>OY728135.1:997237853-1007237853 GCA_963277665.1 Viscum album
AAATCATACAAGATGTAATAAAGAAATTTAATTTTTAGTAGGATGGTTATTTACTAAGTGTAATCAGTCTATTAAAATCATGAAACATTGATTCTGTGGCTTTATTTCACTCAACAACCAAGAGAGAGAGCATCCCGAATCATGCCTCTAGAAAATGCATCAAGGTATATATGGGCATCAAGAGTGATAGGTCACTCACATTTCATAGATCCCGTGATAGTTAGAGTTAAATTTTGAGCATGTGACTATGGTTTTTAGTTTTTTATTATGTAAATTGGTGCATGAGGTGTATGTGTAATAAGCGAATTAAATAAGTTTGGTTAATATCTGGGCATCAAGAGTGATTCAGGACTTTTATGAGCATTGAGTTTGGTGTGGTATTTTATGGGCATAATGTATGGTGTAATTATGAAATGATAATATGATGGAATGTGGGAAATGATGGTGTATGATTCTTCTAATATGGGTGTTATGGGATGATGGTTGTTGTGAAACCACCGGGATATTGATACCTTGGGTTGGGAAGTTATGAGGTAGGTAATTTCTATGGGGGGAGTTCCCATAAAGGGATCGATTAATTATATTGAGTATTTGGGGTATTCTAGGCATGCGGGAATTATACATCTATATTCAATGTCATATCAAATTTTGGGACAATGAAGATTGGGCCCTTGAGATAGAGGAGAGTTTTGGTCTGTGTATAGCCAAAATAGCATAAAGATGAGCTATTATATGTTTGGGATATGTAAAGGCACATTTATTTTTCATGGATTTAAAATATTTTAGTGTTGGGAGTGTACAGCCCCCCAATCCCACTACATACCCCCTACAGCCCCGCACCTCCCACTGCACACCCCCCTACAGCCCCCCACCTCCCATTGCACATCCCCCACCCCCCATAGCCACTCCCCCACTGCACAGACCCCCCACCACAACCCACCTCCCATGGCATTACCCCCCTATATCCAACCCCCCCACCCCACCCTCCCCACCACCTCCCCCTGTAGTCCCCACCCCCAACCCCCCACAGCCCCCCTCACCCCCTCCAGCCCCCACCCTGCATAGCCCCCTCTATAGCCCCCCCCCCCCACTACACACACCCCCTACAGCCAACCCCATCCCACTACATAGACCCCCCCCCCCCCACTCCCACTACACACTCCCCTACATCCCCCCCCCCATAGTCAACCCCCTCCCACAACACAACCCCCCTACATCTCCCCTGCAGTCCCCCTCCCCCACCTCCCCCAACATCCCCCACCCCCCCACATTGCACACCCCCTCTCCCCTTACACCCCCCACCCTGCACAGCCACCCCCTACAGCCCCCCCCCCCCACTGCACAGCCTATCTACATCCAACCCCCGCCCACTACACTGCCCTCCCCCCCACTCCCACTGCACACCCCCCAATAGCCCCCCTACACAACACCCTTACATCCCCCTCCCACTACACAACCCCCACCCACCAACTACACAGCACCCCCCCCCCTCCCACCCCACAACCCCATATAGTCCCCTCCCACCCTACAGCCCCCTCCCCCAGCCTCCCCCACCCCCCCCCCCACACACACACACTGCACAGCCCCCCTCACCCCTTGCAGCCCCCGCTCTGCACAGCCACCCCCTATAGCCCTCCATATATCCCCCCAATTCACATCCCCCACCCTCCAACTACACAGCCCCCTCCCATTTCCTTGAAAAATAAATTATGAAATGGATAACCATAGTAGGTCTCCCTACCATTTAAGAACTCACTACCATATTGGATCAATATAATAGGACATCACTAAAATATCACTATAAGACATGACCCATTCTTCTAATAAAAAGGGTATCAATAGAACACCTAAAAGGAACTCTATGTAGTGTAATGATGCTCAGAGGAACTCTATGAAAGGGCATAACATTCCATAGATACAAATTTCTTAACTGGAGGAATCATCATTTGAATAGATATTATACTAGAGGAATCGTGTGTTATGTTAGGGAAAATAGGCTACACAGTTTTATCATATATTTGAGGTGGAAGAACAAACACTTACTTGAATCAAGGATGGATCACAGGTTGGGAAGAAGGGTTCGCAAAGAATAGGGGAGTTGTTGTTTAGGGATAATCCAAACAAAAAACAAAAAACAACTTTTTCTTCAAAGAAATATGATTAAAAAATGGAATAATGGAGGTATAACATAAAACTCAGTTATAACTTATAGATTTTATGTGAAATAACAAATAATTAGTTGCTGGGAAGAAGGGTTTTCATGTAGGAACAATGGAGTTCTCATTTAGGGCGCAATGTGGGCAGATTATGATTGGAATTGGGAGCTGTATTTGTGGAATTTTATCCCAACAATTTTAAAAAACAATTGGAAAATATTATCAAACCTATCCCAATAGTTTCAATGAACCATTGGAATAAGGGGGTACACTCTATACACTATCCCAATGGTTTCAAAAAACCATTGGGGAAACTATCATCTACCCAGGCCTATCCCAACAATTCTTCAAACCGTTGGGAAAATACACTCTAAAATTTCATATTCCAATGGTTTTCAACAAACCGTTGGTATATTAAACATATCCCAATGTTTTTTATAAACTGTTGGGATCGAGGCTTTGGTATAGGAGGAATTTCCAGTAGTGATTATCTAAATTAGTATTAAAATATCATATTTGATCACTAAATTACCAAAATAAGCCAACGTTAATTCCAATTTCACACAAACATAATAAAAAACTATATAGTGAATAAATAGAATATGATAAAAAACAGTACTTAATATTTGAAATATTGATGAATCGGGTTTCCAATAATGTATCTAATAAACTAAATTTTTTATTTTGAAAGTTAGGTGCATACGTAGAATGAATTAGGACCATGTTAAGGGTTTGTGCTAACTCAATTTTCTTCAATTGAATTAAAAACTTTCTTATTGAAATATATTATTCCAAATTTGATTCATTATAACTTATAAATGCTTTCTATTTAATTTACTCCTTTTATATGGTTCTAAAATTCTTCCTTATAACCACATTATTTAATAATTCATTCCTAAAATACTATGTTAGTTGAAATGGGTTTCTTGGTCTCAATTCCTATTTCTTGAGACATGATTCTTGTTATGAAAAAATTTAATTTTAAATGGTGTATATATTTTCTATCTTATATATCATATCATGAATTATATTTCATGTTATTTTATGTTCAATTTAAATTTCTTTCTCCTTCAAGGGTTTTTATTTAGATGATACTCAATTAGTGACGTTTTCTTGTCTCAAATTTTCACTCCTTGTGACATATTTCTTATTATACATAATTTTTTATTTGCAATCGTATATATACTTAAATTTTAATATTTTGTATCATGATACTATAATTATTAATGATATTTAATGTTTCATTTTAAATCATACTTTCAAGGGGTTTTGATTCAAAAGTTTCTAATGTCGTAAGGATTTTTTTGTCTTAAATTTGACCCCTTGAGACATATTTCTTGTTATATTTCATGTTTTCTTTAGATTTTTGTATCTACTACCCCGTTAATATTTTGTATCATGATCCACTCATTATTAATAGTATTTCATATATCATTTTAAATTATATCATTTAAGGGGTTTTTATTCAAAATTCTCTAAATTAATAAGTTTTATTTGTCTCTATTTTCAATTTCATAAGATATTTTTCATATTATGGACCATATTTTATTTTATATAGATTAATAAATACCCTATTTACTTCATGGATAATTAATATATTCCATTTAATTATATTTAAATTTTATGGTATACCTTTCATGTTCCCTTGATAATTATGTTACAATTATCATAAGGGTGTTTTCATCTCAATTTTGTTTCATTGATATATGATTCATATTCAACATTTTTTTCTTTTTTGTGGTGTATATATTGGCCATTTATTAATTTATAAATCCTATAATAATATTTTTCTATGGGGGATTAAACTTTATAAAATCCATTACTGCCTTTGTCTTTCTAAAACATTATATGTTATAGGCATGCTTTTTATTCCAATGTATTTCCTCTTTAAATGCCCTATTTTTCATTACATTGTTCTAAAGATGTTAACCTAGATGGAATACATCAATTTATCGGGTATATTTTGGATTAACAATATACCCTATACTCTATAAAACATTATTTTGAGGTATTTTTACATAAAAATCTATTTCATTTATTGATTGGGGAAATATTGAAAATTCATATGCTTTTTATTTAAACATGGATGATTATTGATTACTAAGGTATATTGGTTATTTATTTTATATTATATTAATTATTTAATATGATGAATGCATTGGAATTAATTAAAAACATGTGGTCCTGATATAGATATCCCCTTGATACATCTATGGGTATCATGAGATAAAATAGCGGGTATTTTGATGTATGCCATCCCAGAACAAAATATTTCCTAGACATAGGGCCTTGAAAGTAAGATCGTGATGTATAATATAATTATGTATTGTCTTAGGTCATGGAATTAGTTTTCCAGCATTATTCATTTCATCTCTAAGGAACCAATTATTTTTATCCATGTGTTTATTTATTGATATATAAACCATGGATATGTTATTCTCATAATTTATTTTTATTATGAAATTATTTTTATTTTTTATTCCTACTATATTAATTATTCTCATATTATTATCACTTATAATCTATTATTATTATATATTATGTTTACCCATACTGATTGTTTGATCTCACCCCTTCTTATGTTTCCATTTACCTAAGATTTGAAGAAATCTATTACATATGATATATCTAAGAGAATAGTTTGTGTGGAGAATTTTGTGGTATATGTTTAAGACTTATTATTGATTAAGTATTTACTTATATATTGGGAAAATTTTCATTTGATGAGATATACATGGTCTTTGTTAGTAAAATTGTTTCCTAACTCTCTAAAACTCTATACCTAAAAGGTCATCTAGATGTAAGTGACTCGATATTTGTTAGTGGTATTATAATTATTTATGGTTAAAATTGTGTTTATTTAGTTCATTTAAAAGTTTGTATGTAAATAAGGTGTTTATTCACATTGGATTCTAGGAATGAAGGTCTAGGGAACTACAATTAGTATCAATGGAGGGTTTATATAACTTTACGGAATAGGATGTCATAATTTGAGGTTAATTTAAGAGTTATGAATTCCATAAGGACTAATAAGTTAATATTGATAATGAATTCAATGGTATAGATAACCCTTTTGGTTATTTTAGGTAATATTGAATATTTTAGGGTTTAGGATAAGATAATTTTAGTGAAAACCCTAGGGATAAGTGTAAGAGATATATATATGTATAGGATAACATCTCTATGTTTTGGTAAAGTGGGTATTATGTGGTTCTCCAAGTAATTTCAACCTTTTTTTAATAATGGTAATTGTATGTGATGATTGAATAGATGCGCCTAGGGGTAATCACCCTAAAATGGATGGTTGAGCATCAACTCAATTTTCAATCTAGTGCATGATGAGTGGGGCTAAGACTTCACCCCTAACTAGACACTCTCGGGTTATATTCTTTTCTTAATCACATTATCTTTATAAACCATTATAAATTATTTATTATGTTAAGGAATTAGATTAAGGAATGTGAGACAACCTGGCCTAAATAAACCTATATTGAACCGAGAGTGATTTTGGTTGAATAGAAAGATAATGTGACAATTTTAAAGAGTGAGACATTTCGAAGTTGAATTTTTATTGTAATTATCATCAATTAATTATCTTATGGTTTTCATCATTTGTTATTAACTCATTTTGGTTTTAGTAATAGCTAGATCAATGAGGAACCAAGTTAATAATGGATTCCATATACAATGCGGAGATTTTCCCAACGAGAAACCTAACGAGATAAGACCTAGCATGAGAAATAAAATGATTATGAAAACACATATATCATGAATTATGATTAACAATTTAAACATATTTTAATCCCAAAATAAACCAAGTAATAGAGAGGTGGAGTCTCATGGAAGTTTGGGTGATATATATGATGAATAAAAGAAGATTCAATTTCCTACATGTCAAGAATGTGAGAAGAAAAAATATAGGGATTTATTTAAGGGAATCAGAATCTATTATAAGTGTAAGAATGAATTTATTAAAGCTAATGGTTTCAAGGGAAAGAGAAAATCCACAAAAATTAATTTATTCAATTGTAAGGAAATTGGGAACTATGAAATTCAATGCATGAATCCAATGGGAAATAGGGAAAATATTCACCAAGAACATCTTAAACCATGTAAATAATGAAAATACAACATAATGGATACTATGGAAGAGGATAGTGATTCTTCACTTTACATTTTTCAATGTATTAGGGAATGTAATTTTTTACTAACTATTGGATATTGATTTATAAATAAAAACACCTAGTGATATGATTACTATTAAATAATATTCATGGTTTGTGGTAAGTTACTTATTATGGATCAAGTTTTTCCCTTAATTTTATGTGGTATTGGGAATAGATAAGCTCTATTTACAAAGGGCTCGTATCAATTTTTAATATTAGTAAATATCACTACATGTCCTAAATAAACACATGATTATATATCAATGTTAACTATGAACATCCTATTGAAATTAATTTTACCCTATAAGTATTGATACCCGACCATGATTTTATTAGTATCTAAAATAGTAATTTTGATATCTTATTAGAAATTAATCCTTAGATCTTGTATACTTGGTGTATAAACTCGAGAATTTTTCTTAGAGAAAATAAATTAAAAATTATTAGGATGAAATATATTTAAGGGGGATAATTTAAAACCCTAATATCTTAAATTATATTTTAATTTAAAACCATAATGTGTTTAATTTCAGGTTTCACATGAAACAGCAAAAAAATGAATCACAGAAAATTATTTAATCATTAAAATGTAGTTGTATGAATGGTAGGTAGAAATATATGTAACTTTATTATGATATATATATATTTATATATATATTTCATTATTAATACTAAGGAATTTTTTAAAATTAAATTAGTGTAACTAAATAATTAATAAGACCAATTTATGATTTAAAATGTAACCTTTCTAAAAATTGGATTTTTATGTATTTTCTTAAGAATATAAATATATTATGGATAAAATTTATTTTCAATATGAGTAACATATTAAAACCAATTTTTTTATTAATTTATAATAAATAATAATAAAATTAATTAATATTTTTAAAATGTTATTTTCCTATGAAAAGAATTTTCATTATATTTTAATGTTTTTATTTGAAATTTCAATTCTAAACTTTTAGAGTTTAAATTTTACAAGATAAACTTTATTTTTATATTCATAATTTTAATATTATATTAAGATAATTTTTTATTATTTTTCTAAAATAATTTATTTTTAGGTGAATAGTGAAAAAATATTGATTTTTTTAATACCGTTACTTTTATAACATTATCAAAATACAAGAATAAATTAATATGTTTTTAAAACTTTTTTATAAAAGTATTTATTTTTAAAGTAAAATAAATCACTTAAAAGTACTATATTCAATTTATAAAACTCATGTTTAACATTTTGGAAACTTAAGCAATATTTTACTCTAAAAACTATTTTATTCAGTTATATTAAAGATTAGATTTCACCACTTATAGAAATTAAATTAAAAAATGGTTTCAATATTTTATATCAACATGATCATATTATGTCATAGGGTAAATTTATTTTTTGTCCATAAAAGTATGACTATTGAGATTAAATTTGATAACCATGATAATGGTAAAAATATTATTTTCAAAGAATTTTTTTATTAATACTGTTTCATTTTTATCTAAAATACAATATACTCTAAAATTTTAATTTAATATAAATTTTAAACATATATTTAAAAAAAATTATCACTCATTCAATTGGTAATTAATACTAAATAATATTAAGAACACTTAATAGTGAAAAAACATTTTCCACAAAAATAGTTTTTCTATATATAAAACATTTTAATTTTAAAGTTATTTTTATATTAGTTATAAATTGAGTTAGATTAAATAAAGATAAAATTTAGGTTCATCACACCCAAATTTGGTAATATTTGTTATTTTATATGTCTAGTAAAACATAAGTTACATGGGTAAATACTAGTTACATTGGTAAAAACAAAAAAAAATGTATAAGTAAATGTATAAGAGAAAATGAGTTCCAAAATGTTTAAAACATATTTATAAATACTTAGTTTAGAATTTATCAACACAACATCACTACACACTCCATTATTTCTATATTTTCAAACTATTTACCCTTGAATAGTTTCATTCCATTATTGAAAAAATAAGGGTGTTCAAAAAAGTTCCATTTTCTTCACTTATAAATGGGGATCACTTCCACCCTTTCAATGCTCTAATTTCCTTTAAAAATATCATTAAACCCCTACCCAATTTCCCTATCTTGTAACTGCATAGTATTTCTTAAATCCCCTAGTCACTAAAATTTATCCTAAGCCCTTTAATTCTAAGGAGTTCATCAAGATAATGTTCAAGGTCTCAACATAAGTATTATGTAATCCTTCACCATTTATTCTTATTTATTTCCTTCCAAACCTGCCATAACCATAGTAATATAATACCCTCAATATCATTATTATTTTTAAGTGTTATTATATTAATTTAGCATTCCTTATTTATTCCTTTTCATCCACTTAGAAAAAAAGAATGAAAATCATTCATTGTGCAGACTACAACCTCCGCGTAATGAAATATTCATTTTTTTCACAACTGCCTCTCTCCACTGGTTATAAGGATTTGATTAAATAATAAATTTTACATATATAATATAATTAAAAATATGAATAAATAAATTATAATCCACCTTTATTTCCTTTCATTGGTCAAGAAATTAAAATGTTAATTGTGTGTTGGGAGGACTACCGCCTCCATGAGATAAATTTTTTCTTTTTTCATCTTGATTTTCATTATTTATAAAAAACACTTCAAATATTATTCAAAAACATAAAAATATAAATAAAATAATTATTATTATATTATAATTATATCATTTCAAAATAATTAATTTATTATCCATACTCACCCATCAAATTATGGTATGTTCATGTTTGGGTCTCTCTAACCACCTACTTGAACAATTCTATAGAATTCTATCATGGATAATTATGGAAACTTAAATAATAACATTATAGTAATTTAATAATAAAATAATGATTGATTTATGTTTCTATAAATTCAATATTAACTATTTAACTTAGTAATAAAATATCATATTTGATCGCTAAATTACTAAAATAAGCTAACGTCGATTCCATTTCATGCAAACATAAGAAAAAACTATATAATAAATAAATAGAATATAATAAAAAAATTATAATTATTAAATGAAATATATATTTATAATTTTCCTAGGAAGGTATATAATAAATTTAATTTCATTATTCAGAAGGTAAGGTGTGTGTACAGAATAAATCAGGACCACGGTAAGGGTTTATGCCAACTCAATTTTCTTTCATTGAGTTACAAACTTTATTATTGAACACTATTGTTAAAATTCTTATTTATTATACATAATGAATAATTTTTATTTTATTTTAATTTTATTTTCTAGGGATCTAAAATTAATCCTTATAACATCATTATCAAATAATTAATACTTCAATGAATTGTGTTACTTAAAATGGATTTATTGGTCTTGATTCATATTTCTTGAGAAATGCTTCTTGTTATGAATCAATATATTTTTATATGGTTTATATATTACCTATTTATTATATTATATCACGAATTATACTTAATGGAATTTTATTTTTAGTTTTAATCTCTTTCTCTTTCAAGTATTTTTATTTAGATGATACTCAATCTGTAAGGGTTTCTTATCTAAAATTTTCAATCATTGAAACATGTTACTTATTATACACCATATTTTATTTGGAACTGTGTATCTAATTCCCCTTTAATATTTTTTATCATGATACTCTAATTATTCATTGTATTTTATCTTTTTCTTGAAATCATATCCTAAAGGGGATTTTGATTCAAAAGTTTCTAATTCTGTAAGGGTTTCTTGTCTCAAATTTTACCCCTTGAGACATATTTCTTATTATAAACCATCTTTCATTTATAATTGTGTATCTAATGCACCTTTAATAATTTTTGTCATTATCCTCTCATTATTCATGGTATTTAATCTATTATTTGAAATTATATCCTTTATTGGGTTTTTATTCAAAATTTTCTAAAATCATAAGAGTTATTTATCACTATTTTCAATTCTAAAAGACATGTTTGATATTGTAAAGAAGATTTTATTTTTTAAAGTATTCACTACCTAATTTCCTTCATTTATAATGATTATATTTTATTTCATTATATCTTAATTTAATTTTATCCCTCTCATTTTCTTTTTATTCTTATGTTACCATTACCATATGGGTGTTTTCATATCAATTTTTTTAGTGAGATATGATTCATATTCACTAATTATTTTATTTTTTTACTCTATGTATTTTTAATGGATTAATTTATAAATCCTTTAATACTATTTTCCTCTAGGGTATCAAACTTGTAGAAACTCATCACTACCTTTGTCTTGATAAATCATCCTCTATTATAGGCATGATTTTTATCTCAATGCCTTTTCTCTATGAATAGCTTATTTTTTATTACATTTTTTAAAGGGTGCTCACCTAGATGATATACATCGACTGATTAGGAATATTATTGAATTAACCATATACCCCTTACTCTGTGAAGTATTATTTTTAGATATGGTTGCATAGAATGATGTTATATTTATTAATTAGGGAAATAATGAAAATTCATATACATATTATTTCAATACAGATGTTTATTGATTACTAATGTATGTTGGTTATGTATTTTATAGTATATTCATGCCACTTTTGTGGTGGTACGGTGGTGAAGGAGAGTGTCACATCCACGACGTTATTTGGGAGGTTCAGGGTTCGAATTTTGGGAGTGTGCTTTCGGGGTGAGCCTCTCCCTCAGGATCCACCCACCTTTTCGAGTGGCCTGGTCTCATCTGGGTGGGAAAAATGAGATGTGGCCCAATCGCTAACGGATCTCTTGATGGACCATCACTGTCGGGCCATGACCCTCAAGTATGCTTTGCCATCTCGGTTGGCAATGGCTCCTTCCCCGGCTGGGGCGCTACCTTAGGGGAGTGACCTCTTCGTGAGGGAGGGGGGTTTCCATGTGTAGAGGGTTCGAAAAGGACACACAGGGGAATTCCCTTTTAAGAAGAATGATTTTATAGTATATTTATTCCTTTATATGATCAATTAATTGGACTTAATTATTAATGGGTTGGACCCAATATATATAGCTCCTTGATACATTTATAGATCTCGTGATATGAACTATCCTGGTTATTTTGGTGTACATAATCCTAGAATAAAATATTCACTAGACACATGGACTTGACGGTATGATCATGATGTATAAGATCATGATATCTTAGCTTAGGAAATAGAATTATCTATTTGGTATTATTCATTTCATCGCTAAGGAACCAGTTATTGTTATACATGCATTTATTTATTGATATGTTAACGATGAATATGTTATTCTCACAGATTATTTTGATGATGGAATTATTTTTATTATCTATATATACCATATTATTTATGATTATATTATTCAAACTTATGATCTTTGGTTGTTCTGATTTTCTTTACCCTTGATGAGTGTTGATCTCATCCCTTATTCTATTTTCATCTCCTCAGGTTATGAAGAAATGTATTACACCTAATGTATCTAACATAATATATTGTGTGGGTAATTTTTAGAATATTTTTAAGACTTATTATGGATTAAGTATATTCTTATATAGTGTAAAAAATATCCTTTTGATGAGATATAAATGGTCTTTGTTAGAAAAAAAAATTCCTAACTCTTTAAAACTATAAATCTAAAATTTCTTTCAGATGTAATTGAATCAATATTTTTTAGTGACATTATAATTATTTATTATTAAAATTGGTTCATTTTGGTTCATTTCAAATATGATATTTAAAGATTGTGTTTATTTACAGTAGATTCTGGAAGTGTGGGTCTGGGATTCTACAAAGAAGGGAATAGATCTTACCTCAAGTTTTTGTGATAAAACCCTCCTAAACAACTTGGATCAAAGAGGGATGGGGAGAATAGGAGATTCAAAGATAACATTCTTCCCTTTTATGATCTATTAAATACAAGGGATCCTGAGGATGTTCTAAATAGAACCCCCTATAAATTACCAAAAGGTCCCTATATAAAAAAATTCCTGAAATTTAAGACACAATATGGCCATGTTGACACACCATGTTTCTTTCACATGATAGAAAAATTAAGTCATATTACCTCTAGGTAATGTCATGAATTCACCCATGAAGTTTGAATAATCACCTAGTCAGACACCATCATAGTTTGACTAGGGTTGTCATACCATGATAGTATGTCCTCTATAGGCCTCACAATGTAACTCCAAACCTATAATCTCTAAGACTTTCCAAATTTAGGTTGTCACACCATATAACCTTTTGTTACATCCTAAACTCCTATATAATATACTTTTTTACACCATGACTTCTAAGATCATGATGTGAAAACCTTACTTCCATAGGATTTCATCTACCAACACCTTAAACCCCCCTTTGGGTGATATTAGACTAAAATACTACTCCTAAATCATTCCATAAATCATTTAAATCATAATAAAAACACTCATACCTAGCTATGGGACCAAAAAAAATTACCTTGAAAACAAAGACTCATAAATTTACAGGTCATTTCAAACTCCCCAGCATAACTCCTCTAATTCTCAAGAAATAATGGTAGTTCCTCAACCACAAATCCTAACCCACCTTGATCATTAATTCACTACTAACATTTCAAGTCCTATATTAAAACTCTGAATATGATTTTGTTTTAAAAATATAACCACCAATATATACTCCCATAAAAATCTTAGTTACCCACTCACTAAGATTCTCATAGTTCCATCCATGACATCCCTCACATCTCTAGAATCTTTTCACTCTGGTCTATCTATAAGCGCTCCCGATGTGATTTATACCTCAATGAATATAATTATACAAAAAATAAATACTTTATATTTATTTGGTTGACCTTCCCTAAAAACATTCAACCCCACTTGTTGATGCATCTTTACATTTCATGATCATGGTGCTTTAATTCCTCGAGGAATCATGGAATCATCACAATTTTCACACTGATGTCTGAACCCACACTCAGTGTAATTTCATGATTGGTTCATTAAACAACCAAATCTATCATCATATTCCACCCATTATTATCAGTAAATCTATAATCCAACTCACTCTCAAATTCAACCATATCCACAACTCCAACCAATATGAGGGTCGTATATTCATGGTCGATTTGATACTCCCCGTTATAAGAGTATTCTTATCATAAACCCACAAAACCAAGACATCTAATCTCCACATCCTACATCATTCCCATTACCAAATATAATGACTACATGTGACCACTCTACTTATACTTGAGCTTCAACATGAAGCATCAATTACAGCTCATTCCTAGTTTACTAGGAATTTCTTCCTCAACTTTCATAAAAATTCACTAAACACTGAGATGGTACTCAACCGAACTCATTGATCCCATGACATTGAAGTTATAATAACTAATTAATCTCTAGGATTATGGTGCTCCCAAATATAATATGCTAATCATAAAGGTAGAATATCCCCAATATAAAAATTACCTACCGAAACCCAAATTAATTGGTCTAAACCACATAACCATAAAAACTTATATTTTTATACTTAACCCAACAACAAAAATCTATCCCATGATACTAAAACACATGTATCATGTAAAGAATCATTTTTTTATAATTTGAAACTCATTAGAAATTTTAATTTTTTACTTGAAGATTCTTATAATGGGTAAAATGGTCTTTTAACCTTAGAAGATGATCTTGGATAATTTTTATGACCACTTCATTGGTCCTGGAATAGAGTTTTTTCCCTAGTATAGAAGTTTGGTACATTTCTTAGTTTTTAGGATTTTCACATAATAATTAATATTTTATATTTAATTAATTGAACAATAACTTATCTGTGTGTATTCATTCAGTGATATCTTATGAATGGAGAATCGGATTGTGATTCCATCTCCACTGTTGAAAAGACCTAGAAATTCCATATAAATTTTTTTAAATTATTTGTGATTATTACGAGTCTAAAAAAATTGACAGCACTTGATTTTGAGGCCTGGTGTTCCTGGAATATAATTTTGAACATTTTTTAAGGTACATTCAGTAAACGCATGGGTGGAATTTTCTATCTTTTTAATCGGTGCTTGGATTAAAAAATATGAGGGCGACGTTGAATCCGCAGTGTTGGGATTCACTTAAGGGAGGCTTAACTTCGACCGTAGTAGGTCGAGTGAAAAAGTTAGTTTTTGAGACTTTTAAAGAAATAATAAAATAATAAAAATTGTTATTTTAGTATCCTACCTCCTATTGATCGAAGGAGGTGGGAATGATGGGTTGTCAATCCATTTAATGACTTGACTCTTCAGTCATAACCACCATTGGGAATTAAGAGGTACATTAATTGAAAACTCATTAATGAACCTCATTAATTCCTTTGATGCATTACTCACCATTCCCCTTTATTTAAATGGAGCTCGGGTTGGGGTTTTTGACATGTCTTCATCAAGTGAGGAACCTTTGGTAAAGTACAATAGCATCTTCCACTGACGAAGAATGGAATCTTGGACAGCAACGATCCCAGATTGATGAACGTCAGTGGCTTCATCAAGCGAGGACTCTTCTCCCACCATGACCGCAATGTCACCTCCATTTATGAGGTAGCGGTTTTTTTTTAATTCAAGTGAATTGTTTTTTTCCTCATTCTTGAAAGTAATGTTGGAACGTGAAAGTAATATAGTTTATTTATGTTGAATCAAATACTCATGCTTGTTGAAATGCTAACGTGGAGGGTGCGTGCCAAATGAATAATTTCCGAACCCTCCGCCACTTCAGTATTTTGTTGTGTTCTTCGAGGGATAATTTCTCATCTTGACAGAACCTTGATCCGGGAGGCACGCAGTGACGGTGGCATCTCAAGAGTCCTGTAGGAACATACGAGGTTGAAAACGGAGCTCTGGAGCTTTGTCGAAGCCCCACGGAAGAAGCGCCAGCGCAGTACCGGCACGGAGACACTAACAAACGGCACTGTCAGGTGAACGCAGCAACCAAAACTCACCGACCACAGAAGGGGGAAGCGTCGTAAGGTGTCGCGGAGGACCTAAGGGGGTGTCAGGCGTTGGTCGGCCGCATTGGCCGTGGGGCAGCGCGCCATCGTACGCTGCGGAAGGTGGGATGCGGCATCGTGTCGCAGTAGAGAAAGGAGACCCACACCCATGGATCCTACTGGAAGGGGGCGGTGCCACGTGGTGCCACTATTTTTCTAACTCAAACAGCTTATTCCATTCGGGAGGGGGACCGACCCCACACCACCCAGGCAGGCCGCCCAACCAGCGGGTTGGGCTAGTCCCGTGGCCTGGCGGGCCATGCCCAGCCCAGGGGGGTCGGGCCAGTTTTGCGACCCAGTGGGCCGAACCTGCCACAACCCAGCTGCATGGGCAGGCCCAGCTGGTTCGGTCTGGGCCAGGTCGGACCCAGACCCACTTCAACACCTTTTCGCAAAAAGGGTCGTAACTAACAAACCAAACGTCTGTTTGAAAAATTGTCTACAATTCTAGAATCCTTGGGATGAGATAGTCCTTTTGAGATACTCCACCTGGATTTTACAATATGTCAGAGTATGGTTAGGTTGGATCGTACCTGAATCCAACCGGGCCCTTAGCACTAAAATGCCTATAACTCTCAGACCGGGCGTCCGATTGACGCATCGTCTATTGCGTTGGAACCCTTGTAACATGAAGGATCTTTGGGTTACTTCTTCATGGGACTTTGTTCCAGTTTAGATATGACTGATGTCTTGAGGAGAGGATTCTCCTATAATCAAGCGTGCTTTGTGTGGGAATCAATTGGATAGCTGTGAGGTGGAGATTATATGCAGATCTTGTAAAGGTTAGTACCTAGTGATCATGTGTGGGTCAGTAGAAAGCGATCCTGTGTGGGTTAGCACCTAGTGATCTTGTGTGGGTCAGCACCGATCTTGTGTGTTTCAGATCCTATGTGGGTTAGCGTTCAGTGATCTTGTGTGGGTCAATGCATATCGATCATGTGTGGGTCATATCCTGTGTGGGTCAGTGCTCAGTGATCTTGTGTTGGTTAGCGCATACTGATCATGTGTAGGTCAGATCCTGTGTGTGTTAGCGGGGGTTAGTACCTATCGATTCTGTGTGGGTCAGCAGCAGTGCCTCTTAATAGAATAAGATGGTCTAGCCTTACGACTAATCATCTATAATTCTTTACTTAAGTCACACATAGTTTGAGATGAGTCTTTTGCTATGTGCTTTGTGATTGAGATCATGATTTTTAGTTTTCTTTTGTGAAATTATGAGAGACCTTCGGGGGTCTCAAGGTCCCTACTGGGTATTTTTATACTCACCCCTACACAATCTTCACATGTACCTTGTTGTGCCTTGTGCAGATGATGGGTAGCCTTGACTGAGACTAGGGGAGCTAGGACCTGATAGTGGACAGCGGTAACTGGTTGACGTGGGGAGTTGCGGAGACGAGTTGTACCTACCCTGTAGAGACCCGAAGCTTGACGTACATGAACATTACATTACTTTTGCGGAATACTTAATACATAACAAAAACAGACACACAAGGACCGTAATAGTTTATTGTCTTTGGAAACATGGAACGTAATCTTCTAATCGTGGTGAAAGATCTTCAACATCTCCCATAAAGATCTTCCCTTTTTTTTCTTACCTAAAACCTTTCTTTATATCCTGGGGAAAAGAAAACATAAAAATGGTGAGCTCAAATGCTCAGTAAGGGTAAGCATGGATAAAATAAAACATACCATATACATTTTAACTAAAAAACATGAACATAATGTTTAGACAACAAAAGCTTGAGCAATGACATAAAACATGGAAGTACGTATGGAATATATCATAAAGAAACATTAAGAATGATAAAATAGCATGGAAATAAAACTTGTAATTGTGGCAACCATTAAGCACATGATATGATTTCCATATTAGCCAAGGCATTGCTGCCAAGACCATCTTAGTGGACAAAGTCCCTTTCTAAATAGTGTTCACTCCTCGTTCCAGTCTTGTATTACTGAACTGGTTTAACTTGCCGTTCCAGCCATGTCTATCTCATGAGATATAAATCTTTACCCAATGCGTTGGAGGGAGATATAGGTCCCACCCATCTCATAATGAAATCATTATTACTTGTGCCACAAAATAAACTTAAAACATTCATCATAACCCATAGAATAAAATGGGTTTCATAAACATCATCCCATCATTTCATAATCCATATAAAAAAATGGACATTTCATCATAAGAAAAGTGAACCATGTAAATCATAGAGACTTTAAACTTGAAACATAAACATATCAAATAATGTCATCTTAGATGGAAAATGGTTTTGATAAAACATTTGAAATGAATTCCTGAGGAAAATATCCTTTCTTTGTCAAAATCATTTTCTTTTCAAAAAATGCCATGCACTTTAAAAATAAAAGTATTTTGTTGAAAATAGTCATAAAATCATGTAGAGTAAGCTTCATGAAAATGAGGCATTATTAAACTGTAAAAGTCCGTTCACGCGGTATAAGTTAAAAACAACATTCTCCTTGTACTTTTGTCGGAAAAGTCAAAAAAGTACCTCGTAACGTAAACAAAAGAAAGATTCCTTACATAAAAAGTAGTAAAAGTCAAAAATGGGTAAAAAGGACTTTAAACATACATGAAAACACTTTTATAAAACATGGACTTGGATGATATAAATAACCCCAGTAAATACTTACGAATAAGCAATCTCGGATAAAATGAGATTTGCAAAATTATCCCTTACTTTAGGTCTGATATGCTTCGTACGTATCGAAACCTCCTGTATAATGATTTAAATAATGTCATTGACTTATTAAAGAATCATATTCATTGTTATTATATCATATATGGTTCACTTATGACTTTATATTACCCGTTCTTTTGTAAATTCCATGTTAAAGAGTGTTTTGGGTAGAATCGTTTCATTTGTCGTCCGTGTTTTGACTTGTAATTATTCATATGATTACTTAGATAATGATTACTTAATTACAGAATATAAATCATTATTTATATATAATATATATTCATAATATACATATATATAATATATTGATAAATGGAAAAAAAATACACCGTTCATGGAGACGGTAGGCTGTACATACGCATGAACGTTGTTTTCGTTTCCTTATTGAATTGAATGGAATTAAGCAGATGACATAAATATATATATATATACATAAATCCAGTAGCATTATTATGTCATATATTTTATTATTATTTATTATATATACTTTATAATCATTCTTGAATGGTTATCATAGAGAGTGAATCTCATCGCGTCGTGGAGACGGTATTCTGTACGTACGCACAAGTGATGAAATCATTCCCATGATTGTCAAATTGTATTAAAGTGTATGTATAATATTACAGAATCAATATCACTTTAAAATAATCATATATATTCATTACTTTCACCATTATACCCATCCAAGTAAGGTGGTGGTGGAAAATAGATTACACCACGGCGTGGAGACGGTATTCTGTACGTACGCACGCACGGTGATTTCGTTTTCCGTTGGATGGATAGATGGTGAAATATGGTTGTTTAATACTTATAATAACATGCCAGTATTTTATTGATACTGATGTTATTACCTCAAAATGAAACAACTAAAAAATAATAAGTGGAAGAAGAAATAAAGTTGAAAAAATCGGTAATGGACATTACCTCTTCTTTAAAGCGCCTCTTTGAGACCTCCTCTTAGGGCACTAAAATTGGTCTTTGAAGAAGACCATGACCTCTAGGATATTTATAGGGAAGTGTAGAAGATAATTTGGCAGTGGTTGGCCGAGCTTGAAGGCTCAAAGTGGTGTGAGGAAGAGAGGGAGGAGGTGCCCTTTTATAAGGGAGGAGAGGGGCACCTTTGGAATTCTTAAAAATATTAATTTATAATAAATCTAACCCCACTTAAAAACCTCCAAAAATGACTCATATTCGAATATAAGATGATATAGGGTTGTAATCTCATCAACCAATAAAATTTAGACATGTTAGAAAATTAGTTTAAACATTATCAACTTGATTTATCCTTACTTAATCAATTTAATTTTATTTGTGGTAATAACATTCTAAATTTTAAATTATAAAAAAAATTACTTATGTGTTTTTAATTGTCCATAATTGGATACTTGATAAACTTTTAGACCATATAAATTTAAATTTATAATTTTTAAATATTTTGTGATTTTTAAACAATTTTATAATATGTTATTTTTATAAAATAACAATAGTGTCAATTTTGACACTATTCATTTATATGAATTTAAATAAAATATATACAGACGATATGTTCAAAATAAAAGCTTTAATAGATTCATAAAAGGCCATATGTATCTAGAAAATTAGTTTATCACATTAAATAGTTCATATAATATTTATTTTATTATTTTTAAAACCATTTATTTGGTTTATCTCTTAATAAAATAATTACTACAACATTGTTGTATAATTATTTAATATACTTATTTGTTGCATAAAAATTAAAACTAAAATCCTATGATGAATATAAATATATTAACTTTCAAAATAATACTTTTACTAGAATTTATCGACTTAAAATAACAATATTTAAATTGTTATATTAATTAAATTATGAAGGTGACAACTTTGGCATCATTTAAAATAAAATAATATAAGTGTCATAATAACTTTTATAAGACTCCAAACGGTTATATATTAGGTCCTTAGATTATTATGGTATAGATATACACTAACAATAAGTTTTTTCCAGGTTTTTGGGCCTTTTAATGGGTATTATTATTTCAATAAAAACTATATTACTGATTTTTCACTTAATAAATAATTTCTGCATCATTAATGTATCACCATTAATGATAATTATTTAATCCCTAAAAAATCAAAATAAATAATCATGATGTATATAATTTTATTCGATTTCTGGAGACTATTCATTTTCTAAGTTTTATGATGTTTATCACTAAATTAAAATTATTATACTTATACGATTTAAGAGAGTGACATGTTGTCACTTTCTTTGGTTTTAATAATAATTAAATTATTTTCATGGTCAAAAGTCCATAAAATGAATCTAATCCAACCCTTAGGTGATATGGGTAGACTTTTAGTCATCCAATAGAATTTTGGCATGTGTTAGGGTAATTTTATAATATTATATTCACCCTTAATTACCCGACTTACCTTTAACTATGGTAAATAAAATTTACCGTAGTTACTATTCATAATTCCCAAAAATAAAAAGTAGCCTATTAACATAATTTGGACCCACTGATTCCAAATATGGAATCCATTTTTTCATATTCAAAACACATAAGTTGCAGAAATTAAATTAAAATTAATCCCGTTGTCGAATGAAAATGGGTTTTTGTTTAAAACATTGCAAAAGATTGAATTGATTTAACCTACGAATTCAATGTAAAATCAATGCTAATGACATTAATTATATTAAATGGTAAAAATATATTCTATTTATACTTTAAAACAATTCAATATTATAATTCAACCACATAAGTTATTACGATGAAAAAAGTTGTTTTTAATTAAAATATAGCGTGTTTTTACTATTCATTAAAATATGAAAGTTATCAGAATAATATGAAAAATTTATCCAAGGTAAAATTTTATATCCTGATTCCAAAGAATAATTTTATTTTGTAAAATTTAACTTATAAACATGTCAAAAACTAGATTTAAAGTGGGTGCTCCCTCAAAAGGCGGCAAAACTGCATTTTTTGAAAAATACATATTTTACCCGAAAATTTTATTTTGTTCTTATACCATGTTCTAGAAAATGTGTAAAATGAATAATAATGTTATAAAATTAAAAATATAGTTAATACTATTCATAATGGCTAGTTCATAATAATATTATAATAACATATCATTGTTTAGTAAAACTCGGTATTGCGTACAACACACGCTATCTAAGAAGGTCGTGATTGCGTGTAATGAAAGCCAAGTCAGGGTTGTGTATAGTGCAAGACTCCTTTGCTATTTCGTTATAACAGAATCCAACTATTTTTCATTTATACATTGAATATATATATATACTCAATGTTGCGTAGAATTACTATTATCAAACGAACTTGAAATTGTGTGTAACACAATCTAAGAATAGTGTTGCATATACTGCAAGCTAATACGGTGTTGCGTATAGCGCAAGATAATCTTGGTTTATCGTACAATAGAAGATATGAAAGAAATTAAAAATAATATATCTTATAAAATCTCGGGTTATTACATTCTACCCCCCTTAAAATGAATTTCGCCCTCGAAATTCGTCGGGGTTATAAATGGTTTTCTACTTGAAAGTTTCTTTAATTGAAACTCACATCGTAAAAAGGAATACCAAAACTTATCTTTAAAAACTAAAGTATGAAACGTAACGGTTACCCAAATAAACTAATCACTGGGTTTCCACATAGGCGAACATAGGTGAAAATATGGATATGGAAGAGAAATATAACCATCATGTTCTGATAGAGAGTGGTAGAGAACATGGCTATGAAAAATCCAACAATCACAAAGCCATAGATTTTTGATGATCTAAGGTACCATCTGATTCATCGGATATAAGGTCACTAGGACAACATTTTTGGTTTTCAAGATTATTTCCTTAAAGTTGATGAATTAAAATAAATACTTACATGATTTTGGTACAATCTCACTGTTGTTCGTGAATTGAACAATTTCCACTTCATCCCTTAAAGAAATGAAGTTGAATTTTTTTATTCGTGATGTGTTAGAAGATCATGTGATAGAATGATGGGTCATTCCATCTGTTTCAAACAAAAGGTTTTCAAAAGTTATAAGTCCATCATATGGTTAGATTAATCATATATGGTTCCAAAAATGAACTTATACTTTATATATCATACCGCGTAATAAAATAAAACTAGTTTCTACTAACCAGGGACTTCCTGTAGGCTAGTGGTAGGCGATAAAGGTCAGCCGCACTTCGGTTGTGGGTTCGATTCCCACAGCCTTTTCCGACACGATGGGTTGTCTCTCGTCCTGCAGGTTGTCCTTTTTTCTAAAGCTATATTACTATAAAATCCCATCAATAATATCGATAAAAGTTATATCCTTAAACAATACTAACTTATGTCCAACATAATCCATTCCAATCTTTAGGATTATCTAAAATACTTCGGTCCAAGCTCATAGTATAAAGAAAATGATTACTTGAAATGTCACATAACAATCACGTGAATGCCATCATTTATCCCCCATATATCATAAGATATATCTTTTTGGTCAAATTACAAACATGTGAATACCTTAATCATGTATTCTCTTGAAGAATGAATACCCATTGAACCTTAGTGAAAACATGAATGCAGTTAAAAGTTAACACTTTCCACATACCAAAATCCTCAAAACTCTATATACTCAAACCATGATATCACTTATTCCTTATATCAGTCATGATCTCATGAATACAATCAAACATCTCATTATCTACTTATCCGAATATCATCTACTTTCCAAAAATATCTGAATAACCTTTCATGGTTACCGGTACCATTCAACATATACTTTCAAATACTTTAGGAAAAACAATAGTGTAACAATACATAGATGATTATTTATTCCATAGTACCATACATTATTCTTTATAAACATACAATCATTCCACTAACTTCTTAAACCACTGATTGAGCTTCATCATTTCTGTCATCTCATATTTCAATTGTAGTCTCTTCATCATCATCCACATAAATACTACTCATATGACCATGTTGATTCTCTTCATGAGATTTTCCCTTAGGGCATTGGTTTTCATAATTACCATACATTCCACATTTAAAACATCTAATCATTGTTGATGTCGTAGAAATACCATTATCCTTGTCCATGCTGTTAACTGAACCTTTTCCTTTGCACTTACTGGCTTTGTGTCCTTCTTTTCCACACCCAAAGCATCTTCCAGTTCCTTTGAAACAATCTCCCTGATGCCTCTTCCAACATGATTTACATGAGGGAAATTGAACTTTCTTTTCTCTATGATCATCATGAAACTCCATCTTTCTCTTGTTATCTTAGTCGGGAAACTTACCAAAGTTGAGATTATTGATCATATTATGAGATTTCTGATTAGGAATAATAACGATGTTTGGACTTCCAAATCCTGTTTCATTTGGTTTCTCATGAAGAATATCATTCCATTGTCCGTCATATCCTCCATTATCATGAATCATCCTGTTTCCAGCCATTTTCTAAAACCCAAAAAGAATAGTGTGAGAGGAAAAAATCATGATAGGGAAAACAACATAGTAAAGGGGGAGAACCTTCAATATCTAACATCTTAGGTTAAATTCTAAGATCGTTACCATAGTACTAGGACTATATCCTTTACGTGTACTTATCCTTAGAGACATCCCTAGACATACCTTACAAATATCTCTAGGGATCTCACTAAAGTTCTCACATCCTAGTTTCCAAAGGTTGACTAAACCTTTCCTCTGATACCAACTGTAGAGACCTGAAGCTTGAAGTACATGAACATTACATTACTTTTTCAGAATACTTAATACATAACAAAAACATTCACACAAGGACCGTAATAGATTAGTGTCTTTGGAAACATGGGACGTAATCTTCTAATCGTGGTGAAAGATCTTTAACATCTCCCATAAATATCTTCCCTTTTTTCTTACCTAAAACCTTTCTTTATATCCTGGGGAAAAGAAAACATAAAAAGGGTGAGCTCAAATTCTCAATAAGTGTAAGCATGGATAAAATAAAACATACCATATACATTTGAACTTAAAAACATGAACATAATGTTTAAACAACAAAAGCTTGAGCAATGACATAAAACATGGAAGTATGTATGGCATAGATCATAAAGAAACATTAAGAATGATAAAATAGCATGGGAATAAAACATGTAATTGTGGCAACCATTAAGCACATGATATGATTTCCATATTAGCCAAGGCATTGCTGCCAAGACCATCTTAGTGGACAAATTCCCTTTCTGAATCGAGTTCACTCCTCATTCCAGTCCTATATTACTGAACTGGTTTAACTTGTCATTCCATCCATGTCTATCTCATGAGATATAAATCTTTACCCAATGCATTGGAAGGAGATATATGTACCACCCATCTCATAATGAAATCATTCTTACTTGTGCCACAAAATAAACATAAAACATTCATCATAACCCATAGAATAAAATGGGTTTCATAAACATCATCCCATCATTTCATAATCCATATAAAAAAATGGAAATTTCATCATAAGAAAAGTGAACCATGTAAATCATAGAGAAATTAAACTTGAAACATAAACATATAAAATAATTTCATCTTAGATGGAAAATGATTTTGATAAAACATTTGAAATGAATTCTTGAGGAAAATATCCTTTCTTCGTCAAAATCATTTTCTTTTCAAAAAATTCCATGCACTTTTAAAATAAAATTATTTTATTGAAAATAGTCATAAAATTATGTAGAGTAAGCTTCATGAAAATGAGGCGTTATGAAACTATAAAAATATGTTCACGCCGTATAAGTTAAAAACAACATTCTCCTCGTACTTTTGTCGGAAAAGTCAAAAAAGTACCTCATAACGTAAACAAAAGAAAGATTCCTTACATACCAAGTAGTAAAAGTCAAAAATGGGTAAAAATTACTTTAAACATACATGAAAACACTTTTATAAAACATGGACTTGGATGATATAAATAACCCCAGTAAATACTTACGAATAAGCAATCTCAGATAAAATGAGATTTTCAAAATTATCCCTTACCTTAGGTCTGATATGCTTCGTACGTATCCAAAACTCCTGTATAATGATTTAAATAATGTCATTGACTTATTACAGAATCATATTCATTGTTATTATATCATATATGGTTCACTTATGACTTTATATTACCCGTTCTTTTGTAAATTCCATGTTAAAGAGAGTTTTGGGTAAAATCGTTTCATTTGTCGTCTGTGTTTTGACTTGTAATTATTCATATGATGAATTAGATCATGATTACTTAATTAAAGAATATAAAACATGATTTATATATAATATATATTCATAATAAACATATATATAATATATCGATAAATGGAAAAAAAATACACCGTTCATGGAGACGGTAGGTCGTACGTACGCATGAACGCTGTTTTCATTTCCTTATTGAATTGAATGGAATTAAGCAGATGACATAAATATATATATACATAAATACAGTAGCATTATTATTTCATATATTTTATGATTATTTATTATATATACTTTATAATCATTCTTGAATGGTTATCATGGAGAGTGAATCTCATCGCGTCGTGGAGACGGTATTCTGTACGTACGCACGAGCGATGATATCATTCCCATGATCGTCGAATTGTATTAAAGTGAATGTATAATATTAAAGAATCAATATAACTTTACAATAATCATATATATTCATTAATTTCACCATTATACCCATCCAAGTAAGGTGGTGGTGGAAAATAGATTACACCACGGCGTGGAGACGGTATTCCGTACGTACGCACGTGCGGTGATTTCGTTTTCCGTTGGATGGATAGATGGTGAAATATGGTTGTTTCATACTTATAATAACATATCAGTATTTTATTGATACTGATGTTATTACCTCATAATGAAATAACTAAAAAATAAGAAGTGGAAGAAGAAATAAAGTTGAAAGAATCGGTAATGGACGTTACCTCTTCTTTGAAGCGCCTCTTTGAGACCTCCTCTTAGGGCACTGAAATTAGTCTTTGAAGAAATACAGGACCTCTAGGATGTTTTTAGGGAAGTGGAGAAGATAATTTTTCAGGGTTTGGCCGAGCTTGAAGGCTCAAAGTGGTGTGAGTAAGATAGGGAGGAGGTTCCCTTTTATAAGGGAGGAGAGGGGCACCTTTGGAATTCTTAAAAATATTAATTTATAATAAATCTAACCCCACTTAAAAACCTCCAAAATGACTCATATTAGAATATAAGATGATATAGGTTTGTAATATCATCAACCAATATAATTTAGACATGTTATAAAATTATTTTAAACATTATCAACTTGATGTATCCTTACTTAATCAATTTAATTTTATTTGTGGTAATAACATTATAAATTTTAAATTATAACAAAAAATTACTTATGTGTTTTTAATTGTCCATAATTGGATACTTTATAACAATTTAGACCATATAAATTTAAATTTATAATTTTTAAATATTTTTGTGATTTTTAAACAATTTTATAATATGTTATTTTTATAAAATAACAATAGTGTCAATTTTGACACTATTCATTTATATGGATTTAAATAAAATATATACAGAAGATATGTTCGAACTAAAAGCTTTAATAGATTCATAAAAGGCCATATGTATCTATAAAAGTAGTGGATAACATTAAATAGTTCATATAATATTTATTTTATTATTTTTAAAACCATTTATTTGGTTTATCTCTTAATAAAATAATTACTACAACATTTTTGTATAATTATTTAATATACTTATTTGTTGCATAAAAATTATAAATAAAATCCTATGATGAATATAAATATATTAACTTTCACAATAATACTTTTACTCTAATTTATAATCTTAAAATTACAATATTTAAATTGTTATATTTATTAAATTATGAAGGTGACAACTTTGGAATCATTTAAAATAAAATAATATAAGTGTCATAATCACTTTTATAAGACTCAAAACGGTTATATATTAGGTTATTAGATGATTATGGTATATATATACACTAAAAATAAGTTTTGGTCAGGTTTTTGGGCCTTTTAATGGGTATTATTATTTAACTAAAAACTATATTACTGATTTTTTACTTAATAAATAATTTCTGCATCATTAATATTTCACCATTAATGATAATTATTTAATCCCTAAAAAATCTAAATAAATTATTGTGATGTAGATAATTTTATTATCTTTCTGTATACTATTCATGTTCTATTTTTTATGATTTTTATCACTAAATTAAAATTATTATACTTATACAATTTAAGAGAGTGACATGTTGTCACTTTCTTTGGTTTTAATAATAATTAAATTATTTTCATGGTCAAAAGTCCATAAAATGAATACAATCAGACCCTTAGGTGATATGGGTCGACTTTTAGTCATCCAATAAAATTTTGGCATGTGTTAGGGTAATTGTATAATATTATATTCACCCTTAATTACCCGATTTACCTTTAACTATGGTAAATAAAATTTACCGTAGTTACTATTCATAATTCCGAAAAATAAAAAGTAGCCTATTAAAATAATTTGGACCCACTGATTCCAAATATGGAATCCATTTTTTCAAATTCAATACACAGAAGTTGCAAAAATTAAATTAAAAGTAATCCCGTTGTCGAATGAAAACGGGTTTTTGTTTAAAACATTGCAAAAGATTGAATTGATTTAACCTACGAATTCAATGTAAAATCAATGATAATGACATACATTATATTAAATGGTAAAAATATATTCTATTTATACTTTAAAACCATTCAATATTATAATTCAAACACATAATTTATTACAATGAAAAAAGTTGTTTTTAATTAAAATATAGCCTGTTTTTACTATTCATTAAAATATGAAAGTTATCAGAATAATATGAAAATTTTATCCAAGGTAAAATTTTATATCCTGATTCCAAAGAATAATTTTATTTTGTAAAATTGAACTTATAAACATGTCAAAAACTAGATTTAAAGTGGGTGCGCCATCAAAAGGTGGCAAAACTGCATTTTTTGAAAAATACTTATTTTACCCGAAAAATTTATTTTGTTCTTATACCATGTTCTAGAAAATGTGTAAGATGAATAATAATGTTATAAAATTTAAAATATAGTTAATACTATTCAAAATGGCTAGTTCATAATAATATTATAATAACATATCATTGTTTAGTAAAACCCGATATTGCGTACAACACACGCTATCGAAGAAAGTCGCGATTGCATGTAATGCAAGCCAAGCCAGGGTTGCGTATAGTGCAAGACTCCTTTGTTGTTTCGTTATAACAGAATACAACTATTTTTCATTTATACATTGAATATATATATATATATACTCAATGTTCCATAGAATGACTATTATCAAACGAACATGAAATTATGTGTAACACAATCTAAGAATAGTGTTGCGTATACTGCAAGCTAATACGGTGTTGCGTATAGCGCAATATAATCTTGGTTTATCGTACAATATAATATATGAAAGAAATTAAAATGAATATATCTTATAAAATCTCGGGTTATTACATACCCTTCAGGTACGATCCTTGGTGGATGATCTTAGGAGTTGTTTACTATTTTTTGTTATAGTTTTAACTTTTTGTTGGGCTTATATTCCGTCCCTTTACTTTCAGTACACACTTTTAATACTATAGTTTTAATTCATGGTTGCACCTTGTTTTGTTCTTGGATTGTGTGTTTGTACA
Source organism: Viscum album (assembly GCA_963277665.1). Lineage (NCBI taxonomy): Eukaryota > Viridiplantae > Streptophyta > Magnoliopsida > Santalales > Viscaceae > Viscum > Viscum album. Next base: position 997,266,494 of record OY728135.1, read on the forward strand.
GGTTTAAAGGCAATGTCTTCTTGTTTTAGGGATACTCCTTTCCGGTTCTAGTCATCAACCCCTGGCCTATGGAAGGTGGGATTGGGGTAGTCATGGAATGGGTCCTGGGGGAAGGTTCATAACAATTGTTGAGTTTGTAATGTGTGTATTTTCCTAGATAATGTTTAAACTCATGTTGGGCATTGGGGTTGGGCTCAGACCCCTTTTTCTTTTTTCCTTTATTCTTTTTCTTTTTCTTTTTCCTCTTTTCTTTCTTATCCTCCCCCTGGCTTCTCACATATTCCCCATATGATATTCCCTTTTCTATTACCTAGAGAGAAAAGGGATAATTATATAGAGATAGAGAGACTTATAGAGAGAGGGGGAGGAAGGGATGTGTCGTTGCTGAGCTTAGGAGGAGTCGAATCGTCGTGAGACGACAGTAAAACATGAATTGGTGTGAATCTTTAGAATATTACACCCAAAGGTAGGTATTTTTAAATTTTATACTATAAATCCCTGTAGATTTACTTATTTATATTTTTAAGCCCCTTTTATGACTATTAAGGATCCCCATGGGGTCAATTTATGCATAAACGGGGATAAATGGGTATTTGGGGTGATTGTAGTGGTTCCCATTCAGGAAATCCCAATCACACAACATGTTGTTCTATGAACACACACCATGTACTATTCCAATTTAGGTAAGAATACTTTTTAGAAGTACACTTTGTGTACTTGGAGTAAAAAAAATTTACCGGTACTTGTCCATGTAGTCGAGTACATGGGTAGATAAAGTTTTTCAAAACTACATGCCATGTACCAGGGGTACACATCATGTAGTCGTACTCATCTATGTAGTAGAGTAAATGGATAAGCATCCCATTTAGGGGAACTTGTTTTTGTAGGGTAGATGACCAGACCTTGTGTGGATAACACGCTATGTAGAAGTACATAGTTAGGCATAGACACATGGCCAGGCTATATAAGGTACATGAGTAGGTACCCTATGTAGGGTATACATCGTGTACATGACTTACACGCAGTGTACTTGGGTTTTACATGAAAATTCTAACTTAATTACACACCCAAGTGGGGATTTGAGGCTATACATCATGTACTTGGGTATATATTCTATATACTTCTCCCTTGCTACCCTTTTGATTATTTTTCATGTTTTTACTGTTGGAGTTGGTTACCTAGAACCAAATTCTATGTGCTTTATGATAAACATGTATTCATTGTTTTTAATATTAATAAACTACTAATCACATCATGATTTTTCTTCTGCATAAAATATTATTTGATAATTTTCTAAGAGTAGATGTCCCACTAAATGATCATAGCAGTTCCCCGCTATGATGAGAACCCAGAAGTTCTATGAAACTATTCTTGAATATATGTTCTATAGTTGGATGATATCATTTGAGGGAAAAAAATTATATATGATATTAGGGGGGAGACTCATAGGACTTTTAGGAACTTTATCATAGTGTACACCCTTGGTAATATCAAGTAGGATATTATGAGAATAGGACCCACCAATAGGAAATCCACATTTATATATGTCATCGGATGTTTCTATCTATGGATGTGTGTATTAGTCTTTAGACCCTAATATTATTAATGAATATTATGAGTTGTGTACTTTTATTTATTAATGAAAATTGTGATGAAAGAAGTTCACGGTGAGGTAGGATATGTTGGTTGTGTCACGAGTAATATTACATTAATGAATAATGTGAGAAAGGATTTATCTATTTTGTTCATTAATTAAAGTTAATATCTTAGGCACTTTGATGGAAATTATATAGCCTAAATAAATCCATGGTCATGATGTTCTGTAGGAAATTTATATTTCTGAAAAGTCAAATAAATAGATAATCGATCATATACATTGATGGCACTGGCATGCAACCAGCTAAATTTGAGATATTGTGATAAATGGGTAATATTACATAGTAAGAATCTATATGAGGTGAAATGTTGTTATGGATTTAAATTCTTTCTTTACGGGTGCCTTGACGTGTTGTTAGACTCTAACCTTGGACTTTAGGCTTCTTCACCTAATGTCACTGTGAAAGAGGCCTAGAGGGTCACACACCAAGTGTACCCAGAATCTAAATTAAATAATATTTTTTTATTATTATTTAACATTTTGAATGAATATTATTCTCATACATGGTTTAATAATTATTCATGTATGTTTGATCGCATAAAAATATTTATTTTATATTTAGTAAATATAACATTTATTTATTTATTAGATAATAATGCAGTGATATTTATTTAATAAATAAATGGTCATTATTCTAGGTCTGATAAATATTATGAAGGAATGTAAGACCAAGTTTTTAGGTCCAATGATAGATAATAAATATTGAATGTTATTTGATTAAATAATATTTAATTATAATTCGTAAGTTAAGAACATGTAAAGAAATAATGATATTATTATTATTGTTTGACATGGGGTTTCTCTAGGATTAAATAAATATTTAAGGGAACTTGTGCAATTATTTTATTTTAACCCTAGTGATATATAAACCCATTTATGTTATTTTCTCATTAAGCCAATTCATTTTTCTTAGTTGTGTGCAACAGATTTGTAGAATCCTCTCAAGACTAGATAGCTCCCTTCTCCAAGATCTCTCCCAAGAATGGAGAGAAATCCCCTCCACCGGATCAAGGAGAATGCTTTGGAAGAAATTCTTTAAGCGATCAAATATAGATGATTCAAGTATAAGGATATGTCATGATAACACCTTGATATTCCTTCAGCAGTGTCTGGAGATTTGAGGAACGCATGTGGATCACTACTAGAGGAAATCTACACTTTATCTCTACAACACAACGATAGTGGACCATAGATCTGTCACCGGATTCATCAACGTAGAAAGAATTCCAATAAAGGTAATTATTTATTTAAAAAATTAATTATAAATAATATGTGATGATCTACTTTCTTGGTTTCAGCGCAATTCTTCATTATCTAATTCTTTAACTCAATTACACGGATCATGGTGTTCATATTCGTATAGAACTTGTATTGATCGTCGATTATAGAAAAAATAAAAGTTGGGAACCTCTCATAACATGATTCTACTATGCCCTGAACCTACAAGTGGTATCAGAGTGATCATATAATTATTTATAGTTATTTAAGATCATTTGTGATTTATTCATTTTAATTTATTTTTTATCAATTCAAGTTTAATCATTATTTTAATACAAATTGCAAGATATTTTTATTCCTCCTTAGTTTCTCGTAGATCTAATCGAGACATTTAAATTTATGACTAAAATAAAGTCAAGGAACTCATTTGAAGGTGCCAAGGTTTCTGGTCAGACAACACCAGACAACACACTGTGTAATTGGAGTTACATGTTGTGTAGTCACGTTCAACACATCATAATTGATTTGAAAATAAATTCAAGATTATGCATTGATTATTTAATTAATTACACACTTAATGCAACATGTTTTGACCAAAATTTAATAGTGCATGGTCAGTCAAACTATACACCATGTATCCCACGTACATGGAATTTAGTCTCTTTGAGTTGTAGATGGGATGTGTCTTCCATACACGGCCTACCTGACTGGTGATTGTGTAACTCAGAGTTCACATAGTGTGTGGCCCATTGGAAATTATATGTACTCCAAATTTTCTAAGGCATGAATTACAAACCAGTTCCCTAGGCATGTGTCTCGAATATATAGTGATAGGTGTACACACCGTGTACATATACAAATTTACATATATTTAAAATTTATTTATTTTACTATGTAAACCTTGATACATGTACTTGCTTTTGTTTATAATAGGACACTCCATGTGATAGGTTTTAATATACATAAATATTTAAAATTTTAATTAATATCTACATAATATTTAGATTTGTAGATCTTGTATTAGTCATATTACAAGTTGTTACTCTACGTGTATTTAAGCATAACATGTGGCTGAAAATCATGTAATTTGTATAATAATCCATGAAGTTCAAATCATGAAATTACATGATAAGTCGTGTATGCTATATTTCATAAAGAATAAAAAAGTATATGAGTATAATACACGTTGAGTAGATTAGGATAGGTATTCATCTTATTGCCTCCAAGGTAAATTTATGTACATAGTTAATTTTATATGAATTTATTTAATTTATTTAAAATTATGATGAATGATAATCTTAAGGAAATTCATATGAGAATTAAGATAAAATAATTGATAAATTAAAGATGATAATTAATTGATTTGAACACAATTTATCTTAAATAAGAACAATTAATAACTGAATGCTATTTTTATTAAATGTGTAATTAATTGCATGCATGTGGATGATCATGAGCTATACCAGAACTTTTTTATGTTATTGGTTTCATTTAATTTATTATTAAATTAAATTGTTGGCCTACGTACCTTCTCTCCTTTCATTATCTTGGTTCTGCATGCCCATGGTTTCTTTTATGTAAACCCCTTTTCTCCATCACCTTTATGTGAGTAAAAGGCATATGTAATGGATGGATCTTCTAAGCTAGTGGAGGAAGTTCAAGTTTTGATCCAAGGAAAAACCAATACAAGGAGATATATAAGTGGATAGGTGGAAAGGTAAAACACAAACCTTAATTGGTTCAAGGTGTTTTTCCCCTAGGTCAACATCTAGTTTATCAATCACTAGATAAACTAACCACTAGTAAGAGATCATGATCATACCACTTTATTTTATTTATGTTAGTTGCATGGTTATTTCATTATAGAAGTCTTGTCGTGATCACATAATTAATGAATTAACAATCATGTAAGATAAAACTAAAATAAACCATCTTATGCATAGATATTATCTAATACATGGTTAATCACTTAGGTAATCACACTTAATATTAAAAATAATGTTATAAAGATAATAATTTTCAATTTACACATAAAAGGATAAAATCACTCAATAAAATATTAAGTTGGTATGGTCTTCCATTACTTCGGTTAGAATCGAACCATAGTTCAAAGTTCTTGACCAACCAAAGTTGGGGTGCTTTCAAATAACAGGGAATTATAACTTGAGGTTTCAGGTTGACTTAAATTAGTTGACATCAAGGGTTGACTTCCAAAGTAGGAATTGGTGTAATTGATAGGAAAAGTTTGAGGAAATCCAATTAAGGGTTTTAGGATTGGGGATTCCACTCAGCAGATCAAAGAACTGTGAGTTAATGCAATTGGAATTCGGAATGCCTACCTAAAACTATTTCAGTTGCATGACCAACCAAATTTGGGGGTAATTAGAAGGGTAATATGGATCATTTCCATTAGAATATACAAGAAATAGGATATTCTGAATCCAATGGTGAGGGCTATTGGTTCTCGATAAAATAGTGGGAGACTACAAAATATAATATTTATTTATTTGTCTAAATTTTATCAGATAATGTACTAAAATTTTTCTTATCTTGATCTTTATGAATATAAATAAAATGACATAAAACATATCATTGTGATCCATACTTGATAAGGAAAAATTAATCATTGGAATAAATTTCCAAGAGTAGAAAATGTGGTTATGTGTCATCCTTCGCCATGAAACAAAAATTGTATGTGCTGGAAGAACCTTTACCAGTTGTTCCTGGAAATGAGGAAAATTATGAATAGATATATCTCTATGAGAAAAATCTAAATGATTCTATAGATATTCAGTGCTTCATGTTATCATCCAAGTCCAATGAGCTTTTAAAGTAACATGAGGATATGGATTCCTATATAATGATGTCTCACCTTCGGGATCTCTATCAATAGAGGGTGATACAAGAGAGGTATGAGATATCCAATTATTTGTTCATAAATAATCTTGGAGAGTACGTGCCATCTGGGCCTCATATATTCAAGTTTATTGGCTACATTGAATGACTGTACATATTAGGGATTAAATGAAAGATGAGTTGCATATATATCGCATACTTTCATCACTACCCAAGACCTTCTAAATCTTTATTGTGAATTATAATATGATAAATAATGAGAAGAGTCTTTTGAAACTTCTGACCTTGATTCTCTAAGTGGATAAGGATATGAGGTATTATAAACCCATGGTCTTTATCGTGAACAAGAAAATCAAGAACAAGGAAAAGGATCCCAAGACCTATAAATAGTCTAAATCTCCCAATCACCATCCTTATAAGAAGGGGAAGAACTAAAGGCAAGGTAAGAAAAATAAGGTTGTATGTATTTCATGTGTCAATCTAGGCCACTAGAAGAGTAATTACACCCAAAAGTAATGGGAAGCTAAAGGTGTGTTCGTTATCGAGTGAAATCTTTCCATTCTTACACATTGGGTATTATATATAGCTTGTGGTGCTTACATATATGGAGAGATGGATTTGAGAGCTTCTAATGGTGTGAGGCTAGCTTTACTGGCCATTGGTGACTACCACCTTTCATTACCAATGGGAATGATTTTGGTTTTAAGAGATTGTTATTAGGTACCTACGGTTACCAAAAACATAATTTATGTTTCATGCTTAGATACAGATGGGTTTATCTTCAAATTTGGAAATAAAATTTGTTTCTAATATAAGGAAAACATATGTTATGGTATAGAGAATTTAAATAACGGTCTTTATGTATTAAATTAAGAAAACAAAGTGTTTGAAATTGATAATGAATCATGTTCAAATGACTCATATAACACCCAATTGTGAAATCACCATCTTGGTTATGTAAATGAGAAATTTTTTGCAAAGATCTATCAAGATGGTTATTTAGACTCCTCTGAGCTAAAACTACTTGATAGATTTCATGCTTTTTTACAAGGAAAAATGTCCAAACCACCATTTAGTGGACAGGGTGAAAGGGCCACAGAACTTCTAGGATTGGTAAACACTAATGAGTTGGACCATTTCTAGTAGAATCTAGTGGTGGATATTCTTACTTTATAACTTTTACTGATAACTTGAGTATATATGGATATATCTACTTAATGAGGTATAAGTCTTAGTCCTTTGAGAAATTCAAGTAATTCAATAATGAAGTAGAGAATCATCTTGGTAAGAAGATAAAGAATATTCAATCAAATCAAGGTGGTGAATATCTTAACCAAGAGTTCATCGAATTTCTATGGGAGTTTGGGATTCTATCTTAACTTGCTACACCTTATACACCATAGTGGAATGGTTTTAGTGGAAGGATGAATCATACCTTGTTGTGAATGGTAAGGTTGATGATGAGTTATATAGATCCTTCATTATACATTTGGGGATAAGCATTACAAATTGCGGCATATACAATAAATTTAGTACCAAATAAAGCATTCAATGGAATTACCTTCGATATATAGAGTGTAAAGAAACTCATTTTATCACATACATGTGTATGGGGTTACGAGGAATTTGTTAAGTACTTATTAGGCAACAAACTAGCACCCCAAGGCATGAGGTGTATCTTTATAGGGAATCCTAATAAAAAATAGATACTACCTATTCAACCCCTCAAACAAAAAAGTGACTATATCTAGACAATATGTCTTTATTAAGAGGGATAACATCCTCAAAAAGGATAGTGGGAAAAAATTGACTTTGATGAATTTGATTCTCAAGATACACAAGATTTGGTATAGGAATAGATTCCATAAGTCCATGTGGAAGAAGTTGTTGTTGAAACACAAGTAATGTGTATGAGTGTAAGAGAGGTAAGATAACTAGATAGACATGGTTTTCTAGTCATCGAAGATGGTGATTAATTATTGGTTAAAAATGATGAACCTTTATCCTACAAGGAAGAAGTAGAGATCTCAGAAGCTGTAAGATGGTAAGAATACATGAATTTTGAAATGGATTCCATGTATCAAAACCAATTTTGGGTTCTTTTCAATACTCCATTTGATGTAAAGCCTTTTGGATGAAAATGGGTATTCAATAAGAAACTGGACATGGAAGGTAAAGTAAGTACCTATAAAGAAAGGCTAGTGGATAAAGGGTTTAAACAACATCAAGGAATTGGATATAATGAAACCTTTTCACTGGTTTTCATATTTAAATCCATAATAATTATACTTACTATAAAAGCTTATCATGAATATTATATTTGGTAGATGGATGTCAAAACTACATTCCTTAATGGGAACCTTTAGGAAGATGTATATATGACACAATCAAAAGGTTTTATGACTCTAGGTGATGCTAAAATGATTTACAAGTTTCATATATGCATTTATGGATTGAAGCAAGAATCTAGGTTATGAAACATTAGATTTGATGGATCCATAAAAGAATTTGGTTTCATTAAGAATGAATGTGAGTCATGTGTTTATAATAGGTTTAGTGGGAATTCAATCGTTATACTAGTAGTATATTTTGATGACATATTACTTATTAGAAATAACATATCAGTCTTACAATCTATTAAGGATTGGTTAAACAAGTGCTTATCCATAAAGGACTTAGGAGATTCTACCTATATTCTAAAGATCAAGATCATTCGTGATAGATCCAAGAGACTTCTTGGACTAAGTCAAAGTATATATATTGGCCAGATACTAAAGAGATTTAGTATGGAACAATACAATAGGGTATTTGTTCTAGTGTCACATAGTTTACATCTTTTTAAGAAAATGTGTCCTCAAACACAACATGAGAAAAATAGAATGAGTGATATCCCATAAACTGTGGTGATAGGATCAATCATGTATGTCATTTTATGTATTATACAAGATGTTTCATATTCCCTGAGAATGGTATGAAGATATTAAGCAAATCCAGGAGAACAACATTAGACTGTTGTTAAGGCTACCCTTAAGTATCTGATAAGAACTACATATATGTTCCTGGTGTATGGAGGGGACGAGGAGCTGGTCATCAGAGGTTATACTAATTATAGTTTTCAAAAAGATCATAATTATCTGAAGTTGCAATTAGGATATGTTTTATATCTCAATTGAGGATCTTTGAGCTATAAGAGTTTAAAGCAGCCAATTTTTGTTGATTCTAAAGCGGATTCCGAGTATTTAGAGGCTTCTGATACAACTAATAAATATGTTTGGATTCATAACATTGTACAGGATCTTGATGTGTTACATAATAGTAAATACTCTATCACATTGTATTATGATAATACTACAGCACTGGCTCTTGAAAAAGATCCAAGTTTACACCAACAGACAAAGCATATACTCCGAAAGTATCACCTCTTCAGGGATTTCTATCATAGGAGTAAAATTTCTATGATAAGAGTTCCCATGGAAGAGAACATGGTGGGACCCTTGACTAATGACCTATCTCAGTAAAATCATGAGTATCACGTTAGAGTTAGGGGACCAAAGGTTATTAGCAGTTGGATCTAGTGCAAGTGGTAGTCTGTTAGAGTCGGTGCCCTAGAACCAAATTCTATGTACTTTATCATAAACATGTATTCATTTTTTTAATATTAATAAACTAATTATCACATCATGATTATTCTACTGCATGACATAGTATGTGATATTTCCTAAGAGTAGTTATCACGCTAAAATGCTATAGTAGTTCCTCGTTATGATGAGAACCTGAAAGTTCTACGACACTATTCTTGAATATATGTTCTATAACCACATGATATCATTTGAGGGAAACAAATGATACAGGATATCATGGATAGAGACTCATAGTACTTTGAGGCACCTTCTCATGGTGTATTCCCTTGGTAATATTCAGTATGATATTACGAGAATGGGACCCACTAGTAAGAAATTCACATTTTTATGTGTCATTATATGTTTCTATTTGTGGATGTGTTTACTCATCCTTAGACTTTAATATTATTATTATTGGATATTATGAGTCATGTACTTTTATATATTTAAAAAAATTGTGATGATAAATGTTTGTGGAGAGGTAGGATATGTTTGGTGCATCACGGGTAATATTTTATTAATGAATAATGCGAGAAAGGATTTATCCCATCAATTCATTAACAAAATTTAATATCTTAGGCACTTTTATGGAAATGATATAGCCTAAATAAATCCATGGTCATGGTGTTCTATAGGAAATTTCTATTTTTGGAAAGTCAAATAAAGAGATAATCGAGCATATAGGTTGATGGAACTGGTATGCAACCTACTCAATTTGAGATATTATGATAAAGGGGTTATATTACATGGTAAGAGTTTGTATGAGGTGACATATTGTTGTAGAATTAACTTATTCATCTATGGGTGCATTGGAATTTTACTAGACACTAACCATGGACTTAAGGCTTCTTCACCTAATTCCACTAAGAAGGAGGCCTAGAGGTTCACACTCTGAGTGTATCCAGAATCTCAGTTAAATAATATATTATTATTTATTTTTCAACAGGTTGAATTAATATTATTATCATATGTGGTTTAATAATTATTCATGTATTCTTGATCGGATATAAATATTTATTTTCTCTTTAGTAAATATAATATTTATTTATTTATTGTTGAATAATGTAGTGATGTTTATTTAATAAATAAATATTCATTATTCAAGGTCTAATAAATATTATGTACAAATGGTGGAATGAGTTTTTAGGTCTATTGAGAGATAATAAATATTGAATATTATTTTATTAAATAATATTTAATTATAATCCACAAGTTAATCACATATCAAGAAATAATGATATTATTATTATTATTTGATATGGGGTTTCACTGGGATTAAAAAAGTAGTTAAGGTCACTTGTGAAATTATATTATTTTAACCCTAATGATATATAAACCTAGTTATATTATTTTATCATTAAGCTAATTAATTTTTCTTGGTTGTACACAATGGATTTGGAGAATCATCTCTATCCTAAAGAGATCCCTTCTCTGAAAACACTCCCAATAATGGAGATAAATCCCCTCCACTAGATCAAGGAGAAAATTTTGGAAGTGATTTTCAAAGAGATCAAAGGTGGACAAAGAAAGCACAAGTATCTGTCATGATAGCACCTGGATATTCCTTTGGTGACATATGGAGATTCTGGGAAGACAAGTGAATCACCGCTAGAAGAAATCTACACTTGGTTTCTACAATGCAACAACGGTGGACCATAGATCTGTCACTAGATTCATCAATGAAGAAAAAATCCCAAAAAAGGTAATTCTTTATTTAATTAAATTAATTATAAATAATATGTGATGATCCACTTTCTCATTTTCAATGAAATTATTCATTGTATATTTATTTGACTCAATTCTATGGATCAAAATGTTTATCATCATATAGATCTCATATTAATCATCAATTATGGAAAAAATAAAATTTGGGCACCACCCATCACACGCTTCTGTTATGACTGAAACCTATATTTACACCCTAGAGTAAGAATTGGACACATTAGTAGTCTATTTTGATCATTTTTTCACATAGATCATGATGGTGGAACCCTTTGGTGTTTTTATGACTTTTAAGAGGTGTTTTGGGGAGATAGAATTAATGAAGAGGTTCTTCCTATAGAAAATGAATACAGTTATCGCCTATAAGTGAGACATAGAATGAGACCTAGTTGAGGGTCATGGGAATAGTAGGTAGACATGAAATAGGATCACCATTTTCCTTGACTAGTGTATCTTTTCACAGCCTCGTGTTAGAAATATTGGGTAGCAACTTGAAAAATTATATAGGTTGGGTGTTCAGACCAACTTAGAGTGAAACCTTGAAACTAAGATAGTCCTTGATCCATCTCCCTTTAATGATGCCTACATGGTTTTTTTATTGAGTACATATCCTATGTGAGATTTTTTTTTTCCTAGGATTTCATGAGTTTTTAGGGATGGGGTTGGGGGTGTGTTTACCCTAATAGAAGGGTGTTTTCCCTAGAGACCAGTTTGAAACTAGGGATACCAAGATAGATTCACCCACTTATATTATAACCTAAAGGACCCCCCTATGGGATTAATTTTCCTTATTAATTTTTTCAAGGATTCCAAGATGGATTCTTTTTCTTATGTCTTGACTTAGAGTTTCCCTTGAGGGATTCCTCTATAAAATTTTTCACCAAGAGGATCCTAAGTCAGATGCATCTGCTTGTTTACTCTATCTAAGGATCCCAAGTGGGATGTCTCTAATTATAATGGAATTATAGGATCCTCTATGGGATACCACTTCTTACTTTAATTTCCAAGGATCCCAAGAGTGCTATCTTTTATTATGTATGGACCTTTAATATCTTGATTAGGATTCCTCTCCTAGGTTTTATTTTAAGGGACCTAGTGGGTGCCCTAGTGTTTAACCAACCCTGGTCTGGTGCATTGGGTTTGGGTAGAAATGGTAGTTGGTGTCACCATAGAAATTGTACCAAACTTATGATCCCAAGGGTATGTGGAAGTAGTGATGGTTTTAGGCACTTTTTCCAACCACATTCTTAATTTATGCTTCAAATGGTTGTTGGGTCGGAAGAAACACGAGGAAAAGATGGCAAGAGGGGGGGTGAATTGCCTTTACAAAAATTGATTAACAAATTAAAAATCAAAGTTGAAATGCAGCGGAAATAAAAGAAGGCAAGACACAAGAAATTGATAACGGAGTTCGGCCAAAACCCGGCCTACGTCTCCGCTCCCAACTCAACCGTTGAGAGATTCCTACCGCTTGCTTTTCAATGGTTTTAGCAAGAAACCCACTAGGCTTTGAGGTAGCACTAGGACCTATTACAGCTTGCTTTTATTGGTTTAGCAAGAACCCACTTGCTTTTAATGGTTAAGCAAGAACCCACTAGTCTTTTTACGGGTGAAGACTAGCTCACCGAGCCAGAGCCACCGGCTGGCCGGTGCCTTGACAGTGGCTGAGAATTCTGGTCCAGGCTCCACCGGTCGACCGGTGGTGCCTGGAAAAGAAGACTCAGCCACTGTCAAGGCACCGGCCAGCCGGTGGCCCTGCACCGGCCAGCCGGTAGCACTGGTCAAACTAGCCGTTGGCTTTGACCAGTCAACTCCAAAAGCCTCCCAACGGCTCCGAGGCCTTTTCCAACGGCTCCAAAGCCCTCCAACGGATACTTGAAGGTTCCTAGCCTATAAATAAAGGCCTAGGAAGCCCCGGAACTTCACCTAAGCCACCGATCACATTTTTACATCTTTGGCGAAGCTCCGACGGATTGTTCCAAGGGAACCCAAAGTGCTCCAACAACTTCCACATCCAAGAGCACCTCCATAGAAGCTTGGAAGCGGCCCTCAAACATCATCAATCAATCAAAGGCGCCCAAGGCTTCTCCATTACGGGTTTTATTGTTTTATTTATTTTGAGCTTTAAAATTGGGTTTGTGCCTACAAACCCCAACCCTTTTCTCATCCCCTCTTTCTTTGGGTTCTCACACCACCACTAAGGTGTGAAGAGGTTTTCTCAAGCTTTTCCTTTAAAAGGCTTGTGTCTCGGTGAGCTAGTCTTCACCCGTAAAAAGACTAGTGGGTTCTTGCTTAACCATTAAAAGCAAGTGGGTTCTTGCTAAACCAATAAAAGCAAGCTGTAATAGGTCCTAGTGCTACCTCAAAGCCTAGTGGGTTTCTTGCTAAAACCATTGAAAAGCAAGCGGTAGGAATCTCTCAACGGTTGAGTTGGGAGCGGAGACGTAGGCCGGGTTTTGGCCGAACTCCGTTATCAATTTCTTGTGTCTTGCCTTCTTTTATTTCCGCTGCATTTCAACTTTGATTTTTAATTTGTTAATCAATTTTTGTAAAGGCAATTCACCCCCCCCCCTCTTGCCATCTTTTCCTCGTGTTTCTTCCGACCCAACAATTGGTATCAGAGGTACAACAATGGTTACTCTTTATGAATCTACGATTGCCCAATTTTCTTCTTGGTACTTAGCCTATGATACAGATACAATGTGATTCTATGATAGGGATACACATAGCTACTTCCTGGGGTTTGGATTTTTATCCATATAGATTTGATTTTACCCCATACTGATCCCCAAATTTACTTCATGTGGTTCTTCTTATGAGCCCTATCGATTGAATGTTCCTATTACTATTACTATTACTATTACCGAAATTCCCATTGTCACTGGGATTCCTCCCAACATGGGGATTATAGAGGATGCTACAGAGAGAGTCTCCGAACTCCTCTTATTATGGATTGATCAATTATGTCTAGATTTCTAGAATCTAGGAGATTCCAAAGGTTTCTAGTTGGGTGTATTTCCCTCGATAATGGGATACTGATACCCTTGAGTATTTATAATGATATCCTATTTTTTTCTTAGTATGATTCTTATGATTAAGTGGGAACACTATTATAGTGCTTACCATACTTGTTTAGGGTTGGGTTGTTGAGTCATTTATTAAATTTATTCCGAGTATTATCTTTAATGCAAAGATAATTCTTTACAGATCACCTAAGGGCCATCCCCCTTAGGGATTATTTGAGTTTCAATGTCATGGTTTTATATAGATGGGATGTGAAAATTGTGACCCACTGGTGGTACAAAAACCCTACCACAACATGGTCATTGGATCCTGGACCATCAGGTACCAATAGTTTCCTCGTAGACACGTAGTCCCCTCTTTAGGGCACACCCACATGCCTGAATGGTACATCTGACTAATGACTGTCCCCACATGCCAATACATGTTCTTTATAGTGTGTTTTTTCCTCATTAGCACACACCTTGGGAAACTTAATAGAAGTTCTCTCATCCTAATCACTATTCCAAGACAAGTATAGAAACCCATTCTTTTCAGACATTAACATTACATAACTTTTTTGGAAAACGCAAAACATTACACAAACAGATGCCCAAGAAGACCATACTATTTTAGTGCCTTTGGAAACATGGAATACATAAACAGTTATACATAATTGAGATATATAATCTTCAACTAGGTTCTTCTTGACTATCACCATTATTAGAAAATTCAAAAATAATACATATCTTCAAAACCTAGGGAAGGAAAAAATGGGTGAGCTCAAATGCTCAGTAAGGGTAAATAGGGGAGACATGTAAGAATAAGGGTATGATAATGTGATCATAAAAATATAATATCACACCCTGCATATCAAATATAATATACATGAATCATGGAATAAAGATTGGAAGCTCATAATATGTGAATGAAAAGGAATTAAATGACATAATACGTGAAAGAATAACACAGGAGTGAGACATGGAATTGTGGAAAACACATAATCATATAATGTTTTCCATAGTATCTAAGGAATCACTACCAAGACTACCTTAGTAGTATATGTTCACTCCCCATACCATCATAGTAGTCATGGTTCACTCCATATCCATCATAGTATCATGAGTTCACTCCTCATACCATATTAGTGGTCATGGTTCACTCTAAAGACCATATTAATTTATATCATGAGATATAAAACTTTACCCAATGCATTGGAGGGAGATACAGGTCTCACCTATCACATAATTAAATCATACATACATGGGCCATAAGATCGTAAATAAACATATCATAACCCATAAAATTAAATGGGTGTCATAAATATATAAACATATCATAACCAATGTAAATATAGAGGTTTCATAATCATTTAATCTTAAACATAACCTGTGAAAAGAAGCAGGTTTCAAAAGCATATAACCCGTGAAAGAGAAATGGGTTTCATAACATCAGGCCATCAAAACAAAATCCATTCAAAGAAAGGATATGAATGGAAACATTGAATAATTTCACCATAAATTTATGAGTAACACCAATGGATGTTATCTTATATGGGAAATAATTTTGAAAGATATTTTAGAAACATATCTTGAGGAAAATATCATTTCTTATTTGAAAAATTATTTTTATTACATAAAACTTTTTGAAAACCTTTTTCTTTGAAAATAGCTTTGAAAACTTATACATGAATCTTTGAAAATAATAAAAAAAATTAAAAAGCCTTTTTCTTTGAAAAATATATTCAAGTATATTTTGAAAAAAATTTGGAAAATGTTTTTGAAAACATTTTGAAAACATGTTTTTTTTAATATAATATATTTTTGACTAAAGAGAGAGACGGTCATAATTTACTAAAAAATTATGTCACGACCCATCCCCTAGGGCCCATGTCGTGACTACCCTAAGCCCGCCTTCCATATAACATGGGTTTGCGACTATCACCAAAGGCGTAAATTGTAACACCCGAGACTTTTATGTTATATAAATCATCAAAGGAATCTTTTTCTACACAACACTTTCTTGACTTGCTTTACACGCAATCGTGACCTTCCTCGATAGCTTGCGTCGTACGCAATACCGAGTTTCACTAAACAACAATATGCTATTAAAATTAGCCGTTATGAATAGTAATAACCACTTTTTGAAATTTTATAAATTTTATTTTTCAAAATGGACTTCATTTTTTGACTCAGAATATCAAAATTAGCCTAGGGTGAAATTTTGGTATTTTTGATGAATAGTGAAACCACTAAGTGGTAGGTTAAAAACTGAATTTTGCATAAAACTTAATTTTACCGCTTCTGTGAATGGAATTTCAAAAATCCGACAAATACGGTTGATATCAGTAAGTAAAATGTGGTTCAATGAGATAAAAATAATTTTTTGGTGAATAGTAACTTTTTACTTTTTTTACCGCGGTTAATAGTAAATAGGGTAACTAAGGGTAAATATGATATTAATATTACCCTAACACATGTCCTAATTCTATTGGACAAGTGTAATTCGACCAAAAACAAACTTAGGAATAAAATATGACCATTTAGGCCCACTTGGATTAGATTAGGACATTTATTATTAATTTATTTAAAGAAGGGTTAAAATAGTGAAAATCAAAGTTTAATAAGTAAATCATTTTTAATATGGGGTTATACATAAGATAAATTAGACTATAAATATTCATTAGAAAGATAAAAAGATTTCCTACATAATGGTAGTTTATTTGTAATTTTTAGACATTAAATAATTTAATTTATTTATGACACAATGATGATGCAGTAATTATCTTATTAATAAAATATTGACATAATTGATGTTATAAACACCAAAATAAATGTAATTTGAGACTTTTTATGAATTCCACTAATTTTCTAGGTTACTATGATATATTAGTGTTGATTTAATCAACTTGGTTCGAACATATAATTCTGTTATGACTTTCAAAAAAATCATATATCAAATAGTGTCAAAATTGACACAAAATAGTTTTTAAATCAAATATTATATTATTAATTGTTATTTTATTCATAAAAATCTAATGTTCGGCCAAATAACTTATATAAGGATATATATATTAATAATAAACAATTTAGGGTTCGTTTGGCATGTTATAGTAAGTGTATTAACCATATAGTGAAAGAAAACAAAAAGACACGGTAAAAGTTAAATTAATTAACTTAGAGTTAAATCTAATTGATAAGGTTAAAATAATACCCTAAACTTGTCTAAATCCTATTGGTTGATAGGATTTCGACCCATCCCCACTTTAGCTTCGAAATAAGACCCTTTGGAACCATTATAAACCGATTGTGACTTTAATATAAAATAATATTTTGAGATATTCCTAAGGTGCCCCTCTCCTCCCTTATAAAAGGGCACCTCCTCCCCCTCCTCCTCACACCAATTTGAGCACTCAAGCTCGGACAACCCCTGCCATTTTCTCCTCTCCACTTCCCTAGAATAATCCTAGAGGTCCTGGTCTTCTTCAAAGACCAATCTTAGTTCCCTAAGTGGAGGATTCAAAGAGGCGTTCCAAAGAAGAGGTAATATCCATTACCAATCTTTTCAATTTCTTTCTTCTTCAACTTCTTCTTCTTTTGTTGTTTAATGATAAAGTAATAACATCAGTATTACTTACATACTGATATGTTATTATAAATATGAAACAACCCTAATTCACCTTCTATCCATCCTACGGAAAAATGAAATCACCGCGCGTGCGTACGTACGGAATACCGTCTCCACGCCGTGGTGTAATCTATTTTCCACCATCACTTTACAAGGATGGGTATAATGGTGTAATGAGTAACTATTTATGATTATTATAAATTAATATTGATACTGAAATAATATATATATACTCCAATACAGTTCCACGATCATAGAAACGATATCATCACTCGTGCGTACGTACGGAATACCGTCTCCACGATGTGATGCGACTCGTTCTACATGATTATCATTACATAGTAATTATATAAATTGAATGAATAAATATGATATATGTTACACTAATACCATTCTGGATATAAGGTATCTATAACCTTAAAATAAGAATAAGAATGTATTCGGCTAAGCACGCATAAGAACAAAAGGCAATAAAGACCCGAGTAACAAGTAACAATGAAATATTACTATCAAGAAGCTAAGAATATGACCATATATGATATCATATAAATATGTATGATTCTGGAATAAGTCAATAACATTATTTAAACCATTATACAGGAGCTTCGGACACGTACAAAGCAAATTGGACCTAAGGTAAGGGAAAATATCACAATCTCATTTTTATCCGAGATTGTTTATTCGTAAGTATTTACTGGGGTGTATTTTATCATCCACATCCATGTTTCATCAATATGTAATATTATTTCCATCCACCTACAATTGTTTAAATCCATTTTTACCCTTCGGTGAGTTTTTAGTAATATCTATGAAAGGAATCTTTTGTCATACGAGGTACTTTTTGACTTTTCCGACAAAAGTACGAAGAATGTTTTTTTTAACTTATACGGCATGAATGGATTTTTAAAACATTATTTCCAAGAAGCTTCCTTTACAAGTTTTCAAGTTTATTTTTAGTCAACTTCTTTTATTTTAAAGTTGTATGACATGTTATGAAAGGAAAAATGTTTTTGAAGAAGAAAGGATATTTTCCTCAAGAATGGAGTTCAAGTGTTTTATCAAAATTATTTTCCATCTAAGATAATAAAGGGTTATGTTTTTATCCCTATTATTACATTGATTTTATCATGTTGTGATGGAATTATTTTTATGAATTCCTTTATCTTATATGAATTGATTTATGATGTCATGATGTTTCAAGAATCCCATTTTTGTTACATGTGTTATGCGATGATGTATGATTATGTGGAACACATAAGAAAGAATTCATTATAAGATGGGTGGGACCTATATCTCCCTCCAATGCATTGGGTAAAGATTTTATATCTCATGAGATAGACATGGCTGGAACGGTAGGTTATACCGGTTCAGTGAAACAGGGATGGAACGAGGGTGACTCGGTTCAGAAAGGGACTTTTTCCACTAAGATAGTCTTGGCAATGAGTCATGACTAACAAGAAATGATTTTCCATGATTATGTGTGCATGCCACAAAGTTTCAAGTTTTATGTTATGATTATGGGGATCTCATTTTCACTTCTATGATTTATTCCATGTTAAGATATTATGATCTCTTTTGCAGGTTTTGATTTTCAAAAAGATATGATATGATTTTTATTTCCTTTATTTGCCCCTGTTGAGCATTTGACCTCACCCTTTTATGTTTTCTTTTCCCCAGGTCAGGAAGATGGATATTAAGTAGAATATGATAAAAGGGACCCTAGATATGATGAAATAAATGGGAGACACTGTAGAAGAATTATGAACCAGTTGTTTATGTTTCCCAGTTTCTAAAGACACTATACCTATACGGTCCTTTTTGGTTTTGTCATATGTTGTAATAAGTGTGCTTCAATTTTGAAGTATTAACAATGTATGTAAAGTATGGGTCGTTATAGTTGGTATCATAGGAAAGGTATAGTCAACCTTTGGAAACTAGGATGTGAAAGCCTTAGTAAGAACCCTAAGGATAAGTCTAAGCATAGAACACAATATTAGTGTTTTAGAAATGGACATGAATACCCTAGGATAAAACCTTAAGTGTGAAATTTTATTCTTGAATTATGTGGTTTTCCTATTATAATTAGTGTTGCTCACACTATTCTTCTTGGTTTTAGTCAATGGCTGGAACCCGAAGGAACCGTGTTAATACGGAATGCGATGGGCAATGCAATGATTGTCCCCCTGAGCAACCAAACGATATGGGAGCTGGAATGCAAAATCTTGTAGCCATGCTCACACAACTTTATCAAGATATGAATCATGCAGGACTTCCAAACGAGCAAAGGAAGGAGCAACATTCTGTTGAATCCTTCATGAGGCAGCGTCCACCTTCTTCAGCGGGTCTACTGATCCATTAGTTGCTGAACAATGGATTAGTACTACTGAAAAGATATTTTTAGTTCTTCAATGTTCTGAACATGATAAAGTCATCCTAGCAGTGTATCGTTTGGAAGGAGATGCTGATCAATGGTGGAATCTTATTAAGAATACGAGGCAAAGGGATGAAATTGAGTCTATGGAATGGGACGAGTTCAAGAAATTATTTTTCAATAAGTACTTCCCTCGTATTCTCCGAACAAAGATGGAGAAAGAGTTTCTTGAACTAAAGCAAAGGGATGATGAATCTGTTGGTACCTATGAAGCAAATTTTACAAGACTTGCAAGGTACGCTTCTGGTATTATTATCCAACCTGAGAGTAATATCGATCGATTCTTTAGTGGCTTAAAACCAAGTCTTCGAAGGGTGTTAGCCATAAGGGACTTCAATAGCTACGAGGAAATCGTTCGATGTGCTCTCAAAGTTGAGATGGAGATTGGAGTAACCCATCAGTCACATGGGTTTGATAAGAAGAGGAAGATGGAATTCAAAGGAAAATCTAAAGAGCACACTGAAAAGAAGATGAACTTTCCCTTATGCTCAAAGTGTTGAAAGAAACATGGAGGGAGTTGTCTTAAAGGGACAAGTAAATGTTTTAAATGTGGAAAGGAAGGTCATCGGGCATTTGAATGCCGCGATAATGGGAAGAAGATGTCTAACGATGCAAACAAAGGAAGGGATACACAGAATGAACCTACTACACTTCAATGTTTCAAGTGCAAGGAGATGGGGCATTATGCCAATCAATGCCCAAATCCAAGGGTTGATGATGATGGTCGATGTCAACAAAATCTTAAGGCTAAAGACAAAGGAAAGTCACATGCAATTTCTATCAGCGATGTGGAGTACGATAACGAAGTGGTGAAAGGTACACTTACCATCCACTCTAAAGTAGCAAATGTTTTATTTGATTCTGGATCCACCCACTCTTTTATTTCTGAAAAATTTTCTAAGGGTATCACCGTACTACCTCAACAATTAGATGTTGAGTTAGCTGTGACAACACCTAATGGCACAACAGTCACATCAAAAGTTTATAATTCTTCTCCGATCGAAGTTTGTGGGAAAGTGCTTCCTGCAAATCTTGTGATCCTTCCTTTAGTGGAATTTGATGTGATTCTTGGCATGGATTGGCTTTCTCTACATGGAGCTCATATCAATTTCCAAAGAAGGGAAGTCACATTTCATATTCCAGATCAATCTACGATCGTATACCAATGCAAGGATGAACATAACCTTCCAGTGGAAATTTCTTCCATCTTATGGGTATTGATTCCACTAAATGAAGGTTATTTATCTCAAATGGTTGGTGAGAAACTCACGATTAAGAATATGCCCATTGTAAGGGAGTTTGATGATGTCTTTCCGGAGGAATTACCGGGTCTTCCACCAAATCGTGAAGTTGAGTTTTCAATAGAACTCGTACCGGGTGCTTTGCCTATTTCAAAGACACCTTATAGAATGGCCCCAATTGAGTTGCAGGAATTGAAGAAGAAACTCCAAGAGAATCTTGATAAGGGATTCATATGCCCTAGTGCGTCACCTTGGGGAGCACCTGTTCTATTTGTTAAGAAGAAAGATGGATCAATGAGACTCTGCATTGATTATCGAGAACTTAACAAGATCACTATCAAGAACAAATATCCTCTCCCACGCATTGATGAATTATTTGACCAACTACACGGAGCTCAATACTTTTCAAAGATTGATCTTTGTTCAGGGTATCATCAATTAAGGGTCAAAAGGGAGGATATACCAAAGACGGCTTTCCGTACAAGGTATGGACACTATGAATTTATAGTGATGCCATTTGGTCTTACTAATGCCCCTGCTATCTTCATGGATCTAATGAATAGAGTCTTTAGAGACTATCTTGATCAATTTGTGGTAGTCTTTATAGACGATATTCTTGTCTATTCAAAGAGAAAGGAAGAGCATGAATATCACTTGAGAATTATATTTAAGACCCTAAGAAAGGAGAAGCTTTATGCCAAATTTACCAAGTGTGAATTTTGTCTTCAAAAAGTTGCATTTTTGGGTCACATAATCTCAAAAGAGGGGATATCTGTGGATCCAGCAAAAACAGAGGTTATCGAAAGATGGTCAAGACCAACAACAGTAACTGAGATTCGAAGTTTTCTTGGTTTGGCTGGATATTATCGACGTTTTGTAAAAGATTTTTCACGATTATCTAATCCACTCACCAAGTTGACTCGGAAAGGAGTTAAGTTTTTCTGGACAGAGGAATGTGAAGAGAATTTCAAGGAGTTGAAAAGAAGGTTATCCAGTGCACCTGTGCTCACACTGCCTTGTAGTGGAGAAAGGTTTGTGATCTACAGTGATGCATCCAAGAAGGGATTGGGGTGTGTTCTTATGCAAAATGATATGGTGATAGCTTATTCCTCACGACAGTTGAAAATCCATGAGCAAAATTACCCAACACATGATTTGGATTTGGCTGCGGTAATCTTTGCATTAAAGATTTGGAGGCATTACCTTTATGGTGAAAGGTGTGATATTTATACTGATCATAAAAGTTTAAAGTATATTTTCACACAAAAGGAGCTGAATATGCGCCAAAGAAGATGGTTGGAGCTGATTAAGGATTATGACTGCTCAATCCATTACCACCCTGGGAAAGCAAACAAGGTGGCAGATGCATTAAGTCGACAAGACCATGCTAGTTTATCCATGATGAGGATCACAAAAGATCCAATATTTATGGATTTACAAAGGATGGATCTTGGAATTATAATGGAAGGGGAAAATCTTATCTTTCTCAAATGAATGTTCAACCATCTATACATGTGAAGATTAAAGAGGCACAAAAAGAAGATGTCGAGTTACAAAAGAAGGTGAGAAATGTTCCTGAATTCAACCTTGATTGTGATGGGATAATAAAGTTCAGGAATCGGGTTTGTGTTCCTTCCATCCCCGAATTAAAGAAGGAGCTGCTGGATGAGGCTCATAGTTCTTCATTCTCTATTCATCCTGGAAGCACGAAGATGTATAGGGACCTGAAAGAGTACTTCTGGTAGGATGGCATGAAAAGAGATGTTGCTGAATATGTCTCTCGATGCTTGGTTTGTCAACAAGTTAAAGTTGAGAGACAGAAGTCTAAGGGGATGTTACAACCATTACCCATACCCAAATGGAAATGGGAAAACATCACTATGGACTTTGTCACAGGACTTCCTAAAACATCCAAAGGCAATAATGCTATCTGGGTCATAGTTGATCGTCTTACAAAGTCTGCACACTTCATTCCTATTAGAGAGGATTTCTCTCTAGATCAGCTTGCCAGTATATATGTAAAGGAAGTGGTAAGATTTCATGGAGTACCACTTTCTATTATATCTGATCGGGATCCGAGATTTACCTCGAAGTTCTGGATAAGTCTTCAGCATACTCTGGATACAGAGTTGAGTTTCAGCACTGCTTATCATCCCCAGATAGACGGTCAGTCTGAGAGAACAATTCAAACCCTAGAAGATATGTTGAGAGCTTGCTCTATGGATTTCAAAGGAGGTTGGGATCAACACCTACCTTTGGTGGAATTTTCTTATAATAATAGCTTTCACTCCAGTATTCAGATGGCTCCTTATGAATCTCTCTATGGAAAGAAATGCAGGAATCCAACTTACTGGGATGAAGTTGGGGAAAGAAAGCTATTAGGACCTGATCTCGTTGATGAAATGGCAGAAAAGGTCAGATCTATTCAACAACACATAAGAGTAGCTTAGAGTCGACAGAAAAAGTTATGCCGACAACCGAAGAAAAGACCTAGAGTTTGAAGTGGGTGATAAAGTGTTCTTATGAATATCTCCCTGGAAAAGGGTTATGAGATTTGGAAAGAAGGGGAAGTTGAGCCCTAGATATATCGGTCCTTTCGAAATACTAGATCGTGTTGGGAAGGTAGCTTACCGATTGGCGCTTCCACCGAATCTCTCTCAAGTTCACGATGTGTTCCATGTATCTCTCCTGAGAAAGTACATACCAGATCCTTCACATGTACTCAGCTCAGAAGTTGTACCGCTGGAGCAAGATCTTTTTTATGAAGAACAGCCGATAGAGATTCTGGATCGTAGCGAAAAAGTCCTACGAAATAAGACCACTCGATTGGTGAAAGTTTTATGGAGGAACCACCAACTTGAAGAAGCTACATGGGAGCTTGAGGATATGATGAGGGAGAAGTATCCTCATCTGTTTGTTACAAAGTGACGAATTTCGAGGGCGAAATTCTTTTTAAGGGGATTAGAATGTAACACCTGAGACTTTTATGTTATATAAATCATCAAAGGAATCTTTTTCTACACAACACTTTCTTGGCTTGCTTTACACGCAATTGCGACCTTCCTCGATAGCTTGCGTCGTACGCAATACCGAGTTTCACTAAACAAAAATATGCTATTAAAACTAGCCGTTATGAATAGTAATAACCACTTTTTGAAATTTTATAAATTTTATTTTTCAAAATGGACTTCATTTTTGGACTCAGAATATCGAAATTAGCCTAGGGTGAAATTTTGGTATTTTTGATGAATAGTGAAACCACTAAGTGGTAGGTTAAAAACTGAATTTTGCATAAAACTTAATTTTACCTCTTCTGTGAATGGAATTTCAAAAATCCGACAGACACGGTTGATATCAGTAAGTAAAATGTGGTTCAATGAGATAAAAATAATTTTTTGGTGAATAGTAACTTTTTACTTTTTTTACCGCGGTTAATAGTAAATAGGGTAACTAAGTGTAAATATGATATTAATATTACCCTAACACATGTCCTAATTCTATTGGAAAAGTTTAATTCGACCAAAAACAAACTTAGGAATAAAATATGACCATTTAGGCCCACTTGGATTAGATTAGGACATTTATTATTAATTTATTTAAAGAAGGGTTAAAATAGTGAAAATAAAAGTTTAATAAGTAAATCATTTTTAATATGGGGTTATACATAAGATAAATTCGACTATAAATATTAATTAGAAAGCTAAAAATATTTCATACATAATGGTATTTTATTTTTAATTTTTAGACATTAAATAATTTAATTTATTTATGACACAATGATGATGCAGTAATTATCTTATTAATGAAATATTGACATAATTGATGTTATAAACACCAAAATAAATGTAATTTGAGACTTTTTATGAATTCCACTAATTTTCTAGGTTACTATGATATATTAGTGTTGATTTAATCAACTTGGTTCGAACATATAATTCTGTTATGACTTTCAAAAAAATCATATATCAAATAGTGTCAAAATTGACACAAAATAGTTTTTAAATCAAATATTATATTATTAATTGTTATTTTATTCCTAAAAATCTAAGGTTCGGCCAAATAACTTAGATAAGGATATATATATTAATAATAAACAATTTGGGGTTCGTTTGGCATGTTATAGTAAGTGTATTAACCATATAGTGAAAGAAAATAAAAAGACACGGTAAAAGTTAAATTAATTAACTTAGAGTTAAATCTAATTGATAAGGTTAAAATAATACCCTAAACTTGTCTAAATCCTATTGGTTGATAGGATTTCGACCCATCCCTACTTTAGCTTCGAAATAAGACCCTTTGGAACCATTATAAACCGATTTTGACTTTAATATAAAATAATATTTTGAGATATTCCTAAGGTGCCCATCTCCTCCCTTATAAAAGGGTACCTCCTCCCCCTCCTCCTCACACCAATTTGAGCACTCAAGCTCGGCCAACCCCTGCCATTTTCTCCTCTCCACTTCCCTAGAATAATCCTAGAGGTCCTGGTCTTCTTCAAAGACCAATCTTAGTTCCCTAAGTGGAGGATTCAAAGAGGCGTTCCAAAGAAGAGGTAATATCCATTACCAATCTTTTCAATTTCTTTCTTCTTAAACTTCTTCTTCTTTAGTTGTTTCATGATAAAGTAATAACATCAGTATTACTTACATACTGATATGTTATTATAAATATGAAACAACCCTAATTCACTTTCTATCCATCCTACGGAAAAATGAAATCACCGCGCGTGCGTACGTACGGAATACCGTCTCCACACCGTGGTGTAATCTATTTTCCACCATCACTTTACAAGGATGGGTATAATGGTGTAATGAGTAACTATTTATGATTATTATAAATTAATATTGATACTGAAATAATATATATATACTCCAATACAGTTCCACGATCATAGAAACGATATCATCACTCGTGCGTACGTACGGAATACCGTCTCCACGATGTGATGCGACTCGTTCTACATGATCATCATTACATAGTAATTATATAAATTGAATGAATAAATATGATATATGTTACACTAATACCATTCTGGATATAAGGTATCTATAACCTTAAAAGAAGAATAAGAATGTATTCGGCAAAACACGCATAAGAACAAAAGGCAATAAAGACCCGAGTAACAAGTAACAATGAAATATTACTATCAAGAAGCTAAGAATATGACCATATATGATATCATATCAATATGTATGATTCTGGAATAAGTCAATAACATTATTTAAACCATTATACAGGAGCTTCGGACACGTACAAAGCAAATTGGACCTAAGGTAAGGGAAAATATCACAATCTCATTTTTATCCGAGATTGTTTATACGTAAGTATTTACTGGGGTGTATTTTATCATCCACATCCATTTTTCATCAATATGTAATATTATTTCCATCCACCTACAATTGTTTAAATCCATTTTTACCCTTCGGTGAGTTTTTAGTAATATCTATGAAAGGAATCTTTTGTCATACGAGGTACTTTTTGACTTTTCCGACAAAAGTACGAAGAATGTTTTTTTTAACTTATACGGCATGAATGGATTTTTAAAACATTATTTCCAAGAAGCTTCCTTTACAAGTTTTCAAGTTTATTTTTAATCAACTTCTTTTATTTTAAAGTTGTATGACATGTTATGAAAGGAAAAATGTTTTTGAAGAAGAAAGGATATTTTCCTCAAGAATGGAGTTCAAGTGTTTTATCAAAATTATTTTCCATCTAAGATAATAAAGGGTTATGTTTTTATCCATATTATTACATTCATTTGATCATGTTGTGATGGAATTATTTTTATGAATTCCTTTATCTTATATGAATTGATTTATGATGTCATGATGTTTCAAGAATCCCATTTTTGTTACATGTGTTATGCGATGATGTATGATTATGTGGCACACATAAGAAAGGATTCATTATAAGATGGGTGGGACCTATATCTCCCTCCAATGCATTGGGTAAAGATTTTATATCTCATGAGATAGACATGGCTAGAACGGTAGGTTATACCGGTTCAGTGAAACAGGACTGGAACAAGGGTGACTCGGTTCAGAAAGGGACTTTTTCCACTAAGATAGTCTTGGAAATGAGTCATGACTAACAAGAAATGATTTTCCATGATTATGTGTGCATGACACAAAGTTTCAAGTTTTATGTTATGATTATGGGGATCTCATTTTCACTTCTATGATTTATTCCATGTTAAGATATTATGATCTCTTTTGCAGGTTTTGATTTTCAAAAAGATATGATATGATTTTTATTTCCTTTATTTTCCCTTGCTGAGCATTTGAGCTCACCCTTTTATGTTTTCTTTTCCCCAGGTCAGGAAGATGGATATTAAGTAGAATATGCTAAAAGGGACCCTAGATATGATGAAATAAATGGGAGACACTGTAGAAGATTTATGAACCAGTTGTTTATGTTTCCCAGTTTCTAAAGACACTATACCTATACGGTCCTTTGTGGTTTTGTCATATGTTGTAATAAGTGTGCTTCAATTTTGAAGTATTAAAAATGTATGTAAAGTATGGGTCGTTATATAAATCCCTATAACTGGGAAGGTATTGACTTTATAAACTAGAAACACACACAATAGAGTAAGATGGAAGCAAAACACTAAGTAAAACTGTATACAAAAGGAGTGATAAAAAGTAAAGGGGCCGAAAATACATGCCCAACTGTAAATTACAAGGAAACTGAAAACAAGTACAACTGAAGAAAGGTAAACAGCTAAAAGGTGAAAAGAAGCTCTTGGAACATCCACCACGGATCCTACCTGAATGGTACGTACAAATAGCCTCCTTAGCACTCCACGTCAGTCAGTCTCCTCTATGTACCGACTTGTCGTAAGGTCCACCTTTGAGTACCATCCAGTCCTGGTGCTCTCAGCCTCTGTCATCATTGTCCTGCATCCAACATAATGAGGTGCGGGCATAGCCCATGCAGGGGTGAGTATAATGATACTTAGTAGAGACCCTAAGACTACCAAGGTCTCCCAAAATCCACCAAGGAAAAACTAAATAGTAAGAAAGCAACAGATAGCCATTACTTAGGTATATGCCCATACATATACCTAAGTTATCAAGTAACCCATCTCAATGATGAGGAAAACACAGAAGTTGTTGACTCAGCTCACACAGGTATACAACTTATGTAGAGAGATAGAGATGATCAGATATATCCACTAAATCATCTAAGCTATTGGACCCACACATGATCCAGGACCAGAAGTTAGAACTATCGAACCAACACATGATCCAGGACCAGCTTTTCTGTCGGACCAACACATGATCCAGGAACAGAAGTTAGAACTGTCGGACAAACACATGATCCAGGAACAATCATCAGAGTAGTCGGACCAACACATGATCTAGGACCAGCTATTTTTTCAAACTAACACATGATCCAGGAACAGAAGTCAGAACTGTCAGACCAACACATGATCCAGGAACAGTCATCAGTGCACAGCCAGCCACAGGGTTTTTACAAAGCGTGCTTGATTCTGGGAGGGTCCTCTCCTCAAGACAATTTTAGACACATAAACTTCCACTAAGTCCCAATTTTATGTATCCAAAACTCCATCTTTCTATAAGAAACTCAATGCGACAGACTGTGCGTCAATCGGACGCCCGGTTTGAGAGTTACTGGCATTTTCGTTCCGAGGTCCCGGTTGGATTTAGGTTCAACCCAACCTGACCATACCCCAACTATGTCAAAACCTCAAGTGGGGTATTCCAAAAGAACCTCTTCTCTCTAAACTTTCTTTCATCGCTGACGGTTCTTCAATTGGACACTCGTAGCCCAAGTTATTAGCGAAAAGGTAAAATTGGGTCAAACGGGTCCGGGTCCGGTCCGGCCCAGTCAGACCGACCCGACCCGACCCGGGTCCGGACTGGGGTCTGACCCAGTCCGACCTGGCCCGCAGGTCCGACCCGGCCCAAGGGGGTGGCCCGACCCACGCTGGCCGCCCAGTCCGCGCTGGGTCCGGCCCGCGGTTGGTCCGGCCCGCGGGGGTCCTCCCTAGCCACGTCCAGGGGGAGGCCATGCCCCCTAGTTCCCGAATGTCTTAGCCATTAGGGCGGTTGGAACTGCACCAGGATGGCACCGGTGTGTCACACAGGACCCAGCGGGGTCCCACTGTTTCTGGCTGGCCGAGCGGCCAGCCGACTCCTCGCGCGGAGCCGGTTGCGCCGCGCCTCTTCCGGCGACCCAACGGCTCGGTCCACCAGACCTCTCTGCAGCTGGGCTTGAGCCAGCCACTGCTGCACCACCGCGACCAGGGGTCATGGCCCTCCTTCGATCCACCGCGTGGCGCCGGTTGCGTCGCGCCTTCCCCGTCGACCCGGCGGCTTGATTCGCCGGTTTCTTTCGCGGTCGGCCTTGCACCGGCCACCAATGCACTGTCGCGGCTAGGGGTCGTGGCTTCTCCTCCGGCACTACGGTTGCACCGCCACTGCCACACATTGATGCACGTCGGTTCCATCCGCCAGTTTTCTTTCCGCGGGTCACTGGACGAGCTCTGGTGGCCCAATTCTCGTTCTGGAAGAAGCCATGCTCTCCTCGGGTCATTGCCTTCGATCTGCAGTCATCATTGATGAGAGTCACACATTCTGGTCTCATTCCGTGATTAGCATCAAAATCCACAAATAATGAAGAGGGTTCGGTCCGTGTTTGTTTAGCCCACGCCCTCCATGTTAGGGTGATATCAAGTGGCCTCAAATTCTAAACCACGATGTAAAACAAAGAACATGCTACAATTAGCAAGCTTGAACCCCTACCTCATATCATTTGTTGGCGGTGACGAGGAGGAAGTATGGACGTTGTTCGTCGTAGGTGAGGATGTCCCACTTTGGTAGGAAATCCCTAGGAAAAAGGGCGAAGAAGGTCAGCGTTCTTCGTTGGCGTTCTTCGTCGAAGAGCCTTTCCTCATTGGCGTTCTATCTCCAAGAGCTCCTCTTCTCTTCAATCCTCCTTTCCAACAAATGAATATCCCACCCGAAATAATAGATTATGTGGTCTATTATGTTC
This sequence comes from Viscum album, assembly GCA_963277665.1. Taxonomy (NCBI): domain Eukaryota; kingdom Viridiplantae; phylum Streptophyta; class Magnoliopsida; order Santalales; family Viscaceae; genus Viscum; species Viscum album. Next base: position 997,296,887 of record OY728135.1, read on the forward strand.
GTTGGAATAAATTCAAAATGAGGAATTTAATTAATTGATGTGTCTTAATTGATTAAATGGGGTGGGCTGGCACCATTAATTGTAGAGGAGATCAAGAGGCTCCCCCTCATTAATGAGGGGAGTTCTAGAGGCTTCCAACTCGGGTGGTCCCCACTAAATTAATCCTCACAATGGGAGGTTGAGTTCAGGTGGGCCCCACAACCATAACCTCTCATGGGAGGTTAAGGTGTGGAAGTACCCACCTCTAACCTCTACATGGTGGTTATAACAAAAAAAAATAAAATAAGTCATGCACTTATTTTATTTTATTATTCCACATAAAACCCAAAGACTATATTTGATTCTCGACCATCTGCCATCGAGTTAAAAGTCTTCTTAAGCGAATATCGGCGTTGTGAGTTCAATGGTGCCCCCAGATTTCAATTATGAGCACCGGTTCAAAAGTTATAAAATCCTGCTCGTACGTTTTCTGAACGTACCCGAACAAAACTTCATAAATTGATTCTGGGCACACCGGGCCTCAGAATCACACACCGTCAGATTTCACAGACTCGTAATATTTTCATGTATTTTTAAAAAAAAATACATGGGAATTCAGAGTCTTTAAAAATTATCCTAAGTACCAAAGAGTGGTAAAATGCTACTAAAAATGAGGATATCATGAATAAAAAAAGTAAAAGTAAACTCAATAATATTCTTGTGATATGTACCATAATATTTCATCAAAGGAAGCATAAATATAAACAATCTCAGAAAGTAATGATATTGTCTCAATAAACTCTTATAACTTGGTAACTTGGGATCAAACTCTCCATGTAATAAAATAAAATTACTTTAAGATTAATATATCATGAATATAATTATATTCATGGAATAACATGTATAATTGAAGTATATACACCTCTAAAAGAGTTTAGGTGCATAAAAAAACATGAGTCTCAAAGAAGGAAAATTGAGACAAAACGGTTTTACTGGTTTGGTAACTTTTGAAATTTAAACCCCATGAAAGAAGGATCTTATAATGGATATTTGAATACCCATAAATTTAATTAAAAGATACATATAACACAATAATGGTAAGTACATACACCACACAAAATAAAATAGTGGCGAACATAGATTGTATCTCACAGAAATTAAAAGTGAGATGAAATCCCCTTACCTTGTGTCTTGACTCTCTCCATACTGATACATGATTCCTATACAATAAATATAAGTTTATTATAAATCTTTTAAATAAGAATATTCTTATACATAATACCATATATGGTTTTATTATGACCTTATATTACCCTCTTGTTAACAAACCTATGTTAAAGTTTCACTTCGAGTAAAATTTTATTTGTTCTTCACATGTGTCTTAATTTGTTACATCTTTGGTCCTTATATTTATATCATGATTCTAGAATGTAAACCATTATATAAATATCAGGTATATACATTATATTTTTATTATAATAATATATATAATATATTATTAATAAATGGAATACACCATTCATGGAGATGGTAATCCATACGTACGCATGAACGTTGTTTTCGTCTTTATTGTCGTATTGAAAGAAAGTATTTAAATGACATATATAAAAGTGTGTGTGTGTGTGTGTGTGTGTGTGTGTGTGTGTGTGTGTGTGTGTGTGTGTGTGTGTGTGTGTGTGTGTGTGTGTATGTATGTATGTATGTATGTATGTATGTATGTATGTATGTATGTATGTATGTATGTATGTATGTATGTATGTATGTATGTATGTATGTATGTATGTATGTATGTATGTATGTATGTATGTATGTATGTATGTATGTATGTATGTATGTATGTATGTATGTATGTATGTATGTATGTATGTATGTATGTATGTATGTATGTATGTATGTATGTATGTATGTATGTATGTATGTATGTATGTATGTATGTATGTATGTATGTATGTATGTATGTATGTATGTATGTATGTATGTATGTATGTATGTATGTATGTATGTATGTATGTATGTATGTATGTATGTATGTATGTATGTATGTATGTATGTATGTATGTATGTATCACTAATATATCATTACTCTAGTATCACTAATATATCATATATATATATATATCATATAAGTTCATTAAAATCATTCTTAATACATTCCATGTGGTGTGTGAATGAATCGCATCGCTTTGAGGGGGTGGCAGTCCACACTTCCTCAAACGAAATTATCATATTAACACCAAATGGAAAGTAAAGAGATGTGTGTTGTAAAAGGAATAAATAAGCCTAAATACATAGTTAATATAATATATTAAAAATATAAATAGAGTGTCTATCATAATGACCACTATGATTGGTGGTAAAGGATAAATAAACAATCAGCGTTTTGTGAGGTAGTAGTTTACCGTACACAGAAATAGTATGTTCATCATACATTATATGGAGGTTTGTGTAAGTTTAGGTTAAAACATTTGAATAAAAACCTACTATTATATTTATTTTACTGTTTTTTACATAATAATGGAATAAAGTGGGTGTAGGGGGTGGAGAAATAAAATAAAGAAAATGAGATTTAGAGAAGACGTTACCTCTTAATCGGGTAACTCCTTTTGGTTTATGCCAAAATTCTTCCTTGAGAAGCTTTATGACAAAATGTAAGCTTCAAGGTCTAATTTATGATTTTTTTGAGTCTACTTGGGAAGATATTGTACCAACTTAAAAGGTTTTACAGGTTTGATGAATGGGTAGAGGTGGTGTCCTTTTATAGGGAAGGAAAATGGATCACTTGGAATTTTTAGAAACAAGTTAGGTGTGCACATGTTATTACCTAAAAAAATTCATAACAAACTAGAAAAAAATCAATAATGGAAGGTTTATGTATGAAATATAGACATCTAATGGGTTTTGTACAAGTTTCTAGGTTATTTGGGATCTTAATTTTAAGGTTCAGTCCCAAATTAAGCTTAATTTGTCCTTAACTGTTGTGATTAATTTTAATCACTTTTACTAATCATTTTGGTCAAAAATTAACTTGGTATTATTAGAATCTAAATATTATACTGAATACAATTATGTATCTAAGATTTTTTAAATTCAATTCATATAAGCTTAGAAATTAATATTAGTGTTAATCCCAGAGACGGAATGAAATAACGGGGTTTTAAAGTAGGAAAAAGTTCAAAAGTTTGTTAAGATTTTATATTCAGTTTTACAGTGAAATTAATTATAATAAATTATATTGTATTAATATATTTAATATTTATCGAAGGTGACCTTAAAACATATTTATAATATAATTTATCATTAATAATTAATTATACAAAAATGCATTTTTTAACTATTAAGCAGTAATTTTCACTATTCATCAAAAAATGAAGTTTCTCCAAAAAATCCCAAAAATTAACCCTAGGATAATTTCAATGTTATGAATTCAAAAATAAATTTTATTTTATAAAATTTAATTTCTAAATGTTTCTAAAATTAATTTTATTATTAAAATCGGTTCATTCAAGAAAATGTTATTTTTAACACAAAAAAGACTTTACCAAAAATCTTATCTTTCATTATCAATATGTTTTATTTATATAAAACAATTGTAGACAACATTAATATTCATATAACTATGTTTAATGGATAGGTTATAATTATATCCTTTAAATTATAACAAAAAATAGATGTTTCGTAGAAACTAAGTGTTGCATGTATTGTATGCCAAGTTGGTGTTGTGTGTAACATATTCTAAGTCGGTGTTGCATGTAACGTACGCCAATTTGGTGTTGCGTGTAACATAAGACAATTTGGTGTTTCATGTAAAATTAATCTTTTACTTAGTTTATTTTAAGATATAAATGAAAAATTAAATTTATTCAGAAAAAAATAGGTCTATAAAAACTCAGGGTGTTACATTCTACCCCCCTTAAAATGAATTTCGCCCTCAAAATTCATCACTCAGCTAAAAAAATGAGGATACTTCTACTTCATCATATCTTCATGTTCCCATTTATCTTCCTCTAACATGTGATTTTTTTACAAAACTTTGACCACCTGAGTGGTCTTGTTTCGTAGAAATTTCTCTAATCGGTCCATAATTTCAACAGATTGATCCTCATAAGAAAGATCTTACTCCAGTAGTATGACCTCTGAGTTCAGTATATGTGAAGGGTTATGTATGTACTTCCTTATGAGTGATACATAGAACATATCATAAACTTTAGATATATTTGGAGAAATTTCCAATTGATAGTCTATCATCCTGATATGATGAATAATTTCAAAGGGGATATATACCTAGGGATTAATTTCTATTTCTTCCCAAATCTCATAACCTTATTCTAGGGTTAGATTTGTAGAAATACCTTTTCACCAAATTCAAATTCTACATCACATCGATGGTTATCATCATAACTTTTTTGCAAGATTTGATATTCCTTGATATGTTGTTGAACATTTCTAACCTTCTCAACCATTTCTTCACCAATCCTAGGTCCTAGTAGCTTTCTTTCTCCAACCTCATCCCAACATGTTGGAGATCTACATTTCTTCCCATAAAGGGATTTATATAGTTTCATCTAAAATATGGAGTAAAATCTATTATTGTAAGAAAACTAAAGTAAAGGAAGGTGTTGATCCCAAACAACTTTGAAATATAGAGAACAAGATCTCAACATATCTGTAATGACCCGCCAATTCTCATTGGCTTGGGAGTGCAACGAGTCATTACTAGGCCTTAAGTGACATCCCCAAGATTCCAAAGGCTGGAAATAAATGCCAAAGGGTTTCAAATACAATTGGGGGACGATTTACCCTTTATGAAAAAAAACCCATCCATTAACCATTCACTATATGATGCATGAAACAACGAAAGACCAAATCACAACTTCATTTATATTAAACCACATCAGAGTACACAACAGCGGAAGACCAAAACAAACATCAATGTACACAATTTCATCAAAACCATAAATCATCACCAAAGAAGATTTATTCCATGATTTTCACAATCAATTCCATTCAAATAACCAATTTGAAACTAAGCCAACCAATTCTAACAAGAGGAGTCGAGAGTGAATCCACCTACCTCAACAAAAAGGCAAAACCAAGTAACAGACTAAGAACGCTCAAGAACACCGGGTCAAATATCCAAAAACCCACCTTAGATCTAAGTGTGTGGATGCCAAATATGACGATATTTGGTCTTGGTGGTGTTAGGAGATCCCGAAAAGGAAGTTGAAACTTATGGAAAGTTTCCCAGGGTGTGTGAGTGAGGAAAAACACACTAGAAAGGACATGTGTTGGCCTGTGGAAAAAATCATTAGTCAGATGACCTGTTCGGGTATATGGGTGGACCCTGGGGTGGGCCCCACATGTCTGCGGGACAACTGGTGGTACTTGGTAGGCCAGGACCCGATGACCATGTTAAGGGTGGGGTGTTTGTGTTGTGACTAGGACCCAGTTGTCACAATATCCTCTAGGGTTTGAATTGTTCTTTCAGATTTATCATCTTCTTGAGGATGATAAGCAGTGCTAAAACTCAATTCTATATCAAGTTACTTATAAAAACTTTTCCAAAACTTTGAGGTAAACCTCGGATCCCAATCTGATACAATATAATGTGGTACTCCAGGAAACCTTACCACTTCCTTAATGTATATTCTATCAATATTATCAAGAGATAAATCTTATCTGATGGAAATGAAGTGTACTGAATTAGTAAAACGATCAACTACCACCCATATATCATTAAACCCTTTAGAGGTTTTGGTATTCCAACGACAAAATCCATATTGAGGTTCTCCCATTTCCATTCTGGTATGGGTAATGGATGCAACATCCCATTAGACTTTTGTCTTTCAGCCTTAACTTTCTAGCATACCAAACACCAAGATACAAACTCTGTGATATCTCTATTCATGACATCCTACCATAAGTATTCTTTTAAGTACATATACATCTTCGTACTTCCTGGATAAATAGATAATAAATAACTATGAGCTTCCTCTAATAACTCATTCTTCAAACATGGCATGTAAATAACACATACATGGTTTTTAAACCTTATCATTCCATCCCGATCAAGGTTAAACTCAGGAAAATTTCTAACCTTTTTTTGTAGTTCTCCATCTTCCTTCTATGCCTCATTAATATTCACCTAGATATAGAGTTGAACATTCATTTGATAAAGATAAGATTTTTACCCTTCCTTCAATATTTATATATTCATCCTTTGAAAATCCATAAATATTGGATCTTTTGTGATCCTCATCATAGATAAGATAGCATGATCTTTTCAACTCAAAGCATTGGCCACCTTGTTCACTTTCCTAGGGTGGTAATGTATTTATTAATCATAATCCTTTATCAACTCTAACCATATTCTACAGAGCATGTTCAACTCCTTCTATGTGAATATATATTTAATATTTTTATGGTTGATAAATATATCACACTTTTCCCTATAAATATAATTCCTCCATATCTTTACTGTAAAAATTACCACTGCTAACTCTAAATCATGAGTTGGGTAATTTTTCTCATGAATCTTCAATTATCGTGAGCCATAATCTATAACCATGTTATTTTGAATAATAACACATCCCAAACCCTTCCTGTATATATCACTATAAATTACAAACCCTTCTCCGCTATAGGGTAATGTAATCACAGGTGCATTGACCAACCTTCTTTTCAATTCCTTGAAATTTTTCTCACATTCATCTAACCAGAAGAACTTAACACCCTTCCAAGTTAACTTGGTCAGAGGATTATATAGTCAAGATAAATTCTCTAGAAACTATCAATAATATATATCTAAATCAAGAAAACTAATAATATCAGTCACTATGGTTGGTCTAGGGCATCATTCAATAGCCTCTTTCTTTGATAGATCTAATGTTATACCATATCTTGAGATTATGTAACCCAGAAATGAAACCTTTTGCAGCCAAAATTCACACTTTGTAAAATTTTAATATAACTTCTCCTTCCTTACGGTCTTTAGTATAATTCTCAAGTGGTCTTCATGATCTTATTTTCTCTTTGAATATATAATAATATCATCTATAAACACTACCACAAACTGGTCGAGGTAATATCTAAAGACTCTATTCATTAAATCCATGAAGATAGAAGGGGTATTAGTAAGACCAAAAGGAATCACTATATATTCATAGTGACCATACCTTGTATGGAATGTTGTCTTGGTTATATCCTCCGTCTTGACCCTCAATTTATGATATCAAGAATGAAGGTCAATCTTGGAAAAGTATTGAGCTCCATTTAGTTGATCAAACAAGTCATCAATATGAGGAAGATGATACTTGTTCTTGATTGTGATATTGTTCAACTCCCGATAATCAATTAAGAGTCTCATTGATCCATATTTATTTTTCAAAAAAATAACCAGTGAACCCCAAGGTGATACACTTGGATGAATGAATCCATTATCAAGGTTTTCTTGGAGTTTCTTCCTCAATTCCTATAACTAAATCGGGTCTATTAAATAAGGATTCTTTGAAATTAGTGTGGAACCAAGTATAAGTTATATTGAGAACTCAAATTCATGTTTTTGTGGAAGACTAGGAAACTCTTCCATAAATATATCCAAAAAATACCGAAAAACAGGCATATCATCGATATCGATCTTATCCCCAACCATTTGATATAAACAATCCTTTTGAATGGGAATTAAGACCCATGCACTAGATGTAATATCCATAGTAAGTTCAAAGTATCATCACATTGATGGATGATCATATAAGGGTTTGAAATATTAAATGTAAATTCCATTCCTTAACAATTGATGTGGGATTTATACAGATAAAGCCAATCTATGCTTAGGATGGCATCAAATTTGACCAAAGAAAGAATGAAAAGATTTATAGGAAGCATGTTCCCATAAACTTCAACTAGAGAGGAATCATATACTCAATATGAAATCATTTTACCGTTAGGGGGTTTCATGGATAATTCAATCTATAATTATTTTCGAGTAATATTAACACCCTTAGAAAAATCTTTATATATGAAAGAGTGGGTAGGTCCAGAATCAAATATAAAGAACCACATAATCATGAAAAATAACTTATATTATGTCTAACTTATGACACCTACCTTAATATATGACACATTAGGTTTATACAAGGTTATTCTTAGCCAAATTATATTTAAATCCTTCATAATGGTTTCTAAAGAGTTTGTGAATTCCCAAAGCATATCCCTCGGGAGTGTCAAACCAGGTATGCAGAAAGGCCCATTTTCATGTACCAGATTACACCGAGTCAAGACCAAAACATCTTGCCAGAGTTATTACCCTAGTTAGATCTATTCTAGATCCACATCCACTTGTATTATCAAGATAGGGAACTATTGCTAGGAAACCACTCACTCTTTCCTTCTCCAAAATTCCAAAACATTTTCTATACTTTGACTCAACCCTATACTTATCCTTAGACATTTCCTTAGGGTTCTCACCAAGTTTTTCTCATCCTAGTTTCCAAAGGTTAACTAAAATTTTCCTCAAATAACAACTATAGAGACCTATTCTTTTTAAACATTAATATTACATAACTTTTTAAGAAAACACAAAATATTACACAAATAAATGCAAGAAGACCATACTAGTCTAGTGCCTTTGAAAAAATGGAATACATAAACAATAATATATAAGTGAGCTAAATTATCTCCCACTAGGTTCTTCTTGACTAGAACCCTTTTTAGACACCTCAAACATAATACATATCTTCACAACCTAGGGAAGGAAACATAAAAAGGGGTGAGCTCAAATGATCAATAAGGGTAAAAAAGGGATACATGTAAGCATAAACATGAGAATAAGGTTATGAGAATGTAATTATTAAAATATAAAATCATTCCCTTATTATAAAATATCATATACATTAATCATGGCATAAATCATGTAAGTTCATAAAACATGAATAAAAAGGAAGGATATAATCTATGAAATAATAACATAGAAGTAAGACATGGAATTATGTAAAACACATAAGCATATAATTATTTCCATAGTATCCAAGGCATCATTGTTAAGACTATATTAGTAGTATGGGTTCACTCCTCATACCATCATAATAGTCATGGTTCACTCCCATGGCCATAATAGTATCATTAGTTCACTCCTCATACCATCTTAGTAGTCATGGTTCACTCCCATAACCATAATATTAGTCAAGGTTCACTCTTAAGAACCTATTAGTTTATCTCATGAGATATAAAACTTTACCCAATTAATTGGGGGAAGATATATGCCCCACCCATCACATAATGAAATCATACATACATGTACCACAAGATCATAAATAAATATATAATAACCAATGAAAATGAAATGGGTATCATAAACATGTAAACATATCATAACCTATGTAAAGATATGGTTTTTATAATCATTCCATCATAAACATAACCTGTGAAAAGAATCAAGTTTCAAAAGCATATAACCTATGAAAGATAAATGGGTTTCATAACATTATCCCATAAAAAACAATTCATTCAGAGAAATAATATGAATAAAAACACTGAATAATTTCCCCATAAAGGCATTAGTAACACCAATTGATGTTATCTTATATAGTAAAAAAGTTTAAAAAATCTTTTAGAAACATTTCTTGAGTAAAATATCCTTTCTTCTTCAAAAAATGATTTTTATTACATAAATATTTTTGAAAACCTTTTTCTTTTAAAATAGATTTGTAAAATTATACATGAATATTTGAAAACAATAAAACATTTTCAAAATCCTTTTTCCTTGAAAATTCTATTTATGTATATCTGTAAAACATTTTTGAAAATATTTTGAAAACGTGGTTTTTTTAATACAATAGATTTCCAACCGAAGAGATAGACGGTCAAATTTTACTAAAAACATTATCCTAAGTAGAAAATAGTGAAAATAGTAATAAAAATGAGGGTTTATTGAATAAACATAGTATAAGTAAACTTGTGAATATTATTTAGAGATTTACCATAATATTTCATCAAATTAATCATAAACATAAACAATCTAGGAAAGCGATGAGATTATCTCAATAAACTCTTATAACTTGGTAACTTGGGATCATACTCTCCATGTAAGAAAAGGAAATTAAATTAAGCTTAATATATCATGAAAATAATTATATTCATGATATAATATATAGAATTTAATTATATACACCTCTAAAAATATTTTAGGTTCATAAGAAAACATGAGTCTCAAAGAAGGAAAATTGAGACAAAACTGTTTTACCGATTTGGTAACTTTTGAAAGTTATACCCCATGAAAGAATGATCATAGAATGGATATGTGAATAACCATAAATTTAATTAAAATATACATAGAATAAAATAATTATTATTACTTAAAAAACACAAAATAAAAGAGTGGCGAACGTAGTTTGTATCTCATAGAAATTAAAATTAAGATGAAATTCCCTTACCTTGTTTCTCGACTCTCTCTGTACTTGTACAATATTCCTGTATAATAAATATAATTTTATTATAAACATTTAACAGAAAAATATTATTATACATAATACCATATATGGTTTTATTATTACATTATATTACCCACTTGTTAATGATCCTTAGTTAAAGTTTCACTTCGGGTAAAATTTGCTTTGTTCTTCACATGTGTCTTAATTTGTTACATCTTTGGTCTTTATAATTATATCATGATTATAGAATGTAAACCATGATATAAATATTATGTATATAAATTATATGTGTACTATAATAATATATACAATATAGTATTATGAAATTGAGTACACCATTCATGGAGATGGTAAGTCTTATGTATGCATGAACGTTGTTTCCGTATTTATTGTTGTATTGAAAGAAAGTGTATAAATAACATATATACATATATATGTGTGTGTGTGTGTGTGTTTGTGTGTGTGTAATTATTCCATTATAATTATTATATAATATATATCATATAATTTCATTAAAACCATCTTTAATACATTCCATGTGGTGTGTGAATGAATCACATCGCTTTGAGGGGGCGGTAGTCCACACTTCCCCAAACGAGATTATCGTATTAACACCAAATGGAAAGTAAAGAGATGTGTGTTTTAAAAGGAATATAGAAGCTTAAATACATATTAAATATAATATATGACATATATAAACATATTTTTCATCATAATGGAAACCATGATTGGTGGTAAAGGAGAAATGAACAATCATCGTTTCATGAGGTAGTAGTTTGTCGTACACATAAATAGTATGTTCAACATCCATTAGATGGAGGTATGTGTAAGTGTAGGTAAAACCCTTAGTATAAAAAAATAAAATTATATTTAGGATACTATTTTGTTTACACAATAATGGAATAAAGACAGTGTAGGGGGTGTTGAAAGAAAATAAAGGAAAGGAACTTGAGAGAAGACGTTGCCTCTTAATCGGGTAACTCCTTTTGGTTTATGCCAAAAGGATTCCTTGAGAAGCTTTCTAACCAAAGGTAGGCTTCAAGGTCTAAGGGGAGATTTTTATGAGGATACTTGGGCAGATATTTTACTAAATTAAAAAAATTTAGAGGTTTTAGGAATGGTTAGAGTTGGTGGCCTTTTATAGGGTAGGAAAAGGACTCACTTGGAATATTTAGAAACAAGTTAGGTGTGAACATGTTATTACCTAAAAAATTCCATAAAAACCAATAAAACTAAATAATAGAATGTTTATGGAAGAATTATGGACATAAAATGGGTTTTAGAAAAGTTTCTAGGTCATTTTTCCTCTTAATTTTAAGGTTTAGTCCCTAATTAAGCTTAATTTGTCTTTAACTACTCTGATAAATTTTAATCACTTTTACTAACCATTTTGGTCAAAAATTAACTTTGTATTATTAGAATATAAATATTATAATGAATATAATGGTTTATTTAAAGTTTTTTAAATTAAATTCATAGAATTAGAAAAATTAATATTAGTGCTAATCCCGCAGACGGGGTGAAATAACGGAGTTTTAAAGTATGAAAAAGTTCAAAAGTTTGTTAAGATTTTATATTCATTTTCAAAGTAAAAATGATTATAATGAATTAAATTATATTAATATATTTAATATTTATCTAATTTTACCTTAAAACATATTTATAATATCATTTATCATTAATAAATAATTAGAGAAAAAGGCATTTTTTAACTAAAAATCAATATTTTTCACTATTCATCAAAAAATGAAGTTTCTAAAAAAAATAACAAATTCACCATAGGATAATTTATATGTTATAAATTAAAAAATAAATTTTATTTTATCAAATTCAATTTTAAATGTGTCTGAAATTAATTTTATTATTAAAATTGGTCCATTCAAGAAAATGGTATTTTTAACATAAAAATGACTTTACCAAAAATATTATCTTTCATTATCAATATGTTTTATTTATATAAAAAAAATTATACAATATTAATATTAATATAAATATGTTTAATGGATAGTTTATAATTATATCCCTTAAATTATAACAAAAAATATATGTTTTATAGAACACAGTGTTGCGTGTATCGTACGCCAAGTTGGTGTTGTGTGTAATATACGCCAATTCAGTGTTGTGTGTAACGTACGCCAATTTGGTGTTGCATGTAACATACACCAATCCAGTGTTTCGTGTAAAATTAATCTTTACTTAGTTTATTTCAAGATATAAATGAAAATTTAAATTTATTTAGAAAAAAATAGGTCCATAAAAACTCGGGGTGTTACACCAAGCACGCTTAATTGAGGAGTTCTAATCAAGTACTATCCTGAAAAGAAAGGTAAACCTTGTTGACATGAGTCATTTAATTTAGTCATTTAACCCTTTATCATTCTGGGTTGTTACATTCACCCCCCCCCCCAGAGTACAATGTCCTCATTATGGACCCTACATCTCAACCCAGGTATTGTATCGAACTTAAGTCGGGGTTCCTACTCTGATACAAAATGTGACAATTGGGCCCCTCTGACAGCACAGACACCCCACCTTAACATGGTTGTCAGGTCTTGGCCCAACAAGTACCCCCAGTTGCCCCACATACATGTGTTCCCCTCCCTGGGGCCCACCCACATTCTTGGACGCGTCATCTGACTAATGATTGTCCTAATAGGCCAACACTTATTCTTTTGAGTGTGTTTTCCCCTCACTCACACACACCCTATAAAAATTCCTAAAAGCTCACTCATCCTGATCACTACTCCAGACCAAGCATGTTTAACTATGGAAATCTAATCAGGTAGGCTCCCAAAAATAAATTTTCACCTTGTTTTCATGATTCATATCATTTATTTATTTAACCCTTTATCATTTTGGGGTGTTACACGGGACCTAGGACTTAGACATCGGATTGGATTACACATGAATATAGTGGTATGACATCTATATCTAGGCTATATTTGTAATATGTCAAGTTGATACCTATCACCATTCATCTTAGTTGCTGGAGTTGAGTATGGATGGTCTCGTGGTTGGGAATTGTATCCCCTTATGGTGGGGTAGCTTTCTCAGAGATATTTATAGCACTAGATAAAGTAAGACTTGCCAATCAAGATTATATATCTAAGGATCGACTTGATTATATATAGTTTTAGTGGTACAACATCTAGCTTAATGCCTTATTCACAGGATATCCAATCGATAAAGATATCAGATTCAAGGATGGTATATGGATTAGTTGTAGTTTATTTATGCTATTTATTGTCTTTATTACTTAATTATGTCTCAGCTAGGCTGATTATATTGTATGATAATGAACTTTTGGCAACAGGTATTAGGCTCACTGTTGACGGTGACCCATTAAGATTTATTTCTCACCCCCTATACATGAACCTTAGTGTGTGTGTGTGTGTCTACCTTATATCTACTTTTAGTTTGAGCATGGATACACGATTGATAGGGCTAAGTCCTAAGGTTACATGATTGAGAAAATTCACTCATGTGGATTATTATGATTTGGCTGGAGTTGCTTGGTAGTGCCTTAGAGACTGGGTAAGTGATCCAACTCAGATTTAGTAGTAGAGACTTATACTATTATTTTTATTCCTTTTATTTACACTTTGATATGTTATCATACTGGTGGGTGATTGGTGTTGTATTTATGACATGGTTATTTAGGTTTTTACCACACTTCATTTATTATTATATATTTGTTTATATTAATTACTTTTAAAATATAATTATTAACTATTGTGGATGATATTTTGTTATTTCCACTATTTCCTTACTCTAATATGAATTCATAGTAACCCCACTAACACACCCTAGTCCCTCACAACTCTTTTATAGCCTCTGATGTGTGGGGAGGCATTCCTGAGGCCTAATCTCCAATTGGTCTGGTTATTATTTTAGTTTGATTTGAGTTAGGACATGAAAAAGTAGTATCATGGATATTCCTTTACTATTATATTACTATTTGGGATATAGTGAATATGATTATTAGGAATGTATTGAATCCTATGATGGATATAATATTGTTTCATCAAGAATACTTGTTATGATGAGAATTCTAGGTTTCTCTAGATAAGGGATTGATGTTTTTGATATGTGATGTTACATTTTTATATGATTTTCACTTTGATTGATCTAAATGTGATGTGAAGTTATGATTTATTATGGATTTATGGTTCTTGTCTCATTGGATAGAGTCTGGTGATTTATTTTGACTCTTAGATGATAGAGGAAAGAGGTGTTTCATGTATCATATTTTTCATGTACGGTAAACTTGTTATAGGACTAACAGTGTGTGATTTTATTACTAATGATGAGGTCAACTGCTTAAAGTGTCAAAAACAACCTAAATGGTGTTTTCCTATATATTTTATTTGTTTAATTATACTCATTTAATCCAACATTGATATATAATTCCTTCTGATGGTGGGTCATGTGGATCTATGGTGAGATATTTTATAGTGAGGTTGATGAATCAGTCCTCATGCATAGTAGGTTTAGTGACCCTAGTGGGTAGATAGGGCACATTTTGTTTAGGTGTTGTACCCCTCGTATGGTGTTTCTACTTAGGTTTGGTTATTTAAATTATTGGTAACAACCTATATGGTGTTCTCCTATATAGCTTGGAATGAGAATATACTTAACTAAACCGTGCTTTTGTGGTATGACACAGATCATTGAGATAGTACTCTATGTATACCATTGACCCTTATAGGTTGGAATTTTTAGTTGATTCCTCTCTATTAAACCCATTTTTGGGTGTATATTTTTCAGTAATAGTTAGCTAAAGGTTCGTAACAAACTACATGGAGTTTTTTCAGCTATATTATTATGATATTTTACTTAACTAACCTTTATATATGGTTATCTATTCAGATATTCAAGGTATATTCCATTAGTTATCTAAACTTCTATAGTGAACTAGGACCTAAGGGGGTATTACTATATACAGATTCCTGGTGAGGGTCAGTTCTTATCTTTTTTGTGCTTATATCATGACCCTGTAGGGAGTTGTCCCTTATAAGGATAATCAAAGAGGATTGGGGCCTAGAAGGTCGATGCTTAATAGGTTTTTCTATTATAATTCTTTCCTTAAGATGATAGTTACAATGGGTTTCACTTAAATGGTTTTCCAATTACAACTTAAAGGGTATTTTCTTCTATAACTTGGAATTCAAAACCTATATAATTGTAACCATATTATCAGGTTTTGACCCTATTAGGTGGATTTTATCTTTTCCTCTATTAAATAGGGTTGTGAGGTGCGTTTTATGATTTTCATTAAGATGATTGTGTGAATGATTCCCTATGATATGTGACCTTGGTGAGAGGCTGAACTATGGGATAGGTGGTTAGAACTAGTGACCTTAGTATGGGAATTGATCAGTAGAGGTTGGAGGGAGACTAAGATACCCTTAGTTATAACTCAACCCCTTATAGTTCAATGTTTGGTTTGATCATGGGAAAACTATGAGAGGGATTGGATCAGGTTTATAGATTCCTTTTTAGGAATTGATCTTGGTTGTATGATCATGTTGATACTGATTCATGGGATGTATTCATATTTTTCAATATAGGTAGGTTGATGCATTTGGCTTCTGAGGAATCTCCAAGGGTTCTTAGTTATCAAGACTGGATTCGATGGAAAGTACTATTTACGTTCATTTCCCTATTGACCAATGGTTTTACAGTTAGAAACATTTTCAAAGCAAGGGTAGACTCTTTTGAGTAGAATGATTTCATGTGAGGGAGACCATAGAATAAACCATGGCATGTGTGAGATACCCAATTTTGAAGAAATGTTCCAAGGGAAAATATATCTTAATAAAATTGATGTTTTTTGTATTATGATCATATTTTCCTTAGTAATGTGAAGCTCATGGGACTGTGAGTTATGTGATGACTGGGTGGTATGGGATTGTACACCCACTACATTGGGTGAGATGTTATGCATTATTTGTGGATTGTTCAATTTAAATCACTAATCGATGAGTGGCCATGTGTGAAATGAGGACTGATAGTTTTAAATAAATTTTTTGGGAATTGTTTCTTGGGAGTTTTGATTAAATAAGTAATGTCCCTCCATGGTAGAGTAGACATTGATAATTTATCAGGTGTTGTGGCATGATCGATATGGAAAAATATCAGTCATGTGTTGAAAGGATTTTGAGTTTGGATCATTATGAGTGATATACATTTGGCAATGAAACCAATTAATATTGTGCTTGAGGAGGGATATATGGTAATCCATATGGTGTGGAGTGTACCATTGGCCGTTTGAGGGTGGTGACCCTCATTTTAAGTCAAAATTTACCAGTTTCCATGGAAATCCATTCTTGAGAAGTGGGAATGGGAAATGTCTTGATATTGAGGTTTTGTGCTCGAGAATGAATGATTTCATACATTACATTCAATTAATACTATAATATATAGAGTGTGGTACTTTGATATTGTATTTTAGTTATGAGGAAATGATAAGGATGCCCATATGGTGGGGAGTACCAGATCAGTAGTGGTTTAACATCTGACTTGTTTGGGAGATAATTGTGAACACTGTAAGACTATTCGTTGGATAGTCTAGATAGAATAGTTATTCAAATGCTTGGGATTATATCATAGATACTATTTTACCACCAAGGATTCTCAAGTATGATAAGGTTTATGGTGTGGAGGTTGTAAAGACCTATGTTTTTTCAGACTGTGAAAGTCATCAAAAATTTGAATTTTTTATTATAAATGGTTTTAATGGGTAAAATGGTATTTTCCCCTAAAATATTAACTCAGATAATTTTTCTAAACACTCTTTTAGTCCTATAATATGTCTTTTACCCTATGATAAGAGTTTGGTATAATTCCAAGCTGTTTGAATTTTCACATAATAATTAATATTTAATATTTAATTAATTAAATATTAATTCATTTACACATATTTGTTCGATGATATATTTTAAATGGATCATTGTTTTGAGATTATTTCTCCTTCATTGATTCCAAAATGGGTATTTTTTCCTAGATGAGGTATAAATTCATGTCAGACCTTGGGACTGGGCTCGGGCCCCTTTTTCTTTTCCTTTTTCTTTTCTTTTTCTTCTTTTTCTTTCTTCCTCTTTTCTTTCTTATCCTACCCCTATCTTCTCTTGTACACACCCTGTGGGCTTTCATTTTTTTTACCTAAATAGAAAAGGGGGAGGGATATATATATATAGGGGTGAAGGGGGGGAGAGAAATGGAGGTATCATCACAGAGCTCAGGAGGATCTAGGTCATCGTGCAGCTATGGTGGAATGAAAATCAGTGAGAATATTCAGTGGATTATGCTCAAAGGTAATATATTTTTAAGTTTATTCCATAAATCCACACATATTTTTTATTTATATTTTTAAGGCCCTATTATAACTATTAAGGTCCCCCATGGGATGGATCTATGCTTAAATGGGGAGAAACTGGTGTTTCGAGCTAATTGGAGGGGTTATTATCCAGGAAATCCTAATCACACTACGTGCGGTTCTATAAAAACACTATGTACTATTTTTGTTTGGGTAAGATTACTTTTTGGGAGTACATGTCGTGTTCTTGGATTACACATTATGTTCTGATACTTGGAAATGTATCCAAGTACAAAGGCTGAGGGAGTTTTTTAGAACTACATGTCATCTACCAGGGGAGCATGTCGTATATTTATACCCAAGCATGTAGCAGAGTATATGTCCATCCAAACCATGTATGGTAACTTGGATATATAGGGTACATGGACATACCCTGAGTGGGTTACATGCAGTGTAGAAGTACAAAACTTCTCATAGACACATGGTCAGGCCATGTGAGGTACACGGGTAGGTACCCCATGTTGGGTACACACCATGTACTTGATTTTTACACACCAAGTCCAACTAAAGTACACACCCAGGTGGGGATTTTAGGTTACATGACATATACTCAGGTATATGAATTGTTTACTTCACCCTTGTTTCCCTTTTAGTTTTTTTCATGATTTTACACCCTAGAGTTGGAATTGGACACATCAGTAGTCCATTTTGAGTATTTATCCATATATATCATGATATTGTAACCCTTGATATGTTTTTAGGACTTTTATGAGGTGTTTTGGTTTCATATACTCAATATATAAGTTCTTTCTCTAGTAAATGAATACAAATATCTCCTGTAAGTGATACATGGAATGAGAGCCAGATGAGGGTCATGATAATAGTTAGTGGAGATGGAACATTATCACTAATTTCTTGAACTAGTGTATCTTTGGATAGTCCCTAGTTAGTAGGAATGGGTTGTGACTTGACAGAGTGTATCGGTTAGGTTTTTGAACCAATATAGAGTGAAATCTTGAAAGTGAGATGGGTCGTGATATATTAGAGATAGGGTTGTGGGATGTGTTTATGCCCAGAGAATGGTGTTATCCCAAGGGACCAGTTTGAAACTAAGGGTTCCAAGAGATATTCTCTTACTTATGTTATGACCTAGAGGATCCCACAATGGGATGCTGATTCCTTCTTACTTTTTCTAAGGATCCTAAGTGAATTCCTTTAATTATTCCCTGGCTTAAAGGTTCCCTTAAGGAATTCCTATGCTATGTTTTTTCTCAGAGGATCCCAAGTCAGAGCCACACCTTGTTTACTCTGTTTGAGGATCCTAGGTGGGATTCATATTCTTATAATTGACTTAGATGATCCCTTATGGGATGCCTCTTCTTGATTTATTTTATAAGGATTCCAAGAGGGATACCTTTTCTTATGTGTGGACCTTAAGGATCCCAAGTATAATTTATCTCCTACGTTTTATTTTAGGGGACCCAGTGGGTTCCCCAGCTTTTTACCCACCCTGGCCTAGTGCATTGGGTTTCGGTAGAAATGGTAGTGGGTTTTACCTTAGAATCCATACCGAAATTATGATTCCAATGGGATATAAATGTAGTGATGGGTTCTGGAATTCATCCAACCTCACTCTTTATATAGGATTTACATGGTTACTCTTGATGTAGTTATAATTATCATAGGTGATTCCAGGTACTAAACCTATGAGCCTAATGTGATGTGATGTTATGGTAGGTATACCTATAGGTACTTCTTGGTTTTTGAATTTTGAGACATATGGATTGAATGTTACCCCATCAGGATACCCATACATACTTCCTAGGGTTTGGATTATAAGATTTATTGATTGAATCTTTCTATTACAGTTACTTTAACCAGAATTTCCATTGTCACTGAGATTAATACCTATATGGGGATAATATAGGAGGATTCTTAGAGTGTCTCTGAACTCTTCTTATATTGAATAAACTAAGGATGGATAGATCTCTAGGATCTAGGTGATTCTAGAGGTTGTCATGTGGGCACATTTTTCTTGAGAATGGGATACTAATATCACCAAGTATTGATGATGATCTCTACATTTGATGCCTAGGATGATCCCTAGGATCTGGTGGATGTAGAATTATAGTACTCGATAAACTTTTATGGGAGTGGTATGTTGAGATATTTATTGAATGTATTTTTTGAATTATCTTGGTTCAGGAGAGAATTCCTTAAATATCGCCTTAGGTTCATCCCCTTATGGATTATCTAAGTTGCAATGTCATGATTACCTATTTACTAAGAACTGAGAATTAGACATTAGAATGGATTACATATGGATAGAGTGGTATTTCATCCAACTCTATGCCATATTTATAGGATGTCAGGTTGATACTTGGAACCATTCATCTTAATTATTAGAGGAAAATATGGATGATACTAGGGTTTGGACTTGATCCACCTGTGGTGATGTGGATTTCTCAGATACATTTCTAGTGATAGATGAAGTAGGTATTTTCAATTCAGATTATATACCTAAGGATTGATTTTATTGAAAATTTCTTGAATAGTATGACATCAATCATAATGCCTTATTCATAGGATATCCACTTGATTAGGATATCAAAATCAAGGATCGATTGTGGATTGGTTTTGGTTTATTTATATTATTATTTTTCTTTATTACTTCATTGTGTCTCTTCTAGGTAGGTAATATTGAATGACCATTCACTAATGGAAGCAAGTATTAGGTTCACCATTAGACGTGGCCCACTGAAATTTATTTCTGACCACCTGTACATGCACCTTGGTGTGTGTACAGACCTTATGTCTACCTTCAAGTTGAGAAAGGATGAATTATGGATAGGTCTAAGGCTTAGGGTTTCATGATCAAGTATAGACACTCATGTGGATTATTATTATCATGTTGGAGTAGCTCAGAAGTTCCTTGGAGATCAGGTATGTGGTTTATCTTAGATATAATAGTAGAGCCTTGTAATTTAATTTTTATTTCTTTTATTCACTCTTTCATATGTGATCATCCTAGTGGGAGATTAGTGTTGTATATATGACATGGTTTCTTATGTTTTTATTGTAATCCATTTATTATTACAGTCTTGATTATATTTATTGCTTCCACACTCTGATTATTTACTATTATATATGATGTTTGGTTATTTTTATTGTTTTCTTACTCTAATATGGGGGGTATAGTCTCCCCACTAACACTCCTTAGGCCCGCACTACTAGTATAGTTCCTCTGGAATATGAGGAGTCTTTCCTGAGGCCTTATTTCCAATTGTTCTGGTTACTATTTTTAGAGTGATTTAGGTTGGAACATGAAAGATCTCTTTGTCATACTCATTAAATGCAGTAATCAACCACCTATTTCATCCCTGATCAATCATATAAAATCAATCCAACCCAGTTTTCACAAGCACCGAGTGCTTTTTCCAATATGAAACTAAACCAATCCCAATCCACTAACCTCACTTGGTTATTTCTAAGAAAAAATATCACACTAGGAAAGCACACAATTTAAGTATCTGAGTCACTCCTGGGAAGACACTAAAATTCAAGTATCCAAGTTTACACAAGTACCTGTTACTTATTCAAACCGGCTCAAAACATTTTACCAAAAATCAAAACTCACTTGATTTTTCAAAACTCCCTTTGGCATCCAAGTATTTTTCATCAAAACTAAAATATTGAAAATACCTAACCTAGTCAGTTATTTTCTTTCCTAAAAATAGATATTGTATTCAAAATTAATTTTTGAAATCAAATTCCAAAACCCATTTTCCTAATATTTTCTCAAAACTAGGAAAATTCTATCCCATTTCAAAATCACCATCTCTGCAATCCATTTCAATTGAAACCAACTTATAAAACCAGTTCACACACACCTCATTCCATATTCAGGTTTTTTTATAAATAAGGTTTTCTCAAAACCATCTATTTTAAAAATCATTACCCTATAGAGACTAACAAGCACAATTACAATCAATAAAACAATCCCATGGAATCCATATTATTTTAATCATCCCTTATAATATATATGATAAAACATAAAATATATTATAAGTTTTTCAATTAATAATGGATACCAATGAGGCAACATTCCAAACAACACTACCCATAGGCATGTGTATCATGCCCTAAGCATTTAATTATCATGATTCATGAACAACTTACTAGCTCCCAGAATAACCATACAACTCATACCAAGTCTCATTTTCCAACATTGGGATTATCAATCCAATTCCTCACTCATCCTAGAGTGTGTATTCTCAACACTTTAAATACCCTAGAAACTTGAATTTCAACTGAATCCATGTTGTATAGGAATGCTATTGGGCTACCCTATGATTCTCAACAACCTTCCCCCACCTCTAACTATCACTATCCCATCCCAAAAATATGATATAATAGAATTTTGTAAGACCCCATACTAGGTATCTCAAATGGTACTTGAGTAGAGAAGTTATATGACCTTAACCACACCTACCCATATTTCATAGGGTACTAACTAGTGGAATGACCCTAAAACATTATAGAGAGAGTATGCCCTCAAAAGTAAATATTATGGTTTATTCTTGAATCTACCAAAAAATAATATTGAAATATCCATAAAAGAGACACTCCAAAAACCCAAAAACATAAATATAGAGCAAAAAGGGGCCCTAAAAACTGGAGAAAAAGTAGTAAAATAGTTTATATTATGAATAAATATATAAAAAAGTAGCATTAGATACACATGAAAGGTATCACCAAAATAAATACAACAGCAACACGCTAGCCAACACATAATAAATAAAAAGTAACTACAATGACCTTCCACCCAACTCACATAATCAACCCTATTGAATCCTTAACATCTACAACCTTCTAGATTTTTACCATGTGTACATATCCTAGTTATACCTATACCCTAGAAAAAAACATAAATTTATACCCACGTGCATCAAAACATGTGTCTTGAATGTGAGTAGAGGACGATTCCAATAACCTAGAGGAATCCCCAATGCCTCCAAATGCCAAATACTTATATGATCAAATAAATTTGTATGTAATACATATAAGGAGTGAAATTTATGATCTTTAAACACACTCTCTTAGATACATAACACAAAATACATATAAAATCACACACTTCAAGTCATTGTGCACTAACCAGGCCACCACGACACCTAACCATACCTTTTTTGGCCAATATTGGTAGAACAACAGTCTTGTGCCAGAGATCCTTACCTATACTCAAATAATAGAGGTAGGATATCATAGCATACCATATGCCATACCTGAAAATTTAGGGTAACATGTCTTTCCATACCTCAACCCAAACCCAAAAATGTGGGATAGGGTGTCTTACCATATATCAACCACTACCCTATCACCTAAGTTAAGGTCATTCATCTCAACCATACCTAGACCAATACCCTCTCACTCGGTGTGGTCTACTGAAACCTTCTCACTCAAGTTAAGGATGAATATTAAGTGACATTCCACATCACATTAATCACTCCCCTCTTGCTCAGGGTGGGTAACTCACTACATCACACATCAACACATCCTGGACTAGTCCCTTCTCACTTAATATAGTCCGGACAGCACCTTATCATTCAATGTGATGTCAAACATCATGCCACATCATCAACCATGTCACATTTACAATTTCCATATCACTCAAGTTGGGGTATTTCCAACACCTTCTCACTCAAGATGAGGTCATCCATCACACCAAATCATCAATCACATCACACTAGCCATTAACCTCTCACTTAAGGTAGGGTCCTGATAACACATTCTCAATCAAGTTAAGGTCAAGAATCTATTAACCACATCACATAACATCATACATACAAGAAATAGGTAGAAAGCATGTCATTAGATCAATTATATCAAAATACAACCACTAACCCAACAGAGATTCCCAAACATATACATACATCATAGGGATAACCCTTGGATTCTCCCTTTTTAACCTATAAATGGTGGTAACATTAACTATATTCATTCACAAAATTCCTTAAAAAGTTAAGGAACACGTTACACGACTCCATTTGTCAGAAAACTAGGTCACCCAAGCCTTGATCGAGCTCAAAAAACTTATTCTCGGTTCAATTTACCTTAGGTAATAACTCCTTCTCACTTAATAGAACTAGACATAGTTCTATGAAACCAAGCCCATTTTACCCATATCAAACCTGTATGGATCATTTTCATCAATTAAACTAACCTGGTCACTTTGATACCAAGTGCATCACATCATTGAGCCCACTCATGCAATCATGCATCATCATGCAACAGATGCAGCATACAAGGAAATCACAACTAGGAGTCATATAAAAAAGAAATCATACTTTATGAAATAATGAATTACACACATTAGGTCAAATGGACCCAAAAAATCTCAATTTAATCCCTCCAAACTCTCTATTAAAAACCAAATCTAAATCCTCTTTATGAAACATTTTAAAAATGCATCACATATTGTATTTACTCACGTTATTCCCTTAAAAAATTCTTATAAGATCATTCTTTGTAAAACTCTATATTTTTTTTGAAATTCCATTTCAATCCCATCACTATAAATAATTCCATTTAAAATTATATTTTTCCTCAAACCCCCTTTTCCAATCCCTATTTAAAAGTAAGAATCTTTTTTTAAGACCAACTCAGGACACTATAAAATCTATAAAGAGGGTTACCAATACTCATTCAAATCATTTAAAAATATATAAGATACTTTTTTAAATATTAGGTCAATGTGAGCCTATCCAAATCTATGTGTCAAAATCACACAAGTAATGAAACATTCTAACAATAATCATAGTGATAGTATATGAACATAAAATAACCACATGATAAAGAGACTCAATAATATCAAGGAATCTAATATCAACTAGTGATCCATAAATAGATACTAAACTTGTACCAACCTCATATAATTCCATGATTACCTATCTCATTAATGAACATTGCCAAATTTATAAATCAAACATTTAAAACTAAAAATACAAGATGGAATAACCATATCAAAACTCACCATATAGTCTAATAGAAATATAAACATGAGAAACATGGTGTTTTTCACTCCTGACATGCACCTGGACTTGAGCCACAAAAAATCCCCAATTTATTTACTTGAAATAACTTTTAATTAAACCCAATTTCACTAAAAATACTAAATAAATCTATTGGAAAACATACCTCAAGGAAAACAATGGAAGAAGACATGAACATCTTCTCTTGGGGACTATTTTAAAAACTACACACCAACTCCCCATGAAGTGGGATAATTCCACCATGATCTAGTGGAATCATCTCCCTAAAACCCTATTCAGGAAAGAAAAAATCATAGGGAAGCAAGGAGGAAGAACAATGAAGAGAAGAGAAAATATCTTACCTCAAATCTATGTGATAAAAACCTCCCAAACAACCTAGATTGAAGGGTGGAAAAGGGGGATAATAGAAGGCCCAAAAGGGGTTCTTTCCCTTCTAAGGATTTATTAAAGGTAAGGGGTCCTAAGGGGATTCAAAAAAGGACCCCATGTGAATTTCAAAAATACACCTTTATAAAAAAATCCCAGTTACTGAGTCATGGGGTCACTATCATGGTAACATTGTGATTATTCTACATGAGGTGCACATCATGGAATGAACCCTATTGGTCATGTAATTACCAACCCTAATCATATGGATCAACACCTTATCCAGAAACCATCATGGAATCACTAAGTTGGTCATTTAATTATGGATTTTCCTCTAAAGGCCTCTAGACACAACTTCTCATCGCTAATCCATGAGCTTTCCTAACTCCATGTTATCATGTAGAAGCACCCTCCTCTGTATTTTAACCTCTTGGATATTCAACCTCATCATTTTATAAATCCCTAGATCATGGAATGGAAACTTATTTATAGCTAAGTTTTATCTACCAACACCTTATAACTCACTTTTGGGAGTTTTTTTCAATATGACACTCCTGAAGCATCCCATAAATCTTTTAAAACATGATCAAAACTATCATCCCTAACTTTAAGACTGTAAAATAAATTTTACTCTGAAAATAATAACCCATGAATTTGTATTTCATTGAACATGTTTTTAAGGTTTCCAATATATTTTATATAAAACAAACTCAAATAATTTTATAGTACATAGAAGAAATATAATGAACCCACCTAGGCTACCACTAAACTAGTACTCAAACCGATCAACCATAAGTCCCAAATGGAATTCTCGATACCCATGGGTAGGAAACTAGTGATTAAGATTTAATAATTCACACTTGGAAATAATTTCACTCTCACATAAACATATAAACAAACAAAATAAACTACAATAAGAATATATTATGACCTTCCCAAGCGTTAGACATCCATACATATCAAATAAGTAAATCCAAGTAAATAAATAAACCAAACTTGGAATAGTAAAATAAAAATCCTTCGAAAACATAAAACTGAAACACTAAATGAAATATAGTGAAATTATATACAATGAGAACATAACATAAAATACACCAAGAAGAGTTGGTCGATACAATATCCCAAAAGATAAAATAAAACCCAAAAAACTCAAAAAACCTTCAAATAACCCATAGCCACTAACCATATCACCCCACATACCTTAATAATAATTTATGAATGGGATAAAATACTAATCACCTAAGAGAAAACATAAGAGTTTCACACACAAACACAAATTGGTGTATATGCAGGGTGTGATCCAAACATGTCTAGTAATATTTCACCGAAGAGCCTATGTAATTCTATCCATAAAATAGTTTATAAATTCCATTTTTAACATGACATATAAAAATATTTTTTCATGTAAGAGAATAAATAAAACCAGGTAACATTCCACCATCACTTTTATAAAACATCCATCCCTCTCAAACAAATATAATGCAAAACCAACATATTAGGTAATCATTTTTAAACCATGGAAAGTGTAGATTTAAATTCATGAAAATAAAGACAAAATATTTTTCATTTCTCTTTCCTAAAACATTTCTTAAAAACTCATTTTCATAAACAACACCATGATTCTTACTCAGAATAATTTTTTAAACCTATTTCTTAAATCATGTATATGAAATAACATTTCATTTCTATTAAAATTACACATTACAAACCATTTTAAAAATAATTTTAAAAGTAAATAAAAAAATGTCACTGAAAAAGAATACAATCACCATAGGAACCAAAAATATCAATAAATAATAATTAAAATAAATCATAAATAAATCAAGGTGTCATATAATAAAATAATAGATAGGGTATATAAATAAGAAGTAGAAAAGGGTCCCCTAAATAATTCTCAATAGGAACTAAGAATTATAGGAAAATACCTAGGTTTTAACTTGGGACAATATTAGATGAACCTAAGAGAATAAATCTATCAGTTCACTCCCACATTCTTATTATTTCATGTTGATCATCTCACATGGTTTGAATGGGTAGTATAAATTATCTCCCATGATCTAATTGAACCGTATTGATTAGTTCAAAAATTCTATTTGATTCATATTGATTATCTCCCATAGTCTAATTAGGTTAGAAATACTAATATATCCTAATCCAAATCCCTAAATTAGAAGCTTGAGTTCCCATGATAGATCAAGAAGGAGGTAAGGAAAATAAACAAGTACAGTGATCAACATATACATTAAGATAGTATAATAAATAAATATCATCTCACCTCCAACACCATCACATGAAGCAACACATTTCACAACCATGAAAAAACATCAATAATAAACATCCCATGTGGGGTCACAATACACATAAATAATAAAATAGTAAATAGGTTAAATAGTGGATAATCACAATTTCAAATCAACTCTTCTTAACCAAGTGCCAAATGGTCCTTTGAATGTGCACTTGGAATACCAAACCACTTTATCAACCTTTCAAAAAATAATTCCATGAAAAAAACACTTGAAATAAATTTAAAAATCATCCATTTATACTTTGAAATCATTTCAAACCAAACACAATACTAACAAGTATTAAAATACTTTAACATGGTCCAAACATGACCTTTTTTCAAATAGTTCTTTAAAACTATGAAATGCCTTCATTAAAAATAAACCAATGCAAAGAACACATTTAAAATCACTATATTTCCTTTTTAAAATTATCTTAGGCATTATAGAAAACAATTATCTTGGGTAAATATTAAATTTGGATATTCACATGAGAAAACCACAAAATATATTTTACAATAAGTATGAAAAAACAATGAAAACCATTTAAAATATTGTATAAGATCATATATATATATATATTCATAATAAACCATTTAAAATCATTCATGTATTTCATGAAATTTAATATAAAGAAATTTCATAGAATCACATAGCTCAATCCAAGTGTAAACCAAACGCAACATGTCACCTTTGATAATAGAAGAAAAATCGGGAAAGGGAATGTACTCTCCAAGACCTAGACATCCAAAACCCCAAATCAATCCCAACCCAAACCCTAAATTCATATGACATAGGAATTAATATTTCTATGAGTAAGAGTAATCAAGGGTAATGAAGGATATAATAGAAGAATAAATAATGAATGAATCTAAAATAACTTCTTAAGATTGAAGGAGGAACCAAAATCCAAATGAGGAGGAGAAGGAATATAGAGAAGATTCATGATATCTCCTTAA
Organism: Viscum album; assembly: GCA_963277665.1. Classification (NCBI taxonomy): domain Eukaryota; kingdom Viridiplantae; phylum Streptophyta; class Magnoliopsida; order Santalales; family Viscaceae; genus Viscum; species Viscum album. The sequence goes on from OY728135.1 coordinate 997,325,267, forward strand.
GTCTAGCTAAGAAATTTAGGCATGAGAAAGGGGTCAAAAACCCCTTGTATTTGATAAGGGTTAAAATGTTAAAATCACTAAAAAATAAAAAATAAAGGAAAACTACCTCACAGCGCAGTACCTAAAACCATGGAACAATTCCCCTATCTAGGCACCCACTATGATACAGCTGGCCTGGCCTATAGAGTGGTGTTACCCTCCGGACACCCACCATGGTATAACACAAGGCTTGAAACATAGTGCGTCAAATTACTTAAGAGTCGAGGTCCTGATCCTTGAGCCTCCATGGTGCATCCTCCCAATCTATATCATATTCAACTACACCCTAAATAAAGTGAGGGAAAGTTGTTGCTATAAGAATTTGACCCTCTATAATGCATCCCCTAGGAAATGACATGGACTCCTCTCACCCAAAAAATTTCACAAGTACATGGAAGATAATTGTGGCATGGTCTCTCTAGGTCACGGTGTTACCAACTAAAATCCAGGCTTTCAACTCCCCAGAACATTTCTAAAAACCTGAAAAATTATGTAAAATCTAAAATACTTCAAAATAACCTAAAATTAAATAATAAAAATGCAACAGTGAAATGGGGGTTTCACAATTTTCCCCACCATGAAATATTGTACCCCCAAAAAATTATTGACGAAGGTAGAAACAATGTAAATCCAAAAACTCCACACCCATATAAAATAGGTGGGAGGGTAGGAAAAGACACATATGTATCCTATGAAAAGAAAACACCACACATAAACCAACTCCTCAAAATCCATAGAATTAATCCTCAATAATCAATAAAAAACCTTAAACATAATTCAATTCACAACCATCCAACATGAATTTTTAAGACAATAAATACATAGAATAAATCTCCCTTTAGTTTAGAATTCACCTAAAATAGTGGAACAACAATCACTGAGACATCCTTGTTTCCACTAATCATCAAATTAGATGAAAATATTCCACCAACTATAGACAACCATGAATGAATCCAACTCAAAATACTACAAGAGAGCACAACCCATGAAGTGGTATTCAAAAAACCACAAGACCGGTCACCAAAAAAATCATATCCCAAAATAACAAGAGAAACACTCCAAATAAGGACATTTATTAAAATAGAAAAATGTTCTTCTAACCTCATGTCATGAAAATATATAGTGAGTAACTCATGTTCAAGCTCAAATAAAACCATCTCATGGTGATCCTAAGATAAAATATCAACCTAGTATCTACCACAGTCTAAACATAAACAAAAAATTTCTCCATGTTACCCAAGAACATGCCCAAGGCTTACCCATAACCAATCCATCAAAAAAACCCTGTCCCATAGTGCAAGCCATACATGGATGACACTGAAATAATCAATCAATGAGGCATGATCACCCCAAAATAATCACTAATTGTAGAATATAAACCAAAATAGAACCCAAAGGATACACTAAATAGAGATCACCTCAAAACAAAAACTATTCTAAACTCAATTAGTAGGAATCCCAAAATAGATCACACCCAAATCTGAATCACATCAAAATTCACTATCCAATATCTTTATATGAAACCATTAACAGTGACCCACATGACTATCTCAATAAAACACTAAGAACTCACAACCATCATGGATTAAAATTATTGGGTTTCCACACTAAAACACACAACATATCTAAGGTCTTAATAAATACCTCCTTCAATGAACCATGAAATAGGCACCACAAACCTTCACCGCTCACTCATCCCAAAAGAAGGCTATCACTCAATAGATTCTCTAATGATTAATAAATATATCCTTCATTCAAGATGTTTAGATAAAAATAAATATTCCATTTCAAAACACTTTCCTACCTTTAATTTTAAAATTGACCACTCTTGAATATTTACTCTAAGACGACCAAAAAATCTAATAAGCCACCAACTAGTTTTAAAATAAAGCAGTTTCCAAATTTCATTATGAAATCAACTTTATCTAAAAAAATTGAAAAAAAAATAATTTACAAAAAATCCCTAAGGATTCATTTTAAATGAAAAACATTTTTCATGAAATTCCTACTTTTCACACAAAACCAATTCTCATAACAACCACATAAACTAAACACACCAATATTTCAAAAAAAATACAATCCAAAAATTCAAAACATCATAAGGAGCCCCTTGATTTATCCCCCATTACAAGGGATAACTCAAGGAAAGTAAAAATATCAAACTAAATAAGATACAATACCATTCATGACTTGGCCACCTAGTTTGATTGACTATGTGTTAATCATGAAACAACATTTAAAATGGATTAAAAATCATGTTCCCAACCTCTACATGGTCGTAAAGTCATGTGAGATAACTATTCGCTACTGGAACTTCATTAATTATCATAAAAAACTCAATAAAAATCAAGGAATTTAAACAATTATAATTAGAATCAAAACATCTTCATCTCAAACCAAAATCCAACAAAGTAATAAAAATAGAATCTTAATCCCAAATACCCAAGGAAACTCAAGTGTTGTCACAAAAGGTGTTTTTCAGGAACTTACTCATGTCCAACCTATTAAGTCCGAAATAAATTCTTATATTCATACTACTAAACCTCCAAATAATAATAGATTGATTCTAGAACATAGGACCTTTTGACAAACCTAGATTTGATACCATTTTATAATAAATCGGCCTGGTCTTCCACTAAACTGGTACCCAAACTGATCTTCTACAAGGCTCTAAGGGAGTTCCCAATATCCATAAGCTGAAAAATACTTCCTAGGTCTCAAGAATGAAAACTTGGAATGATTTAACCCTCACATAAACATATAAACAAATATTAGAATCATATAAAATAAGAACAGAATGTAAAATACACCAATTCGAATTAGGCAATACAACATCTAAAAAGATAAAGCGAAACCCAAACAACTCCAAAAAAAACCTCACATGACCCACTACCACTCACCATATCCCACCATGGACTCAAAAAAATCAATAAATGGGATAAAATACTATGTTCCTAATAGAAAACATAAAATATTCATACAAACACACACTTGTGTATATATAGGGTGTGGCCCAAACATGCCCAGTATAATTTAACCAAGGTGTCTATGAAATTACCTTTATAAATTTATTCATAAATTCTAGTTTGAACATGATATATAAAATTAGGTTTTAATGTATGAGTATAAATAAAACTAAGTATCATTATATCATCACTTTTATAACATGCCCACCCCTCCCAAAAAAAGTAAGGGTGGAACCAACGTCTTAGGTAAAAAAATTAAACCATGGAAAGAGAACAATTAAATTAAAGAAAACAAATAAAAGGTATTTTTAATTCCTATTTCCCAAAACACTTATTAAAAACTAATTTTCATAAGAAAAACCATGATTTTTACTCAAAATCGTCTTTAAAAAATTCTTAAATCTTGTATATGAAATAACCTTACTTTTCCTTTAAAAACACACTTAAAAACCATTTTATAAATCAATTTAAAAGTAAATCAAAACTACCACTAAAAAGGTATATAATCACCATAATCACTAAGATATAAATGAAGGATAATAAAAATAAACCAAAACCAAATCATTGAATCATATAATCAAATGATATCTAGGGGATAAAAACAATAAGTAGAATAAGATCCCCTAAATAATTTTCAATAAGAACTAGGTATCCTGGGAAAAACCTTAGGTTTTAACATAGGATGGTTCTAGACACACTCAAGAGAATCAATATATCGATAAGCTCCCATAGTCTTACTAATTCATGTTGACCAGCTCCCACAGTCTAATGATGTCATATAGATTATCTCCCATAATCTAATTGGTTCATATAATTAGCTCTTGTAGGATAGTCAGGTCAATAAAGTTAGTATAACCTAGAATAAATCACTTAACTAACTATTATAGTTCCCAAAACATGTCAAGGTAGAGGTGAGGCAAATAAAAAATCATAATGATCAACACGAGCATCAATATAGAATAAGAAATAAACCTTTTATCTCCTCCAAAACCCTCACATGAAATAGTCCATTTCACATTCATGTACAATAATCAATAAGAAACATTTATCATGTGGTCATAATACACATAAATCATCATATAATAAAGGGTCTTAATTGAGGTAAATCACAATTTCAAATCAACTCTTCCTAACTAAGTTCTAAATAGGCCTATGAAAACATGCTTGGAATACCAATACACTTTATAAACCTTTAAAAAACCATTACATAAAAACAAAAGTTAAAATACATTTGGAAATAAACCTTTTACCATTTGAAATCATTTCAAAATAAACACAGGACTAACAAGTCTTAAAACACATTAACATGGGCTAAACACTCCCATTTTTCAAATAGTTATTTAAAACCATGAAATCCGTTATTTGAAAATCAATCAGTGTCAATAACCCCTTTATAATCATCAAATTTAACTTTTAAAATACTCTTGAGAATTGTGGAAAATAATTAGCATGAATAAATATTCAATTTGGATATTCACAAAAGAAAACCACAAAATTACCATTATTCCAAGTATGAAAAACTAATGAAACCCATTTAAAAATTATCATGGGATCATATATATATATATATTCATAATAAATCATTTAAAATCACCCAATAATTTTATGACATATAATATAAAGTAATCGCATAGAAGAACCTACCTCAATCAAAGTGGAAACCAAACACAATGTTTCACCTTTAAAAACATAATCACAACTGAGCTAGTGAATAGCCTCTCTAATTTCTAAACATCCAAAACCCAAAATAAATACCAACCCAAATCCTAAATTCTTCCAACGCAAATATAGTTTTTTAATTAGGAATAGAAATAGAAGGGGAGGAAGAGGAGAGGAGTGGAGAGGAATAAAGAAGAAACTAACCTTTAATATAAACTTGATATTGAAGGATGAGCCAAGATCCAAAGAAGGAGGAGATAGAAGAGTTAAAATCACCTATAGGTCTCCTCAAGTATGTCCATGTGAGAGAGAGAAGATAAAGTAAGAAATAATACCCTAAATTTGATAGTGGTAAAATGGTAAAATCACAAAAAATTAAAAAACTAGATAGGTTTCCTCAGGGAACAGTGCCTACCACCACGGTGCAACACCCCTATCCAAGAACCCACCATGATACAAAAAACCTGACAGTGGTATGGTTCTCCCCTCTAGAAACCCACCACCACATAGCATTAGGACTATGGTGTGTTGCACTCTAATTAGGTAGAGCTAAGGCACCGAGCCATAGGTCTACATGGAAAAACCCCTCACTTCATGTCATTGTCTCATACTTCCTAAAATAAGTGAGGGAGATCCCTTATAAGAAAAATATGACCCTCTTTACTACATCCACTAGCCTATGACATGGACTCCTCTCACTAGAAAATTTTCACAATGGTAGGGAGGCTGGAAGTGGAGTGGACTCCCAAGGTCACGGTGCAGCCAGCTGCAATCTAAAAGTACAGCTCCCCAAAACTTCCTGAAACCCCAAAAAATAAAAAAACTCCAAAACACTTGAAAATAATCCAAAATTAAATAATAGAAATTCAATAGTGACATGGGGTGTCATAAGAAAAATATTTTTTGTGTGTATAATATAATGAGTCATGTATGTATTCATTGTCATATGTCATTATATATTTAATTGTATCTATTATAAATATTAAAATCAAATATTATTTTATATATTATTCATTACTTGATATTTTATTAATAAATAAATTTTATATCGGTATCTATATATATTTTTAATTTATTTCTTTATTTTTCTCTTCAATATCATAAGTTTTTTTACCTTTGTTGATGTTTGTCTAATTTTGAGATCTTCTATTGAAAATATTTGTATTTTCCTAGTTATATGTATTTAATATTTAAATAATTGAAAAATAGTTTTTTGTATAGTTCATATATGTAAACATATTCTCAATGAAAGCAATAAATAATTCCCATAATGGTTTTTTTTTTAATTCTATATTGTGTTTTATTATAATATTTGTTTTAATATCTTCAAATAAGTGGATGTATGAAATGTTACATTTATAATGAAGGATATATTTCAATCGTGAGATTATAATATATAAATATTTTTTAGGATGTATATTAGGATTTTTAAATAAAAATACATGTGATCTGATATTATTTAATAACATAAAATATATATATTTAGAAAAAATATTGAAAAAATATTTTTTTTTGCTTCTCAAATTTTTCATACTATTTTTAAAACTTTCAAATGTGTTATAAATTATGATACATGATGTATATTATTTAAAAGCCTTTTAAAATTTTATATTGATATTATAATTAACGATTTGATATAAGTATACCATTAATGTAATTTAAATTACATGATACTAAAATTAGGCCTTCTTTTTATTTTATTATGGATAACCCTCCTTTTAAGGGTTGAAGGGAAACTCGTACATGACCCGTAGGCCCAAGGTACAAGGCCTGACATGACTTTCAATGAATGACCCGAAGGCCCAGTGGCATGTCATGCCCAATACATGACCCGTAGGCCCAACCCACTAGAACCGCCCCTCCCCAGCTTCTGCAACATTGATCGCCTAACTCCCCACCTTGCATTGCTGAACGGCTAGCATTTCCCTGTACAAAACTGCGTGGTGCTTGGTCTCGATGGCCGTTTTCATACCCTCTCATTCTTCCAATCTGGTTAGCTCTTCTTCTGGTGACTGCTATTCGTGTTTCTATAATCCTCTTCTAGGGCCTTCTCTATGTGAATTGGGCTACTCCATGGTCTCAATGGCCTGAAGGGCCTGTATCCTGAAGTCCTTTGATAGCCCGAAGGCCCTTGAGATCTGTAGGCCCAAACCAGTGGCTTGAAAGCCCAAATCAGGTGAATAGTTCCGGCTTCTACAGTGCCGCTACAAAAACTTGGAAATTCGCCTCCACCCGGTTTTGAACTGGGGTCTCTTGGATGCCAAGCAGGAGCCCTTACCACTTGAGTATGGGCTCATTGGCACATGATACTAAATAAAAAACACATGTTATGTGTTTTATATATACATAATAATGAATGTAAACAAATATCTGGTAAAGAAAATTAAAAATGGTTTTTTGTGTTTTAAATTAATTATTAGTTAATATAAAAATTAAAATATTTTTCTATAATATGTTTTATGATAGTGCCAAATGGTTAGAGTGAATTTTTGTTAAAAAACATATAACACGTATTTCATGAATAATGATTATCTAAATTTTTTGTGTCTTTTATTAATGAAATGTTAATGTAAATATTTATATTAGTAACATAATATGTGTTATGTGATGAACAAAACATTTAAGTGTGAATTATGGTGTATAAAGAAAGTTAGAATGATTATTTTATGTGTCATAATGCTTATTCTCTAAGAGTACCGGGGCATTATACCAAATGAAATTTTATAAAAATAAGAACACACCACATATTCTCTATAAATATTGATTGATAAATTTTTATTCATAAATAAATTTTATTTAACTTGAGATATCATTAATGTTTTTAAAATTTATGATTTAATTTCACTTTATTTGATGAAATATTTACCATTGTTCTTAAATATAACTATTATCAAACATGATTTTATAGATTTTTTATAATAAAATGGTTACTAATGCTATAAAAATTAATTAATATAAGAACTTTTTATGTTTTTAGTGTGTGTTTTATATTTTTTTGGTTTCTTCTAACTTAAAATGTCATCTTGGGTCTAATGTTTATTTCATTTTATTTTTTTCATCATTTTATTTTGAGTTGAAATTTTATTTGAAAAAGAGATCCAATAATTAAATTATATTATTATGTGTGAATTTAATTTATTTTGAAATTTTTGAAGTTATACTCTTGTTGGATTCCTTCCTCCCCCCTACACTCTAACATCGCTAGTTATATCAGAGTGTGAGTGGAGGAAGGAATCCATACAGGGAATTGATTCATAATGAAAATTCATATTAAATAGTTAAATATATATTCTATGAGTATAAACACATAAATTTTGGGTTGAGGTATTAGAAGAAAAAATATAATAACATTTTTCTTAGAAAGTATCATAAAATACCAGTAGCTATATTATCTTACAAAAACAAAAATTAAGTGATTGAGTTAGGGAATAGAACCCAATAGAATAATAAGAAGATTGAATCACTGAAGAAATAAATTAGGGGAATTTAATCTCAGATACGATAAGAAAATTTTCTAGTTGAAAACCTAGAAAAAACTATAGAAGATCTAAAATGTGATATAATTTGATTGGATAAGTAAATTATGATAGGAAAAGGATTTATATTTGGACCAAATATTTGGGATATTTAGAAGTAGATTGAAGGGAGATAAATAGATGAATCCTCTAATTAGATAGGAGTTATTATCAGGAATACAAACACACTAGTATATTAGGATACAAAAATAGTAAGTCTATCAGGAAGATATACTACAGAAGATTACACCTTACCTTTGGTAAGAGAAGCTCAAGAGTATCAGGAAGAGGTTTTGAGTATTCCTTAGAGTATCTAGGAGTACCAAAAATAGATCCATGATAAAATTACAAAGGAAAAAAATTGGAACGTGGATATATAGAACAAGTCTTAAAATATCTGAATTAAAATATCAAGAAAGTATAAGACCTACAAGCCCAACTTAAAGAGGAAAAGAAAAGTGAATAAGAATTTTTATCTTCCAATGAAGGACTCAGAGTAAGACCTTGGTAATCCAAGATAATATGGAAGGTGATCTCCTAGAAACCAACTCCTTGGTAATGATAAAAAGGATAATTCAAGAATTTCTTTTAAAAGATCAATCAGGAAGAAAGTCTCACATATCATAACTATATTCAAGAAGAATATATACCAAGGAAGACACATCCATAAGGGTTTCAACATCATGGTATGATCCTTAAGCTAAATTTAAAAAGGATCTTGAAGAAATCATAAATGAATGGGTTATGATCCTTTTATAATACATATTATCAGTTGGTTTATAATCGGGGGTCATAGATAGTGCACTCAATTTAATCAAAGCTACCCTTAGGGATAACACATGATGATTTTGGGATATATTTTTAAGACACTTAGAAGTGAGAATAGTTATCTAGAAATATTTCACTTTACCAATCAAGTTTTTTCTAGTAGCTGTTGATTTCCTCAAAAAAATATTTTATTAGAAATTCACATGTCGATCGAGATGGAGAATTGGTAAAAAAAATTAGAACATCTTTAACAAAAATTTATATTTATCATATGTGTTATTTTGAAGAATATATTTGTGAGTATCAAAATTAGTTTTATCTTTTTGGAACAAGAGTTAAAGATTTTTTTTTTTGATAACTTTATCCAAAAATATTCCAAGTGTTTTTATTGAAGGAGTTCAACAAGACTTAAATACTCAACTTTATCAATGTAAAAAATTTAAAATATACTTTAGGATTTCAATTAAAAACAATAATGAAATTGATAAGACTTTATTGTATACAGAGTCTTGTCTTTTAGAGCATAATAAATTTTCTATATATGAGTTCATCCTGTTTTTTAGATGTTGAGGGTGTTACAGGAAGATATGGGTATTATCTAACCTAGAAAGATCTTGGTAAACACTAGTAAAAAATCATTTAAAACACAATGTCAAGATAAAAAGTGTGAACTAATGAAATATACAAGAATTTCTAGAAATGATTTGGTAAAAAAGGTTATCAAGTATATTTTAAGGCAAAAATTCAGAAAATAATAAGAGATATCATAGTCTCTAATAAAGAAAAGGAAAAATATAGTATGATTCATAAGGATGATACTAGTGGGGGAGTCTCTAGAGAGGTATTTGGGACTTCTTCTTAAATAATCCAGAATGGATGTAGAAAACACAAAGAAAAAAATGATATTTGGGAGAGGATAAATATAATATATTCTATAGAATCATAGGATCACTCTTTTTAAATTTCTTCACATGAATGACATAAAGAATATAGAGAGAGAGATAGAATAGAGATAGAATATCTAAAATCAAAATTATTTCCATTCCAAAATCATTTCCTTGAATAAATGGTTTGGAGTCACCCTTATATAGTCATTTGGGCATAGATTTCATAATAATATAACTCATATTAAATTAAAATACTCGACTTAAATTGGAATATTACGGTGCACACTTCCAATAAAGAAAAAGAAAAAGAAAAAGAAAAAGTTGGTGCACACAACCATGAATATTTCACTACACACCAAAAACATAAATAATGAAATAGGACAATTGAAATATTATATTTTTTCTAGTCATCCATATAAGATATGACATGTGTCTAGATTAATTCTTATAATCCTTGCAAGTCATATAGAGCATTGATCATGTAATGACCCAAACTTTTGAATAATATTTTCTTCCTAAATTTGGGTGTTATTTCATTTTATACTCTACAAAACTATATCCTTTAATTAGTGAAGTGATACCATTGGGTTTTGACAGTTATATAACCTTTGGTCAATATGACCATTGGAAACTAAACTCTTAATGTTAAAATTATTGTTTATACATACAAGTGATCTTGGTTTATTAATACAAAAAGAAGAGTTGGTGGTCTCATCTAGTAGACTTGGGCCGTATGAATCACATCTATTAGAGCTTGGGAAGGAGGTAGCATCTCTGGGCTTTGCTCTGGATCAAACCCAAGATGAGCTTCAACAAGTGAAGCTTCAACAGAATCACCTAAGGGAGAAGTTCAAGCTAATAAAAATCACCACTCGGGCAATGTTGTCTGAACCGCCCCAAGATTCTATCACTATAGCACACCTTACACTTAGGTCCTATGAAAGTTTTATGAGGGGATATGTAATGAGGCCTTAGATACTTTTTGTAATCCCTTGGTATAAATAAAATTTTCATTTTTATTATGGTAAAATTTGTGATTTTCAAATGTCTGGATAAATATAGGATGAATTTTATTGATGAATTTTATAAAAAGGGTATTTTAAAATATTCATGTAAACTTTAAATAATTAATAATGTGAAATTATTTCCAAAAAAATAGTCTTCTACAGTTGTGATCAGTAAGAAATTTAGAGTCTAATAAGATCAACTTGATTTTTAGTAAATAGTGAAGTATGAATAGTAACATACCCTTATGAATAGTAATGAATAGTGAATCATACAAAAAAATAGAAACTTCACTCGTGAATGTATAAATACAATTTAGACATCTTAAAAGTGAAAAAAATGATTATAGTATAAGTTTAGTTATTTTTGTATGTCATAAATACTTTATTTAAAATTTTATAATTAATTTAATAATTTAAAATTAAAATTTATTTTCATAAAATGTAATCATAAATTGTTACTTTATATTCTTATGTTTTTACAATAATTTTATGGGACCTTGATTACTTTTTCAAGGTATTACAAAATACGTTATAGTTTTAGAGTATTTTTAATAAATAATGATTTTATTTAAAAATTAAAATAAAAAAAAATTAGAAAATTATTTTCATAAAATGGAGTTCATTTTTAAATTTAGAGCATCTATATTAGGTTATGGTGAATTTATAATATTTTTATAAAATGTATTGTTTTTTGGTGAATAGTGAAAATACAGTTTTGAGTTTCGGGTGTTTAATGACATCATTAATGATGTAATAATGATTCAATCATTATGGTCGACTTTTCAATAGTAATATATGCTATGAGGTGTCCCAGGTGTCCAATACCATGGGCAAATACCACCGATGAGGTGTCCCTTGAAATTAATTAAATATTTCCTCACTTTTCCTATAGATACCAAGCCATTACCTCATTCATTTCATTCCAAAATCCTCATCAACTAAGTTCTAGTATTTTTACCTCCCAAGGATTCCTCCCAAGGTTCCCTCAATCCCCCCAAGGTCCCAACCTTCAATCTTTCAAATTTACTCTTCAGTGTAAGGTAACCTTTCACCCTCCTCTTTTAAGTCATGACTTCCTTTATGTTATGTTTTCTAGTTTGCATTTCATTATATGGGGTTATGTTCTTATATATCTTTATTACTTTAAATTTCATTTCCAATTTATTAGATACCTTTTATGATCTCATCAACTTATTTTTTTTAATTATAAGCGACGTCGTTAGGCTGCCGAATTTTTGTAAAAGAAATCGCATTTTTCTTTTCTTTCAAGTTTCCTTTTAATATGGTGTGTCATTCCACACCATGATATTATTTCTTTTTATTATATACCTATACTATAAATAATTCATTTATTTATGGAAGACACCTGTCCCCTCTCTTTTTATTGTTTTCTAAAACCATGTTATATATCTGTTATGCTGCAGAAATTTTGTCTCAAAATATCTCTCTCTTTTTCTCAAGACATTATCTTGTTTTATTTATCTGAATACCCAAATATATTTTTATTTCTAGAGGTATTCATCAATACATAAAATTGATCTATTTGATTCTGTAATTTACATACATGAAACCCTCTTTCCTTTTCCAAGGGTTATAAAAGGCATAATGATCATGTTTCTAAGCACTTTAAAAATGCCACAATTTTGAAGTGAAACCCATTACTTTTACTCTCTATGGGTTATTTATAAAATGTTTATTTATGATATATGTGGATCACATGAATATAAAGATATATTAAGGGTGCGTCCTAATATCTCTTCAATGCATTCGGTAAATAATTTAATCTCTAGAGATGACAAGTTTCATGATACCTTGGTGAATAACCTTGGTAATTTTTATGACACCTTGGGGATGAACCTTAGAGATATGTTCATGAATGTCTAAATTAAATATTGTAGCCACATATTCAAGTTATTGTTCAAGTTATTTTCATTATAAAACTCCTCTACTTTCATTTCTCATGTATTTATGTTTTTTATCAAGTTCTTATTGATATCACAAGTAAACGGATTCCCTTGCTTTCCTTACTGGGCTTTCTACTCACCCTTTCCTTTGATGTATGTCTCTAGGTTATAAGATGCATTAGTTTTGCATAGGATGAACTTTTAAAGAGGCTTTTCAAGGGGATTTAAAAGATTTTTTTAAGTTTTCATGTATTTTGTTTCTAATTTCCATGACACTTGACTTTAAAGGTCCTCTATTTGTAAAATGTAGTGAAAAGTTATGTTAAAAAGGCGGGATGCCATAGATCATCTCACAAACTAAGACCTCCATTTCTAACTCTTTATTTTCCATCAATTATTTGATTGTGTTCTGGATCATTTATATGAAAATAAAGATATATTATTTATGACCTTCCCATGCCTTGAGATCTCCAAAGATCATGTCTTCTTACACCATGAAGTCTATCATATATTCTATATATGAATTTTGAAAATCTCTTGAATTAAAAGTGACTAAAAAATTAACTCCTATAAAGAACATATAATATTTTCAAACTAAAATCTATCCAATATTCATCATTAAAATATGATTCTTTGAATATTTTTGGATATATCATTTAGTATAGTGTTATGGTTATAAGTTCTCTATAATCATCAATATGTCTTTTAATATGGTAGGTTCTAGGTATACACCCACCATAGAAAACATGGATATTCAATATTTAGAAAATTATTCTCTATTTGTGGTAACCAACTAAAGGTGGAATATATCTTCATAAATCCAAAAAACAGAATTGATCCTATTCTGAAAGTTTTTTATTACTCAATGAAATATTATGGTTCCAAGTCTGTATCAGGTATATAGAGTCTCAAAATCATTTTATTGATATCCTCCCAAATTTTTTTAGGACTCTAAATTCTTCCATTCCTATTTCCTTGATCATTTAACATTTTCAAGAAGACTAGAAACTTTAAATTTCAACTAGATATCTTTGTTAATGACTATAAAGATCATATATCGATCTATATTCTTATAATATTCTATAATTTTTTCTAATTCTTTGAGAATTTCTAAAATATTATTTAAAAATATCCTGAATATTTAGTTATCCTTAATTTTCTAGATCATATTATAAAAAAAAATTGGATATGTTCCTAGAAATATTTTGAATCCTTTAAAAATATTTATATATTTTAATTATTAGATTAGGATCTACATATAGATCACCATCCATGCTTTTTTGATCAAGTTCTTTTTATAATTGATCATTCTATATTTTAGAAATGGATTTCTCTTTTTCTATAGAGACACCTTCAGTTTCTATCTTATGGTTCTTCTAAGACTTTCTTTTTCTCTAGTTTTCTACACATTTATGGTTATAATGGCCTTTCTGACCACATACAAAGCATTCAATGTAAATTTTATCTTTATAATTATTTTCTAGAGATATTTTTTGCTACACTTTTTAGTTTTTTAGTATTTTTACATGAAGAACTTGTGTTTTATGATTATTCAATCTTACTGGATTAAGATCATTTCCTTTGAAGGAGTTTTTTTCTAAACTTTCTTTTCTTTTTTGGATTTTTTCATTCATTTCTTTTATAACTGATCATTCTTGTATATAATGATTATCAATGAAAACTAGATAGCTCATTGGTCTCCTATTTTCTTCCATTTCACTTAAAACAATCAAAATATCATGTTAGTGCATATATAATAACACTATATTTTCCTTTAATATTTTCTATATTAAAGTTATAGTATTTTAGTTCATTACTACATTGTACTAATCATGTTTGGGTAAACCTTTTTAATTTTATTTTCATGAAATTAATTATATAAGAACTAACTATCCTTATAATTAAAGGTTTTCCATGAAAATAACATTATCCCTAATTCTATTAAGGACTATAAGTAATTCTCAATCATGGATAAGATAATTATTTTTTATCTCATTGAAACATCCGCTCTAGTATTTATTAATACTTTCATCATGGTTCTTCCTTATCTTTAAGATACATCCCCATACTAAGTTTGATGCATCTATTTCCATGATTATTTTATCTTCACTCCAATATGGATACTCAAATTATCGGAGGTTTGGATATTTCTACTTTGTAATTTTGATTACTTCATAATATATATTTGTCCAATTCTAGGGTACCTTATTGGATACATTTTTCTGGATTTGAGTTGAGATCTTTATTGGAACTTTGATATATGCACTTTCATAACTTAATATGTTAAGAAACACTTTTATATACTTATGATATATAATATCATCTAGGAATGTTTCTAGATTCTATACAATATGTGATTAATTCTTATCTCTAATTACCTAGATATATAATCCTAATAATTCTATATTATGTTTCATCCAAATGATATTTCTTTCCCAAATTATCATCCTTTTTTCTAAAAACTTCAGCTACCTATTATATGTGATCAATGTGCACTTATGTATTTTTATTGAATACGAGTACATCATCAATGTATAATACTAAAAAATATGAAAATTTAATAAATTCTTTATCCATTATCCACTATAATATTCAAATGGGATTCTTGAGTTCAAATGGAATAATTATACATCCAAACAGGCCTATTGTAATTGTAAATTATGTTAATGGTATTGCTTAATCTTTGATATTAATATACCAATATCATGACTTAAGATCAAACTTATAATATACCATTTTCCTCTCATTCATAATCCTAATTCTTAAAGCCTCTTGATTAGGAATATTTTATTCATAATCCTTTGTAGCATTATTAAGATCATAGTGATCAATAACCATTCTAGTTTTACCATGTTATTTCTCATAATTATTTATTACCATGAATGTCTCACTCCTATAATAAATTTAAATATTCCTAATTAAACCAAGATTGATTAATTATAGAATTTGTTTCTCAGACTCCTTAATAATTCCATCTAGATAGGAAATTCCTTTGCTTTTGATCATCATATTAGGATCCTTCGGAGTAATTTTAGTTTATGGAATTGTCTTTTGCGATAATTTTATAGGGTTTTCTGAATAATTCTATAATAAGCAATATATTATATTTTCCAATGACTCTTCTTGATTTATCCTTATAAATTTTACCCCAAATAATTATTTCTATTGATCCATATTTATATGGTCTTCTTTATCCTCGTCTGGATAATTTTCCACTTGGATAGTAGATACTTTATTTTCTTTAACCATTATAGTTTTACAAAAAATAGTTTGAATCATGTAATTGTTGAGGATAATTCCTTCTAATATTATTGTTATTGGATGATATCTTTTAAGGAATCAATTTCCAATCAAGAATTCATCTAGAAATTAAGGAATAAAGCAAAGAAACTAGTCTATAAGTATTCTCACATTTAGCACAATTTGAACATATTTTACCACTTATTAAATCAAAAGTATTAAATTTTTACCTTCTATAACTCAAAACTCTATGTATTTATAAGTTACTCTTAAAAATTAGATTCTTATGCAAGATAATATATATCTTATATCCACTAGGGCAGCACATATATTTCCACTAATTCTTAGCTTTACTAATATAACCCATTATTATATCCTTTTACTAAGTAGAGAAGGTCCCATATATCCTATATGAGATTTTTCATCCTAATATATGGGTATTAAAGTTATCCTTTGTCCAGCTACTTTTCTAGAAACTAAAGTTCTTGGTGCTTCTGCTGAAGTACCTTTATCTTTTCAAACTGTGAACTTTGGATTCTCTAAAAGGTTCGAAATTATTTCTTTTTTATATTCTATATTTAAATATAATCATTATAATTTGATTATTCTAACCTCATATCATCTTATTCTCCAATTTTAGATATTAAAATTCTATTCCAACTTGTTTTATCGTATCAGGAAAAAGTATCTTATGTCTTATTCCCTCTTCTCGATTAGGTGAAACTCATTCCCTAGGCCACGTTATTCCACTTATATTGTCATAAATCTTATTTATATTCCTTTATCCTTGAAAATATTTGAAAATATTTCAACACCTTTACTTATAGTTGGTCTTTTAGTATTGTATAACTTTACGTAAAGGCAATAAATTATTCTGACACATCTTCTATCAGGTGTACATCCCAATTTCTTCTTCCAGTTTCTTATGTTCATCTTTACTTAAAAAAATTTAATAATACTTATTTCCATAATCACTATAATAAAATCTAGGATAACCTTTACCCATGATGATCCTATATGAAAATTTTCCCATAATCCTCTTAATAATACATTAGATAAATTGGATAAACTATCATATACTACTACAATTAGGATTGGTAGGTATTTTCCCTTTCTGAAAAGAGGATCTAAACTGATCTAGATTATTATAAAATGAAAATATTTCGAATTATTTTTGATATTCATACTAAAACTCTCTAAATTTATCAAAGTCATTGTAAATAATCCTCTATCTATTTTATATACTTCATATTTCTCTTAATCCTCAAAGATCTTATTCATTTCTTAATATGCTACCCAAGATTTTTTGTATACCTCAATGAAATAAATTCTAGGAATCTTACATTCTTAAAAATATTTTCCTTTTGAAGGGATTTTATTTTATTAATAATGTACTAGATCACCTTTTATATCTTATAGCCTTACTAACTCTAAAGAGTCTTTTATTATCCCCTGATCAAATCATTACTATTCAAAGTTGGCTCAAAACTATATTGGGGTTTTTATCTTCCTCATATAAGTTTCATTATTCCATATTTGAGTACTCTGAATAATAAAAATATAAACTCTCATCATTAGATTCTATAACTTCTCCATGTATAAGATCAAATAATATCTATTAAATATCATTCATCGTTATTTCTTTAAGACAACCTCTTTATTTTTCTACATCCAGGTAAGTGTCATCCTTGTGACATTCCTTCCTACAGAACCAATAGCAATCACAAATAGATATATATTTTCCTTTAGGTAATTTGGGATACATCCAATGTTTTTCATTAAAATTTCCCCCTACATCCTTATAAATTATATTTGTTTAAATATATCTATTAGAATTTTTGTAATTCTTCCATAAATCTACTTGATGCTCTTATTTTACCAAATCCTTTAAAAAATTTATGTGTGATTTGTTTTATTAACACTTTCTATATTGGAATTATATTTTAAATTATTTTTACTCATGTTTACTAATATCCTTATTATTTATACCACACCCATATATTCTTGTAACACCCTTAACCTTCATCCAATGGGATAAACTCATATATGGTATATTTCTTAAAACCTGAAATTCATGCCTCTATATGTGTAGAGTCTTATTACCCACCTTATTGTTTCTAATCAAACTTCTAAAGTATCTTGTAAATCTATACATTGAGAAATATTAGTTTTAATTATTTTTAAACTACTTAAAAAAATACTTAGAAACTTATAGATAAATACATCTAAATTATATTCTTGATCTCCCGGTCTAAGAAGATAATAACAATATTGAAACTCAAAAATATATTCTTCAAAATAAAAAATGTCACAAATCAATATTTTGTTTGAATTTGTTATTCATTTTTTTACCAATTATCCATATCAATTGACCCATGAATTTCTAGTAAACTCTTGTTTGAAGAAATCAGTTTTTATTAGTATAACCTCAATTCGGAAAGTGGCATATTCCTAGATAGTCATTCACGCTTCTAAGTTTCCAAATTTCATATCCCAAAATCGCCTTGTATTACCCCTTAGGGTAGCTATTGTGAAATGGAGTGCACTATCTGTGGTGTATGACTATAAACTAACTAATATTATATAGTATCAAAGTCCTAAAGTGCATTCATCTATAGATGATACATATCTTTTTATAAATCTAGTATAAGGATCATACCATGTTGTAGAACCCCTTATAGATGTATCTTTTTTGGTGTATATTCTTCCTAAATATAGCTAGGATATGGGAGAATTACTTCCCGATTGATCTTCGGAAATAAATCCTTGATTGATCCTTTTTTAATTCCCAAGGAGTTGGTTTCTAGGATATCACCTACCATATTGAATTAGATTTCCAAATTCTTACATTGATTCCTTCAGTGGGATATGAACGTTATTATTTCCTTTTATTCTTCTCTTAAAGTATGGCTTGTATGTATTAAACTTTTTTTATATTTTCATTCAGATATTTGGAGGCATATTCTATATCTCTATGTTCCCATTTTTTTGAGTAATTATATTATAGATCAATTTTCAATACTCCTAGATACTCTGAATAATGCTTGAAACCTCTTCCTGGTATTCTTAAGCTCATCCTACTAAAGTAAATGCATAATATTATATAGTTTACCTTCCTAATATACTTTATATTACTATATATAGTTATAATAGTGGTTTTTATTCATGGTAACAGCTCCTAGATGATTGTAGACTTTTTTTTAATCTCTCCCTTCAATCCACTACCAAAAATATTGAATATTTAGTCTAACAGAATATCATTTTCCTATGATAATTTACTTTTATTTGTAAATTATATCATCTTCTAGATCTTCTAAAGTTATTTATAGGTTTTAATTTTACATCATGCTTGTCATAGTTGGTATTCGGTTCACCAAATTTCTACCTTTAGTGCTCCAAGATTCTCATGAGTTTTTTGGGTTCTCTACATTAACTCAATCACTTTAGGTTTTTTTTCATAATATAATTTGGTTTTTGTTAATTTATTACACTTTTTATGACAAATGTAGTCATATTTGTTCTTTTAATACCTCAAATTATCTTCTAATATATTTTACTCAAAGTATAGGTCATTAACTATAAAATATGAATTTTGGTTTAGAAGTACTGCTCTAAATGATTTCTTTACTTCTAATTTCACCCCAACACCACTAGTGGGTGAGCCTCTAATGGTAGTGTTGTTAGTTATTAGATTCTATGATGGTAGTCTATGAGTCTTTGATAGTATTGGAATCGGAATTATAGATGTTATTATGTTTGAGCTTATCTAGAAGGATTTTTTCCCTTACCCCTACACTCGGATACCACTGGTGGGTGAGTATCTGATGAGGTATCCAGAAATTATGATTAAGGAATCTATAAATGCTATAAAAATACAAAGTATTAAAATAATATCCCAGAGAGGATAAATATAATACCTTCCATCAACTTGTAGGATCAATATTTAGAAATTTTATCACCCAAAGAAAACAAATAATATAGAGAGATATTAGCAAGAAAATATATGAAATTAGATTGATTTCTCTTCCATGTTCAACACCCTGAAAAAATGGGTCACGGTTTACCTTATATAGGCCTTTGGGTATAGCTTACCCAAGAATCAAACTCATTTTTCATAACAAGACTCAATATAAAGCGGAATCTTATAGCGCATAATTCTAACAAATAAAAATAAAATGGTGGAGTGCACAGCCATGAATCTTATACCACACACTATAAAAATAAATGAAAAAACATTATAATTGATATGTCTGATTTGATCTGATTATCTATGTTGTAAATGATGCGTGTCTAGATTAGTTCTTATAATTCTTATAATTCATACATAGCATCGATCATCTCACCAACTAATACCTTTTTTCTGACTCTTTCATTTCCATCAATTTTTTTATGGCATTCTAGATATTTTCTCTGAAAATAAATTTATCTTATTTATATCCTTTCCACACCTTGAGATCTCCAACGGTTGTGTCTTCTTCCACCATGAAGTTTATTAGATGTTCCACCTCTACCTTCTATAAATATATTGAATTGATAGAGACTAACACATTATCTCGAAAAAATAACATGCAATATTTTATTGTTGATTTATATTATATTATATAGATACTCCAATCTATATATATTTATTTATAATATATCCTTTTCAAATTTAACTCTATCTAATCTTTATCGTTATACTATAATTCTTCAAATACTTTCTAGACAGGTCCTTTAGTCTAATTCCATGGGTACAAGCTCCATACCATCACCAATATTTATGATAATATGATAGGTTTGAGGTGTGAAACCCACTATATAAAACTTAGATATGAATTTCTAAAAACTATATTCACCATTTTTGGTGCCCAATTAAAGGTTGAATTTATCTTCTTAAATCCAAAAAATTAAACTGATCCTATTCTAAAATATTTCTAAAACTCAATAAACTCTTCTAATTCCAAGTTTGTATCTAGTATATGGAGTCATGGAATATATATTCCTGATATCCTATAAAACCTATTCAAGTCTGTAAATTATTTCATTCTTGTTTCCTTGATCTTTTTAACTTTGACAATTAGACCAAAAACTTAATCATTCATTTAGATCGCTTTGGTAATGATCATATTGATCATATCCTAGTATATCTTATTATAATATTTTTTAAGTTATTTAGATACTTTGAGAATTTCTAGAATATGATTCTAAACTCCCCTGAATATTCATTAATTTTTACTTATCAAGATCATATTATAAACAACTATGGATTTGTTCCTAGAAATATTTGGAATCTTTTAAATTTAATTTCATATTTCCATTGTGGGATTAGGATCTTCATTTATCTCATCATCCATGATTTCTTGATCATATAATTTTTCTACTTGATTTGTTCAAATTTTAAAAATGGTTTAATATTTTCCTGTAGAGACACCTTCTATTTTTATCTTATGGTTCTTCAGAGCCTTATTTTTTCTCATGTTTTCTACACATTAAGTTCTCTTTATTACCATATATAATGCATTAAATATAAATTGTATCTTTAGACTTTATATATTGGTATATTTTTACTACACTTCATGTCTTTTCAGTATTTCTTCTTAGAGAACTTATTATTTCTTATCATTCACCCTTAATAGATAAAGATATTTTCCTTTAAATAATATTCTTTTCTATACTTCATTGTCTTTTCTATATTTTTTAATTCAGTACTTTGATAGTTGAGCATTTTTTTCCCTGAAAGATTATCAATGAAAACTAGAGAGTTCCCTAATCTTTTTTTTTCTTCCAGTTCACCTACAAGAGTCAAAATAACATGTTAGTGTATTTGGAATGACATTATTTTTTTCTTTAATATTTTCTATATTAAATTTATATTATTATAATTTATTCCTCCATCAAGCTAAATTTTCCTAGTAATATTTTTTAATTTTATTTTAATGAAATTATTTTTATGAGAACTATATATCTTTATAGTGAAAGGTTTCCCTAAGAAAACAGCATTAACCTTAATTCATTTAAGGACTAAAATCAATCCTCATTTATGGATGGGATAATTATTTTCTATCACATTGAAACATATACTCCTATAACTACTAATAATTTCATCATGGTCTTTACTTGTCTTTTAGATAAATTCCCATATTAGGTCTGATGAATCTATTTATAAGATAAGTTAATATTCACTCCCATGAAGATAATCCAATTCTGGGGGATTCTGAGCTTTCTGATTTAGAATTATGATTACTTCATAATCTTATTCTATCTAATTTCATGGTACCTTACTAGATACTTTTTTCTGAATTATATTTGAGTTATTTTCTAGATATTTTATGTATGTTATTGTATAAATTAATATGCCAAGAAACACTTATATCTTATATAATATTCAAGATCATTTGTGAAAGTTTCTATATTTTCTATAATATGTGGTTGAATCTCCTCTCTACTTCCTTGAATTTTCAATCCCAATAATTCTATCTTAGATTTCATCTAACTGGTCTTTCTGTCTAAAAGTATCATCTATTATTTTTTGAAAACTTAAACTACTTGATGTTAGTGATCAATATCATCTTCTATATTTTTACTAAATATGATCACATAATCAATTTATACTTCTTTAAACTATAATAATCTAGTAAATGTATTGTATATTTTCCTTTAGAATATTCGTGGGTCATTCTTGATTCAAAATGGTATAACTTTCCATTCAAACAAGCCTAATAGAGTTGTGAATGTTTTTCATGGTATTTCTTCCTATTTAATCTTAATCTACTAATATCCTAACTTAAGATCAAACTTAGAATATACCATTGTACTCTCATTCTTAATAGTTATTCTTAAAACCTTCTGATTAGGATGATTGTAGTCATCATCCTTTGTGACATTATTAAGACCAAGTTAATCAATAACCATTATAGATTTCCCATGTTTTTTCTCAAAAAGATTCATTACCATTAATGTATCAGTTCTATGAAGACTTTAACTATTCTTAATTAACCCAATATTGATTAATTTTTTAATCTATTTCTCAAATTCCTTAATCATTCCATATAGATAGCTAATTCCCTTACTTTTGATCACTATAATAGGATCCTCTGAGGTAATTATATCTTCTTCCTCCTTTACTCTTTTGGATTAAGTTAAACCCATTCCCTTGTCCATGTCATCCTTTCATTTTTTCACTTATGGAGTTATTACTCTTATTGGGGTTGCTTCATCCTATAAAATATGCATAAATCTTTCAATACCTTTCCTTAGAGATAGTCTTCCAATATTATAGAAATTTATATAAAGAGGAGTAATTATTATAACACATATTCTATTACATGGTCATACTAATATTTTCTTATAGTTACTTCTATTGATATTTACTTCAATATTTTTACTAATATTTTTTTCATAAGCACTACATTCAAATTTGGGATCACATTTACCCATGTTGCTCCTGCATGAAAATTTTCTCATGCTCCTCCTTATAATTTAGTAGAGAAATTTTATAAACCACCATCTAATACTAAAATTAGGATTGGTAGATATTTCCATTTATGATAATAGTATCTACACCAATCTAGATTATTACAAAATAAACATAATCATAATTCTTTTTCATAGCCTTACTAACACATTATTTCTTTAGTAAGGGAACTGCAGACAATCCTCTATCTATTGTATAGACTTCAGTGACTCTTCATCCTCAAAGATATTGGTTATTTCTTGATATGGTACCTATTATTTTTCGTATACCTCAGACTAATAAACTAGAGTAATCTTATATTCTTGACAATATCTTCCTTATTATGGGATTTTAGTTTCTGATTAATTTACTTGATCACCTTGTATCCCCTCTTTCCTTACTAACTCTGGAGAGTCTTTTGGTGTACTTGACCCTACTCATATCATTATTATAAAAAGCTATATCAATACTATATTAGGGTTCTTATCTTCCTCATCTGATTTTGATTCTTCCTCCTCTGAGTATAATGACTATAAATAACATAAACTCACATTATATGAGATGATATATTCTGCTTGGATATGATCAAACAATATCATGGGTGTATCTTCCATCAGTATTTTATTAAGACTATATCTTCATATATTTGCATCTGGGAAATTTTCATCCATGTATTTTAGAAAAAATATTTCATTAAATTGTAGCCTTGTGACCATTTTTTCAGCAGAACCAACACTAATCACAATTAGATAGATATTTTCCTTTAGGGCTTCTAAATACTTCCCATATTTTTTCCTTAAAGTTTTCTCTCACATACTTATGGATTCTATTTGGTCCAATATATCACTTATTCTTTTATTAACTTCTCCCTAAAAAATTACTTTATAAACTTATTTTGCCAAAACCATTCAATAATTTTCTTTATGGTTTCTAAAATTCACACATTCCATCCGAGCACTATGTTTTGAATTATTTTTGTTGGTGTTTACCAAGATCTTGTCTAATTGGATCGTACCCATATCTTCCTACAATACCTCCATCCTTAAAATTATAGGATGAAATCATATATGGAATATTTATTTTGTTCCACAACACATAAATCTTCATATATTAGAGTATTATTACCCATCTTATTGTTTTTTTCTCAAACTCTCAAAGTATCTTGTAAGTCTATTCCTTGGTAAAGATTATTACTTAAGGATTATTAAGCTACTCTAGGAAAACTATCAGTAATATTCTAGATAAAGAAATATAAATAATATGCTTAATCTTTCATTCCAAAAAGATAATGATGATGATGAAACACACTAACATATTCTTTAAAATAACACATGTCAAAAATATAGATTTTTTGTTAAAGTTTTTATAGATTTTTTTACCAATTATCCATATAGATCAACTAGTGAATTTCCAATAAAATTATATTTTTAAGAGATTTATAAAGAGCGATCTTTTGAATTGATGGTAGATAGTACATTTATCCTCTACTATTGCTATGTGTTTTTTACATCCATCCTAGATTATTTAAGCAGAATTCCTAGATACCACATTAGAGTCTCACCCACTAGTGTTATTAGAGTGTGGGGGGAGGAATCCATATAGATAAGATCAAAAACAAATCCATACAAAGTACTAGTAAAACTACTATTTAAGTCTCACCCACTACCATTAGATAATATAATAACTGATACAACTACCATCAGAGACTCACCCACTAGTGGTATCAAATCATAGGGTAAGGAATCCATCCATATATAATTCTAATTTATAATGAAACTTTAGATTCCATGGTTAAAATTATCTACTATGATCATATATAATTAAAATCTAGGTTGAGATATTATAAGAAAAAATCTAACTTCATTTGTCTTATAAAGTATTTTCAAATACTAACCACTATATTGGCTTACAAAAACAAATCTGAAGTGATTTTGTTAGGGTATAGAGACAAAAAGAATAATGAGATGCTTTAGAATTGAAGGTATAAATTAGGTGAACTGAATCCTAGCTATGAAAATCTAGACAGATAATCAAAAACCTAGAAACAAATCTAGGAGATCCAGAATGTTATATAATTTTCTTATAAAAATAAATTATTGTAGGAAAATTACCTATATTTGAATTAAATATTCAATATATTTTGTAGGTTTAAGGGAGATATTTAGAATAATCCGCTAATCAGTCGGGATCTATTATCATGAATACAAATACATTGGTATAGTTAGATATAGAAAGAGTATGTATGTCAGTAAGATATACTATAAAAGAGTATGCCTAGCCTTAAGTAAGATAATATAAAGAGTATTAGGAAGAGGTTTGGAGTATTCCATAGAGTATCCAAAAGTACCAGAAATAAATCCATGATATAATTACTCTATGAAAATTAGAAATTGGAGATATATAACATGTATCCAAATATCTGAATAAAAAGATCAATAAAGTAGAATACCTGTAAGATAGACTTGAAGAGAAGAAGAAATGGTAATAATAACATTCATCTCCCATCTAAAGACTTAGTGTAAATTATTGGGAAGCTAATACAATATGGTAGTAAATATCCTAGAAACCAACTCTTTAGGAATGATGGAAAGGATCATTCAAGGATATATTTTAGAAGATCAATTTGGAAGAAAGTATCACATATCATATCTATATTCAAGAAGAATATATACCAAGGATGATACATCTATAAGTAGTTCCAAATCATGGCATGATCCTTATTCTAGATCATAAAAATTGTAACACCTTAATATTTTTATATATAATTTTTTACGCTCCCTTTTTCACATGAGACTGATAAGTTTTAAAGGGAAATACCTCAAGTAAAATAGAAGTGAAATACATAAAGTACTGAATGAATTATCCCAAGTAATATTTTACAAGTCCCTACCATAATCACCATGAAAGTGAATCCTATGCACCCAACATCATAGTGAAATTCAAGCATGCATGCCCAGAGTCATTGCGTAGGCCAGAACATGTTCGCCCAAGAAACTCGTATAGGTGTGTGTCGGTTACACCTATGTGAGACTTAGCATGACATACCTGTGAGATCTAACTCCTTTTAAAAAGGTCCCAAAATTTTCTATAAATAGGACCCTTGGGCCCCTCATTTTACATGACTATAAGACTAGAAGAAGCCTCAATGATCAGCTCACCCTAGTCCTTCTCCAAGGGGCTTGAAAATTTCTAAGTAGATCTCCAATCCTTAAAAGAAGAGGAAATTAAGGAGGGTAGTGTGATTAGAGTTCCTCTAGTATACAAAACACAAAATACCTACATGTGTATCCACCTCACTATATACCAAGAGCACTTAGGAGAAGTCCCCTTCTCGATCTCGGGACTTGAGCATCGGTCATCAAAATATGTCTGAGGATACCCTTAGAGCCTAAAGAAATTCCTCACCCAAGTTCTTTTTCCCAGGTTGTCTATCACCCAAATGCATCTTAATATCACCCAAGTCTCACCTATGAAAATTAATTTCGGATCTCCCAAGCCTACCCTATGTGATCCACCTTCATCTCTCCTAAGCCTCACCTATGTGATCCACCTTTTTCCAGCCCATGAATCACTTGTGCGATCCACCGTTTGATCCCCCCTTTCATACCAAAAATGGTAGGGAACCTCTTTCCTTAGATTCCTCATCCAAGGGAGACCAATCCAAGGCCTCCCCCAAAGCCTCCATATATGTATGGTAATAACACAAGTCATATCAGTGTGTCCTCTCGATTATACATACCCATGGTAATGGAGGCACTTCATTTATCCAACCTAATAAGGGGGATCCTCAAAGTGTTTTTTATTATAAATTCCCATGGTAATGAGGATCTTAACCTTAGGGATAATTATGGGACCTCAGAGTTTGAAAAAAAGAGATAAGAAATGAACATATAAGCCTAGACTCTTCCATATACCTGAATTTATCCACCAATAGATGAATAAGATTATGTGTTTTTCCATATCTTTAACTTTCTCTTATTTCTAAAACTGAGCATAACTCATGTGGGCTTAGAGTTTAGTAATAATCATGAAATTCACATGATGAAATATTTATCTTAGGAGGTGAATCCTTTTTCAAATATTCTTCTCACCTTCCCCTAGGCCTCATATTTAGTGTATGCCCTAAAACCATGTCACCACCTCAAAGGAACATATTTCCAATGAGTAAACCCCTCAGGCCTCCTAATTTTCACTCCTATATGGAATTGTTTACACAATGACCCACCCATAGGTGAATGGGTAGTAAAAACATAACCTCTAATTTGGAATCACCGGGGAGATGACCTACCTATCTCAGTAGAGATTCCTTTTATGGATCTTCCTATCACATTAACAGAGGCCTCCTCTATGGGTGTAATCCCTAACATTATAAACTACATGGGATTTGATTCCTATCCAAACGGTATATATAGGAAGCCTCCATGAGGTTAAAACCTAGCACCCCAAACTCACCCTAATATTCTCTAGGCCACATTCCTTGTAGGTTCATATCCAATATGAAAGGATACATCTCTTCCAAGTCCCCTGGGATGATTCAGTATAAGTCCCACACTAGACTTGACTAGGCACATTTCTCTTAGATATAATTGTTGTATGAAAGTAAATTGCACAGTTTTTTCCTCATCACATGACCTTAAAAGGTATAATATGTCCTGTTAAGTGGGAAGAAACTATGTGGGTTCTGATTTCTTTCACAATGATACGTAGGAATCTCATCTCATTGGCTCGATCCTGATATCAAACCAACTCTCATCTCCTTGGATGATGATAAATTCTAGAGATCCCCACTATGTGGCTTAAAACCAACATCATGATAATAAACAACATAATAATCTCTAATCCATACATACAAAAGGGTACCATAAATGGAGAACCTCATATACATATAGATTTCTCTATCGATGAAGAACCTCATATACATATAAAGGATCAATTGTTAATATAAGTGTGACCCATTTTATATTTGGTATTTAATAAAGGATTCATAAATATGTCTAAATTTATAAGACAGGCCCATAGTAGGAAATAATTCCCATAAAAAAGGTATGATGAGACCAAAATCTCATCATATTGACCAATTTGTGTCCCTAAGCATTGTTGGAGTCATTTTATAATTACCACCTATCTTTGGAAATCAGGTTCATGAAACATCTTGAATACTGGAACTGTTGGGTGTTTTTAGTTCCATGAATAAAACCCATTGTAAAATACCTATAAAGGATTTGGAAATATGTGTTTAACGTGAAGGTTTGTTCCACCAATACCAAAAAAATTCATTCCAATACCATGTGATTTTTGGGAATGAAAAAAAATGGTGAATACATTGTGAATCCTTAACCAAAATGATTATGTTTCCCACATTTCAGGCCCCTTTCATGCTCACAAAAAAATGAAATAGGGGCAAACATGGATCTAAAAAAATCTACTATGCATGAGTTTCTTTATTAATATACTAATTTTATGGGGTTTTATTCTTTTCAAATATATCCAAGAAATTACACTAGAAATATCTTTGATTCAAATGGTGCCTTACCTGTTTAATTAGACGTATGATTCAATTATTACACAGGCGAGATCCACATCCAATCAGAGGATGTTGTCGCCAACCCACTTCCTTCAACACTGGGTATCAAATGTGATGATTCATCAGTACCACCTCAATGGTATTGTATCAACTCTGGAGTCCACATGACAAGCCCTTCATATCATTAATCCCCACTGATCATCCACTCATCAATGACTGGTATCCCAAAAGTCAATGACACAAGTTTTCATTTCAAACTATTTTGGGAGTCTATCCCTGAAACACAACAGAAATTTCTTCACATATCTTAGGGGGAAGATCAAGAGGTCACCAATGACCTCATTACAATTACATAAGGGTCTCACCATAGGGATCCTTCCAGAAGTTTCCACTGCCAACACCACATGGAAATGAACTCTCAACATGATAAGGGTGTTACCCTCAGGAGTTCATCCCAGGTCACTCAGACATGGACACTTAGGATATCCAACTAATGAAAGCAACCAAGAAATAGGGAATAAGAATATGCCTCTATTCCCTCTATAGAATCTCTCTAGTCAAATATGGTGGAAAATTATGAGTAGGAACACACACCTTCATACATCCACCAAGCATGCCAACTTAGTTTGGAAGCATTCATAGAAACCAACCCATGAATCCCAGAAAAAAATAAGGGTAATACCCATATCTCTTACCCCACATATCAATATTATCAGTCTATACTGACAATAAATAGAGGATAGAAGTAGGCCCACACCCCTAATCCAACCACAGAATGGGAATATATCTTTGTTATGGCTTCTGAAGTCACTCATCATATCCTGACAATGATAAAAGGGAATACATGAATTCCTACCCATATCCTACAAACCTACCAAGATATAATAAGAGAATCATAATTTTTTTATGGGTATACACACAACTACATCCCTGTAATTGGGGATAATCATCAACATAATATTAGGGTCACTCTGGAGTATACTCATATCTTTGATCCCATCTAGGAGGATCATGGGGAAAATACCATGATAAATGGACAAGCAGATCAGGCCCATACCCTCATTACAACTGAAGGTCATTGGTATATTCCAATGGCCACTCTAGAGTAGTCATATATCCCTTTCAAAATTCCATAAATCTACTGAATAATTTTAGAAACAACATGGGAGCTACTCAAATAGGACCTCATATATGAAATTTGTTGTCCATAGTAAGCGGCCTTAGTCTCCCACAAGAGAGCATCCAAGAAGAAGCCTCACTAAAGGGGATTTGAAAATTAAGATCTAGTCTACACTCTTGCTCTGATCAATACTATTGATCTTAAAGACATCAACTTTTTATCTATGGAGGATCGTGATCCAACTCATCTATTACTAAATTATGGAAATAGTAACTAAAATTGATAAGGTCCTCCCAAAAACTTTTTTTCTAGTAATTTAAGAGGTCCTCTCTGGATATCTTACCATGAATAAATAATTAATGCCCATGATCTGATTGATCATGATAGCTCATCTACTGATGAGTTTCACGACAACCATCCTCATCGCAAGAAGATCAAATAGTAAGAAGTCCCTCCCCTTATTATCACACCCCTGAAGGTCATTCCCAAGGTATATGTTGTGGGAATTAATCTTTGAATCAAATTTCAAGTTTTGATGATAGTCCTCCCCATGATGGAATTCACTACAAAGTTCCTCCCTACAGTGACACTTTATTTCATCAAGGAGGTCCTCCCCTTGCTGAATCAACTATGATAAATTCGTCCAATCACAGGGCACTTGGAAAGATGAGGCCAGTTATGCCTAATGCATCTTCATTTACAAGTGACATTCTTTATTAACCGAAATACATACCAAGGAAATGGTCATTATCCAAACCACCCTTGGGCCACTTTCCTTCCAATATGATAGATTAAATCCCTGTTGACCCTACTTTTTAAAATAAAGAAATTGGGAAATATCCAATTCGGTCATATTGGGTTGAGGAACCTCTTGCAAAAGACAAAGAAGGAATATTTATAATGAGAAGATAGTTGGGTAAATACAATATACCAGTCATGTTCTAGCATTTTTTTACTCCCCAATACAGCATTCTAGAGTCATTTTTAGAAGAATGTGTTCACAAAATCTACCTGAATTTATGGACTACACTTCATCACTTAAAAACAAAATATTACCTTATGATGAATATCCAAGATACGTCAAGGTAATATAATGGGTACGTTAAAAAATCAACTTGGTGGACCTATTAGTTTTACAAAAAGAAAAATTAGAAAAAAATTAAGGATACCTTCAATACACATATCTTGATGGGTTAAAATAGTTGCATCAGATGATCATCGGTGCCCCATCTAGTGTTCATATCAGAGGGTGGGGTGAACATGGGGTGTTTCATTTCACCTTGCTCTCCGATTAGAAAATCCCACCAAATGAGACATCATTTAATGTCATAGACTTAGACTAGATTTGAGAAATAGGATCTACTCAAAATAGATGGTATTCTCAAAAAAAACTAGCCTAGAACAACTCTCAAAGATGTCAGTCCAAAAGAGAGAAAGTCGTCGAAATACTCATGAATCAAGCATCTGAAAATATTGAGAAAGACTCCAGTTTAAAGTAATATAATCATCAGTAAGCATCAATATATTTAGAATTAAGTGGATTAGGTGAAAATTGTATAATGAACCCAGTCCATGTTCGAACAAAACTCTATAAAATCAAGAGATCAATTGTGGTAGTAGTAGTCATGGAAATATAGGAGAAACCCTAGCCCACAGGGATGGGGGATTTTTTTTAAAAACCTTCAAGGTCAACGAACCAAGATTGAAAGGTTGTGAAAATAGAACTAGAGTATCCCTATACCATAGGACTGTGGTACTTTTTACCTTAACCTCCTTCTCAATAGAATTCAATCTTTTCCTATTTAGGGTGAGTGCCAAAAAAAGGATATTCCCAATTCGTCTTATCTCGTGACTTGATTTCCTCACTCGAGACATAGACAAAAAAATTATAGAGATTACCTTAGGATAACCATTATTCAGTTGTTTCCAAGAGGACCAATGAAGGGTAGGATGAGGCCTTTGATGGGAAAAAACAAAATTAGTCTCTTAAGGGTATGAATTATCTAGGAAATTACATTTTTTGGCATATATCCCCAAGACAACTGACCCTCTTATCATTATGATACCAATGCACCATTTTCAATGTGTTATTCATTATTTAACATCATTAAAACCACACCTAAATATTATACAGAAAATGAGATCAATATAGAGGAATAGGAGGAGGAGGTTTTTGTATGTAATATAGTCCACACTGAAATGATTAAAGAGGCTATAAATACCTAAAACCAAAGGTTTTATATGAATTTTTTGATTACCTTGATCACTATACTACTACCTCATTAGCAAGAATCCACCAAAGAAAAGGGTAAAGATGCAGCCATATATTACCCACCACCTGAATAGGTTGAACTCCTCACACTTGAGGAATGATTTTCTTAATAATAGGAAGGTATGAAGTAGTTTATAAAACTTAATGAAAAACTACTCTAAGTAAATTTTCCTAACAAATATGTTCTATAAGAAATGCCTTAACTCTCACCCTTAGCTGGTGTACCTCAAACAAGATGTTTCATCCCAGTAACTAAAATAGAGCCAAAATATCCACTCAAAAAGGGGTACTAACAACCAATATATTTGGACAATGCATTAGAAAGATATTAGGAGTTACCTCCACTAGTTATAAAACTAGATATAGGTCATAAACATCCTCAAAAACTATCCCTTGTAGGTTAACCATCATGAGTATATGTAGAATATTCATTGTTAGCCTAACTTGTTGCTCCCCTTACTCAGGCTCCTACCTAGTTGGTCGCTCCTCCCTAGCTCATCAACACTATTGAAACATTGTATGATCAATTAGAAGTTGTGTAAGGATGATGTGTTCTAGTACAACCAGATAGGAAGCCTTACCCTGAATGGGTGGATGCAACTCTTGCCCCATCAAACTTTGGGAATCATGTGTTCCAAATATTTAATGGATTAGGGGATATAGAATAGAATCCAATGAACTTCATTTATAGGTGTGTCCCCATGATGGGGACCCTCGAGAAATAATAATTAGATAAGATTATATTTTTTTATAGGCTTTAAAAGGACCATCCTTCACCAGGTATAACAGTCCACCAGTTGAATCAATCGAGGGATGGGAAGATATTTATTGACAATTAATATATAAATTCAACTCTAGGTTATAGAATAAAATAGTCCTTGA
This sequence comes from Viscum album, assembly GCA_963277665.1. NCBI lineage: Eukaryota > Viridiplantae > Streptophyta > Magnoliopsida > Santalales > Viscaceae > Viscum > Viscum album. The sequence goes on from OY728135.1 coordinate 997,358,482, forward strand.
TCTCTCAAAATTTATATAATGATAAAATGAGAGGGTTACATATTTCATTCCTAGGTGGAAAATATTGTCTTATTCCTTGAACTTTAATCTCCCTCGAGAAGATTTGTTGGGTCTTTGCATTAAGAATATTAATGATGAACTAATAACATTGCTTATCCTATTAAAGTATCCAGGTGGATTTCAGGATCTTTTCTTAGTATCAAAAAGGTTGTAATATTCTATTTTTGAAATCAACTCTAACTACCATCCCATCCCAACATCTCAGTGAAAGAGGATGGGTAAAGTGGAAGCTATAGTGGTTATGTTGAAACTGACCTCTATGCTAGCTCCAACTCCAAAACCTACAACTTCTCATGTGGTACCTCCTTCTAAAAATAATAATTGGTAATAGTATATGCATCGGGATGAAAGGAAAGAGTTGAAACACTCCCACTACTACTAAGTTTAAATTTTTATTCCAAAAAACACTTTTGTGGAAAAGTGAAAAACCAAAACAGATCTACAGAGTAAGTTAAATGCCGTAAAAAATTACAAAATCATTAAAAAAATATTGAATTTCTGGAGTCATTTACCTTTTAGAGCTTCCAAAAAAGAGAATGAACCATCATGTTCGGGTCTTCTTGGAGTAGATCTTCAAAGTGGCCAGCCAGCTTGTCCCATGTGTGATAATACTTCTCCACATTAATCCTCCCCTCATTGAAACATTGTTCCATGATTTTATCTTGTTTGTTGATCCAAGACTTTTTCTCCTAATTATCTTCCACCCGAGGGATTCTTTATAGAATTTTGTCCTTCTCTTCCTCTATGGCCTTTAGCTGGAATGTCTCTAAGGGAATATCCTCATTGGAATGTATAATAATATCCAAATAATTACCTTCCTCATTTTCCTCACCTTCTTCCTTGGTCCCTTCCACTTTTTCCTTATTATCTTGTTCTTTATTATGAACTCCATTTTTTCCATTTTGAAGGGCCTGGCCTTTTCTTCTTACACTCTTCTTGTCCGACCTTATTTCCATCAGTTTTAGCAAGTACGAATAGTCTTTGTGACCCTTTGATTTTTTCCCCTTGGCCATAATGCATTTACATGAGTCTTGATTACCCTTTTCTCCTTTCTTCCTTCTTGGAATGTGAAGCCCTTTCCCTTTCATTCCTTCCAAAATATCCACAAAACATTTGGCTATAATTGTCATCACCTGATTCAAACTCATCTTAAACCTGAAACGGATCTTGGACATCCAAACCTTCAAAGCGGTTGCCCAGATTTAGCATCGTGGATTTCTTAATGGGGCTTCTTGATGACTTCACCCTTCCCTATTTAACCTCAGATACCACCTTAATTCCAGATCACACAGCCTTCGAGTGGGATGGGACATTTGATATGGAAGTGTTTGGGTCTAGGGAACCCAAAACACTTGCCTCATCTGACCCCTATTCCTTGTTGCAGTTCTGGAAGGTAGACCTGTTCCTCAGAAACAGAATTTAATTTCAATCCTTTTTCAATAGAGTCTGGATGGACTTCCTCATACAAAAAAAATCCCTCTTGTAGTCTAGTTACAATCGGCTCCACCTCAACGATGTTATCAACCTAGAATTTCTCGTCTAGAGGAGCACCTACCGAAGCAATCTGACCCTTATCAAAGCAAACTGCCTCTGGCCCTGAGTCCACTAAACAAGAAACTTGTTCCTCTTCAGCTCCAGGGACCTGCATCCGAATCTGGACACCCAGGTCCTATTTCAGGCAGACAAAAACATCCACCACCTTTGGGTTAGCAGCCAAATTCCCATGAGTAATATAATTTTTGGCTGAATCAGATGCCAAATGGTTCTCTAAAGTTGGATTGATCCCTAGTGGCATGACTTCATGAGGTTCTTCCATGGAATAACTTGGTTGGACCACACCATGGCCATCACAATTAACATCCTTATCCTTAGACATCTTCACATGACTGAACCTACACCCGCGACAACACACTAAGGCCAGATGCCCAATCTGACCATAAGAGACATAGTAGTTAGTCCATGAATCGTAGACAACTGCCTGTTTCCACCGAAATTCCTCTCCAACTAAAATCCAAACCCAGTCCAGTGGAGCCTTCAATACATCAACCTATATGAAAATTTGGGGGAAAATAGAATGGATAAGAGAATCTGTGTAGCTATCTAAGCACATGAATTGACCAACAATATTCCCAAGAACCTCCAAAATAGATGTATTTTGAAAGGAATAGGGAGTTATGGGAGACTTACCCAAATCGATGAGGTCAGAGGATCCCGCTTCATGTGGAAATCAAAATACCATCGAAAGAGGAAGAAGAAACAACCATTGTAATTGTGAGGGGCACTGGACCACGCGGAAACTAGATCCAACTCAGTCGCAAACCTAATCAAGATGTGGCATCTATCAAGAAGCTCAACCACTACATGATTATTTAATCTTCATGAGTCGAAGACGAATTGGTAAAACTCATCGATTGAAGGTCTTCGTTGACAAAAACGAGCCACCAGAGTTAGGTTGAAGAGATTTGAAGCATTGGAGAACTCCGAAAGCGATAATGGAATCTGAGTCAAGCCTTCATGAAAATCTAGAACCTTCGGGCTGAGCAGGATCTCTAGAAGTTTTAGAGAGATTCCAGGGGAGAGAAAGGAAGGAAATGGGGGTGGCGAGAAGAGGACGGGAGAAGAGAGCCCCCCCCCCCCCCTCCAAGGAGGAGGGGGGAGCCAGGCGCACTGACATCGATGCCTAGGGGATCAGGACCATTACATAACAACTTAAAACATAAAATGTAACATCTTATTAAAAACTTCCTTTATGTGACCACTACATTCCTTCATAATTATCATTTCATTGGATAACCTAAGGACATGCATAAGAAGGGTGAGTTGTAAAGCCCAGTAAGGGAATAAATAGGGAATAACATGAGAAAATACAATACATTTTAGAAAATAGGCATATAAATGGAGAAAAAGAGAAACATGAATATAAAGGAATGATAAATCATGATAATCACAACATGGAGATGTGGCAACAACACTTAACATGGAATTAGCATGAGCCAAGGCTCATTGCACATGGAGCATGAGTAAACCCTCATTACAAATGAAGCACGAGTAAACCCTCGTTTCACTTGAATTATCATGATTCAACACTCATTGAACATGATGTATCATGATATTATACTTTACCCAATGCATTGGAGTACTATTAGGGTGCACCCCTTCTTAAACATTTCATTTCATGCATAAGTGTGTCACATGGATCATATAACATGGAATCAATCAACATAATAAGTTATTACACAATTAAGAAATGTAGAATAAATAAATGAAAGTACCATTAAATATTTATATGTGCATAAAGGTGAATACCCTTGATAGAGACATGGGTATGGTATTCACTACACAATGATCTTGGCTTGGAAAAACGTGGTACAATTTCATCAGCATAACAGCGTGACATAAGAATTAATAAAAATGGTTGATGAGAGAGAAATGGGAATCTCATCATATTTAAATTAAATTGATAGTAATTGGGGTCATATATATACACATACCAATAAATGTAATGGAATTTAGATACGTAATACAAAAGAACTGCTTGAATGTAAATGAGGAGAGAGAAATTCCTTACGGAATTTCGGCATGGTAATGGATGTACATGGGAGGCATTAATGAGAGAGAAAGGTGATATATCATTATTCAAACATGAATAGGGAATTATGGGGGAGGTGAGAAATCATACCCCAATATTTATAATTGAAAATAAAAGGGCATAACAATATAAGGAAACTTGGACATAAATAAGGAAAGTGGGAATCCCTTACTTGGAAGTGTGATCCCAAAGGCTTGGGAGGGGATTGAGAGAGACTTATTGGGAGATTGGGGAACCTTTTAAATATTATAGAGATATTAGGGAAGAGGTTGGACAAACTAAAAAGTCTTTGATTGAAGAGGAAGTGGGAGCTTGGCTGGGTTTATATAGGAAATGAGAGGGAATTCTTTATTATTTAGGTTTGGGACACCACACATTAAACTAATCAAAACCACATACCAGCACTTTTTCCCCATTTTTTCCAAAGGGGAGTCTAAAATAATATTTTATAAGTAAAATTTCCTAAATTCTTAAAATAATAGGGTTTATTATGTGTAGGTGAGTCACACTCTCAAGGAAAACGATTTAAAAAGACAAAATGTTTTATAAGTCTTGAAGGGTCCACTAAAGCTTTGTAAAATAAATAAATAAAATCCAAAATCACATTATTTTAATGGTAAAACATATATTGTCAAAAAATAATGTTTATAGCATTTTATTACATCACTATTGGGTCATTATGAAGTCATAAAACACATTATATATTTAAACAATATTTAATTTTTACCCAAAAATTCGACTGTCTCAGAAAATTATGAAAAATTCACCATTGGATAATTTTGATGTCAAGATTCCAAAAAAAAATTCATTTTATCTAAATAATTTTCTAAATATGTTAATTTTCACTTTTAAAATAAAAACTGACATTTATCAAAAATTCATGGGTTTTGACAAAAACAGCTTTCAAACCTTAAAAAAAATTACAATTGTATTCATAAAAATTATACGATAATTTATATTTAATAAAAAGTAATTTATCAATAATAATATTTTATTAAAATATTATTTAATTCAAAAATCCATTAATTCATCAAAATATATTACTTAGTTAAATATTAACTAAAAATACTATTTATGCTTTAAAAACTAGTTACAAAGTAATAATAATAAAATGAATGTATAATATTTATACAAAAAAATAATGTACATAGTCATAGTGCTAGGGTCTTGTCACATAACCCCTTAAAACACCTACATAAGACTGAAGGGTAAGGTGTGCGATGGTGACAGACTCTTGGGTTGGCTCCAATAACATCGCTCGAGTGGTAATCTCTATCAACTTCTACTTCTCCCATTGGCAGTTCTGTTCGAGCTTAACATGTTGAAGCTCAGCTTGGGCTTGGTCAAGATCAAATACCAATGAAGCCACCTCCTTTCCGAGCTCCGAAAAATGGGATTCATACGGGTCAAGTCTACTGGATGAGGCCATCACTTCCTTTGTCTGAGTAAATTGGATTTATTAAAGCCCTATATTTATACTAACCTTGTGATCACTGTTTAATGGCTATATTAGAAACGGTCACAATTCTTAGTAGTATTTTAAAATCCAAAAACATAAAACCAATGAATTTCAGACTTTATATATCCATTTTACATAATAATACATTTAATGAGATCAAGAAAAAATTTCATTAATGAAAGTTTGGGTCGTTACAATCTTTCCCCCTTAAAAAATTTCACCCTCAAATTTTCCTTTTCCCACACTAAAATGGATGTGGGTAACTCTGTTTCATCACTTCTTCCAATTCCCACGTCTCTTCTTCAAACTTTTGGTTTTTCCACAACACCTTGACAAGGGGCATTGTCTTATTTCGTAGAACATTTTCCCTACGATCTAATATCTTCACTGGTTGCTCCTCATAAGAAATATCATCCTCTAATTGTACTACCTCTGAAGAGATTACATGTGAAGGGTCCGATATGTACTTATATAAGAGGGATACATGAAAGACATCATGTAATTTGGACATGGTGGGTGGATGTTCTAGTTGATAGGCCACAGCCCCGACATGATCAAAAATCTCGAAGGGGCCGATGTACATAGGACTTAACTTTCTTTTCTTTCCAAACCTCATGACATTCTTCCATAGAGATATGTGTAGAAATACCATGTCTCAAACTTTGAACTCAAGGTCTTGTCAATAGTTATCTGCATAACTATTCTGTCGACTTTGGGATTCCTTGATATGTTGCTGAATGGTTTTCACCTTCTCCACCATTTCTTCGACCATTTCTGGTCCTAGCAGCTTACGCTCACCAACTTCATCCCAACATTCCACCACCTCTTCCCATTCAAGGCTTCATAAGGTGTCATTCGGATGCTTGAGTGGAAACTATTATTATAAGATAACTCAACCAGAGGAATATGTTGATCCCATCCTCTTTTAAAGTCCATTGAGAACTCTCTCAACGTGTTCTCAAGTGTTTGGATAGTCTTCTTGGATTGGTCATTAGTTTGAGGATGATAAGTCGTACTGAAGTTCATCTCAGTATCCAGAGCATGTTGAATACTCTTCCAAAACTTAGAGGTGAATCTTGGATCTTGATCAGATACAATTGATAGTGGTACCCCATGCACCCTTACCACATCTCTGATGTATATCTGTGCCAGTTGATCCAATGATAAATCCTCCCAAATTTCAATGAAGTGTTTAGACTTCATAAGATGATCCACAACAACCTAGATTGAAGTGTTTCCTTTGTATGTCTTCGGAAGTCTGGTGAAAAAGTCCATAGTGATGTTCTCCCATTTCCACGCTAGTATGGGAAATTTTTGCATCATCCCCTTAGACTTCTGCCTCTCTACCTTCACTTGCTAACACACCAGGCACTTTGATGTATACTCAGCGATCTCCTTCTTCATATTATCCCACCAATAATTCTCCCAGAGATCTCGATACATCTTTATGTTTCCTGGGTGAATAGAGAAATTTGAACTATGTGCATCATCCAAAAGTTCCTTCTTCAGCTCCGGACTTGATGGAACACATAGTCTTTTCCCAAATCTCACAATTCCTTCTTCATTAACATTGAACTCTAAGGATTTACCATTTTTTATAGCTTCCACTTTATTCCAAATTCCCAAACCTTTTCTTTGAGCATCCTTTATTTTCTCCAAGAGGGATGGTTGAGCAATAATTTGAGAAAGGATTGATGATGTTCCTCCCTTAACGATTCCCATGTCCATCCTCCTCAAATCTAAGAAGATTAGATCCTTCTCAATTATCATCAATGATAGAATCGTTGGATCCTTTATACTTAGAGAATCTTCTACCTTATTTTCTTTCCTAGGGTGGTAATGGGTTGAGCAGTCATAGTCTTTGATCATCTCTAACCATCTTCATTAGCACATGTTCAACTCTTTATGTGTGAATATATAATTGAGGATTTTTTGGTCCATATATATTTCACACTTCTCCCCAAATAGATAATTCAAACAAAAATTTTAAAGCAAATATCACTAAATCCAACTCCAAATCATGTTTTGGGTAGTTTTTCTGATGAACTTTCAATTGCCTTGAAGCATAGGCAATGACTTTGTCATTTTTCATCAACACACAACCCAGGCCCTTATTTGAAGCATCACTAAATACCACAAAAAGTTCTCCACTCATGGGTAATGTGAGCACGGGTGCAATGATAAGCCTTCTTTTCAACTCCTTGAATCTCTCTTCGCATTCATCACTCCAAGAAAACTTTACTCCCTTATGAGTTAGCTTGGTAAGAGGTTTGAACAATCATGAGAAATTTCTCACAAATCGTCGATAATATCCAGCTAACACCAAGAAGTGATAGATATTCGTTACTGATGTTGGACTTATCCATCCCTCTATTGCAACTATCTTGGAGGGATCCGCAGATATCTCATTACTTGCGATGATATGGCCTAAGAATGAGACCTCCTTCAACCAAAACTCACACTTTCTGTACTTTTCATAGATATTCTTCTTTTGCAAGGTCTCTAGTACAGTTATTAGATTCTCCTCATGATCCTCCTTGGTTTTGGAGTATATTATAATATCATCTATAATTACTACCACAAATTTATCGAGGTAATCTCTAAAGACTCTATTCATCAATTCCATGAATATTTTTAGAGCATTAGTGAGTCCGAAAGTCATTACAATGAATTAATAGTGCCCATATCTTGTACGAAAATCATTCTTGGGGATATCTTCCTTCTTCACACTTACTTGGTAATATCTCGACCGAAAATCTACCTTGGAGAAGTATTGTTCTCCGCACAGTTGATCGAACAAGTCATCAATTCATGGGAGAGGATAGTTTTTCTTTATCATGATTTTGTTAAGATCATGATAATCGATGAAAAGGTGCATTGACCCATCCTTCTTCTAGATGAAGAGGACTGTTGCACCCCATGGTGAAGCGCTTGGGTGTATAAACCCTTTATCCAAATTATCATGTAGTTGTTTCTTCAGCTCCTTAAGCTCCAGAACAGCCATTCTATATAGAGTCTTGGATATTGGAAATTACCTAGATATAAGATCAATTGAGAATTCAACATCTCTTCTAGGAGGGAGACCAGGAAATTCCTCGGAAAACACTTTAGCTAATTCCCTCATAATAGGCATGTCTTCAAGGATGGTTACCTCTTAGACTCAATAATATGAGCTAGATACACGTGCTCATAGGGCAATAATATCCACACTTGATATGATGGTGCTAAAAAATATTTATCTTCCTCCTTTCACTTGTATAGAATCGGGGGGTCGAATCTCCATATGGAGAGTGATTTCCCTCTCACTGCAATTTATGTTATCTCTATATAATGAAATCCAATCCATGCCAATAATTGCATCAAATTCCACCTGAGGGAGTATGATGAGGTTTTTAGGGAAGTTTAATCCACCTATTATGATAGGGGAGGAGTTATATTCATGGGATGCAATGATTTCCCCATTTTTCGTACTCACCAACATCTTTACTTCCATGATTTGTGGTGGTGTTGGGATTGTTCTACTAAAATTCTGAGATACAAAAGAATGGATAAAACTATGGGTGATTAACCTTCATTTCAATTTTTGATTCTGGTTCTACTCTATCAAATATAGACTTAGAGATGAGTACTTTTAAACTATTAAACACATAAAGGGGAATCCAATGTCAAAAACGGATGACATATAAATTAATTTTATTTCCTTAAATTATGAATCTATAATCTTCAATCTATGTTATCCATGATCTACTTTCTAACATATATTCTTAGGGACATTTTTTTATTTCCCTTAATAATGGTTCATACTAAGCTTGTGAATTTACCAAAGAATATCTCATGGGAGTGTCGTAACCAAGAGTGTAGCAAGGATTTTTGTCGTGTACTAGGATACCCCGAGTCAAGCCCAAAACTCCTTGTCAGAGTTTTCACTCCTAGGTACATTTGTGCCAGAGCCACCTCTATCTGCTCGTATCCAGATAGGGATTTATTTTCTTGATAAACCACTTAATCAATACTCAAAAAAACTTAGGGATGTTTTTATTATACACAGTCTTGTCTTTAAGGATTCACTAGGGTTTTTTAATCCTAATCCCAAAAATAAGAAACCTATCCTTTGATACCAACTATGACAACCCTATCTTTAATACATACTTAAACATGATTTATTACATAAAACCTTCACTTGATACAATAAATAAGATCAAGAGGTATAGTGTATTTGGGGCTTAGGAATACTACATAACAACTTAAAACATAAAATTTAACATCTTATTGGAAACTTCCTTTACGTGACCACTACATTCCTTCGTACATAGCATTGCATTGGATAACCTGAGGACATGCATAAGAAAAGGGTGAGATATAAAGCCCAGTAAGGGAATAAACATGGAATAACATGAGACAATAAAATACATGTTAGAAAATAGGCATATCAATGGAGAAAAAGAGAAACATGAATATAAAGGCATGATAAAGCATGATAACCATAGCATGGAGATGTAGCAACAACACTTAACATGGAATTAACATGAGCCAAGGCTCATTGCACATGGAGCATGAGTAAACCCTCATTGAACATGAAGCATGAGTAAAACCTCATTGCACTTCAATTATTATGAGTCAACACTCATTTCACATGACGTATCATGATACTATACTTTACCCAATGAATTGGAGCGTTATTAGGGTGCACCCTTCTTAAATATTTCATTTCATGCATAAGTGTGTCACATGGATCATATAACATGGAATCAATAAGCATCATAAGTTATTTCACGATTAAGGAATGTGGAATAAATACATGAAAATACCATTCAATATTTATATGTTCATAAAGTTGAATACCCTTTATAGAGACATGGGTATGGTATTCACTACACAATGATCTTGGTTTGGAAAAACGCGGTACAATTTCAGCAGCATAACAGCGTGACATAAGAATTCATAAAAATGGTTGATGAGAGAGAAATGGGTGTCTCATAATATGTACATGAAATGGACAGTAAGGGGTTCATATAGATACATTTCCCAAAAAATGTAATGGAATTTATATACGTAATACAAAAGAATTTCTTGAATGTAAATGAAGAGAGAGAAATTCCTTACGGAATTTCGGCATGGTAACGGATGTACATGGGAGGCATTAATGAGAGATAAAAGGGATCTATAATTATTCAAAAATGAATATGGAAGTATGGTGGAGGTGCTAAATCATACCCCAACATTTTTAATTGAAAATATAAGGGCATAACAATATAAGGAAACATGGACATAAATAAGGAAAGTGAGAATCCCTTACTTGGAAGTGTGATCACAAAGGCTTGGGAGGGGCTTGAGAGAGACTTCTTGGGAGCTTGGGTCACCTTTGGAGGATTATAGAGATAGTATGGAAGAGGTTGTATGAAATCTAAATTCTTTGAGTGAATAAGAAGTGGGAGCTTGGGTGGGTTTATATAGGAAAGGAGAGGGAATTCTTTATTATTTAGGTTTGGGACACCACACATTAAACTAATCAAAACCAAAAACCAGACCATGGTTTTTTCCCATGGTTTTTTCCAAAGGGGAGTGGAAAACAATATTTTATAATGAAAATGGCTGAACTTATTAAAATAATAGGGTTTCTTATGTGGAGGTGAGTCACACTCTCAAGGAAAACAATTTAAAAAGACAAAATGTTTTATAAGTCTTGAAGGGTCCACTAAAGCTTTGTAAAATAAATAAAAAAACCCAAAATCACATTATTTTAATGGTAAAACATATATTTACTGAACATAATGTTTATAGTATTTTATTTCATCACTATTGGGTCATTATGATGTCATAAAACACATTATATATTTAAACAGTATTTAATTTTTACCCAAAAATTCGACTCTCAGAAAATTATGAAAAATTCTCCATTAGATAATATCATTGTCCTGATTCCAAAAATAATATTCATTTTATCTAAATAATTTTCTAAATTTGTGAATTTTTACTTTTCAAATAAAAATTGACATTTATCGAGAATTCATGGGTTTTGACAAAAACAGCTTTCAAACCTTAATAAAATTTACAATTGTATTCATAAAAATTATACGATAATTTATATTTAATAAAAATTAATTTATTAATAATAATATTTTATTAAAATATTATTTAATTCAAAAATCCATTAATTCATCAAAATAGATTACTTAGTTTAATATTAACTAAAAATACTATTTGTGCTTTAAAACCTCTTTACAAAGTAACAATAATAAAATGAATGTATAATATTTATAAAAAACAATAATGTACATAGTCATAGTTCTAGGGTCTTGTTACATAACCCCTTTAAAACACCCGTATAATACCAAAGGTTAAGGTGTGAGATGGTGACAGACTCTTGGGGTGGCTCGGATAACATCGCTCGGGTGGTAATCTCTATCAACTTACACTTCTTAGGTAGGTGGTTCCGTTCAAGCTTAACATGTTGAAGCTTGGATTGGGCTTGATCAAGATCAAATCCCAATGACACCACCTCCTTTCTGAGCTCTAAAAAATGGGCTTTATATGAGTAAAGTCTACTGGATGAGGCCATCGCTTCTTTTGTCTGAGTAAATTGTATTTGTTAAAGCCCTATATTTATAATAATCATGTGATCACTATATAATGGTTATATTAGAAATAGTCACAATTATTAACGGTATTTTAAAATGTAAAAACATAAAACCAATGAATTTCAGACTTTATATATCCATTTTACATAATAAGACATTTAATGAGATCAAGAGTAATTTTCATTAATGAAAGTTCGGTTCGTTACTAGTAGGTTCCAGGATACTTCTTAGTAGCCTAGGAAAATAACCCATTAACCCTATTAGAACCCAAAATACCTGACCAATTCATCCTTGATGATCACCCAAATCATTTCCCCTTTCACTAAATATTAGGTCACACCATACAGGACTATTTTGTTTTTAATAATTTCCTATAAAAGATGGTTTATTCTAGTCATGTGAAGGTAGTAAAATCAGTCATGTAGGTAGCATGTGTTTCCACTGCCACTCCATAGGAAGAGGGTGAATGGTATGAAGTTACTTGTAAGAATACGCAGAATTTTAGTAATTGTATTACTATAAAAATAATCAACTAGACTCATGATATCCTCCGATCACAGTAGAAACAACTAACTATTCCCCCAGTCTCTTCCACTACGTCACATCTGACTCCATCAACACCACAGCTCTCCAAAGTCAAGTATTTTAAAAAAACATGGTTGGGATAGAAGAAAACAAATATAGGAATATGAACCTATAAAAAGGACAAATTTAGATTTAACACTTTCTAACTTCATTCCTTCGATCCCAAAACTACAGGCATCTCCCCACCAAATGGTACTACAAGAGTTGACCTGCGAGATAGAATACCCATCAAACAAAGAATTAATCTTTAGTTCCATTAATTTCATTCACTTAATGGATCCCTTATACAATCATGAATATGGTCATGAACCCAAGTTCCCTACACCTTATTGGGGAATCAGGGGAAGAGGCCGTAGAAGCTGAGGGTACAAAGGAAGACACAATCATGGAAGAACTCAATACTCTAGCCATTTCCATGATCAGATAGTCTATGTTGCTAAATATCATGGGAGAGGCCTCTAGTAGGCCCATAATGAGAAACAAAGTTCCCCCACATATTTTAGGGGTATCCCTAACTTGATCATCCTAGAATATTGATTAGAGGGGTACAACTATTTGATCGACCTCAGCAAGTAGGAAAACCTATTTGTCTTAACCCACTGAATATAGAAGAACCTTAAACTTCTATTCCAAGGGTCGATCTACCTACATCAAGTATGTCATCTCTTAAAGAACCTATGAAAGAGGAGGTTCATGTTGGAAAAAATAGACCTTTATCCCATAAGTACAACAATATAAAGTAATTGTCCCTAGTTTCGGTCAGGTTATCAATATTAGATGCTCTTGGTCTATCAAAAGACCTCAGGGAATCACTCGTAAAGGATTTCTTAAGACCTTATGAGTTTGAAGGTGAGGTGTCCACTACTGAAGTATATCATGTAGATATAAATCTTGAATAATTCAACATTATTATCTATTTCATGGATTAAGACAAATATATCATTATACAGGGACACTTCAGACCCTTGTATGTGTCTAGCGTGATAAATAGCATTGATATCCGATGAGATTTAATTGATAATGGATCAGGTGTAAATCTCATTCCAGTCCAAACACTTCATTAACTGGGTTAAAGAAAGGCCCATTGTCCCCTTTTTCTCTAATGCTACAGGGTTATGAAAAAATATAGAAAAATCCTCTCAGAAGAATAAATCTCAAGGATTGGTTTGGGGACCTCATATCATACTCTAAATTTTGGGTTGTTTGGAAATATACGACCTTCAACATTCTTTTAGAAAGGCCTTAGTTGTATCGGCATGCGGCAGTCCCCTCTTAATACCACCAATGCCTCAAATATTTCCTTAATGGTCAAATTGGGACATTTCATGGTGATAATGACCCATTAAAATCTTTTGAATTGCAATATATTGATGAAGGATTCTACCAAAGTGAAGGGAAACAACCCATGACTGATGGTGTCACCTGAGTCACTACCCCTAATGGTCTAAAAATGACCCTGTCCAATACCTTAAAACAACTTAGTGAATAATACATGCTTCCCATCAATTAGATCAAAATATGGGTCAGAATTCGGGATCATATTCAACAACATTCATGGTATCAATAATAAAAATTGATCCTAGTAGTGCTAAAGAGGTCATCGACTCTTTTAACAGTGGTAAAATCTTGGGTGAAAGTGCTCTCATTCCATCCCATGATCTTCAGCATATCACTACCACATCAAATGAATCAAAAAAAATCATGTCACTATGATATATTAGAGATATATCTTCTCCATCCCCTACCCCCCCCCCCTAAGCTTCAAATAAACCCCACATCATCAATCAGGTCAGAGGAAGTCGCTTCATCTTCCGAATGTCAGAATGTTGACTCCTCTCCTAACTCTGAAAAAAATTTATTCATCTCAACTTCCCCTAAGATTTAGGTAAAATGATAAGAGGAAGATAAAGAGGGGGAGGACCTTAGGGATTCCCCTCTATTATTAGAGTAAGTTCTCTCTACCACTATTGAAAAACTTTGACAAATAAATTTAGGTACAAAGGAGGACCCACAAACCATATTGATTAGCATAGTCATGTCTTTAGAAGAAAAAGATATATATATATCCTTTATGAAAAAAAATTGAGACATGTTTTCCTAGAGTTACACATAAATTTTGGACCACGATCTTGATGTGGAAACTCGCCACCTGGGCTTGCTAGAAAACCATCAGGTTACAAATAAGGAGTCAGAATGATGCACCTGACTCACACCTCAAAAATTGAGGTTGTAGTTGACAACATTATCAAGGAAAATTTTATTTTACAAGTACGTTAATTAAAATAGATATCTAATATAGTCCTATTAAAGAATAAGAATAATGGTAAAATCAGGGTATGAATCAATTTTAGAGATCTCAACCGGTATTTTCTAAAAGATGATTTCCCGATTCTGATCGCAGAACTACTAATTGATGATATGACTAGATATCAGGATCTTTCCTTCATGGATGAAAATTAAAGGTATAACTAAATAAGGATGGCCCATAAAGATGATGAATTTAATGCTTTCAAATCACCCCAAGGGATGTATTTCTATCATGTAATGTCTTTTTGTTTGAAGAATATTGGTGTTACATACCAACATTCCATGCATCGCATCTTCAAACCCTTTTTAGGAAAGTTTTTTGAGTTCTATATTGAAAATATGGTGGTTAAGACTCAGTAGAATTATGGCCACTTGGCTAATCTTGAGACCATCTTCAATAAAATATGACATTATAGCCTAAATATGAACCCCTTTAAATGTTATTTTGGAGTTAACTTGGGAAAGTTTCTCGGCTTTTTGGTATGCCATCATGGATTTGAATTTGGTCCCAAGAAGAAAAATATTATTCTGGACACATCTCATCCT
This sequence comes from Viscum album, assembly GCA_963277665.1. Taxonomy (NCBI): domain Eukaryota; kingdom Viridiplantae; phylum Streptophyta; class Magnoliopsida; order Santalales; family Viscaceae; genus Viscum; species Viscum album. The sequence continues at coordinate 997,373,606 of OY728135.1, forward strand.
TGAAACCTCAAAGATTTGAGGGGATAATAGGGACTCATTTCCTATATTTGGTGTTTTATAGAAAACCTTATAGGAAAGTGTTTTCCCTTAACCAAGTTAATGAAAAAGGGGTTACATATCAACAAACTAATGACTGTCAGGAAGAATTCAACATTCTCAATAAATATATTTTGAGTTCACCAGTGCTAATGTCTCTTATTGAGGTGAATCCACTCGTATTGTATGTTTAATCCTTAGAAAATTCATTGGGTTCCTTCCTCATACAAAAGAATCACATTAGTAATGAAAACAACATCTATTATCTCATTCAACCCATGCTCGATACCAAGATACATTATTTATATATTGAGAAGAGCTGTCTGGAACAAATATTTTCTATTCAGAGACTAAGACACTACCTATAGAACCATGAGGTCTATTTGGTCTCTCATAGAAACCCACTTAGATACATCCTTGTTCATACTATATTTAATAGATGATTGGAAAAATGGTTAGTCATCTTACAGAAATTTTAAATTTATTTCATGTGTCATAAAACGATAAAGGGACAGGCATTGGCATACTTCCTTTCAGAACATCCATCTATAGGAAAAACATCATTAATTATTAATTTCTTGATGAAGATATCTTCTCTATTACAAAAATCCCATGAAAATGGTATATGTATTTTTATGGTGCATCCAAAATCCATCCAAAATCCATTTTTTTATTTTATTGAAAATCCACTTTGAGGACAAGTGGGAACCAACAGAATCCTTCAATATCTAGTCACGCCATCATAAAACACTCATTACATAATTCAAATATCAAAATAATAAAACAGAACCAAAACATCACACCATGAAAATCAACACACACCTATTTTATAATTCAAACCATCATCACCACAAATCACGCAAATCCCATAAGCTGACCGAGGAACTGCATCGACTGCATTGAGGAAAGTCCTCCCCCGTCTACATTTTTTTGCCATCATCCCATCACCTTTCCATCTTCACTGGAATCCACCACCAAAAGCAGCAACAAACAACACCAAACCATCATCGATGTCCATCAACGTCATCATCTTCACTGATTAAACTAGGTTCGGAGACACCCGATCGCCAGAAACCATCGTCATCACCCATAAAAACCATAATAGAACACCATGGAAATAGCGAAATAAAACCAAACCCAAAAAATATAAATCACTCCAACTCCAGCGACTTGAAGCTCTTCGAACATTGAACCACATATCCAGAAACCACGTAGTTACCTATGTGCTTGATCCAACTAAGAGAGGCACATAAGAACTTGGGGTTAGAGCAGGTTGAGTGGCCAAGGAGCTCTTTAGCACAAAACTGTCATCGGGCCCAGGAAACCAACTTCAAAACAGTCTTCATCGTCACCAAATGGAACCAAAGTGCCATCGAAGCCAAGCGGGCGGAGCAGGAAAAAAAAGAGGAGACAAAGACTGAGAAAAAGGAAAAGGCCAAACCAACACCCAAGCATCCGAAGATCCATACCAGCACTCCACCGTCACCATCCCAATCTATCTAAGGCACCAACATATTGGACCAAGATGGGGTCTTAGTACGATGGGAAAGGAAGAAAGGGAAGAGGAGGAGGAAGCAAGAAACTTGGGTCACACGAGGGAAGAAACAAAGGTCGATCGACAAGAAGGACATTTCCATAAAAGAAGAACCGAAAAAACCAGGGTGAGGGAAACACAAGAGATCTGGAATCAAGGATAAGAAGGAACAAGCTTCATATCGCCAGAGAAGGCGGTAGAAGAGGAAATCACAGGGGAAGGAGAGCGGCGCTCAAGGGGACAAGGAAGAGAGATCCGGGAGACAAAGGGTCTCACAGAAATCCTTCGAGAAAAGGGTCGAGGGTAGAGGGAGCGGTGGTGGAGAAGGGCCTCTCACCACGATAGGATGATAAGAGGGAAGGAGCGGTGGTGCTAGGAAACCCTAGAAAAAGAATTATTACCTTACTCTTTCCTATTATTATATGGTTGTACAAATAATGAAGTAGAATATTAAGCCCTCATTGTAGGGCTATAACTAGCTCTTAAAATTTCAATGGATCAATTGAAGGTAAAAGGTGATTCAGAATTAGTAATCAAGTAGATCAATTATTATTATTTCATAAAAAAGGAAGAGTTAATTCCCTTACTTGACTATTACCAATGACTAATGGAAGAATTCCCCTTGGAGATGACATTGACTCACATTCCATGGTCACAGAATGTCCAAGAATATGCATTGGAAAATGAAACTATGGATTTGGTGAATCTAGATCAGGATGAAATAGTCATTGACATTGTGCACCACCAAATGGTATTGCCTCTTATTCATGTTGACATGGAAGAAATAAATAAGGCCAATTTCACCCCTGGACCCGATGGTCTAGTAACTAGTTGGAGGATTACCATTATGGAATACCTTTAAAATGGAGTGATATCATCAGAAAAATATGGAAAAGAGAAAACATAATTATGAGCAACCAACTTTACTCTTTATGAAGGTCCAAATCACCAAAAATTCATCTATAAATGGGTCTTAAATGGAGTACTTATCAGGTACATTGGTGAAGAAGATACTATATCTATCATGAAATAAATACATATTGGGGACCATGATGCCCTCCATTTAGGGTTTGGGCTTTCCTATCAAATTTTAAGGCTTTATAATTTTGGACTTCAATGATGCGAGATTGCACAAAATTCAGAAAAATGTTTCATTCCTGCCAAGTGAACACAAACTTCATCTATCAAACCCCAAAGTTTTTTCACACTTCCAAATACACCAAGAAATTTTCAATGTGGGGAATGGATATTGTAGGGATATATCCTCTATCTACATCCAAACAATTCAAATATATTGTCACTACTACTGACTTATTATATAAAAGGGTTTAAGCAATACCCCTCAAATAAGTTGGGATCAAAATCATTGTTAGCTTAATTAAATCCATTATCATTACTATATTTTTTGTCCTTCATATGATACTGATGCATAATGGCACTAATTTATATTCTTTTGAGTTAGAGAAGCTATATCAGGAGTATAATATTAGATCCAACCATTAATCCTCTTATCATACAGTGGATAATGGAAAAATAGTGGCCTTCAACAAGACCTTATCAAACATACTCTAAAATATGGTGGATAAAGATAAAAATTATTGGCTTGAAAATATCTTACATGACTTGTGGGCTTATTGGAATAAAAATTGAACTGCCACATAGGAGACCATGTATTCACTAGTATGCAGTAAAAAATTAGTCCTTCACATTGAGGTCCAACTTCTCTCACTTCGTGTTTCCATCTGCTATCAGCTGTCTACATATGAGAAATCCTAGAAATGGATAGATGAATTGTAGCGACTTAATTATAAAAGACTACATACTTTGCATCACTTGGAGTTCCACCAAAATTATATAGAATGGGATTTTAACAAGGAAGTTCACCTCTACTCATTCATCTAAGGAGAATTTGTACTGGTCCTCAGGACTCTAGGGATACCAGGGAAGAAACCTCCAAAATTGAAACCAAATTGAAAGAGACCTTATGTTATACATAGGTTCCAATCCAAAAAAACTTATTCCTTTATCTCAGTGGATTGAGAGATTATTACGGGCCCTACCAACACAATATTTATCAATAAATACTTTATATAATCATCCAATGGTCTTTGTTGCATTACCTTAAAAGGCATGACATATGGTACTAGTCATATGACCTAAAACTATGTGACACTATAGTCTGAGTTGTAATACTCTAAACTACATAGCCAAACATTCTAGTCAGAATACTTTAAACTATACAACAATGTTATTACTGCATGATGTAAAACTACATGATTTATTTCCTTGTTGTAGGACATAAAAATGCGTAACATTTTGGTCCTTACATAAGTGGATCTCAATCCTTGGTTTTGTTCTCCCACTACACCAATATTACATAACTATGTATGGATTGATTCTTATCTCAATGGAATATGTAGTGATGCCCAGACCTTATGTCCTAATCCCAACCCCCAAGTATGGAAATTATCCCTCTCTTGCAGATAAACAAAAAAAATCTATACGTGTAACTTCAAACTCAATGGTCAATACTGGTCCAAATTCTTTCTTTATACTCAGAAACATTGCTTCCACATAATATACTATTTTTCCTAGGAAAATTAAAATCTTCATAATCTTTATTTGTCCATAGATGATAGAATGTATGATACTAGAGTAAAACTTTGTTTTGAATATGCATTGATACGCCCCAGTCTAGATTCGAAAAGTCTCCCCCAAAAGGCCTAAAAACTAGAGGCACATTTTTACTTAGGAGAAACCTATTCTATCTCTGTAATCCCCAATAATATCATGTTGAAACCTATTTTATGAACATGGTCTATGGTCACTCCCTATGTACTTGTCCCATTTAACATCTCTTAATCCAAGAACCCCTAATATCAAGGTTTAAAATTTCCTTATTCACATCCAAAGTGTGTCTAAACATCCTTGGCCGGGTAATCCCTATATCACTTTTCATTTCCATACTTATAGTCCTAGTCGTATGACCTAAAACTGCAAGATCCCATTCATCCTTACCGAACAACATTAATCTATATGGTTAATGTATCTCTCATTCAATGTTAAGATTCCCCTAAAACTACATGTGGCTTGATTATGACCCCTTTGAGATATGTAGCAACACCTAGATCATACTTCCTGATCTAGCCACTACACGATAAAAATGCCATTGTCCTTTATTTTAATCACCTTTATGTGGTGAAAGAAACATTTTCCACTCCTTTTTTCTCACATTGATTATAGCTTACATGGTATAATAGTTTTGGTAAATGATTCCCTACATGATTAAGGCATATCGATTCACATCAGGGTTAGCATGGTACTAAATGAAAGACCTTAAAAGGAACACCAAGCATCTTTACTGAATGATGTTAAACTTCATGCTTGATGTCTCTTATATGATGTAAAATTTCACATTACCATATCCATCATCCTAGAGGACCACTATCCTATGTGTTGGTCTCCCACCACCCCTTCATCTAATAATTATGTGTGCCTTGATTCTTTATTTGAAGAGATACGTAGTGATGTCTAGATCCTACATACTAGTCCATCCAAAATATAAAAATTCCACCACTCTCTTATGTACAATCCAGATCTTCATAAGAGGGTCTGGTATGAGTTTTCACCCTGCTTGTGATCCCATATTCAAAGAAAAATGTCCCCTCTCCACATAATAATTCTATCAGTGTGGGAAATCTACCTTAGAACTATGTGTGTCTTAATTCTCACCTTGAATAGATACATAGTGATGTATGAATCCTATATATTAATCCCATCTAAAAAATATAAAAAATACCCCCTCCCAATGTATGGGTGATACCCACATAGGAAACATTTCTCCCCATTCTTGGGTGATTTTGACATGGATTGATCCTTATATACTCAGGAACCTTCCTTATGCAAAACAAACTCTGTATATGGTGAAATATGGATCACCATGGGATTTTCTCATCCATTAGTGATATAATGTCTTATTCCAAAGGATACCTTTTTTCACTATGTGTTATACTCCCCAGTCCATCTTTACATAAGTTTCCCTCAAAAGGACTCTCAACCAGATGCACCTTCTTCCTTAGTAGAAACCTCTTCTATCTCTATAATCATGAACAACATTATTCTATAAAACAACTTTTGAAACATGATTTTAAATCATTCCCTGCATACTTGTCCCATGTCATTTTTTAGATTTGGAAGCCCTCAGATTGTGGCTTACAACTTTCCCTCCTCATTCTTGAAAAAATAATGGAACATTCTTAGTCAAATCACTATGAAGTGGGAAATCACTATTATTTTGGTCAAATATAAATAACCTTAAATTGAATCCCTCAATGTAATTACCATAAGAAATTAAATTTCATGGTCCACATCCCAGTTAAACAATATTAAACTACATGATTCTTTGACCCTCTTCAGGGATGATCCTTTCCTCCTAGTGTCATTCATCCACCGCACCACCCTGGAGAACTTCTTATGACTTGATTATAATTTTAATGAGTTGCGTAATGATGGATAGAATCTCTATAAACTCTCATTGTCCATAAGTAATATAATTTTAGATACCATGGGACACATTTGTTTTAAATATGCAAGATATTTCATAGTTTGTATTTTCCTAAGTCTCCCCCAAAAATCCTATCAACCAGAGGCGCCTTCATCCTTAGGAGAAACCTCTTCTATCTCCATAATAACCGAAAACACCATGCTGGAAACATCTTTTTAAACATGCTTCATGGTCACTCCCTATGTACTTATCCCATATCATTTCTTCATATTCAAAAATCACAAGATCGTGACTTAAAATTTCACTCCTCATGCCTAAATAATGTCAGAACATTCTCGATTAGTAAACTATGATTCAGTTGCTACTCTCATAACTCATGGTCAAATATGTTCAACCTAAAACACCATTTTCATTATTATATATTGAAATACTCTAAAATTCTCATGAAAAGAGATGTAGTACTCACTGAGTTGAAAACCCACAAAATATAACCTTAGGAAAGAGTTGAGTTCCAGGTCACTAGATGTTCACTTCACATGTTTTAGGCAAAAAATGAGCAATGAAAAGAAAGAGGTATAAAACTTATTAGGTTGAAAACCCAAAAAGTGAGGCCTTAGAAAAATATAAGTCCCACTCACTAAGTCTTCTTCATATCTAACTTAGGAAACAATTAGGTAGGTGATTCAAAAGACCCAAAAGTTCATAGGATATACTATGTGATTCTATAAATAGTCGAACTATGCTCTCTAGGTCCAAATACCTAGCCAAAAATTTGATCACCCTCCTATTACTATCATTGTGATTAAAAAACATTGACATAAGTATGTTTAATAAACAAACTAGATTTAATGTTATGTTACAATTACAGGGGGAATAAGGATGAATATATAGATGATTGGGAATAAAATTATTTTTCATTCATGGTAAAAAAATTCAAAGGAGAATTCACAAGTTAGATTCTATCTATCATATTTTACAAAATAACATCAATATAACTCTTTATTTTATAAATGGTCTCTCGAACCTTATCAATAACCTAGAGAAGCTCAGTTAGTTGTGAAGTATCAACCTCCTCAGTAAAGTAGAGCTCCTCCATTATGGACACAGTGGAATTCTTTCCTTTGGCCTAGACCTATTCCAATGAATGATGAAGTTGTACGAGGTCCCCTATAGTGGTATCCATCTTTTATTGGAGATAAAATATTTGAAGGTATTTCTCATTAATACATTGCTTTCACCCCCTCTAATTTATTGACACGGTTGGGCTCCACTTGTGATAATGAAGCTCATAGATCATTAGTTTTGGTGAGCATTCTTACTTTTATAATTGAATCCATCATCTACAAAGAATTTTTATCATGTTAGGGTATGGTAATCGAATTCACCATACCCTAACATAATAAACATGATTTGTAGATGATGGATTTTTGAAGATAGATCTGTTATAGGTGTCCTCAAGACTAACCCCCATATTTCCTACCATATGAACTAACAACATGTCCGGAAAGCATCTTGAGCCTCCTAGTTTTCCATGGAGCTAGTCTTAGGAAGAGAGGTGTAATCCGAAATTAGTTTTCTTATGGAATAACTTGTGTTTCCCTTCCTATAGTGAATTCACCCTCACCATGCATATTCAATTAAGCTGGGTAGAGGGCCTCTCCTACTAGTTCGACCAATGAGATTGTTATCACTGAAGGGTGAATGAAATTAGTCATCAACATTGGAAGATAGAAAGGATAATGTAAAAGGGGATAAAATCATTTGATGTAACTCACCCATTTATGAATAAGTGGCTTGTTTGGATTCCTCCCTAGAATCCTTGACCTCAATAATTTGATTTGGGGTCTCTTGATGGGGAGCATCTTATTGAGTATGCTCAGGACCCGCCAAGGAAAGATCATGAAAATCACCTTCTTTGGAACCTCCTTGATCTAGTGATACTTCCACAAAAAGAGTAGTATGGACCTCGATGCCCTAGTCATAGATCACCATGGATATGTTCTCTATAAATAAATCTTCACAAGTCAATATTTTATGTAATTCATCAAACATAATGAGGTTCATCGTGTTTGAAAACATAATAAATAGAAAACTCACATCTATCAAAATCCTTATTAAATTCATCAAACTCCTATAAGGAGTTAAGAATATCAATATCTTGATAAATTTTATCCATTATTTCATTATATAATACCCCAATCCTCTCATAATCCTCACCATTATGGGTATCTGAGATGTTGAGCTCAGGAAAAAAATTGGCTCCACCGTCAACATCACCCACTATCTTTTTAGTAGGAACAACACTTTTAGGTGACACTAAATTAGTATTATCTATATAAAATTCATTAAATGGTATGAGGTCTCTATTATCCCCACATGGGGTAGTGACAGGACCAGCAGTAGTGGTTGCAGGGTCCTCCGTTGTATGCGGCAAATCTAAAATATCATAAGGAATAGAATTCAGTGATTGGTAAATGACACTTTATTATGTGCATTTGAAATTACCAAGATCCTTATCCCTCCCTATAGTAATAGGAAAAAAATTGGTCTCTTCCCTTGACACTTATCCTATCGAATAGATGGAATCTCTAGTAAGAATCTATGTCGTGTCTAGAATATCCTCCTCATTTCTCAAAGGGTCGTCTTTTAGCTTCTTGAGAGAGGAGAAATGAGTGGATACTATAACCCTTAAACTTGATAAAACATTTGTTCTAAAGTAATAATGAATAAATTATGTCATGAAAACTTACCACAACTAACGATGTGTTTGGACAAGGAATTTATTCTATGTCATTCCTTTACTTTTGATGGAGGAAGGCTATAACTTGCCTCATAAAATGAAGGTATTGGGGTTGAAAGTCTAGAAAAATATCCTTTTATCTCCTCTTCCATCATCTTCTTTCCTGAGGATAGATCTCCTGATTTAGTATTTTATCCCTCAGCCTTGATAGGGGTGCATGTTGGGACATTTTTTGGTTATGGGATCTCAGCTAATTCTCCCTCTGCCTAATAAAAATAATGGTCACACTTTTCTCTATAATGACATTTTGTTATAAAAAATAACATAATGAAATAGGAAATAGGATAAGGAAAAACTTACATCCTGAGGATCAATGAAGTCATCCCATTCATTAGTGGATTATTCAACAACCCCTTTAACGGCACCCTGATTCATCATATCCTCCACTCTCCTCATAGCAGGGATCCAATTATCAGTGGCATAAATGAGAATATCCATATCTCATATTTGTATTCCCACCTCAATAGGGTTATCCTAAAAGTGTAGGTTAGGTGGGTCTTGAACATCCTCAATCTATGGAATCTATAAGCTATTGTAGAGAAATGGCCATAGGTCCTTAGCATTATAAGGCTTGTCCTACCAAAATTGGACCACCTATAGCCGCATGTAATCTGAGGTTACTCCAACATAATTTAAAGTAGATCCAAAACTCCTTGATTTTACTAGCTTCCAATATCTCTCCATCATGGTCGAAGGAAGGGTATCTAGAGCCCAAATTTTCTCTTGATAGTGGTGGTTGGACCATCTCGACTCAACCTCAAATAGTTCATCCCTTTTAATCATAATTGGATGACTAAACCATGCATGGGGTCACTTGGGCGAGCTCGAGGCCTCCCCACTATCACTCTTTGGGTTGGGTTGAGCCTTTCTACCATGATTCTTATTCCCAACAGTTGTCACAGTTGCAACATGAGGGATGTTATCTATCAAAACACTTTGAGGATACGATGAAATCTTGGCTTCAGTGTACCATGAGTTCAACCTAATGGATTCACTTAGTGAAGGTAGCTTAATTACCACTTTAGTTGCCACTAAATCCATGAGGACCCAGAGTTGTCAGACCATCATTGGGTTTTTCTCTAATAGAACATGCACAGGAGGGGGTATGATTGGTTTTTGTAGGCACTTGAATTGGAATAAAAATATAGAATGAGCATAGGCTTTAAAAATAACCTAGCTATCAATCTGAGTTACTATCACATCATCCCTAAAGGCAATCTTGTACAATCTTAGTTAATCATCATCTTTTCCATCATCAGTGAACATCCTAGTAGTCATATTCCCATATGGATGGAAGTTTAATTCTATCAATAAATTAAATTTCTTTAAATATTCACCATACTTCAATGAAAAGGTTTGGATTCCAAAAACAACCTGAATGAATGGTCGAAACTAATATCCAAGAACTCTGATTTCACTTAGTATGGAATAAGAGTTGAAGTGTGCCCAACCCATCCCCGTAACACTTGAAATGGACCATCAAGTCTTAAAGGTGCCTTTATTGAATACATGTATAGTAAGAACTGGTGAAACCTCACCAATATGGGAGCTTCCAGCCCTATATGCTTCCCCTCTGCTAACTTGGTTTCCATGATAAATGTCCCCAGCCTCACAGCACCATTTTATTCATGAACTGGAATCATGTAGATGCTTAACTACATTTCCAAGAATCCAAAAAGATGTATCTTAGAAGGTACATTATACTTGATTGTGTACCCCCATAGGTTGTATTGTACTTTTTATAACATGATCCATAATCTACTAGGAATGTCCTGCTTTTACATCGTAGGAAATCTTGTTGAATGTTTTCATGTGGGGCCCTCCACCTTGGGCTCCAAGAAAGCATTCATCCAGGATTCAGAATTAACATCCCCATTAGGTAAGAGTCACCCTTCCTGATATCTTAGGATACCTATAATATCTCATGGTACAAAATAATAATTTGTTCAACATCATCCCATGTTGCTTTTGGTGGGATAAACTCATCATAAATACCTCCAAGAATGGGTGCTCCCAAGACCATGTAGACATCCCATAAACTGATTTCAACTCATCAATCTATTGGATGGAAATTATTTTTCTATGGGATTCATCATCTTAGTAGCTCAAGAATAATATCATGATTCTTGTACACATGCATCTATAACACCTATATATCCTCATAAATTTCAACTATCGTCAACTCAACATCAAAATCAACACAATATTGCTGCACCCAATATACTCACATCCACTCTGTATTAACACCTCCTATAGTGATGAGGTTCTAGGATTACCTCCATACTTTTGATTGGTCTGTCTTTGAAGCATAAAAGATAGAGGGATAGGAGGGAAGATTCTATTCGGGAGTGTAAGGATTTAAATATGGGGCACAACTACTATGATGCATGATGTGGGCAGAGGGTACCATTCCCTCATTGATATATATTCCCTTGGATGATATGTTTGCGATGGTGATTTTTGTATTGTTGAAACTAGGAGAGTGGAAGGTAATTATTTAGTTTTGGGATGATCATTTCATTAAGGATCATGTGGCTACAGAGTGGTAGTTGATCACTCTTGAGGTATTCATAGTGATATTTCTTCAAATTATTTTTCAAGTCTGGTAGAGTGGTGATACATGCCTCATAATAATATGACTCGATGAAATCCAACATATCCTTGATAATATTTCCATCTAGTTCATTACAATCTCTAACCTTCTAAGTAACCATTGTAAATATGTAAGGAAATATTGATATTTTCATTAGAGTTAAAGTCTTGGTTTGGAAAAATACTTAGAAATTTTTCAAAGGAGTGACCTTGTCTAGGTCACTCACCCAAGTGACCTTGGGTAGTTCACTCACCTAGGTTTCATTTTGTGGATTAGTTCATATTGTGTGTGTGTGAGCAGATCTTTAGAGGAAATTTTTCATGAAAGACTAGCATGATAAAAAAACCTATGTGGAAGACTAGTGCTGCGAGAGTAGCAGAGTGTCTAAATAGTGAAAATGTGAGAAAAATAACATTTGAGAAATCTATACTAATTATAGATGCATGGATACCTACATGGTATACCTATATGAAATAGCTACATGGCTAGCCTATATAACCCACCTACACAGAAAACATGTTTGGCCCATCTATTCATGCCTCCCTTATGCGGTGCTCAATTTGTAATGTTCATCTATCCCAAACATGAATGTATACAAACATGTGGATGCTAGATAATGAAGGATCATCCATTTTCTCTACCTCATTATCATACCCTATTCTTATGATTGGATCCAATCCTAAGGGGGGGTTGACACTCCCTTTTTCACATGAGGATGAGAAGTTTTGAAGGGAAATACCTCAAGTAAAAGAGAACTGAAATACATCAAATACCAGACGCATTCACCCAATTATTATCATGAAATGAACAAATAGAATCTCTGTGTAATTTAATCCTATGTTCCTAGTGTCACCATACAAGTCAAGCCTTCATGTCTAGAGTCATCGCACAGGCCTCAACATGTGCACCTAAGAAACTCGCATAGGTGTGTGCAGGTTACACCTGTGTAATACCTAAAATGACATAATTGTGTGAGATAAATCTATCACCTAGGGTCCTAAAATTGCCTATAAATAGGACCCCTTATTTGAAACAAGTAGAAGACCCGAAGAAGCCTCAAAGCTCTTCAAACCCTAGTCTTTCTACCAAGTCCTCATAACTTTCTAGATTGATGTACAAACCTCAAAATAAGAGGAAATTAAGGAGGGTAGTGGGATTAGAGTTCCTCTTGTGTACTAGGTAGAAGTCCCCTTCTTGAGTCTGGTACTTGAGAACCGATCATCCAAAGACACCTTAGTTGACCCTTGAAGTATAAAGAAAGGCCTATCCCAAATGTTGTTATGTAGGTTTTCTATCACCTAAAGGAATATTCAGTTCACCCAGGACTCACTTATGAAAATCACTTTCGAATTGCCCAATCCTACCCTGCACAATCCACCTTCATCTTTCCTAGGTATCACCTACATGAGACACCTTTTATCTACTAAGTCTCCACCTTCACAAGTCACCCTTTGAGTCCCCCTTTTATATATCCAAATGAAAGGAACATCCTTCCTTGGATCCCTCGTCTAATGAGGACCAATCCAAGGCCTCTCCCAAAGCCTCTAGATATGTATGATTAGAGAATAGGGGACATTATCATGTCCTATATATTATACATTCTCATGGTAATGGAGGTCCTATGTTTATCCTACCTAATATTAGGGATCCTCATAGCGTTTTTTATTATACATTCCCATGGTAACAAGTATCATAACCTTAGGGATAATGATGGGACCTTGGGGTTTGAAAACAAGAGAGGATACAGGAACATCTAAGCCTCATCTCTTCCATATCCCCACCCTTATACACCAGTGGATGAAGAAGGTTGTTTGGTTTTTCATATCTTACACTTCCTCTTGTTTCTCACATCTAGCATGACTCATGTGAGCTTAGAGGTTAGTAAAGATCGGGATATCTTCATGGCCAATTCCTATCTTAGGAGGGGAATCGTTTTTCAAATATTATTCTCGCCTTCCCTTGGGCCTCCTATTTAGTGTAAAACCCAAAACCATGTCACCACCTCAAAGTCCCATATTTCCAATGAGGCAACCCCTCGGGCCCCCAAATTTCTACTCCTCCACAAAAAATTTTACACCATACCCCACCCAGAGGTGCATAGGTGGTAAAAGCATAATCCCTAAAAGTGGAATCACTGAGGGTAACGTCTTACCTATCTCAAAAAAGAGTCCTTTTCAGATCTTCCTCTCACCTTGACATGGGCATCCTCTATAGGTGTAATACCCAACATTCCAAACTAAATGGTCTTTGATTCTAGTCTAAATGATATACGTAGGAATCCTCCATGAGGTTCAAACCCAGCACCCCAAACTCACCCTAATCTTCTTCGGGCCACATTCTCAGTAGGGTCATTCCAACCTAAAAGGATGCATCCCTTCTAGGTCTACTAGGCTGATTTGAAATAAGTCCCACTCCATCCTTGACTAGTCACCTTTTACCTAGATTTCATTTATGCATGATGTTAAACTGCATGGTTTGGTCCTCGTCGCATAACCTTAAAAGGTATGATGTGTCCACTTAATTAGCACTGAACTATATGGGTTCTAATTCCTTTCATAAGGATATGTAGGAAGCTCATATCATGAACCCAATACTAATATCAAAACAACTCTTGTATCCCTATACGATGATAAATTACAGAGCATCCCACTGTGTGGCTAAAAATCAATATCATGATATTAAACGATATAAGAATCTCTAATTTGTACATAAAAAAGGGTATCGTCTATAGAGAACCTCAGATACACATAGATGTATTTATAGATAAATAACCTTGAATATATAAAGATGATTTTAAAGTTTATACATTCTTATGATCGATTGTTAATATATGGGTGTCATGTTTCATATTTGGAATTTAATAAAGGATTCATGAATATGACTTAAATCTATAAGAGAGTCTCTATGTAGGAAATAATTCCTCTAAAAAAGGTGTGATGAGTCTGAAATCCCATCCTCTCAACCAAAGTGAGTCCCTAATAATTTTTGTATTCATTTCACAATGACCACCTTCCTTTGGAAAGAAGGTTCGTAAAATATCTTAAATAAGGGAAATATTGGATATTTCTGGTTGCAGGAATAAAACCCATTGGAAACTTCCTAAAAAGGACATGTAAATATGTTTCTAATGTGAAGGGTAATTCCAACACCACCCCAAAACTCTATTCAAACCCCATGATATTTTTAGGAATGAAACAATTATTACCTTTAAATAACTTAATGTGTTTGATATCCTTCTCCACATGCAACACCAAACTTAAATGAAGTCATAATATGTTTATGTATGGCCATAAAAACCTATCCATTAAATTAATATAAATGAATATGATTAACCTCGTTATGAAATATATATATATAAAAATAAAATAAAGGTCACTTTTAATATGAATTAAATTCAATTAATAAAATCATTTTACGCTTAAAAATGTATTTTTATAAAAATTATCTTTTTAGGAAATATGCATATCTATTTCAAGAAAAATATGATTAATGATTATGAATACTTTTTTAACACTAATTTAGTTGGTAAATGATAGGAAATAATAATAATAATAGTTAGTATTTGAAAATGTAATTTTCTTATAAAAAAAGGTTTTTCATTTTATCTCATCTTCTTTTATCTAAAATTTAATTTTTAAATTTAAAATTTTTAATTTGATAAAAAAATTAATTTTTTGATTCATCATAATAATATTTTCTTAATATTAATTTTTATAATTTTTCTAAAAATATTGATTTTTAGGTGAATAATGTAAAATATCGTCTTTACAAATAACATGAATTTTATGACATTATTAGTATATAAATAGGAATTATAAAATCTTGAAACCTTTTTAAAAGACCAAATATATATTTTATAAGTGAATTTATTAATTTAAAAATGCTTTTTTTAATTTACAAACCCATATTTTACATTTTAAAACATAATATATATTTTTTTTAAAAATATTTTTATTACATTATAAAATTAGAATTTTAAAATTAATTTGCATCACTTTTAGAAATTGAATAAAATAAAATGGATTTAAAATTTAAAATCAGTAAGTACAAATTATTTAATAAGGGTCATTTTATTTTTTTTCATAAAGGATAAGTTACCTTAGGTAAAAAACAGTTACCAAGGTAAAATCCAGTTACCAAGGTAAAAGCTAAAATGGTAAAAGTAAAAAAATATATAATGGTAATGAGTTGAAAACATGTTTAAATTTTTTTTTGGAATGGGTGTTTGAGGACTTTATAGACCTTATATCTTCTTCTACCCATTATTTCTCAATTTTGGAGTCACTTTTCTTGAGAGTGACTTCCCACTATTGAAAAGTTTTGGGTATTTACCAAAGTGTCATCCCTTTTCACTTGTAAAAGGGGCACTTATCACCTCACTTTCCCCCACACCACAACTCACTTATTTCAACCCAAAATATAATAAACCCTCTATTAAAAATTCTTAGCCACATTAAATAGGTTATATTCTTCTCAAAATACTATCCCTCATAGTCTTAACCCTCTTTTTAAAGGATATAATCCAAGAAGTGTGGTATAAATTTATAACTACTACTTTCTCATTTCTATTTCTTTATGTGCGCTTAATCTATATAAAATTACATTAAACCTTATTAAAATGAAAAAAAATATTATGATGATATGTTATTATAATTATGGTATAATCATTATACACCTTTCCTTTTTCTATTAATAAAAAATGAAATTGTTATTCATGTGTTGTGCATACTATCGCCTCTACGATGTAGTGTGTTCCGTTTCCTTCACTACCTTACAAGGATGGTACTGATAGGGAATTTAATATATAATTGTGATATTTATGACATATTTTATATTATTAAATTACAATTAATATTACTTATTTTCTCTATTCTATAGAAAATGAAATCATTATTCATGCGTATGGGTGGACTACTGCCTCCATGGAATGATCAATTTCCATTTTTTCATTTCATCAACACCTTATATGGATGATAATGATAATGGATTTAATGTATAAATATTATTTTTATTAAATTATTAAATTTTTTAAAATAAAAATTAGAAAACCTATTAAAAATTTGAGCAATAAACAATTGTGGTAAATTCAATCGTCCAAAAGAGTGTTCTAAGAACAAAAAAATGATTTTTTTAACTATAAAATAACTTTGTGTAGGTTATATTATTCTTATAATTTCTTAAAATTATAATATATCACAATAATAAATAATTAATAATATCATTATGATTATGGTATAATTATATTATAGTTAAGCCACCACATATTCATCTATCAATCATGGTATGTTCATGTTTGTGTCGGTTTAACCACCTACATGAACAATGATATGAATTTATATAATATATGAATATGGTAACTTCATTACTATTATAATATGATATAAATATTTAAATAATGGTTTTTTTTCTAGAATGTTGAGATTATTGTTAAACTCATTAATTAAGAAAACACCTTTCATTTCTAAATAATCATTAAGTCATGATCGTTGTTGATTTCATATTCATGGTTTTTAACCAAAAATACCATAGAATGAAATTATACCTTTATAAATATCATGGAATATATATTATATTACCTTTGATGATACCATAATTATTAACTTTATAGAAAGAATAAAAATCAATTCTATTTTTAAATAACGAGTAAAAACAATCAAACTATAAACACCTGATGTGGGAAAATAGGTAAAAACTAAATAGAATTCATATAGATAATGAATATATAGAAGAAGTATAAATTGTTGGGCGGAGAATTGATGGCAAGAGGGGGGTGAATTTCCTTTTAAAAAAAATTAACAATTTAAAATCAAAGTAAAAGTGCAGCGGAAATAAAAGAGGCAAGACACGCAACTTGATAACGGAGTTCGGCTTAAACCAAAGCCTACGTCTCCGCTCCTAACTCAACCGTTGAGATATTTACTACCGCTTGATTTTTAATGGTTTTACCAAGAAACCCACTAGACTTTAAGGTTAGTCTAGAACCTATTACAGCTTACTTTTAATGGTTATGCAAGAACCCACTAGCCTTCTTACAGGTGAAGGCTAGCTCACCTATGACTCAAGCCTTTTAAAGGGAAGGCTTGACTAACCTCTTCACACCTTGAAGGTGGTGTGAAAACCCAAAAGAGAGGATGAGAGAAAGAGATGGGGGTTTGTAGGCACAAACCCAATTTGATGCTCAAAATAATAAAATAATGAAAAACCTTAATGGGGAGAAGCCTTGGGCGCCAAAGGATTGATGGAGTTGATGAAGAGCGCTCCCAAGCTTCTTTGGTGGTGCTCCTTGGATGTGGAAGTGAGTTGGATCAAGTGGGGTTCCTTGAAGGAATTCGCCGGAGGTTCGCCAAATGATGTAAAATGTGTCCCGTGGGCTTCTGTGTGTTTCTAGGGCTTCCTAGTCCTTTATTTATAGAGGGGGAACCCTCAAATGGCCTTTGGAGGTCTTCGGAGCCGTTGGAGAGGCCTTCAGAGCCGTTGGGAGGCAAGTGGACAAGTCTGGTCAAAGCCCAACGGCTATTTTGACTGGCTCCACCGGCTGACCGGTGCTTGGCCACCGGTTGGCCGGTGCTTTGAAAAAGGAGAGGCCTTCGGGCTCAGGCACCACCGGCTGGCCGGTGAGGAGGCCACCGGTTGGCCGGTGCTGAGGCAGTAGCTGACACTATTCTGTCTGGGCTCCACCGGCTGGCCGGTGGTGGGACACCGGTTGGCCGGTGGTCTGGACAGAGGGATGCCTTCTGTCCAGGCTCCATCGGCTGGCCGGTGGTCTTCCACCGGTTGGTCGGTGGACTGAAAATCAGTCCACTTTGGCTTCTTGCTTTCTTGGACCAATTCCTTGGCCACCTGAAATCATGCCTATTATCCAAAAACACTTAAAACAATATTAGATAAAAAAGAGAGTGATTGTGATCATGAAAATTAAACCACGAGGGGTACGAGAGGTACAACAATCTCCCCCTATTTTGATGATCACAATCACCAAAACAAACAATGTAAAAATGAAATGAAAGGCATGATTTAAAAGATAAAGTGAAAAGAAAAGCAAAGCATGAGAGAAAGATTTCTCCCCCAATCAACCAAGAATTTCTCCCCCTTTGTGATTATCAAAATAGCACGGGGCATAAAACATGATTGAGGGAAACATTGAAAAACAAGATAGAGTTTTTTAAACCAATTGAAATTTTTGAAATTTGAATTGAAAGTTTTGAATTGAAAATTTTGAATTGAGAATTTTGAATTGAAAGTTTTGAATCGAAAATTTTGAAATGAAAGTTTTGAAATTGAAATCAAAAAGGCTTAAACGATCCTAACTCCCCCTAAATAAAAACAACAAATCACCGGGGAGAGGATTTTGGAACCGAGACAAATTTTGGCCTGGAGAGACTCGCTAAAAGGGATTTTTTAATCCATACTTGTCTAGTGGCGGGTCTTCTCCTATGAAATTCATCGCTAAAGAAAATGGTTTTGGGCATTCCATACCGGGAATTTTTGCAATTTCACTCATAAATTAAGTGCCCGGGTTTTTTACAATAGTTTCAAAATTTATATTGGGAGCTCCCCCTTACAAAAATAGTTGGAGCATGGGAGGAGGAAGCTTTCTTGGAATAGCCAAGCCCTTGGGTGGTTCTAGATATGCATTGGGAACCTAGCAGTTTGGTCAAATTTTGTTCACCTTGGGTGAACTTGGCAAGAGATTCCCTTAAATCCTTGATTGTTGATTCCATAGAATCAACATCGGGAAGGTTTTGGATCTTGAGGGACAACTCCTCCTTTTCTTTGAGAATTTGTTCCTTTTCGGAAGAGAGTTTTTTGAAATTCTTTTTTAAAGCAACAAATTTGGAAGAAAGTTCATGAAAACCTTCCTCCAATTGATCTCTTTCATGTTGGAGATCCTCATAAGATAAATGATTAAAAGAATTTGAAGAACTAGAGGGTGAGGAGTCGGAAGAGGTTACCTCATGAAATGCCATTAGGCATTTTTTACCGTTGTCACTTGAGGAGGAGGAGGAGGAGGATGTGGAGTTATCACTCCATGTGGCCTTGAATGCCTTCTTCTTTTCCTTTTGCTTGGCCTTTTTCTTGTTGAGTGGACAATCGGGCTTGTAATGGCCTTTCTTACCACACCCGTAACATGTTACCTCAGGCTCGGATTTTTCGTTGGGTTGAGCCTTACGGGATTTCTTCTTCTTGTGCTTCTTCATGAATTTGTGCATCTTGCGGGCAAGGTTCTCCATTTCTGAATCGCTGCTTGAAGAGGAAGATGATGAGGAGGATGAGCTTTCTTCTTGTTGAACTTTGAAGGCGATGTTCTTTGGAACTTTGATTGGTTTTCCTTCCTTTTCAGCTTGCCTCCTCATGGTGATCTCATAGGTCATGAGAGATCCAATGAGTTCTTCGACCGGCATGTTCTTGATGTCTTTTGCTTCTTGGATTGCCGTGACTTTTGGTGCCCATGAGCTTGGTAGGATCCAAAGGATCTTCTTGACCATTGTTTCTGCAGACACATCATCACCAAGGGACTTTCTCCCATTGCAAACGTCAGTAAAACGATTAAACATTTCAGAAATAGATTCGGATGGATGCATGGTAAAACTTTCAAAATCTTGGCGATACATATCCAATCGAGTGTCCTTAACTTTGTTGGTCCCCTCATGGGTAACCTCCAATAGTTTCCAGATTTCATGTGATGAGGTGCATGTGGAAACTCGATTGAATTCATTATGATCAAGGCCGTAATGAAGAGCGTTCATGGCTTTGCCATCAAGCTCGAAATTTTTAATATCAGCTTGAGTCCATTTGGATTCATCGGGAGAAGAGAGAGAATAACCATGCATGACAATTTTATAAATAGGATAACCTATGCTTCTAATAAAAGTGGTCATGCGGGTTTTCCAATAGTTATAGTCGGTTCCATCAAAGAATGGAGCACGACCCAATGAATAGCCTTCGGGGGCGAAAGAGGTTGAAGCCATCACAATGGATCTTGAATTTGAAACTGGTGAAGGTATTACTCAAATTTCCCTTTGATACCAATTGTTGGGCGGAGAAGTGATGGCAAGAGGGGGGGTGAATTGCCTTTTAAAAAAAATTAACAATTTAAAATCAAAGTAAAAGTGCAGCGGAAATAAAAGAGGCAAGACACGCAACTTGATAACGGAGTTCGGCTTAAACCAAAGCCTACGTCTCCACTCCCAACTCAACCATTGAGAGATTTACTACCGCTTTCTTTTTAATGGTTTTAGCAAGAAACCCACTAGACTTTAAGGTTAGTCTATAACCTATTACAGCTTGCTTTTAATGGTTATGCAAGAACCCACTAGCCTTCTTACAGGTGAAGGCTAGCTCACCTATGACTCAAGCCTTTTAAAGGGAAGGCTTGACTAACCTCTTCACACCTTGAAGGTGGTGTGAAAACCCAAAAGAGAGGATGAGAGAAAGAGATGGGGGTTTGTAGGCACAACCCCAATTTGATGCTCAAAATAATAAAACAATGAAAAACCGTAATGGGGTGAAGCCTTGGGCGCCAAAGGATTGATGGAGTTGATGAAGAGCGCTCCCAAGCTTCTTTGGTGGTGCTCCTTGGATGTGGAAGTGAGTTGGAGCAAGTGGGGTTCCTTGAAGGAATTCGCCGGAGGTTCACCAAATGATGTAAAATGTGTCCCGTGGGCTTCCGTGTGTTTCTGGGGCTTCCTAGTCCTTTATTTATAGAGGGGGAACCCTCAAATGGCCTTTGGAGGTCTTCGGAGCCGTTGGAGAGGCCTTCGGAGCCGTTGGGAGGCAAGTGGACAAGTCTGGTCAAAGCCCAACGGCTAGTTTGACTGGCTCCACCGGCTGACCGGTGCTTGGCCACCGGTTGGCCGGTGCTTTGAAAAAGGAGAGGCCTTCGGGCTCAGGCACCACCGGTTGGACGGTGAGGAGGCCACCGGTTGGCCGGTGTGGAGGCAGTAGCTGACACTATTCTGTCTGGGCTCCACCGGCTGGCCGGTGGTCTGGACAGAGGGATACCTTCTGTCCAGGCTCCATCGGCTGGCCGGTGGTCTTCCACCGGTTGGCCGGTGGACTGAAAATCAGTCCACTTTGGCTTCTTGCTTTCTTGGCCCAATTCCTTGGCCACCTGAAATCATGCCTATTATCCAAAAACACTTAAAACAATATTAGATAAAAAAGAGAGTGATTGTGATCATGAAAATTAAACCACGAGGGGTACGAGAGGTACAATATAAATGAAAATGGATATGGGTAAATTTATTAATTAAGTTATTAATATTTTTTGTTTGTGATACAGGAGGTTAAAGTATGTTTGTGGAAGTCGGGATAAGAGGTAAGGGTTTTTTGTATCAATTTTCACCCCTTGAGATATATTTCTTATTATACACCATGTTTTCTTTAGAATAGTGTATATACTAACACTTTAATATTTTTTATCATGATTATCCCAATATTAATGATATTTAAAGTTTAATTTGAAATTATATCCTTAAATAGTGTTTTGATTTGAAATATTTTAATGTCATAAGGGTTTTCTTGGTCTCAATTCTGATTTTTTGAGACATGTTTCATGTTATGTACCATGTTTCCTCTGTATGGTTTTCTATTGATTTATTATCCCATGAATTTTCTATGATTTATTTAATTTTAATTCTTGGTATATTATAATATAAATCATGTTCTTTTCTTCAAATGTATTTTGACTCAAGTGTTACCCCCATCGTAAGAGTTTTTGGTAACTCAATTTCCATTCATTGAGTTATGATCATTATCTTGAACATATTTCATATAATTTGGTAACATTATTAACTTTGATTATATTATGTGGTATTAAATCATTTTATTTATATGTATTTACATTCCTACAACATAAATACTTATTGAATATTTCTTACCTTATGGTGTATGTTTCCCATAAGGGATGGTGATTGCATAAATCTCCTTTCTTTGAGTTATAAAGTTTTATATTGAACTTTGTTCTTACATTATTGAGTTCTCACAATATAATATTTTATTATATGGTATTTTA
The DNA here is from genome assembly GCA_963277665.1 of Viscum album. NCBI lineage: Eukaryota > Viridiplantae > Streptophyta > Magnoliopsida > Santalales > Viscaceae > Viscum > Viscum album. The sequence continues at coordinate 997,396,087 of OY728135.1, forward strand.
TAGTCCTATTTATAAAAATTAATTTTTAATACAAATAATTTTTATTACTTTTTTTTACAATGTGGGTTTTTAAAAAAGGTATTTTTAAATTATTAAAAAGGTTCTTTTCTTTTCATTATCAAATATTTTATCTTTATATTTTCATTTAATGTAGAAAAAATTATATCATTTTCAAGGATTAATTATTGGATATTATTTTTAAAAGTTTAAGTTTTCAAAATCTTTCACTTGACCTTTTCAAAATATACTTTTGAAATTAACATATAAGTTTGTATTTTATGTCAATGTTAAAAATGTTTTCTAAAATTTCTTTTCAGTTTCCACCTAAATTTTCCTTTTCATATTAAAAAATATTTAAACTCATAGGATTTATGCTACATGATTTATTCTATAATAAATATATATATTTATAATTTGGGGGATTGAATTTGTGATATCAAACAATTTTATTCTTGATCCCTTCTCATGTGATATTATTTGAATAATTCTTTTGGAATGATGTTTTTCATCTATGATATCATCCATGTGAGTTTCTTTTGTTACAATGGGGATATGTTCTTTTGAAACCATACACATTATATCTGTATATATTTTATGAAATATTTATTTTTTTCAGAAGAATGAACCATCACTTCCTTTTTATTTCCTAACCATCCACCGTGAATAGGAAAAAAATTATTCCAATAACTTTGCTTTGTGAATATCCTATTTTATATTACTTTGATTAAAAGGTGTTCACCTAGATTTCATACATCTATTGATTGGGTAAATTATTAACTTAACTATATACCATTACTACACACAGTTTTAACTTGATGGATTCTTACATAGAAATTTATTCCATTTATTGATTGGTGAACTATTGAAAATCAATACATTTTTTATTCTCATGTGGATGTTTATTGAATAAATATAAATTGATTAAAATGAATATTTTTATTGATTACTCAAACAATTTGACTATGTATTGTTTAACGACCCACCTTATTTATCTAGATGGATTATGATCATATTATCCCTTTAATTGACTTGGGGAAAAGTATTGGTATTTCATATGTTGTTATTCCAATACGAATGATTATTGGCCAAGATGATTATGTGTTATTTATCTATTTTCTCATATATTTAATGCATTAGACTTAAATAACTGAAAGGTGGGTCCCAGCATTATATATCTCCTTGATGCATTGGTGGGTCTCATAAGACAAACATGTTTGGTTATTTTGGTGTATGTCTGCCTAGAACAAGATATTGTCTTGATGTTAAGATCATGATTTATAAGATATGATGTCTTAGATTATGGTATAGAATTAACTTTCTGGCATTATGAATTTTATCTCTAAGGAACCAGTTATTGTTATCCATGTGATCCTTTAATTTCCATTCTTATCCATGGATATATCATGATTTTTGTTTCATTCTATTATGGAATTATTTCTTATTATCAATTCTTTCCATAATATTTATTCTATGTTTATACCATAATTGTATCAGTTGAATTTTTTCCCTTATTGATCATTTTAGCTCACCCTTACTTATGTTTCTATATCCCTAGGTTATGAAGAAAAGTATTACACATCATATTCCTAATAGGATAGCTTGTGTATAGAATTAATAGGAGATATTAAAGACTTATTATATATTATGTAATTTCTTATATAGTAAAAAAATGTCCAATAGTTGAGAAAGACATAGAAGTTATTAGTTTATGGTTTTTCCTAATTCTATAAATCTCTAAAACTAAATGTTTTGGGAATTTATATAATAAAATATTTGTTTCAAGTCATGTAATTATGGTATAGTTATGTCAAGTAATCTAAAATTGGTATCGAGTCTAGTTTGTAAAGTATGTGTTTGTGGAATAAGGTACAGGAGTGTAGGTATAGGGAGCCATAGTTAGTATAGAAGTAGGATTTAGATAAATTTGGAGATTATGATGTTTTTTAAGGATAATTTAAGGGTATATAAGTTAAGTTTGATCATAATTTCAAAGTTTTACATAACCATTTAGGATAGTATGTGATTTAATGTTAAGGTAATAATGCACATTTTATTTGGGTATTAGGATAAGTGAACTTTATTTAAAATCCTAGTAATGGGTCTAATAACATTCTATTTACAAACCACTGTGAAGGATTTATTTCCTAATTACTTTAAGGTATTAGGTTAAGAAGTACAAGAGATCCTAACTTTAAAAAAATAGATTGGATTAAAATTATCAAAGGATGAAATGAATGTGTCATTGGAGAAGGCATCTTAGGATTGAGTTTTAATATTCATATAATAATTTACTCTAATTTTATTGATAACCATCTTGTGTTTTAGTATTTGGTTTAAAAAAGGTCATTAAAATGAATCTAAGTAAGGTATGTATCTAAAAACCACTATGTATTATAACTTAAATGGTTTATAATCTTAGTATATGCTTATTATGATGGAAAATGTGATTTTAATATTCTTACCTAAGATAGTGTGGTTGATCTCTTAATATAAATTAAATATTTATACTCTTGGTTATTTTCAGTAGTGAGTGATATTTATCGATGATATTCTAGGATATTCTAAAAGTTATGAGGATTATGTGAAATACTTAAGGATTGTTCTTTAGTAGTTTTTCTGTAAAGGTTTGGAAAAATATATTAAATGGAATCAATAACCTTAAAAAGTGATTTTATAACAAGGTTATATTTTTAGGGATAACTATTTAAGAACACGTGATTGAGGTATGGATAATTCTTAGGATTAATATATTATTTATGTATATTTAATAAAAGGTTAATTGATTTTGATAAAAGTGAGTTTGATAGTATTGGAATTGATTATTTATTTAATGAAAAAGTGATACATGATATTTTTGGTTAATTTTAACTCATTTTTAGGATTATGATATATACTGACTAGTGTTTTACCTTATGAACTAGTGGATAATGTCATTTTAGGTTTAAAGATATTGTTAATTTATGGAAGAATATATGGTTTCACTGTAAATTAATGTCTTAGTGACTCATATGGTTTTGGGAAAGGTAGTTTTAGATAATGTATGATTAGGTTATATACATACCTAAGTATATGATTTTATGAAAAATTAATGTTGTTTGAGGAAAGATAATTAGTTTAATATAGCCTAAGAGATTAAGGTAGATGTCATATTAGAGGTTATATCCCGAATGATGAATATGTTAAGAATAACCTCATATACTTTATTCAATGAGTAATAGTTAAAATTTAAATAATTCAATTTATTTAGGTGGAGAGAAAGTAATACCATGAGATTTTAATATATTATTTCATTTAAATAAATTAATATGTTTGATAGCTTGTTCCACATGCAACATCAAACTTAAATAAAACCATAATATATGTGAGTATATCCATTAAAACATATCTTTTAAGTTAGTAGTAATTAATAATAGTAACCACTTTATTAATTATATATATATATATAAAATAAAAGGAAACTTTTAATATGAATGAAATTTAATTAATAAAATCATTTTACACTTAAAATGTATTTTTATAAAAAAAATGCCTTTTATAAAATATGAATCTCTATTTAAATAAAATTATGATTAATAATGATAAAATATATTAATTATTAATAATTGGTTAACACTAATTTAGTTTTAAAATTTTAGGAAATAAGAATGAGGACAATTAGTATTTTAAAATGTCATTTTTCAATAAAAATATTTTTTAATTATATCTCATATTTTTTATCTAAAAGTTAATTTCTAAATTTTATAATTTTAATTTGAAAAAATAAAAAAACATTTTTGGATTTATAAAATTAATATTATCTTAATATAAAATTTTGATATTTTTCTAAAAATAATAATTCTTAGGTGTATAGTGAAAAATGCCATTTTTAAAAATAACATGACTTTTATGAAATTATTTAGAAATAAGTATGAAATTTAAATTATTGAATCCTTTTTATATAAACAAATATTTATTTTATCATTGAATTTATAAATTTAATTTTTTTTAATTTACAAACCCATATTTTACATTTTAGAACTTGAGTTGTATTTTTTAAAAAATTGTGTTTAATACATTATAAAATTAGTATTTAAAAAATGATTTATATCTATTTTAGAAATTGAATCAAATAAAATGTATTTAAAATTTTAAATCATTAGTTCCAAATTGTGTAATATGGTATATTTTATTTTTGGGAATAATGGATAAGTTACCTTGGGTAAAAACTAGTTACCACAGTAAAAGTTAAAATGATAAAAATAAAAACAAATCTAATGGTAATGGGTTGAAAACATGTTTAAAAAATGTGTTGGAATAGGATTTAGGGAAAATATATCGACCTTATATAATTACCTATATATTTTTTCTTAAGTTTTGAGTCACTTTGCTCAGGATTGACTTCCCATTATTGAAAAATTTTGGGTATTTACAAAAAATGTCATCCTTTTTCACTTATAAAAGGGGAACTCCTCTCCTCACTTACCCTCACACCACAGGACACTTATTTCAGCTAAAAATCTATCCATAAATATCTAAAACATACATATACACCTTTAATAGGTCCTATAGTTCTCAAAATTTCATTCCTAAAAGTATTAACCCCCTTTACAAAGGAGATAATCCAAGAAGTGAGGTATAAATTTCTAACTGCTCCTTTCTCATTTATATTTCTTTATGTGCACTTATTCTTCCTATAATTCCATTAAACCATATTAAAATGATTAAATTATTATAATTATTATACTTTTATGTTATTATAATTATGGTATAATTATTATCCACCTTTCCCTTTTCTATTAAGAAGAAATGAAATCGCCATTCATGCATTGTGCGGACCACCGCCTATATGACGTAATGTGTTTAATTTTCCTTAACCACATTAAAAGGATGATCATAATAGAATATTTAATATATAAGTATTATTTTTATGACATATTTTATACTTTTAAATTATAAATCATACTACTCATTTTTTTCATTCTGTGGAAAATGATATCATCATCCATGTGTATGGGTGGACTACCGCCTCCATGGAACAATAGATTTTCTTTATTTCTTTTAATCACCGCCTTACATGGATAGTAATTAGAAATTTTTTAATGAATAAATATTATGTTTATGAAATTATTAAATTTATTCAAATACAAATTTTAAAACCTATTAACAATATGAGTAATAAACAACTTTGGTAAATTCAATCGTCTAAAAGAGCATTCTAAGGACAAAAAATGATTTCTCCATACTATGTGATAAATTTGTGTAGGTTATATTATTATTATAATTACTTAAAATTATGATATATCACACTAAATAATATCATTATGATTCTGACATAATTATATTACAACTAAACCACCACATAATCATTCATTAATCATGGTATGTTCATGTTTGGGTTAGTTTAACCACCTACATGAACAATGCTATGGATTTATATCATGGATGACTATGTGAACTTAATTAATAGTGTAATATGATATAAATATGTAAATAATGATATTTTTTATTCTATAATGGTAACATTATTGTTAAACTCATTAATTAATAAAACACTTCTTGTTTGTTAAGAATCACCAAAACATGATCATCGTCGATTTCATCTTCATGGTTTGTAACCAAAGCTACAATGGAATGAAATTATAAATTTATAACTATCATGGAACATATATTATAGTGAATTTAATGATATTTTAATTTTTATATTCTTATAAATAATTATTACCAACACTATTTTTACATAACTAGTACAAAGGATCAAACTATAAACACCTGATGTGGGAAAATAAGTAAAAACTAACTAGAATTAATATAGATAATGGTTATATATGAAGATTATAAATGACAATGTATATGATTAAATTTATTAATTAAGTTATTAATATAAAAAATTGATATAATATTTTAAAATATATTCATGGAATTCAAGATAAGAGGTAAGGGTTTTGTGTCTCAATTTTCACCCCTTGAGACACATTTCTTATTATACACCATGTTTTATTTATAATAGTGTATATAATATAAATTTAATATTTTTCATCATTATTAACTTAATATTCATGATATTTAAAGTTTAATTTGAAATTATATCCTTTAATGGGGTTTTTATTAAAATGCTTTTAATGTTGTAATGGTTTTCTCAATCTCAATTCTGATTCTTTGAGACATGTTACATGTTATGCATCATGTTTCCTTTGTATAGTTTTATATTGATTTATTATCCCATTAATTTTCTATACTTTATTTCCTTGTAATTATTTGGATATACTAATGCAAATCATGTTCTTTTCTTCAAATTTATTTTGAATAAACTGTTTTCACCATCGTAAGAGTTTTTGGTAACTCGATTTTTATCCATTGAGTTATGATAATTCTCTTGAACTCATTTCATATATGTTCATAACATTCTTCACTTTGATTGTATTATGTGGTGTTCTCTCTTTTTTTTGGATTTAAATTCCTACAACATTAATACTTTTCAAATATTTATTACCTTATGCATTATATATCCTATAAGGTATATTGACAGCTTCAATATTCTTTCTTTGAGTTATAAAGTATTATCTTGAAGTTTGTTCTTTAATGATTGGATTATCCCACCCTAATATTTTATTATATGGTATTTTTTTAATGTAGTAAAATAAAGTTTTAAAATAAAGAATGTTTTCTTACTCTCTTTTTTATACTGTGGGTTTTCAAAAAAGGTATTTTCAAAGTATTAAAAGGGTCCCTTTCCTTTCATTATCAAATGTTTTATATTTGGATCCACATTTCCTATAGAAATATTTATGTCTTTTTTAAGGCTCTATTATTAGAAATTCTTTTTAAAAGTAAAATATTTAAAAATATTTCACCTCACCTTTTCAAAAGTTACTTTTGAAAGTGACATGTAAGTTTGTATTCTACATCAATGTTAAAAATTATTTTTAAAAACTCTTTTAAGCTTTTACCACCATTTTTCTTTTTATATTAAAAAGGATTTATACTCATGGGATTTATCTTACATGATTTATTCTCTAATAAATATATATATTTATAATTTTTTGGGATTGAAATTTTGGTATTAAACAATTAGATTCTTGATCCATTATTTTGTGATACCCTTCAAAACATTCTTTTACAAGGATATTTTTCATCAATGAAAACATCCTTTCAAGTTTAATTTATTACATTAGGAATATGTTCTTTTGAAAGCATCCACCTTCTTTCTCTAGATGGATTATGAAATGTTTATTTCTATCAAAATAATAAACCATCATTACCTTTGTCTTTCCTAACCATCCACCATGAATAGACATAACTTTTCTTTAAATGGATTTTCTTTGTAAATACCCTTTTTTCATTACTTTGATTAAAGGATTTTCACCTAGATTTCATCCATAGATTTATTATGTAAATAATTAGCTTAACCATTTATAATTACTCCATGTGGTTTTAGTTTGAGGGATTCTTAAATATAATGAAATTACATTTATTAATTAGGGAACTATTGAAGATCCATATATATTTTATTCAGATATGGATGTTTATTGATTACTTAGGAAATTTGACTATGTATTATTTAACCATACACCTTATTTATTTGGATGTCTAGAGACCCATTTTTTGTCTTGTAATACTTTGAAATATTTTTATATATATTTCCAGAGCTAGGCACTGAGACGGTGTGCGATTCCGAGTCCCAATGTGCCCAAAATTAATTTTATAAAAATATTAAATATATTTTATATTGTTCATGCATGATACCTCAAATAAAATGGGATAAATCTTAAAAAGTTGGTCATATCAGAAATCTGAGAAGACAGTTGGGTCCAAAATGCGGTTTTTAACCTAGGTGCGACATAAAATGGGTCAGTGAGGGATGTTAGGACCCCTCACTCATTGATGGTGCGTTAAGTGGATTTATTTAATTATTTAATTAATTAAATAACTCATTTAACCTAAAATAAAATGTTTATAAATATATAATTATAGTGATTTTTCCAGGATTGGCCTCACAATCCTATAAACGTTAGCGGAGCTCTCTCTTCATCCTCTGACGAATCGAGATCGATCGATGATGAATCCTTGGATCAACATGAATCAAATAACAATGAACGAAATAGATATACCTTCTAAATTGATTCATGTTTTCTTCATCAGTGAGTGATCTAATCTAAGTTTGGACTCGTTATATGTGGTTTTCTTCCCTTATAATAAGTTTATTGAGTATATCGCTCTTGTTTCTTTGATCTTCACTCTATATTGTCCTTTTCATGATCCCATGTACTAGATTTAAATTTGTTATCAATTTTTTCTCTAACCATGGTTCCCATTCTTAATCGTTGTCCAAGAACACTTGGATAGTGATGTTTAAAACTCTATTCTTGATTCTTTTCCCCCTCACTTCTTCGCATTTTTTCACTAATAGAATCCTCGTGGTTCCCGATTTGATGATTTATAGGTGGAACAAATCTCATTCTGGCCCCTGGATCTATGAAATATCTATTAAATGACAACGGTTTTTCAAGAAAAGGATACATTCCGGATCGTTGTGAGGTGAGGATGATTGATTTGTTGATTAAACATCAAGATCGTGATGAACAGAGGCGCGGCAGCGTGCAGAATGAATGGTGGTTCTCTAAATCTTCACCAGAGTCATTTTTCAAAAAGAAATGGCCAAAAAGAATAATCTACATCAAGATCCATGTTTTTCGGATAGATTCAAGGTAGAATCTATGGTGGTTTGACCAGATTCAAGGTGAAATACCGGATATGAAGTTTCTGTGAAAATACTTATTACACGTCATGTTTGGGATGAAAAAAATGGTGCATAGACTTCCTACGTGGTGGCTCTAGGGTTTCAAGGACAATAAAGATGACATGATGTATAAGATTCTATCAGACACTATGTATTCTCTTCCTATTTGGTCAGACCATGTGGTCGACCACACAATCATGGCCACTGAGACGTGGCCCAATCCCGTGTTGCATGGACATGCAGTGTAGTCCAACTACATGGCATGTACTGACACACATATAGAGATCCATGTACTATCTAGGGACACGGGAAGGTGGTGAAGTAGGACCACACATTGTGTGGGTCCCCTCACACACCATGTTCCCCTTGGGCTCCTTTCATGAGATTTTGAACATCCATATATCCTTCATTTGAACTCAGATTTTGGCCCACGGGTATCATATCCTAAGATTTTTTTCACATAGAACATGATGGTTCCCTTTGTTATGGATTTTGAGATATGGTGTGAAATGATCAAGGAACAACACCTTCTGAGGAAACCCTGATGATGGCAGTGATCATGTAGGATCACCATATGCAGATTCTTCTAGGTATTACCCTTTAGAGTTTCCAGATGGTTCTTATAGGTTTTACCCTCCTGTAGGGTTGGGCAGTGGAATTCCTTGATAGTTATTCTAGGTGTTGCCCTCTAGCAGGGCTAGGTAGTGGAGTTCCCAAATAGCTCTTCTAGGCGTTACCCTCCAGCAAGGTTGGGTATTAGATTTCCCCGATGATTTATTTCGATCATTACCCTCCAATGGATATGGGTAGTGGATTTCCCTGATGGTTTCTTTCAAGAATTACCCTACAGCAAGGATGGAAAGTATAGTTCCTTGATGACCTTATTTTTGGGCATTACCCTTCAACAGGTCTAGGAAGTGGAGTTTCCCAATGATATTTCTGAGCGTTACCCTTCAGTGGGGCTGGGCAGTGGAGTTCCTTAGTGACTAGCAGAGTGGGACCCTCCTATCATACTAGGGCCTGGGATCCTTACCTAGAGATTTTTTCCCCTCAATTGTGTGGCATGGTGACAAGATGTGGTTTTATGTAGCCTTGGAATCATGAGGAAGAGTAACACTTTCCCCACCAAGACGTGTTCTTGTGACGCAACATAAAATCGTGTGGGTGAGTCAGTGTTTCCCAAAGTAGATAGTATCAAGGTGTGTTGATTGAGTTCCCTATACTTTTTTGTTTAGGGCATACATATGGGGTATTTGGATTTATTGATAGACTTTTGGAACTTTTGGCGACTCTTCTTTCTGGGAGATCCCCTTACTCTATCGTTTGGGATTCTTTGACTGAGCATGTATATACATTATTTATTATAGATTCACACCTTGGATTTGGATACTCTCCTTCCAATATAGGTGAATACATGTAGGGTATTCCATGTGATTTCCTTTTTTAGATTCTCGCGGTTAGATGAGTCTTCTCCCCTGCTATAGGTGGATAAGTTTCGATGGGTAGTTCATCTACTCACCATGTTTATCCCCTTGTACTTGGATGAGCTTACTTTCACTCTCTTTCACATATATAAAACACACCTTTAACAGTGATATAATAGGCCTTTATCAGTACTAGAAAAGCACTGACTACCTCATCACAGTTAAAAGGCCAAAGCTTTTATCAGCACTAAAAATTGTCGATAAAGGGTAGCTTTATCGGTGCAAATAAAATCACTGATAAATCATACTTTTATTAGTGATTTTATTTAGCGCTAATAAAGGAATACTTTATCAGTGCTTTAACAAGCACTGATAAAGGATATCTTTATCGACACATTTAGTAGCATTAATAAAGGTGAAAATTGTAGTGTGATGCTACAACACACTACAGCACTAGAAATAGGTGTAGTGTGTTGTAACAACACACTACATCACCATAAATGGAAACAGAAATTAATAAAATAATATACAAATTCTTAATTTAAATGAAATAAAATTTATAACACAAATACAAGAAAAAAACTATTATATAATATTTCAATTGTTTTTTTTTTACTAAAATTAATGTAAATTTAGAATAAAAAGGAATACTTGGAGTTATATGGGTCACATCGTGAGTTTAATTGAGGTTTTAATGATTCCTACACATCAAAATTGACTTATGGATCATTTTCCAAAAGTAAAAAAATAATAATTCGAATGTGTTTTCTCAGTTTTAAGTATGTCAATTTTTTTTATTAAAATTAATGTCAGTTTTTAATAAAAAGATGTACTTTGAGTCATACTAGTCACACTGTGAATAGGATTGAGGTGAAACTAATTCCTACACATAAAAAATGACTTATTTATAGTTTTCCTAAAGTTTTAAAATAATCTTAATGTTTTTCTCAGTTTTGAGTATGTTAGTTATTTTTTCACAAAAATTAATGTCAATTTGGAATAAAAAGATGCACTTGGATTCATTCTAATCATACCGTGCATCAGATTGAGGTTTGTATGATTATTACACATCTAAAATGACTGATGGTTAATTTTAATAAATTATCAAACAATCATAATATGTTTCCTTGGTTTTGAGTACACCACTTGTGTTTTTTACTACAATGTGATTATAAACTGGAAACACGCACTTTGATCCATACAGGTGGAATCATGTGTGGGTATGACATGAGACTGATTCATACACATAAAAAATGAATTATTAATTATTTTTCCAAATTATCAAAAAAAATTAAGTTTGTTTTCTTATTTTTCAATAAGTGACACATTTTTGCATTAAAATGTCAATTTTAAACTAATAACGGACACTTGGAGTAATACCGGTCATATAGTGCGTCGGATTGAGGTGATACTAATTCCTACATGTCAAAAATGACATATGGATCATTTTCCTAAATTGATAAAACAATTCTAATGTTTTTTCTCATTTTTGAGTATGTATGTTGGTTTTTTCACTAAAATTAATATCAATTTTGAATAAAACGACGCACTTAGAGTCATATCAGTTACATCGTGTGTCGGATTGAGGTGTGTCTGATTCCTACATGTCCCAAAGTATTGATGTATAATTTTTATAAAGTACCAAAACAATCATAATTCATTTCCTCGATTTTGAGTATGCCACTTGTGTTTTTTAATAAAATGTCATTTTAAACTGGAAACATGCACTTTGAGCCATACAGGTGGCATCGTGTATGGGTTTTAAATGAGACTGATTCATACACATAAAAAATGAATTATTAATCATTTTACCAAATTATCAAGACAATCCAAGATATTTTTCTCATTTTTCAGTGAGTGACACTTTTTTTGTATTAAAATGTCAATTTTAAACTGATAACAGACACTTTGAGTCATACCAGTTACATCGTGCATCGGATTGAGGTGTGGGTGATTCGTACACATCAAAAATGACTTATGGATTGTTTTTCTAAAGTACCAAAACAATATGAATGTTTTTTCTTGTTTTTGAGTATGTTAGTTTTTTTCACTAAAATTAATGTCAATTTTGAATAAAAAGACGTACTTGGAGTCATACTGATCACACCATGTGTCGGGTTGAAGTTTTGATGATACATACACATCTAAAATGAATAATGGATCATTTTCCTAAAGTATAAAAACAATCAGAATAAATTTCCTTGGTTTTGAGTACGCCATTTGTGTTTTTTACTAAAATTTCATTTTAAACTAGAAACACGAACTTTGAACCATACAAGTGGCGTCGTGTGTGGGTTTGACATGAGATTGATTCATACACATCACAAATAAATTATGAATCATTATCCCAAATTATCAAGACAATATGAGTGTGTTTTCTTGGTTTTCATTGAGTGACACTTTTTTATATTAAAATGTCAATTTTAAACTCATAATGGACACTTTGACACCAGCCCTCCTCGATGACCACGATATATCAATGTTGGTTTTCCTTCAATAGTTATTTCATGTACCTGCTAACTTTGGTGGTTGATTACACACATATGTATTCAAACATTTAAGTTGGATTATATACATGTTTGATGATTGGGAGTTGTACAGAATTTTATTCAATAACACTAGTGGAGAAATTGAAGCTTCCAACACAGAATGATCTTACAGGTGGATTACTAACCTGTTAAAATCACTTAAACAAGTGGTGAAAATCATTATTTCAATAAGTCACCTAAAAAACTTTCACAATGGCTCTTATCTTAAGTAAAAAGTGTTGTGTGAACTTTTAAATAATTTTTCTCAAACACAATCATGGTATGATCCTCATTATCCTTCATTTCCCAATAATTTTATTGTTTTCAAGTCAGTTTTTCTTATCATAGTCTACCTCAATCTCCACATTATTCTTAGAATTTTCCTCCTCCTCCATGTCGGTCTATGACTCTGACTCTGCCTCTAAATATGCCTCCGCCTTTGCCTCCTTCTTTGCTTATGCCTCTGCCTCCATGATTTCCCAACAATTTTATTGTTTGTAGGTAATCGCTTCTAAAAAAAATTGATTTCATCTATTATACTTATCCTTGATAAAGAGATCAAAAATAATATATAAACATTCTAACACTAATTATTCACACCCCAAATATATTTTTAAGTTCATAACTCATACTAGATCATAAACATAATAGGTAATCACTTAAATTTTTTGTCAGCATACATCTTGACAAAAAAATATGTTTCCCACTCATCTCTAAACAAATTGATTTATTCTTTTGAGTAACTAGGTTTTTTGAAATTATGATAGTAATAATAAAATATAAACAAACAAATGGTTATGAAATATATTTAATGAAATTATAATTACCTTTGGAAATTACCTATTGGGGGTTGCTGGTATTTTCATGATTTATGATTTCTCTCATAAATTTTCAAACATAATATCCATAATCGATGTCATTATCTTGTTTCAGAAAATCCAGAAACATTGACCAAAATAAGTAAATTATTTTCAAATATTTTTATAGTTAAATATTTCTATATATATACCTTAATTTGTTTCCATTTGTAGTAATCCACATGCTTTATCCCTTTAGACACTGACTTCATGCCATGATCTAACCTGTATTGAGCGACTGCCTTATCATAACAAAATTATTGTTAAAACATGTACTAAATATATAATTTAAAGTTTATCTATAGAATATTGATTTTATTTTATTACATATTCACAATACACATCATGTGTGGTCAGTTGGTTGCATATTCATGCATTGGATCCAAAAAATAAATATTCGAGGTGTCTAGATTGAATGCTATCAACATCCAATTCATCCTAAAAAACAAAAACAATTAAGTAATTCAAAAATTAAAAATATATTTTATGTGATTAGATTGTAGATTTTTACCTTTTCATTGTAGTCATCAAAAATATTCTATTGTCTGATTCTTTTTTATTAAAAACTTTGAGTAACTCGTCTTTTTTCTTCTTAATTTCTTCTTCATTCAAAGTAAGTTATGGTTTAGAAATGATATAGGGATTAATGAATCTAAATAATTCTTCACATGATATCCCCTTTATATAGTTGTGATATAAATGCTTATACAAAATATAAATAGTTATTAACGTTAATAAACGTATTATATCACTATTTAGACAGACGTATTATGAAATTTTACCTTATGTATGTGTTTATAACTGAGTCTCCCAGCCATTCATGCATGAGAATATCATTTAGAGTCTCAAGACCAATTCTATATATCAAGTAATATCCATATATTTATTCTTCATATTCAATGTAATATGTAGTTTTATCTTTAAATGTGGTCTCTACGTGAAGTTGTAATGATAATAAATGTTGCTCTAGAATTGGTAGGGAGAAGGTACTCTCGGAAGGTCGTTTTGTTTTCTTGGTCGATTCACTAGATTTTCTTGATTCAGCCTTCCTTTTCTCTACTTCTTTATCCATATTTAATACCATACCTCACTTCAGAATTTTTTATCATTAAATATTATATGTTTTTCATATGAAATTTTTTTTTAAATACATACCTCATGTATCTTTATAAGATTAGACGTCCATGTAATGAAATATCTAATAGAAGCATCAACTATTGTAATATCTGGACAATCAGGTGGAATAGGAAACTCAGCAGTTGACTCATAAGCTACCTCAATCCCTACCCTCATGTGATCTTTTGGGAGGTCTTGATTCTGTATCTAGTCTCCTAGGATATTATACACTATAACTATTGCAACATGGCGATACGTGGGTGTTAACAGGTATAAATCACATACAATTGTACCATGTAGAATTTTAGTAATATAAAGTTATCATAAGTTGTTTGATTCATATTTATAAGAAAGAGTAATGAAAAAAATGATTACCCCGGGTAAGGTATGTAGTTGGGGGTAATGACCGGCCTCAAAGCTAGTGGGATCATTTTGTTCATGTGTGGATCTTTGTTTCACCACCGATTTTATTTGATCCTTTCTTATACAATGGTCTTCCAAACCAGAGTGCAAAATAATATCTTACAGTGAGTATATTTGTGTCTGCAATCATCTCACCATATTATATGTATCTTCATGTAGTTTTATCTTCTCGAAATATGTTCAAGGAGAGACTCAAAAACCCAATCCTCTAATGCAACCATATTGTTTAGGCCACTTCAAAGCTACTAAAAGTATCTTTTCTTCTAGTATGGTCATTGTCAATTATTGTGTATAAACCATATAAAAAAATATGAATATAAATAGATATTTTTTATGTAATATTATTATAAATAATAACGAATTATAATTATTTCATACTTACACATGCTTCCCATAATATTTTTGTATTTTGATCAACTAATTTATCCTCCTTATTTACATTAGCCTCCTTCCATAACACATGATGTGGGATGGAAGTGGCTTAAGATTTTGATTCATAAATCTATATATAAACAAAAAAACATATGTCGTTTCATATCACATAATTAAACTTTATTTTTGATTTAAAATACATACCAATTTCTTCTCTAATGAAGTGTACCCCATCCTTACTTTTTGATAGGGGTATGTTGGTTTTTATGAATGTTATTTATTTTCATCACTCTTTTGTTGTTTCATAAATTAAAATTTTTAGATCAAGTTAGATAAAATAAATAATTTCAAATAATATATTATCAACTACAATGCACATGATATTATTTCTCATTACAATTATTAATAAAATCAGTCCATGTTTTTTACTTTATAATGTGTGCATAACTAAGAAGTGTTTGGGGCTTTATTTTCCCCTCATAATTCCTAAGATGTAACTTTATAAGAAGAGTTTGGAAGCATCTATGGGATTTTCCAGTAGCCATTAAGAAAATTTTCTTACAAAAATATTCTAAGATAAATGAATTCTATAAGGAATGATGAAAATTAAATCAACATTTCCTTATATAATTTTTCAATAAAATAGAGGAAGTATATTGTAACATTACCATTCTATATTTCCAAACAGTTTCCTTCATTACAGGTTGGACTTGGCACAATGAATCAATATTAATTAGAACATTAATCCTTGTTGTGACCCCAATATAACTAATGAACATTGACTTGTTGGGCTCAATAGGTTTTCCACATTGATTCTATAACGTACTGGTTTCGGAAGCCACCCAGAGGTGCCCCATACCCAGTTGGTCACATGACCTCAAGCGTATTTCCCCGAATTCCAGAGGATACTGACTAGCAGTGAGGACCTTAGGTGTGATAGTGGGGAAACTATTCCCTCATTGGAAAAGTAACACAGTGGAAGAAAACAATGGCAATAGCGGAAGCGGTAATAATCCATACAAAAGTAAATAGCGGAAGACTATAAAATAATAAACTGGATCACACATATATATATATGAATGATGCATGATACATATGTCTAGGAAATCAGCCAAACAAATCACAATGCTGGAATACAACAGTACTAAGCCAAGTACAAAAGAAAAGTAGTAAACAACTCCTCAGCATCGCAAGCTATAGATTGGTCTCATTATCTCTTGCTCTAAAGCAAATCAAGTACCTGAATTAGAAGGGTTCTTGCCCTTATCTATACCTACAACAATATAATCTTTTTAGTCCCAAAAGAAGGTCCCAAACAGGGTGTGAGACTAAATCCCAGTAGGCAACCACCACGATATTTGTGCCTAACAGTCAGTGAATATATGGCAGGCAGTAAGTAAATAAATGCAGTAAACAAGGAATTACTCAGTAGTAACAATCCACAGTTTCAAATATCCAACAAAAGCTAATCAAAGCGGATAATCAAAAATAGGTAACCCTCTGGGAAGTACCCATAGTCTATCCCCTCTATTCTTACCTAGAAACGTAAGCAAGCAGTTAAACACAAATAGGTAACCCTCTGGGAAGTACTCACAGCCTATCCCTTATGGTCCTACCTAACAAGTACAAGCAACCCTATGGGTAGTACACTCAGTGTAACCCCTCTGGTTCAGTTTAAGAATAGACTCTATGAGGAAGCACTCACCGTCAATTCCTCCTATAGTCTTGTATCAGTAACTAAAGGAGATCTAGGGAAGCACTTACATCTCATTCCATCTATGGCCCACGTTTAGGAACTATAGAAACTCTGAGGAATCACTCAACATCAATTACCCTTGTGGTCTCACATTGTAAGTAAAACAGACACTCTGGAGAAGCCCTCAACATCCATTCTCCCTATGGTCTACTACACCAGGTTCTCACAGCCCTGTGTCAGTCAAGCAAGAATAGTAGTGCGTATCAGCCAAAGTAAACCTCAATAACTACTTGGATAGCAGTCTACAGCATATCAGCATGTCAGAACAATAGTCACACCATCCTACAACTAGGCATGGGAAAGTAAACAACATCCTAACAGGAAGACTAGACCCAACGGTCAAAACAGGAAAAACATGCATGGGAAAACACATCCAAAGTATTGAAATTAACCATATTCACATATAATTAACCTCTACTCAATCATACAAGCATATAAGGAAAACAATAGGGCTAAAACGGTAAATGTGCAATACCTCGTTCATGGGTATTGGGAAAAATTGCACATATAACTCAAATACTCTCAATAGAATGTCACAAACCACCTACCTCGGTGTTTTAAGATCAATATACTTGATTCTCAAGGATTGAATCACCTTATAAATCCTAAGATCTACAAAAACATCTAAAACATTTAATAGGGGATAACTTGAGAAAGAGGAGGAATCATGAAACGAAGCTTAAGAAGAAGAGAGAGCTTACTGATGTGATTCCAATGCAATCGACGGAGTTCGATTCGGAGAACGGACGCTCGATCAGGGGCTCGGCAAAGATCTTTACCATTATCTCACTCTCGGATGAACCAAACCTAAAAGGATGTGGTTCTGTCCATCAGACGTGACCCCAGTGCATTTAATGAAAAAAAAGAAAGTACACGGTGTGTACTTTGGAAGTACACGGTGTGTACTTTCTGTTTCTGTACCCCGCATTAGGCGGCCTTCATATCACCCCCACATGGCCATGTTCATGGCCACTACACGTCCAGCACACAGCTACCCGCGGTAACCAAGTACATGGCGTGTACTCATAAAGTACACAGCGTGTACTTCAGAAATTTCCAGAAATTCCTCTTTTTTCTCAAAAATGACCAGAAAATGAAAACATACCTGAAAATAAGATCTGGGTTCTTACAGATTCCAACCAACCTCAAATTTTATACCCTGACTTTTTGCCTTGATAATTTTATTCAACACTGTGATTCTGCATCATTGTTGTATTTTTTTCATCAACATGTTGTTGATCCCCTAATAATTCTATAGTTTCATCATTAACAGTTTATTCTTACTCTGGATTAGTAACATCATCATGTGTAGAAGACATTGTTTTCATGATTAGTCAAACATTTAATTTTTCTTTAATAACAACAATACAATACACTCAATGCATAAAATCCTTCATTTTCATACATCTTGCATGAAAATTGTTACTCTCTTGAATAAAAATATAATAATTCAATACTCCAATACAACTAACCATAACTACCTTTATTTAATCTGTCCTTAGAAATTTATTTCATTCCATCTCTTAATTATGGATTGGACTCCATCTTTCAAACTAGCCTTCCTCCCATCATTGTGGTTCCAAAGTTCCTTAATGACATACCTCTAAAACAGTTATTATTGCATTTTGTTTTTAGATATTTATCTCCCACGTTTTTTGGACATCCATATATATTGCTTGAACTTCTCTAATAAAAATTTATCTCATACCGTGTACTAGTGATAATTTTGGATGACTACCACTCATATTAGTTCAAGAAACAAGAAGATATGAGGGATGAGTTTCAAGCAACAAAATGAAATAATAACTATTTGGGAGATGAAATTAGAGTTGCCACTGAGGTTAAAAAATAAGTTAAATGCAATTTTAATTGTGGATTCTAACATATTACATTACAAAAATGAAGGAATGAACATTAAAATCTACATGACTTCCACTCGTAGTCATTTATTTCCCCTCAAAAACATTTATTGTTTTCCACTTCTTCTAAAATTTTTCTTTTTTGGGTAGGTATTAGAGGAGACACAAACTTATGGTGGTATATATGTGAGGCGGATGGGAGATCTTGACAACTGGCCATTTCTCCAAGCTTCCAAGAGAAATTATCCTGAAGATGAAGTCAAAAATAGGGTGAGATATATCTGCTCATTGTGGGGGTAATACCTTCGAGAGTCAGATTAGATGACTCATCGTAGTAGTATTCTCATACAAGTATGCTTAATTTAAAAGTTCTAATAGGATCCAATGTGACCACACTCAAAATAAAAGTATTTTTTGATAAAGTGTTGTCAAAAGTAATCGAGTGAGTTGTATAAGAAAATACATATCAAGAAACCAAACAAAACAAGTCATTATGATTTGATTAATTTTTTAGTGTCATTTATTTTGTTCCTAGAAAGTATTAAATGATGAGGATGAAAGGATAAAAGATTTTAAGAATTATTTGGGATATGCAGTATTCAAAGTCATGGTAGCATCTTTGATGGAGATTAATGAATACAATCCAAGTAGGAGGTATGTCATCAAGGAACTTTGGAACCAAAATGATGGGAGGAAGGCTAGTTTGAAAGAGGGAGTCTAATCCATCATAAAGATATGGAAGGAAATCAAGCATCTTGGGATGGATTAAATAAAGGTAGTGAAGGATATTTGTAATACAGTATTGAAGTTTTGTATCTTTGTTCAAGATAGTAACAATTTTCATGCAAGATACATGAAATTGTGTACTTTTATGCATGTAATGTATTGTATTTTATATTTATCTTACCAAAATGAATCCTTATTTATAAAACCTTATTTGTGAAACTTTTGGTCCTTTTTTATGAAAATTTATTTATGTTACTTATGACTATTATGTGTTGTATGCTTCTTTTACAACAGTAGATGGAGATTCAGTTTGTAGTAGTCTCGTATGAAGATAGAGTGAGTTTATAGAGTAAGGGTGGAATTGTGTAGGTATAGGTAATAGAGATAGAGAGAGAGATAATATACTCATAAACAAAATTTACACTGATTACTATTTTTACATATGTTTACTTATAAAGAATATTGATGTTAATAACATTATGAATAAGTTCTAATCTCAATCCCTAATGAAATATAATATACTCATAAATAAATAATAGGAAGCTTATATGTCCTAAGACCATAAAAAAGAGTATAATATACTAGGATTGTACCTGTCACTATAGAAGAACCTTGTCTAGCATCATCCACAGACTACTCATCCATAAATAATCTACCAATCATATCTAATGACCCTACCTAGAAGGAATAGCTCAAAGGGACCATTGGAGGTTCCCCAACTAACCACATCTATAGAAATGTTTCACATCAAAGAGGCAATATGGATTAAAGTGTCTTAGGAACCTACACTAATAGAATCACTCAAAAAAATTTCTCAATTGAAGAGGAATTGGAATACCACCACTCTAATGGTCTTGAATAAATGAATCTCACCCCACCTATATTTGACATCACTTATGTATACTCAAGGATTCCTCACCTTCCAATTTTGGATATTTTTTTAATCCACCGTAAGATCCCTCAAATAACATACATCCCTTTAAAGGGTTAATTTTTTAAATTATGCTCAGTATTGATCTAGAATTTTTTTACTCTTAAAAATGAAATGAATATATTCAATGTAATACTAAATTTATTATTGTAGTACCCCCGGTTTCTAGTATGTAACCCTTTCTTTATGATTTTCATGGTTTTAAAGTTAAGGGTGTTGAATGGGAGAGTCGGGAGAACTTGGAATGATGTTTTGAGGCAAAGGGGAAGTCGTACGGTCGGCGTACGGTTTGTCTAACCGTGCGGACAAACTGTGCGTAGTGGGTCTTGGAGGCAGTGGCTTTCGCACGGTCGGCGCATGGTTAAGGGAAATCGTGTGATGAGGCCGTGTGTGAAGGATGTCCGAGGCAGAAGCTAATGCATAGTTAGCGCATGGTTTGTCAAACCGTGTGGACTAACCATGCGGTCACTTAAAGTTAGATCCTAAAATTGTGGATCTAACTCGTTTTGCCTTTAATTACCTTGATTAAACCTCCCAAAAGTCCCTAACTCAGGATTACTCTCCCTTAAAGGTTGGAAGACTTCTCCCAAGCATTCTGGAGGCGATCCGAAGGCTTCTCTTGGCTAATCGAAGCCGGATTCTTAAGGTATGTGATCGTTCTTGATCGGTTTCTTAGATCTAATTAGATATACTTCTCCTCTTCTCTCGTTTTCTTAGATATACACTCGTTATGGGTATATCTAAGGGTTTGGATACAAAATATGACAATATTTGGTCTTGGTTGTGTTAGGAGAAGAGATCTAAGGATGGTTTTTGGATTTTTTACCCAGTGTTCTTGAGCGTTCTTCGTCTGTGGCTTGGTTTCGCCCAATTTTTTAAGGTAGGTGGATTCACTCTCGATTCCTCTTTCTTAGAACTTGAATTATTATTTCAAATTCATTTATTTTCATGGTTGTAAAATTGTGGTGCAAACCATGTTATAAATCTTATTTAGTGATGATTTATGGGTTTTGATGAAATTGTAGAAATTGAAAGAATGGTTGTGCAAAGTGTTTTGGTTTCTTTATTTTAAAATAGTGATTTTAAAATATGGTTTTGCTGGATTTGGAAAATGGTTTGTGGAAAAAAGGGGTTTTCAATAAAAGGGTGATTCTTTATTGAAAGGTTTTGAACACACTTGGTTCTGGGCATGGATTGCATGGGTTGTGGTGTGTGTTCATATGCATTGGGATGGATAAGGGCGAGAAGTCCCCCCATCAATAGGTTGGGACGGATAAGGTTGTGAAGTACCCCCGTCAAGGTAGTCCACTAAGTGACGGCTTAGTGGAAGGATAACTCACCACTCGCGAGTATAGAGAGGTCCAGGTTTCATGCATGGTTGGTTGTGTGGATTGGTGAAATGGAACAAATGTGATAGATGGAAATGTGAATGGAATTGGGAACTTTTCTTGATTTATTTTATTGAGAAATATGGGTTTTGTTGTAAAATGGTTTTGACATGGAACTTGTTATATCGTGAACTGTTTTTGGAATTGTTTTATATAAATTTTTTTATATAAATGTGTTAACATGTTTTATCTTAGAGGCATGGGTTGGGAAGTCATCGGGGAAAACCTACTGAGTTTCATTACTCACCCCCTGCTTTGGAACGTTGGTGCTTTTGAAGATGTCATATACCAGGACGTTGGAAAAGGTAAAGTGTCACGTGTTTAGAGCACTGCTTCGTGACACTTGGGCTGGTTCATGATGTTGGAGCTTGGATCTTGTGGAGCATGGAGTTGGGTTGTTGTCTTGTATTCTTTGAGTTTGTCTTTCAGCTGTTTACTCTGATGTTTTAGTGTTGGTTTCCACTGTGGTAATCTTGGTTGGTTTTTGCTAAATAAATGGTTGAGTTTTCTGAGTTCTTATCATGCATCATTTAGTTGTTTAGTCTGGTTATGTTTGTTGGTTTTGTGGAATGTTCAAAAAGGGTAAATCATCCCCCACTTGTTTGAAACCCTTTGGCATTTATTGCCAGCCTTTGGTGCCTTGGGGATGTCGCTTAAGGCCAAGTAATGACTCGTTACACTCTCAAGCCAATGAGAATTGTCGGGTCGTTACAAATGGTATCAGAGTGTTTGGTACTTTCCTAACAAGTAGTCATCGATGTTCTTGGTCTTGGAGTTGAAATTCCTTCTTGTCTATTCCTTGGGTGGTCATCTTAGAGAGGAGTAGGATTTTCGGAACTTGAAATGTATAGCATAAAAGGACGTAGCTAACCTGTTTATTCTTAACTTCAAGTTATCAGGGTGTTGGGTACATAAGTGTTTTGGATACACTTCTAGAATGTTGGAAATCTTATTGTCATGAGTTTATCCAATGATATGAGCATGACATGCATTATAGAGGAATTAATTCCCATTAGTATTTCATAAATCATTCTGAGAAATGGATTATGGTTTGATGCAAAAGCATGATTTCTAAAAATTTTAAGCACGTTTTCAAATGAAATATTTTGAAAAGATAATGGTTGATGTATTTTGAAAATAGATTTATTTTCAAAAGAAATAAAATTTCTATTTTGGAAATGGTTGGAAATCGATGTTGTGATAGTGGTGTAATAGAGATTTAAATGCTAAGTCTTCAGTTGCTAGGAAGTGAGACTAATGGCGTGCGTTGTTTGTATAGAAAATGGCACCCGTTAGGCGTCGTAGAAACCAGCCCGAAGAAGCTGCAGAGAATGTGGTTTCACCTGAACCACATGTGAACCAATAACTGGTTTCAGAGCATTGTTCAAGCATTCCAGGCTGTTGACACAGGGAATTGGAGGGATGGGTCAAGGCATGTAGACCATTCCTTCCAGTTCCAGAAGCAGAATCCACCCATATTTTGGGGTGATGCTGAACCCGAGAAGGCGGAGGTGTGGCTAAGTAGGATGAATTGTATATTCGATTTCATCGGCACACTATTAAAGATGAAAATAAAGTTGGCGACGTATATGCTTGAGGATCTTGCACGTCATTGGTGGGATTTAGTGGTACAGTCTAAATTGGATGAAGGCCTTACATGGGAGGATTTTGAAGAATTGTTTAACAAACAATTCTATCCTCACACGTTAAAGATCCAGAAAATGATGGACTTCTTCAACTTGAAACAAGAGAGCCTCTCTGCCATAGAGTATGCGGCCAAGTTCATGAATTTAGTCTGTTTTTCACCAGAGGTTGCGGCAAGTTCTTCTTTAAAGGAACGCATCTTCGAATCGGGGCTAAGGTAGGATATTCGATCGAAGATTGTGATGCTCTGTATTATGGATTATACAGAGATGGTGAACAGATCAATAGTTGTTGAACATGATATCTCAGGATCGATAGGAGGAAGCATGATGATACCCATGGGAACGGGTGGGAACTTTAATGCTGGAAACAAGCGGAAGAGGGACACATACTTCCAAGGTGGGAGTGCGAATCAGAACCAGACAGCGGGATTTGTCAACCTTCCTCCACGACCCCAGAGCAAAGCAGGTTGCTTTCAATTTGGTTCGACTGATCACATCAAACGAGAATGTACAGCACCACCGAGATCATGCCACAATTGCAAGTAGATGGGGCATCTTCAGCGATATTGTCGTAGTGCTCCCAGGTCGGGTGCACGTAACACTTCCCAGGCGTCGCAAGTATATTATGCTTCGACAGGGCGAGGACAGAAAAATCAGCCTCTCCAGTAGAATAGAGCTAGTTATGGTGATTCTAGGAATACCATGACACCTCAAGCAGGGCAATCTCAATAAGGCAATAAGGAGAAAAGTGCAGCAACAAAGCAATTGTATGGAGCGGAACAGGTGATTGTGGATGATCAGGCTGGACCATCTACGGTGAGAGGTACGATTCTTTTGAATTATACCATCATGCAAGTGTTGTTCAATACTGGTGCATCCCATTCTTTTCTTTCTTCTCGGATTGCTGATTTGTTTAACTTAAAGCTTGAAATGATGCCTTCTATGTTAAAACTGCAAACTCCTCTGGGTGAAAGAGAATGTCAAGACTTCATGTGTAGAGCATGTGCTATAACGGTTGATGAAGCTAAGCTGAAATGGGACTTCTCTATGTTGTAGATGGATGTCTATGATATAATCCTAGGTATGGATTGGTTGAAAACTTTTAAGGATCACATCGACTGTTATGGGAGAACGGTTAGCTTCACAGCGGAGGATGGAATCGACCATCTCTTCATAGGAGAGAGGATGGTAAAAAAAGGTGCAAAGATATTGTTGGCACCAATGGTGGGAACTATCTCATACCAATTGGAAGCGTTGACTTTGGAATCATTGGAAGAAATCATGGAAAATAGTTTTCCAGCTGTGGTGGATCAATTTCCTGATGTTTTTCCTAAAAACTTCTCAAGGTTACCACCTGTAAGAGAAGTGGAGTTTACGATTGATCTCCTTCTGGGGACTAGTCCTATCTCACTTCCATCTTATAGGATGGCACCAATGGAGTTAAAGGAATTGACGGTGCAGTTAGAGGAGCTGGAAAGCAAAGGTTTTATTTGGCCAAGCATGTCTTCGTGGGAAGTACCAATTTTGTTTGTAAAGAAAGCAGATGGAACTTTGAGGCTATGTGTGGATTATCGTAGCTTAACCAGGTTACGATAAAGAATAGATATCCACTTCCACACATTGATGACCTATTCGATCAACTGAGGGGAGGTCAATGGTTCTCCAAAATTGACTTACGATCAGGATATCACCAGTTTCGAGTTCGGAAGGAGGATATTCCGAAGACAGCCTTCAGAAGCAGATATGGCCACTACGAATACGTAGTCATGCCTTTTGGTCTTACGAATACACCAACGGTCTTCATGGATTTGATGAATTGGATATTTTAGCCATATCTGGATTCTTTTGTTGTGGTGTTTGTGGATGAGATATTGGTGTATTCAAGAACAAGGGCTGAGCATGAGAAACACTTAGAGATAGTGTTGGAAATCTTGAGGGACCACCAGTTGTATGCCAAATTATCAAAGTGTGATTTTTGGATACAAGAGGTATGTTTTCTGGGCCATGTCGTTTCTGAGAAAGGTGTTTCAGTGGATCCAAAAAAGATAGAAGTTGTTATTTCTTGGAAACCTCCAAAGAATGTCTTTGAAATACAAAGTTTTTTTGGTCTAGCTGGTTATTACCGATGCTTTGTGTGTGACTTCTCACGACTAGCTTCACCTATGACAGCATTGACAAAGAAAAATAGTGCATTTCAATGGACTGAGGAATGTCAGAGATCTTTTCAAGAGTTGAAAGTTCGCCTTACATCAGCACCCATCTTGATTTTTCCGAAATCAGGACAGAAGTATGTGGTGTATTGTGATTCTTTGGGAACAGTTTTGGGTTGCGTTATCATGAAAGGAGACTATGTTGTTGCTTATAGTTCAAGGTAGTTGAGGGTTCATGAGAAGAATTACCCAACACACGATTTAGAGTTAGCTACAGTTGTTCATGCCTTGAATACTTGGCGTCATTATCTGTTTGGTGAGAAGTTTATTGTGTTTACAGATCACAAAAGACTGAAAGACATTTTCTCACAACGATATTTGAATCTGAGGAAGAGGAGATGGATGAAGTATCTTCAAATTTTCAACTTTGACTTGATGTATACACCGGGTAAGGGCAATTCGGTGGCCGATGCATTAAGCAGAAAGTTGTATGCTCAATTGGAAAAAGAAGCTTCATATGAATGCCAGTTGATGTCAGCCTTAGCCGATGTGCATGTGGAATGTGAAAACAGATGTGATTTTGTTGTTTTCTTTTCATCTACACTTGTTCCTTATTTGGTGGAGATAGTAAAGGAGGCACAGGCATCTGATGTAGACTGTGTTGAAATGAGTTCAAAACTCAATGGTGGGGAGACCATTGAGGGATGGAAGCTGGATGGGAGTTCAGTTTTGTGTTTCAGAGATCAGATGGTTGTACCTATTCTTTTCCAGGAACAACTCCTTCATGTTTACCATCATTCGAGATGGGTTGTACATCCGGTTACAAAGAATATGTATAAGGCGCTAAAGGCGCAGTTTTGGTGGAGCGGCATGAAAAGAAAGGTGGGCGAATTCATCTCGTGATGCTTAACTTGTCAGCAGATTAAAGCAAAGCATCAGAGACCAGCTGGTATGTTATAGTCTTTACCTATCCCAGTGTAGAAATGGGAGTAGATAGCAATGGATTTTGTTACAGGTCTTCCAAGAACGGTCTGGAAACACGATGCCATTTGGGTGATAGTGGATTGTCAACCAAGTCAGCCCATTTCATCCCAATTCGTGAAACCCATACGGTGGAAGATCTTTCAAAAATCTATATCCGGGAAGTGGTAAAGAGACATGGTGTACCGGTGTCTATCGTCTTAGATAGAGATCTGAGGTTCACATCTTGATTCTGAAAATCCTTACAACAAGCCCTTGGGACTCAGTTGACTATGAGTACAGAATATCATCCTCAGACAGATGGGCAATCCGAGCGGATGATACAGACGTTGGAAGACATGTTTTAGGCTTGTGTAATGGATTTTGGTGGCTCATGTGAGGAGCATATACCCTTAGTGGAGTTCTCATACAATAACAGCTATCAACCTCGATACGCATGGCTCCGTTTGACGCATTGTATGGGCGTCCTTGTCGTTCTCCACTATGCTGGGTGGAAACTGGTGAAACTTCACTAGTCGGGCCGAGCCTTGTCCAAGAAATAACAGAGAAGATTCAGTTGATTAGAAAGAGGATGGAGACGGCTCAGAGTTGTCAGAAATCTTATGCGGATCATCGTCGAAGACCGTTGTCGTTTGCAGTGAGTGATCACGTCTTTTTGAGAATCTCTCCAAGGCTTGGAAAACATCATTTTGGGAAGTAGGGAAAATTATCTACTCGATATATAGGCCCTTTTGAGATACTAGAACAGTTTTTAAAGGTGTCTTATTGGTTGTCATTACCACCACGGTTCAGTGCAGTGCATAATGTGTTCCATGTATCTCAGTTAAAGAAGTATCAACCCGATCCTGACCATGTGATCAGATGGGATCACGTTGACCTAGAGCCGGATGCTTCATTGATACATATCCTGATGTGGATTGTGGATAGGCAGGATAAGGTCTTGCGTGGAAAAAGAATCGGCCTAGTGAGGATTTTGTGGTAACATGGTCAGATTCAGGAAGAGACTTGGGAACGCGAGAAAGAAATGAAAGAGTAGTGGCCAGAACTCTTTCAGTCAAGCGATGGTTTTCTACTTTCCGAGGACGGAAAGGCCAATGGGGGGGAGAATGCAGTACCCCCAATTTCTAGTATGTAACCCTTTCTTGATGCTTTTAATGGTTTTAAAGTTAAGGGTGTTGAATGGGAGAGTCATGATAACTTTGAATGATGTTTTGAGGCAAAGGGGAAGTCGCATGGTCGGCGCATGGTTTGTTTAACCGTGCGGCAAAACCGTGCACAGTGGGTCTTGGAAGTAGTGGATTCTGCATGGTAGGTGCACAGTTAAGGGAAACCGTGTGATGAGTCTGTGTGTGAAGGATGGCCGAGGCAGAAGCTAACGCATAGTTAACGCACGGTTTGACTAACCGTGCGGTCACTTAAAGTTAGATCCTAAAATTGTGGATCTAACTCGTTTTTCCTTTGATTGCCTTTTTTAAATCTCCCAAGCGGCCCTAACTCGGGATTAATCTCCCTTGAAGGTTGGAATACTTCTCCCAAGTGTTCTGGAGGCGATCTGAAGGCTTCTCTTGGCGAATCGAAGCCGGATTCTTAAGGTATGTGATCGTTCTTGATCGGTTTCTTAGATCTACTTAGATCTACTTATCCTCTTCTCTCGTTTTCTTAGATCTATGTCCATTATGGGTAGATCTAAGGGTTTGGATGCCAAATATGACAAGATTTGGTCTTGGTTGTGTTAGGATAATAGATCTAAGGAGGGTTTTTGGAGTTTTGACCTGGTGTTCTTGAGAGTTCTTCGTCTGTGGCTTGGTTTCGCCCAATTTGTTGAGGTTGGTGGATTCACTCTCGATTCCTCTTTCTTAGAACTTTAAGGCTTATTTCAAATTGATTTATTTGATTGGTTGTGAAATTGTGGTGAAAATCATGTTATAAATCTTCTTTAGTGATGATTTATGGGTTTTGATGAAATTGTGGAAATTGAAAGAATGGTTGTGCAAAGTGTTTTGGTTTCTTGATTTTAAAATATGGTTTTGCTAGATTTGTAAAATGGTTTGTGGAAAAAGGGTTTTTCAATAAAAGGGTGATTCTTTATTGAAAGGTTTTGAACACACTTGGTTCTGGGCATGGATTGCATGGGTTGTGGTGTGTGTTCATATGCATTGGGATGGATAAGGGTGAGAAGTCCCCCCATCAATAGGTTGGGACAGATAAGGTCTTGAAGTACCCCCATCAAGGTAGTCCACTAAGTGATGTCTTAGTGGAAGGATAACTCACCACTCGTGAGTATAGGTAGGTCTAGGTTGCATGCATGGTTGGTTGTGTGGATTGGTGAAATGGAACGAATGTGCCAGATGGAAATGTTAATGGAATTGGGAACTTTGATTTATTTCTTTTCTTAAGAAAGATGGGTTTTATTTGAAAATGGTTTTGACATGGAACTTGTTATATCGTGAACTATTTTTGGAATTTTTTTATATAAATTTTTTTATATAAATGTGCTAACATGTTTTATCTTAGAGGCATGGGTTGGGAAGTCATCGGGGAAAACCTACTGAGTTTTATTACTCACCCCCTGCTTTGGAACGTTGGTGCTTTTGAAGATGTCATATACCAGGATGTTGGAAAAGGTAAAGTGTCACATGTTTAGAGCACTGCTTCATGACACTTGGGCTGGTTTATGATGTTGGAGTTTGGATTTTGTGGAGCATGGAGTTGGGTTGTTGTCTTGTAGTCTTTGAGTTTGTATTTCACCTATTTACTCTGATGTTTTAGTGTTGGTTTCCACTATGGTACTCTTGGTTGGTTTTTGATAAATAAATGGTTGAGTTTTCTGAGTTATTATCATGCATCATTTAGTTGTTTAGTCTGGTTATGGTTGTTGGTTTTGTGGAATGTTCAAAAAGGGTAAATCGTCCCCCACTTGTTTGAAACCCTTCGGAATTTATTTCCAGCCTTTGGAACCTTAGGGATGTCTCTTAAGGACAAGTAATGACTTGTTACACTCTCAAGACAATGATAATTGGTCGGTCATTACAATTATTATGATATATTACCATAAAATATTAGAGGAACCATATTTACTATATGTTACCATCATTGAAAATTATACCACATAGCTTGAAGTAGATCTACAATTACCTCTAGTAAATGAGGATCAATATAAGTTTTATCATACAAAGGATTCTCATTGGATCCTTTCTATAGATATCTAGGGGTTAAATTGGTGACATATTATATATTAATCTAGAGATTCACATAATTTTCCCCTTCCAAAAAACAATAATCTTTTAAAAACATACACAAAATAATGTATATTAAATGTGAACCCCCTGACCCTCTTTGTCATTCATTTCCTTTTTCATAAGTCTTTTCATACTTTAAATATAATTTAAAAGATTTTAGAAGTATTATTTTAAATATAAGTATGAAACAATTAACTAATAGTATTGATAAAGGGGGTTACTAAATAAACTCAATCAATTAATAAGTTATATAAACCTAATCATCACTAGTAAGTAAATAAGAATATGCTATTTATTTATTATTCATGTTTTTATTAATATAAATTTATAATTGATTCTATAAAAAAAATTAAACAAAGACACATAATAACATGAAATTTTATATATTCTTACTGATTCCTATCTATCAACTCCTAAATAAGAGGCATGAGACTCGAGAAGATAGGTCAAGGAAAAAATAAACAAAAAATGAGACTTCATATGGTAACTCAAGTATCCAACATAATTATATTATCCAAACATATTTATGGATTACTTATTATGTTTGTAAAGTTTTTTCTTTTGGATATAATCAATACCAATATTCCCAGTTTCACTCTGATTCCATTTTGTAACATTTTTGACCTAGTATACCCAAATAGTTCTCAATTCAGGTCAGCACATAACCATAGACACACTTCCTGATCACTAAAGTATTATGTCAATGCTAAGGTATATAGATAACATGTTTGAGAAATGGGTTAACCTATTCAATGTTTAAGTAAACTCAATTTGATCTTACTATAAAACCAGCATTACTTTTTTAGTAGTGTGTGGTGAAAAATCTATTTTATTTATCCATACAGGCTAATACAAATATGTTGACTGACCTTACCATATGAAAACATTCTTCTCTTTCTTCAAAAACATTTTCTATGGAAGAAAAAGATGAAATATAACCACTATTTGTATTTCAGTGGCAGGGAGATGAGATGTAGGGTTCATCATGGTGAAGAATAACACAAAAATGCAAAATGTGGAACCCAAAAAAATCAAACAACAATACAGGAAAAGTAGAAAATAAAATACATTGGATTCTAGTCTTGATTCATCCAAGAGAACATAGAGGAGTCGCACCAGTAGCAGAGCAATTCCATGAGATCTTGAGAATCATGAGTGACTGAGTCACAGTTAGGGTTCTTTTAAATAGATTAGGGACACTTTTCACAGTGCTTTCAGAAAAGCGCTAATAAATATCCCTTTTATTAGTGCTAAATTGATAAGCCCTGATAAAAAACATTTTTATCAATGCTAACATTTTATCCCTGATAAAAGGGATATTTATCGGCACTTTTTTAGCACTGATAAAGGATTTATAATTATAATTATTTAAATAAGTTTATTATAATTTTATAATTATTTAAATATATACAATTATTTATTTATAATTATATAAATAATTATTTAAAAAATAATAATTATTTATTTATAATAATTATAAATATATAAATCTATAAATATAGTAAATATACATTTATATATATATTTATTAATAAATATTTATTTACAAATATATTTTCAATATTATTAGTAGATATAAAATCTTAAATACATGTATTTTAAAAATGAGTGAAATTGAATAATTCAAAATGGATACACTTTAAAAATATTGAAAAATGGATAAGTTTTATTAATTAAATATGAATTATTAAAAAAAATATAGATATATATATATATATTGAAGTAAAGATGAATATATATTGAAAATACTAAAACATAGTAAATAAATATATATAAATAAATAATAGAAAATGATCAAATTCAAAAAAAAATATTAAAAAAAATACCCTAACTATAATAGTATTAAAGATAAATAAATAAAATTTACCGATTAAAAACATAATATATTAAATGTATCATGTTATAATGAAATTCTAAAATATACTAAAATTTGAATAAATTACATAAATATTAGGTGTATGTGTTTCTATATATTACGTAAATATATTTGTGTGTGTGTTTGTATATAAAAATGCATTAATTACATATATGTGTGTGTGTGTGTGTGTGAAATCAATATAACACACGATGTTGGATATATGTTAAATTGAAAAATAAAACAACATTAAAAATGAATAAGACATTAATATGTTTTTAATTAACATTTTATTCATTTTATATATATATATATATATATATATATATTTAATATATATTATTTATTACTATTTATAATTTATATATATATATATATTATACTTATTCATTTT
Organism: Viscum album; assembly: GCA_963277665.1. NCBI lineage: Eukaryota > Viridiplantae > Streptophyta > Magnoliopsida > Santalales > Viscaceae > Viscum > Viscum album. Next base: position 997,428,448 of record OY728135.1, read on the forward strand.
TATTAACAATTGTTTCATTAATAAATTTTTAAATAATTTTTTAATTAATTAATTTTTAATTTTTTTTGTTCAATTATTAAAATATATTCATTTTATATATCTATATTTAATATATACTATTTATTAATATTTATAATCTATATATATGTATATTAAATTTATTCATTTTTATCAATAATTATTTAATTAATAAAACGTTTAATATTTTTCTTAATTTACTCATTTTAAATTTTTATTTGTTTAATTATTTCATTTTATTCATTTTACAAATCTATATATTTAATATATACTATTTATTAAATTTTAAAATTTATATATATATATATATATATTCAATTTATTAGTTCTTAAAAATAATTATTTAATTAATGAAATTGTTAAAAAAAATATTTTTATTTGTTTAATTATTTCATTTTATTGTGGACCTTTATCAGCACATTTTTCTAGTGATGATAAATTCCAGTGTTGTTACAGGCGTGTTTTTTAGTAGTGTTGGTGGGTTGAGTTGTACTATTTTTTTGTACTTTGTGCATATGCTATCTTTATCTTCTTTTGTATCTCTTACTGTTCCCCCTTCAACTTTTGGGGTGTTCTACTGGGAATTCTTATCACTACCACAAAACTGGGCAAGGCCAGCACCACCCCTTTATCAGCGCTAACGAAAAAGCGCTGATAAAGGGACCCCCTTTATCAGTGCTTGTTTAGTAGCGCTGATAAAGGGTCGACTTCAAAAAAAAATTAAAAATATATTAATATATAAATATAGTTATATAGTTATATTGATATAAATATAATATATAATTTTTAAATATATTTTAGATAAGTATAAATGTACATTTACACTTAATATACTTAATATATAAGATATTTAGTGAAAATGGATTATTAAAAAATTAAAAAAATATTTTTAATTAATAATTTGCTAATTATTATGGAGTAATAGTCATTTAATAACAATTTGAAGAATAAAAAATTAAAAAAAATTAAAAAAAGATCCAAAATATGTTGAAAACGCAACTCAAACTTCAAACAGCCATAACTTTTGATCCGGGTGTCCGTTTGAGCTCTACCACATATCAAATCGAAGCCTGCGATGATCTCTACGTCACTGAAACTAGGGGGACCCCTGTTAAGTGTTTTTAGAGGCCAAAAGAGCCCCATAAGGCCTCCAAAACTTAGTTTTTAGTCGGGGTACCCAGATTTTTTAACATTTTGTGGATTTTCAGCCTCGTTTAAGGGGGTATTATTGGATTTTTTTGGTGGGTAATAAATTTATTCCAAGGTATTACATTCATATTGATATTATGTCTTTGAAATTTTATCTTTTTTTATAATGCACTGCTATTTATAATCAAATATATAACTATATGTACATATTTTTTATATATTAACACCTAAAAATTAAATTTTTTAAATAAATAATTAAAAATATTTACATATAAAATATACTATATTTATCTAAATAATAACTACTATACATTTTATTTAAAATACCAATATATTAATATTTATATAACTACTATATATTAATATAACTATATATATATTAATATAACTATATATATTAATATAAATATATATTATTGTATGAATAAATATAACGAAATATATATATAAATAAATAGATATATCATGAATAAGAGAACAAATAAATATAGGGTAGTGGCAAAGGCTTTAGGTGTGCATGGGGGAGGTCTCGAGATCAAATCCGGGTGGAGGCAAGGGCGTGCACGCAAGGGTGATTTAAAGGGCTAGTGCTGATAAAGGGTGTAGGCGGTGCGGGTGGGAGCTGTATGTGTGGGAAAGCGCTGATAAAGGGGGGCTCAAGCACTGTAAAAAGGCCCCCATGAGATTGGCAGTATTTTTTTATTTTTTTATTTTTATTTTTATTTTTATCAGCGCTAAAAAAAAGCGTTGATAAAAGGAGTCTTTATCAGGGCTTTTTTGAGCACTGATAAAGGGGACCCCCCCCCCCCTTATCTTTTCCAGCATTATCAGTGCTTTTTCTAGCACTGTTAATGGCCATTTTTAGCGCTGATAAAATCCATATTTGTAGTAGTGTATACTCACCCCTGTATAGGAGTTTCCCACACACATTGTGTCTTATGTAGACGACAGACAGGTCGATCGTGACTTCAGAATATCTTAGAGATACTCAATGCTTAGACTGTGTATGGTGGTCATGACTTGGGATTTAGGAGTTGGGCTCTCTCAGAGGTTTACTTTTCCAATTTTTTGTTAGGTTGGGACACATTTATAGTTGGGCGTGTATTTTTTCTCTTTACTTTTTAGTATACACTACCATACTTTTGTACTGTTTAGAGGTCCATGCATGTTTGGTTTATTTATAGCAATGTTGCATCTTTTATTTATTTCTTTATAAACTTTTCCATCAAGATGGTTGTGTGTGTGCGTACAGGTACTTATCTATGACTTTAGTGATTTTCACCACCCCTTGGCCTATAGAGGTGGGCTTGGGGTAGTTGCGGCTCAAGCCCCAGCATGGGTTGGGTCGTGACAGATTGGTATCATAGGTGGTTCAATACTTGGGACATTGTTCAGATGTTCCCTAAAAAGGATTTGGTTGGGTTTTAAAGAAACGGTGTAAAAGTTTCTTGAGTGTAGATCTCAGGATAGGAAATCCAGTGATGGTGTGGTGGATAACATATCAATTCACCATGACCTTAATTACCTGCTCATTGACTCAGTATTTTGAGACATTTGTTGCAGGGATTAATGGTACATGCATCATATAGGTTTGATTATTTTACTACCCTTATTGAGTTAGCTTCCCATTTATGTTGATATATATATATATACATGATCATCTGACCATGATACTAATTGATAACTTTCAGGATGCCTCTGTGGTGATAGTCATCTAGGATATCAGCTCTAGTTCATGATGACGGCCCTATGAGCGACGAGGCCTCAGTTCAGGTTCCATCTCATGACCCCCTTACTCTATGTGGCTAGGTAGAAGCACATCCACCTATCAATAAGTAGATCATCCTAGTTGAGAAGGATAAGGACATGTGTAGTCTTAGCACGCTCTGCGAGTTCTAGTGTCAAAGAGTGTTAGGTTCCATGATGAACCAAATCCTCAAGCAGTAGAGGATTGGCTAGATTCAGTGGTCTGTATCTTTAGGCTTGTTCAGACCCCAACAGATCAGGTGGTGGCACTGGCAGCCATCCTTTTCCATAGAGTAGTTGGGATTTGGTATATCTAGGTTATGCAGATGAACAATGATTCGATACACTCATGGGACGACATTCAGCGAATGTTCTATGAGGAGTACTACCCCTCCTACTTATGCTCGGTCTAAACCCATAAGATTATGAAACTTCGGCAGGGAGGTATTATGGTGGCTGGGTATGCAGAGAGGTTCATAGACCTTACATGCTACCCTCTTAACATGATATGGGATGGATACTTCCAAGTATTAAAGTTTGATCAGGGACTCTGTAGAGAGATATGGTCCAGTATTGTGCCCTGATGCATCCCCTCTTTTGTCGTGGTGCTAGAGCGGGTACCAGTGACAGAGATATTTCTATTATAGGTACACCACACAGCTAGATTTTGCAGTGGGTTTCATAGAGTTGAGTCATCTTCTCCAACTAGCAGGTTCCAGTCGACAGGATCTCAGAGCAGGATACCCTTTCGTGAGTAGGCTCTTACACATAGTTTTATGGGGTTGAAGCATCATAGAGGACTAGATAATCCCAGAGAGGGGTGGTTCTTTTCTTGTGACGGGTGAGGTCACATGTCCCATGACTGCCCGGCCAGGTGTTCTGAGTAGTATAGGCATATAGCTGATGGACCGCTATGACACAGGCAGCGTTGTGATCAGGGATCTCCCAGGCATGAATAGGTTAGTCCCCATGGAGGAGGAGCTAATATAGGATAAGGAGGATATATGGGTGGTGAATTCCATCATGATATCCTTCCACCACCACCACCACCAGGCAACCCATGTTAGTCTCAGGGAGCTGGTGGCTGGGGTTGTGGATAGCTGTAGGCTCTGAATGTCTACTATCCCGCATCACACAAGATGATTCGAGGTACGATATCTAGTTATTATACTCATTCCTCATTATTAGTAGACACAAGTTCTATTCATTATTTTATCTCTCGACTCCTGGTTCAAGATATAGATCTCCTATTTGAGATACTAGAACAGCATCTTCATCTTGAGGTTCCTACAGGGAATTCTTCTTCTATATTTTTCATCTGTCGGCAGTGCGAGCTATCTCTTTGGGGATATAGGTTCACATGAGACATTTTGGTCATCAATATGGAAACCTATGACATTGTATTTGTTATGTATTGGTTTTCTATGGTCTGATCCTAGATTTATTTTCACCACAGACAAGTTGGATGCCTACGCACTGATGGTACGATATTCTCTTTTTCTGGCGAGAGAGATCTCATGGAAGGAAAATTGGGTGCTATGAGAAAAAGGTTTCATCCTATCACCCATCATTTGGTAAGTATATCCCTTGGTGTAGTAAGATATTCAAGAATCTAGGTTCCTTAAGTTGTGGAGGATTATATGGACATCTTCCCCAAAGATGTTTTGGGACTACCTCTAAGGTGGGAGATGGAGTTTTTCATCAACTTGCATCTAGAGAAAACCATGATATCTTCTGAAGTATATCGGATGACACCTATAGAGCTCCAAGAGCTACAGTTGTAGTTGGAGTACATTTATAAGAAAGGTTTCATTAGACCTAGTGTGTCCCCCTAGGCAGCTCTAATCATGTTCATGAAAAAGAAGGATGGGATCTTACGGATTTTCATAGATTATTGTCACCTAAACTAGGCCAAGATAAAGAATAAGTACCCCTTTCCAAGGATTAATGACCTCTTTGACCAGTTTTTTGGCGTGATATGGTTCTAGAAGATAGATCTCAGGTCCATCTACCACCAGTTAAAGGTTTGTGAGGCTGATTTCCAAATTTGGCTTTATGATGTTTCTAGGGACACTATGAGTTCCTAGTGATACCATTTAGTGTGACGAATTCCCCCACCATTTTCATGGATTTAATGAACCAGGTTTTTCAAACATACTTGGACTAGTTTTATGTTGTATTTAGTGATGAAATACTCATATAATCTATATCAGATGAGGATCATACAGAGAACTTAAGGATGGTTCTTGATTTTCTTTGAGAGCACCAGCTTTACGAAAAGCTCTTGAAGTGACAGTTCTAGATACATGAGGTTAAATTTTTGGGGAATGTCATTTATGATAATGTTTTAGTCATGGATCCAGTGAAGATAAAAGTAGTTCTTTATTGGGATCCACCCAAGAATGTGTCATAGGTGTGGAGCTTTATTGGTTTGGTCAGGTACTACAGGAGATTTGTGGTGGACTTCTCCAAGATAGTAGACCCTTTGAATGCCCTGACATGGAAAGGGAAGTCTTTTACCTAGTCTAAGAAGTGTCATAGGGCCTTTGAGAAGTTTAGTCAGAGTCTGATGAGTGATTTGGTGTTGATATTACCAGTGTAAGGTGTTGATTTTATATTGTATTGTGATGCCTCAAGAGTTGGGCTCAGTTGCGTGTTGATGAAGCGATAGGAATTCATCACATATGATTTGAGGTAGTTGAGACCCCATGAGCAGAACTATGTGACATGTGACCTAGAGTTTTCAGTAGTAGTCTTATCCTTAAGGATGTGGAGACACTATCTTTTAGGATAGTGCTTTGTAGTTTACTCAAACCACCAGAGTCTCAGGTACGTCTTCACTCAAAGAGACCTGAACCTGAGATACAGATACTGGTTGGAGTTCTTATAGGACTATGACTCCGAGATAGTTTATACTATAATAAAGGGAAATGTTGTAGAAAATTTCCTTAGTAGAAAGTCCCAACCTCACCTAGTTTAGGAAGATTTGGAGCAGTTTTCTCCCCTATGGATGACCCCGGTGGAGCACGAGGGTATAGTTTTTCTCAATAGATGGTGTTGAATCCTTCGCTCCTCGTGCATGTGAGAGAGTCCCAAATAGGAGACATAGATTGTGAGGTCTTACGTGATCAGATATCCACAAGTGATGCACCATATGGATATTATGAAGGATGGAATCGTGCCATCTTGTTCTAGGAGAGAACAGTGGTTCCACTCAAGTTGTGAGAGGAGGTGATGCGAAAGTTCCACACTTCTCCCCTAGTTGTACATACCGTTATAGGGAATATGTATAGATACCTTCAATGGTAGTTTTTTTTCCAACATGAGATGGATCATAGCTAAGTTTGTTTCTTGGTGCCTCACCTATCAGTAAGTGAAGGCTGAGCACCAAGTTCTGACAGGTCTGTTGCAGCCTCTTGAGATCCCAGAGTGAAAGTGGGATGACATATCCATGGGATTATTCATAGGGATTCCTCACATAGTGAAGGTTCAAAACACAATTTGGATGGTATTAAATTGACTCACAAAGTCGATGCACTTCCTTGCTATCAGGGAGTAGAGTTTGGTGGAGAGTTTGGAGCAGTTGTATGTGCAGGAGATCGTTCACCTTCATGGAGTACCCTCAACAATTGTATCTGATGGTGATGTGTGGTTTATATCACAATTATGGAGAGGCATGTATGAGGATTTCAGGACCCAATTGTGGATGAGTACAAACTTTCACCCCCATACTGATGGCTAAACTGAGTGCACTATCCATATAAGGCCCCATCCTTAAACATTACTTAATCTTGAGTTACTTCAAGAATACACGTTAAGGATCTTTTCAGGTTTAGAGTTTTAGAGAATTAGATCATAAATCATGCATTACATCCCACATTTAAACAAATTGGTTACAATAAAAGATAGTATTCATTTTTACCATCAACGGAAACATATTTAAAATAAAACATGGATTCTTTCTTGACACTTCCTTGACACTATCATCATATCATGTACCTTTCCCTTGACCTGTGAAAAACATTTCAAAAACATGGTATGAGCATAAAAAGCTCAGTAAGGGATATAAAAATATTGAAAGGAAACATGAGTACATGTATACATAAGAATCAATGAAATCATACTTTACTCATAAAACATAAGCACTTTAACATACCTCATCAAATCATGAATAAATCATAGAAATAATAAGACATAAAGGTAACTTGAGGCATTCATAACATTCTTCCCTAGGGAGTAACCCTCTTGGTTACGTTTGGAATACCCATCACAATATATTTCCTAAATCTCTTCGGAGAAACCTTAATGTTTAACTCCTTCGCGTTACCCAATGAATTGGAGAGCTATATCGATCTCACCTGCCCTTAATTTATCACGGAACCACCCATCTTCATAATAATTCCCAGAACCATAACATAATCGTATCACATAAAACATTCATAAAGGAAACATAACATTTCCACTTTTCAATCACAAGATATCAATACAACACATTGATATAAAAACATTATGAAAACCATTTTCAATACCAAAATAAAAGAAAATTAAAACATGGTATTTATTTTTCATTTAAAAAAGGTATGGCTTGTAGAGGAAGCTGAAACTCAAATAATGGTCACGATGGTGGAGAAGTCGTTGTCGCTGCATACGTACGAAAAAAAAACATTACTTTTGTCATTTAGTAAAATGCTTCATATATAAAAAAAGATTCCTTTTGAATAAGCATAAAACTCGAAGGGGTTTATACACCGTATAAAATAAAGTTGTGTATAAAACAAAATATTCCTCAATGAACAGAGATTGAGACGAAGTCCCTTACCTCGAGTCCGAATTGAATCGATCGTTCTTTAATGTCCTGAATAATAAACTTGAGTTAATTTATACTTTCTTAAGAACCTTTTTCAAGTTCATTATTCCTTTTATATCACTTATTACCATGTTATGAACATTATGTAATCATTTAAGTTAATAACGGTCGTTTTGTCGATATTTGGTACTTGAGTCAAAAGTAAACTTCTTATATTTACAAGTTGTTCACGTAGGCAAATATCCATTATCTCAAGAATGATACTAATGATGTAGATTCAATATATATCATATATATCCAGTATATACATGCATTTATAATATTACATAATCATTTAGAGGTAAGAAATCAAATGCACCGTTCATGGAGACGGTAAGCCGTACGTACGCATGAACGCTACTTTCATTTCTATGTCATATTAATGGAATTAAAACTAAATGAGAGATATGTATATTTTAATTCCAGAATTATATTCATAATTTAGATGTAACATAAATCATATATATCCATTTTATATATGTACTTATAATAGTACATTACATTTGGGGATAAGAAATGAAATGCACCGTTCATGGAGACGGTAAGCCGTACGTACGCATGACCGCTACTTTCATTTCTATCTCATACTTTAATAGAAAGAAATAATAATGATATAAAGGTATATTATAATTACAGTATAAAATCATATATAATAACTTTAACTCCATCCTATACGTCCCACATATGGCATTAACGAATCAAATCACTTTGAGGGGGCGGTAGTCCGCACTTCCTAAAATGAAGATATCACGTTTTCCCATAATGTAAAACCATAAAGGTATGCCATAAATGAAAAATACATAAGCTTAAGTAAAACATAAACATATTATATATCATATATATATATATTGACATCTTAATGGCCACCTTTGAAGATGTTAGAAGAATATTGAACAATCATTGTTTCGTGAGGCAGAAATTCGCCATCCACGGAAACAGTATGCTCTTTAACCATTAGATGAAGGTTTGTGTAAGTTTAGATCGAATCCTTCTTATAAAAACATCCTAGTATATTGAGGATACTGGTTTTGTTACAAAATAAATGAATAAAAAGATTTTATGGGGTTGGAGAAGCAAAATAAAACATAATAACACAAGAGAAAACACTACCTTTAAAACGGGTAACTCTTTTTTATTTGAGTTCAAAGACTTCCTTGGGAAGACTTCTGCCCAAATTTAGGCTTCTAGGAGTAATAGAGGTATTTGGAGAGACAAAATGGGCAGGGTTTGTCTGAGACAAAGTCTTGAGGAGTGTGGTTAAGGTGGTAGAAGTGGGGGCCTTTTATAAGAGGAGAGGAGGGGCACTCTTGGAAATTTATAAAAGGTTACTTTATTTTCAAATGAGTTTCGGATTTTAAAGGTCCCACATTGATTTATTTTGAGGATAAGGTGATAAGGGTTCGAAATAAACTCATCCAATAGGTCCTTGACAAGTTTAAGTCTTAGATTTTACATTATCTTTTCATTTTATTTAAATCGTTCATTAATGAGGTAATCGCTGCATCATCTTGATGTCATAAATAATTTAATTTATTTAATGTCTAAAAATTATAAAAAAAATAATATGATGTAGAAAATATTTTTATCTTTCCAATGACTATTTATAGTCAAATAGATCATTTATGTAGACAAAATTAAAAATATTTTACTCATGTGATACATTCTTTGTTATATTTAACTTTCTTTAAAAATAAAAAGATAAAAAGTCACTTTCACACAAAAGTGATTCCATGGGGTCCCCAAGTTTGGAACAAGGCATCCCATGGTCGGACATGAGACAACCAGTAGCATTAGGACACATGTTGGTGTCATTTTTTATTATTATGATATTATTTTATTATCCTTAACTACCCGATTACTCATTAATCAAGATAATTAAAGATAATTACCGTCGTTACTATTCATAATGTCCAAAAACAAAAGATTCTTAATTACATAATTTTTACCTTATGATTCCAAATATGGAATCTATTTTACCAAATTCGAAAAATATAAATTGAAATAATTAATTTAAAAATAATTCTCGTTGTCAAAACAAATAGCGGGTTTTTTTGAAACAATATCTATGAAACGTTTGGCACTTGTTTATGCCCAATTCCAAAGTGAAATTAATCCCAATGACCACCATTGGATTACATGTTAAAAATATATTCTATTTAAACTTTAAAACCAATTAAAAATATAATCTAACCATATAATTAAATTAGATGAAAAGGCAGTTTTGATGTAAAATGCAGTATTTTTCACTATTCATTACAAAAATGAACATTGTCAGAAAAATACCAAAAAATTATCCAATGTAAATTTCAATGTCCCAATAATAAATAATAAGTTTATTTTGAAAAATAGAGCTTATAAAATTGTCAAAAGTTTTATTTAAAAATGGTTTTCCATCAAAAGGCAGTAAAACAATCTTTTAAGAATATTAGTGTATTCCATGCTTAAGATTGGATTTATTCTCATTTTAAGCCTCTAAAACACTATCTAATTCATAAATAGATATAGATAAGAATATATATTATTCATTACTTACTTGGGATGTTACATCCTTCCCCCCTTTAGAAAATTTCATCCCCGCAATTTATTTACTTATCGAATAAGTGGGGGTATTTAGCCTTCATTGCATTTTCAGATTCCCATATTGCCTCTTCAATCATGTGGTTTTTCCACAAAACCTTTACCTGATGAATAACCTTATTCCGTAACACTTTCTCTCTGTGTTCAAGAATTTGGACCGGTTGTTCCTCGTAAGATAGGTTCTCTTCCAGCTGAACTACCTCTGGACTCAAAACATGAGATGGATCTGGCATATACTTCCTTAGCATTGAAACATGAAAAACATTGTGTACCTGAGATAAACTCGGAGGTAAATCCACTCGTTATGCAACTGGTCCAACTCTATCCAGAATTTCATATGGTCCAATGAACCTTGGACTCAACTTTACTTTCTTACCAAATCGCATCACACTTTTCCATGGTGAAACTTTGAGAAAAACATGATCACCTACCTCGAAAGATAGATCCTTCCTCCAGTTATCCGCATAACTCTTTTGCCTGCTCTGAGCTGTTCTCATGTGTTTCTGAATCAACTGAACTTTTTCTACCATCTCTTCTACCAATTCTGGTCCCATCAGCTTTCTTTCACCCACTTCATCCCAAAAATCTGGAGTTCGACACCATTTACCATATAATTCCTCAAATGGTGTCATCTTTATACTAGAATGAAAACTGTTATTATAAGAAAACTCAAACAAAGAAATATGTTGGTCCCAACTTCCCTGATAATCCATCGAACAAGCACGTAGCATATCCTCCAAAGTCTGAATCATTCTTTCTGACTGCCCATCGGATTGAGGATGAAATCTGTACTAAAATTTAATTCAGTACCCAATGACTTCTGAAGGCCTTTCCAAAAGTTAGAAGTGAACCTAGGATCACGGTTAGATACTATGGAGATAGGAACTCCATGTAACCTGAATATCTCTTTAAGATACAAATGATAAAGTTGATCTAGGGAAAAATTATCTCGTATAGAAAGGAAATGAGCAGATTTAGTCAAGCGATCAACAATAACCCAGATTGCATTATTACCTCGATGTGTCTTTGGCAATCCCACAACAAAGTCCATGGATATATTCTCCCATTTACACTCTGGTACTGGTAAAGGCTGAAGCATCCCTTTCGGTAACTGCCTCTCTACTTTTACCTGTTTAAAAGTCAAACACTTCACAGTAAAATCAGCAATATCTCTTTTCATTTCGTCCCACCAGTAATACTCCCGAAGATCTCTATACATCTTAGTACTACCTGGATGAACTGAAAACGGAGAACTAGGAGCTTCACATAACAAATCTCTATTCAATTGTGAATCACAAGGCATACACAATCTCTTCCCAAATCTCAAAACACAATCATTATCAATGTTTAATTCAGGCAACTTACCTTTCTGAACCATCTCTACCTTTTTCTGCAACTCACTGTCTTGCTTCTGTGCTTTCTTAATTCTGTCTAATAGAGAAGATTTCACTGATACCTAAAAAAAACAGAAGAACATCCTACACCAACAACCTCTATGCCAAATTTCATCAAATCCTTAACCAAAGGATCATGTTCCAAACGCAACATTGTTAATGAAGCGTTACTTTTTCGACTCAAAGCATCAGCCACTTTATTTGTTTTTCCCGGGTGGTAATGAATTGTACAATCATAATCCTTGATTAATTCTAGCCATCTCCTCTATCTCATGTTCAATTATTTCTGAGTGAATATATACTTTAAAATTTTTTTATCAGTATATATTTCACACTTTACTCCATACAAATGATGCCTCCAAATTTTCAAAGTGAAAACAACAGCAGCTAATTCCAAATCATGTGTAGGGTAATTTACCTCATGAGTTTTCAACTGACGTAAAGAATAATCAATTACCTGATCATTCTGCATTAGGACGCAACCAAGTCCTTTTAATGAAGCATCATTATAGATAACAAACTCCCCATTCCTAGAAGGTAGTGCCAAAACTGGAGCATTCACCAATCTTCTTTTCAACTCCTGAAAACAATCATCACATTCTTTTGTCCAGATAAACTTAACACCCTTCCGAGTTAGCTTAGTCATTGGACTAGATAACCGTGAAAATTTCTAACAAACCTTCGGTAATATCCTGCCAAACCAAGGAAGCTTCAAATCTCAGTTACATTTGTGGGTCTTGGCCATTCTTCAACAACCATTGTTTTTGCAGGATCAACAGTTATCCCATCTTTAGAAACAATATGACCAAGGAAAGAAATTTGTTGCAACCAAAACTCACACTTGCTGAATTTCCCATAAAATTTATTTTCTTTTAAGGTTTGCAATATAACCCTTAAATGACTTTTATTCTCCTATTTACTTTTAGAAAACACCAAAATATCATCAATAAACACAACCAACATTTTTCACCTGAGTCAACTGAGCCATCACTGCAACAAACTGTTTAGTTCTGATTCTGACCATCTCATGATACTGATTTGAAAGGTCATTTCCCTCTATATGCCTTCCTAGAAAAGTTGTTCTATTTCCTCTATGAAAAACCATTCTTAACACAGAAATATATTAGGAGAAGAAACATGGTAATCTTCAAATGCTATATCATTTCAATCATACCATAAATTAATTTATAATTTAAAAATTTTCTAACTCCTAAAGTTGTCTAAACCGACCTCCGATACCAACTATAAGGCCCCAGCCTTAAACATTAATTAATCTTGAGTTACTTCAAGAATACACGTTGATGAACTTTTCAGGTTTAGAGTTTTAGAGAATTAGATCATAAATCATGCATTACATCCCACATTTAAACAAAGTGGTTACAATAAAAGACGGTATTCATTTTTCCCATCAACGAAAACATATTTAAAATAAAACATGGATTATTTCTTGACACTCCCTTGACAATATCATCATATCATGTATATTTCCCTTGAACTATGAAAAACATTTCAAAAACTTGGGATGAGCATAAAAATCTCAGTAAGGGATATAAAAATATTGAAAGGAAACATGAGTACATGTATACATAAGAATCAATGAAATCATACTTTACTCATAAAACATAAGCACTTTAACATACATCATCAAATCATGAATAAATCATAGAAATCATAAGACATAAAGGTAACTTGAGGCATTCATAACATTCTTACATAGGGAGTAACCCTCTTGGTTGTGTTTGGAATACCCATCACAGTATATTCCCTAAATCTCTTCAGAGAAACCTTAATGTTTAACTCCTTCACATTACCCAATGCATTAGAGAGATATATCGGGCTCACCCACACTTAGTTTATCACGGAACCACCCATCTTCATAATAATTTCCAAGAACCATAACATAATCGTATCACATAAAACATGTATAAAGGAAACATAAAATTTCCACTTTTCAATCACAAGATATCAATACAACACATTGATATAAAAACATTATGAAACCCATTTTCAATACCAAAATAAAAGAAAAGTAAAACATGGTATTTATTTTTCATTTAAAAAAAAGTTATGGCTGGTAGAGGAAGCCAAAACTCAAATAATGGTCACGATGGCGGAGAAGTCGTTGTCACCACATACGTACGACAAAAAAACATTCCTTTTGTCGTTTAGTAAAACGCTTCATATATAAAAAAAAGATTCCTTTTAAATAAGAGTAAAATTAAAAGGGTTTTATACACCATATAAAAGAAATTTGTGTATAAAACAAAATATGCCTCAATGAACAGAGATTGAGACGAAGTCCCTTACCTCGGGTCCGACTTGACTCGATCGTTCTTTAATGTCCTAAATAATAAACTTGAGTTAATTTCTACTTTCTTAAGAACCTTTTTCAAGTTAATTATTCCTTTTATATCACTTATTACCATGTTATGAACATTATGTAATCATTTAAGTTAATAACGGTCGTTTTGTCGATATTTGGTACTTGAGTCAAAAGTGAACTTCTTATATTTACAAGTTGTTCACGTAGGCAAATATCCATTATCTCAAGAATGATACTCATGATGTAGATGCCATATATATCATATATATCCAGTATATACATGCATTTATAATATTACATAATCATTTAGAGGTAATAAATGAAATGCATCGTTCATGGAGACGGTAAGTTGTACGTACGCATGAACGCTACTTTCATTTCTATGTCATATTAATAGAATTAAAACTAAATTAGAGATATGTATATTTTAATTATAGAATTATATTCATCATTTAGATGTAACATACATCATATATATCCATTATATATATGTACTTATAATAGTACATTACATTTGGGGATAAGAAATGAAATGCATCATTCATGGAGACGGTAAGTCATACGTACGCATGAACGCTACTTTCATTTCTATATCATACTTTAATGGAAAGAAATAATAATTATATAAAGGTATATTATAAATCCAGTATAAAATCATATATAATAACTTTAACTCCATCCTTTATATGTCCCACATATGGCATTAACGAATCAAATCACTTTGAGGGGGCGGTAGTCCGCACTTCCTAAAATGAAGATATCGCGTTTGCCCATAATGGAAACCATAAAAGTATGACATAAATGAAAAATACAGAAGCTTAAGTAAAACATAAACATATTATATATCATATATATATATAGTGACATCTTAATGTCCACCTTTGAAGGTGTTAGAAGAATATTGAACAATCATCGTTTCGTGAGGCAGAAATTCCCCATCCACGGAAACAGTATGCTCTTTAACCATTAGATGAAGGTTTGTGTAAGTGTAGCTAGAATACTTATTATAACAACATCCTAGTATATTTAGGATACTTTTTTTGTAACAAAATAAATGAATAAAAATATTTTAGGGGGTTGGAGAAGCAAAATAAAACATAAGAACACAAGAGAAAACACTACCTTTAAAACGGGTAACTCTTTTTGATTTGAGCTCAAAGGCTTCCTTGGGAAGACTTCTGCCCAAATTGAGGCTTCTAAGAGTAATATAGGGATGTTTAGAGACAAAATGGGCAGGGTTTGGCCGAGAAAAAGGCTTGAGGAGTGTGGGTAAGGTGGTAGAAGTGGGGGCCTTTCATAAGAGGATAGGAGGGGCACTCTTGGAAAGTTATAAAAGGTTACTTTATTTTCAAATGAGTTTCGGATTTTAAAGGTCCCAAATTAATGTATTTATAGGTTAATGTGATAAGGGTTTGAAATAAACTCATACAATAGGTCTTTGACAAGTTTAAGTCTTAGATTTTACATTATCTTTTCATTTTATTTAAATCGTTCATTAATGAGGTAATCGCTGCATCATCTTGATGTCATAAATAATTTAATTTATTTAATGTCTAAAAATTATAAAAAAAATACGATGATGTAGGAAATATTTTTAGATTTCCAATTAATATTTATAGTCCAATATATAATTTATGTAGACAAAATTAAAAATGTTTTACTCAGGTGATACATTCTTTGTTATATTTAACTTTCTTTAAAAATAAAAAGATAAAAAGTCACCTTCACACAAAAGTGATTCCATGGGGTCCCCAAGTTTGGAACAAGGCATCCCATGGTCGTACATGAGACAACCAATAGCATTAGGACACATGTTGGTGTCATTTTTTATTATTATTATATTATTTTATTATCCTTAACTACCCGATTACTCATTAATCAAGATAATTAAAGATAATTACCGTCGTTACTATTCATAATGTCCAAAAACAAAAGAGTCTTAATTAAATAATTTGGACCTTCTGATTCCTAATATTTAATCCATTTTACCAAATTCTAAACATATAAATTGCAATAATTAATTTAAAAATAATTCTCGTTGTCAAAACAAATAGCGGGTTTTTTTGAAACAATATCTATGAAAAGTTTGGAACTTGTTTATGCCCAATTAAAAAGTGAAATTAATCCCAATGATCACCATTGGATTAAATGGTAAATATATATTCTATTTAAACTTTAAAACCAATTAAAAATATAATCAAACCATATAATTAAATTAGATGAAAAAACAGTTTTGATGTAAAATGCAGTACTTTTTACTATTCATTACAAAAATGAACATTGTCAGAAAAATACCAAAAAATTATCCAATGTAAATTTAAATGTCCCAATAATAAATAATAAGTTTATTTTGACAAATATAGCTTATAAAATTTTCAAAAGTTTGATTTAAAAATGTTTTGCCATCAAAAGGCAGTAAAACAGTCTTTTAAGAATATTAGTGTATTCCATGCTTAAGATTGAATTTATTCTCATTTTAAGCCTCTAAAACACTATCTAATTCATAAATAGATATAGATAAGAATATCTATTATTAATTACTTACTTGGGATGTTACAATCCAGGTGCTAGAGAATATGTTGAGGGATTGTGTATTGGACTTCATCCGAAGCTGGGAGGATCATTTTCCCTTAATAGAGTTTGTGTAAAACAACGGCTACTACTCTACCATTGGCATGGTGACTTTTTAGACCTTTTATAGGAGATCCTACATATCACCCTTGTGCTGGACAGAGATCAGAGATTCATCTCTGGTGGGCCCAGAGTTGGTGTAGGCGACAACAGAAAAAGTCCAGGTCATCCGTGAGTAGATGAGGACAACTCAGAGCAGACAGAAATTCTACTCAGACCACCATCATAGGTCTTTAGAGTTTGAGTAGGGATAAAATGTTTTATTTTTAGTCTCCCTGTGATGATAAATACAGAGGTTTGGCTGAGGAGACAAGTTATCCATGAGGTTTATCAGGTCATTCAAGAACATACAAAGGGTTGGTGATGTTTCTTACCACCTTTCCATACCCCCACAGCTGGAACAGGCCCATGATGTCTTACACGTGTTGTAGTTGAGGAGATATGTTAATGACCCTAAACACGTCATCTACTAGGGTGATATGTACATCAAGTATATATCCACCTTTTTAGAGCATCTGATGGCGGTTGAAGACCAGCAGGAGAGAACCCTATGTGGACGAACCATTTATTTGGTTCATGTGTTGTGGTAGCACAAAAATGTATAGTAGAGTTCTTAAGAGAGGGAGATCTAAGTGTGGGATTAATATATTGAGTTTTTTTCCTAGTTTTTATTTTCAAGTATGAAAATATTCAATTAGGGAATGATGTAGAGACCTTTTTTTTTCCTTGTAAGACTTTGAAATATTTCTATATATATTTCCAGAGCTAGAAGTTGAGACGGAATGCAATTCCAAGTCACGATGTGTTCGGAATTAATTTTATAAAAATATTAAATATATTTTATATTACATGCACATGATACCTTAAAGAAAATGGGATAACTCTTAAAAGATTTATCGGATCAGAAATCCAAGACCATAATTGGGTGTGAAATGCGGTGTTTACCCTAAGAACGATATAAAATGGGTCGATACGGGATGTTCGGACCCCTCACTAGTCGGCGGTGCATTAAGTGAATTTATTTAATTATTTAATTAATCAAATAATTCATTTAACCTAAACTAAAATGTTTATAAATATGTCTTTATAGGCATTTGTCCGGGGTTGGCCTCACAATCCTGCAAACACTAACAGAGCTCTCTCTTCTTCCTCTGACGAATCGAGATCGATTGATGATGAATATTTGGATCAATGTGAATCAAAGCATGAATAATTAAACAGATGTCCCTTATACATTGGTGCACACATTCTTCATCATTGAGTGATCCAATTCGAGATAATACTTGTTATATGTGGGTTTTCTCCCTTATACTAAGATGATTGAGTAAATCTCTCTTATTTATTTGATATGCGCCCTGTATTGGTCTTTTCATGAGCTTGTGTACTGGATTTCATTTTTTTATCAATTTTTTATCTAAAACTAGTGAAATTTCTTGATATTTGGCCAAGAACTATTGGCTGTAAATGTTTAAAACATGTTTCTTGATGCTTTTCCCCCTCGCTGCTTTGCATTTTTCACTAGTGGAATCCTTATGGTTCTCGGTTTAACAATTTTCGGGCAGAACTGAGCTCAATCGATCCCCTAAATCCATGGAGGATCTACTAAATGATAATATTTTGGTGAGATAAGCATAGATCTAGGAACATTGTGAGGCAAGGATGACTGGTCTATTGATTAAACATTACGATCGTGACAAACGGAGGTGTGTCGGTGTGCAGAGTGGTTCAAAAAATCTTCACCGGAGTTGTTTTCTGGTGAGAAATGGCTGAAAAGTGAAATCTATAACTAGATCCATGTTTTTAAAATATATTAAAGTTAGAATATATAGAATATTGACCAGATTCAAGGTGCAACTTTGTATCTAAAGTTTCTATGAAAATCTCGACTACACACCATGTTCGGGATGAAAAACACGGTTTGTAGCCTCCCTCAGTGGAGGTGCTAGGGTTTCAAAGAAGATAAGGATGACACAACATGTAATATTACCTCAAACGCAATGTACTCTATTCCTAGTTGGCTAGACTATGTGACTGACCATATGGATAAGGCCACTAAGACACGGCCCGATCCCATGTTGCATGGACACACCGTGTAGTCCACCTGCACGAAGTGTACTGACACACGGATAGGGTGTCATGTACTATCCAGGGACATGGGCATGTAGTGAAGAGGAACCACATGACGTGTGGGTCCCCTCACACACTTTGTTCCACTTGAGCTCCTTTCATGAGACTTTGAACATCTGTATCTCCTTTATTTGAACTCGAATTTTGGCCCGTGAGTAGCTTATCCTAAGTGTTTTTCTACGTAGAATGTGATGTTTCCCTTGTTTGTGGACTTTGAGATACGATGTGAAATTTTTCAAGAATTAAACCTTTTGAGGTGAACTTGATTATGACAATGATCAATTAGTGTCACCATTTGAAGATTATTTTGGTTGTAACCCTCGAGTAGGGCTGGGAAGTAAAGTTCCCC
This sequence comes from Viscum album, assembly GCA_963277665.1. Taxonomy (NCBI): domain Eukaryota; kingdom Viridiplantae; phylum Streptophyta; class Magnoliopsida; order Santalales; family Viscaceae; genus Viscum; species Viscum album. The sequence continues at coordinate 997,447,608 of OY728135.1, forward strand.
GATGGTTCTTTTGGGTGTTACCCTCCAACAGGGCTGGGAAGTGGAGTTCCCAAATAGCTCTTCATATAATTTCCCTCTAGCAGGGTTGGGTAGTGGATTTACCCAATGGTTTCTTTTAGGTGTTACTCTCTAGTACGTCTGGGCAATAAATTTCCCTAATGGTTTCTTTTGGGTGTTACCCTCCAACAGAGCTGGATAGTGGAGTTCCCTAACGACCTTCTTTCTGAGTGTTACCCTCTAGCAGGTCTAGGCAGTAGAGTTCCCTAATGATATTCCTAATCATTACCCTCTAATGTAGATAGGAAGTGGATTTCTTCAGTGACTAGAAGAGTGGGACCCTCATGTCATACCAGGGCATTGGATCCTTACCTAGAGATTTTGGCCCCTTGACTATGCGGCACAATGATGAGACATGGTTTGAAGTAGCCTTGGACTCATGAGGAAGAGGAACTCTTTCTCCACCAAGATGCATTCTTATTGTGCGACCTAAAACCATGTGGGTGAGTCAGTGATACCCAAAGCATATAGTAACAAGGTGTGGTGATTGAGTTCCTTATACTTGTGTTTTCAGATAGACATGTGGGATGTTGGGCTTTGTTGATGGACTTGTGGAACTATTGGAAACTCTTCTTCTTAAATGGAGCTATGAGATAGATATACCCTTACTCTCTCATTTTTTATTCTTTGACTGAGCATGTATATATATTATTTCTTCTGGATTCACACCTTGTATTTGGATACTCTCCTTCCAAGAGAGGAAAAGATGTGTGGGGTATGCCACGTGTTTTCCATGTTTAGCTTCTCATGGTTGGATGAGTCTACTCTCCTACTATAGGTGGCGAAGGCTCAATGGGTAGTTCATTTACTCATAATTTTTATCTCCTTATGCTCGAATGAGCTTGATTTCACTATCTTATTAGGTTGAGTTGTACTCTTTTGTTGTACTTTGTGCATCTGATGTCTTTCTCTTCTTTTGTATATCTTATTGATCTCCCTTCAGATTTTGGGGTGTCCTACTGGGTATGCTTATAATCACACATGCATGGGATTTTTCCGCACACATTGTGTCTTATGTAGACGATGGATAGGTCAATCGTGACCTGATAGAAGCTTAGGGATACTCGATGCTTGGACCATGTATGGTGGTCATAGCTTGAGATTCAAGAGATGGACTCTCTCAACTATTTACTTTTCTAGTTTTCTATTAGGTCAGGACACATTTCAGGTTGGGCATGTATTTTTTCCCTTTACTTTTCAGTATACACTACCATGATTTTATACTGTTTAGAGGTTCATGCATTTTTGGTTTATTTATAGTAGTGTTGTATCATTTATTTCTTTCACTATTCACTTTTTCATTGAGTTGGTTATGTGTGTGCATATAGGTATTTAGGAAAAATCCTCCCTAAGTTAGTTATGTCTTCAGCGCTTGTCTCTACCCTTAACCTATGGAAGTGGTATTGGAGTATTTTTAGCTCGAGTCCCAGCATGGGTCGGGTCATGACAGGATATGTTATGATCATGTTATCCCTTTTATTAACTTGGGGAAAATATTTGTATTTCATATATTTTTATTCCAATATGGATGATTATTGGCCAATCTAATTATGTATTATTTATCTATTTTCTCATATGATGAATGAATTAAAACTCAACAATTGATGTGTGGGTCCCAACATTATATAGCCCCTTGATGCATAGTTAGGTAACATGAGAAAAACTTGTTTGGGTATTTTTGTGTATACCTACCCAGAATAAGATACTATATTGATGGTAAGAACATTATGTTTTGGCTTATGGTATAGAATTAGTTGTTTTGAATTATAAATTTCATCACTAAGGAATCGGTTATTGTTTTCCATGTTATATTTTCATTTCCATTATTATCCGTTGATATATCATGATTTTAGTATCATTTTATTATTTTATTATTATTTATTATCTATTCTTACTGTAATTTTTATGCCATGTTTATGCCATTATTGGATCAGTTGTATGTTTTCCCTTACTAAGCATTTGAGTTCACCCATTCTTATGTTTCTAGTTTCCCAGGTTATGAAGAAAAGTATTACACATGATATGACTAACAGGGTAGCTTGTGTAGAGAATTTATAGGAGATATTGAAGACTAATTATGAATTAAGTGGGTTATTATATAGTAAAAATGTATAATAGTTTATGAAGTCATGTGATTTATTATTTTATGATTTTTTCTAATTATCTAAAGTTATAGACCTAAAAGTTATTGGGAATATATGTAATGAAATGTTTTTTTTAATTCATGTAATTATGGGATAGTTATATATAGGAATCTAAAATTAGTATTGAAGCTAGTATGTGAAGTATTTGTTTATGGTACCAGATCTAAGAGTGAATGTACAGGGAAATGAAAAAAAGATCATGGACAAACCATATATAAAAGGGATATAGAACTTCAATACAATATGATATCAATTGGTTTAAAGTTATGGATCATACATAGTGCACGAAATTTCATAGAAGCATCCTCATGGGATAATGTAGGAATATTTTGGGATATATATTGTTAAGAAACTTGGAAGTGAAAATGGTTATCTAGGAATATATCAATTTCCCGATCAAGGTTATACCAGTAGTAGATGATTTCCTCAAATAGGAGTTTGATGGAAATTCACTGGTTGATCAAGATGGAGAATTGGTAGAAAATTCTATAAAATCCTTAAATAAAATATAGATTTATCACATGTGTTATTTAAAATAATATATTAACAAGTTTCAAAATTGGTATTATCTTCTTGGACCAAGAGATCAAGCATATACTTTAGATTTATTTATACATAATCTTTTAAGTGGTCATCCTGAAGTAGTTAAACAAGCCATAAATACTCATCTTTATCAAAGTATATATTTATAAGATACTTTAGGATTTCAATAAGAAACAATAGGTAGGTGATAAGACTCTACTATATGAATAGTCATGTCTTGCAGGATGTAATAAATATTCCATATATTATTTTTTCCTATTACCTGAAGGTTGAGGGTGTTGTGGAAAGATATGGGTGTGGTATAACCAGGAAATAACTTGGTAAATACCTGCAAAAAATCATTCAAAACATAGTACCATGATGGAAAGTGTGAAAAAAAGATATCACATAGGAAATCCTAGAAAATATTTGGTAAAAGAAGATCATAAAATAAATTTTTAGTTGTAAATACATAAAAGACTAAGAGATATATTAGAAAAATTATAATATGAAAGGAAATGAGAGAAAAATTAAGGAAAAATATGTGAATTATCCTGGATGGTCTAAAGTAAAATATCTATCTAGTTGTGATTGTTGTTTGTTTTGTGGGAAGAAAGGTCACAAAGTTCCCACTTGAATAAGTGCAGACAAACAAAGAGGTGGTCTCAAAGCGATATTAATGGAATATATACTATATATTTTTTTTGAGCCTATCTAGGGACAAGATATAGACTCAGATGATGAGATTTTATATTCTTTATATTCAGAGTAGTCAGAGGAGGGAGAATCCAACTTGGATAAGGAAGAGAAAATCCCAATACATTTTTTAGCATGCTTTGAATATTAATGATTCAACTAGGAACTAGTATACTAGAAGACTATATAGAGTTATTAATGAGAGAGGATATAGAAGGTGGTTTAGTGCATTCTTCATAAACATAAATCCCTTTAAAACAAAAATATTGTAAATAATGGAATATTCCTAGAGTTTATTGTTCTAAGTTATACCAAAAATATTTTGTACCATATCAATAAATGAGTGAGATATTTAGGAATGAAGATACATATAAAGTCTATAAAATATATATAGGATTATTTACAATTTCTTTCCTAAAATGCAAAAGTTTTATTAAGGTTATCCAAAAAAAATTCCAAGTATGTTCATTTTTTGAATAATCTATATTGGTGTATATCCTCTTATAAAAAAAGGGAAAAGACCTACTAATTCTAATTATAGTAATAAATGGAATTTTAGACAATTTATTTAATTCATTATTAAGAGGATCATGATTAAATTTGCTTGAAAGAGCGGCATGGGTGAATGTGGTCCCATATTTTCACTTTGGGGTGTCCACCTGACAAAATACGTATTAGAATAATTAATCATCTTTATGTAAAGTTCTAAAATACTAGAATACTGTCTCTAAAGAAAGGTTTTGAAAGATTTTTTCATCTTTTCTAGGATGAAGGAACATCAATAAGAGAAATGACTCCACAAGTATTAAATCCTAATATGCTAACTAGACTATAGAATGGGATTTACCTGATAAAGAAAAGTAAATAAGGTAGAAGCTACTTCTTAGGGATGTTATCAAACAATTTGGGAATATAATTTTCATTTCTAAAACTAGATAAGAGTAAGATCTGAGTTTGTAAGACTCAAGATCTTATAAGATTGAATTTGAAGAAATAAAATATCAAATCAAAAATATTTAATAATCTTGTGAATAATCCAAGGATTAGAGCTAGAAAAAAGGGTGTGTTTCAACAGAATCACCTAGAATATCAATTTATAGAAAAGTATATAGAAAAACGGATTGTTTGATTACCCATATATTGGGATAAATAATATCATATAGGATATATGGGATCTTTATTACTCAGTGCTAAGATAGAAAAATGGACTACATTAGTAAAGTTAAGCATTGGTGGAACAATATGTACTACCCTAGTAGATACAGTATGTATCTCCTCTTACACAAGAATTCAATTTTTAGGAGTAACCTATGAATTAATATAGTTAAGAGTTACAATAGGTAATATTGTAATAGTTGTGATTTAATAAGTGAAAAAAATGTCCAAATTAGAATAAATGGGAGATTATTTGTAGAGCATTTTTTCCTTTATTCCATAATTTCTAGATGTCTTCTTGATTGGGAATCAGTTCTTTAGAAGATATCATCTAGTGAAAATATTTTCATAAGGAATTATCCTTGATAGTTACATGATTCCAAATACTTTTAGAAAAACTAAAATGGTTAAAGAAAATCAATTTTCTACTATCTAAGTGGAAAAAATATCCAAATGAGGATAAATAATACCACAAAAATATGGATTGGTGGAAAGAATAAACTAAAGTAAAAGTTATTAGGATAAATGAAGAGGAGTCATTGGCTAAGATAAAAGGTTAATTATCAGAGAATTGGTTACAAATCCCTCTAAAATTATAGTAGATGACAATGTCATAAGCTACAATTACCCTAAAGGATCCCGGTATGGTGGTCAGAAGTAAGGTAATTGGTTATCCAAATGGAATTATTAAGGATTTTAAGAAATATATTATAAAATTAATCAATCTTAAAATAATTATACATAGTGAAATTCCTCACTGGAGTATGGAATCCATGGTAAAGAATCATGCTGAGAAACAACATAGTAAATTCGGAATGGTTATTGATTACCGTGATCTTAATAATTCCATAAAGGATAATGGTTTTCTAATTGGGAGGATTTAAGAATCATAATTGGGAATGAGAGTCCAATTTTATATTTTAATTTTTATTTTAAGTTTGGTTATTTAAAGATAAATATTAAAGATGAAGCAATACCATTGACAATATTTACAATGCTAGTATTCCTATTTGAATGACTAGTTATCCCATTTGGACTCAAGAATTACCCTAGAATATTACAGAGGATAATGGATAAGACATTTAGTAGATTATCACAGTTCATGGAAGTCTACAATGATGGTGTTCTCATATTTAATAAAAAATACAAAAGAGTCTATTGATCACTTACTGAAGGTAACTAAAGTGTTAAAAAAATATGATTCTTTTAAAAAGAAAGATCATTTGGATGAAACCTAATATGAAATTATTGGGATTGCATATCTAGGTAAGTAGTGATAATATTCAACTATATATTGAAAATAAGATAGAGACTTTCCCAGTTGAGATTGTAGGTTATAAGTTGATACAAGTTTTTATTAGAATATTAAGTTATGCAATCATTGTTGAAAGATTGGGCTATAACAACAGTTCAAAACCATTGTTATAGCTTATACCAATGGTTCTCCAAACCCTGGGATGAAGTTTTGTAGGTATATTCCTATACCAACGGTTCACTATAAACTTTTGGTATAGGCCTTCTGAAATTTCATGTTACCAATGGTTCTTTGAAAACCATTGGTATAATTAATTACCAATAGTTTGTGAAAACTATTTCTAAATACATATACCAATAGTTTAAAAATTGTTGGAATAGAGTTTAATAGGGGAAAGATATACCAACGGTTTCATGAAACCATTGGTATAGGTCTATACTAATGATTTTAAAACTGTTGGTATAGACCTTCCATAATTTCCTAGATAGCAGCACCTCCATCTTACCTAAAAAACCAGAAGAATCACCAAACAGGTAAAATCACCCACACCTTTACCAATTACCTATAGAAATCACCAAACGATTGAAACAAATATCACTAACCAATATACAAATGATGATAACACAAGAAACTAATTAATTCATTAACCAGTGATAAAACACATTTAAAACATTGCATATATTCATTCACAACTAATCGTCAAACATCAAATGTCATAAATATTAGTCAAAAATGTAAAGGATCAATCTCTATATCATCACCATCACCATCACTATCATCATTTACATCATCATACTCACCATCATCTCTACTATCATCCTCACCATAATCCCCCCATTATCCACACCATCATCCTCACAATCTCCATCATCATCTCTATCCACATCACCATCACCATCATCCTCACAAATTTCATCACCATCACTAGAAATTTCATCATCCTAACCACCACTAGGACTATTGCCTTGTGCACTATATAACATATGCATCATTAACATATAATAATCACAAGTCATAGTGGTATCTAGTGGAATTGATGGATATAAAACTTCCAAAAATTTATAAAATTCATTGTTGGCCTTTTGATTATGTTCATGATCCTATATAACCATTTTCATGGTCTCTTCTACCTCGTCCTAAGACTGTGCTTCTTGTGCATGAGTTCTTTCTAACTCGGTGCTACCATAACTAACACCTAAAGTGGATTAATATCTAGTGGGGAAAATAATCTTCCTTGGTCAAAGGAATACTCTATCATGGTGATCATCACCTAATACCTATTTTAAATGATCATTTCGACCAAAGTTATCAACTTATTGCTCATCAAGGGCCTCCAAAGCACATTTTTAAAAATATAAATGGACTATTTAGTTAAAAAATAGATATTAAAATTTAAAATCAATAAATTAAAACTTATAATATGTTGTTGGGTTTATTCATTTATTATTCTTCTATCTTTCTTCTTCTTTCTAGAGCAAAATAATTTTGCTCAAGGCACACATCCTTCAATATTCAGAACCTCCCTCTATAATGACATTTAATGTAGAAAACCATAATTCAAAATAGGTTATTAATAATGAATTTTATAACTAAAATCAAATGGATATACTCGACGATGTAATATGATTTGTTATAATGATTTATTACATTGTGCTACTATGATATGAGTTGGTTAACAAAATAAATTTTATATAATAAATTGGGAGAATTGAGAATATGATTAAATAATTATTTGATAAATTAAATTAAATTATAATTTAAGGATTCTTTTTTGTATATATTATTTCCATTAATATAAGGGCAATGTAATTATAGAATAATGAAAATGGGATGTCTTTATTGAAAAAAATAATCAATATTAAATACATGTATAATATGGTAAAATAAAAAGTTGAAGTGTATGTTATATGTGTTATTATTTGGTTATTTCTATGTTTCTATAATTTAATTTGAAAGTTGTTAAAATAGGGAAAAGAAAGGTAAATTTTTCAATACTGGATATTGATGAAAGCGTATAGTCAATATTAGTGTTTGTTTTTGTTAAAAAAGACACATGAAATAATTGGATTTATTATTTATTTGGTTAAAGAATGTTAATTTTTAGTTAGTATAAGAGTATGTAAAATTAAAATTATATGTTCTATAAAGATTAAAAATTTGTTTTTTGTGTTTAAATGGTGCGTATATTGTTTTCATTATGGTTTAGGTAAAAGGAAAAGAGGTTTAATTATTTTATGTTTTAATTCTAATTTTTCTTTTAGTTCTTAGTGGATTATTGATATTTGGTAATTAGAGTGGGAATTAGGCGTCTAATAATTGTGAGTAATGGTAACATACCTTGAGGTAAGTGGTTGTGAACTTCTTTGAGATTATAACTCACTAATCTAGTGTATTATGGTTAATCTGATAATTGAATTTAGTTGTTTTCTAATTGTTTAATATGAAATTAGCTAATAATTCAAATATGGATGTACTAACATGATTTTTTATAGATTAATAATGAGAACACATATTAAATTATATTATGTCTATCTTAGAATATTGTAGGGAATTAAGTATGCTAAATAATAAAAAAATGATTTAATAGAGACATTAAGTGGAATAAAATGTTTTATGATGTTTTGTTTTATTGAATTTATGTTGTGAAGATTTGATTATCTGGTATTTAATAATCATTACATGTGATTTTAAGGGGTAAATTTATGTAATGGTGTTTAAAGGTGATAAAGGTGTCAATTATTGAATTAATGACAGTAAATAATATTGATGTGTTGTAATTTTTTGTTTTAATAGTTTTTTTGAGTGGTGAGTGATCATTAATGATATATAATGATTTGTTTAAATCATTATGTGGTGTGTTGACATGTAAAAGGTATTTTAAATGATGTAATTTATTTTTTGGTTTTAATAACTTGTGTTCACTACTATAATTTAATTAAAACTTGATATTAAGAGTGGTATAGGTGACTAAATCATGTGTGAGTTTTAAGAGAGATAGTAAGTTATTAAATGGGCATAATAAGAAGTTTAAATGAGGATTTAATATGGAAATTTTTGCAATGTTAAATGATGGAAAGTAAGAAATTTCATCCTATAATCTTCTAAAAATTCCTTAGGTCTACCTTTTGGTTACAAAGATGTTTTATTAATGCTTGTGGAAGTTTATAGGCATAATTTAAAGGGATGAATATGATAAAGTCTAATAGTTTTTTTTGTTTTTATATTAAGATATTATTATTATTAAATCTACCAATGGATGTCAAAACTAAATTATTTAATAAAATTATATTCAAGTATGTTTGTATGATATAACTTAAAGGTTTTAATTATCTAAATAAAAATGTAAAGGCATTTAAGTTGGTACAGTTCATTTATGATTTGAAGAAATCATCTCAGAGTTGGTATATACATTTTGATGATGCATTCAAAGGGCTTAGTTTCATAATAAATGAGTTAAATACCGGGTATATATGTGAATTACAGAGAGTATAATAAAAAACAACAATTGGATGCATATGAAACACTACTCATAAAAATAATACCCCTATTATGATGTTTATAAAGGATTAGTTGGGATAATGCTTCTTGATTAAAGACATGGGTGAAGCATCTTAGATACTGGGTATAGGGATTTATATATATTAATTTAAGTGGTTTCTTAGTCTGAGTTAGAATATATATATATATATATATATATATATATATATTGATATGATTTCAAATAGTTTTATCATATATAACTATAGTAGATGGTTTTTACTAGTGTTACATAGTGTATGTTTTCATAAAATAAATATACATTAACTAAGATATAAAGGAGACATGTGAATGAGATTACTTATTCTTTGATAATATGATCAATCATGTATACAATGTTTCATACTAATCTAGAAGTTTTATATTCTTTTTTCATAATTATTTGATACTAATAAGATTTTGGTAAATTTATCATGATCACTGTACAAAATATCCTTAAATACTTAAGAATAATTAAATATGTATCCTTATTCATTAGAGGTGAGTAAGAAATAATTGTAAATGGTTAAATTGATACTGTAATCTAAATTAACAAGGTTAATTTAGGAACCCAATCTAGATTTTCTTCCTTAATAGTAGAGTTATTAACTAAACTTTATCTAAGTATCCAATTTTGACTATATCTATAATATAAATTGAGTACACTATTGAATCAAATAATCTAAAAGAATCTATTTATATCATTTTATGTGATATGTATTGCTTGGAGTGATGTATTCAAAATAGGAATATTTAAATTACTACATTTTTGAGATGTTAAAAAAATTATAGGGCAATTCATTAATAAATAAGGCTTATGGTAGGGATTATATAGGATTACACAATAAAATATTCTATGTTAAACCCCATTTTACACTTACATATAATAAATATATCTTTAACATATCACAAAATATCTAATTATTCAATATAATTGTTTTGAAAAAATTATAATTAATATATATAATTTAAAATTGAATAAATTTTATTTCTATAATTTATTTAAATAGAAAAATTATAAAGGAGCGTCATACCTGCTTCCTCTCATGTTTTTGCATCGTAGTCCACCCTAAAGTGTGGAGGTATTTTGTAGAATTCTTGTTTTATTTATTTATTTTTGTCTCTTCCTATAAAATAATTTTCAATAATACCAAAATGAGTATTAATGCAAATCATTATAATTTTCATTCAAAAACCTAAAATTTGATTAATACCTTAAACTCAATACTCTTCCAATAAGAAATCATTTCCCAATAATGTGCTACTAGACACTCATTCATGATAAGTGTGGAATCTAAATCCATATCAACTCTAGCATGCCAGCCACTATACAACTCATGTTTATATGGTCTCCACAACTCACTTAATTCCATGAGTTTTTTTGTCCTCAAAACCTCACAATAAGGAAATGAAATAATAAAATAACATTAAATACAATGAATTTTCTTACCCATATTTGCACCCAAGCATTATCCTTTATTCATTTTGAAGGTGGTTCTAGAAGAGTGGCTTGACAGAAATGATGTTAGAGTATTTGGAAAGCATCACCATAAAACTCTTATATTATCGCCCTATTTTTTCAATCATTTGATTATCCTCGTTATACTCAACCATCAATTTATTTTGGTAGTTCCACACCTCACACACACATGTATTCCCACCCGACTGGTGTAATATCCATCTACGAATGGAAAAATATATATTATATCAATGCATATTATAATGAAAATAAATTATGGTAAAAAAATTGAATAGGGTTCTATAAATATACCTGGGGTAGTATAATCAATGGGTTCCACTGGATCACTAGGCTCTAAAGGATCATAAACCTATACGGTATGAGTGGGATCCAATGTTTTCTCCGGAGGCTCAGAATATATTAGAGTAAAAGTAAAAGGAGCGTAAATTTAGAAGCTTGGGGAGAATGAAGTAAAAGTAAAAGAATCTAGAATATATGTATATGGAAATATATAATATGTATGGGGAGTATGATCCATCATTGGATAAGGGAAAGAAATATGAGGAGTGTCATATGTAAATGGTGGTGAAAATATTGGGGGCCTCAATATCTCGAGTGCCTCTAACGACGTTGTGTGATAAGAAAGAGTACTAGATGGTATATCAAATGAAGGGGTAGGGTGTGATTGAGTACACTGAGTGGTGAACATAGCTCTAGTACCCCCCCCCCCCCCACATCATCAGGATGAGCACTGCTGCCACTAAGTTCATCTGAGAATATTTGTCTCTAGGGTGGTGGATCCTGATTAAAAGTTATAAATAAAAAAATAATCACATGACATTATATTTTATTAATATATATATATATATATATATATATTTGAAATAAAATACTCACAACATGCACCAGAGGAGGAATTCCCATCTCTCTCATGTGGCGATTATTGTATGTCATCCTCTTCCTTTGTATCTCTTCAATGTTTTTTATTTCTTACATTTGAAAACAAATATAGAATTAATTATGAGTTCATAACTAATTTGTAGGCCAAACAAGAAAGAATATGGGATGTGAATTAATTAAGGAAACCAATTTTCAAACCAAATAAAGGTACATAGTGATATATAAAAAGCATATTATATTTAGTGGGAAGAACATAAAAACATAAAATATGTGTCATAGAAAAATTAATTAGTTCAAATTAGCATGTTTAGCATGGGTATGATACAGTTTTCTTATATTTAAATTTGATCAAATTCAGTTTTTCTTGGGTTATTTGGTTCATTTTGGTCAATTGATTAGGTCATTTGTCTGTTTCTTGGGTTAGGTCATTTGGTTCCTATTTTGGGTTAGGTCACTTTGCCATTTTTTTGGTTAGGTCATTCTTTTAATTGGTTTTGATTTTCATTCTAATTTTTTAATCTATTTCAATTCAATTCATATTGTTTTTTTCTAATTAAATTGTTTCAGTTTTTTTTGGTTTAGTAGGTTATAATATAGTTCAATTCAATATTAGAAAATGAAACTCAAAGAAAAATGCAACTAGTATCTATTGAAAATGCACATAAAGGTCGAGTTGGATACAAAATATTTGTAATAAATAGTAAATAATTTTTAATAGTACCAACCAAAGAACCCAAGTCAAGATAAACTAAAATAAATGAATGATTCTATATATTTTCCACTACAACTTCAGGTTCACAATCAACTTTGATAATTGAACTATTGGAGTCATCAGAAGTAATAAGATGATCTGGGCCAGTGGGAGCAGTGATGGTGTCAATTTCATCATCACCATCATCAAAAATATGTCTTGTTATTACTTCAATAATGACACCATATTCAGGTAATGGGTGATCTTTCACATAAAAAACATGTTTCTCCATTGGTGCCAGTATATATGGATCACAAATAGAAAGAGTGTGAGTCATGTCAATAAATAAAAATTCAAAATAATCAATAAATATTCTATGTCTCGTCATTGAATTAAACCATTTTCATTTCATCATAGTGACTCAACCATGAGAGTAATAATCCAATATTAGTATTTTCTCAAGGACTCTAAAATAAGATACATTTTCAAATCAAGGCCTAATATCCAATAAACTGGCATAACAGTTTATTGTGGAAATTACCATAACACTATCAGGTTTTGTTCTCACATTCATTTCTTTTTCAGTGATAATAAATTTATACCAATTGATCATAATTGATTTGCATTCATGAACCACAAAATTAGGACCAAAATCCAAAACTTTTATTTCCTCGGAGAGAGATTCAGCAGGAAAACTCAATAACTAAAATATAAATGAATATTAAATTTAACTAAATATTAATTTTATTAATTTATTATAGTAATAATCCTACCATCAATTTAAACCAAGTAGAAAACTCTTTTCTATGAAAAATATCTCTCCATCTCAAAGATAAAGAACGATGATTTCTATTTATAAATTGTTTATGTTCCCAATAGAAAAAAATATATAAATAGTTTAACAGATGTGTACAATTACATGAGTTGAGATAATATATACATATTCAATTTACTTATCGAACAAATCATAGTTAAACAAAATTGTTTGATATTTCATCTCCCGCTCTTCAAGGATTAATGTATTCAATGTATATGATTCAGGAATTCCCTTTGTTTTGGGAAGTGATGGAAAACTAGGTTCAATTTGTTTATACTTCTCTTCTTTATTTCTCATTGTTCTGTTATGTCACATAGTCACATCAGACAAATGCATTGAACATAAATCCATACATTCTTGATCCAATTAACATTTCACAATGAAACCTTTGGGATGATTCATGTTTCAAACATAAGACTTCAATGTGTACGTATTTCTTTTAGTTGGATGTGTAACACCCCAAGTAAATAAAGAATATGACATTTTTATATTTATCCATATTTGTGAATAAAATATTAATATGACTTTAAAGGGGACGTTATGCTCGATGGCGTACCCAACACGCAACAATGAGTTTCTTGGGAATCTTACGTAGCACTCTAATAATAAAATAATATTATTTTAAATGGTAGTTAATGCCTAGCCGTTGTAATGGCAGGAATGAATAGAACTAACTAAAAAATGATTATATATGTTTGTCAAATATTTTTACTCTTTAAAATAAATGTTAGAGGATTAAAAATGCGAATGAATCCAATTTTAAGCGTAGACAGTCTAATATTATTTAAAAGGTCGATTAACCGCCTTTTGATGGCGAACCTCTTTTAAATCCACTTTTTGACAATTTTATGTGTTATATTTGAAAAAATAAAATTCTTATTTAGAATTGGGACATCAAAATTTACTTTGTTTAAATTTTTGGTATTTTTCCGAAAAAGTTCAATTTTTAATGAATAGTGAAAAATGTTGTATTTTAATTCAAAACCTCTTTTTAATCTAATTTATTTATATTATTAGATTATCTTTTTAATTGGTTTTAAAGTTTAAATAGAATATATTTTTACCATTTAATCCAATGGTGGTCATTTTAATTAATATCACTTTAAGATTGGACATAAATGAGTGTCAATCTTTTGAAAGATATTGTTTCATAAAAACACGCTATATGTTTTAACAGCGGGATTTAATTATAAAATTAATTAATGAAACTTCTATGTTATGAATTTGGTAAAATAGAAATCATTTTTCAATTCGGAATATCAAATATAGCTTAGGGTGAATTTTTGGTATTTTTCTGAAAAACATCAATTTTTGATGAATAGTGAAACCACAAAGTGGTGGTTACAAAATTTGATTTTTCGTTTAAATGGGACTTTACCACTTCTGTGATTTGAATTTCAAAAATCCAATTTAAATGATTTTAATTGTTAAGTAAAATGTGGTTCAATGGGATGAAAATAATTTTTGATGAAAAGTAACTTTTAAGTTTTATTAATCGCGATTAAAGGTAATTAGTGTGATTTAAGGTAAAATTGATATTATAATAAAATGAAAATATATTGACACTTGTCCTAACACTATTGGATGAGTTATTTCCGACCAAGACAACCCATGGGTCGGTTTTTGGTACCCCATGGAGCCACTTGGGTTTGATAATGACATTTATGCCTTTTATTTAAAGTTAAAATAAAAATGTCACAAACATGATTTGTTTTACTAAAACAATTTTTACATGTGCTTATACAAGTCAGAATTTTGACTATAAATAGTCATTGGAAATATATAAATATTTCCTACATCATAGTATTTTTTTATAATTTTTATACATTAAATAAATTAAATACTTTATGACATCATGATGATGTAGCGATGACCTCATTATTTAATGATTTAAATAAAATGGAAAGATAATGCAAAATCTAGGACCTAAACATGTCAAAAACCTATTGGATGGGTGTATTTCAAACCCTTATCACCTTATCCTCGAAACAAATCAATTTGGGACCATTAAAATTCGAAAACCATTTGAAAATAAAGTAACATTTTATACTTTACCAAGAGTGCCCCTCCTCTCCTCTTATAAAAGGCCCCCACCTCTACCACCTTACCCACACCTCTCAAGCCTTTGGTTCGGCCAAGCTCTAATCATTTTGTCTCTCCACATCCCTCTCCTCATCCTAGAAGCCTTAACTTAGGCAGTAAGCTCTTCAAGAAACCCTTTTGGTTCAAACCAAAGGGAGTTACCCTATTTTAAGGTAACATCTTCACTTGTGCTCTTTGGTTTTATTTTAATTCTCCAACCCCCTAAAATATCTTTATTAATTTCTTTTGTAACAAATACAGTATCTTCAATATACTAGGATGTTTTTATAATAAGTATTCGAGATACACTTACACACACCTTCATCTAATGGTTAATGAACATACTGTTTCTGTGGATGGCGAATTTATGCCTCACGAAACGATGATTGTTCAACACTCATATAACACCTTCAAAGGTGGACATTAAGATGTCACTGTGTTTATATATGATATATAATATTTTTATGTTTTACTTAAGCTTATGTATTTTTTATTTTTGGCATACCTTTATGGATTCCATTATGGGTATACGCGATATCTTCATTTTAGGAAGTGCGGACTACCGCCCCCTCAAAGTGATTTGATTCGTTAATGCCATATGTGGGACGTATAAAGGATGGATTTAAAGTTATTATATATGATGTTATACTGGAATTATAATATACCTTTATATCATTATTGTTTTCTTTCCATTAAAGTATGAGATAGAAATGAAAGTAGTGTTCATGCTTACGTACGGCTTACCGTCTCCATGAACGGTGCATTTCATTTCTTATCCTCAAATGTAATGTACTATTATAAGTACATATAATGGATATATATGATGTATGATACATATAAAGGATGAATATAATTCTGTAATTAAAAATATACATATCTCTCATTTAGTTTTAATTCCATTAATATGACATAGAAATGAAAGTAGCATTCATGCGTACGTACGACTTACCGTCTCCATGAACGGTGCATTTCATTTCATACCTCTAAATGATTATGTAATATTATAAACACATGTATATGCTGGATATATATGATATATATGATATCCAAATCAGGAATGTCATTCTTGATATAAAGAACCTTTGACCACACGAACAACATGTAATTGTAAGAAGTCCACTTTTGACTTAAGAACCAAATATCGACAAAACAAACATTATTAACATAAATGATTACATAATGTTTATAACATTTCAATAATTGATATAAAAGGAATAATTAACTTGAAAAAGGTTCTTAATCAAGTAGAAATTAACTCAATTTTATTATTCAGGACGTTAAAGAACGATCGAGTCAAGTCGGACCCGAGGTAAGGGATCTTACTCCTCTCTTTCTTTTTAAGTACACTCTTTTATGTCATTCCTTCTAAAGATAATCATTCTTGTTATTGGGATGTTCTTTTATATTACTCTTACTGTAATTTTTATGTTCATATGATGAGAGACCCTATTCTCTCTCATCAATCCATTTTTGAAGTTTTGAGTGGCGCCGTTAGGCTGCCGAATTTTCGTAAGAGATCAAACCCCTCACTTTCTTTTAAAGTACTCTCCTTTATGTCACTTATTTTAAGCTCCTCTTTGTTATGTTGGGGGATGTTCTTTTATATTCCTCTTTCTGTAAACTTTATTTTAATATGATGAGAGACCCTATTTGATCTCATCAATCCATTTTTTTAAGTTTTATGTGGCGCCGTTAGGCTGCCAAGTTTTTGTAAGGGATTTTTCATCTCACTTTTATTCCCGTGAGATTTATGCTACATCTGCCACAATTTCCTTTGAGTGGTGTATTTACTGCCCGTTATTTTTCTCATTGTGTAATATACTTTCATTTATGAGTATTTACATCAATGTTGTATTGTCCTTCTTTCGCGGGGTGCATGTCTCGAAAGATACCCATGTCGGTAAGGGAACCTTTCACCCTCCTCTTTTTGTAAAAGACTTATTTTGTTATGTCTTTTAATTAACATAATATTATATTGGGATATGTTCTTCTATATCCTTATTGATCTAAATTTTATGTCCATGTGATGAGATACCCTTTTTATCTCTCATCAACTCTTTTTCTGAATTTTGAAGTGACGCCGTTAGGCTGTCAAATTTTTGCAAGGGAACTTTTTAACCCAAATTTGATTCTTTGGGATAAACTTGTACTCCTTGAATATGTCGTTCTATGAATATGTGTGAATAACCTCTGATTGTTTTACACTTAATATCCACTTATATTTGGTGTATTCGTTTGTCACACATAATTATGCAATTGATTTATCCTTAAACCAAGGATACCGTCTTTGTAAGGGTCTTAGTCTCAATCTCCATTCATTGAGGCATATTTTATTTTATACACAACCTTCTTTTATACGGTGTATAAACCCCTTTGACTTTTACGTTTATTCAAAAGGAATCTTTTTTCTACGAAGCGTTTTACTAAACGACAAAAAGGAATGTTTCTTTTTACGTACACGGTGACAACGACCTTTTCCGCCACTGCAAGTATTATTTGATCTTTGGCTACCTCAACAAGCCGTAATGTTTTTAAAATAGAATAAATACCATATACTTCTTTTTGTATTTTGGTATTGAAAATGGTTTTTATAAAGGATTCTATTATGTCAATATATTTAAATGATATATTGTGATTGAAATGTGGAAATTTTATCATTCCTTTATGTTGGTTTTATGTGTTATAATTTTATAATGGTACTTGGACATTTTACGGGTGGTTACGTGATAAACCATATGACGGGTGGTGTCGTGAATACCAGGACGGGTGGTTACGTTATAACCTCCAATGCATTGGGTATGGAAGTTGGCCGTATGGCTATTCCATTAAGTATGTATGGAAGTTGGCCGTATGGCTATTCTATTAAGTGATATGTGTGGAAGTCGACCGTATGGTTATTCCACTTAAGTATGTTTATGTCCCAAGTTACCTTTATATGTTATGTGATATTTATATGGGTTTTATGGTAATCCTTTGGTTACAGAAAGGTAAGTAATGAACTTGTATTCGGTGAAGAGTTTTTACTACTTCGAATAGGTGAAAAGTATTACTTTGATAAAGTATACGTGGTTTACTTGTTGTTTTGAAAAACTAACAGTTTTCATTCTTTGTGTATCCCTTACTGAGCTTTTTATGCTCATCCCAAGTTTTTGAAATTTTTCTCACAGGACTTAACGTGGAATAGGGTCAATGATGGGATCAAGGGAAAGTCATGCAACCTAAAACATGGAACTGGACATGTTTATTTTTAAGAGTTTTTATTTTATGGAAACTTAGTAAAAGTTTCTACTTTGTAATCTTGTGAGATTTAATAGTTATGTCCTAATTCTCTAAAATTCTAAACCTGAAAAGATCCTCAATGTGAATTATTCATTTAATTCAATATTAAGTAAGGTTTAAGGCTGGGGCCTTATAGGATGCATCTAATGAAAAGTAATAGTTCCACGAATGTAACATCCTAGCCCGGGTCACGCGCACCAGTTTTCCAATCCAGTTCACCATATGACCTAAAGCGCACCTCCCCATATGCCATAGGCTGCCGACTAGTAGCGATGGTCTGGTAAGTTAGTCATGGGGAGACTATACCCTCCCTTATCAGAGTAAAACACCAGCGAAATTAAATAAAGCAATAGTGTAATCATATATAATCATAACAATACTAATTTCATAGGGTAAACAAATCTACAAATACAGTACTCAACTGAAAGGAAAACGTTCCATGACAAAGTGAGTGTCAAAATGCAGAACTAGAAAATAAAGACACCAAAGACTCCCAAGTGGGTCCTGAACCATGTATGGTTCCATCATCCATGCTCCATCCTCAATCAGCTATCTAATCTAGGGAATTTTCCCTTAACCTGTCTTATAGAAACAAAGTCTATTCGGGTATCGATCAGGCAGCCTGAATAGGGTGTGAGTACAACTCAGTAGGCCACCACCAATGGTGTCTAAAACAAATCCAATCAATAGAAAGTGTATGTAGTTGCATAAATAAAGTAATTATAATGCATAATTAAATAGTTTATCACATTAATTAATATTATTTATTCAACCTCACAATTGAACGAGCATGTTACCATTCTTATTTTCCACCCATTTGAATGACTATGTTACCATTCCATAACTCACACACACTTGAATGTCCATGTTACCATTCCGTACTCATGCATCCATGAATTTCCATGTTACTATTCCATACTCACGCACCCATGAATGTCCATGTTACCATTCCATACTCATGAACCCATGAATGTCTAAGTTTCCATTCTTAATAATTGGATGAATGAGCATATTACCATTCATTGTTTAATAATACACAATTCATCGTTTACAAATATCACATGTATCTCATTTATCAAGGTTAATTAATTATTAACCCCATTATCACATATAGCACATTATCACGTCAAGTAGGATTAATCAACATTAAACCTCTTACCCCAATATCACGTTAATTTATCAATTAATTAATCCACTCACCCTAGTTATTAATTCAACAATTAGTCTTCACATAAAACCCCTTAATTAATTCCATGATTAATTAAGCACACCAATCTATTTAATTAACTCAACCATTAATTAATTATTTACTCATAATTAATTCATCAATTAATTATCTCAATCCTAAATTTAATATTTCATAATTAATTAAATAGTTAATTATATCAATTCTCAAATATTAATATCTCATAATTAATTCATCAATTAATTATCAAATTCTATCAATTCAATATCTCAACAATCCACATTAATTAATTTACCAATTAATTAATCCAAATCATTTCCATTAATTAATTCCAATATTAATTAATCTAACTTAATCCCTTCAATTAATTAACCAATTAATTTTTTATTCCAACTCTAATTAATTAATTTATAATTAATTAACCGCATTCAATCCATTCAATTAATTCACCAATTAATTCTTCACATCAACTCGATTAATTAATTTTACAATTAATTCATCTAACTCAATCCCTTCAATTAATTCGCCGATTAATTATTCACATCAACACCATTAATTAATTCTATAATTAATTAATCTAACTCAATCCATTCAATTAATTCACTGATTAATTGTTCACATAAACTCTATTAATAAATTATTTAATTAATTAATCTTACTCAATCTCCTCAATTAATTAAAAAATTAATAATTCCATCGTAATCGATTCAATAACACCAATTAATTCTTGAATTAATTGTTCCAACTCGCCTAATTAAATAACCCCATAATTAATTCACTAATTAATTATTCCAACTCACTTAATTCAATAACTGTATAATTAATTCACTAATTAATTATTCCAAATCACTTAATTCAATAATCTCATAGTTAATTATTAAATTTCAACAATCTCTATCTCTCCATAATTAATTAAAAATTTAATTATACCAAATCATAATTTCATAATTCTAACCATTCTCATTAATTAATTCTATAATTAATTAATCATGTTCAATGGTATCAATAATTTTGTAATTAATTCAATAATTAATTATTCCCAATTTCCCAATTCAATTCTTTGATAATTAATTTTACCAATTAATTATCCAAATTCAATAATTTCTATTATTCACTCAAATCTCCAATTCCTAAATTAATTAATTAGCCACATTAATTAATTCAAATTGAAATTCAAATTTCTAAACAAATCCCTATAAAATATACAATCACATACAAGTAATTGATAATAAAGACTATGGGATTTGAATTTTAGACCAGCTACTCAAATATGATGAACACGCGATATGAATCCAACATCTCTGACAGCGCATTATTCCAAAAACTATTGAAGGATAAATTAAATAAATAATCATATCTGGTTAAATAAAAAATATGCTCAAAATAATTCATTTTCTATGAAAACAAATTTGATACACACCATCCTCTTATCAAGATGAATTCAATGCCACTGACGGCATGTCAATCTGATCAATATCAAAAAAATATTGATTATTGAAGTCTGAAAGGAGAGATATGGAGAGGAGAGAGGGATGTGTCATAAATAATGGGCTTTCTATCCATGTCATGTGCACCACCCCAAATCCAATTTATAATATTTTTTCATCAATTAATTTAGTTACGTGTATTAATTGAATAATTTATTTATTAATCTCTCCTATTAATTTCATGCATCAACCCATCATCATTTTGGGATTTTTATGGACTTATAACATGAAACTTAATTAAATATTCAACATTGGTCTTTAAATGTCCGACTCAATTTTAGGGTTATGTTGTCGTTGATAGTGTTTCAATCTGAAACCATACGAAAGAGTTGTGACTGAAACAGTGTTTTGACACAATTATTTTCTTAATTTATTAATAATAATTATTATTATTATTATTATTATTATTATTATTATTATTATAAACTATATTTCACCATTAATTTTTCTCCAACAGCATTCATTAAATGTCAATAATAGTTAATAAATTAATATTAACCCCATATTTTCATTTAATTAGTATTGACTAGTAATTTCACCGCTATTACATTGATCAACCAAAAATATTCATATGTGGAAAAATTTCGTTCATAATTTAAGTGAAAAAAATGTATTTAATGACTCATGTACTTTTCCATTCATTTTGTTTGAAAAAAATAATAATAATAATAATAATAATATACATATTGTTAATAATATTCTTTTCATCTACCCAGTAAATATTAAAATACTTGTTGTCTTAATTTTTTTTAAAAAAATATTAATAGTAATAATCACAATTATTATTTTTAATTTTGTATTAATTATTAAATTAATAAAATAAATTATTTAACTTAAAAAAATTAAATAACATCAAATGCCCATTGCACATAAAAGTTATACCCTAACTAGGGTAAACCCCTTATTCTAAACCCAATGGTGGTCTCGGATTTCCCATATGATGCACCATTTGAGAGATATTAATTATTTAATCTTAAAAAAATGGAATAAAAAATTAATTAAATATAAAAAGTTTGCTTTTGTGAGCAAGACATCCAAACGTTTGACGCTTACAAATATTATGCCTCACTTATGGTAAAAACCCTGTTCTAGAAACAACATTGGTCTCAGATTTCCCATATGACACACTATTTTGGTTTTATTCAATTATGTTGAATAAAAAGTGTGTGCTTAATATATTATATTTAATATTTTTATTTAGTCTTCACTGAGACTTTGCAGGCCTCAGAATCTCACAATAACTCGGTTTTGAACTTCAAAAATGTTCAATTGAATATTCCAAGATGTTAAATGGCATTTAATGCCTTTAACACAATTATCAAAATTTTGTTGATAAATTATTTTTGTGAACTAAAACAAAGACAACCCATCTTGAAAAAAATTAAAAGAGTCATACCTAGAAAAAGGACATGATCTTACAATCTCATCACCTTATAATAGATCATCCTCAAGTTTTACTCCCAATCACCTTTAATAGAAACTGATTTCTTACAATCTACCCACCTTTGGAGCTTTCTTAACTCCTCTTGTTAAGTAGCTCAACAATAGTAGTTTTTATCAACGTTCGGTCAATCCTGAGAAACTCATCCATAAATTTTTTATGGCATACCTCACACCATCAAGCTCTACATATATACCACTTCATAAGAACAACCTCCAAGGGGGCTATATCCAACCAAAACACATTCATTTTTCTAGTCATAAATGAAAAACTTTCTCAGCATACCCAAGATGATGTCAAGTTAGGGGACATGATTTTCACTAATTAAAAGTACACTAAGAATTCATCGATTAATACTACCACCAATCATTAATTACCAGTGTTTCCTCCCTTTTTCCTACCACACGATCAAAACTGAGGCACTATCACTACCCTTAACCATCCTACACCTAGGTCCTGGTTAAAAAGGGTAAACACATTCTCATTATTCAATTTTATCATTTAGACACCCATTTATTCTCATCTTTTATCATTTTAAAATCTTTATCAACTAATTAATAAATTTATTTAATTCAACAATTAAATAATTTATTTACTCACATTAATTAATTCTTCAATTAATTAATCACTTTATTTAATTCAAAAATAAAATAATATCTTTACCCACATTAATTAATTCATCAATTAATTAATCCATCAGTTCCATTCATTAATTCCATAATTAATTAATATATTTCTAGGTATCATCATCCCATGATTAAATCCACCATTAATTATCTCAAAGAATAATATTAATATCACATAATTAAATTCTGAATTTAATTATCCCCAATTTATGATATCAATATCTTACAATTAATTCTACAATTAATCGTTCCTAAAAACCACAATTTCACAATTTTTCCATTAATTAATTCACTATTTTCATTTCAATTTCCCAAGAAAAAAACACCTCAAGTTCAACAACTTACCCAAATCTCGTTTTCCTATGCGTTCCTACAGTGATGTATGTCACAAAATAATCCTGAGTACCTAGAATGATACATATAGAATCAACCCTCATGTAATATCGAGCCACAAGTCAATCTCAACAAATCTTAAAAACAATAATCACATCACACAACAAGTGCATCACCCAAGGTGAAATAATATTCAACTATAATAGAAAACAGTAATAACAACAATCCCACCCTGGGTACTTGGGTTGTCCTCCATACATGAGGTAGATACTCCCATGCACAAGCTCATAACCAAGCCCTGAATCTTCCTAGTCTCTTTTCTGACTTTCCCAAACAGTAAGACAAAAGAAGAAGAAAATAAAATTAGAGCTCTGATGCCACTTTGTAACATCACAACCTAGGTTCCACCCACCAGTGCCCCAAGTTGATTTGCAACATGACCTCAGGCGCGTCTCCCTATACACCAGAGGTTTTCAACTAGTAGTGAGGGTCTGGTAAGTCAGTAATGGGGAGACTATACCCTCTCTTATCAAAGTAAAACACTAATGGAAGTAAATAAACCAACAACGGAAGAATATATAATCAAAATAATACTAATTTCATAAAGTAAACAAATCTAAAAATACAGTACTCAATAAAAAGGGAAATATGTCATGTCAAAGTGAGTGTCAAAATGTAGAATTGGAAAATAAAGATACCAAAGACTCCCAAGAGGATCCTGAACCACGTATGATTCCCTCATCCATGCTCCATCCCCCAATCAGATATCTAATCTAGGGATTTTTACCTTAACTTGTCCTGCAACAACAAAGTCTATTTGGGTACCAATCAAGCATCCCAAATAGGGTAAGAGTACAACTCAGTGGGAAACCACCAATGGTGTCTAAAACAAATCCAATCAATAGAAAGTGTATTCAGTTGTATAAATAAAGTAATTACAATGCATAATTAAAAAGTTTATCACATTAATTAATATTCTTTATTTAACCCCACAATTGAACTAGCATTCTACCATTCTTATTTTCCACTCATTTGAATGACTATGTTACCATTCCACAACTCACACACACTTTAATTTCCATGTTACCGTTCTGTACTCATGCACCCATGAATTTCTATGTTAATATTCCTTACTCACATACCCATGAATGTCCATGTTACCATTTCATACTCACTCACCCATGAATTACCATGTTTCCATTCCATACTCGCGCACCCATGAATATTCATGTTACTATTCCATACTTACACACCCATGAATGTCCATGTTACCATTCTATACTCACGCACCCACTAATTTTCATGTCACCATTCTTAATAGTTGGTCGAGTGAGCATGTTACTATTCACTATTTAATGATACACAATTCACCATTTACACATATCACATGTATCTCATTTATCAAGTTTAATCAATTATTAACCTCATTATCACATATAGCACATCATCACATCAAGCAGGATTAATCAACATTAAACCCCTTACCCCAATATCACATTAATTTATCAATTAATTAATCTTCTCACCCTTGTTGTTAATTCAATAATTAGTCTTCACATAAAACCCCTTAATTAATTCCCCAATTAATTAATCATATCAGTCTATTTAATTAACTCAACAGTTAATTAATCGCTTAATCATAATTAATTCATCAATTAATTATCTCAATTACCAAACTCAACATCTCATAATTAATTCAAAAATTAATTATCTCAATCTGAAATTTAATATTTCATAATTAATTCCAAGGTTAATTATATAAATTCTCAAATATCAATATCTCATAATTAATTCATCAATTAATTATCCAATTATATCAATTAAATATCTCAACAATTCACATTAATTAATTTACCAATTTATTAATCCAAATAATTTCCATTAATTAATTATAAAATTAATTAATATAACTTAATCCCTTCAATTAATTCACTAATTAATTGTTCATGCCAACTCTCATTAATTAATTCATAAATAATTAATCACATTTAATCCATTCAATTAATTCACTAATTAATTATTCACATCAACTCGATTAATTAATTCTACAATTAATTAATCTAACTCAATCCCTTTAATTAATTCACCGATTAACTATTCACATAAACACCTGTTCTTGCCCAAATTTACCCTAGATTTTAGGTTTAAGCGGTCGCTTGTAGTTTAGCTTGGGTTGTCGAATCCTCAGAAACCTAAGAAGTAACCTGAAGACACGTACATCCTATGGATTGTTTTTGTCTATGAAGTAGCCAACTTGGGTTGATTTTAGATGGTTTTAGATGAACTATAAGAGACTTAAGTGAATTTAAATTAAAATAATGAGTTGATCCTAGGTTATCACTTGGGGTTATATTGGATGAAATTCTTTTTTTAACGGTTTCAACTTCTTATATTCGAGATAAGTTTATTCAAGAAGATCAAACAACTTCATCACTTAATGGTTTAATACCAAAAAACCATAATACTAATCACCTATAAACTTGGAGGATCAAATTTAGTATCACTCCAAGGTAAAGGTTTGTATTAGTACTTGAAGTGTGTGGCCTTAAAATTCAACAAGGATGAAGAAGTTTCAAAATCATCAAATACAAATCTCAATTAAAAGAGGTGATTAGAAATTAATGGGGTAATAAATAACATCCAATCCTGCCCCTTTATACTCCCTTATATCAATCCAGAAGTGGGTTAGCCCTCCATTTATTCTATGGTTTCAATGGAAGCGGAAAGTAGACTCATGAGGGAGGAAATGGAGAAGTAAAAAAACAATGAAATAACGATCACTCCACCGTTGTGTGATAATTTCACAAGGTATGGTGTGAATAAATTCACACATTGAACCAATAGTATCAAAGTGATATAAATAATAATAGAATAAGATTATAATACTAAATTTTATTAAGAAACTAAAGTGAATTGAACAACTTACATGTGAAAGACAAACTTGAGACAACAAAATCGCAACATAACATTACAATGAAAGAAAGCTCAAAAAGATCTATAAATCCTCCAAAACCACTACCTTAAATAGTAATTTTGGAAGCCTTGGGTCGGTCATCCAATAGTTAAATTCATCCCACTTGAGTATGGTATTCTTAGGGTGGTGGAAAGCTTGTGGAACTTAGACTTTTCCACTCTTGACCCGAGGTGGCATCCAGCTTGCATCAACTGAATAGAAGCATCTAAATGACCTTATATATGGCCAAATTATAGTGGGAAATAGAAAAAGAAAATATAGATCATGATTTATCCTAACCGAATGTAAAATTTTATCCTAAATGGAATTTTTTTTGTGATATATTATTTAAATGGTGGGATGTTTTTTTGAGCCGCAGAATCTAGCTCAGAATTTTATCTCCATCTTGGGACGCCTAGAACTCTATTCAAACATCATAATTAGAATTTGAAACTCTTTAATTAAATGTTCCCCATGATTTCTTCTATATTTAGTTCAATTTTCAGAATTATTGGGCTTGGATATTGTCTGATATAGTAGTTTTATTAGGCTGTTGTCCAGTTCACTTCACCCAGAATGTTGTTTGTTCAAGACCAACTTTGGTGGTCTTCCAATATGAATCTTCAAGTACTCAAAAAGTATGAATTTTTACCAATTTAATGAAAAACCTGAAAATAAAATATGAAAATAAAATCAATATCATTGGGTACTTTAAATTATGTTCAAAAATGTAACATGTAATAGTGCATTTTAAGAAGGAATTACAATTATAATATGAAATAATGTTCAAAGTATAAAATTCACTAAAATAATGATTATAAATAATAAATAAAATGAATATTATATATATTAATGATGAATATTAGCCTCAGTTAGTGGCTAATCACACCCCCCAACTTTAGTTTTTCTAGTCCCGAGCAAAATATATCTCAAAAATGTGAAATTAGAATTCCCTTTTCCAAAAACATTTTAATAAAAAATGATCACCGAAAACCTTTATATAAAAAAATTATGAAACCCATCAAAATATTTTAATAAAATATAGTTTCATAATCATATCTCAATCCTAAGACCATTCCTTTGTTCAAATTCATCACCATATTTCATCCAATATCAATTAAGTATGAGGATGTGTTGTGTATCACAATAGACATGGGGGTTCATCTTTATTCAAGGGGGAAATGAAGGAAGTGCTAGTTGGAATCACATTTCAATATTAAGATGAGTATTCATTTTTTTTTTGAAATATTGTCATGGTAATTGAAATTTCACTCAAAAGAGTCAACCCATGTAGTGAGACTTTGCTGATGACTCCTAGGCTCAAAGACCTTAGGGAACCAAGTGAAGCCCACATACTCGGGCATCATCTCAAGTTAACTTAGTCAAAAACAAAGTCAAATTACCACAAATAGAGATAAATTTACTAAATCTGGGCCAGACAACTATAGATTCACGATCCCCAAGTGCCGGAAGCCACGCATTAGGTCATTTCATTGCTCTACGCGCAAATTTATTGTTTTTTTTTGTTTTTTTATTGAATACTCATATTAAAACTAAAATGATCACCAAACCTATGCTATTTATTTAGGGGACCCCATGAACTCAAAATAATACCCCACTATCCAAAGAACGTGCATTGTGATCTCTTTTTTTTCTATTTGGATGAAAATATAAACGATGAAATTTCACATTAGATAGCCACACTTTTCAAAATATATGCTCATGAAATTATACATGGATTAAAATTAGAATTAAAGCATGCTAAATTATTTGATATTCAGTTTAAAAGTGTGTAATGTGTATTGTCATGTTCAAGGTTAAATAATTTTTTCCTTCCACACATTTTTTATGCACACAAAATTAATTAGTTTTTTTTTTCATTCTTTTCACCCCCCCTGACTTAGAATAACATTGTCCCCAGTGTTTATAGAAAATAAAATTGAGAAGGGGTTAGAGGTAGATAACAGGAATTTTAAAAGGAATTTTCAATATGAGGATCATGGGATGAAGTCACCTAGTGGTTGAAGTTGAAGTTCTTTATGCCCCAATGTATTCCTTTGATATCCATGTCACTTATAGAGTTCCTTAGTGGAAAAAGGAAAAAACAAACAAACAAACAAAACAAAACAATATATATAGATATTTATATTTATTAATATAATAAAAAAATAAGTATATATATATAAATTATAGAATAAGGAAGCACTATAAGTGGTAGGTCAGTGGTGAGTGACACCCCTAACTCCCTTCAGTTTTAGGTTTGAGTCCCCACGGCTTCGCCAGTTGTGACGGGGTTTTCCCCATGACCTACGATGTGTCCTTTTGATTTTTTTTTAGTATTTTTATTTTAACCTATAAACACATAAAAATAAAATGAACTGATGATACATTGTCTTCTTTTTAAATTTTTGGGTAAGGTATTACTCAAGGATCACACCACGTGATAGAGATGAATATGGCGTTCCCCTTTCATACCCATCCATACTCATAATAGAAGAACAGGTCAATAGTCTATTTTTTTTTTAAATATCAAAATGATTCATTAATCCTAATTGAAAAATAAATATGATTCAAAAATATTAGAAATATAAAAACCATGGGTTGCCTCCTGTGCAACGCTTTTGTTTAACATCATTAGCCCAACATATACCCCTAATTGTTTAAGTATTTTTCTCATATAAGGTTGGTTCAAACAAGTCTTCATCTACTTCATGTTTTTTGAATGGTTCAATAAATGGTTTGACTCTATAACCATTAACTTTAAAGGTTTCACCATTGGTGGGATATTGAATTTCTACAGCCCCATGGGGGTACACCTTATGCACTATGTATTGACCCAACCATCTCGACCTCAACTTTCCCAGGTGTAAATGAAGTTTAGAGCTATACAAAAGAATAGGTTTACACAATACAATGTGTTTGGTTTTAATATTTTGATATTGGTAGGCTTGAACTATATCTTTATTTATCCTTGAATTTTCATAATCCTCCATCCTAAGTTCCTCAAGTTCATTTAGATCTAATTTCCTTTTTTTCATCTAATGAGAGGTCATAATTCATTTTCTTAATTGCCCAAAAAGCCTTATATTCAATTTCAACTAGTAAATGTCATTATTTTCCATAAACCAACCTATATGGGGACATTCCTAAAATGGTTTTATATGCAGTTCTATATACCTAAAGAGCATCTAAGAGTTTTCTTGACCAATCTTTCCTAGATGGGTTAACCATTTTCTCAAGAATTTGTTTGATTTCTTGATTGGATAACTCATATTGACCATTGGTTTGTGGGTGGTAAGTAGTGGAGACTTTGTGAGAAATTCCATACTTTTCCATGAGTGCTAAGAATGGTCGATTGAAAAAATGAGTTCCACTATCACTAATGATAGCCCTAGGAATTCCAAATCTAGAAAGGATGTTTTCCTTGAGAAATATAATCACAGTTTGATGATCATTGGATTTTTTAGGAATGGACTCAACCCTTTTGAATATATAATCGATAGCTAAAAGGATGTACAGATATCCACTAGAGTTTGTGAAGGGAATCATGAAATTGATTCCCTAGCAGTCAAAGATTTCAATCACTAAGATGGGAGTGAGTGGCATTTGATTCCTTTTTGTGATGGACCCTACTTGTTAACACCTAGGACAGTTTTGAAAAAATGTGTAGAAGTCCCTTGAGAGGGTGGTGATTATCCAATAAAAACATATATTTTAATTACATTTTAATGGTATTAAATGTTCATTTTTGATCTTATGGTCCTGAGTTAGTGCATTTTCATTATGAACATTCATTCTCATCATTTGTGCACTTCATGCCTAATATACACCAATTTAGGACCAATGAGTCATCTGATTATAAGGAATGTAATTATCAATTTTTTAATTTGATATTTTGGTAACTTTATCTACACTTAAATGTGAACATTTTTTATTCAGGGATCAATGGAAAATTCATGGAAGAAGATGGAGATATTTTGTGATGAAATGAAGCAATTCTAGAGAAGACAGATTGGACACCAGCCCACTGATGAGACTGTGGGGACCAACATACAGGCCCAATTAATCCCAAATTTCGTGGGATTCTAGAAGAAATTTATAGGAACAAATAACTCTTAATGATACAATGCTAATTAGGCCTCTATGGTGGTCATGGAGGCGGTCCAAGTTAGAGATACAATTCTGGGCCAGATTCTGCGGCCCAGAAAAACAGCGCACTAATTTGATCATATCTCGGAATCCAAAACTCCAAATGGGCCCAAATTTTACAGGAGGTTAGAAGACATCCGAAGACCCATTTTCTTATTCTATGTACTACTCTGATCCGGCCTTTTAGAAGGTCATCCAGACGCGTCTGTTCGGTGAAGGAAAGCTGGCTGCCACCTCGGGTCAAATGTGGAAAAGTTCAAATTCCACAAGCTTTCCACCACCTATGGCCTACCAAAATTAATTGAGATGATTTGTAATGTTGGAGGATCTACCCAAGGCTTTCAAAATTCCTATTTAAGGCATTGGTGGTGAAGGAGTTGGAGATCTTTGATGCTTTGTTCAATTGTAATGTTATGCTGCATTTTTGTTGCCTCAAATTTGTCTTTCACATGTAAGTTGTTCAATTCACTTTAGTTTCTTAATAAAAGTTCTTATTATACTCTTATTATGTTGTTATTCATATCACTTTGATAACGTTGGATCAAGGTGTGAATTTATTCACACCAACTCTTGTGAAATTATTCACACAACGGTGGAGTGATCATTTTATTTTTGTTGTTTTCTTTACTTCTCCATTTCCTCCCTCATGAGTCTACTTTCCGCTTCCATTGAAACCATGGGATCAATGGAGGGATAACCCACTTATGGGTTGATCCAAGGGAGTAGAAAGGGTCTGGATTGGATTTTATTTATCACCTAATTAATGTATAATCACTTCTTTAATTGGGATTTTTATTTGATGATTTTTAAACTCGATCGTCCTTGTTGAATTTAAGGCCACACACTTCAAGTACTAATACGAACCTTTACCTTGAAGTGATCAAAACTTTGATCCTTAAAGTGTATAGGTGATTAGTATTAAAGGGTGTAGGCATTAAACCAGTAAGTGATGATATTGTTTTATCTCCTTAAATGAACTCATCTCAAATTTAAGAAATTGAAATCATTAAAAAGAAAATACGTCCAATCCACCCCGAGCAATAACCTAGGATCAACTCATTATTTTAAATTGAATTCACTTAAATCTCTTAGATATATTTAAAACCCATCCAAAATCAATCCAAGTTGGCCACTTCATAGCCGAAAACAGTCCATAGAATGTACATGTCTATAGGTTTCTTCTTAGGTCTCTGTGGATTCGATAACCCAAGCTAAACTACAAGGACCGTCTTACCTTCTTCTCTTGGGTAAATTTGAGAGAGAATCAAATTTTGGCGCCGTTGCCGGGGACCCAAGTAAGTCATCTAAACACCCATTCTATTCTCCCCCATTTCTTCTTTTCTCATCCAAATTCTCTTATCTTGTCCCTTTCCCGTTTTTTTTTTCTTTGGCGCATGTCCGCCTACACCCAAGATCAATCAAACCGTCTTGTTAGGGTGGATAGTCCTGGGGTGGGGGAGTCAAGTAAACCAAGGGAACTCATTACATTAGATCATAATCTTTCTAATACTTTAGAGTCCAAAATTGAGCCAATTTCAATGGAAGTTCTTCAAATAAACCAACTCATAAACCCGGGTGGGAACCAAAATGGAAACCCAAATGTGGCAGCCCCAAACTTGGGGAATGCAATTGATCAAACCATGAATGACTACCTCACACCTTACTGGACCAATGCCCCCTCATTCATTAGACACAATTCTCTAGGATATTCCAACTACATCTTTAAACCCCATGTCCTAAACCACCTTCCCACATTCCATGGAATGGAGTCCGAGATGCCATACCTTCACATTAAGGAGTTCAATGACATTGTAGAAACCATGTGTCCCCCACATCAACTAGAATCAGATAAGATGAGGCTATTTCCTTTTTCCTTAAAAGATCGAGCTAAAAATTGGCTAAAAAATTTGAGACCATCATCCATAAACTCTTGGGACCAACTACAAAGATAATTCTACAAAAAATACTTTCCCCACCACAAAACAATTGCACTTAAAAAGAGTATCCAAAACTTTTTTGAAAAAGAGGGAGAGTCATTCTATGAAACATGGGAGAGGTTCAAAGACACTCTAAACATGGTTCCACACCATGGTTTTTCTATTCCTGAACAAGTGAGAATTTTCTATGAATGGTTGGGTCCGGGGAACAAATAATTCATTGACATGATGTGTAATGGAACCTTTAAAAACAAATCCCCAAATGATGATTACGAGTATCTAGAAAGCCTTTCTGAACAAAACCAAACATGGGGAAATTCACCTTATTCTGAAAAGCCACAAAGAACTACTGGAATTCATACACTTAGAGAAAAGGAAATCCTTAGGGCTAAACTCACAGCACTCTCTAGGAATGTTGAAGAGATAGACCTTAGGAAAGTCCATGAAATCCAAACTGTTGACCCTGTTTGCACAATTTGTGACAAACATGACCATAAGACAGACAACTGCCCAACTATTCCATCCATCAAGGATGTTCTCTTAGGAGGACCCCCAGCGGAAGTAAATGCTTTGAACTTTCAAAATCCTCAATACCAAAACACCTTCAACCCAAGGTATAACGACCACCCAGGCTTCCGCTGGAAAGATAACCAACAACCTAGCCAACCACAGGGACAAAATCCTTACCCCCATCAGAACTACCAAACCCATAACCAGTTCCAAACCCAACCTATCCAATACCAACAGCCACCGGTCCATTTTCAACAAATCGTCCCACCTCCAAAATATCCCCCTGGGATAAACCAACCTACTCAAGCACCCACCCAAACTGTTCCACAAAGCCTACTAGAACAACTGTGCAAACAAATGGAGAGGATGAAATCGAAGGTATCTTCCCTAAAACAAGAATTTAAAACCATCAAAACTGGAAAGGCACTCATGCCTACTCAGGCGGTGCCATCCTCAACTTCAAGGGGAGAGTCAAGTTGTGCTCAAACAACTCATTAACAACTAAAGGTTGTGACTGTTTTAAGAAGTGGAAAATCAATTGAGAAACCTGAACAACTAATTCAGAACCCACCCGAAGATTCAAACTTGGATGAAAATTCAAATGAACCCCAAGATAAAACTGAGGAAACTGATAACAATGTGAAGGAAACAACTCTTCAACAAACAACCCCACAACCTGCACCATTTCCTCAACGCATGAGGGGGGAACCCAAGCCTGAACTGAATGAAACATTGAGGGAAATCTTTTCACAAGTCAAGTTGAACATACCCCTTCTCGATGCCATCCAAACCATACCTTCCTACTAAAAGTACCTTAAGGACTTGTGCACTTTTAAAAGAAAATTTTCACATAAAAACCAAGTCCTTTTGGATGCTAATGTGAGTACCACCATTCAAGGGACCATTCCTCCTAAGTTGAAAGACCCAGGTTTCCCTTACATCAATGTTGAACTAGGAGAAAGTAAAGTTTTCAAGGCCTTGTGTGACCTAGGTGATAGTGTCAGTCTCATCCCATATGCTGTGTACTGCCAGTTAGGCCTAGAAGAACTCCAACCCACATCTGTCACACTTCAACTTGTTGATCGTAGCATTAGGGTTCCAAAGGGGATTTTAAAGGACGCTCTGGTAAAGGTTGAAAACTTCATCTACCCTGCTGATTTCATTGTCCTTGACAACCATCCAAACTTAGGAAATAAGGAACAAACCCCAATCATCCTTGGTCATCCTTTCCTTACAACAATCAACTCTGTTATCCGAGTCCGAAATGGGAACATGACCATCACCTTTGGGAATATGAGTCTAGACTTGAACATCTATAATGCAAGCTCACAAATAGGGGATGACGAGGACATTCATGAAGTAAGCATGATAGGAAGCATTGATAATGAATCCATGGAACATCAAGGAATATTTGATGAATGTTTAAGTCAGAATGAGATTGATTTCCTTTTTTCATATGAAGGAAGTTTATCTCCTTGTCTTGAATCATTTTCAAATTTATCTTATGATGAAGTCTTAGGTCCAACAATCAGTGAAAACTTTCAAGAAACCACTTTCATGAAGACCACTCCAAATTCCTTCCCTAAAGCTGATCAAGCCAATCTAGTAGCTGAAAATTCTACATGTGGGGAATCAATCCTATCTGAAACTCTAAAAAAAGAAATTGAAATTGATCCAATGTCCCAATCTTCTGCTGAAATTCTGAACCAACCTGATCTTGAATTGAAGGAACTTCCTGCTACACTCAAGTATGCTTTCCTAGGGGACAATCAAACACATCCTATTGTCATTTCTTATTCTCTTGAAGCCAATCATGAGAGGATGCTTCTAGATGTCCTTATAAAGCATAAGAAATCCATTGGTTGGAACCTTTATGATATTCCTGGGATTATCCCACTTATCGGGACTCATAGGATTGTTCTGGAATCTGATTCAAAGCCATGTCGTCAACCTCAACGGAGACTCAATCCTAATCTCATGGAGGTAGTAAGGAAAGAACTTCTGAAATTGTTGAAAGCTGGTATCATATATCCCATAGCTGAGAGTGAATGGGTGAGCCTAATCCAAGTGGTTTCAAAAAAGGCTAGAATCACAGTGATAACTAATGAGGATGGAGAGATTCTTCCAAAAAGGGTGAGTAGTGGATGGAGGGTCTGCATTGACTATAGGAAACTAAACTCATTCACCAAGAAGGACCATTTCCCCTTACCATTCATTGACCAAGTCCTTGAGAGAGTGGCAGGTCATGCCTTCTACTGTTTCTTAGATGGGTACTCAGGGTACAATCAAATTGAGGTCTCCCTAGAGGATAAAGGGAAGACTATATTCACATGTCCTTTCGGAACCTTTGCTTTCAAACGCGTGCCCTTTGGGTTATGAAATTCCCCTGGAACCTTCCAACGGTGTATGATGGGAATCTTCTCAGACATGGTAGGGGATTTTCTTGAGGTCTTCATGGATGACTTCTCTGTGTTTGGGGATACTTTTGAGGGATGTCTGCAAAATGTTGAGAGAGTCTTGTTAAGATGTGAAGAAAAGAATCTGGTCCTAAACTGGGAAAAATTCCATTTCATGGTTAAAGAGGGACTTGTTCTAGGCCATCTGGTCTCGAGTAGGGGGATTGAAGTTGATAAAGAAAAGGTTGAAATCATTCGTCACCTTCCATCACCCAAAACTGTCAAGGAAGTGAGGTATTTCTTAGGACATGCTGGTTTCTATAGAAGATTCATCAAGGACTTTAGTTCAATATCTCGTCCCCTTTGTGCTCTCTTAGTAAAGGATGCTCCATTTGTTTGGACAGAAAGCTGTGAGGGTTCATTCTCAACCCTCAAATCCTCTCTCACCTCTCCTCCCATTATGAAATCTCCAAATCGGAACCTTCCTTTTGAACTTATGTGTGATGCCAGTGACTTTGCTGTTGGAGTTGTGTTAGGACAACGTTGTGATAAAACTCCTTATGTCATTTCTTATGCAAGAAAATCCTTAAATGATGTCCAAATCAACTACACCACCATTGAAAAGGAGTTACTTTCTATTGTTTTTTCCTTAGAGAGGTTTAGGTCCTACCTCTTAGGATCACCCATCACTGTGTTCACTGACCATTCTGCACTAAAATACCTCTTCCAAAAACAAGATGCTAAGGCTAGACTAATTAGGTGGGTCCTTATCTTACAATAATTTGACCTCACAATCAAGGATAAAAAGGGAGTTGAAAATGTTGTAGCTGATCACCTCTCTAGGATGGAATTCAAAGACAACTCAAATCACCTTTCTGTGTCTGATTCGTTTCCTGATGAACACGTATACTCTGTGAGTGACTGCCCTTGGTATGCTGACATAGAAAATTTCTTAATGACAGGAGTCATTCCAAAATTCTTAGGGACTCAAGCTCGAAGGAAATTCCTTTCTGATGTTAGACACTATGTGTTTGATGATCCATACCTCTATAAGTTCTTCCCTGATCAAGTCATTAGGAGGTGTGTTCCAGAATCTGAACAAGAGTCCATCCTTAAATTCTTTCATAGTGATGCATGTGGAGGTCACTTTTCCTCTAAGAAAACATCTTCTAAGATTCTTCAATGTGGTCTTTTCTGGACCACCCTCTCAAGGGACTCCTACACATTTTGTCAAAGCTGTCCTAGGTGTCAACAAGTAGGGCCCATCACAAAAAGGAATCAAATGCCACTCACTCCCATCTTAGTGGTTGAAATATTTGACTGTTGGGGAATTGACTTCATGGGTCCCTTCCCAAACTCTCGGGGATACCTCTACATACTCTTAGCTGTTGATTATGTCTCAAAATGGGTTGAGGCCATTCCCAATAAGTCCAATTATCATCAAGTTGTGATTCGATTTCTAAAAGAGAACATATTTTCAAGATTTGGAATTCCTAGGGCTATAATCAGTGATCGAGGAACCCATTTCTGCAACCGCCCATTCTCTTCACTCATGTATAAGTATGGTATTTCTCATAAAGTTTCCACTGCATACCATCCTCAAACCAATGGTCAAGATGAGTTAGCGAATAGGGAGATTAAGCAAATTCTTGAAAAAACTGTCAACCCCTCTAGGAGAGATTGGTCTGAGAAACTCTTAGATGCTCTTTGGGCCTATAGAACCGCATATAAAACCATTTTAGGAATGTCCCCATATAGGTTGGTTTATGGTAAAGAATGCCATTTGCTAGTGGAGATTGAACATAAGGCCTTTTGGGCAATTAAGAAAATGGATTATGATCTCTCATTGGCCGGAACAAAAAGGAAATTAGATCTCAATGAAATGGAGGAACTAAGGATGGAGGCTTATGAAAATTCAAGGATCAATAAAGCTAGAGTTCAAGCCTACAAATATAGGAATATCAAGTTCAAACATTTAGAACCAGGAAAACTTGTACTCTTGTATAGTTCAAAACTTCATTTACACCCGGGAAAGTTAAGGACTAGATGGTCAGGTCCTTTCATAGTGCATCATGTATACCCCCATGGGGTAGTATAGATTCAAGATCCCACTAGTGGTCACATTTTCAAGGTCAATGGTCAAAGGTTAAAAACATTCATTGAATCATTCAATAAACAGGAAATAGATGTTGAGTTAATTGAGCCAATCTATGAACCAGGAAAAAATTGATAAATTTAGGATCTATGTCGGGCTAACGATGTTAAACAAAGCGCTGCACAGGAGGCAACCCGTGGTTTTTATGTTTCTAATCTTTCTGAATCATCTTTATTTTTAAAATAAGATTACTTAATCATTTTTATATTTAAAATTATAAAATATACTTTTGACCTGTTCTTCTATTATGAGTATGGATGGGTACGAAAGAGGAGCACCATATTCATCTGTGTCACGTGGTGTGATCCTTGAGTAATACCTTACCCATAAATTTAAAAAGAAGACAATGTATCATCAGTTTATTTTTTTTTTATTTTTTTTATTTTATAGGTTAAGATAAAAATAAAAATATAATAATAATAAAAAAAAGTCCACGCCATAGGCCATGGGGAAAACCCCGTCACAACCGGCGAAGCCGCGGGGACTCGAACCCGGGATCGAAGGGAGACAGGGGCGCGCTCTTACCACTAACCTGTGGATTCTTGTGCTTCCTTATTCTATAATTTTTATATATATTCTTATACTTTACTTCCTTTATTATATAAATATATATATATATATATATATATTGTTTGTTTTTGTTTGTTTTGTTTGTTTTGTTTTTCCTTTTTCTACTAGGGAACTTTGCAAGCGACATGGATATCAAAGGAATAAATTCGAGCGGCAAGAACTTCAAACTTCAACCACCAGGTGACTTCATTCCATGATCCTCATATTTAAATTTCCTTATTGAACTTCCCTTTTTATTCCTCTACCCCATTCTAAATTTTGTTTTTATGAAACTAGGGACAATTTCATTCTAAGTTGGGGGGTGTAGAAACAAAATGTTTGTTTAAAAAAAACAACAATGATAACAAAAAGAAGTAAAATTACTTTATCATTCATATAATAACATCTTTGCTCACATAAAAACTACATATCAAATAATTATTATTTCCTTGACTCTTAATTTAATTCATGATTAAGTTTAAAAGCATTGATTTTGGAAGTTTGGTTGTCCAATGAAAATTTTCATCATTTTTTTTCATCCATTAAATCAAAATGCCACAATGCACGTCCTTTAGACTGTTGGGTAATAATTTGAATTTTTGGGGTCCCATAATAAATAGCATAGGCTGGTTTGATTTTTATGAATAATATGAGTATTCAAAAAAATTAAAAAAAAAAACAACAAAAATTTTTTTTTTTGCGTGTAGAGCAATGGATTGATAAAATGCGAAGCTTTCGGCACTTGGGGATCATGAATCCAGAGTTTTCTAGCCCTTAGTTTTTCAATATATCTCTATTTATGGTAATATGACTTTTTTTTGTTAAGTTAACTCGAGATGATGCCAGATTATGTGGGCTTCACTTGGTACCCTAAGGCCTTTGAGTCTGGGAGTCATCGGCAAAGTCTTGCTACATGGGTTAATTTGATTAACTGCAATCTCAATTAATATGGCAATATTGCAAAAAAAATCAAAAAAAAAATAATGAAGAATACTCATATTAGGATTAAATGTGATTCTACCTAGCGCTTCCATGATTTCCCCCTTGAATGAAAATGAACCCCCATATCTATTGTGATACGCAACACATCATTACACCTAATTGAGTTGGATGAAGTATGATGATGGATTTGATCAAAGGAACGGGCTTGTGATTGGGATCTGCTTTTAAATTCATCTTGTTTTAAATTATCTTGATAGGTTATAAAAATATATTTGTGTGCAGTTTACATTGTGAGCACTGTTTGTTATAATGTGTTTGAAGAAAAGAATTCAAATAAAATCATTGAATTATTTGCTCGGGACTAGAAAATATCAAGTTGGGGGGTGTGATTATCCAATAAAAACATATATTTTAATTACATTTTAATGGTATTAAATGTTCATTTTTGATCTTATGGGCCTGAGTTAGTGCATTTTCATTATGAACATTCATTCTCATCATTTGTGCACTTCATGCCTAATATACACCAATTTAGGCCCAATGAGTCATCTGATTATAAGGAATGTAATTATCAATTTTTTAATCTTATATTTTGGGAACTTTATCTACACTTAAATTTGAACATTTTTCATTCAGGGATCAATGGAGAATTCATGGAAGAAGATGGAGATATTTTGTGATGAAAGGAAGCAATTCTAGAGAAGACAGATTGGACACCATCCCACTGATGAGACTGTGGGGACCAACATACAATCCCAATTAATCCCAAATTTCGTGGGATGCTAGAAGACATGTATAGGAACAAATCCCTCTTCATGATACAATGCTAATTATGCATCTATCATGGTTATTGAGGCGGTCCAATTTAGAGATACAATTCTGGGCCAGATTCTACGTCCCAGAAAAACAGACCACTAATTTGATCATATCTAGTAATCCACAACTCCAAATGGGCCCAAATTTTACAGGAGGTTAGAAGACATCCGTAGCCCCATTTTCTTCTTCTATGGACCACTCTGATTAGGCCTTCTAGAAGGTCATCCAGACGCGTCTGTTTGGTGAAGGAAATATA
The DNA here is from genome assembly GCA_963277665.1 of Viscum album. Taxonomy (NCBI): domain Eukaryota; kingdom Viridiplantae; phylum Streptophyta; class Magnoliopsida; order Santalales; family Viscaceae; genus Viscum; species Viscum album. Next base: position 997,487,917 of record OY728135.1, read on the forward strand.
AATGCCACCTCGGGTCAAATGTGGAAAAGTTCAAATTCCACAAGCTTTCCACCACCTATGGACTACCAAAATTAATTTAGATGCTTTGTACTATTGGAGGATAGACCCAAGGCTCCCAAAATTCCTATTTAAGGCAGTGGTGGTGAATGAGTTGGAGATCTTGGATTCTTTGTTCAATTGTAATGTTATGCTGCATTTTTGTTGCCTCAAATTTGTCTTCCACATGTAAGTTGTTCAATTCACTTTAGTTTCTTAATAAAAGTTCTTCTTATACTATTATTATGTTGTTCTTCATATCACTTTGATACCGTTAGATCAAGGTGTGAATTTATTCACACCAACTCTTGTGAAATTATTCACACAACGGTGGAGTGATCATTTTATTTTTGTTGTTTTCTTTACTTCTCCATTTCCTCCCTCATGAGTCTACTTTCTGCTTCCATTGAAACCATGGGATCAATGGAGGGCTAACCCACTTATGGGTTGATCCAAGGGAGTATCAAGGGGCTGGATTAGATGTTATTTATCACCTAATTAATGTATAATCACTTCTTTAATTGGTATTTTTATTTGATGATTTTTAAACTTGATCGTCCTTGTTGAATTTAAGGCCACACACTTCAAGTACTAATACGAACCTTTACCTTGAAGTGCTCAAAACTTTGATCCTTAAAGTGTATAGGTGATTAGTATTAAAGGGTGTAGGAATTAAACCAGTAAGTGATGATATTGTTTTATCTTCTTAAATGAACCCATCTCAAATTTAAGAAATTGAAATCATTAAAAAGAAAATACGTCCAATCCACCCCGAGCAATAACCTAGGATAAACTCATTATTTTAAATTTAATTCACTTAAATCTGTTATATATCTTTAAAACCCATCCAAAATCAATCCAAGTTGGCCACTTCATAGCTGAAAACAGTCCATAGAATGTACGTGTCTATAGGTTTCTTCTTAGGTCTATGTGGATTCGATAACCCAAGCTAAACTACAAGGACCGTCTTACCTTCTTCTCTTGGGTAAATTTGAGCGAGAATCAGGTGGTTCATAATAGACCACACTGAAGAACCTTTATAGAAGTTTTCTTAGAGTAAAAGTGACCTCCACATGCCTTGCTATGACAGAATTTAAGGATGGACTCTTGTTCAGATTTTGGGACACACCTCTTAATGACTTGGTTAAGGAAAAACTTATAGAGTTATGGATCATCAAACACATAGTGCCTAAAATTAGAAAGGAATTTCCTTCGAGCTTGAGTCCCTAATAATTTTTGAATGACTCATGTAACTAAGAATATGGATATGTCAGCATACCATGGGCAGTCACCCACAGAGTATAGGTGTTCATCAGTGAATGAATCAGACACATAAGGTAAGATAATTTATCATTAAATTATATCCTAGAGAGATGATCAACTACAAAATTTTCAACACCCTTTTTTCCTTGACTGTGAGGTCAAATTCTTGTAAGATAATGACCCACCTAATCAATCTAGCCTTAGAATCTTGTTTCTATAAGAGGTTTTTATAGTGAAGAATGGTCAGTGAACACAATAATGGGGGATCCTAAGAGGTAGGAACTAAAATTTTCTAAGGAAAACACAATAGTAAGTAACTCATTCTCAGTGGTGGTGTAGTTGATTTGTGCATCATTTAAATATTTTCTTTCATAATCAATGACACATGGATTTTTCTCACAATGTCATCCTAAGACTACTCTTATAGTGAAGTCACTAGCATCACACACGAGTTCAAAAGGAAGTTTACAATTTGGATATTGCATGATATGTGGAGAGACAAGAGATGACTTGAGTGTAGAGAATGATTCCTCATATCTTTTTTTCCATAAAAATGGATCATATTTCACCAATAGAGCACAAAGTGGTCGAGAAATAGAGATGAAATTCCTAATGAAACTTCTATAGAAACTAGAATGTCCTAAGAAATACTTCACTTTCTTAACAGTTTTAGGAGAGTGAAGGTGAAAAATGATGTCGACCTTAACTTTATCAACTTCTATCCCTCTACCAGATACCATATTTCCTAGAACAAGTCCTTACTTTACCATGAAATGGAATTTTTTCCAATTTAAGATGAGATTCTTATCCTCGCATCTTGATAAAACACTTTCAAAATTCAGAAGGCATCCATCAAAAGTATCCCCAAAGATGGAGAAGTCATCCATGAAGACCTCTAAACAATCCCCCACCATATCCGAGAAGATTCCCATCATGCACCGTTGGAAGGTACCAAGGGCATTACATAACCCAAAGGGCATGTTCTTGAAGGAAAAAGTGCCAAATAGACAAGTGAAGGTTGTTTTTCCTTGATCCTCTAAGGATAAATCGATTTGATTATACCCTGAGAATCCATCATGGAAGTAATAGAATTGATGACCCGCCACTCACTTGAGGACTTGATCAATAAAGGGAAATGGGAAATAGTCTTTCTTGGTATAAGAGTTGAGCTTCCTATAGTCAATACAGACTCTCCATCCACTACTGACCCTTGTGGAGAGAATGTCACCATCCTCATTGATGATCACAGTGATTCCATATTTCTTTGGGACAACTTGAATTGGGATTACCCACTCACTCTCAGCAATGGGGTAGATAATACCCGTTTTCAAAAACTTAAGAAGTTATTTCCTTACCACATCCATAAGATTTGGATTGAGTCTCTGCTGAGGTTTAAGACATGGTTTGGATTCAAATTCAAGAATAATTCTATGAGTTCCAATGAGTGGTCTAATCCTATGTATATCAGAAAGGTTCAATCCAATTGCTTTCTTATGTTTTCTTAGGACATCCAGAAGCATCATCTCTTGATTGGCTTCAAGAGAAGAGGAAATGACAACAGGAAAGGCTCGATTGTACCCTAATAACGCATACTTGAGTGATGAAGGTAGGACCTTAAATTATAGATCTGATTGGTTATCACTTTCCAAGGAAGGATGGGACTTTGTATTGAACTCGGTTTATTTTTTCATATTTCTTGACAGAATTGGTTCCTTGTGAATATAATTTTCATACACTAAATTATCCATATTAGTGTCATGAATGTTTATGGACTCAATGTTATTTATTTCACCAATGGTATCATTGATTTATGATTCGATAAAATCATAAATATAGCTATCCTAAAGAGATTCAATCCAAGGAGACAAATTTCCCTCATGTGAACAAAGAAAATAAATCTCTTCTTGACTTAAATATCCTTCAGTAATTCCTTGATGGTCCTCGAGTTCACCATCAACACTAACAATCCAATTAATCTCATTTATCTCTTCATCATCCCCAATTTGAGAGTTTTCATTGTAGATGTTCAAATCTAGACTCATGTTTCCAAAGGTGATGGTCATGTTCCCATTTCGGACTCGGATAACAGATTTGATTGTTGAAAGGAAGGGACGACCAAGGATGATTGGGGTTTTCTCCCTAGGACCTAAGCTTGGGTGATTGTCAAGGACAATGAAGTTAACTGGGTAAATGAAATTTTCAACTTTCACCAAAACATCCTTTAAGATCCCCTTAATTACTTGAACACTACGATCAGCAAGTTGAAGAGTGACAGATGTGGGTTGGAGTTCTTTGAGTCCTAACTGACAATACATAGTATAAGGAATGAGGTTCACACTAGCTCCTAGATCACAAAGGGCTTTGACAACTTTGTTCTCTCCTATCTCAATATTGATGTATGGACATCCTGGATCTTTCAACTTTTAAGGAATGGTCCATTGAATGGTGGTACTCACATTAGTATCCAAAAGGACTTCGTTTTTATGTGAAAATTTCTTTTTAAAAGTGCAGAAGTCCTTAAGGTAATTTGAGTAGTAAGAAATGGTTTGGATTTCATCAATAAGGGGGGTGTTCAATTTAACCTAAGAGAAGATTTACTTCAATGTTTCACTCAATTAAGGCTTGTTTTTCCCCCTCATGCGTTGAGAAAATGGTGCAGATTGTGGGATTGTTTTTTGAAGAGTTGTTTCTTTCACATTGGTATCAGTTTTTTTAGTTTGATTAGGTGGTTCATTTGAATTTTCATTAGATTTTGAATCTTCATATGGTTTTGGAATTATTTTTTCAGGTTTCTCAATTGATTTACCACTTCTTCAAACTGCCATATCCTTTAGTTGTTCATGAGTTTTTTGAGTGAAACTTGAATATCCCATTAAAGTTTAGGATGGTACCACCTGAGTAGGCATGGGTTCATTCCTAGTTTTTATGGTTTTTAGTTCATGTTTAAGGTATGATACTTATGAGTTCATTTTCTCCATTTATTTACACAACTATTCAAGGATTGGTAGAGGGATATATTGAGTAGGGGATTATGCTGGTTAGTTTATCCCAGGAGGATACTTTGATTTTTTGGATTGGTTGTTGGTATTGGATAGGAGGGTGTTGTTATTGGACTGGTTGTGGTCAGAAATGGTTATGGTTTTGAAAATTTTATGGAGTTTAGGGGTTTAGTCCTTGTGGATGACTAGGTTGTTGGTTGGGTTTTTGGTTATCTTTCTAATGGAATCCTGGATGGTCATTGTACCTTGGATTGAAAGTGTTTTGGTACTATGTCTTCTGAAAGTTCAAAGCATTAACCTCCACTGGGGGTCCTCTTAGAAGAACATATTTAATGGAAGGGATGGTTGGGCAGTTTTCAGTCATGTGGTCATGTTTTTCACAAATTGTGCAAATAGGGTCAATAGTTTGAATTTTATGGACCTTCTTAAGATCAATCTCCTCGACCTTCCTAGTGAGTGCAGCAAGTTTTGCCCTAAGACTTTCCTCCTCCCTAAGTGTGTTAATTCCACCATATTTGGGTGGATTGTAATAGTAATTTGATGTTTCCCATGTTTGATTTTGTTCAGAAAGGATTTCTAGAAACTTGTAATCATTATTTAGGGATTTGTTTTTTAAAGTTCCATTACACAGCATGTCAATGAATTGTTTGTTCCCCATACCCAACCCTTCATAGAAAATTTAAACTTATTCTGGGATTGAAAATACACTATGAGGTACCATGTTGATTGTGTCTTTTAACCTTTATTATGTTTCATAAAATGACTCTCCCTCTTTTTCAAAAAAGTTTTGGATACTCTTTTTAAGTGCAATTATTTTGTGGTGGGGAAAGTATTTTTTGTAGAATTCTCTTTGTAATTGGTCACAAGAGTTTATGGATTATGGTCACAAATTTTTTAGCCAATTTTTAGCTCGATCCTTTAAAAAAAGGAAATATCCTTATCTTAGCTGATTCTAGTTGATGTGGGGGACACATGGTTTCTACAATGTCATTGAACTCCTTAACATGAAGGTAGGGCATCTCGGACTCCATTCCATAGAATGTGGGAAGGTGGTTTAGGACATGGGGTTTAAAGATGTAGTTGGAATCTCCCAAGGAATTGTGTCTAATGCATGAGGGTGAATTGTTCCAGGTAGATGTGAGGTAGTCATTCATGGTTTGATCGACTGCATTCCCTAAGTTTGGGGCTGCCTCATTTAGATTTCCATTTTGGTTCTCACTCGGGTTTATGAGTTGGTTTCTTTGAAGAACTTCCATTGAAATGGGATATATTTTTTACTCTAAAGTATTATGAATATTAGGATCTAATTAAAATATTTCCCTTGGTGTACTTGACTCCCCAACCCCAGGACTATCCACCCTAACTAGATGGTTTGATTGGTCACGAGTGTAAGCGGACATGTGCCAAAATAAAAAAAACAAGAAAGGGAAAAGATAAGAGAATTTGGGTAAAAAAAGAAGAAATGGGGGAGAATAAAATGGGTTTTGAGATGAATAACTTGTGTCCCCATCAATGGATCCAAAATTTGGTCTCGCTCAAATTTACCTAAGATTTTAGGTTTAAGCGGTCGCTTGTAGTTTAGCTTGGGTTGTCGAATCCTCAGAGACATAAGAAGTAACCTACAGACATGTACATCCTATGGATTGTTTTTGGATATGAATTGGATAACTTGGGTTGATTTTATATGGTTTTAAATTAACTCTAATAGAATTAAGTGAATTCAAATTAAAATAATGAGTTGATCCTAGGTTATCACTTGGGGGTGGATTGGATGAAATTCTTTTTTTAACGGTTTCAAATTCTTATATTCGAGATAGGTTTATTCAAGAAGATCAAAAAACTTCACCACTTACTGGTTTAATACCAAAAAACCATAATAATAATCACATATACACTTGTAGGATCAAATTTAGGAGCACTCCAAGGTAAAGTTTCATATTAGCACTTGAAGTTTGTGGCCTTAAAATTCAACAAGGATGAAGAAGTTTCAAAATCATCAAATACAAATCTCAATTAAAAGAGGTGATTAGAAATTAATACAGTAATAAATAACATCCAATACATACCCTTTCTACTCCCTTATATCAACCCATAAGTGTTTTATCCCTCTATTGATTCTATGGTTTCAATGGAAGCGGAAAGTAGACTCATGAGGGAGGAAATGGAGAAGTAAAAAAAACAATGAAATAACGATCACTCCTCTATTGTGTGATAATTTCACAAGGTCTGGTGTGAATAAATTCAAACCTTTAACCAATGATATAAAATTGGAATGAAGAAAAATATAATAAGAGGATAATAAGAACTTTTATTAAGAAACTAAAGTGAATTGAACAACTTACATGTGAAAGACAAACTTGAGACAACAAAATCGCAGCATAACATTACAATGAAATAAAGCTCAAAAATATCCATAAATCCTCCAACACCACTATCTTAAATAGGAATTTTGGGAGACTTGGTTTGAGCCTCCAATATTTAAAATCATCCCACTTGAGTATGGTAGGCTTAGGGTGGTGGAAAACTTGTGGAACTTAGACTTTTCCACTCTTGACCCGAGGTGGCATCTAGCTTGCATTCACCAAATAGATGAATCTAAATAACTTTATATAAGGATAAATTATAGTGGGACATAGAATAAGAAAATTGAGCTCCAGATTTCTCCTAACCTCCTATAAATTTTCAGATCAAATGGAATTTTAGTTTGCGCTATATTATTGAAATGGTGGGATATTTTTTTGGGCCGCAGAATCTAGCCCAGAATTTTATCTCCAACTTGGGTCGCCTGGAACTCCATTCAAATAAATTAGCTTTGGAAACTATTTAATGAAATGTTTCCCATGATGTATTCTATATTAATTTCAATTTTCATAATTATTGAGCTTTTATATTGGCCGCTACAGTAGTTTTATTAGGGTTTTGTCCAGTTCACTTCACCCAGAATGTTGTTTGTTCAAGACCAACTTTCGTGATCTTCCAATATGAATCTTAAAGTACTCTAAAAGTATGAATTGTTACCAATGTAATGAGAAACCTGAAAATTAAATATGAAAATAAAATCAATATCATTGGGTACTTTAAATGATTCTAAAAAATGTACCATGTAATAGTGTGTTTTGAGAAGGAATTACAATTATAATATGAAATAATGTTCAAAGTGTAAAATGCACTAAAATGGTGTTTATAAATAATAAAGCACATGAATGTTATATATATTAACAATGAATATTATCCTAATTTAGTGGTTAATCAACACCATTAATTAATTATATAGTTAATTAATCTAACTCAATACCTTCAATTAAGTCGATGATTAATTGTTCGTGTAAACTACATTAATTAATTCTTTAATTAATTAATCTAACTCACTCTCCTCAATTAATTAAATAATTAATTGTTCCATAGTAAACGATTCAATAACACCAATTAATTCCTGAATTAATTGTTCCAACTCACTTAATTAAATAACCCCATAATTAATTCACAAATTAATTATTCCAACTCATTTAATTCAATAACCGCATAATTAATTCACCAATTAATTATTCCAACTCACTTAATTCAATAATAGCATAGTTAATTATTAAATTTCAACAATATTTTTCTCTTCATAATTAATTAAAATTTTAATTATACTAAATCACAATTTCATAATTCTAACCATTCGTATTAATTAATTCTACAATTAATTAATCATGTTCAATGGTCTCAATAATTTCTTAATTAATTTAAAAATTAATTATTCTCAATTTCCCAATTCAATACTTTGATAATTAATTTTACAAATTAATTATCCACATTCCATAATTTATATTATTCACTCAAATATCCAATTCCTAAATTAATTAATTGACAATATTTATTAATTCAATTTAGAATTCCAATTGCTAAATGAACCCTAGAAAATATGCAATCACATACACGTAATTGATAATAAAGACTATGGGATTTGAATTTTAGACCACCTACTCAAATATGATGAACATGCGATATGAATCCAACATTGCTAACAGAACGTTATTCCTAGGACTATCTAATGAGAAATTAAATAAATAAGAATATCTATTTTAATAAAAATCTTCTCAAAATACTTCATTTTCTATGAAAAAAAATTTGATACGCACCATCCTCTTATCAAGATGAATCCAATGCCATTGAGAACACATAATCTGATCAATATCAAAAAAGATATTGATTATTGAAGTCTGAAAGGAGAGATAGGGATAGGAGAGAGGGACATGTCATAAATAATGGGTTTCCTACTCGTTCAATATGCACCACCCCAAATCCAATTTATAATAATTTTTCATCAATTAATTTAGTTACATTTATTAATTGAATAATTTATTTATTAATCTCTCCTATTAATTTCATGAGTCAAATCATCGTCATTTTAGGTGTTTCATGGACCTGTACCATTAGTCTAAATTAAATATTCAAAATTTGTCTAGAAATGATCTCCTCAATTTTAGGGTCACAGTGCCACTGATGACATGTCAATCTGACACCATAAGAAAGAGTTATGACTGAAACGGTGTTTTGACACAATTATTTTCTCAATTTATTAATAATAATAATAACAACAATAATTATTATTATCATTATAAACTATCTTTCACCATTAATGTTTCTCCAACAACATATATTAAATGTCGATAATAGTTAATAAATTAATATTAACCCCACAATTACATTTATTTAGTATTGGATAATAATTTCACCGTTATTACATTGATCAACCACAAATATTCATACTTGGTGAAACTCTATTCATTGTTTAAGTGAAAAAAAGGTATTTAATTATACAAGTATTTTTCCATTCATTTTTTTTGACAAAAAATAATAATAATTGCAGAGACCCAAAGCTTGACATACATGGACATTACATTACTTTAGCGGAATACTTAATACATAACAAAAACAGACACACAAGGACCGTAATAGTTTAGTGTCTTTGGAAACTTGGAACGTAATCTTCTAATCGTGGTGAAAGATCTTCAACATCTCCCATAAATATCTTCCCCTTTTTTTCTTACCTAAAACCTTTCTTTATATCCTGGGGAAAAGAAAACATAAAAAGGGTGATCTCAAATGCTCAGTAAGGGTAAGCATGGATAAAATAAAACATACCATATACATTTGAACTTAAAAACATGGACATAATGTTTAAACATCAAAAGCTTGAGCAATGACATAAAACATGGAAGTACATATGGCATAGATCATAAAGAAACATTAAGAATGATAAAATAGCATGGGAATAAAACATGTAACTGTGGCATCCATTAAGCACATGTAATTATTTCCATAGTAGCCAAGGCATTGCTGCCAAGACCATCTTAGTGGATAAAGTCTCATTTGGAATCTAGTTCACTCCTCATTTCAGTCCTGTAACACTGAACCAGATTAACTTACCGTTCCAGCCATGTCTATCTCATGAGATATAAAATATTTACCCAATTCATTAGAGGGAGATATAGGTCCCACCCATCTCATAATGAAATTATTCTTACTTGTGCCACAAAATAAACATACATCATTCATAAAAACCCAATAAATAAAATGGGTTTCATAAACATCATCCCATCATCACATAATCCATATAAAAGAAATGGATATCATTTCATAATAAGAGAAGTGAAACCATGTAAATCATAGAGACATTATACTTGAAACATACACATATGAAATAATGTCATCTTAGATGAAAAATGGTTTTGATAAAACACTTGAAATGAATTCTTGAGGAAAATATCCCTTTTTCTTCAAAATCATTTTCTTTTCACAAAATGTCATGCAATTTTAAAAGAAAATGATTCTGTTGAAAATAGTCATGAAATCTTTTGGAGGATTCTTCATGAAAACAAGGCTTTATAAAACCGTAAAAATCCATTCGTGCCGTATAATTTAAAAAAACATTCTTCTCGTACTTTTGCTGGAAAAGTCAAAAAAGTACCTCGTAACGTAAACAAAAGAAAGATTCCTTACATACCATGTAGTGGAAGTAAAAAATGGGTAAAAAGGGACTTTAAACATTCATGAAAAAAAATTTATAAAATTTGTACATGGATGATAAATATAACCCCAGTAAATACTTACGAATAAGAAATCTCGGATAAAAATGAGATTTGAAAAATTATCCCTTACCTTAGGTCTGATTTGCTTTGTAAGTGTCCGAAACTCCTGTATAATGATTTAAATAATGTTATTGACTTATTACAGAATCATATTAATTGTTTTAATATCATATATGGTTCACTTATGACTTTATATTACTCGTTCTTTTGTAAATTCCATGTTAAAGAGCGTTTTGGGTAAAATCGTTTCATTTGTCGTCTGTGTTTTGACTTGTAATTATTCATATGATTACTTAGATCATGATTACTTAATTCCAGAATATAAAACATTATTTATATATAATATATATTCAGAATATACATATATATAATAAATCAGTAAATGGAAAGAAATACACCGTTCATGGAGACGGTAGGTCGTACGTACACATGAACGCTGTTTTCGTTTCCTTATTGAGTTGAATGGAATTAAGTAGATGAAATACATATATATACACATAAATACAGTATCATTATTATGTCATATATTTCATGATTACTTATTATATATACTTTATAATCATTCATGAATGGTTAACATGGATAATGAATCTCATCGCGTCGTGGAGACGGTAGTCCGTACGTACGCACGAGCGATGATATCGTTCTCATGATCGTGGGACTATATTGGAGTGTATGTATACTATTTCAGAATCAATATAACTTTAAAATAATCATATATAGTTATTATTTACACCATTATACCCATCCAAGTAAGGTGGTGGTGGAAAATAGATTACACCACGGCGTGGAGACGGTATTCCGTACGTACGCACGCGCGGTGATTTCATTTTCCGTAGGATGGTTAGATGGTGAAATAGGGTTGTTTAATACTTATAATAACATATCAGTATATGAGTGATACTTATTTTATTACTTAATAATGAAACATCTAAAGAATAATAAGTGGAAGAAGAAATAAAGATGAAATAATCGGTAACGGACATTACCTCTTCTTTGAAGTGCTTCTTTGAGACTTCCTTTTAGGGCACTAACATTGGTCTTTTAAGAATACCAAGACCTCTAGGATGTCTCTAGGGAAGTGGAGATGAGAAATTGGTAGGGTTTGTCCGAGCTTGAAGGATAAAATTGGTGTGAGGAGGAGAGGGAGGAGGTGCCCTTTTATAAGGGAGGAGAGGGGCTCCTTTGGAAAAACTAAAAATATTATTTTATTATAAAGTCAATTTCGGTTTTAAATAGCTCAAAATTGATTTATTTAGAATCTAAGGTGGGTATGGGTCTAAAACCTCTCATAAAATAGAATTTAGACAAGTTTAGGTTCCTATTTTAACCTTATCATTTATATTTAACATTAAGTTAAATAATTTTACTTTTACCGTGTCTTCTTGTGTTCTTATACTATAAGGTTAATAAACATACTATAAGAAGCCAAACGAACCCCAAGTTGTTTATTATTAATATATATAACATTATCTAAGTCATTTGGCCTAAAATTAGATTTTTAGGAATAAAATAACAATTAATAATATAATATTTGTTTTAAAAACTATTTTATGTCAATTTTGACACTATTTAGTAATTGATTTTTGTGAAAATCATAACAGAATTATTAGTTCAAAAAACGTTAATTAAATCAATAATAACATGTCATATTAATCTATAAAATTAGTTTAATTCATTAAAAGTCTTAAATTGTATTTATTTGGTTATTTATAACATCAATTATGTCAATATTTCATTAATAAGATAATTATTGCATCATCTTTGTGTCATAATAAATAATAATTATTTAATCCCTAAAAATTATAAATAAATTCCTATGATGTAGATAATTGTATTAGATTTCTGTAGACTATTCAGTTTCGAAGTTTCATGAAGTTTATCACTAAATTAAAATTATTATACTTATAAGATTTAAGAAAGTGACATGTTGTCACATTCTTTGGTTTTAATAATAATTAAATTATTTTTATGGAAAAAAGTCCATTAAATGAATCTAATACGACCCTTAGGTGATATGGGTCGACTTTTAGTCATCCAATAGGATTTTTTCAAGTGTTATGGTAATTTTATAATCTTATTTTTACCCTTAATTACCCGATTTACCTTTAACTATAGTAAATAAAATTTATCGTAGTTACTATTCACAATGCCCAAAAATAAAATGTAGATTATTAACATAATTTGGACCCACTGATTCCAAATATTGAATCCATTTTTCCAAATTCAATACACAAAAGTTGCAGAAATTAAATTAAAATTAATCTCGTTGTCGAAAGAAAACGGGTTTTTCTTTAAAATATTGATTTAACCTACGAATTCAAGGTAAAATCAATGCTAATGACATACATTATATTAAATGGTAAAAATATATTCTATTTATACTTTAAAACCATTCAATATTATAATTTAACCACATAAGATATTACGATGAAAAAAGTTGTTTTTAATTAAAATATAGTGTGTTTTTACTATTCATTAAAATATGAAAGTCATCAGAATAAAATGAAAAATTTATCCAAAGTAAATTTTTATTTCTTGATTCCAAAGAATAGTTTTATTTTTTCAAATGGAACTTATAAACATTTCAAAAACTATATTTAAAGTGGGTGTGCCATCAAAAGGCGGCAAAACTGTATTTTTTGAAAAATACTTATTTTACCCAAAAAAATTATTTTGTTCTTATAATATGTTCTAGAAAATGTGTAAGATGAATAATAATGTTATAAAATTCAAAATTTAGTTAATACTATTCATAAAGGCTATATTATAATAATATATCGTTGTTTAGTAACACCCGGTATTGCGTACAACACACGCTATCGAGGAAGGTCACGATTGCGTGTAATGCAAGCCAAGTCAGGGTTGCGTGTTGTGCAAGAATCCTTCGTTGTTTCGTATAACAGAATCCAATCATATTTCATTTATACATTGAATATATATATATATATATACTCAATGTTGCGTAGAATAACTATTATCAAAAATTGTATGTAACACGATCCAAGAATAGTGTTGCGTATACTGCAAGCTAATACAGTGTTGCATATAGCGCAAGGTAATCTTGGTGTAGCATACAACACAAGAAATTAATGAAATTAAAAGAATATTTTTCATAAAATCTCAGGGTGTTACAATAATACACTTATTATTATTAATATTCTTTTCATTTTCCCAGTAAATATTAACATACATGTTATCTTAATTTTAAAAAAATAATAGTAACAGTCATAATTATTATTTTTAATTTCTAATTAATTATTAAATTAATAAAATTAATTATTTAACTTAAAAAATTAAATAACATCAAACGCCCATTGTGCATAAAAGTTATATTGTAACAAGGGTAAACCCCCTATTTCAAACCCAATAGTGGTCTCATATTTCTCATACGATGCACCATTTAAGAGATATTATTTATTTAATATTAAAAAATGGATTAAAAATTAATTAAATACAAAACTTTATTTTCATGAGTGAGACACCCAAATTTCTAACGCTTAAAAATATTATACCCCACCTAGGGTAAACACCTTATTTTGGACACAACGGTGGTCTTGAATTTCCCATACAATGTACTGTTTTGGAGTTATTAAATTATTTTGAATAAAAAGTTTGAGCTTAATATATTATATTTAATATTTTTATTCAGTCTTCACTAAGACTTTGTGGGACTCGGAATCTCACACTAACTCAGTGTCGAACTCCAAAAATATTCAATTGAATATTCCAAGATTTTAACTGGAATTTAAGGCCTTTAACACATTTATCAAAATTTTGCTGATAAATCATTTTTGTGAATTAAAACAAAGACAACCCATCTTTAAAAAAATTAAAAGAGTCATACCTATAAAAAGGATGGTATCTTGCATCCAATAAGTATTTTAGTTGTAAAATTTATAGTTAGATGCATCATGCATGTGAAAAATGATGGAGGAAATATTTTCTCTAACTCACTCAAAATTAATGATGTCTCTTCTAACATTTTTTGAAAGAAAGTCTTGGACAAATTCTTATCCAAACATCTCTATAAAAATGGCACAACCAAATAACCTCCACCCTTACATTATTGAAAAGTAGATGATGGATTTATATTGGAATCAACTCATGCATAAGAATGTGATAATCATAAGTCTTTAAAGATTTCAGGTTCAACTCTCTTCTATTGACCCATTTTTATATGTTTCTTGAATAGCCATTAGGAAATTTAATAATCTATAGTACTTCCAAAAATTTATTTTTTTATATAGGTTTCATCACATAAGAATCATACAGAACTTTCCATTTATTTTCACTGATACACACAAGATGTAATTTTGATTTGATACCTCAATCCACCAAGTCACACCAAGATCGTAAATCATCTTTTTTTCCTTGACATTTAGAAGAACTAAAAGAAATATTTCTCAAAATATTTTTTTCAATGTTCATTATGTCTAAGAAATGATGTAACAAATTGATTGACCAATAAGGAAACTCAAATAAGATACTTTTCTTCTTCCAATTTTAATCATTTTTAGTGGAAACATTTTTCCTCTTTCTAGATTTTTATCTGACCCTTACTGAATGAAAAAATAACATCTTGAAATTCATTAAGAATAACATTTCTATACATATGTTGATGTGTATTATTGGTCTCCATGGTATTATAAAATCTTTGATGATTATTCCTATATAGATGATCCATTAACAAGAATCATCGATGTCCCATAAAACTGAAACTATAGAAATATTTAAGTCTTTTGGATCGTGTATTCTTCATAAAAATATGATATGAAATTTTTCCCTTCATGATCTAGCCAGACTTCATTACATAAGGAAAATCATTTATCATTCACATAATCACAACACACATCTGAAATATGTCTTTCGAACATGCATTTTATGTGTTCACACCCACATTCCAAAGATACTTCAACTTTTTTATTAAAGGTTTCAAATATACATCTATATCATTTCCATGATCAAAAGGTCTAGATATGACTATACTCATGAAAGTGAAAGGTTTTTTCATACACATACATGGAATAAGGTTATAAATGTTCATGAAAATCATCCATGTATTGTGGAAAGTAATCATATTCCCAAATGAATTAAAATTGTCACATGATAGAACCAACCTTACATTATGATCATTAGCTACAAAATCAGGATATCAAGCATAAAATTTCCACCATGAAAATTAATTTATAGTATTAATGAACTCATCATTATCCTTCTTTCTCTTAGTATCATGAAATCACATTTTTATTGATATTTCATTAGACATGAAAATATTCTAGAGTTTTGGAATCAATATAAAGTGCCACATTACTTTCTATGGAATGCAAGATAGTTTTCCATCAACATTTGGCTTCCATCAGTATGTTCCACATTTTATATATTCATTTCTCCCAATATTTTACTCCCCTAAAAAGTTGCAATCTTTTAGGAAATCATGAATTTTGTTTTTAGAAAATCCAAGTTTGTCAACTAACTTCCATTCAACATAATGGTTTGAGAGAATATCTAAATCATATAGAAGTAAGTCCTTCAGAAAGGTAAGAATATAATCAATGTAAGTATTATAAATCTCATTCATGGTTTTCCCATGAAATAGTAGGATTAAAAATTCCATCTTTTTTATTTTACAACATTGCTAATTTACTATATTCATGGAAGAATCATTCAATTTTTTCACCCCCATCGACATCATCATTTTCATTACATGCAGCATGTGTTCTCATGTCTAAGTATTCCTAGTTTATTATCCTTTATTTATCATAATGATAAATAAACAGAAATTGATCATCTAATAAATTCTCTAATCCATTCCTCTCATTCGAATCGTGAACATTTTAAGATTTCATTTTCTCCCCATTGTGATACCAGACATAGTATTATTATTTTTTTGAAAACCATATTTGTTTATATGGTATCTAACTTATTCATGAATTAACCATGGTCTTACAACATAATTATAACATGGTAAGTGTATATGACCACCATCTGAAGCATTGTTAAATGAAAAATCTAAAAATCTCTCCAAGTTATTTTGAAAATATCTTGAGATCTGATCAGTTTCATACATCCAACTTCTATCCATTCTATAAAAAAATGTTATATGTCATGTCATAAAATCAATTAAATAATATTGAAGTTAAATAAAAAATATATTTAAGGAAATGATAATTGTTCACTTTATATGAAACCATAATCGACACTCTAGTATATATGAGAATCGTAATATAAAAGATAATAGAATACTATATATATAACAAAATACTATATATAAAAAAATCATGATATTAAGTTCTATTAAATAAATGAGTAATAACTATACATAATACTACACAAAATTGTGTTTATAATTGTTGTTTTTATTTTTTCTATTATTCTATTCACTTTTCAACTTATCTTATTATTATTATATCAATTCGTGTATAAAATATTACTATTTCTAGGTAAGAATCTTCTGCAGCATACATAAATTATTAATTTAAGTTGTATAAATGCATAATTAGTGGTTTCTCATATTAAGGGATGTTAAAGTGAACATTTCCTCACCTTAAGATCAATGAAAAAAATATGCTTCTATATATGTTTTAAGCATGATTATGCCTTTGATTTCTATGAGGAATGAACCTTTAGTGGAAGTTCCTTGGTATCAATGATGGTTTTTAGGGAAGGATAATTTGGATGCCTAACCCTGTAGGTCTTTCATATTCCTTGTGTAGAGGATGTCCTAATATGATATTTGCAAGCCATCACAAGATGTTTAGTTGAAGGTATATTGGATGTTGGTTTTTTCTTTTGGTTTTAAATTAAATTGAATTAAAGTGATTATGGTTTTGTTTTTGAGTGATAGATATTTTTTCCATGATAGTTTATAGGGTATTTTATAGACCATCCACAAGTCATTAGTCATAATTTTTGTGTAGTACAATCACTCGGTGAATTAATCGATATTTACAGCAATTTAAAATAAATTTATTAGTTATTATAAATGTTCTGATTAGTTTTTTAGTGATTCTTGGCATTATATGGGGGCCCATGTGTGAGTTAAATAACCATTACACTTGGATAGGCCTACAAAGCGATGATCGGGTGGTGCTTGAAGAGGGAATTTCTTCTCTTATAAGATACGTGGTCCTTTAGACTTACCCCCTTAGTGTTATACATGTTTTTATATTGATTGTGATATGTGTGGTCTCTCCACATTTTTCAATTGACCCTTTTTAAAATTAATAAACTATATATTTTATGATGATATATATGGATTTGAATCTAATAATGTGCGAAATCCATGGTGGAACGTGAGGACTAGCTTGATTCATCATCCATCATGGTTTAAGGATTTAATTATGATAATGTGCCTTATGAAATATAAATACCTAGGGGTTTTATTTAAATGTGTATTGAGTAAATAAATTGATCAGGCATAAAGTACCTACAGATGGGTTCCTTATTGACTCTCCCCTTCAATTGGGAATAGTGATAGACTAAAGATAAGTGAAAAACAACAGTCATAGGGGATAATTATAGTGAGAATCTCATCTCATGTTGAGGTATGTTAAATTGAATCATTTTACACGTGTTAGTGAAAAACTAAAAATAAAAAATGATAAGTGAAAAAACTTCCCAAGAGAGTCGAATTAGATTATACATATCAAAAACACAAGGATGGTAATTATAGTGACCATCCCATCACTAAAGAAGTCCCCTAGAGGGATTGATCTAAGAAAATAATCCACTAACAAACTAAAATTATATAGATTGCAGTAGTCCATGTAGAAAACAATAGAAATAAAGAATGAAAAACCAAAAAATTAATAAATTCTCCTTCAATATAGCTATGGACAACCTCTATTTCAACAACCACAAGTAAATTTAAACATATCAAAATAAATTAAATGTGGGGGAAAAAGAATCTACCATGGTGTTTTATACCTAGAATAAAAATGAAATTGATGGTTGATAGAATACCTGAATGATTTGTAAGTCATTGATTTAATATTGAATAATAATAAAATTAAAACAGGAATAGAGGAGATATTGCAAGGGTGGGGAAGAAAATGTAATGCCTAACACACTGTTGGGGTATTCTGTATGAGAATGGGATGGGAGGATAGGAGCCCACATGGGCTGGGTTAATATAATAAGGCTATACCAATAGTTTTTTAAAATAGTTGGTATAAAGATATCTATCCCAAAGGTTTTTTTAAAACTGTTGGGATATTATTGAGATGGAATTAATATCCCAATAGTTTTTGAAAACTGTTGGTATAGGATGATGGGTATATCCCATATTTCTGGTGGTGAATAGTATACATCAAAAATCTAGCAAAGTTCCTAGCTCCAATACATAAAAAGGTATCCAATAAGATACCCTAGAATTAGACAGAAGAATATTTTGAAGTAATCAAAATTATGAAGTAGAATTATTAGAACCTATTAAAATCTAAGTATCCATATGGGAGTGAAGGTTAACTTATCTAAGAAATAGATGCATAAAACTTGGTATGGGGATATATCTTAAATATAAGGAAGAACCATGATGAAAGTATCGGTAGATACTAGAGTGGATGTTCCAAGGGAATAGAAAAGAATTATCTTATCAATGAATAATAATTTCTAGAAGTACTTAAATAAATTAGAGATAATGATATTTTCTTAAGAAACTCTTTCACTGTAAGGAAATATAGTTCTTATATAAAAAAAATCATGAAAATAAAATTAAAAAGGTTTACCCAAGCATAATTATTGTGATAGAGGAATAAAATACAATAATATAACTTTAATATAGAAAATATTAAAGGAAAATATAATGTCATTCCAGATACACTAAAATTTTATTTTGACTCTTGTGGGTGAAATGGTAGAAAATTAGAGATCAAGGCGATGTATAGTTTTCATTAATAATCATTATGTGGAAGAATACTCATTTATCAATGAAATAAATGATATAAGCTATAAAATAGAATGAATTCTAGAAAATAATACTTTAAAGGAATTAATCTTCATCTAGTAAGGGAGAATGGTCATAAAGCATAGGTTTTTCAAGAAAAAGACGGAAAAACCAGGAAGTGAAAAAAAAATATCTCTAGACATAAATTTGATAAAATTCATATTGATTGCTTTATGTGTGGTCATAAAGGCCATTATAGTACTCAATGTGCAAAAAAACTCAAGAAATGAGAAGGGTTGGAAGAAATATAAGGCATAAAGTAAAATAACTTGATTAAGAAATTATGGATGATGAGCTAGATGAAGAGCCTGAACCAATGAAGGAAATATGAAAATATGTGTAAAGGATTAAAAATATTTCTAGGAATAAATACATATTTGTTTATAATTTGATTCAGAAAATTAAGGATGATTGGATATTCAAGATAGTTTTGAATCATATTCTAAACATTCTCAAAGAATTTTAATACCTCTTGGAAGATTATGAGAAGATATATTGGGATATGGTCAGTATGATCATTACTGAATAGATCCAGCTAAAGGATCAAGTTTATGGTCTTCTTGACAAAGTTAAAAAGATCAAGGAAATATGTGTGGAATAATTTCTGACCCTGAATAGATTTTGGAGGATGTTATAAATAGGGATTCTGAGACTCCATATACCATATATGACCTTAGAATCAGAATAGTTCATCAAGTTCCAAAAATCTATCATAATGGGAGCAGTTTGGTTTTGGGGATTTAAGAAGATAAATTCCACCTAATTGGGTGTCACAAATGGTGAATATAATTATGAATAATTCATATCCAACCATTATATGGTGGGTTTTACACCTCAAATGTATCATATTAGTAGACAGATTGGTGATATTATAGAACTTATACCCAGGGCATTGGACTAAAGGACCTATCCAGAAATCATTTTAAGAATCATAGTTTACTGATGAAGATTTTATAGAGTGAAATTTGAATAGGATCCATTATAAATAAATCCATATAGTATTGAGTGTCTATCTAATTGAAACTGAATCGGTAAGAAAATATTGTGTGTGTGTTTTATAGGAGATATTATGTTAGTATCTATCAATTCAAGGGATCTATAGAAGGAAGATATGACACATTTAACATACTTCATGGTGAAAGAATACATGATCCTTAGAGTTCTCAACTCATGGAAAGAACATAATAAAGATATCTTTATTTTTATATAAAAGATCCAATGCACCATTAAATAATTGATGAAAATGAAAGAGTCAGAAAATGATGTCTCAAACGGTGAGATGATTGATGCTATGTATGACTTAGAGGGATTCTAGGAACTAATCCAAACACATTTCATATCTGGTATGGATGGTTGGATCAAATCATATATATCAGTTATGTTGTTTTTTCATTTATATTTTTAGTTTATGGTGGAAGATTCATGATTGTGTTCTCCGTCTTTTTCTTTTTTTTTCTTTGTTAGAAGAGTGTGTTGTAAAATTCCTCTTTATGTTGAGTCCTACAGTGGAATCTAAGTCACCTTCATGCTCAAGATATATCTAGAGGCCCATATAAGGGTACATATAACCCATATGTTTGGGGAGATGAACATGGAATAGAAATCAGTATGATTTCAAATATTCTCTCTCCAACCTTTCTTTATATTCTCCATGTTCTTTATGTGAAACAATTTTTAAAGAGTGATCCTATGAGTCGATGGTAGGTAGTCCATTTATCCTCTCTCAAATATAATTTTAGTTCTTTGTTTTTTTAGCCTTTTTTTATTATTTAAGTGGAAGTCTTGGAAACCTCATTGAATATTCACCCAATAGTGGTAAAATGATATCTAGGAGATGATAAATATATTACCTCTCATCAAGTTATAAGATCACTTTTTGGAAAGAACTTATTTTAACGAACATGAATAATAAAGAGATATATTTGAGAGATAACATTTGAAATTGTACTGATTTCTATTTCATGTTCATCTCCCCAAACAAATGGGTCAGAGGTACTTTTATATTGGCCTTTAGGAATAACTTGACTGAGAATCTAACTAAACTTTCACTGAAAAACTTGACATAAAGTAGAATCTTATAGTGAATACTTATGATAATAAAAAAATAAAATTTAGAGCACATAATCATGAATCTTCCATCACATACCACAAACACAAATGAAAAAACATGATAATTGACATGTCTGGTTTGATCTAATCATCCATGTTGGATATGGCGTGTGTTTGGATTAGTGCCAAGAATCTCTATAAGTTTTTAGATCATTGATCATATTACAAATTGATACCTCCTTTTATGAATTGTTTATTTCCATTAATTCTTTTATTGTATGCTAGATCTTTTCTCTAAAAATAAATATATATTCTTTATGTCCATTCCATGCCTTAAGATCTCCAAGGATTGTGTCTTCTTATACCATGAAGTATTTCAAATGTGTCATATCTTCCTTCTGAAAATCTCTTGAATTGATAGATTCTAACACATTATATCCTATAAATAACATATAATATTTGATTTTTCATTTAGATTTGATTAGATAGATACTTCATGTTAATTTGAATTCATTCGTAATGGATCATGTTCAAACTAAACTCTAGCTAATCTTCATCGCTAAACTATGATTCTTATAATGCTTTCTAGAAAATTCATTTAGTCCAGTTCCATGGGTATAAGTTTCATAGCATCATCGGTCTATCTACTAATCCGATAATTTCAAGGTGTGTAACCCACTATAGAAAACTTGGATATGTGTTGTTCAAAATAGTCTTCACCATCTCTGGTACCCAATTGAAGGTAGAATTTATCTTCTTAAATCTCAAAAATTGAACTTCTATCATTCTGGAATATTTATTCCACTCGATGAACTCTTATGGTTTGAAGGTTTTATCTAGTATATAGAGTCTAAAAATCCCTATTCTTAACATCCTCTAAAACCTATTCAGGACTGGAAATTATTTTGGGTCTGTTTACTTTATCTTTCTATATTTCTCAAAAAGAGTAAAAACTTGAACCTTCAACTGGATCTCTTTAGTGGTAATCATACTAATCATATCTCAAAACTTCATATTCCATGGTTAAAGGTATCTACTATATGAAAAAAATATTAAAAGATAAACTTGGGTGATGAGAGTTTATATTCTTTATATTCAGAGTAATCTATTTAGGAAGAATCCAACTCAAACAAGGAAGAGAAAAAAACCCAATACAGGTTTGATCTAGCTTTGAATAATAATGATTCGAGTGGGGACAAGTACACTATAAGACTATCCATAGTTAGTTAGGTTAGAGGGGGTGTAAGGTGATATAGTGCATTCTTTAAAAACTGAAATCCCTTCATGAGGAATATATTTTCAAGAATAGAGGATCTTTAGAGCTGATTGTTCTGAGTTATAACAAAAAACTTGAGTATCATACCAGAAAATGAGAAATATATTTAAGAATGGAGATATAGTTGAAGTCTATAAAATAGATATAGGATGCTTTACAATGTATTTTCTAAATCCATAAAGGGTTTGTAAGGCTATCCAAAGGAATTCCAAGTATGTTCATTTTGGAATAATCTAGATCAGTATAGATCCTATTATCATAAATCACTATAGGAAAAATGGATTTAGTTTCTTTTTTATATTAAATGTGTTTATAAACATGGCTAATGTATTTACTCACATTTTATAAAAAAAATTAAACGGTGTGTTGATAAATATAATTGATTTATACACATTTATAAATGTGAATAAATGATTAATATTTATCCATGTTTTCCATAAACATGTGTAAGTAATATTTTTTAAATTTAATCAATCAATTTTTAATTTTTTCAAGCCTCCCACCGATTTTTCATGTCACGTTCATCTCAATCACATATTATTGAGTCATGATCATCTGATTTAATATGTGTGTGTGTGTTATTATGAATTATTGTATATTTTTATATAAATTAATATATATATATATATACGTGTTATTATATGTTACATATGTGTGTGTGTCAGTGTTTATATGTTACATATATATATGTGTTATTATAAATTAATATATATTTTATTATATATTTATATATTTTATTATATGTCATGTATATGTATAAATGTTTTTATATATGATATTATATATTTATATATAAATTAATATATATGTTGTTATATATTAATATATATGTGTGTGTGTGTTATTATAAATTAATATATATTTTATTATATATCTATATATGTTATTATATGTTATATATATATATATATAATTATATATACTATTATATATTTATATCTAAAGTAATATATATATTGTTATATACTAATATATTTTTGTGCGTTATTATAAATTAATATACATATTATCATATATTAATATATAAATTAATATATTTTTTGTTTTATATTAATATATATGTTATTATTTATTATAAATTAATATATATAAATATATTATTTTTATATATAAATTAATATATAAGTTATAATATATTTATATATGTTATTGATATATAAATTAATATATCAATATACTTATAAGTTAGCCATGTTTTAAAATACATCTAAACAAACAGCTAAATTAGTCACGTTTCTATGAAAACACAGGTAAATTAAAATTTAGTCATGTTTTAAAATGTGGTTAAATTAGTTTCTTTTCTAATAAAACTTTGCTAAATTAAAGATTAGTTGTGTTTTTAAATGCAACTAAATTAGTCACATTTCTAAGAAAATGTGGCTAAATTAAAAATAAGTCATGTTTTTTAAAAAACACTACTAATTTCCATTTTTTATAGTGAGGGGACAAGACCTTACAATACTAATTGAAATAGTAGATGATAATTTATCCAATTTCTCTGATGCTTTATTAAGAGCACATGAAAAATTACATGCAAGAACATCATGGGTGTAGGTGATCCCAGATTTGTATGTAGTGTTTATGGATATAAGTATTATTAAAACTCTTTAAGTAAAGATCAACATAAGGAACTAAAATAATACACCTATATTTCAACCTGATAAAAGATGTGTCAAAATAATTACTCATCTTTACTTAAAGTTCTAAAATACTGGAAGACCAACTCTAAGGAAAGTTATTGAAATATTTAAAAATATTTTCCATGATAAAGGAACATCAATATGAGAAATGGATTCTTAAGTGGTAAACCCTAAAATACTAACATGACCTAGTGAATGGGTTTCACCTTA
Organism: Viscum album; assembly: GCA_963277665.1. NCBI lineage: Eukaryota > Viridiplantae > Streptophyta > Magnoliopsida > Santalales > Viscaceae > Viscum > Viscum album. Next base: position 997,512,414 of record OY728135.1, read on the forward strand.
TACAAAAGAAGAAATAAGGTAGAAGATACTTCTTACAAATGTGAAAAAACGAGTTGAGAATAGAATTTTTATTTTTGAAATCTAAGAACAAGACAATATTAGGTTAAATGACTCAAGATATTTTAATGTTATATTTTAAGATTGAATATTTCAAATAAAAAATACCTATTAACCTTTTATAGAATCTAAGGATATCTATTGGAAAATATGAAGGTACTTCAGCAGAAGCACCTAGAACATCAATTTCTAGAAAAGTAATCAAAAAAAGAAAAATTAAAATACCTATATATGAGGATAAATAATCTCATGTAGGATATATGGGATATTCATTACCCAATGAAAAGATAGAATAATGGGATAAATTAGAAAATCTAGGAATTAATGGAACTATATGTACTACCCTAGTGGATACAAGATGTACCTTCTCTTGCACAAGAATCTAGTTTTTAAGAGTAACCTGGGAATCTATAAAGTTGTGAGTTACAGTTGGAAATAATGTAATGGTTGTGATTTGTGAAGTGGAAAAAGATGTTCAAATTTAACTAAATGAGAGAATATTTATAGAGTAGTTTCTTTGTTTTATTCCTCAATTTCCAAATAAATTCATTATTGGGAATAGATTCCTTAAAATATATTAGCTAGTGATGATTTATCCTCAATAATTGTTTGATTCCAACTTCATTTAAAAATGGAATGGTTAAATAAAAGAATCTAATGTTTAATTGAAAAATTATCTAGATGAGGATGAATAATACCATAAAAAGATAGAGAAATGGAAATATTTAGTTAGATTATAATTTTTGAGGATAAATAAAGAATAAGCATTATCCAAGATAAAAAGATTACTTATCAGAGAATATGTCAGAAAAACCTTTGAAATTGTGGAAGAGGAAAATTACAAATGCTACAATTACCCTGAAGGATCCTAATATGGTGATTAGAAGAAACATAATTGGTCATCCAGATGGAATGATTAAGAATTTTGAGAAATAGATTTCATAATTAATCAATATTGGGTTAATTAGGCATAGTGAAAATCCTCACAGGAGTGGGGCATTCGAGGTAATGAATCAAGATGAGAAACAATGTGGTAAAGCAAGAATGGTTATTGATTATCATTATCTTAATAATGTCATCGATAATGATGGATATAATCTTCCTAATCATAAGAATTTAAGAAGTGGGATTAGGAATTAGAGGCCAATGGTATATTCTATGTTTGATATTAAGATAGGATATTGGCATATTAAGATCAAAGAGTAATAATTACCATTGACAACATTTTCAACACCAATAGGTCTATTTGAATGGCTAGTTATGCCATTTTGACTTAAGAATTCCCTAAGAATATTCTTATGAATAATAAACAAGGCATTCAGTAGATTATCACATTTTTTATCAGTATACATTGATGATGTGGTCATATTCAATAAAAATGTAGAAGAACATATTGATCACTTACAATAAGTAGTTGAAGTGTTCAGAAAAGAAGGGATGATACTTTTAGAAAGAGAGATCATTTGGATACAATATAATCTATAATTCTTAGGATTGTAGATCTAGTGAGTAAATAAAATCCTAGAAACTTTCCTAGATAAGCTTTCAAATCATAGGTGGATACAATTGTTTTTTGGCATATTAAGTTATGCAAGGGGATACATCAAAGATCTAGTAAAGTGAAGGAACTCGAGGCACAATGGAAGTGTAAAAAATAAGAAATTTAAAATTTTGGGTTTGGATTCATGTTAAAAACATTGAATTCTCAAAACCAATTGCCCATATTTCTTTAAGGATTTCATGTAATTCAATTTAAGCATGAAAAATAAAATCAAACTAAAGATTAAATAGTACCTCATTCATTTTAAGTCTCTGGTTTGATTCGCTCACTGTTGATGTTTCGTGGCTAAAATATTCCAAACTATATGTCTTATATATCTTTCACATGTGCTCCAAAATTATATGATTGTTGATCTATGTTTCTTGGGTGATAGTGTGGGAAATCGAAGATCTTTACGACGTCCCTTCAATCGTCTGAAGAACGCGGACTCGATCGATAAAGCAGGATCAATCTGACCTTGTTCTTCTTTTGAAATTTCCCTCTAAGAACTTAAGAGGAGAGGATAAGAGATATTATCTCAATAAACTCATGAAAATGGTGGGTCTTGGAATTCAAGAGGATAAAATGCACTTTTATACTTTGGTTATACTTTCCAAAATTGTACTTTGGTCCCTGGAAAGTAATAACCTTCATTTTAGAACTTTGTGAACATGTATGACTTAATAATCTTATCATAAATGTCAAAAATATTTTATCACTCATTTGTAACACTATAAAATGTTACAAGATAAAATAAAAACCATTAACTCAGCATGTAATCTCTCCAAATAATTTAAAGAACCTTGAGCATCCAATGTTCATTTGAAAAATTATATTTTTCTCATATTCACATTTATGATCAAACAAATTGTGAATACCTTGAGAGATAAATTCAATCATCATTATTCTAAACTTGAATAGTATAATTGAATGAGTTTTACTTGTGATCATTCATACTCATATTTTTACCAGCCCCCACGCGTGGGGCTCACTTCATCCTAAATTTCTATTCATTAGACTAGGTGGAACTTGTGGTTGCACTTAGTGTGTGGCCCTCTGGGACCTTATCTCAATAGAAGTGACTCCAACCCATAGACCAAGGATGTAGTTTAGAAACCCATCATGGCCCCTAAGGATATAAGGAATGTCATAGCTATAACTTCCTTCTACGAACACTTTCTGTGTAATATAATCTCTTTGTCTTGCGATATCTCATAAAATAGGATGCACACTTATGTCATCATCCTTTTGTTGATTTATATATTTTGTGACCTTACTGGATGAACTTACCTTCTTTTACCATGTACATGGATTTATGAAGGTACTATCATCCTGGTCAACTTGGGCCCACGAGATATCTCTTCCTCCACTTGGAAACGACATATTCTATCTTGATCATTCAACCAATGTCATACCACCAATGACGCACCCAACAAAAACTGCCTCTCCACGATTTCATTATCACAGTTTTTTCCCTTCATCAAAGTACATGATAAAATGATACACACTAATAATGATCTCAAGTCTAGAGACTGATACACATGTTCGTAGATAGGAACAACCAATAATACCAGAAACATGTGGTGTTCTTATTAGTGGGTCTTTACTCGTGATCTCACTACTAAAGATTACCAAGTGATAAATTCATGAGAAGAAGTATCAATGGTTATGACCCTCTATAACTTGATAGTCAGACATCATATGTGTCCTATCAGTATTATGTATCTAGACCATAGGACATATGTTAAATATTATTGTCATAGTATCTCAAGGTTCTCATTATAGCTGGGAATAGTTATAACCTTTTGATACGACATGTAATCTAAGGACATTACCGTGTAAATAGTGGATACAAAAATATAAACACTATTATGATAAGAATAAACACATGTATATATCAAACTGTATACATGAAATGGTAATCAAAAGTATTGTTCAAGTTTGGTCTAGGGTTCCCACTATTACAATACTCCCACTTGCACTAGATCCAACTTGCTAACAATCCTTGTTATCTCTCACAAGATAAGATCATGTTTCTGCTGAGATGTGGATTTAGTTAGGGGTCTGCCACATTTTCACTACCCGGATACTCTTCTATCTTCGACTTTACCTCTTTGAGTAAGACTTCTCAAGAGATGATATCCCCAAGTATATCCCTTTTTCCACTGTATATTTTCTTACTCATTACCTTATTCTAATTGCGATATTAGATCACACCAATCCAAGGAAGACTAGTTTGTGTCCCCTAAAAACATGTATTATTTCCTCTCTGTATACTAGGTACACATAATTTATACTTATTCAAGTGTGATTGGATAGTTCTGACTGCATCTGTTGTAGTTCTCCTTGTTACAACTAACATTTTTCTATTATAAAGTATATCTTGGAAATATCAATTCATGTACATATCATGGAATATGTGATTGATCCATAGATAAATCATATGGAGTTAAAATCACCATGCTAATCTCCTTTTATGTCCTAGACATGTCTGCCTGGAGAGATATATGTCATGTGACATTAGTAACAATTATATCTCAAATTGTTTCATTTTTTATTTTTCAATGCTATGTTAGTATATGTACAGTTGACTAGGTCTAAGAAACCATTAGATCTACCTTAGTAGATATCATTACCTAGAACTTTGGTTGCTACTTTAATTAAATCTATAGAGATTTAGTTTTATCCTATTCTTAACTAACTGTAAGACCAATAACTTTTTTCATATGTTAACAAACATATTTTACTTAAAAATTATGGTGCTCCCACTGACCTCTGGTAGACAAATGAAAAGGATTCATTCCAAATGAATATTCTATGATCTAGTTTATTACTTTAATTTTAAACTAGATTTTAGTAACTTGTACCCTTATTGTTATTCTAAGATGACACCATCCCTTTATGGTTGTGTCGTATATACATCTTCCACAATTGGTGTTCTTGACATCCAATTCTCAATAAAATTATTATAGAAATTAGCTATGACAAGTGAAATTCTAATGGATTTAGGAATAAATACTTGGTATAACTAATCAATCCAATTGGTACCACCCTTATACCATCCATTTATAGTCTTACTTGAATACCCACTGCAATATTCAAAATAATAAGCCTCTTATACTTTGATACATGGAATCCATTATTGAATTTTAATTGATTTTTTCAATTTTAGCTAATTGAAATATACTACCTACTTTTAGGAATTATTATTCTCAATGAATAATGTATCATCATCCATGGTGAATATAACTCAATCACCATGGTTTTATCCTTCATACGCAGTATGTGTCTCTAGAACATTCTTTTTCCCTAAGGTCTTGTGGAACTTATTCCTTTGTCAACTTTTTGCATCTCAAACATTGACCAAACCCAATTCAATATTTCTCCCACTATCTCAAATAGATATATTCACCCTTTTATAGAAATATATCCTATAACTTGACTGTATATTTTCTATCATAGGGATTTATGTAATATCCTTAGAAAATTTTAGGATGATTATTATAGATACACATTGTGTTTTTTCAAGTTTTTTATATCTTAACAAAATATTTGCATCTAAACACATGTTCTTATGACTTTATTTCCATCATACTATAACTCATATGATATCAATTTCTCATGATACTTGACATATGATTATGCGATAATGTCGTTATTTTCAAAGCACGTCTTTAAAAATGGAAGTATCTGCAATGCTTGAGTTTTAACATTGTTGCTCCTTTTACTTACATCATGACTCCGATGTGTATAAAGAAATTTTAATTTAGGAATTGATACACACTATATTTTATTGATCAATGTTAACATGTAATACTCTTCATCAATCCTTCTTTCAATTTACACATATCCAGTGTAAACATCACCTATTTATACCTTCGGTTTTCTTTCACCTCACAAGATTCTCTAAGATGAGACAACATGTAAAATAATCTATATCCTGATGTTGTATCCATAACTCACATCAGACGTTGATGATAGCATTATGACATAACCATCATATTCTCCATACATGAGTCTTCTGTAATCATTTTTATACCCTCCCTTCATGAGGTAGCTTAACAAGTATTGGGGACACTGACAACTTAAATTTACAATGTTGTAGTACTTTGCACAAGCACCTGTACTACTCATTAGAAACTTGTGCTAGTTTGGACCTTTTAATTTTCCAATATTATCACATTGTACTTATGGTATCACCTGACATTTTTTATAAAAAAATATAACATATTAGTACTTTTATCTTGATTACTGATAATACATTTTCAAATTATAAATTTTAAATGTCTCCCACTATTTTATCAAATTCTATGAACCCTATGTCCTATAATTAGAATACTCTATCACTTGATTATTCTAGTGGAAAAGATCCTTGAACCTCTTTTCATAGTCTATAAGTTATGACTACGACACTACTCAAAGAGTCCAAGTTAGACGTCTGACTGGACAATAGCATTAACTCGCAACTCTTTGATTTGTTGAGTGGAGTATCATCTCCTACAAAGAATTACTTTTCATTTCTCAATTATTTTCCTCTAAAATTTCAAAAAGTTATCTATAACTACTTTTTTGCTTCCAAATTTAGTTAAGTTGACTCACCACTCTCATAATAACTCCCTGGTATTAAGAGGTACCCTCAAATATAGATGATGAGCACCCCAATCACCCGGTTTTGCTCAAATTTGAGTGATGGGAGGCATTTAATGACTTAATACTTTATTTTAGAGATCTTATAATTTATTATTGGTGAATGTAATCATTTTCTATTTAACATTCTTATTCTATGTGATATCACTCACAACTTAACCATACCTTTAAATAGAAAACATTCACCGCACATGTTCATTTTATCTTTGCATGCTTGTTATTGTTATATTGTGTGATCATGCATAATAAATACAAATTCACAAAATAATAAACCATGCACATGATAAAATAAATAAATAATTAAATGATCATGATCTATTAACTACTGGTTAATCCATCAAGTGAATAATGGATTTATCAAGACCCTAGGGGAATTCCTTAAGTAAATACTTGAATTGAATTGTAAAACCCGCAACTCCCATGCATTCAACTTATTTGGTCTACACCATCTCTCAACTAGAACTATGTCACCACCAACTCCTCTGATCTTTATAGTGTATACTCACATGTAGGTGGGGGGAACTCAGGGTGAAAATTTATATTTTTTAGCACTTAAATGTGGACACGTAGACCCTTATACAAATTAAAGATGGAGGGATGATGCACATATTATCAAAATAAAATAATTATTACATTTTATAAAAATCAGATGTAATAATTAAATTAAATAAATAATAAACCAAACATGCATGGATCCGTCTCCGCTCATGATCAGTCAACATGCAAGTATATTGCAGAAGAAAAATTAAATTTTCTAAAATTAAACTCGATTATATTTTTAATGTGTTAACTTGCAATAAAATAATTTTAATTAATTATAAATACATCCCACATCACTCGAGATAATTTTATTAAATCCCAGAAAATTAAATTTAATTTCTGAAATTTTATTTATAATTTTTCAGGTCTATTTGGACCTAAAGAAGATCCATGAAAATTAATTTAGGACTATTGACGGGTTAAATGGGTCAATCCAATCAAACGTGGACCAAATTGGTCCATCCTGAGATAGGGTATCCATTTAAATGATATATAAAGATATATAATAATAATATAAAATTATAACAAGCTTCCAATGGAAACTTTGTCCCTTTTATATATATATTTTTAAACAAGCTTCCATGGGAAGCTTTGAATAATCTTCCAAGGTAAGTTTTGTTTATTTAATTAAACAAGCTTCCAAGAGAAGCTTTAAACTAGATTCTAGGGGAATATTTATAATTTTAATGAAACAATCTTCCATGATGATCTTTAAATTGGCTTCCATGAGAATCTTTATCCTTTTAATTAAATAATCCTCCCTAAGAATCTTTAAAGTAGATTCCATGAGAAGCTTTATTTATTTAATTAAACAAGCTTCCCTAGGAAGATTTAACCTTTTAATTAAACAAGCTTCCATGATATGCTTTATCCGTTTAATTAAACAAGCTTTAATGGGAAGCTTTAAGTGTTTAATTAAACAAGCTTCCAAGGAAAGATTGTATTGACAATGGACTAACCCAACCAGACTCTGATATATCCAATTAACATGCAATGTACTTACATCACATTCTAGATAAAGATCTATCACAACGGTTTCCATTAAAATGAATAAAAAATAAAAACTTTAATTTTCATAGATTTCATAAAACATGTCGATCTTCGATCAGTCATATCCTGGCGATACAATATCATATTAGCATGTAATTAGTTGTGTTGGGACCGTATCGAAACCTTCTTTATGAATAATAGTAAATTTAACTGAAATTTCAAATATTTCAACTTAAATAATTACACATTCACTCTGATACCAATTAAAGGAACTTGGGGCGTAGCGGAACTGTGAAAAACATGAAATTTAAAATTTTGGGTTTGGATTCATGTTAAAAAAATGGAATCCAAAAAACCCATTTCTTATATTTCTTTAAAGATTGTATGTAATTCAATTTAAGTGTGAAAAATAAAATCAAACAAAAGCTTAAACGGTACCTCGTTCGTTTGAAGTTGCTGGTTTGATTCACTCAAAATTGATGTGTCATGACTGAAAGATACCAAACTAAACATCCTCTAGATCATCCGCACATGATAAAAAATTCCAAGATTATCAATCTATTTTTTCCAGGTGCTATCATGGGAAATAGAAGAACTTTACGAAGTCCCTTCGATCACCTTAAGAACGTGGACTCAATCGATAAAGCGAGATTGATCTGACCTTGTTCTTCTTTCAAAATCTCTCTCTAAGAACTTGATAGGATAGAAGAATAGATATTCTCTACTAAATTAATGAAAATGGTTGATCTTAGAATTAAAGAGGATAAAATGAGATTTTATACTTAGGTTATACTTTCCAAAATTGCACTTTGGTCCCTGGAAAGTAATAAGCATCATTTTAGACATCTGTGCACGTGTATAACTTAGTAAACTTATCATAAATGTCAAAAATATTTTATCATTCACTTGTAATACTATAAAATGTTACATGATAAAATAAAAATCATTAACTCTGATTATAATCTCTACAAATAATTTAATGAACCTTGAACATCCAATGTTCATTCGAAAAATTATATTTTTCTCATTTTCACATTTATGATAAAAAAAACTTGCGAATAACTTGAGAAATAGATTCAATCATCATTATTCTAAACTTGAATAATATAATTTAATGAATTTTACTTATGATCGTTCATACTCAAATGTTCATCGGCCCCCACACTTGGGGCCCACTTTGTCCTAAATGTAGGTTCCTGGCACAGCAGAAGTGCAAGAGGGTCGGTGTCCAACTTTAATTTTTTCCTTATTCAACGAACAATCTGGGATCAATGCGATGATGAACACCGTGATCCATAGAATTGAATCAAAGAAATAGGAAAATGAAATAAAAACCTAGAACCAAGAGAGCAGATCAACATATTTTGTTTATAATTAATTTAATTAAATAAGAATTACCTCCAAGGTGATTCTTTCTTCGTTGATTTGTCTGACCAAAGATCTACAGTGTGTGTTCATTATATTGTAGAGATCAAGGGTAGATCTCCTCTAGCGGTGATCCACACATGCTCCATGAGTCTCCGGACGTCACCGAAGGAGTCTTAAGGTGCTAGAACAGAATATCCTTGCGCTTGAGATGTCCATCTTCGATCGTCTTGAGAACCACTTCTAAAGCATTCTCCTTGATCTGATGTAGGAGGATCTCTCTTTTTCTTGAGAGTGGTCTTAGAGAGGAAATAACTCTCTAGTCTTGATAGATTTTCTCCAATTCTTTATGCACAACAACAATAAGCGTCTCTTGGCTAGCGCTTAGCTAATAAGAGAATAATATAACCGGGTATTTAATTCACTAGGGTAATAATAAATAATTTGCACAAGTGACTTAATTATTTTATTAATCCAAGAAAAAAACCCATATCAAATAATAACAATAACATTATTATTTCCTGACATGCACTTAACTTGCGAGTTATAATTAAATATTATTTAATCAAATAATATTCAATATTATTATTTCTTGTTGGACCATTAACTCGGTCCACCAATCCTCTACCATATTTATTGAACCTTGAATAATGACTATTTATTTATTAAATAAATATCACTACATTATTCACCAATAAATATATAAATATTATATTCACTAAATAGAAAATAAATATTTATTAATTACTCTACCCACAATATATTCTCTTGAATAACTAGTGTCGAAATAAATGGAATCAGGCATCCATGAATAATTATTAAACCACAACCAGTAATAATCTTTATTAAACTTGTTAAATAATAAATAATATATTATTTAACTGAGATACTGGATACACTTAGTGTGTGACCCTCTAGGCCTCTTTCTTAGTGGCATTAGGTGGGGCAGCCTAAAGTCCAAGGTTAGCATCTAGCAACACGTCAAGGCACCCATAGAGAAAGAATTTAATGTTTCAATGACATGTCACCTCATAAAAATTATTAATGTGTAATATAATCCATTTGTCTCGATATCTCTAATCAAGTGGGTTGCACGCAAGTGCCATCAACCCATGTGCTTGATTTCTCATTCTTTGACTTCCTGGAAATTAAATTTGCCTGTAGAATACCATGGCCATGGATTTATTTAGGTTATATCATTTTAATCAAAGGGATTGAGATATCAACTTTTGTTAAGGAATAGAATGGAAAAATCCTTTCTCACATTATTCATTAATGCAGTATTACTCATGGTGTACCCAATATATCCTGTCTTTCCACAAATATATGTCATCACAGTTTTCACCAATACATCTAAGTGCACGATTCATAATACCCATTAATAATAATCTTAAATTCTAAGGACCAATACACACATCCATATATAGGAACATCCAATGACACTTATAAATGTGGATTTCCTACTAGCGAGTCTCGTTCTCATAATATCCTCTTGGACAATACCAAGGGCGTACACCATGAGAAGGTGCCTCAAAGTCCAATGAGTCTCCACCCATGATATCCTATATCATTTGTATCCCTTCAAATTATATCATTCAGTTATAGAATATATATTCAAGAATAGTGTCATGGCGGTTCTTGGTTCTCATCATAGTAGGGATCCGTTGTGACATTTTAGTGTGACAGCTACTCTTAGGACATTATCACATATAATTTCAAGTAGAAGAACAATAATTATGTGATAAGAAGTTTATTAATATCTATAAAATGAATAAATTTTTATCATAAAGTATATAGAAGTTGGTTCTAGGGCACCAACTCCAACACTAAATCCATATTTATTAGAATAGGTGGAAAGTATAGATACACTTAGTATGTGACCCTCTAGGTCCTTATCTCAATATTAGTGAGTCTAACCTAGAGACCAAGAGTAGAGTCTAGAAACCCATCTCTTCCCCTAAGGAGATAAGGAATGTCATAGCTATGACTACTTACTAGGAACACTTTATGTGTAATATAATATATTTGTCTCGCGATATCTCATAAAGCAGGATGCACACTTGTTTCATTATCCTTTTTCTGTTTAATATATTCTGTGACCTTACTGTATGGACTTACCTTCTTATACTATGGCCATGTATTTATAATGGTACTATCATTATGTCTAACCTGAGCCCACGAGATATCTCTTCCTCAACTCGAAAGTGACAAATTCTATCTTGATCATTCAACCAATGTTATACCACCAATGACGCACTCAACACAAACTACCTCTCCATGATTTAATTAGCATGGTTTTCGCCTTAAATAAAAGTACACAATCAAATGGAACACACTGATAATGATTTCAAGTTCGGATATCAATATACAAGTTCATAGACAGGAACAACCAATGACACCTAAAACATGTGGTGTTCTTATTGGTGGGTTTGTCCTCATGATCTCACTACTAGAGATAACCAAGTGAGAACTTCATGAGAATAATTTTCAATGATATAAAATCACTCATGGCCCCCTCTACCCCGTTGGGAATTGGCCTAAGCCCGAGGTTTGGCCACCTTGGGCCTCGCTGGGGATGTGAGGTGCGCAGGTGGGCAGGCCAGCCCAATACCTCGTTACCCATCAACATGTTTTGTCAAACCATCGTCGATCGAGGTGTTACCCCATGGGGCGCACTGTCATCTTGGCTAGAAATGGCTCCTTCCTGGCTGGGGATTCTCCAGATGACCTCTTCATGGGAAGGGGGGTTCTCGAGTGTGGAGGGTTCAAAAAGGCCACTCTTGGGGATTCCCTTCTTCAAAGAGATTATGATCCCCCAACACCTAATAGTCAAACATCATATGTTCCCTATCATTGTGATGTATCTAGACCATAGGATATATATTTAAGATTACCTTCATAGTAACTCAAGGTTCTCATTATAGCTGGAAACAGCTTTAACCTTTTGATATGATATGTAATCTAAGGACATTGCCATGTAAATAATGGATGAAAAAATATCATCACTATTATGGTAAGAATAAACACATGTATATATCAAATTGTATACATGTAATGGTAATCAAAAGTATTATTCAAGTTGGGTATATGGCACCTACAATTACAACATAAAGATATCAACTCCAATCCAAAAAAATGTATCTAGTAAGGTACCCTAAAATTGGATAGAATAAAATTCTTAAGTTTCCATAATTCTAGAGTATAAATATCAAAACCTATCATAATTGGAGTATCCTGATGTGAATGAAGGTCAATTTATCTTAGAAATATATGAATCGATCTTCACATGGAGATATATCTTAAAGATAAAGAAGAACTACAATAAAAGTATCAGTAAATATTGGATTGTATGTTTCAATGAGGTAGAAAAGAATTATCTTATTTATGAATGATAATTTTTTGTGGCACTTAAAGGAATTAGGGCTAATGAAATTGTATTTGGAAAACCTTTCACTATAAGGAAGAATAGTTCTTATATATATAATTTCATGAAAATAAAATTAAAAAGGTTTATCTAGACACGATTAATGTGATGGAGGAATGAACTACAATACTATAATTTTAATATATAAGATATTAAAGGAAAATATAATGTCCTTCCAAATGCACTGACATGCTTTTTTAACTCTTTTTGGTACAATGACAGAAATTAGCATATCAAGACATTGCCTAGTTCACGTTAATAATCATTCTATGGCAGAAGTATCAATTATCAAAGCAATGAATGATAAAGGCCAAAAAATAGAAGTAATTCTAGAAAAGAATATCCTTTAAAGGATAGGACCTCCATCCAGTATGGGTGAATGATCAGAAAGGACAGGTTCTTCAAGTATAAAGATTGAAAAATCAGGAATTACATTAAAAGGATATCTAGATAGCAAGTCTAAAGATAGAAGTCATGTTAAATGATTTTTATGTAGTTAGAAAGGCGATTAAAACACTTAATGTGGAGAAACCCCAAGAAACAAGAAGGTGTGGAAGAACTAGAAGATATAAATAAAAAGTTCCTCTATAGAAAAAGAGAAAATCGTTTCTAAAAACTAAGCTGGTCTGGTAGAAAAATAACTTGATCGTGAAAGCATAGATGATGATCTAGATCGAGAGCCTAATCCAATGAAGGAAATATGGAAATATTTACAAACGATTACAAATATTTCTCAAAACAAATCCATAGTTATTTATAATATGATCCAAAAAAGTAAGGATGGTCAGATATTCAGAAGAGTTTTGAACCATATTCTATACATACTTGAAGAATACAGAGTCCATCTAAAAAATTATAAAAACATAGATTGATATATGATTGGTATGATCATTACCAGAGAGATCGGGATGAAGGTTCAATTTCACATTCTTCTTGTCAAAGTTAAAAAGATCAAGCAAATAGCCACAAGAGAATTTTCCAGTTATGAATAGGTTTTAAAGGATTCCAGAAATAGGGATTTTGAGACTCTTTAGATCATATATTTACTTAGAACCAGAAGTGTTCATCAAGTGCCGAAAATATTTCAGAATGAGAGTATTTCATTTTTTTATTTAAGAAAATAGATTCCACATTCAATTGGGAACCACAGATAGTGAAGATAGTTTTAAAAAACAAATAACCAAGTTTGATATCACTACAGGAAAAAGGGGTTTTTGCGACGGGTTATTTGCGACGGGGATAAATCCCGTCGCAAATAGTCCTGTTAGAAACTTATTTGCGACGGGGGAATTTTCCCGTCGCAAATAACTACTTATTTGCAACGGGGAAAGCTCGCCCGTCGCAAAAGTTTTGGTGCGCAATGCGCACCAAACCACGGGAATGTTATTTGCGACGGGGGGTTACCACCCGTCACAAATAACTGGCGGCGGTAAAAAATATTTGCGGTGGGAATATACCCCCATCGCAAATAGTATGTCGGCAGGTTATTATTTGTGACGGGTCCCGTCGCAAATAACTATTTAACCGTTGACCGTGATAAATGCGGGCTAAAGTATTTGCGACGGGTACTGTCGCAAATACTCCCGTCGCAAATAAGCTAACCTATAAATACCCCCATCCGTTTTTTTCATCCATTCTCAAACTCTATCTTCTACTTCTCTCAAAACTCTATTTTTAGAGTTCATAGTTTCTTAAGTTTAATTTTTATTTTCGGAGTTGATATTGAAGTCTTCAACAACTATCAGAGATCAACCTCATATCAATTTTAAAGGTATTTATGTTCATTTTAATTTAATATTTATTTTAAATTTTTTATTAGTTTTAATTATTCTTAATTAGTTGTAATTTAATTATGTTTAGATTGTTTTGTTATTTAATAAATTTAAATTATTAGTATTCATTGTTCATAGTTAATGGTAATTAGGAATAATTAATAATAATTAGAAATAATTAATAATAAATAGGAATAATTAATAATAATTAGTCATAATTGGGAATAATTATTAATAATTAGTCATAATTAAGAATAAATACTAATAATTAGTAATAAATACTAATAATTAGGAATAAATAGTAATAATTAGTAATAATTAGTAATAATTAGTAATAATTTAGAATAATTTAGAATAATTAGGAAATAATTTGGAACAATTATGAAAAATAAGAAAAAATACGAATAATTACTAATAATTACTAATAATTACTAATAATTACTAATAATTACTAATAATTACTAATAATTACTAATAATTACTAATAATTACTAATAATTACTAATAATTATTAATAAACCTCCTCCATGCACGCATTAACCTTTAAAACTAAGTCATTTCATTTTTTTATACATTTAAGGATCTATCTATATATATATAGTTATATTTATTCGTATATTAATATAGATTTATATTAATATAAATATATTTGATTATATGAATAAATATATATATATATATTCATATATTAATATATATATTTATTCGTATATTAATATATATTTATATCTATTTATATATATGTGTGTGTAGTTATAAATTTTTATTCGTATATTTATTTGTATATTAATATATATTTATAAACTTAGTTTAAAATAAATTTATAAAATATGTTTTTTTATGTGTATTTATAAATAAATAAATGCATACATACATACATATATACAACACACACACACACACACATATATATATATATATGTGTGTGTGTGTGTATAGTTATGAATGAATACATAGAAATGAGGGGGTGAAAATCCATCGAGAATGTTAAAATGGTTATAACTTCTAATATGTAAGTCTGTTCCAACTCCACAACTAGTCAAATCGAATAACATGAAACGATCTTCGATATGATATATGGTACAGGTTTATCGGACATCAGGATCAGAAGTTATAGCAGTTTGAATGGTAAAACACCGGGGTACCCCGACTAAAAACTCAGTTTTAGAGGATTTATGGGACTCTTTTGGCCTCGAAAATCCCTTTAATGGGGTCCCCCTGGGTCACAGCTACATAGATCTCGTCGCAGTCTTTGATTTGATATGCTGTAGAGCTCAAACGGAGTCCCGGATCAAAAGTTATGGACGTTTGAAGTTTGGGTTTCATTTTCAACTTATTTTTTATCTCTCATTAATTTTTTTATTTTTTTTATATTCAAAGATTTATTCAATGACTATTAATTGATAAAAATTACATAATTACTAATTAAAAATATTTTTTAATTTATTTTATATTCCTCTTTTATTAAATATCTTATAAATTAATATTATATTTTCATAGATCCTTTCAAAAACATATTTATAAAATAAATATTATATTTATATCAATATAAATAGATTAATATATTTAAATATTAATAAATAATTTTTTAATTTTTTTTAATTTTTTTATTATTATTTGCGACAGGAATATATTCTCGTCGCAAATAGGCTCTTCGAAGAAACTATTTGCGACGGTAAAAGGGCCCGTCGCAAATACTTTGTTGTGACGGGCCCGTCGCAGAATTGTTTTTTAAAAAAACCAGAAATCTATTTGCGATGGGCCCATTTTCCGTCGTAAAAAAAATTATTTACGACGGGTCCGTCGCAAAAAAAATTAGTTGCGACGTCGTTTTCCGCAACGGGTCATTTGAGACGGGGCCCCGTCGCAAAAGGCCATTTGCGACGGGATCCCGTCACAAATGACCCGTCGCAATTACCTGTATTTCTAGTAGTGTATGATGTATTACACACCTTGAATCTATTAGATTTGTTGACAAATTGGTGATGTTATGGAACTTGTACCCAAGGCACTAGTAATGCGAAACGGGCGGGTCGGGGCGGGCCGGGCCAAACCCACACACGTTTGAGCCCTCGCGGGTTTGTCCGCAAAAGCCCGCATATAATGCGAACAAAAAATTTCAAGCCCGCCCCGCCCCGCATAAACCCGCGGGTTGCCCATGGGTTTCCCACGGGCTTACCCACATTTAAAAAAAATACTATTTATAATAATTTAAATATTGTATTTTTTATCATTCCTAAAGGTATTTGAGTAGAGAAATATGAATTAACAATAATTAGAGTTTTAAGAGATGCAATTGAACATTTTTTGTGGGTTAATGGTGGCATGCAGTGATGCTGATGTGGTGTCAAACAGTTGCGATAGAAAGTAGGTGAGTGATCGGTGATGGGCGATGAAGATAATGTTGGTTGCGTGGTAATATGAACAACTAAACCTGTGAATGAATGAAGTCTCTCCAAGTAATGATCAGTTTCAGAGG
Organism: Viscum album; assembly: GCA_963277665.1. Lineage (NCBI taxonomy): Eukaryota > Viridiplantae > Streptophyta > Magnoliopsida > Santalales > Viscaceae > Viscum > Viscum album. The sequence goes on from OY728135.1 coordinate 997,529,228, forward strand.
AAGCTATTAGTGTTTCTACAAGGTTCTATCCTATTCTCTTAATAACAAAATGAAATTAAATAATAACAAAATTAAATTGACCTAAAAAATATTATGATTATAATAACTCTTATAAAATTGAAACCATGTGCACGGGCGATGAGTTCCATTTTTCGAGAGATGGGTTGACACACCATGTGAATATGGTTAATAATTACGATATAAATAATATCATATCATATTAAAATAATAAATATAGGCCTTTTTAAAATTAAAATGTTAATAAATTGTAAATTAGTATGACCATTACAATGAGAAATTATATGTCACCGTTTAACCATGATTTTTTTATTAAAAAAACTAAAATATTAAAGAAACATATATTGTAAAAATAATATATTTTTTTTAAATCAGGCCTGCGGGCAAGCCCGTACCCACGCGGGCACAACCCGCATTGGCCCGCACCCGCGTGGGCTCAACCCACGTTATCCCGCACTCTAAACAGTCAAATTTTTTAGGCCCGCCCCACCCCACATTCGCCCCATACTCACAAAGCCCGCGGGCCGCAGGCCCACTTTGCATCACTACAAGGCACTACACTAAATAACGTGTCTAGAAATCATTTAAATGATCAAAGTTTAGTGATGAAGATTGGTTATCGTTAATTTTGAACAAGATCCATCATGAATGAATCCATATAGCATGGATTATCTATCTAATTGAATCTAAATCAAAAAGAAAATATTGTATGTTCTTTTTAGGAGATAATGTGTTAGCCTCTATCAATTGAAGAGATTTGTAGAATGTATCAATGAAACATCTGATCAACTACATGGTGGAAGTAAACATGACCCTTAGAAATATCAAGGAGTGAAAATGACATAAATAAGATATCTTTATTGACATTGAAAAGATCCAGCGCATCATCAAATAATTAATGAAAATGAAAGATTCAAAAATGGAGGTCTTAATCGACGTGATGATTGATGTTTTATACACCTTATAGGGATTCTAAGCTTTGATCAAAACATGAATCATATCTGTAGATACTAGGTTTTCACCTTGTAATACTTTGAAATGTCTCTACATATATTTCTAGAGTTAGGCATTGAGACAGCGTGCAATTATGAGGCTCGGTGTGCCCATAATTAATTTTATAAAAATATTAAGTATATTATATACCATGCATGAAATGGAAATAGGATAAATATTAAATGGTAACTCATATAGAAAATATGAGGCCATGGTTAAGTTTGGAATGTGGTGTTTACACTAGACAGGGTATAACTTTAATCAGTGCAGGATTCCTGTGAAAAATGCCACCCGGGGGAAAATGGTAATTAAAAATAATTAAACTTAATTATTTTACCCCTGACACCGAATCAAATAACTTTCAAATAGAGACTCAAATTGTAAATTGGATATCATCGCTAATTTTGAAATGAGGTTTTTTTCTTAGGCACGACATAAAATGAGATGGCAAAATGGTTTTAGTTTTATGCGCTGAGCAGGCCAGTTATAAATAGAGTTAAGTGTTTCGGATTAGGGGAAAACCCTAATATATTTCACTCTCTACACCTAATATCCCTATATCCCTCCCTCTCTCTCTATTGTTCTTCTATGTTCTTCACTGGAATGAGGAACAAACTCTGCCAAATCTTCGGCGGATCGAAGCAGGAGCGTTGTGGATGCATCACCAACGATGAACGACCATTATAAGATAGGATTTATCTCATTTTGAGTTTAGATTAAAGTTTTAATTAAAATTTTGTCCTTAGCCTCTTATTTTTTCCATTCTAACCTTGAATAATTGATGGTCTCACAAACATGGCCATCGATCCATGCTTAAAACCCTGTTTTGCATCCGTTCTTCATGGGTATCCGTTGAAAACTTTTGAACGCACTAAACTACTAGTGGATTGATGATCAGAGGTTGTTGTAGTGAATCCACCGTCGCAAGGGTCCCTGATCCACTAATGGAATCGTGATCGGGTGACTGGATTGAGCCCGACAGTCCGCAGAATGAACTGTTGGGACGCCGCTGCCCGGCGGTGCCGCAAGGTGAAGGGCCACGTGGTCTGGTCGGGTGGGGTTGCACGGAATGTGTCACGAACTAACCCAGGTAGACCCTGAACCGGTCACCCAAGCTAATATTCAGCAAGTCCCAAGAGGCATTCCAGATCCTCTCGGGTTGGCGACAAGCGTCAGGGCATCAATGGAGTACAAATGGGAATGATTTCACCCAAAGAAAATAAACCAAGCAGTAGAAATAAATAGAAAAATGAAAAATAAATAAACAATAGAAAAAAGAAAGAACGATCAATAACACGACTAACAATTCCATGACTAAGACTCCATGTAACCCCGTGGGTTACTCTCTGATGTCAAAACAAAACATCTCCCAAGGCGATCCGAACCAAGCTAAAACCTGCAACAGGAAGTAAAAACAAGAAAACACTATAGGCATGAGTATTAAAACTTAGTAGGTAGGCTTGACTAATATATTATCAAATGAGCATCCTTTAAATAAAGAAAAAATTGATTTCAAGTTTGAAATACAATCTATAAACATAGGGTTTTCTATAATTTACATTTCAAAATAATAAAAAAAAACACAACCCATTACCCTCACATTTTTAAAACCAGGCTCATTCAAGGAGGTCAAATGGGTTTCTCAAAGGGGTGAGAAAAATAAAGAAGGGACAAATAAGAAGATTCTGTTTTTATTAAAAAGGGAAAACATTTATTTTCTTGCAAATTTGTTCTTGAAACCATTTAAACAAAACTGTACTTTCTCAATTTTTTAGAAGGACAGGCAAAGCCAAGAACAAGTGAGTACAGTTAAACAAGGAGGGAAATGGCTAATGATACAAGTTTCGGAGCAACATAGGAACACCTAGGAACTCAGAGGAAGACCAAAACATACTATACATATGACTCATCCTGAAGGCATGCCCTACTCGATGACATCATAACGTCATAATTTCCGATTGTCACCCTGCATGGCTTGGTCGAGGGGCCCAATCTCATAGAAACAATAACAAAACATCCTCCTGCTATGGGACACTAGCCAGTGAATAATCTAAACTAGTATGGAAAACATTCTTAGGAATCCTTTTTTCTATGATAGGTTCCCATGTATATTTCACAAGGGGTGTGTTATACCATTCAAACAACAAGTCATATATATATATAACTACACACACCACACAATCTGACACCACCTCAGCCACCTCAAGGTTAGTACCCTACCTTAAAATAATTAACATACGAGGGAAGTCCCATACCGAGGACCCTCCCAACTCATAATCAACCAACTAAACAGGAGACCCAACTCAAGAGGGGTTTTCCAAATAGCTAATTCAAAATGCGAGATGGGCCTTTAGCTTCGCAACATTCAACCATTTACCAAAAACACTTAAAAGTAGTTTTCAAAACATTACCAAATATCATCTTTATAATAATGTGGCCAAATGGGCCCTTAGACCAAGCATTCACCAAAAATGTACCCAAGTGCATTTTAAAGCCAAGCCAAAACACACAGAATATACGAAGGTTCCAAACGGGCTTTCCATCATTCTCACAAAAATAATTCATTTCATAAAATACCATACACCAACCACTTTTGCAACCAAATTGGAAACCCATTTCAATAATCCAACCCATCATTTCAAATCAAGAACACATTAACAAGGGCCAAAGGGGCATGCCAACAAGCACTTATTGTGCGAAAATCCATTTAAAAACTTAAATCATCGCTTTGAACATCACAACTGTGTTAATAAATTCCAAACCATACATTATAAATCACTAGTCATTTATAAGATCCAACCAGGCCATTTCCAAAGCACAAGGTATGCTAAACCTTTTCCAATCATATCAAATCATCACAAAGCCAAGGGTAAACTAACTAATTCTACAAGGTACAATTAATTTAGCAATAATAAAAGCCTATTTAGCAACTAAAGGGATGAAAATATCAATAAATCAAAATAAACTTAATTTAAATGGCATATGAAATGGGGTCCTGCCTAAAAACCAAGGCAGAATGAAAACACACACCCAAAACCGGTGCGAGATCTCGTTCGCACCTCAATTGTACACTCAGGAAGCCGAATCTAACCCTATGCAACCAAAAATTGAACCCAAATTGAGGGATAAACCTTAAATAAATCCTAGGTATGAAAGAAAACCAAAGCAAGGGGGAATGAAAATATCGATAGGGGAGGAAGGTTGTCGTTGGAGAGGGAGGCGACAACATGTCATGACGGTGAAGAGGCGACGGAGCAGGGGGTCACGACCGGACAAGGGGCGTGAGCTGATGGGGGTTCGTGTGGTTGCGCGGTGCGCGCCGGAAGCAAGGGGAGGTCGGTCGGGTTGTAATGACAAGGAGGGGTGGCATCAATGGAGGAGGGTCGTCCGGAGATGGAGGGAGGTACAGGGGGTAGCAACACGAGGTAGGGGGTTGCGCACCAGATTACGCCGAACAACCCAAAGAAAGGGGGAAGAAGAGGGTATAACCTAAAAAAATAACCTAATAATAATAATAATAATAATAATAATAATAATAATAATTGATGATAATACTAAATTGATAATAATAATAATAACTTTTAGTAACAACAAAAGTAATATTGATTTTTAATTATAATATTTATAATGACAATAATAATAATAATATAACAATAATAGTTAAATTCTCAATAATAATAATAATAATATTGATAATAATAACCATATTAATAATACTCATTTCCTTAATAATAGTTTTAATGAGAATTTATTTTAATTATAATATTTATAATAACAATAATAATAATCTACAATAATAAAATTAATAATAATAATAATAACAACAACATAATGCTAAAATTATTTATAACACTTGTTTCATTCTTAATAATAATAATATTAATAACATTTTTAATAATTATGATAATATTATTGATACTTTTAACAATAACTATGATGATCATCTTTTTATTTTTAATAGTAACAATTTTAATAATAATAATAAAGATTAATAACAAAACAAATTTAATAATAATGATACTATTATATGCAACAATAATATTGTTATTATTATGCTTAAAATGCTCAATTGCTTTATTTCAACACTCATTTTAACTTCATTTCACTATTCATCTAACTTTTTAATTCATCATGCATACCGGGCAGGTCGCGCAGTGACCCTAGTGTAGCCGCACGGTCTCCCAATCATGCTCTGCTCGTGCGTCAGACACCGCTAAACCCAAAACACGTATTTTTTCTCAATAAAACTAAAAATTTTAAACAGAGACTCACCCAAACCTCGACTCGAGTTGAAACCAAGGCAAAAATCAAACTCGGGTGTGACAATTCTCCCCACCATAATACTTTCCTCCCCAAGAAATCCATAACAAGGTTGAACCCCCAAAATAGAAATTGATACCCCTTTAAAATTCAAGGATATTCCCAAAGAAGGATAACGAAGAGATCACAAAAACACCACCAACGAGAGAAAGGATAACAAGAAGAACTCAGGAGACCGAGATGGACTCCCCGCTAAGTGTTACCCGCCCCCAAAAGCTTAAATACCCCCAGTTGATCGGTCCAAAAGATATATAACTTTTACGATTCCTACACTAGCCTTAAAGCATGAATACATTAAACATTTTCAAGTGGAACTCAACCATTTTTTACCACCCTCAATGCAACCTTAAAACACAACATCTTGAATGACACCAAGAAGAACACAACCCCCCTTTCAAAACCAACAAATGAGCTTAAAACATATCCAATAAATACCTATTAAAACCTTAATCCAACTAATGATGGAACCTTCACATCCCAAACTTTTACTCAAAAGGAGAACATTGAATTAGGTGGTTTCGTATAATACTTCCCACTATCAACCAATATCGGGAATGAAACTAAGATATTGTCATGGGGAGGCCCGAATGAACTCCCCACCATAAGAAATAGGCTAACTCAAGACTGCTTCAAGGGTAAATCTGTGAGACCTGCAGTGGGTCTCTCCACTATAAGAACTAACAAAGTCAAGCAGACTTAGAAACTTTTTACATGGACCCAAAACCCCCACCATAAGTGGAGGGGAGGGAAGGGCCCAACTAACGGAGCATCAAAACCACAGCCAACAACACCAACAACTCCACACCCTATAAAGAACACAACTCATGCCACACTAAGGATAGAACACCCTCAAAAGAACACAACTCATGTGAGATGGTTCTCCAAGATCGATTTTAGATCCAGCTACCACCAGCTATGGGTCCATGAGGATGATATTCTAAAGTTAGCCTTATATTGTCTCTATAGAAATTATGAGTTCCTAGTGGTGCCCTTCAGTGTGAAAAATACCCCCGCCATTTTCATGGCCTTGATGAACCAGTTCTTCCAGCCATACTTGGACCAGTTTGTTGTTGTCTTCATAGACGACATACTCATTTACTCAACATCAGAGGAGGAGCACACAAAGCATCTAAGGATGGTCCTTGATTTGCTTTGAGATCACTATCTTTATGAGAAGCTCTCAAAGTTCCAGTTCTAGATACATGAGGTACACTTTCTAGGGAATTTCATTTCTGAATAAGGTTTAGTCATGGACCCCATAAAGATCGAGGCAGTGTTTTCTTGGGAGCCACTCAAGAATATGTTAGAAGTTAATAGATTTCTTGGTTTGGATGGGTACTACCGGATATTTGTGGCGGATTTATCCAAGATCACATCCCCTTTGACTGCTCAGATATAGAAGGGGCGGTCATTTAATTGGTCTGAGCAGTGTCAGAGAGCCTTCGATGAGTTGAGGCAGAGGCTAACGAGCACTCCAGTTCTGAGACTACTAGAGGAGGGTGTTGAGTTCATTGTGTACTGTGAGGCCTCAGGGGTTGGTCTCGATTGCATTTTGATGAAACAATGGGCAGTCATCACATATGGGTCGAGGCAGTTGAGACCCCATGAGTAGAACTATGTGACTCATGACTTAGAGCTTACAGCGGTAGTCTTCTCCCTGAGGATGTGGAGACACTTCCTCCTAGGAGAGCGCTTTGTGGTTTACTTAGACCACCAGAGCCTCAAGTATATCTTTACCTAGAGAGATCTAAATCTGAGGCAGCAATGCTGGTTGGAGTTCCTGTAGGACTATGACTTTGAGATCATCTATACCTCGGGAAAGGGAAATGTTGTAGCAGATGCCCTCAGCAGGAAGTCTCAGGCTTGCCTAGTACAGGAAGCTTCAGATTAGTTAACATCCCTACAATTGAACCTCGTAGAGCATGAGGGTACCGCTTTTCTGCAATTGATGGCATTGACGCCTTCTCTCCTTGAGCGGGTGAGAGAGTCTCAGCTGGGAGATATCGGTTGTGAGGTTCTGCACAACCAGATATCCACAGGTAACTCCCCTTATGAGTATTCAGAAGGATGGAATCACAAGATCTTATTCTAGGGGCGAACAGTGATTCTAGTTGCAATGATGGAAGAAGTGATGTGGGTGTTCCATACTTCACCCTTAGTTGTACATCCAAGTGTGGGGAATATGTACATGGATCTTCAGCGGCAGTTTTGGTGGTCCGACATGAGACAGAGTGTTGCTGAGTTTTCCTCACGATGCTTTTCTTGTCAGCAGGTGAAGTTTGAGCATCAGGTTCCGATAGGTTTGTTACAACCCCTCGACATCCTAGAGTAGAAGTGGGATGGCATATCCATGGACTTCGTCAAAGAGCTTCCAAGCACAACGAAGATCTATCACTCTATCTAGGTAATAGTGGACTGACTCACTAAGTTTGTGCACTTCCTTGCTATCAGGGAGCAAAGTTCAGTGGAGAGTTTAGAGCAATTGTACTTACGAGATATCGTCCGCCTTCATAAGGTACCCTCGACGATTGTCTCCGACTGTGATATGTGGTTTATGTCACGGTTGTGGAGAGTCCTGTAGGAGGATTTCAGGACCTAGTTACGAATGAGTATGACCTTTCAATCCTAGAATAATGGGAAGACCAAGCGTACTATCCAAGTACTGGAGGATATGTTGAGAGTTTGTGTGCTAGATTTCAGTCGGTGTTAGTAGGATCACATACCTTTATTAGGGTTTGTGTATAATAATAGCTACCACTCTACCATCAGCATGACACCATATGAATCCCTATACGGGAGGCCCTTCAGGCCACTTTTGTGCTGGACGGAGGTTAGAGAAATGTCCCTCGTTGGCCCAAAGTTGGTACAAGCGATGATAGAGAATGTCTAGGTCATTCGTGAACAGATGAAGACGGCGCAAAGCAAACAGAAACCGTATGTCATCGTAACCACGTCTTCTTGAGAGTCTCCCCACAATGTGGAATGCGGAGGTTTGTTTGGGGAGGCAAGTTATCCCTGAGGTTCATCAGGTCGTTTGAGATCGTGCGAAGGGTTGATGAAGTTTCCTACCACCTTTCCCTACCCCTTCAGCTGAAGTGAGTGCACGACATCTTCCACGTGTCGTAGCTGAGGCAATACGTGCATGATCCTACACACGTCATCGACTGGGGTGAGTTGGACATCGAGGATGGAGCCACCTTTGAAGATCACCCAGTGGTGATCGAGGATCAATAGGAGCAAACCTTACATGGATGGTCCATACCCTTGGTTTACGTGCAGGAGAGTTATTAGGAATGGGAGAGCCAGATGCGGGCCCAATATCCCAAGATGTTTTCTTAGTTTTTGTTTTTCGAGGATGAAAATCTTGAAGGAGGGAATAATGTAGAGAATCGATTTTCACCTTTTAATACTTTGAGATATTTCTATATATATTTCCAGAGTTAGGTATTGAGACGACATGCAATTCTGAGGCCCAGTGTGCCTGGAATTAATTTTATAAAAATATTAAGTATATTTTATACCATGCACGCGATGAAAATGGGATAACTCTTAAATGGTAACTTGGATCGTAAATCTAAGGCCACAATTGAGTCTGGAACGCGGTGTTTACCCTAGGTATGGTATAACTTTTATTGTCATGGGACTCCTGTGAAAAACGTCACCCAGGGGAAAAATGGTAATTAAAAATAATTAAACTTAATTATTTTACCTCTGACGCCGAATCAAATAACTTTCAAAAGGGGACTCAGATTGGAAATCTGAGACCGACGTTGAGTTCGGAATGGGGTGTTTTTCCTAGGCGCGACGTAAAATGAGAGGGCGCGACGATTTCGGTTTTTCGCGCCGAGCGGGCCGATTATAGATATAGTTAAGTGTTTCAGATTAGGGGGAAACCCTAATCTTTTTCTCTCTCTATGCCTAAGCTCCCTACATCCCTCTCTCTCTGTTGTTCTTCGACATTCTTTGTGGGAACAAGGAGAAAACTCCGCCAAATCTTTGGCGGATCGAAGCAGGAGCGTCGTGGACGCATCACCAACGACGAACGACCATTACGAGGTAGGATTTATCTCATTTTGAGTTTAAATTCAAGTTTTAATTGAAATTTTGTCCTTAGCCTCTTGTTTGTCTATTCTAACCTTGAATCATCGATGGTCGCACGAACATGGCCATCAATTCGTGCTTAAAACCCTGTTTTTGTCCGTTCTTCACGGGTATCCGCCGATAACTTTTAGACGCGCTAAACTACCAGTGGATCCATGATCAGCGGCCATCGTCGCAAGGGTCCCCGATCCGTTGATGGAATCGCGATCGAGCGACCTGATTGAGCCCGGCGGTCCGCGGAACAGACTGTCAGGGCGTCGCTGCCGACGGTTTCCGGCGGTAGCGACACCCGTCGCCTTTCCCACTGTCGGCGACCGGCTCGTGGGCCAAACCCATTGTTGGCAGCGGGTTAGGTCGCATCAGCGAGCGGGTCGGGCCGCCATGGGTCGGTGGGGCCAAATAAGTGGACAGGGTTGGATCTCGGGTCGACCTGGGTCGGCCGACTGTCAACTGACCGCGGTCAACCGCGGGTCGGACCAACCGCAATGGTCGACCACCGCAGTAGGTGGGCCGACCACAAGTCAGTCCATCAACCCCCGAGACCCTCCTTTTCGGATTCAAATGCCCGTAACTTTTAAATTGGGCATCTGTTTGACGTGTCGTATGCGGCAACATGTTCCTCTCCTCGAGACGAACCTTTTGAGATAATTTTGATAATTTGAAGTTCAGGGTCGGAATGCGAGCCCCACTTTGACCCGTTCAGGTGTCTTGCGGTGAAAAACACATTTTTCACCAATTGTCCATTTTGGAAAAATAAATAGTCCATCCTGCATGTTTTTCTGCGTAGAACGCGATGATGACCTCAGTTTCAGTGTCCAAGTTACGAATCGAGGTGTTCCGAACTCGATGCTGGTCTAGCGGTGTTCGATGACGGTAGTGATGGCAATGATGTTTTTCGAATTACTAGAGCAGTATCGGCTTACCCTCTAGTGGGGTTGGGCAGTGGTGTTCATTGATGACTCTTTCGGGCTTACCCTCTAGGGGGTTGGGGAGTGGTGTTCGTCGTTCTCTCTTCTGGGCTTACCCTTTAGGGGGTTGGGCAGTGGTATTCATCATTCTCTCTTACGGGTTTACCCTCCAGAGAGGCTGGGCAGTGGTGTTCGTCGTTCTCTCTTTCGGGCTTACCCTCCAGCGGGGTTGGGCAGTGAGGTTCGTTGTTTACTCTTCAGGGCTACCCTCCAGCATGTCACCATTCAGTGGGGTTGGGCAGTGGTGTTCACCGATGAATCAGTGACGAGACGTGTTTTGGCGTAACTTTGGACTCACGAGTCAGAGGGGCGCTTTCCCCAGCGAGACGCGTCCTAGTGACGCGACCTAAAATCGTGTGAGCGAGACAGACCCGCCCAAAGCAGATAGTATCAAGGTGTGGTGATTGAGCCTCTTTGTCTTGTAGTTCAAGGCAAACGTTTGGGACATTGGGCATCAACGGTGGCTACTTCTGGAACTGTTGGTGACTCTTTACTTAGGTTGTGCTTTGATATGAAGATCACATTACTCTCTCGTTTGAGTTTCTTTGGTTTGAGCATATATATATTTACATCCTATTGCAGTACCCACTTCTTGGGCCCTGGTTACTCTCCTTTCAGGAGAGGCGAAGACACGCGGGGTATGTCACGTGCTTTCCGTGTCTAGCTTCTCGTGGTTGGACGAGCCTACTCTTCTACTTTAGGCAGCGAAGAGTCAACGAGGAGTCTACCTTCTCACCGTCTCTAGCTCCTTAAGTTTGGATGAGCTTACTTCACTTCCTTGTTGGGTTGAGCTGCACTCGTTTACTGTACCATGTTCTATCTGATGTACTTTTCTTATTGTATCTTTTACTGCTCTCCCTTCTTTTTGGGGCGTCCTACTGGGTATGTTTATACTTACCCATGCACGGTCTTTGCCCGCACGTATCGTGCCTTATGCAGACGACACACAAGTTCGATTGCGACTCCGAATGAGTTCAGGGATATGGGAGCTTAGATCGCGTGCAGTGGTCGCAAGTGGGTTTCAGGAGCGGAGCTTCTTCAGTATCTTTTCATTTTTTTCTGTCAAGTTGAGATTTTTTCAGTTGGGCGTGTATTTTGCCCTTTTTCTCTTTCATCTTACTTTACTGTACCCGTACTTTTAGTGGTCCATGCATGTATGGTTTATTTTACAGTAGTGTTACATCTTTTATTTATTTTCCTCGACACTTTTGCATAGAGTTGGGTGTGGGGGGTACTTAGACAAAGGCATCCCCGAGTTATTGTGCCTCCGGCGCTAGTCGCCACCCCCCTGGCCTATTGAGACAGATTTGGGGTAGTTGCGGCTTGAGCTCCGGTATGTGTCGGGTTGTGACAATATCCGACATGGACAATATCAAACTAGACATGTCAATTATCATGTTTTGTCATTTATGTTTGTGGTGGAATATCCGTGATTGTGTGCTCCACCTTTTGATTTTGATTTTGTTTTTTCTTTTGATTTTGCTTTGTCAAAAGTGTGCATTTTAATATTCCACTTTATATTTAATTATGGTTATAATCATGCCAAAACCAATAGATTTTATACAATTTTCATGTAATTGTTGATGGGTATCAAGAAGTCAAAGTAAGATTTATATTCAATCATTTTGGAAATACAATCAGACATAAAATCGTTTTTTTAGCTTTTTTTTGTATATATTTTTTACTATATTTGAATTTTATGATTAATTTCTATTTTTTTTAAATTACACATCATCATTTAAGAAGGAATGACTTGCTCACTTTCAGGACAAACCCCAACAGGTGGGGCGCCCCCGCTGAAATTAATTTTTCATTTAAAAAAAAGGAATTATAAACGTCAAATCTTCTAAACCAATCCGATATGATCCGCTCCGGCCGGTTCGTCCGTTCATGCAGCGAACTTTCCCGATGCTTGTTTGCGTCCGCAGGTCACGCTTGCACGCTGCGGCGAAGCCACCCGTCCGTCCTTCTCCCTCTCTGATCGCCAGAAATTGGATGCTTGGGAGTTCGAAATTTAGGGTTTCCTCGAAATGGGTCTCTGGGACTCCATCCTCAACTGGCTCCGCAGGTGCTCCTTCCTTTTCCCTTCTTCGCTGCCTCCACTCATCCCCTTCTTTCTTTTATCCATTTCAGTAGCGATTCAGCTCAGTCGCTTTATGTCCTCCACGAATGATTTAATTGTCTGCTGATGATCCTGGCATTCTCTCTCAACATATCTGTTGAATCCAGCTATCTCGACGTTGCTGATATCTAAAACCTATGAAACTCGCTGGAAGTAACAGTTCGTCTTGTTTGGGGTTTTGCTAGTTTCATAAAGGTGGAAATGTTTGTTAACAATTTAATGGTAGAACTACAGCGCTTGTTTTTGTATTTCAATTGCACGGTCCTTTGGATTGTAGAAAGCTGCTTCAGGACTGTGAGAGTCTATGAGGATTGTTTGACCGACGTAGTTGTGCACCGGCTAATGACTTACCAAATTCTACAAGTTCCCAAGAAAACGCGCAAATAAAATAAAAGAGAAAAATGTACATGTAAAACTTAGCCCCTGTTTGGTTCATGGACTCCAATACGAGATCGCGGTGATTTTGGTGATATTTTAAGTGTTAAATGTTTGATCTGTTAATTTTTTGGAATGTGGGTGTCCAAGGGAGTCTTGATGATTACATTTTATGGAATCCAGATTCCTTTAAAGAAGCTAGGTAATGGGAATTCTGGGAGTTTTTATTTTTCAGCACTAAATTGCCCTCGCCAATGTGACAAAAAAAAACATCAATACCCTTTTATTATGCATGGATGTATCTTTTTGGTTAGCACCATCATTCCATTCCCCTACTTATATCGTTCAACTAAACATTTAATCAAAATTATCATCTTTTTTCCCTTACATATCAAATTTAATAACGATTTAGATGATTTTATTCCATCCAACTCCATTCCATTCTATTTCATCAATGAAACGGAACCCAATGTTTTTGCGGGAGCTATTGTGGATGATATTATTGCATTGAGCACTCTTATTTTATCCTTTTTCTATTTTCTTAGGCTTCCGTTTTTTCACTTATCGATCTTGCCTTATGGTTTATTAATTCAATGGGTTTCTCTATTTTTGAGTCCATGATATTTTCTATTTGAAGCATGTAAATCATATATATGCGAAAAATAAAAGCCATGTAAGCATCATGTTTTTTTGGAAAATCCTTTGGGCCGCATTTGGTATGAGGGTTGATAGAGCTTCTAGATCAAGAGAGTGTATAACAAGAGTATTCTACTATTAAGAAGATCTGAAGCACTTACAGGGACAGGGAACCTCGACAACTCCAACTCGTGCGACGCGGCTCCAGTTCACGCGACACTCCTCGGAGAAGAGTACTTCTCTCCAGGCCAAGGCTAACAAGTTCCTTCCAACAGATTAACTGCGTGGCCCCCCTGTTGGGTCGTCCCTCTCCCTAATATTCCCTACCCCGCGCAAGACAATTAGTTAAGAAACTATGTAATTACAACTCTGCCCCTTGGCAGTAAGAGTACCTCCTTAACTCCCCCTAATATGTACCCCTCCTTTGGTATGTAAATTGTATTGGTGGCCTGGGCCGGCCACCTGACACTAAGTTCCTATCAAAACCTCCTCATTGAAAAGACACCCTGTCCTCAAGGTGGGCACTGGAAAATTGGGCCTTGAGCACCCGTGCATCCTCCGAAGACGCTTCCTCAGCTGCCCTGCCATACCACCGGATTAGCCAAAACAAGGTTTCGCCCTGAGTCTTCTCTGCCAAAATCGCCACTGGATAATCCCCTTCTTCCACTAGATCATTCGGTAATAATTCTTCCACACGGTTTCCGCCAACTGCGGGCTTTAGCTGTGACACATGGAATACGAGATGTACCCTGCTGTTCTTTGGGAGCTGCAATCTGTATGCTACTGCCCCCACCTTCTTGATTATCAAGAAAGGTTCATAATATCCGGCTGTCGGTTTTAAGTTTACCTTGGACACACTCCTTGGACTATTGAGTCGTAGTTTAACTCAGACCAACTCTCCTACTTCATAGGTTCCTCCCGCTGATTTTTGTTAGCATATTTGGCCATAAGCTGTTATGCCCTGTGTAGTTTAATATGAGTTGCCTCAGTGCTTCATCCCTTGCTACTAGTGTTGTAGCCACGGCATAAACATCTTCTCCTTTAGTATAATGCAGAATATGCGGGGGTTTATGCCCATACAAACCTCAAATACTGTTTTCCCAGGAGAGGTGTGGTATGGGATGTTTTAGCTATATTCTGCCCAAGCATGCCCACTGTTTGGGTTTGTCCGAAGAAAAACACCTTAAATATACCTCCAAGCATCCGTTCACAACCTCTGTTTAGCCGTTGCTCCGCGGATGATAAGAGGAGTTCATCTTGAGTGTCGTCCCCTGTAACCTGAAAAGCTCCTACTAGAATAAACTGGTGAACATCGGGTCCCCATCCCTTACTATTGTTGCCGGTATTCCATGCAGTCGCACTACCTCCTTTAAAAAAGCTTCATCAATTGTCTTTGCGGTATAGGGGTGTGTGAGTGGAATAAAATGTGGGCACAACAGAAGCATGTTGGTGGGTGTACCTAACTTTAATTTTAGCGTTAACAACGATCAATCCGAGATCCGTCACGATAATAAAACGCCGGATCTTCGGAATAGAACGAAGAACGAAAAATAAAGAGGGGAGTCCCGGAATCATAGATAGGATCATCATACGTTGGTTATAATTAATTTAATTAATTGACAAGAATTACCTTGATGAAATTCTCTCTCCGTTGATGTTTCCGGTCACGATCCGATGTGATCCGTCGTTGCGTCGTAGAATCCAAGTGTAGGATTCCTCTAGCGGTGATTCACACGCGCTCCACGTATCTCTGGACATCGTCGAAGGGATCTCCGGGTGCTAGCGCCGAAGAGCTTTCGCTTGCGATGTTCACCTTCGATCGCCTTGATCCGGTGGAGGAGGATCTCTTTCTCAAAGCTTGAGAGCGTTCTTGGATCCGTTGTGCACAACCCCCTCCCCAAAAAATGGCTAGGCTAATGAGAATTATATAATTAGGATTTTAATTACATAGAATAATAAAATGAATTAATTATCGGAAAATATTTATTCATTTCATTTAATTCTTAGTAATACCTCATGTCTAATAATAACAGTTGACTATTATTATAACTTAACATGCGCCCGGCGAATTACACCTAATATTATTTAATTAAATAAATAATATTCTCTCATAAATTCCCAGAAAAAATACATGGCGTGTACTTTTATTTTTTCATTTTTCTTTATTTCCTCCACATTTATTAGACCTTGAATAATGACTATTTATTTCTAAAATAAATATCACTGTATTACTTGCTAATAAATATATTATTTCGCCCACAATTTATTCTTTCGAATAACTAGTGTTGAAATAAATGCGATCAAACATCCTTAAATAATTATTAAACCACAATCGGAAATAATCTTTATTTAACTTTTTAAATTAATATTTAACTGAGATACCTAGACACACTTAGTGTGTGACCTTCTAGGCCTCTTTCTCGGTGGCATTAGGCGGAACTTGCCTAAAGTCCAAGGTTAGCGTCTAACAACACGCCAAGACACCCATAGAGAAAGAAGTTAACGCTGCAATGGCGTGTCACATCCTACGAACGCTTACCGTGTAATATAATCCCTTTGTCTCGATATCTCGAATCAAGCGGGTTGCATGCTAGTGTCATCAACCCATGTGCTCGATTATTGTTTATTTGACTTTTCGAAATTGAACTCGCTCATTCCTTACCATGACCATGAATTTATTTAGGCTATATCAATTCCATCAAAGGGCCTGAGATATCTACTTCCGTTATAGAACAAAAGGGACAAATCCTTTCTCGCGTTATCTATTAATGCAGTATCACTCGTGACGCACCCAACGTATCCTACCTCGCTGCGAATAGTGTGTCGTCACAGTTTTCGTCAATACATCTCAGTGCGCAAGTTGTAATACCCATTAATAATAATCTTAAAGTCTAAGGACCAATACACACGTTCGCAGATAAGAACATCTAATGACACTATGAAATGTGGATTTACTATTGGCGGGTATCGTTCTCATAATATTCTCTTGGATATTACCAAGGGCGCACACCATGAGAAAGTGCCTCAAAGTTTTACAAGTCCTCACCCCTAATGACCTGTATTATTTGTGTCTCTCAAATAACATCATCCGACCATAGAACATATATTCAAGAACAGTGTTATGACACTTCCGGGTTCTCATCACAGCAGGGATCAGTTATGACTCTTTAATGCAACAGCTATTCTTAGGACATGATCACATGCATTGTCACGCAGAAGAACAATCAAGATGTGATAAGGTATTTATTAATGAATAAAGTACAAAGTAGCTGGTTCTAGGCCACCAACTCTAACACATACACGGTCTACCACCACAAACACCATTTAGCCTTGAGACTTGCAGTCCGGATACAAAGTCCATAGACACCTCTTCCCAAATTAAATTAGGAATTGGGAGTGGCTGTATGATCCCGCCTGACTTAAAGCCTCGTATTTGTTTTTTTGGCAGGCTTCACATTCACGAGCAGACTGTTGTACCCCGCTTGTCATTCCAGCTCAATATATTCCACCCGCCAAGCGCTTATATGTCTTCAAGTACCCTATGTGTCCTCCCGCTCGTGAAGAATGGTACTGCTGTAAAAGATTTGGAATCAGAGATGAAGATGATTCCCTTGGTAAAAAAAGTCAGTTTTTAAAGAATAACTAGGTTTAACCGTGCCCTGCTGTTGTAATTCCATAATCGCCGTCAGTCAAACATCTCATGCTAACTCTGCCTTCAGCATCCCGAGTTCTTCTCAGCTGGGTTCATAATGAGCTAACTGTATACATTCTCCTTCCCATGTCGCCATTGATAGGGCATCGACTGCACTGTTTAATTTTCCAAGCTTATAAATCACTACAAAATCATATCCTAGTAGTTTAGCCAGCCAACATTGGTGATCAATGGAGACCACCTTTTGACTAAGCAAATGTTTGAGGCTATGATGGTCCGTATATACCTCAAACCTTCTTCCCATTTAAGTATATTTAAGTATTGTTTCCAGTGTATTGCTAGAACTAGTGCCATTAGCTCCTTTTCATATACCGATTTCATCAAATTAGTTTGCTAAAGCAGGCAATTGGCCTCCTTTTCTGAATCAAAACAGCCCCAATCCCAAAACCAGAAGCATCACATTCCACAACAAACCCTTCAGAGAAACCAGGCATGCCGAGAACAAGGGCAGTGGTCATACTTTTTTTAAGGAACAAGGGCAGTGGTCATACTTTCCTTAAGCCTCTCAAATGATGCTTGAGTTTCAGGTGTCCACCTATGCCCTTCTTCTTTTTTTGTCAAAGCTGTCAATGGACTATCTTTCCATAATCCTCGACAAACTTCCGATAATAACCGGTCACTCCCAAAAATCCCCTCACCTCTTTTACATTTCTTGGCTTTTGCCACAATTTAACCGCCTCCAATTTTTTAGGGTCCATCGCAACTTCCTGAGCCGAAATGATATACCCCCAATACTACACAACTCTCCTTCCAAAAGTGCACTTTTTCTTGTTGGCAAACAACATGTTGTCTGTCAACGACGGAAGAACTTCCTGCACCATTTCTAAGTGCTCGTTCCAGCTCTTACTGTATACCAGTATGTCATCGAAAAACACCAACACACTCTTCCTTAACAACCCCTGGAACATCGCATTTATGGTAGCCTGGAATGTTGCTGGTGCATTCATTAGCCCGAAAGGCATCACGAAGTATTCGTAGTGTCCCTCATGGGTTTTGAACGTTGTCTTTCCAACATCCTCTTCCTTCGCGCATACTTGGTGGAAACCTGATTTTAAATCTACCTTGGTGAAGTATTCTGCACCATGCATCTCACCCATCAACTCTTCTATGATTGGCATGTGATACCTGTTTGACACCATTAAGCTATTCAAAGCCCTGGAATCCATGCACTTTTTTCACCCTCCATCCTTCTTCTTTACTAAAATACTTGGGCTAGAGTATGGGCCAGTACTATGAATGATAAATTGTTGTTCCAAGAACTCATGTACCTGCCTTTCAATTTCATTTTTCATGAAATAAGCATGCTTATATGGCTGAATATTGATTGGTTCCATAGTTGTCAATCTCGGATCGCGGAGCGACGCGGCGGGGTCCTATACCGGGATCGCGTCGCGGCCGCTTTTTTATCCAATCGCGGGCCATTTAATATTATTTAAATTATATAATTCTATACATATATATGTTGAAAAATTAAAATATGATAAATAAAAGATAAAAAATAATTAAAATAATGCATATATAACAACAAAAGAAAGAAATTTTTTAAAATGACCGCTGAAAGTAAAATTTCAAACACACAAAAAATAAAATAAAATAAAAAAACGGGAGGGACAAGTGGCGCGCCTGATGCACGGCGCAAACCAAAAAACAAACAAATAACAAAACCCATAAAATAAAGTAGAAAAAAAAAAGACTCGGGGGAGGTGGGGTCGCCCTCAAGGGGTCGGTGCGGCAGGGGGCAAGGGGGTCGCCGGCGGCGTCGAGGGGTTGGTGCGGCAGGGTCGTCGTCCGCATCGAGGGGTCGGTGCGCAAGGGGCAGGGAGGGTCATCGGCGTCGAGGGGTCGGTGCGCAGGGGGTAGGAGGGTCGGCGGCGGCGTCGAGGGGTTGGTATGGCGGGGTCGTTGTTGGCGTCGAGGGGTCGGTGTGCAGGGGGCAGAGGTGGTCGTCGACGTCGAGGGGTCGGTGCGGCGAGGTCGTCGTCGGCATCAAGGGCTTGGTGCGGCGGCGGTGTTGTAGGCCAGTGCAATTTTTTTGCAAGCAAATACGTGTCGCGCTCGCGACCAGCAAGATTGCGCGCGATCCGCGACACCGCGATTGCGGCGCGACTGGCGGGATCGCGTACTGCGATGCGACTCAGCGTCCAAGGGCGGCTATGCACCGCTCCGCTCCGCACCACCGCGATCGCGCCCGCTCCGGCGCTATTTGACAAGTATGATTGGTTCTACCCCTTCTTTCAAGTTGATCGCATGATCGGTCTCCCTCTTAGGTGGTAGCACCCGAGGTTCTTCAAGAACTGTCCATTGACTCAATTTCTCTTGCATTTATATCTGTTGGCGTCGAGGGGTCGGTGTGCAGGGGGCAGAGGT
Source organism: Viscum album (assembly GCA_963277665.1). Taxonomy (NCBI): domain Eukaryota; kingdom Viridiplantae; phylum Streptophyta; class Magnoliopsida; order Santalales; family Viscaceae; genus Viscum; species Viscum album. The sequence continues at coordinate 997,548,840 of OY728135.1, forward strand.
GGTTGTCGACGTCGAGGGGTCGGTGCGGCGAGGTCGTCGTCGGCATCAAGGGCTTGGTGCGGCGGCGGTGTTGTAGGCCAGTGCAATTTTTTTGCAAGCAAATACGTGTCGCGCTCGCGACCAGCAAGATTGCGCGCGATCCGCAACACCGCGATTGCGGCGCGACTGGTGGGATCGCGTACTGCGACGCGACTCAACGTCCAAGGGCGGCTATGCACCGCTCCGCTCCGCACCACCGCGATCGCGCCCGCTCCGGCGCTATTTGACAAGTATGATTGGTTCTACCCCTTCTTTCAAGTTGATCGCATGATCGGTCTCCCTCTTAGGTGGTAGCACCCGAGGTTCTTCAAGAACTGTCCATTGACTCAATTTCTCTTGCATTTATATCTGTTGGCTTTTTTTTCAATTCTATCCCCATTCCTGCCATCCCTTCTGTCAACCCTTATGTCAACGCCCTTTGCAACGTGGATTTCACTTTCCTTTCTGGATCAATTGTCATATTCATCCAATGAGTTGTGATGTATCCCAAAGTCTCTAGCCACGAAATGTCCAACACCAAATCTGGACCTGTTGTGTCAAAGACATACGTATCCACCACCAAGTCCCCTCCCCCAGGCAATACCTCCAGGGACTGACACATTCCTTCAGATTCCACTCGGTGGCCATCTCCCAACTGAATTCTAAATGGTTTGGTCTTGGTAAACCAGTTAATCAAACGCTTGGAAATAAAATTATGGCTAGCCCCGCTATCCACAAGTACAAGTAGGGGTACTTCAATTTTTCCCTCCATTAACATATATTTGACATGTTCAGATTGTGCCTCATCCACTCCATAAGTTGTAGCTCCTAACATTTCCATCTCTAACACTTCCCCATCCGGTACTATCTTTCCTTCAGATTCTTCCACCTCTATTTCTTTCTCTTTTGGGGGCTCAGCATATTCTCATACCATCAGTTTGTAGCCCTTTTATTGTCATATATGTGTAGGGTCGAACTTTTGTTCGCAGGAATAACACAATCCCTTGGCCTCTCTCTTCTCAAACTCTTCTTTGGACAAATTCTTGTTTCCCTTCCACCTCAGCACATTTCCACCCCTCCTCTCGTTCACATCCTCTGCCGTAACCATTACTGGATTTGTGTTCCAACTCCTTCCCTGATGTCCAACCATGTTGCTCTTCTTTAGAGCCTCTAGGTGCTTAATTGTTCCTTTAACTATCAACTCCCTTTTTATTCTCCTGGTCAAAGTCGATAATCGTGCCTTGTTTTGCGGTTCATGTGTCATCACAGTGCTTCCAATTTCTGACCTCAGCTCCCCTATGAATAAACTCATGTACCACTTCTTAGTAAAATCCGGTCAATTTCTGACCTCAGCTCCCCTATGAATAAACTCATGTACCACTTCTTAGTAAAATCCGGTACTCGCAGCGCCACCCGCTCAAACTCATCAATGTAAACATCCATTGAACCACTTTGCTGTAGCTGCGTCCAGAATATTTATTATTGGATTTTTCTCAGTTGAGCTCCCATAATGACCAAACAACTCCTCTTTGAGATGCGTCCATGTGTTTCTATCTCTGGTTGTTTTTAATGAAATCATCCAATACTGGACCATTCCGTCCATGCTCAACTGTGCCAGATGTCACGGGACTTGGCCTTCTCCCAAGCTCTCGTGCTGCACCCGACTAGCTTCCTTTCACAAAGCCTAGAAGAGTTCAGCCTTTCGACACTCACAACGGAAGTAAGGATCGTAAGGGAAGTGCTTGACAAGCTCTCAAGACACAAGTGCAAAGAAGCTCTCAAATGCTCTCAACTTCTGTGTGTCTTTACAAATGAGGAGCCACTCCCTTTATATAGGGCTTGGTGACAAAGTATACAACATTCTAAAATATGTACACTTCCACATGATTCTAGAGTATTCTAGCCTACTCTACTAGAATATACATGGAGCATTCTAGAACCCATAGTTATTTACGGCGCATGGCGCACAACGGCGACAAGAGCCCCCGGCACAAAAGCGCACGGCGCGGCGCACGGCGCGTGACAATATTAACTTGCGGCGCACAAAAGAGGTGTATATATATATCAACAATAACAAATAATAAATTATACAATATATATATAAAAAACAAAGATTTATGTCAATAATTCATATTTCATACATCAAAAAACAAATGAAGTCAACAATGACACCTACAATTAAATATTAAAAACTATATATCTCAAAAAATCATATATATCAATTCCTGAAATATATTAAAAACCATATATCTCAAAAAACCAAGACGGGAGTAAAAAACAATATATCTCAAAAAAACAACAGGAGTAATTCGAAAAAAAAAATAAGGGGCGAGCAACATAAATAAAATTGAATTAAAAACAAAAAAAAGTTACTAATTCGCACAGAAGGTGTGCCTGTTCTGGACAACATTGCGTATCTAAGTCGCGGTGGTTGAGGGAGCTCGGCTAAGTCGTGGTCGACTGGGTCACGACGATCGAGGGATCTCGGTTTGGTCGTGGCGGTCAATGTGGTCCAACACCGGCTGGGTCGCTACGCTCACGGGAAGAGTGTTGCGTAGAGTCGAAAGGGGAGGTCGTTGTTTGACCTCAAAAGAGGTATTTTCAATCGGGGCGTAAGAGTTGGCAGGTTAAAAAAATACAAAAAAAATCAAAAAGGCTCAATGGCGCACGCCATTGGCGCAACATGGCGCGCGCCATTGCGCAATATGGCGCACGCCACAGTGAGCCATCTTAAATGAGCCATGGCGAAGCCATGGCGCGGCGCACCACTTCCTGGCGCTAGCCATGGCGCAATGGCGCGCCATGGCGCGCGCCATTAATAACTATGCTAGAACCCGTTGAGATCCACAACCTTCCATGGAGGCCTAGAATGTTTCGGACCCTTCAAGGCCCAAGGGGTGTTCTGCAACACTCCGGAGAAGTCTGGAATATTCCGGAACTTGGTGGAGATGTAGAGAACTCTAGAGGATTCTAGAGAGCCTCACCACCGGGTCTCTCCATTTGGCGGGGCGTGACATCCTCTCCCACCTATTCTGGCGACGTCCTCGGCGCGTCCATAATGATACTCCTCGATAGCCCTCGCGAACTGCCACAAGTTGTCTGCAGGTTCCCAGGTTGCCTCGCACTCTGGTAAGCCCTTCCACTTGATCAAGTACTCCTTGCTTCGTGGCACTCCACGTCGTCAAACTATCTGATCGTCGAGTATGAGATCCACCTGCTTAGCATATGACTCGATAACCGCGGTAAGTGCCCTTGTAGACACCCCTCTGCTCGGGTCCTCCACGTCTTCATGATATGGCTTGAGCATACTCACATGGAAGACCGGATGGATCTTCAGCTTCAGAGGCAACTTCAAGTGGTATGATACCTCCCCAACTCGGTGCACGACCTCGTATGATCCCTCATATCGCCGAATCAGGCCCTTGTGCACCCTCCTGAATGCTTTGTGCTGCTGAGGCAAGAGTTTCACCATCACCTTGTCCCCAGGCTGGAAGCTCACATCCCTTCGCCCTTTGTCGGCCCACTTCTTCATCCTCTTTGTAGCTTTGTGCAAGTGGGTTCTCGTCATGTCGGTCTGCTCATGCCACTCCTTGGTTATAGTGTAGGCGGTTGTGCTGCTTCCTTGGTACTTCTCCCCAAGTACCACTGTGTGAGTGAGGGGCTGTTGTCCAGTCACCACCTCAAAAGGATTTTTCCCCGTCGACTCACTCCTTTGCAAGTTGTAGGAGAATTGGGCCACATCAAGCAACTTTGCCCAATCTCGCTGGTTGGCACTCACAAAGTGCCTCAAGTAGAGCTCCAACAAGGCATTCACCCTCTCCGTCTGCCCGTCCGTCTGGGGGTGAAAACTCGTAGAGTAGTGGAGCTTCGATCCCAACAATCCGAAGAGCTCAGTCCACAACTTACCTGTGAAGCGTGGATCCCGATCGCTGATGATGTGTCGTGGTATCCCCCAATACTTCACCACATGCTTGAAGAGTAGCCTTGCGGTGAGCTCTGTCGTCACATCTGCCGGAGCGGGGATAAATGTGGCATACTTTGAGAATTTGTCCACTACCACAATGATGCTCTCATACCCTTCGGACTTCAGCAATGCAGCGATGAAGTCCATGGTGACTGTCTCCCATGACCTCTCCGCAATGGGCAATGACTGCAATAATCCTCCGGGCAACTGATTGTCTACCTTGTCTTGTTGGCACACGAGACAAGTCTTCACATAGGACTCCACATCGTCCTCCATCCTTGGCCGATAATATGCTCCCTCTAGCAAGGCCTTGGTGCGGTGCTGCCCTGGATGTCCTGCCCATCTTGAGTCATGACACTCCTTGATGAGATCCCTCCGCAGGTTCCCCCACTTTGGGACATATATCCTCCTCTCTGTGGTAAGAAGGGTGTCATCCTCTTCCCAAAATCTCCTTGTCTTGCCCTCTGCTGCAAGAGCCAAGATTTTCTTGGCTATAGGATCATGCGTCATGCCTTCCTTGATCCTACCCAAGATCCCGTCATCCACACATGACAAATGGCTGAACGCCATCTTCCTGCTAAGTGCATCGGCCACCACATTGGCTGTCCCCGACTTGTACTCTAAAGAATAATCAAACTCAGCCAAGAATTCCTGCCATCTTGCCTGTTTAGAGTCAGCTTCTTCTGGGCTTGAAAGTAGCTTGTGGCAACATTGTCAGTCTTCACCACAAACTTCGACCCCAAGAGATAATGTCTCCATGCCCGAAGACAATGTACCACGACTGTCATCTCCTTCTCTTGCACCGTGTACCTCCTCTCGGTGTCATTCAGCTTCCGGCTCTCAAAAGCTATGGGATGTCTTTCCTGCATGAGCACATCCCCAATAGCAAAGTCTGAGGCATCGATGTGTACCTCATAGGGCTTGGTTGGATCCGCCAAGCTCAAGACCGGTTCCTCCATGATCGTCTTCTTCAAGCCTTCAAATGCCTTCTCGCATTTGTCATCCCACTCCCACGGCTTGTTCTTCTTTAGCAAGTCGGTGAGTGGAGCCGCCTTCTTTGAGTAGTCACAAATGAATCGCCGATAATAGTCACCAACCCAAGGAAAGATCTCAACTCGGGAACCTTGGTTGGCCTCTCCCATTCATCAATAGCCTGGATCTTCTCATGATCCATCATAAGCTTGCCTCCTTTGATCTTCTGCCCTAAGAAGAGAACTTCATCCCTCGCAAAGGAACACTTCTCCTTCTTCACATATAACTCGTTCTCAAGTCCAGCTTGGTGAACACCCGTGCCTTGCCCAACTGATCAAAGAGATCCACTATCAATGGGATAGGGTACTTGTTCTTCACTGTGACTTTGTTCAATGCCCGATAGTCCACGCACATCCTCAAGGAGCCATCATGCTTCTTTTGGAATAGAACGGCGATCTATATGGCGACTTGGATGGTTGGATTTGTCTCGCATCTAACATCTCCTCCAACTGCCTTTTTAACTCTTCCAATTCGGGTCGAGCCATACGATAGTGTGCCATGGATGGTGGCTTCGATCCCGACACCAACTCAATTTCATGATCCACCTCCCTCTTGGGTAGAAGTCTCTTGGGCAACTCCGGTGGCATGACGTCGCTAAACTCCCTTAGCACGCACTTCACCTCCTTCGGCAACTCATGGTTGTCGTCCATCGGCCCATCATCTTTCAAGGAAACCAAGTAGGTCTCCTCTCCCTTCTTGAAACCCTTCTTCACTTGCATGGAAGAAAGTAAAGACAAGTCATGATTGCCACATACCTTCGTCGTCACCATGCATGGGCTTCGCTCCTCCATGATCACCATTTTCTCCAAGTGAGGTGTTGGTATGGCCTTGACTTTCTTGAAGAATTCCATCCCCAACACAAGCTTGAAGTCATCCATGGGAACCACTGTGAGATCAATAGCACCCCTCCATTCGCCAATGCAAAAGGTCACTCCACGGACAATGCCACTCGCCGGTTGAGGTGTGGCATTCATGGCTTTCATGCGACTAGTCGTCTTGGCCACAACTAGCCCAAGTCTTCTCGCCTCATCTTCGGCCACAAAGTTGTGTGTGGCTCCCGTGTCGAGCATCGCATAGGTGGACTTCCCATTCAACTCCACCTTGGCATACATCAACCCATCCTTAGGTGGCGCCTTAGGTGGGTTCTTCACCTCCAACACATTGAAGAGCCTTAGAGTCTCCATTTGCCGCTCTTTGGGAACTTCCTCATTCTCTTCGAACATGGAGTTGAGTGCCTTCCTCTTTGGACACTCCTTCCATGTGTGAGGCCCATCACAAAAGTAGCATCCTCGGGGCTTGAATTCTCTTGAGAAGTCCTTGGTGTACTCCTTGGACTTCCCACTTGTCATGGGCATCTCGGTTCCACCTCCTCTCTTGGTCTCCCCCACCTTTACCCTTGAACTCCTTCTTGGGCTTAGGGGGTTCAACCTTCTTATATTCCACCAAAGACTCGGCAATGGACACGGTTTCAGTGAAGGTTTTAGACCGTCGACCTCGCACCTCTTGTTGTGCCCATGGCTGAAGACCTTTGATGAAATCATACATATGATCATAATTAGGCTTGCCTCGTACCTGGAGCTTTAGTGAGACATACTCCCGAACATACTCATGGATTGTCCCCGTATGCTTCAAAATTCGTATCTTGTCCCTTGCTTCCCAATCAGCTTCCTCGGGGTAGAACTGAGCATAGACCCATTGCTTGAACTCTTCCCATGATGGAAGTGTCTTCCCACCATCCTTGAGCTCTTGGTGCTTCATCCTCCACCATAGAGATGCATCGTCACCAAAGTAAAGAACGACGGTCTTCACACGACTCATGTCTTCCATCAAGCCAATTGCCTCGAAGTACTGCTCCACTTGGCAAAAGAAGTTGTCTACCTCCTTGGCATCTCTCTTTCCATTGAAGTGTTTTGGACGAGGCACATCGATCTTTGGTGTGTCCCGCACAAGCACCCCACTAGCCAACTCGCCACGGTAATTTGACCACTCCCTCTTAAGTTGATCAAGAGTTTGGTCGTACCTGGCCATAGCATCTCCATGCTGTGCTAAGATCTCCTTCGTCCAATCCATGAAGACATCTTTCTCGGTAGCATTCTCCTTGGCGTACCTCTCAACTGACGCCACTCGGTCTTGGAGATTGAAGAGCGCACCACGTAGGCCCACGACGCCTAGTGCCCCTTCCTCATCGTCTCCCTCGACATACTCGAGTCGTTCTTTCACATCAGCAAGACACTCCTCCGCCCTTAGGAGACGCTCCTCAAGAGTCGCCATGGTCTCACGAGACTTCCCGCCCTTTTTCCTCGGAACGGACGGCATGGCCTCCTTCTCGGACATAATAGGATCCTCCACATTCGAGCTTGCCATCACGAACACTTGCCTTGAACACCTCTGATACCAATTGTCACGGTACTTGGCCTTCTCCCAAGCTCTCGTGCGGCACCCGACTAGTTTCCTTTCACAAAGCCTAGACGAGTTCAGCCTTTCGACACTCACAACGGAAGTAAGGATCGTAAGGGAAGTGCTTGACAAGCTCTCAAGACACAAGTGTAAAGAAGCTCTCAAATGCTCTCAACTTCTGTGTGTCCTTACAAATGAGGAGTCACTCTCTTTATATAGGGCTTGGTGGCAAAGTCTAAAACATTCTAGAATATGTACACTTCCACATGATTTTAGAGTATTCTAGCCTACTCTACTAGAATATACATGGAGCATTCTAGAACCCGTTGAGATCCACAACCTTCCATGGAGGCCTAGAATGTTCCGGACCCTTCAAGGCCCAAGGGGTGTTCCGCAACACTCTGGAGAAGTCTGGAATATTTCGGAACTTGGTGGAGATGTAGAGAACTCTAGAGGATTCTAGAGAGCCTCATTTGGCGGGGCGTGACACAGAGGTACCTTAACACCTCGCGAGTCTGGTGGATTGATAAATATGCCCTCTACTCGGGTAATCCACGATACAGGATCTTCTCCGGAGAAAATTGGCATCTCCACATGCGTACAGATTGTGCTCAACTCCTCCTGCTCAGCGTCTTGCGCTCCTTTGCCTTCCTTCGCTGCCACAATCCTCCAATTTCGCGCCTTTGCCACTGTTTGCAAACTACTATTGCCTTCCTCCACTTCAGTCGATTTTCCTTTCTCCTTCTCGCCGCTAGATTTCTTCGCCTGGTTCCTCACGAATAGGTTGAGCTGGCACAGAGTTGCTGAAACATCCCGCATCTGCTGCTGAATGGCTGTTATTGCCGTTTCCAACATCGCTTGATGTTGGAGTCCCGCCTTCAACTCTACTACTGTCATTTCCAGGTCTGTGATTTTGCTCTCCATGTGTGTTGTCATACGCGTCCACAACTACAGGCGCGTGAAAAGCAAGGAACTCCTACCAGAAGCTCTCTTTGATCCAAGGAATGCCACCTCTCAATGAAGGCACTAAGTGACAGTGCTTCCAGAACAAGAGAGTGTATAACAAGAGTATTCTACTATTAAGAAGATCCAAAGCACTTACAGGGAACAGGGAACCTCGACAGCTCCAATTTGTGCAACACTCATGAGAGAACAGTACTTCTCTCCAGGCCAAGGTTAACAGCCTCCTTCTAAGAGACTAAACGCGTGGTCCCCCAGTTGGGTTGTCCCTCTCCCTAATATTCTCTACCCTCTTGCAAGACAATTAGTTAAGAAGCTATGTAATTACAACTCTGCCCTCTGGCAATAAGAATACCTCCCCAACTCCCCCTAACGTGTACCCCCTCCTTTGGTATGTAAATTGTATTGGTGGCTTGGGCTAGCCACCCGGCACTAAGTTCCTATCAAGGGTTGTCTTTTTGATAGAAACGGAAAAGATGCGGGAAAGGATATGAGAGATCGATTGATGAGTCGGAAGTTCATTTAGTATGCATGGAAAATTTATGATCAAATAGGTTAAATAGTATAAATATATAATAATAGGAAAATACATTATATTTTCGTTCCATTGTTTCATGTGCATTTTTGTTAGTAGAGTTGAAAATCATGGACAATTCTGTCCCTAAAATTTATTTTTCTGGGGAGGAGTAAACATTTCACTCGAATTGTGAGGAGTGTTGCCTTCCTTAAATAATGGAACTGACTCTTCCTCTACCTCGTACCAAACATAGCTTTTTGACGGTTCTCTCACTCAACTTTCTTGGTATGTTATCTGCAAAAGGTGCATGCAAACCTACTACTCAATTTAACTGTAATTTTGATTTTACTGGGAAAATGCAACACATGCGACATGCTATTTGATATGATCACTCTATTTTGGTTATTTTTTTAGTCCTCTTACACTGCTTGCACATCAGCTTATTTTTTAAACAGGAAATGGAACTTTGCCTAGTAGGCCTTCAGAATGCTGGAAAGACATCCCTGGTCAATGCTATTGCAGTGAGTAATATATTCAAAAATTCTCTGCAGTTATTGTTTGTTTAATTAATTCCTTTTACTGAAGTTTTCTATTTAATGATTTCTAGACAGGAGGTTATAGCGAGGACATGATTCCAACTGTAGGTTTCCTTTCCTTTTCTTCAACCATACTGTAAATTAACCATCTCTCTTCTTTGATATGTTATCAAGTATTGTTTCTGTTTTGAAAACCAGGTTGGATTCAACATGAGACAGATTACGAAGGGAAATGTAACTGTAAAGCTTTGGGATCTTGGAGGGCAAACCAGATTCCGAACCATGTGGGAGCGTTATTGTCGGGGTGCCTCTGCAATTATGTAACTTCCACTTTTCTCATCAACATTTTGCCTGTATTTTTAATGTTATATTACTTCAGTTAAAATTCACACGCAATTATCAACAAGTGCTGGTTCAGTTGTTACTGGGCTGTTTCCGCTTAACCAGAGGTCTTGAGTTGAAGCCCTGTCGCCTTTCAGGATCCAACCCGCCTCAAATCCGGATTATCCCGGGCCTAGACAAGTCTCCAAGTTGAAAGGAGTCATATCCTGGAGACTGGGTTTTAAATCGACATAAAAAATTTGCATGCGGTTGTCACTGTGTTTGACACAAGCAAAATCTATTGATCTCATTGATAATGATCTATTTATGTACTTGAGGGTATTTTATTCTAGTCCAGCTGAATGAATGCTTCCCACTCCATAATATTATGTAAGCTTTCTTTTGGGTTTCTTGAATCTTGGAATATTTTGAGTGTCATGATCATTCTTCTAGCGTAGACCTTCCAGGTCAAACATATAAGCCTAACCGGGTCTCCGTCCTAAAACCATTCGGTGATAGGAGTAATGGTCTATCGAGCTTAAATGTTAGCTAACACTACTTTCTGTTAACGATGTGGGATTGAGGTTTTGCCTAACAATCCTCCCCTCAAACCAAAGATCACAGATTTGGGTCTCTTCACCCGATCCAAATATCTTGTATTGCCATTTTTCATTACCGGGATACACTGTTTGTTGCTTTCAAGAAGACTTTCGACACAAGTCACTGCCGTGGATCTATACGCTCCTATTGAGCTACCATCATTGTTGCAAGGTTAAACCGACGGTATGTCATTCACATCACCACTGGGCTTTGATACCAATTGTTAGGATCATTCTTTCCGCTCAAGACCTTCTAGGCCCCACACACAAATGCAACTAGGGTTTCATTCTAAAACAAATTGGTGATGGGAGGATTATAAATCAAGCTTATTTGTTAGCCAACACTCGTTGTCTTGAGTGAGAGTGCTACAACTATCATTATCTTTACTTTTGAATTATTGTTTCTATCATTTTTGTCTTTACTCTGATATCAATCTTCTTCTAGGTAGGGGTGTGCAAGAAAACCCCAAAGTTGACCCAATCCTATCTGACCTACCTACAAAACTGCAAAACCATAAAACTGCCTCGGGCACGGTGGGTCAATTTTCTTTGAATTGGGTCGGGTGAGGTTGGGTGGTGGGGTGACTTTTTTAGTTGGGTTGACGGGATCTAAGGATTTTACATGCTTAGATTTAACCTTTTATTATGAAATTTAATTAGGTATTAACTAATTTTGGTCATGAAGGTTCTTCATTAGTTGAATGATCAGAATTCAAGTTGGGATTGTTAAAAAATGATTGCTTTTGTTGTATGTTATGTGAAAGAATGATTTCATTTGACACTTGCACCCACCTAAGATGAGTTGGGTGAGATTTATCTTTAAACCGAGCCTACCCATCCCTTCAAGTGATGACTTTAATTTTCCACTTAAAAGTTTTTGACTCTGACTTCTCAGCACAACTATATCAAGCATCAACCTCAAAATATATCATTTCCACTATCTTCTAAAAAATAATTTTCATTTACATCATTCCCATTTTGATGGTTGTGATCATAGTTATGTGGTTGATGCTGCGGATCGAGACAGTGTTCCCATTGCTCGGACAGAGTTACATGAACTCGTGACGAAGCCGTCTCTATCTGGGATTCCATTGCTCCTCCTCGGTAACAAAATCGACAAATCCGAAGCCCTTTCCAAGCAAGCTCTGGTGGATCAGCTGTGAGTTCACACACCCACACACCTGAAATTATTATTATGATGGCTCTTCCAGTATTTTTATAAAAAACATGGGAAATTTGGTGTGTGTTGACGTTTTTGCAGGGATGTAGTGTCCGTCACGAACAGAGAGGTGTGCTGCTACATGATCTCGTGCAAGGATTCCATAAACATTGATGTCATAATTGACTGGCTCATCAAACACTCGACTCCAGCATAATTTGATTTATTTATTATGGGCTGGGCTGGAACGGGTTGGGTCTAGTAGGATCTGGGTTTGGCGATCGGGTCAAAATGTTGTACCAGATTATGCGATTGGTATCCCCACTTGTGAGTGGGTCAGTTGTGATAATAGACCAGTCAGCGGAACCCAGCCCCACCAAATCCTTTGGCGTGGGCGGGGGTTGAAGTGTGTTTGGCTGGGGGCAAGAAGGTCATTAAATCCCAAAGCAATATCAAAAGCTAAAGGTGAAAGGGGTGTTTGAATTACAGAAGAGTGCGTTGAATGTCATGATGGATGGGAGCAGCTGCGGAGCGGGGAAGGGGGATTTCTTTTTGTTTGTAGGGCGGTGAATATTAAATAATAATTTAAAATTGCAAAGGTTTTTTAAACCATAAAATAGAAAAATTAAATTTCCTTTTTTGCTTTATATATAATATTTTGTGATTGTTATTCAATACTACGAGTTTTGTCGTGATGGTATGAGAAAAAGAATAAATAAATGCTCAGTTGGAAATCATGATTGATGCTGGTTACGTCTTAAAAAACAAGATTCCCTTAAATCTGTATACAATGTTTGTTCATTTTTGACGAAATAAAATTCATAAACGTAATTGCATTTAATTTTATAATTTATCATGAAAAAATATGTGTATATATTTTATTGTATATTTATAGTATTGACGTATTTGAAAAAGCAGTTTCAATTCAATATCAACTCAATTCATTTTTCATTTTATGCATTCCCCTCCCGCCAATGCAAAAAAGGTCATCAATATCAACTCAATTCATTTTTCATTTTATGTCTTCCCCTCCCACCAATGCAAAAAGGGTCACCGAAGCATGCCAAATAACCAAATGCCTCCCCACCAAACCTCTACCATGAGAGGCCAGCAGAAAAGACCGTGAAAGAAAAAGAGAAGATGAAAATGACAGTAATAGCACACCATGAACAACAAAAGGTTTACACAGATGGAAGAAATAAGCTATCATGAGCCAAAAAAGAATGGAAAGATAAGAGAACATGCACATATCAACGTGAAAATGAAGAATGAAACAATCAAACAATGCACAAACGTATGTTCAATGACCAGGGAGTGGCGCATTTGAATCTATCAGGTTAAGAGTGTCCACCAGGCTCCTCGACCACAAAATCTTGCTGCGCATCTTCCATTTTTTGCAACCTAGCATTGCAAATATCCTCGATTCGCCGGGTCACTTCAGCCATGGCCGGGCGATTGTCCGGGTACTGGACAGTACAGTCAACAGCCAGCTGCAACAACTCCACCATCTCCTCCTCCTTCTGGCACCTCAAAAGCTCGAGATCAAACACCTCTGAGGTCCATTCCTCTCGAACCACTGACTGCACCCATCTCGGGAGGTCCACTCCTTCCTCATTTAAAAGGGCATGGGTGGGTGGCTTCCCAGTGAGCAGTTCCAGGAGCAGCACCCCAAAGCTGTACACATCGGCCTTCTGGGAGACTTTACGGGCATCGGTCACCTCCGGGGCACGGTAGCCGGAGACGCGGTTCGAGGTGGAGGCCATGCCCACGATGCCGGCTAGCCCAAAATCGGAGACACAGCCTTCATATGAATTGGTTAGGAGGATGTTCGAGGATTTTATGTTTCCATGGGATGTCGAGGGGCTTTGGGAGTGGAGGTAGGCAATCCCCCGGGCAGCTCCCAGGGCAATGGTGGACCTGGTTTCCCAGTTCAATGGACTTCTTGCAACTCCTCTGTTCCCTGTATTAGACCCAGAGTGAGATAATCTTAAAGATGTGGATCCAGAGAGAGAGGGAGAGAGAAAGTTCCTTTCTTACCTCATCTTCTTTCACAACTATGAGATTATGCAGAGGCAAAACAAAAATATAATTTAACAGTATGGAATGAAATAAGATGACAAACCATGGATTTATCATATGAAATCATGTGCACAATGTTCGGTTGCCGTTGTGTTTGGTTTTGGGAAACATTCTGTCTTTTTCAAAAATGTTTTGGAACATAAAATGAAAGCAGATAAGTAAAGATGTTACTTATCCAAGAATTTTCATTTTCCTGACAAACATGAAAATAAGGCTTGGTGTGCTTATGGAATGTGTTTTAGAAAATATTCTGAAAGTACGTGACAACCTTTTATTGCATTTTGATTTTCCAAAAAACATGACAACATTTTTTTTTTAATTCCCATTTCTACTTTCTTTTCCGGAAACATGTTTTTCATTAGCATAATATAATACCTCTTCTAATACATTTTTGGAAAACAAAAACAAAAACATTTTTCATAACCAAACTACCCCAATTTGTACCCGATTTTCATTTTTATTTTATAAAAACTATTTTCCATTTACATAATCTGATAAATTTTCTAATACATTTTTGGAAAATGGAAACGAAAATTGTTTTGCAAAACCAAATGCAGCCTTCATTCCCATGTTTTACACCTTTTAACCATGATAAAAATGACAATTAGCTGGGTTCTTATGTTCATCAAATTTCATTCCATCACTCAAATGGTTCTTAATAGTGATAGACAATAGGAAGCTGAAAACGATACCATAATTTGCAGATTGAAGTTGCAAAATAGATGCGATATTACTCAAAGAGAATACTATTCATTCTATCAAAAAATTAAACAAAACCAAACAACATATAGCACGCGAGCCTCAACAAAAGTCAATGGAAGCTTTGAGACTTCCTTTCTAATTCAATGTTCCAGGAACAAAGTCATGGTTGAGGAAAACATGTCAAAAAATGCCAGCAATTTCCGAAGAAGTCAATATCAAATCAAATGCACACAACAGTTCTCATTAGAGATGAAATGAAAAGTGAGTAGATTCTTGGGTCTTGACTGTTTGGTTTACCATGCATTTGAAATGGATAAAGCACAGATTGTATGCAAAAAAAATTACCAGAGACGAGCAAAATCCAATAGCCTTTGTCTAGAATCATGGAAAAATTAGGGTTTCTGTGGGATGAAACACTAACATACAGAAACCAGCATGAATAAGAAATTAATTATGCAGTCAATAAGAAATCAAAGAGTGCAGCCAAAATCAACAGCCTATGGACAAGAGAATGAGGAGGGGTGGGTGGGCGGGCAAATGCATGAACATGGAAGAAAGTTGCAGAGTGCCGGAAAAAAGGGTAAAAGTTGATACTCACCGTGCAAGAGTGCAGAGAAGCTACCCATGGGCATGTAATCATAAACAAGAAGTTTCTCATCATTGTTGTAATAGTAAGCCCTCAATGGCACCAAGTTCTCATGATCCATCCGCCCGACTGCTTGGATCTTCTCTCTGAACTCCCCCTCGGGAATAACCACATCTTTCAGCCTCTTCACTGCCACCAAAAACCCCATTTCCAGAGTAGCTTTATACACTGTCCCAAACGCCCCCTTCCCCAAAACCTCTGCCGACGCCCTCAAAAGACCTTCCAGATCAAACGACCTCTCTGCGTTCCCAAAAAATATCAAACCCTTGCCTGCCCCTTTGCCGTTCCCATTTCCATTTCTAGTGCCTGCCGTCATTGATACCTCCGGCCCGCCGTGCCCAATGATGCTCGGAGCATCTCCATGAGGGTCGACGGATTTATCGCCGGGAATTTCTACCTCAGGGTGCTTTGCCGGCACCCTGTCGATAGAACTCGTTTTCTCACCACTCTTCCTTTTGAAGAGCAATATCAAAATGACAAGTATAATGAACAATGCCACCACGGAACCGATCACGATTCCTGCAATGGCGGCGCCGGAAAGTTTCGCGCCAGTACCAGACCTGGTACCGTTGTTGGGGCAAGCTAGAAGAGGCCCACCGCAGAGAGAATTGCCGGCAAATGCGCTCCCCGGCATCCTCGAAAGGCTCCGAGGAACCGATCCGGTGAGACGGTTGGAGGAAACGTTGAACTGAACAAGACCTGGAAGCTTCAAGTCAGGAATCCGCCCAGTGAGGTGGTTATTCTCCAGGTACAGGGTCCTTAGACGGGTCAGTTTGGCGAATGCCGGGGGGATCTCGCCGGTGAATTTGTTTGCAGCCAGATTGAGGCGGATGAGGTTGGGAAGCGCGAAGAGGGAAGCCGGAATCTGACCGGAGAACAGATTCCCCTGAAGGTACAGGTTGCGGAGGTCGGTACACGACGCAATGTCGGAGGGGATGCTACCGGAGAGAGCGTTGAAGCGGAGACTGAGGGTGTGGAGGCGCGTGAGGTTGCCGAAAGCCCCGACACCGGGAAGCGCGCCGGAGAGGCCCATGGCGGGGAGTCGCAACTCGGTGACTCGCTCCCGTTGACACTCCACGCCGGCCCAGGAGCACGGAGTCTGCCGGCTGACGTTCCAGAGCAGGGAACGACCGCCGACGGAGGACCGGATCGCCAGAAGCGCCGTCCTGTCAGAATTCAGATCCGCAGCATTCCCAAACACAACCAGCAGCAGCAACGGGAGGAAAATTACCGGGATTGCAGAGAAAGTCTTCGCCATAAAACCTTCGAATCCCTTTATCGATGGTGATTCACAGAGACAACAAACCAGCGCCCAATATTGGCCTGCTGTGTTGCTTTATTAACCGCCAGGCTAGCTTTCACCCCTCTGCACTGCACAGACGGAGGGGGTCGGGGGGGGGGGGAGTCAATGAAGGTCGGGAGGAGGCCGCGGAGCGGGAGGAAGAGAGGCGTTATTTTACTGGTTTTAAGCTCCCCCGGCATCTGTACTGTGCGGGGAAGGAATGTTAGAATACATACTTCCGCAAAATCATGCAATGCAGCCGCAGCGTCTTGCGCTTGTATGGGTAAAAGCGTACTTTCGAGCAACCATTCCTGAAACGGGGATCGTCGCTTCACAATGATTAAATACATTTTTTATTCAACAGGTATATATTTTATCGAGTAATTTTTTTTATTTTTTTAAATTATTAAAGAATTCCTTTTCCTTAGTCATGTTTTTCATAAATTTGACATGATCACACACGCTCCGCATTTTGGCGTTTGGGATAAAAGCGTAATTTAACATGAGCGAAGGCAGTCGGTGATCAACGCAACGCGCCATTCGAAGGTGAAACCGTAATTTGGGGTTAATTAACTGCTAAGAATTTTATGGATGGATACGCTCCATGTGACAACTGGCCGGGTATCGTTAATTTTGGATTCACTGAACCATAACTCATTTAAATTATATACTACCTTAACCTATTTATTTCTATTTATTTTAATTAATATATTTATATATACACATATATTTATATCTAAACATTATACATACAAACATATATATATATATATATATATATATATATATATATATATATATACACATATATTCATGAGTTTTTATCAGGTAAATAAAATTGATAAATTTTTATTTTAAATAAAACCCATAATCAATGTGTTCATACGGTTTAAATATTTAAAAATATATTTTACATATAAAATTGTTTAAATATTTATTAATACAGTTACATTTTTATATGTGAATAGATTTAAATATGTGTGTGTAATTTATAAATAACACTAATATGAAAAAATTTAAAATTTCGACACCATAATATCCATATAAATATAAGCTTGATGAATAAATTCACTCAAAAGACAATAAAATTTTAAATGTAACATCTTGAGATTTTAAAAAGAAATATTATATTCTACAGTGTAAAAGATATGCAACATCAAGTTTAGACGAATAACGAAATATTATTACTTAAATTTGACTGTTATAACCTAGGCGTTAATACGTCGGAATGAATAGTATTAACACCACTGTGAAATATATAATGATCATACTCAATGCCAAATTATTAACCAATTCTTTGTAAATAAGCAGTCAAATTTTTAGTAGAGTAATTTTATTCTTCAAAAATGGTATTTCTTGCTTTTTATGATGGAATATTATAATTAATTTTAGAAAGTTTTAGAAAATTTATTTATCGAAATGAATTTCATTTTTTCTTTCAACGTGTTATCTTAGGATGAATTGTTGAGAATTTTCTGAAAAAATAAATTTTCAATGAATAGTGAAAAATATTGAATTTTATGAAACTGTCATTTTTTCTATTAAAAATTCTAGTTATGATTTGAATTTGATCTAAAAGCGACTTAAGTAATCTTTGGTTATATATAAAATAATTAACTATATTTTAATCATCCTCGTACCTTATTAAGTACATTTTTTTGGCTAAAAACTCATTTTTCAAGAAAATTGTTTTTAGTTGCGTTTTTTAGGATTAATTTTAAATTTAATTCTTTCACTTATATGTTATGGATTTTGAAAAATAGATTTCACATTTGGAATCAGAAAGTCCGAATTTAATAAATAGATCATTTTTTTGACAATATGAATAGTAATCTCAATATTTTTTATTACCACGGTTAGAGGTGTTAATAGGGCGGGGTGGGTCGATCCACGAAGTGGATCATGCAAGCTACAAATTTTATTGAGCAGATTGATCTGATCCACAAAGAATGCGAACTCAAAAAATAAAGTTCTAGCTCTATCCATGCGGGATTCACATACTTACGGGTCGGCCCACGAACTTAAAAAAATAATATATAAAAATTGTTTCTTTGTTTGGTGAACCATGATAATGCGGAGTGAGAAAAGAGAAAGTTTTGAGATTGTGTGAAAATATTTAGTTTTCAATTAGCCATGACTCTAACAACAACCCTTAAAAAATTATATATTTGATGGTTTGTTTATGATTGTATCAGGTGAGTATAAACTTGGACTTTTTTTAAATTTATTGGGCAAAATTTTCTATTTGGGTTTTTTAAATTTTTTATTTAGCTTTATGGGTTTAGGGTTTTAAAATTCAAGGATATGAGTTTCCCAGAGAATTGACTCCATGGGTGACATCAATTCACTTGACACTATCATTTTTCCCTTTTAATTTAAAAACATGTTATAAAACGTTTGTAAAATAACGTTATAAAACGTTTTATTTTTTTTAAGGATTCTATAAATTTTAAACTTTTAAATTTTGTTTTCAAAACAATGCTTTACTAAAGAAAATTAATAATTGACATCAAAAATAAAAAATATTTATTAATAATTAATAATTTCATTATTTATTAATAATTTAAATATTAAAAAAATTAAAAACATTTTGTTGCACGTTATTTTTTTCTAATAAATTTTGAGGGTGTGAGTTGGATTGCCAACACACACTCGAACCTTTTCGAGTTAATTATTATTTTGCATCGTAATTATTAATTTTTAATGTTAATTATTAATTATGTTTTTAATTTTTAATATTTAAATTATTAATAAACAATTATACTATCCATTAGTGATTAATAATTATGATATTCATTATATTAATAACATCGCTAGTTATTTATTGTTAGTTTTTTTTATTAAATATTTATTATACTGGCAATCATTGATAATAATATTAAAAAATAATTATATTATTATTTAATATTTTTCATGTTAATTATTAGTATATTATAAATTTTTAATACTTAAATTTTTAATAAATAATTATATTATTAATTATCAATTATTAACTATCCTACTAATTATATCAGTAATATTGTTAATATTTAAATTATTAATAAATAATCAATTTATTAATTATTAGTAAATATTTATTATTTTTCATGTTAAGTATTAATTTTTTATAGTAAAATGTATTTTAAAAACAAAATATTTTTTAAAAAACCTATAATAGTGTTCTTAAAAAGTAAAACGTCTCAAAACATTTTTAAAAACATTTTTTACAAACATTTTATAAAACGTTTCTAAATAATTAATTATTGATTTTTATTACATCTTTATTAATTATATTAGTTAAATTATAAATTATTAATAATTTTCAATTATATTTTAAATATTGTAAATTATATTATGTTATAAATTATTAATAATTATAAAT
Organism: Viscum album; assembly: GCA_963277665.1. Lineage (NCBI taxonomy): Eukaryota > Viridiplantae > Streptophyta > Magnoliopsida > Santalales > Viscaceae > Viscum > Viscum album. Next base: position 997,568,413 of record OY728135.1, read on the forward strand.
AATATCAATTATCTATTAAAAATTTAATATATTATAAATAATTTAATTATTAGTTATTGATTTTGAATCGATAATACTGTTCATTAATTAAATGATGTCTATTTAATTTGTTTTTTATTTACCATTTTTAATTATTAATAAAATTATTAATAAATAATTATATTACTAGTTATTTATCATATTAAGCACATCAATAAATTATTAAGAATATTATTAATTGTTATTTTTCATTTTAATTGTTAATTATGCTAAAAAATGCAACACCTAAGGATTTATAAATAAATTTAATATAGAATGTAATGCACACAACACTGAGTCTCTGCGAAACAACACTTTGTTATTATAGTTATTTAAACAAGATAGTTATAACATAACCACTCCACATAATTTTGTCGCTTCTCTCTTTTGAATTTTGAAAAACGGACATACACGTTTGAGATCAATAAAATATTTAGAGTCTGAGAGGATTAACTTATTTTTTTGTTGAATAGTAACTTGACCCTTTAGAATAGTAATGTATCCTTATAAATAGTAATATGACCCTTATGAATAGTAAATCAGTCAAATGAATAGTAACCTCATCCATGAGAGTATAAATAAGATTTAGGCACCTTATAAATGAAAGTATGATATAATTATATCACAATACAAGTAAGTGAATATTTTAAAAATTTAATAATTAAGTGTTGATATTTTTATGAGTAATAAATATTTAATTACAATTTTATAATTAATGAATTGATTTAAAATAAAATTCATTTTTATAAAATGTATTCATAAATAAATATTTTATTGTCCTATGATTTTAGGATAATCCAATATGACCTTTGTTAAATTTTTAGGGTGTTATAAAATCAGTTTTAACTTTAAAAACTGTATTTTTCGAGTAAATGATGATTTTAATTAAAAATTAAATTTCTCATATTTAGAAAATTATTTTCATAAAATGGAGTTCATTTTTAAATTTTACATGTCAAAAAATGGTTATGGTGAATTTTTGGGATTTTTCTGAAATACTTGAATTTTCAGTGAAAAGTAAAATACAGTAATTTACAATATAAATACATTTTAAGCTAAATACACTATTTCTTGAGTTATGGATGATGTAAGCACCCTTGGTTCAAATTCACATGAACTTATTACTATATTTAGTCACAAAAATCAATACTATTGCTTGTCTTGAGCAAAATAATAAAATAATGAATAAAATAATGAGAAATTACCCCTTTCCTCCACTATAAAAACCACCCATCACCCTCTCTTCTCCTCACACCTTCAAAGCTTTGAGCATTGTCAAATTTCTGCCCAATCATCTTCCCAAGATCCTCCCCCACGTCTAGAAGCTCTTGATCTCATCAAAATACCAAAATCAATCCCCTTTAGGAAGTTCTTAAAGAGTATTCAAGAGGTAAAATCCTCTTCCTTTTCCTTCAATTTTCTTTTCAAGTTTTTTCTTTTATTATTCTCTCCTCACCTCCTCTATCCAAATGAGCATGATAAATATATTATCATTTATATACTGAAATTATATCATGTTAATGAAAGAACTGCCATCAATCTCCTTACTCTCACTCTTTTATTTTTAAAATGAAATCATCGTCCGAGAGGTGCCGATTTACAACCTTCGTGGACAACAAAATTTCGTTCTTCAATTTCTTCTTCAAGGATGACCATGATACCATTTTTGTAGTACCCCCGGTTTGAGGTATGTGGCCTTTGTTTATGCATTTTTATGTGTTTAAAGTGCATGAGATGAGTTGAGAAGAGGTTGGGAGAGTTTGGAATGGTTTTGAATGAGTTTGGAGGCTTTTCTTAGGGAGCACGGTTTGAGCATAGTTAGTGGAAACCGTGCGAATTCTCCAGGAAATCGTGCAGGGGGAGACAGTAGGCTTCGCACGGCCTGCGCACGGTTTGTCAAACCGTGCAAGGCAACCATGCAGACCTTTGCTCACGAGATAGTAGCGTGCGCACAATTAGCGCACGGTTTGCCAAGCCGTGCGGGCTAACCGTGCGACCACTTAAAAATAGGGTTTTAAAACCCGGGCTCACTCAGGCTTGCCTCATTCCTCTCCAAACTTCCTCCCACTCAAGCCTCACTCGGGTTCTTCGATTTTCAAGGGTTGGAGGGGCTCTCCCACTCGTTTTGGAAGCATTTTGAAGAGGTTTCTTGGCGGATTGAAGGTGGTTTCTCCCGGGTAAGTCTCTCCTCTTGGTTTCTTTGTGTTTTCCTCTAGATCTACATCTCCCTATCTCTCAGTTGTCTAGATCTACACCAGTTGTGTGTAGATCTAGGGTTATGGTTGCCTTGGATGTTGATTTTAAGGCTTGTGACTGCTAGGGAAAGGGATCTAGAGAGGTTTCGGTGGTGCGTTCGCTGGATTTGAGGTGCGGTTGTTTGTGGGTCGATTTCTCGGGAACCCTAAAGGTATGTGGCTTCTCTCTCGACTCCACTTTGTTAGAACTAGTGGTTCTTGTTTACAATTAATTTGTTGTGCTGAAAAATAAATTGTGATTTGTTGTGCGAAATTGGTTGGACATCCCTTTGGTGACGTTTTGGGAATTTTTGGGGAAAAAGGGGGTTTTATGGTGAAATGTTATTGTTGTGGATTTTAAAATAGAGATTTTAAAATGGGTTGTTGAGATTGATTTGGGAAAATGGTTGATGGAAAATGGTTTTCAATAAAAATGTTGTTTTTATTGAAATGTGGTTTGGCATGGAAAATGATTTTCAATAAATGGACGATTTATTGAAGTGGATTGGTATGCGATGAAATTGGTTGATTGCATGTTGTTGTGACCTTGGTGTGTCATATGCTTGTTTATGGCTTGATGGGAATGTTGTGTAGAAGTGGCGAGAAGTACCACTATAAAAAGGGGATGGATAGTGGACAGAAGGTCCACCATCAAAGGATAAGTGGACAGGAAGAGCCACTAGTTGTGAAAGGGTGAACGGGTTGGACGGAAGCTCCACCGTTTGGTTGTGGTTGGGAAGTACCACTAGGTGTGAATGGGTGAATGGGTTGGACAGAAGCTCCACCATTTGGTTGTTTGTTGTGCATTGCTTTGCAAGTTGGAAATTGTTGTGCTAGTGTGTGAACGATGAAATGGCTTGTGGCATGTTTGGTTGGCTTTCCCTTGTTTGCTCGGTTTGGGTGCGATGGCTTGGTAAGGGCATGTTTGGCCTATGGAAATGGTTGTACTTGTGATTATTTTATATAAATTGTTTTATATAAATGTGCTAACGGTTTTATCCTAGTGGCGTGTGTAGGGAAGTTATTTGGGGAAAACCTACCGAGTTTTAGTACTCACCCCCTGCTTTGACACCTTGGTGTCTTTGCAGATGTTGTGTACTGTGACATGGGCAAAGGTAAGGCATCCTCCTCCTTTAGTGGTGCATTGTGATGTCTTGGTGAAGCTTGGAGCTTGGAGCTTGGTGTAGAGCTGTGTGGCATCATGGCACGTGGTGCTTGTTGTTTGGTCTTCCGCATAGTACTCTGATATGGCGTTGTTGTTTTGGTTTTGGGTTGTATGATGGAACAACTTGGTTGTCTTTTGGGAATTCATGTTGGAATGTTTTATTGACATGCATCATATAGTGGTGGTTAATGGATGGTTTGGTTGGTTTTGTCTTAAGGGCAAATCGTTCCCCAATTTGATTTTGAAGCCCTCAACATTTATTGCCAACCTTTGGCGTCTTGGAAACGTTGCTTAAGGCCAAGTAGCCCTCATCGCATCCTCAAGCCAATGAGGTAGGGGTGGGGTGTTACAAGTGGTATCAGTTTGTTCGGTCCTTATCTTTCAAGTGAGAGCAGTTGTTCGATCATTGGTGTTGATCATTGGTTTTGGTGTTGACATTCTTTGTGGTATATTCCTTGAGTCGGGATGGTAGCAAGGCGTAGGAATGTCGGAACTTGGAATGTATAGCATAAAAAGACGTAGCTAACCCTCTTATGCTGAACTTCAAGTTACCAGGGAGTTGGGTACATAAGTGTTTTGAATACACTTATAGGCATTAGAAATCTCATTGTTGTGGGTGTAGCCAATGAGATGTGCATGACATATAAGGTAGAAATGACTTCCCTCTAGGATGCATATTTCATTGGGGTATAATGATTTATGGTGTGATATGAATGTGTGCAATTGTAATGTGAATAAATTGGTATTTTGAAAATGGCTTGGTTTTCAAAATGGTGAAACATGGAAAATGTGAACTTGTGGAAAACCTTGTGCGATAGTGTTGTGTAATCTGATTAGAAATGGGAATTCTTGATGTCTACGTAAGTGAGACTCATAGTTGTTTGTTTTCTGTTGATAGAAATGGCACCGGGTAGGTGTCGTAGAGACCAACCAGAGGAGGCTGCTGAGAATGTGGTAGCACCTGAGCCTCAGGTGAACCAGCAGCTAGTGCAAAGCATAATGCAGGCTTTCCAAGCTGTGGAAAGTGGAAATAAAATGGATGAACCAAGGCATGTGGATCATGCAGTTCAGTTTCAAAAGTAGAATCCACCCATCTTCAGGGGTGATTCAGAGCCGGAGAGGGCAGAAGCATGGTTGAATAGAATGAACAAGATTTTTGAGTTCTTGGGAACACTGATAGAGTTAAAAGTGAAGTTGTCCACGTATATGTTGGCAGATCTTGCCTTTCAGTGGTGGGAGTTGGTAGTCCAAGCGGGGACGGACCAGGGTGTGATGTAAGAAGGCTTTGAGGAATTGTTTAATAAACAATTCTACCCACATACATTCAGAATTCAGTGTGCGACTGATTTCTTCAGTTTGAATCAAGTGCTTATGTCTGTGACGGAGTATGCAACTAAGTTTATGAACTTAGTGAGGTTTGCACCCGAGGTGGCGGGTAGCACGTCGTTGAAGGCAAGGATCTTTGAGGCAGGGTTAAGGCAAGAAATTTGTTCAAAGATAGAATTATTATGTATAGATGATTACACAAAGATGGTGAATAGAGCCTCGGTGGTTGAGCAGGATCTGTTGGGCGTTCCGGGTGGAGGAAGCATGGTGGTACCCATGGGGAATAATGGGAACTCTAACGTTGGGTTCAAGCAGAGGAGGGACACTTATTCCCAGGGCGGGAGTATGACACATAATTTGACGACAAGATCAGTGAATCTTCCTCCGAATCCCCAGAGCAAACCAGAATGTTTTCAGTGTGGTTTGACGATCCACATCAAGTGAGATTGTACGACACAACCTCGAGCATGTCATAATTGTAAGCAGATGGGGAATCTACAACGTTATTGTCGGAATTCTCTGAGGTTGGGTGTGCGTGTTACTTCTCTCAGGGATCGTAGACGTCGTATGCTTCAATGGGACAGGGACAAAAACACACCCCTTGACAGCATAGTAAAGTGGGTCATGGTGATTCTCAGAATACCACGACGCCTCAGCAAAGCAATAAAGAGCAGAGTGTGGCAACAAAAGTGTTGTTTGGAGCTGAGCAGGTTGTGGTGGATGATCAGTCGATACCATCCACGGTGTGAGGTACTATTCTTTTAAATTCTACCTTGATGCAAGTGCTATTTGATACGGGTTCTTCACACTCTTTTATTGCTGCACGTTTGGTTGATTTGCTGGGTTTAAGGGTAGAAATGATGCCTTCGGTTTTGAAACTTCAAACTCCTCTGGGTCGAAGAGAGTGTCGAGCCTTCTTGTGCAGAGTATGTAGTATTGTTATGGGCGAGGTTGAGATAACCTGAAATTTCTCAGTGCTTGAGATGGATGGGTATGATGTAATCCTGTGAATGGATTGGCTAATGGCATTTAAGGCCCACATTGACTGTAATGCATGGAAAATGGATTTTACAACACACGATGGTGTTAGACATCTCTTTAGAGGAGATAGGTATGAAAGGAAGGATGCAACATGTTTGTTGGAACCAGCAGTGGGCACATTATCGTATCAGTTGGCGGTGTTGTCGTTGGAATCGGTAGACGGTGTTGAGCAGAGTGTTCTTCCAGCAGCGGTGGATCAGTTCATGGATGTTTTTATTGAATAATTATCTAGGTTACCTCCTGTAAGAGAAGTGGAGTTTATGATTTATCTCCTTCTGGGGACTAGTCCTATCATACGTCCATCTTACCGAATGGAACCTACTGAATTGAGGGAATTGAAAGTCCAGTTGGAAGACTTATAAAACAAAGGGTTTATCCGACCTAGCACCTCTCTGTGGGCAGCGCCGATGTTGTTTGTGAAAAAAGAGGATGGAACTTTAAGGCTCTGTGTTGATTATCATAGACTTAACCAAGTTATGATAAATAACAGATATCCACTTCCACGAATTGATGATTTGTTCGACCAATTGAGGGGAGCCTAGTGGTTCTCAAAGATCTACCTGAGATCTGGATATCATCAATTGTAGGTGAGGAAGGATGATATTCCTAAAACAGCTTTCAGAAGTAGATATGGCCATTATGAATATGTGGTTATGCACTTTGGTCTAACGAATGCGCCAACAATGTTCATGGCATTGATGAATCCGATATTTCAGAGATATCTGGATTCATTTGTGGTGGTGTTTTTATATGATATTCCGGTGTATTCAAAGACAAGGGTGGAGCATGAGCATCACTTGGCGACAGTGCTGGGGATCTTGAGGGATTAGTGGTTGTATGTAAAATTGTCAAAGTGTGACTTTTGGATACAGGAAGTTCGTTTTCTTGGCCATGTGATTTCTGAAAGAGGTGTTTCAGTGGATCCGGAAAAGATAGAGGCTGCTATCTCATGGAAACCTCCAAAGAATGTGTTTGAGGTACGAAGTTTCCTCAGTCTAGCTGGGTATTATCGGCATTTTGTTTGTGATTTTTCACGTTTGGCTTCACCGCTGACAGCTTTGACAAGAAAGAATGTTCCATTCCAGTGGAATGAACAGTGTCAGTAGTGTTTCAAAGAGTTAAAGGGTCGCCTTACATTAGCACCAATATTGGTTTTTCCAGAACCAGGAAAAGGGTACGTGGTGTATTATGATGCATCAGGATCAGGGTTGGGGTGCGTTCTCATGCAAGGGGATCATGTGGTTGCGTATAGATCACAATAGTTGAGGGTGCATGAGAAGAACTACCCAACTCATGATTTGGAATTGGTAGTAGTGGTCCATGATTTGAAAGTGTGGCGTCATTATCTCTTCGGTGAGAAATTCATGGTATATACAGATCATAAGAGCTTAAAGCACATTTTCTCACAAAGGGATTTGAACTTGAGGCAAAGGAGATGGATAGAATATCTCCAGATATTTGATTTTGACTTGATGTACACACTGGGTAAGGTAAATTCAGTGGTAGATGCATTAATTAGAAAATCATATGCTCAGGTGGAAAAATAGGCAACAGACCAGTGGCAGTTGATGTCGGTTATAGCTGATATGCGGTTGGAATGTGAAGACCAAGGTGATAGAGCGGTCTTCTTTATGATTTTATTGATTCTTGACTTGGTTGGCCTGGTTAAAGAGGAACAAATATCTGATTCTGAGTGTGTGAACATGAGGTTGAGACTCAATGGTGGGGAGACCATTGAGGGTTGGCAACTGAATGGAGATTCAATTTTGTGTTTCTAGAATCGGATGGTTGTACCAGTTTCTTGTCAGGAGGATCTTCTCAGCATGTATCATCATTCCAGGTGGGCTGTTCATCCTGGAATTCAGAAAATGTATAAAGCGTTGAAAGCGTAGTTCTGGTGGACTGGTATGAAAAGAAGTGTGGCTGAATTTGTTTCGAGATGCTTGACTTGTCAGCAGGTCAAGGCAGAGCATCAGAGGCCAACAGGAATGTTGCAGTCTTTACCAATCCCTATTAGGAAGTGGGAGTAAATAGTGATGTATTTTTTCACAGGTCTCCCAAGAACAGTCAGAAAGCATGATGCCATTTGGGTGATAGTGGATCGACTAACGAAGTCGGCTCATTTCATACCAATTCGTGAATCTCATACGGTGGAGGATCTGTCCAAAATCTATATCTGAGAGGTGGTAAAGAGGCATGGTGTTCTAGTTTCGATCATATCCGATAGAGATCCGAGGTTTACATCTCGTTTCTGTAAATCCTTACAACAACCCCTTGGGACATAATTGACTATGAGCACGACGTATCACCCTCAGACGGATGGTTAATCCGAGAGGACGATATAAACTTTAGAGGATATGTTTCGGGCTTGTGTCATGGATTTTGGTGGCTTGTGGGAGGATCACTTGTCATTAGTTGAGTTCTCGTACAATAACAGTTATCAGGCATCTATAAAGATGGATCCGTTTGAAGCGTTGTATGGGCGGCCGTGTCATTCTCCATTATGTTGGGTGGAAATAGGCGAGTCCTCGATGGTTGGACCGAGCCTTGTCCAGGAGACTACGAAGAAGATCAAGTTAATCAAGAAGAGAATGGAGACAGCTCAGAGTCGTCAGAAATCGTATGCGAATCATCGTCGATGACCGTTGTCATTCGCAGTGAGTGATCATGTTTTCTTGAGGATCTCTCCTAGGTTGGGACATCATCAGTTTGGGAAGTAGGGAAAGTTATCCCCGAGGTATATTGGACCTTTTGAGATTCTTGAGCGGGTTGGTGAGGTGGCTTATCATTTGTCTTTTCCACCTAGGTTCAGTGCTGTGTACAATGTGTTTCATGTGTCGTAGTTGAAAAAGTATCAGCTGGATCGTGACCATGTGATTCGATGTGATCATGTTGAGCTACAACCGGATGCTTCATTGGTGCATGTGCCAGTGCGGGTTGTGGATAGGCAAGAGAAAGTCTTGCATAGTAAAATCATTGGTTTAGTTTGTGTTTTGTGGAAACATAGTCAGATTCAAGAGGAGACTTGGGAGCGGGAGAAAGAGATGGTCAAGCAATGGCCCGAACTCTTTCGGCAATGGTTGGTTTTACTACTTTCCGAGGATGGAAAGACCAATGGTGGAGAGAATGTAGTACCCCCGGTTTGAGGTATGTAGTTTTTTTTATGAATTTTTATGTGTTTAAAGTTCATGGGATGAGTTGGGAAGAGGTTGGTAGAGTTTGGAATGGTTTTGAATGAGTTTGGAGGCTTTTCTTAGGGAGCACGATTTGAGCACGGTTAGTGGAAACCGTGCGGATTCTCCAGGAAACTGTGTAGGGGGAGACAGTAGGCTTCGTACGGCCTGCGCATGTTTTGTCAAACCGTGCAAGGAAATCGGGTGGACCCTTGCTCCTGAGACAGTAGCGTGCGCACGGTTAGCGCACAGTTTTCCAAGCCGTGTGGGCTAACCGTGCGACCACTTAAAAATAGGGTTTTAAAACCCAGGCTTACTCGGGCTTACCTCATTCCTCTCCAAACTTCCTCCCACTCAAGCGTCACTCGGGTTCTTCAGTTTTCAAGGGTTGGAGGGGCTCTCCCACTCGTTTTGGAAGCATTTTGAAGTGGTTTCTTAGCGGATTGAAGGTAGTTTCTCCCGGGTAAGTCTCTCCTCTTGGTTTCTTTGTGTTTTCCTCTAGATCTACATCTCCCTATCTCTCAGTTTTCTAGATCTACACCCTTTGTGTGTAGATCTAGGGCTATGGTTTCCTTGGATGTTGATTTTAAGGCTTGTGAATTCTAGGGAAAGGGATCTAGAGAGGTTTCGGTGGTGCGTTCGCTGGATTTGAGGTGCGGTTGTTTGTGGGTCGATTTCTTGGGAACCCTAAAGGTAGGTGGCTTCTCTCTCGACTCCACTTGGTTAGAACTAGTGGTTCTTGTTTACAATTAATTTTTTGTGCTGAAAAATAAATTGTGATTTGTTGTGCAAAATTGGTTGGAAATCCCTTTGGTGATGTTTTGAGGATTTTTGGGGAAAAGGGGGTTTTATGGTGAAATTCTATTATTGTGGATTTTAAAATAGAGTTTTTAAAATGGATTGTTGAGATTGATTTGGGAAAATGGTTGATGGAAAATGGTTTTCAATAAAGATGTTGTTTTTATTGAAATGTGGTTTGGCATGGAAAATGGTTTTCAATAAATGGACGATTTATTGAAGTGGATTGATATGCGATGGAATTGGTTGATTGCATGTTGTTGTGACTTTGGTGGGTCATATGCTTGTTTATGGCTTGATGGGAATGTTGTGTAGAAGTGGTGAGAAGTACCACTATAAAAAGGGGATGGATAATGGACAGAAGGGCCGCCATCAAAGGATAAGTGGATGGGAAGAGCCACTAGTTGTGAAAGGGTGAACGAGTTGGACAGAAGCTCCACCGTTTGGTTGTGGTCGAGAAGTACCACTAGGTGTGAATGGGTGAACGGGTTGGACGGAAGCTCCACCATTTGGTTGTTTTTTGTACATTGCTTTGCAAGTTGGAAATTGTTGTGCTAGTGTGTGAATGATGAAATGGCTTGTGGCATGTTTGGTTGGCTTTCCCTTGTTTGCTCGGTTTGGGTGTGATGGCTTGGTAAGGGCATGTTTGGCCTATGGAAATGGTTGTACTTTTGATTATTTTATATAAATTATTTTATATAAACATGATAACAGTTTTATCCTAGTGGTGTGTGTAGGGAAGTCATTTGGGGAAAACCTACTGAGTTTTAGTACTCACCCCCTGCTTTGGCACCTTGGTGTCTTTACAGATGTTGTGTACCGTGATGTGGGAAAAGGTAAGGCATCATCCTCCTTTAGTGGTGAATTGTGATGTCTTGGTGGAGCTTGGAGCTTGGATCTTGGTGTAGAGTTGTGGTGGCATCATGGCACATGGTGCTTGTTGTTTGGTCTTCCACATAGTACTCTGATATGGCGTTGTTGTTTTGGTTTTGGGTTGTATGGTGGAACACCTTGGTTGTCTTTTGGGAATTCATGTTGGAATGTTTTATTGACATGAATCATATAGTGGTGGTTAATGGATGGTTTGGTTGGTTTTGTCTTAAGGGAGAATCGTTCCCCAATTTGATATTGAAGCCCTCGACATTTATTTCCAGCCTTTAGCGTCTTGGGAATGTCGCTTAAGGCCAAGTAGCCCTCACCGCCTTCTCAAGCCAATGAGGTAGGGGCAGGGTGTTACAATTTTTATGGTTAAACCAGATTATAATATATGTATTATAATCTATTTAATGTTATAGAATCAATATATATACATAATACTAATTCATATAACAAAACTAGTTTGTGGTGATCGAAATATTGTCGTAATAATCTAAACGATTATCACTAAACATCTTATCTAATGATTCATCCACATACCATATAACCACATGATATATATAACCATTTACAATTATGGATGCTCATTAATAACATTTAATTCCAATTCTGGAAAATTATACCCATTTTACATGAACTCCATTACTTATAAACAAGTGAATCGATCATTAAAACCAAGAAAACAAATGATTTCGAACGATGAAATTAAACTCTATAACTCATCAAAAAGGTTATAAATAAACTTAATAAAACTATAATGAATCAAATACTTATAGAAAATTTTCTTAATTAATTAATTAATAGATTTAATTTGATTATCCAGGATGTTAAGGTCAAGTGCAGAACTCATTTAGATATAAGGTAGGAGTTTTCTTCCTGAAACTCCATTTTCATTCGAGTTGTGCTTTCTTCCTCTATAAACCAATGTAATTATTTCATTTCTTTTATATACTTATTCTAAATTATGGGTATATGTTCCAAAATCATGTATTATGATCAGTTCATCTTTCATTTTTGGAAAATACATATTTTAAAAGGGTCCCCTTCTCAATTCTTCATGATAAACAAGCCTAATTAAAGGGAATTTCCCAATTTATTACCTATTTTCAAGTGCACTCTATAATATATTTTAATCCACCATCATTTTTTTTATAAACCACTCATTTTATCATGAAAAAACTATCTTAGTTCATTTCTTGTTTTATGCAAATATTTTTCTAAAAGAACTCTTCTTTTCAAAGTAAAAGAGTATTGCTCTCAAGAATTCTTTGATGATTTTATTAGAGCATTTTCATCTATTTCAACACCCATGTTAAATCTTATGTTTTATTGGGATTAAAATCTTATTATTATGATATAAAATATTTTATTAAATGGTTTATGATTGGTTTGACTGTGAATGTTCTATCTTGATACCATTCACCATACTACCTAGAATTGTTAGATAATGTCTACAGATTGGGAAAAGTTATTTCATATGTTCATGTTGTTTATGTTTAGAACTTTTTATATGAGGAATGAATTGGACTTAGTAAGTGATGGTTGGGGCCCAAAATAGCCCCTCGATGCATCAACAGGTCTCATGAGACAAAAAATGGGTTTTGGTCAAGGCCTTACCCTAGTATTTTCAGATGTCTTAGCCGATTCCTTGACACTATGTTTCATATGCTCAATATTATGCATTCCCTCATTATGGTAATAGTAATAGATAAACCATGTGATTATTTGACTAGTAGAATATCCATGGTTATGTTTCATTCTTTTATGGTCATTTATATGGCTTTATGTAATCATCTTTCATTCCTTCCATATTATGCTCAAGTTTATTTTTAAAGGAATGTGTTTTCAGTTATTCACCATGCATAAGATTTATGTTTATGATAACTTCTATTGTATTACTTACCCTTACTAAGAATTTAAGCTCACCCATTTATTATGTTTTATTTTTTACCTATGATGTGAAGATGAATATTATTATTAATGACTTGTAGGAATAATCTAAGAGTTTATGGGTGTTTCTAATGGGTTTGTAATGTTGTTTTTTCTTTCAAGTTGTAATATAAATCTTATTTTTTTATCTAGTTTTCCAAAACTACTAAACTATTTGGTCCTTTAGGATGTGACATCTTTTTAATCTTACCAATGTAATAAATTAAGGCATCAGCTTTGGGAAATCGGGGTCAGGGTCCTTATAGTTGGTATCGTAGGAAGTTTAGTAGAAAGCTTGGAAACTAGATATAGAATAGGTAGATTAGGGAACAAAACCCTAAGATAGACTTTAAGGATAAGAATATAGGAACATCCTACAATTTTGGTAATTTATAGATTATGTGGATATTTTTAGTAAATATATCCCTATATGGATACTACAAGTAGCAAATTTATGTAATCAACTTTCATTCCTGCTATATTATGTTTAAGTTTATTTTTTTAAAGACATGTGTTTTTAGTTATTCACCATGTCTAATATTTATGTTTATGATAAATTCCGCTGTATTACTTACCATTACTGAACATTTTATCTCACCCCTTTCTTGTGTTTTATTTTTTCCCCATGATGCGAAGATGAATATTATTATAAATGACTTGCAAGAATAATCTAAGAGTTTATGGGTGTTTCCAATGGAGTTGCAATGTTGTTTTTGCTTTCAAGTTGTAATGTAAATCTTATGTTTGTATCTAGTTTTCCAAAACTATTAAACTATTCGGTCCTTCGAGATGTGGCGTCCTTATAAACATACCAATGTGTTAATATAAGGCACCGACTCTAGGCAACTAGGGTCGGTGTCCTTACATTTGGCATCAGAGGAAGTTTAGTAGAAACCTTGGAAACTAGATATATAATACATAGATTAGGGAACAAAACCCTAAGATATAATTTAAGGATAAGCATACAAGAACATCCTATAATTTTAGTAAGGTATAGATTATGTAGTTCTTTATAGAAAAAAAATTCCTGTCTGGATACTATAAGTGGACGTAGTTCTGGTACAAATGTACCTAGGAGTAACAACTCCAACATGGTGTTCTGGGCCTGACTCAGGGTAACATGGTACATGACAATGGGCCTTACTAAGCACCTAGTTTGATACTCCCAAGGGATATTCTTAGGATAATTCATATTTTCTTTACAAACTATTATGAAGGATTTAATTGTAAATATGTACCCAAAGAAACCATTCTTATGATTATGATATTATACATGCATAAAATTACAATTTATGCTATGTGTTTTGCTAGTTTAACATTATACATTATGATACATAGCCTAATTTAGTGTATACCATTATTCAGAAATAATACCTAGTGGAAGGAATGGAAACCGCATGAACACGGATATCCTATGCTAGGATTTCCCTCCTATGCAAGATAATGATGTTGGTTCTGGAGCTACAATTGGTGTTGGGAAACTTATAACTATACTGGGACAACTGACTCAGGATATGAACAATAACCTTACCCATATGAATAATCATGATCCACAATGTGGAGGAGCAATGTTAGACCGCTTAATGCGATAACATCCTCCATCATTTAATGGGGACTAAAAACCCATTTATAGAAGAGAAGTGGATAAGTTCATTGGAGAAGATATTTCTCGCTTTGGGAAGTAATGAAAGGGAGAAGGTTATTATGACAGTTTATCATCTCTTGAGAGATAAGGATTAGTGGTGGTCATTAATTCAAAACATGAAGGAGGAGGAAGAAATAGAAGAAATAAAATGGAAGGATTTTAAAGAAATTTTCTTAGAAAAATATTTTCCTTGTGAACAATGAGCAGATATGGTGAGACAATTCTTGAGTCTAAGATAGAAAGAGGATGAAAACGTTGCAAAGTATGAATCCAATTTTAAGGTTAGAAAGGTATATTTCAGACTACATACATAATCCAAGGAGCAAGATTGATTGATTCTTTAATGGTTTAAAACCATTTCTCCGAAGGGAATTGGTCTCCCAAAAATTCTCATCATATAAAGATATAGTCTCATGTGCTATCAAGATAGAGAAAAAATTCTCTAAGTCTTATGACTTTAAGGGAAAGCAAGAGAAGAAGAGGGTGGTGGAGGAAATAATGGATAAATGGAAGAATAAAAAAGGGACTTTTCCAACATGTGATAATTGTGGAAGGAAACAACCCAGAGCCTACTTAAAAGGAAACTGATTCTATTACAAATGTGGAGAAAGAGGCCACCAATATCATGATTACAAGGGAAAGAAAGAAGCTACCAATGTTAAATGCTACAATTTTAAAGAGATGAGATATTATGCAAATGATTTTCCTAAGTGTCAAGAAAACTTTCCCAAAAAAAGGATAAGGGAGAAAGGCCAAGCTTATGCGATCACAACTATGAAGGTTGAAGTTTCTAATGATATGGTGGCAGGTACTTTAATCATTTCCTCAAACTTAACCAATGCTTTATTTGATTATGGATCATCACATTCTTTTATATCTTCCCAGTTTTCCAAAAAAATTAGACATTTCCAATTTGATTTAATAAAGGAGTTTTCAGTCAAAACTCCCAAGGGAAGAATCATTGCAAAAAATATGTGTCTATCAATCCCCCTTATGGCACATAAATGTGCTTTAGTTTTTGACCTTATCATCATACCAATGATTGATTTTGATATAATACTCAGTATGAATTTAATTTAAAATTATTATGTGAAGATCTATTGTAAGAAGAAGGAATTTACAATTTTTGAGAATGATATAGAGTCCCTTATCTCTATAACATAAACCTCACCATATTATTCTTATCTAGATCCACTCCCAATAGCTCTACTAAATTAAATTCTTGGAGAGGAAGAGAATGAAATATCTATAGGTGAGGAAAGAAATCTTAAAATTGAGGATGTACCTATTATGCAAGAATACATTGATGTGTTTCTAGAGGATTTACCTAAAAATCCTCTAGAGTGGGAAATTGAGTTTTCTATTGATTTAATTCCTGGTGCAAGGCCTATATCAAATACTCCTTATAGGATGGTTATAGTGGAATTAGTGGAGCTAAAGAAATAACTAGATGAGTTGAGTAATAAGGGGTTTATTCTCCCTAGTGTTTCTCTATAGGGATCTCTTGCTCTTTTTGTTAAGAAGAAAGATGGATATGAGGCTGTGCATTGACTACAGGGAGATCAATGCTATTATGATAAAGAACAAGTATCTTTTTCCTCGAATTAATGATTTATTTGATCAACTTCATGAAGCCCAATATTTTTCAAATATTGACCTTAAATCTGGATATTATTATTTGTGTGTGAGTAAGGAAGATATTCCAAAGACAACATTTCAAACCAGGTATGGACATTACGAGTTTACCGTACTGCCTTTTGAACTGACTAATTAACCCTATGTTTTCATGGATCAAATGAATAGAGTTTTCAAGGAATATCTTGATGACTTTTTTGTGATATTTATTGATGATATATTGATATAATACAAAATCTATAAAGACCATGAGAATCACTTGCGCGTTATTCTGAAGACTCTTAGAAAAACAAGTTATATGAGAAGTTTAGAAAGTGAGAATTCTGGCTTCAAATAGTTTCTTTTATTGTTAATATTGTCTCTAAGGATGGAATCTTAGTTGATCCTTCAAAGATAAATATAATTCAGGAATGGCCTACTCCAATGAACATAACTGAGGCACGTAGTTTTATTGGTTTAGTAGATTATTATCGGCATTGCGTTCAGAACTTCGCCCGATTAGATAACCCATTAACCAAGATTATTCGTAAATGGGTTAAGTTCGTATAGACTAAAGAATGTGAAGAATGTTTTGAATAATTGAAGAGGAAATTGGTGAATTCTCCGATCCTGACTCTATCATCAGAAAATAATAGATTTGTGATTTATAGTGATGCTTCAAAGAATGGAATTGGTTGTATCCTTATGCAGAATGAAAGAGTTATTGCCTAGGCATCAAGGCAGTTAAAAAATCATGAATAGAACTATCCAAATCAGGATCTTGAGTTAGCAGTTTTAATCTTTTCTATGAATATATGAAGACATTATATCTATGGTAAAATATGAGATATATATACAGATCACAAGAGCTTGAAATATATCTGCTCATAGAAAGAAATCAACATGAGGAAAAGGTGATGACTTGAGTTGCTTAAGGATTATTATTGTTCAATACACTTTCACCTAGGGAAGGAAAATAAGGTAGCTAATGCATTGAGTAGGAAGGATCATGGAGTTCTGAAAAAAATGAGAATCGACAAGGATCCTATGTATATGGATCTAGCGAGGATGGATATGGGAATTATCAAAGAAGGTGAAATATTATTACCTTTTTAATTGGTTTACCAACTATATTTATTAGAAAGGATTAAAATTTATCATCTTGATGATGAGAATTGGTCTTTCCCAAATTTACCCAAGTTTTTAGGGTTAAGCGGTCAATTGTAGTTTAGCTTGGGTTGTAGAATCCTCAGAGAACTAAGAAGAAACCTATAGACACGTACATTTTAGGGACTATTTTTGTCTATGAAGTGTCCAAATTTGGGTTGATTTTATATAGGTTGAAGTGAACACTAAGAGTCTTAATCAAATTTAATTTAAAATAATGAGTTGATCCTAGGTTATCACTTGGGGTGGATTGGATGCATTACTTTTTCAATTATTTCAATTTCTTATATTTGAGATGGGTTCATTTAAGGATATCAAACAACATCCTAACTTACTAGTTTAATGCCTAAAAAACCTAATACTAATCACCTATACACTTGGAGGATCAAATTCATGATCAATCCAAGGCAAAGGTTTGTATTATCACTTGAAGTATGTGGCCTTAAAATTCAACAAGGACGGAGAAGTTTTAAAATAATCAAATAAAAATATCAATTAAAGAAGTGATTAGACATTAATGGGGAGATAAATAACATCAAATCCAACCCCTTGATACTCCCTTGGATCAACCCATAAGTGGTTTATCCCTCTATTTATTCTATGGTTTCAATGGAAGTGGGAAGTAGACTTATGAGGGAGGAAATGGAGAAGTAAAAAAAAGACAATGAAATAACGATCATTCCACCATTGTATGATAATTTCACAAGGTTTGGTGTGAATAAATTCAAACATTGAGACAAAATTATCAACATGATATGAATAAGAACAAAATAAAAACTAAGATGAATTAGAACAACTTACATGTGAAAGACAAACTTGAGACAACAAAATTGCATCATAACATTACAATGAAAGGAAGCACCAAATATGAATAAATACTCTAACCCCACTTCATTAAATATTAATTTTAGGAGACTTGGGTTGAGCCTCCAATAGTTAAAGTCATCCCACTTGAGTATGGTAGGCTTAGGGTGGTGGAAAGCTTGTAGAACTTAGACTTTTCCACCCTTGACCCGAAGTGGAAGGAAGCTTGCATCCACCAAACAGACGTATCAAAATGACCTTTTATATGGCCGAATTAGAGTGGTCCATATTAGAATAAAATCAAGCTCAGGATGTCTCATAACCTCCTGTAAAATTTCATCCCAAATGGAATTTTGGTTTGCGAGATATTATCAAAATGGTATGCTATTTTTCCGGGCTGTAGAATCTGACCCTGAATTTTATCTCCAAATTAGGACACCTATAACTCCATTAAAACATACGAATTAGCTTTTTTCTTATTGTATGAAATTTTCTCCATGATTTCCTCTACCTTCAGTTAAATTTTGAGAATCATTAACCTCGTATCTTGGCCGATACAGTCTCTTTATTGGGATGTTGTCCAGTTTACTTTGCCTAAAATGTTGTTGGTTCAAGGCCAACTTTGGTGATCTTCTAATGTGAATCTTCTAGTGCTCCAAAAACATGAATTGTTCCTTATATCATGGGAGACCTGAAAATAAAATATTAAAATAAAATCAATACCATTTTTTATTTTAGGATGTCT
Organism: Viscum album; assembly: GCA_963277665.1. Classification (NCBI taxonomy): domain Eukaryota; kingdom Viridiplantae; phylum Streptophyta; class Magnoliopsida; order Santalales; family Viscaceae; genus Viscum; species Viscum album. The sequence goes on from OY728135.1 coordinate 997,586,948, forward strand.
TTAAATATGTACCAAGTAATAGTGCACTTTAACAAAGAATTGCAATCATAATGTAAAATAATGTTCAAAGTGTAAAATGCACTAAAATGGTGTTTATGAATAATTAATATCATGAATATCATAAATATTAAAAATGAATATTAGCCTATTTTAGTGGCTAATCACACCCCCAACTTGAGTTTTTCTAGTCCCGAGCAAAATGTATCTCAAAAATATGAAATTCAAATTCCCTTTTCCAAAAACATTTTAATACACAATGATCACCAAGAAACCTTATACCAAAAAATCATTAAACCCATCAAAATATTTTAATACAATATAGTTTCATAAGAATATCGCAATACCAAACCCATTCCTTTGTTCAAATTCATTACCATATTTCATCCAATATCAATTAATCATGAGGACATGTTGTGTATCATAATAGACATAGAGGTTCATCTTAATTCAAGGGGGAAATGACGGAAGCGCTAGGTGGAATCACATTTCAATATTAAGATGAGTATTCATTTTTTTTCAATTTTTCCATAGTAATTTAAATTGCACTCAATAGAGTCAACCCATGTAGCGAGACTCTGCTGATGACTCCCAGACTCAAAGACCTTAGGGCACCAAGTGAAGCCCACATACTCAGGCATCATATAGAGTTAACTCAGTCAAAAACAAAGTCAAATTACCACAAATAGAGATGAAATTACTAACTATGGGTCACAAAACTATGGAGTTACGATCCCCAAGTGCCGAAAGCCACACATTTGGTCATTTCATTTCTCTACACGCAAATTTATTATTATATTTCATCATTTTATTGAATACTCATATTAAAACTAAAATGATCACCAAACCTATGCTATTTATTTGGGGGACCCCATAAACTCAAACTAATACCCCATTATCCAAAGGATGTGCGTCGTGATCTTTTTTTATTTGGATGAAAATATAAACGCTGAAATTTCACATTAGACAGCCACGCTTTACAAAATATATGCTCATGAAATTATACATGGATTAAAATCTGAATCAGGTCATGCTAAATTATTTGATATTCAGTTTCAAAGTGTACAATGTGTATTATCATGTTCAAGGTTAAAGAAATTTTTCCTTCCACAATTTTTTTAAATCATTTTTTTAATTCTTTTTTTGCACACAAAAGCAATTGTTTTTTATTTTATCTCTCCCCCAACTTAAAATAACACTGTCCCTAGTGTTTGAAGAAAAGAAAATTTATAATGGGGGTAGAGGTGGAAGAGAAGAGTTCTAAAAGTATTTTGAATAAATAAACATGGAACAAAGTCACCTGGTTTTTGAAGTTGAAGTTCATGATGCTTCTGATTATTCCTTTGATCTCCATGCTACTCATGGACTCCTAGTGGCATATGGTAGAAAATTGTGGAAGTTCTAGATATAGTTGATTTCCCTATAAAATTATTTGACCTAAATATCCTCTGCTTCTCACTCACAAACTAAATTAGAAACCATGGAAACCCTGAGAGGTTCCCTTAATTAAAAACAGACAAAAAATACCTATTTATTTTAGCATACCAAAGACCGATACTAGTATCATGTAAATAATAATAATAATATATATATATAAGTAAAATATAAGTATATATAAAAAAATTATAGAATAAGGAATCACTATAAGACGTAGGTTAGTGGTAAGCGTGTGCCCCTGTCTCCCTTCGGTCCCAGGTTCGAGTCCCTGCGGCTTCACCGGTTGTGACGAGGTTTTCCCCACGACCTACGACGTGTCCTTTTAATTTTTTTTATTATTTTTTTTGTATTTTTATTTTAACCTACAAACACATAAAAATAAAAATAAACTGAAGATACATTATCTTCTTTTTAAATTTATGGGTAAGGTATTACTCAAGGATCACACCACGTGACACAGATGAATATGGTGCTCCTCTTTCATACCCATCCATACTCATAATAGAAGAACATGTCAACAGTCTACGGTACTATCATATTCAAAGTTATATATATATTTTTTAAATATAAAATTGATTTATTAATCCTATTTTAAAAATAAATACGATTCAAAAATATTGGAAACATGAAAACCACGGGTTGCCTCTCGTGCAACGCTTTTGTTTAACGTCGTTAGCCCGACATGAATCCCCTAACTTACCCAATACCAACTTTCAGAATCTTAAGGACCCCATATTTCTCCACTTCTACTAGGTTTATATTTATTATTTGTTTATAATTTTTGTCATGAACAAACCAATGTTCTATAATGAGTGGTAAAATCTAAGTAATATCAGAAATGGTTGATCCAATTTCCTCTGTAGTCTTGCCTAAGACATAAATGATCACTCCAATTTTTTTTTTGTTTCAATAGAAGAATGAATTAAAACTGAAAGTTAATGGTTATACCCTATGAAGGGATACTTGAGAAGGGAAGTAAGGATAATATTTCTGAGCTCAGGTTGGATAGGTCATTCAGACACAGGTGGAGATTTTGAATCCAACTCAGTTTCATTTTCCAAATTTATCAGCAAAATTGGTTCCTTTTGAATAGAAGATTCAACCACCAAATTGGAAAGATTAGTTTCACGAATGGGTATGTACTAAATTTTTATGAATTATCCCAATGTTTTAGTGATTGGTGTTTCTGAAAAATCATCAATGAAGTTATAATAGGGTCACTCAATCCACGATGTCAAATTTCCCTCTTGTGAATACATGAAATCAATTTCCTCCTGATTTAAAGAACCTTTAACAATTTCTTGATTTAATTACTCTACCCCAAATACAAAGGTTGGTTATTTAATAAATTCATGAGAGGTTTGTGGGAAACTATACACTCTACATAAGGTTATGGAAGGGACAGTCGGTGCAAGGATGAGTTCCTCACAAGTATTAATACATTGTAGTTCTAATCTCAAAGATGAAACCTCAGAATTCATTATCTTAATTTTCTGAAAGAATTTCTCAAGTAATGGTTGTGGATCATGATGGTCAAGGGGTTGAGATAGATAGTCTATTCTAGGAGGATAATTAAGTTGTTGTAATTCTATAGGAGGATGTTCAGATTTCCCTTGTTGGGATTGGAATTCATTATAGGTTCGAATGTTTTGTGGAGCATAGGAGTTAAAACATTATGGATCAATAGTTTTTTGATTATCCCAAAATTATAAACTAGGATGGTCATTGTACAATACACTTGGTTCCAGGTATTCAAAGTAGGGAGAGGTTCCCCATGTTTGGATTTTTTTCAAAAGGGATTTCCACAGGAGTGAAATCAGGGATGAGAAAAGATATGTAGGGTGAGAAAATAAGAAATGGGGGAGAATAGAATGGGTGTTGATATGAATTAATTGGCTCCCTGAAAATGGCACCAAATTTTGGTCTCGCCCAAATTTACCCAAGTTTTTAGGGTTAATTGGTCAATTTTAGTTTAGCGTGGGTTGTCGAATCCTCAGAGACCTAAGAAGAAACCTATAGACACGTACATTCTAGGGACTATTTTTGTCTATGAAGTAGCCAACTTTGGGTTGATTTTATATAGGTTAAAGTGAACACTAAGAGTCTTAAGCGAATTCAATTTAAAATAATGAGTTGATCCTAGGTTATCACTTGGGGTGGATTGGATGCATTCCTTTTTCAATTATTTCAATTTCTTATATTTGAGATGGGTTCATTTAAGGAGATAAAACAAAATCACCACTTACTGGTTTAATTCCCACACACCCTAATACTAATCACTTATACAATTGGAGTATCAAATTCATGAGAACTCCAAGGTGAAGGTTCATATTAGCACTTGAATTATGTGACCTTAAAATTCAACAAGGACGAAGAAGTTTTAAAATCATCAAATAAAAATCTAAATTAAAGAAGTGATTAGACATTAATGGGGTGATAAATAACATCCAATCCAACCCCTTGATACTCCCTTGGTTCAACCCATAAGTGGGTTATCCTTCCATTTATTCTATGGTTTCAATGGAAGCGGGAAGTAGACTCATGAGGAAGGAAATGGAGAAGTAAAAAAAAGACAATGAAATAATGATCACTCCACCGTTGTGTGATAATTTCACAAGGTTTGGTGTGAATAAATTCACAATTTGAGACAATGGTATCAAATTTATATGAAGAAGAAAATAATAAAAGGATAAGAATAACTTTTATTAAGAAACTAAGATGAATTAGAACAACTTACATGTGAAAGACAAACTTGAGACAACAAAATTGCAGCATAACATTACAATGAAAGAAAGAACCAAAGATGAATAAATACTCCAAAACCACTAACTTAAATAGTAATTTTAGGAGCCTTGGTTAGAGCCTCCAATATTTAAAATCATCCCACTTGAGTATGGTAGGCTTAGGGTGGTGGAAATCTTGTGCAACTTAGACTTTTCCACCCTTGACCCGAAGTGGAAGGCAGTTTGCATCCACCAAACAGACACATCGAAATGACCTTTTATATGGCCAAATTAGAGTGGGACATAGAATAATAAAATGGATATCTAGATGGCTCATAACCTCTTGTAAAATTTCATCCCAAATGGAATTTTGGTTTGTGAGATATTATCAAAATGGTGGACTATTTTTCTGGGCCGCAGAATCTAGTCCAGAATTTTATCTCCAAATTGGGCTGACTAGAACTCCATTAAAACATCCAAATTAGCTCTTGTAACTATTGGGTGAAATATTAAAAATGATTCATTCTACCTTAAATTAAATTTTTAGAATCATTGAGCCTGTATCTTGTCCGATACAGTCTCTTTATTGGGATGCTGTCCAATTTACTTTTCCTAGAATATTGTTGGTTCAAGGCCAACTTTGGTGGTCTTATAATGTGAATCTTCTAGTGCTCAAAAAACAAGAATTGTTCCTTATGTCACGGGATACATGAAAATAAAATATGAAAATAAAATCAATACCATTTTTTATTTTAGGATGTGTTTAAATATGTACCAAGTAATAGTACACTTTAACAAAGAATTACAATCATAATGTGAAATAATGTTCAAAGTGTAAAATGAAATAAAATAGTGTTTATGAATAATTAATCTCATGAATATTATAAATATTAAAAATGAATATTAGCCTATTTCAATGGATAATCAAGAATATTCAAAATAAAATTAATGCTGTGAATGATGGGAAGTTGGTAGACTTCGTGTATGAAAATGGAATTCTAAAATTTGAAAGGAGGCCATGTGTTCCCTCTATAACTAAGCTAAAAAGAGAGTTATTGGATGATGCCCATAGCTCTAATTTCTCTTTACACCATGGTATCATTAAGATGTATAGATATTTAAAGGAACATTTCTGGTGGGATAATATGAAGCGTGAAATTGCTGAGTATGTATCAAGATGTTTAGTCTATCAACAAGTGAAGGCTGAAAGACGAAGTCCTAGGGGATTCATACAACCTCTTCCCATTCCTACAAGGAAATAGGATGACATTACTATGTATTTTGTCACTAGATTACCCAAAAATCCAAGAAAGATTGATGCAATATGGGCAATTATTGATCAACTTACCAAATCTATGCATTTCCTCACTTTAAGGGAGGATTTCCACTAGAGAACCTTGCACAACCCTATATTAATGAATATTTAAGTCTTCATGGAAAACCTCTCTCAATTGTGTCTGATCGTGATTCAAAATTTATATTGAAATTCTAGAAAAGTCTTCAGAAATTTTTGGACACTGAGCTTCATTTAAGTATTTCTTATCACCCTCAATCTAACAAGAAACCCGAAAGGACCATTCAAACATTAGAAGACATGTTGAGATCACGCCCCCTCAACTTTCAAGGTATACGGGGTTAGTATTTTCCTTTGATAGAGTTTTCATATAGTAATAGTTTCCATTCAAGTATTCAAATGACACCATATGAAGTTGAAGTGCATATGTAACACCCCTAAAAAAGTGAGACTTAAAAAGGCTAAATGTTACTACCCATGTCAACAAGGTGCACCTTTCTTGTCGGGAGCCTACCTGATTAGAACTCCACATTTAAGCATACTTGTCCTAAAGTATTAATTCAGATGGGTGACCTTCTGGGAAGTTTCCCAAGGTGTGTGTGAGTGAGGACAAAACACACTGAAAGAACATGTGTTGGCCTATGGGGACAGTCATTAGTTTGATCAGTGAGCCTAGTGAGTAATAGTCTATGGGGTGCTGGGAAGGAAAACAAGGTATTACAGGAGACCTGTAACAACCCAAGAAAACCATGTTTTGTTTTGATTTTTGACAAGTTTTCTTTTCAATGTCACCCATTAAGTGAACCAACAAACAAATAATAAGGTATTAATAATAAAATGCATCAAATGGATGAAAAATTCCTTTTATTCAAATAATCAACCTTTTGTCTACAACATCCACTAACCAAACAAGAAGGTAAACTAACCGAAAATCCCAACTAAGAACCCGATTAAAATAATGGGGAGACTGCTTAAAACTACTAAGCGCCTGAGAATGCGGTAGGGGTTTCGAGCGTCCATCATAAGGAACATGAGGATGGCTGAAGCCACCGCGACCGTGCTCAACACTAAGGGGATCACACGAACCATCTTTCCTTTCTCCTTCGGTCACTTGGAGTAAGGGACACCCAGAGACTAGACCCTTTTATAAGCACCCTAATCTGACCGTTGAACCTCAAACGGCAACAAATATGACCGTTGGTTTCCCCAAGAATCCAATGTTTTATTTTGACCGTTGGGTCTTCTTATCCTCTATGTTTTATTCTGACCATTGGAAATAAAATGATTTACCCCAAAAGGATCGGCATGATAATTGTGTATTTTGCTTTAATATTTTAAAGTTTCATCAATGTTAATTTAGTTAATTTATCTCTTGTTTTCCCAGAATGATAATTCTATTTTATGTTTCTAAACGGCAAAAATTAATATTATTGTTTTTCTTCCATTATACATATTAATTTGAACAATTGAACTTTTATTTTCTATTTATATCAAACTTGAGGGATTTTTATGAGATATATATATATATATTGCATCAAATTAGAAATATTATTTCTCTTATAATTCGACCTTTATTAACTATTTTGAAAACTACGTCAAATTATGGTTTCTTCTACTCATGTGTTTCGTGGTGATGATAATTATATCAACACACTTTTATTAAATGTAATTATGTTTAATAATAATCTTCAATTAAGAAAATTAGGGTAATTAACTAATAAAGGAAACTAAAATACATATTTATATACATATATATTTTCATGTTAGCATAATTATATTAAGTTACCATACTTTATAAAATTATGTTTTTCTCAATGTAAAATGAAGGTTTATTATTTTGAAGATTTGGGTTGTTTAGTCTTTTGTTTTAATAACTTTTAGATATTAACTTGTAAATTTAAATTTAGATAAGTAGCAATAAATATTAAATTATATGTTTTGATAAAGGAAATAGAGGAAAATGAAAATATAATTTATGTTTTAAATAGGGGCTTAATAGTTTAATATATAGGTGTATTAATAACCCTTGACTTAGGATAATAATAGTTTATTAATAAGGTTATATTAATGAATTTGTAATAGGTTTAAAATAATAAAATAATTTTTTTAGGATAAAAACATTGAAATAAAATAAATAGATAAAATATGTTAAACGCGTTAAAAAAAAGAAAAAGAAAAAAAAAACGAAGACCGCGTGTTTTTTTAATGCAGCGCGTGTCTGAGCCGTCCGATCAGCCCTGGCTTGATCCCAGCTGCCCGCTGATTTCGCGTCTTCCTCCTACCTCACGCCGCTGTTTTCTTCCTCCTTATCGCGCCGCTGAACCAGTGGGATATACCCTGTTTTTCTTCGTCTAGGCCGGCTAGTAGACCCCGCACCGTCTCCTCTTTTCCTCCAGTTGGCACCGACTCAGCCCGGCTGTCCGGTCGACGAATTCACAGGGATCCTGCTTGTCTCTCTTTTTTAAATACCCTGTTGCACCGAAGGCCGAAGGGCTTGCACCGACTCCCTTGATCTCTCCGGCCTCGGGACCTCTTCGCTGCTCCATTCTCCTCCTCCTCCTCATCGAGCTAAGGTAAGGGTCGTGTTCTGTTTTTTATTAAATTTGGTTAAATCTTCGGTTTATATATTAATATATATATATAAACATGATATATATATATGTATATCTTCTGGATTTATATGTTCGGTTCCTCTTGCCTCGCCCACTCCTCCAATCCAAGCAAGGTAAAAATCATGTTTTAATATCGGTTGGGTTTTGACAAGATTCAGTTTTATATAAATATGTATATATTTATATATACATGATATATATACATTTCTGGTATGTGTGAACCTGGTGCGAACCTAGAATTTGAGATCTCTTTCTCGGCTTGAAGAACCGAATAGTGGGTAAAGGGGAAATCCTCCTCATCGTTTCCTACCCCCTTTTTTATAAGATTTACATGGTTATATACACTTGTTATATAAATGTGTATAGGAATATATGGGATCATATAAACCTGTTTTGACTTGTTTTAACTATTCCTAGAACCGATCTTGTCAGCCCCTTTGTGAAAACCTAAAATTGGGAGTAAGGGTTCGAAGGTTCTGTTTTTATTTGGGGGCGGGTTCTTACTTTTCACACCTTGTGTTTATATATGTATGTATTTATATACATATATACACACATATGTATAAGATGATAAATGCAAGTATACAACCTCTCCTCAATGTTTATACCCCTGATTTTTCTTTTCGCCTATAAAAAATGGAGATTTTGAGTAATTGAATGAATAGGTAAAATTATGCAAGTGAATGAAGTATATTGTTGTTGTATATACATACACGTATGTGTATATACATTAATATGAACTTAGTGTCCATGTTTTGAAATTTTATTACAATATAGCATGATGAAGTTTATGGGTTGGTTGGATTTCAAAATCATTCTTGAAACTGAGAATTTTCATTTATCACTGCTCTGGGTAAATCAGGATTTTTTGTTTTGTGCAAATGGTTAGTATGAACTCCTTGAACTTTTACAAATGCATACATGTATTCATAGGTATGTACTCATGTTTATTTAAAGTGCTAATAAAAGAGTTTACACAATTATATACATGATTTCGACAAGATGGATTTGATTATGCACATTGTAACCTCAACTGCCTATTTTAAAGGCCTATGATATCCATTTATCATCATATGTGTAAGTTATGAACGACCATGATTTAATTGGGTATTATGATGTTATGTAATGTTAAGTGTTATGTTCATTTTCTTGAAACCCATGTTTTCAAATGTAAGATAACTTGTTATGTGCACGGAGTTTTAGCATGCATGTCATCATGTTTTTAATGATTAAACTGTCTTCATGTAACGAATAAGTATGTGAAAATGGGGTTTAATTAAGAATTCATGAAACCCTATGAACGAATGGCCATGTCAAGATATGTGAGGGATGTATAGAACTTACATGTGATGGGTGTGCCTGGAATTATATAGCGCAACGAGAATGATGTGACGGGTGCACCCAGAATTATACAGCGCTCCAATGCATTGGGTAAAGAAGGAGTCTCATGAGACGATTATGTGCGACGGCCTTGGCAGTTAGCCTTGGCTTGAGCTAAGGAAACAGGGTGGGCAGTGAGCCTTGACCTGTTAAGTATGTTTTACGGTCTTGACGAAAGGTCTTGACAAAGTCCAGTATTATACATTCCCTTTGCATGTAATGATAAAGGTTAACCAGGGGTTAGTTCAACTAATAGGACAACCCCTAGTTGAAAGATCCCAAGATCATGAAAATGTACTTTATGTAACAAGAACTGTTTTTCATATGGTAAACTGTTAGATGATCTTTATTTTACTCATGAACCATGATATGCATGTTTTCCCTGTTTAGCCATAGAATTCTTTTATAATTAAAGTAACCTTGTTTTAACATTATGCACTGTTTATTTTTCTTATATTTCGCACTCTGATCATGTTTACATTAAATCTCATTTCAAGTATGTGCTTCTCTGTGCAAGTGGTTTTCAAAGAAATATGGATTTCATGTTTTAAAAAAAGATAGTGTTTTGTTTTAGCAAAGTGTTTTATCCTCTTCAAAAGAACTTCTTTGAGAAAGGATTTTCTAAAAATGTTTTAAAACCCCTTACTGGGCATTTTTGCTCACCCTACGTTTTGTTAAATTTTTTCAGGCATGGTTGATACCTATGAAGTTAATCGGAAGCAGCTGGTTTCCCAGAATCTTGAGCCTCGCGATCTTCTGTAGTAATGAGACATGTTATTTAATTTGTAATGATGTAATGTTAAGTATATCATGTCTCATTAAGCACCCTGGGTTTGGGGGTCACTACAGTTGGTATCAGAGGATGGGTTCAGGAAACTCTGGAAAACCAGGTGATATAAATATATTGCTAAGACTAACTAAGTAAAAATGTTATTAACTTTCAGATGGATGATGTACCTACCGACCTTTTGTCACTTCCCACTGAGGCTCTAGAGAACATTATATCTCTAGCTAGCTGCGAGAACTTTTTGAATTACGCCCAAATTCGCATGACGTGTAATCACCTGTACGATGTGTCAAACTCATCTAGGGTGCTTAGTCTCTACCGGGGATTGGGGATGGATTATCTCCTAATGATGATGACCCAATTTCCCTCTTATGCACGTCGGGGAAGGTATCACGAAGGACTCTTCCGAGTGTTTACTACTGGCGAGGAATTCGGCACAATGCTTGATAACCCTTTCCAAGAAGCTGCTGCTGCCGGAGACCTCCGAGCGGCTTACCTGTGCCAAATTTTGCACTATGGCTTCTGGGGCCAGTTAATGGACTTTGGAGCGTTGGAAAATGAGTCCACCCGTGTGTCTTTTAGGAAAGAAGTGTACACCGATGTTTCCCAACTCCACACCCCTCACGCTAAACTCAGGAGGAGTTATAAATGTTCCCATGAGTTTAGCCCTGTCTATTCATCTTGTGTGTGGTTTGAAGAGTTAGGAAGTTTTTCCACTCTTTGTGGCGTACGTCTTGTAAACTCAGACTTTTCTGTGTAAATGTTTTCATAAATGGAAGTTCCTTGTTTCCTTTCATGTCTTCACCTTATCAATGTTGTTAAGAGTTTCCCTTCTATGTTTGTTTTCATATGGCTGGTCAAACAAACTTCTCATCCCTACCCAATGAACTAGTAGAAGTCATCTTGATCAAGGCATGCATGGTGGATTACCCATCCTTTCTCCACCTACGAGGGTCCTGCCAGCGTTTGCTCGATTTAGCAAACGGTCTAGAGATTCTTCGGTTATGTCAAGAGTATGATCGCATCTTTCACCTCATCGCCGCTGCTCAACTCCCCTGCTATAGGAGAAGGGTAATGTACTTTGAGGGCCTGTTCCAGTGTTTTACTCTGGCACAAAACTTTTCTGCCAGAGCGTGTTTCCTCGTGGCCGCCCAGGATGGCCAGCTCAGTGCAGCCTACATGTTCCAAGTCTTGAACCTCAGTCTCCTCAACCGCATCATTCCCCTCGACTACCTCGAGCATGACGTGGCCAGAAGAGTCATCAGGGAGTTTATTTACTCGGACGTTTCCGAGCTTTTCATCACACGAGCCTCCCTTTGGAAGCCCGTGTGCAGTACACACGAATAGAAGTTCAAGGAGCACTGTTTGAGGTGCATCTGGACTAGGGAAATGGAAGAGCTGTGTGCCAAATTTGGTGTCCCGTTAACCGAGCCAAATCTGCTATTTCGGTAGAGTTGTACGTATGGGGTTTTTAGTTTTTCTTTTTTTTTTATGATAGAATTGCGAGGACACAATTCTTTATAGGGGGAAATAATGTAACAACCAGAGAAAACCATGTTTTGTTTTGATTTTTGACAAGTTTTCTTTTCAATGTCACCCGTTAAGTGAACCAACAAACAACTAATAAGGTATTAATAATAAAATGAATCAAATGGATGAAAAATTCCTTTTATTCAAATAAGAAACCTTTTGGCTGCAACATCCACTGACCAAACAAGAAGGTAAACTAACCGAAAATCCCAACTAAGAACCCGATTACAATAATGGGGAGACTGCTTAAAACTACTAAGAGCCCGAGAATGCGGTAGGGGTTTCGAGCGTCCATCATAAGGAACATGAGGATGGTTGAAGCCACCGCGACCGTGCTCAACACCAAGGGGATCACACGAACCATCTTTCCTTTCTCCTTCGGTCACTTGGAGTAAGGGACACCCAGAGACTAGACCCTTTTATAAGCACCCTAATATGACCGTTGAACCTCAAACAACAACAAATCCGACCATTGGTTTCCCCAAGAATCCAATGTTTTATTTTGACTATTGGGTCTTCTTATCCTCTATGTTTTATTCTGACCATTGGAAATAAAATGATTTACCCCAAAAGGATCAACATGATAATTGTGTATTTTGCTTTAATATTTTAAAGTGTCATCAATGTTAATTTAGTTAATTTATCTCTTGTTTTCCCAGAATGATAATTCTATTTTATGTTTCTAAACGGAAAAAATTAATATTATTGTTTTTCTTCCATTATACATATTAATTTGAACAATTGAACTTTTATTTTCTATTTATATCAAACTTGAGGGATTTTTATGAGATATATATATATATATATATTGCATCAAATTAGAAATATTATTTCTCTTATAATTCGACCTTTATTAACTATTTTGGAAACTACGTCAAATTATGGTTTCTTCTACTCATGTGTTTCGTGGTGATGATAACTATATCAACACACTTTTATTAAATATAATTACGTTTAATAATAATCTTCAATTAAGAAAATTAGGGTAATTAACTAATAAAGGAAACTAAAATACATATTTATATACATATATATTTTCATGTTAGCATAATTATATTAAGTTACCATACTTTATAAAATTATGTTTTTCTCAACGTAAAATGAAGGCTTATTATTTTGAAGATTTGGGTTGTTTAGTCTTTTGTTTTAATAACTTTTAGATATTAACTTGTAAATTTAAATTTAGATAAGTAGTAATAACTATTAAATTATATGTTTTGATAAAGGAAATAGAGGAAAATGAAAATATAATTTATGTTTTAAATAGGGGCTTAATAGTTTAATATATAGGTGTATTAATAACCCTTGACTTAGGATAATAATAGTTTATTAATAAGGTTATATTAATGAATTTTTAATAGGTTTAAAACAATAAAATAACTTTTTTTAGGATAAAAACATTGAAATAAAATAAATAGATAAAATATGTTAAACGCGTTAAAAAAAAAGAAAAAAAAAACGAAGACCGCGTGTTTTTTTAACGCCGTGCGTGTCTGAGCCATCCGATCAGCCCTGGCTTGATCCCAGCCTCCCACTGATTTCACGTCTTCCTCCTACCTCGCGCCGCTATTTTCTTACTCCTTGTCGCGCCGCTGAACTAGTGGGATATACCCCGTTTTTCTTTGTCTAGGCCGGCTAGTAGACCCCGCACCGTCTCCTCTTTTCCTCTAGTTGGCACCGACTCAGCCCGGCTGTCCGGTCGTCGATTTCACAGGGAGCCTGCTTGTCTCTTTTTTTTTAAATACCCTATTGCACCAAAGGCCAAAGGGCTTGCACCGGCTCCCTTGATCTCTCTGGCCTCGGGACCTCTTCGATGCTCCGTTCTCCTCCTCCTCCTCATCGAGCTAAGGTAAGGGTCGTGTTCTGTTTTTTCTTAAATTTGGTTAAAGCTTCGGTTTATATATTAATATATATATGTATAAACATGATATATATATATGTATATCTTCTGGATTTATATGTTCGGTTCCTCTTGCCTCGCCCACTCCTCCAATCCAAGCAAGGTAAAAATCATGTTTTAATATCGGTTGGGTTTTGAAAAGATTCGGTTTTATATAAATATGTATATATTTATATATACATGATATATATACGTTTCTGGTATTTGTGAACCTGGTGCGAACCTAGAATTTGAGATCTCTTTCTCGGCTTGAAGAACTGAATAGCGGGTAAATGGGAAATCCTCCTCATCGTTTCCTACCACTTTTTTTATAAGATTTACACGGTTATATACACTTGTTATATAAATGTGTATAGGAATATATGGGATCATATAAACCTGTTTTGACCTATTTTAACTATTCCTAGAACCGATCTTGTCAGCCCCTTTGTGAAAACCTAAAATTGGGAGTAAGGGTTCGAAGGTTCTGTTTTTATTTGGGGGCGGGTTCTTACTTTTCACACCTTGTGTTTATATATGTATATATTTATATACATATATATACACATATGTATAAGATGATAAATGCAAGTATACAACCTCTCCTCAATTTTTATACCCCTAATTTTTCTTTTCGCCTATAAAAAATGGAGATTTTGAGTAATTGAATGAATAGGTAAAATTATGCAAGTGAATGAAGTATATTGTTGTTGTATATACATACACGTATGTGTATATACATTAATATGAACTTAGTGTCCATGTTTTGAAATTTTATTACAATATAGCATGATGAAGTTTATGGGTTGGTTGGATTTCAAAATCATTCTTGAAACTGAGAATTTTCATTTATCACTGCTCTGGGTAAATCAGGATTTTTTGTTTTGTGCAAATGGTTAGTATGGACTCCTTGAACTTTTACAAATGCATACATGTATTCATAGGTATGTACTCATGTTTATTTAAAGTGATAATAAAAGAGTTTACACAATTATATACATGATTTCCCCAAGATGGACTTGATTATGCACATTGTAACCTCAACTGCCTGTTTTAAACGCCTATGATATCCATTTATCATCATATGTGTAAGTTATGAACGACCATGATTTAATTGGATATTATGATGTTATGTAATTTTAAGTGTTATGTTCATTTTCTTAAAACCCATGTTTTCAAATGTATGATAACTTGTTATGTGCACGGAGTTTTAGCATGCATGTCATCATGTTTTTAATGATTAAACTGTCTTCATGTAATGAATAAGTATGTGAAAATGGGGTTTAATTAAGAATGCATGAAACCATATGAACGAATGGCCATGTCAATATATGTGAGGGATGTATAGGACTTACATGTGACGGGTGCGCCTGAAATTATATAGCGCAACAAGAATGATGTGACGGGTGCGCCCGGAATTATACAGCGCTCCAATGCATTGGGTAAAGCAGGAGTCTCATGAGACGATTATGTGCGACGGCCTTGGCAGTTAGACTTGGCTTGAGCTAAGGAAACAGGGTGGGCAGTGAGCCTTGACCTGTTAAGTATGTTTTACGGTCTTGACGAAAGGTCTTGACAAAGTCCAGTATTATACATTCCCTCTGCATGTAATGATAAAGGTTAACTAGGGGTTAGTTCAACTAACAGGACAATCCCTAGTTGAAAGCTCCCAAGATCATGAAAATGTACTTTATGTAACAAGAACTTTTTTTCATATGGTAAACTGTTAGATGATCTGCATTTTACTCATGAACCATGATATGCATGTTTTCCCTGCTTAGCCATAGAATTATTTTAGAATTAAAGTAACCTTGTTTTAACATTATGCATTGTTTATTTTTCTTATATTGCGCACTCTGATCATGTTTACATTAAAGCTCATTTCAAGTACGTGCTTCTCTGTGCAAGTGGTTTTCAAAGAAAGATGGATTTCATGTTTTAAGAAAAGATAGTGTTTTGTTTTAGCAAAGTGTTTTATCCTCTTCAAAAGAACTTCTTTGAGAAAGGATTTTCTAAAAATGTTTTAAAACCCCTTACTGGGCATTTTTGCTCACCCTACGTTTTGTTAAATTTTTTCAGGCATGGTTGATACCTATGAAGTTAATCGAAAGCAGCTGGTTTCCCAGAATCCTGAGCCTCGTGGTCTTCTGTAGTAATGAGACATGTTATTTAATTTGTAATGATGTAATGTTAAGTATATCATGTATCATTAAGCACCCTGGGTTTGGGGGTTTCTACAAGACCCATGGGCTCATATGACAAGGTTCATGGCCTGGGGAGGCGGGTCGTGACAAATGGTATCAGAGCCAATACCCAGCTGGAAGTGCTTAGGCACTGCCTGGGTTTGAGTCTTGGGGTCCACAACGAGGGCGTTGTGCTTTAAAGGGGTGGATAATGTAAGAATCCTGAAAAAGTGAGACTTAAAAAGGCTAAATGTTACTACCCATGTCAATAAGTTGCACCTTTCTTTTCAGGAGCCTACTTGATTAGAACTCTATAGTTAAGCATGCTTGGCCTGGAGTAGTAATCAAGATGAGTGACCTTCTGGGAAGTTTCCCAGGGTGTGTGTGAGTGAGGAAAAAACACACTGAAAGAACATGTGTTGGCCTGTGGGGACAGTCATTAGTCTGATCAGCGACCCTAGTGAGTAATAGCCTATGGGGTGCTGGGAAGGCAACCAAGGTATTACAGGAGACCCATGGAACCAAGGTATTACAGGAGACCCATGGGGTTAGATGACAAGGTTCATGGCCTGGGGAGGTGGGTCATGACAACATAAGAGTTTCATTTGTTGTCAATGAGAAGTCAATATGTGAATGAAAGGTATTGAAGAAGTTGGTGAAGCCTTGGATAATTTTTTTTGATTCAAAGCATTGAATGCTACACTTGATAAATTCTCCAAGAGGATAGAATTCAGATGATTTTTGAACTGATCATAATTTCCAAGACATGTGTCACTGAATGACACTTTGTTACACCATTTGAAGAGGGCCATGCAATACTTAATTGCATGATGAATTTAGAAGATCCACCCAATAGATTCTAATTGGATGAAGTTGGTGAACAAAATCAAATGATTTCTTGAGCCGATACTCAAATTCCAAGACATGTGTTTAAAGAAAACACATCACTCACAATAATGATTCCATGCATTATGATCTAATACATAAGGTAAAGAAGAGTTCCATGCATCATCAATTATTGAATCAAATGAGGAGTATTGAAGATCTTTGATTTGTTATTCCAAAAATAAAATTAGGATGGTGTTTGAAGATGAAAGACGAGAAAGGAAGCATGCATGGGCTTAGTATGAAATCTACTAAGCACATTGACTATGTATGGGATTTGTAGGAAGAAGGTGGCCATGCACTCTTTTAAAATTGGTTTTTAATCAAGTAGGCCTTACATTAAAAAATATAGTCCAACCAAGAGGGACATCTGAGGTCCTCGACCACAGGCACATGTAGGACCTGAGGGTTAACTATGCCTGAGGGAAGCCTCAAAGCCATCCACACATGAGGAAGGAGTGCGGTCCATGTATAAGTCCGCAGGAGCATGAACGGTGATCAACCCATGTGGAAAGGGTGCATAGTGGGTGTCAGGAGCGTGCCCGAGGAGGCAAGAGTGGGCACAAAATCACACCCGCAGAACACCGGTGTGGGGTGGTACCGATATTGAAGAAGTTGGTGAAGCCTTGGATAATTTTTTTTGATTCAAAGCATTGAATGCTACACTTGATAAATTCTCCAAGAGGATAGAATTCAGATGATTTTTTAACTGATCATAATTTCCAAGACATGTGTCACTGAATGACACTTTGTTACACCATTTGAAGAGGGCCATGCAATACTTAATTGCATGATGAATTTAGAAGATCCATACAATAGATTCTAATTGGATGAAGTTGGTGAACAAAATAAAATGATTTCTTGAGCCGATACTCAAATTCCAAGACATGTGTTTAAAGAAAACACATCACTCACAATAATGATTCCATGCATTATGCTCTAATACATGAGGTAAAGAAGAGTTCCATGCATCATCAATTATTGAATCAAATGAGGAATATTGAAGATCTTTGATTTGTTATTCCAAAAATAAAATTAGGATGGTGTTTGAAGATGAAAGATGATAAAGGAAGCATGCATGGGCTTAGTATGGAATCTACTAAGCACATTTACTATGTATGGGATTTGTAGGAAGAAGGTGGACATGCACTCTTTTAAAATTGGTTTTTAATCAAGTAGGCCTTACATTAAAAAATATAGGCCAACCAAGAGGGACATCTGAGGTCCTCGACCACAGGCACATGTAGGACCTGAGGGTCAACTATGCCTGAGGGAAGCCTCAAAGCCATCCCTACATGAGGAAGGAGTGCGGGCCATGTATAAGTCTGCAGGAGCATGCACGGTGATCAACCCATGTGGAAAGGGTGCATAGTGGGTGCCAGGAGCGCGCCCGAGGAGGCAAGAGTGGGCACAAAATCACACCCGCAGAACACCGGTGTGGGGTGACACCGGTATTGAAGAAGTTGGTGAAGCCTTGGATAATTTTTTTTTGATTCAAAGCATTTAATGCTACACTTGATAAATTCTCCAAGAGGATAGAATTCAGATGATTTTTGAACTGATCATAATTTCCAAGACACGTGTCACTGAATGACACTTTGTTACACCATTTGAAGAGGGCCATGAAATACTTAATTGCATGATGAATTTAGAAGATCCATCCAATAGATTCTAATTGGATGAAGTTGGTGAACAAAATCAAATGATTTCTTAAGCCGATACTCAAATTCCAAGACATGTGTTTAAAGAAAACACATCACTCACAATAATGATTCCATGCATTATTCTCTAATACATGAGGTAAAGAAGAGTTCCATGCACCATCAATTATTGAATCAAATGAGGAATATTGAAGATCTTTGATTTGTTATTCCAAAAATAAAATTAGGATGGTGTTTGAAAATGAAAGACGAGAAAGGAAGCATGCATGGGCTTAGTATGGAATCTACTAAGCACATTGACTATGTATGGGATTTGTAGGAAGAAGGTGGCCATGCACTCTTTTAAAATTGGTTTTTAATCAAGTAGGCCTTACATTAAAAAATATAGGCCAACCAAGAGGGAAATATGAGGTCCTCGACCACAGGCACATGTAGGACCTGAGGGTCAACTATGCCTGAGGGAAGCCTCAAAGCCATCCCTACACGAGGAAGGAGTGCGGGCCGTGTATAAGTCCACAGGAGCATGCATGGTGATCAACCCATGTGGAAAGGGTGCATAGTGGGTGCCAGGAGCGCGCCCGAGGAGGCAAGAGTGGGTGCAAAATCACACCCGCAGAACACCGGTGTGGGGTGGCACTGGTATTGAAGAAGTTGGTGAAGCCTTGGATAATTTTTTTTGATTCAAAGCATTGAATGCTACACTTGATAAATTCTCCAAGAGGATAGAATTCAGATTATTTTTGAACTGATCATAATTTCCAAGACATGTGTCACTGAATGAAACTTTGTTACACCATTTGAAGAGGGCCATGCAATACTTAATTGCATGATGAATTTAGAAGATCCATCCAATAGATTCTAATTGGATGAAGTTGGTGAACAAAATCAAATGATTTATTGAGCCGATACTCAAATTCCAAGACATGTGTTTAAAGAAAACACATCACTCACAATAATGATTCCATGCATTATGCTCTAATACATGAGGTAAAGAAGAGTTCCATGCATCATCAATTATTGAATCAAATGAGGAATATTGAAGATCTTTGATTTGTTATTCCAAAAATAAAATTAGGATGGTGTTTGAAGATGAAAGACGAGAAAGGAAGCATGTATGGGCTTAGTATGGAATCTACTAAGCACATTGACTATGTATGGGATTTGTAGGAAGAAGGTGGCCATGCACTCTTTTACAATTGGTTTTTAATCAAGTAGGCCTTACATTAAAAAATATAGGCCAACCAAGAGGGACATCTGAGGTCCTCGACCACAGGCACATGTAGGACCTGAGGGTCAACTATGCCTGAGGGAAGCCTCAAAGCCATCCCTACATGAGGAAGGAGTGCGGGCCATGTATAATCCCACAGGAGCATGCACGGTGATCAACCCATGTGGAAAGGGTGCATAGTGGGTTCCAGGAGCGCGCCCGAGGAGGCAAGAGTGGGCGCAAAATCACACCCACAGAACACCGGTGTGGGGTGGCACCGGGAGAGGGGGAAAGATAATTCTGAGTGTTGGATTCCACGACTTGATACTTAAACCATGAGCATCCTACATATGCATTTCGACGTGGGACAACATTTTAACTTATGAAAGAAATCTCAGCCATCTATCAGATCTCACGTGAGATCTTGGCCACACGTCGCATCCTACGTCCTACAATGCAATCCGAGCCATCCATCCATCCGTGCCACATCTGTTTGAACTAGGATCGTTCGATGATCCCTCAATAGCATCGTCTTCAACCTACGAGCCATCTGACACCACTATACAACTAGAGCATAGATGAACCTCTGTGATCGTACTCTGGACACCATTGATGATAAAGTCCTGCATCAGGATCATCTGAATGAAACAAATACATGTATGCAATTACACTTGCATGCATGCATCAAAATAAAGAAATTTAGAGAAGTCCAAGTCAAAAAAAGTTTCCAAGGCTGCACTGGATGTTCGATATTCAAGGGAGGATTTAAAAACAAGATACACATGATCCTCATCACATGCACGTAAGGATAATCCCTTGAGTAAGAATCCCGCGTTTGAAAAGGAAACATCTGAGACTTATGTCTTAACTTTGACCTGTGACTTTGAAATTTTGAAGCCAAAGATCTCAGGCATTCAAATCCCCAATATTCATGTCATATACATAGATTTGAATGAGCATCCTCTACCTATAAAAGGATTATCCCTAATCCAAAATATGCTACTACCATCTCGTAAGAAGGATCTCCTGTTTCTCTGAAGAAACAGAGATAAAGTGAACCTCTCTAGTTCAAAAAAGGCAGAGGTACCGCACAGCCTAGCTACGCAAAGGAGAAGAGGATCCCACTGCCCTTAGAAAAGTTCTATGTACTCCCAAAGGGTCTCGCGAAGAAGAAGTCATGTTCACCCCTTGCATGAAGGGGAGCTGCACACCACTCGCGATTCGTGAAGAGAAGAACCACGAACCCCTTGTTTTTCAAAAGAAGGCGCACTATTTGTGTGAAGGAACTCCACAAGCACATGATCAGTTTTAATAAACCCTCGCCATGATTTGTGGAGGCATTCTCATGGGTACACAACTGGTGAATGCACCCTAGTGATATCCTGCGAAGGTACCCGAGCCGTGAACCTCCTTGGTTTCACGAAGAGAATGAGAGTTTATAAAGGGATAGTGTACACATACAATGCCCTTGGAGAAGAATAAAAACCTAAGCACACCCTTGTTACACCCATTCGGGTTGTGAAAAAAAAATAAGAAGAAGGGAATGGATGATGCACATGCATACATGTGAACGAGTTGAAACTACTTGCATGAAAAGAAAACAAAATAAGACAGTGTGTGTGCACATGTGAAGAAAGAGGAGGAAGAAAGAAGAAATAACACACACAAATGAATGCACCCATTTGGTTTTGAATAAACACACACTTATGTTGAACCTAAAATAGATAATAAGTGTGTGTGTGCAAAGAACCAAAGAAAAGAAATTTTTTATGATATTAAGTGAGGAAAAGAAAGAGAAAGTGTGTGTGATCAAAAGGTTATACCTAGTGGGGTTTTCACATAATCAAGAGAGAAAAAGGAGATTATTCATGCATGCATTCATGCACATGCACACATAAAGACACTTAAAAATAAAACTAAAGATTGTGAGTGCATGTGTGTAAAAAAGAAGAAGAAATGCCATAAAACTCATGCATAAAACATAATTAATTGAGATATCCAAAAACAATAAGTTTGGATGCCATGAAATCCATGTATGAAGTGAATGTGTATTGAGACTGATGCTAGAAATAATTAAAGAAGATCTTATATATGAGTTGATAGTGTTTGAGAATCCAAGAAGAGAGACAATGCTGATATTGTGCAAGATCATTGTTTCATATTAATATTCTTGAAGAAGTTTTGTGCACCACTTGCACATATCTTAGTGAGGTCGGGTCTTCATAAGAAGAAGAAATAATTGCCCGAGCATTGTGGCACTGAGGACTGATCAGAAAAGAGACTAGAGTTATTGAGCAAGGCCAATAGACCTTACCAAAGGCTGTTGAAGATTCTTGAAGAGATACACAGGAAAGTGTGATTTAGAAAGCTTGTGTGAGAAGAGAATAAGATTAATCTACATTGAATCAAAGATAAAAAATAAGGAATATTCTCGTGTGACTCAAGATCTAGAAGAACCCTATGAGATTTAGGGAGGAGAAGAAGACTTCAGTGGGACTCTGAAGCAAGCTAGTGAGACTCTGGTAACACTGTGTGAAGTAGTATAAAGAACCTCCTATGAGACTTAGGATAGATACAATGGGACTCTGTATCAACCATTGTAATTGATAATAATATTATAGTGGAGAATCTATGTTGGGGAGAATAATCAACACAACAAGGAGTAGGTCTTTGAACCAAACCTTGTAAATCCTTATGTCCAGTGCCTTTACATTTACAACATCATTTGAGGTAAGTCTAAGAGACATAAGAAGAGTGGATCAAGGATTTAACCAGAAATAGATGTTTAATTGAAAATAATCAATTAGTAAAAAGATTTAAAGGATCAATGATTCAACCCCTTCCCCTCTTAGTGATTCACACTGATCTAGGAACTTCAATTGGTATCAGAGGGAAGTTCACCTATAAAAGATCCAAGGGAGTCTTTATGAAGTGAAGATTTGAGGAGATGAGTGAGCAACCTCAAATGGAGATATCTTTTAAGACTCAAAAGAACATAAAGAAGAAACATGCAAGGAATATGAAGAAGAATTTTACTACTAATGGGAAGACACCTTCTACTGAAGGCAATATGAAAGGTACAACATGTGATAATACTTATTATTCTTCTGATGAATTCCATTCAAGATGTGATGATGATAGATCAATTATTAATCTTCAGACTGCACTCAAATATCATCTAAAGAAAGTCCCTAGAGAAGTATCAAGACATATTGTTGCAAGCATTAGTACTCTTCAAGATGAAAATTTACAGCTAAAAGAAGAAGCTAATGCCATGGAAGACACATTGGCTAAAAGGGTTGGCATATCCAACACTCTCACAAATCTTGTGAAAGAAAAGGAAGAAAAAAATTCTCTTTGAAATGAAATAATTGACGAAGTTACTGAATAATTTCAAGGGATTATTTGTGAGAAGAAATTCTTTGAGATTGTGTTTGTTGAATCTTTCCATGCATTTAAAAAGTTGTAAAAAGTCTCTATGGTTGTCAAAGTTTCTCAACTAAAAGACAAATCCAAAAAGGTATAGGAGCTTGACATATCTTTGCAACAATTAAGGAATGTTCATGAAGATAAAATGATAAATATGAAGGAGAATTGGGAAAATCAATATGAGATTAGTTAAGGATGAAAAGAACTCCCTCAACATGAAGTGTTCAGAGCTAGAGGTGAAATTGAAGAATCAACAATCACTCCAAGATGAAACTTCCCAAACAGCTGAAAGAAGAGATGTTTCCACTCAAGTTTGCATATAAGAATATGATTCCAAGAGAAATTTTGAAATAATCCTCTAATCCAATGGAAACATCCTCCAAGAAGAAGGTATCCCAAAACCTAGTTATTTCTATTTCTACTAATACAATTGCATATGCAAGTACAGGTTCAATTCTAAAAGCTGGGAAGATGTGGATTGATAAAAATGTTGACACATCCATCAAAATTTAAAGGATAGATGCTGGGATGATTAAAAAGAACAACTCCAAAATGGATGCTCCAAAGAAATAAAGACCATTCCAAAAACAACAAAGCACTAAATCTAGCCATACTAATACTACAAGAAAAAGAAGAAAATTTATTAGCTACTATTGGTGTTGCTGGAAGTTTGGGTATCAGGACAATGATTGTTGGAATAATATGCCAACATATGAAAATTATAGAAGGCCTACATTCAGGGAAATTAGATGTGAATAAATGAAACATCCTATAAAGTAAAGGCAGAAAACACAGATGAACATGAATCTGTCTATCAAGAACATATTTGAATATCTTGAAGACTTCTGTGATAATTGCAACAAAAGTGGCCATAGTTATGATGAGTACTGGTTTAGTCCTACCATGCCTCATTCATATGTTGATAAGAAGTATAAACCATAACAAATTCAGGAGAAAGTAAAAAGAGTTGAAAAGTCTTCCATTGGGAATATACAAAATAATAAAGTCAAGAAAATAGTTAAAGAAATTATTCCCAAGAATAAGTTCAAGTTGGATTCCAAGAATTTCATCTCAACCAAGAAAAGATGCTTCTACTGTGTAAATAAAGGTCATACCATGGATTACTGAAAACAAGCCATGGAAATTAATGGAAGCAAACTGAAATTAAAAGTAGAATCAATCCAGAAGAAGATAGGATTGACTGAAGACATTCCTGAAGATAATCTTAATAAGTTACCTAAGAAAGGTAACTTGAAGAAAATGAAGAAGCCACATGGAATATCAAAATAATAACATGTTAAAAAGGGGTGTTTAGTTATCTAGTCTAATCAATTGAAAATTTCTAGAGAACTACAAAGATCTAAAGATGAAGTACTAGATAAAGCTAAGGAAAAGGGAAGACAAATCATTCCACATGAAGAAAAAATTCGAATTTCATGAGAGGTTTTCAGCACATGACAACCCAAGTATCTCACAACTAATGTGTGGAAGGTGTAAGAAGGTTGGACATCATGCAAAAAAATGTATAGCTATTTTACCAGGCCAAATGGAGATGTTGAAAATTGAAAAACATGCACCAGTGGAAGCTACTTCATTACTGGTAGAAGTAAAGATAAATAATACACAAAAGTTGAAGGTGAATGGAAGAAAAGGGTCCATGCTTACAATGAAAGATCAGAATGTCAAATGGAGAGGAGACACCAACATGAAGAGTACTAGACACAGTAGAGCTACAAGGAAAGGAGTTTTTGGGTTGAGAGAAAATTCTCAGCCCTGTTGTTCCCATTAAGAATCTCACATGTGTTCCATATTATTCCCTTATATTTTTTTGTATATGTGTACTTACATTATAGGTAATTGAAGGTTGAGGTCATTCTCAATATGAGAATATAAAGATCAAAGTGGAGAACAACAAGTTGGACTAATTATTTATGATTTGATAATTACTTTAAGTGTTCCATAGTGTAAGATTATCAACATGAATATCTTGAAGATTATGTGATGATATTTTCCACCATGATGAATCAAAGGTATTTCAACCCTTGAGGGGGAGAAAATATGAAGGAGTTGATATCAAGGATTATGTCATGAAAAATATTAAAATTCATATCATCACAAGAAGATGAAATTTGAGGTATTTCAATAACACTTTCATCCCTTGTTATTAATTGTATATCATGTCAATTAAGGGGGAGTGTATGATTGATGACGAGATGGGATGAAAGGGGGGAGATTTATCTTTGCACTTGAACTTTTTAATATGTTTGGTGAAGTATGTGAAGGATTTAGAATTTCATTGATAAATATGATTATCTCCAACCCCTTGGTTAAAATTTGATACATTCTGAGCATGATTTCACATTTATGGTTGTTTATGGATAGTATTGAAAACCTTTGTCATATCTCTCTTGTTTTCTACACCGGGTTAGCCCAAGTAGACTTAGAGTTGATTAACTAAAGTCTCTTTTCTAAGTGAACCATGTGACATCATCCCTCTCTCTCAAAAATATTCAAGATGATATTCTTTAAAGGGAGGAGAATAAGTTTTTGAAAAGTCCCCATTAAACCTTTGCATTTGGTTTCCAATAAGGGGGATAAAAAATTGGCACATATACTGACAATTGATGAAGTGTTCTTTATAAGGTATTGAGAACAAAATACAAAGGGGGAGATTGCAATGCATAAGAGTTGTATTTGTTGTCAATGATAAGTAAATATGTGAATGAAATGTATTGATGAATAAGTTGGTGAAGCCTTGGAGAATTTTTATTGATTAAAAGCATTGAATTATACACTTGATCAATTCTCCAAGAGGATATAATTCAGATGATTATTGAACTAGTCCTAATTTACAAGACATGTGTCACTGAATCACACTTTGTTACACCATTTGGAGAAGTCCATGCAATACTTAATTACATGATGAATTTATAAGATCCATCCAGTAACTTCTAATTGGATGAAGTGAGTGAACAAAATCAGACGATTTCTTGAGCCGATCCTCAAAGTCCAAGACACGCGTTTAAAGAAAACACATCACTCACAACAATGATTCCATGCATTATGCTCTAATGCATGAGGTGAAGAAGAGTTCCATGAATCATCTATTATTTAATAAAAGAAGGAATATTTAATATATTGGATTTTTTATTCCAAAAATAAAATTAGGATGATGGTTGAAGATAAAAAATTAGAATGGAAGCATGCATGGGATTAGTATAGAATCTACTAAGTACATTTCCCATGCATGTGATTTGTAAGAAGAAGGTGGCCATGAACTCTTGTACACTTGGTTTTTAACCAAGTAGTACTTACATTAAAAAATATAGGCCAAACAAGAGGGCCAGCTGAGGTCCTCAACCACAGGCACATGCAGGACCCAAGGGTCAACCACACCTGAGGGAAGCCTCAAATCCATCCCTATATAAGGCAGGAGTGCGGGCCATGTATAAGCTCGTAGAAGAATGCACAGTGATAAAACCATGCAAAAAGGGTGCATAGTGGGCACCAAGAGCGCACCTGAGGAGGCAAGAGTGGGAATGGAAGAAAGCTTGCATAACACCGGTGCGGGGTGGCACCAGGAGAGGGGGAAGGAGAATTCTGAGTTTTGGCTGTCGCGACTTGATACTTAAACTGCGAGCATATCGCATCCACGTTTTGATGTGGGAAAACATTTTAACCCATGGAAGCAATCTCAGCCATCCATCAGATCTTGCGTGAGATCTTGTCCGCACATCACATCCCGCATCCCATGATGCAATCTGACCTGTCCATCCATCCATGCCACATCTGTTTGAAACAAGACCGTTCGATGATCCATCAACAACATTGTCTTCAACCTCCGAGCCACCCAATGCCGCTGTACAACCAAAGCACAACTGAACCTCCATGATCCTACTCCGACCACCATTAATTATAAAACTCCCACATCAGGATCTTCTGAATGAAACGAATACATGCATACAATTACACTTGCATGCATGCATCAAAATAAAGAAATTAGGAGAAGGCCGAGGCAAATGAAGTTGACAAGACCAAAATGGACTTTCGATATTCAAGGGAGGATTTAAAAACAAGATACATATGATCCTCATCACATGCATGTAATAATAATACCATGAGAAATAATCCCACGTTTGAAAATGAAACATCCGAGACTTTTGGATTAACTTTGACCCGTATCTTTGAAATTTTGAAGCCAAAGATCTCAGGAATTCAAAGCTACAATATTCATGTTATATATGTGGATTTGAATGAGAATCCTATGCCTATAAAAGGATTATCCCTGAGTATAAATATACTGCTTTCATCTTGTAAGAAGGATCTCCTATTTCTCTAAAGAAACAGAGCTAAAGAGAACCTCTTTGGGTTGCAAAAGGTATAGGTACCACACAGCCTTACTACGTGAAGGAGAAGAGGATCATGCTGCCCTTAGACAAGTGATATGCACTCTCGAAGGGTCTTGTGAAGAAGAATTCTCACACACCCCTTGCATAAAGGAGATCCGCATACCACTCCTGGTTCATGAAGAACTACGAACCCCTTGGTTTTCAAAAGAAGGTGCACTCTCTGTGCAAAGGAACCCCACGAACACATGACCGATTTTAATAAACCCTCGTCGTGATTTGTGGAGGCATTCCTGCAGGTACACAACCTATGAATACACCCTAGTGATACCCTATGAAGGTACCCGATCCGTGAACCTACTTGGTTTCAAGAAGAGAAAGAGAGTTCATAAAGGGATAGTGTACACATACACTGCCCTTGGAGAAAAAGAACAACCCACACACACCCTTGTTACACCCATTCGGGTTATGAGGAAAAAAAGAAGAAGAAGGGCATGTATGATGCACATACATACATGTGAATGAGTTAAAACCACTTTCATGCAAAGAAAACAAAAGAATATAGTGCATGTGCACATGTGAAGAAAGATGAGGAAGAAAGAAGGAATAACACAAAAAAATGAATGCACCCATTTGAGTTTGAATAAACACACACTTATATTGAACCTAAAATAGATAATAAGTGTGCGTGTGCAAAGAACCAAAGAAAAGAAATTGTGTGTGATATTAAGTGAGGAAAATAAAGATAAAGTGTGTATTCTCAAAAGGTTATACCTAGTGGGGGTTTCACACAAGAAATAGAGAAGAAGAAGATTGTGCATGCATGCATGCATGCACATGCACATGTGAAGACACTTAAAATAAGAATCAATATTGTGAGTGTACGTGTGTAAACAAGAAGAATAAATTCCATGAAACTCATGCATGAAGCATAATTAATTTAGATATAAAAAAACAAGAAGTTTGGATTCCATGTAATCCATGCATGAAGTGAATGTGTATTGATACTGAAGCCAAACAGAATTAAAGAAGATCTTATATTTGAGTTGACAGTGTTTGAGAATCCAAGAAGAGAGACAATGTTGATATTGTGCAAGATCATTCTTGCATATTAATATTCTTGAAGAAGTTTTGTGCACCACTTTCACAAATCTTAGTGAGGCCGAGTCTTCATCATAAGAAGAAAGAATTGCCTGAGCATTGTGGCACTGAGGACTGATCAGAAAAGTGATCAGAGTTATTGAGCAAGGCCAACAGACCTTACCAAAGGCTATTGAAGATTCTTGAAGAGATACACAGGAAAGTGTGATTTAGAAAGCCTGTGTAAGAAGAGAATAAGATGAATCTACAATGAATCAAAGAGAAAAAAGAAAGAAGCTTCTCATGTGACTTGAGAGATAGAAGAACCCTGTGAGATTCAGGGAGGAGAAGAAGACTTCAGTGGGACTCTGAAGCAGGCCAGTGAGACTCTGGTAACACTATGTGAAACAGTATAAAGAACCTCATATGGGACTTAGGAGAGATATAGTGGGACTCTTTATTGACCATTGTAATTGATAATAAGATTATAGTGGAGAATATTTTTTGGGGAGAATAACCAACACAGTAAGGAGTAGGTCTTTGAACCAAACCTTGTAAATCCTTCTATTAAGTGCCTTTAAATTTACAACATCATTCAAGGTAAGGATGAGAGACACGAGAAGAGTAGATCGAGGCTGTAACCATCTATAGAGGTTTAATTTAAAATAATCAGTTAGTAAAAATATTTAAAGGGATCACTGATTCACCCCTCCCCCTCTCAGTGATTCACACTGATCTGGGAACTTCAGAAGCACTGTATGGAAAGAGATGTCATACACCAACATGTTAGGATGAAGTTGGTGAAAGGAAGCTTGTAAGCCCAAATATTGTAGAGGAAACAACAGTGAAGGTAAAGACTATTCAAACCCATATCAAAGTAGCTCAAAGGATACAAAAGAGCTATGTTGATAATCGAAGGAAAGATTTTGAATTTCAAGTGGGAGATCATGTTTTCTTGAAAGTATATCCATGGAATGATTTTATAAGATTTGGGAATAAAGGGAAACTGAGCCCCAGGTACATTGGTCCTTTTGAAATATTGGAGAGAATTGGAGGTGTGGTTTATTGTTTGGCAATGATTCCTAGCCTTTCTAAGGTACACAATGTGTTCCACATCTCCTTTTTAAGAGAGTACATGCTAGACCCAACACATGTCCTCACTTATGAAGGAATATAATTAAAACCCAAATCCTTTTATGATGAATAACTATCCAAATCTTTTTACGAGGTAAAATTTTGGTAATTTAGAGGATGAAATTTTTTGAAGGAGGGGAGAATGTAACACGCCAAGGATTTACAAATAATTTTAATATAGAATATAATGTATATAACACTGATTCTCTGTGAAACAATACTTTTTTATTATAGTTATTTAAACAAGATAGTTATAACCTATCCATTAAACATAATTTTACTGCTTCTGTGTTTTGAATTTTGAAAAATTGACATACACGGTTACAATTAGTAAGATATTTAGAGTCTGATAGGATCAAATTAATTTTTTTGTGAATAGTAACTTGACCCTTTGAAATAGTAATATACCCTTATGAATAGTAATATGACCCTTATAAATAGTAAATCTGCCAAATGAATAGTAAAATCATCCATAAGAGTATAAATAATATTTAGGCACCTTATAAATGAAAGTATGATATAATTATATCATAGTACTAGTAAGTGAATATTTTTTAAAAATAATAATTAAGTGTTGGTATTTTTGTGAGTAATAAATATTTAATTACAATTTTATAATTAATAAATTGATTTAAAATAAAATTAATTTTCATAAAATGTATTCATAAATAATTATTTTATTTTCCTATGATTTTAGGATAATCTAATAAGACCTTCGTTAATTTTTTAGGGTGTTATAAAATCAGTTTTAACTTTAAAAATGTATTTTTTGAGTAAATGGCGATTTTAATTAAAAATTAAATTTCTCATATTTAGAAAACTATTTTTATAAAATGGATTTAATTTTTAAATTTTACACATCAAAATATGGTTAGGGTGAATCTTTAGTTTTTTTTCCTGAAATACTTGAATTTTTAGTGAATAATAAAATACGGTAATTTATAGTATAAATACATTATATGCTAAATACACTTTTCCTTGAGTCATGGATAATGTAAACAACTTTGGTTCAAACTAACATTAACTTATTATTATATTTAGTCACAAGAATAAATACTATTTCTTTTCTTGATAAAAAAAATAAAATAATAAATAAAATAATGAGAAAATACCCCTCTCCTCCACTATAAAAACCACCCCTCACCCCCTTCTTCTCCTCACACCTTACAAGATTTGAGCCTTGTAAAATTTATAACCAATACTCTTACCAATATCATCACCCATGTATAGAATCTCTTGGTATCATCAAAATTCCAAAATCAATACCCTTGAGAGATTCTCAAGGAGGAGTATTCAAGAGGTAAAATCACTACTGGAAATACAAGTTTTCCCAACGGTTCTGAACCGTTGGGAAAGGATGTAGAACTGTTGGTATATGTTATACCAACGGTTCTACAAACCGTAGGGAAGTAATCCATTGGGAAAGCTTTTCCCAATGGTTTACAGTGAACCGTTGGGATAGGTTAGGAAAAAATTAACCTATCCCAACGGTTGTTCCAAACCGTTGGGGAAAACAAGAACTCTCTTCTTTCCCAACAGTTTTTAAACCATTGGGAAAGGAGTTTTACCAAAGGTTCTATGAACCATTGGTAAAAAGAACCTCAGAGAGGCTATGCCAATGGTTTGAAACTATTGGAATACCCTATGCTGTGTAAATTGCAACAGCCTGCAATTTGCACAACAACTCTCATTTTGTGCAATTTGCATAGCAGGTGTCATTTTGTGCCCCTCTCATTTTCAATACAATTATTGTACCTACAATAAACTAACACATTAATATACAATTATTGTACCTTCAATAACCAACTAACACATACATATAGAGAACAAATTCATACACATTTAACATATAATGCATCCTAGAACTATACACATCCATAATTAAATTAGAATTAATAATGTAATTATAAACATACATAATTAATTTAGAATTAAATTTAAAATTTAGATGACAATTATATGTGGAATCCGGAATTCAATTCATAATTTGATCAGTTTTTCGTATACCATATATTTTTACCTGAAATGATATCCATTTTAAACAAAATACATACACCTGGAGTGATACCGGCCACACTGTGCCTCAGATTGAGGTGAGGTTAACTCTTACACATCAAAAATGACCCATCGATCATTTTCCTAAAGTATCAACATATTCTGAAAGCGTTTTGTTGGTTTTTCGTATGTCAGTTGTTGTTTTCACTTAAAATGAAGTGATTTTTAAATAAAAGAGAGACACTTTGAATCATTCTGGCCACACCGCGCCTCAGATTGAGGCGGGGTTTACTCGTACACATCAAAAATGACCCATGGATCATTGTTCTAAAATATCAACACAATCATAATCCATTTGGTCGGTTTTCCATAAGTACTTAAAATATTGTCCATTTTAAACATAAGAGAGACATTTTGGGTGGTCCTGGCCACACCGCGACTTGGATTGAGGCGCGGTTGACTCGTAGACATAACATATGACCCATGGATCATTTTACTAAAATTTCAACAGATTCCGAATGATTTTGGTCGGTTTTCCGTATGCCAGTTGTTTTTTTCGCTTATAATCATGTCCATTTTAAACAAAAGAGACACAATTAGAGTAGTACCGACCACACCGCGACTTGGATTTAGACAGGGTTGACTCTTACACATCTCAAATGACCCATGGATCCTTTTCCTAAAGTATCAACACAATCTGAAGGCGTTTGGTCAGTTTTCCTTATGCCAGTTGATGTTTTTCACTTAAAATGATGTCCTTTTGAAAAAAAAAGACAGACACTTTGAGTGGTGCTGGCCACACCACATCTCAGATTGAGGTGGGGTTGATTCGTACACGTCACATATGACCCATGGATCGTTGTTCTAAAGTATTAACACAATCAGAATCTGTTTGGTCAGTTTTCCGTATGTACTTAAAATGTTGTCCATTTTAAGCAAAAGAAAGAAACTTAGAGTGATCCTGGACACACCGTGCCTCAGATTGAGTTGGGGTTGACTCGTACATGTCACATATGACCCTTGGATCGTTTTCCTGAAGCATCAACACATTTCGAATGCGTTTGGTCATTTTTTCGTACGTCAGTTGTTGTTTTCACTTAAAATGATGTCCATTTTAAACAAAAGAGAGACACTATGAATGGGGTTGGCCACACCGCACCTAGTATTGAGGAGGGGTTGACTCTTACATGTCACATATGACCCATGGATCATTTTTCTAAAGCATAAACACAATCCGAATGCATTTGGTCAGTTTTCTGTATACCATTTGATGTTTTTTACTTAAAATGATGTCCTTTTGAAACAAAAGACAGACACTTTGAGTGGTGCCAGCCACACCGAGTCTCATATTGAAGTGGGGTTTATTCGTACATGTCACATATGACCAATGGATTGTTGTGATAAAGTATCAACACAATCAGAATCCGTTTGGTCAGTTTTCTGTATGTACTTAAAATGTTGTCCATTTTAAACAAAAGAGAGACACTTAGAGTGATCCCGGTCACACCGTACCTCAGATTGAGGCAGGGTTGACTCTTACATGTCACATATAACCCTTAGATCGTTGTCCTAAAGCATCAACACATTTAGAATGCGTTTGGTCAGTTTTTCATACGTTAGTTGTTGTTTTCACTTAAAATGATGTCCATTTTAAACAAAAGAGAGACACTATGAATGGTGTCGGCCACACCGTACATCGTATTGAGGTGGGGTTGACTCGTACACGTCACATATGACCCATGGATCATTTTTCTAAAGGATCGACACAATCCAAATGCGTTTGGTCAGTTTTCCATATATCAGTTGATGTTTTTCACTTAAAATGATGTCCTTTTGAAACAAAAGACATACACTTTGAGTGGTGCCGGCCACACCGCATCTCAGATTGAGGCGGGGTTGATTCTTACACGTCACATATGACCCATGGATCGTTGTTCTAAAGTATCAACACAATCAGAATCCGTTTGGTCAGTTTTTCATATGTACTTAAAATGTTGTCCATTTAAAAAAAAAGAGAGATACTTAGAGTGATCACGACCACACCGTGACTCGGATTGAGGCGGGGTTGACTTATACACATCATATATGACCCTTGGATCGTTTTCCTGAAGCATAAACACATTTTGAATGCGTTTGGTCAGTTTTTCGTACGTCAGTTGTTGTTTTCACTTAAAACGATGTCCATTTTAAACAAAAGAGAGACACTATGAATGGTGTCGGCCACACCGCGCCTCATATTGAGGCTAGGTTGACTCTTACACATCACATATGACCCATGGATCATTTTTATAAAGCATCTAAACAATCTGAATGCATTTGGTCGGTTTTCCGTATGCTAGTTGATGTTTTTCACTAAAAATGACATCCTTTTGAAATAAAAGACAGACACTTTGAGTGGTGTCGGCCACACTGCATCTCATATTGAGGCGGGGTTGATTCGGACACATCACATATGACCCATGGATCGTTGTGCTAAAGTATCAACACAATCAGAATCCGTTTGGTTAGTTTTCCGTATGTACTTAAAATGTTGTCCATTTTAAACAAAAGAGAGACACTTAGAGAGATCCCAGCCACACCGTGCCTCAGATTGAGGTGGGGTTGACTTTTAAACGTCACATATGACCCTTGGATTGTTTTCCTGAAGCATCAACACATTTAGAATGCGTTTGGTCAGTTTTTTGTATGTTTGTTGTTGTTTTCACTTAAAATGATGTCCATTTTAAACAAAAGAGAGACACTATGAATGGTGTCGGCCACACCGTGCCTTTTATTGAGGCGGGTTTGACTCGTACACATCACATATGACCCATGGATCATTTTTCTAAAGGATCGACACAATCTGAATGCGTTTAGTCAGTTTTTTGTATGCCAGTTGATGTTTTTCACTTAAAATGACGTCCTTTTAAAACAAGAGACAGACACTTTGAGTGGTGTCGGCCACACCGCATCTCAGATTGAGGCGGGGTTGATTCGTGCACGTCACATATAACCCATGGATCATTGTGCTAAAGTATCAACACAATCAAAATCCGTTTGGTCAGTTTTCCGTATGTACTTAAAATGTTGTCCATTTTAAACAAAAGAGAGCCACTTAGAGTGATCCCGACCACACCGTGCCTCGGATTGAGGTGTGGTTGACTCTTACACATCACATATGACCCTTGTATCGTTTTCCTAAATCATAAACACATTTAAAATGCATTTGGTCAGTTTTTCATACATCAGTTGTTGTTTTCACTTAAAATGATGTCCATTTTAAACAAAAGAGAGACACTATGAATGGTGTCGGCCACACCGCACCTCTTATTGAGGCAGGGTTGACTCGTACACATCACATATGACCCATGGATCTTTGTGCTAAAGTATCGATACAATCCGAATGCGTTTGGTCAGTTTTCCGTATGCTAGTTGATGTTTTTCACTTAAAATGACGTCCTTTTGAAACAAAAGACAAAAACTTTGAGTAGTGCTGGCTACAACACATCTCAAATAGAGGTGGGGTTTATCGTACACATCACATATGACCCATGGATCATTGTGCTAATGTATCAACACAATCAGAATTTGTTTGGTCAGTTTTCCATATATACTTAAAATGTTGTCCATTTTAAACAAAAGAGAGCCACTTTGAGTGATCCCGGCCACACTGTGCCTCAGATTGAGGTGGGGTTGACTCATAAATGTCACATATAACCCTTGGCTCGTTTTCCTGAAGCATCAACACATTTCAAATGCGTTTGGTCAGTTTTTCGTACGTCAGTTGTTGTTTTCACTTAAAATGATGTCCATTTTAAACAAAAGAGAGACACTATGAATGGTGTCGGCCACACCACGCCTCATATTGAGGCTAGGTTGACTCATACACGTTACATATGACCCATGGATCATTGTTCTATAGCATTGACACAATCCAAATGCGTTTGGTCGGTTTTCCGTATGCCAGTTGATGTTTTTCACTTAAAATGACGTCCTTTTGAAATAAAAGAGAGACACTTTGAGTGGTGTCGGCCACACCACATCTCAGATTGAGGTGGGGTTGATTCGTACACGTCACATATGACCCATGGATTGTTTTTCTAAAGTATCAACACAATTAGTATCCGTTTGGCCAGTTTTCCGTATGTACTTAAAATGTTGTCCATTTTAAACAAAAGAGAGCCACTTAGAGTGATCCTGGCCACACCATGCCTCAGATTGAGGCGGGGCTGACTCGTACACATCACATATAACCCTTGGATTGTTTTCCTAAATCATCAACACATTTTGAATGCATTTGGTCAGTTTTTCGTACGTCAGTTGTTGTTTTCACTTAAAATGATGTCCATTTTAAACAAAAGAGAGACACTTGAATCGTGTCGGCCACACCATGACTCGTATTGAGGCGGGGTTGACTCGTACACATCACATATGACCCATAGATCCTTGTGCTAAAGAATTGACACAATCCAAATGCGTTTGGTTGGTTTTCTGTATGCCAGTTGATGTTTTTCACTTAAAATGACGTCCTTTTGAAACAAAATACAGACACTTTGAGTGGTGCCAGCCACCCCGCATCTCATATTAAGGCGTGGTTGATTCTTACACGTCACATATGACCCATGGATCATTTTTCTAAAGTATCAACACAATCAGAATCCGTTTGGTCAGTTTTTCATATGTACTTAAAATGTTGTCCATTTTAAATAAAAGAGAGCCACTTAGAGTGATCCTGGCCACACCATGCCTCAGATTGAGACGGGGTTGACTCGTATACATCACATATGACCCTTGGATCGTTTTCTTGAAGTATCAACACATTTCAAATGCGTTTGGTCAGTTTTTCATATGTCATTTGTTGTTTTCACTTAAAATGATGTCCATTTTAAACAAAAGAGAGACACTATGAATGGTGTCGGCCACACCGCGCCTCTTATTGAGGAGGGGTTGACTTTTACATGTCACATATGACCCATGGATCGTTTTTCTAAAGTATTTACACAATAAGAATGTGTTTGGTCGGTTTTCCGTATGCCAGTTGATGTTTTTCACTTAAAATGACGTCCTTTTGAAACAAAATACATACACTTTGAGTGGTTCCAGCCACACCATGTCTCATATTGAGGCAGAGTTGATTCATACACGTCACATATGACCCATGGATCATTGTTCTAAAGTATCAACACAATCAGAATCCGTTTGGTCAGTTTTCCGTATGTACTTAAAATGTTGTCCATTTTAAACAAAAGAGAGCCACTTAGAGTGATCTCAGCCAAACCGTGCCTCGAATTGAGGCGGGGTTGACCTGTACACATCACATATGACCCTTGGATCGTTTTCCTAAATAATCAACACATTTTGAATGCATTTGGTCAGTTTTTCGTACGTCAGTTGTTGTTTTCACTTAAAATGATGTCCATTTTAAACAAAAGAGAGACACTATGAATGGTGTTGTCCACACCGCACCTTGTATTGAGGCGGGGTTGACTCTTACACGTCACATATGACCCATAGATTGTTGTGCTAAAGCATAGACACAATCCTAATGCGTTTGGTCGTTTTTCCCTATACCAGTTGATGTTTTTCACTTAAAATGATGTCCTTTTGAAACAAAAGACAGACACTTTGAGTGGTGCCGGCCACACCGCATCTCAGATTGAGGCAGGGTTGATTTGTACACGTCACATATGACCCATGGATCATTGTGCTAAAGTATCAACACAATCAGAATCTGTTTGGTCAGTTTTCCGTATGTACTTAAAATGTTGTCCATTTAAAACAAAAGAGAGCCACTTAGAGTGATCCCGACCACCTCGTGCCTCAGATTGAGGCAGGGTTGACTTGTACACATCACATATAACCCTTGGATCGTTTTCCTAAAGCATCAACAAATTTTGAATGCGTTTGGTTAGTTTTTCGTACGTCAGTTGTTGTTTTCACTTAAAATGACGTCCATTTTAAACAAAAGAGAGACACTATGAATTGTGTCGGCCACACCGCGCCTCGTATTGAGGCGGGGTTGACTCGTACACATCACATATGAGAATACTCATGTGTCTATTAGTGGAATGGTATTTACTTAAAATCTTGTGGAAATTCATATAGAATATTTTTATATCATTCTTAATATGGATTAGATTTTAGTTTATCATGCTTTGAAACATTTCAGATCTAACAATGCCATGCCCATTGAATACATTCCTTTTATAAAATACAAATAATCTATGATATTGATTAGATGTGTAAATGTGATTTACATTGATTATCATGATAAAAATAAATAAAATATATATTATAGATTTTCTAGTAGTAAATGAAATCAAGGAGGGTGGGGGGGCTGTTCGGTGGCTGTCCGGGGACCAAGGAGGAGGGTGGGGGGGCTGTGCGGGGGGCTATCTGGGGGGTGTTAGGGGGGTTGTTTGGGGTCCAAGGATGAGGGTGGGGGGGGGGGGGGGCTGTCCGGGGGGCTATCTGGGGGGATGTCCAGGGTTTAAGGAGGAGGGTGGGGGGGCTGTCCGGGGGGTGTTCGGGGGGCTGTCTGGGGACCCAGGAGGATGGTGGGGGTGGGTGTCCGGGGGGCTGTCCGGGGTCCAAGGAGGATGGGGGGGGGTTTCCAGGGTCCAGGAAGGAGGGGGGATGTCCAGGGAGTTCCCAAACACACAACCACTAAAAGACAACAACATCCATAAAAAAAACAATATATAAAAATACCTCAACTCCAATACTATACTACGGGTCTAGATAAAACCAATAACTATAATAGATTAAACATCAAATCTCAGTAATATTAGTAAAAAATGTAATAGATCAATTTTTCCCACATCACCATCACCATCATCACCATCATCATCACCCTCGTCCTCATTCCCATCATCATCCTCGCCCTCCTCAGCGCCCTCCTCCTCACCCTCACCCTCCTCCTCACCCTCGCCATCCGCCTTTCCCTCCTCTCCCTCCTCTTCCACATCAGACTCCTCACCATAATCATCGTCAAGATGGACATTGTCCTGACCACCACTAGAACTGCCACCTGGTGCACCATATATAGAACGTATCAATGACATATATTCATCAAAAGCTGGGCTGGCCTCTACTGGAAGTGTTGGATGTAGAACTTCAATAAATTTCATAAATGCACTGTTTTCCCTAGAAGACTATTCTTCTGTATCTGTGGCCCTTTTCTTAACCTGTTCTGCCTATGCCCTAACTTGTTGCAGCTCGGTGTCACTAAAACTCGTACCTGAGGAGGGCCAATACCTCATCAGGGCTATCCTAGGTCGGCAGCGTACTCTGCCAGGATGCTCCTCCCCCAACACCAGATGTAAGTGATCAGTTGGCCCAAAATTATCTGGTTCTTGGGCATCGAGGGCCTCTAAAAAAACTAGTTACAAATATAAATATATTATTAAGTTAAAAAATAGATATTAAAAAATAAATTCAAAAGATTAAAACTTACAATCTGCTGTTGAGTCACTTCATTGACGACACTTCCATCCTTTTTCCGTCTACTCGAGAAAAACAGTTTTTCTCGAGGCACACGTCCTTAAATATTATGTATTTGCCTCTACAATGACATTGAAAAATAAAGTTATATAAAAACTTTGGAAAAAGATTAAATAATTGAAGAAACAAAAGAAAATGTAAGTCGTAAAGAAAACTAATAAACAATTGTCATACCTACTTCCTCTCATGATCCGACATCGAAGTACGTCCTAGTGTGTAGAGGTATTTTTTTGCATCAATGTTTTTTAATTTTTTCTAGATGATTCCTAAATAAAATTCAATAATTCAAAGGATAATATTAATGCAAAACATGAAAGTTATTACTTAAATACCTCAAATGTAATTCATACCTTAAACTGCGTACTCGTCCAATGAGTAATCATCTGACGATACTGCTCTATAGGACAATCATCCACAACTAGTACAATCTCTAACTAAGTTCCAACTCTAGCATGCCAGCCAATATACAACTCATGCTTTTAGTCTCTCCAAATCTCACCTAAATCCTTTAGACGTTCTGATCGTGCACCCTCACCATCGGGAAAATTAAATCGAAGCTGACATCAAAATATTAATTCATATAAATACAAAAATAATTCATGGCATTAAATACAACAGATTTTTTCCCATATCTTTTCCCAAGCTCTATCCTTGACCTCATGTGGAAAATGTCTCCACGATAGCGGGTTGACGGGAATGGTGTCAGAGTATTTGGCAAGCGTCGCCAAAAAACTCTGACATTGCTGCCCTGTTTTCTCAACCATTTGGTTGTCTTCATTGTAATCCACCATAACCTGTGTGCGGCGGTTCCACACC
Source organism: Viscum album (assembly GCA_963277665.1). Taxonomy (NCBI): domain Eukaryota; kingdom Viridiplantae; phylum Streptophyta; class Magnoliopsida; order Santalales; family Viscaceae; genus Viscum; species Viscum album. The sequence continues at coordinate 997,626,805 of OY728135.1, forward strand.
GAACACATGCGTGTACGCCCCCGCCCCCGCCTCTTGTCAGTAGATGTATTTGTCATGAAAGAAAAACAAATATTTTATCAAAACATGTTATAATGAAAATAAATATTTCTATACAAATTTGTTAGGGTTCTATAAATATACCTATTCCAGTCTGATCGCTGAGCGCCACTAGATCCACAGAAACTGATGGAACACCCTGTGGTGGAACAAGAGTCGAAGATGATGGAATATAGAAGCTCAGAGAGATATAAGTAGAAGGAAAAGATGATGGGACAGCTGTATGGCCGGATTCTGACTGAGGAGTGGGAATCATCATGGGATGTGAAAATGATGGGCCAAAAGATGCAAAAGGTGGTGAAAACATGGGAGGCCTAAATATCTCGTGTGTCCCTAATGACACACCAGGATCAAAATGTGGGAAGGATGACATGTCAGTGGGAGGGGCAGGGTATAGTTAGGTACGCGTAGCTACTCGTCCACCTCTGGTATGAACCCTCCTCGTACCACCGGCCTGAGTACTAGGACCAGCACTAGGATCCTCGTCGAATAACTGTCAATGTATAGGTGGATCCTACAAAAATGTTTACAAAAAAATTAATCACATGACATTATATATTCTTTAAATATATATATTTGAAATAAAGTACTCATTGTAGGCACTAATGGTGGAATGCCCAACTCCACCATTCAACGATTGTTCTCCATCATTTTTTTCCTTCGTCTCTCTTCAATTGGCTGCATTTCTTGCTTTTGAAAACAAATATGTAATTAATTAGAAAAAGGAAACTAATGTGTAACCCAAAAAACTAAATATATGAGGGAATAAGGGGATTCATTGGTAATTTAGCTATTAATTGTTTTAGAAGATCTTGAATGGATTTAATAAATCATACAAGTTGTAATGTTCACCAAGTTAGAAATATTGTTTGACTAGGTTTGAATACAGTTCAATTCCAAATTAGAAAATGCAATTCAAATAAAACTGAAACCAATAAATATTGAAAATTCACATAACAGTCAAGTCAACTAAAACATATTTGTGATCAATACTAAATCAATTTTAATATTACCAACCATAACAAGGAAACTAATGTGTAACCAAAAAAACTAAATATATGAGGGAATAAGGGGATTCATTGGTAATTTAGCTATAAATTGTTTTAGAAGAGTTTGAATGGATTTAATAAATCATACAAGTTGTAATGTTCACCAAGTTAGAAATATTGTTTGACTAGGTTTGAATACAGTTCAATTCCAAATTAGAAAATGCAATTCAAATAAAACTGCAACCAATAAACATTGAAAATTCACATTATGGTCAAGTCAGCTAAAACATATTTGTGATTAATACTAAATCAATTTGAATATTACCAACCTTAACAACCCAACTCTAGGTAAACCAAAAGAATTGAGAACATGGATGAATGATTCTATATATTTTCAACCACAACTTCAGGTTCACAATCAACTCTGACAATTGAGATATTGGAGTCATCAAAAGAAATAAATGGATTGGTTCCAATGGCACTAGGGATAGTGTCAATTCCATCATCACCATCATCAAAAATATGTCTTTGAATTACTTCAACTATGACACAAAATTCAGGCCGAAGTTGGTCTTTGATATAAAAAACTTGTTTAGCCATTGATACCAACACATATGGTTCTTCAGTATCAATAGTGCGAGTCATATTAATTACTCAAAATCCACAATCATCAATAAATGTGCCATGTATTGTCATGGAATCAAACCAATGGAATTTCATCATTGTGACTCGTCCATGAGAGTAATAATCCAATGTTATTATTTTCTCAATGACTCCATAATAACCCACATTTTCAAATCGCGGTCTACTATCTGATGCACTGGAATAACAATCTGTTGTGGCGGTAACCATAACACTATCATGTTGTGTTCTCATGTTCTTTTCTCGTTCAATGACAATAAATTTGTACCCATTGATAATAATTGATTTACATTCACGAACCACGGTATTAGGACCAAAAGCCAAAGCTCTTATTTCCTCTGAGACAGAGTCAGCAGACAAACTCAATACCTGCAATATAAATGACTGTTAAACTTAATTAAATATTGATATAATTATTTTAAACAGTAATATTTTTACCTTCAATTTTAACCAAGTAGAAAACTCTTTGCTGTGAAAAGTATCTCTCCTTCTCAAAGATAAATAATGATGCTTCCTATTTATCATTGTTTTATGTTCCCTGTAGATAAAAAAATATGAATAGTTTAATAGATATATATGTAAGATCTACATATTAAATTTAGTTACCTGATATAGTCATCGAACAAATCATAGTTGAACAAAACTGTGTGATGTGCCATCTCCCGCTCTTCATGGCTTAATGTCTTCAATGTATATGATCCAGGAATTCCTCCTGTTTGAGGAAGTGATGGAAAAATGGGTTCAATTTGATCATACTTTTCTTATTCATTTCTCATTGGTCTTTTCATTCTTGTAGTAAGATCAGAAAAATACATCGAGCAGAAATCCATACATTCTTGAGCCAAGTAACCGTTCACGATAAAACCTTCAGGATGATTCCTGTTTCAGACATAAGAATTTAATGTGTACATATTTATTTTAGTTGGATACATCCAACAAAAAGAAACAGGTCCTTCGAGAAGTATTTCAGTGGGAATATAGACATTCAGATGCAGCATGCATGTGAAAAATGATGAAGGAAATATTTTCTCCAACTCACACAAAATTAATGGGGCATCTGTCAACATTTTTTGCAAGAAAGACTTGGAAAATTTCTTAGCACAAAGATCTCTAAACAAATGACACAACCGAATAACAGTCACCCTTACATTATTGGAAAAAAGATGACAGATTTATATTGGAAGCAACTCATGCAGTAGAACGTGATAATCACGAGTATTTAAAGATTTTAGCTTCAACTCTCTTCTGTTGACCCATTTAGATATGTTACTTGAATATCCATCAAGAACTCTAATAGTCTCTAATACTTCCAGAAATTGTTTTTTTTTCCATAGGTGTTATCACATAAGAATCACATGGAAGTTTCCATTTATTTTCACTGATACGCACATGATGAAATTCTGGTCTGATGCCCCAATCCACCAAGTCATGCCGAGATCATAAATCATATTTTGTATTCCCCTTGACATTTAGAAGAACCGAAAGCAACATTTCACATATATTATTTTCAATATGAATTACGTCTAAGCAATGACATAACAAATTGGTTGACCAATAAGGCAAATCAAAAAAGAAACTCCTTTTCCTCCAATTGTAACAGGTTTTAGTGGAAACATTCTTTCTCTTTCCAGATTTCATTTGACCCTTCCCGAATGAAAAACTGAAATCTTTCAATTCATTAAGCACATCAGTTCTAGACATATGCTGAGGTGGAGCATCGGTCTCTATGTTATTATCAAATCTTCGATGATTCATTCTATATGGATGATCATTTGGCAAGAATCGTCGATATCTCATAAAACTTAAACTACAACGATGTTTCTGTCTTCTGGATCATGTATTCTTCATAAAAACTGGGCATGACAGTTTTCCCTTCATGCTCCATCCAGACATCATTGCATAAGTTGGAAAATCATTGATCATCCACATAAGCACAACATGCATATGAAATATGTCTTTCAAACATGCATCGTATGCACGCACACCCACATCCCAAAGAAGTTTCAACTCTTTTATTAAAGGTTGTATGTATAAATCAATATCAATGCTGGGATCAGAAGGACCGGATATGAGTATACTCATGAAAGTGAAAGGTTTTTTCATACACAACCATGGGGGAAGATTATAAATATGTATAAAAACTAGACACGTGTTGTGCAAAGTAAGCATCTGCCCAAACAGATTAAAACCGTTGCATGAAAGACCCAACCTCACATTACACACGTCAGCTGCAAAATCAGGATGTCGAGCATCAAATCTCTGCCATGCAAATCCATCTGCAGGATGAACCAACTCATCATTAGTCTTCTTTCTCTCGGTATCATGCCATCTCATTTTTATTAATATGTCATTAGACATAAAAAGATTCTGGAGTCTGGGGATCAATGGAAAGTGCCACATTACTTTATGTGGAACGCGGGATGGTGTTCCATAAGATTTTGACTTCCAGCGGGATGTGCCACATTTTATACAATCACTTCGTTTAGCGGTTTCCTCCCAGAATAAACTGCAATCTTTTGGGCAATCATGAATTTTGTTTCTTGAAAATCCAAGTTCCTCAACTAACTTCCATGACATATAGTGGTTTGAGGGAATATCTGCATCATCTAGAAGTAAATCCTTCAAGAGGGTAAGAATGTAATCGATTGCTGTATTAGAAATCCCATACATAGTTTTCCCATGAAACAATCGGATTAAAAATTCCAGCTTTTTCATTTTATCGCATTGTCGATATACTGGAGTTGTGGTAGCATCATTCAATTTTTTCACCCTATCAATATCATCATTTTCACTAGATGCATCAACTGTCCTCATATCGAAGTCTTTTTGAGTCGAAATCCTTTCTTTTTCATGATGACGAATAAACAGAAACTGATCATCTAACAAATTCTCCATTCCAGTCCTTTCATCTCGATCATCACCAATTTGAGATTTCATTTTCTCCCCATTATGATACCACACAAATTAGTTTGCTTGAAAACCATTTTTGGTTATGTGGTAGCTGACTTCTTCACGACTCAACCAAGGTCTACCAACATAATTGGAACATGGGCAATGTATGCGACCACTATCTGAAGCATTGTGAAATGAAAAATCTATAAAGCTCTCCAAATTGTTTTTAAAATCTCTTGAGATCTGATCGGTTTCATACATCCAACTTCTATCCATTCTGTAAAAAGAATTTATATAAGTCATTTTGTCATAAACAATTCAATAGTATTAAACTTTAATAGAAAATACATTTAAGTAAATGATAAAGGAAGAAAATAATCAAGGTATCAACTACACATGTGAAAAAAACATACTAATGTGTTATTTAAAAAATGTAAAACCAACAAGAACTTAATGTGTTATCACATCACAACATGCCTCATCCCATAACCATATTAGTAGGGTATCATGAACATGAATAACATCAACCTTGTGCCATACTCCTACCCTACATGACACCAACTACATGCCACATATTATTATAGCCTTATCACATCGCACCTCACCTGAAAACACTAGGGAAATCATTATACATATTACCTGAAGACACATGGACAATCACATCGAATCTTGCCTAAAAACACATGGTCAATAACTTATGAAGGAAGAGTAGAGAAGACATGGTAGCTATCCAAACATATAACCACCATCCTAGATATTAGAAAAAATACCCATAACTCAAAACCTCTGATCGTTGGTAAGTTTATCCAACTCTGGTTGGGAATGTGTAGAAATAACATAAAATACATGATATATAGATAGAACAAAATACCCAACCTATGGGTTCACATTAACTACATAATCACACACTTCACTACTACCATACAACACATAAACCATCACAACCACATTCACCACTATATGCAACACACCACACCACCACCACACAAGACACATAGCATTTAACACTTTCATTTATAAGCCACTCCATTCACACTTACATTGTCCATTCATTTAATGTTAAATTAATTAAATCCATTTACTGAACATCCATTTCTATTCCATCTCATTTATTTACTATCTTGTTTTTTTTGTTTTAACAGCATAATTTATTCCATAGATAACCAGGAAACTAATAAAACCACCACACAAAAACTCACCATCTCACAATAACCATCGTCGCCATGTTACATCGACCAACCATCTCACCAAAACAAACACATATCACAACAAAAATATTTCACATCACAACCACCGCACAACCAAAACCACCTCACCACATCATACACCACAACCTCATCACATAACACCTCCACACGACAAAACACCACCACACATCATCACTATCACATAACTTCACATGTCACATCCATACCCACTAACCATCACATTACAACCCCACATATCACAAAGCCCAACTGGTCACCTCAATCACCATACAAAAACCTACAACATACAATAAAACACAACAAAAAACCTCTCATAGAAGCAACATACCCCAACTTCCACAATTTATTCAAGGTCTTTTATTACATTACCCATTTATTTAGCATGGACATTATAACAAAAATGATATTCCATGGGAAACTAATTAATTAATAAAATATTTTTTCATTTTCCTATTTTTCATGGTGAAATCACATCAAAATCAAAACTTAAAACTAAAATATTAGATGAATAACAATAAAAACAAGGTAGCACTTAAATATTATGTGTATAAAGAATAAAATACCTGACTTGAGATGATTCAGATGGAGTTTCACCTGTTCAGATGGGGGAATTTGTGATAGGAGCTGAGCGCTGGATAGATCTAGGGTTCTGTCGCGAATGGGGGAGAGCAGCGACCTGAATGTATTTGGGGTAAATATTTACCAACGGTTTTTAAAAACTGTTGGTAAAGGGGTGTTCAAGGTACCCTTTCCCAACAGTTATATGAAACCGTTGGCAAAGGTATACCCTTTCCCAATGGTTCTTTAGAACCGTTGGGAAAGGGTTTCCCAGCCATCCTTTACCAATGGTTTAAACAAACCGTTGGTAAATAACTGTGGGTAAAAACCACATTTCCAGTAGTGAATCCTCTTCATTTTCCTTTTATTTTATTTTCAAGTTCTTTTTATTAATATTTTCTCCTCACCTCCTCTGTATAAATGAGTATTATAACTACGATATCATTTATATACTGGAATCATATCATGTCAATGGAAGAAACACCATCAATCTTCTTACTCTCTCTTTTATTTTAAAAATGAAATCATCATTCGAGAGGTGCTAATTTACAACCTTCATGGATGATGAACTTTCGTTCTTAAATTTATTCTTAAAGGATGGAAATGATACCATTTTTATGGTTAAAATAGAATAGAATATATTTATTATAACCTATTTAATGTTCCGAAACCATTATATATACATAATACTAATTCATACGATAAAACTAGTTTGTGGTGATTGAAATATTGCCGTAATAATCTAAACGATTATCACTAAATGTCTTATATAATGTTCCATCCTCATAACATATCACCATATGATATATATAACCATTTACAATTATTAATTATCATTAATAGCATGTAATTCCAATTTTGGAGAATTATACCCATTTTACATGAACTCCATTACTTATAAACAAGTGAACAAATCATGAAAATCAAGAAAACGAATGCTCTCAAATGATGAAATTAAACTATATAACTCATCAATAAGGCCATAAATGAACTTAATAAAAGTATAAATAATCAAATAATTATACAAAAGGTTATTAATTAATTAATTAATGGATTTAATTTGATTATACAAGATGTTAAGATCAAGTGCATAACTCATTCGAACATAAGGTAAAGGTTTTCTTCCTGAACCTACATTTTCATTTGGGTTGTGCTTTATTCCACTATAAACCAATATAATTATTCTTTTCTTTTATATACTTGTTCTAAATTCTGGGTATATGTTCCAAAATCATGTATTCTGATCATTTCATCTTTTTTTGAAAAACACATGTTTTAAAAGGCCCCCTTCTCAATTCTTCATGATAAACAAGCCCAATTAAAGGGAACTTCATGATTTCTCACCTATTTTCAAGTGCACTATATAATCTATTTTAAGCCAAAATTATTTCTATAAAATCACTCATTTTATCATGGAAAAAACATCTTAGTTAAGTTTTGGTTTATTCAATGATTTTTCCAAAAATAACTCTTCTTTTCAAAGTAAAAGAGTATTGCTCTCAAGAATTCTTCAAGGATTTTATTATAAAATTTTCATCTATTTCAATAACCCTATTGAATCTTATGTTTTATTTGGATTAAACTCTTATGATTATCATCTAACATATTTTATTAAAAGGTTTATGATCAGTTTGACTATGGATGTTCTATCTTGATACCATTCACCATACTACTCAGAATGGTTAGTGATTATATTTATAGACTAGGGAAAGTTATTTCATATATTCATGTTGTTTATATTTAGTCCCATTCATATGAGAAATGGATTGGACTTAGTAAATGATGTGTGGGGACCACTATATCCCCTAGATGCATCAGTTGGTCTTATGAGACAAAACATATTTTTTTTGGGCTGAGGCCTTACCCTAGTATTTTCAGACGTCTTGGCTGAGGCCTTAACACTATGTTTTATATGTCTAACATCATGAATTCCATCATTATGATAATAGTAATTGATAAACCACGTGATTATTTTACTAGTATAATATCCATGGTTAAGTTTCATTCTCTTATGATCATTTTTATGGCTTTATGTAATCAACACTATTGGAAAAGGAGTTATTTGCAGCGGGGTCCCATCACAAATGCCCCATTATAAAAAATGGTGTCACAAATAGTATTTTTTTGCGATGAGAAATTCTCCTATTGAAAATAATTTCTATGAGTTTTTTAAAAAACCTATTGTGACGGGCCCATCACAAAAAGCGTAAAAAAAATTAATATTAATAAAACTGAATAAAATAATATTATTAATAATAAAAAAATAATATCAGTAAAATAATATTAAATAATAATAATAATATGAATAATATGAATAATATGAATAATATGAATAATATGAATATAATAATATAATAATATAATAATAATAATGATAATATTAATAAAATTAATAATAATAATAGTGATAAAATAATAAAAAATTATAATATCAGAGGGATGATTTAAGATTTTACCAGTTTAAGTATTGGTTTTGTGCCATGAAATTAATGATGTTGTGTTCTGAGACATAAATAAACACTGCAATCTGGGTGTAAGTAGGAAATACCTTAACTATTTAATAGGAATCAATCCAGACTTCCCTAGTTGAGCCTCTTTATACCTCAATTGCCCACATGTATGACAACAATCCAATGACTCATTTTCACCATAATATAAGATGTAATCATTTGAACATGTATGGATCTTCTGACAATCAAGACTCAGATTACGAACCGGCCTCTTGCTCTCATAGACAACACATTTCCTTTAGATAATAGTGTTTTAACCAAAGAGAACATCTAATCAAAAAAACTATTTGACATTCCATTATCCACTACTAGAAATTTAGGCTATAGCCACGGACCTATAGCCACAATTTTATAGGTCTGTGGCTATAGCTTGTCTATAGCCACAATTGAATGATAGGGATGTGGCTAAAATGTGCCCCTTTTTTTTCCCAAAACTCATTGGACTCCTCCTCCCTCCTCCCTGATACCCTCTGTGTGAGACCCTCAGATACCCTTCGATCTTCACGATGGCACCATACTCCCCGATACCCTCCAACCTTCACGGCGGCGCCCTCCTTCCCAATACCCTATGCGTGCGACCCTCCGAACCCTCGACCTTCACGACGGTGACCTCCTCCCTGATACCCTCTGCACACGAACCTCCTTCCCCAAAAATTCCCATTGAGACCTCTACTCTCCCTGATCCTCCTCCACTGATGATGCCCCTTGTGACAGTGACCCTCATGATGGTGCCCCTCACTTCCACCGAACGAGGAAACCCTACCATGAGCTCTCATCTTCGATCCTCCTCCCCTAATGCTGCCACCAAATGCGGGACACCTCAACTCCCCCCACCGAAAATACTCCTAGGAGGCCTCCCCACCTCCTTTGACGTATCCAACCCCCTCCAGGTGATCATCCTACTCCTTGTTATGAACAATTATGTGTTCATTACTTTGTTATCAGTTATTCATAGCTATGTTGTATCAAATCTATACAATTTTTTTACATTTCATGAAATTCCACCTTTAATATCTCTTTTACAACCAATTATTCTTGGATTGAGGTAGGTATTTTTGTGTATTTACTTTAATTAGAATGTCATTTTGTTCTTGGTGTTTTCTAATTTTTTTATAAAAGTAAATCAATATTTAATAGATATAGTGGGTTTAAAAAGTGTTATAAATTTCTCTCTCTCTTGGAATAAAGGTTTTATAATGGATTTATAAATTTTAATTAATTGGTTTAAATGACAAGAATTCATGGGAATGCCTATATGGATTGTTTTAAAGTAATTTATATAAAAAAGTATTTGAACCCATTTGGGAATTGGTATGATTTTCAAGGATTCTTTGAAATAGAATTAGTTTAATGGATTTTAAAATGACTTTAATGAAAAGGTAATTAGTTTTACAAATGATTTTAAGTATGGTTTCACATATAATAGTTATAAATAAGGTGATAAAGTCAGTTTTTAAATGGTTGAAATGACTTTTCATTCCTAGTTGGTTTCTGAAAAGTCATATTTACACTTTATATAAGATATTTTTATAATGAGTATCAGACCATCAATTATTCCCCTTGTTTTGATTATGCCTGATTTGAATTTTGGACCCTGAGGAGGGATATTGTATTCTATTTTTTATATGGATGAAGTGAAATGGGTTATTTCTTGTGAGGGAGTTGGAGTTGGAGGTGAGATGAGATTTATTTTAAATATTTTTTTATCGATTCTTGTGATTCTTTTGATTTTACACCACCACTAGATTGATTTATCATGGGAACTTAGGTAAATAATGGAAGGTCTAGTGTAATTTGATGCTAGATTAGTTTATGTTAGCTAGATAGTGCACTAGGATATTAGCACCCTACCAAGGGTCTATTTTATATGTGGAGAGGCCATAAAGGGGAAGCTGAATGGGATGATCTGATTTCACATAGGGTCCCAATGGGTAATATGATGAACTAGGTCTAGTATCACCCATTCTAGAGCCTAATGAGTTTCCCTTGATGTCTATAATCCATTGAATATTTATTAGAGAATCTCATCCTATGACTTATTTGTATCCCCATTATTACTTAAGTTATTTATTATTATCAATTTCCCATTGATATCTTGGTGCATGTTATGTTTCTATATTCCATTTCAGTTATGGTTTTGGTTTATATTCAAACTGAATTAAAAAATAGTTTTGAAATTATATTATTAAAGAAAATAATGATGTTTGATTTAAATGTGTAGTTTTGAGATATGGATTTGGAAAAAAAGGGAAAAAGGATAAGTTCTCTTTTAATGGATTTGAAACTCCTCTTTTCCTTAGTTTGAAAGCATTTCCTTTTAAAATGAAAATGGAAGTTGTTTTATAAAATAAGTTATGTAATGTTACACCTTTTCTTTACACCCAATTATGAAAAACCTATTCACTACTTATATTTTAAACTATCATTAATTAAATGTCTTTTCAAAGGAATCATACAAAATCCTTAGTGAAATCCTACTAGGCATAGTTTGGTTCACACCGTGCATACACCAATGGGTGTAAGAAAATTTCATGTTTACTTTCAAGAGCCCAGGTTATGTTCTTTTACCTTGGTTAATGTTCGATTTGGTCTGATAATATATAGTATAGGATGGTATGGGGGATTGTGGATCATAAAGAGGTAGTTGGTAGTGATCCAGGTTTGGTTATATTTTTGTATGTTTATATATAATCCTTGTTGGCCCATATATTTCTTTTAGTTTATCATATACTTGGGATTCTTCTTATTACTTTATTATGTGATGCTGTGATGATGTGATTTATGACCTTTTATTATTTCTAAAATATTATACTATGTTTTATTGTTTTGTTTATATTGAAACTATTTATTTTGTGCATGAGTGACTGGTGTATAGGTGAGTCATGTTGGGATTTATGGGTGGAGTCCTTAATGTGGTTATTCATATTTGGAGGGTGAAACCATTACCAATGGTTATAATTTGATTCCCTGACACTTGTCACCATCCAACAATAATCAGAGACATTCTTTAGACCTTATGGAGATTCGGGTTGGGTGACATGTCAGGTTGATCTGGGCCAATTCATTACAAAATAGTATTATAGGATACTCTTATTATTTTTATTGCGTATTAGTATAAAGAAGATATTATTATCATCAGGACTCAATAGGTAGGTCACGAGTAGTTTATTGATCACCACTTTTCATAACAAAACTTGAGTTTTCATGGGTAGTTATTATTTTAATCTTTGATTTGGATTCTAGTTTTAATTATTTTGATAATGATGATTAGATCCCCATTGAGTTATATCAGATACTTTGGGGGATTTCTATAAGATTTGGGATGAAAGTAGGAAGGAAGCAAAGTATCATCATCATCATCTCACATGGTCTGAAAAAATATATGGAGCCTATGCATGTGGTATCAGAAATTTTTCAGATGCTATTGTATGATTGGTGTATGGTCAGTTAAACCATGTGGCCAAGTCATGCACAACTTTGCATCAATTTTGGATTTATTTTGTAAACCTATTTTTATTTCCAATGGATACTAAGGAAATTTATACCCTGGGAGATGGATCAAAGGAAGTTTTAGTGATTTTTTTGCGTTATTGTAATGGATTTTGTATGTTGTTCCACATTATGCTTTGCTTATGTTTGGTGCTTCAATTTTTTTTGTACATAATTACATTTATTGAATTTTTTTGATTCCAAAATAGGTTTTGGGGGATTATTTGTAAAGTATTTTTAATATCATATATAATTTTTTCAAGAGTAGTAAGTTTTAAAAATAAATTGGGAAATGATTTAAAATGAAATTACATTTTATGAAGTGTTTCAATTTAAAACCTTTTCCATGATTAATTTGAAAATGGGACTCATGGATATTTTGGATAAAAAAAACAGGTTTTATGTTTTGTTTTTACTTTCACATGATGCTTTGAAAGTGTTTTATTACATTATATAATTTGGGAAATTATTTCAAACGAAATAGGATTTCAGGAAATTTTTTGGTCTTATGATGAAATTCATGAGGTGTTTTGAAAATAGAGGAGAAATTTATGAAGTTTGAGTGAGATTTTATTTTAAATAAGTTCATGATTATCAAATCTGGAGTTAATATTTTTTAAAACTCTATACTTGGGAAGTTGTAATTTTACCCTATGAAATGGATTTTTTATTTTTTAAGGAAGTGAGATTCTTTTCAATGTTCTTTTCTTTTTAAAATGATTTTTCATACTTCTTTTTAAAATGTGGGAATTTTTAAGAAAGATATTTTTACAGGGGGTGTGGAGGGGAGGGGGGAGGGGGTGTATACTGGGGAGGGGGCAATGGGGGGGGTGCAATGGGTAGGGGGAGGGGTGCAAGGTGGGGAGGGGCGTGTTAGGGGAAGGTGGGGGTGAAAGGGGTGAGGGGGTGAGGCATGGGGGTGCTGGTGAAGGGGGGTGGTGCTGGAGAAGGGGGTAGGGGTGTGTGCAGGATAGGGGGGGAGGGGATGGGGGTGTGAAGGGGGGTGGTGCTGGGGAAGGGGGTAGGGGGGTGTGCAGGGGAGGGGGAGGGGGTGTGCAGTGGGGAGGGGGAAGGGGGCATGGGCAGGGGGTGTAAGGGGGTGTGCAAGGGGGAGGGGGTATCCAGGAGGGGAGGGGGGTCCAAGAGGGTGTCTAGGTGGGGGGGGGGAGTTATATAGGGTTGAAACCTTTTGATGAACTCAAACTAGATTAATACAATCACTTTATAATAATGGGCACAATTGGAATACACAGATCCATTTTATCAAACTAACATCATTTTATCTATCTAATTATTATAGAGGAACAATAACCATGTGTCTACGATCCCAGCTTAATTATCAGGATGTTGTTACCATGCATTATAAGCCACACCATGTAAACTATTCATTGAGCTATTGGTGGGATTTAACCACCACAATATTTCAACCATGACCTCACCTTACATGCAACACTATTGCACAAAACACATAGGAACCACGCGCATGCACAATTCATTCCCATAATGGATGCTATAATCTAACATACCTACCACTTGGCTTACTGACTATGATGGCTGCCTAACACAATTTATCAATACTTTTGATTTTTCAAGGAAACCGTCAGTATCAGTAATTGTATTACATAAAAAATGATGTTGAATTACTTCAATGTTCTGTCTCACACCTGATTACTGCTATTGGCTAAGAATCACTAAGAGGCATGCCCCATTAGCATCACATTTCACCATATCTCACCTATAAAAATGAGTGCCTCCATTATGTTATGCATGGTAAACTACTCAGGATAAGCTACTCAAAGGCCTAAATCTAAGTCTCAAATAAATAGATTCATAGGTTGTATGTATCATAGAAACTTAAATGATGTTTACATAGTTTCACATGACATGTGACCATGCCTGGACACATGGGAATTTCCTCATTTAGAACTGGCATGGTAATCCTTGTGAAATTATATGGCATTTACATGTGGAACAAAAAGTATCTTATCTTCCCAGGGGTATTCTTGTGTACTCCAATCAATTCTTGTGTATTCTCGCATATGTTTGTGCACTCTATATACAAAAAATTGTCTAGACAAGTACAAATACATGAAATATCCCCTATGGAACATTAATGTCTATCCACATGGTGTAATTAGTAAACATTCACCCTTTCTTAAATTGATTCTTACATTTGGTGATATTTTTTTCCATGAATTCAATTTTTTTTTGTAAATTATGCTTCTTACTCATGTTTAATCCACTTTTATTGCAATAGTATGTACCAAAAATGTATGTTTTCAACATAGTAAGTATAATCAATATTCATGCAGGGTTTTGATCCAGCATACAAGGTGATAGGGTGGACTAACACTTGATTTTGGAGAAATACACCATCATGAAAGATTGGAGAAATAGTATATTTTCAAGAAGTGGGTCATTTTATTTTGTTTAAGTTAATATTTTATTTTACTTGTATTAAATATGAGTTGTGCTTCATTTTTTAGAATGCATGTACTCTTATTGAGTAGTGGATAATTTATTTAATTTGAGTAGTGGATAGATTTTTAGACCATTACAACATGTATTTTTTTGAGCAGTCATGTTTTTTTATTGAGAAGTGGGTCATTTATTAGAGAATTAGATTATCACCATGTGAATGCACGTGTGAGAACCACAATTGGGGGGGGGGTCTATCTAGGGGGGCTGTCTGTAGGGGGGCCCTGTCCAGGGGGGCTATCCAGGGGTGGGGGGGCTATGCAGGGGGGTCTATGCAATGGGGGGGTCTTTATAGGGGGAGTTGTAACGCACCAACCCCAGTTACCCAGAGTTGGAACATTATTACATAACATTGTCATGATCATAAAAGATCAAGTCTCGAAAGACCTATTAGTTTAGTAGCCTTGGAACCACTAGATACATTCATAAAGTTTACATTACATCATAAAATGAAAACTACAACAACATAGTCTCCATAGTCCACACTCATATCCCCTCATACTATCCCTGCAGGTAATTCATAAAATACTTCTTCACATCCTGGGAAAAATAAAACATAGAAAGGGGTGAGCTCAGATGCCTAGTGAGGATAACAATATAGCGGAAACTTTCATAAATAAGCATAAACATTTAAGGCAATGTATAACTAAAACAAAATCCTTTTAAACTTGAACTTCAGAATAATATGGGAAAGATAAAATGAAATAATTCCATTTACTTATTCACATGGATATTCTACTAATCGAATAACTACATGCAATATCAATAACCATTTTCATAATGATGGAATGCATAATGTCAGACTATCATAACCACATAGTCAAGGCCTTGTGCCAAGACTACAAATAAGATTTTGTCAAGGCCTTGTGCCAAGACAATAGTTTGTTTCATGAGACCTACCGATAAATTGAGGATCTATAGCGGGCTCCACCTGTCACTTATTAAGTCCAATGCATTCCTCATATGAACAGGTTTAAACATAACATAAGCATTCGTATTAAAACTAGCATACGAAATGTCAACACTTCCTCCATAAACAATGAATGGTATATAAAATAACAAATCCACAGTCAAACATATCACAATACCTTCAATACAATATGAAAGTTTTGAATCATAATAAATCAACTTCAAATAAGCTTAAAATCCATCAAAAGATGTTGACATAGATGAAATCAAAACTATTTGAGAGAAATATCTCTTTTTTTGAAATCATTTAAAAGTCACATAATTATAAAATAAAATATTTACTTTGGAAATATTCTAATAAGCTAGTAAGGGAAGCTTCAATGATTTTATAATAGCGGAAAATAGCCACACCCGCCGTATAAGTTAAAAAAAGACATTCTTACCTTAATTTTTTCAAAAAGGTTAAAAAGGACCTTGTTTGGAAAATGACGGAAATATTCCTTTATAAAAATCTTATAAAAAGTAAACAAGGGTGTAAATGACTTTAAACCATATTAAGAATGATTTGAAATACATTTTTAAGAAACATGGATGTGGATGATAAAGAGGTCCCAGTAGATAATTACGTATAAACAACCTCAGATAATGAAGAGATTGTGAAATAAACCCTTACCTTGTACTTTTCCTTAGTTGAGGGTAGGTTAAACTCCTGTACAATGGTGAAATAATTGTTATTAAATTATAAAATAATCATATACATTAATATGATATCATATATGATCTTTAAACATTGATTTGTTAATAATATCTTACTATTATCATCATTTCGGGTGTTAACAGATTCGTTTTCATTTATATTCTTTGTTATGTGAGCCATATTTGTTATGGATGGGATGTATATTATTAATATCCAGAATTATATCATGTCCTTAAACATTATTTTTAATCATAAAATGATAATTATACTTGAATGGATACGATGGGGAATGAATCTCATCGCGTTCGTGGAGACGGTAGTCCGTACGTACGCACGAGTGACAATATCATTATTTTGATATTGAAATAATATATAATTGGATGGTATATCATATATACAGAATCATTATCATGTTATATTTATTATTTACATGAATTACACATCATTATTATACCCATCCGAATAATAATGTATTGAATAACAATTATACCATGACGTGGAGACGATAGGCCGTACGTACGCACGTATGGTGACATGTCATTCAAAGGATGGATAGAATACTGAATACAGTTGTACCATATTTATAATAAAATAACAGTATATATAAGATACTGGAGTTATTATTTTATAATGAAAATAACAAAGAAAGAATAAGTTGAAGAAGAAAGGAACTTGAAAGAGGGTGGTGAAAACATTACCTCTTCTTCGGGTTATTCCTTTTGATTTGATCAAAAGGGATCCTTAAGTTGAATTTATGATCAAACTAAGGACTCTAGGTTGAAGTGAGGGAAGTTGAGAGAATATTTTGGCAGGTGTTGGCCGATCCAAAAGGCTTTGAAGGTATTAATTAGTGAGAAGGGGGAGTGCCCTTTTATAAGAGGGGTGAGGGGCACCTTAGGAAAAGCTAGAAATATTATTTTATAATAAATTAATATTCGGTTTCTAATGGATACAAAGTATATTATTTAAAGGTTAATGTGAGTATAGGTCTGAAACCACTCAAAAAATTGGTTTTAGACAGGTTTGGGTTACTTTATTAACCTTATATTTTAGTTTTAACTCTTAGTTAATTAGTTTGACACTTACCATGTCTCTTTGTATTTTTATATTATATAGTCAATAAACTTACTATAAACTTCCAAGAAACCCCAAGTGGTCCATTAATGAAACACCTATCATTATATAAGTCTCTTTGCCAAACCTTATATTTTTAAGAATAGAATATAAATTAATAATAGAATATTTGTTTTAAAAACTCTTTTATGTCAATTTTGACACTATTGGGTATTTTGTTTTTGATAATTTTATAACAGCATTATTACTTTGAAAAAAAATTATATAACCAGTTATAATATGTCATATTAACCTAGAAAATTAGTGGAATTATTGAAAAGTCTCAAATTACTTTTATTTTGATATATATAATATCAATTATTTTAATATTTCATTAATTAGGTAATTACTGCATCACCATTGTGTCATAAATAAATTAAATTATTTAGTGTCTAAAAATTATAAATAAACTACCATTATGCATGAAATCTTTTTATATTTATAATGAATATTTATAATCGAATTTATATTATGTATAACCCTATATTAAAAATGTTTTAGTTATTAAACTTTGATTTTAACTCTTTTAACTCTTATTTGAATTAAATAATAATAAATATCCTAATCTAATCCAAGTGGACCTAAATGATAATATTTTATTCATAAGGTTGTTTTTGGTCGATATACACTTGTCCAATAGAATTAGGACATGTGTTAGGGTAATATTAATATCATTTTTACCCTCAATTACCCTATTTACTTTTAACCGTGGTAAATAAAAGTAAACAGTTACTATTCACCAAAAATTATTTTTATCTTATTGAACCACATTTTACTCCTTGATATTAACCGTGTCTCTCGGATTTTTGGAATTCCACTCACAGAAGCGGTAAAATTAAGTTTTATGTGAATTTCCAAATTCTCCTATGAGGTGGGTAAAAGACGGTGAAAAGTTCAATAAAATTTTTATATATCTAAAATTATTCTAAACTAACTCCAATGAATTACATTGAACTTATATAGGTATTATGTATCTATTTTGACCTTAATTAAATTTAAATAAAATAAATAATTATTTGAATAAAAATTCAGTTTTAAACTATAACTTAGTGTTTTTTCACTATTCATCAAAAATTGAATGTTTTCAGAAAAATACCAAAAATTCACCCTAAGCTAATTTTGATATTCCGAATCCAAACATGAAGTCCATTTTGAAAGATAAAATTTATAAAATTTTAAAAATTGGGTATTACTATTCATAACGGCTAGTTTGATTGGTTGTGGTGTGTGTTAGAACTCGAAGTTGCGTACAACACACGCTATTGTATTATTCAAAGAGAAGCATGCCGTGGAAGCTTGGGGTGTTACATTCTCTCATCCTTCAAATAATTTCATCCTCAAAATTTCTAGAATACTACCGCATGAAAAGACTCGGGTGGTTCTTCATCATAAGTTCCTCAGGTTCCCATGTTGCCTCTTCCATATTATGGTTTATCCATAGAACTTTTACCAGACGGTTCGTCCGATTTCTCAGCACTTGTTCTCTTGTATCAAGAATCTTGACAGGATCTTTGCAATAAGACAGATCGGGTTCCAGTTCTAATTCCTCATAGGTGAGTACATGTGTTGGGTCAGGCATGTATTTTCTCAATAGTGATACGTGGAACACATCGTGAACTTTGGAGAGACTTGGCGGCATTACCAAAAGGTAAGCTACAACCCCAATTCATTCTAGAATTTCAAATGGTCCGATGTACCTAGGACTCAATTTTCCTTTCTTACTGAAATGTATAACACCCTTCCATGGAGATACCTTCAAGAAAACATAATCTCCTACCTGAAATTCCAAATCCTTCCTTCGGTTGTCAGCATAGCTCTTCTGCCTACTTTGAGCTGCTTTGATGTGGTTTTGGATTACCTTCACATTTTCCATTATTTCCTCCCCAAGTTCTGGTCCCACAAGTTTTCTTTCACCAACATCATCCCAACAGGTTGGTGTACGACATCTCTTTCCGTATAACACTTCATATGGTACCATTTGAATACTCAAATAGAAGCTATTGTTATAGGAAAATTCCACCAGAGGTAAATATTGATCCCACATACCCTGAAAGTAAAGTGAGAATGATCTCAACATGTCTTCTAAGGTTTGAATAGTCTATTCTGATTGTCCATCAGTTTGAGGGTGGTAGGCAGTGCTCAAATAAAGTTCAGTATCTAGGGCTTTCTGAAGTCTTTTCCAGAATCTTGAAGTAAAACATGGATCAAGATTAGAAACAATAGATATGGGTACTCCATGAAGTCTCACAACTTCATTAATATATAGTCTTTCTAGATATTCAAGTGGTAAATCTTCCCTTATAGCAAGAAAATGTGGTGATTTGGTAAGATGATCAACAATGAACCATATTGCATCGTTCCTTCTAGGAGTCTTTGGTAGTCCCATGACAAAGTCCATCATGATATTATCTCATTTCCACTCAGGTATGGGAAGAAGTTGCATGACTCCTCCAGGCTGTTGCCTTCCAGCTTTCACTTGTTGACAAACCATACATCTTGACACAAAATCAGCAATCTCCTTCTTCATGTTGTCCCACCAAAAATGTTCCTTTAAATCTCTATACATTTTTGTGCTCCTAGGGTGTATAGAGAAATTGGAACTATGAGCATCATCCAACAATTCCCTTTTTAGATCAGGTATATTGGGAACACAAAGTCTCTTCCCAAATTTCAAAATTACATCGTTATACACAAAGTCACTCAATATCCCATCATTGACATCTTTAATCCTCTTTTTAAACTCTTCATCATCGGTCTGAGAAATCTTTATCCTTTATAGTAAAGATGGTTTGGGAACCATTTGAAAAATTGTTGATGTTTCACCTTTCGTGGTTATTCCCATATCCAACTTTACTAGATCCATGAAAATAGGATCCCTCTCAATTCTCATCTTGTTCAAAACTCCATGATCTTTTCTACTCAAAGCATCTTCCACCTTATTTTACTTCTCCGGTTGGTAGTGTATCGTGAAATCATAATCCTTGAGTAGTTCAGGCCATCTCCTTTGCCTCATGTTGAGTTATTTCTGTGAGAAAATTTACTTCAAACTCTTGTGATCGGTATATATCTCACATTTTTCTCCATAGAGATAATGTATCCATATCTTCAAAGAAAAGATTACAGCAGCTAACTCAAGATCATGAGTAGGATAGTTTTACTCATGAATTTTCAGTTGTCATGATGCATAGGCAATAACTCTATCATTCTGCATAAGGACACAACCAAGTCCTTTCTTTGATGCATCACTATAAATAATGAACCCATCATTACTCAATGGTAGAGTCAATATAGGAGCATTGACTAATCTTCTCTTTAGTTCTTCAAAACATTCTTTACACTCTTTTGTCCAAACAAATTTAACCCCTTTACGTGTGAGCTTTGTTAATGGGTTAGCCAATCGGGCAAAATTCTGGACGAAATGTCGATAATAACCTGCTAAACCAATAAAACTGCATACCTCATTTATACTCATTGGTGCTGGCCATTATTGGATTGCCTTGGTCTTAGAAGGATCAATGGAAATTCCATCCTTAGATACAATATGGACAATAAAATAAATCTCCTGAAGCCAGAATTCACACTTGCTAAACTTCCCATATAATTCATGTCTTCTCAGAGTCTTCAATATAATGCGCAAGTGATTTTTATGATCTTCATAGATTTTGGAATATATCAAGATATCATCAATAAATACCACAAAAAAATCATCGAGATATTCCTTTAAAAATATGTTCATTAGATCCATGAAAATAGAGGGTGCATTAGTCATCCCAAAAGGCATTACTGTAAACTCATAATGCCCGTACCTGGTTCGAAATGCTGTCTTCAGAATGTCTTCCTTCTTCACACACAACCGATGGTATCCAGATTGAAGGTAAATATTTGAAAAGTATTGAGCTCCATGAAGTTGGTTAAATAAATCATCAATACGAGGTAGGGGATACTTGTTCTTTATTGTTATAACATTTATTTCCCTGTAGTAACCTCATGGATCCATCTTTCTTCTTGACAAAAAGGACAAGGGCTCCCCATGGAGAAACACTAGGGTGAATAAATCCCTTATTAATCAATTCCTTTAGTTATTTCTTTAGTTCCACTAATTCCACAGTGTCCACTCTATAAGGGGTCTTCGATATGGGCCTTGATCCAGGAATTAAATCAATGGAAAACTCAATTTCTCATTCTGGAGGATGTCCAGGTAAATCTTCTGGAAACACATCAACTTATTCTCTCACAATAAGTACATCCTCTATTTGAACATTCCTTTCCTTACCCACTGTTACTTCATTCTCTTCCTCCCCAATAATTGAATTTAGTTGAGCTACTGGGGGTGGATCTAGGTAAGAATCAGGTGGTGATGATTCTTCTCTAAAGATAAGGTGTTCTTTATCATCATCATCAAAAATTGTAACCTCCTTCTTCTTAAAATATATCTTCACATCATGGTTTGAAATCCAATCCATACCAAGGATTATATCAAATTAAATCATGGGTATGACGATGAGATCAGCAGATAAAGAACATTTATATGCCCTAATGGGGATGAATCCACAGAACTTTGTAGCAATGATACTTCCCATAGGAGTTTTAACTGAAAACTCCCTTGTTAGATCAAATTGGAAATATCTAATTTTCTTAGAAAACTCAGAATATATGAAACAATGCGATGATCTAGAATCAAATAATGCATTTTCTAAACTTGAGGAAACCATTAAATTACCTACCAACACATCTTTCGGAGCTTCTACCTTAGCAGTAGTGATAGCATAAGCTTGGCCTTGATCCCTTGGCCTTTTTTGAGGTAAGTTCCCCTGATGCTTAGGAAATTCATGTGCATAATGTCCAATCTCCCTGCAATTTTAGCATTGAACATTGGTAGCTTCCTTCTTCCCCTTGAAATCACGAGCTTGGCTGTCTTTTTCACCACACTTGTAACAAACTCAAATTCCCTTCAAGCAAGTACCGGGGTGTTTCTTCCCACATTTAATGCAATATGGATATTCAACTTTTCCCTTCTTCCCCTTATTTCCATTTCTAGAGTGATCAGTAGATCTCTTCTTCTATTGCTTTGCTTTAAAGTAGTAAGACTTAGAGAATTATTTTTCTGTCTTGATAGCACATGAGAAAATATCTTCGTACGACGAGAAGGATTGTGAGACTAATGATTGATGGAGAAACGATTTTAACCCATCAAATAAACGATCAATCTTACTCCTTGGGTTACGTATATAATCTTCGGCATGACTCACTAACCTTGTAAAGTTAGCGTCATACTTCGCGACATTCTCATCCTCCTTTTGTCTTAGACTCAGAAATTGCCTTTCCATATCAGATCGATGGTCACAAGGAAAGTATTTTTCTAAGAAAATCTCTTTGAACTCCCTTCATTCCATATTTGATACTTCATCATCTTCCTTTGTGTTTTGAATCAATGACCACCATTGGTCAACATCTCCAGTGAGACGGTAAAATACCATGATAACTTTTTCCCTTTCACTACTCCCCAAGACATTAAATATTTTCTCTAAGGAATTTATCCATTACTCAGCTACTAGTAGATTTGTACTCCCATTGAATGTTGGTGGTTGTTGCCTCATGAAGCGGTCTAACATTGATCCTCCACACTACGGATCATGGTGCTCTATACGGGTAAGGTTATTATCCATAACCTGAGTGAGTTGTCCCAGTATGGTGATTAGCTGATCAGCACCAATTACATCACCAGCTACACTATAATTATCTTGACCAGGAGGTAAATCCCTACATGGAGTGCATAAATTGATACAATTTCCATTTCTTCCACTAGGTGCCATTTCTAAACAATGGCATACACTAGATTAGTTTATGAATCACAATACATAAATCCAAACTTGTAAAACACTTAACATAAATTGAACAGTTTATGGATATAATCCATAATCATAAAAAAAATTTCTTTGAGGAAGTATATACTCATAAACCCTTCATAATGGTTTGTAAAAAAAATGAGAATTATCCTAAGAATATCCCCCCAGGAGTGTCGTAACCAAGAGTGCAGCAAGGCCCATTGTCATGCACGAGTTCCCGTTTGAGTCTAGCTCAAAGCGGTGTTTTTGGGTTTTACCCCTAGGTACATCTATGCCAGAGCTGCCTCTACCTGCTCGTATCCAGACAGGGATGTATTGCTCAGAAAACTCACAAAATTTCTACAATACCAAAATTGTAGGAAGTTATTTTATACTAATCATCAAAGTCCATCTTAGGTCTATGTGCTCTAATCAGAGTTTATCTAAATCTAGCTTCCAAGTTTTGTACTAAACTTCCTCTGATAACAACTGTAACACATCGACCCCAGTTACCCAGAGTTGGTGCATTATTACATAACATTGGCATGATCACAAAAGATCAAGTCTCGAAAGACCGATTAGTTTAGTAGCCTTGGAATCACTAGATACATTCATAAAGTTTACATTACATCATAAAATGAAAACTACAACAACATAGTCTCCATAGTACACACTCATATCATTTGATACTATCCCTGAATGTCATTCATAAAATATTTCTTCACATCCTGGAAAAAATAAAACATAGAAAGGGGTGAGCTCAGATGCCCAGTAAGGATAACAATATAGCGGAAACTTTCATAAATAATCATAAACATTTAAGGCAATGTATAACTAAAACAAAAGTCTTTTAAACTTGAACTTCAGTATAATATGGAAAAGATAAAATGAAATAATTCCATTTACTTATTCACATGGATATTCTACTAAACGAATAACCACATGCAATATCAATAACCACTTTCATAATGATGGAATGCATAATGCCAGACCATCATAACCACATAGTCAAGGCCTTGTGCCAAGACTACAAATAATATTTTTTCAAGGCCTTGTGCCAAGACACTAGTTTGTCTAATGAGACCTACCGATGCATCTAGGATCTATAGTGGGCTCCACCCCTCACTTATTAAGTCCAATACATTCCTCATATGAACAGGTTTAAACATAACTTAAACATTCGTATTAAAACTAGCATACTAAATGTCAATACTTCCTCCATAAACAATGAATGGTATATAAAATAACACATCCACAGTAAAACATATCACAATACCTTCAATACAATATGAAAGTTTTGAATCATAATAAATCAACTTCAAATAAGATTAAAATCCATCAAAGGATGTTGACATAGATGAAATCAAAACTATTTGAGAGAAATATCTCTTTTTTTTGAAATCATTTAAATGTCACATAATTATAAAATAAAACATTTAATTTGAAAATATTATTATGAGCTTGTAAGGTAATCCAAGATGATTTTATAACGGTGGAAAATAGCCGCACCCGCCGTATAAGTTAAAAAAATACATTTTTACCTTAATTCTGTCGAAAAGGTTAAAACGGACCTTGTTTGGAAAACAACAGAAAAATTACTTTATAAACATATTATAAAAAGTCAAAAAGGGTATAAATTAATTTAACCCATAGTAAGAATTATTTTAAATACATTTTTAAGAAACATGGATGTGGATGATAAAGAGGTCCCAGTAGATAATTACGTATAAACAACCTCAGATAATGAAGATATTGTGAAATAAACCCTTACCTTGTACTTTTCCTTGGTTGAGGGTAGATTAACCTCCTGTATAATGGTGAAATAATTTTTATTAAATTATACAAGAATCATATACATTAATATGATATCATATATGATCTTTAAACATTGATTTGTTAATAATATCTTAGTATTATCATCGTTTCGGGTGTTAAAAGATTCGTTTTCCTTTATATTCTTTGTTATGTGAGCCATATTTTTTATGGATGGAATGTATATTATTCATATACAGAATTATATCTTGTCCTTAAACATTATTTTTAATCATCAAATGAGAATTAGACTTGAATGGATACGATGAGGAATGAATCTAATCGCGTTCGTGGAGACGGTAGTCCGTACGTACGCACGAGCGACAATATCATTATTTTGATATTAAAATAATATATAATTGGATGGTATATCATATATAAAGAATAATTATCATGTTATATTTATTATTTACATGAATTACACATCATTATTATACCCATACGAATAATAATGTATTGAATAACAATTACACCACGACGTGGAGACGGTAGGCCGTATGTACGCATGTTTGCTGACATGTCATTCAAAGGATGGATAGAATACTAAATATGGTAGTACCATATTTATAATAACATAACAATATATAGAAGATACTAGAGTTATTATTTTAGAATGGAAATAACAAATAAAGAATAAGTTGAAGAAGAAAGGAACTTGAAAGAGGGTGGTGAAAACATTACCTCTTCTTCAGGTTCTTCCTTTTGATTTGATCAAAAGGGACCCTTAGGTTGGCTTTATGATAAAACTAAGGCATCTAGGTTTAAGTGATGGAAATTGAGAGAATATTTGGACAGGGTTTGGACAATCCAAAAGGATTTGAAGGTATGAATTAGTGATAAGGGTGAGTACCCTTTTATAAGAGGGGTGAGGGGCACCTGAGGAAAAGATAGAAGTATTATTTTATTATAAATTCATATTCGATTTCTAGTGGCTCTAAAGTAGATTATTTAAAGGTTAAGGTGGGGATAGGTCTAAAAACACTCAAAAAATAGGTTTTAGACAGGTTTGATTCACTTTATTAACCTTATATTTTAGTTTTAACTCTTAGTTAATTAGTTTAACACTTACCATGTCTCTTTGTATTTTTATATTATATAGTCAATAAACTTACTATAAACTTCCAAGTGACCCCCAAGTGGTACATTAATGATACACATATCATTATATAAGTCTCTTGGCCGATCCTTAGATTTTTATGAATAGAATATAAATTAATAATAAAATATTTTTTTTAAAAACTCTTTTATGTCAATTTTGACACTTGGGTATTTTGTTTTTGATAATTTCATAAAAGCATTATTACTTCGAAAAAAATTTATATAACCAGTCCTAATATGTCATATTAACCTATAAAATTAGTTGAATTCATAAAAAGTCTCAAATTACATTTATTTTGATATTTATAATATCAATTATTTTAATATTTCATTAATTAGGTAACTACTGCATCACCATTGTGTCATAAATAAATTAAATTATTTTTGTGTCTAAAAATTATAAATAAAATACCATTATGTATGAAATATTTTTATCTTTCTAATGAATATTTATAAGCGAATTTATCTTATGTATAACCCTATATTAAAAATGTTTTAGTTATTAAAATTTTATTTTAACTCTTTTAACTCTTCTTTGAATTAAATAATAATAAATGTCCTAATCTAATCCAAGTGGACCTAAATGATAATATTTTATTCATAAGGTTGTTTTTGGTCAATATAAACTTGTCCAATAGAATTAGTACATGTGTTAGGGTAATATTAATACCATTTTTACCTTTAATTACCCTATTTACTTTTAACCGTGGTAAATAAAAGTAAAAAGTTACTTTTCAACAAAAATTATTTTTATCTTATTGAACAACATTTTACTCCTTGATATTAACTATGTCTCTTGAATTTTTGAAATTACACTCACAGAAGCGGTAAAATTAAGTTTTATGTGAATTTCCAAATTCTCCTAGGAGGTGGGTAAAAGACGGTGAAAAGTTCAATAAAATTTTTATATATCTAAAATTATTCTAAACTAACTCCAATGAATTACATTGAAATTATTTAGGTATTATGTATATATTTTGACCTTAATTAAATTTAAATAAAATAAATAATTATTTAAATAAAAATTCGGTTTTAAACTATAACTCAGTGTTTTTTCACTATTCATCAAAAATTGAATGTTTTCAGAAAAATACCAAAAATTCACCCTAATCTAACTTCAATATTATGAATCCAAAAATTAAGTCCATTTTGAAAGATAAAATTTATAAAATTTCAAAAAGTGGGTATTTCTATTCATAACGGCTAGTTTGATTGGTTGTGGTGTGTGTTAGGACTCGAAGTTGCGTACATCACACACTATTGTATTATTCAAAGAGAAGCGTACCGTGGAAGCTTGGAGTGTTACATTCTCCCATCCTTAAAATAATTTCATCCTTAAAATTTCTAGAATACTACCGCATGAAAAGACTCGGGTAGTTCTTCATCATATGTTCCTTGGGTTCCCACATTGCGTCTTCCATCTTATGGTTTCTCCATAGAACTTTTACCAGACGAGTCGTCTGGTTTCTCAGCACTTGTTCTCTTGTATCAAGAATCTTGATAGGATCTTCGCAATAAGATAGATCGGGTTCCAGTTCTCATTCCTCATAGGTGAGTGCATGCGTTGGGTTAGGCATGTATTTTCTCAATAGTGATACGTGGAACACATCGTGAACTTTGGAGAGACTTGGCAGCATTGCCAAAAGGTAATCTACAACCCCAATTCGTTCTAGAATTTCAAATGGTCTGATGTACCTGAGACTCAATTTTCCTTTCTTACTACAACGTATAACACCCTTCCATGGAGATACCTTCAAGAAAACATGATCTCCTACCTGAAATTCCAAATCCTTCCTTCGGTTGTCAGTATAGCTCTTCTGCCTACTTTGAGCTGCTTTGATGTGGTTTTGGATTACCTTCACCTTTTCCATTGTTTCCTCCACAAGTTTTGGTCCCACAAGTTTTCTTTCACCAACGTCATCCCAACAGGTTGGTGTGCGACATCTCTTTCCGTATAACGCTTCATATGGTGCCATTTGAATACTTGAATAGAAGATATTATTATTGGAAAATTCCACTAGAGGTAAATATTGATCCCACATACCCTAAAAGTCAAGTGAGCATGATCTCAACATGTCTTCTAAAATTTGAATAGTCTGTTTTGATTATCCATTTGTTTGAGGGTGGTAGGAAGTGATCAAACGAAGTTTAGTATCCAGGTATTTCTGAAGAATTTTCCAGAATCTTGAAGTAAAACATGGATCACAATCAGAAACAATAGATATGGGTACTCCATGAAGTCTCACAACTTCATTAATATATAGTCTTTCTAGATGTTCAAGTGGTAAATCTTCCCTTATAGCAAGAAAATGTGCTGACTTCGTAATACGATCAATAATGACCCATATTGCATCGTTCTTTCTAGGAGTCTTTGATAGTCCCATGACAAAGTCCATCGTGATATTATCCCATTTCCACTCAGGTATGGGAAGAGGTTGCATGACTCCTCCAGGCTGTTGCCTTCCAGCTTTCACTTGTTGACAAACCATACATATTGACACAAAATCAGCAATCTCCCTCTTCATGTTGTCCCACCAAAAACATTCCTTTAAATCTCTATACATTTTGGTGCTCCCAGGGTGTATAGAGAAATTGGAACTATGAGCATCATCCAACAATTTTCTTTTTAGATCAGGTATATTGGGAACACAAAGTCTCTTCCCAAATTTCAAAATTCCATCTTCATACACAAAGTCACTCAATATCCCATCATTGACAGCTTTAATCCTCCTTTTAAACTCTTCTTCATCGGTCTGAAAAATCTTTATCCTTTCTAGTAAAGATGGTTTGGAAAAAATTTGAAAAATCGTTGATGTTTCACCTTCCGTGGTTATTTCCATATCTAACTTTACTAGATCCATGAAAATAGGATCCCTCTCAATTATCATCTTGTTCAAAACTCCATGATCTTTTCTACTCAAAGCATCTACCACCTTATTTTCCTTCCCCGGGTGGTAGTGTATCATGAAATCATAATCCTTGAGTAGTTCAAGCCATCTCCTTTTCCTCATGTTGAGTTATTTCTATGAGAAAATGTACTTCAAACTCTTGTGATCGGTATATATCTCAAATTTTCACCATAAAGATAATGTATCCATATCTTCAAAGCAAAGATTACAACAGCTAACTCAAGATCATGAGTATTATAGTTTTGCTCATGAATTTTCAGTTGTCATGATGCATAGGAAATAACTCTATCATTCTGCATAAGGACACAACCAAGTCCTTTCTTCGATGCGTCACTATAAATAACAAACCCATCATTCCTCGATGGTAGAGTCAATATAGGAGCATTGACTAATCTTCTATTCAGTTCTTCAAAACATTCTTCACACTCTTTTGTCCAAACAAATTTAAACCCTTTATGTGTGAGCTTTGTTAATAGGTTAGCCAATCATGAAAAATTTTGGACGAAACGTCGATAATAACCTGCTAAACCAATAAAACTGCGTACCTCAGTTATACTCGTTGGTGCTGTCCATTCTTGGATTGACTTGGTCTTAGAAGGATAAACGAAAATTCCATCCTTAGAGAAAATATGTCCAAGAAAAGAAATATCCTAAAGCCAGAATCCACACTTGCTAAACTTCCCATATAATTCATGTCTTCTCAGAGTCTTCAATATAATGCGCAAGTGATTTTCATGATCTTCGTAGCTTTTTGAATATACCAAGATATCATCAATAAATACCACTAGAAAATCATCAAGATATTCCTTGAAAAATCTGTTCATTAGATCTATGAATACAGAGGGTGCATTAGTCATCCCAAAAGGCATTACTGTAAACTCGTAATGCCCATACCTGGTTCGAAATGCTATCTTCAGAATGTCTTCCTTCTTCACACACAACTGATGGTATCCAGATCAAAGGTCAATCTTTGAAAATTATTGAGCTCCATGCATCTGGTCAAATAAATCATCAATACGAGGTAGGGGATACTTGTTATTTATTGTTATAACATTGATTTCCCTGTATTAACCTCATGGATCCATCTTTCTTCTTAACAAAAAGGACAGGGGATCCCCATGGAGAAACACTAGGGAGAATAAATCCCTTATTACTCAATTCCTCTATTTGTTTCTTTAGGTCCGCTAATTCCACAGTGGACATTCTATAAGGGGTCTTTGATATGGGCCTTGATCTAGGAATTAAATCAATGGAAAACTCAATTTCTCATTCTGGAGGATGTCCAAGTAAATCTTATGGAAGCACATCAACATATTCTATCACAATAGGTACATCCTCTATTTGAACATTCCTTTCCTTACCCACTGTTATTTCATTCTCTTCCTCCCCAATAATTGAATTTAGTTGAGCTACTGGGGGTGGATCTAGGTAAGAATCAGGTGGTGATGATTCTGCTCTAAAGATAAGCTGTTCTTTATCATCATTATCAAAAATTGTAACCTCCTTCTTCTTACAATAAATCTTCACATCATGGTCCGAAATACAATCCATACCGAGGATTATATCAAATTCAATCATGGGTATGATGATGAGGTCAACAGATAAAGAACATTTATATGCCCTAATGGGGACAGATCCACAGAACTTTGTAGCAATGATACTTTCCTTAGGAGTTTTAACTGGAAACTACCTTGTTAGATAAAATTGGAAATATCTAATTTTCTTAGAAAACTGGGAAGATATGAAACAATGTGATGATATAGAATCAAATAATTAATTTTCTAAACTTGAGGAAACCATTAAATTACCTGTCACCACGTCTTTCGGAGCTTCTACCTCAGCAGTAGTGATAGCATAATCTTGGCCTTGATCCCTTGACCTTTTCTGAGGTAAGTTCCCCTGATGCTTAGCAAATTCATTTTCATAATGCCCCATATCCCTGCAATTTTAGCATTGAACATTGGTATCTTCCTTCTTCCCCTTGCAATCACGAGCTTGGCGGCCTTTTTCACCACACTTGTAATAGACTCACATTCCCTTCAAGAAAGTACCGGGGTGTTTCTTCCCACATTTAATACAAGATGGATATTCAACTTTTCCCTTCTTCCCCTTATTTCCATTTCCAGAGTGATCAGCAGATCTCTTCTTCTATTGCTTTTCTTTAAAGTCGTAAGACTTAGATAATTCTTTTTTAGTCTTAATAGCACATGAGACAATATCTTCGTACAACAATAAGGATTGTGGGACTAATGCTTGACATAGAAACGGTTTTAACCCATCAAAGAAATGATCAATCTTACTCTTTGGGTAAAATATATAATCTGCTGCATGCCTCGCTAACCTTGTAAAGTTAACCTCATACTTCGCGACATTCTCATCCTCCTTTTGTCTTAGACTCAGAAATTGCCTTTCCATATCTACTCGATGGTCACGAGGAAAGTATTTTTATAAGAAAATCTCTTTGAACTCCCTCCATTCCATATTTGATACTTCATAATCTTCCTTTGTGTTTTGAATCAACGACCACCATTGTTCAACATCTCCAGTGAGACGGTAAAATGCCATGATAACTTTTTCCCTTTCACTACTCCCCAAGGAGTGAAATATTTTCTCTAAGGAATTTATCCATTTCTCAGCTACTGGTGGATTTGTGATCTCATTGAATGTTTGTGGTTGTTTCCTCATGAAGTAGTCTAACATTGATCCTCAATGCTGCAGATCAGGGTGCTCCATTAGGGTAAGGTTATTATCCATAACCTGAGTGAGTTGTTCTAGTATGGTGATTAGCTAATCAACACCAATTGCATCACCAGCTCTACTATAATTATCTTGAGCAGGAGGGAAATCCCTACATGGAGTGCATTCATTGATACTATTTCCATTTCTTCCACTAGGCACCATTTCTAAACAATGACATACACAAGATTAGTTTATGAATCGCAATACATAAATCCAAACTTGTAAAACACTTAACATAAATTGAACAGTTTATAGATATAATCCATAATCATAAAAATGTTTTCTTTGAGGAAGTATATACTCATAAACCCTTCATAATGGTTTGTAAAGAAAATAAGAATTATCCTAATCATATCCCCCAGGAGTGTTGTAACCAAGAGTGCAGCAAGGCCCGTTGTCGTGCACCAGTTCCCGTTCGAGTCTAGATCAAAGCGGTGTTTTTGGGTTTTACCCCTAGGTACATCTGTGCCAGAGCCGCCTCTACCTGCTTGTATCCAGACAGGGATGTATTTCTCAGAAAACTCACAAAATTTCTACAATACAAAAATTCTAGGAAGTTCTTCTATACTAATCATCAAAGTTCATCTTAGGTCTATGTGCTCTAATCAGAGTTTATCTAAATCTAGCTTCCAAGGTTTGTACTAAACTTCCTCTGATACCAACTGTAACGCACCAACCCCAGTTACCTAGAGTCGGTGCCATATTACATAACATTGTCATGATCACAAAAGATCAAGTCTCAAAATACCAATTAGTTTAGTAGCCTTGGAATCACTAGATACATTCATAAAGTTTACATTACATCATAAAATGAAAACTACAACAACATAGTCTCCATAGTCCACACTCATATCCTCTCATACTATCCCTGCATTTCATTCATAAAATACTTATTCACATCCTGGGAAAAATAAAACATAGAAAGGGGTGAGCTCATATGCCCAGTAAGGATAACAATATAGCGGAAACTTTCATAAATAATCATAAACATTTAAGGCAATGTATAACTAAAACAAAAGTCTTTTAAAATTGAACTTCAGCATAATATGGCAAAGATAAAATGAAATAATGCCATTTACTTATTCACATGGATATTCTACTAATCGAATAACCACATGCAATATAAATAACGACTTTCATAATGATGGAATGCATAATGTCAGACCATCATAACCACATAGTCAAGGCCTTGTGCCAAGACTAAAAATAATATTTTTTCAAGGCCTTGTTCCAAGACACTAGTTTGTCTCATGAGACCTACCAATGCATCAAGGAGCTATAGCGGGCTCCACCCGTCACTTATTAAGTCCAATGCCTTCCTCATATGAACAAGTTTAAACATAACATAAACATTCGTATTAAAAATAGCATACAAAATGTCAATACTTTTTCTATAAAAAATGAATGGTATATAAAATAAAACATACACAGTCAAACATATCACAATACCTTAAATATAATATGAAAGTTTTGAATCATAATAAATCAACTTCAAATAAGATTAAAATCCATCAAAGGATGTTGACATAGATGAAATCAAAACCATTTGAGAGAAATATATCTTTTTTTGAAAACATTTAAAAGTCACATAATTATAAAATAAAACATTTACTTTGAAAATATTCTTATAATCTTGTAAGGGAATCTTCGACGATTTTATAATGGTCAAAAATATCCGCACCCACCGTATAAGTTAAAAAAAGACATTCTTACCTTAATTTTGTCGAAAAGGTTAAAAAGGACCTTGTTTGGAAAATGACAGAAAGATTCCTTTATAAACATCTTATAAAAAGTCAAAAAGGGTATAAATGACTTTAAACCATAGTAATAATGATTTTAAATACATTTTTAGGAAACATGGATGTGGATGATAAAGAGGTCCTAATAGATAATTACGTATAAACAACCTCGGATAATGAAGAGATTGTGAAATAAACCCTTATATTGTACTTTTACTTGGTTGAGGGTAGGTTAACCTCCTATATAATGGTGAAATAATTGTTATTAAATTATACAATAATCATATACCTTAATATGATATCATATATGATCTTTAAACATTGATTTGTTAATAATATCTTAGTATTATCATCGTTTCAGGTGTTAACAGATTCGTTTTCCTTTATATTATTTGTTATGGATGGGATGTATATTATTCATATACAGAATGATATCATGTCTTTAAACATTATTTTTAATCATAAAATGATAATTAGACTTGAATGTATACGATGAGGAATGAATCTAATCGCGTTCGTGGAGACGGTAGTCCGTATGTACGCACGAGCGACAATATCATTATTTTGATATTGAAACAATATATAATTGGATGGTATATAATATATACAGAATAATTATCATGTTATATTTATTATTTACATGAATTACACATTATTATTATACCCATACGAATAATAATTTATTGAATAACAATTACACCACGACGTGGAGACGGTAGGCCGTACATACGCACGTATGCTGACATGTCATTCAAAGGATGGATAGAATAATAAATATGGTTGTACCATATTTATAATAACATCACAGTATATAGAAGATACTGGAGTTATTATTTTAGAATGGAAATAAAAAATAAAGAAGAAGTTGAAGAAGAAAGGAACTTGAAAGAGGGTGGTGAAAACATTACCTCTTCTTCAAGTTCTTCCTTTTGATTTGATCAAAAGGGATCATTAGGTGGGATTTATGATCAAACTAAGGCCTCTAGGTTTAATTGAGGGATGTTGAGAGAATATTTGGGTAGGGTTTGTCCAAGCCAAAAGGATTTGAAGGTATGAATTAGTGAGAAGGGGGAGTGCCCTTTTATAAGAGGGGTGAGGGGCACCTTAGGAAAAGCTAGAAATGTTATTTTATAATAAATTCATATTCAGTTTCTAATGGCTAAAAAGTATATTATTTAAAGGTTAAGGTGGGGATAGGTCAAAAAACACTCAACCAATAGGTTTTAGATAGGTTTGAGTCACTTTATTAACCTTATCTTTTAGTTTTAACTCCTAGTTAATTAGTTTGACACTTACCATGTCTCTTTGTATTTTTATATTATATAGTCAATAAACCTACTATAAACTTCCAAGTGACCCCAAGTGGTACATTAATGATACAAATATCATTATATAAGTCTCTTGTCTGAACCTTATATTTTTATGAATAGAATATAAATTAATAATATAATATTTGTTTTAAAAACTCTTTTATGTCAATTTTGACACTATTGGGTATTTTGTTTTTGATAATTTCATAACAACATTATTACTTCGAAAATTTTTTATATAACCAGTAATAATATGTCATATGAACCTATAAAATCAGTGGAATTCATAAGAAGTCTCAAATTACATTTATTTTTATATTTATAATATCAATTATTTTAATATTTCATTAATTAGGTAATTACTGCATCACCATTGTGTCATAAATAAATTAAATTATTTAGTGTCTAAAAATTATAAATAAAATACCATTATGTATGAAATATTTTTATCTTTCTAATGAATATTTATAATAGAATTTATCTTATGTATAACCCTATATTAAAAATGTTTTAGTTATTAAACTTTGATTTTAACTCTTTTAACTCTTCTTTGAATTAAATAATAATAAATGTCCTAATCTACTCCAAGTGGACCTAAATGATAATATTTTATTCCTAAGGTTGTTTGTTGTCGAGATACACTTGTCCAATAGAATTAGGACATGTGTTAGGATAATATTAATATCATTTTTACCCTTAATTACCCTATTTACTTTTAACCGTGGTAAATAAAAGTAAAAAGTTACTATTTACCAAAAATTATTTTTATCTTATTGAATGAAATTTTACTCCTTGATATTAATTGTGTCTCTCATATTTTCGAAATTTCACTCACAGAAGCGGTAAAATTAAGTTTTATGTGAATTTCCAAATTCTCCTAGGAGGTGAGTAAAAGACGGTGAAAAGTTCAATAAACTTTTTATATATCTAAAATCATTCTAAAATAAATCCAATGAATTACATTGAACTTATATAGGTATTATGTATCTATTTTTACCTTAATTAAATTTAAATAAAATAAATAATTATTTAAATAAAAATTCGGTTTTAAACTATAACTTAGTGTTTTTTCACTATTCATCAAAAATTGAATGTTTTCAGAAAAATACCAAAAATTCACCCTAAGCTAATTTCGATATTCTGAATCCAAAAATGAAGTCCATTTTGAAAGTTAAAATTTATAAAATTTTAAAAAGTGGGTATTACTATTCATAACCGCTAGTTTGATTGGTTGTGGTGTGTGTTAGAACTTGAAGTTGCATACAACACACGCTATTGTATTATTCAAAGAGAAGCGTACCGTGGAAGCTTGGGGTGTTACAAGAGTGGAGGGGAGGATTTACATGGGGGAAGGGGTGATGATGGGGGGTGGTCTGTCTAGGGTATGTCTAGGGGGGAGGCTGTCCAGGGGGAGTGGAGGCAGGGCTTTTCATGGGGGAAGGGGTATTGTAGGGGGGGTCCTGTCTTGGGGGGGGTCTGTCCAGGGAGGGTGTCTATAGGGTGGGTGGGGGGGGATCTGTCCAGGGGGGGCTATCTAGGGGTGGGGGATTCAAACCACTATGTGAAAACTTCATTGAGTCCTTGAGGTGACCTCTCTCATACAAACTCCTTGTGGGAAGTTGGAGTTCTTGTCCTTTTCCTACTCACATTCCTCATTTGTGGACTTGTCAAAGCTATCATAAATAACTTTCATTGAATTAAAAAAATGTGGTGGGTAAGAGATCTTACATCCTTCATCTATAACCAATGTAATGGTGACCATTAAGCCTTGAGTTTTGCGAGAATCCCCTTTGCTTCCATTATCATAAGGTGCATGGATAGTACCCACCACCTTCTTGAATTTATCACTGACCTGAATAGCCTTGATAGTTCCACTGGAGTTGGTGTACTCAAGGAAATAAGGATTAGATACATGAGATACTTGGTGGTGAAACTATGGGCCATACACACATGTCCTCTAGTGCCAAATTAACAGATAGTCATGCAAGGCGCTCATCAATCATAATAAGTGGTATATATTCAAGTCTCTTTATCTCCTAGGGTTAATGTGTGGGGTAGGAATCCAAAATCCCTTAACCATACCCTAATTATTTATATAAATTTTATAATAATAATATTGTTTTTGTTGTTGTTAACCATTGTTCCAGTTCTAACTTTTAACCAAGATGTTGGATTGATAATCTGTTTATTATGAAATTTATATTTCATGATTTTTTTGTTGAAAATATGTTAAATATTCATTAATGAGGGTAGAGTGGTAATATAAAAAATGTTTTTCATGGTGATTTTAGTGTTAAATGTTCACTGTATTTGTCTCTTATCCTACTGAAAAGATTTTCTTTGCATGCTGTTCAGCATGTTTGACTGGAAATCATTTTGGGTTTTCAATGAATTATTGCATGTGCATACTGGAAATCATTTTTGACCAGTTGATTTTTTTATATCATTGGAACATGAATTTTAGGGGAATACCTGTATTTTATAGGGCTGTCCTTCAGGAGGTGTCTAGGAGGGGGGGGGGGGTGGGGTGGCCAGTGGGTGTTCAGGAGGGTGGGTGGGTGGGGGGGGGGGTTGTCCAGGACGGAGGGGGGGGGGATGTCCCGGAGTGAGGGGAGTTGTCCAGGGGGTGTCTAGGAGGGGGTGGGGGTGCTATTCAGGGGGTGTTCAGGAGGGAGGGGGGATGTTCAGGGGGTACAAGGGGGGTCTGCAGGGGAAAGGGGGGATGTCCAGGAGGGAGGGGGGCTGTCCAGGAGGGGGGGTGCTATCCAGGGGGGGTCTGTCTAGGGGGGGTGCTTTCTAGGAGGGGGGTGTTCAGGAGGGGGGGGGATGTCTAGGAGGGGGAGGGGTGCTGTCTAGTGGGTGTCCTGGAGGGATGGGGGGCTGTTCAGTGGGGGTACAAGGGGGGTCTGCAGGGGGGAGGGGGTTGTCCTGGAAGGGGGGGGGGTGCTATCCAGGAGGGTGTTTAGGAGGGATGGGGGGCTGCCTGAGGGGGGGGGGGTGCAAGGGTGTCTGCAGGGGGGGTGTCCAAGAGGGGGGCGGGGCTGTCCAGGTGGGCTGCCCTGGAGAGAGGGGGGAGGGCTGTCCAGGGGGTCTGTAGAGGGGGAGGGGGGCTGTCCAAGAGGGGGGGGGGGGGTCCAGGAGAGAGGGGGTGTCCAGGAGGGGGGGGGGGGGGTGTTGTCCAGGGGGGTGTCCAGGAGGGATGGGGGGTGTCCGGGGGGGGGGGGGGGGTGTCCAGGAGGTAGGGGGAATGTCCAGGAGGGTGGGGGGTGTCCAGGAGGGATGAGGGGGCTGTCTAGGGGGTACAAGGGGGTCTGAGGGGGGGGGGGCTTTCTAGGAGAGAGGCTGTTTGGGAGGGGGTGGGGGGTGTAAGGGGGGCTGTCCAGGGGGGTATCTAGGGGGTGTCTAGGAGGGGGGGGGGATGCCTAGGAGGGATGGGGGGGGGGGGTGTTGTCCAGGGGGTGTCCAGAAGATATGGGGGGCTGTCCTGGGGGGGGGGGTGAAAGGGGGGTCCATAGGGGGGGAGGGGGCTGTCTAGGGGGGGTGCTATCCAGGGGGGTGTCCAGGAGGGATGAGGGGCTGTCCAGGGGGGTTCAAGGGGGGTCTGTAGGGGAGGGGGGATTTCCAGGAGGAAGACTGTCCAGGAGGGGGGGGGGTGAAAGGGGGGCTATCCAGGAGGGGGGGGGGGTATCTAGGGGGTTTTCTAGAAGGGAGGGGGGGGGAGGGGTTGTCCAGGGGGTGTCCAGGAGGGGGTGGGGTGGGGTGAAGTGTGATCTGTAGGGGGGGAGGGGGCTGTCCAGAAGGGGGGGGGGTTGTCTAGGAGGGAGGGGGCTGTCAAGGTGTAACACCCCAAGCTTACATGGTATGCTTCTCTTTGAATAATATAGTAGCGTGTGTAGTACACAACCTTGAGTTCTAACACACTGCGACCAATCAAAGTAGCCGTTATGAATAGTAATACCCACCTTTTGAAATTATATAAATTTTATATTTCAAAATGGACTTAATTTTTGGATTCAGAATATCTAAATTATCCTATGTTTAAATTTTGGTATTTTTCTGAGAACTTCCAATTTTCGATGAATAGTAAAAAATACTTAAAAACAACATTTTTAATCAAAATAATTTATAGTGATAAATTATACTATTGAGTGGTTTTAAAGTATAATTATAATATAATTTTACCATTTTATCCAATTGTGGTCATTAGAATTAATTTCTCTTTGAAATTGGACATAAACAATTATCAATATTTTGATTGATATTGTTTCTTAAAAACACGCTATTTGTTTTGAAAACGGGAATTAATTATAAAATTAATTAATAAAACTTATAGGTTTGGAATTTTATAAAATATATATCATTTTTTAATTCAGAATATCAATTATATATTAGGGTGAATTTTTGGTATTGTTCTGAAAAACTTCAATTTTTGATGAATAGTGAAACCACTAAGTGGTAGTTAAAAAAATTGATTTTTCGTTTAAATGAAACTTTACCGCTTCTATGAATTAAATTTCAAAAATCCTATATACATGGTTGTAATTATTAATGAAAATGTGGTTCAATGGGATGAAAATAATTTTTGATGAATAGTAACTTTTGAGTTTTATTAACCGCGATTAGAGGTAATTAGGGTAATTTAAGGTAAAAATGATATTATAAGAATATAAAAATATATTGAAACATTTCCTAATATTATTGGATGAGTCATGGACGAAAAAGACAAACCATGGGACGATTTTTGGGACCCCATGGAGCCACTTGTGTAAGATAATGACATTAATACCTTTTATTTAAAGTAAAAATAAAAATGTCACAAACATGTATTGTTTTACTAAAACAGTTTTTAGAAGAGGTTATACCAGTAATATTTTTGACTATAGATATTCATTGGAAATATAAAAATATTTCCTACATCATGGTAATTTTTTTATAATTTTTAGGCATTAAATAAAAAAAATTATTTATGACACCATGATGCTGCAGCGATTACCTCATTAATGAACAATTTAAATAAAATGAAAAGATAAGGTAAAATCTAAGACTTAGAATTTTCTAAAGCTTATTGGATGGGTGGATTTAGAACCCTTATCACCTTATCCTTGAAATATATCATTTTGGGACCTTTAAAATCCGAAAATAATTTCATAATAAAGTAACATTTCAATATTTCCATGAGTTCCCCTCTTATCCTCTTATAAAAGCCCCCACCTCTACCACCTTAATCACACCTTTAAAGCCATTTGGCTCAGCCAACCTCTGCCCAAATACTCTCTCAACTTACCTATATTACTTCTAGAAGCCTCACTTTGGGCAAAAGTCTTCCCAAAGAAGCCTTTGACTCAAATCAAAAAGAGTTACCCGATTTTAAGTTAATGTCTTCTCTTATGTTATTTTGTTTTATTTTGCTTCTCCAACCCCTTAAACCCTTTTTATTCCATTATTTTGTAACAAAAACAGTATATTAAATATACTAGTATGTTCTTATGAGAATTATTTGATTTAAACTTACACACACCTCTGTCTAATGGTTAAATAACATACTGTTTATGTGGGTGGTGAATTACTGTCTCACGAAACGATGATTGTTCAATATTCTTTTAACACCTTTCAGGGTGGCCATTAAGATGTAACTATATTTATATATGATATATATTATGTTTATGTTTTCCTTATGCTTATATATTTTTCATTTATGGCATACCTTTATGGTTTCCATTATGGGTAAACACGAGAATTTCATTTTAGGAAGTGTGGACTACCGCCCCCTCAAAGTGATTTGAATAGTTAATGCCATATGTGGGACGTATAAAGGAAGGAGTTAAATGATATTATATATCATATTTTAATTATAATATACCTTTATATCATTATTATTTCATTCCATTAAATATGAAATAGAAATGAAAGTAGCGTTCATGCGTACGTACGACTTACCGTCTCCATGAACGGTGCATTTCATTTCTTACATATAAATGTTATGTAATATTATAAATGCATGTATATGCTGGATATATATGATATATATTCTATCTATATCATGAATATAATTCTGGAGATAATGGATATTTTACCACATGAACAACTTTTAATTATAAGAAGTTTATTGTTGACTCAAGTACCAAAGATCGACAAAACGACCGTTATTAACTTAAATGACTACATAATATTCATAACATGGTAATAAGTGGTATAAAAGGAATAATGAACTTGAAAAAGGTTTTTAAGCAAATAGATATTAACTCAAGTTTATTATTCAGGAGATTAAAGAACAATCGAGTCAAGTCGGACACGAGGTAAGGGTTAATTCTACAACCTCTTCATTATTCAAGGTTATTCATATGTAATTATCTACTGGTACCTCTTAATCATCCACATCCATGTTTCTTAAAAATGTCTTTAAAACACATTTTTTACTATTTATTAGACAATGGGTTAAATTCATTTATAACCTTATTTGACCTTATACGTTTTTGAAAGGAATCTTTCCGTCATTTTCCAAACAAGGTACTTTTTGAAATTTTCGACAAAATTAAGGTAAGAATGTCTTTTTTTAACTTATACGGCAGGTGTAGCTATTTTCTATCATTATAAAATTGTTTAAACTTCCCTTACAATCTTATAAGAATATTTTCAAAGTAAATGTTTTCTTTTACAATTATGTGACTTTTAAATGATTTCAAAAAAGATATTTCTCTCAATTAGTTTTGATTTCATCTATGTCAACATCCTTTGATGGATTTTATGCTTATAAGAAGTTGATTTATTATGATTCAAAACTTCCATATTGTATTGAAGGTTTTGTGATATGTTTTACTGTGGATGTGTTATTTTTATACCATTCATGGTTTATGGAAAAATTATTGACATTTCATATGCTAGTTTTAATACAAATGTTTATGTTATGTTTAAACCTATTCATATGAGGAATGCATTAGACTTAATAACTGACGGGTGGAGCCCGCTATAGCTCCTTGATGCATCGTTAGGTCTCATGAGACAAACTAGTGTCTTGGCACGAGGACTTGAAAAAATCTTATTTGTAGTCTTGGCACGAGGCCTTGGCTACGTGGTTATGATAGTCTGGCATTATGCATTCCATCATTATGAAAGTGGTTATTGATATTGCATGTGATTATTCGACTAGTAGAATATCTATGTGAATAAGTAAATGAAATTATTTCATTTTATTTTTTTCCATATTATGCTGAAGTTCAAGTTTAAAAGGATTTTGTTTTAGTTATACATTACATTAAATGTTTATGTTTATTTATGAAAGTTTCCGCTATATTGTTGTCCGTACTGAGCATCTGAGCTCACCCCTTTCTATGTTTTATTTTTCCCAGGATTTGAAGAAAAATTTTATGACTGACCTATAGGGATAGTCTGAAGGGGATATGAGTGTGGACTATGGAGACTATGTTATTGTAGTTTTTCACTTTATGATATAATGTAACATTTATGAATGTATCTAGTGTTTCCAAGGCTACTAAACTAATAGGTCTTTCAAGACTTGATATTTTGTGATCATGCCAATGTTAAGTAATAATGCACTGACTCTGGGTAACTGTGGTTGGGGCGTTACACAAGGGGGGTGTCCAGGAGGGATGTGGGGCTATCCAGGGGGTGCAAGGGGGGTCTGTAGGGGGGAGGGGGTTGTGCAGGGGGAGGGGTTGGGGTCTGCTCTTTTTTTTTATGAAATAGAAAGGGATATAACCACAATTTTAAACCGTGGTTATATCCTTATAGCCACAATTTAAACTATAGTTATATCCCTATAGCCACAATTTAAACTTTGGCTATAGCTTTATAGCCACAATTTCAAACCGTGACTATAGCCTATGTGTGGCTAAATATTTAGCAATAGTTTGAAACATGGCTATAGGTATTTAACCATGGTTTGAAACCATGTCTATAGGTTTTACCCTATATCCATGCCAATACTAGCCACAATTCATTAAACTGTGGTTATAACCTATAGCCACACGTTTTGGGCTTATATCCACTGTTTGGAATCGTGGCTATAGCCTAAATTTCTAGTAGTGATCTGATTTAATAGCCATAAAATTTTCAACCACTTCAAATTTGATTATTTTGCAACCAGGATATAATTCATCCTCAGTAGACCTTAATAACTCCTAAAATTGAGATGGTTCCAACTCCGGAGTTAAATCAATATCATCCTGAGTTTCGGTTTGTTGAAAAGACAGAACTGCCACATCTTATACTAAATTTTGAAACCATGATGGATCTAGAACCAAATTATTAGTATTTTATATGGAACTGTGTTAACCATGTTCACACCAAAAAATATAATCAGTTTGAAAACCAAAACACAATAGATGACCCCCAACGTTGTCAAATGTGTCAAACATCCTCAAACCACATTTTTTACATGGACACTTAATTGATGATTCTAAAACAAATTTTGGTTTTGATGATGCAAATGATAAGAAAGTTTCAACACCCTCAATACATATAAGATTTATACCAGAACTGTTTGGATTTCTACACTAATTTATCCAAGTGCAATCATTTAATAATAACTATTGTCGACTTCTATATTTCATATTTCTCTAAAAAATATAAAATAATTTTTTTATGAATAATTTGATATAAGAAAATCACGATCCAGAAAAAGAAAAAAATTGTTAATTATTCCTAAGTATTCCTAATTATTAGTAATTATTCCTAAATATTTCAAATTATTGGTAATTATTGGTAATTATTGCTAATTATTTGTAATTATTTCTAATTATTGCTAATTATTTCTAATTATTTCTAATTATTGATAATTATTTCTAATTATCAGAAATTATTGCTAATTATTTCTAATTATTACTAATTATTGCTAATTATAACTAATTATTGCCAATTATTTCTAATTATTTCTAATTATTTCTAATTATTTCTAATTATTGCTAATTATTCTTAATTACCACTAATCACCACTGATCACCACCAATTATTACTAATTATTACTAATTATTACTAATTATTACTAATTATTACAATTTATTAATAATTATTACTATTTATTATATTTATTACTAATTATTGCAATTTATTACAATTAATTATTAATTATTATAATTTATTACAATTTATTACTAATTATTACAATTTATTACTAATTATTACTAATTACCACTATTTATTAATATTTACCACTATTTTTTACAAATTATGACTAATTATTACTAATTACCACTATTTATTACTAATTATTTCTAATTACTGCTATTTATAACTAATTACTGCAAATTACTGCTAATTATTACTAATTACTACTAATTATTATTAATTATTACTAATTATTACTAATTATTAATATTTATTACCAATTATTACTATTTATTACTAATTATTAATATTTACTGAAATTCATTACTATTTAACGCTAATTATTACTATTTAGCGCTAATTATTACTATTTACTGCTATTTATTACTATTTATCACCAATTATTACTAATTACTGCTAATTATTACTAATTACCACTAATTATTACCAATTACCACTAATTATTATTAATTATCGATGATTATTACTAATTATCATTGATTATTACTAATTACCACTAATTAGCACTAATTATTACAAATTGCCACTAATTATCGCTAATTATCGCTAATTACGTCTAATTATTACAAATTACCGCTAATTATTACTAATCACCACAAATTATTACTAATTACCACTAATTATTACTAATTATCGATA
The DNA here is from genome assembly GCA_963277665.1 of Viscum album. NCBI lineage: Eukaryota > Viridiplantae > Streptophyta > Magnoliopsida > Santalales > Viscaceae > Viscum > Viscum album. The sequence continues at coordinate 997,671,502 of OY728135.1, forward strand.
ATTATTACTAATTATTACCAATTATTACTAATTACCGTAAATTATTACTAATTCTTAATATTTATTACTATTTATTAATATTATTACTAATTATTAATATTTATTACTGATTATTTATATTTATTACTAATTATTACTAATCACCGCTAATTATTTCTAATTACCACTATTTATTACTAATTCTTACTAAATACAACTAATTATTACAATTTATTACTAATTACTGCCAATTATTCCTAATTACTGCTAATTATTCCTAATTACCACTAATTATTACTAATTACCACTAATTATTGCTAATTATTACTAATTATTAGTATTTATTACTATTTATTACTATTTATTGCTAATTATTACTATTTAATAAAAATTATTACTAATTATTACTATTTATTAATATTTATTACTATTTATTACTAATTATCGCTAATTATTACTAATTACCACTAATTATTACTAATTACCGCTAATTATTACTAATTACAACTAATTATTACTAATTACCGTTAATTATTACTAATTATTACTAATTATCGCTAATTATTACTAATTATTACTAATTATTACTATTTATTAATATTTATTACTATTTATTGCAAATTATTACTAATTATTTCTATTTATCGCTAATTATTACTAATTATTACTATTTATCGCTAATTGTTACTACTTATCACTAATTATTACTATTTATCCCTAATTATTACTATTTATCGCTAATTATTACTATTTACCACTAATTATTACTATTTACCGCTAATTATTAATATTTATTACTAATTATTAATATTTATTACTATCTATTAAAATTTATTTCTAATTATTAAATTTTATTACTAATTATTAATATTAATTACTATTTATTAATAGTAATTACTATTTATTAATATTTATTACTAATTATTACTAATTAGCGCTGTTTATTACTATTAACCGCTAATTATTATTAATTATTAATATTTACTGCTAATTATTATTAATTATTTTCATTTTCTGTTATTTATTACTATTTATTACTAATTATTACTAGTTATTATTATTTATTACTAATTACAGCTAATTATTACTAATTACTGCTAATTATTACAAATTACCATTAATTATTACAAATTACCACTAATTACCGCTAATTATTAGTATCTATTACTATTTATAAATATTTATTACTATTTATTACTAATTACTGCTAATTTTTTCTAACTACTGCTAATAATTACATTTTATTAATATTTATTACTAATTAATAATAATTAATACTAATTACATGTAATTATTATTAATTAATGATAGTTGAACTAAATTATTACAAATTAATACTATTTACTTTTAAATAAAAAAAACAAATCTTAATGAAACAACATATTTGTAAAAATAAATAACGCAAAATAAAACTATCAAATTCTAATTTAATTTAATTACCGTTAATTAACAATAATTATAACTAATATAAAATAAAATGAATTAACTAAAAAATAAAAGTAATAGATAAATACCTTAAAATTGAATCTTTCGTTGGATGTAAGGCTTGAAAATTATTCCAATGTAAAATTTTAAACTTTGAAAAAATTGAAGAGAAAAATATGGGAGTAGAGAGGGAGAGAGGAGTTGAGAGTTATGAAATGGAAAAAAATCGAATGAGTATATATAGGTTAGATTATTTGTGACAGGAGTATTTGCGATGGGACTCATCGGAAATGTTAACCCCCTATTAATTAGGGGCGGCGATTCGCAAATACCTACCTGCTGACATAACATTTGCGATGAGAAATCAATCTCGTCACAAATGCTAAAAAACCACCGAAGGGTATTTGCGACGGGTGTAACCACCCGTCGCAAATACCCTTCGCGTGGTTTGGTGCCCACTGCGCACCAAACTTTTTGTGCCAAGACACCTATTCTCGTCGCAAATAATTAGTTATTTGTGACGAGAAAAGGGTCCTATCGCAAATAGTACCGCCCGACAGACTATTTGCAACGAGACCCTTCCCCATCGTAAATAACCCGTCGCAATAAACGACTTTTTTGTAGTGTAGCTTTCATTCCTACTATATTATGCTCAAGTTTATTTTTAATGGTATATGTTTTTAGTTATTCACAATGCCTAATGTTTATTTTTATGATAATTTCCACTGTATTACTTACCCTTACTGAGCATTTGAGCTCACCACTTTCTTATGTTTTATTTTTTCCCCATGATGCGAAGATGAATATTATTATGAATGTCTTGAAGGAATAATCTAAGAGTTTATGGTTTCCCCCAGGGTGCAGCTCAGTTGGTAGCTGCTCCTGTGGGTCTCGGCGAGGTCTCAAGTTCGAGTCTCGCCGAGTTCATCCCTGTACTGCTTGTTGCATGCTTTTCTTTTTACTCTAGCCCCTTCCCTGAATAAACTGAGGCTTCAACCTCAACTTTGAATAATCTAAGAGTTTATGGGTGTTTCCAATGGAGTTACAATGTTATTTTTGCTTTCAAGTTGTAATGTAAATCTTATGTTTGTATATGGTTTTCCAAAACTACTAAACTATTCGGTCCTTCGAGATGCGATGTCCTTATAAACATACCAATGTGTTAATATAAGGCATCGGCTCTGGGCAACTGGGGTTGGGGTCCTTACAAAAAATTTGTATTTAAATTATTAATAAAAAATTATATTGTTAATTAGTAATTATTAATTATCATATTAATTATATTTAAAATATTTTTATTTATTTATTATTAGTTCTTTAGTTATTACTTATTTATTATATTATTAATTGTTGATAATAATATTAATGAATAATTATCTTATTATTTATTATTTTTCATGTTAATTATTATTATGTTTTTAGTTTTTAATATTCAAATCATTAAAAAATAATCATATTACTAATTATTAATAATTAACTATCATATTAATTATATTAACATTTAAGGGCTTTGTCTCAACATGTTTTAAAAAAATAAAATCATTAAAAAAATTATATTACTAATTATTAATAACTAATTATCATATTAATTATATTAATAATATTGTTAATAATAATTAAATTATTACTTATTAATAAATACTTCTTATTTTTCTTGTCGATTGTTGCTTTTTTAGTAAAATGTTATTTTAACAAAACACACACAAAAAAAGAAACCCAAACACAACAAAAAATAAAAATAAAAAAGGTCTAACGTCAAAACGCAAGAAAGAGAGAGGCTATTGATGCCATTAGTGTCGTCAATTCTTTTGACGCTAGGGAAACCTAGAAACCAAAATAAAATACATTAAAATCTAAAAAATTAAATAAAAAAACAACTTAACCCACACAAAAAATTTAGTTTAATCTATTGTATTACATTACATTATTTTATTTTTCAAGCACAACATTTTGGAACCCTACTTATAATTGCGGGTCAAACGAGACCCACTAACACCCGACGAGCTAGGCCCTGTAGGCTGTGGGTTTCGCAGGATGGATCAAACGTGGTCTGAATTTTTGCGGGGTAGATATTCAAAGTCCTAACCCACATAAATCCACGAGCTAACAGACCGGCCCACGGTCTTGTGGATTTTTTGACAGGTATAACCACAGTAAAGATTAAATCGGGTAATTTAGGTTACAAATAAAATGATAAGAACCATCAAATGAACCAAACACTTACCTAAATATTATCGGATGAGTATATCTCGAGCATAATCATCCAAGGGTCAAATTTATGACTTTTTGGGGCCACTTGGTTGAGATTATGACCATTATAGTATTTTATTTATAGAAATGTCAAACATGTCACACTCTTATTTTTAATAAGTGTAATATTTTTAATATGATGTTATCAAGAAGGTATGTTCAACTAAAAATATCCTTTTGATAACTAAAATATTTATCTTTATCATGGTTATTTATTTTTAACTTTTAGGGAAAAAATTATTACATTAAATGTTTGCACAATGCTGATGGAGTAATTATTCAATTACTGGAAAAATCAAATAAATGATATTAAAAATATTAAAATAAATATAATTTGAGATAATTAATGTTATCCAAAAATTTTCTAGTTGACCTTGACATGTTAAGGACGTATTAAAATAATCAGTTCAAATTATAAGTGTCATCTTGATAATATTAAAGTCAATGTAATGAATAATTCTAAAAATTGACATTATGAATATTTTTAATCAATAATATTTCATTATATGATATAAAATCCCTAAAAATATTAAATTTGGTCAAGTGATTAGGATAAGGTTGAAAATATCAACCATGATCTATTTATGGACCGTTTTTCATTTTATAGTAATTATATTGATTTTCAAAGAGTAAAAATCCATATTATCATGGTAAGAGTTAAAAAGGTTAAACAAGGGTTAAAACCAAAAGATAAGGGTAGAAATATAGTCAAAACTTGTCTAATTTTTATTATATTATAGGATTTAGATCCATACTCATATTATATTCTAAATAACTCACTTTGGAGCCATTTGAAATTGAAAATTAATTTATATTAATTTAATATTCCAAGAAATTCCAAGTGTCCCTCCTATCTCTTAAAAAAGAAAACCTCTTATTCTCAATTATTTACACTTCAAAACCCTTTTGATTTAGCTAATCCTTGCCCAAATCCATTATAAAATACCTCCCTATATTCTAGAGGTCTTTATTTAGGCATAATACCAATCTTATAGGTATTAAGTGTTGGATTGAAAGAGTAATTAAGATGGTTTCTATTATGGTGGGGGGGGGGGTGAATTGTAGTTTAAAAGCTTTAAACAAAACAAAACAAAAAACCTATTCAAGTAAAAAGATCAGAACACTACAATAAAAACCGGGTTTAGCGGCGGTTTTGTGGCGGCGGTTCACAAAACTGCCGCTAAACGTTTTCGCCGAAAGGTTTCGTGGCGGTTTTTAATAAACCGCCGCGAAACCCGTAATTTATTTTAATGATTCCAACCCTTCCCTACCCCCACCCCGATCGTCCCCCAAACCCCCGCGCCCTCCCTTCTTCCCCTAACCCCCCCCGGTGACCCGCAACCCTCGACCCCCAACCGTCCGGCGACCCGCGACCTCTGGCAACCCCGCGACCTCCGTCTCCGACGACCCCGCGACCTCCATCTCTGGCGACCCATCTTTTCCAGGTATGTGCAGTTAGTTTTTAGGAGATTATTCCTATTTATTTTATTTTAAATAGTTAATTACAAATGTTTTTAACTAATTTTTTTATGGAATGAAATTGTTTCTTAGGAGTGTGTACAATATTTATTGAGGCACAACAGAGATCAGTGGGGGATTAACTATATTATCCAGATAGGTGGACACATTTAATAAAAAATCCATATGTGTGTTTATGCAGGGGTGTGAATTATTATATAAATTCATTAATTCTAATAAATTTAATATGGTCAATAATATATCTATAAAAAGAGAGAGTAGAGTGTTATTCCTCTTATTCTTTGAATAAGTTCCCTTTAGAAAATTGAATGAATTGTGATCACCTGAATGTTGGGCAAAGAGTGATGGCAAGAGGGGGGGGGGGTGAATTGCCTTTTAAAAAATAATTAACAATTTAAAATCAAAGTTAAAAGTGCAGCGGAAATAAAAGAGGCAAGACACAAAATTGATAACGGAGTTCGGCTTAACCCAAAGCCTACGTCTCCGCTCCCAACTCAACCGTTGAGAGATTTACTACCGCTTGCTTTTTAATGGTTTTAGCAAGAAACCCACTAGACTTTAAGGTAGTCTAGAACCTATTACAACTTTCTTTTAATGGTTGAGCAAGAACCCACTTGCTTTTAATGGTTGAGCAAGAACCCACTAGCCTTCTTACAGGTGAAGGCTAGCTCACCTATGACTCAAGCCTTTTAAAGGGAAGGCTTTACTAACCTCTTCACACCTTGAAGGTGGTGTGAAAACCCAAAGAAAGAGAGGATGAGAGAAAGAGGGGTTTGTAGGCACAAACCCAAAACTTGATGCTCAAAATAATAAAACAATGAAAAACCGTAATGTGGAGAAGTCTTGGGCGCCAATGGATTGATTGGAGTTGATGAAGAGCGCTCCCAAGCTTCTTTGATGGTGCTCCTTGGATGTGGAAGAAGGTTGGAGCAATTGAGGTTCCTTGGAGGAATCCGCCGGAGGTTCGCCAAATGATCAAAAATGTTCCCGTGGGCTTCCGTACGTTTCCGGGGCTTCATAGTCCTTTATTTATAGAGGGGGAACCCTCAAATGGCCTTTGGGGGTCTTCGGAGCCGTTGGAGAGGCCTTCGGAGCCGTTGGGAGTCAAGTGGACAAGTCTGGTCAAAGCCCAACGACTAGTTTGACTGGCTCCACCGGCTGACCGGTGCTTGGCCACCGGTTGGCCGGTGCTTTGGAAAAGGGAGAGGGCTCGGGCTCAGGCACCACCGGCTGGCCGGTGAGGAGGCCACCGGTTGGCCGGTGAGGAGGCAGTGGGTGTCCCTTCTGTCTGGGCTCCACCGGCTGGCCGGTGATGGGACACCGGTTGGCCGGTGGTCTGGACAGAGGGTATGGCTTCTGCCCAGGCTCCATCGGCTGGCCGGTGGTCATCCACCAGTTGGCCGGTGGACTGAAAATCAGTCCACTTTTGGTCCTTCTTGGCCCAATTCCTTGGCAACCTTTTGCCTATCAACAAAAACAATTAAAACAAGATTAGATAAATAAGAGAGTGATTGTGATCATGAAAATTAAACCACGAGGGGTACGAGAGGTACAACAATCTCTCCCTATTTTGATGATCACAATCACCAAAACAAGCAATGTAAAAGATTGAAATGAGAGGCATGCTTTAAAAGATAAATTGAAAAGTAAAGCAAAGCATGAGAGAAAGATTTCTCCCCCAATCAACCAAGAATTTCTCCCCCTTTGTGATTATCAAAATAGCACGGGGCATAAAACTTGATTGAGGGAAAGGTTGAAAAACAAGATAGAGTTTTTAAACCAATTGAAATTTTTGAAATTTGAATTGAAAGTTTTGAAATGAAAGTTTTGAATTGAATGTTTTGAATTGAAAGCAAAAAGGCTTAAACGATCCTAACTCCCCCTAAATAAAAACAACAAATCACCGGGGAGAGGTTTTTGAAATCGAGACAAATTTTGGTCCAGTGAGACTCGCTAAAAGGGATTTTTCAATCCAAACTTGTCTAGTGGCGGGTCTTCTCCTATGAAATTCATCATTAAGGAAAATAGTTTTGGGCCATTCATACCGGGCATTTTTGCAATCGCACTCATAAATTAAGTGCCCGGGTTTTTTGCAATAATTGCAAAATTTAAATTGGGAGCTCCCCCTTACAAAAATAGTTGGAGCATGGGAAGAGGAAGCTTGCTTGGAATAGACAAGCCCTTGGGTGGTTCTAGATACGCATTGGGAACCTAGCAATTTGGTTAAATTTTGTTCACCTTGGGTGAACTTGGCCAGAGATTCCCTTAAATATATAATGGTTGAATTCAAAGAATCAACATTTGGAATATCTTGGATTTTGAGGGACAACTCCTCCTTCTCTTTGAGAAGTTGTTCCTTTTCGGAAGAAAGTTTTTTGAAATTCTTTTTTAAAGCAACAAATTTGGAAGAAAGTTCATGAAAACCTTCCTCCAATTGATCTCTAGCATGTTGGAGATCCTCATAAGATAAATGATTGAAAGAATTGGAAGAACAAGAGGAAGAGGAGTCGGAATAGGTTACCTCATGAAATGCCATTAGGCATTTTTTACCGTTGTCGCTTGAGGAGGAGGAGGAGGAGGATGTGGAGCTATCACTCCATGTGGCCTTGAATGCCTTCTTCTTTTCCTTTTGCTTGGCCTTTTTCTTGTTGAGTGGACAATCGGGCTTGTAATGGCCTTTCTTGCCACACCCGTAACATGTTACCTCGGGCTCGGATTTTTTGTTGGGTTGAGCCTTGCGGGATTTCTTCTTTTTGTGATTCTTCATGAATTTGTGCATCTTGCGGGCAAGATTCTCCATTTCAGAATCGCCGCTTGAAGAGGATGACGATGAGGAGGATGAGCTTTCTTCTTGTTGAACTTTGAAGGCGATGTTCTTTGGAACTTTGATTGGTTTGCCTTCCTTTTCAGCTTGCCTCCTCATGGTAATCTCATAGGTCATGAGGGATCCGATGAGCTCTTCGACCGGCATGTTCTTGATGTCTTTTGCTTCTTGGATTGCCGTGACTTTTGGTGCCCATGTGCTTGGTAAGATCCAAAGGATCTTCTTGACCATCGTTTCTGCAGAAACATCATCTCCAAGAGATTTTCTTCCATTGCAAACGTCAGTAAAACGTGTAAACATTTCAGTTATTGATTCATGTGGGTGCATGGTGAAAGACTCAAAATCTTGACGGAACATATCCAATCGAGTATCCTTGACTTTTTTGGTCCCCTCATGGGTAACTTCCAAAAGTTTCCAGATTTCATGAGATGAAGTGCATGTGGAAACTCGATTGAATTCATTACGATCAAGGCCGCAATGAAGAGCGTTCATGGCTTTGCCATCAAGCTCGAAATTTTTAATATCGGCTTGAGTCCATTTGGATTCATCGGGAGAAGAAAGAGAATAACCATGCATGACAATTTTATATATAGGATAACCTATACTTCTAAGAAAAGTAGTCATGCGGGTTTTCCAATAGTTATAGTCGGTTCCATCAAATAATGGAGCACGACCCAAAGAATAGCCTTCGGGGGCGAAAGAAGTTGAAGCCATCACAATGGATCTTGAATTTGAAACCGGTGAAGGTATTACTCAAATTTTCCTCTGATACCAATTGTTGGGCGGAGAGTGATGGCAAGAGGGGGCGTGAATTTCCTTTTAAAAAATAATTAACAATTTAAAATCAAAGTTAAAAGTGCAGCGGAAATAAAAGAGGCAAGACACAAAATTGATAACAGAGTTCGGCTTAACCCAAAGCCTACGTCTCCGCTCCCAACTCAACCGTTGAGAGATTTACTACCGCTTGCTTTTTAATGGTTTTAGCAAGAAACCCACTAGACTTTAAGGTAGTCTAGAACCTATTACAACTTGCTTTTAATGGTTGAGCAAGAACCCACTTGCTTTTAATGGTTGAGAAAGAACCCACTAGCCTTCTTACAGGTGAAGGCTAGCTCACCTATGACTCAAGCCTTTTAAAGGGAAGGCTTGACTAACCTCTTCACACCTTGAAGGTGGTGTGAAAACCCAAAGAAAGAGAGGATGAGAGAAAGAGGGGTTTGTAGGCACAAACCCAAAACTTGATGCTCAAAATAATAAAACAATGAAAAACCGTAATGTGGAGAAGTCTTGGGCGCCAATGGATTGATTGGAGTTGATGAAGAGCGCTCCCAAGCTTCTTTGATGGTGCTCCTTGGATGTGGAAGAAGGTTGGAGCAATTGAGGTTCCTTGGAGGAATCCACCGGAGGTTCGCCAAATGATCAAAAATGTTCCCGTGGGCTTCCGTACGTTTCCGGGGCTTCCTAGTCCTTTATTTAAAGAGGGGGAACCCTCAAATGGCCTTTGGGGGTCTTCGGAGCCGTTGGAGAGGCCTTCGGAGCCGTTGGGAGTCAAGTGGACAAGTCTGGTCAAAGCCCAACGGCTAGTTTGACTGGCTCCACCGGCTGACCGGTGCTTGGACACCGGTTGGCCGGTGCTTTGGAAAAGGGAGAGGGCTCGGGCTCAGGCACCACCGGCTGGCCGGTGAGGAGGCCACCGGTTGGCCGGTGAGGAGGCAGTGGGTGTCCCTTCTGTCTGGGCTCCACCGGCTGGCCGGTGATGGGACACCGGTTGACCGGTGGTCTGGACAGTGGGGATGCCTTCTGCCCAGGCTCCATCGGCTGGCTGCTGGTCATCCACCGGTTGGCCGGTGGACTGAAAATCAGTCCACTTTTGGTCCTTCTTGGCCCAATTCCTTGGCAACCTTTTTCCTATCAACAAAAACACTTAAAACAAGATTAGATAAATAAGAGAGTGATTGTGATCATGAAAATTAAACCACGAGGGGTACGAGAGGTACAACACTGAACACTATATTACCAAGGGGAGAGGGTTTTGATTGAGGTGATGAGAGACCATGTGTATGTATCAAAGTATGAGATGTGAAATGGGTATTATATTTTGGGATATTCAGAATATTTTTTAATACTAAGAGGCTTGGAGTCATGTGATGACATGTCATACAGTCATATGTCTCATGAGTTTTTAAGAACTCCCTCCTAAAGATGGAGGAGAGTCATATATGGTATACTAAGAAGTGTGAATGCTTCGATACTTGATATGTGTGGCCAATAGGGTCTTCCTATATGCTATTTTTCAAGATTTTTTCCTATGATATGTGACACAAGACCGAGATATGGGTTTTGGTAAGTTCTTAAAGACATGAAATTAGGATTCTAAGGGGAATTAGATTAAATAATAGACCCCACCTGAGTGACTTGGGTTGGGATGTGAAAATTATTTGTGTGGTCATCATGGGGTGATGAATTTAGGTTGGTATAATATTCTAGATATAAGGTTCTAGGTATTTAGTGATGAGAGCACATGTCATTAACCAGTGATATTGTGGGATAGGTTGCATGCCCTAGATGGTTATTATATGCATATGTTGGATGTTAGCCTAACTATGAGTGAGAGGGGAGGGAGATATAGATTACAACCAAACATGAGTGAGATGGTGGTGGTCTGGTTGTGACCTTTACTCTATATAATAAGGGAGAGAGAAGTTAATTACACCTTACTCTTAGTGATATAGTTTTTTTAGGTTTTAAACTCATCCAGAGTGATAGGATCATGGATAGGATGTGTAACCACCCGACAAATACATATGGATGACCATACCCTAGGAGATATGTTAGTGGTTATAATAAAAACAGCCTCACAATGAGTGATAAGTTGTTGAATATAATCCCTTGATTGAGAATAATAGTTAAATAATTGAATGCAGGACCCTATCAGAGGTGGGTAATTGGTAAGACTCATATGATGCCTTAACATAGTTCTTCATGTACAAGACAACATTTATGGATAAAAGAAAAATAGATTCTAACATGGATATGAATTTAATATCGTCAACACCATGGTGTCCTAGTTTGAACATGGTGTTCTGATGGGTGTGTGTGCCTCGTCGGGTGTAGTAGTGTCCTCTTTAGCACATGAAGTCCTAACAAGAATATTTATTTTTGCATTTAATTTCTTCATGAATACACACACATATTTTATAAAAAATATTAAGGGTACCTAGTTATACCCTCATGAGGTCTAGCCTCACACCTTCAACGAGCACCATGGGGTTTGTGAAGAAATATTATATTATTTTATGTTAGAGTATGGGATGCATAGGGGATTGGGATGGAATATATCGATGGTATCTATAGAATGTGATTATAGTGTGTCCCATTTATGGTATTAAACAATTTTTTTGTACTTCATTATGTTATTTATTAGTATACATGGTCATCCCAGTGGGTGATCAATTGTGTGACCTGTACAAAAATAAAGAAGTTGTATCACATTGATAATGGTTTATGAAAAAAACCATTGTGTATTATGGAAGCAAGTGTTTTCAAAAATGTTTTATCTGATGTACACTTACTATTTATTGAATGTCATAATATTGAAAGTGAAATGTTATGAATCAATAATTATTTATACTGAATTTTTAAACTTTTGATTTTATATGAACTTGTAACTTATGGGAAGTGATATTGGCATATTTTGAACTCTTATGGAATGAAATAAGATATGAGTTTTTTTGTGAAAATGATGGGAAGAAAATTCCAATAATATCTATTAAATGGAGTAGCATATGTATTTATTCCAATCATATATTTCAATTAGGGAAGATTCCATTTTTCTTTTTCATTTTCTATCAAGATGGGGGATAACTATATTAACAAAGGCAGTTTATTTGTAATTGAAAAGAATCAACAAAGGAGATTAGAGTTCAGAGTATTGTTCAGTTATATTCTTTATCAATAAATAGTAATGTCAATACAACATCCAATGTAATTAATGAAATTTTGAAATTGAGAGTGATGAAGAAAGGTTCCTACCAAATAAAGAAAATCATTTTTCCACACTCTCATTGTTTAATGATTCTGGATGATACCAAATTGAAGGTTGAGAATCTATTAAAGAGTTATTGAGCATGTTAAATGTTTAAATAATCAAGTAAATGATCTTATAACATGTATTGAGAGGTTTGGGGAAGTCATGAGATGGTTTATTTTGAATCAGATTAACCTTGAATAATTTAGGAATTTATTAGATAATTCATAAATATAGGATGTACTAGATTACATATAATTCATTTATACCATCTCAATATGTTTCAATTACTCTCAATGAATGTGTTTTTGTTCATTGTGTGATTCATTAATTTTAAGTCATTGATAATATACCAATTCACGAGGTATGTGTGAGTGAATATTTTTAATGTAATTATCATTTAAAGATATATAATTTTTTTTCTATGTGTATGTGTGAAATACACCTTAATTAGTGTGTTTCTAAAAAATAAACATTGAAATGTGATAATAAAAATTTATCCTACATGTAAAATTTATAAGCGTATTATTAGTATCTATATTTTGGTGTTAAACCAGTAGGCATATGTTCTACCAAAACTCAATGTACATGTGAAATGACGATCATGATTTTCATTTCATAATTGGAACAAACTGGTAATATTAATATCCATATAAAGGTCATATATACCTATACGAAGTTTATCAACATTTACTTAAATATAATATGGATTTATGTAATGGTAACCCATGACTTATTCATGATAATTAATGTTTATATGGACATATTAATGAGTTACAAAAATAGAATAGATCCTATGTAAATTTATATCTATTTATAAGAATTTTATTAATTTGGATGAAAGTGATAGTTTGATGATGCATGTTATGTATGTTCATGATAAATAGATTTTGAACCAACTTATGGATATCATTCAAGAATGAGTTTATTATCATCAATATGATGTATAAGAAGATCAACTTATTATGAAATTTAAGAAAATAAATATTTTTTGAATTAAATTTATCAAGTTCTGAAGAATAACGTACATAATATATACATTTATATATATATATATATGATTGAGTTGTTATCTGTTGCATAATTATATATAAATAGAGAATAAATGTGTTTTTTGGAATATTTTTGAGATTTTTTCCTACATATAGACGTTGAATATGACCTTGAATATATTTCTTGTGAATGCTCTTCGACAGTAAATGAAATTCCCCAAGCTATAAATTTTTATGACATATATTATATATAGAAATTGGATAATGAAGTGTACGATCAATGAATATTGATTGATAAATTTTTACATCATTATAATGTATATAATATGAAATATTATGGGAACCCATGCATTGGTATTCTATATTAGTGATTTTGGATGGATGTTATAAATACCGACTGGTATCCCATTTCTAGATATGAAAAATAAAATAAAACATTTAATTAAAATGACCAAGCATGTGAGTATATGAGATGTTCAGGAAAGTTGTAGTATTTTTGTGAGGGTGTGGAAGTAATCTGAGTGGACCAATGTATCTCATTAATGTAGTGGGGATAGAAATTGTTTGAGGCAACATAAATGTGTGATTTATAGTGTTATGATAATTGTGTAACCCGATATTCTTACTGCTCCTCAATGAGGTGTTCACGCTGTCTTCTAGGGACCAGACTTGTTTGGTTTGTCTGGGCATGCTAAGTAAGTGGTAAATGTGATCAATGAATCATATTTATTATATTATGCATACTTTATGATCAATGGGTCATCTTTATTATATTATGATTCTACAATCTTACACTATCGTATATTTTGTGTAGGCACATTGTGATATACATGGATAAAAGCTGGATCACATTACCGAGGAACACACATCAGTATGTTAAGGGTTTGAATGAGTTTTTAGATTTTGTGATTTCTAATCGATCCGTTGAAGGGAGAATAAGATGTCCATGTCCTAAATGTAAATTTAGAACATGGTTTAAGAGAGATGAAGTTTATGAACATTTAATACTGAAGCAATTCCCTTGTCAATATTTTTGTTGGATTTGGCATGGAGAATTGAACAATACAGAAAGATTGAGCACTGATGTTAATCCACAGAATGAGGTCCCAAGTTCGTCGAAAATGGAAAATGAAATGCAAAACCTCATAAATGATACATTCGGCACTGCAAGACACCACTATCAGCATCAAAACATATCAGAACAACTAGAATAGGGTGCTACAAATTACAACGTGACAAGTGATGTTTTTGAGACTGTAACACAAGTAGATCAAGATTGGAACATATCATTGGATCCTCCTCTTGATTTTGTAGAGCCAAATGTAATGAAAAAATTCACTGAGAAAAATGCGTTTCATGATTTAGTTGACGATGGAAATCAAGAGTTGTATAGTGGGTGTTTGAAATATTCAAATCTTTCATTTCTGCTGAAGTTGTACCATATCAAATGTCCATGTAGAATTACAAATAAGGCAATATCCATGATATTGGAATTGATTCGTGATGAATTTCCTGAAGCAAAAATCCCATAATCTTTTTATGATATGAAAAAAGATGTTAACAAGCTTGGTCTGAATTATATAAAAATACATGCGTGTCCCAATGATTGTATGATTTATTGGGGAGAGGATTCAGGTAGAAAGAATTGCAAGAAATGTTCTTCTTCTAGATGGAAGTCAAAGGGTGATGTTGGAAGTCTGACTGAACATAATTTCATGAAGAAGAAGAAAATGAACACACCTGCAAATGTTTTGCGTTACTTTCCTTTGAAGTCGCAATTGCAAAGATTATTCATGTCATCAAAAACCTCCGAACACATGAAGTTGCATTCTATAGATAATAACAATGATGGGTTAATGAGTCATCCATGAGATTCCCAATCATGGAATACATTTGATTCCTTACATCCAGATTTCTTAGCTGATCCTAGGAATGTTCGATTGGGATTGGCTGCCGATGGATTCAACCCATTTGGGACTTTGAGTACAAGTTATAGCATTTGGCAAGTTGTTTTGATCCCTTATAATCTGCCTCCGTGGATGTGTATGAAACAATCATCTTTTATCATTTCAATGATTATTCCTGGAAAAAAAATGCCTGGAAATGATATTGATGTACACTTGCAGCCTTTGATTGAAGAATTGTAGGAGTTATGGAGTAACAGTGTTGAGACATTTGATGTTTCTTCTAAAACAATGTTCAAAATGCATGCTGCTTTACTGTGGACCATTAGTGACTTCCCTAGGCTTGGGAATTTATCTGGTTGGAATACTTATACGGGTTTGGCTTGTCCCATTTGTAACTTTTATTTTGAGCCCAAACAGCTACCTCATAGTAGAAAATGGTGATTCTTATGCCATCGAAGATTTCTTGATGCATCTCATAGATTTCGGCTAAACAAATCAAAATTTAATGGTTTCATTGATCATAGACCACCTCCAAAGTTGTTAACCGATTCTAAAATATTGACACAACTTGAAAATGTTGAAACAGAATTTGGGAAGGTTCATCATTTGAATGATAGCGGAAAACGGGTCCGAAGTGCATCGTCAAGTGAAATCAGAACGCAAAAATGGAAGAAAAAAAGTATATTCTTCAAACTTTCATATTAGGAATTTAATTTGTTGCGCCACAATCTTGATGTGATGCATATTGAGAAGAATGTCTGTGATAATTTGATTTTCACATTATTTAATGAGCATGGAAAGTCGAAGGATCATCTTAATGCTCGCAAAGACTTACAAGTAATGAACATAAAACACGATCTCTGGCCAGATGAGAATGAAAAGTATGCTCCGACCATTTTCGCAATGAAAAATAGGGATAAAGATACGTTCCTTCGAATTTTAAAGAATGTGAAGGTATCTGATGGGTATTCAAGTAACATCTTGAGGTGTGTTGACTTGAAGAATCGTAAGTTACATGGATTGAAAAGTCACGATTCACATATTTTGTTACAGTAGTTACTACCATTGGCATTGCGTACATTATTACCTGAAAAAGTTACTGCTGTTGTACTCCAATTCTGCACATTTTTCAGGCAATTATGTGAGAAATTTGTACATCCATTTCAGCTTGACAACCTCTAGGAGAGGTTTTTATTGACTCTTTATGCAATTAAGATGATCTTTCCTCCATCGTTTTTTACTATCATGATGCATTTAACTGTGCATTTGGTTGAAGAAGCTAAATTAGGAGGCCCCGTTCATTATCGATGGATGTATCCAATTGAGAGGTATTTTATTTATATGTTTTCCAGTTAAGTAAACAATTTTTTACATTTAAATAAATGCATAATATTATTATTTTATTTCACAGATATCTTGGGCATTTGAAATCATACGTGAGAAATAAAGCTCAACCAGAAGGCTCTATTGCTGAAGGCTATTTGGCCGAGGAATGTCTTACCTTTTGTTCCAGGTATTTAGATGATATTGAGACAATATTTAATCGAGTTGGATGTGTTAACGACACATCAAATCAATCTAAAATGCATCATAAATCAAAAATATTTCCTGCTATTGGCCGATCAGTTGGGAGGACCTCAAATGTGACACTGACAGAATTAGAATTATTACAGGCACATAGATATGTGATGCTGAATAGTGAAATTGCAGATCCATTTATTGAAGAGTTTAGGATATAAAAAAAGATACGAATGAGAGGCCGAACATGAAATGAGAAAGATATAATGAAAGCTGTGAATAAAGAGCTTGTAGAATGGTTTTCACGACGTGTAAGTTCATAAATATTGCAATAAATATGAATATTAGTTTGACACATACAATTTGTAAATCTATTAAATTATATTTCTTTTTTCAAATCATGAATACTGATACTCGAGCAGACTTGTTAGAATATTTAAAGTTTCTTGCTAGAGGTCCTATAAAGAAAGTTAGAAAGTTCGACGCTTATAATGTGAATGGCTTTAGATTTCGTACAGTTGATCGAGAAGTGGGTTTGAAAACACAGAATAGTGGTATATTTACATTTTCTGAAGTGGGATACTATGGAAAGCTGCATGATATTATGGAATTAAACTACCATGGACATTTTTTTGTTGTTTTATTCAAATGAAAATGGGTCGATATTATCAGAGGTGTTAAAAGAGATTCATTGCAATTTACTTCTGTGAACTTCTCTCGCTTGATGGATGTTGGTGATCATGAAATGCATGATCCATATATCTTAGCATCACAGCAAAAAATGGTATATTATGTGAATGATGTTGTGGATGAAGGGTGGAGTGTAGTTACTCACATAATACAAAGAGATTTGTATGATATGGGTGATGAAGTGGAAGATTTGACCTCTGAAATTGAATGTCATCAACAATAGGAAGCAAAATTATTTGTCCATCATGATATTTAAAATATTAGTCTTGCAAGGATGAATGAAGTGGATGAAGCAATGGAGTAGGAAACTGACATTATTGAAGGGGAAAATGATTGTATGTACAATTATTCATTCATGCAGCAACCACTTGTTTCATTTCTGCAGTCATTCATTATCATTGTTATATATATTTTGTTTGTTAGTACCGGGCATCTATTATCATTTTTAATTTTTTTTTCTGCATATTTTTTTTGAAATATATATTCTGAACTTAATTTTATTTGATTAAATGACTGGAATGCCAAGGAGAAAGCAGTATACTATTTCTTCTAGTTCTGTGATGGATGCCAATCCATCTGGGTCACTCCCCACGACATCTGAGGCACCAACTGCCTACACCCCTGCACCATCTCCCCCTGCACCATCTCTCACACCATCAGAGGGCCTCTCATTAGAGGCTGAGTCGTCGACTACCCCTACAGGTGCCTCATCAGTTGGGCGGCGACAGACCCCTTCCAGTTCATCCCAGACATACTGGAGTGTCACAATCATAGGTATAAATTTTAATTAAATAAATTTATTGAATTTTGTTTATACTAATTGTTTGATCATTGAAGATGAAAAAAATAAAACCGTGGAGAAACACTTAAAAATCTCAGATGTTTGGAACTTGAATGGAGAAAAGATAGTCATGCCATTTTATTCTTATGGGGTCCCTACAGATGATGATGCGGGGTTACTTGGCCAGATTATAGGTCAGTTGGCAGCGGAGCCCATTTCTCTTCCCATTTCATATGATGATTGGAGACATATGCATCCAAACTGGAAAAATGAAGTTTTAGATTCTCAAATAAAGGTAATTTTATTACATTATGGTTTAATTTAATGTCATGTTACTAATATGTTCAAAATGAATTTCTGTATACAGATGTTCTTCCACTTCACAGTTGCTGATGTGATAGCACAGAAGTGGACTTTGAAAAATCTTGGTAAAAAATGGAAAGATTTCAAATGGAGATTGTGGTGTGATGTCAACGATACTTTGTTGACCTTGGAACAAATGTATGACAAGCTACCCAGTGGGGTACCGAAAGAGCAGTGGAAGTTTTTGTTGACATGAATCGTGATGAGAAGTGGATGGTATTGAAATATATATTATTACATTATCCTCATTTTACATTAATACATGTATATGAAGAGGAGATGAAATTGGATACATTACTGTTAAATTGCATTTTATTTATTTTAGGATCACTCACGACAGAATGCATCAAACAGGGCGAAGCAAGTCATCCCTCACATGGCGGGCTCAAAAAGCTTTTCTAGAAGCTGAATGTCATTGGTAATATTTTAAATAGTTTAAATATTTATAATACAATATTATCTATTTAATATATTGAATTTTTGATTTATCTTTGCTTAATGCAGTCACAGAATTTAGGGCACGAAGCCTCCCGGACTGAACTGTGGTTGGATGTTCACAGAAAATTAGATGACTCTTTTGTTAATGAGACTACCAAAGAAGTTGGGGTATGAAGTCAAATTTTTATTATAATAACTTATTATCAGTTTTTACTATGTTAATATGTATTGATATTTGATTTATAGGTAAAAATTAAAGAACTATGGGATGCCAATCATGGGCAGTCCTACTCAGTCTCCTAGGATGACCCGGTTGCTCAAGTCCTTGGGAATGAGCATCCTGGTAGAGTGCGTGGGATGGGTTTGGGACCCGTACCATTTGAGGTCTTTAGCAGGCCATCAGGGATTCCAGCCGCATCTACTCCTGGTTATAGTCATCCCATACCTGAAGATGCTCAGAGGGAGATTTCTTCTCTACGAGCCACAGTTCAAGACCAAGGGGCTCAGATATCAGCTATGCAGAAAGCGTTGACTGATTTATATCAGCATATGAGCAGATATGCCCCCAGTGGTAGTGCACCGAGTGGTGGTGAGCAGGTAAATCACAAAAAATCAAAATCATTTAGTTTGAAAACTTTTATTGGTTTTAAGTTTAATTATAAATATACAACAATATTTAATTTTCAATATAATGTTCTTACAGGTGGCAGCAGGAGATGGAGGTGGAGAGGGTGACGATGCATCATCGGACCATGAGTAGTATTGTTTATGTGTTGAAAAAATATGGGAAAGGTTGGTTTGTATATATAACATGTGTGGTGTATGGAACCTTTAAAAAACCATTGGTCTTGGAGGAGCTTCAGTGGCTAACCTTGAATGATCACAATAACCTCAGGTGGTAAAGAGAATGATGTGTTTGTTTCATTGGTTAGATGATCTATGGTAATAGGCTCTTTGATGTTTCTGTTGTAAATTCAGCATTGGGAATTGGACTCATTAGGGTGTTGCATGTCCAAACAGCCATGTTGAATGGATATCACTAGATCAAGATGGTTTTCTGAGGTTATTTTCATGATCATTAATAGTTTTTATGAGGCACGTAACCACATCACATGAAAACCAATGCAACTCCCTTCCCATGAAGCTTCCCTCTTTTCTAACTTTTATTTTATGAACATATTGGAAGATTGTTAGATGACATGTCATATGATAAAAAAGAATAATCAGAGGGGTTTTACATGATTAATTGGGCTATTTTATGGGGCTTCACATGATCAGGAACAGATCACATGAATTGCATAACCCCTTTGCATGATGTTCCTAGGGTCATGTGATCATGAGCCTCATTGAAGTTCACATGGTCCTTGTGACCTAGGTGATTAATCTATATATATACATGATAGAATTTTCTTTCCTTTGGGTATATATTAATACCTATTCTTTGGGTATTTCTTTGTTCCTAAAATATACAATGCTCATTTGGCTAGCGTCAAAAAATGCCCCCCCACAAAAGTGATGTTCGAAGGAACAAGGACTCAGTTATGAGGTAGGAAATGACTTCATGAGTCTCTTATGATTTCTCTGGTTGTAATTCAAAACATCTTTTGGTCTTCTATAAGTCCATTCATATTCCTTGAGGTTCCCTATAAATAGGGGGTGAGAGGCTGGTCATTTGACTGGTGACATGAAGCTCCATAGCTCTCAAAACCTCCTCTCTTGTGCGATTGTTTTGCAAGACAACTTTGCATGACCTCATCACAAGAACCATATAAGAGACCTAATCATGTGATCATGTCACTTGACCTCTTTATGTGATCACCTTGTCTAAATATCTCACTTAATCAATCCATGAACTAATCAATGGTAATTTATTTGAACTTTGATGCACACCCTTGGCCATTAGTCTATCTTATGTGATTCGGTTGTCTCTTGAGTATTTTTTCATGATCTTCTAATATTTATGTGATTCATGTGACCTTCACATGGTAACATGATTATATGTATTAAGAAAAATCATGTGATCAAAAGATGTTTTATGGGTTATGTGATTTTCGTGACCTAGAATGGATCATGTGGTCCACGTAATGTTTTCCATGTTATGCACTTATTTTGTTTGATTAGCACAACTAATTCTCTCTTAATGGTTACATATCTTCTAATATATTCTCTATTCTCTTTAAATATGTCCTCTATTTCTCAAATGTCTTCTTATGTGGTAGACTGGAGAGACCTTATTTCCTGGAACCATAATGTCAATCATTGATACAAAGTATTTTATAACAATGATGTTTTAAAGGTTCTTATTCTGACTAAACATCAACCCATTTAATCCTCGTTCCTCCTCCTTATAGGACAAACGACTAGTAGTGATCCCTACCCTCTCTTCTTTGGAACATTTTGATCCATACATAATCCTTTATGTAATCAAATATTTTCAATTTTGATCATCTCTAAACTATAAGTATAAATCCATGTGACCCCCAATCTCTTGTTTCATTTGATGTTATCTTGTGTTTCATTCTAAATCCATTATTTTAGGTATTTTGTATGCTTTAGGTATTCTTATTGAATTGGATCAACTTTTCATCAACATTAAATGAAAGGGTGTTTATGAATATTGCGTAGGTGGTGCATAAATTTTCTCCTTATTATATATATGTTGTATGTGTTGTTTGATGCTCAAGTGTAGAAGGGAAGGTAACAATGGATCAGGATGGAACAAAATTAGATTTCCTCATAGATGAGATTCAGGAAAGGTTTGTTAGGTATGTGTAAGGTCCTCTGGTTTATAATTATTAATCATGTACATCCATGAATTAAATTGAAATTGGTGGTAGAACTTGGAATGATAACCAAGAGTGGTATGTATTAATGTGAAATGATAATATCTTAAAAGTTATTTAAAGAAATTCCTCAATGATGGTGAATTATATACAACATAATTGATAGTGGAGATCTTATCCAAGTAAGAGTGACTTGAGTAAAATGATGTATATTTTTGGTTGGGTGTAATTAAATTCTTGTTATTACTTGGTGCTTTAGTTGGGTTTCATTCCAATGATGTTTCTATATTGTTAATTAGGTTTGGCATAATGCTAACCATTTCTTTGGCATGCTATATAGGTTGGCTAATTTTTAACCATGTTGAACACTTTATAATAAGTTGTATAAGATGCCAACTATCATTCATATTGGTATATGGGTTGGGTGTGATTCCAACCAAATTTTTGTGGTTATGTAGGTTATACATGATTCTGACAATTTATCTTGGTTTTTACATAGATTAGGCATAATTCCAAATATTCCTATGACTTCTTATATGGGTTGGGTGCAATTAAAACTAGTGTTCTTGTTAGTTACATGGGTTGAATGTAATTCCAACTATTGTTATTATTTATTATATGGGTTGGGTGTAATGTTAACCATTGTTATCTTCATGTATATATGTTGGGTGTAACACCAAAACTTCTCTTCTTTGATAGTTGTGTTGGGTGTGATTAAAACCATGAATGTTTTTAGTACTTGTGTTGGTAGTGATGTTAACCATGTTGGGTGTAACACCAAACCTTCTCTTCTTTGATAGTTGTGCATGCTATTCATCATTACGAGGAGACATATATTTTTTAGTTTATCATGTACCATAAATCATAATTCCATAGTGAGTTGATTAGTTGATGGTTTCTAGGAACCAAAACTATTTATATAGCCCATGGTGAGGTAGAAATTGGCCTATGAAATATTTTTAAGCTTGGGGGAATACTTATATTAGTGGAAACATATGATGAATTCCTTCCTGTTGAGAATGTTTAGCATGATAAATGGTTTCTTGTTTGGTTTTTTTTAGGGCAGTGGTGCAGTATAAGCAGAAATGCTATTTTTTGGGTCATCATTTCGCGGTGGTTTTAACCGCCGCTAATTTTTTACCACTTATACATTTAGTGGCGGTTTAAACCGCCGCTAAATGTAATCAGCAATACACTTAGCGGCGGTTAAAACCACCGCGAAATCACGCCGGAATTAGCGGTGGTTTTAACCGCCGCTAAGAAGGCGCATGACACGCCTGAATTTCATGGCGATTATAGCCACCGCTAATTAAATAGCCCGTAAAACCACCGCTAATTTTACCAAAAACCGCCGCGAAATGAGGTACTACGACGCTTTTCTTTAACTGCCGTGAAATGCATAAAACCGCCGCTAATAGATTGCCGACGCCCAGTTTAGCGGCGGTTTCTATAAACCGCTGCTATATGAAAAAAAATCGCCACTAATAGGCGGTTTTCTTGTAGTGGAATTAGGCTTCGTCCTATGATCAGAATGTCAGAATTAGGACCAGATAACATTTGATTATATCAGAGGATGTTTTAATCATTATCATAAAAGCACCGATAAAACAAATGATAAGAAATATTTGTAAAACAAACTTTCTATCATAATATGCACAATTGAATAAAGACTTGTAAAAAAAAATCAATACAAAATTTTATAACATAAGAATGACTTACAAGCCATATTTAAAAGAAATCACTCTTTTAACCTTAAGAGTAAAGGTAGTCAATAACTTTGACTAAAGGTATCAAAAGTTTTATACTTATTGTAAATTTTGTCTTTATTTACCAGGAAATCCCTCAATATGACAATCAGAATAAGCTTTGTCTTCCTATCCTCAGAAACCCTCAATCATAACAATGATCGGTGTCTGTCTTTCTATCCCCGGAAGCCTTTGATCCGATGGATCAAATTCACTGTCTTTCTATCCCCAAAATCCCTCAACTGCAATAATGACCAAACACAGAATACAAATGAAAATGTTTTAAAGGAAACAATCATGATAAGGATTCCTTAGAATGACAACTCTCTAAAGAATTACAAAGACTAAGATCGAGAAATTCATGCTAAGCAATCTTTAGAATACTTGAGTTGTGAAAATTATATCAGATCCAAACTCTTCAAATGACCTGTTATTTATAAGAAAAGCTCTAACAATAATATTTCTGAGTTTTTTGCAATAGCCTCAGATAGCTGGCGCTTGACAAATCATCTATAATTAAATGTCTGACGTCATTTTTGTTTAGCACCATTGCAATGCTAAAGGGTATTATTTATGATAGAAACAATTGTTAGGTACTTTGATTACAAAATTTAGTTAGTCTGATGGACTTCCTTATTGATTATCAATCCGATGAACCGAATGAGGATGTATTAGTATCAAGGTTAGTTTGATGGTCATTACATTTTTCTGTTAGGTAGGAAAAACATAAGTCTAACCACTAGTATGAACAAAGGTCATTATGATGGATTGGACGCACCTTCAGTTCGATGGATCGGATTGGGTAATATAAAGTTTATATTCATAATACATTATAAACATTTCTATGTATGGTAGAAAATAATGTTTTATAAAAAAACATACTAAAACACTTGGGACATAAAAAGTTATTAAGCATATTTTTAAGAAGGTGTTTGTGATTTCCAAAACTAAAGGAATGAAAATGTAAGAAGTAAAAATTCTAACTCAACAATCTCCCCCTTTTTGGAAAGAAAAAACAACAACACTTAAATAAAAAATAATAACTTTAAAAACTTATAGTCCTATGTTCTTATAGGAACTTTGAAGATATTTTTTTATAAACCCCCATGAGTTTATAACTTCTTCAGAATATGATGGAAAATATTAAAACAATTCCCCTTTAAAGAATACTTCTCCCCCTTAGGAATACTTCCCCCCTAAGTATAGTACCTCTTCTTCTATTAATAAACTTCTCCCTTTTTATAAAACCTCCCCACTTGTGATTTTCAAAAAGTAATGGGAAAGAATCCAAAGTTTCCTAAAATTTTAGAAAAGATAACATACAAAACAATAAAATGAACTAACTAATCATCTATTAAGTAATAAAAAGAACATACTTCCAAAATAAATTGGAAGATATTCAATCAGAAAGTATTTGGATGAAAAGTATTACATAATGAGAAACCATTCAAATGTTTTACAAAATATACATCAAGAGTTAAAATGAAAATTTTAATCTTTTTTCATGAGGATCTTCATGAAGGCCTTCATCTTTTTGAACTCATGTTGATCCTTCTCAATATTTATGATCTTTTCTTCCAAAATGGTCTGCTTCTGAATTTCAGTATTCAAGCTTTAAATATCTTCAGAATACTTTTTATTCTCTTCCTTCATATGGAAAAATTCATCTTCACATGATCTAAGACATATAATCTCCAACTCCAAATTCTGAACTTTTTATTTCAAGATTTTTACTCCCTCTATCCGATCATCAATTGTATCTCTGAATTCCTCGAGAAACTTCACTCAATCAGATACATCAGAAGATAAACGGTTAAAAGAATTTTATAATTCTAACAAGAGTTTCTTTACTTCCAAAAATTGATCATCATGTTCCTTGATATCAAAATCCACCTGATTGGACCAATTAACCATCTGATTATAAGATCTTTTCTGAGTATTTGACTTTTCTTGAAAGGTTTTCAAGTCTGCTTCAATACAGATAACTGATTCATATATCACTTTCAACAACTCCAATTTCTCTTCAAGGTTGTTTTGAATAATTTGACACCTTGCTTCAAGATTAGGAAAATATGAAATGGTGTCTTCTAACCTGTTCAAAGATTGGAAAATATAATCAAAAACTTTTTTTTGCAATGGTTGCCTCCAAATATGACAAACCAGAATAAAGTTTGGGATGTTTCGGTCTTGAGAACTCTGTTCCAGGTTTTGAAACTACCCCATATTTCTCTTTAACTTTATTTAAAACATTCTTATCATCTGATATTTCAACAATATTCATATTCATATTGGATTCAAATTTATCAGAAACTTTTGTCTGAGAATGTTGATCTTGTTATTATTCTTTTGAGGACAACTTTCCTTCCTTTTTGGTTGATGACTTTCATTCTTCTTCTAATGAGGATTTTTCTTAGGATTCTTCTATGTTTTCATCCTTATGAGACTTAGAAGGTAAATCTGATGAAGATAAAGTTGATTCTTATGATTTTTTTTCTTTTGATCCTTTTCCTGTCTGGGTTTCATCATCATCAATTTCTTCCTTTTCTTCATGCTCTTATTTTTATTATTCTTCTTATACTTATACTTCTTATTATACTACTTATTATATTTCTTCTTCTTCTTCTTCTTCTTCTTCTTCTTCTTATCCAAATTCCTTAAGTTCTGTCTCTAATTTTCTTACAGTTTAGAGAACTTTATTTCTAGCACTTTTTGAGACCGATTCTTTTTTTCGATATAGATGCTATTACTTGTTCAACTATTTCTTTTCCCTTATCAGTAATAGAAGGGATAATTGATGAAACAACTAAGGTTTGTTCAAAAACAAGTTCAACATCAGGATTGATTGATCGATATGTGAAACTTGTAGATTTGGATTCTCAGATTCTCTCTCAACTCCATTTAATAAACTTTCATAAATTTTTGATTCTTGCAACATCTATTTTTGTTTCTTTTTCTTTTCTTTTTCTTTCAATTGATCAGCAGTTCAGATTCTTAAGGAATTTTCTTCAGCTAGATCAATTCCAAACTCCAAATCTTCAGGTTTATTTTATGCCTTATGAAGTATGAGTTTTTCAAAACATCACCTGGAATTTTATTTTTTTCTTAAGTTTCACTAGTGGGGAAGATTCAGCCTTTCTATTTTTCTTAACATCCCTAATTTTCTTTAATGATTGTACCTCCAATGCAGTTCCATCAAACTTTTCAACAATTTTTTTTGATTTAGAATAAAAAACTAATTTCATTCTTGAAATCATGTCTTCACCAATAAACAAAATATTTTCTATTATAGGGTAATACTTATTATCAATTTTGAAAATTTCCAAACATTTGGAAATAAACTTACCGATGAAGGCCAAAAATGTGATAATCTTTGAATTTATTGAAGCATGTTTAATATTCTCCACCGCAATGAATGAAAATTTCACCAAGTCTATTTGCCTCATATTGACCAATTAATCTAAAACAAATATATCAAAAAATTTAACATATCCCTGTCACCCTTCCTGGGGATTAGATAACCTTGCATCCACAACGCTACAACTTTGTTGTCTGGTGATAGATGAAAAACTTTTCTATATTTATCATAGTATGAAAACAAATAATCATAAGCCTTATTCTTCTTGAAAGTTCCAAGAGTGTCCGGTAACTTGTCCGAAGGTTAATATGCCTCACCATTAGTAGTAATTCCCACCAAGTCTGCTACTCTTTTGAATGAAAACTTGTATCTATTTGCAAACTTAGTAAAGGAGACTTTATGGTTACATTTTTATTTAAAAAATTGAATAGAGGCATAAAAATCTCTAAACATTTTAGGACAATACAGATCAAAATATTTATCTGGTTTTTCTACACAAACATTTTACGAACCTAGAAAATAAATGATCCTGTTGAGAGTAGTATTGAACTTATCAAACCAAGACCTTTCAATGAGTCTTTCACTGAAAATATACCATTTTTCATAATCTTATTTGGTTTCCATCACAATGAGAACTGAGATGAAGATCAAACAAAAAACAAAAGAAAAGGACTGACGACTTTGAAGGGCAGCGAGAGGCAGTGTTGAAAACTCTGGAAACCGATGTGGGACTGGGGTTGTACCACCCTTATATAGCCACTGGGGGAAATGATTGGTATTCCATAAAACTCTCTATGGATCAAATTAAACCTTAATAGATTTTATAGTCGATATTTAATCGAAGAAATTCTAAAATGTTTATTTGAATTCTCAAAGTTTTAAAACTTTTTATCAAAGTGAGAATCATTCTGATTAGAAAAACTTTTAAAATTTTGAAAACAAATCAAACTCATAAAACTAAAGGAATAAGTAAGAGACAGCAATTATAAACTAAAGTAATGAATTAGTTCAAAAATTAATTGAAGAATACCTTTCACAGTAGAAAGTTACATCGGTACGAATAAGCTGTTATTCTCGCTAGCCTAGGGGTTCCCTTTGATGACGGATTGGAGGGGGGAGGCTTGAGCACTACTTCCCCAGTGTTGTCTCCCCTATCCTATCTTGTTATTTAATCCTTCCCTATAATGGATCTCCTCATCCTATTCCTCTTCAGGGTGATGCCTCATCTCTTCATTCTTTTCAGTGTTTCCCCCTACTGCGTGGTGGTCTGTGGGTTCCCACCTACTTCCTGTCGTGCCCAGATTGATTCTTCTCTAGCTTCTCCATGAGTGGCGCTTCAGGATCTGACCAACCTGGGCCTCCTCCCTGGTGTCATCTCTTATTTTCATGACTGATAGTTCTATCCCTAAGTGGCGTTGATGATATTCGGCTCATCAGTTTCTCTCTTTGAAGCGGCTTGTGAGAATTTTTTGGCTTGAGGTGTGTCGATGGTCCTGGATCTGGTTTACCCTTTGGATGCTGCTTTGGTGTTTTTGTGGAGGGAAGCTTCGACTTCATTCTGCTTCAGATGGTAGTAGATCTGCGCTTCCAGCTGCATGATAGCGGGTCTCTGGTGTGATTTCTGGTTGCTGTGGTCTATGAAAATGATGGTTTTTGTTATGTATCTCTCTATGTTGCTTTATCTCAATCCTTTTTTATCTCTCATTAGTGGTTCTAATAGAAGGGGATGGTTGTTGATCATCATAGCTCGCTACTGAGGCCATGTCCGCTCCAAACTCTACTCTGTCTTCCTTATTCCATCGCTGCCAATCCATGTCAGTCTGGTGTGATGATCCTTGTGAAAGTTTTGGAAAGTGATGTTTGAGGGGTAGTTAGTGCTCTAGGATTCTCCCCCACTGATGTTCTACACATGTCTGTAGATATGAACATATCTACAGTGCTGGTTGGTGAATACATGATGGTGATGGCAGTTTTTGGTGGACATTTTTTGGTGTGGTTTTTTGAATTTTTAGGTTCTAGTGTTCTGTTTGGTGATGACAATGGGCTTCCGATGAGTCCACGCTGAAACCCTAGCGACTTGAGGGGCTGATTTAGGGGGTGAGTTTTTTTTTTTTTTTTTACTTTAATGGGGCAGGGGGTTTATTATTTGGGGAAATGGGGTGATGCAGCGCCACTTCAGTGGCGCTTTGCACCCCACGCCCCATCCCCTTAACCTACCTATATATATATATATTATAATAAATATAATATACATATAATAAATTTATTATAAATATAAAATACAATATAAATAGGATTAAATATATAAGAAATATAATAAAAATATGTGTAAATATAATAATAAATATAATAAAAATATAATTGTAAATATAATAATAAATATGTAATTGTAAGAATTTATTATATTTACATATAATTAAATAAATATATAATAAATATATTATAACTACCATAAATATATTATAAATATGATAAATACATTATAAATATAATAAATATATTTTAAATATAATAAATATATTAAAAATATAATAAATTTATAATAAATATAAAATATTATATATTTAAAAATATTATAAATTTATTATATCTTTAAATATTATAATATATATAATTATAAATATGATAAATATAAAATTAAAATATACACATATATATATAATTATAAATATGCATATATTTATAATTATATTTATTTATAGTTGTTAATATATAATTATATATTTATATATGTAGTTAAATATATATATTTATAATTATATATATTTATAATTTTAAATTTATCTTTACATAAATAAATTTATATTTATAAACATATATTTAAGTAATAAATAAATAAATAAATATAATAAATATATAATCATAAATATAATAAATATAGTCACATATATGTATATTCATAAATATATATAATTATATATTTATAATTACATTTAAAAATAATAACTACAATTTTTAAAATATATTTATAAATATGTATTTAAAAATATGAAATTATTTATAATTATATATAAATATTTAAATATAAATAAACCTTATATTTAAATTTTATAAATTTATATATAATTATTTAAATACATAATTAAACCATATTAAATTTATTTATAAATTTATATATATATATATATAAATTATTAAAATTATTTATATTTATATAAATAAACATTATGAAATATTAAATAATTATTATAATTACATAATTATTATAATCATATATTTATTATATTTATAATTATATATTTATTATATTTTTAATCATATATTTATTATAATCTTATATTTACAATAATTACATATTTATTATAATTATATATTAAATATATATTTGTAATAAATATATTATAATTATGCATTTATTATATTTATTATTATGTATTTATTATAATTATATATTTATTTCAATTATATATTTATTGTGATTATATAATTATTATATTTTTAAATATATATTTATTATATTTATATATTTATTATGATTAGATATTTATTGTAATTAGATATTTATTATAATTATATATTAATTATAATTATGGATTTGTTATATTTATAATTATTATATTTATATATTTATTTTATTATACTTTTATTATAAATAAATACATATTTATTAATGTGATAAATAAATTTATTAAATATATTGATATATTTATATATAACTATCTAAATATATATTTATAATTGTATAATTATATTTATATTTATAAGTATAATTATAAATAATCTCACATTTTTAAATTTACATTTATAAATATATTTTTAAAATTGTAATTATTTATTATTAAATGTAATTATATATATATATATATAATTATAATATATTATAATAAATATAATAAATATAAATAATTTTAATAATGTTTATATATATATATATTTATAAATAAATTTAATATGGTTTATTTATGTATTTAAATAATTATATATAAATTTATAAATTTATAAATAATTATATATAAATAAACCTTATATTTAAAATTTATAAATTTATATTTAAATAAACATTATTAAAATTATTTATCTTTATATAAATAAACTTTATTAAATATTATATAATTATTATAATTACATATTTATTATAATTATGTAATTACTCTAATCATATATTCATTATATTTATAACTATATATTTATTATATTTTAATTATATATTAATTATTATAATCATATCTTTATATATATAAACCTTATTAATTATATATATATATATATATAATAGGTATATATTTACAATAATTATATATTTACAATAATTATATAATTATAATAATTATATAACTACAATAATTATATATTTATAATAATTATGTAATTACACTAATTATATATTTATTATAATTATAATAATTATATAATTATTAATAATTATAACAATTATATATTTATATATTTATTATATTTATAATTATATATTTATTAAAATTATTTAATAATTATAAGTGTATATTTATTATATTTATAATTATAGAATTATTGTAATTATAATTGTATATTTATTATAATTATATAATTATTATATTTACAATTATATAATTATTATAATTTTAGTAATTATATAATTATTATATTTATAATTATATATTTATTATAAATATACAATTATTATATTTATATATTTATTATATTTATATTTATTTAATTATTGTAATTATATAATTATTATAATTTTATATTTATTATAATTATATATTTATTATAATTATATATTTATTATAATTATATAATTGTTATAATTATAATAAACATTATTATAAATTTATTGTATTTATTTTAGTTATTATATTTATTATAAATATATTTATTATAATTATAATTATAATAAATAAGATATATATATATATATAAGGGTTGGGGAGGGGTTGCCTGGGTTTTGGAAACCAAAACCCAAGAGCGCCAATTCATTTGGCGCTCTAGGGTAAAAGTGTCTAGCGCCAATTCATTTGGCGCTAGACACACCCATTTATCAAAATAAAAAAAAAACAGACCCTTTAAATTAAAAATAAAAATAAAAAACCCCCTACCCTAAATTAGCCCGACTTGAGGTGTCTCTCTTTTCATGATGATGTGGTGTGATGTTTTTTTTTATGAATTTACAGCGGTGAATTCTATTTCTGCATGGTTGTGTTTGTTCTGAATTTTGGACGGAGGCTGAATTTTGTGGTTTGAATCTATGTGTGGTTCCCACTCAACTAAAAAGTGGTTTATTGAGAAAATAAAAAAATGGACTTAGATGTTTTTTAACACAAATAGATTATGATAGTTTTATAATACAAATAGATTACAATTTTTTATAATTAATACCAATTATGAACATTTTATTATGAAAACTGGTTATGATAGTTTGTAATAATTTTTGATTCTGGAAGATTTTTAACAATTTTTTATTCTGATTTTTTGTAAACGTTTTGAATCTGAAAGTGTCATTACGATTAAAAATTTTTAGATTTTTTTTTTAATTTTGTTTGGAAAACAAAAGTTTTTAGAAAACATAAACATATGTACCCCTATGAAAATGAGTATATTAAGGTAAGGAGATGAGTAAACAATAAGTAGATATGAATGGTTACTTAACATTAATCATTCCTAACTTCTGTTTAATATATATTCAAATCTATCAGAACTAAGGGGTTTAGTAAAAATATCAGCAAATTGTTCTTACAATCCAATGAATTGTAAAATTATATCTCCTTTAAGTGTGTGATCTCAAAGGAAATGGTGTCTTATATCTATGTGTTTAGAACATGAGTGATGTGCTGGGTTTTTACTTAAAGAAATGACACTTGTGTTGTCACAAAGTATTTGAGTTTTAGTAAAAATCATTCCATAGTCCTTGAGTGTGTGTTGCATCTACAACACTTGAGCACAACTTCCAACTACCACATATTTGACTTTAGTAGTGAAAAGTGGTACTGAGTGTTGTTTCTTACAAGACCAAGAAACTAAAGTGTCACCTAAGAAATGAAAAGTTCTAGATGAACTTTTCATATCCATTCTACATCCCCTAAAGTCAGCATCTGAAAATTTTGTAAGTTCAAATACATTTCCAGAAGAATAGAATAAGCCTAAGTCCATAATTCCCTTAAGATAATGAAAGATTCATTTTACAATTTTAATATGATATTATTTTGAATTGTCTTGATATCTAGCACATAAGAATATAGAGAATATTAAATTCGGATGACTAGCAATTAAGTATAGTTAGCTTCCAATCATAACTATAAAAATTTCATGAACAAATGGTTTCCTAGTCTCATAAAGATCTAAAGTATTGGAGGTACCTATATGAATTATAATACTTTTATTATTGTCATACCTAATTTTTTTAAGTAAATATTTTATGTACTTATGCTGAGATTCAAAAGTATCTTCTAGTTTTTGTGAAATTTAAAAACTAAGAAAACATTTTAACTCACCCATCATACTCATTTCAAACTCAGGCTTCATAAGACCCGAAAAGAAATTTGTTAAAGATTTTTGAGTTGATCCAAATATAATGTCATCAACATAAATTTATACAATCACAATGTTTTTTTTATTTATTTTATAAAATAAGTCGGATCTACAACTCTATTAACAAAACTGTTTTGTAACAAAAATCCAATTTACCTATCGTACCAAGATCCAAGGGATTTTTAAGTCCATAAAGTACCTTGGTAAACTTATAAACTTGTTTTGGATATTTTTTATTTTCAAAACCAGGCATTTTTTTCAAAATAAAAATCCTCCTGAACATATCCATTAAGAAAAGCACACTTTACATCCATTTAAAATTTTTTGAAATTAAAGAATGCTGCAAATTCTAAAAGTATTTTAATAGCTTCAAGTCTTGCTACCAGTGTATAGGTTTCTTCATAATATATTCACTACTAGAAATTAAGCCTTTACCAATGGTTTCAAACCGTTGGTAAAGGCTGCCAAACCGTTGGTATATATTATACCAACGGTTTGGAAAACCATTGGCAAGTAAGGCGTGGCAGTAGCCCATTACCAATGGTTTTTGTATAACCGTTGGGAAATGCAGTGTAATTGGAGTATTGCCAACGGTTTTACAAACCGTTGGAAATACTGGCAGTGTAAATTTTTTTACCAACGGTTTCCAGAAACCGTTGGTATATATTGTATACTAAACACTATACCAACGGTTCTAAACCACTGGTATAGTTTTTAAATTTCAATTTCCAGAACTATTATGCCAATGGTTTTAAACCGTTGGTAATGTGTTTTTCCAGAACTATTATACCAACGGTTTAAAACCATTGGTAATGTGTTTTTCGAGAACTGTTGCACAATAGCCCTCCAGTAACCCCTCCAGTATACACCTGCATAAAAAATATCACAAAAACCACATACAGACTTAAAACAACATACAAAATACCTAAAATAGCACAAAAAAAAACACACATAAAACCATCAAAATCTTCCAACCATGTCATGTACTACAATTCCCTATTTCAATCTTCATATGACAACAATCATCCAGTAAAGTTAATAATAGTTTCAATAACTCAAACATTATTTACACCCATTTCTATCTTTAAATGACAACCACTCTTCCAGTAGTAATTCACCTCACCCCTGCACAACCCCCCCAACCAGCACAGCCCCCCACGTCCCCATCAAATTCAAATAGGCATAATAGTATGAGAAATACTTATTAGAGTTTAATAAGAGTTTGAAATTGGCTCAAATCCCAATTTTTTTTTTCTGATCCAAGATTTGGGTATGTAATGATTTGTGATGCATTTTGCATTGAACTTGTATTTTTTATAATATATGGTGAAAAAGTATTTTCTTAGGAGTCTCTTCACTTATGAGCCCATGAGTGAAACTACCCAACTCATGAAAACGAGTTTGCGACTATCGTTGATCAGTGTAAATTTCAGTTGTTGTATTCACTTAAAATGATGTCCTTCTGAAACAAAAGAGAGACACTTTGAGTGGTGTCGGCCACACCGCACCTCGTATTAAGGTGGGGTTGACTCTTAAATGTCACAAATGACTCATGGATCGTTTTCCTAAAGTATCAACACAATCCGAATGCGTTTGGATGGTTTTCAGTATGCCGATTGTTTTTACTTAAAAGCGTATCCATTTTAAACAAAAGAAAGACACTTTGAGTGGTACCGGTCACACCGTGCCTCGAATTGAGACGGGGTTGACTCATACACATCACGAATGACCCATGGATCATTGTCCTAAAGTATCAACAGAATCCGAATGTGTTTGGTCCGTTTTCAGTATGTCAGCTGTTGTCTTCACTTAAAATGTTGTCCATTTCAAAGAAACGTGAGACACTTTGAGTGGTGCCTGCCACACCACGGCTCAGATTGAGATGGGGTTGACTCATACACGTCAAAAATGACCCATGTATTGTTTTCCTAAAGTTTCAACAGAATCCAAATTCATTTGGTCAGTTTTCTGTATGTCAGTTGTTGTTTTCACATAAAATCATGTCCATTTTAAACAAAAGAGAGACATTTTAAGTGGTGGTGGCTACACCATGCCTCATATTGAGGCGGGGTTGACTCGTACACATCAAAAATTACCCATGTATCATTGTCCTAAAATATCAACACAATCTGAATGCGTTTGGTCCATTTTAAGTATGCCAATTGTTGTTTTCACTTAAAATCTTGTCCATTTAAAACAAAAGAGAAACACTTTGAGTGGTGTCGGCCACACATCGCCTCATATTGAGGTGGGGTTGACTCGTACATGTCACAAATGACCCATGGATCGTTTTCCTAAAGTATCAACAAAATCCGAATGCGTTCGGCCAGTTTCGACCACCCCACGCACGCTTTTTAAGCGCGCCAAACACCTAGAAAACACATATTCAACCATACCGTGCAAACCACACGTCCGAATGACATATAGTCTCTTCATACACCTCAAAAATAATAATTAGGGTGTTTTGATGTGATTTCAAGTGATTATGATGTCGTTCGACATGCATTTGACCGTTAAACGCATGTTTTGGCCATTTACGACATGCGAAGTACATTTTCGGCCAGTGCGGTCACACGACACCTACGATTGACATAATGTCTAGCCGAACATTTCAAAATTCACCCACCCTTGGTTGTCGTCCGTTTTCATGGCATTCTGAGGTCGTTCGTCCGGTTTCGACCACCCCACGGGCGCTTTTCAAGTGCGCCAAACACCTAAAAAAGAGATATTCAGCCGTGCCGCGCTAACCTCTCATCAAAATGATGTGTCGTCTCCTCTTACACCTCAAGAATAATAATTAGAGTGTTTTTGTGTGATTTCACGTCATTCCGATGTCGTTCGGAATGCATTTGACCGTTAAACGCATGTTTTGACCATTTACGACACGCGGAGTGCTTTTTCGGCCAACGTGGTCACATGACACCTCCGATTGACGTTCTGTCTGGCTGAAAATTTAAAAATTCAGTCACCCTTTGTTGTCGTTTGATTTCATGGCATTCCGAGATCGTTCGGCCGGTTTCGACCACCCCACGCGCGCTTTTCAAGCGGGCCAAACACCTAAAAAACACATATTCAGCCGTACCGCGGAAACCGCGCATCCGAATGATGTGAAGTCTCCTCATACACTTTATGAATAATAATTAGGGTGTTTTTGTGCGATTTCAAGTCATTCCGATATCGTTCGACATGCATTTGACCGTTAAACGCATGTTTTGGCCATTTACGACACGCGGAATGCGTTTTCGGCCAACACGGTCACACGACACCTCTGATTGATGTGACGTCTGGATGACCATTTCAAAATTCTCCCACCCTTTGTTTTCGTCCGATTTCATGGAATTCTGAGGTCATTTGGCTGGTTTCGACCACCCCACGCGCGCTTTTCAAGCGCGCCAAACACCTAAAAAACAAATATTCAGCAGTTTGGCGCAAACCGCGCGTCCGAATAACATTCCATATCCTCGTACATCTCATGAATAATAATTAGGGTGTTTTTGGGTGATTTAAAGTCATTCCGATGTCGTTCGGCATGTATTTGACCGTTAAACGTATGTTTTGGCCATTTACGACATGCAGAGTGCATTTTTGGTCAACGCGATCACACGACAGCTCTGATTGACGTGCTGTCTGGCCGACCATTTCACAATTCACCCACCATTTATTGTCTTCCAATTTCATGGCATTCTTAGGTCGTTCGTCCGGTTTCGACCACCCCAGGTGCGCTTTTCAAGCGCGCCAAACACCTAAAAAATACATATTCAGTCGTGCCGCGCAAACCGCGCGTCCGAATGACGTCCCGTCTCCTCGTACAGCTCACGAATAATAATTAGGGTGTTTTCGTGTAATTTCAAGTCATTCCGATATCGTTCGACATTCATTTGACCGTTAAATGCATGCTTTGGCCATTTACGACACACGGAGTGCGTTTTCAGCCAGCGCGGTCACACAACACCTCCGATTGACGTGCCGTCTAGCCGACCATTTCATAATTCACCCACCCTTTGTTTTCTTCTGATTTCATGGCATTAAGAGGCCGTTCGGCCG
The DNA here is from genome assembly GCA_963277665.1 of Viscum album. Taxonomy (NCBI): domain Eukaryota; kingdom Viridiplantae; phylum Streptophyta; class Magnoliopsida; order Santalales; family Viscaceae; genus Viscum; species Viscum album. The sequence goes on from OY728135.1 coordinate 997,708,549, forward strand.
GTTTCGACCACCCCACGCGCTTTTCAAGCGCGCCAAACACCTAAAAAAAACATATTCAGCCGTGCCGCGCAAACCGCGCATCCGAATAACATGCCGTCTCCTCGTACACCTCACGAATAATAATTAGGGTGTTTTCATGTTATTTCAAGTCATTCTGATGTCATTCGGCATGCATTTGACTGTTAAACGCATGTTTTGGCCATTTACGACACGTGAAGTGCATTTTCGGCCAGCGCGGTCACACGACACCTCTGATTGATGTGATGTCTAGCCGTCCATTTCACAATTCACCCACCCTTTGTTTTCGTACGATTTCATGGCATTTTGAGGTCATTCAGCCGGTTTCGACCACCCCACTCGCGCTTTTCAAGCGCGCCAAATACCTAAAAAACACATATTCAGCCGTGCCATGCAAACCGCACATCCAAATGATGTTCTGCCTCATCGTACACCTCACGAATAATAATTAGGGTGTTTTCGTGTGATTTCAAGTCATTCTGATGTCGTTCGGCATTCATTTGACCGTTAAACGCATGTTTTGGCCATTTACAACAGGCGGAGTGTGTTTTCGGCCAGCACGGTCACATGACACCTCCGATTGACGTTCCGTCTGGCTGACCATTTCATAGTTCACCTAAAATTTTTTGAAGTCTGATTTCATGGCATTCTGAGGTCATTCGACAGGGTTTTGACCCCCCCCACGCGCACTTTTCAAGCGCGCCAAACACCTAAAAAACACATATTCAGCCGTTCTGTGCAAACCGCGCGTCCGAATGATGTGTCATCTCCTTATACACCTCATGAATAATAATTAGGGTGTTTTCGTGTGATTTCAAGTCATTATGATGTTGTTCGGAATGCATTTGACCGTTAAACGCATGTTTTGACCATTTACGACACGCGGAGGGCGTTTTTGGCCAGCGCGGTCACACGACACCTCAGATTGACATGTCGTCTGGCTGACCATTTCACAATTCACCCACCATTTGTTTTCATCCGATTTCATGGAATTCCGAGATCATTCGTCTGGTTTCGACCACCCCACGCGCACTTTTCAAGCGCGCCAAACACCTAAAAAACACATATTCAGTAGTACCGTGCAAACCGTGCGTCCGAATGACGTGATGTCTCCTTGTACATCTCATGAATAATAATTAGGGTGCTTTTGTGTGATTTCAAGTCATTCCGATGTTGTTCGGCATGCATTTGACCGTTAAACGCATGTTTTGGCCATTTACGACAGGTGGAGTGCGTTTTCGGCCAACGCGGACACACGACACCACCGATTGACATGCCGTCTGGCCGACCATTTCAAAATTCACCCACCCTTTATTGTCGCCCGATGTCATGGCATTCCGAGGTCGTTCGACCGGTTTCGACCACCCCACGCGCGCTTTTCAAACGCGCCAAACACCTAAAAAACACATATTCAGTCGTGTCGCGCAAACTGCACGTCCAAATGATGTGCCGTCTTCTTGTACACATCACGTATAATAATTAGGGTGTTTTTGTGTGATTTCAAGTCATTACGATGTCGTTCAGAATGCATTTGACCATTAAACTAATGTTTTGGCCATTTACAACACGCGAAGTGCGTTTTCGGCCAGCGTGATCACACGACATTTCTGATTGAAGTTCCATTTGACCAACCATTTCAAAATTCACCCACCCTTTGTTTTCATCCAATTTCATGGCATTCCGAGGTCGTTCGGCCGGTTTCGACCACCCCACGCGCGCTTTTCAAGCGCGCCAAACACCTAAAAAACACATATTCAGTCGTGCCGCACAAACTGCGCATCCGAATGATGTGATGTCTCCTCGTACAGCTCACGAATAATAATTAGGGTGTTTTTGTGTGATTTCAAGTCATTATGATGTCGTTCGGCATGCATTTAACCGTTAAACACATGTTTTGGCCATTTACGACACACGGAGTGCGTTTTCGACCAGCGCGGTCACACTACACCTCTGATTGATGTGGCGTCTAGTCAAACATTTCACAATTCACCCAAACTTTGTTGTCGTTCGATTTCGTGGAATTCCGAGGTCGTTCGGCCGGTTTCGACCACCCACGCGCGCTTTTCAAGCGCGCTAGACACCTAAAAAACACATATTCAACCGTGCTATGAAAACCGCGCGTCCGAATGACGTGGCGTATCCTCGTACACCTCAAGAATAATAATTAGGGTGTTTTCGTGTGATTTCAAGTCATTATGATGTCGTTCGGCATGGATTTGACCATTAAACGCATGTTTTGGCCATTTATGACACGCAGAGTGCGTTTCCGGCCATCACAGTCAAACGACACCTCCAATTGATGTGCCGTCTGGCCGACCATTTTAAAATTCACCCACTCTTTGTTGTCGTCCAATTTCATGACATTCTGAGGTCGTTCTGCTGGTTTTGACCACCCCACGCGTGCTTTTCAAGCGCTCCAAACACCTTAAAAACACATATTCAGCTGTGTCGCGCAAACCGCGCGTATGAATGACGTTCCGTCTCCTTTTAAACCTCACAAATAATAATTATGGTGTTTTCGTGTGATTTCAAGTCATTCTGATGTCGTTCGGCTTGCATTTGACCGTTAAACGAATGTTTTGGCCATTTACGACACGCGAAGTGCGTTTTCGGATAGCACGGTCAGACGACACCTTCGCTTGATGTGCCGTCTGGCCGACCATTTCAAAATTCACCCAACCTTTGTTTTCGTCCTATTTCATGGAATTCTGAGGTCGTTTGGTTGGTTTCGACCACCCCACGCGCGCTTTTCAAGCGTGCCAAACACCTTAAAAACACATATTCAGCTGTGCCGTGCAAACCGCATGTCCGAATGATGTGGCGTCTCCTCGTACAAATCACGAATAATAATTAGGGTGTTTTTTGTGATTTCAAGTCATTCTGATGCCGTTCGGCATGCATTTGACCGTTAAACGCATGTTTTGGCCATTTACGACACGCGGAGTGCATTTTCGGCCAGTGCGGTCACACGACACCTCTGATTGACGTTCCGTCTGGCCGACTATTTCAAAATTCACCCACCCTTTGTTTTCGTCCTATTTCATGGCATTATGAGGTCTTTCAGCCGGTTTCGACCACCCCACGCGTGCTTTTCAAGCACGCCAAACACCTTAAAAACACATATTCAACTATGCTGCGAAAACCGCTTGTCTGAATGACGTTCTGTTTCCTCGTACACCTCAAAAATAATAATTAGAGTGTTTTCATGTGATTTAAAGTCATTATGATATCGTTCAGCATGCATTTAACTGTTAAACGCATGTTTTGGCCATTTACGACACACGGAGTGCGTTTTCGGCCAGTGCGGTCACACGACACCTCCGATTGACGTGCCGTCTGGCTGACCATTTCATAATTCACCCACCCATTGTTGTAGTCCAATTTCATGGAATTCTGACGTCGTTCGGCCAGTTTTGACCACCCCACGCATGCTTTTCAAGCGCGCCAAACACCTAAAAAACACATATTCAGCCGTGCTGTGAAAACTTCACGTCCGAATGATGTTCCGTTTCCTCGTACACCTCTTAAATAATAATTAGGGTTTTTTCATGTGATTTCAAGTCATTCTGATATCGTTCGACAAGCATTTGACTGTAAAACCCATGTTTTGGCCATTTACGACATGTGGAGTGCGTTTTCGGCCAGTGCATTCACACGACACCTCCGATTGATGTGCCGTCTGGCCGACCATTTCACAATCCACCAATGGATTGTTGTGTTGAAGTATCAACACAATACGAATGCGTTTGGTCGGTTTTCTGTATGCCAGTTATTGTTTTCACTTAAAATGTTTTCCATTTCAAATAAAAGTGAGACACTTTGAGTGGTGCCAGCAACACCACGCCTCGGATTGAGGCGGGGTTGACTCGTACACATCACAAATTACCAATGGATCATTGTAATAAAGTATCAACACAATCCGAATGTGTTTGGTTGGTTTTCCGTATGCCAATTGATTTTACTAAAAAGAGTATCCATTTTAAACAAAAGAAAGACACTTTGAGTGGTACCGGCCACACCGTGCCTCGGATTGAGGCGGGTGGGGGGGGGGGGCTGTCCAGGGGGACTGTCCAGGAAGGAGGGTGGGTAATTTATCTAAAAATATATCTAGGTATCATACATCAAATTCTGATAGGACTGCGAACCGCTGCGGGGTGTCGTCCTGAAGTAGGGCCAAATCACGACATTACTGTGGCGTGACCCCGGTGTGACCGCGGTGTGACCGCGGCGTGACCGCGGCGTGACCGCGATGTGACCGCGGCATGTTGGCCTAGTCCAGCGACATTCGCGGGGCAGCATCTTCCGACCATGATTCCGAATAAATCCTATGTAGTTGTCCTTCACATTATAGAAACTGATCATATGTTATAAAAAACAGACTCTTGATTCAGGATTGTGGTATGATAAAGATATATATTTTATATTTGTTGTTTTTAAAAGTAGTACTAGGTAGTTGAAACTACTAATTGAGAGTCAAATTATCACACCCTAAACTATCACTGTGAGTTTTCGCAGACAGTGCACCTCCTTTGGAGGGGTTTTATTATAAAAACATGACTTTATTTATCAAATGAAATAATTATATTAAAGAAAACTTATTCAAGATATGCAATTAAATATAATTAAGCATAATTAAGAAAGAAGATAAATTCAATTTAAAGAATTCTTAAATTAAAGAGGCTTCCATATTTGGTCGAAAATAAAGAGTTATACTGAATTCAAAAATATCCATACCAGAGTGAAAAACCAGGTTAAAAAATAAAGTGTTATACAGAATTCAAAAATGTAATGGATCAATCTGCCCCTGATCACCATCAACATCACCACTGTGATCATCGGACTCATCCTCTCCACCATATCTGTCCTCGTCATTGTCCTATTCATCGTCCCCATGCTCATCATCGGCCCTATCCTTTCCCTTGGCCCCATCCTCTCCCTTGGCCCCATCCTTGCCCTCGTCATCATCCTCATCCTCGCCCTCATACTCTTCAGCATCCTCGTCATCATCAGGAACATCATCATATTGACCGTCACTAGAACTGATGCCTGGTACATTGGATAATGCACCCATCGACGACATAAATGTCTGACAAGCCACGCTGGCCTCTGGTGGAAGTGATGAAGATAAAGCTTTCATCAGTTTCATAAATTCTTTGTCCCTCGTTCGAACTTGTACTTCCAACTCTGTGACCCTTTTATCTGACTGTCTTGTATGCTCCTGGACCTGTTCAACTTAGTGGTACTAGAATGGATACCTAGAGAGGACCAATACCTCATCAGGACTATATTCTTACCAGGTCAGCAGCGTACTCGACCAGAGTGCTCCTCTCCCAAAACCTGATATAAATGATCATGTGGCCCTAAATTGTCAGGATCCTGGGCATCAAGGGACTCTAAATCAGCCTATTAAAAATATTAATAGATTATTAAATTTCAAAATAGATATTAAAATTTGAAATAAACAAATTAAAACTTACAATATTTTCTGGTGTCGGTTCATTAACCGCAGTTCCATCTTTTTTCCTTCTACTCGAGCAAAACAATTTTGCTCGAGGGATATGTCCTTCAATATTCAATTTGTGCTTCTGTAATGACATTGAAACAATATAAAGTGCAAGTGTAATCATATATTCAATATTCAATAAATCACATAATTTAAGTAGAAAACAATAAAAAGGGTAAGTCCCAAGGAAAAATTATAAACAACTATATCGTACCAGCTGCCTCTCATGATCTGACATAGTCATGCGCCCCAAAGTGTGGAGGTATTGTTTTGAATCAATGTTTTTTTGTTTTTTTTAGAATATTAATAAATAATGTTTAATAATAAATTATATAATATTAATGAAAAATATGAAACCTGTCATTTAAATACCTAAAATGGGATTTATACCTTAAATTTGGCAGTCGCCCAATGGGTAATCATTTGGCGATATTGCTCTATCGGGTAGTCATCCACGATAGGTAATTTATCCAACTCCGTGCCCACTCTATCACACCAGCCAACATATAGCTCATGCTTATAAGCTCTCCAAATCTCTCCTAGCTCCTTTAAACGCGCCGGTCGTGCACCTTCGCCATTAGGGAAGTTATACTGAAACTGACACCTAATAGATTAATTCATATAAATACAAAAAATACTACATTAAATCGAATAGATTTTTTACCTATATTTGTGCCCACGCATTATCCGTGACTTCATATGGCATATGTCTCCAAGAGAGAGGGCTGACCGGATTGATGTTGGAGTATTTGGCCAGCATCACCAAAAAACCCCGACATTCCTACCCAGATTTATCAATCATCTGTCCATCATCATTGTATTCAACCATCAACTGTGTCTGGTGGTTCCATACCACACGCAAGAGAGTATGCCCTCTCCCCCACCTTCTATCAGTAGATGAATCTGTTATTAAAGAAAAAAAATATGAGTACAAGTTATAATAAAAATAAATTTTGGTATAAAAATTTGTTAGAGTTATATAAATATACCTGTGGTAGTCGGATCAATGGGAGTCACTGGATGTGCAGAAGCTGAAGGAATATCCTGTACAAGTGGAGTGTCCCTCAGTGTATGCTCCTCAGCCACATACTGTGTTGGATCAGAATTTGAAGAAGGTGGAATATAATAGCCTAAAGATAATGAACCAGAAGTAAAAGCCGATGGCACAGACGTCTAGACAACTGGTAGTGTAAACATCGGAGGCCTAAATATCCTGTGTGTCCCTAAAGACACACCAGGATCAAAATGGTGCGTAGAATATACATCTGTGGTAGGGGAATAATCCTATCTGGTATGACCAGTGGATCATCTAACTCTCTCACCATGATCCCTCGTACCACCGGCCTCAGTACTGGGACCACTAGATGGTCGTCTAACTCTGACACCACCCCCTCCTACCACCAGGCTCTGTACTGGGAGCAATATCAGGCTCCTCATCGGATATCTCTCATCTAGGGGGTGGATCCTGAAAAAAAGTTTAACACAAAAGTAAACACATGATATTATAATTTATTGAAATATATATATTTGAAATAAAATACTCACAACAGGGATGAGTGGTAGAATTCCCATCTGTGTCATGTGATGATTGTTTTCTGTCATCTTTTTCCGCCGCCTCTCTTCAATGGGTGTCATTTCCTGCAATGAAAAAAAATATAGAAGTAATTATTCCAGGAATACATTACATTATTTAAGCAAGGAAAAACATTCAAGTGGATATTAGATTTCTAAGACATCCTTGGAAGACATTAATGAAGGAAGAAGTGAACTCATTAAAAAATCTAATGAGATGTACATAGTCTAAAAATGGTATTAAGCTATGGGATATTAGTGGTAATGCTCAAACATTGATCCAAACTTATAAAGGATTCACTAAGTATAAATATGTTTAATGAGATTTTAGAATACAATAAAAATGGGATCTGTCTTTGTACAGTTCCAAATAAACCACTTAGAAAACATTTTACCTATTTTATAAACATATATTTAAAAACCACTCATTTATATCATTAAAATATAAATAGGTTTCATTATTAAAAAAAATAAAACGTTGGCATCATAAAAACATAACCAAATAGTCACTCAGTGAGTCAACACCACCTACAAACAAATTAGGCACACTTTATAAATACAACGATCTCTAAGAAGAACTTAAGAATAAATCACCTGAAATTCATGAACAAAGGAACCCAATACATAATAAATATAAATCCATAAGAAAATAAAATACATTAAAAACCAACACTACAAACTCTATAGAACAAAAGAAGAGGAAGCCCCATGATCCTAGGAAAATTCCACCATTCTTAGGTGGAATCACCATATTAGTGGTCGTATGTCGTATGTTTAGTTACAAATGATATATGAAACCAAATTCAACCCTAGTAACAAACATCTACCAATCATGTATTAGTCATTAATTCAATATCAAATAGTGCGAATCATAAAATTTTCCAAAATCCCTAAAATAGGAAAAAATGACGTGATATTGCTAGATATTGAAATAAATGTAGAAATCGAAGGAAGAGGGATTATATGTTTGTATTTGGGAAGAAGTTTAAAGAGTATAACCTGGATGGGGGATTTGTAGCCGATCAGATGGAAGAACTCGGGGTGGGTTAGGGTTCACCTCCGTGCCGGGGCTTCTGGAAATTGGGGGAATCGATTTCTGCTGTGCTGCGGGGGGGGGGGGCTACTAGAAATCTAGATATTTGAGGAGATATTTACCAACGGTTTGTAAAAACCGTTGTGAAACCATGACTTTTCCCAACAGTTTGTAAAAACCATTGAGAAAAAATGGACTTTACCAACAATTTGTAGCAAACCGTTGGTAAAGGTCCACGAAACCAAGATTTACCAATGGTTTGTAAAAACCGTTGGTAAAAAACACTTATACCAATGTTTCTGGAGAACCGTTGGTATACAAGTGTTGGGAAAAGTCTACTTTCCAGTAGTGATTCCCTATTATTGGATATATCCCTTATCAGCAAGTTTATCTTTATTTCTAACTATTATTCCATTTTCATCACATTTGTTCTAAAAAACCCATTTGACACCAATTATAGAAGTTTCTTTAGGTCATTCAAATAAAGTCCAGACTTAGTTCCCTTTAAACTCATTGAGTTCATCTTGCATTTATTTTATCCAATCTTAATTACTTAAAGCCTCATCAGTATTATTAGGTTCAAATTGGGATAAGAAAGATAGATACTCAATTTTGTTTCTAAAAGAACTTCTAATCCTAACCAGTTGATCTACATCACCAATGATACTTTCACTAGGATGATTCCTAATAAACAAATGATTTCTTAGGTTTTAAAAAGTCCATTATTCAATAATAGGTAGAAAATATTCCTAAGGAATAACTTCAGAAACTAATTCTTGAGTTATTTTCTTATGATAATATTTTTCTAACAAAGGTTGAAAATCAGTTTTAGAAATAACATCTGAGGATATAGGTTAAGGTTGTTTGAAAACAAAGGGATTAGTTTCATCAAACTTAACATGCACTATTTCCTCAAAAATACAAATTTTTTATTAAAAACTCTATAAGACTTACTAGAATAACCTAAAAATATCCCTTCATCAGATTTTAGTGCAAATTTATGTAAGTTATCTTTAGTAATTAGAATGAATAATTTTTACCCAAAAACTTTAAAGTAAGAAAATTTTGGTTTTCATCCTATCCATAACTCATAAAAAGTTTTATTAAGAAAAGTTCTAATTAAAACTTGATTTATAGTATATTAAAAACTACTAAACATTTTATCCCAAAAGTGTTTAGCAACTGAGTATTCACTCAGCATGGTTCTAGAAATATCTTAAAGAACTCCATTTCTTATTCCAACTACACCATTTTCTATGGGGTTTTAGGTGCTGGAAAGTTATGTTTAATACCTTTCTTACTATAAAAAGTTTCAAAATCAGAATTTTCAATTTCTCCACCATGATCACTATGAATATTTATCAAGGGGAGGTTTTTCTCATTTTAAACTCTAGCTAAAAAGTTTTAAAATAACTAAAGGATTTATATTTCTTTGTAAGAAAATAAACCCATATGTATCTAGTGTAATCATTAACTAAGACATATACATAGTATTTTACACCAATATTTCCAGTTTGTGTAGGACCAAATAAGTCCATGAGCACTAACTATAAATAATTATAATTCAAGACTTAAATAATAGATTTAAAAATTGATTTATGTTGCTTTCCATATTGATAAGGGTCACAAAATTTTGAAGTATCAAACCTTAGTTCTGATAGATCCTTAACAAGTCATTTCCTATTAAACTTAGCTAAGTTTCTAAGGTTATAGTTTCCTAACCTTCTATTCCATAACCAAGATTTATATTCCATTTCACTAAGGAAAGGTAAGTCTTGGATCCTAAGGTATTCTAAGTTTAGTGTATAAAAATTCTCATTCTAATTGGTATAAAGAATAAATTCATCCTTGAAACTATGTACTATACATTTATTATTTATAAAGTCCACAAGGTAACCTTCATCACATAATTGAATTATTCTTATAAGGTATTGATTAAGTCCTACAACAAATAAAACATTTGAAATTAAGGCTTTTCCAAGAAGTATAATTTTACCTACACCAATGATTTATCCTTGAGAATTATCTCCAAAATTTACTTTTCCATCATTCATCTTGATAATCTTCTTAAAGAAATATTTGTTTCCAGTCATGTGACTAGAAAATCTACTATCCATGTACCAAATGTTTTTTTGTTGGTACTATATTTCTTTTCCTGAAAAAAAAAGAATTAATTTTTCAAAACCCAAACCTTCTTGGGTTCGGTATTATCATAAAATAGAATTTTAGGAAGCCACATTTAACTAACATTGCATTGTTGATCAAATTTTATTCCCTTATAAAAATAATATTTTTGAAAACCAAGAGACATAACTCCATTAAAAGAACAATTTTTCATCTAATGTCCACCACTTTGGAACTTTTTACAAAATGGAACACTTTTAGGAAAAAAGTAGTTGTTACTAAAAAAAGTTTTTCAATTTTTATAACCCATTCTAGAATTATCACCATGAGGTCTAATTTTTTTGTACATCTTATCAAAGTTTTCATTCCCGAAGGTAAACTTGGATAAAAGTTTCTTCAAACTTGATATTTATGACTTTATTTTGATAAATAAATTCTTATCCTCATCAGAAATAGTACTATAACTTAGTTTTACAACATTATTTTTCTCAAAAATAGTTTTCTGAAGTTATTTTTAAATATTATATTTTTTAGTTTTTTTATCAAGATCTTTAGAAAGATCTAATATTTCATTAGTTATAAGAGTAATTCTTGAACATTACTTTGTAATTTTAGCTTAGGCATTGTCAAGTTTTTTAAAAATCTTATAATTTTCATTTCTAAAAGTTTTTTAAATCTAGAAACTTCATTATAACTAGATAGAGTATTATCTTCTACTGAGGAAGATTCATCATCAGAAGATGTAAATTTTTTATCATTAGTATAATTTGAATTTAAAGAAATATTAGTAAGGGATTCAATAATGTATACCTTTTACATTAGAAATTTATTTACCATAGGTACTTTTGAAAATAGTCTAATGTTCCTCTATCAAGAAATTTCATTACTAGAAGAATTTTATGAAGAATCTCTTCCACTGGAACTCCAAGTTTCAAAATATTTTAGATTTTTATTACCATTTGACTTATAATACTTCTTTTTATTTTATCAGAATTAATTTATTTTATATATTTATTTTCCATATTAGGATAATTAGGCTAGATGTGTCCTATTCTTTTACATTCATAACAAGTAAACTCATAATCCTTCTTGTCACTTTTATCCTTATGACCTTTTTTATATCTGTACTGAAAATATTTCTTTCCTATAATCTTGTTCATAATTATGGAAAGATTATCCAACTCATTTTTAGAATGTTATGATGAACTTGAATTAGATCAACAATAAATTTATTCTTCCTTGAATACTTTACAACTTTCTCTACTGACTAAACTTTAGTAGGAATAGTAGATGTTGTAGCAAAAAAACTCCACCATTTTCTTTTTAGATTTTTCTATATCTCTCTTTAAAATTCCTTCATATTTCATGAGGGTTTCAATAATACCATCAAGAGTTTTATTTTTAATCTTTCTTATATCATCCATAATAGTTCTTTTAGATTCCCACTCATTGGGTATTATATAAATAATCTTTTCAATCAAAATATCATCATCAAGACATTTTTATACAAGATATTGAAAACTATTAATAAGAGTCATAAAACTCTGGTGCATCTTGGAAACCGATTCACCAGGTAGAAAATCAAAGGCTTGGTAATTTGATCTAAGCATGGATCTTCTTGTTTCAATAACTTTAGATGTACCAATATGTGTTACTTACAACTTACTCCAAATAATATTTGTAGCTTCACATGATGATATATGACTATAGATATTCCTAGACATAGAACACAATAAAGTATTTATGAATTTGTAGTTAAACTGCTATTCTAAATTCTCAGCATTAGTAAAAGTATAAACTTCCTTATCAATAATATTATACTTACTAGTAAGCATTAATAAATTATCAGCTCCAGTGTTGATCACAAAAGGTTTTTATTCCATATCTCCAATACTCATAGTCATTACCATAAAAAATTGGTAATTGACTAGTATTTAGATTATAATGAGATCCAATATTCATACCTTCCATCTTAACAAAACAAAATAAACTCTTTTCTATAGTTACACGTTAGTGTAAATTTTTTTTATAAAATAAGAATTTTATAAGAAAACTTGATAAAATTGAAATTGATAAAGAAAGTAAAAACCCAATAAGATATAGTAGTAGATACTACTCTGATACCAATTTTTGGATTAAAATAACAACTAATATGATTACTATTATAAGAGGGGGGGGGGTGAATTGTAGTTTAAAAAATTTAAACAAAACAAAACACAAAAACTATTCAAGTAAAAAGATCAGACTCAGAGTTCATCCGATGATCAGAATTTCATAATCAAAACTAGAAAATGTCCGATTATATGAGATTATGTTTTAATCCTTATCACAGAAGCACCGATAAAAAAATGATAAGAAATATTTTTAAAATAAAATTTCTATCATAATATGCATAGTGTAATAAATAATTGTAAAAAAACATGTAATACAAAATATTATGACATAATAATAACTTACAAGCTATATTTAAAATAAATCACTCTTTTAAACTTAATAGTAAAGGTAGTCAATAACCTTGATTAAAGGTATCTACATTTTTATAATTACCGTGAAGTATATCTTTACTTACTAGAAAATCCCTCGATATGATAATCAGAATAATATTTGTATTCCTATCCTCAGAAGCCCTTAATCATAATAATGATCTACGTCTATCTTTTTATCCTTAAAAGCCCTCAATATGATGGATAAGATTCATCATATTCCTATCCTTGAAATCCCTTGATCGGAACAATGATCGGGTGAAGATTACAAATGAAAATGTTCTAAAGGAAACAACCCTGACAAGGATTCCTTAGAATGAAAACTCTATAAAGAATTACAAAGACTAAGAATGAGTAGTTCAAGTTAAGAAATATTTTTAAGACTTGATTTTCAAAAATTATATCAGCTCCAAACTCTTTAAATGACCTTCTATTTATAGGCAAAGCTCCAATGGTAATATTTCTAAGTTTGTTACAATGAACTCAAAAAAAGGGTGCTTGAAATATCATCTATAACTAAATGTACAACATCCCTTTTTAGCACCATTACAATGCTAAAGTGCTTTCCTTATGATAGAAATAATTCTTAGGTACTCCGATTATAATCTTTAGTCAGTTCGATGGAATTTATTATTGACTATCAATCTGATGAAATAAATAAGGGTTAGTTTGATGTATTAGTACCAAGGTCAGTCTGATGGTCAATAATTTTTCCAGTGAGGTAGAAAAAACAGAAGTCTGACCACTGGTCTGAACAAAGGTCATTCCGATGGATTAAATGCACCTTCAGTCCAATGGATCAAATTGAGTAATATAAAGTTTATATTCATAATACATTAAAAAAATTTATATGTATGGTTTAAAGTAACGTTTTCTAAAAAAATACTGAAACACTTAAGACATAAAATTTATTAAAAATATTTTTAATAATGTATTTGCGATTCAAAAACGAAAGGAATAGAAAAGTAAGAAGTAAAACATCCAACCCAACAATCTCCCCCTTTTGAAAAGAAAAAACCACAACACTTTAATGAAAAATAATACCTTGAAAAACTTATAATCCTTTTTTCTTTAAACAACTTTTAATATGTATATTTTTATAACTCCCCATGAGTTTATAACTTCTTCATAACACGTTCTATAAAAATGAGGTTTTCCAAAGAAGAGGTATACTTTTTATCTGCATGTTTTAGTTTTGTTTCTTCTTCCACATCCCTCAAATTTTTTTTAACCATGCTAAAATAATAAATCTAGTATCCTCCATATAATGAGATGTTATTATGTTAGTTTCATTAACTATATATATCCCCTCTTTCATCAAATGGGAAAAGAATTCATCATTTGTGTATATGGAGGACTACCGCCTCACAGACCGATGTAATTTGTTTTCCATCATCATTTATCATGAATGGATTATAATGATGAAATTAATATTTATATATAATATTCATGACATATTTATCATTATAAAATGATAATATACCATTTATCTTCATACCTTTCCATATATTGAAAAATGATAAGTCATTCATGCGTACGTGTGGACTACCACCTCTTCAAAGTGAAGTGATGTGTTTTTCATCACCACATCACATGGATGATATATATATATATATAATTATATTTAAATAATTAATATTATATTTAAGATATTATGATAATTCTAGAAATATAAAATTACACTTACCTTCTTTTCATAATGATCATTGAAAAATGGAAATGTCACACATGCATACGTATGACCTACCATCTTCTTGGGAATTGTTTATGATGATGGGTGGTCCCATTATAAACCAAATAAGGGTGGTTCCATGATAACCATAAAATGAATTGGGTATATTAAAATTTGATTGTGATGGTTATTCCAAGTGTAACTACGATGGTTACTCTAAGTATAATCATGAGGATTATTTTAAGCATAACCATGAGGGTTATTTCATGTGTTGCTACAAGGGTTACTCCATAAGTAATTATAATAATAAAATAATTCCCTAAGTCACCTATATGATTTATTTATGATTGTTATGTTTTTAAATAAATCTCATGCTTTCACAAATTAAGTTATTGAGTTTATATTCAAAAGAAAGTATATGATACTTTTTAATGGTGAAAAGTATAATTTTGTGAAAATGTTTTCATGAGTTTATAACGTTTTCAAGGAAACCTTTATGGGATTTATTTTTTCCTTTAATATTTATTATGAAATGTTTTATGGAAATATTTTGGTAGAAAAAGTGTTTTCTTGGGTAAGAAAATATTTATTTTTAGCCCAATGTTTATTTTTTTAAGTATTCATAGACTAACAATTTATTTCTATCTTTTTATGTCACTTACCAAGATTTTTTTGCTCATACCAAGTTTTTAAAAAAAATTTCATAGGGTTTAAGGATGGTAAAAGAAAAATAAGAAGTCAAGTTTAAGTTTGTGAATATTTTTCATGAAAATAAATAATGTTATGTTTTAGAAGTTTTATATTGTGAAAAAATAGACAATGAGTAAAAGTGTTTACTTTGTAATATATGAGTTGTTATGTATAAGCTATGAACTAATTCTCTAAAATTTTAAACCAAAAAGATACTTGAGATTTTAAGAAAGTGAATTCTAGTTCAAAGACACTATAATATGTAATTTTTATGGTCAGGTCCTTATACTTGGTATCAGAGGAAGGTTTAAATAACTTTGGATATTAATATTTTTTATTAAGAGTTATAGATACCATCATGGATTTATAATTTTAAGGTTGGTCATAAGTTCAATGTCTTAGAAACCCCTTTTGATGCTTTAAGTTATGAAATTTTATAGTGACTAATGATATTTTGGAGACATTTATTTTTGAGGTAATTATGTGTTATTACATTTTGTAACGCAAAATGAAAAGTATGAGATAACCATTTCTTTAATTTTGAATATATTATGATTATTTTGAAGATTTTATCATATTTATAGGAATTTTATAAGAATTATATTAATATAGTCTTAGAAAAAGGATAACCTATATGTTGGGAAACATCATTTTTCATTTGGTAAGGCTACAAAGTTTGAACACACAACCGACAGGCGATAAAGGTGAATTGCTTACCACTGTTCGACATAAAGTACTGATGATTATGAAATTTTATTTTTAGTTAAAAAAATTTATGGATGAAGAATAAGTTGATTTTTGGAACATATATTTTATCATATATATAAACATTTTGATTGAAAAGTGATTTGGTGATTAAGTGATTAATGTTCTTTTGAAAGAAGATCACTATATTTTTTGGGAAACATTATAGGATTAAGGTAAATATAATTTATGGGGTTTTATTTGAGAAAGAAAGGTTGAATTATCTTTTGGAATCATATATGATCATAATGTGGCTTTATAGTTATTCATGTTATTTATATAAATGATTAGAATATCTTGAAGATTATGTGATTAGAGAAATTACATTTTGGTATAAAACTTTAAGAGTGATTGACATTATTTAGAGATAAATATTAAATTTATCTTGGATGATTATGTGATCAAATATTTATGATTTTTAGGTTTCAATATTAGTATAGAATATTTTTGATGAATTTTAAGGATAGTTATTTATTGAATGATCTAAGTTGATCTTTCAGTATTATAGTTGAATTTTAGAAATTAAAGTAGTTTTTCTTTATTTTAAGGTTTATTATTTTTTAGAATTATCTTATCTTATCCAAACCATTTTGGTCTTGGTTAATTCTTAAAGACAGGAGGAATAGATAATTATTATTTTTTGGATTTTATGATCTATAGAAGTTGATTCTAAAGTTTTAGGCATGAAAAAATCATCTTCAATACTCATCATTTGGAGAAAAAGATGAGATTGTAGTGGAAATTAATTAAAAGATAAAACTCTACCTGTAAAGTAATTATATTTCCCTATGATCTTAATCTATATGGAAATGTAATTCTTCAACTTTAGGAAAATAATTTTGAAACAAAAACATTATTTGTTTACTTTTATTATGGAGAAATCAATGGCCTTTTAACCCATCACAGATTTATGGTTTTGTAGTGGTTAACTTTTCAATTCCTATGCTCTCTATCAATCTATATTAGTCCTAAGGAGTTAGTTTTCTATTTAATATCCATGTTTTCAATTCCCACATATTTTCTAATACTTTGAAACCTAATATGTGTTACTTCTGATGACCTTCATACATCCCTTTTCTCTCCTTTTAAGTGGAAGTTTTATTAATCTTTTTTATGATGTAGGATTTCAAAAAAGGTATTTTAAAAAGTTATACCTTGATTACCAAATCCAAGTTCAAATTATGAGGATTAAATTTCTTAATGGGGGGAGGGTAATGTAACATCCTGATATTTTAAAAATAAACATTATGTTTGATAGTATATAAGATATGCAACATCGAGCTTAAACGAACAACGAAAAAATTATTATTTAAATGTGACCACTATAACCTTGACATTAATAGACTATAATTAATAGTATTAACAATATTATGAAGTATATAATGGTAATACTCATTTCTAATTTATTAATTAATTCTTTATAAATAATCACTCAAATTTTTAGTAAAGTAATTTTATTCTTCCAAAATACATTTTCTTCAAAAATGAGTTTTATTTCTTTTTATGAGTGAATATTATAATTAATTTATGGAATTTTTAGAATATTTATTTTTAAAAATTAATTTCATTTTTGTTTTCATCATTTTAAAATTATCTTAGAATGAATTGTTGAGAATTTTCTGAAAATATTAATTTTTTAGTGAATAGTGAAAAATATTGATTTTTATAAAACTTTCATTTACTTTATATTAAAAAGTATCTTTATAATTTGAATTTGATATTAAATTAACTTAATTCATAATTATTTAGATATAATTTGATTAATTACATTTTAATTATCCTTATACCTTATTTTGGTTTAAGTACATTTTTGGGCTAAAAAACACATTTTTCACGAAAACTGTATTTCATTACATTTTGCAGGATTAATTTTAAATTAAATTCTGCCACTAATGTGTTATAAATTTTTAAAAATTAATTCCATATTTGGAATTAGGAGTTCAAAATTTATTAAATAATTCCCTTTTATTTTTGTACAATATGAATAGTAACCTTAAAAATTTCTATTATCACAGTAAAAAAGTAAATCAAGAAATTTAGGTTACACATAAAATGATAAGAAACATAAAATGAACCAAACAATTACCTAAATCCTATTGGATTAGTATATATCAACCAAAATCATACAAGGTTCAAATTTATGACCTTTTTGGGCCACTTGGATGAGATTATGACCTTTATAATATTTTATTTAAAGAAATGTCAAACACATTACACTCTTGTTTTTAATAAGACTGATATTTTTAATACAATTTTATCAAGAGTATATGTTCGACTATAAATAGTATATTGAAATCTAAAAGACTTATATCCATCATGGTAATTTATTTTTAATTTTTAGGGAATAAATTAGTACCTTAAATGTTTTCACAACGCTGATGCAGTAATTATTCAATTATTGGAAAAATAAAATAAATGATATCAAAAATATTACAATAAATATAATTCGAGATAATTAATATGGTCCATAAATTTTATAGTTGACATTGACATATTATTCATCTATTAAAATAATTGGTTCACATTATAAGTTTTATCTTGATATTATTAAAGTCAATGTAACGAATATGTAGTACCCTCAGTTTTTGGTATGTAACCCTTACTTAATGATTTTCATGATTATAAAGTCAAGGGTGATGAATGGGAGATTTAGGAGAACTTTGAATGAAGTTTTTAGGCAAAGGTGAAGTCGCACGGGCGGTGCATGGTTTGTCTAACTGTGCGGCCAAACCATGCGTAGTTGGTCCTTTTGAGGTAGTGGATCCCGCATGGTTGGGACATGGTTAGAGAGACCATGCGAGGAAGCTATGCAAGGGTCTGCCTAGGTAGTGTCTAACGCACGGTTATCTCATAGTTTTTCTAACCGTGCGGGCACTTAAGTGAGATCCTAAAAAAGGGATCTCACACGTTTGTACCTCTAAATGGACTGTTTTTCCTCCTAAGCATCCATAACTTAGGATTTTGCTTCTCCTAAGGACAAATAAGGTTCTACCATCATTATAGAGGCAATCCTAAGTCTTCCCTTGGTGAATTGATGTTGGATTCTTGAGGTATGTGATCATTCTTCTTCGTTCTTGTTCGGTTTCTTAGATCTACTTAGATCTACTTCTTATCTTCTCTCGGTTTCTTATATCTACACCCGTTATGGGTAGATATAGGTGTGTGTATGATAAGTATGATGATATTTGATCTTGATCTTGTTAGGTGAAGACATCTAAGGTGAATTCTTGGAGAATCAACCTGGTTTTCTTGTTCGTTATTTTTTTGTTGTGGTTTTCGTCAAAAATTTTGAGGTAGGATGCTTATTTCTCGACTCCACTTAGTATAAATAATTAGAATGATTTAAAATTGAATATGTGGTGTTGAATTGATTGTTATTTGGTTGTTGAACACTTTTTGGAAAACTTCTTGAGTGATGGTTGTAAAATGTGAAAAATTGGGGGTTTTAAATGAATGCTTTGGTTCTTGATTTTAAAACATGGGTTTTAAAAATGGGATTTTTTCTATATTGATGGCACATAAATGGGATTGATTTTTTTCAATAAAAGGGAAAGTTTTATTGAAATTAAATGTTGCTTTGAAATTGGTTGTGTTTTGGTTTTCAATAAAAGTTTAGTTTTATTGAAGTGGTTTGTTTTGGAAATGGAAATATTTGGCATAAATGGTGTTGGTGTGAGTTCATGCTTGACGGGCCCTTAATAATGGATGATTACCATTGGGGTACAAGGTATGTGACACTGAATCGGGGGCGTGTGTCATTGGGACACAAGTTAATTGGATGAGAGACCGCTCATGAGTATGGAACTGTCAAACGAAGCATGCATGTGTGGGTGTGTTGTGAACTATGGAAATGGGTATACCAAATGATAATAAGAATGGGTTTTAAATATTTTATTAGTTATTTTTCGGGAAAAATAACTTTCTGGAAATTTGTTTCATTTGGTTTTGTTTTCACTTGGTTGCAAACGGTTTTTGGGACTTGTTTATATTTGGTTATAAACTGGTTTGGTAATTTTTTTTATATAAACACTTTTATATAAATGTGGCTAAATTTTATATCCTAGTGGCGTGAGTAGGGAAGTCATTGGGGTAAAACCTACTGAGTTTTATAATTACCCCTTCTTTGGCACTTCGGTACTTTTGCAAATGTTATCTTCTGGGACAGGGAAAAATGTAATGTTTCCCACGTTTTTAGCACTACCTCGTGATGTTTGGGTTATTTGGAGATTGTGGAGATTGGAGATTATGGAGCATGGAGTCTTGTGATCTTTTTAGAGTCTTGTGTCATTTATCCATTGTGTACTTTGATACTTGGTTATTCTTCATCTATTGCATACTTTGATGTGGTTTTGAGATACATGAAGTTGTTGATTTGTCTTTAATTTGTTCATGCATCATATAGTGAATGTTTGGTTATGGTTGGTTGGTTTATTAGTTTATTTATTAAAGGATAAATTTTCCCCCACTTGTATTTGAAACCCTTCGACATTTATTTCCAGCCTTTGAAATCTTGGGGATGTCTCTTAAGGCCAATTAATGACTCCGTTGTACTCTCAAGCCAATGAGAATGAACATGTCATTACAAATGGTATCAGTCTAGTCCTCCCCTTGTGGTACAAATCATCAGTGTTCTTGGTCTTGGAGTTGGAATTACTTTTTGTCTATTCCTTGTGTTGGAATCTTAGACAGTAGTAGGATTGTCGAAACTTGAAATGTGTAGCTTAAAAGGATGTAGCTAGCCTGTTTATGTTGAACTTCAAGTTACCAGGGTATTGGGTACATAAGTGTTTTGGATACACTTATAGAATGTTGGAAATCTCATTGTCATGAGTTTATCCAATGAGATGATCATGAAATGCATTGTAAAATAATGATTTCCCACTAGGATTTCATATCTCATTATGAGTAATGGTTTATGATTTTGTGCAAAGATGTAAATTTTTGAAAAATGTAGAAATTTTTTTCAAATGAAAGATTTTGAAAAGAGGATACTTGGTGTATGTTGAAAATGGTTCGATTTTCAAAACCAATAGTTGATTTTAAAATATGTTTCAACATGGAAAAATATTTTTTTTGGAAAACAATGTTGTGATAGTTGATGTGATATAATTTGAAATGATAAGCCATCCATTTATAGAGAGTGAGATTGAAGCAGTTTTGTTGTTGGTTTAGAAAATGGCACCTAGTAGGTGTCATCAAAACCAACCCAAAGAAGGTGCTGAGAATGTGGTTGCACCTGAACCACGGGTGAACCAAGAGCTGGTTCAGAGTATTTTCTAGGATTTTTAAGTTTTGGATATGTGGAACCAGAGTAATGATCCACAACATGTGGATCATACCATTCAGTTCATGAAGAAAAATCCACCTAACTTCTGAGGTGATTCTGAACCTGAGAAGGTGTAGGTGTGGATGAATAGGATGAATCATATCTTCGATTTCATCGGCACACCATCAGATCTCTAAGTCAAGATGGTGACTTATATGCTCAAGGATCTTGCACGAAAGTGGTGAGATTTATAAGTGCATTCTAAATTGGATGAAGGCCTTACATGGGAGGATTTTGAAGAATTGTTCAACAAACAATTCTATCCTCATACATTCAAGATCTAGAAAATGATGGTCTTATTCAGCCAAAAATAGAAGAGCCTCTCTGTCACAGAGTACGCAGCTAAATTCATGAATTTAGTCTGTTTTGCACTAGAGGTTGCGACAAGTGCATCTTTGAAGGAACACATCTTTAAATTGGGGCTAAGGTAGGAGATTAGATCGAATATTTTGGTGCTCTGTATTACGAATTATATAGAGATGATGAACAAAGTGATTTTGGCTGAATGTGATATCTCGGGATTGATAGGAGAAGGAATGATGATACCTATAGGGAATGGTGGGAACTCAACCACTGGGAGCAAGCAGAAAAGGGAAACCTATTTCAAAGGTGGAAGTGGAAATCAAAATTAAATGGTGGGATCAGTGAACCTTCCTCCATGACCCCAGAGAAAAGTAGGTTTCTTTCAATGTGGTTTGCTTGACCACATAAAGTGAGAGTGTACGAAAAAACCTAGAGCATGTCATAATTACAATAATATGGGACATCTTCAGTGCTATTGTCGCAGTGCTCCAAGGTCAGGTGCTCAGGACACTTCTTAGGTGTCATAAGCATCGTATGCTTCGACAGGACGAGGACAACAGAATCAGTCTCGTTAGCATAACAAAGCTAGCCATGATGATTCTCGAAATACCATGACTCCTCAACTAGGGAAATCTCAGAAATTCAAAAAGGAGAATAGTGCAGTGATGAAGAAATTGTATGGAGCTGATCAGATGATGGTCGATGATCAAGCTGGACCATCTATGGTGAGAGGTACAATTCTTTTAAATTATACCCTTGTGAAAGTGATCTTTGATACTGGTGCATCACATTCTTTCATTGCTTCTCATGCTATTGACTTTCTATGTTTAAAGTTGGAAATGATGCCTTTTGTTTCAAAACTGAAAACTCCTCTCGGTGAAAGAGAATGTCAATCTGTTGGTAACCCAAACCAATTCTAATATGGTCAAGCTGTTGGTAACTTCCAAAAACCTTACCCTTTTGTTCCTCAACCTCAAAGGATCAATCCTCCTTTTGGTCCTCCTGGATTCCACTATCCTAATGAGCCTTCCTAATTCTCAAACCAATACAATCACTTTCCCAAGAACCAAAATCAATTAAATCCCAATCCGGGACAAGCCTCTTCTTCCAAGAAACCATGGTAAAGTGTAGTGGAAGATATTTACTCCTTCACCCATTCTAGCCTTAAAAATATTGAAACCCAAATTGGTCAACTTGCATCCCACCTTATCTAGAAACAACAATCAAATTATTCCCAACTCCCAGCTCAACAACTACCCAAAACTAAGGATAATGTAAGTGCAATTTCACCTAGATAGGGAAATCAAGTCACTATGCCTCATGATGAATCCCCTAAATCCCCTTTGAATGTTGAGATTGAAAATGGTAAGATCAAAAATCCTGGAAAAAAAACCTGAATCCAATCCTTCACCTCCTTCTATCTCTCTAAGAAACCCAATTCCTTTTCCTCAATCTGTATCTAAGATAAAGAAGTCATTTGAACTTGATCCTGAAATGCTCAACATGTTTAGACATGTTGAAGTAAATATTTCCCTCTTAGATGCCATAAAACAAATTCTTAAGTACGAAAAGTTTCTTAAGGAGTTGTGAACCCATAAGAGACAAATTAGGACCGTTGATTATGTTTCAACCCAATAATACATACCCATAAAGTTCAAAGACCCAGGGACATTTACAGTTCCATGCCAGATAGGAAGTTCAAACTTCAATGATGCACTCATAAACCTAGGATCCTCAATAATTGTCATGCCTAAATCCATCTTATCCAACCTTGGTCTAGTTCCCATACACCCAACAGGTGTTTCCATCCAGTTATCCAATCGCATCACAACTAGTCCTAAGGGAATAATTGAGTATGACCTTTTCCGAGTCAATTATCTTATCTTCCCAGCTAACTTCTATGTCCTTGACATGGAAGGTGAGAAAAATTCTTGAAAATCTCCTCTAATTCTAGGAATACCTTTCTTTATGCAATTTAAAACCAAAATTGATGTCCATGCTGGCATCTTATCCATGGAATTTAGTGACCAACTAATCAAGTTCAATATTTTTCAATCCATGTGATACCCATTAGAGAATAAATCTATATTCTATATCCATACTTCTAAAAGTCTCTTTGAGAGTGTGTTGAATCCAAATCCATCATTTTATTCCTGTTCCACTGATATATGAGTTTGTGAATATTGTATCCTCATTAACCAAGTCATAAATGGAGAAGTTGATGTTGACATTTCAAATGTAAAATTCATCAATCTAAATGATCTTGAA
The DNA here is from genome assembly GCA_963277665.1 of Viscum album. Lineage (NCBI taxonomy): Eukaryota > Viridiplantae > Streptophyta > Magnoliopsida > Santalales > Viscaceae > Viscum > Viscum album. The sequence continues at coordinate 997,732,285 of OY728135.1, forward strand.
TAGTATTTGAAATCCCATATCACCTCTGATCACCATTGATCCAGGTTGGATAATAATGAGGAAAATGAACTAACATTCTCATTTATTGATTCATATCATATTATCCAACATTCATCATTTCCTATCCATGATTATGAAAACTCTATTATATGTGAGGTGAAACCTAAACCAATGTATTTATATTGTCCCAATTGCAGCGATGTTTGTGATATTTGTTCCATAATTAATAACGTGATCACTGGTGAGGTTGAAATTGACCATTTTTTGGCAAACAACATTGATATAAATGATATTTAAAATTTTATTCAGTCTTATGACTCCACTGATCCTCATTACTGTGCATCGATAAGTGATGAAATAAAAGAGTTAAAAATAATTGGGATCTCATAATCTGGTTTTGTGTTATCTGATCCTTACATAAATTCACCATCATAATTGAAACAACTTCATGAATTTACAATAATAGAAAACCAGAAATTTGTGTATAACATCATTCCTCAAGTTGAAGACCAAAGGGAGGATATTAATATTCTCTTTCCACCCCCATTGAATTTAAAGAACAACATCAAATAAGGGGAGAAAATATCCAATGAAAAATCAAGCAACCCAAAGGAGAAGTTTTTCTGGAAGCACTCTGGAGTTGAGAAAATACTGTGGCCACCATCGAACTATGGGTAGTCCACTATAACTATCTCGCTATAGACAAATAAATACAATGCTACTTGGAAGGCAACCCATGTTTTCTTTTACTTTTATGAAATTTTAATTTCTTTTTAATTTTTCATTAAATGAATAATGATTTTTTCTCTTTTAGTTAACAGTCATTTTCTAAAGAATCATTATGAGAGGACACACATTCTGGGAACCACATCAACTTCCATCAGATCCCCAACTTCTACAGTTTATCCACAACTTGATGGAGATGAAGATCCACCAAAATAAAAACTAGGAGGAACCTATTTCCCTTTAACTCTCTCTCCATATCTTCCCCTCTCTCCCTCTTTCTTCTTCTTCCTCTCTCTTTCATTTTTTACCACTTTCTTCATCAAAACCTTTCTTTTTATCTTTCTTTTTTCGTGTGGGTGTGTATTTTAAAAACACTAAAAAAAAATGAAAAAACAAAAACCAAAAATAGTCATACTTACTCACCATCCACTTTTGAAATTTTGTCCAACCATTTTGAAGCGTAAAAAAGACATGTTTTCATCTCAAAATTTTTATATTTTCATCATGAATTTGGATAAATAATCTTGCGTCAAAACCAAAAAATTTTGAATGCTCAGTTTTAGATTTGGAAAATGATTTTCCTCAACCGTGAGGAACAATATTATCTTTCATGATAAGGCCAACTATGAACATATTTTCAAAATGTGTGTTTTCACCCCCAATTGTAATTTTTGAGTTTGTGGACCTTCGAGCTGAATTTCCTACTTTGGTGTGCATTGATATGATAGAGACATTTTCTTAACCACATGAGAATCACAATTGCCAAATAGCCTCCCATTTCCCTTACATTAATCCCCCTTTTGAAAGCCCCTTAAAGCCTATGAAAACCTTTTCTTTGATATTCACATTAAAATTCCAATACCTTTTCCCACCCAACATCTACATGGATTTATATTGCATAATTTATTGAAATTTAAGTGTGGGGGGCATGGATTTCATTTTGGTTTCCATTTTCTTATCTTTCAGCATGTTATCATATGGTTGAGGGAAAACATCTATTTTAGTGTGTGTGTGTGGGGGGGGAGGGTTTATTCAGTGATTTTTGGGAATGTATATATGTTTATGACATCTTGTAATTTTTTTAATGAAAAGTGTTATAAAAAATGAAAAAAATCAAAAAAGAAAAAAAAAAGAAAAAAAAGAACGAGTTATTTCTTGGGCAGGTCAAAAATCAATCTTCTTCAACCTTTGATATTATTATAACTATTACAATTAGTGTTGTGAGGATATCAATCATGGATTGGGAGAGGAGTGTGATATTTGTTTCAAGTTCAACTTTCGAAAAAAATCAAAAAAAAAAAGAAAAGAAAAAAAGAACTCTTGCATTATATATTATTGTGTCATTGGGAGAAGTTTTGTGTCTTGTACATATTTAATATTCTCATACCCTTAAAATTTTATTCCTATTTTGTGTCTTTATTAACACAATAATTCTCTTGTAAATATGTGTTTCCATTTCTACCTATGTTTCATCTCAAAAAAATTGTGCGTTGTTTTACCCATGTTGGTGTTTTAACCCTATTTTCCTTTCTCTTAGACATTAAATTCCTACCATACCATAGCCATAGAAAGATAACTTAAAAATACCTATTGATTCTTGTGAACTTTTGTATAGGTAATGGAAGCTGAGAGCTCTTTCAAACTCTAAGATTTTCACTTTTGGTTGGTGAATGAGTAAACCTCCAGAAATAAATTTTTATCAATTTGAGAGGACTGAGTTTTGAGTTCCCGCATTTTATATTTCTAAATTTGAGCATGAAAATTAATTGTTTTTGTAAAATTATTTCTATAACAAATATGTGGTTGAATACAATATGGATGAGTGAAATGGTGTAAACCTCCCTTGATTGGGGAAAATAAAATTTTAATATTTGTTGGAAAGGGAGAATGATTTAGTTATGTAATTTATTACACATGAAGACATGATCAAGCCTAAGTGTGGGGGATTTTTTGTTATTAATTTATTCATAACTTTTTTATACTCCCTTTAGTAAATTTCATGTAAAAGTGCATAATTGGTGTGAGATACTCATGTTTTAATACTAAATATAATTTTTGAGCATTTTTTGAAGTAGTCCAATTGAGTCAGTTTACTATTTTAGTTATAACTATCACCCTACTTATCAAACTTGCATGGTTCTTGTTTTTTAGGATTCATTATTGAATATAAAACATTTCATTATAATGGATCTTGGGCCAATTTTGCCATTTGAAGGGTCATATAGTCCACACAAAAGGCCCAAATAATCTCTGAAGAAACTGGACCATCTTGGAAGATAGAATTAATGGGATCACTCTATAAGTCCAAATCCTTTAAATATCCTCCAAAGGTCGGGGGACAATGTAATTCATCTTGGATAAAAATTTTAAGGCCCAACTCCAAAAAATGGGTCCCAACTGATGAATTTAAACCCAACCCACCATTCTGTTCGGGAATTGAAATCAACACACCATTATTGATTTTTGTCCTGATATAGACATACATTAGAGATGATATTTTTCATTTTTAAAGATAATATATATGAATCCAAATTTTTTGAATAAATTTTTAGGATTTGAGGGCATATTACTATTCAAAAATCCATTCACATTATGGCCGTTGAAAAAGTCTAGATTGAAATGGAAAAATTAAAATTGTTTAATCAAAGCGCTATAAATTTGTCTCCTTAAGTCCAATGGCCACCAAATTTTTAGGGTATACTATAAAAATTAATATATATAACTTTTAAGAATACAATTTATCCATATTCATCTGTCTGTTATATAAAATTGGTGAGTCAAGTGGAGGGGTAGATTTGGAATGAAAACAGTCCAACTCCTTGGGCTATAAATACATCTCCCTCCTATCCTTGAAAAGGGTTGGAATTTTATAATATAAGAGATTAAATTTTCATGACCAAATATTTGAAAAAGGCTTGGGAGGACCTTACATACTCAAGTTTTTACTTGAGAGACCCTTCATTCTCTCTTTGATTTCACGTGCTTTTGTTTTCTTTTCATTTGTAATCGCATAAGCTATTTTCAATTTCATTTAAATTTTAATGCAAGTTTCTTATTCGTATTCTATTTTAATAATAAAACCTCCGTTCTTAAATATTAATGGTCTTAAAATTATTTAAATCAAGTTGAAATCCCTTCTCTCCTTCTCTTTCTGATTCAATCTAAATTCCATATTTAACATTAACTTTACTTTTTTTGTGTATGTTTGGCACACTACTCTTATCTTGTCCCTTTCTTTTTCTTATCTTTATAATTAATTATCATAAACATTACAACCATATTATTAACCAAAATAATGTCTGAGTAAATCTATCATTTAGGTGAGTTATAATTTGGGGATGTTAAGTGATTGATAGCTTTTGCTCGATGAATATTCTTTAAATTAACATTGTGTATTTTAAACTTAGAATGTCATGGATTAATGACACACTTTGTTTAATGTGTTATTTACTTGGATTATTGGAACCATAAATACACTACCATAAAAAAGATATGATTTATATTAGAACCCTAAGTTAATTTAAGGCTTATATTAAATCCTTAACACTTAGTAATTCCAATCAAAGTTATCTTGTGAAGTGAGTGTTAATTTAATACAATATAAAGCAAAGATCAAGGATATTGAAAAATTAAATATATAATGATGAACTCACCCCAATATTTATTAAAATTTTAAATCAATAAATCATTTAAATTAATCTCTGTAAGTAAACCCCCCAATCAAAATACAATCAACTAAAAACAATTGACTATTAAAAAGTATCATCGCTGAGGATTCGACCCAAGTACTACTATATGAATTAGCAAAACATTGGAACCTTGAACAGTCAATAGGTGAAAATAGGATTCACTTCAATGGGTAAATGTAAATAAGAATTGAATTTTAAATTTTTGAATATTTTTCATGAAAATAAATCATGTTATGTTTTAGAAGTTTCTTATTTTTGAAAAAATGGATAATGAATAGAAGTGTTTACTTTATAATATATGAGTTTTTATGCATACGTTATGACCTAATTATCTAAAAATATAAACCAAAAAGATCATATGGATTGTAATAAATTTAATTCTAGTTCAATGACATTATAATATGTAATGTTTAAGGCTGAGTCCTTATAGTTGGTATTAGAGGTGGGTTTAGATAACTTTGGAGATTATGATTTTTTTCTTAAGATTTATAGATATCATCATGAGTTTATAATTTTAAGGTTTTTCATAAGTTCAAAATCATAGAAACCAAATTTTATGCTTCAATTTATGAAATTTTATGTCGACTAATGGTATTTTTGGAGACATTTATTTTTTAGGTAATTATGGGTTATTACATTTTGGGATGAAAAATGAAAATATGAGATAAAATTTGAGGTTAAAAAATTTCTTCAATATTGAATATATTAATATTATTTTGAATATTTTATCACATTTATGAGAACATTTTAAGTATTATATTAATATATTTTTAGAAAAAGGACAACTCATTGGTTTGGTGCGACAGTCCGTTGCATTTTAAAATACTGCAAGGTTTGAACCCACAAATAAAGTCATTAAGGGTGCATCACCTACCTCTATTCTATGCGAAGTCCCAATTAGTATGACATTTTATTTTTAGCTAAATAATTTCATAGATGAAGAATAAATTGATTTTTTGAAAATATGTTTTATTGTATAGATAAACATCAAAATTGAAAAATTATTTGGTGATTAAGTGATTAATGTTATTTTGGAATATGATCACTATATTTTTTTGGGTAACATTACACGATTAAGGTAAATATAATATTATAGGACTTTATTTGATAAATAAATGTTGAATTATCATTTGTAATCATAAATGATCATAATGTGGATTTATGGTGATTCAAGTGATTTATAGAAATGATTAGAATATCTTAAAGATTATGTGATTAAGGAAATTACATTTTGGAATGAGACTTTAAGATTGATTTATATTATTTAGAGATAAATATTAAATTTATCTTGGAATACAATGTGATCAAAGCCTTCTGATTTCTAGGTTTTAATCTTAGTCTGGAATATTCTTAGGGAATTTTAAGGATAGTTATTGAAAAACCCATGAGGATGGTTGATGAGTATGGATGTGTTTGTTTTCAATATATAAGAAGGAATAAAAAGTATACGTATGATTAATTCCTCCATGATCAATGATTAATTATGGAAATGGAAATATGGAAAGAGTTTCAGATATACTCAAAAATATTGGTGATGATGCCTGGAGAATTGTTATGGACTCATTGATTGTCATTTTGTATGACAATTCTCCATAATTAATGATGATGTATGGAGAATTGTTATGGATTCATCTAATGGCATTGGATGTCATGATTGGGTGATTCTCTTTGATAACTCTGATTATTTTTGAGCTATTATTAAGTTCAAATACATGTTCTAATTGTACTAGGAGAGTGCACATTGTCTTCAAAATTTCATTATTATTGATGACCATGAAAAATACATGAAGTTTTTATACAAAGAACAATAAAATATTCATTTTCATGATGTATTGAAGACCCCATACATAATTAATGAAGTAATGCATGAGTGTGTTGATTTGAATTTTATATTACATAAAGTAAAAGAAGATTAAAAGGTTTACATGAAAAAAAAAGGATTTTATATTTATTTTTACATGAGGAAGAATAATGGATAAAGAGTGGATTGGAATATTATTTAAGCTTGGAATTACATTTCTATACTTAGAGATATTTTTATAAGTAAAAAATTAGGACTTACTTAAAAAAATTGGCTAGCCCATAAGCAAACCTAATCCAGGCTCGACAATGCTGAGGGAGCCCATCCTAAGCCTACAAATACATGTGCTAATTATACTAGGAGAGTGCACATTATCTTCGAAATTTCAGTATTTGTGAGGGCCATGAAAAATACATGACATTTTTATACAAAGAACAATAAAATATTCATTTTCATGATGTATTGAATATCCCATACATAATTGATGAAGTAATGCATGAGTATGTTGATTTGAATTTTATATTGAATAAAGTAAAATAAGATTAAAAGGTTACATGCATGAGGATAAATTGAACATGATATTCAGCTGACTACAAATGAATTTGTAGTAGGAATTCATGAATCTTCCATTAAAGGAGATCGTGATCAATTAATGAGATGCATGTGATGAAATATTGCACATAAGGAAATCACTACAAAGGAGAATCCCTTTCATGAAGAAAAAACACCTCATATTTTTCCATATCTCAACTCACAGTTTGAAGAATTAAAAATTGAGATATCTGTCTAATTAAATAGATGATTTATGCAGAATCATTTGCACTATTTGATTTGGTGAATCTCACTGATGTGAGGTAATGGTTCTACCTATAAATATCGAAGCATCGAGGCGAGGTGCTAGCTGCCGATTGTGAGACAGATCCTATTTTATGAAAAATAGAGAGTCTGTGAAGCCTTGTTTCGAAAAGAGAGGTAACCAAAAACTTCTCTAGTTTTGAAAATAAGATTCACACACTACACTATGGAATTCCACGAACATGCGACTGGTGTTAAAACACCCTCACCGTGCTTTGTGAAGAACCTGTTATGCAAAGTAATCAGGATAGTGCTTTTAGAATCTCCCTAGATTTTGTGAAGATCTTTGATCTATGAATCCTTCCTGGTTCATGTGCTTTTCTTTGTGGATTTGTAAGATAGTGTACACTCACATAGTGTCATGAAAATAATAAGAATATCTCTCACCCACTTTTCATGAAGATGTAGTGCACACAAGGTAAAAGACTCCTACACGCATTTGGGTTTTCAAAAATGAGGTAGTTCATGTGATCCTACATGAAACACATGCATTGATAACATAAGAAGTATGCGTGGTTAGTGTGTGTACGTGAAGGAATATTGATAAGGAGGAATGAGTATAGTGCACACCAATTTGGGTTTGTGCACAAAGTAGTAGACAACGCATGTTTGTATGCACATGTAATTGCACAACCAATTGAGATATTCAAATCATAACAAACAAGAACATAATAATAATAGATACAATAAATGTATGTGCAAGTGTTTTGAATTCCATACAACATCCATGAATGAAGGCAAGTAAAAAGTGAATTGATATTGTGAAAGTATTATTCTTACATAATATAATACAGAATAATTTGTGTGAATCTCTTGCACACAAGTATTGAGGTTGGGAACTTCATTTATAGAAGAAGTATCTACCCAAAAATTTAAGTAAGGAAGATGTAAACTTGAAGTTTATTGATAAATTCAGAAGTTTTTCATTCTAAGAAATAAGTTAAAGTTGAAGTTGTATCTTCCACTTATTGAAGAGTACAAAACCGACGTGCATAAAATTTTGTTGATTTAGTGGCAGTATAATTCCTTCAGTTAAAGTACATGATTATTTAGTTGATGTAAATTCATCCATTGTAGTAGAGATATCTTGTTCAGTGTGTTTATTGAAAATCTTTAAATAACTAGTGGCACCGGTATAAACAATGCCATTTAAGACTGGTGGTACTAGTTTAAAGAACACCACTGATTTAGGAAGATTGTTTAATTGTTTCCTAAACATTGTATGCCAATTATAGGAATTTATAATCACAACAAATTATAGTGATAAGAGATCCTTAAATCAACCATAGGTTGATCACAACAAGGAGTAGTTATTTTTACTTAACCTTGTAAAAATATTTGTGTGTTGCTATTTCCTTTTTTATCTGCATTGCATGTGTATGTGATTTTCAATATCATACAACATATCCATTCCTATTAACCTTGGAAGAGGTTTAAGAGTAGAGGGGTTAATTGAAATAAATTAAAATACAGTAAAAATTTGGGTGCAATGATTCACCCCCCTCTCAGTGTCCCTGTACGATCCATCTGGGCACTATAAGTGGTATCAGAGGATAGGTATTCCTCTGATTGAATCAAAGTTATTATCCCTAGTTCTTTTTATAAGGTTCATACGAAGTGAATATTTGAATTTGATTCTGAATCACCTCAGGTGGAAAATTTAATCTCCACTCATGTTGAATAAAACATGAAGGTATCTTCTAAGACTCTGAAAAATAGGAAAAAGAGGGAAGTAAAGAAATTAAGGAAAATCTCAAAGAAAGAAGATAAGGATCAATGTTCTCTTATCAAATCAGTTGACAATTATTCTTATGATGAAACTAGATCAAGCTATAGAGAGTATGAAGAAGTGGAATCTATAAAAAAATTATTGAAGGCTTCTAATATTAATTAGAAAGATATATGAAGAATTTTCCTGAAGAAGTGATTCCATATATACTTTTTTCATTCAAAGATCCTTTTAATGAAAGAGCACAACTTGAAGAAGAAATCAATAAATAGGAAGATGGAAATGAAAAGTAATTAAAAATGTGAAATGTTATCATTGACCTTGTTGAAGTAATGGAAGAATATGAGACTCTTTATAATAAAAAATTTCAATAATTGAAGAAAAATTTCAATGGCATAGTTATGAGAGTACTATGAGTAAACATGTTTTTGGAGAAGTAATCTATGCACTTAAAACATTGTTCAATGTTTCCATGAATGCCAAAGATGATAAAATTAAATACAAAACATGTAAGGTCAAATAGCTTAACATATTAGTGGAAGAAAATACCAAGTTTCATGATGATTATATGTTTAAGATCCATGATTTGGAAGAATCACATAAAGATGCTATCAGTTTCAAGGAATCCCAATTGGAATTTAAATCCAGAAGAATCAAATACCTCGATGAATATTTAAATAAAGTTATGAAAAAACATAAAGATCGGATTAAAATAATGTAAATTTAATGGGAAGGTAGGATAACATAAGTTGAAAATGATAAGTGTTCCTTCAGCATGAATTTTCTTAAACTTGATCTTGAATTGAGAAATTTAAAGGAGACCCATGCTAGAACTTCCCAAGTTATTGAGAAGATGAATTCTTACACCAAAATATATAAATATAGTCAAGATCTAATAAGTGATGTTTCTACAAAAAATATTTACAAGACTCATGTCTCTTAATAGACTCATATTGGTGGAATTAATAATTCAATATCATCACTTGATCAACCTTGTAAAATCTCATGGAAGAAGGTAACTCATAACCCAGTTAATTCAAAATCTACTAATGCAGTCTTATTTTATAGTGCAGGTCCAAATCTAAAATTCAAAAAGATTATGGTTGATAAAATTATTAATAAATCCACCAAAACATCAAGGGTGGATATTGAAATGATCAATAAAAATAACTCCCAAAAGGATTCTCCAAAAGGGGAAAATAAACCCATAAACAACAATGCACTAAATCTATCTAGACTAATACTACAACCAAAATAAGGATATTTTTTGGATATTTTTCATGCTACTATATGTTTGGACATTAGTACATTTATTTTTGGAATAATATGTTATCATATGAAAATTAAAGAAGACCTGCATTCAGGGGGAGTAGATGTGAAGAAATGAAGAAACCACCAAAACCAAAGAAAAATACACAGATGAAAATAATCTATCTATCAAGAACATATTTTGTTATCTTGAATACTTTTATGATTATTACAACATAAGTGGTCATAGTTATGATGAGTGATGGTATATTCCAACCATGCACTATTCATATGTTGATGAGAAGAAAAGACCAAAACAAATGTAGAAGAAAAGAACAAAAGTTAAAAAGTCTTCCTTGGGGAATATGAAAAAGTCATATGTCAAGAAAACTATGAAATAATATACTCCCAATAAGAATGATAATATGGAATCCAAGAATTTCATGTCAACCAAGAAAAGATACTTATACTATATAAATAGAGGTCATATCATGGACTACTGCAAACAAGCCATGGAAATTAATGGAAGTAAGTTGAAATTAAGAAGAGAATTAATAAATGAGAGAAATCAGAAGATAGGATTGATTGGAGATATACCTGAAGAAGATTTTGATAAGTTACCTAATAAAGGTAACTAAAAATAATTTAAGAATACATGTGTAAACTTCAAGAAAGAATATGTTAAGAGTAAGAGCTTAATCATCTTCTCTAATCTATTTCAAGTTGCTAGAGAAATGCAGAAAGTAGAGGATGAAGAAACAAATAAAGAAAAAAAGGAAAAATAAATTATTACACATGAAGATCATGAATTTCGTGAGAGTTTTTTAACACATGAAAAATCAAGTGTCTCACAAAAATTGTTTGGTAGGTACAATCAGGATGAATATAATGAAAATAATTGTATAACTGTTTTACCAACTCAAAGAGTGATATTGAATATAGAAAAACAAGAACCAGGGGAAGGTACTTCACTATTGGAAGAAGTGAGGATAAATAATACACACAACATGAAGGTGAATGTAATCAAAGTGTCCATGCTATCAAAAAAAGACCAAAATGTAAAATGTAAATAAGACACTAGCATGAAGAGTACCATACACTTTAGAGCTATAAGGAAAAGAAGTCTTTAGGTTGAGGAAGAATTCTCATCCCTATTGAACTTATTAAGAATCTCACAAGTGTTACATATTATTCCTTTATTCATGTGTAGTATTTGTGTTTAAATTATAGGGAATTTAAGGTGAAGTTCATTCTCAACATGAGAAATGAGTGAACAAAGTGGAAGAAAACAAGTTGGAATGATTATTCAATATCTGATAAAAACTTGAATTATTCCGTAATGATGGATTATCAATATGAATATCTTGAATACCATCTGATGAAAATTTCCACCAGGTCAAATAGAAGGGAGTGAACCCCTTTACGGGGAGAAAACCTAAAGGAAATGATATCAAGACTTGTTTCATGAATGTCTCTAAGATCATGCCATCTCATTTTTTAAAAAATAGAGTTAACCCAATTATCATTTCCCTTTTCTTGATTATATCAAATGTGTGCATCAAGGGGGAGTGTTGGTTGATGATTAAACTCATAGAAAGGTGGAGTAAAATATTCTTTCACTTGAAGTTTATCATGTTTTTACTAAAGAGTTCATGAGAATATATTACTTGATAAATTTGATTCACATATCCTTCTCTTTGAGGAATTAATATGTAATGATCATGATATCACATGCATGGTTGTTAATAGAGAGTGTAGAAAACCTTGGTTGTATCTCTCTTGTTTTCTATATAGGGTTATCCCACATAGACCTAGATTAGACCAGCTAAAGGCTCTTTTCCAAGCGAATCATGTGGTAACATCATTCTTTAATAAAATGAGAAGTAATTTCCAAATTCCTTGTAAGGTAGAAGAAAACCCCTCCATTAATCCATTACATTTATTATCAATAAGGGGGAGAAGGAACATTGACTTTAAGGAAATTGTATTGAAAAAAAGACAAAGGGTGTGCTTGAAAATACAATGTGGTTGTTTGATGAGTATGGTTTTGTTTATTGTCAATATATAAGAAGAAATCAAAATTCAATATATGATGAAGTCCTCTATGATCAATGATTAATCATATAAAGAGAAAGATGGAAATAGTTTTTGATATACTAAAGAAGATTGGTGATGATGCCTGGAGAATTGTTATGTTCTCATTGGTTCTCATTTGGTAAGAAAATTATCTATGATTTATGATGATTCCTAGAGAATTGTTATGGATTAATCTAAAGGCTTTGTATGTCACACTTTTTCAATTCTCCTTGAAAAATCTGATGATTGTTAAACTGTTATTAAGTTCAAATACTTGTGCCAATTGTACTAGTAGAGTGCACACTGTCTTTAACATTTCAGTATTAATGAAGTCCATGAAAAATGCACGTGGTTTTTATATGAATACCATGAAAATATTCATTTTAATGATGTATTGAAGATCCCATACATAATTGATGAATTAATTCATAAGGATATTGATTTTAATTTTATATTTCATGAAAAGAAGATTGAAAGGTAGCCATGTCAAAAAGGGGATTCAATATTTTTTTGCACAAGGAAGAATAATTGATGAGGAGTGGATTGGAATATCATCCAAGGTCAGAATTAAATTTCTATACTTGAGATATTTTTCTAAGTACATAGTTGGGCCTTACTTAAAAAAAATTGGCCAGCCCACAAGCAAGCCCATTCCAGGCTTTATCTTAGCACATGTGGGACACAAAGGTATACTACGCTGAGGGAGCCCATACTAGTCCTACCATAGGTAGAAAGAGGTGGGAAGATTCCCACATGTGCCTGTGTATAAGGTGAAAGAGTGGAATCACCATCATGTGGGTCGACGTGGAGATAGGAAGAATTGGTAAAAGGTAGTACTGAGAGGAGGAGGATATTTATGGTCTGCTAACCATAGCCTTTAAACCAAAGCCATGTTTGGTTGAGGAATTGATGTGGGACAACCTGATCTCAGGTACTATTCACCTGTGTTTAAAAATCAGATACAACATCAACTATAAGTTTAGTTGATCTGCACTGTTAATCTCCTATGCAGTACTCATATGAACATTCCACGCATATTCAAAATATGCCGCACATATTCAAAAATACCCATTGTCTTTGACCTTTGATGATGATCTCTTCAGGTATCAAGATTATGATAGTTGATGACTATATACATTGAACATCTCATGAGAATGAAACTACTCAAACTAAACTGAATCCATGCAGGAAATATTCGTCTTTCATGCATGAGGATAAATCGAAGATGATCTTTGAAAGACCGCAAACATAGTTGCAGGAGGAATTAAGGCATCCACCATTAAATGAGCTTAGGCTCAAATAATGAGATGCATGCAATGAAATATTTCACATGAGAAAATCCCCACAATAGAGAATCCAATTCATGAAGAAAAAACACCATGTATTTTGATGTCTCTTAACTCATGGTTTGAAGAATTAAAAGTCAAGATCTTAAACCATTTAAAGAGATGATTTACACAGAATTATTTGGGGGGATTTGAGTTGGCGAATCTCAATGATTCAAGGTTGTGGTTCTGTCAATAAATATCAAGGCACCAAGATGAGGTGATAGCTTCCAATTTTGATATAGATCCTATTTTTTGAAAAATAGAGAGTCTGCAAAACCTTGTTTCGTGTAGAGAGGTAAAATTGAACCTCCATGGTTGTGAGAAGAAGATCCACGCACAATGAAAAGGAATTCTATGAACATACAACTAGTGTTAAAACACCCTCATCGTGCTTCATGAAGAACTTATCCCATGAAGCAATCAAGATAACATGGTTAGTGTCTACCTATTTTCACAAAGATCTGCGATCCAAGAAGTCTTCCTAGTTTGTGTGATTTTCTTTGAGGATCCATGAGATAGTGTATAGTCACAAAGTGTCTTGAAAAGAAGAAGAAATGGTCTCACATACTTTTTGAGAAGATGTAGTGATCATGAGGTAGAAGACTCATACACCCATTCAATTTCGTGTAAATGAGGAAATGTATGTGATCATACATGACACATGTGAATTGATAACACAAGTTGTATGTGTGCACAATGTGTGTGTGTGAAGGAAGCTTGATAAGGATGAATGAGTACAGTGCACACCAATTTAGGTTTTTTCCACAAAGTAGTGGATAATTCATGTTTTCATGATGTAATTACAGAACCAATTGAAATATATAAATAATAAAAAACAAGTACATAAAAATAATAGATACAATAAATTTATGTGAAAGTGTTTTTGAATTCCATGAAACATCCATGCATGAAGGAAAGTAAAAATTGAATTGATATTGTTCAATTATTATTCTTGTATAATATAATACATAATAATTTTTGTGAATCTCTTGAACACTAGTATTGGTTCCAAGAACTTCATTGATAGAATAAGTATCTTCCCAAGAAATTAAAGTATGTAAGAAGTCAACTTGTAGTGTATTGATAAATTCATCAGTTTTTAATTCTGAGAAAAAAGTGAGTTGAAGTGGAAGTTTCATCTTTCACTTACTAAAGAGTACAAGGCCGATGTGTGAAAATATTGTTGATTTAGTGGAAGTAAAAGTCCTTTAGTTAAAGGAAAAGATTATTCAGTTGATACAAAGGAATAAAATGTAGTAGAGAGATCCTGTTTAGTGTATTTATTGAAAATATTTAAATAACTAGTGGTGCCAGTATAAACAATGCCATTGAAGACTAGTGGTAACAGTATAAAGAACACCACTGAATTAAGAATATTGTTTACTTACTACCTAAACATTGTATTACAATTCTAGGTGTTTGTAATAAATTTAAATTATAGTGATAAGAGAATCCATGAATCAACTATAGGCTGATCATGATAAGAAGTAGTTCTTTGTACCAAACCTTAAAAAAACTTTGTGTGCAGCTGTTTCCTTTTTTATCTGCATTTTATGTGTATGTGATTTTCAATAGAATACAAAAAATACATTCCTAATAACCAAGGTAGAGGTTAAATAGTAGAGGGGTTAATTGAAATAAAGTAAAATATGGTAAAAATTTGGGTACACTGATTCACCCCCCATCTCAGTTTCCCTGGACGATCCATCTAGGCACTAAAATTATTACTTGAATGATCTAAGTTGATATTTCAGTATTACTATTGAATTTTGTAAATTCAATTATTTTTTATTCATTTAAAGGTTTATTAATTTTTGAAATTATATTATCTTGTCCAAACCATTTTTTTGTTTAATGACTAAGGAAATAAGGAATATATAGTTATTATTTTGTAGATTTTATGATCCATAGAAGTTGATTCTAAAGTTTCAGGCATGAAAAATTCATCTTGAATACTCATCATTTGAAGAAAAATATGAGTTTGTGGTAAAAATTAATTTAAAGGATGAAACTGTATCTGTCAAGTAATTATATTTACCTATGTTCTTATTCTATATAGAAATAAAATTCCTTAACTTTAGGATAAGGTTTTTGAAACAAAAATATTATTCGTTACTTTTCTTACTAAGAAATCAATGACCTTTTAACCCATCACATATTTATGGTTTTATGGTGGTTAAATTTCTCATGACCATGTTATATATCAATATATATCAGTCATTGGGAGTTATTTTTGTATTATATATCCATATTTTCACTTCCCACACATGTTCTCACACTTGGAAACCTAGTATGTGTTACTTCAGATGACCTTTGTACATCCCTTTTCTCTCTCTTATCTTGTGAAAGTTTTATTAATCCTTTTTATGATGTGGGATTTAAAAAAAGTTATTTTGAAAAGTCACATCTTGGTTAAAAAAACCGATTTCAAATTGTGAGGATGAAATTTATTAGTGAGGATAATGTAACATCATGAAATTTAAAAAATAAACAATATTTTCGATAATGTACAAGATATGCAACACTGAGCTTAAATGAACAACAAAATATTATTATTTAAATGTGACCATTATAATAGAAAAAATGAATAGTATTAATGAAATTATGAAATATATACTGGTCATAATTATTGATAATTTATCAATTAATTATCTGTAAATAAGCACTTAAATTTTTAGTAAGGCAATTTTATTCTATAAAAATACATTTTCTTCAAAAATGGTTTTTCTTAATTTTATGAGTGAATATTATAATTAATTTCTAGAAGTTTTAGAAAATTAAATTGTAAAAATGAATTTAATTTTTGGTTTTAACATGTCAAAATTTAATTAGGATTAATTGTTGATAATTTTATGAAATGATTAATTTTTTAGTGAATAGTGAAAAATACAGATTTTTATAAAACTATTATTTTATTTATATTAAAAAGTATATTTATGATTTGAATTTGATCTAAAAATAAATTAAGAACTATTTAATTATATATAATCTAATTATTTACATCTTAATCATCCTTATACCTTATTTTGGTATAAGTACATTTTTGGGCTTAAAAACACATTTTTCAAGAAAACTATTTTTCATTACATTTTAAAGGATTAATTTTAAATTAAATTATACCACTTATGTGTTATAAATTTTTAAAAATAGATTCAATATTTGAAACTATGAGGTCCAAATTTATTTAATAGTTCCCTTTTATTTTTTGACAATATGAATATTAACCTCAGTAATTTTTATTACCATGGTAAAGAGTAAATTAGGTAACTTAGGTTACAAATAAAATGATAAGAACCATAAAATGAAAGAAACAATTGAATAGATCTTATTTAATGATTATATATCAACCATAACCATCCAAGGGTCAAATTTATGACCTTTTGGTACCACTTGGATGATATTATGACCTCTATAGTATTTTATTTGAAGAAATGTCCAATATATCACACTTGTTTTTAATAAGTGTAATATTTTTAACATGGTATTATAAAGAGGGTATGTTGAACTATAAATAGTATTTTTAAATCTAAAATATTTATCTTCATCATGGTAATTTATTTTTAATTTTAAAGAAAAAATTATTACATTAAACGCTTGTATAATGTTAATAGAGTAATTATTCAATTATTGGAAAAATAAATAAATGATATTAAAAATATTAAAATAAAAATAATTTGAGATAATTAATGTTATAAATGAATTTTATAGTTTACATTGACATTTTATTGATGTATTGAAATAAAATTTTCCAATTATATGTGTTATATTGATATTATTAGAGTCAATGTAATGAATATTTCTAAAAATTAACATTATGGATATTTTATAGTAAATAATATTTTATTAAATGATATAAAATTCCTAAAATATAAAATTATAAAAATTGATTATGATATTTTTTAAAATATCAACCATTTTACATTTATGGGTCGTTTTTTCATTTTATAGTAACTATATTGCCCTTCAAAGAGTAAAAATCCATGTTGTCATTGTAAGAGTTAAAGAGGTTAAATAGTGGTTAAAACCAAAAGATAATGGTAGAAATATAGTAAAAAAATTGTCTAATTTTTATTTTATGAGAGTATTTAGACCCATAATAATCTTATATTCTAAATATATAACTTTATATCCATTTTTAATTGAAAATTAATTCATATTATTTTAATATTTTTTGAAATTCCAAGAGTGCCCCTCCCCTCTCTTATAAAAGGGAACCCCTTCTTCTCATTTATTCACACTTAAAAACCCATTTTTTTTTTTCAGAAAATACCTACCCAAATACAATATATAATCCTTACCCACATTATACAAGTCTTTTTTTAGGAATAATACCAATCTTAGAGGTTTTAAGGTGTTATTCAAAGGAGGTTTACCAAAGAAGAGGTACAATTTTTATCTGCATGTTTTAGTTTTGTTTCTTCTTCCACATCCCTCAAAAATTATTCAACCATGATAAAATAATAAATAAGATATAATAAATACAATTATATTTTATTATGTTAGTTTAATGACCTATATCCATCTCCTCTTCTATCAAATGGGAAAAGGATTCACCATTCATGTGTACATAAGACTACCACCTCACGAACTGATGTAATTTTTTTCCATCACCGTCTCTCATGGATGGATTATAATGATAGAATTAATGTTTATTTATTATATTCATGAAATATTTATCATTATAAAAGTATAATATATCATTTAACTTCATACCTTTCCATTCACTGAAAAATGATGACGCCGTTTGTGCGTACGTGTGGACTACCACCTCCACAAAGTGATGCGATTCATTTTTCATCGCCAAATAAAATGGATGATATATATAAGTATATTTAAAGAAGTAATATGATATTTAATATATTATTATGATACTTTAAAGATAAAATTATACTTACCTTCTTTCCATAATGATCGTTAAAAAATGGAAACGTTGTGCATGCGTACCTATGGCCTATCATCTCCACAATCTGAACAAAGTTCATTTTCATAACCATATTTAATGATTGAATTTAAAAGTATAATTGATATATAAAAATTATAATTATTTCATGAATATTATTCTTGATATGACGGAACAATGGCCTCTTTGACCATAAGTGAACATACCAAATTCATTTTGGACTTATAAACCAAATATCATCAAAATATTAGAAGTGAACATAATTAATTAAGTAATTGTATATATAAATTAATTAAGTTATATAAAAGTAATAATGAACTTTAAAAATGGTTTTAAGTAATTATAAATTAACCTATGTTTATTATTCAATAATATAAATAACATACGTGACAATCCAAACTCAAGGTAAGGGACTTTCTTTTAAAAATCATCTTTTAAAGTTTCCCTTAAACTCTCTTTTTATTTTATATCTATATAATTATTTTATAAATATGTTTTAAATATGATTCTTACCATTCTTATATGATTTTTTAAATTCATTTTTTACCCATGTTTTAATTTTTTCAAAACGGTTTGAAAGGAATCTTTTTTCCATTTTCCAAATGAGGTTCTCTATGATTTTTTTGATAAAAATATAGAAGGAATGTTTTTTTTATCTTATAAATAATGAGTGTATTTTCCCACCTTAATGACTAATATTTTCTTTGAAGATTACTTTTCAATATTGAATGTTTATTTTCAAATAATATTTTTCCTTTTTATGACCGTAGTTTTCTTTTTAAATAAGAGATATTCCTCAAGGAATGGTTTTATGATACAAGCATTCATGTTATATGATTATTCTATGGTTATTAGGATTTTTTTATGATTATGGGTGGTTCTGTTATAAACCAAATATGGGTGGGTCCTTGATAACCCTCTAATACATTGGGTATGTTGTAAGTTGACACTGATGGTTAATCCAAGTATAACTATGATGGTTAATCCAAGTATAACCATGGGGATTATTTTAAGTATAATCGTGTGGTTTATTCCATGTGTTTCCATGATGGTTGATCCATAAGTAAGTATAATAAGAAAATAATTCCCCAAGTTACCTATATGATTTATTTATGCTTTCTACGTTTTTAAAGAAATCTAATATTTCTATAGGGTAAGTTATTGAGTTAATATTCAAAGGAAAGTATATGTTACCTTTTAATGGTGAAAAGTATAACTTTGTGGAAATGTTTTCACAAGTTTATCATGTTATTAAGATTTATTATGAATTTTTTTATGGAAATATTTTGGCATAAAAAGTGATTTCTTTGGTAAGAATATATTTATTTTGATCCCATAGTTTATTTTTATAAGTATCCATAGACTAACAGTTTCTTTATTTATTTTTATATACCTTACTAAGTTTTTTGTGCTCATACCAAGTTTTAAAATGTTTTTCCTTGGTTATAAGGATGGGTAAAGGAAAAGAAGAATTTAAGTTTAAATTCATGAATATTTTTCATGAAATTAAACCATGTTATGTTTTATAAGTTTCATATTGTGAATAAATGGATAATGAGTATAAGAATTTTCTTTATAATATATGAATTTTTATGTATAATTTATGACCCAATTCTCTAAAAATATAAACCAAAAATATCCTCAGGATTTTAAGAAATTAAATTCTAGTACAAAGACACTAGAATATGTAACGTTTAAGGCTGATTTATTACATTAATGCCCTGAACCAAACCACCAAGTCCAAGTCGGAGTACTACATAACCTCATGTACGTCTCCCCATACTCAAGAGGCTCTCGACTTGTAGTGAGAGTCTAAGTACATAATAAGAGAGACTATACCCTTAATATCATGTCATAACACAAATAAAAAAATAGAATAATAAATAATATAATGATCAAGGTGTCATGCAGAAACTAAAAAAGGGCAGACATGTCATGCAAGTAATAATCAGGCTCCCTAAGTAGAAATCCAAACCAGAGTATAAAGTGTAGATAGATAAATAAATAAAATAGTAGGATCCGCTAGATTCCACCCCAATCCACTAATTTCTCTATGCTCCTTTTCTAAGCTATCCTCCATAGGTACCTTTCCCTTTTTTGGATCCCTAGTCATGAAATCTACAAGTGTGCCAAAATTTCTAAGTAGGGTGTGAGTACAAGACTCAGTTTGACACCACCAATACATACTTAACAAAGTTTGATCATGTATAATAGGTGTTTTATAAGATAATAATAAACTCATGACAATATTAACAATATAAAATCCAAAACCAAGCCGCCATGGACTCCTGATCATACCTTCTTTGGCTCCATGCCGTAAGGAAAATGATAAGATATCGAAAGTAACAAACTAGCCACCGAGATTGTGAATTTATCGCTCAACAATCTCATGGAATCATGTATACATGAAATTTTGTTTTCCTAGGACTCAAATATGATATAATACTCAAAAATAAACTAGGCATCGAGTGTGTCCTCAACACGGTATGATCCTCACAAATCAACTTTACATTGAGCATCCTGATACTTAGGCACTAAGTGAATCCCCAATATATAATTTTATGGTTTCATCATATCTCTAAACTATAATTAGGTCCATTGTTTCCATTTTCACAAGTCAAGCACACCCCCTCTAAGGGAAAATCATGCCACAATGGTCGACCTGTTCTGAGAACCGAGAATGATACCTCTAAGCAAGGTACCATACATACAAGGTAGAGAATACAAGGCAAGTATGTCATCATGCAAATAAAGTAGAAATATAAATCCATGGATTATTAGAACTAAATACAACTATTTTATTTAAAAATAAATAAAATATCACATGCAATAAAAGTTTATCTCTCTTGGATAATTTCTAAATTTCAAGTTATTCCAACACATGTGCTAGAAATTTCCTCCTCAAAGAATAATAAAAAACCACATGTGATAATATATTATATATCCAGAATAATATGCATGTGATAATACTTTATTATTATTATTTGATATTTTAGGGTAATAATTCTTATCTTTCCTTGATAATCTAGGATAATAATTAAATTATTATCTTTCTATAATCTAGGATAATAACACAATTATCATCCATTGAAACTTTCCATATTATCATCGTTTAAGAATTATTTATCCCTAACTTTCTAGAAATAATTGGGAGGAATCAATTTAAAAAATAACATAAAAATAATACCTAGAAATTTACCCCTATAAAGCACAACACCAATAGTGGAAGAGGGGGAGAGAGAAGCTGATATGCCTGGAAACTATAAGAAATCATTAGTTTGGTTGAATATGTAGTTTCCAGGAACAATAGAAGTTTTGGATGGGGCATGCCTAACTAAATTTTTTTTCTCAATCAATGATTAATCCAATATATACATCGATAATAAATTCCATGACCAAAAAAATTAAATCAATGATTAATTGATGAGTGAACGCCAAAACTAAAGCATAGGATCATCACATATTATTTATAATTAATTTAAGAAATTTAAGAATTATCTTGTGATGAATTATTTCTTAATTGATGAATCTAAAAATTTCATTATGTTGTACCATCATTTAATTGTAGGAATCAAGTATATATTACCTCTAGTCATGATTCACACATTCTCCATGAACCTCAAAATGTCACTATAGAAATCTCTGGGTGCTAGAGCGGTAGATCCTAACACTTGTGTTGTTCACCTTTGAATACATCAAGAATATCTTCAGGGGTTATATTATATCTATCTATAATTGATAGTGGTAGTGGAGGATCTCTCTCCATTATTGATTTCTAGGGCTTCAAGATAATTCTCTACGGATTTCATTGTGCATAACAAATGAAATTACAACCCCTTAAGAAAATAATATAATTGGGTTTATATACTGCTAGAGTTAGAAAATATAATTGCACATGTGCCCTTATTATTTTTCTTAATCCATATATAACTCCATGTCTATAATAATAATAATATCATTTCCTGACATGCGCTAAACTCATGAATTAAATTAAATATTATTTATTCAAATAATATTCAATATAAATTATTTCTTACCAGACCATTAAACTCGGTCCGCCATTCCTACATAATATTTATCGTAACTTGCATAATGACTATTAATTTAGTAAATAAATATCAATGCATTATTCACCAATAAATAAATAAATATTATATTAATTAAATAGAAAATAAATATTTATCAACTATTCTGCTCATAAAATATTTTCTTGAATAATTGGTGATGAAATTTATATGATAAAGAAAAAATGAATAATTATTAAACAATATGTGAGAATAAAATTTATTTAACATGTTAAACAATAATTAATAATATTATTTAACTTAATTTCTGGATACACTTAGTGTGTGACCCTCTAGGCCACTTTCTTAGTGGGAATAACCGAAGTTTCCCAAAGGTCAAGGTTAGAATCTAACAACACACCAAGAAACCTATAGAGAAATAAGTTAATGTCACAATGAAATAAAATCTAATAAATATGCTTACTATGTAATATAACCTCTTTATCATAAAATTTCTAATCAAGCAGGTTGCATAATGGTTCCATCAACCTATGTACTCAATGTCTCTTTATTGACTTTCTAGAAATTAAAATTTCCTATAGAACACCAGAGACATAGATTTATTTAGGATATATCATTTCTATCAAAGACCCTAAGATATCAAATTTCTTTAAATAACAGAAGGTACAAATCCTTTTTCATATTATTCATTAATAAAATATTACTTGTGATGCACCCAACATATCCTACTTCACCGTAAACATATTTAATCATGGTTTTCATCAATACATCAAAGTACACAACTCATAATATTTATTAATAATAATATTAAAGTCTAAGGATCAATATATATGTATGAAAATAGGAACATCCAATGACACATATACATGTGGATTTTCTATTTCCAGGCCTAGTTCTCATAATATCCTAAAATGAAAATTACCAAGGGAATACACCATGAGAATGTGCTTAAAAGTACTACGAGTCTTCACCCTTGATATCCTATATCATTTATGCCCCTCAAATGATTTATATCAATCTATAGAACATATATTTTAATAATAATATCATGTCACTTAAGGGTACTCATCATAGTGGGGAATTGTTATGACCTTTCAGTGAAACATCAACTTTTAAGACATTATCACATACTATGTCACATATAATAACAATCATGATATTACAAAGAGTTTATTAATATAAAAAAAATGAATAAAAATTATCATAAAGTATATATAAGTTGGTTCTAGGGAACTAAATACAACATACTCCCACTTACACTATATTAAACTGCTAATAACCTTCCCTCTTCTAGCTATCACATGATACACATTCTTTTGTTGAGATAATGATTTATTCAAGGGGTCCACCATGTTTTCTTTCATGGAAAATCTGATTACTGCCACTTCAACCCTCTAAGAAAAATCCCTCCTGAGATGACACTTCCATAGTACGTGATTTGTTAGTTGGTGTGACCTTGGATCATTTTCAAGATCCACCAATGTAGTATTATCACAATATAATGTTATAGGGTCTTTACTGCTAGGTACAATATCAATATCCTAGAAAAAGTTTTATATCCAAATGGATTCTTTGGATGCATTAAAAGCTTCTATATACTCAGAATCCACTATAGAATCGGTGACAACTAGTTGCTTTAAAAACTTCTAGTTCACAGATCCTCTATTGAGTCTGAAAGCATATCCTGATGGTGACATCAAATCATTATGATATATTTGAAAACTAGTATTAATATAACCCTTGATACTAGCTCCTCGTCTCCTCCATATACTAGGAACACATCCTTAGTTATTTTTAGATACTTAAGGATAACCTTAATAATAGACTAATGTTGTTCACCTAGACTAGCTTGATATCTACCTACCATGCTCAATACATAAGAAAAATCAAGTCCAGTACATAACATGATATACATAATTGATCCAATCACTAAAGCGTATGAGATCTTACACATTCTATATTTTTCTTATTGTGTTTGAGGACACATTTTCTTGGAAAGAGGTATACCATGTGACACCGGTACCAATCCCCTCTTGGATTATTCTATACTAAATTTCTTTAGTATCTAGTCAATGTATATACCTTTAATTAGTCCAAAAATCCTTTTGGATCTATCATGAACGATCTTAATCCTAGAATATAGACTACTTCACCTAATTTCTTTATGGAGAATCTTTTGTTTAATAAATCCTTAATAAACTGTAATACTGGTATGTCATTTCCAATAAGTAATATGTCATAAACATATACTACTACAATAACGATTTCATTACCGTTAAAATGATTCTAAACACATGGATCACATTCATTTTTATTGAAACCAAAATCTTTTATATCTTCATTGAACTGAATTTTCCATGAATCAGAGGCTTGCTTCAATCCGTAAATTAATCTTTAAAAATTTCATATACATTTGGAATCACCTATATTCACAAACCCTTCTAGTTGTGTCATTTAGACATCTTCTTAAAGGTTCCCATTAAGGAAAACTATTGTAACATCCATTTTCAAAATTTCATAGTCATGATAAGTAGCTATAGAAATTATAATTTTGATGGATTTAAATATGGAAACTGGTGAAAAGGTTTCATTATGATAAATAACTTGATTTTTTTAAACCCTATATCCACTAGCCTTGCTTTATAGGTACTTACTTTACCTTACATGTCTAGTTTTCTCTTGAATACCCATTTGCACCCAATAGGATTTTCATTAATTGGAATATTTAATAGAACCTAAACTTGGTTATAATACATGGAATCCATTTCAGAATTCATGGAATATTGATATCTTGCAGCTTATGAGCTCTCTACAGAATCTTTTTAAGATAGAGGTTTATTATTGTCAACCAATAATGATTCACCATATTCAGTGACAAGAAAACCATATCTCTCTATTTCTCTTAACTATCTAGTACTCCTATGTAGTACTTGTGTTTCAAGAACAAATTCATCCTCAGGGATCCATGGAATCTATTCCTATACCAACTCTTTTTTATCCTGAGAATCAACTTTATCAAAGTCAATATTTATCCCACTATTCTTTTTTTGGATGTTATCTCTCTCAAGAAAGATGTATTGTATTGTAAAGACCCAAAAATTCCATGTAATTTTTTTTAAATATATGTGAATTTTACGAGTCCGCAAAAATTAACGGCGCGTGATTTCGAGGCCCAGTGTGCTCGGAATGAATTTCTGAACTTTATTTTCAGGTATGTTCAGTAAACATACGAGCGGGATTTTCTAACTTTTGAACCGGTGCTCAGAATTGAAATCCAAGGGCACTGTTGAACTCACAGTGCCAGTTTTCACTTAATGAGACCTTCACCTCGACCACAGTAGGTCGAGGGTGAAAGTTAGTTTTTCACTTTTTGTGGAAAAATAAAAATAAAATTATTTTTAACATTTTATTTTTATTCTTGAAACCCCTCAACATGGGTTATGGAGGTGGGGACCACTGAGCCCAAAACCTCCCAATTTGAATTTAAGGGTGGGGACCACCCAAATCCCCTAAACTCCTTTAATATGGAGATAACTCTTGAACTCCCCTTTAATGGGAGATAAACTTTGGTATCCTCCCACTTTAATGGTGACAACCACATCATAATTAATGACATCAATTTAATTTTTTGCCAACAATTAAATTGATAAAACACAACATATTGGATATTTTTCTTTTTGGGTGGAATTGGGAGAAAGGATTGGAAGAGGAGAACCTTGGAGGAATTATTCTTCTCCAACGAAGAATGCTTCTCCAACGAATAATGTCGATGTTCTCCAACATCTTATACTTCTTCCTCGGGACATCCTCCAATGTGGGACTTCTTCAATCGACGACCGTCCTTCCCTCCTCATCTACAAAAACAAACAAACAATGTAGGGGTGTGTTTTAAATTGATCAATATTAATTTTTTCCCCTCACATTGAATCATCCACCTTGAGCCTCTTGCTACCGCTCTAACGCGGAGGGTGCCGGCAAAAAAAAACATGGCCTAACCCCTCTACCATTCTTCATGAATGGTGTGTTATTCATGATTGAAGAAGTTGGCTTTGTGCCCCGGTGACGAACGAAGAGCGGCTGGCCGAACCGGTCGCCGGCGAAGGTGTGGCGCGTGACCGCGCTGCGCGGAGAGGACAGCTGGCCATTTGGCCAGCCGCGGAGGACCGTCGCTCCGTGGCTGCCCTGCCGTACCACAACCTCCCCACTAGATCGCGGCCTCTGTGCGGCCTCCATGCCGCCCCGCGGCCTCTGCGGCCCCCGCGGCCTCTGCCGCCTCACGCTACCGACAACCTCCGTAGCCCCCACGGCCTACGCCGATCTGCAGCCCTCGTGGCCTCCACGGACCCGCGCCACCCATGACTGCCCCGCCACCCCACTGGATGCTGCCTAGGCCAGGCCGCCCAGCAGGCCGGACTGCCCAGTGCGGGCCAGGTCTGTCCAACCGGGTCGGACCGGACCCGGACCAGTTTCGACCCTATACTCTCTTTTGGCCATAACTTTGTCACCGGGTGTCTGTTTGAAGAACTTTCTATGGAACTGGAAACCTTGGAGCTAGACGGTCCTTTTGGTTTACCCCACTAAAGATTTTGATAAAGTTGGGGTACGGTCGGGTTGGATCGAGCACGAATCCAACCGGGCCCTCAGGACTAAAAGGCTAATAACTTACAGACCGAGAGTTTATTTGACGCACCATCTATTGCGTTGAGACCCCTATGATGTGGCGGTCCTTTGAGATTCTTCTTCATGAGACTTCATGGTGGTTGGAGTATCGACTAGTGGATTGAGGAGCGGACCCTCCTGGAGACAAGCGAGCCTAGTGCAGGAACCCAGTAGCTTGCTCTGACGATGTACTGGAGATGTACTAGGATCTCGTGTGGGTGTGACGATGTACTAGAGATGTACTAGGATTCTGTGTGGGTCTGAATATGTACTGGAGATGTACTAGGATCCTGTGTGGGTCTGACGACGTACTGGAGATGTACTAGGATCCTGTGTGGGTCTGACGACGTACTGGAGATGTACTAGGATCCTGTGTGAGTCTGACGACGTACTGGATATGTACTAGGATCCTGTATGGGTTTGAAAACATACTAGATATGTAATAGGATCCTGTGTGGGTATGAATATGTACTGGAGATGTACTATGATCCTGTGTGGGTCTGACGACGTACTGGAGATGTACTAGGATCCTATGTGGGTCTGACGACGTACTGGATATGTACTAGGATCCTGTGTGGGTCTGACGAGGTACTGGAGATGTACTAGGATCCTGTGTGGGTTTGATGACATACTGGAGATGTACTAGGATCCTGTGTGGGTCTGACGATGTACTAGAGATGTACTAGGATCCTGTGTGGGTCTGACGACGTACTGGAGATTTACTAGGATCCTGTGTGAACCTGATGATGTAATGGAGATGTTCTAGGATCATGTGTGGGTCTAACGACGTACTAATGATGTACTAGGATCCTGTGTGGGTTTGACGATGTACTACGATCCTTAGTGGGTCTTCCTCTTAAGAGAGTAAGATGAATTAGTAGTTACATCTAATCATCTCTACTACCATACTTAAGTTATACCTGGTGTGAGATGAGTTCGTACCTGTGTGGTACTTTCCTTCGTGGTAATACCTTGGTGGTATTTTCTATGTTGGGTACCTGTGTGGTACTTACCTTCGTGGTATTCCTCCCTTTGTGGAATAGTTGAGCTTTGGGCTTTTGGGTTGGACCCAGTGTTTCCTCTTGATTGAGATGGGTATTCTTGATAACTTAGGTATAAGTAGGGTTGTCAGTTGACTTCATGATTTGTGGTTTATCCCTTGTGGATTTTGTGAGACCTTGAGGGTCTCGGGGTCCCTACTGAGTATCGTTATACTCACCCCTACATAGGATATTCCCACATGTTTTTGTGTTTGGTGCAGACGACAGACCACACTGATCGAGGATAAGGATACCAGGACTAGATGGGGCTCGGAGGTGGACCATACGGTGTGTCAGTACGTAGAGGATACAGGCGGACGTGGAGTGCTGAGGAGGCGATCTGTACCTATCCTTTAGGTGGGAACCTTGGAGGATGACCCAATAGCTGCTTTCCTTTTTCTTTAGTTGTACTTGTACCTTTACTATTGGGCTTGTATTCCGGCCCCTTTTTACTTTCAACACTCTTTTTTCTATACAGTTGACTTGTGTTCATATCTTTCTATGTGCTTGGTTTCATATGTTTACATTTTATAAAGTCAATGCCTTCCCGGTTTTAGGGAATACTTCTTTCAGTGCTAGTCGGCAGCCCCTGGCCTATGGAAGGCGGGCTTGGGGTAGTCACGGCACAGGCCTTAGGGGACGGGTCGTGATAAATTTGTATCAGAGGAGTCGGTTCTACCATAGAACATAGAACCCTGATCTTTCTTTTAATGACAATATTGTTAAGTGTAGTAAGTGTGGTTATCAGTTTAGGGAATCCAGTGTTGGTGCGGCGACCGACGTATCCATACACCAGGACCCTGACTTCTGATTTCTGACTCAGTCCACGAAAACACTGATTGCGTGTGTATTTTCAAGAGTTTTATTTGTGGTCTTTTTGATTCAGCTCACCAGGTATAACTTTTTGACCATGTTTCACCTGTTTCTTTTCATGATTCCTCCACACAGATAGTCATATAGGGTTCCAGGTATAGTACGCACTGATATCCCACCGAGTGACGAGGCCTCGGTGCATGGCCCTCTTCCAGTAGAGGCACCAGTGGAGGCACCTGCGGTACCATTACCCATTGGGCCACTGATACCACCAGCCCCAATGGTAGAGGGTGAACTCCACTTGAGCGTGTTGCACGAGTTCCAGCGCCATAGGCCATGCAGGTTCAGGGGAGAGACAAACCCACATGCAGCTGAGGATTGGCTGGAGGACGTGGTGAGAGTCTTCCGATTGGTAGGGACACCAGCTGATCTCATGATGATCCTTCCCACTAGTCTTCTATAGGTAGTAGCAGGTAGATGGTGGAGCTTGACACTCTAGGTTCACGATGAGGTGAAACTTCTCTAGGAAGACTTCGAGAGCCTGTTTCAGGCAGAGTTTCTCCCAGCAACGCTTCACGTAGTGTGCATACATGAGCTTCTTTATTTGCAGTAGGGCAACAGGACTGTGGCTCAGTACTCAGTGAGGTTCACTGAACTCTCATGCAACTCAACTGATATGGTGCAGGACCCATTCTTTAGGGCCCAGACCTTTGATCAAGGTCTCAGGTGAGAGATCAGGGATTTGATGATTTCTATCAGCATCTCGACACAGGCAGGGGTGTTAGAGCGAGCCCTCTTAGTGTAGATTTTTCTTGCTGAGCATTATCTAGCAGTGAGACCCACCACCGGACGTCACGTAGCAGAGTCTTCTGCAGCAGGCAGCAGACAGATGCCACAATGGTCCAAGAGGACCAGACCTATAGGTGGACGACCGCATGATTCAGGGTCGGTTGTGTGGGGCACCCGAGACAAAGCCAGTCATGAGAGGAGCGGGAGGTGTTATGCATGCAGTGGGCATGGTCACATGGCTCGTGACTATCCGACCCGTTGTAAGGATGATCAGTGGACGATCGAGGGACCGCCCGGGCAGTGACAGAGGTTTGACCGAGGAGGTTAGCAGGGATCAGGAAGACGTGGTAGAGGAGATGGCTGTGCAGCTGGCGGTGGGAAAAAATTCGAGGTGTTACCTCCACCACCACCAGGTGGTCCACCCTGACCATAGGAAGCAGGTGGATAGGGGCGAGCTCAGCTCCAGGCAGCTGAGGCCTACGACCATGGTACTCCGGAGATGATACGAGGTATGATCTATGTCTATTACACCATAGCTGTAGTACTTATCTACACAAGTTCCAGTCATTCTTTTATTTCCACTACCCTCTTTTAGAGATCAGAGATTCTGACGGAGCCGTTGGATCAATCTTTACGACTAGAGACTCCTACGGGAGCAGATTCGAAGATTATGCACTAGTGCCGATAGTGAAAGCTTAATCTAAGAGGCAAGAGCTTCGGCTGGGATCTCCTAGTAGTGGCATCGAGGCCTTACGACGTAATCTTGGGTATGGATTTATTATCTATATCCCATACTCAGATTGACTATATTAGGTGCAACATGCGGTGTGTCCACATGGATGTGACTAGTTTTACCTTCACTGGTGAGAAGGGAACCTTTGTAGTACAGGATGGACTTACCCGGAGGAGAGTACAGACGATCACTCATCATTTGGCTAGCCTTACCCTTGGAGTGGTTGGTGTGGAGAGTCTGAGCTATCTTGTAGTGGTGGACCAGTATGAGGATGTCTTCCCTGATGATGTTCTAGGTCTACCTCCTCACAGAGAGTTGGAATTTTACATTGAACTGTACCCCAGGACGACACCGATATCCACACCAGCATATCGGATGGCTCCCACAAAGCTTTGTGAGATTTGTATATAGTTGGAGGACTTAGAGGGGAAAGGTTTCATCCGGCCCAGTGTTTCCCATTGGGAAGCCCCGATTTTGTTTGCCAAGAAGGCGGATGGGAGCTTGAGGCTTTGTGTTGACTACCAATTCCTGAACCAGGTGACAGTGAAGAAAAAGTACCCACTCCCAAGGATTTATGACCTCTTTGATCAGCTGAAGGGAGTACAGTGGTTCTCAAAGATAGACCCCGGGTCAGGCTATCACCATCTTAGAGTGCGAGACGAGGATGTGCAGAAAACAGCTTTCAGATGTCGGTATGGCCATTATGAGTTCTTGGTTATGCCATTCGGCGTAAAAAACGCTCCAGTAGTGTTCATGGGACTCATGAACATGATCTTTCAGCCATACCTTGATCTCTTTGTGGTGGTCTTCATTGATGACATTCTGATCTACTCAACTACCGAGGATGATCATGACTATCATTTGCAGGTAGTACTGGACATACTCTGAGAGCACCGGTTTTATGGTAATCTCTCAAAGTGCCAGTTCTAGATCCGAGAGGTTCACTTTTTGGGACATGTCATCTCGGAGGCTGGAGTTTCAGTGGATCCAGCGAAGATTGAAGTGGTAATTTCTTGGGATCCACCCAGGAGTGTGATATAGGTATGAAGTTTCCTGGGTTTGGATGGATACTACCGGAGGTTTGTGCCAGATTTCTCTAGAGTTGCAGCACCTCTATCAGCATTAAAAAAGAAGGGGCAACCCTTCGTTTGGTCGGAGAAATTCCAGCAGAGTTTTCAGGAGCTGAGGCAGAGGCTGACTAGTGCCCCCATATTGAGGCTTCCAGAGGAGGGCGTTGGGTACGTAGTATATTGAGACGCATCAGGGACCAGACTCGGATGTTTCCTGATGTAGGAGAGAGCAATTATTGCTTATGGTTCTCGATATCTGAGACAACACGAGCAGAACTATGCTACCCATGACATGGAGTTAGTAGTAGTGGTCTTCACCTTGAAGATGTGGAGACATTACTTGATGGGAGAGCATTTTATAGTGTACTGTGATCAAAAGAGTATCAGGTATATCTTCTCACAGAAGGACTTTAACCTAAGACAATGATGCTGGATTGAGTTCATCTAGGACTATGACTTTGAGATAGTCTATAATCCTAGGAAGAGGAACATTTTAGCTGATGCACTCAGCAGAAGATCTGGTATACAACTTCTAGGTGAGGCGACAGAGCAACCAGATGCTTTGTAGATATCCTTTGTGGACCGGGATATAACAAATTTTCTTCAGCCTCTTACACTCACTCCCCCACTTCTTCAGCGAGTCAGGGAGTTGCAACATGGGGACACTGACTGTGAGGCACAACGTGCTCAGATATCCATAGGACAGGCACCTGATGGATTTTATGAAGGTAGGGAGTACGTCATCCTCCTCAGAGGATGTACCATGGTACCAGTGTCACTTCAGGAGGAAGTGTTGAGAGAGTTCCACACATCCCCTCTAGTGGTACATGTAGGAGTGGAGAAGATGTATCAGGATCTTCAACGATAACACTGATGGTCAGGAATGAAGAAACCGGTAGCATAGTTTGTCTCTTGATGCCTCACTTATTAGCAAGTGAAGGCGGAGCATCAGGTACCATCATGAATGGTTCATCCTTTAGAGCTTCCAGAGTGGAAGTGGGATGGGATATCCATGGACTTCATGACATGACTTCCACTTACATCTAGGGGTCGTGACTCTATCTGGGTGATTGTCGACCGACTCACCAAGTCGAACCACTTCCTACTGATCAGAGAGCAGAGTTCAGCAGAGAGCTTGGGACGCCTCTATGTGCAGGAGATTGTGCGGCTACATGGAGTACCCTCGATGATTTTATCCGACCATGATACACGTTTCACTTACTGGATATGTAAGGGGTTTCAGGAGGCTTTCGGGACGTAGCTTCGTTTTAGCACCACCTTCCATCCTCAGACGGATGGCCAGACTGAGCGGGCCATTCAGACTCTCGAGGACATGCTGCGTGCTTGTGTCCTAGACTTCAGTTGCAGTTGGGAGGATCACTTGCCTTTGGTAGAGTTTTCATACAACAACAACTATCACTCCACCATTGGGATGACACATTTTGAGGCATTGTACAGGCGACCTTGTAGATCACCTTTGTGCTGGACTGACCCAGGAGAGTCAGCACTAGTGGGACCAGAGATGGTACGGGCTACCACAAAGAAGGTGAAGATTATACAAGAGAAGATGAAGACTGTACAGAGTAGGAATAAGTCTTATGCTGATAGCATACAAAGACCTCTAGAGTTCGAGGATAGTAACCACCTTTTTCTACGAGTCTCACCTCCATGAGGTTTTCAGAGATTTGTTCGAGGCGAAAAGTTATCTCTGAGGTTCACTGGACCTTTCCAGGTCCTCAGTAGAGTTGGAAAGGTGGCTTACCACCTAGAACTTCCCCCTCAGTTGCACCAGGTTTATGACATCTTCTACATATCCCAGCTGAGGAGATCGTGCATGAACCTTCTCACATCATTGACCATGGCGAGCTGGATCTTGATGATGGGGAGACATTTACAGAGGTTCCAGTAGATATTGAGGATTGACAGAAGCGGGTCCTTCAAGGGTGGTCGATACCTCTAGTGCGCGTTCTCTAGCAACACAGGAACCTCCAGAAGAGCACATCGGAGCGGGAGGATTAGATATGTGCTCAGTACCCCCACTTGTTTTCTTAATTTTGTGACATGTCTTTCAAGTACGCAAAGCCCTGAGGTGGGGAGAATGTAAAGACTTGGAAATTCCATGTAATTTTTTTAAATATATGGAAATTTTATGTGTCCAAGAAAATTGAAGGTGCGTGATTCCGAGGCCCGGTGTGCTCAGAATGAATTTTTGAACTTTTTTTGGGTACATTCAGTAAACGTACGAGCGAGCTGGCTCTGACGACGTAATGGAGATGTACTAGGATCTTGTGTGGGTTTGACGATGTACTGGAGATGTAATAGGATTTTATGTGGGTCTGATGACATACTGGAGATGTACTAGGATCCTGTGTGGGTTTAATTACCTACTAAAGATGTACTAGGATCCTGTGTGAGTCTGACGATGTACTGGAGATGTACTAGGATCCTGTGTGGGTCTGATGACGTACTGGATATGTACTAGGATCCTGTATGGGTCTGACGATGTACTGGAGATGTAATAGGATCCTGTGTGGGTTTAATGATGTATTAGAGATATACTAGGATCTTGTGTGGGTATGACGACATACTGGAGATGTACTAGGATTCTGTGTTCATCTGACCATGTACTGGAGATGTACTAGGATCATGTGTGGGTTTGACGACGTACTGGAGATATACTAGGATCCTGTGTGGGTATGACGACGTACTGGAGATGTACTAGGATCCTGTGTGGGTCTGATGAAGTACTGAAGATGTACCATGATCCTGTGTGGGTCTGACGATGTACTGGAGATGTACTAGGATCCTCTGTGGGTCTGACGGTGTACTGGAGATGTACTAGGATCTTGTGTGAGTATGACGAAGTACTGAATATGTACTAGGATCCTGTGTGGGTCTGACGACATACTAGAGATGTACTAGGATTCTGTGTGGGTTTGACTACGTAGTGACGATGTACTAGGATCCTTTGTGGGTCTGATGATGTACTACGATCCTTCATGGGTCTGCCTCTTAATAGATTAAGATAAATTAGTAGTTACATCTTATCATCTCTACTACTGTACTTAAGTTATACCTGGTGTGAGATGAGTTCGTACCTGTGTGGTACTTTCCTTCGTGGTAATACCTTGGTAGTGTTCTTCTTTGTTGCGTACCTGTGTGGTACTTACCTTCTTGGTATTCCTTTGTGGAACAGTTGAGCTTTGGGTTGGAACCTGTGTTTCCTCTTGATTGATATGGGTATTCTTGATAACTTAGGTATATGTATGGGAATATACCTAAGTAGGGTTGTCAGTTGACTTCATGCTTTGTGGTTTATCCTTTGTGGATTTTGTGAGACCTTGAGGGTCTCGGGGTCCCTACTGAGTATCGTTATATTCACCCCTGCACGGGCTATACCCACACCTTGTTGTGTTTGGTGCAGATGAAAGACAATGCTGATCAAGGGTGAGAGTACCAGGACTAGATAGGGCCCAGAGGTGGACCATAAGGAGTTTCAGTATATAGAGGAGACGAGCGAACATGGAGTGATGAGGAGGCGATATGTACCTACGCTTCAGGTAGTAACCTCGAAGTATGACCCAATAGCTGCTTTCCTTTTTCTTCAATTGTATTGTTTTTTAGTTGTACTTGTAACTTTACTGTTGGTATTGTATTCTGGCCCCTTTTTACTTTCATCACTCTTTTTTCTATACAGTTGACTTGTGTTTGTATCTTTCTATGTGCTTGGTTGTGTATGTTTATAGGTTATAAAGGCAATGAGTTCCTGTTTTTAGGGAATACTCCTTTCGGTGCTAGTCGCCATCCGCTAGTCTATGGAAGGTGGGATTGGGGTAGTCACGACATGGGCCCCGGGGGACGGGTCATGACATGTATGGTTACAATCACTTTATTGTATAATGGGTTGTATAGGTAGTGTCCCTTGTTTTCCTTAGTATACCCTATAAAGACACACTTTGTACCATGGAGTGCTAGTTTGTTTCCCGATAAATCCTTAACAAAAAACTCATAACCCCATAAACATGTATATGACAAAACAAGTTTCTTTCCACTCCATAACTTAAAGAGAATTATATTTTACACTTTATTCGGTACTTGTTTTAGTGTGTATACCACTGTTTATAATGAATATTCCCAAAAGTGTAATGAAAGATCTACATGACTCATCATTGACCTTACCATATCTAGAAAGGTATAGTTCCTCCTTTCACAAACACCACACTACCATGGTGTGTAAGGTGGAGTGATTTGAGAAAGAATCTCAAACTCTCATAAAAAGTTGATAAAATCTTGGTAAATATATTCACCACATGGATTCTAAAAGGCCTAATCAGGATCTATGTAATCACTGATAAAGAGAGGGGGTGAATCAACGATCTATTTTCTTTTTATGTTTTATTTATTATGAAACAACCTTCCCCTCCTATTAAAGAGTTATAACATTTATAAAAACAACCTCACATGCACAACCATAATAACACAAACAATTACAAGGTTCACTACTCAAAATGTCCATATAGTCCTTGGCATGGTTTGGAAATAATCCAATACCACATAATCTACTAGAAAACAATACTATTTTTATGGTCACAATAAATAGTTAATATCTTTACACTTGCGTTTCACTATTATTAAAACTACAATACACTTTATTTCCACACCAATAAATATGTAATAAAGATTTCATAATTAATTTAAAAACCTTCACCAAAATGATCAGAATGTTGTCACCGTACTGCTTGTACAAACCTCATTTTTTATTACAAAACACTTTTTCTTCTCTTTATTACCCAGTAGCAGGTAAGAATTTTCTTCTTATTTATCCATATGGAAATTTTCTATCTAGAATCTGTCCATTTGGAATCGTTCAGTCCTGAATTTTTCCATCCTAAATCTATCTATCTGGAATTTTTCCATCTGTGATTTATGTATCTGGTTCTAACTTCTTCCTCAACGAAGTTATTCCTTGGATGGAAACATCCCGCTCAAAACTGGATTTTAGAAGTTCATATAGAATTTCTATCTAAAACTAATTCTTCAGCACTTCCACCTTTTTCACATGAGAGAAGTCATACCTCTATAATCATACTTGAACCTTTTATATAGGTGTGCTAAAAAATAGAATGGTGGGAACTCAGATTTATTTTCCCACTTCAATGAAATATTTAATTTCAAAACTCCCACTCAAACAATTTTCAATTTGATACATTCAAAAAAATCCTTAAAAATACCTTAAAAATTAGTGAGAATCATGATTTTACTACTTGATTTTTGTAACATTAAAAGAACATCTCTATATATCCACATTTTATATCTTTTTTAATTTTGTGTAAATAAATTCACTTCACAAAAACCTCATCCATAAAATGTTGGTTTGGAATATTTGTCTAAAATTTTCATATGAAATGTTCATTCAAAATGTTCATCCCAAATGTTCATCCAAAATGTTTATCCAAAATTTTCACTTTGTCTATCCAAAAATGTTTGTTCAAAATTTTCATATTGGTTATTGAAAATGTTCATCCAAAATGTTCATTTGAAATTTTCACTTTGTTATTTTGTAAATTTTCATTCAAAATTTTTACTTTGTTCATCCAAAAATGTTCATCCAATTTCCATTATTCAACAACTTTCTATGTCTACTAGACTTTAAAAATTTACATCACAAACTTCATACAACTACAACTTCCAAACTTTTTAAACTTCATAAAAAAATTTCCTCAGCTAAAAATCTATCTGAATTTGTACACACAAACAAATTTCTCCCCCTTTCTGTAACATCCCATAACCTTTCTGTTAGGTAAATTTTAAACCTTGTCTTGGTTTTCCTTTTTCATTGTCTAGGTAGGGCCAAGAAGGTATTCGTAAGATACCTATAGTGGTGAAGTCAGAGACTTGTTTTATTCTCAGTATAAAAACCTGTTGGTTTTGTAGAATACTAGAGATTTACATGTTGTGTAATGTGGTTACACAACATGTAAATTATAAAATAATAATAAATCCATTTTTAAAAAAAGGAAATATGTTTTTTAGTGATTACGGTATTCACCAATTTCATGATGTGTAATAGTGTTACATGGTGTTTAAGTCCCAAGTATTGTTTTTAAATAGTATAGTTTGTTGAAATTTCTATTTTATCTTCTCCATACTTCCTTGATATCGACTAAGAGCCATCCCCAAGAAATTTTGGAGTCCTCAAACCTTTCTTATTAGTTTTGTTTAGTGATTTATTGTTGTTATGAATGTGGTGTAACTTTATGGGTAAGTTTTCTCCCTATCTCTCAGTCTCTTTCTCTTTCCATTTTAGAAGTTTATTAGATCATCTTGAGGTTGATGGATCCAAGATCTATGTTGTTGAATCTTGATTCTAGGTCGAGTTCATATATCCTTTTCACCTTTGTTTTATTAGTGGGTTCCATTGCAGGCTTTTTGTTTCTATGAAAAAGGTAGGTGGTTTCATTATGATGAAAAATTTTGATTTAAACTTGAATTTATTTATTTAAATTCAATTGTTTTATTTAAATTCAATTTCTTGAAACCGCTTTTAGTTGGTTTATTAAAAAAAAATTCCATTGAATTGGAGGATTTGGATTTTATTTGGCATGAAATTGGGAAAACCCCCAATTCCATTGAATTGGGGTGTGTTTGTGGAATTGATGGAAAATCATGGAATTTAAATTGTTGAATTTAAATTATGAAATTGATTTCAAAGATTGTATTTTATAAAATGAATTAAAATGGTTTTGATAGAAACCCAGTGATTTTATCATGGAAAACAACATGTTTTGATTAAAAACTCATTTTGGGTTTTAAATAGAAAATTGACACTTTTAAAAAGGTATAATGGGATGAATTGTATTTTAAATAGTTTTAAAATAAATTTCCCATCATTAATTGTATTAAAGAACATAAAATCCTAGGTAGTTAATGTGTTATTGGGATAACACTCTTTTGATGATTTAAAAATGAAACAAAACATATTTCTACAGGTCACATCCCCGATGGGTTGCTGATGAGTTGCCTTTGGACAATGTTAGAGGGACGTGTGTATACCCATATTTCCATAACCAACTTTGAGTGTGTGAGGATCCCATAGCCTATAACTATCATACCTTTTAGTAGATGACCATGTTGCTCACTTTTTTATATTTGAGATATAAATGTGCACTAATGTTTGTAAAATTATTTACACATGCCTTATGAATTTATATAAATTGTTTTATATAAAATTTTGAATTAATATATTTTTAAAGTATTTTCATCATTTGAAATGTAAAGCATTATTTTTTTAAATATGATTTTGAAATTCCAAAACCTATTTATTTAAAATTAAAATCACTTTATTTAGTTAATTAAATGTTTCCATAAATTGTGAAATACTTTGAGAAAATCTTCTAGGATTTTATCTCACACCCTACCTATGAATTTGGATATTTATAGATTATATTCTTCTAGGTTTGAGAAATGGTAAAGAACCACTTGGGGGTGGTTCTAGCTATTGATCCATGGACTTGTAGATTCATGTCCATTAGGTCTAGGCATTTATCTTGTTTTCTAGTACTTTGTTGTAGTACTTTGGGTTGTTTATACCTATATGAATTTTAGCACACTTCTGTTTATGAATTTCTTCTGGTATGCATATTGACTTGTTTATCTTGCTTCTGTAATGTTTATAGAGAATTCATTCCCACTTAACTTTTGTATGATGCCAGGTTCTAGTCGCTAACCCATGGGGATCAGGAACTCCCTTTGGTCCATATCAATGCTGACTTAGTTATCGGGTTACCAGGGTACCCGAGTTGGTTTATGAGAAAGTTGTATTATAGCTCTAGGTTGAACTTATTTTGAAGTCAGTATGCAATTTGTGTAATCTTATTAAGAATTAGGGGGTAATTACTATTGAGTTCCTGACCATCCCTCACCATAATGAACCTTAAGTCACCA
The DNA here is from genome assembly GCA_963277665.1 of Viscum album. Classification (NCBI taxonomy): domain Eukaryota; kingdom Viridiplantae; phylum Streptophyta; class Magnoliopsida; order Santalales; family Viscaceae; genus Viscum; species Viscum album. The sequence goes on from OY728135.1 coordinate 997,771,710, forward strand.
TGGGTGGTTTGGGAAAGACTTATTGAGGATTATTTCTAGTTTTTTCCTTATTTTGATTTGGATAGTGTGAAATCCGAATCTTGGTTTTCTATTTGTTGGGATTAATTTATCCTTGTTTATCTGTTTGAGTGTTAATATGATATCTTCTTTGTTATCTGTTGATATTTTGTAGCATCATTCCTACGAGAAGACATGTGAATCAGATCTAAGAGGAAGATACTGCTAAAACTTAGTGAGAAAATACTCTTGTAGACCCAAATCTGGTTGAGGTGATTATATATACTATCCAAGATTTGGGACAGGCACCTACACCAGCTCCATTCAAGATCCAGCTGTGGAACCTCAAAGGGATGATGTCTAGAATCATTCTCAAGAGTTACTTCACCAAAAGACCCCAGTGTTCAAAGGCTTCGATGATCCTCAAGATTCTGAGTAATGGTTGATAAATATTGAGTGTTTGTTCGATTTCTAGGAGCCACCTGAGGAAATCAAGGTGAAATGAGTAACCTTCATGATTTATAGACCGGGTAGGAGATGGTGGGATACAATGGTGATGTTGAAGAAGCATGATATATTAGAGTGTAAATACTTCAAAGTTATTTTCACAAACTAGTTCTATCTAGATTTGATGCTGTTGGACAAGGCTACATAGTTTTTCAAACTTGAGTAGGCTGACAAGACTATGACAGAGTATGCAAACCATTTTTCTGAACTTATGTAGTTCACACATGAAATATTATAAAATGATAATATTAAGTCTTGATGGTTCAAGTTGGGACTTTGATCATATATTCACTATCAAGTTTTCTTAATGAAGATTACTTCTTATACTAAGGCACTGGATAGAGTATTGATGGTCGAGATAGACCTGGATGGAAAGTTAGGGTTAATAGGAGTTTCTTATTCTCCTAGTGGTAGTGTGTTTTCCTCTAAAGGAAAAAGGAAGCGTGATTATTCTCAGGGTGATTCTAGATAGTAGGTTTTTTTCTAAACCTCATGTAGTGCCTGAAATAGGTCCTTTTATTTGTTACCAGTGTGGAAATTCAATCTATTCAAAGAGGTTTTTCACTTAGTCACCCAAGATATGTGGCTCCTACAGATACTTAGGTCACCTACAGAAATTCTTCCATATCTATTCCACTCCTCATAGTGGTATGGGATCATCAAATCCTTCTAAAACTTTGGGAAAATCATATTCTTCAAGGGTAAAAGGGTTCCAGACACAAAAATCTAAAAAAAGCCTCTTCATATAGCGGAAGAGTCTCAAGAGGAACTAGATACGGTTCCGGTGACTGTGAGAGGTACCGTTACTATAACTTAGTCATTAGTGACTCTTTTATTTGATACTAGTGCATCTCACTCATTTATTTTTACCTATATTGTTAATCTTCTAAATCTTCATACAAATATTTTATCTTATGTAATGGATATTACTTCACCCTTAGTATGGAGAGAGAGTAGGGTCTCTGTATTCCCTATTATTTTTTCTACCTATCAGATGTTGAGCTTTCTTGGATTTTTCTGGTTCTTGACATAAAATATTTTAAAATAATTTTCAATATGGATTTAACCATTTCTAATAAATCTTAGATTGATTGTTTTCTTTGACAGGTCTCCTTTTGTACACCTAATGGTGTGTGCTGTATCTTCCAAGGAGAATGAGACCCAAGGTCAAGAAGAGATGGACCATCTTATCTAAAGTTTTGGAAAGTGTTATATGTGTTTTATTTTGATATAGAGTAGTAATATTTGAGTGGTGATATCCCTCTAGTTGTTGTTGAGTTTCCCAATATGTTTCCTTCAGGATTCCCTAGTTTTCTATCGGTAAGGTAGGTAGAGTTTTAAATTGATTTAGTTACTTGAACTCAACCAGTTTATATTCCCTCTTACCACATGACACTAGATGAAATGAAAGAGTTGAAGACCCAGTTGTATGATCTTCTAGAGAAATGATTTATACGCTTAAGTGTTTCACCTTGGGTGGAATTGATTCACTTTGCTAATAAAGATTATGGTTCACTCCACCTCTGTGTTGATTACCAAAAACTCAATAGAGTCAAGGTAAATAACAAGTATCCATTTCTATGTACTGATGATCCATTTGATCAGTTTAAATGAGAGAAGTGGTTCTCGAATATTGATCTTTAATTTGGTTACCATCAGTAGAGGATAAAAGAATCTCATATTTAGAAAACCTCCTTTCAGAGTAGGTACAACCATTATGAGTACATTGTCATGCATTTTGGTCTAACAAATGCTCATATAGTCTTTATTGATTTAATGAAAAAGATTTTCCATGAGTATCTTGATACCTTTCTGGTATTATTTTTGGATGAAATCATCATTTACTCTATATCTAAGGAGGATCATGTGCGTTATCTGAGATAAGTTTTGGAATTATTGATAAATCACCATCTTTATTCCAATCTTTTGAAATGTGATTTATGGATTTGGGAAGTGAATTTTTTGGGGCACGTGGTGTTGGAACACGATATTTCATTTGATCCTGAAAAAGAGAAATCTATTATGACATGATTATAACCAAATAATATTTTGGAGATTCAAATATTTTTGTTATTGGTTGGGTATTACCACTGATTCATTAAGAACTTCTCAAAGTTATCTTCTATGATGACTGATCTGACTCAGAATGGAGTAAAGTTTTCTTGGGATGAAAGATGTTTGAATTATTTTGTTAAGATGAAATATATTTTGACTACTACACTGGTGTTGAATCTTCCATAGGCCAAGCTAGGCTATGTGGTCTTCTATGATGCATCAGGTTCAGGTTTGGGTTTTGTTCTTATACAAAGTGATCAAGTCATTTCTTATGGATCTTAGCATATTAGGACACATGAGAAGAATTATCCAACCCATGAAATTGAACTTATAGTTTTGATGCACACACTTAAAATTTGGACACTCTACTTTTATAAAGAAAGGCTTACTATGTATTCAGACCACAAAAGCTTGAGTTATATATTATCTAAAAAATATTTTAATCTTTTCTAGAGGTGTTGGGTGGAATACTTGAAATATTTTGACTTCGACATCACCTATACCCTAGGGAAAGTTAATGTTGTCGCAGATAATTTGAGTAGGAAACTTCTGACCCTGGACATGAAAGAATATTCAGAAGAGTGAAATTTGATGGATCACTTTTCACACTTACATATTGGAGTTTGGGAATCAAGGGCCGATGTTTCCTTGTCTAATGTTTAGTTGAAATATGATCTTATCAAGATTATTCTTCAGGAACAATAGTTTGATGATGAATTATATAGCATTAGAGACCCTCTTTATGGTGGGAAGAGTATCGCTGATTAGTTTTTTCTCTAGAGAGGGAATTCTATGTTATTAGAATCACTTTTTTATACCATTACCAACAAGAAAATATATTATGGGGGATTTCCATAATTCCCAGTGGTATGTGCACCCAATAATCACTAAGATGTTTTATTACATCTAGTGTAAATTTTGGTTTCCAAGTATGATATGGGGCATTGCTGAATTTGTCTCCCATTTTTATACATGCCAACTGGTTAAGGCTGAGCACTAAAAACCTTTGGGTTTGCTTCAGCCACTTCTAGTGCCTACTTATAATTGGTATGCGATCTAAGTGGACTTTTAGGTTGGGTTATCATGTACCCAGAGAAAGAATAATGTTATATGGGATTTGATCAATTGGATGAAAAAATAAGCTTACTTTATACCCATTCACATTTCAGCTAATGTTGAGGAGTTGGGTAATATCTATGTGAAAGAGATTGTTTTTTTTCATAGAGTTATATATATTATAGTCTCTGATAGGGATCCTCAATTTACTTCTCATTTTTATAGATTCCTAGGATCTTAGTTCTATTTGAGCATGAGATAACATCCACAGTCGAATGGCCAGACATAAAGTGCTATACATATTCTTGTGGATATGCTCCACGCTTGTGTTCTTAACTTTAGTGGGGATTGGGATGATCATTTGGGACTGGTTGAGTTTTCTTATAAAAATAGTTACAAGTCTGTTATCAGAATGGCTCCCTTTGAGGCCTTGTATGGTCAACCTTTTAGATCTCCATTATGTTGGTTGGAGATTGGTGAAAGTTACTTAGTTGGAATAATCTTGGTTCAAGAGATGACAACAAATATTCATTTGATTAATTATAGAATGTTGATGGAACAGAGACGATATAAGTCTTATTATAATCACCACTATAGACTATTGAAATTTTGAGTTGGTGACTAGGTGTTCTTGAAAGTTTCACCCCAGTTGGGTCATCGATAACTTGGGAGGCAAGGGAAAATTGGTCCTCATTTTTTTTGGATCTTTTGAGGTTATTGATCAGGTGGGAAAAGTTTCTTATCATTTATCACTTTCACCATAGCTAATGTTGATAAATGATGTGTTCCATGTATCTCATCTGCAAAAGTATTTATCAGATTCATCTCACGTTATGAGATGGATTGATCTTAATGTTGAACCCGATTTATCCATAACTAAACGACTAGTTAGGATAGTTGATTTAGAAAACACGGTGCTTCATGGGATAATGATACCTTTGTTTCAAGTGTTATGGAAGCACAATTCTAATTCTCATGATACATGGGAGAGTGAGGTACCGATGAGAGAGAAGTGGTCTCATATTTTTAACATAGAAGCTTCTGAGTTATATTTCTGGGGATAGAAAGTTTCTATGGTGGGGAGGTTGTAACATCCCATTACCTTCCTGCCAGGTAAATTTTAATCCTTGTTGTGGTTTTTCTTTTTAATTGTTTGGGTAGGGCTAAGAAGGTATTTGGAGGATACCTATAATGGTGAAGTCATAGATTTGTTGGATCCTATGCATAAAAACCTATTAGTTCTATAGCCTACTGGGGATTTACATGCCATGTAATATGGTTACATGATGTGTAAATTGTAAAATAATAATAAATCCATTTTTAACAAAAGGCTACAAGATTTTTTTGAAATTATGATATTTTTCAATTTCACGACGTGTAATAGGGTTACATGTCATGTAAAGTACCGAGTGTTGTTTTTAAATAGGCTTCTCAAGTAAAATTTCTATTTTATATTCTCCATACTTCCTTTCTCTTGACTAAGAGCCACCCCAGGTGATTTTGGATCCCTCAAACCATTCTAAGTAGTTTCTTTTTGTGATTGATCATTGTTGCAGATGCAGTGTGACTTTCTGGGTAAGCATTACCCCTATCTCTCTGTGTCTTACTCTTTCCCTCTTAAGAGTTTGTTATATCATCCTGAGGTAGATGGATCTAAGATTTGTGTTTCTGAACCTTGATTCTAGGTTGATTTACTAAATCCTTTGTGCCTGCATTTTGTTGGTAGGTTCCGTTGCGGGCTTTATGTTTCAATGAAAAAGGTAGGTGGTTCCATTATGATGGAAAAATTTGATTTAACCTTGAATTGATTTATTTAAATTCAATTGTTTGATTTAAATTCAATTGATTGAAACTTATTTCAATTGGTTTATTAAAAACCCAATTCCATTGAATTGGTTTTTTTGGAATTGATTTGGCATGAAATTGGGAAAACCCCCCAATTCCATTGAATTGGGGTGTGTTTATGAAATTAAGAGAAAATCAGAAAATTTAAATTGTTGAATTTAAATTATGAAAATGATTTATTGAAATTGATTCAAAATATTTTATTTTTTAAAATGTATTAAAATGGTTTTGATAGAGACCCAATGGTTTTATCTTGAAAAAAGGCATGTTTTGATTAAGAACCCATTTTAGTTTTTAAATGGAAAATTAGAACTTTTGAAAAGGGAGAAAGGGATGAATTGTATTTTAAATAGTTTTAAAATAAATTTCCCATCATTTATTGTATTAGAGAACATGAAAGTCTATGTATTTAGTGTGTAATTGGGATAACACTCTTTTAACACTTTACAACTGAAACAAAGCATAGTGCAGCAAGTCACATCCTCGATGGGATGGTGATGAGATGTCTTTGGATAGTGTTAGAGAGATGTGTGTATACATATTTTTCCATGATCACCTTTGAGTGTGTGAGGATCCTATATCTTGGAAATATCATACCTTTTGGAAAATGACAATGTTTTTCATTTGTTTATATTTGAGATATAAATGCGTTCCAATGTTTGTAAACTGATTTACATATGACTTATGAATTTATATAAATTATTTTATATAAAATGTTTAATTAAGCAATTTGTTTAAAGTATTTATATCATTTAAAATTTAGAGCATGATTTGTTTAAATATACTTTTGAAATTCCAAAACCTATTTATTTAAAATTGAAATCTCTTTATTTAGTTAATTAAATATTGGAATCTATTATGGAATCCTTGGTGAGACCTTACTGAGATTTTATCTCTCACCCTACCTATGCCCTTGGGTGTTTGTAGATTATCCCCTTCTAGGTTCTATTAGGGGTAAACCACAACTTGGAGGTGGTTCTAGCTGTTAATCCATGGGATTAGAGAGTCATGTATGTTGGGACTTGGGTAGTTATCCTATTTTTATGGTACTTTTTTATAGTACTTTGGATTGTTTATACCTTTTTGAATTATGGTAAACTTCTCCCTATGGAGTTCTTCTTGTATACATACTAAATTGTTTATCTCTCTTTTATAATGTTTGTGGAAAATTCATTCCCACTTACCATTTTTATAATGCTAGGTGCTAGTCACCAACTTGTGGGGATCAGGAATTCCCTTCATGCCATGTTAGTTCCAACTTGGTTATCGGGTTACTAGGGTACCTAGGCTGGTTCACGACACTTTCTTATATATGTATGGATCATGATATTTTTTAACTCATGATGTTAAAAAATTTCATAATAGTAAAGTATTGTCATATTTTATTTTCATCACCTTATATGTCTAGTAACTTTCTTCTCAGAATATTCTTAAGAAAACTACATCTTCTATTTTTAAAAAAAATGTATTAAGGTTTTTTCTTCTAATCTTTTTCGACAAATTCCTCAAGGAAAGTTATCTTTATCTTTTCCACTTTCTTTTCCACAAATTCCTTAAGTAACACTCATCCAAAATTTCCTACTTTCTTAAGAAATGTTCATCCAATATTTTCCACTTTTTAAGGAATTTTCATATGATCTTTTGCAGAAAAATTTACAAAGTGATGTGATTTTTATTAAGACAAAAAAAGACAACCTTTTATAACAAATATTCTTTTTCAAAAACAAGACAAAAAAACTTCTTCAAAATAACTTCCAGTAACCTAAAAACTCATTCATCCAACTTGGTCCAAAAAATCCCTCCCTTTGGATTTTTTTGTCAAAAAAGAATCATAAATCAATGAATTTTTTAACATAATATATAGATTAGTTATCCAACAAATCTATTCCCATATAATAAAACTTGATGTTGGAAATAAGAATCATTGAATAGAAAAACCATACTTTCCATAAGTAGTGACTTAAAATACTTATTTGTATATACTTCCTCAGCACCCCTTTCCTTAAACCTTGAACTTTTACAAGTTTTTCCTGAAATAGAAATTTTTCCTTCATCCACTTAAAAAAAATTTAAAATAGTTCAAAAATGATGAAATCACAACTTACCCCTTTTAAAAACTTCCTATAAATATATACTTTCCTTAAAAAGGTTTAATAATATTCCAATGGATTGATTTATGTTACATAGTTTTTACCCCCTTGAAAAAACTATCCAAAGACAAGGTGAGAGAGGGGATGGATATACATACCTTATCCTTGAAGAGATGGAGTTTATACACCCATGTTCAACCTCAGTTTATAAATTTTTTCTTTCATTAATGGTTTTTTATGTTGTTGGAAAATATTCCAACTTCAGTTCATTCTTCTCCATACACTCCTTGACGAAGTGATATTTGATATCAATATTCTTTGAATGAGAATATTGCACTAGATTTTTAGTGAAATTAATATCAATTTGATTATCATAACCGAATAGTAGAGGTGACTTCAATTCTAGTAAAAAATCTTCGAACTGATTCTTCATCCATATAAGTTGTGTTGCATCTTGAGTGGAAGCCACATACTTAGTTTCAACCATAATGAGAGTTACTAATTTTTTTTATTTTTATGCCAAATCACACAACTTTCCCCCAAAAATAAAACTCCACTAGATGTGGATATTTTATTATTAACACTTCCTTCCCAATCAATATATGTATAACCAAACAAATTAATCTTTCATGAGTTGTTATATTTTATACCAAAATCAGTTGTGAATTTGATATATCTAAGAATTATTTTTTCCTTCTAAGATTTGATATTATTTTTGAGTATTTTTCAATATTTCACACAAAGTAACAACATATATAATATTTTCCTTAAAGTCATAAGATATAGAAAACTTCCAACCAACTTCCTAAATTACTTAGGATCAACTTATTTACCTTCTCCATATTTTGATAACTTGGTTACCATTTAAATTGGTGTAGAAATTTGTTTTTAATATTACATTAAAAACTTCTTTAGAAGTTACTTAGAATACTTTTTTTGAGATAGAAAAATATATTTCTTCTTTCGTGAAATTGGTAACCCAATAAAACATTTCATTTCTCTGAGCATGGACATTTCAAATAACTTCTTCATCTTCTCAAAAAAAAAAATCACAAGATTCTTCCTCATTCCCAAAAAATATAATATAATAAATATAAAAAATTTCAATAAGGGAAACCACTTAATTTTCTTTAATGTAGATATTACTATCAACTCTTCCATTCTTGAAGTTAAACTTCCTTAAGAAGACATCCAATTTGGAATACCAACCTCTAATATCTTGATTCAACTCATATAAATCCTTTTTCAAATTAATCATATAACTTTCATATTTACCAATCATGAATCCACATGTTTTTTAAATATAAACTTCTTCATAAAGTTCTTTATTAAGAAAAGTTTACTTTACATCCATCTAAAAATTTTATAACCTTGTTGTGTAGTGATAAAAAAAATATTCTTATAGTTTATAATCTTACCACTGGAGAAAAAGTATCATCAAAATAAATTCATTTAATTTGTGATTAACCTTTATAAACGAGTCAAAAAGTTTTTTCTTATCACTTCACCTTCTTTATTCAACTTATTCCAGAACACTTACTTTGTACCAATAAAATTTTTATTATTTGGTTTTGGTACAAGTTCACAAGTATCATTTTTTAAAATTTGATCAAACTCTTCATTCACATCATCAATCCACTCTTGATGCTTCCAATATTTATCAATTTTTTTCTCAACCTAAGAATATAAAGAAGTATGTAAAATAGACTTTGAATATATTCTAGTTTTAACTAGTTTTTGTTGATCTCTAATGATGTTTTGAACTTCCACCTATTTCATCAACATAATATGTAATGTATAAAGTTTTTCATCATCACTTGGGATAGATGATTCATAATCCTCAACTTGTATAGCATTAATATTATTACTACCATTAAGAACTTTTTCATGTTTCTCAACTAAAAATACCTTATCTCGCACATTTTCTATATTTTTTCCATTTTTACAACTTATTTATTATATTTTTCAGAAACTTTTATATATGTAGAATCAACCATTTTACTATTTCTTTATTATAACATATGTATCCTCTACCATTAGAAGGATAGTCAATAAATATTCCATAAACTCCTCTTTGATCCAATTTTTAAATATTTCCACCCTTGATTTTTATAATGTAGGGACTTCCAAAAACCCTTAGGTGTTTCAAACTTAGAGTTTCATTCAAATAAATTTTGTAGGGATTCATATTAGAGTTTGGCCTATAGAAACATAGATTCTAAATATAAGTTACTATACTTATATCCTGCCTAAAAAAATAATGATAAGTTTCATGTATGATCAACATTTTTCATACCATATCTACCAAAATTTTATCTCTTATTTCAAAAATACCATTTTTATATGGTGTTTATAGTGCAATAAACTCATGATAAATGACATGTTTTTCAAGATAATATTTGAACTTATTATTTTTATATTTTCCTCCATTATCATTTTATAAATTCTTTACTAAATATCTATATTCTTTCTCTGTACTTATATTAAAATTCTTAAACATTGTAAGATCCTTTGATTAATGTTTCAAAAAAATAATACTTGTAATGATATTAAATTGATCAATGAAAAAAATAAAGTACATATATCCATGTGTTGATTGTTTACAGATCATCCCAAAAATATTATAATGCATCAACTCTAAGGGATGAGTTGAATAAATTTCAACCTTCTTATGTATTGAGTTTGTAATCTTTTTTTGGAAAATAGAGTAACACCAATCTCTTATTCTTGTCATATTAAAAATATCATGAATACCATCTCTATTTATTAGTTTTTTCATATTACTATGAAACATATGTCCCAACCTTTTATTCCACAACTAATTTTCTTCTATTATGCTTAGATATCACAAACTTTCTACACTACCAACTTGAAATAAGTTTCCATTGGTTTGTTAGACTTTCATAACAAATTTTAAAACTTCTACTATTTTTACAAAAAAACCATATTTTCTAAAAACAAATTTATTTCCCTTATCACAATGTTTTGAAACACTTAAAAAGTTATGCTTCATCTCATTAACAAACAAGGATTTTTGGATTTCAAATTTTCTTCCCCAATAATAACAGATCCAACACCTTTAATTCTAAGTGACTCATCATTTCCAAAAGTCACTGTACCCTATTTAACATATTTTAAAAATTTTAACAGCTTCAAATATCCTATCATATGTGAAGGTCACCCACTATCAAAAATCTAGGTTTTTTCTCCTTTTGTAGATTTGAGAAAAGTTTCAACAACAAGTTCTTTTCCCTTGAATTTATATTTATTCACATATGGATTTTGATAATTGTTACAAATTTTTTTTTGCAAAGGAAAAAAAACAAAACATCCTTTCACAAGATTTCTAGGATATTCCCATATTTTAGAAATAGTTTCCAAAGGTTGGAATCTATTTTAAGCTTTTACACCAACATTCTCTAGTTTACTTCTCTGAGTGGGTTGACTCCCCCTCAAATTATGATTCCAATTTATATTGGGATTATTGTAACATTGTTGATTAAACCAAAAAATATTTTTTGAATGAAAAAACCCGCCATAATACCCGCAGTAATCATAGAAAGAATATTTTTTCTTATAACTTCCATACTTCCTAGAGTTGTAAACCTACTTTTCATTAACTTTATTAATTCCCACTTTTTAACTTTCTCAAACTTAAAAATTTATGAAATCTTCTAAAATTTTATTCTTTAGATTATAATTCTTCTTAATATCAACAAAATCACCAGTAGCAGCAATTTTGGGTTCAAACATCCAAATGTTGGAAACTTTAGATTTTTAAACTTTGTTGATTTTGGATACAAATATGATTTTATCAACTTTATTATCTTTCTGATCAACTTTATATTTCTCATCAACCTTTTAGGATAACTTTTGTTGATATTTCTTAGGTTTACAAATATCATAACTTTCAATATATTCTATAACTGAGTTTTATAAATTTTAAATTCCTTTCTTAGGTTTAGAAAGTTTTTGTTGAGTAAGTTTTAACTCTTCCACATTTACCTTAAATTTTTCTTCAAGTTCTAAATTGAGGATTTTATACCCATCAACCAACTTCTTCATATTATCAATATAACTTAGAAACTTGGATTTTTCTTCAAGAACATATTCTTGATTATTTTATGAAATATTTTCTTTCATAAAATTCTTGATCTCTCTTTCAAGTATTATAATATTTCAAAGAAATTATTTCAACTCTCTTTTATAAGAAAATTCCAAATGAGTATCTTCTTATTCAGAAATACTTCTTTCATCACTGGTGAAAATTTCATTATTAAATTTTTTAATAAGATTTCTTTTAGAAGTGTTATCCCTAAAATTTCAACTTCTACTTACTATTATCATCTTCATTATTTTTAGAAAAAAAGATTCTCCTTTTGGATTTAGAAAACCTTTTATATTTTCCATTAGAATAGGATTTGGATTTTCCTATATTTTCCTTAAAATATCTTCTTGAATTTCTTTCACCTTCATTAATTTATTCATCTTTCTTTCTTTGAGGGAGATTTTAAACAAAATACCCAATAGATCTGCAGCTAAAAAATTTTAGCGGTAACTTCCCTTTATAATTTCCTATTATTCTTTTCACATTTTTATAAAAAAAGGACATAAATTAATTAAAATTGTTACTAACCTCATATTCAGTGTTAGATTAAAAAACTTCTTTATCTTCAAGAAATTTATTATATTTTCCTTTCTTTATAGATTTGAAGGAAATTTCTTGATCAAACTTTTCTTTTTCTTTTCATAACTTTATCTCTTCTCATTTAATATGTGATGAGAGTTCTATGTAAATATTATAGGGATAGAGTTTTGGGATTTATATCTTCCAATGATGAAACTTTGGCATCAAAATTTTTAGGAAGAATTTGTAAGATCTTTTAAAAAATAGTTAAATTTTATATCTTCTCACCAAGACATCTAAAAGTTCTTATAATGTCATTAAATCTTATAAACAAGACACTACCCAAATGGCCCGAAGGTGTTCAATTTTTATTTATTTTTTATAACACCCCTTTCAAGGGATGAGGGGGGCCATTAAAAGGCCCGAAGGCTTAAGTGACATTACATGACCTGTAGGTCTTAGGAAATCAAACCAAACAAGACAACTTGGAATTGCCCCTCCCCATAAAATGTCATGATGTCCGCTCTCCACCTTCACATAGATTGTTATCTAGCTATCTTGTGTAGATCTGCATAGGCCCGATATCAATGTAAATGCCATACCCTATTAATATTCCAATCTCGGTTAGCTCTGCTCTGGTGAATGCGAATACTCTGAATCCTCATCAGTAGCTGTTAGAGAAGAATTCTCAGAATGAGGAGGCATCCCATCTATCATAGATTCAAGAACTTCATAAATAAGAGACACAAGATATGAAAATATTCTACCTTTCCAGAGATGATAGTTCTTTTAATTGAAATCTAAAATTCCTTTACCATTCAAAAAATTATGAACATCCATAGAAAATTATCTATTCAACCAACTTCAGAAAAGATTCAACGAAGGGAACCTTCACTCTGATACGAATTAAAAGGCCCAAGAATGATCTATATAATCACAAAAAGGGGGAGGGGGTGAATTAGTGATCTATTTTATTTTTATGTTTTATTTATTATGAAACAACCTTCACATATTGTTAAAGAGTTATAACTTTGATGAAAACAAACTTACATGCACAACCATAAGAATAAAAGAATTTAAAAATATAACTACTCAAAAATTTTATTTAGTCCTTGGAATGGTTTTTAAATAATAAAATACCATATAATACACTTGAAAAAAATCCTCATTTTGTGGTTATAATAAGAATGGAATATCCTTACACCTGTGTTTCAGTATTATCAAAATGTCGGTGCATGTTCTTTCTACATCGATAAATATGTAACAAAGATTAAATAACAACTTTATAAACCTTCACCAATAAGCTCAAAATGTTGTCTTTGTGATGCTTGTAAAAACTTAATTTTTTATCTTATTACAAAACATTTCTTCTTCACTTTCTTACCTAGAAGCAGGTAATAATTTTCTTCTTCTTTCTCCGAACAAAATTTGTATGTATGAAATTTTTCCACACAGAATTGGACCATCCTAAATCTGTCCATCTTGAATCTATCTATCCCGAACCTCTCCCTTATGAATCTATTTATCTATAATTTTTTAATATGGTCTTAACTTCTTCCCCAACCAAGAATTCCTTGGTTGGAAACACCCTACTCAAAATTGGATTTTAGTATTTTATCTAGAATTTATACCTAAAACTAATTATTCAAAACTTTTACCTTTTACACATGAGAGTAGGAACACCTTCATACTCACACTTTCACCCTTTATATATGTGTTCTAAAAATAGTATAGGTGGGAACTCCAATTTATTTCCCTGCTTCAATGAAAACTCTTTTTTAAAAACTCCTGCTCAAATAATTCACAATTTGAGACATTCAAAACTTTCCTTAAAACTTTCTTAAAACTCAGAGAGAATCATAATTTTACTCTATGATTTTTGGAATAATAAATGAACATCTCAGAATCATCATATTTGATATCTTTTTGATTTTTTTGTAAAGAACTTCACTTCACATAAACATCATCTGGAAAATATTGGTCTATAAGGTTCATCTAAAATGTTCGTATGAAATATTTTTCCAAAATGTTCATCCAAAATCTTCATATGAAATTTTCACTTTATTTATCTAAAAATATTAGTTTGAAATTTTCACTTTGTTTATCCAAAAATTCTTGTTCAAAATATTCACTTTTTCATAAAAAATGTTCATCCGAAATGATTGTCTAAAATTTTCACTTTGTTCATTTGAAAATGTTCATCCGAAATTTTAACTTTGTTTGTATGAAATGTTCATCTAATTTCCATTCTTAAACAACTTTATATGTAATCTAGTCTTCAAAAATATACATCACAAACTTTATATAACCGTATCTTCCAAGCTTCGTAAACTTTGTAAACCTTGTAAACAACTTTCCTCATCCAAAAATCAGTCTGACTCTGTACACCCAAACTCACTTCTCCCCCTTTCTTACAAACTCACGGATCACGATATTTGTTTAACTCATTTTAACATCCTAAGAAATTAAAATAGTACTTTTTTTAAATTAATTATTTATTTCATTTATAATTTAAAATAATGATTTTTAATAATTTTTTTATGAAACTAAATAATTTTGTGCAATAAAAATAAGTTTTTATCTCAATTATAAAATATTACTTTGTATTTTAAGAGATAAAATTTTTATATCTTAAATTAAAATAAACTAAAATATTCCTTAAATAAATATATTTTTAAAATAATACAAAATTCTTTATTTAAAATTATGTTTTAATATTAAATGTATTGGATATATTTTTATTTTTCAAGATAACTATTTTGATTTAAAATTACAAACAAATACTATTTTTTTTAAAAAGGAATTAATTTATTTAAAAGAATATTTTGATATAAATATATTTACTTGAGAGAGGGTGACAGATGAGGGAACCGAATGCGGAATGAGGGTGAAAAACGCGTTCGTGATTCGCGAAGCTTTGCAGATGTGGTCGCAGGGGCCGATCATATTAGGTCTCTTGATTCGGCTGAATCTCCGCCTCTTGCTTATTCCTTTCATCCGAAGCAGTTCTGTCATAGGGGTCATGCGACCATTTCCTTTTCACAGAAGGAGGTTCAGTTTCTTGCTTCTGATCTCAGATTTTTTCTTGTTGGTAAACTTTTTATGCATCGTCCCTCTCTGATATTCCTACAAAAATCATTCGAATCCATTGGATTTTTTGATTTTGAAATCGACTTGCTCAACTCGCTGCATATTGCGATTTGAATTTCCTCTAAAAACGATTATTATCGGATTTGGTCTAGGGGTTCTTGGAGTTTTGGGGGCTGCTTGATGAAAGTTCTTAAATGGTCCCCTACATTCGATTGCTTTTCTGAATCCCCGATTGCACCTGTTTGGTTAGGTCTTCTAGGTCTGATGATGAATCTCTTCATGCAAATTGCCCTTTTCCCTATTTCTAAGCTTATCAGTAATCCCATTAAGCTGGATTATGCGACTCAAAAACTCACAAGGCCTTCGGTTGCATGTGTGTGTGTTGAGGTTGATCTGTCGCAGCACCAACCTTCCACTATTTGGATCCAGAACGGGGATGCAGGATTTTTTCAGGGCGTGGTTTATGAATCCTTACTGAGTTACTGTACAAATTTTTTACATCTTGGCCACTCCCTTGGCGATTGTGCTTCTGGGAAGGACACCATGAACAGTCGTCAGCCTGTGAAACCTTTGCTGAAGGAAGGAAAATCAGTATGGATTGAGAAAGATTGAAGGCCTCATGCTGAATAGACTAAACCCTCTAATTTTAAGGACCCATTGGAATCCTCATCTGTTCTGGATTCCTTCCCAGCACAGCCTATTGGCGATAAAGATTCTGTCCTTTCTAGTTTTGTGGATGCGGTCAATAATGCTAAGCCTTTCAATGATACTCCGGGAGCAGCTCCAACCTCTAATGAGTCAGCACAAGAGGCTCAGTCTATTTCTGGTGATTCTAATAATGATGATAGTGAGCAAGCAGATAAAATTGAGGAGGAATACCTGCGCTCGAGTGCCAAAAAAGGTAAAAAATCTTTTATTGATTGTGATGGTTATATCACTTCACACCCTAAGAAGACTCGAAAGTGAATTGATTATTCTACACTAGAGAGGACCATTTTCACTAGATTGTCAGGGCCTCGAATGGGGGAAACTAACATCCCTACACAACCGGTTATCAATAAGAATACTTCTGCATCAGAGCCTTATAATAAAGAGGACTCCTCCTCATCATAGGAAGAGGACTCCTACTCTTGGATTTAGGATTGGGAGGATAGAATTAAGCTTAGAAATTTCACTCGGGTTATTAAGGATACAAGGAGGAATTCTACTCTTAGATTGAGGAGCAAGCAAGGTTGTCTTATAGAAGATATTGTAACAAAGAAATATCTGTTGATGACTATCTCATTATCAGGGAGCGTATGTTTGATAAGGTGGAATTTAAGCTTGATCGGAATCCTGATTTTGATTATCTCTAGCTTCGGTGGGAATAGCGCTTTTTCACTCATGGTCTGCTTTTCGGTCTAGCACATCAACTACAGGGCTTTGAAGCTCAGTCTTGTTTGGGGATTGCTGCTGTTATTTGTTTTTCACTGATCTGTTTCTTTCAATGGAGTTCTGGACATTGGGGCTTGTCCCATGACCTTGCAGGAATGATTTGGAGGTATTCCTTTTCACCATTGCTTCTCTTTTCATTTTTTTCTCTTACTGGTACAAGCTATTTGTACCTCGTGTAATCAACTGTATGTCTTTTACTTTTTTATTAATAAAATTTGGAGCGCTTCTTTGCGCCTTTGTGGTATATTTAATTGATTATTTTTTAAAAATCTAAGATTTGAATAAATAGATTTGTTTGAAAATTAAAATGATTACATTTTATACACATGTAATGAAATGTATATACATATCTAATTTAATATTTATGATACTGATTATAATTAAAATTTTACTATTACTTTGAAATAAATAAAAGCTGGAATATTTTATAATAAGTATAAAAATTATAATTTTGTATTGAAATTTTAAAAACAATGATGATAATAATAATAATAATAATTAAGGGTAAACACATTTTTTTAATAAAAATTATTATTATATCTGAGATAATAAATTTTATAAATATATG
This sequence comes from Viscum album, assembly GCA_963277665.1. NCBI lineage: Eukaryota > Viridiplantae > Streptophyta > Magnoliopsida > Santalales > Viscaceae > Viscum > Viscum album. The sequence continues at coordinate 997,788,979 of OY728135.1, forward strand.
AATTTATAATATGTTTTTGTTTTATAAAATTTTGAAATTATAAATATCTATAATTATATTAATATAAAAAACAAATATATATATATATACACATTACATGTTTAAAAAACAAAGAAAAACATGAAAATATAATATAATAATATATTATAAAAAAATAATATTGATAAAAAAAGAGGTAGAAACATGAGGTACAAAAAGAAAGAAAGAAATACGTCAACATGGAAAAACACTCAAAAAAATAAAATAAAATAATAGTTATAAAAATTGGAGAAGGAGACACACGTTAAAACACAAGTGCGATCCCCAATTTCTCTCACCTAAAATATAAGGATGATATTATATAAAAATAAGATATAATTGAATAAAAAATTAAAATCATGAAAAATAAGTAAATGAAAATTTTAATTTTTCCTTTCCTGGATTTCAAAGGAAGTTTTATTATATCTTGTTATATAAACTTAATTTCTGCACACCCAAAAAGAGACCTAACTCCCCCCAAATTCATTCAAGTTGTTTTGCTTAGTATCTGAAGCACACCAGAAGCTGGTTTTCTAATTTTATTTAAATCAACTGAGAGTTATGTTTTGATATAAAAATTTATACATACATACATATATATGTTTAAGTATATTTATATTTTTCAAATAAAATGTTATTTGTGTTTCATTAATTTTATTTATATTATGATTTAGAAAACAAGTCTCTAATTTTTATAAACTAGGATTTACTTTATAACCCTTTTATAAAATCTCATTATATAGTTATTTTTAAAGAACTCTATATCTATATATATTGATATATATATATATATAATATTTTTGAGAAATAATGATTTAAATAATAATTTATCATTTTAAATGAGTTGTTTTATTTTTAAAATCATTAAATTGTGTCTTTTACAAATAAGATAAGAAAAGTCATTATTTTATGTATAAGTTCTCATTTTATGTGCTAAATCTAAATAAAAGTTATTATTTCATGTGAAAATATGTGTATGCACCTCCTTGTATGTCACACATAATTTATATATGTCCATCATCTAAGTTATCATTGACATTTCATGCATTTTTATTTAAGTAAACATTTATTTTATTATGCATATATATTTATGACTTTTAAATAAGAACAGGGATTTCTCCTAAGTATTATTTTAGAAATTCTCAAAAAAATGATTATTTCATGTTAAGAAGTATGTAATATTATTTTATTTAAATAAAATAATTTATTTATGTATTTGAAACGTTTTTGGGTTATGATTGAGAAAGGTAAGACCCTTAAAATATTTTCTTAAAATTAGTACTAGAGTATCGAATGTTAAGTTATGGTATGGGGAGTAAAACCATGACCTTAAGGGGATATTGTTCCATATGAGATATTGTGAAAAATTTGTTAAATGGGTGATTTTAATTTTTTTAATTAAAAGGGTTTAGGTTATTTTTATTTCAGTATATGGGTTTGTTGAGCGGCAATTAATCTGTCACTTTGATTGAAACACTTTAGTGCCAAATGGATTGGCGCTTGAGGTTTTTTTCCTAAATCCCCATGCCACCCCTCCCAACCCCCCTTATATATATATGTATCTTATATATATTTATATTTATATAATTATAATTATAATAAATATAATTACTAAAATAAATATAATAAATTTATAATTATATTTATAATAATTATATAATTATATAAATATAATTATTATAATTATAATAATTATATAATGATAATAATTATATAATTAAAATAAATATATAATTATAAATATAATAATCATATAATCATAATAAATATATTATAATAAATATAATAAATAAATATAATAAATACATAATCACAATTCTTTAGATTTATTTATATATAAATATTTATAATAATATGAATGTAAATATATTTATAAATATATAATTATTAAAATATGGTTACATATATATTTAAAATTTATTCTTAAATAAGTAAATATATATTTATAAGTAAACATATAATTATAAATATTTCTAATAAATATATAATTATAAATATTCATAATAAATATATAATTATAATTATATTTACAAATGTATTTATAATTATATAATTATAAATCTATATTTATATAGTTTTAAGTTTTTATTTACAAATAAATTTGAAATATTTTTCAACGTTTAATAAATAAATAAATTTATTATATTTAATTATTTACAATATATTTAAAAATTAATATATGTTTATAAATATTTTAAATTTATTTATAAATAAATAAATATTTACCATTTAATATATTTAATATAATTATAATTATATTCATAAATATATAATTAAAAATAATTATATGTTTATAAATATTTAAAATTTATTTATAAATAAATAAATATTTATAAATATAGATTTATAAATATAGATTTATAAAAATATTTATATTTAAATAATTATAAATATTTATTAATAATTATATAATTTTAAATATATTTATATTTATCTAATTATAAATATTTATTTATATAGAAACATGTATAATTATATAATAATAAACATATTCCATAAATGTATAATTATAAATCTATATTTATTAGTCAGTGTCACACATTTCATTTAGATTGTATTTGTACTTCATAATTTATACGCTTATAAAGCCACATACATGAAACATAATAATGTTACAATTATGAGACTTTGACTTTGTTTTTATTTATCTAAAACAACAATTACTTGTCATAATAAATAGATTTTTAATATATACAACATGACATCTGAATAAATCAACTTTGATGCCCCCCGGTACCACAATGTGGTGTCTGAACCTCACGCCCACTCCATGTCTGATGTCTGTATCGCTCCGGTGTCCTAGATGGGGGTTCCTCCTCTTCTAGTGCTTCTGGTGCCTCCTCATGTTGTTGTGTAGAGGACTGGCCAACATCACGTGTAGAGAACGTCCCAAAATCATATGAGGAGCCATATGGCCCCAGAGCTCCAAAAAATGGCAGAAATGAGACATTGAAGAAGTCCTCGTCGACAAGAGAGGGGGCCACCAAAAGCTGTGTTACCAAACCCAGCTCGTAGTCCAAAGCAGTCATCAGAGACAAAATATGTGGCATATATGAATCTCCCTGCTGTGAAAGATCATCACTAGGATAGGTAGGATCATCTCTCTGCGGTGTGGAAACATCTGCAGGAGTTTCTCTCAGACGTCTATGTCGTCACCTATTCCCCTCCTAATGTACTCATCTCTGTCTTCTAGCTGGCAGTGGTGGTGGTGGTGTAGCATCCTCAGTAGGCATAGCAGGGACATCATCATCTACAGGTGCTTCAGCCGGAGGATATGGATCCGGATATACCTGTGGCACCTCATTATAGAAACTGTCACATATGAACCAAATATGATCATTGAGAGCCAACACATCTCGATGAACTACATCCCGCCTAATATATGAATCCTCCTGAGGATGTGTGATATGTGAAATATTACCAATGTCGTCTGACTTCAAATGAAATAACACTCAAATTAATACCAAAAGCGAGTTAAAAAAATATAATAAATATTAGTAAACATACCAACTACTGAATGCCAATCCCCTGATGTGTAAGGTGCATGATGGTATGCCATCGGTACCAGTCTGCATAATCCCCCTAATCAGATAACTGATAGTGTGCTATAGGATATCCATATGTAAAGATACCATATTGGGCATGCGTGTCCCAAAGCTCGATATAATCTGCATGCATCTGCCACCAGTCTGTAGTTTTTATACCTATAAGCATAATTGAGTGTAACACATCATCCTGTCATGGTGTCTTTAGGATATTCTATATATAACTAAACTGGCGCATGACCCGGTCTATCTGGTTCCACTCAATGATGCGAAAGTGGATGAATGACACCACTGCAACACAATCTCCAATCATAACTGTGTAGTATGGTGGAAGTGATGCGTAGAAAAAACATGTATACAGAGTCCATGAAATCTGAAATGTAATCTCAAAAAATAAGTCATATATTAGCATGAAAATGTTACTAAGATTACATTGGAATAACTTAAAAATTTAATAAAAAATTAAATTTGTCTACAAAAAAATAATGTTTAACTTACATCAGTTGGAACTATGATGTCAAATATCTGTCGAAAACTGTGCACACTATGTCTCAGAGTATGTACATACTTCTGAGACTGACTGCACTTTGTTAAAAAAGAGTAATATATGGTAAGTTTATAAAAAAATAACAATAGTACTAAATAACTGAAAGTAATAACATAAACATACCATCATCCCTGAAGACAGTCCAAAAATAGCTCTGGTGTAAGTGGTGAGATAACTTGAGGAGTGATGCGTGGAAAATGCTCCCAGGGCCACATCTGTACCAAAACCATACAACCTATAATCTTCCATGCATCAGTGTAAAAAATGGTATAGAGACATCTATACAGATGTGATAATACAATAGACCCCCAACTCTATGTAGCCATTTGATCAAGATCCTCAAGTAATGGGAGGTACATCATGTGTACCAAAGGTCAGGAGTTGCCGACGCACAACATGCCTCCGATCAATCAAAAAATATATGAACTTGTGTGCTGAATAAGTGTATCTTTTCCTAGATCCTCAGGAATGATGAAAAAATTCTCATCAATCCACCTCATGTGCAAGTGCGAACCCAGGAGGACACCTCATACGACGATAACATCAATGCCTTGTAGAAGTTGTATGATTGCAGACCAGTTGCCACTAGTGGTACCTGCAACTGCCTATCCATGGATGGGTAAACCTATTATGTAGGCGATGTCCTCTAAAGTAATGATCATCTCCCCCTCTGGGAGATAAAATGTGTGTGTCTCTGGCCGCAATCTCTCAACAAATACAACAATCAAATGGGGATCAATGGTCTTGAATTCACACATAGAGACTCCATAAAATCTTGCACATCTGAGGTATGGAAAAATAACTGTTGTGGGTAAATCATGATGAAAACGATGTGCTCTCTGAACAGTAATAAGTCTAATAGGTTTCCACTCCAACACATCAGGCTACATGTGCATCTCCTAGGAATATAACAGAGGCTTCTCAATCTAAATGTACAAATAGTAAAACATTAATTTCATGTAAGATATGAAATTTATCATGTAAGGTATGCAATTTATCATGTAATGTTTAAAAGAATCATAAAATGGTTTGCTATCTAATCCATTTTCAATCTAATATGAACTAAATTGGTACTGTATGACCATCTCAAAGATACTAATATACCTAATGGATGTAGATTCCCCTTATGAATATAGAAAGGAAAATATCATCCAATAATATTCGATATGAGCCTAGTATAGAACTAGCCAATCTATACTTAGAATTAATTCGATTCCTATATTTTACAGCATAAATAGATCCAAAATGAAATGATAGCCAACAATTTTAGAAGAACATTCCTTAAAACGTGTGATATATTTAGATCACACTCCCACTGGCGTGTTCATGTTCATAACACCATAAAATCACTCCACAACCAAACCCAAACCATTAGAAAACTAAGTAGATAAAAATGAATGTGATGATCTTGTATCATCAATGGTGAAGGTACCCCTGAGAGGAAAGAAGTGGAAAAACTTCATTAGTTGATCCATGATAACTCATACTACATTATTATTTTGATGTGTCCTGGATAATCTTGTCATTAAATCCATAGTGAAATCATCCCACTTCAATTATAGAATGGGTAGAGGCTCCAAAAAACCCAGTAGACCTCTGTTTCTTGGCCTTCACCTATTGAATTCATTAGATCGAACAAAATTACCACAAACTCGTAAAATCTATACATACTCTTAAAAGAGTATCGAGGAATGTTATATGGTATAACCCTAAAATGATGGCAATAAGATCTAAATTCAATCTTGGAGAAGATCTTGGAACATCTCAGTTGATCAAAGAGATCATTGAGGTGTGGAAGGGGATACCAATTATTTACTATCATATTTTTCAGTATTAAATAATCTATACATAAGTGAAAAGTCTAATCAACCTTCTTAGTGAAAATAATAGGAGAACCCCAGGGAGAAGTACTAGTCCACATGAATCCTTTTGATTCTAGATCTCCCAACTGAACTTTCAACTCATGAATCCAAAACATGGATTGGTTGTGAATCACTCACAAATCTAATCACCAAACTAAGGATTATTTGTGAAATTCACTACTATTGGTTAACTACCTCTTAGCATAACATGTGATCTAAACTTCCTCCCTGGTATCCCCGTGATGCTCTCATCACACACACGCTCGCCACCATCTGTATCATATCACCATTCAACATTCACTTTTCCTTCTCTTCCTGAACCCATTTACCATATTCATATATCTACATACATTATGCATCTTTACAAGTAGTAAATGGGTGAAAGAAGAGAAATAAAAGTGAATTCTAAATGGTGATATGATAAAAATAGTGGCAAGAGTCTGTGTGATGAGAGAATCATGGGGACGCTGGGCAGGAAGTTCATATCACATGCTATGCTAAGAAATAGTTAACCAACAATAGTGAAGTGCGCAAAGAATCCTTAGTTTTGTTATTAGCTTATATCTGGATCAAAGAAACCCTTTGTAAATATGTAAAGGTAATCTTGATATTTTCATACTAAAATAATTGTCCATAAAATTAATGTATTATTTTAATTTTTATGTTTAATTTATTTATTTTTAATCACTACTGGAAATCCCATTTTTACCAATGCTTATATCCCAACGGTTTATCAAACTGTTGGGAATGGTTATGTAAACCAACGGTTTTAAGAAAACCGTTAGTATAGAGGCTTTTATGAAGAAATTTACCAAAGGTTTGTAAAACCGTTGGTATAGGCCTCAATTAATACACTTTTACCAATGGTTATACACTAACCATTGGTATATGTTGGAATCTATGCCACCTTTACCAATGGTTTAAAGAAACCGTTGGTATAGGACTACATTTCCAACAGTTTTTTAAAACAGTTGGGAAAGTTTTCCCCAAAATCCAGTTCGGGTTTCTAGTAGCCCCTCTGCTCAATTGTAGTCCCCCTCTGCTCGACTGCAGCCCTAAATTGAAGGTCTCCTGACGCTCTCTCATTACCCAGTCTCCAAAACTCCATCCATCCTCTTCAATCAAACAATTTTTCTGTTCTACCCTTAAAATATGTAAGTTCTACCTCAGTTATAATGTTCTTCATCTATTTTTTTTATTTTCTATTTTGATTTGACCTAAACGTCTGGGATCTCTCTATACAAAGACTCAGGAACTCGTTCCACTCACAGATCCATCTTAAATCAAACAATTTTTTAGTTCTACACTCTAAATCTGTATGTACTACCTTAGTTTTAATGTTTTTCATCTATTATTTTTGTTTTCTGTTTTAATTTGGTATAAACTAGGTTGTGTTGTTTATGGCATGTGAAGGTTAGTGATATTGAGGATGAATTGGATGTTGGTTGGGTGATGGATTGGAGTTGTGATGTTTTTTGGATTAAGTTTAGTTAATTTTCAATGAATTATTTGGGGATTTCATCCCTTCAACAGAGCCCCCACTCCTCATGGACCCTGGACACCCCCCCTCTTGGACCCTGGACAGTCCCCCCCTCCTGGAACTTGGACAGCCTAACCCCCCTCTTTCTTGAAACTTGGATAGCCCCCCTCCTGGACCCTGGAAAACCCCCCTCCACCCTCCTCCCAGGACCTTGTATAGTCCCCCTCCTTCTTGGACCCTAGGAAGCCCCCCACCCTCCACCTTGGACCCTGGATAGCCCCCTCCTCGATGGACCCTGGACAACCCCCCCTCCTTCCTGGACCATGGACAACCCCTTCTCCCCTTCTCCTTGACCCTGGACAACCCCCACCCCCCTTCCTGGTCCCTGGACAGCCCCCCCAACCCTCCTCTTAGACCTTGGAAATCCCCCTCATCCCCCTCCTCAACCACCAAATACCCCCACATCAAAACTTTGACCACCAAACTTGGTCATGCTGGATTTTCTCTAAAAAGATAGATTTGATCCTCAAACCACCTCAATAATATCCTAAACAATGATTATAATTTGGTTTTCACCACATAGCATCCAATTGTATTCCAAGTCACTAGTCTATCCTCCCTTGGCTAGATTTTACAAAAAGCGTTCAACCTTAAGGATCCAAATAAAAATAAATTGATATAAGACATTTGATAATGGATTAAAATTTCAAATTTGGATCCAATGAGGAATATTTGAGATATTATGCATCATGTCCATGAGTAAATCCATTTTTATATATCCGATAAGTTATTTTTCACAATTTTCACACATTAATTGTTTTTAAAATGTGACAAACATTTATAAAGGTTCTAATTTATAAAAATGAATCTATTTGTGGATGCAGCTTAACCAACAATGTCTAGCTTGTATGCCTCTTCCATGATCATCGATGTGCACGTCCCATCTCCATCTGACCTTGCACGACGGGTGACTCAGCGTCTGGATAATGACGAGCACCATATTCTCTTACTTCCACACCAGATTCACACCCACTATGCTCCTGAAGTGATCAATCCCACTAAGCGTCCTTGTGAGCTTGATGACACAACCACCAGTTCTTGTAAGAGGCAGAGGAGTTTTGAGCTGATGGACCAAGACGATTGACCAGTGTCCATCCATCTGGCTGAAGACGTAAAACTTAGAACTTCCTGGGAGGCAACCCATGTTCTAGAGTTTCATCATTTTGCTTTTTTTACTTGGTTTTAGGAAATAAACATGGCATGTATGCAACAATTTTTTAGCTGCTTCTAATCTGTATGTGCACTTGTCATTACTCTGCATGACTGCTTCTATTTTGTATGATCCTTAGTGTTATTTTTTATGACATGATGCGGCTATGTGCTGTCTATGTGTAGATTTTATAGGTACATAAGTATGTGCACTTTTCATTATTCCATTCTTTCAGTGCTTAGGCCGATGGTACGAGGGAGGTTCGTACCAGAGGTAGACGAGCATCTCCGCGTACCCGACTAGACCCTTCCCCTCCGACCAAACGCATTCAGATTCTATTTAAACTTAAGGGAACGATCCATGGGTCAAATGTGATGTGTATAAGTCAACCCCGCCTCAATAAAAGGCACGGTGTGGCCAGGATCACTCAAACTGCCTCTCTTTTGTTCAAAATTGACTTATTTTTAAGTAAAATCAACAAATGACATATGGGAAACCAACCAAACACCTTCGTATTGTGTTGACACTTTAGGAAAATGATCCATGGGTCATATGTGACATTTAAAAGTCAACTACGCCTCAATCTGATGCGCGGTGTGACCGGTATCACTCCAAGTGTATGTATTTTGTTTAAAATGGACAATATTTTACGTACATACGTCAATCCAATCAAACAGATTTTTATTGTATTGATACTTTTTCACAATGATCCATGACTCATATGTGTCATGTATGTGTCAACCCTGCCTCAATTCGAGGCTCGGTGTGGCCGATACCACTCAAAGTGCCTCTGTTTTGTTAAAAATGGACTTAATTTTAAGTGAAATCAACAACTGACATACGGCAAACCGACCAAACACATTCGGATTATGTTTAAACTTAAGGAAAACGATCCATGAGTCAAATGTGACGTTTATGAGTCAACTCCGCCTCTATACGAGGCTCGGTGTGGCCGACACCACTCAAAATGCCTCTGTTTTGTTAAAAATGGACTTAATTTTAAGTGAAATCAACAACTGACATACGGTAAACCGACCAAACGCATTCGGATTATATTGATACTATAGGAAAAAGATTCATGGGTCATATGTGATGTGTACGAGTCAACCTTGCCTCAATCCAAGGCGCGGTGTGGACAGTACCATTCAAAATGTATTTTTTTTATTCAAAATGACTTTAATTTTAAGTGAAAACAACAACTGGCATAGGGAAAACCAACCAAATGCGTTCCAAATCTATTAAAACTTTAGTAAAATGATCCATGGGTCATATGTGACGTGTATGAGTCAAACCTTCCTCAATCCAAGGCATGGTGTGGCCAAAACCACCCAAACTGTCCCTCTTTTGTTTAAAATGGACAATATTTTACGTACATACGGCAAACTGATCAAATGGATTATGATTGTGTTGATACTTTTTCAAAACGATCCATGACTCATATGTGATGTTTACGAGTCAACCCCACCTCAATTAGAGGCCCGGTGTGGCCGACACTACTCTAAGTGTCTCTGTTTTGTTAAAAATGGACTTAATTTTAAGTGAAATCAACAAATGACATATGGAAAACTGACCAAACGCATTCGGATTATATTGAAACTTAAGGAAAATTATCCATGAGTTAAATTTGATGTGTACGAGTAAACCCCGTCTCAATAAAAGGCTCAGTGTGGCCGACACCACTCAAAATGCCTCTGTTTTGTTAAAAATGGATTTAATTTTAAGTGAAATCAACAACTGACATACGCTAAACCATCCAAACGCATTCGGATTCTATTGATACTACAAGAAAACGATCCACGGGTCATATGTGATGTGTACGAGTCAACCCCGTCTTAATCCGAGGCGCGGTGTGGACGGTACCATTCAAAATGTCTCTCTTTTGTTCAAAATGACTTTAATTTTAAGTGAAAACAACAACTGGCATACGAAGAACCGACCAAATGCGTTCATAATCTATTGAAACTTTAGGAAAACGATCCATGGGTCATATGTGATGTGTACGAGTCAACCCCGCCTCAATCCGAGGCGCGGTGTGGCCGGAACCACCCAAACTGTCCCTCTTTTTTTTAAAATGGACAATATTTTACGTACATACGTCAAACCGATCAAACGGCTTCTGATTGTGTTGATACTTTTGAAAAACGATCCATGATTCATATGTGATGTGTAAGAGTAAACCCCGCCTCAATTTGAGACCCGGTGTGGCCGACACCACTCAAAGTACCTCTGTTTTGTTAAAAATAGACTTAATTTTAAGTGAAATCAACAACTGACATACGACAAACCGACCAAACGCATTCAGATTATATTTAAACTTAAGGAAAATTATCCATGAGTCAAATGTAACGTGTTCGAGTAAACCTCGTCTCAATACGAGGCTTGGTGTGGCCGACACCACTCAAAATGCCACTGTTTTGTTAAAAATGGACTTAATTTTAAGTGAAATCAACAACTAACATACAGTAAACTGACCAAACGCATTTGGATTCTGATGATACTATAGGAAAATGATCCATGGGTCATATGTGACATGTACGAGTCAACCCCACCTTAATCCGAGGTGCGGTGTGGACAATACCATTCAAAATGTCTCCCTTTTGTTCAAAATGACTTTAATTTTAAGTGAAAACAACAACTGACTTACGAAAAACCAACCAAATGCATTCTGAATCTGTTGAAACTTTAGGAAAACGATCCATGGGTCATATGTGATGTGTAAAAGTCAACCCCACCTCAATCCGAGGCGCGGTGTGGCCAGAACCACCTAAACTGTCCCTCTTTTGTTTAAAATGGACAATATTTTACGTACATACGTCAAACCGATCAAACAGCTTCTGATTGTGTTTATAATTTTGAACAACGATCCATGACTCATATGTTATGTGTAAGAGTCAACCCCGCCTCAATTAGAGGCCCGGTGTGGCCGACACCACTCAAAGTGCCTCTGTTTTGTTAAAAATGGACTTAATTTTAAGTGAAATCAATAACTGACATACGGAAAACCAACCGAACGCATTTAGATTATATTGAAACTTAAGGAAAAGATCCATGAGTCATATTTGACGTGTACGAGTAAACCCCGCCTCAATACGAGTCTCGGTGTGGCCGACACCACTCAAAATGCCTCTGTTTTGTTAAAAATAGACTTAATTTTAAGTGAAATCAACAACTGACATACAGTAAACCGACCAAACACATTTGGATTATGTTGATACTACAGGAAAATGATCCATGGGTCATATGTGACGTGTACGAGTCAACCCCGCCTTAATATAAGGCACGGTGTGGACGGTACCATTCAAAATGTCTCTCTTTTGTTCAAGATGACTTTAATTTTAAGTGAAAACAACAACTGGCATACGAAAAACCGACCAAATGCGTTTCAAATATGTTGAAAATTTAGGAAAACGATCCATGGGTCATATGTGATGTGTACGAGTCAACCCTGCCTCAATATGAGGTGCGGTGTGGCCGAAACCACCCAAACTGTCCCTCTTTTGTTTAAAATGGACAATATTTTACGTACATACAACAAACCGAAAAAATGGCTTCTGATTGTGTTGATACTTTTTAACAATGATCCATGACTCATATGTGATGTGTAAGAGTCATCCCCACATCAATTCGAGGCCCGGTGTGGCCGACACCACTCAAAGTGCCTCTGTTTTGTTAAAAATGGACTTAATTTTAAGTGAAATCAACAGCTGACATACGACAAACCGACCAAATGCATTCGGATTATATTGAAACTTAAGGAAAATGATAGATGAGTCAAATTTGGTGTGTAAGAGTAAAACCTGCCTCAATAAGAGTCTCAGTGTGGCCAAAACCACTCAAAATGCCTCTGTTTTGTTAAAAATAGACTTAATTTTAAGTGAAATCAACAACTGACATACAGTAAACTAACCAAACGCATTTGGATTCTGTTGATACTACAGGAAAACGATCCGTGGGTCATATGTGACGTGTAAGAGTCAACCCCGCCTTAATCCGAGGCGCGGTGTGGACGGTAGCATTCAAAATGTCTCTCTTTTGTTCAAAACGACTTTAATTTTAAGTGAAAACAACAACTGGCATAGGAAAAACTGACCAAATGCGTTCCTAATCTGTTGAAACTTTAGGAAAACAATACATGGGTCATATGTGACGTGTAAGAGTCAACCCTGCCTCAATCCGAGGCGCGGTGTGGCCTAAACCACCCAAACTATCTCTCTTTTGTTTAAAATGGACAATATTTTACGTACATACGTCAAACCGATCAAACGAATTCTTATTGTGTTTATACTTTTTAAAAACGATCCATGACTCATATGTGATGTGTACGAGTCAACCCCGCATCAATTAGAGGCCCGGTGTGGCCGACACCACTCAAAGTGCCTCTGTTTTGTTAAAAATGGACTTAATTTTAAGTGAAATCAACAACTAACATACGACAAACCAACCAAACGCATTCAGATTATATTGAAACTTAATGAAAACGATCCATGAGTAAAATTTGACATGTACGAGTAAACCCCGCCTCAATACGAGGCTTGGTGTGGCCAACACCACTCAAAATGCCTCTGTTTTGTTAAAAATAGACTTAATTTTAAGTGAAATCAACAACTGACATACAGTAAACTGACCAAACGCATTCGGATTCTATTGATACTACAGGACAATGATCCATGGGTTATATGTGACGTGTACGAGTCAACCCAACCTTAACCCGAGGTGCGGTGTGGCCAATATCACTATAAGTGTATGTATTTTGTTTATAATGGACAATATTTTACGTACATACGCCAAACCAATAAAACGGATTCTGATTGTGTTGATACTTTTGAACAATGATCCATGGCTCATATGTGATGTGTAAGAGTCAACCCCGCCTCAATACGAGGCCCGGTGTGACTGAAACCACTCAAAGTGCCTATGTTTTGTTTAAAATGGACTTAATTTTAAGTGAAAACAACAACTGACATACCAGAAACCGACCAAACGCCTACGGATTCTATTGAAACCTTAGGAAAACGATCCATGGGTCATATGTGATGTGTATAAGTCAACCCCGCCTCAATCCGAGCCGTGTTGTGGCCAGGACCACTCAAACTGTCTCTCTTTTGTTCAAAATGGACTAAATTGTAAGTGAAATCAACAACTGACATACAAGAAACCTACCAAACACCTTCGGATTTTGTTGAAACATTATGAAAATGATCCATGGGTCATATGTGACGTGTATGAGTCAACCCAACCTCAATTTGAGGCGCGGTGTGGCCGGAACCACTTGAAGTGTCTCTCTTTTGTTTCAAAAGGACATCATTTTTAGTGAAAACAACAACTGACATACGGAAAACCGACCATATGCATTCAGATTCTGTTGAAACGTTAGGAAAACAAACCATGAGTCATATGTGACGTGTACGAGTCAACCCCACATCAATAAGAGGTGCGGTGTGGCCAGAACCACTCGAAGTGTCTCTCTATAGTTTAAAATGGACTTCATTTTAAGTGAAAAGAACCACTAACATACGGAAAACTGACCAAACACATTCAGATTCTGTTTATACTTTAATAAAAGTATCCATGAGTAATTTGTGACGCGTAAGAGTCAACAGAGCCTCAATCTGAGCCTCGGTGTGGCCGCCACGACTCAAAATGACTCACTTTTCTTTGAAATGGAAAACATTTTAAGTGAAAACAACAACTGACATATCGAAACCACACAAAACGCATTTGGATTCTGTTGAAACTTTAGAAAAACAATCCATGGTTCATTTTTTATGTTTAAGAGTCAACCGAGCCTCAATCCGAGCCTTGGTGTGGCCAGGACAACTCAAAGTGACTCACTTTTCTTTGAATTGGAAAACATTTTAAGTGAAAACAACAACTGACATACTGAAAACCGACCAAACGCATTAGGATTCCATTGAAACTTTAGGAAAACGATCCATGGGTCATTTGTGACGTGTAAGAGTCAACCACACCTTAATCCGAGTCGCGGTGTGGCTGGGATCACTCTAAGTGTCTCTCTATAGTTTAAAATGGACTTCATTTTAAGTGAAAAGAACAACTGACATACGAAAAACTGACCAAACACATTCGGATTGTGTTGATACTTTAGGACAAGGATCCATGGGTCATTTGTGATGTGTACAAGTCAACCGCACCTCAATATGAGCCTCGGTGTGGCCGCCACAACTCAAAGTGGATCACTTTTATTTGAAATGGAAAGCATTTTAAGTGAAAACAACAACTAACATACGAAAAACTGACCAAATGCATTCGGATTCTATTGAAACTTTAGTAAAACAATCCATGGGTTATTTGTGACGTTTATGAGTCAAACCCGCCTCAATACGAGTTGCGGTGTGGCAAGGATCACTCAAAAATGTCATTTTCTTAAATGAACCACATTTTAAGTGATAATAACTGGCATACGGAAAACGAACGAAACCCTTTTGGAATATGTTGATACTTTAGGAAAATGATCAATGGGTCATGTGTGACGTGCACTAGTCAATCATGCCTCAATACGAGGCATGGTGTGACCGTTACTACTTCAAGTGTATGTATTTTGTTTAAAATGGATATCATATATAGTAAAAACACCTGTATATGAAAAACCGATCAAATTATGAATTGAATTCCAAATTTAACATATAATTGTCATCTAAATTTGAAATTAAATTCTAAATGAATTTTAAAATAAATTCTAAATGAATTCTAAATGAATTTTAAAATGAATTCTAAATGAATTCTAAATTATGTATCTTTATAATTATGTTATGAATTATGATTTAATTCTGAATGTGTATAGTTTCCGGATGTATTATATGTTAAATGTATATGAATTTGTTTTTTATATGTATATGTTAGTTCGTTATTGCAGGTAAAGTAGAGGGATTGAAGAATCACAGGTGAATGGAGACCATGCTTCTCCCCTGTACAAATTGCAGGCAGCTGTGCAAATTGCAGGCAGCTGTGCAATTTGCACAGCATAGGCTATGCCAACGGTTTGAAACCATTGGAATAGTCTTCTAAGGAGTTTTATACCAATGGTTCAGATGGAACCGTTGGTATAAACTCTTTCCCAATGGTTTCAAACCGTTGGGAAAAGATTTATAGTTGGCTTTTTCCCAACGGTTTTGAGTGAACTGTTTGGAAAAGATAGAGATTTTGTTGGGTTTTCCCAATGGTTTACTTAAGACCGTTGGGAAAACATATGCCAACGATTAATGTAAACCGTTGGGGTAGGTTGATTTTTCTAACCTATCCCAACGGTTCTTTGTAAACCGTTGGGAAAACTTTTCCCAACGGCTTACTTCCCCACGGTTTGCAGAACCGTTGGGATAGATATTCCCAACGGTTCTGCGGCCTTTCCCAATAGTTGTGAACCGTTGGAAATGCCTCTTTTTCCAGTAGTGAATATTACTCATAATAATTGTTTTCTTATATAGGTGGATTCTTTTTTTGAGTTTATGTGGTTTGTTTAAAGCTACTCATGCAGTGTTGGAAATTCTATAAAGAAAGTCAACAGTGATAGTCATAAAAACGATTACATGTACAAACTTTTATAGTAATTGATAGAGTACATGATTCATTTTAAGCATTAGAGGATTTACTTATGTGTCTAGGGAAACGTGCCTTTTTATGACCTTACTGGTGGCATATGCTGCACCTTCATTCATGTATTCATTCACTGGGACAATCCATCTTATTCTAAATACGAGTTGACTTTGGCCCCCCTTTAGGTCGAAGCCTAGTGTTGTTCGGTAGAAGCGTGGGTGGGCCATCAGATAACCAGAAATTCTGATATTCCCCAATTGGCATTCACAGAGTCATGTAGCAGTCGTTGATACTCTCTAGTCGATAATGTGGATCAACAAACTACTCCCAAGATACGTTTATGTAAGCACATGCGGCAATCACATGGTCGTAAGGATATCTCAATGCTTGAAAGGTCCCACATTCACAATAACTCTTATCTAATAAAAACACTTGCACATGACCATTACTACAGGCCACAACATCATTGGGCTCAACAACCTCAAATTGTTTCTTTGGATGATTAAATGAAATTACATGATAAGTTGTAGCCTTCTCAAGAACTCTATCTATCTCGCACTAGAAATGGAGTCTATAGCGCATACCTCTGTTCAGACCCTCCTCATCCTGCTTTCCTCATTCTAGAAAATATTTTACACTATGATAGAAGGTATCTTGTACCAAACCTGTAATTTATATTGAAAACATTATACTAATATTATATTATAATTGTAGCTCTTTTGAGAAACATATAGTCAAATATTCTTATTTACCAATGATAGGTAATTTCCAAAATCCTTTGAAAAATCCATTTATGCATTCTACAATATTGATCGTCATATGACCATATCTCCTCCCATCATCATATTCCAATAACCATTTATGCTTTGGTATTTGCATCATGTAATCATAAACTTTTGGATTAGATCGGTGAATATCTTCAAGATGCTCTTCCATCCTTTATTGTTGAGGCTTGTATGCCATCAAAAAAGAACAAATCTAAACATATATGGTAGTAACTATGATAATTATTTGTAAAATGAAAAATGATATTCATACCAATTTTTAAAATTGGTTTCTTCATTGACTCATTCTTGAAATTATTTCACAAATTACTAGTAATGTGTCAAATACAGTATTGATGATGGGAATAGAGTGGTCTCTAGGAAATACCCTTAGACTATACTGCCTCCTCGATTACACGATGGTGATCTAAAATAAGACAAATCCCTTCTAAGTCCGTAATAAACTCTCAAAGACATTCCAGAAACCAGATCCATGATGAGAAGTTATCCTTCTCCACAATTGGAAATGCCAAAGGTATAAGGGATTGATTTCCATCTTGTGTGGAAATAATCAATAAAGTTACTGTATACTTTCCATATAGAAATGTGCTATCAATCTGTATAAACTGATTGCAATGTATAAAAGACACCACACATGATAAAAAAGTCCAAAACAATCTATAAAACATAACCATCGAATTATTAACTTGGCTGTGTTGTTTAACACATTTAGTAGTATGTAACCAATAAATCACTTGGTTATTTTGGCATAAAATATCCAGAAGTTATGGTAAAACTCGATAAGAGTCTTCCAAATCACCATACACTTTCACAATAGCCTTTTTTTGTGCTTCCCATGCCTTCTAGTAAGAGATTTGATACCCAAAAAGTTGTTTTATTCGCTCCACCACCATAATGACAGGAATATCATGACATGCTCTAATATTTTCAATAATAATAGTTGAAACAAACTCAATATCTAATGAAGAGTGTTCCTATGAAAATCTTGGGTTCACACATGTGTGTGGAGTAAATCTAGTGATGCACTATCTTTGAAAAGTGTTATCAATTATAGCTCGTAGATGCATTTGACTGTTCAAATCATATTTGTCATAACAGATCAAATAATAAGACCTCTTTGACTCTTATACAACATAAGAGTAATTTATTTCAATGTGATATTGTTTTATCACATTTTTCATTGAATATTTTCTCTCAAACTCTCTTCCAATATATATAACACCTTCATCAGACACTTGATTTGTGCCACTAATGATTCCTAGAAATTCTATACTAGGAGTAATAACTGACTAATAAAATTCTGGAAAGAAACTCATGCCTTCAGTCGACCATGAAGCTAATAGTGGAGGATGGTTCAATGGTCGGTTGAACCTCACATGAGTGGTCACAGACTGTTCTTCCACATGCTCTTCTTCTTCTTCAAAATCCTCTTCATTTTCTTGTTCTAAATTGTCATCATCCTCAAAATCATCGACCAATGCATCTAAAGTATGTGGAGGACTATCCATTGAAACTATGGCTGAAGGAAATGACAGAACAAATACCATTGATGATGGAACTTATTGATGTGTTATAACAGGAGCATTTGACATAGTTTCATGAAGTTATGATGGCCAAACTTCCAATATCGATGGAACCTCCATTGTAGCTATAGTGACATACAACTCCATTATTTGATTATCAGGTTGATACTTAACCAACAAAAATATGTATTTCCAATCTTCATCATCAGTTACTGGATAAGACACATTCCAAAACCTATCTACAAATTTAATATTTCTGTATGTGATAGATTCTATCACTTTATTGCTCGTCCGTTTTAACTTTCAATGAATTTTCCTTTGAAGAGATTCCAAAGTTGTACAAAATCCAAGATTCACAACACCTTATGGTCTTATACTATAACTACGTCCTTGTTCTATTTCAATTATTTGACCATTGCAATAAATATAGGCAACCACCTTTTTTTATAAAATAAACCATCGTTATTAATTATATATGACCAGATAATCAATTTATGTATGCATGCTTCTAGTAATTTAGGTTGGAATCATAATCCCTCCACCAAATCAATATGTTCAAACCATATTGATGTGTAACTCTTTACAAAACCCATGAGTTTGTGTTACTTACCCCAAAATAGAATCCAAACATATTCATACATATCCACATGCATCATTTGCATGAGGTACACAAACAAATCATGTAAAAGTATAGAGTTATATGGGATTGACAAAATTCACATGAGTAAGCCTGGAGTGACAGATAGCCAACCCCATTCACTTTCCAAGACAAGTAAAGGCTCAAGAGAGCATTCAATTCATGAAAAATCGAACACTTAACATGCAAAAAATATATTCAACAACTAAATTCAAGTTCATAACTTAAATTACAAACTGGGGCTGAGGTAGATGAAAAAAAATTCATTATCATACCTATAATGTAATGAAATGGTATATTCTAGAATCAATTTATAAAATAATTACTTCGCTAATTAATATAATTACTTCACTAATTAATATAATTACTTCTCTAATTAATATAATTACTTCACTAATTAATATAATTAATTCACTAATTAATATAATTAATTCGCTAATTAATATAAATACTTCGCTAATTAATATAATTACTTCTCTAATTGCACTTAATGAAGCCCCTAATTACACTAAATATAATTACTTTGATAATTATACTTAATGAATCCCCTAATTACACTAAATATAATTACTTTACTAATTACACTTAATGAATCCCCTAACTACACTTAATATAATTAATTCACTAATTAAAATTAATGAATCCCCTAATTAAACTTAATGAATCCCCTAATTCGAATTCATGAATTTCCTAATTAGAATTCATTAATTGCCTAATTAGAATTCATTAATTGTCTAATTACCATTCATTAGTTTCCTAATTACCATTCATTAGTTGTCTAATTACCATTAAGTAGTTGCTTAATTACCATTAATTAGTTTCCTAATTACCATTAATTAGTTTCCTAATTACCATTAATTAGTTTCCAAATTACCATTAATTAGTTGACTAATTAGAATTAATTAGTTTCCAAATGAGAATTAATTAGTTGCCTAATTAGAATTAATTATTTTCCGAATTAGAATTAATTAGTCGACTAATTATAATTAATTAGTTTCCTAATTAAAATTAATTAATTGCCTAATTAGAATTAATTAATTGCCTAATTAGAATTAATTAATTACATAATTACCATTAATTAATAGCCTAATTAGAATTAATTAATAGCCTAATTAGAATTAATTAATGGCCCAATTAGAATTAATTAATGGACCAATTATCATTAATTAATCACCGAATTAGAATTAATTAATCCCTGAATTATAACTAATTAATTCCTAATTAGAATTAATTAATTCCTAATTACTCTTAATTAATTACCTAATTAACATTAATTAATTACCTAATAACCATTAATTAATAAACTAGTTACCATTAATTAATTACCTAGTTACCATTAATTAATTACCTAGTTACACTTAATTAATGACCTCATTACAATTAATTAACCACCTCATTACAATTAATTAAACACATAATTAAAATTAATTAAACACCTAATTAAAATTAATTAATTACCTAATTACAATTAATTAATTACATAATTACAATTAATTAATTACCTATTACAATTAATTAAACACTTAATTACAATTAATTAAACACCTCTAATTATAATTAATTAAACACCTAATTATAATTAATTAATTAACTAATTATAATTAATTAATTACTAATTACCCAATTAAAATTAATTAATTACCTTGTTATAATTAATTAAACACCTAATTACAATTAATTAAACACCTAATTACAATTAATTAAACACCCAATTAAAATTTATTAATTACCTAATTATAATTAATTAGTTACATAATTACAATTAATTAATTACCTAATTACAATTAATTAAACACCTAATTACAATTAATTAAACATCTCTAATTATAATTAATTAAACACCTAATTAGAATTAATTAATTACCTAATTAGAATAAATAAATTTCCTAATTACCTAATTAAAATTAATTAATTACCTCATTACAATTAATTAAACACTTAATTACTATTAATTAATCACCTAATTACAATTAATTAAACACCTAATTACAACTTATTAATTACCTAATTACAATTAATTAATTGCCTAATTAAAATTAATTAAACACCTAATTATAATTAAATAAACACCTCTAATTATAATTAATTAAACACATAATTAGAATTAGTTAATTGCCTAATTACAATTAATTAATTCCCTAATAATAATTAATTAATTGTCTAATTACAATTAATTAATTACCTAATTACAATTAATTAAACACCTAATTACAATTAATTAAACACCTAATTACAATTAATTAAACACCTAATTATAATTAATTAAACACCTAATTACAATTAATTAAACACCTAATTAAAATTAATTAAACACATAATTACAATTAATTAATTACCTAATTACCATTAATTAATGACCTAATTACCATTAATTAATTATAATTACTTAAAATAAACTATTCTATTTCTAAATAAAATACATTAATTATGAACTATTTCTATGAACTAAATAAATAAATATATAAATTAACATATTAAATAATTTGAAAATTATAATTACATCAAATTTGTGGAAGGTGGTGATCCTTCCGAGCACAATGGCTACATGGCCAAAGAGAGGCAGAGCCCCAAGTGGAATTTGAGAGAGCAAATCTAAGAGAAGATAGAGAGAGATAGGCGGTGTGGGAATGGAGCATGAGAATGGGGAGGGGGGCGAGCCCCCTTATATGGGGGGTGGGGTGGGGTAAGATTTAGGTGTAACTTGAAGTGGCACTGATAGATTTAGGGTATAATGGTCACCTCCACTTCAAGTGGTGCTGAACCATTCCGCCACTTCAGTGCCACTTGAAGTGGTGGGGCTCTAACCCATTTTCCAAATTAAAAAAATAGACCCATAAAAAAAATACCCCCCTATGCCAAATTATCCGAGATACTATTAAGTGGTCTTATGATTTTTATGGCCTGTTGAGTTTCATAATTAATCTTTAAAAATTAATATTTTCAAATGGAGAAATCTAAGGAATTATTTTTAACATGTTATTATTTTGTTAATTTATGGTTTTCAAAATTGTATGAAAATTATTATACTTCAATGTTTTGAAAACCTATTTATTTATTATTTTAAAATTATTTACCAATGATTTTTAAAACCTCTTACTGGGTAAAATAATTTCTCATCCTATGTTTAAAATTTATTTTCCATAGGTTTAGTAGAAATTATACTAAGGCATTCACTTCGCTCACGGTGTTAATGCATGCGAAGTGTTTTAGTTGTTTTATTTTACTTTTGTACATTTTTGTTAATTTGTAAGACATATATCGAATTCTCCAAAACTTAGATCGAAAAAGTTATTGGTATGTGAAATGGTTTATGATTTTTTCAATTGTCTTTTATTAGATAAAAATACACAACATTTATATGTGTTAAGTCTGGAAACGCGGGTTTGGGGCTTCACATTTGGTATATGATTGACATTCTAGACAACTATGAAGATTATATTGTCTAAGCGGTAGAGTATAGAAGTTTAGCAATTCTAGTTATTCTTAATTATGAAGACGTAAATTCATATTTTCTAGTTCGATGAACAAATTGCGAGGGCATCATTCTTTTAAGGGGGAAGAATGTAACATACCCAAAAATTCCAATAATACTTTTATTTTAATTAAATATTCCTCATTTATAATTTAAAAGAATGATTTTTAATAAAAACTTTTATGAAAATAAAGTATTTTGTGTAATGAAAATAATATTTTATCTCAATTATAAAATATTACTTTGTATTTTAAGAGATAGTATTTTTATATATTATATTGAAATAAACTACTATATTCCTTAAATAAATGTATTTTTAAAATAATCCAAAATTATTTATTTAAAATTATGTTTTAATATTAAATGTTTTGGATATATTATTATTTTTCATTAAAAATAATTTGATTTAAAAATATAAATAAATACTATTTTTTTAAAATATGGTATTAATTTATTTAAAAGAATATTTTAATATAGATATATTTTCTTGATTATTTTTGTAAAAATATAATATTTGAATAGCTATATTTGTTTTAAAATTAAAATGATTACATTTTACACATAAGTAATAAAATGTATACACATATCTAATTTAATATTTATGATACTAATTATAATTAAAACTTTACCATTACTTTGAAATAAATAAAAACTCACATATTTTCTTATAAATATGAAAATTATAATTTTGTTTTAAAATTTTAATTATGATAATAATAATAATAATAATAATAATAATAATAATAATCAAGGGTAAAACATATTTTTTTATTGAAATTTATTATTATATTTGAGATAATAAATTTTAAAAATATATGAATTTATAATATGTTTTTGTTTTATAAAATTTTGAAATTATAAATATATATCAATATATCAATATAAAAAAATGAATATATATATATATATATATAAAACATTGCATGTTTAAAAAAAAGAAAATTTGAAAATATATCATAAAAAAATAATCATGACAAAAAAAGAGGTTGAAACATGAGGTACAAAAAAGAAAGAAAGAAATACTTCAACATGGAAAAAATGCTAAAAAATAAAATAAAATAATAATAATAAAAATTAGAGAAGGAGACTCATGTTAAAACACAAGTGGGAGCCACACTTTCTCTCTACAAGAATGTAGGGATGATATTATATACAAATAAGATATAATTGAATAAAAAATGAAAATCAAGAAAAATGAGTAAATGGAAATTTTAATTTTTTCTTCCCAACTTTTGAAGGAAGATTTATAATATCTTATTATATAAAATTCATTTATATACACAAAAAAAGAGACCCGACCCCCCTAAATTCCTTCTAGTTGTTTTGCATTGTGTCTGAAGTACAGAAGACATTGATTTTCTGATTTTTTTCAAATCAAGTAAGGGTTATGTTTTGATTTACAAATTTATACCTATATATACATGTTTAAGTATATTTATTTATTTTTGAATAAAAGGTTATTTGTACTTCATTAATTTTATTTAAACTATGTTTCAGAAAACCAGTCTCTAATTTATTTTCAAATAAGGATTTAATTTATAACATTTTTATGAAAACAATTTATATAATTATTTTCAAAGAACTCTATCTATATATATTAAGAGATATATAAATATATATTTTATTATTGAGAAATAATGATTTAAATAATTACTATATGATTTTAAATGATTTTTTTATTATTAAAATCCTTAAATTGTTTCTTTTATAAATAAGATGAGAAAAGTAATTATTTTATGTATAAGTTATCATTTTATTTATAAGTGATGATTTTATATACTAAATGTAAATAAAAGTTATTATTTCATGTGAAAAAATGTCTTTGCACCTCCTCGTATGTCACTCATAATTTAGATATGACAATAATCTAATTTATCAGTGACATTCCATGCATTTTCATTTAAGTAATCATTTATTTTATTATGCATCTATATTTATGAATTTTAAATAAGAACATTTGTTTATAAGCATGGAATTATCCAAAATATGATTTTAGAAATTCTAAATTTTTTTTATGCCATGTTAAGAAGTATGTAAGATTATTTTCTTTAAAGAAAATAATTTATATATGTATTTGAAATGTTTGTGGGCTATGATTGAGAAAGACGAGACCCTTAAAATATTTAATTAAAATTGGCACTAGAGTATCAAATGTTAAGTTATGGTATAAGGAGTGAACCTATGAACTTAAGGAGATATTGTCCCATATGAGATATACCTAAGTGGAATTGCGAGTTTCTTATGGATTCCTGAGTATCATAATTAATCCTTAAAATTTATTATTTTCAAATGAAGAAATCTAAGGAATTATTTTTATGATATTATTATTTTGGTAATTTAAGGTTTTAAAAATTGTATGAAAATTATTATATTTCAATGTTTTGAGAACTTATTTATTTATTATTTTAAAAGTATTTATCATTGATTTTCAAAACCCCTTACTGGGAAAAATAATTGCTCACCCTATGTTTAAATTTTTTTTCCACAGGTTTAGTATAAATTATTCGAAGTCGTTCACTTCACTCACACATTTAGTGAACACAAAGTGATTTAGTTGTTTTATTTTATTTTTGTACATTTTTTTTAAGTTGTAATACATGTATCTAATTCTCCAAAACCTAGACTTGAAATGTTCCTTGTATGTGAAATAGTATGTTAATTTTTCATATGTCTTTTTTAGATAAAAATACACAACATTTATATATACTGAACACAGAAGCACGTGTTTGGGGCTTCACAGTTGGTATCGGAGTGATGGTTTAGAAAACTTAGCTGATTAGATGTTTTCTAAGTAGTAGAGTATAGAAGTTAGCATTTCTAGTTTTTCTTAATTCTAAAGATGTAAATTCATATTTTTTTAGTCTGGGGAATGAATTGCAAGGGCATAATTCTTTTAAGGGGGGAAGAATGTAACATTCTAAAAAATTTAAATTGTACTTTTATTTTAATTAAATTTTTATTTCGTTTATAATTTAAAAGAGTGATTTTTAATAAATTTTTTTATGAAACTAAAATATTTTGTGTGATCAAAATAAGTTTTTATCTCAATTATAAAATATTACATTGTATTTTAAGAGGTAATATTTTTATATCTTAAATGAAAACAAACTAATATATTCATTAAATAAATGACTTTTTAAATAATCAGAAAAAATTATTTAAAATTATGTTTTAATATTAAATGTTTTGGATATATTATTATATTTCAAGAAAACTACATTGATTTAAAATTATAAACAAATATTTTTTTTAAAATATGGTGTTAATTTATTTGATTATTTTTGTAAAAAAATAATATTTGAATAGCTATATTTTTTTGAAAATTAAAATAAATACATTTTACACACGTGTAATGAAATGTATATACATATCTAATTTTATATTTATGATACTTATTATAATTAAAATTTTGCCATTACTTTAAAATAAATAAAAGTTGACATATTTTATTATAAATATGAATTTTTTTTTGAAATTTTAATGATAATTATAATAATAATAATAATAATAAAGGGTAAAACATTTTTTTAAAGAAAATTATTATTATATTTCAGATAATAAATTTTATAAATATATGAATTTATAATATGTTTTTGTTATATAAAATTTTGAAATTATAAATATATATAATTATATTAATATAAAAAAAGAATATATATATATATATATAAATGTTACATGTTTTAAAAAAACAAATAAAAACATGAAAATATAATATAATAATACATTATAAAATAATAATCATGAGAAACAAGAGGGAGAAACGTGATGTAAACAAAAAAAGAAAGAAAGACGTCTACATGGAAAAAACGCTAAAATAATAATAATAATAAACAGTGGAGAAGGAGACTCATGTTAAAGCACAAGTGGGAGCCCCACTTTCTCTAACCTAGAATGTAGGGATGATATTATATACAAATAAGATATAATTGAATAAAAAATGAAAATCATGACAAATGAGTAAATGAAAATTTTAATTTTTCCTTCCCCTACTTCTAAAGGAAGTTTTATAATTTCTTGTTATATAAACTTTATTTTTTCACACCTAAAAAGTACTTGACTCCCCCCAAATCCATTCGAGTTGTTTTACTTAGTGTTCGAAGCGCAATAGAAGTTGGTTTTCTAATTTTCTCCAAATCAAGTAAGGGTTATGTTTTTATTTACAAATTTATGCACATATATATACATATGTTTAATTATATTTATATTTTTCAAATAAAAGGTTATTTTTATTTCATAAATTTTATTTAGACTATATTTTAGAAAATAAGTATCTAATTTATTTTCAAACTAGGATTTAATTTATAACCTTTTATAAAATATCATTATATAGTTATTTTCAAAGAACTCTCTCTCTATATTGATATATATATATATATATTATTGTTGAGAAATAATGATTTAAATAATTAATATATGATTTTAAGTGAGTTTTTTTTATTAAAATCATTAAAGTTTTTCTTTTATAAATAAGATGAGAAAATTCATTATTTTATGTATAAGTTATCATTTTATGTGCTAAATCTAAGTAAAAGTTATTATTTCATGTGACAAAATGTCTCTACACCTCCTTGTATGTCACTCATAATTTAGATATGTCCATTATATAAGCTATCATTGACAATCCATGCATTTTTATTTAAGTAATCATTTATTTTATTATACATTTATATTTATGAATTTCAGATAAGAATAATTGTTTGTAAGCATGGATCTCTCCTAAATATGATATTATAAATTCTCAAAAAAAATTTATTCCATGTCAAAAACTATGTAAGATTATTTTTTTTTGAAAAAAATAATTTATGTATGAATTTGAATTGTTTTTGGGTTATGATTAAGAAATGCACGACCATTAAAATATAAACTTGAAACTAGAGTATCGAATGTTAAGTTATGGTATGATGAGTAAACCCATAACCTTAAGGTGACATTGTCTCATATGATATATTACTAAGTGGCCTTATGGTTTTCTTATGGTCTGCTGAGTATCATAATTAATCCTTCAAAATTATTATTTTCAAATTGAGAAATATAAGGAATTATTTTTAACATGTTACTATTTAGGTAATTTATGGTTTTAATTTTTTTTGGAAATTTATTATATTTCAATGTTTTTAAAACCTATTTATTTATTATTTTAAAAGTATTTACCAATGATTTTTAAAACCCCTTACTGGGAAAAATAATTTCTCACCCTATGTTTAGAATTTATTTTCCACAGGTTTAGTAGAAATTATCCAAAGGTGTTCACTTTTATCATGAAGTTAACACACACGAAGTGTTTTAGTTGTTTTATTTTATTTTTGTATAGTTTTGTTAAGTTTTAAAGCATGTTTCTAATTCTCCAAAATCTAGACCGGAAGAGTTCCTGGTGTGTGAAATGGACTATGTATTTTTCATCTATCTTTTATTAGATAAAAATAAACAGTATTTATTTGTTCTGAACCTGGAATCATGGGTTCGGGGCTTCACACTCATATTGTCGGAAAATTTTAGAACTGTAAAGCATCATCAGATTTGATTTTCACCACCTTCTACATTCGGTACCTTTCTTCTCAGTATATTCTTAATGAAACTCCATCAAATATTTTTCAGAAAAATTATTATGTAAAGTTTGTTCAATATTTTCCGCAAATTTGTTAAGGAAATTTCATGTGATCTTTTCCATTTTCTTAAGAAAAGTTCATCTGATCTTTTTCTATAAATTATTTAAGGAAAGTTCGTCTGATCTTTTTTACTTTCTTAAGGAATGTTTATCTAATATTTTACACTTTATTAAAGAATGTTTGTCTGATATTTTGAAGAAATTTTTTCAAAGTTATGTGTTTTTTTATTTAGAAAACTAAAGAAAACATTTTATAGAAAACCTTATTTTTTAAAAACAATCCAACCAAACTTCTTTAAAAAAACTTATTGTAACCTAAAAAATACTTCATCCAACTCGGTCCCAACATATCTAATTAAATATTTTTATCTTCTTTCCAAGTTGATTATCTACTTCATTTTTAAATTCTTTGAATTTCTCAAAGGAATAAAACTTATACCTCATCAAGTAGACATATCCATACCTACTCAAGTTATCAGTAAAAGTTATGAAGTAAGAATACCCATCTATAGCCTCTACTATAAATGGTCAACACAAATCAGTGTGTACCAATCCTAGAATCTCTATGGCCCTTTCCCCCAGTCCACCAAATAGTGGTTTAGTCATTTTACCTTCTAAACAAGCATGAAATATTTTAGTGGTTTTAGCTTAAAAGAGTCTAAATAGTTATATTAATAGAGATTTTCAAACAATTATCATTTACATGACCAATGTGGTGATGCTAAAATTGGGTGTTATATGAGTCATGCGAACATGATTCATTATCAATTTACAATACTTGGTATTCTTAATTTAATACAAAATGCCATTATTTAAATGTTCCAAACCATAAAATTTGTTTTATTTATAAATGAAACATATTTTATTTCCAAACTTGAAAAAAACCATTTGTATCTAGTAAAGATACATAAATCTTGATCTTGGTAAGAATTGGTATATAATAAAAATCTCATAAAACCAATATCATTACTATTGGTAATGAAATGTGGTAGCATCCAATGGCTAGAGTAGCCAACCTCACACCATTAGCATCTCATAAATCCACCTCTAATTTGGAAATATTTTGAAATCTAATTGGTTCCTTTATTTGGATATATATGTGAGCACCACAAGTTGTATCTAATACCTAATGTGTAGATATTGAAAGATTACACTCAATAATGAACATGCCTTTAGCTTCCCCTTACTTTTGGGTGAAGTTACTCTTCTAGTGTCCTTGCTTTACACATTTAAAACATATTGCTTCCTTTTCCTTTTCCTACCTCTAGATCTTCCTCTTTTTGGAAGGATAGTGCTTGGGAGTTTTAGACATGTTATGATTCTTGGGCCCCTTTTTCTTCTTTTTCTTATTCATCACAAGGACTATGAGTTTATCACAAACCATGTCCTTATCAACTTGATGAATCAAAGTAAGAAGTTACAAAAGGCTTTTCTCATTATCACTCATGTTATAATTAACAATAAAAATAGATAAAGACTTGGGTAGTGAGGAGAGTTTAAGATCCATGTGAAACTCATCTGGGAATTTAATCCTTAAGATGTCTAAGTGTTCAATGTATCCAATAAGATTGATTACATGAGGCTCAGATGGAGTCAAATCTCCAATATTGGTTATAAATAGAGCATTGGATATCTCATATCTCTCTTGTCTCTCCTTATCTTGATATATATATCAAAGAAAAGACATTATGATATACACATCCATGTCCTCATGTTGCTTTAGAATCTCATTGTCCATGAATGATAGCATGTATCAATATAAATCTGTGGCATTGTTCAATTGTTTCTCATAGAGAGACAACTCTTCTTCATTATCCTCTTTACCAAGTGCTTCTGGAATAGGTTCTTCCAATACATACAATTTCCTTTCAAGGTGTAGGATAATGTGTAAGCGCCTTCACCACTCTTGGAAATTTGTTCCATTCAAAAGGTTATCATTCTCAAGTATAGATCATAGTGATATGTTTGAAGTCATGTTTATTACTGTAGAAATAAATCATCTTATGTTCTAATCCAGGTATCCCCAAATTTAGGGTAATTTGGTGACGCACAATATAGGGTGAAGGCCCTGACACCACCATAGGATGTGGACCATGATGTAGTAGTGGGTGATATGATTTAGGAATTACATCAGATGACTACAGGAGTGGCGATGTTGTAGGAGAGAATAGAAAAATGAGGCGCACAATGTCAGTGTTAGCTAGTTGATGGAGCAATAGATGAACAAGGAGTACATCAGTTTGATGGCTATAGGAGTGGTGGATGTTGGTAGGGATTATAGGTGGAATAATGGTGCTGGAAGGTGCATGAATGATAACACGTGAACCAGTCGATCTCTAGTGTGAACACACAGGTCCTTTAGACTATGATTGGACCTATAGGTCTAGGCCTACAAGTTTTATTTAATAGGGTTTAATACCGAATGTGCCTACAAAGGCCATGTAATGGTATCCCTCTTCCCATAATAACAAGAGGGGTGTCTTTGTTTTAAAAAAAAATGGGGGATTCCCCTTTCTATTAGAAATATGAATATAATTTTAGTACGTTATCTGATAAAAGTTAGATAAATAAATATTATATTATATTTATTAATCCCCCACTATTTTTTTGAAACCCAATATCCCTTACTAATAGATTCAAAATATACTCTTACTTCGAAATTCTAGTGGTAAGGATCCATATTAACCTTCTCATCACCCCCAATTTGGACGATCAAGCAATTTTAAGAGTTTTAGGTAGACATTACAAATGCCAACAACATTAACTCACATTTACTTGATCTGTTTATTAGACTCCCCAATCCTAAAATCCTTAAATTTTATTTCCTAAACCTTTTCCTCCTAGTTACACCAAGCTATGCTTTAGCAGTCAACCCTTGATGTGAACTAAGTTAAGTCAACCCAAAAATTCAAGTTAAAATTCCTTGATAATTGAAATCACCCTTAATTTGGCTGGTAATTCACTTTGAACTATTGTTCAATTTTAACTTAAGTAGTGGAAGGATATATCGAATTACTATATATAATTGAGGGATTTTCATCTTTATGTGTAAGTTTCCCATTTTTTTATTTTTATCACATTCTTGTTAATATTAAGTGGATTCACTTAAGTGATTAACCATGTCTTAGATAAAATTTACACATAACCCAATTTATTTTAGTTCTATCTTACTTGCTTGTTAATTCATAAATTCATGTGATTACTACAAAACATTCATAATGAAACAACCATGCATCTTGATAGAAATAAAATAATAAAGTGGTATGATCATGAGCTTTTACTAATGGTTAGTTTATCTAGTAGGTGATAAACTAATCATCAACCTAGGGGAAAAACACCTTGAACCATTTTATGGTTCATGTTGAAACTTTTCACCTGTCCACCTATGCATTACTATGTGATTAATTTTGTCTCAACACAAAACTTGAACTTCCTTCACTAGCTTGAGAGATCTATCCATTACATATGATTTTACTCACTCGTAGGTGAGGGTAACTAAAGGATTGGTTAAGGAGTTTACATAAAATGAACCATGGGATCACAGTTCCTTACATAACGAGAGGAGGAATGATTCATAATACATCAATTTAATTTAACAATAAATTAAAAGGAAACCAATCACATAAAAAGTTTTGTTTTATGCTCATGGTCATCCACATACATGCAATGGATTACACATTTAATAAAATATCATTAAATTATAATAATTCTTATTTAAGATAAATCATGCTTGATTCAATTAATTATCTTATTTAATTAACCAATTATTTTATATTAATTCTCATTTGAAATTTATTTATATTCTCATCCATCATAATTTGAAACAAATTAAATACATTCATTTAAAATTAACTATGTGCAAGAGTTATAACTTGGAGGAAACATGACGAGTACCCATTCAAACTACCCAACATGCATTATATTCTTAAACTATCTACTCATGTGAGATGTTTCATACACAACTTATCACATAATTTCATGGTGTGTACATAGTAAAAAAATGACACACAAAACACATGGTATTTATGTTGTGTGTTAAGTTCCAATGCATGTAGAGTAATGACTGTATTATGACTTATACACGATATGCAGTTCCAAAAATTATGAAAAAAGTAATTAGATATTTAATATATATTATACCCATCACACGACATATACATAGTTAAATTAATGACACACAAAAGACATGCTGATAAGCTTTAAGTAATATAATAAATTAATTTTTAATTCTCTATAATTTGGTAATATACATTCCGTGTACTATCCAGCTACACAATGTGTATATTTCTCACCGTCTATCTGTGGCATACGCCTAGGGACTCAGCGTATAATCATGCCATAGAAAATAATAGAGTACATGGAATGTACATGAGATATAAAAATTATGGTCTCCAAGTTACATTGTCACCAGTCACATAGGCCGTGTAAGGAAATACACATCTTGTCTTTGACTAAAGGATAACAAGTTGTGTACGGATGTTACATGCCATGTAGTCCGAGTGATTGTGCACCATACTAACCTATTCAACAGATGGTGTCTTAAATACACACCATGTTTAATAAATGAACACAAATTGAATTAATTATGAATTAATTTTTTGTGTATTGAACACGAGTACATGACCTGTACTAGTAGGCTATATGGTGTTTACTCTTTTGCTAACCAGCTAGAATTATCAGCACTTATGGAAGAGTTATTTGAATTTATTTTATTCAAAAAATAAATCAATTTTATTATATTTTTGAGAAGTAAGAGGAAGAAGAGAAAATATCATGATTTGGATTAAAGAATGTTTAAACTTGATTTGAAAACGAATGATAAATGCATAAATAAATCAAAGATATTTAAATAATTATAGATAATTTTACGACTGCTCTAATACCAATTATAGGTTTTGGGTGTAGTGGAAGCACCTATGGGGAATTCCCAACTCAAAATTTTGTTGTAATCGATGACTAATCCAAGATGTACATCGATGATAAACACCATGACCAATATAATTGAATCAAATATTAATTGACGAGTGAATGCTGCAACCAAAGCACATGATCACCACATATTATTTATAATTAATTTAACAAATTAAATAATTGTATTGTGATTAATTCTTTCTCTGTTGATGAATCTGACATCATATCTATGTCATACCATAGTTTCAGTGTAGGAATCAAGGATATATTCCCTCTAGTGGTGATCCACATGTGGTCCATGAACCTCCAAACATCACCATAGGAATCTTTGGGTTCTATAGAAATTGATCCTAGTATTTATTTCATTCACCTTTGATTGCACTGAGAATATATTGGAGGGTTGTTTTTGATCTCTCTAGACATGAGAGTGGTGGTGGAGGAGGATCACTTTCTGTTATTAATATCATTCTTAGAGGGTGATCTCTCTAGGGCTTCAAGATAATTCCTTCCAGATATATTTGTGCACAATAAATGAAATGACAACCCCTTAATAAAATAATATAATTGGGTTTATATAATTCCAGGGTTAGAAAATAATAATTGGTCATACACCCTTATTATTTTTCTTAATCCTTATGAAACCCCATGTCTATAATAATTATAATATTACCATTTCTTGACATGTTCTAAACTCCTGAATTAAATTCAATATTATTTGTTCAAATAATATTCAATATATTTTTTTATCACCAGACCATTAAAATTAGTTTTCTATTACTCCATAATATTTAATAGGCCTTAAATAATGACTACTTTTTAATGAATAAATATAACTACATTGTAACACCCCGAGATTTTATGAAAAATATTCTTTTTAATTTCATTAATGTCTTGTGTTGTATGCTACACCAAAAGGAGCTTTCACAACATGCATCCTTGACTTGCCTTGCATTACACGCAATCGCGGCCTTCCTCGATAACTTGCATCGTACGCAATACCGAGTTTCACTAAATAATGATATGCTATTAAAATATTATTAAAACTAGCCGTTATGAATAGTAATAACAACTTTTTGAAATTTTGTAAATTTTATTTTTCAAAATGGACTTCATTTTTGGATTCGAAATATCGAAATTAGCTTAGGGTGAAATTTTGGTACGTTTCGGATAAATTTTCAAATTCTGATGAATAGTGAAAATTACAAAATTTTAATTAAAAACAATTTTTTAATCAAAATAACTAATAGTGATAAGTTATTAATTTTTGTGGTTTTAAAGTATATTTAGAATATATTTTTACAATTTAATACAATGTTGCTCATTGGATGTAATTTCACATTTAAACCAGATATAAACAAGTGTCAATCTTTTGATAGTTATTATCTCTTAAAAACACGCTATTTGTTTTGACGACGGGAATTAATTTTTAAATTAGTTAATGTAACTGATATGTTTTGAATTTGATAAAATAGACATCATTTTTGAATTCATAATATCAAATATAACTTAGGACTAATTTTTGGTATTATTCTAGAAACTTTCATTTTTTGATGAATAGTGAAACCACTAAGTGGTAGTTAAAAAACTAAATTTTTCATAAAACTTAATTTTACCGCTTCTGTGAGTGGAATTTTGAAAATCTGAGAGACACGGTTAATATCAAGGACTAAAATGTGGTTCAATGAGAAGAAAATAATTTTTGGTGAATAGTAACTTTTTACTTTTTTTACCACAGTTAAAAGTAAATAGGGTCATTAAGGGTACAAATGATATTATTATTACCCTAACACATGTCCTAATTCTATTGGATAAGTGTAATTCGACCAAAAACAACATTAGGAATAAAATATGACCATTTAAGCCCACTTGGATTAGATTAGGACATTTATTATTAATTTATTTAAAGAAGGGTTAAAATAGTTAAAATCAATGTTTAATAAGTAAATAATTTTTAATATAAGGTTATACATAAGATAAATTCGACTATAAATATTCATTAAAAAGATAAAAAGATTTCCTACATAATGATATTTTATTTTTAATTTTTAGACTTTAAATAATTTAATTTATTTATGACACAATGATGATGCAATAAATATCTTATTAATGAAATATTGACATAATTGATGTTATAAATACCCAAATAAATGTAATTTGAGACTTTTTATGAATTCCAAAAAATTTATATGTTAATATGACATGTTAGTGTTGATTTAGTTAACTTCGTTCGAACTAATAATTCTGTTATGATTTTTACAAAAATCAATTACCAAATAGTGTCAAAATTGACATAAAATAGTTTTTAAAAAAAATATTATATTATTAATTGTTATTATATTCCTAAAAATCTAAGGTTCGGCCAAATGACTTAGATAAGGTTATATATATTAATAATAAACAACATGGGGTTCTTTTGGCTTGTTATAGTAAGTTTATTAACCTTATAGTGTAAGAACACAAAAAGACACGGTAAAAGTAAAATTATCTAACTTAAAGTTTAAACTAAATGATAAGGTTAAAATAGTAAACTAAACTTTTCAAAATTCTATTAGATGATAGGATTTAGACCCATCCCCACCTTAGATTCTAAATAAATCAATTTGGAGCTATTTAAAACCGAATTTGGCTTTATAATAAAATAATATTTTTAGTTATTCCAAAGGTGCCCCTCTCCTCCCTTATAAAAGGGCACTTACTCCCTCTCTTACTCACACCACTTTGAGCCTTAAAGCTCGGACAACCCTTGAAAAATTATCTTCTACACTTCCCTAGAAACATCCTAGAGGTTCTGGTCTTCCTAAAAGACCAATTTTAGTGCCCTAAAAGGAGATCTCAAAGAGGCGCTTTAAAGAAGAGGTAATGTCCGTTACCGATTCTTTCATCTTTATTTATTATTCCACTTCTTCTTATTTATTTGTTTCATTATGAAGTAATAACATCAGTATCAATCATATACTGATATGTTATTATAAGTATGAAACAACCCTATTTCACCATCTATCCATCCTACGGAAAAAGAAATCACCGCGCGTGCGTACGTACGGAATACCGTCTCCACGCCGTGGTGTAATCTATTTTCCACCACCACCTTACTTGGATGGGTATAATGGTGTAAATAATGACTATATATGACTATTATAAACTGATACTGATTCTGAAATAGTATACATACACTCCAATACAATTCCACGATCATAGGAACGATATCATCACTCGTGCGTACGTACGGAATACCGTCTCCACGATGTGATGCGACTCGTTATACATGATCTTCATTTCATAATTATTATATAAATGAATTGAATTAATGAATATGATATATATTACACTAATACCATTCTGTAAATGAGGTATCTATAACCCAAAGAGAAGAATAAGAATTTATTCGACAAAACACGCATAAGAACAAAAAGTTATAAACACCTGAATAACAAGTAGCAATGAAATATTACTACTAAGAAGCTAAGAATATGACCATATATGATATCATAAAAATAAGTATGATTATGGAATAAGTCAATGACATTATTTGAATCATTATACAGGAGGTTCGGACACTTACAAAGCAAATTGGACCTAAGGTAAGGGAAATATCACAATCTCATTTTTATCCGAGATTGTTTATTCGTAAGTATTTACTGGGGTGTATTTTATCATCCACATCCATGTTTCATCAATATGTAATATTATTTCTATCCACCTACAATTTTTTTTAAATCCATTTTTACCCTTCAGTGAGTTTTTAGTAAAAGATATGA
The DNA here is from genome assembly GCA_963277665.1 of Viscum album. Lineage (NCBI taxonomy): Eukaryota > Viridiplantae > Streptophyta > Magnoliopsida > Santalales > Viscaceae > Viscum > Viscum album. Next base: position 997,825,886 of record OY728135.1, read on the forward strand.
AAGGAATCTTTTTTTGTTTTTCATACGAGGTACTTTTTGACTTTTCCGACAAAAGTACGAGAAGAATGTTTTTTTAACTTATACGACATGAATAGATTTTTAAAACATTATTTCCAAGAATCTTCCTTTACAAGTTATCAAGTTTATTTTTAATCAACTTATTTTAGTTTATAATTGTTTGACATGTTAAGAAAGGAAAAGTGTTTTTGATGTAGAAAGGATATTTTCCTCAAGAATAGAGTTCAAGTGTTTTATCAAAATTATTTTTCCATCTAAGATAATAAAGGGTTCTGTTTTCATCCCTATTATTACATTTATTTGATTATGTTGTGATGGAATTATTTTTATGTATTCCTTTATCTTATATGAATTGTTTTATGATGTCATGTTGTTTAAGAATCCCATTTTTATTACATGGGTTATGCTATGATGTATGGTTTATGATTTTGTGGAACACATAAGAATGATATCATTATGAGATGGGTGGGACCTATATCTCCCTCCAATTCATTGGGTAAAGATTTTATATCTCATGAGATAGACATGGATGGAACGGTAGGTTATACCGGTTCAGTGAAACAGGACTGAAATGAGGAGTGAACTCGGTTCAGAAAGGGACTTTGTCCACTAATATAGTCTTGGAAATTAGTCTTGACTAATAAGAAATGATTCTCTATGATTATGTGTGTATGACACAAAGTTTCATGTTTTAAGTTATGATTATTGGGATTCCATTTCACTACTATGATTTATCCCATGTTATGAAATTATGCTCTCTTTTTCAGGTTAAGATTTCCAAAAGTTATGTTCTTATGAATATGATGTGATTGATATTTCTTTTGTTTACCCTTATTGAGCATTTTAGCTCACCCTTTTGTATGTTTTCTTTCCCCAGGTCAGGAATAAGGTTATTAAGTAAGATATGCCAAAAGGGACTATAGATATGATGAAATAAATGGGAGACAGTCTAGACGCTTTATGAACCAGTTGTTTATGTTTCCCAGTTTCTAAAGACACTATACCTATATGGTCCTTTCATGGTTTTATTATATGTTGTAATAAGTATGCTTCAATTTTGAATTTTTAACAATGTATGTAAAGTATGGGTCGTTATAATTGGTATCAGAGGCAAAGGAGGTAGGAATGTATCCGATCCTTGGGAACTCTCACATGTGAGCGTTGGACGAAGCATGGCTCTCCGCCCAAGGGATTCATGAGGAAATGGCTGCCACTGGGGATGGTGGTGTGTCCCACCCAGGGGGTGTATCCACCCATGGAGTGCCCTGATAGGTATCAATTATAGTCCACTAGAAGTAATTCCAGACCTTTATATACATTATTCAAAAATAAATAAATAAATATTATATTCACTAAATAGAAAATAAATATTGATTAAATATTATTCTCACAAAATATTCTATTGAAAAATTAGTGATGAAATTTATACGATCAATAAAACCTAAATAATTATTAAACCACATATAGAAATGGCATTTATTCAACATTTTAAATAATTAATAATAATATTATTTAACTGAAGTTCTGGCTACACTTAGTGTGTGAACCACTAGGATTCTTTATCAGTGGAAATAAGTGAAGTAGTAAAAAGTGAAAGGTTAGCATCTAACAACATGATAATACACCCATATAGAAAGAGGTTAATGTAATAATAAATAAAACCTTATATGGACACTTAGTGTGTAATATAATCCATATTTGTGATATCTATAATCAAGAAGGTTGAATGCTGGTGCCATAAACCTATGTGCTCAATGTCACTTTCTTTGACTTTCCAAAATTGAACTTTCCTATAGAACACCATGTCCATGAATTTATTTAGGTTGTATAATTTCCATAAAAGGTCTTGTGATATCAAATTTTTTTAAATAAAATAATGAAAAAAATTCTTTCTCTCAATATTCATTAATGAAATTTTACTCGTGACACACCCAATGTATCATACTTCATCACAAACATATGTCATCATAGTTTTCATCAATACATCAAAGTACATGACTCATAATATCCATTAATAATAATCTTAAATTATAAGGATCAATACACATACCCACACATAGGAACGTCCAATGACACATATAAATATAAATTTCCTACTGGTGGGTCTCATTCTCATAATATATTACATTAGAAATCACCAAGGGCATACACCATGAGAAGGTACCTCAAATTCCTCTAAGTCTCCACCCATGATATATTATATCACTTCTATCCCTAAAATGATTTCATTTAGCTATATAAAATATATTTTAAGAATGAAATCATGGAACTTTTGGGTTGTTATCATAGTGGGGAACTATTATGACCTTTAAGTGCAATGAATACTCTTAAGACACTATAAAATACTATGTCACATAGAAGAATAATCATGATATGATAAATAGTTTATTAATATTAAAAATAATTAATTCAAATTATCATAAAGTACACAAAAATTGGTTCAAGGGAACTAACTCTAATAGAAGAATAACTTCATAGATCTTGAGTGAAGTGAATTTTGGGAATCTCAGACACAAAGGATCAAATGAAAACAAAGGCTGTAAGGGTTAAGATATTTTAGAATATCAACACCGCATATAGGCCCATAACATTAAATCCATATAATAAATTAATAATTAAATTTGTCTCACAAACACTTATTAAAGGTATATCATTAAAAAAAACCTAAATGAATTCAATTCTAAGATTTTTATCATTTAAAACTATCAAAATAGGTTGCAGAGTTGTTATGGTGAAGAATAAGTGGAGAATAACATGTTTTCCCCATAAAAATCACTACATAAGGGTAACTTGGTTTTACCTTTACATAACTCCTAGGTGTTGTTTAAGGGTACATGGTTACCCTTACGCACCTTTTTAAACTAAAGGAATACCCTTACATAACCTCTGAAAGCATCAGGTTACCCCTACATGAATCCCTTCTTACCCTTACATAGGTTGAAGAAAATTAGATCTACCCTTATGTAGCTCCCATCCCACCTTTACATGAACATGGTTTACCCTTATGCTTCCTATAAGAATTTGAAGTTACCCTTATGTAGTGAGGGACTACCCTTACGTAACACCTAAGGTACCCTTATGTAACCTTTAGAAATAAGGTGTTACCCTTATGAAAAACTCTAGTTACCCTTATAAAGTTCCTTAAGTACTCTTATGAAGAATATCTAACCCTTACATAGGTATAGTAAATCCATCAGTACCCTTACACATCGCATATAATCAGGGTCTCACCCTTATGAAACACTAAATAACCCTTATGTAGTGTATAGTTACCCTTATGCAAGGCTTCTTGGCCTTATGTAGTGGTCCCTTACCCTTATGCAAGTCATAGAAAAATGGTTCTACCCTTATGTAGCCCATGGAATCTGGATTTACCCTTATGTAAGGTCTTATAAACCCATTTTACCTTTACACAACACCATAAAACCTAAGCAAGGGTGATTTTTATTGAAAATTTATATTTTCACATAAAAATACATATAAAAAAGTAGGTTTTAAGAACATTTAAAAAATTTAAAATATTAAAATTATCCATTTAAATAGTTTATCATCCCGAGAAATATCTATAGCTGTCTTGCTCGAACAACTCAGACCACTGAGCTTGACCATCATACTCCCACTCCCACATCTTCTTATGGATCCGTATTTTCTACCACTAAACTTGAAAAGGTGGTATCATCTTCCCTTAAAGTAATTTCTTTATATAGTATATAATCTACACCAGAAAATCCTCATAAGATGCATCAGACTCCAACTCAATATCCTTGTAGTTGATGACATGCAGAGGATTGAGAAATTACCTCTTGAGATGAAACACATGAAACACATTTGTGTATACATTGGTAATAATAAGGAATATTTTTACGGTATTACACTATACTAACCTACTCAGTGACCTTAAAGAGTCCAACAAAACATGATGCTAGTTTTCCTTACTTCCTCATATATTGGTGGCCTAACCAAGGTGTCACTCTCAAGAATACCCAATTTCCCACAATAAACTCTAAAGGTATCCTCCTATGGTCAATATATGATATATTCTTAATTTGGGTGGAGATCAACCTATTTTATATCATTTAAACTCTCTCAAATGTCTCTTGAACCAAATTGGGCCACAAAACTACTACGTTGCCTTACTTATACCAACAAAGCAATGAATGACATGACCTATTGTAAATATTCTCATAAGGTTCCATCTTAATTGAAGCTTAGTGACTATTTTTCTATGAAAAATAAACCAAGTATATATGATTATCCCATTCTTCACTAAAATCTAGAACTCAAGTTCAAAGTATATCTTCCAGTATACAGAATTTTCATTTGGACTATCCATCTGTCTAAGGATGGTACACTGCACTCAATCTCATCTGAGTTCCTAGGGATTTCTGAAAGTCCTACCAAAATCATTATGTGAAACATGAATCTTTATAAGATACAATTATCAAGGTAAATCCATGTAAGTTAATGATCTAATGGTCATAAAACGTTCCTATATCATCTATTAAGTGAGTCTCTCAGATTGGTAATATGTGTGCAATCTTCGATAACCGATTTACAATCACCTAGATAGCATCATGACTCCTCGATGTCCTAGGTAACCCCATTAAAAGACCATTATGAATTTCTCCCACTACCACATGGGAACTAGAAGTGGTTTAAGCAAAAAAAAAGGATTCTAGTGCTCATCATTAACCTTGTAGTAGGTAAGGCATCAGGATAGAAACCTAGTGATGTCCCTCTTCACCCCTATCATTAAAACTATCACTTGAATTCATACTATATATTTTCTACAATAGGACATACCACCCATATTGAGGTATGAAATTCCATCATCATCTTCTCTCTAATGGAAGTAGGGACTACTAATCTCCCATGCACAAGTATCACATCATAGTCATCCAATGACCACCTAGGTATTGGGTCACCTACTATTCCCACATCATGGAGCACTTTGTTCCTGAATCCTATTCAACCTTTAGATGGTTTACTAGAGAATATGTGACCACTAAGAGAGCACAAGCCATTGACCCCTGATCCTCATAAGTATCCATCCTCTACTTATCCAACAAGCTCATCAGGTCCCACTTCTCTTATGAAGGCTTCTCACCAATCTCCCTCTCTACCTATGACTTACAGCTAATATAATTTTCAATGATGTTACCTTTCTCTAGTGCATAAGTTGCATCGAAGTCAAATTTTTGAATATAATCTAACCAATTCCTCTACCTCTAGTTCAGGTCCTACCATGTAAAGATATAACAGAGGCTCTTGTGGTCAATTTAGACAAAAAAACTTTCACTAAAGAGTTAATATTGCCAATAATTCATAGCATGAACCATATATTCCATATCCAAGTCATGATTAGGGTAGTTCCATTCTTGTGGTTGTGACTAAATTTACCCCTAAGACACTACCTACTCCCTATGTATTTGTACTTCTCCCAAACCAATGTCCAATGCATCAAAATATACTGCATATCAGATTCATGGCTCTGGAAGTATCAACACTAGAGTTGTAGTCAACCTCCTCTTGAGCTCAAGGAACACCTCTTCACACAAGTCTAACCACTATAAATTCACTCACTTCTTCATCATTATATTCATGAATACTGATATATGGGAGAAGTCTAGGATAAAACATTGGTAGTATCTGAATAAACCCAAGAATCTCCTAATCTTGAACAAATTATAGGTAAGTTCCCAGGAGATCACTACCTCTACTTTAGACACCACATACCCCAACAAATTCACCTCATAAATCCATAAGTTAAACTTCAATAGCTTGAAATAAATCCGAAGTGCTTGAAGCACACTCAAGAATATATCAAGATGTTTAGAATGTTTCTATAGTGTCAGCAAGTAGATGAGGATATCATCAATGAACACCATGACAAATGATTCCTTGTAAGGGTGAATGATCTTGTTCACAAGGTCCATGAACACCACCTGTTGATTTTTGTTCCCTAGAACCAACTTATTTAGTACTTGATTATATGTTTTCATTATTTATAAAATTAATTATCACAACATGATTATTCATATACATGGTATTTCCATGTGATAATATCCTAATAATATATGTTTTGCTGAAAGGTCATGGAAGTTCCCTACTATAATGAGAACCAGGAAGTGTCACAACATCATTATTGAATATTTTTATATGGACATATGATATTGTATGATGAGAAATAGATGATACATGCTATCAAGGGTAAGAGTATCATAAGACATTGACACACCTTCTCATGGTGTTTTCCCACAGTAATATACAATATATGAGGTTATAAAAACTGACCCATCAATAGGAAATCCAAATTTCTATGTATCATTGGATATTCTTATCTGCAGACATGTGTATTGATCCCCAGACTTTAAAATTACCATTTATAGATATCATGACTTGTTTAATTTAATGTATTGATTAAAACCATGATGATATATTCTCATAGTGAGGTAGGATATGTTGGGTGCATCACAAGTGATATTGACTTAATGGATAATGTGATAAAGAATTTATCTCCATTACCCCTTTATGGAAGTTGATATCTTAGGTCATTTGATGGGAAAAAAGCTTATTGAATAAATCCATGACCATGGTGTTTTGTGGAAGAGTTCATTTGTAAAAATTCAAAGAAAGATACATCGAGCACATAAGTTAGTGGAACTCGCATACAACCTGCTTGATTTGAGATATTGCACTAAAGGGATTATATTACATGGTAAGTGTTTGTAAGAGGTTAGATTTTGTTGCAACATTAACTTCTTTATTTAGGGGTTCCTTGTCATGTTTCTAGATTATAAACTTACACTTTAGGTTGTTATTCCGAATGCCACTGAGAAAGAGGCCTATAGGGACCCACACCAAGTGTATCCACATTCTTAGTTAAATTCAAGTATTGAATTTAACAAAGTTAGAATAAATAATATTTATTTGGGGTTGGTTAATAACCAATATTTAATCAAAAGTTATTCAAAATAATAAGTGAGTTAAATAATAATGATAGATATTTATTTACAAGGTTTAAATATTATAATATTTATTATATTTATTGATGAATAATATTGTGATATTTATTTATTAAATAAATAGTCATTATTCAAGGATTGGTAAATGTTGACGAGAGAAAGCAAAATAAGCTTAATGATCCGATTGGAAATGTTATAAATGATATTTAATCATATTATTAATTTATTTTACATGTTAAGTGATTAATAATAATAATAATATTGTTATTTTAAATGGTCTTAACTAAGAATTATAAAGTAGGGAAAGTACTTGTGTATAATTTTGCAACCCTAAACCTAGCATAATTAATATCTAATTATAACACTTTCCATAATCACCCTTGTTGCATAAAATGGATATATAGAGACTCACTCTATCCATAGAGAGAGACTAAGAGATCTAGAATGTGATCTATCTTACACTTCTCTCAAGCCATCAAGAGAACATTAAGAGTTCTCCCTAATTTAAGAATCATTTTTATACGATCAACCATGAACACATCAAGAAATTGAGATTGGATGTGCTAAAACCTACTGATCCTACAAAAATGTTCAAAGATTGTGGTGCATGTGTGGATAAACTATAGAGAGATTATTTACTTATATTCTACAACTCAACAATGGACTGAAGAAATATTGTCAAACTAATCATCAATGAAGATGGAATTACAAGTTGAGATAATTCTATATCTGCTCATAAATTAATGATAAATTAGATGTGAATATCCTCCTTCTAGTTCCCACATTTACACTAGTCAAGTAATATGGGGTTTTCATTATACATGACAATATTTTTCATGTGAAATAACAATTATCCATAAATTAAGACTAAAAGCTGAGTTAGATATTCCGTAAAGGTGATTCTACTATGCCCAGATCCTACAAGTGGTATCAAGGCGGTCACATATTTAATTTATAATTATTTATTATTAATTGATTTTTTTCACATGTTTGTGTTTTATTTTACTTCATATTTATTAATTTTTAATATATGAACATATTCATCTCTTACCTTCTTCATTCTCGTTGACATAATAAGTAAATAATTAAGATTATAACAATGGAGAAACATTCAAATAACATTATCTGGAGGTTCCAAAGGCTCTGCCCAGACAAAACCAGAGTACATGAAATGTACTGATTGAATAAACACCATGCAGTATTGTTTATCATACACATATCCTGATAAAATAGGATAGAATTGATGAAATTGGATCTAAGATCCGATAAAATCAGATTGACATGTAGATCTGGACAGACTGGCACACAACTTGAAGAACCATATGTCATGTAACCACTATACAAGATGCGTAGTACACATTTTATCATGACCAAGAACATAGGGTGTCTGAGAATGATTTGAATAAAATGCACAACATGAGAAATGAAATTCCATGAAAACTTGAGGATATAGACCATGTAAAAAAAATAACACACTGTGTACCTCAAACTCATTCATGGAAGGCAACACACCCCATCCCAAGGTGTGTGCTACAAACACAGGAAGAAGACAATACACACTATGTAAAATAGTACAAACCATGAGTTTACTATATAAAATGTGTCCAATTTGATATTAAGAGAAGAATTAAATATATATAATTAAATCTATTCACATGATTTCTATGTTTCATTTATTTTATAGTACACACCATGTCATAATATTGATAATTATATATTGAATCATTTTCCTTGTTTAAAATTTTGGATGAACACACACAGTGGCCTCCAAGTACACTTGTGTACTTCATTAATTTTAAATGAAATTAATTTTGTTTAAAATTATATATGTTAGCGATCTAAGGATGATTGGATGGAATTAAGTTAAATATAATTAATTGAATTAATTCATGGCACATTATCTTAATTAAAGGATGAATCAAATTAATTGATAACTAGATTCAAAATTTATGCTCATTTCTTGATGTTTAGATGATCACGAGATTAAATAAGCCCTATTTTTAAGATTGGTTTCTTTTAATTTATTATGGTTAAATTAAAATTAATGGAATATACATCATCCTCTCCTCCTTATTATGTAATGGCCTGTGTGCTCATAGTTTCATTTATGTAAACCACCTTTATAGAATCCATTGGATTTATTCACATATGTGTGGGTAAATTATTATGTAAGGATATAGATTCCAAGAGAGAAGAGATGGTCTAAGTCTGGGATATGAGACAAAACCAATCAAGGCGATACATAACATCCAATGTGGAATAAGTAAACATGAACCAAACTATGGTTCAATATTTTTTCCCTAGGGTCTAGGGTTAGTTTATGTTCTACTAGATAAACTAACAATTAGAGAATCTAATGATCTTTCTACATATTTGTTTCTATTAGTTTTAAGTTTAATTATTTATATTTGTGAATGCTTCATGATAACCTAATAAATGAATTAACAAACATGAAATATGGAATAAAATATAATTGTATTGTGAATAAATGTTTTATCAGAAATGGTTAATCACTTAAGTAAAATCCACTAAATATTAACAAGGCATCTGATAAGATAAAAATATTATTTTATGCATAAAGATAAAAAATAACTCAACTAAAATATTAAGTCAGCATAACTTACTTAAGTTTGAATAGACCTGATAGTTCAAAATACTTTACCAAACCAAGTTGATGTGATTTCAATTATTGTGAAGATTTTAGCTTATTTTTTTGGTTAATTTAACTTGGTTCACATAAAGGGTTGACTTCCCAAGTAGGACTTGGTGTAACTAAGAGGAAAATTTTAATGAAATATTTTATTTAGGATTTTAGGATCGAGGAGTCCACTCAATGGATCAAGGAACTATTAGTTAATATAGTTGGAAAGTTAACTTAATTAAAACCATTCAAATAACTTGTTAGGACCAAGTCTGGGTTATGATAAGGGGAATATGGATCCTTTCCACTGGAATGCCTAAGAAAAAAGATATTATAAAACTAATGGTGAGGGATATTAGGTTTTGAAAAATAGTGGGAGATTAATGAAATTTGATTTTAAATTTATTAGTCTAGTTTTATAATCAAATAAAGTAATAATCATCTTCTCTTAATTTGTATAAATGGAAAATCACACAACTTGGAAAATACCACTATGATCCATACTAAATAAGGACAAAATTCTCATCAGTTTGAATTTATAAGAATGGTATAGGTGATTATGTGTTATACAACACCACGAATGAAAATTATACATGATGGAAACCCCACTTCCTGAGTCTCTTTATAAAGATTCTAGTTAGGAGGAATTATATATTTATATAAAACATGTTGATGATGTAATGGATGTAAAATGTTTCATGTTATCCTCTATATACAATGATCTTATAAATAAATATGAGGATATGCATGCACATAAAATGATTTATCATCTCCAGGATCTCTATCAAGAGAAGGTGAGATTAGAGAGGCATGATATCTCTAATGAAATGTGCATATGAAAGATTGGAGAGTCGATTCTATATAAGACACATATAGTCAAGATGATTATTGAGTTCCTAGACCTATTGGAGTTTAAAATCCATGATGCAATGTGCACAGATCTTATCCTCTCTTCACTACCTAAAAACGTCACCTGTTTTATTATGAATTATAATATGAGCAATAATGATAAGACACTTTTAAAACTTCTTACTTTTATTCTAAAAGTTGATAAAGACATGGGGCATGAAAAACCCACTATACTAATGGTAAATAAGAAGAGAAGGAATAAGGAAAAGGGGATGAAGACTCATTCCAAGTCTAAGGCTCCAGAGCACTATCCTTCCAAAAAGAAGAAGATCTAGAGAAAGGAAAAGAACATGATGCGATATGTTTTTCATGTAGCAAGAAGGGCCACTGGAAGAGTAATTTCACCCATAACAATAATAAAGGGTAATCTTCAGGTGAATTTGTTATCAAATGTAATCATTCTATATCTATAATTTTATTATTAGATACTACATGTGGTGCGAACATTTGTATCCAAATTTAGGAACCAAGTAGATCTTGGAAGGTATCCAGAGGTGAGGTGTATCTATAGTCTACCAATAGAGTGAGGGTGGATACTTTAGCCATTTCAGACTACCATATAACATTGAAAGCATGATTAATTTTGGTTTTAAATAATTTTTATTATATACCCAGTGTTACTAAGAACATCATTTCCATTTTTTGTTTAGAAATGGATAGATTTATTTTCATCTTTGGAAATAATATTTGTTACTTTTATAAGGATAACATATATAATGGTATAAAATAATTAAATCATGGAATTTATGTATTAAATTATGAAAACAAAATATTGGAAATTGATAATGAAACAAATACACACAACTCATATAACACCCAGTTATGGAATCACCATCTTAGTCACATAAAGGAGAGTAGTTTTACAAAGCTCTATCATGATGGTTACTTAGAATATTTTAAGATTAAACCAATTAAAAGACATTGTTATTGTTTATAAAGAAAAATGACCAAAACACCATTAATTTTTCAAGGTGAAAGGACCACATAACTTCTAGAATTAGTATACACTGTTGTGAGTTGACCTTTTCAAGTAGAAGCTAAGGGTGGATTCTCATACTCGAATAATTTTACCAATGACTTGAGTAGGTATGTTTATATACACTTGATGAGGTATAATTCTAAATACTTTGAAAACTTCAAATAATTAAAGAATGAAGTTCAAAATTATCTTGTTAATAAGATAAAGAAACTTCGATTAGATCAATGTGGTGAATATCTTAACCAAGACTTTATCAAATTTCTATAGGAGTGTGATATTTTATATCAACTCACTCTACCTTATACGCCATAGTTGAATGGTGTTAGTGAACAGATGAAAGATAAACTAATTTACATGTTTTTATTGATGAGTCATTCAAGTCTTCCATTATCCTTTTTGGGGATATTCATAATTCTTGACATCATACTTACTAAATAAAGTACCAACTGAAGTGGTAAATAGTATTCCCTTCAATTTATGGAGTGGAAAGAAATTTTTTTTGTCACATATTCATGAATGGGATTATGAGACTCTTATTAAGGATATATCAAGCAACAAAATAGAACCCCAGGGAATGAAGTGATTTTTATAGGGTATCCTAATGAAATAAGGAGATATTATCTATAAAAAACTTTAGTAAATAAATTAACTGTCACAATATATACTATATTTATTGAGAGGGATAAAATATTCATGGAGGAGAGTGGGTGAAATATTGAATTTTATGAATTTTATGCTCAATATATACGAGAGGTGGTATAAGAACAGATTCCATTTTTCCCTATGTAAGAAGTTTTTCTTGAAACACAAGTACTTTGCATGAGTGCTATAGAGGTAAGAGAACTAGGGATATATGGTTTTATAGTCACCAATGATGGAGACTCATTATTGGTTGAAAATAATGACTCTATCTTCTACAAAGAGGAAATATGGATATCAAAATCTCCAAGATGGAAAAAGACATAAATTCTGAGATTGATTCCATGTATCAAAACCAATTTTGGGTTCTGATCGATCCTCTATTTGATGTAAACCCCGTTGTGTGTAAATGGGAATTCAAGAGAAAATACATGGAAGGTAAATTAAATACCTATAAAGCACAACAAGTGTCTAAAGGGTTTATAAAATATTAAGGTATGGATTACAATGAAACATTTTCTCCATTTTCCATGTTTAAATCCATAAAATTTTTTCTTACCATAACATATTTCCATGACTATGAGATTTCGAATATGGATGTAAAAAATTATTTCCTTAATGGGAACCATCCTAAGTATGTGTATATGACACAACCAAAAGGTTTTGTGAATATAGGAAATTAAAAAATATATACAAGTTGTAAATATTCATTTATGGATTAAAGAAAGCATATAGGTCCTGGAAAATTCAGTTCAATTAAGTAATAAAATAATTTAGTTTCATTAAGAATGAGTGTGTTCCATGTGCTTACAAGTGGTTTGTGGGAGTATAATTTTTTTAGTAGTATACGATGATGAAATATTACTAATTAGAAACAATAAAATATCCTTATAAGAGGTTAAGTAATGGTTGAAAAAGTGATTCTTCATAATATAATTAAGTGAAGTGGGATATATTATAGGTATCAAGATCATGTGTGATAGATCCAATATGTTTCTTAAACTAATTTAAAGTACATACAATGACCAGATACTAAAGAAATTGAGTATAGAACAATCTAAGAGGGGATTGGTTCTAGTGTCACATGTTATAAATCTTTCCAAAAAAATTTAACCTTAGACATAATATGAAAGAGAGAGCTAGTCATCAAGGGTTATATAGATGCTATATTTTAGATAGATCATAATGACATGAATTCATAACTGAGATATGTATTTTTTTTCTCAAGAGAGGAGCATTGAGCTAGATGACTTCAAAGAAGCTAGTTTTCACCTATTCTATAAGTGATTCTAAGTATATTGTGGATTATGAGGTAACCAAGGCATATATATTTATTCAAAACTTTTTATAAGAGCTTGATTTAGTACCTAGTAGTCAAGAACCTATCATATTTTACTATGATAACACTATGGTAGTGGCTCTCTCTAAAGAGATAATGTCATATCGAAGGACAAAGAAAATACTTCATAAGTTTCATCTATTGAGGAATTTTTATCAACAAGGTGAAGTTGTAGTGAGTAGATTATCTATGGAGGAAAACATGGTATACCCATTGAAAAAGGATCTATCTCAGCAGATGCATGAGTATCATGTGAAAGGTAGTGGAATGAGAGTTCTAATCAGTTGGATCTAGTTCAAGTGGTAGTTTCTCAGAGTTGGTTCCCTATAACCAACTTATTTAGTACTTTATTATATGTTTTCATTATTTATGAAGTTAATTATCACATCATGATTGTTCCTTTATATGAATTTTTCATGTGATAATGTCCTAAGAACATATGTCACACTGAAAAGTCATAGTAGTTCCCTACTATGATGAGAACCATGAAGTGACATAACATCATTCTTAAATATTGTTCGATGGATGAATGATATTGTTTGATGGGACACAGATGATATAGGCTATCAAGGGTAGTAATATCATAAGACATTGAGACAACTTCTCATGGTGTTCTCCCTTAGTAATCTCCAAGATAGGAGGTTATGAGAATAGACCCATCAATAGGAAATCCACATTTCCATGTGTTATTAGATGTTCCTATCTGCTAGTGTTTGTGTTGATCCTTAGAAATAAAAAATTATCCTTAATGGATTTCATGAATCATGTAATTTGATTTATTAATGGAAAACATAATGAAATATACTCATAGAGAGGTAAGATACTTTGGGTGCGTCATGAGTGATATTGCATTAATAGATAATGTGAAAAAGGATTTATACCTTCTATCCCTTGATGAAAGTTGATATCCCAGGACCTTTTATTAGAATATAAATGCCTAAATAAATCCATGAACATGGTGTTCAATGAGAAAGTTCATTTTCAAAAAGTAAAACAAAAGATACATTAAGCACATAGGTTGGTGACATTAGCATGAAACCTGATTAATTTGAGATATTTTGATAAAGAGATAATATTACATGGTAAGTGTTTGTAATAGGTTCGATGTCATTATGACATTAATGTTTTTCTCTATGGGTACCTTGGCCTGTTTCTAGGAACTAACCTTAAAATTTTGGAAATTATGTCTAATTCCATAGATAATGATTCCTAGATGTACACACACTAAGTGTATCCACAATATTAGTTAAATTCAAGTATTGAATTTAACAAAATTAGAATAAATAATATTTATTTGCGTTTGGTTAATTACCAATATTTAATTACAATATATTTAAAAGAATATTTGAGTTAAATAATAATAATAAATATTTATTTGCATGGTTTTTCAAATATAATATTTATTATATTGTTCGATGAATAATGCAATGATATTTATTTGTTAAATAAATAGTCATTATTCAAGGATCAGTAAATGTAAATGAGGGAAAGAAGGCCAAGATTAATGTTCTAATTGGAAATGATATAAATGAAATTTATTTATATTTTTAATGTATTGTTCATTTCAAGTGATTAATAATAATAATATTATTATTATTGTACATGGGGTCAACTAAAATTATAAAGTAGGGAAAGGGCTTGTGTGAAATTTTCCAACCCTAAACCTACCATAATAAATATCTAATTATAACAATTTCCATAATCAATATTGTTACACATAATGGATAGAGAGGTAATCTCTAAATCCTAGTGAGAGATCTAGAGATCTAGAATGCACATTCTATTCCTCTTCTCTAAATCCATCGATAGAACACAAAGAGTTCTTCCTCCAAGAATAATTCTACTGCAATCAACCATGAACAACACAAGTGATCATGATCAGTCGTACTGGCACTCAATGATTCTATAGTGATTTTTTAGAGATTTTGGTGCATGTTTGGATCACTAATATATAGATTATGCACTTGGATCCTACAATTAAATGATGATACAACACGACCTAGTCAACCATATCATCAATAAAGAGATAATTACAAGTTGTGGTGATTCTATATCTTCTCATAAATTAATTATAAATTACATGTAAATATCCTCTTTCTTATGGCTCCAAAATTTTCTCTAGCTAAGTAATATGTGTTTTTCATTATAAATGAAATTATTTTTCATGTCCATAAATGATTATCAGTACATTAAGACTAAATGAAAATTTAGCCATGCCATAAATGTGCTTTTACTGCATCTGGATCCTAAAATGTTGATACATTAGTCAACCCAAATGTAATCACTACATACTCATACAACTCATACCTTCTCAAAAACATTGAATTATTAATTTCATCCTCTATAACCCATACCAAGTGATATCTTGATCAAAGATAAATATTGGAGAACCATCAGAATCCTTGCAACTGATAAAAAATATCATCGATCCTAGTCAAAGGTTATCTTCTCTTCACCATCACCTAGTTCAACTTATAATAATCAATTAAAATTTTAATACTACCATACAACTTATTGGTGAACAATACAGGTGTATCCCATAGTGAATTACTCAGCTTGATGAATCATTTATACTCCAAATAATCATGATATACCATTATATCATTCAGCTTGGATGGAACTATATGATAAGGGGGTATCAAAATAGGACATGCACATGAGATGTGTTCAATATCAATATCAACTCCTATATTAGGATGAAGTCTTGTCATCTTGAAAGATGTCCTCATAGAGATCCATAATTGGAGTAAAGGTTTAGGCGGCTACCACTGATCCCCCTAAAATATCCAAGCCCGCTATCTATTTTCTAATCATCCTAAGCTAACTTAAGTATAAACCAAATTCACTCAATCCCAATTCTAACTCTCCAGTCATCATTAATGTATCTCTCTTTAGTGAAGTGAATGACACACATATTTTATATCAATAAATGTGATCTCAAAAACTGGTCAACCAGTTTATCTAGAGAATTACATCGAAAGTGATCATCTATAGAATCATAAAGTCCCACAGATTTCCATATTTATTGATAAATATAGTAAACTCTAATAATAATAGGATATATTAAACTTTCATTCCTAATAATCTACAAAAGGAGATTAACTAATAGGATAAATTGATCAACATTTCAATTCCAACAACTACTTATAGAGATATGAGGGAATAAGAAGCACCAATATCGAACACGACAGTAGATAAAGTATAGGTTATAAAAAATATACCTCCAATAGTATATGAACCCTCTCTACCATATAATTAAGTTTTATTTACAATGTAAACATAGACTAAATTTTCTCCATGACCCTTTCCATGACTCGTCTGAGTCCTCATCATCAAGGACTACTGCCGAGGACCTTGGTTGGATCCCTATGTCGATGATCAAGTCTGTATTTCAACCCTATGAAACCTTGACATTAATTATCTATCATTAAACTAGATATTTTCTATCTATTCACATTACTGTCACTAGATCTGTGGTTTTGTGTATACCCTACTTTAGTTTTGGAACTTCCTACAGTTGAATCATAGTGGGTCACCACATGAGGGAACCAAAGAAAATGAACTCTTCTCTATTTGCATTCCATTTCTTTACTACACATCCATTGACTTCCTCTTCCCACTATTAGAAAAGGTAATAAATACATTAGTAGGAGTTCCACCTGCCTGATAACTAAATGGTAAATAGAGACCAACTTCCCGACCCTCCTTTAATATCTTCTATATGATTAAGGCATTTCATAGGACCTCTAAGTATGATGCTAGGTTGAAGCTCATGACCAGTTATTTGATGTCTGGATAAAGTATGATCTTGAACTTCCTAACCCTCCTAACCCTCATTCCTATCTAAAAGCAGTGAAAAGGAAAGAATATTTGTAAAATGATAATATTAATAAGACACTGTGATGGAGCCTTACTATAGATCCATGAACTCTTGCACTCATTCAAGATTCAACATATTGAGAAATAACTCCACAAATAATAGGTCATTGAAGGCCTACCATGTGATTCCTTCCAATTGAACATCTTGAACCATAAATCCACACCAACTCCTAGTGGGTTCTTATAACATGAAAACTTATGGCTTCACCTTCCCGTTCGCCGATGTCTCAATGAGATCGAAGAAAATCTTGATAAGGTCTACCCAATCCTCAATATCTTTCATCCCACTAGTGCTGTGAAAGGCTTGAGGATGTTAAATCTAAAAATACCCTATGTAGTCAACCATGGATATTGGCGGAAAGACACTTATCTATAGTGGGCCTACTACCTACACCACCAGAGTAGATGTAGGAATGTTCTCTAGAGAACCCTCATACTCAGCTGGTAGTCCCACCAAACATCTATGAGGCAGAATATTCTGTAACATGAAGGAACATTAGAAACATAAATAAATCCTATCTAGTCTATGGGATTACTGAAAGTTATCCCAATAGTCTACCCATAACCCAAGGTGCGCCCCTCCTAGAACTAACCATGGTCTTGTACCTACACTTTAGTCATAATCCTCATATATATACTAACAAAACAACATTATCAATTCAACTAATTAATTCCAATAAAGATATATCAGAACAACATGAAAATACATATATATCACACAATAGAGAATCTATCTTGAATAGACAACACAATTCAAGATATTTAATTAAAGAACTTCTATATAACAAAAAATAGGTATATATATATGGAATGAGAACCTATATGCCTAATCGTGATGCATAAATTCACCCAAACACTCATAAAAATAGTAACAACAATCCAATCCATGGTAACATTAGAGGTCTATAAAACATGTGTTAGTCAAGAACATGGAAACTCACCTACTTGAGTCCCACACAACTATCTCATTTCTACCACATCCTAGGTTAGTCCAAAAAGAAAAGAAGAAAATGGGGGCTCTAATACCATTTTGTAATGCCCCGACCCAAACCATCGGGTCCGAGCTAGAGTTCCACATAACCTCATGCACTCCTCCCCATATGCAAGAGGCTTCTAAAAATCAGTGAGGGTGTAAGTCCATTAGTAGGGAGACTATACCCATAATATCATGTCATAGAACAAAATAAATAAATATAATAATAAATAATATAATTATTATCATGTAGAAACTAAAAAAGGAATACCATTCCATATAAGTAATAACTAGGCTCCCAAAGTGGAAAGCTAAACTAGAGTATAAAGTGTAGATAAATAAATAAATAAATACGAAAGCTTCTCTAGATTATATCTCATTCTGTTACTAGCTTCATACTCCTCTTCTCATCCATCTACTATAATTCCTTTCCCTTTTTAGATCCCTATTCATGAAATCTATAAGCGCACTGAAAATACTCGAGTATGGTGTGAGTAAAAGACACAACTAGATGCCAACAATACATCATTAACCAAGTTTTCTCAAGTATAAAATGTGTATTCCATGATAATAATAAATTCATAAAAATGTTAACAAAATACAATCCAAAACTGAGTGTTCATGAACTAACCAGGATGGAAAGGACCCCTGACTGTACCTGTTTTGGCTTCATGCTGGAATGAAAATGAGAAGATGTCATAAGTAACAAAACTAGACATTGGTCTACTAAATTTGTTGCTTGATAAACTCATGGAATCATGAATAAATGTGTCTCTATTTTTATCAAGCATCAAGGATGACATGTTGATCGAAAATAAACTAGGCATTGAGTGTTTCCTCAACATGACTTACTTCTCACAAATACACTAGAATTCAAACAGTCTAATACTTAAGCATCAAGTGCATCCCCAATATGATGTTCCATGGTATCATCATATCTCCACCCTATGCTCAGTTCTATCATTTCAATCATCACAAGTCAAGCATACCCCCCCTATAAGGTATAATCATGTCACGACATTCCACATGTTCCAAGAACTAATAAAGATATCACTGAGAAAGGTAACATACATACAAGGTAAAGTATATAAGGAAATCATGTCATCATGAGAATAAAGTATCAAAATTCATACATGTGATCGACATCAAAAAAGAAAAACAAGATGTAAGAAAAACTCATCTAATCAAGAATCATAATGGGTCTCTCATGCTACACACACACCCATATTCAATCACAAACAAGAATTATGAATAAATTATTTCAACACATGAACTATATCAAAGAGACATGTGTAAAAGAGAGACCCCAAATGGTAAGGAACTTCCTACCTTAATTTTTAAAAAAAGAATCTCAAGTTTCATAAAGGGGAATGTATTTTGAGCCACATCCACATACTGGTTGGATGAAAATGCTTGAAAAGTATTCCTAGAACCAAATCCAACTATTTTTGTTTCTAAAAGAAATAAAATATCAAATGTGATAAAAGTTTCTCTCTCCGTGATAATTCCTAAATTTTAGGTTATTCCAATGCATGTGCTAGAAATTTCCTCCTCAAAGAATATTTAAAAAACGATATAAAATAATACATCATCTCTATAGAATAATATGCATGTGAAAATACTTTATTATTATTTGATATTATAGAGAAACAATTATGATAATTCTTTGATAATATAGGATAATAATTTAATTATCATACTTTGATAATCCAGGATAATAACTCAATTATCATCCTTTAATAATTTCTAAATTATCATCATTTAGGAATTATTTATCCCTAACTTTCCAGAAGGTATTAGAAGGATTTAATTTATAAAATCATATAAAAATAATTACCATAAATTTCCTCCTAAAAAATTATCACCAATAGTAGAAGGGAGAGAGAGACAAAACTCTACACTTTGAAACTAGAATAATGGAATAGTTTGGTTAAAGAAAGACTTCATAGATCTTTAAAAAAGGGAGTTCCATGACACTCAGACACAGAGGATCAACCAGAAATGAAGTTTTAAAGGGTTCATCGATTTTATAATATCAAAACCATGTACAAGGATATAACATTAAATCCATAAACTAAATTAATAATTTAATTTGTCTTAAAAATCATTTCTTGCATAAAATTAAAAATGAACCAAAAGAATTTAATTCCATAATTTTTGGTATTTAAAATCATAAAAATAGGTTAAAGAGTCATTCTAGAGAAGAAGAAGTGAAGAATAACATATTTCCCCATAAAAAGTACTATGTATGGGTAATTTGGTTTTACCCTTAAAAATCCCCTAGGTGTCACATAAGGGTATGGGGTTACCCTCATTCATCCTTTGAAATAAAAGAGCTACCATTACTTAGCTTCTACCTACCCCTACACAACCTTTGAAACAATCGGGCTCCCCTTGCGTGAAGCCCTGCTTACCCTAACATAGGTAAAAGAAACTTTGATCTACCCTTACATAGATACCAAATTACATTTATGAAAACAGGGTTGACCCTTACATGAACTTTAATAATTTGAAGTTACCCATACACAATGAGGCAGTTCCCTATATAGTACCTAAGGTACCCTTATGAAACCCTTATAAATAGGGTGTTATCCTTACAAAATACTTTGGTTACCCTTACATAGTGCCATAAGTTCCCTTACACAACATACCTTATCCTTACACAAGTATAAGAAATTGGCCGGTACCCTTACGTAGCATATATAATCAGGGCATTAACTTTATGCAACATTGTATGACCTTTACACAATGCATGGTTACCCTGACACATGACTGTTTACCCTTACATAGCAGTCCCTTACCCTTAAAAAAGTCATAGAAAAAGGGTTCTACCCTTACAGAACCCTTGTAAATGATTCTTTATCCTCATATAAGATCTTAAAAACCCATTTTACCTTTAAAAAATACTATAAAACCAAATTAAGGGTGATTTTTATTGAAAATTTATATTTTCACGTAAAAATACTTAAAAAAGAAAAATAAAAGTGGGTTTTGAGAATATTTAAAAAAGTGAGAATATTAAAAAAATCTCTTGAACGAACTTGAAATTCCATCCAATGTTTGAAAATTAGGGTATACTAACAAAAAACCCAGTTTTATAAGCCTTATAGGACTTTTTTGAAAAAAAATAGGGACCAGAGTCTCCCCAATCTAAATGGTGTAAATCTCTTTGTAAGATTTGAATTAACATCAGATAGATCCCAAACCGACACTTGGATCAAAGGGTATGAACGTTTGAAATTCAAATATTCTTTTCAATTTATCTTAAGAGATTAATTAATTAATTAATTTAATATATCATGAAATTGTCATTAATTGTCTATTAATCGATGTTGATTATAAAATTATTAATTAATATTATTGTTTAATTACTTTATAAACCATTTTCACCAAGTATATTATATATTAAATGTAAATACATATTTAGTATTATATAAATCATATTTATGAAAATATTATATATATATATATAATAAAAATATTTTTTCATATTAAAATATTATTTTTAATATTATATAATTTTTTCTATGAAGGTCACTTTTATCAGTGCAAAAAAACATTGATAAAGGGGAAATTTATCATTGATAAAAAAATATTGACAAAGGGTGTTTTATCAGTGATAAAAGACTGATAAAAGATACCATTTCTATGCTTTAAAAAAGCGTTTATAAAAGGAAGGCACTGAAAAATGATTCCTTTTATCATTTATTTTTCCTAACATTGATAAAATTTCCTTTTATCAATTCTTTTTTAGCACTAATAAAAGTCATCCTATATTAGTTCTTTTTTTTATCGTTGATAAAACGAAGCTCTTAGTATGGTGAAATCTTTACTTTTTCATCCGTAGTAACAAGGCACATGAGAGAGACAAAAATGACACCTAAATTTTTAATAATAATAATTATAATATTGGTATATCACATCCGTCACATTAGAATACAACCAAAGTAAATAAACTCCCATTGGTACTCGATACGTGATGATTCGTGACCAACCTCCCACCCAAACCACTCACCGATGAGATGAGTGGAATAATAATAATAATAATAATAATAATAATAATAATAATAAGAAAAAAAAAGAACTAGAAGGGGATCTTAAGATTTCACCCATACCCCCGAGGTACCTCAAACCAGATAGTTGTGATAACTCCCTCAGATGGTTCACCCAGTCTAGCATCACCAAAAAAGGTATATAACATTTTAAACCCAAGAAAAGGATCACCAAGCCCAGTGGCCCTCCATAAACCAATTTAAATTCATATCCCCTAGCGCTCAAAATTGAGTTTATCAAGAGATGAAATTATATTAGTCACTAACTAATCTAGGGACCATTGACAATGTAGATAATGTGTATCAATGTGTTTTTTTGGATCATATGTTTAACGACATATTTTTGGAATCCAAATTTTATAATGAATTTGAAATATCATATTTTAAAGAATAAATAATAATAATAATTCTCAAATGTCGATGAATATGTTTCTAGTTTTCTTTTAAAACAATTAAATAATTAAATCAATTTAAATTTTACAGTAGGCATCAATACTATGTTATATTTCTTAATTAATAAATTATATTTATAAAAATAAAAAATTAATGTTCTGTTTATAAATTTTACATTACTTTTTAATATTATATTAATTATTTTTTTGAACTTTTGTTAATAAATTCAAAAATGATTTTTTGGATAAATATCACTCTCTTTTTTTATCATAAAATTATCAATAAATTAACCTTTTAAACTTAATTATAAGGGCATTCCAAAGTTTCATTTTTTGAACTATGAATTGAATGTTTTGATAAAGAATTCAAAAAAATGATTTGAGGTTAAAGTATTGATTTAACACAAATGTGTTTTAAATGAACTATTTTTTTCATATGTTTTAAAATTATTAATATTATTAATTCATAATAAATGCGGTGTAAATGTTTTAATCATTTGAAATAACTTTTGTGAGTCATAAAATTAAGATTCATGTGTTAAACTTATTTTGACTTATCATGAGTTAGCACTGTAATGGACTAGTGTTGGAAAATTTATCTATAAATTTTTAACTTACATTTTAAATATATTATTTAATTAATTAAAATGAAAAATGATATCATGACATGAAAATTAATCTATATTAAAAAATGAGAGAAGTTGATGATAATCTCATAAATTTTTAAATATTAAATAAGTATATAAGCTATAATTCAAATTGTGATGGTATACCATACCATTCATGAATGCGTGTTCACACACATGTTGTGGCCACATGATAAAATGTGAAATTTTGATGGCATGATTTAGACAATAACTTTTTATAAAAAATATTAAGTTTTTTATATGAGTAAAACGTATGAGGGGTTTTTAAACTAAAATATGCATACAAATGTGGTTTTTTTAGTTATTATCAATTAATTTATGGTACTATTAATTAAGACATAAATTATTAAAAATGTATGATATGATAAAATTGGCCTTACTACTGAGCATAGATGAACATGATAATAAATGTTCTACATGTATGAAAACTAAAATAATTAGATTTTATTTTTCAAAATATAGTAAGTGAATTAGATATTCCCTAAATCCTTTAACACATATGATGAGTTTTTGATCACATCGTATTATATGATTGGTTGAAGTCGTATGATAAAACATGTGAAAAAAAAGAATATCATATACCTTTGAAAATAGATATCATAGAGAATATTATAAGTGATAATATTATACAACCTAATGATAAGTTTTATAATTAGAATATTCATATGTTTTTATCATAAATGAATCATTTCATAAGATGAAATTCATGGGGTTGGAATGACCAAAGGTTGCATTTGATGTAAACACATGCATTAACTCGTAACGTATCAGTTAATGCATGTCCAATCGAGGAGTATTCTCGATGGATATATATAAAGAGGAAGCAACCATTTGATGGAGATATGAGAATATTTTATTTTCTTGGTTGAAACTCCCATGACCCTGTACCTATCTTCTTCTTCACCCTTATCCTTCACAAGGAACTAGCATATTGTGAGTGAATAGAGGATCCCACTCAAGTGTTGAGTGATTCATCAAAAACTATGGATTCCTCTAAAAGAGGGATATCATTTGGCCACCTCTTATTAGATCTTCATATATCATAGATAATGAATATGTATGAAACAACACTATTGTGTAAGGTACACATAACTTGTTCTTTATTTTATAGTTTTCAATATTTCATTTATCAAGAAGAGTGTTCATGGATTTTAGTTTCTTTTATACTTTCTCTATTTAGTTTAATCATTAAACTACACTAATAAACCTATAAGTGGTTTTAGAGCATTACCATTTGTTTTTTAATTTAATTTTTAAATTAATAACTATGACTGAAATCATGTTATGAGTTAACGTGATATTAACTAAGAGTATGTAATTGCGATATAAGATATCGTAATGTGTATTTCCTATGCTTAACATTACATTATAAGATAACATAAATTGAAATTTTTAGTTGTAGTAACTTATAAAGATAAAGGCTTTATCCACGCTAAAAAACACTCATGTTGTAAACAAATAGATTTTATCAATGTTAAAAATAGTGCTGATAAAAGCTCATTTCATCAGTGCTAAAACAATATCTGATAAAGTGATCCATTTATTAGTGTTATTTTAGCACTGATAAAGGGGGGTCTTTATAGAAGGACCATACCTTAAACATTACATAATTTAGTGTCTTTAGACTAGAAACTACTTTCTTTCACACCCAAAGATCATTTAGGTTTAGAGTTTTAAAGAATTAGGTCATAACTCTTACAAAACATACTCATATATTACAAAGTGGAAAATTATACTAAGTATCCATTTTTATTAAAATATATAAATATTAAAAATAAACATGTTTTCTTTTTATGAAAAATATTTATGACTTTTAACTTGAATTATTCTTTGTTCTTACACATTCTTAAACCCTGTGAAAAACATTTAAAAAACATGGGATGAGTACAAAAAGCTCAGTAAAAGACATAAAAGAAATCTATTAGTCTAGTTAAAATACTGAAAACTCATAAAATTACTACCTTTTACACATTATTCTTTAAGAATATAAAATAAATCATATCCACATGGAAAACACATTTTTTTTCTTAAAGAAAACCATCAAAAACCCATATGAAGAAAAATGATGCCCTTGTAGGAAACTTAGAGCATCATATTCATAACCTGTGTTCACTCTTTTAATAAATAAATAAATCCTAGTTAAATACATAATATAAACCACCCTGGTTAACTCCCTCCTTCTTGAATTTGAAGATAAGAAACATTAATCAATGCATTGGAGAGCTATATCGGGCTTACCCATTCATAGAAGTCGTATCGGGATCACCTATTAATCATCTATAATTCTCAAGTACCATATCATGAATAATTGTTTTTAAGATTGCACCTTATAATCATAAAACCATTTAAAACTCTTTTAAACTCATATGCAAATACTTTTAGATATCAAAATACCATTTCATTTTAAAAAACCATTTTCCAAACTAAAATACATAGAATAAATGGAAATATGGTTTTTATTTGAAGAAAACATGAAATATTATAAAAGAATACAAGAATAAAATAATGGTTATAGTAGTAGGAAAAACTTTTGATGTCTAATATGTTAAAATAAAACTTTCCATTTGCATTTTTTTCAAAAAATTTTGTAAAATGAGTCCTTTTGAAAACCTTTGAAAACATTTTAAAATAAAATGAAAATAATGGAATTTTAATATAATCCATTAAAACATCCATAATATGTTATTTCCATTAATAAAATTTGTGGGATACTAAAACTCACCCAATAAATATTACTTTTAGAGTTTTTAAAATCACTGACTTGATTTTTCTACTGCTTGGACAAGAACCATGACAATGTTGTGTTAAAATTTAAGGTAATAATTTCATGACTAAAAATAAAAAATAAATTAAATTGATAAAAAAATAATTATTTATATTTAAAATAACCATTTATAACTAAATATAAGTTTTTTTACCTCCATCACAAAATTTTATAGATATTAAAATCAAGAGAGTGACATTTTTGACTTTATATTTACTTAAAATAATACAAATGTTATAATCAAAGTAAGGTGGAAATATTTTTCCAAATTTTTGAATCATGGATGGTCAAAATAGATAAAAACTTATCCAAAAAAATACAAGTATCAGGGATATTTTTAGGCCTTATCACAATATTTTTACCCTTAATTACCTGATTTACCCTTACTTAGGCGATACAAATTTACTATGGTTTTTATTCATATTGAAAAAAAATAAAAGGGGAAAATTTACCAAATTTATACCTACTAATTAAAAATATAGAATATATTTTTCAAGATTTAATTTCTAGAAGTTTCAGAAATTAATTTATGATTAAAACATAAAACGTAGCGGAGAATATTTTTTTTTGAAAAATGTGTTTTAAGCCAAAAGTTGAACTTATAAAAAAATAAGGTATAATGATGATTACTATATAATTAATTATATTATTTATAATTAAATCATACTAATATTTATTTAATATCAAATATGACTTTTAAATTACTTTATTTAATAAAAATAAATGTCATTTTTACAAAAATCGGCATTTTCACTATTCATTGAAAAATCATTATTTTTAGAAAAATACCAAAATTCCACCCTAATATAATTTTGATATGATGATTTTAAGAATGGATTATTTTTTTTAAATTAAAATTATAAAATTTATAAATTAAACTTTTAAATAAAACCATAAAAGAAAAAAAGTTTAATAATAATAAAATTATGTTCCTTTTAATTAAAAAATTACTTAATATTCTTATAATAAATATATAAAATATAATTCAAGAGTAATAATATGGTATGAAATTTATTATTAAATTTACCTAGATTGTTACATTCTTCCGCACCTTTATAAATTACTTCCTCACAATTTTATTTATTACTTAAATAAGTAGGGATATTTTTCCTTTATAACATTTTATAATTCGAGTGTTTCTTTTTCAACCATATCATTTTTTTTCACAAAACCTTAAATTAATTAATTACCTTATTCTGTAACACTTTATCTCTACAGTTAATAATATATACAAGTTATTCCTCATAAGAAATTTTTTCTTCCAACTGAACTACTTTAGGGCTCAAAACATGAGATGCATATAGAACATATTTTATTAATAATAAAACATGAAATACGTCATGTACCTGAGATAAAATTAGAGGCAAGGCCACTCTATAAGAAACACATTCAATTTTATCTAGGATTTCATATGGCCTAATGAACTATGTACTTAACTTCCCCTTTTTACTAAAATGCATAACACTTTTCCATAGAGATAATTTAATAAAAACATTATCACCTACCTTGAAAGAAATATCTTCCCCCTGATTATCAAAATAACATTTTTGTCTGTTGTGAGTTTTTATCATATATTGTAGAATCATATTCACCTTATCAAGAATTTATTTTACCAATTCTGGTCCTATCAACTTTATTTATCTTACTTCATCCCAAAAAGAAAGATTCTAATGTGTTCTAAATAATTCCTCAAAAGACACCATCTTTATACTTGAATAAAAACTATTATTATAAGAAAACACAACCAATGAAAGATGGTGATCCCAAATTACATAGTAATCCATTAAACAAGAATGAAGAATTTTGTACAAGGTTTGAATATTTTGACTGAACTATCCATAATATTGAAGATGAAAAGCTAAACTAAAATTTAATTTAGTACCCAACAACTTTTTAAAGACTTTCCAAAAATTATAAGTGAAACTGGGATCACAGTTAGATATAATGAAGAAAAGAACTCCACGAAACCTAATTATTTCCTTGATATATAGTCAATAAATCCTATCTAAATACTTTTTATCACAAATGGGAAATAAATTTATAGATTTAGTTATCTGATCAGTAATAAACCAAATTAAATTATTACCTAGATATGTCTTTGGTAATCCCACAAAAAACCCATGGATATATTTTCCCATTTTTACTTTGAGGCTGGAAAAGGATGAGGCATCCCCTTCGGTAATTTTTAATCAAATTTAACCTATTTAAAAGTTAAATATTTTATGTTAAACTCCCTAATAAATTTATTTATTCAATCCTTATAGTAATACTCTCAAAGTTATCTATATATTTTAGTACTTCCAGGATAAACAAAAAATGGATAACTATGAGATTTACTCAACAATTCTCTTTTCATTTGGGGATCATAAGGCACACATAATGTCTTTCCAAATATCGAAACACCTTCCTTGTTAATGTTAAAATCAGGTAACTTACCTTTCCTTATTAGTTCTACCTTTCCTTGTAAATCATGGTCATATTTCTAATCTTTCTTATTTCAATATGATAACTTTGACTTCAATGAAACCTGAAACAAAATAGAAAAAATCCCTATATGTATAATTTATAGGTCATCATTTATTAAATAATTTACCAAAGGATAATGTTTCAAACATAGTATAGTTAATGTAACATTATCATTTTGACTCAAAGCATCTACAAGTTTTTTTGATTTTCTAGGATGGTAATGAATCATGCAATCATAATCCTTAATCATTTCTAACCATCTTCTATGTCTCATGTTTAATTATTTCTTAGTGATTGTATAATTAAAAATTTTATAATCAATATATATTTTACACTTTACTCAAAATAAACGATTCCTCTAATTTTTTAAATAAAAAACCACAATATCTAATTATAGATCATGTGTAGGATAATTTAACTAATGGGGTTTTAGTTAACGTGGAGCATACAAAATTACCTAACCATTCTGGCATCAGAACACAATTGAGTCCCTTAAAATTAGTATAACTAAATATGATAAAATAAAAATTTCTATAGGGAAGGGCAAAAAATAGATTATTCACTAATATTATTTTTATTTACTGAAAAAAATCATCACACTCTTTCATCCAGATGAATTTAACTTCTTTTCAAGTTAACTTAGTTAGTGGGCTATAAAATTGAGAAATTTTTTCAAAAAACTGATGGAAGTAACTCACTAATCCAATAATACTATGAATGTATATGAGATTTATAGGTATTTTCCATTCTTTAACAATTTTAGTTTAGTATGGTCAACAATTATTCCATATATAGAAACAATATTCTCGGGGAAATAAATTTATTACAACCAAAATTCATGCATAATAAATTTTCCATATAGATTTATTTTATTTTATGGTTTGAAAAATAATCCTTAAGTATCATTCATAATCCCTATTAATTTTGTAATATAACAATATATCATCAGTAAACACAAACAAAAATTTATCTAAATAGTTACATAAAACTCTATTCATAAGGTGTATTAATACATTTGGTGTATTCGACAACCCAAAAGGAATAACTAGAATCTCATAATGCCTATATCTAGTCTGAAATGCTATCTTTATAATATCTTCCTCTTTCAACTTCAACTAATGATATATTGAATTGAGATTAATCTTTAAAAAATACTACGCTCTCTGGAGCTGATAAAAAAATCATTGATATCAGGAAAATGATACTTGTTCTTAATAGTTATGATATTTTGGGCTCTATAATTAATGAAAAGTCTCATTTAACCATATTGTTTTTAAAAAATAAAATAGAAGCACCCCATAGTGAATCACTCAGATTATTGAAACCTTTATCAATTAATTCTTGCAACCACCTTTTCAATTCCAAATGTTCTATTCGATAAGGGGGTTTTGAAATTATCTCATTATTAAGCATTAAGTCAATAGAAAACTCAACCTCTTGATTAGGAATAACACCTAAAAAATTATTAAGAAATACATACATATATTCATTCACTACTGAAACATCTCTAATATAAATAATTTATTTATTTTAAAAAACTGGAGATAGGTAACTTTCATTTCCATCTCTATCCAATTTATCAGCTTCTTGATATGTTAGAAAAGGCATAAAATCATTGAATATAACATTATTAACTCTAAAATCTATCTTATCATGATAAAATAAAATGAAATCCAGACTAAGAATAACATAAAACTACACTATGGTTAGTTAAATAAGATATATAGGATACATTATCCCACTGATAACAATAGGAAGATTTCTATAAATCTTGGTTGCTTTAATATTTTCACCTAGAGTTTTCACCAAAAGTCCTATATTCTTTTCATGAGGTGATATTCCCATTTTACTTGCAAATTTCTCATAAATGAAAGAATGTGAAAATACAATGTCAAACAAGGCATCAATACAATTCAATTAAAAAATTAACATTCCTATCACTACTTCATTAGATGGCCCAACATCAACCGTAGTAGTAGCAAATGATTTTTCCACACTTTTTTTCATTTGATCTTGATGATTTCCACCCAAAGTAAATAACTTGGGACACATGTTATCATAAATACCCAACTCATTTCAATTAAAAAATATCACCATTGGCTGTATATCTGTTACCCCATTCTTGGATTATCTAGGACTCTTTTCTTTGTATTCATGAGACATATGACCAAACTTAACACATTGGTAACACTTTCCAAATACTTTAAAACATTACTTGTTTTTTTACCTAACTTGGAACATGTTGAGGGATTACCTACATATTTATTAGTCGACCATTTCTCTATTTATTTCCACCTTGACCACTTATCACTCTTGTCATATCAAGGAATAGAAGTGTCAGAAAACCCCATCCCAACTTTCTCATTATAATGAAAAACCTTCTCATGACTTTTAAATTCTCATGAAGAAAAAAATATTCATAAACTTGGTTTCAATCCTGAGTAAAATATTTAATTTTACTATCAAGGTATCAAATAAAATTTGGTTTTCACCTAGATAGTATTATAAAATTTTCTTTATTCACGGCTACTGAATATTCATCTTTTTCCCTAATTCAAATAATTCTTTCTCCATACTGAGTTAAACAACCTTAGGAAAAATATTTCTCCAGAAAAATATTTTCAAATGTATCCCATTCCATGGAATCAAACTCATCTGTCTCTATGATATTCTTAAGAATATACCTCCATCGACCAACATCACATTAAAAAAAAACGGAAAGAGTTAACTTTTTGATGTTCTAAACATCCCATAACTTCGAATATATTTCCTATAACATTGATCCATCCTTTTTTTACCACTAGATCTAAGATTCCACCAAAAGATGGAGGGTTTTGTTTCATAAAATGATCTACTATCAGCATGTTCCTCTATGGTAAATCTAATTTCTCTCTAACATGTATTCCACCACTATTTATAGCTCATAACAATTGATCCATCACTACAAAAAAATTAATTAGTTAAAATTCCAACCATTCTAGGCTACTGATTTGGAGGGATATTTTCTTCTTCATAACATCATACTTCACTTTCCCTATTTCCTCTATAGAAAACTATTATATGAACACAAATATATTAGATGAATAAACATGGTAATATTCAAAAGTTATATCATTTCAGGTTTACCATAAAGTAAAATGTTCAAGGGTATTCTATTAACATTATCCTAACCTCTAAAGTTATCTAAAACTTTTCTCTAAACTACAAGGAACTAAACTTAAACATTACATAATATAGTGTCTTTAGACTAGAATTAACTTTCTTTCATACAAAAATATCTTTTAGTTTTAGAGTTTTAAAGAATTATTTCATAACTCTTACATAATAAACTCATATATTTAAAAGTGGACACTACTACTCAGTATCTATTTTTCCTACAATATAAAACTTTTAAAAAAAACATGTTTTCTTTTCATGAAAAATATTCATGAATTTCAACATGACTTATTATTTATTCTTAAAAATCCTAAAACATTATGGAAAATATATAATAACATGGGATTAGTATAAAAAGATTAGTAAGGGACATAAAATTAAGAATTTTATTAGTCTAGTGAAAATCATGAAAACCCATAAAATGATTACCTTTTCCACATTATTCTTTGAGAATATAAAATAAATCATATCCATATGTAATTTTTTTTCTCAAATAAAACCTTTAAAAAACCTATATAAAAATATAAACCCTTATAAGAGTATTATAGAATTATATTCATAACCCATGTTCACTTATCAGAATTAGCTGAAGCTAAGTTAAATCCATAAGTTAAAATACCTTGGTTAAATCCCTCCTTCCTTATTTTAAATACAAGGACCATACCCAATTCATTAGAAAGTTATATCGGTCTCACCTATTCATATTAGATGTATTGGGATCTCCTGTTCATATAAGTTATATCAAGATCACCCATTCATATAATCCATATCAGGATCAACTATTCATCATCTATAATACTCAAGTACCATAACATAAATAAAACATTTTAATATTTAAAATTTTCACCATAAATCCCATTGAAAAAATCTTTTAAACCCATATAGAAAACACTTTTAGATATCGAAATAACATTTATTTTTAAAAACACATTTTCAAAACTAAAATACCTATAAAAATAAGGAAAAAAGGTTTTTATTTGAAGAAAACATAAAAGATTATAAAGGAATCCAAACATAAAATAATGATTATGATTGTGGAAAAAATAATTGATGGTGTATAAATTAAAATAGAATATTCATTTTTTTCTTTTTTTTTTCAAAATAACATGTAAAAAGATTCCTTTTGAATACCTTTGAAAGAAAGTCAAGAGTGACATGAAGTGTATTTTATAATTCATTTATGTCTATATAAATGCATCTATAAAACAATTTCAATAATACGGATACGGAAGAAAAATATTTATAAAATAAATCTTGAAAATAATTAAAATAAGGTTTTTAAGGAAAAGTGTCCCTTACCTAGAGTCTGACTCATCACGTACTTTATTTATCTTCCTGAATAATAAAATTATATTAATTATTTAATTTCTTAAAAACATTATTCAATTTTATTATCCATTTTATTTTATTTATTTCCCTATTATATTCAATTAGTTAATAATATAAATTCATGTTGGTTGTTTTTATGAAATATGGTTTTGAAAAATGAACTATATTACAATCTTGGAGATGGTAGACCATACATAAGTATGAGTAATGTTTCAAATTTTTAGCAATCATGATGGAATAATGGTAAGTATTATTTTATCTTTCCAAAATTATTAGTGTATCATCAATATAATATTATCTCTTTAAATAAACTTATATATATATAATCATTGTGACGTGGTTTTGAAAAATGAATCCCATTGCTTTGTGGAGGTGGTAGTCAACACGTATACATGAACAACATTATCATTTTTAACAAACATAAATGAAATAAATAATATGATATATTTTCTTTATATAATTTTTATTATGTTATGAATATCATATATATTAATTAAATCCATTGTAATAAGCATATATGAGAGGTGATGATGGAAAATGAAACACATTTCTTTGTGGAATATAATTATTTTATTATTTCATCACGTTCAAATCATATTTTAAAGAGGTGTAAGAATAAATAAACTTGAAATAGGTTGGTCGGGACTTATACCATATCTTCAGACAAACTCTTTGGATTACAACTTAGTCTTACTAGGTTTGATATTTTGGTGAGACCATGACCTCTAAGATGTAGGGAGTGAATTTATGGATATAATTGGGAAGGTATTGGATAAATTAGATTACTCAAAAGGTGTGATGAAGAGAGGATAATAGGTTCCCTTTTATAAGTGAGGGGAGGGGAACTTTTTAGAAATACTTAAAATATTAAATTAATATCAATTAATTTTTAAGGAAAATGGATCCAAATTAATATATTTAGAACATAATATGTGGATGGGAAGAAATAATATCATAAAATAAATTTTTTATAAATTTAGATTATTTTTTTTACCCATATCTCTTTGTTTTAACCCCCATTAACCCTTTTGACAATTACGACGATATCAATGTTTTTACTCTTTAGGGGTTAAGAAAGTTACTATAAAAAATGACCTATAAATGGAACATTGTTGATATTTTAAACTATATACCATTAAAGTGTATTAATATAGTATTTTTATGATTTTTGAATTATTTAATAAAATATTGTTTTTTATAAAATATCATTAATGTCATTTTTGGAAATATTCATTTAATTTAAATCTGAAAAAATAATGAAAACAAGGAAATTAGAATATAATATATTAAAACATACCTAATATGTTATTTTAATATATTAAATTCATGACACACTAAAAATAACCCAAAAAATATTACTTTTATAGTTTTTAAAATTATTTACTCGGTTTTTCTACTGCTTGCACAAGAACAATGTCACCATTGTGTAAGTATTTAAGGAAATTATTTTATTACTAAAAATTAAAAATAAATTAACATGATAAAAAAATAATTTATATTTCAAATAAACATTTAGAACCAAGCATATTTTATTTTTATCCCTTTCACAAAATATTATAGATATTAAAAGTAAGAGAGTGACATTTTTGACTTTATATTTACTTATTATAATAGAAATGTTATAATAAAAGAAAAGTGACAATAAATTTCCAAATTTTATAATCTTGGATGGTAAAACTTAAAGAAAACTTATCCAAAAAAATAATAAAGGTTTTAGGGAGAGTTTTAGGCCTCATCACATTATTTTTAACCTTAAGTACTTGATTTACCCTTACTGAGGCGATACAAATTTAATATGGTTACTGTTCATATTAAACAAAAATAAAATGGAACTATTTAATATTTTTTGAAATCATGATTCAAAATATGAAATTAATTTTTCAAGATTAAATTTATAGAATTGGAATAAATTAATTTAATAATAAAATGCAAAATGCAATAAAAACAGTTTTTTAGAAAAATGCATTTTAAGCCAAAAAATGAACTTATACCAAAATAAATTATATTGATGATTATTATGAAATTAATTAGATTATTTTTAAATAAAGGATAATTATTTTACTTTAATATCAAATGAGACTTTTAAATTATTTTATTTAATGAAAATAAGTGATAGTTTTACAAAAATTGATATCTTTCACTATTCAGTAAAAAATCAACCTTTTTAGAAAAATACCAAAATTTCAACCTAATATAATTTTGATATGATTAATTCAAAAACGAGGTTCATTTTATAAAATTAAAATTTTAAATAAAACCTTATAAGAAAATTTATTTAATAAGAATATAACCATTTCCACTTTGATTAAAAATTACTTAATGTTCTTATAATGAATATATAAATTATAATTCATGAGTAATAATAAGGAATAAAATTGATTATTAAATTTACCTAGGTTGTTAAAATTTTTAATAATTTTTTATCATTTATAAAATTAACATTTATCAGTGCTAGAAATAGAACTGATAAAAGCCCAGTTACAGTAGTGTGCTGTTGAAATTACAACACATTGCAACAATAAATATAGAATTTAATTTTAGTTAATTTTACATAAAAATACAGAAAAAAACACTATAAAGAATTATAAAAATTTCAAACATTGTTATATAAAATTACATTGGTATTAATAATTTATCATAAACATCAAAAAATTCAAAAAGACTGTTCTATTGTCTTTGGACCCCATCTTTAAAGAGCTCGATCATGCTACCAGTTTCTGAAAAAACCACTAAATCTAGAAAAAATAGTTCAAATGTATAAAAAAAATTATTATATAAGTAATACTATAAAGAAATAAATTAAACAAAAATATGACATAGTTCATTAATAAAACGCCACTTTTAAACTAAAAACAGATTAATGTGCGGTTGATTCCTACACTTAAAAAGTGATTTATGGATCATTTTACTAATGTATCAAGATAATATGAGTTCAGTTTCACAATTTTTGAGTATGTGATGTGTGTTTTGAACTAAAATATCAATTTTAAATAAAAACATGCACTTTGAGTTATACTATCCACACAATGTATTAGTTTGACATGTGGGTAATTCTTAAACATAAAAAATGATTTATAAATAACTTTCCTAAAACATTGAAATTATATGAGTGTGTTTTCTTGGTTTTTAGTGAGCGACACATGTTTCTAACTAAAATGTCATTTTTAAATTGAAAATATGAACTTTAAGTTATACCTGTCACACCATGTATTATATTGATGTGTGAATGATTCATACACATAAAAAATGAATCATGGTTCATTTTTTAACTATAAATACTATAAAATTTCATTTTATCAGTTTTTAGTGAGTGACACATGTTTTTAACTAAAATGTCACTTTTAAACCAAAAATGCACATTTAGAGTCATACCAGTCACATCATGTATCATAATGAGGTGCATATGATTCATACACATCATAAATAAATTATGGATCATTTTCATAAAGTATCAAAATAATTTTAATTCGTTTTCTTGGTTTTGATCATGTTATGTGTGTTTTGAACTAAAATGTCAACTTTAAATAAAAATACACACTTTAAGTCATGCCAGTCATACAATGTGTCCGTTTGATGTGAATTTGATTCTTATATATCAAAAATTACTTATAGATCATTTTTCTAAATTATCAAGTTAATATGGGTGTGTTTTATTGGTTTTTAGTGAGTGACACCCATTTTTAACTAAAATGTCATTTTTAAACTAAAAACATGCACTTTGAGTCATACTGGTTGTATCATGTATCAGATTGACATGCAGATGATTCCTAATTATCAAAAATGATTTATGGGTCATTTTAATAAAATATAAATACAATATAAGTGTTTTTGTTTAGTTTTTAGTGAGTGACACATTTTAATTAAAATATCATTTTTGAACTGAAAACATGCACTTTGAGTCATTCGGGTCACACCGTGTATCAGATTGACATGTGACTGATTCCAATATGTCACAAATGTCTTATGGATAATTTTTGTAAATTATCAAGACAACATGAGTGATTTCTCTTGGTTTTCAACGAGTGACACATGTTTTTAACTAAAATGTAACTTTTAAACTGAAAACACACATTTAAAGTCATACCAGTCACATCGTGTTTTAGATTGAGGTGTGAATAATTTCTATATGTCACAAATTACTTATTCATTGTATTATTAAAGTA
Source organism: Viscum album (assembly GCA_963277665.1). Taxonomy (NCBI): domain Eukaryota; kingdom Viridiplantae; phylum Streptophyta; class Magnoliopsida; order Santalales; family Viscaceae; genus Viscum; species Viscum album. Next base: position 997,863,197 of record OY728135.1, read on the forward strand.
TAAAAATAATATAAATTAATTTTATTGTTTTTGAGTATGCCACATGTCTTTTGATCTAAAATGTCAATTTTAAATAAAAATACACACTTTGAGTCACATCGGTCACACCATGTGTCAGATTGTTGTGAGATTGATTCCTACTCATAAAAATAACTTATGGATAATTTCCATAAAGTAACATGAAAATATGATGTGTTTTCTTTGTTTTCAGTGAGTGCAACTAGTTCTGATTAAGATGTTATTATGCCTGATTGGTTTGATTGTAGGGGTTTAACTGGTACTTAATTGCTGATGTCTAGTATAGTATCTTTGAATAGTCTCAAAAAGGTTTATTCAATGAGCCAGAAAAACCTAATGAATCTCACATTTAGATTCATGGACTTACTTTCCAAAGGTAGACATTCTTTTAATGATTTTGACAATGACATTTAAGAACTCACATTGGTCGAGAGGATGGAAACTCAAGCTCATCACATCCTTTTGGGGAGAACTATTTCCTATTCCAGAACTCTCTTATAGATTGAAGTCATGTTCATGAATCCTTGGTTCATTTCCAAGTATGTTTCCATGGATTACCCCTAAAGTAATGGTTAATCATGACTACAAATGGGTTTGGAATCATCTGTATATATGTTAGGTTCTCCATCGATGGAAGGATCTATATGTATTAAAGTTTCTCCATCAATGTTACCTGTTTATGGATAAATCAAGGTTTATTTGGTCGTTCACTAGGTCAACGCTTTTTTTAAGCCACATGGGATGTTTCTATAGTGTTTATCATCATTTAGGGGGGATGTGAGTTATTTTTATGTCAGTATTGAACCCATAATATGTGCTTCCTATGTATCCTCATGAGAGGAATCAGAACCCATGTAGTTTGGTGTTGCTTAACTGGACACATCACCTTTTAAGGTCATGTGATAAGGACCCAACCATATAATTTAACATCATACAACAAGGACGTCCAAGAAAGGTTACCTAGTCAAAGATGGTGTGAGACTTACACCAAGATGAACTGAGATACCTAGAAGATATATGGTCTCCTAGGTGAATTTGACCCTACTAGGGATGTGTCTTGGAGAACATTAGGGTGATTTGGGTGTCGGTTTTGGACCTAAGGGAGGATTTCTACATATCCAAATTCGTTGGGAATCAAATCCCTTTTAGTTCAGTTTCTCTAGGACTTCCACCTTAGAAGATGCTCATTAAGGGAGAATGATTGGGGATTATGCATGGGAGATTCCCATTTGAGGGGATTTGATCAGGGTTTATACCTTATAAGAGGCCCATTTGGATTGAAGTTAGATAATACATCTATGGAGAAGGCTCATTTGAAGTTTCTTTGGGATTATACAGATGTCAAGATCACCACCAACATATAAGACCATGTGATTTATACTCAGTGTGAGAAACAAGAGGAGGTAGTGTATTTGATGATTAAATGTCCCACTCCATCTACTAATGGATAGTTCTGGATCCCAAAGGGATAGAGGGCATTGAGTGTTCCCATTCCCTCTCTTGTTTTCATATTCTAAATAGTCATATTTGGTGATCTATTTAGATACATCCCAAGAGAAGTCAAAGAGGAGAAAAGTTCCACATTCTTTAAGAAATTCCAGGGGATTACCTCAGTGGGAGTTCCCTAAATTTGGTTCCATGGAAAAGGGAATAATATTCAACACTAGCCCTCATCGAAGGGAAATGCCAGCAGTTCCCCTTAATCCCTAGAACGGGGGTGTTCACGTCAGTACCCTAAGGTCAGAACCCTTATTACCACAAGAATATAGATCCAAGGTCATTTCTAGGTTTCACTATACTGTTGGGGTAACCCACATGACTCTGCTTAGAATGGGTATGTATAATCAATATGAAACACTAGTGTGCCTGATGATCTTATCATAAATGTCCGGTGGCTTTGGAAGAGGACTAGGTCTGATGCCATTAGACTAGTTCTTGAAGGGTCCCACATAGGGTCTGATGATACGAAGGAAGGGAATAATTGGAGTCAGAGAGTGGACTACCCTAGGATACCTAGTTCCATGTAGCATGTTCTTATATTGGATGGGGTTTCCTCTTTGTAGCAGTTTTCTATGCGGGTAAGGGGGCCATTCGTATACCATTTTTGTATAAAGACATGGGTTTGGTACACATAGTGATTTTCTACATGGGGCCAGGTTCCATCCATGTAGTATGGTGCTATGTGGGATAGAGTTCCTCCCACATAGTGATTTTCTACATGGGAAAGAGTTCCACCCATATAGATTTTTTCTACATGGGAAGTTTAGTTTCAAAGGGGAATTGGTTCTGCACCTCGCAGGAAGTATCCCCATAAAGGATATTGAGTTCATGGATTTACAATTGATTTATTTTATCCTCCTTAATACTATATGGTGGGTTTTACCTATGGGGACTCATTGAAGGAGTCTATCTTTGTGGTGCTATTTATCTCTTGGCAGATCCCTTATATTGATCCCTTTTTTGGTTCCCCTCAGGTTCTATTTATAGAGAAGTAGAGGAACTAGATACCGGTGTATCTAGTCATCCGTGGTGGGCCACATGGTTCTTTTTTCAAGATTCAATGAAGGACTTTGTCATCCTAGGGCCTTTTTAGTTGCTGAAATTCCCACCTAGCTCCACAAATAACTTCATTTCATTTGTGTGAGCCAAGGGCACTGCCTTTCCCTGTGAACAATTTAGTTTAGGGGAAGTCATCTGTGGGAGAAGATATCATCACCCCTTTCCAAAAAAGACTTTATTTCATTCACAGGTGCCATTTGATCCACCCCTCCATGAATTATTTCCATTCATGGGGCTTTCATGGAGCGACATACTGCCATGTGGAGCGGTGGTCCACAAAGGGATCCTTGATTCACGGTGTCATTTCCTTTATAAATTTTCACATTCTTTGAACATTTTTCCTTCAAATATTCATTTGTTTTGTTTTTATTCCTTTTCGAAATCAATTAAAGTGTATTATTTTTTTCATGAGGAATTTTCAGGACCCAAAAAATGCCCCCATCGAAATGGATTCCGATTGGAATGAAGAGGAGACTATTTCGATGTAGAAAGTGGTCTTGATTTGAACTAGTTTGAGGTACACGGGTGGACACATAAGATGGTACCACACATATATATAGGGGGACCAACTCATTTGTTTTTTACTATGTTTCTTGGTGAACTCAGTGCTCTCACGAATCCCTAACCACATACGGATTCTATGAACTTCCTCATTTATGGTTCACTTTATCTGTGAATGGGTATTTTTCATCTTGAACTAAAATACTTCAGCCGCAAATGGTGAGTTCTGAATTCCACATAGTGGGGGAATACTTTGCAGATTGATCATTCCATGAACTATTGATTCATTGGACAATGATTTTTAGGCCATTAATTCACAGACTGATGGTTCGTGGGTTGATGGTTTCTGCAAACCATCATTATGCAGAGCAATCTTCTAGTCATTTTATAATTTTATTATAAAATAACTCCTTTGTATGATCCATTATAGGAATAATAATGGATCTAATTCTCACTTCAACGAATATGACCAAAATAATAGTGACTATAGTCAATAATGTTGAAGACAATCTCTGATCCCATCTTATCCCTCAAGAGAGTACTCTGAAAGATCTCCTTTAAGTAGAACTTATGAACTAAACACTATCTAGTCGATTTCCATTTTATAACTTCAAAATCCAAGATGACACTAATCTACCTTAGGATAACCAAAAAAATCCCTACTATTTATCTCAAGATGTATTGGCAGTGCAATTGATCAAATGTTTCTTCTATGGGGGAGATCGTATTTGATTTGGGCCTAGAAGATGTGTTCATTCTGAATGGATCTATGTAGACAAAATTTAATGGATATAGACATGACACATCCTTGGAATCAGTCATCCATGATTATCCATCTATTTAAAACCTTTCTTAAGGTAATCCCAATAGAGGGTGGAGCTTCAAACGGGATCTTTGGTATATAGGTTTCTTCTTTGATGAATGGTATTGGGAATTCTGGGTCCGCCAAAACTTCTTGGAATTCTTTGAATAGTTGGAGTCTGTTAATTTATACTAGGCAGTGTGGGTTTCTCAGTTCACAATTTATTCACTAGGTGAGATTCTTCCTGAATTTCTCAGTCACTGGTGTTTAAGCACTAATAACTTCCCCTTGTCTCATGGTGAAGTGGGAATTAGTTTGTGAGATATCTATCAGATAGGGGTAGTTCCTTCCTTGTAAATATGTATGGAGAATTCTTGTCAGTAACCAATTCTTGGGATAATGTTGAGAAAGTATCTCCACTAGTGAGATATTTTTTGGTCACAGTAGAGTGATTTCTTGGTCAAACCCTTCATGCTTTCTCACTCATTTCCTTTGAAGATTGGATAAAGTCATTTTTACAGGTTAATTTTCCAAATCCAAAAGTCCATCACAGATAGAATCATCCAACCCAATAGTCATGATTCATTATAGGCTCATACTGTGCTACCATTGAGTTAGGTCAATACACCACATGGGGTTACAAGATCTGATCGGACATATCATATGATCTTAGAATAGAGGGTTTCTTGCCCATGTTCCTGAGTGGGAGACTTTTCCCTTCCCATGACATCTATATTGGTGTTAGAGTTTTCACCTTGATGATTGAAGCTAAATTGGTAGAAGGAAATCCTATCAATTTGTCCATACCGAACCTTTCCCATATTTATAAATTATTGGGGTAGATATAGGAAGGAATATATCCATATTGTCTTAGTGGGCCATTTCAATTTTTTTACAACTGGATTGTAAAGAATTTCCTCTACTATGAGTATCGACATACAACAAAAGTTCCTAATTCTGATTTCCACTGAGAACTACTCAAAATTTTCTTTATTCATCCCAAATCTTTGAGTTTCAACAGTATGATTGAATTGTTGAGTTATTTGTTTCGATTTTCTTTTATGCCTCACACTATGCCTCATGGAGGAGTGGTAGATGATGGAACATGCTCTCTATAAGAACGTTCCTACATCATTGCGCTACGAGATGGAATCTTAACCACTCACATAGATAGAATAACTATTTTAAAACCTTATAATCCTTATAGGTTTATTAGGCTCTTTGGATGCCTACAGTAGGTCGTGTTTCTCCCATTTACCTAGTTTAAAAGTGAATATCACCGAGTAATCCTCTTCCAATTATGTATGATGATGATGCATGAAGACTCAAGTATTCATATCCTTATTTTCTCCATAGAGTATTCTAATTAATTATTGTGGGAGTATTCTAAAATGTGGGTGTTCTGCTACCCTGATGGAGTATTGGAAATTTTAGTTTGAAAAGTTCACAAACTGTTGGCTACTTCCAGTCCTGGACCAGTTGCACCATCTCCCTCCATTGCTGCTATAAGAAGGTCTTTTTTTTTTCGTCGCATGCATTCGGAGAGAACTTCATTCATACATCCTATATCTATGGGGAGTGAATTAGACCCCATATCTTTGACTGACATTATCAACGGTCCTACTAAGACTGACCCAAGTGTAACGTCGCTAGGAATTCCTGAAATCGTAGCCAACCCCATATTCTTAGATTCAGAGATCGAACCACCTATAGAGATGAAAGATTTCCCTTCTTGGGTAAATAAATTTAGTGTGACTCCATCTGTCATGATTTCACTTCTAGATTATATATATATATATTATGGTGGAGAAGCAGAATCAAGGTTCCGATGTTGTCAGGGAACACTGATCTGCGTAGAGACGGACATGGTATCAAATATGAACTATCAAAACAGAAACTACCATAGAATAATTTGATTATAAGTAGGACAACCTTAAGATATTTTTCATTGATTTGGGATGAAGAGGTTTTAACTATTGGAACCTACACCTTCTTATATACCAAATTATCATATCTCAACAAGACCTAACTACTTACAAGGGCATCCTTGACTAGTTCAAAACCTCCGATCACCAAACAAAAAACTTGTAGGATATTAACACTGAGTTGCAACACTTGGAAGCTAAAGAATCTAGTTCTTATAACCAAGTTGTTTCTTAAACCAAATAGATGAGGGATTGTGAGGCTCGTGTGGCCAGTCTGAAGGTGTAACTTTCATCAATAAGATCCAATTTTGAGGCCATTAAATGGAAAGGGTGATATCTCAGGGACATTATTAAAAAAATGAATCCAATAGTTAAAGTAGAATATGAATAGAGGAACACTTTGGAATTAACCCTTGATGGCCCACATCAGACAATTACTGATCTATAGACAAAAGAAACTCATGATTCTTTGTAATCATCTGGGTTATCCCATGCCCCTTTTTTGTTAATATCAGGGAGAGACTATAAGTTGTGGATGATCCTCCATTCTTACCTAATGAAATGAAAATTTTCTTGATCCCCATGCCTGTATTTTTATCTTTTCATGTAATAACAATCAGTTATAGTTGATTGTATTTTTAATAAAAATATCCACTAGATGTTGATTTAAATCATGATCCGAGACAATTCAATTGAAATGATCAAATCATGCTATAATTTTTTCCTGAGTCAAGGGACTCAATGAGCATAGCTCGACTGAAAAATCATGATCTGAGACAATTCAATTGAAATGATCAAATCATGCTATAATTTTTTCCTGAGTCAAGGGACTCAGTGAGCATAGCTCGACTGTTTCTAGGAGCACATGAAAAACCCTAAAAAATTTATGTCTTTTTCTATTATAACCCTGTTTTTTCCAAATTCCATTATAATGTGGGATTAGAAGGTATAACATGACTTTTTCATAGGTTTTCCATTGTAGGTTTTCAAACTAACAAGATTTATGTCGCTTTAATTCTTGATTTCTTTATATGTTGTATGAACCATACAATGTGTAGGTCTAGCAAGATAATACTCAACTTTTTACCAGGATTCCTTTTGTGGATTTTCATCCTAGTGAGTTTTGTGTCTCTTTTCATGGGCGGTTTAAATTATTATAAACCGGACTAACATTACTGATGTTTTAGGTCGAACAACTTTGACCATGAACTATGGTGAAAGGGACCCAATGTGGTTTATTTCCCAATAATACCATAGTATTTTTCAGACATGAATGAGGAATTTTTCTTATCCCTGGTTTTATGATTTTTGAATCTGAAACATGATATAGGGTAAGTAAGTGAGGAGTAACTATAATAATGGTTTCCAACACGATGTTTCTGGGGGCGTACAAAAGTTGGAGAAGCCTCTCATGAGGATGAATTTTTCTCTAGTTGACAGAACCTTTTTTTGTGGGAAACTTATATAGATCCTTCTGAGGTGTATTGTGCATAGTCAAATAGTGGTTTCGTCCAGACACTGGCCTTCCCTATCTTATGTCTAGGTAACTTTATGGGAATATGGATTTCTCAAGACCACAAGAGGTGGTTTATCAAAGGAGTGGTGTATGTAAAGTATGAGGGATTTTGTATCAACATTGATCATGAATAAGAGAGCAATCCTACAAAAATTAGGCTTGTGTAAAGGAGGGTTAAATCATGGTGTAGTTTAACATTGTAAAACCAGGACATTGGTGGTGAAGTTTAATGTCTTACTACTAAGACATTTAGGATTTATCACTATGATCTAAAAAAGGGGTAAATGATTCACCCTTTTCACGGTAGTTGGACTAGGAATGTTCTACCATCTTCAGGCATGAAGGAGGGAAGGATGTAAACTCTAATATTGGGGGTTTCCAAATCCAATGATCAATATGGGACGTAAACATCATGGGGTGTACAGAGGTACAAAAAGTCTCTCTTGAGGATGAATTTTTCTTTGGTTGAAAAGAATTTTTGTGTGGGAAAATTATGCAATTACAAATGGGGTATATTGTGCATAGTCAAATAGAGGTGTCCCTGAGATACTATCCCATCATCTCTGTTGGATGGGGAAGGTTATGGGGATTCAGACCTTTCCAGAAATGGATTTTGGTTTGTGAAAGGAGGGTGCCTGAACATGAAATGGGGTATTCCAAGGTGAAATTTCTCAAGAATAGGTAAAGATATTTCCCTTGTGTGGGTATGAGAAGATTCCCTATGCCAACTGGACCCATACACATGGAAAGGTTCATTTGTTTCCTATGATTGGACCCAGGTTTGAACATTAGGAATCACTACATATCCCGCAAGGGCATGCATGAAGCTGTAATTAGTTCTTGATGAAAAAAAATCCCTGCATAGGTCTGATCCATACATAGGGAGGGAGATTTTTTAATTTTGGGGTTGCTAAAGTAGGATATAAGAATCCAGGAATCTCTACATATCATGTGTGGGAAGGAATCAAGCCATACATAGTTCTTGATATCATGTAGTTTTAGTTTCATGCGATTAAGAGTTTATCCATGCATTTTAATGTCGTACGATGAGGATCATGGAAACACAGTTTAGTGTCATGTTTCGGGGATGAATTTTTGTAGAAGCCATGGGTAAATAGGGACTAATCAGTTTGGGATATTCTGACATATCCTGAACGTGAGGGGGAAAAAAAGTGCAAACCATGGTTCTAGGAATTGTTAGGATTAGGATGGATGATATAGGGCATGGGATACATTGGGGTGTATGGAGGTAGGAAAATCCTCTCCTGAGGATTAATTTGTCTCTTGTCGAAAATCCTTTTTTGTGGGAAACATATGCCGATTCAACTAGGGAATATTGTGCAAAGTCAAACATAGGTGTTCTTAGGACATAAACTATCCATTTATGATGGTCATGGAGGTTTATGAAGATCCAAAATTCCTCAAGGAACAAAGTTTAATGGATGGAAAGGGTATATCTAGGTACGTAAGAAATATATATACTGTGATTGGACATGGAATATGAAATTATATATATTAATCTGAATCACATGTAGGGTTAATTTATATTTCTTTTATAGATCCTTGAATAAGGGACCTAAATTCACGATCTCCTGCAAAAAATTGCACACAGGGGCATTTTCCTTTTCTTTGTTCTATGGCTAGGACTACGACACAAGGCCTAGGCATCACTCTGTATCTTGTTGGAATGAGAATCAAGTTATATGTAATTTTTTAAATCCCTTGTAGTTTAACGTTATGTAGTAAGGATGAAGATGAATCGATTTGAATGAGGGGAAATGATGTTGCAAAGATTAGGGTATAAGACCCGAATGTTTCCAAGTGTCTTATCGGGGAAAGAATCGAGTCACACAGTTCTTGAAAAGGTTCCCTATATAGATCTAATCGATATACATAGAGTGGGGGATTATTTTTTTGATTGAATCTGGAACCAATATTGCAGATCTGGGTGTCACTATATATCTTGATGAAGTAAGAATCAAGCCACACATAGTTCTTGATGAAGGGGGGGGGGATCCTTGTGCATATCTGGCTTGTACATAGGAAGGAGGGAACTTTTGGGCACAACATGGTGGATGACCAATGCTGGGGATGATTTCATTTCAGGTGAGGGAATTATAATAGTGCTATTTATTTTATCATCATTCTTCTAGGATGTTGGTGGCATAATTTAATTTCATGATGCAAAGACAAATGGAGAAGAAATGTTCCAATGGGAGGTTCATAGTGTAGCTGATATAAACTGACATGAACGAGGACCTAAGTGGACCTATGACACACCACGCACTTTTAAAGGAAACTTAGTCCTAGGGGCCAGAAGGTTGAATGTATTTGTGGTTGGGCCCAATATATAACACTTGGGTGTCACTATGTATCCCATGTGGATGGGAATAAAGACAGACATAGTTCTTGAAATCCCATGCAGTTTAACATCATGCGGTAAGGATGCAGATTCCTTGAATTTTTTTGTCTTGAGGTAAAGAAATTGATTACCAGTTGTCAAGGAAAATTCATATTATATTCTGTAGTTTAACATCATACAATCAGTACAATAGATCCTAGTTTAAGGTCATAGATTTTGGATCATACATGTAGTTTATCATCATGCAATTAGGATGATGAAAACACAGTTTAACATCATGTTGCGGGGATGATGGATTCCATGAATTTTAAAGTCATGCGGTAAGGAAATTACGTTCCAGAGTTTAACATATTGCGATCAGGACATTACATCCTTTGGTTACATGAAATATTTCTTCGAGAACCTTCCATTAGTAGGAGCTATAAATATTTTTCCATCAATTGAAGTTAAGAAATAAGCTCTATTGGAGTATAATTTGCGTATAATATATGGTCCTTCCCATTTTGGATCCAATTTTGGAGGTTTCTTTCTAAGTATCATCAGAGTCTTGAGGACCAACACCATCTCTCCTTCGAGAAAATACCGCAGGTGAACCTTTTTGTTGAAGGCTCATGAAATCTGGTTTTGGTAAACCTCCAAATGGTGTATGGTATGTAATATATTTTCTTAAATTTTCTTGAATTCATCAAGAATTTATAGGATTTCTCATCTGTGGATAGTTGGTCACATAAGGAAATGTGGAGTGAGGGAAATTGAACTTCAATGGGTAGGACCACCTTTACCCCATATACCAATTAATATATGGTTTCTTGGGTAGAAATATGGGTCGTAGTCTAGTAGTCCCATAGAGCATGGAGGAGCTTGTCTGACCATGAATTCTTATCCTTATCCACCATATTTGGAGTATATTGGATAAGGTCTTATTGAAAGCCTCTATCTGTCCATTAGATGCTACATGATAGCTGGATGAATAGTTGGTCTTGATACCATACTATTGATATAATTTCTCTAATATAGCAGAACAAAAATCGGTGCCATTTTCCATCAATATTGTATAAGGGACGCCAAATCTAGTGATTATGTTAGATTTTACAAAGCTGAAAATGATTCTTTCCCTGACTTCTTTAAGGGGTACATCTTCTACCCTTTTGGAAAAGAAGTCAATTTATATGAGAATATACTTGAATTCCTTGGCTCTAGCAGGAGGATATAGTCCCATGATGTTGATTCCCCATATGAAAAATGGCTAGGAGTACTAGCCTTGTAAAGTAACTCTAGGGGTTGGTTGATGAAACTGGCATGAACTTGGCAGGAATGACACTTCATGGTGAATTTAGAACAACCCAACATCACAGTGGGCCAGTAGTATCCAAGCCTATGAATTTGATGGTAAACCTTTGATCATGATTGATGTGTACCACAAGCTCCAGTGTGTACTTCCTTTATGAAAACAACAGTCTCTTCTCCATCAATTCACCTAAGAAATACCCCATCAAGGCTCCACTTATAGAGGTCATTTTTTTGATTTTCGATGACATACGGAACAAAATTAACTGATCGTCTCAATATTTTATCTATTTAGGCCCTATCTGGTGGGATCTATCCATTTTGGAGATAGTCTATAATGAGAGAAATCTAGCCAATGGTAGGACCCTGTGACTTAAGGACAGAGATGATATCATTGATTTCTTCTGTGTTGGTCTAAACAAATAGTGAGACCATCCAGCAGTGCACAATGCTTATAAACATTTCATCCTAGTGTAGATCATCCAGAGTTGTAGCTATATTTTCTAATGCATCATCTTGGTCATTTTGCGATTGGGGAATATGATTCAATTTCAGTTCTGAATGGAATTCTAATATAAGTTCCTAGACATGATCAAACAAAGGAATCAACTATTCCTTTTTGATGGAATAATCTTCATTAAATTTCTTAATGACCAGTTCAAAATCACCATTTATCTTCAAGTTTTTTACTTGTACTCGAAGTAAAAACTTTAGACCTACAATTAGAGCATGATATTCTGCTTCATTATTCATGAAACCCTCTGATAGAAGGAAGGAATAAGGTAGGAATTCCTTTTTTTGGAGATATTAGTATGACTCCTAGACCCACTTTTTCAGCTTGGGGTCTTCCATCATTTTCGCTGTTAGACTTCTATATGCATCGTCAAAGTGTATCTACCAGATATGGGGGTCCTATTGAATAGATAAAAACTTTTCATTAGAAAACTTGATATCCAATAAAGTCATTTTTTACAGGGTGTTCTGCCAAAAAATTTTCTAACGCCTATCCTTTGATGGGTTTCTGAGGCACAAACTGGATGTCACGATATTGTAGGATGACCTCCCACCATGAAAAACATCCTACTAGAATTGGATGGTTGAGAATGTACTTGAGAAAGTTTCTATGAGAGACCAAGTAGACCTCGTGATGCTTCAAATAGTGAGTCCGTTTCTGGACTAAAAATATTAGTACTAGATAGCTCTTTTTGATACTTGAGTAATGATTCTCAATGTCAATCATGGTTCAAATGAGATAATAAAGTCTATTATCACTTCCAACATCATTCTTTTGTGGAAGGAAGGAAACAAAGGATCAATCTAGGAACATCACATATAAAATGAGTGGTCTTCCTTTTAAAATGAGACATTAACACTAAAAGACTTAAGATATATTTCTTGAGACTATTGAATACTTCCAGACAATCATCTATCCATTGATATGTAACCCATTTTTTCATCAACCTAGTAAAGGGGAATTTTTTTCCTACAAGGTTGGCTATAAAGCATAAAATGAAGGAAAAATTTCCTTGAAGTCCTCTTAACTCAGTGGGGTTTCAAGGAGGTGACATGCCAAGGATATCCTTTGTCTTCTTAGGGACTACTTTGATGCCACGACAGAATGAGAAGAAGTTAGGGAATTTCTCTGAGGCAATGAAAAAAGAACATTTTAAGGGGTTCATTTTCAGACAATGTTGTCTCTTTTTGTTGAAGACTATTTCAAGGTATGACAGGTGGTCTGAGAATTGTCGTGATTTAACCACCAGGTGATCAACATATCATTATAAAAACTTCCCTAAGAAGGATTTGAAGATGCAATGCATGAAACATTAATATGTTGTGCCAACATTCTTCGATCCAAAGGTCATCAAACTTAACAAAATGTTCCCTAGTGGGGCCTGAAGGTAGTGGGTTCTTCATCTTCTCAGGACATTCAGATTTTATTGCATTCTAAGTAACCATCCATAATGGAGAGAGCCTGATATATGGTGGTTTCATCGATCAATAGTTCTGTAATCAGGACTAGGAAATCATCTTTCGGAAAGTGCCAATTGAGATCTATAAAATTGATGAAAACTCAAATTTTCCCATTATTCTTTTTTATAGGGATTATATTGGCCAAACAAATGGGATATTGGACCTCCTGGTTTAAGTTTTCCTCTAATGAGATTTTCAATTTTAGCCTCTATTTTTGAAACATGTGTTGGGTGCATCCTTCTGGCTACTTGTTTATATCCCTAATGATCTTCTGGTAGGCCCGGGTGGTAAGTAGCCACCCCCAGATCAAGGAATGGAATTTCTATGTAATTCTAGGAGAAAAAATCATGATGATTCCTTAAGAAGGAGGTTTATACCTTTTTCTCTTTAGAGGACATGAATACACTAATTAGGGTGAACCATAGATCTTCTTCTATACCCAAATTTATATCTCTGAGTTTTTTCAAGGGTGGTAGAGATGCCTTCTTAAAATATTAGAGGGGAGTCCCTAAGATCTTATTAATCTTCCACTTCCTCCTCATCATATTCTTCTTATTCTGATCTAGAAATAATTCTTGATATGAGCTTCCCAGTATTGGGAGAAGAGTTGAGATCCTGGCATTTAGAAGATGAATCGACTTCTTCTAATCTGGATGATGGTAGGGAATTTTCTAGAGAGGATGGAGTAAGGGACAAAAGGGTGTCTTCCTCTTCTTTATCCTCAGTAGGTGATGAATGGATTTCCTAGAGCTATGAGGATAGATTGAGAGAATTTCCATTCAATCATTCACCATCTTCTTAAGGTTTAGCAGATTCTTCAATGTTTCTAGACTCAATATCCATGGATGAAATCACGAGGATTGTTGAACATGAATATGATCCTAGAATCGTACACCCAACCTGATTGATGGGTAGTACGTATTCTTAACCAATCTATTTTAAGGGATCTACTGGGATCATTTCCAAACCATTCAAAGTGGTGACCCAATCAATACCATCAATCATAGGTTGCTTCCATTTCCCTTAATAGAACCTGACATTGATATAATGTGACTCCTAAGAATTTAATAGAGCCTTATTGGTGCATAATATACTAATTGGTCCATTAATGAAATATTTTATGCACTGATGGTATGATGAGGGAACTTATGATTGTTGGTGCAACCAGGTCCTTCTTAGTAAAATGTCGAAGGCCATGTTTTTCCATATGATCAGCAATTATGAATTGGACAAAAGTTATATGAACTGAGTCTTGATCTTGATTTGTTCCGGTGGATTTTGATCACTTTTTTCATAACCAGGGTTATGGAAGAGGGAATCTGGTTATCCTTGTTGTATCCCAATCGACGAAGTGTTCACCCTGGGATGATATTAACTCTAGAACCATTATCGATGAATAATTTTCAGATATCAATTCCATTTCACTTTCTGGGAACATATAAGGGTCTGATGTGTCCTTGAGTAATGGAGTATTCATCTTGACCCGTGAAGGAGATAACTGCATGGCATTATGAAGAATCGGTCTCTGTCCGATAGACCTCTCTAGTGACCACTTCAACTTCAAAATCCTAGGGGATTAGAAAAGATTCTATAAGCACTCCCATGAGGTCCTTCAAAAAAATTAGGGCATCTAGGATTGATAGGTTGGATGGTATCAAGGATAACTATTTCTGGATATCATATTTCTAATCTAAATGCCGATGCTTCTCAGTCAGGGCATGCTATTTCATGGGCAATTTAAAAGATTTATTACTAGATGTTGACAGAACGACCCAAAAGATAGGAGCTAGAAGTGATTTTGTGATTTGTGGGTTGGGCTAGATAGGTCTTCCTACACACTGAGGGTGATTAGATACCTATTATTCTTCTGATGGATATTTTATAATGACTAGTCCAAGTGGATTCTGGAAGGTGTAGGGGGATTTTCATATTCCTACCAAGTCTGTTGAAGGGATCTTCTATGAGTTTTGAAAACTTTGACTATTTGAACAGGGGTGCATCCATAATCTTTATTTCTTCCACGACTGCATCTTCCTTGATATCCCTAACTTCTGAGTGATCTTCCTTTAATTCCCTGATCAGGTGAGAGGAACTCGGGATCATAGCCATAATCATCATCGGATAAGGTATCCATTAATTGAATGACATTAATGGAGCCAAAGATCAAATTTTTGTCTGATGATGACTTTGCCTGATTGATTACTTCTGGTGGTTCCGTTTGGTGGGGCAGTGCCCATTCTTTCAGATATGATGGTTTAAAATCTAAAGGGTTAAAAGATGAATTTTTCCTTAATGCGAGTTAGTATTATTTCATTTTATCTATACCTTTTTGGTTAAACATCTTCTTGGATGCTCGACCTTTGGAGGGTTGTGGGGCTGAGGGTGTCAGCTATGTTGTAGTAAGAGTAGCTGGGGGCATAGTTGGTCATTAAAAACTATTCTTAGAGAATACCATGAGTTCGATTGATTTCTTTTTGAGCCACCCAACTATTAAAATTTTGTGATCTCTTGTCGACAACTTCCTTCCACTCATCTCCTTTATCAGGGGAAGTAGTGGATATATATTCCACTTGTGGTGGAGGTGGTCCCAATTTTACTTGACCAGAATCTATCATTCTATGTAAGAGGTATTATAAGACAAAACATTTCTGAATGGTGTGTCCTAGTCATCAGTGAAAGGGATAATAATATGGCTAGTCTTCAAGACCAAACTCTTTAGCTCTTTTTGGATCTGGTAGATGGAGAAAATTGCAGTTCATGGATGCCATAAAATATCCACATACTTGATCATCTCAGAACGATTATACTTTATTACTCCATTCCTTTAATTGATATCACATGGTTCCCCTACATTAGTTCTATTTAGGGAGGGGTTTTTATTGATTCCCAAGGTCCCCCGCATGATTTGGTGTAGGATTTAGAGCTAGAGAAGGTGAAGGGGATGGCTTAAGCATGACATATGCCACTTTAGTTCTCCCCGATATTTTTCCTAGGACTGGTGGGGATACCCAGGACTTGAGTTTAATCCGTTGTAAAGAGTCTTCTATTTTTTGGGAAATTAAAGAGAAATCCCAAAACACAATAGTATATTTCATCGGTATGAGTGGTGTTTGCAGATCTTCACAGATGTTATCGATACACATAGTAAGCATCTCATCTTGTAGGAGTGAACGATTAAAAGAGTATGTTAGCCCTTTCAATCTTGTAATGAATCTAGATAATCTCTCATTATCCTATTATTTTTAGTTCTTGAGGTCATTGACTATTGTATTTGGAAATGTTGAGATGAACTGGAAAAGGAACTAATGTCAAAGATCCTCCCATCCTATTATTGACTAAGTTGGAAAAATGGTGTACCATACAAAGGCAGAACCTTGTAGAGTTCGCACAAAGCATCTGAGTTTCACTACTTCTTGTTTCTCTGGGGTTCCCATCACGGGATCACAATAAGATGCATAATGCGTCAGATATTATTCTTAGTCACCTGAGCCATTGAATATTGGGAACATAAGGTTCTCAAAGTTTGGTGGAGGTGTAGTGTTACTCACCTAGTTGGGGTAAGGTTTCCATTTCGGTTGTACTAGAGTACGTTGTACCTCCATGGATTCCAATCGATATACCAATGACTATATGGTGTTAATGAGATCTTTAAATGTGTCTTGTTGAACCTGATCATGGTTGGGAACAACAGGGGGCAATATTGGGCATGTCGGTTCTAATGGTACTTGAGGCAGATATCTGATAGGGGGATTTCTTTATGGATCTTCCTAGACCTATTCTAGTTGTTTCCTTAATGGAGGGAAATCTTGATATCTGTCAGAGATAAGATTCAGGTAGACTGATGTTCCTTACACTGTATTGGATGGACATCCTAGTATTGCTTTATTTTCTAGGATAAACCCTTATAAATGTGGTACACTTTCTGTAAGTGTACATTGAGGCTCTTCCTGAGGAGTATATTCAATAGGATGGTTTCCTTGGAGTAGTTTAGTGTTGATGTGACTCAACTCTTTCATTCCTTCCTCCTAATAAGAGAATCTATCCTCAAGCATGAGGGGTTCGTTCTCATTAGTAAGAGGAGGTGGGTTGTATGTCACCTTGTTTTTATTATTCTCATTGTAAGAGATTCGCGGAGGTGGTGGTGGAGGATTGATTGGGGGAACACCCAAATTACATACAACCCTCTAGTTCTGAGTGAGCACCACTTTATTTTTAGTGTGGATCAGATTCTGGGCAGAACCATCCTCTCCCTGCTCTTCTGTATTTGCATCATTTTTGGTGTGGTATGAAATATTTATGTCCACAACATTCATTGATACATAATTCATTGTGGGTGGCGAACCAGCATCTGAATGGTAAGAGATATTTTTACGTCCTTTGTTGGAGCTTCTCCTTCCAGTCCAGGGTCCTCTTATAGCTTGTTAGAGAAGATTAACTTAAAGGTAACCTTTATATAACCTTTATGCATGACTCCCTTTTAAGGGAAATGAATCATGAGATAGGATATAATGGGTTACCTCCATACTTTTCATCCCCATCAGATGAAAAAATATTGACTCCCGTTCGGTAGGTGGTTGAGGTAAAAATACCCCCAACCCTACGGGCTTGGGATACTCCCATTCTCTTGTTATTGTGTCTCAGCCTAGATTTTTTAGTCTTACGGAGGAATTTTTAACACAAAATTCCCCTAGTTCTATGGGCTGGGACTGATCCTGTACTATGACAATTACTACTTCTTTTACCACTATCTTGATCTCATGCTTTCTTGTTCAGGTCTGAGTTAGATATAGCGTCAGGTCTACATGTGAATTATTTGTTTTTTTAGTAAATTAGAAATTCTTGATGATTGACTTCCCTCTGGTGAGAAGCCTACTAGATGTTCTCATTTTCTTGGCTCATGAGTTTCCCGATTAATTTCTCTCATCAGGCCTAATGCTTTTAGGACTTATTCAAGTCTGGTTCTTTTCGATCTTGATTCCTTTCTTGAGAAAGGATTTAATATGATTGATTTCTATGGAAAATGACATTACAAGATGTAATTTTAAAGGGGTTCTACTGAACGAGGCATGGTGTGATAGGAAAATCTTCATACTCACCCTATCCCAAGATATGAATTCCAGATGGGGGATTGACGATTAGTTGACACAACTTATGCAACACATTGAGGTAGGTTAATTCAAGATCTTTCTTTTGCCTCTCTAATAGTGGTCACCATGTAGATGTAAGGTATTATAAGTCTATTTGACAATGAATATCTTCTAATATTTTAACATGGTATTCATACATATTATAGGTAAATAATTTTGTTTTCAACTGGTAGAGAGTTATCCAGAGATTTAGACGAATTTTATGTATACACTCTTCCAGAAACACTCTTGGTATGTTGAACTAATAAGTGGATATGGGATAGAAGAAAACTGGTATTTCATCCTTAAATAATTATCTTGTCACGAGAAACATATCTTTTATTATTCCATTAGAGACTCCTCTACTTGATCTGACCATCTTGGACACTTCTTTATGATTTTATCAAAAGTATCAAGGCTAGTAGGGGTCTTGTTGTCATGTGAATGGTATGAAGGTGGTTCAGAAGATAAGCATAGTTCTAGGATATCTTCTGGTTGAGAAAGGATGTTTCTTGTCATTGACAGGGTGTTTGATATGCTTAAACCCATCCCTCCAAGCACCTCAGCATATGAGGTCTTTTTTACATTTGACTCGGTAATGGGAGTACGTTCCTGCCGATATAGAACTTGATTTCGGGGAATACCTTTTCAGTTAGTGTTACAATGGCAAGGATTACCATCATAATTTTTTTTCTAACTTCCAAGAGAATATCTAAAACATATAATTTGGGGAGGACCATCATGAAATATGATATAAAGCGGAGTACCTTCTTACTAAATCGAGATTCAATTATGGGGAGGACCTTCCAAGTTGGTGAAAAAATGGAGAGGACTACCATTATAGATTGATTTTCAACTGTAGATAGAATATAGTGCATACCCTAGGGAGGACCATTGGGGTAGACGATGGAAAGGGGAGGATCTTCTTACTGTCTGATATTCTAGACATGAGGAGGTCTACCATGACACTCATCAGAAGATAGGCTATCATGATTGATCATTTTTTCCCATGAAGTAAGCCTTCATGGTATGTACTCTGAGGAGGAACTTCAGAGATACTTGCAACAGTATTGCAGGGAGGTCCTTCAAAACTGATACCACCACTTCCATAATTTGGTAATGAGTTGGTAGGATCCTAATCCAATAGTGATAAGTGTTTGATAGCATCAATAACTCCAAATTCCAGTAGAGTAGGGTTAGAAATATGATCTTCATTTTTCAAATGACTTTATAGCGTGATTTATTTTTCAGCACTCAATTATAGAAAACTAGGGCCGCATGATATGGGTGATGGCCTTCAGGTACAAGTGCCTATTCAAGTGGCTCCCCGTGGTGCTGTAGGAATATGCCTACAAGCATCCCATGTTTTGGAAGGGATATATGCCTGTCTTGGATCAAGTACCACGGTGGACTGGTGTCCCCTAGTTGGAATGGGTATTTATGACTGATCTGTTTGTACATTTATCATGGGATTTTTCCGACAAACCTGTTATATGGGAGTAGGGATTCATGTGTACTCTGAAGTGACCACCCTATCATGTGGATTAGTCATCCTGCTTAGGGAGGTGGGGTTGTGGGCCTAACTCCTTGCCATTTCTGTAGACGTGATTATATCTTGACAAGTCTGTAGGATATGGTTCATAATTGATGTTTGATCCTCTATCATTGACAATATGTGTTGAGAGATGTATTTGGATGGAATGGGAATATAATCCCATTCCAATCTCAGGGTAGGAATATGTGCCTGCTTCAGTCCTCCATTTTCTGCCAATGAATAATAATAGTTCTCCCGTGTGGGGGAAGAGGAATGAGTCTGACCCTGATTTATAGATGGAATACGAAATATGTTTTCTCTAATTTCCACCATATTTTACTGGTGGGATTCATATTTCCGAGTAGGAATTTGCGTCTGCTCATTTTCTACTGTATTTTTCTGATGGTCTTGACGTGCATCTGTAGGAATTTTTATCTTGTCATATTTGGTTTCCATCATATTTGATTGATGGGATTGGTATGAGGGAGATAGAATTTGACTCTTCCTATATTCAATTTACACCTTATTCGAATGGTGGGCTTCATATTAGAAATCCAGGATTTGTGTCTGCTCATTGATCTCCATCGTATTTGACTGATGGGATTCATACGTGTTGTCAGAGATATGTACCTGCCTGTATTTTTATATCATATTTTGATGATGGTATTGGTATATATTAGTAGGAAATTTTATCTTATCATATATTGTTTCCACCCTATTTTGATAAAGGTCTCCATGCGCATCATCAGAGATTTTCAACTGCTTGTTGTTCACTGCCATATTAGCACGGCGAGTTTAGTGAGAATTGGTGAGGATTTATGCTTTCTTGTAATTTTCCACCATATTTTAATGGAGGTATTTAGAATAGGGAGTATGAATATAAATCTTCTCATACCATACTTTCATATTTTCATGGAAGGTCTCTTCCTCCGGAACTAGGGTGGTGACTTATTCCTGGTTATATGTTCATCGCCCTTGGAAGGTAGCCCAAGGTACCTATGTCTGTTTGCCTTCAACAGGGACCATTAGAATGATATCCTTCTTAGGGTGATGATACTGGGATGCATGATGTTGGTGGCGATGTCTTTTTGGAGGGGCCCTTGAGCGGGACCCATGCGCAGTAGGGGAAAATTCATTGGTGATGACTTTATCCGCCTCCCTAAGATATGGGGGTACTCATTGTCACATTTTGGGATAGACTCCTGAAATGGTTTGAGATGGCTAGTGGAGCCTCTTGTTTATTGACCTCCATCTGGTGGTGAGTGGTTAGCTGGCAGCATTTCATCGAATAGAGGGCATGTCTTGCTCCCTCCAATGTTGGGAGAGTACCACTATGATGGTACTCCCTAATCAGTGCATTTAAGACCCAACGTTGGAGACAATGGGTGGGTAATGGAGTCCTCTACTTTGTGGAGGACTCAACTGGTGCATTGGTTGAAATGTGTGTATGTGAGAAATTCTGGTATTCCATTTTATTGAAGGAATCTATGAAGAATGCCTATAATGTATGTGACAAGTACTGACAATAAAACCTCTTCAAAGTAACATATCATGACCACATGCATAATTGATGATCTATCTTGTCCCTCTTCTTTTTTTAGATATGAAAGTGGACTACGGTGGAGTAACACTGCCACCTTTGTTAAGGATTCATGTCAGGTTTACCATTTTTGTTTCCAAGGAATATGTTATTATGCATGATTGGTTTGATTTTAGGGGGTTAACTAGTGTGCAATTGCTGATGTCGAGTATAATATATTCGAATGGTCTCCAATAGGATTGTTCACAGATCCAGAAACACCCAAAATCTCTCACATCCATGATTTATGGACTTTCTTTCCTAAGGAAGGTGTTTATTAGATGATTTGGCCATGACACTTAGGAACTCACATTGGTTAAGAGGATGTGAACTCAAGCTCATCACACCATTTTGGGGGAAACTATTTCCTATTTAGGGTCTATCTTATAGATTTAAGTTCATGAGTCCTTGGTTTATTCCCATGTATGTTTCCATGTATTACCCATAAAGAAATAGATAATCATGACTACCCATGGGTTTGGAATCATCTGTATGTATTTGAGTGTCCTTATTTATGGAATGGTCTGTATGTATCCAAGGTTCTCCATCAATGTTACCCATTTATGGATAAATCAGGGATTATTTTTTCATTCACTAAGAAAACACTGGCTTTAAGCCACATGGGATGGTGCTCTCAAGTTTATCATAATCTAGTGAGGATGAGAGTTATTTAGATTTTAGGATCGAACCCATAATATGGGATTTCTATATATCCTCATGAGAGGAATCAGAACCCATGTAGTTCAGTTTCTCTTAACTGGACACATCAACTTTTAAGATTATGTGATGAGGACCCGACCATACATTTTAACATCATGCGATAAGGAAATTCAGGAGAAAGGTTTCCTAGTCAAAGATGGTGTGGGACTTATTCCATGATGGACCAAGATACCCCAAAGTGATATGGTCTCCTGGGTGAATATGACCCTACTGGGGATGTGTCTTGGAGAACATTAGGGTGATCTGGGTGTCATGTTTGGACCTTAAGGGGGCTTCCTACATATCCCAGTTAGTTGGGAATCAAAGCCCTCATAGTTTGGTTTTGTTGGGGATTACACCTTAGAAGAGGCCCGTTACGGGAGCATGATTATGGATTTCGCATGGGAAGTACCCATTTAAGGGGATTTGATCAGGGGTTATACCTTATAAGAGTTCCATGGAGAAGGACCGTTTAGAGTTACTTTGGTATTACACAGATGTCATGATCGCCACTATTATCTAAGCCCACATAATTCGTGCTTGGTGTGAGAAACAAGAGGATGTAGTGGACTTCAAGATCACACATCCTACTCCATCCGTTGATGGATGGTTCTAGAGCACAATGGGAGAGAGAGAGAGGGGTCCTTGAGTGTGACCATTCCTTATCTTGTTTTCATTTCCTGGATATTCATATTTGGTGATATATCTAGATATGTATTCGGTGAAGGAAAATAGAATCAAAAGTGCCTCCACTTGTAATAATGTCTAGGGGATTACCTCACTAGTAGTGCCATAAATTTGGTTCTAGGGAAAAGGGAAGAATATTAAATGTTGAACCTCATCAAATGGAAAATCCAGAAGTTCCCCTTAATCCCTAAAATGGGGAAGTTCACGACAGTACCCCAAGGTTCAAACCCTCGTTACCAAGATAATGTATAATCAAGCTCATTTTGAGGGTTTTCCTGACTGCTGGAGTAACCCACATGACTAAACTTACCATGGGTATGTAGACTCTATAGGGCATGCTAGTGAACCCAATGATCTTATCATAAATGTCTGTTGGCTTTGGAAGAGGCCTAGTCTTGATGCCCTTAGACATGTTCATAGAGGGGAGAACATATGGGATGATAATACAACACAAGGGAATAATTAGAGCCGAAGAGTGGAATTCCCTAGGATACCCTGTTCTGTATAGCATGTTCTTACACAGGATGGGGTTTCCTCTGTAAAGAGTCTTGCTATGTGGGTAAAGGGGAATCCACATACCATTGTGGTATGTGGACCTGGGTTTGGTCCATGTATCAATTTTCTATGTGGTTCCAAATTCCATCTATTTAGTATGGTGTTATGTGGGATCAACATACTCCTGTGTAGTGATTATCTATACGGGGAAGGGTTCCACTCATATAGATTTTTGCTACATGAGACACCTGGTTACAAATGGGTCATTGGTTCTATACCTCACGAGAAGTATGCCCGCAAAGGATATTGTGTTCTCAGACTGAATTTGGTTTATTTTATCCTCCTTAATGCCATTTTCTTGGTTTTACCTGCATGAAATTATTAAGGGAGTCCATATTTTATGGTGTTGTTGATCTCTCGGTCTATCCCTTTTGTAGATTCCTATTTTGGTTCCCCTCAGGTTCTATTTATAGAGAAGTAGAGGAACTGGATACCGGTGTAGATGGTCATCTGTGGTGGGCCACATGGAACTTTTTATGGGAGCCCATGAAGGACTTAGTTAGAGGGGGCCTTTGCAGTTGCTAAAATCCCCGCTTGGCACCACAAAAAACATTGTTGCATTTATAGAAGCTCACAACATCACCTTTCCCCACAAACGATTTAGTTTGGGGGAAATTGTTTGTAAGAGAAAATATCACCACCCCTTTCAAAAAATTAATTTATGTCTTTTGTGGGCACCACTGGATTCACCCCCTCCATGAACAATTTTCATTCATGGGGATTTACCAGAGTGACAGACAGCCATGCAGAGTAGTGGTCTTTAAAGGGATCCTTGCTTCACGACATTGTTTACATTGTAAATTTTCACCTTCTTTGAACATTTTCCATTAAAATATTCCGTAGTTTTTTTATTCCCTTTCCAAATTGATAAAAGTGTATTATTTTTTCTGAGTAATTTTTAGGATCCAACAGACCCACATTTTAAACTAAAATTCCATTTTTAAACTGAAAACATACACTTTGAGTCATACTAATCACATCATTTATCAGATCAATGTGAAACTAATTGCTAAGAATAAAAAATTATTTATAGATAATTTTTATAAAATATCAAGATGATATGAGTTTTTTTACCAGTTTTCAGTGAGTGGTACATTTTTAACTAAATTTCAATTTTTAAACTGAAAACATGCACTTTTAGTCATATTGGTCATACTATGCATCAGATTGATGTGTGACTGAATCATAAATGAAACAAATAAATTATAGATAATTTTAATAAATTATTAAGACCATACAAGCATGTTTGATCAATTTTTAGTGACTGACAAACTTTTTAACTAAAATTTTACTTTTAAACTAAAAGGAAACATTTCGAGTCATACTGGTCACTAATTTTATTGGATTAGGGTGAAATCGATTCTTACACATTAAAAATGACTTATGGATCATTATATTAAAGTACCAAAATAATTTTAATGGATTTTCATATTTTTGAGTATGTAACATGTATTTTGAACTATAGTGTCTATTTTAAATAAAAACACACTTTGAGTCATATCATACACACCGTGTATCAGATTGACATGCAACTAATTCCTACATGTTAAAAATGACTTATAGATCATTTCACTAAAGTTTCAAGACAATATAAGTGTTTTTTCTTAGTTTTGAGTATGTGAAAGTGTTTTGTATTAAAATTTAAAATTTAAATAAAAACATACACTTTTATTCATACTGGCCACACTATGTGTCATAGTGATGTGTGACTGATTCCTATACATCAAAAATTACTTATGGATAGTTATCCTAAATTATAAGTATAATATGAGTGTTCTATATTTGTTTTCATTAAGTAACACACATTTGGAAATAAAATGTTACTTTAAATCTAAAAACAAACATTTTGAGTCACATCGAGTACACCGTGTGACAGATTGATATACGGTTGATTAATACACATACAAAATGATTTATATACCATTTTACTAAAGTATTTTGATAATCCAAGTTTTTTTATTGGTTTTTAATACATATAACTTATTTGAAATTAAAATTTCAATTTTAAATCAGAACACACACTTTCAATCATACTGGGCACATAGTGTATCATATTGATGTGTGATAGATTCTTACACATGAAAACCGACTTATATTTTTTCCCTAAAGTATCAAGATAACATTGGTGTGTTTTATTGATTTTTGAGTATGTAACACATATTTTAAACTAAATGGTCAATTTTAAATAAAAAAAATGAACTTTGAGTTATACGGAGAACATTATGTGTAAGTTTAACATATGGTCAATTACTAAATGGAACAAATGACTTATGAATAATTTTAATAAATCATATAGATAATACTAGTTTTTTTATCTATTTTTAGCGATTGACACATGTTTTTAACTAAAATGCCATTTTTAAACTGAAAACACACACTTTGAGTCATATTTAGAACGCTCTGTGTCAGATTGATGTGCAATTGATTCCTACATGTCAAAAATGATGTATGGATCATTTTACTAAATTATAAATACTTTCCAAGTATTTTTTATTTTTTTTACTGAGTGAAACTCATTTTGAACTAAAAGGTCACTTTTAAACTAAAAACACGTACTTCGAGTCATACCGGGCATACCATGTGTCATATTGATGTTAAATTGATTCCTACATGCCAAAAATTATCTATTGATCATTTTCATAAAGTATCAATACAATACAAGCATGTTTTCTTAGTTTTTAGTGAATAGAATGTGTTTTGATCTAAAATTTCACTTTTAAATAAAAACACACACTTTCAATCATATCAGATAAACCATGTATCATATTGACATGTAACTAATTCCTACATATCACAAACTGACTTATGGATCACTATCCTAAAGTATAAATAAAATCAAATCTTTTTTTCTAATTTTTTAGTGAGTGAAGGGTGTTTTGAACTAAAATTTCACTTTTAAATAAAATCACACACTTTCAATCATTCCAGACATACAGTGTGTCAGAATGACATGTGACTATTTCCTACATGTCACAAATAAATTATTGATCATTTTTCCAATGTATCAAGATAATATTACTGTGCTTTATCATTTTTTCCCAAGTTATAAGCATTCTAATCTAAAATGTTACTTTTAAACTGAAAACATGCACTTTGAGTCATATCGAGTAGACCATGTTCCGGATTGATGTAAGACTGATTCCTACACATCAATAATAAATTATAGTTCATTTTACTAATGTATCAAGATAATAAAAGAATGATTTATATTTTTTTAGTGGGTGAAACATGTTTTTAAATAAAATATAATTTATACACTCAAAACATACACTTTGAGTCATTTGTAAACTAAAAAAACACACAATTGAACATATACAGATAAAAAAAGATCTATGAAGAGAAAAAATAGTATATTATTGCATAATCCTTGAAGAATTATTTTTCAATAATTTATTTTCCTCTTTGAATTTTGTGCTCTTTATAGATTACAAAATGGTGGGAGAAAAATCAATTCTAAATGAAGTCATTTTGTCATGATCATTGTGAAAACTAACTAAATAAGTAGTAGATAAAAACAATAAGAAAATTAACTAAAAAATAAACAGTTAAAATATTGAGAGAAATAATTAAATAAGTATAAGGAAATCACTTCTTCATTATGTCTATATACATTCTGATACTACATATTCTTCCCTATCGTTTCTAAAAAACCCAATTTCCTCTTTTGAATACATGGACTATCAACAGTCATGTTAGTACTAAAAAAATATAAATAAACAAATTATTAATAAATATTTTAAATGAATTTATAACTATCATAAGAAATACCTCTTGGGGGATTGTATTTTGTTGATGGAATATGATATCTTTCATAAAATTTCAAACATAATGACCACAATCTTTTATATTTTTTTATAAACTAAAAAAACATTAAAAAATAAGTAATTTTTTTGATAGTCAAATATTATTATATATACCCTAATACTTATCAAATTTTATAATTTGATAGGCTTATTATGCCTATGGACTATCCTTATACCATGATTCTGATGATATTTAAACATCGTCCTATCATAATTTGTTTCATTAAAACATAATATAAAAATCTTGAAGTTTATTCGTAAAAAATTGAATACAATGTATTAAAAATTGATAAAGTCCATTATGTATGGTCAATTTTTTCATGCATAGATTCCAAAAAATAAATCTTTTGAGTATACAAAATGATTATAATGAGAAACCAATTATCCTTAAAAAACAAAAAGGAATAAGTAAGGAAATAAATGAAAATATATTTGATATGATTTGATTATTGAGTTTTACCCCATAATCATGGGTATTAATAAGAGTTTGTTATCTTTAAGTTTCTTTTAAAACATAATGACTAGTTGTTCCACTATTTTTAAATATTCATCTTCTTACAATGGAATTTTTTTTGTAGATGTGATGTGAGGACTAATGAATCCAAATTTCTATTCATAGGGTTTTCCATTCACATAACACTGATATATACGCCTATGAAAATATGAATAATATTTAACTATAATTAAAATAGTAGATCAACTATTAGAAAAATAGATTATGAAAATTTACTCATGCATGAATTTATAAATGAGACTCCTAGCCATCCATGCTTGAGTAATTTATCTATATTTCTAAGACTAAAATAATATATAATGGCCTCTCTGTACATTTTTAATTTAAAATCAATGATGGATGTATTAAAATCATTGAACATTATATCCAAATGAACTTGTAATATTAGTAAATGTGGCAGTTGAAATGGAAGGGTAAAGGTACTCTCTAAAGGTCTTTTCAATTGATTGGTTGATCCTTTAGACTATTTTTACTTGACCTTTCATTTCCCCTTCCTCTTCACCATCTATAAAAACAATCCTTAGTTAAGGCCTTTTTTTCATTAATTGTTAATTTTTTTTAATAAAAAATATATTGTAAAGGACATACCTTGTTATTAAAATGTATTTTTACATGATAAAATATCCATTATATGAAAGTTCCAATTGAAAGTTCAACTATGTGAACATACATATAATCAAGGGGAACATGTATCTTGGTGATAGTCTCATAAAATACATGAATCCCTACTCTCACATGAACTCTAACTTTTCTCATTATATAGAATATATCCTTGTATATTTTAAAGTGTGAACCTAACAATAAGGCAACATGTGGGTGCTGATATACATAAATCACTATCAATTTAACCCTATAGAATATTAGTATAAGTAAAGTATCAATATCTTATTAATTCACATTTCATAAAAAAATTATTAAAAAATCGATTACGTATAGTAAGGAAGACCATTAGGGGGAATGTATAGACTCAAATATGTGGGGGGGGGATGGATATTCATGTAGTGGTTATTGTTATATTCTTTCTTCTCTTTGATTCATTCTTATAAATTTTTTAACAACTCTTAACGCTAATAAATTTTTTCTTTAAGAGAATTTATTCATTCCTTCATCTCATCCATTTTATTATATTTATCACCTTATGGATTTATTTTCTCAAAATATATTTGAGGAAATACTCCAAAACCCACACCTATGACACGTCCATACTGTTCTGGCCACTTCATGGCCATTTAAAGTAGTTGTCCATCAGGTACATTCGTTAAAGAATCTTGTGTTTAAATTGGATAAAAGTTATAGGAAAATAAGTAGTCATTCTATAGTGACTCTCACTTTTAATACATAAAAAATACATAACTTTTTCAGAATACATAAAAAATTATACAAAAAACTCATAAAATACTTATTAGTCTAGTGCATTTGGAAACATAGAAACATAAACACTGGTATATAAGTGAGATACATTATCTCTCACTAGTTTATTCTTGACTATAACCCTTATTATACACATAAAAAATAATAAATATATTCATAACATGCGGAAGGAAACATAAAAAGAGGTGAGATCAGATGCTCAGTAAGGGAAAATAAGGGATACATGTAAGAATAAACATGAGCATAGGGGTATGAGAAAGTGATTGTAATATTAGAAGATAATACCCTACATATTATAAGATCATAATCATGAATCATGGAATAAATATTAGAAGTTCATAAGAAATGAATCATAAAGAAATAAATAACACAATCCATGAAATCATAACATAGGAATAAGACATGTAATTTTGGAAGATACATAATCATATAATATGATTTCCATATTATTCAATGCATTACTACCAAGGCCATCTTAGTAGTATGGGTTCACTCGCTATAACATATTGGTAGTCATGGTTCACTCCCCATACCATATTGGTAGTCATGGTTAACTCCAATGTTCATCTTAGTAGTTAAGGTTCACTCCTAAGATCATCTTATTCTATCTCATTAGATATAAATCTTTACCCAATGTATTGAAGGGAGATATAGATCCCACTAATCTCATAATTAAATCATACATACATGTTCCAAAATATCATAAACAATCATATAATAACCCATGAAATGAAATGGGTATCATAAAAATGTAATCAGATCATAAACTATATAAAAAGATATAAGTTTAATAATAATTTCATCAGAATCATAACCCAGGAAAAGAAGTGGGTTTCAAAATCATATAACCCATGAAAGAGAAACAAGTTTCAAAGACATCATGAAATGAAAAAAGAAACCATTCTGATAAATAATATGAATGAAAACATCAAATAATTTTCCTATAAAGGCATTATTAACATAATAATATGTCATCTTAGATGTGAAATAATTTTTAAATATCTTTTAAAACATTTCTTGAGGAAAATATCCTTTCTACATTGAAAAATGGTTTTTAAAACATAAGAAATTTTTGAAAATATTTTTATTGTAAAATTGCTTTGAAAACTTATAAAGGAACCTTTGAAAACCATAAAACATTTTTAAAATACCTTTTAATTTAAAATGATTTTCAAATATCATTTTAAAACATTTTTGAAAACATTGTTTTTTGAAATAAAATAGATTTTCAACCTAAAAGAGAAATACGACCAGATATTTCTTAAAAACATTTTCTTAATTATATTAAGTACCATATATTATAAAAATGGTACTAATACATGGAGATATCTCAAATAAATAGTGTATATGAAAAATCATGAGTTTTTTTGAGAGATATATTATAATATTTTGTCAATATAATCATAATTATAAAGAATCCTGATAAATGATTAGATTGTTTCAATAAACTCCTACCACTTAGTTACTTTGAATCATACTCCCCATGTAAGAAAATAAAATGAATTGGAGCCTAAAATATCCTAAAAAATAAGGATATTAATGATGCAAATTTTCAATTGGAATCATATAAACCTCTTTAAAGAATATTGGTTCACAACAAAACATGTGTCTAAAAGAGGGAAAATTGAGACAAAATTACTTTACCGATTTGGAAAATTTTAAACCATAAAACCCTTGAAAAAAAGATCATAAAATAGATATGTAAATACCCATAACTTTAGTTATAATAATCATAGAATAAATTCATGTACAGTATATACTCCACAAAAAAATAAATGTGTGGTGAATAAGGTATGGATCGCATGGAAATAAAAAGTTAGATGAAATTCCCTTACCTTGATTCTTGACTTTCATCGTACACATACAAGAGTCTTGTATAATAGGTATAAGTTTAATATAAATTTATCATAGTACCATATTCACAAATATATATATATATGATACCATATAAAATTTTCATATGACCTTATATTACCTATTTATTAACAATTACATGTTAAAGTAACGTTTTGAGTAATAACCGCTTTGTTTATCGTACATGTTTTGACTTTTCATTCTTGATCATATTACTTAAATCATGATTTAATTATTTCAAGAATGTAAAAAATGGATTATATATCATATATATTCTGTATATAAACATTTTTAATAATCTATAAATGATAGATATATGAAATAGAATACATTATTCATGGAGACGGTAGGCCGTACATACGCATGAATGTTGTTTCCATTTTCATGACGTATTGAAAGAAAGAAAGTAAATAAAATATATATGTATATATATAATATAATTTCAGTAGAATTATTATATCATATATATCATATAATTTTAACAACCCATCCTTAATACATTCCATATAAAGTGTGAACAAATCACCTCAATTTGAGGAGGCGGTAGTCCACACTTCCACAAATGAAGTTACCGTATTTACAGAAAATGGAAAGCATGAAGGTGTGATTTATATAAAAAATAAATAAGTATAAATAATTCATAAATATTATATATATAATATTTAAATATAGTGTACATAATAATTTCCAATCATAGGAGGTGGTAAAGGTAAAACAGACAACATCCTTCCCAAGGTGGTAGTTCACCGTACACAAGAACGGTAAGTTCGTTACCCATTTGATGAAAGTGTGTATAAGTGAAAGTATAAAAATTAACATAAAAAAATTTAGTATATTAATTATAATGAGGATATTATTTGTTCATGGAATAATAATAATTTATGGGGGGTTGAAATAAAATAAAAGAAAAGAGCTTGATTAAGGATGTTACCTCTTCTTTGGGTAACTCCTTTTGGTTTGTACCAAAGGACTTCCTTGGGTGGATTTTTAAACAAAGGAAGGATTCAAAGAGTAAGGGGGGATATTGGGAACTGTATTGGGAAAATATTGTATGAATATAATTGGTTTGAGTTGTGTGAATAATGGGGATAGGTGGTGTCCTTTTATAGGGAAGGGAGGGGATACACTTGGCATTTTTAAAAACAAGTTAGGTGTACCCACATTTTTCCTAAATAAAGTCATCCAAAACCAACCAAAATAAATAATGGAAGGTTTATGGAATAAATATGGCCAAAAAATGGTTGTAGGATAAGTTTATATGTAATTTTTTCCCTTAATTTTACGGTTTATTCCCTTGTTAAGCTTAATTGTACCTTAATCGTTGTAATTAATCTTAATCACTTTCACTAATAGTTTTGTTAAAAAATTAAGTGAATATTTTTATAATATAAATATAATACTAATTAAAACTATGTATTTTTATTCTTCAAAATTCAATTCATAAAATCATCAGACTTAAGTTTAATGCTAATCTCATAGACATGGAAAGAAATCAGGTTTTTAAAGTGCAAATTTTCAGAAATTTATTATAATTTTATATATAAATTAAATATAAAAAGATTCAAATAACCTAAATTTTTATAGTAGATTTATAATTTATCTAATTTGACTTTAAAATAAACTTAAAATATAATTTAACTATATAAATAAATTAGTCGAAAAAATAGTTTTGAATTAAAATTTAGTATTTTTCACTATTCATCCAAAAATGAAGTTTCTCAGAAAAATCCCAAAAATTCACACTAAGATAATTTCTAAATTATAAATTAAAAAACGCATTTTATTTTATCAAATTAAAATCTGAAAGTTTCTAAAATTAATTTTATAATTATTCAGAGAAAGACATAAAAAGAAGTTCTTTTGAGAAAATAATATTTTTAAACATATAAAGACTTTACCAAAAATTATATTTTTCTTTATCAATTTTTTATATTCATATAAAACCATTCTAAAAAATATTATAAAATTATTTATTAATATTCATATTACTAAGTTTAATGGTTAGGTTATAACTATCCCATTTAAATAATTATTACAATAAAATGATGTTTCGTAGACACTCAATGTTGCGTGTAACGCATACTAAGTCGGTGTTGCGTGTAGTACATTCCAAGTCGGTGTTTCATGTATTTCATGTCAATTACATTCCATGTGAAAGGAATGTTTTAATTAGTACAATTAAAGACATTAATGAAAATTAATTCATTAAAGAAAATGGTTAATAAAAACTCAGGGTGTTACATTCCACCCCCTTAAAACAAATTTCTCCCTCAAAATTCATCATTCAAGTAAAAAAATGAGGGTACTTCTACTTCATCATATCCTAAAGTTCCCATGTAGCTTACTCGAACTGGTGATTTATCCAAAAAAACTTTGACTAGGTGAGTGGTCTTTTTTCATTGAACTTTCTATGTACGATTCGGGATTTCAAATGGTTGTTCCTTACAAGAAAGATCCTTATCCAACGATATGACCTCTGAGTTCATTACATGTGAATATTTAGGTATGTAATTATTCAGGAGAGATACATGGAACACATCATGGAATTTATAGAGATTTGGAGTAAGTTCCAAGCGATAGGCTGCCATCCTGTTATGATCAATAATCTCATAGGGACTGATATACCTAGGGATTAGTTTCCATTTCTTTCCGAATCACATAAAATTATTATATGGAGAGATTCATTGAAACACATTCCCACCAAACTAAAATTATAGATCACATCATCGGTTATTAGCATATTTTTTCTTCCAAATTTGAGCTTCCTTGATATGCTAATGAATGGTTCTAATCTTCTCGACCAATTCTTCCACTATCTCAGGTCCCAATAGATTTCTTTCTCTAACTTCATCACAAAACATTGGATTTCTATATTTCTTACCATATACGGATTCATAGGGTTATATATGAATTCTTCAGTAAAATCTATTATTCTAAGAAAACTCTACTGGAAGAAGGTATTGATCCCAATCATCTTTTAAATCTAATGAACAAGATCTCAACATATCCTTTAGGTTTTGAATTTTTATTTATAACTGACCATACGTATGAGGATGATAATATGTGATGAAACTGAATTCTATATCAAGTTCTTGCTTAATACTTCTCCAGAACTTATATGCAAACCTTATATCCCAACCCAATACAATGGAATGTGGTACTTCATGTAACCTTACCACTTTCTTAATGTATATCCTAGAAAGATGATCAAGAGAGAAGTATTCTATGATAGTGATGGAGTGTTCTGACTTTGCACGACAATAAACTACCACCAATATAGAATTAATCCATTTAGAGGTTTTGGGTAGTCCAATGAAAAAATCCATAGTGATGTTCTCCCATTTCCATTCTGGTATGGGTAATGGATGCAACATCCCTTTAGATTTTTTTTCTTTCAACCTTAACTTTCTGTCATACCAAGCACTGAGATAAAAACTTTGTGATATCTCTCTTAATGCCATCCCACCAAAATTATTCTTTAAAATATCTATACATCTTCATACTTACAATATGAATAGAGAATTAATGACTATGATCTTCTTCTAATAACTCCTTAAAATATGATATGTACAGAACACATACATGGTTCCTGAACCTTATCATTCCATACTGATCAAGGATAAACTCAGGAACATTTGTAACCTTATTTTATAGTTATACATTTTTCTTATGCACCTCTTTAATCTTCAAATGGATATAGGGTTGAAAATTCATTTGAACATTCATTTGGATCTTTTGTGATCCTAATCATGGATAAGCTAGCATAATCCTTTCGACTCAAAGCATTGTCCACCTTGTTCTCTTTCCTGGGGTGGTAATGTATTGATAAATCATAATAATTTATCATCTCTAACCATATTATCTGGCACATGTTCAACTCCTTCCATGTTAATATATATTTCAGATAGTTATGATTGGTATATATATCACACTTTTCCCCATAAAGATAATCCATCCATATATTTAATGAAAAAAATTACTAATGCTAAATCCAAAATCATGAGTTGGTTAATTTTTATCATGAATCTTAAAATACCATGAGGCATAGGCAATAACCATGTTGTTTTTCATAATAACACATCTCAATCCTTTCTTGGATGCATCACTATAGATTACAAACCCTTCTACACTATAGGGTAATATAAGCACAGGTGTGCTGACTAACCTTCTATTTAGTTCCTTATAAGTTTCCTCACATTCACCTATCCAGAGGAACTTGGCACCCTTCCGAGTTAACTTGTTTATATGATTAGATAGTCATGAAAAATTATCCATAAACCATTGATAATATCCAGCTAAACCAAGAAAACTATAGATCTTAGTTACCATGGTTGGTCTAGGCCAACATTCAATAGTCTCTGTCTTTGATGGATCCACTACAATACCCTCAATTGAGATTATATGACCAAAAAATGAAACCTTATGTAGCCAAAATTCATACTTTGTAAATTTTTCATACATTTTCTCCTTCCATAGAGTCTTTATTACAATTCTCAAGTTATCTTCAAGCTCTTCCTTTCTCTTTGAATAGATAAGAATGTCATATATAAAGACTACCACAAACTGGTTGAGGTGATCTCTAAAGACTCTATTCATCACATACATGAAGATAATAGGGGAATTAGTAAAACAAAAAGGCATAACTATATATTCATAGTGTCTATACCTTGTACAAAATGATGTCTTGGTTATATCCTCTTTATTGACCCTCAATTGATGATATCTAGAACAATGGTTAATCTTGGAAAAGTATTGAGCTCCACACAACTTGATCAAACAAGTCATCAATATGGGGAAGATGATACATTTTCTTGATGATGATATTGTTCAACTCTAGATAATGAATTTATAGTCTCATTGATCCATCTTTATTTTTTTTAAAAGAACAGGTGCACCCCAAGGTGATACACTTAGCCGAATGAATCCCTTATCAAGGTTTTCTTGGAGTTTTTCTTTAATTCCTGCAACTCAATTGGGTCCATTCTATAAGAATTATTTGAAATTAGTGTGAAATTAGGTATGAGTTCTATTGAGAACTCAACTTCACGTTTTGGTGGAAGGCTAGGAAAATCTTCTGGAAATACATCGACAAATTCCCAAACAATAGGCATATAATCGATGTCGATTTTCTCACCAACCATTTGAGATAAAATACCCTTTTGAATGGAAATTAAGACCCATACACTAGATGTAATCTCTATAGGAAGTTCATACTTATCATAACATTGATAGATGATCGTAGGAGGGTTTGAAATAATAAACTTAACTTCCCTTCCTTGACAATTGATGTGATATTTATATAGATAAATCCAATCCATACATAAGTTGATATCAAATTCAACCAAAGGAATATTGAAAATATTTCTAGGAAGAAAATTCCCACAAACATCAACCGAAGAGGAATCATAGACTTGGGATGTGATCATCATACCATTAGGGGTTTTCAATACTAGTTACACATATAATTGTTTTGGTGGAATCTTAATGCCCTTAGAAAATTATTTAGATATGACAGAGTGGGTAGATCTTGAATCAAATAATATATAAGAAGTTCTAGAGTGAATGGTAAGTGTAAATTTCACCACGTCATTATCACAACCCTCATCAGAAATAACAGTTTTATGAGATTTCCCCATGTCCCTTGGATTAAGAGGTTATCAACATCAATCATCATCACCAGCCCTTGGTTTTGGGCATTGGTTAGTATAATGACCATTCTCTTTACACTTATAGCACTAAAGTGTGGGAGGTGAATTTTGTGCCTCTTTTTCTCCATTCACACCATTATCTAACTTCTTCCCATCACTTTGGCAATCAAATTCCTGATGAACATCCCTTACACACTTAGTACATTTATTAAACCCCTTAATGAAATTTCATCCAAGATTCTTCCCACACTTAGAGCATAAAGGAAAGCACATCTTCTTCTCTTCATGGTTTTTATATTTTCCTTTAAACTCCATAGTAATTTTCTTATCAAAACCATGGGATTGATACATGAATCCAACCTCCATTTAAACCTTGATTACACAACGCACAATCTCTTAATAGCTACTGAATTATCTTATGGGCAACTCCCTTATGATACTTAGATTTATGCCATTAAAGAACCTACCAACTTTAATTTTGGGTTGGATGGTAATTCCTAAAGCATACCTCACAAGTATTGTGAAATTAGCCTCGTAGGTACTGATATATTCATCAATGCTTTGGTTCAACTCATGGAACTCTTTCTAAATCTTTTTAAGAAGAATCTTAGGAAAGTAATTATTAATAAAAACAATTCTTGAACTCATCCCAATCCATGGATTCCATTTCATCTTACTTACTCATATTCTTGATTAGCATCAACCACTAGTCTACTTCACCTTTTCACCAGTGAAAAACAAGAATGAATTTTTCATGATCCAAGCACTGGATAATAGAGAATATCTTTTCAGTAGTACTGATCCATTTTTCAAAAAAGGTGGATCAGAAGATCTATTGAAATAAGGTGGGAGTTGCCTCATGAAGGACTCAACAAAATGTTGTTCTCTTATTTTATCATTTAGAAGTCCACCATGATTCATATCTTAAGAAATCTGTGTGATCATAACAACTATATTTTGCATACCATCTCCCATAGAATTTGGTTGTTCATGAGGAAAATCACCGCATTTTTCATTGAAATCACCATTAACATGGTTCCTTTAGGTTCCATCAATTGACTAAAATCAAAAGAATATATTAAGAAGTAGTTAACATAATTAGGAACCACATAATCATGAAAAGTCACTTATAGGATGTATAAATTATGAAAACTTCCTTAATCTATGATACCTTAGGTTTATCCTAGGTTTTTCAAAGACAACTTCAATTTAAATCCTTCATGGTGGTTCGTGAAGAGTTCATGAATTCACAAAGCATATCCCCTATCAAACCAAGTGTGCATTAAAGCCTATTTTTTTATACCAAGTTACACCGAGTTAGGCCTCACACACCTTGTCAGAGTTGTTACACCTCGGAACATCTGTGCCAGAGACACATCCACTCCTAGTATCCGAATATGGATGTATTGCTATAAAACCACTCACTCTTTCCTTTAACAAAATTCCAAGACATTTTCCTATACTTTTTCTCATCCTTAGACTTATCCTTAGACATTCCTTTAGGTTTATCACTATGGTTTTATCACACTGGCTTCCAAAGTTTGACTAAACCTTTTCTCTGATACCAAATATAGTGACCCTAACTTTTAAAACATTAACATTCCATAACTTTTATGGAATACTTAAAAAAACTATACAAACATATGCACAAAGACCTTATTAGTCTAGTGCCTTTGGAGATATGGAAATATAAACACTGGTATATAAGTGAGTTACATTATCACCCACTAGGTTATTCTTTACTAGCACCCTTCTTAGAAACATCAAACACAATACATATCTTCCTAACCTGGGGAAGGAAACATAAAAAGGGGTGATATAAAATGCTCAGTAAGGGTAAAAAATGGAGTCATGTAAGTATAAACATGAGAATAGGGGTATGAGAACGTGATCATAACATTATCAGATCATACCCTGCATATTATAGGATCATAAACATGAATCATGACATAAATCATGATAGTTTATAAGACATGAATCATAAGGAAATAAAGAACATAAGCCATGAAATCATAATATAAGAATAAGACATGGAATTCTGGTAGACACATAATCATCTAATATGATTTCCATATTATTCAAGGCATTACTACCAAGACCATATTAGTATTATGGGTTTACTCCCCATACAATCTTGGTTGTTATGGTTCACTCCCATTGCCATCATATTAGTATGACTTCACTCTCTATACCATCTTGGTAGTTATGGTTCACTCCTATGATGACCTTAGTAGTCAAGGTTCACTACCAAGACAATCTTAGTCTATCTCATGAGATATAAATCTTCACCCAATGCATTGTAGGGAGATATAGGTCTCACCCATCTCATAATGAAATCATACATACATGTGCCACAAGATCATAAAAAATCATATAATAACCCATGAAATAAAATAGGTATCATTAATATATAATCATATCAAAACCAATAAAAAAATATACAGTTTTAATAATCATTTCATCAAAATCATTACCTGTGAAAAAAGTAATTTTCAAATGTATATAACCCATGAAAGAGAAATGAGTTTCATAGACATCATCTGACATAAACCATTAAAAGAAATAATATGAATGAAATCATTAAATAATTTCCCCATAAATTCATGAGTAACAAAAATGTATGTCATCTTATATGGTAAATAAATTTTAAATATCTTTTAAAAACATTTCATGAGGAAAATATTATTTCTACATTAAAAAATTATTTTTAAAATATATGACATTTTTGAAAATATTTTTCTTGGAAAATAGATTTGAAAACTTATAAAGTAACCTTTTAAAACCATAAAACATTTTTAAAATACTTTTACTTGAAAACTATCTTAAAATGGAATTTGAAAACATTTTTTAAAACATGTTTTTGAAATAAAATATATTTCCAACCAAAGAGATAAATTTAGTCATATTTTTATTATTTTTTTATTAATTATATTAAGTACCAAAGAATGAAAAAATGGTACTAATACATGGATATATATTCAATAAACATAGTATAATAAAACTTATGAGTTTTTTTTGAGATATTTATCATAATATTTCTTCAATGGAAGCATAATCATAAACAATCCCAATAAATGATGAGATTGTTTCAATAAACTCTTACCACATGGTAACTTTGAATCAAACTCCCCATGTAAGAAAATTAAATTACATAGATCCTAAAATATCATGAAAAATAAGGAAATTAATGATCTAACATGTCAATTGTAACCATATACACCTTGTTAAAGAACATATGTGTATAACAAAGCATGTGTCTTAAAGAAAGCAAATTGAGACAAAATTACTTTACCAATTTGGTAACTTTTGAACCATAAAATCCATGAAGGAAGATAATAAAATAGATATGTAAATACCCATAAATTTAATTATAATATTCATATAATAAATTATTAGTAAGTATATAGAGTACACAAAATAAATGAGTGGTGAATAAGACTTGTATCTCACGGAAATAAAAGTGAGATTAAATTCCCTTACCTCCTGTCTTGAAGTTCATCGTACATGTACAATCCTACTATATAATAAGTATAAGTTTATTATAAATTTATCATAGAACCATATTCATACATATAATACCATATAATATGTTCTTATGACCTTCTATTACCCGTTTATTAATAATTCCATGATAAAGTAACATTTCGAGTAATAACCACTTTGTTTATCGTAGGTGTTCTGAATTTTTATTCGAGATAATATTACTTAAATAATGATTTACTTACTTAAATAATGTAAAACATGACTTATATATCATATATATTTAGTGTACAAACATTTTTAATAATATATAAAAGATAGATATATGAAATGGAATACACTATTCCTGGGGATGGTAGGTTATACATACGAATGAATGTTGTTTCCATTTTCATGGAGTATTGAAAGAAATAAAGTAAATGTATATATAATATAAGTTTACTAAACCAATACTTAATTCATTCCATGTAAAGTTTTAATGAATCACATCACTTTGAGAAGGCGTTATTCCACACTTCCACAAATAAAGTTATTGCATTTACACAAAATGTAAACCATGAAGGTAGGATTTATATAATAATTACAAAAGAATAAATACATACAAAATATCATATATATAATAAATAAATATGGTTTCTATCATAATTACTAACCATAATAGGTGGTAAAGTTAAAATTAATAACATTGTTTCTTGAGGCGGCAGTTCACCGTACACAAGAACGGTAAGTTCATTACCCATTATATGTAATTATGTGTAAGTGAAGGTTGAACCCTTAAAAAAACATCTTAGTATATTAAGAATATGTATGATATTATTTTTTCATGTAATAAGAATAATTGAGGGGTGGATAAAGAAAATAAAATAGAGGAGCTTGAGGAATGATGTTACTTCTTCTTTGGGTAACTCATTTCAGTTTGCACCAAAGGGCTTACATGGATAGCCTTACGCCCAAATAGAGGATTGAAAGAGTAATAAAGTGATGTTTTTAAGTGTATTGGGAATATATTTAATGAACCTAAGTGTTTTTAGAGGTTTTAATAATGGGGTGGAGGTGGTGGTCTTTTATAGGGAAGGGAGGGGACACACTTGACATTTTTTTAAAACAAGTTAGGTGTACCCACGTTTTTACCTAACAAAAGTCA
The DNA here is from genome assembly GCA_963277665.1 of Viscum album. Lineage (NCBI taxonomy): Eukaryota > Viridiplantae > Streptophyta > Magnoliopsida > Santalales > Viscaceae > Viscum > Viscum album. The sequence continues at coordinate 997,904,135 of OY728135.1, forward strand.
TAAAAAACCAAAAAAAATAAAAAATTGAATGTTTATGGACGAAATATGTCCATAAAATTTGTTTTTTACAATCTTTGAGGTCATTTGGCCTCTTAAGTTTAAGGTTTATTCCCTTATTAATCTTATTTTTACCTTAATCGTTGTAATGAATCTTAATCACTTTCAGTAACATTTTTGGTAAAAAATTAATTTTATATTATTAGACTATATATATAATAATTATTACAAATTTATAGGTCCATTTTTCAAAATCCAATTCACATAAGTGAAAAAATTAAGTTTAATACTAATCTCGCAGACGTGGAGAGAAAGCAGGTTTTTAAAATGAGAATGTTCAAAAGTCCATTAAGATTTCATATCTAAATTCAATATAAAAAGATTAAAATGACCTAAATTGGGTTAATATATGTATAATTTATCTAATTTTACTTTAAAAACATTTTAAAATATAATTTTACTATATAAATAAATTTGAAAAAATAGCAGTTTTGAATTAAAATCCAGTATTTTACACTATTCATCCAAAAATGAAGTTTCTCGGAAAAATCCAAAAAATTCACCCTAAGATAATTTTGATATTATAAATTAAAAAATTATGTTTATTTTATCAAATTAAATTTCTAAAACTATCTAAAATTAATTTTATTATTGTTCATATAAGGACATAAAAAGCAGTTCTTTTGAGAAAATAGTATTTCTAAACATATAAATACTACCAAATATTATATTTTTCATTAAAATTTGTTCTATTTATATAAAACAATTATAAAAAATATTTGAAAAGTATTTATTATTATTAATATTACTAAATTTAATGTCAAGGTTATAACTATCCCTTTTAAATCCTTATAACAATAAAATAATGTTTTGTGGAAACTCAGTGTTGCATGTAACACACACCAAGTCAGTGTTGTATATAGTTCTTGCCAAGCAGGTTCCATGTGAAAAGAATGTTTGAATTAGTGAAATGAAAGAAATCAATGAAAATTAATTCATTTGAAAAAAAGTCCACAAAAACTCGAGGTGTTACACATTGTTATGTGATACTGATTTAAATAATAACGAATTTTTATTATGTAAAACTTACACATGATTCTTATATTATTTGTATGTTTTCATCTAATAGTATTCCATATTTATTTACATGGTCCTCATTCTATAGTACATGATGTGATATTTAATTATATTTGGACTTTTATTCATTAATTTTTATATAAACAAAGGAACATAATTATATTTTTATTTCATACCACATAATAGTATTACTATAGATTTAAAATACATACCATTTTTTCAAGTGAAGCATACTCCATCATTGATTTATCATAGGGGTATGCTGGTTTTGATAAAAGGTACTTATTTTCATCAATTAGTTTTTGTTTCATAAATTAACAATTCCTAATCAAAGTTATTAATACATATATTTGCAAGTAAAGTATTACCAATCACAATGCAATAACCCCATTCCACATTTCTTGGTTTATTATGTGTGCATTTATCTGTGGTGGGTGTGGGTTTAGTATCCCTTCATCACCCCAAAGACGATGCTTCATAATAATTGTTTAAAGGATATATGAGCCTTTCCAATAACCATTAATACAAATGTCATTTGATAGTCATCTAGTATAAATGCACTCTGCAAGTGATAATGAAGAGTAAATCAATATTTCATTTATTTTGTTTTTAAGTAAAATAGAAAAGTATGTCATAATTTTACCCTAATGTATTCCCAAATTGGTTCCTTTATCACGAGCACAATACTATTCCACGTATCTATATTAATCGACTTGTGCATTCAAGTGGTGACCCTAATATAACTAATGAAAATGGACTTGTTGGGGTTAACCATATGGTAGTTTTCATTCCACCCAACCTTGAATTTTATGCCTTTTCTTATCATATTAATAATTTTTTTCAACAATATCATGCTATGATAATACTATTTTTTTATACATAATTTATTCACCTTCTCCCATTTACTAAATTTCAACATTTCAATACATTGTTCCTTAGGATTGGTAGCATCAACATGTGGAGAAACCTGCTATTCCTATGAATTAGGAGCATTAACTTGTTGAAAAATATTTTGTTCCTCGAGATTGAGAGAATCATCATGTAGAGAATCCATTATCTATATAAGTGGTTGAACACTTAATTTTAGATTACATAAATATAGTATTGAACACATAATACTATGAGGTAAAATAATATATATTTAAAATACTTTAACCTACTTATTGACCTCTCTTTTTTTATTTAAAAGTATAAGAATTTTGAATCCTATATCAAGTATCCAAATACCCCCATTTACTTCTAATCTCATATATAATAACAAATCTATAGTTTAACTATTTCAAAATGATTACAACATCCCAATGAAATGGTCATCCTTAGTTGAATTGACATATGAACCTATAGTGGTTTTGGTTGATAAAAGTAAAATTGGCCACTTTCTATTTGCAATATCTTGGACATAAAATACTTATACTTCTTATGATGCCATTATTAATGGTTCATCCTTGTACCCTTCCTTACTGAAATACATTTTCATGAATCCTAATTCATCGATTTTATATGTGTTCCTATTATCAATCCATTTTTATTTAAAAATCAGAACTTGGAATGTTATATAATCAAAATCCCATATTTTTCTGATAATTCCAAAGTATGACATATTCAAGAAAATTATATTTATATCGGTACCATATACATGCATCGCTTCTTCCATGAGAGTATATCCACTATTTTTCATGGCAGTATATTCATCATGTTCCTTTTTATAGAACACATAACCATTATAAGAAAATATATGCACAGTTAGTCCTCTAGATAGCCATCAAAGTCATTCTAAAATTGAATTCATATTTATTGTTGAATCCTTAAAAATATTATCTTGAACCATTTTATAAGATTTTTATTCTGTGTATTTGATATTTAGGTTTTATCCATTGATAGATTCAAATGCGTAATAATTACTTTTTGGGTCTCAATATATAGAAATACCTATAAATTGTTATGTAAAACTTAAAGGTGATCCTGATCCTACTTTTTAGTAGTAATTGCAACAACTTATATTTAAGAAATTCCTTTACCTAAAAGTTTCTCATTGTGATGATATTTTGTTAAACCAATGCACTCCAAATTGGATAGGTAGTTTGTTCAAGATTCAACAAATTCCTTAACAATATATCTCTCTACAATACAATCTTCTAGCTGACTTAAATTTTTGACACAACCTATTAAAATATTTATATACCATTAAATGGGGTAAATCCATCTATAATTTATAGGACCAAATAGCCATATCTATCTAACTAAGTAAACCATTATATCAAAGAATGACACCAAGAATAACATCTCCAATTCACATAATATGAAAACAATTTCCTTTTCCATAGTTATGAATTTCACTAGGTCTATTACTTTATAAAATATATATTTGAAAAAGAAACGAGGATTGGTTAATGTGTATTGACCATTTTTAGGGAAAATAAAACATAAAGATAAAAGCATTAAATCTCACATCAAAACATAAAAGTCATGTGATTTTAGTCCCTTTAACTTTAAATCATTCATTAAAATGAAATTATTGATATTTTATGAATACCTCTATGGAACCTTTATATCATTAAAGAAGTTAAAAAATTGATAGCTCTCTTTCTCGAAAATAGAATAAGTAGCTGGAGCAATAACACTCTGCCTTCCACCCTTTATTGAAACCAAATCTTCCCGTATACCCATTCCAATCATGTACAACCTAGACTTAATGCCATCATTTTTTTACCGAGTGAATTTAGTAACATTCCAATGACACCACCACATTATTTTTTTTAAATTCATGACATGAAGAAAATATATGACATACAAACAATTATAGCATGATAATTAAAAAAACCAATCACTTTTCCAATTGGTTTTTATAAGGTTTTCAAAGAAGGTTTATCAAAAGAAGTTACTATATCCTTTAATTTCTTAAATAGTTGATCACCTATTTGTGGATATGGTGCTATAAATTATTATAAATTCCTATAGAATGATGTCAAACAAGATCAATATTTATGTCATTGGGGTAAATATTTATGATGTCCTTAAAACATGGTATTTGAGGAATATTTCAACCTAACTGAGTGTATACCTTATTCAAAAATGGGAAACCCTTGAGTTCCTTAAATTCTATATCCTGACAAATTTACATAAGTAGGAAAGTCATTTAGCACCCCTTAAAACATGACTATCAATGGAAAATATTCAATTCTATAAGAATTATACAAAATAAAATCCGAATCCCATATTAATTTTAGACTTTTGATCAATGTATTCAAATAAACATCAATATAATTACCCAGTTGTTTTGGTCCTGATATAAACAGATATAACATAATATATTTTCATTTTACGCATAACCATAGTGTAAAGTTATAATTTACTAACATAATTGGACATGTATTATAAGTGATACTTTGTACACCAAAAGGATTCACTCAATCTATATATATAACAAGATGAAGGTTTCTCAGCTCGTTTTTAAATTAAGGACAGTCACAATCAATTTTCTTCCACTGAGAAGAGTCTACAGGGTGATGAAGTTTCCCATCTTGATTTCTTGTATATATATGCCTTGTCAATTTTCTTGCAGTCTCCTCATTTCTATATATGTGCTTAAACCTTGGAATGACTGGAAGGTATCATAAAATTTTCGAAGGACTTGATTCATCTTTCTTATATTAAGACGTGCCGCGCTTTGGGAAAATTTTAAGTGATTCATGGTCCTTAAAAAATAGTATATAGTTTTTTGTACATGCATGTATTCTTATAGAGATCATACCCATTGAATGTAGCATTCATTTAGTTTCATATGTTTACCATGTAATCTTATCATATTCTAGTAGCATATCATTAAAGAGATCAAGTAGTACAGTAAAGCTGGTGTCACTCTATCCATTTCCTAATTTTACATTATATATATTTAATATGGATAAAAATATTGTATATTTAGTACAACTTTCATAAAATTATGAGTTTTCACATCTCTTTAACTTCTAAAACAACTTTGGACAATCAAGAAGTTAATATTCAACTTTAATTTACATTTTCTCAATATGATATTCATTATCTTATTCACCTATAATCATATCCTCATATGATATTCATCATCGTTCACACTAGTAATCAAATAATATGATCCATAAAACACAGTGTTATCCCAATCATTAGCTATATTCAGTTCTTCCCCATGTTTAGTCCAAAATTTATAACTTTGATCAATTTTTGACAGATCAAGTGTTATTTAAACTACCATGGACTAATTAGTCTTGAATAAATACAAGATAAACATGAATAAAGCATTTGAGAAGGGTCATATGAATGATCTTTTGAAAACTTGATGAAGTCTTTAACCCCATCCTAATACTCTTTTTTCATATGTTTGGAATCTATCCATTTTCAATTCATATCCATCCTATTTAATTAAGTAATATTCACATTTAACAAAAAGATACATTAAAGGTATGATATTAGAATCCTAAAAGGTTATTCCTTATATATGCACTCATACAATCATCATTTTTAATATAAATTATCATTGCATCAAAAACTTGTTAGAGTGTATAAAGACTAAGAATTATATGAACTGTAAAGTATTATAACACTTATTTTTATTACAAGAATATACATACTAGAAACCATTCTTTTTTTAAAATAGATTCATCAAGGGAGATAATAATTTAAACTTTTAAAATGGATATCGACATCTCCAGTCAGTTCACTTTGTTAAATGTCATCAAGGTCATTGAAAGTCATTAGAGGCCACCTTAAAGAGAAAATACTTATAAAAAATTTGGTTGTTTTCAAGTATACATATCATATGGTGTATTTTGAATTTTCGTACATAGAATCTGGTTAACCATGAAAGCTATTATTTATAGAGCATAATCCCAAATTAATATAAGAAGCTCAATCTTAAATGGTCATCAGTTGAACCATGTTTAACAATGTTTTTCTTTTAATAAATAATTATATTTCAAAATTTACAAATGAGTGGGTTATTATACTATACCACAACCCCTTAAATAGTTGGAAAACTCTTCGATTAAGTATTCACTCCCTCAATTTGGTTAAAATAATTTAATAACTTTTCCAGGATTATTATTTTTACATAGTTATTGGATATTTTGTAATATTTCAAAGATTAAATATCCGTGTTGCATTAGAAATAAATATTTATATATTCTAAAATAACCAGTGAAGTAACAAAGTATCATAGACCCCCACTTTCTTATGAACTTATTGATCCACACACATATGTGTGTTTCAGGGACAATAAATCACTATATATATATTACTTTTTAAAATGAATTGTAGTCATTTTCCCAATTAAAATATTAAAACATATTAAATGATTCATAGTCTAATAATTATGAAAATTTATATTTATGGGGACATTTGATGTATTTTTATATTTTTATATTCTAGGTGGTAATGATAGAAGTGATATTTAATTGTTAACTTTGATTGTCTTATTTCATACATTATATGTATATTTTAAATTAAAGGATATATAAAACTTTAAAATCATGTGTGCCACCATGAAACATTTCTTTTATGTAAATTAACAATTTTTTATTAATCCTTAAAAAAATTTCTTATTCGAAAAAAGAAACACAAATTAAATTCCTTATGGTAGGAACTTAGCGTCAATTTTATAATCCCAGAATCAGTCCACTTGGAAAAGGTTGGTGGTAGGTTCCTACAGTTTAAAACAACCCTTAATCAATTTACAACATGAAGATGATCTTTTACTTTAACTAATTCCTTTTTTCGTCTTAAATAGTACACATAAAAAAATGTATGATACACATTCGACATCCAAAATCCATGAAATATAATCAAAATGATTAATATTCCTAATATATACAACTTAATGCACATGTTTTTTAGTTTCTCATTAATTCATTCGATCATATCGAATACCTTTATGTTTTCATATGGATCTTGAATTTATAATACATGGAGTCCAATATAAGGCAACTTATGTCAAAGGGAAAAGACCATTAATAAAAGGAAAATGATAATGAGATATTTATAAAATTATTGGAAAGAAAAAAATTCTTAGATTAGTATGTAAATAAGTAAATGTAATGAAAACCAAAAAATTGTAAAAATAGGAAGAACCAAAAATCACAAAAACAAGGGGTCAAACATCAATTAGAAGAATAAAAGAAATCATAAAAAGGCAAAAAATCAACCATAATAGATAAAGAAAAGAGAAGAACCAAAAAAACAAGAAAACAGTGCCAACACATCGCGCAGATAAGAAGAACCCAATAAGAAGAACAAAAAATCATGAAAAAAGACGAAAGATTCATTAAAAATGAGTAAGGAATAACATACCTTTGATTTAAGGTTTGGTTTGGTTAAAAGATTCAAAGGAGGAAATTGCAGAAATCAGCTTTTGTGAAAGCTACAATGATGTGAGGAGGGAAATATCATTAGGGTAATTTTAAAATAAGGGAAGGGGTTTTATTATCACTAGTAAAAAGTACTAATAAAATACACATTTATCAGCACTTTCAGTTTTAACATAGATAAATATATATTTTATCAGTGTTATTTTACTTGCACTGATAAATTTTGCTTTTTATCAACACTTCATATAACACTGAGAAATACTAGTGGGAAATAAAAATTAAAAAATAAAATAAAAAATTTAAAAAATTACTAATTATATAAAAATGAATATTAAAAATTTATTTATAAAAAAATAATAAATTTTAGAAATAAATAAAAAATGTTATTTATATTAAATATATGAATAAATGTGATAATATTATGGAAAATGTTTTAATATTATGATAAATGAATAAATAATATTAATTATGTAAGTAAAAAAATATTAAAAAAAATAAATTATATAAATTATATATATCATAAAAAATATAAATCAATAAATATTAAATAAAAATGAATAAATGAATAAATACTAAATAATGTATTTAAATTAAAATATTTGAAATAAATTCCTAATTAAAAATTAATAGATAATAACTATTAAAATATTTAAATAAAAAATCATTAAAATAAAAAGAATAAATATTAATTATTTAAATTTTAAACATATTAAAAGTATTTAATATTAATAAATAAAAAATGTATAAAAAAATATTAAAAAAGATTAAATTTTAAAAAAATTCAATGAATAAATTTTAAAAATGAATAAATTACAAAGATATTAAAAGTAAATAAGTATTAAAAATGAATAGATAATGACACATGGATAAATATTTAAAAGGTTTTTTTAATAATTATAAATAAATAAATTGAAAAAATATTAAGAAAATAATTAATAATTTTAATTATATAAATTATTGAAATATTAAAAATGAATAAATATTAAAAAATAAAAAATATTAAAAACTAATATTTAAAACAAAAGATTTATAATAAAATAGTGATTATTAATGACTAAATAATAATTGTATAAAGATTTAAATAAAAATATATTAAAATAAATATTAATAAAAATTAATTATTTAAATTACATACGTATTAAAAGTATTGAATATTAATATTTGAAAATGTATAAATAACTATTAAAATTGAATATATTACAAAAATATACAATGAATAAATATTAAAAATGGATATAATATAGAAAATATTAAAAATGGATAAATTATACTAAATGAATAAAAAAACATACACATTATATACATACACATACACACATACATATGCATAAACATACACGTACACATACACATACATACACGTACACATACATACAAATATACACATACCTGCACACACACACACACACACTCAATTACATACACATACATAAAATTACATACACATACATACACAGACATACACATACATACACATACATACACATACATACACATACACACACACACACACACACACACACACATTCATCCAGATACATACACATACACATACACATACATACATACACATACATATGCACATACGTCTGCAGACATACATACATAAACGTACACATAGACATACATCTATATACATACACATAAACACACATACATAGGCACAACACATACATACACATACAACAGATACATACACATACATACACATACATACACATACATACAAATACATACACATACATACACATACACACACATATATACACATACCTACACATACATACACATACATACACATACATACACATACCATACACATACATACACATACATACACATGCATACACATGAATACAGACCTACACATACATCTATATACATACACATGCATACACATACATACAAATATATGTGTATATATACTTTAAATTATTTAATATGAATATAAATATATAAATTCAAATGTGAACTATATTTAAATAAATATATATTCATTTATATATTTATACAATTATTTAAATAAAATATTAAAATATTATATATATGTACACATTTTGTAATTAATGCATATAAATATATTATTAAACCTTTTTATTGATTAATATAAATCTGATATTTTTTATATATAAAATTATTAAAATAAGATTGATAATAATTATCTATTATAATGTTTTTATATAAATCATATTTATATTATACACACACACACACACACACACACACACACTTATTGTTATATAAATCATATTTTAAAATATATAAATATATACATATAAATAAAATTATTCACGATACCCTTTATCAATGTTTTTTAGAACTATTGGGGGCGAGGGGGGATTTTATCAGTGCTAGGAAAAGTAATGATAAAGGGGTACCTTTATTAATTCTAAAAAAGAGGTGATAAAAGGAACCCTTTTATATGTACTTCTTTAGTGCTAATAAAAGTTGGACCTTAATAAATGAGAATCTATAGTAGTGGGGGTATGATTATTGTGTATCATAGAGAATGATATATCAAAACATGTGGTTATGTTTTGTGCCATAAGCTATGATATAAGTGTATCATAATCTATGATTGAAATCTGGATTGTGTGAAAGCAAAGAATCGAATTATAATTGCGATATAGCTGATATTACCAATTATGATTCACCCATATGTAAGAGTATTTGAGCCCCATATATAAGAATTTTTCCTTTACTGAAAAAGTGAAAATATTTTACATATGAGTTACTCAATATATAATAGATTTTCTTTTGTGTGATAGAATATTTTATGTATGGGTTACTTGATACCTAGGGGTACCAAAATTTTCCACTCAACTGAAAAACTAAGGGTCCTAGGTTTAAGGAATGTTACTTTACTACAAAAGTGAAATTATCTTATGTATGGATTGCCCCATATGTTAGAGTCATTTCCTTTTCTACAGAAGTGGTTACTCTATATGTAAGGTTCACCTTATATACATAAGGGTTTTCCCCCTTTCACAGGGATGAATGTCTTTTATTATAAGTGTCGATAGTGTTACAAGTCATAAAATATGACTGATAGGGCTTAAATGGTTTAAGTGTCGTAGCCCTATCAATCATATTTTTTTGATTCCTTGTATATAATTAGATATTTTTTGAAAAGAAAAATGCATTTTTTAAAATTAAATTATGAATTGAATTATATAATTTATAAATTATAATATAAAGGTATTTGAGATATTTATTAATTTATAATGTTTTTTATCAATAAATAAATTAAAAATAATTTATGATTAAATAATTAAATATTTTTTAAATATTTATTAATAAATATTCCATAATATTAAATGCTAATATTGAAATAACCTTTTCCAATTATATGACATGCCTTATAATTTAGAAATAAAGTATTTATTTATAAATTATAAGGGTAATTTATAAAGTGTTTATAAATTACAAAAGAAGGGTAAATATAAAAGATTTAATATTTAAATTATTAATTTTTCAAAATTATTAATTTTAATGGTTCAAATTAAAGTCTTGTTTTGATAAAATATTTAAACTACATCAAAATGAGTTTTGATGATCGATTTGATCAAGGCTTAAATAATATAAATATATGATATTTAGATTATGTAAATTTATTACATAATATAATTGAAAAATAAAATTATTTTATTTTATGTAAATCATATATTTAAGTAAAATTCAATATAATCAATAACATAAAAGAAATAATTTTATGAAATTAATATCATGCGTTTATATTCAAAATTATGGAATGTCGAAAAGGTTAGCTAAAATTATAAAGTGTTGAAAATAATCTTTATTTATGATTTTTTCATAAATTTTTATCATATATTTAAACATTTGAATTATTTATTCTTTTATTATTACGTTAATTATTTATAATCATAACTGTTATATTATGAATTGTTATGTGTGTGATTTAGTTTAAAGTTGTTAAACTACTTCTAGAGATTATCATACATACATATTAGGAGTTACATTCTAGGTATAATAATCAATTTTGCTTTCTTTTATCTTGAATCTATCTTGTATTGGGTTTTGAGTTTGAATTAAGTTGTTAATTATGATTTATACATATTATGTTGGAGTTACTGCCCTAGAATCGACTAATATTCTACTTTTTATTATCAAAATATTAAGATTTATTAATATATTATCACATGATGAGTTTTATTCTATGAAACAATCACTACTACAAAAAATCATTTAACATCGCTAAAATTAGCCTTTATTAGAATTAGAAAATTGCTAACTACCGGAGCGTGATTAAAATCTCTAGAATTTTATCAGTGTTAGAAAATCACTGATAAAGGGGGCCTTTATGAGTGATAAAAAATGTGGATAATGGGTCCCTCTATAAACTCTTTTAGTAGCATTGATAAAGGACCCAATTTATCAACTCTTTTGTTTAGCGTTGACAAAGGATTAATTTATTAGTGCATTTACTAGTGATGATAAAGGGGAGTACTTCTGTGTGCTGTAACACCGCATTGCAACACCATAAACGACACAAAAAATAATCCAAATCAGGTACAAATAAAAATTTTAAATGAAATAAAATTTACAACACAAATACAAGAAAAAAACTATATTATAGGCATTTAAAACATTGGTTTATACAATTACATGGGTAATTACAAATTAACATATACATTAAAAAACATCAATGTTCCTTTTTCTTTCTCCCCTGACCCTGACTCATGCTATTTTCAAACAAACCACCCCTACTCGAGCAATAAAATGTACCTGTATAGGAAAAAATTATTCTATTAGTAATAATATAAACAAATAAATAAAATAGAAAGTGTTAATTTTAATCTAAACTCTGAGTCATAACAGGAAAATTGTGTATCAGATTGAGTTGCAGTTGATTTTTGAATGTCACACCATTTCTTGTTCATCTTCAAGCATAATCTCTGTAGAAATTAACTAAATAAGCATGAGATAAAAATGATAATTAAATTAATTACGTAATAGTATATATAATTATGAGAAAACAATCTATGCTCATTTTCTCAGTTTTGGTGATGTGATGCTAATTTTAAAATAAAATGACACTTATATATTGAAAACACACACTTAGAGTCATACCGACAACACCATGTGTCAGATTGAGGTGTGGAATATTCCTACACATTCTAAATTACTTATGTATCATTTTATTAAATTACAAAAACAATATGAATGTGTATTCTTAATTTTGAGTATATCACTTGTCTTTTTTACTAAAATTTATTTTTAAACTCGAAACACACACTTTGAGTCATACCAGTCACATCGAGTGTTAGTTTGAAGTGATACTGATTCTTACAAATCAAAAATTAATTATGAATAATTTTATTAAATTGTAAATACAATTATAGAGAATTTTCTCATTTTTTAGTGAGTTACACTTTATGAACTGAAATATAAATTTTAAACTAATAACAGACTCCTTGAGTCATACTGGGGACATCATGTATTATATTGAGGTATGAATAATTACTACACATCAAAAATGACTTATGTATCATTTTAATAAATCATAAAAACAAGTCAAATTAATTTTATTGGTTTTGCGTATGTCAGTTTTCTTTTTTACTAAAATTAATGTCAATTTAATATAAAAAGATGCACTTGGAATCATACCGGCCACACCATGCGTTGAATTTTTGTGAGGTTTATTCATACATATACCAAATGAGTTATAGATTATTTTCCTAAAGTATTAAAACAATACAAATTTAATTTATTGGTTTTGAGTACATCAATTTTTTTACTAAAATGTCATTTTAAACTGGAAACACACATTTTGAGTCATATCGGTCACATCGTGTGTTAGTTTGATGTGATAATGATTACAACATATAAAAAATTAATTATGAATTATTTTCCTATATTATAATTACAATCTGTGCACGTTTTCTTAGTTTTCAATGAGTGACACTTTTTGAACTAAAATGTCAAATTTAAACTCATAACATACAATTTGAGTCATACTTGGCAGATCATGCATCATATTAAGGTGAGGCTGATTCCTACATGTCCAAAATAACTTATGAATCATTTTACTAAAGTATAAAGACAATCCTAATGGGGTTTCTTAGTTCTTAGTAGGTCATTTTTCATTTTTACTAACATTAATGTAAATTTTAAATAAGAAGATGCACTTGGAGTCATACCAATAACACCGTTCATCAAATTGAGGCAAGGATGATTCCTACACATCCAAAATGAATTATAGATTATTGTAAAAAATTGTAAAAACAATAAGAATTTTATTTCTTGGTTTTGAGTATGTCACTTGTCTTTTTTACTAAATTATCATTTTAAATTGGAAACATTCACTTTGAGTCACACTGGTCACATCGTGTATCCGTTTTACATGTGAATGATTCCTACACATAAAAAATTAATTATTATTATTTTTCCTAAATTATAAATACAATTTGAGCTTGTTTTTTCAGTTTTTAGTGGCTGATACTTTTTGAACTAAAATATCAATTTTAAACTAATAATAAACACTTTGAGTCATATCGGTCACATAGTGTATCAGATTAAGGTGTGGATAATTTATACACATCAAAAATGACTTATGAATTATTTTCCTAAAGTATCAAAACAATATGAATTCATTTTATCATTTTTGAGTAGGTCTGTTGTCTTCATTACTAAAATTAATGTCAATTTAAAATAAAAAGATGCACTTAGCGTCATAACAGTCACACTATGAATCAAATTGAGGTTTATCTAATTGCTACACATTCAAAATTACTTTTGGATCATTTTAATAAAGTATCAAAACAATCTGAACGTGTTTTATTTTTTTTTGAGTAAGACACTTCTTTTTTAGTAAATTGTCATTTTAAATCAAAAACACACACTTTGAGTCATACTAGTATCATCATGTGTAAATTTCCTGTGATAATTATTCCTAAACATGAATTAGGACTTATTAATCATTGTAATAAATTAAAAAGACAATCAAATCACTTTTACTTTGTTTTTCAGTGAGTGGTACTTTTTGAACTAAAATGTCAATTTTAAACTCATAAGTGAAACTTTGAGTCATACCAGGTGTATCGTGTATTAAATTTAAGTGAATATGATTCCTACATGTCAATAATGACTTGTGGATCATTTTCCTAAAGTATCAACATAATCTAAATGATTTTTATTAGTGTTGAGTAGGCTAGTTGTCTTTCTAAAAAAATTAATATCAATTTTAAATAAAACGACACACTTGGATTCATACCGATCTCACCGTGTGTCAGATTGAGGAGAAGATTATTCCTACACATAGAAAATAAATTATGAAATGTTTTCATAATGTATAAAAACAACGTGAATGTGTTTTCTTGATTTTGAGTACATCACTTGTCTTTTTTACTAAAATGTCATTTTGAACTGGAAACACACACTTTGAGTCATACCGATCATATCATGTGTTAGTTTTATGTGAGACTGATTCATACACATCAAAAATGAATTATTAATAATTTTACTAAATTATAAAGATAATACAATCGTGTTTACTTAGTTTTTTTGTGAGTGACATTTTTTAAACTAAAATATTAATTTTAAACTGATAACGGATAGTTTGAGTCATATCAGGCACATCGTGTATCATAATGAGGTGTAGATGATTCCTACACATATAAAATTAATTAAGAATAATTTTTAATAAAGTATAAAAATAACATGAATGTGTTTTCTTGTTTTTTAGTAGATAGGTCTTCTTTTTTTGCTAAAATTAATGTCAATTTTAAATAAAAAGATTCACTTTGAGTCATATAGGTCACACTGTGCATCAAATTGAGGTGTGTTTGATTCATACATGAACTAAATGAGTTATGTATGATTTTCCTAAAGTATCTAAACAATATAAATGTGTTTTTTTTATCATTTTTGAGTATGTAACTTTTATTTTTTAATAAAATGAATTTTAAACTAGAAACCACACTTTGAGTTATACTAGTCACATCATGAGTTGGTTTGAAATGAGAATAAATAATACACATCAAAAATTAATTATAAATAATTGTAATAAATTATAAATAAAATCCTAGTATGTTTTATTTGTTTTTAGTGAGTGACACTTTTTGAACTAAAATGTAAATTTTAAACTTAAAAAAGACAATTTGAGTCATATCAGGTCATGTATTAGATTGAGATGAGGAATATTACTACACATCCAAAATGACTTATGGATCATTTTACTGAAGTATCAAAACAACCCAAATGTTTTTTCTTGATTTTGAGTATGTTAGTCATATTTTTTACTAACATTAATGTCAATTTTAAATAAAAGCATACACTTGGAGTCATACTGGTCACACTGTGCATCATATCGAGGTAAAAATGATTCCAAAATGTCTCAAATGGCTTATGGATCATTTTCATAATATATATATATAAATATTAATGTGTTTTCTTGGTTTGGAGTACGTCACTTGTATTTTTTACTAAAATTTCTTTTTAAACTGGAAACATGCACTTTGAGTCATACCAATCCCATTGTGTGTCACTTTAATGTGATAATGATTCCTATACATTAAAAATGAACTATGAATTATTTTAATAATTTATCATGAAAATATGAGTGTGGTTTCTTGACTTTAAACATGTCACTTTTCTTTTTTGCTAAAATTAATGTCAATTTTAAATAAATAGACACAGTTAGCATCATACCAGACACACCATGCATCATATTGAGGTGTGAATGATTCCTACACATTAAAAATGACTTATGGATTGTTTTCATAAAATATAAAAACAATATTAATATATTTGGTTGGTTTTGAGTATATAATATCTGTTTTGAACTAAAATATAAATTATAAACTAAAAACATACAATCTGAGTCATACCGAGAACACTATGTATCAGATTGAGGTCCTGATGATTGAGTATACAATATGTGTTTTAATTTCAATTATCTATAAAAATATATAAAAGAGGGATCATGTTTCATTATGATGGAATAGAAACTCCATGCTCTCTAAAACACTTTACATTTCAAGCAACATTGAGTTTCCTCTTCCATCAGAAAAGAACATGTTATATCTTTTATGGATTATTGAAGATAGTTGAAAGAATAATATGGATTCCCGAAATATATATGAAAAAATATAAATAAGTATTAGATAAAAATGATAATGAAATTAACTCAAAAATAATAGATAAAATGATGAAAAAATTAATTAAACAAGTTATAAGAATTCACCTTTTTCCTGATGGTTGTATACTTTCTCAAGACATTTCATTTTTTTAATTATCTGAGTTGCAGAATAGAATTCCAATCACTCATGAGCATGAGTATCTTTGAATAAACCACCCCAAATCGAACAATAGAATCTATCTATATAAAAAAAACAATTCTTATGTGAGTAATACTAAAAAGAAATAAATTAAACATTAATATGAAATAATAAATTACTTATATGGAGAATTATTTTACTATGAAAATATAAATATTAGAAAGCCTATGCAGGAGAAAAAGTTTTTGAAATAATAAAAAATAACAAATCAACCAAGTTGTATTTTAAATTACTAAATTTATTTGATAAAATATAGATATAGGTGAATGTAGTTTGAATCTTTGGGAATGTATTTGATCAATTTTGAGTATGTGTTGTGTGTTTTGAAATAAAATGTAAATTATAAACTAAAAACATATAATTAGAGTTATATAGTTCACACTATGTATCAGATTGAGGTGCAACTGATTGAGTATGTGATGTGTGTTTCTTTTCAACCGTTTTCACCAAGCCAGAAAAGAAAAAAATGTTCCATTTGGATGGAATAGGAAACCCCATAGTACTTGAAATGCCTCATCCAAAAACAAAACATTATCCCTTTTTTTTCTTACCTTATATGGTTTAAGGAGAATTGTGAATTCCCAAAATATTTGTGAAAAAATAATTATTAGATAAAAATGATAAGAAAATTAACTTAAAAATAGTAGATAAAATGGTGAGAAAATTAACTAAATAAGTAGTATGAATTCATCTTTTTAGGTTCATTTTAAAGGAGTGACTCATCCTTGTTTATTAATTATTTTATTTATGATCTTTATGAAAATTAACAAAATAAGTATTAGATAAAAATAATGTGGAAATTAACTAAAAAATTAGACAAAATGATGATAAAATCAACTAAAAAGAAATTTTCTCTAGTTATATATAATTAAACTATAATATAATTATTCTTAATCATATCAAACTAAAATAAAAAGAATTTCTTCAATCTTACATGAACCTAAGAGAAAAAATTTTAGAATCATAGTCCTAACAACATGATATATTTAACCACATTACAGAATATAAAATTCATGTATTACACAAAATTACCACAATTTTTTTATCCTTTTCAGTTGTTGTAAAACTCATATATTATAATCTACCTTATTATTTTCATCCAAATGACACTAAAATCCAGCGCATAAATTAATTATTCCTAGATTATACTATAGATTAGTATATCCTTTTCAATATTATGGGTGATGATAAACTCTAACATAACATCATCATTATTTTTTCATAAGAATTAGAATATACCTATTCTTATGTATTTTTTTATTAATAATGGTGACAAGTTTTTTATTATTTAGCTTTTGAACATGGATCATTTTATATAATGAATGTCTACATGCATATTAGTTATAAACTAGCGGTCACATTTTTTGATGGTGAGATGGTGAAAAATTATCTATATGCATAATATGGATAAGTTAAACACCTCTAACCATATAATTATTGTAATATGTTATTTGATATAATGGTGGAATGATTTAATTTCACATCATGTGAAATTAAAAGAATCATTTTTAGTCAATCCATTTAACTAATGTAAACTTTATGTGTTACTTTTATGGATTTCAAAAGCATTTGCGGTATTATATCGCACATCTAATTAATGACCGAATAGCCCAAATAATTCCACCACCCACCAAAGTGAAACAAATATATTATTCTTTTCCAAAAATTCATGATCCAATCAACTAATTTATTTATTTATTTATTTTTTAGAGGGTTTTCATCAAGATACTTTATTCTTTTTCAAAGGGGTATTCATTTGGATTTTTAGTTTCATGATATCAATTGAAGTGGGTTTTTTAAATTGGTTGCAGTTTTAATGTTTAATTATTGGTTTTATTTACATTTATCTTCTTTATAGCTATAAAGTGAGAGATATTTAATTCATGTGATGGCTCATTCTCCTCATGAAAATTAAATGATTTTTTAATTGGCGTAAGGAAATTTCCTTCTATTTGTGTTTATATGCATGAATTCATTTGTCTGCATGTGTCTTATTACTATAATTCCACTTATATAATTTCTAAATTTTGTTTTGAAGTTACCTAAATTATGGAATTTATAGATTATGAATCTCTATATTCTTAGTGTTAATTTTTACATAATAATATTGAATAGTTGATTTTTTTTATTATATCCCATTAAGACCCTTTCTTTGGAGTGTTGAGAAGACATGGGAAAACAACTACATCTGTTTTTTCTTTCAATTTGTTCTTGGTGAGGGGTTTCTTTCACAATTCAATAATATTTGATAGTTTTTAGAATGTTCTAATAGAAATTATTGCCTATGATAATCTAATTTAAAAATTAAGAGGTGTTTGTTTTGGTTCTAAAAAAAATCCCTCCACTTAAATTCTTGTACAAAATCACTTAAAAAAGTGGCAAAAACATTTTTCCTATAAGAAAACTGAAACACTTTCACAATGGATACTATATTAAGTGAAAAGTGTTTTGAACTCTTTTAAAAAATTATTCTCAAATAGACCCTTGGTATGATCCCCATTCTAATCCATTGCCCAAAAATTTTATTTTTTGTAGGCCAATGCTTCATCTCCTCTTCTTCCTTAGTCTCTGACTTTGCCTTCACCTCCACCTCTACATCTGCCTCCACCTCTACCATTTCCACTTTTTTTTTTATTTTTAGGTTAGAGTTTCTAAAAAAATTGATTTCTTCCATTATTCTTCTCCTTGAGAAACATATAAAAATAATATATAAGTAGTCTGACACTGATTCTTCATACGCCAAATATATTTTTAAGGTTATTGACCATACTAGATCCCAAACATAGCTGGTAATCACATAAATTTTTTGTCAGAAAACATTATGACACCATGTATGCTGCCCACTCATCTCTAAAAAAAATTACTTCCTTTTTTGAGTATTAATGTTGTCATAAATCTTGGTATTACTGAGAAAATATAGATAAACACACGATTAAGAAATATTTTTATTGAAACTATAATTACCTTTTGAAATTACCACTTTGGGGATACTGGTCATTTCACAGTTTACGATCTACCTCATAAATTTCCAAACATAATATCCAAAATCGGTACTGTTATCTTACTTTGGATACTATAGAATAATTGACCAAAATAAGTAATTTATTTTGAAATATGTTTTGATAGTTAAATAGTTCCATGTATACCTTAATCTGTTTCCATTTAAAGTAATCCAAAATATTTTAATGTCAAGTCACCAACATCATTCCATGAAGTAGCCTATATTTAGAGACCATCCCATCAAAACAAAATTCTTGTTAAAACACATACTAAAACACATAATTTGAGTTTTATCTTTAAAATGTTGATTGAAATGTATTAAAAATTCACATTACACAATGTGTGTGGTTGGTTTGTTATATATCCATAAATTGGATCCAAAAAATAAATATTTGGGGTATCCAGATTGACTACGATCAGCATCCAGTGTTGTCTAAAAAAAAAGTAATAAATTTTTTTATGTGATTAGATTGTAGAGTTTTACCACTACATTAAGGAATAGAAAAGAGTATGTTGTATGTTATTTTTTCTCAAATGAATCATATAGCTCTTCTTTTTTCTTCTCAATTTCTTCCTTCTACAAATTAGTTTTTTTCACAAAAATGATATAGGGATTAATGAATCCATATCATGCATGGAACAGTTTTTCCTTTACATAATAGTAATATAAACTCCTTTAGAAAATATGAATATTTATTAACTTTGATGAACAAATTAAATCATGTTTTTTAACAAACATACAATGAAAATGTACCTTATATATGTATTTAGAACTGAGACTCCCAACCATTCAAACTTGAGAACCTCATTTACACTCTTGATAACAACTTATTTCTTCATGAAAGTTCCATATATTACTTGTTTATATAGAATGAAATAAATATTTTTATCCTTAAATACACCCTCTTTATGAAGTTTTAATGATAATAAATGTTACTCTAGAACTAGTGAGGAGAAGATACTCCTAGAAGGTCCTTTTTATTTCTTAGTTGATTCACTAGATTCTCTTAATTCAACCTTCTATTTCCCCATTGTTGTATCCGTCTGTAATACCATACCACACTTTAGAACTTTTTTCGTCAATTATTATAGTTTTTTCATAATTGTTTTTATTAAAGACATACCTCATGTATCTTTATAATATTATATGTCCATGCTTTGAAAATTTCAATAGCATCATTGACTGTTGTAATATCCAGATCATCAAGTGGAACATAAAAATCTGTGGCCATATATTGATATACCTAAATCCCGACTCCAATATGATATTTTGGAAGTTATTTATAGTGTATCTTGTCTCCCAAGATATTATACACCATACCCCTAGTAACAAGGTGGTGCATGGGTGATGACAAATAGAAATCACATACATCTTTACCCTGCATAATTTTAGTAATATAAAGTCATTGGAAGTTTTTTGATTCCCATTTAGGAGAAAGAGAAATTAAAAAAATTATTACCTTGGGTAACTTATGCAGATAAGGGGAATGACTAGCCTCAAAGATAGCGGGGTCATTTGGTTCTCTATATACAGATCTCTGTTACACCACCGGCTCACATTATTTCCTTCTTATATATTGGTCCACCAAACCATACCAGACAATAATATCTTTCAAATCATCTACTTTTGTATGAAATTATTTCATCATCTTATACACATCTTATTTTGGTTTTTCTTCTTCTCAAAATATGTCCGAGGAGACACCCCAAAGCTTAATCCTCTAATGCGTCCATATTTTTCTAGCTGATTCAAAGCTACTGAAAGAAGTTTTTCTTCCACTATGGTCACTATCAATTCTTATGCCTAATCTGTATAAAAAAATATGAACATAAATATATATTTTTATGTAATTATACAATAAATTATAATGAATTATTATTATTTTACACATACACATATTTCCCATACTGATTTTTTGTTTTCATCAACTAGTTTACCCTCCTTATTTATGTGAGCCTCCTTCTACAACACATGATGTGGGATAGAAGTGAATTCAGATTTTGATTCATCAATATGAATAGAAACAAATGAACATATATTTTTTCATATCACATAAAACTTTTATTTTTTATTTAAAATTATTATTTTACACATACACATATTTCCCATACCGATTTTGTGTTTTCATCAACTAGTTTACCCTCCTTATTTACGTGAGCCTCCTTCTACAACACATGATGTGGGATAGAAGTGGATTCAGATTTTGATTCATTAATATGAATAGAAACTAATGAACATATATTGTTTCATATCACATAAAACTTTTATTTTTTATTTAAAATAAATTTCAATTTCTTCTCTAGTGAAGCATACCCCATCCTTACTTTGCGATAGGGGTACGTTGGTTTTGATGCATGTTCTTTATTTTTATAACTCTTTTATTATTTCATAAATTAAATTTTTTGAATCAAATTGGATAAAATAAATAAAGTAAAATAATATATTATTAACTATAATGCACATGAAATGATTTCTCAATATGATGATTAATGAAAGTATTCCATGTTTCATGTTTTATAATATGTGCATAACTAACTGGTGGGTGTGGATTTACTTTCCTCTTAGAATCCCTAAGATGTAACTTGGTAAGAAGAGTCCAAAATTCTCTATGGTCTTTTACAATGGCCATTAAGACACATTTCTTATAAAAATATTCTAAAATAAATAAAATCTACAGGGAATAATAAAAATTAAATTGACTCTCTTTATATGATCTTTTTGGTAATATAGAGAATGTATATCGTAACATTACCTTTATATCTTTCCAAAGGGTTTTCTTCATTATAGGCTTTATGTGGCACCCCGAATCTATATCAATTGATATATTCAACTTTATTGTGACCCCAAAATAACTAATAAACATTGAATTGTTGGGCTCAATAGGTTATCCACATTAGTTCCATCTAACCTCAAGTTTTATACACTTACTTATTACCTTGATAATTTTTTTCAACACTATGATGTTGTGCTGTTCTTGTTTTTTTTGCATAAAAATTCCATTGATTCCCTAATAATTCTACAGTTTTGACATCAATAGTCTATTATTCTCCAAGATTCGTAACATCATCATGTGTAGAATACATTGTTTGTCTACATGAGTAGTCAAACATTTAATTGAGATTATGTTAATTCACTTGAGAATAGAAAAAATTTATGGAAAAAATTAGTATACTAAAAACAATTTAACATTCTCATTGAACTCTCTTTAATTTTAAATGTTTAATGGATTTGGATCCTCTATCAATAATAAAAATCCCATCTTTTTAGTCCCCTCTAACATATAAGACATTTTTTACATTGGGAGAAACATGAACAAATTGTGATCTCCTAATGAAAGGGCCATCCTTGATTGAATTTTCATCTGAACCTATAGTTTTTTAGTCACTAGTAGTAAAATAGACCAATTATTGTTTTCTAGATTTGAGACATAACATACTTTCACTACTTGTGATTCCATTATGAATGGATTGACTTTACCCCCCCCTCAATTCTTAAATTTACCTTCATAAATCCCATTTCATCAACTTTAACTACACTCCTATTGTTGACCAATTTGCAACAAAAAATAAGAACATGAAATTTTGTCTAATCCATCTTTTATATATGTTTGATAATTCTGAAATATGAAATATTCACATAAATTGGATTTTTATCTTTGGAACCAGATATGTGAATCATTTCCACCACAAGCATAAATCCATTGTTTTTCATCGCTCTGTAGTCATCATTTTATTTTATATATAAAGTATAATAATTGATTACAAAACCAATGTATGATATAACATTTGAATTTGGTCCCCTGGCTATCCATCAAAGTCATTCAGTAATTGAAATTGAATTTTCAGACAACTCTTTATAAATTTTATCTTTGAACCATCCTATAAACTGTTGATTATGTGTATTTGATATCCCTCATTCATCCCTTGATTGATTCAAATCTCTCGGAATTTTTTTTTTCATATTCAACATATGGATCAACATATTTACTATTATGTAAAATGTAAAAGTCTGATTCCTCATACTATGTGATGTTAATTATAACAACATCTCTTCTTAAAATCCCTTTGCCCATAATGTATACACCATGATGAGACTTTGGGAGACTGATGCTATCAATATATGATAAGTAATCTGTATATAATTCAACAACTTCTTAAATAATATATAATTCTACAATATAACCTTTTATATGACTTTGATTATTGATATACCCTTTCAAAATATTCTTATACTGTTTAAGGGGTAAATCTATTTGCAATGAAAATAATCACATAGTTGAACCTCTCTAACCAAGTGAACCATCATGTAGACCATTATATCATAGAATGATGGTGGGAAGAGTATCTCTAATTCACATAATATGTCTATAACCTCATTATTCATGATTGGAAACTTGATCTGGTCTATAACTTTACTATATATAGATTTGAAAAAGAAGAAGATTCTAGTTAATGTATGTCATAAATTTTTATATAGAATGCAATAGAAACAAACAAACACAAAATCTTGCATTAAAAGATGACATTTGTGTGATTTTATTCCCTATAACTTCAAATTATTCATTGAAAGGACATTATTTATACTTGATTAATACCCTTATTGTACTTTTACACTATTAAAGAAAATGAAAAATTGTAATTTTTCCTTACTGGATAGAGTGTAATATTTTATAGAAAGAAAATTCTACCCTTTACTCTTCACCGGTGCTAACTCTTCCCTTATCCCCATGTTAATTAGGTCCAACCTATCCTTTATGTTATATTTCATTTTTCCAAAAACAATTAGTAATGTGACAATAACACAATAAAATATTTTTTTCTACATGCATGACATTAATAAAATGTCTAACATACAAACAATTCCAATAAGGTAATTCAAAGAAAATTTATCTCTTCTTCCAACATGATTTCATAAGGTTTTTTGAAAATGGTTTACCAAAAATAGTGTCAATATCTTTTAATATATCAAATATTTGATCACCTATTAGGGGAGATAGTGTTGTACCTTGTTCGATAATCCCGTTGAATGTTCTATCCAAGATCGGTATTTATACTGTGGAGGTAAATTTTTTTGATGTCCTAAAAACATAGTATTCTTGGAATGTTTCAACCTAACTGAGTGTGCACATTATTTTTAAATGGTACACCTTAGAATTCCTTTAATGCTATAGCTTGAAAAAATTTCATAAACAAGAAAGTAATTTATCACCTAGTACAACATGGACCTCAATTTGAATTCTTCACTTCTATGAGCATCATACATTGTAACACCTGTATCCCATATCAATTTTAGATCTTCGGTCAATGGAGCTAAATAGACATCAATATCATTACAAGGTTGCTTTGGTCCAGATATAAGTTGAGACAATATAATGTATTTGTGATTCATGTATAACCATGGTGATAAGTTATAGTTTACCAACATTACTAGCCATGAAATATGAGTACTACTATATACACCAAAAGAATTTATTCCATCTGTAGATAACACAAGATAAAATTTTCTCAGCTCATTTCTAAATTTAGGATACTCGTAATCAATTTTCTTCCATCAAGGATAATATGATGGATGCAATAGGTTCCTATCTTTAATTCTTGTATTTGTATTCCATGTTAATTTTCTCACAATTTCCTAACATCTATATTGTCTTTTAAATTATGTAATGATGGGAAATTACCATAAAAATTATTAAGGACTTGATTCATTTTTCTTGTTTTGATTCGTGACAAACTTAGGGAATTTTATGAGTGATTCATGGTCCTTTAAAAATAATATGAAATTATTTAGAAAAGAATTTACATTAAACTTATAATTCATTTAGAATCATATGTTTGACATGGAAGTTCATTTTCTTGTGGTATAATATCATTCAGGGGACCAACTAGTTATGAAAAGCTGGCGTCTCTCCATCTGTGGCCTGATTTCAAATTATATAACTTCAATACAGCTGACAATGTTGTGTTTTTAGTAAAATTGGTATACAATGTTCTCTTATCATATCTATTTAACTTCTCAATCATATTTTCAAAATCATGAAGGTCATCTACAATTTCCATTTTTATTTCTTATATGCGATCTCCATCATCATCTACATTGTTATTCATATCATATGATCCATAAACCATAGTATCATCCCAATTGGTGTGATTGTGTAGTTTTCCCCATGTTTAGTCCATTATTTATAGTTATGATCTATTTAATGAAAAATAAAATGTTCTTACAACTCTTATGTACTATATTTCAATGAATAACATCAATGTAAACATGAATAAAGGATTTGAGAAGGGTCATATGCATGCACTATTACAAACTTGATGAACTCTTAAACTCCATCTTCATAATATTTTGTTAAACTATTAGCTTGAATACATTTTTTATTTATATCCATCCTATTAGGTTCATTAAAATATTCATTTTTTATAATAAATAAATAAATACACATAAGATATTCATTATCAAAGGTGAAAGTTATAGATAATTCTAATAAGGGGAACCCAACACTTGATTGTTTCAAATAATTTCATTATGCTTTGAAGGAAATGTATAATTGAATTTCAAAAAAATAATTACTACACCATAGTAGGTGTTATACTCTAAATTCATCCAAAGGTGAAAGTTATAAAAAACATCCATTCTCCTAAGATTAATCTCTTGAACATTTATTATTGATTTTTTTTTTATTTGAGACTCATACCCACATATTCTAGACATGCACCTATGTTTCTTGAATTACTCTGAGAAGTAGTCACCCCATACTGGGTATTGGGGACTATTTTGGATGACTACTTCTCAGATAAGTTCAAGAAACATAGAAGATATGGGGGATGAGAATAAAAAATCAATAATAATTATTCATGTGATGAAGATTAGGAGGATGAAAGTTGTCTCTATTTTAGTTAATTTTAATTAAAGTCCTCATTTTTTCATTTCAAAACCCACTTTAAAATTTAAAATCAGGTTTCCTTGTTAAAAACTAAAATTTAAAATAGACATGACCAAAAAAATCTAAGTTGGACACCACCCCATCTAAAACAAAACATGATTATTAAAAATTTCATAAACATTTTGTAAAGATGACATGAATAATTTTTTTTTCAGAATATAATAGAAAATTAACAATTTAAATCCTAACATGATTTTCTTTGAATACCCAGCTAAATACCAAGGATCCCATAGGATTATTTAAAAATTCAATCAATGAACTATTTATTTATCAAAAACCAATTTCATCAAATATCACACAAGAAGCCACAAATCCAAGATTTCACATGCCATACAATTTATTCAAGAATCTACATCAAGAAGGTTTTATAAATATTCAAGTCATTGAAAACTATTTTCCAAAATATCATGATATGTTAGACGAATTCTGTTAGTGATACCAAGCTTAGGTTTGATTTGAATTTTTTTGAGTCTGATTCTAATTGGAGGTGCTCTAGTACTGAGGGTGAGATAATGATAACATATTTCGTTTTTGTTTAGAAATGAACCAACCATGAAATTACACCAAGTTTTGAGTTTGTACATTGTGCTGGATGTTTATAAGATCATGGGATGATTTTGGTTGATTATAAGTTGTGATAGAGTGATGATATAGCTCATTGATAGGTGCAACTGATCCTTTTCAGTAAAAATTAAACTAGAGGAGGAGTGGATAATGGTTTTAAATGTGATTGGGTGTGGTGACATGGAAACCACATCACACATGTTGTTGAAATTATATATTTATGATTGGTTTATTATGTAAAGTCTGATAAACATTTTTACTTATTTTAAAATTATTTAGTCTATGAAATAAATGTTTGGACTTGTTCTTTTTAATTATTTACATTATTTTATTTATATAAGTTAATGATTAGAAATTCTATAAGCTCAAAATATTTTTAATATCTATAAAGGAATGTATCTATTATATGCTTGGATTATGTCACCTCACTTTATTTTGATAAAGTAATGTGAATATTTATATATCTTAGACCTTTTTGGAGAAAGGAAATTACTATTTGGTACATATTTGTGTTATGATATCTTGACCACTTTTAGTAAACTTGATTTTTTTAAAAATCACGAGTTTAAATGGTATTAATAGACTTAGTTCATTACTCCCTTTTATACCTTTATATCATAACCTCACATGTTTGAAAATATTTTAAGAAAACCATCCATATTATAAACTATGAAAACAATTTATCAATTACTAAGAAAGATAGTTTGAAATACATATGGAGAATATGTTTTTATTCTTTTAAGAAAATCCAACCATGAGATTTTCATATAATCGGTCTTTAAAAATGAACAATATTTTAAAAGGGAATTTCAAAACCTTTATTAAACTATTTATTTTTTCAGTTTAGATGAAAAGAGTAACTTGAAATTCATTTTCCTTAGCCCAGTCCTTATTTATCAAAAAATTACATTTAAAAATCCATTTTGGATTTTTTTAAGGAAATGGAACTAATAAAGAAAACCCAATATAAAGAAATGTAACTAAAATGAAATTAATAAAAAACATTAAGTCCTTAAAATAAAAAATCATCATAATTTGATCATGAGGGGGTGTTGAGAAGGTTGTTGGGTTGTTGGTTGTGCTCGGTTTTAAACTATTGTTATAGAAGATGGCTTCACATTCTCCAGGGAGTGACCTATCGGTTCTCTTGGCGAAAACTAGGGTTTTCCCTTGAATCCTATGGTGGCCATGATGGATCCTCCTCTACGTGAGTCGTTCTCCAGATTTTCCAGGCTCGCCTCTCTCTATTTTCTTTGCTATTCCTTTCGCCTTTTAGGGTTGATTTCGTTGCGTATTCTTTCATGGTGTTTCGGGACCGAAGCATCAATCTACCTTTTCCACTGCTCTTTTCGTCTTCCCTATCGTGTTAGACCCCATATTGGTCCAGTGTGATGGTTCTGATGGAAGACTTGGGATGGTGTTGGTGGCGCGCTGGTTTGGGGCTTCAGTCTTTCTGGTTTGGGGTTTTTTGTGTCTGTGGTGTTCTTCTCTTGCACGTTGGTTCTGGTTTTCTTCATTTTTGCTCCCGGTCCTCATGTCTGCTTGGTGATGGTGCTCTGGTTCCCCTTCATGTCGATGATGACTTCTTTCATGGAGCTTCTTGAGCCCGACGATGGTTGTACTGATGAACTCCTTTTCCGCTCAACCTGCTTTGACCCCAAGTTCCTATGCGCCTCTCCTAGTCGGATCTGGCGCAGTGGTTACTACGAGGTTTTGGGATTTGTGGTTCAGTGTTAGAAGGGATTAAAGGTGGCCATTGATCTAGGCACAAGTCCTTCGATGTTGGAAGTGTTTTATTTTGGCTTCAACTACGTTTTTGGAGAAGTTTATGATGGTGCAAAGCATATTATTTGTAAGAGGGTTTCCCTGTAGGAAGATATTTTATGGATTTGGTGGTTTTTACTTTTTCGGTGGTGTTCGATTATGATTTTTGTTGGAGGTGATATGTTTTCTAGAGATCAGTTGCCTATGGTATTCTGATGCAGTGATGATCATTGATGACGACGACATGGTTATTAATCGGGGGCGATGACGTTGTGTTCGGCGAAGATGATCGACGGCGAGATGAATGACGTATCGGTCGATGGTAGGAAACTTTTTTGTGACTTTGACTGATGCGAGCGTAATCCTCATATCCTCATTTTGTGGTGGTTTTTTGAATCTTGTATTTTTAATTTGGCTTACTGTATACCACAATTTTGAAAATCAAATAAAAAGATAATTTTCAGTTTGTTGGTTGTGCTCAGTTATGGAACCCGATCGATGTGTCACATGAAATTGGGTGACAGGGGGGTGTTTATTAAGCTTGAAAAAAAGTGTTTTAATAAATTATTTAAATAAGGTTTGGTTTGGATGGTTATAATAGGTGAGAAAAACCCAAAAAAAGATGATGAAATGGTGCATGCAACACCACACTATTCCATTGCGCAACATAGCACACACCATGACATGCCATCCCAATTTGGACATTGCATAGGCATTTAGTGGCGCAATGGTCACTAGTGTAAGCCAAAGCATGATCATACACTAGTGAAATACTCATCCCTAGATCTTTCACCAAGCTACCCAAGGTTTCTTAGGACATTTAAGTGGAGGAGAAAAATAAAATATAATACATCTCAATAAAATAAAAAAATTATTAAAATAGTTCAACAAACATAAACACACTCTCACCTTCAAACACCCATTAATGAACAAACCCCTTAATAATAACATAAAAGATATAATCATATAAATGACCCATTATCAATATATATTAAAATAACAAACAAATTTTCACTTATGAATCTATAAGGTGCTCAACTTCAAGGGTGTATATACAACAAAATATTAATCTAACTGGGAAAACATATCAAACATAGATTACTACCTTTGAAAACATGATAAAATACATCATAATTTCCATTTTAAACCCATCCAAAATATTTAAAACAATGAAAAGAAACAATACTTCCATGTTCTTTGCTAACATAAAAATTATCTTCAAAAATATCTAAACATGGTCTAATTTCAATAAATCCTTCTTCAAAACATAACCGTAATTCATTATAATTCAGAAGAAATTATTACATGAAATCCATTTTTATTTATTCAATAAAAACCATGGGTGGAATTTTGAAAAACACTTTGTGTATGTTATTTCCATGGAAGGAAGTTCAAAACCTTTATATTTAAGAAAAACACCTTTGATATTAATGAAAAATTAAAAAAACACTTATAAATCCATAACCCCATCAAGGATAATTATAATAGAATTTACTTCAGACAAAAAAATGTCTTTAAAAGATGAAAGCATTCATGGTTCCATGTTTAGAAAAAGTGAAGGGAGATACCTACCACAATGGATGAAATCATTGTGTAGAAGTCTTAATACACTACAAGGAAGCAACAAAATCCCTTAAAGGGTCAATACAAACCCAAAATCACAGAAACCCCCAACTAGAAATCCATTCTAGAAGGGAAACCAGTGATTGATAATGAATATAAAAAGATAATGAACAAAAAAAACACAAAAAGATCGCCGAACAAGCAATCAATGAGCGAGGATGAGGGGAAAATAACATACCTTGGATTGAAGCTTCAATTCATCCAAGAGAAAGTAGAGACATCGCCCAATCTTGGATTTTTTTGAACCATGGATTAATTTAAGCCTTGATTCGTTCAAGACTTGGATTCACGCCTTGGATTTGTTTGATCTCTGATTCGAGCCTTGATTCGAGCTTGGATTCAATGAGCAGGAGCGCCGACAGTAGGTGGCTTCTATAGAAAACTTTAGATATCGCGACTGGTTAGGGTTCTTTAAATAGATCAGAGTCACTTTTATCTGGGCTTCTAAAAAAGCGTTGATAAAGATAACTTTTATTAGTGCTAAATTAATAAGCACCGATAAAATAAATCGTTATCAGTGTTAAAAAAGCGAAGATAAAATACATCTTTATCAGTGGTAAAACATTAACGCTGATAAAATATATGTTTATCAGCGGTAAAACTTTAGCACTGATAAAGGTTTTATAATTATAATTATAAATATATAATAAATTATTTATAAATTTATAAATACTTTTTCAAAAAAATTATATTTTTTATTTATAATTATAAATATAGAAAATATACAATTATAAATATGTTTGTAAATATATTTATATCATTATATATATTTATATAATTATAATTATATATATATATATATTAAATATATATATAAATAAATATAAATATAGTATATATATTAATTATTTAAATATATTTATTATAATTTTGAAATTATAAATATATTTATATCATTATATTTATTTATATAATTATATATATATATATAATAAATCAATATAAATATAAATATAAATATAAATATATATAATATATTCATTATTTAAATATATTCATTATAATTTTATAATTATTTAAATATATAATTATTTTTTTATAATTATAAAAATAATTTTAAAAAATAATATTTATGTATTTATATCATCATATATATTTATATATATATATATTTAAAAAATAAAAATAAAAATAGAGATAAAGAGAAATATAGTTATAAATATAAAAATAGTAATTATATTCATTATTTAAATAAATTTATTATAATATTATAATTATTTAAATATAGATAATTATTTATTTATAATTATATAAATACTTTAAAAAACCATATTTATTTATTTATAATTATAATTTATAAATTTATAAATATACTAAATGTACATTTATAAAAATATTTATTTATAAATATTTACAAATATATTTTTAACATTATTAATTAATATATAATCTTAAATGCATGCATGTTAAAAATGAGTGAAATTGAATAATTAAAAATTTGTATACTTTAAAAATATTTAAAAAATGAATATATTTTATTAATAAAATATATATTATTAAAAAAATATGGATATATATTGAAATAAATATGAATACATATTGAAAATATTAAAACATGGTAAATAAATAAATATAAATAAATGATAGAAAATGATTAAATTTCCTAAAAAATAAAAAATAAAAAATAAAAAATATAAAAATGAACTATCCTAACTCTAATAATATTAAAAATAAATAAATAAAATTTAATGATTAAAGACATGATATATTAAATGTATCATGTTATAATAAAATTCTAAAATGAATACTAAAATTTGAATAAATTACATTAATATTATGTGTATGTGTTTCTATAGAATATTTCATTAATTACGTAAGTATTTGTTTTTGTGTGTGTTGTATATAAAAACTCATTAATTAAGTAAATGCATGTGAAATCAATGTAACACATGTTTGATATTTGTTAAATTGAAAAATCAAACAACATTCAATTATGACCATTACTCTATGAAATTAGTCAATACTGTTAATTAATAGTAATTTTTAATTATAAATAATTCTTCACTAAATATAACACATATTTAATGTGAAGCATAAATATTTTTTATTATATATATCATATTTTAGGAAATATTATATAAATTCACACACACACACATATATAGAAATATATATGAATATATTTCTATATTAAAGGCACTAATGAATAATTATGAATAAAACCCCTAAAATGAATAATACATTAATATGTTTTTAATTATTATAATGAAATAGGTTGGGGACCATCCCATTTAATAAAAATAGATTGAAAAAAGACATAAATCCCTTTTGGACTTGGTTAAGGAAAAACCCGTAACCAACCCAAAGGCCTAGAGGCACATAGCCTTATGATCAGTGACTCGAGAGCCCAGTGGAATAATCCCATTACCAAACACATGGAATTAGGGGCCAAAAATGAACAAATACCCAAAGACCCAAGTGCAAGACACATGATAAGCCTAAGGCGTAGCCACTATATGCGCCTGAAGTCACCAAGCCATCACGAGTCGTGACCAGAAGACCGTCGCATCACCAACACCATGGCCAAAAAGCTGCTATATTGGAGCTCTTGTAGTGTTGTGACCCCAAACGGGAGCCACCCCAATGAAATATCCCATATAGACAAAGCCTACACCACCTTGTAGAGCCTTCCACACCATATTATTAACCTCCAGCCTCTTCGTGACTGAAGGTCTCCGCTCCACCATCATAGGAGTTGATGCCACTGAAGAAACTAGATCCAAAGCCCCATAAGAAGGATCTGTGACAGATCTAACACATCAAAGATGAAACATGCCATCAGTAATAGATATATGACGTTGTCGCAATGAGAAAAACACTAAAAGATGACGTCGTTGTGACAAACCATGGTCAAATAGCCAAAAAAACCATGCCAGAAGATATCGTCCACAAACATCCACAAATGAGATCAAATCGGAAAGAATCCCAATCCCATATGGTACAACTG
The DNA here is from genome assembly GCA_963277665.1 of Viscum album. Taxonomy (NCBI): domain Eukaryota; kingdom Viridiplantae; phylum Streptophyta; class Magnoliopsida; order Santalales; family Viscaceae; genus Viscum; species Viscum album. The sequence continues at coordinate 997,937,682 of OY728135.1, forward strand.
AATATTTATATTTAATATATACTATTTATCAATATTTATAATATATATATATATATATTAAAATTATTCATTTTTATCAATAATTATTTAATTAATAAAATGTTTAATATTTTTTTAATTTACTTATTTTTAATTTTTAATTGTTTAATTATTTCATTTTATTCATTTTACAAATATTTATATTTAATATGTACAATTTATTAATATTTATAATTTATATATATGAATATTAAATTTATTCATTATTATCAATAATTTTTTAATCAATATTTTTTTTAATTTACTCATTTTTAATTTTTATTTGTTTAATTGTTTTCTTTTATTCAAGACCTTTATCAGTGCTGAAAACAAAAGTGCTGATAAAGGGTTTTATTTATTAGTGCTAAAGAAAAGCATTGACAAAGGTCAGTGCTGTTAGAGACATGGTTTGTAATAGTGATTAATGTGATAATGTCCTAAGAGTATTTGCCACATCAAAATGTTATAATAGACCCACACTATAATTATAAACTCAAATTGTTATGAAAATATTCTTAAACATATGTCTAATGATCTATATGAAATCTTTCTAAAATGTGACAAATGATTTTTTGACTATCAAGTGCTAGATGCTCATAACCAGACATGGCTTCCACTCATGAAGCTTCACACTTGTTAATATTTAAGAAGGAAGGTTATGGGAAAAAAATATCTAATAGGACTTCCAAAATCTAATTATGTCATTTTATATTCCTATATAAAAACACGTGTACTAGTCCTTAGAGTTGATATTATCATTAATGTGTACCATGAATCATGTACTTTGATGTGTTGTTTAAAATCACGATGAAATACATGTTGATTTTTGGTGTTAGAACTATTTTCCAGCCTGAGTACTGAAAGCTCTAGATTCGGTTTGCTAAAATTGGAACAAAAGGAGTCATATAGAGGTTGAACACTAACACCATGAGTTATCATGATTCAGTATATAAGATATAAGTTTATCATAAGAAACAACACTAGTTGAATGGAAGTTCAAAGGGATCCTTAGAGTGTTACACCGGATGGTGAGACCAATCAATGGTGAATCCAATAGAAGTAGATAGATAGATGATACCAACAAAATAAGAACTATAAATATTGAGTGAAATGTTATGTGGAGGTTCATACAATGCATAACATTTGTGAATCAGTCATAGATTCATAGGAATCATTGATGTGGAGAGAAAATGAAACTTCTAGATACATCACATGTTTCAGGGATAGTGAAGGTTTTGTAGGAGTCATGAAGAGAAACCATTGATGACAACATACACTATTTACTTAGAGTTTAAATTCAAAGAAATAGGTTCTACAGGTAAAATAGGTTTCACATGCCAATGGTGGGTGACCCACAAGTTTTGGAAGGTGGTGATGACTAGATGATCCGTTGAGACCCACTATATAAGTGGGATTGGACTGTGGGTGTAAGGGGACGTTCAGAGCATTGACAAAGACTAACACAAGGCTAAAGTTTCTTTGGATGGAGTAAACCCAAGAACATATAAGTGTCATAGATTGGAGTACTCAAATTATAAGGCCTAAAGGAGGAATATTGAATAATGAAACTGTAATGAACTGTGTGTATGGGAAGTTTGAAATTTAAATGGAAATTAGAGTTTTGAATTAGTGGAGGGGAATAATTTTAAATTCAGATTCATAATTGAATTATGAGGGTTCGGACCCCTCAAAGTAGGTATTTTGGACGGGGAATGAGGGCTATTTGGTTCCAAGGAAAAACAAAAGAGTGTCGACGGTGGCCCAATGTGGCTAGTCTATAGGGTGTCTATAGCCTATAGACATCGGATGGCCAGTGGGATAGCCTATAGCCTAGTAATAAATTGTTGATAGCCATTAAAGGAGGTAAAATCCCATTCCCCCTTAGGTTTTTAGAGGATATAGCCCCTCCTCTCACCTTTCGCTTGGTTCACTGGCCAGGAGGACCTCCTCCTTTTATACCCTCTTTTCCCCTTGATTCGGGGGGGGGGGGGGTCTTGATGGCCTTTTCTGAAGATCAGTGGTAATTCCTTCACTCTAGTGATCTTCACTCCTTACCTTCATATTATATAATTATTTTAATTTCATTCATCTAGGTATTTGATAACAATTACACTGAATCATAGTGGAACTAGTTAATCATGTTATGGATTTCATTCTTTCCAGTAAGAGGATGTCCTGAGATACAACCTTCATTTCGCTATATTCTGTTTCAGTAAGGTATGTTTCCGCTGTGATTTTTATAATATTTTTGGATTAAATTAAATTTTATTGAAAATTGTTTCAGTTTGTAATATTAGATATTTTTCCTTGAAGTAATATAATATTACATCACAATCTTTTAGTGATCTTTTGGTTCCGACTTTAGTGTGACCGGCCAGTCGGTGAGGAACTCTGTACACTGGTGAGGTATTCAGCCATCGTGCCAAATTTAAATTGAGTTTTATTTTAATAATAAGTTGTTTAATTAATTAAATTAAATTTGTTATGATACGTATTAGGGTATTATGAGGATGGGTGATGTTTGGGATTATTTGGGCGAGCTTTGTCAAGAGTGGTTGGGAAATGAAATGAATGGGAATACTTCATAAAATGGTAGGTGGTCTCACTTTCTAACTGTATGGTTTATTATGATTATTATATGGAATTTAGTGTATGGAATATAAAATGGCGGTGATACCCATTCAATAAATTCTAGTAGTAAATTTGAATGAATTATTAATTTAAATTTAAATGTGAAATTGACTAAATGCCATTGGTGAACTGAACTGAAAGCCAAGGCCCACACGAGGTCTCAGGAACAGGCCCAATGCCTTAGTCATCGATGGTCGAGCATAGACCATTGAGACACCCTAAAGATTTCATACCCTTAATGACCAGACCTTAGGATACTTAGTGTCCCTAGAGTAGCAACCTTCTTTGAGTCTTGAATGAGGTGTGTTGTGACTTGAGAAGAAAAACCCAATAGGGGCCAGTTGAGACCCTTGAGGCACCTCCAAGAAGGGTATGAGGATTGATTTGGAGACCTTGGTCTGTCTAGACCCTAGTAGAACTTGGGTATGACATTAATCCAAATGGATCATGGTGTCATATGAGAGTGACCATCCCATTACCCTTAGTAGTGGTTTAGCATAGGTGGAAAACCTTAGTTTGGACTGGGTTTGGGCTGGGGTAGTAGGTCAACTAAGTGGAATTTTGGAATAAAGATGGTCCATGGAATATATCCCTAGATCGATGAGTTATGGATTTACCATTAAGTCCAAGAGTTTGTTCATGATTTGACACTACTGGGAAGCGTGTCTTCCCCGAGAGACATGCGTTACCCCGAGAGGCTAGTTTATGACTGATGATCCCAATAGGGATGTATCCACTTACATCCTGGCCTAGGATACCCAAGTGGGTTCCTTATTGATTGATCAAACCAGAGTTGGTGTGTATGTATATGGGTATAGATGAATACAGTGTCACCTTTGAACCTTAGTTGAGTTGTATGTTGGGATGGATTTGGTGGCTGAGGTGGACCATGAATGCAGTAAACCCCTTTTTTCTATTTTACTTTCTTATTCATGATGGAATAGTATTATGGTTCCTAGGTAAGTGTTCTCTTTTTTAGATCATGGAGATTGGGACAAGTATGGGTATATTAACCCTGATTCTCATCTATGCTTGGCATGAGGATTGGTATATTACCCCCAGTTCCCAATTGAAATTAGATTAGGGATGTGTGTATTTCCCCTAGTTTTGAATGTTCTACGAGGATGGGTGTATTACCCCCATTTGTCCAAGAAATTTGATCCACATGGATGGGTATATTACCTTCAGTTGGTCTGTGCTCTCTGGATGATCTGGGGAAGGGTATATTTCCCCCAAACAGTATTATGCTGGATTTTGTTGTTCTATGCTACATGGATTGGTATATTACCCTCGGTTAGCTAAGCCTATGTGCCATAGGGATGGGTATATTAACCTCAGTAGGACTATGCTTGATGGATCACCCAGGATTAATGGAGATTGTCTAGAGGGCCATGTTGGTTTAGCATGGTCATCACGATGTACTCATAGGCACCCAAACACTGTACAAAGAATGTATAGATGATTAAGGTCTCAAAACCAAGGATTAAAACTAGTTACTATTTTGTCATATTCATCACGATGAGCTCAAATACATTAAATTATAGGGATGAAGAAGGTATATTTTATTTAAATTTATATATTTTTTATATTTTCATTTATTCAACAGAGCATATCACATGCATATATCATGATATATTATAGTTAGTATGGGACCATGTTGGAAGTTCCCTATTAAGTTTTTTACTCACACCCTCCTTGAGCGGCCATGACACTTGTGAATGCATACATATTCTCACTTGGTTTTTGGAATAAGATAGGTTATGGACAAGTATTGATTGAGTGAGATATCTCGAGAAAGTACATAGATCTTGGGGGTGATATGGACCCAAGTTTTCATATAGGTTTCATCTTTATTTCCTTTTATTGTGGGTTTTATATGTAAATTGACTAGTTGGTAGTCCTTTTTATGTCTGGAATGGTTGTTTAGGAATTTACTTCATTTCATTTATTATTACCTTTTTTATATCTATCTGATTCCACTTTAATTCATTTATGATGGAGGTTTTTTAGTTATCTTATATAATATTGAGCAATTTTATATAGGGGGTATGAACTCCCCTTTATACCTCCTTAGAACCCTACTAATAGTTGACTGCTTCTGGTGCTCGAGGAGGTGTGTATGAGGTCACATAGAAAACTAGTTCAGTTACTGGTCATAGAGTGATCTGGGAAAAGGCATTACAAAGTGGTATCAAATAATTTTTTTTATTTTTATCTCACATTTTTATGTTTTTTTAGACCAAGGATATTGGAATGTATCAGAGCTTATGATGGAACCTGAACTGGTGTTCTATGAATAACGTTTTTAGTGGAATTATTTTTTTCCATGGGTATGAGATTGATGTTCTCAGCTTGTGCAATTATGGTTATTTGTGATTTTCACCTATAATAACATGCATGATTTTTGATATTTATGATTTATGGTTTATAGACTTTGGATCTTTCCCAGTTGGTAAGAGTCCCATTATTAGACTTTTGACTCTTGTCTTGTAGAGGCATGAAGAATTCATACATCATTTTTTTCATATAGGGATTCACATGACATATAGGGGTCTGCTAGTGTGATTTTTATCACTGAGAATATACTCAACTCTTTGAAGTGTAAAAAACTGCTCATACAATATTGTCCCATTTACTATGTGTCATTATACTCATATAGGTAGAAAATTATACGTATTTTATTTTTGTAGCAGGTCATGTGGGTTCTATGGTAGGATGATTGATGGAGATGATAATGATTATCTAGTTCCTTGGTGCATGGGATGTGGAATGAACCTAATAGGTTAGAAAGGCATGCAACGCCTTAGTAAGAAACTGTTAGTGGGTGGTTATTATCTGTGTCTCCATTATTTAAAGTGCCAATAATAACCTATATGGTGACTTCCCATATAGTTTGGAATGAAATTTTACTTAACCAAGCTAGTGGATGTGGTTTTCTTTGGTATGGGTTGTCTAGGAAAATTTCTTTGGTTGATACAGTGATGACTGATGAGATTATGATACTCTAGGGAGAAGTCCTATATGATGATTCTTAGTGAGAAGTAGTGGCTTGGTACATTATTGGGTTTGCATGTAATTTCACTGCATATATGACAACTTCCATGTCATAAGGATGGTCTAATTAATTTTTATAAAACCCTACTACAGCTACCAACTACTGTGATGAGTGGATGTCATATATATAGGGAAGGATGATATGAAATTTCACGACCAAAATAATTAAGAAAAAAAAACAGTTGTGTGAGGTGGTGGATAAATGATATATTAACAATTAATATATAGTGTAACAATGGTAAAAAAGTGTGTAGAAATAAGGAAAACAATGAATATTGAAAATAAGGTTAATATTTGATGACATTAGAGACACCAATCAATAATGGATTGATTAAAAAAAATTCTTTTTTATTGCTGAAGTTAACTACAAAAATAATCAGTCCTTGGTGAAAAGGTGACAAATCACTAAACTATCATTTAATGTTTGACACAACTTAGAGAACTCTCACTAGGAATGATCTTTCAATCATTACTTAGGAGTTAGTCTATTCAATAATGGAACATATAACTCTAATATTTTATAATTTTTGGTACTCTGGAAAGTTTTCAAAAGTATATTTATTCACTTCCATCACCCTTCAATTCTTAAGTAGTGTAAAGAATATTCTCATTATAAACAAAAATGAGAACACTAAGCTAAAAGTCACACTGGAAATAATCATAGAAAACAGATCAAGGAATATTAATTTTTTTTAATAAATTCTTATTTGAGACCCTTAAGTAGTCTTTAATTGTAAATGGTCAAAGAGGATTTAAACAAATTAACCTATGGAAAAATATTTAAATAGTAAGACATATAGGAAGTAGTTTAAGGTAAAGAAACTTTTATTTCAATAATGTATCCTTTCTCTTGATCCAGGTCCACTACTGCCAACTTCAAGTCTAATCCCACCCACCAGTATTACTCCTACACTTTGCTTTATACTCTTGATTATGGTTTTGAGTTTGATTTCCTCATCTCTAAAAATATATTCTAAAATCAATTCTCTAGTTTTTTGGAAAAATATTATGGTCAGTTTTTTAGTTGGTAGCAATCGACTGATCCTTTTTCTTTGTTTATGTAACAGTCATGTGATGATAATTTTACCCTTATAATTAACATGAAATACCCTTTTTCAGATTTATTTATGCACTATACTTAAATGTGTTTCCAAGATCAAATTTTTTTAAATGTCACTAGAAAATTCCAGAAGCTTCATCTGTACTATGCTGCAACCACAACCTCACTGCACGTGACTGGGTAACTACCCTCAATTTATTTTTTCAGCTCTTATTTAGTCTATATGATTGAAGTTAAATGAAATGAATGAAAGACCAACCTATTATTCAAGCATGAACAATATGAAAACGATTCAAAAAACCTTAGTTCAAATGGCCTTGGTCACAACCTTCAGTGTTCACAACTTATAAAAACTCAGCACCATTGGTCAGTTACAACACGTGACTTAAAACTCTCATAAGCATAATATCAATCAATAAAAGTGAATCCTTATTTATTTCTAAATCCACATCAATAAATATTATTAATTATCCATATCATTCTTTTAAAGGCCCTATAAATAGTGAAAAACACCAATGAAAACAAATCTTTGAAATATTCAACACCTCCTTATTTTACTTCATATGAAAGACAACAGTGTTTTCTTATTCAATAGAGTGGCTAGATAAAATGAATCTTCTTCCCATGTTAGATAAATTTACACTTCAATTAGGATTAATCTCCCCAATTAATCTAGGAATCTATATTGGATTGGATTTTACTACATCAAAGATCATGAATTTGGATGGACTTCCATCTATGTTGGTTCAAACAACCCCCCATAGAAATTTTGAATCCATGGTAGGATTCATCTTCTCAAATCAGAAATTAGTGGAAAAGGTAATGCCTAAAAATGAATTTAATCCCCATTATCAGATTCATATTGAAACCCAACATGGTCTTATATGTTTTTACTCTTAAACTTAGATAAATGATAAACACCTAGTCTCCTCCAAACTAGTTGATCTCAGTTGCTCATAGAGTTTATCACATCTTCAGTTTTAGTGGTGTTCATTGAGTTCAATTTGACTCCCTAGATTCAAAGTGATAAAATTATAAGTGTGGATTGGTATCCTCCTCAATTGATTCCAAATTTCTGATTTTTTAGTGTTTTAGGTCTTTTAAAGCTCAAATAGAACCATCTTACCTAATTGGAATCCCCCTATTTCAATTTCTATCAGATTATACTTTGAATAGATATTCAATAGTTTATCCACACATTATATTTCCTTTATTTTATCTCATAAAATTGAATCTTCAACTTCATCGATACTCAAAAGTTTTAGCTCGGTGTGGTGTTCATTAAATTTCAAATTGGTTTGGTCTTCCTTCATAATCAACCATGGAATCCATGATCAGTTGATCACGGTAGGTTCTCAGAGGCATATGGCTAGTTTATTGAGAATTCATCTTGTGTTTAGTAGGAGTTCCTTCATGCAGTAGGTTTTTCATAGGCATGGTAATTTGTAAATTCCTATTATGATCACTTTAAAAATTGAGTGAAGTCACTTGATGCTTTGTACAATCAGTTCTCTTTCCACATGCATGATCACTTTACTGACCATGGAAGATTCATCTTATCGAAAGTTAAACTTGACATGATCACTTAAAAATTAAATATACAGTTAAATGGAGTGACCTCATAGTCGGTTTCCTTTTCCAAAAATCAAGGGCACAATCACTATACTGACCAAAACAACTCCTCACTTGATAAATAAATAAATAAAACTTTAAATTTAATTAAAAACATAGAAAGACTAGAAATTAAATTAAAATTAAAATATAGATAATTTAATTATTAAAAAAACCAAAGAAAATAATGAATATATCTTTTAAACATAAATATTAAATAAAAAACTTAAAATTAAAATTTTTAAATTAAAAATTAAATAAATAATTTATATAATGCCAAGTGAAAATTTATGCATAAAAACAAGAATAAAAATAATGGATTATAATATTTAATCATTAAATAATAAATTAAACATAAAACTAAAATTAATAAATTAAATAAATATTTTAACATAATATTAAGTGATTAATTAATTTGACAACAAATTAGTAATAATTACAAATTATTCAATTAAAAATATAATTTTGACAATATAAACACAATTAATTATAAGAAATGATGTGAAAAAATATACCAAAATGAAATTCATATCAAATTTACCCACACATAGAACATTTCTTATCCTCAAGAAATCCTTTATCCACATCCAATAGTGGAAAATAAATATAAAAATAGAAAAACTGTAATGCCACAAATAATTGATTTTCAAAATGATTTTCCCTCATGGATTATCTCAATTTGAATATGTGATTACCCACTAAATTTAAATGCTCATAGTATAGATTTTTTCTTCTGTTTTACAAAAATGATTAAAATTGAAAATTTTAAGGAGAATTTAACACATTTCTATTCTTATCCAACTGAATTCCCAAACTTCTCTTTACCTCTAGGAGAAAAGTATCACATAATTTAAGAATCCATAATAAATTGACACACTTTTGGATGGGGTGGAGTAAAATTTATTGGTGGGATATTTAATAATACAACAGTTAATGAATAAATAATAAAAAGAATAAATGAATGATGGGTTCACCCTGGATTTTTATTTTCATTTTATAATCCATTTGGATGTATATCTTATGAGTTAAATTCAAATTAAAAAACTCAAAGGAAATAATTTATGTATAATATTTTCCCAAAATTTAACTAAAATACATTTTTTTGAAGGAGAAAAAAATGATTTACCCAATTAAATCCATGAGGTAATAAAGATTAATCTCCTCAAAGTGGCATCAAAACCTTCAAATCTGAAAAAATTTCACCCAGTGAAAATGCTTAAGTGATGCTTGAATATCATAATTTCAAAATAATTTAGGGGGTTTTTATGAGTTAATAATTAATTATAGTTAAAATCAATTGAGACCCATCCCCCATACTTAATATAAAACAATTTCCTCATTTTCAAACACTAAGGTGAAAGGAATAGAATAAAATTAAGTTCAAAAGGATTTTTGATTGTAATACAAAGAAAAATAATGTTTTTAGGGGTGATAATAAAGTTCAAAAATTATTTTTCCTTAGTTAAATTGAATAAAAATAAGATGATTTAGGTACTGAAAAAATGTTATATTGGTCACTAGCTAAAAGATAAGGACACACAAAGAAATTAAAAAAAAAGTTATACTACCAATGAAGTGAAAGATTGATTTTCAAGTGTATAAAAATTTATCATACAATTGAAACACTAAAAAAATATATATATTTCAAGTAATGGTAGTAACCAATAAGGAATTCATGAATTACAACATGAAAATAGTTCTTAAATAAATAAGATACAATATTAAAATCCAAAAACCAACAACAACATTAAAAGAGACTAAGAATCATATTGTAAAAAATAAATTAAAACAATTACTCCCCAATTATATAGAATATTTTACCATTATTGTATAAAAAATTTTCCTCCCTTTAGGCCATTGAAAATTTTCTATGGTTTCATGTTCATGTTCCAACAAGATGAACATATCAAAATGAATTTATAAAATTTTAATCTTAATGAAGAATAAAACCAGAGTTAGAGTTGAGGGAAATTTTATACTATTCTCTCTAACCAGAAGCTCCTTCTAACATCAAAGTTCAAAATGACTCTGCCACTAGAAAGTATATCTCACAATAGACTTGTACACTTATCACAATAATTCGACCCAGAAATTTAAAAACAAAAAGAAAAAAAGCATGAGAAATATTATTTAATTGAAACTCCAATAAAATTTGGTTTACCAATTCTGGGTTACACATAAATAAGTGAGAATCATATATTTGAACAAAAAATAAAAGGAAAAAATAATAAATTCTTTGATTTCCTCCAATGAAGTGAGAAATTTATAATAATTAGCTAGACCTAACCTATTAAAAACATATCCATGAAAATTTAGGGGTCTTGTATTATTGATGTTTTCACCTCATTTTTATCTAAGAAAGCACAATAGGAATCTTAAAGAGGTCTCCCATTTCAATAAATAAGAAAAGTGTCCAGAAATTTTCCAAAACATTATTATGTACCATATTTTTTAGATCTTATTTACCCCTAAAAATCTCTCCATAATCTCCAAAAAAGGTTATCAAGTATATATAAACATCCCCCAATTTATAAAAAACTCTCTCCCAGCACCCACACAGGCTTGTAAAATCTTTGAAAATGGTGTTAAACAAGACACAACCTTCTCAACACTTCTAAAAAATATTCCCAAAATAGATTATAAAACAAATAGGACTAAAGACTCCCATTTGAATGAATCAAATTAAATATTCAAAAGATATTTTATAGATCCAACAAAAAACTCAAATGAAGTGAAACTTTCCAACTCTGGCTGAAAGTCATCATACTCAGAATCTTTCTTAACAGGTAAAAGGTTTTCATGGAAGTGCACTTGTTCACGTTGAACACAATAATCTTTTCTAGCAGTATATAAACAAAAAAACTCCCCAACTTCAATGATTTTTAAACACTCAATAATAGATGATAAATACTTGTAAACAAGATCAAAAAACTCTGGAATAAGGGTTAGTGTGACTAACCACAACTTTTGATCAAGAAAAGGGATTTCCACACAAACAGGCAATGAAAGGGGTGGGATGTTAGCCTGAGTGGTACTAGTTACGTGATTTCATGGTTTAGGATGTACCACTTCATGAACCATAGAAATGAATTTACTAATTTTTTTCTCAAGTTTCCCTACTATTTCTAACTTTTGAGTTGATTTATATTGAACAATGAAATCATTAAAATGTACATTAACAGATTTATTGACCAATTCATCAAAAGGATGATGGTTTTCCATCCTATAATCACCTCTCAATAACTCATTAGTAACATCTATCATCTTAAAACTCAAAAAAGTGGCGATTCTTTGAAAAAATGAAATTCCTTCTAATCCTCACCCACTTAAAGTGCCAGCTTACCCTTTGAAACATCTATCATAACCCCAATAGTGGATAATAATGGTCTTCCTAAAATGATTGGGACATTATTATCACACTCTATATCAAGAATGAGGAAGTATGTAGGAAAATTTAGTTTTACTACATCAACTAAAAAATCATATACCCATCCATAAGGGTAGGAAAGTAACCTATCATATGATTTTAGTGACACATATGTCACCTTGAGATCCCTAAGGCCCAAATTATTAAAAAAATAGTAGGATATAAATTTAATGATAGATCCTATATCACACAAGAACCTAATCTCCCCACTTTATCTAATTACATAAGAGATAAAAAATGAACGAGGGTATTTCAGTTTTAGAGGTGTAAGAGTTGGTGTCCTAGAACCAATTGGTTTTACTTTGATTACATGGATATTTAATATATTATTACATATTGTTCCTTTTTCTGCATGAATATTTTGTAATAATGTCCTAGAGTATTTATTTCATTGATAAGGTCAAGGAAGCTCCCCACTATGATGTGAACATTGAAATTCTATAACAATATTCTTAAATATAGTTCTGCAGTTGGATGAAATACTATAATGGGACACATAACATGCAGACCATCAGGTGTGAGTACTCGTAAGCATATGAGACTTCCTCTCATGAAGTCCACACATGGTAATCTCCAGGATAGGAGATTATGAGAACAAACCCGCTAGTAGGAATTTGGCATGTTTTAGTGTCATCAGATATATCTATCTTCAAGCATGTGTAATGATCCTTAGACTTTAAGATTATCATTAATATGTGTCACGACTCAGGCACATTTATTTAATGACAAAAACCGTTATGTAGACAGTTGGTGGGAAGTAGGGTACATTGATTGCGACCGGAGTGACATTTTATTAATGGATAAGTCGAGGAAAGATCTATCCCTTTTATTTGCGGAAGTTGATATCATAGCCCTTTTATTGAACTAGAACCATCATGAAAAATTCCATGGCCATGGTGTAACGATGAGTTTATTTCATGTAGTTAAAGAAGAATATAGCAAGTATAAAAGTTAATGACACTATCTTGAAACCTGCTTGATGAGATATTGAGACAAAGGGATTATATTACACAGTGAGCGTTCGTATGCAGATATTAGTTTTGCAAATCTATTTTCTTTCTCTTGGGTGCCTTGACCCGTTGCTATATAGTACTCTTGGACTTTAGGCAAGCCCACCTAATGCCAATGAGAAAGAATCCTATAGGGTCACACACTAAGTGTTTTTGGTGGTCTCCATTAAATTCTATTTTAATTTAATTAATGAAATAAATATTAATCTCAAGACAGTGGAATAATTTTATTCAAGTTAAAATGAACACATTAATTAAATAAAATATATTTATTTATTTTATTGAACATTTAATAAATATTTATTTACTAGTTTGTAAATATAATATTTATTTAAGAGAATAAATTATTTATTTATTTATTCATGTGTTCAATAAATGGAAGTGAAGTTCGAGCGGACCAAGGTCAGTCCAGTAGTAAAATAAATATTTTCAAGATGGTAAATAATTATTTAACTAGTTGGAACAAGTTAAAAAAATAATGATGCTGCTATTATTTTGTGACGGGATATTTTATTTTATAATTCCATTTTGCACAAGTTGGTGCACCATGAATAATTACATGGTATTATTATTATGATCATTAGTTTTCTCTGTGTTCATGAATGTATTTAATTTTTGCTATGTAATTAAATATTGTAACTAAAATTCCATGTTTATAAATAGAAAAGTAGGCCTATTGTGTCAAACATCACACCACACGCCTGGTGAATTGAGAATTATTGACCCAAAGAATTTCTATCTTAAATCCTCTTCTCTCCCCTCTCAAGAACGAGAGACATTCTTCATGGCCAAAGAACAAGCGATCAAGAATGACCGACACAAGACACTCACTTCACCGTGATAGCACTCGGAGAATGATCAGTGTTGACCAGAGGCTATCTGAGTACATGTGGATCACCACTAGAGGGATTATAGTTTGGATCCTTAAAAGCACAATGAAATAATCTAGAAGGGTCATTCCAGATGATCAAAATTATCAACGAAGAAAAATACCAAAGATCTAGGTATTATTTTTCTTTATGAAATTAATTAAATTAATTATAATCATGATGTGAAAGATACTATCTAAAGGTTTCAGGACCCTTTCTTCTTTATCGAAATCTTTGATTATATTTTGTGGAGACTAGAATTCATCGTCATATTAATCCTAAAATAATTATTGATCATGGTAAAAATCAATGTTGTGTGTCATCCCAACCACGCTTCTGCTGCGCACAGACCCTTCAAGTGGTATCAAAGGGGCTACATCATAGTTTATAAATTTTTAAATATTTCATTGATGAATTACGCATTTAATTATTTAGTAGTTTCAATTCAAGTTAATCATTATGAAAATCTGAATCTTGAGATCTATTACTCCTATTTCGTTTCTCATTCACCTTATAAAAATGATCGTTTCTTTTAATTTTGATTAAAATAAATTAGAGGATCTCATTCATAGGTGCCAAAGCTTCCTGGTCATACAACACCAGAACACACGACATGTATTCGGCAGTACATGTTGTGTAGTCAAGATTCAATGCATTAGACCAGTCCGCTAAACCAAGTCATGTGTTGGTGTTTTCTAAATCTTAAATGACTCCATGTGTTGAATAGGAATAGGTGGAATGTGGTTTCTGGATTACACGCTGTGTGGACCAAATGGACATGGTGTGTAGTCCTTTCCGGTTAGGGTTGGACCGTGTACCCCATACATGGCTAGCCCAGCTGGGGACCATGTAACGAGGAACTACACAGCGTGTGGCCAACTGAACACACCATGTACTCCAAATATTTCCAAAGTACACTCACACGCCGTTTTCCCAGGCGTGTACTTCGGATAGACGGTGAACAATAGTAAATGTCTTGTAGTTGGAACTACACATCGTGTACTCATCCAAATTACGTAGATTTATTATTATTTTTTATTATATTATACAAAACCTTGAGATGTGTACCATTATGCGGGTGTAAAGCTGAGGCACAACACGTGATAGGTGTTTTATATATAGGTGTTTAATTTAACATCTCCATAATGTTCATTTCTACTCATTGGTTAGTTATGAATAGTAATTCACTGGGTTTCCTCCAAGTTACAAGTTACATACAAAGATAATTTAAAATGAATTTATCTATTTGAAATTCTGATGGATGAGAATCTCAAGGAAATTCATAAAAGGATTTAAGATAAAAGGATTGATTAATTAAAGATTATAATTAATTGATTCGAGCAAGATTTATCTTAAACAAGAATGATTAAAGAATTGAATTCTAGTTTTATTTACGTGTATATATCATTACATGTATGGATGATCATGAGATAGACCAAGACCTTTTTATGTGGATGGTTTCATTTCCTCCAATGGCCTGAAGGCCTTCATTTTTTATTGATTTTTGATAATCCACCTTTCAAGGGGTGAGGTGGAACCCTAACAAGGCCCTTAGGCGGAAGTATTACATGGCCAGTAGGACTTAGAGGAATTCATTTTTCGTAGGCTTCAAACATTACATACAACCCAGAATAACTACTTGGAACTGCTCCTCCCCAGCATCTTCATCGTGAAATCAGATCTCCACCTTCGCATGGCTGTTCGGCTAGGCATTACCATGCATGCACGGGCTTTTCCTGATGGCAGGTTCCATACCCTCTCATTCTTGCAATCCGTTTAGCTTCTGCTATGGTGAAAGCTCCTTGCTCATCCTCCATGTAGAGCTTGTTCCTTGTAGGTTGTCTAGTTTGCATCTCCACTTAAGGTGGCCCAAAGGCCTTGAGGTGGCCCGAAGGCCTTACTAACCCGAAGGCCTGGGTGGCCCGAAGGCCTTACAGAACTCAGGGACCAAATCGGTGGCCCGAAGGCCCAAATATGGGCATATTCTCGGATGCTACAATTCCAAACAGTGCCTGCTACAGTTCCCACTACAGTACCTACTACAGTACTGCTACAGTCCTGCTATTGTACTGCTATAGTACCCTCGGAAGTTCTACCTCTACCTGGATTTGATCCCTGGTCGCTTGGATGCATTTTCGGTGTCCTTACCAACCAGGCTAAGGCTCATGTATGTGGATGGTTTCTTTTAATTTATTTATTTGAATTAAATTTGTCAGCCTACAAGCCTTCTCCTCATTATTATGTAGGGCTTGTGTGCACAAGGTTTCTTTTATGTAAAACCCCTTTTTACCCCTCACCTACATGTGAGTTAAAAAAAGGTCATATTTAATGGATGGAACTCCCAAGATATTGGACACAATTCAAGATGGAGCCGAGAGAAAACCAATCCCAGCAGATATAGAGGTGGACAGGTGGAAGATGTAAACATGAACCCAAAATGTTCAAGGTGTTTCTCCCCTAGGCCAGGGTTAGTTTATCAACCTCTAGATAAACTAACCATTAAAAAATCTCATGATCATTCCATTTACTTTATTTTATTTCTGTCATTTGCATGGTTTATCATTATGGAAGTGTTGTTATAATCACATAATTAATGAATTAAAGAAGAATTCAAGATGGAACTAAAATAAACTATACTCATGCGTAAATATTATCAAGACATGGTTAATCTCACTTAAGTAAGTTCCACTTAATATTAACAAGCATGTGATAATAATAAATTCACGCATAAGAGATAAAAATCCCTCAAATAAAATATTATGTCAGACCAATCCTTCTGTTACTTGATTAAGGGAAAAACTCAATAAAACTATGTGTTTGACCAAACCTTGTTGGGACACTTACTTTTATACAGGAAGCCCTTATGAAAGGGTTTAGGTTGAATTAACCATATTACATCAAGAGGAGTAACCCTTTCTAGACTTGGTGTAATATTGGAGGCAAGAGTTGAGGAAATACAAAGTCATGATTTCAGGATTAGGGAGTCCACTCAACAGATCAAGGAGCTGAAAGCCCATAGTTGGAAAATACCTGCCTACCTAAATACCTCCTAATATCTTGACCAACCCTTGTTGGGGTTATTCTAAGGGGAATATGGATCCTTTCCACTAGAATTTCATCGAAACTGGACATTCCGAGTTCAATTGTGAGGGCCATTGGGACTTGATAAAATAGTGAGAGACTTAATAAAATTTATTATTTCTCATAAAATGTAATCAAGAATGTACTAATGATCTGCTCTTTTAATTGTAGAATAAAAATGACAAGCTGGTCAACCAGACTATCCCTGCGATCAATTCTGGATAAAGAAAACATCCTCACAAGTAGTAACTTCTAGGAATGGTTTAGATGCCTTCGGGTTATCCTACTCCATGAACGGAAGTCTTACGTGTTGGAGTCAGTATTGCCTGATCTGCCTTCCAAGGAGACGAGTGATGATGATTTCCTAATCAATGAGAAACATATAAATGACGTAGTCGGCGTTCAATGTTTAATGTTATCATCAATGTCTAGTGATATCATGAAGTGTTATGAAAACATGGATGCTTATAGGATGCTCGATCACCTCTGTGGTCTTTACCATGTGAGAATAAGATAGGAAAGGTTTGAGATCTCTATGGAACTCTTTTAGAGTAATATTGGAGAAGGTGCCCCAGTTGGGCCTCATGTAGTGATGCTCATTGGCTACATTGGGTGCCTGGAGGTTCTAGTGTTTAAACTCCCCGAAGAACTGGACACTGATCTCTTTATCTCATCACTCCCTTAGAGATTCTCTAACTCTTTTGTCAATTTCAATATGAACAACATTGAGAAGTCTCTAACTGATATTCTTATCCTCATTCACCAAGTGGACAAAGATATGAAGCGCAAAAAGCCTTCTATCCATATGGTGAATAAGAGGAAAGTGAAGACGAAGAGATTTAAGCCCAAATCTTCTACACAACCTTCCAAGAAAAGGAAGATCAAATTGGAGGAAAGGGAACAGAAGGATGTTTTTTTCACATGTGGAAAGAAGGGCCACCGGAAGAATAACTAAACCCAACCTAAAAAAGCAAGGGGAAGCTTCAGATGCATTTGTTATTGAATGTAATCTATCTTTTTCTACAAATTGGGTATTAGATACAGCTTTTGGTGCTCACATATGTATATAAATATAGGAAGAAATTATATTGAAGAAGATTTATCGAGGAGAGGTAGATCTACTAGTAGCCAACAGAGCTAGACTTGTTGTTGTAGTTGTTGGGAACTGCCACCTCACGTAGCCAATTGGGATGATCTTGGTGTTAAAGGGTTGTTTTTATGGGACTTCATTAACCAAAAACATATTTTCTGTATCCATACTAGATATAGATGGATTTGTTTCCAAGTTTGGAATTGAATGTTTCTTCTTTTATAAAGATAACATTTGTTTTGGTAGGGCACATTTATACAACGGTCTTTATGTGTTGGATTACACAAACCAAGTAATGGAAATCGATGACAATGATACTTCACATGACTTATACTACACCCAACATTGGCATCACTAGCTGGGTGATGTAAATAAGAAATGATTGAAAAAGTTACATCAAGATGGATATTTATATTATTTTGAACTAAAACCACTTGGCGTGTGTCATGCATGTTTATAAAGAAATATGGCCAAATCCCCATTTGGTGAGAAAGGTGAAAGGGCTAAAGAGATTCTTGAACTAGTTCATACCAATGTGTGTGGACCATTTCAAGTTTAAGTAAGGGGTAGGTACTCATAATTCATAACTTTTAATGATGGTTTTAGTAGATATAGATATATCTACTTAATGATGTATAAGTTGGAGTCCTTTGATAAGTTTAAAGAATACAAGAATGAAGTTGAGAACTAGCTTGGTAAGAAGATTAAGAAACTCTTCTCAGACTGAGGTGAGGAATATCTTAATCAGGACTTCATTGATTACTTACGAGAGTTTGGGATCCTATCCCAACTCACTCCTCCTTACAAAACTCAATGGAATGGTGTAAGACAAAGGAGGAACCACACCTTGTTGGACATGGTGATATCAATGATGAGTCATGCAATTCTTCCATTATCCTTTTCAGTGTATGCGTTACAAACAGCGGCACACATACTAAACCAAGTACCAACTAAATCGATAAATGGTATTCCATATGAGTTCTAGAGTGGAAGAAAATCCATGCTATCGAATTTATGTTTTTGGGGTAGAAAATCATTTGTTAATGCCTCTTTAGGTAGCAAACTCACACCCCGAGGCACAAAGTCTACCTTTATAGGATACCCCTAGGAAACAAGGGGATATTACCTATACAACCCCTCATAAATAAAAGTTATACTGAAAAGACATGCCATATTCCTTGAGAGGGATCACATCTACAAAAGAGATTGTGGGAGCAAGATAAAATTCGATGAAGTCAAGGCTCAAGGTATACACGAGTTGGTACAAGAACCGATTCCACAAAGCCCTGTGGATGAAGAATCTGTTCTAAAGACACAAGTACCGCGTAGGAGTATAAGAGAGGTTAGAGAACCAGAATTTTATGATTTTATAATTATTGAGGATGGTGACTCATTATTAGTTGATAATAATGATCCCTTAACCAACAAGGAAGCATTAAGTGGCACAAACATTACCAAGTGGCAAGAATACATGAGTTATAAAATGAATTCCATATACCAAAACCAAGTCTAGATTTTGGTATATCCCCCAGTTGATATAAATACTATTGGTTTAAAATGGGTATTCAGGAAGAAATTGTTCATGGAAGGACAAGTCAGTACCAATAAGGAATAACTGGTTGCAAAAGGTTTTAAACAGCGTCAAGGAATTGACTATGATGAAACCTTCTCACCAGTTGCAATGCTGAAATCCATCAGAATTCTACTTTCCATTGCGGCTTACCATGGCTATGAGATGTGGAAAATGGATGTAAAAATAGCATTCTTTAATGGGAACCTTCTGGAAGATGTCTTCATGACACAACCTAAAGGGTTTGTGACTCCAAAGGATTCCAATAAGGCATGCAAGTTGCAGAAAAAAATTTATAGATTAAATCAAGCATCCAGGTCATGGAACATTCATTTTGATGAATCCATAAAACAATTTGGTTTTATCAAGAATGAATGCGAGCCTTGTTTCTACAAACATTTTAGTGGGAGTGCAGTCATTTTCATAATAGTATATGTTGATGACATATTACTTATTAGAAAGAAGAGACCAGTATTACAGTCTGTTAAGGCATGGTTTAATCAATGCTTCTCCATGAAGGACTTGGGCGAGGCAAAAAATATTCTTGGGATCAAGATCCATCGTGATAGATCCAAGAGATTTCTAGGCCTAAGTCAAAGTACATACATTGATAAGATACTAAAGAGATTCAGTATGGAACAATCCAAGAGGGGATTGTTTCCAGTGTCACATGACATTAATCTTTCTAAGAAAATGTGTCCCCAGACACATGAAGAAAAAAAGATAATGGAAAGGACTCCATATGCATCAATAATTGGTCCAGTCATGTATTCTATGCTATGTACTAGGCTGGATTTCACCTACGCATTGAGTGCAGTAATCATATATCAAGCTGACCCAGGTGACCACCAGTAGATGGAAGTCAATGCTATCCTAAAGTATCTAAGGAGTACTAAGGATATGTTCTTGGAATATGGAGAAGATGAAGAACCAATCATTATAGGATATGTAGATGCTAGTTTCTAGACTGATCAAGATGAAATGAAGTTGCAAATGGGATACATCTTAAATTTTAATAGAGGTGCTATGAGTAGGAAGATCTCAAAGTAGAGTGTGGTCATAGATTCTACAATAGAGTCCGAGTATATCACAGCTTTTGAGGTAGCTAAAGAAGCAGGTTTGATGTGAGGCTTCATCCAGGAGCTAGATGTGATACCTAGAAGTAAATTTCCCATCACACTATACTGTGATAATACTACAACGGTGGCTCTCGCAAAAGATCCAATGTCACATCAACAGAAGAAACACATACTTCACAATTACCATTTCTTGAGGAATTTTTCTCAGAGAGGTGAAGTTGCAGTGACCATTATTTCCACAGAAGAAAACATGGTGGACCCCTTGACTAAATCCTTGACTCATCAGAAACATGATCATCATGTGAGGGATAACAGAATGAAAGTCGTAGGCAGTTGTGTCTAGTCCAAGTGGGAGTTTGTAAGATTTTGTGTCCTATAACCTACTAGTTTTACTTTGATTACATGGATATTTAATATATTATTACATATTGTTCATTGTACTACATGAATATGATGTAATAATGTCCTAGAGTATTTATTGCACTGATAAGGTCATGGAAGTTCCCCACTATTA
Source organism: Viscum album (assembly GCA_963277665.1). Classification (NCBI taxonomy): domain Eukaryota; kingdom Viridiplantae; phylum Streptophyta; class Magnoliopsida; order Santalales; family Viscaceae; genus Viscum; species Viscum album. Next base: position 997,958,696 of record OY728135.1, read on the forward strand.
AAGAGAAACTCCTATCCTCTATTCCTCACACCTTTTGAGCACTCTATATCATCCAATTCCTACCTAATTCTCTCCCTATATTTACTCTCAGTGATCTAGAGGCCCTGATTTGATTAGAAAACCATCCTATGAATGATTTTTTTGTAAATATAAATAGGTTGTCTAAAAATGAGGAAGATAAATAATGTACATCATGAATCAGACTCAAGGTAAGAAATACTTTAACTTAAAACCTCACTTTCAGTGTTTTAACGATTTATTTTCTAAATATTTTTCTTCTATTTCCATATTTTTAAAATTATTTTATGGTTGTATTTATATATAAATAAAATAATTATAAAGAACATTTTAAGTCTCTTTTGACTTTCTTTAAAATGTTTAAAAAAAGAATCTTTTCATGTTTTTATATTCGGGTCACTTCTGACTCTTTTCACCAAAGTGTAAAATAATATTTTTATTTAACATATATGATATGAATTTTATTTCTTATTTTCATTAATTTTTATTGATTTGAATCTTACTTTATAGGTTTCCATGTTATTTTCAAATGAAATTGTTTCCATGATATTTGCGTAATTTTTCATTTTAACGAGTTTTCAAAAGAAAGGGGGTATTTCTCCTTGTTTTTATATGAAAATAGAAAGTTCGTTGCTTATTGGTTAAAAATATTATTTCAAGGGTTTTGTTATGAAAATTTGAAAGAATAAAATGTTTTATTCATAATATGGTACTTGAACAATATAGATGATAATGGGTATCCTGATACAACTTATAAGATAGGTGAGACTGACACAGATTGTACAATAGGTGAGCCCAATATTGTTATACAAAGGGTAAGTCTACTTCATCTTATATAATAAGTGATATTGATATTACTCTTTAATGAATTATGTAATATTCCTTGCCTTCAAAGGAAAGAAGGATGGAGTTAACCTAGGTGGGTTATCCTATGGATTTAATAGGGCTCTAGATATTTATAACATTTTTTAAACATGGGTTATGAATATAATACTCTAAGTTTCCAAAAAAGGGTTTCTATTTTATTGATATTGGTTTTAAATAATTTCTTTGAAAATAAAGTGTCTATTTTAAAGTGGGTATAATTTATTTTTTATACTCAAAGAATACCGAGTTAAAGGTAAATTTTTTATTCATTTTTATGTTTTTCACTGGACTAATGGATTTATTTATTTTATTTCCCTTATTGATGTTTTTGAACTCATCACAAATTTTAATTTTTTTTCACAGGGTGTAAGAATGAGTAAGAACAAGGAAAAAGTCAACATAAAATTCATGAAGATTATACATGAAAAAAAATCTTTTTAAAAGTTTAATATTTTAGGAAAAATGAATATCGAGTAGAAGTTTACATTTTGTAATATACAGGATTGTTGTGTAATATTTATGACCTAATTCTGTAAAATCTAGACCCAAAATATCTTTGGGAATAAAAGGATGTGAATTTTAGCCTAAAGGAACTAGATTATGTAATGTTTAATGATGATTCCTTATATTAGGTATCAGAGTAAAGGATTACATAACATTAGAGGTTAGGATAATGTTGACATAATATCCTAGAGAGATTATACTTTATGGTTAAGTTGAAATGATATATTTTTTAAAGATGTTCATATTGCTTCATCTAATATATTTCTTTTAATTTTTTTCCATAGAAGAAATAGGGAAGCTAAAGTAGTAAGGTATCAAAATGAAAAGTTCCTTCCAAATTAGCACCCTAGAATGGTTGGAATTGGAACTAAAAAAATTTGTTTTAGTGATGGATCAATTAACACAGGATATAAATGGTGGTTGCAACCATGTTAGAGAACAAAGATATTTACCATAGTGGAGCTTATTAATAGTTGAGGATTTCATGAAATAGAACCCTCTGGATTTATATAGAACCCAAAATGAAGTGGTATCCAAAGGATGGATCAATGTACTGGAAAAGATATTTGAAGTCATGGGATGCAAAGAATGTCAAAAAGGTAACTCTTTCCATTTACCATTGTGAAGGTAAATATAGTAGATGGTGGTATTTATTGAAGACTATCAGAGATAGAGAATATATTGATTCCATGTAATGGAAAAAAAATTAAGAATATTTTCCTGGATAAGTATTTCCCTAAGGTTTTTTGAATTATGATGGAGAAACAATTATTTGAATTTAAGAATAAATTTGAAGATTCAGTTGCTGGATAGGAAGAAATTTTTACAATATTGGATAGGTATACACTAAATTTCATTCAGTACCATTATAGTAAAATTAATAGATTTTAATTATGATTGAAAACTAGTTTATGAAGAGAATTGGACTCATGATAATTTAAATGTTATAGGACATTTTTTTGTTATGCTGAAAAATTTGAGTGGGAGTTTATTGAAACATATGTTCCTTGGGATGAAAAGAGTAGGAAGTAGTCAAGGTAGAAAGAAATGGAATATAAGTAAATAAATAAATAAGGAGGTAATCCCTAAAAATGTTCTAAGTATGGTAGAAGACATTTCAATGAATTTTTTAATAGATTTGAAAAGTGTTACTAGTGTGGTAAGTTTGGTTATAGGTCTTATGAATGCAAAGAAAAAAGTCTTAAACAATACAAGAATGGGGTAATATATAACCAGTAAATAATGATATGTTTTAATTATAATTAATTGGGGAATTATGATAAAATTTCTCACATTTAGTTACTCAAGGTTCAAATAATCATGATCAAAATTAAAAAAGGTGTGGAAAAATCATTCACTACTACTATGTTTGTTGTTGGACCATCAAAAAAAGTGGTGGCATGTATGTTACTTTCTTATTTGAATTATGAAAATACCCTGTTTGACTCTAAAAATTCTCATTGCTTATTTTTTAGAAATTTTCGGAGTAAAACGGGAATATCACCACATAAAAAGAAGATAAATATTTTTTTAAAAACTTTGGGGGGAAATATTAAAGTAACCAAGATTTATTGGAATCTTTCTATTGTTAATAGTGGGATTCACTTTCCTAAAAAGCTTATTGAATTTACTATATTAGAATTTGATTTTATTCTTAGAATGAAATGTATTTTAGTTTATACTCTAAGATTTATTATAGAGTTATGAAATATATATTCAACGATTTCATACCTTTCATAATATATCAAGAAACTATAAAATTAATTAAATATGATAGTGAAAGTTTCCTAGATCATATTTTTTAAAAGAAATAAACTATTCAAATTATTGATGTGCTAGTATTGAATAAATATATGGATGTTTTTATTGATTAATTGATTGGTGTTATTCATGATTGGGAGGTTGATTTTACCTATTGATTTATTCTTGATGCTAATCCTATTTCAAAACTGCCTTATTGAATATTCCATGTAGAAACTTTGTAATTGAAAAACAAATTATAGGAGTTTTTAGATAATAGTTTCATTCATATGAGAACTTCACCATGGGTTTCTACTATTTTATTGGTTTAAAATAAAGATGATTCAATGATAATTTTCCTTGATTATAGAGACATTAATAACATCACTATTAAGAAAAATTATTCTTTACCTCATATTGATAATTTGTTTGATTTGTTATGGGGATTGTAGTATTTTTTAAAGATTGATCTCAGGTTAGGTTACCATCAGTTGAAGGTTAAGGAGAAAGATATTCTAAAGAAAGAATTTTAGACTATGTATAACCATTATGAGTTTGTAGGTATACCCTTTGGGTTTTCTAATGCATTAGATGTATTTATGGATCTCATAAATAGAGATTTTCATGACTATTTAGATAATTTTTTTTATTGTGTTTATTAATTATATATTGGTATATTATAAAATTCACGAGGATCATGAATGAAACCTAAGGATTATTTTGAAAACCTTAAAATAAAATAAGATATATGTAAAATTTAGAAAGTCTAATTTTTGATTACAACAAATTTATTTCCTCTAATATATTATGTATGAAGATGGCATAAAAATTGACCCTACTAAAGCTAATGTTGTTTAATAATGGAAAATACCTAAAAATGTCATAGAGATTCATAGTTTTCTTAGATTTTTGGGTTGCATCCATTAGTTTGTTGAAATTTTTTATTTTTTATCTCTCCTAATAACTAAGATAACTTGAAATGGAGTTAAATTATTCTGGATAAAAGAGTGTGGTTGTTTTTTTAAATAATTGGTAAGAAGATTGGTGAATGCTCTGGTTTTGGACCTTCCATCTTGAAATGGTGAATTTATCATCCATATTAATGCTTCATTGGAGGGTATTGGTTGTGTTCTGATGTATAATGATTAGTTAATTTCTTATACTTCACATAAATTGAAACCTAATGAGTAAAATTATCCAACACGTGACCTTGACCTAACAGTTGTATTGTTTTCTTCAAAAATTTGGAGATGTCATTTATATGGAGTATAATGTGAAATATATATTGATCACAAAATTATGAAGGATATGTTCACTTGGAAATACTTGAACATGAGGTAGAGATAATGATTAGAATAGATTAAGGATTATGATCTCATAATTCATTTCTATCAAGGTAATGTAAATATAATAGTTGGTGCTTTGAATTAGAGAGATAATACATCATTAATTATGTTATGACTATAAAATGATCATTTGGTTAAAGATTTTATCAATGTTTAATTAGAAATTGTAAATATAATAACTCCTTATTTTTTTAAGTGTTAGTAAAATCATCTTTGTTAGAAAGGATTAAGCAAGCTTAGAAAAATTATAATGTTTTACAGGAAAAAGGTAGAATCTGTTAAGAGGGATAATTTAGTAGTTTTTATTGTTGATGAAGAATGTGTTATTATATTTTTAAAGATATTATGTGCACATTTTGATTCCTAGTTAAATATAAATTATTGGGTGAAGCCCATAGTTCCCTATTTTTTTCTCAACCTAGAAGCACTAAGATATACATATACCATCAGAATTATTACTAGTGGGATAAAATGAAAATAGATATTGTTAAATTTATCAAGAAATATTTTACTTTAAAATAGGTTAAAGTAGAATGAAAATTATAGAAGGTGATACTTCATCCATTACCAATTCCATAATAGAAATGTTAGAATATATCGGTGGATTCCATGGAGGAATCACCAAATATATATTGAGGTAATAATGTGATTTGGGTTATTTTTGATCTACTAACTAAATATTTACATTTACCTCCCATTTGATATACTATTTATTTAGATCATATTTATATACTATACCTAAAGGAGATAGTTAGGTCACATTTTCATTGTATCTCATTGTGATTCAATGTTTGCATATAATTTTTGAAAATTCTTTCATAATTCATTGCATACTAAGTTAAATTCGATTAAAACATTTCATCCTTAATCATATGGATATTCTGAATGAACCATTAAGAACTTGGAAGATATGATTCAATCTTTTTCAATGGATCACCAGGGAATTTGGGGTCAATATATTTCATTATTCAAGTTTTCTTATAAAAATTGTATTCATTTTGGAATACATTTGGCCCCGTTTGAGGCTTTGTATGGAAATCGACATCAAAATATAGGTTTTTGGGATGAAGTAGGTTAAATAAATTTTTTAGACCATAGTTGGTAGAAGTAATGGTTGATAATGTGAATATTATTCACCAATATATAAGGATAACTCAAATAAGGCAAGAAATTTATTTGGATAACCAAAGGATATATCATTTTCTAAGGTTTGTGATCATGTTTTTCTTAAAGTATATATATGGAAAAGTGTTTTGTGTTTTTGTAAAATGTGGAAGCTAATTCCATGGTTCATTGGACTATATGAAATCACTGATAAATTCATATTAGTTTCTAACCATGTTTCTTTAACTCTAAGTTTATCTCGAATTCATTTTTTATTTCATGTTTCATCGTTAAGAAAACATGCGTCAGATGCATCTCATGTTTTGATCCCTAAAGAAGTTTAGTTAGAAGAAATAATTTATTATAAGGAGAAACCAATATAGATTTTTGAACACAAATAGAAATTGATTCAGAATATGTTAATTAATCAAATAAGGTTTTTTGAAAAAAAAATATAGTTGAAGAAGGCACACAAGAATAAACAAATTCAATGAGTGAAAGATATCCCCACCTGTTTATGAAATGAATAAAATTGTGAGGATGTATTTTCCAAAAGGTTGGAAGAATGTAACAACCCAATTAAATTTAACAATAAATTTAATTTCTTATTAGTATTTTGGAATCAGATAGTTATATTCATTATAGGAATATTAATTATTTTTTAAATAAAAAATAAAATAGTTTTATTCTTATTAAAATCATTTTCTTATGAGAATTTATTTAGATGTTAAATTTATAATTTTTATAATTTTATTTTTGAAAAAATTAACTTCATTATTGAAATAAGTATATCAAAATTATATTAGGGTGAAAATTTTAATATTTTCCGAAAAGATTGATTTTTCAATGAATAGTGAAAAATACTTTTTTTTGTAAAACTATCATTTCTTATCATTAAATAATGTAATTTAAAACTCCCATTATGATTTGAATTTTATCCCAATGTAACAAAAGTATTATTTAAATACATATAATCTAATTAATTATATTTTACGATTCTTTAAACCTGATTTTGGTATAAGTACATTTTTAGGCTTACAAACACATTTTTCTAAAAACTGTTTTTCTTTGCACTTTGCATTTTAATATTTAATTAATTTATGAAAATATATAAATTAAAACCTAAGAAACTTATTAATTATTTTAAATCAAGAGGTACAGATTTGGTAAATATTTCCCTTTTAGTTTTTTAAGTATGAATAGTAATTGTAGGAAATATTTATCACCATGGTAAGGGTAAATTAGATAATTAAGGTTAAAAATAATTTAATAAGGAATAAATATCTCCCTAAGATTTGTATTTATTTTAATTTGTAGGTTTTTTTGACTGTGACCATAAAACTATCGAAAATTTATAATTTTTTTCCACTTTCCATTGATAGTGACCTTAATATAATTATAAATAAATAATTAGAACAAAATGTGAGTCTCTTTGTTTTAATATCTCTATTTTTATAGGGGTAAAAAGAGGTTATGTTCACTTCTAAATGTATATTTTAAATATAAACTATTATTTTTTTCATTCTAATTTTTATAAATTTTAGTGATGATATAAAAACCTTAAACACTTATACAACACTGACATAGTGCTTGTGCAAATAGTAAAAAAACTAGGTAAATAATTTTAATAACCCTAAAAGAAATATTTTTTGGTAATTTATAGTGTCCTAAGAATTTAATGGATATATAAAACATATTAGGTATGTTTGAATTTATTATATTTTAATTTCATTCCGTTCATCATATTTTAGAAGTCAAATTAAATGAATAGTTCTAAAAATAACATTAATGTCATTTTATTATAAATGATGGCTTGTAAAATTATTTATAATTAAAAAAAAATATTATATTAAGAAATGTAGATGGGATATTATAGATAATATTAACCATTTTCTATTTATGGGTCACTTTTTCTTTTATAGTTACTTTTTTTTTAACTTTTTAGTGTAAAAAAAAATGATACTACGGTAATAGACACATGGTTAACGGGGGTTAAAATAAAGAAATAATGGGGAAAACATCACCTAAACATGTCCAAATTTTATTTTACGAGAGTATATTAACCCATAATCATCATATATTCTATATATATCATTATGGATCCATTTTTACATGAAAAATAATTTATATTAATTTAACACTTTAAGAAATTACAAGAGTTCCTTATCCCTCACTTATAAAAGGGCACATCCTTTCCTCCCCTCCTCACACCTTTTGAGCACTATAGTTATTCAAAGACTTGACCAAGTATATCCATAACTTTAATCATCATGACCTATAGGCCTTTATTTTATTATAAAACATTCCTAGGAATGTTTTTGGTTTAAACCTAAATAGGTTTTCCGATGAAAAGGAAGATAATGAACACATGTGATGAGTAAGACTCAAGGTAAGGGACACTTTAACTTTAAACATTTTTATAAATGTTTTCAAGATTTATTTTCTAAATATTTTTCTTCTATCAAAATATTCTTAAAATTATTTTATGTATGTATTATTATTGACAAAAAATAATTATAAAGGAAATTTTATATCTCTTTTGCCTTTCTTTACAGTGGTTTAAAAATTAATTTTTTAATGTTTTCCATATGGGTATCTTTTGTCTCTTTTTTCCAAAGTGTAAAAGAATGTTTTTCTTTAAAAATTTTAACCTCATAGTTTTAGTGATCACAAAATCATTATTCTAACGATAGTGATGAATTTTATGTTTTCTTGTAAGTAATATGTATTCTCAGAACAAGTGATAAATATGTTTAAGTATGAGACACCATTGAGACATACATTGTTGTCCTTGAAACACCACCAGCATAAAAATTTTTAAGTCTGAGACACTTTTAGGATATCACTCCATCATATTATCATATTGTTGGGCTGACAAATTGAAAAAGTATGAGATACCATTAGTTGACACACTTCCAAGATGGCATGCCACCAAAACATAAATTTGGCTAAGTATGAAATATCGTCAGATGTCACACCTCCAGACTCATACCACCAACACTAAAAAAATTACCTAAGTCTGAGACACCGCCAAAGCATACACCATCAAACCATAAACTTCTAGTTGAGACACCACTAGCATAATAAAAAATTGGCCAAGTCTAAGACACCGCCAGTGTCATAATGAAAGAGAAACATACTTCTAGAGAAACATACCGCCAGATCTTGACACCTACAGATCCTAAGACACCATAACTATTTTTATTAATTTAATCATTTCTAATTGCATTACTCTAACAAATATATTCATCGAATATAATTCCATTAACTATTTTAATAACTGTACTTAAATTTTTGATAGAAAACATACCAGAACATGTAGTATGAGGAAGCAACTGATTAGGATGTTCTTACTACTGCTAATAAAAGTAGAGCACACTCCGTCATGTATACATAGAAAATAACATGCATAATATATAGAAAAATGTTGTATAGAATAAAAGAGATGTGGATAGAAAGAGGTCATGATTCACTGAATATCTGAGAGATGAAGTGCTGAACCTTATAACAAAAATGAAGAGCTAACCTAGTATGAACACTCAACTAAGGAATCCATATCATCATCACATCCAGTTCAATATTCTATCTAGAAAACTAGAGTTTGTGACACTTTATTTTTCCTGAATATTTCAAAAGAACCTGACTCAAGGTTCATTGTTGATTAAACTCAAGAGTCACAAGTTGCATTGAAACATACCAAGAATCTATAAACTCTACAATCCTATATTTCTCAATTCTATTTAGTTTTATTACATTTTGAGTAGTGTGTGTGCTTACTCTTCCTTACCACACACACAATGTCTCCTTTATTGAACTGAAATATACTCGATATCTTCTCAATCAATTTTATTATTTGTTTCTCCCATAGATAAGAGTGGTAGAGGTCCCTAGGTGGCTTGTTTATTTTTACTCTTACATATAACTGTAGAAGAGGTTGTGTGTGTATTGGATAGTTATAAACTATTGTATCAACCTGATCCAGGTTTTGGATCATCTAGTTTATTTTATATAAACTACTTGGTGGTGGGTGATCACCAAGTGAAGGGGACTAGGTCTCGACTTGATACTGAAAATCTTGTTTTTATTTTTCCACTGTGTGTTTTAATTGTGTTTTACTTTATTTCTGATTTAAAACTGAAAACTATTTTAACTATAAACAAAATATATATACTTTGATATTTTATATCAATTCATGTTCATATAGTATTTTGATTAAGTGAATTGATTTCAAAGGATTCAATAATATTATATATATGATTTATATGAGAACTAATCAATATATAGATAAATATTTATAATGATTAAGATATATATCATGCTAATTATTTTGATAAAAATTCCCATTTTAAACATTTGGGGGATTTCAAAATAATCAATCTTTATTAAAAATTGTTATTAGGTACTTAATTCACCGCCTCATTAGATACTCACTCCAGCCAAAAAACAAACATGTTATGAACAAAATTTACCACCATGATAAATTTTTATTGATTTTATGATTACTTTATAGGTATCCATGGTTATTTTAAAATGAAACCATTTCCATAGTATTTTGGGAATTTTTCATTTTAAGGGGTTTTCCAAAGAAGGGGGTATTTATATTTTTTTATGAAAGTGGAAATTGTTTTTCTTATGGATTAAAAAGAGTTTTAAAGGGTTTTATGATAAAAATGTGTAAGAATAAAAAAAATTATTCATAATATGTACTTGAGAATTGTAAATGTGGATGGGTGAGACCGATACATCTTATTCAATGGGTGAGATTGATAAAACTTATACTATGGGTGTGACCGATATAGATTATAACATGGGTAATCCTAACATAGATTTCTAATGCATTGGATAATGTCCCTTTTCTTGAAAGGGAAGAACAAGGGAGTCGATCAGGGAAGTTTCTCCAATGGATTTAATTGGGATCCAGTTATTTATGACATGAGTTCAACATGTGTTATGAATATACTGCTTTAAGAGTAATATATCACCCCTCCTCATTGACTTAAGAAGAGGTAGTGGTGCCACTGGCCTTAAGTGATATCCCCAAGACACTAAGGGTTGGTAATAAATTCCAAGGTCTTTAAGAAAATTTATGGGATTATTTTCCTTTAAAATATGGAACATCCAATCAAAATAAAAAATAAACATATAATCCTCAATATAATGCATGTGTACAAAATAAAACTCAACATAACCCAAAAAAAAAGACAATATCAGAGTTACAATGGAAAAAGAATATAATAAACCCAAGTATAACAAGACTCAAACCATCAACATGAAAAACTCCCAACCACCTCCAAGATTCAACTCACCATGACATGCCCATAGTTTGAAGAAGCCTCACTAAGGAGCTGAGATACCTAGCCTTTACCTATGTCATGATTGATGATACCTGCAAATTCACAACATTTCCCAAAAAGGGGGTGAGTATAATCATAGTAGGAATTCCCCAATGACTTCCCAACTCTTGCCACTTGGAAAAAACTTGTTATCCAAATTATATTAAATAGATTAAAATTAGTTTTAAAAATTTAGATTGATACCACAAAAAAATTTCAAGAGAAAAAAATATCAAGTTTTAAAACTATTTTAATTTATTTGAAATTGTAACAACTCAGATTTTCCCAGTTATTTTTTTTAGAAAATTCTTAAGAAAAGTACAAGACTAGGCACTAAGATGTCATGCGATTCTGATCCTTAGAGTGTTGGGAACGATCTATCCAAAAATTCTAAGTTTTTAATAGCGTGTGTCAGTGGTTTTTTTTAAAAATGTGGAATAACTCTTAAATGGATTCCCAAATCAGAAATCCAAGGGCACTATTATGTTCAGGACAATTATTTTACCCTAGGTGCGACTTAACTTTAGTCAGTATGAGCCTTTAGTGAAAAAACCTAAAAATTGAATAACCGTAAATAAAATAATAAAATAAAAAATATTTAATTTTTCAAATCCTTATTACACATAAATTTTAACTAGGATTGCAAATCAGAGAGTACCGTTGAGCTCGAAAGGACGTGATTTCCTTAGGTAGAGCCTAACTTTGACTGGTGCAGATCGAGGGTAAACGTTAATTTTTGGACCTTTTAAAGATGAAAAAAATAAAATTAACGAAGTTTATTTTATTCCCTTTTGAATTTTCAAAACATGGATATGTTTCAACGCTATGACAGAGAAACCCATTGTCCTTTCATAAATGAAGTAGTGTGGCGATGTTGTTTCAAAGAAAAACAGTAATGATGAGACATATTACCACATTAATACATTTCCTCTATTAATCAGGGGATTAACTGAGAGTTTTCTATGAGGATATAAATTAATTACATTGGAAATCAATGAACATAGATGAATGATAGATCGAAAACAACGACAGATCGTGATGCCTCTCAATGGATTAACATCAACGGTTGAACCCTGATGTCTTCAGATCCTGTTTTCAAGGTAGGGGTTGTTATTTTAAATCTTGTCTTTTCCTGTTATTAGATTTAAATGACGAATACGAGTCAACGCAAAAATATGTGGACCCACAGTTCGATATTTCTTGTGGTAAGTGAGTTTTTTTGTTGGGTTTAAACAGGAGATTATCTTGGTGATTTTTGGTTAACCGTTATAATGGAGACAAACCTAGATCGACACAAACATCGATCGAGTTCCGTTCATCTTTGTTTGTCTATGCATTTCCTCCCTCCATTTTTCATTCCTCATGAGAATTCATCATTTGGAAAGTGAATCAACTTTTGGTAATCAGTCGATCATTGCGCAACTGATCCTTATCGTAATGATCCAACATCACATATCAAGGATGGACACAACACGACGGAGGTGGGATGATGATGGTGGAAAAAAGATTGAGGTGGTGCGAGAGATATCACATGCGAATGGATTGACATTGAAAAGGGATTGTGGCATGATTTTGAACCCCTGGTGATAAAGAACACGACCCAAGGACTCAAGAACGTCTTCCAGATCAAATAATGGACCACCAAAACACGTCTGGTGGCCTGTAGATGACACCAACAGCATGCCGATGAAGACCAAAAACAACACGTGATGGCGAAGGAGGCTTGTGGCATACGCCGCGAGAGGCGATCCGAAGCCACTGATTGTGGCCACTGATAGTTCGGTGGACATGGCTAGAGGCCACGGTCTAGCGGGACCGTAGTGGCGACCCGCAACGCCTACCGCGTCCTAGGTGATAAGACTGGCTTGCTCTAGCGGGTCGAGTTGGTCATGCAGGCCAGGCCTAGTATCTTGAGCAGGGACAGTGCTATGGTGGGGCCATCACAGTGGACCGGGTCAGACTCAGGTCGGGCTGGGTTGGGTAGGTCCGTTCGGATCCGGCCGGACCCAAATCCCACCAGACCCCTTTTCACTAAAATGCCAATATCTTTCAAACCGTAAGTCCAATTGATGACCCATATACGACATTGAGACCCTTATGATAAGGTGGTACTTTTGATATGTATTGGTGGGGTTTTAGTTGGACCACAATGGTATGGTATTTCTATCTTTATCTTTTCTATAAGGTATCGATATCGAGTCCTGATCCTGTTATAGATGGTGACAGTAGATATTGAGATGATACCCTTGGGATTCTCTATAAAGGTAGGATGCAGGATCCCATTCTTGTCATAGAGAATGGCTTGTGTTCTGAAGTGGGTTGGCCTATAGTATATCTTGGTGACCTAGAAGACCTAAGTGGTGAGCAGATCTAGGTGTCCCAGCAGGCTGAAATGACTCCACGGTCCTCGGTGCCCCAGTGGGTTTATGTGGAGGATGTACTTCACTGAGAGGACCGGTCGGTCCTCAATTCTCTTCTTGGTACCTTATATAGGGTTTACGACATGGGTTCAACCAACATTTACATGGTAACCCATCCCCTATCTGGGATGACAATTCCAGTAGGGCCAAGATGTCCCCCAATGAGCCCTGGGTGCAGGAACCCCTCTCTATGTATTGATATCTTTCCTTATTTCATGAATTGACCTGAATAGTGTTCAATGGGAAGTTCTTAGTGTGCTCTCTTTGGGCGGCCCCCAAAGAAGCGATACCTCCTATGAGGGTCTCTAATGACTTCATAGCTCAAGGAGGAGGTTCTCCTAGAATGATCTTGCCTTGAGTTAAATCTTGTGACCAAATATTGAGTGTGATTTCGAGACTCCTTATCTCAGTGAGACTAGAAGTCTTAAGGAAAATTCATAGAGTATCAAGACCGAATGTTATCTTGTATACTTTTGGTAAACATTTTCTACATGCTTGATTTTTGTTAACTCTAGGAGTGGGATCTTCTAGAATCAAGAATGCTACGAGCGGAACCATATGACTGGTAGTGGATGAGACCTTGAGTCTTGGAATATTTTACGAGTATACCTGGATGTTCTTGTTATATATGTTGTTGAAATATACCAGTGTTATGCTGATTTTACCTTCTTGGTGTTTCCTTTGTGGTATTTTACTTTTTGTTTCAGGGTCCCCTACTAAGTATTGTTTTACTACCCCTTCACGGGCTTTCCCTGTATGTGTCGTGTTATGTATAGTTGACTAATGCTTTAGTGGAGTCCTAGGAAGAGCAAGACTAGGACCAGGACTGGATGGTTCCATATAATATCAGACGATCCGAGGTGTTTCTGGTAGCTTCCTATAGCATCTTTAATGACCTTGGCTGCAGGTCATACTTTATAGCTATCTTTTTAGTAGGCTTGTGTTTCTGGACTAGTTGCACTTTACTACTTTACTTTCTACCGCACTCTATTTTTAGGTTTTAGTGGTATACATTTATTTTATTTAGTGTTTTTACTCTCCATCCCTTGTGGCTTGGAGTTGAGTGCATGTGTACCGTATCTTAGGGAAATGCCTCCCATTTGTGGGATATGCCTACTCGGTGGTAGTCTTCAACCCTTAGCCTATCAAAGGTGGGTTTGTGGTTGTCATGACATGGGCCTCAGAGGACAAGTCGTGATAGAGTGGTAACAGAGCCAGTCAGTTCTACCTTAGGACTAAGAGTCTATGAGATTGGATTGGGGAAATAGTGTTGAGTGTTTTGACTTCAATGTTTTTGACTGATACTATAATGTTGGCGTAGCGGCTAACGTATCTATACACCAGAACTCCCGGAACTAATTTTCCCGACTCGGTACATGAAAACACCGGTTGCCGAGAAATAAAGGTACGTGCATCACATAGGAATGATTTGTGTTTTCCATATCCTTCTTGAGTCATCTCACCACATATACTCTTTTTACCGTGATACATCTTGTTCTCCTCAGGATGTGTTCACGACGCTAGTCAGTGAGGTTTCCATAGAGGGATCAGGAGTTTGGAACGATTCTTGATAAGGACTCCCTGATGGGAGCCAGTCATAGAGAAATTTTTCTTTTGGATGGTCCGTAGGTGATGATTTCTCCTGATGATCTGTTATCAGACCCATCTCTAGTGTTTCAGGTAGATGAATCTTTCCATATTGAATCATGGATGTCTCTTTTGGGACTAGAAGATGAGGCATAGGGTTTGAATATGTATCATTGGCTTCTGAGGCAATGATCAACCAGGAATAATGGTCTTCAGGACCTACCGATGATAGCTGCACAACGTAAGTCACATAACAGAAGGTTTCATCAGATGTTATAGGGAAGTGCTTGTTCCTATAAGAAAAGGATTTTCTACGCGTATTGTAAAAGGGGGAATCTCTAATGAGATTTCCCCACCATTCATGTGGTATTTAGATAGGTGGTTGTTGAACCACCATGGAATAGGTAGCAATGAGAGAAGATAGATTCGTCGAGTGGAGGGAATGGAAGGAGAGTTTGGGAAGCTGTAGGAGGTGGCCGAAATTTTGACGTGTTACCACCACCACCTCTAGGTGGTCCATACTAGACTTTTGGAGTTGGAGGACAAGGGATGAGACAGTTGTAGGCTGTCAAGAATTATGACCACAGGACTCCAGGGATGATTCAAGGTACAATATGTGTCTTTCTACTTTATATGCGGTATTGATATACACTTGTTCCAGTGATTTAATTTCCTTACACTTTTCTTGTTTCATACGTAGATTTTTCTACTAAATTGTTGACTTGATCCTCACATTTAGAGACTTTTACTAGAGGATACCTAATGAACACACATTGGTGATCACAGTGTGAGATAACTATTAGAGGTGAGAGTTTCGGTTGGGATCTCTTGGTAGTGGCGTCAAGGCCTTATGATATCATTCTTATTATGAACTAAATCCTCAATTCATACTCAGATTGATTATTTTAGGAAAAGGATGCAATTAATCTTTGGTGATGGAACTATATTTCCCTTTATCAACAAAGGGGAAATCCTTACAACTCTTGATGGACTCAGGAAGTGGTGGGTGCAACCGATTTCTATTTAGTTTCCTAGTCTGACCCTTGGTGTAGTGGATGTTATGAGTTATAAAATTTATTATTAGTGGTAGTGTATAAGTTTTTCATCCTTGAATATTTTCCAGGTTTCCCTCTCTGTTGAGAGTTAGACTTATGCATTGGTCTACACCTCAGGGTTGTACCGATATTTACACCAGTATATCAGATGGATCCCAAATAGCTTCATGAGATGGGGGTGCATATGGGGGGACCTACAGAGGAAGGAATTATTAATACCCAATGTTTCAACCTAGACAGCCCTAGGTGATCTTTTTTGATGACATATTAGTGTACTTGACATCCAAGGGGGAGCACACAAGACACTTAAGGATGGTCCTGGACCCACTTTGGGAGCACCAGCTACACAGAAATATTTTGAATTGTATATCTTGGATCGGAGAGGTCTTCTATTTCTAGGACACATAACCCAAGAGGCTAGAGTTTCTATGAATCTAGTGAGGTTTGAGATGGAGTTTGACAAGCAAAACTTCCATAATCTTGAGTTATTAGTGGTGGTCTTCATGTTGAAGATGTGGTGATACTACCTAATGGGAGAGAAATACATCATCCACTTCACCCTAAAGATTTTCAAGTATGTTTTCTCTTAGAAGGACCACGGATTGAGATAGAGGCGATGCCTATAGTTCCTCCAAGACTATGACTTAGAAGTTTTCTATACTCATGGGAAGAGGAATGTGGAAGCAGATGATCCCAGTTAGAATCTAGTTAGCACTTACTAAACGAGGAATTGAAGCAGTTGGCCTTATTGCGGTTATCCTTTTTGGATGGAGATGAGTAGCTTATATCCAATCATTGGTTGTTACCTTTCCACTATTAAATGAGTTAGAGAGGCATAGTTCAGTGATACTGACTATGATTCTTCACATGCCCAGTTGTCTATAGTTAATTTACCTCATGGAAATTCTAAAGGTGGGGAGCATGTCATTCTTTTCAGGAGACACACAGTTGTAACAGTGGATGCCTAGAGTGGTGAGATGCATCGAGATATTTACATGGGTGTCAAGGAGGACACATGGGATGATAGAAAAGATTGAAGCTGGGCTTACATGTTGGGATGAAAGCTAAAATCTTTTTTGAATTAGTTTCACTAGTGCAGAAAACGTTTTTTACGTCACCATTTTTTACGTCGGTTATATAAAACCGACGTCATAATATGTAAAACGAGGTTTTTTACGTCGGTTATTTAATAACCGACGTAAAAACTTGTGTTTAGTACACCTTTAATGTCAGTTATAAAAATAACCGACGTTATTAATCGTGCGGCTTCGTTTTTTACGTCGGTTATACATTAACCGCCGTAAAAAACAGAAGCGGGGGGCGTTTGTTACGTCGGTTATTCAATAACCGACGTAAAAAACACGGTTTTTGAAGGCCTTTTTACGTCGGTTATTTTATAACCGACGTAAAAAAAGAATCCGCAGATGTTTTTGACGTTGGTTATGGAATAACCGACGTAATAAAACGCGGATTTTGAGCCCTTTATAACGTCGGTTATAAAATAACCGACGTAAAAAAAGAATCTGAGGAAGGTTTTTACGTCGGTTATTGAATAACCGACGTTATAAATGTTTTTAAAAAACTTATAACGTCGGTTATTGAATAACCGACGTGATAACTCATTTAAAAATTTACCCAGACCGGTGGATTGTCATTTGCGAGTTTACCTTCGACAGTCGCGACTCATCTCTCTCGCGCGTAAACCCGAATCGGCTCGTCCATTTCGTTGGTTTAGATTCGTTTTGCGATCATCGTTTCTCATATTTAATCTCCTCGGATCAATCATCTAAACTCGCAGCACTCAGGTAATCCTCCCAGTCGTTCGTTTTTTTTCGCGGATAGTATATATATTTGTGTTGTGATTTTTTTATTGAAACTAGCTAAGATTCTTCGATTGCGAACCCTTTTAACTCGTTTTGGCACCATAATCTTATTTATCATCCCTAGATCTATTAGTTCGACTTGCAATATTGACTAATTTTATGATTTCACTAATTTTTCATCGTTTTCTATAAATCCCCGAGAGGGTTGGGGCGTGTCCATTTGGATGGGGTGTCCAGGGGGGTGTCCAAGGGGTTGGATGGGTGTGGGGGGCTGTCCAAGTGGGTGGTGGCCTCTCCAGAGGGTATTTGGGGTTTTCCAGGGGGGTTTACAAGGGGTTGGAGGATGTCCAGGGGGGTGTCCAAGGGGGTAGGGGGTGGGGGGTGGTGTCCAGGAGGGGCGGGGGGCTGTCTAGAGGGGTCGGGGGGTGTCCAGGGGGGTTTACAAGGGGGTGGGTGGGTGTGGGGGGTTGTCCAAGGGTGTGGGTGGGTGTTGGGGGGTGTCCAGGGGGGTGTCCAAGGGGGGTAGGGGGTGGGGGTGGTGTTTAGGAGGGGTGGGGGGGCTTTCCAGAGGGTTGGGGGGTGTCCAGGGGGGTGTCCAAGCAGGTCGGGGGTGGGGGGTTGTGTCCAGGAGGGGTGGGGGTGCTTTCTAGAGGGGTCAGGGGATATCCAGAGGGGTCGGGGGGTGTCCAGGGTGGTGTCCAAGGGGATGGGTGGGTGTGGGGGGCTGTCCAAGGGGGTGGCGGCCTGTCCAGAGGGGTCGGTGGGGTGTCCAGGGGGGTGTCCAAGGGGTTGGATGGGTGTGGGGGGCTGTCCAAGTGGGTGGCGGCCTCTCCAGAGGGTGTTTGGGGTTGTCCGGGTGGGTGGGGGGGCTGTCCAGAGGGTTGGGGGATGTCCAGGGGGGTGTCCAAGGGGGTAGGGGGTGGGGGGTGGTGTCCAGGAGGGGCGGGGGGCTGTCCAGAGGGGTCGAGGGGTGTCCAGGGGGGTTTACAAGGGGGTGGGTGGGTGTGGGGGGCTGTCCAAGGGTGTGGGTGGGTGTTGGGGGGTGTCCAGGGGGGTGTCCAAGGGGGTAGGGGGTGGGGGTGGTGTCCAGGGGGGGTGTTATATCTTACTATATTTTGTTTAAAAAATAATATTCCAGCATATTTTTTTAAATACACATTGATTTGTTTTATATTTCAAAATTGTTTACATTCAAATTATGATTTTTTTCATATAAACATATATTTGTCTTATCTAAAAAATATATATATTTTTGCTATTTTTTATAGGTAATAATGAGTCGAAGTTGGATTACGACACATCGAATGAGCAATGAATATGAGGAAGGTGTTGATGCCTTTTTGGAATTTGCTAAACGAAATGTTCCAAGTAGTGACATTTTTTTCTGTCCATGCCTGAAATGTCTGAATATGAAGAAGTTGAAAAGTAGAGAGATAAAAGATCATCTGATTTGTCATGGTTTCAATCCGAGTTATAACCCTTGGATTTGGCATGGCGAAACTGGACAGAATGTCACTGATGATAATGAATCGCAAGATGGTAACTCCGATGGAATTGAAGAAATGATTCGCGATATTGTAGCAGAACAAATTGAGATAGAACCGACAGTTGCACGTCTATATGGTGATGCCGAAAAACCATTATATCCTGGTTGTACAGATTTTACGGTTTTGTCGGCAATGTTAATATTGATTAACCTGAAGGCGAAACATGGATGGAGTGACAGAAGTTTTATAGAGCTGCTACAATTGATGAAAGACATTCTTCCAAAAGATAACGATCTTCCAGATTCACATTATAAGGCCAAAAAAATATTATGCCCGATGGGATTGGGATACAGGAAAATACATGCCTGTCCGAATGACTGCATTATATATAGAAAGGAATATGAATTTCTGAAAGAGTGTCCTAAATGTGGGACATCACGGTATAAGGTGAAAGAAAAATCACAAGCTGATGTAGAGATTACAAAGCTCCCTTCAAAGGTATTTTGGTATCTTTCTATAATTCCTCGTTTCAAACGTTTATTTGCTAATTCACATGATGCAAAAAGGTTAAGATGGCATGCTGATGAGCGGGTATGTGATGGAAAAATACGTCATCCAGCTGATTGTCCACAATGGAAGAAAATTGATGCCCAGTACCCTACATTTGGAAATGAAATTAGAAATCTGAGACTAGGCTTGTGCACAGATGGAATGAATCCATACCGAACCCTCAGTAGCACACATAGTTCATGGCCTGTTTTATTGGTAATTTACAACCTCTCTCCTGAAGTTTGTATGAAGCGCAAATATGTCATGTTGAGTATCATGATCTCTGGTCCAAAGCAACCCGGCAATGATATTGATGTATACTTGTCACCGCTGATTGATGATTTGAAACTGTTATGGGCTGATGGTATTAGGGTGTATGATTCTTATAAAATGGAATATTTTCAACTGCATGCAGTGCTTCTATTCACTATAAATGACTTCCCAGCATATGGAAATTTTTCTGGATACAGTGTTAAAGGGCATAAAGCATGTCCAATTTGCGAACAATAGACGTCATATTGTCAATTGCATCATGGGAGGAAAACAGTGTACATGGGTCATCGAAAGTTTTTGCCTATGGATCACCCTTATAGAAGACTAAAAAAAGGCATTCAATGGCTCACAAGAATTTGATACTGCTCCAAAACCTTTATCCCCAGATTTGTATTTTGAGAGGGTGAAAAACCTTGATGTGACATTGGGAAAGACACAAAAATCTGGTAATGATAGACATATTTGGAAGAAAAGGTCAATATTTTTTGAGCTACCATATTGGAGGTATCATGAAGTCAAACATAATATTGATGTCATGCACGTGGAGAAGAATATCTGTGATTCTTTGATCGGAACATTGCTAGATATTAAAGGAAAGACAAAAGATGGGTTGAATGCAAGGTTAGACCTACTATCAATGGGAATACGTTTGGAGTTAGCTCCCACTCCTAAAGGAAGACGAACATTTCTTCCCCCGGCTTGTCATACATTATCGAAGAGGGAGAAAAGTAGCTTCTGTCAGTGTCTTCATGATATCAAAGTGCCTCAAGGTTATTCTTCAAATGTAAAAAATTTTGTCTCATTGAAAGACTTGAAGTTGATAGGTATGAAATCACATGATTGTCACGTCATGATGCAACAAATTCTACCAGTTGCACTGCGTGGAATATTGCCCATCCGTGTCAGAAAGACTATAATGAGGTTGTGTTATTTTTTCAATTCAATTTGTAACAAGGCGATTGATGTGAATGCTTTGAACATTTTGGAAAAGGATGCAATTTTTATACTTTGTCATTTGGAAATGTATTTTCCTCCAACTTTTTTGATATGATGGTGCATTTAATGATTCATCTGGTTCGAGAAATAAAGCTTTGTGGACCTGTATATCTTCGTTGGATGTATCCTTTTGAAAGGTATATGAAAATATTAAAGGGATATGTTAAAAATCCATATCGACCTGAAGCCTCCATTATTGAAAAGTATATTTCTGAGGAGGTAGCAGAGTTTTGTACGAGCTACTTGGCTACGGCGCAACACATAGGTTTGCCTCCATCTCGCCATGAACGGGTTAATAATGAGGGAAAGGGGATTCGTGGCTTGAAAGTCAAATCACTGTCAGCTGAACATATGAAGAAGTTAGAATCATACATCTTGAATAACATAGCTGATGTTCAACCGTATATCACATTGCATATTAATGAGTTGAAACAATGTCATCCAAAGAAGAAAGAAATGTGGATTTTGAATGAGCACAACAAAACTTTTTTGCCATGGTTTAAAAAGACCTTTCTTGGTAGATCAGATGTATCAGAGACATTAAAATGGATAGTGGGTGGTCCATCTTTAAATGTGATAACATGGTCCGCTTATGACATTAATGGCTATACATTTCATACGAAAGCTCAGGACAACAAAAGTGCAGTTCAGAATAGTGGTGTATTGGTGTTTGCAGAAGCAATGCATTTTTCGAGTGCTAAGGACAGAAACCCAATTTCAGCATCAAGTGCATATTATGGAGTGATTGAAGACATATGGGAGGCTGATTACTTTAAAATTAAAGTTCCTGTTTTTAACTGTAAATGGTTTATCGGTAACAACAGTGTCAGACACGATGAATTTGGAATGACACTTGTTAATCTGAATAGATTGGAAGACACAGCTGATTCTTTTATAATGGCAACACATGCCAAACAAATTTTCTATGTAGTAGATCAATCAGATATGCAGTGGGATATTGTTTTACAAGGGAAAAACAATATGTTTGTGAGGATGAATTTGATGAAGATGCTGATTTATGTGAGATCCCTACTTCCATGGAAAGATTAACAGAACATAATGATGAGTATGTTGAAGACATGGTTTGTGCCATAAGGAACGATCACGACGAAGGAATTTGGGAAAACAATCCAACTGTACATTCCTAAAATTACAGGTAACACATGTTTATTTCTTGTTTACATTTAGTTTTTTCATATAATGTTAGATATTGTAAATTTTTTACTTATTAAAACATGTATCAAACCAAAATGATAAATCAATAAAAACCGTAAAGAGGAGAAGTCCTGGGCGCACCGGCTGGCCGGTGGTGGATCACCGGTTGGCCGGTGGTCCAGAGCAAAGCTGTCTGGTCCACCGGTCGGCCGGTGATGAGCCAGCGGCCAGCGGGTGGTCCAGACAGAGAGGAAGGCTCTCTGTCTGGTCCACCGGCCGGCCGGTGATGAGCCAGCGGCCGGCCGGTGGTCCAGACAGAGGAAGGCTCTCTGTCTGGTCCACCTGCCGGCCGGTGGTGATCCAGCGACCAGCCGGTGGTCCAGACAGGAAGGCTCTGTCTGGTCCACCGGTCGGCCGGTGGTGAGCCAGCGGCCGGCCGGTGGCACCAGGCAGTGGGCAAGTCTACTGCCTGGGTTCTCCGGCTGGCCGGTGAGCTCACATTGGCTGACCGGTGGACTCAGTGAGTCCACTTTTCAGCTTTCTTGGGCCAACTCCTTGGCAACCTTTTGCCTGTGTTTACCGTGTTTATCATTGTTTAACATGCTTACCATATTACCAATGTTTACTATTATGTAATTTAGTACACTTTTCTATTTTCTGATTAAGTAGTATTACAATATTTGAATTTGTATATTTGTGAACTAATGTTTGTTTTTTTGATTTGAAGGAAAATGACAGATCAATCAGTTGATCAGCCACATGATTCTGGAGATGAGCATATTGGTCATACATCTGGGGAGGAACATTCACATGCTCCTATTACGAAAAAGAGTTCAAAGGTTGGTAAGCGTGGGTGCACACATTTACCAAAATTATCACTTGCCCGTACGAAGGAGGAGAGGATAGTCGTGGAGTTTGATGATGATGATCTTCCTAGAGGTCCAAATGCTAAAGATTTTAAGGGTTTTGTAGCAACTCGGGCTAAGAGCAAAGTAAGCATTCTCTATGATGATTGGAGAAGTGTGGATAAGGCGATAATTTCTCAGCTGTGGGAGACCATTTTGGTAAGATCTTTTGCTATTGTTTGACTGTTCTTTAAATGTTTCTAGTATATATAATATTTTTAACCTCTTTTTTATCAGATGACATTTGATATTCCTGACACTGGAGGAGTCAGGAAGAAATTCTTATCGTTGGCTGCTAGGAGATGGAGGGATTTCAAATCAACCCTCTCATCTGATTTCATTTATGGTCATAGGAGTCGTGAGAATCCATGTCGTATATATCCTTTTATAGATGAAGACACATGGAGACAATTTTTTGAAAGTAGAAGAAAAGAATCATTTTTGGTAAGGGCAATGTAAACTTTTATAAGCTTTCTTATATAAATGATCTTATTATTGTTTTGTTAATGATTACTTATTCTTAATTTACAGAAAACAAGGAAATCTCATCAAGAGATCCAATCTAAAAATGTATACCCTCATAGTTTATCTCGGGGAGGGTATGCATTATTGGAAGAACAAATGATGGCAGAAAAATTTCAACAACTAAGAGCTGAGCCTTCAAGCTCTGGAGAGGTGGCCCCTCCATCCCCTCCATCTAGACATGAGAAATGGAAAAGAGCTCGGAAGGGCAAAAAAGGACAATATATTTCGGAAGAATCGAGACTCGTAGTTGAGAGGATTGTAATATATCTATTTTATTTATTTAAGTTTACTATTTTCGTCATATATTTCCAATCATTATAGAAATTTTCAATTAATTATTATAGGACTCTCTTGAGGAGCAGAGTTCACAGGGGACATTTACACCATCTGGGAGGGAAGATATTTTATCTGTGGCATTGGGAAAGCCCGAACATCCTGGCCGTGTAAGAGGATATCTGGCAGGTGTATCGGTAAGAAAAGTGTTCCCACGTTCCTCAACTTCTAACGTTGAGGGAGTTTATAAAAAAAAATAGAATCCTTGGAGGCTGAAGTCCATAATATTAATGTGACAATGGAGGACAAGATTAGAGCATCGGTGCAGTTTATGTTTGCAGACTTGCAAAGACAATTTCAGGGTGCAGCTCCCACTCCACCTCTCCCAGTAGCTCCCACTCCCCCACCTCAACCTGCGGACCCCATTTTTGATCCTCCTCCTCCGCCGTAGCTACCTACTTATTGTGAGTTGTATGTTGATGATCCTCAACATCATATAGTTGCATATGGGATGGTATATTGTATAGGAGATACAGTTCATCATCAACAGTTAGAGGTAGAGAATCAGAGGGTCACTGTACAGGATATTATAGATAGATCAGCTCGGATACCATTACCTACAGATGAGGTGACGACAGTTGGACATAGTATCGGCCATTTTTTACTTTGGCCATCCAGACTTCTTCGACTCATTACCATAGAGGTATGGATGTTGTATCTTTTATTTTATATTTTTATTAATGTTTTATCATTTGAAAACTAATATATTTTTCAATTTATTTTTACAGGAATACTTCAAAGGTAAAGAAATACTGTATAGACAACAACAAAGACAGATAGCTATGACATCAGATGCAGATACTAGCAGTCTTGACAAATTGTCAAGATATTCAAATTTGTTGGCGGATCATTATGACTTTACAATGGAAGATCATGTCTGTGGACATGAACTAAGTGTGGGGATTATGAAAACTGATATCATGGAGTTTGTCACTGGAGATAAGTTGGGCATCAACGTGGTGGAAATTTTTATCATGTAAGTCTTAACACCTTTTCCTTGCGTTATATTTATTAAAAATGTATACTTATGTCTGCTTTGTATTAGGTATCTGTATAAAATTTGTGAGAGGAATGAGCTGACAGATGTATATGGATTCGTGGACCCACAGTTGATTTCCCCTGAAGCATGTGCATTGGATGAGGAACAAAGAATGCTTTATATTGCTGATAGATTTGAAAAGAATGTAATCACACAGTGTTGGATGATGCCTTTTTGTGAGAGGTATGAAACACATCCCTCTCAAAGAGTTAATTATCTTTTAACATAAAAAACCACTAACGTTAAATTTCCTTTTATCAGGGATCATTGGATGTTAGGGGTTTTTTGCCCTAGGGAGAAAACACTTTATTGGATATGCTCTCTCCATGATGATGTGCGAGAAAGTTTTAAGAATATATTGGAAACGTAAGTTTCAATTTCACAATAGTTTTATATATTATAATGAATTTTAAATTTACCCCATTAATATTATTTTCTAACAGGGCATGGGTCCACTTTCGAAAAAGCGCAAAGAAAAGGAATTTCAAGATCAAATATGTACATGCGAAGGTAAATATCCATTTATAATTTGTACATTTTGATTTATTACATAAAAATAATATATTGAATTTACACTCATTCAAACAGAAATGTCATGAGAAACAAGGCATCATCGAATGCGGATATTACATGTTAAGATTTATGTATGAAATAATAACAACTGGGACAGTTCTGAGTTTTGACCTGGTAAGATTTCCTCTTTATCATAATATTTCAATTTGATTTATTCATTATACACGTTGACTACTATCCTTTTCCTTTGTAGCTTTTTGATGACCCTCAACCCTTTACTGCTGAAGATATCAAACACTTACAAGTGGAGTGGTCAAATTATTTTACAGGTTTGATTGACTTTTAGTTGTTTGTAATGTAAAATGTAATTTTGAATATTGTCAATGTAATTGTGTATTTCGTAGTCGTTTAGGTTGGATTTAGTTTTTTTTGAAGTTGACAGTGTAAGTTTTGAATGTTATATAAGTGAATGTTTAATTTTTCTCTACTTCTTGTTTTGGTCTACTGTTGATGGTTTTTCTGGTCTGGATTTTGGTATGGGGGGAGAGGTTCCAAGGGGGTGGGTGGGTGTTTGGGGGGTGTCCAAGGGATATGGGAGGGGTGTACAAGGTGTGTTTGGGGCTGTCCTAGGGGTCGGGGGGGGGGGGGGGGGTGTAAATGAGGGTGGGGGGGTGTCCAAGGGGTGGGGGGTGTCCAAGGGATATGGGAGGGGTGTCTAAGGTGTGTTTGGGGCTGTCCAAGGAGTCGGTTGGGTGTAAATGAGGGTGGTGGGGGGGGGGGGGCTGTCCAAGGGGTGGGGGGTGTCCAAGTGGTGGGGGGGGGTGTCCAAGGGATATAGGAGGGGTGTCCAAGGGGTGTTTGGGGCTGTCCAAGGGGATGGGGGGGGGGGTTTCCAAGGGGTAGGGGGGGTTTCCAAGGGGTCCGGGGGGTGTCCAGGGGGTGGGGGGCTGTCCAAGGGGTGGGGGTGTCCAAGGGGTGGGGGGGGTGTCCAAGGGATATGGGAGGGGTGTCCAAGGGGTGTTTGGGGCTGTCCTAGTGTTCGGGGGGTGTAAATGAGGGTGGGGGGGCTGTCGAAGGGGTGGGGGGTGTCCAAGGGGTGGGGGGGGGGGTGTCCAAGGGATATGGGAGTGGTGTCTAAGGTGTCTGGGAGTTCTGTCCAAGGGGCCGGTTGGGTGTAAATGAGGGTGGGGGGGCTGTCCAAGGGGTGGGGGGTGTCCAAGGGGTGGGGGGGTGTCCAAGGGATATGGGAGGGGTGTCCAAGGGGTGTTTGGGGCTGTCCAAGGGCTCGGGGGGTGTCCAGGGGTTGGGGGGGTGTCCAAGGGGTCTGGGAGGGCTGTCAAGGTGTGGGGGGGTGTCCAATGGGTGTTTGAGGCTGTACTAGGGGTCTTGGGGGTGTAAATGAGGGTGGGGGGGCTTTCCAAGGGGTGGGGGTGTCCAAGGGATATGGGAGGGGTGTCCAATGGGTGTTTGAGGCTGTACTAGGGGTCGTGGGGGTGTAAATGAGGGTGGGGGGGCTGTCCAAGGGGTGGGGGGTTTCCAAGGGTTGTGGTGGGGCTCCAATGTGGTGGGGGAGGGCTGGCCAGGTTGTTAGGTGGGTATAGATGAGGGTGGGCTTCAGTTGGGGCTTGGGGGAGGGCTGGCATGGTTATTTTTGTTGTTTGGTTTCTGGTTGCTTTTTGGTTAGAGCAGTGCAATTATTTAAAAAAAAAATATCGCTTTCACGTCGGTTATTTTATAACCGACGTGGTAAATAAATCGGTAGGGGTTTATCACGTCGGTTTTTTCGAGAACCGACGTGATAAACCGTTCTCGGGCCTTTTATCACGTCGGTTCTTAATATAACCGACGTGCTAAAACGTTTCCCAGGCCTTTTTATCACGTCGGTTATTTAAGAAACCGACGTGATAATAGGCCCGGGGAAGGATTAGTCACGTCGGTTATGACATAACCGACGTGATAAACAATATCCCAGGCGTTTTATCACGTCGGTTTAGAAAATAACCGACGTGATAAACCCCCCCCCCCCCGCGCATATTTATCACGTCGGTTATTAATGAACCGACATGATAAACACCGTGATGTTAGGGATGTTACGTCGGGTTTTAAATAACCGACGTAAAAAACGTTATTTATAACGTCGTCCGTATTAACGTCGCCTAAAAACCGACGTAAATAATGAAAAATAACCGACGTAAAAAATGTTTTCTGCACTAGTGTTTCATGGGTTGTTCCTTCTCTATATTGGGGTACCATGAAGGAAGTGGGAAGGGATATAGAGAGACTTCATGACAGGTTTTCCAAGTAAATCTAAGAGAAGCGATACCATCGGGTGATCCTTGACTGACTCATCGAGTCATCCCACTTCTTAACTACCAAGGAATAAAGTTTAGTAGAGGCCTCACGATGCCTCTACATGCTATAGATAGTTAGACTCTATTGAGTTTCATCGACAATTGTTTCAGATTGTGATTCTTGCTTTAAATCTCAATTATGGTAGGGATTAGAGGAGGAATTTGTAGAGAATGTTAAATTCATCTAGGAGTGGATGAATAATGCACATGTCCATCCAATGTTTTGTGCTGGTAGACAGAAGAGACCTTTGGAGTTCGAGGAAGGAGACCATGGATTCCTTTGGGTCTCACATCAATAAGGGTTACAAAGATTTTTCTAGGGCAGAAAGCTATCTCCAAGGTTAATAGCCCATATTTTAGGTGGTGCGTAGAGTTGGAAAGGTAGCATACTTCTTATCTCTACACTGTAGTTGGACTAGGTACACAATGTCTTCTACACGTCTTAGCTGAGGAGATTCATGCATAAAATCTTTGCACATCATAATCTGGGGTGAACTGGACAGTGACATTGGAGTGATTTGGGTTAAATGACCAATGAAGATTTTAGATAATTTGTGGACAATATTTTCCCTTGGTATATGTCCAGAGGTAGTATAGGGATACTAAGAGGAGGATATAGGAGCGAGAGGCTTAGATTCTTGCTCAGTGCTCTCACCTTTGTTCGAGTAAAACTTGTTTCAATTTTTTAGCATGAAAATCCTTAATGTGGAGAGAATGTAATGACTTTTATTTTCCTCTTTATTTTTTTGTAAAATTCATACGAAAAATACAAGACTTGGCACTAAGACAGTGTGCAATTCCGATGCCTAAAGTGCCCAAAATGATCTGTCGAAAATATATTAAGTTTTTAATAGCGTGCATGAGTGGATTTTCTAAAAAGTAGAATAAATATTAAACGGGTTCCCATATCAGAAATATGAGGGAACAATTGTGTTCATGATGGTGGGTTTACCCTAGGTACGACTTAACTTTAGTCTGCGCGGGTCTCCAATGAGAAAACCCAAAAATGGCATAACCATAAATAAAATAATTAAATAAAAATTATTTTATTTTTCAAATCCTTATAACTCATAAACGGTAACACGGATTGGAAATTTGAGAGTACTGTTGAGCATGTGAGGATTGCTTTCCTTAGGCAGAGCCTAACCTCGATTGGCACGGGTTGAGGGTAAAAGTTAATTTTTAGACTTTTTAAAGGATAATAAAATAAACTTAAAGAAGTTTATTTTACTTCTTTTTAACAATTCACAGCATAGAGACGTTGTGATGTTGTGACAGAGAAACCCCTTCTCCTTTCTATAAATTAAGCTATGTGGAGACATTGTTTCAAAGTGAAACAATAACGCTGAATCGCATTAACGTATTTCCTCTATTAATTAGGGGACGACTTGAGAGTTTTCATTGAGGATCTAGAGGAATTACATTGGCGAGTGACGAACGAAGAAGAATGAAGGATCTCCAATGAAAACAGATCGTGAAGTCTCTCAACAGATTGCCAATGACAGTTGAACCCCAATGCCGACCGATCCTATTTTCCATGTAGGGGTTGTTATTTTGAACCTTGTGTTTCCCCATTCTTCAATTTAAACAACAAACATAGATCAACCCACGAACAGGTTGACCTGTGTTTCAATCATTCTTTCAGGAATTGAGTTTTATTTGTAGAGTTTAAATGGGAGATTATATTGGTGATTTTTGGTTAACCATTCCAATGAAAACAAACCCTAATCAATACAAACATCGATCGAGGTCCATTCATCTTTGTTGATTTATACCTTTCATCCCTCCATTATTCGTTTGTTGTGGGTATTCATCATTTTGCATGCGACTCAACATTTGGTGATCAGTCGATCATTGTGAAACTGATCCTTGGCGTAAAAATCTGATATTATAGATCCAGGATGGACACACCCTAAAGGAGGTGCGACGATGACAATGGAAAATGGATCGAGGTGGTGCGAGAGATATATCATGAAAATAAATTAGCATAAAAAAGGTATTATGGAATGATTTTTAACCCATGAAGATGAAGAACACAACCCGAGGACTCTGAAACATCTTCTGGATCAAATAATATACTACCAGAGCATGTTAGGTGGCCCACAGATGGCCCCAACGACACCAGCCGATGACAACACGTGGAGGAAGTCGCATATGGGAGGCGGCACACTATGACGAAGAAGGAGGAATATGGAATCTACCATAAGTGATGATCATAGGCTGTCAAAAATGGCTAATGGCGGTTTGGCAGACATGGATGGAGGCCGCGGTGCAACGAGACCACGGTGGCAACCCGTGGCAACGACCGCGAGTGGGACATTGTGCCTGCCGCATCCCAAGGTGAGAAGACTGGCCCGCTCTAGTGGGCTGAGTTGGTCAGGCGGTCCGGCCCTAGGCTGGTCCCAATGCCTCGAGTTGGGCCTCCACAACTGTCTAGGCTACCGTAGTGGACTGGGTTGACCCGGTGGGTCGGGTTGGACTGGACCCGAACCCAACTTCACCCTTTTTTCACTAAAACTCTAATATCTTTCAAACCGTCAGTCCAATTGACGATCCATATGAGGTGTTGGGACCCTTGCGACGAGGAATTCCTTTTTAGATGTGTTAGTGGGGTTTTAGTTGAAACATAAGGGGATGGTGAGTGTTCTCTTTGTCTTTTTATAAGGGATCGATGCAGGATCCCGATCCCGTAATAGAGGGTGACTACAAAGACTGAGACGGTACCCTTGGGATTCTCTATGAAGGTATGATGCAAGATCCCATTAATTTCATAGAGAATGACTCTTGTTCTAAAGTTATTTGGCTCAGAGAATATCTTGGTGACCCAACATGCCTAAGTGACGAGCGGATCTAGGTGACCCAGTAGGCCAAAATGACTCTGCGGGTCTCGGTGCCCTAGTGAGTTTATTTGGAGCATGTACCACACCGAGAGGCCCGGTTGGTTATCAATTATCTTATTGGTACCTTAGATAGTGTTTTCATAATGGGTGTGACCTATATTTACACCGAAACCTATCCCCTATTTAGGATAATAATTTTAGTAGGGCCAGGATGTCCCCCAGTGAGCCATGGGTGCAGGACACCCTATCCGTGTTTTGAGATCTTTCCTTCCTTCATAACTTGACCTGACCGGTGTTCATAAGGTAGTTATTAGTGTGTTATCTTTGGGAGGGTACCAAAGAATCAAGACCTCTTTCCAGGGTCTCTGATGACTTCGTAGCTCAATGAGCGAGTTCTCCCATAACAAACATGCCTTGAGCAAAATCCTATGACCAAGGATTGGTAGCGATATCGAGACTGTTAGTCTCAGTGAGACCAGACGTCTTAGGGAAACATCATGGTGTATCAAGAACAATTTTTCTCTTGGATACTTTTGGAATACTTGTTCTATGTTGTTGCTTTCAGATAGTGCAAGGAGTGGGATCACTTATATTTGAGCTTGCTACGAGCAGAACCATATGTCTGGTAGTGGAAGAGACGTTGCATCTTGGAATCCTTTACGAGTATTCCTGGATGTAATTTTAATATGTGTTATTGATATATAACTATATTGATATGACTGTAACTTCTTTTTGGTGTTTCCTTTGTGGTCTTTTACTTTGTGTTTTGGGGTCCCCTACTGATTATTGTTTTACTCACCCCGGCATGGGCGTTTCCCACACATGTCGTGTCTTGTGCAGTTGACCGATGCTTTGGTAGAGTCCTAGGCAGAGCATGACCAGGGCCAGGACCGGATGATGCCTTGTGAGATCAGACAAGCTAAGGTGTTTTCAGAAGCTTCCTACAATAGGTTCAATTCCTTTGGTTTCAAGTTAGACTTTACAGTTAATTTTTTCAGTGGGCTCATGTTTTTGGCCTAGCTGCACTTTACTTCTTTAATTTACACTATACTCTATTTTTGGGTTGTGGTGATATGAATGAATTTTCTTTACTTTTTGTTTTTAATCTCCAACCCCTGTGACTTGGAGTTGGGTTCATTTGTACAAGCTCTTAGGCAAATCCCTCCCATTTGTGGGATATGCCTACTCGGTGCTAATCGCTATCCCCTAACCTATCAAGGGCAGGTTTGGAGTTGTCACGGCATGAGCCCCATGGGATACGTCATGATAGAAATAAACATAACCATGTATCCACCCACCCACCCACACACACACCATGCATGCCTAGGTGAAATTTCGATTCTCATGAGTGTTCTCTCTTTGATTCACTATTTTTTCAAAAGTTGACCAACACTAAGTGATGTAGTGGAACACACACCTTCCCAAAGGTCACTTATATAAATTCACTCACACCAACCATGTATTCAAAAAACTATTCCAAAACATTCCCCATAAAACCTTTTCATTATTTCAAGTATTTCAAAAAATACCTTAAAAGTTTCAAAAACTAAACCATAATTCTAAAATCATCATTTTAAAATATCTAATAAAGGTGTTTTTCAAAACCAATAAATATTCCACAATTTCATAGCCAAAACTAAAAAGAGGATTTCTACAAGAATCAAACAAGGTTTTAATCACCATTTAAATCCATTCATTCAAATAAAACTAAGACTTCAATTTCTATGTCAGGTGGAGATGATAAGGAAGCCACCTACCTCTCAACGATTAGCAAAAAAAAAATAAAAATATTTAAAACTTATAAATTTAATCAAAAACCATGTTCCCTTCACGAGATTTAACAATATATATTCAATATTGATATCAAAAAACATATATCAATCCATAATATAATAGTTCTAGGATTTTAATAGAGATAAGAAGAAATGATCTAGGAAGAACAAGAAATAATGGGAATGTACCGATGTATCCAGACATCCAACATGATTTGATTCACCAGATAATCACTTCTAGATTGAAAGGAATCATATATCAAGTCTATAGAGAAAAATGAATATGATATATTTAGAGAATATGGGATTAACAAGGATTAAAGGGATAAATTAGATCTACAATTTTAGGGGTTCCAACTATATGCTGCATGGTTAGGCTGTACAATTTGGAAAAATATGCGCCAACCATAAGACGCTACTATCTTAAGCCATCCCCTCACATGGTTGGATCAAACAATTAGACAAACTATGAGAAAACCATGTTATTCCATATTGATCATGTTTTATTTTTTCCCTCTAGGTACTCACATTATTTAGATAAATTATGTGCTAGTTTTGTGCTTTACTAATGACCATTATCTTTCCTTTCATGGTTTCCTGGAGTTGGTGCATGATTTCTACTAATCCTGTACAAACTGTGAACCTTTATAAAAGCCCCCAAAATGTGCCAAAACCCCTTGGAACCTCCTGAAACACAACCTGATCATTATGAAGACTCAAAATACATGAATAAGGGGTCCTATACCTAAAACCAATAGTGTTACATGATCCTCACCATTTTTTACCTTCTCAAGAACGTTTCCAAACCTAATTAGTCTTAGAAGATATCATACCATTACTCCAACATTTCCTTTTCATGATCCCATGTTTATTCCTTAATCCAAACATGTTGCTATAAAATCTATACTAGACCAATGTTGTTCCCATGTAAGATATTCTCTTGCCTATCCACAATATGCACCAGAATATAAATGAACACAACATCTGGATCTAGGTCAACGTGATACCATAGAATCACATGCTCAGGATTAGCTTGGTACATATTTAAGTGAGATACTTGAAACAAATTATGCATTGAACTGAACCTTGTAGGAAAATCCAACCGATATTCCACCTCACCAATTCATTCAATTATCTCAAAGGGCCTTTGTATCATGGATACAAAGTTCATTTCTTACCAAAATGAAAATACTAAATCCTTGCGTAGATTCTCAAGAACACATGATCACTCAAATCAAATAACTATGGTCACAAAAGATGATTTTTGTATGATTTCTAATGACTTTGACCTATCACCATCCACTTTTTACCAACTGAATATTCTCTATTATCTCTTTCATAAGGATGATACCAATCAGTGAAGTC
This sequence comes from Viscum album, assembly GCA_963277665.1. NCBI lineage: Eukaryota > Viridiplantae > Streptophyta > Magnoliopsida > Santalales > Viscaceae > Viscum > Viscum album. The sequence goes on from OY728135.1 coordinate 997,992,596, forward strand.
TAACCAATTCTCACTCAACAAAGTGGAGAATGAAAATGATGCCAATACAATGATTAAAAAGGATCCATATATATCAAGCCCTGATAACTATTATTATATGATAACTCTACTAAATGTATATGCTCATCCCATGAGCCACAAAAATCCATCACACAAGCCCTAATCATTTCCTACAAAGTTTGGATCATCCATTTGAATATTTCATCCATTTGAGGATGATAATTCATGGTCATAGTAAATTGGGTTCCACGGTATTACTGTAAGGATTTACAAAAATGAGATATAAAACTATGGTCTTAGTCAGATACAATCAAGAATTGAACATCATGAATCTTTACAATTACCCTAATTTTTCTTTTAGACAAGTATTTCAATATATTAGTCTCACAAATAGGGATGAAGTGAGCCAACTTTGTGAGATAATCCACTATCACCCATATGGTATCATGTTTCCAAACCATCCTTAGTAGACATTTTACAAAATCTAGGGCTATTTTCACCCATTTTCATATAGAAATTGGTAAGCACTACAACATACCACCTGGTGTTTGATACTTTACCTTGACCTACTAATAGGTGAGAAATTTCAAGATAGATTCAGAAAATTTTCTATTCATTCCAACCCATCAAAACACTGCTCTCAAATTATTATATATTTTCTAAATTCCATGATGATCAACCCTTATCAAATGGTGGTACGCACTGAGAAGTTTTTCTTTATAAGACAAAGTTATGAACATATAATCTCTAGAACATAACACAAAATTTACATCCATATTCTATTCATCAATGATATCAAAACCATCGCGTTTTACCTCATAGAAACACCTTTAGGGTTAGATTTCTAAGAAAATCTAACCCGCTAAACCAAATAAAGAATAGAAGAAACTAGAAAGAAAAATTCAACATCACCCTATTCTTTATAATCTATGTGCATATTTGATATGACATACATATTTTTTCATCAATCTAAAACCTCTTTATCCAATAGACCATATGACTTCCTTCTCAATGCATTTTCCACATAGTTCCATTTACCCAGTGTATACATCAATTAAAAGTCAATCATATATAGATAATCCATCCATTTTCATGGCCTTAAATTCAAATCCATTTGGGAAAAATTGTTTTTCAAACTCTTTTGATCCATATACACCATAAATTTCTCACAAAAAAATAATGACACCAATTCTTAAGAGAATATACTATAATAGCTAATTCCAAATCATGGGTTGGGCAGTTTTTCTAATGTGTTCATAACTATCATGATCCATAAGAAAAAACATGATCTCCCTGTATGATAATACATCCCAACCTAGATCCTAATACATCACAATAGACTACAAAGCCTTGTAGAGACTATAGAAACATGAGGATAGGTGCTTAAGTAAATATAACCTTTAATTCTTGAAAGTATTTTTGGAATTCATTATTCTATAAGAAATGAATTCCTTTCATCATAAAATTTATCATTGGTGAGGAAAAACCTGAAAAATAATGTACAAAAATACTATAGTATCCTTCTAAGACAAGGAAACTACGTATATCGAAGACATTTTTCAATGGTTTCTCAGAGATAACTGATTCTATATTTTTGGGATCTATATAAACTACTTTTTCTGAAATAACATGAAAAGGAAATTTACCACTTATATCTAGAAATCATACTTTGATAACATGACATACTAATAATCTCCCACAAGATACCCAACACTATATCCAATTATTTCACATGATCCAATTTTTTCTAAGAATATATTAGAATATCATCAACAAAAAACACCAAAAATAAATCCAGATATCTCTAAAATATTTGATTCATCAAATTAATAAATATGGATACTGAATTAATAAGTCCAAAATTCATAATGAAAAATTCATAATTTCCATATCTACTTTTGAATGTTGTATTTTGAATATTTTCTTCCGAACCCACTGTTGGTGATATCCAAAACATAAATCAATTTTATAGAAATAATAGGATCCCATCAATTGTTCAAAAATATCATTTATTCTTAGAAGAGGGTACTGATTCTTTATCATAATGTGGTTATTCTTACAATAATCTACACAAATTTTAAGAGCTATCCTCCTTTTTCACAAAAAGAACTAGTGCTTCTCACAAAGATGTGCTTAGTCAAATGAACCATTTACATTCAAACTCTTCCAACATAAAATTCAATTAACTCAATTCTATTGGTTCCATCTAATAATATGTAAGGTAAATAGGACTGTTCTATAGTAGGAGATCTATCATAAACTCCAATTCTCTTTTGGGTGGAATGACTAAGAAATTTTCAGGAAAAACATCAGAAAATTGGTCACTAATAGTTGGCAAATCTTCATTCCCAATATTATCCACAGATTCCAAAGTAACTACTTCCAATTGTAAGATATGGTTCCAACCACCGATTAAAAAAGTACTACTATACTTTATTTTATCTCAAAATATCCTCTAAAGAGAGTCTCAATTCTATCAAGAGGTGTAGAACTAACCTTTCAATAATAAAAATCAATGTGGGTGTTGAACAACATCAACCAATCCTTACCTAGAATCCAGTCACAAAAATTTATATCTAAAATAGAGAAATATAAAAGAAACATAGCCCCATTGATCATTATAAAACATGATTTACACATAAATTCTTGACACTCACATTTTTTAAGAGGATTTTAATGTTTTAAAACATAAGGAATCATCTCAACATGAAAACCCATATGATGAAAAAACATGAGTGGAAATAAATGAGTGGCACATGACCATATCAATAAAATGTTTCATAAGGGTAAAACTCAATGTAATGGTACCTATCATCATAAAAGAACCCTATTGATCATTCAAGGTCACCCACTCATATTAATACACCTGCTTAATCATTGCACTTTTCTCTTTGTTACCTTGTTGAGATTTCACATGATGAGTAGTTATGGTGTTCCTAGAATCACCTTGGATCACTCGGTTATGATGATGAGAATTATTCTACTTCCCTAATCATTTTGACAGATATGATTTTGAAAGAAATGATATATGTCTCTAGAAGCTGACCTTGGAGCACAGTGAAAATAGCACTAAAGATGTCTCATATGATTGTAATTATGATAAACTCTAGGTGGGTCCATACAATCTTGATCCATATGCATGAAAGAACCACATTCAAAACAACCCAAATTACTTTTTGATAGAGGAGGAATGGTTACTGATTCCATAGTGAGATTATGAGGTATCCCACTACTCTAGAAGTAGGCGTCCCTCTTCCTATTATTCCAAACATTGTAATTATTACCTATTTTCATAGGAATAAATATACTTCTTCTAACCATATTGCTTGAGATATCCCTTTCCATGATTTTCACTCTATTAAAAATTTCTATATAGTCTTCTATACGTAGAATGGAAAATCTTTAAGAAAATACCAGGTCGTAACCTTGAATAAAAAATGCATGCCTTTAAGGACACACTTGTAACAAATTATAGTGAAAAGTAGATTAGATTCATAAATTTATCCGTATACAATATCACTGAGAGATTATATTTATTTAAAATGAATAATTCCATTATTATAGAAATATAAAAGGTGTGAGGATATAATTTCTGGTTAAAAAAGATCCTCAAAATACTTTCATGTCATGCCTTGGTCATGTTTGGCCTAAATAGATAAATCCCACTATCAGTGTGCTGGATCCTCTAGCATATAAATTTCCAAGTTTTATTTTTTCCTCTATTGGTGTCCCAAGGAAATAAAATATTTGAATCATCTTATTCAACTAGACTTATGATTTTTTCTGTTTTAAATACCCCCAAAATATGGGTGTATTATGCTTTTGGAACTACATCAAATTGTATACTTATTAGGGTTCATCAGTCCTATTACCCCTATCCACGACCTGAAAATCTGGGAAAATGATTTGGACAAACTATTTGGTCACTTTGGGCTCAGGTGAAATCACATTCTCAACAACCTCTTCTGGTTGGTTTCTATGATACCTACCTAGTTCCATTCTATATAAGTATAACAAAACTCCATTTAGTCTCATTTATTTTAATTAAAGTCACAGTAATTTAAATTGATCAACTCAATACATATCACAATATGTCTTTCAAAAATTAAACAATTGTCACCATTTTAATCCTTTTAAAATACTAAAACCATTATTTTCAAAACAACCATTTTCACTATTTTCAAAATAATCAATCTTTTTCCATTTTATAAGCTATTAAACACATAATTAATAGGGAAGTTTTAGTGAGAAGCCTTAATACAAATTGATTTCATGTAATTATCATCAGCTAAACCCATGATGATTAGGTGAAAACTCACCTAGAAGTGTCTCAAACCAATTATGTACCCAAACACTATGATAGCGTGATGTTTAGTATAAAAAGGTTATCTATGTCTTTTTAAGCTATAAATTTCATGTTCTAATGAACCTATCTCCTTGATACCATCACAAAGATTAAATGATTTTGTCTCTAACCGAAGGACCAAAAAAGTTTATACCATTTGTCCCAAAACGAAAGTTTAACTGGTCATGACTGATACCATCGATCCTAGAATGAAAGATAGACCAACCAATTATGATAACATTTTTAACATATCACCACTTCTGGTTGGATTGAGAAAAGATGGTGGTGCTATTGGCCTTAGGTGATATCCACAAGACACCAAAGGATTGAAATAAATTCCCAGAGCCATAGGAAAATTTAAGGGAAATTTTCCCTTTAAAGATAAAACATCCAACCAACATACATAATAAAAATCCAATCCACTATATGATATATGTATAAAAAATTCAACTCAAAATAATTAAAAGAAAGATATTATCAGAGTTAAAATATAAATGGAAGATAATAAAACCAATGATAATAAGACTCAAGACATCAAAAAAACCAACTACCAACCATCTCCAAGATCCAACTCACTAAGTCAATCCCACAATATCAAGAGGCCTCACTAAGGAATTGAGATACCTTGACTTTACCAATTTATCGACATATGATATCTGTAAACTCACAACAGTTCCCAAGTCCAAATCCATTTTCTTTAATATTTAAAAACCACATTATGGATAAGTGGTAACCTCACATCAACTAGATATAAAACAAACCATATATTTCTAAATTCAAAATTTAAGAAGGGAATCAATCAATAAGAAACTCATACCAAAATTTTAAATTCAAATAGGTCCACACAGCCACACATCTATACATCCTCACATCTGATCACATCATCCCCAAATCATTATAAGACCACACATCCTATTGTGCCATGAAACAATGACCTCAAGACACTGAATCTCGAGTAGCATCCACCTCGAGCCGTGCTCCATGAAGTTGAGCAAACAATCATCATCTCCTCGAAGTGGTTTTACAACTAGAACCGACCATCAGAATCCATTATCTCCACTGTTAAAAACACCATCGTCGCCACCATTTCAGAAACACCACCATGTAAATAGAAACTAAACCTCCACCGCAATATGGAAAGTAAATAGTATGTCGAACCAAATCGCCCAGAAGTCATCGTTGTCACTATAGAAGAATCTTTGAACAAATAATTTGAACCAATTGATTCAAAATACAATCAAAACCAAAAATAAAACATCATATTTAAAATCACAGAATGATGGACACATATCTAGAAACCCAAAACCAAGATGAGTTGAAATCAATATCAACTGAAATAAAATGAAACAAAAAATTACAGAAACCATGAGATGGAAATTAAAAATCAAGAAGAAAGAAGGAAATGATCGAGTAAAATAGGAGGAAACTCCAATAACACTACCTCCCTCACCATCCCAAGAAACCCTAAAACTCCATCATTATTAACCAAAAATTGGGTCTTGCATGGAGGGGTAAGTTAAAAAGGGAATATGAGGAACACTAATTAACAATACTAGATCGAGAGACTCATGATTCATTTTAAATGAACAAAAAAAATGTGAATTTGGGAAGAACCAGCCAAATAAAATCAACAAAGGCCTCACCAAATGCCTCCTGTAACCATCCCAAATCACCAAAATAACATCGAGTTAAACCAAGATGGTGTTTATTCGTGTTTGTTCTAGTCAGAAAAGAGGTCTTCATAGTAGTCATGCCCCAGAGGAAAACATGGGGATGAGAAAAAGATAAGGAGAAGCATGCTGAAGAGGAAACCACTCACCGTGAAATGGATTATAAGAGGCGGGGAGCATCAACACTGGGAAAGATATATAGCGCACAACAGTTCCCATGTAGGGGGAAAGTATAAACCTAGTTTAATTTCCACAATTAATTCCCAACTCATTACACTTGGGAAAAACTTGTTAGTATAATTATATAAAATAGTTTAAAATCCGTTTAATAAATTAAAATCAAAACCATAAAAAATTTATAATGGGAAAAATTATCAATTTCTAAACCCATGTCATGTAATTTGGAATACCCATAACAATTTCTCCATATACACTCCATGCATGCTCAGGTGATAGTTTTCTACTCAGAAGTGGTATCTCAATGATCCACCAAGTCATCACAAAGTGACCAATACCAGCTGACCCAATGGAACATTCCCCTTCCACAAGTCAAGTCTATGAATTCACTCACACCAACTATGTATGAAAAAAACCTTACCAAAAAATTCAACATAAAACCATTTCATTGATTAAAAAATTTCATTAAATACTCACTATGCATCAAAAAATAAACCATAATTACAAAATCATCATTTAAAAATCTCCAACAAAGTGGTTTTTCAAAACCAATCAATTTTCCACAATTACAAGACAAAACCAAAAAGGGATTTTCCACAAGAATAAAACAAGTTTTTCATAACCATTTCAATAAATTAATTCAAATAAAGCTGAGCATTCAAGTTATAATTCATGTGGAGATGATAAGGAATCCACCTACCTCTCAATTGTTGGTGAAAAAGAAGAACAATGTTTAAAACATCTATATCTAATTACAACCCATGTTTCCACCACTAGATTCAATAAGATATCATCAAGATTTAAATCACAAAACATATATCTATCCATAAAAAATAGATCTTTGGTCCCAAGAGAGAGAATAAGAAAGGATTTAGGAAGAATATGGAAGAATGGGTACTTATTGATGAATCTAGAACTCCAATGTGATTTGATTCACCAAAAAATTGCTTCCAAATAAAAAGAAACCATCTTAAAAGTATAGGGAGAAAAATGAATGTGAGATATTTAAAGATAATGAGGTTAATAAGGCTTAAAGGTATTAATTTGGAGTAGATCCAAAATTTTAGGGGTTCCAAATATACACCGCATGGTTAGACTGCATTGTTTGAAAAATTGTGCGCCAATGATACAGTGATAGTGTGTTAAGACAGCCCCTCACATGGTTGTCTTGTATAGTTTGAAAAACTGTGCACCAATCACGATTCTCCCTCTATTTAAATTTCTAAAATTTCCCATATTCACTCGTATGGTGTGGAAAAATGGTGCACCAACTATGAACCTTCTTAGTGGACACTGTTTTCCCTTACACCATTTACTGGAGGTGGTTGATGGTTTCTACTCACCATGCACAAACAATAAACCTTCATAAAATCCTCCAAAACATTCCAAAACCCATTATAACCTCTTGAAACTCAACCCAATCATTATAAAGACTCAAAATACATGAATAAGTGGTCATGTAACTAAAACTAGGGATGCTACACTATGTTTACAAAAATGATTTATATTTATTTTATATGGGTTTTAAATATTTTATTTGATAAAAAAGTGTTTTTTAAAGTGGATGTGATTTATTTCATACCCTCAGTGAATATTGTGATAAATGTAATAATTATATGGGTTATCAGGTTTTTCACTCGACTAATAGATTTCATTATTTTATGTCCCTTACCGATCTTTTTGTATTTTATAATGTTTTTAAAAGTTTTTCATGGGGTTTAAGGATGAGTAAAAACAAAGAATAAGTATAGTTAAAATTCCTGAATATTAGTCATGAGGGGAAAAAAGTTTCATAATATATTTTTAATACAAGAATTATGTCATAATTCTCTAAAATCTAGACCTAAAAAATCTTTGTGAATGAAAGAAATTGAATTCTAGTCTAAATGAACTAGATTATGTAATGTTTAAGGCTGAGTAATTATATTGAGGGATGACTATATTGGTTTTTATAGTAGATCCTAAAAAACGTTAATAAAATGACCCCTTTATCATGATATTTCTAACTATGATAAATAACTCCTTTTATTAGTTATTTTTTAGTTTTAATATAGGGAGGCCTTTATCAGCACTTTTTTAAGCCCTTATAAAGGTTGACCTTTATTAGTTTTTTTATGCTCATAAAGTTCATTCATTATAAAAAATAAATTCTTATAAAGGGAGGCTCTTCTTAGAACTTATAAAATAAAATAAAATATATATTATTAAAAATAATATTTTAATATAAAAATATATTTCTATTGAAATATATATAATATAATATATTTTTTTAAATATGATTTATATAATACTAAATATGAATTTACATTTAATATATAACATATTCTGTGAAAATAGATTATAAACTAATTATAAAATAATACTAATTAATAATTTCCAAATTAGTATCATGAAATAGCCATTTAATAGCAATTTAATGATAGGAAAAATTAATAAATTAATTAAGATCATATGAAAAGTAGAAACAAAGAGCTTGAACAATAAAAGATCATAAATATTGATCCAAATGTTGGTTTAGGCTCCACAAGATGTCAAATAAATCATTTTGAAGGTATAATGACATTCAGACCCAGTAGATGAAGGTACCTATTTTTTTGTGCCAAAAAATACACAAATGGCCTCTAAAACTACATTTTTAGTTGAGACGCCCTAACATTTGAACAATTAATGAAAATTCATCTTTTTTTAAGAGGATATTCTTTTATTTTATTGATGGAGAGTAAATTTTTTTTGCTAGTATTACATTCATATGGATACTATGGTGTTAAAATTTTATCATTTTTAATATTTTATTCTTATTTATATTTAAATATATATATATTGGCATGTATTTAAATATAAAAAATTAATTATATAAATAAATTTTAAGTATATTCAAATATAAATTATATTTTTAAATATATAAACTATATTTAAATAAAAAATAATTATCGATTTTATTTACCTTATGAAATTTATGAATATATATTCCTATAAAAATATATAAATAGTGTTTATATATAAGTGTGTGTGTGTGTGTTTGTATTAACAAACATATATATAATTATGTATATATTCTAATATATATAAATAAATAAATAAATATATAATATATTTATATATATATACCAAAACATAAGTATATATATATTTATAAACAGACACTCACACATAAATACACATACACACAAACAGATATTTTCTAAATGTATTTAAAAATAATTATATAAATATATATAAATATATAAATAAATATATGGATAAAAAATTTTTGTAAATAAATATAAATAAATAAATATATCATAAAATATGGAATAAAACAAGATAGGTCAGTGGTAAGGGTATTCTCTTGGCATAGAGGTCTTAGTTTCAAATCTAGGCATGCATGGCTGATCAGAGAGGGTGGCATCACTGATATGGGGGGGGGGGGCTTCACACATGATGAGGTGGATATATTGGGTGGGGAGAATTGTGGGAGAGTGCTAATAAATTGGGGGTGGGAAATGATAATGTTGGTAGGGCGATGTATAAAGTACCGATATTTTAGTGTGTGTATATTTATATCCATTTAAATAATATGAAGTTCAATATCTTACTACACATTCACTAAAATGAAGGTTGTGATACATTTTTAAATTAATAGAATAATTTTTAAAAGATCATTATTATATCATATAATTTATCTATATATGATATAGAATAAAAAAATTCTTTAAATTGGAAAATTGGAATGAAATAATATAGGAAACACTTAATGTTTAAGAAGCTATTTTAAAATTAAAGTAATTTATCATTATATTTCAAATTTTATATTAAAAGTTAAATATACAATTTTCATAAATATAATTATATATAATTTATTTTATTTTTTAATTTATTATATAAAAATTTACTTAATAATTTTTTTTATCCTTTTCATAAAATATCATTTTTTATCAAGAATATAGTTTTTGTTAAAATTATAATTTTCACGACATTATCAAAATATCAGAATGAACTATAAGGTCATAAAAACATTTAAGTTATAAATTATTTAATTAATAAATAAAATTATGGATTTTAAAATATTATTTGATCTTATATAACCCATGGACAACAATTTTAGAAGTAAAGTAAAAGGATACTCTAATATAAAAAATATTTTATGTATTTTCCATTAATTAATTAATATTTTCATGAAATTAAGTTATGGAATTATTTTAATATAATTTTATTTATTTATTTATTATAAATCAATTTAGGATATAAAAATTATTTTTATTAATGATTTAAACTCACACATAATTTTTTTTCTAAAAAACACAAATATATTTAAAATTGTTTTTGATTATTAAGTGTGTTTGTTTTAAAATTAAATTTTTTTAATCATAGTATTTTTTAATTGATAAAATTAATATAATATATATGATTATAATACTAATATTAATTGGTAATATAAATATTAATAACTAACATTTTAATTAATTAACATGGGTGAAAGTAAAATTTACCTTGGAAAGAGTACGCATGGGTAAAGTGAAAAGTAAAAGTACAAACCCATAAATCACTCAAAGGAATATCAAAATTGAGTGTATTAGAGAATTATTGGCCATATAATTTCCTATAAATAATAATTCTTAATTATGGAGATCTTTGAACTTGAATAGTGTAATTATATAATTTAACTACTTAAGGTAATTTCAAAACTATCCACCCCTTAAATTATAAAACTATACACTTACACACATTCTTCATACAACCTTACATTCGAATTAATTGATTAAACTATACCCATTGTTTCATACTTGAACAATCACTCCTGAACCATATTCTTTTTCAACCCTTAATTAACCTAATCTCTTCATTTTCAAGGATAATTATAAATAAAATCAAAGATTCTAAAGTGAGTATTACTCTCCTCTTAGTCTTTATTTTTAATTTTCCTCTTCCAAATCATCCATAAATTTTTTAATAAAATTAATTCAATGTCATATATATACATAAATTTTATTATGTTAATATAAAATCAATTATTCATTCATTTTTACACCATTCATTAAGGAAAAAAACGTACCGATCATGCATTCGTGCAAACTACCTCTTTCACGACACGATGCATTTCATTTTTCATAACTACCAATTATAGATTGTATGAAGGATAGTTTTGATTAATAATATTTTCTTATGTCACTTATTAAATTATTAAATGATCTCATTTTACATTTAACTTTATTTCACCCATTTATTATGGAATGATAATGTTAATCATGCATATGTGCAGACTACCGCCACCATAAATGACATGCCTTATTTAACTTAACAACCAAACATGGATGGACATAAAAATGTAATTAATGTACTAATATTATGTTTATAAATTTTTTATAATTCTTAAATTATTAATTTTCATATATTTCCACTCCCTCTATTCATTGATAAATGGGTTTATTAATCATGCATACATATAGACCACCGCCTCCATGAATGTTGAATTTAATTTTTCAAAACCACCCATCATTAATGGTTATAATAATGGATTTGATGAAGATATATGATATATATTACATGTAAAATCTTATTTAAATGATATATTAATACTATATAATATCATTTTATTACTCATTTGATTATCACGACACACTTTTATTTCGGTTGGTTTACTACCTACTTGAGTTATGTTGTAATGTTTATATAGTGAATTATTAAGGAATGTTATATAATATTAACAAAATGTAATTATATGGTATTAAATATTTTATAATATTAATATATAAGCATGTTAAAAGTATATCATCACCATTCATTAAAAAAATTTGAAACAAGTTTGTTTTCAGCTTCATATTCATGAGTTGTAATTAATACTCTCATGAGATGAAAGCAGGACATTATAAAAAATCACGAGGTATATATTAAATAACCATATGTAAACTTATAATGATTAACTTGGTATCAAAGGTCAATATTCAACATTAACATTACAAAGCATGATCAAGATAATTAAAAGTATTAACACTCGATTAAAAAAAAGCTATAATGAACCACTGTACTGATAGTAAATAATTATAAATCTAGAATATAAATTGGTTATAGAGAAAAGTAATTTCTAAAATAGTTGATTAAGATATATATTGTTGTTTTATAAGAAGTTATAGTGCGATAAACCAAGTGGTGAAATAAGGTAAGATATTTTTATCTCAAACACCCTTTGTTTAGAGTTTTTAAAATTATTTAGATGGGTTTTCTACTACTTGCACGAGCACTGTGTCAAAATTATGTAAGCATTTAATGTAATTATTTCATCACTAAAGATTAAAAATAAATTAACATGATAAAAATATAATTTATATTTCAAATAACCATTTATAACCTAACATAAGTTATTCTTATCCCTTTCACAAAATATTATAGATATTAAAAGTAAGAGAGTGACATTTTTGACTTTATATTTACTTAATATAATATAAATTTAATAATAAAATTAATGTGACAAGAAATTGAAAAATTATAGAATTTTGGATGGTCAAATTAAAAAAAAATATTAAATAAAATAAATACATGTTTTATGGAGATTTTTAGGCCTCATCACATTATTTTGAACCTTAATTACTTGATTTACTCTTACCGATGTGACACAAATTTACTATTATTACTATTCATATTGTCCAAAAATAAAATGAAACTATTTAATATATTTGTACATAATAATTAAAAATATTAAATTAATTTTTAAAGATTAAATTTCTAGAAGTGGAATAAATTAATTTAATAATAAAATGAAAAATGCAATGAAACAGTTTTATAGACAAATGCATTTTTAAGCCCAAAAATGAACTTATACCAAAATAAGGTATATTGATGATTCTTATAAAATTAATTATATTATTTATAATTAAAGGATAATTATTTTAATTTATGATCAAATGAAACTTTTAAATTATTTTTTTAATAAAAATAAGTGATAGTTTTACAAAAATCGATATCTTTCACTATTCACTAAAAAATGAATATTTTTAGAAAAATATAAAAATTACACCTTAAGATGATTTTTTATGATGAATTCAAAAATGAGGTTCATTTAATGAAAGTTTAATATATAAAATCTAATTCATGAGTACTAATAAGGAATAAAATTGATTATTAAATTTTCCAAGGTTGTTAAAATTTAAAATAATTTTTTATCACTAGTAAAAGTAAAATTTATTAGTGATAGAAATATCACTGATAAAATCTAATTTACATCAGTGTGCTGTTGAAATTACAACACATTACACAACAAATATAGAATTCAATTTTAGTTAATTTTATGTAAAAGTACAAAAAATGACTATAAAAGGATTAAAAAATTTTCTAAAATTGGTATGTAAAATTACATTAGTATGTATAATTTGTCATAAACATCAAACAATTCATAAATAATATTCTATTTCCTTTATACCCCATCTTAAAAGAGTATGATCGTGATACCGGTTGCCGAACAAACCACTCAAAATAGAAAAAACAGTGTACCTATGTTATGAACCAACTCGGGTACCCTAGAAACCCGATAACCAAGCTGGTCCTAACATAGCTTGAAGGGAATTCCTAATCCCCAGAGGTCAGTGACCAGCACCTAGCATCATACAAACTAAAAGTGGGAACTATTTTGCCACTAACAATGCAGAAAGAAAATAAAACAAAACAATATTCATATCAAAGGAAAACTCCATTAGGAGTAAAGTACCAAAAGTTAAACAAGAAAAACCTCCAAAGTATTACAACCAATGTAAAAAAAGGGGAAAAATTGTCCAAAGTACCTAAGGACACAACTCATCAAAATCGATGTTTTGCAGCAGGATCCACCTCCAAAGTTCCTTTTCATTTGCTTTAATCTGGAAAGAGATAATCTAAAAATACATGAAGGCACAATTAATGTGTGATCCAAATCCCAGTAGGATTTCACCCAAAAATTCCATAACATATTCTAATATCAAATTAACCAAAAAGTGATTTTAATTTTATAACAAACAGGTTTAGAATTAACATATAATATTTAAACAAATAATTCTCTACAGTTTAAAGATGGAAATAACTTTATAAAATCATTCTATACATTTTTATTGATGTAAATTTTTTTAAAAGATGGAATTTTCCTTTAATCAATGGATAATTTTCATTAACAATAATTCTAGAAAATGGATTAAATAAACACTTTATATAAACTGTTTATATAAATTCTAAAGGAATGTAAAACAGTTTATAATAATGGCATATATACACATTCAAAAATGAAAACAAGAAAGCAAAATGGTCATGTGAAAATTAGGTATGATAGTTCCAGGCTATAGGGATCTAACATTGTGAATACAAAAAAGTATGTACATATGCCTTTTTAGGCCTAAGGTAAAGGGATCTCATCACCATCGCCTACGGAATCAGATGTACTGATATAATGTTTTAGAACTTTTTAGAATCATAAATTATCACCCAATATAACTGACATTAGAAGTAAGGCTTGCATGTGCTCTAGAAAAATCAATGATGGTCAATTCATTCTATAACAGAAAATGTAATTCATTCCATTCGCCACTTTAAATATGCCAATTATTATCTTTCAAAACCATAGTGGGTTTTTAATAAAAAACACGTCTTTTCACTAAGATGAGACCCTAAGGTTTCCCTCAAAACATTTTAATCCATTTTTCACAAAACTGGTATTTGAAATCAAATCATTCTATTTCACAATCCATTTCACATTCAAATTCAACAATTCCATCATTTTCATCACAACCCCCAAATTTACTTGAATCAGAGTCTTTCACAAACTTTCCATCAAATAAAATTTTCTTCAATTAAAATAAACATTTCAATTGGTTCAATTCCTATCAAAAACAAAATTTAAATTAAATAATTTAAATATCACCGAATTCAAATTCAAATCCAAAACCCCATTTTGTTTCTCCTCAAAACACCAATTCATTAGAATTGGGTTTTTCCAAAAAAAATGATTGAAATCCATTTGATTCAAAACTAAAAAATTGAATTTAAATTAAAAAATTTAAATTTAAATAAATAAATTAGATTCAATAAAAATTGTGTATCATAATAGAACCACCTACTAAAGACAATAGATCTTGTAACGAACCCTAATCAGGATTTTTCCACGAAGAATGAAGATAAAAAAAATGGGAGTAAAACCTTGGTTTAAGATCCCAAAAACAAGGGTATTAGATCCAAAAATAAATTTCAAGATCCATGGAACCCTAAGAATAATGATAGAGATTATGGGAGGAAGAGAATAAGAGGATGAAACTAAGAAGAAGGAGATCGACCGACACTTTCCTAGCTTTGGATCACTTCTAGAAGGGGTTCGAGGGGCCAAGAATCCTTATTAGGAGATCCAAGAAAGGGAGAAATGCATTTGAGTCGAAGGAGGTTTGTCTGAGACCTAAAATAGGGGCTTAGGAAATTTTAATAAAAATTTTAGATCAAGAAAAACCCATCTACAAGGTTTCTTAGTAAACTGCACACGATTAGGGAAAACTTTGTGTAGACTGTGCGGAGCCCACTATCCAAAAGATGGAACTGGTGCACGGTTTTCCAAACCATGCCTAGGTCATGCACAAACCATTATCCAGCCCAAAAACCTCTATAATTTTCAGAAAATCATGCAAAACAACTCCAAACGAAACCCAACCAAAGATCAACCGAAAGAGGGGTTTAGGTATACTTGAAAATGGTAATGAGATGTTACAACCTCCCCACCATAGAAACTTTTTTCCTTAGAAATAAAATGAATAAGCCTCCCCATCAAAAAATATAATGCCACTACTCCCTAATTAGTGCCTATATCTCCCACGTCTCATGATAATCAGAGATGTGCTGCCATAGCACATGAACCAAAGGTATCATTCTCCCATGAAGTACCTTAGTCTCAGAATCAACTATACTGACTAGCTATTCAATCATGAATAAATAATGTTCCACTTTAAGATCATGCCAACTCAAAACATGATATGGATAAAATAAATACATTCAAAGCTAAGATACATGAAACAAATTATGTATCGATGTCAGCAGCGGTGGTAGTCCTAACTAGTATGCAACTTTCCCCACCTACTCGACAACCTCCAAAGGTCTAGCAAAATGAGGAGAAATATTTCCTTGCCTCCCAGTCCATCGATGACCCAACTGGGGTGAAACTTTCAGGAACACTTGGTCACCAACTGAGAGCTCCAAAGGTCTATGATGATGATCAAGATAAGAATTGTATTGGGTCTGAACTGTCAACATTATCTGATGAATCAACTGAATCTTTGTTTTCATCTCTTGGACCGAGCTTGGACCAACCAAGTAAATCTCAACAATCTCTAACCAACACAATAGAGGTTTACATGGAAGACCATGTAAGGCCTCAAAAGGAGCCATCCAGATCGCTGATTAGTAACTATTGTTATAAGAAAAATCAACCAGCCCCAAATGATCATCCTATTCTCCACCAAAATCGATAATGTAAGCATAGTGCATATCCTCAAGAATCTATATAGCTATTTATATTTGGCCATTCGACTGTAGATGGTATGTCGTGCTCAAATGGATGTAAGATCCCATCACCTATTGAACATATCTCCAAAAGTGACATGTAAACCAAAGATCTCTATTAGAGACTATAATAGATGGAACTCTGTGAAACTAAACAATCTCTTTCATATAGATACTTCCCAACTCCTCAACTTTGGATGTATCATGAATGGGTATAAAGTGAGAAGATTTTGTTAACCTATCAATCACCACCAAAATCACATTCTTCTTCTTCAGGGTATATGGAAAATCAACCACAAAGTCCATAGAGATCTCATCCCACTTCCAAGTAGGGGATGGATGTGGCTGAAGAAACCTGGAAGGTTTCTGGTGCTCTACTTTCACATGTTGGCATGTATAGCAATGAGATACAAACTTAGCAATGCCTTACCTTATACCTGGCCAGCAGAACTACTGGCTCATGTCGTAGAACATCTTTATAGTTCCTAGGTGCACAAACCACTGGGAATTATGGCGATCCCCCATCATAGTTTTCCTTACTAAAGACAGTACCACAAAATGATTCTGATATCATGGAATTCCATCTTTGGAGAATGAACACAAGGATACTTTCTCCCCAACATTAAGAGAGTCTCTAATGCTATAGAATTCATTGTCAAGCTGTTCATCTTGAAGGATCATTTCAAGAAGATATGATAACAACTGAACACTTTCCAAGGAAGCCTTGGCTATTTTTTCCTGAACTCCAATGAGAAATTGTGCAAAGAGAGCCATCAAGTTCCACTCTTCTGAAGATTCTTTCACTTCCTGTGACAAAATATTCCTACTTCAATCGTCAGTAAAGACATTCCCTTTCCCCAGGGTATAGCTGTCGTCAAAGTGAAAATACTATAGGTATTCCACCCAATGCCTCTGGTGGAGATTCAAAACTTTTTGAGAGAAGATATAACTCAATATTTTGTGGTATGAGAACACAGTAAAAATTTTCCCATAAAGGTAATGCCACAAACTCTTGATAGTGTGCGTCACAACTTCCAATTCAAGGCCATGGGTCAGATAATTTTTCCCATGCAGCCTAAGATAACGAGATCCATAGGCAACAACATAATCATCATTCATAATAACATAGCCTAATCCTGATCCCAATGCATCGAAAAAGACTACAAAGCCCTACCTGGCCTCTAGAAGAGTCCACACTGGCGTAGTAGTTAAAAGACATTTCATCTCCAAAAAAGAACTCTAAAATTTCTCATTACAAATAAAACTCACTCCCTTATGAGAAAGAGAAGTCATTGGAGAGGCCAACTTTGTAAAGTCTTTCACAAAGTAGTGATAATATCTAGCTAAACCAAAGAAACCCTGAATCTACAAGATATTCTGCGATTGTTCACATGTCAAAACAACTTTTAACTTTTCAAGATCAAATGAAATACCATTTTTTGACACCACATGTCCCAAGAAAGTCACTTCTTGAATCCATAAATCAAGCTTTTAAATCTTAGAATAGAGTTGGTGATTTCTCAGCAAACTCAGCATTATTCTCAGGTGATGCACACGGTCCTCCCCAGATTTTTAGTACACAAGGATATCGTCCACAAACAAAACCACAAAGGTATCAAGATACTCATGGAAAATCCTATTCACTAAATCCATGAAAACTGTATGAGAATTTTCTTGATAAAATGGAATGAAAAGGTAATCATAATGGAAATACCTTCTCCAAAAGGATGTTTTCTGAATGTCAGATTATTTTATCCTCAATTGATGGTAACCCGAGTGAAGATCAATCTTCTAGAACCACTTCACCCCTTCAACTAATCAAACGGATCATCAATCTATGGAAATAGATACTTATTCTTTACCATTACTCGGTTGAGCCTTCAGTAATCAACACAAAGGAGAAGTGAACCATAATCATTCTTGGAAAAGAGAACCGACTCCACCCTGGGTGACACACTCGGGCGTATAAATCCTTTATCAAGAAGGTCATCCAATAGTGACTTCAGCTCTTTAAATTTAGTTATTTCCATGCAATAAGAGGGGACAGAAACTGGTTGAGTTCCAGGCATAAAGTCAATAGAAATACCAACCTATCTTATCGATGGAAAATTAGAGAAGTTAGAAGGATACACATCAGGAAACTCAATGAACAATGGTGGGAGATCACTACTCAAAGGTTCCCGCTCCAAATCAAAAGCAAACACCGATATTACTTTCCCAAAATCTGGATAAGAAGGTCCGACCCTGCTCGACCTCAAGTCCCATTCTCCTTGAAACATGAGAGACACACCACTAGGTTTAGTGATGGAGACTCATCAAAGATTGAAATCAATATAGGATTTATTAGAAATGATCCAATCCATCCCGAAGATTATTTCAAACGATTTCATATCGAGAACCATAAAGGTCTAAGCTAACTCAAATTCTGATAGAAAGAAAACACAAGCGCGACTATAGAGACCCTGTTCTCTCTTCGTACCAAGGGATGTAGTAATATCCATTTCACAAGACAAAATCTACATAGGAAGATTAAGAAGATTAAAAAATGGGTTGAAATAAACAAATGAGATGTACCGGTATCAAATAAAGTAGTCACTAATGACGAATCTATAGTGATGGTAACTCTCAAAATCATTAGACCCATTTCTACTTCCTCTAATGACTCTTCCACTGCATGAAGAAGCTTCATTCAAAATGCCAATGGCTGGAACCCTTTTTCAGTAGAATCATATGTTTTCCCCATAATTTTAGGAGGATACAATGATCCTTTCCCACTATGCAGAGTGGAATAAATATTGTAGAACCTATGTAAGTTCCCTGAATTCCCACAAGAGCCACAATTCTTAGGTTCCTCAGTGAAAACCTTCTTAGAATTCTCTGGCTTGACACATTGGTAACAAACCAAATGACCTATACTTGGTATTGTAGGAGGTTTAGAAAAACCCTACCATCTTGAACAACCATGATAATTATCAAACTTTGTTTTTACCTTGAAGGAACTAAAACTTCCAATAGGAGAAAAAGAAACTCCCAAAAACCCTAACTTACTAGCCAGGTCTATCCCGAACATCAGTGCTATACCCAGTACATCAGCATAAGAGGGTATCTTCAACAAGAAAACTTAATAAATAATATCCTTAAAAATTACCAAGTCGAACCTTCAAGCTTTCATCCTCTCATTCAATACTATCTTAGGTTCTAAGTGCATAACCTCAAGAAAATGGTTTGGATACTCTATCACAGACCTATCGGCCTACTCAAGTATGAAAAACTCTGTAGTATTGGCCAACAACATCGAATCTAGATAGAATAGTTTGGTGAAAATAACTTTGATGTCTTTCCAATCTAAGACCTCATGTTTCTTCTCTGTCACCATAGTGTACCACCATGTTCTACTCAGTCCTTCTAGTACAAAAGTGACACACTTCACTTTGAACTCATTGGGTGTGTCCAAAAACACAAATAAGAATTCCAAACATCTCAACCATTCCTCAGCCTCTTGAAGGTCATTTGAGCACTTCAATGATTTTGGTTTCTAGGGAAGGAACTCTTGAGAAGTAATCTTGAGAATGTCCCTATGAGGTTCCAAAACATGAGCCTGAATGGGAACTAGAGGTGGTTCCTATTCTAGAGCTTGTACAGTTCACACAATCACCTCAATCAGATTTGGATCAACGGCAGGATTTGCTTACTAAGGTTCAACAATAGATTCATCTAGGATCCAATTAACACGTATTCTCGGAGGTAAGATGCTACAAAACATAAGCAGACAATAAGGAAGACATTAGGAAATACTAAAACTGAGCAACGATGGAAACTAATCCCAATAGATAGGATGTACAAGATTTAGATTTCAATATATCCAAATGAAAATAGGGAAACAACTAGAACTAAATCACTAGACATCTTTCCCTTACCACCCTTGGCGACTTAAGGTACATTAAAGTGACATTTGGCCAAGAAATCAATCACAAATAACTTCTAAGTCCCAAAAAGATTTCATAATTCATACTGACTTCAATACAAAAGATCAACCTAGAGATATGGTACCACTTTTTCATGAACCAACCCTGGTACCCTAGTAAACTAATAACTGAGTTGGTCTTGACCTAGCCTGAAGGGCATTCTTGATCCCCATAGGTCAGTGACCAGCACCTGGTATCATAAAAAATAAAATTGGAAATTATTTTTCCACTAACAAAGAGGAAAGAAAAGAGAACAAGACAATATTCATATCAAAGGAAAACTTTACTCAGAGTAAAGTACCAGAATTTAAACAGGCACAACCTCAAAAGTAGTACAACCAATGTACAAAAGTGGGGAAAACAACCAAAAGTCCTTAAGGACACAACTCACAAACACCAAATTTCAGCAGCAGGATCCTACTCCAAGAGATCCTTTTCTTTTGCTCGAACCTGGAGGAGACAATCTACAAACACCCAAAGGCACAAGTAGTGCGTGAGCCAAATCCTAGCAGGATTTCACCCAAATATTCCATAATATATTCCAATATCAATTTAACCAAAAAGTTCTTTCAATTTTATAACAAACAGGTTTGGCATTAACATAGCATATTTAAACAAATAATTCTCTATAGTTTAAAATATTGATTTACCTTTATAAAATCATGGTATACATTTCAATTGTTGGAAAACATTTTAAAAGATGGGACTTTACTTTAATCAAAGGATACTTTTCATAAACATCAATTCTCACAAATGGATTAAATATACACTTTATATAAACAGTTTATATAAATTCTCAAGGCTTTTAATTTTTTTTATAACAATGGCATATATATGCATTCAAAAAATTCAAAAAACTGAGCAACATAGTAATTTTCCAAATAGGTATGATAGTTCTAGGGTATAGGGATCCACCATTGTGAATATGGAAAAGTATGTACATACGCCCCTTTAGGCCTAAGGTAAAGTGATCTCATCACCATCACCTATGGAACGAGATATGCTGATATGATGTTTTAGAACATTGTAGAATCATAAACTACAACCAAAAATAACTCACTAACTTCCAAAGGCTTGCATGTGCTCCAGTACATATCAATGATGGGAAATTAATTTTATAATAGAAAATGAAATTCATCCCATTCACCACTTAAAGTATGAAAATTTTTATCTTTAAAAACCATAATAGGGTTTTAATAAAAAACATTCATTTTCACTAAGATGAGACCATAATGTTTCCCTCAAAACATTTTAATCGATTTTTCACAAATATGAGATTTGAAACCAAATCATGCAATTTTACAATCCATTCCACATTTTAATTCAACAATTCCTTCATTTTCATAACAACCCCAAAATTCACTTGAATCCGGGTCTTTCATAAATATTCCATCAAGTAAATTTTTATTCAACTAAAATCAACATTTTAATTGGTTCAATTCCCATAAAAACCAAAATTTAAATTAAATAATTCATATCTCACCAAATTCCAATTCCAAAACCAAAACCCATTTTTTCCTCCTCAAAAACCCCAATTCAATGGAGTTGGGTTTTTCCAACAAAAGTACTTAAATAAATTCAATTAAAATCTAAATAATTTCATTTAAATTCAAATAATTGAAATTTAAACAAATAAATAAGGTTCAATAAAAGTTATGCAATGTAATATAACCACCTACCGAAAACAATGGATCTCGCAATGCCAACCCCTAATTGGGATTTTTCCATGAGGAACGAAGATCACACAAATGGGAATCAAACCTCGGTTTAAGATCCCATAAATAAAGGTATTAGATCCACAAATCAATACAAAGATCCATGGAACCCTAAGGAGAAAGGGAGAGATCACGGGAGGAAGAGAACGGGAGGAGGAAATTAACTGTAAGGAGATCGACCGACATTATCCTAGATTTAGATCACTTTTGGAAGGGGATCTAGGGGAGAGGAATCCTTATTAGGAGATCCAAGGAAGGGAGAAATGCATTTGGGTCGAAGGAGATCTCTGTGGGAACTAAAAAGGGGGCTTAGAAAATTTTAATAAATATTTCAGATCTAGAAAAACCTGTCTGCAGTGTTTCCTGGGAATCTTTTCATGGTTAGGCCAAATCGTGCATAGATCATGCAGAGCCCACTATCCAAAACATGGTATTGGCATAAGGTTTTCCAAACTGTGCACAAGTCGTGCTCCAACCCCGAAACCTCCATAATGTTCAAAAAATCACATGAAACAACTCCAAATGAATCCCAACCAAATCTCAACTGAAAGAGGGGTTTAGGAATACCTAAAAACGGAAACGGGATGTTACAACCTATATAAAAAAATTATTATATTAGTAATATTATAAAGAAATAAATTAAACATAAACATGATACAATGCATTAATAAAATGTCACTTTCAAACTAAAAATATACACTTTGAGTCATACCGGGTGCAGTGTGTGTCAGATTAACGTGTGGTTGATTCCTACACATAAAAAGTGATTTATGGATCATTATACTAATGTATTAAGATAATATGAGATCATGTTATTATTTTTTGAGTATCTGATGTTTTTTTGAACTAAAATATCAATTTTAAATAAAAACATGCACTTTGAGTTATATTAGCCACACAATTTGTTAGTTAGACATGTGGCTAATTCCTACACATAAAAATTGATTTATGAATCACTATCCTAAAATATTAAGACAATATGAGTGCGTTTTCTTGGTTTCCATTGAGTGACATGTGTTTCTAACTAAAATTTCATTTTTAAATTGAAAAGGTGAACTTTATGTTATACCAGTAACACCATGTATCATATTGATGTGTGAATGATTCCTAGTCATCAAAAATGACTCATGAAACATTTTTTATGTATTAATATTATAAAAGTTCATTTTTTCAGTTTTTAGTGTGTGACACACATTTTTAACAAAAATGTCACTTTTAAACTGAAAACACACATTTAGAGTTACACCAGTCACATCATGTATCAGATTGAGGTGAAGATGATTCATACACATCATAAATTACTTATGGATCATTTTCCTAAATTATCAAAATAATTTCAATTTATTTGATTTGTTTTGAGCATGTGACATGTGTTTTGAACTAAAATTTCAATTTTAAATAAACACACACACTTTGAGTCATACCGGTCATACATTGTGTTCGATTGACATGTGTTTGATTCTTACATATAAAAATGGACTTATGGATCATTTTTCAAAAGTGTCGAGTCAATATGAGTGTGTTTTATTGGTTTTTAGTGAGTGACACCCATTTTTAACTAAAATTTCATTTTTAAACTAAAAACATGTACTTTGAGTCATAATGATCACATCATGTATCAGATTGATGTGAAGATGATTACTAATAATCACAAATGATTTATGGTCCATTTTAATAAAATATCAAGACAATATAAGTTTTTTTATTTAGTTTTTATTGATTGGAACTTTTTAATCAAAATGTCATTTTTAAACTGAAAACATGCACTATAAGTCATGTGGATTACACCATGTATCACATTGACATGTGAATGATTATAATACATTAAAAATGACTTATGGGTAATTATTGTAAATTATCAAGACCATATGAGTGGATTTTATCAGTTTTCAATGAGTGACACATGTTTTTAACTAAAATGACACTTTTAAACTGAAAACACACATTTAGAGGCATACCGGTCACATAGTGTATTGGATTGAGGCAAAGATTATTTATACATGTCACAAATTACTTATGCATTGTTTTCTTAGAGTATCAAAATAATATAAATTAATTTTATCATTTTTGAGTGTGCCATGTGGTTTTTGATCTAAAATATCAATTTTAAATAAAAATACAAACTTTGAATCATACCGATCACAGCGTGTGTCAGATTGTTGTGAAGTTGATTCCTACACATAAAAAAGGACTTATGGATAATTTTCATAAAGTGACATGATAATATGAGTGTGTTTTCTTGGTTTTTAGTGAGTGAAACTATTTTCAATGAAGATGTTATTATGCACTATTGAATTTATTATAGGGGTTTAAATGATGTGTAATCATTGATGTCGAGTATAATATTTTTGAATGGTCTCCAACATGTTTGTTCAGGGAGCTAGAAATAGATAACGACTCTCACATCCATTATTCATGGACCTTATTTCCAAATTCAGACATTTGTTTGATGATTTGTCCAATTACACTAAAGAACTCACATTGGTCAAGAGGATGTAAACTTGAGCTCAACACACCATTTTGGGGAGAGAAATTTCTGATTATGGGACTCTCTTATAGATTTAAGTCATGTTCATGAATCCTTGGTTCATTCCTATGTATGTGTCCATGTATTACCACTAAAGGAATGGTTAATTGTGACTACACATGGGTTTGGACTCATCTGTATATATGCAAGGTTATCCATCGATGGAAGGATCTGTATATATATAAGGTTCTCCATCAAGGTTACCTGTTTATGCATAAATCAAGGCTTATTTGGTCATTAACTTGGACAATGCTAGGTTTAGGCCACATGGGATGGTGCTCTAGAGATTATCATCATCCAGGGGGGATGCGAGTTATTTTGATGTCAGGATCAAGCCCATAATATAGGCTTCCTACGTATCCTCATGAGAGTAATCAGAACCCACGTAGTTCGGTTTCACTTTACTAGACACATCACCATTTAAGGTCATGTGATGAGGACCCAACCATGATGTTTATTTTCATGAGGCAACAACATCCAGGAGAAAGGTTTCCTAGTCAAATATGGTGTGATACTTATTCTAAGACGACCCAAGATACCCAGAAGAGATATGGTCTCCTGGGTGAATGTGACCCTTCTGAGGATGTGGCCTGGAGAATATTAGGGTGATTTGGGTGTTGGGTTTGGACCATAAGGAAGCTTCCTACGTATCCTTGTTAGTTGGGAATCAAATCCCTCATATTTTGGTTTTTCTAGTACTTACACCTTAGAAGAGGCCCATCAAGGGATAATGATTAGGGCTTATGCATAGGAGTTTCCCATTTGAGGGAATTTGATCAGGGATTAAACCATATATGAGGCCCATTATAATTGATTTTCGGGTATACATATATAGAGAAGAAACATTTGGAGTTTCTTTATGATTATGCATATGTCATGATCACCACCAACCTCTAAGCCCACATTATTCATACTCAGTATGAGAAACAAGGGGAGAAAATGGATCTGAATATATTACATTCTACTTCATCCGCTGATGGATATTTATGAACCCCAAAGGGAGATATCGGGAGTGGAAATTGAGTGTGACCATTTCCTCTCTTGTTTTAATATCCTGGATAGTAATATTTTTTGATCTATTCAGATACATCCTAGGATAATTCAAAGAGGATAAAAAGTGTCACCTTCAATAAGAAAAGATAAGTGATTAACTTAGTGGGAGTGCCCTAAATTTGGTTCTAGGGAAAAGGGAAGAATATTCAACACTGGTCCTCATTGAAGGGAAATGCCAGAAATTCCCCGGAATCCCTAGAACTGGGAATTTTATGTTAGCACCCAAGGTCAGAACCCTCATTACCATGGGACTGTATAACCAATTTCATTTCGAGGGTTCGCCTTACTGTTGGGGTAACTCATGCGACTCCTCTTTACATGGGTATGTAGACTTAACAGGGAGCACTAGTGTGCCCTATGATCTTATCATAAATGTATGATGGCTTTGGAAGAGGCCTAGTTCGGATACTGTTAGACTGTTTCATGAAGGGTCCAGTATAGGGGCTGAGGATATGAACTAAGGTAATAATTGGAACTGGAGTGTGGAAACCCCTAGGATACCCTATTCTGTGTAGCACGTTCTTATGTGGGATGGGGTTTCCTCCACGTAGGGGTTTTCTATTCAGGTAAGTGGGATCCCTCATACCATTGTGGTATGCGGACCTGGGTTTGGTCCACATAGTTCTTTACTATGCGGGTCTGGGTTCCATCCACGTATCATGGTGTCGCATGGGATAGAGTTTCTCCCATGAAGTGATTTTCTACATGGGGAAGGGTTCCACCCGCATAACTTTTTTCTATGTGGGAAGCCTGGTTGAAAAGGGTCATTGGTCTTGCACCTCGCTGGTAGTATCCCCCTAAAAGGATATTGAGTTCATGGACTTCCAATTGGTTTATTTTATCCTCATTAATTCTTTGTGGTGGGTTTTATGTGTGTAGTATCGTTGAAGGAGTCCGTCTTTTATGGTGTTTTTATCCCTTCTGTTGATCCCTTTTTTGATTCCCCTCAGCTTATATTTATAGAGAAGTAGATGAATTAGATAATGGTGTAGTTTGTTTTCTAAGGGGTCCATAGGGAGATTTTTATGGGAGCCCATGAAGGACATAGTCAGTGGAGGGACTTTTCGGTCACTGAAATCCCCACCTGGCTTTGCAAACGTCTTTGTTTCGTTTGTGGGAGATGAAGACACCACCATTCCCCTTGAATGATTTTGTTTAGAGGAAATCATATACGAGAGTGGATATCATTTCCCATTTCCACAAATGTATTTATGTCATTCGCCGGCACCGCTTGATCCACTCCCTCCACGAATGATTTCCATTCATGGGGATTTCACAGAGTAGGGACTACCATGAAGAGTGGAATTCTTCAAAGGGATCTTTTCATTACAACATATTTTCCTTTATAAAATTTCACCATCTTTGAACATTTTTCCTTCAAATATTGCTTCATTTTGTTTTTATTCCTTTTCCAAATCAATGAAAGTGTATTCTTTTTTTCATGAGGAATTTTTAGGACCAAATAAACGCACCCCATCGGAATGGATTCCGATTGAAATAAAGAGAAGGACATTCCAATGTAGTGAGATGTCTTGATTTGAAATGGTTTTTGGTACATGGGTGGACCCATAGGAGGGGACCACGCCTATATATATCCCCCATATCATTTTTTAACCATCTTTCTTGGTGAATTCAGTGTTCCAGTGAATCCCTGACTGCGTATGGATTCCATGAACTACATAATTTTTGGTTCAATTTATCTGTGAATGGGGAATATTAATCCACAAACTAAAATACATCAACCACAAATGGTGAGTTCAACCGTCCATAGATCAAGGTAAGGCTTTGGTAATTGACCGTTTCAGGAACTGTTGCTTCGTTGGATAATGATTTGTAGGCCATCACTTCGCAGACCGATGGTTCAAAGGCTGATGGTTTTTGCAAATCGTTAGTATACATACCAATCTTTTTGTCCTTTGACAATTTTTTTAGAAAATAACTCTTTTGTATGATCAATTTCAGAAATAATAATGGCTCAAATTTTCACTTCAGTGAATGCAACTAGAATAATAGAGGCTATGGTTGAGAATATTGAAGACGGTCTCTAATCCCATGTTATCTCTAAAGAGAGTAGTCTGAAATATATCCTCTCGGTAGAACTTATGGCCTACCCATAGTTGATTATATTTCCATTTTATAGCATCAGACTCCAAGATGGCACTCATCTACCTCCAGTTGACCAGAACATCCCTAC
Organism: Viscum album; assembly: GCA_963277665.1. Classification (NCBI taxonomy): domain Eukaryota; kingdom Viridiplantae; phylum Streptophyta; class Magnoliopsida; order Santalales; family Viscaceae; genus Viscum; species Viscum album. The sequence goes on from OY728135.1 coordinate 998,020,718, forward strand.
TGTTTATCTCAAGATGTCTTGGGGGTGAGATTGAGAAAATGTTTTTGCTATGGGGGAGATCATATCTGATTTTGGCTAGGATGGAGTGTTTATTCTGAATGGATCCATGTAGACATAAAGTAATAGATATAGTCAGGACACATCATTGCAATCAGTCATCCACGATTATTATTATATTTTCAACCTTCCACGAGGTAATCCTAATGGTGGGTGGAGATCCAAATGGGATCGGCGGTCTGTAGGGTTCTTCTCTGATGAATGGTCTTGGCCATTCTTCATGGCCAAAGAACAAGCGATCAAGAACGACCGACACAAGACACTCGCTTCACCGTGCTAGCACCCGGAGAATGATCAGTGTTGATCAGAGGCCATCTGAGCACATGTGGATCACCACTAGAGGGATTATAGTTTGGATCCTTAAAAGCACAATGAAATAATCTAGAAGGGTCATTCCAGATGATCAAAATTATCAATGAAGAAAAATACCAAAGATCTAGGTATTATTTTTCTTTGTGAAATTAATTAAATTAATTATAAACATGATGTGCAAGATACTATCTAAAGGTTTCAGGACCCTTTATTATTTATCTAAATCTTTGATTATATTTTGTGTAGACTAGCATTCATCGTCATATTAATCCTAAAATAATCATTGATCATGGTAAAAATCAATGTTGGGTGTCGTTCTAACCACGCTTCTACTGCGCACAGACCCTTCAAGTGGTATCAAAGGGGCTACATCATAGTTTATAATTTTTTAAATATTTCATTGATGAATTACGCATTTAATTATTTAGTTGTTTCAATTCAAGTTAATCATTATGAAAATCTGAATCTTGAGATCTATTCCTCCTCTTTCGTTTCTCATTCACCTTATAGAAATGATCGTTTCTTTTAATTTTGATTAAAACAAATTAGAGGATCTCATTCATAGGTGCCAAAGCTTCTTAGTCATACAACACCAGAACACACGACATGTATTCGGCAGTACATACTGTGTAGTCAAGGTTCAATGCATTAGACCGGTCCGTTAAACCAAGTCATGTGTTGGTGTTTTATAAGTCTTAAATGACACCATGTGTTGAATAGGAATAGGTGGAATGTGGTTTCTGGATTACATGTCGTGTGGCCCAAATGGACATGGTGTGTAGTCCTTTCCGGTTAGGTTTGGACCATGTACCCCATACACGGCTAGCCCAGCTGGGGACCGTGTAACGAGGAACTACACGGCGTGTGGCCAACTGAACACACCATGTACTCCGAATATTTCTAAAGTACACTCACACGCCGTTTCCCCGGGCGTGTACTTCTGATAGACGGTGAAAAATAGTAAATGTCATGTAGTTGGAACTACACATCGTGTACTCATCCATATTACACAAATTTATTAATTTTTTTTATTATATTATACAAACCCTTGAGATGTGTACCATCATGCAGGTGTAAAGCTGAGGCACAACATGTGATAGGTGTTTTATCTATAGGTGTTTAATTTAACATCTCCATAATGTTAATTTCTACTCATTGGTTAGTTATGAATAGGAATTCACTGGGTTTCCTCCAAGGTACAAGTTAAATACAAAGATAATTTAAAATGAATTTATCTATTTGAAATTATTATGGATGAGAATCTCAAGGAAATTCATAAAAGGATTTAAGATAAAAGGATTAATTAATTAAAGATGATAATTAATTGATTCGAGCATGATTTATCTTAAACAAGAATGATTAAAGAATTCAATTCTAGTTTTATTTACGTGTAAATATCATTACATGTATGGATGATCGTGAGCTAGACCAAGACCTTTTTATGTGGATGGTTTCATTTCCTCCAATAGCCCGAAGGCCTTCATTTTTTATTGATTTGTGATAATCCACCTTTCAAGGGGTGAGGTGGAACCCTAACAAGTCCCTTAGGCGTAAGTATTACATGGCCCATAGGACTTAGAGGAAGTCATTTCTCGTAGGATTAAAACATTACATACAACCCAGAATAACTACTTGGAACTGCTCCCCCCCAGCATCTTCATCATGAAATCAGCTCTCCACCTTTGCATGGCTATTCGTCTAGGCATTCCCATGCATGCACGGGCTTGTCCCGATGGCAGGTTCCATACCCTCTCATTCTTGAAATCCGTTTAGCTTCTGCTATGGTGAAAGATCATTGCTCATCCTCCATGTAGAGCTTGTTCCAAGTAGGTTGTCTAGTTTGAATCTGCACTTAAGGTGCCCCGAAGGCCTTGAGGTGGCCAGAATGCCTTACTAACTCGAAGGCCTGGGTGGCCCGAAGGCCTTACAGAACTCAGGGACCAAATCGGTGGCCCGAAGGGCCAAACAGGGGCATATTCTCAGATGCTACAGTTCCAAACAGTGCCTGCTACAGTTCTCGCTATAGTACCTACTACAATACTGCTATATTCCTGCTACATTACTGCTATAGTACCCCCCGGAAGTTCTGCCTCTGCTTGGATTTTATCCTTGGTCACTTGGATGCATTTTCAGAGTCCTTACCAACCGGGCTAAGGCTCATGTTTGTGGACAGTTTCTTTTAATTTATTTATTTGAATTAAATTTTTCGGCCTACGAGCCTTCTCCTCATTATTATATAGGGCTTGCATGCACAAGGTTTCTTTTATGTAAAACCCCCTTTTACCCCTCACCTACATGTGAGTTAAAAAAGGGCATATTTTATGGATGGAACTCCCAAGCTATTGGACACAGTTCAAGATGGAGACGAGAAAAAACCAATCCCAGCAGATACAGAGGTGGACAGGTGGAAGCTGTAAACATGAACCCAAAATGTTCAAGGTGTTTCTCCCCTAGGCCAGGGTTAGTTTATCAACCTCTAGATAAACTAATCATTAAAAAATCTCATGATCATTCCATTTACATTATTTTATTTCTTTCATTTGCATGGTCTATCATTATGGAAGTGTTGTTACAATCACATAATTAATGAATTAAACAAGCATTCAAGATGGAACTAAAATAAACTATACTTGTGCGTAAATATTATCAAGACATGGTTAATCTCACTTAAGTAAGTTCCACTTAATATTAACAAGCATGTGATAATAATAAATTCACGCATAAGAGATAAAAATCCCTCAAATAAAATATTATGTCAGACCAATCCTTCTGTTACTTGATTAAGGGAAAAACTCAATAAAACTACGTGTTTGACCAAACCTTGTTGGGACACTTACTTTTATACAGGAAGCCCTTATGAAAGGTTTTAGGTTGAATTAACCATATTACATCAAGAGGAGTAACCCTTTCTAGACTTGGTGTAATATTGGAGGCAAGAGTTGAGGAAATCCAAAGTCATGATTTCAGGATTGGGGAGTCCAATCAATAGATCAAGGAGCTGAAAGCCCATAGTTGGCAAATACCTACCAACCTAAATACCTCCTAATATCTTGACCAACCATTGTTGGGGTTATGCTAAGGGGAATATGGATCCTTTCCACTAGAATGTCATGGAAACTGGACATTCTGAGTTCAATCGTGAGGGCTATTGGGACTTGATAAAATAGTGAGAGACTTAATAAAATTTATTATTTCTCATAAAATGTAATCAAGAAAGTACTAATGATATGCTCTTTTAATTGTAGAATAAAAATGACAATCTGGTCAACCAGACAATCCCTGTGATCAATTCTGGATAAAGACAACATCCTCACCAGTAGTAACTTCGAGGAATAGTTTAGATGCCCTCGGGTTATCCTACTCCATGAACGGAAGTCTTATGTGTTGGAGTCAGGATTGCCTGATCTGCCTTCTAAGGAGACGAGTGATGATGATTTCCTAATCAATGAGAAACATATGAATGACGCAGTCAGCGTTCAATGTTTAATGTTATCATCAATGTCTAGTGATATCACGAAGTGTCATGAAAACATGGATGCTTATAGGATGCTCGATCACCTTTGTGGTCTTTACCATGAGAGAGTAAGATAGGAAAGGTTTGAGATCTCTATGGCACTCTTTCAGAGTAATCGTGGAGAAGGTTCCCCAGCTGGGCCTCATGTAGTGATGCTCATTGGCTACATTGGGCGCCTGGAGGTTCTAGTGTTTAAACTCCCTGAAGAACTGGACACTGATCTCATTATCTAATCACTCCCTTAGATATTCTCTAACTTTTTTTGTCAATTTCAATATGAACAATATTGAGAAGTCTCTATCTGATATTCTTAACCTCATTTTCCAAGTGGACAAAGATATGAAGCGCAAAAAGCCTTCTATCCATATGGTGAATAAGAGGAAAGGGAAGACAAAGAGATTTAATCCCAAATCTTCTGCATGACCTTCCAAGAAAAGGAAGATCAAATTGGAGGAAAGGGAACAGAAGGCTGTTTTTTTCACATATGGAAAGAAGGGCCACCGGAAGAATAACTACACCCAACCTTAGAAGAAAGGGGAAGCTTCAGATGCATTTTTTATTGAATTTAATCTATCTTTTTCTACAAATTGGGTATTAGATACAGCTTTTGGTGCTTACATATGTATACAAATATAGGAATAAATTAGATTCAAGAAGATTTATTGAGGAGAGGTAGATCTATGAGTAGCCAACAGAGCTAGACTTGTTTTTGTAACTGTTGGGAATTGCCACCTCACGTTGCCAACTGGGATGATCTTGGTGTTAAAGGGTTGTTTTTATGGGCCTTCATTAAAAAAACATATTTTCTGTATCCATACTAGATATAGATTGATTTGTTTTCAAGTTTGGAATTGAATGTTTCTTCTTTTATAAAGAAAACATTTGTTTTGGTAGGGCACATTTATACAACGGTCTTTATGTGTTGGATTACACAAACCAAGTAATGAAAATTGATGACAAAGATACTTCACATGACTCATACTACACCCAACATTGGCATCACTAGCTAGGTGATGTAAACAAGAAATTATTGAAAAAGTTACATCAAGATGGATATTTATATTATTTTGAACTAAAACCACTTGGCCTGTGTCATGCATGTTTATAAAGAAATATGACCAAATCCCCATTTGGTGAGAAAGGTGAAAGGGCTAAAGAGCTTTTTGAACTGGTTCATACCAATGTGTGTGGACCATTTCCAGTTTAAGTAAGGGGTAGGTACTCATAATTCATAACTTTTAATGATTATTTTAGTAGATATAGATATATCTACTTAATTAGGTATAAGTTGGAGTCCTTTGATAAGTTCAAGGAATACAAGAATGAAGTTGAGAACTAGCTTTGTAAGAAGATTAAGAAACTCTTCTTAGACTGAGGTGGGGAATATCTTAATCAGGACTTCATTGATTTCTTACAAGAGTTTTGGATCCTATCCCAACTCACTCCTCCTTATAAAACTCAATGGAATGGTGTAATAGAAAGGAGTAACCACACCTTGTTGGACATGGTGAGATCAATGATGAGTCATCAAATTCTTCTATTATCCTTTTGGGGGTATGCGTTACAAACAGTAGCACACATACTAAACCAAGTACCAACTAAATCGATAAATGGAATTCCATATGAGTTCTAGAGTGGAAGAAAATCCATGTTATAAAATTTATGTTTTTGGGGTAGAAAAGCATTTGTTAATTCCTCTTTAGGTAGAAAACTCACAACCTGAGGCACAAAGTCTACCTTTATAGGAAACCCCTAGGAAACAAGGGGATATTACCTACACAACCCATCATAAAAAAGGTTATACTGGAAAGACATGCCATATTACTTGAGAGGGAGAACATTTCCAAAAGAGATAGTGGGAGCAAGATAAACTTCGATGAAGTCAAGGCTCAAGGTACACACGAGTTGGTACAAGAACAGATTCCACAAAGCCCTGTGGATGAAGAATCTGTTCCAAATACACAAGTACCGCGAAGGAGTATAAGAGAGGTTAGAGAACCAGAATTTTATGATTTTATAATTATTGAGGATGGTGACTCATTATTAGTTGATAACAATGATCCATTAACCAACAAGGAAGCAGTAAGTGGCACAAACATTACCAAGTGGCAAGAATACATGAATTATAAAATGAATTCTATATACCAAAACCAAGTCTAGATTTTGGTATATCCCCCAATTGATATAAATACTATTGGTTTCAAATGGGTATTCAGGAAGAAATTGGTCATGGAAGGACAAGTCAGTGCCAATAATGAATAACTGGTTGCAAAAGGGTTTAAACAGTGTCAAGGAATTGACTATGATGAAACATTCTCACCAGTTGCAATTCTGAAATCCATCAGGATTCTACTTTCCATTGCGGCTTACCATGGCTATGAGATGTGGAAAATGGATGTAAAAATATCATTTTTTAATGGCAACCTTCTGGAAGATGTCTTCATGACACAACCTAAAGGGTTTGTCACTCCAAAGGATTCCAATAAGGCATGCAAGTTGCATAAAACAATTTATGGATTAAAGCAAGCATACAGGTCATGGAACATTCATTTTGATGAATCCATAAAAAAATTTGGTTTCATCAAGAATCAACGTGATCCTTGTTTCTACAAATAGTTTAGTGGGAGTGCATTCATTTTCATAATAGTATATGTTGGTGACATATTACTTATTAGAAAGAAGAGACCAGTCTTACAGTCTGTTAAGGCATGGTTGAATCAATGCTTCTCCATGAAGGACTTGGGCGAGGAAACAAATATTCTTAGGATCAAGATACATCGTGATAGATCCAAGAGATTTCTAGGCCTAAGTCAAAGTACATACATTGATAAGATACTTAAGAGATCCAGTATGGAACAATCCAAGAGGGGATTTTTTACAGTGTCACATGACATTAATCTTTCCAAGAAAATGTGTCCCCAGACACATGAAGAAATAAAGATAATGGAAAGGACTCCATATACATCAATAATTGGTCCAGTATTGTATTCCATGCTGTGTACTAGGCTAGATGTTGCCTACGCATTGAGTGCAGTAAACATATATCAAGATGACCCAGGTGACCACCATTAGATGGAATTCAAGGCTATCCTAAAGTATCTAAGGCGTACTAAGGATATGTTCCTGGATTATGGATAAGATGAAGAACTAGTCATTAGAGGATATGTAGATGCTAGTTTCCAGACTAATCAAGATGACATGAAGTTGCAAATGGGATACATATTAACTTTTAATAGAGGTGCAGTGAGTAGGAAGATCTCAAAGCAGAGTGTGGTCACAGATTCTACAACAGAGTTCGGGTATATCACAGCTTTTGAGGTAGCTAAAGAAGCAGTTTTGATGTGAGGCTTCATCCAGGAGCTAGATGTGATACCAAGAAGTAAATGTCCTATCACACTATACTGTGATAATACTACAGTAGTGTCTCTCGCAAAATATCCAAGGTCACATCAATAGAAGAAACACATACTTCACAAGTACCATTTCTTGAGGAATTTTTCTCGGAGAGGTGAAGTTGCAGTGACCAGTATTTCCATAGAAGACAACATGGTGGACCCCTTGACTAAATCCTTGACTCATCAGAAACATGATCATCATGTGATATATAGAAGAATGAAAGTCGTAGGCAGTTGGCTCGAGTCCAATTGGGAGTTTGTAAGATTTTGTGTCCTATAACCTACTAGTTTTACTTTGATTACATGGATATTTAATGTATTATTACATATTGTTCATTGTACTGCATGACTATGATGTAATAATGTCCTAAAGTATTTATTGCACTGATAAGGTCATGGAAGTTCCCCACTATGAAAGAGAATCTCCTCTCCTCTATTACTCACACCTTTTGAGCACTCTATATCAGCCAATTACTACCCAATTCTCTCCATATATTTACTCTTAGTGATCTAGAGGCCCTGATTTGATTAGAAACCCATCCTATGAATGATTTTGTTGTAAATATAAATAGGTTGTCTAAAAATGAGAAAGATAAAGAATGTACATCATGAATCAGACTCAAGGTAAGAAATACTTTAACTTAAAACCTCACTTTCAGTGTTTTAACGATTTATTTTCTTAATATTTTTCTTCTATTTCCATATTATTAAAATTATTTTATGGTTGTATTTATATATACATAAAATAATTATAAAGAACATTTTATGCCTCTTTTTAATTTCTTTAAAATGTTTAAAAAAAGAATCTTTTCAATTTTTTCTATTCGGGCCACTTCTGACTCTTTTCACCAAAGTGTAAAATAATGTTTTTCTTTAACATATATGATATGAATTTTATTCCTTATTTTCATGAATTTTTATTGATTTGAATATTCCTTTATAGGTTTCCATGTTATTTTCAAATGAAATTGTTTCCATGATATTTGGGGAATTTTTCATTTTAAAGAGTTTTCAAAAGAAAGGGGGTATTTCTCCTTGTTTTTATATGAAAATAGAAAGTTCATTGCTTATTGGTTAAAAATATTATTTCAAGGGTTTTATTATAAAAATTTGAAAGAATAAAATGTTTTATTCATAATATGGTACTTGAAGAATATAGATGATAATGGGTATCATGATACAACTTATAAGATAGGTGAGACTGATACAGATTGTACAATAGGTGAGCCCAATATTGTTATACAAAGGGTAAGTCTACTTCATCATATATAATAAGTGATCTTGATATTACTCTTTAATGAATTATGCGATATTCCTTGCCTTCAAAGGAAAGAAGGATGGAGTTAACCTAGGAGGGTTATCCTATGGATTTAATAGGGCTCTAGATATTTATAACATTATTTAAACATGGGTTATGAATATAATACTCTAAGTTTCCGAAAAGGGTTTCTATTTTATTAATATTGGTTTTAACTATTTTCTTTGAAAATAAAGTGTATTTTAAAGTGGGTATAATTTATTTTTTATACTCAAAGAATACTGAGTTAAAGGTAAATTTTTTTATGGATTTTTATGTTTTTCACTGGACTAATGGATTTATTTATTTTATTTCCCTTATTGATGTTTTTGAACTCATCACAAATTTTAATTTTTTTTCACAGGGTGTAAGAATGAGTAAGAACATGGAAAAAGTCGACATAAAATTCATGAAGATTATACATGAAAAAAAATCTTTTTAAAAGTTTAATATTTTAGGAAAAATGAATATCGAGTAGAAGTTTACATTTTGTAATATATAGGCTTGTTGTGTAATATTTATGATCTAATTCTGTAAAATCTAGACATAAAATATCTTTGGGAATAAAAGGATGTGAATTTTAGCCTAAATGAACTAAATTATGTAATGTTTAATGATGATTCCTTGTATTAGGTATCAGAGTAAAGAATTAGATAACATTAGAGGTTAGGATAATGTTGACATAATATCCTAGAGAGATTATACTTTATGGTTATGTTGAAATGATATATTTTTAAATATTTTCATATTGCTTCATCTAATATATTTCTTTTAATTTTTTTCCATAGAAGAAATAGTAAAGCTAAAGTAGTAAGGTATCAAAATGAAAAGTTCCTTCCAAATTAGCACCCTAGAATGGTTGGAATTCGAAATAAAAAATTTGTTTTAGTGATGGCTCAATTAACAAAGGATATAAATGGTGGTTGCAACCATGTTAGAGAAAAACGATATTTACAATAGTGGAGATTATTAATAGTTGAGGATTTCATGAAATAGAACCCTCTCGATTTATATAGAACCCAAAAATAAGTGGTATCCAAAGGATGGATTAATGTACTGGAAAAGATATTTGAAGTCATGGGATGCAAAGAATGTCAAAAAGGCAACTCTTTCCATTTTCCATTGTGAAGGTAAATATAGTCGATGGTGGTATTTAGTGAAGACTATCAGAGATAGAGAATATATTGATTCCATGTAATGGAAAAAAATTAAGAATATTTTCCTAGATAAGTATTTCCCTATGGTTTTTTGAATTATGATGGAGAAACAATTATTTGAATTTAAGAATAAATTTGAAGATTCAGTTGCTGCATAGGAAGAAATTTTTACAATATTGGATATGTACACACTAAATTTAATTCAGTACCATTATAGTAAAATTAATAGATTTTAATTATGATTGAAACCTAGTTTATGAAGATAATTGGACTCATGATAATTTAAATGTTATAGGACATTTTTTTGTTATGCTGAAAAATTTGAGTGGGAGTTTGATGAAACATATGTTCATTGGGATGAAAAGAGTAGGAATTAGTCAAGGTAGAAAGAAATGGAATATAAGTAAATAAATAAATAAGGAGGTAATCCCTCAAAATGTTCTATGTGTGGTAGAAGATATTTCAAGGAATTTTTTACTACATCTGAAAAGTGTTACTAGTGTGGTAAGTTTGGTTATAGGTCTCATGAATGCAAAGAAAAGAGTCTTAAACAATACAAGAATGGGGTAATATATAACCAGTAAATAGTGATATGTTTTAATTATAATTAATTGGGGAATTATGATAACATTTCCCACATTTAGTTACTCAAGGTTAAAATAATCATGATCAAAATTAAAAAGGTGTGGAAAAATCATTCACTACTACTATGTTTGTTGTTGGACCATCAAAAAAAGTGGTGGCATGTATGTTACTTTCTTATTTGAATTATGACAATACCCTGTTTGACTATAAAAATTCTCATTGCTTCTTTTTTAGAAATTTTCGAAGTAAAATGGGAATATCACCACATAAAAAGAAGATAAATATTTTTTTAAAAACTTTGGGTGGAAATATTAATGTAACCAAGATTTATTGGAATCTTTCTATTGTTAATAGTGGGATTATCTTTCCTAAAAATCTTATTGAATTTATTATATTATAATTTTATTTTATTCTTAGTATGAATTGTATTTTAGTTTATATTCTAAGATTTATTATAGAGTTATGAAATATATATTAAATGATTTCATACCTTTCAAAATATATCAAGAAACTATGAAATTAATTAAATATAACAGTGAAAGTTTCCTAGCTCATATTTTTTAAAAGAAATAAACTATTAAAATTATTGATGTGCTAGTATTGAATAAATATATGGATGTTTTTATTGATTAATTTCTTGGTGTTATTCATGATTGGGAGGTTGATTTTACCTATTGATTTATTCTTGATGTTAATCCTATTTCTAAACTGCCTTATTGAATAGTCCATGTAGTAACTTTGTAATTGAAAAACAAATTATAGGAGTTTTTAGATAACAGTTTCATTCATATGATAACTTCACCATGGGTTTCTCCTATTTTATTTGTTTAAAATAAAGATGATTCAATGATACTTTTCCTTGATTATAGAGACATTAATAACATCACTATTAAGAAAAATTATTCTTTATCTCATATTGATAATTTGTTTGATTAGTTATGGGGATCGTAGTATTTTTTAAAGATTGATCTCAGGTTAGGTTACCATCAGTTTAAGGTGAAGGAGAAAGACATTATAAAGAAATAATTTTGGACTATGTAGAACCATTATGAGTTTGTAGGTATACCCTTTGGGTTTTCTAATGCATTAGATGTATTTATGGATCTCATAAATAGAGATTTTCATGACTATTTAGAATTTTTTTATTGTGTTTATTAATTATATATTGGTATATTATAAAATTCACGAGGATCATGAATGAAACCTAAGGATTATTTTGAAAACCTTAAAATAAAATAAGATATATGTAAAATTTAGAAAGTATGATTTTTGATTACAATAAATTTATTTCCTCTAACATATTATGTATGAAGATGGCATAAAAATTGAACCTACTAAAGCAAATGTTGTTGAATAATGGAAAATACCTAAAAATGTCATAGAGATTCATAGTTTTCTTAGATTTGTGGGTTGCATCCATTGGTTTTTTGAAAAGTTTTCTTTTTTATCTCTCCTAATAACTAAGATAACTTGAAATAGAGTTAAATTATTCTGGATAAAAGTGTGGTGGTTTTTTTTAAATAATTGGAAAGAAGATTGGTGAATGCTCTGGTTTTGGACCTTCCATCTTGAAATGGTGAATTTATCATCCATATTAATGTTTAATTGGAGGGTATTGGTTGTGTTATGATGTATGATGATTAGTTAATTTCTTATACTTCACATAAATTGAAACCTAATGAGTAAAATTATCCAACACATGACCTTGACCTAACAGTTGTAGTGTTTTCTTCAAAAATTTGCAGATGTCATTTATATGGAGTATAATGTGAAATATATATTGATCAAAAAATTATGAAGGATATATTCACTTGGAAATACTTGAAAATGAGGTAGAGATAATGATTGGAATAGATTAAGGATTATGATTTCATAATTCATTTCTATCAAGGTAATGTAAATATAATAGTTGGTGCTTTGAATTAGAGAGATAATACATCATTAATTATGTTATGGCTAGAAAATGATCCTTTGGTTAAAGATTTTATGAATGTGTAATTAGAAATTGTAAATATAAGAACTCCTTATTTTTTTAAGTGTTTGTAAAATCATCTTTGTTAGACAGGATTAAGCAAGCTTAGAAAAATGATAATGTTTTACAGGAAAAAGGTAGAATCTGTTAAGAAGGATAATTTAGTAGTTTTTATTGTTGATGAAGAATGTGTTATTATATTTTTAAAGATATTATGTGCACATTTTGATTCCTAGTTAAATAGAAATTATTGGGTGAAGCCCATAGTTCCCTATTTTTTTCTCAACCTAAAAGCACTAAGATATACATATACCATCAGAAGTATTACTAGTGGGATAAAATGAAAATAGATATTGCTAAATTTATCAAGAAAAATTTTACTTTAAAATAGGTTAAAGTAGAATAAAAATTATAAAAGGTGATACTTCATCCATTACCAATTCCATAATAGAAATGTTAGAATATATTGGTGGATTCCATGGTGGAGTCACCAAATATATATTGAGGTAATAATGTGATTTGGGTTATTTTTGATTGACTAACTAAATATTCACATTTACCTCCCTTTTGATATAATATTTCTTTAGATCATATTTATAGACTATACCTAAAGGAGATAGTTAGGTCACATTTCTATTGTATCTCATTGTTATTCCATGTTTGCATATACTTTTTGAAAATTCTTTCATAATTCATTGCATACTAAGTAAAATTCTATTAAAACCTTTCATCCTTAATCATATGGATATTCTGAATGAACCATTAAGAACTTGGAAGACATGATTCAATCTTGTTCAAAAGATCACCAGGAAATTTGGGGTCAATATATTTCATTATTTAAGTTTTCTTATAAAAATAGTATTCATTTTGGTATACATTTGGCACCGTTTGAGGATTTGTATGGAAATATACATCAAAATATAGGTTTTTGGGATGAAGTAGGTTAAATAAAAATTTTTAGACCATAGTTGGTAGAATAAATGGTTGATAAGGTGAATATTATTCATCAATATATACAGATAACTCAAAGAAGGCAAGAAATTTATTTGGATAACCAAAGGATATATCATTTTTTAAGGTTTGTGATCATGTTTTTCTTAAAGTATATATATGGAAAAGTGTTTTGTGTTTTTGTAAAATGTGGAAGCTAATTCCATGGTTCATTAAACTATATGAAATCACTGATAAATTCATATTAGTTTCTAACCAAGTTTCTTTAACTCTAAGTTTATCTCGAATTCATTTTTTATTTCATGTTTCATCGTTATGAAAACATGCGTCAGATGCATCTCATGTTTTGATCCCTAAAGAAGTTTAGTTAGAAGAAATAATTTATTATAAGGAGAAACCAATATAGATTTTTGAACACAAATAGAAATTTATCCATAATAATTTAATTAATCAAATAAGGTTTTTTGAAAAAAACAATATAGTCGAAGAAGCCACACAAGAATAAAAATATTCAATGAGTTAAAGATATCCCCACCTGTTTATGAAATGAATAAAATTGTGAGGATGTATTTTCCAAAAGGGTGGAAGAATGTAACAACCCAATTAAATTTAACAATCAATTTAATTTCTTATTAGTATTTTGGAATCAGATAGTTATATTCATTATAAGAATATTAATTATTTTTTAAATAAAAAATAAAATAGTTTTATTCTTATTGAAATCATTTTCTTATGAGAATTTATTTAGATGTTAAATTTATAAATTTTATAATTTGAATTTTGAAAAAATGTACTTCATTATTGAAATAAGTATATCAAAATTATATTAGGGTGAAAATTTTAATTTTTTCCGAAAAGATTGATTTTTCAATGAATAGTGAAAAATACTTTTATTTGTAAAACTATCATTTCTTATCATTAAATAAAGTAATTTAAAAGTCCCATTATGATTTGAATTTTATCCCAATGTAACAAAAGTACTATTTAAATATATATAATCTAATTAATTATATTTTACGCTTCTTTAAACCTGATTTTGGTATAAGTACATTTTTGGGCTTACAAACACATTTTTCTAAAAACTGTTTTTCGTTACATTTTGCATTTTAATATTTAATTAATTTATGAAAATATATAAATTAAAACCTAAGAAATTTATTAACTATTTTAAATGAAGAGGTAAAAATTTGGTAAATATTTCCCTTTTAGTTTTTTCATTATGAATAGTAATTGTAGGAAATATTTATCACCATGGTAAGGGTAAATTAGATAATTAAGGTTAAAAATAATTTAATAAGGAATAAATATCTCCCTAAGATTTGTATTTATTTTAATTTGTAGGTTTTTTTGACTGTGACCATAAAACTATCTAAAATTTATAAAATTTTGCCACTTTCCTTTGATAGTGACCTTAATATAATTATAAATAAATAATTAGAACAAAATTTCACTCTCTTTGTTTTAATATCTCCATTTTTATAGGGGTAAAAGAGGTTATATTCACTTCTAAATGTATATTTTAGATATAAAATATTATTTTTTTTCATTCTAATTTTTATAAATTTTAGTGATGAAATAAAAACCTTTAACACTTATACAACACTGACATAGTGCTTGTGTAAATAGTAAAAAAACCAGGTAAATAATTTTAATAACCCTAAAGGAAATATTTTTTGGTAATTTATAGTGTCCCAAGTATTTAATGGATATATACAACATATTAGGTATGTTTGTATTTATTATATTTGAATTTCATTCCATTCATCTTATTTTAGAAGTCAAATTAAATGAATAGTTCTAAAAATGAAATTAATGTCATTTTATAATAAATGATGGCTTGTAAAATTATTTAGAATTAACAAAAAATACTATATTAAGAAAGGTGGATGGGATATTATAGATAATATTAACCATTTTCTATTTATGGGTCACTATTCCTTTTATAGTTACTTTTTTTTTACCTTTTTAGTGTAAAAAACAATGATACTACGGTAATCGACATAGGGTTAACAGGGGTTAAAATAAAGAAATAATGGGGAAAACATCACCTAAACATGTCCAAATTTTATTTTATGGGAGTATATTAACCCATAATCATCATATATTCTATATATATCATTATGGATCCATTTTTACATGAAAAATAATTTATATTAATTTAACACTTTAAGAAATTACAAGAGTTCCTTGTCCCTCACTTATAAAAGAGCACAACCTTTCCTCCCCTCCTCACACCTTTTGAGCACTATAGTTATTCCAAGAATTGACCAAGTCTATCCATAACTTTAATCATCATGACCTAGAGGCCTTGATTTTATTATAAAACATTCATAGAAAGGTTTTTGGTTTAAACCAAAAGAGGTTTTCCGATGAAAAGGAATATAATGAACACATGTGATGAGTCAAACTCAAGGTAAGGGACACTTTAACTTTAAACATTTTTATAAATGTTTTAAATATTTATTTTCTAAATATTTTTCTTCCAAGAAAATATTCTTAAAATTATTTTATGGATGTATTATTATTGACAAAAAATAATTATAAAGGAAATTTTATATCTCTTTTGACTTTCTTTACAGTGGTTTAAAAATTATTTTTTTAATGTTTTCCATATGGGTATCTTTTGTCTCTTTTTTCCAAAGTGTAAAAGAATGTTTTTCTTTAAAAAAATTAACCTCATAGTTTTAGTGATCACAAAATCATTATTCTAACGACAGTGATGAATTTTATGTTTTCCTGTAAGTAATATGTATTCTCAGAACAGGTGATAAATATGTTTAAGTATGAGACACCATTGAGACATACGTTGTTGTCCATGAAACACCACCAGCATAAAAATATCTAAGTCTAAGACACTTTTAGGATATCACACCATCATATTATCATATTGTTGGGCTGACGAATTGAAAAAGTATGAGATACCATTGGTTGACACACTTCCAAGATATCATGCCTCCAAAACATAAATTTGGCTAAGTATGAAATATCGTCAGATGTCACACCTCCAGACTCATACCACCAACACTAAAAAAAATTACCTAAGTCTGAGACACCGCCAAAGCATACACCATCAAACCATAAACTGCTAGTTGAGACACCACTAGAATAATAAAAAATTGGCCAAGTCTAAGACACCACCAGTGTCATAACGCCAGAGAAACATACTTCTAGAGAAACATACCGCCAGAACTTGAAACCTACAGATCCTAAGACACCATCACTCTTTTTATTAATTTAATCATTTTGAATTGGATTACTCTAACAACTATATTCATAAAATATAATTCCATTAACTATTTTAATAATTGTACTTAAATTTTTGATAGAAAACATACCAGAACATGTAGTATGAGGAAACAGCTGATTAGGATGTTCTTACTACTGCTAATAAAAGTAGAGAACACTTCGTCATGTATACATAGAAAATAAAATGCATAATATATAGAAAAATGTTGTAGAGAATAAAAGAGATGTGGATAGAAAGAGGTCATGATTCACTGCATATCTGAGAGCTGAAGCGTAGGACCTTATCACAAAAATGAAGAGCTAACCTACTGTGAACGCTCAACTAAGGAAGCCATATCATCATCACATCTAGTTCAATCCTCTATCTAGAAAACTAGAGTTTGTGACACTCTATTGTTCATTAATATTTCAAAAGAACCTGACTCAAGGTTCATTGTTGATTAAACTCAAGAGTCACAAGTTGCATTGAAACATACCAAGCATCTATAAACTCTACACTCATAGATTTCTCAATTTTATTTAGTTTTATTACATTTTGAGTAGTGTGTGTGCTTACTCTTCCTTACCACACACACACTGTCTCTTTTATTGAACTTAAATATACTTGATATCTTCTCAATCAATTTTATTATTTTTTTCTCCCATAGATAAGAGTGGTAGAGGTCCCTAGGTGGCCTGTTTATTTTTTCTCTCACATAAAACTGTAGAAGAGGTTGTGTGTGTCTTGGACAGTTATAAACTATTTTATCAACCTGATCCAGGTTTTGGATCATCTAGTTTATTTTATATAAACTACTTGGTGGTGGGTGATCACCAAGTGAAAGGGACTAGGTCTCGACTTGATACTGCAAATCTTGTTTTTATTTTTCCACTGTGTGTTTTAATTGTGTTTTACTTTATTTCTGATTTAAAACTGAAAACTATTTTAACTATAAACAAAATATATATACTTTGATATTTTATATTAAATCATGTTCATATAGTATTTTAATCAAGTGAATTGATTTCAAAGGATTCAATAATATTATATATATGAGTTATATGAGAACTAATCAATATATAGATAAATATTTATAATGATTAAGATATATATCATGCTAATTATTTTGATAAACATTCCCATTTTAAACATTTGCGGGATTTCAAAATAATCAATTTTTATTAAAAATTGTTATTAGGTACTTAATTCACCACCTCATTAGATACTCACTCCAACCAACAAACAAATATGTTATGAACAAAATTTACCACCATGATGAATTTTTATTGATTTTATGATTACTTTATCGGTATCCATGGTTATTTTAAAATGAAACCATTTCCATTGTATTTTGGGAATTTTTCATTTTAAGGGGCTTTCCAAAGAAGGGGGTATTTCTCTTTTTTTATGAAAGTGGAAATTGTTTTTCTTATGGATTAAAAAGAGTATTAAAGGGTTTTATGATGAAAATGTGTAAGAATAAAAAAAAATTATTCATAATATGTACTTGAGAATTATAAATGTGGATGGGTGAGACCGATACATCTTATTCAATGGGTGAGATTGATACAACTTATACTATGGGTGTGCCCGATACAGCTTATAACATGTGTAATCCTAACATAGATCTCTAATGCATTGGATAATGTTCATTTTCTTCAAAGGGAAGAACAAGGGAGTCGATCAGGGAAGTTTCTCCAATGGATTTAATTGGGATCTAGTTATTTATGACATGAGTTCAACATGCGTTATGAATATACTGCTTTAAGAGTAATATATCACCCCTCCTCATTGTCTTAAGAAGAGGTAGTGGTGCCACTAGCCTTAAGTGATATCCCCAAGACACTAGGGGTTGGTAATAAATTCCAAGGTCTTTAAGAAAATTTGTGTGATTACTTTCCTTTAAAATATGGAACATCCAATCAACATAAAAAATAAACATATAATCCTCAATATAATGCATGTGAACAAAATAAAACTCAACATAACCAAAAAAATACAATATCAGAGTTACAATGGAAAAAGAATATAATAAACCCAAGTATAACAAGACTCAAACCATCAACATGAAAAACTCCAAACCACCTCCAAGATTCAACTCACCATGCCATGCCCATAGTTTGAAGAAGACTCACTAAGGAACTGAGATACCTATCCTTTACCTATGTCATGATTGATGATACCTGCAAATTCACAACATTTCCCAAAAAGGGGGTGAGTAAAATCATAGTAGGAATTCCCCAATGACTTCCCAACTATTGCCACTCGGAAAAAACTTGTTATTCAAATTATATAAAATAGTTTAAAATTAGTTTTAAATAATTGGATTGATACCAAAAAAAATTTCCAAGGAAAAACAAATATCAAGTTTTAAAACTATTTTAATTTATTTGAAATTGTAACAACTCAGATTTTACCAGTTATTTTTTTAGAAAATTCTTAATAAAAGTACAAGACTAGGCACTAAGATGGCATGCGATTCTGATCCCTAGAGTGTTGGTAATGATCTATCCAAAAATGCTTAGTATTTAATATCATGTGTCAGTGGTTTTTCTTAAAAAAGTGGAATAACTCTTAAATGGATGCCTAAATCAGAAATCCAAGGGCACTATTATGTTCAAGATAATTATTTTACCCTAGGTGCGACTTAACTTTAGTCAGTACGGGTCTCTAGTGAGAAAATCTAAAAATGGAATAACTGTAAATAAAATAATAAAATAAAAAATATTTTATTTTTCAAATCCTTATTACACATAAATGTTAACTAGGATTGCAAATTAGAGAGTACCGTTGAGCTCGAAAGGACGTGATTTCCTTAGGTAGAGCCTAACTTTGACCGGTGCAGATTGAGGGTAAAAGTTAATTTTTGGACTTTTTAAAGATGAAAAAAATAAAATTAAAGAAGTTTATTTTTTTCCCTTTTGAATTTTTAAAACTTGGATACGTTTCAACGCTATGACAGAGAAACCCATTCTCCTTTCATAAATGAAGTAGTGTGGCGATGTTGTTTCAAAGAAAAACAGTAACGCTGAGACATATTATCACATTAATGCGTTTCCTCTATTAATCAGGGGATTACTTGAGAGTTTTCTCTGAGGATATAAATTAATTACATTGGAAATCAATGAACATAGATGAATAACAGATCGACAACAATGACAGATCATGATGCCTCTCAATGGATTAACATCAACGGTTGAACCCCGATGTCTTCAGATCCTGTTTTCAAGGTAGGGGTTGTTGTTTTAAATCTTGTCTTTTCCTGTTATTAGATTTAAATGACGAATACAAATCAACGCAAAAATATGTGGACCCACAGTTCGATATTTCTTGTGGTAAGGGAGTTTTTTTGTTGGGTTTAAACTGGAGATTATCTTGGTGATTTTTGGTTAACCGTTCTAATGGAGAAAAACCTAGATCGAAACAAACATCGATCGAGGTCCGTTCATCTTTGTTTGTATATGAATTTCCTCCCTCCATTTTTCATTCGTCATGGGAATTCATCATTTGGAAAGTGAATCAACTTTTGGTAATCAGTTGATCATTGTGAAACTGATCCTTATCGTAATGATCCGACATCACAGATCAAGGATGGACACAACACGACGGAGGTGGGATGATGATGGTGCAAAAAATATTGAGGTGGTGCGAGAGATATCATATGCTAATTGATTCACATCTAAAAGGGATTGTGGCATGATTTTGAACCCCTGGTGATAAAGAACATGACCCAAGGACTCATGAACGTCTTCCAGATCAAATAACAGACCACCAAAACACGTCTGGTGGCCTGCAGACGACACCAATAGCATGCCAGCGAAGACCAACAACAACACGTGATGGAGAAGGAGGCTTGTGGAATACGCCACGAGAGGCGATCAGAAGCCACTGATTGTGGCCATCGATAGTTTGGTGGACACAACTAGAGGCCACGATCCAGCGGGACCGTAGTGGCGACCCGCAACGCCTGCCGCGTCCTAGGTGAGAAGACTAGCCTGATCTAGCGGGTCGAGTTGGTCAGGCAGGCCAGGCCTAGTATCTCGAGCAGGGCTAGTGCTATGGTGGGGCCAACACAATAGACCAGGTCGGACTCAGGTCGGGCTGGGTTGGGTAGGTCCGTCCGGATCTGGCCGGACCCAAATCCCACCAGACCCCTTTTCACTAAAATGCCAATAGCTTTCAAACCGTAAGTCCAATTGATGACCCATCTATGACATTGAGACCCTTATGATAAGGTGGTACTTTTGATATGGATTGGTGGGGTTTTAGTTGGACCACAATGGTATGGTATTTCTATCTTTATCTTTTCTATAAGGTATCGATATCGAGTCCTGATCCTGTTATAGATGGTGACAGTAGAGATTGAGATGATACCCTTGGGATTCTCTATAAAGGTACGATGAAGGATCCCATTCTTGTCATAGATAATGTCTTGTGTTCTGAAGTGGGTTGGCCTATAGTGGATCTTGGTGGCCAAGAAGACATAAGTGGTGAGGGGATCTAGGTGTCCTAGTAGGCTGAAATGACTCCATGGTCCTCGGTGCCCCAGTGGGTTTATGTGGAGGATGTACTTCACTGAGAGGACCGGTCGGTCCTCAATTCTCTTCGTGGTACCTTATATAGGGTTTACTACATGGGTTCTACCAATATTTACATGGTAACCCATCCCCTATCTGGGATGACAATTCCGGTAGGGCTAGGATGTCCCCCAATGAGCCCTGGGTGCAGGAACCCCTCTCTGTGTATTGATATCTTTCCTTATTTCATGAATTTACCTGAATAGTGTTCAATGGAAAGTTCTTAGTGTGCTCTCTTTGGGCGGCCCCCAAAGAAGCGATACCTCCTGTGAGGGTCTCTATTGACTTCATAGCTCAAGGAGCAGGTTCTCCGAGAATGATCTTGCCTTGAGTTAAATCTTGTGACCAAATATTGAGTGTGATTTTGAGACTCCATATCTCAGTGAGACTAGAATTCTTAAGAAAAATTCATGGAGTATCAAGACCGGATGCTATCTTTTATACTTTTGGTAAACTTGTTCTACATGATTGATTTTTTTAACTCGAGGAGTGGGATATTCTAGAATCAAGCATGCTACGAGCGGAACCATATGGCTGGTAGTGGATGAGACCTTGAGTCTTGGAATCTCTTATGAGTATACCTGGATGTTCTTGTTATATATGTTGTTGAAATATACCAGTGTTAAGCTGATTTTACCTTCTTGGTGTTTCCTTTTTGGTATTTTATTTTTTGTTTCAGGGTCCCCTACTGAGTATTGTTTTACTACCCCTTCACGGGCTTTGACTGTATGTGTCGTGTTATGTACAGTTGACTAATGCTTTAGTGGAGTCCTAGGAAGAGAAAGACTAGGACCAGGACTGGATGGTTCCATATAATATCAGACGATCCGAGGTGTTTCTAGTAGCTTCCTATAGCATCTTTAATGACATTGGTTGCAGGTCATACTTTATAGCTGTCTTTTTAGTGGGCTTGTGTTTTTGTCCCGGTTTCACTTTACTACTTTACTTTCTACCTCACTCTATTTTTAGGTTTTAGTGGTATACATGCATTTTATTTAGTGTTTTTACTCTCCATCCCTTGTGGCTTGTAGTTGAGTGCATGTGTACAGTATCATAGGCAAATGCCTCCCATTTGTGGGATATTCCTACTCGGTGCTAGTCTCCAACCCTTATCCTATCAAAGGTGGGTTTGTGGTTGTCATGACATGGGCCTCAGAGGACAAGTCGTGACAGAGTGGTATCAGAGCCGGTTAGTTCTACCTTAGGACTAAGAGTCTGTGATATTGGATTGGGGAAATAGTGTTAAGTGTTTTGACTTCAGTGTTTTGGACTGATACTATAATGTTGGTGTAGCGGCTAACGTATCTATACACCAGGACTCTCGAAACCAATTTTTCTAACTCGGTACATGAAAACACTGGTTGCTAAGAAATAATGGTACGTGCATCACATAGGAATGATTTGTGTTTTCCATATCCTTCTTGAGTCATCTCACTACATATACTCTTTTTACCGTGATACATCTTGTTCTCCTCAGGATGTGTTCATGACGCCAATCAGTGAGGTTTCCATAGAGGGATCAGGATTTTGGAACGATGTTTGATAAGGACTCCCTGATGGGAGCCAGTCATAGAGAAATTTTTCATTTGGATGGTTAGTAGGTGATGATTTCTCCTTATGATCTGTTATCAGACCCATCTCTAGTGTTTCAGGTAGATGAATCTTTCCATATTGAATCGTGGATGTATCTTTTGGGACTAGAATATGAGGCATAGGGTTCGGATATGTATCATTGGCTTCTGAGGCAATGATCAACCAGGA
Source organism: Viscum album (assembly GCA_963277665.1). NCBI lineage: Eukaryota > Viridiplantae > Streptophyta > Magnoliopsida > Santalales > Viscaceae > Viscum > Viscum album. Next base: position 998,043,522 of record OY728135.1, read on the forward strand.
ATAATGGTCTTCAGGACCTACCGATGATAGCTGTACAACGTAAGGCACATAACAGAAGGTTTCGTCAGATGTTCTAGGGAAGTGCTTGTTCCTATAAGAAAAGGATTTTCTATGCTTATTGTAAAAGGGGGAATCTCTAATGAGATTTCCCCACCGTTCATGTGGTATTTATATAGGTGGTTGTTGAACCACCAAGGAAGAGGTAACAATGAGAGAAGATAGATTCGTCGAGTGGAGGGCGTGGCAGGAGAGTTTGGGAAGCGGTAGGAGGTGGCCGACATTTTGGCGTGTTACCACCACCACCTCTAGGTGGTCCATACTAGACTTTTGGAGTTGGAGGACAAGGGAAGAGACAGTTGTAGGCTGTCAATAATTATGACCACAGGACTCCAGGGATGATTCAAGGTACAATATGTGTCTTTCTACTTTATATGCGGTATTGATATACACTTGTTCCAGTGATTTACCTTCCTTACACTTTTCTTGTTTCATACGTATATTTTTCTACTAAATTGTTGACTTGATCCTCACATTTAGAGACTTTTACTAGAGGAGACCTAATGACCACACATTGGTGATTACAGTGTGAGATAACTATTAGAGGTGAGAGTTTCGGTTGGCATCTCTTGGTAGTGGCATCAAGGCCATATGATATCATTCTTATTATGAACTAAATCCTCAATTCATACTTAGATTGATTATTTTAGGAAAAGGATGCAGTTCATCTGTGGTGATGGAACTATATTTCCCTTTATCAATGAAGGGGAAATCCTTACAACTCTTGATGGACTCAGGAAGTGGTGGGTGCAACTGATTTCTATTTAGTTTCCTAGTCTGACCCTTGGTGTAGTGGATGTTATGAGTTCTCAAATTTATTATTAGTGGTAGTGTATAAGTTTTTCATCCTTGAATATTTTCCAGGTTTTCCTCTCCGTTGAGAGTTATACTTATGCATTGGTCTACATCTCGGGGTGGTACCGATATTTACGCCAGTATATCAGATGGATCCCAAAGAGATTCATGAGATGGGGGTGTATATGGGGGGGACCTACAGAAGAATGAATTATTAATTCCCAATGTTTCAACCTATAAAGCCCCAGGTGATCTTTTTTGATGACATATTAGTGTACTTGACATCCAAGGGGGAGCACACAAGACACTTAAGGATGGTCCTGGACCCACTTTGGGAGCACCAGCTACACAGAAATATCTTGAATTGTATATCTTGGATCAGAGAGGTCTTCTATTTCTAGGACACATAACCCAAGAGGCTAGAGTTTCTATTAATCTAGTGAGGTTTGAGATGGAGTTTGATAAGAAAAAATCCCATAATCTTGAGTTAGCAGTGGTGGTCTTCATGTTGAAGATGTGGCGATACTACCTAATGGGAGAGAAATAAATCATCCACTTCAACCTAAATATTTTAAAGTATGTTTTCTCTTAGAAGGACCACGGATTGAGATAGAGGTGATGCCTAGAGTTCCTCCAAGACTATGACTTTGAAGTTTTCTATACTCATGGGAAGAGGAACGTGGAAGCAGATGCTCTCAGTTAGAATCCAGTTAGCACTTACTAAACGAGGAATTGAAGCAGTTGGCCTTATTGAGGTTATCCTTTATGGAATGAGATGAGTAGCTTATATCCAATCATTGGTTGTTACCTTTCCACTATTAAACGAGTTAGAGAGGCATATTTCAGTGATACTGACTATGAGTCTTCACATGATCAGTTTTCTATAGGTAATTTACCTCATGGACATTCTAAAGGTGGGGAGCATTTCATTCTTTTCTGGAGACACACAGTTGTAACAATGGATTCCTAGAGTGGTGAGATGCATCGAGATATTTACATGGGTGTCAAGGAGGACACATGGGATGATAGAAAAGATTGAATCTGGGCTTACATGTTGGGATGAAAGCTAAAATATTTTTTGAATTAGTTTCATGGGTTGTTCCTTCTCTATATTGGGGTACCATGAAGGAATTGGGAAGGTATATAGATGGACTTCATGACAGGTTTTCCAAGTAAATCTAAGAGAAGCGATACCATCGGGTGATCATTAACCGACTCATCGAGTCAGCCCACTTCCTAACTATCAAGGAATAAAGTTTAGTAGAGGGCTCACGATGCCTCTACATGCTATATATAGTTATAATCTATTGAGTTTCATCGACGATTGTTTCAGATTGTGATTCTTTCTTTACATATCAATTATGGTAGGGATTAGAGGAGGCATTTGTAGGGAATGTTAAAGTCATCTAAAAGTGGATGAATAATGCACATGTCCATCCAATGTTTTGTGCTGGTAGATAGCAGAGACCTTTGGTGTTCGAGGAAGGAGACCATGGATTCCTTTGGGTCTCACATCAATAAGGGTTACAAAGTTTTTTCTAGGGCGGAAAGCTATCTCCAAGGTTAATAGTCCATCTTTTAGGTGGTGGATAGAGTTGGAAAGGTAGCATAATTCTTATCTCTACACTGTAGTGGGAATAGGTACACAATTTCTTCTACATGTCTTAGCTGAGGAGATTCGTGCATAAACTCTTTGCACATCATAATCTGGGGTGAACTGGACATTGACATTAGAGTGCTTTGGGTTAAATGCCCAATGAAGATTTAAGATCATTTTTGGACAATATTTTCCCTTGGTACATGTCTAGAGGTAGTATAGGGATCTTAAGAGGAGGATATAGGAGCGAGAGGCTTAGATTCATGCTCAGTGCTCTCACCTTTGTTCGAGTAAACCTTGTTTTGATTTTTTAGCATGAAAAGCCTTAATGTGGAGAGAATGTTATGACTTTTATTTTCCTATTTATTTTTTTATAAAATTCTTGGGAAAATTATAAGACTTGGCACTAAGACAGTGTGCAATTTCGAGGCCTGAAGTGCCCAAAATGATCTGTCAAAAATATATTAAGTTTTTAATAGCGTGCATGAGTGGATTTTCTAAAAAAGTAGAATAAATCTTAAACGGGTGCCCATATCAGAAATATGAGGGAACAATTGTGTTCATGATGGTGGGTTTACCCTAGGTACGACTTAACTTTAGTCTGCGCGGGTCTCCAATGAGAAAACCCAAAAATGGCATAACCATAAATAAAATAATTAAATAAAAATTATTTTATTTTTTCAAATCCTTATAACTCATAAACGGTAACACGGATTGGAAATTTGAGAGTACTGTTGAGCATGTGAGGATTGCTTTCCTTAGATAGAGCCTAACATCGATTGGCACGGGTTGAGGGTAAAAGTTAATTTTTAGAATTTTTAAAGGATAATAAAATAAACTTAAAGAAGTTTATTTTATTTCCTTTTAACAATTCACAGCATGGAGAATTTGTGAGGTTGTGACAGAGAAACCCGTTCTCCTTTCATAAATGAAGCTGTGTGGAGACATTGTTTCAAAGTGAAATAATAACACCGAATCGCATTAAAGTATTTCCTCTATTAATTAGGGGACGACCTGAGAGTTTTCATTGAGGATCTAGAGGAATTACATTGGCGAGCGACGAATGATGAAGAATGAAGGATCTCCAATGACAATAGATCGTGAAGTCTCTTAACAGATTTCCAATGACAGTTGAACCCCAATGCCGACCGATCCTTTTTTCCATGTAGGGGTTGTTATTTTGAACCTTGTGTTTCCCCATTCTTCGATTTAAATGAAAAAAATGGATCAACCCACGAACAAGTTGACCTGTGTTTCAATCGTTCTTGTAGGAATTGAGTTTTATTTTCAGAGTTTAAATGGGAGATTATATTGGTGATTTTTGGTTAACCATTCCAACGACAACAAACCCTAATCAATACAAACATCGATCGAGGTCCATTCATCTTTTTTGATTTATTCCCTTCATCCCTCCATTATTCGTTTGTTGTGGGTATTCATCATTTGGCATGCGAGTCAACATTTGGTGATCGGTCGATCCTTGTGCAACTGATCCTTGGCGTAAAAATCTGATATCATAGATCCAGAATGGACACACCCTGAAGGAGGTGCGACGATGACGGTGGAAAATGGATCGGGGCGGTGCGGGAGATATAACATGAAAATAAATTAGCATAAAAAAGGTATTGTGGAATGATTTTTAACCCATGACGATGAAGAAAACAACCCGAGGACTCTAAAACATCTTCTGGATCAAATAATAGACTACCCGAGCATGTTCGGTGGCCCGCGAATGGCCCAACCGACACTGGCCGACGATGACACATGGAGGCAGCCGCATACGGGAGGTGACAAACTGTGATGACGAAGGAGGCATATGGAATCTACCATAAGTGATGATCAGAGGCTGTCAAAAATGGATAATGGAGGTTTGGCAGACATGGCTGGAGGCCGCGGTGCAACGAGACCACGGTGGCAACCCGTGGCAACGACCGCGAGTGGGACATTGTGCCCGCCGCATCCCAAGATGAGAAGACTGGCCCGCTCTAGTGGGCTGAGTTGGTCAGGCGGGCCGGCCCTAGGCTGGTCCCAATGCCTCGAGTTGGGCCTCCACAACTGGCTAGGCTACCATAGTGGGCTGGGTTGACTCGGTGCGTCGGGTTAGACTGGACCCGAACCCAACCTGACCTTTTTTCACTAAAACCCTAATATCATTCAAACCGTAAGTCCGATTGATGATCCATATGAGGTGTTGGGACCCTTGCGACGAGGAAGTCCTTTTTAGATGTGTTAGTGGGGTTTTAGTTGGACCATAAGGGGATGGTGAGTGTTCTCTTTGTCTTTTTATAAGGGATCGATGCAGGATCCCGATCCTGTCATAGAGGGTGACAACAAAGATTGAGACGATATCCTTAGGCTTCTCTATGAAGGTATGATGCAGGATCCCATTCCTTTCATAGAGAATGACTCTTGTTCTAAAGTGATTTGGATCAGAGAATATCTTGGTGACCCAACAGGCCTAAGTGAAGAGCGGATCTAGGTGACCCAGTAGGCCAAAATGACTCTGCGGGTCTCAGTGCCCCAGTGGGTTTATTTGGAGCATGTACCACACCGAGAGTCCTGGTTGGTTATCAATTATCTTATTGGTACCTTAGATAGTGTTTTAAAAATGGGTGTGACCTATATTTACACCGGAACCTATCCCCTATTTAGGATAATAAATTTAGTAGGGCCAGGATGTCCCCCAGTGAGCCATGGGTGCAGGACACCCTATTCGTGTCTTGAGATCTTTCCTTCCTTCATAACTTGACCTGACCGGAGTTCATAAGGTATTTATTAGTGTGTTATCTTTGGGAGGGGACCAATGAATCAAGACCTCTTTCCAGGGTCTCTGATGACTTCGTAGCTCAAAGAGCGAGTTCTGCCAGAACAAACATGCCTTGAGCAAAATCCTATGACCAAGGATTGACAGCGATATCGAGACTCTTAGTCTCAGTGAGACCAGACGTCTTAGGGATACATCATGGTGTATCAAGAATTTTTTTTATCTTGGATACTTTTGGAATACTTGTTCTATCTTCTTGATTTCAGATAGTGCAAGGAGTGGGATCACTTAAATTTGAGCATGCTACGAGCGGAACCATATGTCTAGTAGTGGATGAGACGTTGCATCTTGGAATCCTTTACGAGTATTCCTGGATGTAATTTTTATATGTCTTATTGATATATAACTATATTGAGATGACTGTACCTTCTTTTTGGTGTTTCCTTTGTGGTCTTTTACTTTGTGTTTTGGGGTCCCCTACTGATTATTGTTTTACTCACCCCGGCACGGGCGTTTCCCACACATGTCGTGTCTTGTGCAGTTGACCGATGCTTTGGTAGAGTCCTAGGCAGAGCATGACCAGGGCCAGGACCGGATGATGTCGTGTGAGATCAGACAAGCTAAGGTGTTTTCGGAAGCTTCCTACAATAGGTTCAATTCCTTTGGTTTCAAGTTAGACTTTACAATTAACTTTTTCATTGGGCTCATGTTTTTTGCCTAGCTGCACTTTACTTCTTTAATTTACACTATACTCTATTTTTGGGTTGTGGTGATATGAATGAATTTTCTTTACTTATTTTTTTTAATCTCCAACCCCTGTGACTTGGAGTTGGGTTCATTTGTACAAGATCTTAGGCAAATTTCTCCCATTTGTGGGATATGCCTACTCGGTACTAATCGCTAGCCCCTGACCTATCAAGGGTAGGTTTGGAGTTTTCACGGCATGAGCCCCATGGGATAGGTCATGATAGAAATAAACATAACCATGTATCCACCCACACACACTCACACACCATGCATTCCTAGGTGAAATTTCGATTCTCATGAGTGTTCTCTCTTTGATTCACCATTTTTTCAAAATTTGACCAACACTAAGTGATGTAGTGGAACACACACCTTCCAAAAGGTCACTTATATAAATGCACTCACACCAACTATGTATTCAAAAACCTATTCCAAAACATTCCACATAAAACATTTTCATTATTTCAAGTATTTCAAAAAATACCTTACAAGTTTCAAAAACTAAACCATAATTATAAAATCATCATTTTAAAATATCTAATAAAGGGGTTTTTCAAAACCAATAAATATTCCACAATTTCATAGCCAAAACTAAAAAGAGGATTTCTACAAGAATCAAACAAGGTTTTAATCACCATTTAAATCCATTCATTCAAATAAAACTAAGAATTCAATTTCTATTTCAGGTGGAGATGATAAGGAAGCCACCTACCTCTCAACGATTAGCAAAAACAAAGAAAAATATTTAAAACTTATAGATTTAATCAAAAACCATGTTCCCTTCACTAGATTTAACAATATATATTCAATATTGATATCAAAAAACATATATCTATCCATAATATAATAGTTCTAGGGTTTTAATAGAGATAAGAAGAAATTATCTAGGAAGAACAAGAAATAATGGGAATATACCGATGTATCCAGACATCCAACATGATTTTATTCACCAGATAATCACTTCTAGATTGAAGGGAATCATATATCAAGTCTATAGAGAAAAATGAATATGATATATTTAGAGAATAGGGGATTAACAAGGCTTAAAGGGATAAATTAGATCTACAATTTTAGGGGTTCCAACTATATGATGCATGGTTAGGCTGTGCAATTTGGAAAAATATGCGCCAACCATAAGACGCTACTATCTTAAGCCATCCCCTCACATGGTTGGATCACACAATTAGACAAACTATGAGAAAAACATGTTATTCTATATTAATCATGTTTTATTTTTTCCCCTAGGTACTCATATTATTTAGATAAATTATGTGCTAGTTGTGTGCTTTACTAATGACCATTATCTTTCCTTTCATGGTTTCTTGGAGTTGGTGCACGATTTCTACTAATCCTGTACAAACTGTGAACCTTTATAAAAGCCCCCAAAATGTGCCAAAACCCCTTGGAACCTCCTGAAACTCAACCTGATCATTATGAATACTCAAAATACATGAATACGGGGTCCTATACCTAAAACCAATAGTGATACATGATCCTCACCATTTTTTACCTTCTCAAGAACGTTTCCAAACCTAATTAGTCTTAGAAGAGATCATACCATTTCTCCAACATTTCCTTTTCATGATCCCATGTTTATTCCTTAATCCAAACATGTTGCTATAAAATCAATACTAGACCAATGTTGTTCCCATGTAAGATCTTCTCTTGCCTATCCATAATTTGCACCAGAATATAAATGAACACAACATCTGGATCTAGGTCAACGTGATCCCATAGAATCACATGCTCAGGATTAGGTTGGTACATATTTAAATGAGATACTTGAAACAAATTATGCATTGAACTGAACCTTGTAGGAAAATCCAACCGATATTCCATCTCACCAATTCATTCAAGTAACTCAAAAGGGCCTTTGTATCATGGATACAAAGTTCATTTCTTAACAAAATGAAAATACTCAATCCTTGCGTAGATTCTCAAGAACACATGATCACTCAAATCAAATAACTATGGTCACCAAAGATGATTTTTGTATGATTTCTAATGACTTTGACATATCAACATCCACTTTTTACCAACTGAATATTCTCTATTATCTCTTTCATAAGGATGATCCCAATCAGTGAATTCTAACCAATTCTCACTCAACAAAGTGGAGAATGAAAATGATGCCAATACAATGATTAAAATGTATCCATATATATCAATCCCTGATAACTATTATTATATGATAACTCCACTAAATGTATATGCTCATCCCATGAACCACAAAAATCCATCACACAAGCCCTAATCATGTCCTACAAAGTTTGGATCATCCATTTGAATATTTCATACATTTGAGGATGATAATTCATGGTAATAGTAAATTGGGTTCCAAGGTATTACTGTAAGGATTTTAAAAAATGAGATAAAACTAGGGTCTTAGTCAGATACAATCAATAATTGAACATCATGAATCTTTACAATTACCCTAATTTTTCTTTGAGACAAGTATTTCACTATATTAGTCTCACAAATATGGATGAATTGAGCCAACTTTATGAGATAATCCACTATCACCCATAAGGTATCATGTTTCCTAACCATCCTTAGTAGACTTTTTACAAAATCTAGGGTTATTTTCACCCATTTCCATATAGAAATTGGTAAGCACTACAACATACCACCTGGTCTTTGATACTTTACCCTGACCTACTAACAGGTGAGAAATTTCAAGATAGATTCATAAAATTTTCTATTCATTCCAACCCATCAAAACACTGCTCTCAAATTATTATATATTTTCTAAATTCCATGATTATCAACCCTTATCAAATGGTGGTACACACTAAGAAGTTTTTCTTGATAAGACAAAGGTATGACCATATAATCTCTAGACCATAACAAAAAATTTACATCCATATTCTATTCATCAATGATATCACAACCATCGTGTTTTACCTCATAGAAACACCTTTAGGGTCAGATTTCTAAGAAAATATAACCCACTCAACCAAATAAAGAATAGAAGAAACTAGAAAGAAAAATTCAATATCACCCTATTCTTTATAATCTATGTGCATATTTGATATGACTTACATATTTTTTCATCAATCTAAAACCTCTTTATCCAATAGACCATATGACTTCCTTCTCAATGCATTTTCCATGTAGTTCCATTTACCCAGTGTATACATCAATTCAAAGTCAATCATATATAGATACTCCATCCATTTTCATGGCCTTAAATTCAAATCCGTTTGTGAAAAATTGTTTTTCAAACTCTTTTGATCCATATACACCATAAATTTCTCACAAAAAAAATAATGACACCAATTCTTAAAAGAATATACTATAATAGGTAATTCCAAATCATGGGTTGGGTAGTTTTTCTCATGCGTTCATAAATATCATGATCCATAAGAAACAAAATGATATCCCTGTATAATAACACATCCTAACCTAGATCCTAATACATCACAATAGATTACAAAGCCTTGTAGAGACTATAGAAACATGAGGATATGTGCTTAAGTAAATATAACCTTTAATTCTTGAAAGTATTTTTGGAATTCATTATTCTATAAGAAATGAATTCCTTTCATCATAAAATTTATCATTGGTGAGGAAAAATCTGAAAAATAATGTACAAAACATCTGTAGTATCCCGCTAAGACAAGGAAACTATGTATATCGAAGACATTTTTCAATGGTTTCTCAGAGATAACTGATTCTATATTTTTGGGATCTATATAAACTAATTTTTCTGAAATAACATGAAAACGAAATTTACCACTTATATCTAGAAATCACACTTTGATAACATGACATACTGATAATCTCCCGCAAGATACCCAACACTATATCCAATTTTTTCACATGATCCACTTTTTTTCAAGAATATATTAGAATATAATCAACAAAAAACACCAAAAATAAATCCAGATATCTCTAAAATATTTGATTCATCAAATTAATAAATATGGATACTGAATTAATAAGTCCAAAATTCATAATGAAAAATTCATAATTTTCATATCTACTTTTGAATTTTTAATTTTGAATATTTTCTTCCTAACCCACTGTTGGTGATATCAAAAACATAAATCAATTTTATAGAAATAATAGGATCCCATCAATTTTTCAAAAAGATCATTGATTATTAGAAGAGGGTACTGATTCTTTATCATAATGTGGTTATTCTTACAATAATCTACACAAATTCTAAGAGTTATCCTCCTTTTTCACAAAAAGAACTGGTGCTTCTCACAGAGATGTGCTTAGTCGAATGAACCATTTACATTTCAACTCTTCCAATAGAACATTCAATTAACTCAATTCTATTAGTTCCATATAATAATATTAATGGTAAATAGGACTGTTCTATAGTAGTAGATCTATCATAAACTCCAATTCTCTTTTGGGTGGAATGACTAAGAAATTTTCAAGAAAAACATCAGAAAATTGGTCACTAATAGTTGGTAAATCTTCATTAACAATATTATCCACAGATTCCAAATTAACTACTTCTAATTGTAAGATATGGTTCCAACCACCGATTACAAAAGTCCTACTATAGTTTATTTTATCTCAAAATATCCTCTAAAGAGAGTCTCAATGCTATCAAGAGGTGTAGAACTAACCTTTCAAGAATAAAAATCAATGTGGGTGTTGAACAACATCAACCAATCCTTACCTAGAATCCAGTCACAAAACTTTATATCTAAAATAGAGAAATATAAAAGAAACATAGCCCCATTGATCATTATAAAACATGATTTACACATACATTCTTGACACTCACATTTTTTAAGAGGATTTTAATGTTTTAAAACATAATGAATCATCTCAACATGAAAACTCATATGATTAAAAAACATGAGTGGAAATAAATGAGTGGCACATGACCATATCAATAAAATGCTTCATAAGGGTAGAACTCAAAATAATGGTACCTATCATCATAAAAGAACCCGATTGATCATTCAAGGTCACCCACTCATATTAATACACCTGCTTAATCATTGCATTTTTCTCTTTGTTACCTTGTTGAGATTTCACATGATGAGTAGTCATGGTGTTCCTAGAATCACCTTGGATCACTCGGTTATGATGATGAGAATTATTCTACTTCCCTAATAATTTTGACAGATATGAGTCTGAAAGAAGTGAGATATGTCTCTAGAACCTGACCTTGGAGAACAGTGACAATAGCACTAAAGATGTCTCATATGATTGTAATTGTGATAAACTCTAGGTGGGTCCATAAAATCTTGATCCATATGCATGAAAGAAACACATTCAAAACAACCCAACTTACTTTTTGATAGAGGATGAATGGTTACTGATTCCATAGTGAGATTATGAGGTATCCCACTACTCTAGAAGTAGGTGTCCCTCTTCCTATTATTCCAAACATTGGAATTATTACCTATTTTCATAGGAATAAATATACTTCTTCTAACCATATTGCTTGAGATATCCCTTTCGATGATTTTCACTCTATTGAAAATTTATATATAGTATTCTATATGTAGAATGGAAAATCTTTGAGAAAATACCAGGTCGTAACCTTGAATAAAAAATTCATGCCTTTAAGGACACACTTGTAACAAATTATAGTGAAAAGTAGATTAGATTCATAAATTTATCCACATACAATATCACTGAGAGATTATATTTATTTAAAATGAATAATTCCATTATTCTAGAAATATAAAAGGTGTGAGGATATAATTTCTGGTTAAAAAGACCCTCAAAATACTTTCATGTCATGCCTTGGTCATGTTTGGCCTAAATAGATAAATCCCACTATTAGTGTGCTGGATCCTCTAGTATATAAATTTCCAATTTCTATTTTTTCCTCTATTGGTGTACCAAGGAAATAAAATATTTGAATCATCTTATTCAACTAGACTTATGCTTTTTTTGTTTGAAATACCCCCAAAATATGGGTGTATTATGCTTTTGGAACTACATCAATTTGTATACTTATTAGGGTTCGTCAGTCCTATTACCCCTATCCACGACCTGAAAATATGGGAAAATGATTTGGAAAATCTATTTGGTCACTTTAGGCTCAGGTGAAACCACATTCTCAACAACCTCTTCTGGTTGGTTTCTATGATACCTACCTATTTCCATTATATATAAGTAGAACAAAACTCCATTTAGTCTCATTTATTTTAATTGAAGTCATAGTAATTTCAATTGAACACCTCAATACAAATCACAATATATCTTTCAAAAATTAAACAATTTTCACCATTTTAATCCTTTTAAAATACTAAAACCATTATTTTCAAAACAACCATTTTCACTATTTTCAAAAATAATCAATCTTTTTCCATTTTATAAGCTATTAAACACATAATGAATAGGGAAGTCCTAGTGGGAAGCCTTAATACGAATTGATTTCATGTAATTATCATCAGTTAAACCCATGATGATTAGGTGAAAACTCACCTAGAAGTGTCTCAAAACAATTATGTACCCAAACACTATGATAGCATGATGTTTAGTATAAAAAGGTTATCTATGTCTTTTTAAGCAATAAATTTCATGTTCTAATGAACCTATCTCCTTGATACCATCACAAAGATTAAATGATTCTGTCTCTAACTGAAGGACCAAAAAAATTTATACCATTTGTCCCAAAACGAAAGTTTGAATGGTCATGAATGATACCATCGATCCTATAATGAAAGATAGACCAACCAATACTGATACCATTTTTAACATATCACCACTTCTGGTTGGATTGAGAAGAGGTGGTGGTGCTATTGGCCTTAGGTGATATCCACAAGACACCAAAGGATTGAAATAAATCCCCAGAGCCACAAGAAAATTTAAGGGCAATTTTCCCTTTAATGATAAAACATCCAACGAACATACATAATAAATATCCAATCCACTATATGATATATGTATAAAAAATTCAACTCAAAATAATTAAAAGAAAGATAGTATCAGAGTTAAAATATAAATGGAAGATAATAAAACTAGTGATAATAAGACTCAAGACATCAAAAAAACCAACTACCAACCATCTCCAAGATCCAACTCACTAAGTCAAGCCCACAATATCAAGAGGCCTCACTAAAGAATTGAGATACCTTGACTTTACCAATTTATCAACATATGATATCTGTAAACTCACAACAGTTCCCAAGTCCAAATCCATTTTCTTTAATATTTAAAAACCACTTTATGGATAAGTGGTAACCTCACATCAACTAGATATAAACCAAACCATATATTTCTAAATTCAAAATTTAAGAAGGGAATCAATCAATAAGAAACACATACCAAAATTTTAAATTCAAATAGGTCCACACAGCCACACATCTATGCATCCTCACATCTGATCACATCATCCCCAAATCATTATAAGACCACACATCCTATTGTGCCATGAAACAATGACCTCAAGAAACTGAATCTCGAGTAGCATCCACCTCGAGTCGTGCTCTGTGAAGTTGAGCAAACAATCATCATCTCCTCGAAGTAGTTTTCCAACTAGAACCGACCATCAGAATCCATTATCTCCACTGTTAAAAACACCATCGTCGCCACCATTTCAAAAACACCACCATGTAAACAGAAACTAAACCTCCACCCCAATATGGAAAGTAAATAGTACGTCGAACCAAATCGCCCAGAAGTCATCATTGTCACTATAGAAGAATCTTCGAACAAAGAATTTGAACCAATCGATTCAAAATATAATCAAAACCAAAAATAAAACACCATATTTAAAATCGCAGAATGATGGCCACATATCTAGAAACCCAAAACCAAGATGAGTTGAACTCTATATCTACTGAAATAAAATGAAACAAAAAAAATACAGAAACCATGAGATAGAAATCAAAAAGCAAGAAGAAAGAAGGAAATGATCGAGTAAACCAGGAAGAAACTCTAATAACCCTACCTCCATCACCATCCCAAGAAACCCTAAAACTCCATCATTATTAACCAAAAATTGGGTCTTGCATGGAGGGGTAAGTTAAAAAGGGAATACGAGGAACACTAATTAACAATAATAGATCGAGAGACTCATGATTCATTTTAAATGAACAAAAAAATGTGAATTTGGGAAGAACCATCCAAATAAAATCAACAAAGGCCTCACCAAATGCCTCCTATAACCATCCCAAATCACCAAAATAACATCGAGTTAAACCAAGATGGTGTTTATTTGTGTTTGTTCTAGGGAAAAGAGAAGTCTTCATAGTAGTCAAGCCCCAGAGGAAAACAAGGGGATGAGAAAAAGATAAGGAGAAGCATGCTGAAGAGGAAACCACTCACCGTGAAATGGATTATAAGAGGTGGGGAGCATCAACACTGGGAAAGATCTATAGCGCACAACAGTTCCCAAGTAGGGGGAAAGTATAAACCCAGTTTAATTTCAACAATTAATTCCTAACTAATTACACTTGGGAAAAAATTGTTAGTATAATTATATAAAATAGTTTAAAATCCATTTAATAAATTTAAATCAAAACCATAAAAAATTTCTAATGGGAAAAAATTATCAAGTTCTAAACCCATTTCATGTAATTTGTCATACCCATAACCATGTCTCCATATACACTACATGCATGCTCAGGTGATAGTTTTCTACTCAAAAGTGGTATCTCAATGATCCACCAAGTCATCACAAAGTGACCAATACTAGGTGACCCAATGGAACATTCCCCTTCCACAAGTCAAGTCTATGAATTCACTCACACCAACTATGTATGAAAAAAACCTTACCAAAACATTCAACATAAAACCATTTCTTTGATTAAAAAATTTTATTAAATAATCACTATGCATCAAATAATAAACCATAATTACAAAATCAGTATTTAAAAATCTCCAACAAAGGGGTTTTTCAAAACCAATCAATTTTCCACAATTACAAGACAAAACCAAAAAGGGATTTTTCACAAGAATAAAACAAGTTTTTCATAACCATTTCAATAAATTCATTCAAATAAAATTGAGCATTCAAGTTATAACTCATGTGTAGATGATAAGGAATCCACCTACCTCGCAATAGTTGGTGAAAAAGAAGAACAATGTTTAAAACATCTATATCTAATTACAACCCATGTTTCCACCACTAGATTCAATAAGATATCATCAAGATTTAAACCACACATCATATATCTATCCATAAAAGATAGATCTTTGGTTCTAAGAGAGACAATAAGAAATGATCTAGGAAGAATATGGAAGAATGTGTACTTATCGATGAATCTAGAACTCCAATGTGATTTGATTAACCAAATAATTGCTTCCAGATCAAAAGAAACCATCTTAAAAGTATAGGGAGAAAAATGAATTTGAGATATTTAAAGATAACGAGGTTAATAAGTCTTAAAGGTATTAATTTTGAGTAGATCCAAAATTTTAGGGGTTCCAAATATACACCGCATGGTTAGACTGCATTGTTTGAAAAATTGTGCGCCAACCATACAGTGATAGTGTGTTAAGACATCCCCTCACATGGTCGTCTTGTATAGTTTGAAAAACTGTGCACCAATCATGATTCTCCCTCTATTTAAATTTCTAAAATTTCCCATATGCACTCGCATGGTTTGGAAAAATAGTGCACCAACTATGAACCTTCTTAGTGGACACTGTTTTCCCTTGCACCATTTACTGGAGGTGGTTGATGGTTTCTACTAACCATGCACAAACAATAGACCTTCATAAAATCCTCCAAAACATTCCAAAACCCATTAGAACCTCCTGAAACTCAACCCAATCATTATTTTTGGGAAACAATCCCTCAAGGTAACATTGAAGTATTTTTGGGTTGATTTTGTTTGTTGACAAAGCAGGTTTACATGGAGAATTGTCGAGTTCCTGAGAATTTGTTGACAATACTTGTTGACAAAGATCGATGACAAAGGAAAGGACGATCTGGAGGCGGTACAAAAGATCAGTACAAGGTGGCACCGTTTCCCAGTGTTTGCCAAATTTTTGGGGTCCAAAATTTGGAATTTGGTGAGCATCGCGAAAATAGGATTTCCATGAAGATCATAATTTAATACGGCAAAGGAATGAATTTCGCGAAGATAGGATGCATGGTTTGGAAATCACGAAGACCAGAAGAATGGAGGCGGTGAGTGTTCACGATTACGTCAAGATTTGTGAGCAGCAGAGGCTGAAGCACATCACGGCGGAGAAGGGATTCGTGAGGGAGCTTCGCGACAAAGTTGCGAAGGTATGTTGACGGTGATTCATCGCGACTAAGTCAAGCTTCGCAAACGTCAAAGTGCCGTGGTGCTTCACGATTTGGACAGAATTCCGGCGGAATCTTTGGAGCATCGTGATTTGAGATGACGTGGTGTTGACTTCGTGTGGAAGGGACGAGGGTCGGTGGAATCACCTATAAATAGAGGCCGACCCCTTCGAGCGAAGTAGAGAGATTTATCAGAAAAGATCATTTGCTCTCGTTTTGCGAAGGTAGTTCGCGGAGCCAGTGTGCTTCGCGAAAGAGGAGCTTCGTGGCGGCTATTGTAGCTCCGCGAAAGTTGTGTGCTCCGCGCTGGCTCAGTGAGCTTCGCGAGAGAAGTTTCTTTGCAACGAGTTGAGCTTCGCGGGAGTTCTTCACAAGAGAGCTTCGCGAGAGAGCTTCATGAAAAGGCAGGAGCTTCGCGAAGGCTTGTTTGAGCTTCGCGAAATTGGGAGCTTCCCAAAGTAGGGTGCTTTGCGAAGGTAGTTTCCAAAGGTAGTTCCCCAGTGGTCAGAGGCAAAGTGATATTCATCAGTGGATGAAAGTTGGACTTCAAG
Source organism: Viscum album (assembly GCA_963277665.1). Classification (NCBI taxonomy): domain Eukaryota; kingdom Viridiplantae; phylum Streptophyta; class Magnoliopsida; order Santalales; family Viscaceae; genus Viscum; species Viscum album. Next base: position 998,060,213 of record OY728135.1, read on the forward strand.
AGAGCATCTATCAACAGTTGAAGATGCATTATTTCATGCAAATGAAGAGACCTACAGGTCTATAAACTGTGAGTGAATCCCTTCACAGAGCAGTGAGCTTAGGAAGAGGAAGAAGGTGATCCTATCCACCGGCAGTGAGCCAGAGAGAGAGAAACAGGGAGTGACCCTTGGGAAAGCAGTGAGCTGACCCTAAACTTTGTAAAGGCAGTGAGCCTGGGCATAGAAGTGATCTAGCCTGAACATTGTAATCCACTGCTAGTGAAGTTTAGTGGAATTGGTACGACCGGAAACCTGTCGGCGTATGCTCCTTGGACGTAGCCTAGTGAGGGTGAACCAAGTAAAAATCTCTGCGTCTGCCTGCTAATTTTCCTGCATTGCATTTAAAGCATCATCATAAGATAAAAGAGAAACTAAGTGATCATAACATACACACAAGTGCAAACAAAGTGACCCTTGTAACAAAGAGGTCAAGATCCAGCGGGGTAGGAAGAACTTTGAAAAAGAATATCCATACCCTGATTCATCCCCCCTCTCAGGGTATATAGGCCCCTATTGGTCCTAACAATTATAAAGACTCAAAATACATGAATAAGTGGTCATGTAACTAAAACTGGGGATGCTACACCATGTTTACAAAAATGATTTATATTTATTTTATATGGGTTTTAAATATTTTCTTTGATAAAAAAGTGTTTTTTAAAGTGGATGTGATTTATTTCATACCCTCAGTGAATATTGTGATAAATGTAATAATTATATGGGTTATCATGTTTTTCACTCGACTAATAGATTTCATTATTTTATGTCCCTTACCGATATTTTTGTATTTTCTAATGTTTTTAAAAGTTTTTCATGGGGTTTAAGGATGAGTAAAAGCAAAGAATAAGTATAGTTAAAATTCTTGAATATTAGTCATGAGGGGAAAAAGTTTCATAATATATTTTTAATAAAAGAATTATGACATAATTCTCTAAAATCTAGACCTAAAAGATCTTTGTGAATGAAAGAAATTGAATTCTAGTCTAAATGAACTAGATTATGTAATGTTTAAGGCTGGGTAATTATATTGAGTGCTGAATATATTGGTTTTTATAGTAGATCCTAAAAAATGTTAATAAAAGGACCCCTTTTTCATGATATTTTTAACTGTGATAAATAACTCCCTTTATTAGTTATTTTTTAGTTTTACTATAGGGAGGCCTTTATCAGCACTTTTTTAAGCCCTCATAAAGGTTGACCTTTATTAGTTTTTTATCCTCATAAAGTTCATTATTTATAATAAATAAATTATTATAAAGGGAGACACTTCTTAGAACATATAAAATAAAATAAAATATATATTATTAAAAATAATATTTTAATATAAAAATATATTTCTATTGATATATATATATAATATAATATATTTTCTTAAATATGATTTATATAATACTAAAAATGAATTTACATTTAATATATAACATATTCTGTGAAAATAGATTATAAAATAATTATAAAATAATACTAATTAATAATTTTCAAATTAGTATCATGTAATAGCCATTTAATAGCAATTTAATGATAGGAAAAATTAAAAAATTAATTAAGATCATATGAAAAGTAGAAACAAAGAGCTTGAACAATAAAAGATCATAAATATTGATCCAAATGTTGGTTTAGGCTCCACAAGATGTCAAATAAATTATTTTGAAGATATAATGACAGTCAGACCCAAGAGATGAAGGTACCTATTTTTTGTGCCAAAAAATACACAAATGGCCTCTAAAACTACATTTTTAGTTGAGACGCCCTAACATTTGAACAATTAATGAAAATTAATCTTTTTTTAAGAGGATACTCTTTTATTTTATTGATGGGGAGTAAATTTTTTTGCTAGTATTACATTCATATGGATACTATGGTGTTAAAATTTTATCATTTTTAATATTTTATTCTTATTTATATTTAAATATATATATATTGGCATGTATTTAAATATAAAAAATTAATTATATAAATAAATTTTAATCATATTCAAATATAAATTATATTTTTAAATATATAAACTATATTTAAATAAATAATAATTATCGATTTTATTTACCTTATGAAATTTATGAATATACATTCCTGTAAAAATATATAAATAGTGTTTATATATAAATGTGTGTGTGTGTGTTTGTATTAACAAACATATATATATTTATGTATATATTCTAATATAAATAAATAAATATATAATATATATAATATATTTATATATATATACCAAAACATAAGTACATATATATTTATAAACAGACACTCACACATAAATACACATACACACAAACATATATTGTTTAAATGTATTTAAAAATAATTATATAAATATATATAAATATATGGATAAATATATGGATAAAAAATGTTTGTAAATAAATATAAATAAATAGATATATCATAAAATATGGAATAAAACAAGATATGTCAGTGGTAAGGGTATTCTCTTGGCATAGAGGTCTTAGTTTCAAATCTAGGCATGCATGGCTGATCAGAGAGGGGGGCATCATTGATATGGGGGGGGGGGCTTCACACATGATGAGGTGGATATATTGGGCGGGGAGAATTGTGGGAGAGTGCTAATAAATTGGGGGTGGGAAATGATAATGTTGGTAGGGCGATGTATAAAGTACCGATATTTTAGTGTGTGTATATATATATCCCTTTAAATAATATGAAGTTCAATATCTTACTACACATGCACTAAAATGAAGGTTGTGACACATTTTTAAATTAATAGAATAATTTTTAAAATATCATTATTATATCATATAATTTATCTATATATGATATAGAATAAAAAAATTCTTTAAATTGGAAAATTGGAATGAAATAATATAAGAAACACTTAATGTTTAAGAAGGTATTTTAAAATTAAAGTAATTTATCATTATATTTCAAATTTTATATTGAAATTTAAATATACAATTTTCAGAAATATAATTATATATAATTTATTTTATTTTTTAATTTATTATATAAAAATTTACTTAATAATTTTTTTTATCCTTTTCATAAAATATCATTTTTTTCAAGAATATAGTTTTTGTTAAAATTATAATTTTCACGACATTATCAAAATATCAGAATGAACTATAAGGTCATAAAAACATTTAAGTTATAAATTATTTAATTAATAAATAACATTATGGAGTTTAAAATATTATATGATCTTATATAACCCATGGACAACAATTTTAGAAGTAAAGTAAAAGGATACTCTAATAAAAAAATTATTTTATGTCTTTTCCATCAATTAATTAATATTTTCATAAAATTAAGTTATGGACTTATTTTAATATAATTTTATTTATTTATTTATTTATTTATTATAAATCAATTTAGGATATAAAAATTATTTTTTTTAATGATTTAAACTCACACATAAATTTTATGCTAAAAAACACAAATATATTTAAAATTGTTTTTAATTGTTAAGTGTGTTTGTTTTAAAATTAAATTTTATTAATCATAATATTTTTTAATTGATAAAATTAATATAATATATATGATTATAATACTAATATTAATTAGTAATATAAATATTAATAACTAACATTTTAATTAATTAACATGGGTGAAAGTAAAATTTACCTTGGAAAGAGTACGCATGGGTAAAGTGAAAAGTAAAAGTACAAACCCATAAATAACTCAAAGGAATCTCAAAATTGAGTGTATTAGAGAATTATTGGCCATATAATTTCCTAAAACTCATAATTCATAATTATGGAGATCTTTGAACTTGAATAGTGTAATGATATAATTTAACTACTTAAGGTAATTTCAAAACTACCCTCCCCTTAAATTATAAAACTATACACTTACACACATTCTTCATACAACATTACATTCAAATTAATTGATTAAACTATACCCATTGTTTCATACTTGAACAATCACTCGTGAACCATATTCTTTTTCAACCCTTAATTAACCTAATCTCTTCATTTTCAAGGATAATTCTAAATAAAATCAAAGATTCTAAAGTGAGTATTACTCTCCTCTTAGTCTTTATTTTTAATTTTCCTCTTCCAAATCATCCATAAATTTTTTAATAAAATTAATTCAGTGTCATATATATACATAAATTTCATTATATTAATATAAAATCAATTATTAATTCATTTTTACACCATTCATTAAGGAAAAAAATGTACCGATCATGCATTCGTGCAAACTACCTCTATCACAACACGATGCATTTCATTTTTCATAACTACCAATTATAGATGGTATGAAGGATGGTTTTGATTACTAATATTTTCTTATGTCACTTATTAAATTATTAAATGATCTCATTTTACATTTACCTTTATTTCACCCATTTATTATGGAATGATAATGTTAATCATGCATATGTGCAGACTACCGCCACCATAAATGACATGCCTTATTTCACTTAACAACCAAACATGGATGGACATAAAAATGTAATTAATGTACTAATATTATGTTTATAAATTTTTTATAATTCTTAAAATATTAATTTTAATATATTTCCACTCCCTCTATTCATTGATAAATGGGTTTGTTAATCATGCATACATATAGACCACCGCCTCCATGAATGATGAATTTCATTTTTCAAAACCACCCATCATTAATAGTTATAATAATGGATTTGATGAAGATATATGAAGATATATGATATATATTAAAGGAGTGAATCATCATTATTTGTGAATTGTTTTCTTTATTATCTATGTTAAAATTAAAAAAATAAGTATTAGATAAAAATGATGAGGAAATTAACTAAAAAATTAGATAAAATGTTGATAAAATCAACTAAAAGGAAATTTTATATAGTGATATATCATTAAACTATGACATAATTATTATTGATCATATAAAAATAAAATACAAGGAATTTATTCAATCTTACATGACCCTAAAAGAAAATAATTTAGAATCTTAGTCCTAAAAACATGATATATTTAACCACTTTACAAAACATAACATTCATGTATTACAAAAAGTCACATAAAATCTTTTATCCTTTTGGGTTGTTGTAAAACTCATATATAAAACTTTCATTCTTATTTGCATACAAATGACACGAAAATCCAGTGCATCAATTAAGTATTCCTAGATTATACTATAGATTAGTATATCCTTTTCAATATTTTGGGTGATGATAAACACTAACATAATATCGTCATTATTTGTTCATCAAAATGGGAATATCCCTATTCTCATGTATTTTTTATTGAGAATGATGATGAATTTTTTATTATTGATCTTGTAAAAATATATCATTTTACATAATGAATGTGAACATGCATATTAGTGATGAACCAATGGAAAACATATTTGATGGTGAGTTGGTGAAAAAGTGTCTATATGAATAAATAGGAAAGGTTAAACACCTCTACTCATGTAAGTATTGTGAGATTTTTTTGATATAATGGTAGGATGATTTAATTTCACATCATGTGAAATTAAAAGAATTAGTTTTAGTCCATCCATTTAACTAATGTAAACTAGATTTGTTGATTGTATGGATTTAAAAATCATTTGTGATATTATATCATGAACCAAATTGATGATTGAATAGCCCAAATAATGCCACCACCCACCAATGTTAATCCAAAGTATTATTCATTTCTGAAAATTTAGGATTTAATCAATGAAATTTTTAATTTATTTATTTTTTGAAGTTTTTAATCATGCTACTAGACTCATTTTCAAATGGGTCTTAGTTTGGATTTTTGGTTCTTTACAATATCATTTGAAGTGGATTTTTTGAATTACTTTTTGTTGTAATGTTTCATTATTGAGATTATTTACATTTATCTCCTTTACAGATGTAAAGTGAGATATATTTAATGCAGATGATGGATATATATCCTTAAGAAAACGAAACTATTGTTGACATGGTGTAAGGAACATTCCTTTCATTTGTGTTTGTATGAATGGAAACATTCGTCCGCACATATTTTATTACTATGATTCCACTTATATAATTTCTAATTTTTTTTTCAAGTTACCTACATTATTGAAATTATAGATTATAAATCTATGCATTATTAGTGTTGATTTCCATATAATAATATTGAACTGGTTCTTATTTTGGTTATTATATGCTACTGTGACCCTTTATTTGTAGTGTAGAGAAGACATGGGCAAGCAACTTCATCTGTTTGTTTATTATTCAGTTGGTTCTTGGTGAGGGGTTGCTTTCACACTTTAGTAATATATGATAATAATTGTAATGTGATAATAGAAATTACATCCTATGATAATAAGTTTGAAAAAATAAGTGGTGTTTCTTTTGGTTATTAAAAAAATTCATCCACTTAAATTTCTTTACAAAATCACGTTTAAAAGTGGTCAAAAACATTTTTTTAATAAGAAACCTGAAATAATTTAACAATTGCTATTATCATAAGTGAAAAGTGATTGTGCACACTTTTCAATAGATGTTATCGAACACACCCTTGGTATGATCCCTATTCTAATCCACTTCCCAAAAATTTTATTGTTTGTAGGACATGGATTTATCTCTTTCTCTTCCTTAGTCTCCAACTTTTCCTCTACCTCCACCTTTTCCACAACCTCGACCTCCACCATTGCCAAAAAAATATTTTTTCCAGCTAGTTCTTCTAAAAAAGTAGATTTCTTTCATTATACATATCCTTGATAATCAAATCAAAATATTATATAAGAATTATAATACCAATGATTCACACCCCAAATATATTTATAAGGTTATATCCCATAATAGATCACAAAATAGTTGGTAATCACATAAATTTGTTGTTGGAAAATGTTTTGACACCATGTATGTTTCCCACTAATCTCTAAAAAAATTTAATTCTTTTTTTGAGTATTAAGGTTGTCAAAAATCTTGTTAGTACTGAGAAAATATATAAAAACAAAATATTATGAAATATTTGTAATAAAATTGTTATTAACTTTTTAACTTACTTATTTGGGGACCTGGTCTTTTCATGATTTATGATATCTCTCATAAATTTCCAAACATAATATCCACAATTGTTTCCATTATCTTACTTTGGACACTATAGAGACATTGACCAAAATAAGTAATTTTTTTAAATATGTTTTGATAGATAAATATTTCTATGTACCTTAATTTATTTCCTTTTAAAGTAATCCACATAATTTTTATGTCAAGTCAACCAAATTCATTCCATGAAGTAGCCTATATTTAGTGACCATACTATCATAAAAAAATATTTTTAAAGCACATACTAAAACATATAATTCATAGTTTTTCTATAAAATGTTGATTGTAATGTATTAAAAATTCAGAATAAGTACCATGTGCATTTAGTTTGTTGGATATACAGACATTAGATATAAATGAAAATTAGGTATCTAGATTGATTGTAATCAGAATCCAGTGTTACCTAAAAAAATTAAAAAAAGTCTTACAAAAAATAAAAAATGTATTTTTATGTGATTATATTATAGAGATTTACCCCTGCATTGTAGGAATCAAAAAGGGTATGTTGTCTTTTATTTTTTGTCAAACACATCGTATATATCATATTTTTTTAATCTCAATTTTTTCCTTCTACAAAGTAGTTTTTTTCAAAGAAATGATATAGGGATTAATGAATCTAAAGCATGCATCTCACAATTTTCCATTTATATAATATAAATATAAAATCTTATAGAAAATATTAATAGTTATTAACTTTAATGAACATATTATATCATTTTTCAGATAGACATATAATGAAAATGAACCTTATATATGCATTCATAATTGAGACTCCAAACCATTGAAACTTTAGAATCTTATTTACACTCTTGTGAACAACTATGCCTGTCATGAAAGTTCCATATATTTCTTCTTCATGTGGAATGAAAGAAATATTTTTCTCTTTAAATGTTTCCTCTTCATGAATTTGTAATGATAATAAATGTTTCTCTAAAAATGATATGGAGAAGGTACTCCCAGAGGTTCCTTTTGATTTCTTTTTTCCATTCACTAGATTCTCTTGATTCGACGTTCTATTTCCCTGTTTTTGTATCCTTATGTAATACCATACCTCACTTCATACCTTTTTTCATAAAATATTACAAGTTTTACATAATTTTTTTAAAGGCATACCTCGTGTATATTAATAATATTAGATGTCTATGCTATGAAAGTTCAAATAAAATCATTGACCATTTTAATATCCCGATCTTCAAGTGGAACATTCAACTAAATAGTCATCTCTTGAGCTACCTCAATCCCCCCTCTCATGTAATCTTTTGGGAGTTATTTATGGTGTATCTTTTCTCCCAGGATATTATACACCATACCCCTCACAACAAGGCAGTGCGTGGGTGCTGATAGATATAAATAACATACCACTTTACCCTACATAATTTTAGTAATATAAAGTCATCATAAGTATTTTGATTCAAATTTAGGTGAAAGAGTAAGGAAAAAATTTATTAACTCATGTAAGTTATCTGGAAAAGGGGAATGATCAGCCTCAAAGCTAGAGAGTTCATTTGGTTTTCTATATATTGAAATTTATTTACCACCATCTCACTTTGTTCCTTTCTCGTATATTGTTCCTTCAAACCAGACAGGGCAATAATATTTTTCAAAGAATATAATTTTACCAAAAATTCTTTCATCATATTATATGCATCTTCTTGTGGTTTTTTTCTTCTCAAAATATGTTTGAGGAGACACTTCAAAACCTAATCCTTTAATGTGACCATATTTTTCTATCCAATTCAAAACTAAAAAAATTAGTTTTTCTTACACTATGGTCTCTTCCAATTCTTATGTCTAAGCCATATAGAAAAAATATGAACATAAATAGATATTTTTATATAATACTACTGTAAATCATAATGAATTAATATTATAGCATACATAAACATTTTTTCCATAATGATTTTGTGCTTTCATAAACTATTTTACCCACATTATGTACATGATCCTCCTTCAACAACACATGATGTGGGATGGAAGTTGATTCAGATTTTGATTCACCAATATACATAGAAACAAAGGAACATATATTGTTTAAAATCACATAAAACTTTTATTTTTCATTTAAAATATATACCAACCTGTGTGTGGGTATTTACCCTTAGCATACCTAAGATGTGACTTGGTAAGAAGAGTCTGGAAGCCTCTATGGGATTTTCCAGTGGCCATTAAAACATATTTCGTACCTAAATATACTAAAATAAATGAAATTTACAAGGAATAATGAAAATTAAATCAAATTTTTATTAAATAGTTTTTTGGAAAAATATAGTAAGTATATCATAACAATAACATTATATCTTCTCAAAGGATTTTCTTTATTATAGGATTTATGTGCCAGCACGGATCAATACCAATTGATACATTCATCATTATCGTGACCCCAATATTACAAATTAACATTGACTTGTTGGGGTCAATTGGTTTTCTATGTTGATTCCATCCAAATTAAAATTTTATACTATTACTTCTTCCATTGATAAGTTATTTTTCAACACTGTAATGTTGCATCATTTTTGTTTTTTTCATCAAAATGTTATTCATCCCCTAATAATTATGAAGTTTCAGTATCAATAGTCTATTATTTCATTGGATTGGTAATATAATCATGGGCAGAATACATTGTTTTTCTGAATGAGTATTCAAACATTTAATTTAGATTATGTTAATGCATTAGAGAATTGATAATACTATGAGAAAAAACATAGTATACTAAAAAAATTAAACTTCTCATTAAAATCCATTTATTTTTTAAACATTGATGGGATTTAGATCCTATATGAAGAATCTAAATCCCATCTTTGTGGTCCCCTCTAACATACAAGACATTGTTTTCATTAGGACCGACATGGAATAATTGTGATCTCCTAATGAAAGGGTCATCCTTGATTGAATTTTCATCTAACCTTATGGTTTTCTTAGTCGCTAGTATGATAATCAACCAATTATTGTTTTCAAGATCTGACACATAGAATACTTTCCCTGATTGTGATGGAATTATGAATGACTTGTCTATTTCTGATTCCATGCTAAAATTTACCTTCATAAAGACCATTTCATCAACTTTCACCGCACTCCTATTATCAACTCATTTGCAATGAAAAATCAAACATTGAAATGATGTATAATCCAACTCGTATATCTGTTTGATAATTCCAAAATATGATATATTCTCATAAATTTGATTTATATCCTTAGAACCAGGTATGTGAATCACTTCTACCACAAGAATAACACCACTATTTTTCATCGCAATATAGTCATTATGTTCATTTATATATAAATTATAATAATTTATTACAAAACCAATGTAATATATAACATTTGGATTTGGTCCTCTACCAATCCATCGATGTTATTCGGTAATTGAATTCATATTTTTAGATAACTACCTGTAAATTTGGTCTCAAAACCATCCTATAAACTATTGATTAGGTGTATTTGATATCCATCTTTCATCCCTTATTTGATTCAAATATCTAATAATTTTTTTGTCATCTTAAAAATATGGATTAATACCTTTACTATCATGTAAATTGTAAAAGTGTGCTTGCTTCTACTCTATGATGGTAATTGCAACAATATCTCTTTTGGAAATCCCTTTTCTCATAAGGTATAAACCATGAAGAGACTTTATGAGACTGATTTTATCAACATCTGATAGGTAATTAGTAAAAAATTCAAGAACATATTTAAAAATATATCATTTTATAATAGAACCTTCTGGATGAATTTGATTATTGATATGCTCTTTCAAAATATTCATATACCGTTCAATGGGGTACATCTATCTATAATGAACGAGATCACATAGTTGAACCTCTCTAACCAAGTGAACCATCATGTGGACTGTTATATCGAAGAAAGATGGTGGGAATAATATATCTAATTCATATAATATGACTGAAACCTCTTTATTCATGATTTGAAACTTCATCAAGTCTAGAACTTTACTATATATGGATTTTAAAAAAGAAGAAGAGTCTGGTTAATGTATGTCATATATTTTTATGTAGAATTCAATGGAAATAAACAAACATCAAATCTTTCATTAAAATATCAAAATCGTGTGATTTTAGTCCCTAAAACTTCAAATTATTCATTGAAATGACATTCTTGATACTTTATGAATACCCTTATAGAAATTCTACACCATTAAATAAAATGAAAATTTTTAATTTTTTCTATTGGGATAGAGTGTAAGGTGCCGGAGGAATAAAAGTATACCCTATACCCTTCACCAGTGCCAACTCTTCCCTAATTACCATGTCAATCATGTCCAGCATAGCCTTGATTTTATATTTCAGTTTGTTAAGTACACTTATTAATCTTTCAATAACACTATCAAATATATTTTTTTCTACATGCATGACATCAAGAAAATTTCTGACGTATAGACAATTCTAATAATGTAATTCATAGAAAATTGATATCTTCATCTAACATGATTTCATAAGGTTTTTTGAAAATGTTTTACTGAAAACAGTGACAATATCTGTTAATTTATTGAATATTTTATCCCCCATCAGGGGAGACGGTGTTGTACCTTGTTCTATATTCCCATCGAATGATATCATCTAGAATCAGTATTTATATCGTAGAGGTAAAAAAAATTATTTTCCTAAAAACATATACTTCTAGGAATGTTTCAACATAACTGAGTGTGTTCATTATTTTCAAATGGGATACCTTAACATTCCATTAATGCTACATCTTGAAAAATTTTCATAAGAAAAAAAACATTTATCACCCTGTAAAACATGAAATTCAATGTGAATTCTTCACTTCTATGAGAATCATACATTGTAACACCTATATCCCACATTAATTTCAGATCTTCGATCAATGGATCCAAATAGACATCAATACCATTACCGGGTTTCTTTGGCCCACATATAATCAAAGGAAACATAATGTATTTGAAATTCATGTATAACCATGGATGTAACACCCTGAGATTTTATGAGAAGTATTATTTTTAATTTAGTTGATGTCTTGTCTTGTATGATACACTAAGATTATCTTGCAGTATACGCAACACTATTCTTGGATCGTGTTACACAAAATTTCAAGTTCGTTTAATAGAAGTTATTCTATGAAACATTGATTGTATATATATATATATATTAAATGTATAAATGAAATAGGGTTGGATTTTATTATACACAACAATAAATGAATCTTGCACTACATGCAACCCGGACTTGGCTTGCTTTACACGCAATCGAGACCTTCCACGATAACGTGTGTTGTACGCAATACTGAGTTTCACTAAACAACAATATGTTATTAAAATATTATACAAACTAGCCGTTATGAATAGTAATACCCACTTTTTGAAATTTTAAAAATTTTATCTTTCAAAATGGACTTCATTTTTGTATTCATAATATCGAAATTATCCTAGGGTGAAATTTTGGTATTTTTCTGAAAACTTTCAATTTTTGATGAATTGTGAAAACACTAAGTTATTGGTTAAAACCCGACTTTTTATTTAAATAATAATTTATATTATTTAAATTTATTTTAGGTCAAAATAGACACATAATAATTATATAAGTTCAATGTAATTCATTAGAGTCATTTTATAATAATTTTAGATATATAAAAATTTTATTGAACTTTTCACCGTCTTTTACCCACCTCCTTTGAGCATTTTCAATTGTACATAAAACTTAATTTTGCCACTTCTGTGAGTTGAATTTCGAAAATCCGAGAGACACGGTTAATATCAAGGAGTAAAATTTGGTTCAATAAGATAAAAATAATTTTTTTTGTGAATAGTAACTTTTTACTTTTATTTACCATGGTTAAAAGTAAATAGGGAAATTAAGGGTAAAAATGATATTATTATTACCCTAAAACATGTCCTAATTCTATTTTATAAGTGTAATTTGACCAGAAACAACCCTAGGAATAAAATATTACCCATTAGGTTCACTTGGATTAGATTAGGACACTTATTATTATTTTATTTAAAGAAGAGTTAAAAGTGTTAAAATCAATGTTTAATAACTAAAACATTTTTAATATAGGGTTATACATAAGATAAATTAGACTATAAATATTAATTAGAAATATAAAAATCTTTCATACATAATTTTATTTTATTTAAAATTTTTAGACATTAAATAATTTAATTTATTTATGACACAATGATGATGCAATAATTACCTTATTAATGAAATATTAACATAATTGATGTTATAAATACCCAAATAAATGTCATTTTAGAATTTTTCGGAATTAAAATAATTTTTTAGGTTAATATGACATTTTAGTATTGATTTAATTACTTTTTTTCAGACTAATCATGCTGTTATGATTTTCAAAAAAAATAAATTAACAAATAGTTTTAAAATTGACATAAAATAGTTTTTTAAAAAAATATTATATTATTAATTGTTATTATATTCCTAAAAATATAAGGTTAGGAAAAATGACTTAGATAAGGTTATATATATTAATTATTAACCACTTGGGGTTCTTTTGTCTTGTTATAGTAAGTTTATTAACCATATAGTGTAAGAAAACAAGAAGACACGGTAAAAGTTAAATTATTTAACTTAGAGTTAAATCTAAATGATAAGGTTAAAATAGTAACCTAAACTTCTCTAAAACCTATTAGTTGAGATAATTTCGACCCATACCCACTTTATATTCTAAATAAATCAATTTGGAGCAATTATAAACTGAATATGACATTATTATAAAATAATATTTTAAGTTTTTTCTAAGGTGCCCCTCTCCTCCCTTATAAAAGGGAACCTCCTCCCTCTTCTTTTTACACAATTTTTAGTATTAAAGCTCGTCCAACCCCTACCCATTTCCCTTATCAACTTCCCTAGAAAAATTATAGAGGTTACGGTCTCCTCAAAAGACTAAATCTAGTGCCTTAAGAGGAAGCTTAAAAGAGGTGTGTCGAAGAAAAGGTAATCTTTTCTACTGATTCTTTCAAGTTTTCTTTCTTCTTAAACTTATTCTTTTTTAGTTGTTTCATTATAAAGTAATAACATCAGTATCACTAATATACTGATATGTTTTTATAAATACGAAACAACCCCGTTTCACCTTTTATCCATCCCATGGAAAACAAAATCACTGCGCGTGCGTACGTATGGAATACCGTCTCCACGCCGTGGTGTAATCTGTTTTTCCACTACCACCTTACTTGGATGGGTATAATGGTGTAAAGAATAACTATATATAGTTATTATAACATCATACTGATTCTGAGATATTATATCATCCACTCCAATTCAATTCAATAATTATGGGAACGATATCATCGCTCGTGCGTACATACGGATTAACGTCTCCACGACGCGATGAGATTCATTCTCCATGTTAACCATTCAAGAATGATTATAAAGTATATATAATAAATAATAATGAAATATATTACATGATAAATCTACTGTATTTGTGTATATATATATATATGTCATCTTTTACTTCCATTCAAGTCAATAAGGAAAGGAAAACAACGTTCATCCGTACGTACGGCCTACCGTCTCCATGAACGGTGTATTTCATTTCATTTATCTATCTATTATATATATATATATACTGAATATATATGATATATAAATCATGATTTACATTTTAGAATTAAATCATGATATAATTAATAATAATATCAAGAACAACAAGTCCAAACATGTACGATAAATAAAACGATTTTACCCAAAACGCTGATTTAACATGGAATTTACAAAAGAAAGGGTAATATAAAGTCATAGGTGAACCATATATGATATCATAACAATAAATATGATTCTGTAATAAGTCAATGACATTATTTAAATCATTATATAGTAGGTTCGGATATGTACGAATCATATCAGACCTAAGGTAAGGGATAACTATTCCAATCTCGTTCTTATCCGAGATTGTTTATTCGTAAGTATTTACTAGGGTTATATTTTTCATCCATGTCCATAAAAAAATGTTTTTCATAAAGTGTTTAATATTCTTCCATGTATGTTAAAAGTCATATTTACCCTCTTTGACTTTTACTTTGTGTTATGGAAGTAATCGTTCTTTTGTTTACCATATGTGGTACTTTTTTTATTTTTCCATTAAAAGTACGAGGAGAATGTTTTTTTAACTTATACGGCATGAACGGATTTTTACGGTTTTATAACGCCTTATTTTCATGAAGTTTACTATACAATATTTCATGGTTATTTTCAATAAAATAATTTTCTTTTAAAATTGTGTGGCATTTTGTGAAAAGAAAATGATTTTTAAGAAGAAAGGATATTTTCTTCAAGAATTCTTTTCAAGTGTTTTATCAAAACCATTTTCCATAGAAAATGACATTATTTCATATGTGTATGTTTCAAGTATAATATCTCTATGATTTAAATGGTTTCAATTTTCTTTTGATGAAATGATATCCATTTTTTTATATGGATTATGTTATGATGGGATGATGTTTATGAAACCCATTTTTATTCTTTGGGTTATGATTAATGGTTTATGTTTATGTTGTGGCACAAGTAAGAATGATTTCATTATGAGATTGGTATGACCTATATCCCCCTCCAATTAATTGGGTAAATATTTATATCTCATGAGATATACATGGCTAGAAATGCAGGTTAAAACGGTTCAGTGAAACAGGACTGAAACGAGGAGTGAACTCGGTTCAGAAATGGACTTTGTCCACTAAGATGGTCTTGGAAGTAATGCCTTGGATACTATGGAAATCATATCATGTGCTTAATGGTTTTACACAATTAAATGTTTTATTCCCATGCTATTTTATCATGATTTATGTTTCTTTATGACCTATGCCTTACGTACTACCAAGATTTATTTCAAAACTAAAGATTTTGATGTGTAAACTTTATGTTCATGTTTTGAAGTCCAAATGTATATGGTTTGTTTTATTTTCTCCATGCTTACCCTTACTGAGCATTTGAGCTCACCCTTTATATGTTTTCTTTTCCCTAGGATATAAACAAAGGTTTTAGGTAAGAAAAAAAGGGAATATCTTTATGGGAGATGTTTAAGACCTTTCACCAAGATTAGAATATTATATTCCGAGTTTCTAAAGACACTAAACTATTATGGTCCTTTGGTGTCTGTTTTTGTTATGTATTAGGTATTCCACAAAAGTAACGTAAAGTCCATGTATGTCAGGATTGGTTCTCTACAATGGCGTGAAGTTAGAATTTACCAACATTATGGGCCATATACTATAAGTACTAATCTATACACCAAAAGTATTTATTTCATCCATAGATTACACTAGAGAAACTTTTACTAGCTCATTTCCAAATTTAGGATACTCCTAATCAATTTTATTCAACAGAGGAGAATCTGTTGGATGTCATAGGTTCCAATCTTTAATTCTTGTATATGTATTCCATATAAAATTTCTCATGGTTTCCTGACATCTATATAGTCTTCTAAATTTTGGAATGATAGAAAAGTACCATACAACTTTCGAAGGACTTGATTCATTTCTCTTGTATCAATCTGTGCCACAATTAGGTAAATTTATAAGTGATTCATCGTCCTTGCAAAAAATATGAAATCATTTGGAAAAGAATTATTTTTTTAGAGATCATTCCCATTGAACATAGAATTCATTTATAATCATATGTTTTACATTGAAGTCTATCTCAATCTGGTATCATATAATTCAAGAGACCATGTAGTTCTGTAAAGATGGAATTTCTCCATATGTGGCATGCTTTCAAATTATATAACTTCAATACAGCTGATAATGTTTTGTATTTAGTAAAACTGGTATACAATGCTCTTTTATCATATCTATTTAACTTCAAAAAAAACTTTTTAAAATCATGAAGGTCATATTCAATTTCCATTTTCATTTCTTCCATGTGATCCCCCTTATCATTTACACTAGTATTCATATCAAATGGTCAATAAACCATAGTATCATCCCAATTAGTGTGAACATCTAATTTTTTTCTTATGTTTAAAAATTATTTAAAATATGATCTATTCTATGAAAAATCAAATGTTCTTCCAACTCTTTTGGAATAATGTTTCTTGAATAACATCAATGTAAACATGGATAATGCATTTGAGAATGTTTATATGCATGAAATATTGCAAATTTGATGAACTCTTTAACTCAATTTTCATACACTTTTGTTAAACGATTATCTTGAATCCATTTTTGTTTCATATCCATCATATTAGGTCAATACTATATTTATTTTCTATAATAAATAAGTAAATACAAATAATATATTCATTATCAAAGGTGAATGTTATTGATAATTCTAATAAGGAGAACCCAACATTTTATTGTTTCAAATAATTTCATTACGCATTGAAGGAAATGTGTAATTGAATTTAAGAAATGAATTAATCTATTATAGTAGGTTTTATCCTATGAATTCATCCAATGGTGAAAGTTACAGACAACTTTCATTCTCCTCAGCTTCATCTCCTGAACTGTTATTATGCATTTTTGTTGCTTGAGACTCATCCCCATCTCTTCTAAACATGCACATATGTTGGTAGAATTACTCTGAGAAGTAGACATCCCATATCGAGTATCGATTATTATTTTGGATGACTAATTCTCAGTGTAGTTCAAGCAACATAGAATATATGGGGGATGAGTATCCTGAAAAAATGCAATAATAATTGTTTAGGAGATGAATTTGATGAGGATGATAGTTGTCTTTATTTTAGTTCTTTTTAAGTAAAGTCCTAATTTTTTCATTTCAAAACACACTTTTACATTCAAAACCATGTTTTCCTTTTCAAAACTAAAATTTAAAATTGGACTGACCATAAAAATTCTATGTTTCCCACCACCCAGTCTAAAACAAAGCATGATTATTAAACATTTCATAAATATTTTATAAAGAGGACATGAATAGAAAAAAATTATAAGAACATATTAAATTAAAATTTTAAATCCTAACATGATTTTCTTGGATTACTTGCCTAAATACCAAGGTTCCCATGGAATTATTTAAAACTTCAGTCAAGGGAATATTCATTTATCAAAAATTAATTTCATCAAATATCACAGAAGATGCCACAAATCCAATACTTCACATTCCATAAACTTTATTCAAGAATGAACATAAATAAGGTTTTATAAATTTCATGACATTGAAGAGTATTTTCCAAAATATCATGAGGTGTTAGACGGAGTTTTTGTGTGATATCAGGCTTAGGTTTGATTTGAATTTATCTGAGTGTGAGACTAATTAGAGGTGCTCTAGTACCGAGGATGGGAGAATGACAACAGATTTTGTTTTTGTTTGGGAATTAACCAACCATGAAGTTGCACCAAGTTTCGAGTTTGTACATTGTTGTGGGTGTTTAGAAGATCATGGGATGATTTTGGTTGATTATGAGTTGTGACAGAGTGATGAGATAGCTCATCGACAGGTGAAACTGAACATTTTTAATAAACATTTTACAGGAGGAGTGACTAATGTTTTTACATGAGATTGGGTGTGGTGAGATGGAAACCACATCACACGTGTTGTTCACAAGATATATTTAGGCTTGGCTTATTATGTAAATTTTGTTAAACATGTTTATTGTTTTAAATTTCTTTATTCTATGAAATAAATGTTTAGAGTTGTGTTCTTTAATTATTTACATTATTTTATTTATATAAGTTCATGCTTATAAATTCTATAAGCTCAAAATCATTTTAATATCTATAAAGGAATGTATCTATTATATGTTTGGGTTATGTCAGCTCCATTATTTTGATAATTTAACATGAATATTCACATATCATAGATGTTTTTTCAAGAAACAAAATTACTATTTGGTACATATTTATGTTATGATATCTTGAGTACTTTTTGTAAACTTGAATTTATTTTTAAATCAAGAGTTTAAATGGTATGAATTGACTTAGTTAATTATTCCCTTTTATACCTTGAGATCATAACCTTGCATGGGTGAAAGTATTGTTACAAAACCATCCTAGTTATAAACTAAGGATACCATTTATCAATTACCAAGATAGCTAGTTTGAAATTCATATAAGGAATAAGTTTTTATTCTTTTAAGAAAATACAACCATGATATTTTCTTAGGATCAGTCTTGAAAAATTAATAATATTTTTAACAAGCATTTATAAACCATTATTAAACTATTTTCCCCTTAAAATGAAAAGAATCACTTGAAAATTATATTCCTTGGGCTGGTCCTTATTTTAAAAAAACTCACATTTAAAAATACATTTTGGATTTTCTTTTAAAGAAGTGGAACTAATAATGAAAACTCGAAATAAAAAAATATAACTAAAATGAAATAAATAAAAAATATTAAGTCCTTAAAATAAAAAATCATTGTAATTTGATCATGAGGGGGTGTTGAGAAGGTGGCAGGGTTTTTGGTTGTGCTCGGTTGTGGAATATAATGGACGTGTCCCACAAAATAGGGGAGGAGGGGTGCCGATTAAGATTGAAAAAAAGTGTTTTAATAAATTATTTTAATAAGGTTTGGGTAGTATGGTTAAAATTGGTGAGAAAAACACACAAAAAAATTAAGATAGTGCAATGGCTCATGCAACACCACACTGTTCCATGGCGCAACATTGTGCATGCGATGACATGATATCCCAATTTGGATATTGTGTGGTGTAATGGTCTCTAGTTATAGCCAAAACATGATCATAAACTAGTACAATAATCATACCTATATCTTTCACCATGCTACCTAAGGTTTCTCATGAAATGTAAGTGTAGGAGAACAACACAATATAACACATATCAATACAATAAAAATAATTATTAAAATTGTTCAATAAACATAAACACACTCTCACATTCAAACACCCTTTAATGAAAAAACCACTTCATAATAGAATAAATGATATAATGATATAAATGAACCATGATCAATCCATATTACAATAAAAAACAACTTTTCACTTATGAACCTATAATGGGAATAACTTTAAGGGTGTATATAAGACCAAATATTAATCTAACTGGGAAAACAGATCAAACATAGCTTACTCTCATTGAAAACATGATTAGATATTTCAAAATTTCCATTTTAAACCCATCTAAAATATTTAAAACAATGAAAGGGTACAATAATTCCATGTTCTTTGCTATTGTAAAAATCATCTTGATAAATAGATAAACATGGTCTAATTCATAGAAATCCTAGATGACTGTGGTGGTTCGTAATAATGATTGGTAGGCGACATGTCACTGACTGTCGTGAGTGAATCCCGGATCATGATTTTCCCAGTTTCCATTTTCAAAAAGATTATTTCTAAATTTTGAATTTGGAATAGGTATTTTGTCTATGTATCCTGACAGATGTATCCCACCTTTGTCCTGGTGTGATGGTTACCGCTCAGCCATAAAGTGGGTTTTTAGATAATCAAATAAAAATGAATATTCACTCAGTCATAGAATGCCTTGATCAAAACATAATTTTAATTCATCATAATTAATAAGAAATCATTACATAAAATCTACTTTGATTTATTCAATAAAAACCATGGGTGGAATTCTTATAAACACATTGTGTGAGTTATTTCTATGGAAGGAAGTTCAAAAAATTTAAACTTAAGAAAAACACATTCAATGTTAATGAAAAATCAAGAATGAAACTTATAAATCCATAACCCTATCAAGAATAATTATAATAGAATTTACATCAGATGAAAACATGGATTTAAAAGATGCAAGCATTAATGGTTCCACATTTAAAAGAAAGTGAATTAAACCACCTACCAGAACAGATAAAATTAGTGTGTGGAAGCCTTAATACGCTACAAGGAAGCATGAAAAGACCTTAAAGGGTCAATACAAACCCAAAATCATAGAAACCCCCAATTAGAAATTCACTGTAGAAGGGAAAAAATGATTGATAATGAATAGAAAGAGACAATTAACAGAAAACACAAAAAGATAACCAAACAAGCAATCAATGAGTGGGGAGGAATAGAAAATAGCATTCCTTAGATTTAAGCTTCAATTCTCCAAGAGAAACCAGAGACATCTCCAAATATTGGATTTTTTCGAACCTTGGATTCATTCAAGCCTCGGTTCGTTCGATCCTTGGATTCAAGCATTGGATTTGTTTGAGCCTTGATATGAATCATGATTCGAGCTTGGATTCGATAAGGAGGAGCACCGACAGTATGTGGATTCTGTGGAAAGCTTCAGATGTCATGATAGGTTAGGGTTCTTTAAATATATTGGGGACACTTTTATCAGCTCTTCTAAACAATGTTGATAATGATAACTTTTATCACCGAAAAATTAATAAGTGCTAATAAAATAAAACTTTATCAGTGCTAAAAAAACGTTGTTAAACAACATCTTTATCAGTAGTAAAACCTTAACGCTGATAAAAGACACCATTATTTGTAGTAAAACTTTAATTTTGATTAATGATTTATAATTATAATTACAATTTTTTTTTATAAATATATTTATACAATTATATATTTATTTTTTATAATTTTATAATTATTTAAATGTATAATTATTTATTTATAATTATATAAATACTTTTTCAGAAAAATTATAGTTTTTATTTATAATTATAAATATAGTAAATATACATTTATAAATATATTTGTAAATATATTTATATTTTTATATATATTTATATAATTATATATATTTAAAAAATATATAAATATAAATATAGTAAATATATTAATTATTTCAAAAAATTTATTATATTTTGGTAATTATAAATATATTTATATCATTATATATATTTATATCATTATATATATTTATATAATTATATATATATATATACAATAAATGATTATAAATATAGGAAAAATATTCATTATTTAAATATATTTATTATACTTTTTTAATTATTTAAATAAATAAATATTTATTTATAATTATATAAATAATTTTTTAAAAATAGTATTTATATATTTATATATTTATATAATTATCTTTATTTACTTAAAAATAAAAATAATAAAAAAATATAAATATAAATATAAACATAGTAAATATATTCCTCATTTAAATAAACTTATTATAATTTTATAACTGTTTAAATATATATAATTATTTATTTATAATTATATAAATACTTTTAAAAAATAGTATTAATTTATTTATAATTATAAATATATAAATATATAAATATATAAATATACTAAATATACATTTATAAATATATTTATTGATAAAAATTTTCAAATATATTTTTAACATTATTAATTAATATATAATAATAAATGTATGCTTGTTAAAAATAAGTGAAATTAAATAATTTAAAATTTATACACTTTTAAAATATTGAAAAAATATATAAGTTTTATTAATTAAATATAAATTATTAAAACAATTATGGATATATATTGTAATAAATATGAATACATATTAAAAATATTAAAACATAGTAAATAAATAAATATAAATAAATAATAGAAAATGATTAAATTCCCAAAAAATAAAAAATAAAAAATATTAAAAAACTAATTAACTTACCTATAATAATATTAAAAATAAATAAATAAAATTTACTAATTAAAGACATAATATTTTAAATGTACCATGTTATAATGAAATTCGAAAATGAATACTAAAATTTGGATAAATTACATTAATATTAGGTGTGTGTGTTTCTATAGAATATTTCATTAATTACGAAAATATTTGTGCGTGTGCATTGTATATAAAAATGAATTAATTAAGTATATGTATGTGAAATCAATGTTATAACACCCCAAGATTTTATGGTGTGTTATTTCTTCAAAATAATTCAATAACTTGCACTACATGCAACACCGAGTTCAAGCGCACCATGGCTTACCAAACAAGCCGTTCAAAAGAGGTTTAGAATAGTATTAACTAAATTTTAAACGTTATATAATCCTTATAATTTTAGAATCCATATTATGAGTTTCCTAGACATAATGTAAGAACAAATTCACTTTTAGTATTGCACTTTTACCAACTTTTAATAGTGAACCCTTTTTAAATCCAATATTTTAAACTTTTATATATTCAATTTGACTAAATGGGGATATCAAAAATTTACAATGAAACATCCCATGCTTCCAAGGTACGCTTTCCCTTGAATAATACAGTAGCGTGTGTTGTACGCAACTTCGAGTTCTAACACACACCACAACCAATCAAACTATCTGTTATGAATAGTAATACCTACTTTTTGAAATTATATAAATTTTATCTCTCAAAATGGACTTCATTTTTGGATTCGGAATATCAAATTTAGCCTAGGGTAAAATTTTGGTACTTTTCGGATAACTTTTATATTTTGATGAATAGTGGAAATTACTAAATTTTAATTAAAAACAACTTTTTTAATCAAAATAATTAGTAGTGATAAATTATGAATTTTAGTGTTTTTAAAGTATATTTTTAATATATTTTTACCATTTAATACAATGTTTTTCATTGGAAAAAACTTCACAATTAAACCGGATATAAACAGGTGTCAATCTTTTGATAGTTATTATCTTTTAAAAACACGTTTTTTGTTTTAACAATGGGAATTAATTTTAAATTAATTTCTGAAACTTAGGTGTTTTGAATTTGGAAAAATGGATTCCATATTTGGAATCATGATGTTCAAATTTTTTAAATAGGTAACTTTTATTTTTAGACATTTTGAATAATTACTTCGGTAAATATTTTATTTACCATGGTTAAAGGGTAAATCCGGTAAATAACGGTTAAAAATAATATTATAATAATACAAAATTCCATTAAAACGTGTCCTAACCTTATTGGTTGATACATGTCCGACCATGGGCATCTTTGGGTCGATTTTGGGACCCCATGGTGCCACTTGTAAGTGATAGGGACATTTTTTTTAATTAAGTTAAAATGAATACAAAAATGACACAAGTATATATCATTTAGAAAAACAAATTTTACATAAGGTTATATAAGTTGTATTTTAGACTATAAATATTCATTAGAAATATAACAAGATTTCATACATAATGGTATTTTATTTATAATTTTTAGACATTAAATAATTTAATTTATTTATGACACAATGGTGACGCAGTAATTACCATAATAGTGAAAAATTAAAATGGTTGATATTGTAGATACCCAAATAAATATAATTTGAGACTTTTTATGAATTAAACTAATTTTATAGGATAATATGACATGTTAGGATTGATTTAATTAACTTTTTTTGAAGTAATCATTCTGTTATGATTTTTCTAAAAATCAATTATTGAATAGTGTCAAAATTGACATAAAAGAGTTTTTAAAACAAATATTATATTATTAATTGATATTAAATTACTAAAAATCTAAGGTTCGAACAAGAGACTTATGTCATGATAGGTGTATCATTAATGGACCACTTGGGGGTCTCTTGGATGTATATAGTATGTTTATTAACTATATAATATAAAAATACAAAGTGACATGGTAAGTGTCAAACTAATTAACTAAGAGTTAATACTTAAAGATAAGGTTAATATAGTAACCCAAACCTATATGAATCATATTGTTTGAGTGGTTTTCGACCTATACCCATCTTAACCTTTAAATAATCCACTTTGTAGCCATTAGAAACTGAATATGAATTTATTATAAAATAATATTTCTAGCTTTTCCAAAGGTGCCCCTCACCCCTCTTATAAAAGGACACTCCCCCTTCTCATTAATTCACACCTTCAAAGCCTTTTGGTTCAGAAAACCCCTGCCCAAATACTCTCTCAACTTCCATAAATTAATCTTATAGGCCTTCCTTTAGTCATAAATCCATCCTAAAGAGCCCTTTTGATCAAATCAAAAGGAAGAACCCAAAGAATAGGTAATGATTTCACCACCCTTTTTCAAGATCCTTTCTTCTTCCACTTCTTATTTCTTTATTATTACCATTATAAAATAATTAATACAGTATCTCCTATATACTGTAATATTATTATAAAAATGGTACAACTATATTCAGTATTCTATCCATCCTTTGAATGACATGTCACCATACGTGCGTACGTACGGCTTACTGTCTCCACGTCGTGGTGTAATTGTTATTCAATATATTATTATTTGGATGGGTATAATAATGATTTGTAATTCATGTAAATAATAAATATAACATGATAATGACTCTGTAAATATGATATACCATCCAATTATATATTATTTTAAAATCAAAAGAATGATATTTTCGCTCGTGCGTACGTATGGATTACTGTCTCCACGACGCGATGAGATTCATTTCCAAGTTCACCATTCATCGAAGATTATAAAAATATATATTACTAATAAGTATGTAATATATGAAAAAATAATGCTACTGGAGATATATATATATATATATATATATATAAGGATTTATGTACTTACATATATCTTATTCACTTACTTCCGTTCAATACTGTATGAAAACAGAAACAGTGTTTATGCGTACGTACAGACTACCGTCTCCATAAACGGTGTTTTCAATTTCATATATATGTCTATTATACATATTTATACATATGATATATTTATCATGTTTTATATTTTGGACGTATTTAAATCATGATCTAAGTGATACAACCAAGAGTGACAAGTTAAAACACGTACGATAAAGAAAGTGATTATTACCTGAAATGTTAACATAACATGGAAATTATTATTAAATGGGTAATATAAAGTCATAAATGAATCATGTATGATATCATAAATATTAATATGGTTCTGGTATAATTTAATAACATACTATGATATTCGTCCAGGAGGTTAAACGTACCCTTGACTAAAGGAAAGTGCAAGGTAAGGGGTTTCTTGTCTCACTTTTAATTCCGTGATATTTCCATTGTTTGCCACTTATTTATTGCATGTGGTGTGTGTACTACCCATGATTGTATTCATTGTGTAATATACTATAATTTATGGAAATTTACATCATCATTGTATTATCCTTCTTTCATGGGTGCATGTTTCATAAGTTACCAAATAGATAAGGGAATTTGAAATTTCAATTTCCACTCATTCGGCTTTATGCATACTTCATTGATTATTTTACTCCAAGATTATGTGTAGAATCACTATTCATTTGATTATGTCATAAATTCCACTCCCCTTTATGTGGATATACTTTTGATACACATAATCACTCCATTGATAAATTATCAGGTCATCGGTATGAACTTGATAAGAGTAATTTTTACTCAATCTCGATTTGTTGAGTTAAACATCCAATTCATTGGTGTTGTTTTTACAAGAATATGTGTGAATGTCCTTTGATTGTTTTACACTGAATATCCAATAATATTGAGTGTATTTATATTTTTCACTCATAATTATGTCATTGATTTATCCTTAACCTAAGGATACAGCCTTTATGAGAGATTTCATCTCAATTTACATTCCATTGAGACTTATTTGTTGTTATACACCAAATCACTTTTATGTGGTGTATATAATGTACGTTGACATAGTATATCATGAATCCCTTTATTCTCATGATATTAAAAAGTTTTGATTACCTCAATTATTTGTATTCAAGTGTCTCTCTTTTGGTTAGAAACTCTAACTAAAATACCATTTTTAAATGTTTTAAAGGCTTATTCTTCTAAATCTTTCTCATTAATGTACATGTTTTAAAAATGGTTTTAAGGATTTATTTATATGGACATTAAAGTTTTAAAATTAAAACTCCTTTTAAAAGTTTCAAAGTGGTATGGGACACTTTAATTCTAAAATCTATTTTAAATGGATTCTTGACAAATAGTGTGACTTTTAATTGTTTTCAAGAAAAAAGGGGGATATTTCTCTCTAATAGTTTTGATGATTATTTTCATCCATATAAATATCCTTCATTATTCTCGATTGAGGTTAATCTGATACAATAAAATCTTCCATATTGTATCGAATGAGTTATGTTTGACTGTGGATGTTATATTTTTATACCATTCATGGTTTGTGGATCAAGTATTGACATTTTGTATGCTAGTTTTAATACGAATGTTTATGTTATGTTTAAACCTGTTCATATGAGGAATGCATTGGACTTAGTAAGTGACGGGCGGAGCTCGCTATAGCTCCTCGATGCATCGGAAGGTCTCATGAGACAAACTAGTGTCTTGGTACAAGGCCTTGACAAAATCTTATTTGTAGTCTTGGCACGAGGCCTTGGCTATGTGGTTATGATAGTCTGGCATTATGCATTCCCACATTATGAAAGTGGTTAGTGATATTGCATGTGATTATTCGATTAGTAGAATATCCATGTGAATAAGTAAATGGAATTATTTTATTTTAATTCTGCCATATTATGCTGGAGTTCAAGTTTAAAAGGCTTTTGTTTTAGTTTTATACATTTCCTTAAATGTTTATACTTATTTTTGAAAGTTTCTGCTATATTGCTTACCCTTACTGAGCATTTGAGCTCACCCCTTTCTATGTTTTATTTTTACCAGGATTCCAATAAGTATAATATGATTGATATGCAGGGTTAAGCCAAGGGAATAATGGTGTTCATAAAGATTATTTATGTTGTTTTGTATGTCTTAAAGTGGAAATGTAATATTCATGTATGTGATCTATTTTTCCAAGACTGCTAAACTGATCGGTCCTTCAGGACTTGATTCCTTGTAATCATGCCAATGTATTAAAATAATGCACCGACTCTGGGTAACTGGGGTCGGGGCGTTACAAATGTAATACACATTTGATATTTGTTAAATTGAAAAAAAAACATTCAATTATGTCCATTACTCTATCCAATTAGTCAATATTTTTAATTAATACTAATTTTTAATTATAAACCACTCTTCACTAAATATATGACATATATAATCTGAAGCATAAATATTTTTTATTATATAAATCATATTTTGAGAAATATTATATATATATATATATATATCAAAGTATATATATGAATATATTTCTATATTAAATGAATTAATGAATAATTATGTATAAAAACCATTAAAAAAGAACAAGACCTTAATATGTTTTTAATTATTTTATTTTATTCATTTGTCATATTTTTATTTATTATATTTTATTTATTACTATTTATAATTAATATATATATATATAATTATTCATTCTTATTAATAATTTTTTCATTAATAATTTTTTAAATAATTTTTTAATTTATTTATTTTTATTTTTTATTTAATTATTACAATTTATTCAGTTTTTATTATTTTTTAATTATTTTATTTATTCATTTTATAAATCTATATTTAATATATATTATTTATTAATATTTATAATATATATTTATATATATTAAATTTATTAATTTGAATCAATAATTATTTAATTAATAAAATGATTAATATTTTATTAATTTACTTATTTTTAATTTTAATTTGTTTAATTATTTCATTTTATTCATTTTAAAAATATTTATATTTAATATATATTATTTATTAATATTTATAATTTATGTATATGTATATTAAATTTATTCATTTTTTAAATAATTATTTAATATAAAAAATTAATATTTTTTTAATGTACTCATCTTTAATTTTTATTTTCTTAATTATTTCATTTTTTCAGGACATTTATCGTCACTAAAAATAAAGTACTGATAAAGTGTTCTGTTTATCAGTGCTAAAGAAAAGTATTGAGAAAGGTTAGTGCTGTTAGAGACCTATTTTATAATAGTGATTAATATGATAATTTCCTAAGAGTATTTGTCACATAAAAATGTTATAGTAGACCCACACTATAATTAGAATCTTGATGTGTTATGAAAATATTCATAAACATATGTTCAATGATCTATATGACATCTATATGACATGACACAAATGATGTTTTGACTATCAGGTGCTAGATGCTCACAACTTAACATGGCTTCCACTCAGAAAGTTGCACAATTGGTAATCTCTAAGAAGAAAGGTTATAAGGAAAAACACACTAATAGGGATTCAATATGCTAATTATGTCATTGGATATCTCTATATGAAACCATGTGTATTGGTCCTTATACTTGAGATTATCATTAATGTGTATCACGAATCATGATAAAATATGTGTTGATTTTTTGTGTGAGAATTGCTTTGAAACCTGAGAACTAAATGCCCTTGATTTATTTTACTAAAAGTCGTAGAAAAGAAGTCAGATAGAGGAAATGTAATAACACCTTGAGTCATCCTAATAAGTGATATAAGATAAAAGTTTATCATAAGCAACAAAATTAGTTAAATAGAAGTTCAAAGGGATCCTTAGAGTGTTACACTAGATGATGTGACCATTGAATAGTGAATCTAACATAAGTAGTTGGATAGACGAGTTAAATAGAATAAGAAATATCAATATTGAGTTAAATGTTATGTGGTGGGTCTTCTGATGCATAAACATTGTGAGTGAGTCATAGATCTATAGGAATTATTGATGCAGATAGAAAATGAAACTTCTAGATGCATCACATATTTCAGGTCTAGTGAATGTTGTGTAGAAGTCATGAAAAAAAAACCACTAATGATGAAATACGTTATTCGCCATTATTTGGAATTCAAAGAAACAGGTTATAAAGGTAAAATAGGTTTCATAGGCCAATGATGGGTGACCCACAAGTTTTGGAAGGCGGTGATGACCAGATGATCCACTAGGAACTACTATATAAGTGGGATTGGTATGTGGGTGTAAGGAGACTGTAACACCCTAAGATTTAATGAGATATAATTTTTTTAATTTCTTTGAGGTCTTGTGATGTACTCTACACAAACATTAGTCGGCTCTATACACAAAACCGTATTAGCTTGGAGTATATGCAAAACTATACTTGGCTTGTGTTACACACAATTTCAAGTTCTTTTGATAGAATTCATTTCATGCAAAAATCAGTATAGATTTTTTTCAATGTATAAAAGAACTATGTTTGGATTATGGTATACGCAACACTAAATTAATCATTCAGTAAACACAACACTGACTTGGCTTTCATTACACGTAAGAGCAACCTTCCATGATAACTTGCATTGTACACAATACCAAGTTTCACTAAACAAAAATATATTATTAAAATATTATTATTTAATGGGATATAAATTTACCTTTATGAATAGTATTAACAACATTTTTAATTTTATATAATATTAAAATCCATCTTATATATTTTCTAGAACATGATATGAGAACAAAATTAATTTTTCAGATAAAAGAAGTACTTTTCAAAAAAAAATGATGTTTTGTTGCCTTTTGATGGTGCAACCATCTTAAATCTTGTTTTTGAAACTTTTTAATATTAAATTTTACAAAATAAACTTCTTCTTTTAGTGCAGAATATAAAAATTTACTTTGATTAAAGTATTGGTATTTTTTGGGTAAGTTTCATTTTTTTAAGAAGAGTGAAAATACTAACATTTTAAAAATCATTAAATAGTAAAATTATGTTTTGGATTAGTTTTAAATTTTAATTAGTTAATTTTTATCAAATCATGGTTTTTTAAAATTATTTTATATATGAATTTATTATAAAAACCTTTTCCATTTAAAAAGGGGCATTTTTCCAACAGAACTGTTTTTCGTAACATTTTAACGGGTTTTTTTTATTTAATTTTGCAAATTTTGTGTATTGAATTTTGAAAATTGGATGTCAAATTTTGATTCAGGAGCTTCAAATTTCGTAAGTATATCCCTTTTAGTTTTGACCAATATTAATAGTAATCGGATTTAATTTTATTACCGTGGTAAAAGGTAAATTATGTAATTTAGGTTAAAAATTAAACTATAACGACTCTAAAATGACCAAAACAAATTAGAAAAATTTATTTGATATATAAATTTATATCCTTAACACATAAGGATCGAAATTATGTTATTTTATGGACACTTTTCCATGAAAATGACTTAAATAATATTTAAATAAAAAAAAGACACAAAGTGCCATTTTCTTTGTCTTTAATATCTATTATGTATCCACATATGGACAAGTCAGTGGTATCAACAAATATAAATTGTAATTTTTAACTTAATAAATATATTTCCTTGATGAAAATTTATTTTCGATGTTTTGGGGCCATTTGAGAGATATTATGGTATTTATAATATTTTATTTAATGAAAATTTAAAGATGTCATATTCATATTTTAAATAATATATCATTTTTAAAATAAAGTTATACAGAACAAAAATTCAACTATAAATACTTATTTGAAATCTAAAAATATTAATTTATCAATATACTTTATTTTTAATTTTTAGAAAATAAATAATTACCTTAAATTTTTTTATATGGATGATGCAGAAATTACTTAATTGATGAAAAAACAATAAACTAATTTTTATTAAAATGGTAATAACCATTAAAGGGCTAAAAAACTTTACCATATTTTATTTATCAAGTATATATCGACCATAATAATACAATGGTCGAGTTATGGTCCTTTATGAGCCATATGTAATAGATTAGGATAATTATATAATTTTATTTAAAGTAATGTTGAAATTGTCCCATTCATTCTTTAGTAAGTATAAATTTTTTAATGTTAGATTTTCAAGTAGACAAATTCAACTACATATATTATTCTTAAATATAGTAAATTTATCTTTATAATAGTAATTTATTTTTAATTTTTCTTCATCATATAAGTATATTAAATAATTACACAATATTTATGTATTAATTGTTTTATTGAGTGAAATATCAAATAAATGTTGTTAAAAATATTAAAATAAATATAATTTGGGATAATTAATTTTTCCAATGAATTTTATATTTTCCCTTTACCTCTTAGTGATATGATAAAATATTTGGTTCGAGGATAACATCTTATCTTGATATTTTAAAAGATCCCTGAAATGAATAATATCAAAATTGAAACAATTGATATTTTTTCAAAATAATGATTTATTAAATTATTGAATAATCAATTTTTTTTAAAATATATATATATATATATATAAATTATTATGTTCTAAAATATCCATTTATGGTCTAATTTACATCAACTAAGTAAACGTTTCACCATTTTAATATTGAAATATTTGTTACCCCACTTAAAAATTAAATAGAATAACAAAGTGTTAATTAAAATGATAATGCTTAAATTTCCATAAACACTAGTCTACAATTTATTGGTTAATGATATTACTACCCTATAGAATCTAATATTTAAAATTTTTACATTTTTTTGGTTTTTAATTGGATTTTTTATTATAAATTAATATTTTTGAGGTTTCCAAAAGTGAACCTCATCTCAATTATAAAAGGGCACTTACTTCGTCAACTCTTCCCTTCATTTTGAGCCTCTACGCTCAACCATAACCTACCCATTTCTCTTATAAACTTCCCTAGAAACATTTTAGAAGTCCTGGTCTTCTTAAAATACCAACTCTTGTTTTATAAGAAGATATTTAGAGGAGGCACGTCGTATAAGAGGTAATATCATTTACCGATTCTTTCAAACTTCTTTCTTCTTCTACTTCCACCTCATTAGTTGTTTCATTATAAAGTAATAAATCCATTAGTTATTATAAAATGATATTTTATTATGATTATGAAACAACCATATTCCACCATCTACCCATCCTATGAAAAATGAAATCACCACGCGTGCTTACGTATGGCTTACCGTCTCCACACTGTGGTTTAATCCGTTTTTCACCACCACCTTACATGGATGGGTATAATTATGGAATTAATATATATATATATATATATGATTAATATAACATGATATTTATTCTAAGATACTATACACTATCCACTTCAATACCATTCAACAATTATGGGAATGATATCGTCGCTCGTGCGTACGTATGACTTACCATCTCCAGGGTGCGATGTGATTCGTTCTACATAGTATTAATTAAATAATGATTATATAAATGAACTGAATAAATAAATAAGAAATATATAATACTAATACCATTTTATAAAAGATATAACTATAACCTAAAAAGAATAATAAGAACGTATCTGACAAAACATGCATAAGAACATAAAGCTGTGAATACCTGAATAATGAGTAACACAGAAATGTTACTAACAAACAGATGAAAATATGATCAAAAATGATATCATAAAAATTATTATGATTATAGAATAAATCAGTAAAATTATTTAAATCATTATACAGGATTTTTAGATACATACAAATCATATCTTATCTAAGGTTTGGGATAACTTTGAAAATATCATTTTTATCTGAGATTGTTTATTTGTAAGTACTTACAGGGGTATATTTATCATCCATGTCCTTTTTTCCCAAATAAATATTTCAAATTATTATTTATATCATTTTATAAATTTTTACTGTTAATTTTATCCATTTGTTAATTTTTACTAAATGGCATGAATGGAATCTTTTATTGTTTTCAGTACAAGGTACTTTTTGACTTTTCAAGAAAAGTACGAGAAGAATGTTTTTTAACTTGTACGACATGAAAATATTTTCATGATTTCATAATGCCTTATTTTATTGAATATTACCCTAGAATATTACAAGGTTATTTTCACATAAAATTATTTCCTCTAAAATTGTGTGTCATTTTGAGGAAGGAAAACATATTTGAAGAAGAAAGGATATTTTCCTCTGGAATTAAGATTAAGTGTTTTATCAAAATTATTTTCCATCTAAGATGACATAGGTTTATGTTTATAACCATATTATTACTTTTACTTTATTTTTTTAATGATTGAATTATTTTTATGAAATCCATTTATCTTATATGGATTTTGTTATGATGGAATGATGTTTAAGAAACCCATTTTTTTGTTCCATGGGTTATGTTGTGGGGAATGGATTATGTTATGTGGAACATGTAAGAATGATTTCATAGTGAGATGTGTGGTATATATATATCCCACCAATGCATTGGGTAAAGATTTATATCTCATAAGATATACATGACTGGAATGACATGTAAATCTGGTTCAGTAATATAGGGACGAAACGAGGAGTGAACTCAGTTTAGTAATGGACTTTGTCCAATATTATGGCCTTGATAGTAATGTCTTGGCTACAATGGAAATCATATTATGTGTTTATTTTTTTTCCATAATTCCACGTTTTATTAAAATTCTATTTTATCATTGTTAATGTTCCTTTATTATCCACATCTTACGTACTGCCATGATTTATTTCATGACTCATGATTTTGATATTTAAACTTTATGTTCGTGTTTTTACATTATTATTTTTATGGTTTTTTTTATATTCTCAATGTTTATCCTTACAGAGAATTTCATATCACCCTTTTTACCCAGGATATAAAGAATGGTTTTAGGTAGGAAATCAAAAAGGGAAAGATCTTTATGGGATATTTTGAAGATATTTCACTGAGTTCTATGATTATGTTCCAAGTTTCAAAAGATAGTAAACTAATACAGTTTTTGGGTGTCTTTTTGTGTCATGTATTAAGTATTCCTAAAAATAAATGTAATTTCCAAGCTTGTTTCTTTACAGTTGGTATCAGAGAAAAGGTTTAGTTATCCTTTGGAAACTAGGATGCAAAAACTTTAGTGAGATCCCTAGAGATATTTCTAAGGTATGTCAAGGGATGTACCTAAGGGTAAGTCTAAAAATATGTTACAATATTATAATTATGGTAAATATCACGAATAATCTAGGATTAAACCTAATATGTTAGAGATTAAAATTCTTCCCCCATGATTTTGTTTTTTTCCAAGTCTTATTTTTTCCTCTCTCACATAATTCTTTTTTGGGTTTTAGAAGATGGATGGAACCCAAAGGAACCATGTTAATGATCAATGACCTAGGAAATGAAATGATGTCCTTATAAACAACCAAATGTTATGGGATATGGAATGAAAAATATTATTATTATACTTAAACAATCTATGATTCATTCTGGACTTCTAATTGAGCATAGAAGGGAACAACATTCTGTTGAGTCCTTTATAAGGAAACTTCCACCTTCTTTCAGTGGGTCTTCTGATCCACTTGTTTGTAATGACCCAAAGTTTCATTAATGGAAAATCCCTCTTGATCCAGTTAAATGTTTCTTTATGAAAAATGTTTTTATAAGATGTCAACTTGTTTAGTTTTATGTTAAGATTTGTGACCGTTACTTTTATAGCCGTTGAACAGTGATCACTTGAGTAGTATAAATATATGGCTTTAACGAACCCAATTTTACTAAGACAAAGGAAGCGATGGCCTCATCCAGTAGAATTTCCCCATACGAATCCCATTTGTCGGAGCTCGGAAAAGAGGTGGTGTCTTTGGGCTTCGCCCTTGACCAAGCCCAAGCTGAGCTTCATTATGTCAAGCTCGAACGGGACCACCTACAGGAAAAGTGGAAGTTGATAGAGATTACCACTCGAGCGATGTTATCTGAGCCGCCCCAAGAGTCTGTCACCATCGCATACCTTACCCTTAGGTCTTATGCGGCTATTTTAAGGGGTTATGTAACAAATAAGTAGTACTATGTTCATGTGCATTATTTTTGTATATAATAATGAATATAATTTCTAGTCATTTTTGAAACATTGTAAATAGTTTTTAAAGTACAAATGGTGTTTTGGTTATTATTTAATTAAGAATTATATTTTATTAAATTAAGGGATTTTTTGAATTAAATAATATTTTAAAAAAAATATTATTATTAATATTAAATTAATTTTTATTAAATATAAATGACCTTATAATTTTATGAATGTAATTAAAATTTTTATTAAGGTTTGAAAGCCATTTCTATCAAAACCCGTGAATTTTTTATAAATGTCGGTTTTTATTTTAAAAGTGAAAATTCACATATTTAGAAAATTATTTAGATAAAATAAATATTATTTTTGGAATCAGGACGTCGAAATTATCCAACGGTGAATTTTTCATAATTTTCTGAGACAGTCAAATATTTGGGTAAAAATTAAATACCATTTAAATACATAATGTGTTTTATGACATCATAATGACCCAATGGTGATGTAATAAAATACCATAATTCTTATGTTCGGAAAATATGTGTTTTATCATTAAAATAATGTGATTTTTGGTTTGTTTGACTTACTTTTCAAAGCATTAATGGAGCCCTCAAGACTTATTCAACACTTTGCCTTTTTAAATTAATTTCCATGGGAGTGTGACTCACCTCCACATAAGCAACCCTATTTTTTTAATAAGTTAGGACCTTGGCCTTGTAAAATATTTTTTTTCTCTTTCCTTTTCCAGAAACCATGGTCAAATACCATGGTATGCTTTGTGGTTTGGATTATTTTAATATAAGGGGTCCCAAACCTAAATAATAAAAAATTCTCTCACATTTCCTATATAAACCCACCCAATCTCCCACTTCCTCCTCACTCAAAGCCCTTGGAGTTCGTCCAACCTCTACCCTACTCTCTCTAGAATCCTCTCAAGGTGCCCCAAGCTCCCAAGAATCCTCTCACAAGCCTCTCTCTAGCCTTTGGAAGCACACTTCCAAGTAAGGGTTTTTTCTTCCTTTCTCATTTTTGTCAATTTTCTTTAAGTTGTATTGCCCTTTTAATTTCAATTATGAATGTTGGGGTATGGTTTCGAACCTCCACCATACTTCCCTCTTATTGTTTGAATGATGGGAGACCCTTTTCTCTCTCATTAAATACCTCCCATGTACACTCGTTACTATGCCGAAATTCTGAAAGGAACTTCTCTCTCTTCTTTTACATTCAAGCAATACTTTTGTATCATGAATCTAAATTCCTTTTCAATTGTTGGGACATGTATCTATATGACCTACTTACTGTACATTACATGTAAATATGATGAGGAACCCCTTTCTCTCTCATCAACCATTTTTTATGAATTCTTATGTCACGCCGTTACGCTGCCAAAATCGCATCGATTTCCTAAGCCAATGTTATTGTGTAGTGAATACCATGACCATTTCTCCATCAAGGGTATTCACCATTATGCACATTTACTTATTGATTATAAGTTTCATGTATGAATTCCACATTCCTTAATCGTGGAATAAATGATTATGTTTTATGAATCCATGTTTTATGATCCATGTGGCACACTTATGCATGAAATGAAATGTTTAAGAAGGGTGTGCCCTTATAGCATTCCAATGCATTGGGTAAAGTATAGTATCATGATACGTCATGTGAAATGAGTGTTGAATCATGCTAATTCAAGTGAAATGAGGGTTTACTCGTGATTCAAGTGCAATGAGGGTTTACTCATGCTCCATGTGCAATGAGCCTTGGCTCATGCTAATTCAATGTTAAGTGTTGTTGCCACATTTCCATGTTATGATTTTCGTGCTTTATCATGCCTTTATGTTCATGTTACTCTTATGCTCTATTGATGTTCCTATTGCCTAACATGTATTTTACTCCTCATGTTATTTATTTTGTACTCCCTTACTGGGCTTTATAGCTCACCCTTTTCTTATGCATGTCCTCAGGTTATCCCATGCAATGCTAAGTATGAAGGAATGTAGTGGTCATGTAAAGGAAGTTTTCAATCAAGATGTTGTATTTCAAGTTTAAAGTTTTTATGTAATGATCCTAAGCCCCAAAGACACTAAACCTCTCGATCTTCTTTGTTGTATCAAGTGAAGTTTTATGTAACAAAGCATGTTTAAGTTGTAATAAAAACAAGGGTTGTCATAGTTGGTATCAGAGGATAGGTTTAGTTATTTTTGGGATTAGGAAACCCTAGTAAAGCCATAGATACAAGACTAAGTATAACAAAAACATCCCTATGTTTTGGTAAGTATTGAGTAAGTGGTTTATCAAGCAAATACATCCCTGTCTGGATACTAGCAGGTAGAGGCGGATCTGGCACAGATGTATCCTAGGGGTAAAACCCGAAAACACTATTTTGAGCTAGACTCGAATGAGAACTGGTGAACGACAATGGGCCTTGCTGCACTCTTGGTTATGACACTCCTGGGGGATATGTTTTGATAAATTCACAAGCTTAGTATGAACCCTTATTAAGGGAAAAATTCCCCTAAGAATATATGTTATAAGGTAGATCATGAAAATCCTGGATTGAATCCTATAGACTCATGAGTTAATGAGATTAAAGTGTATTTATAAGTCATCAACTTTTGTCTTTGGATTACCCTTTATGTGTTACCCCTAACTTTCCTTTTATTCCAGCCAATGGCCAGTAATAGGAGAACTTGGGCTAACAACCATTGTGAAGATCAGTGTGATGATTGTACTAATGAGATGCCCAATCCAATGGGAGCGGGAATCGCAAACTTTGTCACGCTTCTCTCTTAGCTAACTCAAGTTTTGAATAGAAACACGGGTCAAGAGGAACGTTCAACCCCCCCTAATAAAGAACAAGTCGCTATTGAAAGTTTCATGAGACAAAGGCCTCCTACTTTTAGTGGATCATCTGATCCCACGATCGCTGAGCAATGGATCAACTCCATTGAAAAGATATTCTCCATCCTCCAATGTTCTGAACAAGAGAAGGTTCTCCTGGCAGCTTATTGTATGGAGGGTGAAGCTGATCAATGGTGGACGTTGATCAAAAATATGAAGCCTGAGGAGGAGATCGAGGCTTTGGAATGGAAGGAATTCCAGAAGATGTTTTTCGATAAATATTTTCCACGCACCCTCCGTCTTAAGATGGAAAGGGACTTCCTTTCCCTCAAGAAGAAAAGATGAAGAATCTGTGGGAACGTACGAGGCAAACTTCACAAGGCTTGCACGATACGCTTCTGGCTTTGTCGTTACTCCCAAATTCAAGGTTGACCACTTCTTTGGTGGGCTGAAGCCTAGCTTGCGGAAATCATTAGCGATCCATGACTTCGACAGCTATGAGGAAATTGTCTAATGTGCCCTCAAGGTTGAAATGGAGATCGGAGAATCATAGGGGTATCATGGGGACAAGAAGCGTAATGTGGACTTCAATGATGGTGGGCCGATGGATAAATCCAACGGTGCTAAGAAGTTCTAGCACCCCACTTGCAAAAAGTGTGGAAAGAAACACCCTGGAAATTGCCTTAGGAGGACGACAAAATGCTTCAAGTGTGGAAGGGAAGGGCACCTAGCTATTAACTGTCAGCAAGAAGGACCCGCAGTTGCGACAGAGGAGAGGAACGCTCCGTTCGAACCTCAACGCATTGATCAATGCTACAAATGCAAAGAACCAGGTCATTTTTCAAATCAGTGCCCTAATCCAAGGGTTTTCGGAGGCAACCAACAACCTCCAAGACAACAAGGAAGAGCTTTTTCCATCACTTCTGCCGAAGCGAACCCCAACAACGAAGTGGTGACAGGTAAGCTAGTTATTCATTCAAGAATAGCGAACATACTTTTTGATTCAGGTTCTACGCATTCTTTTATATCTCAAAAGTTTAGTAGAACAATCCCAGCACCACCACAAATCATGGAAGTAAAGATGTCGGTGAGTACGGAAAATGGGGCAATAATTGCATCCCATGAGTATAAGTCCTCCCCTATTATAATCTGTGGATTTAATTTCCCGGCGAACCTCATCATACTCCCTCTGGTGGAACTTGATGCAATTATTGGCATGGATTGGCTTTCCTTATATAGAGCCAACATAAATTGTCGGGAGAGGGAAATCACACTCCATATGGAGAATCGACCCCCGATTCTTTACAAGTGTCAGGAGGAATATGAATCTCC
The DNA here is from genome assembly GCA_963277665.1 of Viscum album. Lineage (NCBI taxonomy): Eukaryota > Viridiplantae > Streptophyta > Magnoliopsida > Santalales > Viscaceae > Viscum > Viscum album. The sequence continues at coordinate 998,099,683 of OY728135.1, forward strand.
TTTATCTCCATCATCTCAAGCATGGATATTACTGCCTTATGAGCACGCATATCTGGCTCAGATGATTGAGTCCAAGGAAGAAACCACCCTTGAAGAAATGCCTATTGTGAGGGAATTCGCTGAAGTGTTTTCCGAGGAACTTCCTGGTCTTCCTCCAAGAAGAGATGTTGAGTTCTCAATTGAACTTATACCTGGGGAGCTACCAATATCCAAGACTCCATATTGAATGGCTATTTTTGAGCTTAAAGAGCTGAAGAAACAACTACAAGAGAACTTGGATAAAGGGTTTATACGCCCAAGTGCATCACCATGGGGTGCACCAGTCCTCTTTGTCAAGAAGAATGATGGGTCAATGCGGATTTGTATCGATTATCGTGAACTTAACAAAATCACAATAAAGAACAAGTATCCTCTCCCAAGAATCGATGACTTGTTTGATCAGCTGCGTGGAGCACAATACTTCTCCAAGGTGGACTTGCGGTCTGGATATTATCAAGTAAGGGTGAAGAAGGAAGATATCCCCAAGACTGCTTTTCGTACAAGGTACAGGCACTATGAATTCATAGTAATGCCTTTCGGACTCACCAATGGTCCATCAATATTCATGGACTTGATGAATAGAGTCTTTAGAGATTACCTTGACAAATTTGTGGTAGTCTTTATAGATGATATTCTAATATATTCCAAAACCAAGGAGGACCATGAAGAGCATTTAAAAACTGTACTAGAGACTTTGCGCAAGGAGAAGCTCTATGAAAAGTACATCAAGAGTGATTTTTGGTTGAAGGAAGTCTCATTATTGGGCCATATCATCATAAGCAATGGGATATCTGTGGACCCCTCCAAAACAGATGCAATTGAGGGATGGCCGAGGCCAACATCGGTAACTGATATTCGTAGCTTCTTGGGGTTAGCTGGATATTATCAACGATTTGTGAGAAATTTCTCACGATTGTCCAACCCTCTTACCAAGCTAACTCGAAAGGGAGTAAAGTTTTCTTGGAGTGATAAATGCGAAGAAAGCTTCAAGGAGTTTAAAATAAGGCTTATCACTACACCCATGCTCACTTTACCCACAAGTGGGGAGCTTTTTGTGGTATTCAGTGATGCTTCGAAAAAGGGCTTAGGATGTGTGCTGATGTAGAATGATAAAGTGATATCCTATGCCTCAAGGCAGTTTAAAATAAATGAGCGAAACTATCCAATGCATGATCTAGAGTTGGCGGCTGTGATCTTTGCCTTGAAAATCTGGCGGCATTATCTCTATGGAGAGAAATGTGAGATATATACTGACCACAAGAGTCTTAAATATATATTCACACAGAAAGAGCTTAATATGCGCCAGAGAGGATGGATAGAGCTCATTAAGGATTATGACTGTTCAATACATTACCACCCTGGGAAGGCGAACAAGGTGGAAGATGCCCTAAGTAGAAAGGATCCAGCGATTCTATCAATGATGAGAATTGAGAAGGATCCAATCTTCTTAGACTTGATGAAGATGGACGTGAGAATCATAAAGAAGGGAAGATCATCAATCCTTTCACAAATGATTGCTCAAACATCTCTTTTTGGAAAGGTTAAAGGATTCTCAAAAGGATGATGTGGGAATTCAAGAAAAAGTGGAAGCTATCAAAAATGGGAAATCCTCAGAGTTTAATGTTAATGAAGAAGGAACTGTGCGGTTTGGGAAAAGACTATGTGTTCCATCAAGTCTGGAGATGAAGAAGGAAATTTTGGATGATGCACATAGTTCACCTTTCTCTATTAACCCAGGGAGCACAAAGATGTATCGAGATCTCTGAGAAAACTTTTGGTGGGATAATATGAGGAAGGAGATCGCTGAATATACATCAAAGTGCTTGGTGTGTCAGCAAGTGAAGGTAGAGAGGCAGAAGTCTAAGGGGATGATGCAACCATTACCCATACCAGAATGGAAATGGGATAACATCACCATGGACTTTGTCACCGGACTTCCAAGGACATCCAAAGGCAACAATGAAATCTGGGTTGTTGTGGATCGTCTTATAAAGACTGCACAATTCATTGCTATTCGAGAGGATTTCTCTTTGGATCAACTGGCACAGATATATATCAGGGATTTGGTACGGTTGCATGGAGTACCACTATCTATTGTGTCTAACTGAGATCCAAGATTCATCTCTAAGTTTTGGAAGAGTCTAAAACATGCTCTGAATACTGAACTGAACTTCAGTACGGCATATCATCCTCAAACTGATGGCCAATCCGAGCGGACTATCCAAACACTTGAGGACATGTTGAGAGCATGCTCAATGGACTTTAAAGGAGGATGGGATCAACATCTTCCTCTGGTTGAGTTCTCTTATAATTATAGATTCCACTCGAGCATCCAAATGGAACCATATGAAGCCCTGTATGGGAAAAGGTGTAGAACACCGGCATGTTGGGATGAGGTCGGTGAACGTAAGCTACTTGGACCAGAAATGGTCGAAGAAATGGTGGAGAAGGTGAAAACCATTCAGTAGCATATCAAGGCAGCCCAAAGTCGACAGAAGAGTTATGCAGATAATCGTCGACGAGACCTTGAGTTTAAAGTCGGAGACATGGTGTTTTTACGCATATCTCCGTGGAAGAAGGTCATGAGGTTTGGAAAGAAAGGGAAGTTAAGTCCAAGGTACATCGGCCCCTTCGAGATTCTTGATCATGTTGGGGATGTGGCCTATCGGCTAGCACTTCCACCTACTATGGCCAAGGTGCATGATGTCTTTCATGTATCCCTCTTAAGTAAGTACATACCGGACCCTTCACATGTACTCTCTTATGAGGTGGTACAATTGGAAGATGATCTTTCTTATGAGGAGCAACCAGTGAAGATCTTAGATCATAGAGAAAAATTTCTACGAAATAAGACAATGCCCCTCGTCAAGGTGTTGTGGAGAAACCACAAGTTTGAAGAAGCAACTTGGGAGTCAGAGGATATGATGAAGTTGAGTTACCCACATTTGTTTTAGTGTGGGAAAAGGAAAATTTCGAGGGCGAAATTTCTTAAGGGGGGAATATTGTAATGACCCAAAGTTTCATTAATGGAAAATCCCTCTTGATCCAGTTAAATGTTTCTTTATGAAAAATGTTTTTATAAGATGTCAACTTCTTTAGTTTTATGTTAATATTTGTGACCGTTACTTTTATTGTCGTTGAACAGTGATCACTTGAGTAGTATAAATATATGGCTTTAATGAACCCAATTTTACTCAAACAAAGGAAGCGATGGCCTCATCCCGTAGAATTGCCCCATACGAAGCCCATTTGTCGGAGCTCGGAAAATAGGTGGCGTCTTTGGGCTTCGCCCTTAACCAAGCCCAAGATGAGCTTCATTATGTCAAGCTCAAATGAGACTGTCTACAGGAAAAGTGGAAGTTGATAGAGATTACCACTCGAGCGATGTTATCCGAGACGCCCCAAGAGTCTGTCACCATCACACACCTTACCCTTAGGTCTTATGCGGCTATTTTAAGGGGTTATGTAACAAATAAGTAGTACTATGTTCATGTGCATTATTTTTGTATATAATAATGAATATAATTTCTAGTCATTTTTGATACATTGTAAATAGTTTTTAAAGTACAAATGGTGTTTTTGGTTATTATTTAATTAAGAATTATATTTTATTAAATTAAGGGATTTTTTGAATTAAATAATATTTTAAGAAAATATTATTATTATTATTAAATTAATTTTTATTAAATGTAAATGACCTTATAATTTTATGAATGCAATTAAAATTTTTATTAAGGTTTGAAAGCCATTTCTGTCAAAACCCGTGAATTTTTTATAAATGTCGGTTTTTATTTTAAAAGTGAAAATTCACATATTTAGAAAATTATTTAGATAAAATAAATATTATTTTTTGAGTCAGGACATCGAAATTATCCAACGGTGAATTTTTCATAATTTTCTAAGACAGTCAAATTTTTGGGTAAAAATTAAATACCATTTAAATATATAATGAGTTTTATAACATCATAATGACCCAATGGTGATGTAATAAAATACCATAATCCTTATGTTCGGCCAATATGTGTTTTATCATTAAAATAATGTGATTTTGGGTTTGTTTGACTTACTTTTCAAAGCATTAATGGAGCCCTCAAGACTTATTCAACACTTTGCCTTTTTAAATTAATTCACATGGGAGTGTGACTCACCTCCACATAAGAAAACCTATTTTTTTAATAAGTTAGGACCTTGGCCTTGTAAAATATTGTTTTCCGCATTCTTTTTCCAGAAACCATGGGCAAATACCATGGGATGTCTTGTGGTTTGGATTATTTTAATATAAGGGGTTCCAAACCTAAATAATAAAGAATTCTCTCACCTTTCCTATATAAACCCACCCAAGCTCCCACTTCCTCCTCACTCAAAACCCTTTGGGTTCATCCAACCTCTGACCTAATCTCTCTAGAATACTCTCAAGGTTCCCCAAGCTCCCAAGAATCCTCTCACAAGCCTCTCTCTAGCTATTGGAAGCACACTTCCAAGCAAGGGTTTTTTCTTCCTTTCTCATTTTTGTCAATTTTCTTTAAGTTGTATTGCCCTTTTAATTTCAATTATGAATGTTGGGGTATGGTTTCTCACCTCCCCCATACTGCCCTCTTATTTTTTTAATGATGGGAGACCCTTTTCTCTCTCATTAAATACCTCTCATGTACACAGGTTACTATGCCGAAATTCCAAAAAGAACTTCTCTCTCTTCTTTTACATTCAAGCAATACTTTTGTATCTTGAATCTAAATTCCTTTTCAATTGTTGGGACATGTATATATATGACCTCCTTACTGTGCATTACATGTAAATATGATGAGGAACCCCTTTCTCTCTCATCAACCATTTTTTATGAATTCTTATGTCACGCCATTACGCTGCCAAAATCGCACCGATTTTCTAAGCCAATGTCATTGTGTAGTGAATACCATGCCCATTTCTCCATCAAGGGTATTCACCTTTATGCACATTTAATTATTTATTATATGTTTCATGTATGAATTCCACATTCCTTAATTGTGTAATAAATGATTATGTTTTATGAATCCATGTTTTATGATCCATGTGGCACACTTATGCATGAAATGAAATGTTTAAGAAGGGTGCGCCCTTATAGCGCTCCAATGCATTGGGTAAAGTATAGTATCATGATACGTCATGTGCAATGAGTGTTTACTCATGCTAATTCAAGTGCAACAGGGGTTTACTCGTGCTTCAAGTGCAATGAGGGTTTACTCATGCTCCATGTGCAATGAGCCTTGGATCATTCTAATTCAATGTTAAGTGTTGTTGCCACATTTCCATGTTATGATTATCATGCTTTATCATGCCTTTATGTTCATGTTACTCTTATGATCTATTGATGTTCCTATTTCCTAACATGTATTTTACTCCTCATGTTATTCATTGTGTACTCCCTTACTGGGCTTTATAGCTCACCCTTTTCTTATGCATGTCCCCGGGTTATCCCATGCAATGCTAAGTACGAAGGAATGTAGTGGTCATGTAAAGGAAGTTTTCAATAAAGATGTTGTATTTCAAGTTTAAAGTTTTTATGTAATGATCCTAAGCCCCGAAGAAACTAAACCTATCGATCTTCTTTGTTGTATCAACTGAAGTTTTATGTAATAAAACATGTTTAAGTTGTAATAAAAAGCAGGGTTGTCATATTGTTGATGAACAATGGATCAGTACCATTGGATAGATATTTTCCATCTTTCTCTATTCATAAAATGAAAAATTCATTTTGGTTGTTTATCGTTTATAATGTGAAGCAAACTAGTGGTGAACTCTAATCAAGAATACAAGGAAGAAAGATGAAATTGATTCAATGGAATAGGACGAGCTTAATAAATTATTTTTCAATAAGTACTTCCCTCATATTCTTTGAAAAAAGATAGAAAAGGAGTTCCTTGAGCTTAAGAAAAAGGATTATGAATCCATTGGTACATAGGAGGAAATTTTTTCAAGACTGGCAAGGTATGATTCTGGTTTTATCATATAACCTAAAAGTAAAGTTGATCGATTTTTCTGTGGGTTAAAAAAAATTCATCTAAGGGAATTACCTATATAGTAATTTAGTATATATGAAGATATTGTTCATTGTTCTATCAAGGTAGAACTGGAATATGGTGTTACATATCAATCTTATGGTTTTGAAAAGAAATAAAATATGGAGTTCAAGGGAAAATCTCAAAATAATGGTGAAAAGAAGATGAATGTTTCTTTATGCTCAAAGTGTAGAAAGAAGCATGGTGGAGATTGTCTTAAAGGAACTAGAAAATATTTTTAAGTGTAGAAAAGAAGGTCATCGATAATTTTATTGCCAAAGTAATGGGAAAAAGGTTTCTAATGATGTGAACAGAGAAAAGACTACAGAGAATGTACAACCCACATTTCAATGCTACAAGTGTAAGGAAATGGGGCATTGCACTAAACAACGCCCTAATCTGTGGGTTAATGATGATGATCGACATCAAAAACCTCTTAAAGAAAAATACAAAGGACAATCACATGTGATCACTATTGGCTATGTTGAGTATGACAAAAAAGTGGTGGAATGATTCAGTGTTTATGTAATGGGATTCTAAAGTAGTGTTGTTGAATCTATTTTATAGTATTATGGAATATTGGAATATCTATGTATTAGTCCATTGAGGTTTTCCATAATTATATGGTACCGGTAACCACGAAAAGTGATTGAAATATTTTTGGAAAGCACATGATCTATGGATAATGAAAGGATAAGAAGATAATGAGATGTTTCATAGTATTAATGACCTCATGACTAATATAAGGACAAAGTGATATCATGGTTTCAGTATATAGAATTATTGGTATTTTGTGTGTGTGTAAAGAGTTAATTTTGATAGAATTCATGTTTTCACTTAGGTTCTCTAGTAATTCATGTTATTACTATGTTTCAATAGAATACATGATTAAGGTATTCACATGTTTGGAGTGAGACAATAGAAAAATACCTTATGAGATATGAGAGATAAATGTTATGTCGATTTAGTTCACATCCTTCAAAAGTTTTATATTTTATGTTTTTTGGAAGGATTGTAATGTTATCCATTTATTGATAGTATAAGTCATATTCTATTTTAAGATTGTTAGATTAATGTATTATCTCACTATAGGTGGACTTATGCACATTTGATAACATGTTCTAACCTTTTGTTGAGATAGATGGAATGACCTATCATTATATCGCATGATCTGATAACACTTTAATAATGAAAAATTCAACATTATTTCATTAAATAAGAGATGAAGTGGAAATTCTTCTGGGAATGACCAATGGTGAGATTGTACTGAAATCAAGTAAGTATTTTTTTCTCATTGAAAAATTATTAGCCTTTAAGAAAAGGATCTTGAAACAAAAAAATTTATCCTAGTACATTCTTATCTGATGAATCAGATGGTACCTTAAATCATTCTAGATTTATGGATTTCTGGTTGTTAACTTTCTCCAACCTTATTCTATGTCACTATCCATCATAACTTGATGATTGGATTACTCTTCCTTATCCATGTTTTAACTTCCCAACTATATTCTACTATGTGGAAATACAATGATGAGTTACTTTGGGTAACTGTTATGTTTCTAACTTTCCTTTTGAAACTGTTTTTTCAATATTCCTTTTTACAATGTGGGTTTCCCTGAAAGAAACTTTCAAGTGGTGAACCTTTTATAACCACAAAAAAATTCGAGGGAGAAATTCATTTTTAAGGGGGGTATAATGTAACACCCTAATATTTTATGAGATTTTTTTAAATTTATTTGATGTTTTGTGATATAAGATACACCAATATTAGATTTCCCTTTACGCAACATCATATTAGCTTGCATTATACGCAACACTATACTTGGCTTGTGTTACACACAATTTCAAGTTCTTTTGATAGAATTCATTTCATGCAACACTGAGTATAGATTTTGTTCAATGTATAAAAGAAATATCTTTGGAATATGTTATACACAACAAAAAATTAATCTTTCACCAAACTCAACACTGAATTTTCTTGCATTACACGCAAGAGCGACCTTCCTTGATATCTTGCGTTGTACGAAATACCAAGTTTCACTAAACAATGATATATTAATAAAATATTATTATTTAATAGGATAAAAACTAGCTGTTATGAATATTATTAACCACATTTTTAATTTTATATAACATTAAAATTCATCTTATATATTTTCTAGAACATGATATAACAATAAAATCAAATTTTCAGATAAAATAAGTACTTTTAAAAAAAGTGTTTTTTTGCCGCCTTTGGATGGTGCACTCATTTTAAATATAGTTTTTGACATTTTTTTATATTTAATTTTACAAAATAAATATATTAATTTAGTTTTGAATATAAAAATTTACTTTGGTTGAATGTTTGATATTTTTCTGATAAGTTTCATTTTTTTATGAATAGTGAAAATACAGATTTTTCTTTAAAATCATAAAATTGTAAAATTATGTTTTGTATTTTTTTTAAATTTTAATTAGTTCATTATTATATAATTATATATTTTGAAAATTATTTTATAAATGAATTTATTATAAAAACATTTTCCATTTAAAAAGGGCCATTTTTTCAAAAACTGTTTTCGTGAAATTTTAACGGTTTTATTTTAAATTTAATTATGTATCTTCTATGTATTGAATTTTAAAAAATGTATGTAAAATTTTGATTTAGGAGGTCCAAATTTATTAAGTAGATCCCTTTTATTTTTGATGAATATTAATAGTACCCATGGTAAATTTTATTACCACGGTAAAGGGTAAATTATTTAATTTAGGTTAAAAATAAAAGTATAATGACTCTAAAATGACAAAAAACTGAACCAATTTTATTGGATGAATTAAATTTGACCATTAACACTTCAGTATTGAAATTATTCCATTTAATGGACACTTGTCCCTGAAATGGACTTAATTAATATTTAAATCAAAGAAAGGCACAAAGTGTCATTTTCTTTATCTTTAATATCTATTATATATCCACATATGAAAAATGGGTGGTATCAACAAATATAAATTTTAAATTTTAACTTAATAAACATATTTACCTGATATAAATTTATTTTTTATTTTTTGGGGCCATTTTAGAGATATAATGGTATTTATAATATTTTATTTAATGAAAATTTAAAGATATCATATTCATGTTTTAAATAATATATCATTTTTAAAATAAGGTTATATAGAAGAAAAATTAGACTATAAATAATTATTTGAAATATAAAATTATTATATTTATCATGGTGATTTATTTTTAATTTTTAGGAAAGAAATATTTACCTTAATGGTTTATATATGGATGAAGCAGAAATTGTTTAATTGAAGAAAATTCAATAAACTAATTTTTATTAAAATGATAACAACCATTAAAGGGACAAAACACTTTACCAAATTTTATTTTTAAATTATATATAGACCTTAATAATATAATGGTAGAGTTATGGACCATTTGTATCCATATGGAATAGATTAGAAAAATTATATTATTTTATTTAAAGTAATGTTAAAATTGTCACATTCATAATTTATTAAGTATAAATTTTTTTAATGATGGATTTTCAAGAAGATAAATTATACTACATATATTATTTTGAAATATAGTAAATTTATATTCATAATATTAATTTATTTTTAAATTTTATTCATCAAATAAGTATATTAAATAATTACACAGTATTAATGAAGTAATTATTTTATTAAGGGAAATATCAAATAAATGTTATTAAAAATATTAAAATAAATAAAATTTGGATAATTAATTTGTACAATTAATTTTATATATTCCCTTTACCCATAGGGATATTATAACATATTTGGTTCTAGGATAACATTTTATCTTGATATTTGTAAAAATCCATGAATTGAATAGTGTCAAAATTGACATAATTAATATTTTTTCAAAATAACAATATATTAAATTATTTAAAAATCAAAAATAATTTTAAAAAATATATAATTATTATTATGTTCTAAAATATTCATTTATTGTCTAATGTAATTCAACTATGTAAATAATTCACCCTTTTAATGTTGAAATATTTTTTACCCTAGTTAAAAATTATATAGAATAACTAAGTGTCAATTAAAATTATAATGATAAAATTGACATAAAAACATTTCTAAAATTTATTTTTTGGTGATATTAAAACCCAATATAATCTCAATTTATAAATTGCGACATTTTTGAGGTTTTTATGTGGGGTTTTATTTTATTATAAATTAATATTTTTGAGGATTCCAAAAGTGCCCCTCACCTCAATTTTAAATGGGCACTTCCTCCCTCAACTCTTTACTTAATTTTAAGCCTTCAAGCTCAACCATACCCTGACCATTTAAATTACCAAATTCACTATAAACATTATATAGGTACTTATCTTCTTCAAAGGCCAACTCTAGTGCTCTAAGAGGATATTTCAAGGAGGCACGTTGAAGAAGATGTAATATCATCTACTGATTCCTTCAAACTTCTTTCTTCTTATACTTACACATCATGAGTTGTTTCATTATAAAGTAATAAATATAGTAGTAAATATATACTTATAGGTTATTATGATTTTTAAACAACCATATTCCACCTTTTACCCATCCTATGAAAAATGAAATCACCACGCCTGCATATGTACAACTTACCATCTCCATGTTGTGGTGTAATCTGTTTTTCACCACCACCTTACATAGATGGGTGTAATGATGGAATTAATAAATATATATATGATTAATATAAAATGATATTTATTTTTATATATTATATATCATCCACTTTAATACCATTCAACAATTATGGGCACAATATCGTTGTTCATGCGTACATACAGCTTACTGTCTCCACGGTGCGATGTGATTCATTCTACATAATCTTCATTAATGAATAATTATATAAATTAATTGAATGAATAAATATGATATATATTATACTAATACCATGATTTAAATGATATAACTATAACCTAAAAATAAGAATAATGACTTATCAGACAAAATGTGGATAAGAACATAAAGCAATGAATACCTGAATAACGAGTAATAATGAAATGTTACTAATATAAGGATCAAAATATGATCATAAATGTTATCATAAAAAATATTATGATTCTGTAATAAATCACTAAAATTATTAGAATCATTATATAAGATTTTTTGATACATAATACTCATATCATACCTAAGGTAAGGGATAACTTTGCAAATCTCATTTTTATCTGAACTTGTTTATTTGTAAGTATTTACTAGGGTATATTTATCATCTATGTCCATGTTTCATAAATAAATATTTCAAAATATTCTTTGTATCATTAAATAATTGGTTAAAGTCAATTTTACCCATTGTAGAATTTTTACTAAATGGTATGAATGAAATATTTTTTCATTTTCGGTTAGAGATACTTTTTGACTTTTTCAACAAAAGTATGAGAAAAATGTTTTTTTACTTGTATGAAATGAACCAATTTTTACTCTTTCATTATACCTTATTTCCTTGAAGCTTACCCTATAAGATTAAAACTTTATTTTCACATAAAATTATTTCTTCTAAAATTGAGTGGCATTTTGAGGAAGGAAAACGTTTTTGAAAAAGAAATGATATTTTCCTCATGAATTAAGCTCAAGTGTTTTATCAAAATTATTTTCCATATAAGTTGAAATAGGTTTATATTTCTATCAATATTATTAATTTTATTTTTGTTGTTTTTATGATGGAATTATTTTTATGAAATCCATTTATCATATATGGATTTTGTTATGATGGAATGTTTTTTAAGAAACCCATTTTTTGTTCCTTGGGTTATTCTATGGGGAATGGTTTATGTTCTTTAGAACATGTAAGAATGATTTCATTATGAGATGGTTGGGACCTATATATCCCTCAAATTAATTGGTTAAATATTTATATCTCATGAGATATATATAACTAGAATGACATGTAAATTCAGTCCAGTAATACAGGGCTAGAATTAGAAGTGAACTCGGTTTAGTAATAAACTTTGTCCACTATGATAGTCTTGGCAGTAATGCCTTGGCTACAATGGAAATCATATTATATGCTTATTTTTTTCAAAAATTCCACATTTTATGCCAATACTATTTTATCAGGGTTAATGTTCCTTTATGATCTACTCCTTACGTACTGCCAAGATTTATTTAATGATTCATGATTTTGATATTCAAACTTTATGTTCTTTTTTTTTTACATTTTTATGTTTATGGTTTGTTTTATGTTCTCAATTTTTACCCTTACAGACCATCTGAGCTCACCCTTTTTATGTTTTCTTTTCCCTAGGATATAGAGAAAGGTTTTAGGTAGAAAAAAAAGTGGAAGATCTTTATTGGAGATTTTGAATATCTTCCACCAAGTTATATGATTATGTTATAAGTTTCAAAAGAAACTAAACTAATACAATCATTGGGTGTCTTTTTGTGTAATTTATTAAGTATTCTGAAAATGAAATGTAATGTCCATGTACATCAAGCTTGTGCCCTTACAAGGACTTACAAAGCATTGATAAAGACTGAAACAAGGCTGAAGTGTCTTTGGAAGGAGTAAACCCAGGCACATTCAGGTGTCACAGCTTGAAATACTCAATAAATAATGCCTAAAGCAGGAATATCAGAAGATACAACTATAATAAACCGTGTCTATGGGTGGTTTGAAATTTACATGGAAATTTGAGTTTTGAATTAGTGGAGGGGGGAAAGTTTAATTGGGATTCATAATTGACTTTTGATGTTTGAGACCCATGAAATGAGGTATTTTGGATGGGGAATGAGGGATATTTGGTGTGATTAAGGCTCAAAGGAGTGTCGGAGGTGGCCTAAGGTGGCTGGTCTATAGGGTGTTTATAGCCTGTAGACATCGGCTAGCCAGTAGTCTAGCCTTTATCCTAGTATTGTCTTGCTGATAGACATTAAATGGCATAAAATTACCTCCCCCTCTGGTTTTTAGAGGGGGTAGCCTCTCATCTCCCCTTTCTCTTGGTACCCTGGCTAATAGAACCTCTTCCCTTAATACCCTATTTTCCCTTTGACCTGGGGAGTGTTATTGGTGGCCTTTTTTGGAGATCAGTGGTAATTCCTTAACTCTAATGATATTCACTACTTCCCTCAATTGTATATAATGATTTTCATTTCCTTCATCTAGGTATTTGATACCAATTCCACTTAATCAGGGTGGAATTATTTGATAATGTTAGGGATTTCATTATTCTTAGTAAGAGGACTTCTTATGATGTCGCCTTCATTTAACCACATTCTGTTTCAGCAGGGTATGTTTTTGATGTGATTTTTATAATATTTTTATCTTAAATTAAATAAAATTGAAAATTGTATCAGTGTGTAATATTAGTTATTTTTTTCCTTGAAGGAGAATAATATTAAATAAAAAATAGTTGGTGATATTTTGTTCTCATCACTAGTGTGAAGGGTCATCCAATGAGGTACTCAGAATGCTAGTGATGTATTCAACCATCGTTACTAATTTAAATTGAGTTTTCTTTTAAATATAAGTTTCTTAATTAATTAAAATTTATTTTAATGAGTTAAATTAAATTTATTATGATACATATTAGGACCTTATGAGGATGGGTGATGGTTGGAATTATTTGGTTGATCTTTGACGGGAGTGGTTGGTCTATGAAATGAATGGGAATAATTCAAAAAATGGTAGGTGGTATCACATTATAACTTTATGGTTTATTATTCTTGTCATATGGAATATGGTTTGTAGAATATACATTGGTGGTGATTTAACTTCAATAAACTCGAGTAGTAAATTATAATGGATTATTAATTTGAATTGAAATGTTAAATTAACTAAATACCATTGGTGAACTAAACTGAATTCTAGGGTCCACATGGGGTCTTAGGAACTGGAATGATGCCTTAGTCATTGGTGGACAAGGCTAGACCATTGAGAAACCTTGTGACTTTCATACCCTTTAGTGGGGGCGACCAGACCTTATGATACTTAGTGGCCCTAGAGTAGCAACCTTCTTTGCCTCTTGATGGAGGTGTTTTGTGAGTTGAGACGACCAACCCAAGAGGGGCCAAGAGAGACCCTTAAGAAACCTCCAATAAGGGGATGATGATTTATTTGGATATCTTTTTCTATTAATTCCTTATAATAAATTGTGTATGAAATTAATCCAAAGGTATCATGGTGTCATATGAGAGTTGTGATGCCATTACCCTTGGTAGTGGTTTAACATAGGTGGAAAACCTTAGGCTGGACTGGGTTTGCGTTGGGGTAGTAGATCAATTTAGTGTAACCATAGAATAAATGTGGTCTATGTTCCATATCCCTAGATCTTTGAGTTATGGATTTACCTTTAAGGCCAATTGGTTTCTCAAGAGTTGACCCTACTGGGAAGCATGTCTTCCCCGTGATATAGGCATTACCCCGAGAGGCTAGTTTGGGACTGAGGATCCCAAGAAGGATGTATCCACTTACGTCCAGAACTATAGGACCCAAGTGGGTGCCTTATTTATTGACCAACCATGAGTTGATGTGTATGAAAATGGATAGAGATGATTATAGTGTCACCTTAGAACCCTAGTTGAGTTGTATGTTGGGTAGGCTTTGGTGACTATGGCGGTTCATGCAAGCATCCATCCCCTTTTTTTTCTTTTTTACTTGATTAAGCTTGATGCCATAGGATTATAGTTCCTAGAAAAGTTTTATCTTTTTAAGATCATGGATATTGGCCCAAGTATGGGTATATTAACCTCAGTGCCTGACTTTTCTTGGCATGAGGAGTAGTATATTACCCCCAGTTCTTGATTGTACTAAGATTAGTTATGGGTGTATTTCCCATAGATTTTGAATGTTATATGGGGAAGGGTATATTACCACTATTTTTTCAATAATGTGATCCACATGGATAGGTATATTAACATCAGTTGGTCTATTCTCTCTGGATGATCTAGGATGGGTATATTTCCCCCAAATGGTATTATGCCAGAGTTGGTTGTTATATGCTATAGGGATTTGTATATTCCCCTTGATTGGATGAGACTATGTTCCATGGGGATGGGTATATTACCCTTGGTAGTCCTATGCTCGATGGATCACCCAAGATTACTTGGGGATTGGCCATAGGGCCATGTTGTTCTGGCACGGTCATCATGATGTTCTTAGAGGCACCTAAACACTGGGAAAAGCATGTGTAACTGATCAAGGTCTAAAAACCAAGGATTAAACTAGTTACTATGTTTTTATAGTCATCATGATGAACTCAAATACATTCTATTATAGGGATAAATTAGGTTTATTTTATTTAATTTTCTACAACTTTTCTATTTTCATGTATTCAATAGAGCATATCACATGCATATATCAAAATATATTCTAGTTAGTATGGGATCATGTTGGTGGTTCCCTACTAATTTTTGTACTCACACCCTACTTGGGTGTCCATGACACTTGGTTACTCGTAAAAATTCTCACTTGGTTCTAAAAATAATTTGGGTTATGGACCATGAATGATTAAGTGGGATATCTCAAGAAAGTACATAGATATTGGGGGTGATATGGATGAAAGTTTTCATAGATATTTCATATTTATTCCATTTTATTATGGGTTTTATATTTAATCGGACCATTGGGCATTCTGTTTTATGTATATTATGGCTTTTTGGGCCTTTACTGCATTTCATTTATTATCACCCTGTTTATATCTATCGGCTTCCACTTTAATTCATTTATAATGGATGATATTTAGTTATCTTATATCATATTGAGCACTTTTATATACGGGTTATGACCTCCCCTTGATACCTCCTTAGAACCCTTTTAATAGTTGACATCCTATGGTGCTTAGGGAGGTGTGTATAAGGTCACATGGTGAACTGGTTCAGTTACTGGTCATAGAGTGTTCCAAGGAAAGTCATTACAAAGTGGTATGAAAGAATTGTTTTTATTTTTATCTCACAATTTTAGGCTTTCAGTAGAACAAGGACATAGGATTGTGTCAGAGATTTGGATGGAACCTAAACTGGTTCCCCATGAACAACTTTTTTTGTGGAATTATAGGTTTCCATGGGTATGAGATTGCTGTTCTTGGCTTCTGCAGTTATGGTTATTTGTGATTTAACATAGAATAACACACGTTATGTTTGATATTTATGATTTATGGTTTATGGACATTGGATCCTTCCCTGTTGGAAAGATTCCAGTTATTGAACATTTGACTCTTATATTATAGAGGAATGAGGCCTTTCATGTATCATCATTTTCATGTAGGGATTCACATGACATATAGGGGCCTTTTGGTGTTATTTTTATCATTAAAAGAGACTAAACTGTTTCAAGTGAAAAAAACATCTTATACTACATTTTACCATGTACTCGGTGACATTTTACTTGGATAGGTTGAAAAGTATATATATATTTTTTAATAGCATACCATGTTGGTTCAATGGTATGATGGTTGATAGAGATTATTGTAAATATATAGTTACTTACTACAAGGGATGTGGAATGACCCTAGTAGGTTAGAAAGGTATGTGGTGCCTTAGTGAGAAACTGTTAGTGGGTGGTTATTATCTAGGTCTTAGTTATTTAAAGTTCTAATAAAAACCTATATGGTGACTTCCCATATATCTTGGAATGAAATTTTACTTAACCGAGCCAATGGATGTGGTTTTCTTTGGTAAAGATTTTATGGGATGATTATTTTGGTTAATATGGTGATGACTGATGAGAGAATAATTCTCTAGGAAGCACTCATATATGAGGATTCTCAGTGAGAATTAGTTCCTTTGTATGCTATTGGGTTTTCATGTGATTTCACTTCATAGATGACAACTTCCATGTCATGATTAGGGTCTAATTAATTATTTATAAAACCCTACTACAACTACTTACTATAGTGATTAGTGTGTGTCATATCTATAGGGAAGGCTAGTATAAAAGTTTATGAATAAAACAATCAAGAAAAATAAACAAAAAAATGTGTGAAGTAACGGAGAAATGATATATTAACATTTAAGATATGGTGTAACAATGGTAAAAAAGTGTATGGAAACAAGGAAAAAAATAAAGATTTAAAAGAAGGTTAAAAGTGTATGACATTGGAGAAAAGGTTAAAAATCACTAAACTATCATTCAATGTTTGACAAAACTTAGAGAACTCTCATTAGGAGTGATATTTAAATAATTAATTTGGAGTTGGTCTATTCAATAATGGATAATATAACTCTAAAATTTTATAATTTTTGATACTTTGGTTATTTTTCAAAATTTTATTGATTCACTTCCATCACCCTTCAATTCTTAAGTAGTGTAATGAAGATTCTCATTATAAAAAAAACGAGAACACTAAGATAAAAGTCACATTGTATATAATCCTAGAAAATAGAGCAAGGAAGATTAATTGTTTTTAATAAATTCTTATTTGAACTCTATATGTATTATTTAAGTATACATGGACAAATAGGAAGTAAATAAATTAACCTATGGAAATATGTTAAAATGATAATATATAGGATAAATAAAATAGGTGAGGAAACATCTATTTCAATAATTTCTTCTTTCCCTAGATCTAGGTACACTTCCGTCAACTTGAAGTCTACTCCCACCCACTGGTATTACTCCTCAACTTTGCTTTCTAATGTTGATGACAGTTCTGTGTTCAATTCCCACATCTCCAAGAATGTATTCCAAAACCAATTGTCCAGTTTTTAGGAAAAATTTTATGTTCAATTGTCTAGTTAGTAGCACACAACTGGTCCTTTTTCTCTATTTATGTAATAGTCATGTGATGATAATTTCACCCTTCTAATTGACATGAAATTCCCACGTTCGGATTTATTTATGCACCATACTCATACGTGTTTCATAGATCATAATTTTTTAAAGGTCACTAGAATATTAAAGATGCTTCATCTGTACTAAGCTTCTACCTCAACCTCACTGCACATGACTGGGTGACTACCCTCAATTTATTTTGTCAGCTATTATTAACTCTTGGTGATTGAAGTTAACTGAAATGAATTCAAGAAAAACCTATTTTTCAAGCATAAACAACATGCATAAGATTCTAAAAACCATAGTTCAAATGGCATCGGTCACAACCTACGGTGTTCAAAACTTATAAAAACTCAACACCTTTGGTCAGTTACAACCTATGACATCAAACTCTCATACGCATAAGATCGAGCAAGAAAACTACATCCATTCATAAACCAAAATCCATATCAATGAAGAGTCTGATGTCCTAATATTCTCTTTGAAAGATACTATAAATAGATAAAATAACAATGAAAAAAGTCTTTGAAATATTCAAAATCTTGTTATTTTACTTCTTATGAAAGACAATTATGTTCTCTTCTTCAAATGAGTGGATGGATCAAATGAATCTTCCACCCATGTCAGCTAAATAGACACTTCAATTCTATGTAATCCACCCCAATTAATCTTGGAATCTATATTGTATTCGATTTGACTTCATCAAATAGAATGAATTTGGATGTGCTTCCATTGACATTGGTTGAAACTACCCCCAATAGAAATTTTGCATACATGGAAGGATTCTCCTTCTCAAATCAGACATCACAAGACAAGGTAATGCTTAAAAATAAAACTCCTACTCGATATAGGATTCACATTGATACCAAACATGGCCTCATATATTTTTTAATCTTAAACTTAGATAAATGATAAACACCTAGTCTCCATAAAACCAGTCAAGCTCGGTTTCTCTAGGAGAAAAGTCTCACATAATTTAAGAATCCATAATAAATAGACACACCATTGGATAGGGTGGAGTAAATATTTATTGGTGTAATAAATAACTAATCTATTAGTTAATGAATAAAGAATAAAATGAATAAAATAAGGACGAGTTCACCCTAGATTATGATTTTAATTTTATAATATATTTGGATGCATATCTTATGAGTTGAATTCTAATTAAAAACATAAAAGTAAATAATTATTGTATAATATTTTCCCAAAATGGAATGACCTGGAAATTTCATGTAATATTTTTTATATATGGTATTATTTCGAGACTAGGATCATATGACACTTGATTCTGAGGCCCAGTGAGCCCAGAATAAGTGTTTGAACTTTTTTTATGTTGATTTAAAATATAACACATGATTAGTTTTAGAAACTTCTAAATAGGTGCTTGGATTAAAAATATGATGGCATTGTTGTGTCTGGAATGATGACCTTTCATAATGAATGAACTAACCTCAATTGACATGGGTCGATGGAAAATGTTAATTTTCATACTTTTAAGAAAATTTAATAGAAGAATTTTCTTAAGTGAAAATAAAAAAATAATTTTAGTTTATTTTATTTAAATTTCAAATTTCATTACAATATAATGACACTATAATTAGATTGTAATAGAAAAACTATTTCATAAATGAAACAGTGTAACGATGCTGCAACTCAGTGTAACAGAAACACTGAAACACCTTTTTAACATTTAATGGGTTAATCAAATACAAGATCATTGGCCCAATCATGGATTTATCTGACCTTGTATATTTGGTGTTGGTAAGAAATGATTGACAAATCGATCATGATGACGAGTGCCATTCTCCATCTGTTCTTCCATCCTTCGAAGCATAGCCAACAACAATGGTAGGCTACGGATCAAGGAACGATGAACACAACTGTGTGATATTTTCCAACAAACAATCCAACCTCAAGGTAGGGTGTCTGTTTAATTAAATTTCTTCCACCATTTCTAAATCTCCACTATAAGCATGGATCATTTGTTAAAAAGAATGATTCATGGATCATGCGTGATAAATGCGAGATGGGTTTAATTTTTGGGACATTTGTTGAGAAAGTGGAACCATGTCGAACCTATGATTTGATTTGATTATTTGTTTAGCCGCCCATAAATTATTATGTGGACAAATCAAGGTTGACACGAACTAGGCTTGATTCATCCACCTTTGGTGTTCATGTGAGTTTCCCACCTCCCTCGTCCTTATGAATCCTTGAACTTCACCATCACAACAACCTGGAAGGAAGCCTAAGATCGTGGTAATGGAGATCTGTGCTCCAGGAAGAGACCATAATGGAAAGCAGAGGCTGAAAATCGACAGTCGTGGTGGTACAGAAAGAGGTGTATGTCAATAGTGCTCTGTGATGGAGGTGGAGGCCCATGATAGGAGGCTGCGGGTGGTGTACAGAATGTTGCGGATCAGTAGCTATGGAGGTGCTAGGGCGGCGTGCTATGATGACATAGGGGAGGTCCCACTACACCCACCACAGGTGGTGATGAGAGGCTACTGGCATCGGCCGATGGTGCAGGCAGTGCACAATGGGGGATTACGGCATCCATCGCGGGTGAGGGATTGGGGCCATAGACAATAACCAGTGACGACATTAAAAGATGTAGTGATCCATGCTGCATCACACAACTAGAGGGCCACGACACCCACCACATCCTGGATGGACTGGAATAGCCCAACCAATAGGTCGAGCCCAACGAATCGGGTCAGTCCGACCGGGTCAGACCAGACGCCGACCCAACCAGCCTCTTTTTAGTAAAATATCTATAACTGTCAAAATTTTCATTTGATTGAGGAGACGTTTTCGTCATTGGGAACCTTGAGAAGATACGGTCCTTTTTTCATAACTCAGGTGATTTTTCATTGATGTTCAGATATGGACAATGTCTTGAGGAGTATATTATCCTGGAATTATGTGCACTATGAGCGGGAATCCTGTGGTTGGCTGTAACATGAAGGAAGTGATGAGTGGACCTCCGTGGTCCAATATCTAAGATGATCTCAGGGGCCCAACAGATGATCAGACCTCGGTGGTCTGGTAGCCGATTGGACCTTAGTGGCCTGAGAGGCAAGCATACCTCAGTGGATCGATAGCCGAGTGGAAATTAGTGTCCAAGTAGACGAGCACATCTTAGTAGCCCGATAGAACTCAGTGAATCATTGGAGATGAGTCCATCAGTAGTACAAAATGTTCAAATTTAAAACTTCTTATCTTTCTTTCTATACTTTAGGTTATACTTGTGTGAGCTGACAATTATTAGTGTTTAATTTTCCTTTGTTCTATTCCTTTGTGGTTTGGGGTCCCTATTGAGTATTGTGTTACTCACCCCTGCACAGGCTTCACCCGCATGTATCATGTCTTTTTCAGATGACTGATGCTTCTATAGAGACATTGGTGGTCCAAGATAAGTTGGTGCATAGTGATACCAGATAGGTGAGGCGTACTCCTTCATCTTCTGGCAGCTACTCTTTATCTACCCTTCAGGTAAGGTTTTATGTGGACAAATTATTAGATACATTGTACTAACTTGTTTACAGTTATTATTTAGTTGGGTTTGTATTCTCACCCAATTTACTTACTGTTTGTATCTCTACTCTCAGTAGTTGTTTTAGTGGTATGCATGTTTTTCCTTTTCATCATTGTGGACTGGGGTTGTGAATGTGTGTGTGTGTACTGGTACTCAGAAAATGCCTCCCACTTCCAAGATAATGCCTTCGGCACTAGTTTCTAGCTCCTGGCCTTTGGGAGATAGTCTTGGGGTAGTCTCATAACGAGCCCTGGGGGATGGGTCGTGAAAAATTGGTATCAGAGGGGTGGTTGATTCTACCTTAAAGAACAAGTGTCAGTGGTTTTTTTGGGGAAATAGTGTTAAATGTTTCAAGTTCGAATTTCTGGATCAAGAATTATAGTGTTGGTGCAGAGGCCGACATATCCATACACTAGGAACCTGAATTCTACTTTCAACTCAGTACATGAAAACACTGGTCGCATGAATCATATAGGATTTTGAGTGTTTCCTCGTGTACTTATTGAGTTAGCTCACCAGGTATAACCTATTGACCATGGTTCATCTTGATATATTTTATAATTCCACCACATAGATATCCCACAAGGATTCTAGTACATGACCATAAGTATGGTACACCCAACGGTGAGGAATTAGTACAGGGACCTGTATTGCAGATGGCCCCACCGGGAGGTGCACCAGCATTTCCACCATTCATTGGTCAGCAGTTGCTACTGGCGCTACGGGTAGAGGATGCACATAGGCTCAATGGCTTACACGAGTTCCACAGGTAGATACCTCCTAGTATATGGGGTTATATTGACCCCCCAGGTGGAATGTGATTGTATTAAGGTGGTTACATGAGTTTTTCATCTAGTGAGGATGCCTCTCGACCAAATGAAAATCTTATGTGCGAGCCTTCTTTAGGGTTCGGAGGGGAGATGGTGGACCTTGTCCTTTCAGACACATGATAGGGAGACCCTTACCTAGACAGACTTTGAGAACCTCTTTAGATAGGAGTTATTTCTAGAGATGTTGTGCTCTGTGCACATACAGAAGCTACTGCACTTACATCAGGGCGGCATGGCAGTAGCGGAGTACTCAGTGAGATTCACTTATCTTTATCGCTACTCCAAGGACATGGTGTGAGACCCATTCTTCAGGTATCATGATTTTGAGTATGGAATATTATAGGAGATCAATGTGTCTATGGTATCACTTAGATTCCCTACTCAGGCTGGGGTGCTGGAGCGGGCCCTACTTGTGGAGAGCTTCCTAGTAGAGGAGGTGTTAGTAACAAGAGCTACCAGAAGACCCCGGGTGGTAGAGTCTTCAATTGTTGTTAGCAGGCAGCAAACATGGGGGCCCAAGTGGGCTAGGTATTTTAAGGGATGACCCTAGGATACAAGATCAGTAGTAAAAGACACCCAGGGTAGAGGGATTTGTCAGAGGGTCAGGTTATGCTACCCATGCGGTGGGCATGGACACATGGCTCTTGATTACCCGACTCCCCACACAGACGACCGAAAGACAGTCGAGGGACTACTAAGACAAAGGTAGAGGTTCGAGTGAGGTAGTACCTAGGTCAGAAGATGTAGAAGGGGAGCCGACAGAGCATTAGGCGGTGGGAAGAGATTCGATTTTCTACCACCACCACGCCTAGGTGGTCCACCACGTGCTCTGGGAGATGGTGGACAAGGGAGAGGCTTGATACAGGTGTTGGAGGCCTACGACCACGACACTCTAGAGATAGTTAAAGGTATGATTTGTGTCTTCTCCACATTAGTTTTAGTTCTTATAGACACAAGTTCTATTCACTCATACTTTACCATGAACCTTGTTCGAATCTCAGAGATTCTGGTGGATCTGTTGGCTCAATCCTTACGATTAGAGACTCTTACAGAATGTGATTTGATTATTAAAAACTATTTCTCACAATGTGAGATTACTCTTGGAGGTGACATCTTCGATTGGGATGTCTCAGTAGGGGTGTCTATGCCTTATGACATTATCTTGTGTATGGACTGGTTATCCACAGTTCATGCTCAGATCAACTATTTTTGAGGCAAAGTGTGGTGTGCCTGTAAGAATGGGACTAGGTTTTTCTTCACTAGTGTTTAGGGAGACCTTGGAGCGCATGATATATTTTTTCAGAGGAGGGTGCAAGCAATCGCTCACCAGTTGGCTAGCCTCACCCTTAGTGTGGTGGATGAGAAGAGTCCCCACTTTCCTATAGTGGTGAATGAGTACGAAGACATATTTCTTGAGGATGTTTCAGGATTATCCCCTCATAGAGAGGTTGATTTCTACATTGATCTTTACCCTAGAATGATACCAATATCCACACTAGCATATCGGATGTCTCCCATGGTGCTTTGTGAGTTGGGGGTACAACTTGATGATTTGTAGAAGAAGGGCTTCAGGAGACCCAGTGTTTCACCGTGGGAATCCCCAATATAGTTTTCTGAGAAGGAATATGGGAGTTTGAGGTTGTTTTTAGACTTCCACTGCCTAAATCAGGTGACCGTGAAAAATAAGTATCCACTTACAAGGATCGATGACCTCTTTGATCAGTTGAGGGAGAGAGATGGTTCTCGAAGATAGACCTTAGATCTTTCTATCATTAGATTCAAGTACGAGATGGAGATGTATTGAAGATAGACTTCAGATGTATGTATGGCCACTATTAGTTCTTGGTGATGGATTTCTGTATGAAAAATTCCCCAGCAGTGTTCATGGGTCTCATTAATAGGATCTTTCAGTCTTACATTGACTGGTTCATCATGGTCTTCATTGATGACATCTTAGTGTACTCAAAATCCAAAAAAGAGCGCGCTACACACCCGTGGATAGTCCTGGATACACTATGAGAGAACCAACTTTATGAGAAGCTCTTGAAGTGTCTGTTCTAGATTTGGGAAGTCCACTTTCTAAGACTCTTCATTTCAGAGGCTGGAGTTGTAGTGGATCCAGCAAAGATAGAGGCGGTTTTTGCTTGGGAGCCACCCAGAAGTGTGTCTGAGGTACGAAGTTTCTTGGGTTCGGCTAGTTACTACCAGAGGTTTGTGCACAACTTTTCTAGGGTAGAAACAACCTTACCAACTTTGACATGGAAGGGAAAAACCCTCATGTGTATGGAGAAGTTCCAATATAGTTTCCAAGAGCCGAGGCAGAGACAGATGAGTGCCCCCATATTGAGACTACCAGAGGAGGGCATTGGGTATTTAGTATTTGGAGATGCATCAGGGACTAGATTGGGGTGTGTCTTGATATAGGGGAAATTATTGATCTTATATAGTTCATGGTAGTTAAGGCAGCATGATCATAATTACATGACCCATGACCTAGCGTTAGTAAGAGTGGTCTTTTCTTTAAAGATGTGGTCACACTACTTGATGGGTGAGTGGGTTCCCCTCTACTATGATCACAAACGTATCAGGTATATATTCTCTCATAAATACCAGAACTTAAGGTAGCATCGGTGGCTAGAGTTCCTCCAGGACTATGAATTCGAGATAATCTATACTCCTGGGAAGGGGAAATTAGTAGTGGATGCGCTCATCAGGAGATCCAATTTGCAATTGTTGAGTGTGGCGTTAGAGTAATTAGCTGTAATTTATATATCATTCATGGATGGGGATGGAGCAGCTTATATTCAGTTGATGGTTGTCACTCCCACACTCTTATAGCGAGTTGGGGAGGCACAACTTTTGGATGTTGACTGCGTAGCCCGACGTGCTCAGTTATCCTCAGGACAGGCTCCTGACGGATATTCGATAGGTAGAGAGTACATCATAATTTCATAGGGTGAACCATTTTTCTAGTGGCATCACATGAGAAGGTTATGAGGGGGTTCCATACCTCCCCTTGGGTGGTACATCTAGGAGTGGTAAAGATATACTAGGATCTCTGATGTTAGTACTGATGGTCGATGGTGAAGAAGGTAATAGTGGAGTTCATTTCACAGTGCCTCACATGGCAGCATGTGAAGGCACAACATTAGGTTCTAATAGGCTTGACTCGATCGCTTGATGTTCTAGAGTGGAATTGGGATGGTATCTCGATGGAAATCATGATAGGTTTCCCCTATACATACAGGGGGAACAATGTCATCTGGGTGTGTGTTGACTGACTCACCAAGTTGGCCCACATCCTACCAATCCGGGAGCAGGGTTCAGTAGAGACATTTGGACGCCTCTACGTAAAAGAGATATTTTGACTCCATGGAGCCCCATAGATGATAGTCTCCGATCGATACACACTCTTTATATCCCGGTTTTGGAAGGGATTGTAGGAGGCATTCGGGACTCAGCAACATTTGGCCACATCCTTCTACCCCAAGACGGATGGTCAGACAGAGAGGACTATTCATGTTTTAGAGGATATTCTTCTTTATTGTATCTTGGACTTCGTTTATAGTAGGGAGGATCATATACCTCAGGTGGATTTCCCATAAAACTACTACTACCACTCCACAATTTATATGACATCGTTAGAGGAACTATATGGGAGACCATGAAGGTCACTATTATGCTGGGAAATCCAATGTGAGTTAGCACTAATGGGTCCAGAGATGGTACAATCTACCAAGAGAAGGTTTAGGTAATCCAGGAGTGGATGAGGACTGCACAGAGTAGGAATAAATCTTATGTTGATAGGAGACGAAGGCCCTTGGATTTTGAGGATGGATACCATGTGTTACTTTGGGTCTCACCTCGATGTGGATTGGGGAGATTTGGCTAGGGCAGCAATCTATCTCTGAGGTTCATCAGACCTTTTTAG
This sequence comes from Viscum album, assembly GCA_963277665.1. Lineage (NCBI taxonomy): Eukaryota > Viridiplantae > Streptophyta > Magnoliopsida > Santalales > Viscaceae > Viscum > Viscum album. The sequence continues at coordinate 998,125,769 of OY728135.1, forward strand.
ATTATGATCAGTGTTGGCAGGGTGGCATACCACCTAGCTCTCCCCCCACATATGCACTAGGTGGATAACATCTTCCACATATCCTAGATAATGAGGTATGTGCATGATCCATCACATGTCATAGAATGGGACGAGTTGGATATTGATGATGGGGTGATGTTTGCAGAGTTCCCAGTAGAGAGTGGGGATCAACAAGAGCATGTCCTTATTAGACGGTCGATTACTCTGGTGCACGTTTGGTGGCAACACAAGAATCTCTAGGAGAGAACTTGGGAGCGAGAGACTCATATCCGAGCTCAGTACCCCAATTTGTTTGTTTAGCCCTTGTTTTGGCTTATGAGGACATAAAACCCTAATGGTGGGGGTAATATGATGACTCAGAAATTACATGTATTTTTTTATAAATGGGATTATTTCAAGATTTGGATCAGATGAAACTGGATTCTGAGGCCCGGTGATCCCAGAATAAGTGTTTGATTTTTTTTATGTTTATTTAAAATAGCACACATGGGTGGTTTTGGAAGCTTCTAAATGGATTCCCTAATTAAAAATATGGGGGCATAGTTGTGTATAGAATGAATACATTACCTATGGAAGGACCTAACCTCGACCGACACGGGTTGATGGGAAAAGTTAATTTTCATAATTTTAATAAAATTTAATAAATTAATTTTATTAAGGAGAAATAAAATAAACATCTAGTTTTTTAATTTAAATTTCAAATTTTGTTGCAGCGTAATGACGCTACAATGAGACTGTAACAAAAACCCTGTTTCAAAAATGAAATAGCCTAACGACGTTGTAACACAGCATAATAGGAATGTTAAAACGTGTTTTTCCCATTTAATGGGTTAATCAAATGCAGGATTGTTAGAACAATAGAGGATTGATCTAAGATTGAAGATTTGGAATTAGAAATCAACGATCGAGAAACCTCCTATAATGATGAGTTCCTTTCTCCCTCTGTTATTCCATCCTTCAAAGGATCGCCAATAACAATGGAAGGCTGCAGATCAAGGAATCATGAATATAGTGGTGCAATCTTCACCAATGAATGATCCAACATCAAGGTAGGGTGTTTGTTTAATTAAATTTCTTCCTATATTTCTAATCTTCATGTCGACCATGAATCATTGGATGAATGAAATGATTCACGAATCGTGCATTATAAATGAAAGATGGGTTTATTTTTTGGGATATTCATCAGGAAAGTGGATCCTTGTCGAACCTGTGATTTAATTTAATTATTTTTTAGCTGCACTTAAATTCTTACATGGGCAGATCAAGGATGAAAAGAAAAAGGCCTGATTCATCCACCCTGGGTGTTCATGTGAGTTCCCAACTCCCTCGTTCTTATGAATCCTCTAACTTCACCGCTACAACAACTCGAAAGCAAACCTAAGATAATGAAGATGGTGATCCGCAATCCAGGAAGAAACCGTCGTGGCAAGAAGAGGTTGGGGTTTGATGGCCATAGTGGTGCATGTCAATGGAACACCGTGGTAGCATAGTTTGCCAATGACAGGTGGCCGCAGGCAGTGCACAGAAGGGCACGACTCAATACTGTGGCATTACAGGGGTGGCGCACGCCGATGGTACGCCACGACCACTGAGGGGAGGGCACGTAGCACTCGCCGCAAGCGATGATCAGAGGCTGCCACAATTGGTAAAAGGTGGAAATGCGCAAAGGGGGGTTGATAAATCCACTGTAGGTGAGGTATTGGGGCCACTAACAATAGTTGGTTGTAGCAGCAGTGGATGCGGTGAGCCACACTGTGGTCCAGCTTTAGGGCCGCGATCCAGCTGGACCACGGTGGTGACCTGCGGTGCCCACCGCATCTCAGGCAAATTGGGCCCATGGCCTAGTTGGTTTGGTACAGACCCAACTGATCTGGGCTGAGCCCAGCAGATTGGGTTGGACCTGGGTGAGGTCGGTGGACCCCGGTCCGGTTGGGTCGGGCACAGACACAAACCCAACAACCCATTTTTACTAAAACATATGTAACTTCCAAAACATTCATCTGATTGATGATTTGTTTGCAATGTTAGGACCCTCATGTTGAGATGGTACCATTGAAATACTCTATGTGATTTTTCGTGGAAGTTGGGATATGACCAATGGCTTGAGGATTAGATTCTCTCGGAATCAGGTGCGCAACGAGCGAGAATCATGCGGTTGGATCTGACGTGAAGGAAGTGACATGAGAACCTCAATGGCTTGGTATCCAAGTGGAACTTAGTGGACCAAAAGATGATCAGACCTCAATGGATCAATAGATGATCCCACCTTAGTGGACCGACAGAAAAGTAGACCTCAGTGGCATGGTAGACGAGCCGACCGTAGTGGCCCAATAGATGAGTGGACCTCAGTGGCTCGGTAGTCGATTGGACCAAAATGGCCCAATAGACGAGTGAACCTCAGTGGTCCTACATACCTCAGTGACTCATCAGAGATGAGTCCCTCAACAGTACTAGATGCTCAACTTTATGACTACTAATCTTGATTTCTATACTTTAGGTTATATGTGTGTAAGCTAAAAATTATTACTATGTACTTTTCTTTTGTGGTATTTCTCTGTGGTTTGGGGGTCCCTAATGAGTATTGTGTTAATCACCCCTACACAGGCTTTTCCCACATGTGTCGTGTCTTGTGTAGATGACTGATTCCTTGACAAATACCTTGGTGGTCCTGGACCAGGTAGTGCCTAGTGATATTAGACAGGAAAGGCGTACTCCTACATCTTCTAGCAACTACTCTTCACCTACCCTTCAGGTAGGGTTTTCTAAAGATGTATTTTCATAGACATTTTACTCACTTGTTTACAGCTTGTCTTTTTTGGGTTTGAATTTTGGCCCATTTTACTTACATCTTGTACCTCTACTCCCAGTGGTTGTTTTAGTGGTATGCATGTTTTTACTTTTCAGTATTATGGGTTGGGGTTTTGAGTGTGTGTGTGTATAGGTACTGAGAAAATTCCTCCCGCTTTTAGGATAATGCCTTCAGCACTAGTCATCATCCCCTAGCCTATGGGAGGCAGGCTTGGGGTAGTCGTGGAACGAGCCCTGGGTGACGGGTCATGACACAAAATTTACCCAAATGAATTTTTTTAAAGGGAAATAAAATTTATTTATCCAATTAAATCCATGAGTTAGTAAATATTAATCTCTTCAAAGTGGCTTCATAACCTTCAAATTTGAGAAAAAATTTCACCCAATGAAAATGATTAAGTGATGCTTGAAAATCATAATTTCCAAATATTTATTTGGGTTTCTGATGGGTTAATAAAGAATTGTAGTTAAACTAAATTGAGACTCATCCACCACACTTAAGATCCAAAAATTTCCTCATTTTTGAACCCTAAGGTGGAAGGAACAAAATAAAATTAAGTTTAAAAGAATTTATAATTGTATTTATGAGAAAAATAATGTTTTGAGGGGTTACAAGAAAGTTCAAAAATCATTTTTCATTAGTTCAATTGAACAAAAATCAGATTATTCCATCCCTGAAAAAATTTCCTATTGGCCACTAGCTAAATTATAAGAACACAAAAAGAAATTAAAAAAAATAATTCTACCAATGAAGTGAAAGAATGACATTCAAAAGAGTATAAAAATTTATCACACAATTGCAACACTACAAACACAAAGATATTTCATGATATGATACTGAATAGTAAAAAATTCATGAATTACAACATGATAATAGTTCTTAAATAAATAAGACACAATGTTAAAAGACACAAACCAACAACAACATTAAAATAGAATAAGAATCATATTAGAAAAAATAAAATAAAACAATTTCACCCCAAATATATATAAGCTTTTCCCATTTTTAGTACAATAAATTTATCCTCTCTTTGAGCCATTGAAAATTTTTCTTTGGTTTCAACATCAAGTTCCTACAAGATGAACATATAAAAATTAATTTCAATGTTTTTAAATTTAATAAAGAATAAAACCAATGTTAGAGTTGAGGAAAATTTTATACTGTTTTCTCCCACTAGAAAATCCTTATAGCAATGAAGTTCAAAATGGCCTTGCCACTATAAAGTATATCTCAAAACTGACCATGTCCACTTAACACAATAATCAATCCAATCACTTAAAAATAAAAGGAAACCAAGCATAAACAAGATTATTATATTGAAACTCCAATAAAATATGGTTTATAAATTCGGGGTGACACATTACTAAGTGAGAAACATATATTTGAACAAAAACTATAAGGGAAAAATAAGAAAATATTGAATTCCCTCCCTTAATGTAAAAAATTTATAATCATTAGTTGGACCGAAACAATTAAAAATATATCCATGAAAATTTAAAGTTCATTTATTATTTATTTTTTTACATCATTTTTATCTATAAAATCATAAATAAGACTCCTAAATAGGTCTCCCAATTCAACAACTAAGAAAAGTCTCCACAAATTTTCCAAAAAAGTATTATATTCCCTGTTTTTTAGATTTTATTTACCCCTAAACACCACTATATCAAATCCCCAAAGGTTATGAACAATATAGAAACATCTCCCAATTTATCAAAAACTCTCTCCCAGCTTCCCCCACACTTGTAGGGTTGAAAAAACTCTGAAAATGGTGTTAAAGAAGCTACAAACTTCTCAACACTTCCAAAAAATATTCCCAAAAGATATTATAAAACAAAGAACATTAAAGAATCCCATTTTAATGAATAAAATTAAATATTCAAAATTTATTTTATAGAGTCCAAAAAATACTCAAATGAAGTTAAAATTTCCAACTATGGATGAAATTGAACACACTCATAATCTTTCTTAGTAGGTAAAAAGTTTTCAAGGAAGTGCACTTGTTCACATTGAACACAATATTCTTTTCCAATAGGAAAAAAACTAAAAAAACTCCCCAATTTTAAGGATTTGTAAACAATCAATCCTAGATGATACATACTTTTAAAAAGTATAAAAACACTTATGAATAAGGGTTAGTGTGACTAACCAAAGATTTGGGTCAATAAAATGGATTTCCACACAAATAGGCAACTAAAGGGGTGGGATGTCAGCCTGAGTGGTACTCATTACTAGATGTTTTGGTTTAGGATATACCACTTAATGAACCATAGAAATGAATTTACTAATTTTGTTCTCAAGTTTCTCTATTCTTTCTAACTTTTGAGTGGACTTATATTTAATAATGAAATAATTAAAATGTCTATTAATAGATTCATTGACCAATTCATCAAAAGGATGATGGTTTTCCCTCCGATCCCCACCTCTTAAGAACTCCTCAGTAACATCATTCAACATACAACTCACAAAAAGTAGTGATTATTTTAAAATATGAAATTCCTCCAAATCCTCACCAACTTAAAGTTCCATCATACACTTTAAAACATCTATGATAACCCCAAAAGTGGAAAAATGTGGTCTTATTAGAATGATTGTGACTTTATTATCACGCTCTATATCAAGAATGATGAAGTCTGTTGAAAAGATAGTTTTCTTAAATCAACTAACAAATCATCTACCAATCCATAAGGTTATGAAATTGACCTATCATCTAATTGTAGTAACACATATGTCAGTTTGAGATCCCTAAATCCCATATTATAAAAGAAATAGTAATACATAAGCTTAATGATAGCCCTTAGAACAAAAAATATTATAACATCCTCACTTTATCCAATTACAAAAGTGATAAAAAATAAACCAGGGTATTTAAGTTTTAGAGGGACATTGTTCTCAATAATAGAACTAAAATCCTCAGTCCAATTAATCATTGAACTCTCATCCCAATAAATTTTATTATATAAAAATATTTTATGGAATTTCATATATGATGGAATTTTCTTCAACAATTCTACAAATGGAATGTTGATATTAAAATTTTAAACATTTGAATGAATTTTAATTAATCTATTTTTTTTTCTTTTCCAGAATTTGGGGAAAAAGAAAGGGAGGGGTATAATTTTTTTAAAAAGGTTGTTCACTCTCTTTATCCTCAAACATTAAATTTTTATTTTTTTCTTTGATTATTCACAATTTTATTTTCTTTTGTTCTTTGTATTTTTTCATGTGATGATTTATCATTTTTATCAAATTGATCAAATCTATCTAGATTTCTAGTTTTGATATTTTTCAGATTTTCATTTTTAGTGTAACATTTTTAATCAACTTTATTTTACCTAGATTATTCACTATCTGGTTCTTGAGTTTTTTAGACCTGACCGAGTTTCTACTTCCATCACATTTACCCTTGGGTTTGGTTTTGTTGTATTGGGTATGTTTCCTTTATCTCTCCCTCACAAGTCTCTAGCCAAGTGACCCATTTGGGAAAGAAGATTGTTTAAAATAGATTTTTAAGATTCCATTTCATCTTTGTGCCTAACCTCTTGAGAATCAATTACAACTTTTATCCCAGCCTCTTGAGAATCCAATTTATTAAATAGTTGGATTAAAATCCACTCTTTATTATTTTGTGCATTTTAATTTGAAGATTCAAACCAAATTTGATTTGAAATTGTGGTTTATGATATGATGGTAATATTGGGGTAACATGATTTTTAAACACTTTATGTCCCTTACATGAGATATTTGGGTGGTTTTATTACTAGAGTAATATCAATTTCAGAATGGTTCATTTGAACCCTAATTTATAGCTTAGTCATCTATAAACTGGGATGTCTATTTAGGATATATAGGGAGGTGAATATTACAGAAGCATTGCTATGAATGAAAAATCATACCACAATGAAAAAAACTACTCCCTAAGTGAATTTTAATTAACTGTAGAATTTTGGGTGATAGTTTTATCCCTATAAATAGTTCACTTACTAGAATTATCATGCTATTGCTTTTGGGACAACTTATCAAACATTTTCTTACATTTATGAGAATTCATATCATAGAGGTCACCCCCATAAAATTGATCCACTTGATTTTGGTTATATGTTGTAAGGGAATTGTAAAAGGTTTCCATCTAAAGATGGGAAGCCAACTTGTTTTTGGGATAATATCCGAGTAAGTTAATATATCTATCCCAATATTTATGGAATAACTCTCCATTATCATAGACAAAAGCAATGATCTTATTCCAAACCTCCATGGTAGCATTCATAGGATATAATTTGGAGGCAAAAACATTGAAATGTTCACCCCAGGTATCAAAAATTTCTTCATCTAAGTTCTAAAATAATTTCATAGCTCTACCTTGAGATAGAAGAGAAAAACCCTCAACCTCAACTCTTCTTCACTAAAAACTCTCAGAGGAATCTATTGGACTGAATGATAAAAATATCTAATAAACTCAAGTGAATACTCATTGATAAAAACATTAAATGAAGCATAGAGAAGTGCATATACTTAATCTAGTAATTTCTAAACCTAGGCGATATCCTTATGAAATATGGATTGGTAGACACTGATGGAAATTGAAATATCCTATGTCTAGGACTCTCTGGGACTAGAATAATGGGTTGGACTAATTTCTAGTTCTGGTTCAAATATTTGGGCTCGTTTTCTTCTAGATTTCCCATTTTAGTTTCGTTTTTATTTTGGGAACTATATCGTTTATTTAAATCCTGAATTAATGGATAAATTTATGTAGATTATGTCATAGCCCAAGTGTGCATTCATAGACAAATGTAAATAATGAACAAAGTTGTACCAACCCATAATTTTATTAATAAAATTTCCCTTTTTTTAATATACAGCTCATACATTACCTAGATAAACCAAAAAAAATTATTCTCATAAAAAAATAATGATACATTATTCAACAAATAAACCAATAAGAATTCCAAATATTATATCAGGATAATAAATATAAAATAAGATAACAAGAATGGGGAAATTTGAATATGCTCGATCCACTAGAATGATTGCACTCAAGAACAAAGCTATAGAAATAAAACATAATGTTAAAAATGAAATATTTATTTTAACATTAAATTATATATAAATTTGAGATAAAGTATAAGTGAATGAATAATTAATGATATAAGTGGTATTTTTATAAATTAAAAAACCTATACCATTGGAATAGTAACTAACTGTTGGAATAGTAATCTAGCTATTAGGAATAGTAATGTAGTCATTAGAATAGTAATCTAACTGATAAATGTATAAATAAAATTTGAGTATATTATAAATGAAAATATATTATATTTATATTATGGTATAAGTAAATAAATTTTTTAAAAATTATAAATTAAGTTTTGGTATTTTTTTTAAACATAAATATTTTATTTGAAATTTTATGATGAATATAATGATTTAAAAGATTTTTTTTCATAAAAATGATTTAATAAATTTAATATTACTTTCATTATAATTATTAGATAATTTTATGATGCCTCAATTAATTTTTCAAAGGGTCACAAAATTTATGATAACATTAAAATCAATATTTTTCGAATAAATGATGATTTTATTTGATAACTAAATTTATCATATTTATAATTTTATTTTCATAAATTAGATTCCACTTTTAAAATATACATGTTAAAAATTTGTTGGGGTGATGTTTTTTTATTTTTCTAAAATAGTTTAATTTTTGTGAATAGTGAAATATGATAATTTTTTGTATTTAACATTATAAGCTAAATACCTGAATTTTTCAGTTATGGATGATGTATGGATGATATAAGAAGCCATTTATTCAAACTCTACTTAATAATTTATATAATTTGGTATTATTAATCAACACCATTGATAGGTTTGAACCAAAATAATAAACTAATGAATATAATAATAAAAAACACCCCTCTCATCCCCTATAAATACCACCCCTCACCGCACCTTATCCTCACACCTTATAAGACTTGTAGCTTGTAAATATTCTAAATAATTTTCTTCCCAAGCCTCTTCCACACATCTAGAAGCTTCTAGTCTCAACAAAATACCAAACCCAAGTTCCATAAGAAGGTTCTTAAGGGCACAACATTCAAGATGTAAAATCCTCAATCCTTCTCTTTTAGTTTCTTTTTATTTTTCTCCTATCCTCACCTCCCCTATCCAAAGTGGCATGATAACTATATTATGATATATATACTGGAATGTTATTATGGTAATTTAATATCCATCATAAAATCTCTTCTCTTCTCCTTTTATTCTAAAAATAAAAACATCATTTATGATATGTCTGTTCACCGCCTTTATGGAAGACGAGTTTTAATTTTTAATTACCACCTTCAAGGATGGTCATAAAACCATTATTTTGGACATAAAATATTTTAATATATATATATTATAACGTTTTTCATGTTTTTGAATTAATATATATATATATATATATATATAATATTAAATAAAATGAAACTTGTTCATGATTAAAAAATCGGCCAAAATAAACTAAACATTTATCATTAAAATTTTATCAAATGAATCGTCCTTATATCCAAAAAATTTATATATGGGAAAATATAAATATCTTTAAGTTAATTATACTATATATTTTCACTTTTGGACAATTATTACCATTTTACATAAACTTCCTAAATTATATACAAGTAAACCGACCATTAAACCATGAAAACAAACACTCTTAGAATGATAAAATTGGACTTTATAACTCATTGAAATAGCTATAAATGAACATAAAAAATTATAGTTAATAAAATAAATGTGTAATATGTTGTAAATTAAGTAATTAATGAATCTAATTTTATTATCTAGGATATTACGTTTTAGTGAATAATGCATTCGTATATAAGGTAATGGATCTCTCTCATCCTCCAAATTACATTTGGGTTACACTTTCTCTCAAATTTACCTAATATAATTCTTCATTATTCTTATATAATTCTAAAATATTTTGTTTATATGTACTAAACATATTTATGTAGCTCAATTAATTTTTATTATATGGGAAATTACATGTTTTAAATGGTTCCATTCTCAATTCCTCCTGATAAGCAAACCTAACTAAAGGGAACTTCCCTATTTCTTACCCATTTTCATGTACACTCCACAATATGTTTTAAGCCATAATTTTTTTTATAAAATAAATCATTTAATTATGAAAAAATATCTTAGTTAATTTATTGTTTTATACCAACAATTATGGATTTTCCCTCTTTAAAGACTCTTTAATATTTTCCCTTAAACTGTATAGAAGTGGCTCATTTATATAGTTTCTTCAACATTATTTTTCATGTATTAACTTCAGTTGAACATAATTATTCATGATATATTATTATATAAATTTTATTATTTTCTATAAAGTATTTAATACCTTCTTTCATGAATACCTTTATGATAAACCGGACACATATTCATGAACATGTTATGATGGGTGCACCCAGATAGAACTCTAATTCATTTCGTAATTATTTTCTTATTAGATGTTATGAATAGGATTATGGAGTAAACATAATCCATTATGGAACTTTTCTTACCATGTTATATAGTCTTGGAAATTCGACTTGAATCATATTTATGTCATGGTATGTGGTGATTCCACATTCCAATATTTCCAGGATGATATGATTCCATGATCTGTATGTTATGATTCTATATGTTTATTTATGATTCATTCATTTAATGTTACCATGTTATGATTTTCAACTAATATTATTTGATTCATTCCCATTTTTATTCCCTTACATGGATTTTTATCTCATACATTTTTCCATTGTTTCTCCTAGGTTATCCTATGTAGTTCTAGGAGGTCAATGGAAGTTAGGATATCATTATGGAGATTAAAAAAATATTTTTTATTTTAGTTTCATTCTTTATAATTATGTAACTAGTCTTCCAAATACACTATAATTTTCAATCCTTGTTTTGTATTTCCTAAAAAATTATGCCCAAAATCATGTAATTATATGTGTAAAAGTCTAGGGTTTCAATAGTCAGTATTTGAGCATGGTATAGTTATTTTTGGGGATTAAGACTATAAAAATTTATTAAGAATAGCATGGGAAAATATATAATCATGAATAACCTATGTTGAAACTTCTGGAATCATATTCTTGTTTATAATTTTCATTTATACATTATTCCCTCCAAGTTTATGGTTTCATTTTTATATACTCATTAGATAAGTATTAAATAACCTAATTTTATTTTATTTTATATTTTTTTAGTTAGTAGAGGTAAATGGGAGAACCTATTCTAACAACCAATCTGATAGGCAATGTGATGATTGACCCAATGAAATGCCAAATCTGATGAGAATGAGAGATCCGAACTTCATGACAGTACTAGCTCAACTGGCTCAATTTATGAATAGTAACATGAATCATGTAGATTATCCCCCTTCTCCTAAGAAATATAAAGTATTGGTTGAATCCTTTATGTGAAAATAACTCATATCTTTAGTGGATCTTATGATCCCCTCACTGCAAAATAATGGATTAAATCCATTGAAATGATATTCTCTACTCTCCAATGCTTAGCAGAAGAGAAATTCATACTAGAGGTCTTTTATTTTGATGGATAACTTTATCAGTGGTGGAAAATAATCAAAAACACAAATTAAATGGAGGAAATTGATTCCATGGATTAGTAAGGATTCAGGAAAATATTTTTCAATAATTATTTTCCATGAACTCTCCATTATAAGATGTATAGGGAATTCCTCGGAATAAATAAAAATAAAGATGAATCTATCAAGGTGTATGTAGAAAATATTACAAGGATTTCAAGATACACCTTAATCTTTGTCATGAATACTATAAGTACGGTAGATTTCTTCTTTAATGGATTAATGTTGAGTTTAGGAAAAGCCTTGGAAATTAAAGACATTGAAAGCTATGAGAAAATTTCATGATGTTACCTAAAGTTTGAGATGGAGATTGGTGACTCTCAATGGTCCGATGGGATCATATATAATAATAGGATAGTAGAATTTAATATGGGATTATTAATAGATAAATCCCATGAAGGAAATAAAACCTAACTTCCCACATGTCAAACATGTGGGAATAAGCATTCCAAAAATGTCTTAAGGGAACCAAGAGATGCTTCAAATGTGGATGATAGGGGCACCATGATAATTATTATCAAATGTATTTGGAGAAGACCACTAATGTATAAGAAGAAAGGAAGATTCATATTAACATCCATCTTGAAGTGCAATGTTTCAACTACAAGGAACATGAGAATTATGTGATCTAATACCCTAATCCAAGGAGTTTTAGAGTCAATCAACAATAAAAACCTCCAAGGTAGTAAGGGAGGGCACATGTTATCACTTATTCTAATGTGGATCCCAAAAATGATGTGGTCATAAGTATTCTAGCTATTCATTCAAGAATAGATAATTTGCTATTTTATTATTATTCTATTCATTCTTTTATTTATTGCATGTTTAATTTTACTATTCAAACACCACCTCAAAATATAAAGGTTGAGTAATTTTTGAGAGTAATGAATGGGGAAATTATTATATATAAAGTATATAACTCCTCCCTAGTTAATGTTTGTGGACTCAACCTCCTATAAAATACTTTCTAACTTACTTTGGTGGATTTTGATGCTATATTTGTCATAGATTGACTTTATTTATACAAATCAAACATCAATTATTGGGAAAGGGAGATCACTCTTCACATCTTGAGACATTCCACAATTCTATACAAGTGTTAGGAGGAGGATGAGTATCCTTCAGAATCATCATCTCAATTGTGGATATTATTTCAATATGATCATGAATATCTAGCCCAAATGATTGAGACAAAGGAGAGAATGGTGCTCAAAGACATGCCCATTATGAGAGACTATAGTGATGTGTTCCCTAAAGAATTATTTGGTCTTCCTCATAGGTAAGAGGTTGAGAACTCAATTGATATTATACCTATATCTCTTCTAATATCAAATAATTCTTACAGGATGGCCACTATTGAGTAGTAGGAAATAAATAAATAGTTACAAGTGAATCTAGACAAGGGTTTTATACGCCTGAGTGCTTCATCATGGGGAGTGTTGGTTATCTTCATCAAGAATAAGGATGGATCAATGTGACTCTTAATTAATTGCCATGAACATAACAAAATCACAATAAATAATATGTATCCCCTACCTTGGATATATGACTTATCTGATCTACTATGCAGGGCCATATATTTCTCTAAGGTAGACCTTCAGTCAAGATATTACCAATTAGAGGTTAGTAAGGAAGATATTCCCCAAACTATTTTGAACAAGTTATAGACTCTATGAGTTCATAGTTATTGTCTTCATACTCCCTAATGCTCCAAAAAATTTCATAAACATAATGAATAGAGTCTTTATATATTACCTTGACAAATTTACGATAGTCTTTATAGAAGATATTTTGATATACTCCAAGTGAAAGGAGGAACATGAGGAGCATTTGAACACTATGATAATGAATTTGTGGAGGGAGAAAGTATATGAAATGTAAAATAAATGTGAGTTATAGATGGAGGAATTATCATTATTGGGGAATGTAATCACCAACAAATGAATATCTATGGACCTTTCTAAAACAAATGAAATTGAGTGTCCCAAACTGGAATCTATAATAGATATACATAGTTTCCTCAGTCTAGTTAGGTATTACTGATGGTTTGGAAGAAACTTATCAAAATTTTCAACCCACTAACCAATATGACTCATAAGGGAATAAATTTTTTTTGGACTACTAAATGTGGAGACTACATCAATGAGTTGAAAAATAGGCTTATCATTGCACCAGTACTTGCACTACTAACAAGTGGGGAACTATTTTTGGTATAAAACATTACATCAAAGATGGATTTAGGCCGTGTAATGAGGAAAAATGATAAAGTGATAGATTACACCTTAATATAGATGTAATTTCATTAGAAAAACTTTACTACACATGATCTGGAGTTGGTGGTTGTGATCTTCGCCTTGAAAATTTGGTGGCATTATCTCTATGGGGAGAAGTGTGAGATATATACTGATCATAAGAGCCTCAACTATATATTATCATATAAAGAGCTCAATATGAACCAATGATGATGGTTAGAGCACATTAGGATTATGACTGCTCAATCCGTCTTAAGGATATATGGGAAATTTACTATACAAAATTTTAAGTAATGGTGTTTAAGTGTAATTGGGTTGATAGTAATAGTTGTGAGAAACATGATGACTATAGATTTATACTCAATGATTTAAAAATATTTCATTGTAAAGAGGAACCATTTATCATGGATACACATATAAATAAAATATTTTATGTTATTTATCCATAGAATGATAAGTTGTCTATTAAATTTAAATGTAAAATAATTCATTTGGGTGATGATGATGTTATCGATTTATGTGAGGTTTCTTCATCTATTATATGATTTATGGATGATAAAAATGACTATAATGCAAGAATTATTCAGGTTTTAAAAAATGATCATTCTGAAGGGATATAGAAAAATGCTAAATTACTCTCCTAATTATTCATGTAAATATTTATAATCTATTTTAAATTATCATCCTTTAAATTTTTTAAGTTATTTTCTTCTTCAATTTTTTTATTTATATAATTTTCATTATAATGAATTTTGATAATTATTATTACTTTTAACTTTTTTTTAATTTATAATTTTTTTAAGAGATAAATTATTTGTAAAAAAAATATGCATGTTCGAATTATCTATTTTTATATGTCCTTATATGTTTCTCCCCAATCTTTTAATGTATACCTTGTTTCTACCACCTTTGAGTGAGTTCAATGACATTAAAGTTCTATTTACATCCAAATTTTGAATGTTATTTTTTTGAAGATAAATTTATTATCTATTAGTTACATATAGAATTAATCCAATCATTTGTTTTTATACATTTTATTATCAATTATAATTTTTTTCATTAAATTTTCTTTATTTTTATAAAAAAATTGAATATAAATTGTTTGTGACTGTAATTTGTTATTGGTTGTAATTTTTTGTATTTATACATTTTTTATCGTTATAATATTTTGTGTTTGAAATAATTTTGTTCTTCAATTTTTTTCATTTACAAATTGTTTTTTTATATATTATGAACAATAAAATTTTTATTTATTACATTTATTTAATTTAAATCAAATATAGGTACATATAATTTTATTTTGGTCAAATACATTTTTAAAAATGACAGACACCAAGGCAGGGGAACCGAGGTATGTATATTATTTAAATAAATATCTACAGTAATTAAATTATTTAATGAAATTAAACATATATTTCGGAAAATTATTTTTAGCTCTTATTCTACACTAGAAAGGATTATACCTATATATTATAGGTTTGGTATTACCCATATACCAATACTTTCACTCACACACGGAGATAAAAGTGTGATAATTAACTTCTATGAGAATGACTTTCCAACTCACCTAAATGCCAAAAAGTTTAGGACTTACCTCGCTATACAAAGCCATTTTAGGATAAGTATTTTACACACTAATTGGAGGAGTGTCAACCTGTCGTTGAAGGATATTTTATGGGAGTCCATAATGGTAAAATTTATAAACATATTTATTTAGTTTTCCATTGGTTTAAATGTTATACATTTCTTAATATTTTATTTATTCAATTAAAAGAGTAATCTTAATTTCGATATTCAAAAGGTATTAATTTTTTTATCTTTTTTAGCAACAAGATGATGAGATTTTAAGACAATGTTTACTTGAACTCATATTTTTGGGAGTATAAAAGATAAACATACATTCCGTGTATGATTTTATAGATTGAGATACATGACATAATTTTTTCCCCAATTAGATAGAGGAAGCTTTTATGGTTAGTTTTTGTTCATGGTAAAAATTATTTGTTTAATTAATTTTCATTACTCTATAACTTATTTATTTTTTCTTATTGAACATGCCTCTAGGAAAAATAACCAAGGGATATAGTCTTACAATTTATACCCACATAATTTGTCATTAAGATGGTATCCTTTATTAGAGGAACAACTTATTGATAAAAATAGTGAATTAAGAGCCAAGTCAAGTAGTGACTCTAAAGAGGTCCCACTAAACCATCTATCTCCACCACACTCATCATGAAAAATGGAAAAGGGTGAGAATATAAAAGAAGGGAATGTATATTATTGAACCAACAAAAGAAGTAGCTAATAAGATTATAAATAATGAATTTTTACTTTTCATAAATGTTAATATTTAGTAAATTTATCTTACTAATATAAAATTTGAAAATATTAATTTAGGATTCCCTTAAAGAGAAAAGGACACAAGGGACCTTTATACCTAAGGGTATGAAGGATATTATTACTATTGCTTTAGTAAATCTGAATCACCCTCACTGTGTGAGAGGGTATAAGGAGGGTATCGTATTTAAAAAAACTATGCTCTTAGTGAGGCATAGAAGGGGCAAATATAGGGAATAAATAGATTATGTGAAGGCCAAGAAGTTGTACTTGAATTAATCGATAGAGGATAAAAAATTATATCTATTGGATATTCTTATAGAAATGATGAGGTAAAAGTAGCCTATATAGCCTTCCTACCCAGATCCACCACCTCCTCATTCAGACTTGAATGTGTACTATGAGTTGCATGATAGGGATATCCATATATATATATATATATATATATATATATTATCGAACTCCGAATTGCACATCATTTTGGGTATTTTTGATATCATCATATTATGTATTCAGGTCAGGTAATAGTAGTAGTACATGATATTATTGACCCAAATACTCCATTGTTGATGCATATTGAGGAGGTTTCCATGGTTGGATAGAGTGTTGACCATTTTTTACTTTGGTCTGCTAATCTTTATCATATGTAGATATACGATGTACATATTGGTTTTTGTTTTTTTATTTATCATTAAATTTAGAATTTATTATAATATTTACTTACAATTAACTTATAAAGGAGTATTTGAAAAATAAAGAATCACTATAAAGGAAATAAAAATTCTCTGTTCTAGTGCCTTTAGATATTCCTCGGGATGCAAACTAGGTCACAACGTTATCACATTTTTTTACCATATTAGATAATTATTCTACTTTTTTGATAAATTATAATATATTTGGAAGATATTATACATCAAATATTTTTTAAACCGACTTCATGGATGTTATAATGGGTGATAAGAATATTGTACCGGTGTTGCAATTTTATTTCCATGTAAGTAAATTTCACTTATTATTTATTGTCATTAAGAAATAATACTTTATATTGACATAATTAAATAATTTTATAATAATTTATGTCAAAATTATTTATATCCAATAATATTTCACTTCATTTTATGGTTTTATAATCCCAGAATATATTTCAACAGACCAGAAATATTTGAACCAAGAATCAAGAATTGAATATGTGTCTAAAATATTTAAAAACACAAGGATCACATTTTGGTTTTTCTATTCCTTGAAGGGTAGGAAAAATTATATAATTATGAACCACTATTAATTATACTTCTATTAATGATTAATATATTATATTTTAGAGGAAATTGGATGTTGGGTGTATTTTTTCCAATTTTTTTTGATCATATAGGGTTTTATCTATATTGGGTGGTTTTCAAAGAAAATTTAGAAAGTTGTTAAAGAATTAAGTATTATTTCATGATTTTAGTTATTTAATCAAAAAAAATTCATTTTATATATATTTTTAATATTAATATTTTAAATTACAACAGTTCATGGATTGTGTTCGACAAGGATTTCAATCAAAAAGTGGAAACTGAAAAAACTGTTAATGTGAAAGCTTTTGTAGATAACTTATATATCACCAAATACATAGTTTTTACTACATATCTTATATTTTTATTTTTAAAATATTGTTTCATAACCATAGTTTCATCATCAAAATGGGATTTTTGAATTCGCTATTATGTTTTAAGATTCATTTTTTAGATAATCAAGACTAAAACAATAACATATTTTGAAATGGTTAGTCTCATTATAACACTTTTAATTTAAACAAATGTGTAATGTTTTAAATACTTAACAATTTATTTTGTATGTTTTCATGATTTTTCCTTGTATAAATCTAACAAATTATCAAAATATTTTCTAATTTTACTCATTTGTATATTTAGTTTCATTTATGTACATATTTTTAATAATTGTTGTAAAAGTTATCAATGAGTTTTTATGCACTTGTTTTATTTATATTGGATTTTTTCTTTATTTGGTTATTTAATTTTTTTTAATAGGTGTGTGATTTTGTGATTTTTTAATATTTATAAAATAAATTTAAATTTCAACATCAGTTTTTAGTCAAAACCAATGTCAAAATCCTACAAGGAGATCTTTCCACATCATTTTTATATAAAATCAACATCCAAAGTCCACATGGACATCTACATCATTTTGAAGTAATTTTTTGTAAAAATTATGTATAAATCCTTCATAGAACAATTTATACATTATTTTTTACTAAAAACAGACATAAAGAGCTTCCCAATAGGACTTCCTACATCAGTTTTATGAAAAAATCATGGAAATCCCTCTATTTATCGACCTCTAGAAGGGTTTTCAACATCACTTATATTAGCATTGTTTATAAACTAACATTGAAAGGTAAAAAAACCAACATCAACAATTGTTTTTCACTAATTGAATATGTATATATGGATGTGAGGAGACTGCTTCAAAATTGAAGTGACATCTAGTTAAAATAATTCAAATGGAGAACTACATCATCTAGTGGACTATCCTTAGTATAAGAAGATTGATCATGAGTATCCTGACTTTGGAAGTGAGATGAGAAACCTATGTCTTGCACTATCAATATATGGAGAGAATACTTTTGGTTTATATGGAATCACTCATAGTACATGGTCCGTTATGTTTTCAAATTATAACCTTCCTCTATGGTTATGCATGAAGCACAAATACATTATTTGTCTCTATTTATATTTGAAACAAAAAATTCTGGTAATTGAATTGATGTTTATTTGGACCCATTGATTAAAGATCTGAAATATATGTGGGATATGTGTGTGATATTTTATGAAACTCATAAAAGTGAAGAGGTTACATTGATATATATATTTTACAAGGTGATAAATAACTTTCCTTCTTAGATAAATTTATCAGGATATAACATTAAATGAATGTTGGGGTCAACTATTTGTGAAAAATGTACATAGTTAGTTAGGCTGAAACATTCCTCAAAGACTGTGTTTTTAGGAAATTGAAATTTTTTACTCCAGTGAAATAAATACTGATCTTAGATGAAATCATTTTATGGGAATACTGGATAAGGTACAACATCATCTACCTTAATGGGTGATCAAAAATTTGAGAAAGGGAATGATATTGTCACTATTTTCGATAAACCTTCTTCAAAAAAAAACATATGAAAAGTGATTAAAAATATAATAATTTTGTTAATTATTGTAATAGAATTTATTTTGTATGTCAAACATTTTCTTGATGTCTTGAAAATAAAAAATATATATGTGATAGTGTAATTAGCATGTTACTAAATTCACTTGAAAAAATAAAGGATATAATTATGGCTAGGTTACACAATATTGATATTGGGATAAGGGAAGAGTTGGTGCTAGTGAAGTGCGAAATGTAGAATTTTATAGCTCCAATAGCTTACAAAATTTCTAGGCATGGTAGATATTATTTTTTCAATTTTATAAATATTGTAAAGGTTCCATAGGGGTATTCAGCAAATATAAACAATTTTGTGTCAATGAATTATTTGAAGTTACAGGGCCTAAGATCACATTACTATCATGTTTTGATGAAAGATTTAATGCTTGTAGATTTACATTACATTCTACCTAAAAAATTGACACATATTAACCAAGATTCTTTTATTTTTAAAAGATATATATATTAAATTTATTGACCTGAAATGGTTTCCAACTATGTATATGGAAATTTTTATCATATTAAGTGAATTGGATATTTAATTCCCATAATAATTATTTGATATAATGGTTGGTTATCTTGATTAGATTTATCTGTCTATGTGGTCCTATATATTTTAGATTTATGTACTCCATTAAATGATATTTAAATATTTTGAAAGGGTGCGTCAAAAATCTAAGTCAATTAGATGTTTGTATTTTAGAGTGAGATATTGTTAATGAAGATGCTAAATTATGTACTGAATACATGTCAGATGTTGATATAATTGGTATATCAAAATATCATCACAATGGAAACCTTGTGGGTGAAGATATTTCAGGAAGATATGTTTTTAAAATTACTTTTATAAAGTGGTAGTAATCTCACCTTTACATTTTACCTAACAATATAGATATTTATCTATATATTTAAACCCATAAAATAATTCTTAGTAATTTTAATCTATCAAGGGTTGAAATTTGGATTTCAAATACACATAATCAATAATTTATATTATAGTTTCAAGAATATATTTTAAGGAGTTATCTGCACATCCAAATTTAATTTCTGAACAAATTTTATGGCTAGTCATAGGAATAAGGATACTTGTATTATCTTTCAATTATTATGTAATTAATAATTATATATTCCATACAGTGGAACATAATGAATCCATTATGATGAAAAATAGTGAAGTTTATCTTATAATAGAAGTGATGTATGTGTCTGGTGGAGGTAGAAGGTGTAGAGGAAGAACTTATTGGGAATGGACAACTTGTATTTTTATCATAATTATAAAATAATATTTGATGTATATAATGAATAAAGTCATGACCAATGGAATAAAATATAAGATTAATTAACATACTTATGTTAGAACCAAAAATTTAATAACAACACAAATAATTTATAATTATTTTTTAGATTGGTTTATAATTACCTTGATATTGTAATTATTACATCTTAATGAATTTTTGAAGCACTCTTTCCATACCATTTTTTCTTCATAGTATCCATGGTTATAATCCCTCTAGTGGTAATACTCACATGATCAAGAATCCTGGAACGTTACTGTAGAATCATCAGGTGCTAGCACTGTCGATTTTGGTTACTGACATCATTTTTTGTTGATCGTAGTGAAATTTTCTTTATGTATGAAATATTCTCTATGTCTCTTGAAAACATGATAGCATGGGGGAGAATGATGTTATTGATCTTGAGAGAATTTTATAGAGAGGTTTCTCTCTTGGTATTGAGAGAATACTCTTTGGGGTTTTTGTTCAAAAAAAGGAACTAACACTAGAATGTGATATAACCAGATATTTATATAGATTGGTTAGGGTTGGGAATTTCATATATGCCCTTAGTCAATTCTCTATTCCTTAGAAAATCAAATGTCTAATATAATTTAAATATTATTATTATTCACTTAACATGTGAAACACTTACAGATAAATAAATATCATTTTTAATATAAATAAATAAATTTTATTTAAAGGATATTTAAAATATCATTTCTATTTTGGCCACTAATCTTGGTCCCTTTATCCTGTTTACTATTTATCAAATTTTAAACAATGAATATTTATATAATAAATAAATATTATTATAATATATGATTATAAATAAAATAAATTTTATATTCACTAAATCTTGTGATTTTTTATTATTTAACTCACATATTCATTCATCCAGATAACTCAGGATTAAATCATGACTGTTAACCAACCCTAATTAATTATTAAAACACAAAGAGGGAATAATATTTATTCTCTTTTTTAAAATTTATATAGAATTTAACTAAGATTCTAGATACACATATTGTGTGAACATATAGGTGTAACACCCTGATATTTTTATGATATAGAGTTTTCTTTAGTTTCATTGATGTATTGTGTTGTACACTACACCAAGATAAGCTTGTGTAATATGAAACAGCAGCTTAGCTTGTGGTATATGCAACACTATGCTTGGCTTGTGTTCCAAAAAAAATAAATTTACTTTGATATAAATCATTTCATGCAATACTGAGTATAATTGAACAACTAAATATTATTATGTTACCTTATAACCTAGTTTTAAAATGGTGGGTATGAACACTATTAACTTTTTAAAAAAAACTATTTAATTTAAAATAAGTGAGTTTATAAAATAAAAAAATCACTCTTTATGGATTTCATTAATGAAATATATATTTAATATATTTAATATAATGTTTAAAATTTATCTTATTTGTTTTATAGACATGAAATAATAACAAATTCAATTTTTCATATAATATAAGTATTTCTCAAAAAAATGAAATTTTGCCTCCATTTGAGGGTGCACCTTATTTAAAACTAGTTTTGAAAATTTTATATATTCTGTTTAACAACATAAACATGTTTTTGGAAACGGGATATAAAAATTTACTTTTGATGAATTTTTAATATTTTTCTGATAACTTTAAATTTTTGATGAATAGTAAAAATACACTCAATTTAAATTGAAAACAACCTTTTTCATCAAAATAATTTATATGGTTAAATTATAATATTTAATGGATTTAAATTATAAATAGAATATATTTTTATCACTAAATATCATTTATGTCCTTATAATTTTTTTTACATTGAATTCATATGTAAAAACATTTCAATGTTTTACAATGTTTTAACTTTTAAAACATGTTTTCTCGTTCTAATAATATGAATAATTTTAATTTAATTAATGCAACATCTGGCTTTCAAATTTTTTAAAAATGGATTCTATATTTGGAATAAGTGGGTCCAAATTATTTAAATATAGTCCTATTTTTTTTTGATATTTTGGAATAGTAACATTGGTAATTTTTATTTACCACGGTTAAAATTAAATCGTGTAAATTAGGGTAACAAATGATATGGTAAGGACAATAAAATTACCCTAAAACCTAAAAAATCCTATTGGATGAATCAATGTCGACCCTTAACACATAAGAATCATAATTCACTCATTTAATGGACTATTTATCCTAAAAACAATATATATATTATTAAAATAAAATAAAGTGACAACATGCCACCCTCTTATCTCTTACAAGTAAAATACTTCTAATATAGTGATAGATATAAGATAAAATTGATAATAAATAGTATCCAAAGATATAATGAAATTATCTACATCATGGTAATTTATTTATAATTTTTATAAATTAAATAATAACCTTAAATTATTATACAATGATGATATGGAAATTATTTAATTCTAGAAAAAATAATAAATCAATTTTAAATAAAATTATAATTACCATTAAAAGAAACAAAAATTGAAAAAATATTATTGGTAGATTATATATAGACCATAATCATCAAAAGGTAGATTTATTGATCATTTGGAGCCATATGGAAAATATTACGAACTTAAAATATTTTATTTAAAGTGATGGTAAAGCTGTCACATTCAAGTTTTAATATATATAAAATTTTTAAAGTATGATTTTAAAGAAGATATATTCTACTAGAAGTATTCCTCTTAAATCTAGAAGATTTATATACATCCTAGTATTTTATTTTTTATTATTACCAAATAAATAAGTATATTAAATAATTACACAAAACTGATGTAGTAATTATTTTATTAACGAAAATATCAAATTAATGTATTTAAAAATACTAAAATAAATATAATATTGGATAATTAACATATCCGAAAACATTATAGATGACTTTGAAAAAGTATATATATAATAAAATATTTTTTCAAGGTTAACATATAATCTTGATATTATTGAAAATCCATTAAATGAATAGTGTCAAAATCGACACTATTAATATTTTTTCAAAAAATATGTTTTATTAAATTATTTAAATATCATAAAATATTTTGAAAAATATAAAAAAATTAATTTTTACTCTAAAATATTCTATATTGTTAATTTATGGTCTAATTGACTTCAAATAAGTAAAAATTACACTATTTTAATATTGAACAATTTGTTACCTTAGTTAAAATTAAAAGAGAATAATTAAGGGAGAAACGAAGTGATAAGGTTTAAAATAAAATAAAAACATAAATAAAAATTATTGGTTTATCATATGATAACCTTATATCATCTAATATTATAAAATATTACATTTTTTAGGCTTTTGGGTGGTTTTTGATTTTATTATAAATTAATATTTTTAGAAATTCTAAAGGTACATCCAACCTCAATTATAAAAGGGAACCTCCTCCCTCACTAATTCACATCAATTTTTGCCTTAAATAACGGCCATAATGTAACGTTTTCCCCAATAAACTTCCTTATTAACATTCTATAGGTGATGGTTTTCTCAAAAGACCAACTCTAGTGCCTTTAAGATGTGATCTAGAGGGAGCTCATCGAAGAAGAGGTAATCTCCTCCACTGATTCATTCAAATTAGTTATTCTTCTAGTTACTCTTCATTGGTTATTTCCATTATAAATTTTTGACTAAGTTATCAATTTTATATTGAGATACTATTTTTATTATAGAACAACCATGTTCCACCTTCTATCTATCCTACAAAAAAAGAAATTACCACGCGTGCGTATGTACGACTTACTGTCTCCACACTGTGGTGTAATCTGTTTTTCCCCACCACTTAATTTGGATGGGTGTAATGATTTAAATAATAACTATACATTATTATTATTAAAAATTTATTTATTATGTATATATATATATACCATCCACTTTGATACCATTGCATAATTAAAATAATTACATCATTTCTCGTGCTTACGTACGGCCTACCGTCCCCACAATGTGATGCAATTCATTCTTCTTGGTATCCATTAAAGCATGATTATATAAATATATAGATTAAATAAATATGATATATATTATGTTAATATCATTTTTAATGTTATAACAATGACCTAATAAGGATAACTAGAACTTATTCGACCCAACATTCTTGGGAAAATGAAGCAGTTGATACTTGAAAAGCGAGTAATAATGAAATATTTTTACCAAACGGATGATAATATGATCATATATGATATTCTAAAAATAACTATTATTATATAATAATTCAATGAAATTATTTAAGTCATTATACAAGAGGTTTGGATACATACAACGAATTACAGACCTAAGGTAAGGGATAATTTCATAATCTCATTATTATACGAGATTGTTTATACGTAAGTATTTACTGGGGTATATTTATCATCCACATCCATGTTTCCTAAATATATAATATAAAAATTTAAATAAAATTTTAACCATTTGTGAATTTTTATTAAATGGTATGAAATGAATCTTTTTTGGTTTTCGATATGAGGATCTTTTTGACTTTTCAAACAAACGTACAAGGAGAATGTTTTTTTAACTTATACGACATGAATGGATTTTTACTCTTCCATAACCTCGTATTTCCATTAAGATTATATCACATGTTTTCAAGGTTATTTTAATATAAATTATTTAATCTTAAAATTTCACGGTGTTTTTATAAAAGAAAACATTTTTGAATAAGAAATGATATTTTCCTCAAGAATTAATTTCAAGTGTTTTATCAAAATTATTTTACATCTAAAATTAAGGATATATTTTAAGTACACTATCCCTATTATTCTTTGGATTAATTATGTTTAGTATGGTATTCTATTTATAAAATCTATTTGTTTATCATGGATTATGTTGTAACACCCCAAGCTTCTACGGTACGTTTCCCTTCGAATAATGCGATAGCGTGTGTTGTACGCAACCTCGAGTTCTAACACACACCACAACTAATTAAACTAGCCGTTGTGAATAGTAATACCTACTTTTTGAAATCATATATATTTTATATTTCAAAATGGACTTCATTTTTGGATTCGGAATATCAAAATTAGCCTAGGGTGAAATTTTGGTACTTTTCGGATAACTTTTATATTTTGATGAATAGTGAAAATTACTAAATTTTAATTAAAAACAACTTTTTTAATCAAAATAATTAATATTAATAAATTATGAATTTGAGTGGTCTTAAAGTATATTTAGAATATATTTTTACCATTCAATTTAATGTGTGTCATTGGACATAATTTTACAATTAAACCGAACATAAACAAGTGTCAATCTTTTGATAGTTATTATCTCTTAAAAAACACGCTTTTTGTTTTGACAGCGGGAATTAATTTTAAATTAATTTCTGCCACTTCTGTGTTTTGAATTTGGAAAAATGGATTACATATTTGGAATCAGGATGTCCAAATTATGTAAATAGGTAACTTTCATTTTTACACATTTTGAATAATTACTGCGGTAAATATTTTATTTACCATGGTTAAGGGTAAATCCGGTAAATAAGGGTTAAAAAAATAATATTATAATAATACTAAATTACCCTAAAACGTGTCCTAACCCTATTGGTTGATACATGGTCGACCATGGGCATCTTTGGGTCTATTTTGGGACCCCATGGATCCACTTGTAAGTGATAATGACACTTTATTTTAATTAAGTTAAAATGAATACAAAAATGACACAAGCATATCTCTTTTAGAAAAACAATTGTTAAATAGGGTTATATATGTTGGATTTTAGATTATAAATATTCATTAGAAATCTAAAATGATTTCCTACATAATGATATTTTATTTATAATTTTTAGACATTAAATAATTTATTTTATATATGACACAATGATGATGCAGTAATTACTATAATAGTGAAAAATTAAAATAATTGATATTATAAATACCCAAATAAATATAATATGAAACTTTTAATGAATTAAACTAATTTTCTAGGATAATATGATATATTAGGATTGATTTAATTGACTTTTTTCGAAGTAATCAATCTGTTATGAGTTTCACAAAAATCAACTATTGAATAGTGTCAAAATTGACATAAAAGAGTTCTTAAACAAATATTATATAATTAATTGATATTAAATTCCTAAAAATCTAAGGTTCGGAAAAGAGACTTATATCATGATATTTTCATCATTAATGTACCACTTGGGGGTCGATTGGATTTATATAGTAAGTTTATTAACCATATTATATAAAAATACAAAGAGACATTGTAAAAGTAAAACTAATTAACTTAGAGTTAATACTTAAAGATAAGGTTAATATAAGTACCCAAACCTGTCTAAATTCTATTGGTTGAGTGGTTTTAGACCTATCCCCACCTTAACCTTTGAATAATAAACTTTGGAGCCTTTAGAAACCGAACATGAATTTATTATAAATTAATATTTCTAGCTTTTCCAAAGGTGCCCCTCACCCCTCTTATAAAAAGGCACTCCTCCTTCTCATTTCTTCACACCTCTAAAGCCTTTTGGTTCGGCCAAACTCTGCCCAAATACTCTCCCAACATCCCTCAATACAACATAGAGGCCTTAGTTTGATCAGAAAGCCAACCTAAGGAGCCCTTTTGATCAAATCAAAAGGAAGAACCCGAAGAAGAGGTAATGATTTCACCACCCTTTTCTAAGTTCATTTCTTCTTCCACTTCTTCTTCCTTTGTTCTTACCATTCTAAAATAATAACTCCAGTATCTCACATATACTGTGATGTTATTATAAATATGGTACAACCATATTCATTATCCTATCCACCCTTTGAATAACATGTCACCATACGTGCGTACGTACGACTTACCGTCTCCACGTCGTGGTGTAATTGTTATTCAATATAATATTATTTGGATGGGTATAATAATGATGTGTAACTCATGTAAATAATAAATCTAACATGTTAATGATTCTTTATATATGATATACCATCCATTTATATATTATTTTAATATCAAAAGAATGATATTGTCGCTCGTGCGTACGTACGGACTACCGTCTCCACGAACGCGATGAGATTCATTCTCCATCGTATCCATTCAAGTATAATTTGATGATTTAAAAAATGATGTTTAAGGACTTGATATCATTCTGGATATGAATAATATACAACCTATCCTTTACATACATGTCTTACGTAACAAAACATACAAAAGAAAACAAGTAAGTTAACACCCGAAACAACGATAATACTAAGATATTATTATCAAATCAATATTAAAAGATCATATATGATATCATATTAATGTATATGATTCTTGTATAATTTAATAACAATTATTTCACCATTATACAGGAGGTTAACCTACCACAACCAAGGAAAAGTACAAGGTAAGGGTTATTTCACAATCTCTTCATTATCCGAGGTTGTTTATATGTAATAATCTACTGGGATCTCTTTATCATCCACATCCATGTTTCTTAAAAATGTATTTCAAAACATTTTTACTACTTACTAGAATATGAGTTAAAGTCATTTATACCCTTTTTGACTTTTATAAGTGGTTTATAAAGGAATCTTTCGGTCGTTTTCAAAACAAGGTCCTTTTTAACCTTTTCGACAGAATTAAGGTAAGAATGTTTTTTTTAACTTATACGGCGGGTGCGGTTATTTTCCGCCGTTATAAAATCTTTCCTTAAAAGCTTATAATATTATTTTCAAAGAAAATGTTTTATTTCATATGGCTCTCAAATGATTTCAAAAATAGAAAGATATATTTCTCTAAAAAGTGTTTTGATTTCATCTATGTCAACATCCTTTGATGGATTTTACGTTTATTTGAAGTTGATTTATTATGATACAAAACTTCTATATTGTATTGAAGGTTTTGTGATATGTTTGACTGTGGATGTGCTATTTTTATACCATTCATAGTTTATGGTGAAATTATTGACATTTCGTATGCTAGTTTTAATACGAATGTTTATGTTATGTTTAAACCTTTCATATGGGAATGCATTGGACTTAATAAGTGATGGGTGGAGCCCGCTATAGCTCCTCGATGCATCGGTAGGTCTCATGAGACAAACTAGTGTCTTGGCACAAGGCCTTGACAAAATCTTATTTGTAGTCTTGGCACGAGGCCTTGGCTATGTGGTTATGATAGTCTGGCATTATGCATTCCAACATTATGAAAGTGGTTATTGATATTGCATGTGATTATTCGATTAGTATAATATCCATGTGAACAAGTAAATGGCATTATTTCATTTTACTTTTGCCATACTATGTTGAAGTTCAATTTTAAAAGGCTTTTGTTTTAGTAATTCATTGCCTTAAATGTTTTTGCTTATTTTGAATGTTCCGCTATATTATTATCCTTACTGGGCATTTGAGCTCACCCCTTTTCTATGTTTTATTTTTCCCAGGTAGTGAAGAAGTAATTTATGAATGACTTGCAGGGATATTATGAGGGGTTAATAGTGTGGATATGAATACTTTGTTGTTGTAGTAGTTTTTCACTTTGAAATGTAATGTAAAACTTTATGATTATATCTAGTGTTTCCAAGGCTACTAAACCAATCTGTCTTTAGGGATTTGATCTTTCTTGTGATCATGCCAATGTTATGTAATTAATGCACCGACTATGGGTAGCTGGGGTCGGGGCGTTACAGTTGGTATCAAAGGAAGTTTAGTACAAACCTTGGAAGCTAGATTTAGATAAACTCTGATTAGAGCACGTAGACCTAAGATGAACTTTGAGGATTAGTATAGAAGAACTTCCTAGAATTTTGGTATTGTAGAGATTTTGTGAGTTTTCCGAGCAATACATCCCTGTCTGGATACGAGCAGGTAGAGGCGGCTCTGTCACAGATGTACCTAGGGGTAAAACCCGAAAACACCGCTTTGAGCTAGACTCGAACGGGAACTGGTGCACGACAACGGGCCTTGCTGCACTCTTGGTTACGACACTCCCGAGGGATATGCTTAGGATAACTCTCATTTTCTTTACAAATAATTATGAAGGGTTTATGAGTATATACTTCCTCAAAGAAAACATTTTTATGATTATGGATTATATCCATAAATAGTTCAATTTATGTTAAGTGTTTTATAAGTATGGGATTATGTATTTTGATTCATAAACTGATCTAGTTTATGACATTGTTTAGAAATGGCGCCTAGTGGAAGAAATGGAAACCGTATCAATGCGCGCACTCCATGTAGGGATTGCCCTCCTGCTCAAGATAATTATAGTGGGGCTGGTGATGCAACTGGTGCCGATCAGCTAATCACCATACTGAGACAACTTACTCAGGTTATGAACAATAACCTTACCCGTATGGAGCACCCTGATCCACAGCGTGGAGGATCAATGTTAGATCGATTCATGAGGCAACAACCTCCAACGTTCAATGGGAGTACAAATCCCTTAGTAGCTGAGCAATGGATAAATTCCCTAGAGAAAATATTTCAGGCTTTGGGGAGCAGTGAAAGGGAGAAAGTTATCATGGCAGTTTACCGCCTCACTGGAGATGCTGATCAATGGTGGTCATTGATTTAAAACATGAAGGAAGATGATGAAGTATCAAATATGGAATGGAGGGAGTTCAAAGATCTGTTTTTAGAAAAATACTTCCCTCGCGACCATCGAGCAGATATGGAAAGGCAATTTCTAAGTCTGAGACAGAAGGAGGATGAGAATGTCGCAAAGTATGAGGCTAACTTTACAAGGTTAGCGAGGTATGCTGGAGATTATATACGCAACCCAAGAAGTAAGATTGATCGTTTCTTTGATGGGTTAAAACCATTTCTCCGTCAATCATTAGTCTCACAATCCTTTTCATCGTACGAAGACATTGTCTCATGTGCCATCAAGACCGAAAAGGAATTCTCTAAGTCTTATAACTTTAAAGCAAAGCAAGAGAAGAAGAGACCTGCTGAACAATCTGGGAATGGAAATAAGGGGAAGAAGGGAAAGGTTGAATATTCATCCTGTGGTAAATGCGGGAAGAAACACCCTGGTACTTGCTTGAAGGGAATGGGAGTCTGTTACAAGTGTGGTGAAAAAGGCCACCAAGCTCATAATTGCAAGGGGAAGAAGGAAGCTACCAACGTTCAGTGCTACAATTGTAGGGAGATGGGGCATTATGCAAATTCATGTCCTAAGCGTCAGGAGAACTTACCTCAGAAAAGGCCAAGGGATCAAGGCCAGGCATATGCTATCACTACTGCTGAGGTAGAAGCTCCGAAAGACGTGGTGGCAGGTAATTTAATGGTTTCCTCAAGTTTATCAAATGCATTATTTGATTCTGGATCATCGCATTGTTTCATATCTTCCCAGTTTGCTAAGAAAATTAGATATTTCCAATTGGATTTAATAAGGGAGTTGTCAGTTAAAACTCCTAAGGGAAGTATCATTGCAACAAAGTTTTGTGAATCAGTCCCCATTAGAGCACATAAATTTTCTTTATCAGCTGATCTCATCGTCATACCTATGATTGAGTTTGATATAATCCTCGGTATGGACTGGCTTTCGGACTATGATGCGAAGATTTATTGTAAGAAGAAAGAGGTTATGATTCTTGATGATAATGATAAGGAACACCTTATCTTTAGAGCAGAATCATCACCACCTAATTCTTATTTAGATCCACCCCCAGTAGCTCAACTTAATTCAATTATTGGGGAGGAAGAGAATGAAATAACTGTCGGTGAGGAAAGGAATGTTCAAATAGAGGATGTACCTATTGTGAAAGAATTTGTAGATGTATTTCCGGAAGATTTACCTGGACATCCTCCAGAATGAGAAGTTGAGTTTTCCATTGATTTGATTCCTGGATCAAGGCCTATATCGAAGACCCCTTATAGAATGGCCACTGTAGAATTAGTCGAACTAAAGAAACAACTAGAGGAACTGAGTAATAAGGGATTTATTCACCCTAGTGTTTCTCCATGGGGAGCCCCTGTTCTTTTTGTTAAAAAGAAAGATGGATCTATGAGGTTATGTATCGACTATAGGGAGATCAATGCTATAACGATAAAGAACAAGTATCCCCTACCTCGTATTGATGATTTATTTGACCAACTGCATGGAGCTCAATACTTTTCAAAGATTGACCTTCGATCTGGATACCATCAGTTTTGTGTGAAGAAGGAAGACATTCCGAAAACAGCATTTCGAACCAGGTACGGGCATTACGAGTTTACTGTAATGCCGTTTGGATTGACTAATGCACCCTCTGTATTCATGGATCTAATGAATAGAGTTTTCAAGGATTATCTCGATGAATTTGTGGTGGTATTTATTGATGATATCTTGGTATACTCCAAAACCTACGAAGATCATGAAAATCACTTGCGTATTATCTTGAAGACTCTAAGGAGGCATGAATTATATGGGAAGTTTAGCAAGTGTGAATTCTGGCTTCAGGAGATTTCTTTTCTTGGCCATATTGTCTCTAAAGATGGAATCTCTGTTGATCCTTCTAAGACCAAGGCAATCCAAGAATGGCCAGCACCTACGAGTATAACTGAGGTACGTAGTTTTATTGGTTTGGCAGGTTATTATCGACGTTTCGTCCAGAATTTTTCCCGATTGGCTAACCCATTAACGAAGCTCACACGTAAAGGGGTTAAATTTGTTTGGACAAAAGAGTGTGAAGAATGTTTCGAAGAACTGAAGAGAAGATTAGTCAATGCTCCTATATTGACTCTACCATCGGGGAATGATGGGTTCGTTATTTATAGTGATGCATCAAAGAAGGGACTTGGCTGTGTCCTTATGCAGAATGATAGAGTTATTGCCTATGCATCACGACAGTTGAAAATTCATGAACAAAACTATCCTACTCATGATCTTGAGTTAGCAGCTGTGATCTTTGCTTTGAAGATATGGAGGCACTACCTCTATGGGGAAAAATGTGAGATTTATACTGATCACAAGAGTTTGAAGTATATTTTCTCACAAAAAGAACTCAACATGAGGCAAAGGAGATGGCTTGAATTACTCAAGGATTATGATTGTACGATACACTACCACCCGGGGAAAGCAAACAAGGTGGCAGATGCTTTGAGCAGAAAAGACCATGGAGTTTTGAACATGATGAGAATTGAAAGGGATCCAATTTTCATGGATCTAGTGAAGATGGACATGGGAATAACCAGGGAAGGTGAAACATCAATGCTTTTTCAAATGGTTGCCAAACCATCTTTACTAGAAAGGATTAAGAGTTCTCAGACCGATGATGAAGAATTTCAGAAGAAGATTAAAGCTGTGAATGATGGGAGATTGAGAGACTTTGTGTATGAAGATGGGATTTTGAAATTCGGGAAGAGACTTTGTGTTCCCGATTCACCTGATCTAAAAAGGGAATTGCTGGATGATGCTCATAGTTCCAATTTCTCTATACACCCTGGGAGCACCAAAATGTATAGATATTTGAAGGAACATTTTTGGTGGGACAACATGAAGAGGGAGATTGCTGATTTTGTGTCAAGATGTATGGTTTGTCAACAAGTGAAAGCTGGAAGGCAACAGCCTGGAGGAGTCATGCAACCTCTTCCCATACCGGAGTGGAAATGGGACAATATTACGATGGACTTTGTCATGGGGCTACCAAAGACTCCTAGAAGGAATGATGCAATATGGGTTATTGTTGATCGTCTTACCAAGTCAGCACATTTTCTTGCTATAAGAGAAGATCTACCCCTGGAACGTCTAGCAAGACTATATATTAATGAAGTTGTGAGACTTCATGGATTACCCTTATCAATTGTTTCTGATCGTGATCCCCGTTTTACTTCAAGATTCTGGAAAAGTCTTCAGAAATCCCTGGATACTGAACTTTATTTGAGCACTGCTTACCACCCTCAGACAGACGGACAATCAGAACGGACTATTCAAACCTTAGAAGACATGTTGAGATCTTGCTCACTTGACTTTCAGGGTATGTGGGATCAATATTTACCTCTGGTAGAATTTTCCTATAACAATAGCTTCCATTCGAGTATTCAGATGTCACCATATGAAGCGTTATATGGAAAGAGATGTCGTACACCAACCTGTTGGGATGATGTTGGTGAAAGAAAACTTGTAGGCCCAGAACTGGTGGAGGAAACGGTGGAAAAGGTGAAGGTAATCCAAAATCACATCAAAGCAGCTCAAAGTAGGCAGAAGAGCTATGCCGATAATCGAAGGAAGGATTTGGAATTTCAAGTCGGTGATCATGTTTTCCTGAAGGTATCTCCGTGGAAGGGAGTCATACGTTTTGGTAAGAAAGGTAAATTGAGTCCCAGGTACATTGGACCTTTTGAAATTCTAGAACGAATTGGGGTTGTAGCTTACCGATTGGCAATGCCGCCAAGTCTCTCCAAAGTTCACGATGTGTTCCACGTATCTCTATTGAGGAAATACATGCCTGATCCAACGCATGTACTCACCTATGAAGAATTAGAACTGGAACCCGATCTGTCTTATTGCGAAGAGCCCGTCAAGATTCTTGATACGAGAGAACAAGTGCTGAGAAACCGGACGACGCGTCTGGTAAAAGTTTTGTGGAGAAACCATAAGATGGAAGAGGCAACGTGGGAACCCGAGGAACTTATGATGAAGAACCACCCGAGTCTTTTTATGCAGTATTACCCTAGAAATTGCGAGGACGCAATTATTTGAAGGAGGGGAGAATGTAACACCCCAAGCTTCTACGGTATGTTTCCCTTCGAATAATACGATAGCGTGTGTTGTACGCAACCTCGAGTTCTAACACACACCACAACTAATTAAACTAGCCGTTGTGAATAGTAATACCTACTTTTTGAAATCATATATATATTTTATATTTCAAAATGGACTTCATTTTTGGATTCGGAATATCGAAATTAGCCTAGGGTGAAATTTTGGTACTTTTCGGATAACTTTTATATTTTGATGAATAGTGAAAATTACTAAATTTTAATTAAAAACAACTTTTTTAATCAAAATAATTAATATTGATAAATTATGAATTTGAGTGGTCTTAAAGTATATTTAGAATAAATTTTTACCATTCAATTTAATGTTTTTCATTGGACTTAATTTTACAATTAAACCGAACATAAACAAGTGTCAATCTTTTGATAGTTATTATCTCTTAAAAACACGCTTTTTGTTTTGACAGCGGGAATTAATTTTAAATTAATTTCTGCCAATTCTGTGTTTTGAACTTGGAAAAATTGATTACATATTTGGAATCAGGATGTCCAAATTATGTAAATAGGTAACTTTAATTTTTACACATTTTGAATAATTACTGCGGTAAATATTTTATTTACCATGGTTAAGGGTAAATCCGGTAAATAAGGGTTAAAACAATAATATTATAATAATGATAAATTACCCTAAAACGTGTCCTAACCCTATTGGTTGATACATGGTCGACCATGGGCATCTTTGGGTCGATTTTGGGACCCCATGGATCCACTTGTAAGTGATAATGACACTTTATTTTAATTAAGTTAAAATGAATACAAAAATGACACAAGCATATATCTTTTAGCAAAACAATTGTTACATAGGGTTATATATGTTGGATTTTAGATTATAAATATTCATTAGAAATCTAAAAAGATTTCCTACATAATGATATTTTATTTATAATTTTTAGACATTAAATAATTTATTTTATATATGACACAATGATGATACAGTAATTACTATAATAGTGAAAAATTAAAATAATTGATATTATAAATACCCAAATAAATATAATATGAAACTTTTAATGAATTAAACTAATTTTCTAGGATAATATGATATATTAGGATTGATTTAATTGACTTTTTTCGAAGTAATCAATCTGTTATGAGTTTCACAAAAATCAACTATTGAATAGTGTCAAAATTGACATAAAAGAGTTCTTAAACAAATATTATATTATTAATTGATATTAAATTCCTAAAAATCTAAGGTTCGGCCAAGAGACTTATATCATGATAGTTTCATCATTAATGTGCCACTTGGGGGTCGATTGGATGTATATAGTAAGTTTATTAACCATATTATATAAAAATACAAAGAGACATTGTAAAAGTGAAACTAATTAACTTAGAGTTAATACTTAAAGATAAGGTTAATATAAGTACCCAAACCTGTCTAAATTATATTGGTTGAGTGTTTTTCGACCTATCCCCACCTTAACCTTTGAATAATCAACTTTGGAGCCTTTAGAAACTGAACATGAATTTATTATAAATTAATATTTCTAGCTTTTCCAAAGGTGCCCCTCACCCCTCTTATAAAAAGGCACTCCTCCTTCTCATTTCTTCACACCTCTAAAGCCTTTTGGTTTGGCCAAACTCTGCCCAAATACTCTCCCAACATCCCTCAATACAACCTAGAGGCCTTAGTTTGATCAGAAAGCCAACCTAAGGAGCCCTTTTGATCAAATCAAAAGGAAGAACCCGAAGAAGAGGTAATGATTTCACCACCCTTTTCTAAGTTCATTTCTTCTTCCACTTCTTCTTCCTTTGTTCTTACCATTCTAAAATAATAACTCTAGTATCTCACATATACTGTGATGTTATTATAAATATGGTACAACCATATTCATTATCCTATCCACCCTTTTAATAACATGTCACCATACGTGCGTACGTACGGCTTACCGTCTCCACGTCGTGGTGTAATTGTTATTCAATATAATATTATTTGGATGGGTATAATAATGATGTGTAACTCATGTAAATAATAAATCTAACATGTTAATGATTCTTTATATATGATATACCATCCATTTATATATTATTTTAATATCAAAAGAATGATATTGTCGCTCGTGCGTACGTACGGACTACCGTCTCCACGAACGCGATGAGATTCATTCTCCATCGTATCCATTCAAGTATAATTTGATGATTTAAAAAATGATGTTTAAGGACTTGATATCATTCTGGATATGAATAATATACAACCTATCCTTTACATACATGTCTTACGTAACAAAACATACAAAAGAAAACAAGTAAGTTAACACCCGAAACAACGATAATACTAAGATATTATTATCAAATCAATATTAAAAGATCATATATGATATCATATTAATGTATATGATTCTTGTATAATTTAATAAAAATTATTTCACCATTATACAAGAGGTTAACCTACCACAACCAAGGAAAAGTACAAGGTAAGGGTTATTTCACAATCTCTTCATTATCCGAGGTTGTTTATATGTAATAATCTACTGGGATCTCCTTATCATCCACATCCATGTTTCTTAAAAATGTATCTCAAAACATTTTTACTATTTACTAGAATATGAGTTAAAGTCATTTATACCCTTTTTGACTTTTATAAGTGGTTTATAAAGGAATCTTTCGGTCGTTTTCAAAACAAGGTCCTTTTTAACCTTTTCGACAGAATTAAGGCAAGAATGTTTTTTTTAACTTATACGGCGGGTGCGGTTATTTTCCGCCGTTATAAAATCTTTCCTTAAAAGCTTATAATATTATTTTCAAAGAAAATGTTTTATTTCATATGGCTCTCAAATGATTTCAAAAATAGAAAGAGATATTTCTCTAAAAAGTGTTTTGATTTCATCTATGTCAACATCCTTTGATGGATTTTACGCTTATTTGAAGTTGATTTATTATGATACAAAACTTCTATATTGTATTGAAGGTTTTGTGATATGTTTGACTGTGGATGTGCTATTTTTATACCATTCATAGTTTATGGTGAAATTATTGACATTTCGTATGCTAGTTTTAATACGAATGTTTATGTTATGTTTAAACCTTTCATACGGGAATGCATTGGACTTAATAAGTGACGGGTGGAGCCCGCTATAGCTCCTCGATGCATCGGTAGGTCTCATGAGACAAACTAGTGTCTTGGCACAAGGCCTTGACAAAATCTTATTTGTAGTCTTGGCACGAGGCCTTGGCTATGTGGTTATGATAGTCTGGCATTATGCATTCCAACATTATGAAAGTGGTTATTGATATTGCATGTGATTATTCGATTAGTATAATATCCATGTGAACAAGTAAATGGAATTATTTCATTTTACTTTTGCCATACTATGTTGAAGTTCAATTTTAAAAGGCTTTTGTTTTAGTAATTCATTGCCTTAAATGTTTATGCTTATTTTGAATGTTCCGCTATATTGTTATCCTTACTGGGCATTTGAGCTCACCCCTTTTCTATGTTTTATTTTTCCCAGGTAGTGAAGAAGTAATTTATGAATGACTTGCAGGGATATTATGAGGGGTTAATAGTGTGGATATGAAGACTTTGTTGTTGTAGTAGTTTTTCACTTTGAAATGTAATGTAAAACTTTATGATTATATCTAGTGTTTCCAAGGCTACTAAACCAATCGGTCTTTCGGGATTTGATCTTTCTTGTGATCATGCCAATGTTATGTAATTAATGCACCGACTCTGGGTAGCTGGGGTCGGGGCGTTACAATGTTATAAAGGAATGATGTTTAAGAACCCCATTTTATTCATTGGGTTATGCTATGATGAATGATTTATGTTTTTTGTGGCACACATATGTTTGGTTTTAATTATGTAACAGGTGGGACCTATATATACCTCCAATTAATTTGGTAAATATTTATATCTCATGATATAGAAATGTATAGAATAGAAAGTAAATTTGTTTCAGTAATACAAGGATCGAATGAGGAGAGAACAGGGTTCAGTAATGTACTTGTTCCACTATGATGGTCCTGGCAATGAGACTTGGCTAATATGGATATTATTTTATATGTTTATATTTTTTCCACAATTCCATGTTTTATGCAGATGTTATTTTATCATGGTTCATGTTCCTTTATGATTTATTTCTTACATACTTCCATGATTTATTTCAGGACTCAAGATTTTGATATTCAAAATTTATGTTCGTGTTTTTACATTCTTATGTTTATGTTTTGCTTATTTTTCTTCATTTTTACCCTTTCTGAGCATTTGAGCTCAACATTTTTATGTTTCTTTTCTCTAGGATATGAAGAATTGTATTAAGTAAGATGTTTAAAAAAGGTGTTTTGGTTATCAAGGAAAACACAAGTGATAATGTAGATGTTTTATGAACTAGTTGTTTATGTTTCCAAGTTTTGAAAGACACAAAACTAATTCGGTCATTGCACATCTGTTTGTGTCATGTATTAAGTATTAAAAAAATTAATGTAATTTCCATGTAAGTCAATCTTGTGTCATCACAATTGTTATTGGAGTGAAGGTTTATTTTACCTTTGGAAACTAGGATGCGAATTCTTTAGTGATATCCCTAGAGATATTTATAAGGTATATCTATGGATGTCTTAATGATAAGTCTAATTATTGGTTACAGTCCTAGAATTTTAGTAACAATCATGGATAGCATAGTATTAAACCTAATATTTTATAGTTTTAAATTACTTTCCCTTGATGATGTGGGTTTTATAGTATGATTATTGTTGCTCAAACTTTTATTTTTTGGGTTTTAGAAAATGGATGGAATCCAGGGGATTCATGTTAGTGGATAATATGATGGACAATGGAATGATATTCTTCATGAGCAACCAAATTAAGTGGGAGTTGGAAGGTGAAACATCATTATTATTCCTAATCAATAATATCATAATATAATCAATAATATCAACTTTGGTGAGTTTTTGGACCCACTTAATAAGACAAAGATGGAGTTTCATGGTGAATATAGAGGAAAGAAAGCTCAATTTACCTCTTGTAATGCATGTGGGAAGAGGAATCAAGGAGAATGTTTCAAAGGAACTGAAAGATGTTTTTAGTGTGGAAACTAATGACACAAATCCAATAATTGGAAACAAAAAGGTTTAGTTAACAGAAAAGACAAGGATAATGGTATTGTTAAGGAATCAACGACAGTTAAATGTTTTAAATGTGGAATGTATGGGTATTATGAAAATAAATTCCCCAGGGTAAAAACTCATGAAGAGAATCAGTATGTCCATATGGGTAGTATTTAGGTTTTAGATGATGAAGCGACTGTGAATGACATTTGAGATGAAAGAAGTGTTAAGGAATAAGACGATGATGCTTAGTGAATTGTTTAAGAAGATAGTGGAATGATTTCATGTTTATCAAGAATAATGTTTTATAAGTAATTTTATGGTATTATCAAATAAATAAACATTTAAGGACTGTTACACTATTATTTTTCCTTAGGTATTTGAATGTATATGTTGAATGGTACCCGTAACCATTAAAAGTGATTGGGGAAAAAATTTAAAAAGGATATGATTAAGGGAAGGATGACTCTTAATATGAGCATAATGATGAGATAATGATATGTTTGTTATGAATAAGTAAATTGGATGGTAATGATTTCCTTAGAATAGATTAAGGACTTATTGAAAAG
Organism: Viscum album; assembly: GCA_963277665.1. Lineage (NCBI taxonomy): Eukaryota > Viridiplantae > Streptophyta > Magnoliopsida > Santalales > Viscaceae > Viscum > Viscum album. The sequence goes on from OY728135.1 coordinate 998,165,604, forward strand.
TGTTTTATTCTATCATGTATGAAGTTTACAACCTTTTGGAATTATGAATAAGTAAACATGCATGTTTTCTATAAGGGTATATGATAATTCATGTTACTACCATGACTCAAGAGAATACATGATGAAGGTGTTCAAATTTTTGGAATGTTACCAACAAGAGATACCTTATGTTATATTGGGGGTAAAAATTTAAGCTGATTTAGTGAACCTTTTTCTATTGTTTTGGATTTTCTCCTTTCAGAATGATTGTAAGATTATCAATTTATGGAAAGTTTAAGTTAAACATTGGATGGAGTTTGTTAGAATAAAATATTATCTCACTATAGGCGGTTTTATGCATATTTTATTATGTGTGCTAACCTTTTTATTATGATAAAGACAGAAGGAATGAACTATCATTCTATTTATGAATCAGATGATCTACTAACACTTCGGGAATGAAAAATTCAACTTCTTTTCTTTGAATAAGAGATGAAGTGGAAATTCTTCAAGGTACTACCAAAAATGATATTATACAGAAATCAGGTAATTATTTCATCTCAAGTTATTTAACTTTAGGGAAAGTATATTAAAATCCAAAAAAATTATCCTAGTACCTTCTTATTTGATGAATCAAAAGGCCTCTTAAATCATCAAAAATTTATGGATTTATTATTGTTAACTTTCTCCTAACTTTGTTCTATATCACTCTCCATCATAATTTTATGGTCATATTTTTCTTCCATATCCCTGATTTTAATTCCAAATTATGTTCTTCTATGTGGAAAACCAATGAGGAGTTAATTTGGGTAACTGTTATGTTTACAATTTTTGTTTTTTAAAACAATGTTTTACTATTACTTTTTACGATGTGGGTGTCTATGAAAGAAACATTCTAGTAGTAAACCATTTATAACCCTGAAAAATTTTGAGATATAAATTCATTTTAAGGGGCGTAGAATGTAAAACCTTGAGATTTTTATGAGATAGATTTTATTTTAATTTCTTTGAGGTATTGTGTTGTATACTACACAAAGATAAACTTGCGCAATACTCAACATCAGCTAAGCTTGTGGTATACACAGCATATGATTGGCTTTTTTTACAAAAAATTTCAAGTTACTTAGATATAATTCATTTCACAGAATATTGAGTGTAGGTAAACTGAATATTATTATGCTTCCTTATAACCTAGTCCTTATAATGGTGGGTATGAACAATATTAACTTTCTTCTGAAAAACAATTTAAATGAAAATAAGTGAGTTTATAAAATAATAAAATCAATCTTGATGGATTTTATTTGTTAAATATATATTTAATATATTTAATATAATGTTTAAAATTCATATTATATGTATTCTAGACGTGATATAAGAAAAAATTTAATTTTCTGGATAAAAGAATTTTTATTTCAAAAAAATGCAGTTTTGTAGCCATTTGATTGATAACCTATTTTAAAAATAGTTTTGACACTTTTATATATTATATTTTACAACATAAATTTTTATTTGTAAGTAAGATATAAAAATTTACTTTTAATTAATTTTTAATATTTTTTTTGATAACTTTCAAATTTTGATGAATAATAAAAATACACTAAATTTTAATTGAAAACAAATTTTTTCATCAAAATAGTTTATATGGTTAAATTATACTATTTAATATATTTAAAGTATAAATATAGTATATTTTTATCATTAAATATAATTTTTTTATTATAATTAATTTCAAATTGAATTCATATGTAAAAACATTTCAATCTTTTGTAATGTTTTAACTTTGAAAACATGTTCTCTCTTTCCAATAACAGGAGTAATTTTAATTTAATTTCTGCAACTTCTGTGTTTCAAATTTTGAAAAAATGGATTCTATATTTGGAATTATTGGGTCCAAATTATCTAAATAGTCTTTTTTTTGATTTTATGAATAGTATCTTTGGTAATTTTTATTCACCATCATCAACATTACTATTTTTATTCAAAACAAAAGGGAGGGAAAACAAAGAGAGAAAGACTACGGAGGCTAGAAATAATGGAGGCTGAGGGAATCACCCTAAATTAGGTTCACCCCCTCCAGCTTAAATTGAGAAACATTAGACAGACACATGACCGGATCACCGGGGGACGCTAGCGAGGCCAAGTGATCATCCACCTTGTTCCCCTATCTCCAAGTGTGGGTGAAACTAGTACTTGTGTCAAGGAGAGCTTTGCATTTCTTGATGGTATAGGTTATTGACCATGGTGTGTTACCTTTTTCATGAAGGGAATTGTGAATTATCATGGAATCAATTTCCACTTTCACAATGTAAATCTTCCTCTTCCTGCAAATGGTGATTCTCGTCAGGATAGAATTAGCCTCTGCTTGCATGGAGTTTCGACTCCCATAATGTGTCGTAAAGGATAGAATCACACTGCCACTGGACTCATGGACCACCCCTCCACCGCGCATCCAACCCTAGATACAAGAACCATCTATATTCAATTTCAATCCAACTTCAAGAGAACTCCACTGTACTCATTTCCCCTATGGTCTTGCTCCTGTCTACTGGTCAGCCACTTGAAGCGAGCACATCGCCCGCATGGATGGGGCCTCTTTCCAAATTCCATCAAGTGAAAACATATCTACCAATATGGACCTTACTATGATTATCACTGCTCTTCTCGTGGATTCAAACCCCTTAAACCTGGCCCAATTTCATTGTTTCCAAATGCACCAGCAGCTGACATTAAAGATAATTGATCTTTCCATTTTTGTCATTCCATGCACCATCAACTCCATGAAACCCGCACACCATGAAGCCATCGAAGCTTGTAACCTTGGAAGAGTACCCTGTGCATTATCCAAAAAATCCCACACCAGGAGGGCCCAGTCCCCTGCAAAGAAAATATGGTTTATAGTTTCTTCACACCTGTTCGTACAGTAATCTCAGCATGAATCCATGCCGATGCCGAGACATTTGATATTGTCATCGGAGGGTAGCGCACGATTTTGGATCCTCTAGGTGAGAAAATTATACTTTGTAGTTATCCTGCTGCACCAAGTCATGTCGTTCCACCCTTCCTGTTGTCCCAGAGGCGTACTAATCTTACAAAAATCCTTCGAATTAAACTTCCCCATGGTAGAAGGAGTGAAGACACATCGATCCTGCTTTGAGTTGATGAGGACAGAGTCGAAGACATCATGCTGAGGTGCGTCCAGAATTTCTCTGAAGAATTAAGGATACTGTGCCACCTCCTTGAAGGTGATCATTGGGGCTGGACATCCTGGGTAACCAAGGATCCTTCCCAAACAATTATACTTCCAGAACAAAATATTTCCCTCCCTAATTATCCATTTTGAATGGTGGAGAAGGATTGGAAAAATGCTACAAATCGAAGAGCATAGGGTAGATCCACTTGCCGCTAAGAATTCATTAATTCCTCTATACCTGCGAGACATAATAACCCCCCACAGAGCATGTTGTTCCATTACCTCCCAAGCTAACATCACATGCATGCATTGTATATTGGTTTCTACGATTTTAACATTAATCCCTCCCTCCAAGATAGGTCGATCCATCTTCCCCCAAGAGACCCAATGTCTCTTCCCCTCTGAAGACGCATCCCATATGAAATGAGCGAGAATCTTATCAATAGACCTAATAACCCCCTTTGGTATGTTGGTGGGTGAGAGCGCATGCACCGATATGGCCGAAAGGACGCTATTTACAAGAGAAATACGGCCCCCAAAAGATAAATAGTGGTTTTTCCAATTCAGTATACACCCTAAAATTCTGCTCACCACACGATCAAAATCACCGATACACATTCTTCCTAGAGACATAGAAGTAACAACATACTCTATGGGAAACATACCTCACCTCATACCTAGCCTTGTCCCCAGAGTAGTCACCCTTCTCATATTGCATGATTTGGACACATAGAATTCACTCTTATCCTTGTTGATAATCCGGCCACTCCAGTGGTAGTACATCTCAACTATCTTGTTAATTCCCCTTACATATTTCCTCCCTTATTTGGTGAAAATTATTGTATCATCCGCAAACATCAAGTGATATATAGAAGATAGGCTCAACTTCCTCCGGTAGGGAAGAATGTCTGTGTTTGATAACCCTCTATTGATCAACCCACTCAAGGTGTCCTGCATAAGAATAAAAATACTTGGGGATAATAGATCACCTTGTTAAAGCCCACAAACCGACTAGAAGAATCCATGAGTATGCCCCATAAACGAAATAGCCATCTAGGACGAGCTAAAATACCTGAAGAAAATATCACAAGCCCAGTTGGAAAAACCAATCTTCCTCAAAACCTTGTTAATAAAACCCCACTCAAGCCTTTCATATGCCTTGTTTATATGCATATTTTATTACCATATTGGACCCTCGAGTCTTAATGTTAATGTCTCTCAGTATCTCTTAAGCCAATGCTATGGCTCCCTGAATCGAGAGATCCTTCACAAACCTGTGTTGTTCCAGAGAAATCCACTAAGGGAGGCTTCCAGACAGCCGCCTGCTGATAATACTCGCCAATATTTTATAAGGGAAGCTACACATACTCACCGGGTAAATTAAGGACAATCAAATTACCCTAAAACCCACTAAAATCCTATTGGATGAATCAAAGTCTAGCCTTAACACATAAGAATCATAATTGAATCATTTAATGGACTCTTGTTTATGAAATTGATATATATATATATATATATATATATATATAATTAAAATAAAATAAAGTGACAACATGTTACCCTCTTATCTCTTATAAGTAGAATAATTTTAATATAGTGATAAATATTATAGAAATTAGATAAAAAGTATTCTATATAAATATAATGAAATTATCTACATAATGGTAATTTATTTAAAAATTTTAGAAATTAAATAATAACCTTAAATTCTTATTCAATGATTATGTAGATATTATTTAATTGTTTAAAAATCAATAGAAAATTTTAAATAAAATGACAATAACCATTAAAAGACAAATCACTTAACCAAATATTACTGGTAGATTATATCAAGATCATAATAATCCAATGGTATAGTTATTGATCATTTTGAGCTATATGGAAAAGATTATGACACTTATAATATTTTATTTAAAGTGATGGTAAATTTGTCACATTAAAGTTTTAATTTATATAAAATTTTTAATGTAGGATTATACAAAAGATATATTTGACTATAAGTATTCATATTAAATCTAGAATATTTATCTTCATCATAGTAATTTATATTTACTTTTCCCCAAAAAATAAGTATATTAAGTAATTACAAAAAACTGATATAGTAATTATTTTATTAATGGAAATATCAAATTAATGTTATTAAAAATACTAAAATAAATATAATTTTGGAAAATAACATATCCAAAAAAATTATAGATTACCTTTAACCAATAGAGATATAATAAAATATTTTTTTAGATATTATAATCTTATCTTGATATTTTTATAAATCCATTAAATGAAAAGTGTCAAAATTGACACTATTGATATTATTTCAAAATAATGTTTTATTAAATTATATAAAAAACATAAAATATTTTAAAAAATATATAATAATTATGGTTTACTATAAAATATTTTATATTGTTCATTTATATTCTACTTGACATTAAATAAGTAAAAATTTTACTATTTTAATATTGAACAATTTGTTACCTTAGTTGAAATTAAAAGAGAATAATTAAGGGTGAAACGAAATGATAAGGTTTAAAATGAAATCAAAACAAGTATAAAAATTATTAGTTAGTATAATGAAAACATTATATGATATAATATTAGAAAATATGACATTTTTTAGGCTTTTAGGTGGGTTTTTATTTTATTATAAATTAATATTTTAAGAAATTTCAAAGGTGCCGCCACCCTCAATTTTAAAAGGGAACCTCCTACCTCACTTATTCAAAAAAAATTAGCCTTAAAGAATGAACATACCATACCCATTTACCTTATAAATATACTTAGTCACATTCTATAGTTTATGAACTTCTCAAAAGACTAACTCTAGTTCCTTTAAGAGGAGATCTAAAACAAGCTTCTCAAAGAAGAGGTAATCTCCTGTACGGATTTAAAATTATTTATTCTTATACATCCTCTTCATGAATTATTTCCATTATAAATTTATGAATAAAGTATCACTTTAATACCAAGTTGTTATTAATATTGTGGAACAACCATATTCCACCTTCTATCCATCCTATGAAAAATGAAATCACCACACGTGCGTACGTACGGCTTACTGTCTCTACACCGGGGTGTAATCTGTTTTTCACCACCACTTGATTTGGATGGTTATAATGATGTAAATAATAACTATATATGATAATTATAAAAGGTATTTATTATGGAACAATATATATATCATCCACTTTGATACCATTTCATAATTAAATGAATGATATCATCGCTCGTGCGTAAGTACGACCTCTCATCACTACGATGTGACAGAATTCATTCGTCATGATATCCATTAATGCATGATTATATAAATGTAAAGAATAAATAAATATGATATATATTATTTTAATATCATTTTTAATGATATAACTATGACCCAAGAAGGATAACCAGAACTTATTCGACAAAACATGAATACGAAAATGAAGCAGTTAATACCCGAATAACGAGTAATAATGAAATATTATTACCAAACAGATGATAATATGATCATATATAATACCCTAAAAATAAAAATTATTCTTGAATAATTCAATTAAATTATTTAAATTATTATACAGGAGGTTTGGATACATACAATGGATAATAGACCTAAGGTAAGGGATAATTTTTCAATCTCATTATTATCCGAGATTGTTTATACGTAAATATTTACTAGGGTATATTTATAATCCAAATCCATGTTTCCTATATATATAATATTATCTATCTTTTATTACTATTTTTTAAATTAAAATTAACACATTTTTGAAGTTTTATCAAATGGTATGAAAGGAATCTTTTATCGTTTTCAGTACGAGGTACTTTTTGACTCTTTTGGAAAAAGTGCAAGGGGAATTTTTTTAACTTATGATACATGAATGGATTATTACGATTTCATAACATCTTAATTACATAAATATTATCTTAAATTTTTTCAAGTTTATTTTGAAATAAATTATTTTCTTTTATAATTTCATGGTGTTTTAAGAAAAGAAAATATTTTTGAAGAAGAAAGGACATTTTCCTCAATAATTAATTTCTAGTGTTTTATCAAAATTATTTTCCACCTAAGATTAAGGATATGTTTCAAGAATACAATCCTGATTATTATTATGGTTAATTATGTTTATGATTTAATTATATTTATGAAATCCATTTTTTACATAGATTATGTGATAAAGGAATGATGTTTAAGAATCCCATTTTATTCCTTGGGTTATGCTATGATGAATTATTTATGTTTTTGTGGAACACATATATATGGTTTTCATTATGTGATGGTTGAGACCTATATCTCCCTCCAATTTATTGGGTAAATATTTATATCTCATGAGACACAACTGGATGGAATGGAAATTAAATCTCATTCAATAATATAGGGCTAGAATGAGGAGTGAACTCAGTTCACTAATAGACTTTGTCCACTATGATGGTCTTGGAAATGAGCCTGGGATAATATGGAAATTATTTTCTATGCTTATTTGTTTCCCATAATTCCAGGTTTTAGGCCAATGATATTTTATCATGGTTCATGTTCCATTATGATTTATGCCTTAATTACTACCACAATTTATTTCACGACTCAATATTTTTATATTCAAAATTTATGTTCATGTTTTTATATTTTTATGCTTGTGTTTTGTTTGATTTAATCCATATTTACCCTTATTGGGAATTCAATATCACACTTTTTATGTTTTCTTTAACCCAAGATGTGAAGAATGGTATTAAGCAAGATGTGTCAAAAAGGGATTCTAGTTATGAAGGAAAATATAGAAGATGATGTAGATGTTTTATGAACCAGTTTTTTATGTTTCCCAGTTTCCAAAGACACTAAAGTAATATGGTCATTGGGAATCTATTTGTGTAATGTATTTATTATTCTATAAAAGTAATGTAATTTCCATGTACATCAATCTTGGTTTGTTACAATAGGACTCTCTCTTTGTGTAATTAGGTTGAAATTCCTAAATTCAATGGTTAGTATCTATCCACATGCCAAGGCCCACATATAGAAATAATATAATGTTTTAAATATGTATAAACTCAAATGGACTCTCACTAGGTAATATAATTATGTTATCTTGATATCACTAATCAAGCATGTTTTTGAAAAATCCCAATTAGTATTATTGTATCACTGAAAGGGGGGTGAATTAGTGGTACTTTTTATTTTTTATATTTTCTTAAAACAAACTACATCTCCAATTAAATATTCAATTCCCTACTAAAAAATACAACACACATCCATAGGAACACAAAGATTTACAAGGTTCTATATTCAATAACAATATCTACATCCTTGGTATGGTTTAGAAATGATATAATACCATAAATTCAACTAGAAATCAATCCTTGTATTAAAACGAGTATGATATACCCTTATACTCACGTAGCACTATAAAAAAAATTCCAATAGTGTGTGTGTACCCTCTTAAAAAAAATAGGGTAATACAATGATTATGTAACAACTCATGTTACCTATAATTATTTTCAATTTCACAAATGTATTCAATTGATGTATAATTCTTCACTTTCATACCCAAAAGAAGGTATGAACTTCTTGGAATTTGTCATGAGAAACTCAATACAATTTTTCTGGGTATGATTTTCCCAGTCCGATTCCTCCGAATACGATTCTTCCCAAATACTATTCTTCCAGTCTAATTGTCTTTCAAAATTCAATAGAAATGAATCTGCACCACTTAAATTTTTGATCCTGATAAACTCAGTACGATTCTTACTCAATCTGAGAAACTGAATACAAAAATCCTAAATCCAATTAATCCAGCCTGATATGATGATCATCCAAATACAATTGACAAGATGAATATGGTAAGCACCTAAATATGATAATCACTGAGTATGACTATTAGTTGAATACAACATTGTGATCTTGTCTCTTCTTCTTTCTCACACTGAAACCATGAATATTATCTCTCTACTTTTGTGAATAGTACTAACAAAAAAATTACAAATTACTTCTCCTTTTATAGGTGACTCTTGAGAGGTTTTGGTAGGAATCCCAAAATGTTTATCGCTTAATCAAATTAACCTTAATCTCAATTTCCCCTAACATCTCTGGTAAATTTGGACATTGTCAACTCTACTTGAAGATTCTTGATTATTCTACTATAATAACTTCTTCAGACTATCATTTTAATTTCCAAACTAACTTCAATACATCAGTCCGATATTCTAAATCTGATTGTCTCAATATGATTTCTAAAAATGATTCTCAGAACCGATTTGAATTAAAATATTTCTTTTTAATGTACATCTCCCCCTTTGGAAATAAATCTTGAAAAATCCTTCTACTTATCTCTTGAATGACTTGAGATATAAAATTTCATCTTCTCATCTTATCTTGACTCAATTGTAAAGATAAAAATTGATTCAACCCTTTTGAAATGGTGGACTAAATTGCAGATATCATTCTCTTCTTCTGTTCTCATTCACCAGGCTCAATAAATTCCCTATCTGAATACGATTATCCAGAGTATGATATTTCTGAGTACGAGTGGCCTAGAAAAACTCATTTCTGGGTACGATCATTCTAGTTATGATCTTTTTCATTCTGATCCTGATCACAATCATCTTGGGTATGAAATGTTTTTTATGCTTCATATGGATGATCAGACACTACAGTGAATAGGCACCATCTCTTACTCCAGTTCCAGCCGGATAAAATAAATATGGATATGATTCATTTGAAATTAACACCATCTCTTTCTTCAATTAGAATCATATCTTTCTTCTCTTCCACTCAAATACGATAAATTTGAAAACAATCAGTAAAACCTTGGTTTTCAATTCCTTCCAAAAAAGCCTGAATGACAAGTTCTTCATTAAACTTATGAATTGTACAAAATAAGAACCAGAAAAGCATTATCACATTCATTGTATCGTATTCTTAAAGAATCTGATTCTCTATCAAAAAACCACTTCTTTCATAATGGATTCAGAGTGAATCTGATGACAATTTACTTCCAGCAAGATACATTCTCCATGCGACCGATTCTCTCATTCTAGATAACGATGAATTATTCATTAAGATTTTTTCCCATACTGAACCCAAGGTGAGTCTGATCAGAACCACTACTTCCAAAGAATATTCCCCTCATTACGATGGACAAAAGAGAGTATAATTTTTTTCAGAAAACAATTGTCAGTATTATTTCCACCAAATAAAAAGAGAAGTAATTTTATTTCATTAAAACATTTCTTGAAAAAAAAATAAAACTCTTGAAAACAAACCCCTTCCTCATCAGTTTGGTCCTAACAATCTCCCCCTTTAGATTTTGATTTTCACCAAGTTTCATAAATCACTAAAATTTGTATCCCCGTGAAATGGATTTCTTATCAACAATTCTAACCCTACATAAGCTAACTCATTATAGGAAACAAAAATCATTGACAACAAAACCATATTGTCCAAAAGTAGTTATTATGACAGTCTTTTTCTTTTCCCTTCCTTGGCCCTTATTCAACCTCATATTTTCTTCATCCTTCCAGAAATACAAAAAAAATCTTTTCCTAAAACCACTCTAACAATCAGTTATAATAGTTTACTCACAAAACAATTTTGAGTTCACATCTTACCCACAACCCTATCTTTTTACATAAAATACATTTATTTAATGAAAAAATTCTCCCCATTGACAATACAATCCAAATATAAGATAAGAGAAGGGACAAAAACACATACCTCAACCTTGAAGAGAAAATGGTTAGACACCCATGTTCAACCTCAAATTAGAAAATGGTCCATTCAGTAAAGTTTTTGTGAATATTTCAGAAACTTGTTCCAATGTTGCAACATACTCCAGCTTCAATTCATTATCCTAAACATGCTCTTTGATGAAATAATATTTTATATCAATATGTTTTCAACGATAATGTTGAACTGGATTTCTGGTGATATTGATTGTGCTTTGATTGTCACAACTCAAGAGCAAGGGTAACTTAACTTCAAAAAGTAAATATTCCAATTGAGTCTTCATCCACATCATTTGAGTAGTGGATTGAGTGGTAGAAACATACTCATATTCATTTATATATAGATTTAAAGAATTTTGTTTCTTTCAATTTTAACTAACACAATTATTTCCCAAAAATAATACTCCACTAGATTTGGATCTTCAGTTATCAACATTTCCTACCCAATCAACATCTGAATACACAAAAAAATCAATACTATTTGAGATGCAATACCTAATTCTTAATTATATTATGTCGATGATGTTTCTGATAATCCTTTTTCCTGTAATTAAATGTGATTATTTTGGAGTACTCTGAAATATGGAAAATACAGTAATACCATAAACAATGTCGGGTCTTTAGGCATTCAAATATAATAAGCTTCAAATCAGCTTCCTACAATCTTTCTGATCAATTTTTTTTCCTTCTCCATCTTTAATCAACTTGGTTCCCACTAACATAGGTGTAGAAATAGGTTTTATTTTCCATTCCAAACCTCTTCATAAGTTTCTTAGCATACTTTTCTTGAGAAATAAAAACATATTCTTTTTTTGGATGACTTTTATCTAAAGAAAGTATTTCATTTCCCCATGTATGGAAATTTCAAATACCTTTTTCATTTCTTCATAAAACCTTTAAAAAATTATTTTATCATTCCCAAAAAAGATAATTTCATCAATGTAAATAATCACAATGAGGGAATACACTTTACTTTATCTGATTTAGAGATTGCTATCCACTCTTAGTTTATTGAAATTATTCTTCCTTAAGCATGTATCTAATTTGGAATATTAAGTCAATAGAGCTTGTTTTATGACATACAAATAATTTTTTAATCTAAACATATAAATTTCATCTTTCCCAACAACATAGACACAAGGTTGTTCAATATTAACATCCTCTTCAAGATCACCATTTAGAAATGTGGATTTAACATCCATTTGAAATATCTTGTAGCCTCACTATGTAGAAATAAAAATAAAGCTTATAATTGTTTCATGTTTTTCCACTAGAGAAAAAGTTTCATCAAAATCAATACCTTCAATTTTTGAATACCCTTTACACACCAGTCTTGCTTTGATTCTTATCACTTCATCTTCTTCATTCATCTTGTTCCGAAAACCCATTTTGTGCCAATAATGATTTTGTTTTTAGGATTGGGTACGAGTTTCCTAGAATTAATATTTTAAATAAAATCTAACTCTTAATTCATGGCCTAAAACGATTCTGGATTCTCAAAATCTTTTATCACATCATTCGGTTCCACTTTTGAATATAGAGAAGTATGTGTAATTGAATTGGTTGTTCTTCATGTTTGAACCTTCTGATATTGATCACCAATAAAGTTCTAAGCTTCCACTTTCTTCCTCATACTAAGGTGAGATTTTTTATTATATTCTTCATTACTTGAAATAGATGAGTCTGATTTATCTTCATGAGAAGGATTACAATTTTTTTATCCTTATCATATTTTTTTTCTTCAACTTAATCAACTTAGTTGTCTATTAGATCATGTTTATCTTTCTCAAATCCTTAAATCAATTTCACATAAATTTAATCTAAAATTATTCCCACTTATTTGTGGAAAAATATATATCATCTTCTTTCTAGAGCATATCTAAGAAAGATTCCATATTCACATTTTTCTCAAAATTACCAAAGTTTCCACCTTTCTTTTTTATAACACATGAACTCACAAAAACTCTAAAGTGATTCAAACTTGGAGTTTTGACAAAAAAATAATAATATGACGTCATACCTAATTGAGGACTATAGAAACAATGGTTCTGAATATAAAAATTAGTACTCATGGCTTGCCTCTAAAAGTAATGAGAGAAGCTATATAAAATTAACATGGGTTTTCCCTTTTTTAGCAAGCTTCCATTCTTTCTTTCAGCAACCCCATTTTGTTGGGGAGTGTATAGAAAACTATACTCATTATATATTCCACGATTCTAAATATAGTCTTAAAAAAATTCCCTTATATATTCACCACCATTATCTGTTCGCAACTTCTTCATTGAATACTCACATTTTTATCATCTTTCATTTTGAAAATTTTAAACATTTTAAAATATTCTAATTTGTGTTTCATATATATAAAAAAATTAATGTGAGTAAACTCATCAATGAAAGTAATGAATTACTTATCTCTATTTGTATGTTGGCCTATTGTAACAATTTTCCCATCTTATTAACTCTTTACAACAAACCCATCTTTCATGAATATAACGTTGATACCCTCATCAAAGAATTGTGAAGAGCTTAGCAAATTGTGTTTCAACCTATAGATATATAGTGTTTTCTTGGATTTCATATTTTATTTTATAATGATGGATGACCTAACAACTTTTATTTTAAATTATTCATTGTTTCCAAATTTCACAGTTCCTTCTTTAAAATCGTTCACATTATTCAATAGTTTCAAGTCTACTGTCATGCGAGAAGAACACCCACTATCGAGTATCCAAGTTTTTTCTCCTTTTTCAGCTTTCAATGTTGTTTCAACCACAATAGATTTTTATTCTTTCTTTTATTTCTTCACTTATTACTTTTGATTATAGTTTAGAGTATTTTTTTGAGCTAGTAACAAAACAATACATCCTTTTACAAGGTTTCTAGGTTTTTAATATCTTTCAAAAATAGTTTCTAGGAGATGGAACCTATTTTCAATCCTCATTCCACTCTTATAAGACTTATTTACAAAAACTTTCTTAGTCTACTTATTTTAAGGGAATTGAATCCCCCTAAACCTTTACCTTTAATAACCTGTGAGAAAATAATAATTTTGTTAGTTAAACCAATGTATAAGTTTTTTGTGTTTGAATCTCCCACAATACCAGCAATAGCCATAAAATAATATTTGCCTCAGAAACTTCCATATTGATTTTAATTTTGAATACATTTCTTAGCCACCATATTGTATTTCTTTTCAGCCTTAATAGAATCAGAATTATTTGAATCTTTTTTGGATTCAAGTATCTTTCAGACTTCTAAATTCCTAACATTCTTGGTCTTGGAAACATAAATGACTTTTCCAGCTTTTTTCTTTTTAGAACCAATTCCATATTTGTTCTCACCCATGGAAGGAAAATTTTGTTGCACCTTCTTAGATTCCTTATTATAAGAACATTCACCAAATTTAGTAGTAGAGTTTTGGAAAATTTTATTTCTCAATTCTTCTTTAGATAACTTTTTCATGACATGTTCAAACTCTTATTCTTTTTCTTTCAACTTCACTTCAATATTCTCATTACGATTATTTTCTTATTTAATAGATTTATTCAATTCATCAATATTTTTATCTAGATTCACTTTCTCATTAGCAAAACATTCTTAATTTCATGTTGAGGAACATTAAACTTCTAACTTTTTATTTTTATTTTCAAACCTTCTAATCTTCCATGGGCATTCTTTCAATTATTAATTCAATTGGAATTCAAGTTGAGTTTCTTCTTCTTCTTTTTCAAAACTAATGCTTCTGAATTGTTCATCATTAACTGTTTTAATAAAATTATTTTAAATAGCATACTCAACTAATTTTTCAGATTCATCATCACTTCCTTTTTCATATTCATCTTTAGATAAGAAGCTTCTTCTTTTGGAATAGATGAATTTTATATCTGTCCCTATAGAATACAATTTTACTTTTTCATATTGTTTCTTCCATGGTATTCTTGACTTTATTTTTTATTCATCCCTATCCACTTCTTTCTTTCTTCATGGAAAATTTGCAGCAAAGTTCCCAATAGATCTACATCCAAAACATTTCAAGGGAAGTTTCCGTTTTCATTTCCTAGTACCTCTACTCACATTTTTATAAAACAACGATAAAATATTTTCAATATTTTTACATACCTCATTTTCATAATCAGATTCTATAGCATCAATTTCAATAAGAATCTTCTTTGACATTTCTTTCTATGAATCCTTGAAATAAATATCTCTATCAATATTTGTTTTTCTTTTCATAGATTTCCCCCTTCTCATTTCATATGTAATGAGAGTTCTATAAAATTCATCAAGAGATATTTTTTTAGGGTCTCTATATTCTAATGAAGAAAATTTTTCATTGAATTTTTAATGTATTATTCTCAAGATATTTTTAATAACTATAGAGTCATCCATATTTTCACCAAGAAATCTGATAGTACTCACAATTTCATTCACCTTGGTAAATAAGTCCCCAATAGATTCATTCTCACCGATCTTCAAATATTTATATTTCAATATCCATATTTTTATCTTTTCTTTCTTCACTTTTTTATTTCTATTGTGTATGTTTTTAAATTTATTCCATAGACCTTTGGCTATAGAAAATCCTTTCACTCTTAAGAATTCACTTTCTGAAAGTGATGATAATATAGCATTCTTGGCTGTCCAATCATTCTCTAGATTCTATTTATCAATAGATGTAAGAGGAGTTTTATTATCAATGGGAGGAAATACATCTATTGTAGCTTCAAGAACACCATATCCAATAGACATAAGACACGATAACATTCTATCTTTCTAGATATGTTAATTCTTTCTATATAAGATTAGAATACCTTTACTATTCCCATAATTCAAATTATCCATTAGTAAAAAATAAGGGAAGGGAACCTATGCTCTGATACCACTTAAAAAACCCATTCAGAATGATTGTATCACTGATAGAGGTAGGGGTGAATCAATGTTACTTTTTCTTTTTATGTTTCTTTGAAACAACCTTTTTCTCCTGTTAAATATTCAATTCCTTGCTGAAAACAAATCCAACACACATCAATAGGAACAAAAGGACCTACAAGGTTTGCTATTCAGTAAGAATAGTTATGTCCATGGTATGGTTTGGAAATGATCCAATACAATACACTAGAAATCAATTCTTGTATTATAATGAGTAGGATATACCCTTACACTCATGTAGCACTATGTAAAAAATTATAATACTGTGTGTGCACCCTATTAACACAAATAGGGTAATACAATGATTATTTAACATCTCATTTTACCTGTTCTTCTTTTCAATTTCACAAATTCATTCAATTGAAATACAATTCTTTGCTTTATTTCCCAGAAGAAGGTAAGAACTTCCGGGAATTTATTATGAGAAACTCAATCCAATTTTCCTGAGTACAATTTTCCCAGTTCGATTCCTCCGAGTACTGTAACGCCCCGACCCCAGCTACCCAGAGTCGGTGCATTATTTCGTAACATTGGCATGATCACAAAAGATCATGTCTCGAAAGACCGATAGTTTAGTAGCCTTGGAAACACTAGATACATTCATAAGTCTTTCATTACACCAAAAGGTAAAAAAAACTACAATAACATGGTATTCATAGTCCACACTCATATCCCTTTCTGACTATCCCTGCAGGTCATTCATAAAATACTTCTTCACATCCTGGAAAATATTAAAACATTGAAAGGGGTGAGCTCAGATTCTCAGTAAGGATAACAATATTGCGGAAGCTTTCATAAATAAACATTAACATTTAAGGCAATGTATAACTAAAACAAAAGCCTTTTAAACTTGAACTTCAACATAATATGGCAAAATTAAAATGAGATAATTCCATGTACTTCTTCACATGGATATTCTACTGGTCGAATAATCACATGCAATATCAATAACCGCTTTCATAATGATGGAATGCATAATGCCAGACTATCATAACAACGTAGCCAAGGCCTCGTGCCAAGACCACAAATAAGATTTTGTCAAGGCCTCGTGCCAAGACACTAGTTTGTCTCATGAGACCTGCCGATGCATCGAGGAGCTATAGCGGGCTCCACCCGTCACTTACTAAGTCCAATGCATTCCTCATATGAATGGGTTTAAACATATCATAAAATATAACATAATCGTATCACATAAAACATGCATAAAGGAAACATAAAATTTCCACATTTCAATCACAAGATTTCAATACAAAACATTGATATAATAAAAACGCTTTCAAAACCATTTTCAATACCAAAATAAAAGAAAGGTAAAACATGGTATTTATTTTTCTTTTAAAAAATGGTATGGCTTGTAAAGGAAGCCGAAACTCAAATAATGGTCACGGCGGCGGAGAAGTCATTGTCGCCGCATATGTACGGAAAGAAAAACATTCCCTTTTTGTCGTTTAGTAAAACGCTTCGTATAAAAAAGATTTCTTTTGAATATACGTAAAATTCAAAGGGTTTTATACACCGTATAAAAGAAAATTGTGTATAAAACCAAATATGCCTCAATGAAAGGAGATTGAGACGAAGTCCTTAAAAAGATCATTTTTAAAATAAAATAGATCTATTATGTGTATTCACTATAGGTACACATAAAGAATGTAAAAAATACAAAATAGGACATAATAATATCATGGCATAATTTGAAAGTAGGAGATTAACCCAAAGAATGGAAGTTGGGTTAAGAAATTCCCTTACCTCGTGTCCGACTTGACTCAACTGTTCTTTAACCTACTGAATAATAAACTATAGTTAATATCTACCTCATTAAGAACCATTTTCAATTTCATTATCCTTTTTATATCACTTATTACAATTTTATGAATGTTATGTAATTATTTAAGTTAATAACGGTCGTTTTGTCGATCTTTGGTACTTGTGTCAACAATAAACTTCTTATAATTACAAGTTGTTCATGTGGTGAAATATCCATTATATCCAGAATTATATTCATGATGTAGATATCATATATATCATATATATCCAGTATATACATTCATTCATAATATTACGTAACATTTAGAGGTAAGAAATGAAATGCACCGTTCATGGAGACGGTAAGCCGTACGCACGCATGAACGCTACTTTCATTTCTATTTCATATTTAATGTAATGAAATCATAATGATATAAATGTATAATATAATTCCAGTATAATATAGCATATAATACCATTTACTCCATCCTTTATACATCCCACATATGGTATTAACGATTCAAATCACTTTGAGGGGGCGGTAGTCCGCACTTCCTAAAATGAAATTATCGCGTTTACCCATAATGGAAATCATAAATTATGCCATAAATGAGAAATACAGAAGAATAAGTAAAACATAAACATATTATATATCATATATAAATATAGTGACATCTTAATGTCCACCTTTTAAGGTGTTATATGAGTGTTGAACAATCATCGTTTAGTGAGGCAGAAATTCGCCATCCACAGAAACAGTATGTTCTTTAACCATTAGATGTAGGTGTGTGTAAGTTTTGCTAGAATCATTCTTATAACAACATCCTAATATATTTAGGATACTTTTTTTGTTACAAAATAAATGAATAAAAAGAGTTTAAGGGGTTTCAGAAGCTAAATAAAACAAAACAACATTAGAGAAGACATTACCTAAAAATCGGGTAACTCTTTTTGATTTAAGCCAAAGGCTTCCTTGGGAAGAGTTCTGCCCAAAGTGAGGCTTCTAGGAGTAATAGGGGGAAGTTTGGAGAGTATTTGGGCAGAGGTTGGCCGAGCCAAATGGCTTGAAAGTGTGAATGAGGTGGTAGAGGTGGGGGCCTTTTATAAGAGGAGAGGAGGGGCACTCTTGGAAAGTAAGGAAATTTTACATTATTATACAATGATTTTCGGATTCTAAAGGTCCCACACTTATATAATTCGTGGATAAGGTGATAATGGTTCTAAATCTACCCATCCAATAGTCTTTGGACAAGTGTAAGCCTTGGATTGTACAATATCGTTTCATTTTATTAAAATCGTTAAATAATGAGGTCATCACTGCATCATAATGATGTCATAAATAATTTAATTTATTTAATGTCTAAAATTTATATAAAAAAATACTATGATGTAGGAAATCCTTTTATCTTTCCAATGACCATTTACAGTCAAAAATATTACTTGTATAACCCCACGTAAAAATTGTTTTAGTAAAACATTTCATGTTTGTGTCATTTTTTACTTTAACATTAAATAAAAGGTATTTATGTCATTTTCTAACTAATGTGGCTCCATGGGGTCCCCAAGTTGACCCATGGATTGTCTTGGTCGGACATGGCACATCCAATGAGGGTAGGACATGTTTCAAGCTCATCTCATATTATTAAAACATTATTTTTACCATAAACTACACTAATTACCTCTAATCGCGATTAAGAACTTAAAAGTTACTATTCACAAAAATTATTTTAATCTCATTGACCACATTTTACTTTTTAATGACAACCATGTATGTCGGATTTTTGAAAATCAAATCACAGAAGTGGCAATATTTCATTTAAACGAAAAATCAGTTATTTAACTACCGCTTAGTGGTTTCACTATTCATCAAAAATTGAAGTTTTTCAGAACAATGCCAAAATTTCACCCTAAGCTATAATTGATATTCCGAATTAAAAAATGATGTATATTTTACAAAATTCCAAACATATAAGTTGCTTTAATTAATTTTATAATTAATTCCCGCTGTCACAACAAATAGCGTGTTTTTAAGAAAAAATTTATATCAAAAGATTGGCAATTGTTTATGTCCAATTTCAATGTTAAATTAATTCTAATGACCACCATTGGATAAAATGGTAAAAATATATTATAATTATAATTTAAAACCACTAAATAGTATAATTTATCACTATAAATTATTTTGATTAAAAAAGTTGTTTTTAAGTATTTTTCACTATTCATAAAAAATTAGAAGTTCTGAGAAAAATACCAAAAATTCAACATAGGCTAATTTCAATATTCTAAATCCAAAAATGAAGTCTATTTTGAAATATAAAATTTCTATAATTTTAAAAAGTGGTTATTACTATTCATAACGGCTACTTTGATTAGTTGTGGTGTGTTAGAACTCGAAGTTGCGTACAATGCAAGCTATTGCATTATTGAATGAGAAGCGTATCATGGAAGCTCGGGGTGTTACATTCTCCCCTCCTTCAATAAATTTCATCCTCACAATTTGAAATTTTTCTTGGAAAATAAAAGGTTGAAAAGAGAAAATACCTTTGTGGAAAACCCACATCGGAAATAAGATTAATAAAATTTAGCCTTAATAAGAGGGAAAGGGAAATGAAAAAGTCACCACCCAATTATGATCTCTATTAGGAGAACATTAGTGGAAATTAAAGACATATAATTGGAGGAAAAACGTAAATATTTGTAGGGAGTTATTGAGGTCATCAATTACAATCAACTGCCAAATTGAGGGCCTCAAAGCCTTCAATCTATGTTGATTTAAAATATCATCAGTTCAACAAGACATAAGGTATTAGGATAACACATTTTTTTGTTTTAATATCCCTTTACTAAAGTTTAAGAATTAATTTATTCATTGAATAAGAGATAGGTATATATATATTTATGCTTGTCAATTAGAGTTTCAACCTTCAACTCATCATTCACTCAAAAAGAAAATAGAACTCAAAAATATTATACTTATCCTAATTGTATAAGGTTCCAAATGTTAACACATACCATTTAGATTAGTAAAATTATTTTGTAATAACTAGGGACTTCCTGTAGGCTAGTGGTAGGAAATAAAGGCCTGTCGCACTATGATTGTGGGTTCGATTCCTGCAGCTTTGTCTGACGCGGCGGGTTATGCCCCACCCTGCAGGTTTTCCTTTTCCTAAAACTATAGTATTATAATATTCCAAAAATAATCTTCATATATTTTTTAACCTTAAACAATACTATACAAAGATCAACTTAATCCACTCCAACCTTTATAGTTATCCAAAATACCTCTGTCCAGACTTTCTCTAAAAGGTCTCTTAATTCCAAAATCAATTTATCAGATTCCCCAAACAAATTAAAGTTTCTCTTTTTGTCACATACTAAAAATATGATTACCTTAATCATATTAAAACCTTACTGAAATCAACAAGTACTGCAGTACAATCCTTATATATATATATCACATTATTCTAATAACAAGAATATAATCCATGAGTCCAAAAGCACCAATACATTAATTATTCTGCTTCAACTGTAGTAACAGCATAAGATTTTCCTTGATCCCTTGGCCTTTTCTGAGGTAAGTTTCCCTGACACTTAGGACATTCATTTGCATAATGCCCCATTTCCCTACAATTGTATCATTCAACATTGATAGCCTCTTTCTTTCCCTTGCAATCACGCGCCTGGTGACCTTTTTCTCCACATTTATAACAAACTCTCATTCCTTTTAGGCAAGTACCAGGGTGATTCTTCCCACAATTATCAAATAATGGAAAATCCTTCTTTCCCTTTTTCCCTTTATCTATCTCTTGTTCCACCGTTCTCTTCTTCTCTTGCTTTACTTTGTTGTCATAAGACTTAGATAATTCCTTTTCTGTCTTGATAGCACATGAGACAATATCTTCGTATGTTGAGAACGATTGTGATACTAAAGCTCGACGGAGAAATGGTTTTAACCCATAAAAGAAACGATCAATCTTACCTCTTGGGTTACGTATATAATCTGCATCATACCTCTCTAACCTTGTAAAGTTGGCCTCATACTTTGTGACATTCTCATCCTCCTTTTGATTCAGACTCAGAAATTACCTTTCCATATCTGCTCTATGGTCATAAGGAAAGTATTTTTCTAAGAAAAGATCTTTGAACTCCCTCCATTCCATATTCGATATTTCATCATCTTCCTTTGTGTTTTGAATCAATGACCACCATTGATCAGCATCTCCAGTGAGGCGGTAAACTGCCATGATAACCTTTTCCCTTTCACTACTCCCCAAGGCATGGAATATTTTATCTAAGGAGTTTATCCATTGCTCAGCTACTAATTTATTTGTACCCCCATTAAATGTTGGTGGTTTTTGCCTCATGAAGTGGTCTAACATTGATCCTCCATGTTGCGGATCAGGGTACTCCATACGAGTAAGGTTATTATTCATAACCTGAGTGAGTTGTCCCAATATGGTAATAAGTTGATCAGCACCAGTTGTATCTCCAGATCCACAATAATTATCTTGAGAAGGAGGGCAATCCCTACACGGAGTGCGTGCATTGATAAAGTTTCCATTCCTTCCACTAGGTGCCATTTCTAAATAATGGCATAAACTAGATAAGTTTATGAATCAAAATACATAATTCCATACTTGTAAAATACTTAACATAAATTGAACTATTTATGGACATAATACATAATCATAAAAATGTTTTCTTTGAGGAAGTATATACTCATAACCCTTCATAGTGGTTTGTAAAGAAAATGAGAATTATCCTAAGCATATCCCCTGGGAGTGTTGTAACCAGGAGTGCAGCAAGGCCCGTTGTCGTGCACCAGTTCCCGTTTGAGTCTAGCTCAAAGCGGTGTTTTCGGGTTTTACCCCTAGGTACATCTGTGCCAGATCCGCCTCTACCTGCTCGTATCCAGACAGGGATGTATTGCTCGGAAAACTCGCAAAATATCTATAGTACCAAAATTCTAGGAAGTTCTTCTATACTAATCCTTAAAGTCTATCTTCGGGCTATGTGCTCTAATCAGAGTTTATCTAAATCTAGCTTCCAAAGTATGTACTAAACTGCCTCTGATACCAACTATAACGCCCCGACCCCAGCTACCCAGAGTCGGTGCATTATTTCGTAACATTGGCATGATCACAAAAGATCAATTCTCGAAAGACTGATTAGTTTAGTAGCCTTGGAAACACTAGATACATTCATAAGTCTTTCATTACATCATAAAGTAAAAAAAACTACAATAACATGGTCTTCATAGTCCACACTCATATCCCTTTCTGACTATCCCTACAGGTCATTCATAAAATACTTCTTCACATCCTGGAAAATATTAAAACATTGAAAGGGGTGAGCTCAGATGCTCAGTAAGGATAACAATATTGCAGAAGATTTCATAAATAAACATTAACATTTAAGGCAATGTATAACTAAAGCAAAATCCTTTTAAACTTGAACTTCAATATAATATGGCAAAAGTAAAATGAGATAATGCCATATACTTCTTCACATGGGTATTCTACTAGTCGAATAATCACATGAAATATCAATAACAGCTTTCATAATGATGGAATGTATAATGCCAGGCTATCATAACCACGTAGCCAAGGCCTCGTGCCAAGACCACAAATAAGATTTTGTCAAGTCCTCGTGCCAAGACACTAGTTTGTCTCATGAGACCTGCCGATGCATCGAGGAGCTATAGCGGGCTCCACCCTTCACTTACTAAGTCCAATGCATTCCTCATATGAATGGGTTTAAACATATCATAAACCATAACATAATCGTATCACATAAAACATGCATAAAGGAAACATAACATTTCCATATTTCAATCACATGATTTCAATACAAAACATTGATATAATAAAAATGCTTTCAAAACCATTTTCAATACCAAAATAAAAGAAAGGTAAAACATGGTATTTATTTTTCTTTTAAAAAAAGGTATGGCTTGTAAAGGAAGCCGAAAGTCAAATAATGGTCACGGCGGCAGAGAATTCATTGTCACAGCATATGTATGGAAAGAAAAACATTCCCTTTTTTTCGTTTAGTAAAACGCTTCGTATAAAAAAGATTCCTTTTGAATAAATGTAAAAGTCAAAGGGGTTTATACACCGTATAAAAGAAAATTGTGTATAAAACCAAATATGCCTCAATGAAAGGAGATTGAGACGAAGTCCTTAAAAAGATCATTTTTAAAATAAAATAGATCTATTATGTGTATTCACTATAGTTACACATAAAGAACGTAAAAAATACAAAATAGGACATAATAATATCATGACATAATTTGAAAGTAGGAGATTAACCCAAAGAATGGAAGTTGGGTTAAGAAATTCCCTTACCTCGTGTCCGACTTGACTCAACCGTTCTTTAACCTCCTGAATAATAAACTAGAGTTAATATCTACCTCATTAAGAACCATTTTCAATTTAATTATCCTTTTTATATCACTTATTACAATGTTATGAACGTTATGTAATTATTTAAGTTAATAATGGTCGTTTTGTCGATCTTTGGTACTTGTGTCAACAATAAACTTCTTATAATTACAAGTTGTTCATGTGGTGAAATATACATTATATACAGAATTATATTCATGATGTAGATATAATATATATCATATATATCCAGTATATACATTCATTCATAATATTACGTAACATTTAGACGTAAGAAATGAAATGCATCGTTCATGGAGACGGTAAGTCGTATGTATGCATGAACACTACTTTCATTTCTATTTCGTATTTAATGTAATGAAATCATAATGATATAAATGTATAATATAATTCCAGTATAATATATCATATAATACCATTTACTCCATCCTTTATACATCCCACATATGGTATTAACGATTCAAATCACTTTGAGGGGGCGGTAGTCCGCACTTCCTAAAATGAAATTATCGCGTTTACCCATAATGGAAATCATAAAGTATGCCATAAATGAGAAATACAGAAGCATAAGTAAAACATAAACATATTATATATCATATATAAATATAGTGACATCTTAATGGCCACCTTTGAAGGTGTTATATGAGTGTTGAACAATCATCGTTTCGTGAGGCAGAAATTCGCCGTCCACAGAAACAGTATGTTCTTTAACCATTAGATGTAGGTGTGTTTAATTTTAGCTCGAATAATTCTTATAACAATATTCTATTATATTTAGGATATTGGTTTTGTTACAAAATAAATGAATAAAAAGAGTTTAAGGGGTTGGAGAAGCTAAATAAAACAAAACAACATTAGAGAAGACATTACCTAAAAATCGGGTAACTCTTTTTGATTTGAGCCAAAGGCTTCCTTGGGAAGAGTTCTGCCCAAAGTTAGGCTTCTAAGAGTAATAGGGGGAAGTTGGGAGAGTATTTGGTCAGAGTTTGGCCGAGCAAAATGGCTTGAAAGTGTGAATGAGGTGGTAGAGGTGGGGGCCTTTTATAAGAGGAGAGGAGGGGCACTCTTGGAAAGTAAGGAAATTTTACATTATTATACAATGCTTTTCAGATTCTAAAGGTCCCAAACTTATATAATTCGTGGATAAGGTGATAAGGGTTATAAATCTACCCATCCAATAGACTTTGGACAAGTTTAAGCCTTGGATTGTACAATATCGTTTCATTTTATTAAAATCGTTAAATAATGAGTTCATCACTGCATCATAATGATGTCATAAATAATTTAATTTATTTAATGTCTAAAATTTATAAAAAAACTACTATGATGTAGGAAATCTTTTTATCTTTCCAATTACTATTTATAGTCAAAAATATGACTTGTATAACCCCATGTAAAATTTTTTTTAGTAAAACATTTCATGTTTGTGTCATTTTTTACTTTAACATTAAATAAAAGGTATTTATGTCATTTTCTAACTAAAGTGGCTATATGGGGTCCCCAAGTTGACCCATGGATTGTCTTGGTCGGCCATGGCACATCCAATGAGGGTAGGACATGTGTCAAGCTCATCTCATATTATTAAAACATTATTTTTACCATAAACTACACTAATTACCTCTAATCGCGATTAAGAACTTAAAAGTTACTATTCACCAAAAATTATTTTAATCTCATTGAACCACATTTTACTTCTTAATGACAACCATGTATGTCGGATTTTTTAAAATCAAATCACAAAAGTGGTAATATTTCATTTAAACGAAAAATCAGTTATTTAACTACCACTTAGTGGTTTCACTATTCATCAAAAATTTAAGTTTTTCAGAACAATGCCAAAATTTCACCCTAAGCTATAATTGATATTCCGAATTCAAAAATGATGTCTATTTTACAAAATTCCAAACATATAAGTTGCATTAATTAATTTTATAATTAATTCCCGTTGTCACAACAAATAGCGTGTTTTTAAGAAACAATTTATATCAAAAGATTGGCAATTGTTTATGTCCAATTTCAATGTTAAATTAATTCTAATGACCACCATTGGATAAAATGGTAAAAATATATTCTAATTATACTTTAAAACCACTAAATAGTATAATTTATCACTATAAATTATTTTGATTAAAAAAGTTGTTTTTAAGTATTTTTCACTATTCATAAAAACTTAGAAGTTCTCAGAAAAATACCAAAAATTCAAGATAGGATAATTTCGATATTCCAAATCCAAAAATGAAGTCCATTTTGAAATATAAAATTTCTATAATTTTAAAAAGTGGTTATTACTATTCATAACAGCTACTTTGATTAGTTGCGGTGTGTTAGAACTCGAAGTTGCGTACAATGAAAGCTATTGCATTATTGAATGAGAAGCGTATCATAGAAGCTCGGGGTGTTACAAGTACGATTCTTCCCAAATACTATTATTATAATATAATTTTCTTTCAGAATAAAACATAAATGAATTGGAAACAATTCAATTTTTGAGCCCAATAAACACAGTATAATTCTTCCTCAGTTCAAGAACCTAAATATATAAATACTGAAGCTGATTAATCCAACCTGATATGATAATCAACTGAATATGATAATCAACTAAATATGATATTCACTAAGTATGATTAATAGCTCAATAAAACATTGTGATCTTATATCTTCTTCTTTCTCTCCCTGAAAACTCGAAGCTTCTCTCTCTATTGCAATGAGTAGTACCAATAGTCAGAAAGTAAAAAGTACTTCTTCTTTTATAGGTGACTCTTGAGAGGTTTGGGCGGGAATCCCAAAATGTTTCTCTCTTAATATAATTTACCTAAATTTCAATATCCTCTAAAATATTGGGTGAATTTTGACTTCATAAACTCTCATAAAAGCTTCTCAATTCTTCTACAACAATAACTTCTTCTTCAGACTCTAATTTCAATTTCTAGACTGATTTCAATACATGAGTTCTATCTTATGATTCTGATTGTCTCAAAACGATTGTTGAAAACCATTCTAATAACTGATTTTAATAAAAATATTTTAATTGAATGTACATATCCCCCTTTGACAATACATCTACTAAACTCCTCATTTTCTCTTGACCCACTCGAGATAAAAAAACCTCATCTTCTCCTATTCACTTGAATCAGTTGGAAACCGAAAATGAGATTCAACCCTTTTGAAATGGTTGACTACATTGTTGATCTAATTCTATTATTCTCTTCTAATCCATCATCCTCAAGAAATTACATCTTTGAATATGATTGTCCATAGTACAATCATTATGAGTAATATTGTCCTATATATTGTTTTTTATGGGTACGATCATTCTAGGTACAATTATTTTCATTCTAAGCCTAAGTACAATCATCTTGGGTTTGAAAAGTTTTTATGCTTCAGATGGATGATCGAATACTATAGTGAATTGGTTCCATTTATTACTCCACTTCCACCTAGATATGATAAATATAGTTATGATTCTTTTTCAATCAGCATAATCACTTTCTTCAATCAGCAGTATCTCTTTCTTCTCTTCCACCCGGATACAATAAATTTGAAAAAAATCGTCACAAACTCTATTTTCACTTCCTTCCAACAAGATTGTATGACAACTTATCCAATCAACTTATGATTTTTATGAAATAATAATCATCAAATAATCTTCACATTTATTTTATCATAGTCATAAAGACTCTGATTCTCCATCAAAGTAGTAAATTCTTTCGCACTGAATTCAAAGTGAATCTAATGACCATTTACACCCATCATGATACATTCCCCATGAGACCGATTCTCTCATTCCAAATAACGATCAATTCCTAATTTTGATATTTTCCCATACCAAACCCATGGTGAGTCAGATCAGAACCACTTCTTCCAGAAAAGCTTCTCCTTATTATGATGGAAAAGGTGAGTTTGATTTTTTCAAAAAACAATGGTTAGTACAATTTCCACCAAATAAAAAGAGAAGTGATTTTATTTATTAAAAAACAATACTTAACAATAAAATACAACTCTTGAAAACAAACACCTTCATCATTATCTTGATCCTAACAGTTTCATGCTAGTTTCATCAACTTATGTTCCTGATGTCTCTTTCTTTTACATTCTATAAATTAACTTTTTGATAACACCACCATGTCCATATACTTATTTAGGAAGTTATATTCCCATAAAATTTCCTAAGATAAAAAATTTAAATAAATTATAGATGGGAAAAATAATTTCTCACATTATTCATTAATACAATGTCAGTCGCGACACACCCAACATATATTGCTTTATCCTGATCATATATAATAACAATTTTTTTCAATACATAAAATAATGTGACTCATAATATTAATTAATAATAATATTAAAGTATAAGGATTAATACACATGTTACAAGAAAATAACATCCATTGTCGTGTATAAGTTTTTAATTCCTACTAGAAGTTCATGTTATCATAATCTCCTACCCTAAATATTGTTAAGGACGTACACCATGAGAAAGTTTTTCAAGGTCATCTAAGACTCCACCCCTAATATCCTATATTAGTTTTTTCCTATAAAATTATATCATTCATATATATAACATATATTTATAAATGCTTTCATGTAATATATAGTTTCTCATCATAGCGGGGAACTGCCATGTCCTTTCAGTGTGACAAGTACCTTTAGGAAATTATCGCATAATATATCCCATAGAATAAAAATTATGATGTTATAAGAACTTTTTAAATATTCAAAACAATGAATATTTGTAATCATAAATTATATAGAAGTTTTTTCTAGGGAATCAAATCTAAGATAATCCCACTTGAACTAGATCCAACTGATAACAACCTTCAGTCCATTATCCCTCACATGATATTCATGCTTCTACTAAGATAATACTTTTGTCAAAAGGTTCACCATGTTTCATTATGTGGAAAATATATTCACTATGAACTCACCCCTCTAATAAAAATCCCTCAACAGATGACACCACTGTAGTATGTTCTTTAACTATTGATGTGACCTTGGTTCTTTTTCATGAGTCATCGATGCAGTATCATAACAATACAATGTGATGAGGTCTTTACTATTATGCAACACAAAAAGATCTTAGAAAAATTTTCATATCCAAATAGATTATTTGGATACATAATAAGCTTTTATATACTTATAATCCATTGTATAATTAGTGAAAACTGGTAACTTTAAACCTTTCCAGTTCACATCTCCCCCATTGATACTAAATACATATATTTAATTTGAATTCAGATCATTATGATCTATTTGAAATCTAAAATCTATGTAACCCTTTATTATTAACTCTTCATCTCATTTATACACTAGGAAAATATCTTTAGCTTACCTCAACTACTTAAGGATATCTTAACAACAAACCAATATTTTTCACCTGGATTGGTTTGATATCTACCTGTTATACTAAAGGAATAAGAAACATCAAGATTAGTAATTAACATGGAATACATAATTTATCCTATAAAAATATCATGTGGGATACAAATCATTCTATATCTTTCCTATTGTATCCAAGGAAACATTTTTATTGAAATATGTATGCCATGTGACATAGGAACCAATCCCCTCTTGGATTTTTCCATACTATATCTTTTTAATATCTACTCATTATAGGTAATTTGAATGAGTCTATGTAGCCACTTTGTAAAGACCCATAAAATTCAAGGGAATTTTTTTCTTAATTTTCTTTGGGATACTAAAATAACGCAGTTTCAGACGGAACTTGATTCCGAGGCCCGGTGTGCCCGGAATTTCTATCTGAAGTTTAGCTCGGGTACGTTCAGTGAACGAACGAGCGTGAATTTCTAACTTTTGAACCGGTGCTCGGAATCGAATTCTGAGGGAACCGATGGAACCGTAGCGCTGGTAATTGCTTAGGAATGCCTTTTCTGGAGTTGTGTTTGCTCGTTATGAATTGTTTAAATTTGTGGATTAAGTGTTAGTGAAATAAAATTTTCGTTAAGAATTTTATTTCCCTTTCCATGAGTTAGAACCTAAGTGTAGGAGTTAGGGTGGGACCCACTGTTTGTTAGTTTTTCTTGAGTGGATTAAAGGTAAGGTGGGGCCCACACGAGCCCCCACCTTTTCAAATCCTTTAACTCCCTAACTCCTCTTAAACCCCAACTTAAGTTGTGTAACTCTTATAACTTTTTAACTTCCCATTAATTGGGTGACTTTACCTCTCCTCTCGTTAAGTATGACAACACCCAATTCAATTATTTAATTTATGTTTTGAATTTTTGAATTGTGGCTTAAGTTAATAAAATAAGGGTGAACCTTATTTTATTTTGGTTGGATGTTGTGTGTGGACAATTGAGGAGAGAGCTCTTCATCTTCATCTTCATCACGAAGAACACCAAGACTTCGACGAAGAACACCAAGACTTCGACGAAGAACGTCGTCACCATAAGAAGAGATCGACGTGACATCTCTTCTCCTCTTTTCAGCCGGTGTGTTTCTGAAGATCGACGATTCACCCTCTTTCGATCTTCTTCCTATGTCAACAAAAAGGAGATGCCACTTCCTCCTCGGGTGTTCTCCATCAACTTACGGAGCTTCACCTCGCGAAGTCATTTTCCGCAGCGAACCCCCGTTCTAGCTACGCTCAAGTAGGGGTTTATTTAATTATCTTCATTTGTGAATTATACTTTGTCGTCCTTCATGAATTTATGACCAGTTGCTATCGATTAATGAGAGGGGGTCGGACCGCACAAACACGACCGACCCTCCTCCATTTTGAAAGTTGTTTCTAATATGGTTGGGACGGAATGGCGTGGTGTCGTCGCACCACGCGGGATCGTACGACAAGTAATGTGCGGTGCCGTCGCGCCGTGCCGTGAAGTTGAACAAGGACGTGACGTCGTGGCGCCGCGTCAAAGAAAACCAAAGACACCGCGGCCGGAGCGGGGCCACGGCGGAGGGACGCGGTGCCGTCGCACCGCGCCGGACGAACCAGGCTGCGGCCGGTTCTAGGCCACGGCGGAGCGGGGTGACCGGCGGCCGGTTCTGGGCCGCCGGTGTCGGTGAAGGAGGAAGGACCAGCCGTCGCCTGTCCTTGTTGGCAGAACCGGCCGTCCGGTGCGGTCCGGCCAGACAAAAGGAAAACCGGGGGAATTAATTCTCCCAGCCGGCCAAGCAAGCGGCCCCATTAATGGGGCCGCGGTTACAGGGAAACCGGGGGGGGGGGGGGGCAGCGTCCCCCCCCCCCCCCCCCCGCCAGTCAGAACGGCTCGGCCGCTTGGCCCAGCCAGCTGGCACCAGCGCGCCGGGTCGGGCCTACCGGGGGGTCTCGGGCCGGGTCAGTCCAGGCCCGAAACCCCCGTTTTCAGACCGTCTTCGATATTTTGCCCATAACTTGGGCTACGGACCTCCGATCGATGCACCGTCAGTCGTGTAGCGATCCTCGAATTGAGACAGTCATTTCGGTATATTGCACTCAAGGTTTCGGAATACTTTGGGTTTGGCCGGGTTGGTTCGTACACGAAACCAACCGGGCCCTCAAAGCGGAAACTCTCATATCTTAAGCTTCGGACGTCCGATTGACGTGCCGTCAACTTTTTTGGATTCCTATAAGTGAGACGGATCTTTTGGCTTACTTCGCCCTAGGTTTGGACATAGGTGGAGTACGGTCGGGTTGGTTTTGCCTTAAAAACCAACCGTGCCCCTAGGACGAAAAAGCCAATAACTCTCAGACCGGGCGTCCGATTGACGCACCGTCTGCAACGTTGAGTTCCTGTTGACGATACAGAAATTTTGGATACATCAACTCTGGACTATGTGTCAGTTGATGTATCATCCTCTCGACTCGTGGAGTGGACCCTCCCGAACGAGCTTGCTGTGTGCGGGAACCCTAGAGATGGCTGTGACTGCTACTGTGACGACGATGACTGTTCAGAGATCCTCAGTGGATTCAACGGTGACGACTACAACACTCAGCGATCATATGTGGATCAGTGCTACCGATCTTGTGTGGGTCCGATCCTATGTGGGTCAGTGCTCAGCGGTTATGTGTGAGCCAGCGCCTACCGATCCTGTGTGGGTCCGATCCTGTGTGGGTCATTGCGGGGGTTAGTTTTCTATCGATCCTTTGTGGGTCATTGCGGGGGTTAGTTTCCTATCGATCCTCTGTGGGTCATTGCGGGGGTTAGTACCTATCGATCCTTTGTGGGTCCAATGACTTAGATGGATCAGTGATCATCTCTATCGTCTTTCGAAGAAGTATACCTGTGTGAGCTGAAACCCTGTTTTTCTTTCCTTTGTGGATTGTGTTGTGCTATCCTGTGTGGATTTACGTTTTGCTTTCCTGTGTGGACTGGGTTGTACTTGATCTCGGATGTTGGAGCCGAGCGAGAATTGATGACTTAGGTATATGTATGGGCATATATCTAAACAGTGTCAGATGTTACTTCGTGATTGTATCTTTCCTTTGTGGATTATCCTTTGTGGATTCTGAGAGACCTTCGGGGGTCTTGGGGTCCCTACTGAGTAGCTTATACTCACCCCTGCACGGGCTATGCCCACACTACGTTGTGTTGGTTGCAAACGACGGACAACGCTGATCGTGGTGGAGGCTTGCGGAGCAGGATGGTACCTGGAGGTGGACCACTGGGTGGGACGTACTCGGAGCGGTCGGCTGGATCTGAGGAGCAGTGGAGGCTATATGTACCCACCCTTCAGGTGGGACTTCTAGTGGAAGGCTCGACATTGCGGATTTACTTTTCAGTTGTTGTTTTCCCTTTCAAGTTGTACTTTCCTTTCAATTTGGGTTTGTATACTAGCCCACTTACTTTTCCGCACTTATTGTTGTACCAGTTTTTACTTAGTGTTTACTTCTACCTGCTTGCTCTGTGGTGTTTGTGGTTTACTTCACAAAGGAAATGCCTTCCCTTTTTCCGGGATTTACTCCTTGGTGCTAGTCGTCAGCCCCTGGCCTATGGAAGGCGGGCTTGGGGTAGTCATGGCACGGGTCCCGAGGACGGGTCATGACAAATTGGTATCAGAGGAGTTCGGTTCTACCGTAGAACTTGGGACTCTGTTCTTTTTC
Organism: Viscum album; assembly: GCA_963277665.1. Lineage (NCBI taxonomy): Eukaryota > Viridiplantae > Streptophyta > Magnoliopsida > Santalales > Viscaceae > Viscum > Viscum album. Next base: position 998,198,587 of record OY728135.1, read on the forward strand.
GTTGTGAAGCAATAGTTTTTAGCGTATTTGGTGTGGTTATCAGTCCAGGGAGTCCAGTGTTGGTGCGGCAGCCGACGTATCCATACACCAGGACCCTGACTTCGGATTTCTGACTTAATGCACGAAAACATTGATTGCATGTGTGTTTCAAGTTTTCTTTGTGATTACTTTGTATCAGCTCACCAGGTATACTGTTATGACCGTGGCGCACCTGTTTCCTTTTCAGGATAGCCCAATGACGGCATTCAGCTAGGGTTCTGAGAGTTGAGTGATAACAGCCCACCGAGCGACGAGGCCTCGGTGCAGGGCCCTTTGTCAGCAGTGGCACCGGCGGTAGCTCTACCCGCCGAGCCACCGATGCTTCCATCCCCAGCCGCTGACGATGCAAGTCGCCTTAGTGCACTGCATGAGTTCCAGCGCCAGCGACCGCCCAGGTTCCGCGGGGATACGGACCCCTAGGCAGCCGAGGACTGGCTGGAGGCAGTGGTACGAGTTTTTCGTTTAGTTAGGACACCAGCAGACCTCATGGTGATCCTCGCAGCGAGCCTACTGCACGCAGCAGCAGGCCGATGGTGGAGCTTGATCCTCCAGGTGCACGATGAGGCATCTCTCCTATGGACAGACTTTGAGGGCCTCTTCCGCTCAAAGTTCGTCCTGGCCACCCTTTGTACGGTGCGCATCCAGGAGCTTCTTCAGCTGCGGCAAGGCAGCTTGACGTTCGCCCAGTACTCGGCGAGATTTACCGATCTCTCGCGTTACTCGACAGATATGGTACAGGACCCATTCTTCCGGGCCTGGACCTTTGAGCAGGGTTTGAGACATGAGATCAGGGAATTGATGATCTCCCTCAGCATTCCGACTCAGGCAGGAGTACTGGAGTGAGCCCTTTTGATTGAGAGCTTCCTTGCTGAGCCTTCATCAACAGCGAGACCTATCGCGGGGCGGCACGTAGCAGAGTCTTCTGCAGAAGGCAGTCGACGGATGACTCATGGGTCAAGGTAGACCAGACCCTCAGGCAGACGACCTCAGGACACTGGCTCAGCAGTGCGGGGCACACAGCATGGTGCCAGTCTTTCGAGAGGCAGACAGTGCTACTCAAGCAGCGGGCAGGGTCACATGGCTCGGGACTGCCCGACCCGTCATGCCGAGGAGCAGCAGACGGTTGAGGGTCCACCCAGGCAGAGGCAGAGGGTCGACCATGGTGGTCCGCCGGGAATAGGTGGACGAGGAAGAGGAGCTGGCTGAGCAGCAGGTGGTGGGCGACGCTTTGAGGCTCTACCACCACCACCACCAGGAGGTCCACCCCGACCACAGGGAGCTGGCGGGCAGAGACAGGCACATCTCCAGGAAGCGGAGGCCTACGACCACGACGTGCCCGAGATGATTCGAGGTACTATCTGTGTCTATTCCACCCTTTCTATAGTACTTATAGACACATGATCGAGTCATTATTTCATAGTCGCTGCCCTTGTTCGGAGCTCGGAGATTCCGACAGAGCCGTTGGCTCAATCCTTACAGCTAGAGACTCCTACGGGAGCCAAATCGACGATTATGCACTAGTGCCGGCAGTGTGAGCTTACTCTAGGAGACGAGAGCTTCGGCTGGGATCTTCTTGTAGCGGCGTCGAGGCCTTACGACATCATCTTGGGCATGGATTGGTTTTCTACATTCCATGCACAGATTGACTGTATTAGGCGCAAGGTGCGATGTGTACGCACCGACGGGAGCAGGTTCACCTTCACCGGCGAGAAGGGAGCCTTTGCAGCACAGGATGGACTTCTGCGAAGGAGAGGACAACTCATCACTTATCAGTTGTCTAGCCTCATCCTAGGATCAGTTGACGTGCGGAGTCCTGGTTTTCCTGTAGTGGTGGATCACTATGTGGACATTTTCCCCGACGACGTTCCAGGGATACCTCATCGCAGAGAGGTAGACTTTTATATCGACCTGTACCCTGGGATAGCCCCGATATCGACTCCAGCATATCGGATGGCCCCCGCCGAGCTTCGAGAGCTACGGGTACAGTTGGAGGACATGCAGGGCAAGGGATTCATCCGACCCAGTGTTTCACCCTGGGCTTCCCCGATTTTGTTCGCCACGAAGGTGGACAGGAGCTTACGACTTTGTGTCGACTATCGTCGCCTGAACCAGGTGACAGTGAGGAATAAGTATCCGCTACCGAGGATTGATGACCTCTTCGATCAGCTCAAGGGAGCACGGTGGTTCTCAAAGATAGACCTCAGGTCAGGCTATCATCAACTCAGAGTTCGAGACGAGGATGTGCAGAAGATGGCCTTCAGATGTCGGCATGACCACTATGAGTTCTTGGTTATGCCATTTGGCATAACCAATGCTCCAGTGGTGTTCATGTACGTCATGAACAGGATCTTTTAGCCATACCTCGATCGATTTTTTGTGGTCTTCATCGACGACATTTTGATTTACTCGACGACTGAGGAGGAGCACGCCTACCACTTTCGGGTTGTACTAGACACACTTCGAGAGCATTAGCTTTATGGAAATCTCTTGAAGTTTCAGTTATGGATACGTGAGGTCCACTTCTTGGGACATGTCATCTCTGAGGCAGGAGTTTCAGTGGATCCTGCGAAGATCGAGGCAGTGATAGCTTGGGAGCCACCTAGGAGCGTGACGGAGGTGCAGAGTTTCTTGGGACTAGCTGGATACTACCAGAGATTTGTGCTATACTTCTCCAGTGTTTCGGCACCACTCTCAGCTTTGATGAAGAAGGGGAAACCCTTTGTATGGTCAGACAGATGTCAGTAGAGCTTTCAGGAGCTGAGACAGAGATTGGACAGCACACCTATCTTGAGGTTTCCTGAGGAAGGAGTTGGGTACATAGTCTACTGCGATGCATCAGGGACCAGACTTGGATGTGTCCTAATGCAAGAGCGGGCCGTGATCGCCTATGTATCACATCAGTTGAGGCTGCATGAGCAGAACTACACTACCCATGACCTGGAGTTAGCAGCAGTGGTCTTCGCTCTGAAGACACGGCGACACTATCTGATGGGCGAGCACTTTACAGTCTTTTCTGACCATCAGAGTCTCAGGTACATCTTTTATCAGAAGGACCTAAACCTGAGATAGCGGCGATGGCTCGAGTTCCTCCAGGACTATGAATTTGAGATAGTCTATACTCCTGGGAAGGGGAACGTGGTAGCCGATGCCCTCAGCAGGAGGACGGGCATTCAGCTACTTGAGGAGGCGACAGAGCAGCTACCCTCTTTGCAGATATCCTTCGTGGATAGAGATGGAGCAGCCTTCCTTCAGTCTCTCACAGTCACTCCTCCACTACTACAGCAAGTCAGAGAGGCACAGCATGGGGACGCTGACTGTGAGACATGGCGTGCACAGATATCCTATGGACAGGCACCTGATGGTTTTTCCTTTGGAGCAGAGCACGACGTCCTTTTTAGAGGACGTACCTTGTTACCAGTTGCATTATGTGAGGAGGTGATGAGAGAGTTTCACACTTCTCCTTTGGTGTTACATCCTGGAGTGGCAGATATGTACCAGGATCTCAGATGACAGCACTGGTGGTCGGGCATGAAGAAGGTTGTGGTAGAGTTCGTTTCACGATGCCACACCTGCCAGCAGGTGAAGGCAGAGCATCAGGTACCAGCAGGCTTGGTACAGTCCTTGGAGGTCCCAGAGTGGAAGTGGGATGGAATATCTATGGACTTCGTGACTGGACTTCCACGCACTTCCCGAGGTCACGACTCCATTTGGGTGATTGTCGACCGACTCACCAAGTCCGCACACTTCTTACCCATCAGAGAGCATGGCTCAGTGGAGAGCTTGGGACGAATTTACATTCAGGAGATTGTATGGCTTCATGGTGTGCCATCATATATCGTCTCCGATCGAGATGCTCGCTTTACTTCCCGGCTTTGGAAGGTGTTGCAGGAGGTGTTCGGGACGCAGCTATGTCTGAGCACAGCCTTTCACCCTCAGACGGATGGTCAGATGGAGAGGACCATTCAGAATCTCGAGGACATGTTCCGCGCATGCGTCCTCGACTTTGGTCACAGCTGGGAGGACCACCTACCCTTGGTGGATTTTGCGTACAACAATAGCTACCACTCCACCATCGGGATGGCACCGTACGAGGCGTTGTACGACAGACCTTGTAGATCTCTTTTGTGCTGGACAGACCCTGGGGAGTCAGCACTTGTGGGACCAGAGATGGTCCAGGCCACGACAGAGAAGGTCGAGGTCATCCAGGAGCGGATGAGGATAGCTCAGAGCCGACAAAAGTCTTGTGCTGACAGGAGGCGGAGGCCACTAGAGTTCGAGGATGGCGACCACGTCTTCTTGCCTGTCTCACCTTGACGTGGATTACAGAGATTTGGCCGAGGCGGCAAGTTGTCTCCATGCTTCATCGGACCATTCTAGGTCCTCAGCAGTATTGGCGAGGTGGATTATTGCCTGGCTCTACCACCTCAGTTGCACCGGGTGCACAACATCTTCCACGTATCTCAGCTGAGGAGATACGTGCACGACCTGACGCATATCATTGACCATGGGGAGCTTGACGTTGATGATGGGGCGGCTTTTGCGGAGGCTCCATTGGAGATCGAGGATCAACAGGAGCGGGTCCTGTGTGGATGATCTATTCCTCTAGTGCGCATCAGATGGCAGCATGAGAACCTCCAGGAGAGCACTTGGGAGCAGGAGGCTCATATGCATGCTCAGTACCCACATTTGTTTCCCTAGCTTATAATGTATCTTTACAGGGACGTAAAGCCCTGAGGTGGGAGTAATGTAAAGACCCGTAAAATTCAAGGGAAATTTTTTCTTACTTTTCTTTGGGATTTTACAAGAACGCAGTTTTAGACGGCACTTGATTCCGAGGCCCGGTGTGCCCGTAATTTATATCCGAAGTTTAGCTCGGGTACATTCAGTGGACAAACGAGCGTGAATTTCTAACTTTTGAACCGGTGCTCGGAATCGAATTCCGAGGGCACCGATGGAACCGTAGCACCCGTAATTGCTTAGGAACACCTTTTCTGGAGTTGCGTTTGCTCGTTATGAATTGTTTAAATTTGTGGATTAAGTGTTAGTGAAATAAAATTTTCGTTAAGAATTTTATTTACCTTTCCATGAGTTAGAACCTAAGTGTAGGATCTAGGGTGGGACCCACTATTTGTTAGTTTTTCTTGAGTGGATTAAAGGTGAGGTGGGGCCCACATGATCCCCCAACTTTTCAAATCCCTTAACTCCCTAACTCCTCTTAACCCCCCACTTAAGTTGTGTAACTCTTATATCTTTTTAACTTCCCATTAATTGGGTGACTTTACCTCTCCTCTCGTTAAGTATGCCAACACCCAATTCAATTATTTAATTTAAGTTTTGAATTTTTGAATTGTGGCTTAAGTTAATAAAATAAGGGTGAACCTTATTTTATTTTGGTTGGATGTTGTGTGTGGAAAATTGAGGATAGATCTCTTCATCTTCATCTTCATCACGAAGAACACCAAGACTTCGACGAAGAACACCAAGAATTCGACAAAGAATGCTGTCACCGTAAGAAGAGATCAACGTGTTATCTCTTCTCCTCTTCGCAGCCGGTGTGTTTCCAAAGATCGAAGACGCACCCTCTTTTGATCTTCTTCCCGTGTCAATGAAAAGGAGACGCCACTTCCTCCTTGGGCGTTCTCCATCAACTTACAGAGCTTCACCTCGCGACGTCATTTTCCGCGGCGAACCCCCGTTGTAGCTACGCTCAAGTAGGGGTTTATTTAATTATCTTCATTCGTGAATTCTACTTTGTCGTCCTTCGTGAATTTACAACCAGTTGCTATCGATTAACAATAGGGGGCCGGACCACACAAACATGGTCGACCCTCCATTTTGAAAGTTGTTTCTAATATGGTTGGGACGGAATGGCGTGGTGTCGTCGCACCACGCGGGATCATACGGCAAGTAATGTGTGGCGCCGTCGCACCGCGCCGTGAAGTTGAACAAGGACGCGACGCAGTCATGCCGCGTCGAAGAAAACTGAAGACAACGCGGCCGGAGCGGGGCCGCGGCGGAGGGGCGCGGTGCCGTCGCACCGCGCCAGACGAACCAGGCCGCGGCGGAGCAGGGTGACCGACGGACGGTTCCAGGCCGCTGGTGTCGGAGAAGGAGGAAGGACCAGCCGTCGCCGGTCCTTGTTGGCAGAACCGGCCGGCCGGTGCGGGCCGGCTGGACAAAAGGGAAACCGGGGGAATTAATTCCCCCGGCCGGCCAAGCAAGAGGCCCCATTAATGGGGCCGTGGTTACAGGGAAACCGGGGGGGGCAGCGTCCCCCCCCCCCCCCCCCCCCCCGCGAGCCAGAACGGCTCGGCCGCTTGGCCGAGCCAGCTGGCGCCAGCGAGCTGGGCTGTCGGACCGGGCCGCGCCCAGCCAGGCCATGCCGGGCCGCACCGGTCCGGGCCGGGCTGACCCAGACCCGGGTCGGGTCGACCCGGTTCGGGCCGACCGGGGGGTCTCGGGCCGGGTCGGTCTGGGCCCAAAACCCTGGTTTTCGGATTGTCTTCGGTCTTTTGCCCATAACTTGGGCTACGTACCTCTGATCAACCCACCATCAGTCGTGTAGAGATCCTTGAATCGATACGGTCATTTCGGTATATCGCACTCAAGGTTTCAGAATACTTTGGGTTGGTCGGGTTGGTTCGTACACGAAACCAACTGGGCCCTTGGAGCGGAAATGCTCATATCTTAAGCTCCGGACGTCCGATTGACATGCCATCGACTTTGTTGGATTCCTCTAAGAGAGACGGATCTTTTGGATTACTCCGCCCAAGGTTTGGACGCAGGTGGAGTACGGTCGGTTTGGTTTTGCCTTAAAAACCAACCGGGCCCCTGGGACGAAAAAGCCAATAACTCTCATACCGGGAATCCGATTGACGCACCGTCTGTGACGTTGAGTTCCTGTTGACGATACGGAACTTTTGGATACATCAACTCTGGACTATGTGTCAGTTGATGTATCAGCCTCTTGGCTCGTGGAGCGGACCCTCCCGAACGATCTTGCTGTGTGCGGGTACCCTAGAGCTGGCTGCAACTGCTACTGTGACGACGACAACTCTTCAGAGATCCTCAGTGGATTCGACTGCGACGACTACAACACTCAGCGATCCTACGTGGATCAGTGCTACCGATCCTGTGTGGGTCCGATCCTATGTGGGTCAGCACTCAGCGGTTCTGTGTGATCCAGTCCCTACAGATCCTGTGTGGGTCCGATCCTGTGTGGGTCATTGCGGGGGTTAGTTTCCTATCGATCCTTTGTGGGTCATTGAGTGGGTTAGTTTCCTATCAATCCTTTGTGGGTCATTGCGGGGGTTAGTACCTATCAATCCTTTGTGGGTCCGACGACTTAGATGGATCAGTGATCATCTCTGTCATCTTTCGAAGAAGTATACCTGTGTGAGCTGAAATCCTGTTTTGCTTTTCTTTGTGGATTGTGTTGTGATATCCTGTGTGGATTTACGTTTTGCTTTCCTGTGTAGACTTGGTTGTACTTGAGCTCGGATGTTGGATCCGAGCGAGAATTGATGACTTAGGTATATGTATGGGCATATATCTAAGCAGTGCCGGATGTTACTTCGTGATTGTATCTTTCCTTTGTGGATTATCCTTTGTGGATTCTGGGAGACCTTCAGGGGTCTCGGGGTCCCTACTGAGTAGCTTATACTCACCCCTGCACGGGCTATGCCCACACTAACTTGTGTTGGTTGCAGACGACGGACAACGCTGATCATGGTGGAGGCTTGCGGAGCAGGACGGTACCTGGAGGTGGACCACTGGGTGGGACATACTCGGAGCGGTCGGCTGGATCCGAGGAGCAGTGGAGGCTATCTGTACCCAACCTTCAGGTGGGACTTCCAGTGGACGGCTCGACGTTGCGGCTTTAATTTTCAGTTTCTGTTTTCCCTTTCGAGTTGTACTTTCCTTTAAATTTGGGTTTGTATACTGGACCACTTACTTTTCTGCACTTACTGTTGTACCCGTTTTTACTTAGTGTTTACTTCTACCTGTTTTCTCTGTGGTGTTTGTGGTTTACTTTATAAAGGCAATGCCTTCCCTTTTTCCGGGATTTATGCCCTGGTGCAAGTCGCCAGCCCCGGGCCTATAGAAGGCGGGCTTGGGGTAGTCACGGCACGGGCCCCAAGGATAGGTTGTGACACACTTGGATATATCATGCATGATATTGATCCCTAAAATGTAAGTTGCTTCACCTAAGTCCTTTATGGAAAAGAAATTGTTCAACTAGTCCTCAACTAATTGAATGACAAGAATGTTGTTCCAATAATGAATATTCCATTGATATATACTACTAAGATGATAATCACACTCCCAATAAACAAATTATAAACACTTAAATCAAATTAATTGTTAATGAAACCAAAATCTGTTATTGATTTTCAAAATTGAATGCTCTTTGACCTGAATTATTACCTTAATATATAAATAGACATATGAAACTTACAAAACTTTTTATCATTTCCTGGAGTCACAAACCATTTTGTTTATTTCAATTAGACATCTTCCTAAAGGTTCACATTAAGGAATGATATTTTGAAAACAATTTTATAAATATCATAGTCATGGAAAATTATTATATAAAGTAGAATTTTGATAGATTTAAACATTTCTTTTAGAGAAAATGTTTCATCTTATTCAACACCTTGATGTTTTTTAAACCCTTTATCCACTAGATGTGATTTATAGGTACTCAATTTACATTACATGTCCAATTTTCTCTTGAATACCCATTTTCACCTAATGAGATTTACATGAACTAGAAGATTGACCAAAACCCAAAAATTGGTTTTTATATATAGAATCTATCTCAGAATTTATGTCTTCCAACAATCTTGTATCTTCTGATATCTCTATTTCCACCTTTAAGGAAAGGCGATCATTATTTTTAATAAAAAATATGTCACCATTATCAGTGTCTGGAAAACAATATCACCATGTTTCTCTGACCTCTATGGTGATCCTATATAGTTCTTATGATTTAGGAACAACATCTTTTATATAGAATTTTGGAATGTGTTCATGTACCAATTATTCTATACCTTTAGCATTAACTTCTCGAAATCAATCTATCTCCCACTATCCTTCTTAAGGATGTGATCCCTATCAAGTAAAAAAGATTATTTAATGAAATCACCCTTTTTATCAAAGGGTTTTCATAGATATCATCACATTTTTTCCTTGGGATACAATATAAATATACACTTCATGCCTCATGGTGCTATATTGTCGCATGAGTTGTCCTTAGAAAACATATTTCATCCCCATTCTTGAGTATGTGAAAAAACATGTTTTGTTTCAGTCCATAACTCTGAGTTAATTATTTTTTCTTCTTTTTTGGAACCAAATTTAGTATATATGTTTCATTCTATAAATAATATCCTTAAAAGGATCATGGAATATCTTGATGACTCATCATTGACCTCTCACTGTCAATAAAGGTATGGTTCCTCCTTTCACAAACATCATTCCATTGTGGTGTATAATATTGAGTGAGTTAATATAGAATCACACACTCCTATAGAAATTCTATTAAATCTTGGATAATATATTCACCACCATTATAAGATTGAAGCTTCTTTATCTTATTTATATGTTGATTCCCTACTTCATTGTTGAATTATTTGAATTTATAAAAGGACTCAAATTAATACCTCATCAATTAAATATAACCATATCTACTAAATTCATCATTAAAAGTTATGAAGTAAGAATTATCACCTCTATATTATACTAAAAAAGTTATGCAAACATCAATGTGTACCAATTATAGAAATAATGTGACTCTTTTCCCATTTCCATCAAATGATTGTGTAGTCATCTTGCGTTGTAAGAAAGTATGACATCTTGCAAGTGGTTTTATCTTAAAAGAGTTGAAATAACCATCTTGATATATCTTTGTCAGATGTTTCTTGTTTATATGACCAACACAGTGATGCCATAATTGGGTGTTAAACGAGTCATGTGAATTTGATTCCTTATTAGTTTCCAATATTTGTTTTCATTATTTAATATATAAATATAACTATTCAGCAATACCATAGCATACAAAATTCTATTATTGTAAAAGTGACATTTTTCATTTCCAAATTAAAAAATAAATCCATCCATGTAAAATAAAGAAACATATATGATGTTCTTAGTAACACTAAGAAAAAAATATAAGTTTATTAAAACCATAATCATGTTGGTTGGTAACAAAATGTGGTACTCTCCTATAATCAAAGAAGAAAGACATGTTCCATTGGTTATTCAATAATCCAACTCCCTATTAGAAATCTTTTAGAATCTACTTGGTACCCATATTTTTATACAGATGTGAGAAATGAAATATGTATATAATACCCATTATTTAGATATAAAAATATTTTAGTAGATAATAAACATATCAGAATATTCCCCTATATTTTTTAACTGGATGAAGTTATTCTTCTAGTGTCCAAGATTACCACATGAAAACATATTTCATTTTGTTCGTTTTTCATCAATTGTATTTTCTTCTTCTGGGAAGGATGATGATTTGGAACATTAGACTTATAAGGAGCCTTTGGTCCCCTTTACTTGTTCTTACTTTTCTTGTTCACCATAAAGACTATAGGTTTTTGATTCCCCATGTATTTGTAAAGTTTTATAATTAAATTAAGAAGTTCTAAAAGAGTATTATCACTATCCCTCATGTCATAATCCATAATAAAACTAGATAATCTCTTAGGTATCAAGGATAGGGTGTGATATGTGTGAAACTCATCATGGATCTTAAAACCCAAGATGTTTGGGCACTCTATGTAGTTAATAATCAAGACCACATGAGGCCCAGTTGGTATTGACTCTCTAATCTTGCACATGAATAGTATATTAGATGTCTCATGTCTATTTTGTCTTACCTTATCTTGATAAAGATAACGATGGTGACTCATCATGCTATAAGCATCCATATTATTGTGTTTCTTCATGTAACCATTATTCATCGATGTTAACATTAAACACTATACATGTGTGGCACCATACATGTGTTTAAATCAGGGAGATACTTCATCCTCCCTTTCCCTTTGTGCAAGCAACTCGTGGATTAAGGTTTCCAACACATATTATTTTATCTCAAAGCATAGTATAACACACATGCATCTATACCATTCTTGGAAATTAGAGCTGATGATAAGTTTATCCTTCTCTAGTATGGATTAGAGTGATATATTCAAATTCATGTGGTTTTTAATTTCTATAATAAATAAATCATAATTTTAGTACTTTATCTAGATTACAAAATTTGATTATAAATTTTAATTTTATTAATCTTAAATTTATTAATATCACACTATTTTATTGACACCTTATATCCTTCACCTTTAGTTTTAGAATATTTCCTCGAATTTATATTATATTGAAAAGGATCCATATTCCACTTATCATAACCCATACTTGGGCCTAAAAAATTATTTGAAGGGTTTTAGGTAGATGTAACTTTCCATTTACATTAATTCGCAGCTCCCTGATCTTTTGAGTAGACTCCACAATATTCAAAAGATAGATAATAATCCCCTCAATACATTCCTCTCAGTTACACTAAGTACTTCTTGGGTAGTAAACACATGATGTGAACTGAGTTAATTCAACTTGAAACTCAAGCTAAAATTTCTTGATAATTGAAAGCACCCTGACTAAGGTTATCCCATCACTTTGAACTATTGGTTTGATTTTAACTCAAGCAATGGAAGGCTATAATAAATTATTATATTAATTAAATGGATTTTTTATTTGTAAATTTACCATTTAATTTTTATTACATTATTGTTAAAATTAAGTGGATTTACTTATATGATTAACCATGTCTTGATAAAAAAGTTCATAATCCAATTATTTAATTATTTATTTCATAATTTGTTAATTTATTTAATGTGAATTCAATCCATTAAAATAAATAACCATCCATACAAATATTAGAAGTATATAAATTAAGTGGTATGACCAAGATCTTAATTTAATAGTAGGTTTATTTAGAATATGATAAGCTAACTCTAACCCTAGGGTAATAAATCCTTGAACCTGCACTGGTTCGAGCTGTTTCATTCCACCTAAGATCCTATAAACCTCCTAGATTTGATTCACTTTATTTTCAATCTTGAACCACATCCAATTTCCAAGGATCTCCATCCATTAGAAAATATTTACTCAAGCAGAGGTGAGGGGAACAAAAGGATTGTTTTAGGGTATTTATATAAAAGAAACCACTGACACATAGGATATCACATAATGAGAGGAGGGGAAGACCCATGCACCATAAATTTAATTTAATAATTATAAATTTAAAGGAATATAATCACATAAAAAGGTCTAGTCTAATATCAAGATCATCCACACAAAAGAAATGAATATACATGTTCATTCAAGAAATAAACTAATTCAATTATTCATTTAATTAAGATAAAAACTTCAAATAAATAAAATTAATTTTCTAATTTATTTATTTATTTATTTATCTAATTTCAAACCAAAACATCCTAAAATTTCAATCATCTACAATTTTAAACAAATGTAAAATATTTTTTTAAATAATAAGTTCTTAAGTATATATAGATGAAATGACATGTTCCCGTATAAACAACTAAGAACGTTCATTATACTCTGTATTCACATGGAATCAACTATATATTTTAAGGCCCATAATTACAAGGTGTGAATTTGTTAATTGTTTTTCCTAAATAATGGTAGAGTCCCTTTGATAGAGAGTGAATCATGGGTGACCAACTTTTACTGATTAAGATAAATTTAAAATTTTGACACTCTTAAGTTGATCAAAACTATGTAGTGTATTAGGATGTATGGATCTTTGATATAAACCATCAGCACATACTCACTTATGTAGCATAGATAATTTGAAGGAAATAAAATACTGGTATTTTAAAAATGTTTGTCCCTTGTGCGAGAAAATTACTCTTTACTGTGCTTGAGATGTCAGAGTCAGGGATTCTTTACCTTCTCATAAGTGTTACAACAGAGAAAGTGATTATCATTTAACCAAATAGTAGCATTAAACCAAAACTATAAAACCACAATATGATGCATGTGGCTGAGTTATCTCCTAAAAACCTCTTTTTTCTTCCTGGAAGAAATTATGGTGTTATTTATACTAGAACCACAATTACTAAAAGGTTATCCACAAAATTCATAATTGATAGATATTTTACAACCTCCATAACATTTGTTATACTTACCATTCACACAAACACATCCATTATTTTGATAAACTAATCCTTTATTGGTCTCACTATCTCTAAATTTGATGTATGGAACTTTTGTAGATTTTTCACTTGACATCAGACTAGATCACCTCTATATGGTGTTCTGAATCCATTATACTCACTAAATACATCAGATATTTAGGTTTGGGCCTTCTCAATATGTTTTCCCTTCTGATCTTTTGGAGTTCACTTTATCATATGCTTCCTCTCATTTTTTTCTTGATAATATTAGTAGCTCCCTCAATAATTTCTCATCAACTCTCTTAAATATTTCACTTGACTAACATTTCCCTTTTATATTTCAATGATTTATCCAATAAATGTGGTCAATTTAAAATTATGACCTTCTTAGCTCTTGAATTGAACACCTTTAATATCTTTCAAATATATCAGGATTTGACTCCATCAAAGATCTAAAAAACATGGCATCAATATTATTCTACACATCTATTTATCTCAAGTATAATTAAAAAATTTCCTTTTTTAATATTGATCATTTAACATCCATATTATAATCACTATAGTTAATGTGACTTCACTATGTTTATGTGAAGTCACTCAGCTTATTATGGTTCTATTACTTTTACAGAATTCACTCAGTATATTTCTATCAATGAACTTTCATAGAAGTTAATCATATCATTTTAGTTATTTCTTTCCCTTTACTTAATATTTTAAAGCCTTCAATATCCTGAAATTACTCTTACATGATTTGCATGTATCTGGTGGACTCCATCCATTGCCCCATCATTATCTTTGAACTCTTCTCAAAGCTTCTTCTTTTGATCGAGTCATCTTCTGATAATTATATCTTCTTATCAATTCAACCAATAGAATATGATGCTTCTTACATTTTTAATATTTATACACAAATCAACCTCTTTATCTAGTCTCCAGTTCCTCCTTTGGGATATCTTAAATTTTAGTGTTTCAACTCATCTTCTAATTCTCCATATTTTGGTAAGCACAAAACTCCATGATTATTTACATGTATCCTAAAATTATGGTGAGTATGACTTATTAAATCCTTATTTCATATTTTTAAATTAAACTAATCTTGGATCACATTTAATCTTCTATCAAAGTGATGGTCTTATGATGGTTCATCTTATGGTGTACTCTTCTTCCAGATGTACTATAGTTATGCATATGTGTAACTCCTATTTCACTGAACGTACATGGTCTAACTTCCATTCAAATCATTTCATCTATATTTAACCCAAATCATCAATATATCTAATTGGGTTTTCAATATATGAATTTTTTGGCTTCACCATTTAATGAGATATTTAAAATCTCTTATTGAATATTAATTTTAAGTTATTATTTTAGACTACTCTTCTTCAACATTAACATGTTTTTATTTATCTTGATTAATAGTTCAAAAATATTTATATGTGTATATTATACTTCTAGTAATATTAGTGAATGACTCTTTAATTGTTAGTAGAATTCACTTTAATCTCTTCCTCCTTACTTATGGTTATATGATTTTTACATCTTTTGAAAGTAGATATTTCATATTTTGGTGGACTTACTTTTGGAACATCCATAGAAAAATTTAACCTTAAATATACTCATTTAATTTTCCATAAACTATTGACAAAAAAAAACAATGTATCATCACTAAAAATTTTTGGGTACTTCTATCTACCCCTTTGTATTTTTTTCAATAACTATTAAAAACTAAATCCAATGATATCTATCCCCCTCTTGAAAGTAAATTCAAAGTCTCTTCTATCTATTTATTTTTAGAACATTGAGTGAGGGGTATTATTCATCAATTTTTATTCCCTTTAAGTATTTTAATTTGAATCCCCTTATTGACACCTTGAATTGATAGATAAATTTGTTTCATTCTTTTTCTTCTTCTCACATCTTCTTCCACTAAACTAAATGTAAACCTTCAATTTCTTGGGAGAAGTATGGAATCAAATTTTTCAAATAAATGAGTTAAAAATCAACCAACTCAAAGTATACATGAGCAATACACATTGTAGAAAACATGATTAAATTAGATGTTAGAGGTGTCTATAAAAAAATCACTAAGTGATACCAATTTATATTTTCCTCTTTTTTGGGTGATTTCAAGAAAATTATATCCTGTATCCATCTCAATAAATGGATTTAAAAATTCAGGTATAAAATAGGTTTTAACCCTTTAAAAAACATCTTTAACTTTATCATCTAATGATAAAATTATCCCCCTTTAAAATGTAAGTTTATTTATCATATACGATTAGTAAAATGTTTAAATAAAATCAAGATGAAAGAATATTCATTTTTCTAAATTTTATATATTAGAAACTTCAAAATCTAGAGTTTTAGCCTATGTGTACTAAAATATTCAATCCATCAGACATTCATCATATAATTTATCAATTCTTTAGTTTTCCTGAAATTGAGTTTTATTTACTTCAACTTATAATGTCTCCAAAAAACCATCTTTAGATTCACTCCCCCTTAAGGAATACCCCATAAAACTTCATTTCAGGGATATCACTAAATTACATTACTATAAATTACCTATTTCAATAATATCATTTGGATAAATAGATAATAAGGTGGATCCTACTTTTCACATAAATTATTGAAAAAGGAATGATAAATATTTCTCAAACCAGAAGCTTCCTATACCTCAGCTTCATTTTTCTTCACAAATTCAACCTCAACATCCCCAGAAACAATCTTTTTGGGTGGAATAGACTTCTAATTATTTTTATGTTTCAATTTTTATAGGAGTTTTTTATTCAGAAGTGTGATCAGGGAACATTCTTTCTTATTTTCTTTTACTTTTAAAAACCTTTCTTCCATGAATTTTTCTATCCATAAAACCATACAAAATATCATAATATTTTCATATTTCTTCATCCCTTGATATTTTTATTTCATAGTAACCTTTGTATCTTCCAAATATTTATTCTATTGATTTATATATTTCTCTAACCTAAATAACCATGTCATGTAATTTTAAGGGGAGTCACCAGCCTTTTTACACCTTACACATAGCTAATTAACTTATGGTATGTTACCCTTCGGTGGTAACTTCTAGTGTACCTCAACTTTATAATCAATTAAATCTTCCACCATTACAATTTTCTTGTATATTTATTATACTGATTTACTTTGTTTCTTAAGCAAGCTTATGTTGACTCAAAAATTCATATTAGGTTTCGAGTTTTCTATGAAGTGTAATTTTCTTTCATATAATTAATATATTTTATTTGGTATGACATAAACTTCTGGTTTCTTATTGGGGGAAACCTTATTTGTAACTCCATTTTTTATACATACCAAGGTAGACTTACCATAAATCTTCATTCTCTTTCTTTAATTATTGTGGTACCCTTCTATTAGTTATACTTGAGATGTTTTTGGTAGTTGTAACCTGGCACTCACTATCACCATTACCAATTTGTTCAAAAATTCCAAATATTTTTTCATGATATTCAAACCTATTATATGTCAACATGTTTTCCTTATTCCATGTACTTTTTTTATAGATATTCTAATTTATCCTAACTTTTGTTATGACCCCCCTTAGTTTAGGTCTTATCTAATTTTTATACCTTATCATATTTTGCCAACAATTGATAGTCATGTGTCTAAACATTACAGAACACTACTAGAAGTGGATGAGTATTATCTTCTTCCATTGTGGTGAATTTTTGTTGGTAGACCAAATTTTATATGATTCTTCATTACAAACACATTGTGGGGAACACCTTCTCACTGTATTCCTTTATTCCATGTTTAGGGAAGTAGTGGGCATCTCCATATTTTTCATTACCCATTTTATCCCTATTCTTGAATTGTATCATATACAATTTAGTGTATTTGAATTAGTGTTAATATTTTTACTAGAAATTGGGTTTAACTTCATCTTTGTTCCATTTAAATATGGAACTTCTAATGATTTCACATTCATCCTGCCATAATAATGAATCTTTTAAGAGGTAATACTTTCCTTCAGAATTATGGTAGTGGCTCCTTACCTCTCATCATGTGAATTTTCAACTTGATTATCTTCCATGCTTCTCAATTTCACCACCAGCTCAAGGAACTTTAAAATTAAAGTGATCTTCTGATCTTCAAGGTTCTTCACTTTATATTTACATTCAACTAATAACTTACACATATTTTCCTCCTGAAGATTACTCACCTATTTTAGGGAATGATCATGTTCCATCAATAATTTCTCCTCAATTTCTAATTTCGTATTCTTAACATCAATAATTTATTTTTGAGTATCCCATACTGCATAGTGGTTTTCCCTAACAACTTATGATAACATAAACTTTTCACATAAACTCCTTTACAAACTTTATTCCATGAGATTGAAATTTTATTTAAATAGTATCACTATTTTATCTTTATCCTCAATAAGTTCTCTGAAGGTTTCACATACATGTACATTTCAAATATTTTTTTCATGCATTTTACTTTCATTTTACAATGATTTTACAAGCTATTTTATCCATCTAGGTTTAACTTCCAACTGAGAGTGATTGATGTCAATTTTATCATTTAATTAATATATAGATTCCAAAGAAATTTCCAATATATATTCTTATCAAAAAGAGTTATTTCCAATTATTCTAATATTAGGGAGAAAATTTAATTATAAAGTTAGAAAAACTACCCCTTTACTTCTAAATATTCTATGAGGATTTTTCATTTTCAAAACTTACTAGCCAATACATCCTATGTCTCATAAAATTATCTTTTCAGCTATGATTTTTCTCCATATATTCCCTTTATGAATGATAATATGTAATATAAAAATTAAATAATAAATCTCTTCATGTAGTCAATGAATTCATTATATAGTTCTTCAATAGATTCAAATGACTCAAACTATTCATATCTTGAACTTACATCTTAAAAAATATTAATTCAGAAAGATTTAACATTATAAAATCTGATCTAATTACCTTCAATTCGTTGAATATCCTCCTTATTTTTTTCTAATAGGCTAACATTTTCTAATTTTAAGCTTCTTTCTTATTTTGTTTTTTTCAATTTTTAGTCCAAAATCTCCATGTTTATTGTACCTAGAATATCTTCTAATGTTTTCATCTCTGGTTTACCTATCTAATATTCTAGTAGAAATATCATTGAATGGTCCAAAAATAATCACCTCATATAGATCATTAAAAACAACCGAGACAAAAATAGTATCTCGATAAATAATGAACCTATGCTCTAATAGAACTTGTTAGTCCTAGAGAATCGTGCAGTCACCTTGAAAGGATGTTGAATTCAAGGTGAATAAATTTTAAAAATTATGTTTGACTTAAAATTTTGTTTCCTTTATGTTTATTAATAATATTTCATCAGTTATGTTGTATGGATATTTGATATTCACTCTCAATACTTATTACCTCATTCAGTACAAATAATGTAGAGGAAATAGAACACATGTATTTTTATAAAGTTTAGACCAAATATGGGAATCCTACTTCTTATTATACTCAGGATGTCTAAGTCATAGTTTCTTAACTTTATCATATGTAATATAATGAGTAAGTACATTATCCTTTAAACTAATAGTATGATTCAACCTAAACTTTGATACTGTAATAGTACACATGTGGTTGAACATTATCCAGAAAATATCTTTACACCTCTCAGTAAAAATAATGGTGTTTATTATACTAGACCCACCAGTCTTCAATATTTCTCATAAAACATCCTCATGAATGGATCCTTGAATAAATTTTATACTTATACTATAATTAGCATGAACATCATCCTATCCTAGTTTTTGGTAGAATAATCTTCCGGATCTCCCACTGCCTCAAAATACAATTTCTAAAACATCCATACATTCTTACTTGACATTGTTCTACCTATCATCCTTCTGGTATTTTATATACAGATGAATCACTCAATACATTAGAACTTCTAGAGAATACTTGGCTTAATTCTTCCTCTCCATTTTGTTTCTTAATAATATTATCATCTCTCTCAATACTTCCTCATTATCTCTCTAAGAAATTTCATGCAAATTATTATTTCTATTTATATAACCATGCTCTCTCTAATAAATATGGGGAACATGTGGGATTAAATTTTAAATTCCCACCTTCTAAATTATTTAATTGATCACCTTCCATATATTTCGAGGATATCAGGATTTAAATCCATAAAAGATCCCATGAAACTTAATATAAACATTCATTAACACATAAGTATACATTTTATGTAATAAAAAACTTTCCATCGTGAATATTTAATGTTAATAATCCAACATAGAATCAACCTAATTAATTTTACTTCACTATATTTATGATAATTCCTTTAGTTTCTTCAAGTTCTCTTACTTCTGTAGACTTCAATCAGCCACTATTGGCCAATGAACTTTGGTATAAGTCAATCAGCTCTTTATGGTACTGAATTTTCCACCAAATAATATTCTAAAACCTTCAATACTCTAATATTTCGATGACACGATTTTGGTGCTTCTGGTGGACTCAATCAATTGCACTATCATTCTATTATAACTAAGCTTGTGACTTATTCTTTTGATCAACTCGTCTTCTGGTCATTATATCTTTTGATCAATTCAGCCTCTAGAATATGACACTTCTCACCTCTTCGTTGTATCTGTACTCAACTAAACTTCTTACTTAATTCTCTGGTTCTTGCTTCCAAATATCTCAAAATTAGGCATCTCAACTCATCTATCGATGATCCATCTTCTAGTAAACATGAAACTCCTTGAGGATTTAAACACATCCTCAATTTATAATGAGTTGTAATTTTACAAATACATCCTTTGGATTTATAACTTCAAGTAAACTTATATAACTTTTGATCTTTTGTAAATGTGATATTATTCTGACGGTTTATCTATCGGTGTACTCTTCTTATAGATGCACAATAAAATTGCATCCATGAAACTATTTGTTCTCCAAGAGTATATGGAATAACTTCTATTCAACTCATTTCATCCAACTATAACTCATATCTTTAATCTCTCAAATATGTTATTAAATATCCCCATCTATCAGTAAAACCATTCCATTTCCTCTCTATAATATCCTATTGAACCATTATTCCAAGTTATTTTTGTATATAGTTATTATTAAACATTCATAATGTTTTATTTCTCTTGATTAACATTTTTGAAATCATCATATGTGTATATAATTCTTCCAATAACATTAATAAATAACCCTCCAACCACCAGAAATATTTACTTCCATCTCTTCCTCTTTAATTATAGTGATATGTTCCTTAAATAATCCATTATTAGATCTCAAATATTCTAGTGGACTTTCTTCCAAAATAACCATAAGAATATTTCTCCTTTAATATACTCATTAACTATGATAAAAACCACTGACAAAAAAAAATATACCATCACCATCATCTGATAGGTACTTTAATCTCCCCTTGTATTTTTTTGTCAATACCCATTCAAAACTAAATTTAGTGGTATATCTCCCCCTTATTGAAAATAAATTCAATGTATATTCAATCTCCATTTTTTTATAACTTTGAGTGAGGGACTTTCCTCGTCAATTTTATCCCCCATTTATTGATTTGAATTTTAATCCCCCTTATTGAAAAGTTAGATTAAAGAATGAACTTTCTTCATACTTTTTCTTATTCTCCTATATTTTTTTTAAATTGATTTTAAAACTTGAATTTATTAATATAAGGATGGAATCACCTTTTTTAAAGCAATGAGAAACAAATCAACCAACTCTAAGTCTTCATGATCAATGATCAGAGTAGAAAAAAAAAGAGGTTTAACTTGGATGTCATAGTTATCCATAAAAATTCCCCAAGTGATACAAAAATAAAAATTCTTATTTAAAAGGTGATTTCATGAAACCTATATCCTATATTAATCTCAAAAAATATATTAAAAACTCAATCATAAAATAAGGGTTTCCCCCTTTACAAAATATTTTTCACTTTTTATTAGATAATAAAATTATCTCTGCCAATGAAATATAAGTTTATTTTTTAAATAAAAATTATAAAATCTTAAAATTAACCTAATAAGATAGAATATTTATTTTTTATATTATTCATTATATGTAACATAATCATCTATATTTTCATCCTCTTGGTACTTCAATATTTAATCCATTATATTTTCAGCATCTGATTTCTCAGTTCTTTTTTTTCTAGAAATCAATATTTTTTTAATTAAACATATAAATACCTTAGAAAACCCATCATAATTTTCAATCTCCCTTAAGAGGTGAACTCAATGAAACTTCATTTCATGGATCTATATAAATTACATAAACTTAAATTATTTTTTCAACAAAAACATTTAGATCATGTGAGAATAAGGTGGATCTTCCTTTTCTCATTAGTTAAATAAACAGGGATGAGAAATCTTTCTCAACATACAAGCTTCCTTTACCTCAACTTTATTTTTATTTATTCCTCCACCCTTACCTTTTTGAGTATAAATATTCTTGGGTGTCATGGAATTCTTTTAATTATTTTCACTTTTCAATTTGTGTGGGGGTTTCTTCTTTATAGTTTCAAACAAGTAAAATTATTCATTTTTTTCATTATTCTTCTACCTCTATGCTTCATCCAATTTTTATAGAAATAAAACAATAAAAACATTCAAAATATTTTCACCTTTCTTCTTCTTTTGAGATTTTTCTTTCCCATTAAACTTTGTATCTTTTAAAACTAGCTTACTTTGATTTGTCAGTTTCTCTAGCCCAGGTAACCATGTTATTAAATTTTTAGGGTTATGTACAACCTTCTTACACCTACCACATAACTTCTAAAAATAAAGAAAGATACCCTTTAATGGTAGCTTTTGGTGTACCTCAAAATATTCATTGGAGATGTGTTTATCATTCCAATATGTTTGTTTATTTCTCTAATTGATTCACTTTTTTTATGGAGCTTGATTTTATTAACATGAATATTCATAGCGTGTTTACAAATATTCATGAAGTTTCCTTTTATATAAAAAAATTAATATATTTTTTTGGTCATTCCATCTTATTTTACTTTATTCTTGAGTAAAACCTTCTTTATAAATTGTTTTTATTTACTTCCCAAGGTAGACTTACCATATATCTTCCTTTTATTTTTCTTCATCTATTGTGCTTCCTTATTTTAGTTATGCCTAAGTTATGCTTGGTAGTTCTAACCCATCACTCACCATCACCATGACCACTTCTTTCACAACATCCACAAAATTTTTCAAGATATTTATGTTTTTTAAATGTCAAAATATTTTCTTTCTTCGGTGTACATCAGATATACTTATATAAATTTCACTAAAATTATTCTATACTCCCCTTTACTATAAGCCTTATATGATTTCCATATATTGGATTATTATGAAAAAAAATTGATAGCCACGTGTCCAAACATTCAAAAATATAAAAAGTATCCAATAAGTCATGGATTATTCTATTGTATTGAATTTTGGATGGTGGATAGAACTACCTAAACTTCTTACTTCCAGACACCTTGTGTGGTAAAAATTTTAATTTTATTCCTTTATTCCACCTTTAGGGAAGTAGTGGATGCATACATATTTTTCATTACCCATTTCAGTTTGTTCCTTGAACTGTATCTTATGTTATTCAAGGTATCATAATTAGTACAAATAGTTTTACCTAAAATTAGCTTTATTTTCTTCCTCATTTTATCAAAATATGAAACTTTTAATGATTTCATATTCTTCCTACCACTATATAATTAGTAATTCTAGTAGTGGCTTTTTTCTTATCATTATGTGAAGGTTCAACTTGAGTATATTCCATGTTTCTCAATTTCAATTCCAGCTCAAGGAACATTGAATATAAAGTGTTATTAGAATCTTCAAGACACATCACATTATATTCACATTCAACTTCTAAATTCTACATATTTTCTACATAAAAATTACTCACCCATTTCATGAAATAATCAAGTTACTTTCTTATTTTTCCTTGATCTCCGATTGAGTATTCTTAACATGAATATTTTCTTTGTAATTATACCCAGTAACATGGAGTTTTTATTTCATGACCCCCTCCCCACAAAGATACAATGAGGGGAGAGAGATTGTGACTACATTATTCACACCTACAGTAGGACATGGGTTGAGGACTAGCACCAATGGTATAGTAAACATGTATATGGGAGGAATTAGCCTCTAAGATAAACATGCAAAAGGGAGAGATAAGAAGGATACAAAAACCAACAACAAATTAGATTGATATATAATATAAAACATAAGTTAAAACTTTCAATGGCATATAGTACTATAAAAACTAAAATTAAAACTATAAGTATTAACAAGGTAAAGATAACAGTGACCACGAATCTCAAATAGCTCCCGCTAAAACCCAAGCTAGTCATATCCAGTATGATCACCAACCTACTTCGGCTGACCTAAAAACAATTATATATACATTGGGTGATCATAATAGTATACCTAGTATGATCCTACCCAGATCCTCTTGTGAAAAAGATAAAGAAAACATGCTAAATCACAGTGAACAATAGTGAAACTAACTCATCACCTAAAAATGTATACTATGTTCTATGCCTCAAAATCGCTAACTATCACCAAGTATCACATACAAGAGAGAATATTATATAGTAAAAAAACATCAAGGGCACCTCACTTATTCTTACACACTAGTTTTCAGCTCTTCCTTATCATCACACATCCTGAGCATCTCTCTCCAAAAGTAAGCTGGCCTGAAAACACCTAAGCCAAGAACCACCATATGCACCCCATGCATCACATAACCACCTCACCCCATATCACAACCAAATAGAAACCAAGTAGTTTCTAGGATCCACCATAGCCTATATGATATATATTTAAAACCCCAGGTATTATACCTCAAGCTATTACAGCCCATTCACCGATTAAGTACCTCAATTCATCACAACCAATACACATCATACCAATAATAATCCTTTCGATGCTGTATTTAGTAATACATGTGTGTGAAATAACCACAATCCATTTCAATCCTCTACACACATATATGGGAAAAATAACCACCATGCATATTAATAGAAGTAACTACCAAGATAATGGAGTGGTGCTAGAGGGGTAGTCATCTATCCATACTCTCACTTGGATGTTGGGGAAAACACCCTTCAATAATCCATTAGGTGTCATTTTCCTTAACTGAAATGGGCAGGAAACATATAAAATCACATAATAGGCACGATATAATATAGATCACAACCACACTATGGAAATAACCTAGTCTTAGACTCAACTATAGCTAATGCTGCTTGGACTCTCGGCTGACACTACTATGACCAGACATCTTATAAGAATAAAACCATATAAAATAGATATATTAAATTCATTCTATACTTCAAAGAATATCATTTTTTTAATTAATTAATTGGAAATTAATTAACAATTAACATTATTCTAGATTACATTGAATTGTTTTATATTACATCATTAGGGTAAAGTCCATTCCCTCTAAACACAATCCAATCCAAGGAATTGGTTTATCAGGATTAAAATATTTTTAGAATTTTCATTTCATCATCAACCAACCCCATAGTTTAAACACTTATGTATTCATTATTATTATCATTCCATATCTA
Source organism: Viscum album (assembly GCA_963277665.1). Classification (NCBI taxonomy): domain Eukaryota; kingdom Viridiplantae; phylum Streptophyta; class Magnoliopsida; order Santalales; family Viscaceae; genus Viscum; species Viscum album. The sequence continues at coordinate 998,223,444 of OY728135.1, forward strand.
GGTACTCTAGGAAAACCATCCTAAGCTTCCACCAAGAGGGAAACATGCATTCAAGCACCTCCAACCACCTCAAGGAGTGGGGAAAGGAATGAAGATATAAACAAATTAACCGACCGTCAACCATTTAACAAATTCAATAAAACATAACATATCTCAGAATATCATCAATAGGTAATCCCAAATTAACCCATCAATCACCTCTGATTTCATACCCAAAACCCATATGCATACATTGATGCATCTCTCCATCAAAGGCATTATCTACTTCCACGTCATCTGGGCCTCCCCACCCCATATCACAACAGCCATCCTAAGATCACATAACATCCAGGCATCCCTTCCCCATATCACAACATCCATCTTAGTCTCACATAAAAAGGCTCATATCCAAATCATATCACAAATCTGCAGGAAACACACAATAAATCAACAAGGCAATTAGGCCTTCAAAATATGTTATTATGCCATCAAATGCAAACAAACTCCCACAACTACTAAACCAGGCACTCCACCTTATCAATAAAATAGTTAACTTAGGCCCTAGAATCTATCTTTATCAAAAATATAGTTCTTTTTCCATATTTAATTATCTGATTTTTTAATAGGTTCCAACTATAGGCAACCTAAGGCATCATGCTATAATAAGCTATCAAAGGAAAAACATGATCTTAGCATTTATTCTAGTTTCAATAATCTAGTGAAGCGCCATTCTCAATTAACGTGAAATTTTAAATTATTATCAACAAGAATTATCATGTTTTAGGTTCATTAACTAATTTCAATTAAACATGCATACTTGCATCAATTTGATCAATATAAAATTACATCAACCATCGGATTAAAAACATGCCTCTTATATAATTATTATTGAGAAAATTAATTATAAATTAATTATATATTTACATTATTTACCAATTTCCATTAATAATAACATGCTAAAAAAGCACAAATCATAAATATCATACCACCTAGAAAATCATGAGGCAAACCGCTGTCACGGTACAAGGCAAAAACATTGACATGTGATCACTATCCAATTTCTTTAATTCAGTTCAAATAATTATTAGTTTAATTTGATCATAATGAAAAGGTATAAAGAATGATAAATTTATGATTTCACATAAATAAAATATAACCAACAAATCACATACCTCAAAATCTGTTAACTTTCGGCACCCAAGAACGAACCACGCTGCAGATCTCTGATCATCTCTCCTGTAAGAAATGCATCCATCCAAAGACGTAGCGACACAACCAAACTAAAAAAACCAGGAAAACCCCATTATAAACATGTGATATCATATAAAACTTCATATAAGGAACACATAGGAGGAAAATGATTCTCAATTGATGGGATCTTGAATTGCTGAAGGAGAGAGATATTTTTCACATAAAACCAAGAGATATATCCACTAGACATAGGGTTTGGATAAAACACAATTCGTTAAAACATTTAAATATATACAACATCGAGGATTTAAATGGCGAGTAATCTCTTTTCACATTGTGTAATCCCTAGGGTTTAGTTTTTGCTAAAAATTGCATCACCTTTTGTTTACTTAACCTTTAAAGTTACACGTTGTTAACCATCCATACAAAATTAATTAACTTCAAATACATGAATTCAAAGACTTACACATCATGTATTCACCCCGCTTCCAACTTTTTAGAAGCCAGCACTTCCGAACTTATTCCAAGCCTCCTCCAAGATCCACAAGCCATGGAAACTCACACAAGGATTGAACACATGGATCTGAGACATTACATTAGATACCTATAAAAAAATCTCATCCTCAAGAACCCAAAACAAACCAAAAAAGAACAAAAATGGGGTCATCTAAATAGCCACCCCTAGAGATTCCTCTTAAGGATCTCACCATCTCAAAAGCTCTATCACCTCACTCAAAGGTAAACAGTGTAAGACCATGCAATAAAAACAACCATCTCTTGAAAAATATCTTGGGGGAGATACCTCTCAAATGTGAGTAAATACACAAAAATCAACAAGATAAAACCATCTCATAAACTATAAAGGTGCACAACTATAAGTGAACAATGTTACAAGAGAATATATAAAAATAAAATAGCTTAGGCTACTAAGTGTGCATCTATGACTCATGTTCCCAGGTACTATCCTCCAAACCACCATGTAACCAAAGCATATGCACCAACGTAATTGAATTCCCATGAAACAAATTCTCTGGGAGGTCCTAGATCTATATAGGATACTCCTTGAAGGTTGCTTCATCATGAACATTGATCTCAACCTAATCGATGATCGGGGAGTTTTCATGAAGATAAAGATAGAGCTACGACATGTAAAACATCATGTCTCTGGACCATCTATAGGGGAAGTTCTATATGATACACCATAGCTTCAACATGAGTGAACACCTTGGAAGGCCCAAAAAATCTGGGAGAAATCATACTCTTGTGACCAAACCATTGATGTCCATGATGAGGAGCCACCTTTAGAAACATGTGATATCCCACATAAAACTCTATATGTATCCTCCTATGATCTATATATGATTTATAACGATCATGTACTACCTTCATCCTCTCAATAATTACCTGAACCATATCTATCTTATTCTGTAACAGTTTCATCATAATAATTACGGCCTCTCTGACCCCAGTCCATTACAATAGAGAATAGAAATATAGGTTGTATAAATCATCAAATGGTGTCATACCATTTGTGGAGTGGACACCATTATTGTAATAAAACTCAACTGAGGACATGTTTCTCATCCAAGAATGTCCAAAATATAGGACATAAGATTTCAACATGCATTCAAGAGTCTAGATGGTTTGCTTTATCTAACCATCCATCTATGAATGAAAATCAGTGCTAAGGAATAACTGAGAACCAAAAGAACATTGGATACCTCTACATGCCCTAGAGGGAAAAAAGGATCTCGGTCAGAAATGATCATATTTGGGACTTTGTGGAGTCACACCACCTCCTCTAGATACATCTTCAATTGAACCTTTGTTGAGCTCAACTCCTTGACCACTATAAAGTGGGATGATTTTTTTAAATGATCCACTATCACCCATATAGAATATTAACCTCCCTAAAATCAAGGAAAACTCATAATGAAGTCCATCAAGATGTCCTCCCACTTCCACTGGGGAAAATATAATGGTTGGAGAAAATTGCTATGAACACGGTGCTCATCCCTCACCTTCAATATGACCAATCATTGAGAGACAAACTCTGCAATTTCATGCTTCAACCCAGGCCACCAAAACTGACCTCTTGAAGATCGGTACATCTTGGTCACACCAGGATGAAGCACCAAAGGAGAACTATGTAACTTCTAAGGAACCATATCACACATCACCAAAGGAATGGAAATACTTCCTTGGAACAAGAACTCATGTGGTCCATCCTCAGACCAACCGTTAGGGGAATCATAAAAAACAACTCAGTCTCTCTAGAACTCCACCTTAGAATCCCCCAACCAGGACTCCTCCACCTGTTGAACCAAATATGACTACACTGTCATGTAGAAAAGACTACCTCTGCTCCCAACCTCTCCCATATCAAGATGCATCAAGGATATTTCCTCATTCACTCTACAAGAATACCCTGATTCACGCATGGTGTCACTACGTGACTTCCTGCTCAATGTATAGACTACAAAATTTCCCTTTCCTAGCATTTATGAAATTTCAAATTCATAATACTATAATAATTCCACCCACCAATGATGATTCAAGTTTAATTTATGTTAAGAGAATACATTTCTCATGCTCTTATGGCCAGAAAAAACCAAAAAAATGTTCACCAATGATGTAATATCACCACAACCTCAAATAAAACACAATTTCCAACAACATGACATCATGGATGGAATAGTTATTCTCAAGGGGACGTAACTGTTGATACCCATAGTAAAAAAATTATCTCAGCTACATCAGAACACAGCCCAACCCAAGATGTGAAGTGTTACAAAATCCTCAAACTGAACACCTTATATTGGAAAATACAGGACTAGAGAGTTGACCATCTTCTCCTTCAAGAACTCAAAAGTTTCTTGACACAGGTCAGTCTAAAAGAACACCTAATCATTATAGTTCAAGGCTATCAGAGGAGTTGAAACCCGAGAAAAATTGGTTATGAACCTCCTATAATATCTCGCAAGACCAAAAAACCTTCACACCTCTACCATTGTCTTGGGATATTACTAATACACAACTCTCTCTATCTTTGAGGGATCCACAAATAATCCCTACTAGGACACCACATGCCCCACAAATGGACTTCAAAAGCCCATAACTCACACTTTAATAACTTCCCACATAGCTTCTCATGAATAATAACTCCCAAAATGGCACATATAAGCTTTGCATGCTCCTCCTCAAACACAGAGTACACAAGGATTTCATTGATGAAAACCACCACAAACTTATCCAAGAAATATTGGAACACTTTTTTCATCAACCCCATGAATAAATTTAGATCATTAATCACACCTAAAAACATCACAATGAACTGATAATTCCTATGAAGATAATAGTAATCAGTCTTCAGAATACCCATCTTCCACCCACATATGATGATATCATGACTGCAGATTGATCTTTGAAAACAAATTCCCACACATTAGCTAGTTTAATAAATCATCAATCCATGGACGAGGACATAAGTTCTTCACTATCACATGTTTTAAGTGAGGATAATTTATACAAATCCACAAACAACCATCAACCTTATTCATGAACAAAATAGGAGCACCCAAACGTGACACGCTCAATCAAAAAACAACATCACCACAATAGATCATTGATCTTTAATCATAGATCATTCAACTCATAAGGATCCATTCGATACGGTGACATTGATATAGGAGACACACCTGGATATAGCTCAATCCCAAACTCGATCTCCCATCGAGGGGGTAACACTAAAACCCCCTATGGAAAGACATCAATGTACTCTTCTATGGCCCTGGGAAATGTCAAATGTTGAACCTTCAATGAACTCCGCATCAACTCACCCATAAAATAATACAAGTACATAACATGCCTCTAACCCATATGAGGGTATCACTCTCCCACAAACACCATTGGATCTCCATAAACATCATAGAACACAACCTGCCTTGTGAAGAAATTTATGATATCCTACATTGAATACAACCAATCCATGATGTGAATGATGTCATATGGATGTATATGTAAACATTGGAAATACTCTAAAGAGAAATGTTTCCCCAGTAGTGGGTCACAATATCTACATACTTCATACAAGTCATCTCAACCTCCAACTGGCATAGTCAACTCCAAGGGGACTCAAAGCCTCTCTATCTTAAGTCAAAAATCATGGATTAATTTAGGTGATATAAATGAGTGTGTCTCTCCAAATTCAGACAAAGCATGAACCCAAGTAGAAAAAAATAAAAGGGTTCCTTGAACGACATCTGGCTTTCCTAGAGATGGCAATGCTAAAGTTTGAAGCTGACACCGACTAGCTTTGAAACCTGTTTGACCCTACTGAAGACCACCTCCACAAAAGCTCTATTCTCTCTAAGAATGAGGATCATCTCGAGGCGGTACTATAACTTCCCCATCTCCTATTTTCTAATCCCAAACTGGACCACCCTACTGTTGCTACCTCAGCTGAAAATGCCTCAATAGAGGAACCTGAATTGGAACACCTGGAACACACTGAATGCTCAAAAAAGTTGGGAAATATCTCTAATGATGAACTTAGCCTCCATAATAAAAATATGTGTCTGATACCTTTGTATAAGTCTAAGTTCCTCCTCCTTCAGAGAAACATGATGATGAGGGCTAGGACCTATTCCTGGCTGACTGAAAACTCTTTTGTCTTGAAAACTAGGAACCATGGACCATAACATTGCTTCATGAGGAATCCTGTCAACTCCCCTCTCATGATGACTTGGTTCTAGCCATTTTTCTATGAATAAACTATTCTCTCTCCAAAACCACAAGATACTTCTTCAACATAAATAGGGTGAAATTGTGATAGATCTATAGATGCAAAGCCTCCTCAAAATGCCTCGCCCTAGCCTCCTTATATGGAAATAGGTATAAATCATATCCCATAAGGGTCATCAAATAGGCCCTAAACTCTCACACATTGGAGCTCCCTTGCTAAAGAGTAAGAATCTCCTAGAGACTAGATGTCTTCATAATCTATGAAAGAAACTATACTATTAATTGGTCTCAGAACTTCTCCCACACGACTATCAACACCTCATGATCCCCAAGGAATAAGAACCACCACCGCCTCACTACCTTATGTAGCATTATCACATCCAATAAAAACTTGTTATGCTTTCAAGCATCGATCGAAATGAAATATTTCTCAACCTCCTCCAACAATCCTTCTATGACTGCATCTAAAAAGGAGCCCTCATACTTATGTAGACTTTGGCACTGAAACTCTTGAAGTGTCCTCCTACAAGTGTTATCATCATCAACCTCTATTCTGGTGTGATCTATTAGCACATCCTTTTGAACATCATCAACAACAACCTAACGAGGACATTGACCTATAGCCATTCCTACAAAAAGAAAAATATATTAGAGATTATGAACCTAGAATATGAAATATTTAACATTAATTATTTAATTATTTTATTATCTTGGTTAAGATTTTAACCTATCCCAAGTTCTACCCATTTCAAACACTAGCACAAAGAATAATGATGTATGATCCCTTCCTAGGATGCTACCCTGAAACCAACATCACTTATTTTAATAGCCTTAGAAAACTTAAAGGTCCTTACATCAGATCTCTAGGGGCCATAAATAGTCATGTCTTAGCTAATATCCTATTTTTACATCACTTAATAAATTTAGGTGACACTGTTTCCCTACCAACCCATGAAACCTCACTTGTTATTAACATCAAAATCCATATTATCCCTCAAACCTAAAAATTTGATATCACTCTCTCCTGATTACTTCCCCACAAAGACACCACAATGAGGGGAGAGAGATTGTGATTGCCTAAGTCCCACCTTCAGTAGACTCTGGGTTGGTGACAAGCACTGAGGGTATAGTAAACATGCATATATGAGGCATTACGCTCTAATAAAAATATATGGAAGGGAAATATAATAAGGATAAAACAATCTACACCTACTCAAATAGATATATAAAAGAAAAATCAAGTGAAAAAATGTAATTTCACACAATATTATACCAAATTAAAGGAAAACAACAAGCACCAAAAAGGTAAAGACGACATCAACCACAAATCCCAAATAGCTCCTCCTAAACCCCAAGTTAGTAATATCCAACCTAATCACCAACCTGATCCAGATGACCTAAAAAATAGTTCATATATATGTAGGGTGAGCATGATGATATAATTAGTAGGACCCTACCTGGAGCCTCTCATGAAAAAGATAAAGAAATCATGCTAAAGCAAAGTGAAAAACAGTGAAACTAACTCATCACCTAAACATGTATACTAAGTTACCACCCTTATCATAGATAAATCTCACCAAGTATCACATACAATAGATCATATAATATAGAAATAAAATATCAAGGGTAACCCACTCCTAGTTCATCATTTATTTGCATGTCTTCCCCAACATACACATCCTGAGAATCTCTCATCAAAAGTAAGACAGACCAAAAAAACCTGGGAAAGGATCCACCACATGCACCTCATGCGTCACATAACCACAACATCCCATATCACAACCAAATATTAACCAAGTATTTTATATGATCCACCATATCCTGTATGATGTAAATCAAACATAAAGTGTTATACCTCAAGCCATTACAACCCATACACCAAGTTAGTACCTCAAGAAAGCATAATACATACACGTCATACCTATAATAATCCTTTGGATAGTATGTCTGATAATAAATGTGTGTGAAATAAACATAAACCATCAAAACACTTAATGCACATATATGGGAAAAATAACCACCATTTATACTAGCAAAAGTAACTGCCAAGAGAAGATAGTGGGCCATAAGGGGTAGTCAGCCATCCATCCTCCCACTAGGATGTTGGGGGAAACACCCTGTTAGAGTCCACTGGGTGTTAGTTTCCCTAATCGATATGGGTGGGGTATCCTATAAAATCACATAATATACATAATATAATATATCTCACAACCAAACTATGGGAATAAACAAGTCATAGACTCAACTAAAACTAACATCACTCGGACTCTCGACTTCCACTGCTAGGACCGTACATCTAATAAGCACACAAACATATTAAAGAGCTACAATAAATTCCTTATTTACATCTAAGAATTTAATTTAATTAATTAATTCTTTATACATTAATTAAACATTAGAATTATTCTAGATTACATTGCATTAAATCATCATAGTAAAGTCCATATGCTCCAAGAATAATCTAAACCAAAGACTTGCTTTATCAAGATTAACATCTTTAAGCATTTTCATTCCATCATCAACCAACCCCATGGGTTAAATAGTTATTTATTAATTATTATAATCATTTCATATCTAGATACTCTAAGAAAACCATCCTAAGATACCACCAAGAGGTAAACATGCAGTCAAGCACCTCCGGCCACCTCAAGCAGTGGGGAAAGGAATGTTGATAAAAAAACAACCTGGCCATTGTACATTTAACATATTCAAGAAAGCGTAATAGCTATCAACATTTCATTAATGGATAATCCAATATTATCCCATTCCATCACCTCCAATGCCATCCCCGAAACCCACATGAATATACCAATGAATCTCACCATCAAAGGGATCATCTTCCACCACATCATCAGGGTCTCCCCACCCCATATCACAAAAAACATCCTATGATCATCTATCCTTATCTCACATCAAATTTGGTCTAACTTCCCTAAATCACAACATCCATCCTATGATAACATCATAAGGATCATATCCCGAGCACATCACAAAGAAGAAGGAAATAAATTAGAAATAAATAGGGTAACTAGGCCTTCAACACAATGCATTTAGCCTTCTCATGAAAATGAACTCTCATAACTCCAAAATAAGGTGCTCAACCTTTTCTAGTAAATAAGAAACTCCTGACCTAGAAACTATATTTATCAAAAAAACAGTTCTTTTTTCATCTTGAATGAACATGATCTTTTATGAATAGGTTCTAACTCGAGGAAACCAAAGGCATCAATCTATAACAAGATATCAAAGGAAAAACATGATCTTAGAATTTATTTGTGTTTCAAAAACATAGAGAAGCGCCATTTTCAATTAAAATTACCATTAAAATTATTATAAAAATATTTTTCATTCTTTAGGTTCATTAACCTATTTCAATTAAATATTCATACCTGCATCAATTTGATCGACAACAATTTACATTAACCATCAGACTACAAACAAGCCTCTTATTTAATTATTCTTGATCCAATTAATTATCAATTATAATTCTAGGTTTATGTTCTCTAACCATCTCTATCAATAAAAATATTCTAACAAATAATACAACATAGATATTACACAATATAGAAAATCATGAGGAAAAATACTATCACGATACAAGAAACACCACCGACATCTGATCACTATCCAATTTCTTTAACTTGGTTCAAATAATTATCAGGTTACTCCCATCACCATCCAAAGGTCTAAAGTAAGTTCAATTTACAATTTCACATAAATAAAATAAAATCAATGAATCCCATACCTCAAAAGATTTCAATGTTCTTCACACAATAATGGACCACACTACATATCTCTGATCACCTCTCCCACATGAACTACATCCATCCAAGGATTACATGATATAACCGCACCAAAAAAATCCAAGAGAACCCCCATAATAAACATGGGAGATCATCTTATATCACATGGGAGAAATTAACATGAGGAAAGTGAGATCAAGTCAGGAGAACCCACTAGAAATTGAGGTAGAACTCCCCTTGTATTTCCATGAATTGAAAACAGAATCCAAGAATTGATAACCAATTGAAGAGATCTTGAAATGATAAAGGAGGGAGCCTCTTTTTTCCTTGAATCGAGATAGATGTTCATTGTTCATCATGTTTGGAAAAAAAAGAATTCAACTAAAACATTTAAAGATACACAACATCAAGGATTTACATGACATGTAATCCCCTTTCACATTATGTAATCCTTGGGGTTCAGTTTTTAATGAATCGTTTGTCACCTTTTTGTTATTTAACCCAAAAAATTACACATCATGAACCGGCCCTACACAAGGTGTGAAATTAACATACACAATGTGAAAGACTTAAAAGTTGTGTAGTATACCTACTTCCAGATTTTTAGTACACAATGCCACTATTCTTATTCCAAGCCTCCTCTAAGATCCACTAGCCTTGGAAACTCACAAAGTTTTAGACTACATGGATCCAGGACCTTTCATTTTCCCTAACAGCTTATTTTAATGCAAAAATTTCACCAAAAATCCTCTCTAAATATTCTTCTATAATGATGAATTTTTATTAAAATAGTATCATTAATTAATCCATATCCTCAATGAGTTTTTTTAAGGTTTCACTCATATATACCTTCTAATGTTTTCCTTTAAGAATTTTACCCTCATGTAGCAATGATTTTTCATAATATTTTATTATTCTAGTTTTAACTTCCATATGATATTTATTTACATCAATTTTAGATAATAATTCATGGAAATATTATCCCAAAACATTGTAATCTATGTTCTTCTCAGAGTGGATTATTTCTAATTCTTTATTTAATAAGATGAATATTTCATTACATTGTTGGAAAAACTATTCCTTTTCTTATATAAGTTTTGTGAGGATTTTTAATTTTTGTAACTTTTAAGACAATTCATCCTTTTATCATCAAGTTTTGATTCAAGTTATTATTTTTCTCCATATAGTCCCTTGATTAATGATAATATATAAGAAATAACATCAATAAATAATTTCTTAAAGTAGTACTAGACTTGATTGTAGATTTTATCAATAGATTCAACTAACCCAAACTCACCACAACTTGAACTCAAATGTTTTGAAGGATTAACTCAAGAATATTCATAATTATAACTCTTGGTATTATTACCTTTAGGTATTTAAATAGTTTCCTTCTATCGTTTCTAAGAGGACAACTTATGTGGATTCTGAGTTCCTTTCTTCTTCTATTTTTTCAATGTTTGGGATGAAAATTCCATGTTTTTTATACCTATAATATATTCTAATTTCTTCATATCATGATTACATATCTTATCTTTCAATATAGGTATATTTATATATTATTTAAATCTGAACTCTATATATATCATTGAAAACAAGTGATATAAAATAGTAGATCCAAACAGAGCGAACCTATTCTCTAATACCAATTTTTAGTGATAGAGAATTGTAAAGTCACCCTGAGAGGGTGTGGAGAATGGGTTATCAATATTTATTTATTAAGTTCAATTTAAACATTTGATTATATTAAAATAATCAAACCTCTATACTCATTTAAAATGTATTTATATTTAATATACTCCATCAATACTAACCCCATTATGAATCTTAAATAAATTAAGGAAAACCACACATAATGATTTTTACAAGGTTCGACCCCAATGTTGAAAAACTACTCCTTATTATTGGGATGTTTGAGTCATAGATTAATTAATTTATTATAATTATTAAAATTAGTAAATACATTATTCTTAAACCTAAGAGTAATATTCATTATAAACATTGAAACTATAGTATTACACATGTAGTTGATCTATTACCCAAAAATATCCTCCTTCCTTCTAATAGAAATGATGAAGTTGTTTATACAATAACCAACAATATTTAAGAGTTTTTCTAAAATTTACTCATGGATGAATCTTAAACTATATCCTAAACTCCCACTAAACTTATCGTACACATCATTATATCCCAACTTCTGGTATACTGATCTTCTGGAGATCCCACTACCTCAAAATAAGATGTTTGAAACATCCATAGATTAACACTTGATGTCAATTTAGATCACCTCCTTCTGGAATTTTTAATCTATATGAATCACTCAATAAATTATAACTTAAATTTATGTTATTATCAACTCTTATACCCTTATGATATTTTAGAGTGTACTTGATCAGTTACTTCCTCTAATTTTTGTTTCTTGATTATACTAGTAGCTTTATCAATACTTTCTCATAAACTCTCTTAAAAATTTATCTTAAATGATATTTCCCCTTTATATATCCATGATTCCTCTCATAAATATGGGGAAAAAATGGGATTTAATTTCAAATCCCTTCATTTTTAACTCTTGAATTGACAGTTTTTAATATCTTTCAAATATATCTTGATTTGACTCCATAAAAACTCCCATGAAACTCTTTGTCAACATTCTTTAAATCACCTATAGAACTTTACTAGAATCATGAACTTTACTTAGTTAATATTGAGCTTTTATCATCCATCTCATCATGGATATAATTATTGTTACTTCACCATGTTTATGTAAATTAACTTAGTATCTTCTTGCTCTCTTAATTCTGAAGACTTCACTCAGAATATTTCAATCAATGAACTTCCATATAATTCAATCAAATCCTTTAGGTTCTTACTTTTCCTCCACTCAATCTTCTATACACTTCAATACTATGAAATTACTATTACATGATTATTTTAGTTCTAGTTGACTCCATATATTTCAACATCATTCTCTTAGAGCCTAAATTTCATCTTCCTCTTCCAATTGACTCATATTCTGATTGTCATACCTTTTTTTATCAATTTAGCCTCCAGAATATCATTCTTATCACCTTTTCCACCTATTTGGAATCAACTCAACTTCTTGATGAAATCTATGGTTCGTCCTTTTATATTTCTCAAATTTTATTTCCTTAACTCATCTATTGATAGTATATATTCTAGTAAATTCAAAAATCCATGATACTTTACATTCATCCTCAATTTCTGATGAGAGGAAAATTTTCAAATAATTCCATTGGATTTTAAAATTCAACTTATATTGGAACAATTGTAATCTTCTATAAAATTGATGTTATTTTTATATTTTATCTTCCAATGAAATATTCTTCTAGAGGCACTATATCCCTATATCTGTGAAACTCTACTTTCTCTAGAAGTACATGGTATAACTTTTGATCAACTCATTTTATCCAACTTTAACTCAGAACTATAATCTCTATAATTTTATTTTTTATATAAGAAGTGAAAAATATAAAACATACCTTAAGATGATAGAATATTTATTTTTTAAATTTTTTATTATTTAAAACATTATCCTCTGGATTTTCAACCTTTAGGTACTATAATTTTCAATCCCCGAGATTTTTAGTATCTAATTTCACTGTTCTTTGGTTTTCTAGAAATTAATACTTTTCACTTAAAATTATAATATTTTCTGAAAAACCATCATCAATTTCACTCCCCCATAAGAGATAAACTCTATAAAAATTTATTTCATGGCTCTCCCTGAATTACATTACATTAAATTCCATTTTTAAATAAAAACATTTGGATCAAGTAGGAATAAGTAAGATATTCCTTTTATCTTCAGTCAGAGAAACAAGGATGAAAAATCTTTCTCACCTCAAAATATTCATTTGCCTCAGCTTCATTTTTTCCCATTCCTTCACCCTTAACTTTCTAAGTTTCAATATTATTGGGTGGTATAGACTTATTCTTATTATTTTCACATTTGTCTTTATGTGTGAGTGTATTTTCCATGGCTGTTAGAAAGGAAAATTATTCCTTATTTTATTTTAATTACAACCTTCATGATTCCTCAAAAAAATTTATACATAAAAACTAGAAACCCATTAAAAATCATCTTTCTTCTTCCATAGATGTTTTTCTTTCACATAAACATTTTTATTTTCTGAAACATACTTCATTTGATTTATTAGTTTCTTCTACCTAGGTTTCCATGTAATTAAATTTTCAGAGGTGTGGCTAACCTTTTTACAACTTACACACAACTTATTAACTTATAAAAAGTTTTAATTTAGTGGTAACTTCCAGTGTACCTCAATATCTTCATCAAATATTTAATCCACCATTCCAATCATCGTGTGTCATTATTATATTTATTCACTTTGTTTCGTGAGCTTTCTTATATTGAATTGAACATTCATGGAATATTTAAAAATGTCCATGAAGTGGCATTTTCATATATATAAGTAGAATCTTTTCATGGAAATTAAATCTTATACTTTTTTATTCTTGGTTGTAACATTATTTGTAAATTTATTTTCTTTACTTCAGAAATTAGACTTACTATCTATCATCCTTTTATTTTTCTTCAGATGTTATGTTCTCCATATTTTAGTTGCACCTAAGCAGTGCTTAGAAGTTGTAATTCAGTACTCAATATCACCATAATACTTCTTTAACAACTTCTATATAATTTTGAAGATATTAAAATCTATTATATATCAACATATTTTCCTTCTTACATGTACTTTAGTTGTACGTATCTGAATTTATCATAACTTATGTTATTCTCCCCCTTAGTGTAGGCCTTCTATACTTTCCTTAACTTGTCGTATTATTCCAATAATTGATATCAATGTGTCCAAACTTTTCAAAACACCAATAGTAGTCTATAAGCCTTGGATTATTCTATTTTATTTAATTTTTTATGGTGGAAAAAACATCCTAAACTTGTTCCTTTCAGACACCTTATAGAGAATGCCTATTTACTTTCTTCCTTTATCCACCTTCAAGTAAGTATGGTGTGTCTCTATATTTTTAATTAACCAGTTTTTTCATTGATTTAATTTTATCCTACACTATTAAAAGGACTATAATTAGTGAAAAAAATTACCATAAATTTGGTTTTCCATATTCCTCATTATATCAAAAGATGGAACTTCCAATGATTTCACATTTTACTTGGAATAAGAAATAATATTCTCCGAGATAACAAATTTCTTAATAATTCCTATAATAGATATTTTATAAATAACATGTGAAGCTTTAGCATGATTAGATTCTATTTTTCTAAATTTCACCTCCATATCAATGTACTTTAAATTTAATGTGTTCCTCTAATCTTAAGATACCTCACATTATCTTCACATTCAACTTCTAAATTTTTCATCTTTTCCTCATGAAAATTACTCACCTATTTCAAGGAATGATCAACTTTCTTTACTCGTTTCTCTTTGATCTTTAGTTGATTATAATTAACAACAATAATTTATTTGTGAAAATTCCATTACACGTGGAGTGTTTCCCTAACAACTATGGTTAACACAAAATTTTCAGACAAACTCCTCTATAAAGCTTCTTTCACTACAGTTAATTTTTCATCAAAGGGAATCAATAATTGATCCTTAAATTCCTCATGTTTTGTGAAGGTGTAACCCATATATACCTTGTAAATATTTTATTCATGCATTTTACACTCATTTAGCGATGATTTTCAATTTCTTTTATCCTTATAGTTTTAACTTATAATTGAGAGTACTTGGAATAAATTATAGATTTTAATTCATTTATAACATCTGATAAAACTATACAACCTATATTCTTATTAGATATGATTATTTCTAATTTTTATTATACTAGGAGAAATCTTTCATTATAGAATTGGAAATATTGTTCCTTTTCTTTTACAAGTTCCGTAAAGTGTTTTCAATTTCAAAACTTTTTATCCAATACATCCTCTATCTCATACTTTTTTAATTTTGGATATGAGTTATCTCAACATAGGCCCTTGACGAATGAGAATATATAATAGGAAACTTAAATAGGTACTTTCTTAAAGTATCCATTATATTTAGTGTAGATTTCATCAACAGATTAAACTGACTTAAACTTATCACAACTTCAACTCACATCTTTAAAAGAATTAATTCTAATAGATTTATCATTTTAACTCCTAGTCTACATACCTTCAGGTAGGGAAAGATCCTGATTCTTTTGTTTCTGAGAGAATAAATTTCACTTCTTATTATCTTCACGATTCTTCTAGTTTTTTCAATTTTTTGGATGAAATATCTAAGTTTTTTGTACTAGAATATCTTATGATTTCTTAATATCAAGAATACATTTCTTATATTCATATATACAAATATCTATATCTTATGAAATCCAACACTTTATATATATCACTAAAAAAACTGATACAAATACAATATATCTAAATAGAGGGACACAATTCTATGACACCACATGTTAGTATCATAGAATTGTGTAGTCACCATAATAGGGGGTGAGTTAGCGATGACCAAATTTTATAGATTCAATTCGACTTAAACATTAGATTCCTTACATTTTAATAGAACCTATGTTATTGGTTAGAGTGTATGAATCTTAGATATGTTCCCTCAACACTTACCCCCTTATGTATCATAGATAAATTAAAGGAAACATCACATAAGTGTTTTTATAAGGTTTGGCCCCAGGGTGGGAACCTACTCCTAGAAATTATTAAGAAGAACGAGTCATAGATTATTCACTTTCTTGTAATTGTTACAATGTAGAAAGACATTATATTTTCAACCAATAGTAGGATTCAACATAAAATCCAAAACCATAATATTAAGCATGTGGTTGAACTATCTCTTAAAAATATCTTTATACCTCTCAGTAAAAATGATGGTGTTGTTTATACTTGAACCTCTAGTATTCAAGAGTTATACTTGAAATTAATCATGGATAAATCTTTGATTAACATTTTAACTTTCATTATTCTTAGCATAAATATAGGTATATCCCTATTTCCAATAGATTGATCATCCAAAGCTATTAATTCCACATAATATGATGTTTATAACTTTCATAGAGTAGTACTTGTTGTACATATAGCTCACCTCCATATGGTATTCTAAATGTAGAGGACTCACTCAATACATAAAAATTTCAAGTTCTGGTCTTCTCAAATCTTCAACCCTTCTAATCTTCTAGAGAATACTTATTCATTTTCTTCCTCCCCTTTTTTTATAAAATAAGTAGCTCTCTAAAAAATTTCACATCAACTATCTTAAAAATTAATCATGAATGAAGATTCCCCTTTATATATCCAAGATTCCTCCCATAAATTTGGGGAACAAATGGACTTAAATTTTAAATATAATCCTTTATAAGTATTGAATTGATCACTTTAAATATCTTCATAAGATATCATGATTTTACTTGTTCAAAGCTCCTGTAAAATTCAGTGTTAGTATTGTTCAACACATATATAGATCTGGGAGAGAATCATGAAATTTACTTCATAAATATTGAAATCTAAATATACATCTAATCATTATCATAATTACTGTGACTTCACCATGTTTATGTGAAGTACCCCAATTTCTTCTAGTTATCTTACTTACATAGATTTCACTATGTATCTTATAGTCAACGAAATTTCATATTCTTCAATAAAAACCTTCTACTTCATTCTTTTAATCTACTAAATATTAAGTAGTCTTTAATACCTGAAACTTATTATAACATTATTCTTGTACTTATAGTGGAATCCTTCTGTTTCAGTATCATTCTATTTGAACTTGGCTTCAAGCATCTTTGTCCAATCTACTCAAATTATAATCAACAAATGTTCTAATAAAATTATTGTATAGAATATAATGATTATAAAATTTTCAACATATCTTGACTCAACTGAACTTCTTCCTTTAGTCTCTATTTCGTCCTTCCATATATCTCAAATTTTGGAGCTTCAACTCATTTTCGTATGCTCCATAATTTGGTAAACTCAAAACTCCATGATGTTTTATATGCATAAAAAAATTTCATGTAAAGTAATTTGTTAAATCCTTTATTTGGATTTATAAATTTAAATCTTATTGTATTGGTGCGTTCTTTTTCCAAAGTTATATTCTTCTGATGGTTCATATGTTAGTGCACTCTTCATCTAAATTCACTAAAACCTCACATTTTTTAAACTTTTCTTCCTCTAGAAGTAAATGGTGTAACTTCCAGTCTACTCATTTCATCCAACTTTAACTCAGTTATTCAATATCTCTATTTAGATCTTTAATCTACTTATATATAATCTTCACTATTTATTGGACTCTTTATAGTCTCCCATTGAACATAAATTCCAAGTTCTTGTTATAGAGAATGATTCTTTAACATTTAGTACCTTTTATTTCTCTTGAGTAATATTTCTTCACTTTAAATATACTCATTGAATTCACCACAAACTATTGAAAACATATAAAATATATCATCACAATCATATATTGGTTATATAAGTAAAAATTTCATGAAATCATATGTAAATTATGTAGCATGTGATTCAATTAACACGCATGGAGGAAACTATATGTAAAGACTATCCTCAGCTGGTAGTTCAGAATTTAACAAGGAAATAAATTTAATATATAATTAATAATCCAATACCATGGTTTGTGATCCCAAATAAATGAAATAAGGAACACATGTAAAATAGGTTTAATTATATCATTAATTTTTTATCTCCATGTTAAATAAATTTAATGAGGTAGAATAAGTTACACAAAATTTACTAAATCTATATATCATGTAACCTCTTCTGCCTATGAATATGATACATGCCTAGGGACTAGGAATGTTTCTGGACCTTATACATGTATGAGGTACTTGGAAATGGCTTCTAGATATACATAATGTGGCCTCAAAGTTGCACAGTTTTCAAGTCATCATGTCTTGTACTTAATACAAGAAATGGATTAGACCTCTAGTTCCTTTGTTGTGAAAACATGTGGACTGCACAGTGTGAAAGAAAGTTACACAATGTGTAGTCCTATAAAATTGCATGACAACCTAGTTCGTTCAACACATAATGTACATTAAATACACCCTATGAATCAGTAATTCATGATGAACCTCTTTTAACGTGATTCATCTTGGTACATTATACAATAGTACACAATTTGTACCTTTGAGATCCGTATCATGTACTCTTGTGTTATATTTCCAAAACCCTTAGCATATCTTGATGGATTCTTCACATTTTCTTCATTATTAATCTAACTATTTATTATTTATATGATAAATAATGTTGAAGGAAGGAGAATAAATCAATGTTCAAAATTCAAGAATGAATAATCCAGAAAAAAAACTAGTTATAAATTTACATGATCAATTGATGGTTAATAAATTACTATAAATTAATTATGTTGTTATTTTAATACCACTTAAAGGTTCTAGGAGTAGCATAAGTATCTATTAATCCTAGAAAAATTGGTTTTCTATTGTAATCAATGAATAATACCTGATGTAAATGATGAATATTGTCATGAAAAACTAAATTAAATTGAAGATTAATTGAATTATTGTTACCAAAATAAATAAGTAAAGATTATCACTTATAATTTATAATTAATTTATATATACATTTAGATTTACCTTGATCTTGTAATTTATTCTCCGTTGATGAATCATAAGACCAGTCTCATCACACCATCACTACTTCATAGGATCCAATGTTATAATCCCTCTAGTGGTGATCCAAAGATGCTCCAAATCTCAAAATGTTTCCATATAATCATCAAGTTCTAGCGTGGTCAATTATATTCACTTGTATTGTTTATTATTGATCATAGAGAGAATTTATTCATTGATGAAAGATTCTTCGGGTCTCCCAAAGACTTGAGAGACTGGAGGAAGACCAATGCTCTTGATATTGAGCACGTTCTAGAGTGAGGTTTCTCTCTTATGATTAATATAATTCTCTCTAGGTTTGTTGTGCACAAAAGTCAAATAACCCTAGAATATGATATATCTAGGTATTTATAGATCTAGATTAGGGCTTACAATTGCACAAAGGCCCTTATCCAATTAATTATTCTTTAGTGAACCTTGTGTCTAATAATAATATAAATAATATTATTATTCATTTTACATGCACAATACCTATGGATAAATTAATATCATTTTTTAAATAAATTAATTAATATTTATTCAAATGATATTTCATATATCATTTTTAGTCGGATCATTAAACTCAGTTTGTTTATCCTCTTATATATTTATCAAAACCCAAAAAATGAATTTTTATTTATTAAATAAATACTATGATATTGTACACTAAAAAATAAAATAAATATTATATTCATTAAATCTTTCTAATAAATATTCATTATTATTTAACTCACATGTTTATTATTCTGAATAACTCGCGATTAAATCTTGGAGAGCAACGAAACTTGAGTAATTATTAAACCAAAAGGTGGGAATAATATTTATTCTATCTTATTAAATTTATATATAATTTAACTAAGATTATAGATACAGTTAGTGTTTATCCCTCAAGGCCTCATTCTTAGTGGAATTAAGAAGAACAACCAAAAGTACAAGGTTAGAATATAGAAACATTTCAAAACACCCCTAAGGAAAGAAGTTAATATTACAATGACATACAACCTTATACATATTCACACTATGTAATATAATCAATTTATCTCAATATCTATAACATTGTAGGTTGTATGATGGTGTAATCATTCCATGCTCCTTGTTTCCCTTTCTTTAACTTTTTGGAAACAAACTTTTTGAAAACACCGCTATTTTTATAGATTTAATCGGGAAGTTTCATTCCCATTAAAGGATAGTAGATATTATCTTCCATTAAAGAACAAAACGGAAAAATTCATCCTCACATTATTCATCAATGAAATTTCAGTCGTGATGCACCCTACATATCCTACTTAACCACAAGAATATGTCATCCCTACTTTTATCAATACATAAAGGTAATCAACTCAGGAAATTCATTAATAATAAACTTAATGTCTAAGAATAATTAAACATGTCTATAGACATGAAAATACAATGACACATAAAAATATAAATTTCCTACCAGTGGGTCATGTTCTCATAACCTCCTACACTGAATATTACAAAGGGCATATACCATGATAAAGTGTATTAAAGTCCTATGAATTTACACACCTGATATCCTGTATCATTTGTGTCTCATCAAATGATGTCAGCTGGCTATAGAAATTATATTTAATAATAATTTCATTGAAATTATAGGTTATCGTCATAGAGTGGAACTAATATGACCTTTTAGTGTGATAAGTACCCTTCGGACACTACCATATACTATGTCATATAGAAGAATAATAATTATGTGATAAGAACTTTATTGATATTCAAAATAATGAATACATGTAATCATAATGTACATAAAAGTTGGTTCTAGGGTACCAACTCCAACATCTGTTACCAAGGATTAAAATCCATTTTACATGAATATTTCATATTTTGGGATCATTAAATAAATATACATATTGGATTATAAAACATTTTAAGTGCCACTTTTCCAATGAAATTTGGTTGCAAACATATGGGAAGTTAAAGTCTGTGAACTAGTATCTATGAAGGTGAATTTTAGTATAGAAGAGTACAATGATGAATTGGTAATAATGGAATCATAGGTAGTTTAAGTATTTTATAACCTGAATCCGATAAATAGATTTTGGATAATTATTATATTTTCAATTAAAATAATTATAGGGTCAAAGAAAATTAAATTTATATTGACCCTTTTATTGGGATATCATAATCATTTCATTGTATTCCCAATATAGTTAGGATATTTTTTTCATAAGAGACCATAAACAGGGTATTTTGTTGCTTGATATAGGAGAAAAAACCCATATATATTTAATGAAAAAAAATTAAATTTTAATGTACAAGATAATTTTTGTAATATACTATGATTTTTCTTGTAATATTATATATTAAATGGTGCATTTATGTAATCTAAATTTAATTTTTAACAAATCATATAGAAAATGGCTCTATACACACTTAAGTTACTAATCCCTTGGAACAAGACACCATCAATGTTGAAACTGAGGAATGTTTAGGAGTTCAGTAGCATGTGGATACACAAAAGTGGGTGGTGTAGCACCACCGTGTTAACAAAAGTTATCAATTTAATAAGAAAATTTATAAAATTTAATTTTGGGTGGAATTAGTGTGGCTAAACTATTGACCCCAATAAGTCAATTTTCATTAGTTGCATTGGGATAACAACTCAAATTCAAATCGTTATTGATATAGTTACATGACATAAACTTTTTTCTGAATTTAAGACCATTACATGGAAGGACATTGTGGTAACGTTATGATATAATTTCTCTATTTTAATAAAAAATCACAAATTAAAGTTTTATTTAGTTCACATTATCACTTATAGATTACATTTGTTTTAGATTATTTTTATAAAAAATTCATATTAATTATTTCTATAAAGGATCGTAGAACCTTTCAAACACTTCTGATTAAGAGACATCTTAAGGCTATTGAGGAGAATGTAAATCCCCACCCACCATATATCTATTCACACATAAAAAAACAAGAAACATGGAATTATTTCATTATTCATCATGAGGATGAATCTTTTTTGGTGCATTATAATTGGTAATATTTTTTTAGAAATTATTTTTATAACTCACTTTTATTAAAAAATATTAATTTATAAAACAATAAAGGAGTTCTAAAAATAAACATGAATTTAAATCAATTTAATCATACCATAAAGAAAGTATGTTATGTGGAATAAAACAAAAACATAATTATGTTCATTTTTTTATGTGCAGATTGATGAATCAAAATCAAAGGTCACTTCCATCCCACATCTTGTTCTATGGAAGGAGGGTCATGTAAATAAAGTTAGAAAAATAGTAGATAGAAAAAATTATGGGAATCATGTTTGAGTATGACATAATATTAATTTATTATACTTTATAACAATATTAAATAAAAATATCTTTTTATGCTTGTATGTGTTTTATAAATTTTAGACACAAGAATCATCATCGGCTAAACCAGAAGAAAGACTACTTACAGTATCTTTGAAGCGGCTAAAAGAATATGTCCATGTTAGAGTTGTAGGTTTTGGAGTGTCACCTCAAGTTTATTTTGAGAAAGGAATGTCATAGGTGGAAGCATGTGAGAAAACGAAAGACATGCATACACAAATAGATGCTCTAAAATAAATTGTTCTCATGTCTAGATTGACAGAAAAATATAGGAAATTTTTTCAAAGAGAACCAAAAATAGAACTACTAACACTTCATGAAAACCCAGACCCCACTAGCTTTGAGTTTATTTATTCTACTTAACCACCTTCTTTACCAAAGGTAATAAATTTATCCATAACATTTTTTAATGTGAATCAAAAATTTACACATAACTTTCTTATGCTGTAATTATATAGAGTGAAGGTGATTTTGATTTATATATATCATCACCCATACATATCCTTTGTTGTGAGGGGTACATTGTGAAATTTATAAGGTTGTATTCTATATTATAAAAAACTTCCAAAATTTCACATGAAATTCTGGATTTTAGTAGCTCACAATTCAAGATGTGAGTTTTCTGGACCCCATGACGATCTCGATGTCACCATAGTTAACATGTTATTGGAACTTTCATAGCATGATTGTTTAATATTATAAATATACCTAAGGATAATATGGTGTGTCCTTAAGAAAATTTAATATAAAAAGCCTTTAATAATTTCTAAAAAGGTTCTAAAATGAGGTATGGTAATATATATAGAAAAATAGAAGGGGAAACAGAATATCTGATCAAACAAATATAGTGGATCAACCAAGAAATCAAAAGTGCCTTCTAAGAGTACCTTTAACCCCCCAATTCCACTTTCACATTTATTAAAATTAAATGTTCTTATTAATTAAAAATTCCAAGATGAAAATATAGCCTATGTTCAATATAACGGTAAAATGTGAGCAGTGTTCAATATAGGTACAATTAGTATTGAGAGTATAAATGAAATTCTCACCTATGAATAGATAGGGATCCCAATTGTGAATGTATAAATGAGGTTAATTTTCATAATATTTCTATCTAATAATTCATCTATTATATTAATTAATGTTTATAACTATTCATATTTCTATAAGTATGAAAATCACTACTATATAAAAGGAAAATCCAATCAACTAGAATTTGGACTCATTAATCCTATTATCATTTCTAAGAAAATACATCACTATAGAAAGAATAAATTGAAAGAAAAAGCAATTAAACTAGACACAACATTTGAACATGAAATAATATATGAAAAGTGTTTCTTATTGGCTATAATGTAGGGATAAATATCTACAATATATTCATATTAATTATTTTTTTATTCTTTCCTTTACTTCTTCATTTTTTGTGAGAACTAGATTCTCATTGTAGATTATTTAGATATTTTGATGGTTTAGTTTTTTGAGCCAAAGTATGGACTTCCAAAAAATAAACCACACATGATGTCCATTGAAAATTTTTAATGCACTAAATTCAATGTTTTATAGATAAAATTAAAATTATATGTTTTATATTATGTTTTAATTGGAATTTTGTTTTGATAAGGTGATCATTAGATAGCAATAAAATCATTATATGAGGTCATTTAATGAGAATAATAATCCTATATATTTCTATAAATGGATAAATATTATGGTATATATAATAATATTTCACTATAAAAACAAATATATAAAAAATTACTTATTTTGGTCAATATTTTTGTAGTGTCTAGAACAAAATAATGATAACTATTGTGGAAATTATATTTGTAACTTTATGAAATATATCATATTCCATCAAAAATCTATCACCCTTAATAGGTATTTAAAAAGTTAATTACACTTCCATTTAAAATATTAAGTAGTCATTGTTTATATATATTTTCTTAGTACTTTGAGGATTTTGGATAATCTACGTATTCAAAATAAAAAGTATATATTTTTTATAAGTTATTGGGAAGAGTTCATGATATAAGACTATTTGAGGAAGTAATGAAGAGGTGATTTCCTATTGCATTTTTAATTATGTTTTTATTTAATATAGATCATGATTATTTGATTGATATGATCAAATGTGAAGTTTCACCTCACTTTTTTTATTTAATTAACAAATCTCTTAAAAGGGGTAAAAACCATGAAATTGAGTTTAGATTACCATGGAAGCTTAGGAGAATGATATTTCAGGAATTTTTTATTCGTAGAAATCAATTACAAGTTAATATAATGATTAAATTATTCTTTATATTAAAAATTACAATTTCACCATTATATTTTTATTAAAAAGACACATCACCCGTAAAAGGGTCCAAACCCAAGAAAACTACCTCAGATTGATATGAAAACATTGAAAAATGATCCTTATGTCATTTTTTATCAATAGAAATAAATCGAGTATTAATTTGATGCATGGATAACTTGGAGTAATTTAAAATATGATTTCAAATTTTAAACACTTATTAACAAATGAAAAATCACTTGTGTGGTGTTCAAAACTACGAAAATAGGTTCAAATTGGAACAAAAAATAGAGAAATGATCTTAAAGTAAATTTAGATCTATAGGAATTAGTCACATGTAAATCTAATACCTAAATTACTTGGTATGATTAAAAGTTTTGTTTGACCTTAATTTTTTATTAAAGTGTATGGTTACCTAAAAGGGGTAAAAACTAATAAAAGGTTTATGGATTGTTATGAAAACATAGTATGGAAATCCTCAAATCATCTATGATACGTAAAAAATAAACCAAACATCCCTTTGATGCTTGAATTTATCAATATGATCCAAATTAAACTTTTATATTTATAATTTTATTAAAATAACATATCAACCATTGAGAGGTAAAAACTAACCTAAAGATTTCAGTTTGATTTGAAAACATAGGAAAACAATACTTAAATAATTTTTTATCTATAGGAGTCAACTGTATAACAATATAATGCTCATATTTCCTTATATGATTGAAGTTATGAATTCATATTGTGAACATTTATTAATTAATAACAATCCACTTATGTATGAGGTAATAACCAAGAAAAAATACCAAATTATTGTGAAGACATACAATAATCATTTAATATTAATTTAAGGTCTATAAAAATCAATCGGGTGTCAATTTGATACTTGAACTTATCCGCATGATTGAATGTGTTGTTTCACCTTTATATTGTAGTTAATGTAACAAATCACATAAAAGGGGTAAAAACTAAAAAAAATAAGTTATTATTTATATGAATAATTAGTAGAATGATCCTTGGTAAAAAAATTATTTGTAAGAATCAACCACGTATCAATCCAATGCTTAGATTTCATGGAATGATCCAAAGTACCATTTCACCTTTGTATTTTTATTTAAATGACATGTCACCTAACAAGAGATCAAAACCAAGAAAAAAATTCATATTGATATAAAAAATTTGGAAAAGTATTCTTATATCATTAATGATCTATAATAATGTTTCAAAAATCAATCTAATTCATAGATTACTCTATATGATTCAAAGTTCCATTTCACCTTTTTATTTTTATTAAAATTACATATCACCTACCAAGGGGTAAAAACGAAGAAAACAACCATTTATTGACATCAAAACTTAATAAAATTATCCTTGGGTTAGTTATGATATATATCATTCAATCGAGTATCAATCTGATGCATTGATCACTTAGTTTGAGGTAAAATATGATTGCAAATTGTTAAAAGTTATTAATAAATGAAAAATCACCAATGTATGGGTTAATATTGAGAAAATCGGTTTAGATTGGCATAAAAATTTATGGAAATGGTGTTAAATGAATTTTTAATATGTAGGAATCAAATGCACATCCAATACATTATTTTTTGGTATGATCAAAATATTGTTTGAACTTCATACAATTATTAGTGTCAGGTCACATAAAAGGGGAAAACTAAGAAAACAAGTTCATATTACCATGAAAAAATATAATTATGGTCCAAAATTAATTTTGTATGTGTAATAATTAACTATTCATCAAAATAATTCCTAAATTTCATGATATGATCCATATAAAGGTTTAGTCCAACACATGATAAAGATATTTTCTGCTTTGGTCTAGTGCACACGATTTTTCTTTCCTAGGGCTTTATCCCTTAGGCATACCCTAGGAAAATTCCTCATGATGTGATAGGTATACAGAACACCTTATAAAGTGTTTCTTCATGGTACTCCTCCTTTGATGTGGAATTTCCATAATCCTGCCCCTAGAGTGGCTCATCGCCCACACTAGCACATCGAATGGAATCTGGTTCGGCTATCATTTATAAAGGCCCATTTTATCCCACGATCATGATATTGTATGATTTCAGAATAGGCTCCATGGTTTTTGTTTCCATTGTCTATATCCCTCAATAATCCCCTAAAAAATTCCTCATGATGGGAGAGGTATCCACACCACCTTATAACAAGGTGCTTTTTGATCCTCCTCCTTTGATGTGGTATTGCCATAATCTAATTATGGAAATCCCACACCGAATGAGGAGGAGATGTAAGCATCTATTTATAAGGTAGTTTAGATACCTCTCCTATCAGGATGCCTTTACCTAGGGGATGCCTGAGGGATAGAGCCTAGGGAAATCAAAACCATGTGGGATAGGTACAAAGTAGACAATATCATGATCATGGGCTAAACTGGGCCTTTACAAATTGTATCAGATCCAATGTTCATTCGATGTGACAATAATAAAACTAGGACCTTCAAGGGGGAGGATTATGGAAATCCAACATAGAAGGAGAAGGATCATGAAGCACCCATTTATAAAGTGGTTTGGATACCTCTCCCATCACGAGGCTTTTTCTGGGGGATGCTTGAGGGACGGATCCTAGGAAAATAAAAACCATGCAAGCTAGGCTGAAAGTGGAAAATATCATGATCATGGTCTAGACTGGGACTTTACAACCCAAATTAAAATTTCAACTTTCTATTATTTTGAAAAAGACATATCACCCATTGATAATTCAAAACCAAGAATATGAGTTCATATTTATGTGAAAACATAAGAAAAGATCCTCAAATAATTTGTGTTCTAAAAGAAATATCTTTTCAAAAATATGATACCCGTATTTCTCAATAAGATGGAAAGTGTAATTTTTTATTATTAATGATAATTAATCAATGAAAAATCACATGTTTAGGGGTCATAATAGAGAAAACAAGATCATATTAGTATGGAAACTAGGAAAATGATTTTGTAGTTATTTTTTATCATTTATAATCAATCACGTGTCAATATGATACACAAATTGATCAATATAATTGAATGTGTTGTTTTAAATTTGTATTGTTAATAAACAAATAAATCACCTAAAAGGGGTCAAAATCAAGAAAATGGGTTCTTATTTCTGTTGAATCTTAGGAGAACTATCCTTGGGAAATTTTTGATTTGTATGAATAACATATGTGTAAATTCAATGCTCAAATTTTTCAATATTTTCCAATGTAACATTTCACTTATGTATTTTTATTCAAATGACATATCACCTCTTAAGGGGTCAAAATTGGGAAAACAACCTCATGTTAAAAAGAAAACATAGAAAAATGATTCTCTTTTCATTTTGGAACTATAAGAATCAATAAAGAAACAATATAATTCTTGAATTTCTTAGTATGATCAAAATTACCATTTCACCTTTGTGTTTTTATCAAAATGGCATATCATCCATCAAGTGGTCAAAACCAAGAAAATGTCATCATATCGAAATGAAAACATATTACAATGATCCTTTAGTCATTTATAATCTATAGGAATAAATAGAGCAACAATATAATTCTTTGATCTCTTGGTATGAATGAAAGTATAATTTCACCTTTGTATTTTTATTAAAATTACATATTTCCCCTCAAGTTGTCGAAACCAAATAGGATATTTTGGTTTATCATTGAAATAAAGGACTACAGTCATAAAATCATTTTTTATCTATAGTATCAACCATGTATCAATCTGATGCCTTGATTTTTTAGTATGATGGAATCTAGGATTTCAAATTGTTAACACATATTAATAAATGAAAAATCACCAGTTTAGTGGTGAAAACAAAGTAAAAAAGTTCAGATTTGTACAAAAAACTAGTACAAAAATCTTAAGTCTATTTCAGATCTGTATGAATAAAATTCACATCAATCCAATACATAAATTTCTTGATTTGATCAAAAATGTCATTTGACATTTATATTTCTATTAAATTTCCAAGTTACGTAACAGGGGTTAAAACTAATAAAAAGAGTTCATATAACCATAAAAATATGGCATGATTACTCTCAAATCATTTATGATTTGTAATAATTAACCTCACATCAATCTAATTCTTGGATAAGTCAATATGATCCAAAGTACCATTTCACCATTATATTTTTATTAAGATGACATATCATCCATCAAGGGGTCGAAACCAATCTTATGAGTTCATATTGATGTGAAAATTTTGAAAAATGAACCAAAAAAATATTTTTGGTATATAGTAATCAACCACGCATCAATTTGATGCAAACAATTCCCAATATGATATAATTTATGACTTCATATTGTTAACACTTATTAAGAAATGAAACATCACCTATGTAGGGGTCATAACTGATCAAACAAGATCATATTTATGTAAAAAATTGTACAATGATCATAAATTCATTTTTTATTTGTAGAAATCAATCATACAACGATCTGATACATGAATTTGTCGGTGTGATCGACATGTTGTTTGATCAAAAGCATCGTATAAAATTTATCATGTATTATACAACATTAAAATTATAATTTTTTACTTTTTTATATACTATTACTAAAAAATCATTTATTGCGGGCACATGATTTTTTTGAGGTTTGGTTGGTTGTTGGAAAAATCCTCTTATAGGATTTTTTATTTTATATTGGTTTTAATTATTTTAAAATGTAATTAACTTTTACATCAATGCAATTTTGTTGCACTAAAATTATTTAAGGTAATATTTTAATTGAAATCATGGAATAATGTATATTTAATTATGATTCAATTTAATGTCTTTTATAATTTGTACTGTAATTATTTCCTAAAATTTTTATTCTTTAAATAGTTTTTATGTTTTAGGATTGTAGAAGAGCTACTATAGAAGTCTATAACAGTAGATAATAGGGTTTCATCGACACTATATTTAGAACTAATAGATTAACCCTTTATCAGTTCTAAAAAAATCACTAATAAAAGACCAATCTATCATCTTTAGAAAAATAACTGATAAAAATCACCCTTAATCATCATTTTTTTAGCACTGAAAAATGTTTCCCACTTTGTAAACTCTTAGAATGTCAATGCTATTTTAGCACATAAAATGTCTATTTGATTTTAAAAACCCCAATAAATATATTAATAAATTTCATGTCTTATTGGTATTCATTAATTAGATAGCTACATTCATTATAAGAATATTAAGCAAATTTTAAATCAAAAAGGAAATGGTTTTATTCTTATTAAAATCATTTTCTCAAGAGGTTTTATAGGTTTAATTTCTAAATTTTAGAATTTTAATTTGAAAAAATTAACTTCATTTTTGAAATCATCATATCAAAATTATCCTAGGGTAAAATTTTGAATTTTTTCCGAAAGGATTTGTTTTCCAATAAATAGTGAAAAATGTCGATTTTTATAAAACTGTCATTTCTTTTCATTAAATAAAGTAATTTAAAAGTCCCATTATGATTTGAATCTTATCTAAAAGTAAAAAAAATATTTAGTTATATATAATCTAATTTATTACATTTGAAGCATTTTTACACCTAATTTTTTTATAAGTGTATTTTTGGTCTTAAAATGCATTTTTCTAAATACCGCTTTTATATTGCATTTTTCACATAAATCCTAAATTAATTTATGTCACTTCTAGATATTGACGCATGAAAATTAATTTCTATATTTTAAACAAATATGATCAAAATTTCTAAATAGTTCCCTTTTATTCTTTATCATTATGAATAGTAACTGTAGTTAATAGTTATTACCTCGGTAAGGGTAAATCGGGTAATTGAGATTAACAATAATGTGATAAGGCCTAAACACCTCCTGAAAACAATTATTTTTTTATTGTATTAGTGTTTTTTACCATGAAAATAAACCACTCTAAAATTTGGAAATTTATTTCGACTTTATTTTTATAATTACCTTAATATAATTTTAAATAAATAATCATAAATGTCACTCACTTTGTTTTAACATATATAAATTTTTTTAGAGGGATAAAAATAGGTTGTTCTTAGTTATAAATGGATATTTGAAATATAAATGAATTTTCTATCATGATAATTTATTTTAAATTTTTAGTGATGAAATAATTACCATAATCACTTATACAATGCTAAAACAGTTCTGGTGAAAGCAATAGAAAAATCAAGTATTTTTTAAACACAAAAAGTAACATTGTTTGGGTTAGTTATAGTATCCCACAAATTTTATGGATATATTTAACATATTATTTTATGTGAATGTATTATATTATAATTACATTTTTATGTTATTTTTAAATTCAAAGTAAATGAATTCTTCCAAAAATGAAATTAATAATATTTTTATAATAAATAATGTTTTATTAACTGATTAAAATTCCTAGAAATATTATCTTTGGATACTTTAATGGGATATAGAATATAATATCAACCATGCTCTATTTATGGGTCAATTTTTCTTTTATAGTAACTTTATTGACCCCTTTTGTGTAAAAAACCTTGATATCACAATAATTGACATAAGGGTTAATAGAGGCATTAAAAAAGAGATTAGGTTGAAAACATCACCTAAAATTGTCCAAATTTTATTGAATTAAGGTATTTACACCCATAAAAATTTTGTGTTTAAAATATATTAGTTTGGGTCCATTTTTACCTAATAGTTAATTTATATTGATTTAATAATTTAATAAATTCTAAGGGTACCCCTCCCCTCACTTATGAAAGGTCAAAACCCATCCTATCTTCCTCACACCTTTTAAGCACCTTAGGTCAGTCAATTCATAACCAATTTTCTCTCTAAATTTTCTCCTTGTGTTCTAGAGGCTCCGAATTGATTAAAAACCCATACTATGAATTATTTTGGTGTAAACCTCAAGATTTTTTCTAAAAATGAGGAAGATAAATAATGTACATGATGAATCAGACTCAAGGTAAGGAATACTTTAACATAAAACTTCACTTTTAATGTATTAAAGATTTATTTTCTAAATATTTTTCTTCCAAGTCAATATTATTAAAATTATTTAATGCTTATATTTATATAGACATAAATTAATTATAAAGAATATTCTATATCTCTTTTTAATTTCTTTAAAATGGTTTAAAATGGGATCTTTTTAATGTTTTCAATATTGGTCACTTTTGACTCTTTTCACTAGAGTGTAAAAGAATGTTTTAATTTAATATATATGATGTTAATTGAATTCCCTATCTTCATGTATTTTTATTGATTTTAAGCTTCCTTTATATTTGTACATGTTATTTTCAAATGAAATCATTTCTATGATATTTGGGGAATTTTCATTTAAAAGAGTTTTGAAAATAAATTGGTGTTTATCCCTATTTTTATGTGAAAATAGAAAGTTCATTGCTTATGGGTTCAAAATATCCTTTCAAGGGGTTTGTTATGAGAATGTGAAATAATAAAATGTTTTATTCATAATATGGTACTTAATAATTATAGATGATGATGGGTAGCTTGATATAGATTATAAGATAGGTGAGACTGATACAGATTATATAATGGGTGAGCCTGATACAATTATACAAAGGGTAAGCCCGATTCAGATTACATGACAGGTGATCCTTATATGGCTCTTCAATGAATTCGGTAATCCGAATTCAGTTTATGAGATTGATACATGCTTCAATCTTGTTCAATGGATTAATAGGTAAGTTAGGGTTAATATATTTCATTATTCAAGTTTTCAAATAATAATTATTTTTATTCCGGTATACAGTTGGCACCTTTTGAGGCTTTGTATAGAAATCGACATCAGAATATAGGTTTTTTGGATGAATTAAGTTAAAGTAAGTTTGTTATACCAAATTTGGTAGGATAAATGGTTGATAAGTTGAAGACGATTCATCAATATATGAGGATAACTCAAAGAAAGAAAAAAAATTATTTGGATAATAAGAGTAACTATATTTCTTTCAAGGTAGGTGATCATGTTTTTCTAAATGTATAAGTATGGAAATGTGTTATGTGTTTTCTTAAAAATTGTAATATAATTCCATAGTTCATTATATTATATGAAATCTTATATAAAGTCATATTAGTTTCCTATCGAGTGTCCTTACCTCCAATTAAATCTCAAATACATTATGTATTTCATGTTTCGCTGTTAAGAAAATATGTGTCATATGCATCTCAGGTTTTAAGCCTTGAAGAAGTTTAGTTAGAAGAAAAATTTATTATAAATAGAGACTAATATATATTCTTGACCAAAAACAAAAAATGTTTCAGAATAAGTTTATTCATCAACTTAATGTTTTTTGAGAAAATAATATCGTTGATGAAGCAACGTGAGAATCTAAAAATTCAATGAGGGAAAGATATCCTCACTTGTTTAAGAAATGAATTAAATTATGAGGATTTAATTTCCAAAAGGGTGAAAAAATGTAACAACCAGATTAAATATAGTAATCAATTTAATTTCTTATTAGTATTCATGAATTATATAGTTATATTCATTATAAGAATATTGATTAATTTTTAAATAAAAAGGAAATAATTTATTCTTATTAAAATCATTTTCTTATAAGGTTTTATTTAGAACTTTAATTTATAATTTTTTGAATTTTAGTTTTGAAAAAATGAAATCCTTTCTTGAAATAAGTATATCAAAATTATCTTAGGGTGAAATTTTGTAATTTTTTTTGAAAAGATTGATTTTTCAATGAATAGTGAAAATACTATTTTTTATAAAACAAGCTTTTCTTTTCATTAAATAAAGTAATTTAAAAGTCCCATTGTGATTTGAATTTTATCTCGAAGTAAAATAATTATTATTTAAATGTATATAATATAATTAATTATATTTTAAACTTATTTAAAACTGATTTTGGTATAAGTACATATTTGGGATTACAAATTCATTTTTCTAAAAATTGATTTTCATTTCATTTTTTCTTTTTAACATTTAATTAATTTTTTAAAATTATATAAATAGATACATAAGAAATTTATTCCTTATTTTAAATCAAGAGGTCAGGATTTAGTAAATATTTCCCTTTTATTTTTTTCATTATGAATAGTAATCGTTGTGAATATTTATCACCATGGTAAGGGTAAATCAGGTAATTAATTTTAAAAAAAATTATAAGTCCTAAATATCTCTCTAAGAATTTGTTTTATTTTATTTTATAGGTTTTTTGAACATGACCATATAATTATTGAAAATTTATAAATTTATTGCAATTTTCCTTTGATAACGAACTTAATATAATTTTAAAAAAAATAGATAGAACAAATATCGCTCAATTTGGTTTATTATCTATAAATTTTTTTCATAGGGGTAAACAGAGGTTATGTTCACTTATAAATGTCTATTTAAAAAATAAACTTTTATTTTTTGTCATGGTAATTTTTTTAAATTTTTAGTGATGAAATAATTACCTTAAACACTTATATAATACTAACACAATGCTTCTGTAAGAAGTAAAAAAACAGGTGAATAATTTTTAAAACACTAAAAGTAATATTTTTTGTTGATTTATAGTGTCCCACGAATTTAATATATATATATATATATATATATATTAGTTATGTGTGAAATTATTATTTTTTAATTTAATTCTATTAATGTTATGTTTAGAGTCAAATTAAATGAATAGTTCTAAAATGACATTAATGGTATTTTATAATAAATAAGGATTTATAAAATGATTTAAAATTAATAAAAATCTTATATTTAGAAAATTGGATGGGATACTATAGATAATATCCACCATTTTCCATTTATGCATCACTTTTCCTTTTATAGCAACCTTGTTGACATTTTTAGTGTAAAAAACTATGATACTGCAGTAATCAATATTAGGGTTAACAGGTGTTAAAATGAAGAAATAATGGTGAAAACTTCAACTAAACATGTCCAAAGTTTACCAGATGAGAGTATTTCAACCCATAATCATCATATTATATATATATATATATATATATCAGCATGGATCCATTTTTATATGAAATATAATTTATATTAATTTAACAATTTAATAAATTCCAAGAGTTCCTTACCCCTCACTTATAAAAGTGCATATCCTCTCCTCACTTACTCTCACCTTTTGAACACTATAGTTCTGCCAAGAATTAACCAAGACTCTCCATAAATTTAATCCCCATGACCTAGAGGCCCTGTTTTTATTATAAATCAATCATAGTAAGGTTTTTTTTTGTAAAACTAAGGAGGATTTCCAAAGAAGTTGAAGATAACGAACATATGTGATGAGTCAGACTCAAGGTAAGGGACACTTTAACTTAAATCATTTTTTAAATTTTTTAAAAATTTATTTTATAAATATTTTTCTTCTATGACCAAATTCATAAAATTATTTTATGTATGTATTCATATTGACATAAAATAATTATACATGAAATTTTATGTCACTTTTGACTTTCTATACAATGGTTTAAAAAGTAATCTTTTTAATTTTTTCAATTTGGGTCACTTTTAAATCATTTTTACAAAGTGTAAAAGAATTTATTTTCTTTAACATTATCAACCTACTAGATTTAATGATCACAAAATCATGATTCTAATGATAATGATGAATTTCATGTTTTCCTGTAAGTAATCTATATTCTGAGAACAGGTTATAAATCTGTCTAAGTATGAGACACTGTTGAGATAGACACCATTGTCCATGACACACCTCCAGCATAAAAATCTCTAAGTTTGAGACACTACCAATATATCACACCATTATAATGTCATATCGTTGGACTAAATAATTGAAAAAGTATGAGACACCATTGGTCGACACACCAATAGGATTTCATGCTTCTAGAACATAAATTTGGCTAAGTATGAGATACCTCAAGATGCAACACCACCAGACTCATACCGCTAACACTAAAAAATTACCTAAGTCTGAGACACCAACAAAGTATGTATTGATAGAGCATACACTGCTAGTTACGACACCTCCAACATGCTGAAAATTTGGCTAATTCTAAGACATCGCCAGTGTCATACCACCAGAGCAACATACACACAGAGTAACATACCGCCAGATCTTAACACGGCCAGATCCTAAGAAACTAACACTATTTTATTATTTTACTTTTTTTTATTTACATTACTCAAATGGCTATATTAATCAAATTTAATTGAATTCACTATTTTAATTATTGTACTTAAATGTCCAATAGAAATCATGTCTGAACGTGCATTATGAGGAAGTAGCTGATTCAGATGTTCTTGATGCTGCTGATAAAAGAAGAGCACACTCCCTCATGTAGAAATAGATAAAAACATGCAGAAAATATAGAAAAAATTTGTATAGAAGAAAACACATAGGGATATAAATTACTTATTATTCATGGAATATCTGAAATCTAAAGAGATGAACCTCTTTTCAATCATGACGAGCTCACCTACTATGAACTCTCCACTAAGGAAGCCAAAGACTCATCACATCCAGTGATTTCCTCTAGTCAGAAAACAATAGTTTATGACACTCTATTTTTCCTAAAGATTTTGAAAGAACCTAACTCAAGATTCATTTTTTTCAAATAAAGAGTCATAAGTTTCATTGAAATAGAACGAGCATATCTAAACTCGACACTCTTAGATTGCTTCATTATGGGTAGTTTTATTAATTTTTTGAGTAGTATGTGTGATTAATCAGCTTTACTACACACTCACTCTCTCCTGCAGTAAAATTGGAAGATACTCAATATCATCTCAAACAATTTTATTATTTATTTCTCCCATGGATAAGAGCGGTAGAGGTCTCTGTGTGTCCTATTTATTTGTACTCCTACGTATAAGTGTGGAAGAGGTCATGTGTGACTTGGACAGTTATAAACTATTGTATCAACCATATCCAGGTTGTGGTTAGTCTAGTTAATTTTATATAAACTACTTGGTGGTAGGTGATTGTCAAGTGGAGAGGACTAAGTCTCGACTTGAGACTAAACCTCTTGTATTCATTTTTCTATTATGTTTTTTAATTTTGTTTTACTTTATTTATTCTTTTTAACTAAAAACTTTTTTAACTATAAAAAATATATATAAACTTTTTAGTGTATCTTAATTCATGTTTATATAGTATTTTGATCAAGTAAATTGATTTCAAAGGATTCAATAATCTTATATATATTATTCATCCTATAACTAATGAATCTTTAGAAAAATATTTAGAAATATTAACATATATATATTATACTAATTATTTTGATAAACATTCCTATTTTAAACATTTGAAGGATTTCAAAATAATTCATTTTGAACATAAATTTTTATAGGGTAATTAATTCACCCCCCCCCCCCTCTTGGGATACTCTCTCCGACCAACAATCATATATGTTATGAACAAAATTTCTCACCATAATTAATTTTTATTGATTTTAATATTACTTTATATGTTTCAATTGTTATTTTCAAATGAAACCATTTCCATAATATTTTAGGAATTTTTTATTTTAAGGGGATTTCAAAAGAATGGGGAATTTATCCTTATTTTTTGTATGAAATTTTAAATTGTTTTGATTATGGTTTCAAAATAGGTTTTCAAGGGTTTTATGATAAAAATGTTCAAGATTAAAAAACATTATTTATAATATGTACTTTATAATTGTTAATGTTGATGGGTGATCTCGATACATCTTATTCAATGGGTGAGTTCCATATATATTATACGATGGGTGTGCCTGATACAACTTATAAAATGGGTAATCCTAATGCATTGGGTAATTTCCCTTGTCTTCAAAGGGAATAATGAGAGAGTTAATCAGGGAGGTTTCTCTAATGGATTTAATTGGTCCCCATTTATTTATGAAGTGATTTTAGCATGGGTTATGTATATAATTCTCTTAGAGTAACATATCACCCTCATTATTGGAATGAGAATATGTGGGGGTGCTACTGGCCTTATGTGACTTCCCCAAGACACCAAGGTCTGGTAATAAATTCCAATGTCCTCAAAAAAAGTTTGGGGATTATTTTCCCATAAATTATGGAAAATCAAACCAACATAAAAAAATAAACATCCAATCCTATATATAATGCATGTGTAAAAAATAAAACTCAACATAACCCAAAAAATACAATATGAGAGATACAATGGAAAAATAATATAATAAACCCAAGTAAAAAAATACTCAAACGATCAACACAACTAACTCCCAACCAGATCCAAGCTCTAACTCACCATGCCATTCCGACATTATCAAGAAGCCTCAATAAGGAACTGAGATATCTTTAATTTACCTATGTAATGATAGATAATACCTGCAAATGAAAAATATTTCCCAAGTAGCGGGTGAGTCTAAACAAAGTAGGATTTCCACAATGACTTCTCAACTCATGCCACTAGGAAAAAACTTATAATTAAAATTATATAAAATAGTTTAAAAACATTTTAAACAATTTATATCAAGACCATAAAAAACTTTCAATGGAAAAACAATTATCAAGTTTTAAAAACCTTTCATTTTATTTGAAATAATAATAACTGTGTCTCCACACACACACACACCATACAGGACTAGGTGAAATTTCCATACTCATGAGTTCTCTCTCTTTGATCCACCAAATTTTTAAATGGTGACCAATACTAAGTGTCGTAGTGGCACGTGCCCCTTTCACAAGGTCACTTCTATGAATGCACTCACACCAACCATGTATTCAAAAACTTATTCTGAACCATTCCAGATAAAAAAATTTCATTATTTCAAATATTTTAAAAAATACCTTATAAGTTTCAAAAACTAAACCATAATTTTAAAATGATAATTTTAAAATTTATAACAAAGGGGTTTTTCAAAACCAGTAAATTTTCCACAATTTCCTAACCAAACCCAAAGAGAAATTTTCTATAAGAATCAAACAAGGTTTATTTCACCATTTAAGTCAATTAATTTAAATAAATCTAAGCCTTCAATTTCAATGTTAGGTAGATATGAGAAGGAATCCACCTACCTCTCAACGATTGGATAAAATAAAGGAAAATGTCTAAAACTTATCGATTAAATCATATACCATGTTCCATTCAATAGATTATACAGTATATAATCAATATTGATATCAAAAAACATATATCTATCCATAAAAAATAGTTATAGGGTTCTAAGAGATAAAATAGGAAAGTATCTAGGAACAACAAGAAATAACATGCACTTAATGATATATCTGGACCTCCAATAAATATTTGGATCACCAAATAATCACATCCAGATTGAAAGGAATCATCTCTCAAGTCTATAGAGAAAATGAAATATGATATATTTAGAGAATAATGGATTTACAAGGCTTAAATGGATTAATTCATATTAGATCTACAATTTTAGGGGTATTAATATAAACTACAAGGTTAGGCCACACAGTTTGCAAAACCTGTGTGCCAACCATATAGTGATACTATCTTAAGACAACCCCTCAAATGGTTGGTACACAATATTAGACAAACTATGAGCCAACCATGTTATTCTATATTGTTCAAGTTGTATGGTTTCCCCTAGGTACTCACATGATTTAACTAAATTTTGTGCTGAATGTGTACTTTACCAATGGCCATTATCTTCCCTTACATGGTTTCTTAGACGTGGTTCACAATTTCTACTAACCATGTACAAACTATTCACCATCATAAAAGCCTCCAAAACATGCCAAAACCCATCAGAACCTCTATAAATTCAACCCAATCATTATGAAGACTAAAAATACATGAATAATGGGTCTTGTACCTAAAAAAAGATCAGTACATTCTCCTCACTTTTATTCTTGCCTTCTCTAGAAAGTATAAAACCTTAGAAGTCCTGAAAGGGATCATACCATTAATATAATATTTTCATTTTAAAGATCCATTGTTTCTTCCTTAATCCAACCATATTTCCATAAAATCAATACCAGACCAATTTTTTTCCATGGAAGATCTTCTATTGCCTATCTGCATTCTATACCGACATATGAATGAACACAATATATGGATCTAGGTTAATATGATATCATATAATCACATGATTGGGATTAGGTTGGTACTTCTTCAACTGAGATACTTGAAACACATTATGCACTGAACTAAACCATGTAGGAAATCCAACTGATATTCCACCTCACTAATTCAATTCAAGTATCTCAAAGGGATTATGTATCATTGAGAAAACTTTCTTTTCTTACCAAAATGATGATACCCAATCCTTGCATAGATTCTCAAGAAAACATGATCACTGAAACCAAATAAAAATGGTCACCAAAGATGATTTTTGTATGATTTTTATGACTTTCAGTTATCTCCATCCTCTTTCTGACCAGCTGAATATTCTATGTTATCTCTTTCATAAGGATTATCCCAATTAGTGAAGTCTAACCTATTTCCACCCAATAAAATGGAGAATGAAAAAGATGCCCATAAAACAATTCAAGATTATCCATATATATCAAGGCGTGATAACTATTATTATATGATAACTCTAATAAATGTATATTCTCCTCCCATGAGACACCAAAATCCATCACAAAATCCATAATCCTATTTTCTAGTGTCTTGATATTCTATTAGATATGTTCATCTATTTGAGGATGAAAAGTCATGGTCATAGTAAACTGGGTTCCAAGGGATTTCTATAAGGATTTCAAAAAATGAGACATAAACATGTGGTCTTAGTCAGATGAAATCAAGACTAGAACATCATGAATCTCTAAAATTTCTCTAAGGTTGATTTTGTACAAGTGTTATAAAATATTAGTTTCAAAAATATGGATGATGTGAGACAATTTTGTGAGATGATCCACTATCACCCATATGGTATCGTGTTTCCTAATAATCCTTGATATTCCTGTTACAAAATTTAGGGATATCTGCACCCATTTCCACATGGGAATCAATACGCACTACAACATACCATCTATTCTTTGATGATCTGCCTTGGTCTGCTAATAGGTGAGGAATTTAATGATATAATCTACCAATTTTCTATTCATTAAAATCCACCAAAACTATGCTCTCAAATCATTATGTGGTTATTATTACAATAATCTACAACAATCTATGAAAAGTCTAAGATTTATATCTACCTTTTTTATAATAAAACTAGTGCTTCCCACGGAGATATACTCAATTGAATAAACCCTTTACCTTCCAACCCTTATAACTATTCATTCAATTAACTCAATTATATTGGTTTCATCTGATAATATGTAAGGTAAATAATATTCGTCCCTATTAAGAGATCAATCATAGACTCCACTTCTCTTTTGGGTACAAACCCCAAGAAATTTTTAGGAAAAACATCATGGAATTTGTTAACGATAGTTGGGAAATATTTATTTCCAATATCATCCACAGATTCCAAAGTAACTACTACCGACTATAATAGATGGTTCCAGCCACCAATTCCAAAATTCCTAAAAAATTTCCTTTATCTCCCAAATTCATCTATGGAGAGTCTCAATTCCATCAAGAGGTGTAAAACTAACCTTTTAAGAATAAAAATCGATGTAGGCGTTTAACGATATCAACCAACCCATACCCAGAATAAAGTTATAGAAATATATATCTAAAATAGATAAATCTAAAATAAAATCATCCCCATTGATCATTATAAAACCAGATTTACACATAAAGCCTCTACACTCACTTTTTCCAAGACAAGTTTAAAGTTTTAAAAAATAAGGAATCATCTCAACATGAAAAACCATATGATGAAAAAACATGAGTGGAAATAAATGAGTGGGATATTTCTATAACAACCATAGATTATAAAATGGTAGAACTCAAAATAATTCTACCTCTCACTATAAAATGACATGATTGATCATTCATGATCACCCACTTATCTCCATACACTTTCTTAATCAATAAACTTTTCTCTTTGTTACCTTGTTGATATTATACATGTTTGAGTAGTCATGGTGTTCTTAGAATCACCTTGGATCACTCTATTATGATGATGAGAATAATTCTAATTTCCTCATCCTGTCAATAGATACAATTTATGAGATAAATTAGATATTCTCAAGAACCTGACCTTAGATAATTGTGACAATAGTTCTAGAGATGTCTCATATGATTATAATTTTGATAATATATAGGAGTTTATATACAATATTGATTCAAATTAATAAAATAACATCATTTAAAACATCCTATCTTACTGTTAGATAGACGAGGAATGGTAGTTGATTCTGCGGTATGATTTTGAGGTGTCCCACCACTCTAGAAGTAGGTATCTCTTTTCCTCTTAT
The DNA here is from genome assembly GCA_963277665.1 of Viscum album. Classification (NCBI taxonomy): domain Eukaryota; kingdom Viridiplantae; phylum Streptophyta; class Magnoliopsida; order Santalales; family Viscaceae; genus Viscum; species Viscum album. Next base: position 998,265,549 of record OY728135.1, read on the forward strand.
TACAAGCAATATAATTGTTACCAATTTTCATAGAAATAATTCTACTTCCTCCAACCATATTTTTTAAGATGTCCATTTCCACGATCTTTTCTATATTTAACATTTATATATAGTCTGTTATACATAGAATGGAAAATATTTTAGTGAATATCAGGTTGTAACCCTGAATAAAAAATGTGGTCCTTCAAGGATGTACTTGCAAAAAAATATAGGGAAAAGAATACTAGATTAAAAAAGTTATCAATATACAATAGCACAAAGAGATTCTATTTATTTAAAATGAAGAAGTCCATTATTCTAGAAATCTAAAAGGTGTGAGGATATAATTTCTTGTTTAAAATTCCTCAAAATCCTCCCATGTCATGCCTTGGTCAAGTTTAGCCTAAAAAGATAAATCCCACTATTGATGTGCTATATACTTCATAATATGAATTTTCTAATTCACTTTTTCTTCTACTAGTGTCCCCAGGAAATCGAAGATTTGAATCATCATATTCAACCAAACTTATGCTTTTTTCAGTTCGCAATACCCCTAAAATATGGGTGGATTATGCTTTTGGAACTACATAGAATGTTATGATTTTTAAGGATCATAATTATTATTACCCTTATACATGATCTAAAAATATTGTAAAATGATTTGGACCAACTATTGGGTCACCTTAGGCTCAGGAGAAACCACATTCTCAGCAACCTCTTCCAGTTGGTTTCTATGATGCATACCCAGTGCCATTCACTATAGTTAGAAAAAAAACTCCCTTTAGTCTCAATTATTATAATTGAAGTCATAGTAATTTAAATTGATCACTTCAATACATATCACAATATAGTTTTCCATAATTTAACCATTTTCACCATTTTAATCATTTTTTCAAATACTACAACCATTATTTTCAAAACAAACAATTTCACTATTTTCAAAAATCATCACTTTTTGTCCATTTCATAAGATACTAAACTCAGAATTAATAGTGAATTCCTAGTGGGAAGTCTTAATACTAATTCTTGTCATGGAATTCCCATCAGTTAAACCCATGATGATGAGGTGAAAACTCACCAAGAAGTGTCACAAAACACTTATATACCCAAACACCCCTGATAGCTTGATATTCAGTATAAAAACATTGTCTACGTCTTTCTAAGCTATAAATTTCAAGATCTAATGAACCTATCTCTTTGATACCATCACAGTTGATGACATTTTTTCTAAAATCAAAGACTGCTACCCAATACTGGTACCATTTATCCAAAAAAGAAAGACAGACCAACCAATACTCATACCATTTTTAACATCTTACCACTCCTCATTGGATTGAGAAGACACGATGGTGTTATTGGCCTTAGGTGACATCCACAATACATCTAAGGCTAGAAATAAATTCCAAGGGCCTCAAAAAAAATTTGGGGAAAATTTTTCTTTAAAGATAAAATATTCAACAAATATAAATAATAAACATTCAATACACTATATAATGTATGTGTAAAAAATACAACTCAACATGATAAAAAAATACAATAACAAAGTTAAAATGGAAATGGGAGATAATAAATCCAATAATAAAAAGACTCAAGACATCAAGACAACCAAATCCCAACCATCTCCAAGCTCCAAATCACCAAGTCATTCCCACAATATCTAGAAGCCTCACTATGGAAATGAGATACCTTGTCTTTACCAATTTATCGATACACTATATCTGTAAAATCACTATAGTTCCCAAGCACGGGGGGGGGGGGGGGGGGAGTATAAACCCAATATAATTTCCCCAATGGATTCATAACTCATTCCACTTGGACTAAACTTGTTAGCATAATTATATAAAATAGTTTAAAACCTGTTTAAAAAATTTATATCAAAACCATAAATAGTTTCCAAGGGAAAATTTATCAAGTTCTAAAACCAATTCATGTTATTTGGAATACCCATAACCAAGTATCCATAGACACACCATGCATGCTTAAGTGATAGTTTTATACTCATAAGTGGCCTCTCAATTATCTCCCAAGTCATCACAAGGTGACCAATACCAAGTGAACCAATGACACTTTCCCCTTCCATAAGGTCACATCTATGAATTCACTGACAACAACCATGTATGCTGAAACTCATACAAAAACATTCTTCTTAAAACCATTTCTTTGATTCAATAATTTCATAAAATACACTATATGAATCAAAAAATAAACCATAATTTTAAAATTATTATTTTAAAATTTCTAACAAATGGTTTTTCCAAAACCAATCAATTTTTCACAATTCCAAGACAAAACCAAAAAGTGAATTTCCAAAAGAATCACACAATGTTTTCATAACCATTTCAATAAATTAATTCAAATAAAACTAAGTATTAAAGATATAAGTCAGGTGGAGATGATAATGAATCTACTTACCTCTCAACATTTAGTGAAAAAAGAAGAATAGTATTTAAAACTTCTTTATCTGATTACAACCCAAGTTCCCTTCACTAGATTCAATAGGATATCATCAATATTGACATCACACAAAATATATCTATATATAATAAAATAGATATAAGATATAAGAGAGATAATTAGAAAGGATATAGGAATAATAAGGATGAATGGGTACTAAACTATGAATCAAAACATCCAATGTGCTTTGATTTGCCTAAAAATGCTTTTGAATCAAAAGAAATCATCTCAAAAGTCTAGGGAGTAAATGTAATTAGAGATCTTTAAAGATAATGAGGTTAAAAAGGCTTAAAGATCTTCATTTGTATTAGATCCATAATTTTACGGGTTCCAACTATACACTTTATGGTTTGACCACATTGTTTGGAAAATTTTGCACCAACCGTATAATGTTAGTGTGTTAAGACAACCACTCACATGGTTAGCTTGAAAAATTAGACAAACTGTGCACCAATCAAGATTGTCCCTCTATTTCAAGTTCCACAATTTCCCATATTCACTTGCATGGTTTGTCCAAACCATGCATCAACCATGCACCTTCTTAGTGGACATTGTCATCCCATTCATAGTTTCTTAGAGGTGATTGATGGTTTCTACTAACCATGCACAAATCACATACCTTCATAAAATCCTTGGAAACATTCCAAAACCCCTCAGAACCTCTTGAAACTCAAACAGATCATTAGAAAGACTCCAAATACTTGAATAAGATGTCATGTACCAAAATATAATGGTGCTAAACTTTGTTTCCAAAAAGGATTTATATTTATTTTATATGGATTTTAATTATTTTATTTTAGAAAAAAAGTGTTTATTTTTAAAGTGGATGTGATTTATTTCATACTCTCAATGAATAGTGTGATAAATGTAAAAAATTTATGGGTTATCATGTTTTTTACTAGACTGGTGGATTTCATTATTTTATGTCCCTTATCGATCTTTTTGTGCCCATCAAATGTTTTTAAAAGTTTTTCATAGGGTTTAAGAATGAGTAATAACATAGAAGAAGAAAAGTTGAAATTAATAGAGATTAGTCATGAAAATAAAACATGTTTCATTTTAAATAATTATATTACAGGGAAATGGATACTGAACAAAAGTTTCCTTTTTGTAATATATGGGTTCTTTATATAATACTTATGTCATAATTCTCTAAAATATAAACCTAGAATATTTATGGGAATGAAAGGAATTTAATTATAGTGTAAAGGAACTATATTATGTAATGTTTAGGGTCGAGTACTTATATTTAGTGCTAAATAAATTGGTTTTTTTAGTAGTGTCTAAAAAGTATTAATAAAAGGCTTCTGTTATCAACACCTTTTTAGCAGTGATAAATAATGACCTTTATCAGTTATTTTTTAGTTCTAATATAGGATGACCTTTATCATCACTTTTTTAAGCACTTATAAAGGCTGACCTTTATTATTGTTTTTTATGCTGATTAAATTCATTATTTATCAAAACAAATAGTTATCAAAAAGGGAGGTGCTCCTTAAAAATTATAAAATAAAATAAATTATATATTATTAAAAATCATATTTTAATATAAAAATATATTTAGTTTGATATATATATATAATATATTTTCTAAAATATGATTTATATAATACTAAATATGTATTTACATTTAATATATAACATATTTAGTGAAAATGGATTATAAAATAATTAAAAAATAATATTAATTAATAATTTTCTAATTTATATAATGTAATAGGCATTTAATAAAAATTTAATGATAGGAAAAATTAATACATTAATTAAGATCATATAAAGAGTATAAATAAGGGATTGAACCTTAAAAGACCATTACTTTTGATTTGGATGTCTATTTAGGCTTCACAAGATGTAAAATCAAAGATTTTGAAGATATATATGATAGTAAGACCCAAGAGACCAAGTACCAATATTTATGTGTTAAAAAATCCCAAAGGGCCTCTAAAACTACATTTTTAGTTGTGACACCCTAATATTTGAACAATCAATGAAATTTCATCTTCATTTAAGAGGATCTTCCTTTCTTCTATCGATAGAGACTGAGTTTTTTCCCTAGTTTTACATTCATATGGATGCTATTGTGTTAAAATTTTATCATTTTTTCAAATTTTATTTTTATTTATAATTAAATAAACAAATATTTTTATGTATTTAAATTTTAAAAAATTGATTGTATAAATAAATTTTCAGCATATTCAAATATAAATTATATTTTTAAATATTAAACCATATGTAAATAGAAAATAATTATCTATTTTATTAACCTTATGAAATTTATGAATATATTTTCCTATAAAAGTGTATAAATAGTGTTTATATTTAAATGTGTTTGTGTGTTTGTATTAACAAACATATATATATTTATGTATATATTCTAATATATATAAATAAATAATATATATATTTAAACACACACATAAATACACATATACACAAACATATATTTTATAAATGTATTTAAAAATAATTATATAAATATATAAATAAATATATGGATAAAAATGTTTTTCAAAAAATATAAATAAATAGATATATCATAAAAATATGGAATAAAACAAGATAGGTTAGGGGTAAGGGCATTCGCTGGGCATAGAGGTCTCAGGTTCAAATCCAGGCATGCACGGTTGAGCATATAGGGGGCGTCATTGATATGGGGGGCTTCACATGTGATGAGGTGGATGTATTGGGGAGAGAATAGTGGTAAAACACTAATAAATTCAGGGTGATAACTGATAAAGTTAGGAGGGGGAATGTGTAACATACCGATATTTCAGTGTGTGTGTGTGTGTGTGTGTGTGTTTCCCTTTAAATAATATGAAGTTTGAAATCTTTCAATAGATGCACTAAAATTAAGGTTGTGATACATTTTTAAATTAAAATAATAGTCTTTAAAATATCACTATGATAACATATAATATATCTATATATGATATAAAATATCAAAATTCTTTAAATTGGAAAATTGGAATGAAATAATATTTGAAACACTTAATGTTTATGAAGGTATTTTAAAATAAAAGAAATTTATCATTATATTTTATATTTACTATTAAAATTTAAATATACAATTTTTAGAAATTGATTTATATAAAATTGAATTTATTTTTTAATTTATAATATCAAAATTTACTTTGTAATAATTCTTTATCCTTTTCATAAAATATCGATTTTTTTAAATGAATTTTTTATCAAAATTATAATTTCATGACATTATCATCATATCAGAATGAACTATAAGGTCATAAAACAATTTAGGTGATAAAATATTAAATTAAATAATAAAATTATGGGTTTTAAAAAATTATTTGAGCTTATATAACCAATGTACAACATTTTTAGAACTAGAGGGAAAGGTTACTCTAAAAAAGAAACTTATTTTATGTATTTTCTTTTAATTAATTAATATTTTGGTAAAATTAAGTTATGGATTTATTTTATTATCACATATTTTATTTATTTATAATAAATCAATTTAAGAAATAAAAACTATTTATATTAATGATTTTAAATCACACATAATTTTTAAGCTAAAAAACACAAATATCTTCAAATTTGTTTTTAAGTGTTCAGTGCATTCATTTTAAAATTAACTTTTCTTAATCATAGTATTTTTTAATTTATAAAATTAATATCATACATATGATTATAATAATAAAATTAATTTTTATTATCAATATTAATAAATAACATATTAATTAATTAACATTCGTGAAATTAAAATTTACCTTGGAAAGAGTACGCATGGGAAAAGTGAAAAGTAAAAGTAAAAACCAATAAATCACTCAATAGTTCCTCTAAATTGAGTGTGTTGGAAGATATTTGGCCATGTAATGGCCTATAATTCATAATTTTTAATTATGGAGATCTTTAACATTGAATAGTGTAATGAAATAATTTAACAACTTAACGTAATTTCAAAACCACCCTTCCCTTCACTTATAAAAGGATACACTTACGCAAATTATTTATACACCCATAAATTCGAATTAATTGATTAAAATATACCCATTTTTTCATACTTGACCAATAACCTAATAACCATAGCCTTTTCCACCCTTAATTAACCTAATCCCTTTCATTTTCAATGATAATTCCAAAGAAAAGCAATGTTTCTGAAGTGAGTAGTACTCTCATCTTAGTCTTTATTTTTAATTTTACTCTTAATAATATTCCAAATAAAATTAATAATTTTAATTAAATTTCATATATATACTTAAATTTAATTATATAAATGTAACATCAATTATTCATTCATTTTTATACCATTCATTAAGTAAAACAAATGCATCGATCATGCATTCATGTAGACTACCTCTTTCATGACATGATGCGGTTCATTTTTCATCACTACCAGTTATGGATGGTATGGAGAATGGGTTTGATGAATAATAATGTTTTTATTTCACTTATTAAATTATCTCATTTTACATTTCCCATTATTTCATCCATTTTTTACGGAATGATATTGTTAATCATGAATATGTGTGGACTAGCACCACCATAAATGGCATGACTTATTTCCCTTAACCACCGAACTTGAAAAGACCTAAAAGTGTAATTAATGAACTAATATAATTATTATAACATTATTATAATTATTAAATGATGAATTTTCATATATTTTCACTTCAACCATTCATTGATAAATGGGTTCGTTAATCATGCACACATACAGATTACCTCCTCCATGAACAATAAATTTCATTTGTCAAAACCGCCCATCATTAATGGTTATAATAATGTATTTAATGAAGATATAAGATATATATTACATGTCAAGGATTATTTAAATATTATATTAACACTATATAATATCCCCTTCTTCTCATTTAATCATTACAACATGCATTTATTTTGGTCGGTTTACTACCGACTTTAGTGGTTTTGTAATTTTATATAGTGAATTATTATGGAATGTTATATAATATTAATAAAATTTAATAATATGGTAATAAATATGATATAATATTAATATCTAAACATTTTAATAGTATATCATCATCATTTAGTAAAAAAATCTGAAACAAGTTTGTCATTCACTTCATCTTCATGAGTCATAATTAATACTCTCATGGGATGAAAGTGATACATTATAAATAAAAATGAGGAATATATTAAATAACCATATGTAAACTTATAATTATTAACTTGGTATCAAAGATAAATGTTCTACCTTAACATTATAAAGTATGTTCAATATTATTAAAAGTGTTAACACCCTATTTTAAAAAATAAGCTATAATGAACCACTGTACTCATAGTAAATAATTATAAATCAAGAATATAAAAAGGTTATAGAGATTAATAAGGTTATAAAATATATTATTAAGATATATATTGTTGTTTTATAGGAATTTAGAGTGTCATAAAATAAGCGGTGAAATAAGGTATGGTATTTTTATCTCAAACTCCCTTGGTTGAGATGTGATTTAATTTATGTACCAATTTAATTTAATATAGTGTGTATGCTTCCCAGTTTATATTTTATCATGAAATTTTTTTTATTTTATTTGAGTTTAATTTTCAATCTTTTTCTCCTTCAATTATTTTTATTATAATTTTACTAAAGTCGTAATTATTTTCTTGACTCGCATCCTTTTTCCTATGAGTCGTGAAATCTATTATTGATTTTGATCTTCCAAGTCTCTTTTTCCAACCATTAAATTTTAAAATGGAAGAATTAATTTTTCTATTTGTATATTAATTATATTAATTAATATACTACCATGTTATGTAATAATTACTCAAATAAAATTACAATTTTTATAAGAAAAACTCAAATACTTTCCAATCGATATTTTTCATTCATATCCATGTTTTACCTATCGAAATTATTTTCAATACTTTTGTAAGTGACCTTTATACTTCTCTTAAAATATTTCCAATGAATGTTTTTATAATAATTATTATTATGTAGGTTTCCCTAAAATATTTTAAGGTACTTTAAACATTTTATGCATGATTAGTTTTCAAAAATGTTTTGTTCTAAATTAATGTTTTAAAATGTTCTAAAATTAATTATTTCAAAAAAATAAAGTAAATTTTCAACTATATTAAATTTATTAAAAAAAATATTAAGATTTTTTAATTTTTTTTATTATATGTTTTTTTATAAAATATATTCTCTTTTATATTTTTTTGTGTGAACATACCTTTTTGCGGCCATTTTCATTTTATAAGAGACTTCCTCTCTACGCTTTAAAGTTTTCAAAAAGAGTAATTATTATTCTGAGGGTTTATAAAAATATTCCTTTTAAATATTTTAAAAATAAAATAGAAATTATTATTTTCAAATAAATTTTCCCTATGATTCAAATAATTTTTTTAGTTATGTCATATGCTTCATCAAGGGTATTCTTCAAATAATACCATGCAACTTTTTTATCTAGATGGCTTGTGAAATTCAATTATACATCAATGGGTTGATTCATCTCTACTTTTTCCTTACCTTATAATCCACTTGTATAGTCATGATTTTCTTCCAATGTTTTTCCTCTCTTAATGCCTTGTGTTCCATTACTTTATTTAAGTTTTTCCACCTATATAACCAATACATCAATTTATTGTGGAAATTATTTTTTAAACTGTATATTCATTTCCTATACAGTGTAAATACGATTTGCATAATAATCTTTGTTGAGTGGTATTTACCTATAATGGGGATTAAAGTGATTGGATACCCATTTATATTCCATGTGTTTATCATGACATGTTCATTGATAAAATCATAAATGATTCCTCATAAAATCACTTGAAAAGTATCACCTAAGAGGTTATTTGTATTCTTATTTCATTAAAAAAATTAAGAATAATATTTTAAATGGATACCCATGTTTAAGACTAGTGATCCTTTTTAAATTATAATTGTTTAAAATGATTACTTACTTCTTATCTTGGGAACCAATATGATATAGACTTTAGTTATTATTTAAGAAATGTTTGTGAAACCCACTTTCTTCTTATGGGTTTATCATGATTATGATTTATATATGGTTTCATTTCTATTTTTTGAAACGCATAATCCCATACATGTTATGATGAATTTAGCCAATGTTTTTATGGTTGGGTATGTTATATCCATCCAATTCATTGGGTAATTTAAATGTATCATGATAATATATGTATAAGATTTGGGAGTAAACTAAAACCTTTTTCATGGCCTATGGAGAAATCATTTTCATATTATGGTGCCCTAGGGAGTAATCCTAGGCATATGATGATGATGGACTAGGCATTAATCCTTGAAATATGCTTATTATGTCTTTTTTCTAATGTTTCAACATATTTATGTTTCTATGCTCTTATGATATCATTTACTTATGCCATGTTTTGATGTTTATGATCATTCTCTTTATAATATCATGTTATGCCTCCTAAAATGTATAATTTAGCGACCCAAAATTTTATTAATTTAATTTCCTTATTATAATTATGTCTTAAAATTCATACATAACATAGAGAACCAAATAAAAACATTGTTATCATAAATTAATAATGATGCATTAGTAATAAAATAGACCAATATGAATGACAAATATTATAAAAGGGTATTAAATATAAAATAAGATAATAAGAATGGTAAAATTGTGATTTCCTTGGTCCACTAGAATGAATGAACTCATGAACTAAGCTATAGAAATAAAACATAATGTTAGTAATAAAATATTCATTTTAAATATTAAATTATATAACTTTTATAAAACGTATAATTTAATGAACAATTAATGAAATAAGATGTATTTATAGAAATTAAGGAACATATACCATTGAAATAGTAACCTGGACATTGGAACTGTAATCTGGCCATCAAGAATGGTAATCTGGCAATTAAAATAGTAACCTCAACTATGAAATTACAACTAAAATTTTCATATATTATAAATGAAAATATGATAAAATTATATAATGGTATAAGTAAGTAAATGTTTTAAAAATGATAAATCAAGTGTTGGTATTTTTGTAAAATGTAAATGTTTATTTATAATTTTATAATTAATATAATGATTTAAAATATTATTTATTTACATTAAATTGACTCATAAATTAATTTTGTGTTTTATTATAATTATAAGATAATTTTATGAGAGCTTAATTATTTTTTCAAAGGGTTATAAAATCGATTATAATATTAAAATCAGTATGTTTTTTAATAAATTATCATTTTATTTAAAAATAAAATTTTAGAATTTTTTTTATAAAATGGATTACATTTTTTAAATCTAAATGTTCAAAAATAGTTTGTGTGAATTTTGGGTATTTTTTAAAAATAGTTGATTTTTTTGTGAATAGTGAAATATGATAATTTTTAGTATTTCACATTATAAGCTGAATACATAAATTTTAGAGTCATTAATGATTTAATAACCCATTTCATTGAAAAATCATGATATATTTATTGTATTTAGTCATAGGAATCAATCTTATTGATCATCTTGAGCCAAAATAATAAACTGATGAATATAATAATCAAAACACCCCTATCCACCCCAATAAATACCGTCTGTCACCACCCATTCTCCTCCCAACTTTTAAGCCTTATATCTTATAAATAATATTTATGATTATATTAATAATACTATTAACCATGTACAAGTGATTTTTCTCAACAAAAGACCAATTTGAAGTTCCTTAAGGGGTCCTTCAAGGAAGAGATATTCAAGAGGTAACTTTCTCAAACCATCTCTTTTAATTTTTATTTATTATTCTATCTTATGATCACCCACATCAAATATAAAATAATAATAACTCCAGTATAATTTATATACTATAATTTACTATTTATAATTTAATATATTGTTTCCACCTCTTTTCTCATCTCATCTTAGTCAAAAAAATGAAATTGTTGTCCCAATTATGGCGGTTAACCATCTACATGGATAATGAGTTTTCACTTTACATTATTGCCTTCAAGTCTGGTCATAAAACCATTATTATGGTTTAATAAGATTATAATTTGTATATTATAAGTTATTTCATGTTCTAGAACTAATATATAAACATAATATTCAATAAAATGAAACTAGTTCGTGATAGTCAAAAATACCGCCAAAAATATCCAGAATAATTATCATTAACATTTTATCAAATTAATCATCCTCATATTAGAAAATAAAATTATAAATGGGACCATTTAAACTTTTTAATTTCATGAAGACCATATAACTTTATTTCTATATAATTATTCTAATTTGATAAGAACTTTTATAATTATTTATAAGTGAGCTGATCATAAAACCATGAAATATACACTCATAGAATAATGAAATTGAACTTTATAACTCATTGAAATGGTCATAAATGAACTTAATAAATTTATAATAAATCAAATAAACACATAATACTTTCTTAATTAATTAATTAATTAATATAATTTTATTATCAGGAAATTAAGTGCAAGTGCAGAACACCTTCAGACATAAGGTAAAAGATCTCTCCAAACCTCATTTTTTTCTTTGGGTTACACTTTATATATCTTTACCACAATGTATTTCTTCATTATTATTATATACATATTCAATATTTATTTTTTTTAGTTCCTTGGAATGTGTTTTCTAGTTTAAGAATCACTACTTCCAGGCAGTTTCCATTGGATTTATTCCTGGAACTCAAAACGTCCAATAGTTATTTATCCAAAAGATACCTGCTTTCCAAAGGCATGCATTCATTAAGTTTGAACTTACGATACTTAATAACATGCATTGGTTGAGAGGATGTGAGATCAGACTCATCACAACCTTTTGGTGGGAATTATTGTCTACTCTGGGACTCTCTTTATAGATTTGATATATTTTCATGAATCCTTATTAATTCACCAAGTTTAACATAGGTTTCCCTTGGAATTTTCAATCAATTATTAGCATGTGTGAAATTTAGAATCATCTGTATGTATTCAAGATTCGTCATTAATAGAGACATCTGTATGTATTCGACGTTCTCCATAAATGGTATCCTCTTATATACTATTTAGAGATTCTTTTAATAATCATTATGATGATACTAGTTTTTTATCCACTTATTGGGGTACTCTAGAATTTATTGTCATCCAGGGAGAAAAAGGTTTGTTTTGATGTTGGGATCGTACCAATAAAATGGAGTAGCTATATATCCTTTTTAAAGGAATTAGAACCCTTATAGTTTGGTGCTTCTTAATGGGACACAACATACCTTTTAAGTTCATGTGATAAGGAACTATCCATATATTTTAATGTCATGTGGTAAGGACATATAAACTAAAGGTGATTAGTCAAGTTTGGGTGTGGGACTTATGCCTAAGAAGCCCAAGTAACTTGGAAAGAATATGGATTTCCAAATAATATTATACCCTGTTGGGAATATGGACCAAGGAGAACAGGGTTGATTTGAAGTGTTGGGTTCGAAACTCAAGGAGGATTCCAACATATCCCATTTGGATGGGAATCAAAGCTCGTCTAGTTTGATGAGTCTCATAGGAGAGTGGAGTTCTTTGAGAGGAAGGCCTTTGTGCTTACTTCCTGAAAATGATGCCTTGATAATTTAGGGGTATAATTTGTGGCTTTTTTCTAAAGAGGATGCCCAGATTAGGGGAATTAGGGTTGGATTCTTGAGGAGGATATCTGCTGAGCTCGGGACTTGAGAAGGCTTCCTAAGTATCCCAATTATTGTAGGAATCAGATTTCTCATAGTTCATTCCAGATGGGACCTATGCATGGAAGCTTCCCATTTGAGGGGACATGATTAGGTGGGTCATTTTGAGCTCGGGCCTTCAAGTAGGCATACTATGTATCCTGGTTTAATTTGGAATCAGAGTTCTCATAGTTTAGAAAATGAGGTGTTTATGCAAATGTTGTGATCATGAAGAATCTCTAAGCCCAAGTTATTCATGGTCGGTGTGAGGAACAAGAGGATGTAAAATATTAAACAAATTCACCCACACTTTTCCTCCTCCTCTGGTGGAATATGGCGCACCTATGGCAGTGAGGGTGGATGAGGGCGAGGTAGACGGGGAAGAGGGAGAGGCGAAAAGCCTTCCCTCTATTCAATTTACAATAGAAAAGGGTCCAATGTAAGGAAGGAGAGAAGGTGACGGAATTAGAGAGGATAAAGACTACAATATTCTACTTCAAAGGATATGGGCTTAGACCCGGATAGATGCCCTAAAATTGGTCCTGGTAGGGGAGGGAGACTTATCCTTTTATTTAATGGAAAATAAAGTTTGAACCATATTTTCCCTACCAAATACCTGAGGTTCCAGGTCTTAGAGATGAAAAGGGGAGGACAGAACCCCAACCCTAATCCTCCAAACTGAGAACTTCCCAACACTATTCCTGGGAGAAAGGTCCATGTGACTATGGATATACAAACCCATGGACACTCTATAAATCTTAACACCATTGTGAAATAAATTTGGTAAACCTATGATTGTGGATATGAAAACCCAAATAAGAGACATGTTGATGTGTCTTTCCCAAAGGTTTGATGAGTCAGGAGGTTTTGGTGGAGGCTTCAACTTGGTCCATTTTAGATAAAAGAACCAAGGAAGGAAACACCCTACCACGAACGACCTTAAATTGGATATCTAGGATGATGCATAGGCCTTATGTGCAGCTCTGCAATGTAGGTACCCCACGTAGGTGTACTGCACAGCTGTACCGTGTAGGTTTGTTGCGTAGGTTTTCCATGCAGGTTTGCCACGCAGGCATGAGCAATTATTAAAGAAAAATAATTTAAATATGGGAATCAATCCTATCCAAGCTTCAAATTTTTGAAATACTTTCAAAACATTCTTATCCCATTTAATTATCTCTTCTCTTGTGTTTTTAGAGAGCTACATGAGACAATTTGAGGGATTTGGGTAAAAGAGTTGGAAATGGGAGTTTCAGGAAGTATTTCAACTTTTTCTAGTCATTAAATGAATATCCCAAGGGTCCTATTTATAGGCAAAGAGGGGGCTGGTCGAAGGAAATTTTTCTACAGAGTTCCACCCCAAAGTCCCTCTGCGTAGGTCCACCATGTAGGGGTCCAGAAAGTATACCACCGTATAGGTCTGCCACGTAGGTCTGTCGTAAAATCCCTTGGAACTTTTTCCTGCCTTTGAATTCTTCAATATTCATCTTGAGATCTTGACATATATAGGGTCTCCTTCATAGTCTTTTGGTCTAACTTAAGAGTTTCAACAAAAGTCTCCCCCCTCGGGATAGGATCCTATTAGAAAGAGGATCGAGTCCTGAGGTAAAATTGTGGGGAAAAGAATATGGAGTAAGGTGTTGAATGGTGTAGGTTTTTCTATATAGCTATTTCATGTAGGTAATTCACATATATTTTTCATGAAGTCATGTCGCAGAGGTCTGTGGATGTATATAAATAGGTCTGACACTTTGCGATTTTCTTCTCCCTCATTTTCATATTTTTTAGCTCTCGTTGCTTAGCTCATTCATCTGGCCTCAACGTGTTCTTATCTCGCATAGTTTCCTTGAAATTTTCTAAAGGTAAAATTACTTGAGAGATGGAGCTACACAGAAGGACTTTGTCGAAGGAGTTGTGCTAGGACTCTTGTCTAAGGACCTGCGTGACAGACCTCATCGAAGGACCTATGTGAAACATTTCCT
This sequence comes from Viscum album, assembly GCA_963277665.1. Classification (NCBI taxonomy): domain Eukaryota; kingdom Viridiplantae; phylum Streptophyta; class Magnoliopsida; order Santalales; family Viscaceae; genus Viscum; species Viscum album. The sequence continues at coordinate 998,280,566 of OY728135.1, forward strand.
TTTCCATATTTTCAAATTCCTTTAAGTTAAAATTTTAATTTTCTTAATTCAAAATTTCAACCTAATAGGGACAGTTTTTTAATTATTTTGTAAGAAATGGATCACTTGATAACCTCTACTGACGAAGCTAAGGATCGTCAGAATGAGATGATGAAGATCGTCGGACTAGATTATTATGATGTTGTTGAAAGTACTCTTCCTAAACTATGGAAAGGTTTAATTCAGTATCAAAGTGAATATCCTCAAAGTCGCTACATTCCCCTATACGGACAAGGGATTTTACAAGATGCCTATATTTTATCTATTAAGAAATACTTCCCAAAGAATCGGTTTCTTCAATACTCCAATTGTCATAACATGAATATTACCAAAAGGGGTATGTCAGTTCATGGGGGAACCATCCCTATTGGCTACATCCTACATCATAGGGTTTATACTTCTAATATGAAAGATCATGTTGTTGATACAAGTCCACATTTCTATGATTCAACCTTTTGAGCTTCTCAAACATATCAGTCTAATGGTTGGAAGGAAGACTGGGATCTTCGTTCTGGAGGAGGTGTCAAACATGAATGGATGTGGGTGTTTGGGGTGTGCTAAACTTGTGTAGAATTTTTTAAAGAGTTATCAAATGTTTACATTTATGAATCTATATGGATGGTACAAACTTATGTTTATTAAAATGATTTCATTCTTGAATTAATGAGCTGATGGAGTCCACAAATAAATTCTTTCCATTTGACACATGATGAAGTTGGAATTAGTTTATGGGATATCTAAAAAATAGATGGGGTCCCATTCTCAGGGAAATGTATGACGAGTTTATTCTATAAGTTACAACATGGGTTGATGTTACCAGAACACCAGCATTGGCTCATTAACTATTCAAAATATCAAATAAATTACCCCAAGATAAGAAATGTATTCATGCCAGAGTGTGGATGGAAGCCTTTTTAGAACCAAAAACAGAGAAAGGTCCCACCTATTAATGTCCTATTGTTTGTCCTTATGTAGATAACTGGGGCAGTTCTAGAACATATTATCCCACAATGGAGAGAGGAGACTATAAGAACTAGGGCTATAAATTCAAATCTGATATTGATGCAAAGATACACTTAACTATCTTCCTTTTAATGTGGCGAAGCATTTATTTGTTTCCAGTTTGTGAGTCCGGAGGCAGTGTAAGGCCAAGGACTTTTGTTGTCACAGCTATATTGGTAGAAGGAAAGTATATTGGGTTAACAACACCTATATTGGCAAGAATTTTCTATTACCTACTGCATTTATAAAATGGTAAGGTTCCATTTAGAATTGAAGTTCCATTCCAAGTGTTATGGGGCTGGATTGTGGAACACTTTTTATCATACTCAGTGTCGAATTTAGTTAGAGTCCTCAATGGTCGATTCACCCCATTTTTACAGAAAGATTCTGGTATTCAGCCTCATAACTTGAGACATGATGTAGTACTAAGGGCATTGAATGCATTAGGAGAATTCATCTTCTTTCCTTTTAGTAACCCACCAACTGGAATATTTATTGATGATGGTAAAGAAGAGAATTATGAGATGAGGTCTTGCATAATTGAATTTAGGGATAGTGTATCATCGACCAGGATTGATGGTGAAATTATCTTTGAGGCTTATTTCACCTATAGGTTTGCTCAATAGTTCATATGTCTTCAACAATCAAACACTTTCCATCCCATGTATGTTAGACATGAAAAACACCCAATGGTAGCGAGACAATTGTGGATTTTAATGGCTTTAGAAACATCCAAATTGTCAATTACTTTACCTCTATCAGATTCATCAATCGGATTGGAAGCTAGATATGCTAAAGATTGGGCTTCTTCATACCGTTAGGGGGATTTAACAAAAGGAATATATCAAGTGGCAGTTACAATGACTATTGTGCGTAGAAATCATGGTAAGAAGTCTAAAGACAAAGTTGATGCAGAAGTTTCAGAAGTTTTAGAGCCTTCAAAACATCTTCACATAAGGTATACCAGGAAGAATAGGGCTAGAGAAGCAATAACTCTAGTACCAAGGACATCCATCCACTGCCATCAGAAATAAATTCCAATCCCATCTGTTGACCTTTTTGAAGAAGAAGGGAGGCCTGAAGAGGCTCACCATTCATAAGGTGTTGAATTATCTCCAAAACCAGCCATACTGGGATCAAATTATGTGTGACCTTTAGCCATTCAGTTTTGGGAGGGCTTGACCCATGAAATTAGGGATGCATAGGAATTCCTCCAACATGGACTTCCGATACCGGATGTGGGTGACATTAAAGCACCTACTTATTATCATTCAAATAAAAACATGGTTTAAGTACAAGAGTATATTACAGAGTTTGAGGCTTTTATATAAGCAACTGATGAATAGATCCCATCCTTTAAACGATAATCCCATATGATGGAATTAGCAATACATGAAGGGGTAATTATTAACATTGAGGAGGAATGGGACATTTATTTTAATACTAAGAGCATATTTTCATTTTTTTCCTCAATTATTCTTTAATATTAACCATCATTAATCTTGATGAAATTATATTTTTCAGCTTAAATTCAGGGAAGGAACCTCTGCACAGTTTATCAGGTCACCAAGTTATGAACCTATAGGTTCTCCCATCAACACATCTAATGATCCTACCCAGTCTTTAAAACATTCTATGGGAGTGAGAATCATGATTGGGGTAATGGAGACAGATAGTCCTTAACCATTACCTCAGGTTTTTCCTATCAAGAGGAGTGTTTCAATTTCTCCTCAAGCTTATGAAAAAAAATGAAAGAGAGCAATGAGATTGTTCTGAAGTGTTTTTCAAAGTAATAAGTATTTATACTATCCTCATGCATTATGAATTTATTGATACGTTTTTTGGAAGTCACTTTTTTCCACTTTCAATATCTCCATATCTCTCATCTCTTAAGGGATTAAGAACTGATTTCTTAAGACCAGAGAAGGAAACCCAAATAGAAACACGAGTTCATGCGGATGAATCTACTACCTTGATAGATAAAACATCAAAAGATTCAGTTATACCTTCTCCTAGTTATATTGAGAGATATAAAATCCATGGTAATATCAAATACATTTCTCTTGAATATTAAATTCTCTGCTAATATTCTTCTTTTCAACATATCTCAGATCATTTACCTTTTCCAATGGATCATGAAATAATCAATGTGAATATTCATATTGCTCTGGAAGGAAGTAATGAAGATCCAGGGCAGTCTGAAGTAGATACTGGTGTTGACCCAAACCTGGAAAGATCTGATGATGTTATACCAATTGAAGAAACTATGGAACAAAATTTCAGTGAAGGCAATTTGGGTATCAACCAACATTTATTGGATTCCTTAAATGGTGAGGATGCTAGAACATTCCAATCCACATACACTAAAATGATGGACACCCTTAATCCAAACATTTATATTCCAAGTTCCATAAAAGAGTTTGGGGATTTTCATGAGGAATTTCAAGGATGCAAGTTCTCATTCTCACAATTTCCATATATAATTGTTCTTCTTTTACTTGATACTTTACATAAAATTTCATCTTATGAAGCTTTTTCTACAGAAAATGTTGCAAGGGCTGTTTAGGAATGGGGTATTCCACTCTATCCTTCTTCTAATAAATCTGGAGAAATACTTACTGAGGACCCACTATTGAGAGACGTTACAGAGCCTTCAATTATCAAAAATGGGAAAACTCAAGAGAATGCCCCTCCTCAACAATCATCTTCTCAAATTGTTGAAGTTGAGAACATTGGGGATGAATCCAATCAAGCAGTCGACTTATTATTGGGTAAATGTTATCAGTTCTCTGGATCATACTCTGTTTCTTCCATTTTTTTGAAACTAAAAATGATCTTGATTTATCATTTAGGGTTATCATCTCCCACAGTAAGATCTGAAGGTGAAGCTTCTATGATGGCTCAAGCATAAGCAGAAGGTGAATATTATACTATTCCGAGAGAAGCAGAACAAGGAAACTCTTTAAGTGATCTATTTCCAGAGTAAATTCTACCCCATGGTACTAACTTGGATTCAGACATAGATATACAATACACTCTTGGCATGGAATGTAAGAAGACATGGTGACATATATGGATCATAATTGTCGAGAAACCTTTGGATGAGCTACTATCCCATTTAGGAAAACTCCTAGCACTATTTTTCATATTGGGATTCGGTGGATTTAATTATCGACCAGTCTACAATACAATAAAAGAGACCATTCACTAATGGGAGCAGGAACATAAGTTACGGAAAGATTTTGAAGAGGCTAAATAGCTTATTAATATTGAGATATTCCAAACTGCAGTAGCTGATGCAGAGGACGATCATAGTAATAAGTCAATTTAAATTGGCCAACAAATTAAATAATCCATGAAAGAGTTGGTAAATATTCAACAACAATTGGATTTCATTCGTAAAAATAATTGAGGATTTGAACCAAACACTGGGAGAAACCCAATTAGAAGGTATAGCCTCCATTTCAACAACCAAAGAAGCACTTCGTCAAGCCGAGGAGGCTGAATTTTCTTAGCTGTATCAACTTCAGAAGCATGTTGATAGGGCTCACGAGATCATTCAACAAATGAAGATTCATGTTGAGAGCTTATTTTAACACATTAAAGAGAGGCTTCATTTTGTGGATGTCCCTATTATTTTATATAAATGAAAGTAATTTTGTCTCCAATCATACATGTCTTCATTCTTTATTTTCATTATTGGAATATTAAAGGTAATGATGATGATTCTTTTTAAAATCAAACCTCTATGTCAGATAATCATAATTACAATGATAAGAACAGGGGAGCTCAAAATTTTCTTATTAAGATGATTGGCCTAATGAGCATTGTTTGATTTTTACTAGGGTTATAATAAAAAACCCCAAAAAGTTTGTATCTCTTGGATTTTTATTGCTCAATATTTCCAAAATCATACAAAAATTTAAGTCTAGGAAGCTGAAACAAGACTTTTATCGAGAGTGCCAATTTTGGGTTTTCAATCTGGTGAGTACAATATCTCTTAGTTATTTGCAGTTTAGAGCCATGCACATTAGACTAAAAAGGTATAGTGTTTAAGGTTGAATAGATTTGACCACAAATTTTAAAATTAGATCCCAAACAAGGATCAGTGGCTAAGAATTGATCTAATATTCTTTAAATATTTATAAGGGGAATATTGAGTCATGATTTTTATGGTTACCAAATCTAAAACTTTTATAAACATAAAGGAGGTAGCTTCCAAAAATGAAGTTACCATTATTTGATGAACCCATTATAGGGGTTGTATTATGCAGGGCTGACTAGGGAATATGTTGCATAGCCAAATAGTGGTATATTTTGACTGACAGGTCTGTAATGTAGGAAAATTTTATGCAAGGCCTCTGGGAGAATATACTACATAGTCAATCAAAAGAGCTCTTAGGAATTTAACATTTTACTATTGATAGACAACGGAAAATAATATTTGGGTGACTCAAGAACACAGTGGGTGATTTTTTCAAGGAAATGGATTAATAATAAAGGGTTAGATATTCCAACATATGTCATGAATAGGAAAACCAATTCTATACAAATTTGTTGTATGAGGAATGGTTAAAAGTTTTCAGAAAGAGGAATTCCTGATATCATACTATATAGTCTTAAGTCATGAAAAGAGGACATTATGTTGTGCAGTTTTAATTCATGCAGTGAAGACATTATACTATGAAATTTTAATTCATGCAGTGAGGACATTGGGTGGATTTAATTTAAGGTCCTTATCTTTGACCAAAGGTTTGAGACTCTCTCAATTTCTTGATAAATTGTTTGGAAACATACTACCATGTTCAGGTATGGAAGAGAAGAATTGTAAACTATGATTTAGAAATTTCTAAATCCAAAGAATGATATGGGAAAAGTGATAATGGAATTAGAATAAGTATTTTCTAAGAAAAAAATTACCATTATTTGACAAACCTGTTATGGGGGCTATATTATACAAGGCCAACTGTGGCATATGTTGTATAGCCAAATATTTGCATCTTTTGACTGAAAGGCCTATTATTGTAGGAAATTTTTATGCATGTCATATGGGGGCACGTACTTCATAGTCAAGCAAAATATCTCTCAAAATTTTGACATTATATTGCTAAAATCCAAAGAAAGTTTATGGAGATTCATATTTTTTTCAAAGCACAGAGTTTGGATTATGAAGAATGGTACTTGAATATGAAGAGAATATTTCCAATCATGATTTCCAAAGAATCATAGGAATATTATTTCTACAAATTTCTAACCCAAACATTGGAATTACTATGTCTGTAGTTTTTAGGTCATACGAATATAAAAAAAATGGAAACAATATATGATATGTGGTTAAGTGATTTAAGGTTATTTCATATTTCTTTAAACACAAGGAGAGAGAAATGTGTAAACAATGGTCTTGAAGACTTTTAGATTGAGAGAAAGGTAATGGGAAAAATATACATGAATGGCTGCTTTAAAATACAGATTTGTGTATATTGTTATCAATGTTTAACGGAGAGAAAAGACACTTTAACCAAGAATGAAATCACCATTATTTGACAAACCTGTTCTGGGGGTTGTGTTATGTAGGGAAAACTAGTAAATATGCTTCATAGTAAAATAGTGGTATATTTTGACTAACATGCCCATTATATAGGAAACTTATGAAAGGCCACCTAAGGTAACATACTACATAGTCAGGTAAAAGAGTTATTAGATATTTAAAACTTTGTCACAAAAAACCCATAAGGAAGACTATGAAGATATGAAAATATTCATGATTAAGAGTCTAAAATATAGTATGGGGTAATGCTAAATTCACATGAGAACTATTTGAATCAATATTGGCCATGAGTATGAAGCCATTTTCCTAGATATGACTCACATGTAAAATGAAAACATTCCTTGTTTCCTTTTAATCAATATTATGTTGTGCAGTTTAGATTCATATAGTGAGGACATGAAGTGATTCCGATGTAAAAAAATGAATATTGTAGTTGGACCAAGGAATTAAACCCATGTGTCACTATGTATCTTATGTGGATGATAATCAAGCCATACGTAGTTCTTTGAACATTCCCTATGCAGGTTTGATTCATACATAGGGAATAAAAGGGGGTTTTTTATATCATGTCTAGGATCAATATTGGAGATCTAGGAAACTCTTCGTATATCATATGGATGAGAATCAAGCCAAATGTAGTTCTTGAAAAATCATTTCCCACACCAATTGAGTTTAATATGGGGGATAGGGTCTTTAACAAATTATATGAGAATGATTAAATTTAAGACACAAGATGGTATGAAAATCAAACCATGTATCATAAAAGAGCACTCTGTATAGATCTAGTTTATGTATAGAAGGAGAAAAGGGAAATAAAAAATTTTGTGCTTCCATCTGGGACCAATATTGGAGATCCAGATATCTCTACGTATCTCATTGAAAATGAGAATCAATCCACATGTAGTTCTTGAAATGAAGACCCTATGCAGATCTGATTCAGACATAGGGGGAATGGAACTCATGTCCCACTAAGGAGTATCAATGATATCAATGATTCTTGCATATATAAGATCTTAACTTCATATAGAGAATATGTTAACCATACAGTTTAATGTCATATAATGAGGAAAAATGATTCTATGAATTTTATCGTTGTGCAACATGGACGCTTATAGTTTTTATGAAGTTTAATGTCTTACAACTAGGACTTTGTGCTATGCAGTTTAGAGTCATGCAGCAAGGAAATAGTGTGCAGTTACAAAAAATATTTCTTCAAGAATCCAACATTGGTTGGAGTTTTAATAAGCTTTCCATCTATTGAGATTAGGGAATATAATCCATTTGAGTATACATTATGTATGGAATAAGGTCCTTCCAATTTTGGCTCAAGATTTGGAGGTTTCTTTCCTGGTATCATTGGAGTCCTGAGAACCAATACCAATTCTCCTTGAAGAAATTAATAGAGGAAAACTTTCTTGTTAAAATATCACGCTATTCTGTTCTGATAGGCTTTTAAATGATGAAAATTATGCAATCTATTTTCTTATAATCGTTCCAGCTCATCAAATAATTTCTGAGATTTTTCATCTGTGGATAACTAATCACTGATTTTCACTCAGAAAGAAGGAAATTTAATTTCAATTAGAAAAACTGATTTTATTCCATACGGTAATGAATATGGGGTTGCCTAAGTGGTAGTATGAGTAGTAGTCCAATAAGACCATAAAGCATGCAAAAGTTTATCAGGATAAGATTTCTTATCTTTATCCACCGTCTTCTGGGGTATATTTGATAGGGTCTTATTTAAAGCCTCTACCTTCCCATTGGTCACTTCATGATAGCGATATGAATGGTTGGATTTAATATTGTGCTCCTGATATAACTTTTTTACCTCAACAGAACAAGAAATGTTTGCCTTTGTCTATCAGTATAGTATGAGGGACACTAAATCTAGTGAAGATGTTAGTTTTGACAAAACTAACAATGATTTTGGATCCAGATTATTTGAGAGGTATTTTTACAGCCCATTTGGAGAAGAAGTTAGTAGCAGTAAGAATATACTTTAATTTTTTAGTTGTAGCTAGAGTATAAGGTCCTACTATATCCATTCCCCAAGTATAAAATGGCTAAGAGTATTTAGTTTTATGTAAAAACTCTGGGGGTTGATGAATAAAGTTGGCATGCACTTGGTAGGTACGACATTTCATAGTGAAATCTATGTAATCATGCATCATTGAAGGCCAAAAGTATCCAATCCTTTGAATTTGATCTGAAAACCTATGCCCAGATTGGTGAGAACCATAATATCATGCATGTACTTCTTTCATGACAGTTGTGGTTTCTTCTCCATCAATACACCTGAAAAGGATTCCATCGAAGCCTTGTTTATAGAGGATCTTCTGGTGATCTAGACTATCATAAAGAGTAAAATTATCCAATCATCATCGGATCTATTATTTTTTTTAGTTCTATATAGTGGAAGTACTCTATTTTGAAGGTATTTTGTGATGGGTGTCATCTATCCCTTGGTATGACCATTTGACTCAGAAATAGGTCCAATTTCATTAATTTATTCAATTCTATTTTGAATGAAAGGTGAAACCACACAACTATGGGAAATACTGATAATTTTCTCATCTGAATTGGGATTTTCCTGCGCTGTGGCTGCATTTTCCAATGCATCAGCTTGGGCATTTTGTGATTTCAAGACACAAGATAATGTTGGATCTAAAGGAAATTCAGCCATTAAACCTCTGATGTAATCACAAAAAGGGGTTAACTATTCTTTTCTGATAGTATAAACCCCATTTATTTGTTTTATTATCAACTATGAATCACATTTCAATTTCAAGTGGTTCACTTGTACCTGGAGTGCCAATTCTAGGCCTGCAATGAGATTTTAATATTCTTCCTCATTGTTTGTACCTCCTACTGATAACAGAAAAGAATATGGAATCACTTTCTTTTCTAGAGAGATAAGTACAATTCCTAGCCCAACTTTTTTTAGTTTAGGGTTTTCCATTCTCTTTCCTATTGGACTTCTGGAGGGGCCATCAAAGTAAATTTCCCACATTTGGGGATTATCTTGAATAGAGAAGACCTCTTCATCAGGAAGTTCAGTATTTGATTATGTATCTTCTACATACAGATGTTCAGCAAGTAAATCTACAAAATCTTGGCCTTTTATTTCCTTTTGATGCACAAATTGGATATCAAACTATTGAAAAATAACTACCCAACATGCCAAATGCCTTATAAGCATAGGACGAATAAGGATAAATTTGATAGGGTTATTGCGAGACGCCAATTGGACCTCATGATGTTGTAGGTAGTCCCTCAATTTCTGGATAGCAAAGATTAACGCTAGGCATCACTTCTCAAAACTTGAATATCGAGTCATTGTGTCAAGCATAGTTTGATTGAGATAGTAAAGGATTTTTTTTATTCCCAGCATCATTCTTTTGGGTAAGGAATGCACCCAGTGGTCGCTCTAAACCTATCACATAGAGAATAAGTGGTATTCCTTCAACAGTTAGCATTAATATTGATGGACTCAAGAGATATTTCTTGAGGGTATCAAATGCCTCTTGGCAGTCTTCAGTCTATTGATAGGTGACTCCCTTCTTCAATAATCTAGTGAAGGGTAAACACTTTCCTTCCAAATTGGAAATAAAGTGCCGAATATAGGCCAAGTGTCCTTGAATTCCTCTTAATTATTTCAAATTTCGAGGAGCTTACAAGCTAAGGATTGTTTTTTTCTTCTCATGATCAACTTTAATGCCATGATAGTGTATAACAAAGCTGTGGAACTTTCCTGAGGTTACCCTGAAATCACATTTCAATAGATTCATCTTCAAACTATATTTCCAAAGTTTATTCAATATGGTCTCTAGATCAGCCAAGTGATCGAAACGTTGTCTAGATTTGACAACCAGATCATCCACATAACATTTGACAAATTTTCCTAAGAAGTGTTTGAAAATATGTTGCATGGCACAAGGATATGTTCCACCTACATTCTTTAAGACAAAGGGAATTACACGATATCAAAACACACATTGAGGGTCTCTAAAGGCTTTAGACTCCTCAGCCTCTAGGTCCATGTGAATTTAATTGTACCCATAGTAAACTTCCATGAAGGAAAAAGATTCATAACTAGCTGTTGCATCAATTAAAAGCTCTGTGATCGGAATTGGAAAGTTTCCTTTAGGAAAATGCTGGTTAAGATATCTGAAATCAATGAAAACTTGGATTTTCCCATTCATCTTTTTCACTGAAAAAATTTCAGATGACCACTTGGGATATTGAACCTCCCTAAAAAATTATACTTGATAAGCATATCGACTTCAACTTCAATTTTAGAGAAAATAGTCGGATGTGTTCTTCTTACTGCCTGTTTAAATCCTCAATGATCTTCTGGAAAACCAAAATTATGAGTGGCTACATCGGGATTAAATCCTTGAATTTATGTATAGTTCCAAGTAAATATGTCTCAATGTTTCTTTAGAAATGAAGTATACATATCTTGTTATTCAGGAGTCATGTCCGCACTAATTAGAGTGTGGTGTGCATCTTCATTTGTACCCAGATTTATTTCTCTGAGCTCGTCAAAAGTGGTAGAGGCATCTTTCTCAAATGTTGGAGGAGCATCCTTGAGATATTCTTCTTATTCTTTATGTTTCAGTTATTCTATTTCTACTTTCATAGTAGGTGATGAAGAAAAACATTCAAATCTAGGGAGGAGTTAGTATTTTAACATCCTGAAGAAGAGGCCACCATTTCTGACCCTACTGATGATGAGGGGTCTTCTTAGAGAATTGAAGAGGATATTATGGGCTATGAATCAACATACTTGTCTTCCTCTAGTATTACAAAAACTTCTTCTAGTCTAATTGGTGAAGCTGAGACTTATTGAAGTTCGATGGATGAAATGAATACATCTTTATTTTAGCTTTCACTATTGCATGGTAAATCAAAAATTTATCCCATGCTGTCAGGCTCAATTGCCACGATTGACATTATGGGAGTCACTGGATGGGTATTTGGATTTGGGTTTATCCTTTCAATTTTATTGATAGGAAACATATAATCTATACTCAAATGTTTTAATGGGTTTGCTGAGATCTTTTCCAGGCCATTCAGGGCATTAATTCTGGTTACCTTTTTTGTCGCACACCTTGTTCCCTTTGTGTGATAAAATTATACCTCAATATACTAAGATTCACACATTTTGAATGGATCCTTGTCACCATACAATGTTATGATTTGACCATTGAAAAAATACTTGATAGATTGGTGGTTTGAAGAAGGAATGGATGCATATTGATGTAGCCAAGGCCTTCCAAGTATAATGTTAAAGGTTGTGTCTTGACGGACAACCATAAAATTTGAATTAGAAACAAGATCTCCAAACTGAGTTCTGAGTGTAATCTCTCTTAGAGGTTCTTTCTCATTCTTGTCAAAAACATACAACATTAAAGTAGAAGGAGATAAGTTAGATTTAGTGAGTCCCAATTGACAAAGTGTACGAATAGGTATGAGGTTGACTCCTGAGCCATTATCAATGAAGGATTGTCATATGTATTCATCATTAACTCTGCCAGATAGATACAAGGGAATGGTATGTCCATGTACAACATCATCTTCATCTTCATCCATAAATGATATAACTGCATGAAATTCTACAGAATCATTCTCTATACAGTAAACCTTAGCCATAACAACTTCCGTTTCAAACTCTTAAGGACTTGAAATAACCTCAATAAGTGCTTCTCAATGATCTTTTGAAAGATTTAAGGAATCCAAAATTGAAAACTTGGCTGGTACTTAGGCTAGATGTTTAAAAACGTCGTACTTTTGGTCTATATGTCTACATTTCCCAACATGGAGATATGGTTTTTTAGGTGCCTTGGAAGTTGACTCTCATGATTTAGATATACCTTGTATCGGAACAGAAGCTGGAAATACTTCAGGTTTTAGTAGATTTTACTGAATAGGTATATCTACTTTCTGAGAGAATGATGGTGTAACTTTTAATTGTTCCTCCAAAATAATCATGTCAAGACCTATCCTGTCATGCATGGGAGAATTTCCTTGTTCTTTTTGAGCTCACTGAAGGGCTCTTTTATGAGTTTCTTCTGCATATATGGTTCATGTAGGGGTAGAGTTAAAATCGTGGATTTTAGCATACCCACGTATTCCCATGTATCCTCGACCTTGGCTTCTTCCTCTAATTCCCCAATTATGTATAGAAAATTCAGGATCATCATAACCAAAATATTCATTGGAATAGGTATTTGTTAAGTAGATAACATTGATAGAACCAAAGATCAATTCTTCATCTGATGAAGATTCTGCTTGATAGGTTAGTTCTGGTTGTGCCGTTTGGCGGGGCGGTTCCCATACTATTGAAACAGATGGCATGAAATCTACCCGATTCAAGGACAACTTTGTCTTTGACACAAGCTCATATTATTTTTTACTACTCTTTGTCCTTCTAATCACATTGCTTCTTTGAGGATTGACCTTTAGAGGACTGATCTTTTGATGAAGGTGGTTTTTTTGTGGTAGAAGTGGAAGAAGACACAATTGGTTGTTTCAATTTTGTTAGTAGAATGGAATGAGTTCGGTTTATTGTTTTCTTGATCATACAATCATCATATTTCTGTACATTTTTACCTTTTACTTCCTTTCATTCGTCGTCTTCCTCTGGATCAGTAGTAGTAACACATGCTACTTGGGCTGATGAACTTTTCAACTTCACTTGTCCAGATTCTACCATTTTTAGGAGGTCTTTGAAGACAAAACACTCCTAAATGGGATGTACCAACATCTGGATAAAGGGACAATAATTCAGAATATCTTCATCTCCTTCTTTTTTTTCTTTCTTCGACCTTGGAAACTGAACTAAATTTTTTTCCAAGATGAGATGAAGTAACCAGGAACTTGTTCATTATAAAAAAGAATAAACATTTTTATTTAACTCCTCAAACAGTTTCCACCATTGATCTATTTGATAATATTGATGAGGTGGTTGTTGTTTCTGATTCTTGGAAGACGGATCCCTTCGATATGATGAAGGTTTTGAAGTGAAAGTATTTATAGGTGCTTTATTGAGTGTGACTGTGGAAGCCTCTACTTTCCCTATTCTCTTTCCCAGAGTTGATGTAATTACGCAAGATTTAGCTATAGTTTCCACAATGGAATTCTCCACCTATTGGGGAATTTAATCAATGTCTCGAAACCCTCTTGTGCATTTCACAGGGATCGGTGGTGTGCGTAACTCATGACAAATATTTTCCACGCAAATTGGTAGAATCTCTTCTTGAGGGAGTTCCAGATTTAAAGAATATGTTAATCATTTCAATCAAGCAATGAAATATCAAAATCTTTTATTTTCCATTTGTTTGAAATTTTTAAGATAAAAAACTTTTGTCTTTGGAAGGGTTGAGCTAAATTGAAGAATGAATTTTTGATGGAGATATTCCCATCTAGTAATTGATCAAGATTTCAATCTTGTATACCATACAAAAGATGTCCCCTATAATGACTACACAAAGCACCTAAGATTTACTTCTTCCTGTTATTGAGGATTCCCCATCCTAGGATCAAAATAAGAAATGAAATGAATTAATTGTTGTTCTGAATCCTCTGAACCATTAAATATTGGGAATTTAGTATTCATAATGTTTGGTGGGGGAGAGATCGGATCCATCCATTTAGGGTAAGCTCTTTTTCTGGATGAACTAGCGTAGACCGTTCTTCCATAGATTCCAATCGAGTTGTTAATGCCTCAATTGTGTTCATAAAAATTTGGGGAAAATTTGAATGAGCTGGGACCTATACAGGTACAACAGATGGATATTGAACTAGTGCAATGACGGGCGAAACCACTGGTGGTGGTGTTGTTGGTATTTTTCTTGGATAACCCATAGGGAAAATAATATAAGGATGTGTTTGATCCTGCCCTGGTTGTGTACCCAATGGAGGGAATTCATTATCCACATCTATAGTTACCAAAAATCCTCTTTGATGAGGATCTCCTACAGGATGTTCAAGTTGAGGATTTTCTTGGGGAGTATGTGTAGCAGAAATTCTTCTTTGAAGTAAATATGTATTAATTATTTTCAACTCTTTAAACTCCTCTTCTTACTGTGAAAATATTGCTTCAAGTGAAAGAAATTGACCTTCTCTAGTGGAAAAGTGATATGTGATCTGACTTTTACATTTCCCATTATTAGAAACTTTTGGAAGGGGTGGGAGTTGGTTACGTGAGGGCATACCTAGATTCTGAGTAAGCCTCTTATTTCAGGTATGCATACCTCATCCATCCACTTTAGTGTATATCATATTATGGATAAGAACTTCATCTTCTGATTCCTCTGAACTATACTCAATTTTTGGAAGATCTTATGTAATGGTGTTAATGAAATTCGCTGACGCATAATGCATTAATGGAATTCTATCAGTATCTTTGTAAGATTTCCTCCTTCTGTATCTTCCATGAGACTATGTTCTCTTATATAATGAATTCCCAGGAACTTTATGATGGAAAGTAACCTAAAGGGAATCCTTGGATAGTTCAGTTGTGTGTTCTTTTTGTGTCTTCTTCCCTAATCGGGAGAAAACTGACTTTTATTGAGGAGAGTATTATAGATGTGAAAATCCCCCAACCCTATAGGTTGGGGATTTTCCTGCTCTTCTTATTCAGACCATAGAACTTTGTTTATTGAATTCGAAGTTTGAATTAAACAAGCCCCTAACCCTATAGGCTTGGGTGGATCTTGAACTTCTATAGTTGAGATTCACATAGCTTCTCTTCTGATTTTTCAAATTTTAGTTCAGACATTGGCTAGGTGCATTATCCGACAACCACTCAAATCACTTGTTTTGGAATACCAATGTGCAATTTTATACATTGGCTTAATCTAATGCCTGAAATTCTCTAAGAAGGATTCCTGATTAAGATTCTCATATTCTTGATGCAAAAGTGTCTCAACAGATTTCTTTCATTGGGCCTGACTCTGATGAGTGCTAGTTGAGTCCTTTTATTAAGCCTATACTTGATTACATACAAAATATTTTTAGTGTATCTAGTCGTGGGAAATAACATTTCATGAGACCACATTTTGAGGGATTTGCTCATTTTGGAGCGTAGTGAAATGCAATGCTCCATGTGCACCCCATCCTTTAATACGAACACCAGATGGGGTATCAAAAATTAACTAATGCAACCTCTTTAGTGCATTGAGGCATGCACACTAATGGGTTCTCTACTGCTTTTCAACCTTTGTATGTCAAGAAACTGAGAGAGATTCCAATTAAATTTGGCATTGTAACCCTTCCATTACCTTTACATGACTTTGATATTCAACATATGGTAATACTTTGGTTTTCAAATGATGAATAGTATTCTATAAGTTGAGGTGGACATCATGTATTCAATCTTCTGCCATCAATTCTAGAATGTTGTATTGAGGGTTTTCCAAAGTCCAGAACATTACTGGTACTTCTCCTTTAGCCAATTGTTTTCTCATGTTTGACATATCTTTTTCATCTTTCACAAGAGCTTTCTCCACTTGTTTTGTCCAAAGTGGATGCTTCTCGATTGTTTAATTAAATATAATCGAATCAGTCAATTGCTCTTCTACTATATTAGAATAAAAATGACCCAAAGGAGGTTCAATGAATGATTGTTCCCTTAATATGTCTTCTTATTGATAAATTATTTTACATGTTAATGACAAGGCATCATACATGACTGGCCTTGTGTTGGAAAGTTCCTTGAGATAAGAGGTTTTTCTCATTACTAGATTGTTGATTAGGGAATTATCTTCACAGTGCAGAATACTATAGCGGAGAGAACTTTTTCAGCCAATTCCATCATGGGGAGGACTACCATGGTGGATTACAGTAAGGGATAAATCCTAATTCTCTTTGGGCTTCTATCCACATGGAGTATTTTTGTGGATATCATCTAAAGATAGGATCTCTGTATTGACTGAATTTTCATGAAGTAAGACTTCATGAGGAAGTGTATGATGGGGAAATTCAGAATTACTTCTACTACTCCCATAATTTGGTAATGAGAGATTAGGATATTGTGCTGGAATAGATAAATTTCTGAGGGCTTCAAGAACTCAAGCATTAAGAGGAGCCATATCACATATTGGCTCTTGATTTTTCAACTGTGTTGGGCAAGACTTATTCTTTAATTCTCTATTAAACTTAGTTAGGGCCACTTGTTGGGAGAAGTGGTTATTATGGGAAGGTGTATGTGCCTACCTAGGAGTGGTCATCAGAATGTGCTGATTACCTCTAATTGGAATGGGTGTATGATCTCGATCTGTTTGTCCATATGATATGGGGGAGTATGCCCCATAACCCTCCTAGACTGGAATAGATATTTGTATCTGCTCCACGATGGCATGCTGATGTGTCATCCTAGGTGTGGGGACAGAGTTATGTGTTTGTTCCCCTGATACTGCTAAAGTTATTGTTATGTTATTCTAGCATGCTTCCAGAATATCGGTAGGAATTTGTGTCCTCCCTTTCACCATTGCTAAGATGTATTTGGTGACTTCAATAACTAGAACAAGAATATATGTCCATTCCGTATCTGGATTAGGTGTATGTTCCTGATCTTGTACTCCCTTTACTGTTAGTGGGTACTGATAGTACTCATGTATGGGGGTAGAAAGTTGAGTATGCCCCAGATTTATCATCCGAGATTTCTGTTGACTTCTCCGAGTGCTGCCAAATGAGACTATTGGTATGATTGATGAATGATTCTAGGTGTATGTTCATGATGGATGTTTTCCATCAATCATCTTTGACATACTCCATTCAATACCAATAGATGATACAGATAGCATAATTGGTGAGTGTAAGCAGGTGTATGTTCATGTTTACAAGTTTCCAACACATTTGATTGACATGATTCTTTAAATGCAATCAGACGAGCCTACTGACTGACTGATAATTTGTAAATATTTTTATGTGCATGTTCACGATACTCCACCAGATTTACCTGGTGGGATTGGTGGGTCACTGCCACATGAGCCTGTTGGGCAGCGAAATTAGGATGAATTGGTTTATGTGCACACTCGTTGTTTTCCATCAAGTTAGGTTGATGGAAATATATGGATGGTCTAAAGGTAAGAACCTACTCCCTATTATCTGAAAGTTATCCCTGGTGGTTCATCTAGAATGTGCGGGTCTGAGGAACTAGGGTCTAACAACCAAAGGCAACACCCCAATCATGTTGGGGGTTCATTGCTACGCGATTCTGCTGGCGGTGATTGTTGGTGGGAGACCTCAGGAAGGACCCCTACATCTTTGAATTGAAGCCATAAGTGGACTCTTGTTCCACCTTCCTATAGTATGGAGGGGACTAGCTGTTGTGTTTTGGGGATAAAGATTTGAAACAGTTGAAGATGGTGGTTGGAACCATCTGCTTCTTGACCATCGATCATCGCTGACCAGACGATCGAGGGTTTTTATTAACATGGAGGCATGTTGGGCGGCCTCCAAGGTTGGGATAGTACCATGTGTAAGGTAGTCCCTTACCAGTACATTGGAGTCCCAGCATTGAAGACATTGAGTTGGTGATGACGTCCTTCCAGTGGATGAGGATCCATCTTGAGCAGCGATCGGGGAATTCATGGGTGAAAACTTGAAGGAATCCATTTTGGAGTGAAGGGAGTTCTAAGAAAACTTGAAAACAACAATAAACTCCATTAAAGAAACAACTTTTATATGGATACATATAGGATTGATTCCTTTGTCTGGCATTCCTTTATCAATTGATAGGGGCCGGACAGTTGGGTAACAATATTCACTTGGTTAAGTATTCACGTCAGGTTCACCATTTTTGTTTTTTAGTTACTTGGAATGTGTGTTCTTGTTTAAGAATCACTACTTCCAGGCAGTTTCCATTGTATTTATTCATGGAACCATAAACATACAATAGTTCTTTATCCAAAAAGACTTTATTTCCAATGGAATTCATTTGTTAAGTTTGAACTTACGATACTTAAGAACATGAATTGGTTGAGAGGATAGGAGGTCAGACTCATCACACCCTTTTGGGGGAATTATTGTCTACTTTGGGACTTTCTTTATAGATTTGAGATATTTTCATGAATCCTTATTAATTCACCAAGTATAAAATAGTTTTCCCTTGGAATTTTCAATCAATTATTAGCATGTGTGAAATTTAGAATCATCTGTATGTATTTGAGGTTCTTTATTAATGGATACATATGTATTTATTCAAGGTTCTCCATCAATGGTATCCTCTCATATACTATTAAGAGATTATTTTAATCATTGTTATGATGATACTGGTTTTTAAGCCACTCAGTAGGTCACTTTGGAATTTATTGTCATCTATGGAGATGAATGTTTGTTTTGATGTTTGGATCGTACCCATAAAATGGGATACCTATGTATCCTTGTGAAAGGAATCAGAATCCTCATAGTTTGGTACCACTTAATGGGACACATCATACCTTTTAAGGTCAAGTGATAAGGACCTAACCATATAGTTAAATGTCATGTGGTAAGGAAATATAAAATGAAGGTTCTTAGTAAAATTTTGGTGTGGGACTTATCCCTAAGAATCCCAAGGAACTTTGAAAGAATGTGGGTTACCATGTAAGATTAGACCCTGTTGGGATTATGGACAAAGGAGAACAGGGTTGATTTGAAGTGTTGGGTTTGAACCTTAAGGAGGTTTCCTACGTATCCCATTTGGATGAGAATCAAAGCCCATGTAGTTCAATGAGTCTCATAGGAGAGTGCATTCCTTTAAGAGAAATGAGTTTGGAATTACTTTTGGAAAAGGATTCCTTGATAATTTGGGGGGTTTAATTTGGGGCTTATTCTTAAGGAGGATGCCCATATTAAGGGAATTCGGGTTGGATTCCTAAAGAGGAGATCGGGTGATCTCGTGCCTCGAGAAGGCTTCCTACGTATCCCATTTATGGTGGGAATCATAGTTCTCATAGTTTATTCATGATGGGGATTATGAATGGAAGTTTCCCAATTGAGGGGACATAAATAGGTGGGTCCTTTTGAAATGGCTCACTTTTGAGATCAGGCCTTCAAGTAGGCATCCTATATATCCTGGTTTAATTAGGAATCAAAGTTCTCATAGTTCAGAAAAAAAATTATGAAAATTTTGTGATCATAATGAATATCTAAGCCCACATGATTCATGATCAGTGTGAAAAAATAAGAGGATGATAAAGATTTTACAAAGGCACCCACATTTTTCCTCCTCCGCTGGTGAAAGAGGGAGCGCCTATGGAGATGAGGGTGGATGAGGGAGAGGCGGCCAGGGAAGAGGGTGAGGCGACGAGTTTTCCCTCTATTCACTTTACATTGGACAAGGGTCCAATATAAGGAAGGAGTGAAGGTGAAGGAAGTAGAGATGAGCAAGACTAAAACCTTCTACTTCAAAGGTTAGGGGCTTACACCAAGATGGATACCCTAGAATTGGTCTTGGTAGGGTAGGGAGACTTCTCTTTTGCATGAATGTAAAAGCAAGTGTGGACCATACCTTCTCTACCAGAGACCTGAGGTTCCAGGTCTTAGAGACGAAAAGGTGAGGACAGAACCCAAACCCTAATCCTCCAAACTGGGAACTTCCCAACACTTTTCTTGAGAGAAAGATCTATGTGACTGCGGATATACAAATTCACAGACACTCTATGAATCCTAACCCTATTGTGAAACAAATATGGGAAACCTCTGACTGTAGATATGTAAATCCAAATAGGATACATGCTGATGTGTTTTTTCCAATGGTTTGATGACTCAGGAGGTTTTAGTGGAGGCCTCAACTTAGTCCCTTTCAGATAAGGGAATGAAAGAGCGCTGTCGTGGGAGCCCTCAAATGATTAGTGTGATTTGGGGTACTTAGGTGCAGCAGAGTGGCTGACCAAGGTCGTCTCTCAAAGGAGGAAGTGAATTTACCAACTTATTAGAGGTATTCTAAAAAAAATAAAATATAATAGAGTAAAAACACTACTTTAAAGGATTGAGGTTTGTTGTAGTTTATGAATGTAGAAGAAGTTTGCTGGAAGAAGATTGTATATTTTTTTTTCTTTTTAGTTTCGAAATGAATTTCAATTTAAATGACACAACAAGAAGATGTTTTTTTAGAAATCTATTTAAAAAGCGTAATCGATCTAACTCTACCTCTTCACTTTATTATTAATCATTATCATTTAAATTAACATTCACTTAATTATGATCCCTTAATTTGTTAAATCCCAAACCCTACGAGAATTAACTTTACCACAAAGATGATGTGAATTTAAACCTAGGCTAACTTCGGAACATGCAATCGCAGCACCCTGCTTTGATTGATGTTCTAAGATTAGCTTATGGTCAGTGGTAAATTAAGGCACATATCCATTCTGAAAATGAGGATGAATTGTGTTTAGGGATTATATTTTAACTCTACAAATTTATCCCATGTGGTCTTGTATTACCGATTAAGATCGCGCTCTCACAATTTACACAAAATCCCGACCTCGCGTGTTTTTGTGTTAATTGTTCAATTGATTTCTTAGTTTCTTGTAATTTAAAAACACAATTTATGGATAATATTATGTGAATTACAGTAGCTCGTTGATTCAAAATAATTAAATGAAGAGGGTAGAATATAGATCAATTACTAAAAGACTACTCTTCCATGGGTGGCGTAATCATCGTAGAAGCGTTTTGCATGTGCAAAGGTTTATAATGGGTATAACCCAATAACGCTTCTAATCAAGAATTCCAGACCAAAGAGGAAGATTAATAGATGAATAAATTTAAACAAAACAGAAGAAAAGCGAAGAAATAAAATAATAACAATGAAGTTTATTACACAAATGAAAACATTACAAAATGAAGAAGAGAAGGAGGCTTCGATGAGGGGATCCTTGCTTCAAGAGCTACCCCTCTTACAATGGTTGGATAATTTGGGTGAAACAAATTCTACTCTGCCTCCAATCTCCCAATGCACGTCCCAATCCCTCAAAATGAGAAAAACTCCAATTTATAGAGGGGAGGGGAGGAGAGGTTACAAGTGGTTTCAAGTGTGAATGTGGAAATTCGGCCAAATATTTTAATTCAAATTGAACCGCCCATTTGACCACCAAAACGCGTGAATAGGCCAGCTTTCCAGAAGGATACAATGTGAGGATATGGGTCCTCTATCTCCTCTCCAAATTTGGGCGCAATACAAGCCCATATGTAGGAGTTATGGCCGAAATACAGAAGCTTATCCATTCTGGCGAGTCCAGACCATATTTGAATCTATGGCCCAATTACTCCATTAAAATGCATTATTTTGATCTAGTGTCTTGAATAAAAGTTGTAGATAATTACGTTAGGAACACTTTTAAAAACTGTCAAATTCAAATAATAAATATAAAAATATTTATCTTTGAAATACTACAGTGAACTATAAAGGGTAAAACTGGAATTTTCATCAAATATTCAAATGAATGATCTAATCCCAAATATTTTGTAATTAAACATATTTAACATAATGTGAGGAAATTATATCATTTATTATCAATAAAATATTCAATAAAATAGTGTTTTATCAACTCCCCCACACTTACCCTTTTGCACACCTGGGCAAAACCTCATATCAAGTAAACATCAATATCAAATCAAAACAAATTTTAAAACACATATCCTTAAGATCAATAAATTTCACACTAAGAATCAAAAGATATCATGCCTCATAAAAAACCTTATTTCAAGTTCTCCATTTATATCATTCAATATATTTCCACTTCATTTATCCGCCCATGCACAAAACACTTACCTCGCTTGAATTTTCTCTCATCACTTAAATATCAATTTTTTTGCAATGTCTTTCTCGTCCAAACTCATAAAAGGGTCACCATAGGCTTGATAGATTCCTACATCGCTACCCGATGTGAGTCAAGGACATATGTTAATCATGAGGACTTTTCAGGGTTGTTCTGTGGCTTTCGTTTGGTAGGATTAAGATGTGAAAAACTCTGAGGCTGAATGAGGAGGGCTTGACTCTTTTGAAGAAAAATTGCATTAATCTAATTTTCACTTAAATATGGTCTTCTATTCAATCCCCATAGTATCAATTCAGCTCCATCATCATGAAAAGTCATTAAAGGTTTACACCATTCATAATTTTAGCATA
Source organism: Viscum album (assembly GCA_963277665.1). Lineage (NCBI taxonomy): Eukaryota > Viridiplantae > Streptophyta > Magnoliopsida > Santalales > Viscaceae > Viscum > Viscum album. The sequence continues at coordinate 998,303,284 of OY728135.1, forward strand.
AAAAAATGTCAATCTTCTCAAACATGATTTTCTTGAAAGCTCCAGATGGGCACAGCTTTCCACCTCAATTAGAAGATCCGGAAAAGGCACAGCTTCACTTGTCATGAAAGCTCCAGAAAAGGCACTGCTTTCAATATAATTACTTTCTTTAGCAGCAAACACATCTCTTCAGAATTTAATTTTCCACCCAAAGTATCCCAGAATGTGGTGGCAAAACACAAGACAACTTCCCCCACACTTAAGCTCAACTAGATTATGCAATTTCACTTCAAGATTTGGTTGGATAGGGAAAATTGGCTTGTAATGTGGCTAACCTAATAGGATTTGCATTGCTTCTAAGGGCTAAAAGGATTAAATATTCAAGGTAATTCATTATAAAAAAGGATTCTTTGAAATAGGGGATTTAATACCAAACAAATGCCTCAACCATTTAAACATAAGTACCTCAAACCCTCAAGTTTTGACAGGAATAGATCAAATTCTGGTTAAATCAAGCATGGTTTGGTTCTCTCAAGAAGTGAGGTGAATGTAAAGAATATGAAAATAATGGTTTAGAAGCCTCATAGGAAAGTGATTTCAAATATAAAGACAGTGAGATTGGCATGGGATTCAAAATTCAGCGTACTTTTCATGAAATTACTAAATATTTGAACTTGAAACAAAGTCATTTCAGCATTCATTTAAGCTTAGTTTCAAGGGGTAAATTGTTTCACTTATTGATATGGATTTAAAAATGGAGATGAGAATCATTTCAGCTCAAAAGTTTCAAAAACACATAGAAAATTGTAAAATAAACAAACAAAATTTGAAAAACACACAATTTTTTTGTTTTGGTTTTTTTTTAAAACAGGAAAACAATTGAAATTACTAAACTAAAAGGTTCCCTCCCCCACACTTAAAATATTGCATTGTCCTCAATGTGAACCCATGAGATGATATATGCACATGAAAGGTAGAATTTTTAAATAGGACAAATAATATAAAAGTGAAAGGGTTAGGAACAGCCTGATGTGCTCAAGTGATGATGGGGTCATGCAATGTGATAAAATCCACTGCATCAGTAGGAAGTCCCTCAATGTATCTCTTCAAACGTTACCCATTGACTGTAAAGCTCCTTCTAGTGTCCTCTTGTGTGATCTCCACTGCACCATAAGGAAAAACATTAGTCACAACATAAGGACCTAACCATCTAGAACGCAACTTACCAGGCATCAGTTTTAGTCGTGAACTGTAGAGAAGGACTTTCTCTCCAACATGAAACTCCCTTTGTTGGATCATTTTGTCATGAGATGCTTTTGATCTTTCCTTGTAGAGCCTTGAGTTCTCATATGATGACAATCTAATCTCCTCAAGCTCTTGAATTTGCATCTTCCTTTGGATTCCATCTTGGGCCAAATCCATGTTGCATTTCTTTATAGCCCAATAAGCCTGATGCTCGACTTCCACTGGGAGATGACATGCTTTCCCAAAAACAATCCGAAATGGGGACATACTAATGGGTGTCTTGTATGCTATCCTATAAGCCCACAATGCATCATCCAAGCGCTTGCTCCAATCCTTCCTATTTGGCTGCACAGTTTTCTCTAATATTTGTTTCAGTTCACGATTTGAAACCTTAGCCTGGCCATTTGTTTGGGGGTGGTATGGTGTTGATGTTTTGTGTGTCACCCCATACTTTCGAAGGAGGGAAGAAAAATTCCTATTGCAAACTTGTGTCCCTTGGTCACTGATGATGGCCTTTGGTACTCCAAACCTGCAGAAAATTTCAGCCTTGACAAAATCCACTACAGCATGAGAATCGTCAGTCCTGGTGGCCTTGGCCTCCACCCATTTACTCACATAATCAACAGAAACCAAAATATACAAAAATCCAAATGAACTAGGAAAAGGAACCATAAAATCAATGCCCCATACATCAAAAATCTCACAGAATAGTATGGGTTGTTGGGGCATCTCATGTCTCCTAGAAATATTCCCAGTGTGTTGGCAACGAGAGCATGACTTACAAAACACATGGGCATCATGGAATAAACTAGGCCAATATAATCCATAGTCCAAAACTTTCCTAGCTGTCCGTTGGGGTCCAAAGTGTCCACCACAAGCAAGTGTATGATAGAAATTCAAAACAGACTCAAACTCATGATCGGGAACACACCTCCTAATGACTTGGTCACTACACATGCGCCATAAGTATGGATCATCCCAAACATAAAATCTTGACTCACTCTTTAATTTTTGGACTTGATGTTTCTTTAAATTTGTAGGGATTTCAGAAGCAACAAGGTAGTTAACTAAATCAGCATACCAAGGATGCGTACCTGAGATGGAATAAAGATGCTCATCGGGGAAGGTGTCCCGAAGTGGTACCTGGTCCAAGGTGTCTTCCAATAGTGTGTGAGTAAGTCTACTCATGTGGTCTGCCACTATGTTTTCTGACCCCTTTTTTTCCTTTATCTCGATGTCAAACTCTTGAAGAAGGAGCATCCAACGGATAAGTCGTGGCTTTGCATCTGGCTTCTTCAGAAGGTACCTCAAAGCTGCATGGTCAGAAAAAACAACTAATTTAGAGCCCAATAAATATGAACGGAATTCATCTAAAGCAAATATGACAGAAAGAAACTCCTTTTCCATGGTTGTGTAGTTTGATTGGGCTGAATCCAATGTCCTTGATGCATAGGCAATCACATGTGAATGTCCTTCTACCCTCTAATATAAGACAGCTCCAACCGTGAAGTTGGAGGCGTCACACATAAGCTCAAATGGAAGGTCCCACCGTGGGGGCTGTATGATAGGTGGAGTGGTCAGACACTTCTTTAGCTCATCAAAGGAAGTCCTACAAGAATCATCAAACACAAAATCAGAATCTTTTTGAAGTAATCGTGACATAGGAAGAGCGATCTTACTAAAATCTTTGATGAAGCACCGATAAAATCCTGCATACCCTTGGAAAGATCTAACATCACGCACACATGAAGGATAGGGTAAGTATGAAATAATGTCTACCTTAGATCTATCAACCTCTATCCCATGTTTTGACACCACATGCCCTAAGACAATTCCATGCTCTACTATAAAATGATACTTTTCAAAGTTCAGGACCAGATTCTTCTCAATACAACGATTCAACACCTTTCCCAAACTACTTAGACATTCATCAAATGAAGACCCATACACTGTAAAATCATCCATAAATACCTCCATGAAGGTCTCAATAAAATCAGAAAAAATACTCACCATACATCTCTGGAAGGAACCTGGGGCGTTGCAAAGTCCAAATGGCATCCTCTGGTAGGAAAATGTGCCAAAGGGACAGGTGAATGTAGTCTTATACTGATCCTCTGGAGCTATAGGAACCTGAAAATATCCAGAAAATCCATCCAAGAAATAATAGTGTGTTTTCCCAGCTAGTCTCTCGAGCATTTGATCAATAAATGGGAGGGGGAAATGGTCTTTGCGAGTGGTATGATTTAGTTTCCTATAATCAATACACACACGCCAACTGTTTTGTACTCTCACAGGAACTAACTCATCATTTTCATTTTTAACAACAGTAACACCACTTTTCTTAGGCACAACCTGAATAGGACTTACCCACTGAGAATCTGAAATGGGAAAGATTATACCTTCCTCGAGCAATTTCTCAACTTCTTTTTTAACAACTTCCAGGAGGGTGGGATTGAGTCTCCTTTGTGGCTGTCTCACCGGTTTAGCCCCATCCTCCAAGAGAATCCTATGCATGCAAATGGAGGGGCTAATACCTGATATGTCAGCAAAGGTCCACCCAATCGCCCTGATGTTCTCCCTCAAAATATTCAAAAACTTTTCTTCATGCTCAAAAGGGAGATTGTTAGCAATGATAACAGGTAATCTTTCACCATTCAAAAAGTATGAGTATTTCAGATTTGGTGGCAATGGCTTGAGTTCTAATGAAGGAGGGTGTAGTATGGATGGAGAAATTGATGCAACAAACATATCTGAACAATGAACATCAGTATCAGAATAAAAATCATCACAATCAGAGAATAAAGCACCAAATATATCAGTATACTCAATATCCATGTCATAATCAGAGTTCACATGATCAAAATCAGAATATGATTCCATTTCATAATCAAATCTTAGAAAATTTTGTTCCTTAAAAATGGGTGTATAAGTACTCTTAGACATCAAACTAGAACCAATACTCATAATCTCCCTAAGCATAGGACAATCCAATTCCATGATGTTTTTACTTGGTGGTTCAAAATGGGAGATAACAAAAGAAGAATGGTTCTCTGAGGGGTACTTCATGGAATCCATAACATTGAATATCACAACTTCGTCTCCAAACTCCATGGAAAGTGTACCCTCATTGACATTTATGATAGTTTTTGCAGTTTTGAGGAAGGGTCTACCTAAGATAATGGGGGTATGAGAACTTACCTGATCATCCTCCATGTTAATCTCATAGAAGTCTGCTGGAAAGATCATGTCTCTTACCCGAACAAGTACATCCTCAAGAACTCCCGCTGGATATGTCGTAGCTCTATTTGCCAATTGCACCACTACTCTTGTTGGATTCAACTCACCAACCTGCAAGGAAGAGAATACAGAGTGAGGCATCAAATTTATTGAAGATCCTAAATCACAAAGAGCACCAGAGAAGTGAAACTCCCCTATGGTACATGGGATGGTGAATGTCCACGGATCCTTGCACTTTGTTGGCATTGCTAGAGTTGGTGTAATGAGTGCCGAGACATTCCTTCCAAGGTTGATCCTCTCATTTCCCTTGAGCCCTCTTCGATTGGTACAAAGTTTTTTTAAGAATTTCGCATACCTTGAAATTTGCTTAATGGATTCAAGTAGAGGAATGTTGATCTCCACACGCTTGAATGTGTCCAAAACCTCCTTTTTCATTGCTTCTTCAGCCATCTTCTTGGTTTGAAAAACCATGTTTGGAAAAGGAAGGGGTTTAGGAGGTACATCATCAATCTTTTTCTTACCTTTATCTTTCTCCTTGGATTGCTCATCAGTTGGTATGGAATGTGGCTTCTCTAGAGTAGAGGTGAATCCCGGTGGAATGGTAGGTCCAGATGTATCATTCATTTGATTCCCACTTCTCAATGTGATGGCACTAATATTCCCCTTAGGATTTGGAGTGGGTTGGGAAGGTAGATTTCCAGAATTCTTACTCAAAAGTTCATGGAGGGTGGTGGCAATCTGACTCATTTGAGTCTTCAACTCTCTCAGCTCCGAACCTTGACTCTTCATCTCATTCTGTTGATTATGAACAATTTGTTTCAAAAGATCATCAGTGTTAGAGTCTACCTTGTGTTAGATATTCCCTTGTTGCTGACTCGTTGATGTTTGAGCTTCGAATATCCTTTGGGGTTGTTGGAAACCCTGTTGGTAAGGTGGAGGCTGCTGGAAGTTTGGTTGAAAAGGGGGCCTTTGTTATTGTCCAGAGCCATACCTCATGTCCGACTGATCTTTCCACCCTTGGTTGTATACTGTATCAAACTTCTTTTGGGGATATGGTTGTTGTTGTTGCTGCTGAAATGGTCTCCCAGGGAACACTACTGCACAATCTTCTGTCTCTTGTAGTTGTGGGCAACAGTCAGTTGGGTGGCTTGTCTCAGTGTAAATGCCACATGGCCTTGAAGGAGGGGGTTGGGATGTCTTTTGTGCCAAAGAAATCTACCTCACCAAAGTGGTCAATTCTTCTAACTTTGTATCAATCAAATGACTTTCAAGAGAAGAAGGACTTACTTGATGTACTCCTCAAACATGTGGTGTACCTCTATCACCGAATTGTTGGGAGTTTTGGGCCATTTTGTCAATCAATGCTCGTGCAGCTACTGGTGTCTTGTCCACCAATGCTCCTCCAGCAGCAGCATCCACCATGCTCCTCTCCATGGGTGTGAGTCCTTCATAGAAGTACTGGATGAGTAGTTGCTCACCGATTTGGTGATGTGGGTAGCTTGCACACAACTTCTTGAATCGCTCCTATTACTCATACATTGACTCCCCTTGTGCTTGCTTGATCCCCTATATCTCCTTTCGAATGGATGTGGTCCTTGATGCTGGAAAAAATCCTTGCAAGAAAAGACGTTTCAAATCATTCCAACATGTTACATCTTCAGGTTGCAAATAATACATCCAATCTTTTGCAGCTCCATCAAGTGAGAATGGGAATGCTCTTAATTTGATTTGATCTTTAAAAACATTTCTTGGTTTAAGTTTTGAGCAAACCACATTAAATTCTTTCAAATGTTTATTGGGATCCTCACCAGAGAGGCCATGAAACTTTGGAAGTAAGTGAATTAACCCAGATTTTAGTTCAAAGTCCGATTCGAGATTTGGGTATGCAATACAATTTGGTTGATAGTTAATATCAGGTGCAGCCAATTCTCGAATGGTTCTATTAAGTTCATTTCTATTATTGTCATCCATTGGTTCTTGTTTTATGGTTGAATTTGAATTGCTTCCAATTTCAATGTTCTGATATTGGAGTAATTCTCCAACTGGTTGAATGTTGAAACTTCCCGTAGACTGAGAATGTCTGATTCATGCCCTAAGGCTACGTTCAATCTCAGGGTCAAGATCTAAGAGATCTTCGGGATTAGTTCATGTCATAGATCAAATAAAAATGAAAATAAAGAAAGTGGACCATAGTAAAATAAAAATGAGAAGTTTGAGTTGATGGTCCAAAAAGAAGTAGAAGAAAATAAAAGAAGAGGAAGAAAAATCAGATTGGGTAAAGAAGGAAGAAAGAAGAGAGGAAGAGAATAAAATGTAAAATAAAATAAATACTTCTAATTGGTTGAAATAATTACTTGCCTTCCCGACAACGGCGCCAATTTGAAAGAGCGCTGTCGTGGGCGCCCTCAAATGATTAGTGTGATTTGGGGTACTTAGGTGCAGCAGAGTGGCTGACCAAGGTCGTCTCTCAAAGGAGGAAATGAATTTAACAACTTATTAGAGGTATTCTAAAAAAAAGAATAGAGTAAAAACACTTCTTTAAAGGATTGGGGTTTGTTTTAGTTTATGAATCTAGAAGAAGTTTTCTGGAAGAAGATTGTATAATTTTTTTTGTTTTTAGTTTTGAAATGAATTTCAATTTAAATGACACAACAAGAAGATGTTTTTTTAGAAATCTATTTAAAAAGCGTAATAGATCTAACTCTACCTCTTCAATTTATTATTAATCATTATCTTTTAAATTAAAATTCACTTAATTATGATCCCTTAATTTGTTAAATCCCAAACCCTATGAGAATTAACTTTACCACAAAGATGATGTGAATTTAAACCTAGGCTAACTTCGGAACATGCAATCACAGCACCCTGCTTTGATTGATGTTCTAAGACTAGCTTATGGTCAGTGGTAAATTAAGGCACATATCCATTCTGGAAATGAGGATGAATTGTGTTTAGGGATTATATTTGAACTCTATAAATTTATCTCGTGTGGTCTTGTATTACCGATTAAGATCGCGCTCTCACAATTTACACAAAATCCCGACCTCACGTGTTTTTGTGTTAATTGTTCAATTGCTTGCTTAGTTTCTTGTAATTTAAAAACACAATTTATGGATCATATTATGTGAATTACAGTATCTCATTGATTCAAAATAATTAAATGAAGAGGGTAGAATATATATCAATTACTAAAAGACTACTCTTCCATGGGTGGCGTAATCATCGTAGAAGCGTTTTGCATGTGCAAAGGTTTATAATGGGTATAACCCAATAACGCTTCTACTCAAGAATTCCAGACCAAAGAGGAAGATTAATAGATGAATAAATTTAAACAAAACAGAAGAAAAGAGAAGAAATAAAAGAAGAACAATGATGTTTATTACACAAATGAAAACATTACAAAATGAAAAAGAGAAGGAGGCTTCGATGAGGGGATCCTTACTTCAAGAGCTACCCCTCTTACAATGGTTGGAGAATTTGGGTGAAACAAATTCTCCTCTGCCTATAATCTCCCAATGCACGTCCCAACCCCTCCAAATGAGAAAAACTCCAATTTATAGAGGGGAGAGGAGGAGAGGTTACAAGTGGTTTCAAGTGTGAATGTGGAAATTCGGCCAAATATTTTAATGAAAATTGCACCGCCCATTTGACCACCAAAACGCGTGAATCAGCCGGCCTTCCAGAAGGATCCAATGTGCGGATATGGGTCCTCTATCTCCTCTCCAAATTTGGGAGCAATACAAGCCCATATGTAGGAGTTATGGCCGAAATACATAAGCTTATCCATTATGGCGAGTCCAGCCCACCTTTGACTTCATGGCCCGATTACTCCATTACAATGCATTCTTTTGATCTAGTGTCCTAAATAAAAGTTGTATATAATTAAGTTAGGAACACTGTTACAAAATTTCAAATTCAAATAATAAATATAAAAATATTTATCTTTGAAATACTACAGTGAACTATAAAGGGTAAAACTGGAATTTTCATCAAATATTCAAATGAATGATCTAATCCCAAATAGTTTGTAATTAAACATATTTAACATAATGTGAGGAAATTATATCATTTATTATCAATAAAATATTCAATAAAATAGTGTTTTATCAGGGAACCAAGGAAGGAGATACCCTACCATGAATATCCTTAAAGATGATGTGTAGGATGATGTGTAGGCCTTATGCATAGCTTTGTAGCTTAGGTACCCCATGTAGGCATGTCGTGCAGCAGTACCGCACAGCTGTACCGTGCAGGTATTCCATGCAGATGTGCCATGTAGTCCTAAGAAATGACCGAAGAAAAATTATTTACATAGGGGAATCAAGCATATTCAAGCTTCGAATTTGTGAGACTTTCAAAAAATTCTTATCCCATTTAATTATATCTTCTCTCATTTTTTTAGAGAGCTACTTGAGACAATTTGAGGGATATGGATGAAAGAGACATGCAATGGGAACTTCAGGAAGTATTTAAACTTTTTCCAGTCATTAAATAAAGAGCCCAAGGATCCTATTTATAGGCAAGGAGGGGGCTAGTCAAAAGAAATTTTTTGGTATAGGTCCACCATGTAGTCCCTCTATGTAGGTCCACTTCATAGGGGTCTAGAAAGTATAGCACCACACATGTCTACCACACAAGTCTACCGCACAGGCCCTTGGAACTTTGTCCTGCCTTTGAATTCTTCGACATTCGTCTTGAGATTTTGAAATACCTAGGGTCGCCTTTATAGTCTTTTGTTCTGACTAAGGAATTTCAACACATGTATATATTCCACACATGTTTATCTAGTTCAATTAATCTTTCTTTCATGGGGAAATACATGTTTTAAAAGTTTCTCTTCTCAATTCCTCTTGATAAGAAATCCCAATTAAAGGGAACCTCTCTGTTTCTTACCCATTTTCAAGTACAATCCATAAAATGTTTTAAGCCACTAATATTTTTCTAAAATAAATCATTTTATTATGAAATACTATTTTATTTCACTTCTGGTTTTATGTAAATTATTATTCTCTTACCCCTTTTAAATTCTTTTTACTGCTTTTCTTAAAACCCCACTTAAGTGGCACATTTCCAAGGTTACTTAACCACTATTTTTACATGTTTTAAATTTAGTTATATATCATTTAAAATGATATATGATTATTTTTCCTTCATTAATGTTCAAGTATGATTTAAATCCCTTATTTCATGAATTCATTGGTATATGCCCTTTGGTTATGCCTTATGACATGATTACGATACCCATTTATTTCCATGGTTAACCATTACGTTTATTCCTTATGTTTGATTCTTCATGTGGAACACATATGCATGAATATGTTATTATGGGTGTTCCCAAATAATAATCCAATGCATTAGGTAATGTTTTTTCTCATGATACATTATTTATGGGGTTAGGGAGTAAACATAGTCCATTATAGGACTCTTTCCACAATGTGATATAGTCTTGGAAGTTAGCCTTGACTCATGTTTATTTCATGTTATATGTTACTTACACCTTCCTATATTTCCATGACCATATTATTCCATGTTCTATATGTTATGATTCTATATTTTTATTCCTAATCCAAGCCTTTGATCTTTTCATGTTATTACTTATAACTCATATTCTATGCTTTATTCCAATGTTTATTCCCTTACTGGGATTTTTAGTTTATCCATTTTGTCTATATATTCCCCAGGTTATCCCATGTTGTTGTAAGAGATCAAAGGGAGTTAGGATCTCATTATAAAGGTAAATAGAAAAAAATATTCTAGTTTCATGTTTTTTAATTATGTACCTAGTATTATAAATACACAAGACTTCTCAATCATGGGTTTTTATTTCATGTATAATTATGGTCAAAATCATGTAATAATGTGTATAAAAGGCTAGGGTCACTGCACGGGCTAGTTATTTTTGGGGGTTAGGACTAGAAAAATTTAGTAATAACCTTAGGGATAATTCTATCGCCATGAATAACAAATTTTGAAACTTAGGGAATCATAAGTTAGGATATACTTTTCATTTATATGTTATTCTCTCTAAGTTTATGGTTTCCATTTTATGTGTTCACTAGATAAGTATTAAATAACCCAAATTGAAAGGAAAAGTTTTTCTCAAATCCATTATGTAGAAAAATACTCTTATATTTAGTGGATATTTAAATCCCCTCATCATGGAATAATTAATTATCTCCATTGAGAATATATTATATGTTCTCTAATGTTGAGAAGAAGATAAATTCATACTGACAATCAATTTTTTTGATGGAGAAGCTAATCAGTGGTAAAAAATGATAAAAAACACAAATTATAAGGTGGTAATTGATTCCATATATTGGGAAGGATTAATAAAATACTTTTCAATAAATATTTTCCATTGAACTCGCTATCTTAAGATGGAGATTGAGTTCCTCGAACTGAAGAAAAAGGATGTTCAATCTATCGAGGTGTATGTGAAAAAACATACAAGGCTTTCATGATATACCTCCTTCATTTTCATGAACACTAAAAGTAAGGTGGACCTCTTCTTTAGTGGATTAAAGTTGAGTATACAAAAATCCTTGGTGTTTTGAGATTTTGAAAGCTATGAGGATATTTTTCGATGTTCCCTAAAGGTTGAGATGGAGATTGGTGACTCCTAGTGTTCTTGTGGGCTCAAAGATAAAAATAAGCTAATGGAGTTTAATGAGGGAGGATCAACAAATAAATCCCATGAAGTTAAGAAAACCCAACATCCCATTTTTCAAAAGTGTGGGAAGAATCATCCTAGTAACTATTTAAAGGGAACCATGAGTTGATTCAAATGTGGAAGAGAGGTGCACTCGGATAATTATTTTCAAAGGTATCTGAAGAAACCCACTAATGAGGAAGAATAAAGGAAGGTTCAAATAAACACTAATTCTGTAGTGAATTGATTCAACTACAAGGAACTTGAGAATTATCTAATCTAATTCCTTCACCCAAGAGTTATTAGAGACAATCAATAAAAAATCTTCCAAGGTTTAAAGGAAAGTCATATTCTATCACTACTACTAAGGTGGAGCCTAAAAATTATGCGGTGATAGGTACACTATCTATTCATTAAAGAATAGTGGATGTAATATTTTATTCATGTTCTATTCATTCTTTTAAAATTTTCTAGTTTAGTAAAACTATTCAAACCCCACCTTAAAAAATGAAGGTTTATTTATTTGTAAGAATATTGAATAGGGTAATTATTGAATCTGAAGTATATAATTACTACCCAGTTAATGTTTTTGAAATAAACCTCCCATAAAATATCTTCTTACATACTTTGGTGGAGTTTGAGGCTATATTGGGAATGGATTGCCTATCTTTATATAAATCTGACATCAACTGTCAGAAAAAGGAGTTCACTCTTCACATCATGAGGCATCCCCCAATTCTATAAAAGTATAAGGAGGAGGATGAATCTCCTTCAAAATCATCATCTCATTTTTTGATATTATGAGAAATAATATCTATCTCAAATGATTGAGACAAAAGAGAGGATCCTGCTCTAAGACATTCCCATTGCCAGGGACTACACTGATGTGTTCCCCGAAAAATTTATTGGTCTTCATCCTGATTGAGATATTGAGTTCTCAATTAATCTTATACCTGGATATATTCTTATATCAAGGACTCCTTATAATATTTCCACAATTTAGTTTTAGGAATTGTAGAAGTTATAAGAGAATCTAGATAAGGGGTTTATACACATGAGTACTTCACTGCGGGGTGTGTCAATATTCTTTGTCAAAAATATGGATGTATCAATGTTCCTCTACATTTATTATTGTGAGCTCAAAAAAATCATGATAAAGAACAAGTATCTCTTTCCATGGATAGACGACTTTCTCAATTAATTACATGAATCCAATTATTTCTCTAAGGTGGAACTTCATTCAATATATCACTTATTAAAGGTAAAGAAAGAAGATATTCCCAAGAATGCCTTTTGAATGAGGTAGGGACACTATGAGTTCATAGTGATTCCATTTTTACTCACTAATTATCCAGTAATTTTTATGCTCCTAATGAATATATTCTTTAGATATTACCTTGATAAATTTGTGGTAGTATTTATAGATGATATTCTGATATACTCCTAGAGCAAGGAGGAACATGAGAATCATTTGAATAAAATGTTAAAAACTTTACGAAGGGATAAACTATATGAAAATTATAATAAATGTGAGTTCAAATTGGAGGAAGTATCATTCTTGGGGTATGTTATCACCAGAAAAGGAATATATGTGGAACCTTCTAGAACAAAAGAAATTGAGTAGTTTCCTATACTAGTATCTGTAATAGATATATGTAGTTTTGTTGGTCTATATGGGTATTACCGATGATTTTTTAGGAACTTATCATAATTGTAAAACCCACTAACCAAAATTAATCAGAAGGGATTAAAGTTTTTCTAAACTAGTGAATGTGAAGGTTGTTTCAAAGAGTTGAAAAAGAGGTTTATCACTGCACTGGTATTTACACTACCAAAAAGTGGGGAACTCATTGTGGTATATAGTGATTTATAAAATTAGTGTTTATGTTTTGTACTTATAAAAAATGATAAAGTAATAACCTATGCCTTAAGGATGTCTAAATTTCATGAGCAAAACTATCTCCTCCATGATATTGAGTTTATAGCAATGATCTTCGCATTGAAAATTTGGTGGCATTATCTCTATGGGGAGAAGTATGAGATATATAATAATCATAAGATCCTAAAATATATATTCACACATAAGGAAATTGATATGATCCAGTGAAGGTGGTTAGAGCTCATTAAGGATTATGACTGCTTAATCCGCTATCATCCTGGTAACGAAAATAAAGTCGTACAAGATCTACATAGAAAAGATCATATAACTTTATTAACGATGAGAATTGATAAGGATCCAATATTATTAGACTTTAAAAGTATGGATATGGTAATCATATAGGAAGTTATATAATCATTCCTTTTATAAATTATTTCACAATCATTCCTTTTAGATAAAATCAAGGATGCTAAAAAATATGATGCTAAAATTCAGAGAAAGGTAGAAACTATAAGAAAGGGGAAATACTCGTTATTAAAAAATTGATGAGGAAGGAGTTGTAGGATTTTTGTCATGACTATGTGTATCATCCAATATGAATACAACGAAAGATATTTTGAATGATGTGCATAGATCAACCTTCTCTATTCACCCAAGGGCATAAAGATGTATCAAGATACACTAGAAAACTATTAGTGGGAAAATATGAAAAAGAAGATTGTTGAATATACATAAAAGTGTCTAGTCTGTAAGAAATTGAAGGCTGAAAGGAAAATGTATAATAGAATGATGCAACCATTACAAATACCTATATGGAAATGGGAAAACATCACCATATACTTTTTCACTATACTTCCAAAGATATCCAGAGGAAATAATAATATATGGTTTATTTTGGATCATCTTACAAATACAACTCACTTTATTTAAATTTGAGAGGAATTATCACTCGATCAAATTTCATGGATATATATCAGAGAAGTGGTAAGGCCGCATGGAGTACCATTATCAATTGTATCTGATTGAGATTTAATATTTAACTCTAAGTTCTGAAAAAGTATCCAACATGGTCTAAATATTTAGTTGAAATCTAGTAAGTATTATCACCCCCAAACTGAGGGCCAATCTAAGTAGACTATTTAGACACTGAATACAAGTTGAGAGCATACTCAATGGAATTCAAATAAGTATGGGATATAAATCTTCTATTGGTCAAGTTCTCCTACAATAATAGTTTCCAATCAAGCATCCAAATGGATCCATATGAAACTCTTATGGGAAAATATGTAGAACACATTCATGTTGGGATGACATTGGTGATGCAACATTCTAACCCAAACCACTGAGTCTGAGCTTAAATTCCACATAACCTCATGCATGCCTCCTTGTATGCAATATGATGTCTACTATTATCGATAATCTAAGTTTCTGTCTGGGGAGACTATACCCTCAATATCACATCATATGATCAATAATAAATAATAAAATTATAATAAATAATCAAAGTAATCATGCAAAAATTAAAAGACATACATGTCGGGAATAAATTAAATAGATGATAAATAAACGAAATATAGGGTCCTCTAGTGTCTTCCATAGTCCACCACAACTCCATACTTCTGTCATGACCTGTCCCCCAGGGCCCGTGCCGTGACTACCCCAAGCCCGCCATCAATAGGCCAGGGGCTGGCAACTAGCACCGAAAGGTGTTTTCTCTAAAACTAGGAAGACATTGCATTTATAACATGCAAACTCATGTAACCAAGTACACATAAAAATATGAACAAAATCAAACTGTATAACCAAAAGAGTGATGAAAGTAAAAGGGGTCGGAATAAAATCCCAACAGTAAAGGTATAAGTACAACTAAAATACTATACAACTGAAGAAAGAGAAAAGACAGTTATTGGATCGTCCTCTGAGATTCCTACCTAAAGGGTAGGTACAGATCACCTCCTCAGCACTCCATGTCCACCCATATCCTCTATGTACCGACACACCATATGGTCCACCTCTAGGTACTTTCCAATCCTGGTACTCTCAGCCTCAGTCAACGTTTTCCGTCGTCTGCATCCAACACAACAAGGTGTGAGCATAGCTCGTGCATGGGTGAGTATAACGATACTCAGTAAGGACTCTGAGACCCTATAGGTCTCTCAAAATCCATCAATGATAAATCAAAAAGTATGAAATCAATAAATAAACTTACCTAGTTATATGCCCATACACATACCTAAGTTATCAAGTAATCTATCTCAATCATGAGGAAAAACACAGAGGTACTGACTCATCTCACACCAGGAATTATTCTAGGGGTAGTATCAAGTAACATTCCCAGTCACAACGTAGAACACCTTGGCTGTTGGAGAACTCCGCCTCTATCAAGTATAGTGGGTCTGTCGTGTCACACAGAGGCGCTTCCCACTAACCTTGGACTACTGAGGTACTCCTCTTGTCGAGTAATGTGGGTCTGCCGCGTCACTGAGGTGCTCCCCACCATGGGTCTGCCGTATCACCAAGGTGCTCCCACTCATAGCCTACTAAGGTACTCCTCCAATTGAGTACCGTGGGTCTACCGTGTCACCAAGGCACTCCCTACCATGGGTCTTCTGCATTACAAAGGCACTCCCCACTAAGCCAGTCGAGTCACTTCGATTCGAAATAGTTAGCAGTCTTCAAGTCTCAGCCATTCGTAGGTTTCTGTACGTATCGAGCTTGGGGAAACCACTTCCCAAGCCACAGGTTAATACTCAAACAGGAACGAAGTCCCACAAATTAGTATCTCAATGTTCCGCCACGTCATAGGGGTCTCAACGTGATAGACGGAGTGTCAATCGGATGCTCGGTCAGTGAGTTATTAGCCTTTTAGTCCTAGGGGACCGGTTGGATTCGTGCTCGATCCAACCTGACCGTTCCCCATCTCAAACCAAATCTTAGTGGGGTATACTAAAAAGGAACTACTTGTTCCAAGATTTCCAGTGTCGCTGACGGTTCATCAAATGGATGTCCGGAGCCAAAGTTATGGCCAAAAGAAAGTAAATGGGTCGTAGTGGGCCCAGGTCCGGTCCGACCCAGCCCCACTCGGCCTAGGACGACCCGGTTCGAGTCAGCCTAGCCCGCTGGGACCGGCCGGCCTGTGCTAGGCGGCCCGGCCGCGAGGCGTTGGGTGGCGTGGCCGTGAAGGGTTACTGGGTGGCATGGCCGTGGGGTGGCACAGACAGTCGCGGGGTGGCTCGACGAAAGGCGGCGGTGGCTCGGACAGCGGCGGCGGAGGCTCAGCGAATGACAGCTCGGCTCGGCGGACAGTAGCGGCCTGGCAGACGGCGGCTCAGCTCGGCTCACCCAAATGAAATGATAGCCCCCAAAACAATAGATTAGGATATCTGTTATGTTTTTCGGCATAAAATTCAAATTAGGTTAATTAATTACTTAGCATAATTAAGTGGGGGAGGGTTGGCATAATAAAATAATGAGGGTTGGCACAATTAATGTGGAGGAAGCTCAAGAGGGTCCTCCACATTAATGAGGGAGTTTAAGAGGTTAAATACTCAGGTGGTCCCCACCACCATAACCTCTCATGGGAGGTTAAGGTCTGGCAGTCCCCACTTCCTAACTTCCACATGGAGGTTTTAACAAATAAAATAAAAATAAAAGATGCACAACTTTTTTTTATTTTTTTCATTCACAAAAAACCCAAAAACTAACATCCACCCTCAACCAACTGCTATCGAGGTGAATGTCTCTTTAAGTGAATATTGGTTTTGTGAGGTCACCGGTGCCCTCAGATTTCAATTCCGAGCAACGGTTCAAACATTAGAAAAACTCACTCGCACGTTTACTGAAACTACCCGAAAAAAAGTTCAGAAATTCATTCTAGGCACTCTGGGCCTTAGAATCTCAGGCCTCAATTTTCACAGACTCGTAAAATTCCCATTTATTTAAAAAAATCACATTGAAATTCTGGGTATTTACATTCTCCCCACCTCAGGGCTCAACGTCCCCGTAATCCACAACTCAAACTAGGTAAACAAGTGGGGGTACTGAGCATGCATCTAAGTCTCCCGCTCCTATGTGCTCTCCTGGAGGTTCTCGTGCTGCCAGCGAATTCGCACCAGAGGTATCGACCATCCACGAAGGACCCACTCCTGTCGATCCTCAATCTCTATTAGATCCTCCGTAAAAGTTTCCCCATAATCAATGTCCATCTCTCCGTGGTCGATGATGTGAGAAGGGTCATGAACGTATCTCCTCAGTTGGGATACGTGGAAGACGCCGTGCACCCGATTAAACTGAGGTGGAAGAGCTAAGTGGTAATCAACCTCGCCAACTCTGTTGAGGACCTAAAAAGTTCCAATGAACCCCAGAGATAACTTTCTGCCTCGGCCAAATCTCCGTAAACCATGTTGAGGTGAGACCCATAGAAATATGTGGTTTCCATCCTCGAACTCCAAAGGTCTCTGTATCCTATTGTAAAATGATTTTTGCCTGCTCTGTACAGTCTTCATCCACTCCTGAATGATTTGCACCTTCTCAGTGGTATCCCATACCATCTCTGGTCCCACTAGTGTTAACTCCCCTGGGTCTGTCCAGCACAAAGGTGATCCTCAAGGTCACCTGTAAAACGCCTCGAAAGGTGACATCTCAATGGTGGAGTGATAGATATTGTTGTATGAAAACTCCACCAAAGGTAAGTGATCCTCCCAACTGCGGCTGAAGTTGAGGACACAATCATGTAGCATGTCCTCGAGGGTCTGAATAGTCCACTCAGTCTGACCATCCGTCTGAGCATGGAAGGAAATGATCAAATGAAGCTGTGTCCCGAAAGCCTCCTACAACCCCTTCCATAGTCGGGAAGTAAAATTTGTATCACGATCAGAGACAATCGTTGAGGGTACTCAATATAACCGTGTAATATTCTACACATAGAGACGTCCCAAGATCTCTACTGAACCCTGCTCTCTAATTGGTGCCGACATGGTGAGTCGATGGACGATCACCCATATAGAATCATGACCTATGGATGTACGTGGAATTCCTATCATGAAGTCCATGGATATCCCATCCCACTTCCACTCTGGTACCTCCAAAGTCTAAACCAAGCCTTCTGGTACCTAATGCTCCGCCTTCACTTACTGACAATTGATTCACTGAGAAAATAACTATGCTACTGTTTTCTTTATTCCTGACCACCAGTGTTGTCGTCGAAGATCCTGGTACATCTTCACCACTCCTGGATGTACCTCTCGAGGGGAAGTGAGGAACTCCCTCTAGACTTCCTCCTGAAGCGACACTGGTACCATGGTATGTTCTCGGAAGAGGATGATGTTCTCCCCACCTTTAGAAAATCCATCAAGTGCATGTCCTGTGGATATCTAAGAAACTAGTGTCTCATAGTTAGTGTCCCCACGATGTGCCTCCCTGACTCATTGAAGGAGTGGGGGAGTGACTGTAAGAGACTGAAGAAAAGCTACTTCATCTCTATCCAAAAAGGATATCTATAATGTATCCAACTGCTCCATTTCCTCGCCTAGCAGTTGTATACCAGATCTTCTGCTGAGTGCATCTGCAACAAAGTTCCCCTTCTTAGGAGTATAGACTATCTCGAAGTCATAGTCCTGGAGAAACTCAATCCAAGAACATTGTATCAGGTTCAGGTATTTCTGAGAGAATATATACCTGAGACTCTTGTGATCAGAGTACACTATAAAGTGCTCGCCCATCAAGTAATTCTGCCACATCTTCAAGGTTAAGACCACTGCTGCTAACTCCAGGTCATGGGTAGCGCAGTTCTGCTCATAATATCTTAGCTATTGAGAACCATATGTGATCACTGCTTTCTCATGCATTAGGACACATCCGATTCCAGTCCTGGATGTGTCGTAGTAAACTATGTACCCTATGCCCACCTTTGGAAGCCTCAAGATGAGGGCACTAGTCAGCCTATGCCTCATCTCCTGAAAACTCTCATGGCATTTCTCCGACCAAACGAAGGGTTTCCCCTTCTTCGTCAAGGCTGATAGTGGTGCTACAATTCTGGAGAAATCTGGCACAAACCTCCAGTAGTATCCAACCAAAACCGGGAAACTTCGTACCTCCGTCACACTCTTGCGTGGATCCCAAGTAAGTACCACCTCAATCCTTGCTAGATCCACTGAAACTCCAGTCTCTGATATGACATGTCCCAGAAAGTGAACCTCGCAGATCCAGAACTAGCACTTTGAGAGCTTACCATAAACATGGTGCTCTCAGAGTGTGTCCAGTACTACATGAAAATGATAGGCACGCTTCTCCTTAGTAGTCGAGTAGATCAGAATGTCGTCGATGGAGACAACTAAAAAGTGATAAAGGTATGGCTAAAAGATCCTATTCATGATTCCCATGAACACTGCTAGAGCATTGGTCACACCGAATATAATAACCAAGAACTCGTAATGGTTGTACCGACACCTGAAGGTCGTCTTCTATACATCCTTGTCTCATACTCTGACCTGGTGATAGCCTGATCTAAGGTCTATCTTAAAGAACCACCGTGCTCCCTTCAGCTGATCAAAGAGGTATTCAATCCTCGGGAGTGGGTACTTGTTCTTCACGGTCACCTGGTTTAGGCGCCGATAGTCAACACAAAGCCTCAAGCTCCTATCCGACTTCTTGGTGAACAGAATCAGAGCTTCCTAGGGAGAAACACTAGGCCGAATGAATCCCCTCTCCTACAAGTCCTCCAGCTGTACCCGTAACTCATGAAGCTCTGTGGGAGCCATCCGATACGCTGGTGATGATATCGGTGTCGTCTCGGGGTACAATTCAATGTAAAAGTCCACCTCTCTATGAGGAGGTAGACCCAGAACATCATCAGGGAAAACATCTGCGTACTGGTCCACCACTACAGGATAACTCGGACTCTCCAAATCAACATATTTGAGGGTAAGTCTAGCCAACTGATTAGTGATCGGCTTCACTCTCCTACAGGTGAGTCCATATTATGCTAAAAAGGCTCCCTTCCCATCGTTAAAGGTAAACCTGGTCTCATCCGTGTAGACACAACGCACTTTGTGCCTAATACAGTCAATCTGAGCATGGACTGTAGATAACCAGTCCATGACCAAGATGACATCGTAAGGCCTCAACGCAACTACTAGAAGATCTCAGCAAAATCTCTCACCTACTAGAGTAAGATCGAACTATCGGCACCAGTTTGTAATCATTGAATCTGCTCTCATAGGAGTCTCCAGCTGTAAGGATCGATCCAACAGCTCCATCGGAATCTTCGAGCTCCGAACGAGGGCAATGGAAATAAAATAATGACTGGAAGATGTGTCTATAATAACTATAGTTAAGGGGGAGTAGACACAGATCATACTTTATATCATCTTCGGAGCACCGTGACCATAGGCTTTAGCTTTCTGGAGTTGAGCTCTACCCTGTGGTCTGGGTGTACCACCTGGTGGTGGTGGCAGTAACATATCGAATCATAGCCCACCGCCAACTGCACGGCCAACTCCTCTGCCACGTCCACCTGCTCCCTGCAGACCTCCTTGGTCAAACCCCTGTCTCTACCTGGGTGGTCCTTTGACCATCTTCTGATCATCCATAGGACTAGTCGGACATCCATGGGCCATGTGACTCTACCCGCCACATGAGAAACATTGCCTGCTCTTGGTATAACTAGATCCACATTGGGTTCCCCACACAACCGATCCTAAGTCATGCGGTCTTCCCCCAATAGGTTTGGTCCTCTTGGTCCTTTGTGATGTATCTCTGCTACTAGTTGCATAAGACTCCACTATGTGATGACCGGTAGTGGGTCTCACTTCTGGTGACTGCTCGGCAAGGAAACTCTCCACCAAGAGGGCTCTCTCTAACACCCCCACCTGCATCGGAATGTTGAGTGAGATCATCGAAGCCCTGATCTTCGGCTTGAGTCCATTCTCAAAGGTTTGGGCCCTAAAGAAAGGGTCCCACACCATATCGGTGGAGTAATGTGAGAGTTCAGTGAACCTCACTGAGTACTGAGCAACAGTTATTCTGCCCTGCTATAGATGAAGAAGCTCCTATTTGCGTATTACGTGAAGAGTCATTGGAAAAAACTCTTCCCAAAACAGGCTCTCAAAGTCTTCATAGAGAAGCGTCACCTCATCGTGAACCTAGAGCTTCAAACTCCACCATCTTCCTGCTACTGCCTATAGAAGGCTGGCGGCAAGGATCACCATGAGATCGACTAGTGTCCTCAGGAGTTGGAACACTCTCACACAGCCTCCAGCCAATCCTCAGGTGCCTGTGAGTCCATCTCTCCCCTGAACCTGGGTGGCCTCTGGTGCTGGAAATCGTGAAATGTGCTCAAGCGGCGTGCATCATCTACTGCTAGGGTTGGTTTCATTGGTGGCCCAACGGGGAATGGAACCGATGGTTCCTCCACTGGTGCCTCTACTAGAAAAGGGCCCTACACTGAGGCCCCGACGCTTGGTGGGATATCTGTGCATACAACTCTCAAGAACCCTGGACGGCTGTCTGCGTAGAGGAATCCCAAAAAGAAACAGGTGCACCATAGTTAATAAGTTATACCTGGTGAGCTGACTTAAGAGATAACAAAGAAAACTCTTCAAAACACACACGCAATCAGTGTTATCATGCATTGAGTCGGCAATTAGAAGTCAGGGTCCTGGTGTATGGATACGTCGGCCGCTTCACTATCACTGGACTCCCTGAAATGAAAACTGCACTCACTACACTTAACACTATTGTATTTAAAAAGAAAGATCAGATTCCTAGTTCTTCGGTAGAACTGACACATCTGATACCAATTTGTCACAACCCGCCCCCTGGGGCCCGTGCCGTGACTACCCCAATCCTACCTTCCATAGGCCAGGGGATGACGACTAGCACCAAAAGGAATTTTCTCTAAAACTAAGAAGGCATTGCTTTTATAACCTGCAAACTCACATAACCAAGTACCCAGCAAGATACGAACACAAGAAAACTGTATAACTGAAAGAGTGCTGAAAGTAAACGGTGTCGCAATACAATCTCAACAGTAAAGGTACAAGTACAACTAAGATACTATAAAACTGAAGAAAGAGAAAATATATCTATTGGATCATCAACTGAGGTTCCTACCTGAAGGGTAGGTATAGATCACCTCCTCAGCACTACACATCCACCCGTCTCCTCTACGTACCGACACACCGTATGGTCCACCTCCAGGTACTGTCCAGTCCTAGTACTCTCAACCTCAGTCAGCATTTTCTATCATTTTCATCCAATACAACAAGGTGCGAGCATAGCCCGTGCAAGGGTGAGTATAATGATACTCAGTTGGGACCTCGAGACCCTCTAGGTCTCGAAAAATACATAAAGGAAAAATAAAAAAGTATGAAATCAACAGAAAACCTTACTTAGGTATATGACCATACATATACCTAAGTTATCAAGTAATTCATCTCAATCATGAGGAAAAACACATAGGTACTAACTTATCTCACACCATGATTTATTCTAGGGGTAGTATCAGGTAACATTCCCAGTCACAATGTCAAACACCTCGGCTGCTGGAGAACTCCTCCTCTATCGAGTATAGTGGGCCTACCGTGTCACACAGAGGCGCTTCCCACTAACCTTGGACTGCTGAGGTACTCCTCCTATCGATTACCGTGAGTCTACCGCGTCACCAAGGCACTACCCATCGTGGGTCTGCCACATCCCCAAGGTGTTCCCCCTCGTAGCCTTCTGAGGTAATCCTCCTATCGAGTATCGTGGTTCTGCCATGTCACTAAGGTGCTCCCCACCATGGGTCTTCCACATCACCAAGGTTCTCCCCAATGGGCCAATCGAGTCACTCTGAGTCGAAAGAGTCAGCAGTCGTCAAGTCTCAGCCAGTCACAGGGTTTCGTACGTATCGCGCTTGGGGAAACCGCTTCCCAATCCATAGTTCAATACTACAACTACCAAAAAGTCCCAAGAAGAAGTATCTCAAAGGTTTTCCACGTTATAGGGGTATCAACGTAACAGACAGCACATCAATCGGATGCTCGGTCTGTGAGTTATTATCCTTTTAGTCCTAAGGGTCCGGTTGGATTCGTGCTCGATCCAACCTTACTGTTTCCCATCTCAAACAAAATTTGAGTGGGGTATACTCAAAAGGAATAACTCGTTCCAGGATTTCTATCACCGCTGACGGTTCGTCAAACGGACGTCTGGTCCCAAAGTTATGGCCAAAAGAAAGTAAATGGGTCGTACTAGGCCTGGGTCTGGTCTGACCCGGTCGGCCCAGCCCACTAGGTCTGCCCCAGCCCGTGAGGGGCAGCCTGGCCGTGAGGGGCATGGAGGTTGTGAGGGCCACTAGGTGGCATGGCTGTGGAGGACCGATGGGCGACATGGCTATGGGGTGGCACGGACAGCTGCGGGGCGGCTCGGCGAACGGTGGCGGAGGATCGGATGGCGGTGGTGGCGGCTCGGCGGACGGCGGCTTGGCTCGGTGGAGGACGGCGGCCTGGTGGGTGGTGGATCAACTTGGTGGATGGCGGAAACTCGGCGGGTGGTGGCTCAGCTTGGCGGACGGCGGCGGCGGCTCGGCCCGGTCGGCAGCGGTGGCTCGGCGGACGGCGGCGGTGGCTAGGCCTGGTCGGTGGCGGCTCGGCAGACAGTGGCAGCGGATCGGCAGCTCGGAGGGGCACGGTGAGGGCGGTGCGGAGCGGCAGAGGCCGTGGGAAGCGACGTCATTGCATTTTTCATCTTCATCCATTGTGAAGAACACACAATTCAACACAAGAATTACATAGAGGACGGCCCATGTTAGTTTGGCTCGCACTCTCCACATTAGAGCGGTAGCAAGTGGCTATTATACTTTAATCACAATAATATTAAGAACGGGTAAGGTAAAAAAATTCAAACACCCTCCCTTCAAGCTTCCACAATTTAATCATTCCCAATACCGAAAAAGAAAAACATTCGCATATCAGTCTAAAATAGAGAGTTGATATGCGTTCATTGTTTTAGAATAGAAGAACATGGGAATATAAAATCACTTATAAATAAACCACTATACCTCGGGTTGTTCATTGATGGAGAATGCAAGGGAGGATACGACATCGTTGGGGTGTAAAAGACGATCGTCGATTGAAGACATCCCACGTTGGAGAATGTCCTGAGGAAGAATTCGGAAGTCGAGGTCGACGTTCTTTGTTCGAAGAAGAAGTTCTTCGTTGGCGTTCTTTCTCCAAGAGCTCCTCCTCTCCCCAATTTCACCCAAATGAAATGATAGCCCCTAAAATAATAGATTATGAGATCTATTATGTTTGTTGGCATAAAATTCAAATTGGGTTAATTAATTACTTAACATAATTAAGTGGGGGAGGGTTGGCATAATAAAATAATGAGGGTTGGCACAATTAATGTGGAGGAAGCTCAATAGGCTTCTCTACATTAATGAGGTATTTGAAGAGTTTTAGGCCTTGGGTGGTCCCCACCACCATAACCTCTCATGGTAGGTTAATGTCTGGCGGTCCCCACTTCTTAACTTCTATATGGAGGTTTTAACAAATAAAATAAAAATAAAAGCTACACAATTTTATTTTTATTTTATTCATTCATTAAAAACCCAAAAACTTACATCCACCCACGACCAACTACCGCCTAGGTGAATGTCTCTTTAAGTGAATACTGGTGTTGCGAGTTCAACAGTGCCCTCAGATTTCAATTCCGAGCACTGGTTCAAAATTTATAAAAACCATCTTGCACGTTTACTGAACATACCTGAACAATATTTCATAAATTCATTCTGGGCACTCCGGGCCTCGGAATCACGTGCCGTCAATTTTCGCGGACTTGTAAAATTACCATTTATTTAAAAAAAAATACATGGAAATTTCGGGTCTTTACAACTTCACCTGCTCATCCATCCACTATAGGGCCCTTTCCATTCATCGTTTCTCTCATGAAATCCACAATCATATCGAAATCCCCAAGTTTTGTGTGAGTACAAGACAATGGGACTCCATTAATTCATCCTTGACTTGATGTGATCAAGTATACAAGTGTATTCAATAAAAATAATAAATGCAGGAAGAGCTTAAACATACAATCCAAAATTGAGTGATAGTGCACAATATAAGCTTCCACAACCCCTAGTTGTAACTTCTTTAGATCCATGTTGGAAGATAACTAAATGATTCAAAAGAAGCAAACCATTCCTTGTACAGCTTCCTCACAGTTTCATGGAGTTGATACCCAGCATTATCTATCCCTTAAGTGGACCATGTCACCCGAATCCTCTAGACGAGAGTGACTAGTAATCACATCAACTAGGCTATCTCATGGTGAATGACACTTGGAATCAAGTCATCCTCAAGAACACCCTCGACACGATACCATGGTGTCCGTGTACGTCTACCCTATGCTCAGGTCCCTCACCTATAGTTGTATTCAAGAATTCTCCTCCACTAGGGAATAAATAAGTCACAACGTTCCTCCTGCCTCAAATACCACTAACATCCAATAAGTCATCATAATACATATATATAGGGAAATCACACATGTTGGCATAGTATATCAACATGACTATATTGCAGTATAAACAGCAACATGTGATAATAACTAAACATGGAAAAAATATACACTAATATCACTCATGGAATTAAAATAGTTTTTATGGGATACACCCACACACACACACTCACATGTAATCAAAATAAACTTGGAAATAAGTGTAAACATGATCCCAAGAAGGTAATAAACTTCCTACCCCAAAAGTTAGGAATACCCCCATCGTGTTTTTATTATCATCAAAGGCGACACATCCAAGTATCAAGTTGTCATCACACCAATGATCGAGATATGTTAAGGGTTTTCTAGAACCAAAACATCTATTTTATTTCGCAGGGAAATAAAATATCACATGAAATAACATTTTCTCTCTCCTAGATAATCTCGAGATTACCATTTTATGTCAATACACGCAATCACAAGAATTATCCCCAAGAATGATTATAAATCTTATTCGATAATTTATATTCCTAAATTAATTTGATAACAAAAGGGTTATTCCACATAATTATTCCTTTTTAATATATGTATGTATGTATGTATGTATGTATGTATGTATGTATGTATGTATGTATGTATGTATGTATGTATGTATGTATGTATGTATGTATGTATGTATGTATGTATGTATGTATGTATGTATGTATGTATGTATGTATGTATGTATGTATGTGTGTATGTATGTATGTATGTATGTATGTATGTATGTGTGTATGTATGTATGTATGTATGTTTGTATGTATGTATGTATGTATGTATGTATGTATCAAAATATCCTTTGATAATGAAATTATCATTTAATAAAACTTTGCATTTATCTAGTGATAAATTCTTCAATAACTGCACTCTTGTAATCTTATAAAAATTATCAATTGATAATTTTTTTGTAGATAACCCAAAATAATTCAATGTTTTATCCCTTAAACAAACTTTGATAAATTATTCTCTAATAAACATTGTAATTATCATTTAAATTTTTTCCAAAATTATTCTTTGAGAATTTTTTTATTAAACATCATTTGATAACATGGTGGAATTTTCATTGAACATCTAATTAAATTGTGATTTGATAATTCTTCAAATTTATCTTTCAATAATTTTGAAAAAATTATTTTAATATAATTATACATAATTACCAATGATAATTTCACACAATTATTCTTAGTTAATTTATTTATTAACTATCTTTTGATCATCCAAAAATAATTATAATTAATTAAATTATCTATTGGTATTTTTAGGATTATCATTTTATTTAATATCAAACATTTTATTTTTTTATCTTGAATCATAGAATAAAATGGAAAATAAAATAAAATGGTAAAATAAAATAAAAATAAAGAAAGATAAGTCACCTAGATGAGGCACATAAGAAATAAAACCCACCGCCCCACCGGATGAACATCCACGATCCAAGAACACATCGATCGCAGGACCTTCACCAAATGTGTGCAAGGAGTCTCGTGGTAGTTTGGTTTTGATATAATTGACCCAAAAAATGAAACTATTGACTATGAAAACCTCAACCAATTTGTGTCTAATGTAAACATTCAAACACTCCATTTAAACACTAATTAAACTCAAAAACTATGATGGAGTCATTGATTTTCATTTATTATGGTGTTTCTAAATTAATTGTGGATTAATCGGTACATTTGAAAACCTCTGATGGTTCAAAAATGGTTTTTACCCATTTAAGAATATGATTGAACAATAAAATTAATTTTTTATAATTAATTTAATAATAAAATTATTAAATAAATTAATTTAAAGAGCAGACAGACCAAATTCCCATTGCTCATGAATGTTATGCCTCTTATAGGGTAAACACCATGCTCAAGACCCAATAGTGGTATCAGATTTTTGATATGGTTCACCATTTGTATGATAATAATGATGTATTATTAAAAAATCTGAATAAATAATTAATTTCAAATAAATTTTTTTTTTCTCGAGCGATCCATCCAAACGTCTGATACTTACAAATTTTATACATCTTATAAGGTAAAAACCACATTTCAGACCTAACAGGAGTCTCAGATTTCTCATTTGATTAAAATTTTGGAGTTGTTAAATTATTTTCAGAAAAAATATAATAAAAATTATTAAATAAATTATTTTTGTGAGTGAGGCATCCAAACATATGATGCTTACAAATATTATACCCTAGTAAGGGTAAAAACATGTTACAGACCTAATAGTGGTCTCTAATTTTTCATTTGATGAACCATTTTGATGTTATTCAATTATTTTGAATAAATTTCATGTGTTTAATATGATATATTTTATATTTTTATTCTATATTTGCCAAGGCTTTTTAGGCCTTAGAATACCGCACTAACTTAGTGCCTAACTCCAAAAAAAATATTCAATTGAATATTTTGGGGTGTTAACTAGTTTTTAGTCCTTCAACACATTTATTATTTTATTTTGTTGATAAATATTTTTCCCTCTTGATATATTAATAATTTATCACAAGATTATTTTTATTATCATTATAAAAATTAAGATATTACAATTCTCCCTATATACCGACTTCTCATCCTTGAGAAGTAACTATAGTGGTCTTTCTAGAATAGCTCATGCCACTGAGCTCTACATCAAACTCATGTTTCCATTTTTTCTCTTGGATCTATTCATGCTACCACTGAATCTAGACTAGTAGTACCAACTTCCCTCACAACACCTTCTCACTTTGATATAATATCTACATTGATTGTTCCTTGTAAGATGCATTTGTCTCCAACTCAACATCCTCACAATCAATAAAATATGTAGGGTCGGGTATGTACCTTCAAAGTTGTGACCTATGAAACATGGTGTTCATGCCTCGATAGTGATAAGGGAGGTCTATACGATACGGGGAATCGAAATGGCTTCACTCCCAACATGATCTCAATATCATCTTAACGTGCCTATATTTTAGAGACTCTACTAAGTCGAAGATTCAAAAATAATCACAACTCATTATTCAGCATCTTGACACCCTCCAATTCTATGGAAGGATAAAAAAATGCATGAGTTGAGAATCATGGCATATTTATCCATAGTTTTGAACTCTTTTCCATAGGACATACACTAAGTGAAATAGATCTAGTTGAAACGGTCATGCTACCTATACCACATAGAAAATGTGGGAGAAGGATCAACTGTATTCTTCAAAATTTCTAGAGCTAATACGGATACCTCTTCCTTTGCATAAGTATTTTTTCTACCTCCTTATTAGATCTATAAATTCTGTCAATGTGACATCATCTGTAACGTGAAAGAAACAATTCAAAAAGAAATAAATTCATTAGGATAAACCCTAACCATTCTATGGGATCACACATGGTTTCTCTTAACTAGTTTATAGGATCAAATAAGGTTTTCCTAGGATTATACCCTTAAATCAAGGTATATCCCTCCTAGCACTAACCCTGGTTTTCATCCCTTCACGTTAGTTACAATCATCAAATATATATACTAATAAAACAACATGCTTTGTTCAACGAATTAATTCTAATAAAGATTTATCACACAACATTTCAATATATATATATCACATAGAAGAATCTATCCGAAATATGTAGCACAAATCAATGCATCTAATTAACAAAATACTATGAAATAAAAAAACATGTATATATATGGAATGTGAACCTATATTTCTAGTTATGATGCATGAACATACATGAAATCTCATAAATCACATATAACATCATGTAAATTACCCAAGGTGAATCAATAGTAATAATAGAACATAGATTCTCCACTTTATGGAAACTTGGAGGTCCACTATTCAATGTTAGATAGGAAATGACATAGTTCCCCAGCCTGAGTCTCAATTTCCTATCACAGGTCTAACCTATTCCAACCTAATACAAGAGAAGAAACAAGTTAGTAAACTACCTCCTTTGATACCATTTTGTAACATCCCAACCCAAACCACTAGATCCGAGATGAAATTCTATATAACCTCATGCACGCCTCCCCATATGCAAGAGGCTACCAACTAGAAGTGAGGGTCTAAGTACATCATTGGGGAGACGATACCCTTAATATCACATCATAGGATCAATAATAAATAATTAAAATATAATAAATAATCATAGTAATCATGAAGAAAGTAAATGACATACATGTCATGCAAATAAAATCATCTTCCAATGTAGGAAGCCTATCCAGAATGAATTTAATAGATGATAAATAAATGAAATTTAGGGTCCTCCAGTTTCTTCCATAGTCTTCCCCAACTCCATGCTCTACCTTCCCATCCATCCACCATAGGGCCCTTTCCCTTCACTATTTCTATCAGAAAATCTACAAGCACATCTAAATTCCCAAGTTGGGTTTGAGTATGAGACTCTGTAAGACACCACCAATGTATCATTGACCTCATGTGATCAAGTATACAAGTGTATGCCATAAAAATAATAAATCCAAGAATCACATAAACATAAAATCCAAAATAGAGTGGTAGTGCACTATCTAAGATACCACAACCCCTTTTCGTACCTACTTCAGCCCCAGGAAAAAAGATAACTAAATGAGTCAGAAGAAACAAACACTCCCTTGTACGACGTCCTCATGGTGTCGTGGAGGTGATACCCAACGTCATATATACCTCAAGTGTACCATGTCACCCAGATCCTCTAGATGAGAGTGACTAGTACTCACATCAACTATGCTATCTCATGGTGAATGACACACGGTATCATGGCATCCCCGAGCACACCCTCGACAACACTCCATGGCATCCTCATACCTCCACCCTATTCTCGGGTCCCTTGTCACTATGGTTTCATTCAAGTATTCTACCCCACTAGGGAATAAATAAGTCACGATTTTCCACATGTCTTAAATAACACTAAAAATCAACAAGTCATGGTAACACATATATATATAGGGAAATCACACAAGTAGTAATAGTATATCAATATGAGTATATATCATCATACACAACAACATGTGATCATAACTAGACATGAAAAAAAGCTACACTAATATCACTCATGGAATTAAAATAGTTTTTATACACACACACACACACTCACTCACATGCAATCAAAATAAAGCACAAAAATAAGTATAAACATGAGCCCAAGAAGGTAAGGAACTTCCAACCTCAAAAGTTAGGAAGACCTCTTCGTGGTTTTATTATCATCAAAGGTGACACATCAAAGCCTCAATTTTTTGGCACGTCAAGGATCGATATATGTCAAGGGTTTCCTATAACAATAACATATATTTTATTTCATAAGGAAATAAATTATCACATGCGATGACATTTTCACTCTCCTGGAGAATCTATGGATTGTCATTTTATGTAAACATACACAATCATAGGAATTATCCCCAAGAATAATTATAAACCACATTCAAAGATTTATATTCCCAAATTAATTTGAGAAAAGAGTTGGTATTCCATAGAATTATTCATTTTTAATATATATATATATATATATATATATATGTATAAATATATATCAAAATATCCTTTGATAATGAAATTAATTTTTAATAAAACCTTGTATTTATCTAGTAATAAATTCTTCAATAATTGAACTATTTTAAATTCAAAAAAAATATCGATTGATACTTTTTTTTATAGATTACCCAAAATAATTCAATGTTTTATCCCTTTAACAAACTTTGATAAATTATTCTCAGATAAAAATTGTAATTATCGTATAAAATTTTATTCAAAATTATCCTTTGATATTTTTTATTAAATATTATTTGGTAACATGGTGGAATTATCATTTATCATCTGATGAAATTGTTTTTTGAAAATTATTCATATTTATATTTCTATAATTTTTACAAAATTGTCATTATATAATTCTAAATAATTATCAGTGAAAAATTCACAAAATTATTCTTAGTTAATAAATTTATTAATTATCATTTGATAATCCAAAAATAATAATAATTAAGTAAATTATCAATTCATAATTTTAGGATTATCATTTTAATTGATATCAATTTTAGGATTATCATTGATATTAATTAATGTAATAGTTGGGCCCTACTGACAGCACATACACCCCACCTTAAATGTGGAGTTCTAATCAGGTAGGCTCCTGAAAAGAAATGTGCACCTTGTTGACATTAGTTATATCATTTATTTACTTAACCCTATATCATTCTAGGGTGTTAAATTCAGCCCCCCCCCCTTAGAGAAAAAAATCCCCGTTGTGGACCCTATATCTCAACCTAGATAGTGCACCACACTTAAGGTTGGGTTCCTCCTCTAATACAAAATGTAAAAATTGGGACCCGCAGACAACACAGACACCCCCCGGCTTAACATGGACGCTAGGTCCTGGACCACTAGGTACCACTAGTTACCACACAGACACGTGGTACCCTCCTTGGGGCCCACCCACATGCCTGAACGGGTCATCTGACTAATGACTCTATCCGCAGCCCAACACATGTTCTTTCCAGTGTGGATTTTCTTCACTCGCACACACCTTGGGAAACTTCCCAAAAGGTCACCCATCCTGATCACTACTCTAGCATAAGAACACTTAACTATGGAGTTTTAATCAGACAGGGTCCTAAAAAAAATTCACCTTGTTGATATGAGTCGTATCATTTATCCATTTAACCCTTTATCATTCTAGGGTGTCACAAGTGAACGTAAGCTTCTAGTACAAGAAACGGTCAAGGAAATGGAAGAAAAGGTGAATACTATCCAGCAGCATATTTTGGGTTACCCAAAGTTGATAGAAGAGCTATAAAGATAATCATCGGTGGGACTTAGAGTTTGAAGTTGGTGAAAAACTATTCCTCTACATATCTCCATGGAATAGAGCCATTAGATTTGGAAATAAAGGAAATTTAAGTCCCAGATACATCATCCCCTTTGACATTCTTGATCATGTCAGAGTTGTGGTATATCTATTAGCACTTCCACCAACCATTTATCAAGTATATGATGTATTCCATGCATCTATCTTGAGTATGTACATACTAGATCCCTCACATGTACTGATCTCAGAGGTTGCACAGCTGGAAAATGATCTCTCTTATGAGGAGCATCTAGTGAAGATTTTGGACCATAAAGACAATGTTTTATGTTAAAAGACTACTCATCTGGTCAAAGTAAGATGGAGGAACCATAAATACGAAGAGGTGACATGGGAACCAGAGGAAGAAATTAAGGTCAAATAACATCACCTATTTTCACCTTAGTATGTAAAATGAAATTTTGGGGGTGGAATTTCATAAGGGGGAAATAATGTAACTACCCATAATTTTATCAATAGAATTTACTTCTTATAATTATTTCATAAAACAAATACATCAAATAGAGAACCCAATAAAAAATTATTCTCATAAATGAAAAATGATAAATTATTCATCAAATAAACCAATTATAATTCCAAATATTATAGTGGGATAATAAATAAAAATAAAACAATAAGAATGGGAAAATTTGGATATTCTCGATCCACTAGAATGACCACACTCATAAAAAAAGATATAGAAATAAAACATAAGGTTAATAATAAAATATTAATTTTGAATATGAATGTATATAACATTTATATAAAGTATAAGTGAATTAAAAATGAATGAAATAAGTGGTATTTATAGAAACTAAGGAACCTATACCATTGGAATTGTAACCGGATCGTTGGAATAGTAATCTGACCATTAGGAATAGTAATATGGCCATTATAATAATAAACTCACCTATGAAATTCAAAATAAAATTTATGTACCTTATAAATGAAAATATGACACAATTATATCATGGTATAAGTAAATAAATTTTTTTAAAATGATAAATTACAGGTTGGTATTTTTTTTAATGTAATTTTTTTTTACAATTTTATAATTAATATAATTATTTAAAACAAAATTTATTTTCATGAAAATAGATTCATAAATTAATATTGTGTTTATTATAATTATAATATAATTTTATGATACCTTAATTAATTTTTCAAAGGGTCATAAAATCGATTATAATATTAAAATCAGTATTTTTCAAATAAATGATGATTTTATTTGAAAAATAAATTTCTCATATTTAGAAAACCATTCTTATAAAATGGGTTACATTTTTGAAATATAAATATCAAAAAATGGTTAGGGTTCTTTTTTGGGAGTTTTCTAAAATAGTTGAATTTTTTGGTGAATAGTGAAATATGATAATATTCAGTATTTAACAATATAAGATAAATACATGAATTTTTGAGTCATGGATAATGTATGAACCCATTGTTTTGAAATATATTGAACAATTTACTTTATTTATTCATATTAATGAACACTATTAATAGTCTTGAGCCAAAATAATAAACTAATGAATATTATGATCGAAAACATCCCTCTCCCCCCTATAAATACAACCCCTCACCATCCCTTATACTCACACCTTATGAGACTTATATTTTCAATATTCTTCCAAATTACCTTTTAAATCATCTTCCCCATTTAAAATATCTTTGGGTCTCAACAAAATACCAATTCCAAGTTTCTTAAGGGGACTTTCAAGGAGGAGATATTCAAGAGGTAACTTTCTCAAACCATATCTTTTAATTTTCATTTCTTCTTCTCCATTATCATCACTTCCTTAATAAATATAATTATAATAAATATAGTATAATTTATATAATGGAATTTTAAATGTCTAATTTATTATATTTTTTCCACCTCTTCTATCACCTCCTCTTATTCAAAAAATACAAAACTCTTGTCCAAATTATGGCAGTTAACCGTCTCCATGGATAATGAGTGTTTTCCATTACCGCCTTCAAGGATGGTCATAAAACCATTATTATTGTTAAATTATATTTTAATATGTATATTATAACTTATTTAATGTTTTTAACTAATATATAAACATAATATTCAATAAAAAAAACTAGTTTGCAATAGTCGTAGAAACTGCCAAAAATAAACTAAACAATTATCGTTAAGGTTTTATCAAACGAGTAATACTAATACCAATAAAAATGATATATGGTACCATCTAAACTTTTCTAATTACATTAATATCATAAAAATTCACTTCTGGATAATTATTCCAATTTGAAAAGAACTTCCATAATTATACACAAGTGAACTGATCATTAAACCATGAAACGAATGCTCCTATAGTGATGAAATTGAACATTATAACTCATTTAAATGGTCATAAATGAACATAATAAAATTATAATAATTCAAATAAATATATAATTGGATAGGAATTAATTAATTAATTAATCTAATTTGATTATCTAGGACGTTAAGTATAAGTGAAAAACACATTCAGACATAAGGTAAAAATGATCTCACCAAACCTCCATTTTTTCTTTTGGGTTACATTTTCTATTTATTTACCCAAATATATTTCTTCATTATTCTTATATAAATATTTTTAATTATTTTTATATGATCCAAAAATATTTATCTAGTTCAATTAGTCTTTCTTTTATGGTAAAATACATGTTTTAAAAGGTTCCCTTCTCATTTCCTCTCAATAAGTAAGCTCGGCTAAAGGGAACTTCTCCATTTCTTTCCCAATTTCAATTACACTTTATAAACTATTTTAATCCACCAATATTTTTCAAAAATATCCCATTTTATCATGAAAAACTATTTTAGTTCAAATCTATTTTTATGTAAATTATTATTCTCTTACCACATTTAAATACTCTTACCCTCTACTCTTAAAACCTCGCTTAAGCAGCACATTTCCAAGTCTACTTAACCACTATTTTTACATGTTTTCAATTTAATTGGATATAATTCATCATGATATATTCTTATGTTTCCTTTATTAATTTCTAAGTATTATTTAAATTCTTTTTTTGATGGATACCATTTTTATACGCCCTATGGTTATACCTTATGATAAGATTATGATACCCATTTCTTTCCATGGGTAACCATTATGTTTATTACTTATGTTTGATTCCTTATGTGGAACACATATACATGACCATGTTATGATTGGTATGCCTAGGTAGCGCTCCAATTAATTGGGTAATTTTTTTGTCTCATGAGACGTTACTTATGGGATTAATGATTAAACCTATTCCATTATGGGACTCTTTCAACCATGTGATATAGTCTTGGAAATTATCCTTCACTCATGTTTATGTCATGTTATATGTTTTTTCCACCTTACTATGTTTCCATGTTCATATTATTACATTTTATATATGTTATTATTCCATATGTTTATACATGATCCATTCCTTTTATGTTTTCATGTTATTCTTTATAACTCATGTTCTATGCTCTATTCCCATGTTTATTTCCTTATTTCCCTTTATGGATCATACCTTTTGTCTATGTATTCCATATGTTATCTTATGTAGTTGTAAGAGCTAAAATAGAGTTAGGATATCATTATTAAGATAAATAAAATGTTTTTTTATTCTAGTTTCATGTTTTATAATAATGTACCTAGTCTTCCAAAGACCCTATACTTTTTGATCATTGGTTTTTATTTAATGGATAATTAGGCTAAAAAACATCTAATAATATGTGTAAAAGGATAGTGTCAATATATATAAGTTTTTTCACTATTGTGATTTACTTTGATTATTCTCTTACTGGGAATTTGAGCTCACCCCTTTTAATGTTTCCTTTTCCCCATGTCATGAAATAAAGTATTAATTATACTAAGACTATAAGAGTATAATGTATGAACAATTTATGGGTGATATTGAAGACTCGTTATAGATTTATTAGATTCTTATATAGTTAAAAAAATGTATATTTGTTGATAATTATTAAGATTTAGTAGTTTATCCCTTGTCATAACTCTCTAAAACTCTAAACTGAAAGGTAATTTGATTCTAAATGTGACAAAGATAGTGTAATACAAGATGTGTATCAAATCCAGTTTTTTAATTTATATGTTTTCAGCACCGGATGTAAGAGTGTAGGTCTGATGGTGCAATAGTTAGTATCAGAGTAGTGTTTTGATAAATTTAGTGGTTTGGATTATATTTGTTGATTGTGATTTAATATTTAGGAAATAATCAAGGGTTTATGAGTAAATTATGATCTTGGTATGGATGGTATGGATAAACCTTTCACTACACCAAAATCTAACATTAGCGGTGGTTTTTTAGTAGCGGTTTATGAAACTGCCGGTAATTTTTTTTTAGATAATTTAGAGGTTGTTTATTAAAAACTACGAGTAAATCTTTTTATTTTTTGACAAACTCGACACTTCTCCCCCAACCCCAAAATGGTTAACCCCTGCCCCTCAAAGCCCTATGAACCCTCATCATCGCTAATCCCATCTATCATCATCGATCACATCCCTCACTGCCGATCCTGATGCTCGCTACCCATCACTGCCAGTCCGATCCTCAACGACCTCTCTAAAGGTCTCCCCCAACACCACAAATCCCTACCTGAACTCCCAGAACCTCACTGATAATCTCGACCATGAGTGTGGTCATTTTTTAAGGATATGATTTTCACAGTGTTTCAGAATAGTTTCTACTTCTTGGGGGTATATGTTACTATGCAATTGTTTCATTTTAGAATTATAAGAATGTGTTTACTTTCTAAATTCCATTTTTATGAAATTATGAATATTTTTTATATACAAATGGTTTTTTGAAAATATTTCTTGGTGTTTTGAGGTTGGTATTAATGGGTTTTCTCATGAATACCATGTTTTCATTTTTAAAATGGAATGTTTTATTATGCTAATATTCTTTTGAAATATCTTTTTCCTTTTGAAATTGTTATCATGTTTTGAAATGGGTTGTGAACCGATTATGATTTTTAATTTTTAAAACTATATTTTAAATTTAATTTTATTTGGAATTGAGGTTTTGACCTAAAAATGTTTTAAAAATGTTGTTTTAATGTATTTAAAATTGGTATTTTAAATGTGTACATGGTTTAAAACTTCTAAAATGTCTTTTTGGCTTGCTTTAAATGGTTTGATGGATGTGATTGTCCCTTCTTCCTTTTTTTTAGTTTCAAAGAGACAGAACTTTGTTGAAGTGTATCATTGACACGTTTTAAAATAAATGGTTGATTTTTGTGGACCAATTAAAAAATTTCAAGTTAGGTTCATGTGATTTTTGAGGTAAATAATGGTCATTGGCCATGATTTGTTTTTTCAAAGAAGAGAACACTTGTGTAAGGGTGAAATTGAAATGTTTTAAATGCTTTGGTGTTTTCCATCATTTAATATATTGTCTTTGGTAATTATTTTATGAAAAATGAAATGTTTTTTCATTACAATACATGTTTTGGTGTCAAATTACTTTTTAGAACATTGGTTTTAAATGGTTTATGTGGAAGGAAACCCTTGATTCACCCTTTCTAGTTTACCACTTGTGTGGGTTTCTAATAAATATGTGATGTTTTCTGCTCCCCCAGCATGAGAATTTGATACTTATGCCTTGAGTGTATGTTATGTATGAATAGGGTAGTACATCATTGGGTGTTTGGGTTAAGTGTAGTTATGTTTATTCCTCATGTGTTAAACTTGTATCATTTTCACTATACCTCAGTTCCACTATTGGTCATGGGAAACCAGCTACTAATTAGATGACCTAACATATTTCTCTATTTGGTTCACATGCTGCTAGTTTTAAACCAGTCATTATAAAAACAAGGTATAGGTGGGGGGTTTTCATTACAATTCTTGTATGGGAAACTTGGTTTTCAGTTATATATGCAGCATAATCCAATAGATAGATAGTTCAAGTGGTTATTCCTATATATGATTAACTACTTATCACATTTGTATTCCTAGGGTAGATCCTAGGACACATTTAATTATATGGTTACTTAGTTATTTAGGGGAGTTTTATCTAGTGCTATATTATATCATTTCCCCTGATTTCTTCATTACATAATCATTCTTATTTATATTGTAATATACAGTTACTTAGTGATTTAGGGGTGTTTTATCTAGTGCTATATTATATAATTTCCTCTGATTTTATCATTATGTAATCTTTCTTATTTATATTTTATTTTTATATTCCTTGCGTAATTATTTTTCTTACCCTTACATGGAATTTATAGTTTGTGTGTTACCTTTACATATGTACCATTATACCCTTATGCATGCTTTTTATTTTTGGTTTTACCCTTATATAAGCTATACTTACATTTAAACAAGTGTTTATTACCTTGACTCAAGTGATTCTTACCTTTACACAAGTGTTTTTAACCTTTATACAAGTGTTGCTTACCTCTACGCAAGTGCTAAGCTACCCTTAAGCGGCATGAAAAAAATATAAGTTACCCAAGAGTAGTGAACTAAATACCTTTAAATAGTGTATTGAATTTATGTTTTTTCTTTACACATGATTTATAAAATTCTAATTACCCTTATGTATCTTCTAAGTGCCTTTATATAGCTTTTCCAGTTACCTTTACATGACTAGTTTAAGTAAAAGCTTACCATTACACAACTTTACAAGTTACCCTTATGCAATTCTTATAATTTCTTCTCACCTTTACATAGAATTATAAATTACCTATATACAGCATGTGTAAAATTAATCTTATCTTTATGCGAGCTGTATATTATAAAGGTTACCTTTACACAAATTATAAAAATTATGAGGTACACTTATGTAGCATGTTCAAAAAATATTTACTCTTATGTAGGCTATATAAGAATAAAATTTACCTATTATATTTAAGTAGTAGAATCTCGCATATTTTTGAATGGTATAAAGCCTCTGTCATTGGAAAATAATACCAGGAATTAAATACATAGAGTATTTTTGAATTTTAGTGTGATAATTTAAATAGTAATATGTTTCTATTTTAATTTCTAACTTTTGGGTTTTAAATTTATGATGAAGAATTAGGAAACACCCATGTGTAGATGATTCAATGGATTTATAAATAATTTTATATATTTTTGTTTTGTATATAAATAGAAGGTCAGGAAAGAAGTGGATAAAGAATAAGAAAGATATTTAGAACTTAATGAATTCATTATACTGATTTGTTGAGGCATTTCTAGTAGCTTTATATTTCCTTATTTTATATCTATTAAAGAAGGGTCAAAGTTCACTACTCTACAGAAGTTTCTTCATCGATATATTCTAATAGTCCAAATAGTTTTATTATTTTTTAGAAGTTTTTGTAATTATTTTTTCACATAAGGCTATACGTACATTTAAATGGTAGTGTATGGTTATTTAACATATTCATATTTTTTTAACTAATATATATGAATCTTTTTTCCTATTTAGTAATAGTTATGTGTTTTAATTTTTTTTCATAAGGTGTAGTCACATTATGATATATATGGATAAAATCTAGATCACATTACCAAGGAACACACCTCATAATGCTAAGGGTTTGGAGGAGTTTTTAGATTTTTCAATTTCCAATTGATCTGTTGATGGGAGAATAAAATGTTAATATTTGAAATGTAAATTTAGAAGATGGTTGGAGAGAGATGAAGTTTGTGAACACTTGATATTGAAGTAATTTCTTAATCATTATTTTTTTGGATTTGGCATAAATAATCGAACATTAAAGAAAGGTTTATCATTGATGTCAATCCACATAATGAGCTCCCAACTTCGTAAGAAATAGAAAATGAAATGAAAAACCTTATAAATGATCAATTTGGCATTGCAAGACACCAAAATCAACATCAAAATATATCATAACAACCAGTTGAGGATGCTACAAATAGTAATGTGACAAGTGATTTTTTGGAGACTACATGAAAACTATATCAAGATTATAACATATCATTGTATCCTCCACTTGATTCTTTGGAGACTAATATAAGAGAAAACTTCAATGAGTAGATATATGCATTTCATGGTTTAGTTGATGATGGAAATCAAGAGTTGTATAGTGGATGTTTGAAATATTAAAAACCTTCTTTTCTGCTGAATTTGTACCATATCAAATGCCAATGTGGAATTAAAAATAAGGAGATGTCCATGATATTGGAATTTTTGAGTGATGCATTTCCTGAAGCAAAAATCCCTGAGTCTTTTTATGATATGAAAAAAGTTGTTAAAAAGCTTGGTATGAATTATAAAAAAATACATGTTTGTCCCAATGATTGTCTATTTTATTAGGGAGAGAATTCAATCAGATAGGATTGAAAAAATTCTTCTTCTTCTAGATGGAAGTCTATGGGTGATGTTGGAAGTCTGAATCAACATACTACCATGAAGAAGAAGAAAAGAAACACACCTACAAAGGTTTTTCATTACTTTACTTTAAATCCTTGATTGAAAATATTATTCATGTCATCGAAAACTATTAAACACATGAAGTGGAATTCTATAGATAATAACAATGATAGGTTAATGCGACATCCAATAGATTCACAATCATGGAAGATGTTTGATTCATTAAATCTAGATTTCTCATCTAATCCTAGGAATTTTTGATTGGGATTAGATTCTGATGGATTCAGCCCATTTGGGACTTTGAGTATCAGTTGTAGCATTTGGTTGGTTGTTTTGATCCCTTACAATCTACCTCTATGTATGTGTATGAAACACACATATTTTATCATTTCGATGATTATTCCTAGAAAAAAAATTCCTAGAAATGATATTTATGTATACTTACAACCTTTAATTAAATAATTACAGGAGTTATGGAGAAACAATGTTGAGACATATAATGCATCTTCAAGAACAATGTTCAAAATCAAATATTCTCTAATGTGGACCATTAGTGACTTCCCTGGACTTAGGAATTTATCTGGCTAGAACACTTACACATATTTGGCTTGTCCTGATTGTAACTTTGATATTGAGCCCGAACGGCTACCTCATATTAGAAAATGGATCTTTTTGTGTCATCAAAAGTTTCTCAATGCATCTCATAGATTTCAGTTGAACAATTCAAAATTCAATGGTTTCATTTATCGTGGACCACCACCAAAGTTGTTAACATGTTTTGAAATGTGGGTAAAACTTGGAAATTTTAAAATGAAATTTGGGAAGGTGCTTAATTTGAATTATATTTGGAAACAATTTCGAAGTACACCATCAATTGAAATCTGGACGCAATATTGGAAGAAAAAAAGTATATTATTGAAACTTCTGTATTGGGAATTTAATTTGTGGGGTCATAATCTTGATGTAATGCATATTGAGAAGAATGTTTGTGATAATTTGATCTTCACATTTCTTAATGATCATAGAAAGTCTAAGGATCATCTCAATTCTTAGAAAGACTTACAATCAATGAACATAAAGCATGATATCTATCCAGATGAGAATGGAAGGTATGCTCTGGTAATTTTTGCAATGAAAAATGGGGATAAAGATACATTCCTTTGAAATTTAAAATATGTGAAGGTATCTCGTGGGTATTAAAGTAACATATCTAGGTGTGTTGACTTAAAGCATCATAGGTTACATGGATTGAAAATCCAAGATTCATATATTTTGTTTCAACGGTTACTTCCATTTCCATTGTGTATATTATTACCAGAATGTGTTACTGTTGTTGTACTCCAATTATGCACATTTTTTAGACCATTATGTGAGAAAAATACACATCCATTTCATCTTGATGACCTACAAGAGAGATTTTTATTGATACTTTGTACAATGTATATGATCTTTCCTCTGTTTTTGTTTATTGTCATGATGCATTTAACTATGCATTTGGTTGAGGAACCTAAATTAGCAGGTCATGTACATTATCAATGGATGTATCCAATTGAGAGGTACTTTGTTTATATGTTTTTCATTTCAGTAAATAATATTTTCACTTAATTAAATAAATAATTATGTTTTTTTATTTTATTTCACAGATATCTTAGGCATTTTAAATATTACATGAAAAATAAATCTCAACCTGAAGGCTCTATTTATAAAATCTATTTGTCATAGGAGTGTCTTAATTTTTGTTATAGATACTTGGATAACATTGAGACAAGCTTCAATCAATTTGGATGTGTTAACGACACAACGAATCAATCTGAAATACATGGGAAATCAAAAATCTTTCCTTTTATTGGCCGATCAGTTAGGAGGACCTCAAATATTACATTAACAGAAATAGAATTATTATAGGCACACAGATATGTGCTGTTAAATAGTCAAATTGCAGATCCATTTATTTAAGAGTTTAGGATACAAATAAAAAGATTAATGATAGGATGAACATGAAATGATAAAGATATAACAAAATAATTTAATAAATACCTTGTAGAATGGTTTGCATGACGTGTAAATTCATAAATATTGCAATAAATATGAATATTAGGTGGATAAATATATTTTTTAAATCTAATAATGTATATTACTTTTGTTAGATCTTGAATACTGATTCTTGAGCACAGTTTTCATAATATTTGAAGTTTCTTACTTGACGCCCTCTAAAACAATCTAGAAAATTTGATGCTTACAACGTGAATGGATTTATATTTTGTACAGTCGGTCAGTAAGAGGGTTTGAAAACACATAATAGTGGAATATTTACATTTTTTGAAGTGGAATACTATTTAAAGTTGACTGATATTATCGAATTAAACTAACACAGGCATTTTTTTAGTTGTTTTATTCAAATATAATTGGGTAGATATTATCAAGGGTGTTAAAAGAGATTCTTTGCAATTTACATCTGTGAACATCTCTCACTTGATGGATGTTGGTGACCATGAACTACATGATTCGTATATCTTATCATCACAAGAGAAAATGCTATATTATATGAA
The DNA here is from genome assembly GCA_963277665.1 of Viscum album. Classification (NCBI taxonomy): domain Eukaryota; kingdom Viridiplantae; phylum Streptophyta; class Magnoliopsida; order Santalales; family Viscaceae; genus Viscum; species Viscum album. Next base: position 998,346,448 of record OY728135.1, read on the forward strand.
ATATTTCATGGATGAAGTGTGGAGTGTAGTTTCTCATGTAAAACAAAGAGACTTGTATGATATGGGTGATGAAGTTAAATATTTTACCCCTAACATTAAATCCCATAAACATAAATAAGTGGACTTATTTTACCATCATGATATAGAAAATATTAATCTTTAAATAGTGGATGAAGTAGATGAAGTAATGATGGAGTAGAAAACTGATATGATTGAAGAAGAAAATTATTGAATGTGAAATTATCCATTCATTTATCAACCACTTATGTCATTTGTGTAGTCATTCATTATCATTGTTATGTATATTTTTATGTTAGTATTGTGCATCTGTTATCATTTATATTTTTTTATGCATGATTTTTTAGAAATATATGTTCTGAACTTAATTTTATTTGATTAAATGATTGGAATTCCAAGGAGGAAGTGTTATACTCACACTACGGAGTCAAAGATTTTTTCTAGAAGTCGATCGACTCTAGTAATCTTTTATTTAGTTTAAATATTTATTACACAATGTTGTATTTTTAATATATTAAATTATTGATTTAGCTTTGTTTAATGAAGTCAAAGAGTTTAGGCCACCAATCATCCTAAATAGAAGTGTGGTTTAATGTTAATAAAAAATATGATGGAATTTTTGTTAATGAGTATTCCAAAGAAGTTGAGGTATGAATTCATTTTTCATTATAATAACTCATTATAATTTATCACTATGTTAGTATATATATCTTCTAATATGAATGATATTTTTTTTATTGGTAAAAATTAAATAACTATGGAATGTGAATCCCACACAATCCTACTCAGTCTCTCAGGTTGACCTAGTTGGTAAGTCCTTAGGAAGAAGAATATTGGTCAAGTGTGTGGGTTGGGTTTAAGAACATTACCATCTGAGGTCTTTGGAGGGAAAATAAGGATTGCAAGTGATGACTGGTGGTGAGAAGTTAAATCACATAACTCCAAAATCATTTAGTTTACAAACTTTTATTGATTTTAAGTTTAAATATAAATATAAATCATTGTTTAATTTTCAATATAATTGTCTTACAAGTGTCAGTAGTAGTAAGTAGAGATGGACATGGAGAGGGTGATAAGCGGAGTTCATCATTGGGAAATTATTTGTGGAGAGGGTTTTTTCATGTATCAGTACATCCAATGTGGGTATTAATTATTTTTCCTTATATTTTAGATGGGATTGGGACAACTAGTGTTGTATGTATGTGTTGTATAACCATGTGTCTATATGTTATGTTTTAATTGGCTATGGAGATTGAAATTTCTTTATGATCATATTTGATGTTTATTTTCTTGTCAATATTTTACATATTGGTTGATTTGACTATTATATTCTACTATTTCCCACTTGTTTTTCATGGTGCCTTACTAGGAAGGAACCATGTATTAGGTGGCCCTATATGGTTTAACGCATAGAATTTGATATCCAACTGAGCATGTTTAGGTAAAACTAAACTGATTTCATGGTAAAATTTTAAGAAAGGGGCATTCATCATCATAGGATTATATTTAAGTTTAAATTTTAAATTTTGTTCTTTAGTGTGTTTATTGTGGTAAAAATATATTTATAGTGTATTCTTTATTATAATATTTTCTTTATAATTATTGATACATTATAAATAATTTATTTATATTATATTAAAATTATTTTATTAATAATTCATGACATAATATGATTTATTTTATTTATATAAAATTAATTATTTTGATTTACAATTTATGTTTAATGTGTGTTAATAAACAAACCAATAAATTCAAAATAGCATATTAGAAATTAAATGTATCTCTTTCACTGGATTATTATGAATAGTTTGTTAAAATGATTCCTTAATGTTGTGTTAATATAAAATCATGTTATAAGATCATTATTTCCATATACATAAGATATATTTCCTAAAATTCTTTTCAACCAAGAATTATATTGATGATTTATTACTGATAAAATGAAATATTTAAAAAAAAAATTTCTAGCGGTAATATTTGGATTCTAAAGTTTCTTATGTCATATCATGAGTTAATTCAAACCTATAGTTTAAAAATAAAGTAAAATCAAAGTACGATGTCAATATGACTTCATTTGATTAAAGAGAATTCTAAAATTATATTAAATTCTATTTATTATGAAGATATGCTCAAATATATTAAATTCTATTTATTCCATTTTATACATGATGTTTTAATGTATTTTCAGCAATACTTGAATTTTATATGTGATTTGTTATTCATGATAGGTTTTAAATTTAAGTATGAAGTATGGAAGTGAATCATAAAGTAAATTTATGGTAATTATGTGATGAATTAACGACAATTTCTTTGATGGTTATGTATTTCCATACCTTGTTAATAATATGTTTCCCTTAAACTACATGTTTGGTTATTATGGTTGTTGATTTATTATTAAAACATAAATCTATGTGAAATGAATTATAATTATATCATTATTGATATATTTAGTATAATTTTGATATGATATCCTATAGTAGATTCCATTAGTGAGGATGAATGGATATCTTGTTTAAATATGTTCTAGTGGATGGTATGTTGAATGGTGATGTAGAAAGGAAGTATTGTGATGGTGGGTTGATTTAGGGGACATGTATTGATAATGAATTTTTTTTCCTGTATGATATAATGGTCTATATTATATTTTTACAATTCATGTAATATTTACTAACCTTATGTTTTGATGATGAATTTTAGGAGTATTTAACTTCAAGTAGTGGATAATTAATCAAGGAAACACAAATGAAATTAAATGGGTTGAGTTTATTAAATTATTTAGGATGTATTTTATTTTTCTTGTACAAGTTTATAACTATATAAAGAAACCTAAAATGATCTAATAGTAGTTCGGGATGAATTCCATAAGTTATGCGTCACAATTTTTGTGGAAGTGGAGGGTGAGACGATTACTTAAAGTTCGAGCAAGGATCTATACTTTGGGTTGGGTAGTTTTAGCAATCTTAAAATCGGTGAGTGGATTATTATTATTTTCATTATAAAATAGTAGGGAATCATTTATATATATTTCCTAGGGTTTAGTATTATTCCGGATCTTTTATGGGTTATTATCAATGCTTCGGTTTCTCTCTATGGATTGGTCCATATTTCAGAGGTATCCCCCATTATGATAATATTTCTAGATGTTTTCATGATTATAAGAAGTGGTATTGAATTTGATCCTTTCCTTGAGAGTGTTGGAGGTGTGTTCATCATGTTTAAGAGGTATTTCCCTATAGTGGTTAATATTTATAAATTAATTATTCTTTATTTCTTTATTATAGAGTAATAAAATCCTTCTATAGGTATCTAATGTAATGGATAGTGATTTCTCAAGCCTTTATTTTGTGTATGTTGGGTGTTGGGGGTCATGGGATGAAGTTTGGTGGGAGAGTGATGGAGAAGGTACTGGTTCTATCTGAAATTTCAATTATGAAATTTTATCACACCATGACCGAGTGTGTTTATCCATGGCTAATAAATCTATGACATATATGAAGATATTTTGGTGTGAGGATTATGTCTTTGGGTTTTGATGTTGTTATGTTTAGCTGGTGGTAAATTATTTGTGGCCTGAGGAGTACAATTATGGAATGGATGTTAAGATAGGATTGTTGGGTTCCCTTATGTTTGGAAATATGGAGTTTGTTTCATCATTACCATGGTCATTGCATCATGATCCATAAGTTGTGTTTTTTTGGTCTTATGTGAAATGTCATGAACCCTGGGGGTTGTGTCATGGTTGTTGTCTAGGGTGGATAATGAATAAGGTAGATAAATATGATCTATAAAATGATTCTTGGATTTCAATTTTGGTGGCATGGTGGTATTCATTACACCGTGACCTTCCTTATTTATATTGAAATTAAGATAGTTCACTATGTTTTAAGGGGGAATTGTTAGGGGGATTTCATCATGATCCTAAAAAATGTGTTCTGTTCTGAATATTCATGTCACTATTCTTTAAGTAACACCATTATTCCATTCATTTTAATTTTTATCATAAATTTTTAGAGTCCCCACCCCCTTAGTTCTATCTTCCTTATTTCAGAAACACCATGATTTCATTAAATGTTATTATAGTGTTATTTTGGCTATAGGTTCTAGGGCTGCAAAACCTACAGCTTGTTTTTTCATTCATGATATAGTGGCAGTTCAAACCTCCTCAAGAAATACTTTTTTTCATGGAGGTTTAAACTGCTCCTATGTTATGGTATTTTTTAGGTAAATGGTTAAAAATACTGCTAAATATGACAAAATTTGACTTCACAATGGTTTTATCCATATTAGTGGCGGTTTTTTAGTAAAAGGTTCAAACTTTAGCGGTGGTTGTAACCGCTGCTAGATTATAGTTATTTTTTAAAATCAAAAACCACCTCTAAAACTAAATAACCGCCAAGAAAGACGTGTTCTATGACACTTTCTAGAAACCACTTCTAAATGGAAGGAATGGTCGCATATTGACTGATGACACCAATTTTAGTGGCAGTTTTCTAAAACCATCACTGGACCATCTAGCGGTGGTTTAAACCACCACAAGATAAAAAACCACCACTATACTGGCATTTTGTCATATTATTTATGTTGGAAGTGTTGAATATTTTATGTTGTTTGGTGGATAGGACAAGAGAACATTAGTGAAAACCCATGGTATAAGTCTATGTATATGATAACCTATTGAAATTTTTGTAAATTAGATATTGTTTTGTTTTCCTAGAAGTTATATCCCTATCTAGATACTGGAAAGTGTACATTTTTTGGCATAGATGCATCTTAGGGAAAAGAGTTGGTCGAGTATATCTCGGACATCATTCTAGTGAAAGGTAAACGGACCCTAACTGCTAACTTATCTAGACTCTCCTAAGAGATATACTTGGTTTAATTCACATTCTCTTTATAAACCAATATGAAGTATTTTAACTTATTCTTTTATAGAAGTTAACTACATTAGACAACCTAAAAGTAAATTGTCCATAGATAACCTAGATTAAATATAAAGACTCATAAGTTATGGTATTCACATGATTTATGAATTATTTATTCTAATATCATAGATTTCAATTTTTATATTTACCAATTTAAGAATTCTCATCCATAAAAATTATTTTATAGTATTGACTAGAGAAATAAGTAACCAATATAACAATGGATGCAATGGACAATATGATGATTGTCTCAACATGAAATATATTGGGACAAGAACTGGGATTAGAAATATTTTTATTTTTTCAAATCAACTATTAGAAATTAAGATTAAAAAAGGTAACATAGTTGAATTATCTATCACACTAAAGAAGAGAATAATGGAGTCTCATAGAAATTTTGGTGATGATGGTGATGAATGAAAAAGATATAGTTTCCTTCATGCCAAAAATGTGGGAAGAAACACACTGGAGAACATCACAAAGGAACTTGAAAAAAAATTATGTGTGGAAAAGCAGTACATAAATCATGTAGTTATTGAGGGAAAATAAATCATTCAGTTAACTCGATAGAGGAATAATATTTGTCTTCTAGTTTTACAAATGATATTATTGTAGACATTTCATTAGAAATCTCATATTAAGTCATGTCTATCTTTTTTACATCCTTAATTAATTAATGTATAAAAAATTGTGAGGATGAAATTTATTTAAGGGGTAATAATTTTACATCCTAAGATTTTAGTACAAATATATATATATATATATATATATATATATATATTCTTTAAAGAATTCCAAGTTTGATATCTATAATCACATGCACAAAAATAAAGTTCATTATATATTATTAAATGAAAATAATCATCTTTAAATTATCATTATGATAAAATAAAATATATCTATATATGATATAAAATAATAAAACCATTTAAATTAGAAAATTAGTGTGAAATACTATTAGAAACACTTAATGTTTAAGAAGGTCTTTTAAAATAAAATTAGTTTATTGTTATATTTTTTAATTTCAAAAAAAGTTAAATATATGACTTTTAAAAATATAATTAGATAAAATTAAATATATTTTTTAATTTGTAATATCAAAATTTACATAGTAATAATTTTTGAACATTTTTAGAAAATATAGATTTTTAGTTAAAAATGTGGTTTTTATGAAAATTATAATTTTTATAATTTTATCAATATATAAGAATGACCTAGAAGGTCATAAAACAATTTACGTGAAAATAATATTAAATTTAATGAATAAAATTATGTATTTTAAAATATTATTTTAACTTATATAACCCATTTCCAACATTTTTAGGACAAAAGTAAAAGGTTACTTTAATAAAGAAAATTGTTCTATGTCTTTTCTTTAAATTAATTAATATTTTCGTAAAATTTGGTTCTGGATTTATTTTAAGGTCACATAATCTTCAATTTATTTTTAATAAATCAATTTATTTCATAAAATTTATTTCTATAAACAATTTTAACTCACACATAAATTTTATGGTTAAAAACATGATTATATTAAATATTGTTTTTAAGTGTTAAGAGAATTTATTTTAAATTTAACTTTTCATAATCAATTTAATTTTTAATTAATAAAATTAATTTTATATATAGGATTATATTTAACATTTTTTCCTTTTTGATCCATTACTTTGTCAATTTGGGTGTTGGAGGTGTTCAGAGGAGGCTCATGGAGGGTTTAGTGTAGGTTAGAGCTACAATAGAACTATAGTCAGATGTTCAAAATGTGAAGGGGATTCATGGAGTGAGATTTTGTTTCATGACATATGAAGCTATCGATTCACAACTTGTGTTTGAGTGAGGGGTTATTTGAAAAACAAACTCAGGATGTGGAATGGGAATTCCTGATGTGTATTAATTCAGGCCAAGACGCATTTAATTTTAGAAAAAGTGTGGGATATGAGGATTTTATGGCCTAAATAGATTTAACATCTTGTAATTCATAGACCCACAAGAATTAAATTCATGAATATTTAATTTTTAACATGATAAGGAAGAGATAAATTCTGTTTATATGTTTCATATTGGTCAAACATTCACCCATTCATCTTTTCTTCATCTCAGTTTTGGGAAAACACTAGGCACCTTTATATGGTCTTCTTGCCCCTTCCCTCCTGATTTGATCCATGGGGTCTGTATCTTGTTTGTTTTCAATATATGGTGATTTCTTCTCTCTATCCCCCCTATCTCCTTCCTTTCTTCTTCTGAGGATTCACAGTAGTGATGTTGTTTTGGTTTGAGGTGTGTTTAGTCTATGTTATGGTAATATCTTGGTTGGATCTATGTTAGTCTAAGGTTTTCTAGTGAGGTTTCAGTTTCTAATCTTTTTCTCTTTTAACCCATTGTGCACACTAAATCAGAAAACTTTTTTTAAGGTATGTTATCCATATTATCTCTATTTTTATATGCAATGTGTGTGAATTTCATGTTTTTTCCTTCCATTTGGTGGATAATAAGGGTTAGATAAAGAAATAAAATATATTGTAAAATCATAACCTAATGTTTATGGGGATTAATTTCATGTATTTTTTACTTTGATGATATTTTTGTTGAGATTATATATGCTTTTTTCCAATGGTGAAAATCATGAAAGTTGGCAGCCTTTATTGTGTTATAGATGATGTGTATGTGCAACCCTTAATGTGTTTTTTGTTGTTATCACCTTGGGTGGTAAAGGATGAGAATTTATATATGGATAATGAATTGGTTTCCCATTAAAAAATAGTTTGTGTGATAATACCCATGCTAATTAATGAAGTAAAGAAATGTAAGACCTTGAAACTAATTTGTGTAAGCTAGTATGTGATGTTATGTGAGTTTTTGTTTATTGTGTTACCTTGTGTTGTTTGGTTATGGGGGTGACTGAATAGGTTTTGAGATTTGTAGGGCAGTGATTTGATGGTGTTGGAATAGGATGTGGTGTGGGTAGTTGTGTTGTGGTAATAGTGTGTAGTTATTTTTTGTGTAGTGGTTTCACATGGTGGTTGTGATGTGTGACGGTTGTGTTGTGTAGTGGTTGAGACATGTGGTTGTTATGATTAGGTGGATTGGATGATGTGGTGTTGTGGTTATAATTCATCTGTGATGGGAAATCTATTATTTTTTGTTGTTGTTTTTGTTTCCTAGTCAGCCATGGAATAAATTTTAATGATGGAAAACAATATCATGGGTTGGTAAATGAATAATAATGAGATGGTTTTGATGTATGGTGATTGGATTAAATAATCTGAATAATAAATTAAGGGGTTATGTGAATATGAATTAAATAGATTTGTAATTGGGTGTTTGTGGGAACTCATTAATTTTTTGAAATGGTGAAACCTATAGTTGAAAGTGGTCTTGTGTGGATTTATGTGGTGGTTGTGTGGTGTGATTCATTTAGTGGTGGAAGTAGTTGTGAAGGTTTACATATGGTTCAATGGTGGCATGGTGGTGTACACTATTTTAGTTGTTGTGAACCTATATGTTGGGTATTGTGTTCTATATATGTATATATATCATGTATTTTATGTTATTTCTATACAACCCCCACCCAATTGGATAGCTTGACCCATTCCAGTTGATATGCACTGTGATGGTCTGTGCATCATCAGGCGAGATGTGATTTGATATGTATGGAAGGGATGAGAGGACATGATGTTCAATATTGGGCCCTGAGAGTTGAAAATCAATGGGGAAGTGGTATTGGGGTGACTTTGTTGTGATTTATATACTATGTAAATACATTGGATGTGTGATTTGGTGAGCTAGCCACATTGAGGCTGGGATTAGTTATTTATCTAGTTTTTGTACTTATTAGTTATATTCTTTGTTCATTGTCGCAATAATATATTTTCTTCACATGTGCACTAGATACCTTGGATATGATCTTAATGAGTATACTTATATGATCACCCTGCATATATAAATTTTTTTTCCAGGTTTCTAGAAGAAATTTGGAGACTATCCTAGAAATTTATAACTAGGATTTTGGAGCTTATGTTGAGTTGCTAATGTGGGAAGTGTCTTTTGTTATTTACTTTGAGACCATTAATTGTATCTATTATCATTGTTTGTGTATTTTGGGATGGTTTGGGTTTATCTTTATATTTTATTCTAGAGTTTCTTACTGGTTTTTATCCTATCTCATGATATTATATTATGAGGGTAATTTCTTCTATATGTGATAGTTTTATACACTTGGTGCTTGTCGCCAACTCGGGGCCTACTAGAGGCTAGACTCATGGGTCATTATCATTCTTTATTCATTTCCAACCTATTAGGGGCACATTTAGAGAGAGAGAGGGTTGTCAGAGAGTGGTAGTAAATGTTTGGGTTGAGATATAGGGTGGAGTTTGGAGTTTATTACTATGAGGATTGAATGGGTTTGTAGGGAAACAATGAAAGTTGAAATTTTTATGTGACATTTATTAATAATGTAGTATAGGAAAAAGTATTTTATCACCCCCCCCCCATGATTCAATGTATGGGATACGAGCTCATTAAATGGCCAAGTGAGGTGGATCCACTTGCAGGGTAGAGATCTAGGAGAGGTGCATGCATCATGTTAATTTGTATTTATGTATAGATTTACTAATTATGGGATATTAATTGAATAAATGAAATAATTAAATAAACCTATGATAAAATTCCATACTATCATGCATAGGATTCATCTTTACTTTTTTGAAATGGATCATAGTTTTTGTCCACGAGTAGCGATGGTGGTTGTGGTTCAACAGGTTTACCCAGTTGATTGTCGTAGGATCAAATCAACGAAGGAGGATGAGGCATGGTAGAGGGATTTACATACCTTTCAACATTAGTGTTTTGGGAAGTATAAGGGGATCATCTTGGATCTAGATACATAGTGTTGGTTAGAGGAGCTCAATATCACGTTTCATCTAATTTGAGATCATAATGAATTTTGGATACCACTGGAAGTTATCCAATTGTAAGGAATTATATTTTAGTGGTGGAAATTGGATCTTGGTGACCATAGAGAGATGGATTTTTTTTGGCCAAAATTTTAGAATAATTTCCATTCATAATTCCCATCATCAATAAAAAAGGGATCAAAGTAGCCGGAGATTCTCTCCCTTCATAAGGGGAGCCTAAGTGTGTGGGAGTTTGGGATAAATTTCAAGGGACTATTTAATTTTTCCCAATATTTTTGTCTAGATGAGGATTCTAGAGAATGAAATCTAGAGTAGGATTTGTGTATACTAATCAGGTATATAGTAACCCCGTTTATACTTTCTACATACCTAGAGTTGTAGAAGAAATAGGAGGTTAGCGAATGGATTCTTTACTTGGGGTTAATCCTAGAGAGGGTATCTAGTATGGAATCTTGAGGAGTATAGATTCAAGTAGTGGGTTGTGTGTTTTCAAACATTCGGGGTTTTGACCAATGGGGAGCCGTCCATGGGAGATCTTTTATCATCCATCAAGGATATGTGGATTCTAAGAACCTACTCAAGGGTTTATATTTTTATGTTATGTTTTTGGGGAACATGGTCACCACTGGGATCAATGTCTTATTGATCTAGGAGGAAATTTTTAGATGAGAATTCAGCCCCATTTTCAATGGTAGTAATATTTTCCTCAGAGGTAGTTCCAATGGTAGGGACCACTGTCTCTTATTCTACAGTTGAGGTTAGATGGTCTTGGTAGAGGATAGACTTGTGATAGTCTATAACCATAAGAACCTAGGCTAGAGCATGGTTTTAGATGCCTATGGAAAAGAGGCAGAGGAGATAGGTGTGGTTGGATGCATGTGTTGGAGGTGGCAATGCCTGTAGGGACAGATTTTATCATATGTATGATCAGTTTATCATCTACTCTTGTTTGTGTTTGGTTTGATTCATAATCCTCATAATCCTTTTTTACTCTTAATTTTTTTGTGCCTTCGGACTGGATGTAAAGAGAATTCAAGTTCCCCTAGTTCTATCTATGTCTGTTAGAGGTCAAGCTACTTTGATCAATGTGTTCTAGGGATGTAGAATAATGATATGGAAACACCAGTCAGTGGGATATTTTACCTTGTTATAGTTACATCCAAAATATGTTATCATTGGAATTTATTGTCTATATTTTGTGCATTCATTAATCGATTGTTTCTAGAGGAAATTTTCATTTCCTAATGCAAAGGTCTAGAAAGTGGAATTCACTGGACAAAAAATTTATTGGATGGGTAGCAGGTGAGTAGAGCGTCTTTTATATTAGATTATAGAGATGTTAGTGGAAGCTCAGGTAGAGGGATTTCTTAGGGTTATGGAGGAGTTCTTGGATGTTTTCTCGGATGGGGTTATGGAACTACCCCCTCAACATGATGTAAATTTTGGGATAGATGTTTAACTAGTCATGTATCCGATTTTAAAAGATCCCCACATATGGCCATGTTTTTTGAAGATGAAGATCCCCCATTAAATGATGGAACCATTTAAGAACGTTCCTCACACGCCACCTCCTTTTCAAAAAAATCGACCATTGTGTCCTCCTCCGCTAGTTCAGCGTCATCCCTCTCAACTCTACCTCTATTCAATCTCAGCTCTTACGGCCCTTCCTCATCAACTCCTTCCACTTCTAGCATCAGTACGGTGGATCAGCGGGTCTTTCGACCCCTACTTGAGAGGTTGGAATGCTTTCCCCCCCACCCCTCCTCATTTCCCTCTCCTGCCTCCTTCTACGCCCCTCCCCAATCCATGAAGCTCAGATTTCCTTTCATGATGATCTATGTGGCTCTTCCTCATCTTCTAACCATCCCTGATTTCCACCAGTCTCTCTGGGGGTGGCTCAGTCGTCATGCAAAGGATATCATGTTTTCATGTACATCCATTCTTCAGCATTTTTGGAAGCTTTGGTATGCTTGCATCTCACCCTGATCGATCTCTTCGGCACTTCTAAACCCTTCCTTGCAGCCTTTTAGAATTTTTGGGATTCCTGGGGCCGACGCCTCCTAATGCAGATCTTGACTATTCATCACCACTCCTTCTGCATTGTCCTCACACCATAGGATAAATTCATTCAGGCATGGTTTATGGCTCCTCACTCTTGGGGCCAATAGAGTTTTATCTTATCTAGATGGTAAATTGATGCTCATCGTGGTAAGGAGAGCCCTCATGATATAGTGTGGATCAGTCTCCTAGGTATCCTGCTTCCCTTCCAAAACGAAGGCTTTCTAAAAGCAATTGGCGACTACCTAGGTGTCTTTCTGTGCTCGGATCCCCGGACAAGCTACTATGCGGAGGCCTCCATGGCCCATGCTTGCGTGGAATTGGATTTATTTCTCCCAGTTCTGGAAAATATTGATCTATGCATGCAATAATCCTTTTGTTGGGTTCAAGAAATATCATATCTAGTGTATCTGATCTTTTGTTCTCACTGCCTTCTTCAGGGAAACTCTAGGTAGGTGTGTCATCATCTTCTCCAAGTTAGAAGACATCTCCCAGTTCATGTAGCTAAATATATTGCTGTGTCTATGGAGACTCCCTAAAAAGGGCCCTGAGCACCCCCTACCCCTACCGTGGTGCCTGATAGTGAGGATTATTGGGACTTAGTGCCTTATGTTCCATGGTGCTTTCCCAAGTTCAATGTTGATTCCCTCCTTTCTTCTCTTGTTCTTTCTATGGGCCTCCCAATTCTTCCCCCTCTAGATTTAGTTATCGTTCATAGTGGCCTTGGTATAGAGGAGTATTCTCTGGCAGTAGTGAAAATGGTTTATTCATTCAATGGTTCACCCTCTCTTAATGCAACAATATCCAACTTGGTTCACAGTATGTAGGACCCTCAATAGAAGAATGGTCGGCTAGAGAGGGAGCCCCACTCTTTCCCAAGCAATAGGGGAAATCTTGTGGCCCTCATGATGGCCTTGGGTCTTAATCTAATGGTTCCCTACCTATTGGTATTGGCGTATGCACAATATCTCAGTACAGGAAACTCAAGGGACGATCGTCCTTCCATTTTGAGATGGTCCATGAAATCTAGGGCTAGTCCCAGATCCCTCTTTTCCCAATGACTCCTCTAATTATTTGGAATGCCTGAGGATTGGATCTCATGTCAAAAAGGACTTAATGTATTCATATATTTCCAAACACAAGATCTCAGTGGTGGCCATCCTTGATCATAATCAGCAACCAAGTAGGATCAATGAATTCTCAAAAAATCTCAAACTACATGGCTACATGAATATAGATCCGTACAAAAAACACATCTGGATTTTCTGGCATCAATGTTATTTGATGGTGATGTCCTAAGCTGGGGATCAGTTCATTACTGTTAAGGTTTTCTTTAATCACTCATCCTTATTCATCTCTTTCGTTTATGGAAGTTGTGACTCTCATCAGTAGGAGTCCCTATGGAGCGCTCTCAACAACATCTACTCTGAAAATCTACCTTGGTTCGTGGGGGGGGGCTTCAATGTTGTTGCAGATCTAGAGTAAATAAGGGTAACAGTTCCTTATAACAGGGAGGCTAGTCTCTCTTTTTCCCAATTCATGGTCATAAAAGGTCTCATGGACCTCTGATTCATAGTTTATTGTTTTACATGGTGCAATAACCAACATGGATCGCAAAGGATGTGGAGCCATTTAGATAGATTCTTAGGGAACCTAAATGCCCTATCTGTTTATACCGGCACCTGGGTGACCCACCTGGCATGAGGAGTTTCAGATCACTCCCAGTTTTTGATCACTTTATCTTCCGAACAAGCTCATCAAACTCTTTTTAGTTTCTATCGGCACTGTGTTAACACCCCTAGCTATAACGAGATAGTTAGAGTCTCTTGGGACTCCCCCACCCAGGGCCACACATGGTCATCTTTCTTCTAAAAATTAAGACAACTCAAGAAGAGGCTCCAAATGTGGTCAAAGGATTCCTTTTTAGCCGATAGGGACCTGGAAGCTGTTATAAAGGATGTTTATCATATCAAAGGAACCTTAAAGAGGACTGGGATGATCGGTCCTTTGAGGAGCTTATTATTAAGATGGATCTTTTGTCGGACATGCTACTGAGAAAAGAACGGAATGCCAGAGAGGATGCTAGGATTTAGTGGCTTAGAGGGGGTGAAAAGAATATGAAGTACATTCATTATTGTATCAAGGAAATAAAGAGGTGGATCACACCAAACATTGAACTGGGGGATGGCTCATACTTTGATGATAGGGAAGTGGTAGTGGGGTTTTCCATCTCCCACTTCCACAACCTACTTGTTGATCCTAACATGAACTTTCCAAACGGGTACACATGGGGTGACTTGGGGATCTTTGATGTCACTTATCCCAACTTCTCTGCTCATGATAATGAAGTCATGAGCGCCATTCTGCAGGATGACATGATCCATGATGCCATGATAAATCTGAATCTAGAGAGCATAGTAGGTCCCAATTGATTTCATGGAGCCTTCTGTAGGGCCTTGTGGGATATCATGAAGGTGGATCTCATTGTGGCCATTTAGGACTTTTTTTGGGGTGGTTCACTACCTTGAGTTGCATGATTCACCACTATTGTCCTCATTCCCAAATCCAAGTCCCCTACCTCTTTTTGAGAACTTTTGTCTGACCATCATGTGTAATGTATCTTATAAAATCCTTGAAATTATCATTAATTCTAGTCTATCTATCCATCTTCCCAAGTAGATCTCCATGGAACAACACGGCTTCGTGAGAGGGTATTCCATTCGGGGGCGGTCGGCATGGCCCGGGAATTGATCAGGGGTCTCAACTTTAAATATCGAGGTTACAATATGGCAATCAAACTCAACATGAGAAAGGACTATGACCATGTGGAGTGGATATTCATCAACAAAGTATTTTCAGGTATGGGCCTTTCCTCTTGGAATATTTATGTCATCTTCTGGTGCTTTAGTTCAGAATGGATGGCGATCTCTCTCATAGGAAAAACTTTCGGCTTCTTCAAAGCTGTGTGCGACCTTCAGAAATGGGATACCATCTCCCCAAACATCTTATCATCAATTAGGATTTCTTGAATCGGCTCATTCATCATAACATCATCATTGGAGAGATCCACCCCTTCCATAGAAGGATGATTTTTCCCTCTGTATCTCATATTATGTTCGAGGATGACTTCATTCTCTTCATCAACCCATCCAGCATATCAGTGTGAGGCTTGCACAGAGTTTTGGAGGCCTACTACTATTGGAGCGGGCAGTGCATAAATAAGTGAAAGAGTAATTTCTACATCTCTATACAGTATTCTGATAGGCGTTCTCTCAACGTGAGTCTCTATATGGGCATGAAAAGAGGTAATCTTCCTATGGTGTACCTGGGTTCCCCTGTTTATTCAAAGCCTCCACCCATTTGTGATTTCGATTCCATTATCACTAGAATTAGGAAGAGGGTAATCATCTAGAAGAACTGATACTTATATTTTGGAGGTAGGATTTCCTTGATTAACAGTGTACTTCTAGAAACTTGGATCCATTCCCTCTCTGATATCAAGGTCCCCGAAGGGGTTATTGGAATCATGGATAGGATTTGTGTAGGTTTCATTTGGGATCACAAGTCTAATGGAAGAAGGCATTGGGCCTCTTGGTATAATCAGGAGAGTTCTATCAATGGAGGTGGTATCAATGTTTTATGTCTTAACGAAGCCCTAACCTGCATGCATGTGAAAATGGCATGGTAGGTGTTGGAGAAGCAGAATTTATGGGTGATAACTGAGCACGCCTATTACACAGGGGGATGTGGTGGTTAGGGATAGTTGTATCTCCCCCCTTTGGAGTGATATTTCCCCCCTCATTATCTCTCTCAAGGCCCATTCTCAATGGATCATTGGAATAAGGGATTTCTCATTCTGGCATGATAACTGGTGTGGGGAGATAATTGGTTACCCGAGCTTCCATACCACAAATATATCCTTTAGGGAGGCCAGCAGTTATCTATCCTTCATCAATTCGTTTCTTAATAGAGACCATCTGGACTTGTTCCATCTCATTGGCCTAACCTTGGGCCCTAATCGTTGCGTGTTTACCCCATCCCCCTCAGGATCCTTCTCATCCAAGGATTATCTTCATGTCTCTAACTCGCAGGCTGGTGTGGATGAATGGAATGAGGCCCTATGGGATCGATCCATCCCCATGAAGTCCAACATTCTCACATGTAGGATCCGCAATAGATTAATTCCCACTAACGAGAATATCAAGCGATGTGGTGTGAACATGGTCTCCCGATGTGTCTTCTACAAGGAGCATAAAGAAGAAGGTTTGGATCACTTGTTTTTTGAGAATGATTGGTAAAAAGAGGTTTGGACATGCTTTATTGATTTTACTTGTTTCTCTATTCCAACCATGGTGGAGCAACTTTTTTATACTCATTGTTTTCACGGCTCAGGTGCACAGGTCCTGGAGAAAGGGGCATGATCTCTGGTTTTTCACACTAGCTATTAGTGCATGTGGTAGGCCCAGAATAGATAGTTACATGATGGAGTGTCGTCTGTGCATGAAATCGATATAAGGACTAAAAACCTACAGATTGATCTGGTTAGGGATTTTAGCACCGGGAAAGAGGCCCCCACCCTACAATGGCTCTTTCATGCCCAGCATGACCATGCTCCAACCACCAGACTCTCCTATCGCAAATGGGTCAGATGGCATCCTCCTCTTCAGGGCCTCAAGTTTAACACTGATAGGTACTATGTCTTGAGAATCTTGCGCAGAGGGGGGATCATTTATGACTCCAATAGCTCGGCCATCCTAGCTTTTTTAACCATTTGGGTCATGGTACTTTGCATCTAGATAAGGCTAAAACCATTCTTTTTGGTCTCACTATGTTCCAGAAAAGTGGTTTGGATCTCATGGAGGTTGAAACTGATTCTATGCTCATATCTAATGCCCTATAGGGTCTTGGTGTTATTCCTTGGTCCATTGATTATTCCATTCATAAATACCATGATATCCTTGACAACAACATCAAAGTGTCCCACACTTAGAGGGAGAGAAACAAGGTGGAGGATTATCTATCATCGCTCAATATTCCTGGATCAGAGAACCTGTTTTTCATAACCTTCATATCCTGTTACTGACGAGGAATATTATTAGAGAGGATTCCCTTGGTCTTCACTATTTATGACCCCCATAGCTTCATTTCCCTAAGCCTTCATTTGTGGTTCTTGTGTGCCCTTTTCTCTTTGAATAAAAATTTACATGATGATGATGAAATATCACCCCATAATAGAGCCTATGGAGTTGTGGGAGTTAATTTTTCTAGTGGATGATCTAATTCATAGGGGTTTCATCTATCCAAGTGCGTCTCCTTAGGGTACTCCAGTGTTGTTTTCCAAGAAAGAGGATGGTAGTGTGAGGTTTTTTATAGACTATCATATATTAAATCAAGTAATAATAAAGATATATTACCCTGATATGATGATTTGTGATCAATTTGAATATATGAGGGGATCCATTTGGTTTTCAAAATTCAAATTTTAGTTTATATATCACTACATGAGGATGAAAGATAAATATATTCTGAAGACTATCTTCATGTGTAGGTATGGGAATTTTGAGTTTTTTTTCATATCATTTGGTGTCAAGAATGCACCTACTATATTCATGGGGATCATTAACTATATATTCCATTAGTTATTGGACCAGTTCTTTAGCTTTTTCTTTGATGATATCTTGATATAATCAAAGTCATATGAGTTGTATATCGAGTATCTTAGAGTTATCTTGAAGGTCCTTCGATGCCACTAGCACTATAGAAACCTATCCGGGTTAAATTTCTAGACATGATACTTGAATTTCCTTGGACATGTTGTATCTTTCTAGGTTTTGGAAGTAGACCCATTGAAGATCAAGGTAGTTGTTTCTTTGGAAGCATATAAGAACATGATAGTGGTTTGTATTTATCTTGGTCTAGCTAGCTATTACCAGAGTTTTATGTCCAATTTATCTTAGGTTTCATCCCCACTAATAGGTTTGTTTAGGAAGGGTTGGGCCTTCATGTAGATAGATCAGGGATAGGAAGTGTTTGGTTACCTAAAGGATAAGTTGTCAAATGATTTAGTGCTTCATTTTCCTAAGGAGGGTGTGATATTTGAGGTTTTATGTGATACATACCATATAGGATTTGGGATCATCTTGATGTAGTATAGGGTAATGATCTCTTATGGGTCTAGGTAGTTGCAACCTCATGATCATAACTATTCTACAAATGATCTGAAGATAGAGATTTTTTTTTTTGTTGAATCCATTGAATCAATACCTCAACTTCGAGTTATTTTTGGTTTTCACATACCAAAAAATCATAAAATACATATTTTCTTAATAACATATGATTATACACTTATGGATGTGGATTTATTTTCTTTAAATTTATATTTTTGAGAACTATTAAACCCTAGGAAAGGAGAATGTGGTTTCTGATTTGTTGAGTTAGAAGTCCTGAAGAGATGTGTTTTTAAGGGTTTATAGATGTTTGTAAAGGGATGGAGGAACTTGTAGTGATGCATATTGATGTAGGGAAGGTAAGTGTCTAATATTTCCTTTATCACATGACTATATAGAACTATTTGATATGGAAATTATAGGTGTATCATTGGGTAGACTCAGAGGTAGAGGTTATGCGTGACTGTTTTGGCTATAGTGATGCTTTAGATGGATGGTCAGTGGATGGTCGGAATCAGGTGTTGTTACAGGGAAGGTTTTTTATTCAATTGAAAATTCATGAGGGAGTTATCCATGAGTTTCACATACCACCTTTAACTGTATATCCTAGTGTGGCCAATATGTATCATAGCTGGAGGAGACAATTTTGGTGGCTTGGGATGAAATGGTATGTGGTAGAGTTTGTGACTAAGTGTATGGTATGTCACCATTTGAAAATAGAATATCGTGTTCCTGGAGGTTTTTTGTGGACCTTGTATGTTATTAAGTGAAAATAGAAGGAAATATCAATGTATTTTGTCATTGAGTTACCCCAAAATCATGGATTATTTGATACAGTTTTGGTGATAGTGGACCAACTAACAAAGATGGGTTATTTTATGGCCATACGTTAGTCGAGTGTCATAGATATCTTGGCGAGGAGGTATATGGATGATGTGTTTAGGATTCATAGGTTATTGAGAACCATCATATCTAACTGAGATCCTAGTTTTACCTCATGGTTATGGAGGGTATTATAGTATGTTTTGTTCTCCAAGATGCAACTCATAACTTCTTTCCACACTCAGACAGATGGGCTGACATAGCGGACCATCCAGACACTGAAGGATATGTAGCAAGATTACATCGTAGAATTTTGCAGATCATGGGTAAGGAAGAATCCTTTAGTTGGGTTCTCATACACCAATAGATACCACTCATCAATTGGCATGTCCCCATTTTATTTATTTTATAGAACATCTTTTCATTCTTCATTATACTAGAAAAAGGTTGGGGAGTCACAAATTCTTCATGTTGATGTAGTGTGTAGCATGGTCAAGAAGATCTAGTTGGTCTGAGAGAGGATGAGGGAAGTGTAGGACCATTAGGGGGATTATTTTGATCATAGGCAGAGTCCCCTGGAGTTTGGGGTTGGATACCATGGTTCTTGAGGGTTTCCCCTAGATGGGGGAAGTGAGGATTTGGTAGGGGGAGTAAGAATTATCCCTGGTTTTTTGGGGTATTTTTGAGGTGTTGGAGTGTGTTGGTGAGGTGGCATGTCAGTTGAAACTTCTTCTATAGTAGGACAGGATCCATGACATCTTCCACATGTCCCAAATTTTTCAGTATCTTCACAATGAATCTCATGCCATTTAATGGGGAGATTTTCATATCGAGGATAACACAACTTTCATGGAGAGACTTATAGAGATCTTGGATCATCGAGAAAAGTTATCATGAGGTAAAACCATCTCCTTGGTTAATGTACTATGTAGGCATGGTGTCCTGGAGGAGAGTGCATGGGAGATTGAGACACATAATCTTTCTTAGTACCTGAAGTTTTTTTAATATTTTTTCTCCTATTTTTTCTTCTATGATGTGATTTTTAGACTATATTATTTTATAATATGTGCTTTTTTCCCTTCCTAGTGATGTGTGTTATGGATTAAATAGCATGGATATGGGTAAACCCATTCCTAATAAATATGTTTTAATTTAAAACACATTTTAAAACTATGTGGGTGAGTCAGTTCCTCATAAAGAAGAAAATATCTCGATATGGAATGTGAGATTTCTTTATTTGTGTGTATGGGGAAGTGTTGTGTGTCGATTTTGGTAGTTGTTGGATTGGGATGTGTGGAGGTTGAGATGATTATGCATATGGTTATGTAGAAAGTATGTGGTTTTTGTTGGTGTCAGATGATGTGGTGTTGTTCTCAATGTGTGTTGGTGATGTGGTTGTGTGGGGTGTTTTCGAAAAGTTGGTTTTGTGTGTTTGACTGGTGGTGGTTTTGTGGCATAAAAAGAACCCCGGGAGGTATCTCATGGGATGGTAGTTTGGACCCTTTCCTTTCTTTCAGATTTTTTTTAATTATTGAGGATTTTAATTGTTTGATATGAATCTAATTTAATGTTCCATGAATTCTCAGCCTGTTACTTTTTCAGTTTAGGTGTTGGAGGTATTCAAAGGAGGTTTTAGAAGAGTTTGGTGGAGGTTGGACCTATAACAGAACTACGGTAGGTGTTTCACATTGTGAATGGGATTTATGGCATGATATGGTGTTTCATGGAATATAAGTCCAATTATTCATAGATTTTGTTCAGGTGAGTGGTTCTATGTAAAACATATTCATGGAATGAAAGGGGAATTCATGACGTATATTAATATGGGTTGTGGCACTATGAATTTTAGTAGAAGTGTGATATATGGGGATTTAATGGAATAAATCATTTTCAAAGATTATATTTCATGGACCCATGATAATTCACATCTTTAATATATAATTCATGACATGAAAAAGGTGAGATACAACTTGTTTATAAGTTTCAGATTGGCTTAACTTTCTCTCATTTGGCTGTTCTTCCTCCCAATTTTGAGAAAACCCTAGATTCTTTTAAAGGGTCTTCCATTCCCTTCCCTCCCATATTTATTCATGGTTTTTAGATTTTTTTTTGAAAATCTGTGGTGATTTATTCTCTCTACACTTTTCTTCCTTTCACTCTTCTTTTGGCGTTTCACAACAGTGATATTATTTTGGTTTGGTGTGTGTTTGGGATGCATTTTGATAATCCCTTGGTTGGATCGAGGTTATTATAAGGTTTTATATCATGGATATAGTTTCAAAGTTTTTTCTCCTTCATCATATTGTCTTTATAGATTAAAAAATCTTCTTTAAGGTAGGTGGCCTCGTTCTCTCCATCTATATGTGCAATATGTTGATATTTCATGATTTGTTCTTTCATTGGTTGGATAGAAAAGGCCGGATTGATAAATATAATGAATTGGAAAATAAAAAATTGATTGGAATGTTGAGTAATAACATGTTTTTATTACTTTTATGATTTTTTTTTGAGAATATATATTCTCATTTCTAATGCTAAAAATCAAGGATATTGAGTGCCTTTCTTATACAGTATATGATATGTATGTGTCACCCATTCTATGTTATTTTTTTATCACCCTGAGTGGAAATGTATAAGAATGTATATATGGATAATGAATTAGTTTCCCATGTAAAATTGTTTTTTGTAATATCCATGCTAAATAATGAAGTAAATAAATATAATCCTTTGAAACTAAAATATGGAAGCTAGGATATGATGCTATGTGAGGTTGTGTTTATTGTGAATCATTGTGTTTTGTAGTGGTATTAGTGGTTAGTTGGGTTGTGATATGTGTTGGGAAGTGATGTGGTAGTTTTGGCAGGGGATGTGTTTTGGGTCTTGCTGGTGTGGTAGTAGTGTGTGATGGATGTGTCGTGTGGTGGTTTCATGTGGTAGTTGTGTTGTGTGGTGGTTGAGATGTGTAGTTTTTTCAATGAGGTGTCTTGGTTAATGTAGTGTTGTGGTGACAATTAATGTGTAATGGTAAAGTTATTGTGTAGTGTGTATATGTTTGTTTTTTTGTTATCCATGGAATAAATTAGTAACGTTGAAACAAAATATCATGGGTTGGTAAAAGAATAAGAATGGGTCGGTTTCAATGTGCAGTAATTAGCATAAATACTCTAAATGATAAACGAATGGTTTGTATGAATATGAATGAAATGGATTAGAAAATGGTAGTTTTGGGGAACTTGTTAAATCTATAAAATGATGAAATGTATAGTTTAAAGTGGGATTGTGTGTGCTTATATATTGGCTTTGAGGTGTGACGCATTCAATGGTTGTAGTAGTTGTGATATTTTATGTGTGGTGGAGTGATGGGATGGAGGTGTTCACTAGTGTATTTTTTGTTTACCCATAGGTTGGGTATTTTTTTTCTATCTATATATCATGTATTTTATTTTATTTATATATTCTCTCTACCCAAGTTGTATAACCTTAACAACACCCAATGTTTTTTGGGTTTCAGGTGTTTTCCCTAGTATCCAGGATGGTGGTGATATATATGGGTGGTTACCCCATCTTCCTCACTCTTCCTCCATTAGTAATGATGGTAAAGGTTGGTGTTAGAGATTACCAAGAAGTAATGTGATGTAATATGTGGTGGGGGTCATGTCTGGTAGGAGGAGGGTATGAGGTTTATGGTATTCATGTTCATGATTATTTAATGCACTTTTTATATGGTGATATGTGGTGTGATGGCCTAGGTGTATTCAAGTGTGATGTAATGTGATGGAACAAGGGTCTTCAATTTAGATGTTATGTGATAGACCAAGTGTATTCAGGTGAGATGTTATGTGATGACCCATGTGTCTTTGGGTGATATGTGATGTGATATGTATGGAAGGCATGGGAGAATAGGGTGTTCTACATTAAGGTGTGAAAGGGAAAATCAATGGGGAAGTAGTATTGGGTGATTTTGTTATGTCTTTGATACTATGTTACTATATTGGATGTTTGATTTGGTGAGTGATCTATAGTGAGGCTGAGATCAGTTAGTATACTTGTTTAGGTGCTTGTTGGTTCAGATGTTTGTTCACTAGCACGTTAGTAAGATATTTTCACATTTTTACTAAAGACCTTGGGAATTATCCTACTAAGTATATTTGTATGCTCACTCTATGTATATAAACTATTTTTTTAGGTTTCTAGTAGAACTTTGGGTAATGATCTAAACATTTCTTTCCTGGGTTTTGGAGCAGCTGTTGAGTCGCTATTATAGGACTTGTCTTTTTGTATTTACTTAGAGACTTTTATTTGTATTTTTTAAAATTGTTCATGCATTTTGGGATGGTTTTTGGTTTGTCTTTGTATCTTATAATATTTTTTCTTGGTGTTTTTTATCCTATCTCCCAATCCTATATTATATTATGGAAATTCCTTCCATATGTTATATTTTTATACCCTCGGTGCTTGTTGGAAATCCAGGGCCTACTGGAGGTGGTACTCGAGGGTCATTATCTCACTCTCTCTTAATTTCTAACTCAATAGGGGTAAATTTTAATATAGGGGGTCGTGACATTATAATATTAAAATTAATTTGTAAGATAAATATTAATAAATAATATTTTAATTAATTAACATGGATGAAAGAAAAAGTTACCTTGGAAAACGTACACATGGGTAAAGTGAAAAGTGAAATTAAAAACCCTTAAATCACTCTAAGGTGTCTCAAACATGAGTGTATGGGAATCCATATCATTTCATATAATCAATAATTTATAAGTATGGGGGTATTTGACCTTGAATAGTGTAAATAAATAATTTAATAAATTTAGGTAATTCCAAAACTACGATTCCATTCACTTATAAAAGGACAAACTTATACCCATTATTAACACACCCATACATTAAAATTATTTGAATAATATCTGACCATTTTTTCATCCTATAACCACATCCTATGAACCATATCCTTTATTTACCCTTAATTATCATAATACCTTCATTTCCAAGGACAATTTCAAGTAAAATTAAAGTTCTCGATGTGAGTATTACTATACTCTTAGTATTTATTTTTAATTTTACTCTTTAAAATCATGAATAAATTAATTTATATAATTAATTAAGTATCATATATATACTTAAATTTCATTATATTAATTTTACATCAATTATTTATTCATTTTGCAACAACTGCTAAGAAAAACAAATGCATTGATCCTACTTATGTGCGGACTACCGCCTCCACAACATGATGGGGTTCGTATTTCATCATCATATATTTTGCATGAAATCAAGGATGGTTTGTATGAATGATAATGATTTTTTTATGTCACTTATAAAATTTTTAAATGATCACCTTTTACATTTACCTTCATTCTATCCATTCATTAATAAATAAGATTGTTAATCATACATATTTGTGGTCTACTGCCTCCATGAATGATGTGTCTTATTTCACTAACCACTTTAAATTAATGGACCTAAAATTGTAATTAATTGAATAATATGATATTTATAACATTATTATAATTAATAAATGATTAATTTTCATATACCATCACTCTTTCCATTCATTTAGAAATGGGTTTGTTAATCATGCGTATGTACAAACTACAACCACAATGAATGATGAATTTCATTTTTCAACACTACCAATCACTAATGGTTATAAGAATAGATTTTATGAATATATATGATATATATTAATTTTATAATATTACTTAAATGTTATATTAATACTATGAAATAGTAATTTCTTACTCGTTGGATCATTATGACATGCTTTTGTTTTGGTCAGTTTACCACCTACTTGAGCGATGTTGTAATGTTTTTGTAGTGAATTATTAAGTAATGTTATATACTATTAATAAAACTTAATAATATGTTATAAAATATGTTAAAATTTTTATGGACATATAATATTAATATCTAAACATGTTAATAATATATCATCTTTATTCATTAAAAACTGCCAAAACAAGTTTGTCTCTTGCTTTATCTTCATAAGTCAAAATTAAAACATTCATGTGATGAAAGTGAAAGATTATAAATAATTGAGGGATATATATTAAATATATATAGGTAATATTTTAATTATTAACTTCGTATCAAATTTAATGAATCAACATTAACATTACAACGCATGTGCATGACGATTAAAAGTGTTAACAACTGGTGTTAAAAATAAGCTATAATGAACCATTGTGTTCATAGTAAATAATTAAAAATAAATTATATAAAAGGTGCATTTAGATTAATAAGGTTATAAAATACATGATTAAGATAGTTATCTTTGTTTTATAAGAATTTATAGTGTGATCAACTAAGTGAGAAAATAAGGTAAGAGATTTTTGTCTCAAACTCCCTTCATTGAGACACATTTTAATTTATGCACCAATTTGATTTTATATGGTGTGTATGATGCCCAATTGAAATTTTATCATGAAATTTATTTTATTCATTTTATTTTAGGTTTATTTTTAATCTCATTATATTTCATTGTTTTTTATTAAAATGTTACTCAAATCATAATTTTTTTTCTCAACTCAAGTCCTTTTTCCCGTGAGTTGTGAAATATATTCTTGATATTTATCTTCCAAGTATCCTTCTACTACCATTATATTTTAAAATTTTAAATCTCATTTTTATATTGTTATATCACCTATATTCATTAATATCTCCCCTTTGATGAAATTTTTCCTCAAATAAAAGCTTGATTTTGATAAGAATAACTCTTATACTTTTCAGTGGATATTTTCTTCCATATCCATGTTTTACCTATTGAAATTATTTTTAATAATGTTACAAGTGACCTTTATACTTATATTCACTTAAAATAAATGAATGGTTTTATTAACATTTTTATGATGTGGGTTTCACTATATGGTTTTAATAGACTTTAAATATTTTTCACATGATTGGTTTTCAAAAATGTTCCAAAATTACTTCTTTCTGTATATTTTAAAAGGGAATTTTAAACTAACATTAATTTCATAAAAAATTAAAAGTAAAATATTTTTAAATGTTTTTCATATTTTTTTTATATAAAGGAATATCTTTTACAAATTTCCAAGTAAATATATCTTTCCACTGCCATTGTTATTTTTTAAGAGACTTCTTCTCTGAACTTTTAAGTATTCAAAAAATATAATTATTATTCTCATGATTTAACAAAATGTTCATTTTAAAATTTATTAAAGGAAAATAGAAATTATTATTTTCAAATAAATTTTAATAATGATTCATATATTGTTCTTTTTTTATGTTTTATGCTTGATCAAGGGTATAATTCAAATGATATCTTCCACTATATCTATCTGGATTGATTATGAAATTATATTTTACATCTATGGGATGATTCATATCTTATATTGTATTACCTAATAATCCATTTTTATAGGAATGATTTACTACCAAAGTATTTCCTATGTGAATACCCTATGTTTCATTACTTGATTGAAGGGTGTTCACCTAGATGACTAATACATCGATTTATTGGGGAAATTGTTGCTTAAAATGTATATTCATTTCCTATACAGTTTAAATAATATATGAAAAATAGTATTTATTAAGTAGTATTCAAATAGAATGAATCTTAAAATCATTTTATATACATTTATATTCCATGGGTTTATCATAACATGTTTAGTGATTAAATAATGATTACTTCCTTAGAAAATCACTTGAAAAGCATCACCTAGGAGGTTCTCTTTATTCATATTTCATCAATTTTTTTTAAAAATTATTTCCTAAAATGGATACCCATATTTAATACTTTTGTTCCTTTTTTCAATTATTAATTTTCAAAATGATTTAATTCCTTCTTCTCTTGGGAACCCATATGATATAGCATTTGGTTATGGTTTAAGAAAAGATTGTGAAACCAACTTTCTACTCATGGGTTTATCATGATTATGATTTATGTATGGTTTATTTTTCCTTTTGTGGAACACATAAGCTCACACATATTATGATGAAGGTTAGCCTAAGTTGTGATGGTTGGGTCTATTATAGCCCTTTAATGCACTGGGTAATGTAAATGTCTCATGATAAGCTATATATAGGATTTGGGATTAAACATAATCCTTTTTTATATCCTACGGAGTAATTCTTGGAATATTATGATGGACTATGGATTAATACTTGGAATATTATGATGATGGAATAGGTAGTAATATGTGGTATATTCTTATGATGTCTAATTTATGATTTTTCCACATATTTATGTTTATATGATATTATGATATCATTTCGTTATACCATGTTTTCATTATTACTCTCATTCTCTTTATGATATCATGTAATGCCTCCTAGAATGTATAATATTGCTCATAATTATGTTTTACTTTGATTATTCCCTTACTGAGAATCTAAGCTCATAAATTCTTATGATTCTTTTTCCCCATGTTATTAAAGAAATTATTGATTATGATGATCCTAGAATGGTAACTTGTATGAATAATTTATGAGTATTATTGAAGACTCATTATGGATTGATTATATTTTCATATAGTGGAAAAAATTTATATTTGTTGAGAAATCTTGAGATTTAGTAGCTTATGCTTTTTCCTAACTCTCTAAAACACTAAAATTAATGGTCCTTAGATTATAAATGTGAAAAATATATTATAATCATAGATGTGTATCAAATCCAGTTTTGTAAGTTATATGTTTTCAACATTGTATCTGAGAACATAGGTCTAGTGGTACAATAGTCGATATAATAATAGTGTTTAGATAACTTTAGAGGTTCGGATGATATTGGTTGAATGTGATTTAATATTTAGGAATAAAATAAAGGGTTGAATAGTAAAAGATGATCTTGGTTTCAATGGTATAGATAAACCTTTAGGTTGGAAGTGATGAATATTTTATATTTTTTGGGGATTAGGATAAGGTAAAATTAGTGAAAACACCAAGGTATAAGTCTAAGTATAAAATAACCTCTTTAAATTTTGGTAAAGTAGAGATTGTGTGGTTTTCATAGAAGTTACATCCCTATCTAGATACTATAAAGTATATATGGCTTTAGTAGAGATGAATCTTGGGGAAAAGAGTTGGTAAGTTATATCTTTATCATCATTCTAGTGCAAGGTTAATGGTCCCTAACTACGCACCTATCTATAATCTCCTAGGATATATACTTGGTTTAATTCACATTATCTTTACAACCATTATTAAGGGTTAGAACTTATTCTTTTATAAAAGTAAATTAGATCATAGAACCTAATAGTAAAATGACTATAGATACCTAGATTAAAGATAAAGACTCATAAGTTAGGGTATACACATAATTTATTAATTATTTATTCTAAGATAAAAGTTTTCCATTTTTATATTTACTGATTTAAGTATTCTCATACCTAAAATTTATTTTAAATTATTGAGTAGAGGAAGAAGGAACCAATATAATAATGGATGTAATGGAAATGTGGTGATTGTCCTGGATTGCAATATATTGGGACAAGAATTGGGATTATAAATATTTTTATTATTCCAAAACAACTATCACGAATTATGATTAATAAATAGAACATAGTTGAATTATCAATCACACTAAAGAAGATAAGGATGCAGTCTCATGGAAATTCAGGTGATGAAGATGATCAAGGAAAAAATATATAATTTCCTTAATGTCAAAAATGTGAGAAGAAACACACTATATAATGTATCAATGTAACTAGAAAATTTTTCATGTGTGGAAAAGTATGGCATAAAGTATCTAGTTTCTAATGAAAAATTAAGCATTCAAATAACTTGATAAAGGAAGAAGATTTGTCTTCTAGTTTTACAAAAGGAATTAATGTAGACATTTTATTAGAAATTTAATCTTAAGTCATGTTTAGATTTTTAACATCCTTAATTAATTAATTTGTAAAAAAAATCAGGGATGAAATTTATTTAAGGGGGTTAATCTAACATCCAAATATTTTAGTATACATATGTATATATATTTTTCCTTTAAAGAATACTAAGTTTGATATTTATCATCACACACACCAGAATTAAGGTCATTATAAATTATGAAATTAAAATAATCATATTTAATATATCATTATGAAAAAATACAATATTTTTATATATGATATAAAATATTAAATTTATTTCAATTATAAAATTGGTATGAAATAATATTAGAAACATCTAACGTTTAAGAACATATTTTAAATAAAAGTTGTTTATCATTATATTTTTTATTTTATTTTAAAAAAAGTTAAATATGTAAATTTTAAAAATATAATTAGATAAAATAAAATATATTTTTTAATTTATAATATCAAAATTTACTTATTAATAATTTTTGATCATTTTTGTAAAATATGGATCTTTAGACAAAAATGGGGTTTTTACGAAAATTATAATTTTTATGACTCTATAAATATAAAATAATGACCTATATGGACATAAATCCATTTAAGTGATGAAATATGAAATTACAGAAACACGTTATTTATTTTAAAATGTTATTTAAACTTATAAAACTCATTTCCAATATTTCTATAAATAAATTAAAAGGTTACTTTAATAAAAAAACTATTTTATGATTTTTATTTTATTTAATTAATACTTGGGAAAAAAATTGTTATGGATTGATTGTTAATGTAAAATAAACTTCAATTGATTTATAATAAATAAATTAAGGTCATAAAAATTATTAAGATAAATAATTTTAACTTGCACATAAATTTTATGCTTAGAAACATGACTATTTTAAAAATGTTTTTAAGTGTTAAGAATATTTATTTTAAAATAAACTTTTATTAATCAAATTAATTTTTAATTGATAAAATTAATATCATATATAGGAATATATATGATCTTATGTGCCTTCTCAACCCGTTACTTTTTTAGTTTGGTTGTTGGAGGTGTTCATAGGAGGATCAAGGAGGGTTCAGTGGAGGTTGAAGCTATAGCAGAATTATAGTAGGTGGTTCAAGATGTGAAGGGGATTCATGACATGAGATGGTGTTTCATGACATGTGAAGATGTTGATTCATAGATTTTGTTAGAGCAAGGGTTTCTGTGAAAAAACAATCATGTCATGAAAGGGGAATTCATGACATGTATTAATTAGGGTTGAGGTGCATCGAATTTTAGTGGAAGTGTGCGATATGGGGAGATTATAAACTAGATTATTTTAATGGATTGTATTTAATATACCCACATGAATTCAAATCATGAATATGTAATTCATGATGTGAGAAGGGTGAGATACAACCTGTTTATAAGTTTCTGATTGGCCAAACTTTCTCTCATTCATATTTTCTTCCTATTAGTTTTGGAAAAAACCCTAGACACCTTTAGAGGGTCTTCTAACCACTTCCCTTCTACATTTATTCAAAGGGTATGGATCTTGTTTGCTGGAAATATGTGGTAATTTATTCTTTCTACCCACCTTGTTTCCTTCCATTCTTCTTCTGATGATTCACAGTAGTGATTTTGTTTTGATTTTGGGTGTGTTTAGGCTTTCGTTTGAGGATCTGTTGTTTGGATCTGGGTTAGACTATGGTTTTCTAGTGCGGTGTTGGTTTCTATAATTTTTATCATTCACCCCGTTGTACACAATGAATTAGAAACCTCTTTTAAGGTTTCTAATCCTCATTATATCCCTTCTTATGTGCAATGTGTTGGTATTTCATGATTTTTCCTTCCATTGGGTAGATAGAAAGTGTATGGTTAATAAATATAATAGATTGGTAAAACATAAATAAATGGGTATGGTGAGTAATTTCATGTTTTTATTTATTTGATGATATTTTTGTTGAGATTATATTTTCTTATTTCCAATGCTAGAAACCACAATAGTTGGGATAATTTTTTGTTTTATAGAGGATATGTATGTAAAACCCTTACAGTGTTTTCTGTTGTTATAACCTTGAGTGGAAAAGGATAATAATTTATATAAGGATAATGAATTGGTTTCCCATGGAAACCTAATTTTAGTGGAGATTGTGTTGTGTGGTGGTTGAGATATGTGGTTATTGTGATGAGGTGGCTCGGCTGATGTGGTGTTGTGGCGGTGGTTAATGTGTGATGAGAATGTTTTTGTATGGTGCGGTTGAGTTAGTTGCCTAGTTAGCCATGGAATAAATATTTAATTCTGAATAAAATATAATGGGTTGGTTAATGAATAAAAATGAGATGGTTTTGATGTATGATAATTTTATTAAATTCTATGAATGATAAATGAATGGGTTATGTGAATATGAAAGAAATGACTTTGTAAATGGGAGTTTGTGGGAACTCATTAAATATATAAAATGGTGAAACCTATAGTTGAAAGTGGTATTGTGTGGATTTATGTGGTGGTTTTGGGGTGTTATGCTTTTAGTAGTGGTAGTATTTGTGATAGTTTACATATTGTGCAGTGGTGGTGTAATGGTGTACGCTAGAATAGTTGTTGTGAACCCATAGGTTGGGTATTATGTGATATCTATATACCATGTATTTTATGTCATTTCCATACACTCCCCACCATATTTGGATAACTATACCAATACCCCAAAGTTTTTGGTTCCGGGTGATTTCCCCAATATCTAGGATGGTGGTGACATGGATGGTAGGCTCCCCTTACTTCCCTTATATTCCTTCAGCAGTAGTGATGATATGAGTTGGTGTCACATATTACCTAGAAGTGTTGTGAAGTGATATATGGTGGTGTTCATGCATGGTAGGAGGATTTCATGAGGCTTATTTCCTTCAGGTTCATGATACCCTAAAACTCTGTTTATGTGGTGAGTTATGGTGTGATATCCTAGCTATCTTTAAGAGAGAAGTTATTTGATGGCTGATGTGTCTTTGGGTGAGATGTGATATGATGGCCCAGGTTTCTTTGAGTGAGATGCAATGTAATGGCCTAGGTATCTTTAGTTGAGATTTTATGTGATGTGTATGGAAGGTATGGGATCACAGGATGTTCAATGATAGGGTGTGAGAGTAGAAAAACCATGGGGAAGTAGCAATGGGGTGAATTTGTTATGTTTCTAGAACTATGGTACTACATTGGATGCATGATTTGGTGA
The DNA here is from genome assembly GCA_963277665.1 of Viscum album. NCBI lineage: Eukaryota > Viridiplantae > Streptophyta > Magnoliopsida > Santalales > Viscaceae > Viscum > Viscum album. Next base: position 998,378,358 of record OY728135.1, read on the forward strand.
GATATATATAGTGAATCTAGGATTGGTTAGTTTTACTTTTTAGGTGCTTATTAGTTCTACTATTTATTAATTGGCTAATTAGTATGTTGTTTTCACATGTATGCTTGAGACCTTAGATATGATCCTATGGGGTATACTTGTATTCTAACCCTACATATATAAACTATTTTTTTTGTTTTCTATGAGGAATTTGGGGACCAAGCGGGAAATTTATAGCTTGGGTTTTGGAGTTTTTTTTTAGTCCTTATTATAGGACTTGTATTTTGGTATTTACTTGGTGACCTTTATTTGTATCCATTAACATTATTCCTGAATTATGGGAGGGTTTTTTATTTATATTTATATTTTATGATGGTGTTTCTTGGTGGTTGTTTATCCTATCACCTGATGTTGTATTATATGAGGTTAATGAATTCCATATTTGAGAGTTGTATAGCCTTGGTTCTTGTCACCAACCTGGGGCCTACTGGTGGTGAGACTTGGGAGGAGGCATTGTCTCTCTCTCTTCATTGATATCTCAGTAGGGGTAACTTTGGAGGGAGGGGTTTATAGTAGAGTTTATCAAAGTTTTTGGTTGAGAGATAGGGTTTGGTTTATAGTTTTTCACTATAATAATTGCAATGGTTGGTAGGTAAATGGTACCAGTTGACCTTGATATGTGAATCCATAAATTAAAGAATAAAAAAATAGTGATTCAGAATGCTAGTGTAATCTCCCCTGGGGACCAATACCTCAAGTAAGTTATCCATAATTAGAAATATTATAGATCACATTCATAGCACCAAGGAATAAGAAACACAAAGAAAATAAATTGGGGGAGAAGAGAAGATCACAACATGAATAGTAACCACAATGAAATGGAATTAGAATTTGTAGAAATGAAAATACAATAAACCCTAATAAAATCAAGAAAGATTATAATACTTTCTATTGAGAAAATGGAAACATATTTTCCACCATTGAAACATGTTTTTCCTTCATTCCCCTTGTATTTATTATTGTGAGCTTCAGTGTACTCTTCTTCCTCGGATGTATGGAACGTTTCTAGCTTAGAGATTTTGGATAGATTTAGTTTGAGAGAAACTTCATAAATCTTACTGGATTACAAATTTTTTCCAATATAAAATTATATATTTCATTTAGAGAAATTATATAAGATTAACTTTCTTCCATTTAAGCTATTATGGAATCGTATTATGCTAATCAAGATCGGGTGAGGATGTGTCTTGGCCCAAAATTGTTCGTAATGGTCTTCCAAACTGGTCATGGTGATTTGTTGTTATGTTTTTAAGATTTTATGGCACTCTAAGTGTTGATGAGATTGGGCGTTGAACATGGTGGGATTCAAGAAAGTAGACATGTAATTTCTTGGATCATGAGATGGTGAAACTGGATCATCCTGCTAGGTTGGATAGGCTCGACCTGGAAAATAGTAAGATGAAACTTAACTGCATGTTGGTGATTTATGTTCAAATATCATGTGTTCTTGAAGGATCATGATGATTCCTTATGTTATTATAATCTGTAAAGTCCATACATAGATCATATTTGGAACTGGATAAAAGTTTAATTGTCCTTAAACATGTAGTGAAAAAATGTGATTGATTTATATTGGTATAGAGGGCACTGCTCTTGGAAATCTTATTTAGGAATTACATCGAGAAAATGGTTTACTGTGTTCTTCATACTTGGGGATGGTGCATTGGGAATGATCTAGGTCTCTTCCATTTTTTATCTTCATAGGTAAAACAAATTAGGTTTATATCTTAACCTGGGTTGAGTCTTCATTTGGCTATAATGATTTGATTGTCCAGAATCGAGTTGCAACAAGTTCATCTAGGTAAAACTTCCTTAAAATTGGATTGAGATGATTTCATAAAATAGGGTCATATTCCCAATACGTAGTCTTAGTTTTATAATTATTAAGCTTTAATAAATCTAATTCCTCAGTGGTTCTTTGGGTTTTATTTAAGTTCATTTGTGCTCAATCAGGGAAACTAAAATATATTCGTTTTGTATCATTAATCATAGGGGTTCAAATCTGGGATGTGGATGTAGCATGGATGAAGAACTTTAGGGTGAATAATTTGAGGGGTTATACTCATGGAATACAGATCAGTGATTAGGGATCGGTTCTTGTATATGGGGTAGGTTCAGCGTGAGCATAGGAGAAGAGAGTTAAGGGCTTGCAATAGTTTGATCAACTATAGAGAGGGAATGTGATCTTGGTTGATGGAGCTACTATGAAGTGGTTCTATAGTAGGTTTATGTTTGTGTGTGTAGTTTTTTATTTAAAGATGTGGTAGCATACTTTTTTCTATTGTAGTAGCATAAGTCATAGTAGGTTGAGTTGTTTGGAATTTTTTAGCATTTTCTATTAGTGGGATTCTTGATATTGATTGGCCATGGTCAGTCAAGTGACAGTACCAACTTCATATGGTCATTTTATTTCTCAGAATGTAGTAGTTATGAACATTTATAAATTTTTTCATGCATGGTAGCTTTAAAGTCCATGGATTATATTCTTGACACAACTTCAGACTTTGCAAATGGTAGCTTAATTGACTATGACACAACTCTTCACCAATGTTTTTCTTCCTCCAACACATCAAATAAAAAAATTAATCAGGTCGATAATATTATTTATAGATTAAATTTATATAAAACTAATTATAATAACATTCATAAAATTATAAATTAAATTTCCTAACAAATTAAAACTCATTTATTTTATTCACATGAATATTTCCTAAATGTAAAAATATGATAAATTTATGAATTTTAGAATACTTTGGGAGTAAATTTTAAATGAATAACTTGATAATTTGTTTTGAAATTTCAAGTTTTATCACTATCCCATTCTTTAATTGTTTCATTCTTAGAGAATTCACATAATCATTCTCTAAATAAGAAAAATTATAAAGAAATCATCCCTTGAAAGCATGGAGATATTTATAACAATGAATCAATTCCAATTAGTATTCATGCTTTTAAAAACTTATCAACATGAAACTCAAGATAGTTATTTGAAAAAAATGAAATCATGTTTAAATTAAAACTGTGTAAGTTTCTCTCATTGGATTTCCTAAATAAGTCCTATCAACAAAGTTTTTTTGAAACTAAGTTTCAAATTTCCAGCCCAAAACAAGGATTTACAAAAAACTAAAAGGGATCAAATTTAACACTATAAATGACTACACCAAGTCATATTATGTCAATGAAAAATAGTTTAAAAATCATATTTTTTAATTCAATTTCACTTAGATTTATTCAGAAAAATTTAATCAGTTAACATAAAAATAGGCACTCATAGAAAATTATAAATACCAAAAAATAAGAGGGAACTATTTTTAGTAATTTCCACTAAAACATTCATCATGATTCTTGCGTGTATTTAATTTCAGAGGCATAAAATTCTCCAGTAGTATTAAATTCAACCTGAAATATCTATTTAAAACCACTTTGTGATCTACCTAGCAAGAGTTTCATTGTAACTCTTCACTCATGAGAATTTATTTATGTATATCTATACTCATACTTGGAAAGTGTAAATTTACCATAGGCTTTTGAATATTCTCATCTCTCCACACTATTAATCAATATTATACAATCAATCATGAAGGATTTAAAATTTTATTTAGTGGGTTGAGGTTGTGGGAAAGATAATGGTTTGAATATTTAAATACTCTACATGATTTTTCAAGAAAAATAATGGATAATCTCTCACTTAATCCCCCTACATTGTTTCATACTTACACTCCCCTTTGTTTATTTTCTTTTCACTGGTCCATAGGTTATGAAAATGAGTCCAATGAATAACTAATCCTTATTCTCCTTTGTTTTTTTAATATAATTTTATTTAGTAGTATGGTTCATCAATTGTGTGCAATGAATATTGATCATGACCTTTTCTTGATTGTGGTCATGAATAAGACAAATAAAGATAATGAATGCTACAACTTCACCCCCCCCCATAATTTTATATATATATATATTACTTTATATGAATAGGATGACAAAAATGGGATGTACTGATAGTGACCCATGCCCATTTACCTCTTTAAAATTCCCTAAATTAATGATGCTCTCCTCTCACATTCCCTTTTACATGTAATTCTTCGCTTAAAAAACACATGGAATCCCCCCTTTCCCCCACTCTTAGACTCAAATTAATCATGTAATTGTATTTTTGAATGAGTTAACATAAGGGATAATTAATATTGAAATGTGAATTAAACCTATGAGTTCATTCATGGGGGGTAACCAATTGGATTCCTTAATCATATTTAAAGTATCTCATTAATTCTAAAGATTTTAAAGAGAATATAAATGATTTCTAGTTTATAAAAAAAATCCCAAGATCCACTCAAGAAGTGAGGGTATTATATGTAAAGGTGGTTCAGGAACATCTTGGGTGGGAATTAAAATATTGGTTCGTCAATAATGGTTTTTAAGATTCAATTTTCAATCAAAAATCAAGTACATGTTTAAAAATCAGATCCCTAGAAAACAAATAGAAATAATAATTCATTTGAGATTTTGGGCTTCAATAATATGATCAAGTCCTCATAATCCACATGGTGTTAAAAAAGTGTTTTTTATTTTTCCAATTCATCTCAAGAAAGTTCGAAAAATACAAAAAATATTCAAAACATTTGTACATATTTAAAAATGTTGAAATTGTTTTTGTTTATATATATATATATATATATATATATATATATATTCACAAAAAAACAAAAAAACAAAAGGTATGAAAATAGAGAAAATAAATCATCCATGAGTTACCCACTCCCCTAAACATAGATTTATTTACATAATTAATGAAATTCATCATTATTATATATATTTTAAGCATATGTTAAATAGGACACAAAAAACTAGTGTAATGGAAGGAGTTCACCTGGGTGTAATTATTTCATTGCATGTGGATAGCCTTGGGAAGAGATGATTCTATCTTTTTTATTTATAATAGTCCTTATAAAGGTGTTAAAGTTGTTTTCAACCTTTTTACTATATATAAAAACAAACAGAATTTAAAATTTTATTTATTATTAAAAGATAGATCTAAAAAAATGGGAAAGTATAGAAAAGAAAGAAGAATCTTGGGTAAAACCCCCAAGAGGATTCATAATTTTTCTTATTCATATACATACTAATCTTAGATTATCCCTAGTATTTTAGTGGATTGGGCTTCTAGGGTATGAACCACTACATTTTATTCCTTCCATATCTCTTCCATTTCTCCTTCTTAAGGCCCCCTTATTGATTGTGCATATTGTCTAACTTCCCTTTATTATTACATTTATTGTCTATTGGAGTTTACAGTAGGTAGGATGTCTCTTGTACTTTAGATCCAACCTATTGAATGATTTTTTTCACTTATTACTCCACTATATCAGTGGGAAACATGGAGAACTTCTCCATAGGATCCTTAATTAAATCATTAAAATAAACTTCATGCAGCTCCATTTCTTCCTACTGGGCAACCCCCTCTTCAAATTCTAGCACCATTTTTACTAAAATTTGGATATATATTCTTCTAGGTTATCCTCATCCAAATTATCTTAATAAAGTGAAAAAAGGGTTATTTTAGGATGGCGAAAATAATATAAATTAGTTTATAATTCATATTGTGAAAAATAAACCAATGAAATCAAACTATGATAAGCTCTCTCAATTGTTTTAGCCTCCATCTTTTCTTTGAAGTGTGAGGCCATTGGAAATATGATTTCAGGAGTAATCTATTCAAGTTACACCTACACCTTGGTTGTTTCAATAAGAGGATAGTTTAATTTAGTTTTAACTACCAATTTAATTGTCTCCCTAGTTTTTAGTATTTGATAATCTGATAGTATTTCTCATACATTTTCATCATTTCATATCAGGTGAGTTCATTTTCATAATATTTTTACTTATCAATAGGGTATAAAAGGTTAACTAAATCTTTATGTTTTAACATTTTATTATCCACAACATTAAGATACACAATCCTCTTTGAAAAGGACAATAGTTTTTTATTTTAAATTTTAGTTTGAAAATAATAAATTCTTTACAATGTGATAAATATAAAAAATTAATTGATAACTTAAGTCCCCAAAATGGTGTTAGTGATGTCATAGGATATTGTGGGATTCATGTAAAAATATAATATTAACCTAGAAGGCATCCCAGTAGGACTAAATAGATTCAGTATTAAGGATTCATGGGTTAGATCGTCACTTGATCTCGATCAGTTGTATATTTGTTTTTTGATTTATTTTGATTTTAAATTATGGAATTAATAAGGTAGATGTGTTTGGTTTTCACTTTTATAAATTGAAAATAGAATATAGATAACATACATAAAAATGTTGTTTGAAAGGGGCCATATCTAGATATAATCAAAAGGCATTTTCATTGTCTAGAAGTGTTATCATCTAATATTTGAGTCACAATTGATCATAGATTGATCCTCTATATCTAAATTATGGTACTGAATATACAAAAGAAACCTCTTTCTGCATTTCCTGCCTCATCTTCTCCACAATGAAGGGGTAATGAACACACTTGAACGATACACCCACAACCCCCTCACCCATCTCCAATTTTACTCCATAGTGCAAGGGAAATGAAAAAAACTAGTTATATACATTCACTATCCCCACATCCAACTCCAATCATATATTTTTCATCCCTTAGTACACACAAATATAATTTTTTATTGTTTAAATTGAGAGGATGTGGAGAGAATATTTGAAATATTTGGCAATATGACTACAAATGAAAATAGTGTATGATGTTCATCAATCAACTTTCCTTCTACTCATTGAATCATCATGGATTATAATAAGAAATTAAATAATTAAAAATTTGTGATTTGTAATTCTAGGGTTATCTCCCTTATGTACCAATACATTGAGTCAGTAATCTATGATTATAGAGCTTAGATATCATTCTTACAACACAGAGGAAGAAGAGACACAAAGAAAAAAATTGGAGGATAAGATAAGAGCACAACATGAATAGTAAACCAATAGAATGGAATTATAATTTATAAAAACTAAATTACAATTAACCCAAATCAAATTAGAAATAGATGAGTACTTTATACTAGGATAAGGGAAAAATTTAGTCATTGTAGAAACTTATTATGTTATTCTCTTTAGATTCAATTTCATGAGTTCTAGTATATTATTCTTCCTTAGATATATTGCATTTGTCTATTTTATAGGTTCTAAATGGATTAAGAGTTATAGTATCTTAGTGAATCATCATAGCTCATAAATTCTCCCTATGGTCAAATTTTTTACATCTTTTAGAGAAATTGGAGTGTAAGTGCTTCATTTTATTTTAGTTTCAATAGAATTTGTTCTCTACTCATCGAGATAAAGTGATTACAAGGGTTGGTAAAGGACTGTTTGATGTGTTCTTCCAAACAAGTCTTATTGATTTGTTATTTTGTTTTGAATATTTAATGGCTCTATATGGGTTGGTAAGATAAAACCTATAATTTGGTTAGATTCATATAATCAGTCATGTACTTTCACGGTTCTTAGGATGGTACAACTGCATCAGTCTGCAAGGTAGTATGAACTCAGCCTAGAACATAGATGGGTGAAGCTTGACTGCATGTTAGTGCTTGGTGTTCAATTATCATGAGTTATTAATGGTTCTTAGTTATGATTCATAAGATTTTGATCTTCAAATTCTATATCTATATCTTTTTTGGAACTATGTTGATGTGGACTTGGCCTTATACTTAGAGAGAAAAATATGGGATTGATTTTCACTTATGAAGAGGGTATTGCTCTTGGAAATCTTGTTTGGTCATTACATCGTGTAGATGGTGTGAAATTTTATTCATACCTACAGTTGTTTTGTTGAGAGTGATTCAAGTCTCCTCCATTTTGAATATACAAAAAGAATACATTGTATGTTCACAAATCGACTTGGTTTGAGTTTTTATTTGGATTTAAGGATTTTATCATCCAAGATCAAGCTGAAGTAAGTTCATCTAGGTTGGACATATTTTAATTTGTACCAATTTACTTCCATTTAAAAAGTTTAAATTCCCTTTTATTATGCTTGGTTAGGTCATTATTAAGGTTTATTCAATTTATTTCATCATTGGTTGTGTGGGTTTTCTTCAAGTTATTCCATTATTGAGATGGGGTACTAAAATAGAGTTTTTTTGGTTTTTTTATCAAGAGGGCTTGGTTATGGGATGTGGATTAAATAATAATGAATAGATTTATAGTGATTAATTTTAGAGGGTATTCTTGTGTAATATAGATCAATGATCATGGTATGGGTCTTGTACATATGGGAGGTTTCGTGCAAGTTGAGGTGAAGAGATAACAGGACTTGTAATCGCTCTAATTATGTGTGGTTGATTGATTGATCATGGAGAGGGATTGCAGTCACAGTTGATGGATATATTTTACAGAGGGTTTGTGGAAGGTTGATAGTGTAAAATTTGACCTTGTATGTGAATATGTATAATCTTTGGTTTTTGTTTTGTCATAGGTGAAGGCATGGTAAGTTGAGGCTTGTGAAATTTTCTAGCACTGAGAGTTGGTGGTCGGCTTGTGGTTGATCAACCATAGTTAGTCAAGTGACTATTATTACTTCATGTGGTAATTTTTTTTATCAACATACAATAATTTCAAACCTTTTTTAATTTTTCATGCATGGTATATGGATTGATGGTGTATTTTATTCTTACAGAATCTTCAAAATTTAATGAATTTTCACCCACAGTAGCTTGATCGACAGTGATTCTACACTTTTCCAATTTTTTTATTCCTCCTACACATCAAATAAAAAAACAATTTGAAAAAGTTGAAAATCTTAATCATGGATTAAATTTATATAAAACTATTCAAAATAGCACACATGAAAATTTAAAAAAAATTGAGCCTTGTTTATTTTATTCACAATGAAAATTCCTACATGATAAAATGTAATTAATTCTTAGATCTTAGAATTGTTTGATGGTAAATTTTCAATGAAAAACTAGATAATGGTTTTTAAATTTTATGCTTCATCAATCTAGTAACTAAATAATTTGAAAATAATATTTCTCTAGTTTTATCAATGATTTTTTATCAATGATAAAATCACCTTTACTTAGTGCTAAAAATTCACTGATAAAATCACCCTTTATCAATTCTAAAAGAATAACTAATAAAGGGGGACTTTATAGCATCCTAAAATTTCAAGTATCTTAATAAGAATAAAATTTTAGGGAGAAATAACCTCATCTCTTCTCTGACGAGATTCTTTAACATGACCTTATGGGTAAAAAAATTGATATGGTGGTGAGATTATCAAATCCCTAGTTTAAGGTATGTATTTTTTAGCATTGTTATGGTTTTATTTTGGTTTGGGATGTTTTGGATGGTTCTTGGTGGTGTTGATTGGAAATTGGGAATTTTTAGGTATACCACGGGTAAGACCACACTGTTGTGGAAGTCATGTTTTTTTTAGGGTCGGCCAATGTGAAATGGTGAGACAAAAATGATCAATATCTAAGCATGGTCTCATGTATGTGGCATTTGAAGTATCTCTATAAAACACATCCATAATAGCCTCACCACTCGATGGTGGAATTATTGGTGAATTTAAAACAACCAAGAAGTTTATTCCACATTATATAATGTTATCAGCGTAGATCTCTTGGGCTTGGTGTAATCAAAACCACCATGGTCATGGTGGGAATCACCATGTTGTGGTGATGATTGTTTGAATTTTTGAAATGGTTTAATCAACCACCTGATCTTTAGGTGAGATTTGTTCACATTGATGAGATAACTTTTTATCATTAAGAGATGTTTATTAATACATATTTGACTTGATGACTTCTGTAAACCCCATTTTTATTCCTCCTTTGAAAGATGTTTCAGATCTAGATGGTTTGAGGGTGAAATCAGGATGACCTATCTTCATTTCAATGGTTTCCCTAGATGATATCTCTCTTATAGGTTTGTTTTGGACAAGTTTTTATTGTCTTTTGGACTAAAGGATCCCTATATTCCTTCATCTTTTGGATCACTTTTGGTTTTTGGAAATTCCATGTTTTTTAATATCTCTTATTAGAATCTAGATTCTTTAGTGAGGATGGTTCTCATTGGTAAGTCTAACCAAATTCATTTCTTTGATGTGTTCTTCATTTTGGATCGTTATTATAGAATCCTCATGTGAATAATTGGGAGTGGTTCAATGGATTTTTGTGGTTTAGTATTTATCTTTATAGAAATTTTTGTTGTTGGGAATTGATACTCTTCAGGTAGGAATTCCTTATCATTTAGGGCCTTTTTATGAAAATGTATGTTATGATTCACATGTGGGTGCATGTATAGCCCATGAGACCCTTTCTTTATATGATTCACATTTTGGTGTGTGTGTGTCCCAATAGTACTATTCTTCATATTATTCTAATTTGGGTGTGTGTTTCTCATGATACATTTCTTGATATGTAATTCTTATGCCTTGATATATTTTCCTTGTATGTGAATGTGTGAAATGTCGCTAAAATAATTACTACTACTATCTGGTATCAAGGTAACAGGTTGGCCCTTCATGTCATGGTTAATCCCTTATAGGGGGGAATATACAACATTATGTTTGATGATTTTATATGTATATTTAATGATAGATGGTAGGGAATAGTGGCCTTGAGTCCAAACCTGATATTGGACACTGAGGCACAATGGCCTTAAGGCCAAGACCCAAGAAACTTGGTGGAGTATAGCCAAAGTTGGTGGATCATGGCATCCTTGAGGCCTAACCTAGGGTATGATGGCCTTATGTCCTATTTTGAGACTTATGTTGGCATGGTGTCCTATTATTCAATTACCGAAATCAAACATAACATATCATTTGGCATGGATCTTAAGTAGGTAGAGTTGGGGTTTGTGGCAACTTGGTTAGCACATGATGACTCGTCATTTGATCATTTACTTACACAATTGATTTATTTTCATGGAATACACTTCCATATATTACCACACTCATGTTAAGGATACATTAGTGGTTTCCTTATAGGTTATACTCACACCCTACATGGTAATCTCGGTGCACATGTAGACTTTATGTTAGGTATCCAGCAAAGGGAAAGGGCCTTATATGGGGAATCTTAGCAAGTGAAGTTTGAGTGATGGATATGATTCCAAGATTAAATTTGGATGATTTCCAATGTTTTTCTTTTATTTTTATTATCTCTATGCACTAGATTGATCTACCACATTAGGGATCCCTTGATTTATCTTATATTACTTATATGAAATTTGTTACAACATGAATATTAGTGTTTTTACTTTTTGTAATTTTGGGTTATTTATCTATATCTTGATGTTAATTTGATGCATGTATATTTACACCAATGGGATTTTATTCCCATGAAACCATTCTGGAACTTTCCACTAGTCGAAAGCCTCTTGTGTATGGGGAGGCACTCATGACGTCATGTGGTACTTTGGATCAAACTCAGTGATTCAGGTTGGGTTGTAATAGAGTGGAATCATAATATGATTTCTATTATTTTATTTTCTTCTTGACTATGTTTGGGTCATGGTATAAAGGATATAGGTGGTGTGTAACTAAGGTAGGGTAGTTATGTATGTTCCTGGCCATCTCATATATAATGGACCTTCAAGTTGTGGGATGAGATTGTCATTATCAGTTGTGCTTTTACAAATTCAGGATGATTGTGAATATTATTATTATGTAGTTACATTTTATGTGTTTTGGGTATTTTCATTAATCATGAATAGGAACATAGTTTCATATATCATATTTATGATTTTTTATCACACATAGTAGTTCAATTTAATTAACTTTCATTGGAAAAGTGTGTTTTATTCTTCTGTGATATATATGTGCTGATATTTTAATTAGTTAAACCTGAGCATGATATATTTTGTTATATGTATATAATTGAGACTAACATATAGGTATGTAATACATTATAAGTGTATTAATCAATTCTAATGGGGTTATGGCTTGTTGATGTGGGTAGACTCTTAGGATGAGTCTTCTCATAGTGATATTTTGAGTGTGCCTATAAACTACATGACTATTTATCGAGATCACAATAATCATTATTGAAGATGAGTGACATGTTTTGATCCTAAGGGATAAAATTATGTTCTAACTGAAGAGTGGTATTTAGGAGTCGGGAGATTGGATCTATACTTTATCCAAGTTGGAACCATTATAGTATAGGTTGCAATTATATTTCTTGTTGTGGATCAAGAAGTGGTTTTATCCTCTATTCCTTTCATAGTGATTATTTAACATGGTGTTTTCCAATATGGCTTCTTAGGACCTCATATTAATAAGGGAATTTATATTGATATTAAACTCATACCAAGTGAATAGCTTATATTGATTCCTCCTTACCATATGTCACCAACCGAGTTGAAATAACTAAAGGTACAAATTGAGTATTTAGAGGGGAAATACTTTATTTGATTGATAACTTCTCATTAGGGTGATTTATTTATTTTTCAAATAAGTATAATGGTAGCCTTTGTCTATAAATGGACTATAGGAAGCTAAATAAGGTCATGGTAAAGAATAGTAATTTTTTAAGGATTGGTGATTTTTTCAACCAGTTGAGGAGATCCCTATGGTTCTTCAAAATCAACTTAGATTTTGGCTACCACTATATTCAGTTAATAAAAGAGTATATACTAAATATAAAATTTATGAGAATATATAGATTGTATGAGAATATCATGATGCCTTTTGGGTTGAATAATTCTACATAAATGTTCATAGATCGCATGAAAAAAAATCTTCCACCCAAACCTAGACTCCTTCATCTTTGTATTCATTGATGAAATTATAAAATATTCATAGACATTAAAATTACATTCTAGACATTTGTAGATTGTATTGAGTAAACTTCTAGTACATTAGTTCAAAGTTTCATTTTTGGATCAACGTGGTGTGTTTCTTAGTACATGTGATTTCTAAGATAGGAATCTATTTTTATACAGATAAAGGGGAGGCAGTGACATCATGGTCATAGCCTAAGAATGTTTTCAATATTTATATCTTCCTTAGGTTAGTTGAGTAATAAAATAAATAGTTTTAGGACCCCTCTCACTTAGAAGCATCTATGACCGGGATTATCAAAAATGGGGTAAAATTGTAATGGATAGACCAGCTCAAAGAGACTTTCCTATAAATGAAGAAGAGGTTGACATATGATTTGATTCTGATTCTACCAAAACATAGAATTGGTTATATAGATTACTTTGATGATTAAAGTGTTAGTTTGGGGGTGTCTTGATATAAAAAGATCAGGTGGTTCCTTATGGGTTTTGTCAGCTACAAATCCAATGAGCAAAACTACCCTACCCATGATCTGGAGTTAGCTTTGGTGTTTCACCTAAAATATTATTGATTCTATATTTTCAATGAGAGATTTTTCATTTATAAAATCCAAAAGATGTTATAGTATATCTACTCTCAATGAGACTTGAAACTTAGGTAGAGTTGTTGGGTTGAGTGCCTGCATACATTTGAATTTTAGATGGATTACGATCCTAGAAAAGGGAATGTTGTTACATATACTCTCGGTAGTAAGGAATAGATTGATCATTGGAATAATACTGAATTTTTATGATCTTTTTGGCATTTTTTTATGGGTGTATCTGAGAATAAAGGGGTGATGACCTGTACTCCCTTATTCGTCACTTCTACCTTTGTGTAATGAGTGGAATTCATTTATTAATATGATCCTAAATGGTTTGTGATACGGGAATGATAGGTGGAATACATCCCTATTAAATAATGGTCTTTGGATGTGAATGATGTAATATATGTTCAAGATAGGATAGTGGTTCCTACAACTATGGTAAAAGAGTTGATGAGAGACTCTCGTGTATTGAAATGGGAAGTGTACATATGATAAATGAAGATGTATCATGATATTAGAATATTTTTATGGTGGATAGTTATGAAAAAAGATTTTTTAGGCTTTGTCTCCCATTTCCTTACCTGCCAGAGAATTATGCTCGAGCATCAGTGACCAGATGGATTACTCTATCCTCTTCTAATGCTAGTGTGGGAGTGGGATGAAGTGATTTTGGATTTTGTTTACAAGGTTACCTATTACCTTGAGATATTGAGATACATTATGGGTTGTGGTTGATCAGATAATGAATTTTTCCCATTTCTTGTTGATTTCAGAGACCCATTAAATAGATGATTTGGGCAAGCTCTACATATGATAGATAGTTCTAATTCATAGAGTGCCTATGAGAATAGAATCTAACCGAGACACTCATTTCACCACATGATTTTGGGAAGGTTTTCAAAAGGTGATGGTGAATTAGATTAAGTTGTGTACATAATATCATCCTCATACAAATGGAAAGTTAGAGAGGAATATCTAAATTTTAGAGGATGTACTCAGGGAATGAATTTTTGATTTTAGTATAACATGGGATGATCATTTATCCATGTTAGAGTTTTCTTAATATATTATTTTTCAGTACTCAATCCACATGGATCCATGTGAGGTTAGTTATGGTCATCATTTTCATTCATATTTTTTTTGGCATGAGGTGACTAAGCCAAATATTATTGGTCTAATTTTGGTACAAGAAAACTCTGAGCAATTGCAATTGATTTAGAATTGGTTAGTGAATTCTCAGAGTTTGCAGTTTTCTTATGCATATTAATGATGGAAACCTCTGATGTTCCTCATGGGTGATCTGTTTTTCTTGTGACTGTCACCTTAGTTGGTAAATTGATGATTATGGAAGTAGTTACAATTAACATTGTGGTTTTTGGGGTCATTAATGATCATCAACCACATCGGGATAGTGGATTACTAAATAGACCTTCCTCCATGATATTGAGGTATAAATAATGTATTCCATGTGTCTTATATTTGGTAGTATGAGCATTATCCTACACAAGTGATCAATATTGAAGATGTTTTTTTGAAACTTTATGCATCGCTTGTGGAGCGATCAATTCATATTGTGGACTGGAGTGAGAAGGTGTTGTGTGAAAAGATGATTCCACTTTATTGAGTCCTACAGTGGCATTAATATAAATAAGAGGATACCTAGAATTGGGAATTAGATGTATGGGATTAGTGACCGGATTTTTTTGATAATACCTCTAGAGACACTTCTTGAGGATGGGAAGTCATTGTAGGGGTAGATTTGTAACACTATCAAATTTAACGGATTAAAATGAGAATCAGATATGAGAGAATAATGGACTCATATCTTCTTAGATCAACCTTTTTCAACATTACCTTCTAGGGATAGAAAGTGATATGGTGGAGATATTTCCACATCCCTAGTTTAAGGTTTGTATTTTTTAGCCTTGTGTTTATTTTATTTGGGTTTAAGATGTGTTAGATGGTTCCTAGTGGATTTTAGTAGAAATTAGACATTTTTTTGACCACCATGGGTAGGACCATGTTGTGGTGGAAGCTATGTTGTGTTTGGAGTCAACCTATGTAAAATAGGGAGACAAAAACAACCAATGGTTGGGTGTGGTATCAGGTGTGAGGCAATGGGAGTCTCTCTATGGACCACATCTAGAATGGCCTCGCCACATCCTGGTGGAAGGAGTGGTGGGTCTAAGTCATCCAAGTATTTTTCTCCACAACATAGAGTGTCATCCTACTTGATCTCTTATACATGGTGTGATCAAATCCACTAAAACTATTGTGGGAATCACCAAATAGTAGTTGACAATGTTAGTGTCCTAGAACCATCTAGTTTTTCCTTTATATTGTTAAATATATTTAAATAATTGAATATTAAATATATCTTATCACATATTGATCATTATTCTACACTACTTTAATGTGATAATGTATTACGGTATAATTTTTCTCAAAATAGGTTATATTAGTTCACTGATATGTTGATAATATTGAGATGTTATGATGATATCTCTTAAATATTTTTCCTATAATAAGAATGAAGAACTATAATGGGGCACATAGGTTGTCAACATTTAGGTGTGAGTGATCATAAGAGGATGATGTTTCATCTCATGATTTTTTCAATTGGTGATCTCTAATATAATATTTTTTGAGGATATACCCAACAATAGGAATTCAACATGTTTGTGTCTCATTATATATTCTTATTTTTTTGAGTCAATAATAGTCCAAAGATTTTAATATTATTATTAATACATATCTGGAATAGTACATTTATCTGTATTGATAAAACCAATGATGCACTATGTTCATGCTAAGTAGGATACATTGGGTTTATCACAATGGGTATGTTATTAATGAATAAGTTGGGGAAGGATTTTTCCCTTCCATTTATAGAAGTTAATATCTCATCTCTTTGATTTGAATAGAATCATCGAATTAAATTCCATATCCATGGTTATGTAGACATGTTCATTCTGGATAATCATTGAAATATATATCAAGAATTAAGGTTTATTACACAAGTACACAACCTGCTTGATGAGATATTAAGACAAAGGGACTATATTACATAGTCTTCACTCATATGTGGTTTTCAACATTGTGATATCAACCTCTTCCTCTTGGATTCATTAACCCGTCGCAAGACAGTAATCTTGGACTTTAGGCAAGCCCGCCTAATGCCAATGAGGATGAATCATATTGGGTCACATACTATGTATTTTTGTTGATCTCAATTAAATTCTATTTGAATCTAATAATTAAAATAAATATTATTCTCATATTTGAGAAATAATTTTATTCTGGATTTATTAATCACATAAATTAAATAAATATCCATTTTCAACATAATTATTTAATTATGAGGACATAATATATATGTATATATTTAATTATTAAATAAATATTTAATTAAATATTTATCTAGGTATTCAATAAATTTCAAGGATGATGAGTGGTCTAACATGAGGTCAACTGATAAATATTAATTTTCAAGACAATAAAATAAAATCTATTATTGTTCAAGTAAGTTAACACTATGAAAAAATAATAATAAAATTATTATTATGAGGCATTGGGGACATTTAAGTGTTTAAAATATTATTAAGGGACTATGTGAAATTAAATAATATTTAACCCTAACCCATAACTCTGTAAATATCAGGTTATGTCTATTGTTCTATATTTGATTGAATTAGAGAATCATTATGCACTTTTAAATCTATATCTCTCTCTATATATCAAGTTTGAATAAAACTCTAGAGTTTCTTCTCTCAACCTCGAGAGATTCTCATCCCTCCTACATTTTATCAAGAATGAGAGTGAAATGATGATTCTTAAGGCAATAAGGAATCGTGGTAATGATCAAGGAAAACACCACATGATGATCGATCTACTATTCTAGTAACTGGAAATCCATATTCATTGTTTAGATATCAAAAGATCATGTATAGATCACTGTAAAAGGAATTCTAAACTTATATTATACACGCACAATGATGGTATAATGAAAGAGTTTCATATGATGAGAATCTTTATCGAAGAAAAATCTTAAGATCAAGGTATCCTTTTTTCCAATACATTTAAATTAATTATAAATTTAATATGAAATATCCTCTTGGTTTCAGCATGTATTTCAGGTTTCACTAGAAAATTTTCATTGTACATGGCTCTTATATCATGTAAATCAGGGAATATCTATTGAATATGATAATTTCTATGTCAATCCTGACCCCAATAAGCATTGTCGCTGCCTAGAACCTTCAAGTGCTATTAGAGTAGTCATGTTAACATTTATAATAATATATTTTATTATTCATCATTACATATTTAAAAGTTAAATTTCATTTTAATTTTGAATTCATTCTCAATATTTTTTATATCTCTTCTTCCTCATCTTTTTTTTGGCTAACATAACCAATATCGATTAATAATTAATTTAGAATGCATCATAAGAACCCATTCATTGGTTCTAAGAAATTTTTTTGGATAACAATGGGTTACACAGTGTGTAATCCTTAATCACATGATGTGTATTCTAGTTCTTTGCACCATGATAATTGCATGGACTCTAGGTCATCATGTAATGAATACACATTGTGTGCATTAAATTCACCATGCATAGACCAACTAAGGCGGCACACAGTTTCTTCATACTATATGCCATGTAGAATGCCTACACATCATCTAGTCTATTTGTTTTCATGGTGAAAAACATAGTGTCAAGATGAATCTTGTAATTAATACTCCTCATGTCTTTAATAAAATATGTGTATAGGCTAGATGTTATGAAACTCTAAGAACATTCCACGTATCTTCCCTACATATTGTGTACCTTATAAATTCCCATATTAAGTACACAAAAAGTCCCTTAGTGTTTACTATGGATATTTAGTGAATAAAAGTACACATTGTGTGGCCAACCTTCACATATTTTACTTTACCTATTTACACATAAATTTTAAATTTAATTAATTACTACATTAAAACTCATTCAATTGATAGTACACATCGGTTTTTATTTTTTATATTATATTAAATACTTAATTGATTCCATTTAATATAAGAAACTACAATTAATGTATGATTATTTTATAATAATGAATTGGAATTCATTAAATTATATAGTCAATGTAATTTTAATGTGTTTTATTGGTCATTAATTTGACAATACACATCATCAAATTACAACATGTGATTTTTATTCAATATTTCATGTGAGTGAATTTTATACAACATGACCATTCTGAGCAGTTCATATGGGTACTCGCCAAGTTTATTCCAAGTAAAAATAGATGTACTAATTATATTAAATTATAAATAAAGTTAAATTATTTATTTTATTTAAAATCATAGTGGATGAAAATCTCCAAGATGATTGGATGGAATAATATAAAATTAAATAATTTATTAATAACATAATTAATTAGACTAATTCATGTGTATTTTATCAAATTGAAGAATGAATTGAAATGAATGATAGCTAGTTATTTTAAATATGTATTAATTTCATGTGTATGACCGATCATGATATTTGAATAGACCTATGTATGTTTTGGTTTAATTTAATTTAATTTTATTACATGGGTTTGAAATTATTTTTTATTAAATTAAATATGATGGCTTGTGTTTCATCCCTTCCTCCTTTATTATATGGGACCTGTATGTTTGAAGTTTCTTTTTGTAATTACCCATAATTAATCCTTGGTTTTCCTCACCAATGTGTTAGTTGTAAAACATATGTAATAAAAGTAGTATCTAAATGTGAATGGAGTCAGTTCAAGGCAAAGTTGAGGTGGATATAGTTCAAGATGAAACTGAGGCGAAACCAACTTGGGCAATATATATGTGGACGGGTGGGATGTTATAACATGTACCAAGACTAAAACAAGGATTTTTAGCCTAGGTCCATATGTTGATTTATTTTCTTCTAAATAAATAAAATATCAGATAAAGCTCATGATTTTTTCATTTATTTATTTATTTTATTTGTTTCATATGCATGATTTGATTTATTGATGCATGATTGTGGTTATATAAATAAATCGACTAATATGAAAAAATAGAATTAAAATAAATTTATTATGAATAAATGTTTTATCAAAACATGTTTAATCCCGAATGTAAAATCCAATTGATATTAACAAGATGTGTATAAGGATAAAATAAAAAAATTTATGTATAATAAATAAAATACCTCAACATAATATTAAGTTAGACTGAGCCTTACATTAATTTATTAGGAATAAAACCAAAGAAGTAAGTGTTTTTCTAACCCTTTTTTGGAAACTTACATTTATTATGGAGTTCTTATGAAATTTTTCAGTTAACCTAACAATTTTACATCAACAGGAGTAGCACTTTCTAAACTTGATGTAACTTGGTGGCTAGTATTGAGGAAAACTAAGTGAGGGTTTCTAAATTAAGGAGTTCACTAAATGTATCATGGAGCTTGAAGACCATGGTTGGAAAATACTAATCAATCTAAATACCTTTAATTAATTGAAAAATACCTTTCTTGGGTTATACGAAGGTTTAGGTGGATCCTTACCTCTAGAATGTTCATGAAACTATACATTCATAGTTTAATAGTGAGGTTTTTTGGGACTTGATAAAATAGTGTGAGACATATTATTAATTTATTTTATTTATGTTATGAAGTATATAAAGTTATAATAATCTGATCTAAATATTTAAATAATAAAATAGAAATTTCAACAACCAAAACACTATTCCTATGATCTATCCTAGATAAAGACAATATCTTTACCAGAAAGAACTTTCAAGAGTGGTGTAGGTGCTTGTACATTTTACTATGGTAGTAATGAAAGTTATATATGATGGAGTCCTTAGTTTCTGATCCACTCATGGTGGAGGTTGGTGAGGAAGAGTTACATGTCAATGAGAAACACTTGGATGATGCACTATATTTCCAGTTTTTAATGTTATCTTCCATGACCAGTGAACTAAAAAATATTCTGAGACTAGGGATACATATGAAATATTCATACATATCAATAATCTCTATTAGGAGAGAGAAATAAAATAACATTTTGATATCTCCAAGGCACTCTTCACATGGAAGATTGGATAAGGCGCATCATCTGGACCTCACATAGTTAAAATTATTGGTTACATTGAGCATCTAGAAATTCTATGTTTTTAACTACTTTGTGAATTGTGAATAAATATCATTATCACCTCACTTAATCAGAGTTTCTCTAAATTTAATTGTAATTTAAACATGAACAATATTGTGAAGACTCTTAGATATCCTCACCTTAATTTTCTAGACTGATAAGGAACTAAAGCCTGAAAAGTCTTATATCCTTATAGTGAATGAGAATAAATTCAATGAAAATATCACCAACACTAAGTATAAGTCTAAGGATTATATGAATAACCCTTCCCAAAAGAGGAATATAAAATGGAAAGGGAGGGAGAAGAAATTATCTTTTTATTATGCCTCAAGAAGCTTCATTAGAAGAAAAAATATACTCTGGGATAAAAGTAATGAGATGATATAAGTATGTTTATTATCAAGTGTAACCTTTAAATTTCTAGGAATTGGGTATTGTATAACATGTGTGGTTATCAAATTTGTATAAAAATGCAGGAGCCTAGTAGATTTCAAAAAAACATTGTGGGGTGAGGTGGATTTTTGGGATAAAAAAGGAGCTAAGATGGAAGCACTAGTCATTGGATACTACCACCTCACTTTTCCAATGGTAATGATCTTGGATCTTCATTATTATTACAATGTTCTTGGAATTACCAAAAACATTATATTTATATCTAAATTAGATTTGGAAGGATTTATTTTCATTTTTTTAAATGAATGTTTCTTATTTTATAAAGAAATCATATGTTACGTTAAGTCACAATTATATAATGATCTTTATGTGTTATATTATGAAAACAAAGTGTTGAAAATAGATAAAGAATACGATTCACATGACTCATACCAAACCTAGATATAGAATCACTACTTAGGTAATGTAAATTATAAATTATTGACTATAATTCATAAATATGGTTATTTATATTCATTCAAACTAAAACTACTTGTTAATTTTTCAAGAATGTTTATATGTTAAAATGATTAAAACTCCATTTATTAGAAAATGTGAATGGGATATAGGTCTTCTAGAGTTGGTTTACATTGATTATTGTGTACTATTCATAGTTTATGAAAGGGGTGGGTACTCGTACATCATAACTTTTATAGATGTACGGATATCTCTACTTAATGAAGTACAAGTCAAAATACTTTGAGAAATTCAATGAATTTAATATGACATTTGAGATCCATCTTGGTAATAATATTAAGAAACTCCACTTAGACCTTGGTGGAGAATATCATAACCAATATTTCAAAGACAATTTATGTAACATCCCAGGTAAATAAGGAATAATACATTTTCATAATTATTTGTTTTTATGAATTAAATATTAATTTTACTTTAAAGTGGTTGTTGTGTTTGATGGCGTACCTGATATGTAAAAATGGGTTTCTTTGAAATCTTACATTGCACACAAGGCTGAGTCATACTAAAAAATAATAATATAATATTATTATTTTAAATGGTAGTTAACTCCTAGCCATTGTATTGGCAGGAATGAACAGAACTAACTACAATATGATTATACATGTTTGTTAAATGTTTTTACATTTATCCAATAAAATTTAGAGTCTTAAAATGAGATGAATCCAATTTTAAGCACAAATACTATAATTTTCTTTAAAAGGACGATTTACCACCTTTTGATGGCAAACACTTTTTAAATATAGTTTTTGTCACTTTTATATGTTCTATTTGACAAAAAAAATTATTATTCTTTAGAATTAGGACATCACAATATAATTTGGATGAAATTTTGGTATTTTTTCTGGTAAAGTTCATTTTTTAATGAATAGTGAAAATACTGTATTTTAATTCAAAACTACCTTTTAATATAAATTATTTATATGGTTAGATTATCTTTTTAATTAGTTTTAAAGTGTAATTAGATTATATTTTTACCATTTAATCCAATTTTGGTCATTGTAATTAATTTCACTTTGAAAGTGGACATAAACAAGTGTCAATCTTTTGATAGTTATTATTTCTTAAAAACACACCTTTTGTTTTGATAGAGGGTTTTTAATTTTAAATTAATTTCTACCACTTATGTGTTTTGAATTTGGAAAAATAGATTCCATATTTGGAATCATGACGTCCAAATTGTGTAAATAGGTAACTTTTATTTTTAGCCATTATGAATATTTACTTTAGCAAATATTTTATTTACCTTGGTT
The DNA here is from genome assembly GCA_963277665.1 of Viscum album. Classification (NCBI taxonomy): domain Eukaryota; kingdom Viridiplantae; phylum Streptophyta; class Magnoliopsida; order Santalales; family Viscaceae; genus Viscum; species Viscum album. The sequence continues at coordinate 998,401,064 of OY728135.1, forward strand.
AAAGGGTAAACAAATATTACAATAATAAAATAAAATTATCCTAACATGTGCCCTAATCATATTGGTTGATACACTTCTGACCATAGTCATCCTTGGGTTGATTTTGGGATCTTATGGGGCCAAATGGGAGTGATAATGACACTTTATTTTAATTAATGTAAAGTAAAGACAAAAATGACATAAACAAATGTATTTTAGTAAATTAATTTTTACATAGGGTTATATAAGTTATCCTTTAGACTATAAATATTATTTGGAAATATAACAAGATTTACTACATCATGGTAAATTTTTTTATAATTTTTAGACATCAAATAAATTAAATTATTTATGACACAATAACGGTGTAGTGTTTACCTCATTAATAAAAGATTTAAATAAATAAGATTATAAAGATTAAAATAATATCCAAAACCAGTCCAATTATAATTGGATGATTTTATTTCATCCATGAGTCATCTTATCTTTGACCTTATTAAGTTTTGGACATTTAGAAACTGAAAATCATTATGTAATAAAATAATATTTTCACACTTTCATAAAGAGCCCCTCCTCCCCCTTATAAAAATCCCTCACCTATAACCAATTCCTCACACCTCTCAAGCCACTTGTCTTTTCCATCCTCGGACCAATTAATCTACCTACATCCCTTTTCTCTTTTTAGAAGCCTTAACTTAGGTAGAAGGCACTTCAACAAACCCTTTTGGTTCAAACCAAAGTGTGTTACCCGATTTAAAGGTAACGTCTTCTCTTAAGTTCTTTTGTTTTATTTTACTTTTCCAACCCCCTCAAATATTTTTATTCCTTTCTTTTATAATAAAACCAGTATCCTCAATATAATATGATGTTGTTATGAGAAGTATTTTAACTACACTTACACACACCTCCGTCTAATGGGTAAATAACATGTTGTTTCTGTGGACGATGAACTACTACCTCACGAAACGATGATTGTTCAAATATCTCCAACCGCCTCTCATGATGGACATTATGATGGAATTGTATTTATATATGATATATATTATATTTATATTTTTTCTATGCTTTTGTATTTTTTATTTATATAATACCTTTATGGTTTCCATAGTGGGTAAACGTGATAATTTCATTTGAGGAAGTGCGGACTACCGCCCCCTCAAAATGATATGACTCGTTCATACCTTATATAAAACTTAAAAATGATTGAGTTAATTATATTATATATTATATTATACTTTAATTATAATATACTTATGTATCATTAAGTTTTCATTCCATTACAATATGAAATAGAAATGGAAGTTGTGTCCATGCGTACGTACGGCTTACCGTCTCCATGAACGGTGCATTTCATTTATTATATCCAAATGTTATGTACTATTATAAATACATGTATATATGGGATATATATGATATATAAATAATTAATATAATTATGTATATAACAAACTTTTGACCACATGAACAACTTGTAATTATAAGAAGTCCATTTTTGACTCAAGTACCAAATATCAACAAAATGACAATTATTAACTTAAATGATTACATAATATTTATAGCATGGTAATAATTGATATAAAAAGAATAATAAACTTTAAAAAGGTTCTTAATAAATTATAAATTAACATTAATTTATTATTTAGGAGATTAAAGAACAAACGGGTCAAGTTGGACACGAGGTAAGGGACTTCGTCTCAATCTCCTTTCATTGAGGCATATTTTGTTTTAATACATGACTTTTTTTTATAACTCTATAAACACCTTTTACTTTTAATTCCATTCAAAGGGAATATTTTTCTACAAATCATTTTACTAAAATAGAAAAAGGAATGTTTCTTTTAACGTAAGCAGCAACAATGACCTTTCCTCTGCCGCGAGTATTATTTTATCTTTGGCTTCCTTAACAAGTTGTAATGTTTTTAAAAGGAAAATAAATACCATATAATCTTTTATGTATTTTGGTATTGAAAATGGGTTTTTTAATAGATTAGTTATGTCAATATATTTAAGTGATATATTGTGATTGAAATGTGGAAATGTATTCTTTCCTTTATATTTTTTGTATGTGTTATGATTTTATAATGGTACTTGGACATTTGACGAGTGGTTACATGATAAACCAAATGATGGGTGGTGCCATGATAAACCATGATGGTTGGTTACATTATAAACTCCAATGCATTGGGTATGTAATTTGGTCTTATGGCTATTACATTTAGTGATATGTGTAGAAATAGACCGTATGGTTATTCTATTTAAGTATGTTTTTTGTCTCAAATTACCTTTTTATATTATGTGTTCTTTATATGGATTTTATGGTAATATTTTGGTTACAAAAGGGTAAGAAGTGATATTTTATTTAGTGAAGAGTATTTACTACTTCATAGAGGTGAAAATTATTACCTATGATAAAGTATTCATGGTTTACTTGTTGTTCTGAAAAACTAAAATTTTTCCTTTTTTGTGTATCCCTTACTGAGATTTTTATGATCATACCAAGTTTTTGAAATGTTTTTCACAGGAAAAAAAGTGGAATAGGTTCATGGATGGGATCAAGAAAAAGTTATACTGTCTAAAATATGGAACTAGACATGACTCTTTTTTTCAAGAATTTTTATTTTGTGAAAAATAATGGGAACTAAGTAGAAGTGTCTACTTTGTTACTTTTGGGATGTAATGTAAGAGTTATGACCTAATTATCTAAAACTCTAAACATAAAAAGATCCTCAATGTGAATTATTAACTTAATTCAAGATTGTGTAAATTTTTAATTTTGGGTCCTTATAATTTATGGGAGTATGGGATTTTATCCCAACTCACTCCTTATTCACCCTAGTGTAATGGTGTAAGTGAAAGGAGAAACCAAACCTTGTTAGACATGGTGAGGTCAATGATGAGTCATGTAAATATTTCAATATCATTTTGGGGATATGAATTACATATAGTAGTGAAAAAAAATATACCAAGTACCAACTAAAGTGGTAGATGGTATACAATACCAGTTTTGAGTGGAAAAAACTATTATTGTCAAACTTACTTGTGTGGAGATGAAAATTGTTTGCTAATCCCTCTTCATGCAAAAAACTTTCACCCTAAGGAAAAAAGTGTATCTTTATAGGAAACCCCAATGAAATAAGGGGATATTACCTATATGACCCCTCAGATAAAAAGGTTTTAGTGGAAAGAAATGCCATTTTCCTTGAGATAGATCACATCTCTAAATGAGATAGTGGGAGAGAGATGGAATTTGTTAAAGTTTAAACTCAAGATACACAAAAGATCATTTAGGAACAAGTTTCACAAATCCATAAGAAAGAAACTATTCTAGATACAAAAGTATTGAGTAGGTGTATAATAGAGGTTAAAGAGCATAAAAGATATGTTTTTCTAGTCACTAAGGATGGTGACTCATTATTAGTCAACAATAAATATACTTAACCTATAAGAAAGTAGTAAGTGGCACATATACTACCAAATGGTATGAGGTAATGAATTTTAAAATAGATTCCATGTACCAAAATAAATTTTGGAATATTTTGGATCCTCAAATTGATATAAAGAATGACTAGTTACGAAAGGGTAAAAACAGCATCAATACATAGATTACGAAGAAACCTTTTCACCAATCACCATGCTTAAATCCCTTAGGATTATACTTTCTTGTGAGATTTGTTAGGTGGATGTCAAAATATCTTTCCTTAATGGGAACTTTGAGGAAGATGTATATATGACACAACCATAAGGGTTTGTGACTCTAGGTAATGTTAATAAAGTATTCAAGTTGTAGAGATCTATATATGGATTAAAGAAAGTATTTGGGTTATAGAACATTTGTTTTGATGAATCCATAATAGATTTTTGTTTCTTAAGGAATGAATGTGAGCCTTGTTTCTATAGATGGTTTAGTGTGAGTGTGGTTGTTTTCATAGTAGTATATATTGATGATATTTTATTTATTATAAATGAGATACCAGTCTTACAGATCATTAATATGTGGTTAAATGCATGTTTATCCATTAAATACTTAGAAAAACTAGTATATGTTCTTGGGATCAAGATCCATCACAATAAATCAAAGAGAATGTCTTTTCTAATTCAGGGTACATATACTTACAAGATACTGAGAAGATTCAATATGGAACAATCCAAGAGGGGATTGTTACCTATGTCACATCGTATTAATCTTTCAAAGAAAATGTGTCCAAAAACACAAGAGGGGAGACATATAATAGTAAGGATTCTATATTCTTTAGGAATTGGGTCAGTCATTTATACCATACTGCATAGGAGGTTAGAAGTTTCTTATGACTTAAGTGAACTAGGTAGATATCTGGAAGATCTAGGAGACTACCATTGGATGGATTTCAAAACTAACCTTATGTATCTAAGTTAAACTAAGGATATATTACTGGTATATGGAGGGGATGAAGATCTAATAATCATAGGATATGAAAATTCTAATTCCTAAATAGATCAAAATGATCAAAAGTCATAGTTAAGATACATATTCACCATTAATGGAGGAGTTTTGATATGGAATATCTCAAAGAAATTAATTATTATCGGTTCTATAGAAGATTAAAAGTATATTGTGGCTTCTAATGTAGTTAAAGTAGTATAGATTCTTAATTTTATCCAATAGTTGTATTTGGTACTTGTAATTAAAAATCCCATCATAGTTTACTATGATAATACTAAGATGGTGGATCTTGCTAAATAACTAAGGTCACATCAGCGAATGAAGTGAATACTCTGAAAGTATCATCTATTGAGGTGTTTTTATCAAAGTGGTGAAGTTTTAGTAAGAATCATTACCAAAGAAAACAATATAGTGGATCCCTTAACAAAACCCATGTCTCAAAAAACATGATCTTCATGTGATATCTAGAAGTCTAAAATTCATTAATAGTTAGCTCCAGGCCATGTATGAGTTTTTTGGATTTGGTGTCCTTGAACCAAATAGTTTATACTTTATATTACTGAATATATTAAAGTAATTGAATATTAAATTTATATTATCACATGTTGACTATTATTTTTCATGAATTTTATGTGATAATGTCTGAGGTATATGTCACATCAAAATAGGTCATAGTAGTTCCCCACTGTGATAAGAACCTTGAGATGCTATGATGATATCTCTTAAATAGTTTTCTTATAGTCATAATGACAATAAATGATAAGGAACATAGTCAATTTAATGTCTATTTTAATTGATCATAAGAGGATAAGGCTTCATCTCATGAAGTTTGAACCTGGTGATCGTCAATGTAACACCCCAACTCAAATCACTAGTTCGATCTGGAGTGCCACATAACCTCAAGCGTGCCTCTCCTTATACTAGAGGCTTCTAACTAGAAATTATGGAATAAATTGGATATATGGGAGACTATACCCTCAATAAAGGTTTGAAATAATAGTTAAATAACCAAACATGTAACAATATACAATTTGTTTATGGGAATCCAAGAAATATACCATTTGTAAAGAATGAATCTAGAAAAAAAACTCAAATAGTTAAACCTAAATACAAGGACACTAATAACTTTCAAGATCAATCAAATATATGAATAAATAAATGGAAAAATGTATAAAGAGGATATACACCCAACTCCAAGCCCCACCACCTCCCGGTATATAGAATTATAGTGAGTTATCTCATTCAATGATCAAAACCAATCCTCATACCAACATGTACCTATAATAAGTGAGGATTTCTTGTGTACCCAAGTTCCATGGACTCTCGATCAAGGTGTGAGTACAACTCATTAAGGAACCACCAATAGAATAAAGTACCTATTAATTAAGTGAAATGTTTATGAATGTGATTAGATCGGTAGAAAGTAAACAATCAATACATAACTACACAAACATAGAATATAATCACCTATGCACAAGTAAGAAAAAAACCCATATATCGAGCGGTCATGCGCTTACCAATATTCCATGGATCTCTAGTCATACCTACATTATCTGTATGATGGAAACATAGCCATATCATAGTTGTGGAATATATTTGATCATAAGGTCACCTAATGTACTCCATAACATCCACAAGGCTAATGAGTCATGGGTCATCGCACAATGTCATCATTCCCCATCTCTCTCATGGGTCAGTCCATAAGGTCATCATGCCCCACTATCACCTATCAATTTAAGCCACAAGAACATTATTCCTTGTCATAAAACTAAATCCTATCATCCTATCACATACAACATCTAAAATGCTCCCACTCTAGGTTCACCAAGACATTATGGGTCCACCTATAACTTTGGTATTATTCATAGAAAGAAATATAAATCATATACCAGATGCATCACATTGAAACAGTGCCATCACACATAAAGGAATAAGCAGGGAATATCAAGCATGAGTATCAGTATCCATATACACACACATGCGATCAAACATCAAACATGGTCTCACAAGTTACACACACACATGTAATCAAGCCTTAAACATGGTATCTTAAGATATACATACACACATTTGATCAAGAATCGAACATGGTCTCATGTGTTACACACATACATGCACATACGATCAGGAATCAAACATGCCCTCCCAGGCTACACACACACACACATATGATCAATCATAAAACACGGTATCATAGGCTACACATGCATACATATGTGATCAAGAATAAAACATGGTCTCATAGGCTCTAAGTTTCATGTAGTAGAACCAAAAACCCTAGGGGGTCCATGTAATCTATGGAACTCATTAATGATCAATCCTAGGCAATCGATGGTCGACATCAATACAGCGCACAAGGGTCCTCCATGCCCCTTAGCACTTTGTTCAGTTATATTAGGCATAGTTCCTTTAATTATTTAATACTTCATGATAATTAACTAATTAATCATTAAACACTATTCATGTCATATTTTTCCAAAACTAGGATGGCCTTTCACCCAACCTGATACCCAACCCGACTCGCGACTAGGCTAAAGAGGCATTTCTGATCCTCCTATGTTGGCGACTAGCATCATGGAATCAAAGATATCATAGTGGGAACAATATATCCCAATAAACCATTAAAATAAACAAACCAAACAGATTACACAAAAAAAACAAAGAGGATCAATTCAAAATGAATACAATAAATACATAAACATGATCCAAATACAACAACAACTAGACAAAATAGAAAACTAAAAAATGAAACTAAAACCAAACTAAAAATGAAATGATCTCCATGTGACCTCTTGGTCACTGCCAACCATAAGTCCAACCTACTCCAAAGGAAAACTCGACCAAGAAACCCAAACCTAAAAAACAGATCAGGTCCACCGATGTCAAATGGTACAAGTAGGGTGTGATCATAAACACCTCATTTGGTAAGAAACACATAGTCTATACATTTCCTTTCCTAAAATATTCTATAAAAATGGTTTGATAATACATATAAAAAATAAGGTTTTATCATTTTAAAGAACTAAATATAGCTTTCAATTTTAAAATAGTTTTCCATTTTCAAAATCCAGTTTACCAAACCAATGGTTAAATGAGAATCCAGACCTGGTGTTAAAAGTGCTATGATGAAAATAAAGGAAAACAAAATAAGTAGGAAAAAACCAATAGATTTAAAAAATTGCACCATAAGTAAAATAAAACATACATATAGACAATCATGAGTATTTCCTAAAAATCTCTATAATTAATCCATGGACATACTTGGTTTGGACTCACCTTTTGACATATGGTGTAGTTCAATAGTCAATAACCAATCTGTCTTCTCTGAACTAGACTCACAAGTGGCACATCGTACCTATACACTCAAAAAATCTTGGGGTTACTAGTCCTTTTAATCAATGCCAATGAGAAACCATCACACAACTCTCTAGATGATTTACAGTAATCCTATGATAATCATACTTGGTTAATGAGGAATTCATCACATGTATGGAATGAACCAATTACCCATAGATTCCACAGTGAATTACTAGCCCAAAAACAGAAACCACTTATACGATGACCCTCTCCTAAGAGGGGCTACCATAAAGTCACTCATCACACATGCAATCATCCCCGGTGCCAACTAGGCCTACACATTAGATGGATTTCAAAACCAATTTCTAAATTACCATAAAATACCAACCGGGAATTTACATTCCCAAAACCAAAATCATCTCCAAAAATAATTTTAATTCCATGTTAAAACACCATTTAATGTGTAATGGTTCCAAATAGGCCTTTATCTCATTTATTTACTAAATCACACTCTAATAATCCAAGTCGTCCAATCTTTAAGAAACACATTTTAAAACCAAACTTGAGATTATTTGGAAACCAAGGAACCATTTAGGAACCATTAAGGTTCTAAAAGAACCATTTGAAATGAAGAGGGGAGAAAGGAAGAAATGGAAGGAGTGTATTTTGGAAACTGGGTTTAAAAAGGGACATTTTTTGATAAAATCCATTATCATTTATGAGCCTATCCATGTATGGACTCCATGCACACATAGATTTTTCGACATATAATGAAACACCAATTAAAATCCATAGTGAACTAAGGGTTTTAATAAAAGGAACACATAGAACACCAAAACAAAAAAACTAGATTTTAAAAACAATCCTCAAACCATTTTCTAGACCCCAAAACCCACACACCAAGATCATTCACAGTAAAAATCACATTTTCAAAACCAAACTAGGGCCAAACACAAACCCAAGTAATCAATTTCATTATAAAATATCAATTTTTATTTCATCAGACACTTTTCATACATACATATATATAAAATAATAATTAAATATAACCTTTCAATACACATTTTCAAAAAAAATCCATCATTGAAATCCAAAAACAAGTTACACTAACACATTAACAATAATATTATAGAATTTCAAAAGAATTTGATGAAAGATCGAGCATTAATAGAATGTTATGAAAATTAAATGGATGGAAACAAATACCCCAATGATGTGGGGATGAGAAAAAACTCAAAGAGAAAAAAGAACTTAGCCTGAAAGACAATATTCACACCCTGACATTAAATAAACACAATCCAAGCATCAACCCTAGCTCTAGGTTTTATCCAAGAGAGAACCAATGAAAGAGAGACTGAGAAACCAAGAGAAAAAGAGAGAAGAATGAGAAAAAGACTTACCCAATGAAGATTCCACCCAATATTTGAGGGAGGATCCCTTTGAATCCAAGGAGGTGGAGAGGAGGAAGGATCCTAAGGCTCTTAAGGGTCCAAGAAAATGATAGGGGAAGTAGAGGAGGGGATTTGGGGTTAAAAAATAAGAGGTTAAAAGGGTAATTTCAAATTTTAAGACACATGGATAACTCACATGGTTTGATCGCACGATTTTCCAAACTCTGCACCAACCATGTGCACCCTTTCTATAAGAGGAGGACACTGGCATGGGATGGATGCATGGTTTGGGAAACTGTGCGCCAACCATGCATCTCAGCTATGTCAAATGACGGAGCCATTTCGTATGCTTGTCGCACAGTTTCCTCTAACCATGTAAAATTCATGTGCTTTGTCCTAGGAACCAACCATGAACCACATAGTTTTTCTTGGGCCTTACATGATTTGGGACAAAACTCACCTTAAACCTCCAAAAGTCCAAATATTTTACTAGAAACTCAACCTGGTCCTCAACCAAAAGATATGATACAAATAAAAGAATAAAATAAAGAAAAACTTGTGGTCATTATGTGATAATTATCTCCACCACAAACACTTACTACCCCTATAAAGTCATTCAGTCGAACAAGAAGCAAAATCATGATTTAAACCGAACAAATAAAAATGAAACCATGAACCTCAGTGTGATATTTTAACTCCACAAGTCACACCTGACCAACTATATATATTACCAAAATGATGATATTCATGGAGAAATAAGACTAATGGGCTCTCCCCACCAGAACAACCCAACTAGAACCCACTAACTATAGAAGAATCCACAACGGGGAGTAGCCTGGGGGATTTCCGCACAAACCAACCAAAACAGCCACTAAGAAGTCCCAACTCGACCCAAAAAACATCTAACATAAGGGAAAACCCGTGGGAAGAACTCAAACCAAAAAATAATCCAAACCACAATTCATTACTTCCACAATATTTTAGATTTTCCAAGGAAATCACAACTAGAAACCAAAATCAACCCACAAAAGGCTAACCACACCAATTTTGAAACACAAGAACAACCACAAAACTTACAAGAATATGAGGCCACCAAGAATTTTTTAATAAAGGTATATTTTCAAAAATGAGGAAATCTAAAACATGGAAACTTAAACTGACACCACTTTGACATCAGATTCAAAACCTTATCCAAAAACCCCACACCCAAAAATTCTTGAATGCATGAAAAGCTTCACTCTAGAGCCTATGGATGGCACCCTAAAATCTTAAAGTATCCACTTCCCTATAGTTAGGAGATAACAACCTCGACCTTATACTTTCTCTTCTAGAAATGCTACTTGAAGAACTTCTCTAGGTAACCCAAATGGACACATCATTGACAAGACTTCAGAGGATTATGACAATACGAATTTGAAGACCCAATTCGACCGCATTAGAAGCATGTGAAAAACGGTATGATGAACAAAGATCCGAAACTTACAAGGAAAACTCCATAGAAACATGTTCCTCTAGTAAACACCTCTCGCCAAAAGGGGAACCTTCATGATAACCAAAAGACACCAGATCACCAACTACTATAGACTACGCTCTAAGAACCATCGTGGCTAGAAATTCCACATACAGAAACATCCCAAATAGGACTTCACTAGATGATAGAACTCACTCCTTAATCACTATATGAATATCCCATATGAAAATATTACCTTTCAACAGATCCTCTAACCCTATCCTTAGATAGAAATAAACCAACCCCTTAAAGTGATCAACATAGGTCTTAATCGTCTCTTCACCTTGATGAACACTCAATATCTTTACCATTTTCCTCACCTTCACCTCCTCAGGTATAAACCATAGGATAAAAGTAGTCCTGAAGACTTCCCACATCATCCCAACTTATAGTGATAATGGGATAATCAGCTTCCACTGATCCAAACCCATACCTTCAAAATAACAAAATGGTTCGAACCCTCGTGGCTTCAGGAGTTCCCAATGACCTGAAGACACCTTAAACTATCTAAATCCATTACAAAGCTTCTAATGTACCTCTATCACCATATAGAGAAGTAAATTAATGAGAAAAAATTGAATTTTCCACCCCACTGGGAGTTTGTACAGGGCCAAGAACTGGGAAAAACTCACTAAAACCCTTGGGGGTCTTTTTGGGTGGCATACTTTAAATATCAAAAGGACACAAAACCAGATCATCACCCACCCAAAACTCAAAAAAAATGAACATATCAGGAAAATAATATAGATCTTAAACTAAAAACCACAAAATAAAGGTGAAAATAGTTATCAAAAACCACCACTTCCATTTCAAATTTAAAACCATTTCACACCAAGTACACTTTTTAAAATCACCAATACGCACATTCTGCAACAAAACCAAACCTTTAAATCACCATCCTTTTGAAAAACCCCTTTTTCCAAAAGTCATTTTCCATTTTAAAATCCACTCACACCCACCAAAATAAGAACAAAGCACAACTCACACTGAACTCTAAGAATAGGGAACTAGTGGTCATGCATGAACTAGACACATGGTTTAGTGGACCATGCCCTAGGAAATTACCAACCACTAGAAGTAACTTGAACAATGCACTTGGGATCCAAATGGGTCACTACTCCACATAAGCCCACTACACATCATCAATTAACCACCATTTTCATTCCACATCTACACACCTTAAACCAGAATAAAAGACTCAATTCATGAACTAACCCTGGAAAATCGAGGCTCAATACGAGTAACAGTTTGTGATGATCTTTTTGTACCTTACCTATAGAGTTCTAACATTCCTAATCTCTAAAATACCAAATTCCCCAAATAAAAAAGGGCTAATCAGATACTATCTTTTCATGAACCAGGTTGGGCTACCATCCAACCTGACACCCGATCTGGCCCGTGATAATTCCTGAGAGGCATTCCCGATCATCCTGGGTTGGAGACTAGAACCAAGCATCAAAGATATCACAATGGGAATGATTTATCCCAATAAAAACTGAAATAAACAAACTAAACAGAGCACACAAAAAACCAAGAGGGTCTATAAAAAATAAATATAATGAATACATCAACTAGATCCAAATACATCAATAGATGAAAAAACTAAAATATAAAAAATAAAACTAAAACCAAACTGGAAATGACATGATATCCATGTGACCTCTTGGTAACAACCAACCATAATAACAACCTTATCCGAAGGAAAACTCAAACCAGAAAACTAAACCTACAAAACAAATCAGGTCTATCAACACTGAGTTGCATAAGTGGGGTGTGATCATAAAAACCTCAGTAGGTAAGCACCATAGAGTCCATACATTTCCTTTCCTGAAAAATTCCATGAAAACTAGTCTGAAAATATATATAAAAAATAAGTTTTTTATCATTTTAAAGAACTAAATACATCCTTCCCTTCTTAAAATAGTTTTCCATTTTCAAAACCCAGTTTACAAAACCAATAGTCGAATGATAATCCAAACCAGGTAGTAAAAAGGGCTATGCTGAAAATAAAGGAAACCAAGAAACGTAGGCAAAAACCATCAGAATTAACAACCAAAGTGTATTAGAATTAAAATAGAACATATATATTAATAATCATGGTCATTTCATAAACATATCTATAATAAATCCCTAGATATATTCAGTTGTAATCACCTACTGATGTATGGTGTAGCTCAATAGTTAGCAACCAACCTGGTTTCACTAAACAAGCCTCACCAGTAGCACATTCTAACTAGCCTCTCATTGAATCCTGGGGTACCAGTATGTTAAATTGGGACCAGTAAGAAACCATCACTCAACACTCTATATGATGCCTAGTAATCCCTTGATAATAGTACATAGTAAATCAGTAGGTCATCAGACATTTGGAATAAACCAATAACCCATATATGCCACTTTTAATTCCTAGCCAAAACACTAAAAACACCCATGTGATGACCCTCTCCTCGAAGGGACTATATAGAGGCGCCTGTCACACATCCAATAATCCAAGTGAAAACCTAAACTACACATCACATGGGTTTCAAAAAAAATTCCAGATCACCATAAAATACCAACCAAGAATTTACATTCCCAAAAACAAAATAATTTCCAAAACCAATTCCAATTCCATGGTAAAACATCATTTAATGGGGAAATCTTTCAAATGCGCCTTTATCACATTTAGTTACAAAACCACATTATAAGATCCCAAATGGGACAATATTTAAGAAACACATTTGAAAAACACACATGAGATCATTTGAAAACCACAGAACCATTTAGGAACCATTGTGGTTTTAAAAGAACCATTTTAAATGAAGAGGGATAGAGAAAGGAAGAAATGGGAGGAGAGTATTTTGGAAAACATGTTTTAAAAAAATCTGATGAAATCCATTATCATTTATGAGATTATCCATATGTGAACCCAATTCAAACAAAGATATGTCTACATCCAATGGAACACCCAGTGAAATCCATATAAAACCAAGGTTTTTAATTAAAGGATCACATGGAACACCATATCAAAACACAAGAGTTTACACACAAGACTTAGATCATTTTCTTAACACTAAAATCCACACACCAAGATCATTCGCAATGAAAACCAAATTTCCAAAGCCTTTCCAAGTCTAAACAGAACCCCAAGTTCTCAATTTCATTTTAAGATACCAATTCATATTTCATCAAACACTTTTCATATATATTTAATAATAATTAAAGATAACCTTTAAACACCCATTTTCATCAAATTTCCATCATTGAAATCCCAAAACAAGTTACACTAACATACCACCTCCAAGATTATAGAATTTCAAAATCATTTGACGAAATATTAAGCATCAATGGAACGTATCAAAAAGGAAATTGATGGAAACACCTATCTCAACAATGTTAAAATCAAAAAAACACCAATATAAGGAAGAAATTAGCCCAAAAGGCAATCTACACACCCTAACATTCAAGAAAAATAATTCAAACATAAACCCTATCCTCTAGGGTTCATCTAAGAGGAAACCAAGTCAAGGAATTCCAATAAACCAAGAGAGAAAGAGAGATTAAAAAAGAATAATAATTACCCAAGGAATATTCCGCCTAATATTTGAGGTATAATCACCTTTAATCCAAAGAGAATGAGAGGAGGAATCCTCTCAAGGCTTCCATGGAGCCTTATAAGTTACTGGGGAAGGAGAGGAGTGGATTTTGGGTTAAAAAATAAGAGGGGAAAGGGGTGATTTCAACTTTTAAGACACATGGGAAACTCTAATGGTTTGGCCACATGGTTTTCAAAACTATTCTCTAACTGTGAACACCATAATTGGAAGAGGATGACATTGGAATGGGCTGGAAACATGGTTTTGGAAACTGTGCATCAACTGTGTAACTCGGATCTATCAAATGAAAGATCCATTTTGCATTCTTGTTGTGTGGTTTCATCTAACCATAAGCAAGTCATGTGTTTTTTTCAGGAACCAACCAGGAGTTAAAAATTTGTATTAGTCCTTGAACGGTTTGTGCCAAACCATACTCAAACTTTGTATAGGAACAAAACTTACCCAAAACCTCCAAAACTCAAAAAACTTTTGGTGGAAACTCAACCTTATCCTCGAACAAAAGATCAGATACCAAGAAAAGAATCAAATAAAGGAAAACCCATAGTCAGGTTGTGATAATATTTATAAATTAATGTTTTTTAATCTAAGGTGGTGAACCTCATATCACATTTCAATAAACTATGAATATTACTATAAGGTAGAGTACATAGTACAAACTACCTCAACATGGATCCAACTCTCATCCAATCAAATCCCAGATACTTTTCCTGAGTCATCCAAATCCATTCATCCTTCATAATTCTCCATGAGGTTCTAACTTATGCCTGAATGTTTTAAATTAATTAATTATAGATAAATTATAATTAATTATACAATTGCATGTAAACATACAACCAAAGTTTAAAGGAATATTTTCCAAAGACTTACCAATTATCATTGTCATCCCAAACCATGACCAACCACCCCTGAAAATTTTGTAACGCCATTCTGACATCATTCTAGGGAAAATATCCACCATGTGGTAATGAAAAAATGATAATTTAATATAATTAAATTGAAACATCAAGATGAATTCAACTAAGTGGTGTAACTTAGCCGCAGTGTCATCCAACAAAGTTTGGACACTCCTAATACACTTTTGATTATAAGACATGAAAAATCCCAAATTCAATTCTATGATTTGATTTCCAATTTAACTCAATTAGATAAAAACCCATACAATTAAACACCAAGGTACATGAATTAAATGAAATTTCCAACAACAAAACACATTCATCATCACAGGACATCCTTTAGAAATGTCATCACTCTCAGAAAATTATACCAAGACCCTATAGAATTATCATCCAATTCTCTAGTTAGAATAAAAAAATAAAACAATAATGACCAAGATGATCAAGAGGAAGGGGATTCAAATAGAATTGATATATTAACGTATTTAAAGGTTCAATAATTACCAAGAGGGGCCATAAATAATGAATGGAATAGAATTCCACCACCACATGATCAAGAAGGGAGCCAAGAACAATGAAGAATGACATATCTTCCCAGATTCACCAACAAATCTCACCTAGATATACCCTGGATTAAGGGAAATTCATGGGGGGAGGAGAAGAGGACAGTAAATCTGAATTTATCTCAAAAATTTGAGCATGGGAGATAAATATGGAGAGGTTATTGGTGGGAAAAATAACCAAAATACCCTCTAATTAAAACAACCCAGTTCACCCCATCAGTTGGTTGGTGAGTCATACTAGGAATCAAAGCTGCTTTACACCCCATAGGCTAGTTGGTGGGTGCCACCAGATAGAAGGTGTTTGTAAAAGCATCCCGAAATACTCTTGGCCACCTCCACTAAAAATCTAAAATCTGATTCAACCACTAAGGTTCATTTCATGTGTAAAAACACCTACTTAAGATGTTTAAATGGATAGCATCTTAGTTCATCACCCATTTCTCCAAATTCGCTATCCACTAGAAAAAAGTTCAAATTACCTCTGAAAATCATGACCTGTAATTATGAGGTTCATTATAATATCCTCACAACAGCACTTATCATCCTTGAAAAGTTGTTGTAGCATGTGAACTGTTCCTCCCGATCTTCCTCGATCATCATCCTCAGGGAGTTCTTTGCATTCCATCCTAAAACACCAACTAAAAACTCCAAGGATGTTCTCATTAATAAACACCCATCATGATCTTCTAGAATGACCTCAAGCACAAATCACCAGAAAGCAAGCCAAAAGCTCATTGTTAACTAACATCGAGACTACAGTCACTATATCTATCTGACTCTACATGTCATAATATCTTCAATTGAATCCTCTCAAATCAACAAGGTTATCTCCACCATAGTAATGACCATAAGAAACATTATTTTGATAGTCCAGTGAAACACTTAGTGTGGTTCAGTTCCATCATGCTCAATCAGAAACAAAACACAAATTAAAATATGATACCCAAACCACTTTCATGGTTCTAAGCTGAACCAATGAGTCTCTACCGACCAACGCAACCCAAACATTTTAAGCATTATAAATTTTTATGATCCAATTATTAAACATTTATACATAACTAATATGATGATATTGATGTGGTTCCAACCCACCACATTTATTTTTACATGGAAACACTGGTTGGTTTTATATTGGACAACTTCCAATAAAATTACCCAACCTCAACAATCAATGCTTCACAAATCCATTGATTATGATGCCTTATGCCTCAAAGAAATCATTAAATCAATCCAACCTCCTTACGAAATATCTAAAGTTCTTCAAAGTAAGTTCTTTGATAGATTCACTAATCACAAACTCCATCCATAAGGCTCTCTTTCATGAACCAACAATCCAAAAATATGAATCACTCTCAGATTTCACCAATAGTGCTCTGAATCTGATGACTATATCTGGTCTTTACCCATTTCCATATCTAAATAAAACATCATGAATTTTTCATAGAACAAGATACTCTCAAGTCCATCACACATTAGTCTTATAAAGTCACCAAAATTGTCTGATGGCTAGTCTTAAACCATTCCATGACCCTTCCATTGAAAGGGTAATCCACTCACATCCAAATTGATTCTCCCCACCATAGGAGTATCCTTATCATTACACTACAATGCACACATAGCTCTACTCATAACCTGACTATTCCATCACTGAATATGATGACTAAGTTTGATTGTCTATTAATTCCTAATTCCAAAGAAAAACCTAGCATTACACACACATGGATTACCTAGGATGCAGTTTACTACATTCAATAATTCATTCTTGACATGAGATATGTACTCCAGCAGCCTATGCATGGGTGATGACCTATGACCCTGATGAGTCTTTCCACTGAACACAAACCGCTAAAATGAACCACAATATATCCTCTAATAATAAACATAAGTTGACTATACAATGGTACCCTGATTCATTATTGATTTCATCTTCCACCGTAGAGACATCTCCACACTCATCGCCTAATGGGCCTCCAAGCCATGCAATTTACATGTTGAAGATGTCGATAGCTAACCAATTGGGTGAACTTGAACCAAATTTAGTAGTAACCTACCATTTCTTGATCTTTTTATTCGTTAATAGAACCTAAAACATTCTCATTGATTTTCTCACCACCATGTTTCTACCAATTCAACCGACTCCAGGAATAACTATGGACATAAATGCTCCTACATCATGGTTTTCCATCAAGTTGTGATAACACTTATCTTTACTCCAAAAAATTTATTTCCGCAAGAGTTTTGAACCTCCAAGATGGACTCACATTCCTCTTTAGATGTCCACACTATATAAGGATCTAGGTCCACCCAACTGAGCACCCTCATTGCTCCTTTTCAACATCGAGCATCTCATTCATGCCTAAATATACCACGCATTAAATCACCACTCAAGTGTCACTCTTAGAACCATAGTCATAAACTTATGTTCTCACTATGCATTTGAAGGTGCACGAAGAACTAATAAGGTTTATTTCCTAAAATATTATGTCTTTCAACCCAAACCCCATATCAATAGAATTGTCACTCAAGGTTCTCTATACTCCAAGGTTGCAAGGAAACTCTCAAGATCTTTCTATGAGCCTTACCAAGGTTATTCACGTGCATAGGGAATTTTCATCAATTAAATCCACCACTCATGCACTAACATTTACTATCCCTTCACAAGGAGACGTTCTCACTTAGGTTACTTCCGAGAATTATGAAGAACCGAATCACTAGTAACCAGAGTTACATCTCCATGGCCACAATGTTTTTCTATATAGACCATAAAATGGTATCTATAAGGGCCAAAACTCATGGAAAAACACTTAGGAACATCTCTACAGACATGACACCTAGTTTTAATTAAACCTAATATGATTGGGTGAAACATGGATAACTATACATATGATATAGTTGGAACCGTAATTTATCCAAACTCAAATAATAGACACTCACAAAATAATTTTCATAAGTGTCTCTTAATATGAAAATGACCTAATAATATTCACTCCATCATCCATGCATAGAGGGACTGCAGCATCATCGTCATCATCATCGTCACCTAGGTTCTCCACATCGTGGTCTCACATGACCTTCTATCATAAGTAGACATGAATAGGGTTTCAACTGAATACAATGTCATCAAGAACTCATATATGAAAACACAATGCACGTTTTTGACCCCTAATTATTTGATTCCTTCTTTATTAGTATAATTACACATAATATAATATATGTCATGTGAAACCGACATGCCAAATATGATGGATGTGAAAACTCTTTCCGATATGGATAATAGTAGAATACATATGAAATTACAATCCTCAAAATCCATGTGTGATGCATGAGGTGAAATCATATAACCATAATAGAATAAGCTAAAAATATCAACCATGTGCCTTGGTAACCTAGAATTACCTCAAGAAAGGTGTTCATGGAACACATATTGAGTTTCATCACAAGTTCTGAAACGTTCATAAGTCTCCTATCTATCAACTCCCTAAATCAATAAAACAAAAGAGTTCTAATCCCATTTTGTAACACCCTGACCTGAATCATCAGGTTTGATCCAGAGTGACATGTGACATAAAGAACATATCTCTATATGAAAAAGGCTACTTACAAGAAGTAATGGATTAAAGTGGATATTGGGGAGACTATACCATCCATCAGGGTGAAAATAAATAGATAAATACCAAAAAATGTGAGAATATACAATCAGAGTATACAGTACCAAGAAACATACCATTTTTAATGAATGAATGTGGAAACAATAGACTCAACGGTAAAACCTGAATACAAGGACACTTATTAACTATCCGAATAATCAAATAAAAAAAATAAAAGGTAAAACATAAAATCGGTCTCTATAACCAAATCTAAAACCCACCTACTCCTAGTCTTCAGACTTGTAGTGAGCTATCTCACTCAATGATCAAAATCATGCCACAGAATAATCTATACCTTTAACAAGTGATGGATTCTATGTTACCCAAGTTCCATGAATTATTGATTAGGGTGTGAGTAAAACTCAGTAGGGAATCACCAAAGTGGTCTATTAACTAAATAGTTTGTTCAATGTATGTACATGTGATAACCTTAGTAGAAATTAAACAAACAATATATGACTACACAAACATATCATATAATCACCAATGTATAAGTAAGAAAAAAACATATAATTCGAGCAATCATGAACTCACTAAAACTCCACAGACCCCTGGTTACACCTTATTCAGCTCCATATAGGAAATATAGTTATATTAGAGTCATAAACTAGAGCCATCCACAATGTCACCACATGTACTCCATGGAAACCAAAAGGTTAGTGAGTCTTAGGTCAAGCCATATGGTCATCATTCCTTGTCTCTCTCATGGGTAAGGCCATAGGGACATCATACCCTGACACTCCCTCATGTTAGGCCACAAGGTTTTCATATCTCGACCTTGTGTCTTGGATCAGATCTCTAAGAGCATCATAACCCACTATCACTTCTCGGGTCAAGACATAAGGTCATCATTCCCCCAGGTCATACCATAAATCCATTATTCCCCATTTTCAAACTCAGTCCTTTCATTATATCATATGAATCATCTAAAACTCTCCCCATGTAGTCCTACCATGCCATAATGGGTCCACTAATCACTTTTGTAAAATGGATAGAACTAAAAAAACATATCATATTAAATACTTCACAAGGAAATAGTGTCATCACACATATAGGAATAAGAAATTCATATCAAGCATGAGTATCATTATCCTTATACACACACATGTGATCAAACATCAAACATGGTCTAATAGGCTACACATACACACACACATATAATAAAGAATCAAACATAGTCTCCCAAGATGCACACATACACACATGTGATCAAGAATAAAACATGGTTTCATTGGCTACACACGCACACACACATGTGATCGAGAAACAAACATGGTCTCACATGATACATACTCAAACACATGTAATCAAGCATTAAACATGCTCTCAGGGGATACACATGCACACAAGTGTGATAAAGCATCAAATATGGTCTCATAGGATCTAGGTCTCATGTAGTGCAACCAAACACCCATGGGGGTACATATAATATAAGGCATCCATTAGTGATCAAGCCTAGGCCACTAGGGGATTACATCAAGATAATGCACAAGGGTCTGTCATGTCCCTTGGCACTTTGTTCGGTTACATTAGGGACAATTAATTTAATTAGTTAAGGCTTATGGACCATTAATTAAATAAGCATTACACGTTATTCAAAGCACATTTATGAATCAAGGTTAATTAACTTAAGGTGGTGAACCTCATATCAGAGGATAATAAATTATGGATATTAACATAGGGTAGAGTACATGGGACCACCTACCTTAACATGGAGCCAACTCTCATCCAAGAAAATTTCAACTTCTTTATCTGAGACATTCAAGTCCATTCATCGTCTATCAATCGCTACGAGTTTCTAACTCACACTCATGAATTTAAAATTAATTTATTATAAATAAATTGTAATTAATTAAATTATTACAAGAAAATTTACAACCAAACATGAAATTAATACTTGTTGGAGACTTATCAGGTATCACCGTCTATCCAAAACCGTGAACAACCACCCATGGAAGGTCCATAACACCCTTGTGACATCATTTAAGTAAAAATACCAATCATGCATCAATGGAATAAAGAAAATTTTAAGATAATTAAATTTGAACCTCTAGAAGAACATAACTAAGAAATATACCTTAGCTGTGACATCATCCAATGGAGTTGGGCCACGGTCAGCACAATCTCGATTATAAGGCCTTAAAAATTCCCAATTCAATTCAAAAATTAGATATTATATTTTAATCAATTCAAAAAAAAAATCATAGTAGGAAACACCAATGGACATGCCTTCAATGAAACACCCAACAATGACATGTCTTCATCATCATGGGATATCCACTGGCTATGCCAATCCAAATCCCCATCCCACTCAAACAATTCCACCAAGAACTGGTGGAATTTTCATCCAATTATCTATTTAGAATATATAGAGAGACAAAACAATGACCAAGAAGATCAAGGAGTGTAATATTCGAAGATAATTGAGACATGAAAGGATCAGAAGGGTTAAGACTTACCAAGGGGAACTCATGGAGGGAGGAGGAGAGTGGGGTAAAACTCAATGGCCCTTAATAATTTAAGCAAGGGAGATAAATCCTAAGAGGGGCTTGGTTTCCAAAATGGCCAAAAGATCACCCACTTAAAACTGACCAGTGTGCCCCACAGGCTAGTCGGTGGGCCCACCTGGTGCAATCTCACCGGATGGACGGTGAGTCTTGTTGGGTGGAAGGGCTATTTCCCATCCCACTAGTTAGTCGGTGGTGATAGTAGAAGCCTCGGTTGTTCTAGGCCTCCACCAACAAAAACCTAAGATCTAATCCACCCAACAATATTCCTTTCAAGTGTAAAAACACCTCAATAATATTTTCAAATAGTTATCATCTTAGTTTTTCACCCAATTCTATAAACAAGCTATCTACTATACAGAAAGTTCAAATACCCTCGGAAAATCATGACATGTAATGACACTAGTCATTACATCCAAGGTGGGAGATTATGAGGATAGTCCCACCAATAGGAATTCTACATGTTTGAATTTCATTGAATATTCTTATTATAATGCCCCAGCCTTAAACCTTACTTAATCTTGAGTTATTACAAGATTACACATTGAGGATCTTTTCAGGTTTAGAGTTTTAGAGAATTAGATCATGAAACTTGCATTACATTCCACATTTAAACAAAGTGGTTACATAAAAGACAGTATTCATTCTTCCCATCAATGGAAACATGTTTAAAATGAAACATGGATTCTTTCTTGACACATCCTCGACACTATCATCACATCATGTACCTTTCCCTTGACCTGTGAAAAACATTTCAAAAACTTGGGATGAGCATAAAAGGCTCAGTAAGGGTTATAAAAATATGGAAAGGAAACATGAGTTCGTATATACATAAGAATGAAATCATACTTTACCCATAAAACATAGGCATATCAAATCATGAATAAATCATAGAAAACATAAGACATAAAGGTAACTTGAGGAATTCATAACATTCTTACGTAGGGAGTGACTATAGCATCCCGTCTTTTTATAACATAACTTTTCATTCCATTACACGGAACTGAGGATCTTTAAGGTTTAGTGTCTTGGAAACAAGGAACATAAAACATGAAACAAAAAAAACATTCTTCTTAAACACTTGAAAGTCTTCTCCTCATGTTCACCCTAGGCTCATTACTGCATCTCATAACCTGGGGACATACATCAAAAGGAAGGGTGAGCCGAAGGCCCAGCAAGGGAAACAAGTGAAACATTTTACATATGAACTTGAGATACATCAATAAAGTCATGAAAAGAACTTTAATGCATGAAAATGAAATCATGAGGCATATCATAATAAAAATAACATTTTTCATAACTTGAAGATGTGGCTGCAACATTTAATATTGACAATCGTTTCGTTTCACCAAGGTCCATCCCCAAGGTGTCGTTAAAAATTACCAAGGTTATTCACCAAGGCATCGTTAAAATTGTAATCTCTAGTGGTTACATCATTACCCAATGCATTGGAGCGCTATCAGGGCGCACCCTTAAATTTGCCTTTATTATCATGTGAGCCACATATATCATCATCAAAAATTTCATAAATAACCCATATAGCATAAAATAAATGGGTTTCATTTCATAATCATAACGTTTTAAAAACTGCTTTAAAGACATGATCTTTATGTCACTTTAAACCCACGGAAAGGGAAAGAGGGTTTCATGTATGTAAATCCCAGAATTTAAAATAGAACATTTTGATATATATGTGGATACCCCTGTAGAAATAAGAGCTTTGAGTATTCACTTTATAACATAAAATAATTTTTAGAAAATAGAGAGAGGCACTTTGAGACGAAAATTCTGCAGCATAACGACTATGTTTCGGGGTTTTAGAAAACATTGAGAAGAGAGGGGACATGGGTCAAACATTCATAAATGACCCATCAAACAGTAGAGGGACAAAATATAAGGGATTTAAGAACATGGTAATGAAATTTTAAAATATACCATATGAAATGAAGAACATGAAAGGAAGAAAAAATACGATTTCTATTGTGAGAATTCGGCAGCCTAACGGTGTCACTTAAACTTCAACAAAATTGAATTGCCAATGTCCAATAGGGTATCTCATCATATGAACATAAGAGTCCAGTATGATAGATATAGAGATCATACCCCAACATAATAGAAAGGAACTTGAAAGAATTGACATGAAAGTAGAACTTCAAAACGAGAAGGGTGAAGAACCACTTAAAAATTCGGCAGCCTAACGGCGTCACTTAAACTTCAACAAAATTGAATTGACAAGGTCAAATAGGGTCTCTCATCATATGAACATAAGATTCTAGTATGATAGATATAGAGATCATACCCCAACATAATATAAAGGAACTTGAAATAATTGACATGAAAGTGGAACTTCAAAACGAGAAGGGTGAAGAACCACTTAAAAATTCGGCAGCCTAACGGCGTCACTTAAACTTCAACAAAATTGAATTGACAAGGTCAAATAGGGTCTCTCATCATATGAACATAAGAGTCTAGTATGATAGATATAAAGATCATACCCCAACATAATATAAAGGAACTTGAAAGAATTGACATGAAAGTGGAACTTCAAAACGAGAAGGGTGAAGAACCACTTAAAAATTCGGCAGCCTAACGGCGCCACTTAAAACTTCAAAATACTGAATTGAAGAGATCAAATGGGGTCTCTCATCATATGATCATAAAATATCAGTATGATAAATTTAGAGATCATACCCCAACATAATAAAAAGGAACTTGAAATACTTTACATGAAAATAGATCTTGAAAAATGAGAAGGGAGAAAGAATCCGTTACAAAAATTTCGGCAGCCTAACGGTGCCACTTAAAACATCATAAAACGAAATAATGAGAGTAAGAGGGGATCTCTCATTATGTGAACATGAAAAGGGCAGTAAGAGGAGTATAAAAGAACACCCTTTAACATAAGAACATGGAGCATAAAAGAAATTACATAAAAGAGATTTCTTGAAAAGAAAGAGAGAGATCAGATCCCTTACCTTAAAATGTAACTCTTAAACCTCAAAGGTTGGGACCTTGAGGGCTTGGGGGCACCTTGGGAGGACTCCTTGGAAGGTAATGAAACCAGAAATTCGTTGGGAATGAGTGGGGAGTCGAATGGATGAGAGGAGGGCTTGGTATTTATTGGGAAAGTGAGGGGACAAGGCATTAATGACCAAGGGACACCTCACATGTGCTTTTCTCAAACCCATGTGCTCTCCCTTGGCATTTATCATGGAGTTAGGCCACATGGGGCCCCCATAACAATAATTCATCACCCTTGGCCGGCCAACCCTTAAAAAAACTCATGACATCATCATGACACAGTTATGATGTCATTAAACATACCGAAACCCTAAAACTGTATTTTTACTATTCACTGAAAATTCAACTTTCTCAGAAAAATCCCAAAATTTCACATTAACCAAATATCAATGCTCTGATTTCAAAAATGAAATCCATTTTATAAAAATAATTTTCTAAATATTTTTAATTTAATTTTTAAATAAAAAACACTATTCATCGAAAATTCATTTTTTCAGAAAAAACCCCAAAAATTACCATAACATAATATCGATGCTCTGAGTTCAAAAATAAAGTCATTTTTATAAAAATAATTTTCTAATTATTTTTAATTAAATTTTTAATTAAAAAAACACTATTCACCCGAAAAAACTAATACTTGAATAATAATTAATGAAACCGTTATTTAACTATTTTATTGAATCACATTACTTAATCAAGGTGCCTAGATTATTTTAAAACTTTCTTTAAGTGAGATTACTAATCCATTTGGTCATATTACTAATCCTAATCATAAAATCACTATTCATAATTTACTATTCATCGAAAATCAAGTTGATCTTATTAGACTCCAAATTTCGTACTGAACATAATTGTAGAAGACCATTTTTCGAAAATCATTACACATTTTAAGTTATTTAAGGTTTACATAAACATTTTTTTCAAAATATTCTTTTGAAAATTCATCAAAAATATGCATACTATTTTTATCCAGTCATTTGAAAATTCATAAACTTCATCATAAGCAGAAATCCCAATTTTTATTTAAAACAAGGATTACACAAGGTAGTTACGGTCTCGTTACATAGCCCCTTATAATACCAGCATAGGACCTAAGAGTAAGGTGTGCTAGGGTGATAGAATCTTGGGGCGGCTCGGTCAACATTGCCCGAGTAGTAATTTCTATCAGTTTGAACTTCTCGCGAAGGCGATTCCGTTCTAGCTTCACATGATGAAGTTCGGCTTGGGTTTGGTCCAGAGCAAAGGCCAATGGTGCTACCTCCTTCCCAAGCTCTGTTAGATGGGCTTCGATCGGTCCATGACTACTAGGTGAGGCCATCAAATCTTCTTTCTATAATAATCAACCATGATTACTTATATATAGAGACAATAATCAAAACATTTTGTTCATAGCGGTCATATTGACCGATGGTCATATAACAGTCAAAACCAATGGTCTCATTCTAATTATAATCATGTTTATCAAATAAAACACTTGTTGAGTAATAAAAATAACGCATAAAATTAGGAAACAATATTTATTTAAAATTTCGGGTCGTTACAATCTTCCCCCCTTAAGAAATTGCGTCCTCGCAATTTTTTTAAAATTGTGTTTTGAAATTTCATTGAAAGTCCCACATCGGAAAAGGGGTCAGTAAAACTATTACATTAAAAGAAAGAAAGGGAATTACAAAGGTCACCTGAGTTAACCCACACTAGGGTTCCATGTAGGAAAACATGGACATGGAGGAAAAAACAAAGGGTCAAGTTCTGAGGGAGAGTGATAGAGAACATGATTAGGAGAAAGTTAACCATGAGAAAATCCCAAACTTATGATGTGTGTAAACGGTCTTTGATTACCTAGTAGGAAACGTAAACCAACAACATTTTTGTTTTATGTTTCTTTTCATAATTTTGAGGATTTCATTTACTACATAGAACAAAAACATAAGAAAATATACCTACCTTCCAGTAGAGTTTCATCCTTTAACAAGTCCCTACCAACACGAATCTTTTCTCCAAATGATGAGAATTCAAAAACACTTGGTCTCATAAAAGCACAAGAATCATCTTCTATAGAATCACATAATCTACAAAAGATTAACTATCTATTTCTTCTATCTTTAAACATTATCCTAAAAACAGAAAGGTTAAGGTAAAAAAAACTCTTCAAAAAGAAAGAATCCCATAGGAATGGAAACTACTTTTAAATCATCAAAGTTCCATGGTACTACCCAAAGTTCATCATAGACCATTCCATAAATAACGGTCCTTAAAATTCCTCAAAACAAACCAAACTAAGATTGAAACCCAAATACAATAAGGATTTGATAACATAGTCTTCCAAAACAACTTCATTGTTCATCTCCAGACAACATCAACCACTCCTAACATCTTATAAAAAAGTAGCTAACCTAAACATATTTTACCCAAGATAGGTTAGTCATTCCCTTAAGTAACCTAAATTACTATAAGTTCACCTTAAATTCATCGATTCTTCAAAATATAAGTCAACCTTACTCCTCAATGAAAATACCGTAGTAATCTATTTACCTTGATCAAATATGGTTCCCAAAATAATGAACGTCTTCCAAAATAATAATCATATTTTAATCCCCTAATCATCCCTGTCATATTAATACGAAAATTGTCTCATTTCCTATCACATTGGTTGTCGGAACATGTTCTTCCATTTCCCACCATTAACTAAGAAGAGAAGCATAATTAGGGGCTTAAGTACTTAGCTAATAATCATGAAAAGGAACTGAAAGCATATAAGGATAACTTGTATATGAAAGGTATACCCTAACTTGTGATCTCCTAGGTTCCCATCTAGGTTATGAATGATCATATATTCTTATGTGAACCTTTATTTTATTTTATCTTTGTTCCTTTAACAATGGTTCATACCAAGCTTATGAATTTACCAAAGCATATCCCCCGGGAGTGTCGTAACCAAGAGTGCAGCAAGGCCCGTTGTTGTGTACCAGTTCCCGTTCGAGTCTAGCTCAAAGCGGTGTTTTCGGGTTTTACCCCTATGTACATCTGTGCCAGAGCCACCTCTACCTGCTCGTATCCAGACAGGGATGTATTTGCTTGGCAACCCCTTACTCAATACTCACCAAAATACCAGGAAGATTTCCTATATTAAACTTTTCTATAGGGTTCGTCCTAGAGTTTTCATATCCTAATTTCCACAAATAACTAAACCATCCTTTGATACCAACTATAGCATCCCGTCTTTTTATAACATAACTTTTCATTCCATTACACGGAACTGAGGATCTTTAAGGTTTAGTGTCTTGGAAACAAGGAACATAAAACATGAAACAAAAAAAACATTCTTCTTAAACACTTGAAAGTCTTCTCCTCATGTTCACCCTAGGCTCATTACTGCATCTCATAACCTGGGGACATACATCAAAAGGAAGGGTGAGCCGAAGGCCCAGCAAGGGAAACAAGTGAAACATTTTACATATGAACTTGAGATACATCAATAAAGTCATGAAAAGAACTTTAATGCATGAAAATTAAATCATGAGGCATATCATAATAAAAATAACATTTTTCATAACTTGAAGATGTGGCTGCAACATTTAATATTGACAATCGTTTCGTTTCACCAAGGTCCATCCCCAAGGTGTCGTTAAAAATTACCAAGGTTATTCACCAAGGCATCGTTAAAATTGTAATCTCTAGTGGTTACATCATTACCCAATGCATTGGAGCGCTATCAGGGCGCACCCTTAAATTTGCCTTTATTATCATGTGAGCCACATATATCATCATCAAAAATTTCATAAATAACCCATATAGCATAAAATAAATGGGTTTCATTTCATAATCATAACGTTTTAAAAACT
Source organism: Viscum album (assembly GCA_963277665.1). Taxonomy (NCBI): domain Eukaryota; kingdom Viridiplantae; phylum Streptophyta; class Magnoliopsida; order Santalales; family Viscaceae; genus Viscum; species Viscum album. Next base: position 998,429,730 of record OY728135.1, read on the forward strand.
GCTTTAAAGACATGATCTTTATGTCACTTTAAACCCACGGAAAGGGAAAGAGGGTTTCATGTATGTAAATCCCAGAATTTAAAATAGAACATTTTGATATATATGTGGATACCCCTGTAGAAATAAGAGCTTTGAGTATTCACTTTATAACATAAAATAATTTTTAGAAAATAGAGAGAGGCACTTTGAGACGAAAATTCTGCAGCATAACGACTATGTTTCGGGGTTTTAGAAAACATTGAGAAGAGAGGGGACATGGGTCAAACATTCATAAATGACCCATCAAACAGTAGAGGGACAAAATATAAGGGATTTAAGAACATGGTAATGAAATTTTAAAATATACCATATGAAATGAAGAACATGAAAGGAAGAAAAAATACGATTTCTATTGTGAGAATTCGGCAGCCTAACGGTGTCACTTAAACTTCAACAAAATTGAATTGCCAATGTCCAATAGGGTCTCTCATCATATGAACATAAGAGTCCAGTATGATAGATATAGAGATCATACCCCAACATAATAGAAAGGAACTTGAAAGAATTGACATGAAAGTAGAACTTCAAAACGAGAAGGGTGAAGAACCACTTAAAAATTCGGCAGCCTAACGGCGTCACTTAAACTTCAACAAAATTGAATTGACAAGGTAAAATAGGGTCTCTCATCATATGAACATAAGATTCTAGTATGATAGATATAGAGATCATACCCCAACATAATATAAAGGAACTTGAAATAATTGACATGAAAGTGGAACTTCAAAACGAGAAGGGTGAAGAACCACTTAAAAATTCGGCAGCCTAACGGCGTCACTTAAACTTCAACAAAATTGAATTGACAAGGTCAAATAGGGTCTCTCATCATATGAACATAAGAGTCTAGTATGATAGATATAAAGATCATACCCCAACATAATATAAAGGAACTTGAAAGAATTGACATGAAAGTGGAACTTCAAAACGAGAAGGGTGAAGAACCACTTAAAAATTCGGCAGCCTAACGGCGCCACTTAAAACTTCAAAATACTGAATTGAAGAGATCAAATGGGGTCTCTCATCATATGATCATAAAATATCAGTATGATAAATTTAGAGATCATACCCCAACATAATAAAAAGGAACTTGAAATACTTTACATGAAAATAGATCTTGAAAAATGAGAAGGGAGAAAGAATCCGTTACAAAAATTTCGGCAGCCTAACGGTGCCACTTAAAACATCATAAAACGAAATAATGAGAGTAAGAGGGGATCTCTCATTATGTGAACATGAAAAGGGCAGTAAGAGGAGTATAAAAGAACACCCTTTAACATAAGAACATGGAGCATAAAAGAAATTACATAAAAGAGATTTCTTGAAAAGAAAGAGAGAGATCAGATCCCTTACCTTAAAATGTAACTCTTAAACCTCAAAGGTTGGGACCTTGAGGGCTTGGGGGAACCTTGGGAGGACTCCTTGGAAGGTAATGAAACCAGAAATTCGTTGGGAATGAGTGGGGAGTCGAATGGATGAGAGGAGGGCTTGGTATTTATTGGGAAAGTGAGGGGACAAGGCATTAATGACCAAGGGACACCTCACATGTGCTTTTCTCAAACCCATGTGCTCTCCCTTGGCATTTATCATGGAGTTAGGCCACATGGGGCCCCCATAACAATAATTCATCACCCTTGGCCGGCCAACCCTTAAAAAAACTCATGACATCATCATGACACAGTTATGATGTCATTAAACATACCGAAACCCTAAAACTGTATTTTTACTATTCACTGAAAATTCAACTTTCTCAGAAAAATCCCAAAATTTCACATTAACCAAATATCAATGCTCTGATTTCAAAAATGAAATCCATTTTATAAAAATAATTTTCTAAATATTTTTAATTTAATTTTTAAATAAAAAACACTATTCATCGAAAATTCATTTTTTCAGAAAAAACCCCAAAAATTACCATAACATAATATCGATGCTCTGAGTTCAAAAATAAAGTCATTTTTATAAAAATAATTTTCTAATTATTTTTAATTAAATTTTTAATTAAAAAAACACTATTCACCCGAAAAAACTAATACTTGAATAATAATTAATGAAACCGTTATTTAACTATTTTATTGAATCACATTACTTAATCAAGGTGCCTAGATTATTTTAAAACTTTCTTTAAGTGAGATTACTAATCCATTTGGTCATATTACTAATCCTAATCATAAAATCACTATTCATAATTTACTATTCATCGAAAATCAAGTTGATCTTATTAGACTCCAAATTTCGTACTGAACATAATTGTAGAAGACCATTTTTCGAAAATCATTACACATTTTAAGTTATTTAAGGTTTACATAAACATTTTTTTCAAAATATTCTTTTGAAAATTCATCAAAAATATGCATACTATTTTTATCCAGTCATTTGAAAATTCATAAACTTCATCATAAGCAGAAATCCCAATTTTTATTTAAAACAAGGATTACACAAGGTAGTTACGGTCTCGTTACATAGCCCCTTATAATACCAGCATAGGACCTAAGAGTAAGGTGTGCTAGGGTGATAGAATCTTGGGGCGGCTCGGTCAACATTGCCCGAGTAGTAATTTCTATCAGTTTGAACTTCTCGCGAAGGCGATTCCGTTCTAGCTTCACATGATGAAGTTCGGCTTGGGTTTGGTCCAGAGCAAAGGCCAATGGTGCTACCTCCTTCCCAAGCTCTGTTAGATGGGCTTCGATCGGTCCATGACTACTAGGTGAGGCCATCAAATCTTCTTTCTATAATAATCAACCATGATTACTTATATATAGAGACAATAATCAAAACATTTTGTTCATAGCGGTCATATTGACCGATGGTCATATAACAGTCAAAACCAATGGTCTCATTCTAATTATAATCATGTTTATCAAATAAAACACTTGTTGAGTAATAAAAATAACGCATAAAATTAGGAAACAATATTTATTTAAAATTTCGGGTCGTTACAATCTTCCCCCCTTAAGAAATTGCGTCCTCGCAATTTTTTTAAAATTGTGTTTTGAAATTTCATTGAAAGTCCCACATCGGAAAAGGGGTCAGTAAAACTATTACATTAAAAGAAAGAAAGGGAATTACAAAGGTCACCTGAGTTAACCCACACTAGGGTTCCATGTAGGAAAACATGGACATGGAGGAAAAAACAAAGGGTCAAGTTCTGAGGGAGAGTGATAGAGAACATGATTAGGAGAAAGTTAACCATGAGAAAATCCCAAACTTATGATGTGTGTAAACGGTCTTTGATTACCTAGTAGGAAACGTAAACCAACAACATTTTTGTTTTATGTTTCTTTTCATAATTTTGAGGATTTCATTTACTACATAGAACAAAAACATAAGAAAATATACCTACCTTCCAGTAGAGTTTCATCCTTTAACAAGTCCCTACCAACACGAATCTTTTCTCCAAATGATGAGAATTCAAAAACACTTGGTCTCATAAAAGCACAAGAATCATCTTCTATAGAATCACATAATCTACAAAAGATTAACTATCTATTTCTTCTATCTTTAAACATTATCCTAAAAACAGAAAGGTTAAGGTAAAAAAAACTCTTCAAAAAGAAAGAATCCCATAGGAATGGAAACTACTTTTAAATCATCAAAGTTCCATGGTACTACCCAAAGTTCATCATAGACCATTCCATAAATAACGGTCCTTAAAATTCCTCAAAACAAACCAAACTAAGATTGAAACCCAAATACAATAAGGATTTGATAACATAGTCTTCCAAAACAACTTCATTGTTCATCTCCAGACAACATCAACCACTCCTAACATCTTATAAAAAAGTAGCTAACCTAAACATATTTTACCCAAGATAGGTTAGTCATTCCCTTAAGTAACCTAAATTACTATAAGTTCACCTTAAATTCATCGATTCTTCAAAATATAAGTCAACCTTACTCCTCAATGAAAATACCGTAGTAATCTATTTACCTTGATCAAATATGGTTCCCAAAATAATGAACGTCTTCCAAAATAATAATCATATTTTAATCCCCTAATCATCCCTGTCATATTAATACGAAAATTGTCTCATTTCCTATCACATTGGTTGTCGGAACATGTTCTTCCATTTCCCACCATTAACTAAGAAGAGAAGCATAATTAGGGGCTTAAGTACTTAGCTAATAATCATGAAAAGGAACTGAAAGCATATAAGGATAACTTGTATATGAAAGGTATACCCTAACTTGTGATCTCCTAGGTTCCCATCTAGGTTATGAATGATCATATATTCTTATGTGAACCTTTATTTTATTTTATCTTTGTTCCTTTAACAATGGTTCATACCAAGCTTATGAATTTACCAAAGCATATCCCCCGGGAGTGTCGTAACCAAGAGTGCAGCAAGGCCCGTTGTTGTGTACCAGTTCCCGTTCGAGTCTAGCTCAAAGCGGTGTTTTCGGGTTTTACCCCTATGTACATCTGTGCCAGAGCCACCTCTACCTGCTCGTATCCAGACAGGGATGTATTTGCTTGGCAACCCCTTACTCAATACTCACCAAAATACCAGGAAGATTTCCTATATTAAACTTTTCTATAGGGTTCGTCCTAGAGTTTTCATATCCTAATTTCCACAAATAACTAAACCATCCTTTGATACCAACTATAGCATCCCGTCTTTTTATAACATAACTTTTCATTCCATTACACGGAACTGAGGATCTTTAAGGTTTAGTGTCTTGGAAACAAGGAACATAAAACATGAAACAAAAAAAACATTCTTCTTAAACACTTGAAAGTCTTCTCCTCATGTTCACCCTAGGCTCATTACTGCATCTCATAACCTGGGGACATACATCAAAAGGAAGGGTGAGCCGAAGGCCCAGCAAGGGAAACAAGTGAAACATTTTACATATGAACTTGAGATACATCAATAAAGTCATGAAAAGAACTTTAATGCATGAAAATTAAATCATGAGGCATATCATAATAAAAATAACATTTTTCATAACTTGAAGATGTGGCTGCAACATTTAATATTGACAATCGTTTCGTTTCACCAAGGTCCATCCCCAAGGTGTCGTTAAAAATTACCAAGGTTATTCACCAAGGCATCGTTAAAATTGTAATCTCTAGTGGTTACATCATTACCCAATGCATTGGAGCGCTATCAGGGCGCACCCTTAAATTTGCCTTTATTATCATGTGAGCCACATATATCATCATCAAAAATTTCATAAATAACCCATATAGCATAAAATAAATGGGTTTCATTTCATAATCATAACGTTTTAAAAACTGCTTTAAAGACATGATCTTTATGTCACTTTAAACCCACGGAAAGGGAAAGAGGGTTTCATGTATGTAAATCCCAGAATTTAAAATAGAACATTTTGATATATATGTGGATACCCCTGTAGAAATAAGAGCTTTGAGTATTCACTTTATAACATAAAATAATTTTTAGAAAATAGAGAGAGGCACTTTGAGACGAAAATTCTGCAGCATAACGACTATGTTTCGGGGTTTTAGAAAACATTGAGAAGAGAGGGGACATGGGTCAAACATTCATAAATGACCCATCAAACAGTAGAGGGACAAAATATAAGGGATTTAAGAACATGGTAATGAAATTTTAAAATATACCATATGAAATGAAGAACATGAAAGGAAGAAAAAATACGATTTCTATTGTGAGAATTCGGCAGCCTAACGGTGTCACTTAAACTTCAACAAAATTGAATTGCCAATGTCCAATAGGGTCTCTCATCATATGAACATAAGAGTCCAGTATGATAGATATAGAGATCATACCCCAACATAATAGAAAGGAACTTGAAAGAATTGACATGAAAGTAGAACTTCAAAACGAGAAGGGTGAAGAACCACTTAAAAATTCGGCAGCCTAACGGCGTCACTTAAACTTCAACAAAATTGAATTGACAAGGTCAAATAGGGTCTCTCATCATATGAACATAAGATTCTAGTATGATAGATATAGAGATCATACCCCAACATAATATAAAGGAACTTGAAATAATTGACATGAAAGTGGAACTTCAAAACGAGAAGGGTGAAGAACCACTTAAAAATTCGGCAGCCTAACGGCGTCACTTAAACTTCAACAAAATTGAATTGACAAGGTCAAATAGGGTCTCTCATCATATGAACATAAGAGTCTAGTATGATAGATATAAAGATCATACCCCAACATAATATAAAGGAACTTGAAAGAATTGACATGAAAGTGGAACTTCAAAACGAGAAGGGTGAAGAACCACTTAAAAATTCGGCAGCCTAACGGCGCCACTTAAAACTTCAAAATACTGAATTGAAGAGATCAAATGGGGTCTCTCATCATATGATCATAAAATATCAGTATGATAAATTTAGAGATCATACCCCAACATAATAAAAAGGAACTTGAAATACTTTACATGAAAATAGATCTTGAAAAATGAGAAGGGAGAAAGAATCCGTTACAAAAATTTCGGCAGCCTAACGGTGCCACTTAAAACATCATAAAACGAAATAATGAGAGTAAGAGGGGATCTCTCATTATGTGAACATGAAAAGGGCAGTAAGAGGAGTATAAAAGAACACCCTTTAACATAAGAACATGGAGCATAAAAGAAATTACATAAAAGAGATTTCTTGAAAAGAAAGAGAGAGATCAGATCCCTTACCTTAAAATGTAACTCTTAAACCTCAAAGGTTGGGACCTTGAGGGCTTGGGGGCACCTTGGGAGGACTCCTTGGAAGGTAATGAAACCAGAAATTCGTTGGGAATGAGTGGGGAGTCGAATGGATGAGAGGAGGGCTTGGTATTTATTGGGAAAGTGAGGGGACAAGGCATTAATGACCAAGGGACACCTCACATGTGCTTTTCTCAAACCCATGTGCTCTCCCTTGGCATTTATCATGGAGTTAGGCCACATGGGGCCCCCATAACAATAATTCATCACCCTTGGCCGGCCAACCCTTAAAAAAACTCATGACATCATCATGACACAGTTATGATGTCATTAAACATACCGAAACCCTAAAACTGTATTTTTACTATTCACTGAAAATTCAACTTTCTCAGAAAAATCCCAAAATTTCACATTAACCAAATATCAATGCTCTGATTTCAAAAATGAAATCCATTTTATAAAAATAATTTTCTAAATATTTTTAATTTAATTTTTAAATAAAAAACACTATTCATCGAAAATTCATTTTTTCAGAAAAAACCCCAAAAATTACCATAACATAATATCGATGCTCTGAGTTCAAAAATAAATTCATTTTTATAAAAATAATTTTCTAATTATTTTTAATTAAATTTTTAATTAAAAAAACACTATTCACCCGAAAAAACTAATACTTGAATAATAATTAATGAAACCGTTATTTAACTATTTTATTGAATCACATTACTTAATCAAGGTGCCTAGATTATTTTAAAACTTTCTTTAAGTGAGATTACTAATCCATTTGGTCATATTACTAATCCTAATCATAAAATCACTATTCATAATTTACTATTCATCGAAAATCAAGTTGATCTTATTAGACTCCAAATTTCGTACTGAACATAATTGTAGAAGACCATTTTTCGAAAATCATTACACATTTTAAGTTATTTAAGGTTTACATAAACATTTTTTTCAAAATATTCTTTTGAAAATTCATCAAAAATATGCATACTATTTTTATCCAGTCATTTGAAAATTCATAAACTTCATCATAAGCAGAAATCCCAATTTTTATTTAAAACAAGGATTACACAAGGTAGTTACGGTCTCGTTACATAGCCCCTTATAATACCAGCATAGGACCTAAGAGTAAGGTGTGCTAGGGTGATAGAATCTTGGGGCGGCTCGGTCAACATTGCCCGAGTAGTAATTTCTATCAGTTTGAACTTCTCGCGAAGGCGATTCCGTTCTAGCTTCACATGATGAAGTTCGGCTTGGGTTTGGTCCAGAGCAAAGGCCAATGGTGCTACCTCCTTCCCAAGCTCTGTTAGATGGGCTTCGATCGGTCCATGACTACTAGGTGAGGCCATCAAATCTTCTTTCTATAATAATCAACCATGATTACTTATATATAGAGACAATAATCAAAACATTTTGTTCATAGCGGTCATATTGACCGATGGTCATATAACAGTCAAAACCAATGGTCTCATTCTAATTATAATCATGTTTATCAAATAAAACACTTGTTGAGTAATAAAAATAACGCATAAAATTAGGAAACAATATTTATTTAAAATTTCGGGTCGTTACAATCTTCCCCCCTTAAGAAATTGCGTCCTCGCAATTTTTTTAAAATTGTGTTTTGAAATTTCATTGAAAGTCCCACATCGGAAAAGGGGTCAGTAAAACTATTACATTAAAAGAAAGAAAGGGAATTACAAAGGTCACCTGAGTTAACCCACACTAGGGTTCCATGTAGGAAAACATGGACATGGAGGAAAAAACAAAGGGTCAAGTTCTGAGGGAGAGTGATAGAGAACATGATTAGGAGAAAGTTAACCATGAGAAAATCCCAAACTTATGATGTGTGTAAACGGTCTTTGATTACCTAGTAGGAAACGTAAACCAACAACATTTTTGTTTTATGTTTCTTTTCATAATTTTGAGGATTTCATTTACTACATAGAACAAAAACATAAGAAAATATACCTACCTTCCAGTAGAGTTTCATCCTTTAACAAGTCCCTACCAACACGAATCTTTTCTCCAAATGATGAGAATTCAAAAACACTTGGTCTCATAAAAGCACAAGAATCATCTTCTATAGAATCACATAATCTACAAAAGATTAACTATCTATTTCTTCTATCTTTAAACATTATCCTAAAAACAGAAAGGTTAAGGTAAAAAAAACTCTTCAAAAAGAAAGAATCCCATAGGAATGGAAACTACTTTTAAATCATCAAAGTTCCATGGTACTACCCAAAGTTCATCATAGACCATTCCATAAATAACGGTCCTTAAAATTCCTCAAAACAAACCAAACTAAGATTGAAACCCAAATACAATAAGGATTTGATAACATAGTCTTCCAAAACAACTTCATTGTTCATCTCCAGACAACATCAACCACTCCTAACATCTTATAAAAAAGTAGCTAACCTAAACATATTTTACCCAAGATAGGTTAGTCATTCCCTTAAGTAACCTAAATTACTATAAGTTCACCTTAAATTCATCGATTCTTCAAAATATAAGTCAACCTTACTCCTCAATGAAAATACCGTAGTAATCTATTTACCTTGATCAAATATGGTTCCCAAAATAATGAACGTCTTCCAAAATAATAATCATATTTTAATCCCCTAATCATCCCTGTCATATTAATACGAAAATTGTCTCATTTCCTATCACATTGGTTGTCGGAACATGTTCTTCCATTTCCCACCATTAACTAAGAAGAGAAGCATAATTAGGGGCTTAAGTACTTAGCTAATAATCATGAAAAGGAACTGAAAGCATATAAGGATAACTTGTATATGAAAGGTATACCCTAACTTGTGATCTCCTAGGTTCCCATCTAGGTTATGAATGATCATATATTCTTATGTGAACCTTTATTTTATTTTATCTTTGTTCCTTTAACAATGGTTCATACCAAGCTTATGAATTTACCAAAGCATATCCCCCGGGAGTGTCGTAACCAAGAGTGCAGCAAGGCCCGTTGTTGTGTACCAGTTCCCGTTCGAGTCTAGCTCAAAGCGGTGTTTTCGGGTTTTACCCCTATGTACATCTGTGCCAGAGCCACCTCTACCTGCTCGTATCCAGACAGGGATGTATTTGCTTGGCAACCCCTTACTCAATACTCACCAAAATACCAGGAAGATTTCCTATATTAAACTTTTCTATAGGGTTCGTCCTAGAGTTTTCATATCCTAATTTCCACAAATAACTAAACCATCCTTTGATACCAACTATAGCATCCCGTCTTTTTATAACATAACTTTTCATTCCATTACACGGAACTGAGGATCTTTAAGGTTTAGTGTCTTGGAAACAAGGAACATAAAACATGAAACAAAAAAAACATTCTTCTTAAACACTTGAAAGTCTTCTCCTCATGTTCACCCTAGGCTCATTACTGCATCTCATAACCTGGGGACATACATCAAAAGGAAGGGTGAGCCGAAGGCCCAGCAAGGGAAACAAGTGAAACATTTTACATATGAACTTGAGATACATCAATAAAGTCATGAAAAGAACTTTAATGCATGAAAATTAAATCATGAGGCATATCATAATAAAAATAACATTTTTCATAACTTGAAGATGTGGCTGCAACATTTAATATTGACAATCGTTTCGTTTCACCAAGGTCCATCCCCAAGGTGTCGTTAAAAATTACCAAGGTTATTCACCAAGGCATCGTTAAAATTGTAATCTCTAGTGGTTACATCATTACCCAATGCATTGGAGCGCTATCAGGGCGCACCCTTAAATTTGCCTTTATTATCATGTGAGCCACATATATCATCATCAAAAATTTCATAAATAACCCATATAGCATAAAATAAATGGGTTTCATTTCATAATCATAACGTTTTAAAAACTGCTTTAAAGACATGATCTTTATGTCACTTTAAACCCACGGAAAGGGAAAGAGGGTTTCATGTATGTAAATCCCAGAATTTAAAATAGAACATTTTGATATATATGTGGATACCCCTGTAGAAATAAGAGCTTTGAGTATTCACTTTATAACATAAAATAATTTTTAGAAAAGAGAGAGAGGCACTTTGAGACGAAAATTCTGCAGCATAACGACTATGTTTCGGGGTTTTAGAAAACATTGAGAAGAGAGGGGACATGGGTCAAACATTCATAAATGACCCATCAAACAGTAGAGGGACAAAATATAAGGGATTTAAGAACATAGTAATGAAATTTTAAAATATACCATATGAAATGAAGAACATGAAAGGAAGAAAAAATACGATTTCTATTGTGAGAATTCGGCAGCCTAACGGCGTCACTTAAACTTCAACAAAATTGAATTGCCAATGTCCAATAGGGTCTCTCATCATATGAACATAAGAGTCCAGTATGATAGATATAGAGATCATACCCCAACATAATAGAAAGGAACTTGAAAGAATTGACATGAAAGTAGAACTTCAAAACGAGAAGGGTGAAGAACCACTTAAAAATTCGGCAGCCTAACGGCGTCACTTAAACTTCAACAAAATTGAATTGACAAGGTCAAATAGGGTCTCTCATCATATGAACATAAGATTCTAGTATGATAGATATAGAGATCATACCCCAACATAATATAAAGGAACTTGAAATAATTGACATGAAAGTGGAACTTCAAAACGAGAAGGGTGAAGAACCACTTAAAAATTCGGCAGCCTAACGGCGTCACTTAAACTTCAACAAAATTGAATTGACAAGGTCAAATAGGGTCTCTCATCATATGAACATAAAAGTCTAGTATGATAGATATAAAGATCATACCCCAACATAATATAAAGGAACTTGAAAGAATTGACATGAAAGTGGAACTTCAAAACGAGAAGGGTGAAGAACCACTTAAAAATTCGGCAGCCTAACGGCGCCACTTAAAACTTCAAAATACTGAATTGAAGAGATCAAATGGGGTCTCTCATCATATGATCATAAAAGATCATTATGATAAATTTAGAGATCATACCCCATCATAATAAAAAGGAACTTGAAATACTTTACATGAAAATAGATCTTGAAAAATGAGAAGGGAGAAAGAATCCGTTACAAAAATTTCGGCAGCCTAACGGTGCCACTTAAAACATCATAAAACGAAATAATGAGAGTAAGAGGGGATCTCTCATTATGTGAACATGAAAAGGGCAGTAAGAGGAGTATAAAAGAACACCCTTTAACATAAGAACATGGAGCATAAAAGAAATTACATAAAAGAGATTTCTTGAAAAGAAAGAGAGAGATCAGATCCCTTACCTTAAAATGTAACTCTTAAACCTCAAAGGTTGGGACCTTGAGGGCTTGGGGGCACCTTGGGAGGACTCCTTGGGAGGTAATGAAACCAGAAATTCGTTGGGAATGAGTGGGGAGTCGAATGGATGAGAGGAGGGCTTGGTATTTATTGGGAAAGTGAGGGGACAAGGCATTAATGACCAAGGGACACCTCACATGTGCTTTTCTCAAACCCATGTGCTCTCCCTTGGCATTTATCATGGAGTTAGGCCACATGGGGCCCCCATAACAATAATTCATCACCCTTGGCCGGCCAACCCTTAAAAAAACTCATGACATCATCATGACACAGCTATGATGTCATTAAACATACCGAAACCCTAAAACTGTATTTTTACTATTCACTGAAAATTCAACTTTCTCAGAAAAATCCCAAAATTTCACATTAACCAAATATCAATGCTCTGATTTCAAAAATGAAATCCATTTTATAAAAATAATTTTCTAAATATTTTTAATTTAATTTTTAAATAAAAAACACTATTCATCGAAAATTCATTTTTTCAGAAAAAACCCCAAAAATTACCATAACATAATATCGATGCTCTGAGTTCAAAAATAAAGTCATTTTTATAAAAATAATTTTCTAATTATTTTTAATTAAATTTTTAATTAAAAAAACACTATTCACCCGAAAAAACTAATACTTGAATAATAATTAATGAAACCGTTATTTAACTATTTTATTGAATCACATTACTTAATCAAGGTGCCTAGATTATTTTAAAACTTTCTTTAAGTGAGATTACTAATCCATTTGGTCATATTACTAATCCTAATCATAAAATCACTATTCATAATTTACTATTCATCGAAAATCAAGTTGATCTTATTAGACTCCAAATTTCGTACTGAACATAATTGTAGAAGACCATTTTTCGAAAATCATTACACATTTTAAGTTATTTAAGGTTTACATAAACATTTTTTTCAAAATATTCTTTTGAAAATTCATCAAAAATATGCATACTATTTTTATCCAGTCATTTGAAAATTCATAAACTTCATCATAAGCAGAAATCCCAATTTTTATTTAAAACAAGGATTACACAAGGTAGTTACGGTCTCGTTACATAGCCCCTTATAATACCAGCATAGGACCTAAGAGTAAGGTGTGCTAGGGTGATAGAATCTTGGGGCGGCTCGGTCAACATTGCCCGAGTAGTAATTTCTATCAGTTTGAACTTCTCGCGAAGGCGATTCCGTTCTAGCTTCACATGATGAAGTTCGGCTTGGGTTTGGTCCAGAGCAAAGGCCAATGGTGCTACCTCCTTCCCAAGCTCTGTTAGATGGGCTTCGATCGGTCCATGACTACTAGGTGAGGCCATCAAATCTTCTTTCTATAATAATCAACCATGATTACTTATATATAGAGACAATAATCAAAACATTTTGTTCATAGCGGTCATATTGACCGATGGTCATATAACAGTCAAAACCAATGGTCTCATTCTAATTATAATCATGTTTATCAAATAAAACACTTGTTGAGTAATAAAAATAACGCATAAAATTAGGAAACAATATTTATTTAAAATTTTGGGTCGTTACAATCTTCCCCCCTTAAGAAATTGCGTCCTCGCAATTTTTTTAAAATTGTGTTTTGAAATTTCATTGAAAGTCCCACATCGGAAAAGGGGTCAGTAAAACTATTACATTAAAAGAAAGAAAGGGAATTACAAAGGTCACCTGAGTTAACCCACACTAGGGTTCCATGTAGGAAAACATGGACATGGAGGAAAAAACAAAGGGTCAAGTTCTGAGGGAGAGTGATAGAGAACATGATTAGGAGAAAGTTAACCATGAGAAAATCCCAAACTTATGATGTGTGTAAACGGTCTTTGATTACCTAGTAGGAAACGTAAACCAACAACATTTTTGTTTTATGTTTCTTTTCATAATTTTGAGGATTTCATTTACTACATAGAACAAAAACATAAGAGTGAATTGGTGCATAACAACAATGAACCCTCAATAGAAATGTCAAATGTGATGAAATCCCTTATAAAGAAGGTATCCTTAAATTAAGGAAAAATCAATCTCAAAAATATGTGTGACAAATATAAATACACCCAATATAAGTGGATATTAAGTGTAAAACAATAAAATGTCATTAACACATATTCAATGGATGACATATTCAATGACTACATGTTGAACCCAAAGAAATCGAAATTGGGTTAAAAAGTTCCCTTGACAACCTAGCGGCATCACATCAAAATGAGTTGATGAGAGATAAAAAAGTGTATCTCATCACTTGGACATAAAATTTACATCAATAAGAATATATGAGAACATATCCCAACATAAAAATATGTAAATTAAAATACCCAACAAAAGAAGTCTTTTAAAAAAGAGGAGGGTGAAAGGTTCCCTTACCGACTTGGGTATCTTTCAAAACATACACCCCATGAAAGAAAGACAATAGGTCATTGATTTAAATACTCATAAACGAAAGTATATTACACAAAGAGTAGAATAATGGGTAGTACATACACCACTCAATGGAATTTGTGGCAAATGTAGCATAAATCTCACGGGAATAAAAGTGAGATGAAAAATCCCTCACGAAAACTCTACAGCCTAACGGCGCCACATAAAACATCCTAATATGGATTGATGAGATAAAATAGGGTATCTCATCACATTACAATATAATGTACAGCAAGAGGAATATAAAAGAACATCCCCCAACATTACAAATAGGAGCTTAAAAGAAGTGACATAAAGGAGAGTACTTAAAAAGAAAGAGAGAAGTTAGATCTCTTACGAAAGTTCGGCAGCCTAACGGCGCCAATCAAAACATCCAAAATGGATTGATGAGAGAGAATAGGGTCTCTCATCACATGAACATAAAAATTACACTAGGATTAATATAAAATATCATCCCAATAACAAGAAAGATGAGCTTTAAAAGGAATGACATAAAAGAGTGTACTTAAAAAGAAAGAGAGGAGTAAGATCCCTTACCTCGGGTCCGACTTGACTCGATCGTTCTTTAATCTCCTGAATAATAAACATGAGCTAATTTATACTTCCTTAAGAACCTTTTCAATTTAATTATTCCTTTTATATCACTTATTACCATGTCATAAACATTATGTAATCATTAAGTTAATAATGATTATTTTGTCGATATTTGGTTCTTAAGTCGAAGGTGGACTTCTTACAATTACATGTTGTTCGTGTGGCCAAATGTTTATTATATACAGAATTTTATTCATGATTTAGATATCATATATGTCATATATATCCAGTACATGAATTCATTTATAACATTACATAATCATTTAGAGGTAAGAAATGAAATGCACCGTTCATGGAGACGGTAAGCCGTACGTACGCATGAACGCTACTTTCATTTCTATTTCGTATTTTATAGAATGGAATAATAATGATATAAAGGTATATTATAATTCCAGTATAATATCATATATAATATCATATTTCCATCCTTTATACGTCCCACATATGGTATTTAACGAATCAAATCACTTTGAGGGGGCGGTAGTCCGCACTTCCTTAAATGAAGATATCGTGTATACCCATAATGGAAGCCATAAAGGTAACACAAAAATGAAAAATACAGAAGCATAAATAAAACATAAACATATTATATATCATATATAAAAATAGTGACATCATAATGGCCACCTTTGAAGGTGTTGAATGAGTATTGAACAATCATCGTTTCGGGAGGCAGAATTTCACCATCCACGGAAACCGTATGTTCCTTAACCATTTGATGTAGTTGTGTGAGAGTGTAGCTCGAATAAATATTATAACAACATCCTAGTATATTGAAGATACTGGTGTTGTTACAAAAGAAATAAATAAAAAGAGTTTAGGGGTTGGAGAAGCAATATAAAACAAATGAACATGAGAGAATGAATTACCTTAAAAAGTGTAACTCCTTTTGATTTGAGCCTAAAGGCTTCCTTTGAAAGGATTATGCCCAAAGGGAATCCTCTAGGATGAGTAGAGGTATGTGGAGAGAGTAAATGGGCAGGGGTTGGCCGATCCAAAGGCTTGAGGAGTGTGTGAAATGAGGTAGAGGTGGGGGCCTTTTATAAGAGGAGAGGAGGGGCACTTTTGGAAAGTAAGGAAATATTACTTTATTTGAAAATGTGTTTCGGTTTTAAGAGGTCCCACATTGATATAATTCGTGGATAAGGTGATAATACTTCTAAATCCACCCATACAATAAGTTTTGGACATGTGTAGTTCATAGATATTACATTATATTTCCATTTTATTTTAATCGTTAAATAATGATGTCATCGCTGCATCATTATTATGTCATAAATAATTTAATTTATTTAATGTCTAAAAATTATAAAAAAAAATAATATGATGTAGGAAATCTTTTTATATTTCCAATGAATATTTATAATCAAAAATATGACTTGTATAACCCCACTTAAAAATTGTTTTAGTAAAACATATCATGTTTGTGTCAATTTTACTTTTCCATTAAATAAAAATATATTATTGTCATTTTCCAACTAAAGTGGCTCCATGGGGTCCCCAAGTTGGCCCATGGCTTTTATTGGTCGGCCATGACTCACCCAATAGGTGTAGGACAAGTGTCATGGTGTTTTCACATTCTTATAATATCATTTTTACCTTAAACTACCCTAATTACCACTAATCGCGATTAAAAACTTAATAAGTTACTATTCACCAAAAAATTATTTTTATCCCATTGAACCACATTTTACTTCTTAATGACAACCATGTATGTCGTATTTTCAAAATTCAATACACATTAGTGGTAAACTTTCATTTAACTGAAAAATCAGTTTGCTTGATTACCACTTAGTGGTTTCACTATTCATCAAAAATTGAAGTTTTTCAGAAAATTACCAAAAATTCACCCTAAGCTATATTTGATATTACGAACTCAAAAATGAAGTCCATTTTACAAAATTCACAACATATAATTTGAATTAATTAATTTAATAATTAATTCCTGTTGTCATGACAAATAGCGTGTTTTTATGAAACAATAAGTATCAAAAGATTGGCACTAGTTTAAGTCCGATTTCAAAGTGAAATTAATTCCAACGACCACTATTGGATTTAATGGTAAAAATATTTTCTAATTTCACTTTAAAAACAATTCAAAATATTATCTAATCATATAAATAAATTAGTTTAAAAATATGTTTTGAATTAGAACACAACATTTTATACTATTCATTAAAAAAATGAACTTTGTCGGAAAAAATACCAAAAAATTACACAAAGTAAAATTTGATGTCCCGATTATTAATAAGAGTTTTATTTGGTCCAAAAGAATGTATAAGAGTGATCAAAACTATATTTAATGATGGTTCTCCATCAAAAGGCGACAAGTGAACCTTTAGTGAAAACTAGGGCATATACGCTTAAAATTGAATTCTTTCTGTATTTTAAGCCTTTAGCTTTTATTGGATAAATGTAGAAACATTTAAAAAACATATATAATCATATTTTAGTTATTTCTATCCATTCCCGCCCTTACAACGGCTACATGTTATTTAAAATTTATTATTAGAGTGAAACGTAAGATTCCGAAGAAACTCGTTGTTGCGTGTTGGGTACGCCATCGAGCATAGCGTCCCCTTTAAAGTCATATCAATATTTTATTCACAAATATGGATAAATATGAAAATGTCATATTCTTTATTTACCTGGGGTGTTACATCCTTCCCCCCTTTTGGGAATTGCGTCCTCGCAATTTTAAAAAAATTTGAGCTCGGAAACATCCTTGAACGTGCCACATCGGCACAAGAGTCGGTAGAACAATCACTTTAAAATAAAGAAAGATAAGCACAGAGGTCACCCGAGTTAACCCATACTAGGATTCCAAGTATGAAAATATGGACATGGAGGAAAAAACAAAGGGTCATGTTCTGATGGAGAGTGATAGAAAACATGTTTAGGAGAAAGTTAACCACGAGAAAATCACAAACTTGTGATGGGTTAAACGGTATTCGATTCCCCAGTAGGAAAAGTTAATAGACAACATTTTTGTTTTAAGTAACTTTTTATTGAGGAATTTATTCATAAGGAAGCATAATCACTTATCATGTTGACTTTCAACTTTTACTAGATTCCTTAGTCAAACTCATATTTTTTCCAAAAGACGAGTATTTAGGGAGACTTGTTCGCATTAAGAGTACTATAATCAACTTCTAGAGAATCACCTAATCCCCAAAAGAGAACTATATACATCCCATGTTTTTAGGCTTTAACCAAAACCAAAACCAAAAAGGTTAGTACAAGATCAGATAATCCAGAAAAGGATAACCCCTTATAAAAAGAAAATCTATTCTTAATCTCCAAAATTTGTCCAACAAAACCCAAAGTTCAACGAGGACCATCCGATAAACAATTTGTCCATAAAATTCTTCAAAGTAAACCAATATAAGATTGAAACCCAAATATTTGGAGGATTTAGTCACATAGTCTTCCAAGTTAAATCGTAACATTTATCTCCACACAACATCAGTTGCTCCTAAAGTCTCACATTGAAATGTAATTATCCTAATCACATATCCTCCAAAATCAACTTACTCTTAATTCATAAAATCATATAACTAAAAAGAATCAGTCAAACTAACCAGGGGCTTCACGTAGTCTAGTGGTAGGCGATAAATACCAGTCGCACTTTGGTTGTGGGTTTGATTCCCGCGGCATTGTCCGACGCGACGGGTTGTCACATGGTCTGCGTGTTGTCCTTTTTCCAAAACTATATAATTCTCAAATCATTACCCAAAAAGGGATAAAATCATCAAAAATAACCATAACATAATTTAACCTCAATTTTATCTCATGACTTTCACTTCAATCATAACATATGGTAACCCATAATTACCCCAAAAGTAAGGATCATATAAACCCAAATGGTTCTTTATAACTATGTCCACAAAAGAAAAGATAACTATTACTTGAATAAAATTTTCCTATATTAAACATCAGGGTTAGACATAATATAAAAATTCTTCTAATGTAACCCCATCATCAAAAGAGACTTAATACTCTTAAGAATTTCACCCTAACTCTTGAAGCCCTCATATGTTGTCATCTTACTCATTCAACATTCTTCATGATTCATTATCCATTCCTTTCCAACTTATTCTGAAATACCTCTTTCCTACAAAAAAAATCATGAATCATATCCTAAGATTCCAAAATAAGAAAACAATAGTCATGAAATAGTACATACCTTTGATTGGTCATTGTCAGTTTCTTCATCCTCAATTGGAATGGCATTAGGTATTGGTAAACGAATATCGGTACGCTCTTGGTGACCCCATTCACGAAACTTCTTCATAGGACATGTGTTTTCATAATGACCATGCACACCACATTTAAAACATTCAATTGATCCCTCAGAAAGAACTTCTTTCCCTTTCCTCGAGTCAACTGGATGCTTCCTTTTTCCATGGCAGGTTCTTGCTTTATGACCTTCATTTCCACATCTATAGCATATTTATGTCCCTTTGAAACATTTTCCTAGGTGTTTCTTTCCACATCTTTGACACATAGGTTTTTGAACACACTTACCTTTATGATTATTACCAGTACTTCTGTAGGGATTTGTTTCTTGCATATATGATGCCTTAGAGAAATATCCAAGGTTTAGGTGGTCAATCATGACTCCAGATAGTTGGTTGAGGATAATCAAAAGAGTTCTCATTTCAGCTCCCATATCATTCAGTTGCTTGCTCAAAAAACTGTCACAGTTTCCTTCACATCCACTGTTACTTTGGTGCCTGCTAGATCCAGCCATTTACTAAAACCAAAAAGGTCAGTGTGAGTATATCAACAAAACCATCATGTACTAATGAGTAAGATAGACAATAAGATATACTTACTCATTCACTTTATCTAAAACTAAGACTCTTTCTGAAATCCTAACCATTATGGTAATTGTCAATTATGCTTAAAGAATACCCTAACCTCTAAAGTTATCTAAACCGACCTTTGATACCAACTATAAGGCCCCAGCCTTAAACCTTAATTAATCTTGAGTTATTACAAGATTACACATTGAGGATCTTTTCAAGTTTAGAGTTTTAGAGAATTAGATCATGAAACTTGCATTACATTCCACATTTAAACAAAGTGGTTACATAAAAGACAGTATTCATTCTTCCCATCAACGGAAACATGTTTAAAATGAAACATGGATTCTTTCTTGACACATCCTCGACACTATCATCACATCATGTACCTTTCCCTTGACCTGTGAAAAACATTTCAAAAACTTGGGATGAGCATAAAAGGCTCAGTAAGGGTTATAAAAATATGGAAAGGAAACATGAGTTCGTATATACATAAGAATGAAATCATACTTTACCCATAAAACATAGGCATATCAAATCATGAATAAATCATAGAAAACATAAGACATAAAGGTAACTTGAGGCATTCATAACATTCTTACGTAGGGAGTAACCCTCTTGGTTATGTTTGGAATACCCATCACAGTATATTCCCTAAATCTCTTCGGAGAAACCTTAACGTTTCACTCCTTCGCGTTACCCAATGCATTGGAGAGCTATATCGGGCTCACCCGCCCTTAGTTTATCACGGAACCACCCTTTCTTCATAACAATGCCCAAGAACCATAACATAATCGTATCACACAAACATGAATAAAGGAAACATAACATTTCCACATTTCAATCACAATATAACATTTTAGGATATTGAAATAATGAATCCATTCAAAAAGAAACCATTTCCAAAACCATTTAAAACATTTAACAAAGAGATTTTTGAATCAAAGTGTCCCATACCACCTTGAAGATTTTAACATTTTAAACCATTAATATCCATATAAATAAATCCTTAAAACCATTTTGAAAACATGGATATTAATAAGAACTAATAATTAAAACATTTAAAACGATATTTTGGTTAAAGGGGTTTTACCAAAATTAGAGACACTTGAATACAATAATCGAGGAATAACATTTAGTCAGAACTTTATAATATCATGAGAATAAAATGATTAATGATATAATACTCCAAAGGACAGTATATACACCATATAAGAGTGAATTGATGCATAACAACAATGAACCCTCAATAGAAATGTCAAATGTGATGAAATCCCTTATAAAGAAGGTATCCTTAAATTAAGGACAAATCAATCTCAAAAATATGTGTGACAAATATAAATACACCCAATATAAGTGGATATTAAGTTTAAAACAATAAAAGGTCATTAACACATATTCAATGGATGACATATTCAATGACTACATGTTGAACCCAAAGAAATCGAAATTGGGTTAAAAAGTTCCCTTGACAGCCTAGCGGCATCACATCAAAATGAGTTGATGAGAGATAAAAAGTGTATCTCATCACTTGGACATAAAATTTACATCAATAAGGATATATTAGAACATATCCCAACATAACAATATGTAAATTAAAAGACCCAACAAAAGAAGTCTTTTAAAAAAGAGGAGGGTGAAAGGTTCCCTTACCGACTTGGGTATCTTTCAAAACATACACCCCATGAAAGAAAGACAATAGGTCATTGATGTAAATACTCATAAATGAAAGTATATTACACAAAGATTAGAATAATGGGCATTACATACACCACTCAATGGAATTTGTGGCAAATGTAGCATAAATCTCACGGGAATAAAAGTGAGATGAAAAATCCCTCACGAAAACTCGGCAGCCTAACGGCGCCACATAAAACATCCGAATATGGATTGATGAGATCAAATAGGGTATCTCATCACATTAAAATATAATTTACAGCAAGAGGAATATAAAAGAACATCCCCCAACATTACAAATAGGAGCTTAAAAGAAGTGACATAAAGGAGAGTACTTAAAAAGAAAGAGAGAAGTTAGATCTCTTACGAAAGTTCGGCAGCCTAACGGCGCCAATCAAAACATCCAAAATGGATTGATGAGAGAGAATAGGGTCTCTCATCACATGAACATAAAAATTACAGTAGGATTAATATAAAATATCATCCCAATAACAAGAAAGATGAGCTTTAAAAGGAATGACATAAAAGAGTGTACTTAAAAAGAAAGAGAGGAGTAAGATCTCTTACCTCGGGTCCGACTTGACTCGATCGTTATTTAATCACCTGAATAATAAACATGAGCTAATTTATACTTCCTTAATAACCTTTTCAAGTTCATTATTCCTTTTATATCACTTATTACCATGTCATAAACATTATGTAATCATTAAGTTAATAATGATTATTTTGTCGATATTTGGTTCTTAAGTCGAAGGTGGACTTCTTACAATTACATGTTGTTCGTGTGGCCAAATGTTTATTATATACAGAATTGTATTCATGATGTAGATATAATATATGTCATATATATCCAGTACATGAATTCATTTATAACATTACACAATCATTTAGAGGTAAGAAATGAAATGCACCGTTCATGGAGACGGTAAGCCGTACGTACGCATGAACGCTACTTTCATTTCTATTTCGTATTTTATAGAATGGAATAATAATGATATAAAGGTATATTATAATTCCAGTATAATATCATATATAATATCATATTTCCATCCTTTATACGTCCCACATATGGTATTTAACGAATCAAATCACTTTGAGGGGGCGGTAGTCCGCACTTCCTTAAATGAAGATATCGTGTATACCCATAATGGAAGCCATAAAGGTAACAAAAAAATGAAAAATACAGAAGCATAAATAAAACATAAAAATATTATATATCATATATAAAAATAGTGACATCATAATGGCCACCTTTGAAGGTGTTAAATGAGTATTGAACAATCATCGTTTCGGGAGGCAGAATTTCACCATCCACGGAAACCGTATGTTCTTTAACCATTTGATGTAGTTGTGTGAGAGTGTAGCTCGAATAAATCTTATAACAACATCCTAGTATATTGAATATACTGGTGTTGTTACAAAATAAATAAATAAAAAGAGTTTACGGGGTTGGAGAAGCAATATAAAACAAATGAACATGAGAGAATGAATTACCTTAAAAAGTGTAACTCCTTTTGATTTGAGCCTAAAGGCTTCCTTTGAAAGGATTATGCCCAAAGGGAATCCTCTAGGATGAGGATAGGGATGTGGAGAGAGTAAATGGGCAGGGGTTGGCCGAGCCAAAGGCTTGAGGAGTGTGTGAAATGAGGTAGAGGTGGGGGCCTTTTATAAGAGGAGAGGAGGGGCACTTTTGGAAAGTAAGGAAATATTACTTTATTTCAAAATGTGTTTCGGTTTTAAGAGGTCCCACATTGATATAATTCGTGGATAAGGTGATAAGACTTCTAAATACACCCATACAATAAGTTTTGGACATGTGTAGTTCATAGATATTACATTATATTTCCATTTTATTTTAATCGTTAAATAATGATGTCATCGCTGCATCATTATTATGTCATAAATAATTTAATTTATTTAATGTCTACAAATTATAAAAAAAACTACTATGATGTAGGAAATCTTTTTATCTTTCCAATGAATATTTATAATCAAAAATATGACTTGTATAACCCCACTTAAAAATTGTTTTAGTAAAACATATCATGTTTGTGTCAATTTTACTTTTCCATTAAATAAAAATATATTATTGTCATTTTCCAACTAAAGTGGCTCCATGGGGTCCCCAAGTTGGCCCATGAATTTTATTGGTCGGCCATGACTCACCCAATAGGTTTAGGACAAGTTTCATGGTGTTTTCACATTCTTATAATATCATTTTTACCTTAAACTACACTAATTACCACTAATCGCGATTAAAAACTTAATAAGTTACTATTCACCAAAAAATTATTTTTATCCCATTGAACCACATTTTACTTCTTAATGACAACCATGTATGTCGGATTTTCAAAATTCAATACACATTAGTGGTAAACTTTCATTTAACTGAAAAATCAATTTGCTTGATTACCACTTAGTGGTTTCACTATTCATCAAAAATTGAAGTTTTTCAGAAAATTACCAAAAATTCACCCTAAGATATATTTGATATTAAGAACTCAAAAATGAAGTCCATTTTACAAAATTCACAACATATAATTTGAATTAATTAATTTAATAATTAATTCCCGCTGTCATGACAAATAGCGTGTTTTTATGAAACAATAAGTATCAAAAGATTGGCACTAGTTTAAGTCCGATTTCAAAGTGAAATTAATTCCAACGACCACTATTGGATTTAATGGTAAAAATATTTTCTAATTTCACTTTAAAAACAATTCAAAATATTATCTAATCATATAAATAAATTAGTTTAAAAATATGTTTTGAATTAGAACACAACATTTTATACTATTCATTAAAAAAATGAACTTTATCGGAAAAATACCAAAAAATTACACAAAGTAAAATTTGATGTCCCGATTCTTAATAAGAGTTTTATTTGGTCCAAAAGAATGTATAAGAGTGATCAAAACTATATTTAATGATGGTTCGCCATCAAAAGGCGACAAGTGAACCTTTAGTGAAAACTAGGGCATATACGCTTAAAATTGAATTCTTTCCGTATTTTAAGCCTTTAGCTTTTATTGGAAAAATGTAAAAACATTTAAAAAACATATATAATCATATTTTAGTTATTTCTATCCATTCCCGCCCTTACAACGGCTACATGTTATTTAAAATTTATTATTAGAGTGAAACGTAAGATTCCGAAGAAACTCGTTGTTGCGTGTTGGGTACGCCATCGAGCATAGCGTCCCCTTTAAAGTCATATCAATATTTTATTCACAAATATGGATAAATATGAAAATGTCATATTCTTTATTTACCTGGGGTGTTACATCCTTCCCCCCTTTTGGGAATTGCGTCCTCGCAATTTTAAAAAAATTTGAGCTCGGAAACATCCTTGAACGTGCCACATCGGCACAAGAGTCGGTAGAACAATCACTTTAAAATAAAGAAAGATAAGCACAGAGGTCACCCGAATTAACCCATACTAGGATTCCAAGTATGAAAATATGGACATGGAGGAAAAAACAAAGGGTCATGTTCTGATGGAGAGTGATAGAAAACATGTTTAGGAGAAAGTTAACCACGAGAAAATCACAAACTTGTGATGGGTTAAACGGTATTCGATTCCCCAGTAGGAAAAGCTAATAGACAACATTTTTGTTTTAAGTTACTTTTTATTGAAGAATTTATTCATAAGGAAGCATAATCACTTATCATGTTGACTTTCAACTTTTACTAGATTCCTTAGTCAAACTCATATTTTTTCCAAAAGACGAGTATTTAGGGAGACTTGTTCGCATTAAGAGTACTATAATCAACTTCTAGAGAATCACCTAATCCCCAAAAGAGAACTATATACATCCCATGTTTTTAGGCTTTAACCAAAACCAAAACCAAAAAGGTTAGTACAAGATCAGATAATCCAGAAAAGGATAACCCCTTATAAAAAGAAAATCTATTCTTAATCTCCAAAATTTGTCCAACAAAACCCAAAGTTCAACGAGGACCATCCGATAAACAATTTGTCCATAAAATTCTTCAAAGTAAACCAATATAAGATTGAAACCCAAATATTTGGAGGATTTAGTCACATAGTCTTCCAAGTTAAATCGTAACATTTATCTCCAAACAACATCAGTTGCTCCTAAAGTCTCACATTGAAAAGTAATTATCCTAATCACATATCCTCCAAAATCAACTTACTCTTAATTCATAAAATCATATAACTAAAAAGAATCAGTCAAACTAACCAGGGGCTTCACGTAGTTCAGTGGTAGGCGATAAATACCAGTCGCACTTTGGTTGTGGGTTCTATTCCCGCGGCATTGTCCGACGCGACGGGTTGTCACATGGTCTGCGTGTTGTCCTTTTTCCAAAACTATATAATTCTCAAATCATTACCCAAAAAGGGATAACATCATCAAAAATAACCATAACATAATTTAACCACAATTTTATCTCATGCCTTTCACTTCAATCATAACATATGGTAACCCATAATTACCCCAAAAGTAAGGATCATATAAACCCAAATGGTTCTTTATAACTATGTCCACAAAAGAAAAGATAACTATTACTTGAATAAAATTTTCCTATATTAAACATCAGGGTTACACATAATATAAAAAGTCTTCTAATGTAACCCCATCATCAAAAGAGACTTAATACTCTTAAGAATTTCACCCTAACTCTTGAAGCCCTCATATGTTGTCATCTTACTCATTCAACATTCTTCATGATTCATTATCCATTCCTTTCCAACTTATTCCGAAATACCTCTTTCCTACAAAAAAAATCATGAATCATATCCTAAGATTCCAAAATAAGAAAACAATAGTCATGAAATAGTACATACCTTTGATTGGTCATTGTCAGTTTCTTCATCCTCAATTGGAATGGCATTAGGTATTGGTAAACGAATATTGGTATGCTCTTGGTGACCCCATTCACGAAACTTCTTCATAGGACATGTGTTTTCATAATGACCATGCACACCACATTTAAAACATTCAATTGATCCCTCAGAAAGAACTTCTTTCCCTTTCCTCGAGTCAACTGGATGATTCCTTTTTCCATGGCAGGTTCTTGCTTTATGACCTTCATTTCCACATCTATAGCATATTTATGTCCCTTTGAAACATTTTCCTAGGTGTTTCTTTCCACATCTTTGACACATAGGTTTTTGAACACACTTACCTTTATGATTATTACCTGTACTTCCGTAGGGATTTGTTTCTTGCATATATGATGCCTTAGAGAAATCTCCAAGGTTTAGGTGGTCAATCATGACTCCAGATAGTTGGTTGAGGATAATCAAAAGAGTTCTCATTTCAGCTCCCATATCATTCAGTTGCTTTCTCAAAAAACTGTCACAGTTTCCTTCACATCCACTGTTACTTTGGTGCCTGCTAGAACCAGCCATTTACTAAAACCAAAAAGGTCAGTGTGAGTATATAAACAAAACCATCATGTACTAATGAGTAAGATAGGCAATAAGATATACTTACTCATTCACTTTATCTAAAACTAAGACTCTTTCTTAAATCCTAACCATTATGGTAATTGTCAATTATGCTTAAAGAATACCCTAACCTCTAAAGTTATCTAAACCGACCTTTGATACCAACTATAAGGCCCCAGCCTTAAACCTTAATTAATATTGAGTTATTACAAGATTACACATTGAGGATATTTTCAAGTTTAGAGTTTTAGAGAATTAGATCATGAAACTTGCATTACATTCCACATTTAAACAAAGTGGTTACATAAAAGACAGTATTCATTCTTCCCATCAACGGAAACATGTTTAAAATGAAACATGGATTCTTTCTTGACACATCCTCGACACTATCATCACATCATGTACCTTTACCTTGACCTGTGAAAAACATTTCAAAAACTTAGGATGAGCATAAAAGGCTCAGTAAGGGTTATAAAAATATGGAAAGGAAACATGAGTTCGTATATACATAAGAATGAAATCATACTTTACCCATAAAACATAGGCATATCAAATCATGAATAAATCATAGAAAACATAAGACATAAAGGTAACTTGAGGCATTCATAACATTCTTACGTAGGGAGTAACCCTCTTGGTTACGTTTGGAATACCCATCACAGTATATTCCCTAAATCTCTTCAGAGAAACCTTAACGTTTCACTCCTTCGCGTTACCCAATGCATTGGAGAGCTATATCGGGCTCACCCGCCCTTAGTTTATCACGAAACCACCCGTTCTTCATAACAATGCCCAAGAACCATAACATAATCGTATCACACAAACATGAATAAAGGAAACATAACATTTCCACATTTCAATCACAATATAACATTTTAGGATATTGAAATAATTAATCCATTCAAAAAGAAACCATTTCCAAAACCATTTAAAACATTTAATAAAGTGATTTTTGAATCAAAGTGTCCCATACCACCTTGAAGATTTTAACATTTTAAACCATTAATATCCATATAAATAAATCCTTAAAACCATTTTGAAAACATGGATATTAATAAGAACAAATAATTAAAACATTTAAAACGATATTTTGGTTAAAGGGGTTTTACCAAAATTAGAGACACTTGAATACAATAATCGAGGAATAACATTTAGTCAGAACTTTATAATATCATGAGAATAAAATGATTCATGATATAATACTCCAAAGGACAGTATATACACCATATAATAGTGAATTGGTGCATAACAACAATGAACCCTCAATAGAAATGTCAAATGTGATGAAATCCCTTATAAAGAAGGTATCCTTAAATTAAGGACAAATCAATATCAAAAATATGTGTGAAAAATATAAATACACCCAATATAAGTGGATATTAAGTGTAAAACAATAAAAGGTCATTAACACATATTCAATGGATGACATATTCAATGACTACATGTTGAACCCAAAGAAATCGAAATTGGGTTAAAAAGTTCCCTTGACAGCCTAGCGGCATCACATCAAAATGAGTTGATGAGAGATAAAAAGTGTATCTCATCACTTGGACATAAAATTTACATAAATAAGGATATATTAGAACATATCCCAACATAACAATATGTAAATTAAAAGACCCAACAAAAGAAGTCTTTTAAAAAAGAGGAGGGTGAAAGGTTCCCTTACCGACTTGGGTATCTTTCAAAACATACACCCCATGAAAGAAAGACAATAGTTCATTGATGTAAATACTCATAAATGGAAGTATATTACACAAAGAGTAGAATAATGGGCAGTACATACACCACTCAATGGAATTTGTGGCAAATGTAGCATAAATCTCACGGGAATAAAAGTGAGATGAAAAATCCCTCACGAAAACTCGGCAGCCTAACGGCGCCACATAAAACATCCGAATATGGATTGATGAGATAAAATAGGGTATCTCATCACATTACAATATAATTTACAGCAAGAGGAATATAAAAGAACATCCCCCAACATTACAAATAGGTGCTTAAAAGAAGTGACATAAAGGAGAGTACTTAAAAAGAAAGAGAGAAGTTAGATCTCTTACGAAAGTTCGGCAGCCTAACGGCGCCAATCAAAACATCCAAAATGGATTGATGAGAGCGAATAGGGTCTCTCATCACATGAACATAAAAATTACAGTAGGATTAATATAAAATATCATCCCAATAACAAGAAAGATGAGCTTTAAAAGGAATGACATAAAAGAGTGTACTTAAAAAGAAAGAGAGGAGTAAGATCCCTTACCTCGGGTCCGACTTGACTCGATCGTTCTTTAATCTCCTGAATAATAAACATGAGCTAATTTATACTTCCTTAAGAACCTTTTCAAGTTCATTATTCCTTTTATATCACTTATTACCATGTCATAAACATTATGTAATCATTAAGTTAATAATGATTATTTTGTCGATATTTGGTTCTTATGTCGAAGGTGGACTTCTTACAATTACATGTTGTTCGTGTGGCCAAATGTTTATTATATACAGAATTGTATTCATGATGTAGATATCATATATGTCATATATATCCAGTACATGAATTCATTTATAACATTACATAATCATTTAGAGGTAAGAAATGAAATGCACCGTTCATGGAGACGGTAAGCCGTACGTACGTATGAACGCTACTTTCATTTCTATTTCGTATTTTATAGAATGGAATAATAATGATATAAAGGTATATTATAATTCCAGTATAATATCATATATAATATCATATTTCCATCCTTTATACATCCCACATATGGTATTTAACGAATCAAGTCACTTTGAGGGGGCGGTATTCCGCACTTCCTTAAATGAAGATATCGTGTATACCCATAATGGAAGCCATAAAGGTAACACAAAAATGAAAAATACAGAAGCATAAATAAAACATAAACATATTATATATCATATATAAAAATATTGACATCATAATTTCCACCTTTGAAGGTGTTAAATGAGTATTGAACAATCATCGTTTAGGGAGGCAGAATTTCACCATCCACGGAAACTGTATGTTCTTTAACCATTTGATGTAGTTGTGTGAGAGTGTAGCTCGAATACATATTATAACAACATCCTAGTATATTGAAGATACTGGTGTTGTTACAAAAGAAATAAATAAAAAGAGTTTAGGGGGTTGGAGAAGCAATATAAAACAAATGAACATGAGAGAATGAATTACCTTAAAAAGTGTAACTCCTTTTGATTTGAGCCTAAAGGCTTCCTTTGAAAGGATTATGCCCAAAGGGAATCCTCTAGGATGAGGAGAGGGATGTGGAGAGAGTAAATGGGCAGGGTTTGGCCGAGACAAAGGCTTGAGGAGTGTGTGAAATGAGGTAGAGGTGGGGGCCTTTTATAAGAGGAGAGGAGGGGCACTTTTGGAAAGTAAGGAAATATTACTTTATTTGAAAATGTGTTTCGGTTTTAAGAGGTCCCACATTGATATAATTCGTGGATAAGGTGATAAGGCTTCGAAATCCACCCATACAATAAGTTTTGGACATGTGTAGTTCATAGATATTACATTATATTTCCATTTTATTTTAATCGTTAAATAATGATGTCATCGCTGCATCATTATTATGTCATAAATAATTTAATTTATTTAATGTCTAAAATTTATAAAAAAAAATACTATGATGTAGGTAATCTTTTTAGATTTCCAATTAATATTTATAATCAAAAATATGACTTGTATAACCCCACTTAAAAATTGTTTTAGTAAAACATATCATGTTTGTGTCAATTTTACTTTTCCATTAAATAAAAATATATTATTGTCATTTTCCAACTAAAGTGGCTCAATGGGGTCCCCAAGTTGGCCCATGGCTTGTCTTGGTCTTCCATGACTCACCCAATAGGTGTAGGACAAGTTTCATGGTGTTTTCACATTCTTATAATATCATTTTTACCTTAAACTACACTAATTACCACTAATCGCGATTAAAAACTTAATAAGTTACTATTCACCAAAAAATTATTTTTATCCCATTGAACCACATTTTACTTATTAATGACAACCATGTATGTCAGATTTTCAAAATTCAATACACATTAGTGGTAAACTTTCATTTAACTGAAAAATCAGTTTGCTTGATTACCACTTAGTGGTTTCACTATTCATCAAAAATTGAAGTTTTTCAGAAAATTACCAAAAATTCACCCTAAGCTATATTTGATATTACGAACTCAAAAATGAAGTCCATTTTACAAAATTCACAACATATAAGTTTCATTAATTAATTTAATAATTAATTCCCGATGTCATGACAAATAGCGTGTTTTTATGAAACAATAAGTATCAAAAGATTGGCACTAGTTTAAGTCCGATTTCAAAGTGAAATTAATTCCAACGACCACTATTGGATTTAATGGTAAAAATATTTTCTAATTTCACTTTAAAAACAATTCAAAATATTATCTAATCATATAAATAAATTAGTTTAAAAATATGTTTTGAATTAGAACACAACATTTTATACTATTCATTAAAAAATGAACTTTATCGGAAAAATACCAAAAAATTACACAAAGTAAAATTTGATGTCCCGATTCTTAATAAGAGTTTTGTTTGGTCAAAAAGAATGTATAAGAGTGATCAAAACTATATTTAATGATGGTTCTCCATCAAAAGGAGACAAGTGAACCTTTAGTGAAAACTAGGGCATATGCGCTTAAAATTGAATTCTTTCCGTATTTTAAGCCTTTAGCTTTTATTGGATAAATGTAAAAACATTTAAAAAACATATATAATCATATTTTAGTTATTTATATCCATTCCCGCCCTTACAACGGCTACATGTTATTTAAAATTTATTATTAGAGTGCAACGTAAGATTCCGAAGAAAGTCGTTGTTGCGTGTTGGGTACGCCATCGAGCATAGCGTCCCCTTTAAAGTCATATCAATATTTTATTCACAAATATGGATAAATATGAAAATGTAATATTCTTTATTTACCTGGGGTGTTACATCCTTCCCCCCTTTTGGGAATTGCGTCCTCACAATTTTAAAAAAATTTGAGCTCGGAAACATCCTTGAACGTCCCACATCGGCACAAGAGTCGGTAGAAAAATCACTTTAAAATAAAGAAAGATAAGCACAGAGGTCACCCGAGTTAACCCATACTAGGATTCCAAGTATGAAAATATGAACATGGAGGAAAAAACAAAGGGTCATGTTCTGATGGAGAGTGATAGAAAACATGTTTAGGAGAAAGTTAACCACGAGAAAATCACAAACTTGTGATGGGTTAAACGGTATTCGATTCCCCAGTAGGAAAAGTTAATAGACAACATTTTTGTTTTAAGTTACTTTTTATTGAGGAATTTATTCATAAGGAAGCATAATAACTTATCATGTTGACTTTCAACTTTTACTATATTCCTTAGTCAAACTCATATTTTTTCCAAAAGATGAGTATTTAGGGAGACTTGTTCGCATTAAGAGTACTATAATCAACTTCTAGAGAATCACCTAATCCCCAAAAGAGAACTATATACATCCCATGTTTTTAGGCTTTAACCAAAACAAAAACCAAAAAGGTTAGTACAAGATCAGATAATCCAGAAAAGGATAACCCCTTATAAAAAGAAAATCTATTCTTAATCTCCAAAATTTGTCCAACAAAACCCAAAGTTCAATGAGGACCATCCGATAAACAATTTTTCCATAAAATTCTTCAAAGTAAACCAATATAAGATTGAAACCCAAATATTTGGAGGATTTAGTCACATAGTCTTCCAAGTTAAATCGTAACATTTATCTCCAAACAACATCAGTTGCTCCTAAAGTCTCACATTGAAAAGTAATTATCCTAATCACATATCCTCCAAAATCAACTTACTATTAATTCATAAAATCATATAACTAAAAAGAATCAGTCAAACTAACTAGGGGATTCACATAGTCCAGTGGTAGGTGATAAATACCAGTCGCACTTTGGTTGTGGGTTTGATTCCCCCAGCATTGTTCGACGCGACGGGTTGTCACACGGTCTGCGTGTTGTCTTTTTTCCAAAACTATATAATTCTAAAATCATTACCCAAAAAGGGATAAAATCATCAAAAATAACCATAACATAATTTATCCTCAATTTTATCTCATGCCTTTCACTTCAATCATAACATATGGTAACCCATAATTACCTCAAATGTAAGGATCATATAAACCCAAATGGTTCTTTATAACTATGTCCACAAAAGAAAAGATAACTATTACTTGAATAAAATTTTCCTATATTAAACATCAGGGTTACACATAATATAAAAAGTCTTCTAATGTAACCCCATCATCAAAAGAGACTTAATACTCTTAAGAATTTCACCCTAACTCTTGAAGCCCTCATATGTTTTCATCTTACTCATTCAACATTCTTCATGATTCATTATCCATTACTTTCCAACTTATTCCGAAATACCTCTTTCCTACAAAAAAAATCATGAATCATATCCTAAGATTCCAAAATAAGAAAACAATAGTCATGAAATAGTACATACCTTTGATTGGTGATTGTCAGTTTCTTCATCCTCAATTGGAATGGAATTAGGTATTGGTAAACGAATATTGGTACGCTCTTGGTGACCCCATTCACAAAAATTCTTCATAGGACACGTGTTTGCATAATGACCATGCACACCACATTTAAAACATTCAATTGATCCCTCAGAAAGAACTTCTTTCCCTTTCCTCGAGTCAACTGGATGCTTCCTTTTTCGATGGCAGGTTCTTGCTTTATGACCTTCATTTCCACATCTATAGCATATTTCTGTCCCTTTGAAACATTTTCCTAGGTGTTTCTTTCCACATCTTTGACACATAGGTTTTTGAACACACTTACCTTTATGATTATTACCTGTACTTCCGTAGGGATTTGTTTCTTTCATATATGATTCCTTAGAGAAATCTCCAAGGTTTAGGTGGTCAATCATGACTCCAGATAGTTGGTTGAGGATAATCAAAAGAGTTCTCATTTCAGCTCCCATATCATTCAGTTGATTTCTCAAAAAACTGTCACAGTTTCCTTCACATCCACTGTTACTTTGGTGCCTGCTAGATCCAGCCATTTACTAAAACCAAAAAGGTCAGTGTGAGTATATCAACAAAACCATCATGTACTAATGAGTAAGATAGACAATAAGATATACTTACTCATTCACTTTATCTAAAACTAAGACTCTTTCTGAAATCCTAACCATTATGGTAATTGTCAATTATGCTTAAAGAATACCCTAACCTCTAAAGTTATCTAAACCGACCTTTGATACCAACTATAAGGCCCCAGCCTTAAACCTTACTTAATCTTGAGTTATTACAAGATTACACATTGAGGATCTTTTCAGGTTTAGAGTTTTAGAGAATTAGATCATGAAACTTGCATTACATTCCACATTTAAACAAAGTGGTTACATAAAAGACAGTATTCATTCTTCCCATCAACGGAAACATGTTTAAAATGAAACATGGATTCTTTCTTGACACATCCTCGACACTATCATCACATCATGTACCTTTCCCTTGACCAGTGAAAAACATTTCAAAAACTTGGGATGAGCATAAAAGGCTCAGGAAGGGTTATAAAAATATGGAAAGGAAACATGATTTCGTATATACATAAGAATGAAATCATACTTTACCCATAAAACATAGGCATATCAAATCATGAATAAATAATAGAAAACATAAGACATAAAGGTAACTTGAGGAATTCATAACATTCTTACGTAGGGAATAACCCTCTTGGTTACGTTTGGAATACCCATCACAGTATATTCCCTAAATCTCTTCGGAGAAACCTTAACGTTTCACTCCTTCGCGTTACCCAATGCATTGGAGAGCTATATCGGGCTCACCCGCCCTTAGTTTATCACGGAACCACCCGTTCTTCATAACAATGCCCAAGAACCATAACATAATCGTATCACACAAACATGAATAAAGGAAACATAACATTTCCACATTTCAATCACAGTATAACATTTTAGGATATTGAAATAATGAATCCATTCAAAAAGAAACCATTTCCAAAACCATTTAAAACATTTAATAAAGAGATTTTTGAATCAAAGTGTCCCATACCACCTTGAAGCTTTTAACATTTTAAACCATTAATATCCATATAAATAAATCCTTAAAACCATTTTGAAAACATGGATATTAATAAGAACAAATAATTAAAACATTTAAAACGATATTTTGGTTAAAGGGGTTTTACCAAAATTAGAGACACTTGAATACAATAATCGAGGAATAAAATTTAGTCAGAACTTTATAATATCATGAGAATAAAATGATTCATGATATAATACTCCAAAGGACAGTATATACACCATATAAGAGTGAATTGGTGCATAACAACAATGAACCCTCAATAGAAATGTCAAATGTGATGAAATCCCTTATAAAGAAGGTATCCTTAAATTAAGGACAAATCAATCTCAAAAATATGTGTGACAAATATAAATACACCCAATATAAGTGGATATTAAGTGTAAAACAATAAAAGGTCATTAACACATATTCAATGGATGACATATTCAATGACTACATGTTAAACCCAAAGAAATCGAAATTGGGTTAAAAAGTTCCCTTGACAGCCTAGCGGCATCACATCAAAATGAGTTGATGAGAGATAAAAAGTGTATCTCATCACTTGGACATAAAATTTACATCAATAAGGATATATGAGAACATATCCCAACATAACAATATGTAAATTAAAAGACCCAACAAAAGAAGTCTTTTAAAAAAGAGGAGGGTGAAAGGTTCCCCTACCGACTTGGGTATCTTTCAAAACATACACCCCATGAAAGAAAGACAATAGGTCATTGATGTAAATACTCATAAACGAAAGTATATTACACAAAGAGTGGAATAATGGGCAGTACATACACCACTCAATGGAATTTGTGGCAAATGTAGCATAAATCTCACGGGAATAAAAGTGAGATGAAAAATCCCTCACGAAAACTCGGCAGCCTAACGGCGCCACATAAAACATCCGAATATGGATTGATGATATCAAATAGGGTATCTCATCACATTACAATATAATTTACAGCAAGAGGAATATAAAAGAACATCCACCAACATTACAAATAGAAGCTTAAAAGAAGTGACATAAAGGAGAGTACTTAAAAAGAAAGAGAGAAGTTAGATCTCTTACGAAAGTTCGGCAGCCTAACGGCGCCAATCAAAACATCCAAAATGAATTGATGAGATAGAATAGGGTCTCTCATCACATGAACATAAAAATTACAGTAGGATTAATATAAAATATCATCCCAATAACAAGAAATATGAGCTTTAAAAGGAATGACATAAAAGGGTGTACTTAAAAAGAAAGAGAGGAGTAAGATCCCTTACCTCGGGTCCGACTTGACTCGATCGTTCTTTAATCTCCTGAATAATAAACATGAGCTAATTTATACTTCCTTAAGAACCTTTTCAAGTTCATTATTCCTTTTATATCACTTATTACCATGTCATAAACATTACGTAATCATTAAGTTAATAATGATTATTTTGTCGATATTTGGTTCTTAAGTCGAAGGTGGACTTCTTACAATTACATGTTGTTCGTGTGGCCAAATGTTTATTATATACAGAATTGTATTCATGATGTAGATATCATATATTTCATATATATCCAGTACATGAATTCATTTATAACATTACATAATCATTTAGAGGTAAGAAATGAAATGCACCGTTCATGGAGACGGTAAGCCGTACGTACGCATGAACGCTGCTTTCATTTCTATTTCGTATTTTATAGAATGGAATAATAATGATATAAAGGTATATTATAATTCCAGTATAATATCATATATAATATCATATTTACATCCTTTATACGTCCCACATATGGTATTTAACGAATCAAATCACTTTGAGGGGGCGGTAGTCCGCACTTCCTTAAATGAAGATATCGTGTATACCCATAATGGAAGCCATAAAGGTAACACAAAAATGAAAAATACAGAAGCATAAATAAAACATAAACATATTATATATCATATATAAAAATAGTGACATCATAATGTCCACCTTTGAAGGTGTTAAATGAGTATTGAACAATCATCGTTTCGGGAGGCAGAATTTCACCATCCACGGAAACCGTATGTTCTTTAACCATTTGATGTAGTTGTGTGAGAGTGTAGCTCGAATAAATCTTATAAAAACATCCTAGTATATTTAAGATACTGGTGTTGTTACAAAAGAAGTAAATAAAAAGATTTTAGGGGGTTGGAGAAGCAATATAAAACAAATGAACATGAGAGAATGAATTACCTTAAAAAGTGTAACTCCTTTTGATTTGAGCCTAAAGGCTTCCTTTGAAAGGATTCTGCCCAAAGGGAATCCTCTAGGATGAGGAGAGGGATGTGGAGAGAGTAAATGGGCAGGGTTTGGCCGAGCCAAAGGCTTGAGGAGTGTGTGAAATGAGGTAGAGGTGGGGGCCTTTTATAAGAGGAGAGGAGGGGCACTTTTGGAAAGTAAGGAAATATTACTTTATTTGAAAATGTGTTTCGGTTTTAAGAGGTCCCACATTGATATAATTCGTGGATAAGGTGATAAGGCTTCGAAATCCACCCATCCAATAAGTTTTGGACATGTGTAGTTCATAGATATTACATTATATTTCCATTTTATTTTAATCGTTAAATAATGATGTCATCGCTGCATCATTATTATGTCATAAATAATTTAATTTATTTAATGTCTAAAAATTATAAAAAAAATACTATGATGTAGGAAATCTTTTTAGATTTCCAATGAATATTTATAATCAAAAATATGATTTGTATAACCCCACTTAAAAATTGTTTTATTAAAACATATCATGTTTGTGTCAATTTTACTTTTCCATTAAATAAAAATATATTATTGTCATCTTCCAACTAAAGTGGCTCCATGGGATCCCCAAGTCGGCCCATGGCTTGTCTTGGTCAGCCATGACTCACCCAATAGGTGTAGGACAAGTGTCATGGTGTTTTCACATTCTTATAATATCATTTTTACCTTAAACTACACTAATTACCACTAATCGCGATTAAAAACTTAATAAGTTACTATTCACCAAAAAATTATTTTTATCCCATTGAACCACATTTTACTTCTTAATGACAACCATGTATTCCGGATTTTCAAAATTCAATACACATTAGTGGTAAACTTTCATTTAACTGAAAAATCAGTTTTCTTGATTACCACTTAGTGGTTTCACTATTCATCAAAAATTGAAGTTTTTCAGAAAATTACCAAAAATTCACCCTAAGCTATATTTGATATTACGAACTCAAAAATGAAGTCCATTTTACAAAATTCACAACATATAAGTTGCATTAATTAATTTAATAATTAATTCCCGCTGTCATGACAAATAGCGTGTTTTTATGAAACAATAAGTATCAAAAGATTGGCACTAGTTTAAGTCCGATTTCAAAGTGAAATTAATTCCAACGACCACTATTGGATTTAATGGTAAAAATATTTTCTAATTTCACTTTAAAAACAATTCAAAATATTATCTAATCATATAAATAAATTAGTTTAAAAAGATGTTTTGAATTAGAACACAACATTTTATACTATTCATTAAAAAAATGAACTTTATCGGAAAAATACCAAAAAATTACACAAAGTAAAATTTGATGTCCCGATTCTTAATAAGAGTTTTATTTGGTCCAAAAGAATTTATAAGAGTGATCAAAACTATATTTAATGATGGTTCTCCATCAAAAGGCGACAAGTGAACCTTTAGTGAAAACTAGGGCATATACCCTTAAAATTGAATTCTTTCCGTATTTTAAGCCTTTAGCTTTTATTGGATAAATGTAAAAACATTTAAAAAACATATATAATCATATTTTAGTTATTTCTATCCATTCCCGCCCTTACAACAGCTACATGTTATTTAAAATTTATTATTAGAGTGCAACGTAAGATTCCGAAGAAACTCGTTGTTGCATGTTGGGTACGCCATCGAGCATAGCGTCCCCTTTAAAGTCATATCAATATTTTATTCACAAATATGGATAAATATGAAAATGTCATATTCTTTATTTACCTGGGGTGTTACATCTATCTGTGATAGTGTGTAATAATCCTTAGATTTTAATATTTTTATTAATACATATTGTGACTCATGTACTTATATGTATTGATGAAATTTGTGGCACACTATGTTAATGCCACTACATGAATCGACGTAAGGGATGTGCCTGCTTTTATCTATGCTAAACAGAAAGCACTTATAAAAATATCACCTTTATCAGTGCCAGCTAAAACGCTGATAAAGGTAATGTTTATATGCATTGATAAAGGTGTAACTTTTATCATCACTTTTTTAGCATTAATAAATGTTAGATTTATCAATGCTATTATTAGCACTAATTAAAGTTTTTAATAAAAAATACTATTAATATATATAAAATTATTGTATTTATATACAAAAATAATGTTTATTTACATACATTAGTTAAAAACACATGTTTATAATTAATATAAATATGATATATTAATATATATTTCTTAATAACACAAATATATATAAAAAAATTAAAAAAATATTTATAAGATTATAAATCAATAAATATATATTTAAATAATTATAAAATTATAATAATTTTATAAATAATAAATATATTTATTATATTTATAATTATATATAAATAATTTTTAAATATATTTATTTATAATTATAATTATAATTATAATTATAATCCAATGAATTTCGTCAATATATATATATATATATATATCATGAGATAATAATGATATTCATGGACATGATTGGTGTTATTTATGTTCATTTATTGATGTGTTAGTATAATTGAAACTATATGATTATAAGTTTATTTGTGGACATGATTGTGGGTTTCCATGTTCCAAATATAAAGATTACCTATATTATGATGATGCATCCATATGTTAGGTATTTATGACTCATACATGTTCATTTATACATTGACACCCTTATTATTCATGCTTTCTATATATGAGATTACTCATTTTTTATGATCTATACTTTACTAGGTATCATTTATTCATGTTATCCCGTGAACTTATTATGTTCTCATAAATACTTATAAAATTAAAATAAATATATTTAAATAATAAATATATTTATTATATTTATAATTATAAAATTTTAATTATATATAAATACTTTTTAAATAAATTTTTTTATAAATATAATTATAACTAAATATATATAAATATTTAAATAATTATAAAATTACAATAAATACATTTATTATAATTTCATAAATATATATATTTATATATTAATAAATATATATTTTTCATATTTATAATTATATATTTATAATTATATATTTATAATTATATATTTATAATTATATATTTATAATTATATATTTACAATTATATATTTACAATTATATATTTATAATTATATATTTATAATTATATATAAATACTTTTAAATATATTATTTATAATAATAATAATAAATATATTTATTTATTTAAATAATTATAAAATTATAATAAATATTTCTAAATAATAAATATAATTATTGTATTTATAATGATATATATTTATATATTGATATATTGGTATAAGTATATGTAATTATATAAATATACCGAAGCAATGCGGGCTATGAGATATTATTATATAAATATATTTATAATTATACATTAATATTTTAAAATATTTTTATTTATAATTATAATTATAAATAAATAAATATATAAATAATTACCAATTACAATATATATATTTAAATAATAAATATCTTTACTATAATTTTATAAGTGTATATATTTATATATTAATAAATAAATAAATATATATATATAATTATATAAATATTTAAATAAATTAATAAATATTTTAATAATTATATACAAATATTTCTAAAATAATAATAAATATATTTATTATACTTATAATTTTATATATATATAATAATAAAATATATAATTATATAAATATATTTATAATTAAATAATTATATAAATATATTTTTAAATATATTTATAAAATTATAATAAATGTATTTATTTATTTAAATCTTTATCAGTGCTTTTTAGCATTAATAAAGTTTAGTTTTATCAGTGCTTTCTATATTAGCACTAATAAAAATACTCTTTATCATAACTTTTTTTAAAGCGTTGATAAAAGCCTTGTGCATTCTTATACAAAGAACCCTAACAGATTTGTCACCTCCTCGTGCCTTTAAGATTTCACGGAACAGTAGTGCTACCATTGTCTCTCTTCCTGGCATTGCTTCATGTCATTTCTCTATGCCTTCTCCTTCATCGTCGCCACCATCGTCGCTCCCTACCATCGTTGTCGCTCCCTACCCTGCCATCATTACTCCCTACTGTCGTCGCTCCCTACCTTCATCGCTTCATTTCATCATCACTCCCTGCCTTGTTGTCGTTGCTCCCAATTGTCATCGCTCTCTTCCCTCACCGCTCTTCATCAATGACTCATCTCCACTCTAAGGTATGAGATTATTTAGTCTCCTTTTTTAATCAGTTCTTCCATCTAGGTCTTTACTCCCTCCAACCTCGATGAATGTCGTTCAGACCAGATTCACCCTCTTAGTTATATACCCACACCATACATATGTATTTTGTGTCAGGTGGTGATAATTATATGTTTTAATTTTAGTATTAGTTTCAACATGTATTTTATAGCCATGGAGGCCCTTTTATGGATTTATTTTTTTCATTTTTAATGATTACATTCTCTAAAAATTACATTTAGACATAAATAAGTCTATGTTAGACTGAATTATTTTAATTGTGTTTGTTGTGATATGATTTTTTTCAACATGTTTTAAATAATAATTTTTTCAATGTAATGATTCAACTTATTATGAATTTATTTTGGTTTTCTAAAAGTTTAGATTTTAAACTGTCCGTGATTTAACTCTTACAAATACTCAATAATTATAAATGAAATGAGTTTTTAAGATTTTAAATTAAATGATTAAATATTATCATGTTTTATATGGATTTGAAAGGTGTAAGGTTGAATTTTTATTGATTTGAATGCGTATATGGAATTTTGGGGGGTTATTTTAAAATGGTGATAATGTGTTATGTATTTTTCATAGGAAAATTTAAATATTTTATAATTATATTTTATATAAATTAAATATGAATATATTAATTTTTTTTATGTCTCGGTGTTCATGAATTGATCTTAAATGCCATAGGTCTATTTTTACAATTTTATTTGTGTAGGGGGGTGACTTGTATGTTTATGTTTAGTTTTTCTTTATTAGAAGTATATATTAATTATGATGGGTGTTTTTTTTACTATGCTTTATTTGGTTATAAGGATGTCATAATATTTGAAAAACCCAATACTAATTTAAATATCATTTTACAGGAATATAACATAGGTTAAATGGTTTGTTATAATGGTGGAATATTTGGTTAAAGTATTATGATATACTTTCTGATTATTTTGATTATTTATTTTCATATACATATATCAGTATATTTCATTCATTTAATCATGAGAATTTATTTTGTTAATAGTGTTTGGTAAAACATGGATTGCATGTTTTCTTTTTTTCAATATTTTTCTTTTTTTAAGATTGTTCATGGGTAAAATCATTATTTTCATATTTTAAAGTATAATATCTCATGATATTATATGTCCTTATTTAATGAATTATAGAAATATATTATGATTCCATTTTAATTTTAATATGATATTTCTTCCCTTCTATTTTTTCTTATTTGATTTTGATCTAACCACTTTATGATCCATTTATATGTCCTCCCTTTCTAAGAATTTGATATCTCTCATATTGTTTCCCATTTCCATAGGGAATCATATACAATGTTATTTTTAGAAGGAATACATATCTAGAGACATCTTTGGGAGATATTATTGTTTATTACACATGATTCATGATTTTGGTCTTAGTAAGGGATCGATCGAGGAGGAATAAATATAAAAATGGGTGCAATGGAAAATGAGGTGACTACCCCAATAAGAATCTAAATGGGAATAGATCTGGAGTGAAAAGTATTATGATAATACTTACTCAACATTATCAAGAAAGGAATAATAATATGAATCATTTAAAACTCCCAAATATTCTAAGGATGAAACAAATCACCATGGATTCATTCATGCAACAATGCCCTCAAACTATTTAGGTTCCTCTGATCAACTAGTTTTGAAGAAATGGATAGCTATCTAGAATTTATAAGTTGAAGTAGATATATGGTGGGTGTTGATTGTGAATATAACAAAAAAATGAATAAGATTATAGTATAAAATGTGAGGTGTTTAAGGAAATATTCTTCCCCAAATATTTTCACTGAACTACTAGCAACTAAAAAGAGAGAGATTTTTTTATAAAAAAAATTAGTTTGAATTCATTTGTGCCTATAAATAAAACCTCATGAGACTCATAAGGTACACCTAGAGTTTTTCTATTATCCCTAAAATCAAGATCTATTGTTTTGTCAATGGACTAAAATCGAATAAATTTATACTTTTATACATTTATAAACTTTACTTTTATATATTATAATTTTGTACTTTTATAAATTTGTAAAACTATATATTTCAATAAATTATGAATACTTTTAAAACATATATGTACTTTTATATAGTTTTATAGATTTATATACATTTATGAATTATTTATATTTTTTAAAATATATATTCTTTTATAAATTATATATAATTTTATACTTCTATATATGTCTAAAATTTTATAAACTAATATAAATATATATACATTTTTAATTTATACTTTTATACCACTATAATTTTTTCAATTATCAATATTTTAATACATTTATACTTTTATAAATTAAATTTTAGTGTTGAAAATATTTTAAAAAATATGACAATTTCTTTTTTTATTTGTGAAACCATTATTATATTCAATATTCATGTTTTCTATTATGAAAAGGGTTTTCAAATAATATATATTTTTTCCATTATTACATTCGATAGTTGTATTTCATTAGCTTTTTATAATGTAAATGTGATTTGACACTTCATTTATACTCATACAAAAAGGGTTTTTATATTTAAAAATATGATGTGAAAAATAGTTTTAAAAAGTGAAATCTCTTCCATTATATTTATAAATTTCCTTCAGTAAATTTTTATTTTTGATCATGTGGGATGATAAACCTTTTTTCAATATTTCCATTTTCTTTTAAGAAATTCATGAGATCATCTTCAAATGTACATAAATTGTGTATTTATTTTTTGAAATATTAATATTATCAAATAAAATAGGTTGGATATGAATAAAGGATGGATGGAATTCAAATTTATGAAAAGAAAGTATGAATATAGGGTGAAATAGTTGATCAAGTTTTCAAAAGATCATGTATATGACCCTTCTTAAATACTTTGTTTGTGTTTACAATATTGTTATTAAAGATTAATTAGTCTATAAGAGTTGGAATAACACTTGATCTATCATGGAATTGATCAAAGTTACAAAAATTGGGATAAACATGAAGAAAAAATGAATGTAGCTAGTGACTAGGATAACTCCATGTTTTATGGATCATTTGATATGATTATGAGTATGGACAATGAAGAAGATTATATCAAGGATGCAATTACAGATGTGAATGATGATGAAGATCATATTGAAGAAATGAAAATGACAGTTAAAGATAAACTTTTTGATTGCCCAAAATTGTTTGAGAAGTTAAAGAGTTTCTCAAAGACGCCATTGTATGTTGGTTGCACTAAATATACTGTATTTTCAACCATACTGAAGCTGTGTAATTTAGAAACTAGAAATGAATGGAGTGATTTTAGTTATACATAACTAATTTCTATATTTAATGATATGATCCCATAAGATAATGATCTCCCTAGATGAATATATGGTGCTAAAAAATATTATTTTCAATGGGTATGATCTCTAAAAGAATACATGCCTTCCCAAATGACTATATACTTTTTTTCAAGGACCGAAAATCACTTAAATAATGCTCAAAGTGTGGTGATTCTCAATGTAAGGAAGATGAATCAGGTCT
This sequence comes from Viscum album, assembly GCA_963277665.1. Lineage (NCBI taxonomy): Eukaryota > Viridiplantae > Streptophyta > Magnoliopsida > Santalales > Viscaceae > Viscum > Viscum album. The sequence goes on from OY728135.1 coordinate 998,474,647, forward strand.
TATGAAAGTTTTATGGTACTTTCTAATCATTCTAAGGTTTAGGTTCCTATATGGAAGTGAGGAGAATGCAAGGAAATTGATGTGGAATGTAGATAAAAGAAATAAATATTGGAAACTTCATCACTTGGTTGACTCTCCTTAGTAGAATTGAATTGACCATGAGTATCCTAAATTCATAAATGAGCTGAGAAACCTTCATTTTGAATTATCTATAGACAGAGTGAGTCCTTTTGGTTCTCCAAGTAACATTCATAGTACATGGCTAATTATGTTAGTAAATTATAACTTGCTCTCATTATTTTGCATGAAATGAAAATACATTATCTTATCTAGGATTATATCTAGACCAAAACAACTAGGTAATGATATTGATTTATTTGGATCCATTTAAAAAATATTTGAATTATTATGGGATTCAGGTGTTATGTTGTATGATGCTTACAAAATTGAAGATTTCACATTGAGATCCATTTTGTACGAGATGATAATTGACTTTCCTGCTTATAAAAATTTTTCAGGATATAGAATTAAAGGAACTCAAAGGTGCCCCATTTTCAAACAAGGCACACAGTCAATTTAGTTGAAACATTCATCAAAGACTATGTTTCTAGGACATCGTAGATATATGCCCTTATGACATAAGTACCGATCTTGGAATACATCATTCAATGAAAGTTCAAAAGAACATACAACACCATATCCACTAATAGTTGATCAAATGTTTAAGAAATTAAATGATATGGACAGTTCTTTTGGTAAACAAATTTCAAAAAAAAACCTTATGAAGACTGGTTTGAAAAAAGAGATCAGTCTTTTTTAATTACCATACTAGAATTTTCTATATGTCAGAAATTTTCTTGATGTTATGCATGTTGAAAAAAATGTATATGATAGTGTCATTGATATGTTACTAAATTCACCCGACAAAACAAATTATGGAACTAATTCTAGGTTGGACATGATTGACATGAGAATACGAGAAGAGTTGGTGCCGGTTAAGGGTGAAAAATGAACCTTTCTTCATCCTGCTACTTACACTCATTCTAGGAAGGAGAGATATCTTTTTTACAACTTCTTGAATGATGTAAAGGTTTCAAGGGGGTATTCATCGAATATCAAGAATATTGTTTCAATGATTTATTTAAGGTTAAATGGAATGAAATCAAATGACTGACATGTTTTTATAAAATATCAAATTTCTATAGATTTATGTTGATTTTTTCCCAAGAATGTATGTTATACATTAACCAAGATCTGTTTCTTTTTCAAATCTATATGCAGTAAAGTTATAGCCCTGAAGAAATTTTCAACTACAAAAAAGGAAATTGTTGTCACATTGTGTAAATTGGAAATGTTTTTCCTTCCATCATTATTTGATATGATGGTTCACTTGATAGATAACTTAGTGAGAGATATTCAACTATGTTTCCCTATACATTATAGATGGATATACTCCATTAAAAAATATATCAATATTTTGAAAGGGTATATAAAAAATCAAATTTGGATAGAGGGTTGTATTGTAGAGTGATATATTATTATGAAATCCATTGAATTCTGTATTCACTACCTCTATAGTGTGGAATGAATTGGTATACCAAAATCTCATCACACTGGGAATCTTTTAGGTGAAGGAGTTTATGGAAGAGATGTTTTCACAATTAATATTAAAGATTGGGAGAAAGTCTGCCTTTATATTTTGCATAACAGTTTAGAGTTTTCCCCATATGTTGAAACCCATAATGAAATCATTGGCATTTAAATCCATCAAGGGTTGAAATCTGGATATCAAATACACATAATCAATAGTTTATATGATATTTTTTAGACCATATTTTTAAGGAGTCAGATGAAAATATAGATTCAATATTAGAATTACTTCCATGGATATCCAGAGGACTAAGTTTGTATATATTATCTTACAATGGTTAAGTAATTAATGGTTATACATTCTATAAAAAATTAACATAATGAAGGCAGTCCCATGAAAAATATTAGAATTACACTTTTTGATGAAGCAATGTATGTTTCTAGTACTAAGTATAGAAATCCAATTTATGTGAATATGTCATACTTTAGCACTATCAAACAAATATGGTAATTAGCTTATATAACATTCCAAGTTCTAATTTTTCAATGAATGTGGGTTGATAATAGGAGTGTTATTAAAATATATGAATTGGGATTCATGAAACTAGATTTCAATAAGTACGGGTACAAAGATTAACCATTTATAATGGAATCATAGGTCATACAAGTATTTTATGTTCCAGATCCCACAAACTGAAAGTGTTCAATTGTTCTATCATCAACCAAAACCACTGAAGGTTCATATGAAAATTCAACTGAGGATGAACCTTTCATTGGGATGTCACAATAATTTCAGAGAAATCCCAATATAAATAGGGTTTTTTATGTCAAAGAAGACCACAGTGAAGGGATTTGGATGCTCGGTAGAGGGGTCAAATCCCTTCAACACTTTAAAAAAATAGAGATCAATAATTAGGTGATATTTTTTTGTAATATACATTTCATTACCTTGTGTTATTATCTATTTGTTATTGAATTTATGTGATTAAAATTAAATTTTAAACCACTTCTATGGATAATGACTTCTTCATGTTCTAATACTTCTAATCTTAAGGAACAACAGGTTTCTCAACCTACTGATACTCATAGTGCAGAGGAAAAATGACCTTCTACACATGTCGATGCTACCAATCTAGAGGAACAACATATAAATGATGTTTAATATGAGTAAATGGTATATTGAGAAGAACTGATGTTGTAGAAAAAATAGGAGAATCATATCATGACAATGTTAGCAAAAATTATTAAGGTGAAAAACAAAGGCATCAAATTTTAGGTCGAATGGAATGCACACGGCCATCCTGTTAACCCAAAAAAGGCTATGTTCAGTAGTTACATTGGGATCATCACTTGGGAACTCATTCCAATTGATTTAGATTCATGGAAACATGTTTTTTACATGATTAATACACTAATTTTAGAATAGATTATACTAACATTATGATATCCTTTCTTTATTTTACTAAAAAAATGAAACATTGAATTACTCTTCATAATCCCTAGAAGAGTGAATTTATAGTATATAACTCCCACAAGAAATATGTATTAATGTTTTCTGGAAGGATTCACAGAGGATTTCACACAATTATAATCATATTTAATCTTAAAGATGTTGAAGGTAAAAAAATCAACAGCCACCACTTATGTATGCACACATGATAATCCATGAAGCATGGTATGAATTTACTAGCTACCATACGGAGATATCTTTTTAGGTACACTATGGATAGTAATAAATTGTTTGAAAATACAAGTATTCATCACTTTGATTAAGAATTTTTTATTTATGAAATGACAACTGAGTGTTGAAAATAAATAACATGCAGAAAAACTAACATACCCCTATTGTAATGCAAGGATGGGTCATGCTTCACTTGAAACAAAATTGGTATGTATTTTAAATCTTCTATTATACTTTTATGTGACATAAAACAACAACATAATTATGTTCCTCTTTTTTATGCAGATTGATAAATCCAAATAAAAATCCACTTCCATCCCACATCATGTGCTACAGAAGGAGGCACATGTAAATAATTATGGGATACTAATAGATGAGAACACACAAAAAGTATGGTCCGGAACTATAGCAGTATTGTAGTAGGAACTGTAGCAAGAACTGTAGCAGGTATTGTTTGGTGTTTTAGTAGCTAGAAATATTCATCTGATTTTGGCCTTCAGGCCCCCGGTTTGGGCCTACAGGTCTCAAGGCCTTCGGGTAATCAAAGGCCTTCAAGAATTAGGGACTTCGGGCCACAGAGACCATAGAGTAGCCCAGTTCACACAGAGCTGACCCAAGAAGAGGATTAGAGAAAAGAGTAGCATTCACCAGAAGCAGAGCTAATCGGATTGGAATAATGAGAGGGTATGGAAACCACCATTGGGACCAGGAACCATGCAGCTTTGTATGGGCCAATGCTAGCCGAACAGAAATGCAAGGTGGGGAGCTAGGTGATCATTTATGCAAAAGATGGGGAGGGTAGTTCTAGTGGGTTTGGCCTATGGGTCATGTAATGGGCATAGTATTCCTCTGGGCCTTTGGGGTCATGTATTGGCCTTCAGGTCATGTCGAGCCTTGTTCTTTGGGCCTACAGGTCATGTAAGGGTTCCCCTTCAACCCTTAAAAGAGGATTATCCATAATAAAATAAAAAAGAAGGACTTTGGGCCATTTGGTTGGTTATATTTTTCTATCCAACGTAGAAATAGGAATCATCAACACCTGTAGTGGATGAACACCAACTATCAGTGGCCTTGAAGCAACTATAATAGTATGGTCGCGTTATAGGTGTGGGTTTTGGGGTGACACCTAAAAAATATTTTCATAAAATAAAATAATATGAGGATAAAGATAAATAAATGCAAGAGATGATTTCAATATTATCTTCCCTTGAAGAAAAATTTAATTGGAAAACTGAGTTGCTAGAAAATTCTATGGGAGGAAGCAAAGAGAAGAAAAAACTCAAGAAAAACCATTACATGAATACCCCCCCCCCCCCACCAACTTTTAGGTGAGACATTCCCCTCAAAGAGATATCTTAGATGAGGTAATCAATACTCTAATAATTGTTTATGTGCAATGTGAATTAGATAGACACTGATACATTTCCTGTATTAATATTATACAGGGTGAAAATGTATGTGATTTATATCTATCAACACCCACCCATCACCTTGTTTCAAGGGATACTATGTTCAATATCCAAGAAGATAGTCTACACAATAGAATACCTCCAACAGGTCATGTGAGAGTGGGAGTTACCATAGCTCATGAGTCGAGCGTTGAGGTACCTGTTCCACTTGAGGATGCATATATTCATATGGTCGACCAAGCTGTTGGAATATTTATAGCTTGGAAATAATATTTTGTAAAAAACATTTCTATATGGAGGTATTCATTTCCAATTTATTTTTCATGCTAAACCTTTAACAATTAATGGGAAAATGTTTGAATAAATGAATGTTATTACATACAAAAAAAGGGAAGGGGTGAAATGAAAGTTTGACTCATAACCGTTTAAAGGATCAACCAACTGATAGAAAATATTTTCTAAAAACACCTTTACCCCACCCATTCAATATCCATATTTACTAACAATGATGTTTCATGTGGATAGAAAGCTACAAAATGTTAGTAATCACATAGTTGGTTTTGAAGAAAAAATATACGAAGAGGTCATTATAGACTAAATTTCTCTTGAGAATTTAAATTCAATCCTGAAGTATGAATTTATAGGTTTCCCAGTTGTAAATTTATACATGATGTGTGTTTTCATGATTTGTTTTTGTAATAGATGATATACTATATTAATTATGAATAAATACATTTTATATTTTTTACAGGTGTATATAAGAATACCAATTGAAGGGATTACCCCATGAACATAAATCTAGACTCATTAGTCCTCACGTTACATATACAAAGCGAAAAATATAGAATTAGAAAAAAAATGGATGAAATAGTAGAAAAACTGGTCAAATTGTTTGAAAGAAAAAAAATGGATGATAGACTCTTCTTAATACCAACGTTATAGGGGTAAAAATATATAATTTAATCACATAAAATATATTTTCATTTCTTTTAATAAATATTCATTTTTTAGGCAACATTGTATACTCATTGCGGTCAATTTGGATCCTCTAAAAATTTATTTCATGGATTCACTGCATGGATACCCAACAAACCGACCACACATGGTGGTGTTTTTCAATTTTTAATTCACTAAATCTAAAATTTTAGAACTAAAATTCATGTTATATATTTTATATTATATTTATTTAGAACTTTATTATGTTAGGGCGGTGTTTAAATATCGCGAAATTCATGACCTGAGGACTTCCCATGCGCACAACGAGCCTGAAAAGTTCTATAAGTGGACAAGTATCAAGGTATATATAATAATATTTAACTATACAAACACATATCAAAACAAATTACTTATTTTTATCAATGTTTATGTAGTGTCCAAAATAAAAAAAATGGAAAATATTTTGGTTGTTATGTTTGTAAATTTATGAGATAGATCATATTCCATCAAAAAACTATCATCCTTGAAGATGTATTTTCAAAGATAATTACTATTTAATTTAAAATATTTATTAATCCTTTATGTATTTGTATTTTTTATAGTACTAATATGACTTTCAAAAATAATCATATTCAAAAGATGATATATATTTTCTTAGAAATGAATGGGTAGCATACCTGATGGCAGAATGTATTCATATAACATGAATATGTGACTTTAATAGAAGTAATGGATTGTTTTATATTTATTTTTAATTTAATTCTTTATAGTATTAGTCACATAATAATTTTTTTCTTGTATAGATGGATTCTTTTGTTTGAGTTGGGGTGGTTTGTTCAAAGTTGCTCATGCTCACGACAGATTGCACTTCAAGGCTAGAACTAAGATGATGAAAACAAATAAATGGGTCAAGAATGCATACAAATAACATGAAAAGATTAATTCTTGATACTTATTTAATTAATTTTATCATCATTTTATCTACTATTTGTAAGTTGATTTCCTAATCATTTTTATCTAATACTTATATTTTTCACACATTATTTGGGAAGTCATATTTTTCATTAAACTATCTACAACAAGACACAAAATACATAACATGTTCCTTTTTTACAATGTTAACATTCTTTCCATTGTCTTTTTTTTCAAATTTCCAACATCGCATATTGAGTTGATGTTCTTAGCTGAAAAACCTTTTTCAGCTATGAAAATCGGCTCAATATGAACTTTTGGAAGTTTCACAAATAAATCCAATGGAAACCATGGTAAAATAGGTTTTTGGTATTATTTTGATACTTTTGGACATTTAATAATCAGTCGCACATCAATATGATACACGATGTGACTGGTATGACTGAAATTGATTATTTTTATATAAAATTGACATTAATTTTAGTAAAAAAGACAATTGACATACTCAAAACTGATAAAAAAACATTCATATTGTTTTTTTTACTTTACAAAAATGATCCATTAGTCATTTGTAACATGTAGGAATCAGTCGCACCTCAATCTGATACACGATGTGATTGATATGACTCGAAGTGTCTATAATCAGTTTAAAAATGAAATTTTAATTTAAAATGTGTTTATCACTAAAAATCAAGAAATCAAACTCATATTTTCTTGATAATTTATTAAAATGATTCATAAGTCATTTTTCACATATATAAATCAGTCTCACATCGAACCGATACACTATGTGACCGGTATGAATCAAGGTTCATGTTCCTAGTTTAAAATGAAATTTTACTAAAAAAGACATGTGACATATTCAAAATTGGGAAAAACATTCATGTTATTTTGATACATTAGTAAAACTGTCCATAAGTTATTTGGGATATGTATTAATCAACTTCACCTAAATCCGACACACTGTGTGACCGATATGACTCCAACTGCATCTTTTTATTTAAAATTGACATTAATTTTAGTAAAAAAGACAATTAAGATACTTAAAACTATGAAAACACATTCATATTGTTTTGATAATGTAATATAACAATCCATAAGATATTTTTTACATGTATAAACCATCTGCACCTCAATCTGATAGACGATGTTCCCAGTATGACTCAAAGTGTTTGTTATCAGTTTAAAATTGACATTTTAGTTCAAAAGTGGAACTCACTGAAAACTAAGAAAATACACTGGTATTGTCTTAATAATTTAGTAAAATTCTTCATAATTCATTTTTGAAATATAGGAATCAGTATCATAACAAACCAACACATGATATGACTAATATGACTAAAAGTGTGTGTTTCTAGTTTAAAATGACATTTTAGTAAAAAGAACAAGTAACGTACTCAAAACCAAGAAAATTAATTCATATTATTTTTATACTTTATTAAAATGATCCATAAGTTATTTTATATGTGTATTAATTATCCATACATTAATCCAATGCACGGTGTGACCAGTATAACTCCAAGTGTGTCTTTTTATTTAAAATTGACATTAATTTTAGGAAAAAAGACAACTGGCATACTCAAACATGATAAAATGTATTAATATTATTTTTATACTTTATTAAAATGATCTATATGTTATTTTTTATGTTTAAGAATCATATTCACCTCAATACGACACACGGTGTGACTGGTATGACTCTAAGTGTGTCTTTTTATTTAAAATTTTCATTAATTTTAGTAAAAAATACCATTGACATGCTTAAAAACCAATAAAATGAATTTGGATAGTTTTGATACTTTAGGTAAATGATCCATAAGTCATTTTTTATATGTAGGAATCATCCTTACCTCAATAAGATACATTATGTTCCCATTATGACTCAAAGTATCTATTATGATTTTAAAATTAACAATTTAGTTCAAAAAAATTCACTCACTGAAACCCGATAAAATGCACTCGTATTGTCTTGATAATTTATGGGAAAAATACATAAGTCATTTTTGACATGTAAGAAGTAGTATCATGTCAAAATGACACATTATATGACTTTTATGACTCAAATTGCATGTTTCTAGTTTTAAATAACATTTTAATAAAAAACATGATTGACATACTCAGAATTAAGAAAATTCATTAGGATTGTTTTGATAATTTATAAAAAAAAATATACATAAGTTATTTTTTATGTTCAATAATCAGTCTCACCTCAATCCAATGCACGGTGTGGCTGATATAACTCCAAGTATGTCTATTTATTTAAAATTGACATTAATTTTAATAAAAAGAACAAGTGACGTACTGAAAACTAAGTAAATGAATTCGGATTGTTTTGATAATTTAGTAAAATGATTCATAAGTCATTTATAAATTTTATTAATAAACCCCACCTCAATATGATGCACAGTGTGACTGGTAAAACTCTAAGTGTGTCTTTTTATTTAAAATTGATATTAATTTTATTAAAAAGATAAAGTGACATAATGAAAACCAAGTAAACACATTAGGATTCTTTTGATACTTTAGGAAAATTATACTTAAGTAATTTTTGATGTGTATGAATCAAATTCACCTCAATATGATGAACAACGTGACTGGTATAATTCAAAGTGTCTCTTTTTATTTAAAATTTACATTAATTTCAGTAAAAAGGACAAGTGACATATTGAAAACCAAGAAAACGTATTCGAATTATTTTTATAATTTATGAAAAATGATCCATAAGTCATTTGTGACTATATGAATTAACCACACCTCAATCCAATTCATGGTGTGACCGATATGACTCTAAGTGAGTCTTTTTATTTAAAATTGATATTAATTTTAGTAAAAAGATCAAGTGACATACTAAAAACCATGAAAGTGCATTCAGATTATTTTGAAAATTTAGTAAAATGATCCATGAGTCATTTATTATGTTTATAAATCAACCGAACATCAATATAATGCACGATATGGTTGGTATGACTCAAAGTGTCTGTTATCAGTTTAAAATTGACATTTTAGTTCAAAATGTGTGCCACTCACTGAAAACCAAGAAAATTCCCTTTGATTATATTGATAATTTAGTACAATGATTTGTAAGTCATTTTTGATATGTAAAAATCATTCTCATATAAAAATGACTCACGATGAAACTGGTATGACTCAAAGTGCGTGTTTCCAGTTTGAAAAGGCATTTTAGTAAAATAACACAAGTGACATACTAAAAATCGAGCAAATGTGCTCATATTATTTTTATACTTTAGGAAAATTATCCATAAGTAATTTTTGATGGGTATGAATCATCCTCACTTAAATATGATGCATGGTGTGATTAGTATAACTCTAGCAGTTTCATTATTTAAAATTGAGATTAATTTTAGTAAAAAGAATAAGTGACATACTCAAAATTGAGAAAATGTATTCGGATTGTTTTGATACATTATAACAATTATCCATAACTCATTTTTGATGTTCAAGAATCAACTACACCTCAATAAAATTTACATTGTGACCAGTATAACACCAAGTGTGTCTTTTTATTACAATTTGACATTTTATTAATGTATTGTTTCATATTAATGTTTAATTTATTTATTTATAGTATTTCTAATATAATATTTATTTTATTATATAGGTGTATTCTTTTTCTCATATTGAGGTTTTTTTTTCAGCAACTAATACCATGGGAAGACTTTTTTGAGAGGGGATCATGGGTTCCAAAGATGATGAAACATAAATGTTTTTAAAATTTTGCGGATAGTAATTGTAAATGTAATTATACAAAGTATTTTTTGAAATTTATTTAGTATTTTTTTGTATTCATGAAGTGAAATTTATTTAAATTAAATTATATATTTTTCATACAGCTTACAGGTATGTTTTGTAGTGTTTTGTTATAAAAATAGCACACTATAGTAGGTTAGGCCTTTATCAGTGCTATTTCTAGCATGGATAAAGGCCCCCCTTTATTAGCATTATTGAAAGAGCTGATAATGGAGGGTCTTTATCGATGCTAGAAATATCATTAATAAAGTTAGGACTTTATCAGCACTTTTTTAGCACTAATAAAGGGGACCCCCATCCCCCTTAACAGTGCTGAGAACAACTGTGCTTTTTAGCACTGTGAAAAACCCTTTTGCATGATGTTAAAGAGAATATCTATAGTAGTGTGATAATTATGATATGTTGTTTATGTCACTATTAGAATGTTAATAATTTAAATATCAATTAAGTACTTTTCCCTTCCGTTTATAGAAGTTAATATCTTAGCCATTCGATTAGAATGGAACCATTGAAATAAATTCCATGCCCATGGTGATATAGATATGTTTATTCTAGATAATAAAAGAAATATATATCAAGCATTAAGGTTGATGACACAATTATGCAACCCTCTTGATGATATATCGATACAAAGTGATTATGGTACATAGTCCATGCATGTATATAGTTGTTGAAGTTGCAACATTAAATTTTTCCTCTTATATGTCTTGAACCATTGCTAGATAGTAATATTAGACTTTAGGAAAGACTCCCTAATGCTAATGATAAATAAAATTCTAGGGTCACAAACTAAGTGTTTCTTCTAATATCAATTTCATTTTATTTGAATTTAACTATTGGAATAAATATTTTTCTCAATTTGTAGAATCATTTTATTCCTGGTTCATTAATCATAAAAAATAAATAATTATATATTTGTAAGGTAATTATTTAATTACACACATATATATAATATTTATTTATTTATTTATAAAATATTTAATTAAATATTTATTTTGTAATTAAAAAAGGTCATGGAGGATGATTGGATCAACATGAGGTTCGATGATAAATATTTATATGAAATATGATAAAATAATATTTATCATTACTTAAATAAGTGCATGCCATTAAAAAATATTATTATTATTATTATTACATGGAAAGGAGACATTTAATGGTTTAGTGTGTTATTAAGGGATTATATGTAATTAAATAATATTTAACCATAACTCATAACTCTATAAATAGACTGTTATGACTATTGTTCTGGAGTTCATCAAATTGGAGAATCATTGTGCACAATGAAATATTGAGCTCTCTCTCTCTCAAGACCAAACAATGATCTAGAGTTTCCTCTCTCAAGACTGAGATATTATTATCCCTATATATTTTCAAGAATGATATTTCAAGTAATATTATCCAATCCCAAATAAATCATCATAGCGATCAAGGTTATCATTACAGGATGGTTGATCTACCTCTCTAGCAGCCGATAATCCATATGAATTGTTTAGATTTTAAAGGAGTATGTTTCAATCACTACTAGACGGATTTTACATATATATCCTAGAAGTGAAATTATGGTATATTTAAAGGGTTTCATGTGATCATTATCTTTATTGAATAATTATCTTATGACTGTGGTATTATTTTTTCCTATCCATTTAAATTAATTATAACTTTAACATGAAAGATCCTCTTAGTTATGGGTTTCTATCAAGTTTCATAAAAAAATATTCATGGAGAACATTTCATATAAATCATGGAATATACTTTGAATATGGAAATTATTTTTTGTTCCCAACCATGATAAACACTTCTATTACACTCAAAACCTTAAGTGTTAACTTTTTTTCTAATATTTTAAACATCCAAATTGGTTGTTAGACCTTCATGGGAGAGTTATCCCATTTATTATCTCATGTTTGATCATTAAAAGATTTATTAATTCATATTTGACTCAATTTCTTCTCAATATCCCCTCTTCATTCCTTATTGTCTAGATTTTACAAATCCAAATGGTTCCAAGGTGAGTTCTAGATGACCTATCTTCATTCGAATAACTACCTTAGATGATATCTCTCTTATAGGTTTGTTCCAGTTGTGTTTTTTATGTGTGATATGACTAGAGGATCCTCATTTCCCTTAGAAATGTGGATCTCATTGGATTATTATAATGTCCATGTATTTGAGTCTCTCTCTTGATAAAATTTGTATTCTTTATAAACAGTGGTTCTTATTGGTAAGTCTAACTAAATTCCCTCCCTTTGCATGCTCTTCTTTTTTGGATTTTGATTCTCGAATTATCATGTGACTAATTGGGAATGGTTATAGGTATATTTGATGCACAATCTTGATCTGGGTATTAATTCTTAACATTGGGTATCAATGTTCTTAAGATAGGATATCCTTACCATTTAGGGACTTTGTATGAAATTGTATGTTATGATTCACATGTCGGTATGTGTGTAACCTATGAGACCCTTTATTGAAATGATTATTATATGGGTGTGTTTATATCTTGTGAGACCCTTAATTGATATGATTCACATGTGGGTTCACATATAGCTTGTAATACCTTGCTTGATATGACATGCTTGTTCTTAGTTATGTTTTGACTTGTTTTTGAATGTGCGTAATGCCTATAAAAACATCACTTCTATAATATAGTATCAAGGTGATAGGTGTAACCTTCATGGATCAATTAATCCCTGATAGGGGTAGAATTCATGATGTGATTTGTGTTTATTTTAGAGGTATATTCAATGACTTATGGTAGGTCATAATGATCTTTAGGCTTGACAAAATATTGGTCAGTAGGGCATGATGACCTAGTGCCCAATACATGATATAGTTGGTGGGTCATGATGACTTTATAGCCAAAACAAAGGTATGATATCCCTATGTACTATTCCAATACTTACATTCTCCCTATGGCCTATTCTGAGATTCATTAAATTAGGCATGACATCTCAGCTGCCATAGAGCTGAAGGTGGTAGATTCAGGGTTTATCGGAGTTTAGTCAGTGCACAATTACTCGAAACATGATTGTTTACTAATATGTTTAATTTATTTTCATGTAATACACTTGAATATATTATCACACATATGATAAAGAAACATTGGTGATGTCCTACTAGGTTATACTCACACCTTGCATAGGTATCTTGGTGCACGTGCATATGTTATATTCAAGGATCCATTGAAGTGAAAGGGTCTTAGGCTAGGTAGTTTAGAGGGTGGAGCTTTAGTGATGGAGGTGATTTCAAGATGAACTCTAGATGATTATTACTGTGTTCATTTTATTTTTACTTTCTTTATACACTAGATTAGTCTACTATATTGAGGATCCCTTGACTAATCTTGTATGACCTATATCCATTTGTTAAATCATGAATATTATTGTTGCTACTATTTTTAGTTTTAAGTTTTTTAAATATATTTTGATGTTATTGTGATCCATGGTGATTGATACCAAGGGTATAGACTTCTTGAGACACCATTTATGCATCCGCTGCAAGTCAACAATTTCTTATATACGGGGAGGCTCACGTGAGGTCATGTGGCACTCTGGATCAAACCTAGTGATTTGGGTTAGGTTGTTACAACCTTTATCATAACTTTTTTTAGTACTGATAAAGGGTATCCTTATTATTAATTTCTCTATAACTAAAAAAAGTGACCATCTTTATCATCGCTTATCACGCTAGTGCTTTTATGGTGCTGACAATTCTCATTTTGAGTGCTGATAAAGTGAATTTTGTAGTATTTATATCTAAATTAGTTTTAATAATGTTTTTATTAGAAAATAAATTTTCAATTATTTATTCTAAAGAATGATATTTTTCTCGAGAGATATTTTTATCCTTGTAATATTATTTAATTTAAAAAATATATGGTTTATATCTTTGTGAAATAATTTTAGGGGATATTTACACCAAATTATGAATATCATTTAAATTTATTTAAATGGAGAAAAAATAGTGGAAACCCATGACTGGTGATTAACAAAAGAAGTAGAGGATACATGGTAGAGATATAAAATGGTCATTTTTTAAATATATTTAAATATAATATGAAGAATGTGTGAATATAATTTTAATGAATAAAATATTAAAAAATATTTTGAATTAATGATTGATCTATCAAGAGGAAATATTAGGAGGATTGAGCCTCTTTAAAGAGGAATGTAGAATCATATAAGATTTAATAAAACTTAATGTTATATAAGAATAAAATAATTAAAACATATTTCATATTTGAGATGGGATCAAATGGAGAGAGAATATCAAGAATATTAATTAATTGTGGACAATGTGATTAAATTATTATAAAGGACATTAAGGATTTGAGTCAAAGAATATCAGGTATACTTATAATTGAATTATTTTTACAATAATGATATGTTTTGGTGACACTGATTACTGTTTTTAATGATCTTTTGATATAATTTCTATAAGTGGTAGAGATGCACACATAGCAAGTGGGCCTTAGGAGAATGTTTTTTACTCCAAAACCAAGTGCTAGATTTATGAGATCTATTATACTTATGTAATAGTATAAAAATCACTATATAACCTATATTACAGTCAATATTAGAGTTAAACCATGTAGAAATATCATTTTTATACCTCATTTGTTATATTACCAATATATATAAATTAAGTGAAAAACAAATAAAAGATCACTACTATATATTGCATGATATTCAATGATGACTTAAATCTGCACTGATAACATAAATAATTTTATCAGTGCTATATAAAAGTGATGATAAAGGCAACTTTTATTAGTGCTAAAAAGGTGCTCATAAATGGGTACCCTTTATCAGTAATTTTCTTAGCGCTGATAAAATCTTTACTTTTAACAGTGTGAAAAAACATTGATAAAGGGAACAATGAATAATTTAATTTATATATACATATTTATATATTTTAAAATAATATTTATATTATAATAAGTATATATATATAAATATAATATGTAAATATGATTTATATAACTTTTAATAACAAATTATTATCAATATTATTTTCATTATGTATGTTTCATGTATGTGTATGTTTAGATGTGTACGTGTATTTATATATGTGTTCATATATACATTTGTGTGTGTGTGTGTGGATATGCATGCATGTGTATGTATGTGTATGTGTATGTATGTGTATGTATGTATATAAGATGTGTATATGTGTAAGTATCTTTATGTATATTTATGTGGCATTTGTATGTTTATATAGTATGTGTATGTATGTGTATGTATGTGTATGTACACACATGTGTATATAATTGTATGTATGTGTATGTGTATACATATGTGTACATATATGTGTATGTGTAAGTATATGCATGTATGCATGTGTATGTGTGTGTGTGTGTGTGTATTTTTGTGAGTGCATGTATGCACATGTATGTGTACATATGTATGTTTGTGTGTGTGTGCGCACGTGCTCGTGTGTGTTTGTAATTTCATGTGCATGTGTATGTGTATGTGGATGTGTATGTGGATGTGTATGTGGATGGGTGTGTGTATGTGCATGTGGATGTGGATGTGGATGTGCATGTGGATGTGGATGTGGCTGTGTATGTGTATGTGTATGTGTATGTGTATGTGTATGTGTATGTGTATGTGTATTTGTATGTGTATGTGTATGTGTATGTGTATGTGTATGTGTATGTGTATGTGTATGTGTATGTGTATGTGTATGTGTATGTGTATGTGTATGTGTATGTGTATGTGTATGTGTATGTGTATGTGTATGTGTAGGTGTAGGTGTACGTGTATGTGTATGTGTATGTGTATGTGTGTGTGTATGTGTATGTGTATTTGTATGTGTATGTGTATGTGTATGTGTATGTGTATGTGTATGTGTATGTGTATGTGTATGTGTCTGTGTCTGTGTATGTGTATGTGTTTGTGTATGTGTATGTGTATGTGTATGTGTATGTGTATGTGTATGTGTATGTGTATGTGTATGTGTATGTCTTTGTGTATGTCTTTGTGCATGTGTATGTGTATGTGTATGTGTATGTGTATGTGTATGTGTATGTGTATGTGTATGTGTATGTGTATGTGTATGTGTATGTGTATGTGTATGTGTATGTGTATGTGTATGTGTATGTGTATGTGTATGTGTATGTGTATGTGTATGTGTATGTGTATGTGTATGTGTATGTGTATGTGTATGTGTATGTGTATGTGTATGTGTATGTGTATGTGTATGTGTATGTGTATGTGTATGTGTATGTGTATGTGTATGTGTATGTGTATGTGTATGTGTATGTGTATGTGTATGTGTATGTGTATGTGTATGTGTATGTGTATGTGTATGTGTATGTGTATGTGTATGTGTATGTGTATGTGTATGTGTATGTGTATGTGTATGTGTATGTGTATGTGTATGTGTATGTGTATGTGTATGTGTATGTGTATGTGTATGTGTATGTGTATGTGTATGTGTATGTGTATGTGTATGTGTATGTGTATGTGTATGTGTATGTGTATGTGTATGTGTATGTGTATGTGTTTGTCAATGTGTTTGTGTATGTGTATGTGTATGTGTATGTGTATGTGTATGTGTACGTGTATGTGTAGGTGTATGTGTATGTGTATGTGTATGTGTATGTGTATGTGTATGTGTATGTGCATGTGTATGTGTATGTGTATGTGTATGTGTATGTGTATGTGTATGTGTATGTGTATGTGTATGTGTATGTGTATGTGTATGTGTATGTGTATGTGTATGTCTATGTGTATGTGTATGTGTATGTGTATGTGTATGTGTATGTGTCTGTGTGTGTGTGTGTGTGTGTCTGTGTGCGTCTCTGTCTGTGTATGTGTATGTGTCTGTGTATGTGTCTGTGTTTGTGTATGTGTATGTGTATGTGTATGCGTCTGTGTATGTTTATGTGTGTGTGTGTGTCTATGGACCAACGGTAGGTGGTCTATACTTTTCACGAGTGGTTTGGTGATTTATTAAGCTAGTTGTTGTTGTGCCGCCCACCAGACTTTCCAGAGCGGCCCCGAAAATGAATTGAATAACTAAATTAAATGAAATAGAACATGTTCGGGATGCATTTAGTTCCTTTGAGATGCGTTGGAGGTTGTTTCCCCAACCAAGGCCACCCATGGGGTGTTCCATGTAAATTGAATATTCCTATTCCTTTTTTTGAACCACCCATGGGGTGAGTTAGTGTTTTCCTGGTTAGAGGAATCATGTTAATAAATGAATTGAATTGAATTGGTTCAATAAGAGATGGTTTGCATCTCTTTCTTGGTGATGCTTTTGTTGGAATGGTTTATATGGAACTTGAATTGCTTAAATGTATTAATTAGCAATTGTGGAAATGAGTGGGTAAATTTCCTGAAATGTGTTTTATTGTGAACTGTTATATGAGTGGGTAAACTCATGGTATGAAATGGAAACTGAATGGGAATTGATGAATGGTTACATAGGACTCCATGTGTATGTTATTCCATGGGTCGTGGAAATTGTAGAGAATTCCTTGGACATGTATGCTCTTTGGATTCTAATTCCATAGGATGCCTTGGGTTTTGCTACCCTTTAGATCTGGTTTGGTTGGGCTCACAATAGATATGGTCAGTAGACATGCTCCTTGGTCCCCAATTCAAGCCTAACTGGGTTTCCATCGAGATGCTCTTGGGACTCGATGGAATTCCTTGGTTCACTACACCTTGGATCCGGCCTCGAGGAGTCTAAAATTACTAATTATATGGAACAACCATGGTAAATGTTACATGAATGATTATATAGCTCGGTCATGGTATTTGTGACATTTTTGGTTATATGGATCGGTCGTGGTTGATTTGGTATTACAGGTTGTAATGAAAGATCGTGGGATAAATGAGATTTTGTGTATACGGAGAGGTCATGGTGTTTATATCTATTGCTTTACTACTACCTTATTATAGGAGCATGGCCTATGCTTTATAGGGATCCTGGTATGGCTATAAAATATCACTTGTCTTGTACTATATATATGCCATGGGCACTTTACATTTGTTTACTGATTTCCTATGATATATATTGAACTCTTCTTAGCTTATATTTCACAACCATGATTTGCTATATACATTTGTGTGGTTACCTAATGGGATTGTATCTCACACACTGTTCGGGCCGTTGATGGATACCTGAACATATTATACGATTTCAGGTAGGGGCTGGGGAAATTTCCCACAATTCGATGCTTGAATTTATGCCATACATAGGATGAGGAGAGGACAGGACCGAGCTGAGGTTCATGATGCTATTCAGAGATAGCACTTTTTGGTCTTTTGATATTTTGTTACATGTATTGTACTGGTTGTATGCATACTTTTTTTGGTTATTTTGTAGATACATGTATCATCATCATCTATATATGAGATTACTTCAGACATTTTTTTAAATTCATGTCATGTTTATTTATCATTTTTCTAGTTCTATATCTGATTCTAATGTTGATTGTTGTTGTTATTCCATTGTCTTATACTCTGTTAATGAGGGAATAGTCTCCCCACAGACAAACTCTGGGCCCCCGCTGCTACTTGGCAGCCTCTATCATCTAGGGATATGTGCTTGAGGCCATGTGGCCAACTGAGATCGGGGCATTGTTGAGTGGAATCCAGTTTTGGAACGTTACAAAGTGGTATCAAATCCCTTTTCTTTTTTTGGGTTTATTATTTAGAGAATATAGATGTGGATAGGAAGGAATTGGAATTCGTTAATGAGTTTTTTTTGGGCGTAGCTAACCCATATGCAAGAAAACACCAAATGCCTTGAATGTAAATTGTTGGTTTCTGTATTTTTTCTACTATAGTTGATTTGATTCAACCATTGGGTAATGCACTTTAATTTTGATGTTATTACTGATATGATTGTGGGTTCTATTTTATTACAACTTGATTAGATGAGGGTATTCCATCTCATGCATTATTTTATGCACTTTACAAGATTTATATACCATGCATTATGCCATTCCATATAGGGTGCATTACTTATTTTCATGATGTTGTGATAGGTTTAGTGATATATATACCTACTATTGTAATAAAATCTATACAGTAAATTGAGAAACATGGTTGGTACTTAGAGTGTATATCATAACCTAAGTTGTGTTTTCCTGATTAGGCTGCAACAAACACCCTAAGAATCCAATTGTTTCACATTGAGTCATAGACCATGAGTTGCATGGACTGGGACGTGTTATGGTGTGGATTAGGTAGACACCATATTTCAGTTCATGAAGAGTATGGCCCTTATGGATTGGAAAGTGTCATACCATTTGGTGCAACCTTTTAAATCAAAATGTGAAAATAATATGAAATTGAAATGAAAAATTGAACTTGTTGATAGATATTGACCTAGACCTAGCTTTTTATTGGGCAAGAGGCAGTGTCTCTGGTGACCTTTATAGCTGTTTCTTTTTACAATCCTAGCTTTAGGAGTAGGTTTTGTGGTATGATCTGGCTATAGGATATTATTGACCTTTCACATGCTTTTGATCTGTGAACTTTGATATCGAATCTTTCTAAGGCATTTTTTAGGAATTGTAGCAACATGACACCACTATGACCTCTAGTCGTATGCCAGGAGGGTGATGACAACCACACTCCAGAGATGGTGGGCCTTGGTCTATCAGTGGATCATCCTTTAGTTCCAGCTACAACACCATTAGTTTTACTAGACATAAGTTCTAAGCCATGGTTCTATGAGGGCTTTTTCTGATTCATTATGAATTTTTAGGGAGCCCCACAACCTACCTTTTCTATGGATAAGCTGAAACATGTGTTCCAGAAGCAGTATCCTCCCATGTTTTGGGGGGATGGAAGTCCACAGGCTGTTGAGATATGGCTTGAGACTATGATATCAATCTTCAAGTATATGGAGACACCTCCTAAGAGGAGAGTGAATCTTATGACTTATATAATTCAAGGAGTAGTGAAGTGTTGGTGGGATGTTCTAAACCAGGATGACATGATTCAAGGTATGGTTTGGGTTGACTTCCAAACTAGTTTCTATGGATACTTTTACCCTGGAATCTGAAGGCATATTAGTCAAGTGATTTCATTTGTCTGGAGTAGGGTTTCATGAAAGTTATGGAGTAATTGGAACACTTTATAGAGATGAAGTGTTTTTCACCGACATACCTTACTGATGAGTTATCAAGGGAGATATGATTTGAGGAAGGACTTTGACATGTCATTTGATCTCTAGTAAATGTGTTCATATTGAACTCTATTACTGAAACTCTGAATTAGAAGCTTATTTTAGAGAAGAACCTAAGGGAATCTTGGGACACATAGAAGAGAAGTGTTGTCCCTCGACCCCATGGTTCAGCGTATTTAGGTAGGAAGTTCCATTTTGAGGTTTCTTATGAGATGAGTATCATCCATTATTCTAGTGATCGCAGTGTAATTTTCTATCATTAGTGTGGTAGATGGGGACACATGAGGAATCAGTGCGATTGTGACCTAGTTGAGTTCCAAGCTTGTAGCAGTATGGGAAACATGCAACGTTTCTGTAGGACATTCCCTCCAGTAATTAGTGGTAGGGGGTCTACTTCGAACCAGGTTTGGGATCAGGTTTCACACCTTTTTGATGGGCAGGGAGCTTAATTATCACCAATCAATCAAGCTGAGGTGGTAGTGGTCATGGCCGAGGAAACCAGGCACCAGTTACACCGATAAAACAGAGTCACTACTATAAAAATCCCTTTAGTAATCACCAAAAGTGTCCAATAAAGGTCTTTAGTGGATGCCTTTCAACTATTTTTAATGGTCATGGTTTCTCAGTCAGTAAAAATCAACAATAACCACCATTGGAGGCCTCTAAATCTCCGTTAAAAAATATTGTATTTCATGTGTACGGGACATGGGTGTGGTGCGAGGATGGATGTGGGGGGACAAGGGCTAGTCAAGGAGGGACCTGAAGCAATGTTCGTTGGCCATGGTAGATCTACGACAATTATAGGGATGGGTGGGTGTGAAGTCGATGGGTTCAGGGTAGTTGGTTGAACATCATGGGCTGATGGGTTCAGCGGTAGGTGTGGGAGGGGTGACGGGAGGCAACGAGGGGTGCTGATGGGGGTGTCCGAGGGTGGAAGGGCGGCAATGGGGGAGACAATTGGAATTGACGGTAATTTCATTGGAGATATTAAGAAATAAAGTGTTAGGGGTGGTAAAAATCCTTCCCATTTCATTTTAGTAATCACAACCACCAGTGGCAGTTTCCCATTTCCCTAGCCACAAAAACAAATTTTTCTAGTAATGAGTAGGCCTACTCCAAGTAGTGAGGTTGTTTCATAGGGTTGTGGTTCAGAACATATGTATTCTATACAGTCTACCCCCAAGGAGTAGGATGTCAGACCATCTACAGTGATAGGTACAATCTTAGTAGCATCAACTTTGTATCTACTCTTTTTGAAATAGGTGAATCACATAGTTTTATATTTGTACATTTTTTGGAAAGACTTGGGATTTTGGTTCAATTTTTAAGGGTATAATGAATCTTGAAACTTTGTTGGGGGTCAGGTTGGAGGATGTACATTAGTGCAGGTATTTCCCCCTAGATATTGGTAGGTGTCACTTCATCTGTAATCTTTTTTCCCTTGAGATGATCGGGTTTGACGTCATACTCGGGATGGACTGGCTAGTGTATTATCAAGACTACATTGAATTATATCACCAAAGGGTGACTTTCACATCACCATAGGGCATATATTATATTCAAAGGGGTGAATGGGATGTCCAAGTGAGCCGAGATGGACCACAACATTGTGGGTTGGGCGGGATGATATCCTAGATTACTGGTTTTTATTTGGAAGATCAGGGAGTGCGTTTTGTAAACTTTCCTTAAGTGGTTGATCATTTTAGGGATGTGTTCTCGAATGACTTTTGGTTTACCTTCTGAGATATAGGTTTATTTCCCCATTTATCTAGTGCCATGAGCTACACTGGTATACATTCTTCCTTACAGGATGGCTACGACTGAGTTGTAGGACCTCAAGAGGCAGCTAGAGGATTTGGAGGCAAAGGGGTTTATTTAACCCAATAATTCTATATGGGGTTTTCCAATCCTTTTTGAAAAAAAAATATGGATGGTACCCTTAGGCTATATGTGGATTATCAGAGATTGAACCAGTTGACGATTAAGAATCGGTATCCCTTACTATGAATAGATGGTATGTTTGATCATCTTTAAGAAGCTTGGGTGTTCTCAAAAATTGATTTGAGGTCCAGATATTACCAGGTGAATGTTCAAAATACAAATATGCCTTGTATATTCTTTTTTATCATGTATAGTCTATACAAGTATCTCGTTATGTCGTTCGAACTCATAAACACACCAATAGTTTTCATGAGGCTGATGAACCAAATCTTCCATTCTTATTTGTATTTGTTTATAGTGGTTTTCATGGATGATATATTGGGGTATTCTTTCAAGGCCTTCAGGCCACCTTAAGTGCAGATGAAAACTAGACAACCTACAAGGGAAAAACTTCATAAGGAGAAGGTGCAAGGAAATTTTACCATAGTAGAAGATAAATGGATTGTAAGAATGAGAGGGTATGGAACCTGCCATCAGGACAAGCATGTGCATGCATGGGAAAGCTGATCCAAATAGCCATGCGAAGGTGGAGAGTTGATTTCACGATGAAGATACTGGGGAGGAGTAGTTCCAAGTAGTTAGTCTGGGTTGTATGTAATTTTTTAATCTTACGGGCATTGAATTCCTATAAGGCCTATGGTCCATGTAATACTTACACCTATGGTCCTTTTGAGGGTTCCAACTCACCCCTTGAAAGGTGGATTATCAAAATCAATAAAAAATGAAGGCCTTCGGGCCATTGGAGGAGGCAGTTGACCTATAGAAGGTGAGAGATGTAGTTTTCTAGGATCATCCTAATAATTTCTTTGATATATGGAGTTTATTGGGGTTAAATGGATATTAATGACATTTCATACAATAATTATCATTCTTAGAAGTTTCATTGATGGGATTGACTAAGAAGGTTGTGAAGTTTGTATGGTCAGATACCTATGAGACAGCCTTTCAAGAGATGAAAGGGAGATTAACTTTAGCACTAATTTAGATTCTTACATATTAGGGAAAAAGATACACTATGTATTAGAATGAATTGGGTATTGGACTAGGAGATGTTTTGATGTAGGGGGTGGTAGCTGAGGCCACATGAGAGTAATTACCCGATGCACGATCTTGAGTTACCTATAGTCGTTCATGCATTGCGCTATTAAAGAAACTATTTACTAGTAGAGTATTTTTTTGGTGTACACAGACCACAAAATCCTCAAGTATATATTTATATAGTGTGATCTAAATCTGATTCAGAAATTTTGGGTTGAGTACCTACAATCTTTTGACTTCGATCTTACCTACATGCTTGGAAAGGGAAATGCAGTTTCTGATGCATTGGGCAGGAGGACTCAAATACAGGTAGTTTAGTAGGCCAGTAGTGAGTGGTATCTTATAGATTTATTATATGTGATTCACTTGGAGGAGTAGGAAAATTAGTGATTGACTTTTACTTCATCATTAGTTGTGACCTCTACTCTACTAGATAGATTAAGGACGAGGAAACTATTTGAGTATGAGGGCCTAGTCCTATGGGATAGTGTAGTGGGTGAGGACCCACCTCCTGGTTGGGCTGTAGGAAAGGATGAAGTTTTGTGTATCCATGGTTGCATTTGGGTTACAGTGGAAATATGTGTGGAGATGATGTTTGAATTCCATGCCTTGGTTTGGGTAGTGAATCCTAGTGTTACCGAGATGTATCGTGACTTACATCATCAATACTGGTGGTTGGGTATGAAATGTGTGGTAGTTGGTTTTGTTATGAGGTGTTCAACCTTTCAATAGGTGAAGTTGGAACATCAGAAATAGTAATACTTTTATAGCAGCTACCTATTCTTGAGTGGAAATGGGATGATGTCACGATGGATTTTGTGATCAGTTTTTCAAGGTCTCCTCTAGGTAGTGATGTTGTGTGGGTTGTTTTTGATAGGCTCACAAAGGTTTCACATTTCCTTCTGATAAAGGAGAACTTTGGTGTAGATGATCTTGGGAGGTTGTATATTAATGGGATAGTATAACATCATAGGGTTCATTTCACTATCATTTTAGATAGGGATGCCTAGTTTACATCTCGTTTCTGGAAGAGCTGAAGAGGGTGCTAGGTAGACAGTTGATTCTGAGCACATCATACCACCCTCATACTAATGGTCAGTCAGAGCGTACAATACAGGTGATTGAGGACATTTTTCAAGCATTCATACTAGATTTTAGGGTCTCTTGGGAGAGGTATATACACCTTTTTTATTTTGCCTACAATAATAGTTATTAGGTGACTATATAGATGACAACTTATGGGGATATGTATGGTAGGTCATTCTGATCACCCCTATGCTAGTTAGAGGTAGTCAAGGTAGATTTACTGGGACCATGCCTCATGTGAGAGACTTTTAGATAGGTCCAGTTGATCAGGGAGTGGGTGGATACTGCACAATCTCAACAGAAATATTACGTTGATCACCGCAAATAACCTCTAGAGTTAGAGGTTGGGGATCAGGTGTTTTACATATTTCATCTAGGCTAGTAAATAGACGGGTTGGGAAATAGGGTAAGATTTCACCATGATATGTCAGACAGTTTGATATTTTGGGTATATTTGGGTCGGTGGCCTATCAGTTGTAGTTACCTTAGAGGTACTGATCTATTCACGAGGTATTCTATGTATCTTAGTTGTTCTATTATCATTTATACCCACTCATGCTTTTCTTCCTGAGGAGGTTGAGTAGCAGGAAGATGCGCCATTTGAGGAGAATCCAATTCTTATCATTGAAATGAGAAATAAGGTTATCTAAGGCTAATTAGTTCCTCTATTATGGGTATTATGGTAGCACGATTGTTTATAGCATGAGGCTTGGGAGCGGGAGGCCAACGTACATGCTCAGTGGATAGAGTAGTTCTCAGAAGAATCTTGACCACCCTTGAGAGGGAAATTCAGGGATGAATCTCTTTAAGGGGGAAGATTGTAAGATTAAAAATTTCAAATGAGGTACATATCTTTCTAGTTTTGTTTTAAATTCTAAATTATGACATAATATGAATACCCTTTGATGTCACAGGTGTATCAGGGGTGTTTGGGGCTTGTTTGGAGCCTGGAGCCTGACTTTTTGGAAGAAAGTAGAAAGTTGTATAGTTAATAGAAACTGTACAGGTCATTTCACATGGTTACTAAAAACCATGAGAGTCTAGACAGTGGGATGGAGGATCCTATCTGGTTTGAAAAACCCATATTAATGGGGGAATCCATGCGGGGCACCTACAATTTTTGGCATAGTCGAATTGCATGGTTTGAAAACCCATGAGGATGGGGGAGAGGCACCCATATGGGGAACCTATAATTTTTAGTAAATACTTATTTCATGGTTTCCACAATGTTAGTTAAACTATGCATAGTTATCATGCGAGGTTCCCCTCCTTACAGTAGTGAGTTCACGGTTGGTGCACAGTTTGGCTAATCATGCGGCCTAGTAATTTGGGTAAAATTACAAAATTTCCCTTAAAATATCTTATATTTCAAGCCTAGTTTCTATTTCCTCCTATGGAAACTAGCTCAATCATTAGAATGTCCTATTGAATCCAAATCTAGGCTTTTCCACTGAATCTCTATCCGAACTCAAAATCGAGCATTGTCAGTCTTGTCCGATCCATATCGGTGAGTACTCGATTTTTTTGTGTCATTAGTCATTTTTCTTGGTATCGATGAAGTTATTTATGCGCAAGCTAATTTTCCCTATTTTTATGATTTTTTGTACATTCTTCATTTTTCTCCTAATCTAAGTTGAATCTAGAGATAATACTGGATGAGAACTATATTATCGGCCAACGATAGGTGGCATATTCTTCTCCTAAGTGTTTTGGTGATTTATTAAGCTAGTTTTAATTATTCCTCAAATTGGACTTACTGGTGTGTCCCCAAAAGTGAATTTCATAATAGAATTAAATGAAATGGAACATGTTATAGATTTATTTAGTTCCTTTGAGATGCATTGGAGGTTTTTTCCCCAACAAAGTCCACCCATGGGGATTGTCATGTAAATTTTCTATGCCTATACCTTTGTTAAACCACCCATGGGGTGAGTTAGTACTTTCCCAGTTAGAGGAAGCCTATTAATAAAGAAATTTAATTTAATTTGTTAAAGAGGAGATTATTTTCCTCTTTTTCATGTTGATTCCTTTATTTTAATGGTTTATATGGAACTTGAATTGCATAAATGGTTTAATTATCAAGTGTGTAAATGAGTGGGTAAACTCATGAAATGTGTTTGATTGTGAAATTCTATATGAGTGGGTTAAATCATGGTATGATATGGAAATTGAATGTGAATTGATGAATGGTTACATAGGACACCATGTGCGTGTTATGCCATGGGTCATGGAAATGGTAGGAAATACCTTGGACTAGTATGCTCCTTGGATTATTATTCTGTAGAATTCCTTAGGCCTTGATACCCCTTAGATATGGTTTGGTTGGGCTTGTAGTGTACATGGTTGGTAGACATGATCATTGGAACCCAATTAAAACCTAACCAATTTTTCATCAAGATTCTCCAAGGACACAATGGGATGCCTTAGTTCACTACACATTGGATCCGGCATCGAAGAGTCTTACATTACTGATTATATAAAACAACCATGGTAAATTTGACATGAATGATTATACGGCTCAACCGTGGTATTTATGACACTTCTAGTTATACGGTTCATCCATGGTTGATATGGTATTACAGGTTATATGAAAATTCCATGGGATAACTGATATTTTTGTGTATACAGTGAGGTCATGGTGTTTAATTTTATTGCTTTACTACTACCTTGTTATAGGAAACAAGACTATGTTTTATAGGGAGCCTAGTATAGCTATATAGTATCACTTATCATGTATTATATATTCTATCAGCACTATACTTTTGTTTACTACTTACTGTGATATATATTTCACTCTACTTAGTTTATATTACATAGCCAAGATTTTCTATAGGCCTTTGTGAGGTAACCTACTGTGATTTTATCTCACACCATGTTCGTGCCGCTGATGGGTACCCGGACATACTATATAGATATAGGTAGGGATTGGGGCAAGCACCCACAATTCAATGCTTGACATTGTTCCATGAAAAGAAGTTGGAGATCATGGGACCAAGCCAAGGCTCTTGATTTTATTCTGAGATAGTGATTTTTGGTCTTTTGATATTTTGTTACATGTATTGTACTGGTTGTTTGTATACCTGTTTGGGTTATTTTGTAGATACATGTATCATTATAATATGTATATGATATTAGTTCAGGAATTGTTTATATATTAATATATTGTTTATTAATCATTTTCCTGGTTGCATATCTTCTTCTGCTATTGATTTTTATTTCTATTACATTGTGTTACACTTTAGTAATGAGGAAAAGGTCTCCCCATGGACACAATCCAGGCCCTCACTGCTAATCGTAGACCTTTAGCGTTTGGGGATATATGCTTGAGGCCACGTGGACAACCAGGCTTGAGGCACTATTGAGTGGCATTTGGGTTCAGGACGTTATAATTTTTCTTGGTATTTATTCATTTTTTCAAATTTATACATATTTATTTAATATGTTTTAATATTTTCAATGTGTTTTAAATTTATCTGATTAATATTTATTAATTTATATTTATTAAGTTTTAATATTTTTAATATGTTTTAAATTTATATACTTGATTCTTATAAAGACATTTTAATCTTAATATTTTTTTATAGTCAATATAATTTATTATTTATAATTTTTTTATTTATATAATTAATTTTATATATTTATTCATTTTTATTTCATTGTTATGTGTTTGTATTTCATGTAATTAATATTTCAAATTCACTTTTCTAAATATTTTGGTAATTTATTCAATTATATTTGTTCATTTTCAATATTATTTTATTTAATATTATTTATCCATTTTTAATATTTATTAATATTTAATATTTATTAATTTATTCATTTTATAATATTTATTTATAAAAAATTATTTAATAAATTTTAATAATTTCAATATGTCTTTAATATATATGATTAATATTTATTCAATTTCATTTATTAAGTTGTAATACTTTTAAAATGTTTGAAATTTATATAATTAATTTATTTAAATGTATTTTTTAGTATTTTCTTCATTTTTGTATGTGTTTATAATTCATGTAATTAATCTTACAAGTGCACTTTTTTAAAATAGTCATGTTATCTATTAACTTCTATTTATTCATTTGTAATATTCTTTCACTTAATATTATTTATTCATTTTTAATATTTATTAATGTTTATATTTTTTGAAATTTAGTCATTTTCTAATATTTATTTGTACATATTTATATAATATGTTTTAATATTTTCAATATAATTATAATTTATATGTATAATATTTATTCATTTTTTTATTAAGTTTTAATTTTTTTTAATATTTTTAAAATTTATAGAAATAATTTATTTAAATGTGTTTTTTTAATTATTTTGTAATTTAAATAGTTAATATGATTCATTTTTAATAATATTTTTATTTATATAATCGATATTATTTATTTATTCATTTTATTCATTTTATTCATTTTATTCATTTTTTATGTGTGTGTAAGTTATGTCATTAATGTTATGAATTCACTTTTTTTTAATATTTTTGTAATTTATTCAAATTTATTTATTCATTTTTAATATTCATTCATTTAATATTATTTATTAAATTTTTTTAATTTTTAAATATTTTTGGAATTTATTAATTTTTTAATATTTATATATACATATTTATTTATTAAGTTTTAATATTTTCAATATGTTTTTAATTTATATAATTAATTCATTTAAATGAATTTTTTAATACCATTGTAATTTAAATAGATAGTATATTTAATTTTTAATAATTTTATTATTTATATAATTAATATTATTTATTTATTCATTTTTATTCACTTTTTACATTTTTTCATTGCTAGTATAAGAACTAATAAAAGTGTATTTTATTTGCGCTAAAATATATTCACTTAGAAATACTACTTTTTCATTGTTTTTTCAGCGATGATAAAAGTCATAATTTATCAATGCTAAGAAATATTTGACAAAAGTAGTGTTTATCAATGATTATATTTTTAGCACTGAAAAATACACTTTCATCAAAGTTTTTTAATAAGTTTTGATAGAACTCTTCTCCCGATTTTTAAAAGAACCCTCGCATTGTGTCTTCCTCGCACAACACTCAAGCTCTCGTGGAACTGAAGGTCTGTTACAGCCAAAGTCTATCATTTTGGACAAATCGAACCTCAAAATCGAAGGTATGATATTTCAAATTTTTTTAAGGAATCTCAATTGATCTTTCACCCTGGGGACGAGCCTAGGAGAGCATATTATTAGTGGTTCATGGAAAATGGAGTACCTCGTATCATGTATGTGCAAGCAGTTTGGGTGGGTTCCAAATTAGAAATCATATTTTGGCTAATGCACTTTAGATTATTAAATAGGATCCTTCTCTTATTAGAAACCAATATAGGATCGGTCTAATACTATAGTGTGTGGGGGTGATTAAATTTAAAATTTGGGATAAATAAAATTTGAATGTTTCTTAATTTTATTTTACCAAATGAAGAATTCGAATATGATATCTTTCATAAATGTATATATGTAATAACCATAATCGATATGATTACTTTACTTCAAATAATGCGAAAACGTCGTGAAAAATAAGTAATTTCTTTTGATATATGTGTTGGTGGTGAAATATTATTATAATACCCTAATACTTTTCCAGTTGTATAAATCCATAGGTTTCTTGTGAACATAGATAGTGATAGAAATGTTGTAAAAAATGGCGGCTCGGGCGTAACCCTAGAGATGCTTCCACCCTGTAGGTGACGGCGGTGGCCAAAGCTTCGGCTCCTCCCCCCTTAGTGGGGGAGGTGGCATCGTCTTCCCTCGGGAGAGCAGGGTTGCCTTTCCGGCCCTTCTCCAACCCTAATTTTCTTCCATCCTTTCTGAAAGTGTCCCTTAGCCCCAAAGTCCCGACTCTTCTTAATGGAATCCCCAAACTCCAGATTTTGACTTCTGAGTTCGCGGAATCCTCGGCGCTTCTAAACCTCACCCGGATTGCTCGCTTCAAGCAGAGGAGACCCTCAGTTGATGCCTTTGACAGATTCATGTTCTCCTCATGGGACCTCCAAGAAAGGGAGATTGTTGGTTTACTTGATAGCCACCACATCATGATTCGGTTTGAATCGGAAGAGGATCTCATCAAAGCATGGTCGACAACCCCGTGTAGCGGCAACGAGATTCGTTTTTTCCTCCTACGATGGTCCTACGATTTACATATGGACCGTGATTCTCCCTCTGTGGTGGTTTGGGTAAGTTTCCCTAACCTTCCATTACCTTTCCAAAATCCATCTATTATCAAATTGTTAGGTAGCCTCGTCTGGACGTTCTTATGCGTGGATAGCCGAACGGCGGAATTATGTCATCCGGTTAATCCTCGGGTCTGTGTTGAAGTTGATGCATCCCGGTGTCCTTTTGACTTTGTTTGGATCACCATTGGAGAGGAGTATAGATGCAAACAAAGGGTTATTTATGAAAATTGGACTGAATTTTGTTCATCTTACAACTGCCTGGGTCACTCACTGGAGGTTTGCCGAAGAAGACCTGCAACTCAAGGGGAGACTCATTGTGGGGTCCCTCGGGTCTCAGCAAGGAGGGAGGAAAGGTCAAAAGGTAAAGCACCTACGGTTTTCGGGGGATCTGGTCCAGAATAGAGGGTGCATGGTTCAGAAGGTGGCGGTAGTGTTTAGTCATCGCTTCTGTTGGAGCAGGATGTCTTGGAGGGTGCTCGCAAGGTGTCTGAGGTTAGTGGTGATCTTGGTCCTCTTGCGATAGATACAATGGTTCCCAACCCAATGGTGTCCGAAGTGTTTTGAAGGCTGAGGCAGGACCTGGAGGGGCCTTCCAGGCCGTGTTTATGGAAGGAGTCCAATTCTAATCATGAGGAAAGTCTTGTAGAACTTCAAAGGAATGGAGATGTGGAGGAGAGAGTTCATCAGACTGAAGGAGAAGGGGTTGTTCCTGCCATGGAGGTGGCCCGCTCAGGCAGAAATCAAGATTATGGAGGTCCTGCTCTACCGGTGAGGTCTTCGCTCCATCTGAGAAATAGGTTTAATGGCCTCTCTGAAGTTGTCTTGGTCACTGATCATGTGGCTTCTGGTGGTGTGGATGAGGGCTACCAGGAGAGCCAGGGTCACGAGGGGTTCTCTATGATGGTAAAGGAGCTCCCTAACTGGGACTTCAGAGATTTGCAGGACAAAGAATAGGAGCTTAGGAGAATAGTAGAGGGTGAGGGAAAGGAAACTCCTAAAGACTTTGGAGCTGCGGTGAGGTGCCTTTCAGTGATCGAATGCAACACGCCTGACCCGAGGAGGGGCAATGACAATGGGTTCAAGGAACCTGTTTTGGATTTTCCTTTTGATAAGAGGGGGTATATCTCTGGGGGTGATAAAGAAAATCTAAGGGGCTCGGGTTCCCGGTCCTTCAGTGATATTGTTCAAGGTGGGGAAAATAGAATGAATGAGGATGTTGGAACGTTGTCGGCTATGCCAAGAAGGAAAACGAGGAAGGATTATTCTTATCTTCTACATCCGGTGAATACCAGAGCTTCATCTAAGTGAGATCGTGGGGTGATCCTTGCTTTCAAAAAAGACAGCATCGCTAGGCAATCGTTCCCGGGCAAGCATTCCCTGGATCAAATGAGGAGCTGGAACCAAGGTGATAATCTCTAGAGGTAGTATAAGCCAACTTCTAAATGGGAATCGGCCACTGCGGACGAGGACTCATGTGTCGGGTGTGGTGATGAGTATGGTTATTTTGATTATTAGTGGTTGTGATGGTATGTTATTGTTTTTTGTATTTGTGCTCTTTGCTGTTGGATTTTGTGGGTGGTAATATTGTGCGGTTTGTAATTCCTGGTTTCTCACTTTTCCTAAAAGTGTTTGGAAATAAAAAAATCAATTTTCAGTCAGATAGAGTGTTAATTATCTCCCTTTATAAATTCATTTCAAAAAAATAATTATTTATGATATGTGAATTATTTTACTAAAAAATATGTGTTATAAAACATTAAATTCATATAATTATTGGTCTTTATATTTTCTAACTAAAGGGTTTTGTTAGAATCTAACACCACTTATCAAAAACAGCATAAGTAATTAAAACCCTTGTTTGAGGATCTCCCATGGAAGACAATGTGAAAACTATTTGTAAAACTAAAATGAAGAGCATTGTAAATCTGGTTTACCATACATCAAAGAGCATATACTACATATTTATATCCATATGTGTTTGATAAATATCATATAAGTGGAAAACACATCCCACCTCCATGGTGTATCCATGAGTCGAGTGAATCACATGTCGTATATGCAGGATTATCCTTTATCCCATGATGTGTTATCATCTCGACATGAAAAGGAATAAGAAGAAAGAGATATTTGGGTCAAGAAATATTGGCCAAACACGAAGCAATCACACACCCACACACTTCCATCGCATGGAAGTGATTTAAATAGGAAATCAAGGTCACTCCTTGGTTATCCTTTCATTTATTCATGCATTTAAATCAATGAATAAATACCATGGATGATTCATATGTCATATGCATTTAGTCCTTATCATTTCATTTCATGAAATATTTCATTAATGATATACTAGGTGGAGTATTGATCGGTTGTACATCGAATACTACCAATGTAGGCTATATAATATATATATATATATACTATAATGCATAAAAATAACAAATTTCATGAAATACATAAAATATATTTATAAATATATCATATATATAAGGCATTAGGGATCTTCAAAAAAAGAATTTAGGTCATATATCTCTTCCAATCTCCCGCTTTCACTAATGCCTAAAAGATTTTGTGTCATTTTGCCTTATATTTTATCATATAAAATAACATGTGAAACCATGCCCAAAACTTCTTTTGGATATCTTCCAAAACACTTTTTGTAAATCCATCATTTACTTCACCTCATATCACATCATATGAAATACCCTATGAACACCTATCCAAAACACCTCCAAATTAACTCTAAAATAATTTTAGAGTCATTCTTTGAGTCAAACTCAATCTTCATTCAGTCAAACACAAAGTGTGACCCCATGGGCCTTTACAGAATAGAAAAAAAATACAAATCACATGATCCATATATGTAATCAAATAGAATCAACTAGAAAAGCATCAATGCTACTCAATCTATAAAGGGATCTAGTGTGGTCTCCATCAAACACATGTATCGCTATAGTTGTGTCCACCATTACGCATCTTATGAAAATGTGCATTCTCATATTTTCACTATGTCCAAGACATTGAGACACAATGGGACACAGATCATGTCAATCCCTTACAGACAACTCATATATTCTGAATTCTCATAGTATAGACTGAACTGATCGATGAATACATCACATGCCATTCATCTTTATAGATAAACACATCACATGTCTCTTATCCAGATAGATATACACTATCTCAGTGTGACCACACACTCATATATTCTATCTCAATCAAGGTCCTTGATGTCATACTCATCATATGAGAGGACAAATATGATTGTTTCGGGCATAGTGGAAGCATGTAGTGGTTGGATGTATATTAAAATTTCTTTTAATAATCGTTTCCTGAAACCAAGAGTAAGGATCTTGCACGTCAAATTTATAATTGATTTATTTAATATTTAAAGAAATAAATAAATGGGCTTAGGAAACTTCTTTTTTGGTGAATGTGGATCATCTGAAAAGACCCTTTTGGATTACCTTCATTGTTTTATGAGGATCCAAGGATAGAATCCCTCTAGTGGTGATCTACACATGCTCCTATGATCTATGAGCAACGCCACTCGATCTCCGGGTGATATCATGGAGATTCAAATGTCTTGTTTCTTTCATTTTTGATTTCTCAATATTCGGTCTTCAATAAATCTCTCTGGCACTTCATGTTCTTGAGAGGGAGAGAGAAGGAGGAGTTGAGAGAGAATTCATTGTGTTCAATAATTCTCTATTCTCAATTTTTGGATGTTCTACACAATAGACACATCCATCTATTTATAGAGTTAAGAATTAATTGAAAATGTTATTTAATTTCATACCAGCCATTAAATTACATTTATTAATTTTAATAAACCTTATTCCACATAATAATAATTATACTATTATTATTTTTTGGTTCATTCCAACTTTCGCAATAACAAATATTATGTAATGGTCTTGTTAATTAATATTTTTCACTAGACTCTGTCTTGGTCATTTCGAACTCCTCTAGAATTTATTGAAAAACTAAATAAATATTTTATTCACAATATAGTGGATAAATATTTATTAAAATATGCAATAAATAAAATAAATATTTTATATAAAATCCATAAAAAATATTTATTTAATTTATGTGATCAACATAACTTGAATAAAATTATTCCTCACACTTGAGAAAAATATGTATTCGAATAATTAAAATCAAATAGAATTTAATCAATCTCAACAGAAACACTTAGTGTGTGACCCTCTAGTATTATTTATCGTGGGCATTAGGCGGGATATCCCAAAGTCCAAGATTACTTTCTAGAAATGGTTCAAGGAACCCAAGAGAAAAAAAATAATGTTCCAACGTCAAAAACTATATATGAATGCTCACTATGTAATATAATCCCTTTCATCACAATATCTCATCAAGAAGGTTGCACATCTATGTCACCAACCTATATAGTTAATATGTGTTTATTTAACTATCTGAAATAAACACATCATTACACCATGGACATAGATTTTAACTTAATATCGCAATTTTGACAACCACATTCAAGAGAAATAACTTAATATTGCAATTTTGACAACCACATTAAAATTATCACTATGTAATATAATCTCTTTCATCACAATATCTCATCAAGAAGGTTTCACATCCATGTCACTAACCTATATGATCGATATGTATTTCTTTGACTATTTGAAATAAACACATCATTACACCATGGTCAAGGAATTTAATGTGAAAGTTCTATTCCAATCAAATGGAAAA
The DNA here is from genome assembly GCA_963277665.1 of Viscum album. NCBI lineage: Eukaryota > Viridiplantae > Streptophyta > Magnoliopsida > Santalales > Viscaceae > Viscum > Viscum album. The sequence goes on from OY728135.1 coordinate 998,510,082, forward strand.
GATATTATCTTTTATAAAGATGAAAGGGGAATATCCTTCCTCAACTTATTCATTAATGGCATGTCACTCGTGATGCACCCAACATAACCAACTTCACTATGAACTATTATCGCCATGATTTATGAAATACATCTAATCATATGAGTTGTAACATGCATTAATAATAATATTAAAGTATAATGACTATCACACATACTCATATATAGGAATATCTAATGACACAAAAACATGAAAAATTTCTATTGGTGGGTATATTCTCATAATCTCCCATCTTGGAGATTACCAAGTGAAAACTTCATGAGAATAAGGCTTATCTACTTATGAGTACTCTCACCTGACAGTCTATGTACTATGTGTCCCATCATAGTACTTTATCTAACCATAAAACATTATTTGAGAATATCATCATAGAATATCAAGGTTATCATCATAGTGGGGAACTTATATGACATTATAAATGTGATGTATATGTGATGTAAAACAACAAAAAATATATAATAAGAAGTTTCATTAATATTCAATACATCAAAAATACATGTAATCAAAGTAAAAATAGTTGGTCTGAGGATGCTAAATCCAAAAAAATACCATCTTGGTTAAGCTCCAACTGATGACGTGACTAGCAGCATACCTAACCACCCCTGTATTAGCTAATTAAATATGTATACTTGCATTAGTAGGGTGTAAAAGTATGAAGGTTATCATGGTAGGTATCTTTCCAACCTCATGTAGTGGGGACTCAAATATGATCCATGCACTCCTAGTATACAAAAGATGTCTATATGACACTCCATGTGGTATAATTAGTGGGTCAACCATTACAAACAAATAATCATATTCTTTGTTTTGTGCCTCATGAGCTATTCTTTGTCTCTCTACAAGAATCCTACTCATGCTAACATTAACATTTACTCATAACATGTAATACTCCATGATGAACATTACTTAGGGGTAAACTCAAATTCATACTTTGAGAGTTCAATTATCATTACACTTCATGAAATATATATCTATATATATATTTACATAGCTAATGTAAACAATGGTAAAATAGAAATTTCCTTTAATATTACACATTTTAATATTCTTAAACTCAATAAGAAAATTTAACGAACTTGACATAATCATTGGTTTAACATATAATATAGGATAAACTTCCAAATTAGACTTATGTTTTCTACACTTTAAAGGTTTTTTAACTCTTTACATCATATATAATTCTTGTAACATCTCTATGTGACCATTAGATAAAACTCTCCCACTAAACTCTTCAGTGAGAAACCTCTATGAATTAATCCAATTTTAATAATGGTGAGATTTAGAAATCATATTCCTAAATATTGAACTTCTTGAAAATATTCAAACTTCTTAACTTTACAACATAAAATATTGTGAACTTTTGTTATCTACTAAGAACTCTTTCTAAGTTTATCATCATCATACTTCAAACCATATTTCATCAAAAACAATCCAAGAAATAATATAACTACTTGCATTATTGTTTATTAATACATCCTAACTCTATTAGGATACTAAGTAAAATTCACATTAAACATAGATTTTTGTAATTATTTAATTGTTAACTTTGAAGTTCTTTAATTCCAAACATACTCTCATTATCCTCTTAGTCATTATATTCTCTTTATAATATCTTGATAAGACACAAAAACCCTTTTGTGTTAATAAATAACATCCATTTCCTTTAATTAGGAATATTAAATAAATAAACTATATCATATATAGAATTCTATGTGTCTAGAAAATTTTTTAATTTAAAATAATACTTTATTAAAATATACCACCAATGGGTGGTGGTAACACATTCCCACATATTTTAAGAGATACTTAGATAAATCACTTTTATCTGTATCTTCTTCTCAAAACATGTTATAGAAATTGATGAATCAGAAACCATGGGTATACAATTAATCATCTCATACTTATTCATAATAAATATTTTTAATCAAACAACTTATCTTATTACATAAGGTAATTGAGATTAAGATACACATCATTCACTTAGATTCATTTGATCTTGATAAAATTGTTTACATCAAATAAATGATTTAGTAATAATTAACTTCATCTCATGAATATAAACTAAAATCTCAACGAGTTCTTCCTTTGATTTTAAACTCCTTTATATTTACAACACTTTGTAAAATATACATTAGGTATCACATAAATTTAAAAATCAAATAATTAATTTCTATAGTATCCTTACCTGACATGGGCATTCCATATAGTTTCAAAAAACATTTCTAGTATATATATTGGATAATATAATCATATTAAATTATTACTATTACTTCCTAAAAACCCTAGATTTCAATGACCACAATTGTCATATTGAATAAACATTATTGAAACATCTTTTCTTCTTCCAGTTTAAACTTTTACCTATATATACTGTCTATACAGTACCAAAATCCATACATAATATTCCTAGCTCATACATTCTCAACACATTGAGAATATTGGGTAAACTTTTATTGAATTAAATCATATTGTTTAAAGATTAAAATGGGATAGATTCTCTTACTATAAAATCCATTTTCATCTAATGTCTCTGAAAACCTTAAATTAATCACTCTATGCTTCCATAAGAATCTAGATTCACTTTTTGAACAATTTTAAAATATTTTTACTAAGGAAAGAACTGTTATGACACATATAATTTTTCCTTAAGAACTTTTCTTAAATCTCTAATATTTCTTAAGATATTTTCTTAATTTATCAGTCTAAGGAGTAGTTTACATTAAGTTTCTATTTATCAAGGATTATTCATACAGTTTATATTGATGATGATGATGATATTATCTACAATAGAATATTTTATCAGATGATTATCATGTATTATTAACCATTTAATAGGTATTTTCTTTAATGTTCTCCCACTAAAATAATTACCCTTTTTTGAAAATTCATCATAACCATTAGTGGTCCAAAATCCATATTTCACTAAGCAATGAGTTTGAATTAGAATTCTTATCACCACTTAATAATTTATGTAGGGAATCATCTCAATCATATCATATATGATTATTGGATAGCTTAGTAGACAACCATTTTTTCAATCCATCATATGGATAAACAAAACTCTATTCCTCTGGTATCCTAATTTTTAGAGCTTCCTGGTTAAGTGTTACCGAAATCCAATGCCAAAAACAAGATAACCAAGGAAAATCTAGGGGAGCCTGGGTTTGGCCTAAAAATACCTAATAATACAGGCTTGGGTCACTAATTACTTTCTTTACTTACACAAGATAATATAAGGGCACCCAAATTTGGAATGAAACTACTCAATTGGATGATCGAGGTCATGAAAAGTCTCTTTTGGAAGGAATCTCACACTTAGTATTTGAAGGTGATTTTATCTCACCATCTTATCTCATGTTATTCCCTTTTATATATGCATGATTATAGTAATTTATTTAAAATCTTATTCAATCCACCTAATCAATATATTCAAATCATATTGATGTGTAACACTTTACACAACCCACAAGTTTTTGTCACATACCCAAAAAATAGAATTCAAACATATATATAAATATATGTATGCGTCATATGCATAAGGTATATAAATAATTCATGTAAATGGATATAGATATATGAGATCGATAATATCTATATGATTAATCCTTGATCAACAGATAGCTAGCCCCATTAACAAGCCTAGAAAAGGCACAAGTCTCCACGTAGGTAAGTAGTATGGCCCCAAGTACCACTACCCAAGAATACTTTACTCAAGGTAGAATCCAATTCATCAAAAATATAAAACCTGATATGAAAAAACTATATTCAATAAATAAATTCAAGTTCATAACATCAATTACAAACTAAGTTCAAGGTGGACGAAAAACTAAATTTATTATAGAGTCAATCCTAACATGTAATGCAAGGATCTATCCTAGATACAGTTTAACAAATAAACTAAGGCATAAAAAATATTGATAATTCTTAATAAATGCAATAAACATGAATATATAAGGTAATAACCCTATAATAAATGAAAAATTAAAATATTTAAATGTGATAAATATTTATTAATAATTCTTAAATAAAAAAATTATAAAAACATTTATAATTTTTAGCTTTAACATTATAGAAATTCCATAATTTTGAATATCAAAAACACTTCATATTAATTCCAATATGAGCACTTTTATATTGATCATTATATGGAATTTCTATTTTAAATATATGGTATTTTATAAACAGTAAATAATTTATAATTAAATTTTTATTATGTAAACATTTTACATAATCTAATATCACATATTTAATCATTATTTAATCCTTAATCATATCAATCATCAACACATTTTTATGTAGTTTAAATAATATCCAAATGAGGACCCATTTATTTTGAATAATTTAAAATAATTAATTATAAACCATTAATAATTTAAATATAATAATTTTCTATTTTCCCTTATTTCATAATTTATAACCCTTTATAAATTATTTCTTATGATTTCAAAAAAAAACTTTTATTTCTATATCATAATAATTTCCATACAATTTAGTAAAAGGTATTTCAAATATTAAAATTTTTTAGTTAGGAAAATTAAACATTTAATAAATATTTATTTTTTTAATTATAAACCATTCATAATTAATTAATTAACCTTTTATAAATTAAATATTCCCAAAATAACTTTTATAATGATTTATAAATATTTTATAAACCATTAAAACCATTTTATATATTAAAAATAGTTTTTAACAAAAAAAATATTTACCCTAACATAGGAACTCATTCCTGTGTAATGGTAAGCTCTTCTACCCTTATACAGGCCATATGGAATCCCTTGAATAAAGGTAATTCACTACTTACCTTTACGTAGCTTAAAAACAACACGTTGCGTAAAGGTAATATAAAGACTTCCTTTATGCAGCCCATTTTGCATAAGAGTATGACCTTTACATGAACACTTCACATAAGGTTGAGTCATGATATACCTTTACTCGGCCTTTTGGAACCACTGTGTAGAGGTAAGATTCCATTTTCCCTTTACGCAACTATAATTCCTTTACGTAGCTCCAGGAAACCTTGTTGTGTATGGGTATAACTTTTATGTAGTTGTGTTTCATGTAAGGGTAAGTGGTTGGTTACCTTTATATGGATTTAGGAAAATCACTATTAACCATACGTACCAGAATATCATGTAAAGGTAAACACGTATAAGGTTAAATAGTATCATACACTTACATAACCCATTATGCATAAGGGTAAGATCATGTAACCCTTATGTAGACCAATCTACATAATGGTAAGGTGATATGACCCTTACGTAGACCACTCTGTGTAAGGTTAAAGCCTTGGTTTCCCTTAGGAATATCAGTTTCATAAGGGTGAGGTCTTGGTTACCTTTAAGTAACCCAACTACGTAAGGGTAATCCATTTACAAAATCGAATTTCTAGAAACCTAATATGGTGCTATATTTTTTATTTCTTCTTTATCTCCACACATGATTTCATAAAACTTAAGAATGGGCACTCTAATACCACTGAAGAGTTTTTTTATAGTCTAATAACACTTATTAAAATAATCATAAGAAAAATAAAACCCTTTTATGAGGATCTCCCAAGAAAAATAATATGAAAAATATGTGTAAAACTAAAATGATTAACAATATAAATCTGGCGTACCATACACCATAGATAATCTACTACATATTCATCTCCATATGAATTTTATGAAGATTAAATATATGAAAAAACATCCATGTTATATCCATTGTTAAAATGAATCACATATCATACATACAATATTTTTCTTATCCCAGGATGTGCAAGCATCTCGGTATACAAATGAAGAAGAAGAAAGAGAGTTTTGGATCAAGGAGTATTAGCCAAAGGTAAAGCAACCACACAACCACATACTTACATTGCATGGAAGTGATTTAAATCAGAAATGAAGGACACTCCTTGATTATCCCCTCATTTATTCATGCATTAAAATAGATAAATAAATTCCATGGTCATTCCATGCATAGTATTCATTTACTCTCTATCATTTCATTTCTTGAAATGGTTCATTAATGATAGCATAGGTGAGGATTTATTAGTTGTCCAGCCAATATTACCAACATAGGCAGTATAATATATATATATATATATATATCCCAATATGTATTCAAATAATAAAATTCATACAATCCATATAATATATACATATATAAGGATTTAGGGAATATATCTCTTTCACTAACAAGTTGTTGATGTAATGATAATTTATATCAAATATGATGACTCTGTCTATGTGTGTGTATGTGTGTGAATGTATAAATAATAACCTTTTAGGGTTATAAGTCCATACTTTCTGTGTATTTTTTTTAATATTAATATTACTGAATCAAATAGGATGGATATGAATCGAAAATGGATGGATACCAACTGTATGAAAAAATATTATGAGAATGGGGTGAAAGAGTTCACCAAGTTTGCAAAATATCATGCATATAATCTTTCTCAAATACTTTTTCTATGTTTACATTGTTTTTATTCAAGATTAATTAGTCTAGATGAGTTGGAAGAACACTTGATCTGTCATGTAATAGATAAAAATTATATTTTTTTACTAAACACGGGGAAGAACTGAATTTTGCTAGTGACTAGGCTAAAATTATGTTTTATGGATCATCAGATATAATTACAAGTGTTTGAAATAATGAAGACCATATCAAGGATATGACTACAGGTGTGAATACTGATGTAGATTGTATTGAGGAAATGAAAATGACATTTGAAGATGAACTTTTTGATTGTCCAAAACTATTTATTAAGCTAAATATTTGTGTAAGGACACCATTGTATACTGTTTGTACTAAATATACAACATTTTCATCCATAATGAAGTTGTATAATATAAAATATGGAAACATATAGAGTGACTCCAACTTTACTTATCTACTTACTCTCTTGAATGATGTCCTACCATAAGATAATAAGCTCCTTGCTAAACATATGACACTAAATTAATGTTATGTTCAATGGGTATGATCTCCAAAAGAATACATGTCTGTTCAAATGATTGTATACAGTTACACAATGACCATAAATCACTTAAAAAATTCCTAAATTGTGGTGAATCTCAATACAAGAAAGATGAATCATGTACTATGAATTTTTTATGGTAATTTCAAATAATTCCATGATTTTGTGTTTATATAGAAGTGAGGTGATTTCAAGACAATTAACATGGAATGTGAATGCAAGAAATAAATATGGAAACTTTATCACCCAACAGAGTCTCCTTAGTAGAATAAAATTGATCACGAGTATCTTGAATTTGGAAATGAGTTTAAAACCTTCATCTTGATCTATCTATAAATGGATTGAATCCTTTTGGTTTATAAAGTAGCACTGTGTTTTATGGATCATCTGATATAATTAAAATTGTGATAAATATTGAAGACCATATCAAGGATATGATTACAGGTTTAAATGATGATGGAGATTATATTAAGGAAATGACAATGAAATTTGAAGATGGACTTCATGATTTTATAAAACTATTTCTTAAGATAATTAGTTGTATAAAAACACCATTGTTGGATGGTTGTACTAAATATACAACATTTTTATCCAAATCAAAGCTATATAATGTAAAATTTGGAAATATATGGAGTGACACCAGGTTTACTTAACTACTTACTCACTTGAATGATATGATAACAGAAGATAATGAGCTTCCTTACTTAATATATGACACTAAATGAATGTTATGTTCAATGGATATAATCTAAAAAATAATACATTCTTGTCCAAATGAATGTATGCGGTTTCAAAAGGACCATAAATCACTTAAAAATTCCTAAATTGTGATGTATCTCTATACAAGAAATATAAATCAAATACTTTGAAATTTTTATGGTACTTTCAAATAACTCCATGTTTTTGGTGCCAATATGGAAGTGAGGTGATTTCAAGATAATTAACTTAGAACGCAGACACAATAAATAAATATGGAAAACTTCATCACCCAACAAAGTCTCCTCGGTAGAACAAAATTAATCATGAGTATCTTGAATTTGGAAAGGATCTGAGAAACCTTCATCTTAATCTATCTATAGATGGAGTGAATCCTTTTGGTTTACAAATAAGCACTCACAGTTCATTTCCAGTAATGTTGTAAACTTATAACTTTCCACCATATTTATTCATGAAGAAAAAATACATTATTCTGTCTCTAATGTTTGAGAAAGTAAAGGATATGGATACCACTCTTTATAAACCTTCTTTTAAAAAACCTTACAAAAATGATTGGAAAAAGATATTAGTTTTTTTATTATCATACTAGAATTTTTTGTATGACAAAAAAATTGATGTATTCATGTCAAAAAAAATTATGTGATAGTTTCATTGGTACATTACTAAATGCACCCAGAAAAAAGAAAGAATGGCATTAAGGATAGGTTTGACATGATTTATATAGGGATATGGGAAGAGTTGGTGTCAATGAAGGGTTTAAGACATAATTTTATTCCACCAACTACTTACACTCTTTCCAGGAAAGAGATATATCAATTTTAAAACTTAATGAATGATGTAAATCTTCCAGAGTGATATTCATCAAATATCAAGAATATTGTGTTAATGGTTGATTTAAAGTTGAAGGATCTAAAATCATATCAAAATCATGTTTTGATGTAAGATCTAATGCTAGTAACTTCACATTGCATTTTTTCTAATAATTATTACCATATATTAACCAAGCTTTGATTATTTTTTAAATCTATATGTATTAAAGTTATAGACTCAAAGAAATTTCAAACTATTGAAAATGAAATTCTTGTTATATTATGTGAATTGGAGATGTTCTTCCCACCATAATAATTTGATATGACGGTTCACCTGGTTAGAGAGATCTGGCCCTATGGTCTTATACAATATATATTGATGTACCTCATTTAATGGTGGGTGTGTCAAAAATACAAGTCATCCAGATGGTTTTATTATAGAGGGATATATTATTGAGGATTCCATGTAATTTTATACCAACTACCTATCTAATGTGAAAAGAATTGGTCTACCAAAATCTCATCACACTGGGTGACTTATGGGAGAAGGAATTTCTATAATAGTTGTTTTTATAGTTAGTATTATAGAGCGGGTGAAGGCTTACCTTTTCATTTTACATAACAGTTTAGAGGTTACAACATATGTTGAAACCTATAATGTAATTATTAGGAATTTTAATCTATAAAGGGATGAAATATAGATATAAAATACACATAATTGATAATTTATAGGATGGTTTTCATACCCTATTTTAAAGGATTCAACAATAAATCCAAATTAAATTTCATAATGACTTCAATGGCTAGCCATAAGACCAATTGTGCATGTATTATCTTAAAATTTTTATGTAATTAAATGTTATATGTTATATATAAATAACCATAATAAACACAGTATCATGTAAAATAGTGGATTTACACTAATGATTGAAGTGGTTCATGTATCTGGTATTAGGGAAAATCCAATTTATGTGAATATTTCATACTTTGGAATCATTAAAAAAAATATGGTAGTTGGGTTATGCAACATTCCAAGTGTCGATTTTTCAATGAAATTGGGTTTATAATAAGAGTGTAGTTAAAATAGATGAATTGGGATTCATGAAAGTGGATTTCAGTAAGGAAGGTTACAAGGAAGAACCATTCATAATGGAATCACAGGTAGTATAAATATTTTATGTCTTGAATCCTACAAATATAAAGTGGTTAATTTTTTTGTTATCAACCAAAACCACTAAAGGGTCAAATTTCAATTCAACTGATGACGACCCTTTTATTGAAACATCACAATCATTTAATGGTGATCCCAGTGTAGATGAGGTATTGTATTTTATAGGATACCACGGTGAGGGATTTCTAAACTTGATAGAGTGGTCAAATCCATAAAACCTTTAAAGATAAAAAAATATGTTCAATAATCAGGTATTATTTTTTTATAATATATATTGTGTTTCCTAATATTATTATCTATTCACTACTAAATTTATTTAATCTAAATTTAATGATCAACCACTTCTTTAGATAATGGATTATGTACATATAAATGCTTCCAATCCTAAGGAACAACAAGTTTCTCAACATGCGGATACTCCTAAGAAAAAGGAACAACAAGTTTCTCTATATGTTGATGTTACCAATCTTTAAGAACAACATATTGATGATGTTAAATATGAGGAAATGGTAGAAGGTGAAAATCATATGTCCCAGGAAAAATATAAGTATCATAACATGATGTTGTTAAAAAAAATTAATGCGAGAATCATGGGAATCAAATTCAAGGTTGGATAGAATAGAGAAACCATCCTTTTAACCCCCAGAAAAAGTATATTTTCATTAGTTTCATTTGGTTCACCACTCATATGAATGTGTTGATTGATGTTGATTCATGAAAAAATGTTTTACCAATGATTAAGGCACTATTTTGGGAAGAGATTAGGGTAACATTATGATATAATTTCTTTATTTTACTAAAAACAAAATAATGAAATGTTGATTTACTCTACATTATCCCTTAAAAATTACATTTATACTAGATTAATTTAAATTGAAATTTATATTAATATTCACTTGAAAGGCTCATATTGGATTTTAGGAAATTCTTACAAAGTATCATCTCCGGGATGTTGAAGGGAAAGTAAACCCACACCCACTATAAATGTATACACACATGATAAACCAAGAAATGTAGAATGAATTTATTATTCATCATGAGAAGGCATCTCTTTAGGTATATTGTGATTGGTAATAAACTACTTGAAAATTAAAGTATAATCACTTTGATTGAGAAATTTAAATTTATTAAATAGAAAATGAGTATTGAAAATAAAAAGTGTTCATCAAAACCAATGTACCCCTACAATAAAGAAATTATGGGGTATGATTCACTTGGAAAAAATGGTATGTACTTTAAATATATAGTAACACTTTTATGTGGTATGAAACAACCACATTATTATGTTCCTTTATTTATATTTGGATTTATGAATGAAAATAAAAATCCACTTCCATCTCATGCCATGTGTTATAGAAGGAGGCTCGCATAAATAAAGATGGAATAATAATATATGAAAACACAAAAAAAATGTATGAGAAGCATGTGTAAGTATTACATAATAAAAAAATATTCTTTAAATAGTTATTACAAAATAATGATTACTTATTTTATTATATTTTTATTCAGTTTAGACATAAGAATCATCATCAGTTGTACCTGATGATTGACTACTTTTGGTGGCCTGGATGTGGTTATAATAATATGTATGTATCAAAGGTGTGGGTTTTTGAGTGTTTCCATCAAAATATTTTGAGAAAATAATTTCATAAGGGAAAAAATATGAAAATCAATGAGATGCAGGCATGAATAACTTCTCTAGAAAAAAAACTTAATTGGAAATTTGAGTTTTTTGAGAATGTTATGGGAAGACATCAAATATAAGATACAACGCAACAACAACCACTACATAAAGATCCCCCCCCCACACTTTGAGGTGATTCATTCCCCTTAAAGGTCTACCTTGCCAAAGGTAATTGATTTTGTTATAATTTTTTCTACAAAATATGAATCAGGCATACACTGATACCTTTCCTATACTAATATTCTACAGGGTGAAAATGATTTTGATTTATATCTATGATCATCCATACATCACCTTGTTGTGATGGGTACAATATAAAATATCCAATAAGATATTATACAAACAAAAAAACTTCTAAAAGGTCATTTGATAGTGGGGATTCATGTATCTCATGATCCGATAATTGAGCTACTTGTTCCCCTTAATGATATGGATGTTCACACGGTTGAACTTTCTATTGGATCTTTCATAGAATAGTCTTTTGATATTGTAAAAATAAATTTCATTAAGGAGGTATTCCTTTAAAATTTATTTTTATTAAAAAATTAAAAATAAATGAAAAAAATTCATAAACTGATGAATATTATTATAAATGTAGAAATGGAATGAGAAATGTAAGGTCGAATAAAAACTATCTAAATGATCAACCAATTGATCAAAAATACCTTTAAAAAGTACCTTTACTCCACTAGTTCAACTTTCACATTTACTAATATTACAAGTTCATGTGGATATAACTTTCAAAGATAGTGATATATCCATTGTTGACTTTGAAGAAAAAATGTATGGAGAGGATATTGAAGACTTTCTTAGCATTGAGAATGTAGATAAAATCCTAAATAATGTATGGCTAGGAGTATCAGTTTTAAATGTATACATGAGGTGTGTTTTCATAATTTTTTTGTCCAGAAGCCGATATACTATGTTAATTACAATTAAATATTATTTATATTTTTTCAGGTGTATATATCAATACTATTTGAATGGAAAACCCTATAAATAAAACTTTGTAATCATTGTTCATCACATTACTTATACACAAAAAATGTCATTATAAGAAGAGGAATATTCGTAAATAATAGAAAAAATAACCACAATGTTTGAAAACAACCTTACCGATGAAAATTTCTTCTTAATACCAATAATACAAGGGTAAAACTCTACAATTTGAACATATCAAATATATGTTGATTCCTTTCATTACTTATTCCTTTTTATTTTTAGAGAGCATTGGTTTCTTATTGCAATCAATTTATATACTCTAAAAATTTATTTTTTGGATTCAATGCATGGATACCCAAAAAAATCGACCACATATGATTAACTTTATCTATTTTTAATATAATTAATACCACATTTTATAAATAAACATAAATTTATAAATTTTATATTATGTTTTAATGAAAATTCTATTATGATATTGTCGTGTTTAAATATCATCAAAATCATGGCACGAGGACATTCCATGATCACAAAAAGATTATCTAATTCTACAAATGGATAAGTATTATGGTATATATAATAATATTTCACTATTGAAACATATATAGAAACAAATTACTTAATTTTATCAGTGTTTTTGTAGTGTCAAAAACAAACTAATGGAAAAGATTGTGATTATTACATTTTCAAATTTATGAATGATATAGTAATCCATCAACAAACTAGCACCCTCGGAGAGGTATTTATGATGATAAAAATAATTTCATTTAAAATAATTTTTAATCCTTTGTTTATTTATATTTTTATGGTACTAAAAAGAATAAGTATTGTCCTATGATACAGAAGAAGAATGCCAATATACCTCAAACTATGAGTAAAATCATTAAGTGGTGGTTCCCTTTATGTCTGTCTTGAGCAATGGGAAGAAATAAAATTATGAATCCAGAGATTATCCAATCATAAAATGTAAAAGAACTAGGAAAATGGGTGTATTACTCTAATCTACCAAAATAAATGGTCAATAGATCATCTAATATGGTCAAAGGGTATGTTTCAAAACAAATTGAGGTATTAGAAAGGTCAGATGCATTGGTACCTGAAGTTGGTGATGTGTGGGAGCTTGTAAATCCTAAGGTGTAAGAACCCACCCATTGTGATAAGGTTGGTTTGAAAGAGGAATCTCAAGTTGATAAAGAATAATTTCTAGATTAGATGTAGGAAGGATTCTCTACTAAGGGAGAGCCTGAAAGCAACTCTAAATCAGATCTACCTAAGGTTATCCAAGAACATGACTTATTGTTTTAAGAACATGGTCTTATTTATGGTATCATGAATGATAAAGGTAAGGGGGTGATAAAGAAAACTTATTGGATCCAATTATTCACTCCAAAGAAGATATGTCAGAGTAAGTTTTCACTATAAACATTTCACGGGAGGATGCCAATAGAATGTTTGATATAATGCTTCAAGTTAACCTTAATAAAGTGAAATATTGTTAGATAAACAAGAAGGATCATATTTTTGACATGTGGGTTCAATGAATGAATAATAATCCAAGAGGTGTATATTCATACATGGTATAATATAGACTATCACTTTGAGGATATCGTCAAGGATGATCCAAACATGAAGGTAACCTCAATTTAATAGAGTTTAAATAGGTTAAATGATTCCAATACTCTTAAATTTTTCTAGAATGGTCTATTGATCTATTATATAGTTTGGTTTTTAGTTTCAACCTGAATTTTTTGAGGGTTACCACTTTTCCCTTAAAAATGATTTTCAAAATAAAAAAATTAATTATTTGTCAATACTACCAGGACTGTCAATAGTCTATGTATTCAAAAGAGTAAATAGATTTTTTTAAATGAATGCGTAGAATATATGGTGTCATAATGTTTCTATACATCAGGAGGAGGTTACTTTCTACTACTTTTTTAGTCAATTTTCTCATCATTTTATCTATATTTTTTAGATAATTTTCCTATCATTTTTATCTAATAATTATTTAGTTAATTTTCACATAGATTATGAATAAATGATTTCATGTAGAATTGTTTTTCTTTGGACATTTTTTTCTCTATTAAGATCACAAAATGATGAAAGAGAATAAATTATAAACAAATTATTCAACAAGGATGATTCACTTAGGTAAAATTTATTCACTTCATAGATCTACTTATTCTTTATTTTATCTGTTTATATTCAGTAGTGTGTGTTTTTAGTTTATAAATAACTAAAAGTGCATGTTTTCAATTTAAATTGTAATTTTACTTAAAAACACATGTCACTCACCTAAATTCAATAATACAGACTCATATTTTCTTGATAATTTAAGATAATTATCCATAATTCATTTTTGATGTATTGGAATCAGCGACACCACTCTCCTGAAAAAAATGGCTATACCAATAGTTTGAAATCATTTTTATAGCCCCTAAAACTGTTGGTATTGCATATACCAATGGTTTCAGGGGCTATTGGGTGATTTTCCATTGGTATATACCTATACCAAGGATTTTAACAAACCATAAATATATTTAATTTTAATGGAAAGACTTTTACTAATGGTTTGACCAAACCATTGGTATAGGTATTTTATTGAAAAAAAATATAGTGATGGGTATTGATCCCACAACCTCTAGTTTATATTATAAACATTGTACCACTATCCTATAACATGTTTTCTGTTCTTATAAAAATATATATAAGTATTTATGTATAAAAAAATATTTATATTAAAGTATTTATTATTATTATTATTAATGCATATAAAAAATTACACTACTTATACCACTAGTTTACCCAAACCTTTGGTATAGGTGTCTAGAATTAACACCGATACCGATGATTTGACCAAACCGCTGGTATAGGTTTCAAGAATCAACACCTTTACCAATGATTTTGGGAAAAAAATTGGTATGGGTGTCAATAATCAATACTTATACCCACGGTTTGGTCAAATCATTGGTATAGGTTCCATATACAATAATTATACCAATGGTTTGGGAAAACCATTGGTATAGGTGTCTTGAATCATTTCCAATACTAACGGTTTTGTAAAACCATTGGTATAGTTGTCTATAAACAATACCTATACTAGTGATTTGGTAAAACTATTGGTATAGATTCCATATATCATACCTATACCAACAGTTTTCCCAAACCTTTGGTATAGGGTGCCTATACTAACAGTTTTAAAAACCATTGGTATATCTTAGATTTTCAGTAGTACATCAATCTGACACACAGTGTGTCCAATATCACTCCTTGTGCATGATTTTATTTAAAATAACCATTTTAGTTCAAAATGCGTGTCACATACACAAAACTAATAAAAAGTGATTGTATTATATTGATACTTTAAGACAATGATCCATAAATCATTTTTTACATATTATAATCAACCACACGTCAATCTGAAACACTTTGTGGATGGTATGACTCAAAGTGTGTGTTTTTATTTAAAATTGACATTTTTGTTCAAAAGACACATGACATACTCAAAACTAATAAAAAACATTCAAATTTACCTTGATACATTGGTATAATGATCCATAAGTCATTTGTGATGTGTAGGAATCAATCATTTTTCAATCTAACACATGATGTGACCAATATTAATCAAATTGTATTTTGTTATTTAAAAAATAAATTTTAGTTAAAAAAGTGTTTCACTCACTAAAAACTGATAAAAAAAACTTAGGTTTTCTTGATACATTATTAAAATGATTCATATGTCATGACCCGACCCAATGGGGCCCAGGCCGCAACTCCCTGAGCCCACCTCCAATAGGCCAGGGGTTGGCGACTAGTACCGAGTAGGAATATCACTAACATGGGAGGAATTTTCTATGTATTTGTACACATTCACACATCTCCAAGCTCACAATATGAAGAAATGTAAAAACCACTATGTAACCAATGCATGAATATATCTATATCTCACAACCAGAGTATAAAATAAGTATTGAAATCAAATGAAGGTAAAAAAACACCCACCAAAGTAGCTGTAAAAGCGTTCAACCTACTCAGAAGGAGGGGATTGCTATCAAATACAATTGCTGGAAATCTCCTTGGCTCAACTCTGGTAAACACCTCAGTCGATCTAGCTCAATAATCTCTGTCTGCATCTGGTCCTCTGTGGAATCTGTTGAAGGGAATGTGGTCTTCACAAGACAAAAAACATATGCGGGAAAAGCCCGTACATGGGTGAGTATAAAAATACTCAGTAGGAACCCCAAAAATATCAAAAGAAAAAGGAAAAAACTAAAAGGAAATAGTATGCTCAACCTATCTAGAGGGAACCATAATCGAGAGAGAAACTCCATCTCGAACCATCTTCGATTGTACATGACAAGTCAACTTGGTCTATAAGGGGTTTCAACCCCTACATGTGACAACATCACAGGGACTCCTAGAAATCATCAAGATCTACTCGTCTTAGACTCCAAGTCTCATGATGTTCCAACCTTATAGCCAGCAACATGATTCTTTTTATAGTCTTTAATTATAACATGAAACTAGGAGAACACACTCTATGAGCTCATCCATCCTAGATGTAACACTTCCGAGAGATTTACTCCATCAGGAACAACTCTACCATTCCTAATGGTATGTTCGAGAGAATGTGATCCATCGAGAATATCTTACTAGGTATGGCTCTATTGCCTAATACTAGAGGTCTTTTTGTTGTTACCATATACCCATCACAAGCTAAAGAAACCCAAGTGAAGAGGCTCACCCCTCACCAGTTCACACATTTGAGGGATAACTACTCAAGACTATGCACCATGTTCATTCTATCTAATAATAGAGAATAGAGGGACCCGCACCTTGAAACTATCTCGTAGTCAAGGGATTACTTTTCCTAACTAACCCGTGAAACCTTTATCACTACTCTATTTAGTATCCCACACCTCAGCTCGTTTAGGGATCACTAACTTCTTAATAGGTATCATTCATATCAATTGTAGGGGCTCTATCCTCATAATTGTATCCCATAGCCAAGGGAGATCCAGCTCTAATGGAGGACCTACTCCCCGATGCTACTCGAAGATAGGGGAGTACTAATTCATAAGTGAGGAACTACAACTTAAAACGGTAGGGGAGTACTACTCAGAGAATGGAGGGTTTTCACCCTAATATGATAGGGGAGTACCACTCTATGGATCAAGGACTCGCACCCCAACCTGGTAGGGGAGTACCACTAAGTGTCTAGAGGACCCGCACCCTGGTAGGACAAGGGGGTACCAACTCTACCAAATCATTCACTATAGGGGACCCACACCCTGATATGACAGGGTAGTACTAACCCCAATCTAGAGAACTCACTCCCTGGCATGGAAGGGGAGTACCGACTCTTCTAGAACAACATGTATGGAGGACCCATTCCCTAGAACGATAGGGGAGTATAGACTCCTAGGATAGAGGACCCACGCCCTAACACGGTTGGGGAGTACCCACTCTATCTATAAATCATATATAGAGGACCTTCACCCTAGTCCAATAGGGGAGTTCCAACTCCAAAAATAGAGGACCCACACTCTGGTCCAATAGGGGAGTAACTACTCTAACTTCCAACAAGTATGGAGGTCTCGTGCCCTAACACGGTAGGGGAGTACTGTCCAACTTTACGAACATCAAGGGGAACCCATACCCTAGTCAATCAAGGGAGTAACAACCCCAAAAGAAACTACCCAAAGGTAATGAACCCACACCCACAACATGGGGAGTCTCGTATCTACCTAAGAATATATGTAAGGGAAACTTGCACTCTGAAGATACAAGGGATTACCAGTCCAAGCGTCTCTCTTTATAAACCACAATGATCTCTAACATCGACTCAGTACAGCTTCATAATAATATTGCTCAATTATTCCACCTCATATATCATAATCCATAAAATATTCCACCATTGTATTCTACATGGAAAACCACTCATTATAGGCTATTCACAATCCAGAATCCAAATCCTAAATAAGAATATACTAAAGATGGAAGATCCGAGGAGAATCTCCTATGAGTACACGGCGTACACTAGGGCACACACGACATGTGAGCCCTCCTGAGTACCTGGTCATGTATCCTATATACATTTTTTAACAACCCATGTAGGGGTATGCAATGTGTAAATGAGGTACACATTGTGTCCCTCTTCACTTTCCCCCTGGTAGTGTTCCACTTCTAAACAGATCATCCAACCGTGTCCCTTACACATCATTTATCATATACTACATGTCATGTTCAGGATAAACAGCCTCCTGCCCATTTAGTTTACCCATTTCCATGTACCATACCCCATGTCTATGTACTTTGTTCTTGTGTTAGTACACAACCATGTAGTTTCACATGGCTAATCCAAGTCATGTCCCATGGTAACACGGTTTGGGGAACTACACAGAGTGTAACCTCAGTACACGATGTGTAGTCCCCAAAGTTCATATTTCCTAAATAGAAAGGGATACAAGGAGTGTTTCACTGAACTATACACCATTTAGATGGTGATTCTAGTCGGAAATCACCTCTAAAAATCTTTGATTTTCCCCGGTTTACCCCGAAACCTACAGATCTACCAAGAAGGGATCTTTAGAAATTGTATTTGGGATATAGAACCTTAAAACAATTCTAAATAAGGGTATTGGGAACAAAACTAAAATCAACCAACCTCATTGGAGAAATGACAAATATTTGGATGAATAATGATACCTAAATCATGCCGCTCTTCGATCTGATGACGATCTGCGTTAGAAATAGAGATTGGCAACACCTTGCTTCATGGATTTGGATCATTTTCATTCGTTAACAAAATAGAGGATGAGAGGGAAGGAGGAGTCTCTAATCCTTTGTTTTATCATGCATCTAAGGTATTGAGGAGAGAAATTGGTTTTAATCAATTAAAATCAATAAATTCCCCTTTCAATTCTACGTCACCAAAATGCCCCTGACTGAAACTCCCAGCGTGGATGACCATAGGTCGCGCCTAGGGTAAACATGATATTTTGAACTCAATCACACCCTATTAAATATGATCTAAGACTCCATATGGTAGTTATTTACGTTTCAATAAAAACTGCACGCATGTGAAAAATATATTTAATATTTTTATTATCATCACCCCAAGGCTCCCTAGGCCTCGGCTTCCCACGCCGACTTAGCGCTTAGCTCTGAAAATATTATCCAAAATATTCCAAAATATTATGGGTCAAAACTAGAGTCATTACACCATAAGTCATTTATAATGTGTTGAAATCAACCACATTTCAGTATGACACATGGTGTGACCATTGTGACTCAAAGTGTGTTTTTTCAATTTAAAAATGAAATTTTAGTTAAAAACATGGTTTACTCACTAAAAACTAAAAAAACATACTTGAATTGTATTTAAACTTTTGAAAAACAATATATAAATAATTTTTGATGTGTCGTAATCATCTCCATTCCAATTTTACACATGGTGTGACTAGAATGACTCAAAGTGCATGTTTTCTGTTAAAACAAATTTTAGTTAAAAACATGTGTCACACACTAAAAATAGAGAAAACATGATTATATTTTCTATATAATTTTGTAAAAAAATCCATAAATCATTTTTAATGTGTATAAATAATCCACATTTCAATCCAACAAACAGTGTGGCCGATATGACTCAAAGTTCATATTTTCAGTTTAAAATGTCATTTTAGTTAAAAACATGTGTTTTTTCCCTAAAAACAATAAAACACACTCATATTGTCTTGAAACTTTATGAAAAAAGATTTATAATTCTTTTTTTGTGTAAGAATCAACTACACAAAAATCTGACACACGGTGTGATCAGTATGGCTCAAAGTGAATGTTTTTATTTAGAATTGATATTTTAGTTCAAAACACGCGTCACATACTCAAAACCAAGAAAATGTGATTGGATTTTCTTGATATTTTTGTAAAATGATCCATAAATTTTTTGTGACATGTAGAAACCAACCACATGCCAATCCAACACATGGTGTGCCAGTATGACTCAAAGTGTGTGTTTTTATTTTAAAATTGACATTTTAGTTCAAAAGACATGTGACATACCCAAAACTGAGAAAACGCATTCATATTATTTTGATACTAATAGAAAATAATCCAAAATTCATTTCTAACATATAATAATTAGTTGTACCTCAATCTGATACATGGCATGACTAGTATGAATCAAAATGTGTGTTTTCATTTTAAAAATAAAATTTTATTTAAAAACATTTTTCACTCACTAAAAAACTAAGAAAACACACTCTTATGGATTTTATACTTTAGGAAAATGATCCATAAGTAATATTTTATGTGTATAAATAACATTCACATCAATCTGAAACACAGTATGACCAATATGACTCAAAGTGATTGTTTTCAGTTTAAAAATGACATATTAGTTAATAACATGTGTCACTCACTGAAAACTAAGAAAACATGCTCATGTTTTATTAATAATTTTTTAAAACATTAAATAATTAATTTTTGATGTGTAGGAATCAGTCATGTGTTGATATGACACAGGGTGTGACTGGTATGACTCAAAGTGCATGTTTTCGGTTTAAAAATGAAATTTTAGTTAAAAACATGTTCCAATCACTGAGAACTAAGAAAACATAATTTAATCATCTTAATAAATTAAAAAATTATCTATAAGTTATTTTTTAAAATGTAGGAATAAATTTCATTTCAATCTGATACATGATGTGGCCAGTATGACTAAAAGTACATGTTTTTATTTAGAATTGAAATTTTAGTTCAAAACGTGCATCACATACTTAAAATCAAGAAAATGAACTCATATTGTCTGTATAATTTGGGAAAAATGATCCATAATTAATTTTTGACATGTATAAATCAACCACATTCTAATATGACACATGGTGTGGCTGGTATTATTCAAAGTGTGTGTTTTTATTTAAAATTGACATTTTTTTTCAAAAGACGTGTGACATGCTCTAAATCGATAAAACACATTAGATTATTTTTTCACTTTAATACAATTATATAAATATCATTTTTGATGTTTGGGAATTAGTCGTTCCCTAATTTTATACACAGTGTGATTAGTATGACTCAAAATGTGTGTTTTTAGTTTAAAAATGACATTTTAGTTAAAAATGTGTTTCACTCACTAAAAACTAAGAAAACACACTCTGATTATCTTGATACCTTTGGAAAACAATTATTAAGTAATTTTTGATGTTTAGGAATCAGTTTAATACTAACATGACACATGGTGTGACCGATATGACTCAAAGTGTGTGTGTTTAGTTTAAAAATGACATTTTACCAACAGTTTTATAAAACTATTGGTATAGAACTATGCCAATGGTTGGAAAAACCATTAGTATATATTTATAATAAAGTTTTTTAAAACTATTGTAATAGTCTTTCCTAAATGAAAATTATACCAACGGTTTTATGAAACTGTTGTTATAGACTTTCCTTACCTTAGCAACCAACAACACCCCCACCTTGGCCTACAATCATCAATAAACACTTATAGACCTCCACCATGGATTAAAACCTACAAAAATCACCTACATCTGCAATAACCAATCCCCAAACCACTCCAAACCAATATATAAAATTCATGAAACTAATTAATGCATATAACCAGTGAAAACATAAATTTAAAACATCAAATATATTCATTCACATCCATCGCACGATGAACCATATAATGTATTAATTGTCAACATATATATATATCACAAGCTGTGGTGGTATCTAGTAGAAGTTATGGTCATAAGGATTCTATAAATTTTATAAATTCTCCGTTGGCCTTGTGATTCCATTCATGCTCTTGCATGACCATTTTTTCAGCCTCTTCTACCTTGGTATGAGCCTCTGTTTCCACTACATGATTTTTTTCAACTTTATGAAAATAGAACTAGCACCTATAATGGGCCAATATCTATTGGGGATAATACTAAATCATGTTCAATAGTGTACTCTCCCATGGTGTTCATCTCCTAATACCTGATGCAAATGATCATTTGGCCCAAAGTTCTCAACTTCTTACTCGTCAAGGTCCCCCAAAGAACAATTTTAAAAATATAAATGAACTATTTAGTTACAAAATAGATATTAAAATTTTAAATCAACAAAGTAAAAATTAAAATTTTTTGTTGTGTTTGTTTATTTATCATGTTTCTATCTTTCTTCTTTCTGCTCAAGTAAAAAAAAATTGCTCGAGGTACACATCCTTCAATATTCAATAATTCCCTCTACAATGTCATAGTGTGGTGTTTATCAATATTTAAATTATATCACTTTCTAAGCACCAACAATGACCAATTAATGAAAAATAAAATAAATTATAGGCCCATAAAATAATAGGCTGAAATAGATTAGAAAATTTCTCCCCTGCACACAATTTTCATCAGTAATTAAGTGATTTTTATATTGATTAAAAAGCAATTTAAAAGGTATCATGTTGTAGTTTTGAGATCTATAAAATCCAAAATATAATTAGAGAGAAAATAAATCTCCCTTGAGTTGAATCTTTAGTCCTTTGATTTTCCTTTAATTAATATATGGCTATATTATTTACATGGCTATGATTTTCTTATAACATAGTCTATGATTTTATTCAGGGATTACTTTCATATAAAGTTCCATTATTCTTTAATTTATCACAATTTTAAAATATATTTTAGATTTATTTATTTTATATTTTTAATGATATTACTAAGATTATCATCTCTCCAAATGGGCTATCAGTACTGAGGTAGTTAAGGTTAGAATGCCTGAATTGATAGCCATTTACCATATTTTAATGGGTGATTTAGGAAATGGGGAATGGGGCATGTATGATCATATTTTTTATGTTATAATTATTCCATTCAATTTATCATCATTATTATTTTTCATGAGGAATTCTCTGGTATGAAATCAATGTAGTAGGTTAGGGCCTAAGATTCACCTGTGTTAATTATATGTTAATAACAATCAAAATTGTATCTTTTTTGGTAATTTTAATTGGGTTTGTAATGGATTATTGTGTAAAATAGTTTGATCCAGATATACCCATTAGAAATATCCCCATGATCAACCTACTGAACCGAATCCTAATAAAGTGGCTCTAGGTTAAAGTAAATACTCAACCTGCAAAGGTAATGGTCAAAATAACAAGTTTTATAAGACCTCATTTATAGGAATATCTTAATGGTATAAATTCTATAGAAAATTTTAAAACCAAAGGTAAATGGTTTTATAATTAATGAGTTGTGTTTTATAATATTCATATATAATAATAAATCATTATCCTACCTTGAATTAGTAAATATAAAAATAAGATAAAAATGGATAATGGACATGAATTAAAAAAATGGATTATATGTATCATAATCATTTCTATATTATGTGATTATTTATGACTAATATAGAATACACAAGGTCTAAATAGGTATTCAATAAAATTTAGACATGGATTGTAATTATACTACATATAAAAAAGGTTGTTAAAGGTTTAAGATCACACATGGTGTTGTATTTGTGAAAAACAAATCACTAATAGATATATGTAAATCAGTTTGAAATAAAATATATATATATCAGATAAACATGAGTAATGTAACAAAGTTGAATAGATCAGTTAATTGATCAAAGAAATCCTTAAATCATGTGATACTTTTTGTAATGTGGCTACTATTTAAATTGTTGAGGATGATTTTTTATTTATTATCAATACAAGGGAATAGTAATTTGATATGGCTAAAAAATTTATGATGTTTTAAGATTTCTAGTGATAACTTTTCTAGGTTCTTGTAGTTTTAGGATACTAATGAATTAACAATGTATTTTTTATGTAAGTGTTATTTTAAATCTATACTATATATAAAGTTTAACTTTGGAATTACTCTATATAAGAGTCAACTTGAAACTATGTAATATGTAATAGTAACTCTATGAAATTTAAGTACACATTAGAGTAAACATTTTTTATATGTTTTATTTATTAGTTATTATGGGATTCTTCAAGATTCATAATCATGCCTCTAATTTTATAATGGTTGCATAAGAGTTATTGGAAGAAATAAAAGGTTATGATTCATTCATAATAAAGCTATAGAATATTGATTCTAAATGTACTAGGGGTATGGAAGATTACATTTATAAGCAAGAGTTGATTTCAGATGAGGTGATCTAAAGATAGATTTCAGAAGAAACTCTATCTACAGAAAACAAATAAATTATTATGAAACAAAAAATAATAATTGAGGTGGGGATAACTATTCCTAATAAGTCCGTATAAACAAAAATAATAATTTATTCTAGTAATATATCTTAGTCCAAAAAACATGAAATTGCATTAGATTATTCAAAAGCATGTAAAGGCTATGTCATAATGAGCATGATCCTATAGAAGATTTATATATAGATTTCCCAAATGATAATTGAAATGGAAAATAAGTTATTTGATGCTTGGATTTTTATTCAGTGATTGAAATACATAGATTACTATTATAATCATGAATCAATATATAGGTTTTAGAGGTGATGGTTGTTGAAGTAGAAGGTGTTTGCTATGATTGAAGAATCACACCAAAATGGGTTTCCTGCATGCATTCAAACACATGTGGATTAATGAAAATGAAGGTTTGTTGATAATTAAAGGGAAATGAATGATTCTGATATGTTTATGGAAGACCATAAGGACAATGATATGATATGATTTATGGGATTTCAAATATTTAAGGTTTCTATATTGTTAAAAAAAATTATAGTTTGAATCAGTTATTTAAGAATCTAAATATCATGTAAGATGTTGTGACTATATAATATGTGTCCATTAAAATGTTTTATATTTATATAAACTAATCATGTAATCAATGGGGGATCTAGTGAAACAGGAGGAATAATTTTTTCTCAAATACGGGAGGTGAGAATACCAAAAAGAGTGATACTAAATATTATAGTTATGAGAATGAGAACTTTGAGAGAGGAAAATTGATAAATATTGTTGTAGATTTTATTTATTTAGTTCATGAAGTTATAAATGAAAAAACATGCACTTTATAATAAGTATATAGTGACTCTAACAAACATATTATGTGTACAACATGGAAATTCAATATATACTATTTTTTAATACACCACTGAGTAGAAATAAAAATGTTCTAATATAGTGCATGAATCTTGAGTTTTCTATAAATTTAATAAAAATAAGAAAATAGGTTTTTGAATTACTTAGGGTATTAAATTAGAGATCAAAAAACATATACTATTCATAAAAATATATGAGTTCATATAACATGTATATATATGTATAGAAAATTTATATTGAGTGAATACATGGAATTGAAATTTATAAGAGAATAATTTTGGATTGATTAAGAATATATTTTATAATAATATATCAAAATAATATGACAGATTATAACTTGATAGAGCACAAAAAATGAAAATAAAATTCTAATATATTTATCATAACTATTTTTTTTTCTTGTTTATATTAGTGTATAATGATTAGGAATATATTATTCTTCATGTTCATTGTTACATCAGACATGGAATCGAGATAGATCTATGTTTAGTGGTTTACAAAGATATCCAGAATGGAGGATTGGATTTTTCTATCTCATTCATGATTGAAGATAATTTTTTGATGTCTTATAATATCAATATTTTTCATGTTTCATAATTTATCCCATGGAAGATTATTTTCTTGTTGTATTAATGGTTCAGATAAGAAATTGGAAAGTTTGGGTTGCTAAAAATTGGTGTAAGAGTAGAAGAAAATGTAATGTTAGATTACATGAGCTTATGTTTATGGTTTTAGGATATGCGTGAACTATCATGGACCATGGTCATATTATTAAAGTATAAAGGAGAATAAGTTCATTTATGGAAGATTTTGTTTAGTTTCATTAGCACTGATTACATTCAAAGAATCAACTAATATTGTTTATGTGGGTTTGTTTACATGAAATTTATATTCTCAAGAGACCAATGAATTTATAGGGAAAATCTAAATGCCAAATTAAATTACAAAAGAGTATTATTATAGAGAATACTAAAGAATAAGTTGTAGGGTATTCCTTTATAATCCTTATAACATATATTATTAATATGGGGTTGTCTATGAGAGTGAGGATTATTTCATTCCTCTAGTTCTTCTAGTTTTTATTTTTTAATCAATTTTACTTAATTTCTGTAACACCTTGACCCATCTAGGATGGAGCTGGTGCATTACTTGTGATATTGGAATAGTTATAAGGATTGAAAATCCTGAAGGAATGATCAGTTTAGTAGTCCTGAAAAAACTAGATACATAGATGTTACTTAAATTACATTGGAAAAGTTTACAAAATACAATACATAACAAAAACTAAAAACGACATCCCTAGGAACTCAATAAAAGATCTTCTCTTCATCACCTGTTGAAGGTAGAAAATGAAAGGGGTGAGCTCAAAAACTCAGTAAGGGTTAAAAATAGCGGAAACATGAGTACAATAATAAGTTAATCACAATCAATCTGACATAATCATTATGGCATAGTGAATAAATGAATAACTAATGCCATTAATAAACTGAGAATGAAACTACATCCATAGATTTTTCCATAGTGAAAACCTCATGGATAATAATAATAATTGATAATTAATAAATATAATGATTATTAATTGGAAGTCATGTATCTGGCACATGAAACCATAATAACATAAAAACGGTTTAGTTCTATGGGTAGAAACCCTTCTGATTTTTTGAAACAAACTTGAAGGGTTTGTCGCCAAACTGTTTTGTCTCATGAGACCTAAAAATGAATCAAGGGGCTATAGAGGTCCCCACCCACCACTACATTTCCAAATTATTATTTATACATTGATTCAATACAAGAGAAATATGCCTTTTCAATATCCGTATAGAGTAGAGTATACAGATTCGTCAATATTAAAATAACTTTCCAAATAAACACCGTATGTAAAATGGTATTCGGTTTAGACAAAAAACATATCCATGACATGATATTATGGATATTTAATATAAATAATATTTAAAATTAAAATTGATCTCAAAAGGGCAGTAGGTACACCACATAAGGATTATTAGGTGCACTACACAAAGTTAGTCACAACAAAATAGTTGTTGAGACCAAGGCCCTTACAACAATGTAATCGGTCGAATCATATAACCAGAACTTAATAAACCTCAAATTAATCATTGATTAAAATGAATATAAATAGAATCATGTTATTATATATAAAATGGAAGAACACATATACCACATATAAGAATTAAGTGGCGAACAATGAAAATCTCACAAAAATGAAAGTGAGATGAGAAACCCCTTACCTTAACTCCGAACGTGTTCCTCTCTTGAACTTAAGCTCCTGGAATATGAAATTATTTATTATTAATAAATTTTTTAAAAACCTATTATACATGTATTTAGTTTATCATAATTCTTTTTAGTTCATTTATACCCTTATTTCTAAGTTATTATATTGAATTTCCATGTTCTGGGGTGTTCGTTTTCATTATTTTTATAATCGGTTCACTTGTTTTTATGTAATGGAGTTCATGTTGAAAGGTTATAAATCTTCAGGATTGGAATTATATATTATTTATGATCATAAATAATTGTTAATGGTAATTTCTATCATTTGGTTACATGGAATGAGTAAGAATCATTAGATGACAACCACTTCGATTATTCGACGGTATTAGGATTATTATAAACTAGTTTTGTCATATGACTTAATTATATGTACATATTCTGGTTCCGGAATATTAATTATGTTATAATATATATTTTATAGTCTGTTTCAACCATAAATATGGTTTCATGACTAGTAATGAAGAAGAAATTGAAGAACAAAACTCCGTCTTCCACAAAGGCTATAAATTGGAACCTCATGGACGTTGATTTCATTTATAAAAAATAAAAGGGAGGGAGTAAGAATATTTATGATGGTTCTTCCATTCACATGATATAATTCCAGTATATAGATTATACTGGAGTTATCATGATCATTTGTATAGAGGAGGTGATGAGAGAAAAATAAAAGAGATGAACTTGAAAATAAAATAAAAGTTAAGAGATCCCTTATGAAAATTCGGCAGCCTAACGGCGTCACTTAAAATTTCATAAAATCAAATGATGATAAAAAAAGGGTATCTCATCATATTGAAATCAAAAGGACAGCAATAATTTCAAATAGCTAATATAAAAGAAGTGTCGACTTAAAGAAGAGAATGAAGGATTCCCTTACTATGTAGAATAACTCCTAGATCTTGAAGGATGGTACCTTGGGGGCTTAGGGACACCTTAGGAGGACTCCTAGAGAGGTAAAACCACCAGAGATTCTAGGATGATGGATTTGGAATGAAAGAAAACAAATGGGTGAGTGGTTATTTATAGAAAAAGAGAGGTAATTTTTTAACAATTTCTAAGGGACACCTCATTAGTGGTTTTTTCCAAACCATGGGCTTGCCCATGGTATTTGCCCATGGTTTTAGCCACTTGGGACACCTCATGTCATAATTTACTATACACAAGTCGACCATAATTTTATATTTAATTATTACATCATTATGATGTCATTAAACTACCAAAAACATAAAACTGTATTTTTACTATTCATGAAAAATTCATGTATTTTAGAAAAATTCCAAAAATTCACCCCTACCATTTTTTGACATGTAGAATTCAAAAGTGAAATCAATTTTTCAAAAATAATTTTCTAAATATTATTAATTTAATTTTTAAATAAGGTCATAGTTAATTCTAAAAATAACAATCTTAAAGTGCAATTAGTTTTATTTCTCATTGAAAAACTAATTGAGATCTCATTATCTTATTGCCTTAAGAAAATAAAATAATATTATTATTTACTATTCATAAGGGTCATATTACTATTAATATTACTATTCATAAGGTTATGTTACTATTCACTAAAAATCATGTTTGTTTTATCAGACTCCAAATGACTTACTGAACACAACTCTAGATGACCATTTTTTGAAATTCAAAACATAGAAGAGGAAGAGTTTTGTTTAATGGCTAGATTATAAAATTTCATTCTATATTTATTTTCAAAACCTTGGGGTGTTACATTCTCCCCTCCTTAAAAAAATCGTCCTCCAAATTCACAAAATATTACCTAAAAAGATTTGGGTATGTATTTAACATAAGCTCTTTCGGCTCCCATTTTGCTTCCTCCATCTTATGGTTCCTCCATAGAACCTTTACCAGACGAGTCATATGATTTCTCAATACTTGTTCTCTAGTATCAAGAATCTTGATAGGTTCTTCACAATAAGATAGATCTGGTTCAAGTTATACTTATTCAAAAGTGAGTACATGTGTTGTGTCTGGCATGTACTTTCTTAACATTGACACGTGGAATGCATTGTGAACCTTAGAGAGACTTGGAATCATTGCCAAATGGTAAGCTACAGCTCTAATTTGGTCCAAAATTTCAAAAGGTCCGATGTACATGGAACTTAATTTTCCCTTCTTACTGAATCGTATAATACCCTTCCATGGATATACCTTTAAGAAAATGTGATCAGCTTATTGAAACTCCAAATCCTTCCTTCGATTATCTTCATAGCTCTTTTGCCTAATTTGAGATATTTTGATATGGTTCTGGATAATCTTCACCTTCTTCGTTGTTTCGTCAACAAGTTCTAGGCCCACGAGCTTTCTTTCACCAACATCATCCCAGTAAGTTGGTGTACGAAATCTCCTCCCATACAATGCTTCATAGGGTGCCATATGAATACTTTAATGGAAGCTATTGTTTTAGGAAAATTATACGAGAGGTAAATACTGATCCCACATGCCTTAAAAATCAAGTGAACAAGACCTCAACAATTCTTCCAATGTTTGAATAGTCCATTCTGATTGTCCATCAGTTTGTGGGTGGTAGGTAGTTCTCAAAAAAAGATCAGTATCTAGGGCCTTCTAAAACATTTTCCAGAATCTTGATGTAAAACGTGGATCACGATCCGAAACAATTGATAGGGGTAATCCATTAAGTCTCACAACTTCATTAATATATAGTCTTGCTAGACGTTCAAGTGGTAGATCTTCTCTTATAGCATGAAAATGAGCTGACTCGGTAAGACGATCAACAATGACCCATATTGCATCATTCCTTCTAGGAGTCTTTGGTAGTCCCATGACAAAGTCCATCGTGATATTATCCCATTTCCACTCAGGTATGGGAAGAGGTTGTAATACTCCTCTGGGTTGTTTCCTTTCGCTTTCACTTGTTGACAAACCAAACATTTTGACACAAAATCATCAATCTCCCCCTTCATGTTGTCCCACCAAAAATGTTTCGTCAAATATCTATACATCTTAGTGTTACCGGGGTGTATAGAGAAATTGGAACTATGAGAATCATCCAACAATTCCCTTTTTAGATCAGGTATATCAGGAACACAAAGTCTCTTCCCAAATTTCAAAATTCCATCTTCATATACGAAGTCACTAAATCTCCCATCATTCACAGCTTTAATCTTCTTTTGAAACTCCTCATCATCAGCCTAAGAACTTTGTATACTTTCTAGAAAAGATGGTTTGGCAACCATTTGAAAAAGAATTGATGTTTCACCTTTCAGGGTTCTTTCCATATCCATCTTTACTAGATCCATGAAAATAGGATCCCTTTCAACTCTCATCTTGTTCAATACTCCATGATCCTTTCTGCTCAAAGCATCTTCCACCTTATTTCCCTTCCCCGGGTGGCAGTGTATCGTGAAATCATAATCCTTGAGTAGTTCAAGCCATCTACTTTGCCTCATTTTGATTTCTTTCTATGAGAAAATATACTTCAAAATCTTGTGATCGGTATAAATCTCACATTTTTCACCATAGAGATAATGTCTCCATATCTTCAAAGAAAAGATTGCAGCAACTAACTCAAGATCATGAGTAGGATAGTTTTGCTCATGAATTTTTATCTTTCGTGATGCATAAGCAATAACCCTATAATTTTTCATAAGGACACAACCAAGTCCTTTCTTTGAAGCATCACTATAAATAACAAACCCATCATTACCCGATGGTAGAGTCAATATAGGATCATTGACTAATCTTCTCTTCATTTATTCGAAACATTCTTCACAATTTTTTGTCCAAACAAATTTAACCCCTTTACGTTTGAGCTTCGTTAGCGGGTTAGCGAGTCGGGCAAAATTCTGCACGAAACGCCGATAATAACCTGCTAAGCCAATAAAACTGCGTACCTCAGTTATGTTTGTTGGAATGGGCCAATCCTGGAATGCCTTTGTCTTCATAGTATCAACTAGGATTCCATCCTTAGAGACAATATAGACAAGAAAAGAAATCTTCTGAATCCAGAATTCACACTTGCTAAACTTCCCATATAATTCATGTATTCTAAGAGTCTTCAGGATAATGCGCAAGTGATTTTCATGATCTTATTAGCTTTTGGAGTATACCAAGATATCATCAATAAATACCACTACAAAATCATCGAGATATTCCTTGAAAACTCTGTTCATTATATCCATGAAGACATAGGGTTCATTAGTCAATCCAAGAGGCATTACTGTAAACTCGTAATGCCTATACCTGGTTTGAAATGCTGTTTTCGGAATTTCTTCCTTCTTTACACTCAATTGATGATATCAATATCTAAGTTCAATCTTTTAAAAGTATTTATCTCCATGAAGTTGGTCAAATAAATCATCAATCTGGGGTATAAAATACTTATTATTTTCTGTAATAGCATTGATTTCTCTGTAATCAACGCATAGCCTCATGGATCCATCTTTCTTCTTTACAAACAAGACCGGGACTCCCCATGGAGAAAAACTAGGTCAAATAAATACTTTGTCACTTAAATCCTCTAGTTGTTTCTTCAACTCCACTAACACCACAGTGGTCATTATATATGGGGTCTTTGATATAGGTCTTGCACCAGGAATTAAGTTAATGGAAAACTCAATTTCCCGCTTAGGAGGATGTCCAGGTAAATCCTCTGGAAACACATCAATGTATTCTTTCAATATATGCACATATTAAATTTGAATATTTATTTCCTCACCCATAGATATTGGGTTCTCTTCCTCTCCAAGAATTTCATTCAATAGAGCTATTGGGGGTGGGTCTAGATAAGAATCAGATGGTGAAGTCTCCGCTCTAAAGATAAGAGATTCTACACCATTTTCAAAAATTGTAACTTCCTTTTTCTTGCAATAAATACTCGCATCATTATTTGATAGCCAATCCAAATTGAGAATTATATCAAATTCAGTCATGGGTATGATGATGAGGTTACAACTAAAGCACTTTTTGGTGTTTGGAGGGGGACTATTCGATATCCCTTTGTTGCAATGATACACCCTATGGGAGTTTTGACTGAAAACTCCTTTCTTAAATCAAATTGGACATATATAATTTTCTTGGAAAACTTAGAGGATATAAATGAATGAGATGATCCAGAATCAAATAAAGTGTCAGCTAAGTTTGAGGAAATAATTAAAGTACCTGACACCACGTCACTAGGAACTTCAACCTCCACGGTTGTAATCGCATAGGATCTCCCTTGCTCTCTTGGATTTTTTTGAGGCATGTTTCCTTGGCGCTTAGGACACTCATTTGAATAGTTTCCCATATCTCTGCAATTGTAGCATTGAATTGTTTCTTCCCCTTGCATTCATCAGATCGATGACCCTTTTCTTTACAGTTATAGTAGACTCCCATGCCTTTCATGCATTTCCCGAGATGATTCTTTCCAAAGTTCTCTCATAATGGGAAACTATTCATTCCCTTTCTCTTCTTTGGTGCTTCTCTTTTTCCTTTGTTATCAGAATACCGCTTCTTATCTTTGTTTCCTTTGAAAAAATTTGATCTAGAAAATTCTTTCTCTATTTTGATGGCACTTGATACAATTTCATCATATGATGAAAATGATTGAGAAGCCAGTGCCCTTAGAAGACTTGGCTAAATACCTTCAAAGAAATGATCAATCTTGTCCACCGAGTCACGTACGTAATCCATAGAATACCTGGCTAGCCTTGTGAAGGTAGCCTCATACTCTGCAACACTGTCTTCTTCCCTTTGTTTCAAGCCAATGAATTTCCTCTTCATTTTAGTTCATTTCTCACGAGGGAAATATTTTTCGAAGAATATTTCCTTAAAAGTCCTCCATTCCATATCCTCTATCTCTTCTTACTTTGTGGTATTTTGAATCAGGGACCACCATTGATCAGCATCTCCCTTGAGATAATATACTGCCAGTACTACCTTTTCATTTCATTGTATCTTAATGCCATGAATATATTTTCAAGGGACTTGATCCATTGCTTAGCAACCACTGGATTAGTAGTCCCACTGAAAGATGAGGGCTTCTGCCGCATGAAACGATCCATCACAGGTGTTGAATGGTTATTCGTTACAACTTGAGTATGTTTTCCCAATATGGTCATGATCTGATATGCTCCAACGTTAACTGTGTTGACTTGCTCAGTAGGGAGATCCCTACCTTGCCCAAGAGTATTGATTCCCCTTCTTATATTAGTTTTCATTTCTAAATAATGGAATACACTAGGTTATTTTATTAATCTCAAATAGAAAATCACTCAAAATAGATTGAAATTCTATGCATAGCTAATCTTATAAACATGGTTCCTCTGAGAAAAAATTTACATTAACTCCTTCATAATGGCTTGTAAAGAAAATATGAATTATCCTAAGCATATCCCCCAGGAGTTTTGTAACCAAGAGTGCATCAAGGCCCATTGTCGTGCAGCAGTTCCCATTCGAGTCTAGCTTAAAGCGATGTTTTCGGGTTTTACCCCTAGATACATCTTTTCGAGAGTCGCCTCTACCTACTCGTATCCAGACAGGGACATATTTCTTAGAATATCCACATAATATATTCCTTACCAAAATACCAAGACATTATTTTATGTTAATCCTCAGATACTACCTTAGGGCTTTGTTCCCTACTATACATTTCCTACTCTAGTTTCCAAGTTTTCTACTAAACTTCCACTGATACCAACTGTAACACCCCGAACCCTCTAGGCTGGAGTCAGTGAATTACTTGTGATATTGGAATGGTTATAAGGAATGAAAATCCCGAAGGAAATATCAGTTTAGTAGTCTTGAAGAAACTAGATACATAGAATTTATTCAAATTACATTGGAAAAGTTTATAAAATACAATACATAACAAAAACTAAAAACAACATCCATAGGAACTCAATAAAAGATCTTATATTCATCACCTGTTGAAGGTAGAAAATGAAATGGGTGAGCTCAAACACTCAGTAAGGCTTACAAATAGTAGAATCATCAGTACAATAATAAGTGAATCACAATAAATCTGACATAATCAATATGGCATAGTGAATAAATGAATAACTAATTCCATTAATAAACTGAGAATGAAACTGTATCCATAGATTTTGTCATAGTGAAAACCTCATGGATAATAATAATAACTGGTAATGAATAAAGAGAATTCTTATTAATTGGACGTCATGTATCTGGCACATGAAACCATAATACCGTAAAAATAGTTTAGTTCTATGGGTAGAAACCCTTCTGTTTTTTGGAAACAAACTCGAAGGGTTTTTCGCCAAACTATTTTGTCTAATGAGGAATAATGATGCACCAAGGGGATATAGCAGGCCCCACACACCACTGCATGTCCAAATAATTCTTTATACATTGATTCAACACAAGATAAATATGCCTTTTCAATATCCGTATAGAGTAGAGTATACAGATTCATCAATATTAAAATAACTTTCCAAATAAACACCGTATGTAAAATGGTATTCGGTTTAGAAAAAAAACATATCCATGACATGAAATTATGGATATTTAATATAAATAAAACTTCAAATGAAAATTTATCTCAAATGGGCAGTAGGTACACCACATAAGGATTATTAGGTTCACTACACAAAGTTAGTCACAACAAAATAGTTGTTGAGACAAAGGCCCTTACAATAATGTAATCGGTCGAATAAAATGACTAGAACTTAATAAACCTCAAATGAATAATTGATTAACATTAATATAAATAGAATAATGTTATTATATTTCAAATGGTAGAACACATATACCACATAAAATAATTAAGTGGCGAACAATGAAAATCTCACAGAAATGAAAGTGAGATGAGAAACCCCTTACCTTAACTTCGAACGTGTTCCTCTCTTGAACTTAAGCTCCTGGAATATGAAATTTTACTTATTAATAAATTATTTAAGAACCTATTAGACATGTATTTAGTTTATCATAATTCTTTTTAGTTCATTTATACCCATATTTCTAAGTTATTATATTGAATTTCATTGTTCTGGGGTGTTCGTTTTCATTATTTTTATAATCGGTTCACTTGTTTTTAAGTAATGGAGTTCATGTTGAAAGGTTACAAATCTCTAGGATTGGAATTATATATTATCCATGAACATAATGAATTGGTAATGTTCATTTCTATCATTTGGTTACATGGAATGAGAAAGAATCATTAGATGACAACCACTTCGATTATTCAGCGGTATATAGATTATTATGAACTAGTTTTGTCATATAACTTAATTATATGTACATATTCTGGTTAATGAATATTAATTATTTTATAATACATATTTTATAGTTTGGTTCAACCATAAATATGGTTTCATGACTAGTAATGAAGAAGAAATTGAAGAACGAAACCTCATCGTCCATGAAGGCTATAAATTGGAACCTCATGGACGTTGATTTTGTTTATAAAAAATAAAAGGGAGGGAGTAAGAATATTTATGATGGTTCTTCCATTAACATGATATAATTCCAGTATATATATTATATTGGATTTATCATAGTCATTTTGATAGAGGAGGTGAGGAGATAAAAATAAAAGAGATGAACTTGAAAATAAAAGAAATGTTAAGAGATCCCTTATGAAAATTCGGCAGCCTAATGGCGTCACATAAAATTTCATAAAATCAAATGATGAGAACAAAAGGGTATCTCATCATATTGAAATAAAAATTAAAGTAATAATAATAAATAAAATAAAACCCCAACATATGATAAAGGAATTTCAAATAGCTAACATAAATGAAGTGTCGACTTAAAGAAGAGAATGAAGGATTCCCTTACCTTGTAGAATAACTCCTAGATCATGAAGGATGGGACCTTTGGGGCTTAGGGACACATTGGGAGGACTACTAGAGAAATAAACCCACTATATATTCTAGGATGAGGGATTTGGAATGAAAGAAAACGAATGGATGAGTGGGTATTTATAGAAAAAGAGAGGTAATGTTTTAATAATTTCTAAGGGACACCTCATTAGTGGTTTTTGCCAAACCATGGGCTTGACCATGGTATTTGTCCATGGTTTTAGCCACTTGAGACACCTCATTTCATAAGTTACTATAAAAAAGTCGACCATAATTTTATATTTAATAATTACATCATTATGATGTCATTAAACTACCGAAAACTCAAAATTGTATTTTTACTATTCATGAAATATTCATGTATTTTAGAAAAATCCCAAAAATTCACCCCTACCATTTTTCGATGTGTAGAATTTAAATGTGAAATCCATTTTTCAAAAATAATTTTCTAAATTTTATTAATTTAATTTTTAAATAAGTTCATAGTTAATTCTAAAAATAACAATCTTAAAGTGTAATTAGTTTTATTTATCATTGAAAAACTAATTAAGATCTCATTATCTTATTTCCTTAAGAAAATAAAATAATAATATTATTTACTATTAATAAGGATCATATTACTATTCATAAGGGTATGTTACTATTCACCAAAAACCAAGTTTGTTCTATCAGACTCCAAATGACTTACTGAACAAAACTCTAGATGACCGTTTTTTGAAATTCAAAACATAGAAGAGGCAGAGTTGTGTTTAATAGCTATATTATAAAATTGCATTCTATATTTATT
Organism: Viscum album; assembly: GCA_963277665.1. Lineage (NCBI taxonomy): Eukaryota > Viridiplantae > Streptophyta > Magnoliopsida > Santalales > Viscaceae > Viscum > Viscum album. Next base: position 998,547,315 of record OY728135.1, read on the forward strand.
TTCAAAACCTTGGGGTGTTGCAATTTCTATGAGTATTCTTGGTGATTTGAGAAATTCTAGTGAATTTGTGCATCTTGGTCGAGTCTAGATAAACTCAATGTGGCTATGATCTAGAAATAATTTATGGTGATATATTATATTAAATATTAATAATTCTTCTCCTGAATTGGAATCATTCACAGATAATTAATTCTAAATAAACTCAAGAGTGTGATTTTATTCTAAACAGTTACAATGGTTACATCCTTCTATTTAAATTTAATGAACTATATTTAAAATATAGAATAATGTGGGTTTATTTTCTATAAATTCTTTTTTTATTATTATTATCTAATCAATTTGAAATCTCTTTGGAAAGGAAATATATATATATTGATATATCAGTTTATTTATGTTCAAAATTTAAACAATAAGAAGACTTTTTTTGATTTAAAACCATAAATATAGTGATTAAAATTAATATAAAATTGCCATGGATAATGATAATTAATTTCACCAAGGTTTTTAAATAGCACATACCACAACTTCAAAATAATTATTTTAAGAAACTAGTCTACATTTTCATGTAGGGGTATTCCCTTTCCAATCATTATTTTCTACAACCCAATTCACCTAGTTAAAAATTTCAATTATTTTCACTAATAACCATTAAATAAATTCTCTAATATTTCTAAATAATTCATTTATGTTTCATAAAGGAAAATTAAAATATGAAACATTGAATTAAAATATGAAACTTGTTTGAGAATGAATTTTGGATTTCCACTATCGTACATCATAATTTATTTATGTTTTACTAGGAATAGGTGACAATGATTTAGGAAAGTTAGTTCCATTTAAAGGATGGTTTCCAAGTATTTCATACATAAAATCCCTTAAATTTCCCTTAATTTTTTTTATTTTATAATTGCTTTATATATTATAAAATTATTTCACACATCATGATTCATATCTATTAAATACTATATTAGTACTAATTAAATTATTTAAAAAATCTATTACAGTTTTAAAAATATCATATTTTCATTACTAGTGTTATTGAACAACTAAAAAATATTCAATTTCATCATATAATCCATATTTTATTATTTTTCGCATTATAAAATGCTATTTATTATATCTATAAATCACATTCCAAAGCATCCACACAATTATTTGGAGTGGTTTGACCCTAAAATTTATTAGATGTTCAATAGTGGAGTTAAGATAAGAGAGATAGAAATTAAGACAAAAATTCTAAATTTATTGAAGAATCTTACAGGTCTATGAATTTTAGATATTAAATATCTACTACTAGGATTGAAAAATTAAAAACACCAAAATCTAACTGTCTAAAATTGTAAGAAATCTTGGATACTTAATGAAAATTAATGTAATAAGATAAACTAGACTTATATAGTCCTTAAAATTTCTTATGATAACCTAAATATTATGGTATACTTGAATTAAAATCTAGATTAATTTATCATTTACCGAATCTTCAAAGTCGTTCAAGGGAAGATACATATAAACATATCAAATAATTCCACTTTTTGTATGTTATAATGAATCCTCAAGGGGTGTATGATGATCCAATATAATTTTCAAAATTTTACATTTTATTTTGATGGTGAAGCTAAATAGTATTTATACAAAGCTTAGTCAACTCATAGAGGAAATTGAAATGAAATAAGTAAGATCTTCTTAAAAATAAATTTCCCTATATCTAGGATAGCTAATCAAAGGAAAAATATTTGAGGTAATGAAAATTGGTATAGAATTTTGTTTAAAAACCCATGATTTATTATTGAATAAGAAGAGATCCGAGGAATTATATCATCTATATTAGTTGAGTGATGATTGGGTGTCACATTTTTAAAGTTGTTATTTAAATTTTATTGTCATTTTTTATAAAAAAATGAATGATGATGATAAATTGAGCCTTTTATTTTAGCTGTGTTGAGATATCCTTCTATGATAAAGATAAAATATTTTTAATGATTTTAGGTTTTATAGAAAATTTCTAATTAGTATTCTTATTGAACATATTTTAGGAGTTGTAAATATATTTTTATTAACTAATAATTAAAAATACTATCATTATTAAATGGATTTATAATATCTTTAATTTAAAATACTTGCTTCCTCTCATATTCTGGCATCATAATCTACCCCAAAGCGTGGAGGTATTTCATAGAATACTTATTTTATTATTTATTTATGACACTTCCTCAAAAATAATTTTCAATAATAAAAAATATAATATTAATGTAAATCGTTGTAATTATCATTCAAAAACAAAAAATTTATTAATACCTTAAACTCGATACCAAAATATTAATTCATATAAATAAAATAATAATAACATTAAATATAATTAATTTTCTTACCCATATTTTCACCCAAGAATTATCCTTTATTTCATTTTGAAGGTGTCTCCAGGAGAGTGATCTAACGATAATGATGTCAACTTATTTGTCAAGTGTCGCCATAAAACTCCAACATCCTCACCATGTTTTTCAAATCATTTGATTATCCTCATTTTACTCAACCATCAGTTGTGTGTGGTAGTTTTAAAACTCACCCATGTTTATACGCCCATGCTTCCTAGTGGTAGATCCAGTGGGTAATGACGGATCCCTAGGCTCTGAAAGATCATTGACCTGTACAGTAGTAGAGCGATCTAATTTCTACTCATGAAGCTCAAAAATGTTTCGGATTAGAAGTCTAAGGTACATGAATGTAGAAGTTTTGGGAAAATAGAGTATAAGGAAAATAATTTTGAATATAAACCTATAGAAAAATATAATATGAATGGGGAGTATGATTCATCATCAGATTAGGTAAATAACTACAACGAGGATTAGATGTGAATGGTAGAAAAAAAATATAGGTGGTCAAAATATCATGGGTGCCTCTAATGACATTTTGGGATAAGAAAGTGTGTGAGATAGTATATCTGATAAAGTTATAGAGTGTGATTGGGTATGAAAATTGGTACGAGTTACTATATTACCATCCCCTCTCTTTATCTGGATGATCATTGTTGCCACTAGATTCATCTGAGAATAATTGTATCCTTGGTGGTGGATCCTAATTAAAAGTTAAAAACAAAATTAATCACATGATATTATATGTTATTGATATATATATATATATATATATATATATATTTGAAGTAAAATAATCACAACAGGCACCAGAGGAGGAATTCATAGCTCTCTTATGTAGTGGTTATTGTCTGACATCCTCTTCCTCAATACCTCTTCAATGTTTTTCATTTCCTACATTTGAAAACAAATATGTATTTATTTATAAATTCATAACTAATGTTTAATCCAAACAAGAAAGAAGATGTGACATGAATTAATTAAGGAATACCAATTCTCAAACCAAATAAAGGGTACATAGTGAAATAACAAAATCATATTATATTTAGTGTGAAGAATATAAAAACATAAAATAATGTCATAGAAAAATAAACATGTTCAAATTTTCATGTTTAACATGGGTGTGATATAGTTTTCTTCACCTATTTTCAATTAAATTCAATTAATTTTTTATTAGGTAATTTGGTTCATTTTAGTCAATTGATTAGTTCAATTTTCTAATTTTTTTGTTAGGTATTTTGGTTTGTATTTTGGTATATGTTATTTTTCCATTTTTTTGTTAGGTCATTCTTTTCAATGGATTTTATTTTCATTATAATTTCTTTAATATGATTCAGTTCAATTCATATATTTTTTTTAATTGAATTGTTTCGGTTTTTTTAGTTTGTTAGATTCTAATACTATTCAATTCAGTGTTAGAAAATGCAACTCAAATAATATTTAAACTAGTATATATTGAAAATGAACATTAATTTCAAGTTGGATACTAAATATTTGTAATCAATAGTAAAGAAAGTTGAATAGTACCACTCTATAAAACCAAAGTTGAGCTAAATCAAAATAAATGAGAACAGTAATATATGATTCTATATATTTACCTCTACAACTTCAGGTTCACAATCAACTCTAGTAGTTGAACTATTAGAGAAATAATAAGTAATATATTGAATAGGACCAATGGGGTCAGTGATGGTGTCAATTTCATCCTCACCATCATCAAAAATATTTCTTGGGATTAGTTCAATAATGACACCAAATTTAGGTCGTGTATGATTCTTCACATGAAAAACTTGTTTCACAAATGATGCCAATATATATGGATCATCTATAGAAAAATTGTGAGTCATGTCAATAAATCAAAATCCATAATCATCAATAAATGTTCCATGTATCATCATCAAATCAAACCACTTGTATTTCATAATAGTGACTCGACCATGAGAGTAATAATTCAATAATAGTATTTTCTCAATGACTCCATAATAAGATATATTTTTAAATTGAGTTATAATATATGATACACCAGTATAATAGTCTGTTGTGGTAGTTACCATAACATCATCATGCTGTGTTCTCATGTTCATTGTTTATTCAGTGATAATAAATTTATACCCAACGATTACAATTGATTTTCATTCACAAACCTCGGAATTATGACCAAAATCTAAAACTCTTGTTTCCTTAAAGATAGAGTCAGTAGGAAAACTCAATACCTAAAATATAAATGAATATTAAAATTAAATAAATATTAATTTTATTAATTTATTGCATCAATAATTCTACCTTCAATTTAAACCAAGTAGAAAACCCTTTGTTATGAAAAGTCTCTCTCCTTCTCAAAGATAAAGATTGATGATTTATATTTATAATTTATTTATGTCCCCTATAGAAAAAAAATATAAGTAGTTTAACAGATATGTAAAGTTACATGAGATGAGATAACATATATATGTTCAGTTTTCTTACTTGATGTAGTCATCGAAAAAAATCATAATTAAAAAAATACTATGATGTTCGATCTCCCACTCTTCAAGGATTAATATAGTCAATTTATATAATCTTGGAATTCACCATATTTGGGGAAATGATGGAAAACTGGGTTCAATTTTCTCATAATTCTATTCTTCGTTTCTCATTGGTATATTTTGTCTTGTAGTTACATCAATCAAATACATTGAACATAAATCCATACATTCTTGAGTCAAGTAACCTTTCACAATACAACCATTAAGATTAGTATTATTCTGGGAATAAGACTTCAATGTTTACATATTTATTTCAGTTAGATTCATCCAATGAAAATAAATAGGTCCTCCAAAAATTATTTCTATTGGAATATGGATAGTTAGATGCAACATGCATGTGAAAAATGATGGAGGAAACATTTTCTCTAACTCACACAAAATTAATGGTTCCTCTTCCATCATTTTTACTAGAAAGAAATGGAAAAACTCTTAGCACAATTATCTCTATAAAAATTGAACAACTGAATAACTTCCACCCTTATATCATTGGATAGTATATGAATAATTACTAATTGAATCAAATCATGTAGAAGCATATGATAATCATGAGTCTTCAAATATTTCAGCTTCTACTCTATTCTGTTGACCAATTTTAAAATTTTTCTTGAATAGAGATTAGTAACATTGATAGTGTAACACCCTAAGATTCTTATGAAATATTTCTCTTTATATAGTTTTATTTATTCGATAGCTTTTGTTGCACGCAATAGTGAGTTTAAATAAACTGCATAACATTATTAAAATATTATGTATATGTTATAGCATAATCGTTGGATTGACGAGTATGAATAGAATTAATTGATTTATAAAATAAATATAAAGTTCCAAATCAATATAAATGTATTTAAAATTTTTATAAAATAATCACACAATTTTTATTAATGTTATTTTATTCTTCAAAACAATATGTTTTCTTCAAAAATAAGTTTTGTTCCTTTTTAGGGAATATAATAATTAATTTTTAGAAGTTTCTAAAAAATTATATAAATAATTTCATTTCATTTTTAAATTCATAGTTTAAATATTATATTAATATAAATTTTTTAGAATTTTATGAAAAGATTTATTTTTTAATGAATAGTGAAAATGCTAATTTTTATTGAAAACTGTATTTTTCTTTTAAAGTATTTACAAAGTAAAATTATATTTTGGATTATAATTAAAATTTAATTAGTTCCTTTTGATTTAAAATAATTAAATTATGTTTTTTCAATTTATTTTATACTTGAATTTAGCATAAAAATATTTTATATTTTAAAAAGGGTATTTTTCTGAAAAACTATTTTTCATCACGTCTTTCATATTTAATTTTAAATTAATTTAGTCCAATTGTGTGTTTTTAATTTTTAAAAATTTATTCTATATTTTTAATTAGGAGTTCCAAATTTAATAAATATGTATATTTTATTTTTTTCAATATAAATAGTAACCTTTGTAGTTTTTGTTACCACGGTAAATGTTAAATCAGGTAATTAAAGTTAAAAATAAAATGATAAGGAATATATAATGATCCTAACACTTGACTTAATTTTATTGGATGATTAAATTTTTTCTATAGTCATCCAATATTTGGTTGTATGGAATTTTTTAGCCATTTTAATAATATTATGAGCTTTATAATATTTTAGTTTAGGAAAAATTAAACATGTCACACTTTTGTTTTTAATAACTACAATAATTTTAAAATGTTTTTATCCATAGGATATGTTCTAATATAAATAGTATTTTAAAATGAAAAATATTTATCTTTATCATATTGATTTATTTTTAGTTTTTAATAAAGAAATAATTATCTTAAATGGTTGCACAATGCTAATACAAGTATTATTTAATTAATGGAAAAATCAAATAAATGATATTAAAATTATTAGAAGTATTATAATTTGAGATAATTTATGTGATCTAAGAATTTTCTAGATGAACATGAAATATTAGGGAAGTATTAAAATATTTGGTTTGAATTTATATCTTTTTATTTATGTTATTGAAGTCAAAGTAATGAATAGAATAAAAATTGACAATAATTATATTTTATGAAAATAATATTTTATTAAAATATTTCAAAATCATAAAAGTATTAAATAAGTACAAATAGGGTAATATATGGTCAAAAAAGTCATCCTTATTTCATTTATAGGCCATTTTTAAGCATTTTACTCTAGAATAGTCTTATTATAATTTGATCTTTTGAGAAATTACAAAAGATACTCTCACCTTAATTATAAAAGGGTCCCTCCTCCCTCATTTATTTACCCCACTTTTATCCTTATAACTCAACCATCCCTTGCCAAATTCTATACTCAACTTCCTTAGACACATTCTAGAGGTTTTTTTCTTCTCAAAAGACCAACCTTATATCCCTTAATAGGAGATCTAAGGGAGTCATCTCAAAGAAGAGGATGTTAAAGAACTTTCAATGGAAGTCGGACCTAAGGTAGGGTATTTTTGTCTCACTTTTGTTTTGTGGGATATATTCCTTATACACTACATTTTTATATTTATTTTAGTGTATATACTAACCATAAATTTATTTTATGATTCTTATCATGAAAAAAATTATTGATATACATATCCATATAAAGTTCTTTATTTCATGGGGCTTATGATTTAAATGATACCAAAGCGGTAAGGGTTTATTTCATAATATAATAAATATTTGGGATTGTTTATGTCTCTAATAGGTAATATTTCTCCTACATTTCCATTTTCTAAAAAAATAAAAAAAAGTTTTCTACTACTCTCCTACAGTTTTTAAAAATCATTTTTACCTATGTTTGACTTTTTACAAAACGATTTGAAAGTAATCTTTTTATCGTTTTCCAAACAATGTACTTTGTGACTTTTCCAAAAAAATATAGAAGGAATGTTTTTTTTAACTTATATGGAATGATTGATTTTTTCGTTGTAATGATGAATCAATGATTTTAAGCTTTCTTTATAAGTTTACTAGTTTTTTTTAAAGAAAATTTTTTCATTTATAAGTGTGAATATTTTTAAAAAGATAAGTTATTTTAAAATAGAAAAGTTATTTTCTTCAAAAATTATTCCAAGTGATCCTTAAAAATAATTATTTATCTAAGATAACATCCTTTTATGTTACTTATAATTTTTTGGGGATATTATGCAAGGATACCATCCTTATTCTAACTCTAGATGGTTTATGTTTATGATGAAATGTTTATGAAACTCATTTATTTTCCACGGGTTACACTATAATGGAATGTTTATTAAACCCATTTATTTTCATAGGTTCTGATTTTATGAATGTTTTATAATCTTATGGAACACATATGTATAGTTTTCATTATGTGATAATGGTTATTTTATAACCAAGGATGGTGGTTATGTTATAACCAAGGATGGTGGCCACATTATAACCAAGGATGGTGGGTTTGTTATAACCAATAATGTATGGGACTTATATATCCCTCCAATGAATTGGGTAAAGAATTATATCTAATAAGATAAATGAGAATGGAATGGAGAGTGAACCCAGTTTGGTAATGGACCTTTTCTACCATGATAATATTGGGAGTGAACCATGGATACTATGATGGTTTGGGGCGAGAACCCATTCCACTATAATAGTCTTGTAAAAGATCCTTGACTACTAAGGAAATGATTTTATATACTTATGTGTATGCCACAATTCCATGACTTATGTAAATGATATTCTCTCATGAATTGTGTTCTTTGATTCCTTTATGATTCATGTCTCATGAACTACCAGGATTTATTTCATGACTCATGATTATGATCTTTGATATACGGGGTATAATTTTTAAATGTTATGTTCATGTTTTTATGCCCTTATTCTCTTTTTATTATTATGTAATCATTGATATATACCTTGTTTACTGTGATTGGTAATCTAAACTCACCCTCTTATTATGTTTCCTTTCCCTAGGATATAAATAAAGGTAATAAATATGATATTTCAAAAAGGTGGATAGTTAAGAATAAATAAGTGGGAGATGTTGTAGATATTTTATGAACTAGTTTTTTATCTTTCCAAGTTTCCAAAGGTACTGTAACATCCAAAGTGAATAAAGAATAATATATTTTCATAATTATTAATATTTTTTAATTAAATATTTATTTTACTTTAAAGGGGTTTCTATGTTCGATGGAGTACCTGATACGCAACAACGAGTTTCTTTGAAATCTTACATTGTATACAAGGCTGAGTCATACTAAAAAAAATATAATATTATTATTTTAAATGATAGTTAACGCCTAGTCATTTTAATGGTGGGAATGAACAGAACTAACTACAATATGATTATACATGTTTGTTAGATTATTTTACATTTATCCAATAAAATTTAGAGACTTAAAATGTGAATTAATCTAATTTTAAGCATAAATACTCTAATATTCTTTAAACGGTCGATTTACCACCTTTTAATGGAGAACCCTCTTTAAATCTAGTTTTGGTAACTTTTATATGTTATATTTGACAAAATAAAATTATTCTTTATAATCGGGACATCAAAATTTACTTTGGGTAAATTTTTGGTATTTTTCTGATAAAATCCATTTGTTAATGAATAGTGAAAAATACTGTATTTTAATTCAAAAATACCTTTTAATTTAACTTATTTATATGGTTATATTATCTTTTTAATTGGTTTTAAAGTTTAATTAGATTATATTTTTACCATTTCATTCAATTTTTGTCATTAGAAGTAATTTCACTTTGAAATTAGACATAAACAAGTGTCAATCTTTTGATAGTTATTATTTCTTAAAAACACGCTTTTTGTTTCGACAATAGGAATTAATATTAAATTAATTAATGAAACTTCTATGTATTGAATTTGGTAAACTGGAAATCATTTTTTAATTCAGAATATCCAATATATCTTAGGCTGAATTTTTTGTATTTTTCTGAAAAACTTCAATTTTTGATGAATAATGAAAACACTAAGTAGTAGTTAAAAGTTGAATTTTTCATTTAAATGAAATTTTACCACTTTTGAGAATTGAATTTTAAAAATATGACAAAAATGGTTGTTATTAGTAAGAAAAATTTGGTTCAATAAGACAAAAATATTTTTTGGGTGAATAGTAACTTTTGACTTTTATTTACCGTGGTTAAAGGTAAATAGGGAAATTCAAGGTAAAAACAATATTATAATAATATAAAATTACCTAAACACCTGTCCTAGCCTTATTGGATGAGTAATGGCCAACCAAGAAAATATTTGGGTGAGAATTTTAGCCTTTGAAAGCCACTGTGGTAAGATAATGATATTAATAACTTTTTATTTAAAGTAAAAATAAAAATATCAAAAACAAGTATTGTTTTCTAAAACAATTTTAATGTGGTGTTATGTAACACCCCAAGATTTTATGAAAAATATTATTTTAATTTCATTAATGTCTTGTGTTGTATTCTACACCAAGATTACCTTGCGCTATACGCAACACCGTATTAGCTTGCAGTATATGCAACCCTATTCTTGGATCGTGTTACACACAATTTTGATAATAGTTATTCTACGCAACATTGAGTATATATATATATATATATTCAATGTATAAATGAAATATGGTTGGATTATGTTATATGAAACAACGAAGGATTCTTTCACAACACGCAACCCTGACTTGGCTTGCATTACACGCAATCGCGACCTTCCTCGATAGCGTGTGTTGTACGCAATACCGGGTTTTAATAAACAACGATATATTATTATAATATTGTCATAATCTAGCCGTTATGAATAGTATTAACTAAATTTTGAATTTTATAACATTATTATTCATCTTACACATTTTCTAGAACATGGTATAAGAACAAAATAAATTTTTCGGGTAAAATAAGTATTTTTCAAAAAATGCAGTTTTGCCGCCTTTTGATGGCGCACCCACTTTAAATATAGTTTTTTACATGTTTATAAGTTCAATTTGACAAAATAAAATTCTTTTTTTGAATCAGGATATATAAATTTACATTAGATAAAGTTTTGATATTTTTCTGATAACTTTCATATTTTAATGAATAGTAAAAACACGCTATATTTTAATTAAAAACAAATTTTTTCATCGTAATATCTTATGTGGTTAAATTATAATATTGAATGGTTTTAAAGTATAAATAGAATATATTTTTACCATTTAATATAATGTATGACATTAGCATTGATTTTACCTTGAATTCGTAGGTTAAATCAATTCAATCTTTTGCAATGTTTTAAAGAAAACCTGTTTTCTTTCGACAACGGGATTAATTTGAATTTAATTTCTGCAACTTTTGTGTATTGAATTTGGAAAAATGGATTCCATATTTGGAATCAGTGAATCCAAATTATGTTTATAAGTTACTTTTTATTTTTGGGAATTATGAACAGTAACTACGGTAAATTTTATTTACCATAGTTAAAGGTAAATCGGGTAATTAAGGGTAAATATAATATTTTAAAATTACCCTAACAAATGTCAAAATCCTATTGGATGAATAAAAGTCGACCCATATCACCTAAGGGTCGGATTAGATTCATTTAATTAAATTTTTTCAATGAAAATAATTTAATTATTATTAAAACCAAAGAATGTGACAACATGTCACTTTCTTAAATCTTATAAGTATAATAAGTTTAATCTAGTGATAAACTTCGTGAAACTTCGAACATGAATAGTCTACAGAACTCTAATACAATTATCTACATCATAGGAATTTATTTAGAATTTTTAAGGATTAAATAATTATCATTTATTATGACACAAAGATGATGCAGAAATTGACTTATTAATGAAATATTGACATAATTGATGTTATAAATGCCCAAATAAATGTAATTTGAGACTTTTTATGACTTACACTAATTTTCTAGGTTAATATGACATGTTATTGTTGATTTAAGTAACTTTTTTCTAACTTATAATTCTGTTATGAATTTCATAAAAATCATGTTCCAAATAGTGTCAAAATTGACATAAAATAGTTTTTAAAACAAATATTATATTATTAATTGTTATTTTATTCCTAAAAATCTAAGGTTCGGCCAAATGACTTAGATAAGAATATATATATTAATAATAAACAACTTGGGGTTCTTTTTGCTTGATATAGTAAATTTATTAACCATATAGTGTAAGAAAACAAAAAGACACGGTAAAAGTTAAATTATTTAACTTAGAGTTAAATCTAATTGATAAGGTTAAAATAATAACCTAAACTTGTCTAAATCCTATTGGATGAGAGGATTTCGACCCATACCCACCTTATCCTCGAAATAAATCAATTTGTAGCTATTTAAAACCGAACTTGACTTTATAATAAAATAATATTTTTAGTTATTCCAAAGGTGCCCCTCTCCTCCCTTATAAAAGGGCACCTCCTCCCTCTCTTCCTCACACAACTTTGAGCCTTCAATATCGGCCAAACCCTACCAAATTCTCCTCTCCACTTCCCTAGAAACATCTTAGAGGTTCTGGTATTCCTCAAAGACCAATTTTAGTGCCCTAAGAGGAGGTCTCAAAGAGGTGCTTCAAAGAAGAGGTAATTTCCGTTACCGATTCTTTCAACTTTATTTCTTCTTCCAATTCTTCTTCTTAGGTTGTTTCATTATGAAGAAATAAAATCAGTATCACTAATATACTGATATGTTATTATAAGTATGAAACAACCCTATTTCACCATTTATCCATCCTACGGAAAACAAAATCACCGCGCGTGCGTACGTACGGAATACCGTCTCCACGTCGTGGTGTAATCTGTTTTTCCACCAACACCTTACATGGATGGGTATTATGATGTAAAGAATAACTATACATAGTTATTATAACATCATAATGATTCTTATATATTGTATCATCCACTCCAATTCAATTCAATAATTATGGAAATGATATCATCGCTCGTGCGTACGTACGGACTACCGTCTCCACGACGCGATGAGATTCATTCTCCATGTTAACCATTTAAGAATGATTATAAAGTATATATAATCAATAATAATGAAATATATGACATTATAAAGCTACTGGATTTATGTGTATATATATTTATGTCATCAACTTAATTCCACTCAATTCAATAAGGAAACGAAAACAGCGTTCATGCGTACGTACGGCCTACCGTCTCCATGAACGGTGTATTTCATTCCATTTATCGATCCATTATATATATGTATATTATGAATATATATTATATATAAATCATGTTTTATATTCTATAATTAATTAATCATGATCGAATTAATCATATGAATAATTACAAGTCAAAACACGGACGACAAATGAAACAATTTTACCCAAAACGCTCTTTAACATGGAATTTACAAAAGAACAGGTAATATAAAGTCATAAGTGAACCATATATGATATCATAACAATTAATATGATTCTGTAATAAGTCAATGACATTATTTAAATCATTATACAGTAGGTTCAGACACTTACGAAGCAAATCGGACCTAAGGTAAGGGAAATATCACAATCTCATTTTCATCCGAGATTGTTTATACTTTAGTATTTACTGGGGTGTATTTTATCATCCACATCCATGTTTCCTCAATATGTAATATTATTTCCATCCACCTACAATTTTTTAAATCCAATTTTACCCTTCGTTGAGTTTTTAGTAAAGAATATGAAAGGAATCTTTTGTCGTTTTTCGTACGAGGTACTTTTTGACTTTTCTGACAAAAGTACAAAGAATGTTTTTTTTTAACTTATACGGCATGAATGGATTTTTAAAACATTATTTCCAAGAAGATTCCTTTAAAAGTTTTCAAGTTTATTTTTAATCAACTTCTTTTATTTTAAAATTGTATGACATGTTAAGAAAGGAAAAGTGTTTTTGAAGTAGAAAGGATATTTTCCTCAAGAATGAAGTTCAAGTGTTTTATCAAAATTATTTTCCATCTAAGATAATAAAGGGTTCTGTTTTTATCCCTATTATTACATTGATTTTATTATGTTGTGATGGAATTATTTTTATGAATTCCTTTATCGTATATGAATTGTTTTATGATGTCATGATGTTTAAGATTCCCATTTTTATTTCATGGGTTATGTAATGATGTATGATTTATGATTTTGTGGCACACATAAGAATGGTATCATTATGAGAAGGGTGGGACCTATATCTCCCTCCATTGCATTGGGTAAAGATTTTATATCTCATGAGATAGACATGGCTGGAATGGTAGGTTATACCAGTTCAGTGAAACAGGACTGAAACGAGGGTGACTCGGTTCAGAAAGGGACTTTGTCCACTAAGATAGTCTTGGCAATTAGTCTTGACTAACAAGATATGATTCTCTATGATTATGTGTGTATGCCACAAAGTTTCATGTTTTAAGTTATTATTATTGGGATTACATTTCACTGCTATGATTTATCCCATGTTATGAAATTATGATCTCTTTTACAGGTTAAGATTTCCAAAAGATATGTTCTTATGAATATGATGTGATTGATATTTCTTTTGTTTACCCTTACTGAGCATTTGAGCTCACCCTTTTTATGTTTTATTTTACCCAGGATATAAAGAAAGGTTTTAGGTAAAAAAAAAGGGATGATCTTTATGGGAGATGTTGAAGATCTTTCACCACGATTAGAAGATTATATTCCGAGTTTCCAAAGACACTAAACTATTAAGATCCTTGTGTGTGTGTTTTTGTTATGTACTAAGTATTCCGCAAATATAATGTAATGTCAATGTACATCAGGCTTCGGGTCTCTACAGGTTATATGATTGATATATTCGACTATAAATATTCCTTGTAAATAAAAAAATATTTCATACATTATGGTATTTTTTTATAATTTTTAGACACCAAATAAATTAAATTATTTATGACACAATAATGATGTAATGTTTACCTCATTAATAAATTATTTAAATAAATAAGATTATAAAGATTAAAATAATATCCAAAACCTATCCAATTCTAATTGGATGATTTTATTTCGCCCATGATTCATCTTATCTTTGGCTTTAATAATTTTTAGACATTTAGAAACTGAAAATAATTATATAATAAAATAATATTTTCACACTTTACTAAAGAGCCCCTCCTCCCCCTTATAAAAAGCAATCACCCTTAACTCATTACTCACACCTCTTAAGCCCCTTGACTCATCCAAACTCCTCCCAAATAAGCTCTCGATATTCCTATATTCCTCCTATAATCCTTACCTTAGGTAGAATGCACTTCAAGAAACCCTTTTGGTTCAAACCAAAGGGAGTTACCCGATTTAAAGGTAATGTCTTCTCTTAAGTTATTTTGTTTTATTTTACTTATCCAACTCCCTGAACTATTTTTATTCCTTTATTTAATAATAACACCAGTATACTCAATATACTAGGTTGTTTTTATGAGAATTATTCGAACTACACTTACACACACCTCCATCTAATGGGTAAAGAACATACTGTTTCTGTGGACGACAAACTTACACCTCACGAAACGATGATTGTTAAATCTTCTCCTACCACCAATTATGGTGGCCATTATGATGGAACTATATTTATATATGATATATATTACATTTATATTGTTTCTATGCTTTTGTATTTTTCATTTATAAAATACCGTTATGGATTCCATAGTAGGTAAATACGATAATCTCATTTGAGAAAGTACGGACTACCACCCCCTCAATGTGATATGACTCGTTCAAGAAATACGTGAAACGTATAAAGGATGGAGTTACTAAGATTATATATATGATATTATACTGGAATTATAATATACCTACGTATCATAATGTTTTCATTTCATTAAATATGAAATAGAAATGAAATTAGCGTTCATGCGTACGTACGGCATACCGTCTCCATGAACGGTGCATTTCATTTCTTACATCCAAATGTTATGTACTATTATAAATACATGTATATACATGATATATATGATATATATGATATCTAAATTGTGAATATAATTCTGTATATAATGAACTTTTGACCACATGAACAACTTGTAATTATAAGAAGTACATTTTTGACTCAAGTACCAAATATCGACAAAACGACCATTATTAACATAAATTATTACATAATTTTTATAACATGGTAATAAGTGATTTAAAGGAATGATAAACTTGAAAAAAGTTTCTTAATAAATTAGAAATTAACTTTACTTTATTATTCAAGAGATTAAAGAATGAACGGGTCAATTCAGACACGAGGTAAGGGAGTTCGTCTCAATCTCCTGTCATTGAGGCATACTTTTTTTTATACATGAATTTTGTTTATACGCTGTATAAACACCTTTTAAATTTCATTTCATTCAAATGGAATATTTTTCTACAAGGCGTTTTACTAAACGACAAAAAATAATGTTTCTTTTAACGTAAGCGGTGACAACGACCTTTTCCGCCACCGCGAGTATTATTTGATCTTTTGGATTACTTAATAAGCCATAATGTTTTTAAAAGAAAAATAAATACCATATACTTTGTAACATATTTTGGTATTTAAAATGGTTTTGATAATGGATTTGTTATTTCAATATATTTAAATGATATATTGTGATAGAAATTTGGAAATGTTATCTTTCCTTTATATTTGTTTTATGTGTTATGAATATGTTATGGTTCTTGGGAATTGTTACGTTTACAGGTGGTTTCATGATAAACCTAGGTTGGGTGAGCCTGAGATAGCTCTCTAATGCATTGGTTAACATGATGGAGGTAAACGTTAATGTTTATCCTAATAGATTTAGGTAATATACTGTGATGGGTATTCCAAATGTAACTCCCTATGTAGTTTTGAAAGATACAACATAAGTATGTTATGGATGCCACAAGTTACCTTTATGATTTGTGTTTATTATGTAAATCTTATGATTTCATGAGGTATGTTAAAGAGATTATGTTATATATGTATTGATGAACTAATGTTTTCTATCTTTGTTTTATAACCCTTACTGAGCTTTTTATGCTCATCCCATGTTTTGAAATGTTTTTCAGAGGACTTAAAGATAAATAGGGTTAAGGATGGGATCAAGGAAAAGTCATGTTGTCTAAAACACGGGACTAGACATGACTCTTTTTTCAAGAGTTTTTTATTTTATGAAAAAAAATGGAAACTGAGTATAAGTGTCTACCTTGTAATTTTTGAGATGTAATGTAATAGTTATGTCCTAGTTCTCTAAAATTCTAAACCTGAAAAGATACTCAATGTGAATTATTAATTTAATTCAAGATTATGTAATGTTTAAGGTCAGGTCCTTATAGTTTGTATCATAGGTCAGTTTAGATAACTTTAGAAGTTAGGATATTGTTAAATTAATTTGTGGTAAGATTGAAGTGATATAGCATTTACATATTACCATGTTGCTTCGCCTAAGATATTTATGTGTTAAAAATGGTTTTATACAGAGGAAACAGGGCAACTATAATGGGACAACATCAGGAGGAAGACAACCTTCCAAATCAGCAACCTGAGATGGTTGGAATCGGAACTGAATAGTTTGTTGTAGTGATGAAACAGTTGACTCAGGCTATAAATGGTGGTGGTATCCATGCAAAAGATCATCCAGATCAACCACAGAGGAACATGTCAGTAGTGGAGCATTTCATGAGGAAACATCCCTCATATTTCAAAGGATTATTTGACCCTATTCTATCTGAAGGGTGGATTAAAGCACTGGAGAAGATTTTTGATGTCATGGGGTGTTCAGAACATCAAAATTTTAATCTCGTTGTTTACCATTTTGAAGGTGAAGCTGATCGGTGGTGGTCTATGGTGAAAAATATCATGGATAGTGAGGATATTGATTCTCTTTATTGGGATGAATTCAAAGGTATGTTTCTTGAGAAATATTTTCCTAAGGTGGTTTGTCTTAGGATGGAAAAACAATTCCTAGAATTGAGGCAGGAGGATGACTCAGTGGCTGCTTATGAAGCAAAATTCACTCGACTTGCAAGGTATGCTCCAAATTTCATACGAGATCTTAATAGTAAAATCAAATATTTTTATTTAGGATTAAAGACAAAGTATCGGATGGCTTTAGATTCTCATGAGTTCAAAAGTTATGAAAAACTTGTTCAATGTATAGAGAAGGTGGAAATGGAGTTTGTAGATGATCAAGTCTTCTTTGACAAAAAATAGAATAAGAGTTTGAGGTGGCAGACAAAAGGGAAGAACTCTTCAAAAAAGTATGATGGTAAGAAAATTAATTTTACAATTTGTGAAAATTGTGGTAAAAACCATAATGGGGAATGTATTGAATTCTAGTAAGTGCTACTGATGAGGTAAAATGGGACATAATGCTCATAATTGCACTAAAAAGGATTACGGTAATGGTAAGACAAAATCTGATTTAAAATCAGTAAAATGTTTTAAGTGCAATGAAATGGGTCATTATGCAAATTAGTGTCCAATGAAGAGCTCAACAGAGGGAAAGCAACCAGACTACAAGTAGAAAGGGGTGGTGAAGTCCTTTGCAACTACTTCAGTAGATGTTGGTCCATCAAATGAAGTAGTATCAGGTACACTATTTATTTGTTCACATTATGCCAATGTATTGTTTGATTCGGGGTCTACACATTCGTTCATTTTTGAGAAATTTTCTAGTAAGTTGGGAATTCCATCTCAAGATATGAATCCTAAAATTATGGTAAAAACACTAGGGGAAAATTTTGAGACAAAAATAAATTATAAGAACCTTTATATCCTTATATAAGGAATTAATCTACCTGCAAACCTTATTGTTTTGACTCTATTAGAGTTTGATGTTATTCTGGGCATAGATTAGATTTCTTTTTATTATGTTAAGATTGACTACAGAGGTAAAGAGGTTTATTTTTAGAAATATTTTCAGTTTGTGTACAAGAATGAACCCTTACTTTTGATAACATATTAGGAAGCTGAGAAACTAGTAAAATATGGAAATGAATGTTACCTTGCATATATTGTTAAAAAAAAGGAACTGTTCATATTAATGATGTGTTAGTGGTAAATGAGTATCTTGATGTTTTTCCTGATGAGTTTCCTGGTATTATTATGGATCGGAAAGTTGAATTTACTGTTGACTTAGTTCCTGATGCTAAGCTAATTTCAAAACCCCCTTATCGAATGGATCAAATTTAACTTTTAGAGTTAAAGAATCAATTGCAAGAGATATTAGATAATGGTTTCATTCAGCCTAGTAGATCACCATGGGGTTCTTCTGTCTTATTTTTTAAAAAGAAAGATGGTTCAATGAGACTTTGCATTGATTATAGAGCATTGAATAACATCACTATTAAGAACAAGTATCCTTTTCCTCATATCGATGATTTGTTTGATCAGCTCCAAGGAGCTAAATATTTTTCAAAGATTGATTTGAGGTCGGGGTACCATCAGTTGAAAGTAAAGGAAGATAGTGAGTTGCAGAAAAATGTAGAGTTGGTTCAAAAGGGTAATTTCTTGATTTTAACATTGATAATGATTGTGTTTTGAAATTTGGGAAGAGATTATGCATTCCTTGTGATTCACAGTTGAAGAATGAGTTGTTATGTGAAACTCAAAGTTCTCTGTTTTCAGTTCATCATGGCAGTACTAAGATATAAAAAGATCTTCAGGAGTATTACTGGTGGGATGGAATAAAAATAGATATTGATGACTTTACTGTGAGGTGTTTGACTTTTCATCAGGTTAAAGCATAACGGCAGTTACCGAAAGGGATGCTTCAGACTTTACTGATACCAGATTAGAAATGGGAAAATATATACATGGACTTAATTATGGGATTACCGAAGACATCTCATGTTAATAATGAAATCTAGGTTATTTTTGATCAGTTGACTAAATCTACTCATTTTTTTCCTATTCAAGATACTTTGTCTCTAGATCAACTTTCTCGGCTGTATGTTAAAGAGATAGTTAGGTTGCATAGAGTTCCCTTGTCCATTGTATTTGATCATGATCCCAGGTTTAATTATAACTTTTATAAGGGCCTTCATAAGACATTTGGTACTGAATTAAATTTTAGTACAGCTTTTCATCCTCAATCAGATGGGCAGTCAGAACGAACAATTCAGACCTTGGAGGATCTGCTATGTGCTTGTTCACTGGATTACCAGGGAAGTTGGGACCAAGATCTTTCTTTGGTTGAATTTTCATATAATAACAGTTTTCATTCCAGTATACAGATGGCTCTATTTGAGGCATTATATGGGAAGCGGTGTTGAACTATAGCTTTTTGGGATGAAGTAGGTGAAAGGAAGTTGATGGGACCAGAATTGGTAGAAGAGATGGTAGAAAAATTTCAGTTGATTTAGAAGCACATGAGAACAGCTCAGAGTAGGCAGAAAAATTATGCGGAAAACTGGAGGAAGGATCATTCTTTTGAGGTAGGTGATCATGTCTTTCTCAAAGTTTCTCCATGGAAAAGTGTGATGCGTTTTGGTAAGACGGGAAAGTTGAGTCCGAGGTTCATTGGACCTTATGAAATCCAGTAGAAAGTTGGATCAGTTGCGTACATAGTGGTTTTACCTCCAAGTTTATCTTAGGTACACAATTTTTTTCATGTTTCAATGTTTAGAAAGTATATGCCAGATCCATCTCATGTTTTGAGCCCAGATATAGTTCATTTGGAAGAGAATCTCTCTTATGAGGAACAACCAGTCCAGATTCTTAACTGAAAAGAGCAAGTGTTGCAGAATAAGGTAATTCACTAGGTAAATGTTTTGTGTAAAAACCATATGGTTGAAGAGGCAATGTGGGAATCAAAAAATGTTATGAGGGATAAATACCCTCACTTATTTGATAAGTGAATAAAAATTGTGAGGATGCAATTTACAAAAGGTGGGAAGGATGTAACATCCCAAGTAAATAAAGAATAATACATTTTCATAATTATTAATATTTGGGAATTAAATATTAATTTTAATTTAAAGGGGTTTATATGTTTGATGGCATACCCGATACGCAACAACGGGTTTCTTTGAAATATTACGATGCACACAAGGATGAGTCATACTAAAAAATATATATTATTATTATTTTAAATGGTAGTTAACGCCTAGCTGTTGTAATGGAGGGAATGAACAGAACTAACTAAAATATGATTATACTTGTTTTTCAAATGTTTTTAAATTTATCCAATCAAAGTTAGAGGCTTAAAATGTGAATTAATCTAATTTTAAGCATAAATACTCTAATATTCTTTAAAATGTCGATTTACCGCCTTTTAATGGAGAACCCTCTTTAAATATAGTTTTGGTCACTATTATATGTAATATTTTAAAAAATAAAATTCTTCTTTAGAATCAGGACATCAAAATTTACTTTGGGTAAATTTTTGGTATTTTTCTGATAAAATTCATTTTTTAATGAATAGTAAAAAATACTATATTTTAATTCAAAACTGCCGTTTAATTTAATTTATTTATATGTTTAGATTATCTTTATCATTGGTTTTAAAGTTTAATTAGATTATATTTTTACCATTTCATCCAATTTTTTTCATTGGAAGTAATTTCACTTTGAAATTAGACATAAACAAGTGTCAATCTTTTGATAGTTATTATTTCTTAAAAACAAGCGTTTTGTTTTGAAAACGGGAATTAATTTTAAATTAATTAATACAACTTCTATGCATTTAATTTGGTAAAATTGACATCATTTTTGAATTCATAATATCTAATATATCTTAGGCTGAATTTTTGGTATTTTTCTAAAAAACTTTAATTTTTGATGAATAGTGAAAACACTGAGTAGTAGTTAAAAAGCAGAATTTTTCATTTAAATAAAATTTTAACACTTCTGTGAATTGAATTTTGAAAATCTGACATAAATGGTTGTTATTATTATGAAAAATTTGGTTCAATAAGATGAAAATATTTTTTGGGTGAATAGTAACTTTTGACTTTTATTTACCGCAGTTAAAGGTAAATAGGGTAATTCAGGGTAAAAACAGTATTATAATAATATAAAATTACCTTAACACTTATCCTAAACTTATTGTATGAGTAATGGTCGCCCAAGATAATCATTGGGTTATACTTTTGGCCTTTTAAAGCCACTTTGGTAAGATAATGATTTTAATTACTTTTTATTTAAAGTAAAAATAAAAATATCATAAACAAGTATTGTTTTGATAAAACAATTTTAATGTGGTGTTATATAAATGATATGTTTGACTATAATTATTCAATATAAATCTAAAAATATTTCCTATATTATGGTATTTTTTTATAATTTTTATACGTCAAATAAATTAAATTATCTATGACATAATAATGATGCAGTGTTTACCTCATTAATAAATGATTTGAATAAATAAGATTATAAAGATTAAAATAAAATCCAAAACCAGTCCAATTCTTATTGGATGATTTTATTTCCAGGATGAGTCATCTTATATTCTACTTTAATAAGTTTTGGACATTTAGAAACCGTAAATCATTATATAATAAAATAATATTTTTACACATTCCTAAAGAGGCCCTCCTCCCCCTTATAAAAAGCTCTCACCTCTAACCCATTACTAACACCTCTCAAGACCATGGGATCATCCAACCTCTACCCAAATAATATCTCAAGATCTCTATCTTCCTCCTAGAAGCCTTACCTTATGTAGAAGGCACTTCAAGAAACCCTTTTGGTTCAAACCAAAGGGAGTTACCCGATTTAAATGTAACATCTTCTCTTAAGTTCTTTTGTTTTATTTTACTTCTCCAACCCCATAAAATCTTTTTATTACTTTATTTTATAACAACACTAGTATCCTCAATATACTAGGTTGTTTTTATGATAATTATTCAAACTACACTTACACACACCTCTATCTAATGGGTAAAGAACATATTGTTTCTGTGGACGGCAAACTAACGCCTCACGAAATGATGATTGTTCAATATTCTCATACCACCTCTTGTAGTGTCCATTATTATGCCATTGTATTTATATATGATATATATTATATTTATATTTTTTCTATGCTTATATATTTTTCATTTATATAATACCTTTATGGATTCCATAGTGGGTAAATACGATAATCTCATTTGAGGAAGTGCGGACTACAGCCCCCTCAATGTGATATGACTCGTTCATGCCATACGTGGAACATATAAAGGTTGGAGTTACTGACATTATATATATAATATTATAATATAATTATAATATACCTATATATAATTATTTTTTCATTCCATTAAATATGAAATATAAATGAAAGTAGCATTCATGCGTACGTACGGTTTACCATCTCCATGAACGGTGCATTTCATTTCTTACCTCCAAATGTTATGTACTATTATAAATACATGTATATACTAGATATATATGATATATATGATATCTGAATCATGAATATCATTCTGGATATAATGAACTTTTGACCACATGAACAACTTGTAATTATAAGAAGTCCATTTTTGACTCAAGTACCAAATATCGACAAAACGACCATTATTAACTTAAATGATTACATAATGTATATAACATGATAATAAGTGATTTAAAAGGAATGATAAACTTGAAAAAGGTTCTTAAGAAAGTATAAATTAACTTTAGTTTATTATTCAGGATATTAAATAATGAACGTGTCAAGTCGGACACGAGGTAAGGGACTTCGTCTCAGTCTCCTTTCATTGAGGCATATTTTGTTTTATACAAAACTTTATTTTATACACTGTATAAACACCTTTGACATTTCATTTCATTCAAAGGGAATATTTTTCTACGAGTTGTTTTACTAAATGAAAAAAAGAATGTTTCTTTTAACGTAAGCAGTGACAACGACGTTTTCCACCACCATGAGTATTTTTTGATCTTTTGGCTTCCTTAACAAGACGTAATGTTTTTAAAAGGAAAATAAATTCCATATACTTTGTTACATATTTTGGTATTGAAAATGGTCTTGATAATTTATTTTTATGTCAATATATTTAAATGATATATTGTGATTGAAATGTGGAAATGTTATCTTTTTTTATATTTATTTTATGTGTTGTGAATATGTTATGGTTCTTGGGCATTTTTACATATATGGGTGGTTCTGTGATAAACCTAGGGCGGGTGAGCCCGAGATAGCTCTCCAATGCATTGGGTAACATGACAGAGGTAAACTTGAATGTTTCTCCCAAGAGATTTAGGGAATATACTGTGATGGGTATTCCAAATGTAACTCCCTACGTAGCTATGAAAGCTACAACGTAATTATGTTATGGATGCCACAAGTTACCTTTATGATTTGTGTTTACTATGTAAATCTTATGATTTTATGAGGTATGTTAAAGATCTTATGATATATATGTATTTATGAACTAATGTTTTCTTTCTTTGTTTTATAACCCTTACTGAGCTTTTTATGCTCATCCCAAGTTTTGAAATGTTTTTCAGAGGACTTAAAGATGAATAGGGTCAAGGATGGGATCAATGAAAAGTCATATTGTCTAAAATATAGGACTAGACATAACTCTTTTTTTAAAGATTTTTTATTTTCTGAAAAAAAATGGAAATTGAGTATAAATGTCTACCTTGTAATTTTTGATATGTAATGTAATAGTTATGGCCTAATTATATAAAACTCTAAACCTAGAAATATCCTCAATGTGAATTATTCATTTAATTCAAGATTATGTAATGTTTATGGCCAGGTCCTTATAGGTACTATACCTTTATGATACTTAGGACTATGTTTTTGTAATGTAATTAATATTCATATAAAAATATGTAATATCTATATATGAAAATTTTGAGTCATTGTAGTTGGTATCAGAGGAAATGTTTAGTTAACCTTTGGAAACTAGGTTGAGAAAGCTTTAGTGAGATCCCTAGGTGATATTTATATGGATATGTCTATATATGTCTCTAAGGATGAGTCTAAGGATGATTCAAAGTATAGGAAAATGTCATAGAATTTTGGTAAAGGATAGAGTAAGTTTTTTCAATCAATTAGATCCCTATCTAGATACTTAAAGTTGATGTGGCTCTGGTGTAGAGGTACTTAGGGGTAATAACTCTAAAAAAATTCATTGAAGATGGACTCGATCATCACCTTGTGCATGAAAACGGGCCTTGATTCACACCTGGTTTGACACTCCCAAGGTATATAATTTGGAAATAAATAAACTCTTTATGAAACATCATGAAGGATTTAAATAGATTATGGATATGAATGACCTAGGATAAACATAATCTGTCATGGATTAAAAATAATGTGTCATGATTTAGATATCTTATAAGTGATTTTTATTGATCATGTGGTTCTACACTAAGATTATTATTATTCACGCTATGATTTTTGGTTTTAGTAAATAGAAATAATTGAAAGGTACTAGATTAAAATTGAATATGATAGATAATATGTTGATGAGAATCTAAATGGGATAATGTTTGGAGTGAAGAATATTATGATTATGACTAATCAGTTATCACGAAGCATTATTAACAATGTGCACCTTATCCAACTCTCAAACTCACTAAATAATAGAAGTATGGATTTTTATAATAGTTTCGGTAATGTATACCATGGACGAAAAAAAGATTTAGTTTCTTATATGTCAATAATGTGGGAAGAATCACTCAAGGGAATGTCTCAGAGGGATGATAAAACTTTTTGGGTGTAGAAGAGAAGGACACAAAGAAAGTACTTGCAGAAGAAAAATGAAAATTTCAGTCAACACAATGGATGAGAATAATGGTATCCCTAAGATATCATAATTTTTTGAATTTTTTAAATGTGTAATGTATGGTCATTAGGAAAATATATTTCCTAAGGGGAAATATTGTAAAGATAATCAACAAGGTTGTATGAGTAATAGTTTTTTTGTTAATGATGAAGAGATTATGAATGACATATGAAAGGAATGAGGTATTAAGGAATAAGATGATGAAGCCTAGTTAATGGATTAATAATGAATTAGAATGAGTGAAGTATTTATATATTGTAATTAATTAATTATGAAATATATAAGGATTGTTTAGTATATGTTTTTCATTATTTATTTTCAAGAATATGTTAAATGGTACTGATGACTTAGAAAAGTGATTTAATGGTAATGTGATGTTTTTATTTAGGGAAGGTAACCCTTAATATATTATTTATGTTGATGAAATGGTATTTATTTTGGATAAAGATATGATTGATATAGATAAAGTAAATTGGATAGTTTTGATGACCTCAGAACTGATAAATGATTTGTGGACAAGGTATTTTATGTTATCATTGATGAATTTCACAGCATTTTCAGATTTATGGAATATATTCAATAATCTATGGTTTTAATCAAGGAATGAAGAGGTATGTATGTTTTCAATAAGGTTTTATGGTAATTCAGGTTATTTGCATATTTCAAGAGAATACAAGATGACGGTATTCACATTTTTGGTATGTTATAATTAAGTTCTACTTTATGTTGTTTGGGGGATTAATGATAAGATCATTTTTTAAATTTAGATACCTTATTTCTAAAGTATTTTATTTTAATCTTTTGTAAGGGTCATAAGGTTAACCATTTGTGAAAGGGTTTAAGTTTAAATTTGGATGAGTTTTTAGAGATTAATGTATTACATAACCATGTGAAGATTTATTCATATTGGATAACTAGTGATAATCATTTTTCTATAACTAGAGATATAATGAATAACTTATCATTATATTATGGATCTTATGATTCATCAGTTCTTCAAGCATAAAAAAATCAACTTCATTTAGTCGAGTAAGAGATGAATTGGAAATTTATTGAAGCACAACCAAAGGTTAAAACTGTGTTTATGATTAAAGGAAAGATAATCTCAATGTATATTGGTTCCCTTGAAATTCTTGATTGTATCGAGATGGTAGCCTATCAATTAGAACTTCCACCGAACCTCTCTTGGGTTCAAGATGTGTTCTATATATCTATCCTGAGGATGTACACACTCGATCCATCACATGTACTAAACTCTGAGTTTTATCTAATGGAGTAAGATCTTTCTTATGAAGAAAAATAAGTAGAGATTATGGATCAAGAGATAAATTTATATGAAACCAAACCACTCTCCTAGTTAGTGTTTTATGGTGAAACAACCAATTTGAGGAAGCTATGTGGGAAACTGAGGATATGAAAAGGCATAAGTATCCTCATCTATTTGTATCCGAGTGAAGAATTTATAGGGAGAAATTAATTTTAAGGGGGTAGAATGAAACACCCCTATATTTTTATGAAATATTTCTCTATAAATATTTTTATTTATTTTATAGCTTGCGTTGCACACAATAGTGAGTTCAAATGAACTGTGTAACATTGTTAAAATAATATATGTATGTTATAGCCATGTTGTTGGATTTATGGGTATGAATAAGATTAACTTATTTATTAAATAAATAAAAATTTCCAACTAAATATAAATTCATTTAAAATTCTTATAAAATAATCACACAATTTTTAGTAAAGTCATTTTATTCTTCAAAAAAATAAGTTTTCTTCAAAAATGAGTTTTCTTCCTTTTTATGGGGGAAAATTATAATTAATTTTTAAAAGTTTTAGAAAATTTAAATAATAAAATTAATTTCATTTTTTAATTCATCATTTCAAAATTATATTAATATTATTTTTTTTGAATTTTCTAAAAACATTGATTTTTCGATGAATGCTGAAAAAATACTAATTTTTATTGAAAGTTGTATTTTTCTTTTAAAGAATTTACAAAGTAAAATTATATTTTGGATTAGAATTAAAATATCATTAGTTTATTTTGATTTTAAATAATTAAATTATGTTTTTTTAAAATGTATTTTATACTTGAATTTAGCATAAAAACATTTTACATTTTAAAAAGATCATTTTTCTTAAAACTATTTTTCCTCATGTTTTTATTATTTAATTAAAAATTAAATTCTAACACTTCTATGTTTTGAAATTTTAAAAATGGGTTCATATTTTTAATAAGTATTTCCAAATTTATTAAATATTTCCCTTTTATTTTTTGTCAATATGAATAGTAACCTTTGTAATTTTTATTACCATGGTAAAGGGTAAATCAGGTAATTAAAGTTAAAAAAATGATAGGGAGTATTAAATGACACCAACACTTGCTATAATTTTATTGGATGATATAATTTCATCAATATTCCACCAAGATTTTATTATATTGAATTTTATGTCCATTTGAATAAGATTATGACCTTTATAATACTTTGTTTTAATAAAATCCAAACATGTCACATTATTGTTTTTAATAACTAAAATAATTTTAATATGTGGTTATCTAAAAGATATGTTCAACTATAAATATTATTTTGAAATATAAAATTATTATCTTTATTATGTTAATTTATTTTTAATTCTTAGTGAAAAAAAATTACATTAAAGTCCTGCACAACACTGATGAATGTATTATTTAATTAATAGAAAAATAAAATAAATGGTATTAGAATTATTAAAAGTATTATAATTTGAGATAATTTATGTGATCCATGAATGTTATATATGAACATGAAATTTTAGGAATGTATTAAAATATTTGGTTCCCAAAATTATATATTTTTATTGATATTATTAAAGTCAATGTAATGAATAGTGTCAAAATTGAAAATAATAATATTTTATGAAAGTGATATTTTATTAAATTATTTAAAAATCACAAAAATATTAAATAAGTACAAAGGGGGTAATATATTGTCTAAAATGTCATCTCTTGTACATTTATAGGCCATTTTGAAGCATTTTACTCAAGAATAGTCTTATTTTTAATTTTTTGATAAATTCCAAAAGTGACCCTCACCTCAATTATAAAAGAGTCCCTCCTCCCTCACTTATTTACACCACTTTTAGTCTTCTATCTCGACCATCCCCAAAAACATTCTCTTTTCAACTTACTTACCCACGTTCTAGAGGTTTTGGTATTCTCAAAATACCAACCCTAAAGCCCTTAATAATAAATCTAAGGCAGTTGTCTCAAAGAAGAGGAGGTTAAATAACTTTCAAAGGAAGTGAGACCTAATATAAGAAATTTTCATCTCACTTTTGTTTATGTGGGACACATGCCATATAAACTACATGTTTCTTTTTTGTGGTGTATATATTAACCATTAATTTATTTTATGATTCTTATCATGAAAATTATGGGATATACATATCCATCTAAAGTTATTTATTTCATGGGGCTTATGATTCAAATGATACAAAAGTGGTAAGGGTTTATTTCACAATATCATCATTATTTGTGATTATTTATGTCTCTATTGGGGAATATTAATCTTCCATGTCCATGTTTTCTAAAAAAAATTAAAAAAAGGGTGTTTACTACTCTTTTAAAAAAATTTAAAATCATTTTTACCCATGTCTAAATTGTTAAAAATTGTTTAAAAGGAATATTTTTATTTTTTTTTCTAAACAAGGTACTTTGTTAATTATCTAAAAAAATATAGGAGGAATGTTTTTTTAACTTATACGGCATGGGCAGATTTTTCCTCCATCATGAAGCCTCAATTATTTTAATCTTCCTTTACAAGTTTAATATTTTATTATCAAGGAAAATGTTTTCATTTATAATTATATATCTTTTTAATAATAGAAGTGGTTTTAAAATGGAAAAATTGTTTTCCATAAAAATTATTCCAAGTGATCCTTCAAAATAATTTTCTATATAAAATGATATACTTTGATGTTACTTATACGTTACTGGGGATATGATCCTAGGATACTATCCTTATTCTTTCTTTGGATGGTTTATGTTTATGATGAAATGATGAAATTTTTATGAAAACAATTTTTTTTCCATGGGCTATGCTATGATGGAATGTTTATGAAACTCATTTCTTTTCATGGGTTTTTATTTGATGAATGTTTTATAATCTTGAGGCACATATATGTATGGTTTTCATTTTGTGACAATGGTTATGTTCTAACCAAGGATGGTGGTTATGTATTAACCAAGGATGGTGGTTATATTATAACCAGGGATGGTGGTTATATTATAACCAAGGATGGTGGTTATGTTATAACCAAGGATGGTGGTTATTTTATAACCAATGATAGGTGAGACCTATATCTCCCTCCAATGCATTGGGTAAAGACTGATATCTAATGAGATAAATAGGACTGGAATGGGAGTGAACCTAGTTCAGTATAAGACCTTTTCCACCATGATATTCTTCAGAGTGAACCTTTACTACTACAATGGTTTGGAGAGTGAACTCATTCCACTATGATAGTATTAGAAAAGAGCCTTGAATACTAAGTAAATGATTTTATATGATTATTTTTATACCACAATTCCATAACTTATGTCAATGATATAATCTCATGGCTCATGTTCTTTGATTCCTTTATGTTTCATGCCTTATGAACTACCAAGATTGTTTCTATGAAATAAGATTATGATATTTGATATACAGTGTATGATTTTCAAATATTATGTTCATGTTATTATGCCCTTATACTCATTTTATGCTTCTATAATCATTGATATCTCCTTTTTTTATCCTTAATGACAATCTAAGATCTCCCTTTATTTATGTTTCATTTCCCTAGGATATTAATAAAGGTAATAAGTATGATATTTAAAATTGGGATCTAGTTATGAAGAAATAAGTGGGAGATGATATAGATATTATATGAACCAGTTTTTTATGTTTCCAAATTCTCAAAGGCATTATGCCTTTATGATCCTCATGTGTGTTTTTTTTAATTTAATGAATATTCATCTAAAAATATGTAATATCTATGTATGAAAGTCTTGGGTTATTATATATAGTCTCTAGTAATTCAAAAAAATTATTTTTTTCTACAGGTGTCATCATATAAGAAGCAAATGGAACTTTCCTTTTATTTTCACTAATACACATAGGATGAAATTTTGGTCTGATTCCCAATCCAAAAATTCATTTCAAGATGATAAATCATCTTTTGTATTAATTTATAATAAATTAAAGAAACATTTCACATATATTTTTTTCAATATTCATTACGTCTAAGAAATGACATAACACATTTTTTGAACAATAAGGAAACTCAAAGAATATGCCTTTCTTCTTCCAATTGTAATTGGATTCAGTAGAAATATTCTTCCTATTTATAAATTCTATATGACCATTCCCAAATGAAAGACTAACATCATGAAATTCCTTAATCATATCAGTTTCATACATATGCTGATATGGATTGTCGGTCTCCATGGTATTTTCAAACCTTTGATGATTACTCCTATATGGATGATCCATTGGAAAGAATCATCTATGTCCAATAAAACTAATACTATGATGATATATAATTCTACTAGATCATTTATTCTTCATAAAAATAGGATATTAAAGTTTTCCCTTCATGCTTCTACTAGAAATTATTGCATGAGCAGGAAAATCATTTATCATCCCCATAAGTGTAACACGCATATGAAATATGTCTTTCAAACAAGAATCATATGTGCACACACACACATTAAAAAGATTTTTCAACTCTTTTATTAAATTTTTCATGTATACATATATATCATTTCAAGTATCAAAAAACCCATATATGATTATACTCATGAAAGTGAGAGGTTTTTTCATGCACATCTATGGAGGAAGGTTATAAATTTGTATGAAAACTAGCCATGTGTTGTGAAAAGTAAGCATATTCCCAAATGGATTAAACCTATCATGTGATAGACCCAACCTCACATTACACACATCATCTACAAAATTAAGATATTGAGCATCAAATTTCCACCTTGCTAATCCATCTACAGGATGAATAAACTAATAATTATCCTCTTTTATCTTAATATCATACCATCGCATATTTATTGATATTTCATCAAACATGAAAATATTTTAGATTCTGTTAATCGATGTAAAGTCACATATTACTTTATGTGGAACACAAGATGGTATTCCATTATCATTTGGCCTTCATCAGGATGCACCAAATTTTATAGAATCATTTATTTATATGGTTTCATCCCAAAATAAGTTGTAATATTGTGGTTAAGGAAAAAATTTATTTTTATAAAATCTAAGTTTGTTAACTAACATCCATGGAATATAATGGTTTGAGGGAATATATACATCATCAAGAAGTAATTCATTAAAAAGGTAAGAATATAATTTATGGAGGTATTACAAATCTCATACATGGTTTTCCCATGAAACAATCAGATTAAAATTTTCAACTTTTTCATTTTACAACATTTTCAATATACTGGAGTCATGGAATCATCATTCAATTTTTTCACCCTATCAATATCATCATTTTCATTACATGCATCATGTGTACTCATAATGATGTCTTATTGGTTTATAATCTTTTCTTTCTCATTATGATGAATAAATGGAAACTGGTCATCTAATAAATTCTCCGATATAGTCCCCTCATTCAAATCATGAACATTTTGAGATTTCCTTTTCTTATAATTGTGATATAAAACATAGTAGTTTAATTCAAAACCATATTTGTTTATATGGTATCTAACTTATTTGTGACTTAATCAGGGTCTTCCTACATGATTATAATATAGGTAATGTATAATACCTCTATCTAAAGAATTTTTAAATGATAAATATAAAAATATCTCCAAATTTTTTTGAAAACTACTTGAGATCAGATAAATTTCATACATCCAACTTCTATCCATTCTATAAAAAAAATATATATCATGTCGTAAAAAAATTAAATAATATTGATGTTAAATCGAAAATATATTTAAGGAAATGAAAATTATTCACTCTATATAAGACCATAACTAACACACTAGTATATATGAGAATAAAAATACAAAAGACAACAAAATTCGATATGTATAAAAAATACTAAATATATAAAACCATGATATTAAATTCCATTATACCAATGGGTTTCTTGAAATGTTTTTATGGACATAAGTTTATATTATAGGATAACTGAGCCTCTTCTAAAGTGTTAGTGACCTCCATCAAGAGTCATAAAACAATCACTAAATTTTCAAGAACTTTTTTAAAAAATAATACCAACTAGTAATAATAATTTAATTGATTTGAAAAAGGCCAAATCAATTGTATATTGTTGTATGAAACTAGTGTAGTTCGACTCAGTGGTGCACTTTTGGTCAAATTTTCTATATATAACTCAAGCGGAAAACATTTTTATTGTTTGAATGATTAATTTTCTCACAATGAACTTGTTAGTAAAAATATGAAAATAAAAAATTATGAGTGAAAAAACTTCCAAATATAGTCAAATTAGGTTCCACATGTCAAAAATGCAAGGCTGGTAATTATACTGAGCAACCCTTCATTAAATAAGTCCTCTATAGCGATTGAGATAAGAAAATAATCCATTGAAAAACTAAAATTAAATAGATAAAGTGGTTCATATAGAAAATAAGGGAAATAAAGAGAGTGAACAATCAGAAAATTAAGAAACTCTCTATCAATATATGTATGGATATCCCTTGTTTCAATAGAACACAAGCAGTAAAACTTCTCCAAAATTAGAGTATATGTCACAAAAAAATTAGACCCATCCAAGAAACTTAGACCACCTCATAGAGAAGGAGAACCTTAGAAAAATGGACAAATCCACTCACCCCCACATCATTCATACATTACCCGTGTCAAACCACTTCCACCACAACAAGCACACCATCATTAAAATTATAAAAATAGTTACAGATATACAAGAAAGATCTAATAATAGTAAGGATGATCATAACAAAAAAAATTAATAAAAATTTAATTATTACAATCCATGAGTACCAGTATTAAACCTTGTTCAATGAATCTGGAATAATATTTCCCTAAAAAATCTAGGTTTGTGTTTTATACCTAGGAAAAAATGAAACTGATTATTGGAAATAGATATTATGGATTTAGAACTCAATAATTTTATATTTAAGAACAACCAAATGAAAATAAAAATCAGGGATAGATCTTCATGGTTGAGGAAGGGAATTGAATGCGCTCATTGGGTTGAAACTGGATGGGAGTTAGATCTGAGGAGGGCGACGTTGCGAGAATGGATTTTTGCAAACTGTTATACCAATAGTTTTTTAAAACTATTGGTATAGTTGTTATATACCAATTGTTAACTAAATCCATTGGTATACCTTTAATTTTTTTACTCTATTCCAATGGTTTCAATAAACCATTGGTATATCCATGCACATGAACTACTCTATACCAACGGTTTATTGAAATCATTGGTATAGCCTTCATGAAAAAATCTTATATGAATGGTTTTTTGAAACTGTTGGTAGAGATTCCCCTAAAACATTCTATACAAATGGTTATAGTAAACCGTTAGTATATAAAGACCTATACCAATAGTTTAAGAAAACTGTTGGTATAGGTTTGTTTGTATAGATCCCTTTTAAACTATTTTTGGGAAGATATTGGGGTAAAATTATGATAGACATTCTTTATTTTACCAAAAAATAAAATAATGAAAGGTTGATTTACTCTAAATTATCCCTTTTATATTAAATTTATACTAAAAGACTTCCAAATTAAATTTCTATAAATATTCACTACAAAGGCTCATAAATGCTTTCAAACAATTATTACAAATCATCATATTAGGGATTTTGAATGGAAAGTAAACCCACACCCACTATAAATGTATACACACATGATAAACCAAGAAATGTGTAATTCATTTATTAGTCTTTGTGAGGTGGAAACTTTTTGGATACATTTTGATTGGTAATACATTACTTGAAAACACACATATACTCACTTTGATTAAGAATTTTTAATTTATGAAATAGAAAGTGAGTACTAAAAATAAATAACGTTTATCAAAACCAACATACATGTACCATAAAGCAATGATGGGGTATGCTTCACTTGAAAAAAAAATGTCATGTATTTTAAATCTATAGTAATACTTTTATGTGGTATAAAACAAAAACATAAGTATTTTCCTTTATTTATATATATATTTATGAATCAAAATCAAAATCCACTTCCATCTCACTTCATGTGCTATGGAAGGAGGCTTGTGTAAATAAAGATAGAATAATAATAGATTAAAGAACATAAAAAAGTACAAGAATCATGTGTAAGTATGACATGGTAAAAAATATTATTTAAATCGGTATTACATAATAATGATTACTTATTTTATTAAATTTTTATCTAGTTTAGAAACAATAATCATCCTTGGTTGTACCCAATGAACAACTACTTTTAGTGGACATAAAGTGGTCAGAATAATATGGTCATTTTAGGGGTGTGGGATTTGGAGTATTAACCCAAACATATTTTGAGAAAAGAAATGAAAAAGGGGATAAAGATAAGAAAATGGATGAGATCCAGACATGAATAAATGATCTATATGAATAACTTAATTGGTTTTGTAAGTTTTAAGATAATGTTATGGGAAGACATTAAATAGAATAAACAACACAACAACCACTAAATAAAGACCCCCCCCCCCCCAATTTGAGGTGATTCATTCCCCTCAAAGGTCTACCTTATCATAGGTAATCGAATTTTTCATAATTGTTTCTACAAAATGTGAATTAAGAAGAAACTAATACCATTCCTATACTAATATTCTATAGGGTGAAAATTATTTTGATTTATATCTATCAACACTCATCCAACACCTTGTTGTGAGGGGTACAATATACAATATCCAAGGAGATGTTCTTAACAACAAAAAACTTCTAAAAGGTCATGTGAGAGTTGCAATTCATATAGCTCATGATCTGAGCATCGAGCTTTCAGTTTCCCTTGATGATATGGATGTTCACATGGTTAAAATATCTATTTGAACTTTCATATAATGGTCATTTTATATTGTAAAAATACATGTCAACAAGTAGGTATTCCTTTCCAATTTATTTTTTATTAAAACCTTTAACAATTAACTAAAAAAGGCCCGAACCAAGGAATTTTATTACATATATATAAAAGGAATTAGAAATAGAAGGTCGAATCAAAACAATATAAAGGATCAACCAATAAATTAAAAAGACCTTCAGGAAGTACCTTTACCCCACCAGTTCAACTTCCACATTTACTAATATTACAAGTTCATGAAGATATAATATTCAAATATGGTGATATGAACATCATTGATTTTGAATAAAAAATGTATGTAGAGGCCATTGAATACTTTCTTTTTCTTGAGAATTTTGATAAAATACTAAAGAATGGAAAGATAGGAGTCTCGGTTTTAAATGTATACATGAGGTTTGTTTTCATAATTTGTTTGTCCAGTAGTTGATCTACTATTTTAATTACAATTAAATAATATTTATATTTTTTTAGGAATATATAATGGTACTATTTAAAGGGAATACCCTATAAACAAAACTTTGGACTTATTAGTCATCACATCAATTCTACACAAAAAAAGGTCCTTTGAAAAAGTGGAATTTCAGCAATAGTGGAAAAACTAACTGCAATTTTTAGAAACAAACTTACTGATGAAAAAATATTCTTAATACCAATACTGTAGGGGTAAAACTTTATAATTTTATCATATCAAATATATGTTCATTACATTCATTACTTATGCATTTTTATTTTTTTAGCGATCATTGGTTGCTTATTGCAATCAGTTGGGATACTCCAAATATTTATTTTTTGGATTCAATGCATGGATACCCAACAAATCAACCACATATGATGAAGTTTATCAATTTTTAATACATTTCATGAAAAAAATTTCAAATAAACATCAATTTAAAAAATTTATATTATGTTTTAATGAAAATTTTCTTATGATAGGGTTGTGTTTAAATATCATCAAAACCATGGCATGAGGACATTCCATAAGCACAAAATGCATATAGAATTCTAAAATTGGATAAGTATTAGGGTATATATAATAATATTTCACTATCGAAACATTCATTAAAAAATTATTTATTTTTATAAATGTTTTTTTAGTGTCCAAAACAAACTAATTCAAAAGATTGTGATTATTACATTTTCAAATTTATGAAAGATATAGTATTCCATCAACAAAATAGCATTTGTGAAGAGGTATTTACAATTATAATTAAAATTTCATTTAAAATAATTATTAATCCTTTGTTATTATTATTTTCTAGTACTACCAGGCATAACTAGAGTCATATGACATAGAAGTAGAATCCCAATCTTCCTTATATTGTGAGTAGAATATTCAAGTGTTGGTCACTTTGGGTATTTCTTGAGGAATGAGAAGAAAGGAAATTATGAATCCATGTATTATATAGTCACCAAAGGGAAAAGAACCAAGAAATAGAATTATTATTCTGATATACTAAAATAAATGGTCTCTAGATCTTTTTGTAAGTCCAAAGAGTCTATTTCAAAACAAATTTAGGTATAGAAAAGGTAGGATGCATTAGTACCTAAATCTAGTGTGGTGTGGGAGCTTGTAAATCCTAAGGAATAAGAACAAACCCCTTTCGGTGAGGTTTTTTTCAAGAGGAAGATCAATCTAATAAGAAATAAGTTTCATATTAGATGCAATAATGATTCTTAGTTGTGGGAGAGCCTGACAGTAGCTCTGAATCATCTATTCCTGAAGCTAACAAGGAATATGACTTAGTGGATTAGGAACCAAAGTATATTAATTATTTCTTAAAGGATACCGGTAAGGGGGATATGATAAAGAAAATTTCATAAAGCCAATTATTCACTCCAAGGAAGAGATATTGGAATAGTTTTTCACTATAAATGTTTTATAGGAGGATACTAATAGAATTTTCGATAGAATTATTCAAGTTCACATTAATGAAGAGAAAGATTCTTATGTCAATAAGAATGATCAAATCTTTACACATGGATTCGATGAAGGAATAATAAGATTGTAATTTTGCTTAAATGGTCAGAAATACTCTATAAGAAGTAGACTCTAGATGGGGATTCAGATAAATTGAATCCACCAGAGCAGAAGCTAAGCAGATTTGTCAAAATGAGAGGGTATGGCATTACCATCGGGACCATCTTGTGCTTGTATGGGAAGTCTAGCCGAATAGCCATGCGAAGGTGGAGAGATAATATCACGATGAAGAAGCTGGAAGGAGGAGTTCCAAGTATATTCTATATAATTCCTAAGACTTATGGGTCATGTAATATCTAAGCCTACGGGCCTTGTAAGGGTTCACCCTCATCCCTTGAAAGGGGGGTTATCAAAATCAATAAAAAAAAGAAGGCCTTAAGGCCATTTGGGAAGAAGTTAACCTCAATTTAATAGAGCTTATATAGGTTAAATAATTCCAATACTATTAACTTTTTCTAGAATGGTCTAGCGATATGTTATGTATTTTTATGTTTAATGTAAACCTAAATTTTGTGAGGGTTTCTACTTTTACATTAAAAGTGATTTTTGAAATAAAAAGTTTAATTATTTTCTAGTACTACTAGGACTGTCAATAGTCCATGTATTCAACAGAGGATATAGATTTTTTTAGAAATGAGTGTGCAGAATATATGGTGTCAAAATGTATCTAGAAATCATGAATATGAGACTTTCTACTACTTATTTAGTTGATTTTATCATCATTTAATCTATTTTTTTGATAATTTCCTTATCATTTTTATCTAACACTGATTTAGTTAATTTTTACAGAGATCATGAAAAAATGAATTCATCTAGAGTTGTTTTTTATCTAACCATTTTGTGCTCTATTAAGATCACAAAATTATGATAGAGAGAAAATTCTAGATGAATTCTTTAATAAGGATAATGCACTCAGGTATAAGTTGTTCTCTTTATAGAGATTCTTGTTCTTTATTTGAACTATTTATGTTCAGTAGTGTGTGTTTTCAATTTACAAATTACTCAAAGTGCATGTTTTCAATTTAAATTGACATTTTAGTTAAGAACATTTATCACTCACTAAAAACTAATAAAACACACTCATATTATCTTGATACTTTAAGATAGTGATCTATAATTAATTTTTGATGTATAGAAATTAGCTACATGTCACTACTGGAAGAAATGGCTATACCAATGGTTTGGAACCATTGGTATAGCCCCTGAAACTATTTGTATAGCCTATACCAATGGTTTGAGGGGCTATTGGGTGATTTTTTGTTGGTATAGATGTATACCAATGGTTTGACCAAAATGTTGGTATATAAAACCTATACCAATAGTTATCAAACCATTAGTATAGGCAATTTTAATGGAAAGACCTATACCAGCAGTTTGACCAAACCTTTGGTATATGTCTTCTATTAAAAAAATCCAATGATGGGTATTGATCCCACAACCTCCGTCTTATATTCCAAACACTATACCACTATCCTACAACATGTTTTATTTTATGATATACAAATATGTGTGTGTGTGCGTGTGTTTATAAAAAATTATCTATATTAAATTATTTAATATAATTATTTATTTTTACTTTTATTAATATTTATAAATAATTACACCACCTAAACCAACGGTTTACCCAAACCATTGGTATAGGTGCCTAAAATCAACACTTATACCAACAACTTGACCAAACTATTGTTATAGGTGTCCAGAATCAATAACTATACCAACGGTTTGGGAAAACCATTGGTATAGGTCTCAGGAATTAATACTTATACCAACGGTTTGGTTAAACCATTGGTATTGGTTCCATATATCATAATTATACTAACGGTTTGGGAAAACTATTGGTATAGGTGTCCAGAATCAATACCTATACCAATGGTTTTGTAAAACCATTGGTATAAGTGTCCATAAACAAAAACTATACTAACAGTTTGTAAAAACCATTGGTATAAGTGCCATAAACCATATATATACCAACAGTTTACCCAAACCATTGGTATAGTGTTCATATACCAATAGTTTTTAAAATTGTTGGTATAGCTCGGATTCCCAGTAGTGCATCAATCTGACACACGGTGTGGTCGGTATGACTCAAAGTGTATGATTTTATTTAAAATTAACATTTTAGTTCCAAACATGCACCATATACTCAGAACTAAGAAAATTCTCTCGTATTATATCAACGATTTAGGATAATGACCCGTAAATCATTTTTGACATGTAATAATTAACCGCATGTCAATCTGACACACGATGTGGACGGTATGACTCAAAGTGTGTGTTTTTATTTAAAATTGAAATTTTAGTTCAAAATATATGTGACATACTCAAAACTGATCAAACACTTTCAAATTTTTCTTGATACATTATGACAATAATCCATAAGTCATTTTTGATTTGTAGGAATTAGTCGCATTTCAATCTGACACATGATGTGACCGATATGACTCATAGTATATGTTTCCGATTTAAAAATGAAATTTTAGTTAAAAATGTGTGTATATCATTGAAAACCAATAAAACACACTCAAGTTTTCCTGATACTTTAGTAAAATTATCCATAAGTCATTTATGATGTGTTGGAATCAACCACATGTCAATATGACATGTGGTGTGACCGGTATGACTCAAAGTGTGTATTTTCAATTTAAAAATGAAATTTTAGTTAAAAACATGTTTTACTCATTGAAAACAAAGAAAAATCACTCAAATTTTCTTAATACTTTTGGAAAAAAATCTATAAATCATTTTTTATGTGTAAGAATCATCCTCATGCCAATTTGAAACACGGTGTGACCAATATGACTCAAAGTGCGTGTTTTTATTTTAAAAAAACATTTTAGTTAAAAACTTGTGTAACACACTGAAAATCAAGAAAACAATCTTGGATTGTATTGATACTTTTTAAAAATAATATATAAGTCATTTTTTATGTGTATGAATTATCTTCACATCAATATGACACACAGTGTGACCAAAATGACTCAAAGTGCATATTTTCATTTTAAAATGAAATTTTAGTTAAAAACAAATTTGATCACTAAAAACCAATAGAATGCACTCATATTGTCTTTAAACTTTAGTAAAAAGATCTATAGGTCATTTTTTATGTGTAAGAATCAACTACACTTCAATATGACACACGGTGTAACCAGTATGACTCAAAGTGAATGTTTTTATTTAGAATTTACATTTTAGTTCAAAACATGCATCACATACTCAAAACCAAGAAAATATTTTAATATTATCTTTACATTTTAGTAAAATGATCCATAATTCATTTGTGACAAGTTGGAACCAACCGTGCATCAATCTGACACATGGTGTGGTTAGTATGACTCAAAGTATGTGTTTTTATTTAAAATTGACATTTTAGTTCAAAAGACACCTAACACGCTCAAAACAAAGAAAACACATTCATATTGTTTGGATACTTTATAAAAACGATCCATAAGTCATTTTTGACATATAATAATCACCCACACCTCAATCTGATACACGGTGTGAGTGGTATGACTCAAAATGTGTGTTTTCAGTTTAAAAAGGATATTTTAGTTAAAAACATGTGACACTCACTAAAAAATGAGAAAAGAAACTCATATGGATTTTTTTACTTTAGGAAAATTATCCATAAGTCATTTTTGACATGTAGAAATAAATTTCACATTAATCAAACACATAGTGCGACCGATATGACTCAAAGTAGTTTTTTTTCATTTTAAAAATTAAATTTTAGTAAAAAACATGTATCACTCACTAAAAATCAACAAATTGTGCTCATATTGTCTTGATAAATTTTTACAATGGTCCATAAGTCATTTGTGATATGTAGGGATCATCCACAAGTCAATCTGACACACGGTGCGACCAGAATGACTTAAAGTGTATGTTTTCAGTTTAAAAATGACATTTTAGTTAAAAATGTGTGTATGTCACTAACAACCAATAAAACACATTCAAAATTTCTTAATAATTTAGTCAAAAAAATCATGACTTTTTTTTGACATGTAAGAATCAAC
The DNA here is from genome assembly GCA_963277665.1 of Viscum album. Taxonomy (NCBI): domain Eukaryota; kingdom Viridiplantae; phylum Streptophyta; class Magnoliopsida; order Santalales; family Viscaceae; genus Viscum; species Viscum album. The sequence goes on from OY728135.1 coordinate 998,588,847, forward strand.
CGTATTTCAATCTAATTTATGATGTGTCCATTATGACTCAAAGTACATGTTTTTATTTAAAATAAACATTTTTATTCAAAACGCATGCCACATACTTAAAATCAAGAAAATGTACTCAGATTGTCTTCATACTTTAATATAATGATCCATAAGTAATTTTTGATATGTAGAAATGAACCACATACTAATATGAAATATAGTGTGTTTGGTATGATTCAAAGTCTATGTTTTTATTTAAAATTGACATTTTAGTTCAAAAGATGTGTGGTATACTCAAAATAGAGAAAATGAATTCGGATTATTTTAAAACATTAGGACAATGATCCAGATTTCATTTGTGATGTTTAAGAATTCGGTGCACCTCAATTTGATACATGGTGTGACCAGTATGACTCAAAATGTGTGCTTTAAATTTAAATATGATATTTCAGTTAAAAACATATTTCACTCATTGAAAACTAAGAAAACACACTCAGGTTGTCTTGATACTTTTATATAATGATCCATAAGTCATTTTTGACACGTAGGTATTAGTTGAATGATAATATGACACACAGTGTGACCAGTATGACTCAAAGTATGTGTTTTCAGTTTAAAATTTATATTTTAGTTAAAAACATGTCACTCACTGAAAACCTAATAAGAACACTCATATTTTCTTGATCTTTTAGGAAAATTATCCATAAATCATTTTTGATGTGTAAAAGTCAGATGTATTTCAATCTGACACACAATGTGGCTGTTATGACTTTAAGTACATGTTTTTAATTTAAAATTGACAACTTAGTTCAAAACACACGTCACATAATTAAAACCAATAAAATTCGTTTAGATTTTCATGATACCTTAGGATAATGATCCATAAATCATTTATGAAATGTAGGAATCATCCACATATTAATATGACACACGGTTTATCTGGTATGACCCATAGTGAATGTTTTCAATTTAAAAGTAACATTTTGATAATGCATTGTTTCATATTTATGTTTAATTTATTTCTTTATAGAATTTCTAACATAAGAATTTTTTTTTATATAGGTTAACTGTAAGATCCCATCTTTTTCTAGGTGTGTCTCTCTCTGAGTTTTTCATTAAACTTATTTCATTTTAGTTTTTCCTCATCTTTAAACCTTGGTGGTTATGTTTTCATTGTGGATGTATGTCTTTTGAATAAATGTGGTCTTAGGCTGTAAAGAAACTTAAGAAAATCAAATAGGATCCACATGGGGATCCTTTGTTAGATAATTGACTTAAAGTTTAGGGATATATGTTTTGTTGAGTTAATGGAGTCTGCGTATAAATGGGTCAAGTGTTACCAGAGGTTCTTTGTAAGTTGGGAAGACTTAAAGGGGACATGGGTTATTTAAGAGGTAAATGGGATGAAAAAACATTTGTAGGATATTTACACATCTTGTAAATAGATTACACATTGTGTAATTCTTGGGAAAATTTTAATATTTTCTTCCTAGAAGATGGGTTTTTCAGCATATCCCATTGAAAAAATTACACGAAGTGTAACTATATTACACGTTGTGTAATTTATCAACTTGTAATTTTAAAGTATGTTTTTCGGCTAATTTTTCCATCCATCATGCTATAGTCTTCTCCTCTCAACCCTAGGGAATCCTCCATGCAATTTTGGAGTTCCAACCAACCTTTCGGACGTTCGAAGAGCATGATAAATCCCTAGTAAGTGGTTTTTGTTAGGGTTTTCCCTTATCTCCCTTGGTTCTCTAACCATTGCTATAAAATCCCTTGACCATGTGATTTGTTGGTTTTTATCTAAATCAGTTTTGATCTAGGATCATCTTGGTAATCATATGCACCTTCTTCCTCATGAATTTTTTCCATTGGAAGTGTTGCGTTCTTCATCGGTCAAAGGTAGGGGGTCTAAATATTAACCCTATGGTTTGATAATTTCTATGTATATGCAATATTTTGGTTCCTCCAACATTACATGTTCCTAGATTAATTAAATAATTATTGTTATTATTCTTTAGAGTCTATTTTCTTCAATTGGTTATTAACCTAGCTTATGGATGCCCGTTTGGTTATAGAACCTTGATATAATTGATTTGGATAAGGTATTAAAGTGTGTTTAGCATGACATGATACCTTAGGTGATTTCTTGATATAGAATTCCAAATTGATGGGTTACTACTTATTTATTTTATTATTGATCAATTGTGATAAAAATGAAAAGAAAATTGTAACACAAATGGTAATTTTCATATTGAGGTTTATGATGTGATATTGGATATCCATATCATTATGAAATGTTTTTTGATCCTTCCTGAATTGCTTATATATCGGGCATGGGCCAGGCACATGCACACTTATATGTTGTAATGTCGGTATTAAGTGGGCTCTTCCCAGACAATGTTGTAATGCTTATATTGAGAAGGATCGGCCTAGTCCCATTTTGTAATTCTTATAGGGATTTAACCCGAATATTGTAATGCTTATAGGGATTTGACCCGGATTGTTGTGATTTTACCATGATTATATGGTTGTGGTTGGCATGGTCGTGAGACATTCTTAGAGATAATCTGGAATGACACTGAAGCATGTTATTTTACCATGGTTATATTGTTGGGGTTGGAATGGTCATGATACATTCTCATAGAAATTCTGACATGGAGCCGAAGAAGGTAGTGGTTGTATTTTATTAGTTGTTGAATTAATTAATACACTTGTTTATTTCTTTATTTCATACACTTATTATCATAATGGTTTTTTTAGAAATGGTGGTGTTGACCTACTGAGTTATACTCACACCCTGTTTGGGCCTCCGTATGGTACCTAAGAAGATTATATGGATACATGTTTGGACAAGGGAAAAAGGCCTTGTTGGTGATCTTCTTTGCTGGATGAGCTGGAGTTTGGAGATGGAACCAACGTGGGGTTCGAGATCGGGGATTATTGAGTATTTATTTGAGACATCTAGTATTCTTCTTGTATTGTTTCTATCATGAAATTTTGTTACATTCCATCATGTCAATACATCATTCCTTTAGTATTCATTGGATTGTTCAGATGGATCTTATTATTGGTTTATGTTGTATTATATTGTTTCCATTATTTACTCACTCTGATATTTATTTATTGTTATTAGATATTTTCCATTGTGTTGTAAACTCTAAATCTAGGGTTATATTCTCTACACTCTACTAATCATACCCCCACTTCTAGTCGACGGCCTCTAGTGTATGGGGAGGCATGCTTGAAGTCTTAAAATGAACTCTATTTGTCCACGTGAGAGAGTTCTATATTGGGGGATGTTACAAAGTGGTATCAGAGTCCACCAAGTTTCTTTTTTGTTTCTTAAAATTTAGGAATGTTGTAAAGAAGACAAGGATTTTTTGGGACTTGGTAATGATCTTGTGAATGGGAGTAAATAACCCATGTATGGGGGTAAATCTGAGTGCCCAGGGATGGGATCGTTGTTTATACTATTTTGCTTTTTACAGTTGATGTTATTTTACCTTGGGTGATTCACATGTTGTGTGAGGTTTTTGTTTTTTGATGTTATTGGTTCCTAGTAATACGAAATGGGCAGGTTGAGGCAGGGTGGTCCAATCCCGCATGGGTTTGATCCTACATGGGTTTATCCACAAAAACCCTCGTATAATGCGAACATAAAATTTCAAACTTACCCTGCCATGCATAAGCTTGCAGGCTTGCCAGCATTTTAAAAAACTATATTGTTTATAATTATTTAAATATTGTATTTTTTCTCATTTTAATGGTAGTTATGGTGAGAAGTATGGATTGATAATAGGTATCATTTTAAGGTATGTGATGAAATATTTTTCTATGGGTTAATGGTGGCATGTGGTGATGCTAATGTGGTGACGATTTGTTGTGATGTAGAGTAGGTGAGTAATTAGTGAGGTGCGATGAAAGATGATCTTGGTTGTGTGGTGATGCTAATGGATAGACTTGTGAATAAATAATGAATCCCCAGGTAACAATAAGTTTTAGGTGAGGTTGTTAGGGTTCCCATGAGGTCCTTTCCTATTTTCTAAATAACAAAATAAAATTAAATAATGAAAAATTTAAATCGACCCAAAAAATATTATGATTATAATAGTTCTTTTAGAATTGAAACCATGGGAGATGGGTTCCATTTTTCTATAGGTGGGATAAAACACTATGTAAATATGGTTAATAATTACTATATAAATATTATAATATCATATTATAAAAAGAAATATAAACCTATTTAAAATTCATATGTGAATGAATGGTGAATTAGTATGACTATTATAGTGAGAAATCATATGGCATGGTTTAATCATGATGTTTTATTAAAAAAATGTTAAAGAATCGTATAATGTAAATTCATATATATATATATATATATTAAATCAGGCTCATGGGTAATCCTGCACCCTTTTGGGCTCAACCCACCTTGGCCCACACCCGTGCGGGCTCAACCCACATTAGTCCACATTCTTAACGGTCAAAATTTTTAGGCCTGCCCCACCCTATATCTGCCTCATACCCACAAATCCTACGGGTTTCAGGCCCGCTTTTCATCACCATTGATTATTTATATTTATACTCATGGATCAATATGGAACTAATGGGTATGCATGCATCTTAATAGGCACATAGGGATATATGGACATGCAGGGTTCATGATAGGGACATGGTTATTTTCATGTGATATATATAATTTCCTATTGAACTGTGATGTGAGATATAAATTTTACCTGATAAATGAAATGAATTTACATGTCATTCTAAAACACTTATAATCCATGTTTAGAGAGACCAGGAGTCAGTGGTTACCTATTGTAGTCACCTATTGAGTTTTACCTTGTTATTTAGTGTTTTAAGGTGTGTGTTTGTCTTGTAGAGAAAATGTCTCCTCATCGTCATTGACTTGAGCATCAAGAGAGTGTAAACAAGCATTCTCATGACACAGTTGAACCATATCTTCCTTTATTTCTTGAGTATTAGATGTATGTTCAACTTTTTGATAGCTTCCTGAGGGTTATGTGATCCATGGAAAGGAATACTTTTCATATCATGCCTTCGGTATTTGTGCTGAGAAGAGGGTTTCAACTGGAACATATGCCTACATTCACTAGGTAAGAAGGACCCCAGGTGGCCGAGTTTTGGATTGAGTCTATCTAGATAGTATTTAAGCATATTGAGACACCCGCAGATAAGAGGGTGAAGCTTGTTGCATATATGCTTCGTGGGCCTATCAAGATTTGGTGGGATATTCTGGAGGAAGTTAGGTAGAAGGATGATCTATCTTGAAGAACTTTGAGATGAATTTCCTGAGCCATTTCTATCTCGAGACATTGAGGGATGAAAAATCTTGAGATTTCATACATCTAACGTAGGAGGGCATGTCAGTGTTGGACTATGTTGGATGTTTCATCGACCTACAACGCTTTGAGCCTTCTTTGGCAGCTGATGAGATCTCTAGGGAAATATTTTTTAAGGATGTTCTTTGTTATAAGATCAGGTTGTAAGTGAACATTTTTCATTTAATAATTTTTGAGGATGTGATGAAATAGAAACTCATCATGGAAGGGAATCTAAGAGAGGCCCCAAATAGCGGCCAGACTATTTCAGTGGGGTGAACTAGGAGCTCTTTTTTAGGTAGTAAGAAACACCACTAGGAATGTTTTCACCAAGGTAGTAGTGGGAAGAGCAGTCAAGGTAGTGGACATCCATATTAGGATCGTGTTTCATTATAGTGATATTAGTGTGTAATGTTTGGTGACAAGCATCTGCAATGTCCTTACCCCACAGTTGAGTGTCATCTTTGTGGAAAACTAGGTCATCTTTAGAGGTATTTTGTGAACTTTTTACTGAATACCAGTGGCAGGGGACCAGGACAGGCACCTGAGTTGAGAAGTGGCTCAACTACCCCTCAGCAGGCTGATATCTGGAGTTCCACTGGCTATTCAGGCCAAGGTAGGGGATGAGGTACCCCAATGTAGGAGCAGCAGTACCAAGTAGGGGAAATAGCTCAGGGTAGTCATACTAGAGTCCAAGGTAGAGGGATAATTCAGCTGCATGTTATGTAGACTACTCTGGCTATCATGGATGTAGGATTGTCTACCATCAAAGGTACGATTCTTATATCATCTACCTTATCTTTCATTTGGTTTGATATAGGATAATCACATTATTTTCTATCTACTCTTTTTGAGAATGGTTTGGGATTGGATGTAAAAATCTTGGATGGTGATTTGACCATTGATACACCGTTGGGAGTGTGTTCAAAGAATATCAAATGTTATAAGGCTTGTTCTCCAGAGGTTAGTGGTTACTGTTTCTATTGGTAACCATACATGCTAAAAATGATAGGCTTTGACTTGATTCTTGGTATGGATTAGCTAGTTCTATACCGGTCTCATATCGACTGTAATAGAAGGATATTTATCTTTTTATCTCCATAAGGTGGTAGATATTATCACCAAGGTGAGTGGGATCTTCAGGATGGTTGTGCAAGACCAATTCAATGAAAATTGTATTGTATCATGGCTCAAATAGCCGATATTGCTCTTGATGCTTGTGGAATATAGCAGGATTCATTTCCTCCATTGGTATATCATTTCTAGGATGTTTTTTCTGATGAGTTCTATGGATTACTGCCTAAGAGAGAGATCGAGTTCACAATAGAGTTTGTGCTAGGAGTAGAGCCATTTTCTATCCCTCCTTATAGAATGGAACTAATAGAGCTCCTAGAGTTGAAAGTTTAGTTTGAAGATCTAGAATCTAAAGGCTTCATAAATCCTAGTATATCTCCTTGGGGTTCTCTAGTTCTCTTCACCAAGAAGGTTGATGGGTCTTTATGCTTATTTGTGGATTATCATAGGTTGAACCAGATGATGGTCAAGAACTAGTATCCTCTTCTATGCATTGATGATATTTTTGATCAGTTGAGAGGTGATAATATCTTCTTCAAGATTAATTTGATACCAAGTTACCACCAATTAAGGGTGAGAATAATATACGTACCTCAGACTGCTTTTAGAAGCAGGTATGGTTTGTATGAGTTCGTAGTGATTTTTTTTGGTTTGACCAATGCCTCGATGGTATTTATGTCCTTGATGAAATTGATCTTTCATCATTTTTTGGATTAGTTTTTGGTGGTTTTTATTGACAACATCTTAGTGTACTTCCAGTTAGCAGATGATCCTGAAAAATATCTTGACATCATCCTGAGTATATTGAGAGATCATCGAATTTACTCCAAGATAACCAAATATAGTTTCTCACTACTGGAAAGTTGTGTGTTTCCCAACACTTGTATACCAACAGTTCTCTAGAACCATTGGTATAAGTGTTTTTTACCAACGGTTTGTAAAAACCGTTGGTAAATCTTGGTTTTGTGAAGGCTTTCCTAACGGTTTGAAGAAACCATTGGGAAAACCAAAATGTTTTCACCCTTTACCAACGGTTTATAGCAAACCATTGGTAAAGGCCATTTTTTTTTCAACAGTTTTTACAAACCATTGGGAAAATTCATGATTTCCCAATGGTTTTTACAAACAGTTGGGAAAGGTATCCTCAAATAATCATTATTTCCATAAGCCCCCGCAGCATAACACAGAACTCGTTTCCCCCAATTTCCAGAAGCCCCGACGCGCAAGTGAACCCTAACCCGAGTTCTTCCATTCGATCGGTTGTAACTCCCACATCCAGGTTAGACTCTTTAAACCACTTCCCAAATAAAAACATAGAATCCCTCTTCCTCTGATTTCTGCATTTATTTCAATATCTAGAAAGATCACGTCATTTTTTCCTATTTTAGAGATTTTGGAAAATTTTATGATTTACACTATTTGATATTGAATCAATGACTAATACATGATTGGTAGATGTTTGTAACAATGGTTGAATTTGGTTTTATATATCATTTTTAACTAAACATATGACATACTACCAGTAATATGGTCATTCCACCTAAGAATGGTGGAATTTTCTTAGGATCATGGGGCTTCCTCTTCTTTTGTTCTATAGAGTTTGTAGTGTTGGTTTTTTATGTATTTTATTTTCTTATGGAATTATATTGATTATGTATTGGGTTCCTTTGGTCATGAATTTCAGGTGAGTTATTCTTAAGTTCTTCTTAGAGATCATTGTATTTATAAAGTGTGCCTAATTTTTTTGTAGGTGGTGTCGACTCACTGAGTGTCTATTTGGTTATGTTTTTATGATGCCAACGTTAGATTTTTTTTAATAATGAAACCTATTTATATTTTAATGATATAAATGATTAGTTTTTAAATAAATGTTTATAAAATAGGTAAAAAAAATCTAAGTGGTTTATTTGGAACTGTACAAAGACAGATCCCATTTTTATTGTATTCTAAAATCTCATTAAACATATTTATACTTAGTGAATCCTTTATAAATTTGGATCAATGTTTGAGAAATACCACTAATATCCCATAGCTTAATACCATTTTTAGATTGTGTACATATCATTATATTTTTTAATGAGTTCACTTCTTTCTTCATTAATGTCTTCCAATAATGTATTATAAATATAATAGCCACTTGAATGTTTTTTCTTGATTAAATAATGTAATGTATTTCTAGAATAGTCAATTAATTTTTACATTCTAGTCAACCATGATGATAACCTTCATGATTATATGATCTCATAGGTGGGTGTGGTGAATGTGGATATAATTTTAAACATATGTATTGAATTTTGTTTTTATCTTCCGGGGTTGCCAATTCTGCAGTTGGGTTTTTTTAAGTGATATATAGCAACGTTTTAAACCCCTGTTGTATATGCCTAATGGTTGTTTAGCAGTGGTTTAAACCACCACTATTTTAAGGTCAATATTTTTTTACCTTTTTTTTCAGAAGTTGTTTTCCATGAAAAAAAATGGTGAGGATATAATGGTGGTTTAAACCACGACTATATCCTTTCCATTTTTTGGCAGGTGAAACTGTCACTAAAACCAAAAACACCATTAAAAAACATTCTGTGACGATTCCCCACCCCCTAGAAAGCCCCCCCACCCCCTGGACACCCCCGGCCCCCCTGGACACCCCTGCCACCCCCGTGGATAGCCCGCCCACCCCCTGTACAGCTCGTACCCCCCTGTACACCCCCCACCCTTGTTGACAGCCCGCCCACCCCACCCCCGGACAACCACCCACCACCCCCCGAACACCCCCATCCCCCCGGACGCCCCCACCCACCCCCTTGACACCCCCAACCCCACTGGACAGCGCCGCCACCCCCATGGACAGCCCAACCACCCCCTGTGGATAGCCCGACCACCCCCTTATGGATAGCCCGCCAACCCCCCCCCCCCCCCCCCCCCCCGGACAGCCCGCCCACCCCCTGGACACCCCAGACCCCCCAGACAGCCCCACCCACCCCTTGGAGACCCCGCTCACCTCCTTGGACAGCCTGCCCACCCCCCTAGACTCCCCCTACCCCCCTGGACAGCCTGACCACCCCCGTGGACATCCCTCCCACCTAGAAACCCTGACCCCCTAGATATCCCCTCACCCCCTAGATACCTTCGACCCCCGGGATGACCCCACCACCCCCTGGACACCCCATACCCCCTGGACTCCCCACACCCCCCTTGGACAGCCTCACCACTCCCCTGATCCTCATCCTACTCCTCGTCCTGATCTCCCTGAAGAAGTTAAAGTATAAAACTCATGTACTCCCAACAAGACCCTTAAGGATTATGTATTCCTTGAACTATTTTGAATATCTTACTGGGAAATCCTTGAATATAGGCATTAGAAATTCTGTATCTTATTTTCTTATATACACTATATTTTGTTGTATTTCTTAAAATGAATCTCATATAGAGTAATGTGTCAGTTATGCTTTTATTTAAAGTAAACAATTGTCATTTACCTAAATATTTTTTTGATTGAACTTCAATATTATTGAATTACTTTGAAATGACTTATTTTAATTTTTTTACATAATGGATAGAAGTTGGATGTACAAAACTAATCGGATTTCAACAGATTTTCAAAATAATTTGAACAGCTTTCTAGATTTTTCATTTGACAAGACTTAAAATAGTGGTCGCATACACATCCCATGTTCTAATTGTGTTGGAAGACCTTGGTTGAGTCATGAAGCAGTTAGCTATCATATAACCAAATATGGTTTCCATATAAACTATTATGTGTGGTATCACAATGGAGAGAAAATGGAATCTCAAAATTTTGATGATCCAAATGATAGGACTAAATTGGAGAGTTTAATATATGATCGGTTTCTATTTATTTGGAATCATGAGAAGGAAAGGATGTCCAACCAACAATATTTTGATACAAGCACACATGATGCATCCAATGAAAATGATGATGTTGATAGGGTGAAAAAATTTAATGATGCTTCGATGACTCTAGTATATCGGCAATGTGGAAAAATGAAAAAGTTGGAATTTTTAATCTGATTGTTTCATGGGAAAACTATGTATGTGATTTCAAATACTGCAATTGATTACATTCTTACCTTCTTGAAGGACTTACTTCCAGATGATGCAGATATTCCCTCAAACCACTATATGTCATGGAAGTTAGTTTATGAACTTGGATTCTCAAAAAAAAATCATGCTTGACCGAATGATTGCAGCTTATTTTGGGAGGAAACTGCTGAAAGAAATGATTGCATCAAATGTGAAACCTCCCGATGGAAGACAAAAGATGATAGAACACCATCCCATGTTCCACAAAAAGTAATGTGGCACTTTCCATTGATCCCCAAATTACAGAACCTTTTCATGTCTGGTGAAATATCAGTAAAAATATGATGGCATGACACTGAGAGAGAAAAGAATAATGAAGAGTTGGTTCACCCTGTAGATGGATTTTCATGGCAGATATTTGATGCTCGATATCCTGAATTTGCAGCCGACATGCATAATGTGAGACTGGGTCTTTCATGTGATGGTTTTAATCCATTTGGTCAGATGCTTACTTCGCACAACACATGGCTGGTTTTTATAGACATTTATAACCTTCCCATATGGCTGTGTATGAAAAAGCCTTACACTTTCTTGAGTATACTGATATCTGGCCCTTCTGATCCCGACAATGATATAGATGTATACATGAAACCTTTAATAAAAGATTTGAAACTTCTTTGGGATTTGGGTGTGCCCACATACGATGCATGTTCGAAAGACATATTTCATATGTGTGTTGCGCTTATGTGGACAATCAATGACTTTCCTGCTTATACAATGATGTCTAGATGGAGCACAAAAGGAAAATTGACATGTCCTATTTGTATGAAGAATACTTGATCGAGAATACTGAAATATCATCGTAGTTTTAGTTTTATGGGACATCGATGATTCTTTCCAATGAACCATCCATATAGAAACAGTCTTCGAAGATTTGACAATACCATGGAGACTGACGATCCACATCAGCGTATGTCTGGAACTGATGTGCTTAATGAATTGAAATATTTCAGTTATTCATTTGGGAAGGGTGTAATGAAATCTATAAAGAGGAAAAATGTTTCCAATGATACCTGTTACAATTGAAAGAAGAAGAGTATATTCTTTGAGTTGTCGTATTGGTCAACCAACTTGTTATGTCATTGCTTAGACATAATGCACATTGAAAATAATATATGTGAAATGTTGCTTTCGATTCTTCTAAATGTCAAGGGGAAGACAAAAGATGATTTCCGATCTCGGTGTGACTTGGTAGATTGGGGGAATAGACTATAATTGCATCCTGTCTGTATTAGTGAAAATAAATGGCAATTTCCATGTGCTTCTTATGTGATGACACCTACTGAAAAAAAATCAATTTCTGGATGTGCTAGAGACTATTAAAGTTCTTGATGGCTATTCAAGCAATATATCAAAATGGGTCAATATAAAAGAGTTGAAGCTGAAATCTTTGAAGACTCATGATTATCACATCCTTTTTCATGAGTTGATTCCAATATCAATCCGTCATCTCTTGTCCAATAATGTAAGAGTCTCAGTTGTTCAGTTGTGCTATTTGTTTAGAGATCTTTGTGCTAAGAGGTTTTCCAAATCCTTCTTGCAAAAACTGTTGGCAGAGACACCATTAATTTTGTGTGAGTTATTGAAAATATTCCCTTCATCATTTTTTACATGCATGTTGCATTTGAATGTCCATATTCCGGCCAAAATACTTCTTGGAGGACCCATTGCTTTCCGTTGGATGTATCCAACTGAAAGAAACATGTTCACATTAAAATCATATATTCGAAATAGGAATTATCCCGATGGTTCTATTATGAACGGTTATTTGGATCAAGAATGTATGGATTTCTGCTCAATGTATTTGTATGATATTACTACGAGAATAAACAGACCAATGAGAAATGAAGAAGAACAGTATGGGAAAATTGAAACCAGTTTTCCATCACTTCCACAGACAGGAGGAATTTCGGGATCATATACATTGACGACATTAAGCCTTTAAGAGCGAGAGATGGCACATCGCACAGTGTTGTTCAATTTTGATTTGTTCGATGAGTATATCAAGTAAGTAAATTGTACATGTATCTATTATCTTATCTCTTGTAATTTTAAATATTTGTTAAACTATTATTATTTTTATCTACAGGGAACATAAGGAATTGATATATAGAAATCATCGTTCTTTATATTTTAGAAGGAAAGAGACTTTGCATAGAAAAGGGTTTTCTTCTTGGTTGAAATTGAAGGTAAAAATATTTCTGTAATAACTAAATAAAAATAATATTTAATTACGTTTACTATTTGTTTATATTTCAGGTATCGAGTTTTCCTACAGACTCTGTTTCTGAGGAAATAAGAGCTTTGGATTTTGGTCATAATACCATGGTTCATGCTTGTAAATCACTTGGAATCAATGGATACAAATTTATTATCACTGAACGAGCAAGAAACATGAGAACACAACATGATGGTGTTATGTTAACTGCCACAACAGACTGTTATGCCAGTTCATCGGATAATAGACCTCGTTCTGAAAATGTATCTTATTATGGAGTCACGGAGAAAATAATAATTTTGGATTATTACTCACATGGTTGAGTCATGATGATGAAATTTCAATGGTTTGATTCAATGACGAGGTAAGGCACCTTTATTTATGATTGTGGATTTCGTGTTATTGACATGACTCGCACTCTTTCCACTGATGAACCATATATATTGGCATCAATGTGGAAACAAGTTTTTTATGTCAATGATCATCGTCATCCTAAATTCGGTGTAATTATTAAAGTAAATCCCAGACATGTTTTTGATGATGGTGATGATGAATTTGACACTATCCCTAATGTAATTGGAAGAAATATGTTTATTACTTATGATGACTCCAATAGCTCAATTGTCAGAGTTGATTTTGAACCCGAATTTGTGGTGGGAAATATATAGAATCATACAGTCGTGTTCTCACCTACATGTTTCACCTACATCATTCAGAGTGTGCATCATAGTACTTACCTTCAAACCACCATAAATCTTCTGTTTCATTGTGTTTTTTTATTAGAATGGTTTTTCTGTATATTTTTTTTGGGTTACACATTAGTTATCTAATTCTAATTACTTCCATATTTGTTTTCATTGCAGGAAATGACACCCATTAAAGAGAGGCGGCGGGAAAAGATGACAGAAAATAATCATCACATGACACAGATGGGCATTACTCCACTCATCCCTATTGTGATTATTTTATTTCAAATATATATATTTCAATAACTTATAATATCATGTGTTTAATTTTGTGTTAAACTTTTTTTCAAGATCCACCCCCTAGATGAGAGATATCCGACAAGGAGCCTGATATTGCTCCCAGTATAGAGGCTAGTGGTAGGAGGGGGGTGGTGTCAGAGTTAGATGACCATTTGGTGGTCCCGATACTGAGGTCGGTGGTACAAGGGCTCGTGGTGAGAGAGTTAGACGATCCACTGGTCATACCCGATTGGATTATGCCCCTAACACAGATGTATCTTCTACACCCCATTTGGATACTGGTGTGTCTTTAGGGACACATGGGGTATTTAGGCCTCCGATGTTTACACTACCAGTTGGCCAGACATCTGTTCCGTCATCTTTTGATTATGGTTCATTATCTATGGGCTTTTATATTCCACCTTCTTCGACTCCTGCTCTGACACAGTATGTGGATGAGGAGCGTACATTGAGGGACACTCTACCTATACAGTATATTCCTTCAGCTTCTTCACATCCAGTGACGCTCATTGATCCAACTACCACGGTATATTTATATAACTCTAAAAAAAATTATACCAAAATTTATTTTTATTATAACTTGTAATGATATTTTTTTCTTTAATAACATATTCATCTACTGATAGGAGGCGGGGAGGGGGCATACTTTCTTGCGTGCGGTATGGAACTTCCAGACACAGTTGATGGTTGAATACAATAATGATGGATAGATGATTGATAAATCTGGGCAGGAATGTCGGGGTTTTTTGGCGATGTTAGCCAAATACTCCGACATCATTCCGGTCAGCCCTCTCTCTTAGAGACATATGCCACACGAAGTCAAGGATAATGTGTGGGAAAAAATTTGGGTAAAAAATCTATTGGATTTAATGTAGTATTTTTTTTTTGTATTTATATGAATTAATCTATTGGGTGTCAGCTTCGGTATAACTTCCCTGATGGCGAAGGCGCATGACCGGCGCGTCTAAAGGAGCTAGGAGAGCTTTGGAGAGCTTATAAGCATGAGTTGTATGTTGGATGGTGTGATAGAGTGGGCATGGAGTTGGAGACATTACCTATCGTGGATGACTGCCCGATAGAGCAATATCTCTAAATGATTACCCATTGGGCGACTTCCAAATTTAAGGTATTAATCCCATTTGAGTTATTTAAATGAAAATTTTCATATTTTTCATTAATATTATCTAATTTATTGTTAAACATTATTTAGGAATCTTCTGGGAAAAAAACATTGATTCAAAGCAATACCTCCACACTTTGGGGTGCACGACTATGTCATATCATGAGAGGCAGCTGGTACGATATAGTTGTTTATAATTTTTCTTTAGTAATTTCCCTTTTTATTGTTTCAACTTAAATTATGTGATTTATTGAATATTGACTATATGATTATACTTTCACTTTAAATTGTTTTAATGTCATTATAGAAGCACAAATTGAATATCGAAGGATGTATCCCTCGAGAAAAATTGTTTTACTATAGTAGAAGGAAAAAAGATGGAACTGCGGTTAACGAACCGACATAAGAAAAGATTGTAAGTTTTAATTTGTTTATTTCAAAGTTTAATATATATTTTGAAATTAAATAATCTATTAATATTTTTAATAGACTGCTTTAGAGGCCCTTGATGCCCAGGAGCCTGAAATTTTTGGGCCACATAATCATTTATATAAGGTTTGGGGAGATGAGCACTCTGGTCGAGTACGCTACCGACCTGGAAAGAATATAGTCCCGACGAGGTATTGGTCCTCTACAGGTATCCATTCTAGTACCACCGAGTTGGAATAGGTTAAGGAGCATGCAAGACAGTCTGATAAAAGGGTCACAGAGTTGGAATAACAAGTTCAAATGAGGGACAAAGAATTTATGAAACTGATGAAAGATTTATCTTCATCACTTCCACCAGAGGCCAGCGTGGCTTTTCAGACATTTATGTCATCGATGGGTGTATTATCCAATGCACCAGGCTGAAGTTCTAGTGGCGGTCGAGATGATGAAGTTCCTGGTGATGACAAGGATGCTGAAGGGGATAAGGGAGAGGATGAGGATAAGGACGAGGGCAAGGATGGGGCCGAGGGCGAGGATGGGGCCGATGATGAGCATGGGGATGATGATGAGGACGATGACGAGGACAGATATGGTGGCGTGGATGAGGCTGATGATGATAGTGGTGATGGTGATGGTGATCAGGGGAAGATTAATCCATTACATTTTTGAATTCTGTATAACTATTTATTGTTGAACCTGGTTTTTCACTCTGGTATGGATATTTTTGAATTCAGTATAACTCTTTATTTTTGACCAAATATGGAAGCCTAATGATGTTATAATGGTTTGAAGGTGGGTGATGCTTTATGATATTTTATGGGTTATTGTGAGTAGTTTCTTTCCCTTTAATTGATTGGTTCATAAAACATAAGTTGGTGCTACATATATAATGTAATTGGAATTGGTAAAGTAAAATGTTGGTCTCAGATTTCCAAGTTGGTTATTTAGATGGTATTCTCTATCAAAAGTGGGTATATCTCTATTGACTATGGGTGTATTTTCTTATTGACTAATTTATTTATTAAACTGACCATGAAATACACATTTCCCACAATATGGAAGCACCAAAAAAATCATAGATAGACACTACACACCACAAGACACCCATGGGAGACACCCCTTGAGGTAGAGTCCCTCTCGTAGCCTCTTTAATTTAAGATGCTTTAAATTGAATTTAGATTCTTTCTTAATTCTGCTTAATTATATTGAATTGCATATCTTGAATAAGTTTTCTTTAATATAATTGTTTCATTTGATAAATAAAGCCATGTTTTTATAATAAAACCCCTCCAATGGAGGTGTGCTGTCTACGAAAACTCACAGTGATAGTTTAGGGTGTGATAATTTGACTCTCAATCAGTAGTTTCAACTACTTAGTACCACTTTTAAAAACAAAGAATAAAAAATATATATCTTTATCATACCACAATCCCGAATCAAGAGTCTGTTTTTTATAACATAAGATCAGTTTCTATAATGTGAAGGACAACTACATAGGATTTATTTGGAATCATGGCCGGAAGATGCTGCCCCGCGAATGTCGTTGGACCGGGCCAACACGTCGCGGTCACGCTGCAGTAATGCCGTGATTTGGCCCTGCTCCTGGAAATCCCCCCGGATAGCCCCCCCACCATCCTTCTTAAACCCTGGAAAACCCCCCGGACAGCACCATGGATAGCCCCCCCCCCCCCCAACCTCCTCCCTGGACCCCGGATCCCAATCTAATCTCTCTTAAAATGGATACGCTTTTAAGAAAAAACAATTGGCATACGAAAAACTGACCAAACACATTCAGATAGTGCTGATACTTTAGTAAAATGATCCATGGGACATTTTTTATCTGTATGAATGAACTCTGCCTCAATCCGAGGCGCGGTGTGGCCGAAACCACTCAAAATGTCTCTCTTTTGTTTCAAAAGGACATCATTTTAAGTGAATACAACAACTGACATACGAAAAACTTATCAAAGGAATTCGGATTCTGTTGAAACTTTAGGAAAACGATCCATAGGTCATATGTGATGTGTATGAGTCAACCCCACCTCAATTTGAGGGCCGGTGTGGCCGGCACCACTCAAATTGTTTCTCTTTTGTTTGAAATGGACAGGATTTTAAGTGAAAACAACAACTGGAATACTTAAAACCGACCAAATACATTCGTATTGTGTTTATATTTTAGGACAATGATCCATGGGTCATTTGTGATGTGTAAGAGTCAACCCCACTTCAATCGGAGGCATGGTGTGGCTGACACCACTCAAAGTGTCTCTCTTTTTTTTCAAAAGGACATCATTTTAAGTGAATACAACAACTGACATACGGAAAACCAACCAAAGGAATTCAAATTATCTTGAAACTTTAGGAAAAAGATCCATGGGTCATATGTGATGTGTATGAGTCAACCACTCCTCAATCCAAGGCATGGTGTGGCCAGTATCACTCGAAGTGTCTCACTTTTATTTGAAATGGACGGAATTTTAAGTGAAAACAACAACTGGCATACGGAAAACCAACCAAAAGAATTCATATTCTGTTAGAACTTTAGGAAAACAATCCATGGGTCATATGTAACGTGTATGAGTCAACCCCACCTCAATCTGAGGGCCAATGTGGCCATCACCACTCGAAATGGACAAAATTTTAATTGAAAACAATAACTGACATACGGAAAACCGACCAAATGCATTAGAATTGTGTTGATACTACAAAAAAAAAGATCCATGGGTAATTTTTTATGTGCACGAGTCAACCTTGCCTCAATCTGAGGCACGGTGTGGCCGACACCACTCTAAGTGTCTCACTTTTCTTTGAAATGGACAGCATTTTAAGTGAAAACAACAACTGACATACAGAAAACTGACCAAACGCATTATGATTCTATTGATACTTTAGGAAAAGGATCCATGGGTCATTTTTAATTTTTAAGAGTCAACTCTACCTCAATCTGAGGCCCGGTGTGGCTGGTACCACTCAAAGTGTCTTTCTTTTGTTTAAAATGGATACGCTTTTAAGTAAAAACAACAGGTATACGGAAAACCAACCAAACACATTCGGATTGTGTTGATACTTTAGGAAAACAATACATGGGTCATTTTTGACATGTGAGATTCAACATCGCCTCAATCTGAGGCACGGTGTGTCCAGCACCACTCAAAGTTTCGCTCTTTTGTTTCAAAAGGACATCATTTTAAGTGAATACAACAACTGACATACGGAAAACCGAACAAAGGAATTAGGATTCTATTAAAATATTAGGAAAACAATACATGGGTCATATGTGACATGTAAGATTCAACCCCACCTCAATAATAGGTTTTGTGTGGCTGGCACCACTCAAAGTGTTTCTCTTTTGTTTGAAATGGACAAGATTTTAAGTGAAAACAATAACTGGCATACTTAAAACCAACCAAATGAATTCGTATTGTGTTGATATTTTAGGAAAACAATCCATGGGTAATTTGTGACGTTTATGAGTCAACCCTGCCTCAATCCGAGGTGCGGTGTGGCCGGAACCACTCAAAGTGTCTCTGTTTTGTTTCAAAAGGACATCATTTTAAGTGAATACAACAACTAACAATACAAAAAACCAACCAAAGGCATTAGAATTATATTGAAACATTAGAAAAAAGATTATTGGGTCATATTTGACGTGTACTAGTCAACTCTTCCTCAATCCAAGGCACAGTGTGGCTGGTATCACTCGAAGTGTCTCACTTTTATTTGAAATAGAAAAGATTTTAAGGGAAAACAACAACTGGCATACAGAAAACTGACCAAACGCATTCGGATTCTGTTGAAACTTTAGTAAAATGATACATGGGTCATATGTGACGTTTAAAAGTCAACCCCATCTCAATCCGAGGGCTGGTGTTTCCGGTACCACTCAAAGTGTCTTTCTTTTGTTTAAAATGGATACGCTTTTAAGTAAAAACAACTGACATACAGAAAACCAACCAAATGCTTTCAGATTGTGTTGATACTTTAGGAAAATGATACATGGGTACTTTTTGATATGTATGATTCAACTCTTCCTCAATATAATGTGTGGTGTGTTAGGCAACCCTCAAAGTGTCTCTCTTTTGTTTCAAAAGGACATCATTTTAAGTGAATACAACAACTGACATACGGAAAACCAACCAAAGGCATTTGGATTCTGTTGAAACATTAGGAAAACTATTCATGAGTCATATGTGATGTTTATTAGTCAACCCTGCTTCAATCTGAGGGCCGTTGTGTCTGTCACCACTCAAAGTGTTTCTCTTTTGTTTGAAATGGACAAGATTTTAAGTGAAAACAACAACTGGCATACTTAAAACCAACCAAACGCATTCGTATTGTGTTGATATTTTAGTAAAACGATCCATGGGTCATTTGGGACGTATAAGAGTCAACCCCTCCTCAATATGAGGCGTGGTGTGGCTGACACCACTCAAAATATCTCTCTTTTGTTTAAAACAGACATTATTTTAAGTGAAAACAACAACTGACATACGGAAAACTGATCAAATGCATTCGGATTCTATTGAAACTTTAGGAAAACGATCCATGGGTCATTTTTTACATGTAAGAGTTAACCCCGCATCAATATGAGGTGTAGTGTGGCTGGAACCACTCAAAGTGTCTCACTTTTCTTTGAAATGGACAACATTTTAAGGGAAAACAACAACTGACAAATAGAAAATAGACCAA
The DNA here is from genome assembly GCA_963277665.1 of Viscum album. Lineage (NCBI taxonomy): Eukaryota > Viridiplantae > Streptophyta > Magnoliopsida > Santalales > Viscaceae > Viscum > Viscum album. The sequence continues at coordinate 998,608,788 of OY728135.1, forward strand.
ATGCATTCGGATTCTATTGATACTTTGGGAAAAGGATACATGGGTCATTTGTGACGTGTATGAGTCAACCCCATCTCAATCTAAGGCACGTTGTGGCCAGTACCACTCAAAGTGTCTTTCTTTTGTTTAAAATAGATACGCTTTTAAGTAAAAACAACCGGCATACGGAAAACTGACCAAACACATTCAGATTGTGTTGATACTTTGTGAAAACGATCCATGGGTCATTTGTGACATGTACGAGTCAACCCTGCCTCAATCTGAGTTGTGGTGTGTCCAGCACCACTCAAATTGTCTCTCTTTTGTTTCAAAAGGACATCATTTTAAGTGAATACAACAACTGAAATTTAAACTCATCAATGATAGTCGCAAACTCTTTTTCATGAGTTAATTAGTTTCACTCATAGGGTCATAAGTGATGAGAATCCTAATAAAATACCTTTTCACCATATATTATAAAAAATAAAGGTTCAATGAAAAATGCATCACAAATCATTACATACTGAAATATAGGATCAGAAAAAAAAATTGGGATTTGAGCCAATTTCAAAATCTTATTAAAATATAATAAGTATTTCTCAGACTATTCTTCCTATTAGAATTTGATGGGGAGGTGGGGGTTGTGATGGTTGGGGGGTTGTGCAGGGGTGAGTTGAATTACTAGTGGAAGAGTGGTTGTCATTTGAAGATTGAAATGGGTGTAAATAATGTTTGAGTTATTGAAACTGTTATTAACTCTACTGGATAATTGTTGTCATTTAAAGATTGAAATGGGGAATTGTAGTACATGACATGGTTGAATAGTTTGATGGTTTTATGTGTTTTTTTGTGCTATTTTATGTGTTTTTTATGCTTTTTTAAGTATGTATGTGGTTTTTGTGATATTTTTTATGCAGGTGTATACTGGAGGGGCTACTGGAGGGCTGTTATGAAACAGTTCTGGACAAACATAATACCAACGGTTTTAAACTGTTGGTATAATAGTTTTGGAAAAACAAAATACCAACGGTTTTAAACCGTTGGTATACTATGATAGAAATTTTAAAACTATACCAACGGTTTTAAACCGTTGGTATAGTGTTTAGTATTCAATATATACCAACGGTTTCTGGAAACCGTTGGTAAAAATGTTATACAAACATATACCAACGGTTATCCTAAAACCGTTGGTATATCAATAAATATAGTGGGCTATACCAATGGTTTAGATCAAACCATTGGTATAGGGTTTTCCTCACGGCTTACTACCCTACGGTTTGGAAAATCGTTGGTATATCCTATACCAACGGTTTATAACCGTTTGTATAACCTTCTTTTTTAGTAGTGTCTGGATTAATAAATTACACTTTTTGGGCCATGTCATCTCATAGGAAGGATTGTCGATGGAACTAGATAAATTTTAAGTTTTGGTATCTTGGGAATAGCCAAATAACATCTTTGAGATTCTAATCTTTCTGGGTTTAGTGGGTTATTATCGGTTCATTATCCAGGATCTCTCCAGTTTAGCAACACCAATGTATGAGATGACCAAGAAATGGGTGAAGTTTGTTTGGTATGATTCTTGTGAAAGATCATTTCTAGAGCTAAAAGGTAGGATAACCTCAGTACCTATCCTCACTTTACCTATGCCAGTTAAATCATATACAGAGTACTGTGATGCATCCGGAGTTGGACTCGGAGAAATTATGATCTAGGAGGATTGAGTGGTTTCTTATGGATTCAGGTAGCTAAGACCACATGAGAGGAATTACCATACTAATGATCTATAGTTAAAAGCAGTGGTACATGCCCTGAGATGTTGGAGACACTATCTCATGGGTGAGAGTTTTGTGGTTTACACGGACCACAAGAGCCTCAGGTATATCTTTTCTCAGTGAGACCTGAACCTTCGGTGGAGGATGTGGGTTGAGTATATATAGTCTTTCAACTTTGAGTTGTCTTATACACCAGGCAAGGAAAACATTGTTGTTGATGCATTGAGCTGAAAGATGCAGATATAGGTAGTACGTGAGTCTTGAGATGAGTAACAGATAATGGATCTCTTTTCATACATACATCAAGATGTCTAGGAATCTCAGGGGTGAGTAGCTCTGATTTTGACATCTATTATATCCATTCTTTTGGACCAAATTAAGACTGATCAGTCATCTAATCCATAGGGATCAGTTATGAGATACAACTTATATGGTGTAGATACACCATCAAGATGGTCTCTTGGCAGTGGAAATTCTCTTCTTTTCTATGGCCGAGTATGGGTTCCTATGGGCTTATGTGAGGAGATGAAGAGGGAGTTTCATGCTTCTAGATGGGTCGTTCATCCTAGTTTGACAAAGATATATTGTGATCTATGTAGACATTATTGGTGGTTTGGAATAAAGAAAGAGGTAGCAGGCTCCATGGTTTGATGCTTCACTTGTCAGCATGTTAAAGCCACGCATTAGAGGTCAACTGAGATTTTGTAGGCTTTTTTCATTCCTGGGTGGAAATGGGGTGATGTGACTATGGATTTTGTGATAGGATTACCCAAGAAAACCCATAAGAATGATGTTTAATGGGTGATTGTGGATTGACTGATGAAGGTATCCCACTTCTTACCTATTAGGGACCTTCATAATTGATGATCCGGGCAGTATTTATGTGCATGAGGTATTATATTTTCATGGTGTTCTGAGGAGTATCATTTCTGATAGAGGTCCTCATTTTAAATCATGTTTTTGGAAAGGTATTCTGAAGGCTTTGGGATCACAGGTTCTTTTGAGCACGGTCTATCATCCTCAAATCGATGGTCAATCTGAGTGGACTATTCGGGTTCTTGAGGATATGTTACGAACCTATGTTTTGGATTTTGGTGGTTCATGGGAGAAACATATACCACTTGTGGATTTTTCTTATAATAATAGCTTCCATGAATCTATCCAAATAGAACTATTCAAGGATTTGTATGGAAGATCATGTCATTCACCTCTTTGTTGGCGGGAAGCAGGTGAGTCCGCACTTGTTCGGTCTAGTCTCATGCAAGAGATATCTGAGCAAGTTTAGTTGATCAGACAATGATTGGTGACCGCGAAGATCAAGAAAAAATAATATGTTGACCATCAAATATAACCTGTGGAATTATAGTTTGGTCATCATGCTTTCCTTCAAGAGTTACCAATATTGGGGCAACATCGTGTTGGGAAATGGGGAAAACTAGTTCTTAGGTTTGTCGAGCTGTTTGAGATAGTGTCAAGGGTCGGTCCAACATGCATAATGTATTCCATGTGTCTCAGAGTATGAGATATCATCCAGACCCTGCCCATGTGATAGACATAGCAGACATCATTATTTGTACTGATGTGTTCTTTTAGGAGCATCTAATACGGGTTGTGGATCATAGTGAAAAATATATTCAAGGTAGGACTATACCATTAGTTTGAGTGCAGTGGCAGCATGGGTGAGTTCAATAGGAGATCTGGGAGAGGGAGTCTGATATGCGAACATTGTGGACAGATTTGTTCGTTGAGACCTCATAGGGATGTTTGGAACAGCTCAGGGATGAGTTGTTATATGGTGGGGAGGTTGTAATATCCCATTTTTCCGGGTTTTTTTATCTCTGCGTTTTTCATTAAACTTATTTCATTTCAGTTTTGCCTCATTTTTAAACCTTGGTGGTATTGTTTTTATCGTGGATGCCTTTTGTTTGAATAAACGCAGTCTTGGGCTACGAGGAGACTTGAGAAAACATGAGAGGATATGCATGGAGAGCCTTTGTTGGGGAAAATGACTTAAAGTATAGGGATGTATGATTGTTTGAGTTAATGGAGTTTGGGTATAAATGGGTCAAGTGTTACCGCAATTTCTTGGTATGTTGAGATGCCTTAAAGAGGGTCCGGGTTGTTTAATAGGAAAATGGTTTGAAAAACCATCTGCAGGATATTTACACGCCGTGTAAATGGATTACACGTCATGTGATGTTTGTTGAAATAGTGGGTTCCCTAGACCCAACTATGTAGTACTTTTGATTACCATATCATGTGTATAGTTAGCTATGCATGATGTTATCTTACCATTATAGTTCAGAGTTTTCTGCGTCCATTATAATAATGGTAATGCCCAAAGGATAGTTGTCGTATCGAGAGGTTATAGCAGATCCTAGGCTATAATGAGAACCTAGAGATACAATGACATTGATCTTAAATATATGTTCTATAGTCTAGATATATCTTACTGACTAGACACAGTAGATGTTTGACTATCAGGTGCTGGGGGCTCATAAGCATTGAGACTTCTTCTCATGAAGTTTGCACCTGATGATCCATAGTAGTGAGATCAAGAGGACAGACCCATTAATAGGAACACCACATGTTTTGTGTGTCATTGGTTGTTCCTATCTACGGACATGTGTATTAGTCTTCTGACTTGAGACCATTACCAATGTATATCATTTAATTACGTACTTTGATGCAAGACAAAAACCATGGAAGTAATGTCCTGGCGAGGTAGTTTGTATCGGGTGCGTCGTTGGTGGTATGATGTTGGTTGAATGGTCAATAAAAGATTTGTCGCTTCCAAGTTTAGGAAGTTGTATATCTCAGGCCTGGTTGATCAGGATGGTGCCACCTTCATAAGTCTTTGGCCAAAGTAGTATAAATGAAAATCCATCTGGATAGATCAACAAATAATAAAGCAAGATAAGGACAATGACACGAGAGTGTGTCCTGCTTTATGAGATATTTAATGACAAAGAGATTATAGTACACGGTCAGTGTTCGTAGGATGGTAGTCGTTGCAATGACTATCCTTATTTCTTTAGGGGTCATGATGGGTTGCTAGACCCCGCTCTTAGTCTGTGAATTTTATTCACTACTATTGAGATAAGGGCCTAGGGGGTCAGACACAATAGCGTATTCAAGAATCTGCCCTATTCAGTTGAATAGGTATATGGACATAGTGGGCCCCTCCATGGGGTCTGAGCATTGTCCATGTTGTCGATCACCAAAAGAATTAAATAAAGTCGTTAATATTCAAGTTACGAATATTTGGGATTGAATTTATTTAATGTATTTATGAGTTTAGAAAATACGAGAAAATATTAATCGAACAAATATTATTTTAATATTCAAGGTTCACTTAATATTAAGTGGGGAAACGAGTCAAGTTTAATGGATTGGATTTTATCACGTAATATATTTAATATATATTACAAGTATGTGATAAAATAAATAAATAATATTGACACAGTTTTAAGTCGTCATAGTTATTTATTTAGTGGACGTGGAATTAACAGGGGCTGGGGAACCCAACCGGGTAATTTCCACAATCTTCTATAAATAGAGGAGAGGGGCTCAAGTGCAATAACTATTCATGCCATTTTGTCCAGAGCTCCTCTCTCCTCCTGCTCTCTAGAGAGAGAAGCAGTTGATCCGTGCTTGGATCGAGTTTCTCCTCACGCATCGCAAGATCAACAATCTGGTGATCGTCAGGATGTCGAAGATATCATTGAATTGTCGCGCTAGCACCCAAAGTTCGATGATCGTCATTCCCGTGGATTTTTGAGGTGCGTGTGGACGATCTAGAGGGATCCTGCTATGGATCCTTCGTGCAACGATCACCGTCGACACGTTGTAGTCGACTACGGCTTCGGATCAGCAACAGGTAAGTTTTCTGTTTATGTTTTGTGCTCTTAATAATTTACGTGAGATCCTCATACCTCTCCGGGGCTCGGATCATTGGCGACGACAAGTTTCATTGTCCCACCGATGGAAATTTTAAAATCCCCGGCCCACTGGCTTCCGTTGCGGGCCTCGGAAACCTCACAGTGGTATCAGAGGGAGCGCGTAGATTTTCTGAGCCAAATAAAATTAATTTGCATAAAATTAAGTAGATGGTTTAAAATCGGTAACAACCGTTCAAACTGTGATTCAATCCGATTTCGAACTACTAAGATATGGTCATTCGAAATTTTCAGAATGGATAGTGTTTTCGTTTTTGAACAAGGGTATTAAAATTTTTAATATAATTATAATTATTATAATTTATATTATTCTTATAATAATATAATTATAATAATTATAATTATATATATAATTTTATTATTATAATTTTTATTATTATTATATCTAAAGGCTAAAATAGCCTTTAGAAAGTTTAAAAAAAAGCACATGCAGGGGGTCCGAGCAGAACCCCTCCCTCCTCTCCGCACGGCGCACTGCAGTGCCACCAGGACACCGCACCGGCGCGGCGCACTGCAGGTGCCGCCCCCGGCGTGACGCCGTGCCCAGGCCAGGGCCACCGCACCCGCCCTCCAGCGGCCGCACCCCCTCTCCCATCGGGACACCGCTCCAGGTCGCCGCCCTTCCCTCCGCACAGGCGGCCACCGGCCGCTCCTCAGGCCCGCGCCGCCGCTCTCCCATGACCTCCTCCGCCGCTTGCGCCAGCTCCGGCATGACCCGCGCATAGCAGGCCGGCTCGCCGGCCTTCCTCCGCCTGCCTCCTCCCTCGTGCGCCGCCTGCACACCCAGGCCATGCCACCGCAGGGTTTTCCCCGCCGGACTGAACCAAGCCGGCCTCCCGCTAGCCCGCCACCCTCCGCGGTAGCAACTCCAGCAGCCTACCTCCAATTTCCACTTCAGGAACCTGCTCCCGACCACCCGCACAACACCTGCGCCCTACCGAGAGAGGCGTCGCATCCAGCAGCGATAGACCACACAGCGCGCTCTCCCCGAGCAGTAGGTACCTGGTTCAACTTGACCCGACATGTGACCAGGCGGGTCTGCTCTGCCAGGATCGGGCGTGAGTGAGCCTGCCTATCCCAGAACGCCCTTACATGGGCCCTGGTTAATTAATTTATTTATTTAATTAATTTAATTTAATTAAATTAATTAATATGTTAATTATGGATTAAAATATTTTTTAATACCCGAGGATTAAAAATTAATTTAATTTTTGAAATTTAATTAATTAATTAATTAATTTAATTTTAAGTATTAAAATTAAATTAATTAGATGACCGATAATTAATTAAATTATTTGAATTTATTAATTAATTTAATTAAATTAAATTAAATAACCCTCGTAGTTGTTTTAATTCATTTTAATTCTATTGCGTTTTAGTTACTCGTCTACTGGTCTTGAGCACCGACCCTAGTATATCTGCATTTAATTATTTTAATTAATTATTTAAATGCGTGTGATGCTTGTAAATTAATTAAATAGGTGGTCTGCGCATCATCTTTATTTTTTGGTTAAAATGTATAAGGGCCTATGCGCCCAATTTTTATATGATGTACATTTATACCCGTGTTCCCCTCGCCTGCACGCGAGTATCTTTGTACTTCGGATGAAGATGGCGAGCGACGTGGACCCCGCCAAGATGAGACGGTGTACGACGGTGCAAGATGACATGTGGATTCTATCAAGACCATTCAGGTAGTAGTTTTACCTTTATGAATTTATTTATTATTTTATGCATTTTAGAACAGCGGGAAAAATACATAAAATAATAGATAATAAAATGCACAAAGAAGCGGCGTATGTTTTTCTATTAAAGTTCAGTTGTGAGCGCGACAACATAGATGAACAAGTTTAATAGAAATGGATCACATTTGTCAAGAGAAACCAATAAAACCCTCAAAGAAAATATTAAGTCACAAATAGCCTTCCATCATTCAAGTTTGAACAAAACCGGGTGTTCGAGGTGTCAGTTCATGCCCCATCTGAGGGTGGATCTTACTATCGGGGAGTTCTTATTCGTGTGGTGGGTCTACTTAACTAAAATTGCAGCAATGAAATAGCCTTATCTAGCTTGTTCTAATTTTAGAGGCAAGCATTGAGTAAATCATTAAATGATTGTTGAAGCTGGGACTTCACTTAACAGATCAAGGAACCACAAGTTAATGCGGTTGGCCAGCCAAAAGCCTACCTTGGACCCTCTGAGTAGTGGCGTAGCCATAGCTTGTAGACTATGAGGGAGGTTCAGGGATCCTTTCCACTATAATACTCAAGAGTATTCCGATTCTAGTACAGACGGTTCCTAGAATTCGAAAAATTAGTGGGAGACATTTAATGATTAAATAATCAGTAATGTCACATTAGGTAATCACATAAAAGTACAATCTACTAAAGTGTATTTGTAGATAATGGCGAGCAATACCACAATAAAACTGTGATAAATATTAGAAAGAGTTAATGTCTAAACCGAAGCACGAATTTCCTAAATGTATTATAGTTGCTTGCGCACATTACTAATACAATGGAAATTCAAGGTGCTTGTGTCCCAACCTGTTAAGCCACCTCAGGAAGCGAGGGTGTAAAACTGCTTTCAGGAGACTCATGAATAAAGCATATTATGGTTCTGTCATAATGCTATCATCAAATTCTGATGTTAGTTTTGGTCGCTACATCAAGACTTGGATGATGATCACATGTAGTCTCATCTCCAAGATCCTTTCGAGGAGAAAGTGAAGCAAGATTTGAATGTGATGGTCGCACTCGGTTTGTGTAAAGTGGAATATAGTTCACAATCTTTCATGCCATCCCATTTCTTATACCTTTTACACTCAATTACTCTATTTTTCTTTAAGGATATGAACAAACGGTATGTAGTAAGCGCTTCATTACTTTTTGGTTAGATTCTCCAAGTAATAAGAATATTGGAGACAATGCCATCTTTTATTCTTATGGAAAATACATTGAATGACAAGGCTAAAAGGCTTATGGAAAGTTACACCAAAGACACCTTCGTCATGTCCTTAAATAAAACGTGGTTGGTTATTTAACAGGAGATTATTTGCATCACATAATGAAATGAATTCATGGAAGTTTAAAAACTGAAATACAAGAAGCAAGTACCCGCTTCTCGTTCAGTTTATATTCATCAAATAAGAGTATAGTTTTCTCAAATACTTCTTGGGTATTAAAATAAAATATGATTTTCACATATATGTATTGAAATACAATAACCAAGTAAGTAATAAAACATTACAAGAAGTAAAGTGTCTTCTCCAAGCAGCTGAGAAAGGGTGATTCCTAAGTCAGCGGGGAGAAACACATAACTTATAATTGTCAAGTGATTGATTCAAGATGAACAAGTTGTTGAGTATAACAAAAACATTTATCTCAAATGCCATTTTATTCATGATGAGACATTGTTCCATGTTTTGGAATGAATGTTTTTTATGGTAACATACTCAACAAAATAGTTCGGACATACTTGAATCAAAGGCAATACATGATGAATATAAAATGTAAGACCCACCCAGCTATGGCAATGTGATTATTTGTCAAGTAAAACTAAAAGCGGACGTCAACTATATACCCAGTATGGTATTTAGGCTCGGCACAACTAAACACCTATGGTATTATCGACACCCTTAGTTTAGACAAAGAAACCTTTAGAAATAAAGGTATGCCACAAAGCTTCTAAGGTTAATTCAACACGAGAGTGTGAACTGTTCCAAAGAAAGATAGAGGTAAAGATACTTCATAAGATTCCTTTAAGTCATTAAGGAATGTACCAATGAAGTATAAGTTTGGTCAGAAGATATGAGTTTCTTCGGATCGGCAGGCCGAAGAATATCTTGACCAAGCAATCATCGATCATGATAATGTAGCGTGGAGTAATTCCTAAACGCATGTTACCTTATCTACATCAACGTGTTGACATTTATAAAGAGGATTGATGATAAATTCTTACATATTAACATTGTTCAACAAAACATGTAGCATGGAGAAATTTCTAAACGCATATGTTACACATCAAAGTTATGATGTAAGTTGTATCAATGTTGCAACTTCCGGAAACTTCCATCATATTTCAAAATGTGATTTGCAAATAACAGCGTAAACCCATAACCAATATGCCAACTAAAATGACAAATGGATATCATACAAGTCGTAGTATGATGGAAATCCATTATGTCATAAATCATATGTTAGGATTCAAAGAGTTTGTTACGAAATAAACACACATGCATCAAGCTGAACACATGGTGAATCTAAGTAATTATCCTAACAGTTTCTTGGGATATTACATAAATCCCTAAGATAGAAAATATGTAGTCAAGTATTATACTAAATTTCTATACAAGGGTGCACATATCTATTAGAGATAGTGGGAGATGAATTGACTTGGACTTAGTCAATGCTCTCGATGCACAAATGGTTGGCATAGGGAACAAGTTCCACAAGTACTTGTGGAATAGTAATATTCCAGAGACGCATACTGCGTAGGAAGTATGAAACCATGGTGATGGTTTTATATTCACTACGGTCAGTGATAAATTATTCATTAATAATAATAAATCCTACAAGTAAGCAGTATATGGAAACAAGCTAAGATTGACAAGATCAACTAAAATTCAATAATGGATTCCATGTATCAAAATTGCAAAGGGGATTATAAATTGAATACTGTGGTGGGTATTCAAATGAAATGATACATGGATGGTACAAAAATGGTACCAATAAGGCTCGATTGGTTATACCAAGTCAGTACGCCTAAATCTATTAGAATTTTACTTGTCATAGTTAAACTTCTAGAATCTTTTATTGGTCATTCGACGTCAAGATCATTTTTCGTGGAAGGTGTCTATACAACGCAACCAGAAAGAGATGATGACATCAAATGATGCCAATAAGGGTTGAAAGTTATAGAAATCCAATTCTGGATTAAAGTAAGAAACAAGATCTTAGAGCATTCATTATAAATGAATCTTTTCCTTGTGTCTACCAAAGGATAGTGGGAGCGCCAATGTTTTCCAAGTGAAATATGTTCAGCAACATATGGAAACAATTTTTGATCTTACAGTTAGATAAGATCAGGTTAAAATCAACTCTCCAATGATTGACTTCAAGTAGAAACCTAAGATCTTGGGAACAGGATCCACTAAGGTGGATCCAAAGGTTGCTTGGACCTAGTCAATCATACATATAGTGACATTGTATTGAAAAATACAAGTTGGAACAATTCAAGTTCAGAATTGTTGCCTATGTCACATGGCTTAATCTCTTCAAATTAATATGTTCAGAACATAGGAAGAGATTAAATTTGTGAATTGATACCATGTGATTTAGCGATGGATCAATCACATATGCCATATTATGTACAATAATTGATACTGCCAGGATATAATTTATTATAGGCAGATATCAATTATTTCCAGGAGCACTGCAAGTGATGCAGTCAGAACTGTCATCTTGTACTTCAGTAAGTACAAATGATATGTACCTGGAATATGGAGAATAAGGTATACTAGTTATGGTGGGACACATACTAGTAGTCCTTAGATAAATTTGATCTAGTATCATAGTTAGGCAAAGGAGATGAGCGATTCAAGCTCATAAAAGCTTGTGGTAGCCATACCTACACTGAGTACATTACAGCTTCTAAGGCAGCTAAGAAGTATTTATAAATCACAACGATTTTTCCCAATTCTTGGATTCTCACCTAGTGAGAAAAGTATTATCATAATAAGAATTATGACATTCTTAATAGCCAAGTTGTCAAGTTATGACAACGGACAAAAGTAATATACTCAGAGATACCTTATCTTTAGAAGTTTTACTCAAGCATATGAGGTCACATATAGCAGATATTCCACGTGGTGAAAATGTGGAAGTCCCAATAGTTAAAGCCATTACTTAGCAGAAGCATGGTATTTATCGTGTGAGTAGCTAACAATTTTAGTTAGCAAGTTGGCTCTAGTGCAAGTGTGAGTGTTGAAATAGCGGGTGCCCTAGACCCAACTATGTAGTACTTTTGATTACCATATCATGTGTATAGTTAGCTATGCATGATGTTATCTTACCATTATAGTGCAGACTTTTCTGCATCCACTATAATAATGGTAATGTCCAAAGGTTAGTTGTCGTATCGAGAGGTTATAGCAGATCTCGGGCTATAATGAGAACCTCGAGATACAATGACATTGATATTAAATATATGTTCTATATTCTAGATACATCTTACTGACTGTACATAGTAGATGTTTGACTATCAGGTGCTGGGGGCTCATAAGCATTGAGACTTCTTCTCATGAAGTTCGCACCTAGTGATCTCTAGTAGTGGGATCATAAGGACATAACTGTCAATAGGAACACCACATGTTTTGTGTGTCATTGGTTGTTCCTATCTACGGACATGTGTATTGCTCTCCTGACTTGAGACCATTACCAATGTATATCATTTAATTACGTACTTTGATGCAAGACGAAAACCATGGAAGTAATGTCATGGCGAGGTAGTTTGTATCTGGTGCGTCGTTGGTGGTATGACGTTGGTTGAATGGTCAAGAAAGGATTTGTCGCTTCCAAGTTTAGGAAGTTGTATATCTCAGGCATGGTTGATCAGGATGGTGTCGCCTTCATTAGTCTTTGGCCAAAGCAGTAGAAAGGAAAATCCATCCGTATAGATCAAAAAATAATAAAGCAAGATAAGGACGATGAAACAAGAGTGTGTCCTGCTTTATGAGATATTTAATGACAAAGAGATTATAGTACACAGTCAGTGTTCGTAGGATGGTAGTAGTTGCAATGACTATCCTTATTTCTTTAGGGGCCATGACGGGTTGCTAGAATCTGCTCTTGGTCTATGAATTTTATTCACTACTATTGCGATAAGGGCCTAGAGGGTCACACGCAATAGCGTATTCAAGAATCCGCCATATTCAGTTGAATAGGTATATGGACATAGTGGGCCCCGCCATGGGGTCCGAGCGTTGTCCATGTTGTCGATCACCAAAAGAATTAAATAAATTCATTAATATTCAAGTTACGAATATTTGGGATTGAATTTATTTAATATATTAACGAGTTCAGTAAATACGAGAAAATATTAATCGAACGAATATTATTTTAATATTCAATGTTTGCTTAATATTAAGCGGGACAACGAGTCGAGTTTAATGGCTCGGATTTTATCACGTAATATATTTAATATATATTACAAGTATGTGATAAAATAAATAAATAATATTGATGCAGTTTTAAGTCATCATAGTTATTTATTTAGTGGACGTGGAATTAACGGGGGCCGGGGAACCCAACCAGGTAATTTCCACAATCCGCTATAAATAGAGGAGAGGGGCTTAAGCACAATAACTATTCATGCCATTTTGTCTAGAGCTCCTCTCTCCTCCCGCTCTCTAGAGAGAGAAGCAGTTAATCCATGCTTGGGTCGAGTTTCTCCTCACGCATCGCAAGATCGACGATGCGGTGATCGTCAGGACGTTGAAGATATCGTTGAATCGCCGCGCTAGCACCCGGAGTTCAACGATCGGTGTTCCCGTGGATTTTTGAGGTATGTGTGGACGATCTAGAGGGATCCTACTATGGATCCTTCGTGCAACGATTGTCATCGACAAGTTGTGGTCGACTACGGCTTCGGATCTCCAGCGGGTAAGTTTATGTTTATGTTTTGTGCTCTTAATAATTTACGCGAGATCCTCGGACCTCTCCGAGGCTCGGATCGTCGGCGACGATAAGTTTCGTCGTCCCACCGACGAAAATTTTAAAATCCTCAGCCCACCGGCTTCCGCTGCGGGCCCTGAAAACCTCACAATGTTTGGGAAAATTTTAATATTTTCATCCAATGCGACGGGTTTTTGGTGTATCCCATAAAAAAGAATTACATTGTGTCTAACTATATTACACACCGTGTAATTCCCCGACCTGTTATTTTAAAGTATGTCGTGCGACTGATTTTTCCATTCATCTTGCTGCAGCTTTCTCCTCTCGACCCTAGGTCATCCTCTAGGAGATTTTGGAGTGTCAACCTACCTTCCGGATGTTCCAAGAGAGTGATTAATCCTTTGTAAGTGGTTTTGGTTAGGTTTTCCCCTTCTCTCCCTCGGCTCTCCAACTGTTGTGGTGAAATCCCTTGACCGTGTGCGTTGTTGGTTTTGATTTTGATCAGTTTTGATCTGAGATCCTCTTGGCGATCATCTGCACCATCTTCCTCATGGGTGTTTGTTTTTGGAAGTGTTGCGTTCTTCGCTGATCAAAGGTAGGGGGTATAAATCTTAACCCTATGGTTTGATAATTGTTATGTATATGTAATATTGTGATTGCACCAACATAACGTGCGCTTGAATTAATTAAATAATGAATGTGATTATTCTTTGCAGTCCATTGGCTTCAATTGGTTATTGATATAACTTATGACTACCCGTTTGGTGAGCAAACTTTGATATAATTGATTTGGCTAATTGCATAAAAGTGTGTTTAGCTGACATGAGACCTTAGGTGATTTCTTGATATAGAACCTCTAAGTTATGGATTATTGCTTATTGATTTGATTGTTGATCAATTGTGATAAAAATGAAAAGGAAATTGAAAGACAAATGGTAATTTGCATAATTCATCATTGAGACTTATGATGTGATATTGTGATATACATGTTGTTATGGTATGTTTTGTGATACTTGTTGAAATGCTTATATATCGGGCATGGCATTGGTACATGCACACTTATATGCTCTAATGCTGATATTGAGCGGGCTCGGTCCAGTCCCATGCTGTAATGCTTATATTGAGTAGGTTTGGCTCAGTCTTATTTTGTAATGCTTATAGGGTTTTGGCCCAGATGTAGTAATGATTACAAGACTTTGATCCAGTTGTTGTAATTTTGTCATGGTTATATGGTTGTGGTCGGCATGGTCGTGAGACATACTCAAAGATATTCTGGCATGACGTCGAAGCAGGTTATTTTACCATGGTTATATGGTTGTGGTTGGTATGGTCGGGAGATATGCTCAGAGATATTTTGTCATGGAGCCAAAGGAGCTTGTGGTTGTATTTTATTAGTTGTTGAATTAATTAATACACTTATCTATCGTTTTATTGCATATACTTCTTATCAAACTGGTTTGTATATACACGGTGGTGTCGACCTACTGAGTTATATTCACACCTTATTCGGGTCATCATATAGTACCCGAGCAGATTATATGGATGCAGGTTTGGACAAGGGAAAAAGACATTGTTGTTGATTGTCTTTGCTGGATGGGCTAAAGTTTGGAGATGGAACTGACGTGGGGTTTGGAATCGGGGACTATTAAGTCATTATTTGAGTTTGTTTGTCTTTTACTTGCATTGTTTCTAGAATGATATTTAGTTACATTCCATCGCGTCAATACATCCTTCCTTCAGTATTCATTGGATTGTTCAGTTGGCTCTTTATGTTGGTTTCTGCTGTATTATATTATTTCTATTATTTTCGCACTCTGATATTTATTTATTGTTGTTGGATATTATTCATTGTGTTCTAAACTCAGAATCCAGGGGGTATAGTCTCCCCACTATACCTATCATACCCTTGTTGTTAGTCGGTAGCCTCTGCCATATGGGGAGGCGCGCTTGAGGTCTCATAACCAACAATTTCTGATCACGTGATAGAGTGTTGGATGAGGAGACGTTACATGCACCCATTTGCTCGAGGTGATGTGGTTTGTTCAGAAACTCGTAGCATGATCAGACTCTTTTGAGATGGGGTCATCCGAAGACAATGAAACATTAATGGTTTTGAATATGTTACGTTTTTAATAAATTTAGCATACTAATGTAATTGTACAAACCAATATTTGAAATGCTTGTAACATAGTTTTTTTTGTATTTGTAATGTAAATTTAATTGAAATTAAATTTTGTATGTGTTTTTTGCAGTGTCCTGTAATTTTAGCACCACACTGCTGCAGCATGGATTTTATCAGCGCTAGGAATAACATTGATAAAAAGTCACTATCATTGTTAAAAATGCGTTGATAAAGACACTATTAACTTATCAGTGTTTTTTTAGCTTCGATAAAAGGTGTCAGATTTTAAATGTGTTTACAATATCAACGTTTTTTTTAGTGTTGATTAAGCCTATTTCTAGCTTTCTTAAATCTATTATCTACAAACGTGGATAAAGTAAATGTCTATTTTTTATTTAAAAAACATAAATATCAAAAATTGATAAAATTTAATGTTCTCGTCACCTGATTCAAACCCTTTATGTCAGATCATGTGTGGCACAAGGGCCATAACAAATATCACGTGATTTGTCAGTTGGGATAAGTGTATTGATATTGGGATACATAATAATACATTTATTCTGGAGATTGATGGTAGGTCCGCATGGGAAACTCAAGGAAGCGGGAGACTCCACACATTTATTTCAGGGGAACTGCGTTCGAATTTCGTAGTAGTGATAAAATTCATAATCTCTAACGCATTTATTTATTTATAGCCGTGAGAAATACCATTTTTTTATAAAACCTAATAGCGCCCGTTATTATTTCTCAGTCACTCGGTGTCATGCGGTTTCTCTGAACTGCTGCCGGTGCTTCTTCAAACATTGTTTTTCTTCTTTTATATTGACATAAAATCAGTATTATACAAATCTGAATACATTATTTATGCCATTGATGTGTATTTAAATGAGTATCGACATGTTTTGTTCATCCATTCTTACTATACATGGCAGGTTCGGGGATGAGGGTAAAAATGAAATAAAGTTGTATTGGCGAAATCAAGACCTCCTCAACTCACCATCATGAGTACAACAGAGGCATAACCACTGAACTACGTCTCGTGGGGCATATTCTTACTACGATTATTCGTGTGTGTCTATATAAAAACGCATACGTGCACATATATATGTGTGTGTGTATGTTTTTATCTACACCAAACAAATTGTTACTTATGCCAATTGTTGTCTTGTAGAGTAGCGTTTTGCAAAATTTTCAAACTGGTTTAAAAAAAACAATTAATGGTTCTAGGTTTTGTGTTTTTAGGGATTTAGGTTTATCAAATGTCAAATGAATGGAAATCCCGTCCAATAGCTTCAAACCATTTGAAACTCTTGACCCTTTATAAAAAAAATATTTTTACTTTTTATTTCACAAAATTTTAAACATCATTTAATTTTTTTTTTAATTCGGAACTAACATCATTAAAGTAATCTCAAAATATTCTAAAAAACTCCACCCGACCTCCCTTTTATAGGGTAGGGGACCTTGAAGTCCCTTGAGGATTTTCCATGTGGGATTTAGTTTCAATTTACCGGTATTACAATAATAATATAATAATAATAATAATACATAAATAATAACATATAATTCTATATTAGGTAGAGGGGGTTATAAATCACAAATAACACACACCACTGCTACAAATTCCAATTTATTTAGCAATGTCCTTTATCAACGCTAAAAAAACACTGAAGAGCCTTTTGTTGGCGCTAAAAATTCATTGATAATAGGTGACCCTTTATCAGCGCCTTTTTTAGTACTGATAAAGGTTCCATTTATCAGCGGTTTACTTATCGCTGATAAAAGTCTCTCCTTTAACAAAAACATCGATAAAGGACACCAAAAAAATTTAATTTATATACATATTTATATATTTTTAAATATTATTTATATAGCAATAAGTATATATAAGTAAATATGATATATAAATATGATTTATATAACTATATTATAATAAAAAAATTATAATCAGTCTTATTTTTATGGTTTTATATGTAAAAATTATCAAATTTATATTAATGAATAAAAAGTTTTAGTAATATATTTATATACAGTAATTACAAAATGTATATATAAATATAATATATTAATAATATATTTAAACAATTATTAAAATATAAAAATGAAAATATATTTATTTAAATATATATCATATTTGAATTTTTATATATGTATTCATATTAAATAATTAAAAATATACACATATATTTGTATATATGGATGTCTATGTGCATGCGTATGTATGTGTTGTATGTGTGTACGTGTGTATGTGTACATGTATGTGTATGTGTACATGTATGTGTATGTGTATATATATAGTTATATGCGTTGTGTATGTGTATGTTTATGTGTACATGAATGTATGTATGTGCATGTATGTATATGCATGTATGTATGTATATGTGTGTATGTGGATGTATTTGTATGTATGTGTATACTTATGTAATATGTGTATATATGCATATGTATGTGTATGTGTATATGTGTGTGTACGTGTCATTTAATATTGTTGTAATATATTCATTTTTTATAGTTCAAGACGGTTCGACCATAAATTTGGTAACCCAAATCCATGACCCGAAAAATTATTAATAAAAGGAAACATAAAAGGGAAAGCATAGGGAAACGGTACAAATAATACCCAAGGAAAGACACCCAAAGGCTATAAAAAAATATGCATACAGTCAGGTTGTAAAATTCCGTTACTATTTTTAGGTATTCCTAAACCTCTCTTTTGGTCATACTTTGGTTGAGTTTCGTTTGAGATTGTTTCAGGTGAAAATGTTGGAAATTTTGAAAGTTTATGGGTTGTGCACGGTTGGCGCATGGTTTTCCCAAACCGTGCACCCTCTCAGAGGAAACCATGCAAATCCCGAAAGTTAGAGTTTGCATGGCTGGCGCACGGTTTGAAAAACTGTGCGCCCGCCTAGGAGAAACCGTGCAACCCTATTAAAAGGGGCACACAGTTAGGGCGCACGGTTTGTCTAACCATGCAGCCTTGCCCAGGAAATCCTACGAACAAGATTTTTAATCTGAAAATTAATTTTAAACATCCCAAGACCCCTATTTTAGATGCTTGACAGGCCTAATTCAACCCATAGCGATTTATTCTTCAAGGGGAGCTCCCAAGAGGTGATTTTGGCCTCTCTACACCCTTCTAGAAGTGAATCGATGCTAGGAGAACGACGTTCGATCTTCTCTCGGTAGGTTTCCTCTTCCCGTTCTCTATCTCCCGCTCTCTTCTCTTTCCTCCCTAGGGTTTTGTAGATCTTCATGACGTTGGAGGATCTAATATCCGCTATTTTAGATCCTGAATCTAGGGTTGATTCTCAGATTCTTGTTGCCGACAATCTGGTTGGAGTTTCCCCGTTTAGGGATTGGTGTTTTGAGTTCCCGTGATTCTGAGGTAGGTGGTTCCATTATGATGACCCTATTTTGATCAACCTTAAATTGCTTGATTTAAATTCAATTGCTTGACATAAATGAAACTGCTTTCGATTGTTTTGATTAAAAAACCGACTCTATTGAATTGGGGATTTGAAATTGGATTTGGCATGAATTTGAGAAAACCCCTAATTCCCTTGAATTATGGTCTGTTTATGGAAATTGATGGAATTTGTGGAATTAAATTGTGGGATTTAAATTTGTTGGATTTAAATTTTGAAATTGATTTGATGAAATTGATTTTAATTTGTCATTTGAGAAAAAATGGCTTGAAATAATTTTTATAGAAACTCATTGGTTTTATCTTGAAATGACATGATTTGATTAAAAACCCGTTTTGATTATTAAATGGAAAATTGGCATATTTGATACGAGAGAATGTGATGAATTGTATTTTAATCATTTTTAAAATAAATTGTCCATCAAGTATTTGTATTAGACCACATACAAGCCTAGGTAGTTAGTGAGTTATTCGGGACAACACTCTATGATTTACAACACTAACAATACATAAATGCAGCATGTCACATACCTGATGGGATGGTAATGTGTTCTCCTTGGTCAGCATCGAGGGGGACGCGTGTACACATATTTTCGTGAAAACTATTGACTGTGAGAAGTCCCATATCCTGGGACTATCGTACCTTTTGGCGTATGACCATGCTGATCAGTTTTTTGTATTTAAATATAAATATATATATATATATATATATATATTCCATTGTTTGTAAAATTTTTACCATGCTTTCTGAATTTATATAACCTGTTTTATATAAAGTGTTTATTAAACCATTTGTTTAAAGTATTTTCCATCATTTGAAAACTAAAGCATGTTTTGTTTTAAATATGCTTTTGAAATACTATGTCTGTTTATTTAAAACTAAAAGTTTTATTTGGTTAATTAAATGTTGGCATATTATTATGGAATCCTTGGTGAGACCCTGCTGGGATTTTAGCTCACACTCTACATGTATCTTTGGATGTTTTTAGATTATCTTCTTCCATGTTCGAGCAAGGGTAAGGTGCCACTTGGAAGTGGTAGTAGCTGTTGATATTTGGGTGTGGAGAGTTGTGTCCATTGGGACTTTGGGTGGTTTCCTATTTTTTGGTACTTTTCTGTAGTACTTTGGGATGTTTATGCATGTTTTACTTCTGGTACACTTCTCTATGTGGAGTTCTTCATGTATGCATACTGACTTGTTTATCTTTCTTCCACAGTATTTGTGGAAAATTTGTTCCCAATTTCATTTTTTATAAATTCAGGTGCTAGTCGTCAACCCATGGGGATCTGGAATGCCCTTTAATCTATGTCGAGATTGGCTCAGTTATTGGGTTACCAGGGTACCAGGGCCGATTAATGAAAAAGTTGTATCAGAGCTCTAGGTTGATCTTCTTTTTTATATCAATATGCAGTTTGTGTATTCTTTTTGGGACTTAAGAGGTAGTTTCAATTGAATTCTTGGCTATCTCTCATCGCAATGAGCCTTAAGTCACCATAGGTGGTTTGGGAAATATGTCTTGATGATTAGTTCTAGTCTTTTACCTACTTTTGATTTGGATATATTGAATTCCAAATCTTGTGTTCTTAACTGTTGCAATTATTTTTCCCTTTTTTCTATGTTGAGTGTTAATCTGATGTCTTCTATGTTGTCTACTGATGTTGTGTAACATCATGCCTCCGAGAATACGTGAAAATCAGTCCCATGAGGAAGCTACTAATGAACCTCTGCGAGTGAATCCTCTCGTGGACCTGAGTTTGGTTAAGGTGATTGGGCATACTGTCCAAGATTTGAGACAAGCACCACCACCGGTTCCTATTCAGGCTCCAACCATGGAACCTCAGAGGGATGTTCTCTAGGATCAATCTTTGGATTTCCTTCACAAGAATCCACCATAATTCAAAGGCTCTAACGATCCTCAAGAGGCCAAGTAATGGTTGAGTAGGTGAGTTCTTGTAAACATTTGATCAAATCAAGGTGAAGTGTGTCACCTTCATGATGGAGGGGAAGAGCATGAGATAGTGGGACATGATGGTGATGAAAAAGAAGCACGAGGGCTTGGAGTGAAAATACTTCAAGGATATTTTCACAGAGCACTTTATCTAGAGTTGATGGTGTTGGCCAAAACTATAGAGTTATTAAAACTTGAGCAAGCTGACAGAACCGTGAAAGAGTATGCAAACCATTTTGCTGATCTAGTGCAGCTTTCACCTGAGATAGTATCAAATAAAAAGATAAATACTAGAAGGTTTGAGTTGGGACTTAAATATGATATTCTTTCTTAGGTTTTCTTGTTGAAGCTGTCTTATTATGATAATGTGCTGGATAGTACGTTGATGGTCGAGATGGACCTAGCAGGTAAGTCAAGGTTAACGAGAGTCCCTTTTTCTCTGAGTGGCATTGTAAATTACTCTAAGGGAAAGTGAAAGTGTGATGATTCTTGTGGTTGTTCTCGACAATAGAGTTTTTTTAAACTTCCTATAGTGCCCGGTATAGGTCCTTTGATTTTCTACTAGTGTGGAAATCTAGGGTACTCTAAGAGGGTTTTCACTGATGCACCCAAGATCTGTGATTCATGTGGACGCTTAGGTCACTTGAAAAAGTTCTTCCATGCCATTTCCACTCCACATAGTGGCATGAGACCATCAACGCCTACCAAAACCGCAGTGCAATAAGATGCTTCATGAGAAAATGGGTTCCATCCACATGCATCTGGAACAAAGCTTATCCATGTAGTGGAAGAGTCTCCAGAGTAAGAGGATGTGGGTCCAATGACTATGAGAGGTACCATCACTATAACTTCATCATTAGTGACTGCTTTATTTTATACTACTGCATCTCACTTGTTTATTTCAACCCGTATTGTTAATCTGTTAAATATTCTTATGGATATTTTATCATATGTGATGGATATTACTACACCCCTCAGAATAAATAGAGAGCATGGTATCTGTAGTCTCGCTTGTGTTTTCTCATTATCAGATATTGAGTTTGCTTGGATTTTTATGGTTCTCGACATGAAACTGATTGACATTATTTTCAGGATGGATTGAATCATTGCCAATAAAGCCCAAATTGATTGTTATCTTTGACGCGTCTCATTTATAACACCCGATGGGGTGTGTTGTATCTTTCAAGGTGAATGAGACCCAAGTTTGAGTAGATAAAGACCTTATCTAGAGTTTTGGAAATTAATATATGTGTTTTCTTTTGATCTGGAGAGAGAATCTTTGAGCGGTGACCCCCCTACAGCGGTCGTTGAGTTTCCCGACATGTTTCCTTCTGACTTCTCTGGTTTTTCACAGGTATGGTAGGCAGAGTTCTCTATTTACTTAGTGCCTGGTACTCAACCAATTTCTATTCCTTCTTATTACATGGCACCAGCTGAAAAGAAAGAGCTAAAGACTCAGCTGGATGATCTTCTAAAGAAGGCTTTATTCTCCCAAGTGTGTCACCTTGGGTGGCGCTAGTTCTCTTTGCTAAGAAGGTTGACAATTCTCTTCTCCTTTATGTTGATTACCGAAAACTCAACAGAGTTACAATAAATAAAAAGTATATGTTGCCATAGATTGATGATCTTTTTGATTAGTTGAAATGGGAAAATTGGTTCTCAAAGATTGATCTTTGATCTGGTTACCATCAATTGGGAATAAAAGAATCTGGCATTTAGAAAACTGCCTTTCAGAGCAGGTATGACCATTATGAGTACTTGATCATGCTATTTGTTCTAACCAATGCTCAAGTAGTCTTTATAGCTTTAATGAACAAGATTTTCCATGATTACCTTGATGCTTTCGTGGTAGTCTTTATGGATGACATCTTCATTTACTCTATGTATAAAGAGGATCATGTGCATCATCTGAGATAAGTTCTGTAATTGTTGAGAAATCACCAACTTTATGATGAGCTTTCAAAATGTGATTTCTGAATTCAGGAAGTGAATTTCTTGGGACACGTGGTGTCATTTAAGAACCTGATTCTCCGTTGAGGTACACATCTTGTGTTTTCCATCAGTTCTAAATTTAATTTCTTAAAAATGGCCAAATGTGAATGCCCTTTGGAGTTATAGAGGTCTTTGGGGTGTTTGGGGCTGGTCTGGATCCCGAAATCTGAGTTTTGGGTGAAAAGAGAAGGTTGCACAGTTAGTCAAAATCATGCGGGTTGGGTCGCACAGCCATGCGCCAACTCTGCAAATTTAGCAGACTTTGACAGAGAGTTCAACATGGTTTGTTCATGGTTTGAAAAATCATGCAGGATAATCGTGTTCTATGCCCATGACTTATAGGAATCCTTGCACACTTTCCACATGGTTTGTCAAACCATGGGGATAAATCGTGCGAGACTAGTTGTGTTTTTTAATATTTTTAATTTTTAAATAAAAATCTTATAAAACCTAAATTGGGCTTTCTTCAAACGGACAACAACCTCCTTCACATGAAAAGCTCGCCTCTTGAGCCTATTCTAGGATTTTAGATCCCCACTCCATCTAACCTCCGAATCGAGTGTCGTTCATCTCCTTGGATCCACAACAGTAATGCCTCTATTCCTTTTTATCCTTTCTTGATTCTCCTGGATATCGATTGCGCTATTTGAATTTTGGCTCATATGCCCTAATATCCTGTTCTTCACCTGTTCTTCAGATTTATCCCAAAACAGGGTGAATCAGAGCCTGATACTGGATGAGCTATCTAGAATGAGCCTAAGGTAGGTGGTCTCATGCCTTTTGCTAATTTTCGAGTTGATTATATATGTCAAAGTGTCACACGTCCATTTTTAGAGTGTCGACTTGATTTATAATTGAACCCTGTTGTTTCCTATTTTTGTTTAGGTAATGCAATAGGGTTTTTAACGTATGTAATAGGTTATACACCTATATTAAGGGCCAACCCATGGGTGAGTTCCCATGGATGACCTTTTTATGGCTATTTGGCCTAGGATGCCTATGAGGCACGCCTTTGATTCCCTTTTATGGGTTGTTAAAAATGAAATTGGTTGTTAATGGAATTAAAATAGTGTTAAATTGAAATTGAATTGGTTAAGGGTATGGGATGGTTGACTTCCCCCATTCCCCTTGTATGCCTATGCTTGTTAAGCATGTTTGGATTGATTTGCTTAGTCTATTGACCTTCCCATGTGAGTTAAATAATGTTAAAGCTATGTAATATTTTAATTTTCATGTGTTTCTTGTTATGAGAAGTATTCCTATGTGAGTAAATGGAAGGCTAAGCCTTATGAGGTTGGTACTTGATTGAGAGACCCTTTGGTGGTGAGTTATATTAGCTATTTTTGGGTTTTGACCTCAGCATGCCTAATGAATATTTAAATGAGTTGAATGATGAGATGGTAAATAGACTTGAGTGAATCATGGATTCATATTAGATTTACATGTATGGGATCATAGACTATTGTACTTTGTTCATTGAGCGAACCTTGGATTCAGTTAAAATTCCAAGGACGAGCTCAAAGGGTTTATTATGTTTAAGCCGTGAGTGAACCATGGATGCCATGGACAAGCTCATAGAAGCTGACTTAAATGCCAAGTGAATCATGGATCCTTATAGGACTTCCATGGATGGTCTCGAGAAGCATTTGATTTATATTTCATGAGTGATACTTGGGGAATCCCTATAGCACCTCCAAGGATGGTCTCAATTGACATGAACTTATACCACACATAGAGTGATACCGAGTTCCTGAGAGGTTTACTGGGATGGGCTTATAGGGTGTCGTTGGATTTGCACCTAGAGTGATACTTGAATTCCAAATTAGGAATTTCAAGGATGGGTTCATGTTATAATTGAATATTGAAATGGAATGAATTATGTTGCTTTTTCCAATCCAAATCACAAGCTTGGATTCATTATTCACTTATTCTTACTTAGATGGCCTTCTGAGGCATCTGTTGTGCTTAAAATTATACAGGGGATTCCGAGCTTGAGACGGATATCAATACTTATGAATTTAATTAAATTGAATTGTTAAATGGATAATGAAATAAAATGTAAATGAAAATCAGTGATGGTTGGTTGTTTACTTTTGAGTACTTCCTAGATTACTTCTTTCATTATTACACACTTCCTGTTATATATATATTCACTAACAGACTGGCACAGACCATGGGTGGTTGAATACTGAGATTTAGTCTCACACCCGATTTGGGTCATGTTTTTGACCCAAAAACATTATATGACCGCAAGTTTTGATAAGGGAATGCACCCACCTATAGGTACTTGATATGTTGCTTAGGAGTAGGAGAGCATGAGACCAAGCTGAGGCTTGCGATGCTTCTAAGATTCTTTTTGGTCTTTTTTAATTTTGGAAATTGTATTTTATATGACTGTAGTGTACCTATTTTGACTACTTTATTAGAAACATGTGACATATATCATCAAATTTTGTATGATATGTTATTTGGATTATTTTTACTATCAGTCTTCTGCTGTTTACTTCTGTTTTATAGTATTATTTCTTCCACTATTGATTTTTTATTGTTTTAGCTATGTTAAACTTTGATAACGAGGGAATAGTATTCAAACTATCACACCTAGGTCATCACTACTAGTCAGCAGTCTCTGGCATTTGGGGAGATGCGCTTGAGGCCATGTGGCTAACTGAGCTCAGAGAACTATTGAGTGGCTTCCGGATTCAGGACGTTACAAAGTGGTATCAGAAGAGTCTTTTCTGGTTTACTTTTTTTGTTTGAAAACAATAGACCGAGATAGGAAGGAAATGGAATTTGGTAATAAGTTTTTATCAGGAGTAGCTACCTTGCGTATAGGAAAAAACTAGATTACCTTGAATTGAATTGTTGATTTTTGGATTTTGAGCTATTACAGTTGATTCAATTTCACCATTGGGAAACACACTTGTGTTGTGCTGTTATTATTGATATAATTATGGGTTCTATTATGTTTAAATCTAATGAGATGAGGGTATTCCATCTGATGCATCATATAAGAACCTTCTATAAATCACATGCCATCTATAATTTTCATTCCATTTAAAGATAATTACTGATTGCATCATGTTGCGATAGATGTAACACCCTAAGAATTTACAAATAAATTTAATTGAGAATGCATGAAACACTAAATCCCTACAAAACAACACATTTTATAATCTATTCATTAAGCACAAATTTTCCTCTACTATGTTTTGAATTTCAAAAAATGGTCATCTAGAGTTGCGATCGGTAAGTCATTTGGAGTCTGATAGAACCAACTTGATTTTTTGATGAATAGTAACACACCCTTATGAATAGTAATATGAATAGTAATATGACCCATATGAATAGTAAGAAAATAATATTATTTTATTTTCTTAAGGTAATAAGATGATTAGATCTTAATTAAGTTTTCAATGTGATATAAAACTAATTATACCTTTAACATTGTTATTTTTCAAATTAACTATGATTTTATTTAAAAACTAAATTAATAATATTTAGAAAAATATTTTTGAAAAATGGAGTTCATTTTTTAATTCTCCACATCAAAAAATGGTTAGGGTGAATTTTGGTGATTTTTCTGAAATTCTTGAATTTTTGATGAATATGAAATACTGTAAAATACCGTATATACAAATTATCAGTATAATACACTATTTATGACATCATAAGTGATGTAAGACCACTTGGTTCGAACTCACATGCCATTATTACTATTTGAGGTCACATTAATTAAGATTATTCATAGTCTTGAGAAAAAATATTATAATAATGATTAAAATAATGAAAAATACTTCCTCTCCTCCACTATAAATACCACCCTCATTACCCTCTTCCTATCACACCTCTCAATCCTTGAGCCTTACCTAAGTTCTTCCCAATACTCCTTCCAAGACTCTTCTCCACGTCCTAGATATTTTGGTCTCACCAAAATTCCAAAACCAAAGGCCTTAAGAAGGATCTCAAGGGGAAGAGATCAAGAGGTAAATATCCTCTTTTGTTTTCTTTCTTTTCTTTCATTTTATGTTATTCTTTTTAATTTCCTTTGGATTATGTTGGGATATGTAATTACATATCCCCTTTACTTCCCGTATTATTTAAGAGTGATGGTATACCCCTTTTATCTCATCAAACTATTTTATAAAATTTTATGTGACACCGTTAGACTGCCGAATTTTCATTAGAGATTTTTCAATTTTCTTCTATTTTGAGTTCCTTTATTTTCTACTTATTTCCTCATATCCCCTCATCCAAATGATATGATAATTACAGTACCTTACATGAAATAGAATTTTATTATTCTAATGTAATATTTTATCATCATCTCTTTTCCCCCCTCCTTTTATACTATAAATGCAAATACCGTCCGAGATGTGTTAAATTATCATACTCAAGGAAGACAGGTTTTCAATTTGCATTACTATCCTCAAGACTGGTCATGAAACCTTTTTAATGGTTGAAACATATTTTAATATATTTATTTTATCTTATTCAATATTCTGAAATCCTTACACACTCATAATACAAAATAATAATACAAAACATGTTCATTATGCACAAAATGGGAAAAGTTAATCCAAGTATTTATCAATAACCTTTAACTAATGAATCATCCTGAAGTATATAAAAAAATCATTATAAAATCATTTATATATCTTTAATGTCACTAATAATATATATTAAAAATTCTGTATGTTTAATCACATTTCAAATGAACTTCCATTCATGAATACAAATAAACAGATCATGAAAATCAAGGGAGAAAATTCTACCAAAACAATAAAATTGAATCTCTTAAAACCCATCAAAAAGGTCATGAATGAACCTAATAAGGTTATACCATATCAATTACATGTTTATGAGGTTATTTAATTATTAGTTAATGAAGATAAATTTTATTATTTAGGTCGTTAATAATAATCAAGAACACCTTCGAGCTTAAGGTAAGGGATATCTTAACTCAATTTCCATTCATTGAGTTAAACATTAATGTCATTGGTTTTGTATTTCACCAGAATTTGTGTGAATTACCTATGATTGTTTTATTATGTATATCCACTTTTGTTTTTCGGGTTTATGTTTTTTAACATATAATTATGTCATTGATTTGTCCTCCATATAATGACATGTTCTTGGTAAGGGTTTCTTCATCCCACTTCCATCTTTGTGAGATATTCTGTATTCACTACTATTACTTGTGTATGGTGTATGTATACTTCCCATTGATGTTTCATAATATCAATATATTTATTTTTATGATATTCAATGTATCATTTGATGACTATTAATTTTTGGTCATAGGGTTCAATTGATTACAAAGTAGTAAGTATTTTCTACCCGAACCTCCATTTTCATTCAGGTTGCTCTTATTCTCTATTCACCTCAATGAAATTATTATTTATTTTTATGTACTCATAATAAATTATGTGTTAATGTCCTATATATGTTTACCAATCCAAATAATTCTTTATTTTTTTTTGGAATTTGCATGTTTTAAAATAATCTTTCAAAAATTCTTTCGAAATACAATCTTGATTCAAGGAACTTCTAAAATTATTACCTATTTTGATGTTCACTCTGTAATCTATTTTAAGCCATGTTTATATTTTTAAATCACACATTTAAAATTATATTTTGGTTCATTTATGTTTTTATGAAATAAAACATACCTTTGTGCTTTAAAATCTCTTTAATGAATTCCTTAAACTGCCCTAATATGTTTTAATTCTAAAGCTTCTTTAAAATCACGTTTTACATAATTTCACTTCAGTAGGACATCATTTATGACTCAAATGTAATCTCAATGTCCTTAACTTTTATTTTCTGGGATATAAATATTTAAAACCATATTTATGTAAAATACAAATTATTTACCAAAAGAACCCTTCTTTCCAAAGTAAAATGGAATTTTCTCCTCACACTTTAACTTTTTGAGATATATGCCTTGTTCATCACTTATTTATTTCTTGTGGTGTATGTACTGCCATTTGTTATATCATATTGAGAGTATCCTTATTATCATGATATTCTAATGGATTATGATTTGAATATTTCAAGGTGGTATGAGACACTTTGGAATGTTTAAGGATTATTTTCTCAAGAATCTTTCAATGGTCTCATTTAAAAGTATATTTATTTATGTCAATATCCTTTGATGAATCTGTATCCTAAAATATATATGGATATTGATAAGGCATTTTATAGTTGTATTAAATCTATGTATAAACAATTATTTGGACATGTAGTAGTGGGTGGGGCCCGCTATAGCCCCTCGATGCATCAACAGGTCTCACGAGACAAATCAGTTGGTGAAAAACCCTTCAAGTTTGTTTCCAAAAATCAGATGGGTTTCTACCCACATAATTAAACATTTTTGATGGTATTGTGGCATCATGGTCCAGATAAATGACATCCAATTAATGATTAGTCTCTTTATTCATTTTCAGTTATTATTATCCATGAGGTTTTCACTATGACAAAACCTATGGATGTAGTTTCATTCTCAGTTTATTAAAGGCGCATGTTATTCATTTATTCACTATGACATGTTGACTATGACTAACTGTTTATGATTTAGTTATTATTGATTCATGATTCTGCTATTTTTAACCCTTAATGATCATTTTAGTTCACCCCTTTCATTTGTTTAACTTTAATAGGTTATGAAGAGGAGACCATTTATTGGGTTATCATGGATGCAGTCTTTTAGTTTTTGTTATGTGCTATATTTTGTTACCTTTCCCAATATAATATGAGTTACATGTATGTATTTAGTTTCTTCAAGACTAATAAACTACACGGTCCTTAGGTATTTGATTCCTTGTAATCATTCCAATGTAATTAGTAATGCACCGGCTCCGGTCTAGAGGGGTCAATGCGTTACAGTTGGTATCAGAGGTAGTTTAGAAGAAACCTTGGGAACTAGATTTATAAAATGTAGGTTAGGGAACAAATCCCTAAGATGGTCTATGAGTATAAATAAACAAGGAAATCCTATAATTTTGGTAAGGAATAGATTATATGGATCTTTCTAGAAAATACATCCTTGTCCGGATACAAACAAGTAGAGGTGGGTCTGATACAGATGTACCTAGGAGTGAAAATTATGACAAGGAGTTTTGGGCTTGACCTAGGGTGTCCTGGTACACGAAAACTGACCTTGCTGCACTATTTGTTGGAAACTTCTGGGGGATATTCTTAGGATAATTCATATTTTATTTACCCACCATTATGAAGGATTTATGCCCCCAAATTGACCAAAGAATATGGTTCTAGGATTTACGATACTTAAATTTATGATATGTGCTATACCATGTTTAGAGTTATAGAGAGTTCATACTTTTATGAGATAATATATAATATGGAAATTTATTAGAAATGGAACATAGTAGAAGGAATAAAAACTTCACCAATGCACGTGATACGAAGCGTAAGAAGGATCATATCTCTAATGGTCTTAAGCCTTCTTTTCAAAGGAAGATTGTCTCCCAAGTAACCTCATCATATAAGGAAATAATATCATGTGTTAACAAGGTATGTAAATACTTCTCTGAGTCCTATGTATTTGAAGGTAAGAAAAAGAATGAGAGGATGGTAGAGAAATACAGGGATAAATGGAAGAAGGGAAAGAAGAGTTTTCCCACATGTGAAAATTGTGGAAAGAATCACCATGGTAAATACTTGAAGGGAATGAGAGTTTTCTTTAAGTGTGGAGAAAAAGGACACAAATTTCATGATTGCAAGGGTAAGAAAATGGGTTTCAATGTACAATTCTTCAATTACACGGAGATGGGACACTATTCAAATCAATGTCCCAATCATCAAAGGAATATACCCCAAATGCTGGTTTTGGATAATGATCAAGTTATGATGCTACTACAGACGAATTAGAATTATTAATATTCCTAGTCAAGAATCATTTTAATTCAATATTTTGTCAGTAATGTACTGGTTATATGAATTATGAGATATATAAGGATTGTACTGTAGTACTCTTTCATTAAGGATTTATAGTCGTATGATGAATGGTACAGAGGAAAAGTGATTCAGAAGAAAGTTAAACTTTAAAAAAAAATACATGATTGAGGGAAAGGAAAACTTAATATATATTTCTGATGTTGAGATAATGATGATGAAATTATTGATTTGGATAAATATTGACTACCTTGGAACTGATTTTTGACTTGTCGAGAAGTGGTCTATGCTTTCATCGATGGATTTTACAACACTTTTGGATTTAAGGAATATATCCAATAACATGTATATTACTTAAGGAATGTATAATAATTCGTGTTTCCAATATGGTTTTTATGGTAATTCAAGGTATTTCCATATTTTAGGAGGATACATGATGAAGTTATTCACATGTTTGGAATGTGAATTTTAGAACTACTTCTTGTTGATTAAGGGTTAATGATAAGTTCATCATGGAAATTTAGATACCTTCATTATAATGAGTAGAATCATTATATTTTGCAATTTTAACCATTTAATTTTTTTTAAGTTGATCATTGTATAGGGTTTTTAGAGTTTAATGTCACTACATGATGATTTTATTATTCTTCCATGACAATGTTGTCCAATTAGAATTCATTGTTTTGTAGTAATCGATGCATTTCCCCTTCCTATTATTAAGAGGATATTTTAACCGTATTCCTGATGTGGGTTTCTCGCAAGGAAATTTTCAAGTATCAACCATTAACTTTTGAAGTTTAATTTCAAATTTCAAGGATGAAATTTTTTTAAGTAGGGAATAATGTAACACCTAAAGAATTTACAAATAGATTTAATTTAGAATGCATGCAACACTAAGTCCCTAAAAAATAGCACATTTTATAATCTAGTCGTTAAGCACAACTTTGCCTCTACTATGTTTTAAATTTCAAAAAATGGTCTTGAAGAGTTGTGATCAGTAAGTCATTTAGAGTCTGATAGAACCAACTTGATTTTTTGATGAATAGTAACACACCCTTATGAATAGTAATATGACCCATATGAATAGTAAAAATAATATTATTTTATTTTCTTAAGGTAATAAGATGATGAGATCTTAATTAAGTTTTCAATGTGATATAAAACTAATTATACCTTTAACTTTGTTATTTTTCAAATTAGCTATGATTTTATTTAAAAATTAAATTAATAATGTTTAGAAAATTATTTTTGAAACATGGAGTTCATTTTTGAATTCTACATGTCAAAAAATGGTTATAGTGAATTTTTGGGATTTTTCTGAAATTCATGAATTTTTGTTGAATAGTGAAATACAGTAAAATACTATATATACAAATTATTAGTATAATAAACTATTTATGACATAATAAGTGATTTAAAACCACTTGGTTCAAAATCACATGCCATTATTACTATTTGGGATCACATGAATTAATATTATTCATAGTCTTGAGCAAAAATATTATAATAATGATTAAAATAATGAAAAATACCTCCTCTCCTCCACTATAAATACCACCCTCATTCCCCTCTTCCTCTCACAACTCTCAAGCCTTGATCCATACCTAAGTTATTCCCAATACTCCTCCCAAGGCTCTTCCTCACATCCTAGAGATGCTGGTCTCACCAAAAGGACAAAACCAAAGGCCTTAAGAAGGATCTCAAGGAGAAGAGATCAAAAGGTAAACATCCTCTTTTGTTTTATTTCTTTTATTTCATTTTATGTTATTCTTATTAATTTACTTTGGATTATGTTGAGATATTTCATTCCATATCCCACTTAATACCCATATTATTTAAGAGTGATGAGATACCCCCTTTCTCTCATCAAACTATTTTATGAAATTTTAAGTGACGTCGTTAGGCTGCCGAATTTTTGTGAGAGATTTCTCAATTTTCTTCTATTTTGAGTTCCTTTATTTTATACTTATTTCCTCAAATCCAATCATCCAAATACTATGATAATTCTAGTAACTTACATGAAATTTAATTTTATTATTCTAATGTAATATTTCATCATCATCTCTTTCCCCCCCTCCTTTTATACTATAATTGAAAACACCGTCTGAGATGTGTTAAATTATCACACTCAAGGAAGACGGGTTTTCATTTTGCAATACTATCCTCAAGACTGGTCATGAAACCTTTTTAATGGTTGAACCAGCTCTTAATATATTTATTTTACCTTATTCAAAATTCTGTAATCCTTACACATTCATAATACAAAAATAATAATACAAAACAAGTTCATTATACACAAAATGGGCAAAGTTAATCCAAGCATTTATCAATAACTTTTAACTAATGGATCATCCTAAAGTATATAATCGAAAATAATTATAAGATCATTTATATATCTTTAATTTCACTAATATTATATATTAAAAATTCTGGATGTTTAACCAAATTTCAAACCAACTTCCATTCATGAATACAAATAAACGGATCATGAAAACCAAGGGAGAAAATGCTTCCAAAACAACAAAATTGAATATCTTAAAACCCATAAAAAATGTCATGAATGAACCTAATATGATTATACCATATCAATTTCATGTTTATGAGGTTCTGGAATTATTAGTTAATGAAGATAAATTTTATTATTCAGGTCATTAAGAACAATCAAGAACACCTTTGAGCTTAAGGTAAGGAATATCTTAACTTAATTTCCATTCGTTGAGTTAAACATCAATGTCATTGGTTTTGTATTTTACCAGAATATGTGTGAATGACCTATGATTATTTTATTTTGTATATACAATTTTATTTTGTGGTTTTATGTTTTTCACACATAATTATTTCATTGATTTGTCCTCAATCTAATGATACTTTCTTGGTAAGGGTTTCTTCATCCCACTTCCATCTTTGTGAGATATTTCGTATTCACTACTATTACTCGTGTTTGGTGTATGTATACTACCCATTTATCTTTCATACCATGAATCTATTTATTTTCATGATATTCAATGTATCATTTGACTATTATTAATTTTTTTACATAGGTTTCAATTGATTATAAAGTAGAAAGTATTTTCTACCCGAACCTCCATTTTCATTCGGGTTGCTCTTATTCTATATTCACCTCAATGAAATTATTATTTATTCTTATATACTACTCATAAATTCTGTGTTAATGTTCTATATATGTGTACCAATAATAATCCTTCTTTATTTTTTGGGAAGTTACATGTTTTAAAATAATATTTCAAAAATTCTTCAGAAATACAAGCTTGATTCAAGGAACTTCTAAAATTATTACCTATTTTAATATTCACTCTATAATATATTTTAATCCATGTTTATCTTTTTAAATCACACATTTTAAATTATATTTTGGTTAATTTATGGTTTTATGAAATAAAACACACCTTTTCACTTTAAAATCTCTTTAATGAATTCCTTAAACTGCCCTAAAATGTTTTAATTCTAAAGCTTCTTTAAAATCACTTTTTACATAATTTCACTTTAGTAGGACATCATTTATGCCTCAAATGTAATTTAAATATCCTTACCTTTTCTTTTCTGGGATATACATGTTTAAAACTAGATTTATGGAAAATACAAATGATTTACCAAAATAAATCTTCTTTCCAAAGTAAAATGTATTTTTCTCCTCACACTTTAACTTTTTGAGATATATGCCTTGTTAAACACTTATTTCTTTCTTGTGGTGTATGTACTTCCATTTTTTATATCATATTGAGAGTCTCCTTATTCTCATGATATTCTAAGGGATTATTAGTTGAATTTTTCAAGGTGGTATGGGACACTTTTGAATGTTTAAGGATTATTTCCTCAAGAATTTTTCAATGGTCTCATTTAAAAGTTTCTTTATTTATGTCAACATCCTTTGATAAATATTTATCCTCAAATATATATGAATATTGAGAAGGAATATTGTACGCATATTAAATCTATGTATAAATAATTATTTAGACATGCAGTGGCAGGTGGGGCCCCCTATATCCCCTCGATGCATCAACAGGTCTCATGAGACAAATCAGTTGGCGACAAACCCTTCGAGTTTGTTTCCAAAAATCAGACAGGTTTCTACCCATAGAATTAAAGCATTTTGACGGTATTATGGTATCATGTTCAGGATACATTATGTCCAATTAATAAGCATTATTTTTATTCATTTTCAGTTATTACTATCCATGAGGTTTTCACTATCACAAAACCTATGGATGTAGTTTCATTCTCAGTTTATTAAAGGCACATGTTATTATTCACCATGCCATATTGAATATGCCTAATTGTTTATGATTTAGTTATTATTGATTCATGATTACACTATTTGTAACCCTTACTAAGCATTTGATCGCACCCCATTCATTTGTTTACCTTCAACAGGTTATGAATAGGAGACCATTTATTTAGTTCTCATGGATGCAGTATTTTACTTTTTGTTATGTGTTGTATTTTGTTACCTTTCCCAATGTAATATGAGTTACATGTATGTATATAGTTTCTTCAAGAATAATAAACTACTCGGTCCTTTGGGATTTGATTCCTTGTAATCATTCCAATGTAATTATTAATGCACCGGCTCCAGTCTAGAGGGGTCGGGGCATTACAATAGATGTTGTGATAGATATGCCATGATATATATGAATGATGTTGTGATATGTATATTGGTATATATTATGTCATGGATTGGATGGATTCCAAGATTTGGTACCTGAGGTGGATGGGCCCTATTGGATCATAAATTGTTGGATCATGTTGTGGACTTAAATTGAATTTTGTTATGATGTGATATATGTGGATGCCATGATTTGATTCATAAGGAGTATGGCCCCACATGGATTGAAATTTGTCATACCATTGGTTTACCATTCTAAAAGGGGATGTGATAAATATGAAATTAATATGAAATCAAGTGAAATTGAAATGTTTTTTGAAAGACAACTTGACTAGACTCAAACTTAGTAGTGGGCTTTTGGTAGCCTCTCATTTTTTTGACACCTAGACCAGGCCCATGGGGTAGGTAGAGGGGTGAGTTCTTAGAGGAAGGTTTTTACCTGTCCTATTTTGATAACTATGATTTTGAGTTGTGAACCTTGAAAATGTTCCCTAGGTGAGGTGTGTGTTTGGTATTGTAGATTCATGCCACCACGACAACCTCATGCTGTGTACCAGAGGGTGGCGATGATCATACCCCAGAGGTGGTAGGCCATGGGCTACTAGTGGATCCTCCAGTCATGACAGTTGCAACAAAAACTATTATACCAGGAATAGGTGATGGTGTATAGTTCCATGAAATCATTATGAGGTTCATGAAAACCTTTCAAAGATCACCACAGTCTGCCATGTTTATGGTAGAGTTGACATGATTGTTCTAGTAGTAGCATCCACCCACGTTTTAAGGGGATGGAGGACCATAGGCTTCAGAGTCATGGATAGAGGCCATTCTTTTGATTTTGTATCATTTAGAAATTCATCCTAAGAGGAGGGTAAATCTCGTGACGTACATGATACATGATTCCTCCATGAGATGGTGGGATGTTATCACTCAGGCGGAGCGTCATAGAGATATGACATGGAAAAAGTTTCTGACAGTCTTCTATGATTAATACTATCTCGAGACATTGAGAGCTGATAGATCCCAAGAGTTTATTCATATAGAGTAAGGATCACTATCATTTATGGACTATTCAACCTATTTTACTGAGCTCCAGCGATTCACCCCTATTCTGATGGGTGACGATGTACCAAAAACTAAGCGATTTGAGGATGGTTTCAGGTATGAAATTTGATCATAGGTAAATGTATTCAGGTTGAATACTATATATGCTATAGTGAATTAGGCATTGATTACATAGTGTAACCTGAGGGAATCTAGAGGTGTGATCCAGGGCAGTTCGACACCTAGATCTAGTATTGTCTCAACTGGTATTAGGAAGCATCATCTTGTGATTTCTTATGGTGATACCAGTAGTCAAAATGTATCTTCAGGTATCCAAGTGAGGTGCTACCAGTGCAGTAGGATAAGGAATATGAGGCTGCAGTGTCCACTGGACCCAGTCGAGTGATGATCTTGTAGCAAGATGGACCATCTACATCGCTTCTACAGGATGTTTCCACCAACAGTTAGTGAGAGAGGGTCTTTAATGACTCCATGTTCAAGAGTGGGGTCCGTAGCTTCTCGCCAGATATGAAACTCGAGTACATCAGGTCATTCAGGCCAGGGTGGTGGTCGTGGCCATTGTAGCTATACCCTAGGTTCATAGAGACAGTAGGGTGGATCATCTCAGGGTTTCTAGGCAGTGTCACAGGGCCATGGTATAGTCCAGACTTATGCAGTGAAACAGACCTAAAAAGAGAAGAATCTCAAACCTTATATTGTCAGAGGTACTATTATAATAGCCTCCGTTTTAGATTCTACACTTTTTGATAGAGGGTCTTCGCATAGTTTCATATCTGTTCCTGTTGTAGAGAGCCTAGGGCTATGTGTTTATACTTCTGAAGTCATGATGATGCTAGATAGTCTATTAGGGATTAGAATGGAAGGTGTGTGTTTGTACAGGGAGTTCCCCTTGTGGTTGGTGGGTGTCACTTCATATGGTACCTCTACATCCTCAAGATTACATGTTTTGATTTCATTATCATAATGGAAAGGTTGGTTTCCTTTCAGTCCTTTGTTTATTGATATCCCCATAGGGTGAGTTTTACATCACTAGAGGATGGATCATTTCTATACAAGGGTGAATGGGATGTACAAGAGATCCGAGCTGGACCCAATCATCGTAGGTTGGGCGGGATGACAAACAAGATTGCGATTTTGTATCTAGATGACTAGGGAACACATCAGATGGGTTTCCCTCTAGTAGTTGATCATTTCAGGGACATCTTCCTGGATGAATTTTCAGGTTTACCTCCAGTGAGAGAGGAAAAGTTCTATATCGATCTAGTGCTATAATTTTCAAAGATATCCATTCCTCCTTACAGTATGGATATGAAATATTTTTAAGAGATCAAAAGGAATCTAGAGGACTTAGAGGAAAAGGGTTTCATATGACCCAGTACTTCTTTGTGGTGTTTTCTGGTCCTTTTTGTGAAAAAAGTGGATGGTACCCTTAGACTATGTGCGGATTACTGGAAATTTAACAAGTTAATGATTAAGAACCAGTATCCTCTTCCATGGATAGACGATATCTTAAATAATCTCCGAGGTTCCTGGGTTTTCTCAAAGATTGATTTGATATCTGTTTATCATCAGGTGTATGATAGATCATCAGACATACCTCGCACAACCTTTCGAAGTAGTTATGATATGTATTAGTACTTGGTAATTCCATTCGGTCTCATGAATATTCCAACAGTATTTATGGAATTGGTGAACCATGTGTTCCACCCTTATATTGACTCGTTTTTTATGGTTTTCATGGATGATATTTTGGTGTATTCTCACAATCTACATGACCATGCCAAAAATATTGAGATCGTATTGAGTACACTGAGAGATAATTAGTTATATGATAAGCTCACAAAGTGACACTTATGGATGTATCAGATTCACTTCCTAGGTCACATCATCTCAGAGATAGAAGTATAAATGGACCCATAGAAGGTGAGAGTAGTGGTTTCCTAGGATCATCCCAAGAATTTCCTTAAGGTACGGAGTTTCTTAGGGCTATCTCGTTACTACATGCATTTCATACAAGACTTCTCATGATTAGCGCTGCTGTTTATGGGCTTGAATAAGAAGGGTTCTAAGTATTTATGGATAGATTCCTATGAGATGTCCTTTCAAGAGTTGAAAGGGAGATTGAATTTAGTGTCGATGCTGATTTTTCTAGAGCTAGGAAGGAGTTACATTGTGTACTACGATGCATCAGGTATTGGGCTGGGAGTAGTTCTTATGTAGGGGGGTCAGGTTATTGTGTACGAGTCTTGATAGTTGAGGCCACATGAGAGGAATTACCTAATGCATGATCTCGATTTGGCTGTGGTTGTTCATGCATTACATTTTTGGAGACATTATTTATTGGGAGAGCATTTTGTGGTGTTCACGAACCACAAAATCCTGAAGTACATATTTACACAGTGTGATCTGAATTTGAGGTAGAAAAGGTGGGTGTAATACCTTCAGTCTTTTGACGTTTAGATTGACTACATTCTTGGTAAAGGTAATGTAGTGGCCAATGCACTGATAAGGAGGACTCAAATACAAGAAGTGCAAAAAGCCCATAACGAGTGGCAGCTTATGGCGTTGTTCTCTGAGATACACTTGGAGGTGCACGACAGCCAGGGAAAGATGTTTCTATCATCCTTAGCTATTACCTATATCATATTGGATAGAGTGGGTATAACCCAAATATTAGATTATAAAGGCCTATTTCTATGGGAGAGTGTGGCAGGTGAGGAACCTCCTCCTAGATAGACCATAGGCGAGGATGAAGTTATGAAATTACATGGTTTCATATGGGTTTCAAAAGACATGTGTGAGTAGATGATTTAGGACTTTCATACCTCTATGTAGGAAGTGCATCCTAGTGTCACCAAGATGTATTGGGATTTATATCATCAGTATTGGTGGCTAGGTATACAAAGATATGTAGCTGATTTTGTCATGAGGTGTTCCACCTGTCAGCAGGTGAAGGTAGAACACTAGTGACCAACCATAATTTTATATCAGCTACCCATTCTTGAGTATAAATGTAATGATTTCATGATAGATTTTTGTGATGGGTTTACCGATGTTCCTTGAGGTAACGGTTCCATTTGGGTTGTTTTTGACAGGATAAAGAAGGTTTCATATTTCCTATAGATCAAGGAAGCCTTCAGTGTTGATGAGCATGGGAGGTTGTACATCCATGAGATTGTACAACTACATGGGGTTCCACATTCTATAGTTTCATATAGGGATGTCTGTTTTACTTCTTGTTTCTAGAAAGGTATAAAAAGGTCTTTGGGTACAGAGGTTCTCCTGAGAAAAATTAACACCCCCAGAAAGATGTACAATCAGAGTGCACGATTCAGGTGCATGTGGACATGCTGCAGGCATGTGTCCTAGATTTCAGGGGATCTTAGGAGATACCTATATATTTGGTTGATTTCACCTATAATAATAGCTTTCATTCTACTATTATGATGGATCCATATGAGGGTTTATACGATAGACCATACCGATCACCCCTGTGTTGTCTGGAGGCAAGAGATTCAGTTATGCTAGGACCTCATCATGTCCAAGAGACCACAGAACATGTACAATTGATTCAGAAGCGAATGAATACTACATAGTCACATCATAAATCTGACACTGATTACCATAGATTACCTTTAGAGTTTGAGGTTAGGGATTGGTTATTCCTACTTGTTTCACCGAGGCTGGGATACAAGAGGATCAAGAGACAAGGTAAACTTTTTCCGAGGTATGTCGGTCAGTTCGAGATTATAGAGAGGGTCGGGCTAGTATCCAATCAGTTGAAATTACCTCATAGGTACTAGGATATGCATGACATGTTCCATGTTTCTCAACTGGGATGTTACTATTTAGACCCATCTCATGCTTTTCAGCCTGAGGAGGTTAAGTTATAGGTAGATGCATCATTTGAGGAGAATCCTATATGAATTGTGGATCGTAGCATGAAGGTTATCTATAGATGATAAATTACTTTATTACAGGTGCTATTGAAGCATGGTTGGGTGTAGGATGAGACTTGGGAGAGGGAGGATGATGTACGATCGCAGCGGTTGGAGTTATTCTCAAATATTTCTTCACCACCCTTGGAAGGGCAATTCAGGGACAAATTTCTTTAAGGGGGGAAGTTTGTAAGAACTCGATTCTTCGTTGAGGTATAGATCTTGTGGTTTTCATTAGTTATAAGTTTAATTACTTAAACATGGCCTAATGTGAATGTCCATTGGGGTCATGGAGGCCTCTGGGGTGTCTAGGGATGGTCTGGGGCCTGAAACCTGAGTTTTGGGTGAAAAGAGGAGGTCACACGATTAGTGAAAACCGTGCGGGTTGGGTCACATGGTCGTGCAGAAACTCTGCAATTTATGAAGACTTTTTTAGAGGGTTCAGCATGGTTTTCACACAGTTTGAAAAATTGTATAGGATAACCATGCACTATGCCCCAGACTTCCTAGAATCCTTGCACAGTTTCCACACGGTTTGTCAAACCATGCAGATAAACCATGCGAGACCTACTGTGTGTTTTTAATATTTTTAAATAAAAAAATTATAAAAACTAGATTGGGTTTTCTTAAAATATACAACAAACTTCTTCACATGGAAATCTCTCCTCTTGATCCTATTCTATTATTTCAGATCCCCAGACTGTCTGATCTTCTAATCGAGTGTCGTTTGTCTCCTTGGATCTGCAATGGTCAAGCCTTGATTCCTTTTTAACCTTTATCGATTCTTCTGGATATCGATTGTGCTATTTAGATTTAGGCTCATATTCCCTAATATCCTGTTCTTTGTCCGTTCTTCAGATTTATCCTAAACTAGGATGAATCATAGCCTGATACTGGACAAGTTATGTAGCATGATTCAAAGGTAGGTGGTCTCATGCCTTTCTCTAATTGTCGAGTTGATTATATATTCCAGAGTTCCACACACCAATTTTTATGGTATCAACTTGATTTATAATTGAACCATGTTGTTTCCTATTGTTGTTTAGGTAATTTAATAAGTGTTT
This sequence comes from Viscum album, assembly GCA_963277665.1. NCBI lineage: Eukaryota > Viridiplantae > Streptophyta > Magnoliopsida > Santalales > Viscaceae > Viscum > Viscum album. The sequence goes on from OY728135.1 coordinate 998,650,269, forward strand.
AAATGCATGTATTAGGTTCTACACCTAGATTAAGGGCCAAACCATGGGTGAGTTCCCTTGGTTGACATTTTATGGTTGTTTGGCCTAGGATTCCTATGAGGCATGCCTTTGATTCCATTTTATAGGTTTCTAAAAATGAAATTGCTTGTTAATAGAATTAAAATAGTGTAAAATTATAATTGAATTAGTTAAGGGTATGGGATGGTTGACTTGCACCTTTCCCCTTGTATGCCTATGCTTGTTTAAGCATGTTTGGATTGATTTTATTAGTCTATTGACCTGACCACGTGAGTTGAATAATGTTAAATCCATGTCATATTTTAATTTTCACGTTTTTCTTATTATGAGAAGTATGTCTATATGAGTAAATGGAAGTCCAAGCCTTATGAGGTTGGTCCTTTCTTGAGACACCCTTTGGTGGTGAGTTATATTAGATGATTTTGGGTTTTGACCTTAGCATTCCTAACAAATGTTTAAATGAATTGAATGATGAGATGGTAAAGATACTTGAGTGAATCATGGATTTATATTAGATTTGCATGGATGAGATCATAGAATATCGTTTTCACAAACCAGATCTAGTCGCCATCCAAACCGGCACCTGACATGATCCATGGCAAGGCCCTAAGGGTGTTCCCTATCCCCACGGATTGGAAAAAGTTCTCGGGTATTGTAAATAATGGTTTGGGAATGATTTACCTGAGTTTAGAGGCATTAAACAACCAACAAATAAATAAATAAATCGAATCTGAAAATTTAATCCAAACAAGCATTTAATAAAATTCAGAATTGAAGTGCATAGTTTCAAAGCAAAACCACAAGGACTAAAAAAAAGGGAGCAGCAAGTCCAACATAAAAACCACCACACGACAAGGGGGAATCTCCCTCAAGCCATCCCCACAACACTACATCAATAAAATAAGGTAACAACGCAAAATACCTTCTCCAAAGACCTTTCCCCTACCTGTGTCAAACATTATCAAGTATACTTACACCCAAAGGTGTAAGTAGGGTGTGAGCCTAAGCCCAATAGGATGCCACCAAAAAAAAGATTCCATGTGATAAATATTTTAAGACAAAAATCTTGTATGTTTTATAAACACGAAATGCTAGTAACAATTTCTATAAGATGCAACATTAAATGAAAACAATTTTCAAGAGGGAAAATTTGAAGAATATACACTTTTAAATAAAACACACATGCTACTAAATTTTCCAGAAAAACACACCGTATGCCAGTGGTAAGTACAATATATCCAAAGGTCACTAGTCACAGGAACACCCCAAGCACTAGTTAGTTGTGGATCCCTAGGTACATCGTATCTCGGTATAAAAGTAACCATATCCAATAACCTTCTCATGCATGAGCCACTAGGAGGGGAAACCTCAATGGTCTAGTGGGCCCCAAACATCATAATAGTTTAGTTAGTGTTGTCATCAGAAATATTTCTAAGTGAAACATGGATGAGGTCATTACCGGATCACTAGAATACTAGTCCTAGTTCTCCCACCTAGATACCCATGTTTCCCTCTTTGTGATCAATCAAATTCCACATGTCATAAAATAACATTTGCACATAAAAGTGCCATTTTTAAATCATACACACACCAAACATCCCAAAAACATGTCACATAATGCCCTTTTCACATTCAAATTAATTTTAACATCATACACACACCAAAACAACCCACAAACATGTCTCACACCTTTCTCACAATTTAATAAATTGTCTCAACAATTCATAAAACATTCTCAAAACGTTTTACATCATAAATCATCACTTTCTATTTCAAAAAGACATTTTAAGAATATACAACCACCAAAACAGTACCCAAACATATTTTTTACTCTTGTGTAACTCAATAAACCATTTAAAATTTTCATTAAACAATTTCAAGAAATAAATCAAGGATTTCCACACAAAATCCATTCAAAAACCCTATTTTAATGCCAAATCAACCCCAATACCATAACAAAACATAATTATCATCCCTATAAACATTAAATAAACCAATTTAATATATTAGTAAATTCCCTCAAATGATACCACGTGATTTACACATTATAAACACACAATTTCAAGCAAAAATGAAAATTTAAAATCAAATGCTTAACCAACTCTATCAAAAATGGTTTTTGCACCACAAAAAATAGGTAAGAAACCTAATAAGAAGGTCAAGATAGAAAAGATAACTCATAAAATAATAATTACACATAGAACCACCTACCTTAGATGTAAAAAACCCCAAATCATTGTGCGAAAGTTCAACCGCACCATCGTTTCACCAAAAGAAAAAAACGAACCCTAATCCACAATATTGAACCAAGAAACACAAAATTAAACCCTAGGGACGAATCCCTAGCTTTTGGAAATGTGGAAATTTAATAAAGAGGGAAGAAAACCTAAAGATAAGGAGAAAAATCAAATAGAGACTCAATTAATTGAATGATCTTGAAGTTTCCCCACCAAAACCCCTTAAAAAATGGGTTCCTAAGGAGCTTGAGGGAGCTTGGGAGACTTCCATGGCTGTAAGGAATAAATGGGGGAAGAAAGGGGTGCAATAGGATTAATCCTAGAAGGTAAAACTTGGAATAAAAAATAAAATTTTATGACCTGGACACCTATGCACTGTTTGGCTACACAGTTTAGTAAATCGTGCGACCAAACTGTGCACACTATTCTATCCGCCCAAAACTTGATAATTTTCTTCAAAATTCAAGGGGGACATAGAGAAAACCTAGGTGGAGAATATAAAACAAAAATAGAAGAGTAACAATGCCCCAAAATTTCAAATCTATCACACCCAACTCTGGAGAAAACGACCAAGAACCTGACCTGAACCAGAATGAAGTAAAACATAAAAACCCTGGTGTAACAATTCTCCACACCATAACGCTTTCTGCATCTGGAAAGATACAACAAAGCCAAAATAATAAACAAAACCCAATACTATTTCCAATTTCAAAAGGTGTTTCCTAATGAAAAGACAATAAGGACACTAGTAGTAGGAAAAGAGGGCTATGAGCTAACTTGAGAGACCAAGATAAACTCCTTCGCTAAGGGTCACCCACCCCCAAAAGCCAAAACACCTCCAGTTGACCAAAAAAAGGAAACAATGCTCTCACCAACCAAAATTTAAACCACTTTCTTAAAATTGGAAAACATAAATGAATCACATACCATGACAAAAAAACCTTAACCACTACCAGATGAAGTTCAATCAATTTACCTAAAATAGACAACGAATTTGAATGAGGTCACTATAGCCTTACTTCAACAAAACCATTGGGAATGATCTAATCTCAATGTTTACCCAAAAAGGAAGTTGGTGGTTAGATAACTCCGAAAAATACTACCTATTTCCAATCCAACACCAAGGACAAAACTAAGTTACTGATACAAGAAGATCCAAATGAACTCCCCGCCATAGAAACAAACTAACACCCAATACTGAACTAGAACACCAACAGGGGGGAGGTCTGAACAAACTCACCACCATAAGAGGTAGAATAACATTAAACGTATTCCAAAAGAAATTAAATGAGACCCATGGTGGGTATACACACTATAATAACCAACAATATTAACCAACTATCATAGGACAACAAAAGAAACCCAACATGGGATAACTTGGGTGATTGCCGCTCAACTTATTCTCCCTACGCAAGAGGCCCGATCAACAAAACTAAAAACTAGAAGATACACTACATGGTTCACCACTCCCATGGGAATTAACATACTTGATTGATCCCAAATAAGAATAAGATAAAAATATCCTATAAGGTTATTCATACATGAGAAACCAAACTGAGAGGTTCACCCACAAGGATTCAAGAACTGGGGTTTAAGAAAAAAAATCATCCCACATCGTTATAATCAAGGAGGGACTTTTCTTTTGACATGGATTACAAACCTGAGGTATAGTGTACTCATGTCCCTTTCCACCACACTTGACCACTTAAAATGAAACACCACATCAAAAACTCAAACTGTATCCACCTCCCATGCCAGAGACAAAAGTTAAGCAAAGATCCCTTACACCCCTAGAGTTTCCTAACTATGAACTGACTTCAATTTAGGAACTACTATTGGAGATCAAATGATTGAAGTATCCCCCTCCATGCAGTTAGGTTTTAAAACCCCATGAATGGAACTTCTTCCTCTGGTGCTACAAGAAACTACGCCATGATTCAACAACATCAATAGGACACAACACATCCTGCAAACAACTTACCTTTTAATGGAACCTTCACTAATACAGGGACTTAAAATATACACATACATCACCTATTTTACCCCGAATTAGAAAAAATAGAAGAAAGAATACATGGAAGACACCTTCACTTAGAATAAGGAATTTAGAATTCTTGGAAGAGAAACACACTTCCATTTAATCAGAATCCCTCGAAAGGTTCCTCAACATCCACATTTTCCATTAAAATCAAACACAAAAAAACAAGACACCACCAAACATTACCCTAGAAAGTGACATAGACATCACTTGGAGTGGAACCTTGAACATAGTTACAAATAGCATGAGATTACCACAAGAAACCATAAAATCCTCTAACGACCAGATTTTTCTACACTGGTGACCTAACATGAACCCTTTCTTTGAAGAGACTGACAAAATACCCAAAGTCCCTTTAGGATATCATCCTACACCAACAACCCTAGACCAATTTCCCCCTCCTCACTAGAATTCCCCTTTACCATTTCAAAAATAAAACCTATAGACCCAACTATGTCAAACTTCACCTTTGAAGATTCAAGCAACTCAAGAAAACATTACTCCATTCAAATCCTTCTGCATCCATTCTTCCACTGTGAGAGGATCTATATAATATGAAAAATAATAGAGATAAAATAAACCCTAAAACATGAGAAGAGAGTCTATACTTTGATTAACAGGAGAACCTAACCATGGTGAATCACCAGTGGACGCACTTAAATCATGCATTAACTATTTATGGGGGAATACATTACCCAATTAGAAAACACAAGGGCCCAACCAAGTTGGTCCATTGGTCAAAACATACCAAAAAACAGAACTAAACACATGAGGGGAACCACCATAAGGGATTAATAAGAAATTTCTCAAAAGAGACCACTAGCCAACACCTCAACCCAACTTACTGATGAAACACAACCCCAAAATATTGTTTAAACAAGAGGGGTTGTTGAACTCAAATAAATCCCACAACAAAAATCCCAAAATCATATAAAACACACCACCAAAACACTAGTTTCCAAAACATCAAAATTTCCTTAAAAATTATTTCTTTGAAAGTAAATGGGGTCAGATGTTAGAGCATTCACCATTGGTACCCCATGGGCCACACACATTCATGTTTCCATGCCACACTGTGCACCCTCATCATATCCATACCGACACTATTCCAGCTATGCCATTAACCATCCATCATCCCATGCAAACCCATGCATGTGGTCTCTCATAGAAATACAAAAGGTTAAAAAAAATTCTTTCCACTTTTCTAAACCAAGACATTCAACTGACACATCCTTTTTCTCAAAACCTCTAGCCACAAAATCAAAACCCAATTCAAATATTACAAACCTTTTCAAAAAATCACCAACCATTCAAATAAAAACCCACTTTCAAGTCATACAAATTAATTTCAAAAATTTTTGGAACATTTCAAAAAACTTATAGTTTTATGAAAAAATCCATTTTGTCAACACCCATTTAATTAAAAATCATATCTACTTACTTAAAGCAAGGTTACAGTAATTTATAAAACTTTTCAAATGTTTACTAGTTACCAAATCAAAATCTATTTCAAAACTCCACACATAACTTCCAAAAAATTACATACCATTCAAAACACCTTTTAGTATCTTAGAAAATTATATTTGAAATATATTTTTAAAACCCTCATTAACATAATTCATAATTTAAAAAAAGAAGTGTAAACACTCAATTTATCATTTCAAAACAAAAAGACACAAGACAATGTGAGAGGAATTTAGTGTCAGTGGGTGGCTTGGAAATATGTTTAGTGGCCATATGAAAATCAATTAACTGTCACATAGAGTATTCTAGGAAAATATCCCTGGCTCCACATGGATTTCTAGGCCCTACAAGCTCACTGAGACCATTGACCCAACTCTATTTTCATTTCCCCAAACAAAGAGAAACCACAAGGACTAAAAGGCTTAGATGGAACCCGACTTCACTTAGTAACTCAAGTATCGCCACAAGGTGTGCTAGCTAGGAACCTTACTCATAACCAGAATATTGAGTTTCGACAATTCTAACTCTGATCTACCCAGAGTCTTTCCCAAAAGAACATGACCCAAAAAGAGTGAACTTGCTTTGATACCATTTTTTCATGAACCAAATCCGGTCTCCATACAAAAAGGCACCGTCCCAGTCCATGGAAAGGTACTAAGGGTGTTCCCTATCCCCACGGACTGGCACAAGTTCCCGGGTATCATAAATAATTTTTTGGGAACAATTTACCTGATTTTAGAAGAATTAAACAACAAACAACAATAAATAAACTAAATCTGAAAATTTAATCCAAACAAACCATTAATAAAATTCAGAATTTAAGTGCATAGTTTAAACCAATACCACAAGGACTATAAAAAAATGGACCATCAAGTACAACATAAAAACCACCATATAGTAATGGTGTGTCTCCCTCAAGCCATCTCCACAACACCGCACCGAGAAAAGAAGGTAAAAAATCGAAACACCGTCTCCAAAGACCTTTCCCTTACCTGTGTCAAACATTATCAAGCATACTTACACCCAAAGTTGTAAGTAGGGTGTGACCCTAATACAAATAGAATTCCACCCAAAAAAAATATTCCATGTGATAAATATTTTAAGACACAAATCTTGCAAGTTTTATAAATAAGAAATTCTAGTAACAATTTCTAAAAGATGCAACTTTAAATGAAAACAGTTTTTAAGAGGGAAACTTTAAAAAATGTACAATTTTAAATAAAACACACATGATACTAAATTTTTCAACAAAACACACCATATTATGATGGTAAGTACAATATATCCAATGATCACTAGTCACGAGAACACACCTAGGCACTAGTTAGTTGTGGGGCCCTAGGTACGTCATATCTCAGTGTAAAAGTAACAATAGCCAATAAACTTCTTTTGAACAATCCAATAGGAGGGGAAATATCAATGGCCTAGTGGTCCACAAACATCATCATATTTTATTTAGTATTGTCATCATAAATCATGCTAAGTGAAATAGGGACGAGGCCACTACTAGATCACTAGCATACTAGTCCTAGTTCGCCTACCTAGATTCCTGAGTTTTCCTCTTTGTGCTCAATCAAGTTACACATGTCATAAAATACCATTTGAACATGAAAATTAAATTTCTAAATCATAAACACACCAAACATCCCAAAAACATGTCACATAATACCCTTTTCACATTCAAATTCATTTTAATATCATACACACAACAAAACATCCCAAAAACATGTCCCACACCTTTATCACAATTTAATAAACCATCTCAACAATTTATAAAACATTATCAAAATGTTTGACATCACAAATCATCACTCTCTCTTTAAAAAACCCATTTTTAGAACATACACCCACCAAAATAGTACCCAAACATATTTTTAACCCTTTGTGTAACTCAATAAACCATTTAAAATTTTCTTAAAACTATTTCAAGAAATAAATCAAGGATTTTCAAACAAAATCCATTAAAAACCTCTCTTTTAAGGAAAAATTCACCCCATTAAAAAAACTGAATTTTCAGCCCTATAAACATTTAATAAACCACTTGAATATATTATGAAATTCCCTCAAATGATACCACATGAGTTACACATGAAAACACACAATTTCAAGCAAAAATGCAACTTTAAAATAAAATGATTAACAAAATCTATCAAAAATGGTTTTCACACTACACACAATAGAAAATAAACATGATACGAAGGTCAAGTGATCAAATATAATTCATAAAACAATGCCTACACATGAAACCACCTACCTTAGATGTTAAAAACCCAAAATCTTTATGCAAAACTTAAACCACACAACCAACACACCAAAAGGGAAAGAAAATGAACCATAATCCATAATATTAAACCAATAAACACAATATTAAACCCTAGGTACGAATACCTAGCTTCTGGAAATGTGGAACTTCAAGAAAGAGGGAAGAAACCCTAAAGATAAGGAAGAAATCAAAGAGAGACTCACTTACACGAAATATCTTGAATTTTCCCCACCAAAACCCGCTTCAAAAAATGGGTTCTTAAAAAAATTGAGGGAGATTGGGAGACTTAAATGGATGTAATGAATGAATGTGGTAATAAAGGGGTGCACTAGGGTTAATCCTGAAAGGGAAAACATGTAATGACAAATAAATTTTTATGACCTGGACACCTGTGTACGGTTTAGTAAACCATGCGGCCAAACTGTGTGCCTTATTCTATAAACACAAAAATTACTAATTTTATTCAAAATTCAAAGGGGAGTTATGGGAAACCCATGGGGAAAGATATTCCAAGAATAAAAGAGAAATAATGCCCCAAAATTTCAAATCTATCACATCCGGCTCTCGAGAAAACGACCAAGAACCCGAACCGAACCGGAACGATGTAAAACATAAAAACCCGGGTGTGGAAATTGTAAATTATTCCTTGAGTGAAACTTGGATTTGGTTATAATTCTAAGGATGATCTCAAAGGTTTTATTATGTTTAAGTTGTGATTGAACAATGGAATCCATATACGAGCTCATAGAGTACGACTTAAATGCCGAGTGAATCATGGATCCCTATAGGAATTCCATGGATGGGCTCTAGAGGAATTTGATTTATATGTCATGAGTGATACTTGGGGTCTCATTATAGGTCCTACAAGTATGATCTCAGATAAAATGTACTTATATCACACCTAGAGTGATACTGGGTTCCTAAGAGGTTCACCGGGACAGGATTTTTATGGTGTCTGTGGATTTTCACCTGGAGCGATACTTGAATTCAAAATTAATAATGTAAAGTATGAACTCGGGTTATAATTTAATATTGAAATGAAATGACTTATGAAGATTATACCAAGAAAAAGCACAATCTTAGATTTTGTCTTCACTTATGCTTGCTTAGATGGCCTTCTGAGACATCTATTGTGCTTACAGTTATACATGGGATGTCAGGATTGAGCCAGATCTCGAGAATTATGAATTAAATTAAATTTAATTGTTAAATGGATAATGAAATTAAATGTAAATTAAAATTAGTGCTTATAGGTTGTTTACTTTTGAGTACATTCTAGCTTACTGCTTTCATTATTTCACACTACCTATTATATATATTCACTGATAGATTGGCACAAGCCTTGGGTGGTTACCTACTGGGATTTAGTATCACACCCAGTTTGGGTCATGTTTAGGGCCCAAAAAGATTATATTATTGGAGGTGTTGATAAGGGAAAGTCCCCTCCTACAGGTACTTGATATGCTGCTTAGGAACATGAGAGCATGAGATCAAACTGAGGCTTGTGATGCTTCTGATATTCTTTTTGGTCTTTTTTGATTTTAGAACTTGTATTGTATATGACTGCAGTGTACCTATTTTGACTAATTTATTAGAAACATGTGACATGTAGCATGATATTTTGCATGATATGTTATCTGGATTATTTGTACTATCAGTATTCCATTGCTTACTTCAGTTCTATGGCATTACTGGTTTTGTTATTGAATTTTTATTGTTTCCACTGTGTTACACTCTGATAATGAGGGAACAGTCTCCCCACTATCACACATAGGTCCTCACTTCTAGTCAGAAGTATCTAGAATTTGGGGAGATGCATTTGAGGCCATGTGACCAACCGGGCTCAGATCATTGTTGAGTGTATTATCAGTTTGGGATGTTACATGTCGGAACATGTAATTTTATTTGATCCTAAAAAGGTAAAAGTTATTATAACATGGGAATAACTATGAAATGTTTTCTAGATTTATAGATTCTTAGGTCTAGCTAGGTATTACCATCGGTTTTTAAAAGGATTCTCAAAGTCGGCTTCTTCGATGACTACTCTAACTCGGAAGGGAGTAAAGTTTTCTTAGGATGAAAAATTTAAGGGTTCTTTTGTTGAGTTGAAATTGATTTTGACTACAGTGATGGTGTTGACTCTTATAGAGGCTGGGTAAGGCTATGTAGTCTTATGTGATGCATCAGAGTCAAGTTTGGGATGTTTCCTTATGCAGGGTTATCATGTTATTGCTTATGGCTCTCGTTAGTTTTGGACACATGAGAAGAATTATTCGACCCATGGCATTGAACTTGTAGCTTTGATTCAAGTTCTTAAAAGTTAGAGGCACTACCTTTTGCGAGAAAGGTTTACCATATATTCAGACCGCAAAATCTTGAGTTATATCTTCTCCCAAAAAGATTTGAATCTCAACCGAAGGCATTGGATGGAATACCTGTAATAATTCAACTTTGAAATCATCTATACCACAGGGAAAGGGAATGTATTCATAGATGTTTTAAGTAGGAAACTTTTGACCTAGGCTGTGAAAGAATCATCTGAAGAGTGGAACTTGATGGATCTCTTTGCATAGTTGCATATCAAAGTTCAAGAATATGGGACCGAGGTTTCTTTGGCCAATGCTTCATTGACGTCCACTATTCTTGAGATGATTCTATATGAAAACATATTGATATTTATTTCTATATAATTATAGGATCTCTTTATAGTGGGGATACCATGAATGATTGATCATTCTCTACATAGATAGTTCTATGTTACCAGAATCATTCTATTGTACTATTAGCGGTAAGAAAAATTATGATGAAATATTTACATAACTCTTATAGAGAAGTGAATACAGGAACCAAGAAGATGTTCTATGTCATGTGAGATGATTCTAGTGGCCATGTATGATATGGGGCATTGCTGGATTTGTCTATAATTTCTATACGTGACAATAGGTCAAGGACGAGCATCAGAAACCTTTGAGGTTTCTTCAACCACTTCGAGTGCCTACTTGGAAGATGGATGAGATCTATATGAACTATGTGGTTGGGTTTCCATGTACCCAAAGAAATAATAATGCAATATGGGTTGTGATCGATCAGTTGATAAAGTTGTCTCACTTTATACCCATTCATGAAACAACCAAGTTTGACGATTTGGGAAGTCTCTATATAAAAGAGATTGTTTATTTTCAAGGAGTACCATCTTATATAGTCTATGATAAGGATCCTTGGTTCACTTCTCACTTTTGGAGAGGCCTTTAGGAGGAATTGGGATATTTGGTCCATTTGGGCATGACATAACATCCACATTTAGATGCCCAAACATAAAGAACTATATAGATTCTTGAATTCATACTTGGTGCTTGTGTAATAAAATTTTCTAGGGGCTTGGGATGACCATCTAGGGATGGATGACTTTTACTATAAAAACAGTTACCATTCTGTGACTAGAATGGATCCTTTTGAGGCCTTGTATAGTCAGCAATACAGATATCCTTTGTGTTGGTTAGTGATTGATGAAACTTCCTTGGTTGGACCGATCTTGGTTCAAGAGATGATAGTAAAGATTCAGTTGATTCGTTAGAGGATGTTGATGGAATAGAGCCATTATAAATCTTATGCTGATCCTCGTCGAAGACCATTGTAATTTTCAGTTGGTGACTATCTGTTCTTGAAAGTTTCAGCCCTTTTAGTTCATCGATGGATTGGGAGGCAAGGGAAGCTTTATCCTTGATTTATGAGATATTTTGAGGTTTTAGATAAAGTGGGGAAAGTGTCTTACTGTTTATCACTTCCACCATAACAGTGATCGATACATAACATGTTTTATGTATCTCAGATACGAAAGTATATATCTGATCCATCTCATGTTCTGAGCTAGAGTGATCTTTTGGTCAAATCTGGTTTATTCGTGACCCAATGTATAGTCAGGATAGTTGATTAAGAAACCAATATGTTTTATAAGAGGATGATACCTTTAGTTTGAGTGATATAATATCATGATTCTGATGCTTATGAGACATGAGAGAAGGAGGCACTGATGATAGAGTAGTGGAGTCATCTTTTCAACATAGAAGCTTATGAGTAGGCTTTCTTGGGGTAAAAAGTTTTTATGGTGGGGAGGTTCTAACATCATGTTACTATTTTTAGGTATTCATAAAACCCTCTTTTTATCATGCTTGGATGAGTTTCATTTGGTGTTGCTTTGGGTGAAAAATTTGGAAATTTTGAAAGTTTCTGGGTTGTTCATGGTTGGCACATGATTTTCCCAAACCATGCATCCTCTCAGAGGAAACTATGCAAACCCAGATAGTGAGGATTTGCACAGCCGACACACAATTTGACCAACCATGCTCCCACCTAAGATAAACCATGAAAACCCATTAAAAGGGGTGCATAGTTAGGGAACAAGATTTGTTTAATCATGCGACCCTACCAAGGAAATCATACGTACATGATTTTTTTAATCCAAAAATTAATTTTAAACATCCCCAAACCCCCCTTTAAGTGCCTGATGAACATAATTCGACCCATAGAAATTTATTCTTCTAGGGGAGATACCAAGAGGTGATTTTGGCCCCTCTACACCCTTTCATAAGTGAATTGAATGTAGGTGAATGATGTTCGATCATCTCCTAGTAGGTTTCCATTTCTCGTTCTCTATCTACCGCTCTCTCCTCTTTCCTCCCTAGGTTTTTTGTAGATATATATGTTGTTGGAGGATTTGATATATAATATTTTATATCTTGAATCTAGGGATGATTATTGGATCCTTTTTTATGATGATTTCATTGATGATTCCCCATTTAGGTCTTGGTGTTTTGAGATCTCATGATTCTGAGGTAGGTGGTTTTGTTATGATGGCTAGTTTTGATTAATTATAAATTGCTTGATTTAAATTAAATTGCTTGATATAAATGAAATTGATTTCGATTTTTTTGATTAAAAACCTAATTCCATTGAATTGGTTATTTGAAATTGGATTTGGCATGAATTTGGGAAAACCCCCCAATTCCCTTAAATTGCGATGTGTTTATCGAAATTGATGGAATTTGTGGAATTAAATTGCGGGATTTAAATTTGTTGAATTTAAATTCTGAAATTGATTTGATGAAATATATTTCAATTTAGAATTTGAGAAAAAATGGCTTGAAATTATTTTGATAGAAACCCATTGGTTTTATCTTGAAAATACATGATTTTATTAAAAGCCTGTTTTGGTTTGTAAATAAAAAATTGACATATTTGAAATGGAAGAATGAGATGAATTGTATTGTAAGAAATGATAAAATAAATTTCCCATCAATGATTTGTATTTGATCACATGAAATCCTAGGTGGTTTGTGAGTTATTTGGGACAACACTCTATGATTTACAACACTAAAAATACATAAATGTAGCAGGTCACATCCCCGATGGGATGGTGATGTGTTCTCCTTGGTCAATATCAAGGGGGACGGGTGTACACATATTTCCATGATAAATATTGAGGGTGAGGAGTCCTATAGCCTAGAACTATATTTCCTTTTGACATATGACTACGTTGCTCGCTTGTTTGTATTTGAAATATATATATTCCATTATTTGTAAACTATTTACCATGACATATGAATTTATATAAACTGTTTTATATAAAATGTTTGTTAATCCATTTGTATAAAGTATTTTCCATCATTTGAAAAGTAAGACATGTTTTTTTAAATATGCTTTTGAAATTCCATGTCTGTTTATTTAAAATTGAAATCTTTATTTGGTTAATTAAATGTTGACATATTATTATAGAATCCTTGTTGAGATCCCACTGGGATTTTAGATCACAACCTACCTATTCCTTCGGGTGTTTGTAGATTATCTTCTTCGAGGTTCAAGCAAGGGTAAGACTCCACTCAGAGGTGGTAGTATTTTTTGATCTTTGGGCTTGGAGAGTTGTGTCCATTGAGACTTTGGGTGGTTTCTAGTACTAATTTGGGATATTTATGCTTGTTTGACTTCTGGTACACTTCTCCCTATGCATTTATTCTCATATGAATACTGACTTGTTTATCTTGCTTCCACAATGTTTGTAGTAAATTCATTCCAATCATAATTTTGTATGATGCCAGGTGTTAGTCACCAACCTATGGGGATCGAGAACACCCTTTGGGTCATGTTGGGATCAACTCGTTTGTTGGGTTACCATGATACCCCAGCTGATTCATGACAGTGGTCAAATTAAAGGCCCCTCAAGGCCCACTTATCCTCGACCTAAGACCCATATTACCTGCATTTTTCTTAGATTCAGATATCCTATTATCACACTCTATGATGCCGATGCACCCTAAGTCTTCGCTAGCGAGCATCACTAACCTTTCCCCTATTCCATTTGAGTGATACGTGTCCCATGGTCACCCTGTGTCCCGAGGTTATCTCCTCTCAGTGCCCATCATCGTCTTGCAACTGTTTATGATGAGGTCATCACCAACTCCCTGTGTCCCGAAGTTGATGAGATCGTCTCCAGCCAGCTCCCGCATCCCAAGGTCAACACCGGTCTGTTCCTATGTGTCATCATTGGCCTACTCCCATCACCATCCGGGTTATCATGTAAGGCAATGTCATCATCGCCCCACTGTTTCTAGGTCATCACTCCCATCCGACTTCAACGAAGCCACCGCCACAGGTCCACCCCTGGATGGCGCATCACTGAAAAAACATCCAATGCTTGAGGTTGATGCCAACATGTTGTCGGCTTGTTCCGCCAGCCCCGTTGTCGAGGCAGCTGCATGACCAACCCTTCATCATCACCGTTAGTGTCCCATACCCCTCACCGGCTTGATCTTCACTTCCTGGGTTCAACACTAGTATCCCGAACTACAGCTCCCCGAACACCAATCTTGCTCTCATTCACCATCGCCGGTGTCCCATCTAAACCAACAATTTCGGCCATGACCACTAATAATATAACCCAAATTAAGAGTGTACCTGATTTGGGATTTCCAATTTTCAACACCTCCTCCTGATTTTAATCGACATAAAGATCACATTCAGAGGGGGATTCAACACTCCTCATCCCTGATTTGTGGCCAACAATCTCTTCTTTAAATCATCTTAGGTTGAGCAGCGCAAAATCATGATCGCCAGAGCAGTCACCATGAAAATCAAGTGAGAGACCCTCTCTATTCAACACAGAGGAGCTCTCCATATTTATTTTTCTATAGTTGTTTATAAATTTTAAAATATTAATATTCAATACTTTTAATATGTATGTAATTTATATATTTAATATTTATTCATTTTTATTTTAATATATTTGTATTTAAATATTTTTATAATTGTTATTTATACATTAATAATTAGTAGTTTATTATAAATCTCTTATTTTTAAATTTAATTTTTAATATTTTTTATTTTAATATTTATTCATTTTTAATATTGTATTAATTTACATAAATAAAATTATTAATTCATTTTTAATTATTACATTTTATTCATTTTTAATTTTCATTCATATATTATTATCTATCCAATTTTAACACTTATTCACCTTGTGTGGTTTTGTAATTTATCCATTTTTAATATTTATTAATTTAATATTTCTATAATCCATTCATTTTTATTTTTTATTTATAAAATTTTATTTATTAATATTTACTATTCTTAATATTTTTTTTATAATTTAAATGATTAATATTTATTTCATTTTTATCTTAATATTTTTATACATTTGTTATATATTCACTTTTAATTAGTATTTTAAAAATATTTTTTTATATAAATGCATTTTTTAGTATTTATTAATTTTTATTTTAATATCTATTCATTTATATTATTTTTGTAATAGATATAATTTCTATAATTTATTCATTTTTAACATTTTCTTAATTTTCATAATTAATATTATTTATTCATTTATCATATTATTAATATATTTATTATAATATAATACATTTACCATAATATTATCAAATTTATTAATATATATAATATAAATAACATTGTTTATTTATTTTTAATATTTATTATATTTTATTATAATGTATTTTTTAATATATATTTGTATATGATTAACGATCTATTGTAATTTTTAAATTTATTTTTCCACTAGTATTTAACAACACTATATTAAGCACTGATAAAAGGTTCATTTATTAGTGATTATCAATAATGCTCATAAATGTATCTTTTATCATTGCCTTTTTAGTGCTATTAAATCCTAGGCTTTATTAGCGCTAATGAATTGGTGATAAATTATACATTTATCCATGATTTCTATTTTAGCACAGATAAAAGTATCTTAAAGTTCCAAAGAATCAAATAACAACTGAGAAGGGGGGAAGGGTTGAATCAGTTGTTCTCTTTTTTTTAAATCTCATTACGTTTAAAAACATAACCCCCACAACCTATTAAAGTTTATATCCTTATCATATTTTAATAAATACTCGTGTATTCAAAAGTAGCAAAGCAAGTAAAACACACGATATTTACAAGGTTCAATCTCAACGTGAGAAACTACATCCTTTCCATACTCACTCCTGTGTGTCTATGGAAATTCACTATTATGAAGAAGTGAATATAGTTTGTGCTAACTCCCATTACATAAATTCTATATCACAATAGGAATGGTTATATCGACTCCTATCATTTTACAAAGTTTTCTTACAAACAATTAAACCAAAAAAGAAAAGATCACAAATTTTTTTGCCCCTCAAAACTTTGTACGAAACCTCAGTCTAATGGCCCTGGGTACAATTGCCTTAGTCTGATTGACTCATTCTGATGGGTTCATTATAATGAACCCTTTTCTCAAACTGTAATTTGCAAACTCTGCTCTCAACTGCTCAGTCTGATCTTCCTTAGTCCGATCTTCCTAAGTCTGATCATCCTAAGTCCGATTTTCCTCAGTCCGGTAAGAAAACTTTCAGATGTCTGATCTTCCAACGAGATCTCTTTCTAGAAAGATAACTTTGAAATGAATTCTATAGCACTCTGAATTTTTTGATCTGGTGAAAAAGTTACAAAGTATTATTGTATCATGCTTTTATTTATAGGAAACTCAGAATATCCAAAGTGGGAAAATGAATTTTTTTTCCTACTTATTCAAATTTTAAATCTCAGAAAAACTATAACATTTAAACTTAAACTTTGACTACTTTAAAACTTATCAAGATTTTTCCGAAATTAGTATTATTGAACATTCTAACTTTTCTTCAGTTCGATTAACTTTCTCAGCTTCAGTCCAATTAGCTTCCTCAGCTCCCCCAACTTCAGTATAAGTCCAATTAACTTCCCCAGCTTCAGTCCAATTAACTTCCTCACCTTCAGTCCGGTTAACTTTCTCAGCTTTAGTCGGATTAAATTCCTCATCTTTAGTATGATTAACTTTCTCATCTTTAGTCTGATTAACTTTCTAATCTTCAGTTCAGCTAACATCCTCAACTTCAATCTGATTTACTTTCTCAAATTAGTATGATCCAACTATCTTCTTCTATATGATATGAATTTCCTCATGAGAGTTAGTCCAATTCACTTTCTTTATTAGAGTCAGTTAGATTGAATTTATTTTTTAGAGTTAGTCCGATTGAATTTCCTCCTCAAATTCAGTCCGATTAACTTTCCTTTTTAGAGTTAGTCTGATTTACTTTCCTCCACAGAGTTAGTCTGATTGAATTTCCTCCTCAGAGCCAATCCGATTGAATTTCCTTCTCAGAGTTAATCTGATGGAATCCTGATAATGATGGAATTATTATTACAATGGAATTATCATTATGATAGAAAATATACTTTGTAACTATGGAATTATTCAAACCACATAAGCTATAATTCATTCAGACTTCTGAAAACTTATGTGTCTGATACTTCTGGATCTGATGAAAACTTTGTCTTAATTTCTAGAACCGATACAATATTTATGATTTCTATATTTCTTCAAAATATTTTAACATGATATTTTTCATGATATATGAGAACTTCAAGATTAGAAAAGCATCGTCTGACTTAACATAGGAAAGTATTATGACTTACCTTACTTTCAACACATCCTTTCTTTCCAACCAAAACTCAATATGATCGGAAGAACCTATTCTCCCCCTTTTCTTCATAAATATTTCATCACAAGTGTTACATATAACTTATGATATTTGAGAATGAAAAATTAGCAAAGCACTGTATAGATTAAGGTTAGAAATTTTAAGAACTTGCTAACTCCTAACATAAATATCTCCATTCAAACTCTTCAGCAACATTCTAAATTTCATTCTCAAGAAATTATTTAAAAAAAAATAGTGTCTAATAAATATTTAACTTCATCCTAAAGACTCTAAGTCAGATGGTGCATCCGATCAAAAAATTTGTAGAACTTACAGCTTCCATCATCCTTACAACTTCTATATCTGGTACTACTCAGTTTGAAAACCTGTGTCTGGAAATATTTGTCCGAAAAACAACTTTATCAAAGATAAAAACCTTTCGTCTTATTTGTGTTTGGATTTGAACATTCAATAACTTTCATATTTCTTATAAAAAATCATTCTAATGGACTGGGCCCGATCCTAAAGAACAAAAATATTCTTTTACAAAAAGGATGTCAAAAAATTTTAAACATTCTTAAAACAAATCATCATAAAGGTTCTTCATAACTTTTATCATTTTTTTTACTAGCACTGATAAAACATATTACCTTATTTTAAACAAACCCCAATTGAGATCACCCCTGCCCACATTACTCAAACTCCCACAGAATCCGAATCCAATTATCACCTCCTGTGAATCTTTTGGATGAATTTACACTTAAATCTAATGTATGTTATTCGATATTCATTTAAATTGGCCTTTCAACATTTTTGTGATTTTTTTTCTTCTCACCTATTTAAAGTTTTGGTGCTTGTTTTCATGTTTTTTGGTTCTTTTTATTAGTTATTCTCTTTTGATTGATGTATGAACCTTCACTCAGATGATTTTTTGTTCTTATTTTCATTTTAGAATGATCTCTCAATGGATACAAAGTTCACATATTTTTATACTTATTTTTGTTAGTCATGAACTCATCAAAAAAAATCTCTCAATATATTCTAATGAGTTTTTCCTTTGATTCAGAAACATTTTGTATGGAATTAATATTTTTTTCATTAAATTTTATTTGAATTTGATATATAATTTTATTTTAATTGTGAAAAATACTCTCAATTTTTTCTATATTAATTTCAAATTTTTCTTATGGAAATAAATAATAATAATAATTTTATTGATCTTTCAATTCAAAATTTTTATAAAATTAATATAAATTTTTTTCCCATTATAATCAATTTAATTCACCCAATATTACTAAAATTCATTTTAAAATTTTACTTTATTTTTAGATGAGTGATAAATCAAAATTTGAAAATTCCCATTTTTTTTAGAATTGGAAAGTTCAAAACAGTAATTTTCCTAATTTTAATAACAAGATTATTTATTTTATGAATTTCATTACTCATTAAAATTAGTATTTTATGACTAAATCCACCATCTTAATTATTTCAAAATGAAAAAATTTGGTTTATTTTGGTTAAATCATTTATTTTTCTCATTCTACCCACAACCTTAATTATTTTTAAAATCTCATCGCATATTAAAAATTTTATTTTGATTTATTACAAAATATTGAATTTAAAAAATGATCATATGGGCCATTCCATTATTTTCCTGCAATCTATTTTTTTCATTTTTTAAAAATCTAGTTTATGGGAAACCGGTAACCTAACAGACAAACCACAAACCAGAATACAAATCACCACAACATGAGAATTCAAAATTTGAAAAAAACCAAACCCCACGCTTCGGGACACGAACCCACGCGACGACCTCGAATCTCGGGATCCCTCGAACCCTGCAACACCTCGAACCATGACCAGCCTCTAAACACACCCGAGACGGCTGAGATTTCACAGCAACCGAGTCGCCAGCGAGATTCACTGGTGTCCGTCGTCACCGTCATTGTGTAAGAAACCCTCATTAACGCTTATGAAGAGAACCAGAAACCAGGTCACCGTCATCCCCAACCAAAGATGAAAAAACTTAAACTTTATCGTTTCACCTTCAGCCTCTGCCAGAACACGCTTCAGAGCCAATCTTCCTTCACAAATTGGAAAATTCCAAAGATCCAGACACCCAGCCGCCATCAAAGACTCAAACAAAACACGAATCAAACAGAAGAACCGATTCAAAGCCCAACACCGACACACAAACTCAGCAACACCAATAGAAACGATCCCAAACCAAAAATGATTTCAAAAAACGAAATTAGAAAAACATCACCAGCACGCCGAGAAGAGACCCAAAACAAACCATATCTCGTCACCGCCGTCCAAGTCGCTCACGGAGACCATGGAGAACCACCCAATGCACACACCAGAGATGAGGTGGAATCTCTAAAGCCACTGCAGCTGGATCTCGGCCACATAAAGTCACTGTGCAGCCATGAGAAAACCTATCCAGCGAAGATGGATTAGGGTGAGGAGAGGCCAGCCATGGTGTAAATAGCCGACACGACCGAGTCCACGAAGTCATCCACACCGCTGAAACAGAAGATCCACCACCACGGTCTCGCGGAGCATGAATAGGGGCACCGCGCCAACCCAGATGAAGAAGGAGGTGGTGACGAGAGGAAGCCCTAGCTCGCAGTGCCCCTTGCGGGCTCATCTACATGGTCTAACCTACTCATAACCCAAGTATTGAATCAAAGGATGACATTGGATAAGAAGTTTGGGTCTGGCCATTCCATGATTTTGGATGATGATATAAATTAAAATAATTTTATTGTGACTTAAAAAACTATTAACAACTCATATTTTAACAATTCAAAGAATGTTAACTTTGAATATTATATTTTATAAAAATGTTATAATTAATATAGTATTATGATTTATTAAAATTATAAGTTTGAGTGTGACTCTATTTAAAATAGTTTGAATTAAAAAAATGGATCCAGAACATGTTTTTTTATTATAAATATGTACAAAATCAACATAAACACAAGTAATATTCACATAAATTCACACTAAAAGTTATCAAAATACAAAAAATGTATAAAAAATAAATGGGATAGTTAAAAAAATCAATTTTGAAAGTATGGTAACAATTATGTGATCTATTTATTGTTTCCCATATATGCTCCCACAAAATTCAATTATTGAACATTTTTGATCCATTACTATTTTCCCAAATCACACTAGTATACACCTGTCACGACCCGTCCTCGGGGCCCATGCCGTGACTACCTCAAGCCCGCCTTCCATAGGCCAGGGACTGGCGACTAGCACCAAGGCGTAAATCCCGGTAAAAAGGGAAGGCATTGCCTTTGTAAAGTAAACAAACACCACAGAGTAAGAAAGCAGTAGAAGTAAACACTAAGTGAAATCTGAGTACAACAGTAAGTGCGGAAAAGTAAGTGGGCCAGAATACAAACCCAAACTAAAAGTAAAGTACAACTAGAAAGGGAAAACAACAACTGAAAAGTAAAGCCGCAACGTCAAGCTGTCCACTGGAAGCCCCACCTGAAGGGTGAGTACAGATAACCTCCATAGCTCCTCGGGTCTAGCCGTCCGCTCCGAGTACGTCCCGCCCAGTGGTCCACATCCATGTACCATCCTGCTCCGCTAGCCTCAGCCACGATCAGTGCTGTCCGTCGTCTGCAACCAACACAATGTAGTGTGGGCATAGCCCGTGCAGGGGTGAGTATAAGCAACTCAGTAGGGACCCCGATACCCCCGAAGGTCTCCCAGAATCCACAAAGGATAATCCACAAAGGAAAGATACAATCACGAAGTAACATTCGACACTGCTTAGGTATATTCCCATACATATACCTAAGTCATAAATTCCAGTACGCTCCAACTTTCGAGCCCATGTACAACCCAGTCCACAAAGGAAAGAAAAACGTAAATCCACACAGGATAGCACAACACAATCCACATAGGAAAGAAAAACAAGATTCTTCTCACACAGGTATACTTCTTCGTATGACGATAGAGATGATCAGATATAGCCACTGATTCATCTAAGCCGTCGGACCCACAAAGTATCGATAGGTACTAACCCCCGCAATGACCCACAAAGGATCTGACCCACAAAGGATCGATAGGTAACTAACCCCCGCAATGACCCATAAAGGATCTGACCCACAAAGGATTGATAGGTAACTAACCCCCGCAATGACCCACAAAGGATCTGACCCACAAAGGATCGATAGGTAACTAACCCCCACAATGACCCACAAAGGATCTGACCCACAAAGGATCGATAGGTAACTAACCCCCGCAAAGACCCACACAGGATCGGACCCACACAGGATCGGTAGCACTGATCCACGTAGGATCGCTGAGTGTTGTAGTCGTCTTCGTCAAATCCACTGAGGATCTCTGTACAGTCGTCGTCGTCGTCGCAGTCGCAGCCAGCTCTAGGGTTCCCGCACACAACAAGATCGTTCGGGAAGTTCTGCTCCACGAGACGAGAGGATGATACATCAACTGACACATAGTTCAGATTTGATGTATCCAAAAGTTCTGTATCGTCAACAGGAACTCAACGTCACAGGCGGCGCGTCAATCGGACGCCCGGTCTGAGAGTTATTGGTTTTTTCGTCCTAGGGCCCCGGTTGGCTTTTAAGTCAAAGCCAACTCGACCGTACTCCACCTGAATCCAAATCTCGGGCAGAGTAAGCCAAAAGATCCTTCTCACTTATAGGAATCCAACAAAATCGACGGTACGTCAATCGGACGTCCGAAACTCAAGTTATAAGCGTTTCCGCTCCGAGGGCCCGGTTGGTTTCGTGTACGAACCAACCCGGCGGAACCCAAAGTTCTCCGAAACCATGTGTTTAATATACTGAAACAACCTTCTCGATCCAAGGATCACATCCCCACTGACGGTGCGTCGATCGGAGGTCTGTAGCCCAAGATATGGGAAAAAGACCGAAAGTGGTCCGAAAACAGGGGGTCTGGGCCCGGACCGACCCGGCCCAACCCCCTCTGGGTCGGCCCAAACCGGGTCGACCCGACCCGGGTCCAGGTCTGACCTGGATGGTGCGACCTGGCCCGGCCTGGCCTGAGAGCGACCCGGCTGGCGCTGGATGGGTGGCCAGCGGGTCGGCTCGGCCGTTACGGCCGAGCGAAGCGAGGGTCGCGCTGCCCCCACGTGAAGAGACCACGACCCCGCGTGGGGCCGCCCTTGCCGGCAGACGTGGACGTTTGCCGCATCCCGCTCCCTCTGGTCCCGCGCGGTCGCAGGACCATGGCCTGCCTCCGCGGCTTCAGTCGCGGCTGCTTCTCCCAGCGGCGCGCCGGGCACCGCCGCCACCTGCCGCTGGCGCCGCCGTGCCGGCGAGGCACGCCGGCGGGCCGCTCCGCGGACCACCAGACGAGTTCTGGTGGTCGGAATTGCGTGTCGTCTTCGCCAAAAGCCCTCCTGGGGCCCTTCCTTCACTGTGAGGACCTCACATCGCCCGTGCAGCCTGCTTTGTCGTCGCCCGCCAATCCGCTCACCAAGAACGAAGAGGCGGTGGGTTCAGACTTGTTCGTTGGTCAGCACCCACCGTGTTAGCGGTTTTAAAAAGTCTTCCGACAAAAAAATTTAGACATACGCCATGGGTATAAAATCACAAAGATTTAAATTCACCATTTGAATTCATGCCGAGGAGTATAATTCACAAAGAATTAAAAGAACCGCAATCCACTACCTCAATCGGTTGTTGATCGAAGATTGTCGCAGGGAAGGAACGTTGCGGAAGAAGCATTGCAGAAGGAGAATCGTCGGCGTTGCGGTACACGGCGTCGCGTCGTCGATCTCCGAGGGTTCGGCGTTCTTCATCGCCCTTCGTCGGAGGCCGACGTTCTTCGTCGGCGACGATGCGGTCTTCGCGTTCTTCACGTTCTTCAACGAAGGAGGATGAATATCTTCAAGCCTTAGAGATTTCTCCCAATCCTCTCAACAAGCAACCCTTCAATAAAAAAAATAATGTTGGTCTTATTTTATTTCCATTCCAACGTTTTGGAATTCATTAAAAGAATCCAAAAATTAATTGAATTAATTGCAACGCTTAAACTGTTCAATTAATAGGGGCATTTAATATTTAATTAAACACACGGGTTGACTTTATTTAAAAAGAGGTTTTCGTGGGTGCGTTACTTAGAGGGAAAGAAATGGTGGGTCTCGTGTGGGCCCCACATAAAAAATATCCTACCAAGTGGGCTGGATATTATGGGTCCCATCTTATCCGCTTAACCTAGGTTAACCCACTTAAGTTAAATAAAAATAAAAAGTCGCACCACTTTTATTTTTATTCCTTAACTTAACCCCAAAAATTAAAAACCACACCCGAGCAAACGTAACTCCAAAAAAGGTGTTTCTAAGAAATTATCGGCGCTTCGATTCCATCGGTGCCCTCAGAATTCTATTCCGAGCACCGGTTCAAAAGTTAGAAAACCCCGCTCATTCGTTCACTGAATGTACCCGATCTAAACTTAGGAAAATGATTTCAGGCACACCGGGCCTCGGAATCAGGTGCCGTCAGAAACTGCGTTCTTGTAAAATTCCCAAGAAAATTAAGAAAAAAATTTCCTTGAATTTTACGGGTCTTTACATCACTCCCACCTCAGGGCTTTACGTCCTCGTAAAGATACATCATAAACTAGGGAAACAAATGTGGGTACTGAGCACGCATCTGAGCCTCCCGCTCCCAAGTTCTCTCCTGGAGGTTTCCGTGCTGCCATCTGATGCACACTAGAGGGATCAATCATCCACGTAGGACCCGCTCCTGTCGATCCTCGATCTCCACTGGGACCTCCGCAAAAGTCTCCCCATCATCAATGTCCAGCTCCTCATGGTCAATGATATGCATCGGGTCGTGCATGTATCTCCTCAGCTGAGATATGTGGAAGACGTCGTGCACCCGGTGCAACTGAGGTGGTAAAGCCAGGCGATAAGACACCTCCCCAATCCTGCTAAGGACCTGGAATGGTCCGATGAAGCGTGGAGACAACTTTTCGCCTCATCCAAATCTTCATAATCCACGTCGAGGTGAGACACGTAAGAAGACGTGGTCGCCATCCTCGAACTCTAGTGACCTCCACCTCCTGTAAGCATAAGACTTCTGACAGCTTTGAGCTGTCCTCATCCACTCCTGGATGACCTGGACCTTCTCTGTCATGGCCTGGACCATCTCCGTTCCCACAAGTGCTGACTCCCCAGGGTCTGTCCAACACAAATGAGATCTGCAAGGTCGGCTGTACAACGCCTCGTATGGTTCCATCCCGATGGTGGAGTGGTAGCTGTTATTGTACGAAAACTCCACCAAGGTTAGGTGGTCCTCCCAGCTGCGACCAAAGTCGAGGACACATGCGCAGAGCATGTCCTCGAGAGTCTGTATGGTCCTCTCCGTCTGACCATCTGTCTGAGGGTGAAAGGTGGTTCTCAGACGTAGCTGCGTCCCGAACGCCTCCTGCAACCCCTTCCAAAGATGGGAAGTAAAGAGAGCATATTGATCAGAGATGATAGATGATGGAACACCGTGAATCTGTACAATCTCCTGAACGTAGAGACATCCCAAGCTCTCCACTGAGCCCTGCTCTCTGATTGGTAAGAAGTGAGCTGACTTGGTGTGTCAGTCGACAATCACCCAAATGGAGTCGTGACCTCTGGAAGTGCGTGGAAGTCCAGTCACGAAGTCCATAGATATCTCATCCCACTTCCACTCCGGGACCTCCAAGGGCTGTACCAAGCCTACTGGTACCTGGTGCTCTGCCTTCACCTGCTGGCAGGTGAGGCATCAAGAAACGAACTCAGCCACAACCTTCTTAATGCCCGACCACTAGTGCTGTCATCTGAGGTCCTGGTACATCTTCTCCACTCCAGGATGTACCGCCAAGGGAGAAGTGTGAAACTCTCTCAGCACCTCCTCCCGTAAAGCAACTGGTACCAAGGTACGTCCCCTGAAAAGGAAGTCGTGCTCTGATCCAAAGGAGAAACCATCAGGTGCCTGTCCTGAGGATATCTGTGCACACCACATCTCACAGTCAGTGTCCCCACGTTGTGCCTCTCTGACCCGCTGCAGTAGTGGAGGAGTGACTGTGAGAGACTGAAGGAAGGCTGCTCCATCTCTATCCATGAAGGATATCTGCAAAGCGGCTAGCTGCTCTGTCGCCTCCTCAAGTAGCTGAATGCCCGTCCTCCTGCTGAGAGCATCAGCTACTACGTTCCCCTTCCCAGGAGTATAGACTATCTCAAAGTCATAGTCCTGGAGGAACTCGAGCCATCACTGCTGTCTCAGGTTCAAGTCCTTCTGAGAGGAGATGTACCTGAGACTCTGATGGTCAGAATAGACTGTAAAGTGCTCGCCCATCAGATAGTGTCACCATGTCTTCAGAGCGAAGACCACTGCTACTAACTCCAGGTAATGGGTAGCATAGTTCTGCTCATGTGGCCTCAACTGATGTGATCCATAGGTGATCACTTCCCGCTCTTGCATCAGGACGCATCCGAGTTCGGTCCCTGATGCATCGCAGTAGACTACGTACCCTACTCCCTCCTCCGGAAGCCTCAAGATAGGGGCACTGGTCAATCTCTGTCTCAGCTCCTGGAAGCTCTGCTGACATCTATATAACCACACAAAGGGTTTCCCCTTCTTCGTCAAAGCTGAGAGTGGTTCCGCAACTCTGGAGAATTCTGGCACAAATATCCGATAGTATCCAGGTAGTCCCAAGAAATTCTGCGCCTTCGTCACGCTCCTGGGTGGCTCCCAAGTTAGCACTGCCTCGATCTTCGCAGGATCCACCGCAACTCCCGCCTCAAAGATGACATTTCCCAAGAAGTGGACCTCACGTATCCAGAACTGACACTTCGAGAGCTTTCCATAAAGCTCGTTCTCTCGGAGTGTGTCTAGTACAACCCGCAAGTGGTGGGCGTGCTCCTCCTCAGTCGTTGAGTATATCAAAATGTCGTCGATGAAGACCACGACAAATCGATCGAGGTATGGCTGAAAGATCCTGTTCATGAGGCCCATGAACACCGTTGGGGCATTGGTTATGCCGAATGGCATAACCAAGAACTCATAGTGGCCATACCGACATCTGAAGGCCGTCTTCTGCACATCCTCATCTCGAACTCTGAGCTGATGATAGCCTAACCTGAGGTTTATCTTTGAGAACCACCGTGCTCCCTTGAGTTGGTCGAAGAGGTCATCAATCCTTGGTAGAGGAGACTTGTTCCTCACTATCACCTGGTTCAGGCGACGATAGTCGACACAAAGTCGCAAGATCCCATCTGCCTTCTTGGAAAACAATATCGGGGAAGCCCAGGGTGAAACACTGGGTCAGATGAATCCCTTTCCCTGCAAGTCCTCCAATTGTACCCGTAGCTCTCGAAGCTCGGTGGGAGCCATCCGATAAGCTGGGGTGGATATCAGGGTTGTCCTGGGGTACATGTCAATATAAAAGTCTACCTCTCTGCGAGGAGGTAGTCCTAGAACGTCGTCGGGAAAGACGTCCGCATACTAATCCACCACTGCAGGAAAACTAGGACTCTGCATGTCAACTGCTCCTAGGATGAGGCTAGCCAACTGATGAGTGATGGGATGTCCTCTCCTCTGCGGAAGTCCATCCTGTGCTGCGAAGGCTCCCTTCTCGCCGGTGAAGGTGAACCTGCTCCCGTCGGTGTGTACACATCGCACCTTGCGCCTAATACAGTCGATCTGAGCATGGACTGTAGATAACCAATCCATGCCCAAGATGACGTCGTAAGGCCTCGACGCCGCTACAAGAAGATCCCAGCCAAAGCTCTCGCCTCCTAGAGTAAGCTCACACTACCGGCACTAGTGCGTAATCATCGAGTCTGCTCCCGTAGGAGTCTCTAGCCGTAAGGATCGAGCCAACGGCTCTGTTGGAATCTCCGAGCTCTGAACAAGGGCAGCGACTATGAAAGAGTGACTCGATCCTGTGTCAATAAGAACTGCATCAAGGGTGGAATAGACACAGATAGTAACTCGAATTTTCTCGGGCGCGCCGTGGTTGTAGGCCTCCGCTACCTAGAGATGTGCCTGTCTCTACCCACCAGCTCCCTGTGGTCGGGATGGACCTCCTGGTGGTGGTGGTGGTAGAGCCTCAAAGTGTCGCCCACCACCTGCTGCTCGTCCAGCTTCTCTGCCTCATCCTCCTGCTCCCTGCGGACCGCCATGGTTGAACCTCTGCCTCTGCCTGGGTGGCCCCTCAACCGTTTGCTGGTACTCGGCACGGCGGGTCGGACAGTCTCGAGCCATGTGGCCCTGCCCGCCGCATGTGTAGCACTACCTGCCTCTCGAAATACTGGCTCCGCGCTGTGTGCCCTGCACTGCTGAGCCAGTGTCCTGAGGTCATCTGCTTGAGGGTCTGGTCTACCTGGACCCATGAGTCATCCGTCGACTGCCTGCTGTAGAAGACTCTGCTACGTGTCGCCCTGTGGTAGGTCTCGTTGCTGAAGAAGGCTCAGCAAGAAAGCTCTCGATCAAAAGGGCTCGCTCTGGTACTCCTGCCTGAGTCGGAATGCTAAGAGAGATCAGCAATACCCTGATCTCATGCCTCAATCCCTGCTCAAAGATCCAGGCCCAAAATAATGGGTCTCGTACAATGTCTGTCGAGTAGCGTGAGAGATCGGTAAATCTCACCGAGTACTAGGAAACCGTCAAGATGCCCTGCCGCAACTGTAGAAGCTCCTGGATGCGCACCGCATGGAGGGTGGCTGGGACGAACTCTGAGTGAAAGAGGCTCTCAAAGTCCGTCCAGAGAAGAGATGTGTCATCATGCACCTGGAGCATCATGCTCCACCATCGGCCCGCTGCTGTGTGCATTAGGCTCGCTGCGAGGATCACCATGAGGTCTGTTGGTGTCCTCACTAACCTGAAAACTCATACCACTTCCTCCAGCCAATCCTCGTCTGCCTGGGGGTCCGTCTCCCCGCGGAACCTGGGAGGTCGCTGGCGCTGAAACTCGTGCAGTGCACAAAGGCGACGTTCATCGTCAGCGGCTGGGGCTGGTAGCATCGGTGGTTCGGCGGGTAGAGGTATCGCCGGTGCCTCAGCTGTCAAAGGGCCCTGTACCGAGGCCTCGTCGCTCGGTGGGCTGTCGTCACGCAAAAATCTAGGAACCCTAGCTGGCTGCCGTCGTGGGGCCATCCTGAAAAGAAACAGGTGTGACACAATCAAACAGTATACATGGTGAGCTGACATAAAGTAATCACAAAGAAAACTTAAATACACATGCAATCAATGTTTTCACGCATTAAGTCGGAAATCAGAAGTTAGGGTCCTGGTGTACTGATACATCGGCTGCTGCACCAACACTGGACTCCTTGGACTGATAACCACACCCAATACGCTTAACACTATTGCTTCACTTAGAAAAAGATCAGAGTCCAAAGTTCTGTGGTAGAACCGAACACCTCTGATACCAATTTGTCACGACCCATCCTCGGGGCCCATGCCGTGACTACCCCAAGCCTGCCTTCCATAGGCCATGGGCTGGCGACTAGCACCAAGGCGTAAATCCCGGTAAAAAGGGAAAGCATTGCCTTTGTAAAGTAAACAAACACCACATATAAAGCAAGTAGTAGAAGTAAACACTAAGTGAAAACTGAGTACAACAGTAAGTGCGGAAAAGTAAGTGGGCCAGAATACAAACCCAAACTAAAAGTAAAGTACAACTGGAAAGGGAAAACAACAAATGAAAAGTAAATCCGCAACGTCGAGCTGTCCACTGGAAGTCCCACCTGAAGGGTGAGTACATATAGCCTCCACAGCTCCTCGGGTCTAGCCGTCCGCTCCGAGTACGTCCCGCCCAGTGGTCCACCTCCATGTACCATCCTGCTCCGCTAGCCTCAGCCATTATCAGCGCTGTCCATCATCTGCAACCAACACAACGAAGTGCGGGCATAGCCTATGCTGGGGTGAGTATAAGCTACTCAGTAGGGACCCCGAGACCCCCGAAGGTCTCCCAGAATCCACAAAGGATAATCCACAAAGGAAAGATACAATCACGAAGTAACATTCAACACTGCTTAGGTATATTCCCATACATATACCTAAGTCATAAATTCCAGTATGCTCCAACTTCCGAGCCCATGTACAACCCAGTCCACACAGGAAAGAAAAACGTAAATCCACACAGGATATCACAACACAATCCACATAGGAAAGAAAAACAGGATTCAGATCACACAAGTATACTTCTTCGTATGACGATAGAGATGATCAGATATAGCCACTAATTCATCTAAGCCGTCACACCCACAAAGGATCGATATGTACTAACCCCCGCAATGACCCACAAAGGATCTGACCCACAAAGGATCGATAGGTAACTAACCCCCGCAATGACCCACAAAGGATCTGACCCACAGAGGATCGATAGGTAACTAACCCCCGCAATGACCCACAAAGGATCTGACCCACAAAGGATCGATAGGTAACTAACCCCCGTAATGACCCACAAAGGATCTGACCCACAAAGGATCGATAGGTAACTAACCCCCGCAAAGACCCACACAGGATCGGACCCACACAGGATCTGTAGGCGCTGACCCACACAGGACCGCTGAGCACTGACCCACATAGGATCGGGCCCACACAGGATCGGTAGCACTGATCCACGTAGGATCGCAGAGTGCTGTAGTCGTCATCATTGAATCCACTGAGGATCTCTGTACAGTCGTCGTCGTCGTCGCAGTCGCAGCCAGCTATAGGGTTCCCGCACACAGCAAGCTCGTTCGGGAGGTTCCGCTCCACGAGCCGAGATGCTGATACATCAACTAACACATAGTCCAAAGTTGATGTATCCAAAAGTTCCATATCGTCAACAGGAACTCAACGTCACAGGCAGCGCGTCAATCGGACGCCCGATCTGAGAGTTATTGACTTTTTCGTCCCAGGGGCCCGGTTGGTTTTTAAGTCAAAGCCAAACCGACCGTACTCCACCTGCATCCAAACCTCGGTCTGAGTAAGCCAAAAGATCCGTCTCACTTAGAGGAATCCAACAAAATCGACGGTACATCAATCGGACGTCCGGAACTCAAGTTATAAGCATTTCCGCACAGAGGGCCCGGTTAGTTTCGTGTACGAACCAACCCGGCCGAACCCAAAGTTCTTTGAAACCATGAGTGTAATATATCTAAACTACCATCTCTATCCAAGGATCACATCACCGCTGACGGTGCGTCGATCGGAGGTCTGTAGCCCAAGATATGGGCAAAAGACCGAAAGAGGTCTGAAAACGGGGGGTCTGGGCCCGGACCGACCCGGCCCAACCCCCCCTGGGTCGGCCGGAACCGGGTCGACCCGACCCGGGTCTGGGTCCAACCTGGATGGTGCGACCCGGCCCAGCTGGCGCGGCCCGGCCCGGCCTGGGCACGACCCGGCTGGCGCTGGACGGGTGGCCAGCGGGTCGGCTCGACCTTTACGGACGAGCGAAGCGGGGGGCGCGCTGCCCCCGCGTGGGGCCGCCCTTGCCGGAGAACACGGCCTGTTGCCGTGTCCCGCTCCCTCTGGTCCCGCGCGGTCGCGGGACCACGGCCTGCCGCCGCGGCGGCTTCTCCCGGCGGCACGCTGGGCGCCGCCGTGCTGGTGAGGCGTGCCGACGGGCCGCTCCGCGGACCACCGGACGAGTTCCGGTGGTCAGAATTGCGTTCCGTCTTCGCCAAAGGCCCTACTGGGGCCCATCCTTCACTGCGAGGACCTCACATCGCCCGTGCATCCTGATTTGTCGTCACCCGCGAATCCGCTCACCAAGAACGAAGAGGCGGTGGGTTCGAACTTGTTCGTTGGTCCGCACCCACCGTGTTAGCGGTTTTAAAAAGTCTTCCGACAAAAAAATTTAGACATACGCCGTGGGTATAAAATCACAAAGATTTAAATTCACCATTTGAATTCATGCCGAGGAATATAATTCACAAAGAATTAAAAGAACCGCAATCCCCTACCTCAATCGGTTGTTGATCGAAGATTGTCGCGGGGAAGGAACGCCGCGGAAGAAGTGTTGCGGAAGGAGAATCGTCAGCGTCACGGTACACGGCGTCGCATCGTCGATCTCCGAGGGTTCGGCGTTCTTCGTCACCCTTCGTCGGAGGCCGGCGTTCTTCGTTGGAGACGATGCGTTCTTCACGTTCTTCGCGTTCTTCAACAAAGGAGGATGAAGATCTTCAAGCCTTAGAGCTTTCTCCCAATCCTCACAACAAGTAACCCTTCAATAAAAAAAAGAATGTTGGTCTTATTTTATTTCCATGCCAACATTTTGGAATTCATTAAAATAATCCAACAATTAATTGAATTAATTGCAACGCTTAAACCGTTCAATTAATAGGGGCGTTTAATATTTAATTAAACGCACGGGTTGACTTTATTTAAAAAGAGGTTTTCGCGGGTGCGTTACTTATAGGGAAAGAAACGGTGAGGCTCGTGCGGACCCCACCTCACAAATATCCTACCAAGTGGGTAGGATATTATGGGTCCCATTTTATCCGCTTAACCTAGGTTAAGCCACTTAAGTAAAATAAAAATAAAAAGTCGCACCACTTTTATTTTTATTTTTTAACCTAACCCCAAAAATTAAAAACCACACCCGAGCAAACGCAACTCCGGAAAAGGTGTTTCTAAGAAATTACCGGCGCTGAGATTCCATCGGTGCCCTCGGAATTCTATTCCGAGCACCGGTTCAAAATTTAGAAAACCTCGCTCATTCGTTCACTGAACGTACCCGAGCTAAACTTCGGAAAATGATTCTGGGCACACCGGGCCTCGGAATCAGGTGCCGTCAGAAACTGCGTTCTAGTAAAATTCCCAAGAAAATTAAGAAAAAAATTTCCTTGAATTTTACGGGTCTTTTAAATACCAAAACATAGTATGGGCCACCATGATGTGATTTACGATCTCATCATCAAGGCTCCTTTATTATACATTTTTATCTAGAAATGCTTATTTAGATAAACATATTTTTACCAATTTTTTTTACAAAACATGATGTATATGAATTGTTTCATCCAAAATATTTATCTTAATTAGAAATAGTATATCTTACTCTAAACATATAACAAAATAAAAATTATAAAATCTTTAAAACATTTGATGAAACAAAGTTTCACACATATCGAGGATGAGTTAAAAAGATGAATTTAAGAAATAACTCTTTGGGGATGCTTGTTTGCGAATGAAATATGATTATTCATCTTTATATGTTCTAATAAGTTTTTGATGAAATAAAATTTATATCAAATATGATGAGTATATGTGTGTGTATATAAATAATAGCTTTTTAGGATTCTAATATCATACCTTATGTGTATTTTTTTCTTAAATATGAATATTAACGAATCAAATAGGATGAATATGAATTGAAAATGGATGGATTCCAATAATATGACAAAAATTTCTAAGGATGGTATTAAAGATTTCATCAAGTTTAAAAAATATCATGAATATACCCCTTATCAAATCCCTTTTCCATGTTTATGTTGATGTTATTAAAGACTCATTAGTCTAGTGGAGTTAGAAGAACACTTGATCTATCACAGAATAGGTCAAAGTTTTAAATGCTGACTAAACATGGAGAAGAACTAAATGTTTCTAGTGAATGAGATAAAACTAAATTTCTTGGATTATCTGATATTATTACAAGTTTGAACGATGATAAATACCACATCAATGATATGTGTATAAGTGTAAAATATGATGAAGTTTATATTAAAGAGACACTAATGATAGTTGAAGATGAAATTTGTGATTGTCCAAAGCTATTTCAGAAGTTAACGAGATATAAAAAATTCCATTTTATGTTTGTTATACTAAATGAACAACATTTTTAGTCATACTGGAGCTATATAATTTAAAAACTGACAATAGATAGAGAGACACCAACTTTATTGAAAAATACATTTTCTTCAATAATGGTTTATTTGATTTTTGTGAGAGAATATTATAGTTGTTTTTTATTAATTTAATATATTTTATTTGAAAAAATATATTATTTTTTAAATAATCGCCTCAATATTATCTTAGAGTGAATTTTTGGGATTTTTCTGAAAAGATTTATTTTTAAGTAAACAGTGAAAAATACCGATTTTTATAAAACAATAATTTATTTTAATTAAATGAAGTAATGGTGTTTTTAATTTGATATTAAATTAATATAAGTCTTATTTGATAATATATAATCTAATTAATTATATTTTAGTCAATATTATACTTTATTTTGGAAAAAGTTTATTTTTAGTCAAAAAAACACATTTTATTTTCTAAAAACAGTTTTCTCTTGTGTTTTACAAATTTATATTAAAATTAATTTTTTCCATGTTTATAAATTGAATATTGAAAAATGGATTCAATATTTTTTATCATGAGATCAAATTTGGTAAATAGGTCCCTTTTATTTCTGGTCAGTTTGAATAGTAATATTAGTAAACATTTTTCACCTTAGTAAGAGAAAACATGTAAAACATGGTTAAAACTATGATATAAGGCCAAATAATCTCTCTTATTATTTTATTATATTTTTTTACTAAATATCCATGTTTCAAAAATTTGACAATTTCTTGCCACTTTCCATTGATAATGCCCTTAATATGATTTTAAGTAAAGAATAAAAACAAAATGTCACTCTCTTTATTCTAATATATTTAATATTTTTTCATTGGTATAAAAAGTGGTTATGGTTGATTAAAAATGGTTATTTTAAATATATTTTTTATTAAAGTAATTTATTTTTAAATTTTAGTGTTGTAATAACTACCATAAATTCTTACATAACACCAACAGAGTGCTTGTTAATGTAATACAAAAATCATGTAAATAATTTTCAAAAACATTAAAAGTAATACAATTTAGATGAATTATAGTATTAAAATAATTTTTTAGATAAATATAATATATTAGTGATGTTTTAAAATATTATATTTTAATTCCATTACTATATTGATTTCATT
Organism: Viscum album; assembly: GCA_963277665.1. Classification (NCBI taxonomy): domain Eukaryota; kingdom Viridiplantae; phylum Streptophyta; class Magnoliopsida; order Santalales; family Viscaceae; genus Viscum; species Viscum album. Next base: position 998,685,220 of record OY728135.1, read on the forward strand.
AAAATCAAACTATGTGAATAGTCCCAAAAATGACCTAATGGTATATTATATTAAATAATATTTTATTAAATTATTTAAAACTCATAAAAATATTATATTTGACCAATTTAATGGTACATGGTTGATTATATCAACTATTTTCCATGTATGGATCACTTATCCTTTTATAGTAACTTTTTTTAACTTATATAGAGTAAAAAAAAGTTTGATATCTCTATAATCATCAAAAGGGTTAACGAGGGTTAAAACTAAGATATAAGGGTGAAAAAATTACCTAAACTTGTCTAAATTTTATTGGATGAGACTATATAATCTCATACTCATCATATATTCTAAATATTTCAATTTGGTTCCACTTGAATATGAAAATAAATTTATATTAATTTAATACATTAAGTATTCCAAGGGTGACCTCCCCTCACTTATAATAGGGGACCTCCCATCCTCTCTTCCTAAAAAAATTTGAGTACTATAGTTCATAAAATACCTACAAAAACCTATCCTTAACCTTATTACCCATTACCTATAGGCTCTGGTATCATCAAAATACCAACATAGAAGGCTTAAGTGTAAACTAAAGGTGGTTTTCCAAAGAAGAGGATTAACTCTTAACCACGCGCTTTAATTTTATTTCTTATTCTAACTCCTTAAAATATTATTAAACCATGATGATATAATAACATAAGTATCTAAAATATACTTAAATTTTATTAATATTATGGTACAAACCTTATTCATCCCCTTCTCCATCCTATGGGGAACAAAAAATCGTTCATGCGTACATGTAGACTACCACCTCCATAAAGACATGTGTTTCATTTTCCATCACCGCCTCTCATGGATATTTATAAAGATGGATTTAATATTTATATAGTATACTCATTATGTAATTATCTTTTTTAAAGATAATATATCATCTATTTTATTACTCTTATATTCATCAAAAAATGATAAAGCCGCTCGCGCGTACGTGTGGAATACCACCCACACAAAGCGATGTAATTTGTTTTTCACATACTCCTTTCATGGATGATTATAAAATTGAATTTAATGTATAAAACTTATAATAATTTCACGATTAATACTCTATGTATGATGTAAAAATGACCCCCTTTACCATTGTCAACCCAACGAAGTTGTTTTGTGATTATGAACCGAACACCCTCGAAATGCCTAGCATGAACTTAAATAATTTAATAACCATATAAAGAATGGAAAAAATTAAATAAAATAGATAATAATAAGGAAATAAACCTGAAAATGGTTATTAATAAAGTGTATAATTAATATAAATTTATTATTTAGGAGTTAAATTAGATACACGGTGAGTGAGAGTCGAGGTAATGGATTTCTAGTCTCAATTCCCTTTCATTGAGACTTAATCTATTTTCATCAAATGTTTTATTTTAATGGTGTATAAAATTCATTATATATGTGTTTTATCATTATTATATAAAAATAATATTGTTTAAAAATACATTTAAAGTTCATTCCTTCAATATTCCAATGGTTCAAAATTTATCAAGTCGTAAGGGATTTTTTATTAAAATCATATTATAAAAGTTTAAAAGTTTTTTGTTTTATTTTTCCTCCAAATACATGTTACTTAAAATATTTATATCATGTTATTAATATTTTAACATCTCACCCCAACTCATTGTCTTTAGAGGGCAGAGGAAAGCTACTGGGCCTTAAGTGACGTTCCCAAGGTGCCAAATGCTGGCAATAAATGCCGAGGGCTTCAAGAACAAATTGGGGAACGATTTTACCTTAAGAAAAAACCAAACAAACCATACACTAACAATAAAATATATTATTCATGTCGATAAAAACATTCAAACATGTATTACCAAAAAGACAACCAAGTTGTTCCATAATAAAACCCACAAACCAATACAACCAAATACAATATCAGAGTACTATGCGAAAGACAAAAAAAGAGACCCAAAATAAACCAATACACACTCCACAACTCCACACCAAGATCCATGATCCATGCACCACCGCATCTCCCAAGCATCACTACGATGTGTCCCGAAATATGACATCTACAAAAGCATCAAAGTTCCAAAGTAGGGAGTGAGTATTAATACTCAGTAGGTTTTCCCCAAATGACTTCCCTATACAAACCATTAGGAAAGAACCATTAACACATTTATATAAAGTAGTTTATATAAAATACTCACAAGTGAAAACATTACCATAAGCCAACAACCCTTACCAAGACACCTCACCCAAGCCAAGAAAATAACGGAAAGCCAAACTAACATGCCACAAGCCATTTCATCATTTACAAATTAGCATGACAATTTTCTATCTTAAAAAGCAATGCAAAACAAGACAAATAAAAAGGTGGAGCTTATATCCAACCCGTTCACCCATTCCTACTAGTGGTACTTCACGCCCACTTATCCTTTGATGGTGGCCCTTCTGTCCACTAACAATACCCTTATTATAGTGGTACTTCCCTCCCACTTCCCTAAAACATTTTAAACAATCCATAACCAAGCATATGACCTACCAAGGCCACAATAATATGCAATTAACCATTTCCATTACATGTCAATAAACTTTAATAAATCACACATTTATTGAAAACACCCTTCAACATTTTACATGCCAATTACCATTTCAATAAAACAACCCCTTTAGTGAAAAACCATTTCACAAGCCATCTTAATTAATCCAACAAAGCAAACCATTTTAAAATCTCCATTTTAAAATCACAACAAGATCATTTCACCACAAAACCTCTTTTTCCAAAAAAAATCCCCAAAACATCACTAAAGGGATTTCCAACCAATTTCACACATCAAAAAACAATTAATCTCAAAAAAAGAAAATTAATTCTAACCAAGCTTCAAGTTATATAAAATTGGAGTCTAGAGAGAATCCACCTACCTTTAGGGTTCTGAAAAAATCGACCCACAAGCAATCACACCCCAAATCCGGTAAATGCACCACCAAAAATGCTCTAGATCCCCTTACCTAACATCCACAAGCCTTAAAATCAACACCCAAGGAAACCACAACCCTAGATCTACACACAATAGGTGTAGATCTAGAAAATTGAGAGAGAGGGAGATGAAGATATAGAGGAAACCACAAAGAAACCAAGAGGAGAGACTTACCCGAGAGAAACCACCTTCAAACCACCAATAAACCCCTTGGAATTTCTTCCAAAACAAGTGGGAGAGCACATTAAACCTTTGAGAACCCAAAATACTGAGAGAGTATCGAGTGGAAGAAGAATTGGAGTGAAATAGGTTAAGCCCAAGGGGGCCCAAATTTTAAAACCCTTCCTTTAAGTGGCTGTAGGGTTAGTCCGCACGATTTGGAAAACTGTGCGCTAACCATGCACATGACACTGTCTCAAGAGGAGGAGTCTGCATAGTTTCCTCACATGATTTGGAAAACCAGGCATAGGTCTTGTGAATCCTACTATCTTCCCCTACATGGTTTTCTAGAGAACCCACATGGTTTCCCTTAACCGTGCTCAGACTGTGTGCCCTTAGAAAAACTTCCAAACATATTCAAAACCATTCCAAACTCTCCCAAACTCTTCCCAACTCATTCCATGCAATTTAAACACATAAAAAATAATAAAAAAAATATATATACTTCAAACCGGGGGTTCTAAATTCTTCCCACCATTGTAATTTCTGTCCTCGAAAAGTAGGAAATCATTGCTTTGCCGAAAGAGATTGGGTCATTTCTCGATTATCTCTTTCTCTCGATCCCAAGAATCCTCTTAAATCTGACCATGCTGCCACAAAACACGAACTAAATTTATGTTTTTTTACCACATAATACTTTCTCTTTTCTATCCACAATCCCCACTGGCACGTGCACCAAGGAAGCATCCAGTTCTATCTCAACATGATCCCAACAAATCACTTGGTCACGATCTGGATGATACTTTTTCAACTGTGACACGTGAAACACATTGTGAACCACACAAAACCGTGTTAGAAAAGACAAACAATAATCCACCTCTCCAATCTTCTCTAGTATCTCAAAAGGCCCAATATATCTTGGAGATAACTTACCTTGCTTCCCAAACCAACGATATCCCAACCAAGGAGAGATTAGAAAAAACACATGATCACCCACCTTGAACGACAATTGTCATCGACGATGGTCTTAATATGATTTCTGAAAAAATTGAGCCGTCTCCATATTCTTCCTGATCATCTTGATTTACTCCATAGTCTCTTAGAAAAGGATCGGTCCGATCATCAAAGTCTCTCCCATTTCCACCCAACATAATGCAGAACGATAAAGACGCCCATACAAAACCTCAAACAGAGCCATATGTATCAAAGACTGATAACTGTTATTGTAGGATAACTCCACCAACGGTAAGTGCTCCTCCCATGAACCACTAAAATCCTTCACACAAGCCCTTAACATATCCTCCAAGGTTTGAATCATCCTCTCGGATTTCCCATCCATCTGAGGGTGATATACTGTGCTCATAGTCAACTGTGTTTCAAGGGCTTGCTTTAAGGATTTCCAGAAACAAGATGTGAACCTTAGATCTCTATATGATAAAATCAAAACTGGAACACCATGCATCTTCAACACCTCCCGGATATATATTTTTGGACAGATCCTCCACCATATGAGATTCACGAATTGGGATGAAATGGGATGACTTTGGGAGCCAATCCACAATAAACCATATGAAATTGTGCATCCGGATCATTCTTGGGAGACCCATCAGAAAATCCATTGCTATTTGATCCCATTTCCACACTGGGATAGGTAAAGACTGCAACATGCTTGTTGGTCGCTGATGCTCTACCTTAACTTGCTAACAAGTCAAGCATCTCGAAACAGGCTCGGCCACATCACTTTTCATACCTGACCACAAAAACCACACTTTTAACACCTTATACATCATCTGAATTCTAGGATAGACAACCCACTTGGAATGATGATAATCCTTGAGAAGTTACTCCCAAAAAACCATGGTACCACCATTCAATTCTGAAAACACAAGACTGAATTCTCATTCAGTTCCCATCTCTCAATGGTCTCCCCACCATTGAGTTTTGACCTTATCTCCATACACTAAGAATTAGATTCCTGTGCCTCTTTAACCAAACCAACCATGTTAGGAACCAAAAAAACTGGAAAGAAGACCGCTCTGTCACCCCGGTCCTCACATTCCATTCACATGTTGGCTCTGATCGACATTAACTACCACTGATCCAATACCTGCTTCACCACTTGAGCATAAGATTTCCTACATAATTCACATGCCATAAAATTTACTATACCCAGTGTGTAAATTAAGTCAAAATCAAACATTTGGATATATTATATCCATCTCATTTTCCTCAGGTTCAAATCTCTTTGTGAAAAGATATTCTTTAAGCTCCCATGATTGGTAAACACTGTAAATTTCTCACTGAAGAGATAATGACGCCACATTTTTTAAAGCATGAACCACTATCGCCAACTCCAAATCATGTGTTGGGTAGTTATTCTCATGAAACATCAACTTTAATGATCCATACACAACCACATGTCCCCCCTATATGAGAACACACCCCAACCCTGATCTTGATGCATAACAATACACCACATACCCTTTACCTGGTTTTGGAAAAACTAAGATTGGTACTGATGTAAGGTGACCCTTTAGCTGTTCAAAACATGTCTAGAACTACTCATCACATTTAAATGGGATATTATTCCTTGTAAAAACTATTATCAGTGAATCTAATCATGAGAAATCAAAAACAAAATGTCGATAATACCCAGCTAGAACAAGGAAGATCCGTATCTCGAAAACATTATTTGGTGGTTTCCATGATATAACAACCTCTATCTTTTCCGGATCAACTAAAACACCCTTCTCAGAAATAACATGGCCAAGGAAATAAACCGCTTGTATCCAAAAGTCACACTTTGACAATTTGGCATACAACTAATGATCCCTCAAGATCCCCAACACTATCGCCAAGTGATGCTCATGATCCACCCTTGTCCACAAATATACCAATATATCATCAACAAATACCACCAAAAAAGAATCTAGATATCTCTGAAATATCTTATTCATCAATTCCATGAACACCACTGGTGCATTCGTTAGAATAAAAGGCTTAACCACACACTCGTAATGGCCATATCTACTTATGAAATCTGTTTTAGGGATATCCTCCTTCCTCACCCACAATTGGTGATATCCTGACCTCAATTCAATCTTGGAGAACCACTGAGCTCCTATCAACTGGTCAAACAAATCATCAATTCATGGAAGTATATATCAGCTCTTTATTGTAACCAGATTAAGTCTATGATAATAAAAACAGAGCCTCAAGGTTCCATCTTCCTTTTTAACAAAAAAATCGACACTACCCACAAAGATGTTCTCGGCTAGATGAAACCATTATTTTCCAACTCTTCCAACATCACCTTTAATTCCCGAAATTTTTCTGGTGACATTCAGTAAAATAGAAGTGAGATAGGACTGGTCCTCGAAAGGAGATCAATCGTAAACTCCACTTCTCTCATGGGTTAAAACCCTGAGAATTATTCAGTAAATACATCCATAAACTGATCCACAACTACTGAAAGAACACTCTTCTCGACACCTCCCACCGATTCCCTTGACAAGGCCGCTAAATGATATGAGATTGTGCCAACAGTTGGTGCCCAAAAATCTGTTGCACCCAAATTTTCACTCTTCTCCCCTCTAAAGATATGTCTAACACCATCCTCCATCACAAAACTTACCATTCACACATAGAAATCGATGTGGGACTTAAAAATTTCCAACCAATTCATTCACAGGATTATATCATAAGTATCCATCTCATGCACTGAGAAATCCCACATCAATTCTATGCCATCCACAACTAAACAACAACCTTGACATAGGAAGGCTCGACACTCTTTTGGACCAAGAGAAGTTTGTAGTTTCAAAACAGAAAGCATAATTTCCACATGTAAACCCAAACAATCAATGATGTGAGAAGCAAGAAAAGAATGCGAAGCACTCATATCAAACAAAGCTTGCATCAATGTTGAATTTAAAAGAACCATACCTCGCACCGCGGATGGTCCCGACTGATCATCCATCTCCGCCTGCTCATCTCCAAACAACCGCTTACTTGCCACGCTCTACTCCTTATTACCCTGATGAGGTGTCGTGGTATTCCAAGAATCACCATGACCCACTTTACATGGATGGAGAGGGGTATGCTGCTACCCCCATCCTGTCGAGGAATAAGACCCCTGAAACCCCTGGGGAGTTTCCCAGACACATGATCTCTATGTGACCTATTTGTAACCACCAAACATAAGTCCAACCTTATACAAAGGAAAATCGAACACAAAACCCAAACCTAAAAAATAGATCGTGTCTTCCAAGGTTGAGTGGCATAATTAAGGTGTGAACATAAACTTCTCAGTAGGTAATCACCATAGTTTCCATGCATTTACTTTCGCGAAATAGTCTAAAAAATGGTTTGAATTATATATTAAAAATAGGTTTTTTTATTTCAAAATAAAAACATGCTTTCCATAAAAATACACTTTTCTAAAAAAAATACACACCACTATATTATTTAAAAAACCTTCCACTTTAAAACATACCTATTTAACAAAATACAAACCCAAAGAAGAATCCAAACTAGGTGATAAGAAGGGATATGTTGAAATTGAATGGAAAAAAACAAGAATGTGAAATACTAGCAAAATCGTATAGACACAAGTAAGAAGATACTAGTAAAATAGGTAAAAATCACAAAAAAAATATGCAGGAATGTAGAGATATATGATCATAAGAATTTCATAAACTTCTTTAGAAGAAATTTCTTAACATACTCCATTAGGAATGACATACTGGTGTATGATACATCTCCATTTTCAATGAACAAATGACTGCTCTAAACTAGTATTTCCAATGGCACATCCCTCTTATCTTATCAGCTAATAAATGGGGTACCAACCTGTATAATCATGGTTAATAAGAAACCATCACTTGACCCTCTAAATGACACTTAAGAATCCCATGATAGTAGTACAAGTTGAATTGGGAGGTCCTCACAGGCGTGACTCAAACCAATAAACCAAAACTACCATGATTTTCTAGACCAAATACTGACACCACCTATGTGAATACCCTCTCATTGAAGGATCCACCATAGATATTCCCATAACCAAGCAAGCCATTCATAAATTCCAACCAGGCCTTCAAATCACATGAGTTTCAAAACCAATTTCCAAAACATCTTAAGGCACCATCCAAGTCTTTAAATTTCTCAAACCAAATTTTATTTTTCAAAAGCATTTAAAAATTCAAGAAAGAAACATGAAACATTAGAAATGTGATTAAAATTACTTCACACCATTCAAAAACCAAACCATAATGAAAGTCTCTAAACATGATATGATTTAGGAAAAACATTTGAAACCATCCTTGAATTCATTTGAAAACCATGTGATCATTTTGAAACCAAGGAACTATCATGAATACATTGGAATTTGAAATATTTCATTTTAAATGTGGAGGTTTAGGTAAAAGGATAAAGAAAAATCAGTGGTGTTTTGAAGTCTAGGTTTGAGGTGAATATCGTTTTCGAATGCCATTATCATTTTTTACTCGTACATATGTTCTCCCTATGTAGATATGGATGTGAACACATCCAATGTCACTATTTAAGCATCCAGGTTAGAGTATGAGAATACACAAAAACCATTTTGGTAAACCACCATATTTTTTCCATAAAACACAACAAACCACACATAAACAGTAAACTAGAAAAGTCACCAACTCCCACACAAAACACCCAATTCATAGCCAAATCATATCATTAATCCATAAAAAAGTCTAGAAACACTCTCTAAACACAAAAATTCATTTAAAAAGGCAATTTTACTTTTCATAAAGAACTGACTTGCATATATACATATGCATATTTATGAAAACACTTTGAAAACCAATTTGCCACAATTTTTCAACATAAAAACACCAAAAACATTAATATAGCACACTAAAAACATGATTTTCACACTTGTAAACTAGTTAAAAATACTCAAGAATCACATTTAATGGTTCGGAAAGGAAATAATAGAAACACATTCAAGTAGAAGAATCATGTCACCATTAATGGAATCCACTGGAAAGAAACTGCCATAATAACTCAAAACCCTATGAAAGGAAAACTGCCAATTTCACACCACACTAGGTTTCCAAAATTAGCCAAACATGGCTAGTAGGGTTAGAGGAGAAATTTAAAATGGAGTAAAACCAAATGGAAAAGAGATGGGGAGCCCTAGCCGTTCAATTCAGGTGAAGAATCACCAAGAAACCGCATAAAAATCAACTTGGATGAGCTTGGAGGAGCTAAAATTATCTATGGGAGGTGTTTGGGTTATGGGGTTCAAATGGGGAAAACCAAGGGCAAAAAACCTAATTAAAAATAAGGATAAATGTAAAAAATAACCCTCTTTTAGTGGGATTTTTAGTTAGCTTGAATGGTTAAACAGACAATGTGAAAACCATGCAAGTCCCCACTATCTAGAGCTTCTCGGGCTTCACACTTAGGTTGCATGGCTAGTTTAACCAAGCACCTTAACTGTGCGACCTATTCACACTTAGGTTGTATGGTTAAAATAACCATGCTCCTTAGCCATGTGACCTAGAAAAAGTCCCCAAACATCACCCTTTTCACCCAAAATATCCTATAACTCAAGGGGATAAACCATCCAAAAAATTCACCCCATAGAGAAGTGATACTAGGGGTGTATCAAAGTCCCAACCATACTATTTTCTCCCTATACCTTTCACACTAACCATGAAAAAGGCCAAAACTCTTGAAAACCTCCTAAACTCAAACAAATACTCATCAAAACCTTGACCCAAACCTCATCAGAAAAGATAAATTATCTAAAAACAAATAAAAATAAAAGAAATAAATGAAATCTAGGGTTGGGGTTTGACATATAAATCTACTCGAATCATCTATATATTCATGCAATAATCGACTCTTTGTAAGTAAAAAGGGCCTCTGAGCGGTGGGTTCCATTTCTCTCGAGGCGGCAAGGGTTTCGTCCCACTAATCTTTCTTCCCTCCACCGACATGCTTCGTTCCTCTGTGGGGTATTCCTTAAGAGCTCAGTGTACTACATCGTCAACCCTGGATCTTGACATCCTCGGTGCTTCAGTGGATCGACGAGTCTTGTTCCTTTCTAGGTTTTGGTGAATCAGCGTGCTTCAGTCTTCGGAAGCATATCCCTCGTGAGCATGGTGTGGCTCATCGTCGGCCCTGTTTCTTTGTCAATTTTAGATCAGTGCTTCATCTTCCAGTTCAGACCTGGATCTTGGCGCACCGGGGTTGGTGTGGCTATGTGGCAGCTCCGATGTTTTCGGTGGGGTTCATTGCAGGTTCTAGAGTGGATAGGGGGGAGGGGGGATCTCTATTTCTAGTTTTCAGTGGAGGTTTACTTTTGAGGTGTGATGGTCTCTTCATGTGGTTCCATGAAGATTTGGAATTTGGAATGTTGGGGATGGTTTGGGGTGTCGATGGTGATGGAAAATCCCTACACATGTTTCTGCAGAATCCTCTCCTACCTCTGGAAATGAGTTCATCTGATTTGGAATCCAGTGAGGGTTCTGCTTTTGTTATGATCTTATCGGTTTCAGCCCAGAGTGGTGCTACTGGTCTGGTCATCTTGGTTCCCCTCCCCGACGGTGCTTCTTTGGCGTAGTTGTTAGGCCTTCGATCCCTGGGTTTCTCTGGCATGACAACCTACAACATGGAGAGGCTACCCTTTGGTTTCTTATTACTGCGGTGTCGAGAGTGGTTCATGGAAATGGTGAGGGGAGAGTGTGCGAGGAGATATATGGCGGTGATTTTTTTTATGTTTAAATGCAGTTGGTGGAATCGATCACTAGGAACAGGTCCAAGAGGAGGTTTAGAGTTTGCAGTTTACCTATACATAGCTATTCAGATTTGGATGTTTGAGAGGGTATGGTGACAACCATTGGATCAGGCATGTGCTTTGTCACATGACACTTTCTTTTGGAACATCCTTGTAATGGTGGAGATCTTCATCACAATTCATACACTGGGGAGGGGCCGATCCATGTTTTCAGTCCAGTTTTATTTTCCCACCTTCAGGTTGTGATATGTCTTATGTATATGATGTCTAGGTTCCCCCTTCTTACCTTACAAGGGGTTTTATTTATAATAAAAACATTTAAGGCACAAACTCTTTATAATGATATAAAGAACATATCATTGATCAAAAATCACTAGTAAAAGGGAAAGTCAAAAGGACATAGTGGTTGTGATCTTCATTCATATCAACTTAATAACAATATTTTTTCATCTCTTCACCTTTTGTTAAATGATACTAGTATTTAAATCTAGTAATAAATCATCTGATCTCTCTAATAACTTATTTATTTCTCTTCTCAAATTTATTATTTTATTGAATCACATGAGAAAATTCATATATTAGAATATAAATATTCTTCCTTAATTTACACTAATATATTTCCACTATAATTATCATTTAAATATTTTTTATAATTTCACCATTCGACCTTCCATAAATTTCAAGAAAATATTCTCTACACAGTATTAACAAACACTAGGATTAACCAGTATTAATTTTATTTCCTTTTTAATTTCTTCTTGGTATTAATATCATCAAGTAGTGTTGCATCAGGTGTGAATTTTAAACTCTAGAACCAAATCTGAATAATTTCATTCCATATTCATCTACATAATGTGTATTTATTTATCAAAACATATAATAAATTCATCTTCACTCATTAAAATCAAAATAAATAGCTTGAATCATAAAAAAAACCTTAATCATAATGTTTGAAACACTAAAAACCAGAACATGAATCATGTGATTTAAATAAATTCTTCAAGAATATTTCATTTCAGAAATAACATATTTATTCAAACTATAAAACCTTATATATATTATATATGTTTTTTTATATTTTCTCAATGATAACTTATGTAGACTATTTTGTAAACTTCGTGTATTACATATGGTTTTCTAATTTTCTAGAATTTATTGATTTTCACCCAATAAAAAACGTACACATTATTTATAAAACGTATTTCTCACCAAGTGTAAAAAATATATTATGTACTACATGAAATTTTTGACTTAGTTGGATTCTTATTTTATATATCAACATATCCTATGTATTTTATAAATTTTATATTCATCACATGGCTTTTCCATTTTTTTTATATGATAAAAAAATATTATGTATCATCAATGATATCCATTATTATTTTTAGTGATGTCCTTTTCAAATTTACAACTCATTTGTATATAGAAAAAATTTCTTATATTGGAAAATATTATATAAATTTTATAAATATAAAATTCTAATAAATATAAAATGCTTTAAATACTTTTATTTACTTACGATAGTTTGAAATAGGAATATTTTAACTTATCCCCCAAAATTCTCAAATATTCTCTAAATGTCTTCTAGTAACTCTATCATTATCCCAAAACATCCTTAGATGAAAAGATCCATATAAAATATCTATATCTCTCATCCATATTTATTGAAAACAAATAATATATCATCATAATGTGGGTTCAACAGACATAAACTTTAATGATCACTAGGAATGATCTGTATACATAATCATATAATAAAATTCAGCTGAAAAACTATGAAAATTAGGGTTTGAAACACCATGTTACGCCATCCTAGTCTATAAAAAATGATTTTTACATAATAAGTGATCCCTATTTGTGAAGGTCCATATTTCTCATACATAGTTATGACAATAAGTTCTAATAAATATATGTAATAATTTAGATATTCTTACTCACCAAGAACCCAATGTTTTATATCACAGGGTATTATTTGTATAAAACATTATAGGAATATAGGGTAAGAAAAAAATTTATTTATTCATTCAATGTAATTTTTATTTAAATATTCACACTCTTTTTAATACATTTAATGACATGGGGATATACATAAAAATAAACTATATGAGAAAATATCCTTATAAAGGGATAATCATATGAAATCATAGAACGTGGAATCCACATGATGAATGGTGAGATAACATGGGTCATCCTAATTTTTTTAAATATTTGAAACATATAAGATATGATTTAAATGAATTAAAAAATAATGAAGATATATTATAGTCAAAACTCAAATATCAATCTTAAATCATCATAAAAAGTTTTGGCTGGGCCCATTACTCATGCCCCATACATAATATATCATCATATACTAAAATGATAATCTTTAATGGGGTGTATAATTCTTGATCGACCCATCAAGAAAAAATATTTAATAAGTAATATGTTCACTGTATACAACAATTAATACAAATAAACATACATATATATTAGCCATAACCTAGATAACGTTGAATAATTATTAAACATTTTCATAATAATTTCATATATTATTGTATATCACTAATAAAATTGAAATTATTAAAAACTATTCAAATACATTTAAAAATGTGGGATTATGTACTATGTCAATCATCAAGACTATTTTACATCAAAATAAGTAAATAATAAGGTTATCCTATGAAAATAAAGTATAGGTCATATAATAAATTTAAGACTGTAAATACAAATTAAATATGATTTCAAAAAAATTATTTGTATCCCTAATAAGTAAGGTTAAAATATATATGATGAATTAATATTTGGATATATAAATATTTTAAAATAGTAACATGATATGTGTGTTAATGTAAATAAAATAGATGAAATAATAAGGATATTTGTGTAAATATTTTTGAAAAAGTCATTTAAATTTTTTATCAAGTGTTAAATAAGAATAAATCAAAATATAGAAATTAACAGGTAAGAAAATTCAATAAAATCATTATAAAATAATACAAGATACACTGAAATAATGACATATACACAAAAATTGAATAATAATTTGTATGACTAAAAACTTAAAATCAATATTGGGGAGATAGAGAAAGAATTGAGAGATTGTCCCCTTACCTAAAGTTCATATTTTATTGAAAAACCTGTATCTTCCTATATAATTATGATTTATTTATTAACATAATATGAAATTACTTTTGTCACAAATCCTCTTTTTTTGGTACCCCTACTAGGATGATAGTGAAGAGTGAGAGTGACCCCTGAAGGACACCTCTAATAAGATAGGGTTTAGAAACAAGAGTTGAGGGTATAGAACTCACAATGAGAGATAATACAATCAATATATGAAGTTATTTATAAGAGATAATATTACAACAACCAATCAACATCATACCATATAAAATAAACTAATATCTCATAAAAAAAATTAAACAATTCAAGATATCAAATATATATATGAGGTGACTCGAGCATATCATACATATATATTACAACATTTTAAATGAATATTCAATACATCTCACAATAATACATTCACAAGGACCATAAAGTATTAGTGCAATTAGAGACTATATATATAATCAACTTATTCCATGAAATATATTCAAAATCTCCTATAATATTATTCTAACATAATATCCTTCTTATAAATTTCTTAATTAAATAACTTTCTTCATAACCTAGGGAAGAACAAAACATAAGAAAATGGTGGGTTAAAATTCTCTGTAATGGTAAACATAAGTAATATCAATCAATGTACATATGTGAGAATAAGCACAAGGGTATGGGATTATGATCATAACATTAAGAAATTCATACTCAATCAGTCAATGATCCTTAATAATGAATCATAGAATAAGGTTTTTTCAATCAAAATTAAAAAGACATAAGAGTGTGATATCATCAATAATCAATCATGATCCATGATAACATATGATTAGAATAACACATATGTTTTTGGGATACACATAAGTATAGAAAATAATTTCCTCAGTCAAGGATCACTACCAAGACTATAATAGCGGATTGGGTTCACTCCTTATTCTATTATTTCTTAAGTCATGGTTCACTCCCAAGACCATTTTATTAGAAAAATTCAATTACTAAACTAGTTTCACTCCCTATTCCAGTCCATATTATCTCACAAGATTCCCATCTTTACCCAATGAAATAGATGGATCTATAATTACAGGCCCACCCGTTAAATAATTAATACCATAAAACTATTCTCCACAATGTAATAAAACATTCATTAAATTAGATTATCATAACCAATTGAAACTAAAAAAATTTCATAAAAATATGATCTTTTCATCATAACATAACATATGAAAAAAATTAGTTTTGTAAAGGTGTCATCATAACCTAATTAACCCATGAAAAAAACGAGTTTGATAGAATCATTCTGAACTCATCAACATCATAATCCATTTATATAAGAAACTTTCATGGTATCGTAAAATCATATCTCCAATGAAGATAAAAATCCTTAAATGATGTTGACATATATTAAATACACCTTTAAAATAATAATCTAACCTTTTTTTAAAACGTGAAAAAATATGCATTTATTTTGTCAAAACATTAACAGACACTTCCCAGAATATTGAGAAAATTCTTTTATTTGAAAATAACCCTGTAAATATGTAATGTATTATTAAAATAATATAATTGTATATATTTTTTGGAAATTCATTTATACCATATATGTTAAAAGAGAACATTCTTCTCATGCTTTTACAAAAATCTCAAAATGTATAGTTCAGAAAATTTTTATTTCAAAAAATTTCTTTTAATTTTTTTTAAATTAATTAAAATCTAATGAAAATTTAATTCTTAAAACAATTCATATATATTTTTAAAATTACATAATTTTTTAATGATCATGGACATTGGAAAAAAATCTTGATGGCTGAAGTTGAAAAAAGTCAGATTTTCTATAAAAAAATTTTCTCATCCTTTTTAAGTACCAAAGAGAGGAACATAGTAATGATACATAAATATTTCAATAATAAATAAATGATAATAAAATATATGGGTTTTAATTGATATGATCTATATAATCTACCTCAATGGTAATTTATCCTAAAAAACCTGAAAAGAAATGAGATTGTAACATAAACTGATAACGCTTTAGTAAATCTTGAATCGTAAACCCCGTGATTGAAATAAAATTAAATAAAAACTTAAATACCATTAATATTGAGGTATTGATGATATATAGTCCGAAATGGGATGTATAAACACCAATTCAAAGAAACAAAAGTTAGTTGGGAAACCCTTACCAAAAGTCCCATATAGCATCATACATATTTAAATATCCCCTAAAATAAATATAAATTTATTATAAATATATTATATAAAAATATTCATTCATATCATACAATTAATAAATCATTCATAATTTCCAACTATCCCTTTATTAACAAATTCTTTATTAAAATGAACTTTTGTGTGAAAACTTGTCCATTTTCCATGCATGTTTTAGCTTACTGGTTCTAGTGCTTATATATTGGTCATGGTTCCATAATATATATAATATTAATCATGAAATAAGTATAATATTCACTCATATTATACAATTTTATAATCATTAATATAAATGGGTGACGGGAAATGAATTAAATTACTTATTGGAGATAGTAATATTTGCATACGCACGAGTGATGTTTAAACTTCTCGATGGATAAAATAAAATAAAGATAAATAATAATTCAACTTTATATAGTAATTATTATATCTTAAATATTCCATATATTCATTAAAATCATCCTTATTACCTTAAATGCAAAGAGGAAATGAAAAATTATTTACATCGCTTTGTGGATGTGGTAGTCCACATGTATGCATGAGAGACATTAACATTTTCCAATGAATGAAAAGGTAAGAATGTAGAAAAAATATTATATTTTTATAAAAATATTCATATCATTAATATAATTTATAAATATTAAATCCATCATAATAACCATTCCTGAAGGATGGTGAGGAAAAATGAATCATATCACTATGTTGAGGCGGTAGTCCACATGTATGACTGAGTGACACTTTCATTCCAAATTTGATGTAAAATTAGGTCAATAGTAGTTATAAAATCAGTATAATAACATCTCAATACAAGGAAGATATTTTTTATTATATTGTAATGGTTGTTAAATAAAATATGGATATAAAAGAATAAGTAAAATGAAATAGATTGGTTAAAAATATTACCTATTATTTTAGATAACTCCTTTAGATTTTTTTCTTATAGACCAAAGAGATAGTATTTTAAAGAGAAAAAACTTATAGAAATTGAATAAGGATGTTTTGAATAGATTCTGGTTGGGGTTTCTTGAGATAAGTGTCTCATGGTGGTCTGAATAATATTCTTAGATTGGCCATTACTTTTGGGGTGATAAAGCCATACTTAAGTTCAACTCAATATTTAAATAATTTTGGAGGATATTCCAAAACATGGAGGTAAATCATGGATATTGATCAGATATAATCATAATTGGTGTTCCATTCAACCTCACTACCTTTATGATGTATGTATTCTTAAGCTAATCGAGGGAGAAGTCCTCTCGAATTCCAATGAATGAGCAATCTTTATAATGTGATCCACCAAAACAGATATGGTATTGTTTCCACTTAATATATTGTGAAGACTAGTGATAAAGTACCTGATGATGTTTTCCCATTTCTATGTAGGTATAGAAAATGGTTGCATCATCCTCTTAGAATTTTCCCTCCTACCCTTAATTTTCTAACATACCAGACCCTTGGATATGTATTCTACAATCTTATTCATTATATTGTCCCACCATTAGTTATCTCAGAGAACTCAATACATATTCTTTCTCCCTAGGTGAATGGATAAGGTATATATATGATCATACTTCAATAGATCATTCTTTATATCAGGATTTAATGGTATATATAGTCATGTCACAAATCTTAGAACTCTTTCTTTATCAATTTTGAACTCAGTGGATTCCCATTTTCTTACAGCTTCCACCTTCTTATTAATTTCCACATCATCTCTTTAAGCATCCTTTAAATTTTCTAGAAGGGATGGTTGATAAATCATTTGAAAAATGAATTATGATGGTCCTTCATTTATGAATCCCATTTCCATCATTTAAAAGTATAATAAGATTGTATTTTTCTTAATTATCATCAGTGATAAGTTTTTTATATCCTTTCTACTTAGAGTATCTAACACATTGTTTACTTTCCTAGGATGTAAATGGATTGACCCTTCACAGTGCTTAATCAGATCTAACCATCTTCACTGGCTCGTATTAAGTTCCCTCTGTGTGAATATATATTTGAGGCTCTTATGGTCTAAATATATTTCATACTTCTCCCCATAGAGATAATGCCTCCATATTTTTAGTGAAAATATCATTGTATCCAGCTCCAGATTATGCATGAGATAGTTATACTCAGAAATATTCAATTTCATTGAGGAATAAGCTATTAATTTACTATTCTACATTAGTACACATCCCAATCCCTTCATTGAATCATCAATGTATACCACAAAAATTTCCACATTTGAGTGAAATGTTAGGATTAGTGTGGTGGTAAGAATCTTTTTACACTTCTTAAATCTCTCTTCGCATTCACTGATCCAGAAAAACATATCTCCCTTCTATGTTATCTTGGTTAATGGGTCTGAAAACTACAAGAAGTTTCTCACAAATAATTAATAATACCATACCAGTCCAAGATAACTATGGATACCCATTCCAGATGCTGGTCTAGGCTAGTTCTTGATTTCATTTTTCATTGAAGGTTCTAGAGATATCCCTTACTTGGTGATATTATTCCCTAATAATGATAATTCCTTCATCCAGAACTCACATTTACTATACTTTTCATATAGGTTATTATTTTTCAATTCCATTAGCCTAATATTCAAATTATCATCATACTACTATTGGCTTTTGGAGTAAATCAAAATATCTTCCACAAAAAACATAAATTAGTAACTTTTTTTCATTAGTGAAATTTATAAATTTTTCTAATTCATTTACCAATATTTTGGAAAACCATTTTGGTAAAAGACACCTCATTTACCAACATTTCTAAGAAAAATCAGTAATTTTTTTCGAGATATTTTTTTAAAATTCATGTTTAAAAAAATTAAATTATATATTTTTATTACCAGCATTCCTCCCCACCAATGATCCCTCTTTTACTACATGCAAAGGCCTACCCCTACTTAACCAGACCATCCTCTTCCCTTTAAACTCACTCAATGATGGTTTCTCCCCTACCCCCTTTCACTCCCTCAAAACGAGATGTTCCATGCCCCATAGACTCCCTCAAGCAGAGACACACTCCCCTACCCCTCTAACTCCCTCAAACATAGGTTCACTCCCATGCCCCATTGAGTCCCTTAAGAACATGCGCTCTCCCCTACCCCTACAACTCCTCCGACTACCTCAAGCACAACCCCCCATCCCTCTAACTCCTCTAACTTCTTTAAGTGAAAGCATGCTCCCCTGGCCCATTGACTCCCTCAAGTGCGGGCACAAACCTCCCCCAATCTGCTGTCTGCCCCTCTGCCTGAACGTGCCCCCACGCCGAAAATAAGCGCCAATGGGATTTGAACCCAGCACAAAGAGCCTCTAACCGAATGACCATACCAACTGTTCTAAACTAGATTTGTTTATTTAAATGTATTATTCTATATTTATATATATATTAATAAATTTCAATATTAAAATAATAATATATATATATATATAATTTTATATATTAATATACACATATATTTTTTTATTATATATATATATATATGTTTATATATATTTGTGTGTGTGTGTGTATAAATATATATGTTTGTGTGTATAAATAATTATAATTATAATTATTTATTTATATATATAAATATATATGTGTATGTATATATAATTATATTTATTTATATATATAAATATATATGTGTATGTATATATAATTATATTTATATATATATATATGTAAATTAATATAATTATAATTATATATATAATTATCCATGGTTTCTTAAAAATGTGACTAAATTTAAAATATATAAGTGTTATTATATATAAATATATGTGTATATATATATGTGTGTGTTTATATATATGTGTATATGTATATGTGTGAGTGTGTTTGTATATATAAATATATATATTTTTATATATTTTTATATATGTGCGTGTATGTGTTTTTATATTAATATATATATATATATATATATATATATATGTAAATATATATTTACATATATGTGGAGAAATGAGCTCTATTACAAGTAAAAACATGTAACACACAAATGCAAGAAATAACTCAGTGAGACACAGACTCGAGACCCTCATCGAGATCCATAGGGGCAGCTACAATTGAGCTGAACCTTGATAGAGATTTATATATATCTGTGTGTGTGAATGTGTTTATATATATATATATTTCATGATATTTAAATATATGTTTATGTCTTTGTATATAAATATAGATTTATATATATAAATAAAATAAATAATCAAATAAATAAATAAATGTTTATATTAATATATTTGTTTACATTATATATATATATATATATGTTTATATATGTGTGTTTGTGTGTTTACATATATATATATAAAATTATAAATAAATAAATATATATATATATATATATATTTATATGTATATGTTTATATTAATATATATGTTTATATTATATATGTGTGTGTATACCTATACCTATACCTATATATATGTATATATTATTTATTACTAGTATAGGATATTACAAAACTGAAGCCCCTATTAGGATTGAGTGATACCTCACCTAAATATATTTTTATATGTGTTTTAATATATAAATATATGTTTATATATGTGTGTGTGTTTATATATAGATATAAATATATTTTTAAATTTAGTGACATTTTTATTGAAAACATCGCTAATTTAGCGATCCTTTTGAAAAAGCGTTTCTAAATTTAAAAGTAGCAACATTTTTCAAAACTATCGCTACAAAATTTCACTAATTCCGAGGTTTTTTGAATCTATGAATGCATAGTGTCTATAAAATGTTCTAAAGGTAGTTTTGGGAATATTTAACTTCTTAAACCTTAATTGGTGATATCCTGACTGAAGGTCCACCTTAGAGAAATACTGGGCTCCACGTAGTGGATCAGACAAGCCATCAATCAGTGGGAGGAGTTACTTGTTCTTTATCGTGATTTTGTTGAGTTAATGATAATGAATATATAGGAACATTGATCCATAGTTTTTCTTGATGAATAAGTCCAACACACCCTACAATGAAGCACTTGGGATTATAAAAACCATTTACAGATTCTCTTGTAACTTTTTATTAGTTATTCCAACTGAACAGTTTCCATTTTATAAGGAATATTTGATATGGGTAGAGATCAAGGTATATTTTTTTTGATAACTCAACCTATCAATTAGGTGTAAGACTAGAAAAAAATTTAGGGAATACATCAGTATAATCCCTCACAATGGGAATTTCTTTATTCACGATTCTTTTATTTTCTCAATCATTTTGTCTAGATATTTTTTCTTATATGTAAATTATAATGATTAATGAATATAGGATTATAGGGGAGATTCATCCCACTCAATAAAATTTTATAGAGTCTAAGGATGAATTGGGATGTGAAGATAAATCTCCCTCTCCCGAAATTTAATGTTGGATTTATATATGGAGAGCCAATCCATGCCTAATATAGAATAAAACTCTACTAAATAAAGTAAAATTACATTTTTTTGAATATTTAATCCCAAAAAAATTATTGGGGATAAGTTATATACTTTGGATGAAACCATCACTCAATTTAATATTCTTAAAGATACCTCAACCCCCATGTTTTGAGGTAGAACTCAAATAGTTATACTAAACATGAAAGATATAAAAGAATAAATAATACTAGAATAAAATAGTACATTCAATATTAATGAATGAATATCTATTGTACCTATCACCACATCATTTTGGGGATCCACCTAAGCTACAGTGATAACATATTTTATTCCTTCTAGTCTAGACCTTAGAGGTTGTTGTTATTTATTTTCTTTGACAACCCTTGGCCTATAGTATTGGATTGCATAATGCATATGTTCCTTGAAGTTGAAACACTACACCACAGGTTGGGTGTTTATCTAAACCTTCTTTTCTTATTCCACATTAGTATGTTTCATTATTCCCCTTTAGCACCGATTATCCTGATTCCCTATTTTCGACATTTTATCTATCTCCTGGTCCCCATCATACAACTTCCAGGATGCTTCTTCCCACACTTTTGACAAGTGAGATGTTGGGTTTCCTTTCCTCTATTAGATTCATATTTTGATTCTCCAAAAGAAAACTCCATTTTACCCTTTTTTTCCTCTTGTATCATTATACTACTAGAGTCATTGATATCCATATTAAATTTGAGGGAACAATATAAAATCTATTCATATCTCTAAATATACAAAATTTTTAATTCTTTTTGTAAAATCAACTTTAACCCACTAAAGAAATAGGCCAATTTACTTTAATTGCTGATGAAAAAACCGGAGGTGTACTGTGAAATCCATGTAAAGTTATCCTCATATGCCCATATATAATCATATTTCTTTTGATTCAAACTAAGTAACTCCCTCTCTATTTTAAGATGAAAATTTATCGAAAATAATTTACTAAAAAATAATTTATTGAGGTCTTCCCATTCTATTGAATCAATATCATGTCTGGATTTTGTGTTATTGATCAGTGTCTACCACTGATTTTCTTCTCCATCAATGTGATAAACGACCATCACAAATTTATCTTTCTTTGAGAATTAGAGGATATATAATATCTTATCAATTGAGTTAACACATTGTTTCATTATTATGGGATATAATGACCCACTAAAGGTAGGATGGCTTTGTCACATAAAATACTCGATTGAAACTTGATCATTCTTAATAGGAGCTGGTAATTCAACATGATTCATGTAATTATTCATATATTGAGCTATTTTCACTAGTACTTCCATGAAGTTATGATCTCATTATCCCATATCATTAGGTTTATCATTAGGTAAGTCATCACATTGACTATTATATTGGTTTCTTCATGATTCCTCCTATTTCCCTCCTTTTACCAGAAGAAAAACAAGATGAGAATACATTAAATAATAAGTATACACAAGGGAATATTATAAATATTGGAAGAATAACATATAAATGATAAGTAAATACTAACTTACAAGTCTCAAGGTTTCAATATATATTACCCATATTAATCTCCATATTATGTTTTATATCCTAATATTTTTTTTTGAATTTATTCGTAATGATTCATAAATAGTTTTTAGATTTAAAAAACATATCCCTCGGGAGTATAAAACCAAGAGTGCAGAAAGGCCTTTTGGAATGCATTGAGTGATGATCACATCCAACACAATGAACCATTTTAGAGGTTATTTCTCTAAGGTACAACTCTCCTAAGTCCACATCCCATGAATTATCTAGAAATATATGTACTTTCTAGGAACCCACTCACTCTATACTTCACCAAAATTCCATGGTATTTTCCTATACTTTGTTTTCTTATTATACTTATCCTTATACTTGTCCCTAGGTTTCTCACTAAAGATTTCTTATCCTAGTTTCTAAAGGTTAACTAAAAATGTTATACAATACCAACTATAGAGACTCCAGTCTTTTACACATTTTATTACAAGCTTTATAAATATAATCATCCAATAAGTACATCCCAAATATTGTGAGGCCTGGTATATTTGGAAAACTAGGTTTGTTTTACAATAAAATGAAACTAAAACAAGAAAACATCATTTTATTCTTCATAATGAGATCCAAAATCCATTTGAGCTCTTAAAATTTCATAGGATGACCTGGGTATACATAAAAGAAATGGGTTAGTATAAAAGTCCTGTAAGGGAATAAACATGGTAAGAAAAAATAACATGTGATTCAAAGGTATAACATGATATCATAAAAGAGAAGGCTCGTGAGTAATCACTTAAAAGAATAACATAAGGAACATGGTAGTATAAGATCATGGTAACATAATAAATGCAAAAACAATAAAAATCCTGACTAAAAAATGAGTCTAGGATAACTACCTAAATAATATCACATGGTATAAAAAGTTCCATAATAGATTAGCCTTACTCTGTAATCTAATAAATGACATATCATGAGACTAAAACATTACCCAACGCATTGGAGAATTATTTGGGAGAACCTGTAATAATGTGTTCATGATCTATGTGTTCTATATAATGGAATTCAATCATGAGGCATAACATAATAATTATCCAAGGAAAGAAAATGGGTTGTATAATCTTGCCTCATATCATAATCATAGGAAATTTTATAATGAAGGTATTTGATAAATTATCAAAAGAAATTTATTACCCATAAATTGAATGGGTAATAAGATAGGTATATATTTGAGAAGAATATATAAGTAATTTTTTAGAATTACATAAATTAAAAGAGAGATATAAAGGGAGTTATAAAGATATTGGTTATAACCTAAAGGAAAAGGGTGTTTTAAAGAGATCCCATAGCTTGAGCCCAGTTCATCACATGTGTTATTTATATTTATGAATAATAAAATCATGTTAATTATTTACTTTATTAAGAAAAATTTTCAAGTTTATTATTCTTTTAATTTTATTAATTATCATGTTATATTCCATTACTTAGTCATTAAGGCTCAAGTTAGACGTTTTGATATTGTTCGGTTGATATATCCAAATTCACCTTAGATAGTTGAATAAGGTAAAATATATTATTATTTAATCATATACAAGATAATAACCATGAAAAAATTATCATTTTTATACATAAATTATACTTTTTAAAATAACCATTATTTATGGTTATGAAAAATGAACTATGTTACAAATATGAGGACGGTAGGTCATATGTACTCATGTGTAATGTTTCTATTGTTCAACGATCATAATTGATATAAGGTAAGTTTTATTTAATATTTTTTAATGATAATTGAATTTTAAATATCATATTATTTATTTAAATACAATTATATATTCTATCCATGTGATTTGGTAATAAAAAACAATTCACATCACTTCACGAGGCGGTAGTCCTCCATACACACTAATGATGTTATCATTTTCAATGGATGTTAAGGTAAGAAAGTATATGATATATTAAATTTAGAGAATGATTATCATCTCATTTATTTCATATATAAACATTAAATCCATTATCTTAAACAACATTGTGAGGAGATGATGGTAAATTCATTACATCAGCCTGTGAGGCGGTAGTCCACCATAAACATGAACAATGGTTTAGTTTCCCATTTTATAAAAAGAGAGGGATTTATGTTATTAAATTAGCACAATATAATATTATTATATTAGAGATACTTAAGATTTAATAAAAAACTGAAGAATGGGTATGGTCACTATTTGAGATCCTTTGTTTGGTCTGCTCTAAAGCAGTTCTATTCTAAGCTTATGGCTCGGTCGAAATGGCTAGTCTGTAAGCAATCCAATATGTATTGCTAGACATCCAATTGGATATAACGGACCATTTTTGATGAGGTTATCATTCCAGCCTCTCTTAAGCGCAAATCAGTTTCTGAATTTGTTTCAAACCCGAATCTGTCTGAAATTATGCCCAGCCACCTGAGAATGGAAGCTATCAGGTATTGTTTCACTGATTCCGACATTCTGGTTTGGACTCTGGATCTGAATGGTCTCTTCAGAACAAAATTATGCTATAAGCCTCTATGTGGATCCTGGACACACCCCCCAGATGGGTCATAGACTTCGGGCTGCAACTGCGGCTGTTTTTGACTTCATCTGGAAGTCCAGAAATGAGCTGCTGTTCAATAACACACAACCGAGGTTTCATAATGGTGTTCTGACAATTCACCATGCCATTTTCATGGCTTCCAATATTCAAACCGTCTATATGAGAAATGATGTTTATGATCTGGTTTTATTGAGATCTCTTGGTCTTAATGGCAGGACGAAGAAGCCACCGATGGTGAAATACATTCGATGGATTCCGCCGCTTCCACGATGGATAAAGGTTAATATTGATGGAGCTGCCTCTAGTGCTACGGGGCCCTCTGGCTATAGTGGGGTTTTCCGTACCTATCGGGGGTTTGTCAAAGGTTTCTTCTTTCATTTTATTGGCAATGGATTTGCCATTGAAGCAGAGCTATGGTCCATTATCAAGGCAATCAAGTATGCTATCCATTTTGGTTGGAATGAGTTATGGGTAGAATCGGATTCGACCATTGCAGTTAAAATTTTGAAAGAGCGTTCGAGAAATGTGGAATGGAGGATTCTACCAGCCTGGATTGAATGTCTTTGGCTTCTTGGCTCACTCTCCGTTGAAGTCATGCATGTTTACCATGAAGCTAATCAAGTGGCGGATGCTCTTGTGAAAAGGGAAATCAATGAGGTTACCTCCTCGTGTTCATTTGTGGTGCCTGACTTCTGTTCTGATCTTGTTAATGCGAATTATTGTGGTGAGGTTTATTCTCGTCTTTGTAAAGTGTCTCTGTGATGGCTTGTAATGTACATTTAATTTAATTTTTTTTGATTTCCTTAGGAGAAGGTTCACATGTCTCCTAGCTTTCTTGGTATATTAGAGATACTGATGTTTTTATATCATTAATATTAAGAAATATTTTATGGAGTTGGAATAAGAAACAAAACAAGGATGCTTAATTAAGAACAATACCTCTTCTTTACACTACCTATTTAGGATTACACCTGAATCCTTCCAAGATTTGATTTATGTTAAAAACATTACTATTTGATGTGATGAGGGAGATAAGGAAGATATTTTGTTTTGGGAAAGATGAAATAATTAGTTTTTAAAGTTCAAAAGTAGGGGGTATGGATTTCCCTTTTACAAGGGAGGAGTGACATTCTTGTAAATACTCCAAACTTTTCAATAATGAAAATTCAATCTCAAGAAGAGTGCCTAAAAAATTTAAAAATAAAGTATTAGAGGAGATATAAGACCAATAAAAAACTCTAAAATTAAAAATAAAATGTTTTTAACATGTTATTATGTTTACCTCTTTAGTTTCAAACCCTAGTAAACAAGTTTTAATATTAACCATTGAAACAAATTTTTATGATTTTTACTATTAATTATAGAAAAAAATTAAGTTAAACATATAATATAATATAAATTATGATTATTAAAAATGTGGAATAAATTTTATCAAATTTAATTCACATAATTATTATAATTTTATTTAAAATTAAACTCATAGATGTGTCAAAAGAACGGGTTTTCAAGAAATGCATTTTTCAAGAATAAGATGATCTTATAATAACTATATAAAAAGTATTCAAAATTAAATTAATTTAAATTAATATATATATATATTATTAATTTAATTTAAATAATTCCTCATTTATTGTTATTTTAATTACTCAAATTGGAAAAACATTATGCACTTTATAAAAGTTGTTTGAAAAAATGTGTTTTAAATCCTAAAAATAAACTTATATTAAAATATAGTAACGAGATGACTTAAATGGAATTAATTATATTAAATATAAATAAATAGTACTTATTTTGAATTGAAATAATTTTTAAATAATATTAGTTCTTTTAAAATATTTAATTTTTTTAAAAGAACAGACCATTTTACAAAGAATCGCTATTTTTCACAATTCATTGAAAAATAAATCTTTTCTAAAAAATATCAAAATTTACCCCTATGATAATATCAATATTATAATTTCAAAAAATATTTTAATTTTATAAACTATATTTTAATATTTTTTCAAAATATAATTCTAATATGTTTCTCAAAAAACAATAAAAATCATTTTTTGATGTTTTTAAAGAATAAATGTATTTATTAAAAACTGATCACTAAGTTCCTAAGAATTTATAAATTGAGTAAAAAATTAATATATATTTAATAAATTATTAAATCCTATTCATACCCACTAATTTAATGTCTTGGTTAAAGTGGTCATTTTTAAATAATCATAGTTAGTTTGTGTTAGTGTTGCGTGCCACATACACCATCAAATATAGTTTTCCATAAAAAAGTTCAGGGTACAAGAATGATTTTGTTTAAGGGTATTTGGGATTAAACTTTCATATCAATCACATCTATCAGTAACAACGTGAGGTTGGGAGCCACCCAAAAATATATTTTTAAATAAAATGGGGTCTCAAACAAAATCAAGTTATGTTAATTGTTATAAAACTTTTAGTTGACCAATAATTCATTATAGGGGAATTACAAGAGAGTTTTGGATGATATTTTAGGTAAATAACAAGGGTTCACATGAGATCCAAATTATAGGTTCATTTTAGTAAAATGGAAGTAAATATTAATTAACTTATCTATAATTGTTTCTTTCTTATAGTTGAGAGTTTATGCCATTTAGCCTTATTTTTTTACTTTTTATTTTTTATAATAAAATAGGGATCTGTGAATTGGGATCACAACTATTTCTCAAAAGGTAGTAGACACATGATAATAAGAGTATTTAAACCTTGTATTATCTCATGTTCTATGTGTGTTCCTTTCGAACCACTCAACCTTTTTTTTCAGATCATCATGTTAAGATTCATATGGGCTAACTAGTTATGCGAAAACATTAATTGAAAGATATTTTTTTAGGTAAACCATAAATTCACTCCAATGTTGGTGTTCATTTACTCTCTCATGGAACTGACCATTATAAAAGTATTTTAAAATTTTCCACTCATGAAATTATTAAATTTTAAATTCTTTCCATTTTAATTTCATTTATGTTATTATTAATTTTATAATCTCCCCATAATTATAAATCCCCACCAAAAATAAGTTTAATAAAACCACTTTTCAACATAATATTATTGCATCTAAACACATTTATCTCATAAACTGAGAATCCACTCCTCCAAAATCCTAAGTTAAACTAATAATTTATTTACTACCAAACTTATTTCACAACTCCCTATACTAGAATTGAATTTCATCCTGTTTTAAAGTCTTGTATAATAAACCCCATAACCAAAACTATAGTTTTTACCCTTAATTCCATTAGTATTCATAGAACAAAAATTTACCAATAATTTAATAATTTAATAAATTTATCCCTTATCCAATCATTTTTTTTCTAACTAGATAAAACATTACATTTTTTCCACTCTTTTAACAAAACATTTTACTCATTATATAGACCATGTATATGCATGTTATCCTATAAACAAGTCACTTCTTCCTATACATATGAGAACTAATTCAAAATTATTATAACATTTCATTCAACTTATTTTCATGTGAAGAATAAATAATTTATTTTTCCCATGGATCATACTACTAATCCATATGAGACACCATACATAGAGAAACTACAATAAATATACCAACATAAATGTCATTACAATAAAATATTAATCCAGATATAAAATAAAATAAACCTTAGTGTAAAATGTGCATACACGACAGCCCAAATAAAATGTTGAAATAGAGAAATATCTAAATTAGTTAATCATAAAAATATAAAATAGGTAGATAAATATAATATTAGTTCAACCTAAATTATTTTCAAAATATAAAATCCATAACTGATTCTTATTTACAACTTAAATAAATTTGGTAGGGAGATTTAAAAAATATATTATATATTTAATAATATTAATCATGTTTTAATATATCATTTGAAAATATAGAGAAAACTACACATTTCCATATAAAAATAGTATATTTATAAACTGTTTTATTTTTTAAAAGAGATTGTTATTCTTAAATTTAAGAAACTAGATAACTAAATTAGTTTTCATTATAGTTAATCCATAATTATATAGATTCTAATTAAAATAAAAAGTGAAGACAATCATTTCATCTATTTTAAAAAAAACTATGAAATGCCAAACATAATATTGTATTTTTTTAAAAAAAATCCTATATTTCTAAATTATTTAAAATCAAAACTATCTATAAGTTATCCTAATTATATTATTATTTTTAAAATACAGTTATAAATATGTTAGTTAATTCATATGTTATTCTAAATGAATAATGGGGAAAAAATAAAACTAAAACCATTCTAGGGTTCTCTTAGTTAAACTTTGGGTTGTTTAATAATGAACAAGGGATTCAATGTCCATTATCCCACTAATTCCTAATTATTTTATTATTTTATTTTTTTTCTAACATGTAATTATGGTTCTAAAAAAATTCTATTGGCCATGAACAATTATAATATATCATCCATGTTTTTGATCAATATAAAAACCACTAGTTTAAAATTTTTTCACTAAATTTTGTTCTAATTCTAATTTTAATGACCTAATTAAGGAGGCCTTCAGTTTTTAATGGACCAATATGAACCTATAACATGTTTCTTCAAATGAAAATGTTCAAAAATTATTGTATATGGTTTCAACACAAAAAACATTTTTTAATCTCAAAGAAAAAACTATTATTTATAATAATAATTTGAATTATCTATATAAATTCAAGGAAAATACATGATAACTTTTGGTGAAAGACAGATCCAAATAATTGGTATTTTTAGAAACAATATCATAGTTATAAAAAAATTTATAATAAAATTTTATATGAAATAAACATAATACAAACACAAAAAAATAGAAGAAATGTTTTTCTTATATTATGCGCATATAGAATATAAACATGGCCCTAATTCTCAAATTAGTGGTATAAAAGTTTTATAAAACTCAACCTTTATGAATCAAATTAATATTATTTTTATTTATGATTATTAATATATTCATGTATATTCATTTGATGTTTTAAATATATTATTATTGAATATAAAATCCATAGGACTTATCCAATTTCCCCAACTCTGATAACTTAACTTAACTATGGATTGTGATTGTTAGTGTGTGAGAGTCCTAGATTGACCATGAAATAACCCTGGGGGGGAGGGGGTGAAATAAGGATGAAATAATTCTACTCAATTATGTTTCACTTAATATTTTTCTTTTTTTTGTTTAATAAAACCTCTTCCATCAGTTTGGATCAAGGGATTTAAGTATGATCCCTCTCATTGTTTTCCCTTATGTAATGTAGATAATGGAAAGTAAAAAAATTAAAGTATTTTTAAAAGTTCCATCCCTAATAAGGGATACTTTATCTGTACTATTATCGAGTTTCACCAAGTAAGAGATTCCCCACTATAATATTTTAATATATTACAAGTTGGTTATGCTAGTTTTCATCCAATGCACTCTCACCATATTACACAAGTGAATGTTAATTACATTACAAAAGTTAACTCTTATTTCTCCTACAATTTATTCATAATAGAATCAAAGATTTTCTAAATAAAATTCCACTGAAAACAACATCGAATAATTTGTGAACTTCCACTATACCGAACATGATCATTGGTTTGTCCCTTCTTTTGGTGAACTAAATATGTATCCCTTAATCTAAGATATACTATGTAAAATTTTTATATAATATGTAACTTTGAAAAGGATTTTCTATTCAACTTATAGTCACATAAATCTATTGAAATTACTCACTTTCTTTGAAACTTAATGTTCCATACTTCTCAAAACATTGTCCCAACTCAATATTATAAAAATATCTAGTTAGAAACACACTCTCTTTTATTCTTCCTCAAATTCAAAGATGCTATCTTCCACCACATTGAGATCTATATGAACTCATTATTTTATTGAACTATCCTTTCTTTTTTTTTTGTGATTTTATATCACCAATATCTAAGTCTTCTATAAATTTCTATTCATTATTTATCCACCTTAAGTTATTTTTCTTACTTCTAGGTAAAATCTTCTATCAACACTCCCTTAGAACTCATCATCGACTCTAATCAACTCTTCTATAGATTATAGATTAATCATAAATATAATATTCAAGATAATTGAAAATCTATATCAATATAACTCAGTTAATGAGTTAACTTAAAAAACATCATAAAAATTGATTTAGTATATTGTGGTCAACTTTATTATACATACTTCATTATGCATCTTCTAATTAATCCTTTATATCATCTCAGCTCATTATTCTATTGACTTTAATAGTTTGAACCACATTGGTGTGTATATTGTTATTTTTTATAGTCTAAATAAATTTCACTTATACTACATCCAAACATTTTATTTCATCATTTTCTTCCAATAATCTCACCCTTAAATAGTTTAATCACTGAAAATTTATTATTTTTCTTGCTCTTATGATGAGGTTATCTTATGGAAAAAAACATTCTCTAGTATTTCCTGACCTAGAGTTCATCTTCCAGTGAACATAATCAGGTTTTTTTCTATCTTCTAATTAACCTCAACATTTGGATTAGTCATTCAAGATTAAGATTATTTGGCATTATCATCAGTGAAATTCATTAAAAGTTTAATATTACTTAACTAAGAGTTATCTAACTTATACCTCTTATATTTCTATATTAAATTTTGGTGATTATACATCTTTAGATTTTGATTTTTTTATTCCATAGTTACTTCAACAAATTTACTTTTGATTAAATTATCATTTATTTACTCCTTTGATCGAATAATCTATAATTAGTATTTTTATTTCACTGATGTTATATTTTTTTTATTGTATGAATTGTGAAACATCACCTAACATCTCTTTGATCCATTAATTCAACTTAGTCATTTGAACTTACTTTTCAGATTTATCTTTAGAATACCTTACACCTTATCATTTTTTTCATATATTCTTGTAATGTTTCTTCTATAGGTGTCATTTAGATTACACTACACTTTATGTTCATACCAAATTCATGGAATCAACCATTTATCTTTTGGATGGGTATCTTTATTCTATGGTAGTTTAAATTATAACTTCCATGTAATCCATCATCCAACCTAATTCTACAATTGATATTCAATCTTCTCATTTATTGGATTCACTATATAATGGGTGTCCTAATGTCTTCCATTTGGCTATCCATCCAAAATAATTATTTTAGTAAATATTATTTCAACCTTTTGAACTCATTACAAATGAATTAATGTTCATGAAAATAAATTATAACATGTATGTACTACTAATTTATATAATGATCTTAAGTGAATTCATTATTTATTCATCAACATTAGTTATCACCTTCAACTATAAAGGTTAATATATTCAATGGTTCCACCTTCTTGAGCATGAAATTTGGGTGGTTTATATGAATAATAATAATAGGAAAACTCACTTTTAATATACTCATTGAATTTATAAAAATTCACTAAAAATATATAATACTTTAGCAACATCATTTGTTTAGAACTGAAATCCCCACTTTGGATTTTCTAAGAGTTCAAATTTCTTATTTAATTTAATGAGACTTTATCTCCCTTATTGATAAAAATTCAAGTAATTTACTTTTGGGGGATATTATTCATCATTTTCTCCCCTTTAATGATTTGAATTAGAACCCAAATTATTGAAAAAAATAAGATAATAGTGAAATTACCTTATCAATTTTCATCTTCTTTTATTATCTTCTGTTAAACTAAAACTAAAAGTTTAATTTCTTTAAAGAAGGATGAAATCACTTTTCTGTTTTATCAACTAGCCATAAATAAACCAAATATCAGTCTACATAAGCTATGAAAAGTGTTAATAACAATATTTATTATGTCAAACTACAAATCTTTCAACTAAAAATCATGTGATAATACTTTTGAAAATATTCTTCAGGGTGAATTTTAATTTATTTGTAAAGAATAACTCATATATCCATCTCAATAAGTATATAAAAATTATTCAAACCTAAATAATGTGTCCTCTATGCCATTAACAAACACCATTTTTTTTTACTTTTCTATCAAAAGATAAAGGTACACCCCTTAATCTAAGAATGGGATTCTATAAAAGAAAATTAGGTAATATTTTCATTATCTATAATTTCATCATCATCTGAATATTTTGTTCCCAATAACTTTGATATACCAGATAGTTATTATCTGGTATCTCAATTATTTGGTTGTCTGAAATTTAACTTTTCACTTCATGTTTTCAAATTCAATGGAATCACTAGATTTAATTTTTATTCCCTCTAAAGGGATGAAATTATCTATCTTTATTCAATTTGGTTCTCTTGGTTATTAATGATAAATCAAATGTCAAAGTGTCATTGATGATCAATAAATTTTTAATAAATAAATATAATCAATAAATCTAGAATAAATATTATTCCATGGTCCAAAAAATAATATTTATTCCAATAATATAATTAAAATGAAATTTAATAGAGGTTAATAGAAACTCTGATTGTGTAAAACATTACGACTATTCTCTACAAAATTATAAAGGTTCACTTAAAGCCTAATATCAGCATCTAAAATCACTTAATGGTATTTAAGAGGAAGAATTTAATATTGTAACATTGACAACCACACATGAATTATCATTATGTGAAATAATACATTGGTGGTATTATCTCATCAAGAAGTATGCATACTGACGTCATCAACCCATATTCTTTACATATATTTATTTGATTGTCTTTAATAAACCCATTAGTAAGCCATGGCCATAGAATTCAGTTTGATATTTTTATTCTAGTGAAAGGGATGAGATATGAAAATATATAAATATTTAAGGGACAAATTATTCCCTAACTCATTTATTGATAACATATCACACATGAAACACCCAAAACACCCAACTTAACTACGAACATATGTCATAACTATTTACAACAATACATCCAAACATGTAAATCATGATATACATTAGTAATTATTTTAAAGTCTAAGTACCATTACACATGCTCATATATAAGAATATACAATGACACACTACATGTGAATTTTCTTACTAGTTTGTATGTCCTCATAATCTCCCATATTAGAGATTTCTATGTAAAAACTTTATGAGAAGAAGAATCATCTACTTATTAGTAATCACATTTGAAATTTTACATTATTTATGCCCCATTTGATTATTTCATTGAACCATAGGATATATAGTTTAAGATAATCACTATAGTTTTTTATGGTTATCATCTTACTTCGGAACTAATATGACCATATCAATGCTACATACACTCTAGGACATTATCAAAATAAAGCTATGTATAATAAAAATCTATAGGTGATAGGGTATTTATTAATATTCACATATTTGAATAAATGAAATCTAAAGTACATAGTTGTGGGTTCTATGGAAAACAACCAAATAAAATATCTTTTGGTCTAGATAAAATTTCTAAGGACTTTTAGTCTTGTATACCTCAAATGGGGTTCATGATTACATGATTATATGAATTAATTTAACGGGTATTCCATGTTTTACATAATATAGAATATTATTATTACGATTTCACTTATCTAATGATACATTATTAGTATGTTTTTTATCCACTGATGTGACCTAATGTGTTTTAAAAAATACACCACTACAATATTATCAATATACACCAGGATAGGTTCTTTACTGCTACTCACCACATTAATCTCTTAGATAAATTTTTTATCCATACCACTTATTTATATTTTTTAGAATCGGTAATATAGTTATAATAAACTATAGAATTGGTGACTATGACTTTATTTGAGCTCTTACAACTTACATAACTACCATTAATAATGAAGATATATAATAATTGTGATTTTAGATCATCTTAATCTATTTGGAAACTATAATTTGCACATACCTTGATTATTAGTTCCAAATATCCTCTATAAAATATGAATATATCCTCAGTAAATCATAGATACTTAAGGATAGTCAGGACTGCAATCTAATGTTGGTCACAAGAATAAGATTGATATCCATCCACCATACTTAAGGCATAAGTGACATCTAGCCTAGTACATATCATGACATACATGGATTTATCCATCACTCACGCATATGGAATACCTTCCATCATTTATCAATCCCTATGTGTTTGAGGACACATTTGATTGGAAATCTGAAATACATGTGAAATTAGAACCAATTCTATCTTAGATTGTTTTGTACTTAATCTCATATGTATCCTGTCAATGTATGTACTATTACATAGTTATATAATCCTATTAAACCTATCAAGATATATTTTGATCCCGTGAAAATATACTACTTCATTGAAGTCCATCATGGAGAGTTTTGTATTTAACCTAGTCTTAACAGACTAGAAGAATGGTATCTTGTTTCCTATATATAGTATATCATTATCAAACACTATTAAGAAAATCAATTTCACTCCCACTAAACCATTGATATACACAAGCCTCACAACCATCCTTTATAAATCCAAATCCTATTATGGATATATAAAAGTGAATGTTTTATGACCATGCTAATTTATTTAATCCATAAATGGATCTTAGAAACTTCCATACCTTATTGAAATTATTTTAAGTCATTAAACCGTCTGGTTGTGTTACATAGACATATTCCAAAAGGTTTTCATCAAGAAAAGTTGTTTTGAAATAAATCAAATAAATCTCATAGTCATGGTAATCTGCTTTTGAAATTAGAATTCTAATTTTTTTAAGAATAAAAAATGGAGAAAAGTTTTCTTTATAGTTTATGTCTTGAAACTATTTAAACACTTTTATATCCACTCTATATTTATAGGTTTTTATATATCAATACATTTTAGTTTCTTCCAGAATACATATTTAAAACCAATGGGATCTATGTCCACTAGATGATCTACACAAATCCAAACATGGTTTAGGTATATATATTATATTTTAGAATTCTTGGATTCTTACCACATATTTTCTTCTATTCCACTTACTACCTTTATATAGTCTAAACGATATTTTTTTATTAACTAATAATGAGTCACCATATTTAGTAAATAGAAAACCATATCCTTTATTCCTCCAAATTCTATTGTACTCCTAAAAAGTACTTGTGTCTCTGGAATTCCCTTTTGTATATGGATTTACAGAATCTACTCATGTACCAACTCAGGTGTATCTTGATCCATGAAATCATCATATTCTATTTTTATCCCACTATCTGTTTTAGATACCTTCTACCTATCAAGAAATATGGTATTTTTTTAACCATAAACTTCTTATTTTAAGGGTTTTATTGGTAATATCCTTTTTTTCATAGGATATCCTATAAAGATACACTTATTTCCTCCTAGTGTTAGTTTATTTCTATTGATAGACTTACAAAATTCTTCAAAACCCCACAATAAAATATGTGACAAAAAAGGTTTATTTCCATACCAAAGTAAATATTAAATTTGGATTGACGCTTTAGTTTGTACTCAATTTAGTACGTGTACCGCTATTAATAATGCATATTTAGAAAAGGATAATGGATGTCATGCATGTATCATTATTAATCTTATGATATCTTTTAAATTATATTTATTATTTTCACATACACTATTCTATTTTAGTTTATGAGGAGGTGTGAGTTAGAATAATTTACCTAACTCCCATTGATAATTAATGAATTCTTGGGTGAGATATTATTAGCCATGGTTTGAGTAGAGTTTCTTTATTCTATTACCAATTTGTTTATAGAATTAATTAATGTATTCCATAATTTATTAATGTAATATTTATTATAATACATTAAGTAGATATGTCCATATTTACTAAAATCACTATTAAAAGTTATGATTTATGAGTATCCAACCCCTTATTCAACTATAAATGGTTCAAATACATTAGTATGAACAAATTCAAGATGATCTCATAACCTTTCACCTATTCTACTAAAAATGGATTTGGTTATTGTTCATTTTAAACAATCGCGACATATGTCAAGTGGTTTTATTTTATAAGAATCTAATTTTATTTTTTTCCATAATTTTGTCAACCATTTGTCATTTACCTTACCTAGTCAGTGATTCCATAATTGGGTGTGACATGAGTAATGAAAACCTAATTTTTTATCAATTTACAATACGATATTCATATAATATTACTAATAAATAAAATTATTTAAATATTCCAAAACATAATTTTTTTATTTATAAAATAAGAAAATATAATTTCCAAATTTTAAAGAAAACCCATCCTAATAAATTTTGGATATAGAAATAATGTTTTTGGTAACACATGGTGTATGTTAACATCTCTTCAAACCCAAAATAATTCTAGTGATAAACATGTGGCAGTAGTCCCCAATAGCTATTGTAGTGTGTTTTCCTTCTCTACTGGCTCATATATCCATATCACCATATGTAATCTTTATAAACCAATTTTTTCCCTATAATTGGATAAAAATATGATAAAAAATATCTATATATAATACCAAATTTATAGATATTTATAAATTTAATTTAATAATAAATTCACCAGAAGCTTCTCTATGCTTCTTTATGATGATTCATTTCTTTTTCTAGTGAATTTTCTTAGCATTGGTGAAGCTGATATCATTCTAATCTCAGGATTTTCCCTTAATCCGCCTTTTATTTGAAGGGTGATATAAATAATTATTAGACATGGATTTAGTCTTGTATTTCTCTATATGACCTTTACACTTATTAACCATGAGTAATGAAGTATTTTCACACTTTATATCCTTGTCAAATTTGTGAAGTAGATTGGGGAGATATAGGGGAGGATTCTCAATGTTGATAATATTGAAGTTTACAACAAAGATGGAGATTACTTGAGTAAGTGAAGAAATATTTTGACCATTTTATAATTTCTCATGCATTGTAAACCCTATATTTTTACGATGCGGATTTTATCTAATCATTTTGAAAATGTGAGGCCTAACTAGCACATCCTCTCTATGTTTTCTCATGAAGAGTGATTTGAAGATATCATAGTGATCTTATCTTAATACAATGAAAGTAATTTTAATAATAGATCATATTCATTCTGTAAAACTATTTTTGAATTATATTTTATGGAGTTATATTCACTATAATAATATTTAGTAATTTTCCAATTAAAAAGAAAATAGTTTTATTCTAAGTAAATTGAGTTTCATGCATTATATAGTTTTATCCAAGGTTTATCTTCTATATTTTAGAATTTGAAATTGAAAAATGAACATTATTTTTGATACCATAAAGTAAATATTACTATATAGTTATTTTTTGGGGATTTTCTGAAAATATTTACTTTTATGTGACCTGTGAAAGATACAGATTTATGTAAAATTCTATTTAATTTTCATTAAATAAATTAATATAAAAGTAAATTTTTGTTATTAATTTGTTAACAAAGTAATATAAGAATAATTTTATTATAAATAATCAAATTAATTTAATATGAATCAACATTATACCTAATTTTCGTATACTTTCACTTTTTTGGATTAAAAAATCATTTTTCCAAAAAAAAATTCATTGTGTTATAAAAATTTAAATTAAAATTGATTTCTTAAAATTCTATAAATTGAACTTGAAAAAATGGATTCTATATTTATATTTTGGAGGTCCAAATTTGGTAAATAGTTTCCTTTTATTCTTGGTCATTATGAATAGTAACCATAACAAATATTTGTCATATAAAAAATGGTAAAATGGGTAAAATATGGTAAAAACTATCCAATAAGGCCTAAAAATATCCCTAACACTTGAATTGATTTTATTTTATATTTTTTCTTCGACTATAAACATCCAAGGTTCCAAAATGTGACAATTTCTTATAAATTTCCATTAATATCAACCTTAATATGATTTTAAGTAAAGAATAAAGACAGAATGTCACTCTCTTTATTTTAATATATCTAATAT
Source organism: Viscum album (assembly GCA_963277665.1). Lineage (NCBI taxonomy): Eukaryota > Viridiplantae > Streptophyta > Magnoliopsida > Santalales > Viscaceae > Viscum > Viscum album. Next base: position 998,724,693 of record OY728135.1, read on the forward strand.
CACTCCATTGGGATAAAAAGTGGTCATATTTGGTAATAAATGGTTATTTAAAATATGTATGATTTTTTATAACAATAATTTATTTTTAATTTTTACTGATAGAATAATTACCTTAAATTCTTACACAACATCGATACAGTGCATGTTCAAGTAATAGAAAAATCAGGTAAATGATTTTCAAAAATATTAAACATAATTCAGTTTGGATTAATATTTTTTCACATGGATTTTGTAGATAAATATAACATATTAGTGTTGTTTTAAAATTTTATATTTGAATACCATAACTATTATTTTGTCATCAATGTCAAACTACGTGAATAGTTCTAATTTTTTCAGCACTCTAGTTTGGTAAATCCCTTCCCAAAAATGTCCCAAACATCTATCCACATATTCTACAGGCCTTGGTATCATAAAAATACTAATCCTAAACTTATTATGGTTTAAGAAATATATTTTATTCTAGGATAAGCAATAACTCATAACCAACCAATTTCAAGTTTGTTTATTCTTATACCTCCTTCAAATATTCTGTAACCTATTATAAAAGTGGGGTCCCTAGAACCAAATTTATCAACAATTTTAGATTACTTTATCTTATATACAGTGTGTTATTCATGATGTATTATTACCATGATAGTGTTGATACTTCTGCATCCACTATTTACATAGTAATTTCCATAGTAATTTCCATAGAGTATTTATCACATCAACAGGTTGTAACTGTTACTAGATATTATGAGAAACTCTGTGTACTATGAAAATAATATTAAAGATATATAATATGGTATATATACATTATAATAATAGGAAAACGATGATTTATGAACACCAGGTTCTAGAGGATCATAACCATTGGGACTTCTTCTCATAAATTTTTCATTTTGGGATCTCATGTTAATGATATCATGAGTACTGTACTACTAATATGAACACCACATGTTTTATGTTTCATTGGTTTTTCATATCTATGAGAATGTGTATTTGTATCTCAACTTGAGTTCATTATCAATATATTACATTTGATTTCATACTTTCATTCAAGATGAAAACCATTCCATTTATGTAATTGTGAGGTAGCTTACATTGGGTGCATCATTAGTAATATGACATTGGTTGAATGGTCAATACAGAAATAATTACTTTCTAAAGGAATAAATATCTTAGGAATGGTTTACCAGGATGGTTATACCATTATTAAATTCATGGACATAGTGATTAAAGGAAATTCTTTCCAGTAAGTTCAAGTTTAAATAATGTGAGAAGCGATGGATACATAAAGTGTTCATCCTAATTCATGAGATATCACATGATAAATATATTATATTACGCATAATGTGTTTATATGAGTTTTTTTTTCACTATGACTATACCTTATCTCCAAAGGTATCTTGATGGTTTTCTATAATCTAATCCTATTCTGTGAGTGGTACTCACCACTACTGAGATAAGGACCTAGAGGGTCACACATAAAGCGTATTTAGAATCTTGATGAATTATAGTGAATTGGAGTTTTAGGACATTGTGGGATTAACATTGGGGTTCGGTTAATGTCTCCATGTAAATTATATCATGGGAATAAATAAAGTCAATATTATTCAAGTTTGAAATAATATATAATTAATTTATTTACTAATTATATTCACAAGTTATTAAGTGAATTTTATAAAAATATTCTTCTAGTTAATATTAAATATATAATATTAATGGTTCTTTGAATATTTATATGGGATAAATTAGTTGAGTTAATGAATCATATTTTATCATGTAACATTATTTCAGTGTTATAATAATGTGATAATTTAATTATGAAATTTTCATCACACTTTGAAGGTTGTAAGTATTTTATTTGTGTTAAATAAAGGGTTAACTTATTGAAGGGATGAAGTGAAATTTTAATAAGTTTTATCCTAACTATAAATTCCAAAATATGCCCAAATTTTTAGGACTATTAATTACCTATAATTTGAGATATTCTCTCCCATCCCTCTTAAGTTAAAGAGAGAGAAAAAGGTTTGGGGAATCCCAATCTAATTTCTCTAACCTTGATCAAAGAAACAACCATTTCGTGATCATTTCGACAATGAAAGAGGATTTGATTCTCCATGATATCACCCAAATATGAAATATAGATCATTGATGAAGATTATAGAGTGTGTGTAGATGATCTATTGAGTTTCAAGATTAGTTCTGTCAGGCACTGATATATGATGATGAGAGAAACACATTTCCAATCAAAATCCGAAGTGGTATGATTTTGATTTAATTATTTTGATTAATTTAATTTATGAAGGATACTTGGGTTGTTATTGGGAATTGATGATTCTATTGATGTGTCCATGACATCAATAACCAAAAAAATATTATAATTTCTAAAATTTTCAATTATTCACAACATTCCTGGTACTAATAATTAGTATCAGAGGGAGAACATATTTTTAAGCCTAATAAAATTAAATTTTTATTAAATTAGAAGATGGAATCATAATGGTCCCATCATCATTGACAACAATAAAATCATTGATCTGATGGTAATGATTTGAACATATAAATATTTGAGTATGGATTTTTTGGGTAAAAATGAAAGAAAAAATATTTATTATCTTGATTAGTGGGTAGTGATGTTTTTCCAGTGATTCCTGGTGTTCCATTAAAGTATGGGTGGACAAAGCAATTTTTTCCTACATATCCTTAATTACAAAAATGTTTGTAACATGATTTTTTTATTAAAAATAGTCTTAATGATGTAGGAATGGAAAAATGTAAATAAGGCTATTTTTTGAAGGGTGGTGGTGCAGATCCCACATGTTGCAGTCAACCGAGATATTTTTTTTAAATAAAGTTAATGTTAGGGGATACCAATTATAAGGAAAAAAACCTTTAAATGAAGAAAATTGGGGGGGGGGTATCTGCACAAAATGTGTAACCTAAAAAAAATGGGATGGATTTTTGCTTCCCCATGTTATCTATTCCCCTAAAAAGTGGGGGGCAATTTTGACAGTATCACCCTCATATGGTGGGTGAAAACTTATATATATATATATATCAATATGTGGTGTGGATGACCCTATTACCATTTCCTCCAACCCTGTACAATTTCATGTAGGGGACCACCATTAGACGAACTAGTAGTTTGGCCAGGCCTGAAACCCATTTTATGGGTTTCCTGGCCATCCAGGTCACAGTGAAAATAAATAAATTTTCAAATATTAAATTTTAATTAGTGGAATAGTTGAAAAAATTATTAGGGTTTTATGACATATATTATGTGAATTAAAATTAGAGTAACTTATTTTAATTCTTTTTAATTCCCTCATGTTTAATTGATAAAAGATTTAATTTTATTGTGCATTTATTTTGAGTGTTGACTGACCATGAGTGGTTACAGGGTAGTTTATGTTTGGATTTAATTAATTTGTTTAATTATTTCATGTATTTGATGCATGTAATAATTAATTAATTAATTAATTAGGCTTTCTACACATCTTCTTCCTTCATCCTTATATGTATAATGGAATGTGTATCCACAAGTATTGTATTGAATGTGTATTACACATTATAAATATCTACTCATAGGTGTGCATTAATTTTATATTATGATGAAGGATAATGAATATGTTGACTACAATGATGTGAGATGAAGCTCCAGAAAAGATGTAAATTCATTTAATGGGGTGGGTGCTGTGAAATGTGTCAGTCATAACTCAGGTAATGACCCCTTGGGTCCTGGTTGATCCATTTAATCTCAAAGTATCAAAAAGTATTAAACTCTCTTGATCAATTGTTTATTTTATTTATTTATGCATGAATTATTATTGTCTTGTGAATGATCATATATACATGATCACATAGAACAATAAAAAAACCTACATAGATAAATTAGACATGCATGGTGAATAATATTTTTACTAATTGAATCGTTAAGATTTGATCATGGTCACATAGAATAATCACATGTAAAAAGAAACTTATTACATTATTTGAAATTTTTTTAAACCCCTTCAATATATATTAAGTCATTAACACATTACATCACTTAAATTCAGACAAAATCAGGTATATTAGGTTCTCTTAATCCTTAGTTGAGTGTTCCTCCTACCACTATGGAGTTATTATAATAGTGATGGCTCAACATAACTAATATTTGTTGCAAAATAATAACAATATCAATATTGTTTCAACTTTAGAGGAAATTTTTGAGTAATTAATGGTTATTATTTATAGGAGATTAGAATCCACTAAAAAGATAAAGGAGCCACAAGTTAATATCATTTTCCATAGAGAATCTTATGTTGATACTCTATGAGTAGTGTCATAGCCATATCTTGGACTATGAGGAGAGGTTTTAAGTATCCTTTTAACTATAATAATCGAGATTTTGAGTATTTATAATCTAGTATTTGAGGGTTACTAGGGTTTGATAAAATAATGGGATCCATTTTAGATAATAAATATATAATTTTTAATAAAATATTAATCAATATAAAAGTACATTCCTCTTTATATTTAATTTAATAGAAAATTTTAATGTAAAACAATAGACATGGTCCAATAAATATTCAATAAAAAACATATACTCACCCAAAAAAATTTCCAACAGGGGTGCAAGTGATTACACATAATAATATAATATGAAAAATAGATTATATATACTAGAGTCCCCATTACCTAAACAATCCTTTCAAGAAGCAAGAGAGTATGAGAAATATGCTCATATGAGACTTTTTAAATATTTATTTTATGTTTATATCATAATAATAACATTAATTTTCTAAGAGTTTCAAATGAAACATAAGGAAATGGATGGATATACCGTGTCGTCTCATCTATAGGATGCCAATGTGGAGGAAGTAAATAAATAAATCAATGAGATTATGATCAAACTAATCATGAATAAATTAAAACATGGAACTCAAGTTGGTCCTAATATACCCATGATGATAAAGTACATTCAAATAATATAAAAACTGGGATATAAGTAGAATCAATAACTTCTAGTTCACTTTATTCTCTCATCCTTACCAAAAATTTTATCCAACTTCATTGAGAGTTATCAAATGAATAATTTTTAGAAACCACTTTTATATCTATTTGGATTAGTTTTCAAAGAATATAAAAACTTAAAGAAAGTAAAATTTTTATTCTTAAGGTGAACAATAAGAAAATGTGAAATTTCCAACTAAAAGTACACCACTAAATATACATCCAAAACATACTTATAAGAAACCAAAGATGTATAGGGAGAGAATTTAATATGAGGCTATTTTCTTTACATGTGATAAGAAATGTCCTAGGAAGATAAACTATAATGAATTGAAAAATAAGAAAGATTGATATCAAACTTAATGAATATTTATCATTAAATTTAATATATTATTTTTTACTCCTTGGGTATTTGATAAAATATGTACTAACATATATGTTTCTAAATACAATAACCTAGGAAGAAAAGAATCATTACTATAATCCAAGGTGTGTTCTTTAAGAGTCTGAGAAAGGATAATAACTATATCAGTTGAGAAAAGCGCACAGTTTTATTATTAAATGAATGATACTTATATAACTATAATTTTGTTTTGAATACTACTAGAACATTTGGGAATGGATTTTGTTTATGGATTTTCATACAAAAGTAACAGTTAAGTAAATATTGAATAATTAGAAATATCTAATGATTATTAAATGTAATACTCCAATATCCAGTTGTGGAAATAAAATTATTTTTCTAGTTAAACTAAAATTAGTTTTCAAGGATATACCGAGTGTGGTAGTTAGGCTATTTTGAGATAATGAACTTATGTGTTATCAAAAAATATATTTATTTCATTTTTTAAAAATATACCTTTATAAATAATGGTAGACCACAAAGCATCCAGAATTAGTTCATCTAGAGAGCATGAACTATTCCAAGTTGAATTTATATATAAATTATTATACTTCGTGTGATTCCTTTATTAGTTTTAAGGAGTGTAAATGAGACATAATGAAAAATTCATGGTTATGAGATATGAGTTACTTTGGGCCCATGACATGAATATTATCTCAACCGGGATTTCATCAATCATTGAAAATGAAGTGTAGAGTAATTTATAATGTCACATTTTCTTATACACATCATATCCATGATGCTAGTAAAGTAATGATCAATGATGATTCTTACATGAATACATTAGTCATAAAAATCTAGCATGTATAAGGTCATAATTACACATTTACTTATATATATATATAACAGAGTCATGGGATTAGTAAACGAAGTGTCAATTATGAGACTAATATGATTTAAAAACCATAAATTATCTTTTTGAGATATGATTCAAGAATAGAATCATTATCACATAACCATATTACATATATATTGAAAAATTGATTTCATATGAGTTATAATATGATGTAGATCCATTATGTCACAAATCAATGTGTTTAGATGTAGAGAGTCTGTTAAGGGTAAATCAGTAAAAAAACTTACATCAAGAAATAACTCAAAGTGTATTTATGTTATCCTAATATTCATATAATATATTGTATAAATACTTGAGATAAAAAAATTATAGTCATGTTATATACTATATTTCTAAAAAATGGTGTACATATCTCTTGATATTGTCGGATCATGGTTAAATTGTAAAATATATGGCCAGAGATAAATAAGTAGTTGATATATGAACATGTTCCACACGATCTTGTGAAAAAGGAATGTTCCAAAGACATATTATACATAGAATGGTTAAAAATATAGTGGTGATTTTATATTCACCATAACAGGTGATACAATAATCATTGCAAATAATTAATCCTAAAATTAAAATGTTTATTGAAATTGGATATGATTTATATGTTTATAGGGATTTATAGAATGGATTATATATACTAAAATCATATATGTATTTTGATAGTTTCATTAATTGATGTAAAGTCATTGGTAGGTATTCTAGAGAGACTATACATGGATAGTACACATATTTTACCAAATAAGTATTGATTATTTATACTAATAAATAATTCCTAATTCCATAAGAATTATACTTATCATATAAACTTTCTTTGATCATTATAGTGGGCATTGGATGTCAAGACCAACTTTATTGGTTTGTATATATAATATTTAACCAAAAAGGTTATTGAAACCATAAAATGGAAATATGAAATATATGTTATAGATATCCATTTATAGATTAATATAATCATTTTGATCATAGAATATTCATTTAGAATGAAATTATTCCTATTGTCTATAAGGTGTTAGTGGGAGTACCATAGTTTTCCATGTAAAATATGTTAATAAAATATGGAAAATAGTTATTATCCATATAGTTTGTTAAGAATATAGTGAAATAAACTCTCTAAATTTTTCCTTAAAGTAGACACCAAAGTTCTAGGGAACAAGATCTATTGAGTTAGATCTATGGTTTTATTATACCAAGTCAAAGTATATATACTAACAAGGAATTGAAAAATATATGTTGGAAAAATTGGGGACAGATTTGTTACCAATGTCACTTAACATAAATCTCTCCCATAAGACTTTTTTGATACATTAGAGAAGATTAAAATGGTGGGTAGAACTCCATACTCTTTGAAAATGGATCTATAACATACTTCATACTATTTATTATATATGATATTTCCAATATGTACATTATTATAGTAAAATATTAGATAAATCTAGGATAAATTCATGGGTTTTAGTCAAAACTGGCCAATTTTACTTGATAAAGTACAAGGAATATATACATGGTACATGGAGAAAACAGAACACTAGTTTTGGGGGGATAAAACTAGTCTTTCTCAAATGTAGACTTATAAAATTTCATAGTTACTCTAAAATTTTGAAGGCCTTAGTTTTTTATTTATTTTTTGGACAATCCTCCTTTTTAAGGGTTGTGGGGGAGCCCTTACATGAATCATATTTAAGATAATTAAATAAAAAATAGAGTCACATTCAAGTCAATAGTTCCCATTTATACCAATACCAACTATGAAATAGCTTCTAATGTAGCTAAAAAAGTAGTATAAAAATTTAAAAAGATTTGTAAGAGTTCTTCGAATATAACCTAGTATGTGAAGTATTACCGTAATATAAATTATGATAATCTTACTATTATAGAACTAGGCAAGATTATTTGTTTAAACAGAGTAAAAAAGATTATACTTGGGGATAATATCTCTTGAGAAGTATTACTCAAGTAGGTAAAGTTTTAGACAGCTAAGTATCCATACAGTATAAATGTTGTGGGACCATTGAATAAATCCATAACTTATCAAAAGTATGATTTTTTCATGTAAGAGTTAACGATAGTTAGCAAGATGGATTGAGTGAAAGTGGGAGTCTTTTAAAAGTTGGTTCCATAGAACTATATTTTATTGCACTTTTAGATTAACATATCTTGTATATAGTGAGTTATGAATGATATATTCTTACCATATTTATATTGATAGTAATTTATCTAGTAATTATCTGGTAATATACATTGATTATTTGTTTTATTAAATTTTTAAAGTAGTTTCGAGCTATAATGAGAACCTTGAGATACTATGACAATAATCATAAAAATATATCATGTGTTCTACTTACATTATACTAACTGAAAATAATTAATTCATTAAAATTTGGTGATGGGGGATTATAATAATTACAACTTATTCTAATTAAGTTCATATTTGGTGATCTAATATAGAGGATATTATGAAGAATGAACTTCCAATAAGAACACCACATGTTTCAGGTGTTGTTGGTTGTTTCTATCTACAATATTGTGTAATGGTATCTCAAAATGATATCATTATAAATGCACACTATTTGAGAGTGTAATTTGATTCAAGATGAAAACCCTAATAATTATGTTGTGGATGGGTAGATTATGTTGGGTGGTACATTAGTGGCATGACATAGGTTTAATGGTTAAGAAAGAAATAGTTGTTTCCAAAAGGTAGAAATGTCTCATGCTAGACTAACTAAGATGGTAGTAGATTTATGAAATAAATTTTATTGGTGATTTAAGATAAGTCTATCCAGTAAGGTAATGTATAAATAAGCTGGGAAAAGATTATGAAATAAATTATACATTCTACTTTAGGAGATATCATGTGACAAATAGATTACATTATATAATGTGTGTTAGTAGGAGGCTGTCTTTTCTTTAACTATACCTTATCTCTTTAGGGTCTATGATGGGTTTCTAGACATTACTTTTAGACATTGAGTAGTACTCAATACTATCAATATAAGGATCTAGAGTGTCACAGAAAATTAATATTCAAAATCTTGACCAATTATAGTGAATTAGAGTATTAAGACATTATGGGCTGCACATCGGGGGCCATGTAATGTATGATTTTAAACAATCGCATGGGAATAAATAAATTCAATATTATTAAATTTTATAATAATATATAATGAATTTTTTATTAATTATATTCACAAGTTATTTAGTGAATATTAATGAAATATTTTTCAATGAAATATTAAATATTTAATATTCTTGATTCATTAAATATTTTTTTGGTCAAAATGAGCCAAGTTAATGACTCATATACTATCACATAACATTATTTTAATGTTACAACTATGAAATAATTTATTTATAACCTTTGAAACATTTTCACAATTTTGAAATTATTATTTTGAGTGTTAAATGAATGGTTAACTTATTAAAGGGATTAAGTTAAATATCAATAAGTTTTAACCTAAATATAAATGAAAATTATGCCTAATTTCATGGGACTATTAATTACCATGAATTTGAGTGGTTATCTCTCTTCCCTCTCAAGTTTTAGAGAGAGATACAAGGGGTTGAGGAATCCATATCCAAGTTCTCCAACCTGTATTGAAGAAAAAAAAATCTCATTATCATTTCAACATCAAAAGAACCATAGATTCTCCAAGACATCACCTATAAATCAGATATCAATGATTAGGAATGCTTATGGACTGCGTGTGGATAATATTGGGGGTTCCTAGTCCAGTTCCATCAATCTTTGATCTATGATGATGTGTGTAACATGTTTCTAATCAAAATCATAAGATATATGGACATTATTTAATTATTTTGATTGAATTAAATTATAAAATATCCTTGGGTTATAACCGATCATTTATTATGTGGGTGATGAAATCACAACATCGATTGTAACATAAAAATTATTAATTCCTGATTATTTGGGCCTCCAATGAATGACCATTACCAACATAACCCTTATTAAATAATAACATCATTATATTTAACATAATTAAATAATATTATGATCACCATAAAACCCTTTTTCATATACTTTTCCATCCAATTGGAAATGAAAACATTTATCGCGGAGACGTTTGGATTACCACCTCTATGCAACAATGAGTTTTGTTTTTAATACAAACCTCACAAGGATGATTATTATGATGGATTTATATATTCTATTAATGAAATAATTATCATTATGTAAGGATAATAAATCATCTAGTTTCTTACCTTTCCATCCATTAAAAATTGATAACGTCATTTGTGCATACGTGTGGACTACCACCTCTATGAAGTGATTGGATTCGTTTTTCTTGCAATAAATTTATAGAGTGTTCTATTTTTTTTTAATTTAAAAAAATGATAATAATTTCATGATTAATATTTCATAGATTATGGAATAAATACCTCATTGACCATTGTCAACATACCCAAGCCATTTTTGACTTATAAGTTGAATATTCTCAAAACCTACAACTTGAATTTAATCGATTAAGTAATTTAATATAATATTTTTATAAGTGACATAAAATTAATAATAAAATATATAAAGGTTACTGAGATATTAATTAATAAAAATAAGTTTATTATTTAGGAATATAAATAATTTAATCAGCAATTCGTACTCGAGGTAAGGAACACTTTACCATAGAACCTCATTTTAAATTTTTGAAAAATTTATTTTGTAAATATTTTTACTCCATGTACATATTCTTAAAATAATATTCTGTGTGTATTTATATTTAAATAAATAAATTATAAATGAAATTTTTTGTCCCATCTGAATTTCTTTTATTTTTTTTCAAAAATGAATCTTTTTACATATTATATATGGGATGTTTTGACATAATTTGTAAAAGGAAAAAATAAATGTTATATTTTATAATTTAATAGAATTTCCCACAATGATAACCGTTATTTGATATTTGGATTATTTTATAATATTACATTTATTCTTTAATTAGAAACCCTCATTCCCTTTAGTTTGGGTATTTTATTTTTAAAAATTGGTTTTTAGAAGAAAATGATATATCAATATCTGAAAATGTTTTCCTTATGGGATCAAAAGTATATTTTTTTATAATTTTAATGATGTAAGTACAAGATTTTTTGAATTTCATATATGTTATGGTTCTTGGAAATTGATTATGATGATGGGTAAGCCTGATATAGCTCTCTGATGCATTGTGTAATGATTATGTTCTCTGAATGGTTATGTTGGAATTAAATAATTAGGTTATTCCATTTGTAAGGTTTCATGTAAGGGTTCTATAGAGATAACCTCCCTTGGAGGATATATGAATTTTATATGATTTGTGGTGATTTTTCATTGAAATTTTTTGATTTCATATTGTATGCTAATGAATTTTTTTAAAGGAATGATTATGCCCCTTAAGGGTAAAAAGGTATCTTTTTAAGAAAATATTTTTCAAGGGTTCTCATGTTTTCTAAGAAACCCTAATGACTATGATTTCACCTTTATGTTTTCCTATAAAGTAGTTTATAAAAAAAATTCGATAGTATATCTAATTTCATGTATAATAAAATGAGTATTTGAGCTCTAATTTTATTATGATAAATACAAACTCTATTATGTAATATCATGGTTTTGAAATGGGATAACGAGTTCATTTTCATATTTTTATATGTATCTTACTATGTTTTTATGCTCATCCTATGTTTTCAAAAAAAAATCATAAAGTTTAAGAATAATCAGAATGATTGATGAAGGAAATTTGAAAATCATGATGATTTATCATGGAAATAATTTATCACTCATTTTAAAAGTGTATTATTATGGAAAAAATGGATAAAATGTGGATGTTTCCACTTTTTAATGTACAAGTTTATCACATCCCAAACTACCCTAGATACCCTGGTACCCTAATAATTGAACCAGATCTGATATAAAACAAAAGTAATTTTCCAAAAAAGATAATAGAGGGAATTTTCTCCATGGGTTGGAGACTATCACCTGCCATTATATAAGATAAAGTGGGAATGAATTTTCCACAAAATAGTGGAAGATTAAATATTACAAGTCAGTATACTCAACACTATAAAGGGAGAAAGTACCAAAATCCGAACAGCTATAACAAAACCCAAAGAAATATATCACCAAAGTAATAAAAAATTGGCAATATAAAAATCAATCACTTCAAAGGAAACATCATCTCATTCCATGGTCTATAGTAATAAGGACATCCACCACCTCCAAGTGGTGCTATCCCTTTGGTCATAATTAGAATAAGAAAATCTACAAATGCCTGAAAGAAAAGGTTAGGTGTGAGATATAATACCCAGTAGGGTCTCTCCAAGTGTTCTATAATGAAGTATAAAAATAATAAAGTAGATATATAATCAATTTAAATAAAACTATGTATGGTATGGAATTTTTATATTTTCAACAAAACACATTTATCAATAAAAAATGGCTGGTATATCCAAAAAATTCTAAATAGGATGAACCAAAAATATTATATTGAATAGTTTATATAAATCAACTGGAATGAATACAACAGTTCCATAAATCAATGGAATGTATATCAAATAAAAAATGAACCCCCACCTAAAGTTAAATTACATCCTCTCCCACTTAATGGAAAATTACATGCACTCCCACTCAATGTAAAATTACAATAATTACCACTTAAGGTAAAATTATATCCACTCCCACATTAGAGAAAATGTTATAAAACAAAGTAGAGAACCAATCATTTTAAAACACTTTAAAATATGATTTCCCAATTTCACTTTTTAACATTATTCTCATTAAAAACACATAGGGTTTCATTATTTCATACCATTTTAAAAAACCTTTCAATTTAATCCATTTTCTCAAGGTTAACATCAAACCATTTATATAAAAATGATTTCTTTAAATTAGACCATCATTTTCCATAAATCAACCACACAATTATAATTTTATGGGAATTGGGGTTTTTTTCTCAAGTATGATACCTGTTTCAATCCAATGATTAAAAAATTAAAAATACATGTTTTTAAATCAATTAGAAACTAACTTAAATTTAGTATAGTAATACAAGGTTTCAAAAAAAGGGTAAATAATCAGGGAACTTCCTACCTTTAATTAAATATCAAGAATTCAAACCCATATGGGATCTAACAATAAAGAATATGGTGTTGGAGATCAAGAAATAAAATGTAGAATGAAGATTAAAATAAATGGTGTTTAGATCCACCCAATATGGGATGATTCATCAAACTTTGAGGATAAAGGAAGGAGATATTGGAATAAATTATTAGAAAATAGATCCACTTATCATAAAGGGATCATATTTTAAACTGACACTATAAATTACAAAAGGAGAAAGTTGGAGGAGAAAAAATTACTTAAAGAGAGCCTTCTCAACCCTAGAAATCATAATAGGGCCGAGAAGGTAGGTCAAGTACTTAAACTAGGGGTTTTAATATTTTAAATCATTTTTTTAGATTATAGTAAAACTCTACACACAATTTCCTAGAGAGGACTTCATGATTAGACAAATTGTGCACCCTAACCATGAACCCCCTATGGAATCACTATAAAATGCACAAAATTTTCCCTCTATAGGGGAACAATTTTATAACCTATGCCCTAACCATTCATTCTCCACCATTTAAGTGGAAAAATATTTTCCTAAATGGGGCACATGGTTTTGTAAATCGAGCACCAACCACTCACATCCCAAAAAACCTCCAAATTTTTGAAACTTCCCCTGAAATAACCTGAGATAAGCCCAAATCAAAAAGAATTAAAATGTAAAGTTGAGGTGTACCTGAATACAAGTAATGAGATGTTACAAACTCTCTACTATAGAATCTTTCTATCCCCATAAATCTTTCCAAGAAGTTTCCATATCAATGAAATAAGTCCACTGATCTCTCATCACTGCTTAAATCTCCCAAGTCTCCTGATAATCAGAACTATGATTCCATATCACACAAAACAAAGGTATTATCCTCCCTCAAAGTACCTTTGTATTAGAATCTAAAATCCTAACTGGATGGTCAGTCGGGGATAAATCAGGCTCAACATCAAGATCCTCCTAGATCAAGACATGAGATGGTCCAGAAAGATACCTTTAAAGCCACAATACATGAAGCACATTGTGTATCAACATCATCTATTGAAGAATTTCAAAATAGTATGAAAATTTACCCACCTCCTCAACAACATAAAAAGAGACCATGAAACTTGGGGTAATATTCCCTTGTATCCCAAGATATCAGTGACCCAACTGAGGTGAAACTCTCAAGAACACCCAGTCACCAACAAATAACTTAAATAGTCTATAGGAAAGATCAACATAGGATTTATATTGGCTATATTCTATAAAAATTATCTGATGAATCATCTGAATCTTTACCATTGTTCCTTGGACCAAACTCAGACCAACGAAGAAAGTTTCACCACTCTCTGAACAACAAAAAGGTAATTTTCATGGCCAGCCTTACAAGGCCTCAAAATGTGCCATTCTGATTGCAAATTGTGGAATATTGTTATAAGATAACTCAAAAAGTCTAAAATGGCTATCCCAAGATCTACCAAAATCAAGTACACATGCACAAAGCATGTCCTTAAGAATATGTATAGACCTCTCTATCTAGAAATCCATATATGGATGATATGTCATACTCAAATGAAACTAATATCTCATCACCTCTTAAAGATCTCAAAAAAATGAGAGGTAAAATAGGGATTTTTATCAGAGACTATAACAAATAGAACTCTCAGAAAATGAATAATTTCTTTTACATAGAGACTTCCCAACTCCTCAAATTGTTTTCTATCACAAAAGGATGTAATGTGATCCAATTTGGTCCACCAATCGATCAAAACCCATATAGAATTATTCTTTATAGGGGTATATGGTAACCCAACCACATTTTCCATAGAAATATTATATTACATCCATGTCGGCACTGTAATTGGTGAAAGAAAACCTGAAGGTCTCTGGTGCTCGACCATGACCTAATGACTGGTATAACAATGTGAAAAAAAGTTAATGATGTCCGATATCATTCCTAGAAACCAAAATCATTGTCGAATTTCATAAAAAATATTCATAGTTCATGGGATAACATTCCTCTAAGAATTATGATATCACCCCATTATATATTTTCTCACTAGAAATGGTACAATGTACCTATTATGGAAACATAGAATATACTGGTTATTGAACGACTACTCAACAATGGTATCCACATGATAAAGAGAGTTACTAATACCACATAATTTTTCATAAATATACTACTCATGAAGAACCATCTCAACATGTGAAGAGGTTAACTGAACAATTTCTATGAAAACCTTGGCCACCTCCTCCCGGAATCCTAATTGCAACTATGAGAAAAGATCCCTCAAGTTCCACTCTTATAATTATTATTTCATGGACTATGTAAAATGTTTCTTGATCAATGCATAAGTAATGACATTCTCTTTCCTTGAGGTATAATAAATGTAGAAAGATTGAATGTACTCCACCTAATCCCTCGGATGAAGTTTCAAATCTGTTGGAGAGAAGATATAACTCAAGCTCTTGTGGTTAGAAAAAATGGTAAACCATTCTTAAAAAAGGTAATTCCACCAACTATTTAGAGCATGCATCATGACTACAAGTTAGATATCATGGGTTAGATAGTTCTTATCATGTGACCTAAGCTTCCGAGATCAATAGGCTACAACATGATCACCCTGCATAAAAACATAGCCCAAACCCAAACTTGATGCATCACAAAAGACCAAATAGCCCTTTCCTAACTCTAGAAGATTAAACACTATCATATAACTCAATAGATTCATTGAATCAATAAAATAATTTTTTCATTTATCATCCCAAATTAACTTTACTCCCATCCATGTGAAATAAGACATTATAGAATTCAACTTTGAGAAATAATTTATAAACTAGTGATAATATGCCTCTATACCCAAGAGGATTTGAATCTTGAAAACATTTCATAGCTTCTCCAATGTAATAACACCTTTCACATTTTGAGGATCAACTAAGATACGATGTTCTAAGACCTCCTGTCTCAATAACTTCAATTTATGAATCCAAAAATTATATTTCGAGATCTTTTCCTAGAGTCAGTGATTTCTCATGAATTATATAACTATTGTAAGATGATGAACTTGATCCTTTTCAGACATAGAGTAAACTATGATATCATCCCCAAATACCAGCACGTAAATATCAGGAAACTCATGGAATATCCTCTTCATCAAATCTATAAATACCACAAGATAATTATTGAGACCAAATGTTATGACAAGGTACTCATAATGTTTGTACCTTCTTTGGAATGTGTTTTTCTAAATATCAAATAGTTTTATTCTCAATTAATGATAATCAGATCAAAGATCAATCTTTGATAACCACTTCACCCCTTTCAACTGGTCAAAAAGATCATCTATCTGAGGTAAAAAAAATTATTTTTACTATAACTTGTATGAGTTTCTTGTAATCAATAGATATATTAAGTGTTTCATCATCTTTCTTAGTGAATAGAACATGATATTCTCATGGTGACAAACTCATGAATATAAATCCATTCTTTAGAAGATCATCTAATTGAGTTATAAACACTTCATTTTAGATGCTTTCATATGGTAAGAAGGAATAGACACTCACTGAGTACCATACACTAAATCCATAGAAAAATATACCTCTATTAATAGTGGAAAACCCTAGAAATATGAAGCAAACACATCAGGAAACTCAATGAAAACTGGAGGGAGATCATTGATTAAAGAGTCCCACTATAAGTCAAAAGAAAACACCAATAATTGTTTCTCCAAATCCAAGTAATAAGGCCCAAATCTACTCAACCTCGGGTACCATTCTATTTGAAATATATAACACACCCCACTAGGCCTGTTAAAGGAGACTCGTTGAAGATATCATTTAATTTGGGGATTATTATAAATGAGCCAATCCATCTTGAAAATGACATCAAGATATTTCATATTGATATATCTATTTTATATCTATATATTGATGGGGTTTTACATGTGAATTAATTGAATATTAATACATTAAAGTTTATTTTCATGTAATATATTGATGCATTGTGTATTTTTATATAGGGATAACATTTAGAGAAATATGAAGGAATAAATGTTTTTTGAAGAACATAAAGAAACTTCACAAAGAAATCATTGAATACTCAGGGCCCGATCGAATAAGAAATTTTTATGAAAACTGAACTGAATGAACTAAAAAGTCATAATATAGTATAATCACACGATCAATACTAAAGGGAGTGTGGAATGTTTTGAAGAAAAATCTCGACTAATGGTATGTTCATTCCAATTTAAACTTTAATTTATTAAACTAATGATGAAAAGTAAGTAAATGAATTCAAATAGAAAAGAAGAAGAGTGGGAAATCTGTTTTCATGGGTGGGATTTCTAAAAATAAATCAAGAATACACTTTAAAAATAATAATCATTGGATGCATAATCAATCATGTTTAATCAATAGGATATATGGTCATGGACTATCATTATACCATAATAGAGAGATATGGTCAACATCTAACATTACATTAATATATTACATGAAACTCAACTTTAATAAATTAATATAAAATGAATTCAGATATAAATCACATAAATATATAAATATAAAATTGAGATATCACATGTCGAGAACTAGAAGATCCCAAGTATGCTCGATCTCTCATAAAGGGAAGACAAAAGTAGGACAAAAAAGACCCTTAACTCTCTTCGGTCCAAGGGGTGTAGAAATATCATTCACATTAGTCAAAATCTCCATAGAAAGATTTAGAAGTTTCACAATACAAGTAAATATAAATAAATGAGATGCACCTATATCAAATAAAATAGTCCACTAAAGATGAAGCTTTAGTGATGGTACCTCTCATAGTCACTGGACCTGTATCAGTTTCCTCTTGTGAATCTTCCACTGCAGGAATAAGATTCATTGCATATTCTTGTGGAAAAAAACCATTTAGATCTCAAATAATCTAATTGTACCAAGATATTTTTTGTGTCTAATGATCCTGTTTCACTACATGAATAGGAAAATAAATGGTAGAATTTATAAAGGTTTCCTAAGAGACCAAAATAACTATCATTCTTTGGAAACTTACTACAAAATAAATCTGAAATTAACACCTTTAAACATTGGAATCAAGTCAAACGACCTCTACTAGGTACTATAGGACGTCTAGAGGATGCCTACTATCGAGGGATAAATGATATTTTTCCATCACTATCACCGAAGTGAATCTAGATAATGAAGTGGTGATAGGTACTCGATTTATTCATTCAACAATAGCGAACATACTTTTTGATTCTGGTTCTACGCATTCCTTAAAATCACAAAATTTTAGAAGAACAATCCAAAAACCACTATATTGTATAAAATTAGATATGTTGATGAAAATTAAAAAATGGGAAATTATTGCATCCTAAGTATATAACTCCTATTCTATCAATGATTTTGGTTTTAACTTCATAAAAAATATTTTCGTACTTCCTTTGGTGGAATTTGATGTAGTTTTGGGATTGGGTTGGATCTCCATTTATTGAGCCAACATAAATTGATGTGAGAAGGGAATCACTCTCCATATGGAGAATACACCCCCGATTATGTACAAGTGCAAGGAGGTGGATGAGTCTTTTTTAGCACCATCACATCAAGCATGGATATTATTTCCCTATGAGAAAGAATATCCAACTCAAATAATTGAGTCTAAGGAAAGGATCATCCTTGAAGACATTACTATTATGAGGGAACATGTTGACGTGTTTCATAGGGAATTTCTTGGTCTTCTCCTAGATGGGAGATCAAATTTTCAATCAATATTATACTTGAGTCATTTACAATATTTAGGACTCTATATAGGATGTCTATTGTGGAACATAAGGAACAATAGAAACAACTACAGGTGAATCTGGATAAAGGATTCATATACCCAAGTGCTTAACTATGGGGTTCACTGATCCTCTCCATCAAGAATAAGGATGTGTCAATGTGACTTTTTATTTATTATCGTGAGCTCAATAAGACCACAATAAAGAAAAATTATCCTTTTCCATAGATTGATGGCTTGTTCGATCATTTATGTGGAGAACAGTACTTCTACAAGGTGGATATGTAGTTAGAATATTACCAAGTTAGGGTGAATAAGGAGGGTATCCCCAAGACTACTTTTCATATGATGTATGAGCACTATGAGTTCTTAGTGATTCCATTCAGAACCACTAATGCTCTATAAATTTTCATGGAATTAATGAATAGTGTCATTAGAGATCACCTCAACAAGTTTTGGGTAGTCTTTATAGATGATATTATAATATATTCCAAAACCAAATATGGTCATGAGGAACATCTGATCATTGTGCTAAAGACCTTGAAAAAGGAGAATATCTATGGAAAGTACAACAAATGTGAGTTCTGGTTTATGGAAGTCTCATTCTTGGGGAAAATCATCACACACAATGGGATATATGTGGGTCATTAAAATAAAAATGAAATTGAAGGATGGTTGAGGCCAACATCTATGATAGATATCTGTAGTTTCCTTGGGTTAGAGGGATATTATCATCGATTTGTGATAAATTTATCACAATTATCAAAACCTCTTACCAATATAACTCAGAAGGGAGTAAAATTTTCTTGGAATGATGAATGTGAAGAAAGAATCATGGGGTTGAAAAAGAGGCTTATCACTACCCCTGTGCTCACACTACCCACAAGTGGGTAACATTGATAATTTTTAGTGATGATTCGAAGAAGGGATTGGGAAATGTGTTGATGAAGAATTAAAAACTCATAGTCTATACTTTAAGGAAGATGGAAATTCATGAGAAACACTATCCCACACATTATCTATAGTTTTCACTATTGATCTTTACTTTGAAAATTTGGAGGTATTATCTCTTTATGGAAAAGTGTGAAATATATATGGATCACAAAAGTATTAAATATATATTCACATAGAAAGAGATGAATATGTGCTAATTAAGATAGTTAGAGCTCATCTAGGATTACAAATTCTCAATCCACTACCATCTTGGGAAAGTGGAAATAGTGAAATATTATCTATGTATAAGGGATCCAAAAATTCTAACATTAATGAGAGTTGATAGGGATCCAATATTATTAGATTTGAATAAGATAGACATGAGAATTATAAAGGAATGATCATCATCAATCCTTTCACAAATTATTTCTCAACCGTCTCTTCTTTTAAGGTTAAAGGATGCTAAAAAAGATTACATGGGAATTCAAAAGAACATAAAAACTATAGGAAAAAAGGTAAATCCTTGAAGATTAATGTAAATGAAGTAGGAATTGTGATATTTGGTTTAAGACTACGTGTTCCATCAAATCCTCATTTAAAGGAGGATGTATTGGATGATGCACATAGTTCGAGTTTCTCTATTCACCCAAGAAACACAAAGATGCATTGAGATCTCTGAGAGAATTAGTTGTGGGATAACATGATGAAGGAGATCACTGATTATACATCAAAGTGTCAGGTATTCCAGCTAGTGAAGTTTGAAAGGAATAAGTATATGTGGACGATGTAACTGTTACCCATAAAAACATGGAAATTATAAAACATCAGCACCAAATTTATCTCCGGACTTCTAAAGACATATAAGGGAAATGATGCAATATGGGTTGTTGTGGATCATCTTACAAAAATTGAACACTTCATTGTGATTGGAGATTATTTCTCACAGAATCAATTGGTATGAATATAGATACTAGAAGTGGTAGGGATACATGGATTACCAATAAAGATTTTTTCTGATCGAGATATAAGATTCTCCTCTAAGTTCTGGAAAATTCTCCAGCATCCTCTAAATAATGAGATGAACTTATGTACGACCTATTTCCCTCAAATTAATGGCCAATATGATCAGACTATCCAAACGTTTGAGGACATGTTGATATCATCCTCAATTGACTTCTGAGGAGGATGAGACCAACGTCTCCCTGTGGTCGATTTCTCTTATGACAACAGTTTCCACTCGAGAATTTGAATGGATCCCAATAAATACCTTTATCAAAATAGGTGCAGAACCAAATCATGTTAAGATGGAGTTGGGGAAAAAACTTCTAGGTCCTAAAATGGTTGGAGAAATGGTGGAGAAGGTTAAGAATATTCAATAGCACATCAAAGCTACTCAATGCCGACAAAAGGGTTATACTGAAAATCATATACATGAACTAGAGTTTGATGTTTAAGACATGACATTACTCCAAATATCTCTATGGAAGAGAGTTATTAGATTTGGGAATAAGGGAAAGCTTAGTCCAAGGTACATAATCCCTTTTGAGATCATTGGTCACATCAGAGCAGTGGCCTATCAACTAGAATTCCCCTTGAACTAGTCTCAAGTACATGATGTATTCTATGTATCCCTTATATGAAGGTACACACTAGACCCATTACATGTACTCAATACAAAGGTGGAACCATTTGAGAATGACCTTTCCTCTAAGGAACAGTCAATGAAGATCCTAGATCATAGAGAAAAGGTCCTCCAAAATATGATAATGCCTCCAGTCAAAGAGTTGTGGAGAAACCATGAGTTTGAAGAAGTAATATGTGATTTGGTTGAAGTGATTAATTATAATTACTCTCATTGTTTTGTTGTGGGAAAAATAAATTTCTAGAGAAAAATTCCTAAAGGCGGGAAAATTGTAACAACCTGAACTATTATGAAAAATATTCCCCCTTTTGTTTTAATTAAATGTCTTATGGTTATAGAAAACACATGCACTTATTTTGTTTTATTATATACAATTGAATTTAATTGATTGTTAAGTATCATTACTATTGATAATGTATTCGTTTAAAAGTGATCACATAAATAGTATAAATATAGAGTTTTAACAAGTCCATTAGTCATAGGCAAAGGAACTGATGGCCTTAACTTGTAGGATCATACCCTATAAAGTCCATTTATCGAATATTCTAAGGGAGATATAATTTATGGGACTTCCTCTAGAATAATCCCAAGAAAAGATACAACAACTTAAGAATGGGAAAAACCATTTACAGGAGAAGTTTAAGCTCATTGAGATCACTACCCAAACCATATTCGCTGAACGACCTCATGAAAGCCCCACCATCACACACCTTACTCTTAAGGTGCATGATTTTGTATTAAATGGATATATATCAATACCCCAGAAATAGTAATATGTCCATTATTTTTATAGTATAATGAATATATTTTCATCCTGTTATTGTTACTTTATAAATGATAATTATTTTGATTCAATAAAACACAAATAGTATTTTTGGTTAATTAAGCTATCTATTTTGATGAATTAATGGATATTAAAATAAATAATATTTTAATAAAATATTATTATTAAATAAATTTTATTAAATATAAATGATCAAATATTTTTAGGAATTCAAATGTAATTTTTATAAGTGTTCAAAAAAATGTTATTTTCCAAAACACGTTATTTTTAATAAACGAAAGTTTTTATTTTAAAAGTGAAAATTGACATATTTATAAAATTATTTATATAAAATTAATATTATTTTTGGAATCAAGATTTTAAAATTTTCTAATGATGAAGTTTTCATAATTTTATGCGATAGTTTAATTTTTAGGTAAAAATTAAATACCGTATAAATATACTGTGTTTTATGACATCATAGTGGACCAATAGTGATGTAATAAATACTGTAAACAGTATACTAAGACAAATATATGTTTTCCATTTAAAAAATTTTATTTTTAGTTTATTTTATTTATTTCTTAAATCCATTATGAATCCTCAAAGGCTTATAATATATTTTAAGATTTTAAAATCATTTCGTTAAGAGTGTGACTCACCTCTACAACACTGATGGTAATATTTTAATAAGTTTGACGCTTGGACTTATAAAATATTTAAAAATAAATCCATTTAGAAGAAACCATGGGAAAACCATGTAGTGTTTTGGGGTTTTGGATATTTTATTATGTAGAGTCCAAAACCTAAATAATAAATAATGCCCCCTACATTCCTATATGAACTTAACCAATCCCCCATTTATTTTCACTCAAAATCATTCGATAATGTTTACAATCTTCCCTCCACTATTTTTAGTCCTCTCAATTCTCCCCAAGAACTAGAGAATCCCCTCCAAAGCCTTTGGAGTCACACATTCATGTAAGGGATCTTCACCTTCATCTCCTTCTTTCAATTCAAGAATATTCTTTAAAAATAGTCTTTATAATTTCAATTTTTTATATTTTAATTAATCAAATATTATTTCTTTAATATCCAATTTATGTTATTTTAATGATATTTTATTTATACTCTCTCATTTTTAAGTTCATCTAAGTCGTTACTATGCCAATATTCTATAAGGGATCTTCTACTCAGCTCTTTTATCAAGTACTTCTTTTAATAATACGTATTTTAATTTCAATTTTATTTTGTTGGGATATGTTATTACATATCCACATTACATTAAATTTTATTTATAAATGATTATAACCCATTTCATTCTCATTTATCCCTCTTATGAACCTTTAATCCCACTTGTTACCCTGCCGAAAGTTTGTAAGGGTTCTTTCTTTCTTCTCATTCTTCAAGTTTCTTTATTATAGTACACCTTATGTTTCCAATTACTTATGTTGGGGAATGTATTTCCATGTACCTCTTACTTTCCATTTCATGTATAAATTATTAGATACCCCTTTCTCACTCATAAACCAAATTTATAAATTTCTATATGTCGTCGTTATGATGCCGAAATTTCACCACAATTTTCCATGCCAAAAACATTGTGTAGTGAATACCATACCCAATTTACTATCAAGGGTATTAAAATTTATGAAAATATACTTGTTTATTGGAGACTTACATATATTTATTCCACATTACATGGTCTTGTAATAAATTATGATGCTGAATGAATCTATATTATATGATATATGCGACACACATATGGGATAGAATGGAATGATTATGAAGGGTGCACCCTGATAATGCTCCAATGCATTGGGTAATGGTAAGTATCATGATACTTCATGTTGAGATAGGGGTTTTACCTGATTTAATTATAGGTATTTTTCCACTATGATTTCTTGGTGGGATTATCCTTGACCTATGTTTATGATGCAGTGTTTTAAGTTGTTTCCACATTTCCCATGTTATGATTATCATGCTATATCATGCCTTATTATTCATGTTCCATTGAAGATCCATTAATTTTACTATTATCTAACATGTATTGTATTCATCATGTTATTTATTGCTTATTCCCTTACTGGTCTTACATTTCACCCCTTTCTTATGTATTCCCTCAGGTTATCCTATGTAGTTTTATGTATGAAGGAATTCTTTGGTCATGTTAAATAAGTTTTCGATAAAGATGTTTTTTTTTTCATGTGTTAAGTTGTTATATATTGTACATAATTTCCAAAATTCACTATAACTCTTCATATTTTGGATTGTATTAAGTGTAATTTCATGTAATAAAACATGTATTGATGTGTAATAAAGAGAAGGTTTGTTATAAGTTCCCTATACAACACATTAGCATAATAAGAGAGCTTTAACAAGAAAACCTCAGAATTAATATATGGGCGAAGACCTATATTTAACTATTGAGTCTCCATATTTTCATTTGATTCAATATCTAGTGAAAACTGAACAATATCAGCAAAGTGGTTTGCTAACTCTATCACTGTCCTGTCTGCATATTTATGTTTTAAAACTCCATAGCCTTATCTAGCAGCATAGAATCTAGACAGAACTAATCAGTGAAAAGAACCTTGAAGTATTTACCCTCTAAACCCCCATTATTTTTTGATGTAACCATTGAATCCCATGATCACCTTCTAGGTCCCTCTATCTTGAAGGAGTCTCATTTCACCTGAATTAGATATTGCATTTTCCAATAAATCAAATAGAATCTATATATTTCTCAATCAATCCTCAACCTATTAAAGATCATTATAGCCTTGGAATGTTGGTGTCTTATGATTAATGAACTATAGAAGATAATTATAAGATTCATCCCTCTCAAGTTCCACAACTAGATCCTAAATGAGAGTTGGTGCAATTTCCTATCCCAGATCTTGGACAGTGCACACAATAATCTCAAAAATATTCTGGTCCATAGGAGGATTTGTTCACTGTGGTTCACCATCATCTTCTTCCTAGTGGATATTTAAACAACTTATCAGAGCTATGATTCTACAGAACATCAACAAACAAAATTGAATGCATCATAAGATTACTCAGATGAAGGAATCAAATAAGATCAATGTGAAAATTAATCCCATCAAATAAGATACCTAGATTTGGTTTTCTACTTATCCAAATCAAATGTAGGGAAAATAATGGAATTAGATCAAATTGTTTCTCAAGACACCTTTATATTACCATCCATGGTGACATAAAGATCGTTATAATGATAGATATTGAGGCACTCACCCATAAATATTTCTTAATTCAAGAAAAGATATCCCAAACTATATAATAACATCATGTAAATATTCTTATCCCGCACAATTGATGCCACTTTTTCATGAACCAACCAGGACACCCTGGTACCCCTGAGATCTGATTTAGTTCAAACATACACTAAAGGGAATTCATAATCCCCATGGGTTAGTGACTAGTACCTAAAATCATATAATATAAAGGAGGGAATAAATTTACCACAAAATAATGGAAGATAAAAGATTACAAATCAGTATGGTCAAAAATTTAAATAGAGAAAGTACTAGAAACCAAAAATTTATAAAAAAACCCAAAGTAGCACATCTCTAATGTAATAAAAAACATGAAATTTAAAAATAAAATATCCCAAAGGAAACATCAATGAAAAAAAACATCCACCACCTCTAAGTGGTGCTTCCCTTTTTCTCAGAAACGCCATAATAAAATCTAAAAATTCTTAAAGGAAAAGGTAGTGTTTGAGCTATAAATCCTAGTAGGTTAATACGAAGTGTTCCATAGTCAATACCAAAAACAATAAAATAAATATTATATTAATTTAAATAAAAATTGGCATGTAATTTAATTTACACATTTTCATAAAAACATACTTTTTCATCAATATATGTTTGGAATATTAAGAAAAATTCAAATAGGCTTAAGAATTTTTTTTATATAAAACATTTTATATAAATAAACTGGAATGAATAAAATAGTTCCATAAATCAATGAAATTTATAAAAAATCAAACAAATGCATTATCATATAAGGTAAAATTACATCCTATCCCACTTCTGGGAAATTTAAATCCATTCTCACTCAAGGGAAAATTACATTCATTCCCACTAAAGGGAAAATTGCATCCACTCCAACATAATTTAAAATTAAATCAATTTTTTTATAATTATTCATTTTAAATCACTTTAAAATATGACTTCCCATTTTCACTTTTCCACACACCTTTTTAGTTCAAAACCAATATATAGTTTTTAATTATTTCATGCCATTTCATCACACCTTTCAATTTAATCCATTTTCTCAATATTAATGTCAAATCATTCTCATCAAAATTATTTCCCAAAATCAATCCATTATTTTCCATAAATCCACACCATAGTTCCAATTCCAATGGAATCTATGTTCTTTCTCAAATACCATTCCCATTTCTACCCAAAGATCAAATAATTATGAAAACATATTTTTAAATGAATTGATAACTCAATTAAATTTGATCTAGAAATTCATGGTTTCCCTTTTAGGGAAAATAATCATGGAACCAAATACATTTAACCAATGATCAAGAATAGAGACTTGTAATAGGATCCTCCAATAAATATTTAAGGAGTTAGAGATTAAGAAATAAAACTTAGAATCAAGATTCAATTAAAAATATTTGTTATCCATTAAATATGGTATGATCCATAAAAATTTAAGTGGAATGAAGGAGAGATCTAAATAAAATAATAGAGAGGAGATCCACTTTCCAAAGAGGGATAAAATATTCAAATAGAACTTTTATTCATCAAAGGAGAAGGGTGGAGGATCAAAAATTTATTATAGGGATCCTTCTCAACCCTATAAATAGTAATAGGGTTGAGTGGGTAGGTTAGTAACTTAAACTAGGGGTTTTGGTATTTTAAAATAATTTTTTTGGTTAAAATAAAACTGTGTACACGGTTTATAGGAGAGGGACACAGAGTTAGACAAACTGTGTTCCCTAACTATACACCCCCTATGGACTCACTGTAAAAGGTTCAAGATTTTCCCTAGGGGTGAACTATTTGGGAAATCATGACCCAACTATGAATCTTCCACTTTCAATGGGGTGTAGGTTTTTCACTGGTGGGGTGCATGGTTTGGAAAACCATGACCCAACCGTGAATATCCCATAAATCCTCAAAAAATTTACAAATTTCTCTTAAAGAAACCTAAGGAAATAACCAACCAAAGCATGATAGAAACTAGGGTGTATGAGTAACGAAATACAAGTAAATTAATGTTACATATAATGTAAGAGTTGTGACCTAATTCTTTAAAATTATAAACTATAATTATCCTTGATAGATAATAAAATGAATTATCGATTTGAAACTAAATATTATGTAATATTTTAAGGCCATGTCCTTATATATGTAGGTCTATCTTGATAAATATCACAATAATTATTAGTAATTATATAATAATATATCATCTCTTAATATTTTATTATTTCATTAGAATAAAAAATAAAAAAATTTAGACATCTAGAAAATCATTCAAGTGTTTTTTCCTTTAAAATTAATTATTCATCACTTACTTCTTTAGTGGGATGATCAACAGTTGATGTTTCTAGCATGTAATACTTTCGTTCATAGTATAATACAATGCACAAGTGCCTATAACATTTATAAAATATACTTCAAGT
This sequence comes from Viscum album, assembly GCA_963277665.1. Lineage (NCBI taxonomy): Eukaryota > Viridiplantae > Streptophyta > Magnoliopsida > Santalales > Viscaceae > Viscum > Viscum album. Next base: position 998,752,769 of record OY728135.1, read on the forward strand.
AAATAGATGATGTTTCTCTATAATTAATTGGATAATGTAGTTGGAGAATTTTATATTTTAGTACAACAATAAAAAAGAATTTTATAAGTAATTTATGTTGATTACTAAAAAAATTAGTTACAATAAATTAATTTTAATATTAATATTATTTTATTTTATTAATTTAAAAAAGAACACACCATCATATTTAGATTGTCTTATCATATTGATATTTTAGTGACAAGGTACCATATTTCCCTTCTAAAAACCTCGACTATGCCCACAATAATTCTAAGATGGTTTTTATGTTGGGGGTTTTCCAACTAAAATAATTCATATCCTTAATCCCTTGAGTGGACTTTGTAATCATAAAATCCTAAATCGGTTTTCAATAGTTGCGTCCAAATTTTAATTGAACAAACTATAGCCATTTCAATAAATACATGTTTGGTTAAGTCACCCTGTTACCTTTATTATGATTTCCTAACAATTAAACATTCACCCTGACATTGTCTTGAGAAAAAATTTAACTATGAGAGAATATTAACCTAGATAATAAAAGGATTAGTTTGAAAAAAATTTATTAATGGATTTTAATTATTATGATTAAATTATTTTATTTTATCCATTTACATTCCTTGTTCATGTTAAGTGGATTTCACTTAAGTGATTAAAAAGGAGTTGATAAAATAATTGTTCAAAAGCCTTTTATTTTATTCCATATGAGTATGAAATTAATGTAATTCATTAATTTATGTGATTTTGATTAAGTATCTATAAAATAAATAACCATGCCAAATATAAAATAAAATATATTTCTTTATGATGAGAATTATATACCATTCGATTTATTGAAAATAAAAAAACCAAACTATTGACCCTCTGAGAAAAAATTTAGAATATAGTCTGGGATTATGTTAAATAATTCTATCTATGGTTTGTTTATGACATTTTTTTACTTTAACTTTACTCTTTCCTGAAACACTTTCAATCTCCTAGGAGCAACATTCTTATACACTCTTTATTCATACAAATGTGTGGGTAACCAATACAATGGTTATAAAGTTTGCAAACAAAATCATAGACATGTATGTCCTTACATAATAATATGAGGTGATGACATCTAAAAAATAATTTTTAAAAAAAATATAATTTCAAAAACCCATGAAATAAATAAATTAAAATAAATCACACACACACACAAAGGTCACTCAAGATATTGATTATCCATCCATGTAATGGATACACATTTAATAATTTATCCAAAATGAAAAATCCAAGGAAGAAACACAACAAAAACCCAAAGGTATAGGATAAAAATGTTCAACATGGTCCACATACTCCTCCTTGAAACCTGAAAATCAATTTATATACTTGGCATGATAATACAAGTATACTCATAAGAAACACCAAATTCTCATGTGTATATGTGAAAGAAGAATACTAGTTAACTAATGAGAAAATAGAAAACCAAAAACACCTAAACATGTCATCTAACCAATACCACCTCATCATGGAATGATCACCAAATAACACATCCAAGTATAATATCATAATAAGAAGTATATCGATGTAAAGGGTACCCCAAACTACTTTCCCATTGTTTTCTTGATATCACACCCTACCTTCATACATCATGGAACTCTCATTTATTATATATATCACATCACATCATATCTCACATAAATACATTCAGTCTATCATATCATGCCCTAAATCATACGTGAAACAATCCATCACATCACATCTATCCCATAGATAGATGGGCCATCACATCACATCTCAAAACTCGTATAGTAGGGTGTTGTGAACATGGAGAACATCAATCTTGTTCTACCGTCATACTATGAAGAACCATAAGAATAACCACATTACTATCTCATTAACTCTCCATCTATAACCAAAATGTACTTTTGAATTATGGAAATCACATCCCATGCATGTCAGTGTTTCCTAGAAAATAGAGAAGGAAAGAGCGGGCAATTTTTCATCCATCCTACCAAAAGGATTTTGAAAAAAACATAGAATATATATTTTTCATTATGAATTTCTCAATATGGGTGGGGAAAATTTATAAATCATAAGGAATAATGTAAAAATATAGACACACATAATCCCATCCTATAGGTTCAAAATAACGGTATTTTTCTAACTCAACACATCACCACCAAACCTCACAACATCCAATCCTTTCACTACCACCACTACTTGTACAACACCAAAAAACAAGCCACAAGATATAATCCGCATTCCTCCACTTTCATTAAAAGTCAATACAATTCCCATATTTCCCATTTCAAACCCATTTCATTCATTAACCATTTTTCATTTTCCAACCCAGTCATTTCATAATTTCATCCCATAAAATTTAACATTAAACATCAACAACATTTAACCACACAACTTTGTTTAATCCATTCGTTAATTAACCATTCAAGACATTCCCTTACCATTCATTATTAAGAAATTAGTTTTGATACTACTTGGAAAACTACCATATCACAACACCGCACAACACAAAAAGTCCACCATCCACATTCTAATAAGACCAAATTAAATAAATTTTACAACCATAACCAATTTACACATCCCATCCATTTTCCTACATCACCACTACTTTTCCATCACAATCGCCCCATTGCATGGCCATAATACTCATCACATCCCACCCAAAACACAACCACACATCACAACCATTATATACCACAACCACACATCACCATCCCATATACCACAACCACATGAAATCACAACATAACACAACACTTTTTTTTTAGATTTATCATAGGTATTTTTCATCACTTTCACTTCTTTATTTTAGGAGAATTATAACAAAAATTATAGTTCCATGTATAACCTATTATTTAGCTAGATATAAGTGATTATCCATTTAAAAATGGTGATATCACAATAATCACACATCAAGGGTTCCATAACACATTTACCATAATAAAAAAATTCCCCATTGACCCCCATTTGTAGTAAGGAACTAAGCTAGAAAATCACAATATAAATAGTATCAAAAAGTTGTAAATTATGTGATTTAATTCCCACCCACATTTAAAATTCAATTAAATTGGTTAATTTTATTCATTAATATAGATGAAAACCATCTTCAGAAAGATAAAAAAACATAACCTACCCCACATGATACAATTTGTGACAAACGAATAATCTCGTACATCAAACAAATATTTCTGATTGGATGCACAAGGTTGGAACAAGAGGGAACAACCTTTAAGAACCACAGTGAAGAAGAATGACTTGTTCACCCAAAACACAAAAACCATATCATTCTCCAATAGAAACAACACAAAAACCTAATATTCATCTTGATAAAAATCTCCATTTATAAGAAAACAGTGGAGGAAAATAATGAAATACAAAGAGGAAACTAAATTAAACCTTAATAGATCGATCCTCCAATACTGGGGTCAAAATCTACTAAAAGGGGGAAGAATGATCTTCTTTGGATGAACTTGGGTCTCCAAAGAATGAGATAAATTTTAGATATTTGATGGGGTAAAAATACTATAGTAATTTATACCGTGTCTTCAAAATATAAGACCCCAACACAACCTATGTGACCCCACCATGGAACTACCTAAAGAAGAAGGGACTAGAGCACGTTGGGGAGGAGAACACCACAACCAGGATAGTCAGACTAGACTATAAGATTCATGGATATTCATAGGCCATAGATCCTATAAAATTGGGGGTTTCCATGACATAAAATAAACTACTTCTCTATATACCTCCAGTAACTAGGAAGATGTTGCATTATAACCCCAACTCCAAGACACAACTACCCCCAAAATGGAGAACCACCCAAGAACCCACCCTTAGACTGCATGTTGTAGCCAAAATCACTACACCAAAAAACTCATCCACTAATAAATAACTATTCCATTGCCATGTACCATGGTACATCAATTCCTAAAAAGGAATAACTATTGTAGCTTCCAAACCAAGCATCCATGCTATAGCCACACCTCCACATCATAGTTGTGGTGATTTTGGTAGTAGCTTCAAAACACCTCCCCAAGTTCTTTAGAACATATCTAGATCCTCCATTACCCATCATAAACCCCTACAACACATCTTAAGTATCTATGATTCATTATCCTCTAGCTGGATTTCCATGTCTATACCTCCAATCTACTATCGAACTCCTCAGGTCTCCCCTGGAGATGTATATCACAAGAATTCTCATAAAGTAAAAGGCCAAAGGTCCTGATCAATACACCTAATACCTATGAAACTATTATCAACCTTAAGAATCAAAACCAACATCGAAGAAAATAGGGAAGTGGTCTAATCATCCATCCTGCAAGATACTTATCATGTATCTCGTTATAACCGAATCATGACCACCAACCAAAAACACTGATCCCAGATGAAAACATTCACCCAACAGTTCACACACCTACACTACACCACTTTACCATACACCCCAATAGGTGAAAACCCATAAAATTTCATACTTTCCCCAAACCACCACCCATTAAAATATCTACATGTACCCCTATCTTATCCCCAACAAAATCCATGCTAATGAACACTAACACTACTACACAATAGATCCCTAAGTTCACAAATCATTGAATTCTATATCCCATGCCAAGATATTATCTTTTTTGGGTGATAAAAACTCATCTACATGTTTTTTATTATGTAAAATTATAACATGTATTGATTAGGAATAAAGTCTTACCCTTGATCATGCTCTATTCCTTAAAACAAACATCAGCTCAACAAATTAGAGGCACATCTCGCAAACTGTCAGTATTCAGACATCACATCTCTAAGAAAAACAAAAAAAATTAAAAAAACAAGCTAAAAACCCTATGGTACGTGGAATACATATTCATATATCACTCCGATATTCTCTCCTCCAAGACACCATACCTTCACAACAAATGAATCAAATTAGTGGTCCATCCTCATAACACTTTTTCTCGATGATCTTGGATTTCTACTGGATGTTCCCCAAATGTTGCATCATCCTCGATATCCAAATATTCCCTGACAATGAAATTAGATTCATTATGAAGAAACCAACATAGTAGGGAGATGTATATGAAATTTTGATTCTGGTCCAGTCATGTTGGGAGTAGAAATAGACAACCCACTTTACTAACATGCCCTAATACCTTAGAAGGACCAACAAACCGGGGTGAGAGATTACCCCTACCAAAACATTGTTTCCCATGTAGAGGAGAAACCTTCAAGAATATATAGTATCCAACCTAAACTCCAGGGGAATCCTCCTATGGGATAAATAAGACATATTTTAGTCCTACAAAAATTTCAACCTCTGAAAAACAATCTGAACCTTCTTTATGATTCTCAGCACCACATTAGTACCAAGAAACGACAACTCCCAATATTGTCCTAGCTCTATTGATAATAGTATAGACTCATTTATAAATATTAATACAAGGATATGATTATAGATAGATAAGTGATTACTGTTATTATAAAAAACTTAACCCATTTAAAATGTTGTGAATAATATCTACTAATGTCCATGAAACACTTCAATTTGTCATGTAATTTCTGGATATTCTACTTTGTCCATCCATCTATCTAAGGGTGGATAATTGTGTTGAGGTATAACGGAGTTCCAAAATCATAATGAAATACCATCATGGATCTCAAGGAAAAAATGTATTCCTGTATAAGATAATGGATCTCAGAGATCCATGTAGTCACATCACTTCATCCATAAACCTCTTTACCAAAACAACCCCAACACCCGACCCCCTGATCACTAGGATGTGAGATGATATCATCAATCGATCCACAATTACCCAGATAACATCACAACCTCACTGATATAGATGTAATCTAGTGATCAATTCTAGTAATATGTCATCCCATTTCCACTCAAGATCAACCAAGTGATGCAACAAACCTCAAAGAACATGTTGTTATGCCTTTACCTACTAGTAAACCAACCATAAACCTACAAACTATACCATATCCCATTTAATACTAATCCACAAAAAATTCATCCTCAATCCATGGTAAATCTTGGATACCAATGGTTTAACACCAAAAGAAAGTTATGAAACTCTTGAAGGATTCCCTCATTCATTGTTATAAGAAAAAATAGACTCCCCTAAAACAAGATCTGATTCTGACCATCATCTGACCATCCATCAAATGCATAATTATGGCTAACATGATCACACATCACCTTTAACTAAAAGTCTTCCCACTAATACATCTCCACATAATATACCACAGAATATTTTATTTTCATATTAAACATGAAAATTGTACCATCAACCACCCTTCCATCCAAGTACAGGGCTACCAAATCCTCAATCATTTTCCAAGTATCTTCTTATTTTTGAAAAATGTCCTTTTGAGACCTCCTTCTCAATGATTCATCCATGGAATTTAAATTTTCTAAAGATTAGTATATCTCAAAATCATATTCCTGAAGAAAATCTATCCACCTATAATGATGTTCAATTAGATAACTGTGAGGTAAGATATACCTCAAGATCCAGTGATCTATGAAGAACATAGTGAAACACACAATAAGGTAATATATTCTAAAATTCAGCACAAACACAACTTTTACTAGATCTAGATCATGGTTATAAAAGTTACACTCATGGGGGAATAACTTCCTAGACCCATAAGAGATAATTTATTTCTATTAAATCAATATAAAATCCAAGACCAGAAGAGAAATTTCATAGAAAACCTCAAAAATAATCCCTTCCAATAAAAAATAATTAATTTGTTCACTGATCAATATCACCTTCAAGTTTTCAAATACTGTATGACACTAATCAATCCAAACAAAATCCCATTCCTTCCTAGTCTAATCTTTCAATGAGGCCAAAATATGCATGAAATAAAAAAGTAACCTATGGTAATAGCCTATAAGGTTGAGGAAGTTACAAATATTTTCCACATTTTTATATACCACATAAGAAAAAACTACCTTGACCTTTGATGGTTCCATGAACACACCTTGTCAGGACACCACATGCATAAGGAAATACCCCTTTTGTATTTAGAACTTACACTTAGAAAACATTACATAAACATATTGGAATTATAAAAACTAGAAGAAAACTCTATGATTATGAACATACTCATCATCAGACTTATTTAGATTAATATGTCATCAATGAACATGAACATGAACTGGTCTAGGAATTCATGGAATATGGGGTTCATGAACCCCATGAACACAAATGGTGATTTCATGACACCGACTGGAATGACCATGATATCGAAGCGCCAATACGTGTATCTAAATGTAGTTATCATGATATCCTCCTATTCCAACCTCAACTGGTTATATTAAGTCTTAAGATCAATCCTATAAATACAACTCACACCTCTATGATGGTCAAAAATAACACCTATCCTCAGAATAGGGTAATGATTCTTCATAATCACATGAATCAACCCCCTACAGTCTATAAAACACCTCACACTACCATCCACATTATTGGGGAAAACTCTAGATCAACCCATGACGACACACCGGGCTAGATAAAACCATTATGTATAAAATCATCTATTTTAATCATCAAACCCTATAATTTAAAGGGTGCCTTCTAATAAGGAGCAATTGAAATTATAGAATCACTAAGTTACAAGAATATCCCAAACTCAACATTATGTCGATGGGGTAGCAACACAAACTAATTGGATAAAACATTAAAAAACTCCCTGATAACCTTTGGAGTCTCCTCTATCCCATCATCCACTAATTCCATAGCCAACTCAATCATAATGTAAATAAGGGTCTCCACACACATACTTCCTAAATGAAAAATATACTTGTTAATAAAAACCACACAATGGACATCGACATCCGAGAACATGAATCTTATTTAAGAGTAGTAGATAAAATCATGCATAGAATAAAAAAAAGTAGATTTTGAGAATGAAAATGTATGAATCTATTAGTATAATGAAAAGGTCTGCATGAGACTGATGTGGCCCCTTCATCAGTCGACTCCCTCGACACACATACAAAATGCTATTCAGGACATTGATTGGCATAATCAACACCAAGGGCATGAGGAAAAATTATAGGACTACTCCCATAACATGGAATAAAGTAGGTGAAATAAAAAAGTGAGAGTATCCTGAATAAAAAAATAATAAATAAGGGTTGATGACTAGCTAATTGTATCTTTAAAAATTGATGGGCCCTATAAAACCATCACCTCTTCTATATGAAACTAACCATGACTATATCCTATTCCTCTCTATTGATGGACACCTCCATGACCACACTCAGGTCAAGGTATATATATATAAGGGTCATACTGAGGTTGACCTATTATTTCCCTATCTACTCTCGATAGAGAAAAGTCCTATTAACCATATTGTAAAAATGATATCACTAGTTACTTCTATGGAGGATGAAAATGAACCCATCTCCCTTTATCAAACTAAGCCTGTAAAACCATTGGGAACTAATCATACTAATGAACAGAAAACCTCCAGAAAAAAATAGGCTGAAGCCCCTAGGAAAAGTAGGAAAACCACTAGCCCAAGATGGACAAAAGGGAAACTACTAATATTTCCTCCTTATTGGTCAAATAATCTATGGAACTAGAACCTGATCACTTCTATTAAATAATATACTTCTCAAGGAACCTTACTAATTCCCCTATCACTGTTAAGCTCATTGAAATTTCATACACTAGATCACCTCATCCTTTTTCTAAATCTCCAGATATGTAGGAAATGTAAAAGGTGTAATCACATAATGGATAGAAGGATAGAGTGCCTCTAAAGAAACTATAATTTGGAATCCTCATAAAAAAATGGTATGGGAAAAAATGAAAAAAAATTATTTCACTGAATATCAAGCTCCCATATATACAAACTCCCCCAGTAAATAGAAATAAAACCCAAACTCTTCACTGCCATCATAGTCAATGAGCGAAATTGTTATCAGAAATTGTTCTAAAAGTTAACCCACGAAACGTATGTATTTTTTCTCTCACTAAGATACAATGTATACCACTTATGAACATCTCCCCACATCCAACTTACTACCAACATGACTGAGCACTCTACCCAGGTTCAGATCAAACCAATGGCAACCTCGAACTCCAAAAAAAATTTCTCCATATCTAGATCAGAAACACTACCTCATAATTCCCCAAATTCTTCCATCAAATAGCATGAAATGTATTCAATAATTGACAATTCTCATCTACAAGATCATCCCTATAGTGATAAACTATATTATCCTGATGAACCTCTACTAACTGACGAAACATGGATGATGATCAGGAGCTATATCTTAATAGGGAAAAAGGATTTCCTAAGAAAAGCAATATAGAATTTTATTATGATTTATTTAATTCGTTTTAACATCCCATAACTAAAACCACCCAAACCAAATAAGAACACAAGTACATCATAATTCATGTACCTCTCCTAGGCCTCTACCCTAAAAGTGATGTTTTTTCACTTGGACATTTGATATGATAAAATTCCTTACATAGGATCCTAGAGGGCACTAACAATTAGTTTCCTAGATAGTATTCCCTAGACTATGTCACCCAACAAGATAAATAGACATTGGCACATTACCAACACATGAAATCCTCATTATTCCCAACTTTGAAATCCATCCAATCCCTCAACCATCATTTTCAATACAACTATACTGTGACCCCTCCCTCCAAAGGTACCCCTCCGAAGATGAAAATATAGTAAGAGAGATAATGCCCCTTAAGCCTTTCCTCTAGTAGGCCCTGGGTTGGTGACTATCACCAATGGTATAGAAATCTGACAAATGGCTAGCATTACCATATATAATAGTATGATTGAGAGATGAGATATTAATTACCAATCAACTTCCTAACATAACATAAGATAAAGAAAACCAAAAGAATTTTAAAATTAATGTATAAAGTAAACTAATACAAGAATATGAAAATAAGTACACAAAATTAAAAACCAAGGCAACAACACTGAAAAAATCCAAAGGTTTAGGCTAGTAATTTCCATCACAGTCCATGTAGTCCACCTAGAAATTAGAAAATCAGTTTATCTAAATGGGGTGATCATACAAGAATAAACATTATGAACACCAAAATTTATTATGTACATGAGAAAAAATAATTCTAATGCACCAGTTAGAAAATAAAATAACCAAAAGTAATTAAAGAGGTCAACTTAATAAACCCATACTCAACATGACATGCTCACCAAATAACACATCCAAGTACAATAACATAATTAGAAAAATATTGATGTAAAGGGTATTACACATTTATTTCCCACTATTTTTCATCTCCCACACCCCAACATCGTATGTATTGGAACTCCCATATCTTCCATATATAACATGACATCACATATCACATGAAGACACACATCTTGGTGCTCCCATATTTTCCATATATCACATCACATGAAAACTCTCCCAAATACACCTGAGTTATCTCATCATGACAAGAATCCCACATACAACTGGATATCACATCACATCTTTCTTGAAGACACATCGGTCATCACATCAAATCTTATAACCAGTATAGAAGGGTATTGTGGAAATTAAGGACATTAACCTTGTGACCATTCAAACCCCAGGTAACCCTCACTATAACCACATCAACTTATCACCCACTAACCAACCATAACCGTAATTTACTTTTTAATTCTAGCTATCATAGAAAATGTATGTCCATAGTTGTTGGAAGAGGGAATGAGAAAGTTCAGAAAATCATCAATCCATCATCTCACTAGGATGCTTGTAAAAAACACCCTTAGAATATCTAGTTGTCCGTTTGAAGTTATTTACATGGGAGGATTTTGTATATAAATCATAAAGAAATATAATATATGTATATATCCAAAAACAAGCCTATCCTATGGGTTTACAACACTGTTACTTTCCCAAATCACCACATCAACACCATACCTCACAATATCTGCCACCTTCACTGTCACCTCTACATGCACAACACAAAAAAATAATCCACAAGCCACAAGTAACATTCCAACATTCAGAACAAGTCAATCCAATTCCTATATTTCCCATTTTCAACCCATTTCATTCATTAAGACCATTCATTTTTGGGCCCATTCATTTCTTCATTCTAGCCTACATAATTTCACATTAAACATTAACTATATTTAACCACACATGCCATTTTAGTCTATTCTTTCTTGAAGAAATAAACCCATTTCATTACCATTCATTATTAACCAAATAGTTCAAATACTACCCAAGAAACTAGAATATCAAAATACAACACACGAAAAAACATAAAAACATTATTCCAACAAGTACACATTACCTTCCTTTCATAAACACAACCACTTTCCACATCACAATCGTTTTTACACATCACCACCACTTTTCCATCACATCCACCCAACAACACGACCACAAAACTCATCATATATGACCCATAACACAACCAAACACCCCAACCACCACGTACCACAACAACACATCACAATAAAAAGTACCACAACCACACATCACTACCCCACATACTATAACCACATCACAACAAACCATAAAATATTTTTACAATTTATCTAGGGGAATTTTCATTACTTACACTTTTTTATTTTAGGGGAATTCTAAAACAAGTAATAGTTCCATATGAAAAAAAAATCTTTAGCAGGATATATGTGATTGTACATTTAATCAAGGTGATATTACATCAATCACCCATAAAGGGTTAAACAAAACATCCACCAAAGTGAAAAAAATCTCTGAAGACCCCCCATTTTCCATAGGACATCAATCTCGAACAATCACAATATCATAATATAAAACATCCATGAAGTATGATATTTCACTCCCCATACCCTATCAATTTCAATTAAACCAGTTAATTATCTTCATTAATAGGATTCAAACCATATTAATAAAGGTAAAAAAATCATAACCCATCCCTCCTGATATAGTAGGTGATAAAAAAAGGTTTCTCTACCTCAAATGAAGATTTATTAATGGAAGAAAAAGGTTAGAACAAGAGGTAAAACAACTAGGTACCATAATGAAAAAGAACACCTTGATCACCCCAAAAAAAACAACCATATCATTCTACCAATGAAACAACATGAAAAGATGATATTTACCTTGAAAATAACCTCCCTATAAAATAAAATCGAGGAGGAAAATAGAGGAAAACAAGGAGGAAACTCACATAACTTCCATGGATTTATCCTCCAAGACCAGGGTCAAAAGCCTCTAAAAGGGGGGATAAAATAGATTCTTGGGAATCACTTGGGTCACCCAAGAAAGGAGAAATTTTTTAATAATTGATTGGGTTATAATGGATCTACAAATGTATATCAAATATGAAAAATATAAGACCAAAGTGAAAGCTATGTGACCACACCACAAAATTAATTGAAAAATAAGGGACCATGACATAATAGGGAGGACCACACCACCAACAGGATGTTCAAACCAGACTTCGATATTTATAGATATTCAGATGACATAGGTCCTATAAAATAGTGGTGTAACCATAGTGTATCCCAGCACACTATGTTGCAGACCCCAATCAAACAGGAAGAGGCTACACTGCATCCCTAGCTCCTTGGAACAACCACCCCCAAAACGATAGAACCTCCCAAGAACTCCCCACTAGACTCCATACCATAGCCAACATCCCTATGTTGCAACTAGCTCCAAATCACCTCATCAGGTTCCCTATATAGCAATTGGCTCCTTCTCACCACAACTTCTACCCCTACAATGCAACAGAAGGCTCCACTCCATAGGACTCCTCCATCTTTATTTCCTAGGTGCAATATCTCCTCCACTCTCCAACTCATTAGGTCTCCCCCTAGATACCTCTACCACCATAATTCCAAAAATTTAACATGTGAGACAGTCTGTGATGTTACATGATATAATTTGGTATTTATTTTGCTAGGTTAGAAATAATAAATAATTGTATATTTTACCATTATTACTCTCATAATCCCTAGTAACCCCATATTTAAATAATAATAATATTAATATTATTATTATTATTTTGTCATGCACTAAATGCTTAGATATAATAAATATAATTTATTTAAAAAAATATGAAAATACATTTAAATGATATTTAATATATCATTTCTATCAGACCTGACCGAAAAGATCATAAGCTTCCTGAAAATCTACTAAAATTTGAGTAATATATATAATTAATTCGATAAATAGATGAATATTTAGAATATGCATATGCATGGTCTTGTGAATAAATATTTAATTAAAAATTTAACTCACATAAAATATATACTTAATAAATTTTAACAATAAATATTAGATAATTATTATTCCGTAGTCTGGAGAATAATATTTTTTTAATACTTAAATTAAAAAAGAAATTAATAGAGATAAATAGAAACACTAAGTGCGTGCCACTATAGGGTTATTCATTAGTTGGATTTTATTCCCTAAATAATAATATGAGTTTTAGAAATATATAAAGACACTCAAGTGGAATAAATTAATGTATCAACATTGGAAACCTCATATGAACTCTCACTGTGTAATATAATTCCTTTGTCTAAATATCTCATCAAGTTGGTTGCATACCCATGTAATAATCATATATTATTAGAAATTATTTCTATGACTATCTAAAATGAACTTGTCAATACACTATGGCCCTGTAATTTAGGTTTATAGTTTCATTCCAATTAAAGGGTTAAAATTTGAATTTCCATAAATATGGAATGTACAAATCCTTCCATCACTAATTCTCTGATAACATATCACTAGTGACTCACCTAATGAACCCAACCTTCCCATAAACATGTTTCATAATGTTTTAAATAAGTACAAATAAGTATGTGGCTCATGATATGTCTTAATAATAATTTTTAAGATTAATTACCTCTATAAATACTCATAGTTAAGAATATACAATGACACAAAAACATGGATATTTCTTACCAGAGGGTCCATCCTCATAATTTATCATCTTAAATATTACCAAGTGACAAAATCATGATATTAAGTCTCATTTTATTATGATTACTCACACCATACATTATACATCATCTATGTCCACTAAAAATAACTCACACAAAAATAAAACTTATTGTTTGAGAATATGATCACAACATTTAAAGGTTGTCACCATAGCGGGGGACTACTGCAAGCATTATCTATGGGATATATAATTTAATAAATTATCACATTAAATTTAAGAAAAATGAAAATCAGTATGTGATAATATATTTATTAATATTCACATATTTAAAGACAGTAAATCTAGAGTACAAAGTAGTTTATTTTAGGGAACTAATTCTAACTAGTTCCCCCTAAATTGCATCATTGTTAGTTCCCATTACCATGAAAATCATTGGGACATATGAGGGAATAAGTATGATCCTCCTTTTGATTTAATTGGAGCAACATGATTGAGAGGTATTTCCCAATCCAGAAACTCCCTTCACTTGATATCTATTATTCTGTGTGAGTTGTGTGTTGATTTTCCAAGTTATATTTTTATTAGGAAGCATGGTATTTTTCTTCTATTTACCTTTCACTTCATTTTTTGTTCATTTTTTTTTCATATTATCATCTATTGTAAGGATAGTCCTGAATTTTTCTAGAGTGTGGTCGGTGCTTTCACAAATTCTACATATCTTCTTTTATTTTTTCAATATTACCAATATATAGTAACATATGATCAACATTATTTATTTCATTAGATGAGACTTCATCATTCCATTATCATTATATTTTTACTAGATTGATTTCCTTTAAGTTAATAACTTTCTTCCATTAGAATGATCGTTCATGGAAATCATACATCGTTCCATAAATTTTAATAATTTCATCTTTTGTGTATATATTTTAATGGATTTCATTTTTTTCACTCCAATGTTGACATAACATCTTCTTTATTCTTCATGTTGCTAATATATTGTTATCTTCTTCCATCATTTGGGTTTATATTGGACAATATTATTTTATATTATTTTTTCTCTCCCTTTGTATATGATTTATTGAACTTTTATAACATGGCATATTATATAAATAGCCAATTTCCACGTGTTTATAAAATAAAAAACACGTAAAGTGGTTGATAAACAATAGATTCTTCTATTATGATGATTTTTTTGGTTGATGGAACTTTTTGAAGTTCTTTCATCCAAACACTGTATGGGGATAAATTTTGACTTTATTTATTTTATCCACCTTTATGAAAGATGTAGATGTTTCACCACATTTATTCTATACACATATTATTTCTAGAATAGTAAAGTATACTATTCATTGCATCAGAATTAATGCATATAGATTCACTAAAACATGGGTTTAGATTCCTTTTTTTACTTTAATAAAATTCAATTATTCCGAGGATTTCACATTTTTTCTCCTGTATGATCGGGTCTTCTAATGGGTTTGATTTTTCTTAGGAATATCAATATTATCTCTTATATTAATTTATTGGAATTTTTTGGGTTAAAATACTTCAAGATTCTTTATTTGAATTTCATTTTCTAAGAACTATATATTGAGACTATTTTTATAAACTTCATCATTACTTATTCTCTTTTCCCATACTTCCCTCAGGTTTTGGTGTTTCTATGCATGAAAATTATTCCTCAATTTTAAGGATTGATCAATACATTGAATTACTCACACCCTGACCTTAAACTTAGCATCCTTTTTGTTGATAATAAAATTATTATTTCCTTTAAGTGAATGGAACTTTTCTTTAACAACATAATTTACCTAAACTTAATCACACAAACCCCATTACAATTATTCTTCTTCTAGGTAGAATTTTTCATCACAAAATGATTCTATTTCTTCCTTGGATTAAGTGATTTTAGTGAGAGAATCATGTGTATGAATCTTCATAACCAATACACTCTCCATTTTATCATATCCTACTTCCAATTGTGAGATTTCATCCTATAGAAACTTGATAAATGGAAGTATGTATTATATTTTATTTGCATGGAATTTTTTTAAGAAAGCCTTGATTTTATAGTAAAAAAATTATTTATTTTCAATGGCTTCATACTCTTTAAATGCTGAGATGAATTCTTCCATAGGATTAATTAGTATAAATTTACTTGAATTCATGACACTGAATTTACCATCTAGTAATGGTCAAACCTTATTCCATTCATTTAGAGATGTTAGATTCATTGTCTTCTAAGACCCCTTATTTTTTTATAGTTTTTCAATGTTCTAGTCAAAACATCCATGTTTTTACCTCTATTTATCGCCTTATTTTTATTTAGATCCGGATTATATTTTGATACAGTCATATCTACATCTTCTAGAAATATTCAGTTTATGTAAGTCAATAAGAACAACTAGGAAAAACTTATATATCCGATCAGAGGTAAGTAATAATTAGAAGCCACTGAGAGTCCCATATAGACCATGTATTCACTAAGGAGTGGGGTGGGAGTTAGGTGTGACCAAATTTTAATTTATTAAGTTCAACTTAAAATTTTTCTTCCACTGAGTTTATTAAACTACTGTCATTTGTTAGTATGATTAGATCTTAAGTATGATCCCTCAACTATTTTTTCCTGATAAAAAGATGATAATGTGTAATAATAAAATATATGTATTTTGATAAGGTTTAACCCCAATTATTTAAACCTACAACCTAATGTGGTTGGGTTTTACCAAGTTATATATTATCTACTGGGATCATTTCATTAATTACATGTGGGTTGTTATAGTTATCATCCCATTTCTTATTACCATATTACATAGGTTATTGTTTACTTTATTAAAAAAGTGAACACATACCTCTCCTTTTAGTTATTTAGAATATAATCCTTTTATTTCTTAAAAAGCATACATGGAGAAAAACTTCAAATTCTAGTTTAACTTTTATTATACCCATCATGCACATCGCTCTTTACCTGTTTTTAGTGAACTGAATTGAGATCCCTAAATTGAATAATTTCAAGGTCTAAAATATATTAAAGTTTTCACTTAACACTGGTTGTGATCTTCTGATTCCATTCACATAAATATAGTGACCTTAATCAATTAATTTGGAACCTGATGTTTATGAATTCTCAAAACCTTAACCCAAAATAATATTTTGAAATGATTAGGTCATAAAAAAGCGCATTTTCTTATTCCTAAAACTAGTTTTGGATAACTTCCTAAAATTTGAGTTTTTTTATGATCTTGTTGTTTTACAAATAAATAGTTTCCTAAAACTTTTAGTGATTTGATATATCTAAACTCTAATGATTATTTAACTTTTTTATTCAAAGTTGATCAACCTCAAATGATTTGACTTTACTTCAAGTTTAACTCTTATATCAAATCTACCTTAAAACATTGTGATGAATATCCTTAACTCCTTCTCAAATCCCCGATAGAATCATAAAACCAAAATTCATGATCTATGTACACACATCTCAATATAACTTATTATGTTTTTTACTTCTCAATGATCATGTGAAGTAACTTAGTATCATCTGATAAAATTACTTTTGTAGATTTCATTTTCTATCTTATGGTTCTACCTTATCTTCTTATTAACAAAATATTCTATATAATTCATTACATCAAATAAATTTAGTGAAAATATTTATCTTCTATATATCTGAATCTATTGCAATTACATTTTGTTTGAAAATTGACTTTTATTTCTATATTTTTATCATATCACAATTTAATTGTTTAGATAATTTAATATCTTTATTACTCTTCCATGAGGTTATCATTCAAAATTCCCATCCACTATTCTTAAATGACTTTGAGGTTACATTCTATTAAACTCACTCATGGTTGGTCTTCTATCATCTGAATAACCTCAGTTCCCTGGTCAGTTATTGAATATTTTAATATTTTTCCCTTATTTTTATCCAAATTCATAAGCATGTAGTATTGCCACAATTTATGGTGCTTTAAATATTCCTCATCTATTTTTACTTTATATTTGAATGAATTCAATAATTGGGTATTCCCTTTTCCTATTTTGGAGGTTTGTCGTCATTAATCATTTTGACTAACTTTTGACCAATCCAGTCTTTCAAACAACTCAGCTAGAATCACTTTAGGTCATCCACCAAAGTGATGTTTCTTTTATTGAATGAATAGTGCATTCGTCATTTGATTTCTCTTTGATAATTTAAGTAAATTTGGGATTTTCAACTTAATTTTTAGCTTTATCATCTGAATACCTTCCAACATATGATTTCTATAATGTATTCAAGTGATGCTTCTTTCGAAGGTGTAGCTTTAACAACATTACACTCCATCCCTTCTCTAAATTCATGGTATTACTTTCTTTATCCTCTAGTTATTAATATTTTGGTAGGTTATCTTCATCCTCTAGTAGTTTAACTTGTATATAATAAGAAATACATCATCTAGCATGCTTCTACAATAGATATTAAATCTCTCAGTCTTCCATCATTACTATCCAATGGGTTCTCTTCAGTCTCCTATTTGATTGGTCATCTAAAATACTTGTTTTAGATTGCGTTCCTTCAAACATCAGCACTCATTATAAAAATATTAATGTTTAGTGAAATAAATCATCACATGCTTCTACTAGTTCATGATATGATTATCATAAGATAATCCATCCTTCATTCTTCATTAGTATCCGCTTTAATCTCTCTAATATACCAGTGTTCCTACTTTAAATGATTCCCCCTTTAAAAGTATATAATTTTGATGGTTTTACTTTTGAAACACCAATATTAATACTCCATTTCATATTACACACTGAATTTATCATAATCCATTGAATAGGACACAATACCTTAAAGTCAATATCCATTGGGAACATTAAAGTACCAATATAACATGAAAAACCCTAAACCCCACTAAATATTTTAGATTAATGTTGAAATAATTACTATATAAATGAATAAAAAATAATAAAAATGATAACAAAATTTTAAAAAAATATATTTTGGATTTTATAAACCTATATGATACTAAAATGTTTAAAAATATGTTATGATCATAGACCCTAATCATAAAATGAAACATGGTTATCACATATAGGGTGAAAATATTAAGATTAACATACCCATCATAATATTAACATACCCATCATAGGAGAAATACTGGAAAATGGAGAATGCGACCTACGCGCTGGAAGCTCGATCATCGACTGGTGTTGTTGCTCCTCGCTCGGATAGAGTTTCATTGCCGTCGTATTTGGATTCAGGTTCTTCTTCGGGGTTTGGGTCTTCACGGCTATCATTCAAAGATGTGGTGTGTGGTTCGTCTCAGGGTTTGGGTTTGAATACGAAGATGCAGTCCATTTCTTCCTCAGTTTGTAGAAATGACTCTGGTTTGTTGGTGGAGTTTCCATCGAAGGCTTATGATGAGGCAGTTGACAATATGAGATGGACTCTTATTGCTCGTTTTGGATCAGTAAAACCTCCAATTTCAATCTTTAAAAAGTTCATTTGAATCTTGGGATCTTGAGGCTCCGGTACAGGTTTCGTTGATTCATCGTTCCTCGTTTTGTTTGAGCTTTGCTTCTGAATGGGATTTTATAATCGCATGGTGTAAATCCTCTCGCAACATGGGGCGCTGGAAATTCAATCTGTCGCGCTGGTCAATTGATGTTCATAAGGGGAAATAAAGCCCTTTTGCGGCGGTGTGGATTTCACTTCCAGGTCTGCCTTTACCTCTGCAAAATGTTTCTTTTCTGAAAGCTATTGGAGATTCTCTTGGTGGTTTTCTTTGTTTAGATAACAATTCCAGGGGGGGTATGGATGTATCAAATACGAGGATGTGTGTTGAGCTCAATTTATCATTTCCAATTCTGGAGAAGATGGCCTTGAAGGTGGAGGGGTTACTTTCTTGGAATCAAGATATTGTTTATCCGGTCTTTCCCAGGTATTGTTCCCATTGTTTTTTATAAGGCCACTCAGTGCAGGTTTGCAGGAAATCTAAAAGAGGTGGTGGTCGTTTTCAGAAGAATGTTATCCATGATGAGTTTTATGATGATTTTTTGAGCAAAGGTGAGCTATCTGACACTAGTTGCAATCTGGAACAGGTTAAAATGTCTGACGTTGTTGAATCTGATAGTATTTTTGATCTGGTATCTGTGTCTAATTCTAATATGAATATTGGTAAATCTGGGGTAATATCTGAAGGCAGTGATTCTGTTGGGAATGTTTCTGATTTACATGTTTCCCTATTGATTCTCGGTTGTATATCCAAGAGAGATATCCTTGTGTGTTTATCTTCGAATTCATATGTCTTGAGGATGTTTTTGGAAGGATCAGTTAATCATTGCTTCTCCCTAGATAGTCCTTTGAGGTTTGTCTGGTTGGATACTGGAGCTGTATCTTCTGAAAACTTGGCAATAACGGAGTCAGGTGAGCATGATATGTCTATAGTATCTTTCAGGGGTTTGCATAGGGAAAATTCGTTAGAGGTAAAAGGAAATTCGTTTGGGGTTTAATCCAGTATTAGTTCTTTATCCCAAAATAGCTCGGGAGTCTGCAAGGAGGATGTTCTGGAGAATAAAGATCTTGTTAGTCAGTTACCCCTGAACAAAGATAAGGGGGTTCTTGATCGGGATTGTTCAGTTTCGGTGTCCTCTAATACTGGAGTGTGTACGAGGGCAATACTTCGGTATATTAAGAAGTTTCTAGATTCCCGTTCTAGTCCGGCCAAGATTCCTGGGGCCAAAGCCAGGCCAAAATTGTTTCAATGATTCCGTTGATTATATGGAATGCTCGTGGAATTGGTGCACGAGTGAAGTCTGATTTTTTAGCCATGGAAATAAAAAAGAATAAGGTGTGTGTTACTGCTATTCTGGAACATAAGCAGAACCTGAATAAGATTAGTGATGTTGCCCGTAATCTAAAAATGCATGCATGGTTGCATGCAGAACTGGATAACCAACATATATGGGTTTTCTGGAATAAAAATGGGTCTGTCGTTTTAGTTAAAGCTGGTGGTCAATTCATTACGGTGAAAGTAAACACTGGTGAGGATATTCTTTTTATGACCTTTGTTTATGGAAGTTGGGATTCTCAAAGGAGGGGGATTTTGTGGTAAAATTTGGACAGCTTTGATTCAGAGGATCTTCCCTAGATTGTAGGCGGTGACTTTAATATTATTGCTGAGCCAGGTGAGAATAATGGTCGTGGTGTGTTTCCTCGTATGGCTAGCGGGAGTTTTTTTTTTCAGTTCATGGCAAGGAAAGGGCTTATTAATATGGGTTATTCTGTGGATTTCTTCACATGGTGTAACAATCAGAAAGTAAATAATCATTCTTGGAGTCATCTTGATAGGTGCTTGGCTAATGTTCATGCTGTTTCCAAGTTTTCTAATGCGAAAGTTGATCATCTGGTTTGAGGGATTTCTGATCACTCTCCTCTTCTTGTGTCCTTATCTTCTGGTCAGAGAAGTGAGGATCGTTTTCGGTTCTCTGAGAATTTGAATGATATGTTTTATTATCATTATATTGTTAAGGATTTCTAGGAGGAAACAGTTCAAGGTTATGCTTGGGTATCCATTCATAATAAATTGAGGTGACTTAAGCACAAAATTCATTCCTGGGCAAAAAATATCCCTCCTGTTGATCAAGAATTGGATTTTGTAAAACAGAAGGTTGAAAAGTTTGGAAAGAAATCTGGAAGATAACTGGAAAGATAGGGCCTATGAGAATCTTATGAATAAGAAAAATGTGATGGAAGATCTTATTCTGAAATAGGAGAATTTTAATCGTGAAAAAGCTCGTTTCAAATGGCTTCGCGAGGGAGATAAAAATACAACTTATTTCCATGCATGTATTAAAGAGAGGAGGAGGGTGGTTATTCCTGGTGCTACTACTCTGGTTATGCTTCCTAAGATTATAAATCCATCCTCAATTTGTGATTTTAGGCCGGTGAGTATGTGTAATTTTACTTATAAAATTTTATCTAGTATCATCAACTTGCGGTTGTCTGTTGTGGTTTCTTGATGTACTTCGCTGGAACAACATGGTTTTGTTAGAGGCCGATCTATCCAGGGAGCGGTTGCTTTGGCCCATGAAATGATTCATGATATCAATATCAAATGCCATGGTTCGAATATGGCTTTGAAGCTGTATATGAATAAAGCTTATGATAGGATGGAATGGGGGTTTATTATCAGGGTCCTCAGAGGTATGGGCTTCTCGTCGTGGGTTATTGATATTCTGTTTCGTTGTTTTAGATCTTCATGGATGTCGATTTCTTATATGGGAAAAACTCATGGTTTTTTCAAGGAAACTCATGGTCTTAGTCAAGGAGACCCTATGTCCCCAACCCTCTTTATCCTTATGCAAGATGTTCTTAGTTTTTTTATCAACAAGAAAGTATCTACAGGTGATATCTTACCGTACTAGAGGAAATTAAATCAACCACCGATCTCCCACTTGATGTTTGCGGATGATACTTTAATTTTCATTAACGATAGTGTTAGATCAGTTTGTAGTCTTATGAAGGTTCTGGATGAATACTATTTATGGAGTGGGCAATCTATCAACAGGGTGAAGAGCAGATTATATATTTCTAATAAATGTGGTGCTAGGCAGGTTCTGTCCATTTTCGGGTTGCTGAACATGCAGAAGGGTATTTTTCCCCTGGATTATCTGGGTTCACCTATTTCTCCTGGCCGTGTTCATGTGAGGGAGTTTGATGGTATAGTTAACAGAATCATGAGGCGTGTGCTGGATTGGAAAAATCTTTTTCTATCTTCTAGAGGAAGGATTTATTTAATTAACAGTGTACTGACAGGTATTCCGATTCATGTTCTTTCAGCTTGCAATGTGCCGAAGGGGGTTATTACCGCTATTGACCAAATCCTGGATGATTTTATTTGGGATGCTCATTTTGAGGGGAAATGTCATTGGTCTTCTTGGAAAAGGATGTCCAGACCGGTTCAGGAAGGTGGTATTAATGTCATATGTCTTGTGGATACAGTGCACTGCATGCAGGCGAAATTAGACTGGGAGGTTGTGGAGGGTCGTACGCTTTGGGGTAAAATCATGTCTTTACAAGGTGAGAACTCTGTGGTTGACAGCAGACCTATTTCTCCTTTCTGGTCTTTAATCCGAAGTTTTTTTCCTGACATTCGTCAACACTCACGTTGGATTATAAAAATGGGTGAAATTTCTTTTTGGAATCATAATTGGCTAGGGTCTTCTATTAGTTTCCCAGGTTTTCCAGCTCCTTTGATTTCTTTCAGGGAGGCCAGTAGATATCCTATTTTTATCAATGCTGTTCTGGACAAGGATCAAAATAGAACTTTTGACCTTATTGTTTTGAATCCGGAGTTGGACATGTGTGTGTTCACTGCTTCGAAATCTGGTTTGTTTTCTTCTAAAGACTTTAGGGGAATTTCTGTTTCACAGGCTCAATATGAAATCTGGAATTATACAGATTGGTGTAACTGCATACCCACAAAATTTAATTTCTTGGTATGGAGAATTAGAAACCAAGCTATATCTACGGATGAAAATGTGAAAAAAGGGGTATTAACCTGGTTTCCAAATGCCATTGTTGTATCCTTAATAAGGAGGAGGATTCCAACCATCTTTCCTTTGAAAGTGACTGGGCCATGGCTGTTTGGAGGTTTTTGGTGAATTCTCAAAAATCTTTGAACCTTTTCCTGCAGGTACTTCTTTTCTGGAAAAGTGGTTTTATGGATTGAATGGTGCAGGTCCTAAAAAAACTGCAAGAGCTTTGATTTTCTGTTCATGGTGTTGGTGCATTTGGCAAGCAAAAAACAAAGCCCGTTTTGAAGGCATTCATTGTACTAAAAGATCAGTTATCATCAAGACAAGATGCCTGCTGCTTGATTTGGTACGTTATTCTAAGATTTCTAGTGATAATCCTTCTTTGAGGAGCATGGAGATATACAGTCCTGGTTTTATTCATTCAGATCTTATAAGAAGCTGTAATTGGGTTCGCTGGATTCCTCCAAGCATGGGTCTCAAGATTAATTTTGATGGCTAATTCATTGGAGGAATTATCCGAGGTGGAGGTGTTGTGCGGGACAGGTATGGAAGTATTCTTCTTGCTTTTACTGCTTTTTATGGGAGGGGAAGTTCTATCCAGGCTAAAGCCAAGGCGATGTATATGGGGATAACATTGTGTGCTCAAAGGAACTTATGTCTGCAGCAGATTGAAACTGATTCGAAGATCATCCATGACTCGATGAGTGGAAAGATTTCTCCTCATTGGTCGATTGCTTATATAATCAGGAAATGCAGAGGCAGCCTCAACATCAACAAAACACAATTTTTCCATACATGGCGAGTAGGTAACAAAGTCACAGACTACTTAGCTTCTTTGACGGTGGCAGATCAAGGTACAAATATTCTTTGTTTGTGTCGTTCTCTTCAAATGGAACCGGAAGGGGTGGACTTAATTAGGGGAGACCAACTGGGCCTTCACTATTTTAGACCGCCTTAAGTTGTTTGTGTTTTTCCCATGGCCTGTTTGCTGTGGGTTTTATTCTTTTTAATAAAAATGCAATGTTATGGATAACATACCCATCATAAATTTATAAATTTCTAAAAAGTTAAAATTCAAAAAATTATTATACATTATAATAAAACACACAAAGTAAAGAAAATTTGTAAAACAAAATTACTTATAATAAAGTGAAACAAATGGATAACTCGACCATTAAATAACCCAGTCGAATCCCTAGAGGTTATATTACCATGGGTTTAACCAAAAGGTTTAGTATGTTATAGGTTATATAATTTTTATCCTCCTGTGGTGTCATCCTAACCCTATAAGGGAAATGTTCTTTTAATAGTGAACCTTTTTTCAATCTCCTAGAATGACATAAACACTGATAGGGTGGTGGGGGTGTTGATCAATGTTTATATATCTTCTAAAATACCATCATATCTCTTACTTATTTTTCATATATCCATCAAACTCAGAAAGGTAAAAAAATTCAAGAATAGTAAACATTTAAACAAGGTTCACCTCCTTGATGGATAATTATACCATCAGTGTGTGGAAGCCTTTATCCCATGCACACACAATTATCCTTTCTTATTATCATGAATGAACTTAGAAGAGGTTATTTAATTGAACCTCTATAGCTATTGTAATCAACCAAACTTTTTTAAATGCACCAACTCACTGTAATAGTTAGAAAAATACCTATTATAAGAACAATCAATAATAAAATCAAGTATCACAAGTTCCCTGTAGTTGTGATATTATTCCTTTAGGAATAAACAACAATCTTCAACTGTATCTTGCTTATTATTATATTGATACACTTATTATTCTCCCATAATACTATATCCGGTATATGAATTTTTTTTTTCCTTCTCCTATCTCCAACTTTTTATTTTTAATAATGTCAATAAATTTATATATTGGAAAATGTGAATCCATCCTTTACTTGAGCTAGTTTATTTACTTTATAATTCATACTTAAATCTTTATTAAATATCTCCATTAAAACACATATGAAACTTATGATTTTATTCTCCATGTTGTATTCCAAAATAATGCAACTACCCTCCATAAGATCCACAACCTTTTTATTTATATCCATGTTTACATGGAATCATGTAGTCTTGTGGAATGAATGGATATCAAACCCTACAAACTAACTTCATAAAATTTAATTTCTTAGTAAGAATTAAGGCTTGGATCTCTTTTCCATGACATAAAAAAAAATTAATCTTCATTATTTAACACAAAAACTAGAATCTCGAATCACGACAATAACCTTCATTATGATGTCTGGAACACTAATGAGAAAAACAAGAATTTTCTAATTTAAATATCTTTTTTAGAATACTTCATACTTAGAAAATCATATTTTCTCAAACTATAAAACCACACGTACTACATAATAATTATTCCTTTTCATATTTTATTATTGGTGAATTATGTGTAATATTTTGTAGACATCATGTATTACTTATGGTATAATACTTTATAAATTTTTTCTATGGATTCTAATAAAAAACATCCACATTATAAAAATAAACTTAAATCTCCAAGTTTACCAAATATATTATGATTTTCATAGGATTATTGACAAAGTTTCATTATCATTTTCTTTGGCCAGGTATGTTAAATAAATTCTTAAATTTCATATGCATCACTTAACTTTTCCATTTTTTTCATGATCATTTAAAAATATATATTACATATCATTGGAGATGTTATATATAACAATGAGGGTTGTCATTTTAAAATTTCTAAAACCTCTACATATATAAAAAACTTACAAAGGAAATACCTTTATGCCTTTGGTAAACTGTAGAGTATGAGAAATATATTACGCATCAAAAAATTCAACTAATTTCAAACAAACTATAACTAAAATAATAAAACACACCCTCATGTATTCCTAAATATTCTCTAAAAATATCACAAAAACACTAGCATCATTCCAAAACCATCCTCAGATTCAAGAATTTGTCTCAGATATAAGAATCCATTATCTATATGTATTGAAAAAAAAATAAAACATCATCCTAATGTGGTTTAAAAAATATCCCACATTCATTTTTTTCAATACTATAAATTTTAGTGTCTATATTATCTCCTATAATATTTTATGTATTAAATATCCACTAGAATGTGTGACATATTTTCCACCTTATTAATAATACAGCTAAAGAAAAAAAGAAAGGATGAAATCAACTTTTTGAAAGTAATGAGTCTTGTATAAATACACTCTAATTTTAATTTAGATGGATTAACTTGCAAAAGAAGATTGATTTTTTTAGACAAAAAATATTTCCATAAATAAATCATTCTAGAAATACCAACCTATAATAATTATTCAAGAAGTTAAACACATATGATTTATCAGATAATTTCCTACACTCCCTCAATAATAACATCCAAATAGTTTATAAAGATAATTATTTCTACCCTATAAATTACATTTACCATTATCTAAATATTAAATACAAATAAATAGAAGAAAAATAAAAAATAATAGCACAACCTAGTGTTGGGAACTGGTATGTACTCACATTTTCATCTATTGGTTTCTCAAAATACTCAGTTGTAAGTATGATAGTGAGGATATCAACTATCTTTCCTTAGAATTTTTTTTTTCAAAATAAAATCAGACAAATTTTACTTTATAATGATAAATTTAATATCAATATGTTTGGATCTAGAATTCGACACTGAAATCATGGAATGATTTTTGGAAAATTTATTATCACAACCATTGACTAGTGGATATTCAGTAATAACCTCAATATCATCATGATGTGTCTTGATCCCAAAATTATGTGTAGCTTAATATGATGTAACCACATATTCAGCATCATTATAGCTTCGGAAAATAAATTATTTTTTTATTTAATACCATGAAACACCTATTTTACTAATAAAAAATGATCCACCAAATATGAAATTCCTATCATCAAATCAACTTTACCATTTAGAATATATAAACACTTTTAGTTTATATCATATTCTACTCATACATCAACCCATAATTTAATGTATATGATTTATATCTCTGAATCTTATTTTCCACTAGAAGATGTGATTCACTGGTATTGTATTAATACCAATCATAAATATCAACTTAATGTACCATATCAGGCCTTGAATCTATGAGATATATAATAATTCAAATTATCCTTCTAAATTCATTTCCATTAATAGATTTTTCTTTTTTATCCTTCCAAATTTTTTACCTATATGAATTTTTGTTGATACTCCTTTAGAATCCTTCATGGAAAATCTTTTCAACATCTCCTTATAATACTTTTTTTGTTTAATTAATATTTTAACAAGTATTTTGAGTAATTTATAATCATAATGAAAATATAATTTCACCACTTGATGAAACCACAAATTACTTTTTTTTATCTGTTTAGAAAATTGTTCACATATTTCCTCTTCCTTTATAGAAAAAATGATATCATCAATGTACACAATAATAATTAGTGATGGGGTGTTGGTATTCTTATAATATAAATTTATATCCACCTAACCCTTTCTAAATTTAATGCTTCTCAAATATTCATCCATCTTGATGTACCAATCCCTTGGACATTGTTTCAAACCATAAAGTGTCTTATTTAGATCTCACTCTGATATTGATTCAAGAATAAATCCCCATATTATATATATATATATATATATATATATTTATCTAGATCACTATTTCTAAAATACAATTTTATAAAAATTTAGAAAACATTGATGAATCTATTGTCTGAGACAAAACGAAATACTCTGATTATTTCAATTCTAGAAACGATATTAAAGGTTTCACTAAAACTAATGAACTTAATCTATGAGTACCCCTATCATACCATCCCTACAATGTTTTAAGAAATATATCATTTCTCATCGATCTTATTCATTAAAACTCATATAGAAACAAATATTTTTTCTCCTTAGGAACTGGAAGAAACTCCCACGATTTATTATTTTCTATATGATCAAGCTTCTCATTCATTAATTGAATCCATCCATTAGCACATGAGCCTCAACACAGTTGGTGAGGAATCTTAAGTGCATCTAGGAAACCCAGGATCAAATCTAGGTGGAGGCACAATTTCTGCGTATTGTAGCAGTACTGTAGCAGGAACTGTGTAGTACTATAGCAGGTACTGTAGAAGGAAGTGTAGCAGGCACTGTTTGACATGGTAATAGCTAGGAATTTCCCCCCGTCTAGGCTTTCAGGCCACTGATTTGGTTCCTGATTCCTTTATGGCCTTCAGGCCGCCCAAACTTTCGGGCCAATAAGGTCTTTGGGCCACCTTAAGTCCTTCGAGAAACCTTAAGTGCAGATGCAAACCAGACAACCTACATGGAACAAGATCTATTAGGAGGATGAGAAAAGAAGCTTTCACCATAGCATAAGCTATATGGATTTCAAGAATGAGAGGGTATAGAACGTACCATCAGGACAAGCCTGTACATGTATGAGATAGCCTAGCTGAACATCCATGCGAAGTTGGAGAGCTGATTTCACAATGAAGATGATGGGAGGAGCAGTTCTAAGTAGTTAGTCTGTGTTTTATGTAATGTTTGAAGCCTACGGGAAATGAATTCCTCTAAGGCCTATGGGCTATGTAATACTTATTCCTACAGGCCTTGTAAGGGTTCCACCTCACCCCTTGAAAGGTGTATTATCATAAATCAATAAAAAATGAAGGCCTTCGAGCCATTGGGTACTTGAATCCATCCTTTTTCCCAGAAGTATAATTTATTTTTTGAGGTTTAATCTCTAAGAGAAAACTAATATAACTAGATTCCTTGTTATTTTATTTTTATGAACCCGATGATTCTAATCTCTAATAATAGTTTCAACACAAACATCATTCTTTAATCTTTTATTTATTCCTATTTATTTTATCTCATTGATATCATAAATGGAATAAAAAGAGGCTACATCTTCCACCTGAATTTGTATGTTTTTAGTATGTATGAAAACTTCAGGATTTCCAACACCATACCCATCATCCACCAAGATATAATTATTGATTTTCTCTACAGTTTAGAATACAATTATATTATCAAAATCCAAAATCCCATCAATATTATTATTGTATCATTCTTAACAACACCCATTTGGTGTGTACCCCATAAATATTCCATCTTCTATCATTTTATCCAACTTAACACCACTAATTCAATTCTTTTTATCAATATTGGGATCACAAACATGATGAAATATATTAAATTTTTATTCTTAATGATCGACATTTCAAAAGGGTTGATTTTTGAATTTGGTTCTAAACCAATTTTTTTATAATTTTAGTAGTGGTAATGGATTGTATCTAGAAAAATATTGGAGAATCATTCTCATAAATTATTGTTATATATATGCCAATAGGGATTCAAATTTTTATTTATGACACTATATTTTTTTGTATTATATATAGCACTAAATGTAGGCCTTATTCCAGGCTCATAAATATGTTTGATGATTAACCTGTTGGACCATTCAGTACCATTTTTAGATCTTATCAAATTGAAGAGAAATCCCTTTTTTCAACCAAAATTGTACATATTTTTAATCTATATAAGTAATGTGATGTGTGACACAAAAAAAGATACATATCATTCTAGTGCATACATTAATTACTAAACTGATGTTTTTTTCTCTATTTGTTGACATCATTTTCATAGACCCATAAATATTAGAGTGCGACATATAAAATGGGATTGTAGATGAAATGGATTATCTATTTTGAATTTTGTTCACCATTTTCTCATTTTGATAAGTTTTAGACCTAGAATATTTATTGTAGAGACCCGAAGCTTGAAGTACATAGATATTACATTACTTTTGCAGAATACTTAGTACATAACAAAAACAGACACACAAGGACCATAATAGATTAGTGTCTTTGGAAACTTGGAACGTAATCTTCTAATTGTGGTGAAAGATCTTCAACATCTCCCAAAAAGATCTTCCCATTTTTGTTTCCTTACCTAAAATATTTCTTTTAATCCTGGGGGAAAAGAAAACATAAAAAGGGTGAGCTCAAATGCTCAGTAAGGGTAAGCATGGATAAAATAAAACATACCATATACATTTGAACTTAAAAAAACATGAACATTAAAAATCTTGAGAAACGACATAAAAAATGGAAGTACATAAGGCATAGATCATAGTGGAACATAAATCATGATAAAATTGCATGGGAATAAAACATGTAATTGTGGCATCCATTAAACACATGTAATGATTTTCATAGTACCCAAGGCATTGCTGCCAAGACCATCTTAGTGGACAAAGTTCCATTCTGAATCGAGTTCACTCCTCGTTTCAGTCCTGTAACACTGAACCGGATTAACATACCGTTCCAGCCATGTCTATCTCATGAGATATAAAATCTTTACCCAATGCATTGGAGGGAGATATAGGTCCCACCCATCTCATAATGAAATTATTCTTACTTGTACCACAAAATAAACTTACATCATTCATAATAACCCAACGAATAAAATGGGTTTCATAAACATCATCCCATCATCACATAATTCATATAAAAGAAATGGATATCATTTAATAATAAGAAAAGTGAAACCATGATAATTGAAACATACACATGTGAAATAATGTCATCTTAGATGAAAATGGTTTTGATAAAACACTTGAAATGAATTCTTGAGAAAAATATCCTTTTTTCTTCAAAATCATTTTCTTTTAACAAAATGTCATGCAATTTTAAAAGAAAAGGATTTTGTTGAAAATATTCATGAAATATTTTGTAGAAAGCTTCATTAAAATAAGGCTTTATAAAACCGTAAAAATCCATTCATGCCGTATACGTTAAAAAAAACATTCTTCTCATACTTTTGTCGGAAAAGTCAAAAAGTACCTTGTAGGGTAAATAAAAGAAAGATTCTTTCCATACCATGGGGTAAAAGTAAAAATCGTTAAAAAGGACTTTAAACATACATGAATACACTTTTATAAAAAAATGGACATGGATGATAGAAATAACCCCAGTAAATACTTACGAATAAGAAATCTTGGATAAAAATGAGATTTGCAAAATTATCCCTTACCTTAGGTCTGATATGATTCGTACGTATCCGAATCTCCTGTATAATGATTTAAATAATGTCATTGACTTATTACAGAATCATATTCATTGTTATGATATCATATATGTTTCACTTATGACTTTATATTACCTGTTCTTTTGTAAATTCCATGTTAAAGCAGCGTTTTGGGTAAAATCATTTTATTTATCGTATGTGTTTCGACTTGTCGTTCTTGATATTATTACTTATATCCTGATTTACATAATTCCAGAATGTAAAACATAATTTGTATATAACATATATTCATCATATACATATATATTATAGATCGATAAAAGGAATGAAATACACCGTTCATGGAGACGGTAGGCCGTACGTATGCATGAACGCTGTTTTCGTTTCCCTTTTGAATTGAATGAAATTAAGTAAATGACATACATATATATATATATATATATACATAAATCCAGTATCATTATTATGTCATATATTTCATTATTATTCATTATATATACTTTATAATCATTCATGAATGGTTAACATGGAGAGTGAATCTCATCGCGTCGTGGAGACGGTAGTCCGTACGTACGCACGAGCGATGATATCATTCCCTAGATCGTGGAATTGTATTAAAGTGTATGTATAATATTATAGAATCAATATCACTTTACAATAATCATATATTTTCATTACTTTCACCATTATACCCATCCATGTAGGGTGGTGGTGGAAAATAGATTACACCACGGCGTGGAGACAGTATTCCGTACGTACGCACGCGCGGTGATTTCGTTTTCCGTTGGATGGATAGATGGTGAAATATGGTTGTTTCATACTTATAATAACATATCAGTATATTATTGATACTGATGTTATTAACTCATAATGAAACAACTAAAAAAAGAAGAAGTGGAAGAAGAAATAAAGTTGAAAGAATCGGTAATGGACATTACCTCTTCTTTGGAGCGCCTCTTTGAGACCTCCTCTTAGGGCACTAAAATTGGTCTTTGAAGAAGACCAGGACCTCTAGGATGTTTCTATGGAAGTGGAGAAGAGAATTTGGCAGGGTTTGGCCGAGCTTTAAGCCTCAAAGTGGTGTGAGAAAGAGAGGGAGGAGGTGCCCTTTTATAAGGGAGGAGAGGGGCACCTTTGGAATAACTAAAAATATTATTTTATTATAAAGTCAAATTCGGTTTTTAATAGCTCCAAATTGATATATTTCTAATATAAGGTGGGGATGGGTCGAAATCCTCTCATCCAATAGAATTTAGACAAGTTTAGGTCATTATATTAACCTTATCTTTTAGTTTTAACTCTTAGTTAATTAGATTGACATTTACCATGTCACTTTGTATTTTTATATTATATAGTTAATAAACTTACCATATACATCCAAGCGACCCCCAAGTGGTCCATTAATGATACACCTATCATTATATAAGTATCTTGGCCGAACCTTAGATTTTTAGGAATATAATAACAATTAATAATATAATATTTTTTTAAAAAACTATTTTATGTCAATTTTGACACTATTTGGTAATTGATTTTTGTGAAAATCATAACACAATGATTAGTTCGAACAAAATTAATTAAATCAATAATAACATGTCATATTAACATATAAAATTATTTTAATTCATAAAAAAGTCTCAAATTACATTTATTTGGGTATTTATAACATCAATTATGTCAATATTTCATTAATAGGATAATTACTGCATCATCATTGTATCATAAATAAATTAAATTATTTTAAGTCTAAAAATTACAAATAAAATACCATTATGTTGGAAATCTTTTTATATTTATAATGAATATTTATAGTTGAATTTATCTTATGTATAACCCTATATTAAAAATGATTTAGTTATTAAACATTGATTTTAACTATTTTAACCCTTCTTTAAAACAATTGATAATAAATGTCATAATCTAATCCAAGTGGGCCTAAATGGTCATATTTTATTCCTAAGGTTGTTTTTGGTCGAATTACACTTATCCAATATAATTAGGACATGTGTTAGGGTAATAATAATAACACTTTTACCCTTAATTACCCTATTTACTTTTAACCGTGGTAAAAAAAGTAAAAAGTTACTATTCACCAAAAATTATTTTCATCTCATTGAACCACATTTTAGTCCTTGATATTAACTGTGTCTATCAGATTTTCGAAATTCCACTCACAGAAGCGGTAAAATTAAGTTTTATGAAAAATTCAGTTTTTTAACTACCACTTAGTGGTTTCACTATTCATCAAAAAAATGAAAGTTTCCAGAAAAATACCAAAAATTAGGCCTAAGCTATATTTGATATTATGAATTCAAAAATGATGTCTATTTTACCAAATTTAAAACATATCAGTTTCATTAATTAATTTAAAAATTAGTTCCCGTCGTCAAAACAAATAGCGTGTTCTTAAGAGATAATAACTATCAAAAGATTGACACTTGTTTATGTCTGGTTTAAATGTGAAATTACATCCAATGACCAAAATTGTATTAAATTGTAAAAATATATTCCAAATATACTTTAAAAGCACTCAAATTAATAATTTATCACTATTAATTATTTCGATTAAAAAAGTTGTTTTTAATTAAAATTTAGTAATTTCCACTATTCATCAGAATATGAAAGTTACCCGAAAAGTACCAAAATTTCACCCTAAGCTAATTTCGATATTCCGAATCCAAAAATGAAGTCTATTTTGAAAGATAAAATTTATAAAATTTCAAAAAGTGGGTATTACTATTCATAACGGCTAGTTCATAATAATATTATAATAATATCTCGTTTAGTGAAACTCGGTATTGCGTACTACACACGCTATCGAGGAAGGTTGCGATTGCGTGTAATGCAGCGAAGTTAGGGTTGCGTGTTGTGAAATAATCCTTCGTTGTTTCGTATAACAGAATCCAACCATATTTCATTTATACATTGAATATATATATATATACACTCAATGTTGCGTAGAATGACTATTATAAAACGAACTTGAAATTGTGTGTAAAACAATATAAGAATAGTGTTGTATATACTTCAAGATAATACAGTGTGGCGTATAGCACAAGATAATCTTGTTGTAGCATAAAACACATGACATCAAATAAATTAAAAAGAATACTTATCATAAAATATCGGGTTGTTACATTCTACCCCCCTTAAAATGAATTTCGCCCTCGAAATTCGTCGGGGTTATAAATGGTTTACTACATGAAAGTTTCTTTAATAGAAACCCACATCGTAAAAAGGAATACCAAAACATGGCTTTAAAAACTAAAGTATGAAACGTAACGGTTACCCAAATTAACTCATCACTGGGATTCCACGTAGGAGAACATAGGGGAAAATATGGATATGGAAGAAAAATATAACCATCAAGTTCTGATGGAGAGTGGTAGAGGACATGGATATGAAAAAGCCAACAATCACAAAGCCATAAATTTGTGATGATCTAAGGTACCATCTGATTCATCGGATATAAGAGCACTAGGACAACATTTTTGGTTTTCAATGTCATTTCCCTAAAGTTGAAAATTTTGAATTAGAAGAAATACTTGCTTGATTTTGGTACAATATCACTGTTGTTCGTGCTTTGACCAATTTCCACTTCATCTCGTAAAGAAATGAAGTTGAATTTGTTATTCGTGAAGTGTTAATAGATCATGTGATAGAATGATGGGCCATTCCATCTGTTTCAAATAAAAGGTTAGCATAAGTCCATCTATGGTGAGATTAATCATATATGGTTCCTAAAATGAACTTATACTTCATATATCATACTGCTTAATATAATAAAACTAGTTTCTACTAAACAGGGACTTCCTGTAGGCCAGTGGTAGGCGATAAAGGCTAGTCGCACTTCGGTTGAGGGTTCGATTCCCACAGCCTTGTCCGACGCGATGGGCTGTCGCCCGTCCTGCAGGTTGTCCTTTTTCTAAAACTACATTATAAATAATATCGGGAAAAAAATATAGCCTTAAACAATACTAACTTATGTTTAACATAATTCATTCCAATCTTTAGGCTTATCCAAAATACATATGTCCAATCTCATAGTATAAAGAAAACGATTACTTGAAATGTCATCAACCAAGCATGTGAATACCGTCATTTATCCCCCATATATCTTGTTGGTCACATTCCAATCATGTGAATACCTTAATCATGTATTCTCTTGAAAAATGAATACCCATTGAACCTTAGTGAAAACATGAATGTAGTTAAAAGTTAACACTTTCCACATACCAAAATACTCAAAATTCTATATACTCAAACCATGATATCAATTAGTCCTTATATCAATAATGTGCTCATGAATACTGTCAAACATTTCATTTTATCCTTATCCCTTCATTATGCGCATATCATCTGCTTTCCAAATTATTTGAATCACTTTTCATGGTTACCGGTACCATAAAATTATTGAAAACCACAATATAATAATACAAAAAAATATTCTAATACACCATAAAAGTACCTCAACAACATTTTTATTGAATACCAATACATAAACACTTCAGTCCATCCTCTTCAATGATTGTCCTGGAATAAGTCCTTCCTTGATTTAGAAGTAACTTTTTAGGTCAGGGCATTGAGTTGGGTAATGCCCATGTTCTCCACAAATAAGATATTGAACTCCATAACAGTCTGTCACTCTATGACCCTTTTCTCCACATAGATAACATCTTCCCCTCCATTTGAGGTATTCCTCAAGGTTCTTCTTCCCTTCTTTAGAAATCTAAATCTTCCTTTCTTTATGCTCCTCAACATGCGAACATGCATAAAAGTCTACCTTCCTCTTATTTGATGAATTAGGCATACCACTAAATTTCACCTTGTTAATCATATATCACGATGACTGATTCAGCATAATCACAATATCTTTCTCTCTAGGCATTACACAATTTTGTTGCTCATAGTCACCATTTTGTCCATTGGATTCAATGTTAACCGAATTTCTTCTGGTTCCCTCCATTGACTTAAACACAAAAAAAAAAAATATTTTGTGAGAGGCAAAAATCATGCTCGGGAAAACAACATAGTAAAGGGGAAGTACCATCAATATCTAAAATCTTAGGTTAAATTCTATGATCGTTACCGCAGTTCTAGGACAATATCCTATATGTATACTTATCCTTAGGTACATCCCTAGACATACCTTAGAAATATCTCTAGGGATCTCACTAACGTTTTCGCATCCTAGTTTCCAAAGGTTGACTAAACCTTTCCTCTGATACCAACTGTAGAGACCCGAAGCTTGAAGTACATAGACATTACATTACTTTAGCGGAATACTTAGTACATAACAAAAACAGACACACAAGGACCATAATAGTTTAGTGTCTTTGGAAACTTGGAACGTAATCTTCTAATCGTGGTGAAAGATCTTCAACATCTCCCAAAAAGATCTTCCCATTTTTGTTTCCTTACCTAAAATATTTCTTTTAATCCTGGGGGAAAAGAAAACATAAAAAGGGTGAGCTCAAATGCTCAGTAAGGGTAAGCATGGATAAAATAAAACATACCATATACATTTGAACTTAAAAAAAACATGAATATTAAAAATCTTGAGCAACGACATAAAAAATGGAAGTACATAAGGAATAGATCATAATGGAACATAAATCATGATAAAATAGCATGGGAATAAAAAATGTAATTGTGGAATCCATTAAGCACATGTAATGATTTCCATAGTAGCCAAGGCATTGCTGCCAAGACAATCTTAGTGGACAAAGTCCCATTCTGAATCGAGTTCACTCCTCGTTTCAGTCCTGTAACACTGAACCGGATTAACTTACCATTCCAGCCATGTCTATCTCATGAGATATAAAATCTTTACCCAATGCATTGGAGGTAGATATAGGTCCCACCGATCTCATAATGAAATCATTCTTACTTGTGCCACAAAATAAACATACATCATTCATAATAAACCAACGAATAAAATGGGTTTCATAAACATCATCCCATCATCACATAATTCATATAAAAGAAATGGATATCATTTAATAATAAGAAAAGTGAAACCATGATAATTGAAACATACACATGTGAAATAATGTCATCTTAGATGAAAATGGTTTTGATAAAACACTTGAAATGAATTCTTGAGAAAAATATCCTTTTTTTTTTCAAAATCATTTTCTTTTAACAAAATGTCATGCAATTTTAAAAGAAAAGGATTTTGTTGAAAATAGTCATGAAATATTTTGTAGGAAGCTTCATGAAAATAAGGCTTTATAAAACCATAAAAATCCTTTCATGCCGTATACGTTAAAAAAACATTCTTCTCGAACTTTTATTGGAAAAGTCAAAAAGTACCTTGTAGGGTAAATAAAAGAAAGATTCCTTCCATAACATGGGGTAAGAGTAAAAATTGGTAAAAATGAATTTAAACATACATGAACACTTTTATAAAAAAAATGGACATGGATGATAGCAATAACCCCAATAAATATTTACGAATAAGCAATCTCGGATAAAAATGAAATTTGCAAAATTATCCCTTACCTTAGGTCTGATATGCTTCGTACGTATCCGAACATCGTGTATAATGATTTAAATAATGTCATTGACTTATTAAAGAATCATATTCATTGTTATGATATCATATATGTTTCACTTATGACTTTATATTACCCGTTCTTTTGTAAATTCCATGTTAAAGTAGCGTTTTGGGTAAAATCATTTTATTTATCGTATGTGTTTCGACTTGTCGTTCTTGATATTATTACTTATATCCTGATTTACATAATTCCAAAATGTAAAACATGATTTTTATATAACATATATCATCATATAAATATATATTATAGATCGATAAAAGGAATGAAATACACCGTTCATGGAGACGGTAGGCCGTACGTACGCATGAACGCTGTTTTCGTTTCCCTTTTGAATTGAATGAAATTAAGTAAATGATATATATATATATATATACATAAATCCAGTATCATTATTATGTCATATATTTCATTATTATTCATTATATATACTTTATAATCATTCATGAATGGTTAACATAGAGAGTGAATCTCATCGCGTCGTGGAGACGGTAGTCCGTACGTACGCACGAGCGATGATATCATTCCCAAGATCGTGGAATTGTATTAAAGTGTATGTATAATATTACAGAATCAATATCACTTTACAATAATAATATATATTCATTACTTTCACCATTATACCCATCCATGTAAGGTGGTGGTGGAAAATAGATTACACCACGACGTGGAGACGGTATTCCGTACGTACGCACGCGCGGTGATTTTGTTTTCCATTGGATAGATAGATGGTGAAATATGGTTGTTTCATAATTATAATAACATATCAGTATATTATTGATACTGATGTTATTACCTCATAATGAAACAACTAAAAAAAGAAGAAGTGGAAGAAGAAATAAAGTTGAAAGAATCGGTAATGGACATTACCTCTTCTTTGGAGCGCCTCTTTGAGACCTCCTCTTAGGGCACTAAAATTGGTCTTTGAAGAAGACCAGGACCTCTAGGATGTTTCTATGGAAGTGGAGAAGAGAATTTGGCAGGGTTTGGCCGAGCTTGAAGGCTCAAAGTGGTGTGAGGAAGAGAGGGAGGAGGTGCCCTTTTATAAGGGAGGAGAGGGACACCTTTGGAATAACTAAAAATATTATTTTATTATAAAGTCAAATTCGGTTTTAAATAGCTCCAAATTGATATATTTAAAAGCTAAGGTGGGTATGGGTCGAAATACTCTCATCCAATAGAATTTAGACAAGTTTAGGTCATTATATTAACCTTATCTTTTAGATTTAACTCTTAGTTAATTAGATTGACATTTACCATGTCACTTTGTATTTTTATATTATATAGTTAATAAACTTACCATATACATCCAAGCGACCCCCAAGTGGTTCATTAATGATACACCTATCTTTATATAAGTATCTTGACCTAACCTTAGATTTTTAGGAATATAATAACAATTAATAATATAATATTTTTTTTAAAAACTGTTTTATGTCAATTTTAACACTATTTGGTAATTGATTTTTGTGAAAATCATAAAAGAATGATTAGTTCGAAAAAAATTAATTAAATAGATACTAACATGTCATATTAACATATAAAATTATTTTAATTCATAAAAAGTCTCAAATTACATTTATTTGGGTATTTATAACATCAATTATGTCAATATTTCATTAATAGGATAATTACTGAATCATCATTGTATCATAAATAAATTAAATTATTTTAAGTCTAAAAATTACAAATAAAATACAATTATGTTGGAAATCTTTTTAGCTTTCTAATGAATATTTATAGTCTAATTTATCTTATGTATAACCCTATATTAAAAATTATTTAGTTATTAAACTTTGATTTTAACTATTTTAACCCTTCTTTAAAACAATTGATAATAAATGTCCTAATCTAATCCAAGTGGGTCTAAATGGTCATATTTTATTCCTAAGGTTGTTTTTGGTCGAATTACACTTATCCAATAGAATTAGGACATGTGTTAGGGTAATAATAATAACACTTTTACCCTTAATTACCCTATTTACTTTTAACCGTGGTAAAAAAAGTGAAAAGTTACTATTCACCAAAAATTATTTTCATCTCATTGAACCACATTTTAGTCCTTGATATTAACCGTGTCTCTTGGATTTTCGAAATTCTACTCACAGAAGCGGTAAAATTAAGTTTTATGAAAAATTCAGTTTTTTAACTACCACTTAGTGGTTTCACTATTCATCAAAAAAATGAAAGTTTCCTGAAAAATACCAAAAATTAGGCCTAAGATATATTTGATATTATGAATTCAAAAATGATGTCTATTTTACCAAATTCACAACATATCAGTTTCATTAATTAATTTAAAAATTAGTTCCCGTTGTCAAAACAAATAGCGTGTTCTTAAGAGATAATAACTATAAAAAGATTGACACTTGTTTATGTCTGGTTTAAATGTGAAATTATATACAATGACCAAAATTGTATTAAATTGTAAAAATATATTCTAAATATACTTTAAAACCACTCAAATTAATAATTTATCACTATTAAATATTTCGATTAAAAAAGTTGTTTTTAATTAAAATTTATTAATTTCCACTATTCATCAGAATATGAAAGTTATCCGAAAAGTACCAAAATTTCACCCTAAGCTAATTTCGATATTCCGAATCCAAAAATGAAGTCTATTTTTAAAGATAAAGTTTATAAAATTTCAAAAAGTGGGTATTACTATTCATAACAGCTAGTTCATAATAATATTATAATAATATCTCATTTAGTGAAACTCGGTATTGCGTACTACACACGCTATCGAGGAAGGTCGCGATTGCGTGTAATGCATCCAAGTTAGGGTTGCGTGTTCTGAAAGAATCCTTCGTTGTTTCGTATAAAAGAATCCAACCATATTTCATTTATACATTGAATATATATATATATATATACACTCAATGTTGCATAGAATGACTATTATAAAACGAACTTGAAATTGTGTGTAACACAATCTAAGAATAGTGTTGTGTATACTTCAAGATAATACAGTGTGGCGTATAG
This sequence comes from Viscum album, assembly GCA_963277665.1. NCBI lineage: Eukaryota > Viridiplantae > Streptophyta > Magnoliopsida > Santalales > Viscaceae > Viscum > Viscum album. The sequence continues at coordinate 998,793,745 of OY728135.1, forward strand.
CACAAGATAATCTTGTTGTAGCATAAAACACATGACATCAAATAAATTAAAAAGAATACTTATCATAAAATATCGGGTTTTTACATTTATCATATCATCTTATCTAAATAACTTTTTAATATTCATCTAGAAAAGATGACCAAGCCTTATTTGGAACAATTTATTTTTAGCTTACGTGATCATGGGACAATCTTTCTTGGACTCTCTAATTTGAAAAAAGGATACTTAAGGTTCTCAACCTTATTGTCATAACTACTCAATATCATAATCTCTTCCCAAAAATACCATTATTTCTAAATATTAATTCATTACTATTATCATTGAGTTTTGATACACTCAATAGATTATGTTTTATCCCATCAACAAATAAACCATTGTTATGATGGATATGAATTTTCACAATTTTTTCTTTTCTAGATCCATTGATCATCAATGATATATCATTACAATTGGTAAGAACACCTCATTTACACCTTACTTAATTGTTTAAATTTGTCAATAAATCATTTATATGAGAGAAATAATGACCATCTACTATCTAGGGATTCCCAAATTTTAAATTATGTAAAATAAAATTAAACCACATTTTCTTCTTTCTTGAACTAGATAATACTTTGATCATTCACATATTTCTGAAAAAAACGAGTTAGAAATAATTAAAAACATTCATTGGATACATGTCCTTATTCTTCACACATCCCACTGGCTTCTTACAAAATCCAAAAACTATTTTCATCCCAATAATATTTTCATGTTATTGAATATTTTGTTTATTTGTCATTTATAACTATTATATCCCCTTTGATTCATGATCCATTATTAATCCTGCTAAACATATATTATACTAACAATTATAGGATTTATGGTTAATCAATCCAAACACTATCAATATCCTTAAAACCTTATATTTTGACAAAAATTATGATAATGTAGGGATTTCTATCTATATCCATTATATAGCCTCCAATTAGTTTATTTATCTGAATCCTTTTATAGAATCCTTCATTTCATTTATAATACTATAATAAAAAAATATTGCTAATATTTATCGTTATAGATATGAGAATATTTTTCCATAACTTTAGCTGTTTTAGTTAATTCATATTGCAGTATAAAAATATATTTTACTATAAGAAAGATACTTTGTTGAGATAGGAGTCCAAATAATTTCCACTCTTCATGTATGATATCTAGTACCTAAGTGTTAATTGATTCTTGATTCTTAGGAAACTCATCAACTGTATTAACTCCTCTATTTTAGAAAAATATTATTATTTTTTAGTTTCAAAAATTTTAATTATTATTCTCTCAACTTCCTTAAACTTATAAAAGATAGTAGAAGTCATATCATCAATAATTTAATTTTCCCGTAACTTTTAAGATTCAACCATTCATTTTATTTAATTATAATTTATTCCTCAATATATATTTTATTATTATTGTCATAAATTTTTTAAGATTATTATTTTCATCTATCAACATTCCTATTTCCTTAAAATAAATTTTGATTCCCTTTCACATAGTATACTCCTATGACGATTCTTATTCCTTAGTTGGAAAATTACTATTAACTTGTGATCCATTTTCTGATCAATAATTTTATTTTTATTATTCTTTTTCATGAGAACCTTTCAATAATATTATCTAGGAATAGTATCATCATCTCTAATATTCATAATATAAGATATACCTTTTTCTATTGATATAAAATTTCTTTTTGAGAAAATTGGTGGAATTTTATTCATCATTTTGATTGGATATTCTAGTGAGAAATTACATTATTAGTGAATTTCAAGGATGATTCATCATCTTCACTATGACCTACAATTTTCACAGGTAAGTTAAAAGAAAATAGAAAATATTATCAAAAATAACGTTTTTAAAGGGAATATTACATATCCTCCTTCCTTTTATTGGTGTAAAAATTCAGGAAATTATAGAAATAGTCTTGGAAAAGTCCACTATATTTTAATCTTCATCATATTTAGTGTTATTACATTCAACTATATTTTTTTTAAATATTTAAATGAAATGACATTTCATATATTGTCCTTTATCTTTAAATATTCCCCTCTAATCATCTCATAATTTATGAGAGTACCATGAAGTTCTACAATTATGAAATCATAAAGATCTATATCTTCAAGAGTTTAAACTTTTCAAAAAAAAAAAATACTACATGTTTCTTCACAATAGTATAATCATTAAGTGTTTCTCCATTCCATAAAATTAAAGTGAAAATCATATTAAATATGGTTATGAATTAATCATATGATTCATTTCCTTTCATTTTAACATCAATATCATACTAATTTAAAATTTATATCTTGGAATCCTTTAACTTTTTTACATCATAAATACGATTATGGTTTACCCAAATCTAATTTTTATTTTTTTAGTCCATGAATTTTAGGTGTTATGTTTAATATTTCGAAAATAATAAGGCATTTCATGGATTTTCATCACTTTCATATTTATTTTTATCAATAAGGGACCTTGCTAAAGTATCTTCTAGAACAATTTTCCCATTTTAGATAGGATTTTAACATTAAAATAAATAAAGAGAGAAGATTTTGTATAATTCATAAATTCTCAGTTATGAACTTTCTTTCCATGAAAGGTTGGAATACATTATCAATAGACATAATTAGGATGATATGCACCAAACTTCAAGAGAGATCATTAAGAAACAAACAATACTCTAATACGAATTGTTAGAAACTATTAGGATGAGATAAAAACTGAGTGGGGTGGGGGGTGAGGGTGAGTCACTATTTATAATTTTAATTTCAAATAGAAACCATTCTCATGCTTATTTATCACATCTCTTTCAAACTAAAAATGGTGAAAAAAATAAAAGGTATGCATAGTATATCTATTAATATGTATCACATTCAAAATGAATGACTATATCACTAGTGTGTGGTGTATTTTATTAAACAACCACATATTTATCCATTTATTTTAAAGAAATAACTAAAGAAAGGGTATGATTTTGAACCTATATGTCACAAACCAGGATGGGCTACCATCTGACCTGATACTCGACCCATTCCAAGATAAGGTTTGAGAGGCGTTATCGATCGCCCAGGTTGGAGACAAGCACCGAGTATCAAAGATAGTCCATATGGGAATGATTTTTTCCAAGAAAACTAGGATAAATGTACCAAATAGATCAAAAAAAATAACTATAAAAACTAAACATCAATAAATACAAACCAAACCATGATACAACAGAAACTGGAAAGACATAAACTACAAAAGAAAACTAATCCAAACTAAAACTGACATGATTTCCACATGACCACAAGGTCACCACCAAACAAAAAACCAACCTAATCCAAAGTCAACCTGAACTATAAACCTGAACTTTCAAAACATCTTAGGTCCACCAATGCTAAGTGAAAAAAGTAGGGTGTGATCATAAATTTATCAGTAGGTAAGTACCATAGATTCATAGTGTTTCCTTTCCCAAAATAGTCCACAAACTCAAGTTTGAAGTACATGTTCAAAAATAGGTTTTATAATTTCAAAATCCAAACATGCCTTTCCATAGAAAAACCACTTTTCTAAGAAACACACACCACTGCCTTTTTAAAACAGGTTTCTACTTTAAAACATACCAGTTTCACAAAACCAAAACCCAATGAAGAATCTAAACCATGCGATAAGAAGTTCTATACTGAAAATTAATGGAAAAATAATAATTATGTGAAATACTAGAATAAAGGTAGATGAAAAATCAATAATATACTATTAAAATAGTTAAACACACACAATATAAATAAATATTTACATATAGATATACAATCATGAGAATTTGTAGAAAATATCTTGAATCAATCCTTAAGCCTGCTCTATTTGGACTCACCATTTGGTGTATGGTGTAGCTCAATAGTAAATAACCTACTAGCTTCTCTAAACAAGTCAATATAATGGCATATCCCACCCAGCCTCTCAGGTAATAAAAGTGTCACCAACCCACCTAATTTAGGTTAGTAAGAAACAATCATTTGACCCTCTATATGACACCCATGAGTCCAATGGTTGTAGTACACGATGAATGGAGATCTCATCACATGTGTTGTTCAAACCAAAAACCCATAGCCACTATGTTTTTCTAGACCAAACATAAAAAAAACCTATGATATGGCCCCCTCCTCATAGGTTCTACTATAGATGTTCCCATCACCAAACAATCCATTCAAAAATTACAATCAAGCCTTCACTTCAAATGAGTTTCAAAAGTAATTTCCAAAACATCTCATGGTTACAACTGGGTATTTAAATTTTAAAAAATAAATATACTTTTAAAAAATAAATTTCCAAATCCAAGATATAAAAAATACACACTAAAAAGGTTCCAAACTGGTCTTCGTGTCATTTAGAATCCAAAACACAATTCAAGTCAGCAAATAATTAAGATTTTGGAAACACATTTGAAACCATCCTTGAATTAATTTGAAAACCAAGTGATCATTTCAAAAACAAGGAACCATCATAAAGACATTATAATTTAGATTATTCCATTTGAAATGGGGTGGTTTTGGTAAAATTTAGAAGAATTAGAAAAGGTGTTTTGAAATCTGATTTCAATGCGAATTTCATTTTTGAATTCCATTATCATTTATGTTCTAATTCATTTTTGAACCCCATGAACATATGGATGTGAACACATCTAATTTCACTCTTTAATAAAACATGTTAAAGCATGAAAATACCCAAAAACCATTTTATTGAACCACCACTTTCTTTTCCCCCAAATACAATAAGCCACACATAAGCACCAAACCATAAAAGTCACCAATTCCCATACACAACACTCAGTTCAAAACCAAAATTGAATCATCAAAGATTAAGAAAGGATAAAAACACTCTTTAAATACCCAAATTCATTTAAAAGGCCATTTGAAATTTCATCAAATGCCTCACATGCAAATATACATAGGAATATTAAATAAAATCCTATTAAAACCAGTTCGCACCAATTTTTGATAATGAGAACACCAAAACAATTTTAGATAACACACCATAAACATGACTAAAAATTACTTTTTTTATAAAACACTTTTAAGGGAAAAGTGAGAAACCAAGAAGTCCCTCTACAAAGAAACAAAACAAACCACCTGGAGAAATACTAGAACAAACTATAGGATCTGCCCCTCCCCAGCATCTACTCCATGACTACAAGACTTCACCAAGCAAGACCCTTTAGCAAACAGTCACATGAAAAAATGAACGAGCATAAAAATGATGGAGAATCCATACCCTCTAAATCATCCAAGTCCAAAAGGCCAGCACTGATGAAGAATTTATGCTATGATCCCTTTCTAAAGCAGATCCAAGTAGATTGATGGAAACAAAGCATCAAACATCACAACAGCACTGTGCAAAAGGAATCTAGAAGTAGATACAACACGTACAAGAAATCCTCTCATTCAAGGAAATCAACACCATAAACTTAAACCAAAGTAATTAAATATTTAATTTATTTTACCCGAGTCCATTTCCCTAAACAATTTCCAGGAAATTTATGAGATCTGAGTGGTAGGCGCATCTGTAAGAAGATCCTCCACTCGTATGGACAACTTGTCCCACGTCTGAGTATACTCCTAAAGACTGATCTTCCAATTATTGAATCCCCCAACTAATATCGAGTCCTTCCTGTCTATCCAAGCATATTGTTCCTCATTAAGGGACATTCTTAGTGGTCTCCCTATCAATTTAACAGCTTATTCTTCAGTTGCATTAAGATACAAAATTGATTCCACCGATTCTTCTTCTGAGCTCATGAGAAAATCCAAGGATTGTTCATCCACAACACCTGCCTTTCTATGTTTTTTCAACTATTTGTCTTTAAATTGATTCACTCACTTTGTCTCCATAGGAATAGGTAAGTAGGGGTAATTCTTCTTCCCCTTATTACTTCCCTTCCAACCTTCGAAGGATGGCCTAACCCGAACACTATCCATCTCCTGAACTGCATTGTTAGACTCTTTCAACATGAACTCGCCATTGATAAGCTCACCATGAACCTCCTTCAACTTCAATTCCTGAGGTTGTAAGTACGATATATACTTAACAGCATAGTCCCGAGTCCTACCCCCTCCAAATCAAGTATTGTGTCATCAACTTCAAGACACTAGAAACTGTTGCAAACTTGGACATTCATTTTAGGTATTTCCAAACTCACTCCTCCTGATTCCTTCACCCAACCCTTACTGCCTTCAATACTGGTATAAAACCTTGGGTTTTGGCCATCAGCAACCCAGTGATACTCCACTTCCCCCTCTATACTGTCCACTTCCATTGCATCCTTAAAAAGAATTGCATATCACCTTAAAGGAAAATATTAGAAACACCATAATCAACTGGAAGAATCATATCACCTTCGATGAAATCCACTAGAAAGACACTCGTATAATGACTCAAAACTCTATGACAAAAACACTATAATTTTGCACTACCCAAGGTATCCAAATCATCCAACCATAGAATCTAAAGTTAGAGGAGAAAATGAGAATTGAGGAAAACCAAATGAGAAATATATGGGATCCCTATCCTTTCAATCTGAGTGAAGAATCACCAAGAAACCACATAAAAATCACCTTGGATGATATTGGAGTGACAAGAATACTCCATGGGAGGAATCCAGGTCATGGGGTTCGAATGGGGAAAGACAAGGGATGAAAACACAATTAAAAAGAAGGAAAAATGTCAAAAATACCTCTTTTATAGTGGGATTCATGGTTATATCACCCGATTAAAAAAACCGTGCCTAAAACATGAAATTATCCACTATATAGAGTTGTATGGGTTGGAGACTCTAGCTTCATGTTCATTTTAACCATGCACCTTAACCGTGCATCCTCTATATAATTAGGCTGTATGGTTAAACTAACTATGCACCTTAACCATGTGACCTAGAAAAAGTCCCCAAAATTCACCCTTCTCAGCCCAAAAATCTTCTAACTCAAGGGGATAAACCATCCAACAAATACACCCCCATAGAGAAGTGGCATTAGGGGTGTCAAAAAATCCACACCATGCCATTTTATACCCATACCTTTTACACTATCCATGAATAGGGCCAAAACTACCCAAAACCTCCAAAAACTCAAGCAAATACTCACTATAACCTCAACCCAAACCTAGAAAATGATCAATCATATAAAAGAAGATAAAAATAAAATAAATTAATGAAATATAATGTTAGGGTGTGACAATTCTCCCCACCATAAAATTTACCCCAAAACATTACATAGCTGAATGAGAACCAAAACTCAAAAATGAAACAAAATGAACTCAAATAGAACCATGAAATTTGGGGTGAAATTTTAATCTATAAGTTACAACAAAAAAACTCTAAGAAAAACTATAACCAAAAGAACCATAAAAAAGGAGTTTGGTTCTACCCACTTCAATAACATGACTAGAATGGAAAAAATTGAAACTCTCAACATGATGAAATCAACATTGGAACTCCCAATACAAACCAAAAGCCCTCCCCACAAGGGGGAAACACCCAGAAATAACTCAATCTGATTACCAAACTAAACCACAATTCATCATTTTTACAAGATTCAAGCATCTTAAAAAATAACACAACAGAAAAAAAACCAATACTCAAAAGGGATAAGTAATAAAAAGGGAGAAAAACTATTCAAAGACCCACATCCAAAGGACACAAAAATTAGAATTCAAAGAGAATAAGTCCATCAAAATTTTAAAAATAAGGAGGAACTTACAATAATCAAGAGGAACAAAAAAATAGGAACTCAAACTATTCCCAGTCCAAGGTTCCCTACATCACTAGGGGTTTCAGAACACATGAATAGATTCACTCCAGAACCTATGGATGGAGCCCTATTGTCTTGAATCATTTCCTACCATGTAGCGAGGAGCTAAAATCCTCCAACTAGAACATCCTTTTATAGATAACACACTTGAATAACTTCTTCAGTTAACCCAAACAGCTGCATCGATGACATGCCTTTAGTGGATTGCGACAAAAAGGCTTCAATTTCCCAAACTGATCATAATGAAAAAAATACTTGTGAACATTCCAACGAATTATAATCCTTAACTGATGAAGGAAACCCCTCAATAATTGTTTCCTTTGGCATACTCCTCCCTCCATATGGGAAACCTTCATGAGTGCTAAGAGAAACTAGATTTCCAACCACCACAGACTACTCTCTGAGAACCCACTAAGCTAAGAATTACTCATCCACCAACTTCACAAAATGAACTTTCCTAGATAATAGGACTCACTATTTAATATCTGTACAAAGACACCAAACAAAGAGAGGAGATTTCATCTGATCCTATAATTCTATTTCTGAAGAAAAAGAAACTATCTCCTTAAAATGGTGATCACAAGCCTTCACTGTCTGATGTACTTGATGAACACTCATTAGCTCTACCAATTTCATTAACTTAACATACTAAAGTAAAAAACCTTCAAACAAAAGTGGACTTAATAAATTCCCACAACATCCCAAAGTGAAATGAATCTGGAATGATCACCTTCCACTACTCCAGATCTAGACCCCAAAACAAACCCAAAACAACACACACTCTGATGGCTTCAAGAGTTCCCAATGACTTGAATTCACCTTCAACTTCCTCAATCCACTCTAAAACCTCTAATAAACCTCGATCACTATGGAAGATGGGAAGAAACCAGAAAGGGATCAACTCTACCACTCCATTAAGAGTTTTGGTAGAACCAAAAACCCGAAGAGACTCACTAGAAATAATGGGGATATTTCTAGGTAGCATACTTTGATTAATATTAAAACCAAAAGCTCAAAATAAACATCTAATCAAAACTCAACCAATAAAGCACCTCATGACAAAAGAACCATCTCATAATCCAAAAATCATAATCCAAACCAAAATCTCTATTTTAAAAACCACCATTTTGTTCCAATTTCTAAAACCACCTTATTCCAAGGCCATTATCCAAACACTAAAATTATCTTTCAAATATAGTTTTAAACACAAATTCATGGTTTTAAAACAAAACAAACCTTGAAACCATTTTCCTTTTGAAAATCCATTTTTTGAAAATAATTTTTCATTTCAAAATTTAACCACACCAATCAAATCCAAACCAGTACACAACTCAGATGGAAACTACCGAAATTGGGAACTAGTGACCATGCAAGACTCATCCACATGGTTTAGTGGACCATGTCCAAAACAACCACAAATCAGTAAGAATATCTTGAATCATTATTTTAAGATATACACGGGTGAATACTCCACATAAGACTACTATGAAACAGTGGTTCACCTATATTGTGATTCCCTATCCACTCACCCAAAACCGAAAGAAAAACTCAAAACCTGTACTACCCCTAAAAAATCTAGGATGAGAGAAAGAAATATTTCTCGAAGATCATCCAATACCTAACTATTATGTCCTGATAGTTCTAATCTCCATTCTACCTAAGGCCTAAATAGAAAAGGGATGATATGATACCATATTGTGACAAACTAGGTTGAGCTTCCATTCAACCCAACACCCGAACCGGTCTGAGACAAGCCTAACGAGGTGTTCCTAATCCACATGGGAAATAAATAGCCCTGGGCATAAAATATAATCCAAATTGGAATGATTTCTACATGAAAAAAATATAAAAGAACCAAAAATATCACAATATATAAACTATTAATATACAATAACAATAAATACAAAACCAAATCTAGATATAGAGGAAACTAACATGATAGAGACTAAAAGGAAAACTAAACCAAACTTCATCTGACATGATCTCCATGTGACCTCTTGGTCAACACCAACCACAATACCGACCTTCCCCAAAATCAACACAAACCATAAACCTTAACCTACAAAATATCATGGGTCTACCGACAATGAGTTTCACAAGTAGGGTATGAACATAAACAACTCAATAGGTAATCAACACAGTGTCCATACATTTCCTTCCCCTAAATGGTCCACAAAACACTATTTTAAAGTATATATTGAAAATAGGTTTTATCATTTCAAAATCCAAAGATGGATTTCTATAAAAACACACTTTTATAAACAACACATGCTAATACCTTTATAGAATAGGGTTCCACTTAAAAACACAATTCTTTCTAAAAACCAAAACCCAAAGAAGAATCCAAGAAAAGTGACAAGAATGATTGTGCTGAAAATTAATGGAAACATAACAAGAACATGAAATTATAGAAAAATTGTATAAAAACAAGGAATAATATACTAGTTAAACAGGTAATAACACATAATAGAAATAAGCAGGAATATGCAGATAAATAATCTTGTGAATTTCCTAAACATATATAGAAGAAGCGTTGGGATGTGATCCATTTATACTCACCTACCAATGTATTATTCATCTTTATAGTCAATAACCAACTGGAATCTCTAAACTAGTCAATCTACTTGTATGTACCACATGTCCACTCAGCTAATTTAGGAGGTAACATCCCAACAAATCCGGATCAGTATGTAACCATCACTCGACACTCTAGATGGTGCCCAGGAATACCATGATAGTAGTACAAGGTGAATGGGAAGGTTCTCACATGTTTGGATCAAACCCATAACCCTCAGTCACCGTGTTATCCTAGACCAAAAATGAAACCTCCTATTAAATGACCCCCTCCTTAATGGATCCACCATAGTTATTCCCATCATCAATCAAGCCATTCACAAATGCCAACTGATCCTTTACATTACATGGGTTCCAAAACCAATTTCCAAAACATATTAAGGTACCAACTTGATATTAACATTTTACCAAAAAATATAAACTTAAAAATCCATTTATAAATCCAATATAGACACATGACACTATATAATGGTTCCAAATGGGCCTTCATATCATTTATAAAACAAACCACAATTCAAGTCTCTAAACAAGATAGTCTCTAAGAAACACATTTGAAACAATCCTTAATTCATTTTAAAAATAAGTGACCATTTAGAAACAATGGAACTATCATGAATAAATTGGAATTTAGAAAATTCTATTTGAAATGGGGAGGTTTAGGTAAAAGGAGGTAGAAGAAGGAATGTTGTTTGTAAATCCAGGTTTGAGGTGACCCTCCTTTTCAAATGTCATTATCTTTTGTGTTCCCGTCCATATGTGTAACTCATGCACATATGGATGTGACCACATCCAATGTTACTATTTAATAATCAATGTTAGATCATTAAAATACACAAAAACCATTTTATAGAATTGGCACTTACATTTCCACCAAACATAATAAGCCACACATAAACACAAAACCATAAGAGTCACCAATTCTCACACACAACACCCAATTCACAACCAACTCGAATCATCAAAGCATAATTAAGGATAAAGGCATTATGAAAATACTTCCATTCATAAAAAAAGGACAATTTACATTTCATCAAACACCTCACATGCATGTATACATAATAATATTAATGAAAACCCTTTTAAAAACAACTCACACCTATTTTATATCATAAAAACACCAAAAACATTTAATCTGACCCAAAAACATGATTATCACACTTATAAACTAGTTAAAAATACTAAAGCATAACATGGAATGGTTTTTAATGTAATATAATATAAAAACCTACCTCAAAAAATGAATCACATTTCCTTTGACAAAATCCACAAAGAAGACACTCCAACAATGGATCACAGCCTTAAAAAAGAAAATCCACCCAATTTTACACAACCCTAGATATACAAGTCATCCAAACATGGCTACTAGGGTAAGAAGAGAAATTTAAAATGGTGGAAAAATAAATGAGAAAGAGAGGGGAGCCCAAAAATTTAAATCTTGGTGAATAATCCCCAAGAAACTGCATAAAAATAAAATTGGAGGAGCTTAGAGGAGAGAAAATTCTCCATGGGTGGAATCATTATCATGGGGTATAAATGGGGAAATACAAGAGAAGAAACACTAATGAAAAATAAGGATAAATGTAAAAATATCCCTCTTCTGTTGGGTTACACAATCAACTTGCATGGTTAAAAAAATGTGGGAAAACCTTGAAATTCCCCACTTTCTAGAGTTTCACTGGCTTCACACATAGGCTGTAAGGTTAGTTTAACCATATAACTTAACCATGAAACCCATGTACACTTAGGATGTATTGTAATACTAACTATACACCTTAACTGGGTGATCTAGAAAATTCCCCAAATTTCACCCTTTTCACCTAAAAAGTACCCAAAATCAAGGGTCTAAATCATCCAATAAATACACCCCATAGATAACTGACACTAAGAGTGTCACAAACTCCCCACCATGCCATTTTCTCTCCATACCTTTCACAGTAACCATGAATAGGGCCAAAAAACACACAAAACATCCCAAATTAAAAAAATAATCACCAAAACATCAAACCAAACCTCAACTAAAAATATAAACCATCTAAAAGATGATAAAAATAAAATAAATAAATGAAATATAAGGATAGGTTGTGGAAATTATCCCCACAAAAAAAAACTTTTTCCCCCCATAAAGACACCCAGTTGAACAAGGACAATAACTCAAACCCAAAACAAAACGAATCCAAATGGAACCATGAACCTTGGGGTGACCTTTTCACGAGTGCAAAAAATGTTTTTTACTTCAGTTATTTTTCATTTTTTATGTCTATTTTTGGTTGATCTTATTGCAGGGGACATTATAAATATTGTTTTTTATGTTGGTTATTTTAAAACTGACATAAAAAAAATAAATCCGAATCCATTTTCACATCGGTTCCTAAAAAACCGACTTGGAAAATGGTTCGTAGTCATGATTTATTACGTCTATTTTTAAATAAAGACCATAATTCATTGTTTATTTAGTCAGTTATTAAATAACCGACATAATAAACAACCCCTCCAAAGCATTTTTCACGTTGATTATTAGAAAATTGATGTGAAACACAAGGTTATCACGTCAGTTATTTTCATTACCAACGTGATAAACCAGTCTGTGAATCAGTTTTTCACGTCGGTTAAAAAATAACCAACGTGAAAACATATATACTACGTCGTTTATTAAATAACCAGAATAACAAAACATTCCCATGTATTTATTATGTCATTTATAAAATAACTGATGTAAAAACCAATTTTTTTTAATAATACAATTCAACCATAACAATGCACTTCAAAAGAGGACCAGAAATAAGCAGAAAGTAGACCAAAACCAGACCAAAATCACTGGACAACCCCCACCCCCAAAGACACCCTCACCCCCTTGGACAGCCCCCATCCCCTCGACACCCTGACTCCCTTGGACACCCTCCCAACCCATGGAACCCCCCTAGATAGCCCCCACCCCCTGGACACCCCTACCCCTTGGACAACCCACCCCCACCCCCTGGACACCCCCACACCAATGGACACCCACCCACCCCTAGTCACCCTTACCCCCCAAAAAATCCCCTCTCACCCCCTAGACACCCCCACCCCCTTAGACAGCCCCCACCCCTGGAAACCCTCCCACCCACTGGACACCACCCCACCCCAATAGACAACCCCCCACCCCCTGGACACCCCCACCCTCTTGACACCGTCCCACCCACTGGACATCCCCCACCCTCTGGACACCCCCTACACCCTTTGATAGCCCCACCCTCCTGGACAGCCCCCACCCCCTGGACAGCCCCCACCCCTTGGACACCCTCCCACCCACTGGACTCCATCCCACCCCACTGGACATCCCCCCACCCCTGGACACCAGCCCACCCCCCTGTACAGCCCCCCACCCCTAGAGACCCTCTCACCCAGTGGACACCACCCCACCACACTAGACATTCCCCACCCCCTGGGCACCCGTCCACCCCATGGACACCCAACCACCCCCCTGGATAGCCCCCATCCACTGGACACCACCCACCCCACTGGATAGCCCCACCCCCCGGACACCCGCCCACCCCCTAGACATCCCCCACCCACTGGACACCACCCCACCCCACTGGACAACCCCCACCACCTTGGACAACCCCCATCCCCTAGACAACCCACCCCTAGACATCCCCTCCCACCCCCTGAACAACCCCAACCCCTGAAAACCCCCCACCCCCTGGACACCCACCCACCCACTAGACACAACCCCATCCCACTGGACAACCCCCACCCCCTGGATATCCCCCACCCCCTGGACACCACCAACCCCTTGGACATTCCCCACCACCCTAGACACCCCCACACCATTGGATATCCCCTCCCACCCCCTAGACACCACCACCCACTGGACACCACCCCACCCCACTAGACAACCCCCACCCCCTGGGCACTCGCCCACCCCTAGAAAGCCCCCACCCCCTAGACACCACCCCACCCCACTGGGCAACCCCCACCCTTGGATACCCCCGACCCCCTTGGACAACCCCCAACCCCTGGACACCCCCACCCATTGGATAACCCCTCCCATCCCCTGGACTCCCCACCTCTGGACCCCCCACCCCTGGACACCCTCCCACCCACCGGACACGACCCCACCCCACTGGACAACCCCCCACCTCTATGGACAACCCCCACCCCTTGGACACCACCGACACCCTTGAACAGCCCCCACCCCCCGGACACCCGCACCCCCCTGGACAGCCCTCCAACCCCTGGACCCTCCCACCCCATGGAAAGACCCTACCCCCTTGGACACCCCCACCCCCTGGACACCCCCTACCCTTTGTACAACCCCCTAGACACGCCACCCCCACGAAACCATTACTATACTCTTCCCAAGTATGAAGCAAGAAGAAACCAGGCCAAAACCAGAACAAAATCCAAACCTGAAAAACATCATAACTAGACCAAAATAAGAATTACCCGAGAAAAATGACACATTCACATATATAACATTCAAAATTTAAAATGTCAACTAAAAAAACTAAATCCAACCAAAACAACTACCAAATAAAAAATTATAATTACAATATTCAAAATTATATTTTACACTACAAACAAACTAAAACCCAATGAAACATGTAAAATAATTTGACCATTCCACTTGTAAGTGTTTGACCTCTTGAGCACTATTGGTTTGAGGGTCATAAAATAGACACAAATTAAAAGGATTGTAGTTATCACTTATAATGAATAAATAAAATGAAATATTATGGAAAAGTTTATTAATAAATCTTACTAGGTCAAACATCACAAGTGTTCCAATTGTAATTATTTCATACATAAATTTTAACATATAATATTCACATTCGACGATGCCTTGTTGTTCATGAAAATTCTGTTTAAATGAGTGTCAATTCAAAATATCATTTTTCTGTAATACATCAAAAATTAAAAATTATAAAAATATATTTACCTTTACTTTTTCATATTTTATCTTGGAACGAATTTTCTTTTTTTTTCAAAATTAAACCATCCCCTGTTATAAAATAATATGAATTGGATAAATTTAAAATTCATTATAATATAAAAAACTATTAAGAAATTGAAACTTACTTTTCCAACATATTCTGAAAACATTCCCACCCATCTCCATGGATAGAGCATATCCAATAAAGTGTTTTCTCCCTTGAAAAAAACACCTAACATCCAATGATCATTGATATAAAATAAAATTTATGGTTATTGGTTTTTTTGTTAAAAGATAATGAACACATTTCCTGATATATGTTTCATACCCCACACAAAAAGGAATCATCCAACACTGCATGATTATATTTTCTTCAAATCTTTCAACAATATAAAGTGTTCTTTGTTCCTCATATAATTCATGTCCTTTAGGGGAAATCAATTGTGGGTCTATGAATCCATATACATCTTTTCGATCATTCTTCTCACACATGTTTTAAAGATACATAATTCAAAAGACATAAATACACATTTTTAATAAATATAATGCAGGGAAATGTGTTAAGACTTACATGGAAAAAATATACACCATGTTGATTCCTAACTTATCTCCAGTAACAAGCTCCATGATATCATTTTTCACAATTCCCATAGTGATTTCACGTCTACAAACATGAGCTTCCATTTGAAACTCATAATGATCCTCCAACAAATTTGAATATCTTGACAATCGGTCAAGACTACTAGAATCTGTATCTGATTTCATATCCATGTGTCTCTATTGTTTTCTATACAATATTTCTTTACCTTTGAATTATTACTATAAAAATAAATAGGAAAATATATTAGTTCTCAAATGATAAAATTTTAATAAAAAATAAAATTAAAGATATAACGTATATACCTCTATGGTAATGAGTCACCAAAATCTAGATGGCCAAACTAAAAAGTGGTTTATACTATGTCCAAATATCAACACCTTATCTGTAGGTAATGATAGTTGAGTTGATCTATCTATAATATCTTTTACAGTGACCTTATGATGCTCTACCTCTAACTGTTGATGATGAATTGTATCTCCTATACAATATACTATCCCATATGAAACTATATGATAGTGAGGATCATCAAAATACAACTCATAATAAGTAGGAATATGTGGTGGAGGAGTAGGATAAAAAATGGGGTCTACAGGATAAGGTGGGGGAGTGGGAGCTACTGGTGGAGGTGGAGGATTAATAATGGGGTTTGCAGGGGGAGGTGGAGGAGTGAGAGCTTCAGTTTAAAATTGTCTTTGCATGTATGAAATCATAGAATGTACCGACACTCTAATCTTTTCCTCAATAATCACAATAATATTATTAACTTTAGCCTCGAAGGATTATATTTTTTTTATAAACACCCTCAATGTTAGATGTTGAAGAACGTGGAAACACTTTTCTTACCGATACACCCGTCAGATATCCTCGTACACGGACGGAGTGTTCGGGCTTTCCCAATGCCGTAGATAAAATATCTTACTTCCTAGTAGCTGTAAATACCCCTTGTGATCTCTTCTCCTCAGAAGAATATTGTATTAATTAATTTAACATTTTTGTAATGATTCAAATTATATAATGAATATAATTAACTTAAATAAATAAAATAAATATCTTACAATCCTCTCAGCTACGATTCTCAATTCATTTAAAAGATAGTGTCCCTTTTTTCTCAACCAAACTCTCTTCTATTTTTCATGTCTAGATAGAGGGGATGGAGGGGAACCTCTCCATAGCTTGTAGACTCAACTATTAGTTTTTGTAATTTTTCCGCCATCATTTTTTCTTCCAATAATGTATACCATCCTCGAGATAAACTATATGGGTATACATTTTTAGATCGGATCTCCTGCTGGTATGTCCTTGTTTTCTATAAATTAAAAGTAAGATATCATTAACAAAACATTAATAAGATCATTTATATAAGAAATCTTATAAAATTTTACATTTCCTTTACCAAGAATGAAACTTTTCTTCTACTTTACACAAATTTTCTCAATGTGTCTTCATCTATGAAAGGATATATATGAAATGGATTGTCATGATTCTTATAACCAAAAATGAAATCATATGTGAGGGTTTATTTGAAATCCTTCCATCTCCTTACAACCATATATTAACATTTCATCCTAACTCTTACAGTGTCAGGAATATCAAATGTCATCTGATAAAGAAGAGGTAAAACCTATTATACTAGAAATATTTAAATATTAGTCAAACAATAGAAAAATATCTTACCAAAATTATCTCCAAAAAATGAGATATTATTTCTTTTCCCAAACTTCTCCAATAATCATACAAAATTATTACTTTTCTTTTAACTTGAGTTGATACAAAACTCTTAAAAATATTTGGCATTTCGTCCTCTAGGAATATCATTCTTATCAAACTAAACTAGTATCCTATCATCCTGGATACAGACAGGTGATAATTTTGGTAAACATGTGCAACCAAATTTACCAACTCTTGATCTCTTATTTGTCATTATGGGAGCACATGAGGAAGATTGGGGAACATCAATAGAATCATGTTAATGTTCCTCCCTAGATGTATGGTCATGATTCTCATCTCCAGAATCATGTGGTTGATCAACTTATTGATCTATCATTATCCTTCAAATAAAAAAAGAAAACATTATTTAAAAAATATACAGATTCATACATTAAAATACTAATATAAACAAAAAATAGAAAACTTAAGTAAGTTACATAATAGTAAACATGGTAAATTTGGTAAGCATGTTAAAAAATGGTAAAGATGGTAAAGATGGTAATCATGGCAGTGTAATTATCATTCAAAAAAATCAATAAATATATAAGTTATGTAAAGGTAAAATATGGTAAACTATTGTAAACATGGTAAACATGGTAAATTAATTGTCATTCAACAAAATCAATAGATATATAAGTTACATAATGGTAAACATGATAAAATAAACTAAACAAAACTAAAATAAACAATGATTTCTACTAATTTGTTTTAATACCTGTTTTAATAAAGAAAAAAATTGAAATATCTAAAATTTTATGAAAATAATATGTGTAAACAAGAAATAAACATATGTTACCTATAAAATTAGGAATGGAAAAATGGATTGTTTTCCCAAATTCTTTTGTCATGATCGTTTCTTATTGCACAAACCATGTCTTCAACATTATCATCATTATTTTCTACTAATATTTCCATTGAAGTAGGGATCTCACATAAATCATCCTCTTCATCAATATGATCCTCACCAAAATATTGTTTTTTCCTTGTAAAACAATGGATAACTGAAAATACGATTGATCAAATGAATAGAAAATCTATTTTTCATGTGCTTCCATTATTAAAGAATCTGTTGTGTCTTCCAATCTATTCAGATTGACAACTGTCATTCCAAATTCATCATGTCTGACACTGTTGTTACTGATAAACCATTTTCAGTTAAAAATATGAACTTTAATTTTAAATTAATCAACCTCCCATATTTCTTCAATGACTCCATAATAAGAACTTGATGCAGAAAATTGGTTTTTTTCTTTAGAACTCAAAAAAGGCATTGCTCCTGCAAACACCAATACACCACTATTCTAAACTACACTTCTGTTGTCCTAAGCTTTTGTATGAAATGTATAGACATTAATGTCATACCCGGACGATATTATCACATTAAACATGGACCACCCACTAACCATCATAATGTCTCTGATACATCTAATCTATCAAGCAAGGTCTTTTTAAACCATGGAAAAAATGTTTTGTGGTGCTCATTCAAAATACACATTTCTTTCTTCTTTGGATGAAATTGTTTCAAATCATTAATTTTCAATGTGATATATAATTTTGCATCATCTATGTTATTAAAGATGTATAATTATACCTTCTTCATCTGTTCATCTAGAAACGAATTGAATTTTAAGCTATGAATCCCCCTACCATCATTATTAATTCGTTCATGGTGAGATGGAGGCAAACCTTTGTGCTCTGCCACAACCAAGTAGCTCGTACAAAACTCCACGACCTCCTTAGAAATATACCTTTAAACAATGGGGGATTCAGGTCGATATGGATTCTTAACATACCCCTTCAATATTTTCATATACCTTTAAAAAAGATACATCCAACGAAGATAGACTGGTCCACAATGATTTATTTCTATAACCAGATAAACCCTTAAATGCACCATTATATCAAAAAAAAAAAATGAAGGAAAATAAATTTCCAATTGTCAAATTATAGAAATTACATCCTCTTCCAAAATGTTCAAA
Organism: Viscum album; assembly: GCA_963277665.1. NCBI lineage: Eukaryota > Viridiplantae > Streptophyta > Magnoliopsida > Santalales > Viscaceae > Viscum > Viscum album. Next base: position 998,813,317 of record OY728135.1, read on the forward strand.
TCATTCACATCAATAACCTTATTACAAATTTAATTGAAAAAATAAAAAAACTTCATTATAGTATTTCCGACACAGATGGGAAATATTCCACGCAATGCAACTGGTAGAAGTTGTTTCATCATGATGTTACAATCATGAGATTTCATACCTATCAACTTCAAATCCTTCAAAGATACCAAATTTTTTACATTTGAAGAATAACCTTGAGGTACTTAGATATCATGAAGACACTGACAGAAGATAATTTTCTCCCTCTTGGATAATGTATGACAAGATGGGGGAAGAAATGTTCATCTTTCTTTTAGAGTGGGAGCTAACTCCAAACGTATTTACAATGATAGTAAGTATAATCTTGCATTCAACCCATCTTTAGTATTTCCTTTAATATCTAACAATGTTCCAATCAAACTATCATAGATATTCTTCTCCACGTGCAAGACATCAATATTATGTTTCACTTCATGATATCTCCAATATGGAAGCTCAAAAAATATTGACCTTTTCTTCCAAATATGTCTATAATTACCAGGTTTATATGTCTTTTCCAATGACACATCATGGGTTTTCACCCTCTCAACATACACATCAAGGGATAAAGGTTTTGGAGAAATATAAAATTCTTGTAAGCCATTGAATGCTTTTTTTAGTCTTCTATAATATTGATCCATATGAAACAACTTTCGATGACCCATGTATACTATTTTCCTCCAAAGATACAATTGATAATATGAAGTCTATTTTTCACAAATTGGACTTGCTTTATGCCCCTTGACACTGTATCCAGACAAATTTCCATACACTGGGAATTCATTTATAGTGAACATAAGCACTACATGAATTTGAAAATATTCCATTTTAGAAGAATCATACACCCTAATACCATCCCCCATAAAAGTTTCAAATCATCAATCAATGGTGACAAGAAAACATCAATATAATTTCTGGTTTTCTTCGAACTAGAGATCATTATACTCAACATGAAATATTTGCGCTTCATAAAAACTTCAAGAGAGAGGTTTTAAATTACCAATAAAGCAATCCATGAACTATGTGTGCTACTGGGGGTTCGGTATAGATTCATTCCTTCTGTGCACAACCCATACCTGAGATTTCTAATTTAATTTCCAAATGTATGATACTGCTCATCAATTTTCTTCCATTGTGGACAATCAGCTGGATTTTGTATTTTTTCGTCACATATCTTCTCATCAACATGCCATATTAACGTTTTGGAATCATGTGAATTATCAAATAAATGTTTCAAATGATGAATTATAGGAAGATATCAAAATAACTTGATAGGGTTCTTTATAATCTCTACATCAGCCAGTGATTTTTCTTTCAACTTATGCCGTGATGTCCCACAATTAGGACACTCTAAAAATAATTAATATTCATTTCTATATATCATACCATATTTCAGACAGGCATGCATTTTCTTGTATCCCAATCCAATCGGGCATAATATTTTCTTGGCCTTATAATGTGAATTTGGAAGATCGTTGACTTTTGGAAGAATGTATTTCAACAACTGAAGTAGCTCTGTAAAACCTTTGTCACTCCATCCATGTTTCTCCATCAGGTTAATCAATCTTAACATCACCGACAAAACTGTAAAATCCGTACAACCAAGATATAATGGGTTTTCAACATCACCATATAGATGTACAAATGTCGGTTCTCTCTCAATTTGTTCTGCTGCAATATCACAAATCATTTATTCAATTCCATCGGAGTCACCATCTTTCAAATCATAATAATCATTAGATCTGACATTGTGTCCAGTTTCACCATGCCAAATCCACGGGTTGTAACTCGGATTAAAACCATGAAAAATTAGATGATATTTTATGTCTCTACTTTTCAACTTCTTCATATTCAAACATTTCAGGCAAGGAAAAAACATGTCACTGCTTGGAACATTTCATTTAGAAAATTCCAAAAAGGCATCAAAACCTTTCTCATATTCATTACTCATTCGATGTTCCATAATCCAACTTCAACTCATTATTACTTATAACAAATATCAAAATTATACATCTTGTAAAGATAAGAAAATTTTATATTTATATGAAAATATTATAATTTGAAAGTAAAATGGTTTTGAAATATAATACAAATCTATGCGTATTTAAAAAATATATGCATGAAAATTATTAAAAATATATATATATTTAGATATAACAGTTTTAAATTCATCTTCGATCCATTATTATTTAGGTACACAAAGAATACATCCTGTAGCAAGTAGATGCCAAATTCACTCTTCTGTAAAAAAGAAATATGAAGTATAAATATTAAAATATGTATACATTCAGTACTGAAAATTACACTTATCCCAACAATTTGAAACCATTTGGATATCCCCTAAAACTATCGGGATAGAATAACCTAGCAGATTCACACACCGTTGGCATGATGGTCATTGCAATAGCCCCATACCAATGGGGGGGGGGGTGTCCAGGGTGGTGAGTGGGCTGTCCAAGGGGATCGGGGTGTCCACAGGGGTGGTGGGTGTCCAGGGGGTGGGGGGTTGTCCAAAGGGGTGGGGGGTTGTCTAGAGAAGGGGGGGATATCCAAGGGGTGGTGGGGATGTCCAAGGGGTAGGGGGTGTCTAGGGGGTAGGGGGCTGTCCAGAGTGTCCAAGGGGGTAGGGTGTGTCCAGGGGGAGGGGGATGTCTAGGGGTGGGGATGTACATGGGGGTGGGGGTGTCCAGGGGGTGGGGGAGTGGTGTCGAGAAGGGTGGGGGGCTGTCAAACCCCCTACCCCATTAGACACCACCCCACCCCCGTGTACACCCCTTGGACACCACCACCCCCTGGACTGCCCCCATCACCTAAACAACACCCCCACCCCTCTAGACTCCCCAACCCCCTGGACACCCGCACCCCTAGATACCCCCTACACCCTTGGACATCCCACTCACCCCCTGGACACCACCCACACCCCATGGACACCACCACCCCTGGATACCCCCTATTTCATTGGACAACCCACTCACCCCCCGGGACACCCCCACCACCCTGGACAGCCCCCTCACCCGCTGGACACCACCCCACCCCCTGGACACCCCTACCCACTTGGAAAGCCCCATCACCCCCTGGACACCACCCCTACCCCCTTGGTCACACCCTGAACACCACCATCCCCTTGGACAACCCCCACCCCTGGATAGCCCCCACCTCTCTGGACAACCCCCACCCCCTGGACAACCCCACCCCTCTAGACAACCCTCAACCCCTAGACACCCCCACCCTCGTGGACACCCCCAACCCCCTTAGACAAACCACTCACCCCTGGATACCACCCCCACCCCTTGTACACCCCACCCCCTAAATAGACCCCACCCCCTAAATATCCCACAACCCCTCAGGACACCCCCACCCTCCTAGACACCCCACCCATGGATACCCCCTACCCCCTTGGATAACCCACTCACCCCCTGGACCACACCCCCACCCCCTGGACCCCACCCCCACCCCTGACCCCCTTGGAAACCCCCTAGACACCCGACACCCCCTGGACAGCCTCTCACCCCCTGGACACCACCCCCACCCCCTGAAAACCACCTGTTAAACACCACCCCTTGGACAGCCCCCCCCGCCCCCAACCCTCTAGATAGCCCCCTAGATATCCCCCATCCCTTTGGAAAACCCCACCCCCTGGACACCCCTACCCCCTGGGACAACCCACTCACCCCCTGGACACCACCCCCACCCCTAGACACCCCTACCACCTTGGACAACCCCCTCACCCCCTGGACACCACCCCCACCCCCTTGGACACCCCAACCCCCTTGGACAACCCCCACACACTCTGGACACCACCTCCACCCCCTTGGACACCCCCAACCCTGGACACCTCCACCCCCAGGACACCCCCACCCACTTGGACATCCCCCACCCCCTTGGACACCCCCTGCACGAGCACACACACTTGATAAAAAGACACAAAAATTGTAAACTTGCATGATATCACATCCATGGTTTATTTCACCAGAAAAGAATTTATCATGGTATAAAAGAAAACTATGAAAATTACCATGATAGCAAGAAAAAAGATATAAAAATAACATCTCAAAAAATTATTTTAGGGCATCGTGAAAAATAAAAAATAAAACCGAGCCATGTGAGGCTTACTTGAGTATTGAAAGTTGACTTGATAGATCTAGTGATAATAAATATGATGAATGATGTTGAAAAAATGAGGCTGGAGGGCATGACTTTGAAGAATCCTTTATAGTTTTTCCATGCAAGAGAGACGAGTCGTAGGTTGCCCGATCGAAGAAAATAGAATGACTGAATATGGGGAGCAATAAATCATTTAAAATCTTTATCATGTCAGTTATTTGATAACTGACATGATAAAATATTTTTTTATGTTTATAACATTGGTTATTTAATAACCGATGTGATAAATGGCGCTTTATCATGTCGGTTCTTTCGATAACCGATGTGATAAATTTTCAAGATTGGCTTTATCACGCCAGTTAAAAATAACCAATGTGATAAAGTGCCCAGATTCGATATTTCACATCAGTTATTTTATAACCGACATGATAAAGCTAATCTCAATATTTTTTACGTCAGTTAAAAAATAACCAACATCAAAAAGTGATTCTCATCGATTTATCACATCAGTTATTGTATAACCGATGTGATAAATCAATTTTTACATCTTTTCACGTTAGTTATAAGGAACCGACATGAAAAATGCAGATTTGTTAAATGTTTTTTCCACTAGTGTTTAATCCAAAAGTCACACCCTATCATCTCTAAGAAAAACCATAAAAAATAACCACAAAAAGGAGGATGGTTCTCCCCACCACATGAAACCGAACAAAAATAAAAACATTGAATCTCCTAACATGATGTAACTGACACAGAAAATCCCATGAAAACCGTCAACTTAAGGCGGAATCCCCCAAAAATAACTCAAACTGATTAGAGAACCAAAACATGATTGATCATTTCCACAATATTCAAACATATCCTAAACAAACATAATAGAAAACTAAAAATTATCAAAAAAAGGGTAAGTACACACAAGAGAGAACAAATATTTAAAGACGTTCATCCAAAAGACACAACCACTAGAATTCCAACAGAACAATCCCACACAATTTTTAATAAAAAGTAATAACCTACAATAATAAACATAAACAAAAAATAGGATCTCAAACTATTCCCGCTACAAGGTTCCAACATCCTTGTGGATTCCTGATTGTGTGAAGAGATTCTCTCTGAGGCCTATCGTTGAATCCCTATTGTCTTAAAGAATCTACTTACTCATAGTTAGGATCTCATATCCTCCAATCATAACTCCCTTTTATGGCCGCTCTATTTGAAAAAAATTATATATGTGACCCAAATGGCTATATCAATGACACAACCTTGGAGGATTGTGACAAGACATCTTTGAGTGACCAAACTTACTACACTAGAAACCTATTAGTAAACGGTCCGATGAATGAGAATCTATAACCGATGAAGGAAGATAATCAAGAACTGGTTCCTCTAGATTACACCTCTCACAATACCAGGAACCTTTACAATCCCCAAGAGAAACTGGATTTCCAACCACCATATAATATACTTCAGGAACCAACTCAGCTAAGAATGCCTCATCTACTAACCTCCCAAATTCAACTAATAAGAAAGAAAGAACTCACACTTTAATATCTAAAAGAAAACATCAAATGAATAGGGGAACTTTCATAAGAACTTTTAATGCTATCTTAGAATAGAAATAAACTAACTCTTTAAAATAGTCAACATAGGCCTTCACTATCCACTGTCTTTTCTGAACTCTCATGAACCCTTAAACTTCTATACCTTTACCTCCTCCGGAACAAACCATTCGATGAATTTTTTCCTAAACAGTTCCCATAACATCCCAACCTGAAATTACTTAGGGATGTTCACCTCCCCCCAATCCAAATACAGACCCTCAGACAAACCCAAAACGACATGCACTCTCAAGGATTAGGTAGTTACTAATGACTGGAATACACCTTTTACTTCCTCAAGAAACTATGCACCCTTTAATATATCTCAATCACTATGGAAAATGAGAAAAAATGGGAAAATGATCAAATCTACCACTACAATAGGAGTTTTTGTATGACTAAAAGATAGATAAGATTCACTAGAAACATTGGGGATCTTTATGGGTGGCATAATCTAAACAAAATCAAAAACAGAAAACCCAAAATCCACATCCAATAAAACATCTACAAAAAGAAAACTTCATTCCCAAAAAACCATCTCTTAATAAAAGAATAAAAAATAAAACCAAAATACTCTTTTAAAAAATGACAATTTCATTCAAACTTCCAAAATTTCCTTCTTATAAGGCCACTATCAAGATACCTAAACCAACATTAAAATATATTTTTAAAAATCAATGCACGATTTTCAAACAACCCAAACACTGAAACCATTTTCTTTTTGAAAACCCTTTTTTCTAAAAACCATTTTTCATTTCAAAATTTACCCACACTAGTCAAAGAAAAACCGACACACAACTCACATAGAAACACCAGAAATATAAAACTAGTGACCATGAAAGTCTCATACACATTTTTTAATGGACCATGTCCCAATAAAGAACCAATCACAAGGAGTATCTTGAGCTGTTAACTCAAGATTCACATGGGTTACTACTCCACATAATCCTACCCTGTAGCACCGGTCCACCACCATTATCATTACCTATCCACTCACCCAAAAAAAACTAGAATACCCATGGAAACTTGAGTATTAAATTGATAAAGTGTTTATGATGATCTTCCCACACCTACCTCCAATGTCCCTAAAGTCCTAATCTCCAATCCAAATAAGGCCCCAAATAAAATAGGGATACTCTGATACCATTTTTTCAAGAACCATACCTGGATTCCATCCAACCTGACACCTGACCTAGTTTGAGACAAGGACCGAGAGGTGTTCCTAATCCTCCTGGGATAGAGAATAGTATTGAGCATCAAAGATAATCCAAAATAGAATTAATTTTAACAAAAAAACTAGGATTAATGAATAAAAAAGAGCATGCTAAAAAGAACTATAAACACCTAAGATTAAAAAAAACTAGATCTAGATACAACATAAACTAATAAGAAAAAACAACAAAAGAAAACTAAAAAAATATACAATTCAAAAAATATCTACATTCCCTATTAGTCACCAGCAACCATAAGTCCAATCTTCTCCAAATGAAACCTAAACCAAAAACATAAACCTACAAAATAGATCGAGTCTGCAAAAGTCAAGTGGAACAAGTAGGGTATGAGCATAAAACACTCAGTAGGTAAGTACCATAGAGTACATCCATTTCCTTTCTCAAAATAGTCTAAAAACAGTAGTTTGAAGTACATATTTAAAATAGGTTTTTTCATTTCAAAATACTAACACATCTTTTCAGAAAATCCACTTATCTAAAAAACACACACCACTACCTTTTTAAAACAGGTTTCCACTTTAAAACATACCTATTTCACAAAACCAAAACCCAAAGAAGAATCCAAAACAGGTGATAAGAAAGTATATTATGAAATTGAATGAAAATAGAAAAAGCAGGTGAAATACTAGAAAAACGGTACAAAAAACAAGCTAGAAGATACTAGTAAAATAGGTAAAAACACACTACATAAATGAGCAGGAACATACATATAGACTATCATGGGAATTTCATAAAAATATCCAGAATAAATGCCTGGACACACTCCATTCTGAATCACCTAAAAATGTATGGTACATCTCCATATTCAATGACCAACTGAACTCTCTAAACTAGTCAATCCAATGGAACATCCCACCTAACCTCTTAGCTAATCCATGGGGCACCAACTCATATAATCATGGTTAGTAAGAAACCATCACTCAAACCTCTAGATGACACACAAGAATCCCATAATAGTAGTACAAGGCGAATGGGGAGGTCCTCACATGCATGGATCAAACCAATAACCCACAACCACCATGCTTGACTAGACCAAATACAGAGACCACCTATGTGAAGACCCTCCCCTTAGAGGATCCACCATATATATCCCCATCCCCAAACAATCCATTCACAAATTCCAACCATGCCTTCACATCACATGTGCTTCAAACAGAATTTCCAAAACATCTCAAGGCACCAATTAAGTATTGAAATTTACCAAACCAGATGTACTTTTATAAGTCCATTTAAAAATATAAGAAAGAAACACAACACACTAAAAAGTTTCCAAACATGCCTTTACATCATTCATAAACAAAACCAGAATTCATGTTTCCAAATGTGAAAATATTTAGGAAAAACATTTGAAACAATCCTTGAGTTCATTTGAAAACCAAGTTACCATCATGAGTACATTGGAATTTGAAATATTCTATTTAAAATGGGGATGTTTAGGTAAAAGGAGGAAGAAGAAAGAATGGTATTTTGAAATCTGGGTTTGAGGTGAACATCATTTTCAAATGACATTATAATTTGTTTACCAATACATATGTGCTCCCCATGTGCACATGTATGTGAAAACATCCAATTTTACTATTAAATAATCCATGTTAGAGAATTAAAATACCCAAAAAACAATTTATATAACCACCACATTCTTTTCCACTAAAAACAACAAGCCACACATAAACACCAAACTAAAAAAGTCACCAACTACCACACATAACACACAATTCACAACCAAATTGAATCATAAATGTATAAGAAATACTAAAAAAAACTCTAAACACCCAAATAAATTTAGAAAGAATATTTAAATTTCATCAAAGACCACACATGAATATATACATAGTAATTTTTAAGAATACCCTTTGAAAACCAATTTGAAACAATCATCCATCATGAAAAAACTAAAATAAATTAAAAAAACAGACCGAAATCTTGATTTTAACACTTATAAAGTAGTTAAAAATACTCAAGAATCACATATAATTGTTTAGAAAGGAAAATAATAGAAAAAACTACCTCAAGTGGAAGAATCATGCCACCTTCAACAAAATCCACTAGAAAGATGCTCCTAAAATGACTCACAACCCTGAGAAAGAAAAACTCACAATTTAATACCACCCTAGGGTATCCAAATTGGAAAAACATGGCTAGTAGAGTTATTGTAGAAATGTAAAATGGAGGAAAACCCAATGGTAAAGATATGGTATCCCTAACTGTTCAATTCAGGTGATGAATCACCATGAAACCACATAAAAATAACCTTGGATGAGCTTGGAGAAGCCAAAATTCCCCATAGGAGGTGCCTGTGTTACAGGGTTCAAATGGGGAATGCCAAGGGAATTAATCCTAATTTAAAATAAGGAAGAATATAAAAAAACCACCTCTAGTGGGTTTCATAGTTATCTCTAATGGTTAAACAAACTGTGTGAAAACCATACAATACACCACTATCTAGAGTTGCTCGGGCTGCACAGATAAGATTCATGGCTAGTTTAACCATGCAACTTAACCATGTGACCTATTGAAACTTAGGATGTATGGTTAAACTAAATATGCACCTTAACCATGCGACCTATAAAAATCACCTAAACTTCACCCTTTTCACCCAAAAAACCCTTTAACTCACGTGGCTAAATCAACTAAAAAATACACCATATATAGAAGTGATACTAGGGGTGTCACAAACTCCCCACCATCCTATTTTCTCCCCATAAATTTCACACTAAACATGAATAGGGTAAAAACCCACGAAAACATCCAAAACAAAAATAAATACACACTGAAACCTTGACCCAAACCTCATCATAAAAGATAAACTATCTAAAATCAAATAAAAATAAATGAAATAAATGAAATCCAAGGTCAGGGTTTGATATATAAATCTACTTGAATCATCCATACCTTCACACAAACATAGAATCTTTGTAATGATATACAAAATATATCATTTATGAAAAATCACGAGTAAAAGTTCCTGTCAAAAGGACATAGTAGTTGTGATCTTCATTCATTTCAAATAAATGAAAATATTTGTTCATATATTCACCTTTTAATAAATGATAATATTATTTGAATATATTAATACTTTATCACATCTCTATAATAACTTATTTTCTTCTCATCTCACCATCATTATATTATTGATTCACATGATAAAATTCATATATGAAAATATAAATAATCTTTATTAATTTACACCAGTGTATTTCCTCTATAACTATAATTTAAATCCTTTAATAATTTTACCATTTAACCTTCCATGAATTTTAATATAATATTCTCCACGTGGTATTAACAAATGCTAGGATTAACCTATATTTAATCCATAGACTTTTTAATTTATTCCACATATATATATCATCAATAAGTGTTGCATCATGTCTGGATTTCAAACTAAAGAACCAAATTTGGATAATTTCATTTCATATTCATCTAAATAAATCATATTTATTCTCAAAACATCTAATAAATTCATCTTCACTCATTACCATCGAATTAAATATCTTGAATCATCAATGAAACCTTAATCATGATGTTTGGAACACTGAAGACTAGAAAAAAAATCATATGATTTAAATATATTCTTCAATAATATTTCTATTGGCATTGAATTCCACTTAAGGCCATATATTGGAATATTTCAATGACCTAGAGGAATATTTCAATTCCATGGATGATCCTGAGAATCCCAAGGATGTCACGCACAATAGTGGGTGTTTGTGAACAAGTAAGATTTCTTTATGAAAGACTCTTTTGCACCAAATGCGACATAAAAACCCATATTATTCTATTTCCTATATCTAAATGGCCATGTCATATGCATGAAGGAAGCCATATCGGTGTGCAAGAATGAAATCCTCATGCAATACTCTTCCTCGCGAAATGCGATGTCAAACTTCCTCTTCCGTATAGGCCACCTTGTGTGCCACCACCTAGATTTTCACCAATAAATAGTGGGGTACCCCCTCCCTTAATAAAATAGTTCGAAAGTCAAAACATCACTCTTTTTTTAATATGACCCCTTACACGACTGTGTGAAAGTCAATATGTCAATGTATTGGATCATTTATGATAGGTCTCCCATGGTACCCCTTTGGGTGGGCCCTCTAGGGCTTGACCATCACCCATTTGCATTTTTCCCAAGTCAAGTTCACATAAAAGACCCCTCTTGTGCACAAGTCTTACCCTTGTGTTGTACATCTTTAATTCAAGATCCTTCTCCTTGTGCACTTGGATCTAAACTTACGTAAAGCCTTTGAATTTATTCACAAGCCTCCAATCTTGTGTGAACACCTTCCTACATACTCCATGTGTTTCTATCATTCCAAGACCCCATGTTTGATATTATATTGCATGAAACATCCCTATCTTGCATGTACCTCCTCTGGGCGGCCCTCCAGGCTTGTGCATAGTGATTTCATGGTCCCTCAAGTGGTGCTACATTTTATGTTTCTCTATATCATGATTCTTCGCATAGGTACGCTCACATCTATTGATTCTTCACATAACTATGCTAAAATGGACCCCTTTATCGAAAAATCCTCCACCTCACTCCTGTCATAAATTTCTTGTGACTTATCTCCCCCATGTGAGGGTTGGTACAAGTTATGTAAGTCCAAGGGGTGGGGATTAAGTCATCATTGTCTGATCTGCAGGTTTTTAAACTGCCAAGTACACTTCTTCCTCAACACATGATTTTATAATATGATCACTACATGTGTGATGTGACTGTAAGTATTCGAAGGAGAATGAGAATCATAGCTCTCATGCTATCCCTATCCCTCTGGGATTTGTGACCATGTGTTCCATGAGCAGTCTTCACATAAGCCCCGACACACCTTGACATGGTGTTCCTTGTACAACATCCATATCCTCCCCATACATCGACTCAAAATACATGGGATTCCCTCCTAGAGTAAGTCCAAATCTTCACCATTCCTCATGGTCACATGTTTCACACCATGATCATGAGGTTTGCTACTACCTCTTGTTTTCATCACCGAGCATGGATCACATGGAATTAGAGAAAGTAGCAACCATGACATCCTCTTTGGGCCGCTAACCATGCGTAAGACCCATGACCTACTTTTTTGAACTACGTGGATTGTTATCACCATATTCTACATAGGGTATATAGTAATCCTCCCAATGAATTAATCCCAACTTTCATCTATCCCGACCACTTCACATCATTTCTCCTTTATCCTGTAAGACGTTAAACTACATGCCCCTTTTTCCTTCCCAACTATGTGGGTTTTGATCCCTTTAAGTTATGTAGGAAACCTCTCTAAGGATCAATCACACCCAATGGTAAGATCTGGTGCTCCCTCATAGGGATTCTCTCTCCAGATGTGAAATAATCCATTTTTAGTACACATCTTCTAAATCCGCCTCCCTTGGGGTTTTTTGATCCATTAATATGGGATACTAACCATGCATAAGCCTTAGCATGTCTAAGGGTCATTGTAATTTGTGTACACCCCCACCAAATGTCCCCTTTTCCTGGGATGCTAACCATGCATAATCTCTACACTTCACCATACATATCCAACCAAGATTTATCCTCTTACGATGGGCTGCTAACCTTGCATAACCACTAGCATGTCTCTGGGATTATTTCTTTTATGTACACCCTGATTCTATTCCCCTTCTCAAACTATGTGGAATTTGATCCCCCTATATCGGGATACATAATAATCCTCCCTAAAGTTTATTTCCATAACCCATGTTCTATCATGGCCTTTCCTTTAATCCATTTTTTTGGGAAGGTCATGCCCCAACCCGTAGGTTCCACTTCCTCCGGGTCCCCTTCCATGTTCTCCATTATCATGAGATGCCTCCTTAGGTGTATCATCGCGCCATTCAAGAACTAAGTTGTCTTTGATTATCTTCCACTCAGATATGTAGGAAACCTCCACAAGGATCATTCACAACACCATCATATTCAAATCAGTTCCATCTCCTCCTTACTCACCCTTCAACACTTTCCTCAATATCCATCCTGATCTTACCTAGGCTGCCACAACCTAGTGAACTCATTCCAACCAAATGGGAAGGTAACCATGTGGAATCCCTAAGACACCCCTTCAAATTACATAGGTCTTGATACATGTCTTCTACACAGGGTATGTAAGAAGCCTCCTTGAGGTTCAATCCTAACCAATGGTAAACCTTATTGTCCCCTTTATTGGGACCCACCATCCTATGATATTCCCTTTGTGGTGTTCATATCATCCATCACAGTGTGAAACATTCCCTTTTTGGTACACGCCATCCTGTGAGGGTCATCATTTGGCATTATGATCCATCCATCTAGTAAACCATTTGGGTACTCCCTCCTAGGGATGTACCCATCTAATCCAATCTCATTTGTTTTCGGATCAATTTGATCTATCTCCATTATATGTTAAAGACATGGAATGACCCATGTTAAATATGGGGATCCCAAGAAAACCTCAGATACATGCCTCTAGAATAAGATACCCCATGATCGATGTGGGAATCCTTGAGTTTCTGTGCCCTTGAGAATCCATCTGACAAGGAAGAATATTGGTGTTACATTTTTTCAGCATCCAAACTTGCCACACATGACTCTACATGATTACTCCCATAACTGAAGGTTTCTTACCTAACACGAACCTTTGGGATTCCCATTCATAAGCATCATAATTAACTGGAATCCGTATAGATATGGAACCAGGAATGAATTTCAATAACAACGTCCTAATTTATGAGGGAGAACTGGACTAGGCAATGAGTTCTGAATAGGGATCCATGGTGGGAGGAACCAACATCACATCATCCCATTCTGATCAAGGAGAAAACATCAATAAAGAAGTTATGGATTTTTCCCTCCTTTGGAAAGTGGGAATGTGGGGTACAATGCGATAATTAGAAAGCATCAATATGATTTTCAACATAGCACGCCCTGGTGAAAGCATCAGAAATAGAAATGGTGAACCCGATGAGAATTAGTTATCCTCAACTATGGGAATTAGTAGCACTTGATACATCAATAGATTAGTGTGTCACCATATTTAGATATCTGGTGCTAGGTCCTACTAAGAAAATACTAGGCATGGTCTGAGAATCACTATAATTTGGGGTAGTAGATCATTTGGGTATTTCAGTCTAAGACATTGTTAGTATTGATATTTCTCTCAAACCATGGAAGAATGAATGACATGGGGGAATTGGGAATTTATTTCAAACATATGTGTTGATTTAATAATATTCAGGATCTGTAGGATGCAATAAATAGCTATAGGAAACCAGTCTCCTCCCACCCACAAATGCAGGGGAAGTGGAAATTCTAATGCATCAACTTCGAATGTCTCTGCCACTGCCAAGATATCTTCTATAACCACAACTTCCATGCACCCACACCCCATTCCACCCTCTAAGATCATCCATAAGAGGATTATCAATACTATCATTCAACTATACAATTAATAAGGGTTCATCCAAACAAGGGATATGGACGATCAAGATTTGGAGGCTTCCGTGACTCATCATCACCACCACCCCAAGGGTTGCGTAGAGATCCATTGCTCCCCACTCCAAAGTTCAACCATTTTGGGAGCCTCTCTCTAGAATGATATTATAATCCACTCCCCTACACCGATGAGGTGAAAGATTTTCGATTCTCCCCAGCTTTGACTTTATCCAGGGATATTCCAAGGAGGGATCCCATGAGGCAACGTCAATTCCTTCGTCTGGTCACCCAGACCGAATAGTTCTTGTCTTAGAAACCAACTCCACTAGCCCTGGTCTAGCTGAATTGACGTCAATTTCAGGCATAGGCTTATGAAGATGCCCTTCAGGGGAAATCGTCTTCTATAGCTTTAATAGCCCATTCCACCACTGACATAGAATATCAGTACTCTATTATTACATATCATGGGAATGTCTTTTCTGGATGAGGATCGAGACCCTATCTGAGCCGTGGTAAGGCTGGGCTCACTCTGGCGGTCACCGGTGCGAGAAATAACCATAACGTGCTGACCTATGATGAATAAGATTAGTACAAAGGCCCTCCCCATACCATTTTTGGATATAATAGAGGTCCTCACCACTCCCTCACCCAGCAGGGAGGTCTTTACCATGCTACTAGAACCAGTCCAGGTAGATGTTTTTCAATCTCATTGACCCACAACATGAAATTCTTACCCATTATTGTGATCCCAGGTATGGAGTTTTTACGTATATTTCATGTCATCAACGTGAAGGTCCTCTTCATGTCATCACCACCTTCTGCAGAGGTCCTCCCCACTTCATCGATGCTCATCATGAAGGTCCTCCCCGTGTTTGGTTCCATGAGTATGAAGGCCCTCCTCATGCCACCATAGGAAACCAACATGGAGGTATTCCTCATATTCTCATTCTCTTCTCCAGAGGCCCTCCCATCTCTAGAGCTCCATACTACTGAGGTTCTCCCCATGCACCAGGTAAAAAATATATAGGTACTCTTCATGTGTCATTCGACATATTCCAGGGTGATTCTCACACCATAGCTCATAAAAGTGGAGGTCATCCTCACTTTAATGACAACTGAATCATATTCCCTCCTTGTAACCCATCCAGCACAAGTGGAGGTCCTCCATACTCTAGCATCAACCCACATAAATATCCTCCCCATATATAAGATCACAATTTCCCTGAAGAACCATCTTGGGGAAAGAGGGAAAAGAGACACTGCAGAATGAAGAATTCAGAGAAGCGCCAGATCCTAGTCAACCAAGTCTGCTTCTTAGATTCTGAAGTGGAATGCAACTCGATAATGGAGCCTTCACCCCAATCCTCAGTATCAGGGTATGGAGTAGGAACCCGATGCATTATTTTTGATCTCCTGAAAGATATGTTCACAATATCCTTGAATCCCTCTATATGTATATGCAGGAGGAGGTAGATTTGGACCCCTTCCAGGGTATTTCTATGCAATATTCTCTACCATTACTAGACTCACTCTCTACCTAAACACGAGATAATGGGGAGTTGTTATGGTGTTTGGCAGATGACGAACACCATACATGTACCCCACCAATGATTTCCACCCTTGTATAGGAAGTAATGTTAAATATCCCATCCTATAGGGATGTTGGGATGTTGTTAGTACCATCTTTGAGGGACAACCCTGTAGGTAGTAGTTTTTTAGATCTCACAAATTTCTCTCCCCCCGACCATTCTACCATAGAAATGGTCCATATCAGTTCCATTTATAGTCCCACAGCCACCGCCAGTCAAGGAATGGGGAAACTAGATGCTGGATCCTACTTCTGAACAAATAATCTTATGGGATATTATTACAGTGGACCAATTCTTAGAGATGTTCTAGCTGATGGTTACACCAGACATCAATGCTCCAGATTCCCTTGACGGGGATGAAGTAACATGTTTCCACCATACTCTTTGGAAAATTCATTTATATCTCCATCATCAACATCTAGTTTATTTGAAGATCCCTAAGAATTATGATGATATCATGCAACAACGACTCATGGTTAACCTGGCCATCCTTCCCACTACTCAACACCCAACATCGTCTGATTATCACCGAATCCCCCAAAAATAATATGTCCATAGCATCAATTTTCTCCACATTATTATTTTTGAGAAATCACAACAAGTTTATATTCGTAGATGGGGGTAGTATGAAGCTCTCTATTTCATCTTGATCCGGCATCAAACCAATCTTCTGGGTGATATTGAGGACATTCCTCTAGGTGTAGTGGCAGTACCCATGGATGAACTCATAGATAAGGATCCTGAGATAGAGATCATTGAATAAAACCTATCCCTTGGGGTAGTTCCACCACTAATGGATCCCCTAGGAATCGTCACTTTCCATTAGAGACATTTTCTTGGCCTCGCTGGGCCCAACAAGTCATTGGATTTTAGTCGGGACCTCAACAAGGGTAAAGGACCCCTGGGACTATTGAACCCTATAAACCATCTGGTTCAGTACATAAGATGGAAGATGAACTAGAGAAGACTACATTGCTCCAAAAACTCATGGAACATAAAAGGTTCATTGAAAATATCCTTGCTCAGTGCGTTGTAGAGCGACATTTAGGTTATGGTGATCTTAGTATGATCCCATCCTTACTCTACTGAGGAAATAAGTGCAACCACAAGTTATTCTAGTCAAATTGCATCACATCTATCATGCTAACCCCGATTATCCAAAAAGTGTATAGGCCAAATCATATGGAATGGGGCCTTGATATACATCATCGAACCCACCCAGACTGTGTGAAAACCATCTCCATGATGCTCTTTTGATTATTCCTCCTGATTCTCCATAGGTCAATCCTCCAAAAGTTCCTTGGGTTATTTCAAAATCCTCTCCATGAGTCACTGGGCTCACTTATCATGTTTATAAACCTGCAAATGGATTGGTTGTTAGGAATCCTCACAAAGATAGGAATCCCCATCCAGTTGATGTGATTTATTCTCTCATTGCCTACCTTGAGGCTCTTAATATGCGATAGGTGGTGATTCCACCTGATGGAAAGTCATATCTAGCATGGGTAGATGACATGAAAGTGCCCCTATATTTTGGAAATCCATCCTTCTCCCCCTTTAACCAGATGAGTGACCTGCTGTAGCATATAGACCACTTCATCTCTAGGTGTGGGCCTATGCTAGAAACTCTAGTGCAGTAGGAAGCCAACAAAATTTGGTATGTCATACAGACACTGGAAGGGCCTTTGTTCATGTAGTATAGCCATTAATCCATCGAATATGTATCCCATTGAATGGATCTCTACAGGTAATTCTTGTATCAGTTCAACTCCACCACTCAAAAGACAAGTATTTTTGACCACTTCATGTGTATGAAAAGGCTATATGAGTGAGTCTTATACTTCGTCACCTGGTGTAAGGGCCTCACATATTCACTCGACATGTAAATAACTCAGGATAAACTGCCTATGATGTGTGTGGGGAATGTGAAAACTAAATTGGTCTCCTCCCGTATCACTCCAAATTTCCTCAGTGGATCTTGGGACATCTTTGACAAGGCTCAGCGCCTAGAGGAATCCTTATAAAAAGCCAATCATGCATGTCCATTTCCTTCCACCACACCTACAATAAGATCCACTAAGGCTGAGGCAGTTTATATTGCATAGGTTGAGGCCCCTTGGATGTTGGAGTTATTATCGGAAGAGCCTCCTCCACAGCCTCACCGAGGACAACAACCTTCTACTCAGCCATAGGGTCAGCATTACTGATATTAGAATAGGCCGATACTACCCTGTCAATTTCCACCATGAAGGAAAGATAATCAGTTTCCTCCTCCTAATTAGCCTCTATTCCCTCATTAGGGACAAGCTACCTGAGTCCCATTATTGAATATGAGAAACTGGAAGGACTCCTTAAAATAGGATTAGGTTCTCTAATTATTTATGGGGTGCCTTGGATCAGGGAATCTTGAGGCTATCAGTATACAGAAAGCCTGAAGAGGCTGATCTCATTGATTGCCCCAACTATTTCCCCTATCATCGGATCCTTGTAAATACCCTCAATATGTTCTATGTGTTCAAGAACTAGATCTAGGACTAGATCGAAAGTAACATAGTCATATTGGGTTTATCCCCAGCGTTGGTGGCATGTGTTTCCACAAATCTAGATAATAATAGTGAGAGTGAACGAAAATAGGTCGCTAGTAGTGAGTCTCATATATATGATAACCGGACGGGTCACAAGGTAGTCTCTCATGCTCACAGTGCCATATGTGTCTATATGAATCTAGTTGAGCCCTATAAATACCTTTTGTTGGACGGAGAAAACGAGGAAAAATGGCAAGAGGGGGGGGGGGGGTGAATTGCCTTTTAAAAAAATGATTAACAAATTAAAATCAAAGTTGAAATGCAGCGGAAATAAAAGAGGCAATCACACAAGAAATTGTTAACGGAGTTCGGCCAAAACCCGGCCTACGTCTCCGCTCCCAACTCAACCGTTGAGAGATTCCTACCGCTTTCTTTTCAATGGTTTTAGAAAGAAACCCACTAGGCTTTGAGGTAGCACTAGGACCTATTACATCTTGCTTTTGAATTGGTTTAGCAAGAACCCACTTGCTTTTAATGGTTAAGAAAGAACCCACTATCCTTCTTACAGGTGAAGGATAGCTCACCTATGTCTCAAGCTATTTAAAGGAAATCTTGACAACCTCTTCACACCTTAGTGGTGATGTGAAACCCAAAAGAAAGAGGGGATGAGAAATAGTTTGGGGTTTGTAGGCACAAACCCAAATTTAAGCTCAAAATAAATAAAACACTAAAAACCGTAATGGGAGAAGCCTTGGGCACCTTTGATTGATTGGAGATGTTGAAGGCCGCTTCCAAGCTTCTTTGATGGAGCTCCTTGGATGTGGAAGTTGTTGGAGCAAAGAGGGTTCCTTTGAGGAAGTCCGCCGGAGGTACGCCAAAGGTGGAAAATGTGTACGGTGGCTTTGTATATGATCCGGTGGGTGTCCGGGGCTTCCTTGGCCTTTATTTATAGGCATGGAACCCTTGGGGAGTCTTCGGAGCCGTTGTAGAGGCTTAAAGAGCCGTTGGAGGCCAAATGGGAGTTGACTGGTCAAAGCCAATGGCTAGTTTGACTGGGCCACCGGCTGGCCGGTGCAGGGCCACCGGCTGGCCGGTGCCTTGGATGTTGAGAAGGCCTTCTGCCCAGGCAGCACCGGCTGACCGGTGCCAGAGCCACCGGCTGGCCGGTGGGCAGACAGTAGCTACCACTGTTTCATCAGGTTGCCACCGGCTGGCCGGTGACAGAGCCACCGGCTGACCGGTGGAACCTGGTAGTGGGCAATGCCTCTGCCAGGTCCACCGGCTGGCCGGTGCTATCACACCAGTTGGCCGGTGGACTGAAATTCAGTCCACTTCTTGATTCTTTCTTGGGCCATTTTCTTGGCAACCTTGTGCCTATCATTCAAAAACACTTCAAACAATATTAGACAAATAATAAGGTGATTGTGATCATGAAAATCAAACAATGAGGGGAACGAGAGGTACAACAATCTCCCCCTATTTTGATGATCACAATCACCAAAACAATAAAAGTAAAAAGTGAAATGAAAAACATTCTTTAAAGAATTTTTCCCCCAATCAATCAAGAATTTCTCCCCCTTTGTGATTATCAAAATAGCACGGGGCATAAAACTTGATTGAGGGAAAATTGAAAATCAAGATTTTTAAATTTTTTGAAAATTGAATTGAAAAATTTGAATAACAGTTTGAATTGAAAGTTTTGAATAAAATACTTGAATTGAAAACAAAATTTGAAAATAACACAAAAAGGCTTAAACGATCCTAACTCCCCCTAAATAAAAACAACAAATCACCGGGGAGAGGTGTTTGAAACTGAGACAAATTTCGGTCCGGTGAGACTCGCTAGAAGGGATTTTTCAATCCAAATTTGTTTCATGGCGGGTCTTCTCCTAAAAAATTCATCATTAAAGAAAATACTTTTGGGCCTACCATACCGGGCGTTTTTGCAATTGCACTCATAAATGAGGTGCCCGGGTTTTTTGCAATAGTTACAAAATTTAAAACTAGAGCTCCCCCTAACAAAAACAGTTGGAGCATGGGAGGAGGAAGCTACATTGGTATAGCCAAGTCCATTGGTGGTTCTAGAAACTCGTTGAGAACCTAAGAGTTTGGACAAATTTTGTTCACCTTGGGTGAACTTGGCTAAGGATTCTCTAAGGTCCTTGATGGTTGATTCCAAAGAATCAACATTTGGGAAATTTTGGATTTTTAGGGAGAGTTCCTCCTTCTCTTTGAGAAGTTGTTCTTTTTCGGAGGAAAGTTTTTTGAAATTATTTTTCAAAGAAACAAATTTTGACGATAATTAATGAAAACCTTTTTCTAGTTGGTCTCTAGCATGTGAGAGTTCTTCATAAGATAGATGATTAAATGAATTAGAAGAACTAGAGGAGGAAGAGGAGGAAGATACCTCATGTTTTGCCATTAGGCAATTATTACCATTGTCGCTCGAGGAGAAAGAAGAGAAGGAGGAGCTATCACTCCAAGTTTTCTTTAAAGCCTTCTTCTTCTTCTTCTTCTTGGCCCTTTTCTTGTGAGGTGGGCAAACGAGCTTGATCTTTTCGTCGAGTTCTTGCTCTTGAGCGGGTTCTTGCTTTTGAGCCATGCTAGTACCTTCATGGGTTAGCTCTAAATATTTCCAAATATCATGTGAAGTAGAGCAAGTAGAAATGCAATTAAAAACATTACGGTCAAGACCACAATGAAGAGCGTTCATGGCTTTGCCATCAAGCTCAAAATAAGCAATGTCATTGGGGGTCCATTTAGACTCATCGGGAGAGGAGAGGGAAAATCCTTGCATAACAATTTTATAAATTGGATAACCAATACTTTTTAAAAAAGTGGTCATGCGGGTTTTCCAAAAAGAATAGTCGGTTCCATCAAACAATGGAGCACGACCCAATGAATGACCTTCGAGGGTTTGAGAAGAAGAAGCGGTAGAAGCCATCAAAAAGGATCTTTAATTTGAAACCGGTTAGGGAATTATTCAAATACTCCCTATGATACCAATTGTTGGACGGAGAAAACGAGGAAAAATGGCAAGAGGGGGGGGGGGTGAATTGCCTTTTAAAAAAATGATTAACAAATTAAAATCAAAGTTGAAATGCAGCGGAAATAAAAGAGGCAATCACACAAGAAATTGTTAACGGAGTTCGGCCAAAACCCGGCCTACGTCTCCGCTCCCAACTCAACCGTTGAGAGATTCCTACCGCTTGCTTTTCAATGGTTTTAGCAAGAAACCCACTAGGCTTTGAGGTAGCACTAGGACCTATTACAGCTTGATTTTGAATTGGTTTAGCAAGAACCCACTTGCTTTTAATGGTTAAGCAAGAACCCACTATCCTTCTTACAGGTGAAGGATAGCTCACCTATGTCTCAAGCTATTTAAAGGAAAGCTTGACAACCTCTTCACACCTTAGTGGTGATGTGAAACCCAAAAGAAAGAGGGGATGAGAAATAGTTTGGGGTTTGTAGGCACAAACCCAAATTTAAGCTCAAAATAAATAAAACACTAAAAACCGTAATGGGAGAAGCCTTGGGCGCCTTTGATTGATTGGAGATGTTGAAGGCCGCTTCCAAGCTTCTTTGATGGAGCTCCTTGGATGTGGAAGTTGTTGGAGCAAAGAGGGTTCCTTTGAGGAAGTCCGCCGGAGGTACGCCAAAGGTGGAAAATGTGTACGGTGGCTTTGTATATGATCCGGTGGGTGTCCGGGGCTTCCTTGGACTTTATTTATAGGCATGGAACCCTTGGGGAGTCTTCGGAGCCGTTGTAAAGGCTTAAAGAGCCGTTGGAGGCCAAATGGGAGTTGACTGGTCAAAGCCAACGGCTAGTTTGACTGGGCCACCGGCTGGCCGGTGCAGGGCCACCGGCTGGCCGGTGCCTTGGATGTTGAGAAGGCCTTCTGCCCAGGCAGCACCGGCTGACCGGTGCCAGAGCCACCGGCTGGCCGGTGGCCAGACAGTAGCTACCACTGTTTCATCAGGTTGCCACCGGCTGGCCGGTGACAGAGCCACCGGCTGACCGGTGGAACCTGGCAGTGGGCAATGCCTCTGCCAGGTCCACCGGCTGGCCGGTGCTATCACACCGGTTGGCCGGTGGACTGAAATTCAGTCCACTTCTTGATTCTTTCTTGGGCCATTTTCTTGGCAACCTTGTGCCTATCATTCAAAAACACTTCAAACAATATTAGACAAATAATAAGGTGATTGTGATCATGAAAATCAAACAACGAGGGGAACGAGAGGTACAACACCTTTCACATCATCCAACTACTTCTTTTACGTCCGCTTATTAGTCTTCCACCTCTCAAAAGAGCAGGTGATGACAACACATGGGAAAAAAGTCCCCCACCGGTGCTGATGCTATCCTGCAATCTTGGCGACTTCATGCCCCTAGATAAGGGTATTACCCCTGGAATTATCCTAGAAATTCAGGATTATTAATGTGATGATCCAGAGAACATCTCAGTGAATTCTAGATGGCTTCTCCTAATGTCCCTGGCTAGTGCAATTATGGATGAATCTGTGGGTATGTGAAACATCAGAATGCATAGGACAGTTCTTTCAGCCAAGACATTCATGCCACTAATACTAGATATAAGGCTCAATGTAGATCAAATCACACACATTCCTCTCATCCTATCCCATCAGGATCGCTTCCACCACCATTTGTACTGCTCGATCAGGCAGAGCTACCACGACTGTGCTATGATTAGCCAGATTTAATTGTGTATAGAGCTTATTCATTTAACCATAATCCAAAAGAGATTTTGCATGGTTTAACTAGTGAGTAGTAGGATATCCAAAACACCAGTCAAAATCCACTGGTTTGACCTACAATACATGTCATAATTCATTCCATAGAGCATTCTCGTATCGGTAGAAATGCGTGCCTAGCATAGAAGTATGATGTGATCAAGCACCTCTCCGGCATTCCGGTGAAGCTCTTAATTCTCGAGGCTATCCTCCTATAAAAATATATTCATGGAGAACTTAAAAAGCCTTTGAATATCCCCCTCCAATTTGAAAAAGAGGTACTGGCTACAGATGCATTTCATGCTGAGGGAGTTGAGCATGAAGAATGTCAGGAAATCATCTCATTATCATGGGAAGATGAAGGTTCTCCCATATAGGGTCACATCCACCAGTTGTATATCACTATCCCGTTTAATGGTGTGGAGGTCCACTGTTTTATTGTCGAAATAGGTTCTGGGATCAATCTCATCTCAACCTATACACTCTATAGTCTATGATAGACTAAAGTAGATACGAGTCCCTATAACCTGAAGATTAAAGGTTACGATAGAACAAAGCAGATTCCACTTGACAGGATCCACCTAAAGACCCAATTCTGTGGGCTGATAGCTAACACTAAGTTCATGGTCGCCTTGCAGGTCACTGTCTAGAATTCACTGATGGGCATACCCTGGCTCCATCTGAATGCATCATTTCTCTCATATCACAAGTGCCTCAAGTACTCCCTTAATGGTCGAGTGAGCATAGTTCAGGGTGATGTGTCTCCCTTTTCCTCTTGTGAATCCTTCTACATAGATTCTAACTATTACAAGAGTAAGTAAAAGTAGTTTAAGGCTAATGAGGATGAGACAACTCCCGTTGTGGCCGACTTGTGGATAGACTTGGATGATGCTTTCATCCTATTGGATCACCAGTTAGAGTCCAAATCCCCATACTTTAACACTACTTTGTTGTCTCTAGAAGGAGTGAGAAGGGAATCCCCAGGTATAAGAAGATCCGTAATATCACTTTGTAATCCTACATGAATCATGATCAAGTGATACCAGATCCCCTTACCCCTATTAGGTATCGAGACATTTTCCACATGGAAATAGTAATACACCATATTTTCTTGTTTCATAAGACTGGATTGAACCAACTCATTCCAGCATGACACTACTACTTTGATATTATCAAGGGTAGACACCTCAGTCAATAAACTAATGAAATTAGATCAAAATCCTTCATCTGCATTTCTTCAGTAGTATGAGAGTCTCCCAATGAATATTCCACCACCGATCAGGCTGGCAATAGAATTCCATCAGGGTCATATAATTCAAGACAGTTGCCTGTTGATGACCCTCTCACTGTGGATGATTAAGAGGATTTGGAGGACTCTTCTACCACATTTAAGGAAGGAGTATCCACCACTATTAATTAGTGGATCTGAGTGAATCTCAGTACTAGGACAGACCTGAGACTGATGCTGATCGGTGAAACCATGCATGTGGAAGAACATCAACATTATGTGGATTTTCTAAAGCAACATTGCGATGTATTTTCTTATATTTATGAAGAGATTCCAAGGCCAGATCCTCAGTTTTTTTTCACCATCTTGGTCTCCTAGTAAACCATAATGGATTCCAAAATCCTACCAAAAAGATGCACCCCTCTAATAGCACCATGGTCATGGCCGAAGTTGATAAGATCATCAAATCCAACTTCATTAAGGAAGTCCAGTACCCCATATGGTTAGCCAACATTGTTCATGTAAGGAATAAGAATAGACAGATCATAGTATGCATTCAATTCCAAAACCTCAACTTCCAATGTCTGAAAAATGATTTTCCCCTTCTCATGACAGAACTGTTGATTGACACTGCCATAAAATTATAGGATCTCAACTCCATGGATGGGTATTTTGGATATAATTAGATCTTAATAGACCTCAAGGATGAATATTACATTACCTTAAAAGCACCACAACGTACCCTTGGTTACTAGGTAATACCGTTCATTATAAATAATATAGGGGAAAACTATCATCATGTTATGCACCACATATTCAAGACGATCATTCAGATGATAGTGTAATTCTATGTAGACAATTTGGTGGTCAAATCCCACTAGCATCAGGACCATCTTAGGGATCTTGAGAAAGTGTTCAACTACCTCCACTCATGCCATATGAATGTGAACCCATTGATGTGTGACTTCAAGTTTTCCTTTGGTATGTTTCTTAGAATCATTATTAGATATAGAGGCATCAAGATCGATCTAGAGAAGATGAAGGCTATCAGTTATATGTATCCTTCGGGAAACCTTCAAGAGATCCTAGACTTTCAAGATCACTTCACCTACATACAATGATTCATTGAGAACTTGGCTGGAAAGTGTTATTCATTTTCCTGAGTCATGAAGAAAGTTGATTTCTACCAATGGGATGAATAATACTAGACCACTGTTGAGGGGATCAAGTAGTATCTGCTCTAGCCTCCGGTTCTAATGTCACACATCACAAGAAAGTCACTGATCCTTTATGTGACTGCCCTGGATTGATCCCTCAGTTCCCTTTGTTCCCAAAAGAACAACGAAGGGACATAGAATAGTTTATACTATCTTAGTCAGATTCTCCTCGACCAATAGACCAGATATTCCTCAATCGAGAAGAGATTCCTCACACTGGTCTTTACATTGTAAAAACTACCGCATTATCGATAGAATCATGAGATACAACTGGTGTTCTACATGGATCCACTAAGGTATATTCTTAATTTCCATATGTTGATAGGATTTATAGATCAATGGTAGTGATCCTTCAACAGTTCAACATCAGGTTCCTTCTATAGAAAGCTATCAAGGTTTAGGTGCTGGTAGACATCCTTGATTCCCATCTAGCTACGGTAGAGCAGTCTATGGACCTTTAAATTCTAGATGAGACCATTATATCAGTGGAATTGACCATGCCATGTTGGCATATGCACTTTGATGACATATCCCAACATTTGACCGGTAGAAGGATTAGTGCGCCAGACTCAACATAGTAGGGTTGGGTATCATCTTCATCACACCTACATAGTTTGTCTTGCCTTACTCGTTCTTATTATAATAGGGTTGCACTAACAATGAGGCAGAGTATTAGGCCCTCACCACTATTCTCGAGATGACCCTCGAGATTGATGTTCCCCACCAACATGTGATAGGGGACTCTGAGATGGTTATAAAGTAGATAAATGGTGACTATGTCGTCAGGAAGACCGAACTCTTGCCCCTCTTAGATCACACCCACCAGCTAATGGACCAGTTCCCTTCTCTATTGGAGGTCACCCACATCTCTAAATCATAGAATGGTTGAGATGATGCCCCCTCCATCCTTTCCACTTCCCTTGTAGAGCCTAGCTAGTATGATTTGATTATCCATGTAGAACATCGAAGGGTCATCTCCCCCATTAGTTCAAATGATGATAATAACCCGTAGGTAAGTTACATTACCATCGATGCCTCCATGCCAGTACATCCATGTCTTCCTACCACAATAGAAGAGACCCATGATTGGATGGATCCTTTTATTGAGTACATAGAACACAATAATCTTCTGATGGACAGATCCAAAATTATGCGAATCCATCGGTATGCAGTAGAGTTCACCATCCAGAGTGGTCCCAAACTGAAACATATCCTCAAAAAATGTGGAATATATGGAGTAATCCCATTTTTAATCCAAGGATATGATATTCCCGACATTATACATGAATTCCATGCTAATTATAGAGAATCTCATCAGACCGGGTCAAAACTATCTCATCAGATTAGGAGATTAGGCTACTTTTGGCCCACCATGGTCCATGACTGTATCATGTTCTCCAAGAGGTGTCACACATTCTAGATCCATGCCAACTTTGTGCATCGGCCACTGGATCCCCTCTATACTACTAATTATTCACGGACCTTTACAATCTGGGGACTCAATGTCATGGGACCATACCCACCAGTAACAACTCTCCAGTGCAAGTATATCATGGCCGCCATGGATTTATTTTCCAATTGGGAATAAGCAATAATGGTAAATCAAGTCAAGGATTGTTCTATTGTCAAATTAGGATATCCAACATCATTCACCAATTCAAAGTTCTTAACACTATTCTCATTGACAACGAAACCAGATTTTGAGTATTCGAGCTGAAGAAACTATGTGATAAGTACAAAATTCAATCTAACCACACTTATCGCTATCATGTGTAAGAAAATGGGAAGATCAATGCATTAAAAAAGTACCTATCTAACATTTTGTAGAATATGGATGGTAAAAATAAGAAGAGTTGGCTAGAAAATATCCCCAATGCTCTCTGGGATTAATGGATGAAGACTCGTAATTCTACCCAGGTGGCCTTATATCCTCTAGTGTATAGAAAAAAGGTGGTAATACCCATTGAGATTAAACTACCATATCATTGTAAAACTATTTATGACTAGTAGAAATCAGAAAATATTGATGAATTCTGTATGGATGAATTGGAGGCCCTCAATGAGAATAGGCTTCGAGCCCTACAAAATATGGAGAGGCACCAAAACATGATTTCCATAGCTTTCACTAAGAAATTTTGTCTCTGATCCTTCCTCCAAGGTGACATAGTATTTGATCTAAGGACATTGATGATACCTAATATGATGCCACCAAAATTAGAGCCCAAATAAAAGGGACCCTATATTTTTCATAAGGTTTATCCCAATGGTGGGAACTCTCTAGTCATCATAGATGGAGAGTGAATTACTCCCCCCCACCAATGCCAAATCCCTCAAGCAGTACTTTTCATGTAGAATCATCATCCTACATGATGTTAAACTACATAGGAACGTACTGCATGACGTTAAATAGTTCACCCCTATCAATGTCGCAGGATGTAAAATTACCCAATCCCTTTGTCTTGCATAACGTTAAATTGCCCCATCCTATGTGACCTTAAAATATTGTTTTTTTTCTACTCGCATGATAATAAACTGTGTATCACTTGGGTGTCTTTATCTGAGAGAGCATCACTTCTTTGTCAATGGTCCCCTGGATGTAGATGATGCGATGAATACTTCCTTGGTCCCCATTTATATTGGGTTTAAAACTACCACACCATGTACCTTATATAAGAATAGTCCTACTACCATGCCCTTACCACATGACATTAAACTGCATGACATTCAAGAACTACAAATGTCTTGATTCTATCCATCACAAGATACATAGAAACGCCCATAAATGTTTTTCTTGAGGCCCATACCTGGTTTGATTCCATCATTATTTTGGGGAGATGCATAGTTTGGAATGATACCTCCTTGGTCCTCATTCATATTATGTTTTTTACCTCACCATGATGCGTATACCCATTAGAAAAGCCCCATTTTTCTTGGTTGCATTCCACACGATGTTAAATGGTACTACATCCTTACCTCATGAAATTAAACTAAATAGAATTTTAGAAATATGTGAGGCTTCATTACTACCCTCGTAGGATACATAGGAATTCCCAAACATTTTGTCTTTGGGTCCATGCCCTTTTATCACAAATACTTCCATCCCTTTTTGTCCTCTTGGACCATGTTCACTCTGAGAATTCCCATGGTGTGGTGTGGAATTATTCAATCCCTATTTACATTGGATTTACCGCAGCTTCACCATGACCCCATTTGAGAGGACTCACCCATCCTATATCCTTATCACATGACATTAAACTACACAATATTTCAGAACTACATGTGGATTGATTCCTACCCTCACAGGATATGTAAAAATTCTCAGATGTTTTTTCTTTAGGTCCAACCTTAGTTCTTTAAACTTTCTAGCCTCATTTGGCCTTTCCTATTCTGTATAAGCTCTACGACCATAAACAAAGATGTTTACCATACCACATGTCTATAAACTGTTATTTCCTTCATGCAAGACATTAAACATCATATTATTCAGGGATATTTTTGTATGACTTAAAAAGGAATATTCTCCATCATACTATATGACGTTAAACTTCATGGTATCCAGTCATGATTCATTATTTTTGGCCCTTTTTTCTGAGTGTTATGTTAGGTGAACATGATGTGGTGTGATCTTATC
Organism: Viscum album; assembly: GCA_963277665.1. Classification (NCBI taxonomy): domain Eukaryota; kingdom Viridiplantae; phylum Streptophyta; class Magnoliopsida; order Santalales; family Viscaceae; genus Viscum; species Viscum album. Next base: position 998,842,646 of record OY728135.1, read on the forward strand.
TTGTAATCATTCACGTCAAGATTAATCTACCACACCTTTTCTATCCTCCTTAAGATATCTTTTTTCCTATTACGACCGCACGATATGATGTTAAACTGTTCAAAATTTTAGATTTACATATGGGATGATTCCTACCATCGCAGGATATATAAGAATGCCCAAACATTTCATCTTTGGGGCTGACCTAGGTTCCCAAACCTATCCTTTATGGTTAAAGTTATACGAAATTAAAATAATATCTTATTCATCCAATATGACATTAAACTGCTCCATCCTTACCACATGATATTAAACTACACGACACTCATTAGGGGGAGGGGTAATGACTTCACAAACATTGTATGTTTTGAACATGATCCACATTGGCTAAGGATGAAAGGATTTAACTCTTCTCAAACCTTTGTATACACTTTATTTGGAACACACTACATGCACTTGAACTCTATGGAAAACCACGATGACACATAGAGTTCTCATAAGATTTAACCATTGATTCAAGATAATAACACTCCACCCCTTGTACTATATAAATAATCCCTATACTCTAGAGGGTCATGAAGGTTATCCAACATCTGACTGACCAGGGTTCAAAATGGGTGGAATTTCAATTTTTCATGATTTCCATTCCTAATCTTAATCCCCTCCTCATTAAGTTTTAGTGGAAGAACCCCATTTATGTTAAGTAGAGATGGTCTCAGGATGTCTCTTAGAGGATGAATGTCATTCAGGATATTGTACCCACAATAGTGAGATATGACCCATCCATGAAGAATTTATAAAGGGCCAAAAATTCTCTTGGGAAAACTTCCTCTTGAGATGTGCCATAGAATGATGTGTAGTCGGGCCAACAAAGGCACTCCCAAATTGACTCTTTGGTGGGATTCCATGATCCCAACCATCACCAGAATTCCTATAAAGACTCCAATATGTGTGTCCCTCACTAGTAGTAGTCACCAAATCTCGAAGGTAGTGAGGAACCTGACATAAAATACTTTCAGATATCAGATTTCGTCCACACTGAAGCCCCATGATTGGTATTGGCCTACTTCCAGGACCACCAAATACGACTCGACCTTGCCCCTCTACAACACGTTTGGGCATTATAACCATCACCCTAGAATCCTCACCCTATTATCCCTTTTATGAAATAGAACAAACCATGATGTATAGGATATGTCCTTCAAAATTTACATGATCTTCAACTTCTCTTTTTCCAGCTCTAACAGGTGCCATATTAGAATGGGGGTTCGCACCCTATCTCCACATGTTTTTTTGGTAGGATTTCATCATACTAGTTCACTTCTAGGGGAATACCTCCATTACAATGGACATCCCAAAGGATGATACCAACCTCCCCATTATGTGAGCCATAGAGTCCCGTAATCGGTTCACTCCCCAAGAATATACTTTTTTTGGATTCACGATGTAAATAGATATATCCTGAGTTTCCTTGGAAGGGTGGAAATTGTTTGTAATGTTGAACCATGGAAGGAAATCCTTATGTGTCACTCATGACCATGGATAATCGGTCTTAAATCCTGATATCATCACATATTCCAAAATTCCACAGTGGGAGGTTATTTCTTAGGACATTGTCCTTAAAAGCATGCGTAAGCATGCCTAGAGGCATCTGATTTTCAGATAGGACCCTTCTCACATTAATAATATGAGAGTTTTCAATCATTTCAGCTATCTGTAATGCATATAATACCACCCTCTTAAAGTCATTATCTTCATGAGCTATTTCTATAATGCCCTGACCCCAATTTACGAAAGTTGGTGCATTATTTTATTAATTTGGAATGATCATAAGAAATAAAATCTTGAATGACTGATCAGTTTAGTATCCTTGAAAAAACTAGATACAAACATATGTTTTTCATTACATAATTAAAAGAAAATCAACATAGTATCTTCTTTTAAAACACTTATATCCCTTAGAATAACCCCGCAATCCAGTCATAATATAATTCTTCACATCCTGGGAAAAAATAAGACATAATAAAAGGGTGATATCATATTCTCTATAAGGATAAACAATATAGAGGAATCTATCATAAATAAGTATAAACTTTTAAGGGAGGAAATAAAATTGAAACTCAATACTTTTAAACATAATATTCAGAAACATTTCGCATGAATAAATAAAATAACTCCATTTTAACATTAACATGGATATTCTACTAGTTAAATAATCACAAGTAATATCAATAACTAATGTCATAATGAGTAAATTTATAATGTAGGACATCATAACCATACTGTCAAGGACTCGTTCCAAGAGCATACATAACCATATCGTCAAGACCTTGTTCCAAGACACCATCTTTTCTCACGAGACCTACCAATGAATCTAGGGGCTATAGAGGGCCCCATCTATCACTTACTAAGTCTAATGCATTCCTCTTATTAAAGAGGTAAAACATAATATAAACATTCATATTAAAACTAGCATAGGAAATGTTAATAATTTAATCCTAAACCATGAATCGTATCAAAATAGAACATCCATAGTAAAATATATCATAAATACTTTAATATAATTTGGATTATTTTATTATACTAAATCAACCTCAATTAAGCATAAAATCAAATAAACGATGTTAACATAGATGAAAATAATCTAATAAAATTCATTAAAACTCTTTGAGGGAAATATCCCTATTTAATTTGAAAATTTTAAAATCCATAAAACTATAAAAGAAAACATTTCTTATGAAAATTACCTTATAATATTATAAAGGAATCTTTGAAATGGTAAGGCATTATAACAATGTAAAATAGCCTCTTTTTCCATATAAGTTAAAAAACATTCTTTCCCTAATTTGTCGAAAAGGATCATAAAGTACCTAATTTTGAAAATGATGTAAAGATTAATTTCAAAATGTTTTATAAAAAGTAAAACATGGGTAAAATAAATTAAAAAATTGTAGATAATATTTTGAAATACATTTTAAGAAATATGTACATGGATGAGAAAGATGTCCCAGAAGATACTTATGTATAAACAACCTCAGATAATAATGAGATTGTGAAATTTAACCCTTACCTTGTACTATCCTTTAGTTTAGGGTAAGTCAACCTTCGAAATAATTGTTAAATTATTTTATTAAATTATACCATAACCATAACCGTATTTATGATATCTTATATGATCCTATTATATCATTTTGTTAATAATATTTTAGTATTACCATCGTTTCGGGTGTTAACTACTTCATTTTCCTATGTAGGCTTTGTTGTGTAAGTCATGTTTGTTATGAATAGGATGTATTTTATTGATATAAACAATTATATAAAGTTAATAATAATTATTTTTAATCATTATATAAATTTTATAATCATTCTTGAATGGTTAACGTGGAGAATGAATATCACTTTGTCGTGGAAATGGTAGGCCGTACGTACGCACAAGCGACAATATCATTCCATTGATGGTTAAATGGTATGTAATTGGATGGTATATTAAATATAAATAATAATTATAATGTTATATTAATTATTTATATCCATTATAATCATCATTATACCAATCCAAATAATTTAGTGTTGAATAACATATTACACCTTGGTGTGGAGATGATAAGCCCTATGCACGCACACTTGGTGATATTATTATTGGTAGGATGGATAAAAGGAGTAATATATTTTTATCATGACCATAATAACATATAATAATTTAGATGATACTGGAGTTATTAATTTATTAGGGAAACAACATAGGAGGAGGAAGTAGAAGACGAAAAGAAATTGAATGGAATTGGTAAAACAATTACCACTTCATTGATCATCTCCTTTTGATTTGCACAAAAGGACTCCATAGAATGGATTTCTGTCCAAAGTATGGAATCAAGGATGAATTTAGGGAATTTGAGAGGATAATTGGGTAGGTTTTGGTTTATGTAAAGGTATTTAGTGGTGTAAATGAAATAGAAGGAGAGGTTCCCTTTTATAAGAGAGGGGAGAGACACTTTTGGAAACTCCAAAACTATTGATATATTATCAATTAAATTTTGGTTTCAAATAGCTCCAAAGTGAGTTATTTCAAGGATAATATTATTATGGCTCTAAATAATCTTTTAAAATTATTTTTATACAAGTTTTGGTAACAAAAGAAACCTTATCGTTTGGGTTTAACCCCTAGTTAAACAGTTTAACTCTCACATTGTATACTTGTCTTTTTATACTATAAGGTTAATATAGTTACTATAAAATTAGAAAAGAACCTCAATTGGATCATTTATAAAATATTTAATGCTATAATTGTTCTTTTTATGAACTTTATATTTTTTTTATAAATTTTATAACATTTAATAAAATATTATTTATTTTAATGTATCATTTATGTCAATTTTGATACTATTTAGTATTTTCATTTTTAAAAATATAAACACCTCATGATACCTTCGAAACAATACTTATAATATTCTAATAAAATGTATATTTTATCTATTAAATTATTTAATGTCATTAATTAAGTATAATTATATTTATTTTAATATTTTTAATATAATTTATTTGGTATTTATATTAATAAAATAATTTCTGTTTCAATATTTTGTCATCATTGATGATAATTAATTAATCTATAAAAATTTCAAATTAGTTAATATGATTAATATAAATATTTTATATTTATAAATAATATTTATAGTTGGAAATATCACTTATATAACCTAATATTAAAAATGACATAGTTATTAAAATTTGAATATGGAATTGTTAACTCATCTTTAAATAAAATATAATAAATGTCCTAATCTTACAGAAGTTGCTTAAAAAGGATAATATTTTCTACATAAGGTTTATTTTTTTTTCTATAAAAACTTATACACTGAATATTGGAAAAGTGTTAGGGTAATATCTTATTATTATAAAATTATTTGTACCTTTAATTACCATATTTATCTTTAACCATGGTAAATAAAATTCTAAAGTTATTATTCACCAAAAATTATTTTGATAATATTAGATCAAATTTTTCATAATTATTAAAACAATTTATGTCCATTTTTTTTAAATTCAATTTATAGAAGTATTAAAATTACGTTTAATGCAAATCCTATAGATGTGGCTAGAAGGCAGGTAAAAGAGACGTTCAAAAGTTCAATAAATTTTTATATCTAATTCAACAATAAAATGATTCCAATGAACTATATTGGATTAATATATGTATTATGTATCTATTGTGACTTTAAAATCAATTTAAATGAAAAGTATGGTTTTTAACAACAATGCAATATTTTTCACTATTCATCAAAAAGTTAAACTTTTCAGAAAAACACCAAAAATTCACCCAAAAACTATTTGGATGTTCTAAATTCAAAAATGTAGTCCATTTTGAAAAAAAATATAAATTTCATAATCTAGTTAATAATTTTCATAACTGCTTTTTAAATGGCTAGTTTGATTGGTCATGATGTGCTCGAGCTCGGTGTAGCGTACGACGTAAGCTGTTAAATTATTTAAAAAGAAGAATACTGTGGATGTTTGGATTGTTACAATTTCAGTTATGTATTGAATGAAAAATGGGGTCATCATGAAGGATGGAGTTTCAGTATTCCAAATAGACTGTTACACGCAAGATTGAAGATAACCGTAGAAGAAACATTTGGCTAAGTCAAAAGCATGCATGATCCAGCAATTGTGCGTAAGGCACAAATTGCATTTGGAAGCATTCACACAGAACAAAGAACTTTTGTGCATGGGAATAGACCACATTTCATAATGAAAGTCATGGTAAAATTATTTCCCCTGCATATTTATAGTTGTAGACAAGGCCTTTCATACGCTCTCAAGGAACCGTAAGTGCCAGATCAGGCATTTTGTGTGCACCACCAGAAATGTATCGTGATTGTAAATGTTTCCCTCAGAACGTGACCTTCTGGTTCTCTTTCAGATCAGATTCTAAGGGGGTATTTTTTGGTTCAGAATTCCACTTGATGTCATATATTGGCATATTTAAGTGACCCAAAGGCATATTTTGAGTCCTCAGACGATCCCATGAATCCCAAGGAAGACGCATGCAAAATTAGGTGTCTACATACAATGATGGTTTCCATGTGAAAGACTATTCGATTCCAAATGTGATATCAAAACCCATATTATGGTATGGATTCTACCAAAATAGACAAGTCATATGTGATAAGGAAGCAAGATCAAAAAAATAATAATGAAATATGCATGCAAGACTCTTCCATGTCAAATGTGATGTCAAATGGCCTCTTCTATGCAGGAAACCTTGCGCATCACCACTATTATTTTCTCCTATAAATACATGGGTCCCCCATACATTTAAAAAATAAATAGTCTAGACGTTTAACCATCACTCCCATGCGCATAATATGACCCCTTCTGTGACCGCACATAATTCATCATGTCAAGGTACTTGATCTTGCGCAATAGGTCTCCCATGGGCACCCCTTTAGGTGGGCCCATAAGGGCTTGACCCTCACCCATTTTCATTTTCACCAATTCACATGCATGAAAAATATCCCTCTTGAACGCAAGGCATACCCTTGTGCGATACATCTTATGCTCGGGCCCCTTCCCTTTGCACGCTGGGCTCCAAACATACAAACAACCTTTGAATTTGAGCGTAAGCCTTCAATCTTACATGCACCCCTTCTTATGTACCCAATGTGTTTCCTTAATTAAAAGGCACCATATTTGAGAATATATTGCCCAAAACATCCCTATCTTACATGCACCTCCTCTGTGCGGCCCTCCAGGCTTGTGCATAGTGATTTCCTAGTCCCCCCAAGCGATGCTTCATGTTGTGTTGCTCTAACTCATGCTTCATCACATTGGTGTGATAATAGATATTTTTTATTTTCATATATATGATAACTTGGACCCCTATATCAGCCAATCCTACAATTCACCCCATTTTAGCATTTCTTATGCCTTCCATCAACCAAGTGTGGTTTGGTAAGAGTTATGTAAGTCCAATGGGTGAGGAGCGAGTCCTCATAGTCCAAGATGCATGATGTTAATCTTCCAAGAATCCTCCATCATCAACACATGTTGTTATATTGTGATCATATCATGTTTGATGGTCCTAGGAGGATTATAAGAATAATGAGCCTCAGATATCTACTGATTTCTATCTCCCACTAGGCTTTGTCACCATGTGCAGCATGGGTAGTATCCATATATGCCCGAACACACATTGACAAGGTGTTCTCTATACATCGGCCATATCCTCCTCGTACATCATGTCACAATCCCCTGGATTCCCTCTTGGAGTAAATCCCAATCTTAACCATTCCTCATGGCCGCATATTTCACAACACAATCTTCGGGTCCACCGCTACCTCTGATTTCCCACACCTATCATGACTCACATGGTATTAGAGAAATAAGCAACCATTACATCCTCTTTGAGACACTAAACACACATAAAATACTTCACCTTTTTTTGAACTACGTGGAATTTGATCTATATATTCTACAAAGGGTAAGTAAGAAGCCTCCCTGAGGTTCAAACCCCACATTCATTTCTCCTGACCGCTTCATGTCAGTTCACATTTATCCTATAAGACACTAAACTATTGGACCCTTTATCCTTCCAAACTATTATATTTTTCCCCTTTCGAGTATGTAGGATGCCGCTCTGAGGCTCAATCCCACCCAATGGTTAACTCTAGTGATCCCTCATAGGGATGTGCCCTCATGATGTGAAATATTCACTTTTTGGGAAACATATCTTGGATACGCCTCCCTAGGGTTGTTTTGATCCATTCACATGGTCTTCTAACCATGCATAAGACCTATCATATTTAAGGTTCATTGTCATTTGTGCACACCCCAAAAACATTCCCCATTTTTTGGATCTTATAACCATGAATAATACCCACATTTCATTATACTCCTCCAACCAAGAGTTCCCCTCTTATAAAGGGCTACCAACCATGCGTAAGACCAAACATATCTTTGGGTTTCTATCCTTTTTATACACCATGATTATATGCCTCATCATAAACTATGTGGACTTTGATTCCCCACCACTAGGATACTAAGAAGTATCCCTAAGGTTGAATCCAATCATCCATGTCCCATCCTATCCTTTCCTTCGATCCTTTGTGTTTTGGTAAGGTCATGCCCCAACCCGGAGGTTCCACTTCATTTGTGTAACACCCCGAGATTTTATGAAAAATATTCTTTTAATTTCATTAATGTCTTGTGTTGTATGCTACACCAAGATTACCTTGCGCTATACGCAACACCGTATTAGCTTGCAGTATACGCAACACTATTCTTGGATCGTGTTACAAACAATTTTGATAATAGTTATTCTACGCAACATCGAGTATATATATATATATATATTCAATGTATAAATGAAATATGGTTGAATTATTTTATATGAAACAACGAAGGATTATTGCACAACATGCAACCCTGACTTGGCTTGCATTACACGCAATCACGACCTTCCTCGATAGCGTGTGTTGTACGCAATACCGGGTTTTACTAAACAACGATATATTATTATAATATTATTATGAACTAGCCGTTATGAATAGTATTAACTAAATTTTTAATTTTATAACATTATTATTCATCTTACACATTTTCTAGAACATGGTATAAGAACAAAATAAATTTTTCGGGGAAAATAAGTATTTTTCAAAAAATGCAGTTTTGCCGCCTTTTGATGGCGCACCCACTTTAAATATAGTTTTTGAAATGTTTATAGGTTCAATTTTATAAAATAAAATTATTCTTTGAAATCAGGATATAAAATATTACCTTTGATAAATTTTTCATATTATTCTGATAACTTTCATATTTTAATGAATAGTAAAAATACGCTATATTTTAATTAAAAACAACTTTTTTCATCGTAATAACTTATGTGATTAAATTATAATATTTAATGGTTTTAAAGTATAAATAGAATATATTTTTACCATTTAATATAATTTATGTAATCAGAATTGATTTTACCTTGAATTCGTAGGTTAAATCAATTCAATCTTTTGCAATGTTTTAAAGAAAAACCCGTTTTCTTTCAAAAACGAGATTAACTTTAATTTAATTTATTCAAATTTTGTGTATTGAATTTGGAAAAATGGATTCCATATTTGGAATTAGTGGGTCCAAATTATGTTAATAAGCTACTTTTTATTTTTGGGAATTATGAATAGTAACTACGGTAAATTTTATTTACCGTAGTTAAAGGTAAATCGGGTAATTAATGGTAAATATAATATTATAAAATTACCCTAACACATGCCAAAATTCTAATGGATGGATAAAAGTAGACCCATATAACCTAAGGGTAGGATTAGATTCATTTTATGGACTTTTGACCATGAAAATAATTTAATTATTATTAAAACCAAAGAAAGTGACAACATGTCACTCTCTTAAATCTTATAAGTATAATAATTTTAATTTAGTGATTAACATCATAAAACTTCGAACATGAATAGTATCCAGAAAGCTAATAAAATTATCTACATCATGATAATTTATTTAGAATTTTTAGGGATTAAATAATTGTCATTAATGGTGATACATTAATGATACAGAAATTATTTATTATGTGAAGAATCAGTAATATAGTTTTTATTGAAATAATAATACCCATTAAAAGGCCCAAAAACCTGAAAAAAACTTATTTTTAGTGTATATATACACCTTAATCATCCACTTACCTAATATATAACCGTTTGGAGCCTTATAAAAGTGATTATGACACTTATATTATTTTATTTTAAATGATGCCAAATTTTTCACCTTCATAATTTAATAAATATAACAATTTAAATATTGTGATATTAAGATGATAAATTCGAGTAAAAGTATTATTGTGAAAGTTAATATATTTATCTTAATCATAGGATTTTAATTTTAATTTTATGCAACAAATAAGTATATTAAATAATTATACAAAAATGTTGTAGTAATTATTTTATTAAGAGATAAACCAAATAAATGGTATTAAAAATAATAAAATAAATATTATATGAACTATTTAATGTGATCCACTAATTTTATAGATACATATGACCTTTTATGAATCTATTAAAGCTTTTATTTCGAACATATATTCTGTATATATTTTATTTAAATTCAAATAAATGAATAGTGTCAAAATTGACACTATTGTTATTTTATAAAAATAACATATTATAAAATTGTTTAAAAATTAAAAAAATATTTAAAAATTATAAATTTAAATTTATATGGTTTATAATGTTATAAAGTAACCAATTATGGAAAATGCACAACAAATAAGTAATTATTTGTTATAATTTAAAATTTAGAATTTTATTACCACAAATAAAACTTAAATAGATTAAATAAGGATAGATCAAAATGACAAGGTTTAAAATAAGATCCAAACATGTATAAATTTGATTGGTTGATGAGATTACAACCCTATCTCATCTAATATTCAAATATGAGTCAATTTTGGAGGTTTTTAAGTGGGGTTAGATTTATTATAAATTAATATTTTTAAGAATTCCAAAGGTGCCCCTCTCCTCCCTTATAAAAGGGAACCTCCTCCCTCTCTTCCTCACACCACTTTGAGCCTTCAAGCTCGGCCAAAACCTGAAAATTTCACTTATACACTTCCCTAGAAACATCCTAGAGGTTCTGGTCTTCTTCAAAGACCAATCTTAGTTCCCTAAGAGGAGGTTTCAAAAAGGCGTGTCGAAAGAAGAGGTAATATCTGTTACCAATTATTTCAACTTTATTTCTTCTTCTACTTATTATTCTTTAGTTGTTTCATTATGAAGTAATAACATCAGTATCACTCATATACTGATATGTTATTATAAGTATGAAACAACCCTATTTCACCATCTATCCATCCTACGGAAAACGAAATCACCGCGCGTGTGTACGTACGGAATACCGTCTCCACGCCGTGGTGTAATATATTTTCCACCACCACCTTACTTCTATGGGTATAATGGTGTACATAATAACTATATATGATTATTGTAAAGTGATATTGATTCTGAAATAGTATACATACACTCCAATACAATTCCACGATCATGGAAACGATATCATCGCTCGTGCGTACATACGGAATACCGTCTCCACGACGCGATGAGATTCACTCTCCATGATAACCATTCAAGAATGATTATAAAGTATATATAATAAGTAATAATAAAATATATGACATAATAATTCTACTGGATTTATGTATATATATATATATTTGTCATCTACTTAATTCCATTCAATTCAATAAGGAAACGAAAACATCGTTCATGCGTACGTACGACCTACCGTCTCCATGAACGGTGTATTTCTTTCCATTTATCGATCTATTATATATATTTATATTCTGAATATATATTATATATAAATCATTTTTTATATTCTGGAATTAAGTAATCATGATATAAGTAATCATATGAATAATTACAAGTCAAAACACGGACGACAAATGAAATGATTTTAACCAAAACGCTCTTTAACATGGAATTTACAAAAGAACGGGTAATATAAAGTCATAAGTGAAACATATATGATATCATAACAATGAATATGATTCTGTAATAAGTCAATGACATTATTTAAATCATTATACAGGAGGTTCGGATACATACGAAGCATATTGGACCTAAGGTAAGGGATAATTTTGCAAATCTCATTTTTATCCGAGATTGCTTATTCGTAAGTATTTGCTGGGGTTATATTTATCATCCATGTATAAGTTTTATAAAAATGTTTTCATGTATGTTTAAAGTCATTTTTACCCATTTTTCACTTTTACTACATGGTATGTATGGAATCTTTCTTTTACGAGGATCTTTTTGAATTTTCCGGCAAAAGTACGAGAAGAATGTGTTTTTAACTTATACGGCATGAAAGGAATTTTACGGTTTTATAAAGCCTTATTTTCATAAATCTTCCTCCAAAAGATTTCATGAATATTTTCAACAAAATCCTTTTCTTTTAAAATTTCATGACATTTTTTTGAATAAAAAAGTATATTTTCCTCAAGTATTCATTTCAAGTGTTTTATCAAAACCATTTTTCATATAAGATGAAATTATTTCATATGTGTATGTTTCAAGTATAATGTATCTATAATTTACATGGTTTCACCTTTCTTATTATGAAATGATATCCATTTCTTTTATATGGATTATGTGATGATGGGATGATGATTATGAAACCCATTTTTTTTGGTTTTTATGAATGATGTATGTTTATTTTGTGGCACAAGTAAGAATGATTTCATTATGAGATGGGTGGGACCTATATCTCCCTCCAATGCATTGGGTAAAGATTTATATCTCATGAGATAGACATGGCTGGAACGGCAAGTTAAACCGGTTCGGTAATACAGGACTGGAATGAGGAGTGAACTCAATTCAGAAAGGGACTTTTTCCACTAAGATGGTCTTGAAAGCAATGCCTTGGCTACTACGGAAATCATATCATGTGCTTAATGGTTTCCACAATTACATGTTTTATTCCCATACTATTTTATCATTCTTAATGTTTCTTTATGAACTATGCCTTACGTACTTCCATGTTTTATGTCATTGCTCAAGCTTTTGATGTTTAAACATTACGTTCATGTTTTTAAGTTCAAATGTATATGGTATGTTTTATTTTATCCATGCTTACCCTTACTGAGCATTTGAGCTCACCCTTTTTATGTTTTCTTTTCCCCAGAATATAAAGAAAGGTTTTAGGTAAGAAAAAAAAGGGGGAAGATCTTTATGGGAGATGTTGAAGATCTTTCACCACGATTAGAATATTACATTCCAAGTTTCCAAAGACACTAAACTATTAAGGTCCTTGTGTGTCTGTTTTTGTTATGTATTAAGTATTCCGCAAAAGTAATGTAATGTTCATGTACGTCAATCTTCAGGCCTCTACAATTTGGGACCCCATCCATGCACTCCATTCTCACGAGCTGCCTCCTTTGGTGTCTCATCCACCCTTTTCCCAAACTACGTCGACTATGATTCTCTTCCACCGTGATACATAGGAAACATCACTAATGTTCTAGTCCAACACTATCATCCCCACATCAGTTCCATATCTTCCTTACTCTCCCTTCAACACTTCCTCTATATCCATCATGATTTTTCCAGAGAAACCACATCCCAGTGAACTCATTCTATCTTTATAGGAAGCTAACCATGTGTAATCCCCAAATCACTCCTTTGAACTATGTGGGTTATGATCCTTGTCGTCTACATAGGGTATGTAGGAAGCCTCCATGAGGTTCAATCCCAACCAATGGTAAACCTTGGTATCCCCTTTTTCAGGACCCACCATCCTATGATCTCTCCTTTGTGGTGTTCATATCAGCCTTCAGAGTGCGAGACATTCCATTTTTGGGGCACGACATCCCATGTTCGTCCTCATTGGGAGTTCTGATCCATTCATCTGGTAAAACATATAGGTTCTCCCTCAAAGGGATGTACCCTTCTGATCCACTCCCATCAATGTTCCAATCAGTACGATCCATCTCTTCTAGACATTAAACTCACAATATACCCCATGTTAAACATATAAAGCCAAAGAAAACCTCTGAGACTTGCCTCTAGCATAAGATACCCCATGATTGATGTGGGAAGCCTCAGGTTTATGGGACCTTGGGAATCTCTCTGATGAGGAAGAATATAGGTCTTCCAGTGCATTAACATCCAGACAAGCCACAATTGTATCAACATGACTACTCCCATGATTGGAGATTTCTGCCTTGACTTGATCCCTTGGAATGTTCTGATAGAATTAGCGTAATTAAATAACATACAGAAAGAGATGACACTAGGAATGAGTTTCATGAACAACATCTTAATCTATGAGGGCGACATAGACAAGGCAATGAGTCCCAAGGAGGAATCCATGGAAGGAGGCACCGACATCCCATCATCCCATTTCATTCAAGGATAAAACATCGCTGAATAAGTGATGGATGTTGTCCACCATTGGAAAGAGGTAATGCAGGGTACAATATGACTGTCAGTGAGCGTCAACATAACTTGAGACATGGCATGTCCCGACAAATGTTTTGGAAACTATTTCATTTCAAAAATCTCATATTATTCTCAAACTATAAACCTTATATTTTATATAGGTCGTTTTATATTTTATCCCTAGTAAAATATGAAGAATATTTTCTAAACATCATGTATTACATATAGTTCCATACTTTTTGAAAACTTTTTCTTGTGATTTCATTAAAAAACATACACATTATTTATAAAATATATGTCTCACCAAGTGTTAAAAATATATTATACATTATATGACATTATTGACTTAGTTTAATTATTATTTTCAATATCAATGCATCATATATACCTTTTTTAATTTCATATGTGTCACTTTACTTTTCCATATTTTTCATAAGTTTCAAGAAAAATATATAATATATCATCAGTTATATATCATACTATTATGAGTGATTTCCTTTTCAAATTTAAAACTCCTCTATATATAGAAAAAATTACTTATATTTGAAAATCATATACAACTTTCCCAAATATAAAATTCCAATATATATATTAGCTTCAAATACTTTGATCTACTTCTAATAGTTTTCAACATTAATAATTAGACTCAACCTCTAAAATTCCCAAATATTCCCCAAACACCTTCTAGTAACACTATATTTATTTTAAAACATCATTAGATGCAACGATCTATATAAAATATCTATATATCTCATCGATATTTATTGAAAAAAATAAAATATCATCCTAAAGTGTGTAATGGCCCGGACCTCTCCGGTCCATTACTTTGTGAAATGTTAGTATTGGAGGTGTTCCGGGAGGTCAAGGGGACTTATCCCCAACACTTTGCCAATTTTCCGGTTCTGTGAACAGTGTTTCCAGTTTTATGAACAGTAACAGATCGGTGAGACAGATCAGTTTCACAGATCGGTGAGACAGATCGGTTTCACAGATCGGTGAGACAGATCAGTTTCACAGATCGGTGAGACAGATCAGTTTCACAGATCAGTGAGAGAGATCAGTTTCACAGATCGGTGAGACAGATCAGTTTCACAGATCGGTGAGACAGATCAGTTTCACAGATCGGTGAGACAGATCAGTTTCACAGATCGGTGTGACAGATCAGTTTCACAGATCAGTTTCACAGATCAGTGTGACAGATCAGTTTCACAGATCGGTTTGACAGATCAGTTTCACAGATCGGTGAGACAGATCGGTTTCACAGATCAGTTTCACAGATCGGTGAGACAGATCAGTTTCACAGATCGGTGAGACAGATCAGTTTCACAGATCGGTGAGACAGATCAGTTTCACAGATCGGTGAGACAGATCAGTTTCACAGATCGGTGAGACAGATCAGTGTCACAGATCGGTGTGAGAGATCAGTTTCATAGATCAGTGTGACAGATCAGTTTCATGTACAGTAACGGTGGGTGAACAGTGTTTCCAGACTCCTACAGTTTTGCCCCTTTTGACGTTTCCTTTGACGTAAAATACATTTAAAGCCTTATTTTAAGGGCTCTTAAGGCGATTCAAATGCCATAAATCCTATATTAATTATTCCTAAGGCTTGGAATGTTTTACTTGGTCAAACCGCGTGGGTTAATGCGATCCGTTTTTAATGAAGAATAAACCGGATCTTAAACTGTCGCCTCTCTAATTTTTTTTAAAGGGAACGAGATATCATTCTTCGTTGTTCTTCCTCCTAGTTCTCATCTACGAGATGCTAGAACCTTGCAATCATTCTCGTAGGAGTTTCACAATCAAACTTTACTCAGATCAGTTCCGCTCTGTTGATGCAACCAAGTTGTGTCGATCGTTCTTCGATATAAGCTATCGTGAGGAGAAGAGGACTGTGACCCGTTGTGTGGATAAAGGACGTCAAGAACTCTTCGAGGTAGGGGATTCATGGCTTCTCTAATTATATATGTGAAATTGTAGAATTAGCATGATTTATTCCTTTGGATCACAATGAAATTGACCTAATTAAATACTTGAACTGGATTAAAAGAATTGGTTGATCGCATGCTGTTGCTTTATACCGTGATAACGGTTTGTCTCATGTTTTCCTAGATATAGTGATATCTATTTTTTCTTTGATTTATTGTTCGTTCATGATTGAAATTGATAATGAACGTAAAGCCGGAATTAATTGTTGATTAATTGGCTAAAGATAAAGAGGCATGTTATTAATCTGGTTATTGTCGTTGTTGTAGTTGTTCTAATTTGAGGATAATAAAATTAGGGAAGTAAGCTTGGTTATTTAATTGTGATAGCTTACTGATTAGGTATCCATGATTGGAGCCTACGAATAACAAATCTGTTAATTCAATATGGATTAGAGAACAGATTATGTGGGAATTTCTAAAAGGGTTCTGAGTTACCCTCTTGTTTGTTAAAGGGCCGTGAGCCCATTTTGTGATGTTTGTTTTCCTACTGCTTGTGCTGTGATGTGAGCCTGGATGGATGTTGTGATATGTGGAGACATGGAGACTTGTGGTTGTGGCAGCAGATGACACCTAGTGTGGCGAGATGCATTGGTTTATGCATATGGGTGTCGGGAAGGACACCAAGGGTGATGGTATGAGATGAATGTGATGGTTTGATGTTGGTGGTTTGGTTTGGTTGTTTATCTGCTTTACTTTTCCCCACTGCTCCAGGCAGCTGGTTTTGCTTACCCTCTTTCCGAAGGAGGCGAAGACACGCGGGGTATGCCACGTGCTTTCCGTGTTTAGCCTCTCGATGGAGGATGGGTCTATGCTCTTGCTATAGGCGGCAAAGACTCGATGGGTAGTATATCTACTCACCGTGTTGAGCCCTTTGTGTTTAGTAGCATAGGATGCTTTTCTAGAATGCCTGGGAATATGGGGAAGGTAATTCCATAATGAATGTTTGATTAAATGGTGAAAATCCACGGGGATGGAGATGCAGGAATTTAAAGGTGATGTGAATCTTAAAAAGGAGCAGTTGTTTTTGAAAGTGATGCTATTTCAGTTTAATATGGAATTATTCATTCTTTATTAATGTTTAAAGAATTAATTAATGTACAGTGGAACTGATAAATGAGAATGGAGTAATCTAATAAAGCTCTTCAATTGGTTGTGTGCTTATAGGATACCTAGTCTTAGAAGTAGCAGCCTGGAGTCTGAGAGACGTTAGCTACAGTTGTATCTAAGACTAGGTAATGCCCATAGTGTGGATGTGAGTTACTTATATATTCTGTACTTTTTGTGTTTCTATACGCTACTCCACCCTGTCGGTAAGGGAAACTGACACCCCGGGGATTCTGAGCCCTGGGGGGGTGTTTTCCCCAATATTCTGATGGGAGGTTGAATGGCTGACTACCCCCTTTGGCCCCGCTCTCTTCTCTTGGTAGATTTTAGTGCTGGTAAGCACAGTGGTTAGTTTTACCCATATATGCGTGTAGAGGTCTGTAATGGCTTGTGGTTATTTCACACACATATATTCTGGATATAGTATCCTATGGACTACTATAGGTGTAACATGTATAGGCTGTGATGGCTTGAGGATCCTTACTCGGTGTATGGGCTGTAATGGCTTGAGGTATAATACCCGACGTATGATACACGTTATGCGAGCTGTGGTGGCTCCCAGAAACTACCTGGTTACTTTTGGTGGTGAGGATTGTGTGGAGCTTAGCCCAGGTGTCTGCGGGCAAGCCTTTGTGGTGCACGAGGTGCAGATTGGGGAGCTTGACCCATGTTGATACGGGCAAGCCTTTGGAGAGAGATGCACAGGACGTATGTCATTGGGGCAAAGCGGCAAACCAGTGGGGAAGTAGTAGCGGGGTACCCTTGATATTCTTTATTATATGCTATATTCTTGTATGCGTTACTTGGTGAGAGTAGCCATGGTGAGGTTGGGAACATAATATACCTGTTTAGGTGACGAGTTAGTTTCACTTGTTGTTCACTGGGCTTTAGCATGCTTTCTTTACTTTTGCATGAGAGGCTTGGGGAGGATCCTACTGAGTATACTGTTATACTCACCCTTGTATATATAAACTGTTTTTCAGGTCACTTGGAGCAGGTTGGAGATCAAGCTGGTTACTACTAGCTTGTGGTTGGAGGAGGAGCTGTTCGGGCTTGTGGTTGCTACCGTTTTACTTTCTTTTGGGTACTTTTAGTTTTTCCCTTTCAGTTGTATTACTTTTGCATGACATTTCATATATGTACTTGGTTTCCTTTTTATATTTTAGTTCTGAGTTGGAGTTTATTGGAGTCTATTCTATCTCTATCTTCTGCATGTGTTCTCTTAGAGGGTAATGCCTCCCATTTGTGTGTGTATTATACCCTCGGTGATAGTCGCCAACCCGGGGCCTATTGGAGGCGGGACTCGGGGGTCATTATCTCCCTTTTCACATTGCCGGCCCAGGAGGGGTACACTTTGTGGGGAGGGGGTCGTGACAGAGTGGTATCAGAGGTCTGGTTGAGGGATAGGATGGAGTTTGGAGTTAGGCACAGGTGAGGATGCATGGGATGGTAGGGAAACGGTGTCATTCATGTTTAGAAAGTGGGGTAAACACTGGAGACCGTCAGAGACATAGGCGTTCAGGGCCCCTTATGATCTGTTGCACGGACCTTTAAGTTTACAATGGCTACTAAACAAGTGATACCGATTGCAGGGTAGAGACCTAGGAAAGGATCATGCATCATTATTCTTTGCGCCTGTGTTTGAATGGGTAGACCTTGGGATAGGTAACCTAAAAAAAAAAATTAATAAAACAAAATAATTAATTAATTAATGTTGAGTCTTCCATATTCCAGGCTTAGGAGCTCTAACAGTTGTTATTTTACAGGTATGGCTCCAGGTCGACGTCCTCGTCAGGTTTGCGCAGAAGGTGCCCAGCAGGCTGTTCCAGCAGATCGCCGCCGGGTAGAGGTTGACGACGATGACACTTGGAGGAAGACACTTCGAGAGTTTCAGCACCAGAGTCTACAGAAGTACGAGGGCTCTGTTTCAGATGCAGTCACAGAAGACTGGTTGGAGGAGGTCGAGATAGGCTTCAGTTCGATTCGTGCTCGGAAGGAACACTGGGTGTCCTTGTTTGTGACGATGTTGCGTGGGGTAGCGAGACAGTGGTGGTTCTTGTTCCTCGGGGATCGTGAGGAGTCAGCGATCTCATGGGAGGAGTTTCGAGACAGGTTTAGAGTCGAGTTTCTTTCATCGAATGCGAAGGCATCCAGTCGCCAGGAGCTTCTTACCCTTCGACAGGGGATCTCCAGTGTTCGGGAGTTTGGAATCCGTTTCAGGAACCTTCTACAATATGCTTTAGACCTGTTACCAGATGATGAGGCCAGGGCGAGGCATTTCGAGGAGGCTTTGCGTCCAGAGATCCAGCGCCAGGTCACCCCATTTATGCTGAAGACATATCTTGAGGTGCTGGCGAGGGCAGAGGTTGTTGAGAGGACTTTGTCCAGGACCGGATCGTCACGAGAGGGGAATCGTCATGATTCCTCACGAAGTAGAGCTGTGGTCCGAGGTTCCCGGTTTTCAGGACAGAAGAGTTTCCGTTCACCTGGGGGTAGGTCCTAGCCCTTCCCATCTCGTTTCTCCGGAGGTAGCAACTCTCAGACCTATGCCAAGGGATCAAGCGCTTGTTTTTCTTGTGGTGGACGTGGTCATCAGCAGCGGGAGTGCCCAACTTTTCAGAGCAGTCATCGTGCACCAGGCGCTCCACTCCAGGTTCCTCCGTTGAGGCAGTTCCAGCCGAGGCAGCAGCAGCAAGTTGCACCAGCTTTAGATCACCAGAGGGTTGATGGAGCAGGCAGAGGACAGCCCCATGACGCTCCCCGTCCTCAGAGAGCAGAGCGCGGCCGTGGTGGTGGTCGTCATCAGGGTCAGAGAGGCCGTGGAGGTGGTCGTGGTCAGCTTCATGCTCTAGCGTTGCCAGCTCCAGGCGAGCCAGACGTCGTCCGAGGTACCCTTTGCTTGTTTTATACCTTGGTGTATGCCTTGTTTGATTCATGAGCGACACACTCCTTTATATCCCCTACCCTTGTCCACGCTTTGGGACTTGAGGTAGAGAGGCTTCCAGTGCCCTTGGCGTTGACTACGCCAGTTGGAGGTCGAGCTAGCTTGTTTGAAGTATGTAGAGACTGTGAGCTAGTGTTGGGGTAGCACCGCTCTTGGGGAGATTTCCTATGTTTACGAATACAACCATATGATGTCATCCTCGGCATGGATTGGTTGTATTCGGTGCAGGCTATTGTGGATTGCTACAGGAAGAAGGTCGTTTTCTTTGATGAAGATGGAGAGGAAGTAGTGTTTGTTGGTGAGAGAGATCCTCAGATGAGTCATAGACGAGTTTCATCCTTATCATCCATGATGGCTGGGATGATGCTAAGTTCATCAGAGGTTCAACAGCTGGCGTTTCCTAGGGTCGTAGAAGAGTACCCTGATGTCTTTCCAGAAGAGGTTGTATCCTTACCCCCTCGACGGAAGATCGAGTTTGGGATCGAGCTACAGCCAGGAGCGTCTCCTATCTCTATGTCTCCATATAGGATGGCCCCTTATGAGTTACGAGAGCTACGTATTCAGCTCGATGGTCTGTTGCAGTGTGGTTTTGTTCGGCCAAGTGTGTCACCGTGGGGTGCACCAGTCTTGTTCGTGAAAAAGGCTGATGGCAGTTTGCGGTTGTGCGTCGATTATCGTCGCTTAAACAAAGTGACAATAAAGAACCGCTATCCACTTCCATTGATTGATGACCTATTCGATCAACTGAAGGGTGCAAGTTGGTTCTCAAAGATCGACTTGCGGTGAGGATATCATCAGATGCGTGTAAGGGATGAGGATATCCCGAAGACTGCTTTCCGCTGTCGTCATGGACATTATGAGTTTGTTGTAATGCCATTCGGCGTGACAAATGCTCCAGCTGTTTTCATGGGGTTGATGAATGCTGTGTTCCGTGAATTCCTGGACAAGTTTGTTGTGGTTTTCATTGACGACATCCTTGTGTACTCCACATCTGAAGAAGAGCATGCAGAGCATCTACGAGCCGTTTTGGGAGTTCTTCGCCAACATCGGTTGTTTGGGAAGTTGTCCAAGTGTAAGTTCTGGGCTCGAGAAGTTCGTTTCTTGGGACATGTTGTGTCCCAATAGGGAGTAGCTGTGGATCCTTCGAAGATAGAAGCAGTGGTGTCTTGGCCAGCCCCCAAGACCGTGTCAGAGGTGCGAAGTTTCCTTGGTCTCGCAGGCTATTATAGGAGGTTTGTGGCTAATTTCTCCCAAGTTGCAACTCCTCTAACAGCTTTGACCAGGAAGGATCAAGCGTTCATATGGACTGATCAGTGTCAGACAGCTTTCGAGTATCTAAAGGAGAAGTTGGTAAGTGCTCCAGTCCTTTGTCTTCCAGCAGAGGGAGTCCAGTTTGATGTTTTCTGTGATGCTTCACATCTAGGGCTAGGCTGTGTTCTCATGCAGCAGAGGTCAGTTGTTTCTTATGGGTCTCGGCAGTTGCGTCCCCATGAACGCAACTATGCCACCCATGATCTTGAGTTGGCAGCCGTGGTGTTTGCGCTGAAGTTGTGGAGACATTACCTCATTGGCGAGCGCTTTGTGGTTTTCACCGATCATAAGAGTTTGAGGTATGTTTTCTCTCAGCGGGATTTGAACTTGCGGCAGCATCGGTGGATGGAGTTCTTGCAGGAATACGACTTCGAAATATCATATACACCTGGGAAGGGAAATTTTGTTACTGATGCACTGAGCCTAAAGTCACGTAATGATGTTGTGCGTGAATCTGGTGATTCCTGGAGAGGGATGGAAGAGCTAGCAGCTTTGCATCTTGATATGGGAGAAGTTGGGGGAAGAGGTTGTCTTTTCCAGATGACGGTACAGTAATCCCTGATGCAAAAGGTGGAAGAGTCTCAGTTGGGTGATCTAGAGGTGGAAGTTTTGAGAGAAAGAGTCGTTTGTGGAGAGGCCCCTGATGGTTGGTCGGAGGATGAACAACACCGGGTGTTGTATCATGGCAGGCTTTTTGTTCCCTTGGCGATGCACGAGACGGTTCTCCGAGAGTTCCATAGCTCGCCCTTAGCTGTACATCCTGGTGTGACGAAGATGTATCGATCCTTGAGGAGTCAGGTTTGGTGGCCTGGGCTGAAGCGTTCAGTTGCAGAATGTGTGTCTCGATGTTTAGTCTGCCAGAAGGTGAAGGCCGAACACCGTGTTCCTGGTGGTCTTCTCCAGCACTTAGAGATTCCTCAGTGGAAGTGGGAGGACATCTCAATGGACTTTGTTACAGGTTTACCTCGAGCTCCGGGAGGACATGATGCTATATGGGCGGTAGTGGATCGTTTAACTAAATCGGCCCACTTCATAGCAATCAAGGAGTCGAGCTCAGTGGAGGTTTTGTCGAGGCAGTATCTGGAGGAGGTGGTGAGGATTCACGGAGTTCCTAAGACGATCATTTATGATCGAGACCCTCATTTTACCTCTAGGGTGTGGAGAGGTCTCCAGCATGCTTTTGGCTCTCAACTATGCCTTAGCACTGCTTTTCATCCTCAAACGGATGGTCAGACAGAGCGAACCATCCAAACTCTTAAAGACATGTTGCGCTCTTGTGTTCTTGATTTTGGAGGTTCATGGGTGAAGCACTTACCTTTGGTAGAGTTCGCTTACAATAATAGTTTTCACTCTACCATCAGCATGGCGCCGTTTGAAGCCTTGTATGGCCGGCCATGCCGTTCTCCGTTGTGCTGGACTGGGGTCGGAGAGTCAGTAATTCTCGGACCAGAACTAGTGCAGAATACGACAGAGATGGTTCAAATGATTCGTGAGAGGATGAAGATAGCACAAGATCGTCAGAAATATTATGCTGATCAAAGAAGGAGACCCTTAGAGTTTAATGTTGGGGATCATGTGTTTCTGAAGGTGACTCCCCATCGTGGGCAGCGAAGGTTTGGTCGCGGAAGTAAGCTTTCTCCCCGTTTTGTTGGGCCTTTCGAGGTGTTAGCTCGTGTTGGAGCTATGGCATATCGAGTAGCACTTCCCCCTCAGATGAGTTGGATACATGATGTTTTCCATGTATCGCAGCTCCGTCGTTATCTTCATGATAAATCTCATGTTATAGATTGGGGAGAGATCGATATTGATGATGATGCAACCTTCGAGGAGCAACCTGTGGAGATCCAAGACCACAAGGAGAAGGTGTTGCGTGGGTGTTCTATTCCTTTAGTTCATGTCTTGTGGCGACACGGCGGCATGGAGGAGAGTACCTGGGAGTGTGAGTCATAGATACGTGCTCAGTACCCAGAGTTGTTTAATGTTTAACTCCTTTCATGTAATGATGTTTTCTCTGTGGTTGGACCTTTCATGTTTTATTTATGTACCTTTAATGTGATGTTATGTTTGAATTGTTTTTATGGGTTGTTTGTTCTCGGATGTCGTGGTTTTGTTCCAGATTTTGAACAACTCGTGTTGGTTTTCCCCTGAGAGGTATCTTATGGGGTGGTTGTTCGGACCCCTCTTTTCTTCTGGGTTGGTTTTTAATTCTCGAGGATGAGAATGTTTTGAGAGGTATCTAATGTAATGGCCCGGACCTCTCCGGTCCATTACTTTGTGAAATGTTAGTATTGGAGGTGTTCCGGGAGGTCAAGGGGACTTATCCCCAACACTTTGCCAATTTTCTGGTTCTGTGAACAGTGTTTCCAGTTTTATGAACAGTAACAGATCGGTGAGACAGATCAGTTTCACAGATCGGTGAGACAGATCGGTTTCACAGATCGGTGAGACAGATCAGTTTCACAGATCGGTGAGACAGATCGGTTTCACAGATCAGTTTCACAGATCGGTGAGACAGATCAATTTCACAGATCGGTGAGACAGATCAGTTTCACAGATCGGTGAGACAGATCAGTTTCACAGATCGGTGAGACAGATCAGTTTCACAGATCGGTGTGACATATCAGTTTCACAGATCAGTTTCACAGATCAGTTTCACAGATCAGTGTGACAGATCAGTTTCACAGATCGGTTTGACAGATCAGTTTCACAGATCGGTGAGACAGATCGGTTTCACAGATCAGTGTCACAGATCGGTGAGACAGATCAGTTTCACAGATCGGTGAGACAGATCAGTTTCACAGATCGGTGAGACAGATCAGTTTCACAGATCGGTGAGACAGATCAGTTTCACAGATCGGTGAGACAGATCAGTTTCACAGATCGGTGAGACAGATCAGTTTCACAGATCGGTGTGACAGATAGGTTTCACAGATCAGTTTCACAGATCAGTGTGACAGATCAGTTTCATGTACAGTAACGGTGGGTGAACAGTGTTTCCAGACTCCTACAGTTTTGCCCCTTTTGACGTTTCCTTTGACGTAAAATACATTTAAAGCCTTATTTTAAGGGCTCTTAAGGCGATTCAAATGCCATAAATATTATATTAATTATTCATAAGGCTTGGAATGTTTTACTTGGTCAAACCGCGTGGGTTAATGCGATCCGTTTTTAATGGATAATAAACCGGATCTTAAACTGTCGCCTCTCTAATTTTTTTTAAAGGGAACGAGATATCATTCTTCGTTGTTCTTCCTCCTGGTTCTCATCTACGAGACGCTAGAACCTTGCAATCATTCTCGTAGGAGTTTCACAATCAAACTTTACTCAGATCAGTTCCGCTCTGTTGATGCAACCAAGTTGTGTTGATCGTTCTTCGATATAAGCTATCGTGAGGAGAAGAGGACTGTGACCCGTTGTGTGGATAAAGGACGTCAAGAACTCTTCGAGGTAGGGGATTCATGGCTTCTCTAATTATATATGTGCAATCGTAGAATTAGCATGATTTATTCCTTTGGATCACAATGAAATTGACCTAATTAAATACTTGAACCAGATTAAAAGAATTGGTTGATCGCATGCTGTTGCTTTATACCGTGATAACGATTTGTCTCATGTTTTCCTAGATATAGTGATATCTATGTTTTCTTTGATTTATTGTTCGTTCATGATTGAAATTGATAATGAACGTAAATCCGGAATTAATTGTTGATTAATTGGCTAAAGATAAAGAGGCATGTTATTAATCTGGTTATTGTCGTTGTTGTAGTTGTTCTAATTTGAGGATAATCAAATTAGGGAAGTAAGCTTGGTTATTTAATTGTGATAGCTTACTGATTAGGTATCCAT
Source organism: Viscum album (assembly GCA_963277665.1). Lineage (NCBI taxonomy): Eukaryota > Viridiplantae > Streptophyta > Magnoliopsida > Santalales > Viscaceae > Viscum > Viscum album. Next base: position 998,867,755 of record OY728135.1, read on the forward strand.
GATTGGAGCCTACGAATAACAAATCTGTTAATTCAATATGGATCAGAGAACAGATTATGTGGGAATTTCTAAAAGGGTTCTCAGTTACCCTCTTGTTTGTTAAAGGGCCGTGAGCCCATTTTGTGATGTTTGTTTTCCTGCTGCTTGTGCTGTGATGTGAGCCTGGATGGCTGTTGTGATATGTGGAGACATGGAGACTTGTGGTTGTGGCAGCGGATGACGCCTAGTGTGGCGAGATGCATCGGTTTATGCATATGGGTGTCGGGAAGGACACCAAGGGTGATGGTATGAGATGAATGTGATGGTTTGATGTTGGTGGTTTGGTTTGGTTATTTATCTGCTTTACTTTTCCCCACTGCTCAAGTCAGCTGGTTTTGCTTACCCTCTTTCCGAAGGAGGCGAAGACACGCGGGGTATGCCACGTGCTTTCCGTGTTTAGCCTCTCGATGGAGGATGGGTCTATGCTCTTGCTATAGGCGGCAAAGACTCGATGGGTAGTATATCTACTCACCGTGTTGAGCCCTTTGTGTTTAGTAGCATAGGATGCTTTTCTAGAATGACTGGGAATATGGGGAAGGTAATTCCATAATGAATGTTTGATTAAATGGTGAAAATCCACGGGGATGGAGATGCAGGAATTTAAAGGTGATGTGAATCTTAAAAAGGAGTAGTTGTTTTTGAAAGTGATGCTATTTCAGTTTAATATGGAATTATTCATTCTTTATTAATGTTTAAAGAATTAATTAATGTACAGTGGAACTGATAAATGAGAATGGAGTAATCTAATAAAGCTCTTCAATTGGTTGTGTGCTTATAGGATACCTAGTCTTAGAAGTAGCAGCCTGGAGTCTGAGAGACGTTAGCTACAGTTGTATCTAAGACTAGGTAATTCCCATAGTGTGGATGTGAGTTACTTATATATTCTGTACTTTTTGTGTTTCTATACGCTACTCCACCCTGTCGGTAAGGGAAACTGACACCCCGGGGATTCTGAGCCCTGGGGGGGTGTTTTCCCCAACATTCTGATGGGAGGTTGAATGGCTGACTACCCCCTTTGGCCCCGCTCTCTTCTCTTGGTAGATTTTAGTGCTGGTAAGCACAGTGGTTAGTTTTACCCATATATGCGTGTAGAGGGATGCAATGGCTTGTGGTTATTTCACACACATATATTCTGGATATAGTATCCTATGGACTACTATAGGTGTAACGTGTATAGGCTGTGATGGCTTGAGGATCCTTACTCGGTGTATGGGCTGTAATGGCTTGAGGTATAATACCCGACGAATGATACACGTTATGCGAGCTGTGGTGGCTCCCGGAAACTACCTGGTTACTTTTGGTGGTGAGGATTGTGTGGAGCTTAGCCCAGGTGTCTGCGGGCAAGCCTTTGTGGTGCACGAGGTGCAGATTGGGGAGCTTGACCCATGTTGATACGGGCAAGCCTTTGGAGAGAGATACACAGGACGTTTGTTGTTGGGGCAAAGCGGCAAACCAGTGGGGAAGTAGTAACGGGGTACCCTTGATATTCTTTATTATATGCTATATTCTTGTATGCGTTACTTGGTGAGAGTAGCCATGGTGAGGTTGGGAACATAATATACCTGTTTAGGTGACGAGTTAGTTTCACTTGTTGTTCACTGGGCTTTAGCATGCTTTCTTTACTTTTGCACGAGAGGCTTGGGGAGGATCCTACTGAGTATACTGTTATACTCACCCTTGTATATATAAACTGTTTTTCAGGTCACTTGGAGCAGGTTGGAGATCAAGCTGGTTACTACTAGCTTGTGGTTGGAGGAGGAGCTGTTCGGGCTTGTGGTTGCTGCCGTTTTACTTTCTTTTGGGTACTTTTAGTTTTTCCCTTTCAGTTGTAGTACTTTTTCATGACATTTCATATATGTACTTGGTTTCCTTTTTATATTTCAGTTCTGAGTTGGAGTTTATTGGAGTCTATTCTATCTCTCTCTTCTGCATGTGTTCTCTTAGAGGGTAATGCCTCCCATTTGTGTGTGTATTATACCCTCGGTGCTAGTCGCCAACCCGGGGCCTACTGGAGGCGGGACTCGGGGGTCATTATCTCCCTTTTCACATTGCCGGCCCAGGAGGGGTACACTTTGTGGGGAGGGGGTCGTGACAAAGTGGGTTTAAAAAACACAAAATTTAATGATCAATAGGAATGATCTATATACAAGATCATATAATGGAATTCATTTGAGAAAATATGAAAAATAGGGTTTAAAACACCATGATATTATATAAAAAAATGATTGCGTACATTTGGTAATTATTATATAATAAGATATCCCTATTTATTAAGGTCCATATTTCTCAAACATAGTTATGACAATATGTTCTAATAAATACATGTAATAACTCATATATTATTACACACCAAGAACCCAAAAGTTTTACATTAGAGGGGATTATTTTTATAATGAATCATAAGAATATAGGGTATAATAAAAATTATTTAATCATTCAATGCATTTTTTATTTAAATATTGACACTCTTTCGAATATATTTAATGACTTGGGTATATACATCAAAAGAAACTAGATTAGATAATATCCTTATAAAGGGTTAATCATATGAAATCATAGAATGTGGAATCCACATGATGAATGGTGAGATAACATGGATCATCTGAAAAATTTATATATATTTGAAACATGTAAGATATGATTAAAATGAATCAAAATAATAATAATGAGATATTGTAGTCAAAACATAAATATCACTCTTAAAAAATCATCAAAAGGCTGGGTTTGGCCCATTAATCATGTCCCATACCAAATATATCATCAGATATTAAAATAATCATCTTCAAGGGGGTGTATAATTTTTGATCAACCCATATTCTCAAAATATTTACCAATTAAATCATTCAATAGAGAAAAAAAGTAATGAAAATAGACATACATAAATATTAACCATAACCTAGATAACTATGAACAATTATTAAAAATTTGACAATGATTTTATATATTATGTTATATCACTAATAAAATGGAAATTATTAAAAAATATTCAAATCCATTTAAAAATGTGGGATTTTGTATTATTTCAATCATACAAACTATTTTACAACAAAATAAGAAAATAATATGGTTATCCCAGGAAAATAAATTATAAGTCATATAAAATCGTTATGACTGTAAATACATACCAAATTTGATTTATAAAAAAACTATATGTATCCCTAATAAATAATGTTAAGATTTATATGATGAGTTAATATTTTGATATATAAATGTTTTAACACAATAACATGATATGTGTGATAATATAAAAAAATAGATGAAATAATAAGGATCAATGAGAAAATATTTTTTAAGAAATCCATTAAAAATTTTCATCAAGTGTTAAATAAGAATAAATCAAAATATGGAAAGTAAATGGTAAGAAAAGTCAATAAAATCATTGTAAAATAAAACAATATACACTAAATGATGATATATACACAACATTTAATAATATAATGTAGTAATAAAATTTTAAAATCAATATTGGGGAGATAGAGAAAGAATTGAGAGAGTATATCCTTACCCAAAGTTCATATTTTATTGAAAAAATGTATCATCCTATATAATGATTATTGATTTATTAACATAATATGAAATAGCTTTTCTCACAACTCCTCCTTCACTGGTACCCCTCCTGGGATGATATTGAAGAGTGAGAGTGACCTATAAAGGAAACCTATGATATTCTTGGGTTCATAAATAAGAGTCGAGGGTATAGAACTCAAAATGAGAGATCGTACTCTAAATATATGAATTTATGTATAATAGATAATATTATAACCACCAATAAACACCATGCCATATAAAATAAACCAAGATCCATTAAAAAAAATTAAAAAATTCATGATATTAAATATATATATATATATATATATATATATATATATATATTAGGAGACTCAATCATATCATACATAAATATTACAACATTTTAATGAATATTCAATACAATTCACAATAATACATTCCAAATTACCATAATAGTTTAGTGAAATTGGAGACTAGATATATAATTAACATATTTCATGAAATATCTTCAACATATCTAACATGGTTATTCTAACATAGAAACCTTTTTAAGAAGTTTCATAATTAAATACCTTTCTTCATAATGTAGGGATGAATGAAACACAAGAAAAGGGTTAGTTTAGATTCTATTTAAGGGAAAACGTATATGATACCAATCAACGTGAACATTTGAGAATAAGAATAAGGGTATGAGAACATTATCATAACATTAATAAAGTCATACCTAATCAGTCAAAGATCCTTAATAATTAATTATGGAATAAGGTTGCTTCAATCAAAAGTCATAATAAATAAGAGTCTGTGATCATAAATAATCAATAATGATCTATGATTACATATTATTATTACAAGAAATATATTTTTTGTAATTCACATAAGCATATAAAATCATTTCCTTAGTCAAGGATCACTACCAATATTATAATAGTGGATTGGGTTCACTCCCCATTCTGTCATTTCCTAAGTCATGGTTCACTCCCAAAACTATATTGTTAGAAAAATTCTATTACTAAAATAGATTCACTCCCTATTTTAGTCCCTATTATCTCACAAGATTTCCATGTTTACCCAATTCAATGTAGAGATATATAATTACAGGCACATCCATTAAATAAAAAATACCATTAAAATGTGTTCCACAATGTAATAAAACATTCATTTTTTTAACATATCATAACCCATTGAAAGGAAAAAATTTAATAAAATTCTCCTCATTTAATCATAACATACCATATTAAAAACAAATGAGTTTTATAAAGGTGTCATCATAACTTAATTAACCCATGGAAAAAACTGGTTTTATAGAATCATACTGGAGTCATCAATTTCAAAATAAATTCATATAATAAAATTAAATGGTATCATAAGATCATATCTCCAATAAATCATAAAAATACATAAAGGATGTTGAAATAAATGAAAAATAACTTTATAAGAACAATCAAACCATTATTTTAAAAAATGAAAAAAATATCTATTTATTTTGGTAACAATTTAAAAAATATTTCCTAGAATATTGAGAAGATTATTTTATTTGAAAATAACCATGGAAATATGTAATGCAATCATCAAATAATATAATATTAAATATTGTTTTAAAATCCTTTTATACCTTATATGTTAAAAGAGAACATTCTTCTCAGACTTTTAGAAAAACTCAAAATGACTTGTTTGGAAAAAATTACTTTTAAAACTTTTCTATTAAACATTTTCAAATAAATTAAAATATAATGAAAATTTTATTCCTAAAACAGTTCATCTATAGTTTTAAAATTCCTTGTTTTTTAAAGATCATAGACGAGGGAAAAATATTGATGACTAAAGTGGAAATGAAGTCATATTTTCTGTAAAAACATTTTGTCAACCATTTTAAGTAACAAAGAGAAAAAATGGTACTAATACCTAAATATTACAAGAATAAATAATGTTTTAGAAAATATACAGGGTTTAAATCATATGATCTATTTAATTTACCTCAATCTAAATTTATCGTAAACAATCCCAAAATGAAATGAGATTGTAACATAACCTATAGTGCTTTGGTAAATATAGAAACAAAAACCAAATGAATGAAATAACATCAAATAAAAAATTAAATAACATTAATGTATATTAATTCATGATATATAGTATCAAATGGGATGTATATACACTAATTCAAAGAAACAAGTGGTGAATATGGAATATGTCTCAAAAAAATACAAGTGAGTTGGGAAACCCTTACCAAATGTACCATGTTGCTTAATATATATTCAAATATTATATATAATAAATATCAAATTATTATAAATATATTATAGAAATATATTAATTCATAGATTATAATTAACCAATCATTTATAATTTCGATATATCCCTTTATAAAAAAATTCTTCATTAAATTGAATTTTTGTGTGATAACAAGTCAATTTTCAATGCATGTTTCAACTTAATGTTTCTTTTACATGTATATTGATCATGGTTCCATCATATATATAATATTAATCATAAAATAAGTATAATATTATTTCATATTATACAATTTTATAATCATTAATATAAATTGGTGATGGAAAATGAATTAAATTACTTATTGGAGATGGTAATCTCTGCATACACACAAGTGATGTTTACACTTTTATATGGATGAAATAAAAGAAAGGTAAAAAATAATTCAACTTTATATATTAATTATTATATCTTAAATATTACAAATATTCATTAAAATTATCCTTGTTACCTACCATGTAAAGAATAAATGAAAATTGAATCACATCACTTTGTGAATGCGGTAGTCCACAAGCACACATGAGCGAAATCATCATTTTCCAATGGACGTGGAGGAAAGAATGTAGAAAATATATTATAATTTTATAAGAATAATTATATCATTACTATAAAATATAAATATTAAATCCATGATAATAAGAATCCATGAAGTATAGTGAAGGAAAACGAATCATATCACTATGTTGAGGTGGTAGTCCACATGTACACCTGAGTGGCACTTTCATTCCCCATTTGATGGAAAAGGTGGTTAATAGTGGTAATAAAATTAGTAAAATAAAATATTAATAAAACGTGGATATGTTTTTTATTATATTGGAATGGTTATTAAATAAAAGATGGATGTAAAAGAAGATGTAAAATGAAAGAGATCGGTTAAAACGATTACCTATTCTTTGAGAGACCTCCTTTGTATTTATTCATATGGACCAAATGGATAGTGTTTTCAAGAGAAAAAACATATATAAATTGAATAATTATGTTTAGAATAGATTATATTTGGTTTTTCTTGAGATAAGTGTCTCATGGTGGTGTGAGGAAGAGAGGAGTGGTGGTGTCCTTTTATAGTGAAAGAAAGGACACACTTGTAATCACTTAAAATATTTAAATATTAGAAATTCTTTTTCTGAAGAATGTAGAATAAAGTTGATATATTTATAATCCAAGATGATTTTGAGTCAAATTTATCAAATGTAGTAATATTTATATAAGTTTAGGTTATTTGTTATCCATCATCTCTTAATGATAATCCCCCATTAACACTTTTGAAAATTACCTCAATATCAATGGTTTTTTACTCTTTAGGGGAAAAGAAAGTTAAAAAAAAGTAAAAGTGACCCATAACTAAAAAATAGTTTAAATTATCAACCATATCCCATTATATTGTCAAAAATAATTTCTTTATTAAATTTAAACATGCAACGAATCGCCCCGAGTCGACTCGACATGTCACCTAATCCAGTCTTACATAAGGCCTCAAGCACACCTCATAGTAATCCACATGATACCAAAGAGTAGAGTGGGTATAATAGATATAGTGAGGAGACTATATCATCTAGTTAGAGTAAAAAAAAAAAATAACCTAAACATCCACAATTATAAAAATAAGAGTACATATAATAAATAAATAATAACAACAATATACTATAATAAATGTAATGCAGCATATAATAATATATCTCACAAGAAAAAAAAACAGATAATTGTTCATTGGTATGAACAAACATAAAAAAATAAATAAATTGAAAATAAATAAATTAGGATCTATTAGAAACTATGAGATGAACCAAAAAACTGATCTCCAAAAATCTCGAACTGCTCTAGACCGGTTCAGAGAATCCACATGGGCAGCCCTACTTGAACAAGAAACATTGGGCCCCCTTTTGATTCACTGTGAAAACTATTCTCTATTCCATAGAATACATAAGGTCTGCATGCACACTAAGGTGAACATATAGGTGGGTGAGAAATAAATCTCAGTAGGTGACCCCGAACTATTAAACTATAATCTGTTGTCATATATAAGCGCATGAACATGTTATATGCCCATCTTATATAGAAACTAATAATAGCTGTAATAAAGTAAAAAATTAGATAAAAATTAATTAGGATAAACAAAAATAAAGAAAACAACCAATTACAGGTTCTATCATGACTCCCATGGTAAATCCACTCCTGCACTACCCCACACTAGATGATTTATAGCATGTGGCTCACCACACCACACAACATCATGCATGTAATCCTGATTTACACCTGGGATCTAATAAGTCTAATAATAAATTAATGAATTCCAAACCCAAGGGAATAACTATAGGTATCCAAAAAACCACACAAAAGAACCAGTTTCTAAGAATCCAATAACATAATATGAACTAAAAATTGGACACTATGATGGACCTTAGAGAACCTATCATATCCCAAAAGAAATTTAGAACAAATTGGGATCCAAAAAAGGGATCATAAGATACACTGTCTAAGGGTATAGTGTATCCATGGTATTAAAAGATACACTATCCCAGGGGTCCCATTCATCTAGGGTCCCAATAAATGCACTATTCTAGGGGTCCCTTCTATGTTATTGGGAGCACTCCGTATCCTTTGAAAGTAACCACTAGTGAGGATGTAACTCCCAACTGGAGGGGTTCACTCACCCATATCACTTATTAAATCTCTATACCAATCTATCGATGACCACCCAATGGAAGAGAGAACTAGATAAAAAATAAATTCCACTGCTCGGTCCAAGATATCCCAGGGGTCTCATCTTAAAACCAAGTCCTAATTATAAACTCTTTCAAACATTTCAGCCAATGAAACCAAGATGTGGGTCTATCCAACTATCAAACCCACCATCAAAAAATATAATGTAGAAGCACCAATAAACTATTGTATAAAATTCTCAAGGATGTGGGTTGATCCAACTTCAAAACCCTTCATCCAAAAATATATAGTAGCAGTGCTGATCAAATTTTATAAAATAAATTTTAGGGCTCCCATGGTCCCCAGTGTCTCCTCATCCAAATATCCCATACATGATCTAACTAACCCTCATCAGGGTAAAAAAGATCAAATATCACCATAGTCTTTAGGGTCACATCATAAAGGGATGGCCTAATAGGGGCTTGCCTAATACATCAAGAGCTCATTCGATGCTAATAAAATGACCCTCAAATGGAAAAAATGACACAAAAAGTATAGGAAACCGAAACAAGGAGATTTTTTATCTCATCAGAAAACATAGTCCCTTACATGTGAAATTTCCTCAATCATCCCTCTACAGCCTCTAACTAACCATTAATTATAAACTTTCTTGCTGGGTAATCAAAAATCAAACGAATTTTTACCAAATCATTCTTAATGGACCTTGTGACAACCTCAAAATCCAGAAAGCCTACAAGGGAACCTTGGAATAGGAAAAACCTTAAGGAATATCCCAAATTAAGAAAAACTCATCTATCCTACATGAAAATATCCCATCCTCATGTACCATCTCACCTAGAAGGGAATAAAAAAGATCCCTCAAACCTCCCTCAAATTCAAATAGATAGAATCGGGTCGTAACCTCTATCACAAAACATCAACCAAATATAAAGGCTTTAATATATCTAACCCTAAAACAAAATATCTAAATGTCAAATACTCTAACATTGAGTAACTAATTCAAACATCATGAGGTAGTCTAATATTTCCTCAAAGATAATCCTTGATCCTTACATCCATGATCCATCTGAAAGAACCAAAAATAAAAATGACCTGAAATTTACAATCCAAGATAACTAATAACCTCAAATTCCTCACTCATGTTTTCCATTACAAAAAAAATTATCATTGGAGGATTATAAATCTAATATTTAATGAAATAATCATACAAAAGATTTCCCAAAGCAAAAAATCATCCAAAAAACCTCCAAATGGGGAATGAATATCACCATTTATATCTATACGACAAAATGATCATAATAGAATACTAAGAAGTATAATTGTGATTATAGGTTAAGGAATAGGAAAAAACACTATGGAATGAAAAATACTTGACCTGTACTTTGGGTATAGAATATATACCCCAAAAGGCCCTCCTTAGCAATGTGCCACAACCCACTCACTATGTACTTCACCTAAGAACATGAAGTTTCTTCATAGTACATGGAATATACCCCACATGGGGTGTAAAACTATGTACTGGGACATGTACTTCCCCATGGGTTCTTTCCAACTACATTACATGACCACCTATCATGTACATCACACAATCTCTAGCTATGGGTCACACATGACCATGTTCCCCTGACATATGGTTTTTGGATGAATATTATTCAACATCCCAAACCATCCCTATATGACTATCCTACTAGGACTACATGCATTTTTTTTACCTTCTACCTCACTTCACTCGATAGAAAGGACACAAATTTTGAGTTATTCAAACTAAATGTTGTAGAAATGGGTTTCCCAAATGTAAATCGATTGAGATCTCCCTAAAACCCCCAATTATCCTAAAAGGACCACAAAGAGACCATCAAAAATAAAAAAAACCCATAAAAGGATTTAATTTTTTTAAATAAATAACTTTATTTGAATTTGTGGAAAAAACATAGAAAAAATCTACATATGATCGTAAAATGTCTTATCTTTGCACCAAATACAAACCGCATACCCACTAACACCTGATCGACCTCCATAAGAACTCCTCAGAGTGTGCCTCTTCCTCTCTCTCCCAATTATCTCCCTCATTATCCCTCAAACACATGAAATATAATCCCATGGAGGGGTACATGATAAGCCAAAGGGAATAAAAAAAGGAAAAAAGAAAAAAAAATAAAAAGAAAGAAGAAAAAGAAAAAATAAAAGAAAAAGGGGGCCCAGGACCAACCTCAGTGCTTAAAAATATTTAATACATCACTTATGAATATCCCCACATTATAGACTCAATTGTAAAGATATAATATCAATTTTTTGTTCTATTTAAAATATATCACCTAAGTAACAAGCATGAAAAAATTATTATTTAGATAATTAAATATTAAATATTCCATTAAAATTTGAACGACTCAGATATCCACTAAACTGATGTCCTAGGGTAAACACCCTATTCATGGAAAAATATTGTGGTCATAAAAATTACCCAAAATCATATCGTAAGAGGAGATTCTATTTACCCCCACAAACAAATCTGATAAAAAAGTTCAAATTCATACAGATTTTCTATAACCCATGATAATACATGTCATCACACACTCCCCACCATATATGATTCTCCCATCTAAAGAGTCTTAGTGGTAAAATAAAACACATTCTATCACTCTAAGAACTGGTACAATCATCTCTATCCTGATCATACAATTAACAATATTCCAACTTACACAAATCTCTCAAAAAAAGAAACATTACCCTATAATTAGTATGAATCCCCCCAAAAGATGTATCCTTACCATTAACCTTCTTCCAAAATAAAAAACATAGCCTATGATATGTTCATCACAAAAAAAAATTGATATATGTGAGAAAAATGATCACACTTGAGTGCTATCACGGGAACCACAACAACCTTTTCTCATTCACAGATCACTAAGAACATCCACTACTATGCTAAAAAATAAACATAAAATGAGGTTCAAAACCTTTAATGGATTATGGTTCCTTCTTCAACATAATTATTTCCTTATTTTTTTTGAATTCACAATATTTCTCATGATCACATGGGAAAATTTCTAATTATGATAGGATAATGCTCCTAAAACCACTTACCATGCTCCTCACACAGGTCAGTTCCAATAAACTAGATAACCCTTGGTACCCTCCTCACAATTAATTTATCTACCTCATTACAAGATAAACCACTAATCCACCCTCCACACTAGAATCAATCTAAACCCACAAGCATCCAAACATGCTCTCACCATTCTACCCAAAGTGTAACAAAAACTATCAGGTCCATCTGTCTAATAAAAAATACCCTCTCAAGAGATATATGAGACCATGATTACTCCAGGTTCTCTTCTTATCAAAATCAAGTAATCCACATGCCTAATCCTATCCTAGGGTTAGTAAAACTAAAAAACCCAACCAAGGAATAACAAACATGACCACTCATTCCATCGATGATAATAGGCACAAACCCACCAAAAAATACTTGACAAATAACACCTAGAAACAAATGCCCCCTACCAAGAAATTAGAACCTAGGAATTTAGGGGAAACACTACCTTCAGGAAACTCATGCTTGATCAAAACATATCTCATGCATAATTTACCTTATCTAGCTACCAAATTAGAACATAGAGACCACCCCAACCCATAAGGGTCTCTATGAATCCCTTGAAGAATGGGCTGCATATCTATTATTGAGGAACATCTCACCACAATTTTCACATGATCCTTCATCAGAAGAAGGTATATACCTACAATATAGTTGAATTAAATTACACTAGGGATCATTATGTGAGCCCCCATATAGGTCATTGTAGATACTTTAAAAAAATGAACCAATATCATCAGTGAAATCACAAATGGGTAGAAATATTTCATGTGAATCTTACATGCCTAGAATGATGCATGAACAATGGATTATATCCCATGGGAAAATAGAAGAAAACTATGACAAACCATAAATCTAAAAACCCAAGTACATTACACTAGGTGAAATCACACAAATTTAAATATGGAAACCAAAAAAATAAATCACATGTCTTGGAAACGTGTACATTTTATTCAAAAATTTGTTTGTGAAACACTAGCCCAGTATCCATCACATGGACCGAGACATTCCCAGACCACCTATCTACCAACTCTCCAATTTATAAATCTTGGTGGCTCTAATACCATTTTTTAACGAATAGACCTGGGCCTACTTGACATGTCACCCAATAAGGCCTTCCTTAGAATTCCTCCATTTAGTCTATAGGATTTCGAATAGCTGTGAGGGTTTAAGAGATATAGCGGGGAGACTATAACCTCTTTTAAAAACAACTTAAAATAATAAGTAAGAAAAAATCCACAATACTAAACATCAGAGTTTTAATAATAAATAAAGAAAAAAATCAATAATAAATGAAATATGGCATTCAGTAATATGAAATCATAAGTATACAAAATAAACAACAACCAGTCTCCCACTGGGATAACAATAAATACAAAATAAAAAAACTAAAAATAAATACATATGGATCTATATCAATCTCTGAGCAGAACTACATACACAGTCTCTATGACTATCAAGCTACACAATCTCAGTATTGAGAATCTATATGAGCCCCCCTCTCCAACAAGAAACACTGGGTCTCGACTAAATCTATTGGTAAAATTTTGATCCATATAAAAGCATACATAATGTCTATACACAAACTGAGGTTCATGTATGGGGGGAGGGGGTGAGATATAATTATAAGTAGACCAACCCAAACATTGATCCTATAATCTTCTTTCATATAGAAGTGAACTCACATGTGATATTCATAAACTAGTCAAAACTAATAATAGATAGAATAAAGTATAAAACTATATAAAAATAAATGCAGGTAAAAAATCTGGAAAATAACTAACCATGGGTTCTATCCTGACACCAAATGTAAATCTACCTCCACTATGTTATATTCCAAAGTATTTATAGCATGTATCTCACACCACCAAATGAATTCAGGAAAGTACACTAGATCTATATAGGTGATTCAATACAGTTATGTGAAAAGTAATGAATTCTGGACCAGAAGGTGTAACCATAAGAATTAAAATGAGTGTACGCAACTATTAGGCTCTTGGACTCCAATATATTGATCTAAACTTGAATCAAGACTCTATTCCATACCCGAAAGAATCCAACATTTCCCAAAAGTCCCATAGAAAAAATTAGTATCCAAATGTGGGACCAAAATATACTATTTCTCATGGTTGTCTCAATCCATGGGCATGATATATACAATATCATAGGGATACCATATATACATGTTCTTAACAGATGCTCTATCATAGGGGTCCCCTCTATTAACAAAGAGCACTCAACATCTACAAAAAGTAACTTCTATCTAGGCTTTAACTCTTAACTATACGGCTGCACTCATCCATATCTACTATTAACTCCCTAATCCCTTCGAACCATAGACAAAAAATAGAGGGGAGAACAAGATCAAAAATCTGTGCCGTCTCCTATTCTAAGAAATCCCAATGGTCTCCTCCTCATACCAAGTCTTGAGGAGAAATTGCCTCAAACAACACTACTAAAGGCCTCTAAGAAATAGGTCAATCAAAATTTCAAACCCACAATTCAAAAAGGTAAACTAGTAGTGACAATAAACACTCATATTAAAACCATCTAGGATGTGGTATGATCAAACTCTCAAACCTATCATCTGAAAATTTTAACTAGTATCATCTATTAACTATTGACTCACAAATCTTGGGGCTCCCATGGTCCCTATGGTCTTGTTATCTAAACAACCACTAACAAATTTCACCAACCCTCCTCAGGGTCAAACAAAACTTGAAGCTTCCATAGTCCATGGGGTCACAACCCAAAGGAATTTCTTATTAGAGATTGACATGATGTACCCTATGTCTCGTTGAATTCCCATAAAATCATCTGAAAATTGGTAAATAGATATATTAAGATAAAGACACATGGAATGGTTTTCCACTCTCTTAACCAAAAAATTGATTTAATCCTAACATAATAAGTATACTAAAGAGCCCCTCAATGTCCTCTAACCTATCATCAATTAAGAAGGCACCCCATAGGGGCATCCCAAATAACAAGAACACCACTAGGGAATTCTCAATAATCCTCATGACCACAATAAAATGAATAAACCCTACAACTACTCCTAAAAAAAACTAAAATTTAGGTCAAATCTCATTGAAATAAAACATCAGAAAACCTTATTAGATAAAAATCCATCCATTGGTACTATATTTCCCATAAAGGTATCCATACAATACCCTTAGAACCATATCAATATCAAATAGATGGAACCCAGCCATAACTACTATCCCATGAAATCTACCCAGCCTGAAGGATCCAATAGATCTGATCCTCAAACACATGATCTAAACCTCAACTACTCCAACCTCGAGCAACTGGTACTAATATCCTGATACGGTCTATGATCTCATGAGACATACTCATCAAACCCACCTTATGAGATCCATCAAAAATAAACTCAATCAAAACCGACCTGGAATCCTTAATATAATCCAACTGACCTATTGATGACTGTTACTCAGGCATCACATCACATAACCTGACCTTCTAGAGGACTCTAAACCCAAATCTCAATGGAATCATTAAAAAACACTTTTCAAAATAAAAAACAATATATGAAGCCTGTAAAAATTAAATGATACCAAAATCATGATCTTGGTGAAAAAATTGATTATATTATACTACCAAAAATGTCAATTATGACTCCAAATAGAAGAATAGGAAAATTCACCAAGGAACGAAAAGTACATGACATATACCTTCAATGGTCCTCCCTACCTTTGTACCACAACCCACTTGGTGTGTACTTATCCTATATACATGGTGTGTCTACCTTGTACATGGTGTGTACCCCACATGTGGTGTCCAACCATGTACTTGTACATGTATCTTCATAATGAGTATTGGGAACTGCAATAAAGATCCAGTGTAGATGTATGTTGTATGTTCTTTGGACATGGGCCCCATTCGACCGCGTTCCCTTGATAATGAGGTGTTTGGCCGAGAACTAAGCCACACCGTGAGACACCCCTACACGGCATGTCTACCAAGACTATAAACCATTAAATCCCTTCATCCTCACTATTCTTGAAAGTAAGAACACACGACATGTGTTATATGAGGTAAAAGTTGTGTGAATGGGTTTCCTATATGAAAATCCCATCATCTCTTTATAAATCCTTTGATTAGTATAAAGAGACAATAGATCAACCCTCAAGGGGTCCCCAAAATCCATAAGAGTATTTAAAACTTAAGAAAACTATTAAAAAATATATTTTCATCAAAAATAAAAAAATGATCCTACATATAGGTGTAAAACTCTATATTATCACTCCAGATATACAAAACACACCCATAGACACCTGATCTACCTCCGAATGAGCTCCCCGGGTGATGCATTCACCCCCTATCCCACTTATCCCCTATCCATCTCTCTATCAGACAACACAAGAGACAAAATGGGTGTACACAAGAATCCAAATGGAATAAAAGAAAATAAAAAAATAAATAATAAAAAGAATGAAAAAATATAAAAAATTGAAAACAGGGCTCGGGCTTGGCCTTGACACCAATGACGAGTTTATGATTCACTGAGGTCTTATCCCATGTTATGGACTCAACCACATAGATAGAATCTCAATAATAAGATACTTTTAAAATATGAAATAATAATATGCATTAATAAATTAATATTTATTTAATTAAATATTATATTTTCCATGAAATTTGAACAACTCAAATTTTTACCAAAGTCCTGTCCAATGGTAAACACCCTATCCTAAGAACAATGGAGTGGTTAGAAAAGTTTTATGAGATCATATCATAGGATAAATTACCATTTTTCTGTAAAAAAATCCTGGAATAATGTTTCAAATTTATCATAATTCTATACAGATTGTGATGTTACAGGTTGTCAAATAATCATTTAATAAATAATTATTTAGCATGTGACACTCTTAGAGTCATTTTTAGGACTAATCACGTAGTTTATATTTGATGACCTGGCATTGAAATGGAATTTGAATATAAAATTTTGACACATAAATAACATGTTATATGTATCAAAAAAATTAATGGAAGACAATAATTCATCCAAATTGTGTTACTTTTATATTTTAAAAACTTTTTTTTGATTTTTTCTATTACTTAAACAAGCACAATGTCAGTCCTTCTTAAGAATTAAAGGTAATTATTCCAACAATAAAAAATAAAAAAAAGTTATCCTGATAAAAAAATTAATTTATATTTTAAATAACTATTTATAAATAAACATAACATCTTTTTATCCAATAAATAAAAATTTGATATATTAAAACATATAGTGATATTTTATTATTTATTTATGTAAAATTATACTAAAGTAATCATTAAAGTAAAGTTGAAATAAATTGAAAACTATTTGAAGATAAGATTATTGAGGTTATAAGGAACCTATAAAATGAAATAAAGTCAAGTGTTTTGGAGATTGATTGGCTTTATCCCAATTTTTTTACCTTGTTTTACACATTTTATCCATACAAAGGCGACAAATATTTAACATGGTTCTTATTCATAAAAAAATAAAAGGAACATATTTTCTTGATTTAAATATAATTATTCAAAATATGGAATCCATTTTTCAATAATCAATTTATATAATAATAATAAATAAATTTTAATATAAATGTGTAAAAACCAATGAGAAAAAGTTTTTTTGAAAAATACCATTTCAAACCAAAAAATGAACTTAGACCAAAACCAAGTATAAATATAATTCCTATATAATTAATTTTGTTATATATAATTTATGTAGTATTATATCACTTTAATATCATTTTAGAAAAATAATGATAATTTTAATGTATTCTATTTAATGAAATGAAATGATATCTTTACAAAAATCAATGTTTTTACTATTCAATTAAAAATAAATATTTTAAAAAAATTAAAATATTCACCCTAAGGCAATATTGAAATTATTAATTTTAAAAAATATCTAATTAATCAAATAAAATTTTGAAATATGGAATAACTTAATTATAATGTATTTACACAAAATGCAATAAAACCCAATTTTGAAGAAGAATATTTTTTTAAAGTATAAAATGGATTTACAAAATTTTGAGTAATAATTTATTATTAATTAATAAATTAAATTTTTTTGATTTATATATATATATATATATATCATAATGTGGTTAATTGTATTCATTCATTTCAAAATAATAACTAGGTTATAATATATCATGGTTCATTTTAAGCTTGATGTTGTGTGTCAAGAAAGGTGTCAAACAATTAAAATTTGTTTAAAGAAAAATATTTTATAAAATAACATAATTTTATATTATATACCTATTATATAAATTTATCCCTCGAAAATTTAATCATCACTTTCTAGAGTCGGTGTATCATGTCATAGTAATAATATCTGACATAGATTCTATAATGATAACTAATTTCTATGTTAGTTCTAGGAATCTTAGTAGTTTCTAATTATGTATTTGTAAAACCAATAATGTATCATTATAATACTCATGAGTTTCCAAAAACATAAATTTATAGCAAAGAGATACTTTCTATATAAGAGTAGATATATTTATCTACCTCTTACTTAAGCTAATGAAATCATTTACCATCAAGGTAAAGAATATGAGATAACATACTTACATGATTTATTTCTATATTATAATCTTAATTTTATCCTTTTATTATTTTTCAAATAGTTTTCATCCCTGGTTTCTCTGATAATCCATAAAATAAATAACTATTATGACTTTTTTTAATGGCTGAAGTACTAAAATAAACATTTTTACAGATCATAGGATCAAAGAAGGAATGGAAATCCATTTACCTCTCTCTATATATTCACCAAAAATGAAATGGATAGTACTTTATATCCAATATGGATAAATCTTCATTTGATGGATGTTTCCCTCGGAATACGGGGATGACCGCCTTGATGGGAGGTTCAAACATTCCGATCGGTTTCTAACGGGTTTGTTAGTAGAACCGGAAACATCCAATGATTCCACATCCATTCGGACCTACTTTCCAAAGGTAGGTGCTCATTAGTTTGTGGACTGATGAGGCTTAGGAATTTTCATTGGTCGAGAGGATGGGAGGTCGGACTCATCACACCTTTTTGAGGGGAATTATTGTCTACTCCGGGACTCTCTTTATAGATCTAAGTTATGTTCGTGAATCCTTATTACATTACCAAGTATAAAATGAGCTTTCCTTCAGATCTGACAATTAATGATTAAATATGTAGGAAATTTAGAGAACCTTTTTTATGTATTCAAAGTTCTTCATCGATAGAGAATCATCTATATTTATTTAGGGATTCTTGGTCAATGGTACCCTTTGACACATTTATACAGAAGTCTCTTGGTCATTATGATGACCATGCTGGTTTTCAAGCCACTCAGTGGGGTTCTTGAAGTTTATTTTCATTCATAAGGACATGGATTATTTTAGAGTTGGGATCGAACCCGTAGACGGGCTACCTACGTATCCTTTGTTTAGAAAAGGAATCAGAACCCATGTAGTTCGAGTAAGGGAGTATGATGTTTATGATTGATGGCTCAAAGAAGGATGTCACCATTACTTTTACACTCTAATCTCACGTGAGTCATGCTCGGTGTGAGAAACAAGAGGTATTGGTAAAAATTAGACAATTGTTCCATGAAAGATGCAATCATAATAAATAACTTGGGGATTATGTATGTATGACTGCCCAGATAAATGAAGGTTAGGATTTACTTTAGGGAAGAAATCCAAGAACAATGTCCATAAAGGTATATGTGCTTCATGGATATTTTGAATACTCTAACTTGGGGCTTACTCCTGAAAAGGAGGCCCAAATTAGGAGAAGACTTATGATTGGGTTTTAATCCTGAAAAGGAATCCCAGATCAAAGGTAAATTAGGACTGGTTAAGAGAAATTAAGACTGGGGGTTACTCCTAAAAAGGATGCCCAGGTCAAGGATTAAGGTTTGGGGATTACTCCTGAGGAGGATTCCCAAATTAGGGGACTGGGGCCTACTCCTAAGAGGATGCCCAGATTTGAGAACTTTAATAATTAGGGCTTACTCCTAAGGAAGATGCCCAAGTTAAGAATTATGACTGGGGATTACTCCTAAGGAGGATGCCCAAACTTGAGACTGGGGATTACTCCTGAAAAGGAAGCCCAGGTTAGGGGATCTGGGGATTACTCCTAAGAGGATGCCCAAATTAGAGGACTTATGACTGGGGATTATTCCTAAAAAGGAGACCCAGGTTAAGGATTCTCTCATCTTGAAGGATGAAGTTGAATGAATGAAATCTCAATATTTAATGACATAAAGATGTGTAAATCACTAGGTTTTGAGAGATATTCCATAGAATTCCTTTCAGATAAGGAATTCAAATCAAGAAATCATGCCATAAATGGCTTTGAAGAGTGTCTTGAAGACTGAATCTTGAATAGGAAAGGTGTAATGGCTTAAGAGGGGTGAAATGGGAAAGAAAGGCACCCAAAAAGGCAGGGGTGCGCAAGTCCTGGAAGGCGCGCAGGTACTGCGTGGGTGCGCAAGTCCTGGTCGCACAGGTATATTCCTGCACGACACATGATGTACTTGCGCGACAGTTAACCAGCAGGGTAATACTTGAGCGACTCTTCATTAAATCCTTTAGAATCCTCTTGAGGTTCTTCCAGAAGAGAGGCACACAAGATCTATTGAAAAAGTAAGGCAGCGTGCAAGTGTAGCCTTTTTCCCTTAAGGGCTGGCCACTCAGGCGCGCAAGTGTTGATGATTTTCAACACTTAGGCCTTCCTCCCCCTCTCTAGATCTTCCGTTCTAGGTAATAAATTACCTTAGAAGTGTTTCGGAAGATTTGAGAAGAGACTAGGGCACCGGGAGATCAAATCTGAGTTTCTTGAAAAAATCCTCCCAAAATGGGGGGCCCATAGGGTCTATTTATAGGTAGGAGAAGACCTCGGGCGGTTACCACTTAGGTCGCGCAAGTCACTTGCGCGACCATAAGGCGTCGCACAAGTGGACTTGCGTGACAGTGATAAAACTTGTACGACACATGTGCTTTTGATCCCTTGTTCATGCCTTTGTCGATTTTTTTGATATTTTCTTCAAAGGTTGAATCACTTTGAGCTCATATATTCCCCTTTTCCGATCTTTAGATTCTGTGACGAAAGGAGCATCAACAAAAGTCCCCCCTCAGAGTTGGATCTGGAGAGAAATGAGGATTTGAATCTGAGGAAATCGAAGACATCCAAAGGAATGGTGGCGCGCAAGTCTTGATGGCGCAAAGGGCGGCGCGCAAGTGCGCATCGCACAGGGCCTGGGCGCACTGGGTGTAGGCGCATAGATAAGATTTGGGCACGCAAGGCCTGACGTGAAGGGATGCGACCCTTGATCGCGCAGGGTACAACGCGCAGGGTCCCGACCGCGTCTATAAATAGAGGGCCTCACTTCCGTACAAGCATCCAGATTTCAGGACTTCATACCTTCGAGCTCTTGCTGCGCAGGTCACCTTAGCTGCGCAGGTTGCTCTGTTTTCCGGTGTTTTCCTTGATGTCGTGCTACTGTCAAGGTATCTGGGCCTGTGCGGTGATACTTGCGCGGAAAATACTTGCGCGACACATCCATACTTGCGTGCCAAGTTTTAAACTTGCACGCCTTAATGCCTTAGCCATTTTTTTCGAATTCTTTCACAAATTTTATGAAAAATAAACCCATTTAAGAGTTTAATTTGTTCAACTTTTGTGCAGATTCAATGGCTCCCAAGGGAATTAAAACGACTGATGAATTAGCTGGAAAGCGGATTGATGACATGATAAACATCATTGGACATGATTACTATGATATATGCGACAACACTCTCCCAGATTTGGCTACGTACTTGAAGAAATATCATCTTAATTTCCCACAGAGCATCTACCTGCCTCTATATGGTCATGGTCATCTACAAGGAGTCAATGTTCCAGATGCAAAGAACTATACACCTGAAATGCAGCTGCACTGCTACTCCTTCATTTCGGTTATGCTGTGCATTAAGAGCAACAACAATGGTGTGAACTTTCAAATTCTTCCTCCAAGTCATTTCCTTGCAGATATGAAAATGACAAACCCATGGGATAAAATGTTTTCCACTGCCGGTTGGTGGAGAGAAGACAAACATGGTATTAGAGAAATATCTAAAAAGAATAATCTCTTCAAATGGCTCTTTACTTACAATGCTCTATTCTCAAATCCATGTATCCATCTTCCAAGTCTCTTGGACAGAAACAGAGTCACTGTTTGATCAGCAGAAAAATTTCTCAAACCGCACTCAAGAACATTCTTTTACAATTGTTCCAAGAAGAGCTGCTATCACTGCATCTCTTATTGTATCCAGTTGAATGAATGAATTCCAGGTGGTTGCTGATGAAGCTCAGGATTCCGTAAATGAAATGAAGAGTTATGTTGAAAGCCTCTTGTAATTATTGAAAAAAGAGAAGAGACTCCAGTCTGTGGATGTCCTTCTAACTCTTTTTCATCAATGAAAAACACTTTCAACTTCACTCATTTGTACCTACATTCTATTTTTCTACATGCTTTAGATTTTACCTAAGCCAATGGGCCTAGTAAGAATAGTTTGATTTTTACAAGGATTAATGTAAATAACCCTACAAACTTCGAACCTTTTAATTGCTCAATGTTACCTAAATCATACAAAAAAATGTATGTTTAGTGATATGGGAACTTGACTTTTATTCAGAGTTCCCCTGTCTTTTGTGGGTAGTTTAAATTCATGCACTTCGGACATAAAAAAGGCTAATGTTTATGGTCAAAATATCTTTGACCGAAATGGATTAGAATTGACTCAATTCCTTGAAAATTCATCTGAAAACATATTACCATACTCAAGTATGAGGGAAAATATGTAAGATATGACCTAAGAATATTTGAATCTGAGGAATGATATGAAAAAGAGATAAAAGGCATTAGAAGAAGTAGTTTACAAGAATGAAGTTACCATTATTTAACAAACCCGTTAAGGGGTTGAATTATGCAGGGCCACCTAAGGGCATTGGCTGCATAGTTAAATAAAATAGTATCTATTGGCTAAAAAGTCTGTTATGTAGACTATTTATGCAAGGCCACCTATGGGCACGTACTGCATAGTCAGGAAAATGAACTCTCGGAAATTTACTTTCCTAGTGCTAAAAGCCAGCGAGAGTTTATGGAGATTCAAATCTTACAAAGTATAGAGTTTGCTGTATGGAAAGAGGTACTTGAATATGGAGAAAATATTTCCAAACAAAATTATCAAAGAACTGGATGAATATCACTCCTACGAAGGTCTGACCCAAACTTAGGGAAGGAGAATATAAACCATAGACTTGAATACTTTCAGATCCTGAAAAAGGATATGGGACAAATATGTTAAGGATGACTATTTTTGCGGATCCCTACATACTGTCATTTAAGACAAATAAGGACAAAAGAGGCATTATTCCCAAGAATGAAGTTACCATTATCCGAAAAACCCGTTAGGGGGTTGAATTATGCAGGGCCACCTAAGGGCATTGGCTGCATAGTCAAATAATAGTATCTTTTGGCTAACAAGTCTGTTATGTAGACTGTTTATGCAAGGCCGCCTATGGGCACGTGCTGCATAGTCAGAAAAAAGAACTCTCAGAAGTTTGACATTTTTGTGACTAGAAGTCATGAAAAGGGTTATGAGGATATGAAAATATTTAAGGTTAGGATTATGACACATAAAGATGGGTATTGTTAAATGTATACAGAGATACATAGATCATTGCTAACCATAATCATGTTGTGGCTGGGTCCTGAATTGAAATGTTGGACTTCAATACGTATCCCATAAGGATGAGAATCAAGCCATACATAGTTCTTAAACTACAGTTTAACGTCATGTGGGACAAAAGGATTAGAGATCTTAGTTTAGGGTCATAGAGCTTGGACCATTGTATGAAATACACAGTGTGTGTTTTCATGGGGACTTTTCAGCCAAGGGACTGAAAGTGGAATTTGGGGTTAGGACTAAAGACTTGGGGATGGATTCGAGGGACACTCGAACGTTCCTACGTATCCCATAAGGATGGGAATCAAGCCCACATAGTTCTAGAAATACCCTTTGTACAAATTTGGTTCGTACATATGAAGGGTGAAAGGGGACTTTAGTACAATTATGGTTTAACCCAAGATAAAATGTTTGGGCATTTCCATGTATGCACGTAGTCTTTGAAATGAAACATGATTGAAAAATCAATGAAAATAATGGTTCCCTCTCAGGTGAGGGTATCAATGAAATTTGTAGTTTATTGTCATACTGGACAAAAGTGTTGTATAGTTTAACGTCGTATAACAAGGACGAAAGTGAACTAATGTAAAGATATTGATTCTAAGGGAGGTTTCACGAATTATCATCGTATGAGATAGAGATGAACCGACGTGAAGAGATTGGTTTTGGGATTGAACCTTGGGAGGTTGCCTACATACCCAGCCTAGAAGGCAAGGATCAAATTCCGTGTAGTTCAATTAAAGAATGAATTAATGATCAAGTTGTTCTTGGGGACAATGACCTAAAAAAATGATGTTAGGAATTACACATGGTTAGCGTCCCAGAGAGAGAGTTATGGTTGAGGTTTTCTCTAAGCTCACATGAGTCATACTCGGTGTGAGAAACAAGAGGTAATAAAAACCTTAACGATGCATAGTTTAATGTCATGTAGGACATATAAAGGGACTATACAGTTTAAAGTCTTGCAGTTAGGACTATTGGTGATGCACAGTTTAGTGTCATGTAGTAGGGACAAAATACAGTTTAATGTCACGTAGGACGTATCATGTACTTTCTGTATAGTTTAGCGTCATGTAGTTAGGATGATGGGGAAATAGAGTTTAATGTCATGTTGGATGAAGGGGGGGATTGTGCAGTTTAATGTCATGCTGTGAGGACAGAATAGTGCACCATATTAACGTCATGTTGGACGCATTGGGGATTTTTTCATAGCTTAACGTCATATTGGACGAAAAAGGGACGATACAGTTTAGCGTCATGTTGGACGAAAGTTCGAATAGTTTAAGGTCATATGCATGGACCGTGGATGGTGCAGTTTAATGTCATGCTGGACAGTGGTGTAGTTTAAGGTCATACAGGACCTTTGATGATTATGTAGTTTAACATCTTTTCGGATGTAAGGGACTTTTATACAGTTTAGCATCATGTAGTTAGGATGTCATAGTTTAACGTCTTGCTGGACATAAGGGAATTAAAAATAGTTTATGGTCATATGCATGGACTGTTGATGATGCAGTTTAAGGTCATACAAGACCTAGTTGCAGTTTAAGGTCATACTGGACCATTTAGGGAACTTTTTCACAGTTTAACATCATGTGGGACGAAAGTACAAATAGTTTAAGGTCATATGTATGGACCGTTGCTGTATAGTTTAACGTCATATAGCAAGGACAAACTTTTTCACAGTTTAACATTGTGTGGGACGAAAGTACAAATAGTATAAGGTCATATGTATGGACTGTTGCTGTGTAGTTTAACATCATATAGCAAGGACGAACTTTTTCACAGTTTAACATCGTGTGGGACGAAAGTACAAATAGTTTAAGGTCATATGTATGGACCGTTGCTGTATAGTTTAACGTCATATAGCAAGGACGAAAAAGGTACTTTGCAGTTTATACAAAACACTTCTTCAAAAATCTTCCATTGGTTGGAGTAGTGATGAGTTCTCCATCCATTGAGATTATTGAATAAGCTCCATTGCAGTAGACCCTATGTATTGAATAAGGTCCTTCCCGTTTTGGATCAAGCTTGGGAGGTTTATTTCCTGGTATCATTGGAGTTCTGAGAACTAATACCATTTCTCCCTAAGTGAATGAACGAAGACGAACTTTTTTGTTAAAAGCTCATGCTATTCGATTCTGATAGACTTCTAAGTGGTGCAAAGTGCACAATCTTTTCTCATCTAACTGTTCCAATTCATTCAATCGCTTTTTAGATTGTTCATCTGTAGATTATTGATCACAAATGGAAAATCTGAGCGAGGTTAGTTGAACATCAATGGGCAAGACGACTTCCATTCCATATACCAATGAATATGGAGTTGACCGAGTTGCAGTGCGGGTGGTAGTCCGATAAGCCCATAAAGCATGAAAGAGTTTATCAGGCCATGACCTCTTATCTTTATCCACCATCTTTTGCAGTATATTTGAAAGAGTCTTGTTAAAGGCTTCTATCTGGCCGTTGGCCGATGCATGATACCGAGATGAATGGTTGGATTTGATGTTGTATTCTTGATACAACTTCTTCATCTCAGATGAACAGAAATTGGTGCCATTATCCGTCAATATGGTATGAGGGACACCAAATCTGGTAATGATGTTAGACTTGATGAAGATAACAATGCATTTAGAACTAACTTCCTTGAGAGGTATTTCCTCTGCCCATTTGGAAAAGAAGTCAGTAGTAGTAAGAATATACTTAAACTGCTTGGCCGTAGATGAAGGGTAAGGTCCCACCACATGCACTCCCCATGTGGAAAATGGTCATGAGTATTTAGCTGTATGAAGAAACTCTGGAGGCTGATGAATTAAGTTGGCATGTACTTGGCATGAATGACACTTCATTGTGAAATCGACACAATCTCGTATCATTGAAGGCCAAAAGTATCCAAGCCTTCGAACCTGATCAGACA
Organism: Viscum album; assembly: GCA_963277665.1. NCBI lineage: Eukaryota > Viridiplantae > Streptophyta > Magnoliopsida > Santalales > Viscaceae > Viscum > Viscum album. The sequence goes on from OY728135.1 coordinate 998,893,965, forward strand.
GTCTATGTCCAGACTGGTGGGCACCATAGACTCCTGCATGCACTTCTTTCATGACATCCATTGTCTCTTCACCATCAATGCATCTGAAGAGAACTCCATCAAAACCACATTTGTAGAGAATTTTCTCTAGGTGATCTGGGCTATCATAAAGAGTAAAATTAACCACACGTCGCCGGATTTGTTCTTTCTCAGCTCTATCAGGTGGAAGTGTTCCATTTTGAAGGTATTCCCTGATAGGTGACATCCATCCTGTAGTATGACCATACGGTTCAGGAATGGGACAAATTTCATTAATTTCCTCTGTTCTGATTCGAACATAAGGTGAAATTGCATGACGGTGGGCAATACTGATGGTTGTCTCGTCCCGATTTGGATCTTCCAGAGCTGTGTCTATATTAGCCAATGCATCAACTTGAGCATTTTGTGATCTTGGGACATAAGAAAATGTCGGTTCCAAATGGAATTCCGCCATTAACTCTCTGACGTAATCATACAAAGGGATTGGTTCTTCTTTTCTGATGGCATAATCCCCATTGACTTGTTTGATTACCAGGTCTAAATCACCTTTCACCTTTAAGTGATTCACTTGTGCTTGAAGTGCTAATTCCAAACCTACGATGAGAGCTTGGTATTCTACTTCATTATTGGTACCACCTTCCCACAATAAGAAGGAATAAGGTAACACTGCCTTTTCTGGAGAAATGAGCATAATTCCTAAGCCAACTTTTTTGAATTTAGGATTTTCCATTTTCCTCCCTGTTGGACTTCTGGAAGCACCATCAAAATACATTTCCCATGCCTGAGGACTTTCTTGAATAAAGAATACTTCCTCATCAAGGAGTTCAATATCTGAAGATGTGTCTTCCACTGAAGGGTGTTCAGCTAAGAAATCAGCTAGAGCTTGTCCCTTTATCGCCTTTTGAGACACATACTAAATGTCGAATTGCTGCAAAATAACTGCCCACCTTTCCAGACGTCTTGTAAGCATTGGACGACTTAGGATAAATTTTAGCGGGTTATTGCGAGATACCAATTGGACCTCATGATGTTGCAGGTAGTGTCTCAACTTCTGAACTACAAATATTAATGCCAGGCAGCACTTCTCAATACTTGAATACCGGGTTTCTACTTCAAGCATGGTTCGACTGAGATAGTAGAGACTGTTTTCATTCCCATCATCATTCTTTTGAGCAAGAAAGGCACCTAATGATCGCTCTAGAGCTGTCACATAGAGGATAAGTGGTCTTCCTTAAACAGGTGGCATGAGTACCGGTGGACTCAAGAGTTATTTCTTGAGAATATCGAATGCTTCTTTAAATTCTTCAGTCCACTGGTAAGTGACTCCCTTCTTCATCAATTTGGTGAAGGTTAAACTTTTACCTGCTAAATTGGTGATGAAACGCTGAATATAGGATAAGTGTCCTTGAAGTCCTCTTAATTATTTCAAATTTTTAGGAGGTAACATACCAAGGATTGACTTGGTCTTCTCAGGATCGACTTCAATACCACGATGGCGTACAACAAAGCCGAGAAATTTTCCTGAGGTTATCCCAAAAGCACATTTTAAGGGGTTCATCTTCAAATTATGTTGTCGAAGCTTTCAGAATATGACTTCCAAATCAGCCAAGTGATTAGAACTTTATTTGGATTTAACTACCAAATCGTCTACATAGCATTCAACAAACTTCCCTAAGAAGGGTTTGAAGATATGATGCATGTCGCGCTGATAAGTTGCACCTGCATTCTTTAAGCCAAAGGGCATTACCTGGTAGCAAAACACACCCTGAGGGGCTCTGAAGGCTATAGATTTCTCATCTTTTGGATCCATTCAGATCTGATTATATCCAGAATATCCATCCATGAAGGAAAGTACTTCATATCCAGCTGTTGCATCAATTAAAAGTTTTGTAATCGGAACTGGGAAATCATCCTTAGGACAATGCCGATTAAGATCTCTGAAATCGATGCAAACTCTAATTTGTCCATTATTTTTCTTTACAGGGACAATATTAGCCAACCATTTGGGATATTGAACTTCTCTAACGAAGTTATCTTTGATAATCTTATCCACTTAAGCTTAAATTTTGGAAGCATAAGTTGGGTGTGTTCTTCTCGCGGCTTGCTTAAATCCTCGATGTTCTTCTGGTAAACCCAAATGATGAGTAGCAACATCAGGATCAAGCCCGGGCATTTCTGTATAGTTTCAAGAAAATATATATATATTTTTCTTTAGAAAAGAAATATACATCTCTTGCTCTTCAAGATTCATGGACGCACTGATTAAAGTGGGGCGTGGATCTCCTTTTGTACCCATATTTATTTCTCTGAGTTCATCCACAGTGGTAGAGATACCCTCTTCAAATGCTGGAGGAGCATCTCTGAGATCTTCCTCTTCTTCTTCATCATGTGTTATTTCTTCCGTTTCTACTTACATAGTATATGATAAAGTGGAGTTTTCATGATCTGAAGAGATGTCAAAATTTGCATATTTTGAAGAAGAAGCTTCCATTTCCAACCCGATTAATGATGAAGGGTCTTCTTTGGGTAATAAAGAGCAGATGATGGATTGAGAATCGACATCATTGTTCACCTCCGATGTTGCTATAACTTCTTCTGGCCTAATTGGAGAAGCATAGACTTGTTGTATTTCAACATATGAAATGAAGACGTCACCATTTGTGCTTTCATCACTGCTTGGTAGATTACCAATTTCTCCTATGTTGTCTGGCTCGATTGTCGTAATTGACATTATGGATCTTTCCATAAGAGTATTTTGATTTGGGTCTATCTTGTCAATTTGACTGATAGGAAACACATAATCTGTACTCACATGTGTAAATGGATTTGCTGGAATTTTTTCTAAACCATATGGAGAATTAACTTTGGTAATCTCCTTTGTTATGGATTTCTCCCTTTGCTTCATGTGATAGAATTCCGCCTCAATGTATTGAGACTCACATGTCTGGAACAGGGCCTTATCACCATACAATGTCCCAACTTGACCATCGAAACAATATTTGAGTCATTGATGGTATGAGAAGGGATAGCCGCATGTTGATGTAGCCAGGGTCTTACAAGAAAAATGTTGAAGGCTGAGTCTTGATCAACAACCATGAAATCTGAATTGGATACAAGATCTCCAAACTGAGTTCTGAGTGTAACTTCACCCAGTGGTTCTTGTTCATTTTTATCATATCCCTATAGCATCATGGTGGAAGGAGATAAATCAGATTCCGTGAGGCCCAATCGACGAAGTGTACGAATGGGCATGAGGTTGACTCCTGAACCATTGTCAATGAAAGATCTTCGAACATCCATGCCATTGACCTTACAAGACAAGTACAATGGTCTAATATGTCCATTCACAACATCATATTCATCTTCATCAGTAAAAGATATTATTTCATGGAATTCTATAGGATTATTCTCTATGTGATAGACTTCAGCTGTAGCAATTTCAGTTTCAAACTTTTGAGGACTTGACAAATCCAAGATGAGTGCTTCCCGAAGATCTTTTGACAGATTCAGAGCATCCAGAATTGATAACTTGGCTGGTACATGGGCCAAGTGTTTCAATATATCATACTTTTGATCCAGAGGTCTGCGTTTCCTAATAGGAATATGTGGTTTAGTAGGTACCTTGTAAGAAGATTATTTGGAAGTTGATGCATCTTGTATTGGGATAGGAGTTGACAATATTCCTGGTTTTGGAAGATTAGACCAATTGGATCCATTTACTTGATGAGAGGAAGAAGATGGAACCTTTAACCGGTCTTCCAAAATAACTATTCCAGGACTGAATTTTCTATTGGAAGAAGAACATGCTTTTTCTTGCTGAGATCGCTGAAGGGCTCTACCACAAGTTTCTATTGCGTACACAGTTCTAGCAGGGGTAGAATTGGAATAGTGGCTTCTGAAAGATCCACATTTTCCCCTTTATCCTGATCCCCTGGAATATCCTCTGATTCCTCTGTTTGATATAGGGAATTCAGGCTCATTGAAATTGAAACTACGACTGGAATATGGATCTGTTAATTGAATCATATTAACATAGCCAAAGATTAACTCTTCCTCTGATGAAGACTCTTCCTAATTAGCCTGTTTAGGCTTTGCCATTTTGTGGGGAGGTGCCCGTGGCTTTGAAGTAGATGGCATGAAGTCCTCCAAAGTCAAATACAACTTAGGCTTTGACACATACTCATCTTCTTCTGATTCTTTTTATTTCTTTGAATCATGCCGTTTCTTTGAGGACTTTCCCTCTGACGAAGAGGGTTTTTCCACAACATTCATGACATAAGACACAATTAGTTTCCTTAATTGTGTTTGCAAAATAGCATGAGTTCGATTGATTGTCTTTCTGACCATCAAATCTCATACTTTTGTGCATTTTTGCTTTTGAATTCCTGCCATTCATCTTCCTCCTCTGGAACTATAGTAGTGACACATGCTACCTGGGATGAGGAGCCTTTCAATGTGACTTGTCCCGAGTCGACCATCTTTTGCAGGAGGTATTTGAAGACAAAACACTCCTTGATGGGATGCCCCAACATTTGATGAAAAGGGCTATAATTAGGACGGTCTTCATCTCCTTTCTTTTTTGGCCTCTTGGGTATTGGCAATTGAACCAAATTGTTTTCCAGAGCCGAAATGAAATAACTAGGAACTTGTTCATTTCGGAAAGAGTATGTTTTTCTCTTCAGATCCTCAAATTGTTTTCGTCTTTGATCTTTTTGATCATCTGGATAAAAAGGCCTTTGTTGTTGGCACTCAAAAGGTGTAGCCCTTTGAGAAGATGAATGTTTTGAGGTAGAAATAGGTACAAGTGCTTGTTTAATCATATCTATAGCAGTTTCTGCTTTACCCATTCTCCTTCCTGGAGTTGATGGAATTACACGAGATTTAGCCTTAGCCTGTATAAGGGAATCTTCAATCTGCTGAGCGATTGAAGTAAGGTCTCGAAACCCTCCTGTGTATTTCACAGGGATTAACGGCGTGCGTAATTCGTTACACAGGTTTTCTACATAGATTGGCAATAATTCTTCTTGAGGGAGTGCTAAACTCAAGGAATATGTTAATCCCTTCCATCGAGCAATGAAATCAGAGACCCTTTCATTCTCCCTTTTCTTACAGTTTGTAAGATCGAAAACTGTTGTCTTTGGAAAAGTTGAGCTGAACTGAAGGAGGAATTTTTGGCGAAGATCCTCCCATCCAGTAATTGACCGGGATTGCAAGATTGTATACCAAACAAAAGCTGGTCCTTGCAAGGTTCGCACGAAGCATCTGAGTTTCACTGCTTCTTGCTGCTCCAGATTTCCCATCATAGGATCGCAACAAGACATGTAATGCGTCAAATGTTGTTCTGGATCGCTTGATCCATTGAAAATAGGGAATACATGGTTCCCAAAACTGGATGGAGGAGAAATTGAATCTACCCATTCAGGGCAAACTTTCTTTTCTGGTTGAACTTGCGCACGCTTCCCTTCCATTGTTTCTAACCGAGATGTTAATGACTCAATAGTAGTTATTAAATTTTGAGAAACATCCGGTTGAACTTGGACATTGTTAGGTGAAATGACTGGAGCTTGGACAGATGTGGCGATTGGCGCTGCAACTGATGGTAGCACTTCCAACTGTTGTTGCACTTGACCCGTAGGATTAGACCTGTGAGGGTGTACTGATAGAGGAGGATATTCTTGATCCATCTCAGTAGCTGCAACAAATTGCTTTGGCTGACTGACTCCAACATACTTAAGAAGAAGACTACTCTGAAGTAGTTCTGCATTCAACCTTCTTAATTCCTTCATTTCTTCCTCCTGTTGTGAAAACCTCTGCTCTAGTGAGAGCGATTGACCTTCTCCAGAGGAAGGATATGTAACCTGGTTCTTTCCCTTCCCTTGTTTGGATCCTTTTCGGAGAGGGGGAAGTGGGTTACTCGAAGGATTACTTAAGTTCTGAGTAATCCTTTGACTTCGTGTACGCACACCTTCTTCATTTGTGTCGGTGCGTACATCTTCTTGAGCTGGAACCTCTTCATCTGAGTCCCCTAAGTGAGCCTCATCTGGTGGATCAGTAACAACGACATTGATGACATTAATCGATGCATAACTCATCGCATCCCTTCTATCATCATTTCTATGATATTGTCTTCTTCCATGTCTTTGATGAGAAATTTCCTTTTGTCGATTCAATCCCTCAGGAACTTCTTGACGAACCGTAATTTGGAGGGAATCTCCTGATAATTTGGCTCTTCATTCCTCTTGAGGTTTCTTCCCCAATCGATAAAAGACTGACTTTTTCTGAGGAGGGGATTGATGATTTGAAAAAGTACCCAGTCCAGTGGACTGGGGTTGTTCCTGCTGTTCTCGCTCAACTCCCCGAATCCTTTTTGTTGATTCTGAGGGTTGGTTTAAAAGAGTCCCCAGTCTGGCGAGCTGGGGTGGTTCTTGACATGCTATGTCTGAGACTTTCTTGAAAGTCCTCCTGATCTTGCAAACCTTAGTCTGGAAATTAGCTGGATGCATTAATCTGTATCCACTTTTATCACCCGGTTCAAAAGACCGTTGGATGATTTCCAAAACTTCTGTCACTTGGTGACGTGCTTGCTCCAAACGAGAGGCCTGTTCAATATTCTCGTTTTCTTGATTCAAGAGTAATTCGACAAATTGTTCTCTGTATTCTTGATTTTGAGAGGAACTAGTTGAAGCCTGTTCTTGGGAAAGATTTTGATTACAAACAAATCCCATTGACTGTGGATGGCCATGGGCAATAACATTGCATGAGACCATTTTCGGCGGGCTTTGCTGACTAGAGAGCACCGTGAAATGCAGTGCTCCATGAACACCCCATCCTTTGACACGAATACCAGATGGGGAATTGGCAATTAATTGACGCAATCTTCTTAGTGCACCAAAGCATGAACGTTGAAAGGCTCTCTGCTGCTTTTCAGCCTTCGGATATCGAGAGACTGATAGAGACGCCAAATCAATCTAACTTTGTAACCCTTCTATTATCTTAATATGATTTTAATATTCATCATAAGATAATACTTTCTTTTTCAACTAACAAAGAGTTTTCCATATTTTGATACGAATATCATGAATTTCATCTTCCGTCAATATTTCTCAAATATTATACTGAGAGTCAGCCAGATGCCAAAACATGACTGGCACTTCACCTTTCGCCAGTTGTTTTCTCATATTCAGAATTTCCTCTTTATCATTTGATGAAGATTCTTCTACCTGATTTGACCAGAGTTGGTGTTTCCTCGTTGCTTCATTGGATTCAACATGATTGGTAGAGAAATCATTGATCAAACTAGAAGATTCATGACTTAGGGGTGGTTCGGAGAATGACCTACACCCTGGGATATCTTCTGATTGAGAAAGTATTTCACCTACTAGCGATGAATCTTCAGATATGACTGGTTTCACATTTTCAAGTGCCTCAAGATAAGAGGGCTTTCTCAGCACTACATTGTCCACTGGAGCATTTTTCGGGAAATGTGCATCACTACTGCGGAGAGGACTTTCGCAGCGAAATTCATCATCATGGGGAGGACCACCATAATGGGTTACAAAAAAAGATGATATCTCTTACTCCTTGGTCTTCTGACCACACAGAGGGTTCCTGTGGCTCTCATCTAAAGATGAAACTTCGAGATCGACCGAATTGTCATGAAGAAAGCCTTCATGAGGAAGTGTCTGTTGAAGACCTTTGGAATTAATGTTCCCACTATTGGGAACTGAGGGAGTAGAATCTTTAATTCCAACAGATAATTGTTTGAGGTCTTCAAGAACTCCAGCATCGAGCAAGGCCTTGTTACAGATTGGATCTTGATCTCCTGACTGTGCTAGGCAGGTCTTTTTCTTAGACGCCTTCTTACTCGCCTTGGAAACCACTTGTTGAAGAAAGTGGCTACTCTGAGCAAGTGTATGTGCCTGATCAGGAAAGATGTCCAGGTTAGGATGACGATCTCCTCTCAAATCAGGTGTATGTGCCTGACTTGGTCGTCCATATGATATGGGGGAGTATTCCCCATAACCCTCTTGGACTGGAACAGATGTGTGTGTCTGTTGTAGAGTGAATTGTTAATGTATCACTCCACTGGTAGGGATAGATTTATGTGTCTTTCCCTAATATGCCGCTGAAGTTGTTATAATATCTTGGCAGGCATCCAGAATATGAGTAGGGATTTGCTTCTGCTCTTTCACCATTGATAGAATATGCTTGGTGACTTCAGCTGCCGGAACGGGAATATACGTCCATTCCGGGCTTGGAGCAGGTGTATGTTCCTGCTCCTGTCCTCCTTATCCTGTCAGTGAATCCTGACAGTACTCAAGTGTGGGGAAGAGAGTTGAGTCTGCCTCCTATTTGTTGTTGGGGCTTTCCAACTAACTTCTCTGAATTCTACCAAGCGAGACTGTTGGTAGGATTGATTAATACTAGAAAGTGTATGTACCTGCTGATTGCATTTAACCAAACGTGGTTGATGAGATCCATCATATGTAGTCAGACGAGCCTCCTGACTAGCTGATGATGTATAAACAGGTGTATGTTCCTGCCTATAGTACTCCGCCGGAATTGCCAGGTGGGATTGGCGTGATGCTGCCAGAAGAGTCTGCTAGATAGTGGGTTTAAAACGGGCAGGTGTATGTGCCTGCTCGTTGCTTGCCACCAAGTTAGGTTGGTGGACTTCTCCAGAGATGGCAGAGATGAGAACCTGCTCACTATTGACCGGATTTCGACTCTGGTGATTCGTCTTGCTTGCTCGGGTTCGAGGAACCGGAGCCGAACGCCTGGAGTCAGTACCCTCATCATGTTGAGGGCGCACTGCCGCACGAGTTTGGAGGCGATTGTTGGTGGGAGCCCTCAGGAAGGAATCCTATCTGTTTGAATTAAGGTCCTGAGGGACCTGCTCAATCACCTCCCCAGAATAAGGGAGCGAATGGTGATTGCGTTACGGGGATAACGACCCGAAACGGTTGGAGACGGTAGTCAGCACCACATGATTCTTGATCACTAGTCGTCGTTGTTTGGATGACCGATGTGAGTTGTTTACTTGGAGGGCTTGTCGGGCAGCCTCCAGAGTTGGGATGGTACCGTGTTAACGGTACTCCTTAACCAGTGCGTTTGATACCCAGCGTTGAAGATGCTAAGTAGGTGATATCGTCCTAAGAGCGGGCGATGATCCAGCAGGAGTAGCAGCAGTGGCATTTGCAGCAGCAGTATTCACAGGTGTGAACTTCAGAGCATCCATTCTAGAAATGCAGAAGATCTTGGGAAAAGAGTGCCTGTTTGATATAACAGACGTAATCAAGATAAATTTAGCCACTACATCTTTTGTATTAGCACATATGTCAATGATTGTTTTTGTTGGCCCTCCCATTGAGTTTTAAATAGGGGACTAAAAAATAGGTAAAAAATCATTTTAACTTGGTTAAGGATTCACGTCGGGTTCACCATTTTTGTTTCCCTTGGAATCCAGGGATGACTGCCTTGATGGGAGGTTCAAACATTCTGATCGGTTTCTAACGGGTTTGTTCGTAGAACCGGAAACATCCAATGATTCCACATCAATTCGGACCTACTTTCCAAAGGTAGGTGCTCATTAGTTTGTGGACTAATGAGGCTTAGGAATTTGCATTGGTCAAGAGGATGGGAGGTTGGACTCATCACACCTTTTTGATGGGAATTATTGTCTACTCCAGGACTCTCTTTACAGATCTATGTTATGTTCGTGAATCCTTATTAAATTACCAAGTATAAAATGATCTTTCCTTCAGATCTGACAATCAATGATTAAATATGTAGGAAATTTAGAGAATCTTTTGTATGTATTCGAGGTTCTTCATCGATAGAGAATCATCTGTATTTATTTAGAGATTCTTGGTCAATGGTACCCTTCGACACATTTATACAGTAGTATCTTGGTAATTATGATGACCATGCTGGTTTTAAAGCCACTCAGTAGGGCACTTGAAGTTTATTGTCATACAGAAGGACATGGATTATTTTAGAGTTGGGATCGAACCCGTAGATGGGCTACCTATGTATCCTTTGTTTATAAAAGGAATCAGAACCCACGTAGTTCGAGTAAGGGAGTATGATGTTTATGATTGATGGCTCAAAGAAGGATGTCACCATTACTTTTACACTATAAGCTCACGTGAATCATGCTCGGTGTGAGAAACAATAGGTATTGGTAAAAATTAGACAATTGTGACATGAAAGATGCAATCATAAGAAATAATGTGGGGCTTATGTATGTATGAGTGCCCAAATAAATGAAGGTTAGGATTTACTTTAGGGAAGAAATCCATGAACAGGGTCCATAAAGGTATATGTGATTCATGGAGATTTTGAATACTCTAACTTGGGGCTTACTCCTGAAAAGGAGGCCCAAATTAGGAGAAGTCTTATGATTGGGTTTTACTCCTGAAAAGGAATCCCAGATCAAAGTTAAATTAGGACTGGTTAAGAGAAATTAAGACTGGGGCTTACTCCTGAAAAGGAGGCCCAGGTCAAGGATTAAGGTTTAGGGCTTACTCCTAAGGAGGATGCCCAAATTAGGGGACTGGGGATTACTCCTAATAGGATGCCCAGATTTGGGAACTTTAAGAATTGGGGCTTACTCCTAAGGAAGATGCCCAAGTTAAGAATTATGACTAGGGCTTACTCCTAAGGAGGATGCCCAAACTTGAGACTGGGGCTTACTCCTGAAAAGGAAGCCCAGGTTAGGGGATCTGGGGATTACTCCTAAGAGGATTCCCAAATTAGAGGACTTATGACAGGGGATTATTCCTGAAAAGGAGACCCAGGTTAAGGATTCTCTCATCTTAAAGGATGAGGTTGAATGAATGAAATCTCAATCTTTAGTGACATAAAGATGTGTAAATCACTAGGTTTTGAGAGATATTCCATAGAATTACTTTCAGATAAGGAAGTCAAACCAAGAAATCATGCCATAAATGGCTTTGAAGAGTGTCATGAAGACTGAATCTTGAATAGGAAAGGTGTAATGGATTAATAGGGGTGAAATGGGAAAGAAAGGCACCCAAAAAGGCAGGGCCGCGCAAGTCCTGGCAGGCACGCAGGTACTGCTTAGGCGCGCAAGTATTGGTCGCGCAGGTATACGCCTACACGACACATGATGTACTTGCATGACGGTTAACCAGTAGGGTAATACTTGAGAGAATCTTCATTAAAGCCTTTAGAATCCTCTTGAGGTTCTTCCAGAAGAGGGGCACACAAGATCTATTGAAAGAGTAAGGCGACGCGCAAGTGTGGCCCTTTTCCCTTAAGGGCTGGCCACTCAGGCGCACAAGTGTTGATGAGTTTCAACACTTAGGCCTTCCTCCCCCTCTTTAGATCTTCTGTTCTAGGTAAGAAATTACCTTATAAGTGTTTCGGAAGCTTTGAGAAGAGACTAGGCTGCCGGGATCTCAAATCTAAGTTTCTGTAAAAAATCCTCCCGAAATGGGGGACCCATAGGGTCTATTTATAGGTAGGAGAAGACCCCGGGTGGTTACCACTTAGGTCGCGCAAGTCACTTGCATGACCATAAGGCGTCGCGCAAGTGGACTTGCACGACAGTGATAGAACTTGCGCGGCACATGTGCTTTTGATCCCTTGTTCATGCCTTAGTCGATTTTTTTGATATTTTCTTCAAAGGTTGAATCACTTTGAGCTTAGATATTCCCCTTTGCTGATCTTTAGATTCTGTGACGAAAGGAGCGTCAACAATGGAATAATACATTAACCACTAAAACCTCAATAATAACAACCAAAGTTTAGTTTAAACCAATACATAAATAGTTATCCTTAAGGATCATCTAAAATATATCTGAACAAATTCAAAACTCAAAAAATTGATCCCAAAATTTCCAAAATCAATTTAACATTAATCCCTAAAAAACATAAAGTATCTCATAATGTCATATACCAATAACATAGATAACATGATCATATATTCTCCAAAAAATTTCAATCCTTTACCAAAATAATGTAAATCACTATAAAACCTCAATGAAATCATAAATTCTACCAAAACACTACTCTTTATAAACTATCTGATATTTTATATAAATCCAAAAAATGCAATAATTTTAAGCATAAACCACTTTGTTAACAAATAAATTATAAATTTCAAGGTCACTAATAATATCCAATTTACATCTGAAATATCAATCAACTCTTTATCCCATCTAAAAACTATTATCCCAATATCAAGCACATATTAAGGGTTATCTATCCCTAAATCATTTGTTTTTCAGAAATGTCACCTTAGCACTAAATAAATTTTATAGGTTATTAAAACCATTCTACATATGTTTTATAATACTTCAAGTACAAGTAATATAATATAAACCTTCTTTGTTTCATGATTCTTATAGCTATACTATCATTGATAAAACACTCCCACACTATAATTCTTAAATCATGGTACATAAACACTCTAATAAGTCTATTTTGATGATTGTAATATCATAAGATATTCTTTTTTCTAAGTGTTATCACTTGGATTAGAGCATTGACTTGGATAATGACGAGGTTCCCTACACATATTAAATTGAACTACAAAAGGCAACATAGGAGGAACATTTATTACCTTTATCAAAATTGTTATTTTCTTTGGAAATTAATTATTGTATGAACTTATTTTTGCACATAAAACATACTGTCATTCATTTGAGACATTTCCTAGGCTGCTTCATCCCATATACTTTATTTATAAGTATCCAAATCTTCTTTCTTTCATGGCCATCATTAACTGAACTCACACAACGATTCATTTTTATCGAATTAGGCGTGTTTTGGAATTCACCAAATTTGAGGTTGTTAATCATATATCAAGATATCTAGTTAGGTATAATCTGATTGTTTTGTATTCGAGACAACACTCATTTGGTTTATCATGAGTACAATCACTAAATCATACCCTACTTTCTTCATAAATAAATTCACTCCTAGTTATAAACATTGAATAAGAAAATAATTGTTTGTGGAATAATAATCATAGTTAGTAATCATTTAATCAAGAAGAGTCATTGATAGGATGTTTAAATCATGATGAAATCCTTTCAATCTATGATGCATTAGGGTTAAACTAAGTAATCCATGGTCATCATCTTTTGAAATACTCCATAATGGTTTGTAAATAAAATGTTGATTTACCTAAGAATATCCCCAAGGAGTGTCTGTCCTAGAGTGTAGTCTTAGGCTGACTCATTATACATATATGGTGATTGAGTTTATACCCAATTCACCCCTTTCAAAGTTCTTACCCCAAGACGGATCTATGCCAAATCTGTATCCACCTTCGAATATCCATTTAGGGGTGTAATATCTTGGAAAACCACACAACCATTTCGTAACATAAACTTAAAGACCTTATCCTGTCCATATAGTTACCCCTGGTTTTAACATATGGTTTCTGACTATATTCTCCAAAAATGACAAAAATATTCTCAAACACCAACTTAGGTGACCTAAATATTTCATTTATAAATATTACAAAATTATAGATGGATATTTAACACATATCACAATAATACATTCCCATGTAATATAAAGGGTCGGTGTATTTAGAGACTATATACCTAATCAACTTAATTCTAAAAAAATTCTTCAATATGTACTATAAGGTTTGTCTCTCCTAAAAACTTCTATAAAAATTTATTAATCAAAAATTTTCTTTATAACCTAGGGAAGATGGAAAAATAAGAAAAGATTTATCTTAGATTCTCAGTAAGGGTAAACATAGCAGATATCAATCAATTTTCATAAGTGAGCATATGTACAAGGGTATGGAAACATTATCATTACATTAATAAATTCATACCTGATTTGTAAAAATATTTAATCTTGAACCCTGGTTTTTTGTATTGTTAATAAAAAATAAGAAGAAACAAGACGTTGAAATTATATATAAATAATAATGAGACATAATAACATTAAATAAGCATAATAAAAAAAATTTAGTATACACATAAGCATAGAAAATCATTTCCTTTGTAAAGTCTCACTGCTAAGACTATCATAATGGATTGGGTTCACTCCCATGACTATCTTATTGGAAAATTACTTTACTGAACTAGGTTCACCATGAAATTCCAAGATTTTATGATTTTTTGCAAAAATATTTAATTTCTTATATAACTTGTGTTACATAAAATACTAAGTTTTAACAAATCATGATATACTATTAATATTACTATTTAAATTTGGCCGTTATAACACAACTTTTAAAATTTTTATTACAAATATGATTTTTTTTCAAAATTAATGATAAAGGTATTATGTAAATAAAATATATTTATAAATAATTAATAAATTTTTAGTAATGTCTTTATATGATTCAAAAATATATTTTTCTCAAAAAAAGGTTTTATTGATTTTTATAGACAAATAAAAAATTAATTTTTGAAAATTTTAGAAAATTTATTTAAAAAACTCACATCATCTATGGAATAAACATGTCAAAATTATATCATATTCATTATTTTATTTTTTGAAAATATTATATTTTTGATGAATAGTGAGAGATATTGTTTTTTATTGAAAAATAATTTTTTTTAGAAATTTATAATATTCCAATTTGTTTATAAATGGTTTCATAATTAAAATTATATCCATTATATTTTAATTATTACATTATAGCTCATATAAATAAATTTCATAGAAAATTTTTACATAAAAACCTTTTACCCTTTTAAAACGTTTCTCTTTGGAAAACCATTTTTCATCACGTGTGTGGGTTTAATTTGGAATTAAAAATTTTCAATTATATAAATGGAATTTGAAAAAATGGATTTCAAATTTGGAACATGAATGATTATTATTATATAATAATTTTAACTTAATTATTGGTCAAAATTAATTGTAAAAAATAAAAATTAAATATCGTAGTTCTGGTTAAAACGGGTTTTCTGGAGGGGGGGGGGGGGGTTAAACTAAAAAGATAAGGGATTAAATGACCTATAAACTTATCCGAAACCTATTTTATATATATAGAAACTATAAACTCTATGGTTTTATAATGATATATTTTTTATCCATTTGGAATATGAAACAATTGGGTACACTTTATTATTTTAAAATATTCCAAGTGTGTCGTCTCCTCCACTTATAAAAGGCCACCCCTCTCATGTTCTCTTCATAATTATAAATTTTTTTTTGTCAAAAAACAAAATATAAAATATATTCATTAATTACCTACCCACATAATATAGGACTTATTTTTATTAGTAAACCCTCCTATTAAGTCTTTATGTATAAACCTAAAGAGGTTCTCTGAAGAAGAGGTAAAATTATTAAACTTCTTTTTTTGTATTATCTCTTCTTCAACATATGTAAAATATTATTAAAATTTTATAATATAATATTAATATTATCTAACATATAACAAGATATTATAATGTTTTTTTAATTTCCTACATCTATATCCTCTTCAATAAAATTTGAAATGAATCCATCGATTGTGGATACAATAGATAACCACCCCACGAACTGATGTTATTATTTTTCCATCACCACCTCTCATGGAAGAATATAATTATATATTTAAAATTTATATATTATATTTATGATATTATTATAATTATATAATTATAATATCATATATACCTTCTTACTTTCCAATATTTGATAATATGATAACGTTTCTTGTGTGTACGGTAGACTACCGCCTCACGAAGAAATGCGATTTGTTTTCACTTATGATTTACATGGAAGGTAGTAATGGAAAATATAATTAATATATATTATATATATGATATAAAAATGACTATGTAAAGTTAATATATTATTTACTATCCTTTCATTTCATTCATCGATAAAATGGAACCAACGTTCATGCGTACATATAGTCTACCATCTATATGAATAGTGTAATTCATTTTCTATCTCTAACATTAATATATTTCTATAAATACTTATATTAAGATTATATATGATATTTTTATCATTTATAAATTTTTTTATGGTGTAACCATGATAAAAATTAATGTACTGAAGATACCAAACCAAAACATACATAAAAAATGAAGTATTTGTTACCCAAAATGTGATATTGACAAGGAATTTCGAATAAATGTGTATTAAAAGATATTAAGTAAATCATATATGGTATTATAAACATTATTATGGCTTTGTAATTGATTTATAATAAACCAATATTTATTATACATTATTTTCAAATGTTTATGAAGGAATTAGAGACTTATGGTAAGGGTTTTTTATCATCTCTTTTACTTCTAAAAGAAACATGACATGTTTTCCACACATTTGTTTTTTGTAGAGAATATGATGAAATATTAAAATTTTATATAAATAATTTATTTATTAAAACGATATTTAACTTTTAATTTAAAGATATTATTCCATGTGTCTTATGATTTAAAATATACCAAAGTGGTTATGGATTTTCATCTCACTTTTATTTCCATAGAGAACTTACCTTATACACAGCTTTTTTTGTGTGGTGTATGTACTACCCATGAATTTATTTTACTATCATTATTATGATAATTATGTTATATACATGTACATATAATGTTATTTATTTCACTGGTCATTCGTTTGAAAAGTTACCAAAGTCTGATGGTTTAATTGTGCAATCTCATTATTTATCAGGATTGTATATTGTATGTTTCCAATAATGGGATATTATTATAAAAATTTCAATAAAATCATTAATTTTATTCTCTTATTTTTATTTCATGAAAATAAATGTGGTCATTTAATTTTCCTCTGCTTATGTAATCAAGAGTTAAAAACATAATAACAATTGTCTTTATTTCTCTCTTTGGTCAAAAATCCTTCTTATTCCATATCCATGATTTATAAAAATGTTTTGATGAATTATTTTTCTATTATAAAATATTTTTTTAATTAATTTTTGACCCATGTTTTAATTTTTTTTACAAATTTTTTTTAATAGGATTCTTATTTTTGTTTATTTAATTAGTTACTTTGGAATTTTTCCCAAAAATGTAAAGGGAATATTTGTTTTGACATACATGAAATGAATTGAATTTTCCACCATCATGAAAAATCAATGTTTTAAAGGTTATTTTATTAGTTTCAAGGGTTATTTTCAAATTAAAATATTTTAAATTTTATTTGTGAACTTTTAGTTTTAAAAAGATCATTTTCAAAGTGAAAAGGTATTTTTCCTCAATAAATTTACCAAGTGATCTTTCAAAGTAATTTTACATATAAGATGTCATAATATGATATTATATAATATTTACTAGGGATATGATCTAATTTTAGCATCCTTACTATTTATATTGATATTTTTATGTATATGATGAAAATATATTTATAAAACTAGTTTATATTTATGGTTTATGAGATGATTAATGTTTTATGATCTTGTGGCACACAAACATATGGTTTATGTGAGGGGTGAGGAATATATCTTTCTAAATTTCATTGGGAAATTATTATTTCTATATGAACATATAGGGTACATGGGAGGTTATACCAAGCCCCGAAAATATGGTACATAAGAGGTTACCCCAATCCTTAAAAAGTTGGTACACATGAGGTTATCCCAAGCACAAAGTAGGTACAAGGGTGGCTAGCCCATTACTAAAATGTCATGAATGTCTTGATGGATATCCATGAAATAAATATTTATAGGCATATATGTGAACTAAAAATCGAAGTCGTATGAAAATTTTATGATATCATAGATCATGTTCTTTGATTCCTTTTAGATTAATGTCTTATGATCTACCACAATTTTTCCATAAATCATCTTTATGATCTATGAAATGAATGGTATGGTTTTTAAATTTTATTCTCATTCCATCATACCATTATTCTTATATTATGTTTATATTAATCTTATTTAACCGTACTGATAATATGAGCTCACCCTTTCCAATGTTTCATTTCCCTAGGTTATTTTGAAAAGTATTATGTACGCTATTTCTAAGAATGGTTCTAGTTTTAATGAACTTAGTGGGAGATGATGTAGCTCACTTATTTACCGGTTATTTATATTTTTAATTTTCCAAAGGCACTAGATCAAAATGATTCTATAATGGATCAATATATTATATAATAACTATTAGTATATTAAGTTGTAATATCTATATACGAGAATTTTGGGTCACTATAGTTGGTATTAGAGTATGTTTTTGTTAAAATTTAGAAACTAGGATAAGAAAACATAAGTGAGATCACTATGGATAGGCTTAAGTATAAGAAAAAGTGTAATAAAATGTATTGGAATTTGAGAGAAGGAAAAAGTGAATAATTTCTAAGAAATTATATCCTTATCTAGATACTACAAGTGGATGTGGATATGGAACAGTTTTACCTAGGTGTAATCACTCTAAAAAGGTTGCATTTATATGGACTTGATCATCACATGATGCATGAAAACAGTCCTTTCTGCAAACCTGGTTTGACACTCCCGAGAGATATGATTTGGTTAATCTATATTTTCATTATGTATCATTATTGTGAATTTTAATAGATGGTCATCATAGATGAAATAGATCCAACCTAAGGTGTCATATACTAAAAAGAGAGTGTAATGATTTTTCCATATTGTAAATGATTTTTCATGATTATGTGGTTTTACACTATGAATAAAGTTTGACAGAAAATTCTTTTTGGTTTTTATCAATGGTGGGAAGATGAAGGAACTTGGTTAACATTGAAAGTGAGAGACAATGTTTTGATGAGAAACCAAAAAGGATGATAACTGGATTGAATGATATTGTGATTATAGATACTAAATTATCAGGATATACGATTAATAACTTTAAGCATAACCAAGTCATTGATTCAATAAAGAAGAGAAGAATAGAGTCGGTTTTAGTTAAGTTGGTGGAGACTATGGAGGAAAGAAGATCTAGTTTCCTATATTTCATAAATATGGGAAGAATCACTCAAGGTAATTTCTTAAAGGAATTAAAATAGGTTTTATGTGGGAAGAAGAAATGTATAGAGTAAGTAATTACTAATGGAATAAAAATAAAAAGTACAGTTTAAAAAATGGATGAGAGTAATGGTTTCCCTAATTCATGATTAATGGTTGAATGTTTTAAATTTAGAAATTATGGGAATTATTAAAACCAATGTCATAGGGGGAAATATTAAGAATAATATCAACAAGGTTGTATGATTATACATTTTTCTATGATGATGAGGAAACTATGAGGGAAATATAAAAGGAATGAGGTATTAATTAATAATATGGTGAATCTAAGTTAATGGTTTAAGAATAAAGTGTAATGAATGATGTGTTTATGAATTGGAACTCAATAATTATAAAAACATAATAATTTTTTATAAAGGTGTTGAGTTAAGGATTTTTTTAGAATATGTTGAATGGTGCTAATGACCTAGAAAAGTTATTTAATGGAAAGATGATATTTTATGGAAAATAAATGATTAATGGAAATATAACCCTTAATAAGTTATTGATGTTGTGATAATGATGTTGGGATAAAGAGATGATTGATATGAATAAAATAATTTGGATAGTATTAATTACCTTGGTATTGAATAATCATTTAAGGATAAAGTGTTTTATGTTATCATTGATAGAGTTCACAACATATTTGGATTTAAAAAACATATTTAACAATATGTGATTTTATTTAAGTTATTAAGATAGAGTTAATTATTAAAAACATTTTTTTCATTGATATTTTATTGTAATTCAGGTTATTACCATGTTTTAGTAGAATACAAGACAAAAGTATTCACATATTAGGTATATAGATATTAAGAGATACTTTTTGTTATTTTAGGGAATAACTTTAATTAGTTTCTAGAAATTTAGTGACCTTTTGTATAATGTTTTGTATTTTGGAAGGGTATTAAGATTGAACATTTATGGAATGGTTTTAGTTTAACTTTGGATAAGGTTTTGTAGATTAATTTATTATTTCAACCTATAAATATTTATGCATTTCTGATAATATGTTCTAAACATTTTTGTTTTTTATGATAACTATAAATATAGTGAATTGATTATAATTTTATTATGGATCTTATGACCTTTTAGTGCTTTAGGCATAAAAAACATTTATCTTCAATTATTTGAGTAAGATATGAAGTTGATATTTATTGATTCACAACTGAATGCTGAGATTGTTCTTTTGAAATATAATGAAATAAAGTAATTATATTTTCTCATTTTCTCTAACATGATATTATATATTCCTTTAACTTTGGGAAAAAGATCTTGAGATAAAAATTTTTCCTTATTAATTTAATTTCTTTCGAATCAATGGACTCTAAAATCATAACTGATTTATGGATTTGTGGTCATTAACATTACATTGACCATATTATCTATCACTTTCTATTAGTCTTTTGGCATTATTTTTCTCCTCCATGTATGTATGTTTACTTACCACTGATTTTTACCACATGGAAACTTAGTTATGTGTTATTATAGATGTCATTTATACATCCCTTTATATCCTATCAAATAAATGTTTTTTAACTCTCTATATGATATAGGATTTTAATAGAAGAATTATCAAATTTCAAGACCTATATTATCAAGATGATGTTCAACCCATGATGACATAATTTATTTAAGGGGGTATAATATAATGATTTCGCCTTAAAAATTATATAATATTGAGTTTTATGTCAAGAATTAATTCTCTTACATTTGAGGATATTTTCTTGGTTAGAGTTTTATATGATTAGTTCAAAACTCATAAATAACAGAACTATATAATATGAAGTTGACACTTCAAATCAGTATCCATTTTTTCTACCTTATATGAAATTTCAAACCATCATGATTTTTTATGAATAATTTATAGGACTTTCAATTTGACATTTTCTTTTCCCTTACCAATTAATCGATCATGTGATTTTTTTAAAAAATCTATTATGAGCACAAAAATATCAGTAAGGAACAAAAAAAAGAAGAAAACTATTAGTCTAGTCAAAAATATGAAAATCCATGAGAATAAGTTTCTTAAAATTTTAATTTTTTATCCAAAACTGAATGGCCATTATTTTAAAAATATAATTTATATTACCATTTTAAAAAATGATCTCAATGAAAAATCATTATAAAACATATAAAATTAATAAAGGTGAGTTGGGACACTATCTCATAGAACCCTTATAGAACTCTTACAAATTGGAATAATCATATGAAAAAAATCTAATATAAAACTCCAGAGATCATAATCTTTACCCAATGCATTGGTTCAATATATGGGGCACCCATTATATAAGCTATAATAGTCTCTCCGAGTGATATCTGGGAACACCCATTGTAAATAATTTCAATGTACTGAATCATGAATAACACATTTTAATCTTGTAGATGTTTATCTTCAAACCCTATTTAAAAACACTTTTAAACCCATATGACAAAACTTTTTGGATATCAAAATTACCATTTTATTTTAAAAAACCATTTTCAATAAAGAAATAAAAAAATATAAAATAGTGATTTTAATTTAAGAAAAGATGTAATATTTCAAAGGCAGTTATAAATCATATAAAATTCAAGGATTTATGAAAATTCATAGTCATTGTATATGTTAAAAATGAGACATTCCTTTTTTCATTTGTGAAAATATTCTGTATAAAACATGTTAACATATTACTTTTTAAAAACATTGAAATAAAGTTAAATTATTCATAAGATATACATTATAAATATTTTACATCCATATAATATCTTTCATAAAATAAAATTAAAAACATGTACATGGAATCCCAATAGTTACAAGGAAAACATTAAAAGAGAATATTTTTAAAGAAAATTTTCTTATCACTTTGTATATATTTGAATCATACTCCCCATAAAAGAATAACATTAAAAAACATTAAAAACTATGAAAATAGATAAATTCATGATACAATATGTCAATTGGGATGTATAGGCACCTCATAAAATAATATAGGTGCATAACATCAAAATATGTATCAAGGAAGGGAGATTGAGACGAAGTCGCTTACCTATAGTGTAACTCGTCATGCACATTATTTATCATCCTGAATAATAAATGTAAAATTATTATTTAATTTATGAATAATATTTTTCAAGTTTATTATTATTTTTATTTCACTTATTATCTTTTCATATATGATTACTTAATCAATGAGGTTTACATCAGATGTTTTTACCACATCCGTTTTATGTGTCATGTGACTTTGGTAGGTCGAATATGGTCAAAGAGGTTATTATTTAAACATTTATATAATAATAATTATTAACTAATTATCATATTAATAATTTAATTATACTTTTATGACCAATAATGAAATATTATTTGGATAAATGAAGTACATAATGATCATAAAGATAGTGGGTTGTTCGTATACATGAGTAACATTTCCATTTTTCAATGATCATTATAGAAAGGTGGTAAGAAATATTTTTTCTTCCCATAATGATCATAGTACAATATATAACATATAATTTCTTTAAATATACTTATATATATCATCTATTTGGTGTGATAATGAAAAGAGAGTCGCATTGCTTCGTGAAGGCGGTAGTCAACACGTACACATATGACATTATCATTTCTCAATGAGTTGAGGTAAGATAAAAAATCATATATTATCATTTTAGACTGATAAATATATCATTAATATAATAATTATTTAATTTTTATCATAATTATTCATTAAATTTATCTTAATTACTTTCCATGTAAATTGTTAGTGAAAAACGAATCACATCACTTCATGAGGTGACAGTCCACCATACACATAACTAACGTTATCATATACCTTATGGAATATAATGTAAAAATATGTGTAGTATATAATGAATAAATATTTATAATTACTTTATTAATATAATATATATATATATATACTTTATATACATTATCATACCCAACCATGAGATGTGTTGATGGAAAACGTGTCACATCAGTTCGTGAGGCTGTAGTCTGTTGTATTTACGAGCGACATTATAGTTTTCAATTTGATAGAAGAGGAGATTAATATGTAATAAACTTAAAATAATAAAATATAATTATATGGGAGATAATATTTTTCTTATATAATCAAAAATTATTAATATTTTAAGTAGGAGGAAGAATAAATAAAACAAAAATTCAACGATAGAAATTTTACCTCTTCTCAAACCACCTCTTTAATATTATAACTAATGTTTTACTAGAATTTATTTATGAACAAAATAATGACTCTATAATTAGTGAATGGATTTTTTTATGTGATTTGGATATGTATTGTAATATTTAAAATGGTTTTATGGTGTAAATAATAGAGGATAGGGGGTGGACCTTTATAAGTGAGGCAAGTGGCACACTTGTAATTTTAGAAAAGAAAAAGGTTTACCCAAATTTTTCACATTAATAAATTGTAAAAAATAGAGTATTATGGACAATTATAAATTATAAGTTCTAAATATTTCTATAAAATATCTTTTAGACAATTTTTTTTTCATTTTATCCACTATCTTTTTAGCTAAACTATTGTAAAATACATTTTTACCTTAAGTGTGGTAATTAATGTTTACTATTTTCTGTATTCATTACATTAAAAAATTAATTTCAAATTATATAAAATATAAATTATTATGATTAAAAATATTTAATCTATTTTATGAAATTAAATTCATATTATTTAACAAATATAATTTAAAAAACCATAGACGGGATGAAAACCTGGGTTTTCAAGAAGTGTATTTTTCAAGGAATTGATGATTTTATATTAACTATATGATTAATAATAATCATTATATGAATATATATTAAACTTATTTTACATATAATCTATAAATTTAATTTAATACACTTCCCATTAGATATTTTTTTAATTAATTTAAAAGTATATACATTGTGCACTTTAAAATAGTTTTAAAAACCCCATTTTTAAACCAAAACAAACTTATACTAAATTCCAATATAAATTTGATTAAAAGTAATTATTTGGATTAAATATAACTCAATAATAATTATGTTACACTAATTAATATTCAAAATATAATGATAATTTTAAAATAATTAATTTATTAAAACGGGATGACATTTTGTTTAAAAAATTGCATTTTCACTATTCACTAAAAAAATCAATATTTTCCAAAAAATCCCAAAATTTCCCACTATGTAAATTTTTATATGATTAATAAAAAACTTTCTTTTCATTTTTTCAAATTAAAATTAAAATTTATTTGAATTAAACTTTAATTAAAACGTCATAAGAAAAGAGTTTGGATAAAAATATTTCATTTTTCTAGTAAACAATTACTTAATATTTTTATTATGAATAAAATCATGAAATCACTTGATTTTATCATTACCTAGGTTTTTAAATTATTCCAACTTTTTTAAATTGTTTACCTTAATTTTTTTCACTTATTAATCAAGTGGAAATTTCTTTTCCTTATAGCATTATCAGATTCCCTTGTTGCCTCTTCAACCATATGAGTTTTCCCTAAAACATTAACATAGAAAATAAAATTATTTAAAAACAAATTCAATATTAGTTAAATAATATTAAATGGATATTAAAAATATGAATGATTAAATTAAAATAGAACTAATTCAAAGTATAAAACATGAGATGAATCTATCACATATTTTCTTAATTTTTAATCATGAAATATATTCCGTACCTAGGATAAACTCAGAGGCAAAGCAACTCAATAGGATACTGATACAAATTTATCAAGAATTTGATATGATATAATTAAATATAAACATATCTTCCCATTATTAATAAAAAACCTAACACTTTTCATAGATAAATATTGAAAAATACTTAATCACCTACCTCAAAAGAAATGTATTTCCTCCAGTTATCTGCATAAAATTTCTACCCACTCTGCTATGTCTTCATATTTTTTCTGAATAAAATTCACCTTCTTAAATATTTACTATACTAACCATGGTCTCATAAATAGTATTTATTCTATTTTATCCAAAAAATCTAGTGTTTTACAGCACTTTCTATATGATACCTCAAATGGTGAGATCGGCATATTGGAATGAAAACAGTAATTATAAGAAAACTCAACAAATGAAAGATATTGATTTCATATTCCCTTACAATCCGTTTAATAAGAATGAAGCATGTATTACATGGTATGAATCATTCAATCAGTCTAATCATCCACTTGAGGGAGAAATCTTACACTAAAATTTAATTTACTTCCCAAAGATTTCTAAAGTCCCTTGAAAAAATTAGTAGAAAATATGAGATCACAGTTTGAGAAAATAGATAGAGGCACAAAATGTTACCCAAATATATCATTTAGATGCTATTGAGAAATTTTATCTAATGAAATTGTATCTAAAATGGGAAAAATGTTTAAATTTAGTTAATCCCTTAATAATAACCCAAATCCCATTGTTTTCTCAGGGTGTCTTTGGTAATACCACTACCAAATCCATGGATATATTTCCCTATTTCTACTTCATTAGTGGAAAAGGACAAAACATTCCTTTCATTAATTGTTTTTATTCTATAAATTTATGATAATTAAAAACATTCATGGTAAATTCATAAATATATACTTTATACCATCCCATTAGTAATACTCCTGAAGTCCTCTATACATCTTAGTAGTTCCCAGATAAACCTAAAATAGAAAACTATGAGCTTCAATCAATGAAATTTTTTTCAACAGGGAATAATATGAACACATAATCTTTTAAAAATCATGAAACATATTATTAATCAATATTAAAAAATGGAGGCATACCAATATTAAAAAAATATACCTTCTCCTAGAAATAATGATCCTCTTTTTGAGCTTTATTAATCATTTTTGTCAATGTTGACTGAACTAAAAACCAAAAAAAAAATAGTGGTTGTCCCTGTATCCATAAAATCTATACTCAAATTCATCAATTTTTTGACCAAATATTCATGTTTCAAATGTAACATTGTTAATTTAGAATTATTTTTTTTGAGTCCAAGTATTATCCACTTTGTTTTATTTTCTGAGATGTGAAGGAATCATGAAATAATAATCCTTGATCAGTTCTATACATTTTCTCTACATCATATTAAATTATTTACAGGTTAATATATACTTACAAATTTTGTGATCAATATATATTTCAAACATTACACCGTACAAATTATGCCTCCAAAATTTTAAATAAAGAAACACAGTAGCTAATTCCACATCATTTGTATGATAATTTAACTAATATGGTTTCAACTAATGTGAAAAATATGCAATTACATAACCATTTTTTCATCCAGACTCAAAAAATTCCTTTTATTGAAGCATCAATATAGATGATGAATTCACAATTTCTGTAAATTAGGGAAAAAATAGAGGAGTCACCAATATTAATTTTAGTTCCTAAAAACAATCATTACACTCTTTTGTTTAGATAAATTTGACTTCTTTTTAAATTAACTTTGTCAATGGTCTGAAAACCTGAGAAATGTTTTCAATAAACTACTATTAGTAACATGATAATCCAAAAAACTATATATATATATATGATATTTGGGGGTATTTTACATTCTTTAACAACTTTTTTATCTGGCCCAGTAGTTGTACCATATTCAGAAACAATATGTCCAATGAAATAAATTTGTTTCAACAAAATTAAAACTTACTACATTTATCATATAGTTTATTTTGTTTTTAGGTTTATAAGACAATACTATTGTGTATTTAATGTTCTTCATGTATTTTATAATATTCTAAAATTTCATCAATAAACACTACAAAAATGTGGTCCAAGAACACATGAAAATTCTATTCATAAGGTCCAGAAATATAATAGGTGCATTTGACAACCCAAAGGGAATAAATAAAAACTCATAATTCCCATATACAGTCTGAAGTATAGTCTTTGTAATGCCATCAACCTTCACCACCAGTTACTGGTTCCAATACCTTAGGTCAAACTTTGAAAAATTCTATGATACCTAGAGATGATAAAACAAATTATTGATATGCAGAGAATGATATTTTTTTAATATGATCAATGTTATTTAAGGATATATAATCATTGATAAGTCTTACTGAACCACCATTCCTTTTAACAAAAAAAGGAGCACCCCATAGTGAAGTGATAAGTTGAATTTAATATTTATCTAATGACTCCTATAATTTATTTTTCAATTATAAAATATCCACCACATCTATTCAATAGGGGTTTTTAGAAATAGTATTATCATCAAGAACTATGTAAAAAAGTAAACTCAACCACCCAATAAATAATAAAATTATAAAAATTATCTATAAGAACACCCATGTATTTCATCACTACTAGAACATAAATAATTTGAACAATTTTTTTTTGTTTTAAAAAATATGATCTAGGTAACTTTTAATGCAATATATATTCAATTTATCATCTTCTTGGTATGTTATTAAATCCAGGACATTATTAAATAAAAAATTCTCTCCTTTGAAATATATATTTTCTTGATAAATGGAGATTTAATCTATAAACAAAATTATATCAAACTTCACTATGGGTAGTTCAAAAATATATATATGAAAGACCATCCCAGTGATAAGAAAAATAAGAATCATATAAATCTTGGTTTCTTTAATACGTACACATAGATTTTTCACCAAATGTTCTACCATACTTTAACGCGGTGATATTACCAATTTATTTGAAAATTTCCCATAAATAAAGGAATGTGAAGATACAGAGGTAAATAGTATATTGGATTAATTTTAATTCATAAGTAACATACCTAATAAAAATTTATTTTGGGGAAAAACATCAACCTTAGTAGTAGAAAAATATTTTCCACACATTTTTGGATTCTGATATTGATGATTTCCATCCTGAGTTACTATCTTTGTGAACACGTTAGCATAATTACCCAACTCATTGAAACTGAAACACGTCATTGTTTGATGGATATCGGTTACCCCATTCATTTATTCTTCTGGATTCCCTTATTTACAATCATAGAATACATGGAAACAACATTCTACAGCTGTGAAACTTCCTTTATTTCACAAGACATTATTTGATGTTCTTTTTACAACACTTTCAAAAATATGGTAACATCAATTTATTACCTCTATATTTTTTTATTGTTGTATGTTTTCCCACAACCCGCCATCATAACCCCTTCTAACATTCATTATCATAAGGAACATAAGTTTCAGAGAAATCCATATCAAATTTTTTCCGCACAATGATCAAATTTATCATATATTTTAAAATATCATATATATTAATATCTTTATAGTATTTTTTTTAATCATGAGTAAAATATATTAATTTTTCTATCACTTTACTGATTAATATCTGGTATATATCTATTCAATCTTGTAAAATTGTCTTATACATAGACATAAAATATTCACCATTTTTTCTTAAATTCTAGGAATTATTTTTCAATCTAGAGTCAAACAACCTTAAGGAAATATTTATAAAGGAAAATATCTTAAAATATTTTCCATTCCATGAAATCAAGATCATATTTATCTCTAATATTTTTTAACAAAATACCACCATCAATCTGATTGACCTTCAAAATGATAAATGGAATGAGTTTCCTCTTGATGTTAGGAAAATTTACTCACTTCAAATATCATCTCTAGATCATTAATACATCCTTTATGTATTATAGTTTCATATGATCCACTAAATGATAGGGGATTTAGTTTCCTGAAATTCTTCACTATAGACATTTTCCATCATGGTAGATCAGGTTCCTCCATGGTATGGATACCAATAAAATTTATAGCTTGTGTGAACTAATCCATCACTACGAATACAATTTTTTTTACAATTCTATCCATCTCAAGATAATTATTTGGAAGGATATTTTCTCTCTATTACTTCCCACTACAGTTTTCCCATATATTCTATGGAATGAAATTATGAACATACATAGTTTAGATGAAGCGAAATGGTAATATTAAAATTCTATATTATTTATAATTAATTATAAAGTAAAATCAATCAAGGACACGCTATTAACATTATCATAACCTCAAATTTTATCTAAACTATACCATTATACTAAATATAAGTATTTGATCTCATACATTACATAATATTGAGTTTTAGGTCAAGAATTTATTCTCTTTAATTTGAGTATCTTTTAAGTTTTATAATTTTAGATAATTAGGTCATAAATTATATATAACAAAACCATATAATACATAGTTGGAAATTCTAACTAGTAACCTCTTTTCCAACTATAAAAAAAATTTAAAACAGAATAAGATTTCATTTCTGAAAAAATATTCACACCTTTCAGCTTGACTGCTTCATTTCCCTTACTCATCCTTAAATCCTGTGAATTTTTTTAAAAACATGGGATGAAAAAAATCCCAATAAGGGACATAAAAATAAGAAAACCGTCAATTCAATGAAATTAATTAAAACCTATCTCAAAAATTTCTTAAAAAAATAAGTTTTTACCCATAAAGAGTATTTTAATTATTTTAAAAATATCATTTATATATTACATTTTGAAAAATATATATTTCCATGAGAAAATTATTAGAAAACATATAAAAGTATTTCCTTTGGTACATCATCTCATTAAACACTTGCATAAGTCTTTCTAATTAGAAAAACCATATAGTTAACTTCCAATATATTTATCTAAAGAACCTAATCATTACCCAATGCAGTGGAGTACTATTTTGGTGAACCCAACATATAAGCTATAAGAGGATGACCCAGTACTATCTAGGAACACTCATCATAAAAAAACTTCCACATAACATTTCATGAATAATAAATTTTAATATTGAACATTTTCATTATAAAATATTTTGAAAAAAACATTTGAATCCATATAAAAAACCATTTTGGATATCAAAATACCATTTTATTTTAAAAATAAACTTTCAATACCAAAATTACTAGAAAAATAAAAAATAGTGTTTTAAATTAAGAAAAAGTAAAATATTTAAATATAAGCTAGAAATCAAATAATAGTCTTGGTGGCATGAAAATCCATTATCACTATATAACTTAAAAATAGGGCATTCCTTTTATCGTTTATAAAAATGTTTCATATAAAACACATAAGAAGATTCCATTTGAAAATATTTAAAATGAAGTCAAGACATCCATAAAATATAATTTATAATATTTTATGTCCATATAAATAATTTAATAAAATAATTTTAAAAAATTCGATATTGAAGAGAAAGAGTTATAAAGAGAACATTAAAATAATTTTTTTAAAGAACAGTCTCTTACCACTTTGGAAATATTTGAATCATAAACCCCAAGGAATAATAACATTAAAAAACATTAAATATCATGATAATAGATAAATTCATGATATAATATGTCAAAGGGGATATATATTCACCAAATAAAATAATATAGGTTTGTAACATCAAAATAGGCCTCAATGAAATGCGATTGAGATGAAGTTCTTTACCTTGAGTCCGACTCATCATGTATGTTCTTTATCTTACAAAATGATAAACTTATGTTAGTTATTTAATTTATTAAGAACCATTTTAAAATTTATTATTAATTTTATTTCACTAATAATCATGTTATAGATGATTTGTTAATCAGTTAGGTTTACATCGGATGTTTGCACCATATTCAGCTTACATGTCAAAAATGAAATTTGAAGGTTGACTATGGTAAAAAAGTTCATTATTTAGACAAATAAGTAATTGTAATGATGAAATAATTATAATATTTATACATTAATTTTAATTTTATAAACAATTATGAAATACAGTTTTGATAACTGAAGTACATTATGATCATGGAGATGATAGACTTTACGTACTCATGAGTAACATTTCCATTTTTCATTGATCATTATGGAAATGAGGTAAGTAATATTTTTTCTTTCTATAATGATAATAATATAATATATAACATATTATTTAATTAAATATACTTATATATATCATCCATGAGTTTTGGTGATGAAAAGAGAGTCATATAGCTTCATGAAGGTTGTAGTCCACACATATACAAATGACATTTTCATTTTTCATTTAGTTGAATGTTTGGAAAAAATCATATATTATATTTTCAAAATGAATATTATGTCATGAATATTATAAAAATTTCATTTATACCACATATATTCATTAAAATTATTCTTATTACCATCAATGTAAAGAGATAGTGCAAAAATAAATCACATCACCTTGTGATGCTGTAATCCGCTTACACATGTGTGAGCGACATTGTCGTATACCCTATGGAATGGATAGAAAAAATAAATATATGATATAATGACTCCATAGGTATAATTATGTTATGAATATCACAAAAACACACACACACACACACAGACACAGATATATAATTTAGATCCACCATTATACCCAACCACAATAAGTGTTGATGGAAAACGTGTCACATTGGTTCATGTGGCCGTAGTCTTCCGTACACACGAGTGATGTTATTGATTCTAATTTGAGGGAAAAGGAAATGGATATAGGTCATACTATTAAAATAATAGAATATATCTATATGGGAGATACTAATGTTATTATATAAGGCTAGATGAATAATATTTTAAGTATTTGGAATAATAAATAAAACAAAAACTTATATTAATAAATTTTATCTCTTCTCAGACCAGCACCACTACAGTTCGCACTTTTAAGAGTGCTAAAATTGGAATTTACAGTTCTATAAATGACCTTTTATTCTATGAACTATTAAAATACTATCTTTTATAGTTCTAAAAAAGTGATGATAAAGGGTACCTCTATCAGTGTTTTTAAGCACTGATAAAAGGAAAAATATTATTATTTTTGAGTTCTCCACTGCTCCCATATGTCAGTGCTTTTCCACCAATTTGTCATCTCCTTTCACCCAGTCACCCCTATCCCACCTATGACCAGATTTTTTACACCCCCCTTTTTAGCACTTAGATTGGGCCTTTTTCAATGCTTTTCCAATTCCTAGCCCCCATTCACCCCATCCCTCTCGCACACCTAGATTTAATCTTTATGCCTATATTTTGTAATTGTAATTTTTTTACCACTTCCCTAAGATGTTTTATTATAAATTTTATGATATTTTTATACTTATATAGTTTTAAATATATATTTTGTAGTCATATATTTATCTAATTATTTTTGAATATATTTTTAAAATACGTGTGTGTGTGTAATAAATTTATACTTAAATTTATTTAAATATATTATATATTAATATTAATTTATTTATATTAGAATATAAATAGATATATATTGATTTATTAATACACACACATGTGTATATATAAATGTTATATATATATAAATATATATATATATATATATATTTATAAATATAAATATACATATAAATTCTTATATTTTTATAATGTAGAAAAATGGATAGATATTGTTTTAAATACATTTTTAGAATATGTATATATATAGTATATCTAGATATAAATTTTATAAATTACATATATATTTATAAGTCTATATATTTACACAGACACACACACACACATATAAATATTCACCTATAATGTTATATTTACATATAAAATTTCCATAATTTATTTATAAATATTTACTATAAAATATGTTTCTAAACTATATTTAATGATAATGATAATGATTGATTTATAAAAATACTTTTATATATGATGTATAAACATAATATTGATATAAACAGACACATATTTACACAGAGAAGTGTACAGTTAAAATTTTCACATACACTTACAAATATTTACACACACACACACATATATATATAAATATTCAATTACATATATTAGAATATACATATAAATATTTTTTATTAACAAATAAATTTTTATAAATAAACATTACTTGTATATTTATATATTCATATTAAATAATTTTTATATGGTAAATAAAATATTTTTTTTAAATAAAATGAATAATAAATATTTGTTGCCGTTTGGTTTATATATTTAAAAATAAATTTTTATTTAAATATGTTTAAATATGTTTTTATACAATTGATTTATTATAAGTAAATATAAGAAAATATGCATTTATTTATACTGACAAAGTTTAGGGTCAAGCCCCTTATTCTTAAAATGAAAGAAAAAGAAACAAGCACATGAAATATAGATGAGATAAAAAAAGGTAAAGCCCACAACTACAAAACAAAGTCTATAAATAAAGAACAAGTCCATAATCATGATTAGATTCTTCATAATTATATGTGGTTTACAACTATGACTGTGTGTTCTATTGACTGAAGAGTAAAAAATACTTTTCTCTGAGCTTTTTCTGCTTAAGAGTGAGTCCTTTAGAAGAAGACATGTGGACACATTTCTACCACACCCTCATGCACTAGTTCAATCATCCAAGCCACAACTTTGGCCACAATTCTTTTTGTATGTTGACCCCACTTCCAAAAATTATCTTGATTCTAATTCCCTCTCAGCTCTTTCCTTTCCAAATTAGATACACATTTATCTATATTCGACATAAAAATAAGATTCACAATGTCTATGTAGGGGACATCAGCTTCATTTGAGATACCAGTAATTAGTGTTACCTATAAAGTGGACTCCGATGTAAGAGAATCAAGAATATCAGAGGTGACTTTAACTATATAATGTTCTGCGAAGGGGATTGTCTATGGTCTGAGGAATTGATAAAATCCAAATTATTCTTAGAAGGAAGTGGGGAATCCAATAATAACTTAGATT
Organism: Viscum album; assembly: GCA_963277665.1. Taxonomy (NCBI): domain Eukaryota; kingdom Viridiplantae; phylum Streptophyta; class Magnoliopsida; order Santalales; family Viscaceae; genus Viscum; species Viscum album. The sequence continues at coordinate 998,927,520 of OY728135.1, forward strand.
TTTCATTTCCTCACAAAGGAGGTCAAAGCATGTTCTTGGATCACTTCCTTGTCCACTTCACATTGAATAGAATTTTCAAGCTGCTCCAAATCATCAAAATTCATAATAGATTCAACATTATCTTTCTCACCTATTTCATAGACATTTTTAATATTTTTGTTCCATAAGTATAAAAATTATTTGAAATAGGGATAAAATACCCCTCTTTCCCAATAAATGAATGCGCACTAAGCTGCATTGTTGGTATGAACTCCTCCACAATAATATCAGCCCATGTTTTCTTCCCCTAGGAGGAAGAGGAATCCTTCTCACCATTAATTATATTCAAATAAAATCTATGTGTGAGGAAGAATTACTTGCATCCCCCTTGCTAGAATCCTATCATCAATCGGTTGTACACTAGTATCCCCAGTAGATGCATTTATATACCGAGCCATTCTATTTTAATTATGTTCAACATTCCCATGAGTTGAAAAGTAAGAACAAAAAACTACTTTTTTGTAGTTTATTAAGTCATCGCCAATTAATTTTCTTTTCAAATAGAATTTTGGGACATTATCATATTCAATTGTCAACTAAATCTCATCAAGATCAGTGGAGAGAAAATTTTTATAAGTCATGGTGGAGCCTAAGTCAAATCCAACCATAAATCTAATATAGTGTTCAAAATGAGAAATCTTAGTCTCTTTGTCTAATTTAATCGGTAATCTATTTTATAGATCAATATCATACAATATATTTATATGTCACAACTACTAATTTAAACTGAAAATTTTATGTCAAAATTTAGAAGATGAGCTATGTACATTCAATGAGTTGAAATTAATATCCCATTCATGGAGATGTATGATGCCAACCTTGATTGAAATTGAACCATACCCCCATGCACGCATCTTCAGATCTTTGGTGGAAAGAGGATATGAAAATTATCCTCTTCCCAATGAATCAAACCTCTAGTTTCTAAATCCCAAAATTATCTATAAACACGAAACTAGGTCACCGATTTTTTATAGTTCTGACCCCTTTTGGAAGGATTAATCTTTCAATATTCGAGTGTTTACCTAGATTAGGGTGTTCAATGACCATATTGACATCACCTATGACGTGTTTAATATGTGGTAAAGCTCAAACAGACTACTAGATCTAATGTTATGTACATTTGAAGTTCAAGTCATTTTTTCAACTTATATTATATCATCCATTTATTTATTGGATTTTTATGTCATCCATTTTTTATTAAATGATTGTTACACGATAATAATAAGAAAACTATTAATTAATAAAAAAATTAACTATTTTATAATCGTTTTTCACTAAACAAATTATATATTATGTATAAATGTGTATTTAGAATATCTAAGTAATATTTAATAAATATATTATATTTATATTCATATAAATATATAAATATAATTATATAATAATATATAATTTTTAATTGATTTTGTATAAAATACACACTTTATCATTGTTAAAAAAATAATGATAAATGGGGCCTTTATTAGAGCTAATAATGTCCCCCATTTATCGATGATTTTTTGATATAACTGAAAAATGGATACACAATTAGTGATTTTTTAAATTTTTGATTAAAGGGGTCTTTACTAGTGATTTTTTCTAGCACATAATAATGATATAACTGGATAAACCCAAACTTATAGCAGTGCACCTCTTTAGGATTATATCTAAAGTATAATAGAATAGATTTATGAACAATAAAAGGATTTTAGTATAAAGGGATAGAAGTTGTGAATTGATTTGGGAAGGTCTTGGATGAACTAAAATGGTTGTAATGTGGGAAGAAGAGAGGATAGTGGGTGGCCTTTTATAAGTGGGGTGAGTGGTACACTGGTAATTTTTAAAAATAAAAATTTGTAACCACATTTTTTACATGAATCAAGGGAAAAGGAGTATTATCAATAATTAGACACGATGAGGTAAAAATATGGGAATAAAATATCTTTTAGACAAGTATTTATGTAATTTTAACCCTAATCATTTTATTATAACCCCTGGTAATCCCATTTTTACATTAACCATGGTAATTAATTTTTACTAATTTCATTATTACTTATTGTCAAAAATTTGGTTGAACTTATATTAAAATATATATTATTCTTATTAAAAATATTTAATCCATTTTAAAAATATAAATAAAAAATTTGAAAAAAAATTAATTTAAAACAAAACCTGTAGATGTGATGAAAGTGGAAGTTTCAAGAAGTGTATTTTTCAAGAATAAGATAATTTTATATTAGATATATAGTTAATAATAATTGTATGAATAGGTGTTAATATTTATTGATATATAATCTATTAATATATTTAAAAATATTTTTCATTAGATATTAATTTAATTTATTAAAAAGTAAAAACATTGTGCACTTGAAAACATTAAAAAAAAAACAGGTTTTTAAATCATAAAACAATCTTACCTTAAAATACATTATAAAGTTGATTAAAAATTAATTAGGTGTATTTAATATAACTAAATAATATTTATGTTACATGAAATCACATTTAAAACATATTGGATATTTTATCTTTCAAAATTCATTGAAAATAATTTTCTATTTTTTACAAGAATATGTATTTTCACTATTCACTAAAAATCAATATTTTTATGTGAAATCCCAAAAATTTCAACATAAGAAATTTTTATATTATTATTTAAAAAATGATATTAAATTTTTCAAATTAAAATTATTATATTTATAAATTGATATTTAAAATAAAACCTCATAAGAAAAGAGTTTAATTAAAAATATTTCATTTTCGATTCAGAAATTACTTAATATTTTTATGATGAATAAAATCATGTAAGTGTTTTATTATATAAATACCTAGGGTTTTAAATATAATGAAACCCCCTATTATTTTATTAATTTTTTAAATACATTTAACTTCTTCAATAGATTACATTATATAAGACACTGAGTTTTAACAAATCACGATATACAACTAATATTACATTTCAAACTCGACTGTTATAACATAGCCAATAAATTTTTAAGTATTTAAAGGACTAATTTCATAAGAGAAATTAATTATAAATGTTTTAGGTCATTAAAATATATTTATACATAGCTAATTAATTTATAGTTAAGTCTTTATATGCTTTGAAAATACATTTTCTCAAAAAAATATATTTATTTCAAATTTTGAAAAAATAATAATATATTTTTTTAGATTTTAGAAAATTAATTTTAAAAAAGAAAATCAATTTTTCAAATATAAATGTAAAAATTAATTTATGGTTAATTTTTGTGATTTTTATGAAATGATTTCTATTTCAATGAATAGTGAAATAGACTGATTTTTATTGAATTATGCCTATCCATTTAATGAATTTAAAAGGTTAAATTTTGTTTTAAAATGGGTAAATATGTTAGATTAGCTGAATTATATTATAATTAATTCAATATAGTTAATTTGAATAAAATTAATTCATATTATATGATAAGTACAACTTAATTTTTGATCCAAATTAATAATAAAAATAGTAAAAATTAATTATTGCGGTTATGGTTAAAAATAATTCACTGGGGGTTAAACTAAAAGTATAATGGGTAAAATGGAATAAATTTTTTTTACACCAATTTTATGGATATATTGTGACCTTATAACCTCTAAAGTTTGATAATGACCCATTTTGGATCCTCATTCCATGCGAAAAACATGAGTACATTTTATTCTTTTAAAAAAATCAATGTGTATCATCTACTATACTTATTAAGGGCCACTCCATCTCCTATCCTCTTCAAAATCCCAAAACCCTTTTATTTAGACCATACCTACCCAAATATATTCCTTAATTCTATCCCCACATCCTAGGTTCCTTATATTGATTAGTAAAACCTTATATGAAGGATTGAGGTTTAAACCTAAAGAGGTAATCCAAATAAGCAGTAATGTTATTAAACATGTAATTTTGTTTTATTTATTCTTCCACCTCCATTAATTATTATTCAACTATGATAAAATAATAAAATCAGTTTTTCACATATACTAAGATATTATTTTTTTAATGTAATTACCGACATCTGTCTTTTTTTTCCATCAAATGAAAAATAAAATCATCGACCTTGTGTACGGAAGACTACCGCCCCAGGAACTCAGGTTATTCATTTTCCATCACCACCTCTCATGGATGGATATAATTATGGATTTCATGTTTATATATTATATTTATGATATTATTATACTTATTTAATTTTAATATCAAATATACCTTATTATTATCCTTTCCAATAATGAGATATTATAATCTTCCTCTTAAAAAACCCATTAATTTTATTACAATCTGGTTATTTTAGGACAATAAATGTGTTCCCTTAAATTTTTTCTCTTTATGTTCTATAGAGTTCAAAGAAACATTTTTAATAAAAATCTATCTTATTTCTCTTTTTTGGTTGAAAATCATTTCCCTTCCATATTTTTTTAATTTTTTTAATGAAAGTTTATAATATTCTCTAATGATTATTTGAATTCATTTTTACCCTTGTTTTAAATTTTCATGAAATTTATTTAAGGGTAATCTTATTTTCATTTTTTAACAAGGTACTTTTGAATTATTATTGAAAATGTGAACCAAATTTTTATTTTAATGTATAAGCTGGGGAAGAAAATTTCCCATCGTCATGACGACTAAATGTTTTAAATATTCCTTTATATGTTTCAGAGATTTTTTTGTGAACTTATTATTTTAAAAATGTTATTTTCAATGTGAAAGATTTATTTTCCTCAAGGAATGTTCCAAGTGATCTTTCAAAATAATTTTCCATATAATATGAAATAGTTTTATGTTTCATTATCTTTACTGGGTATATTATTGAATTGTAACATCCTTATTATTTCTTTAGATTGTTTATGTATATGATAATAAGATTTTTATGAAACTTATTTATTTTCATTGGTTAGGATATGCTGGATGTTTTATGATATTTTATCACAAGAATATATTGTTTATGTGATGGGTGAGATATATATCTCACTCAAATGAATTGGGTAATGATTGATTTTATATAACCTCAAAGAGTACACCAGAGGTTATACAATAACTAAAAATGAGGGTACATGGGAGGTTATCCCAATACTAGACCAGAGGGTACATGGGAGGTTATCCGAAGCCTGAAGCAGGTATATAGGTGGTTATCCCAAGACTTACATGTCCTGAATATCTTTGTTGGTAACATTGATATAAAGTTTCCTATTCTTATATATATGAAAAAAATCTATGTCTTATGCTAATGTTATGATCCCATGGATCACGTTTTTTGATTCCATTATGATTTACATCTAATTAAATTCTAAGATTGATGTCATGACTCAAGATTATGATCTATGATATTCAGGGTATCATTTTTAAATTTAATTATCATGTTCTCATAACCTTATGTTGATGTTATATTAACATCTCCTTTGTTTACCCTAAATGAGAATGTAAGATTACCCTTTCTTATGTTTCATTTTCTAGGCTATCAAAAACTTTATTATATATGATATATATTAGAAGGGTTCTAGTAATGACGGAAATAGTGGAAGATAATGTAGCTCACATATAAACCAGTTGTTTCTGTGTCCATGTTTCCAAAGGAACTAGACCTAAATGATTATCGTGTGGATCATTATGTCATGTAATAAATATTCAACTATTAAGATTTAATATTTATGTATGAGAATTATGGGTCACTAAATTCACTCCCCATTCAAATAATTATTATATAAGGATATATATATATATATATTAACTAATGGAATAGAGGGATATATAATTCTAGGACCTCCCTTCACATAATGGAAACTATACATATGTGTTCTATAATATCATAAAACATTTACCATATCAATATATTATAATGCTTGGAAATAAAATCAATTTTATAAAATCATTATTAGAGGGTTATCATATCCAGAATCTTAATCATGAAGTAATTATTATGTTTATTTACTATATAAAATTTATAATCATTCATATAAAGCAGAAATGAAAAATGAATTACATCACTTAATAGAGATGATAATCTGTATATACATAGGGTGATGTTTCCACTTTTCAATGGATAATATAAAATAAAGGTAAATAATAATTATCCTTTATAGAATAATTATAATTTACCAAATATATAATATATTAATTAAATAATTTCTTATTACTAGACATATAAAGTGGAAATAGAAAATGAATCTCATCTGTTTTTGAAGATGGCTGTCCATATATACATATGAATTCCATTTTATTTTTCCAATGGAAGGGAAGGTATGAAGGTAGATAATATTTGTAATTAAAAAAGAGTATTTTTAAATCTAATTTCATATAAAAAAAATTTAATCTATCATAATAACAAACCATGATATGTGGTGATGGAAAACTAATCATATCACTAAATGATGGAGATAGTCCACACAAACACACAAGTTATAGATTCATTTCACATTTGATTGAAAATCAGATAGATAAGGGTCATTACATAAAAATAATAACACCTTATTATATGAAATATATAATGTTATTATATTTTAATGTTTAAGATAAAAATCATGGAATTAAAATAAGTGAAATGAAAGAGATCTGTTCAAATGATTATGTCCTCTTTGGGAGACCTCCTTTGTTTTCCTTCTTTTGGACTATTGGGGTGGTAGTTAGAAGAGACCATAACCTATAAAACTTGAATAAGGATGTTTCTAATAGTTTTTGGTCGTGTTATATTGAGATATATGGCTCTAGGTTGTGTGATAAAGAGAATAGTGGTGGTCTCCTATTATAGTGAAGGAAATGACAATCTTATAATTATATAAAAGAATTAAATATAATAAATTATTTTTCATTTGAATGTGGTAATAATTTGATATATTTTTAATATTGTTTGATTTGGATCTAAAATCCTCAAATTAAATAAGATTTATACATGTTTAAGTGTTATATTAACCCCTATATGTTAGTTTTAACCCCCCATTAAACATTTTGATGATTACCATGATATTAATGTTTTTCACTCTTTTGGGGTCGATAAATCTATTATTAAAGTAAAAGTGAACCATAAATGCACAATGGTTGATATTATAAAACATATCGCATTAAATTGGACTAATATAATATTTTTATGAATTTTAAATCATTTAATAAATTATTACACAACATAAGATACTATTAATATTATTTTTTAGACTATTCACATAGTTTTAGATTCAAGACATGAAGATAGAAATGGAATTAGAATCTAATATTTTAACAAAAAAATAGATTATATGTATCTAATTTTTTTTTGGAACAAAATAATTCATCCAAATTTTATTACATTAAATATTTATAAAATTATTTTTTTTTTCTAATACTTGATTACGCACTGTATCTCTTTTATGTAAGCATTTAAGGTAATTATTCCATAAATAAAAATTATAAGTAATTTATCATGATAAAAAAATTAATTATTCTTTAACATAAACATTTATAGCTAAAATATCCACTTTTTATCTCTATGAAAAAATATTAGAGATATTAAAAAAAGTTTAATACTTTGAGATTTTAAAAGAATAACACTGTGTTCAATAGTGTATATGACACACAATACTGAGCTTAAACATAAAATAATGTATTATAATATATTATTATCTAAATATGATTGTTAAAATTGTTTGTATGAATATGGATAACCATATTATAAAAAATATATCTAAGGGTTTTATATAATTTAAATTTATTGATTAATGCATATGAAATAAATACTCATTTGAGTAAATTCATTTTGTTATTCAAAAATTTGTTTTATTCAAAAATTATTTTTATTAAAATGGATCCCATATTTTGTATCATAATAATATATATTATTTTATAATTTAAAAATAATTTTTTGTCTAAATTAATAGTAAAAAGAATAAAATTTGTCACCACAGTAATAGGGTAATTTTGGTTAACCTATGTTAAGAAAAGGTATAAGGCCATTATTTTTAATCTTGATTATTATTAGATGAATTTATTTACACAATTTTCACCTTAGTATTTATATTAAATTATTTTTGTGAGACTTTTCTTTGAAAACGACCTACATTATATTATAAGTATTAGAGAAGAACAAAACAACACTCTCTCAATTTTAAATATCTTCTGTTGTTCACATAGGGTAAATGAGAGTTATGAATTAATATAAATGGTTACTCTAATAATTATGAGATTATTTTCATGATGGTATTTTTTTGGTAAATTTTTGGGATGGAATAATTATATTAATCACTTATGCAGTGAACAGAAAATATTTATTCAATTATTAAAATAAAATAAAATAAATGTTATTAAAAATATAAAAAGTAATATAATGTGAGTGAATTATTATCTTACATAAATTATATATATAAATATGATATATTAGGGAGGTTTAAAAAGATTTTATTCTAATTTCATATTTGTATTGGTGTCTTCAACTAAATTAAATGAATAGTGTCAAAAATGATATTGTTGCTATTTTAGGAAAACAATATTTTTTAAATTATTTAAAAATCATAAAAATATTATAATAGGAAAATTTTGATAATATATGTTCTAATTTTTTCATAAAGTTTCAATTTATGATCTAATATTCGCCTTATAAGTAAAATAATAACCCTTTAAGAGTTAAAATGAAATTTCCATAGATAATGTTAAAACAATGTTACGAATGTTACATGTACTCATGTTAAAAATAATTTTCAACAAATACTGTTTTTTTATTTTATAAATTATATTTATTATTTATAATCAGTGGATAAAAACTATATAATAAGTATTAAAATAACTAGTTAAAAAAACAAGTTTCCATGGTGAAAACTAAAATGGTAAAAGTGAGTAACCTTGGAGGTAAAGTGAATAAAATGTTTAAAAAATGTTTCTTTTTTAGTTTTTGAAAAATTTATAGAACCTATGTTACCTCAAATAAATTTTTTATCAAATTTTGAGGATCTTGGATTGAGTGTGACTTACCATTTTTGAATTGTTTTAAGTATTTACAAAAATGCCACTTATTCTCACTTATAAATGGGAATCTCCATTCATCTTTTCTATACACCTAAAAATACCTTAGGATAAGATAAAATCAACCAAAATATATTTATTTATTCCATTAAAACATAATATAGGCCTTGTTTGGATATAAAACCCACATATTAAGGTTTTTGGTGTAATCCCAAAGGGGTTTGTCAGGAGAAGAGGGATCATTCTTAACAAAGCGTTTTTGTTTAATTTATTCATCCACCTCCCTAAAATAATATTCAACCAAGATTATATAATAAAGTTATTATTTCATACATAGTGATATATTATTATGGTAATATCATAACTTATATCCATATCATCTTCCGTCAAAGGGGAAACAAAACCATTATTTGTATGTACGACATACTACCGCCTTGTGAGCCGATATAATTCATTTTCCATCACCGGATCTCACAGATTAATATAATTATGGATTTAATATATATATATATATATATATTATATTCATAATATATTTACCATTATGGAAAATTAATATATCATATATCCTCGTACCTTTCTATTCATTGAATAATGATAACATCGTTCGTGCGTATGTGTGGATTACTACCTCCATGAAGTGATGTGATTCATTTTTCTTTACCATATCATATTGATGGAATATAAAAGTTTATTTAAAAAAATATTATATTTATGATATATTTATTATTTTGTAAAGATAAAATAATACTTACCTTCTTTTCTTAATGATCTCTGAAAAATGGAAATGTTACTTATGCGTACAAACGGCCTACCATCTCCCTGATTGTAACAAAACACATTTTTTCATAATAATATTTTATTGGTGATTTTAAAAGTATTATTTATGTATAAAAATGATAATTATATCATTATTATTTTTCTAAAGATGCTGGATTAATTATCTCATTGACAACAGTCAACCTACCAAATTCATTTTGGGAACATATGTCAAATTTCATACAAAATGTCTCACAAAAACTTGTGTAATTATATATAAAATGGTAATAAATAAAATAAAAATAAAAATAATAATTAAAAATAATATTAAGAAGAAAATTAACGTAAGTATATTATTCTGAAAGATAAATAACATACATGATGAGTCCGACTCAAGGTAAGGGACTTTTTGTTAAAAAATTCCTCTTTTAAAGCTCCTCAATCCAACTCTTTTTCTTCCATATCATCTTATTATAAATTATTATACAAAGTTATTATTTATTATTCAATGAATTATAAAAAAAAGTTCTCCATATTTATCTTTCCTTAAAATATTTTTCAAAAATTAACATTTTTAGGTTTTTCCATAAGGGGCACTTTACTTGAAAACCTCATTTTAAATGTTTTAAATATTTATTTTCTAATAAATTATCTTATATATAAATATTCTTAAAATAATATTATTAATTTATTTATGTGGAAATAAATGAATTATAAATAATATTTTATTTCTCTTTTTAATTTCTTTCAAAGGATTTCACAAATAAATATTTTTACAAATTTTATATGAAACATTAGGAATTTCTTTATAAAAGAAAAAAATAATGCTATATTTTAATGTATATGGTGTCAAAGTTTTTTCCCATTATGGTACGATACATTTATTTTTATTTTCATTTATAATATTCCTTATTTTATTTAATAAAAATCCCTCTTTCCCATATTCTATGTATTTTGAAGAATCTTTTTTTAAATAGAATAGATATTTCAATATAGGGAAATGTTTTTATTATGGTTGTAAGGGATCTCTCTAAACCACCATTTTCTTCGAGTTATGATCACTATCTCCAACTCAATTGATATATATCTTTAGATTTATTTAATTTTTTTAAGTTTAGTATATATTTCTCTCACATATATACCTAGTTTATTATCCCTTCCATTTAAAGGGTAACATGTGCCTTATGATCATTTTTCAAATAATGTCTTCATGAAGTATAAATTCATTGAGATGAGGTAAGATTATATAATTTATTTTATTTCCATTATTAATTTTTACGTTTGTACCATAAAATTTATTTTCTTTTTGTGGCACACTTAATCAGGAACATGTTATGATGAATGCACCCAGATAATTCTCCAATGTGTTGGTTAATGTTTTTATCTCATGAGATGTCTTTCATGGGATTAGGGAGACAACCAAATACACTATGTGACTCTATCCCACATGTGATGTTATCTTGGTAGTTATCCTTGACTTATTCTTTTATCATGTTTTGTGTTTCTTCCAAATTTCATATGTTTCTATGATTTTATGATACCGTGTTCCTTTTTTTTATGATCCCATGTTATTACTCAAAGATAATGATTAAAATAAATTATGTGATATTCATAAGGGAGATATGTAAAACTTTTTAAAATAATCACACAAGATTTTCATCATTGAAAAGGAACCTTTCTGAGTTTTATTTTCCTTTAAAATTTTCTTATGAAATTTTTTATGGAATGATTTGGGTAGAAAAGGTAATTTATTGGGTGATAACATGTTTATTTTGAGCCCAATGTTAATTTTTGAAATGAAAAATCTTGTATAAGTATTCATGAACTAACATGTTTTTTTATTTCTATTTATAGTTTCTTTATTGAACTTTTATTTTCATCCATCATTTTTAAATGTATTTCATAGGGTTACAGATGGGTTATACAAATGAAGAAGTGTCGCACACCAACATCATAATATTTAATTATTTTAATTATTTTAATTGTTTTTATCCTTGTTTTGATTCTCGGAGGGTCTGGGTTGAATTTTAAAAATTCTAAGCAAGAAGGCGTCCTATGCACAGGTTGCACATGAGTAATACTAACTATGTAGAAATTGTGAGTGAGGGTCTTTCATCCGTATACTGCCAGTTGGCACAAGTGGAGAATTATTTCCTCAACCATTCATGATACCTTGACATTAAAAATGAATATTTAAATTAATTAAAAGAGAAAAAAAATAATTACTTAAATGACAATTAAGTAGGGAAATAATAATACAGAAATGTTTTAATAAATGATAATAATAAAAATATAATAAAAAAAATAAAAAAATAAAATAATAATAATAATAATTATTATATTTTTAAAAATTATTATTATTACTATTAATTCATTATTATTATTATTATATTTATTTGGTTTAAATTAAATTAATTTATTTTTTTTGGAAACCCTAGGGGTTCTCTTCCCCATCCCCAACCCTTTCGTATTTCACCACCTCCCCCTTCCACCCTACTCATGTGTGACCCCCACTAGTCGATGCCCTCTAGTGCACCACCTCCTCTTTGATGACCACCTCCTTGAATGACATCCTCCCCTCATCCCTCTCCCTACTCACACATCACCATCAGCCGAAGCCCCTACCTAGCCACATAATGCACCACCCTCTGGCCTCCTCTATCTATCGATTTCTTACTCTGTTTCTTCTTGAATCTTGTCCCAAGCTTTGAGGTATGGTTCTCTTATCCTCCTCCTACCAATATCCGAACAAATATCGTCCCCTCCATTGAACTATAATATTCTGAAAAACCCTAGGTATGGGATAACTCTAATTTCCATTGTTTCTTCCATTGCAAGGTGGTGAATAATATTACGCCCCAAGCCCGCTCTTCTGGACTCGGTTTTTGGAAAATGATATGTAATTTTTTTTGAAAAGAAACTGAACAATTACATAACACTTTAACATAAAAGAGGTCCTTTTACCATTATAGGTTCTGAAGGATTAGACAAAACCTTACATTTATCAGAGTTGAAACAAAAATAAAACAACTGTACACTATGCTTCAGCCTGCACTAACTCTAAAAGCGATGACATCTATGATAATCTTCTAAGGTGCCTATGAAAAATCATTTTAAAATAAAAGGGTGAGCATTCAATTTCCCAGTAAGATGTTTTGAAAACCTTTGATAAATCCCATTAAAAATATTCCTCTTACAATACATTTGGAAAATTCAATTAGAAAAACATTTGAAATTTTTCATTCAAAATACTATAATGCTTTAAAAAATAATTACACTTTGAAAATGCTTTTAAACTAAACCAGTGATTCGGTTGAAAATATTAAGAAAGCCCTTAAAAACAAAACAAATGAGGTCACATTAAACATTTAAGGCTATCTTGGGCCTACCCACTTAAGTTATGGATTCACTATCCAATTCCCTATTGTATTTACAAAGATCGAGTTCCAGGTTTTTATAAAACATTTTTGTCTTACCTTTCCTTATATATATATATTTCACTAGTGTTTTAGTTTTGAAAATATATTTATAATCATGTTTGGAACAAATAAATACTAATATTTACGAAAATTATATATTTGACTTGGTACGATCAAATCTCATGATACATGGCATTGCATAACCACATAAAAGATTAATAAACATCCAAACGTTTAAAATTTTATCCTCATTGCCATAAAATCCATTTTTTTATGTTTATTCAATTTCTCATGCATATGTGTGTATATATATATAATATTAGACTTCCATGATAAATTCAAATATAAATACATATTTATTTTGAATTAAACGAATAGCTAATTTGTTTTCTTATTCAAATTTTCTTGAAAACATAATCTCAATTAGAATAAAATTGAAGACCAAACCTTTTGATAAATGTGAGTAACACATAACAATATATATATATAATCATAATAGTATTTTAATAGATGGATTACCCATGTAAATAAAGTTTCTAATTTAAAAATAAAATAACAAAATATATTTATTTCTAAAGAAGGTATAGTTTTAAAGAAACAAATAATTAAAAGTATCATTCCCTTACTAGAACCCATTCAAATTAAGAAACAAAATTTTAAAATAAATCGACTAACTATATCTTACATTAAATTTGTAAATAGATAAAATTAAATAAAGTTATCCCTTACCTTATATATTTGGAAAACTAAAGTCATATATATGTATATAAAAATCTCAAAACAAATATAATTTGTTTAACAAAAATAATCCCTATGCATGAGAAAGGTAAAATATAATTTAAATAATTGAAATCATTTATCCACATAGAATTTAATATCAAATTACACACATATAGTATTTTTCAATTAAACTCACTTGGAAGAAGAATATTAACACAATTAAAATTCTAACCAAATGAAGTTATTTGGTATAAAATTTTCTTATAATACTAAAATACCTTACAAAAATAAGACTTAAAAATAAGAAACTAAATATTTCTCCATTACCTCTAATAAAACCTTATTAGTCCATTGATGGAGCTAATAAAGGCATTGATAAGTAAATTTTTCCCTTAAATTTTTCATAGATAGCAGTAGTACCCAATCAGGTATGTACAAAATCTGCATCACTCAAAGAGGGAGTGCAACATATCATTATACATACCCCCGAATAAGAAATAAAATTCACTATTTAAAGACCATTAAAATTATATTGGTATTATATTATATGAAAAATTTGGTTTATATAATTTAAGAGGAAGGCATGATTGATAATTAAATCCCAATAAAAAATATATCCAAAATAGTAGATTTGATGAATCTTGAAAAAAACCAAAGAACTAACATAAATTTGATGTTAATGTTCTATATTTTTTTTATAAACAAAGGATATTTATAGATATAATCAATCAAGAAAAATTCAATTGAAAAATAAGATATTATTTGTAGTCAAGACTTCTTTACAAAGCTATAATCCAAAGACACACAATAAACAGTCGGAATTGTTGAAAAATGATGCACATGTCATTTTTAGATATTAATTTCGGTAATGAAAACAAATAATTGATGATGATTGAATCCAAAAACAGGAAAAACACTATTAATTCACACTGAAATCAAGTTCAATAATTTCAAAACTCAATAGGACTTGAAAATAGACGACAAACAAGAAATTGTTATACTAATCGGCCCAATAGATAAGATTCGTACATAAAACAAATGCAAAAATATATTTGAAACAAAATAGAACAACTCGTGGATATAGAAAGATTCATTGTCTCCATCACATTTTAGATCTAGATTAAGATTTCATACCTAGCTTCATCTGTAGAAGAAGGTGAACCCTAACTGCTACTGTCAGTCTCCTCTCGAAACTCGACCTCAAAATTGAAACTGAAAACCCTAAACTAAGCTCAGACTCGTAGATAACCCTCACAACACATCGGCTGAGTGCGTCGCTTCATCTTTGGTCGACCTCAACTTGTGCTTCGACACTCATCTCACACAACAAAACTAAGACCTTGATAAGTCTCGAATCCCGATCGAGCTTTCCTCCAGATCTCAGAAAAATCCCTCAGATGAACACTAGACGAACTGGATGGTTCCCTAAGCCATGACATTGACTCCCTTGGCTTTGACTACTTCTCACTCCCATCCTCACTAGAAATCGCTTCTCGGTCTCACTGCGATCGAATTCTCCCAAAACCCCAACCCGATTTCATCTTAAAATATTTCATTTCATCATTTTTATTATTTAAATAAAACAATTATCCTAATATATATATCATTTTTTTTATATATATAAATATCTATATTAATTATTTTTAATTTTAATTTTTTATTATACTTTTTAATTAACCCATAATCAACATAATTTCACAATATAAATTTTATAATTTATTATATACCTAAAACCTATATATAATTTTATATGACAACATAACATTATTAATTATTTTAAATTTAAATGATTTTTTATTTATATTGTTTTTATATTAATATGAGTATTTACGTAAACATTAACATTATGAATCATAAATTGTAATACATATGTATATATAACAAATTTCAAATAAATTGGTCTTAAATAAGTTCATCTGTTTTTTTAAAATATTATATTTAATTACGTATTTAAAAAAATGATTTCCTAAATACATCATTCTAATTTAAATTAATTTATAAAAATTTGTATATATAAATGTATAAAAATAATTTACAATTATAAAACAAATTTATAAATATATATTATGTTTCTTTTAAATAAAATATGTTACATTTAATATTAACTTTGATTATCTTTATTTACGAAAATAATATATCAGGAAATAACCTGTCAAGATACTAAATTTCATAAATTATAATTAATTAAAATTATTTCAATATGTATTTAAAAAGTGGCATGATGAAAAAAATGAGGATAAATAATATAAATAAAAGTATAGATATTTTATTATAATTAAATAAAATCTCATTATTTTATAAAAATATTTTATACCATTATCTATTTAAAGTTATAATTAATTAATTAATTAATTAAAATATCTTGGTTGTTACATTCTCCCCCCCAATAAATGAATTGCGGCCTCACAATTTTGTTGTCGGACTTATGAAAATTCTGAATTTCCATCTTTAGAATTAAAGAAACTCTAAATGGAATTAACTAACAAAATAAAATTGTAAATAGTAGATTTTTTCCCTCAAGAGACAACTTCTAATCTCCAAAATTGTCTAGACCGTTCCTTTGATACCAATTATAACTTCTCGAGCCCGCTCTTCTAGACTCGGTGCTTGAAAAATGCTGTGTAATTTTTTTAAAAGAAACTGAATAATTATACAACAAATTAACAAAAAATAGGCCCTTTTACTTGTCTAGGTTCTAAAGGTTAAAAAAACCTTACATTTATCAGGGTTGAAACAAAAATAAAACTACTGTACACTATGCTTCTACATGCTCTAACTCTAAAAGTGATGACATCTATAATAATCTTCTAAGGTACCGATGAAAAATAATTTTAAAATAAAAGGATAAGCATTCAATTTCCCAGTAAGAAGTTTTAAAAACGTTTAATAAATCCCATTAAAAATATTCATCTGATAATTCATTTGGAAAATAAAAATATAAATACATTTGTAAACCAAAGTTTGAAAATACTATAATGATTTGAAAAATAATTACAATTTGAAAATGGTTTTAAACTAATCGGGTGATTTAGTTGAAAATATTAAGCAAGCCCTTAAAAAAACAAATGAGGTCACTTTAAACTTTGAAGGCTATCTTGGGTCTACCCACTTGAGGGATGGATTCAGTACCCAATTCCCTATCTTATTTACAAAGTTTGAGTACCAGGTTTTTATAAAACATTTTTTTTCATAGCTTTCCTTATATATATATATATATATATTTCACATGTGTTTTAGTTTTGAAAATATATTTATAATCATGTTTGGAACAAATAAATACTAATCTTTACTAAAAATTATATATTGGACTTGGTACGATCAAATATTATGATACATGACGTTGCATAACCACATGATAGATTATTCAACATCAACACACTTAAAATTTCATCCTGATTTCCCTAAAATCCATTTTTGTAAAGATTATTTAATTTCTCATGCATATATTTGTATACATACATATATATAAATATATAATATTAGATCTCCATGATAAATTCAATTATAAATACATGTTGATTTTGAATTAAACAAATAAGTAATTTTCTTTTTTATTCAACTTTTCATGAAAACATAATCTCAATTAGAATAAAATTTGAGACTGAACCTTTTAATAAATTTGAGTAAAACCTAACAATATATATATATATATATATATAACATAGTAATAATATTTTAAGATATGGATTACCCATGAAAATAAAGTTTCTAATTTAAAAATAAAATAAATAAATATATTTATTTCTAAAGAAGGTATAGTTTTAAAGAAACAAATAATTAAAAGTATCATTCCCTTATGAGAACCCATTCAAATTAATAAAAAAAATTAAAAAAAGACTAACTATCTCTTACTATAAATTTTTAAATAGTAAAAATTAAATAAAACTATCCCTTACCTTATATATTCAAATAAATAAAGTCATATATATGTATATAAAAATATCAAAACAAATATAATTTGTTTAAGAAATATAATCCCATAGCATGATAAAGGTAAAATATAATTTAAATAAATGAAATCCTTTACCCAAATAGAATTTAATATCAAATTAATAATATGTATTATTTTGAAATTAAACTAACTTGGTAAAAGTCTTTTAGCACAACAAAATTAAGTTATTTGAAATATTTTTTTTCTTATAAAACTAAAATACCTTACAAAAATAAGATTTAAAAATAAGAAACTAAATATTTCCCTCTTACCTATAATAAAACGTTATCAGACCCTTGATGGAGCTGAGAATGGCATTGACAGGTGATTTTTTTTCTATTAAATTTATTACAGAGAGCGTTAGTACCGAGTCATGTATCTACAGAATGAGTATCACTCAAAGAGGGAGTGCAATATATCATAATACATACACCCCTAATAAAAACGAAAATTCCTTATTTATAGACTACAAAAACTATATTAGTATTATATAATATGAAATTTATTTTATATAATTTAAGAGGAAGGAATGTTTGATAACTAAATCCCAATCAAAAATATATCCAAAATAGTATATTCTTTGAATTTTTAAATAATAAGAAGAACTGACATAAATTTGATGTTAATGTTCTGTATTTTTTATAAACAATGGATAGTTATATATAGAATCAATCAAGAAAAATTCAATTGAAAAATAAGATATCATTTGTAGTCAAGACATATTTACAAAGAAATAATCCAGAGCCACACAATTAACAATCATAAATGTTGAAAAATAATACACAAGCCATTTTCAGATTTTAATATCGGTAATGAAAACAAACAACTGATGATGATTGAATCCAAAAATAGGACAACTTGTATTAATTCACGATGAAATCAAGTTCAATAATTTCAAAACTCAATAGGACTTGAAAATAGATGAAAAACAAGAAATTGTTATACTAATCGGCCCAACAGATAATATTTGTACATAAAATAAGCATAGGAATATATTTGGAACCAAACAAGACAATGCGTGGATAAAGAATGATTCACAGTCTCCATCATAGTTCAGATCTAGATTAAGATTTCATACCTGGCTTCATCCAAAGAAGAAGGAGAACCCTCACTACAGCTCTCAGTCTCCTCTCAATTCTCAACCTCGAAACCAAAATCGAAAACCCTAAACTGAGCTTAGACTCAGAGATAACCCTCACAACACCTTGTATGAGTGCGTCTCTTCATCTTCGGTCGACCTCAATCTGCACTTCCAAACTCATCTCACGCGACCAATCTCAGACCTCGATTGGTCAAGAATCCTGATCAGGCTTGCCTCCCGAGCTTGGAAACATCCCTCAGATGACACCAGCCGAACTAGATGGTGCCCCAAGCCTTGACATCGACTCCCTTGGCTACGACCACCACTCACACCCATCTACACTCGAAATTGCTGCTTGGTCTCACTGCGGTCAAATTCTCCCGAACCCCCTACTCGATTTCATCTTCAAATATTTCATTTCATAATTTTTATTATTTAAATAAAAAATTATCCTAATATATATATCATTTCATTATATATATATAAAGATATATATTGACTTTTTTAATTTAAATTTCATTTATTATAATTGTTTATTTAACCCATAATTAAAATAATTTAAAAATATAAATTTTATTTTTTTATATATTTAAAACATATATATAATTTTATATGTTAACATAACATTATTAATTATATTGAATTTCAAAAATGATTTATTATTTCTATTGTTTTTAAAGTAATATGAGTATTTACATAAACATTAACATTATGAATCGTAAATTGTAATGTATATGTATATATAATAACTTTCAAATAAATAGGTGTTAAATATGTTCATATGTTGGTTTAAAACATTATATTTAATTATTTATTAAAAAATAGTGATATCTTAAATACAACATTCTAATTTAATTTATTTTATAAAAAATTCTTATATAATAGTCTAAAAATAATTTTCAATTATAAAACTAATTCGTAAATATAGATTATGTCTCTTTAAAAAAATATGTTACGTTTAAGATGAACTTTGATAATATTTATTTTTTAAAATAGTATAATAGTAAATACCATGTCAAGATACTAAATTTCATAAAAGTATAATTAATTTAAATTATTTCAATATACATTTAAAAAGTGTTATGTTGAAAAAAATGATGAAAACTAATATAAATAAAAGTATACAAATTTCATTTTAATTAAATAAAATCTCAATGTTTTATAAAAATATTTTATATAATTATTTATTTAAAATTTTAGTTAATTAAATAATTAATTAAAAATTCTGGGTTGTTACATAGAATGTATATCAGTACTCCCTTGTGCATGTTGCAACAACCTCCACCGAATGCGAGGCGGTTCAGAGTATGTTGCTTTACCTCCAATGTTTTGGGGTACAACATTCCTTCCATTTTTTGTTTTTCACCTCTATTATTGGGTTTTATGGGTGTTGTAGACTTACTTTTGATTAAGAGGTTGGTGATTGGGTTGTGCCGTTTGATTTATAGCAGTCACCGCCATCCAAGGTGAGGTTTAAATCTTCTTTCTTGGATTCAAACCATCTTAATTTGGTTCTTTAATTGATTTAATTTTTGTAGTATTTTTGGTGTAGTGCTTTGAAATCTGCATTGTGCCTTCGAGTCTCCGAGTCTAAGGTGACTCGCCTGCGTGTGCATAGGTAAGTAGATACACACACACACACACAAACATATATATATATATATGTGTGTTCCCTGTTACATGTTTAATCATCCATGGTAGTGAACATACATGTATGGGGAAATGTGTTCCCATGTATATATGTGGAAATGCATATATAGGTGAGTGGAGACTAATATATTCATATAATCATATAGGAAAGGATATCCTTGCGCATGTTCACGGCCATGTTGATGTTTTCATAGGGGCTCGGTGTCCTTACATGTATGTGATGGTACATATACTTAGTGGGGGAGTAGAATCTATTTGTTAGAAAGAACCATGGGTCGAATGTTTGGTTTGGTTCCACCCTAAGGTAGGTCCCCTATGCATATTCCTTTAATTAAAATTCCACAATTTCTTGAATTTTTTAAGAAGTGTATTCAATATTAAATTATACATACGTTCTATGAAAAGTGTTAGTGATACTTAGTGTTGGAATTTCCTTTATATTTTATTTTTCAATTTTATTTTTTGAATTGTGTAGCCTTCTTTTAGATATGATTCTAATCCTCACACTTTAAATGACTAAAGGTGTATTCAAAAATGTTTTTGGTTGTGTGGTTGGTATTCCACAAGATGTTCGATGTTGTGCATATTAGTTTTTTAATGTTTAATTGAGCGAACATGGGTTTTGTGTGATAAAAAAGGGATAAATATCATGTTTTAGGATGTTTGGAAAGGCACATAGGTTTTTGTGTGAATTTGATATTAATGGTAGTTTTATTTTTTCAAATGGATTTATTTAGTTTAGGCATGATTTATATATTTTTTGTGAGTGTGTGGTACCTTGGTTGTTTAATTGATATTTTAAGGGATTTTTAATTAAATTCATTAGATGACCATGTTTTCTAAAAATGAAATTATTCCTTGTAATGTAACGAAGCCCATTTTTCACTTTGAAAGTTGTTTAAAAAAGTAGAAAACTCATATCGAGTCATTTCTATAAATTTGAGAAATGTGATGAAAGTGTTACTATGTGATTTGTGATATATTCCTCGTTTAAAGATTTGTGCATTGTTTTGTGACATAAAAGGGGGATTCACTTAAAGAGGGATATCAGCGGTTGGTTTTTTGATGGATTTTTGGAAAAAGAAAGTAATATGTTCATATATATTTGCTTGATTAAATCCCAACACCTTATTAAATAGCGAATATAGAAAACCCTAGGTACCTTGGTGGGCATACTAGGACTAGTATGATAGATGATTCAGAAGTGGTTCATCTCAGTTTTGTCTTGAATGGTTGATAATACAACACTAACTAAACTATTATGATTATTGGAGACCACTAGGCCATTGGGGTGTCCCCTCCCAGTGGATCCTACATGAGAATGATAATAGTTATGGGTTTTAAGCCACATTTCATAGAGTTATGAGGTTCCTAGGTCCCCAACTAACACTAGCAGCTTAGGAATTTCTCATGGTGCTAGTGATGTGGTTTTTATTCCAGTTGTTCCATACATGATGTCTCATTTGTGAAAACAATATTTTAATCTAAATTGGTTTCCTTTCATTTTGAATTGTTAATGAAATTGTGGAACCTATTTTGAAATTGTAGTGTAAGAGAAATGCATTCCTTTAAAATTTAAACTGATCACTTGAATTTCAAAAAATGAGAAATAATTTTTTATTATTCCTTGTTTTAAAGCTATAATGTTTTCGGATTTCTTTTTAAAAGTGATGGAATTTGACATTTTTATTTTTTGGCATTCCTAATAATAATCTCAGTACTCACACATACTTTATTCTTTCAGTTTCATGTTCCTAGAGTTGAATCACTATTCGAGTGAGCATGGTTGTATGTTCGGTGGTGACACATGATGTCCCTTGGAGGTATTTTCACCTATAGAACTTTACTATTATTTTTGTCTCTAGTGTTCATTTGTTTTTTTATATTTGTTTAATTGTCTTCTGTTTATGGGCCAAATCACTCCCAACTATTTTATTATGATGCCCAACACTAGTTTCCTACCTGTAGGGATCAGGAACTCCCTTCAGACCTTGTTGCAAGACAACTTGGGTAATCGGTTCAAGGATAATCTGTGTTGGTTCATGACAAAATAGCAATAGATGAGGCCCTAGTTATTTGTGGGTGTTTGTTATCATGGATATTAGGATAGTCGAGACATAGGAGGTTGGTGCCGGAAAGATTTCATGAACCCTTTCTTGTCCTGAACCTTGACTTGATAGGGGTAGTATAAGATTTAATTTTTTTTCTTGGTATATGTGGATAAGCGGTGACAAAGGGAGTGATCTATTATTACATGAAAAGCTTGAATTGAGTAGAGATCTATGTATTCCTGAGTTCACGGTTCAAGATACATCATGTGGTTGATTCTTTCTTAGAGCATAGTCTTCTAAGACATGTTACTGGGTTGGCATAACCACTAGTTCTTTATTTTTTTATGTTTTTATGTGAGTTATATTTGGGATTTTCTGTGGCTTAAGTGGACTGGAAAAAATAAAATGGTTTTTAAAAAAGGTTTTTTCAAAAGGGAATGTAGTTTTGGAGGGGAAAATTTGTTTTTTAAATGGAAACTGTTTTCTTTTAATGGAATGTATGGCTTCAAGGAAAAAATGTAAAGTGTTTTAGAAATTGTTTTGAGGTTTTTGAAATACCTCTTGGAAGGTGAAATAAATGTTTCTTAGAGATTTTTTATTTAATATGAAGTATATGTTTTGGAAATGAGAAATGTTTTGATTTGATCCAAGGTATTTCTATGAGTGATCACTTATATGGGGGTACATATGTGGAAAGTGGAAAATTGGTGGTATATGTGGATGAGTTCTTGATCTAGAAAAGATATATATATATATATCTGAGACTTCATGGAATACTAATGGTGGGTATTTAAGTTGTTTGGTTTTCTAAAAAATAGTTTTCAAAAATAGTAATTTAAATGTTTTGAAAAGAATGCGAGAAATTGTTTAGTGTTTTATTTTCATGTTTAGAATCCTTTTTCATGGTATTTTTGTTTTGAAATGATAAAAATGGGGTTGGTATTTGTGATTTTTTTGGGATTTTGTTTGTGATTGAAGTGTGTAATTTTTATTTATGAAGCATTTTTATTCGTATTCGTGCTTCTTGTTTTTGAGTATGCCGCCCAGAAAAGTCCTATAGGTTTCTACTGAGTCTCTTCTTGTTGTTAGTGCTACCCAGACTTCTAGTGAAGTGGTTGACTTGTGTTCTTATTTTTTTCCAATATTACATGGTAATCATGATCTATTAGAAACATAAAAATCGCTTGATGAAGTCATTGGTGGTTTCAAGTTATTAGAAATTCACGAAGCTCTGAGTGTCTGTGCAGGTTCAGGTTTATTCAAAGGTTTAACTCTAGATTGATAGAAGAAGGTGATCCCAATGTCGTTGGATGATGGGATATCACAGAAGGATTTTAAGACCACATTCGACAGATGGTTTATACCTAAGGAGATGAAGGTGAGGAAAGTGGTAGGGCTCATGAGTGTCTAGCAAGGCCAACGAATAGTAAAGGATTACACAAAACATTTCCAAGGGTTGGTTCCATTTTATCCATAGGTAGTGTCATAGAATCTGCTAAATTTTCTCTTATTTGGAGTCTCCATCCAATGTTCACGGACCTATTTTTTTCATGAAGGTTCCCCATCCGGTTAAGAGAGAGAACCATATGAACCTATTTCCGACAAGTTTTCTTGTTAACTATATATTATATTATTCAAGACACTCTTTTGTTTAATTCTATTGTGTCCCAGTTTGGGTACTTTAAGTATGCTTTACATCATCCTCCAATGAATTTCTATTGGTGTGGCAGTTTGGGACACTTGAAGATGTTCTTATAGTGGAATCGTTAGAAGGAGTCTAGGCCTATAGATTTCTGGTTATGATTGTGTGGTAGTATATGCTTCAGATATCAGAGCTCCAACCATAGGCCTCAGAGTGATGCTTTCATGTAGTTAGAAATTCCTAGGGGGTGTGGAGAACATTGTTTTGTATTTTCTCTACAGTGTTATAATGGAGAAAATTTAAAATTATATGTTATTTATTCCTTGTCTTTGAAGGTTATATTTTATTGTTAGAGGTTTAGATGCCTCTTTTTTAAATTGTGGTATTTTTTAAAAGTTCCTCTTTTGTTAGAAGAATAATCAGTGGTCTCCTTGTTAATTTGTTTTTGTTATGGGTTGTTCCTACTTTTGAGATGCTCATTTCTAGTGGAAATGAGGAATCAATATTTAGTTCACTATTTGGTTGAATTATTTTGTGGGTTTTCTCATGTGTCGAAGGTTATTCATATGGGTTTGAAGTTCCCATGTTGTTTTGTGCAGTTTGGACTAAACTAGCTAATTTTTAAATGGTGTAGAGACCCATGATAGATCTTTCTATGTGTTATTTGAGAATTTTTTGTGCGGAAATTTTTAGTTTGTGTTGGGGTTTTTTTCTTTGGTATGTGTTGGTAGTTATAGAGTTAGCTTGTGCTGAGAGTTTCAATGTTGGTCATGATAGTTGGTACTTTTGGTCAGGAGAAACATTTTCTTTTCATCATGGTTCTTCTCGTCGCATTTTTCCTTAGAGTTGGTCAGGTGTAACTTGTAGCATGAAAGGTAACACCATGTTCATGATTTCACTAGCTACGTTCAATTTTGAACTTGAGTATTATTCCTCAATTGGCTGGGTGACTTTCTAGGGGAAGATAATT
Organism: Viscum album; assembly: GCA_963277665.1. Classification (NCBI taxonomy): domain Eukaryota; kingdom Viridiplantae; phylum Streptophyta; class Magnoliopsida; order Santalales; family Viscaceae; genus Viscum; species Viscum album. The sequence continues at coordinate 998,952,687 of OY728135.1, forward strand.
TTTGTGGTGGGTAGAATTATCAAACCCCAACCCCAAAAAAAATTTAATTATTTTAATTGTTTCTATTCTCATTTTCATTATGGGTAGGTCTCGGTTTAATTTTAAAATTTTCAAGTAAAAGGGGGTCCCACGTAGAGGTTGTGCATGATTAAGATTAATCATGCGACAATCGTGTGTGAGGTTCTGTCATCAGGACAATGACATTTGAAACAGTTGTAGATGATTTCCTCAAGTATGTACCATACCCAATGTTTAATAATTGATATTTAAATTAATTAAAAGATAAAAAAGAATTAGTTAAATGATAACTAAATGGGGATATAATTATAAATAAATGTTTTAATAAAGGATAAAAATAATGATATTATTATTATTATTATTGCTATGTTTATTAGAATTATTATTATTATTATTAATTTATTATTATTATTATTATTATTTGGTTTAATTTAATTTATTTTAATTATTTTATACACCCTAGGGGGTATGTTCCTCCCCATCACCCCCATCATGTCACACCCCTCCCCCTTTCTCCCTGCTCTTGCACGACCCCCACTGGCTGAGGGCCTCTGGCATCCCACCTCCTATCTACTAGCCTCCTTCTAACAATGTTCCCTCACCTCCTCCCTCTCTCTACTCACATGACCCCCCCGACTGAAGCCCCTCCCTGACCGTAAGAAGAAACACCCTCTGGTCTCCTTTTTCCATCGATTTATTCTTGTGTTTCTTTATGAATCATTCTCTAAGCTTTGAGGTATGTTTCCTTTCTCCTCCCCCTCCCAATTTTCAGCCTAATTTCAACCTCTCCATCGAACTATAAGATTCATTTTAACCCCATAAATGTGCTAACTCTGATTTCCTTTGTTTCTCCAATTCTAAGGTGGTGAAGAAGGTCCATCAGGACTCCCTTGTGCATTCTCTAGAAACCTCCCCTAATGGAAAGGTAGTTCGGAGTGTTTTGATTCACCGCCAATGCTTTAGGGTAAGTTTCTCCTTTTGTTTTTTTCTTTCACACCTTTATTATTATGGTTTTTTGGTGTTGTTGAGTTCATTTGGAGTAATCGGTAGGTAATTGGGTTGTTCCATATGATTTTGGGCTATCGTTGCTATTCAAGGTGAGGTCTAAATCTTTTCTCATGGTTTCTCACCATCTTAATTAGGGGTTTTATTTTTTTTATGGTTTTTAGTATTTTTATTGTAGTGTGTTGAAATCTTCTATATGGTTTCAAGTCACCGAGTTTAGGGTGACTCACCTGCATATTCATTGGTAAGTTTGTATATATATATATATATGGGTTCCACTTTTAGATGTATAATCATCCATGGTAGTGAACATAAATGTATGGGGCTAGGTGTTCCCATGTATATATATGAAAATTCATACATAGGTGAGTGGAAGCTAGTATATGCATATAGGAATATACGTAAGGATACCCTTGAACATTTTCATAGTCATGTGGATATGTGTATAGGGGTGAGGTTTCTGTATATGTATGTGAAGGCGCATATTCTTAGTTGGAGAGTCTCATATTTTACTTAGAATATGCCAAGGGAAGATTGTTCGGTTTGGTTCCACCCCAAGGTAGGTCCCCTCTGTCCATGGATTTAATTTGAATTCCATAATTGCATGAATGTTTTATAGTGTTTTCAATATTAAATAGTATATACATGATAGGAAAATTGTTGTGATTCTTATTTTTGTACATTCCTTTATATGTCATGATTCCGTTTTATGTTTTGAAATGTATAGTCTTATTTTAAATATGTTTCCAGGTTTAACAATTCAAATGCTTAAAGGTGTTTTCAAAAATGGGTTTGGGTGTGTGGTTGGTATCCCCTGCAATTTTTGGTGTTGTTCATATTAGTTGTGAATGTTGAATTGAGAAAACATGGGATTCTGTGTGATAAAAAATGTAAAATCTCATGTTTCATGATTTTTGGAAAAGTGCATAGTTTTTTGTGTGAATATGAGATTTATTTTAAATTTTTTTTCTCCAATAGTTTTCTTTGGTTTAGGCATGATTTCAATCTAGTTTTTGTGTGTGTGGTCCCTTTTTTGTCTAATTGATATTTTAAGGTATTTTTTAATTAAATGTTTTGGGTGACTGTGGTTTCTAAAAATGAAAGTATTCCTTGTAATGTAATGAGGCCCATTTGGCACTTTGAAAATTGTTTGTAAAAGTGGATAACCACTCTTGAGGAATTTCCCTTAATTTGAGAAATGTGATGTAAGTGTTACCATTTTATTTATGATATGTTCCTAGTTTAAAGTCTTGTGAATCATTTTGTGACATTAAAAGGGGGATGTGCTAAAGGAAGGAGATCAGTGGTGGGTAATTGAATGGGTTTTTGGATAAATAAAGTGGTGTGTTTTTAAATGATTCCTTGATAAAATCCCACCACCATTTGAAATAAAGCACATGAGAAACCCTATGTACCTAGGTGGGAAGACTAGGACTAGTACACTATATGATTCAAAAGTGGTTCTCCCTAGTTTCATCTAGAAGGATTGTCGCTACAACACTAGCTTAACTTTTATGATGATTAGAGACCACTAATCCATTGGGGTGTCCCTTACCAGTGCATCGTGCATGATAATTATGGTGTTTGTGATTTCGAAGCTATGTATCATAGAGGTATGAGGATCATAGGTCCCCGACTAACACTAGCTACTTAGGGATTTTCCATGGTGCTTGTGATGTGATTTTCACTTTAGTTGTTTCATACTTCATGTCTCATTTCTGAAAAACTTATTTTAATATAAATTTGTTTCATTCATTTTGAAATTTAACACATGAGTGGAACCTATTTTGATAATGTAGTGTAAGAAAAATGGTTTCCTTGAAAAATAAAAAATGTTACTTGAATTTGAAAAGAATGAAAAACTATATTTTTTGTGTCTTATTTTTAAACTAGCATGTTTTGGGTTTCTTTTTAAAGGTGAGAACATAAAGCATTGTTATTACTTGGCATTAATACATATCATCTTGGTGCTCACACCAAATTTATCATTTAATTTTTAGGTTCTTCTATTTGGGTCTCTCTTAGAGAAAGCATGGTATTGTGTTTTGTGGTGACCCATGAGGTCCCTTGGAGGTATGGTCACCTGTGGAACTTCACTCTTTTATTTCTTCTTCTAGTGTTTATTTGTTATTTTCTATTTGTATTTATTTAATTGTCTTATGTTTATGGTCTAAATCACTCCCAAATATTTTATTTTGATGTCTCACACCAGTTTTTAGCCCCTGGGGATAGGGAATGCCCTTCGGGTCATGTCGTGGACCAACTTGGGTAACCGGTTTCGGGTTGATCTGGGTTGGTTTGTGATTAGAAGTCAAGTTGAAAGTCAAGAATATTAGTCTTGATAAGAAAAAACATTTCATATTAAAAAATTTATGTTATTGAAAAAATTGATACTAAGTAAAGGTGTCCACATTTTAATTTATGAGTTTTTTATGAAAGAGTTTGTTCTAATTATATAAAACTCCAAATCTAAATGATATTTGGAAATGAAATAAAGTGAATTATTTCACTGGTCCTTCCCATTTCTTTTTCCCTTCACCATCCCAAGATTGTTCTTAGCATTTACATGAATTGTGTTATCCCAAAATGTTCTTGGATTTTCTATTAGAGCCAATATTATAACAATATCCCTCATAGAATTATCAGAATATTCTTCTATGTATAGAATCACCCTGGTAGTTCACTTCAGACAATGTAGAACATCGATGTATGTTATTAAGAGATTCATCAACACACAGTGGGGTCTATATCAACATGTAGTGGTGGGATTACTTGAATCTCAGAAAATGAGGAATATATTTATCTTTAAAGAATATATGGATCTTAAATGGTCCAAAAAATCATGTCCTATTAACCAATTCTATTTCTTTACATATTTTTGGTTTTTTGATATACGCATGAATCATTACCTAGTGACTACGGCGATTTGGTTTCATCTTCTAGGTTTAGAAATTTATTTCCAAAACACCTCAATTTCTTTGATTCTAGTTAATCTCATAGGCCTCTTCTTGGTTTTGAATCTCCATATCGATGTGGTATTCCATCCCATTGACCACTAATTTTTCATTGAGTTTGATATTTCTATTCCCCAATTGGATTTCTTTTGGATTGAGATTATGGGAGAATACAGACACAAACAGATGGTCATCTATTATATGTGGTCTCACAAATTCTCCTCCGACTATCTACAAGGGAATTCATCTTAGATATTTATTCTTAGAGGCATCACACTATCTATATCGAATCTAATAGAAAATTTTGTCTCACAACATAGTGATTATTATAATAAAATTGATATCATGATTGAGGAGATCTATCCTCCTAAGTGTACCAATCAAAATGATGTTATTCAGGCTTCTTAGAGGGATTTAGTGGTTTAGCTACACCAATCAACAATGAGTTTGGGAAAAAAATTAGTAGTGGACTGACATGAAAAGCAAAAATAACCCTATACATCTATTAGAAAGAGTGTTTATGATGTTAAAGTAGGGGTGACTGGGGATGTTTCAATGTTTTATGACTTTAGACTTCACAAGATACAATCCAACAAGTGGTGTATGGATACATCCAATGGAGTTCGAATCCAAAACATATGTTTTATATTTGATGATGGTGATCCTACTTTTCTCAAAGGATGAAATGTTGATAAGGATGGTATTTAGGGGAACAATTTTCTAGGTGGAAGGTTTTATGAGAAGTATGTGAGGAGGATTTAGTCTTAGAGACTTGGTCTACTAAGAGTATGGAAGCGTAACTAGTGGAAGAGTACCTTTGGTCCTCTATAAATAAAAGAAAGAATATCCCTATTTATTTAGAGGGTTTCATCAGGCATGAGACGTGGTCAAAGACTTGGATGTACCAATAAAATATAGAATTTCCTTTAGTTACTTGATCATATACAAAGTTTATTATTTTCAAAATAAATATAGTGTTGTTGTGGATACCCCAATGGAATGTGGCTTAGAAATAGTCTAGTTTGAAATTAGAGGTATTTTTTTCTTGGAAGCTAAAAAATTAAGTCTCATGGGATTGAATTAAAAGAGAAGATAGAATCATATCCCAGTGGATAGGTTGTGGAAATATAGGATGATAAAGAGTTAATCCTTTATTCAATGATGGAATAATTTCAAATCAATCTGTAGGGTGTAGATAAATAGTAAATTGAGCGAGAAAATGTCCATGAGAATATACATCATTATAATGAAGATATTGTTGAGGAGTATTTCCTAGTAAATATTTAAAATTAGGATGATCATATAATCTTTTAAGGAAATATATGAGTTGATATTAATGAAGAACAATCTTCTAGGAATGATAAATAGAGTCATATTTTTATCTGTGGCATCAATGAGTGGAAAATAATCTTGGATAAACATTTTTAGACCTTGGAAATGATGGCCCAAAACTTTGAAGATCTCAACAAGGAAAATATAGGCTTTAATCTAACTTCCATATAATGGAAATTATATAGGGTAAATAATTCCAAATATTTTAAATTTTTATAAAATGGACAGGTTATCTCATATGTGGTTTGTTGTTCTTTTGGTTTCCTAAACTTTTTAGTTTCTTACTTTCCCTTAAAAGAGAGTCTTCAAATAAAAGGAATTCAAATGAGGGAGGGAATACAATGAATTATTTCATACAAAAGAAATTGAATTCTAATCTAAATACATTATATTGTGTATTATTTAAGGATGAGTCCTTATAGTTGGTATCAGATTAGGGTTTAGATAACTTTAGAGATCTGGATGTTTTTAGGAGAGGCTATCTTAAGATTTATGGTTACCATCATGGGTATAAAAGTTTAAGGTTGATAATATGTTAATATAGATTAGATATCATTTTTTGATGTTGTATTTAATTGTATTTTATGGTGATTAGTGATAATTTAGGATATGTTTTATTGGTTTGAGGTATATGTAACCTTTATGTTAAACATGAATGATATTTTAGTAGAATGCTATTATATTTTTGGGGATGTAACCTAAAAGGTATGATATAACCTTTGACATAAAAATACACTTTAATGTTAAAGTTACTAAGTTTTTATTTGGTGAAACTCCTAGTAATTTTTTGGATTTTGATAGAATTATATTAATACAGTTTTAGTAAAAAGGACAACCCACAATCTGGGTGACAACACATTATATCCAAAAAAGTCCACAGAGCTTGAATAGAAAAATGAAAGTCGATGAGGGGGAAGTGCCTACCAGTGGCCTGCATGATGTCTTTATTAATATGAAAATATTTTTATTATACTTAGAATTGATTATATTGATTTTGGGAGCATATGTTTTATCATATAGATAATCATTGGATTGAAAAGTTATTTGGTTATAAAGTGATCAATGTTATTATTGAATAATTTTATCATTTCGGAACCATATATGATTAAAGAAAATGAAAATATTTTTGGATAGGATGGGATTTTAGTTGAGGAATAAAGGTTGAATTATATTTTGTAGGAATATATGATTTTAATGAGTCTTTATGGATATTCAGGTTATTTATGGTAATGACATAGAAATATTGGATATTATATGATTAAGACATATACATTTTTTGGTATATGACCTCATTAGTGAAAAAATTTAATTTCAAATAATTGTTAAATTAATCTCTATATAATTTATGATCAAATCCATCTAATTTTTTTGGGATTCAAACTTGGTCAAGAATATTTGAAGAATATTGAGTTTTGTTATTTATCAAATGACATAAGTTAACCTTTTAGTGCTATTGTAGAGGTTTTAAAATTAATATGAATGTTTATTCATTTTGATAATTATCTTTCACTAACGATTTTGGTTTTTTTAATGTCTAAAGAAAGGAGGAAGTGATTTTTATCGTTTTTAAGATTATGTGATCCATTAGAAGTTTATTTTAGTTATTCAAGAAAATAAAATTCATCTTGTATATTCATTTTTTCCGGTAAGAAATAAAGAGGAAATCTATAAAAGCACAACCAAATGATTAAATTGTGCTTATGAAATAAAAAAATATCCAGGAAGTATATTTTCAAGTTATATCTATCTTTATAGTAAAAGAATCTATAAAATTTAAGAAATATATATTGAAATAAAAATTTCTACATTTACCATCATTTTAGATGAATCGATTTTCTTTTAACCCATAATAGAATTATGGATTTGTGTTCATTAACTTTCTCCTAACCATATTCTCTATCACTTCCTATTTGTACATGAGAGTTAATTTTCTCATCCATGTCTATATTTTTAATTTCCATTAATGTCATATAATTTAGAAACATCATTATGTGTCATTATATATGACCTTTATACTTCCATTTTCTCTCTTTCAAATGGAAGTTTTATTAACCCTTTTTGCGATGCGTGATTTCAATAAAACATTATTTAAATGTGAAAACTCTTATTACCAAGTTCAAATTCAAATCAACATAACACAATTTATTGGGGGGGGGGGTTGGTAGAATATGTTTTCCATATATTTTAAAATAATAAAACTAAGATTAATATTGAATACAACATAGAACATCGAGCTTCATCAAACCTTAATTTAATATTAAAATATTACGATTTAAGCATGACCATTAAAATGGGTGGTATGAATAGGAATAAAAAAAATAATGAACAATATATCTAAGGGTTTTATATAATCTAAATGTATTTATTAATTTATAAAAAATAAGTACTCACTTTTCAATAATGTCATTTTATACTTAAAAAATTCATTTTCTAAAAAAATGATTTTTTTTGATTTTGTTCTCGGAAAATATAACTATTTTCTACAACTTCAAGAAATGGTATTTTATAAAAAGTTTATAATTTTTTAAATAAAAATATTACAATCATATTAGGGTGTAATTTTTTTATTTCCTTCAATTGATTTACTTTTTAGTGAATATTGAAAAATTCATAGTTTTAAAATACTTTAATTTATTTTTATTAAATAAAGTAATTATGAATCCCATTATATTTTTATTTAATATTAACTTTATAAATAATAAATTATATATTTAATAATATAAATAAATTTATTTTAATATAAAATGTTCATTATTTTGGTATATGTTTATTTTTATTTTTAAAAACACAATTTTCCAAAATTTTCTCTATGTGCAAAAAAATTATCCATTATAATAAATTAAAATAAACCCTAATAAATAATTAATTAAGTTAAATTTATATAGTATATATCTATATACTTTAATTTCCGTTCATATAATTATGATTACTATTCGTATATTTTGTAACACCCCAAGTTTCCACGGTATGATTCTCTTTGAATAATACAGTAGTGTGTGTTGTACGCAACTTCGAGATTCTAACACACTACAACCAATCAAAGTAACCGTTATGAATAGTAATAGCCACTTTTTAAAATTTGATAAATTTTATCTCTCAAAATGGAATTCATTTCTGGATTTGGAATATCTAAATTAGCTTAGGGTGAAATTTTAGTACTATTCAGATAACTTTTATAATTTGATGAATAGTGAAAATTACTAAATTTTAATTAAAAACAACTTTTTTAATCGAAATAATTAATAGTGATTAATTATGAATTTCAGTGGTTTTAAAGTATATTTAGAATATATTTTTACCATTTAATACAATGTTGGTCATTGGACATAATTTCAAAATTAAACCGGACATAAACAAGTGTTAATCTTTTGAAAGTTATTATTTCTGAAAAACACGCTTTTTATTTTGACTGCGGGAATTAATTTTAAATTAATTTCTGCCACTTCTGTGTTTTGAATTTGGAAAAATGGATTACATATTTGGAATCAGGATGTCCAAATTGTGTAAATAGGTAACTTTTATTTTCAAACATTTTTAATAATTACTTCGGTAAATATTTTTTTTACCATGGTTAAAGGGTAAATCTGGTAAATAAGGGTAAAACAATAATATTATAATAATAATAATAAATTACCCTAAAACGTGTACTAAACTTCTTGGTTGATATATTTCCAACCATGGGCATCTTTGGGTCGATTTTGGGACCCCATGGAGCCAGTTGTAGTGGATAAGGACACTTTATATTAATTAAGTTAAAGTAAATACAAAAATGACATAAGCATATATCTTTTAGCAAAACAATTTTTACATATAGTTATACATGTTATATTTTCTACTATAAATATTCATTATAAAGATAAAATTATTTCATACATAATGGTATTTTATTTTTAATTTTTATACATTTAAAAATTAAATTTATTGATGACACAATAATGATGCAGTATTTCCCTTATTAATGAAAGAATCAAATAATTGGTATTATAAAAGTTAAAATATATATAATTTGAAAGTTTTTATGCCATAAAATAATTTTATTGGTTAATATGACATGTTAGTATTTCTTAAATGAATTTTTTAGAAATTAATAAAGTTTTTAAGACTTTAACAAAAATCAATTATTAAATATTGTCAAAATTGACATAAATGAGTTTTTAAAATAAGTATTATATTATTAATTGATATTCTATTTCTAAAAATATAAGTATTGACCAAATGACTTATATCATGATATTTTTATCATTAATGGACCACTTGGGGGTCTCTTGGATGTATATAGTAAGTTTATTAACTATATAATATAAAAATACAAAGTGACATGGTAAATGTCAATCTAATTAACTAAGAGTTAAAACTAAAAGATAAGGTTAATATAATGACCCAAACCTGTCTAAAATCTATTGGTTGAATGTATTTCGACCCATACCCACCTTATACTATGAATAATACAATTTGGAGCAAGTATAAACTAAATATGAATTTATTATAAATTAATACTTTATGTTTTTTCCTAAAGAGATCCTCCCCCCCTTATAAATGGACACCACTTCAAACCAATTATTCACACCTTCAAAGCCTTTTGGTTCGGCCAGAAACTTCCCAAATACTCTCTCAAAATTTCCTCACTTTATCCTAGAGGCCTTATTTTTACCAGAAAGCCAACCTAAGGATCCCTTTTGATCAAATCAGAAGGAAGAACCAGAAGAAGAGGTAATGATTTCACCACCCTCTTTCAAGTTCCTTTCTTCTTCAACTTATTATTTCTTTTTTAATTACATTATAAAATAATAACTCCAGTATCTTCTATATATTTTAAGTTATTATTAATACAGTAAACCCATATTCAGTATTCTATCCACCCTTTTAATGGCATGTCACCATACGTGCGTACGTACGACCTACCGTCTCCACGTCGTGGTGTAATTGTTATTCAATAAAATATTATTTGGATGGATATAATAATGATGTTTAATTAATGTGAATAATAAAAATAACATGTTTATGATTGTTTATATATGATATACCATCCAATTATACATTATTTTAATATAAAAAAAATGATATTGTTGCTTGTGCGTACGTACAGACTACCGTCTCCATGAACACGTTGAGATTCATTCCCCATCGTATCCATTCAAGTCTAATTCTCATTTGATGATTAAAAATAATGTTTAAGGACTTTATATCATTGTGGATATGAATAATATACATCCCATACATAACAATTATGGCTCACATAATAAATAATATAAAGAAAAATGAATCCATTAACACCCGAAACGATGATAATACGAAGATATTATTAAAAATCAAGGTTAAAAGATCATATATGATATCATATTAATATATACGATTATTGTATAATTCAATAAAAATTATTTAACAATCATACAGGAGGTTAACCTACCCTCAACCAAGGAAAATTACAATTTAAGGGTTTATTTCACAATCTCTTCTTTATCTGAGGTTGTTTATACACAATTATCTACTGAGACCTCTTTATCATCCACATACATGTTTCTTAAAAAAGTATTTCAAAACATTCTTACTATTTTATAGACTATGGGTTAAAGTCATTTATACCCTTGTTGACTTTTTATAAGATTTTTATAAAGGAATCTTTCCGTCCTTTTCCAAACAATGTCCTTTTTAATCTTTTCGACAAAATTAAGGTAAGAATGTCTCTTTTTAACTTATACGGTGGGTGCGACTATTTTCTACCATTATAAACTCGTCGAAGATTCCCATACAAGATTATAAGAAAATTTTCAAAGTAAATATTTTATTTTATAATTATGTGACTCTTAAATGATTTCAAAATAGAAAGAGATATTTCTCTAAATGGGTTTTTATTTTCTCTATGTCAACATCCTTTGATGGATTTTAAGTTTATATAGAGTTGATTTATTGTGATACAAAACTTACATATTGTATTGAAGGTTTTGTGATATTTTTGAATGTGTATGTGCTATTTTTATACCATTCATGATTTATGGTTAAATTATTGACATTTCGTATGCTAGTTTTAATACGAATCGTTATGATATGTTTAAACCTTTTCATATGAGGAATGTATTGGACATAGTAAGTGACGGGTGGAGCCCTCTATAGCTCCTCGATGCATTGGTAGGTATCATGAGACAACTAGATGTGGAATTGGCCAAGTCCCTTTCCCAGTTTGATTTATGGTTTGGGCCGAGGCCTTAATCATTTTTAGACGTCTTGGCTGAGGCCTTGACAAAATGTTTCAGAATGTCTGACATTATACATTCCCTCATTATGGAAATAATATTGATGGTTCATGTAGTCATTAGACTAGTAGAATACCAATGATTATGTTTTATTATGGCATTATTACTCATCTCATATTCTTTCCATAAAAGTATTTATGTTTATTATTGGTAAAGGCATGTGGTTTAAATTATTTAACATGCTTAATATTTATGTCATTTTCCGCTGTATTACTTACCCTTACTAAGCATTTGAGCTCACCACTTTTCTTATGTTTCATTTTCCCAAGATATGAAGAAGATAGTTATGAGTGACCTGTAGGAATAATCTAGGAGGGTTGGATGTTTCTAATGAAATATATTTTTGTTGTATTTCTCTTCAAGCTATAAAGTTGAACTTATGAATGTATCTAGTGTTTCCAAGGATACTAAATTAATCGGTATTTTGAGACTTGATCTTTTGTGATCATTCCAATGATACGTAATAATGAACTGACTCTCGGTAACTGGGGTTGGGGAATTACAGTTTTTATCAGAGTAAGTTTAGTACAAACCTTGGAAACTAGATTTAGATAAAATTTGATTAGATCACATAGACCTAAGATGGACTTTGAGGATTAGTATAGAAGAACTTCCTAGAATTTTGGTATTGTAGAGATTTTGTGAGTTTTCTAAGCAATACATATCTGTCTGGATACGAGCAGGTAGAGGAGGCTCTGGTATTGATGTACCTAGGGGTAAAACCGGAAAACATCACCTTGAGCTAGACTCGAATGGGAACTGGTGCATGACAACGGGCCTTGCAGCACTCTTGGTTACGACACTCCTGGGGGATATGCTTAGGATAATTCTCATTTTATTTACAAACCATTATGAAGGGTTTATGAGTATATACTTCCTCATTGAAAACATTTTTATGGTTATGGATTATAGCCATAAATAGTTCAATTTATGTTAAGTGTTTTTACAAGTATGGAATTTTGTATTTTGATTCATAAACTGATCTAGTTTATGCCATTGTTTAGAAATGGAACCTAGTGGAAGGAATGTAAACCATATCAATGCACGCACTCCATGTAGGGACTTCCCTTCTGCTCAAGATAATTATAGTGGAGCTGGTTATGCAACTAGTGCTGATTAGCTATTCACCATACTGGGACAACTCACTCAGGTTATGAATAATAACCTTACACGTATGGAGCACCCAGATCCACAGTGTGGAGGATCAATGTTAGATCACTTCATGAGGCAACAACCACCAACATTAAATGGGCGTACAAATCCCTTAGTATATGAGCAATGGATAAATTCCTTATAGAAAATATTCCATGCTTTAGGGAGTAGTGAAATGGAAAAAGTTATCATGGCAGTTTACCGCCTCACTAGAGATGCTGATCAATGGTGGTCATCGATTCAAAACACAAAGGAAGATAATGAAGTATTAAATATGTAATGGAGGGAGTTCAAAGAGATTTTCTTATAAAACTACTTTCTTCATGACCATCGAGCGAATATGGAAATATAATTTCTGAGTCTGAGGTAAAAGGAAGATGAGAATTTTGCTATGTGTGAGGCTAACTTTACAAGGTTAGCGAGGCATGCTGCAGATTATATACGTAACCCAAGAAGTAAGATTGATCGTTTCTTTGATGGTTTAAAACCATTTCTCCATCAAAAATTAGTATCACAATCCTTCTCATCATATAAAGTTATTGTATCATGTGCTATCAAGACAGAAAAGAAATTCTCTAAGTCTTATGACTTTAAAGAAAAGCAAGAGAAGAAGAGATCTACTGAACACTCTGGGAAAGGAAATAAGGAAATAGGGAAAAAGGGAAGAGTTGAATTTCCACCATGTGATAATTGTGGGAGGAAGCACCCTGGTGCCTATCTAAAAGGAAAAGGAGTATGCTACAAATGTGGATAGAAAGGCCATCTAGCTGGTGATTGTAAAGGAAAGAAATATGCTACCAATGTTCAATGATAAAATTGCAGGGAGATGGGACATTATGAAAATTAGTGTCCTAAGTGTCAGGGAAACTTACCTTAAAAAAGGCCTAGGGACCAATACCAAGCTTATTAAATCACTACTGCTGAGGTTGAAGCCCCGAAAGACATGGTGGAAGATAATTTAATGGTTTCCTAAAGTTTAGAAAATGCTTTATTTGATTCTGGATCATCGCATTGTTTCATATCTTCCTAGTTTTCTAAGAAAATTAGATATTTCCAATTTTATTTAACAAGGGAGTTGTCAGTCAAAACTCCAAAGGGAAGTATCATTGCAACAAAGTTTTGGGAATCAGTCTCCATTAGAGCACATAAATGTTCTTTATCTATGGATCTCATTGTCATACCTATGATTGAATTTGATATAATCCTCGGTATGGATTGGTTTTCGGACCATGATGAAAAAATTTATTATAAGAAGAAGGAGGTAACTATTTATGATGATGATGATAAGGAACACCTTATCTTTAGAGCGGAATCGTCACACCCTAATTCTTACCTAGATCCACCCCCAGTATCTTAACTAAATTCAATTATCGGGGAGGAAGAGAATGAAATAACTGTGGATGAGGAAAGGAATGTTAAAATAGAGGATGTAACTATTGTGAGATAATGTGTTGATGTGTTTCCAGAAGATTTACCTGGACATCCTTTAGAATGAGAAATTGAGTTTTCCATTGATTTAATTCCTAGTTCAAGGCCTGTATCGAATACCCCTTATAGAATGGCCACTATGGAATTAGTTTAACTAAAGAAACAACTAGAGGAATGGATTAATAAGGGATTTATTCACCCTAATGTTTCTCCATGGGGAGACCCTATCCTTTTTGTTAAGAAGAAAGATGGATCTTTGAGGATATGTATTGACTACAGGGAAGTCAATGCTATAACAATAAAGAATAAGTATCCCCTACCTCGCATTGATGATTTATTTGACCAACTGCATGGAGATCAATACTTTTCAATGATTGACCTTCAATATGGATACCATCAGTTGTGTGTGAAGAAGGAAGACATTCCGAAGACAACATTTCGAACTAGGTATGGGCATTACGAGTTTACAGTAATGCCTTTTGGATTGACTAATGCACCCTCTATATTCATGGATTTAATGAATAGAGTTTTCAAATAATATCTCGATGATTTTGTAGTGGTATTTATTGATGATATATTGGTATACTCCAAAATATACAAAGATCATGAAAATCACTTGCGCATTATATTGAAGACTCTGAGAATACATGAATTATATGGGAAGTTTAGCAAGTGTGAATTCTGGCTTAAAGAGATTTCTTTTCTTGGCCAAATTGTCTCTAAGGATGGAATCTCTGTTGATCCTTCTAAGACAAGAGCAATCCAAGAATGGCCAGCACCGACGAGTATAACCGAGGTATGCGGTTTTATTAGTTTAGCAGGTTATTATTAATGTTTCGTCCAGAATTCTTCCCGATTGTCTAACCCATTAACGAAGCTCACACGTAAAGGGGTTAAATTTGTTTGGACAAAATAGTGTGAATAATGTTTCGAAGAACTGAATATAAGATTAGTCAATGCTCTTATATTGACTATACCATCAGGGAATGATGGGTTTGTTATTTATAGTGATGCATCGAAGAAAGGACTTGGTTGTGTCCTCATGCAGAATGATAGAGTTATTGCCTATGCATCCCGACAGCTGAAAATTCATGAGCAAAACTATCCTACTCATGATCTTGAGTTATATGTTGTAATCTTTGCTTTGAAGATATGAAGACATTATCTCTATGGTGAAAATTTCAAGATTTATACTGATCACAAGAGTTTGAAGTATATTTTATCACAGAAAGAACTCAACATGAGGCAAAGGAGATGGCTTGAACTACTCAAGGATTATGATTGTACGATACACTACCACCCGGGGAAGGAAAATAAGGTGGCATGTGCTTTGAGCAGAAAGGATAATGGATTTTTTAACAAGATGAGAGTTGAAAAGGATCCTATATACATGGATCTAGTAAATATGGATATGGGAATCACCATGTAAGGTGAAACCTCAATACTTTTTCAAATGGTTGCCAAACCATATTTACTGGAATGGATAAAGAGTTCTCAGATCGGTGATAAAGCGTTTCAAAAGAAGATTAAAGCTGTGAATGATGAGAGATTGAGTGACTTTGTGTATGAAGATAGAATTTTGAAATTTGGGAAGAGGCTTTGTGTTCCCAATATACCTGATCTAAAAAAAGAGTTTTTGGATGATGATCATAGTTCAAATTTCTCTATACACCCCGGGAGCACCAAAATGTATAGATATTTGAAGGAACATTTTTGGTGGGATAACATGAAGAGGGAGATTGCTTATTTTGTGGTAAGATGTGTGGTTTTTCAACAAGTGAAAGTTGGAAGACAACATACTGGAGGATTTACGCAACCTCTTCTCATACCTGAGTGGAAATGAGATAATATCACGATGGAATTTGTCATGGGACTACCAAAGACTCCTAGAAGGAATGATGCAATATGGGTCATTGTTGATCGTCTTACCAAGTCAGCACACTTTCTTGCTATAAGAGAAGATATACCACTTGAAAATCTATCAATACTATATATTAATGAAGTTGTGAGACTTCCTGGAGTACCCCTATCGATTTTTTCTGATCGTGATCCCCATTTTACATCAAGATTCTGGAAAATTATTTAGAAAGCCCTGGATACTGAACTTTGTTTGAGCACTGCCTACGACCCTCAAACAGATGGACAATCAGAACGGACTATTCAAACCTTAGAATACATGTTGAGATCATTCTCACTTGAATTTTAGGGTATGTGGGACAAATATTTACCTCTGGTGTAATTTTCCTATAACAATAGCTTCCATTTGAGTATTCAGATGGCACCACATGAAGCGTTATACGGAAATAGATGTCGCACACAAACATGTTGTGATGATGTTGGTGAAAGAAAACTTTTAGGCCCAGAACTGGTGGAGCAAAAGATGTAAAAGGTGAAGGTAATCCAAAAACACATCAAAGTAGCTCAAAGTATGCAGAAGAGCTATGCCGACAACCCAAGGAAGGATTTGGATTTTCAGGTAGGAGATCATGTTTTCTTGAAAGTATCTCCATGGAAGGGAGTTATACGTTTTTGGTAAGAAAGGTAAATTTAACCTCAGGTACATAGGACCTTTTGAAATTCTAGAAGGAATTGGGGTTGTAGCTTACCATTTAGAAATGCCGCCAAGTCTCTCCAAAGTTCATGATGTATTCCACGTATCACTGTTGAGAAAATACATGCCTGAACCAACGCATGTACTTACCTACGAGGAATTAGAGCTGGAACCCGATATATCTTATTGCGAAGAGATCATCAGGATTCTTGATACCAGAGAACAAGTGCTGAGAAACCGGATGACTCGTTTGGTAAAAGTTTTATGGAGAAACAGTAAGATGGAAGAGGCAACGTGGGAACCCGAGGAACATATGATGAAGAAACACCCGAGTATTTTTATGCGGTATTATTCTATAAATTTCGAGGATGAAATTATTTTAAATAGGGGAGAATGTAACACCCCAAGCTTCCACGGTACAATTCTCTTTGAATAATATAGTAGTGTGTGTTGTACGCAACATCGAGATTCTAACACACCGCGACCAATTAAAGTAGCTGTTATGAATAGTAATACCCATTTTTTGAAGTTTTATAAATTTTATCTCTCAAAATGGACCTCATTTTTGGATTCGGAATATCAAAATTATCATAGGGTAAAATTTTGGTAATTTTCGGATAACTTTTATATTTTGATGAATAATGAAAATTACTAAATTTTAATTAAAAACAACTTTTTTAATTGAAATAATTAATAGTGATAAATTATGAATTTGAGTGGTTTTAAAGTATATTTGGAATATATTTTTACCATTTACTACAATTTTGGTCATTGTACATAATTTATTTATTAAACCGGACATAAACAAGTGTCAATCGTTTGATAGTTATTATTTCTTAAAAACACCTTTTTTTATTTTGACAACGGGAATTAATTTTAAATATATTTATGCCACTTATATGTTTTGAATTTGTAAAAATGGATTCCATATTTGGAATCATTATGTATAAATTTTTTAAATAGGTAACTTTTAGTTTTAGACATTTTGAATAATTACTTCGGTAAATATTTTATTCACCATGGTTAAAGGGTAAATCTGATAAATAAGGGTAAAAAAATAATATAATAATAATAATAAATTACCCTAAAACATATCCTACCCTTATTGGTTGATACATTTCAGACCATGGGAATCTTTGGGTTGATTTTGGAACCCCATGAAGCCACTTGTAGGTGATAATGACACTTTATATTAATTATGTTAAAGTAAACACAAAAATGACATAAGCATTTATCTTTTAGAAAAAAAATTTACATAGGGATATATATGTTATATGTTTGAATATAAATATTTATTATAAATATAAAAAGATTTTATACATAATGGTACTTTATTTATAATTTTTAGACATTTAATAATTAAATTTATTTATGACACAATAATGATGCATTATTTTCCTTATTGATGAAAGAATCAAATAATTGGTATTATAAAAGTTAAAATAAATATAATTTGAAAGTTTTGATTACATCCAAGAATTTTATTGGTTAATATGACATGTTATTATTGCTTAAATTAATTTTATTTGAATTAATAATGTTGTTAAGACTTTAACAAAAATCAATTATTAAATATTTTCAAAATTGACATAAATGAGTTTTTAAAACAAGTATTATATTATTAATTGATATTCTATTCCTAAAAATCTAAGGCTTAGCCAAAGGACTTATATAATTATATTTGTATCATTAATGTAAAAATTGGGGGTCTCTTGGATGTATATAGTAAGTTTACTAATTATATAATATAAAAATACAAAGTGACATGGTAAATGTCAATCTAATTAACTAAGAGTTAAAACTAAAAGATAAGGTTAATATAATGACCCAAACCTCTATAAAATATATTATTTGAATGTATTTATACCAATAACCACCTTATAATTTTAATAATCCACTTTTTAGCCATTATAACCTGAATATAAATTTATTATAAATTAATACTTTAAGTTTTCCCTAAATATCCCCTCCTCCCCCATATAAAAGGACACAACTTCTAACCGATTCTTCACACCTTAAAATCATTTTGGCTCAGCCAACCCCTAAAAATATACTCTATAAACTTCCCTTAATTAAACTTAGAGGCATTATTTTGATCAGAAATCCATCCTAAGGATCCCTTTTGATCAAATCAAAAGGAAGAACCTAAAGAAAAGGTAATGATTTCACCACCCTCTTTCACGTTCCTTTCTTCTTCAACTTCTTCTTTCTTTGTTATTTCCATTATTAAATAATAACTCAAGTATCTTATATATAATTTTATGTTATTATAAATATGGTACAACCATATTCAGTATTCTATCCACCCTTTGAATGACATGTCACCATACGTGCGTACGTACGACCTACCGTCTCCACGTCCTGGTGTAATTGTTATTTAATACATTATTATTTGGATGGGTATAATAATGATGTTTAATTCATGTGAATAATAAAAATAACATGTTAATGATTATTTATATATAATATACCATCCAATTATATATTATTTTAATATCAAAAGAATGATATTGTTCCTCGTGTGTACGTACGGACTACCGTCTCCATGAACACGATGAGATTCATTCCCCATCGTATCCATTCAAGTCTAATTCTCATTTGATGATTAAAAATAATGTTTAAGGACTTTATATAATTATGTATAAGAATAATATAAATCCCATCCATAACAAATATGGCTCACATAACAAATAATATAACGAAAAATGAATCCGTTAACACTCGAAACGATGATAATACTAAGACATTATTAACAAATCAATGTTAAAAGATAATATATGATATCATATTAATGTATATGATTATTGTATAATTTAATAACAATTATTTCACCATAATATAGGAGGTTAACCTACCATCAACCAAGGAAAAGTACAAGGTGAGGGTTTATTTCACAATCTCTTCATTATCTGAGGTTGTTTATAAGTAATTATCTACTGGGACCTCTTTATCATCCACATCCATGTTTCTTAAAAAAGTATTACAAAACATTATTAATATTTTATAGACTATGGGTTAAAGTCATTTATACCCTTGTTGACTTTTTATAATATGTTTATAAAGGAATCCATCATTTTACAAACAATGTGCTTTTTAACCTTTTTGACAAAATTAAGGTAAGAATGTCTCTTTTTAACTTATACGGCGTGTGCAGCTATTTTCTACCATTATAAACTCGTCAAAGCTTACCTTAAAATATAATAAGAATATTTTAAAAGTAAATGTTTTATTTTATAATTATGTGACTCTTAATTTATTTCAAAATAGAAAGAGATATTTCTCTAAAAAGGGTTCTGATTTCATCTATGTCAACATCCTTTGATGGATTTTAAGTTTATTTGGAGTTGATTGATTATGATACAAAACTAACATATTGTATTGATGGTTTTGTGATATGTTTTACTGTGGATGTGCTATTTTTATACCATTCATGATTTATGGTTAAATTATTGACATTTCTTATGCTAGT
Source organism: Viscum album (assembly GCA_963277665.1). NCBI lineage: Eukaryota > Viridiplantae > Streptophyta > Magnoliopsida > Santalales > Viscaceae > Viscum > Viscum album. Next base: position 998,972,847 of record OY728135.1, read on the forward strand.
TTTAATACGAATGTTTATGATATGTTTAAACCTTTTCATATGAAGAATGTAATGGACTTAGTAAGTGACAGGTGGAGCCCGCTATAGCTCCTCGATGCATCGGTAGGTCTCATGAGACGTCTAGATGTGGAATTGGCCGAGGCCCTTTCCCAATTTGATTTATGGTTTTGGCCGAGGCCTTAATCATTTTTAGACGTCTTGGCCGAGGCCTTAACAAAATGTTTCAGAATGTCCGACATTATACATTACCTCATTATGGAAATAATATTCACGGTTCATGTGGTCATTCGACTAGTAGAATACCCATGATTATGTTTTATTATAGAATTATTTACTCAGCTCATATTCATTCCATAAAAGTATTCATGTTTATTATTGGTAAAGGAATGAGGTTTCAATTATTTACCATGATTAGTATTTATGTCATTTTCCGCTGTATTACTTACCCTTACTGAGCGTTTGATCTCACCCATTTTCTTATGTTTCATTTTACTATGATTTGAATAATTTAGTTATGAGTGACCTGTAGGCATAATCTAGGAGTATTGGATGTTTCTAATGAAATATATTTGTGTTTTATTTCTCTTCAAGCTGTAAAGTTGAACTTATGTATGAATCTTGTTTCCAATAATACTAAATTGATCGGTCTTTCGAGACATGATTTCCTTGTGTTCATGCCAATGTTATGTAATAATGCACCGACTCTGGGTAACAAGGGTTGGGTCGTTATATATTTAATATAAGATCATCTATTACTTGATAAAATCATTTTCTTGAAAACCAATTTTCACAATGTTTTAGGGAATTATTATAAAATTAATTTATGCCACCTATGGGGATTAAATTTAGTAAAATTGATACGATTTTTGGAATTAGACGAATTAATATTATTTAAAAAGTTCAACCAATTTTTTCTTTATAATTTATAGTGAAAAATGTAAAAAGTTGTATCTATAGTAAAAGGGTAAATCATGTTAACCAATGTTAAAACTAAGTGATAATTTTTTTTTTCATATTAATTATTTTTGGATAAATTTATTTTAAAATTATCATCTTATTTTTGAGATTAAATTATTTTTGTGAAAATTGTCTATGAAAATGAACTATATAATATTTTAAGTAATGGAAAGGACAAAATGTCAATCTCCCTCTCTTTTAAATATCTCTTATGTGTTCACATAAAGAAAAAAAAAGAAAGTTGTGAATTAATATAAATATTTAATTTTCGAATAATGAAATTATTTTCATGATGGTAATTTTTTTCTAATATATATTGATTTAATAATTACATTGAACGCTTATGCAGTCCTAACACACTAATTATTCAATTAAGGAAAAAATAAAATAAATAACATTAAAAATATTAAAGGATATATAATGAGAGTAAATTATCATGTTATATAAATTTATTAGTTTAAAATTATATATTAGGGAAACATGGAATTATTATATTTTAATTCTATATTTCTCATGGTGTCTTTTAGTTGAATTAAATGAATTGTGGAAGTATGAAATTATTGATATTTTATGAAAAATTATTTTATTAAATTATTTAAAAAACACAAAAATATTAAAATAAGATAAATTGGATGATTTAAAGTGTAAAATATTATTAATTTTTTATTTATGATCCAATTTTCACTTTATAAGTTAAATAATAACTCTTTAAAAGTGAAAAATATGTTGTCATGGTTAAGGTTAAAACAATGTTTTCACATTACATGCACTCGTGGTAAAATTTATTTTCCAAACACATAGTATTTTATTTGAAAAATTGGATTTAATATTTTTAATTATTGGTTCCAAATTATCTAATATGACTCATTTTATTTTTTGGTTTAAAGGATAAATTACCTAGGTAATAAAACTAGTTACTATATTGAAATGGTAAAAGTGAGTTACCTAAGAAGTAAAGTGAATAAAATGTTTAAAAATATTTATTTTTTGGATTTGGAGATTTTTATTGACTTTATATTTTATAAAATAAATTATTTATCAATTTTTGAGGCACTTGTTTTGAGAGTGACTTCCCATTATTGTATTATTTTGGGTATTTTAAAAAATTCCACTCCTCATATAAAAAATGGAACCTCCTATCCTATTTTCATAAAACATAAAAGTATTTTGGTTTTTTAAAAACAAGAAAAAAACACATTTATTATATATATTATTACTTACTAGAGTCCTTGTATTGATTATTAAATCCTTCTTAGGAGAATAGTTTGTAATCCTAAAGTGGTTTTCCGAAGAAGAGGTATCATTCTTAACCAAGTGTTTTTGTTTTATTTATTATTACACCTCCTTAAAATATTATTCAAAAATTTCGATACAATAACATAAATACATAAAATATAATTATATGCTATTATTTGTTAGTAATAAACTACATCCATTTTCTCTTCCTTCAAATGGGAAATAAAATAATCGTTCATACATACAGTATACTACCGTCTCTTGAACCGATGTAATTCGTTTTCCATCACCACCTCTCACAGATGGATATAATAATATATATAATGTATATATATTATATTATTGACATATATAAATTTATATAAATGTAATATGTCATATATTTTCTTACCTTTCCATTCATTGAACAATGAAAACATCATTCGTGCTTACATGTTGATTACCACCTCTATGACATGATGTGATTTTTTTTTCATTACCACATCACATAGATGATATATATTATTTTATTTAAATAAATAATGATATATTAATGATATATTTATCACTATATAAAGATAAAATAATACTTACCTTATTTCTAAAATTTTCTTTGAAAAATGAAAACATTACTCATGCATACATACGACCTACCATCTCCATAGTTGCAAAACTATTCATTTTTCATAACCATTATTAATTAGAGGTTTTAAAATTATAATTGATTTATTAAAATGATAATTATTTCATGATTAATATTTCATATTTAAAACACTATTTATTTCACTAACCATATTAAATCTTTCGAATTGATTTGGGACACACAAGTCGAATGTCATCAAAAAGTCTGATGAAGAATTAAATTATTGTTTATAACATGGTTATAAATAATATAAATTGAATAATAAACTTTAAAATTTTTATTAGTTAATTAAATAGTTAACATTATTTCATTATTCATGAATACAAAGAACATACTTAATGTTTAAGACTCATGGTAAGGGACTTCCTGTTAAAAACAATCATATTTTAATGTTCTCCTTACAACTATATTTCTTTAAAGTCCATGTTTTTATATATGATTCAAGAAAAATATTATTTATGAATAAATGTATGATAAATGGTTTTTTTCCATATTTAACTTCAATTATAATTTTTTAATGTTTCACGTAGTGGAAAATTTACATTAAAACATCATTTTAAATATTTTAAAGATTTATTTTCTAAACTATTCTCTTCCATGTCCATATTATTTAAATTATTTTATTGATGTATTTGCATGGAAATAAATAAATTAAAAACAAAATTTTAGGCCACTTATTAATTTATTTCAAGGTTTTCAAAAACAATTTTTTAAATATTTTATAAGAAGTATTTTGAATTTCTTTATAAAACACAAAAAAAAGTTTTATTTTAACAAATATGGTGTCAACTATTTATTCTCTATATCATAACTATTACATATTTTTTATATTCCTTTGAAATATTAAATTTTCCCTTTGATAAATAAAACCTTTTTACTTTATTTTAATAATTTTAATAGAATTTTCTTAATGTAATATATATTATGATATCTAGAAATGTTTTTATTATGACTGTAAGGGATCTCTCTAAACCACCCTTTTCTTCATGTCAGTACCTTTATCTCCCTTACATACATTATATATCTCTTTAAAGTTATTGAATGATTCTATGTTATATATAATTCTATCACATATATAGTTATCTTATATCTCACATATATACCAAAATTATTCTTCATTAATTTAATGGGGTAATACATGACTTATGATCATCTCTCAAATGTATTCTTTAAGAAAATATTATCATTATGATATGAGGAAAAATTATGGAACCCATTTTATTTCCTTGAGAAAATATTATATTTTTATATTACGATTTTTTTAATTTTTGTGGAATAAAAAATCACAAACACGTTATGATGGTTATGATTAAATAGCACTCCAACGCATTGGGAAATGTTTTTGTCTCATGAGACACACTGTATGATATTATGGAGTAAAGGTAATCTGTTATGGGACTCTTTCCACCAAGTGATGTTATCTTTACAGTTAGACTTCAATTATTATTATGTTATATTTTGTGTCACCTCTACATTTATTATGTTTCCATAATCTTATGATACCATGATCTTCATGTTTTTCTCCTAGATTAATACTCATGAGTTTATGTTTAAATAAAAGTATATTCTACTTCCTATGGGATAAATGTATAACTTTTTTTGAATAAGTTTTCATAGGTTTTTGAAGAATGAAAATGAACATTTATGAGTTTTAATTTTCCTATTATATTTATTATGAATTGTTTTTAAAAAATATTGTGGAATAAAATATGATTCATTAGGATATAAAATGATGATTTTTAACTCAATGTTTTATTTTGAAAAGATAAATCTTGTATAAGTATTCATAAAATAACATGTGTTTTTCTTTTTATATGTTCTTTACTCATATTTTTTTCTGATGCCATGTTTTAATTTTTTTTCACTGGGTTTAAAGATGGGGAATAACATATAAGTGGTCATGATCAAAGTCATGAATACTATTCATGATAATAACAAATGATTCATTAATGAAGTATTATATTGTGTGTAAATTGGATACTGATTAGAGGTGTCCAATTTATAATTTATGTGATTTTATATAATATTTTTCATAATTACCAAAAACTATAAACCCAAAAGATATTTGGGAATGAAATAAAGTGATTTATAGTCTAAATAAACTAGATTATGTAATTTTTAGAGCTGCGTCCTTACATAAAGAGAGTGAAATTTTTTATTTACTCTTAAATTAAAATAATATTAAGGTCATTATCAAAGGAAAAAGGTGATAAATTGGAAAAAATCAAATAGGAGATGTATATGATTTAAAGGAACTTAGATATGGAAATAATGGCATTTTTATTTGAGATTTATTGTCCTTATTCTATAGTTTTATCCATATTTCTTCCGAACTGAGGTGTTAAATATTTTCTGTGGTTAATATCCATAAGGAAAAAAAATCAAAGGTTACTATTTACAAATACTGAAACTCCTTATTCCAAATATGTAATAAATTTTCTAGTATTCAATTTTGATAACTTCTAGAAATCAATTTTATTATTTATGCGTAAAATATAATGAAAAAATCCTTTTAAAAAAAATTAATTTTTACCATAAAAATAAACTTATACCAAAATGAAATATAATGATAATTATAAAGTAATTAATTAGACTATATCTAATTAAAATAATCTTATAAAACATTATTATAAAATTAAAAACATAAAGGGATTTTAAAATTACATGACTTCATGAAATAGAATGACATGTTTAAAAAAATTGGTATTTTTTACTATTATCTTTAAAATAAATCTTTATAAAAAAATCCCAAAAAATTAACCCTAATATAATTTTGATATTATGATTTTAAAAATTATAATAACTTGGTAAATTTAAATTTCTTAATACATTAGAGTTTTTTTATAAAATATCTATATAAAATTTATTAAAATCATTTTTGTGTAATAGTTTTTGAAGCATAAAATGACTTCTCTAAACACTGAGTAAATAATTATTAATAATTAATTAATGAATTTAATTTCTATAAAAAAATTATATATATATATATATATTAACATTCCTAATTGTTTTCATAATCTTTAATTTAAAAACTAGTTTATAATATATTATGTCTCATTTTATGCTCAATGTTGCATTTCAAGAAAAAGTATCTATCACTAAAAATTTATTTAAAGATAAATATTTTCTAAAATATTAGGGTGTTAAAATATAATTTTGAAAAATATGGCACAAAAAAACCTTGAAATCATCACAAAAAACAACTCTTCCATTCAAGATAGCACAATCAATCTTGGTCCAAAAAGTCCTCCCAATCAGCTGAAAAACTGTTTATATGTATGAGCACGAGCATAATATATACACTCTGTAGAATCCAACTTAGGATATCTCATGAAAATATTTTAAGGGAATACTAATTATCAAGTGAAAATGAATTATAATTTATGAGCACCAACTAGGTCACCTACCCACTTTTAGCATCACCCCGGGCACACTCCCCAAGTATTCCACAAAATGTATGAACTTAATGTGTGAAGAATATAATCCTACATTCCCAAAAACCACTTCCCCTCTATTTTTACATTATCATGTCTAATTTTCAAACCTAATATGATCCCAAACCTTCCATTTTACTATTCTCATCATAATGGTAAATATTATATCTCATCTCATCCCAATCAACAAATCATCTTAACTAGAAATCTTAGCACTAAACCTATGAAAATATTACAAACCAAAAAACATAACAATATCACATAAGCATATTTAATTTTATGGTATCATGAACATTAATCAAATAAACATTATTCCCTTATTATACCATTCATACCCCCACCATGTGTGAATACCACCTTGTACAACGCATGAATAGAGAGAGAGGGAGAGTGGGAAGGGGTAGTTTTCCATCAGCTATCCCCATCCTGGATATTAGGGTAAACAAACCAAAGACCAAAACATTTGGGGATCTATAAGGTTACCCATAATATGTAGGGTGAATAAATAAATCACATAATAATATAAGGATAAGTATTCACATAAAAATTCTATCTTAAGGATTCACAAAGACTCTAATGTCTCGCCTAGTTTACTATGAATAGTAAATGGGTCTGGTCACCACATGCTCTCAAAAATGCATCCAAATATACTTGATGATGTGAACTTGAAGTGAGATAAAAGGATGTGATATTGGAAAGTCTATTTACTCATACTATAGTAAGAAAGAATGAAAAAAATAAACATGATATAAAAGAATAAAAATATAAAAGTGAAAATGAAGATGTAAATAAGCCATTTAGTAACTTCAGAAATATAGTTGTCAAAAATAAAGGCAAAAAAGAATTCTAAAATACCTATACAAATTATATTAATACTATATTTGATTACCTTCCCACTCAAGGAAAAATATTTTGGGCCTTAGCCCATCCTGTTTCTGCAGACAAGTGATATTTGGTTGGGTACCCAAGTGTAATGGTAGCTTGAGTAGGGTGTGGGTACAAAATTGAGTTGGAAAAAACTAGTGTGGTCCGATATATAGCCACTAAAAGTAGGGTATGATCATGTGAACTAATCAACTGAATAATAACAACTATAATAATCTTCTAAAAGGAGATTTTATATCTATCTTAATTTCAAGGCCCTGATGGATACCTAAGTCTAACCATTCCTTTTTTGGCTAGCACTGATGATATATATGAGAATGATATGACTATAATATGGGATAAAAATCACAATTGTTGGAACAACTATACTTTTCTCCAAAAAATATAATGTTTAATTATAGGTATTCGGTATATGTCTGGTAAGTACAGAATATAGTATAGTCATAGGAATACCACTCAAGCTGTGAGTAAATAGTGGAATCTAGATGTATTCTCAAAATTCCATATACCAGTCCAATGTTGAATTAATAGGTCTCAGTCCATAGGAAACCAAGACATTGGAAACTAGAATTAATTCATATTGTGATGATACCTTGTAAATATATAAGGAATACTCTCCCGATCTGATATGATAACCCAAAATCCATCAATAATTGAATCTATGTCCAATTCCTAGATAGATATAGGAAATAAAATCATGGTGTGTCCATCCAATACTTGAGAGTATCCTAGTAATCAATTGAGGTGACCATTATCAACCTTTGGGATTTCAAAAATATGAAGGGCTTAAGAGAAAAGCAGCCACTCGACAACCTCTAGAATCATTTGGGTACTATAATGCTTGGAATCCTAGGATATAAGCTAACTAAGATGGGTTTTCGAGATAAACTCAACATCATACCCTATTTTCTTATGTAGGGTTGAATCATAGAGACACTAGGTATTACAATAATGGTATCATTGGACATTGGATCCTGAGCACACTAGACATCCAAGGCTTTATAATAATTAATTATTTTTAACTCAAAAAATTAAATTATTGTCAAAATGTCATATTTGTTAATTAAAAGATGGATCCCATTCTATCAGGAATCAAAGGTGATATATAATTTATGTGAAACATCTAGATACACTAGTACAAATATACGTAGTCTTATAATCATATATATTATACTTATTTTTCATATTAAGGATTTTAGAGGAATAGATATACAATATAATTCATTGATAGGGACAGGTCCTAATTGTCCTTGGAACTAAGATATAAAATTGGTTGTGGGTGGCATGTTCCTCATGCACTAAAATTAATTTATAATTATATATGACAAGTCTATTAAAATTTAATAGATAAACAAATTTTTACTAACTTTAATCCAGATGGTTGATCGAATTCCAGAGCCTATCTTAATATGATTCTAGACTTACTGGTTGTGCTATTTAATAAATGATTCAAAGGGATACCCTTAGTTATGACTATCCACTGCCCCTTAGTCATGCACATCAGTTCAGGTCTTTAGTTCACCCATAACCATTACTAGTCATGGCCATATGTGCCCACTCAAGGTCAGTCTATCAATGTGAATCCCACAGTGTCCCTTCGGTCTTAGTATAAGGCAGGAATCCTCAATCGGGACTTCAGTCTTATTCATGGTCAAGGATTAACACCCAATGTTCTAGGGAACCACAACCAATGAAATTATCAGTAAGCTAGCATAACCATGTCTACCATACATGGTCTTTCCATATTGGAAATAATGAATAGATGAAACTCGGCCCATATCGATCCTTAGGGTCACTCTGGGTTAGTCTTATCACCAAACATAATCCTGGCCTAGAAAAGGATAGCCAACCTAATCCTGGACACATAAAATGGAAGAGGGTTGATCACGATGTCCTCATATCAAGAATCCAGAACTGCTCAAGGTGCAAATTGGTCTTCAAAATCCTACACGACCTAGGGTCTTTAGTCTACCCTCACTATAGATTTGCGGCATATCAAGTCCCTAAACATGGTCCAATGGGTTTCATACTATCAGGCCTAACCTCCAAAAGAGTTTAGGAGGACACTCCATATCATATAGTTCTTATCCTTAGGCATCATTGGCTGATACGTCCAATGAGCGCACATGGGTTGTTTTGACCCCTAGCATTCACCCATTTTAATTAATCTATTAAATTTACGCATCCCGTTAATGTAAATTAATATAGGGTGTCTTCTATATGGAGATCCTAATAATTCACATGCAACCATATAAAAACATTAATTTCATAGGGAGAGTACGTGACACAACCTATCTTTTATCAAATATTTACCACATTGACAATAATGGGAGACGGTACCTATCAGGGGATGACCTAGCCCATCCAAGACATCAGAGGTCATATCTCACAACCGTACCACTAAAATTAATTAATTAATATTAGACTACAATTAATTAATTAATTTCAAAAATTATAATTAATTAGAATATTTTATTCAAATAGGTGTAATGTGAAAATTCTCACAAGCTGATCTCATCATGTAAGAATCATAAACAACTTCTCTCAAAAAACCCAAAATACTATCCTCAAATTAGGAAAAACACAAATATATGGAATAAAAAATATGAATTTAATCCCTTTTGAGATTTTAATGTAACACCCCAAGATTTCATAGTGTGTTATTTCTTCAAAATAATACAATAACTTGCACTACATGCAACACCGAGTTCAATCACACCTTGACTTACAAAAAAAGCCATTAAAAGAGGTCATGAATAGTATTAACTAAATTTTAAACTTTATAAATCCTTATAATTTTATAATCCATATTATGAGTTTCTTAGTCATAATGCAAGAACAGATTCATTTTCAGTATTGCACTTTTATCAACTTTTAATAGTGAAAACTTTTTAAATACAATATTTTAAACTTTTTGACTAAATGGAGACATCAAAAAAAATTTAAAATGAAACATCCCAATCTTCCACGGTATGCTTTCCTTTGAATAAAACAGTAGCGTGTGTTGTACGCAACTTCGAGTTTTAACACACACCACAACCGATCAAACTAGCCATTATGAATAGTAATACATACTTTTTAAAATTATATATATTTTATATTTCAAAATGGACTTCATTTTTGGATTCGGAGTATCTAATTTAGCCTAAGGTGAAATTTTGGTACTTTTCGGATAACTTTCATATTTTGATGAATAGTGAAAATTACTAAATTTTAATTAAAAACAACTTTTTTAATCAAAATAATTAATAGTGATAAATTATGAATTTTAGTAGTTTTAAAGTATATTTAGAATATATTTTTACCATTTAATATAATGTTGTTCATTGGACATAATTTTACAATTAAACCGAACATAAACAACTGTCAATCTTTTGATAGTTATTATCTCTTAAAAACACGCTTTTTGTTTTGACAGCGGGAATTAATTTTAAATTAATTTCTTCCACTTCTGTGTTTTTAATTTAGGAAAATGGATTCCATATTTGGAATCAGGATGTTCAAATTGTGTAAATAGGTAACTTTTATTTTTAGACATTTTGAATAATTACTGCGGTAAATATTTTATTTACCATGGTTAAGGGTAAATCCGGTAAATAAGGGTTAAAAAATAATATTATAATAATACTAAATTACCCTAAAACGTGTCTTAACCCTATTGGTTGATACATGGTCGACCATGGGCATCTTTGGGTCGATTTTGGGACCCCATGGATCCACTTGTAAGTGATAATGACACTTTATTTTAATTAAGTTAAAATGAATACAAAAATGACACAAGCATATATCTTTTAGAAAAACAATTTTTACATAGGGTTATATATGTTGGATTTCAGATTATAAATATTAATTATAAATATAAAAAGATTTCCTACATAATTATATTTTATTTATAATTTTTAGACATTAAATAATTTATTTTATTTATGACACAATGATGATGCAGTAATTACTATAATAGTGAAAAATTAAAATAATTGATATTATAAATACCCAAATAAATATAATATGAAACTTTTAATGAATTAAAATAATTTTATAGGATAATATGATATATTAGGATTGATTTAATTGACTTTTTTCGAAGTAATCAATCTGTTATGAGTTTCACAAAAATCAACTATTGAATAGTGTCAAAATTGACATAAAAGAGTTCTTAAAAAAAATATTATATTATTAATTGATATTAAATTCCTAAAAATCTAAGGTTTGGCCAAGAGACTTATATCATGATAGGTTCATCATTAATGGACCACTTGGGGGTCGCTTGGATGTATATAGTAAGTTTATTAACCATATTATATAAAAATAAAAAGAGACATTGTAAAAGTGAAACTAATTAACTTAGAGATAATACTTAAAGACAAGGTTAATATAAGTACCCAAACCTATCTACATTCTATTGTTTGAGTGGTTTTCGACCTATCCAAACCTTAACCTTTGAATAGTAAACTTTGGAGCCATTAGAAACTGAATATTAATTTATTATAAATTAATATTTCTAGCTTTTCCAAAGGTGCCCCTCACCCCTCTTATAAAAAGGCACTCCTCCTTCTCATTTCTTCACACCTTCAAAGCCTTTTGGTTCGGCCAAACTCTGCCCAAATACTCTCCCAACTTCCCTCAATACAACCTAGAGGCCTTATTTTGATCATAAAGCCAACCTAAGGAGCCCTTTTGATCAAATCAAAAGGAAGAACCCGAAGAAGAGGTAATGTTTTCACCACCCCTTTTTAAGTTCCTTTCTTCTTCCACTTCCTCTTTCTTTGTTATTACCATTATAAAATAATAACTCCAGTATCATATATATACTGTGATATTATTATAAATATGGTACAACCATATTCAGTATTCTATCCATCCTTTGAATAACATGTCACCATACGTGCGTACGTACGGCTTACCGTCTCCACGTCGTGGTGTAATTGTTATTCAATATATTATTATTTGGATGGGTATAATAATGATGTGTAACTCATGTAAATAATAAATATAACATGATAATGATTCTGTATATATGATATAAAATCCAATTATATATTATTTTAATATCAAAAGAATGATATTGTCGCTCGTGCGTATGTACGGACTACCGTCTCCACGAACGCGATGAGATTCATTGTCCATCATATCCATTCAAGTATAATTATAATTTGATGATTTAAAAATAGTATCTAAGGACTTGATATCATTATGTATATGAATAATATACATCCCATTAATAACAAATATGGCTCACATAACAAAGAATATAAAGTAAAATGAACCCGTTAACACCCGAAATAACGATAATTCTAATATATTATTAACAAATCAATGTTAAAAGATCATATATGATATCATATTAAAGTAAATGATTCTTGTATTATTCAATAACAATTATTTCACCATTATACATGAGGTAAAACTACCATCGACCAAGGAAAAAGTACAAGTAAGGGATTTTCTTATCTCACTTTCAATTCCGTGAGATTTCCATTGTTCGCCACTAAATTATTGAAAGTGGTGTATTGTGTACTGCCATTTGATATATATTATCATGATTCTATTTATATTCATGTTATTCTGTAAATCATTTTGTGGTTATTAACTTTTGGCCATACGACTCAGTTGATTAATGTGGTAAGGGGTTTCTTATCTCACTTTTAATTTTGTGAGATTTCCATTGATCACCACTTAATTATTGCATGTGGTGTATGTGTACTGCCCATGATTGTATTCATTGTGTAATATACTTTAATTTATGGGTATTTACATCATCATGGTATGATACTTCTTTCATGGGTGTATGTTTCGTATGTTACCTAATCGATAAGGGAATTTGAGATTTCAATTCCCACTCATTTGGCTTTACGCATATTTCATTGATTATATTACTCCATGATTATGTGTGGAATCACTATTCATTTGATTATGTCATAATTTCAACTCCCCTTCCTGTGGATATACGTTTTATACACAAAATCACTCCATTGGTAATTCTCAAGTCATTGATATGAATTTGATAAGAGTAATTTTAACTCATTCACCATTTGTTGAGTTAAACATCCAATTCGTTGGTGTTGTTTTTACAAGAATATGTGTGAATATACTTTGGTTGTTTTACAATGAATATCCAATCATATTTAGTGTATTTATATTTTTCACACATAATTATGTCGCTGATTTATCCTTAACCTAAGGATACGACCTTTACGAGAGATTTCATCTCAATTTACATTCCATTGAGACTTCTTTGTTGATATACACCAAAATCACTTTTATGTGGTGTATATAATGTGCTTTGACATAGTATATCACGAATCCCTTTATTCTCATGATATTACAAAGTTTTGATTACCAAAATTATTTTTATTCAAGTGTCTCTTTTGGTTGGAATCTCTAACTAAAATACCATTTTTTTAAATGTTTTAAAGACTTATTCATCTAAATCTTTCTCATTAATGTCCATGTTTTAAAAATTGTTTTAAGGATTTATTTATATGGACATTAAAGTTTAGAAATAAAACTCCTTTTAAAAAGTTTCAAAGTGGTATGGGACACTTTGATTAAAAAATCTACTTTTAAATGGCTTCTTGACAAATAGTGTGACTTTTAAATGTTTTCAAGAAAATGGAGATATTTCTCTCAAATAGTTTTGATGATTATTTTCGTCTATGTCAACATCCTTAATTATTATTGATTGAGGTTAATGTGATACAATAAAATATTACATATTGTATCGAATGAGTTATGTTTGACTGTGGATGTGCTGTTTTTATACCATTCATGGTTTGTGGTAGAAGTATTGACATTTCGTATGCTAGTTTTAGTATGAATGTTTATATTATGTTTAAACCTGTTCATATGAGGAATGCATTGGACTTAATAAGTGACGGGTGGAGCCCGCTATAGCTCCTCGATGCATCGGTAGGTCTCATGAGACAAACTAGTGTCTTGGCACAAGGCCTTGGCAAAATCTTATTTGTAGTCTTGGCACGAGGCCTTGGCTATGTGGTTATGATAGTCTGGCATTATGCATTCCATCATTATGAAAGTGGTTATTGATATTTCATGTGATCATTCGACTAGTAGAATATCCATGTGAGTAAGTAAATGGCATTATTTCATTTTACCTTTGCCATTTTATGCTGAAGTTCAAGTTTAAAAGGCTTTTGTTTTAGTTATAAATTGCCTTAACTTTTTATGATTATTTATGAAAGCTTCTGCTATAATGTTATACTTACCGAGCATCTGAGCTCACCCCTTTCAATGTTTTATTTTTTTCCCAGGATTATGAAGAAGTAATTTATGAATGACCTGCAGGGATAGTATGAGGGGATATGAAGACAAGATGTTTTTTTTATGATGTAATGTAAAATTTATGGATGTATCTAGTTATTCCAAGGCTACTAAACTAATCGGTCTTTCGAGACTTGATCTTTCTCGTGATCATGCCAATGTTATGTAATAATGCACCGACTCTAGGTAGTCGGGTCGGGGCGTTACAGTTCGTATCAGAGGAAGTTTAGTACAAACCTTGGTAGCTAGATTTAGATAAACTCTGATTAGAGCACGTAGACCTAATATGAACTTTGAGGATTAGTATAAAAGAACTTCCTAGAATTTTGGTATTGTGGAGATTTTGTGAGTTTTCCGAGCAATACATCCCTGTCTGGATACGAGCAGGTAGAGGAGGCTCTGGAACAGATGTACCTAGGGGTAAAACCCGAAAACACCGCTTTGAGCTAGACTCGAACGGGAACTGGTGCACGACAACGGGCCTTGCTGCACTCTTGGTTACGACACTCCCGGGGGATATGCTTAGGATAATTTACATTTTCTTTACAAACCGATTTAAGTAATATATACATAAGATGAGAGTAAATGACCTTGGTTAATCCTAATATGTTTCAAATTGAGAATATGGTGACATTTTAATCTCTAAATGATTTTACGACTACTATTACTCACACAATCCTTTCTGGTTTTAGTCAATGGCTGTATTCCAAGGAAGTCATAGTGACTTTGAGAATGATGTACAAGGTGGGAACGGTGGTGGAAATGAGCAACAAAATGGAATGTTGATAGGCGTAAAAGATATCGTCTTTATGCCAAATCAGTTTTCCAAAAATATGATCAACAACATATATATTAACCAACTCCCAGACTCAACAAGGAAGAGAAAGGTGATAAATGATAAGATCTCCAGCAATGGAGACCATGGAGAAAAGAAACCTCAATTTTCATCATGTAGGAAATGTGGAAAGAGACACCCAGGAAAGTGTCTCAATGGGACAACGAAATGTTTTACGTGCGGGAAGGAAGGACATAAAGTGAAGAATTGCCGAATAAAAATGAAGAGTACTATGGAAGAAGATAAAAATGGTCCCAAGAGTCCATTTACAGTCATTTACTGTAAATGTAGGGGACCTGGCCATTACCCGAGTGAATGTCCTATTCTATAGAATATTTTCTTGGTCAAAGAAGAAGCTATGTGGAAATAAATGGTTGGAGAAAAATTTAAAAAGTATTAGCACTCCTTGTTGATGGGTTTACTTTGGAATAATTTTCTCTTGTATTTGTAACCCCGCAGTTTTCCATGTGAGAATGATATTTGAGGAATAATTGTCTCTTCTCTTGTGGATATAGGTATAAATAACCATTTGGTTTTATATGATCATTGGGGTTTGAGAAAATGATAAGTTATTATAATTTGGGATGAAAATGCAAAGTATGATATAACATTTGTGGTTAAATTATGTTATTTTGAGGAATTTATCTCATTTTGGTAATATTATAAAATATAGTTTTTGAAAAAGGACAACACGTAGACCGTGTGACAACCCTTCGCGTCGGACAAAGCTGTGGGAATCGAACCCACAACCAAAGTGCGATTGGGATTTATCGCCTACCACTAGACTACGTGAAGTCCCTGGTTAGTGTGACTATTTTTTTTGTTAAATGATTTTATTGATCAATAATAAGATGATTTGGGTTCTTATGTCTTATCAAATGAATACCCTTGGTATAGGAAAATGATTTGGTGATTAAGTGATAAATGTTATTTTGGAAGATGTTCGTTTTGTTAGGAACACTATATGCCCAAGGAAAATAGAATACAATGAGGTTTCATTTGTAGAGTAATGGTGGATTTTTATCTACGTTTTTATTGTTGATTTATAGTGATTTGGGTTATTTATGGAAATTATTAACCTATAACAGAGAATATGTGATGATGTTAATTACTTTTAAGTATGTGACTTTAAGAGTATTTGATGTCATTTGGAGATACAATGTAACATGGGAGACTACATAATCAAATTCTTCTATGTTTTGGGTTTCAATATTATTTTGGATTATATTAAAGTATTTTAAGGACAATTGGTTATTGAATTGTATCTATTTAACTTTGGGGTATTGCTGGTTTAATTTTAGAAATTAAGATTAGTACATATTTATCTCAATGAATATCCTTTTGGGGGATCATTAGATCATTCACTAACCATTTTGGTTTTGATTAATCTTTAAAGACAATGTAAATATATGGTTTATCCATCATGGATCATGTGATTTTATAGAAGTTTATTCTAGCTCTTCCAGTGTGATCAAGTCTTCTTGAATACTTATCGTTTAAAAAAAAATTTGAGTTAGTGGTGGAAATTTATTAAAGAATGAAAATATACTTAAAATGTAAGTATATCTCATAATGTTCTTAGTCAATATCATAAATGAATTCCTCTTCCTTATGTAATGTAACTTAAAAAAAAATGCTGTCCTAGATGGTACCTTAAATCATCACTAATTTATGGCTTTGGGATTGTTGGCCTTTTCATAGCCATGTTCTCTACCACTCTCCATCAGATAATTGATGGTTAGATTTCTCTTCCATATCCATATTTTCCTACATGGAACCCTAGTATGTGTTATTTTCGGTAATCTTCATACTTTCCACTCTTTATTTTAAATAGAGGCCTCATTAATTCATTTTTCGATGTGGGATTTCAACTAAGATATTTTGAAACGTCAAAAATGTGTTATCCCAATACCCTATGTTTTGTTGGACCGATGGTATTTCAAATCATCATAGATTGATGAGTTTAAGGACCTCAATTTTATACTTGTTTGTGATTGATGACCTCAATCACTACCTATAAATATTTACGTTTTCCTCCAATTATATGTCTCTAATTACCACCAATGTTCTCCTAATCGAGATCATAATTCGATGGTGACCTTTTCATTTCTCTTTTCCTCATATTAAGACTAAATTTTAGTAACCCAATTTCCGATGTGGGTTTTCCCACAAATATATTTTCTATTTTCAACATTTTATTTTTGAAGAACAATTTCAAATTGCGAGGATGCAATTTATTGAAGGAGGGGAGAATGTAACACCCCAAGATTTCATAGTGTGTTATTTCTTCAAAATAATTCAATAACTTGCACTACACGCAACACCGAGTTCAATCACACCTTGACTTACAAAAAAAAGCCATTAAAAGAGGTCATGAATAGTATTAACTAAATTTTAAACTTTATAAATCCTTATAATTTTAGAATCCATATTATGAGTTTCTTAGTCATAATGCAAGAACATATTCATTTTCAGTATTGCACTTTTATCAACTTTTAATAGTGAAAACTTTTTAAATACAATATTTTAAACTTTTTGACTAAATGGAGACATCAAAAAAATAAATAAAATGAAACATCCCAATATTCCACGGTATGCTTTCCTTTGAATAAAACAGTAGCGAGTGTTGTACGCAACTTCGAGTTTTAACACACACCACAACCGATCAAACTAGCCGTTATGAATAGTAATACCTACATTTTAAAATTATATATATTTTATATTTCAAAATGGACTTCATTTTTGGATTAGGAGTATCTAATTTAGCCTAAGGTGAAATTTTGGTACTTTTCGGATAACTTTCATATTTTGATGAATAGTGAAAATTACTAAATTTTAATTAAAAACAACTTTTTTAATCAAAATAATTAATAGTGATAAATTATGAATTTTAGTAGTTTTAAAGTATATTTAGAATATATTTTTACCATTTAATATAATGTTGTTCATTGGACATAATTTTACAATTAAACCGAACATAAACAACTGTCAATCTTTTGATAGTTATTATCTCTTAAAAACACGCTTTTTGTTTTGACAGCGGGAATTAATTTTAAATTAATTTCTGCCACTTCTGTGTTTTGAATTTTGGAAAATGGATTCCATATTTGGAATCAGAATGTTCAAATTGTGTAAATAGGTAACTTTTATTTTTAGACATTTTGAATAATTACTGCGGTAAATATTTTATTTACCATGGTTAAGGGTAAATCCGGTAAATAAGGGTTAAAAAATAATATTATAATAATACTAAATTACCCTAAAACGTGTCTTAACCCTATTGGTTGATACATGGTCGACCATGGGCATCTTTGGGTCGATTTTGGGACCCCATGGATCCACTTGTAAGTGATAATGACACTTTTTTTTAATTAAGTTAAAATGAATACAAAAATAACACAAGCATATATCTTTTAGAAAAACAATTTTTACATAGGGTTATATATGTTGGATTTTCGATTATAAATATTCATTAGAAATATAAAAAGATTTCCTACATAATGATATTTTATTTATAATTTTTAGACATTAAATAATTTATTTTATTTATGACACAATGATGATGCAGTAATTACTATAATAGTGAAAAATTAAAATAATTGATATTATAAATACCCAAATAAATATAATATGAAACTTTTAATGAATTAAACTAATTTTCTAGGATAATATGATATATTAGGATTGATTTAATTGACTTTTTTCGAAGTAATAAATCTGTTATGAGTTTCAAAAAAATCAACTATTGAATAGTGTCAAAATTGACATAAAAGAGTTCTTAAAACAAATATTATATTATTAATTGATATTAAATTCCTAAAAATCTAAGGTTCGGCCAAGAAACTTATATCATTATAGGTTCATCATTAATGGAACACTTGGGTGTCTCTTGGATGTATATAGTAAGTTTATTAACCATATTATATAAAAATACAAAGAGACATTGTAAAAGTGAAACTAATTAACTTAGAGATAATACTTAAAGATAAGGTTAATATATGTACCCAAACCTGTCTAAATTATATTGGTTGAGTGGTTTTCGACCTATCCCAACCTTAAAATTTTAATAGTCAACTTTGGATCCATTAGAAACTGAATATGAATTTATTATAAATTAATATTTCTAGCTTTTCCAAAGGTGCCCCTCACCCCTCTTATAAAAAGGCACTCCTCCTTCTCATTTCTTCACACCTTCAAAGCCTTTTGGTTCGGCCGAACTCTGCCCAAATACTCTCCCAACTTCCCTCACTACAACCTAGAGGCCTTAGTTTGATCATAAAGCCAACCTAAGGAGCCCTTTTGATCAAATCAAAAGGAAGAACCCGAAGAAGAGGTAATGTTTTCACCACCCCTTTTTAAGTTCCTTTCTTCTTCCACTTCCTCTTTCTTTGTTATTACCATTATAAAATAATAACTCCAGTATCATATATATACTGTGATGTTATTATAAATATGGTAAAACCATATTCAGTATTCTATCCATCATTTTAATAACATGTCACCATACGTGCGTACGTACGGCTTACCGTCTCCACGTCGTGGTGTAATTGTTATTCAATATATTATTATTTGGATGGGTATAATAATGATGTGTAACTCATGTAAATAATAAATATAACATGATAATGATTCTGTATATATGATATAAAATCCAATTATATATTATTTTAATATCAAAAGAATGATATTGTCGCTCGTGCGTATGTACGGACTACCGTCTCCACGAACGCGATGAGATTCATTGTCCATCATATCCATTCAAGTATAATTATAATTTGATGATTTAAAAATAGTATCTAAGGACTTGATATCATTCTGGATATGAATAATATACATCCCATTAATAACGAATATGGCTCACATAACAAAGAATATAAAGTAAAATGAACCCGTTAACACCCGAAATAACGATAATTCTAAGATATTATTAACAAACTAATGTTAAAAGATCATATATGATATCATATTAAAGTAAATGATTCTTGTATTATTCAATAACAATTATTTCACCATTATAAAGGAGGTAAACCTACCATCGACCAAGGAAAAAGTACAAGTAAGGGATTTTCTTATCTCACTTTCAATTCCGTGAGATTTCCATTGTTCGCCACTAAATTATTGAAAGTGGTGTATTGTGTACTGCCATTTGATATATATTATCATGATTCTCTTTATATTCATGTTATTCTGTAAATCATTTTGTGGTTATTAACTTTTGGCCATATGACTCAGTTGATTAATGTGGTAAGGGGTTTCTTATCTCACTTTTAATTTCGTGAGATTTCCATTGATCACCACTTAATTATTGCATGTGGTGTATGTGTACTACCCATGATTGTATTCATTGTGTAATATACTTTAATTTATGGGTATTTACATCATCATGGTATGATACTTCTTTCATGGGTGTATGTTTCGTATGTTACCTAATCGATAAGGGAATTTGAGATTTCAATTCCCACTCATTTGGCTTTACGCATATTTCATTGATTATATTACTCCATGATTATGTGTGGAATCACTATTCATTTGATTATGTCATAATTTCCACTCCCCTTCCTATGGATATACGTTTGATACACATAATCACTCCATTGGTAATTCTCAAGTCATTGATATGAATTTGATAAGAGTAATTTTAACTCATTCACCATTTGTTGAGTTAAACATCCAATTCGTTGGTGTTGTTTTTACAAGAATATATGTGAATATCCTTTGATTGTTTTACACTGAATATACAATCATATTTAGTGTATTTATATTTTTCACACATAATTATGTCGCTGATTTATCCTTAACCTAAGGATACGGCCTTTACGAGAGATTTCATCTCATTTTACATTCCATTGAGACTTCTTTGTTGATATACACCAAAATCACTTTTATGTGGTGTATATAATGTGATTTGACATAGTATATCATGAATCCCTTTATTCTCATGATATTACAAAGTTTTGATTACCACAATTATTTTTATTCAAGTGTCTCTTTTGGTTGGAATCTCTAACTAAAATACCATTTTTTTTAAATGTTTTAAAGACTTATTCATCTAAATCTTTCTCATTAATGTCCATGTTTTAAAAATTGTTTTAAGGATTTATTTATATGGACATTAAAGTTTAGAAATTAAAACTCCTTTTAAAAAGTTTCAAAGTGGTATGGGACACTTTGATTCAAAAATCTACTTTTAAATGGCTTCTTGACAAATAGTGTGACTTTTAAATGTTTTCAAGAAAAGGGAGATATTTCTCTAAAATAGTTTTGATGATTATTTTCATCTATGTCAACATCCTTAATTATTATTGATTGAGGTTAATGTGATACAATAAAATATTCCATATTGTATCGAATGAGTTATGTTTGACTGTGGATGTGCTATTTTTATACCATTCATGGTTTGTGGTAGAAGTATTGACATTTCGTATGCTAGTTTTAGTATGAATGTTTATGTTATGTTTAAACCTGTTCATATGAGGAATTCATTGGACTTAATAAGTGACGGGTGGAGCCCGCTATAGCTCCTCGATGCATCGGTAGGTCTCATGAGACAAACTAGTGTCTTTGCACAAGGCCTTGACAAAATATTATTTGTAGTCTTGGCACGAGGCCTTGGCTATGTGGTTATGATAGTCTGGCATTATGCATTCCATCATTATGAAAGTGGTTATTGATATTGCATGTGATCATTCGACTAGTAGAATATCCATGTGAGTAAGTAAATGGCATTATTTCATTTTACCTTTGCCATTTTATGCTGAAGTTCAAGTTTAAAAGGATTTTGTTTTAGTTATAAATTGCCTTAAGTGTTTATGCTTATTTATGAAAGCTTCTGCTATAATGTTATCCTTACTGAGCATCTGAGATCACCCCTTTCAATGTTTTATTTTTTTCCCAGGATTATGAAGAAGTAATTTATGAATGACCTGCAGGGATAGTATGAGGGGATATGAAGACAAGATGTTTTTTTATGATGTAATGTAAAATTTATGGATGTATCTAGTTATTCCAAGGCTACTAAACTAATCGGTCTTTCGAGACTTGATCTTTCTCGTGATCATGCCAATGTTATGTAATAATGCACCGACTCTAGGTAGTTAGGGTCGGGGCATTACATTTAATCTATGAAAATTCATTTTGGTGACATAAGATGAAAAAAAGGGATGTAGTGAAGCACATAAGACATATTGGGACATCCTCTTCCTAGGAAGATAAAAATTCCCATTAAAATTGATCTATTCCACCATGATACTATAGAATCAGAATCAAAACCATAAATTGGGAAAACTAAAATTATATAAGAGTGATGGAAGATATGATTGGAGACCAATAGGGGGATAAATTTACATTAAAACACTATGGGAATTTGTCAGAAACAACCTCTTGAATGGGATTTAGGAAGATAAAGAAGGTGGAGAAGAGCCAAATCAAAGAAAGGGGGAAGAGGGGAGAAATAGTGGAGTGACCTATTAGAAGAATAGAAGGTAATCATGATAATTTTCCCTCATTAAAGGAGTTTTAAAGTATGGTTGTATAGTTGGACAAACCGTGTTGCAAAAATGTACCCCTCCACTTCCTAATCTAGTTATTCCTCATAGATATTGTGCATAGTTACAAATACCATGTTCTAATTATGTTACATGTCTATAATTTTCTATAGACACTCAAATGATTCACTATGGACTTCCACATATTTTTACAAATTGTGCACCTATGTATTCTAAGCTACATGGTTGGGGTGCTTGGTTATAACTACCCCATGAAGCAACCATGAAACCTATGATTCCATTTCCAAAAAACTCAAACTCCAATTTCCAAACCCCCAAGACTCACTCAAAACCTCTAAAACCACTAAATAACATTATTCCAAACCCAAATTGGGCCTTTTATGGGTTCTAATTATCATAGACATATTTTGAAGCTCTGTTCTATATTATTTAAATCAATTAATTTAAAATTAAAATTATTCTTCAATTCTTCAACTCATACATACATGAGATGTTACAACCTTCCCAAATTTAAAATTATCATCTCCCAAAGGACCCATTCATCATACAACATAATATCATGACCCACCTTGGTCATGTTTCCCACCCAATGGCCATATTCCACCTCTGAACTCCCAACACACCTCTTAAATCCCAATTTTTAACTATTATTTTTAGCCACCCAAGCCCAGGACAACTCCTATATATATAATTGAAACCCTAAAAAGGTGATTAATTGATTATATATAACCATAACCATGATCTTATCCTTTTTTTAATTCATCATACATCCCATAGCACTCCCCAATATATGACATAAAACAATATGTCTATTCTGGAGCCATGATACTACCCACTGTCAGATCCAATTTCCCAATACTCACCCCATGTTTTAATGATGCATATGACATGGTTTCTAAATCACATCGCCTATTCACATATGATAACACCACCTTAGTTCATTTTTTTTCTTCTAAAATAGTCTAATTCCAATATACCATTCTAAACATGGTCACACCATATTTTCCTTGAAAACCATCGAACAACCTTTTAACTACACTAATCTTATTTCAAGGACATTACTGATATGATTCCTCACTAACAACATCCAAGAAGAAGTAAAAACACAAGAAAACACAACTCTAGTCATATTTTTGTAAAAATTATCAATTAAATCCATTTATGAATCACCAAAACCTAATAATGATTCCTTTACCCCCATAAGAATTGTGATATATTTTCGATACACCTACTAAATTAGTGACCAAACTTTCAGTGTAACACCACAATTGAATACTCAATCTACTTATTATTTAAACATGAAAAAAACACATGAACTAATGAATTCCAACCATGAATCTCATTTACATCATTTCAATCCATCCAAAACTTGATACCCCCACTCTAACATAGCCTAGTCTATATCTGAACATGTACTTGACATTCAATTAGGAATCCAACAGTACCCACTTTTATTTATCCACTAGTATCTTAATATCAATATGACCATCCCATGACTGGTCATACTCCCATCATAATTATCTCAAGCATTGTGTCACCTATGATCAATATCCCACTCCCCACCATAGAATAATCATTTCCATAGAACTAGAAAAAAATCTCTCGATCATTGCAACCCACACCCCATCCATATTTAGACATAATAAATATCATAGAAAAAACCACTTATTCTTACATTACAACACACAAACCAATAAAAAGGCTCCATTTCCAAACATGAGAGATGCTTCTCAAGATCATTGTATTCGAATTCCATCCCTAGACATCATGTCTATCCTACAGCGTGTGTTAAGGTCCACTATTAGGTTGACCATCCCATAGAACCTAATTCATTTCCAATACACCCTATCCTATAGTGGGACATTCACAAACATCATCCAAGCCCTAATCTATCATGCTCGTAAGTGTTGGATCCCACAACTCGGACCTCAGATCGTATATGATTTCTCACTAATTCCAAGAAAATAGGTTTTACATATAACCAACATGCATATACATTGTCTCCCTCAGGAAAAACAGTTGTATGTTCCCATACTACCCAAATCCTGGAGCCCGAATCATACTCTTATGAGACGTTTGTCACCAATTATAAGATGACTATTCCCCATAAAACACTAGACTCGATACAACAAGATATTCCTTGGAACTCTTCTTCAAAATAGAGAAATTTATGGCTTCCATGAATTATCCATAAAATGATTCCCTTATGACATCTTCCTAACTCCCAGTATGCCCATCCTTAGTTTAATGTGTGTTACTATTCTCCACACGCTTAGCCACCACTTGAAATAATTATAGTAATGAGTGTCCACTGTTAATTTGAGCACAATACTAACAACATAAAACCCCCTAGGGCCACATATCACCCTAGCCCTATGCTTTAAACCACAAATACTGGTTAACATGGTTAGGTACCCATATTGTATTAGTCATAAAAATAAGTCTTGATACCTATGAATTATAGGTTATTCCCCATGAACCAAAGGCATCCTCTTACCTTTTGAACACACCCATAAGTACCTCCCTTGCATCAGTATCATACCCAAAAGAACCTACTTATTGTTCTATTCACTACGAAATAAAAAATCCAAGCTAACCCCTATCATAGTATCCATTGATTACACCAACCACCAACCCAATAGAGTCCAAGTCGACTAAGTATCTATAGTTCCCCCACCTTGTCCTACTATTTAGGTATAAAAACATGGTCACCATGCCTGAACACCTAGAAGTAAGCCAATTTTTTTTAATGATTATAGATCTTATGGTGTAATTCGTGTACCCATATTAAACTGAAGACATTAACATGAAAAACTACCCCTTCACGAGTCTCACACCTGATGGCATCACATGTAAAACCACCCATGACCAGGGTATAAATCCTCTCCTACAACCTACACATCAAATATATCCTTGGATTATTGTGTCTCACCAATGAAATATATACACACGTGACATTGTTCTAGATGATCTGTACCATGGGGAATACCCACCCACTATCTGATTAAGTAGAATGTAATCCAATATTTAGAGAAAAATTCCATATCGGTTGTTAGTTGTAAATGGAAACTACTGAACAAACCCCCCCAATTGGTTTAACAAGAATAAATTCAATGCCATACTGACCCACTGGGGTTGCTACACAGCCTGTTCTTGGGGACTGAGACTTCATCCCCATCATCAATGAGCATATCACTATAGATCTACTTGAATTTCCATTAAAAGGTGGATATATTTACAATTCAACCTATCTAAGTTGAGTTACACCAAGTAGTTATATAGGAAATTGTCTTCTGATGATTTTTTGAAACTTTAATAAACTGATCCTCAATCATCAGTAAAGATTTAAACTAGGATTCCTATATTTCTTGTGAATCCTATGTGCCTCGTATGATACCTGAGACACCTCTTTCAATTATAGTCCAAGAGCCGTAATCATATCAATGACTTCTTTCTAGTAGAAAAATACCCATAAACCCATAATAAATAACAAAATTCAAACCATATGTGCATCAATCGTAGAGAAAATCATGTAAAATCATAAAAGTGCGTACTAAATCAAAAAACACATACCCCTAGTAACCTGTGCCTCTTACCAGAACAACTATTCTAGATGGACCAATCTGATATTTATCATAGGATTCAACACATTCATATTAATCCTATCTACGTTATCTAAAATAGTATGAAAAAATTAAGGTAATCTATATTATGCCACATTGTAGTTCTCTACAAGGGTTACTATGTATAGAAACTGGTCCAGGTTTCCACAAGGACTCAAGCAAGCCTCCCTATATTCCATTGGTATCTGACTAACAATGAGGTCCTAGGGTGGGATTGTGGGGATAATATTACCTCATATTATAGTAAGAAACACAATGAAAAATATTAATCATGATATAAAATAATAAAAAACTAAAAGTGAAATGGAATCTATAAATATGCCATGTCATAATAAGGGAAATGAATTATTTGAAAAAAAATATAAATGAACTAGAAAATTCTTCTTCCCAGTCCCCTAATATCACATAAGATAACCTACGTAGTCATGTAATATTTCTCCAAGCCTCAAACCATCCTATTAATGAAGACAAGTGAGAGTTTCACAAGTACCTCATTTTAATGGTGACCTACACATGGCGTGAGTACAATTATTACTTGGTAACCACCTAGGTGGTCCCATACATAGCCAATAAATGAATTGTAAGATAATGTGAACTAATCAACCAAACAATTATAATAATATTTATCCATTGAAAACAAATTAAATAACATCCTCCATACCTTGGGACTGATTAATACCAAGGTTTAACAACAACTGCTTTGACCAACACTAGATATGTATTTGAGAAAGACACGTCCCAATAAAGGGATAAAAGTCATATCCTTGGGACCACCCATACTCACCTATAGTAAATATATTGTATAATTCTAGGTATCATCTTTAAATATTTTAGGTAAGACATCGATTTTGATCCTAATCATCGTAGGAATACCACTCAAGTTGTGAGTAACTATTGGAAACCATATGAATTCTCTGTGTTACCTATCATACTCTAATATAAGATTAGTATTTCGATATCCATAGGGAAATAAGGAATTAAAAAATAGAATAAATTATTAATGTGATAAACCATTTATGACATATAAGGAATACTCCTTCAATCCAAGATAATAACCTAACATCCATCAATCATCATCTCTATGACATATTCCTAGATAACTATTGGAAATTCAATCATGGTGCATCCACATGATCCTAGGGAGTATCCTAGGAATCAATCTAGGTGACCATAATCAACCTACTAGATTTAAAAAAATCTAGGGATTAGGGTAAATGTGGCCACTTGAAAACCTATGGAATCTTTTGGGAACTAGAGTGTTAGGAATCTTGGGTGATACACTAACTAATTTTGGTTTCCAAGATGAACCCAAGAAAATATTCTATTTCCTAGTTCAAGAAGGAATCCTAAATAATCTTTGAATTAGGTAATGGTAGTATCAAAAAACGGATCCTCGTCTCATCAGGTGTCCAAGTCTTTATAAGTGACAATCACTTTCAATTCAAAACACTAAATTATAGTTAAAATATACTTTTCTTTAATTAAGATATGGATCCCATTTTTATAGGCACTCAACATAATATATAGTTAATTTCATACATACAGATACACTAGTATAAATACAAATATGATTATAATTATATAAAACATATTTATTTATTTCATATATGATTTCAAAACATCATACAATCAATGTAATAGATCGATATGTATGGCACCAAGGTGTCCTAGGAACTCAATCGTACAAGTAGTTTAAGTAGGAATATCCCTCATACACTACTAGTTCATTTATAAATATCTATTTATAGTAATTTATAATTTATTAGATAAATAAAATGGTACTTAATTTGAAGTTTGATGGTTGGTCTAATGCCAGAACCCATATTAACATGTCTCTAGATTTAGAGGTCGTGATGGTTAATCCATGCTTCTCGGGGATAGCCTTAGTAATAATTTATCACAACACCTTGTTTTTACACATTGGTTTAGGTTCTAGGTTCCGCTAAAAAACCTCACCACCCATGTCTACACATACTCACTTAGGGCCAGTATGTCAACACGGAACCCGCTGGGTGCCTTCAGTATTAGTATAATAGAGGTATCGTTGCTTGGGTTGTTGGTATCATCCACAGTCTTAGGTCAACACCAGATATTACTGGACATTTTATCCAATGATATAATAAATTGGGATGCATGATGTTTCTTCTTACATATGGTATTTCCACATTGGGTACAATCAATAGACGGTGCAAAACCATTCCAGGTCTTCAGGGTCACTCTTGTTTGGTCCACTCAATCAACCAAATCCATGTATTTATAATTTCTACCCACATAATCCTAGTCACATTATATATACAATTGTCACTTATCTCATCATCATGTTGATGAGGAAAAATATATCAAGGTGTAATAGGGTCCTCAAAATCCTACACAAACTAGGGTCTCTATCCAAGCCTCACCTATTGCTTGGAGCCATCTAAATCCCCTATCTATGGGTCTCTGTGGATCATATACATAGCCCTCACATATCAAGATGTTTGGAGGCCTCTTATTATCATAATGGTCTTCATCCTGACTAATGATAGATGAGGCATCCAACTAGCACACATGGGTTATTCGTGACACCTGGTTTTCACCCATTTTAATTAAAAAATTTAATTTATGCATCTGAGTGAGGTAAATTAATTGAGGATGTCCCCATCAATAAAAATACCAAATACTCACATTCAACCATATAAAATCAGAAATTGCATTGGGAAAGTATATGATACCACCTAACTTTTTTTGAATCATTTCCACTTTGAAACCAAGGGATGACAGTAGTATTAAATCTATAAAATATCATGTCCAAGACATATGATGTCCCATCTCATAACTAATCCACCAGAATTAATCAATTATAAGGAAATTTCTATAAATTAATCAATTTATACAATTAAAATTGATTATAATATTTTATTTAAATAGAAATTATGCCCAAATTATCATCAGATGATCTAATTGCACTATAATTGTGACCAATGGCTCAAAACAATTTTGTGTCATACCAATGACCTCAAATCAGGCTAAATCTCTAACACATAGCATAAAAAAATTAATTTAATTAAATATGCGATTTTAGGTTGTGAAAATTCACCATGTTAAAACGCATTGAAGAATAGGAATGTGACTAAGCATGAACAACATATTGGGACATCCCCTTCTTAGGTAGAGAAAAACCCCATCATGTCTGACTAATTCCACTATGGTCTGGTGGAATAAAAATTAAATACCTAACTTGGGGAAGCCAAACTTAGAGAAGAATGAATGAAAAGATTATTAGAAAACAAAAAATAGTTAAACATGACTTTAATCACTTAGGGATTCCAAAAAAACATCTCATTGAAGGATATTGAAGAATAGGAGGAAGGGGGAGGGAATGATTCTTTTATAAGGGAGGTGGATGGGAGAAAGAGGTCTTAACAATTAAAAGTTAAGGTGGAAAAAAATCCAATTCTCTCTCTTTAAATGGGTGACATGACTTATCCTTGTGGTTGAAAAAAACATGCCCAAATCATCCACCCTTTTCTATCCAAGACAACCATTGTACACTGGTATGATGCACAAATACCTATGTTTTATTCTAACCTTGTGACATGCCTTCACATTTCTATAAACACTAACATAGTTTTCTAGGTACTTCCACTTGTTTTCAAAAACCAGTAGCCAATGTATTTTGGGATTCATGGTTATGGTGAAGGGTTATCACCAACTGTGCACCCTAGGCTACAATTTCTAAAAACTCAAATCCAAGCCCCAAACCCACAAGATTATCTTAAACCACCAAATACTATAAGGAACTTCATTACAAGAACAAATAGGGATTTCAAGGGGTTCAAACCCCCAAAGTCCCATTCCAAAAGTCTAATAAGTATTTGAACCCTCCATTAATTGGACATTCAATTTTTTCATGAAATGTACAACTCATACCGACATAGGATCTTAAAAAAACATCAGAATAATAACCTATATACTATACTTTCATATCAACAATACACATGAAAAACCATTTCTACCTTTATAGAATGACCTTCCATGAACCACCTGATATAAACCTTATAACCAACTATAGTTTCTTATTTGATAGTTTATTCAAGGAAATCTTGATATACTATTATCTTTCCACATCATATTATTTTTTCTTTCATTACCCATATTTAATGGTTACCCATTAACAAGACAACTCCCACATTAACCCAATTACATACTACCATTTATTATAGTTCAATTCATAAACATTGACCACTTCATCAGTTCCATCCCAATAACCCCATTTCATGTTCATTATAAATACATTCTATCCCATACCATCAAGAATTACTCACAAAGCCTCCCACTACACAATAAAAACCTCATGATTCATATAATTACCTCAATAAAAAATGTAAAATGTTACCACCAATTTAAATTCTCCACCCCTAATAACAAAATCCTACATTACCACACATACCATGCGAACATGGAACCGAAACTACCCCTTACCTTCTAAACAAACCACACCAACACTACCACAGTATTCCCATCCATCAATCACACACCAAAAAACCATCCAATCATATTAATTTGTCCAGCCACACATATAACACATATCATAAACACACACACACAAGAATACAATAAAAATAACTTTATAGTAATATATAATATATGAGCTGGTATAAACACCACTTTTGTTCTAGGATAATATTCCAAACCTTTTATTAAAATATTTATGTATATTTCAATTTTTTGAGGTGATTCCAAATTTTAAACAAGAGAAGAATCAACCATTTTGATAGAAATAAATTCACAATAGTGAATGGGATATTATAAATTGGAAAATACACTATAATTATTCAATCTAGTGCGGTTCAGTTATTACAAAATATTAGGGTGTGCATCACACTTTTTCTCATAGATTCCCATTTACTTTTATAATACTATTACATAGTTATTCATGACCTCCTTACAAAAATAAGTAACTATAGTGGAACCACAAGAATCAAAATATAATATAGAGAAACCACATACAGAATACATCCCTTCCAATACATCCATATTCTCAATTATTTATCATTATTAGGTTAATACAAACTAATTACCCAAAGAAAAAGATGAATGATAATCCATTTATTTTCACAAACACAACAGAGAGTCTTGAATCCATTACCTAACCAAAATAAGTATCAAGAATATCATCACCAAAATAAATATATAATATAGATAAACCACATGTGAAACACATCCCTTACCACTTATACATATTATATATTATTAATATTCATTTGGTTAATACACAGTAATTACCCAAAGTACCATATTTATGATAATCCATTGATTTACACAAACAAAGGAGAGAGTCTTGAATCCCCTACTTAGTACAACACCTCAAATAACCACCGAAAATGATTAAATGAAATTAGGATCAACAAAAAAAAACTTCAAATGGAATCATTCTAAACCAAATCAATATAAATCCACTATAAATTCAAGATTAAAACTAGTCTCTGAAATAGATGAACCTTACCACATGATCCTTTGAAATAAAAGAGAACAAGAATTGATAGAAGAATAGTGGAATAGATTATCATGAATAAAGAGTGATCAATTACAATGATCTAAAGAGTTTAGATACTTCATAGTGATTTATGGAGGAAGGTGATAGGTTTTTCAGAAAACAAGGGTTTGAAGGGGAAGAAGGAAAATTGAAACAATGAAGATATGAACCTCTATTTATATAGAATGTTTTACTAACATCCACCATTGAATAGTGACTCCCAGTATTCCTGTAGTACCCCTTGGTCAAAGAATATATAAATTCTATGAATTTAAGTTGACTTGAATCATAGAATATCATATGAAATCAAAACCAATTTAAAAACCGTTGACTTCCACCATTTCATGTACAATGATGTGGTTTATGGCGTTCTGGAGTCCTAGAAGACCACAAAAACCACAAACCCTAACATAGGGAGAAAAAATAGTTGTCTTTATGAACCACTCCCAAGATTTCAGTGTGGATCAATCTAGATCACTATTTCCTCCCCACTTTTACACTCACCCTATCCTTATCCCTATATACCATAATGCCTTAACACTATACATTTTATAATTCCCCTTATTTCTTAGGGGGCCTCTCCATGCACCAATCCCATAAACATTACCACAAGATTAGATGCGGTGTTACTCGGGATAAGGAAAACCACACTAAGCATCTATATAAAACCACACCACCTCATATGGTGTGGTGATCCTATTTTTTTCTCACAGGGGAACCCGTCTATGTGAACCACTAATCAAAATATCTTCCCTTGTAATTTTACTCCCCATGGAGGATCGTTCTTTCCACAATGGTTTGAATCCATGAACAACCTTCAAAACACCTAAGAACCTTTCCATATTCCTTCAAAATAGATAACACCATGCCTAACACTTTTACATGGTGAGAATTTATATATAAATACGCTCATATATCCGCTAGAATGATTCCAAACACATTGATACATAATGAAATATGCTAAAATGGTCTGATCCATTACAGTAGATTCCAATTAAACTATTCTAATAATTGATAACTAAATAAAACTCAATAAGAATGGAGAG
The DNA here is from genome assembly GCA_963277665.1 of Viscum album. Lineage (NCBI taxonomy): Eukaryota > Viridiplantae > Streptophyta > Magnoliopsida > Santalales > Viscaceae > Viscum > Viscum album. The sequence goes on from OY728135.1 coordinate 999,005,786, forward strand.
TAGAAGAATGATCACCACATTGGAAGAATGAGAAATGAAAAAATGAATCATCTATTAGATAATAAACAATAAGTATAAACCATTTCATCAATCAATGCCAAAAAATCAATAAATTGAACATCACCTCAACAAAATCTATCACTGAATAAATACTGATACTGAGTGAGAATATTTGAATTACACTCCAATATACATTCCTGTAAACTTCCATGCCTCTATAAAACAGGAACCAAAATAATAACTCACATGTGAAACACAGTTTCTTAATGATCCTAAATCTCAATATACAAATCCATAAATGTTACATCATCCTCTACACCCAACTCAACTAAATCAATCACATGGGAGTTATCGTGAAGGTATTATTAGATCTATGACATGTGAAAGGAATCATAGTTCATATCATACTATGGGTTAATCTTCAATCGGTATGAAATATCACCATATTTCACTAACTACTCAAAAGTTCCAATATAACTGATAGATAACTTACACACACAACCAAAAAATCATAGAAAAGGATGAGGATAATAATTAAAAAATGTGATAACTCACTTAAAACTATAAAGGTATCCTCTTACATTTAGAATAATACTTTTTACAGTCTTATACTACATTTATAAGATCATGAATCACAAGGTACATCTCAATTATTCTTTGAACCACATTTGGTCCAAGGATAACTATCTCTGCCATCATGGTATGAAAAAATAGGGTTCGACACAGTTTCCGATAAAAATTCTCAAATAGATACATGTAGATGGTAGATTGGTAGCTGTTTTTTGTAATTAAACTCCACTAATGAAAAGTGATTCACTTTGGACAAACTAAAATCCAATACATATGTCCAAAAAATATTTTCTAATGCCTAGATTATCTGATCCATTAGCCAATCCATATGTGGGTTCAAAACTATGTTAAGGTGTGACTAGGATCCAAAATAATATTGAATTCCACCCCAGAATTCTGAGGTGAAATAGAGATACCTATAATAAATGGGGGTCCTTAGTACCCCATGAATTAAAACTATTTAATTCACATACCACCTCAATAGAGCATCCATGAAACCCGATTCATTAATCTCTATAAAAAGGGTTTATTTTTTTCAGTTAGTTCTTAATCACCCAAATAGGATCACATAATCTTTAGGCTCATTAGCTTCCAGTGGAAATTTCCATCGAGACACCAAACCACTTCCACTCAAGTAAATACAATAACTAGAGTATTCCTATAGAAGAAATATGTATTTCTTTCACCTACTAAGTTGTACGACATCATGATTTGAATTTTACTATCGATATCTTCATGTTGGGAAACTAAACATTCCCTTTAAAGGAATCATACATCTTATAGATACCTAGATACAAATATAGAGGTGAGACATAGAAATAATGAAGGACTTCCTCTTGTATCAATAATGGAATAAAAATTAAATTTTGGAACAACATCTAATTTTGGTTATCCTCCAACCACTCTTTTATAGAATATATATGAGTAACACGATCTCACATCACCTCCACCTCTAAGAATACCAACTACGATTCATCTACCTTCATCAAAAAGTAGGATTCTGCTACCATATGACAAAACAATCCTCTATAATTTACCAAATATACACTAATGATCAAGTAAACTATCTCCCATAATCCTCTCTGAGTATCCTTAGACTGCTGAACAACATATCCATGTGATTTCAAGCTTAGTGCATTAGAAATAATATTTCCTTTCCCTTGGGTGTAAAGGATATCAAATTTATCATTTTGGTAAAACTATATCCACCTCAACTGGTATCAATTCGGGTCACATTAAGAGAAGATATACCTGAATCTCCTGTGATCTATAAATACCATACAACAATTTCTTAGGAGGTAATTTAACCACACATTTAGAGATAAATCCACAACTACCAACTCATGATAATGTGTGGAGCAGTTACCCTCACGAGGATAGAACTACCAAGACCCATTGTATATCACCGAACATTAATGCTTCAAAATACATAAAATACCCATTTGGGAAGTGTCATCATAGGCCTCAAACACCAATCCTTCCTATGATAGATGAAGAATGAGAGCATTGATCTACCTCATTTTTAGGTAGTTGAAATTAACCTAACACTAATCATTCTATAAGAAATCATAGTCCTTCCAGGTCAAGGATGTCAATAGGGATATGACTCAAGAGAATTTAGAAATGAAGATTTTATATTACCCTGATAGAACCAAGAAATACATACCTCTTACATTATCTTGGGTGCTTCCCACGAAAAAACACCTCAATCTTTGAGGGATACACTATTACCCCTCACCAAGACAAGACCTGTATATGGGAGTGTATCTCATGAATCTAAAAGAGTCACTTGTGTATATTTTCATAGATATGGTGGTGCCATTGAATCTATAAGATCAATATGAGGTTTTCTATAAGATACTATCATCTGAATAACTACCAATAGAACCTGATAATCAATTTGGGCAAAAATAAAACAAAATGTAGTCTTCAGCCCCTCAAACTAGAATTTTATCTATATTTTAAAGATTTTACCATCTTATTTTAATAAAGTTTTATGATGGGATGTGAATAATATCCTCTGACACAACTCATACACCTCAGATGGGTTAACCCTATGATGGGTAAATACATCATTCTACCGAACATAAATAACTTTCACCATGTAGGGACAACGACCCGCCAACATCACTTCAAGAAAAGATAAACCCCAAAACATGCTGGTTTAATTTTTTAATAAAATTAATTAATATATATTTATTTCATTTTTTCCTAAAATAGCTTGAGTTCAAGAATAAGATCACCCATGAATGATTCATGTACCTTCCACGGTCTCTACCCTATAGATATAATCACATAACATAATATATTTGGTAAGATTAAGGTACTTTAATTAGATCACAAGGTGGGATGGGGGTAAAATTCTATATCTTAGTTATTCTCTATTATGTATGTTATATAATAATTTCAACTGATGTATTTGTCCTACCAAACCATATATTCCTCACCAGTGTTTATTCCCTAAGATCCATCCTATGTCCCAACCATCATCTTTAACGTTGGTCTGTCAAAACCCCCTCTAATGGTACCTCTCCTTGGCCGATAGTGAAGAGATAGAGTTACCCCTAAAGACCAACTCCAATAGGCCATAGGTTAGGTACCCATAATGAGGGTATAACAAAAAAAAAGTGAGGTATTACCCTCAATACATAAATTTAAGGATAACATATATGATGAGAACTATAAATTAATACCACATTATATTAAAAAAACATGTTCGCATTACAAAAAATTTAAAAAATCATGGAAAGAAATATATATAAGTCTCTAAAATAAGGTAACAAAGGAATACTAGGTATAACAACTGATAAAAACTCTTCCCTCTAAGCGAGTACAGTCTAGGTAGATCACCAAATCCCTCCCGATCACCTGAATAATAGTAAATTTATTGGGGTGTGCATAACATGTATACTTATTTAGATCCAACTTTGGACATATTGTAAAAATGTTAGTAGATAATAATAATTATTCAATTAATAAGTAGTGAATCCCACATGAACATATATGATCAAATACTCACTCCCAAATTCACACAAGGATTACTAGTCAAGTATCGCACATAATGTAAGAACATAATATTATAAAAATATATTCATAGGAACCCTGTAAAACCTTTACAACTTGTTTTCCACTCTCACAAACCAACATCAGACAACAGTGCTCCCATCCCTTCTATATCATAATTCTTAGAATAATAGGAAATCCTAGATCACATTCCATTCTAATCACCACATCACTATAATAAGTATCCAGTTATTAACCTATTCCGATCATCCCAACTAAACATTACAACCTCATCAAATCTATATCCATCATAGCAGGGTATCACAAACCTGAAAAAATCAACCTCATTCTCTCCTCATACCATGAAAGATCCCAACCATATACCAATACCCCCAGGTACTATGTTTAAATGGAGAGCATGTAAGTGTAATATTTATCCATCCACCCTCACTAACCTAGATTTTACGGGAAGACACATTCCAAGAAAAACATTATGGAGTTAGTAATGTTATCAGACTTGGGGGGGGGGGGGGGTAATATATAAATCAAAAGAAAATACAATGATAGGTAGTCACATAAAAATATAAACCTTGGGGTAAACACAAAAAACTTTAAAAACCTATATAACCCACCACAAAATCACAATTACCTATCAACAAACATTATTTCCAATAGAACATAACCAAGAAAAGAACACATAAAAATCCCATATAACGATCCATAATTTCTCAGTTAATAATTCATTCAAAAAATTAATGATTTTCTATTAACTGTACATATCATGTTCATTTATATTTAATTACCTATATTTTAATGTATCCCATTAACAATCTAACGCCCACATTACCTGAGTTCTATCATTATATTTATTAGATTTAAATTCACAAAAAAATTACCACATCATCATTTCTATCCCAAAAACCATACTTTGTGTTTATTATTAATATGTTCCATCTAATTAAATTAAGACTTAGTAAAAAATTTCACATCGCACAACCAAAACAACACGATTCATTATTATAATGCACAATAAATCATTTTCTACCACTAGACACTTCACATTCATCACCCTATATCATACCATCTAACACTATTTCTCACACCATACCAACCAGGAACCAAAGAAATACACATTAATTTTTCTACCAACCACATCACTAGTGATATAATATCCCCATACATCAATAATGCATCATAAAAACGTCCCATCACACAAATATTTCTATCCGCACAACCACCACATATCCTAACTATAGTTTCGTAATTAGAAAACTACCATTCTAGGAATCTAGAATATATTGGGTATTTTAGACATCACTTAAGTTCCATGATAATAAACCAACCATTTTTATTATCATATTCACTTATAGTAGGTGATTACTGAATTTAAAAACCAAAAAATACATTATTTATATAGAAATAAATTCAAAAATAGTGAATGGGATCATATCAATATGAAAACATGAAATGGTTCTTTAATCTAGAGAGTTATGTTATCACAAAATATTAGGATTCACACCATATATAATTTTGATATATTCATTATTAGTATTATCATATTTTCTATTAGCAATTCATTACTTTACCAAAATAACTAAAAATAGCATAATTATATGATAAACCCATATTATTGGTTATTTATCCATATTCTTGGTTATTTATCTTCTTTAGTTTAATTCATATTCTTGGTTATTTATCTTCTTTAGGTTAATTCATACTAATTACCCAGATGACTAAAATTATGACAAACCAATGACTTTTATAAACAAAATAGGGAGTATTGAATCCCCCACTCATTACAATTATTCAAAGGACTACCACACAAAAGTGAATAAAATGAAAATCAAACACCATTGAATTGAAAAATAATATTTCCAAAACCTATCTACAATAATATAGAATAATGTAATGGTTTAATGTTTGATCTGAAATAATAAGAACATTCGAAAATGATCATTTAGATGAAAAGTGTACATGAGAGGAGTGTATAAGTGAGAAAATGTGTTCCTTGAATTACTATTGTTTGATTATAATGATCTAAGGAGTTTACACCCACTAAATACAAAGAAGTAGGGTGGTGATAGGGATAAGGTTCAAATAGTGTTTATAGGGAAAGAAGAAAATTTAAAACCAATAATATCAAACCCTCTATCTATATAGGAATTTCAACTAACCTATACTTTGGTGAAGTGAATAGAACTATGCCCATGGTTACCCACAATCCAATGAAATCCCGATTTCAATAATTTGAATTATATTGGCTCTATAAATCGTATTGAAATTCAAACCCATTTTAAGCCCATTTTAAATCGACAACATCAAACCAAATTGTGTGATGTATAGATTTTATGAAACCTAGTAAGGTGAAAAAACCCTCACTATGTAATATGGATAAATACCAAGATTTTTTGACCCATTGTAAAAAGAAATTCAGCATAGTGACCTCCAACTCACTGTTTCATATTCCCTCATCTCTTCCTTACCCTGACCTCACACAACACCGTGCATTAAAACTAGGCATTTTAGGGATCCATGTTTTAAACACAAGGACCCCTACTTGCACTACACCAATTAAAATGTCCATAAGATTGGACCTGGTATTTCTTGATCTAAGGAATAAAACACAATGATTCCTTACCATAAAAATCCCACATCCTATAGCATGATGATCCTCCCAGTTTCTCACATGGGGAATACTATATAGGAAATACTTACCAAATAATCTTCCTTGGACATTTCACTCCCTAGTGGAAACTGTTATTCCAACAATGATTGAGCTCCATTACCAAAATATAAAATTTACAAACACCACACTATACCACTTAAAAATTTCCAACACCATTCCTAAAACCCCAATATGGTGGAACTTTTGAATGAAAAACTCTACTCTATCCTTCTAAACACCTGAAAACACCAAGAATCACAAATGAATGAGAATGAAAGCTCCATTACATGAATTAATTTTTAGGTTATTTAAAATTATCATCCATCATTTATTCTAATTAATAATTTATTATTACTTACTAATTTTCAATAAAAGTCATTGATATGGGTTTTCTTGAAAAATTACATAATAATTTTAGTATTATTGTACAAGAAATCAATAGTTGTCCAATATTTTGTCAAATATAGAATTTAAAACAAATATTATTTATAATTTTTCAATAATTTATGAATTGACATGGTCTATCAATAATAATTACAGTTTTATTTTTTTAAAAAAACAATTTTTTGTCTGTGGTCTATTAATTTGAGAAAATTTTATTTTCCATAAGGAGTAATCTAATGTAATTGTTTTTTATAATTTATATAGGTATATAACCTTAATCATAGCATAATTTATTTAAAATTTTATTTTTACTACTAATTTACTCATATTAATAATCAATGATTGTAGTGATTGATATAAAATACCATTTTATATTTTACAAGTTAAAATAAGCCTGACATGCATGTATTATAAGTGGTAAATAACAAATAACACAAAAAAATTGAATTTAATTTTCCAATAGAATTAAAATTATTACATTTTTATTAAATTTTAAATTTTTTAAATTAAATTAATAAATGAATTATATTTGAAAAAACTAAATAAATTTCATTACATATTTGACTACTTTTGAATTTAAAAACACTAATTCATGAGGTATCATTGTGACAGAATCCTTAAATTTATGTAACTTAATACTTTTAGAAAGTATTTTAATATATGTTTGATGTGTTAATACATTACATTATTGGATTGAATTACTTGATTTTTTTGGGTATTTATAGGTATAGAAGGTGATAAAATTCAATATAATATTGAATTAAATACATTTTTTCCAAAGAAAAGGAATTGTATTTACACTTTTAAAATTTAATAATAAGAAACTTATTTTGGGTTTAAACTAGTTCATAAATATATATGATATATTTTTCTCACATGGGGATACCATTATTACATATTTTACATACTAAATTTTTCATTGTTATTTTATGAAAATTACCAAAAATATTATATAATATTTATGTATTAATTGAAAAAATGAAAATATTTTAATAAAAAATATGTAAATATGAATATTTGAATTATAAAATAAAAAATTCTAACCCCTTATAAGTCAAATTTTAATGATGTGATATATTTTTTAACCATTAATAATATTATTTATTATCTAATATAATTTATTATTATTTATGGGTTAATAATTATTATTTATATATAACCAGTATATTATTTATATATACTGATATATTAATTATTAGCATTTATATGTATTTATAACATAATGTATAAAACTAACTCCAGTAGTAAAATTATTTTCATCTAATTTATCATAACTAATGAATATATATTATGTGGTTATATCGCCATTTATGACAAGTCCAACAACCATGTATGTTATAGTCATATTCTAAATGCTCATATACCCATCCGACTTTTGTTCAAAAACCATATAATTATCATTTTACTCTCTTATAATCCTATATATTCACTGAAATTATTCCCTTAAAATGGATCCTCACATTCAGAATGTTCAATTTCAAAGCTTTATATACATTTATAGAATATTTATCACATTGATAACATTTTTAATTCTTTATAGTAGCATTTTTTCTCTTTCATGATACTTATAAGAAACTAAAATTTAATGGATTTAAAATTATGATAGTGATCATTATTATTATTTTTCATATATATTTTCAATTTTGTTAAATATTTTACTTTGATTAGTAATATATTTATTATGAAAATATAATAACGCAATTTTTTTATTTTATTTTATTTCAATTATGGTTATATACTCTTTTCGGAAATATATATAGGTTTCATAAATCATAATTATAAATATATTTTAATATCATTAGGTATTTAAACCACCTAGGATATTTTTTCATTAAAAATTTAAATTGAATCATAAAAAGTGAATATTGGGGGTGTCATTATTTTATTACATATTCATATTTCCATATTTCCCCTTCATTTTTTTAAAGTGGTGACATGAATTCGTCACCCAATTCATGTCCCAAGGAAATTTATTAAAAAAAAAAGTATCATTACAAACGCGAGGTGCAATGAATTTGCACCAGCTGAATTTTGAGAATTACAAACTAAGGAACACCAAGGAAGATCCATTAAAAGTCATGAGGTGCACTGACCATCAGAGAATCTGCCAACCATCCGGAAGGAATGATACTGGAAGAACCGAGCATGATTGAAGCTGAACATCTGGAGTGCTGCTCGACGTTACTTCTTTATCAACATGAGATACTTCCCTCACACTGCTAAACCGATGTAAGGGAAAAGGTGCAACTAGCAGCACAGAGTCATCATCCAGTATAAGGTCATGTAGCAATGCGAAAAATAGGAAAAAAGGTCTCTGCTTACAGTAAATTGGTTCTTTCATAGCTAGCTCTTCGAATCTGCATTCCATCCAAAAAAATCAGAGTTCTATCCTATTGAAAAGTTATAGCAGCCCGATCCTTCCTCCCGTGCAGATAACATGCACTACTATAAACCATGAAGAGAATAGTAGAAACCGTGGGATAAAAATATGAAACAGAAAGTCAATATAGAGATCCTTCCCTTGCTAAGCCATCAAACCAGCATTTAGCACAGAAAATACAACACAAAAAGCAAGCTAAAGCCCGGATCCTCCAGTATACAGTCCGTGCCAGATCAAAAAATCCCAATCAGATCAAGAATGAAACCACTTTGATTTTATATATTTAATAAAATATTTTTACTTGTTTTTTTACATATAAGAGGTTGTGATCTTGTTGTATTGAAATTACAGAAGACCCGCACTCTTAGATTTAGTTCCACATGAATAGACCAAGAACACATTCTCTAATACAAACTGAGATGTACCAAATCTATATACATCAATTTACATGACTATACATATCATAATAATATTAATATCTTTTAAAATTTTTCATAAAATAAGGTTTTAAAAATAATTCTCAAAAAGAGAAAGAATGGATTTTAGAATTTAAATCAATTTAAAAATCTAAATAATGTATCCTTTAAAATATATAATAGTAAATTATATTAAAAGTGATAGAAAATAATATGGAAGTTAAATGAAGTAAATTTAATAAATTTCTTAAGTATTTGAATCAACCTACAACAATAAAAAAACATAACATCTCCTTTTGAATATTATTAAGGATAAATATAAGATGTATTATAATGAAAACATATCAAACCTTAAAAATAAGTAAAATATATATTTATTATAATATAAAATATGTATATGGAAGAGGAATTCCAAATTTATAGAGTAAAAATAACCCCTTTACAACATAATAGTTCTTGTAGTATGAATCAATCAAAAAATAAATTTTGATATGTAGATATATTCTTTATAAAAAATAAGATTAACTGAATATATTATTTCTAATGGCTTAATTATACCCATAATTTAAAAACATGGTCAAATAATAAGGAGTTTAAATCAATAAAACATGATTAAATTGTAAACATATATACCATGGATTCTCTATTGATAAAATATTCTATAAATACATGTATAATAAACTTTAGTTTATTAATCATATATATAAAAATCTTTTTTTTACTTATTTTACATAAACTATACTTTATTTTTACCTATATTATAATCTTTTTTAGGAAATATGAGTATTAGTTGCTCCACATGTTCTATGCTTTCTTTTCTATGTTATTATTCTTTCTTGAATTGTTATTATGTTTTAATCACCACTTATAATGTGATTGAAATGATATATATATGTTTATATATATATATATATTAAGTTTTTTTTAGAGTTCAAGGATAAGCTATTAATATAATGTAAATGTTTTGGAAATAATTGTAAGAAATTTTCCATTCTTTAGATTTTAGAATTAGCGAAAGGAATTTGTTTGTTAATTAGTAAACATAAAAATGTGCAACCATGAAAGAAATCAGAAAATTAAATATGTTTTTATTTAATACCATATATTAGAAAAACTTATGTTTTATTTATAATTCATGATGAGAACATTATAGCATCATTAAAGAAGGTGGTCTTTCTAGACAAATCATGAACATGTTTTAACAAATGAATCATTAAGAATATATTTTTGTATTATTATAAAATAAATTATAAAAAATAAATATGTAATAAAAGTTATTAAAATTTTAAATTAGATTCAAGGTGAGGTATAGGAATAAAATAATGTAAAATTATAAGCATAAAAAAATTCATACGTAAAAGATTGGAATCTTTCCTGAAGGACCTTATTTGAAATCAAGGATTTGGGACTCATTATTATGAGAAAAAGATGCAAAAAATTATATATTATTTTTTAGGAACTAAATTTTGGTAGGGGAATACAAGATAACTAAACCATAGGTGTGGTTTGATATAAGAGGATTGGGTGGGTATTTAATGTTTCTATATGTGGAATAAATGTAATAAAGAATTGAATATTTAAATTTTCCATTATCCCAAGCACACTAGTATACATCAGCATGCTCCACTGCTACCCATAATGTTACACTATCATTTATTTAAACTATGAAGACAAAATAACTATCTTGGTTTAATGTGATAATTCTTACATACATATGATGTCACGTCTACCATATCATAGCAAATTTTATATTTTATACAATATAATGTAATTTTTTCTGAACAATTACCAAATTTTACACATATATAAATTGGATGTAGTGATTCTAAATATTAATTTTATTTTATTTCATTCATCCTCTTAAAGTTATAAAAAAATAAATTTAATATAAAAATTCATAAATAATAAAAATAATATTTTTAGCAAAACACCCTTTTAAACATTAATTTTTTTATCCTATTTTCAAAATTTACTAATTATTCCATTAATGCTAACTCAGTTTATTATATTTATATAAATAAACAATATATTAATATGACATCAATTTTTAAATGTGATAAATTTAATTTTTAAAATAAAAATATATAACAAAAATACACATTCTTTTAGAATACAATATATTTTTTATCAATGAATTACTATCATTTTATTTTATTCCATAATAATTAATTATTTGTTATTTAAATTATTATATATTGTTAATATATGTTTTTTAAATAATAAATATCTTTATTTATAATAAATAACTATAGTAACTCAAAACTGAAAACATATTTACAGTTATAATATCCACTCACTATATATGTAAAGATCATATTTCCAGTAGACACATAATTTCCAAATCACTCTTTTTCATTCTTATATATAACTATTCATATTATTATAAAAAATCATCCACCCTATCACTTCTAAAAATTTCTACTATATTTTAAATGTTTTCATTATTCCCATAGTTATCAATAATGGTATGATATTTAAGGGAGAATGCGAGGATGAACACCTGAGTCTTGCATAGTTTTTATTTACTTGTTTTCTAATCCTTGTATAATTTTCATAATTATGTTTCATATATAATTAATGTAATGTATTAGTTTCAATTTTATTTTATAATAGTAAATATCAATTTAATAAGGTATTTCTCATTTTTTTCTTGATGTTATCTATAAAAAATGTCTTCCAACTCTTGGGAATTATTAAACGAAAGATAAAAATATAAATATATGGTGCAACATTCTACCCCATAGTTATAAAATTTTAATATTAAAATTTAATTATTAAAATATAATTATAAAGGCATTTTTTCTCAATATATCTTTGAATTTGATATCACAACCTCAATCTAATGATTAAACCAAAAAACATTATGTAGTTCAGTGGTCCTACTTCATAGTACATTATCACTATGATCCAAAATCTCGAATGGGTTTTCCATTAAGTAGAGTTTATAATCAAATTATACGACCCCTGATTCACATACATTTTATGAAGCTTAAATTTAAATCCTAAAATATAATAAATGGAACATGTCATGAACTTATGAGAGGTTGGGTGGAAGTTCAAACGGATATGATACAGTCCCTATATGATTGTAAATATTAAAGGGGATAGTATATATATTTATATATATTAAATTTACATTATTCTAAAATATTATTTCCCATTTAAATGGTTATATTTATATAAATATATTATATATAACTTTTGATTCCAAATCTCATTAATAATTATAAGTTTAGTAATTTGTTCAACATTTTAATGAATTGATATTTCTAAATAGTTTTAAATTTCTATGCCATTTATGGAGTGAGATGTTCTACCAAAAGATTTATCCTTAAATATTTATTATATATTTTTTGAGTTTGGTATCTCTTTTAATAAAGTTCCTCATATGGTTTATTTTTATTTATTGAGTGAAAAATTTAGTTTATGAGAACTTTATCATTGGGAAATATTGTTCTTGGCCTACATTTAAATCCATCATGTATGATCAGGAGATATTATCCAACATATGAGTTATCTTTTTTTTATTATGTATTAGGGTGAGGTTGAGATGTGTTTCCCAGTTTATTAATGAAATTTATTCTAGATAGGGTGAATTGTGTTCTTAAAATTCACCTTAAGTAAATTAATTCAATTATAAATTTCATATTTTTAAAATATATTAGGTTTCCTTTATCTTCATATTAGACAATATAGTAGAAATAATTAATGAAATATATGAATAAAGTTTTTTAAAATGTTTTAGGGTTTTATAGAATTATCCCCTACTCTACCCCACTAGAACCCAATGAATTTTCTATAATTTTATTTTAATCATTTTCCTTGGGTTCTCATAATTGAATATAAATATCTAACACATAGTACAAGTGATAGGTGTTTTCAACAAGTCTAACCCTCTTACAAAAAAATGACCTATCCTTGGCATCATACAAACACTAAATACCAGAAGTGTTAAAAATTGAAGATGAATTGAAAATACATTCATTATTGAAACTCAGCAGCACACATTTATGTAAAAATCCAAAATTTAAATTAAAACAATGTCTAATAGAAAAATATTTCTTAAAATGGAAGCTCCAAAAACATTAAAAGATTTTTTTTTCTTTAGTGAGAAAATAGTGCCATAAAATTCTTCAATTTTCTTTCATCAAATATTTTGTATTATATAGAAGTATAATAATATTTTTTTAACCATGCTCTACGATTATTAATTTAAAATTAATACCATTATTTATTTTAAAAGTTTTATAATTTTCAATTAAAGAAAATAACAATTATATTTTTATTTTTATTAAAATTTTATAGATATTACATTCTTTTTCAACAGATTATTAATTGAAATTCAAAGAGTGAACAAAATCATTCCTTTACTCATTTAATGTTTTAATCTTTGTAAACATTGGAAATTATTTGTACTTATTATAATTTTTTTAAATATTTTTTTTTCAATCTCTCTTCAATATTGAATTTCAATGTTGAATTATTCCCCAATAAATCATAATCAATGAATCTATGGAAGAATATCATGGAATTTTAATTATTTAAATTAAAATATAATTATTTATGTTCAAATTATAAGGAATATCTATGAAGAATACTCTTCTTAATAGTTTTTAAAAAATAGTTATAGTAAAATATTCTTCATATGTAAAAAACATTATTCATCCAAATTTTCAAGAAGATTCAATATATAAGATCAAATTCAATAATACGTAATTGCCTAATGTGATTATTGCGCATGTAAGAGAGATTTATTCATATGATATATATCATATATTAGAACATTGATAAAAAAGTGGGAATAATATTAATTTTTTTTCAAAATGTAAGATCAACTTCTAATATTAAATTATAATTTAAGAATAATATATATGTACAGATATATATATATATATATATATATATATATATATCCCCAACATAAATATAATAAGTTATAATGATAATTCCATATTGTGGAATTCATTATAATGTTAATAATTATCTTGATTCCCACTTAATGTTACATAATTGTAAGAAATTGATTTTCTGAGCATCATAACATGGAATATATGAGATTATGTTAGAGAAAAATTAATTTTACAATAACATCACAATTTTTGACAAAAAAATGAATACAATTTATTGTATATATATTATAAATAAAAGAAATAAAAAATAAAATAAATAAATATAGTAAAATTTTGTGTTATTATTATTCTACCATAATTTTCTGAGGTTACCACAACATTAAAGACAAAAATATTACATCTTATTATACGAATATCAACTATATATCATTACAATTTAGACCAAAAATCTAAAGGATTAGTTTCCTTTGAATCTTGGATACATTAAAAATTGGTATATAAAGGGTCTACATCATCACCCAATATGTTTTTTCCCAACTATCACCTTCTTAGAAATATCATACTTCAAAAAATTCATACCATGGGGGAAAGAAAACATAATAAAGTGTGATACTAGATTCTCAGTAAGGGTAAAGATGGTTGATATCAGTCAATTATTATATTCAATTATATCTTGTGAATAAGGGTATGTGGTCATCAATTTAATATTCGAAAATAATACCCATAAATTCATAGTTCATATTTATAGCATAATGAGTAAGCTATTCCTAATACATGAATCATAAAATAATCAAATACCATGACCCATGGGATCATATATTGAGTAAAAGAATATATTATAAAGAGTGTTATGAAATGTGTTAAATAATCATAATCATAATCATTGGAATATTATGTCAAGGATACCCAACAACACATTCATCATGTTCTAGGCTTGGGATAACCACCCATGTTTCTACTTTGGGCATGTGATGAACTCCTATGTACCCACATTAGTGATTGGGATAACCTCATATATACCCTTTGATCTCATAATAATTAATCATTACCCAATACATTAGAGGGATATAATGGAACCCCCTCCACATAGTCATAATCTCTTCATATATATACCGTAATATCATGAAAACATTAATGATTTCATCATATCTTAACCCATGGAAAAGTAAATAGGTTTCAACATGATTTTAATTTTATAAAAAATTACCATTCAGGGGGAGAATAAAAACAGTATCATTAGATAATACCCTTAGTGAAGCATAATTAACATCAATGGATTTTTATTATAGATGGAAATACCTTTAAAATATCACTATTATATTAATTGATTAAAATACCATTTTTATTTTGAAATAACTTGATTAAAATCTAAAAAATTTTAAAATAGGAAGGAAAAAATTTTATTTGAAATGAACCATGGAAAATTTTAAAGGAAGCTTCAATGAAAATAGATGTTATTAAGGTGGGATAATCTATCTTGTGGTATAATTTAAAACATATATTCTTTTATCACCTTTGGAAAAAAGTTCCTTATTAATAAAATGAATAGAATATTCATTTTAATATTTTTTACATTATGAAAAACATGGGTAAAAATGTCTTTAATCAATCATTGGATATTTTTAAAAACATTATTAAAAACATTTTTAATGAAAATTTAGAGATAGAATTAAAATAGTTCTATTCTAATAGAGAAACAAAGTTTGTTTTCCATAAAAATATTTTTTTCAAACATTAGAGTACATTGAAAGTGGAAAATGAAAGGAAAAATTGTTATATCCAGAAATATCTATAGGATAATAAAATATATAATATTTTTAGGGATATATTATAATGTACCATCCTTTCTCAATGGTTAATACCGATTTTTTTCTTTTTAAATTATTTGGTTTGGACATTATAATGATACCTATGGGATTTAAGAATGTCTCAGGGGTTTCCATGTCACGACCTATCCTCGGGGCCCGTGTCGTGACTACCCCAAGCCCGCCTTCCAGAGGCCAGGGGATGGAGACTAGCACCAAGGTATAATTCCCGGTAAATAGAGAAGGAATTACCTTTGTAAAGTAAACAAACACCACAGAGCGAGCAAGCAGAAGTAAACACTAAGTAAAAACTGGGTACAACAGTAAGTTCGGAAAAGTAAGTGGGCCGGAATACAAACCCAAACTGAAAGTAAAGTACAATTGAAAAAGGGAGTACAACAACTGAAAAGTAAAGCCACATCCTCGAGCCGTCCACTAGAACTCCCACCTAAAGGGTGGGTACAGATAGCCTCCACAGCTCCTTGGGTCCAACCGTCCGCTCTGAGTATGCCCCGCCATGGGGTCCACCTCCAGGTACCGACTGCTCCGCAAACCTCAACCACGATCAGCGATGTCCGTCGTCTGCAACCAACACAATGTAGTGCGGGCATAGCCCATGTAGGGGTGAGTATAAGCTACTCAGTAGGGACCCCGAGACCCCCGAAGTTCTCCCAGAATCCACAAAGGATAATCCACAATGGAAAGATACAAACACGAAGTAATATTCGACACTTCTTAGGTATATTCCCATACATATACCCAAGTCATCAATTCTCGTTCGGCTCCAACATCTGAGCCCAAGTACAAACCAGTCCACACAGGAAAACACAACCCATTCCACACAGGAAAGCAAAATCCACACAGGATATCAAGTCAATATTATCGAAGATAAGGATTGAAAGTCAAGATTCATCTCACACAGGTATACTTCTTCATAAGATGATAGAGATGATTAGATATTGCCACTAATTCATCTAAGCCATCGGACCCACACAGGATCAATAGGTACTAACCCCCGCAATGACCCATGCAGGATCGGACCCACACAAGATCTGTAGGTGCTGGACCACACAGGACCGCTGAGCGCTGACCCACACAGGATCTGACCCACACAGGATCGGTAGCACTGATCCACGTAGGATCACTGAGTGCTGTAGTCATCGCTGTCGAATCCACGGAGGATTTCTGTATAGTCGTCATCGTCGTTGCAGTCGCAGCCAGCTCTAGGGTTCCCGCACACAGCAAGCTCATTCAGGAGGGTCCGCTCCACGAGCCGAAGGGATGATATATCAACTGACACATAGTCCGGAGTTGATGTATCCAAAAGTTCCGTATCGTCAACAGGAACTCAACGTCACAGACAGCGCGTCAATCGGACGCCCGGTCTGAGAGTTATTAGCTTCTTTGTCCTAGGGGCCCGGTTGGTTTTTAAGTCAAAACCAACCCGACTGTACTCCAACTGAATCCAAACCTTGAGCGGAGTAATCCAAAAGGTCCGTCTCACTAAGAGTAATCCAACAAAGTCGACGACATGTCAATCGGACGTCCGAAGATCAAGTTATAAGTGTTTCCGCTCCGAGGGCCCGGTTGGTTTCGTGTACGAACCAACCCAGCCAAACCCAAAGTTCTCCGAAACCCTGAGTGTAATATACCTAAATGACCATCTCGATTCAAGGATCGCATCACAGTTGAGGGTGCGTTGATCGGAGGTCCGCAACCCAAGTTATGGATAGAAGACCGAAAGAGGTTCGGTATTAGGGGGTTCGGGCCCGGTCCGACCCGGCTTGGTACCCCCTGGGTCGGCCCGAACCGGGTCGACCCGACCCGGGTCCGACCCGCTTGGGCGCGGCCCGACCCGGCTGGAGTGGCCCAGCCCGACCTGGGTGTGACACGGCCCGGCCTGGCGGTCCGGTCGGGTGGCTCGGTCGTTTCAGTCGAGCACTGCGGGGTGGCACGCTGCCCCCTGCCAGCATGTAACCGCGGCCCCATGGGGGGCCACTCCTTGTCAACGGATGCGGCCGAGCACTGCGTCCCACCTCCGAAGGTCCTGCACGGTTGCGGGACCAATGGCCTGCCGCCGCGGCCCTTCCCGGCGGCGCGCCGGGTGCCACCGCCACCGACCTCTGGCGCCGCCGTGCCGGCGAGGCGCGCCTGCGAAACGTTCCACGGACCACCGGATGGGCTCCGGTGGTCGGATTTACCTGCCATCTTCGCCAACGGCCCTCTAGGGACCGGTTCTTCCCTGAGAAGACCTCACAACGCCCGTGCGGCCTTCTTTATCATCGCCCGCCGATCCACACACCAAGAACGAAGAGACGGTGGGTTCAGACTTGTTCGTTGGTCCACACCCACTGCGTCAGCGATTTAAAAAGGATTCCGACAAATTTTAAACTTATTCTGAGGGTATAAATCAACAATATTTAATTTAATCAAAACCCCTACCTCGTCGAATTCGTTGAGCGAGGGTTCGTCGTGGAAAAGTATGTCGTGGAAGACGGCGTCGCGGAAGGGGGATCATCTCGTCGCAGAGAAGGAACGTCACAGAAGAAGCGTCACATAATAAGCGTCGTTGGCGTTGCGATAACCGGCGTCGCATAGTCGATCTTCGAGGATTTGGTATTCTTCGTCAGAGATCGGTGCATTCTTCGCGTTCTTCGCGTTCTTCGCGTTCTTCGTCAAAGAAGAAGGATTTTCTCCAAATCATCTCCACGCAACAATTTACCACCCAAATAAAATAAGTGTTGTATTATTTTATTAACACTCAAACCAACTCTTTGAAATTCAAAAAGAAAAGAAACGGTCAATTAATTGAGGAGTTTAAAACCACCCAATTAATGAGACGTTTAATATCCAGATTAAACGCAAGAGTTGACTTCATTAAAAGGGGGGGGGGGGTGCGGGTGCGTTACTTAAGAAGAAAAGAAATGGTGGGGATTGTGTGAGACCCACCTCACAAATATCCTACCAAGTGGGTAGGATATTGTGGGTCCCACATCATCCACTTAACATAGGTTAAGCGACTTAAAATAAAATAAATTGGTCGCACCATTTTATTTTATTCATTTACTTAACCAGAAAAATTTAAAAACCACACCCGAGCAAACGCAACTCCAGAAAAGGTGTTTCTAAGAAAATACCAGCGCTGCGATTCCATCGGTGCCCTCAGAATTAAATTACGAGCACCGGTTCAAAAGTTAGAAAAACCCGCTCGTTCGTTCACGGAACGTACCCGAGCTAAACTTCGGAAAAAGATTCCGGGCACAACGGGCCTCAGAATCAGGTGCCGTCAGAAACTGCGTTCTTGTAAAATCCGAAAGAAAATTAAGAAAAAATTTCCCTTGAATTTTACAGGTCTTTACATTACTCCCACCTCAGGGCTTTACATCCCCGTAAAGATATATCAAAAACTAGGGGAACAAAAGTGGGTACTGTGCATGCATCTGAGCCTCCCGCTCCCAAGTGCTCTCTTGGAGGTTCCCGTGCTTCCATCTGATGTGCACTCAAGAAATCTACCGTCCACGTAGGACCCTCTCCTGTCGATCCTCGATCTCCACTGGGACCTCTGCAAAAGTCTCCCCATCATCAATGTCCAGCTCCCCATGGTCAATGATATGCATCGGGTCGTGCACGTATCTCCTCAGCTGGGATACGTGGAAAACATCATGCACCCGGTGCAACTGAGGTGGTAGAGCCAGGCGATAAGCCACCTCGCCAATCCTACTGAGGACCTGGAATGGTCCGATGAAGCGTGGAGACAACTTGCTGCCTCATCCAAATCTCCGTAATCCACATCGAGGTGAGACCCGCAAGAAGACGTGGTCGCCACCCTCGAACTCCAGTGGCCTCCACCTCCTGTCAGCATAAGACTTTTGTCGGCTCTGAGCTATCCTCATCCACTCCTGGATGACCTGGACCTTCTCTGTCGTGGCCTGGACCATCTCCAGTCCTACAAGTGCTGACTCCCCAGGGTCTGTCCAGCACAGAGGTGACCTGCAAGGTCGGCCGTACAATGCCTCATATGGTGTCATCCCGATGGTGGAGTGGTAGCTGTTGTTGTACGCGAACTCCACCATGGGTAGGTGGTCCCCCCAGCTACGACTAAAGTCGAGGATACATGCACGAAGCATGTCCTTGAGAGTCTGAATGGTTCTCTCCATCTGACCATCTGTCTGGGGGTGAAAGGCGGTGCTCAGATGTAGCTGCGACCCAAACGCCTCCTGCAACCCTTTCCAAAGCCAGGAAGTAAAGCAAGCATCTTGATCAAAGATGATAGATGATGGCACACCATGAATCCATACAATATCTTGAATGTAGAGACGTCCCAAGATCTCCATTGATCCCTGCTCTCTGATGGGTAAGAAGTGAGCCGACTTGGTGAGTCGGTCGACAATCACCCAAATGGAGTTGTGACCTCTGGAAGTGCGTGGAAGTCGAGTCACAAAGTCCATATTTATCCCATTCCACTTACACTCTGGGACCTCCAAGGGATGTACCAAGCCTTCTGGTACCTGGTGCTCTGCCTTCACCTACTGGCAGGTGAGGCATCGAGAAACGAACTTTTCCACAGCCTTCTTCATGCCCTACCACCAGTGCTATCGTCTGAGATCCTGGTACATCTTCGCCACGCCAGGATGTACCGCCAAAGGGGAAGTGTGAAACTCTCTAAGCACCTCCTCCCTTAAATCAACTGGTACCAAGGTACGTCCTCTGAAAAGGACTTCGTGCTCTCCTCCTACAGAGAAACCATCAGGTGCCTGTCCTAAAGATATCTGCGCATGCCACGTCTCATAGTCAGCGTCCCCATGCTGTGCCTCTCTGACCCGCTGTAGTAGTGGAGGATTGACTGTGAGTAACTGAAGGAAGTCTGCTCTATCTCTATCCATGAAAGATATCTACAAAGTGGCTAGCTGCTCTGTCGCCTCCCCAAGTAGATGAATGACCGTCCTCCTGCTGAGAGCATCGACTACCACGTTCCCCTTTCCAGGAGTATTGACTATCTCAAATTCATAGTCCTGGAGGAACTCGAGCCATCGCCACTGTCTTAGGTTTAGGTCCTTCTGCGAGAAGATGTACCTGAGACTCTGGTGGTCAGAATAGACTATAAAGCGCTCAACCATCAGATAATGTCGCCACATCTTCAGAGTGAAGACTACTGCTGCTAACTCCAGGTCATGGGTAGCATAGTTCCACTCATTCTTCCTCAACTGACGTGATCCTTAGGAGATCACGACCCGCTCCTGCATTAGGACACATCCTAGTCTGGTCCCTGATGCATCGCAGTAAACTACGTACCCAACTCCCTCCTTCGGTAGCCTCAAGATAGGTACGCTGGTCAATCTCTGTCTCAGCTCCTGGAAGCTCTACTGACATCTGTATAACCACACAAAGGGTTTCCCCTTCTTCTTCAAGGATGAGAGTGGTGCCGCAACTCTGGATAAGTCTGGAACAATTCTCTGGAAGTACCCAGCTAGTCCCAAGAAACTCCGCACCTCCGTCACGCTCCTAGGTGGCTCCCAAGCTAGCACTGCCTTGATCTTCACAGGATCCACCGCAGCTCCCACCTCAGAGATGATGTGTCACAAGAAGTGGACCTCACGTATCCATAACTGATACTTCGAGAGCTTGCCATAAAGCTGGTGCTCTTAGAGTGTGTCTAGTACAACCCGTAAGTGGTAGGTGTGCTCCTCCTCAGTCGTTGAGTAAATCAAAATGTCGTTGATGAAGACTACGACAAATCGATCGATATATGGATGAAAGATCCTGTTCATAAGGGCCATGTACACTTCTGGAGCATTGGTTACGCCGAATGGCATAACCAAGAACTCATAGTGGCCATACCGACATCTGAAGGCCGTCTTCTACATGTCCTCATCCCGAACTCTGAGCTGATGATAGCCTAATCTAAGGTCTATCTTTGAGAACCATCGTGATCCCTTGAGATGATCTAAGATGTCATCAATCCTCGGTAGAGGATACTTGTTCTTCACTGTCACCTGGTTCAGGCGATGATAGTCGACACAAAGTCACAAGCTCCCGTCTGCCTTCTTAGCGAACAATATTGGGGAAGCCCAGGGTGAAACACTGGGTCGGATTAATACCTTGCCCTGCAAGTCTGCCAACTGTACCCGTAGCTCTCGAAGATTGGCGGGAGACATCCGATATGCTGGGGTGGATATCGGGGTTGTCCCGGGGTATAGATTAATATTAAAATCTACCTCTCTGTGAGGAGGTAGTTCTGGAACGTCGTCGGGGAAAACGTCCGCATACGGATCCACCACTGCAGGAAAACCAGGACTCTGCACGTCAACTGCTCCTAGGATGAGGCTAGCCAACTGATGAGTAATGGGATATCCTCTCCTCTGCGAGAGTCCATCCTATGCTGTGAAGGCTCCCTTCTTGCCGATGAAGGTGAACCTTCTCCCATTGGTGCGTACACACCGCACCTTGCACCTAATGCAGTCAATATGAGCATGGACTGTAGATAACCAATACATGCCCAAAATGACATCGTAAGGCCTCAGCACCGCTACAAGAAGATCTCAGCCGAAGATCTCGCCTCCTAGAGTAAGCTCACACTCCCGACACTAGTGTGTAATCGTCGAGTCTACTCCCATAGGAGTCTCTAGCCGTAAGGATTGAGCCAACGGCTCTGTAGGAATCTCCGAGATCCGAACAAGGGTAGCGAATATGAAATAATGACTCGCTCCTGTGTCTATAAGAACTACAGCAAGGGTGGAATAGACATAGATAGTACCTCGAATCATTTCGGGTGTGCCGTGGTCATAGGCCTCCACTGCTTGGAGTTGTGCCTGTCTCTGCCTGCCAGCTCCCTATGGTCGGGGTGGACCTCCTGGCGGTGGTGGTGGTAGAGCCTCAAAGCGTCGCCCACCACCTGCTACTCGGCCTGCTCCTCTACCTCGTATACCTGCTCCATGCAGACCACCACGGTCGACCCTCTGACTCTTCTTGGGTGGTCCCTCAACCGTCTGCTACTCATCAGCACGGTGGGTCGGGCAGTCACGAGCCATGTGGCCCTGCCCGCTGCATGCGTAGCACTATCTGCCTCTCGAAAGACTGGCTCCGCGCTGTGTGCCCCGCACTGCTGAGCCAGTGTCCTGAGGTCGTCTGCCTAAGGGTCTGGTCTGCGTGGACCCATGAGTCATCTGTCGACTGCCTGCTGCAGAAGACTCTACTATGTGCCGCCCTGCGGTAGGTCTTGCTGCTGATGTAGGCTCAGCAAGGAAGCTTTTGATGAGAAGGAATTGCTCTAGTACCCCTGCCTGTGCCAGAATGCTGAGGGAGATCAGCGATTCCCTGATCTCCTGCCTCAATCCCTGCTCGAAGGTTCGGGCCCGGAAGAATGGGTCTCGTACCATGTCCGTCGAGTAGCGCGAGAGATCGGTGAATCTTGCCGAGTACTGGGCGACCGTCAAGATGCCCTGCCACAACTGAATAAGCTCTTGGATGTGCACCGCACGAAGGGTGTCTAGGATGAACTCCAAGCGGAAGAGGCTCTCAATGTCCGTATAGAGAAGAGATGCCTCGTCGTGCACCTAGAGCATCAAGCTCCACCATCTGCCTGCTGCTGCGTGCAGGAGGCTCGCTGCGAGGATCACCATGAGGTCTGCTGGTGTCCTTACTAACCTGAAAACCCGTACAACTGCCTCGAGCCAATCCTCGGCTGCCTGAGGGTCCGTCTCCCCACGGAACCTGGGCAGTCGCTGACGGTGAAACTCGTGCAGTGCACTAAGGCGACGTGCATCGTCAACGGTTGGGGCTGGTAGCATCGGTGGCTCGGCGGGTAGCGGTACCACCGGTGCCTCTGCTGTCAAAGGGCCCTGTACCGAGGCCTCGTCGCTCGGTGGGCTGTCGTCACGCACAATGCTCGGAACCCTAGCTGGCTGCTGTCGTAAGGCCATCTTGAAAAGAGACAGGTGCACCACGGTCAGAACAGTATACCTGGTGAGATGACACAAAGAAATCAAAAGAAAACTTGAAACACACATGCAATCAATGTTTTCGTGCATTAAGTTGGAAATCAGAAGTCAGGGTCCTGGTGTACGGATACGTCGGCCGCCGCACCAACACTGGACTCCCTGGACTGATAACCACACTCAATACTCTTAACACTATTGCTTCACATAGAAAAATATCAGAGTCCTAAGTTCTGCGGTAGAACCGAACTCCTTTGATACCAATTTGTCACGACCCGTCCTCGGGGCCCGTGCCGTGACTACCCCAAGCCCTCCTTCCATAGTCCAGGGGCTGGCGACTAGCACCAAGGTGTAATTCCCGATAAATAGGGAAGGTATTGCCTTTGTAAAGTAAACAAACACCACATAGTGAGCAAGCAGAAGTAAACACTAAGTAAAAACTGGGTACAACAATAAGTGCGGAAAAGTAAGTGCACCAAAATACAAACCCAAACTGAAAGTAAAGTACAACTGAAAAAGGGAGTGCAACAACTGAAAAGTAAATCCGTAACCTCGAGCCGTCCACTGGAACTCCCACCTGAAGGGTGGGTACAGATAGCCTCCACAGCTCCTCGGGTCCAGCCGTCCGCTCCGAGTACGCCCCGCCCTGGGGTCCACCTCCAGGTACCGACTGCTCCACAAGCCTCAACCACGATCAACGCTGTCTATCGTCTGCAACCAACACAACGTAGTTCGGGCATAGCCCGTGTAGGGGTGAGTATAAGCTACTCATTAGGGACCCCGAGACCCCCGAAGGTCTCCCCGAATCCACAAAGGATAATCCAAAAAGGAAAGATACAAACAAGAAGTAACATCCGAAACTTCTTAGGTATATGCCCATACATATACCTAAGTCATAAATTCTCATTCGGCTCCAACATCCGAGCCCAAGTACAACCCAGTCCACATAGGAAAACACAACCCATTCCACACAGGAAAGAAAAACGTAATCCACACAGGATATCAAGTCAATCTTATCGAAGATAAGGATTGAAAGTCAAGATTCAGGTCACACATGTATACTTCTTCTTAAGACGATAGAGATACTCAGATATTTCCACTGATTCATCTAATCCGTCGGACCCACACAGGATCGATAGGTACTAACCCCTGCAATGACCCACACAGGATCAGACCCACAAAGGATCTGTAGGCGCTGGCCCACACAGGACCGCTGAGCGCTAACCCACATTGGATCTGAACCACATAGGATCGGTAGCACTGATCCACGTAGGATCGCTGAGTTCTATAGTTTTCTCCATCGAATCCATGGAGGATTTTTGTACAGTCGTCATCGTCGTCGCAGTCGCAGCCAGCTCTAGGGTTCCCGCACATAGCAAGCTCATTCGGGAGGGTCCGCTCCACGAGCCGAAGGGCTGATACATCAAATGACACATAGTCCGGAGTTGATGTATCCAAAAGTTCCGTGTCATCAACAGGAACTCAACGTCACAGACGGCGCATCAATCGGACGCCCGGTCTGAGAGTTATTGGCTTCTTCGTCCCAGGGGGCCGGTTGGTTTTTAAGTCAAAACCAACCCGACCGTAATCCACCTGCGTCCAAACCTCGATCAGAGTAAGCCAAAAGGTCTGTCTCACTAAGAGGAATCCATCAAAGTCGGCGACACGTCAATCAGATGTCCGGAGCTCAAGTTATAAGCATTTCCGCTCCGAGGGCCCGATTGGTTTCGTGTACGAACCAACACAGCCAAACCCAATGTTCTTCAAAACCCTGAGTATAATATACCAAAATTACCATCTCGATCCAAGGATCTCATCGCAGTTGACGGTGCATAGATTGGTGGTCCGCAACCCATGTTATGGGAAGAAGACCGAAAGAGGTTCGGTATTAGGGGGTTCGGGCCCGGTCCGACCCGGCCCGCTCGGGCGCGGCCCGACGGTCCGGGCGGGCGGCTCGGTCATTTTGGCCGAGCAGTGTGGGGTGGCACGCTGCCCCCCGCCAGCATGTTACCGCAGCCCCATGGGGGGCCGCTTCTTATCAACGGATGCGGCCGAGCGCCGCGTCCCACCTCCCTCAGTCCTGCGCGTTCTCGGGACCAGCGGCCTGCCACCTCCGGCCGCCGGCGTCGCCGTGCCGGCGAGGCGCACCGACGAAAAGTTCCACGGACCACCGGATGGGCTCCAGTGGTCGGATTTTCCTACCGTCTTCGCCAGCAGACCTCCCGGGACCAGTTCTTCACTGCGAAGACCTCACAACGCCCGTGCGGCCTGCTTCATCATCGCCCGCCGATCCGCACACCAAGAACGAAGAGACAGTGGGTTCAGACTTGTGCATTGGTCCGCACCCACTGCGTTAGCGGTTTAAAAAGGCTTCCGAAAAATTTCAAACATATACCGAGGGTATAAATCACAATGATTTAATTGAATCAAAACCCCTACCTCGTCGAATTCGTTGAGCGAGGGTTCGTCGCGGAAAAGCACGTCACAGAAGAAGGCGTTACGGAAGGGGGATCATCGCATCGTGGAGAAGGAACGTCACGAAAGAAGCGTCGCAGAAGAAGCATCGTTGGCATCGTGGTACACAGCGTTGCGTAGTCGATCTCCGAGGATTTTGCATTCTTCTTCGGAGATCGGTGCGTTCTTTGCTTTCTTCGCGTTCTTTGCGTTTTTCGTTGAAGAAGAAGGCTTTTCTCCAAATCCTCTCCACGCAACAAGTTCCCACCCAAATAAAATAAGTGTTGTCCTATTTTATTAACACTTAAACCAACTCTTTGAAATTCAAAAAGAAAAGAAACGATCAATTAATTGAGGAGTTTAAAACCGCCCAATTAATGAGACGTTTAATATCCAGATTAAACGCAAGAGTTGACAACATTAAAAAGGGGGGTGTGGGTGTGTTACTTAAGAAGAAAAGAAACGGTGGGTCTCGTGTGGGCCCCAACTCATAAATATCCGTCCAAGTGGGTAGGATATTGTGGGTCCCACATCATCCACTGAACATAGGTTAAGCGACTTAAAATAAAATAAATTGGTCGCACCATTTTATTTTATTCATTTACTTAACCCGAAAAATTTAAAAACCTCACCCGAGCAAACGCAACTCCGAAAATGGTGTTTCTAAGAAAATACTGGCACTGCAATTCCATCGGTGCCCTCAGAATTCGATTCTGAGCACCGGTTCAAAATTTAGAAAAACCCACTCGTTCGTTCACTGAATATACCCGAGCTAAAATTTGGAAAAAGATTCCGGGCACACCGGGCCTCAGAATCAGGTGCCGTCAGAAACTGCATTCCTGTAAAATTTCAAAGAAAATTAAGAAAAACTTTCCCTTGAATTTTACGGGTCTTTACAATCCATGCCTCATTTGGTGCTCGAAGACCTAAAGTTTGAATAGGCATATGAGGTTCCACGACTAGAAGAAATTTTTCTACCTAGCCCACACAGTCTCCCTAAACCATGTGGCTAGTGATAGTGGTGTTTGGGGGGATGCACAATTTTTCTTAAACTGAGAAACCCTAGGTGCACAAACTTTTTGCATTGTTGGACTCTTTGATAGAGGCAATTCACATGGATGGTACATGGTTTGAAAAACCATGCAATGAAATAGTTTGACATTTTTTCTATGTGTGAAATTTATATTTTACCCTTAATGAGCCTAAATCATAACCCCCATCTTCTCCATATCATTTCACATGGGTGTCTCATCCTCCCTTATGAATGAAGCCCTCATTTAGTCCTCCATAGGGTTTTCTATTTATCCCTCATCTGGTCATCAATTTTCTCACTGTAAGATCAATTGTGAAGATCTTGGTATTCTCTACTATCCTCTCTATTCTATTGAAATTTTCTCCCTTCATCTAGAGTTCTATTAAGGTGAGACAAAATTTTCCCTATTTTTAGGGTGTTGGATGATCTCTTCCATATCATATGTTTCACCTTGTTTCAAGGACCGATAACATAAGAGTAGAGGGATACTACTCCAATGTAAGTGTTCTAGGTATTTATATCTGGTTTCATTTTTTTTTCATATAGAGAACCAATATTTCATGTGGCAGAACCTTTCGACGACACCCCTACCCTCTTAAATAAAATAAATTGAATGTATGTATATGTATGGTGGGACCATAGTGAGTGGAGAATCAACCCTTGGCTGATCTCTTTGAAAAAATCCATGAAAACATGTATTATTCTTTCTTAGTGGCCTAATTCTCTTATTAGAAATGGTTAAACACATCTTGAGGTGTGATGCACTTTTAGTAAAATCATAGAATTAAAATTTTGGGTTGAAATGAATGTGGTCAATGGATTAGGCCTCTAATATTAATGCGTGATGCTTTTTTTTATGTTTTTCCCCTCCACTTAGACATTATTTCCTATTCCAATTCTTTATGACATATTCCCCATTCAACATTCCATATATATCTTATAAAATTTTTAAATTCATATATATATTTCTTATTCCTTACATACATTTTATTTTCTTATTCTAATGATTTTATTTTTATGTTTGAATATAATACTTGGATATACTGTTGGCATGTGATATAGAAATGACTTTTTTATGTTATGTGATTGTGGTTTCTATTACTTACATGATTACGGGAAGGTAGAGAACATATGTCCCGATATAAGGACATTGTGGATGGACTCACCATGCATGGAAGGGAGAAACTTTATTTTTTGGGTGAGACCATTGGTTTTACATGGACATATTATCCAAGAAGAATACTTATACTCTTGGGTGACACTGGTTCCCAAGGGGAGAAATTTTGGATAGCCTTGTTTGAAGGATTGGTATTCAATGCCTTGGGTGATAACTAGTCCCCTATGTGAGATACATGGTATGGAATTAGAGTTTACCATGTCATGAATGATACGAGGGATGCCTCTATGGGTCTACATGGATGGAATTGGTTGTATTGGTTATATCATAGGATCTTACGGAGACCCTTGGGATTATATTATGGATTACCTTGGATGGGATCTGGGTGCCACTACTGGATTTGATGGATTGATTACTTGGATTGTGTGTGATGACTTCTTATTAAATGATAATAATTTCTGATTGATATTACAAGGATGTGACCACCACGACAAATCATAAGTGCAGGGTTGGTCAAGACCTGTTATATAATTCATGATACCACATGTATTCACCATATCACTTGTATAGGTTTCCTTGGATCATGCATCTGACTTAGGACAAAGTAGGTAGAATCTTTCAAGTATCCATTTTGGAATATGTGAAGAAGTTTAATTTATCTATTCATTTAATTTATTGAATTTAATATTTATTATGGTACACTACTCATTTATTTTGCAGAGACTGGATTGATCTAGACACTGTTTGTGGTGGTATACTGGGATGGTATCTCACATACTACTTGGGCTACCTTTAGTACCACAGAAAACTTTATGATTATAGGTATAGAGAACCATAATTGTCTGGTTACTTATTCTTGATTGTTTTCCAAGTATGGAGTATAGGGGCATGGGACCAATCCCATGCTTTTAATGCTAGTAGAAGCTGATTTTGGCCATTTTTTATTTTTAGCATGTGGTAAACCGTCATTTTAGTGTATACATTGGATGCCTTTCATTTCATATATACTGAGGTGTTTCACTTTGATATGTGAGGGAATAGTCTCTCTACAAACATATCCTAGACCATTTAATCTATTTGGAAGCCTCTGGCATACTGGGAGGCACGCTTAAGGTCATGTGGCCCGTCGTCTTGAGGTAGTGTAATGTGGCTACCATGGTGGGATGATACCAAGTAATATTAGCAAAAGTTTCGTTTTATCTTAATATTTGGGAATAGATAGAAGACAAGGATATTGGAATTTTTTAATGGGCATGTTCATTGGAGTATTTGACCCACATATAAGGGAAACACAAATTTTATGGGATGGGTAAATGCTATTATTAGATATATTTGTTATGGTTTCATGGATTTCACGATTGGGTTACACCCTTTCTTTATCTTGTTATTATCATTTATAAAGTTTCTAATATCAAGGGTTGTTTAGACTTGGGCCAATGATATGAGGTCATATAAACATAATGCATAATATTAGGCGCCATATGATAAAAATTTCATGTCATATTTACTTTTCTGCATATATTTCATGTGTTTCATATTGTTCTTGTGATTCCTTGTTTATTTTTGGTTTCTATGATTTGATTATATCTATAGAATTTGGTTGAAGTTTTCTATGGGAACAAGAAAATATAATTGATGCATAAAGTGCCTTCTTTAACTGAACAATTTTTCCTTAATATATTAAAGAAGACACCTTAAGTAGTTAGTTATGGAACATTGATCCATAGACCATTAATTATAATTTATTATGGTTAATATTACAGAGATGATATATTTCAATTAATTAGATGTATGGGTCTTGATAAATTAGAAAATGTGATCTACTTAATTCATAAATTTTGAGGGGTTTTAAATAGATAAATGAATATGAAATTAAAATGAAGTAGTCATTTGATATATGTGCTATGAGACCTTGAACCTGAACTGAACTTAATAGTGGGAAATAGAATATGTCTCCTTTGATACTTTTGTGACCTTTTCTAATCACATAGACCTAGATCCTATAGTAGGCTTAGGGATGTGGTGTACATGTTCCTTCCTATATCTCTTTCCCTATCTGTTATGAATCTTTTTTGAGAAGTGCTCCTGAAAATTGTAGAGTTATGCCACCACGATGTCCTCATTCTCTATTCTAAGAGAGTGGTGATGAGAATCCTCCAGATTTAGTGGTCCCTAAAACACCTATAGTACCTCTTGTTTTCTCATATAAGTAACCTCCAAAAGATATTACACTATGTTTCGATGCTTAGTTCTCTGACAGTTTTTATCAGGTTCATGCAATATGTCAAGGGTGCTCCCTTTCCTACCCCTACTATGACATAGCCGACCCGAGATTTCCTACAGTAGCATCCTACCACCATCTCATGGGATGTAGGACCTCAGGATACTGATTCATGGCTATAATCCACGGTGTTGATCATTGAAAATATTGATACTCCTCTATAGTGGAGAGCCATGCTCACTCCATACATGTTACATGATTCCTCAAAGTGATGGTGGGTCATCATATCATAGGTTGAGCATCATTAGTATGGGAAGAATTCTATATGGCATTATATGATCAATTATTTTCAATGAATTTTACTAAGAACCCTTATATGGAGTTTATGTATCTTTATCATGGTACTTTGACTGTGCTAGAGTATTTTTTCCATTTCAAAGAGCTCTATCATTTTTATTGGTCTATGACTGGTGATGAGTTGGTGATTGTGAGGAGTTTTGATGATGGGATTTTATATGTTTTCTACTCATAGTTTAACATATTATTTTTGAATATTGTTATAGAGATAATGATTCATACCCTTATCATAGAAAAAAACCTTAGAGAAGCTGGCAGTGTGTTCCATCACAGTTTAGTTTCGAGGTAGGGCCATAATTCATATGGAAGTAGGAAGAAATATTTAAGGGGTTAAAGTGGGGAATATGCTAGCTAGATGACCTGCAAAAATAGTCATTTAGTGTTTATCTAGTGCGAAAAGACATTCCATAAGAACCTTATGTGCATGAGGAACCTGAATGAGTACCGAGGTTGCAGAAGGATGGGTCACCTTCAATTCTACTTCTAGTCTTTTCCTCCAGCCTTTAGTGAACTGGGATATGTACTTGCACATCTTTCTAGTATAGGTTCATCAAATCCACATCCGGATGGGTGTTAGTCTTATACAGGATGATCAAGATAATGTGGTAGTTGTTATGGCCGATGTAGTCGGGCTTCATAGGTTCAACACCAGTAGAGTAGACCTGCTCAGGTTATTCTGGAAGCACTATAGGATCCTAGTTTTGGATGTCTTTATGTAGTGTAACATGTTCTTGAAGTGCAGATTACTAGTACATATATGGTTAGAGTTTCAATTATAGTATCCTATAATTTAGTTTTGTCCTTTTTTGGTATAGGTGCATCACAATCTTTCCTATATGGTAAATCTATGGGAAATCTAGGAAAGTGATAGAGTATTTCAGTGGATTCATAACTGTTAAAACCTAATTAAGAGTTTTAGATGAGGGTATATGCCATTTTAAGGAGTTCCCCCCTTAAGAGAGATGGGTTCCATTTTCTATGGAGTTTCTTTATCCTCACGGTGACTGGATTCAATTTCATTCTTGGTATTGAATCACTTATTTCATATCAAGTCCTTCTAGATTGATATCGTCACTGTGTGTGGTTTACATCACCTGATGATAGTTCTTATTTACATAAGAGAGAATGGTATATCTAGTCCAGTCAAGTTGGGCACGATATTATTGGGCTAGGTGGAGGGACAACTCATATAGCGAGTCTTTTTATGAGAAACTAGGGGATACATCCTATAGAATTAACTCCCATCATGGATCATTTCAGAGACCTCTTCCCTCAAGATTCCTCCATCTTACCTCTTAAGATAGAGGTTTAGTTAACTATCAATCTAGTACCATGTGTGGCACTAGTGTGAATTCCCCCTTATTGGACGGATCGTACAAATTTCCAAGAACTCAAGAAGAATCTTTATGATCTAGAGGAAAATGGTTTTATCCAACCCACCACATCACCGTGTGGTTCACTTATCCTCTTAACCAAGAAGGTGGATGATACCTTTAGATTGTGTTTGAATTAAAACATACTTTACTAGCTTATGGTATAGAATCAGTATCCACTACCTCATATATATATGTATTCTTTAACCAGCTCTAAGGAACGATAGTTTTCTCTAAGATCAACTTGTGGTTGGGCTGTCATATGGTTCATTTGAATCTATCATACATACCATGTACATCATTCTAGAGTGGGTATGACTTGTACAAGTTTCAGCTTATTCCATTTAGTTTGATGAACATTCTGACAGTCTTATGGATCTAATCATCTAGGTTTTCCACCCGTATTTTGATTAATTAGTGGTTGTATTCATATATGACATCTTAATGTATTCTCACACCAGACACAAACATTCAAACCATCTTGATATCACATTCAACACACTAAAAGGGAACCAACTATTTGTAAATATCCATAATTTAATCTTTTTTTATCAGTAAGGTTCAGTTCTTGGGTCATATCATTTCACAGGTAGGTGTACTTATTGACCCAGAGATAGTGAGTGTTTCGTTTTCCAAGGGGAAACCCAATAATGTGTTTGACATGAAAAAAATCATGGGTTTTGAGGGATATTATAGGTGATTCATCCAAGATTTCACAATCATTGAAGTAAGATTACATGCTTGACCAAGAAGGGTGTGAAACTCGATTGGTCTGAAGCATGTGGGATTGATTTTTAAGAATTAAATAGGATAATTAATTCAAAATCATTCCTAATTCTTCATTACACTAGGAGAGACAATAATTTTTACTGTAATGCTTTTGGGATTAGTGAAGGTGTAGTTTTGATGAATGTTGATCAGGTTGTAGAATATAGTCTCCCTGGTTGAGCCCTCATGAGCGGAATTACCAAATGACTAACCTTGAGTTAGTAACTGTGGTTCATTGTCTATGCTATTTGAGGAATTATTTATTAGGTGAGTGATTTTTTATTTACATGAATCATTAATGTCTCAAATACATCTCCACACAATGAGTATTGAATCTCATATAGTGTATTTTGGAAGAGTACCTACAGTCCTTTTACTTTGAGCTTGCTTACACACCCTGAAATGGTAATATTATAGCTGAAGCCTTGAGCCAGAGGATTAAAAACAATTCAAGGAGGATGGTGGAGAATTCCAGTTGATGGAACTATTTTATTAAATTCACATTGAGGTTTTGGAAAATCATGGGAAACTGGTCTTAACATCTTTGATAGTGACATACTTCCTTTTGGAGAGGGTCTGAATGAGGAAGTTATCTAATTATAAAGGCCTTTTCTATAGGGGGTGGGGGTCACAAGAGAGTACCCACCCCATAGATGTATGAGATGCTAATCTTTCATGATCATTTTTGGGTGTCTTTAGATATACGAGAATACTGTATGATGAAATCACATGCCTCTATTTGAATAGTCCATCTTTGGATTACCAAAATGAATAGGGATATGTGTCATCAATACTGGTGGCCAAGTATACAAAGAATTATCAGTGTATTTATCACTCAGTGCGACACTAGTTATCATGTGAAGGTAGAGCACTCGTGGCCTGTTAGACTTCTATAGAATCTCTCCTTAAATTAAAATGGAATGATGTCACCAAGGATTTCATGATGGTATTTCTGATATCCCCTTGAGGTTGTGATTCTGTATGGGTGGTCTTTAATAGGTTGATCATGGTTATACACTTCCTATCTATGTGGGAGACATTCTCTATTGATGAGCAAGAAAGGATTTGTATTTGAGAGATTGTTCACCTTCATGGTGTTCCCTATTCTATCATTTTGGACTAAGACACCCATTTCAACTTACAATTATAGAAATAGTTAATGAAGGCATAAGGTTCATAGGTTTCTTGAGTATAACATATCCCCATGAAACCAAAAAGTAGTCTGAGTGGACGATATGGGTGTTAGTGGATATGCTTCTGGAAGGTATCCTTGATTTTGGATGATCATTGGAAAAGTATATATCTCTTGTTTAGTTTTCCTCCAACTAAAGTTTTTAGTAAACGATTCATATGGATACATATGTGTCCCTTTATGAAAGGCTATTAAATTCACCCCTATTATGGTTAGAGTAGAGGAGGAAGAACTACATGGTCCTCATCTCATTCAGGAGACTTCATTGCATGTCTATCTGATTTAGAAGAAAATGGATATACCTTACTCTAAGAAGAAGTCTTATACCGACCTTCATCATAGACCTTTGGAGTTTGAGGTGGGACAATAAATATTTATTCATGTTTCACACAAATGAGTCATAGATGAATACATATATAGGGAATGCGATTGCCTCATTACGTTGGGTCTTTTAAGATAGTGGAGAGAGGTGGTCCAATATCATATTTGTTCATGTTAGCTCAGAGGTTCCATATCATGCATGATTTCTTCCCTATATCATTGATTTGATGATTTCATGATGACCTATATCATTCGTTTGATCCTGAGGATATTGAGTTGGGGGAGGATATGTTATTCAGGTGCATCCAATATATATCATTGAACAGATCATGACAGCTCTGAAATATAGTTTTGTTCCATTGGTTTGAGTTTTATGACATCATATACATGTTTAACACAATATGTACGAGTGGTAAGCTAATGTACATATATTTTGGATGAGGTTCTTATTAGAAGACGTATTACCACCCTCTGAAGGAAATCTTGGGGATGCACTATCTCAAAGAGGGAAGGTTGTAATATCCTAAATTTTCTCAAATGGTATGGATATTTTTTCTTTGGTTTTAATAATTTGGTTTGGACCAAATAATGTATCCTATGGGTTTCAAGTAGATTTCATGGAGATCCAGGGCTTGTTCTGATCTTAGATCTCTAAAGTATGAATAGGAAAACTGGGCCACATGGTTAGGAGAAACTGTATAGCCCAGTATGCATGGTATCCCTAAACTATGTGGCTAGAGATAATGGCGTACTAGGGGCTGCACGGGTTTTCTACAACCATGAGACCCATGGAGCTTTATTTTCATATGTTTTACGCCTCTTTGATAGAGTCCATTTTCTTTATTGGCATACAGTTTGGAAAAATATGCAGACAAACCATGAACCCTTGTCTACGTGGATAAAAATATCATTTTACCATTAATGAACCAAAAATAGAACTCCCCTTTTCTCCTTCTAATTTATTATATGTGTCTTTTCCTCCCTCATTTTTGAATCCCTCTTCTCCTCCTCCGTAGGGTTTTTAAAACTCCCTTATCAGTCACAAAATCACTTTCAGTCAGATCAATTATGAATCTCTTGTTTCACTGTGATCCTCTCCCTTATATTTCAAGTTGTTCTCACCCTCTATTTCACTATTTATGCATGACATCTTCCCCCTATTTTCAATGCATTATATGATTTATTATTTATCTTCAATTCTAACTCTTTTTATGGGAAAATAATGGACGAGTGGAGCACTAGTAATCTAAGGATGGTGATCTAGTACTTTTCATCTTTTTTGTTACTTTTCATACAGTGTTCCCTTGTGTAACATGTCAGAATATTTTTTCTATTCCCCTTACATCTTCAATAAATAAAATTAAATGTGTGTTCATGTCCATTTGGAGACTAGTTAGTGGAAAATAAACCCTTGGTTGACCGACTTTAAAAAAGTCTCCCAAATGGGTGTGCTCCCCTCATAGTGGAAAAATAACCTATTTGAAAATATTTAAGCACATCTTGACATGTGATTCACGCTAAATAAAATCATATAATTTATAATTTGGTGTGCGATGAATGTGATCCATGTATTAGGCCCCTAATATTAATGTGTGATGCTTCTTATTCATTGTTTAGGTTTATTCCCCTTCACTTATAATGTATTACCTATGTTAATGGTTTAATATCAATGCCCTATACAATTTTATATATATCTTATATAAGTTGTAAATTTTTATGAGTATTCCTTATACCTTAATTACATTTTATTGCCTTGTGATTATGACATGGCTGTAAGGTTTGAATATAATGATTGTATAGATTATTTTTATATGATACTGAAATTAATTTTTGATGTTATGTGATTCTGTTTGTTATGCCAGACATGAAGACTGGTCAAGAGATAACACGGGTCACAACATAAGGACATCATTGATAGAATCACCATGCTTGGCTTGTATATAGTAGATGTGCCCGGAGAGACCCTTTGCTTTCCTTAGAAGGGATATCTGGTTGGATTACTTATAATCTTATGTGAAAAAGGTTCCCTAAGAGAGAAATAATGGTAGATCTCATTAGAAAGGTAGCTACACCATGACTCGAGTGAAACTTAGTCCCCTATGTGAAATACCTAGTATGGACTTAGAGATACAGTACCATGATTGATATAAGGTAAACCGTTACTGGTCACCTTGGAAAGACTCAATGGTATTGGTTTTGTCAGAGACTCTTATAGTGACCATTGGTGTTCTATTATGGATAAACTTAGAAGTAATCCTGATAAAACTATGGTATTTGATAGATTTATTTCTTGTATTGTGTGTGATTCATTATTATTAAATGATAATTATGATAGGTTTATATTCTATGGATGTGACTTCCAAGCCAAATTAAAAGATTTAGGCCAGTACACACATGTTTTTTTTAATTTATGATGGACCATGTATTCACTATATCACTTTTACAGGGTTCCTTTTATCAAAAATTATGCTTAGGCTGAAGTAGGGTGAATCAGTTAGGTATCCATTTATTAACCTGGGTAGAAGTGAAATTTATTTATTATTTTAATGCCTTTCATTCGCTATTTTTTATCACACACTTTTCATTAATACTACATGAAATTTATTGATCTAAACAGAATTGGTGGTGTCCTAATCGGGTTTTATCTCAAACCCTTCCTGGGAGACCTTTGGTACCTAAATAGACTTCATTATTATAGGTATAAACAAAGGGAAGAGGCTAGCTTCTGAGGCATGATTGTTTTCTTAAGACAGAGTATGAGAGAAAGGGACCGAGCCTATGCTAGTGATGCTAGTTGAAGTTGATTTAATCCTTTTTTATTTTTTAGAATGTGGTATATACTTATATCCCATGATCCCTATGGATTCTTTGTTTAGATACATGACACATCATCATCATAAATTTAATTTTTATCAATTTTCTTCTACCATCTTCCTGATGATTATTTCACTTAAAAGGTTTATTATAATTTTTATTCAGGTATTGTAGTTTATTATTACTAATTCCAAAATGATGATTCACTAGTCTAGTCATATTATATTCTTATTCTACTATATTTAATTTATTATATACAACTTTTCCTCACTCTGATCTATGACGACGTAAACTCCCTGCGGACACATCCGTGGCCCTTGTTTCTAGTCGTTATCCTTTGGCATACAAGGAGGCATTCCTAAGGTCATATAGACCACTTTCCTAGGGATTATTTAAGAATCTTATAGGTTGGGACACTACAAATATCATATAATTCCATCATCATAAATTTAATCCTCAACAATCTTGGTTATATGTGAGACTATAACATAAAACCCTTAACACTTTGGTAGAATTTAAATCATAAACCTCATAAAAGAAATAAATTAAAATGAAATAGTAAATACCATGAATATACAGATATTAATTATATAAAATATAAAAAGGGTAGAATATACTCCTCATAAACATAAATAGGTGTATAATATGAAACATGCCATAATGAAACAATATTGAGACGAATAGGCCTTACCTTGTGACTGAATTAATTGTAAACTACTTAAAAATCAATATAATAAATTTTTATTTATTATAATTCTATACCAGAACCATTTACATAAATATAATATCATTTATGATCAATTTATAACTTTTTAACGTTATTTTATTAAGTATTCTATATTAAAATCCTTGTTTTTAGGTGTTAATTTTTTCGCTTTTTAGGAATGTTTTATTTGGGATGTTTCGATCCTTACACTTTGATCATAGATACATACTCAAAATAATTTAAAATTTTCATTTATTATATATATATATATATATATATTCATTTGATACATATTTAAAACCATATATAAAATGGAGGGATACAAAATGAATTAGATCATTCATGGATATGGTAGTTTGTATATACCCATACACGATGTTTTCATTTTTTGATAAAAATAAAGAAATAAATTAAAATAATATTTTAACATTAAATAATCATAATAATATCATAAATGTGACATATATTCATTAAATACATAACTTTAAACATCCTTGTGAGGAGGTGATTGTAATTGGATCACACCGCATCGGGGAGATGGTTGTCTACAAATACTCAAGACTGATAGTTTCCCTTTTATTTGATGGCAAAGGGGTGGATAAGGTTGAAAAATAATCATAATAAAATCTAAGTATATTTATTATGCTAAATTAATCATGTTATTATGGATAAAACACATTTAGATATGGTGGAATAAGAAATAATATTGAAATATCTTAGTTACTATTTACACCTCTTCTTTTATAGAATTACTTTGGATTACACATTCATCCATGAAAGGTAGGTATTAAGAGAATACGAGTTGCTCTAAGATTAAAGTAAATAATCATAGAAGGTATTAAGGTATGTATTTTATTATCCTTATCTCCAATTTTTTTTTGAATAAGTGATGATATTAGGTTATCTTTTATATGTGATGAGAGGACACACTTAGAACTACATAAAATATTTAAATATAATTAATGTATTTATCCAGTATAATGTTTCAAAATGGCCATTTATTTGAAGATAAAGAGGAAAATTTTGAAATATATCTAATTTATTTTATAAAAGTTAGGGTTTTATTTTAATCCTTATCTTTTGGATTTCTATCTTCATTAATTTTTTTTAACCCTAACTATGATATTCCATTTTTTGTCTTTATGGGTAATAAATTTACTTCTAAGTTAAAAGTGTCTCCAAAATGGTATATGGATGAAATTTTAAAATAATTAACATTAAAAATTTAAATTTTATTATTTTTAATATTTTTATATCATTAAATAAAATATCATGAATGTTATTTTTAAGGCTATTCATTAAATTTGAATTTAAAGTCATCAAGAAAAAATTTATTTCCAATATGAATTATTTAACCAATAATTATAAATTATTATTAAAAAAATATTATTCCAAATCCATAATTTGACCAATTTTTTATCTTTATAATATCATTTACAAAACAAATTATATAGTTCTCATATGCATTGAGTCAGCATGGATAAAACATTTACGGTAATTATACTTTCACTGAAAATTACAAATAAATTAAAATCATTAAAATAATTCATTTCTGTTCCATAAAATATTTTATAGTCATTAATGAATCCATTTTATCACTATGGAAACAAATAATATAAATTTAAATCAAGTGAGTTAGATTTTGTTTTTACTTGTTTCTTATAATAATATAAGGAAAGTGGAATGTAAGTGACATATTTTTATATATTGGATAAATTTGGTCTAAAAATATCATAAAATAGGATAAATTTAGGTATTATATATACTTTAAAGCCATATCCCATATCTTTTAGCTAGTTTACCCTTACTGAGGTGAAAAATCATTGACAAAGTTACTATTTCCCCTGAAAAAAATAAAAGGGACCTATTTTCCAAATTTGAATCTCATGATTCCAAATATAGTATCAATTTTTATATATTAAATTTATATATGTTTTAGGAATCATTTTTTTTATAATTTGTCAAGCTCAACGAAAAATAGTTTTTTGGAAAATTCTTTTTATGCCCCAAAATAAACTTATACCCAAATCAATTTCAATGATGATTAATTTTTAATTAATTAGATTATATATTATTTATGAATACTTTTATTACACTAATATAACATTAAAAACACAGTGGGACTTTTAAATTACTATATCTAATGAAAATAAATTAAAGTATTAAAAAAATCATTATTTTTCACTATTTATTTAAAAATAAATCATTTTGGAAAAATATAAAAAATTCACCTTAAAACAATAATTATTTTATGATTTCAAAAATTATATTAATTTAACTAGGTAGTTGTTTTTATTTTTTTTATAAATTTAATAAGATATTTTTTACAAAAAAATCTATATAAAACCTTTTGGAGGAAAACATAAATTGGAATTATAAAATGACACTATAAAAATTTGAGTGCCTATTTATTATACATTAATCAATAAATTTTTATTATATAAAAAAATTATATATATTTCTTATAACATGGTTATTCTTATTCAAACAGCTATTTTAACGAAAATTTTATAATGGTCAAATTAAAATAATAATATTTTTTCCGTATATCACAGTTCATATAGAGCTTGATGTTGTATGTTAAGAAATATATCTAGTATAGTTTTATTTTAAACTAAATTTTAGAGGGTTTTTCATTTTCTTAATATAAATAAATGGCTTCGTCAAAATATCATCTTGTAAATATAGGGTTCAATATTATTGATTAAATTTTTTTAAAAACCACTTCGAACGATGCAATAATAAAACTTCCATTGAAAGGGGAATTAAAAAACATAATTGATAGCTGAAATAATGCATAATTAGGTTCTTAGATAAAGGAAACATTAGTGTAAATTTAAAATATAAACATATAGGTAAAAAGAAACATTCTAGGAATAATTAACAGTTATAGAGAACCTGATCTTAAGGAAGTTAATGTCCAAAAAACCATAAATTAGTTATGGATAAAGAAGACCATTAATTAAACAAAAAATGAAGTTAAAGGGAGAAATTTTTTATTTC
The DNA here is from genome assembly GCA_963277665.1 of Viscum album. Lineage (NCBI taxonomy): Eukaryota > Viridiplantae > Streptophyta > Magnoliopsida > Santalales > Viscaceae > Viscum > Viscum album. Next base: position 999,047,152 of record OY728135.1, read on the forward strand.
TATATCCTTTTTCTATAGTTGAGGGACAATTTGATAATCAAGATATCGAATATGATAAATAAACGTACCAAATATTTTTCTATTTCATAAGATCAATTTCACCATTAAGTTATTCTTTGATCAATTTACACTTATAACTCCTCACTTACTCCAGGAAATGAATATTCATGATGAACTTTTTTTACCTAAAGCAATAAAATTAACTTTTAAATGATCATAAGATCCATTATATAATAGAAATTCTTTCCTTTTATATCTTGACATATACCAAAACCGAAATTGTTTTCACAATTTATTCAATATGGATTAATATATACATGATGGAATAATATATTTAACACTAAAATATTATAAATAACACCCAACATTCAAATTAAACATTACATAAATAGTTAACCATAAGAATCATCCAAATCATGTTTGAACAAATTTAAAACCCAAAAAATATAGAGGTTTTTATCACATACATTTTTTCAAGATCAACAATAACATTTATCAACAAACAACATAAATTATATCATAATTTCACATACCAAACTCTTCACTACTTTGAACATATATTCTACTAAAACATGCTAATAGTTTTCCAAAATGACATGAATCACTATTAAACCTCAATGAAAATCATATATTTTTCAAAATAATAACTCTATATAAAATATATAATATATCACATGCATCCAAAAAAATTAAATAAACTTTTTCAAATAAAAAAAGAAATCAATTTTCTATTAAATATCTAAAACATTTCCCAGTCACCAATAATATCCAAGCTACTTTATCAATATGAATCCTCTATTTATCCCAACTGAACATTTTTATCTCAGCATTAGTAAGATATTAAGGGTTATCTTTCTCTCAATCATGTGATTTCCAAAAATATCCCCTTACCACATAAACATATTTCATGGTTATTGGTACCATTCAACATAAACATGAAAATAATTAATGAAAAACTATATCAAAACAATCCAAAGAGTCTTCAAGATTCATTTTACATGAATATATGAAACACTTATAAAATAAAAATATTGAATCATAATATATAAATTCCTAAATAATTCCACATAAATTATTGGAATAAAATATTCTTGTATTTAGTCTAGGGGTTATTCCTTAGATTACGAAATTGATCTGGATTATTCCCATGTTCCCTACACATAAGACATTGAACTGTAAATGGTTACTTAAGATTTAATTTATTTCTCTATATTGAGATATTTATTTTTCCTCAAAAAATAGTTTCTTTAATCCTTCATTCTCCCCACATAAAACGTCTTCCTGATTCTTTGAGTTATTTAGCTAGGTGCTTCTTCCCATATTTCGACATATAGAAAACTAGATCTTCTTCCATGTATGGTCTTCATGAAAAGTAATTTTTTATTTTTTTATTTAATTTGGAAAAACAATTATTTTATGGTTTTTAATCATATTTAAAGACTGTTGGGAAAGAAAAATAAAAAGATTTTATATTCTATCTTCCATTTTATTTGGTAGATTATTATTTCATTGATTATATCATCTATTACATTATACATTAAGATATTACTCCCAGTTCCATCCATTAACTAAAAAACATAGTTTTTGAAATATTAATCATATTGATAAATCATGTGATTATAAAAATAATTTAATGGATGTGTAAATCATGAAAAATTATTTTCAATCCATGACAACTTTGATTTAATCTAGGTCATCCTGGTCATTATTTATTTTAGTCGATCATAATTTTTTATACGGAAATAGGGATACAAATAGGGACACAAATCAATTTTCCATAAAAGAATTATTTAAGAAATTCTAGTACTTAGAGAGAGGAACATGAAATGAAATTTTTTAATTTATATAGATTACCATAGGTTATGAAAAATATTAGAATTTTTATAGATAGATCATATAATTTTATCATCATAAATTTAAGTATAAACAATCCTTGTAAATAGTGAGATTGTAACAGAAAATCCTTTTTTCTTTGTAACTTTTGAATCCAAACCTCATAAAATAAATAACATTAAATGAAAATTTAAATACCATTAATATAATAAGATTAATTATATAAAATAAATAATGGGTAGTAGATACACCTCATAACCATAAATTGGTGTACATTATCAAACATTTCTCAATGAAACAATATTGAGACAAAGAGCCCTCACTTTATATCCGTCATGATTTGCAAGCACCATAACCTATGGTATATATATATATTTATTTATTATAATTATTCATGAATATAATTTAAATAAATATAATATCACAATTTATCAATTTATAAAATTTTAACAACTATTTATTAAAAATTCATTAATGAAATCCTTATTTCTTGGTGTTAACTGATATATTTTTTCCAAAATGTTTAATTTTGGTAGTTTTGTTCTAAAGAATTTTATCAAACTTACAAAATATAAAGATTTTTATTAATAAAGTTTATATCAAAAATATTAATTATACACATATTTACAACCATTAATTAAAGGTAAATATTGAAAAAAAATCACTATTCATTGAGATAATAGAATGTACACACAAATAGCTGTCATTTTTATTTTATAACAAAAATAATGAAATAAAGATAAATAATATTTTGTCAATAACTATTAATAATTACATAATAAATATAATAAAATTTGTTAAATACATCAAATTAATGTTCCAAGTGAGGTGATGATGGAAATGAATCACATCTCTTCGTGGTGGTAGTAGTCAATACAAACACATGAACGATACTTTCATTTCCCATTTGATAGAAAAGACGCGGGAAATGTTGTTAAATAATAATAATAACAACTAATTTTATTTATGATATCTTATTAATCATTTTATGATGTATAAAACAGTTTTATAGAATGTGGAATAAAAAAATAAAATTGAAAGAGCATGGTTAAGACTTAAACCTTTTCTTTTAGAGACCTCCTTTGGATTACTTATTAACCCTTGAATGATATGTCTTAGAATAATACCAATGGATCTAGGATAAAGGTAAGGGATTTAGTTAGCTTTTAGGGTTAGTATTGTCTAATCTATAAAGGGAAAAACTTTTTGAATAAGGGATGAGATGTGATTTTCTCTTATAATTGGGGAGAGGAAACACTTGAAATTAATTAAAAGATTTAAATATAATTAAAGTATTTCTCAAGTATAATTCAAAAAAATGGAATTTTATTTGAATATAAAGAGGATATTTTCAATATATAATCATCCAATAAAATTTCTTCACGTTTTTGTTTCATCTAAAAACTTATCTTTTGGTTGGACCACATCATTAACTCCTTTCAACATTAGCCATGGTAACTCATTTTTTAGCTTTTAATGGTCATAAATTTTCTTTCAAGGTGGAAATTAGCTCATAAGTTGTCAATGGATAAAATGTTAGACCATTAAACATTATAAATGTCCTATTTTAATATTATTTTACGTTTTACTCATTTAATTAAATTATATCTAACATAAAATAGCATAAATTTCATTTTTGTGACTATTCATTAAATTTGTCTTTAAATAAATCAAGATAAAAAATTATTTTGAATATAAAATATTTAAAAAATAATTATATATTGTTAACAACCATAAATATCATGTAAATGCAAAATTAAGCAAAAAAATACTTCTTTTAATGATTTTAAAACCATTTACTATATTTATCTGACTGTTTGCATAAGCACCGAGCCATCATTGCATAAAAATTTAAGGAAATCATAAAATCAGCCAAAATTAAAGAAAATTAGATCACAAAAATAGTTAATTTCTGTTCAATATAACTTTTTATATTCAACAATAACTTCTATTTATCTATCTGGAAAAAATAATTGAAATTAAAATTAGGAGAGTGAAATTTTGTATTTTTTTCTATTCTTAAAATAATTTAAATGTTATAATGAATGGAAAGTGAAAATAAATTACCGTATTTCAAAATAAAGGATATATTTTGATGAAAAAAGCATAAAATATGATAAATTAATGTTTTAGATGGATTTACATCTTTATTCCATAATTATGGACCTATTTTACTTATTTTACACTTACCGAGGTGCCAAATCAATACCTTTGTTAGTACTTAGAATAACCAAAAATAAAAGATATATATTTAAAAAAAATAACCAAATGATTAAAAATATGGAATAAAATTTTAAGTATTAAAATTAAATAAGTATAAGAAAACAATTTTAGTATAAATGTGTAAAACAGAACAAAAAAAAACTTTTTAGAAAAATGCACTTTCATGCCTAAAATTGAACTTATAAGAAAATAAATTATAAAGATGATTTCAATGAAATTAATTTGATTATTTTTAATTAATGGAGTAATATTTTATTTAATTCTCAATTTTAAAAAATAATTAGTCTTTTAAATTTAATGATTTAATTAAAACAAATAATAGTTTTATAGAAATGAATATTATTCCATGATCTCTTAAAAATAAATCATTCCTAAAAAATTTAAAAAATTCGCCATAATATAATATTAAAATGATAAATTCAAAAAAAATATTAAATTAATAAAATAAATATATAATTTTTTTATAAAGTTATTATAATTTCCATGCAAAAAAGTCTATAAAAACTATTTTTGACGAAAATATATTTTTTGATACATAAAATAACGTTACTGAAAATTTGGGACTTATTTATTATGTATTAATAAATAAATTATAATTATAAAACACACACACACACATATGTATTTTATAACTTTTTATTCTTATTTACATATCAAATTTAATGACTAGGTTATATTGGTCGTATTTAAATTATAATATTTTTATAGAATATCGCAGTTCCCTTAAATCTTAGTGTTTCATGTTGAGAAAAATATTGAGAATAATATTCTCTTAAAATAAAATTTTAGGGTGTTAAATTCATTCCCAATTTATGATATTAAAATAATTCTAAAATAGAAATATAACACAATATATTTGGCACACTAAATGAAATTTTATAACATAACACTCAAAAAAACATGAATAAGGTATTGAGTTATATTAAAAAATGAGAAAAATTACAAAGAGTTAAAGTCAATAATGGAAAAACTGAAAATATATAATAATTTAAAGTTAGGAATTTTTTTTATATTATGATTATAAATTTTTAGATATTTATTTTTTTGATTTTATTCCTTCTCAAAAGACATACTTTCTTAGGTAAAATATTTACTTATTGAGGATGAAGAACCAAATTACAACCCTCCTAGGTACAATAAATAATCAATATAATTTTTGTGAAGTAAATATAAGTTCCTCAATAATTTATTTTGATGAAACTAAATAACTAGATCTTCAAAAAATCAAAATGGGTATTTTTTCATAACTCTGAACTACGTTCTCAATGACAATGTAAGTTTTCTTGGAATCCAAAATAACACCTAACCATGAAAGCTCAAAAATTTCTTCAAACCTATATTTATTCAACTTAACCATAAAAAATAAATAAACTCACAAGTTAAACCCTATTTTTGAACCACCTATATCTTATTTATTTGAAAATATAAAATAAATAAGATATGATCTCTTCAAATATTCCATGATTTTATTATTATGGTTGAGGTTTTAGGGTTTAGATTTGAGAGATAGACTTTAGAGTATTTAATCAAATCTGTATTTTAAACCAAAAAGATCAACTAATTAAAAAAATGAATACCAAACTACACTTAACAATAGATTTACTCAAATAAACAAAAACATTAAAAATTTAGTACTGAGTAAAATAAAAATTAAAAAATTATAATATTACATATTTGGTGTTTGATTTTACAAATCAATAATTGGTATTAAATATCTAACATTGATATTTTATATAAATCATATCGTATAATTTAATAATAAAAATAATATTATATAATATTTAATGGACAATAGATATGATGTAAGTAAAATTGTTGTGACTAAAAACTTATATATAAATCATGAAATTAATTAAAAATAAAATAGAAAAACAAAATATACTCACCAAAATTCATTAAAAAACAAAAATAATTTCTTAATAAAAACAGAATGCCCATAAGAAAGTGGTTTAGTGATTATATATTCTAATTAGTGTTCATTGGTAGAGAAAATAAAGATAAATTTCACCTTTTGAGCATGATATATCTTAAAATGAATACTAATACTAATGTTCTTAGATATTTAAGGGTTTGTTGGATTTTTTGGAAAGTTTTATTTCTCTTATGTCATAAAATTTGTTGAGAATATGTTCAAAAATTGAACAAAAATCTTTTAAAGTGTCTTTCATCCACAAAATGTGTGCATTATATTCACCAAGTCCAAATATTTTATCATTATTATTTAATATTAAAATAGAGAGTTATTTCAATGTAGAATAAGAAACTAAATCTCTTATCAAAAAAATAAGTATTTCCTAAGGAAAACATCATATATAGTCTAAAACCACGAGATTTAGCATCAGAATATGAAATTAAATCAAATAAATATCATTTTTGAAATAAAAAAATATTGAAAAAGAAAACCATTACGATTTATTAAAGTACTTTTTACATATTTTAGATGAAATTATAAATTATTCACTTCAAATATAGTGTATAGGTATAAACAAATAATGATATCTATATTATAATAAGCCAAATATATATAACTCTCAAATATTCCTCTGTAATTTTTTTTCAATAGTTTCCCAGCTTCATCTATATTAAGTTTAATATTTAAAATCAAATGAGTTTCATATGGTTTATAATTTTCTTATCCATAATATTTTATTAACTCATGTATATAATTTCATCAATGAAAAACATTTAAAAAATTATTCTAAAACATTTTAAAACCATGTAAATGTTTCAACACATCCAGTATTATCATTTTAAAATTTAATTTAATGAGTTAATAAAATTAATTAAAGAATTTATCTTATGTGTTTAAAATCACATCATCAAAATATTTTTAAACATGTGAAATATATTTATATAATTTCTTAATGAACTTTATTTGAAATATCAAGACTATAGGAAAACCATTTCATCAAATTAAGGAACTATTATTATTATACCAAAAACTATGAGATTTTTTAGGACTATATAAAAGTTGGTAACACTAGAAACCAAATATTGTTAAATTGTATTTTAAAAAATATGGGGTTGTTCATCATAAAAATTATCTATGATAAATAAATTTTAAAAATACGATTTAACATCCATTTTGGATAGTTTAAAATTAATATGAAATATATAATATGGAAATATTCTAATGGATTCTAACATAGTGATAGGTACTAATATCCCACCATAATCTATTCTTTTCACTTCATTAAAACCATATTGTGCTAACCCAATTTTATTCCATGTTATCACTCATTGAATAACTCACATATTCCTCAAAAAATATATTTTACCTATATATTGATAATCATGGATACAGTTAAATAATTCCAAAAACTTTTTTTTCATAAACTATTTAAACTCTTCTTATATAGTTAAAACTAAACATTCATCACTCAAGGTTTTTATATGGTTTTTAGTACAAGTTTTTAAATACTTAAAACGCTGAAATATTTACATCTATTATTATTATTATTATAACACATCCATCTAAACCACTAAAAAATAGTTTTTAATGGCTTTCAATTTATGGTTTTAGGGTTTCTAGGAATAAAACTCTCACTTCCATTACCTTGAAACATTTCAGGACTCATATGTATATTTAGATGTTACTCATAATTATATTTTTAATTTTTCAAAAGATTATATAGTGTTAATTTATAAACAAAATCATCATAGAAATCAATGTATGTTTTCTTATATGAAAATGGGAACATTCATAAAACTTCCCTTGAAATAATTCTCCAAATATCCATGACCTTTTATTGAAAAATCTATAAGATTTAAAAGTAGTGAAATAATTAAGAACCATTCCTTCATTTTCCATTGTATCATATTTAATAGGATTATCCATAATATTATATATAAAAACAATTCATAAAAAACTGGAGTATATATTTTTTTCTTTCATTAATTACATATTTTATATTATGTTTTCATTAAAACATGTATTATTAAAACTCTTTGTATGTATTGAAATCTTTATTTATAGACACAACCCAAAAATGAGGAAGAAATATACATTCACATAATTTTTTTATTAATTTTTTTTACAAATTCATAATCCTCCTTTCAATAAAAACATTATATTGGGATTTTCATTGGGTTAGATAACTTTTTATTATTACCATAAATTAAAAAAAATTAATTAAAATAATTATTTTAAAATTACACTCCAAGGATAGTACTAAAAAAACATTTTTTCATATTTTTATTTCTTAACTATTGTTCTAAAATTCTTTATGATATACTAAGATTCAAACTTAATCATTAAAAATTAAAAACCAAGTAAATTTAAAAAATCCATTACCCATTATTTTCTTATAGGGATTATTATTATAGAAGTTTTGAATATTTACAAGTGGATATTTTCAAATATTATAGATATTGAATTATCATTGATTTATTTAAATGAATATTTTTTATGCTTTCTGATTTTGAAATCATCACATTGCCTCTTTTATACAAACATTATATAATTAATATTTGAAATAAGAAACACCTTGAAGAACTTCCTCAAAGAATAAATATTACAACATTAATGTATTCTATTTCAAATAAAATATTACATAAATTTAATATTCATAAAATTTATATTATATATATATATAATTAATAAAAAATTTATGTATAGAAAATTTCAGTTCTATGAAATCTATATTTTTAAGTAAAAAATATGAATTTAAATAGTGAAAGAGTTGAGAAATATTTTTCAAATTATTCTTTATGAATTCGAAATGTAATTATTTTTTTGAGGGGGACATGTTATAAATTTCAAATATTCTAACAATAATACCTCAAGAAACTATGTCCAAATGGGACAAAAACACTATCATTTCTTGATAATTAAAATAAGTTTTATAAATATCTACTAATATTTATTTAGAAGAAACTGTACACATACTATTTAAATTTTCACTTTTTTGGCTTGTTTCATAAAAAAGTTAGTTTTTTGGTACATAAATTTTTTTTTCTTCTTGATATTCTATAAATTAATAAATTTCATAACAAAATATTTTTGTATTGATAATAAATTATAACTTTGAAATTTTATAAATATTTAAAAATTTAAACCCAACTATCACTATATATATAATGAAAATTAAATAAAAAATCATTGGAAAAATTTCATGTAACAGAAAATAAAAATGAACAAGAAATAATTTTTTGTCTTTTTGATATATGAGAAAAGTAATTTCATGAACATTTTATATTTTGGCCATTTCTTCATAATATGTATTTACATTTAGCATGAATTTTCCTTCCTAGTATAATATTATTGTATTCCTCAACTTGAGTACTTACTAGAAGCTAATTTCATTAAATAAATTTTAGATAATAAATAAATAATTATATAACCATTCCTTGAAAAATTTAATTTAGCATTATCTTAATTGATTTTGATTCTAATAAAAAATTACATTACATATATTTTTCAATAAAAACATTATAATTTTATTTATTTTGTGATTTTTTATTTTTTTTCTTTAAATTATAAAATACATAATCAAGAATGGAAAAAACTCATTATTCTCATCAAAAAATAATTTCCAAATCTAGAAATTGGTTAGAGGAATAATTTTACCTCTTTAGTTTGAGTTGTAAATCAAATTTTTATCTTATTGGTTTGATTGATCAACTTTAGATTTAAAATGAGGTTCACTGCTAGAACACTCAAAATTACTCCATGTAGCCATTATAACAATTTTTTCTTTCTTGTATTTTTATTTTCTATAAAACTAATTTTCAAATTTCATTTTATATTTATGTTGAGGGTGGTCATTATTGATATTCCAAATACTCTTAAACTCATATCAGGTCACATAATTTTAATTTCCATTTGTATTTTTCAATGTATTAATTGAATTTTTAAACCTATTTCACTTCTTATAGAATTTTTTAAATATTATATATATTTGAGAAGGGTCATATCTATAATTTGATCAATTTTACTCATAATATCATGAGTTAGAAAATATTTATTTTTCCTTCAATCCATTGAACCTATTAATTTGAAAGAATCATTACTCTAATCCACTAACATGTTATCATCCGCTTTAGATTACATTGTTTCATATTATATCACATGTCATCCTATTAATTTTTTTTAAATCATTAAATTCTGTATACTATTGAATTAGAGTTGATATACCACTCTATGTATCATATTGAACTCATAAGACACTCAATGTTTAGACAGATTATTGAACAAAATATCTTAAATTAGATTCATTATTTACAATCTTTATGAATCACCCATTCATATTTGTAATAATTCTCATGTAAAATATTTTAATTGATTAAAAAGTTGTTTTATAATTATTTTTCCATGACTATATCACATTTCTAGTACCCTCATAACCAATAACTATTGTTTTCAATATTCCATAAGTGTTAGAACAATTAGAAACTAAATTGAACTCCTCATAACCTATTTCAAAGATATTAGAATTATAATATTTGAAATTTAGATAATAATAATTATCTTGATTAGTAAAACATAATCTTGTTTCACTATTAAGAATTTTTTAACATTTAACCAACTTCATGTAATCTTTGAATCCATTAATTTTAATATGTATAATAATTCAAGTTTTCTTATAAATATAATTCTCGTATATAACATAAGGTGATCTTACCATTGATATATCTTCTATTGGGTCCTTTTTTATAGTAATAAAAGAATATATCATTAATCCTCAACTAGTATGTTAACTCAATTTATTTCATTAATAACAAATGTTTTCATAGATTATTTATATCATTGAATATATAAGGGGTGAATTTAGTTATTAAATCTCCCCTTAATTTTTTTTTAAATTTAAAAAATTCCCTAATCAAATAAATCTTTTGGTTTGTCCTCTTATTGAGATTTGATACTATATAAGAAATAATGAAATGATATAGAAGAACATAAATGGTTTTTTATAGTGGTATGGGGTTTTCTAGTAAAAACATCTACTCTACCCATCCAATATCCCAAAAAATTATGGTAGTTTTATTAAAATTATTTTCTATATAATCTCATAAATAATAGTTAGTATTGGTTATAAAATATTTCAACTGAGCCCTCCCACTTATAAAACAATAAGACCAATATTTTGTCTCTCCCACAAAATTAACACCAAAAGTGGGAGAAACATAACTTAAAAATATATATATTGTTAAAACAAATTAGAAAAAAATTGTAAACACCCTTATATTTTAACAGAATAATATTATGTTATATACAATAAATGACATGAAACACCAATCTTAAACGATACATGAAATAAAATACCTTTATAACATAGCTTCTAAATTAGAAGGTATGAATATTATGAAATATATTATCAAAATTATATGGTTTACACATAAATAATATATATATATATTTATTATAGATAATATTAGAATCATTTTAATGAAAAAGAAATGTTTTCTGAGAAACTATATTTTTCAAAAAGATTGTTTATTCACTCTTTGTGAAAAAATTGAAAATTAATTTTTAAAAATTTTAAAACAATTATTGGAAAAAATAATCATAATTATTGAAATCATAATATCAACCTTATTTTAGAGTAAATTTATTATATTTTACCGAAATGTTTCTTTTCTTGATTAATAATGAAAAAATGAATTTTAATTGAAAACAACCTTTTTTGTTTAAATTAAATATAATGTTAAAATATATTTTTAATTTTTTTGAAGAATAAATATTTCAATTATATATAAATTAATCAATTTTTGGAATAATTTCTATATTGAATTTCGAATAAAAACTTAGTAACCTTTTAAACCTTTTCTCTTTAAAGAACCCACTTTCACATCACATCTTTGAGATTTATTTTAAATAAAATTTTGTCAATTTATTAACCTAAATTTAGATAAATAGATTCCATATTAGGAATAATAAGAATTTATATTATCTAATATGTTTAACATAATTTTTTAAATAATAATTAGAGAAAAGTTATAAAATTATTTACCATGGTTATGGTTAAAATAGTGTTTTTCACATTACATGTGTTTGTATTAAACATAATTTTACACACAAATAATATTTATATTTAATAAATTTTGTTTAATATTTATAATTATTTGGTATAAAGAATCCAAAAATTATCATTTTAATTTTATTCTTAAAACGTAATTAACCTAGGTAAATAAAAAGATATAATTTACTATGGTGAAAATTAAAAGGGTAAAATTATGTTAACTTAAAGCCTAAAGAATAACTTGATAAAAATATATTTTTTTGTGTGTTGGATGTGTCTATAGACCAAATAAAATCAACATAGATTATTTATTAATTTTTGGAATAACATGAGGTAAGAGTGACCTTCCAATAGTGAATACTTTTTGGAATTTACAAAACATCCACCACTACTCAATTATAAAAGGGCACTCCCTATTCTCTCTTATTCACACCTTAAAACCTCTTTGGTTTGGCCAATACCTTCTCTAATAAATTCATAAATTCCCTATTATAATCTTATACTCTTTATTCTGTGAATTAATCCAAACTACTAATGATTTTGGTGAAAACCAATGAAGGACACCTGAAGAAGAGGTAGTATTCATCAACAAGAGTTTTCGTTTTATTTATTCCTCCACCACCTTGAATTATAATTATACCCTGATGATATAACAACCTCAATATAATACATATAAGGATTTGTTTTTATGTTACTTTTAATACATAACCATCTCTATTCCATCAAATGGGTTACGAAATCATCATTCTTGTGTACGGAAGACTACTGCCTTGTGAACTGATGTCATTCATTTTACCCTTACCACAACTCATGATTGGGTATGATAATGGATAAAAAATATATATGTGATATTTATAACATAATTATATATATGTATTAATTATATTATATATAACTTTTTTAATTTATATTCTGCAGGGGATATTATAATGTCACTCGTGTGTACGATAGACAATTTCCTCGCGAGGTGAAGTGATCTGTTTTTCACTAACACTTTACATGGAAGGTAATAAGTATAAATATAAGGAATATGTGTGATATAAATTTCATAATTATTATATTATGTACATATTTAACCTTTTTAATAAATAATATGTCAAATTAATTTTAACCTATTCTCTCACTGAGAAATGATAATGTCATTCATGAACGTGTGGACTACCGTCTTTATGAAGGAATTTGATTCTCTTTTATTCACCAGACCACATAGATGATATATATAAGTTTATATAATTAAATAATTTTCTATTTGTGATATTATAATCACTATGAAAAGATAAAATATTACTTCCCTTATTTCCATAATTATCCTTGAAAAATGTAAATGTTATTTATGCATACGTACAACCTACTGTCTCCATGATCGTAATATTAGCACATTTTTTATTACTGTCTTTAATGATTATTTATAAATTAATATATTAAGGAGATCATTATTTCATGATTATTAATATATTGACGTTCAAATAATTATATCCTAGACCATATTCAGACTACCAATTTGTTTTGACACACAAGACGAATATGGTTAACACATCTGACAGAAACATAACAAATTTAGTAATTGTGTAAAACACTTTAGCATGTGAAATAAAGGTAATAAAAAAATTTAAAAATTCTATAATTTAATTAAATAATTAAACTATATGTATTATTCAAGAATATAAATACAAACAAGACAAGTTAGACTCATGGTAAGGGACTTCAACTCAATTTCCTTTCATTGAGGAATATTTTGATATTATGCACCATTTTTATTTTATAAGGTGTCTATAAATGTCATTTGAAATTTTATATAATTAATTCAACTATTATATTGGTGTTTAATTTTTAATTAATGTTATTCTTAATGGGTCTTACAATTAATGTGTTTCCCAAGTGATGAGGGACTTTTTTTAAAAAAAACCATCTTTTAATGTTTTCCTTCCAACGATATCGCTTCCATGTCCATGTGTTAAAAATCAATTTATTAATGTTTATATATAGACATAAAATACATATAAATTAAATTTAGGTCTATTATTTACTTTATTTTAATAGCTTAAAAAAGAATATTTTTACATGTTTTATAATTTTTTTTTTGAAAATGATAAAAGTAGTGTTCTATTTTTAACATATAAGGTGATAATGATATTTCTCATCACTGTGATTATTATTTGATTTATTTATTCCTTTTCAAGATTTCATTTTTTATTAAATCAAAAACAATATTTCCATTTTTTGGGTTATTTTGGTATTGAAAATGGTATTTTTAAAGAAGATGGTATTTAGATATCTAAAAAGGTTTCTTATATTTTGGTTTAAAAGAGTTTTTTTTAGTTTTTTTATGATGAAAAAGTGAATGAATAACATTTTTTATTCATGATGTGGTACTTGGACATTATATGAAAAAATTGATGATCCTGATATCGCTAATACTAAGGGTTGAACCCCAATACATCTAAAATGTGAGCATGATATGTCTTATATGAAGGGTTGATACCCATTATAGATCATGGAAAAAAGGTGAGGTCAATACAACTTATATGAAGGGTAGATCCCCATTATAGCTCATGGGTGAGCATAATACAACTTTTATGAATGGTGATCCACATTATAGCTCTTCAATACATTGAGTAATGATTATATTGGAATTTAGCTGTATGGTTATTTTAATTAAAAGGGTTCTGAAAGGGTTTTACTAATATTATTCTCTAAGGTAATAAAAATGATTTTTAATTGATTTATATGGGGTTTGAAGGATTTATTTGATAAAAAAATGTGTTTTTTTTCATGTGAATTTTTTTCATTCTATATACTCAAAAACATTCAATGTAAAGGTAAAAATTATGCGAGTTCTCCTTTTTCACTAGAATAATAGTTTTCGTTATTTATTTATGTACCTTACCCCTATTTTTTTGCTTAATACACATTTTACAATGTTTTAATGGGGGTTTAAGATGTTTAAGTGAATGGAAGATGTAAAATTTAAAGTTGTACGTATTTTAAATAAAGATAAACTATTATTTATTATTAGAAGATTTATATTATAAAAAATGGATACAAATAAAAAGCATGAAATATTAATTAATTTTTTTTTTATTTATGATTTATGGCCTAATTCTATAAAACTACAAACCTAAAAAGATCCTGAAATATATGAAAATTAATTATTTACTTGAATATCATGAAAATGTATTGTTTACGTCATGATAATTATAATTGGAATCAGTAAAAAGTTTTTATTTCTTTAGAGGTTATGATAATGTTAAAAACATTCCATTGAATGATTATACCTTATGGATAAGTTGAAATGATATATAATTTTAATCTTTCCATATTGATTCATATAAATATGCCTATTTGCAATGGTTTTCCATAGAGATAATTTGGGTACTATATTGGGAAGGCATCAAGAGGAAAATATCCTTCTAAATTAGAATCCCAATATATTTAGAATTTGATCAGAATAGTTTATTATAGTTATGGATTAGTTGACATAAGTTATAAATGGTATTTTTATCATTTCTAGAGAGGAACCTAATCTATCACAATGGAAAATGTATATAGTATATCATCTCATGAGGAAACATCCCATATAAATTAGTGGAAGATATGAACTTGTAATTGATGAAGGATAGATCAATAAACTAGAGATATTGAAGTCATGGGATGTTCATAACATCAAAATGTATCACTTTCTATTTATCATTTTGAATGTAAAGATAATAAGTAGTGGTATTTGGTTAATAATACAGGAGATATTTATGGTATTGATGCAACAAAATTTGGAAAATTAAAGAATATTTTCTATGAGAAATAATTTCTTATGGTTTGTTGGATTAGGATAGAGAAAAAATTCTTGGAATTGTGGAAAAGGGATGATGATTTAGTGTCTACATATGAAGAAAATTTGACAAGGTTGTACAGGTATGTTTTGGATTTTATTTAATAATTTTATATTAAAATTAATGTATTTTACTCGAGATTAAAACCAAGTCTATGAAGAGATTTGGCCTCATGATAATATAGAAGTTATGAGAAAGTGGTTTTTTGAGATGTTGTAATATCCAGACCTTTTTTTGATGAAGTATCCTACTCAAATATATGTAATCCTTTTCCTTTTTTAGGTTTTACATTGGTTGAGGCTTTTCATGGTTGCATTTAAATGATATTTGAATGTTTTTCGAGGGGTTTTAGGCAGTTCACAGTTGGAAAAATATTTTACAAAATTGTGCACCTTGCCCTAGAAAACCGTGTAACCGTAGATAGAGAGATATTGAATGGTTAGCACATAGTTTGTGAAAATATTCTCCCTATTTAGAGTAACCATGAACCCCCAAAGGAGAGGCTCTTAGTTATGGTACAAAGTTTGGAAAACCATGTTCGCTAGGCTAGTAAATCATGCACACATGATTTAATCCTCTAAAAATAAGTTTTAAAACTACCAAACCCTCCAACCCTCACCTTAATTTGACCAAACTCGAAACCAGAGGTTTAATCTCATTTTAGAGGCTTTCAATTAGATTCTAAGGGCTTATGAACTCCTTTACCGATAAATAAAATACTTTATTGAATATTCTTTACCTCTACTAGTAAGAGATTCTCATCCTGATTAGTTGTTCCCTATGTCACCCATCTTTATCTAATCTTTCTAAGGGTTGATTTCCTCCATTGATGATAGTTTAAATATAGTTTATCATGGATCTCATCCATTTGATATTGGATCAAGGTTTCAAATATAGATCTCATTCTTCAATTTGAAATTGAGCATTCCCATTTACCTTGGTGATTTTCATTGAAAATAATACATTAATGATCTTGAGTTAGGTGGAATAAATTTCATATCCCATCGTTCTGATTTAATTTTGGGTATGTAATTGAGAAAATTATAATTTCCATGTTTTGGATATTACATAAGAAATTGAATAGATTAAGTTGAATTCCAATGTGATAATGAATTGGGTTAAACATGGGGTTATTGAAATTAGTTTAATTGTGACCATGAAATTTATTGGTTAATGGGATTTTTTAATTTCATAATTAATGTAACATTGAGTTGGTTGATAATGGGAATTGAGAGATATTTCGATTAACCATGAAGGGTTAATGGGTCATGTGAATAGATGTTGATAGATGGTCTAATGATTTATTGTTCATATAATTCCATGTGATTAATTTTTTTTTCTTAATTGATGATTGAAAGGGTATATCAGGATGTGAATTTTTTATTTGAGGGTAGTTATTGATTAATCTTGTTAAATTTGATATGTGTGATATATGTGATAGATTAAGAAATAGGGTGTCAAACATGGACTGATGCTCCAAATACCCATAGGTTTCTAGCTATGTCATTCTGGACCAAAATGCATTAATTTTTTATTATTATATGTGACATGGACTGATGCTTCAAATACCCATGGGGTGTGGGATGGAGACAGATGCTCTAAGTACACATGGGGTGAAGAAAACAACGTTCTATGACCATGATATTTGAATTGGACCGAAGCAGGTACTGATAGTATAAGTGTCACCGTGAATATAATAATTTATTTAGTTAATCAAAAAAAAATTAAATTTAAAAACTATTTAATTTATGCATTGCAATTTATTCTTTTATACAACTGTATACTATATTTTTGATTGGATATTGTGTTAGATGTTGTTGGTGGTGGCCTACTGAGTTGTAGTCACACCCTACTCGGGTTGCCTTATTAGTACCCAAAGAGAATTCATGTTTACTGTATAAAATAATATAAAGAACCCTATATTTGATGGATGAGTTAGGATGAATCATGGATGAGGGAACAAAATGTGATGTCAAGACCCTCTTATGGATTTTTTAGTGAGTCTATATTATTTGTTTTTATTTAGAAACATGAAACATTTATGGAATGACCTATATATTATTATTTTTTGGATATTATATTATTTTTTCATCATCATGTGATACTAGTATTATTTTGGATATGTTTATTTTCTTTTGGTTATTATTATTTATTTCCACTTTTTTTGTTTCTTTGATAAAGAAGGCATACTCTTCCAATGTTTTATATTTGAACCATGCTACCAATCGGAATCCTCTAGCGTACATGGAGGCATGACTAATGTCATGTAAATTAATGGATTGGGGAACCGATGTGTGGAACCTGGGTTGGGAAATTACAGCGGTGAAAGGTGAGAAATAGTCTTCTGAATGATAAGTCTATTTTGCATACATATTTTGATGGGTTCTTACATACAAATTCATTGGATATTAATTAATATTATATAATTTATGTGTATGATATTAATGTTTTGAAAATTCTTATGATGGATTGTCATTTGGAGTAATATAATGGAAAATATGGGAATTCAGGAACAAAATGACACTTCGCACTGTGAGAGAAGTGAAGTAGCGCGACGCCTAATTTTTGACAGAAAATGAAGCTAGAGATTCGGGTGCATAACATGTATACATCATGTACTAAGAGTACATGTCATGTATTATCATTTTGTGACATACTGCAGACCATGTAGAACAAGTATTGATGATGGAACATGTTGTGAACTGTATGTAACCGTCCTATAACTCCAGTACATGACGTGTACATAAGTCAAACTAGTGTACGAAGTTTCCACAGATTCAACGCGGTAGATGAAAAATCAGATCTAAAGTACACAACATGTATTCTAGGTACACGTCATGACAATGATAATATGTTGAAATTTTAATGTGATGTGGGCCGCGGGTTTGGGAAGAAACACCTATAAATACCCACCCCGACCACCATTTTGAAACACTCTGGACCTAAATAAGCAAGCATGACCATCGAGAGGCTTTCATAAATAGGTTTTTATTTCAATTTTTCTTTCATTTCTTTTATGTAATCAATTGAATGATTTATATTTTAATTAAAATATCTATTTTCATTAATTTTTCATCTCATTATATCTCTTCTATACTCTTCTCTAAGTAATATGGTTTATTCATCATTGGTGATCACCCAATGATGATTGGCTAAATCCATAGGGGAGAGAAGAATCAGTTAAAATGGGTGTGTATCAATATGTTTTATTTTATTCACTGCTTTCACAATAATTCTATTCAAATGGTATCATGTTGCGACTAATTATTATAATATCTATTATTGAAAAATGGACCATGTGTGTTTAGTAACAAATGAAAACCAACATGATTAAGATAATTAGTTCACGACCAATGAATATGATTATTCTTATACAATTTCAATTTTAAGTAAATGAACTTTAGATATTTTGATTTATCTATCAAGGATGAATTGGAATTCCATGGGAGTTTGATAGGGATTGAACATTTCTCCTATCGATGAAACTATTTGGTTTCATAGACATTGAGTATTATTGTTTATCAAGTGAATTCATGATTTATATTTGGAAAAACTTCTCATGGAAACTAATTCACCTATCTTCCATTTTTCTATTTGAATTATCTTATTTTAATTTCATAATTAGTTTTATAAAATCCATTAGAAATTGGATAAACCTAACCTTTAGTTAAGAGTTATCATTTCTACATTCCCTACTCTCTATTGGATCGACCCTACACTTCTTCTATACTACACTTTTTTAGTTAGTATAGTTCAGAACATTAACAATATCTAATTTGACTCATGCGTAGAGGAATTAATGATACCTTTTGGGAACATCAAATTTTTTCACTATTTTCATGGATCATCAGAGTATTACAAATGACTCAAGACCGATTGTTTAGGACAAATAATTTTCTCATCCCATTTCTATATACTGATTTTAGTTTAGTTAATTAATTTTTTAGAATTTTTTTATTATCATATATTACACTTTTGGTAGTGCTTTGTGGTGAGTAGGTTGAGTTTTTAGATGAGTCAACATTATGTCGCTACACCATTATAATTCATAGAATATATAGAGTATTCATCCACATGCGAAGAAATGAATTCAGAAGGGTGGACATAGATAAATAACAATCAGAATGATTTGTATTCTCATGAGTAAAATGAATTCTGAACCCAATAGTGGATCAAATCATACAATCAGTCTGATGGAGGAGCTCTCGACTATCAAAGATACCAAGGCAATTTTTGGGCCGAGTGGTACACTCATTACACCTCCTAATTTCAAAAAACTCAAGAGCCCAATCCCATAGAAATAATATCTGGATTGATCTCATATTGTGTTAGTGAAGAAAATGAACGTCATGAAGTGGATAAAGTCCAAGATGTTGAATTAAAACAACCTCAAGAACATTACATTCAAAAATACCTTTCCATACATCAACCTTAGGATAAGAATTCAGATTATAGACTATCCACATTGATCTCAAAGTTCATTCCAGGGTTGGAAGATCAGATGGATGACCATGAAGCACAACTCAGTGAACATGGAGGATTAATTACTCATTTTTCAAAGGTTATTTAAACTTTAAATTCCCTAGTATGCAACTTGACATCAAAATATAATGTAGGGATTTATTTTTTTTATAATGGAGATAAAAAGGATGAGGAATTTAATAATGTAGAAATGATAATGGAAGAAAAATTAAAGGTAGAGAACAAAGAACATTTCATAGAGTATGTTGGAAACATTAAAAAAGATGAACCTCTAGATTTAGAAGACGTATCAGAACCTAAGACATCCCTTATATACATAAAAAATATCAATAATAACAATGATAAATTCAATTGAAACTGCATGAAGAATAGGATGAGGTTGATGCAATACAATCTATAGAATTAAAGGAAGAAGAAAATGTAAAGGAAGAGTATAATGAAAAAACATTCATTGATCTCATCAGTGTTCTTATGAAAAAAGATTAATGGGAATGAATCCTAAATTTTCATGATGAATTGGAAAAATATGAGGCTCAAATTAATGAAGTAATTTAAGAAGCATAGAATAAGGTAACTGAAAAGGTAGCAGTGGAGGAGTCGAGCTACAAAATTTAGTCAGATTTTGATTTCCTAATATTTTCCTTACATATGTCCTCAAACTACATCCCACCACTAGTCATGATGAACCAATGAAGGATGAAGAGAATGAATAAGACATATGTACAAAAATTCTATATGTAGTTAAATCTAAGATATTTATCTCTATATGATGTTTAAATTAGCAGAAAAAAGTAAAAGGCCGAGTTGAACGACAATAAAAAGGAGCATCTACCGGGAGGTAACCCAAATTTTAAAAAATGATTTCTAGGACATAGATTTATATTATCTTATCATTTTAAATAAATATAATCATGGTTTTCCTCATTACCTACATGATACAAAAATTTTAAATTCTTAATAGCACTTACTTTCATAGTTTATTTTTATTTCAGGTCCCTAGAAGGAAAGAGAAATATGCAATTGAAGAGCCAGAAATTGGAACATTTTACATCATGTAATCACTATAAATGTCATGTATATATCCAGATATAAACTAAGAGACTCATCAAAAATCATCAGTGTAAGGGGTGTAACTTTTATACTTTTTTATATTTTTTCCACCATTAGTTTTTATTCTATTACAAGAAATATATGAATTGAATTTTTTCATTAAATAAATTTAATTAGATTTATCCAAAAAATGCTTGATTTTTTGTCTTATACTCACTAGTGAAGGAGAAATAAAAATCAAGGAGAAATATTTTGACATTTTAGATGATTTTATATATGATTCCCATAAATGAAACATATATAAAAGGAAATTTTATAATTCAATTGATTACATTAATTTAAAATTTATTGAAAATGATTACTGATATGATTGATTTTCATAATGTTGATTCCAAGATTCATGCATTGAGTAAACTGATTGTTGATTTTCATGCCATGACCTGATTGAATCATATTCTATTCCTATTCTTTAGAGGATTATGTACCAATTATTTCCAATTTATTTTGATCATATTTCCGGATTGAAACATGGGCCATGTAAACTGACTATAATATGCATAGTTTTCTTATCAAAGCTATGACTGTAAAAATTGAATTTTGAAATAATTGAATCATTTTATTAATGATACATTTTATCTGAAATCCTATATGAACATTGATCCTCCTTAATCCCATAGAATCTATAGATTAACTTGTTAGGATTAATCCATGTTAGAAGCCATTACTTCCTTTCCTACCCATCTCTTTGTTTTTTTCATGATATTCAATTGAATGTGTGTGGGGAAGGGGTTATTTATGGTGGATATGGGATGTGATATCTTGAGGGGAGACTCATGGGTGTTTTCATGAGATTTTGGAAATATTTCATATTTACATTCATTATATTTCATTGTATATCTCTATTCTTTTAAAAAAAATGAAACAATACGAAAAAAAGGGTTGTTTCTTGGGTGGGTAAAAAAACACCATTTTTAGGCCAATGATCTAGAAATCATATGAGGTTAAATGTTGGATGTGAGACTTATCCTAGGGAAGCTTTCAAAAAAATGAAAAAAATGGGTTGTGAATTGGGAGTATAAAAAATCGATATTTTCTAGACCATTGATTTTTATCATATGTGGTTAGGTGGTGGATGTGTGATTTATTTAAATCGTGACCTTTAAAAAAAATAGAGAAAAGAAAAAAAGATAACAATAAGAGAGGATTATCTTTCATTATGACTACATTGTTTTTTAACCTTTACTGTATGCTTTGGGGGGGGGGGTGAGATGTCATTAACTTTTTGTGGAGGAGCATTTAATTGAGTTTTTCTTTTGAATATAATGAATTGCATGTTAGATTTTATCCTCCTCCTTGATCATTATTGGATTTTTAAAATTTTACATACCTACCCTCATCCATAGAGTCATATAATCCTTATTTGAAATCCTAGATGATTAATTATGATATTTTTCTTTATATGGTGGAGAAAGTAGATTCATTGTAAGCATGGAGTTAAGAAAATGTACTTGAGGTATGAGAGAAACGCTATTAAATTTTTACCTTGAGTGATGAGTGGAGGAATTACATAGTGAGATAGATCCTAAATGGAATGGGTGTTCAGGAAATGTTGAAAAATTTGTGTGAAAATGTTAAAATTCTATGAATTTCACTTTGTAAATGAAGCATAAATTTGGAGATTATTTATTGTGTAGGATTTGTGCTTTAAAAATATATAGTTATAACTTGTTTTTATGAGGATCATAATTTAAAAATTCCCTTGTCGATATATGGATCCTTGGTATTTCAATGTTGATGTTTTTTTAAGGACAAGAAAAATTTGAGTGTGGTGGTATTTGACAAGTCTACTTTGCATACATATTTTTATAGGTTTTTATGGATGAATTCCCTACATATAAATTTTTATGATATAATTTATGTGTAGTATATTATTATTTTGAAAATTATTGTGTAGGATTGTCATTTGGGTAAATATAATGGAAAATATGGTAATTTAGGATTAAAATGATACTCCGCACCTTGAGAGAAGCGAAGCGGCGTGATGATGGATTTTTTAGAGAAAATGAAGATGGAAATTCTGGCACAGAATAGGTACACATCGTGTAATGAGAGTACATGATGTGTAGTATCAGTTTATGACATTCTGTAAACCGTGTAGAACCTATCCTGGAAGCATAACATACTGCAAATAACAGGTATACGTCATCTAACTCTAGTAAATTACATGTACCTAAGTTAAACCAACATACGAAGTTTCCACAGATTCAATGCAGTGGAGTAAAACATATATCTAACATACACAGCATGTATGCTTGGTACACATCGTGAAAACAATGATATGCTAAAAATTAAATGCAATGTAGGCCATGTGTTTTGGCAGAAACACCTATAAATATCAGCCCTGAACGCCATTCCGAAACACTCTGGACCTAAGGGAGCAAGAACAAACACCAAGAGGCTTTCTTTGATAGGTTTTTAATTCGGTTTTTATCTTTCCTTTATTTGATGCAATCAATTGAATTCTTTTAATTTTAATTCCAATATCTCTTTTTTTCTTTTTTTCTCCTCCTCTCTTATTTATTCTCTTCCCTATGGAATATGGTTCATTAATCATTAGAGATCACCCAAAGATGATTGGATAAATATGTAGGGGAGACCAGAATCATTCAAAATCGGTGTGTATCAATTTGTTTTATTTAATTATTTTCTTGTATAATAATTCTATTCAAAGGGTATTGTGGTGCGATTAATTATTATAATATCTTTTATTGAATCACAGACCAAGTGTTTTTAGTAAGAGATGAAAACCGACATGATTAGGATAATTAGTTCATGACCAATGAATGTAATTATTATTTTTCAATTGCAATATAAAATAAATTCATTTTAGATAATTTTATTAATATTACCAGGATGGATTTGTATTCTAAGTTTTTTTGATAAGGATTGAATATTTATTTTATCGATGAAACGTTTTGGTTGCGTATCCATTGAGTATTATCATTTTTCAAGTGAAGTCATGATCTATATTTAGAAACAATGCCCAGGGAAACTAATTCCCCTATCTTATGTTCCTAATTTTTAATTCTCTTATTTTAATTGCAAAATTAGTTTAACAAAATCTATCAAAAATTGGAGTGACCTAGACATTAGTTAAAAATTATTATCACTGTGTTCCTTGCTCTTTGTGGGTTCGACCCCAATATTCTTCTACAAAACACCTCTTTAGTTAATATGGTTCGAGAAATTATAAATTTGAAATTTGACTCACGCCTGGAGGAATTAATGATGCATTTCGGGCACGTCACTAACACTTAAGTTCCATGAGATTATACGGGTAAGAAATGATCAAGGTGATAGAAAACAGATATGTTACCAACAAAGAATTTGGGAGCTAATCCCAAAACTTATCTTCAGTGTGGGAAAGGACATTTTTGTGAATGTTTTTCATGACATGTCATGTATTATTGGTCTGGTAACTTTGGTCACAATGTTCATAATAAGAAAAGAGTCTTGAACAATCAAAGAATGTCATAACTGATATCCAGTCAATGGTGAGATGTATTATCTATAATTATTTTTTCACTATGCTAATGTGTGTTTGATGTTGCTTACTCCGAATGTAAATCATAATGATGGGAAATAAAAAGGTGTGTAAAAATCATTCTTTACTTCTGTAGTTGATGATGTTCTATCTGGTGAAGTGGTAGAATCTGCAGGGACATTTGTATTTTTAAAATTTTAACTATAAGTTCAAATTTTAGACACTCTAGTTTTTGGTTCTACATGATGATATCTTCAAGTGATTAATGTAATTATTGTATTTTTTATTGGGTATATGTATAAGTAAGGATTTAGATTAATGTGAAGTATACCATTATTTTTTTGACGTGAGTTTAAATGCGTTGATAAAATTTAGAGTTTATATAATCTTTGATGATTAGTTTTATTTTTAAGGATGTTCATCATAATTCTAGGAATGATATAATGGTGGAATTTTATGACGAAGGAAAAATCGAAGGCTAAGTGGGAACCCATCATAATTGGAAAGTTTGTGGGACTTTAACCCACAAACGAAGGTCGAAAAGGGTGAAATGACTACCGCTAGAATATGTGATGTCCTGGTTAGGATGGAATATTTATCTTAAATAAAATGGTTTTAAAGGTAATGATAAATTTGATTTTGAGAACATATATTTTATCATGTATAAAACCAAGGTATTTAAAAAGTTATTTGGGGATTAGGTGATTAATGTTGTTTTAGAAGAGGATCACAATAAATTTTGGATAAAAAAATACCTAATGCTAACCATTTTGGTTTTTTTAATTTATAATGATATGAGGTGTCACAACCCATCCCCTGGGGCCCATGTCATGACATACCCAAGGCCCGCCTCCCTAAATCCAGGGGTTGG
The DNA here is from genome assembly GCA_963277665.1 of Viscum album. Taxonomy (NCBI): domain Eukaryota; kingdom Viridiplantae; phylum Streptophyta; class Magnoliopsida; order Santalales; family Viscaceae; genus Viscum; species Viscum album. The sequence goes on from OY728135.1 coordinate 999,072,943, forward strand.
TGACTAGGGCCGAAGGCATTAACCAGCAAGTGGGAGGAATTTTCCTAAGTACATGTATGTACACACACACAACCATATCCCAAATTTGGAAAAGTAAATAATAATTTTACTAAACAACCACTGAGTGTAAGTACAACTGAAAGTTAAATGGGCCAACGTACAAACCCAATAGAATAACAACTATAAAATAGGAAAGTAAAAAAGATACTCTGGAAGTCATCCATTGAAAACCCCAACGGATGACTAAGTACATAGTCGTTGCTAGAAGTCGTTGAGGTATGCCTCACCTATCTGGTCTCACTGGGAACCACCTGGTCCATAACCACCAAGTCCTCCATCGAGGCAGCGATCGTCTACACAAGACACAACATGTGCGGGTGAAGCCCGTGCAGGGGTGAGTAACAAAATACTCAGTAGGGACCCAAAACACAATGGAAAAACCACAAAGAAAACCATAAGAAACCTTGAAGTATCATCATGAAGCATGATTAGGAAGTCATATAGCTCACACCATGTATATTCTCGAGTAGGAAAGTAGAACCATTAGTCATATCATCGAACACCTTGGTTGCTGGAGAACTCGTCCTCAATAAATACAATGGTTCTACCGGGTCACATACAAGACACTTCCCACTAACCGAGGACTGCTATGACACCCATCCCTTATGATTATCGTGGGTATGTTTTTTCATAAAGAAGTTTCTCCCCATTGTGGGAATGTTGGGTCACACAAAAGATTATTTCCACCTATGGAAATAGGGAGGTACTCCTCCTTTCGAGTACCGTGGGTCTATCAGGTTACATAGAAGCCAATCCCCACTGTAGGCCATCAAGGTCACATAAAATCTTCTTCCCACCAAGCCATAGTCTCTGATCGACACAGGATCTCTCATCAGTTGTCTTTAGGTCTCATCCAACCATAGGGTTTCCACATGTAACATGATTAACCTCAAGATAACTTCTCTCCATTCCATTAATTCAATTCCAACGTTAATGGAATCCTCTATAGATTATTCCGAAATATCCGCCTCATCACGAGGGTTCCAACACTACAAACAGATCATCAATCGGACGCATAGTTTGCAAGATATCGATGTTTTTCCAAAAAGGTGTTAGTTGGGTCTACGTCTGGGCCAACCCGGTTGGACCGAATCGACCTGACCCGGCACGGGGTCCACAATCCCAAACCGTGTCCGCTGAATCGACCCAGACCCAGCCCGGCCTAGGTTTGGTCCATTGGGCCACTGATCCGGACTGCTGGTTTGCCCAGTCCCCCAGAGGCAGACCGAACATCGGTCTGGCTAGGATACTGTGGGAAGTGGCTTCTGGATCCCTGTTCATCCCACAGTCACCGCGGGACCTTTTCATTTTCCATGATCAAATGACTACAACCTATTAAGACAAGGCTAGCCAATCCAGCTGGCCCATATTTCTGCACGCCGTCAAGGACCGTGTGCCTACGAGACCCACGACCCGTGGCTACATGCTGCTCCACCGACGTGGCTGAGGGGCCACGTCTTTTCCACCATCCTTCGGCTGTTCCTTGTGCGTCATCATTGCACGCTTCCTCCTACCCATAGCTGCTACTGTGGTTGTGTCGGAAGAGTACTCCATAGACCACCAGGTCCGCTCCGGTGGTCCGTTCTTTTCACTAATTGTTCCTACGACCTTCATGGGGTATCACCTTCTGGAAAAGGGATTGAATATATCTTGCATACCCTTTGAAAATGCTTGTCCACAAAGAACACACAAGTGTAGGGGCTCAAGAATTGTTTGTGTTGGCCCACACCCTCCGCGTTAGAGTTTTAAAATAGAGGAGGTTTGGGGATGATGTTCTACAAACAATAGTTCATTCCTAAATAGAAATACTAAGATACATCATTGTCCTATAATAATGGATGATTCATGGATCAAATTTTTCATGGGTTAATATGTGTTCATTTTTTAGAATGAAGAATAGAAAAAATGTAAAAAAAATAAACCCCTACCTCAAAGAAGTTCGATGTTGAAGTTGTACTCCAATGGTGGCTCAAGAAGTATAAGGTGTTCAGTGCTTCCCAAATATGTTCATCAAGGTGTGTTGAAGTTGTTACCATTTTTCTGGCATTCATCATTCTTCTTTGGAGAGAAAAATCACTGTTGGTTTGTCAGATAATAAACTTTCATTCAACCCTCAATTATCTAACGTGTTATTCCATAAAAAGAAAACACGTCATAACATTTTTGTTACACTACAACATTTTCTCATTAAGTTGTTTCATTTATGAAATAGTGTAGCTGTTACGCTTCACTTAAAGCATAATTACGCTGCAACATAATGATTCATTAAGGGTATTCCTTTAATGCACCTCATCTCTGCACCACAACGTCATCGTCCACCACTCAATGGTGAGAAAATAAATAAAATATCTTCTTATGTTATTTTATTATTTTTTCGGAAAAGTCCGAAACTTATCTTCTCTATTTGACCATTTATGGTCGAAGTTAATTCATTTATAGGTTAATACCAGTGTTTTGAGTCCAATGGTTCCATCAAATTTTTGATCTGATCAATGGTTCAAATGTTATAAAAACTCGCTCACACTTTTACTTAAGTGAACTTAAAAAAAAGTTTGAAATTCTATTATGGGGTCACCATTACTCAAAATCATGTGTTGTCAAAGTTTCTGGTCTTGAAATAATTACGTACAATTTAAAAAAAATATGCAGAAATTTCAGGAGATTCCATTCTTCCTACCTTAGGGCTTTATGTCCCTAAAATACAAAACAAATCTTAATCAAACAAAAGGTGGTATTGAGCACAAATCTGAGCCTCTCACTCCCATGTCCTGTCTTGTATATTCTTATGTGGACATCGAATATACACTAGAGGAATCGATCATCCATGCATGACCCACTTCTATCGATCCTATATCTCCACCAGGAACTCTTAAAACATCGCCTCATAATCAATGTCCATCTCACCATAGTCGATAAGACGTAATGGATCATGAACATACCTCTTCAGCTGTGACACATGAAAATCATCGTACACCATGTGAATATATAAGGGAATATCTAGGTGGTAATACACCTCACCAAATCTACTGAGAATCTTAAATGGTCCAATTAACATTGGAGATAACTTGTTGCCCCCGCAAAATCTCTACAATCCCCGTTAGGGTGAGACCCGAAAGAAAACATGGTCTCCCTCCTCAAACTCCAAGGGTCAACTCCTCCTGCCAGTATATGATTTATTCTTACTTGAGGGTAGTCCTCATCCACTCCTAGACGATCTTTACCTTATCAATGGTAACCCGTACCAACTCTGGACCCATGAGTGCAGACTCCTCTGTGTATGTCCAGTATATAGGTGATATGAATGACTGCCCGTACAAGGCCACAAACGATGCCTTTCTAATGGTGGAGTTATAGCTATTGTTGTATGAAAACTCCACTAGTGGTAGGTGGTGCTCCCAACTACGAAAAAAATCGAGGATGCAAGAACAAAGCATGTACTCTATAGTCGGTATGGTCCACTCCGTCTGACCAACTGTCTGAGCTTTAAAAGCTTTCCTCAAGTGAAACTGTGTCCTGAACGCCTCCTTCAATCCCTTTAAAAACTAGAATGTAAAAATATCATGATGGTCTGAGATGATCATTGAAGGAACACCGTGCATCCGCAATATCTTCTGGACATAGAGGCTTCCCAAGACCTATACCTATCCCCACTCCCGAATGGGTAGGAAGTGAGCCAACTTGGTCAGTCGGCCAACAATCATCCAGATAGAATCGTTTCCCCTGGATGTGTGTGATATCCCTATCATAAATTCCATGGAGATATTGTGCGACTTCCATTCTGGTACCTCATATGGATGTTCCAAGCATGTTGGGACCTAATTCTCATCCTTCACTTGCTGAAAAGTGAGGCATCGTGAAATGAACTCTTCCACTGCTTTTTTTTATCCCTGGCCACCAGTACTAATATTGGAGGTCCTGGTACATTTTCGCCCCACCTGGATGTACTTCCATAGGGGATGTATGTAATTCCCTCAACACATCATCCCATAACATCACTGGTACTATGGTGTATCCTCTGAATAGGATTATGTGCTCCCCACATATCAAAAATTCATCAAGATATTTTCCTGAGGAGAACTAATCACGTAAGGACTCAATGTTAACTTCCACAAGTTGTACCTACCTATCTCGCTGCAAGAGTGGGGGACTGATAGTCATTGACTAAAGTTAAGCTTCTCTATCCCTATCCACGAAGGATATCTGCATTGCGGCTAGCTACTTCATCACCTCACTCAGTAGTTGTAATCCAATCCTCCTATTGAGCATGTCTTCCATCACATTCCCCTTCCTGGGAGTATAGACTATCTCAAAGTCATAGTCTTGGAGGAACTCTATCCATCATCGTTGTCTCATGTTCTGTCCCTTCTATGAGAAGATATACCTAAGACTCTTTTGGTGAAAGTATATGATAAACCGCTCACCCATCAAGTAGTGTGGCCACATATTCAAGGAAAAAACCACTATTTCTAACTCTAGTTCATGGGTTTCATAGTTCTACTCATGTTTCCTCAACACTCGTGAGACTTAGGTGATAACTGCTCGCTCTTACATCAGAACACAACCCAGTCCAGTCCCTAATTCATCATAGAAAAATACATACCCAACGACATCTTATTGTAGTCTCAATATGGGGGCACTTGTAAGTCTCCGTCTCAGCTCCTGGATTCTCTCTTGAAACTTCTCTATCCACATGAAGTGTTTCCCCTTATGTGTCAAGGATGATAAAGGTTCTTCTACTCTGGAAAAGTCTTGCACAAGCCTATGGTAGTATCCATCCAACCCCAAGAAACTTCTCAACTTAGTCACGCTCCTAGGTGGCTCCCAGGAAATAACTACCTATATCTTCACCGGATCTACTATAAATCCAGCCTCTGAGATGATGTGTCCTATAAATTAGACCTCATGAATCTAGAATTGGAACTTCAAGAGCTTACCATAAAGCTGGGGCGCTTATAGTGTATTCAGAACTATCCGTAGGTTTGTAGCGTGCTCCTCCTCTGATGTTGAGTAAACCAAGATGTCATCAATGAAGACCACCATGAAACGATCGAGGTATGGATGGTTGATCCTGTTCATGAGTCCCATGAACACTTCTCGGGTATTGTTCATGCCAAAGGTCATCAACAAGAACTCGTAGTGTCTATACCGGCATCTGAAGGATGTCTTCGGTAGATCCTCATCCCGTACACGAAGATGGTGATTTCCTGATCTGAGGTCGATCTTTGATAACCACATTTCTCCCTTCAGCTAGTCAAAGATTTCATCAATCCTTGGCAGTGGATACTTTTTCTTCACAATCACCTGGTTCAGGCACCATACCTCCACAAATATCCTCAAGATCCCATATGCCTTCATGGAAAACAACACTGGGGCTGCCAATGGTGAGACACTAAGCTTCAAGAAGCCCTTCTACTGCATGTCCTCCAAATGTACCCTCAATTCACAAAGCTCTGTGGGAGTCATACGATATGCTGGTGTGGATATTGTTGTTGTCCTGGGGTATAGGTCGATGAAGAATTCTACCTCTTTGTGAGAAGTTAGTTCTAAAAAATCCTTAGGAATGAAATACTCATACTCATCCACCAATACAAGAAATATTAGACTCCTCTCATCCACTACACTGAGGTTGATGCTAGCCAATTAGTGAGTTATTGATTTCAACCTCCTCTAGGAAAGTCCATCACATGCTGCAATGGTTCCCTTCTCACTGGTGAAGTAAAAGCTGATCCCTCCTCACAGACACACCACACATTGTGCCTAATACAGTCGATCTTTGTATGGACTGTAGATAACCTTTCAATACCCATGATGACACCGTAAGGCCTAGAATGCACTATAAATAGATCCCATCAAAATCTCTCTCCAATTATAGTAATATCTTACCATTTTAACAAGTTTTTAATTGTCGAATCCCCTCCCAGAAGAGTTTATAATCATAAGGATCGATCCAAAGGCTCTACCGGAATCTCTGAGCCTCAAAAAAGTTCCATGGAAAGGGAAGAGTGATGGAAACCTGTGTCTATAAGAACTAAAACTAAGTCATAGACAACACATATTGTACCTTTAATCATCTCTGGGACATCATGGTTGTAGGCCTCCATAGCCTGTAGCTGGCCTCTCCCCTATCTGCCAGCTCCTTGAGCCCTAGGTGGACCACTTGGGGTGGTGGTGGTAGCACCTTGAACCATCATCCACCACCTTCCACTCAGCCTCCTCCCCTTCCACATCTACCACCCTGTAGAACTCCTCGTTTAAACCTTGAGTTCTTCCTTGGAAGTCCCTTGACCGTCTGCTGATCGTTTGTGCAGCAGGTTGGGCAGTCACAAGTCATGTGTCTCTTCCCACTGCATTTGAAGAATATCCTAGTTCCCTACTGACTCGCTCTGCAATGCGAGCCCCGTAATATTGACCATGAGTCCTGGGGTCACCCCCTAAAAGAACTGGCCCACTTGGTCCCCTTAGTCTATTTTCTTCTGCTCACCACTAAAGACTATACTGTCAGAGGTCTTCTTGTGGCTCTAGATGTCAGTGCCAACTATACTTAGAAGATCTCCATAACAAGGGATCGCTCCATCACTCTATCCTAAGTGAGGATGTTTAGAGATAACATTGATGCCCTGATCTCCCGTCCGAGTAATTTCTCAAGGGTCTGGGCCCTAAAAAAAGGGTCTCATACCACATCTATGGTGTAGTGGGAGAGGTATGTCAACCATGCAGAGTACTCAGCCACTGACAGGATTCCCTGCTATAGGTGAAGCATCTCATGAATACACATAGCGCACAAAGTTGTGGAAAAAACTCCTCTCAGAAAATACACTAGAGTTCTGCCCAGGTGAGGGTCACAACATCATGGGTTTCAATTGTCAGACTCCACCATCTCCTTGTGGAGCCCAGAAAAGGCTCGCAGATAAGATCACCATCTGGTCAAGTGGTGTCCTCACTAAGTGGAAGACCCACGTCATTGCCTCCAGCCAGTCCTCAGAGACCTAAGGATATCTCTCTCCCCAGAACCCGAGAGATATCTATCTCTGAAACTCGTGCAAGGCACTGATTTTGTGTACGTCCTCTACCGAAAATGTTGATTGTAACTGCTGATAAATGGGTGATGGAAACAACAGTGCACCACCGAGCGATGGCATCTCTAGCACTGGTCCCTGAACCGATGCCTCATCGCTAGGTAGGTTTTCCACACTATCACATATCGGAATCCTAGCTAGCTGTCTGCATAGAGGAATCCTGAAATAGATCAAGATGTACCACAATCAGAAGATTATACATTTTGAGATGACTCTTATTCAAGAAAATCATAAGGAGACACTTATGCAACCTGTGTTTTCATGTATAGAGCTGAAAAATAGAATTCAAGGTTATGGTTTATGGATATGTCGGCTGCTACACCAACACTAGACTCCCTGAATATGAATGTCAAACATGAAACATTCAACACTATTTCCCCAAAAAAAACAACAAACTCTCAGTCTCTAAGGTAGAACTGACCACCTATGATACCACATTGTCACGACCCATCCCCTGGGGCCCATGCTGTGACATACTCCAATCCCGCCTCCTAAAGGATAGGGGTTAGCGACTAGCACTAAAGGCGTTAACCGGAAAGGGGGAGGTATTTTATATAGTACTTGTAGGCACATAGACAAAAACACGTTCCAAATCTAGAAAAGTAAAAAAATCCTGCCACTAAACAACCAATGAGTAAAATTACAACTGAAAGTAAAATGGGCCATTATAAAAACCCAACCAAAGACTAACTATAAAACATGAAAGTATAAAAGAATCTCTGGAAGCCATCCACTAAAAAACCCACCATATGAGTAAGTGCTGAGTATCTTCTAGAATATGTAGAAGTATTCCTTGCCTATTTGGTCTCTCTTGGAACCACTGGGTGTTGGACAACCAAGTCCTCTATCGAGGAAGTGATCGTCTCCACCAAACAAAACCCGTGCAGGAGAATACCATTTAGGGGTGAGTAACAAAGTAAACCATAGGGACCCAAAAACACAAAGGAATGACCTAAAAACAATCCAAAAGAAATCATGAAGTATCATCATGAAACATTATTATGAAGTGAGATAGCTCACAAAAGGTATATTCTAGAGTAGGAAAGTAGAACCATTAGTACATTCTCGAACACCTCGACTGCTAGATAAATCCTCCTTAATGAGTAAAGTGGGCCTATCGGGTCACACAAAATCTACTTCCCACAAACATAGGACTATTATGGCACCTATCCCTGATTATTACCATGGGTATGCTAGGTCACATAGAAGCCTCTACCCACCATGGGAATACCGGGTCACACCGAAGCCGCTTCCCACCAATGCCCATACTAAGGTACTCCTCCTGCCGAGTACTGTGGGTCTTTCGAGTCACACAGAAGCCACCCCCAACCATTGGCCTACCGGTTCACATATAATCCACTTCCCATTGGGCTATAGTATCTGATCCACACAGGGTTTCCTGCCAGAAGTCTTTAGGTTTCTTCCAACTATGGGGTTTCCCCACGTAGCATACTTGATCTCAAGAGAACCGCTCCCCAAACCATTTATCAAATTTAAAATTTCATGAATCCTCCATAAAATATTCCAAATGATATTACATGTCACGAGGGTTCCCATTCCGTAAACGGTTCATCAATCAGACACTTGTTTTGAAATATATCGACGTTTTTTTAAACGGGGCCAGTGGGGTCGGGGTCTAGTCTGACCCGGTCAGATCGACCATGACCCGATCTAGACCTGACTGGGCCTTCTAGGATTGGTACGACCCACTGTTCTGCCCAGTCCTCTAGAGGTGGAACGACCTTTGTTCTATTTGGGATGTAGCTGGAAGCCGTGTCCGACTATCGGCTCGCCCTGCGGTCACCATAGGGTCATTTCCTCTATTGTGGTCAAACCACCGTGGCCTGCTACGACATGGCTGACAAGTCCAGCTAGCCAATATTTCTGCACGCAGTCAAAGACAACATGAATCAGAGACCATTTTCCCATGGTTGTGGGCCTCTCCATCGATGCAGCTGAGGGGTCACATCTATGCCGCCAACTGGTGGCCCAACTGACGGCTCTTCCCAGCGTGCCACCTCACCCCTGCGGCTGCCACCACTACCATCGGCACTCCAGAAGAGTACTCCGCAAACCACCAAGTCTTCTCTAGTGGTATGTTATTTGCACCGATTATGCCTATGACCTTCGTGGGGTAACACATTTTTGGTGAAAGCGTTGAATCTACCTTGCCACAACTTTCAAAATGCTCAGCCACGATGAATGAACAAGTGGAGGGGCTCGAGCCTTGTTCGTGTCGTCTCATGACGTCCACGTTAGAGTTTTAAAATAGAGGGAGGTTTGGGGATGATGTTCTACCAACAATAGTTCAGTCCTAAATAGAAATCCCAAGAAACGTCACATTCCCGCATGAACAGATGATCTGCGGATCAACTTATTTGTTGGTTGATCCGCCTTCATCGTTTTGAATAAATAATAGGGAAAAAGTAAAACAAAAAACCCCTACCTTTAAGAAGTTCAACATTGAGTCGGTTAACCCACAGAGGTTCAAGCATTCAAAGGCTTTTATTGCTTCCCAGCTTGATTCTTCGAGGTGCATCGAATTTGTTAAAGTTATGTTAGCATTTTTCATTATTTGTTGGAGAGGAAAGTCTCCAGTGTTTCATTAAGGAGTTTTCCCCCATTTAACCCTCAATTATCCAACGTGTTATTCCATAAAAAGGAAACAAATAGCAGTGTTTATGTTACGCTGCGACATTCCATCGTTACACTATTTCATTTATGAAACAACATAGCTATTATGATTAAATGAAAGCATTATTATGCTACACCTTAATGAGCCATTATGGGGATTCCTTTAATGTGCCTCATCACCACACCATAGCGTCGTTGTCTTCATCTTGACGGAGAGAAAAGAAATAAAATTACATTTTAAGTTATTTTATTATTTATTTGAAAATTCATAAATTTAACTTTTTTGTGTGACCCTTACCGGTCGAAGCTATGTCCTTTATAAATGAATCACGACTTTCCGAGTTCAACAGTTCCCTAGGATTTTCGATCCGAACACCATTTAAAAATTTAGAAAAACCCACTCACAAGTTTATTTAAGTGAACTTAAAAAATTTAAAATTCCATTTTGGACTCACTAGGCCTCAGAATCATGTTTCTTCAAAGTGTGTAGTCTCGAAATAATTCCATACATTTAAAAATATTATATAGGAATTTAGGGATATTACATGATGAATGTCTAGATATTATTTTTGGGATTATGTGAATTATTATAAGTTGATTGAGTGCTTTAGGGATAATAAAATCATCTTAGATTCTCATCGATGGAAAGAAGATGATAGTGTCCTCGAAATTGACTAATTGGGGAAATTGTACTAGATATGTAATTATATTAATTTATTCTTTTATTCAAGAAGGTAAAGTAATTCCTTGACTATAATAATAATATTTTTAAATAAAAATGCTATAATTTGACATTTATTTGCATATAATCAAATGATCTTTGAAAACATCACAGATTTATGGTTTTGAGGTCCTTAAACTTCCATTGATCATTCACTTTATTATGATCAATGACCTCAATCGTTCTCTATAAATATTTATGATATTCTTCTATGTCCAAATCTTAAATTTCAACTTATTTTCTTTTAATTGGAATCCTAGTTATGTGATATTCTATATTATCATCTCACTTCACTTTCTCTCTTATCAAGAGGATGTTTTGTTATACATTTTTATAATGTGGGTTTCAAATGATGGTATTTTAAAATGTACATGTTTTGATTATTAAGGTAAATTTAAAATTCTCAGGTTTCAATTAATTAATGATTAGGTGGATGTAACACCTCAATATTACAAAATAAGATAATTATGTTTGGTAGAGTAAACGATATGCAACATCGATCTTAAACAACATACAAAATAAAGTACACTTTCAAGCCTGATATTAAGTTAGCAGGTATGAATTGCAATAATTTTTTTTTGAAAATTATACGGTTTACACATAAATAAAATGGATATCTATTGATTAGTGATAAAACTACAACCACGGTAAAAAAAATTCTAAAAAATTCTATTTTTATTTGTAACGCCCTGATCCTAGTTACCCAAAGTTGGTGCATTATTGCGTAACATTGGCATGATCACAAAGATCAAGGCTCGAAAAACCGATTAGTTTAGTAGTCCTGGAAATACTAGATACATTCATAAATGTTACATTACAACATAAAGTGAAAAATCTACAATAACATAGTCTCCATTTTCCACACTCATATCCCCTTCATACTATCCCTGCAGGTCATTCCTAAAATACTTCTTCACATCCTGGAAAAATTAAAACATTGAAAGGGGTGAGCTCAGATGCTCAGTAAGGATATCAATATAGCAGAAACATTCATAAATAAACATAAAAATTTAAGGAAATTTATAACTAAACAAAATCCTTTTAAACATGTACTTCAGCATAATATGGAAAAATAAAATAAAATAATTCCATTTACTTACTCACATGGATATTCTACTGGTCGAATAATCACATGCAATATCAATAACCACTTTCATAATGATGGAATGCATAATGCCAGACTATCATAACCACATAGCCAAGGCCTCGTGCCAAGACTACAAATAATATTTTGTCAAGGCCTCGTTCCAAGACACTATTTTGTCTCATGAGACCTGCCGATGCATCGAGGAGCTATAGCAGGCTCCACCCGTCACTTATTAAGTCCAATGCATTCCTCATATGTAGAGGTTTAAACATATCATAAACCATAACATAATCATATCACATAAAATATGCGTAAAGGAAACATAAAATTTACACATTTCAATCACAAGATATCAATACAACACATTGATATAATAAAAACACTTTCAAAACAATTTTCAATACCAAAATAAAAGAAAATTAAAACTTGATATTTATTTTTCATTTAAAAAAAAGTTATGGCTTGTAGGGGAAGCCGAAAATAAAATAATGGTCACGGCGGCGGGGAAGTCGTTGTCACCGCATATGTAAGAAAAAAACATTCCTTTTTTTATTTATTAAAAATGCTTCATATAAAAATATTCCTTTTGAATAAAAGTAAAAGTTAAGGTGGTTTATACAGCTATAGAATAAATTTATGTATAAAAAAAATATGCCTCAATGAATGGAGATTGAGACAAAGTCCCTTACAAATATCATTTTTTAAATAAAATAGATATATTATGTGTATTAAATATATGTACAAATAAAGAAAATATAAATACAAGATAGGACATAATAATATCATGACATAATTTTAAAGTAAGAGATTAACTCAAAGAATGGAAATTGGGTTAAGAAGTTCCCTTACCTCGTGTCCGACTTGACTCGACCGCTCTTTAACCTCCTGAATAATAAACTAGAGTTAATATCTACTTGCTTAAGAACCTTTTTAAAGTTCATTATCCCTTTTATATCACTTATTACAATGTTACTAAAATTATGTAGTTATTTATGTTAATAACGGTCGTTTTGTCGATCTTTGGTACTTGAGTTAACAATAAACTTCTTATAATTACAAGTTGTTTATGTGGTAGAATATCCATTATCTCCAGAATTATATTCATGATGTAGATATCATATATATCCTATATATCTAGTATATACATGTATTTATAATATTATATTACATTTAGAGGTACGAAATGAAATGCACCGTTCATGGAAACGTTAAGCCGTACATACGCATGAACTCTACATTCATTTCTATTTCGTATTTAATGGAATGAAGTTATAATTATATAAAGGTATAATATAATTCCAGTATAATATAATGTATAATACCATTTAATCCATCCTTTATACATCCCCCATATGGCATTAACGATTCAAATCACTTTGAGGGGGCGGTAGTCCGCACTTCCTAAAATGAAATTATCACGTTTACCCATAATGGAAATCATAAAGGTATGCCATAAATGAAAAATACAGAATCATTAGAAAAAGAAAAAAATAATATATATAATATATAAAAATATTTTCATCATAATGGCCACCATGAGAGGTGTTAAAAGAATATTGAATAATCATCGTTTCGTGAGGCAGAAATTTGCCAACCATAGAAACAGTATGTTCATTAACCATTAGACGAAGGTGTCTGTAAGTGTAAATAAAATAATTCTCATAAAAAAATCCTAGTATATTGAAGATACTAGTTTTGTTATATAATAAAGGAATAAAAATAGTTTAAGGGGTTGGAGAAGCAAAATAAAACAAAATAACATAAGAGAAGACATTACCTTAAAACCAGGTAACATTTTTTTTTTGATTTGAGCCAAATGATTCCTTGGGAAGAATTATTCCCAAAGTGAGGATTCTAGGAGTAAGATAGGGAATTTTAGAGAGTATTTTGTCATAGTTTGGCCAAGACAAAAGGCTTTGAAGGTGTGAATAATGTGGTAGTGGTGGGGGCCTTTTATAAGAGGAGAGGAGGGGAACTCTTGGAAAGTCATGAAATGTTACTTTATTATATAATGAGTTTTGGATTTTAAAGTTACCAAACTTATATATTTCGAGGATAAGGTGATAAGGGTTTGAAATATACTCATCCAATAGGTTTTTGACAAGTTTATGTCTTAGATTTTACATTATCTTTTCATTTATTAAAATCGTTAATTAATGAGGTAGTCGATGCATCATCATGGTGTCATAAAAAATTTAATTTATTTAATGTCTAAAAATTATAAAAAAAATATCATGATGTAGGAAATCTGTTTAGATTTCCGAGGAATATTTATAGTCAAAAAGTTAACTTATATAACCCCATGTAATAATTGTTTTAGTAAAACAACACATGTTTGTGACAATTTTATTTTATTTTAAATAAAAAGTTATTAATGTAATTTTTTACCCAAGTGGATCTATGGGGTCCCCAAGTTGACCCATGTATTTTCTTGGTAGGCCATGACTCATCCAATAAGGGTAGGACAAGTGTAAAGGTATTTTAATTTTTTTATAATATCATTTTTACCTTTAATTTCACTAATTACCTTTAATCGCGATTAATTAAACTTAAAAGTTACTATTCCCCAAAAAATTATTTTAATCCCATTGAACCAAATTTTACTTCCTAATGACAACAATGTATGTTGGATTTTTGAAAATCAAATCACAGAAGTGGTAATGTTTCATTTAAACGAAAAATCAGTTTTTTAACTACCACTTAGTGGTTTCACTTTTCATCAAAAATTGAAGTTTTTCAGAACAATGCCAAAATTTCACCCTAATCTATAATTGATATTCCAAATTCATAAATTATGTCTATTTTAAAAAATTCCAAACATATAAGTTCCATTAATTAATTTTATAATTAATTCCCGTTGTCACAACAAATAGCGTGTTTTTAAGAAACAATATATATCAAAATATTGACAATTGTTTATGTCTAATTTCAAAGTGAAATTAATTCTAATGACCACCATTAGATAAAATGGTAAAAATATATTTTAATTATACTTTAAAACCACTCAATATTATAATTTATCACTATAAATTATTTTTATTAAAAAAGTTGTTTTTAAGTATTTTTCACTATTCATAAAAAATTGGAAGTTCTCAGAAAAATACCAAAAATTCAACATAGGCTAATTTCAATATTCCAAATCCAAAAATGAATTCCATTTTGAAATTTAAAATATATATAATTTAAAAAATTGGGTATTACTATTCATAACTACTACTTTTATTGGTCGCGATGTGTTATAACTCGAGGTTGTGTACAACACACGCTGCTCTATTATTCAAAGAGGAGCGTACCATGGAAGATTGGGGTGTTAAATTCTCCCCTCCTTCAATAAATTTCTTCCTCGCAATTTAAAATTTTTCTTTGAAAATAAAAGTTTGAAAATAGAAAACACCTTTGTGGAAAACCCGCATCAGAAATAAGGTTAATAAAAACATAACTTTAAAAGAAAGAAAGATAAGTACAAAGGTCACCCGAGATAGCCCATACTAGGATTATATGAAAATATAGATATGGAAGAAAAACAAACCATCAAGGTATGATGGAGAGTTGTAGAAAACTGGATTAGGAGAAAGTTAACCACAAAAAAATCAAAAACTTGTGATTGGTTAAACGGTCATTGAATCCTCAGTTGGAAAAGTTAACCGGCAACATTTTTGTTTCAAGTTACCTTTTATAAAGTTGAGGAATTTATTTAGGAGATTTACTAAGAACGTAAGGGAATATACATACTTGTCATGTAGACTTTCATTCTTTAATAAAATTTTACCACAAACCTATATTTCACTCTAAAAGGTAATAGAACTCAAAAATATTCTATTTATCATAATTGTATAAGGTTCTAAATATTAACACATACCATTTAGATTAGGAAAACGTTTTTGTAATAACCAGGGACTTCCTATAGGCTAGTGGTAGGTATTAAAGGCCTGTCGCACTATGGTTGTGGGTTCGATTCCTACAGCTTTGTCCGACGCGACGGGTTATCTCTCGACCTGCAGGTTGTCCTTTTCCTATACTATCATATTATAATATTCCAAAAATAATCTTCATAAATGTTTTAACCCTAAAAAATACTATCCAAAGTTCAACTTAATCCATTCCAACCTTTATAGTTATCCAAAATACCTCCGTCCAAACTTTCTAAAAAAGGTCCTTAAATTCCAAAATCAATTGTAACATTAGATTCCCAAAACAAAGTAAAGTTTATCTTATTGTCACATACTAAAAATATGATTACCTTTATCATATTAAAACCTTAATGAAAACAACAAGTACTGTAGTACAATCCTTATATATATCACATTATTCTTATAACCAGAATACAATCCTTGTTTCCAAAAGCACCAATACATTAATTATTCCACTTCAACTGTAGTAACAACATAAGATTGTCCTTGATCCCTTGGCCTTTTATGAGGTAAGTTTCCTTGGCGCTTGGGCCATTCATTTGCATAATGCCCCATTTCTCTACAATTGTAATATTCAACATTGACAAACTCTTTCTTTCCCTTGCAATCACGAGCCTAGTGACCTTTTTCTCCACATTTATGATAAACTCTCATTCCTTTTAGGCAAGTACCAGGGTGATTCTTCCCACAATTATCGCATAATTTAAAATCCTTATTTCCCTTTTTCCCTTTATCTATCTCTTGTTCCACCATTCTGTTCTTCTCTTGCCTTACTTTATTGTCATAAGATTTAGAGAATTCCTTTTCTGTCTTGATAGCACATGAGGCAATATCTTCGTATGATGAGAAATATTGTGAGACTAAGGCTCGATGAAGAAACAGTTTTAACCCATCAAAGAAATGATCAATCTTACTTCTTGGGTTATGTATATAATTTGCTGCATGCCTCGCTAACCTTGTAAAGTTAGACTCATACTTTGCGACATTCTCGTCCTCCTTTTGTCTCAGACTCAGAAATTGCCTTTCCATATCTGCTCGATGGTCACGAGGGAATTATTTTTCTAAGAAAATCTCTTTGAACTCACTCCATTCCATATTTTATACTTCATAAACTTCCTTTGTGTTTTGAATCAGCGAACACCATTGATCGACATCTCTAGTGAGGCGGTAAACTGCCATGATGACCTTCTCCCTTTCGCTACTCCCCAAGGCATGAAATATTTTCTCTAAAGAGTTTATCCATTGCTCATATAATAATGGATTTGTACCCCCATTAAATGTTGGTGGTTGTTTCCTCATGAAGTGGTCTAAAATTGATCCCCCACGTTGCAGATCAGGGTGCTCCATATGAGTAAGGTTATTATTCATAACCTAAGTGAGTTTTCCCAGTATGGTAATAAGTTGATCAGCGCCAGTTGTATCTCCAGCTCCCCAATAATTATCTTGAGCTGGAGGGAAATCCCTACACGGAGTGCGTGCATTGATATGGTTCCATTCCTCCCTCTAGGCGCCATTTCTAAACAATGGCATAAACTAGATTAGTTTATGAATTAAAATACATAATTCCATACTTGTAAAACACTTAACAAAAATTGAACTATTTATAGATATAATCCGTAATCATAAAAATGTTTTCTTTGAGGGGGTATATACTCATAATCCCTTCATAATGGTTTGTAAAGGAAATGATAATTATCCCAATCATATCCCCCGGGAGTGTCGTAAACAAGAGTGCAGCAAGGCCCATTGTCATGCACCAGTTCCCATTCGAGTCTAGCTCAAAGCGGTGTTTTTGGGTTTTACCCCTAGGTACATCTATGCCAGAGCCGCCTCTACCTGCTCGTATCCAGACAGGGATGTATTGCTCAGAAAACTCACAAAATCTCTATAATACCAAAATTCTAGGAAGTTATTATATACTAATCCTCAAAGTTTATCTTATGGATATGTGCTCTAATCAGAGTTTATCTAAATCTAGATTCCATTCTTAGTACTAAACTGCCTCTGATACCAACTGTAACGCCCCCATCCCAGTTACCCAGAGTCGGTGCGTTATTGCGTAACATTGGATTGGCATGATCAAAAAGATCAAGTCTCGAAAGACCGATTAGTTTAGTATCCTTGGAAAAACTAGATACATTCATAAATGTTACATTACATCATAAAGTGAAAAAACTAAAATAACATAGTCTACATTTTCCACATGCATATCCCCTTCAGACTATCCCTGCAGGTCATTTCTAAAATACTTCTTCACATCCTAGAAAAATTAAAACATTGAATGGGGTGAGATCAGATGCTCAGTAAGGATAACAATATAGCGGAAGCTTTCATAAATAAACATAAACATTTAAGGCAATGTATAACTAAACAAAATCCTTTTAAACATGTACTTCAGCATAATATGGAAAAATAAAATGAAATAATTCGATTTACTTACTCACATGGATATTCTACTGGTCGAATAATCACATGCAATATCAATCACTTTCATAATGATGGAATGCATAATGCCAAACTATCATAACCACATAGACAAGCCCTCGTGCCAAGACTACAAATAAGATTTTGTCAAGGCCTCGTGCCAAGACACTAGTTTGTCTCATGTGACCTGCCGATGCATCGAGGAGCTATAGCGGGTTACACCCGTCACTTATTAAGTCCAATGCATTCCTCATATGAATAGGTTTAAACATATCATAAATCATAACATAATCATATCACATAAAATATACATAAAGGAAACATAAAATTTCTACATTTCAATCACAAGATATCAATACAACACATTGATATAATAAAAAAACTTTCAAAACCATTTTCAATACCATAATAAAAGAAAATTAAAACTTGATATTTATTTTTCATTTTAAAAAAATGTTATGGCTTGTAGAGGATGCCGAAACTCAAATAATGGTCACGGCGGTGGGGAAGTCGTTGTCACCGCATACGTAAGAAAAAAAATTCCTTTTGTCGTTTAGTAAAAATGCTTCTTATAAAAAGATTCCTTTTGAATAAAAGTCAAAGTCAAAGGGGTTTATACACCATATAGAAGAAATTTGTGTATAAAACAAAATATGCCTCAATGAATGGAGATTGAGACGAAGTCCCTTAAAAATATCATTTTTTAAATAAAAGAGATATATTATGTGTATTCAATATATGTACACATAAAGAATGTATAAATACAAGATAGGACATCATAATATCATGACATAATTTTAAAGTAGGAGATTAACCCAAAGAATGGAAATTGGGTTAAGAAGTTCCCTTACCTCATGTCCGACTTGACTCGACCACTCATTAAACTCCTGAATAATAAACTAGAGTTAATATCTAGTTGCTTAAGAACCTTTTTCAAGTTCATTATCCATTTTATATCACTTATTAAAATGTTACGAAAATTATATAGTCATTTAAGTTAATAATAGTTGTTTTGTCGATCTTTGGTACTTGAGTCAACGATAAACTTCTTATAATTACAAGTTGTTTATGTGGTAGAATATCCATTATCACCAGAATTATATACATGATCTATATATCATATATATCCTTTATATCCAGTATATACATTCATTTATAATATTACATAACATTTAGAGGTAAGAAATGAAATGCGCCGTTCATGGAGACGGTAAGTCGTACGTACGCATGAACGCTACTTTCATTTCTATTTCGTATTTAATGGAATAAAGTTATAATTATATAAAGGTATAATATAATTACAGTATAATATAATGTATAATACCATTTACTCCATCCTTTATACATCCCACATATGGCATTAACGATTCAAATCACTTTGAGGGGGAGGTAGTCCGCACTTCCTAAAATGAAATTATCGCGTTTACCCATAATGGAAATCGTAAATGTATGCCATAAATGAAAAATACAGAATAATAAGGAAAAGAAAAACATAATATATATCATATAGAAAAATAGTGTCATCATAATGGCCACCATGAGAGGTGTTAAAATAAGATTGAACAATCATCGTTTCGTGAGACAGAAATTTTCCAACCACAGAAATAGTATGTTCTTTAACCATTAGACGAAGGTGTGTGTAAGTGTAAATAAAATAATTCTCATAAAAACATCCTAGTATATTGAAGATACTGGTTTTGTTACAAAATAAGGTAATAAAAATATTTTAAGGGGTTGGAGAAGAAAAATAAAACAAAATAACATAAGAGAAGACATTACCTTAAAATCGGGTAACTTTTTTTTGATTTGAGCCAAAGGCTTCCTTGGAAACAATTCTTCCCAAAGTGAGGCTTCTAGGAGTAATAGAGGGAAGTTTAGAGATTATTTTGGCAGAGTTTGGGCGAGCCAAAAGGCTTTGAAGGTGTGAATAAGGTGGTAGTGGTGGGGGCCTTTTATAAGAGGAGAGGAGGGGCACTCTTGGAAAGTCATGAAATGTTACTTTATTATATAATAAGTTTCGGATTTTAAAGGTCCCACACTTATATATTTCTTGTATAAGGTGATAAGGGTTCTAAATATACTCATAAAATAGGTTTTTGACAAGTGTAAGGCTTATATTTTACATTATCTTTTCATTTTATTTAAATTGTTAATTAATGAGGTTATCGATAGATCATCATGGTGTCATAAACAATTTAATTTATTTAATGTCTAAAAATTATAAAAAAAATAAAATTATGTAGGAAATCGTTTTAGCTTTCCAATGAATATTTATAGTAGAAAGGTTAAATTATATAACCCCATGTAATAATTGTTTTAGTAAAACAACACATGTTTGTGACAATTTTATTTTTACTTTAAATAAAAAGTTATTAATGTCATTTTCTTACCCAAGTAGTTCCATGGGGTCCCCAAGTTGACCCATGGATTGTCTTGTTCTCCAATGACTCATCCAATAAGGGTAGAAGAAGTGTAAAGGTATTTTCATTTTTTTATAATATCATTTTTACCTTAAATTTCACTAATTACCTTTAATCGCGATTAATTAAACTTAAAAGTTACTATTCGCCAAAAAATTATTTTAATCCCATTGAAATGAATTTTACTTCCTAATGAAAACCATGTATGTTGGATTTTTGAAAATCAAATCACAGAAGTGGTAATGTTTCATTTAAACGAAAAATCAATTTTTTAACTACCACTTAGTGGTTTCACTATTCATCAAAAATTGAAGTTTTTCAGAACAATGCCAAAATTTCACCCTAAGCTATAATTGATATTCTGAATTCAAAAATGATGTATATTTTAAAAAATTAAAAACATATAAGTTTAATTAATTAATTTATAATTAATTCCCACTGTCACAACCAATAGTGTGTTTTTAAGAAACAATATATATCAAAAGATTGACAATTGTTTATGTCCAATTTCAAAGTGAAATTAATTCTAATGGACAACATTGGATAAAATGGTAAAAATATATTCTAATTATACTTTAAAACCACACAATATTATAATTTATCACTATAAATTATTTTGATTAAAAAAGTTGTTTTTAAGTATTTTTCACTATTCATAAAAAATTGGAAGTTCTCAGAAAAATACAAAAAATTAAACATAGGCTAAATTCGATATTCCGAATCCAAAAATCAAGTCCATTTTGAAATGTAAAATATATATAATTTCAAAAAGTGGGTATTATTATTCATAACTGCTACTTTTATTGGTCGCGGTGTGTAAGAACTCGAGGTTGCGTACAACACACGCTGCTCTATTATTCAAAGAGGAGTGTACCTTTGAAGCTTGGGGTGTTACATTATTAATGATGATTTAGTCACAATTTCTACACATAATTTAAAATTAATTATTACCAATTTTAAAAAATTTATTTAAAAAATACAATTAACCAAAATATTATTATAGTTAATTTTTTGTATTCTACTGAAATGTTTCATTTTTGGATAAATATTGGAAAAAATAAATTTTAGTTGAAAATTGCATTATTTCATTAAATTATTTATAATCTAAAATTTTATTTGGAATTTGTTTTATTAAAATATGAGTTATTTTTTGTATAATGTATTATAATTTATTTTTTTGAATCATTTTCATGTTGAATATCGATATAATTACTTATTAATCTTTTGAAAAATTTATCTTTAAAAAACTAGATATCCGTTGCGTTTACATGATTAATTTAAAATTAATTCGAATAATTTTGTGAATTAAATTTCAAAACATGCATTTCATATTTGGAATATGATTAATTTTTATTATTTACTATGGTCAACATAATTTTTGAACATAATTATTAGTGAAAATATTTAAAATTAATTATCTTAATTAATGTTAGAACGGGGTTTGGAGGATTGCAAGCATATCTATTAAAATTAATTATACACACTCATAAAGATTTTTATTCAGTAAATTAGATTTAATATTTTGAATTATTACTCTAACATTTTATAAAAATTACCAATTCAATTTTATTCTTAACGTATATATTACCTAGGTAAATAAAAACATACATGGTATTGTGGAAAAAACTAAAAGGTTGAAATTGATTAAATATAATGACTAAAAACTAAAGTGATAAAAAATTGTTTAATTTTGTTTAATAGAGGTTTCCATATACCAAATTAACCTTCACCAAAATTATTTATCTATTTTGGAGGCACATTTGTTAAGAGTGACCTCCATATTGTGAATACTTTTGGGTATTTACAAAAATGCCATCTCGCCGTAGTTATAAAAGGGAACTCCCTATCCTACATTATTAACACCTTCAAAACTATTTGGTTTGGATAATACCTACCCAAATACATTCTAAAATTCCATATTATAATAATATATATCTTATTTTTGGAAAAAATATATCATAGATAGGATATTAGTGAAAACTTAATTAAGATACCCGAATAAGAGGCAATGTTTATAAATGAACATTTTGTTTTATTTCTTCCTAAACATCATTAAATTATTATTATACCACGATGATATAATAAAATCATTATGTTACATATAATGATATATTTTTATTTTAATTTCATGAACTATAATCATTTCCACTTCCATCAAACGGGTTACAAAATCATCATTAGTGTGTACGGTAGACGACTTCCCCACGAACCGATGTCATTCATTTTTCCATTAAAACCTTTCATGGTTGGGTATGATGATGGATATAAAGTATATATATTATATATATAAAATAATTATACATTTGGAGTCTTTTTATAATATATATTTTTTATTATTTCCATTTTATAGGTGATACTATGATGTCGTTCATGTGTATGGCAGACTACTGCCACACGAAGAGACATGATTCATTTTTCACAAAATATTAACATGAAAGGTAATAGGGGTAAATATATGTGATATAAATAACATAATTATGTTATTAATGAAATATTTATCATTATTATAAGATAATATATCATTTTACATCTTACCTATTCACTCACTGAGAAAGGATAACATTGTTCGTGAACGTGTGGACTACCTCCTTCACAAAGCAATGTGACTCTCTTTTCTTCACCACACCACATGGATGACATATATAAGTATATTTAATTAAATAATATCTTATATATGATATTATTATAATATTTTTAAGATACAATATTACTTAACATCATTTTATAATGATCGTTGAAAAATGGAAACATTACACATTCGTATGTACGACCTACCGTCTCCGTGATCAAATGGTTAATTCAATTTTAATAACCATATTTCATGATTTTTCCAAAAATTATAATTGATGTGTAAAAATAATAATTATTTAAGTATTATTATTATTATTATTATTATTATTATTATTATTTTTAAATAATGTCAACTTTGACCATAGTAAACCTACCAGTGTCACTTTGACACACAAACTGAATATAGCCCAAACATCTGATGTAAAGTTAATTGATTAAGTAATTGTATAGAATATTGTATTAAGTGATATAAAAATAAAAATAAAACCGAAAATCATTATAAAGAAATTAAACAATTTACTTAAGTGTATTATTCAATAATAATAATACACACATCACATATTGAACTCAAGGTAAGAGACTTCACCTCGATTTCCTTTCATTGAGAAATATTTTGAGGTTATGAACATTTATTATTTTATAATTTGTATATAAAAACCCTATAAAATGTTAAATAATTTATTTAGATAGTATCATTATATTTATTTTTTTAATTATATTCTTTAATGGTTCTTATTAATCAAGGTTTTCTTATGTGATAAAGGACATTTCCTTTTTCTAAATCATCTCTTAATGTTTTCCTCCCAAAATTATCTATTCCTTGACCATGATTTTAAAATTATTTTATTAATGTATTTGTACAAATATAAATGATTTATAAATAACTTATTAGGCTTCTTTTATTACTTTATTTTAAAAAAAATCCAAAGGAATCCTTTTAAATGTTTTATACAGAACATTTTGACAAATAACAAAAGGAATGTTCTATTTTTAACATATATGATGACAAAAAAATTTCCAATCACCATGAATATTATTTTATTTATAGGTTCCATTTAATGGTTTCATGTTTTATTAAATGAAAAACCCTCTTTCCCTTTATATATATATATATATTTTGAAAATATATTTTTAAAAGATAAAAGTATTTTTATTTCAGAAAAGGGTTTTTTATTTATGTGTTTAAAATTGTTTTTTAAATGTTTTAGGATGAAATGTGAATGCTTAAATTTTTTATTGATGATATGGAACTTGAGAATTATAGTAAAATAGGTGACCTTGATATATCTTATATAAAGGTTTGTGCCATATTATAGCTCATTGGTGAGCCATATATTGCTTATACGAAGGGTTGATCCCTGTTATAGCTCATGTAAAATAGATTTGATTTTTACAACTTATATATAATGATTATCTCCATTATAGCTCACAAGTGAGCCTGATCTATCATATATGAAGGGTGAGACCCGTTATAACACTCCAATTAATTGGTTAAATATTATATTGGAAGTCATCCATATGTTTATTCTAATTAAAATCATTTTGAATTGATTTTTTGAGTATGATTCTATAAGTTAATAAAAATGGTTTTTAATTGATTACTATTGGTTTTAAAGGATTTATTTGAGAAAAATGTGCATGTGGTTTTCATGTGAAAATGTTTTATTTCATAAAAAAAAGATAAATGTAAATGTTATATTAGTTCTCTTATTTTTCGTTGTGTTAATCTTTTTCTTTCTTTTTATAACCCTTACTAAGATTTTTGTGCCCACACAAATTTTTTATTAAACAAATTCATAGGATTTATGGATTGGAAAGGGAGAGGGACAAGTCAAGATGAAAGAAATTGAGATCTTCCATGAAAATAAAAAATTATTTTTATGTTTTTTATTATTGGGAAAATATATACTAATCATAAGTTCCCACTTTTTATTATGTGTCATTTTTATGTGTTATGGAATAATTATCTAAAACTATAAACATGTAAAGATCCTCAAATGTAAGATATGTAATTGAAGTATTAAAACCCCTAATCATGTTATGTTTCATTCCATGTCCTTATAGTCTATATCAAAGGATAATTGAGATAACTTTAGAGGTTAGGATAACGATAATATCATCCCATTGAATGATTACAACTTATGGTTATGTTGAAATAATATAGAATTTTAACGTTAAAATGTTTATTCTTATAAAGAATGTTTGTTCAGAATTGTTTTCTATAGAGGAAATATGAGAACTATAGTGGTAACACATCCAGAGGAAAATATCCATCCAAATTAGAATCATTAGGTGGTTTGAATTGGAATATAATAGTTTGTTGTTGTGATAGATAGTTGAAACTAATATAAATGGTGGTGGTATCCATGCTAGAGAGGAAATCGACCTACCCGAAAGGTACATGTATATAGTTGAGAATTTCATGATGCTACTTCCCATCAATCGGTGGACCATTAGACCCCATGATAGCTAAAGGTTTGATCAATTCATTGGAAAAGATATTTGATGTCTTATGATATTCACAAAGAGAAATGGAAACTATTTCCTTTTATCATTTTTAAGGGGAATATGATTGATGGTGGTCCTTGGTTATAAACCCTAGAGACAAAGATGATATCTATGCCACATAAAGGAAACAATTTAAGAATATTTTACTTGGGAAATATTTTCATCTGATTTTTTATCTAAGGATAGAGAAATAATTATTGGAATTGATGAAAAAGTATAAAGATTCAGTGTTTTCATATGAAGAAATCATTACAAGGTTTACTAGGTTTGTTCCAGATTTTAATTGGGACATTGATAGTAATATTAATTAGTTTTACTCAGGATTAATACAATTTCTACGATGATATTTGGCCTCATGATAATTTAAAATTTCTGAAAAAGTGGTTTGTTGTGATGAAAATGTTGAGATGGAGTTTGCTGATACTTATGTTCCATGAGATGAAAAGAGTAAGAAATGATTGAGGTGGTAGGAAATGGAAAAGAAACCAACTAATAATTTTAGATGTATGGAGAAAATTAGTTCCAATTTTGGTAAAAAATATTTTGGTGAATGTTTTTCAGAATATGGAAAGAGTTACTGGTGTGGTACAATTGGACAAATAGTTCATGAGTGAAAATTAAAGATACATGAACAACAAAAAAAATGAGATAATAAATATCCAGTAAATGATTATATTTTTGATTTGTAATGATTTGGGTAATATGATAATGCATGTTTTAACTTTCTTACCCATGATAAAAACCATCATGATCAGAAATAGAATGGTGTGGAAAAATCATTTTCTACTGCTGTAGTTGAAGTTGTCCATCCGGTGAAGTGGTTGAAGCTCCAGGGAGATCAGTATTTTTCAATTTTTTACCATAAGTTCAATTTTTGTGAAACTCCTTTTGAAATTTTAAGTGATGAGATCTTCAAGTGATTAATTAACCTTTAATAAATGTTTTGTTGGGTTTATGTATAAGTAAATCTTGAAATTAATGTTAGGTATGACTATACTTGTTGGTCATGAGTTTTAATGTATTTATGATCATTAAGGTTATATTTTTTTGACTATTTTGTTTATTTTTAAACATTTTTATCATAATTATGGTACTGTTATAATAATGAAATTTCATGAAAAAGGACAGATCGAAGGCTGGGTGACAACCCATCAAAATAGGAAAGGTCATATGGCTTAAACCCAGAATTGATGTTCAAAATGGGTAAAATACCTACCACTGCCCCATGTGATGTCCATGTTAGTATGAAATATTTCTTTTTAAATTAAATGGGTTGGAATATAATTATAATGTTTATTTATAGAATATATGTTTTATTATATAAAAAAATACAGGATTAAAAAGTTATTTTTTTATTAGGTGATTAATATATTTTTGGAAGAGGATCAGTATAAATTTTGGGAAAAATATTACCTTATGATATCCATTTTTTTTTGTTAAGGTATAAATCTATAAGGATTATTTTTTACCCTTTTTGGGATTATGTGATCTGTTATAATTATATTTTAGTGCTTTGAGAATACAAAATTCATCTTGGATAGTCATCGTTGGACAAAAGATGCAAGTGTGCTAGAAATTTTTTAGTTGAGGAAATTCTACAAGATTGGTATGTTTGTTTTCTTATTCTTTCAGTAAATTGGGTAAATGAATTCTAAAAATCTAATTAAAATATGTTTAAAATAAAAATATTATCATATTAAATTTATTTATGATGAATCAAATGGTCTTTTAATCTAACATCCCATTACGTATTCTGGTAATTTTGATGCTTCCAAGTACCTATATTTTGGATAAGTGGATTGGGGGTGCGTTTGGGTGAACTTTTAAGTAAAAATAAAGGGCAATGTCTTGTGGATGGTTTGCATACGGTTTCACAAATTGTACGACCAAACCGTTCCAACCAAATACCACTGGACAGACAGGTATGTACGGTGAGCGCACAGTTTGAAAAACTGTGCGACCAGACGGTGTGGACCATGTATCTCTGGACAGTGAGATCCGCACGGTGTGCGCATGGTTTATAAAACCGTGCGCCTCTGTCCAGGTAAACCATGCACATAGTTTTTAATTCCAAAAATTTCTTTTAAAACCACTTGAACCCCTGGGACATCCACATTTTCAACCTTGGCTAGGGATTGACTCTTTTTAGGTCTTTCCAAAGCCTCCTAGAGAGATTCCCAGGCTATCCGAACTCATTCCTTTGATATTGAAGGCCCGGATTGAAGATCTGCTCTCTTCCCGGTAAGTGGATTTCATCCCGTTGCGTTTCTTGTTTATTTATCTATCTTCCGTTGACCTTTTCATGGGATATTTCCTTTGTTTCCATGTATCTAAACCTTTGAGTTGAGGTATAGATCTAGGATTGTGAATCTATATCTATTTTTGCAATATCTTGTTTTCCTTTGATCTTAATTTTCGGTTTTATGGTTTTAAATTGAGAACTTGATTGGCGACGTTGTGCCACTCAATTTTTGGGGCTTCTCATTGGGTTAACTTCCTACAACAGATTGAGGTAGTTGGTTCTGTCCCGACATGCTAAATTGATTAACATTGTATTTTCTTGATTTATTTCAATTGTTGATTTAAATCCAATTACTCAAGTTTTATTTCAATTAATTTGATAAAAACTTGACTCAGGTGATTCGAGATATTTGAAATGGTTTTGGCATTGAAATTTGGAAAACCCCAATTCCATTGAATTGGGTGTGTTTATGGAAATTCTCTGATTTAAATTGTTGAATTTAATTGTGGACATGAAATGTATAATGATGGAATTGGTTTTTAATGAATTCAGAACTTATAAAAATGGATTAAAATTATTTGATAGAAACCCATTGGTTTTATCTAGTGAAAGAGGCATGTTTTGAATAAAACCTGTTTTGGTTTTAAATGGAATGAAATTGGAACTTTTGAAATGAAATAATTGGATTGATCATATTTTAAGAATTCTTAAAATAGTTCACCCATCACGTAAGAGTGCATGTAAGCCTTAGGTAGTTAGTGAGTTATTTGGATAAAATCTATGCTACGAAAATTTTGTAAAACATACTTATGGAGGGTCACATCTCCAACGAGTTTGTTACGAGTCTCCTTTGGAAATTGTCATAGGGATGTGTGTATACACATTTTTCTAAGTTCACATAGAGAGTGTAGAATCCTATAACTGGTTAATACTATCGTACCTTTTGGCAGATAACCATGTTTCTCGTTTGTTTATTTATATTTGAGATATAAATGTATGACAATGCTTTTGGAACTGCTTTACATGCCTGTAAAATTTATATAAACTGTATTATATAAATTTTTTTCTTAAGCCATTGTTTTAGAAATATTCCATCATTTGTAAAGCCTTTGCCTAAAAATATTTATTTCCATCATTTGAAAATGTATAGCATGTTTTGTTAAAATATTCTTTTTAATTTCCAAACTTGTTTATTTGAATATGGAAAGCTTTTCTTTGGATAATATATATTTTTCATCTATTACGGAATATTTGGTGGTATCCTACTGGGATTAGGCTCACACCATACTTTTGCCTTCGGGTGTTTGTAGACATTCTTCTTATAGGATTGAGCAAAGGGAAGGGACATCTTGGAGGTGGTTCTAGCTGCTGATCTTTGGACATGGTGAGTTGTGTCCTTAGGGACCTTGGGATAGTTTTCCTTTTTTGTACTTGGGTTGAAGTACTTTGGAATTTTGTGCCTCTTTGTATTCTGGTACATCACTCCCAGTGGAGTTTCTTTTGATATGAATACTGTTTGTTTTAC
The DNA here is from genome assembly GCA_963277665.1 of Viscum album. NCBI lineage: Eukaryota > Viridiplantae > Streptophyta > Magnoliopsida > Santalales > Viscaceae > Viscum > Viscum album. Next base: position 999,102,122 of record OY728135.1, read on the forward strand.
TCTTGCTTCCGCATTCTTGTGGAAAAATCGTTCCCATTTGTATGTTATACAATTCCAGGTGCTAGTCGCCGACCTGTGGGGATCGGGAATGCCCCTCGAGCTATGTTAGGGTCGTCTCGGTTATCGGGTTACCAGGGTACCCGGGATGGTTCGTGAAAAATTGGTATCAGAGGGAGTTTTTTTAAACATCTTTCCTTGATGACAGTATGAATTTGAGTATTCTTGTTTGGACTTAAGAGGTAGTTGTGATCGAGTGCCTGGCCAGCTCTCACCGCAATTAACCTTAAGTCGCCAGGGGTGGTTTGGGAAAGGCGACTTGTAGATTAGCTCTAGTCTTTTCCCTATTTCGATTTGGATAGAGTGTAATCCAAATATTTTTATCCCTTATTTTAAGAGTAGTTTTCCTTGTTACTCAGGTTGAGTGTTAATCTAATGTCTTCTTTTTTGTCTGCTGATGTTGTGTAGCATCATGCCTCCGAGAAGACGTGGAAATCAAATCCAAAAAGAGGCTGCTGATGAATCTCAGCAAGCAAGTCCTATTTTGGATCCAAGTCTGGTAGAGGTGATTGTTTGCACTATCCATGCTCTGGGATAGGCAACACCTCTAGTTCCTATTGAGCCTCTAGCTATAGATCCTCATAGTGATTTTCTCCGAAGTCATTCTCAAGAGTTCCTGTGCCAATAGCCACCAGTCTTCAAAATCTCCACTGATCCTCAACATTCTGAGGAATGATTGAGTAAGATTAAACGTCTGATTGGGTTTTTGGAGACACCTGATGCGATAAAGGTGAAGTGTGCCACCTTTGTGATGGAGGGACCAAGTAGGAGATGGTGGGACACGATGGTGACGGCTGGGAAATAAGAGGGTTTGGAGTGGAAAGACTTTAGGGTTCATTTCACTGACCATTTCTATCAAGAATCTATGGTGTTGGCCAAGGATGTGGAGTTTTTCAAACTTGATCCGGCCAAAAAAACCATGACTGAGTACTCAAATCTATTTGCTGAATTAGTACAGTTTGCTCCAGAAATCATATCGAATTAGAGGATGAAGGCTCGACTGTTTGAGTTGGGGCTTCGATCAGATATCTGTTATCAGGTTTTCTTACTGAAGATACCCACTTATACTGATGTTCTGGATAAGGTAATGAAGGTTGAGATGGATTTGGCAGGAAAGTAATGGTTGCAGGAGGTTCCTTTTCTTTCTAGTGTCAGTGTTAGTTCCTTTAAAGGAAAACAAAAGCGTGATGTTTCTCCTGGTGGTTCTCGACAACAGAGTCATTCCAGACCTTCGGTAGCACCAAGATGGGATTCCTTGACTTTATATCAGTATGGGAAGCTAGGACATTCTAAGAGGGTTTGCACTAAGGCACCCAAGAAATGTAGATCCTACGGACGTTTAGTGAACCTACAGAGATACTGACATCACATCTCAACTCCGCGTAGTGGAACAGGATCGTCAGCACCTCCAAATACTGGGGGCAATAAAATGCTTCACATAGAAAAGGGTTCCAGCCACAAGCATCCGAAACGAAGCTTCTTCACGCAGTGGAAGAGTCACCATAGGTAGCTGATACATGTCCTGCAACTGTGAGAGGTATCATTATTATAGCATTGTCTTTAGTGACAACTCTTTTTGATACTGGTTCATCTTACTCTTTTATTTCAACCCATCTTGTTAATCTACTTAATCTGTGTATGGATCTCTTATTATGGGAAATGGATATTACTACACCTCTTGGTATAATGAGAGATACGGGTCTCCATTATCCTGCTTGTGTCTTCTCTCTATCAGATGTTGATCATGTTTGGAGTTTCTTGGTTCTCGACATGAAATATTTTGATGTCATATTTGGGATGGATTGGCTCATTGCCAATATAGCTTGGAGTGATTTTTATCTACGATGGGTCTACCTTACTACACCCAGTGGTGTGTCTCTCATTTTTCAAGGAGAATGGGACCCAAGGTCAAGCAGAGCTGGACCCTCTTATCCAGAGTTAGGGAAAGTTATACCAGTGTTTGCTTTTGAGCTATAGGGAGATTCAATGTGTGGTGACCTTCCTACAGTCATCGCTGAGTTTCCGGATGTGTTTCCTTCTAACTTCTCTGGTTTTCAACTAGTAAGAGAGGTTGATTTTACTATTGACTAATGCCTGGTACTCAACCAGTTTCTATTCCCTCTTACCGAATGGATCTATCTGAACTAAAACAACTGAAGTCTCAGTTTTACGACCTTCTTGAGAAAGGTTTTATATGCCCGAGTTTGTCACCTTTGGTATCACCTATTCTCTTCGCCAACAAGGTTGATGGTTCTATTCACTTATGTGTTGATTATCGAAAGCTCAATCGAGTTACGATAAAGAACAAATATCCATTACCACAAATTGATGATTTGTTTGATCAATTGAAAGGGTCAAAGTGGTTTTCAAAAATTGCACTTCAACCTGGTTACCATCAGTTTAGGATAAAGGATTCTGACATTCTTAAGACCTCTTTTTGGAGTAGGTATGGCCATTATGAGTACCTTGTTATGCCCTTTGGACTAACAAATGATCCTATAGTTTTTATGGCTTTGATGAACACAGTATTCCATGAGTATCTAGATACATTCGTGGTGGTCTTTGTGGATGACATTCTTGTCTACTCCTTGTCTGGGGAGGATCATGTACATCATCTGAGAACAGTTCTAAGTCTTATAAGGAATCAACGACTTTATGCCAAGCTTTCAAAGTGTGATTTATAGATTCAGGAAGTGAAATTCTTGAGACATGTCATGTTAGAACAAGGAATATCAGTTGATCCTGAAAATGTGAAGGCTGTTATAACTTTGGAACAACCACGAAATGTTTTCGAGATTCGGAGTTTCTTGGTCTTAGCAGGATATTATCGCCGGTTTGTTAAAGGCTTCTCAAAGTTAGCTTCTCTGATGACTACTCTGAATCGAAATGGAGTGAAGTTTTCCTGGAATGATAAATGTCAGAGTTATTTTGTTGAGATAAAGCGACTTTTAACTACTACGCCAGTGTTAACTCTTCCTGAAGCTGGGATAGGTTGTGTGGTCTTCTGTGATGCATCAGGTTCAGGTTTGGGATGTGTACTCAAGCAGGGTAATCATGTGGTTGCCTATGGGTCTTTTCAGCTTAAGCCTCATTAGAGGAACTATCCCACCCATGACCTTGAACTTGCAGTTTTAATGCACACACTTAAGTGTTGGAGACATTACCTTTTTGGAGAAAGGTTTACTGTGTATTCAGACCACAAGATCTTGAGTTATATCTTCTCTCAAAAATATTTGAATCTCTGCCAAAGACGTTGGGTGGAGTACCTGCAATCATTCTAATTTGACATTTCCTATACCCCGAGGAAAGGGAATGTAGTTGCGGACGTGTTTATAAAGAAACTCCCATCATAGGCTATGAAAGAATCTTCAGAAGAGTGGAGTTTGATGGCTCTTTTTGCTCAGTTTCATATTGGAGTTCAATGGAAGGGGAATGAGGTTTCTTTAGCCGGTGTTCAGTAAACTTCTGCCCTCCTCAAGTTAATTCTTTAGAAAAAACAACTGGATGATGAATTCCATATCATTAGGGACTCTCTTCATAGTGGGGAGATCGACACCCAGTGGTCGTTCTCTAAAGAGGGTGTTTTGTGTTATCGAAACCGTTACATTGTGCCTTTAGTAGAAATGAAGGGTGTGATGGGGGTTTTCCATAACTCTCAGTGGGCTGTGCACCTGGGAACCATGAATATGTTCTATGATATGCGGCGACAGTTCTGGTGGCCAGGTATGAGATGCGACATCTCTGAGTTTGTATCTCATTTCTATACATGCCAGCAGGTGAATGCCGAGCACCAGAAACCTTTGGGTTTGCTTCAACCACTCCCAGTCCATACATTGAAGTGGGATAAAATCTCTATGGAAATTGTAGTTGGGTTACCTAAAACCCAGAGGAAGAAGAACACAATATGGTTTGTGATCAATAGACTGACCAAGTCGGCTCACTTTATACTAATTCGAGATACAAACAAAGTTGAGGAGTTGGTAAATTTATATGTGAAAGAGGTTGTTCATTTTCCTAGAGTTCCGACTGTTGTAGTCTCTTATTGGGATCCTCAGTTTACTTCTCGTTTTTGGATAGGCCTTCAGGAAGCACTGGGATCTCAGGTCCATTTGAGCACGACCTACCATCCACAGTAAGATTTCCATATATAGAGAGATATTCAGATCCTTAAGGATATGATCTGGTCTTGTGTTCTCAACTTTGGTGGGTCTTGGGATGATCATCTAGGGCTAGTTGAGTTCTCTTATGACAAAAGTTATCAATCTGCGATCAAAATGGCTCCTTTTGAGGCTTTGTATGGTTGTCCTTGTAAATCTTTTTTATGTTGGTCAGAGATTGGTGAAAGTTCTTTGGTAGGACCGAGTTTGGTCCAAGAGATGACAGCTAAGATCCAGTTGATTCGTCAAAGAATGTTGAAAACCCAGAGTTGGTACAAGTCTTATGCAGATCATTGACTTAAAACTTTAGAGTTCTCAGTTGGTGACTAGGTGTTCTTAAAAGTTTCACCCCGATTAGGTCATCAATAGCTTGTGAGGAAAGGGAAGCTTTCTCCTAGTTTTATGAGACCTTTTGAGGTTATTGGTCTTGTGAGGAATGTTGCTTAAAGTTTAGCTCTACCACCACAACTAACGTCGATACATAACATGTTACATTTATCACATATTCAAAAGTATCTCTCCGATCCATCTCATGTTGTGAGCTGGAGTGATATTGAGATTGAACCAGATTTATCTATCACTGAACAACCAGTTATGCTTTTTGATTCTGAGACCAAGGTACTTCATGAGAGAATGATACCTCTGGTCTGTGTACTATGTCAACAAGGTTATGATTTTCATGAGATGTGGGAAAGGGAGGCACTAATGAGAGAGATGTGGCCTCATCTTTTTGACGTGGAGGTTTTTTCATAGGCTTTCTAGGGACAGAAAGGTTTTATGGTGGGAAGGTAGTAACATCCCGTTACGTATTCAGGTACTTTTGATGTTTCCATGTACCTCTATTTTGAAGAAGTGGCTTGGGGTGTGTTTGGGTGAACTTTTTAGTAAAACTAAAGGTCAATGGCTTGTGCACGGTTTGCGCACGATTTGACAAACTATGTGACCAAACCCTACCAACCAAGCTGCACTCGATAGAGAGGTACGCACAGTGTGGGTACAGTTTGAAAAATCGTGAGACCAAACCATGCAGACTGTGTATCTCTGGACAGTGAGATCCTCACAGTGTGTGCACGATTTAACAAACTGTGCGCCTCCGCCCAGGTAAACCATGCACGTAGTTTTTAATTCTGAAAATTTCTTTTAAAACCACCTAAACCCCCAGGACTTCCACATTTTCGACCTTCGCTTGGGCTTAACTCTTTTTAGGTCTTTCCAAAGCCTCCAAGAGGGGTTCCAAGGCGATCCGAACCCCTTCCTTCAAGATTGAAGGCCTGGATTGAAGATCTGCTCTCCTCCCGGTAAGTGTATTTCATCCCGTTACATTTCTCTTTTATTTCTCTATCTTTCCTTGATCTTTTCATAGGATATTTCCTTTGTTTTCATGGATCTAAACCTTTGAGTTGAGGAGTAGATCAAGTATTGTGAATCTAGATATAGTTTTTCAAGATATTGTTTTTCTTGGATCTTAATTTTCAGTTTTAGGGTTTTAAATCCAGAACTTGATTGGCAACGTTGTGCCACTCGGTTTTTGGTTCTTCTCATTGGGTTAACTTCCTACAATAGATCGAGGTAGGTGGTTCCGTCCCGACATTCCAAATTGATTAACATTTTATTTTCTTGATTTATTTAAATTTTTGATTTAAATCCAATTACTCAAGTTTTCATTCAATTAAATTGATAAAAACTCAATTCCGGTGATTCGAGCTATTTGAAATGGTTTTGGCATGGAAATTTGGAAAACCCCAATTACATTGAATTGGGTGTGTTTATGGAAATTGGCCTATTTAATTTGTTGAATTTAATTGTGGAAATGAAATGTATAATGATGGAATTGGTTTTGAATGAATTTCAAACTTATGAAAATGGATTAAAATGATTTGGTAGAAACCCTTTGGTTTTATCTTGTGAAAGAGGAATGTTTTGAATACAACATGTTTTGGTTTTAAATGGAATGAAATTGGAACTTTTGAAATGGAAGAATGGGATTGATCTTATTTTAAGCATTCTTAAAATAGTTTGCCCATCATGTAAGAGCGCATGTAAGCCTTAGGTAGTTAGTGAGTTATTTAGATACACTCTATGCTACGATAACGTTCTAAAACATACTTGCGGCGGGTCACATCCCTGACAGGTTGGTGATGAGTCTCCTTTGGTCATTGTCCTAGGGACGTGTGTATACACATTTTTTTGAGTTCACATAGAGAGTGCAGAATCCTATAACTAGTTAATACTATCGTACCTTTTGGAAGATTACCATGTTGCTCGTTTGTTTATTTATATTTGAGATATAAATGTATTCTAATGGTTTTGGAACTGATTTACATGCCTACTAAATTTATATAAACTGTTTTATATAAATTTTTTGCTTAAGCCATTATTTTAGAAATATTCCATCATTTGTAAAACCTTTGCTTAAAAATATTTATTTCCATCATTTGAAAATGTATAGCATGTTTTGTTAAAATGTTCTTTTGAATTTCCAAACCTGTTTATTTGAAAATGGAAATATTTTATTTGGATAATATATATTTGGAATCTGTTAAAGAATCTTTGGTGGTATCTTACTGGGTTTAGGCTCACACCCTACTTTTTCCTTCGGGTGTTTGTAGACTTTCTTCTTCTAGGATCGAGCAAATGGAAGGGACCTCTTAGAGGTGGTTCTAGCTACGGATCTTTGGACTTGGTAAGTTGTGTCCTTTAGGACCTTGGGACTGTTTTCCTTTTTTGTACTTGGGTTTAAGTACTTTTGAATTTTGTGCCTCTTTGTATTCTGGTATGTCACTCCCTGTGGATTTTCTTTTGATATGCATACTGTTTGTTTTACTCGTGCTTCTGCATTCTTGTGGAAAAATCATTCCCACTTGTATGTTATAAGATTCCAGATGCTAGTCGTCGAACTGTGGGGATCAGGAAGGCCCCTCAGGCTATATCAGGACCGACTCAGTTATCGGGTTACTAGGGTACCCGGGTTGGTTCATGACATTTAAATCATCATAGATTTATGGTTTTGAGGACCTTATTGTTCCCTTGATTATTCACATTATTGAAATTAATGAACTCAATAACCCTCTATAATTATTTTCGATTTAATTACATATCCAAATAATTATTTCCTTACTATTTCCCATTTATGGAAACCTAGTTATGTGGCATTCTATATGACCATCTTACTTCTCTTTCTTTCTTATCTAGAGTATTTTTTGTTAACCCTTTTTACAATGTGGGATTAAAAAGAAGTTAAAATCCAATTTAAATATATTTAATACAAATATAAATTTTAATTTGGGAGGTTGAAATTTATTAAGTGGTTTAGGGATAATTTAACACAACCATATTTTAGAAGAACAAAACATCGTTTAATATCGTAAAAAACATGAAACGTCAAGATTAAAAGAAATGTAAAATATATTACCTTTATAAAATTATTGTTAAATTGGAGGGTATAATTAGTAATAACAAAATTATGAAATTATATGTTTTACACAAAATAAAATAGATATCCCCTGATTAGAGATAAAATTAGAATAATTTGAAATAAAAAGAAATGTTTTTTTGAAAAATTGTATTTTTCAAACATACGGTTAAGTCACTCATTATGAAGATAATTTAAAATTATAACTTACCAATATTATAAAATTTATAAGAGATAATTAAATTATTTTTTGAAATAATAATATCAAAATTATCATATGGATAATTATTTATATTTTTTTGAAATGTTTCATTTTTTAATGTATATATAAAAATACATAATTTTAATTGAAAATGGAATTTTTATTTAAATTATTTATCATGTAAAATTATATATTAAATTTTATTGAAAGTAAAAGTATTTAAATTTTATATCAATTAATTTAATTTATGTCTTTGGAATCATTTTCAGGTTAATTTTTTGTATAAGAACAAATTAACATATTAAACTATTTCTATTCAAAAAACCCACTTAATTGTTAATTTAGTTGGATTAATTTTAAATTAAATTATAACAATTATATAAATTAAATTTGGAAAAATGGATTCCATTTTTGGAATAATTATAATTTATATTATCTAAAACGTTCAACTTATTTTTTGAACATAGTGATCAGTGAAAATAATTAAAATTAAATAAAACAATTAATCTTAAAATGTGGTTTTGCACAATACATTCATTTTTATTAAAATTAATTTTACACACATATAAAATTTTAATTTAATAAATTGGATTTGAAATTTATAATCATTATTTATATGTTATCTAATAAATATTACTTATTCTTGATTGGTAAATTTTTTTGGTAAATAAAAAGATGCAAGTCACCATGGTAGAAACTAAAAGGATGAGACTGAGTAAACATAAAGACTATTCAATAAAATGATAAAAATATGTTTCTTTTTTGTCACATAAGTATTTTAGAAAACATTAACCCACCCATAAGTTATTTATCAATTTTCAGGAACATGATTTAAGAGATACCTCTCAATAGTAAATACTTTTGGGTATTTAAAAAATGCTACCCCTCCTCAATTACAAAAGGGAACTCCCTCTCTTCTCCTCTGGACACTTGAAAAAAATATTTGGATCATCCAAGAACTACACAAATACCTTACCAAACATCATAATATCATGATATAATCCTTTTTTAGAATAAATATAACATTGGTGGGCTTTTTGTGAAACCTAATGAAGATACACAAAGAAGAGGCAATGTTCATCAATAATTATTTTTGGTTTATTTCTTCCTCCACCTCCTTTAATTCATATTAATACATGATAACATAATAACCTAAATATATTACATATAATGATATGTTTTAATTTTAATATAATGACCAACATCCATCTCCACTTCTGTATAATGTGTTACAGAATCATCATTTGTGTGTATGGAGGATTTTCGCCTTACGAACTAATGTCATTTGTTTTTTCCATTAGCACTACACATTGATGGGTATGATGATGGATATAAAATATATATGTGATATAAATAAAAAAATTATACATCTATATTGATTATATTATATATAATGTTTTTACTTTCCATTTAGTAAGGGACATAATAACATCATTCGTGTGTACGATATATTACTGCCACACAAAGCGAAACTATTCGTTTTTAAATAATGCTTTACATGGAAATTAGTAAGGGTAAATTTTATGAATATATGTTATATAAATAAATTTATTACTATATAAATTAAATATATATAATTAGTAACATACAATATATTATTTTACTTCTTATGTTTTCACTCACCGAGGAATGAAAATATTGTTTGTGAACGTGTGGATTACTACCTCCATAAAGAGATGTGGCTCTATTTTCTTCACAAAACCACAAGGATGATATATATAAGTATATATAGTTAGATAATATGGTATTTTTTATATTATGATCAATATTTAATGATAAACTATTAATTAAATTCATTCTATTATGGTAATTGAAAAATGGAAACATTACTCATGCGTTTGTACAACATACCATCTCCATGATCATAATGTCAGTTAATTTTTCATAACCACAATTATTGATTAGTTTTAAAATTTTAATTTATATATAAATATGATAATTATTAATTTAATAATATTCTTTATATATTTAAATAATGACCCCTTTGACCATAGTCAACTTACCAAAGTTATTTTGACACATAAAGAAAATATATTCAAAACATATAACATAAACATAATAGATTATGTAATTGTATATAATATTGTAATAAGTAAAAAAGAAACAATAAACATATTTAATGATCTCAAGTAATAATATAATTAAATTAAGATTATTATTCCGGAAGATAAAGACACATGTGACAATTCCATCTCAAAGCAAGGGACTTTGTCTCAATTTTCTTTCATTGAGACATATTTTGATGTTATGGAATTTATTATTTTATAAGGTGTATATAAAGAACTATTGAAATTTTATATCATTAATGTATATATTTTAATGAAATTTAACGTTTTCGTTAATTTTATTATTTCATGGGGCTTATTATTTAAGAGTTTCACAAGGGATATGGTTCTTGTATTTAGAAAACATCATCTTTTAAAGTATTTCTTCTGACTCTTTCTCTTCCATATACATGTTTTTAAATTTATTTTATTATTGCTTTGATATGGAAATAAAATATTGATAAATTCTATTTTATGTGAATTTTTACTTTAATGGTTTTCAGAAATAATATTTTCAAATGTTTTATATTGAAAATTTTAACAAGTGACAAATGAAATGTTTTATTTTTAAAATATACAGTAACAATGAAATATCCCAACAACATGACTATTATTTTATTTATAGATTCCTTTTCAAGATTTCATGTAATTTTAAATTAAAACCCTTATTTCCTTTTTTGGATATTTTTTTATTAATTTTTTTAAAAGAAAATGATATTTTGATATTTTGATTTTTTAATTTTTTTATATATGGTTTTAAAAGAGTTTTTAAAAAAGTTGATTAAAAAGTTAAATCATAATAATTTTATTCCTGATATGGTACTTGAGCATTATATTGAAAAAATGGGTGAACCTGATATATATTAAATAGAATATGATCCCTATTATAGCTCCTAATGTAGCCCGATATAACTTATATGAATATTTGATCCTCATTATAGATCATGAAAAATGGGTGATTGCAAAAAATATTATACATAGGGTTGTGCCCCATTGTAGAACATGGGTGTGCCTAATATAGCTTATATTATTAGTAATCCCAATTATATATCTCTAATACATTGAGTAATTATTATATTAGAAGTCAACCATATGGCTATTATAATTATAATGGGTTTTAAAGGGTTTTATGAATAATATGATCTAAGTTACTGAAAAAGTTTTTCAATTGATTATTATACTTTTTAAAAGATTTCTTTGAGAGAAACTTGTGTGCATTTTTAATGTGACTAATTTCATAAATTCATATAACATTGAAATTAAAGGTAAATTCTATATGGGTTTTCTTATTTTTAATTGGGCTAAAAATTTTCTTTCATTTATGTACCATAATGAATTTTTTTGCTCAACCAATATTTTAATTTTTTTCACAGGTTTTAAGGGTGGGTATGGTAAAAGAAGATGAAAACTTGAAAGTTGTAGATATTTTCCATGAATATAAATAATTATTTATTTTTAAAAGTTTTATATTATGTTAAAAATAGATACTAATTAGATATGTCCACTTTATATTATATGGTTCTATTATGTATGATTCATCGACTAATTCTATAAAAAGATAAAATTTAAAATATCCTAAAATGCAAGGGAATTTATTATTTAATTAAAACTCAATATTATGTAATATTTAAGGTTTGGTCCTTATAAAATTATTTTGACATCCAAAAATTACATTATAATAATCTTTAGAGGGGAAATATGTATTTAATGTGTATCTCTAAAAATATCCACAACCAATTATTATTTATTCAGTGAATAAATTGTAGTAATAAATTATTCTATATTATTTCTATTAATCTACTGAATTTTTAAGTAGAATATTTATAATTGGAAATATAGTTTTGTTCTTAGTGATCAATAATGAAATAGTAAAAATAGTATTTCTTTTGTAAGAAAACTAATTTCCATTCTATAAATTCAACAACTATGTTTCTTTTTTCCTAAAAGTTTTAAATATATTATCATATCTTTATTTCTATTATTAACTAAAGAATTATAATAAAAAAATCATAGATTTTATCTTTTAATTATTGAATCATTATACCTATTAAAAAATAAAATAAATTCCTTGAAAAAATATTGAAATAATATCAAATAATAATACTTTAGTTGGTCATTCATTTTATTACTATTTTATAACTGAATAAATTTCCAATAAATTGGAATCCATGAATCTCTCAAAAAAAACATAAATTTTATATAACTAAACATAAAATAGGAGAACAAATTTTTGCCTTGTAAGATATACATAAGAATATAATTCATCATTGATGTGTATGTGTTGGAATTTTTATGATACATGCTTCATACAGAACACTCATTACATAACTAAATTTTCTATATGATATAATATATAATATTTAAACATTAATATGTATGATATGATTCTAAAAAAACTATATATATATTGGAGATATATTTAATCACAATATATAGTATTCTGTGAATTTTATATGGAATATAGAATATTTTTGAATTTCATAGAATATAAGATTAACTTCTAATAATTTCATCAATAATAAGAGTAACTTCTATATACATATTACTCTATAATAAAAAAACTTTAATCAAGATACATATTATATGCTATAACAACAATTCCAAAGTTAGAAACTCATTAAAATGTTAATCAAAATCTCAAAACAGACTTGAGGTTATGTCAATAGAAAATCAAACAAGGGATTTTGTAAGGATAAAAAATGGAAGATACGAGAGTATTATATATCAAAAAATGTATTAAAAAATGTTATAATGTTAAAATAAATATCTAATAATTTTTTGTAAGTTGTTTAAAAGGTTTATCTAAACCTTATATCTTGACCAAATATAATTTAAATTGTTACTTCAAGCCACTTTAACACTTCAAGTATGTATATCATGGAATGTTTAATATGTGTAAAATACACTTGAATAATATTATTGTTTTTATCATATTATGTTAATAAAAAACTACTAAATTATTTTTGTTTCATTTAGTATTCATTAGTAGACCTATGGAAAAAGTCAATGATGACGTTCACGCATTTCCATATATACATATATGGGTAATGGTGGCATCATCCCCTAAAACATAAAATGATATAAATTAACTTGCTTTAGGAAAATGAATTATGATACATACATTTTATTATACCACATCATTTAAAAACACCATTAGTGCTCCATGATGTTTATCAACATCCTTATGCTTATTTAGGGGATAGATATTGTTGGGTTATGTGTATCATTAAGGAGATTCCTCTATAGTTACAAGTTCTATGGGACACATATTCATGTTCCAAATAATATAATTCAATATTTTTCAAGGATAAAGCCTATAATATTTTTCAAATTATTTTATAAATCCAAATAAACATTATAAACTTCCATGATATTCACATTGATATATTGTTGTGCAATCATTTGTGAAATCTATGGATTTATCAATTCCCTTATGATTTCCATGTCTGTTTGTTTATATAAATAAAAATTTGTTCACAATAAATCCTTATCATAAATAAGGTATCATGATTGATTATTATCAATGATTCATCCTCACAGTTTTCATTTCCATGATGTCAATGTATTTGGAAATCATAATCCTCAGTCAATACTAACCATCTCTATTGGAACATTTTTATATCCATATTTGTAAATATTTACAAAAATATGTTTTGATATATATATATATATAATAATTATATCAATAAATAAAAAACTCTAAACCATTAATTTAATATTAGTATTTCTAGATACTAATAATACATCACTTATTTTCACTCATGTTTATTTAATTATAAATAATAAAAAGTTATTCCTTTTTCATTTTTCATGTGAACATGACCCATTTTTTTAATATAAAAATATATATCACAATACTTTATACACTATAAGGTACTATTATTATTGGTGTTGTAACAATAAAATTCTTATGTTCTTTGGATATCTCTTCATATTATTTTTTATAGAGAAGTGTAACTTTGTTCATTGATAACATGATTATTTTATTTTATAATCAATGGAAATGTATGTTAAATAACTGATAGTATTAAATAAATAAAATAAAAAAACAGATATATGTTTCTTATGGTTAACTAGACCATTCTTGAAGAATATATTTCTTTAAAGGATCATTGAACATACCCTTATATGTGATTACAGGACCCAGTAAGTACAGGTGACCATTTGTTTGTTCTGTAAATTATTTTTTCTTTTTCACATGATTATATAAATTTTTTTCCTTTCATAACAGTTAAAATAAACCACATAATAAATCTTTAATGGTGCTTCCATTTATAGTGATTTTTCTGACTAAGTTATTTCAACCACCAAAAATTAATATAAATGATATGTGATATAAAGAAGCCTATAAATTGATATCCTTATATATGGATTAAATATCCACCAAAAGAAACATCCACATTTGATTCTTCAAGTTTTTAATGTGTGATATTTTTGAGGTTTTTTTGAGGTGAAAAATAAGAGAGTATTCTACATGTAAAAGTGAGTTTGTGTACACAAATTTTAATATAGCTATTTGACTATATTTTCTCACTATTTATAATTTTATAAGGGGGTTTTGAATTATATAAATTATTTATTTATTTTATATATTTTCCAATTTTTTATCTTAGTATTATTTAAACATTTGTGGGAAAACAATATGGTCCAAAAAATGGAATTATAGGATGGATCGTGATTGTTTCTATTAATTTTTTTCTATTAAATGATATTATGATTTTGAGTACATTTTTTTATTTTGAATCATGTTTATATTTCCCATTAGAATAATTTATTTAAATTATTAAACACACATTTCCAAATAATGGTGGTTTTGGACTAATGAAACATTCATATGGTAGTGACATTCAAGATAAGAAAATTCAACTGTAAAAATTTTCTATTGTGGAAAATAAAGATAAAAGTTTTACTACAAAAGATAAATTTTATACGAGTAACTAGAGAAATAATAGAGGTCAATACTAATAAAAAATGTAATATATATATTTGAATACTGTTTATAATATCAATTAGTATTTGTTTGATGGTTTTTAATCTTAATTTTTGAGAAAGAATAGTGAAGGAAATTTTGAACACATTAACAAATATTTATAAGGCTAAGTTACTACAAAACATTTTTTTTCATGTAGTGTAAATTAAATGTTATTCTAATGATAGATATATCCAGTACAAATGAAAAAAAATAAATAATTTAAACACTATGTCTACACTCATTATATTTTTGGGCTAAAAAATTATGATGTTGAACATGTGTAGATTATTTTCCAATAATTTATAGTTTAATATTATTATCCTAAAATCAACATTACTAACAATATATTTATATATATTCTTGTATTCAATAACTTTATAGTTGTATTTCTTGAATTAATAAATTGATAAAATAATGGGGGTATATATAGAAAACTTATCACTCTGAAAATTATTTTCAAATAGTGGAAAGATAGATAATGAAGCATGGTTCCAATGGGAGATAAAATCATGAACAATCCAATTCATAGAAAAAAAATTAAGTGGGTTATAAATTTATAATTTAAAAAATTTAGGGAACATTTGAATATGAATAATAGTTGAAGGTTTAGTAAAATAAACTTGGTGATTACTTCTAATAAAATACTCCACACTATTCAGTGAAGTGTTGATAACTGATAGAGGTAGAAAAAACCTAAATAAAGCACGGAAAATTGACTAATTTGAATCAAAACACATGAAATATTCAAGTTAATGGTTTAAACTATAAAAAAACTATCCTAAAAATACTTATGTTATTTTCTAATGATACTAAATTAATGATCATTGGACTTTATACCATCAAAATGATGATGTAGGATAATATAGAATGAAAAATGAAAGGGTTAAGACATGTGAAGGATCTAAAGAGAAACATATTTTCCCAAGAAAAATATGAAGACATAGGTTGCAGGACATATTCTAACAAAGGCGTTGTTTTTATTTTTAATGTCATACTTATAGTGATGAACACTTATAATATTTCAATTAACTTTTATAGACATATATATAAAATATACATTAAGGTGAACTATATTTTTCTTCATCTAATTCAATATGAGTACAATTTTTTAATGGAATTGGAATAATGAAAAAATGATTAAAAAAATCTTGATTATTATTATTGATCATAAATAAATTTCCAAGATCACAATGATGTATTTACCATTCATTGAGAATTCTTTTTTTATTGAGGAACAAAGGTTCAAGTCTATATGAATGATAGATAGGGGAATTGATATCATAGACATGATTTAGTATGATAGTTAGGATGCATTGATTATATCCATGGTATGGTAATGTTAATTCTTATCATGAACTAAATATGGCTTTAAAATATGTTTAGTGTGACCAATTAGGAGGATGAAAGATGTTTTTGAAACCAGTAAAGAACAAAATCAATATAAGGTGCATGAATTTTGGAATAAGATCATCATTTTACAAATAAAATTTGTGTAGATTATAAAGGAGTGAAACATGATGTATTTTTCAGTAATATGGAATAATGAGATAGTTTCTGGTGATGTACAATACTCAATAGAGTGGAGTGACAGAGAATTTGAATAGAACCTTGTAGGATAGAAAAAGGAAGACATTGAGGACATTAAGATTTTTTAAGACATTCTAGATAGAAGCAGGGAGGTTATACTATTATATTATTAATAAATATCTTTCAATGATTATTGACATAAAAATAAAAAATAATAATATATATACTGATAAACCCAATAACTAATATCAGTAAAATAATTTTAGAAGTTGTAACACCCCGAGATTTTATGAAAAATATTCTTTTAATATCATTGATGTCTTGTGTTGTATGATACAACAAGATTACATTGCGCTACACGCAACACCGTATGAGTTTGCAGTATACACAACACTATTCTTGGATCATGTTACACACAATTTTGATAGTAGTTATTCTACAAAACATTGAGTGTATATATATAAATATATATATATATATTCAATGTATAAATGAAATATGGTTGGATTCTGTTATACGAAACAACGTAGGAGTCTTGCACAACACGCAACCCTGACTTGGCTTGCATTACACGCAATCACGACTTTCCTCGATAGCGTGTGTTGTACGCAATACCAGGTTTCACTAAACAACGATATATGGTTATAATATTATTATGAACTAGCATTTATGAATAGTATAAACTACATTTTGAATTTTATAACATTATTATTCATCTTACACATTTTCTAGAACATGGTATGAGAACAAAATCAATTTTTCGAGTAAAATAAGTATTTTTCAAAAAATGTAGTTTTGCCGCCTTTTGATGGCGCAACCACCTTAAATATTGTTTTTGACATTTTTATAAGTTCAATTTGACAAAATAAAATTCTTATTTGGAATCAGGGTATAAAAATTTACTTTGGATAAATTTTTCATATCATTCTGATAACTTTCATATTTCAATGAATAGTAAAAACACGCTATATTTTAATTAAAAACAACTTTTTTTCATCGAAATAATTTATATGGTTAGATTATATTTTTAATTGGTTTTAAAGTGTAATTAGAATATATTTTTACCATTTAATACATTGTTGGTCATTGGAATTAATTTCACTTTGAAATTGGATATAAACAAGTATCAATTTTTTGATAGTTATTGTTTCTTAAAAAAAACACGTGATTTGTGTTGACGACGGGAATTAATTTTTAAATTAATTAATGCAACTGATATGTTTTGAATTTGGTATAATAGACATCATTTTTGAATTCATAAAATCAAATATAGCTTAGGCCTAATTTTTGGTATTTTTCTGGAAAATTTCATTTTTTGATGAATAGTGAAACCACTAAGTGGTAGTTAAAAAACTGAATTTTTCATAAAACATAATTTTACTTCTTATGTGAGTGGAATTTTGAAAATCCGAGAGACACAGTTAATATCAAGGACTAAAATGTGGTTCAATGAGATGAAAATAATTTTTGGTGAATAGTAACTTTTTACCTTTTTTTACCACGGTTAAAGGTAAATAGGGTAAATAAGGGTAAAAATTATATTATTATTATCCTAACACATGTCCTAATTCTATTGGATAAGTTTAATTAGACCAAAAACAACCTTAGGAATAAAATATGACCATTTATGTCCACTTGGATTAGATTAGGACATTTATTATTAATTTATTTAAAGAAGGGTTAAAATAGTTAAAATCAAAGTTTTATAAGTAAATCATTTTTAATATAGGGTTATACATAATATAAATTCGACTATAAATATTCATTAAAAAGATAAAGATATATAATACATAATGGTATTTTATTTATAATTTTTGACATTAAATAATTTAATTTATTTATGACACAAAGATGATGGAGTAATTATTCTATTAATGAAATATTGACATAATTGATGTTATAAATACCCAAATAAATGTAATTTGAGACTTTTTATGAATTACACTAATTTTCTAGGTTAATAAGACATATTAGTATTGATTTAATTAACTTTTTTCGAACTAATAATTCTGTTATGAGTTTCACAAAAATCAATTACCAAATAGTGTCAAAATTGACATAAAATAGTTTTTAAAACAAATATAATATTATTAATTGTTATTTTATTCATAAAAATATAAAGTTCGGCCAAAGGACTTAGATAAGGTAATATATATTAATAATAAACAACTTGGGGCTCGTTTGGATTTTTATAGTAAGTTTATTAACCGTATAGTGTAAGAAAACAAGAAGACATGATAAAAGTAAAATTATTTAACATAAGGTTAAATCTAAATGATAAGGTTAAAATAGAAACCTAAAATTGTCTAAATTCTATTGGATGAGAGGATTTCGACCCATCCCCACATTATCTTCTAAATAAATCAATTTTGAGCTTTTAAAAACCGAATATGACTTTATAATAAAATAATATTTTTTGTTTTTCCAAAGGTGCCCCTCTCCTCCCTTATAAAAGGGCACCTCCTCCCTCTCTTCCTCACACCACTTTGAGCCTTCAAGACCGACCAACCCATGCCAAATTCACTTCTACACTTCCATATAAACATCCTAGAGGTTCTGGTATTCTTCAATGACCAATTTTAGTGCCCTAAGAGGAGGTCTCAAAGAGGCGCTTCAAAGAAGAGGTAATGTCCATTACCGATTCTTTCAACTTTATTTCTTCTTCCACTTCTTCTTCTTAGGTTGTTTAATTATGAATTAATAACATCAGTATCGATCATATACTGATATGTTATTATATGTATTAAAAAACCCTATTTCACCATCTATCCATCCTATGGAAAATGAAATCACCGCGCGTGCGTACGTATGGAATACCGTCTCCACGCCGTGGTGTAATCTATTTTCCACCACCACCTTACTTGGATGGGTATAAGGGTGAAAGTAATGAATATATATGATTATTTTAAAGTGAAATTGATTCTGTAATATTATACATACACTTTAATACAATTCCATGATCTTGGGAATGATATCATCGCTCGTGTGTACGTACGGACTACCGTCTCCACGACGCGATGAGATTCACTCTCCATGTTAACCATTCATGAATGATTATAAAGTATATATAATGAATAATAATGAAATATATGTCATAATTAAGCTACTGGATTTATGCATATATATATATATATATTTCATCTACTTAATTCCATTCAATTCAATAAGGAAACGAAAATAGTGTTCATGCGTACGTACAGACTACCGTCTCCATGAACGATGTATTTCATTCCTTTTATCGACCTATAATATATATGTATATGATTAATATATATTATTTATAAATCATATTTTACATTTTGGAATTATGTAAATCAGGATATAAGTAATAATATCAACAACGACAAGTCAAAACACATACGATAAATGAAATGATTTTACCCAAAACACTACTTTAACATGGAATTTACAAAAGAACGGGTAATATAAAGTCATAAGTGAAACATACATGATATAATAACAATGAATTTGATTATGTAATAAGTCAATGACATTATTTAAATCATTATACAGGAGGTTCAGATCCATACAAAGCATATTAGACCTAAGGTAAGTGATAATTTTGCAAATCTCATTTTTATCCGAGATTGCTTATTCGTAAGTATTTACTGGTGGTTATTGCTATCCTCCATGTCCATGTTTTATAAAAGGGTATTCATGTATTTTTAATGTACTTTTTACCCATTTTTACTTTTACCCCATGGTATGGAAGGAATTTTTCTTTTATTTACCCCACAAGGTACTTTTTGACTTTTCCGAAAAAAGTATGAGAAGAATGTTTTTTTAACTTATATGACATGAAAGGATTTTTACGGTTTTATAAAGCCTTATTTTCATGAAGATTCATCCAAAATATTTCATGACTATTTTCAACAAAATCCTTTTCTTTTAAAATTGCATGGCATTTTGTGAAAAGAAAATGATTTTAAAGAAAAAGGACATTTTTCTCAAGAATTCATTTCAAGTGTTTTATCAAAACCATTTTCATCTAAGATGACATTATTTTCATATGTGTACATTTCAAGTATAATGTCTCTATGATTTACATGGTTTCTCTTTTCTTATTATGAAATGATATCCATTTCTTTTATATGGATTATGTGATGATGTGATGATGTTTATGAAAACCATTTTATTTATTGGGTTATTATGAATGATGTATGTTTATTTTGTGGAACAAGTAAGAATGATTTCATTATGAGATGGGTGGGACCTATATCTCCCTCCAATGCATTGGGTAAAGATTTTATATCTCATGAGATAGAAATGGATGGAACGGTAAGTTAATCTGGTTCAGTGTTACAGGACTGAAACGAGGAGTGAACTCGATTCAGAATGGGACTTTGTCCACCAAGATGGTCTTAGCAGTAATGCCTTGGCTAATATGGAAATAATATCATGTGATTAATGGTTTCCAAAATTACATGTTATATTCCCATGCTATTTTATCATGAATTATGTTCCATTATGATCTATACATTATGTACTTCCACGATTTATGTCTTTGATCAAGATTTTGATGTTTAATCATTATGTTCATGTTTTTAAGTTCAAATGTAATGGTATGTTTTATTTTATCCATGATTACCCTTACTTAGAATTTGAGATCACCCTTTTTATGTTTTATTTTCCCCCAGGATTAAAAGAATGGTTTTAGGTAAGGAAACAAAAAGTGGAAGATCTTATGGGATATGTTGAAGATCTTTCACCACGATTAGAAGATTATATTATGAGTTTCCAAAGACACTAAACTATTACAATCCTTGTGTGTCTGTTTTTGTTATGTATTAATTATTCCGCTAAAGAAATGTAATTTCCATGTACATCAAGCTTCAGGTCTCTACAGTTGGTATCAGAGGAAAGGTTTAGTCAACCTTTGGAAACTAGGATGTGAAAACGTTAGTGAGATCCTTATAGATATTTCTAAGGTATGTTTAGGGATGTACCTAAGGATAAGTATACATATAGGATATAATCCTAGAACCACGGTAACGATCTTAGAATTTAACCTAAGATGTTAGATATTGAGGGTGCTTCCCCTTTACTATGTTGTTTTCCCTAGCATGATTTTTTCCTCTCACACTATTCTTTTTGGGTTTTAGAAAATGGCTGGAAATAGGAAGATTCATGATAATGGAGGATATGGCGGAAAATGGAATGATATTATTCATGAGAAACCAAATGAAACGGGATTTGGATGTCCAAACATCATTATTATGCCTAATCAGCAATCTCATAATATGATCAATAATCTCAACTTTGGTAAGTTTCCCGACTCAGATAATAAGAGAAAGATGGAGTTTCATGATGATCATAGAGGAAAGAAAGTTCAATTTCCCTCATGTAAATCATGTGGGAAGAGGCATCAGGGAGATTGTTTCAAGGGAACTGGAAGATGCTTTGGGTGTGGAAAAGAAGGACACAAATCCAGTAAGTGCAAAGGAAAAGGTTCAGTTAACACCATGTATGAGGATAATGGTATTGCTATGACATCAACAATGGTTAAATGTTTTAAATGTGGAATATACGGGAATTATGAAAACCAATGCCCTAAGGAAAAGTCTCATGAAGAGAATCAGTACGATTGTATGGGTAGTATTTATGTTGATGATGATGAAGAGACTAAAAATGATATGTGAGATGAAAGAATTGTTGAAGCTCGGTCAATGGTTTAAGAAGGTAGTGGAATGATTACATGTTTATCAAGTGTAATGTTGTATAAGTAATCTCATGGTACTATGGAATAAAGAGGCATCTAAGGATTGTTACACTGTTCTCTTTCCTTAAGTTTTGAAAGTGTATGATTAATGGTACCATTAACCATGAAAGGTTATTCAGATATTTTTGTAAAGTAGATGATATGCGCCTAATGAATGGATAATGAGAAAATTAAATGTTTGATAGTATTCATGAGCTCATGACTGATATAAGGAGAAGGTCATATCATGGTTTGAGTATATAGAATTTTTGGATTTTGGTATGTGGAAAGAGATAATTTTTGACAGCATTCATGTTTTCACTAAGATTCAACGGGTATTCATTTTTCATGAGAATACATGATTAAGGCCTTCAAATGTTTGGAATGTGACCAACAAGACATATCTTATGATATATGGGGATCAACGATGGAATTGACATTCTTGTTATATGAAATATCTAGTAATCGTTTTCACTATAATATGAGAGTGGACTGCAGTATTAGGGATAAGCCGAAAGATTGGAATGGATTATGTTGGACATAAGTTAGTATTGTTTAAGGATAGCAGTTTTTTCAATATTATTTATGGGATGTTATAGTAATGTAGTTTTAGAAAAAGGGCAACCTGCAGGATGGGCGACAGCCCATCGCGTCGGACAAGGCTGTGGGAATCGAACCCACAACCGAAGTGAGACTGGCCTTTATCGCCTACCACTGGCCTACAAGAAGTCCCTATTTAGGAGAAACTGGTTTTATTATATTAAGTAGTATGATATATGAAGTATAAGTCCATTTTAGGAACCATATATGATTAATCTCACTATAGATGGACTTATGTATTTTTGATAACTTTTATAACCTTTTGTTTGAGACAGATGGAATAACCCATCATTCTATCACATGATCTGCTAACCGTTCACGAATGACAAATTCAACTTTATTTCTTTAAGAGATGAAGTGGAAATTGTCCAAAGAACGAACAACGGTGAGACTGTACCTAAATCACGAAAGTATTTCTTCTAATTCAAATTTCATCAACTTTAGGGAAATGATCTTGAAAACCAAAAATGTTGTCCCAGTGCCCTTATATCCGATGAATCAGATGATACCTTAGATCATCACAAATCTCTACCACTCTCCATCAGAACATGATGGTTAGATTTTTCTTCCATATCCATATTTTCACCTATGTTCTCCTACGTGGAAACCCAGTGATGAGTTAATTTGGGTAACCGTTACATTTCATACTTTAGTTTTTAAAGCCAAGCTTTGGTATTCCTTTTTACGATGTGGGTTTCTATTAAACAAACTTTTGAGTAGTAAACCATTTATAATCCCAACGAATTTCGAGGGAGAAATTCATTTTAAGGGGGGTAGAATGTAACACCCCGAGATTTTATGAAAAATATTCTTTTAATATCATTGATGTCTTACGTTGTATGCTACAACAAGATTACATTGTGCTACACACAACATCGTATAGGCTTGCAGTATACATAACACTATTCTTGGATCATGTTACACACAATTTTGATAGTAGTTATTCTACGAAACACTGAGTGTATATATATAAATATATATATATATTCAATGTATAAATGAAATATGGTTGGATTCTTTTATACGAAACAACGGAGAAGTCTTGCACAACACACAACCCTGACTTGGCTTGCATTACAGGCAATCACGACTTTCCTCGATAGCGTGTGTTGTACGCAATACCAGGTTTCACTAAACAACGATATATGGTTATAATATTATTATGAACTAGCCTTTATGAATAGTATCAACTACATTTTGAATTTAATTACATTATTATTCATCTTACACATTTTCTAGAACATGGTATGAGAACAAAATCAATTTTTCGAGTAAAATAAGTATTTTTCAAAAAATATAGTTTTGCCGCCTTTTGATGGCGCACCCACCTTAAATATTGTTTTTGACATGTCTATAAGTTCAAATTGACAAAATAAAATTCTTATTTGGAATCAGGGTATAAAAATTTACTTTGGATAAATTTTTCATATCATTCTGATAACATTCATATTTCAATGAATAGTAAAAATACGCTATATTTTAATTAAAAACAAATTTTTTTCATCACAATAATTTATATGCTTAGATTATCTTTTTAATTGGTTTTAAAGTTTAATTATAATATATTTTAACCATTTAATCCAATGTTGTTCATCGGAATTAATTTCACTTTGAAATTGGATATAAAAAAGTATCAATCTTTTGATAGTTATTGTTTCTTAAAAAAAACACGCGATTTGTTTTGATGACGGGAATTAATTTTTAAATTAATTAATGCAACTGATATTTTTTGAATTTGGTAAGATAGACATCATTTTTGAATTCATAATATCAAATATAGCTTAAGCCTAATTTTTGGTATTTTTCTGGAAACTTTCATTTTTTGATGAATAGTGAAACCACTAAGTGGTAGTTAAAAAACTGAATTTTTCATAAAACTTAATTTTACCGCTTATGTGAGTGGAATTTCAAAAATCCGAGAGACACGGTTAATATCAAGGACTAAAATGTGGTTCAATTAGATGAAAATAATTGTTGGTGAATAGTAACTTTTTACCTTTTTTTACCACGGTTAAAAGTAAATAGGGTAATTAAGGGTTAAAATGATATTATTATTACCCTAACACATGTCCTAATTCTATTGGATAAGTTTAATTCGACCAAAAACAACATTAGGAATAAAATATGACTATTTAGGCCCACTTGGATTAGATTAGGACATTTATTATTAATTTATTTAAAGAAGGGTTAAAATAGTAAAAATCAAAGTTTTATAAGTAAATAATTTTTAATATAGGGTTATACATAAGATAAATTAGACTATAAATATTCATTAGAAATATAAAACAATATCATACATAATGGTAGTTTATTTATAATTTTTAGACATTAAATAATTTAATTTATTTATGACACAAAGAAGATGGGGTAATTATCTTATTAATGAAATATTGACATAATTGATGTTATAAATACGCAAATAAATGTAATTTGAGACTTTTTATGAATTACACTAATTTTCTAGGTTAATATGACATGATAGTATTTATTTAATTAACTTTTTTCGAACTAATAATTCTGTTATGAGTTTCACAAAAATCAATTACCAAATAGTTTCAAAATTGACATAAAATAGTTTTTAAAACAAATATTATATTATTAATTGTTATTTTATTCCTAAAAATCTAAGGTTCGGAAAAATGACTTAGATTATGTTATATATATTAATAATAAACAACTTGGGGTTCGTTTGGATTTTTATAGTATGTTTACTAACCTTATAGTGTAAGAAAACAAGAAGACACGGTAAAAGTAAAATTATTTAACATAAGGTTAAATCTGAATGATAAGGTTAAAATAGAAACCTAAACTTGTCTAAATTATATTGGATGAGAGGATTTCGACCCATCCCCATATTAGCTTCGAAATAAATCAATTTTGAGCTATTAAAAACTGAATATGACTTTATAATAAAATAATATTTTTAGTTTTTCCAAAGGTGCCCCTCTCCTCCCTTATAAAAGGGCACCTCATACCTCTCTTCCTCACACCACTTTGAGCCTTCATGCTCGGCCAACACCTGAAAAATTATCTTCTCCACTTCCATATAAACATCCTATAGGTTCTGGTATTCTTCAAAGACCAATTTTAGTGCCCTAAGAGGAGGTCTCAAAGAGGCGCTATAAAGAAGAGGTAATGTCCGTTACCGATTCTTTCAACTTTATTTCTTCTTCCAATTCTTCTTCTTAGGTTGTTTCATTATGAAGTAAAAACATAAGTATCAATAATATAATGATATGTTATTATATGTATGAAACAACCCTATTTCACCATCTATCCATCCTACGGAAAACGAAATCACCGCGCGTGCATACGTACGGAATACCGTCTCCACGCCGTGGTGTAATCTATTTTCCACCACCACCTTACTTGGATGGGTATAAGGGTGAAAGTAATGAATATATATGATTATTGTAAAGTTACATTTATTCTTTAATATTATACATACACTTTAATACAATTCCACAATATTTGGAATGATATCATCGCTCGTACGTACGTACGGACTACCGTCTCCACGACGCGATGAGGTTCACTCTCCATGTTAACCATTTATGAATGATTATAAAGTATATATAATGAATAATAATGAAATATGTGAAATAATGAAGCTAATGTATTTATGTATATATATATATATATATATATATATTTCATCTACTTAATTCCATTCAATTCAATAAGGAAACGAAAACATCGTTCATGCGTACATACGGACTACCATCTCTAGGAACGGTATATTTCATTCCTTTTATCGACCCATAATATATATGTATATTATGAATATATATTATATATAAATCATGTTTTAAATTCTGGAATTATGTAAATCAGGACATAAGTAATAATATCAATAACGACAAGTCGAAACACATACGATAAATGAAATGATTTTACCGAAAACGCTACTTTAACATGGAATTTACAAAAGAACGGGTAATATAAAGTCATAAGTGAAACATATATGATATCATAACAATTAATTTGATTATGTAATAAGTCAATGACATTATTTAAATCATTATACAGGAGGTTCAGATCCATACGAAGCATATCAGACCTAAGGTAAGGGATAATTTTGCAAATCTCATTTTTATCCGAGATTGCTTATTCGTAAGTATTTACTAGGGGTTATTGATATCGTCCATGTACATGTTTTATAAAAGTGTATTCATGTATTTTTAATGTCCTTTTTACCCATTTTGACTTTTACCCCATGGTATGGAAGGAATCTTTCTTTTATTTATCCTACAAGGTACTTTTTGACTTTTCTGACAAAAGTACGAGAAGAATGTTTTTTTAACTTATACGACATGAAAGGATTTTTACGGTTTTATAAAGCCTTATTTTCATGAAGATTACTCAAAAATATTTCTTGACTATTTTCAACAAAATCCTTTTCTTTTAAAATTGCATGAAATTTTGTGAAAAGAAAATGATTTTGAAGAAAAAGGATATTTTCCTCAAGAATTCATTTCAAGTGTTTTATCAAAACCATTTTCATCTAAGATAACATTATTTTCATATGTGTATGTTTCAAGTATAATGTCTCTATGATTTACATGGTTTCTCTTTTCTTATTATGAAATGATATCCATTTCTTTTATATGGATTATGTGATGATGTGGTGATGTTTATGAAACCCATTTTATTTATTGGGTTATTATGAATGATGTATGTTTATTTTGTGGCACAAGTAAGAATGATTTCATTATGAGATGGGTGGGACCTATATCTCCCTCCAATGCATTGGGTAATGATTTTATATCTCATGAGATAGACATGGATGAAATGGTAAGTTAATCCGGTTTAGTTTTACAGGACTGAAACGAGGAGTGAACTCGATTCAGAATGGGACTTTGTCCACTAAGATGGTCTTGGCAGCAATTCCTTGGATAATATGGAAATCATATCATGTGCTTAATGGTTTCCACAATTACATGTTATATTCCCATGCTATTTTATCATGAATTATGTTCCATTATGATCTATGCCTTATGTACTTCCACGATTTATGTCTTTTCTCAAGAATTTGATGTTTAAACATTATGTTCATGTTTTTAAGTTCAAATGTATATGGTATGTTTTGTTTTTTCCATGATTACCCTTACTGAGAATTTTATCTCACCCTTTTTATGTTTTATTTTCCCCCAGGATTAAAAGAAAGGTTTTAGGTAAGGAAACAAAAAGTGGAAGATCTTATGGGAGATGTTGAAGATATTTCACCACGATTAGAAGTTTATATTCCGAGTTTCCAAAGACACTAAACTATTAAGATCCTTATGTGTATGTTTTTGTTATGTATTAAGTATTCCGCTAAAGAATTGTAATTTCCATGTACATGAAGCTTTAGGTCTCTAAAGAAGTCCTATATAGAAACTTTTTAATGTCCATTAATGAAGGGCATTAAATCCAAGGTTCAAGAAATATAGGTTTTGTGGATATTATAAAAGTATGATTGGGTATCATTTATTTGACTCCACTACCCACAAAAATATGATATTTAGGGGAATAAGTTTTTTATAATAAAAGTGGTATATGTTGACTTAAAGATACATGGAGAAAAAAATTACCAAAAAACTAAAATATTCAGAGTGGAGAAATTATCAAATGGATAACATGTTCAATATTAATCATCACTAGACTCTAATGATCATGTAATAGTATATTCCATACTATTATAGTTAAATCAAGAAGTGGACATTCCAATATAAGACACAAATTATGTCACCAAGAGTAGTATTTTATACTACTTTTTGAAGGAGGATAGAGAGAAATCTTCTTTTTTTGGAAGTCCATAGTCTGAAATTCTCCCAATGGATTGTAGTTACTCTTGAGGAACTTGAATACATACACAAGAACAATACATCGAATCTTGTCAATTTACCTCATAAAAGGAATAAATTAGAAACAAATGGGTCTTTATAAATGAGCGAGGTATAAGAAACAATGTGGAATGGTGTTGTGTTAGACTGGTGGTTCAAGGATATACCTATAATGAATATATTGATTTAATTCAAATATTTTCTTCTATTGTATGAATGATTAAAATTCATGCAATTTTGGTGATGTGTATGATATAAATTTTACATCTTGAGTAGATAAATGTGAAGAAATATTTTTTCCATATTTATTTTTATGATTAAATTATTATTCACTAACTATATTTTTTAGTAGATGACACGGAGAATCTATTTTACATGGTAAAAAATCTATTTATAGTTCCCAATATAACCTAAGGTGTAGGTATATGATAT
Organism: Viscum album; assembly: GCA_963277665.1. NCBI lineage: Eukaryota > Viridiplantae > Streptophyta > Magnoliopsida > Santalales > Viscaceae > Viscum > Viscum album. The sequence continues at coordinate 999,131,049 of OY728135.1, forward strand.
TTTATTCCTATATCCTTTGAATTTGATAAAATATTCATCATTAAATCCATTTTGATATTTTATAGGTTTGAGTGGTAATAAATTTACCATTGTTCTATTATATTTGTATTATATATTAGTTATAATATCGAATACAAATTATATTTAGAAGAAGAATAAGTAGTGTGAAGTGATATTTCTGAGAAGGAATTAGGGAAAAAAATTACTCACAGTATATATATTTAAATAGATTAAAAACATGTGATGATTAAGAAATAATATTATAATTTCAAAAGTAATGATTTGAAATAATTCAATATGAAAGATTTTAATCCAATATAAATACCTCATATAATTAATTTGATATAAAAATATATGATGTGTTCTTTTATGGATACATAGAGGATGGAGATTTCTTGATTTATGTGTACATCATTACAGGGTAAGTATATGTCTCATTGGATTGTACTAGACCATATATTTCAGACGTAATGGGAGTAGTCTATTTGTACATGGATAATCGAAGATGGGTGAACAAGAAAATATTTAAGTGTATCAAGGGATATATCAATGAAATATTAGATGTTTCATTATGTTATAGAGGATATAATTTCAGTATAAAAGTATTTTTTGGATTAAAATTTAATAGGTGTTTATAACATGAGGAAGTCTACTAATAGTTTTGTGTTTACACTTATAGGAGGTGCCATGTACTATATTTAAAAGATTCAATTAGTTTTGGATTTGTCTGTGACTATGGTAGAATACAAGGTTGTTACCCACGATTCTAAAGTGGAAATATTTTTAAAAAATATTCTACAAGACTGACAATAATATAAAATAGTAAATTTACTAATTATAGGATACTCATAAAACCTATCAAATTTCTGAAAATCCACATTTTAAATCTAGTAAAAAGATAGTAAGAGTAAAATATCATTTTTTGAGATGTATTTGTATAAGGATTTTTATACATGTATAAAATTCACCCTAATGATTATTTGATATAAATTTTCTAGAAGGAGTTCATATCTAATAAGATAAGATGGTGAAAATCCTCATGAGGCCTTATAGATACATAAAAAGCATGATTATTACAGCTTAAATGATATGTAGAGATGTTATTGGTTTAATCCTAAAGTGTTATACATGTCATCTTCATGATATTATTAGGTTAGAAAAAAGGTTTTAGATTTTTTTTCAAATGATACTAACTATTTTTCAACCCCTTCTTCCTAAACTATAATTACCAATTGTTGAAATAAAAATAGGCTGGTTGGGGTAGGGAGATCTAGTGAATTAGGGAAAAAATTCTATCAATAAATAATTATGAAGAGTAAGAATTAAGGATACTAAGTATCCTATTAAATGAGATCCCACATGATGGGTTTAATAATTTTCTCACGGAGCATCAAAAATCATTTATCCAAATTTCAAGAGTATAGTATTTATGAGGTGTATTTTAATTTATGTAGGAGGAAAAATATGAGGGTATTTTCTTTATAACATTTTGGGAGTGTGTAAAAACAATTTAACATAGTAAGATCCTAATTTTTTCCCCATTATGTTCTACCCCATAAAATTTTAGTGGGGTTATCCATTCTACATCAGGTGTTTATTTATTTTTATGCATTTTTATATTTTTATTATCTCAATATTATTATCATGAAATATGATGAATCAATTTGGTTACATCGAAAAGGATACTTTGTATAGGAAAAATTAACTCCATCTAAAATTGGCACATAATTTGTCCTTTCATATGGTCTTTAGAACTATCATGGAATTCTCTTAACATTTAAAATTTATCATGGAAAATATAATAACATAAAATATAAATGATATCAATTTTTTTATATTCATTGAGGATTCTTCTCATAAATTTTTTGAATATGGTTTGGGAATTTATATTTACTAAAATAATAACTATGAGTATATTTTGTTTATATATTTTATTAAGGGCTATATTAGTTATATATTCACTTTTCACACTTATTTGATGTTATTCATATTAATGATCCAAATTTGGGAAGCTTTTATCCACACTATATGGATTAATCATGTCATTAATATAGAGTTAAATGAAGCTTTTTAAGGATCACAATATTATTATACTCATGATAATGAATGTAAAGATGAATTTTCCAATTATTACTCCTTACAAGGACAACTAATGCACTAATTATGGAAGTAACTATAAATATACAAGAATTTTCCATGATATCTTATAGTTTCATGTTCAATTTCCCCAATTAAATGGTAACCATTTTATTGGTACAATTTTATATAAGTATAAAAATAGATTTAAGTTTAATTAAAAATATAGTCTCATGATATAGACGAAGAATAAGAAACATATTTAAAAATATATTGAAATATTTCAATTCAATTGGAATATCTCTAATTCTTAGTAACCATATGAAGAAAATATCACTCATTATTGGGTTTTAATACTACAATTCCCCAACCTGAACCTACAGGTCTGATTTGGAGAATCACATACCCTCATGTGATCCTCCCCATAAACAAGAAGGTTTTAACTAGTAGTGAGGGTCCACACACTATCAACATAAATAATATACCATCAACATCACATCCATAAACAAATTACAAAAATATAACAATTATAATAACATGAAGAATAATATATATCAGAATATAATAACAAATTTCACAGAAGTTGAAAAAACAAATAACTCAGATCCCAAAGTGGAAATCAAATCAAGAGGATATATAATAAAATTAAATAAATAACACCATTGAATATTCTGGAGTACTTTCTGGTACCACAACCTGCTCTATGATCCTTAGTTCAACCATCTACTATGGTCTCCTTTCCCATTAATGGAACCTTATACATGAATCCTACACATGCATCGAGATACCTGTGTAGGGTTGGAGTAATAATCCCAACAGGACACCACTAATGCATCATTACCCTGTTTGAAAAGATATAGTAGTTGAATTCCATGATAAACATAATTTTGAAAGAAATTTTATACAATCATCTAACGAGCACCCATTTTTTAAGAAATCCTCCATGAGAACTGACTACACTTGCTTCAACTCCATGCAAGAAAGTTAATCACAACATGTGACCAGTGTTCTATAACTTTCCACAAGGATAGTGAACATGTTACTCAGTATCTGAAAAAATTGAATCTAAGGTCTAGACACATGGCCGACTAGTGAAAAGTTTCTCAATATCATCAAGGCATCGAGTTATGTTACATTACTCATTATTTGCAAGGCATCGAGTTCCAGTCTAAGACTCAAGGTTTCCAGGATCCGACCATATTTACTGGTCTATCTTTATCAGCGGTAAATGTCATGTGCATCCCCCCTCTAAGGGGTAATCATACAATTCTTGTCCATCTATTATAAGTACCAAGATAATACCTCCATGGGATGGTAAATACACACAACATAGAAGAAAATAATAAGAAAAATCATAACAAATCATAATGAGAATATAGTAGCAAAATAAAAAAATATGTGATCAACATCAAGCATGGTAACAAGGTATACTAAAAAATACTCATAGATTTTAGTAACAAACATGGGTCTCATAGGATACATACACACACATAATAAATAACCATCAAGAATATTAAACAATTAATTCTTTCAAAATATCAAATCAAGAAAAAAAAGAGTATATAAGGGCCTAAAATTATATGGAACTACATACCTCAATGTTCTCTATGTCAATATCAATCTTTAGTAAGGAATGGTCACCCGAATCAAACCCTTATATTAGTCAATTCAAACCGCTTATAAAGGATTCCTAGAACCGATTCCAATAATTTTTTTCAATAGGAATAAATAGAAACACCACATGTGATAATATTTTATCTATCCTAGATAATTTCAAAATTATTGATCTCTGTCTTTGTAAGTTCTGACTTTTTTTCTTTAAGAATTATTATAAAATCATATGTGATAATGTTATATCACTCTTGAATAATATTGGATAATTATTTGGTAATTTGTTTTATTTTATAATTCCATATAAAACATTAAATAAATTTTCTTTAGTTTTCTATAAATATTAGAATGGGTTATATTAAAAACTTAACAAGAAATTGGAATCCTATAATTTATCGCTTGAAAAAAACTACACTCAACAATAGAGTATAGGTAGTGGGTTTCCCCATATAAGAATCCAAAATAAGAATCATGTTCGTTCGAAGAGGTATTTACAGATTTTTTGTCAAGAAAATATATCCCACCTAGACTCAACAGTAGATAAAAAATGAAGTGCATTAAAGTTTATAAATTTTTTTAAGAAGAAAACCCAATTATTGGATTATAGTGATAAAAAATAAAAAATAAATTTTCCATTTAATTTTACCTATACACAAATATTGAAGGTAGATAATTTAAAAACATAAATAAATATGAGTTATTAATTTTAAGTAAGTTTAATAATTTATTACTATAATATTTAGTATTTAGAATCATGAAACCATGCTATGGGTTAGATATGGATAAGGGGAAATGATAAAAAAGGTAAAAAGTAAATTTATACCCAAAGGGTAATGTGTATATAGAGACCCATACTATTCATACATTTATATTACATCTTAATAGATGAATATTTAGTACATAAAATTATAATCCAGAACATAATTGTATAGGTTTAGGGTCTTTTGAAACATTGATACATAAAAAACTAGTTCATAAGAGATTTACACCCTAATTTCTATTTAACCAACACCCTTCTTAGAAATATAATCCATAAATCTATTCTTCATAACATGGGGAAATGAAACACAAGAAATGGTGATCTCAGAAGCATAGTAAGGTAATAATTGGAGATCTTATTGATCTATTAACAATAACATAAAATTAAGGGTATGAGAAGATGAGATTAATATTTAAAAAACATATCAAGATTAACATAGATCAAAATCTCCCGTCATAGAATAAATCATAGCATTTCATAAGACATGAATTATAAAGGAATCAAATAACACGAGTCATGATATAATGAAATTGGAATAATACATAATTTAAGGACATATATATTATCATAGAAAGTAATTTCATTTTTGAGGATCACTCTCAAAACTAATATAATGAATTGGGTTCACTCCACATTCCATTGTATCTTTATCCAAGGTTCTCTCCCAAGACTATCATAGTAGACATAGTTCCTTACTAAACTGGACTCACTCTCAATTCTAGTCATTATTATCTCATAATATATCCATATTTATACAATGCATTGGAAGAATATATAATTTTTTAAAATCCCATCATATAATGAAAATCATAATTATGTATTCCACATGATCATAAAACACTAATAATAGCATAACCCATTTAAAGGAAAAATATTTCATAATCATTTCATCACAACATCATAGGAAAATCAATTGAAAATAAATTAGTTTTAAAAAGGTGTCTTGACGACTTATATAACCCAAGGGAAAGAAACATGTTTCATAGAGTCATCCTTAAATCATCATTATCATCTATTAGAAGAATAAATGTGGATGGTATCCCTTGATCACATCCCTGGTAAGTTTTATTAAATATTAAATGATACTATTATATATAAAAAATGATTATAAAATATCACTAAAACATTTCTTGAAGAAAGTACACTTTTTACATAGAAATATGTTATTTAAAATCTATAAAATTAACCAAATAGTAAGGAAACTTTTTTATTTGAAAATTTGAAACTTTAAAAGGAATCATTAAATCATTGATCATTCATGATGGTAGGGTATTACGTTCGTGTTGTTCATGTCAAAAAAATATTCATTTCACATTTTAGGTTAAAAATCAAAAGTATGCCATTCAAAAAATTAAAATAGGATTCATTTCAATGAATTATTTAAAAATTTTAATACATAAAATATTAATTGTAAATTATTAAAAATATTCTTGGAATAATTTTTAGAAAACGGGATCATTTAATAAAATGAAAGTCCGATTGAAGATACAATTGAAGTCAGTTTTCTTTGAAAGTATTATTTGGGTTAATTAAGTACTGAAAGAGAGGAAAATGAATGGAAGAAATGTAATATATAGAAATAATCATATTAGAAGAAAATTACTGGGATTAACTAGAGATATTTCATAAAATTACATCATCAAAACTTAATCATAAACAATCCAAATAAATAGTGAGAATGTAACATAAACACCTTACCTCAAGTTTGACATACTTAAAAAGTTCTCGAACATTATATATAAGAAATTTAAAATTATTATAATTCAATAGAATAATTTTTTACATACTTATAATATCATATTTTGTATAGTTATAAAATTTCAACTCCCATTTATAATCAATTTTTTATTAAACTCATCATTTTGGGTGTTAACTATTTGGTTATTCTTGAGAATTTTGGTTATGTAGTTATAGTCTGTGTACATTGATCAGGGTTACATAATATATAAATTTTTAGTAATGTTTTAAATATCATATATACTCACTTTATATATATTTATAGTTATCTAAAAAAGGAAGAGATATAAAAATGAATTACATTGTTCCTAAAGATGATATGATGTATGTAAGTATGAACATTGTTTTCACTTTTTGATGGAAGGAACAAAAGAAAAATAAATAATAATTCTAATTTATAGAATAATTAATATATCTTATATATGATATATTTATTAAATCAATCCTCATTACCATCTATGTAATATAGAACTGAAAAAATGAATCACAACACTTAGTGGAAGTGGTAGTTTATACAGATTCAAAAGTGACATTATCATTTTGAAATAGATGGGAATATAAGAATAATGTTTGGAAATTATAATTGAGAAATAATATATATTCCATAAATATAATACATAAATAGTAAAACTTTGATAACAACCATCTATGAGTGATTGTTATGAAAAATTAATTAAATGTTTTACCGTTTTTACTATTCATTATGAAAAAATGAATGAAAAATAATTATAAAGATTGGAAATGATAATTTAAAATAATGAATCCATTTTTATCAAATTATATTAAAGGAATATTCAAAGTCTAGTTCAATATTAAACCAGTAAAAAGTGGGTTTCTAGAATTTGTTTCTTAAGTAAAAAAAGTTATTATAACAAAATATGGTATAAAATTAACTTAATGACCATAATTGGATTATTTATAATATAAATTAATTTATTTTAATTTTAAAACTATTAAAAAATAAAATTTATCTTTCTAAATTATTTAAATGAAAATATTTTTTTCAATAAAAATCATTATTTTTTAACTATTCATTGAAAAATCCTTATTTTTAAGAAATTTCTTAAACATTTACTGAAAGACAATTTTAAAATGATAATTTATAAAATGATGTTGATTTTTTAAAATATTTTATCCCGATGTTTAAGAAATTAATTATTTTATTTACTCAAAAAATAAATAAAAACCATTTTTAGGATTTTTTTTAAATAACATAATGGCTTTAATAAAAATTGAGTAATTATTTATAAAATATATTTTTTTTATATTAAAACTATATAAATATTTTCTTAAATATGGTTTTTATTATTAATAATAACTATTTAATATCTAGGCTATAATAGTATTCTATATTACGAATTATTGATACTTAGGGTTGTGTGTATTTCAAGCTATCAAAGAAATTAAATTTACTTGAATAAAAATATAACATATAATATCAGGGTGTTACATTATACCACACCTAAAATCAATATATCCCTCATAATTTTTTTACTCTGATAGAAATAAATGAGGATATCTTTGTTTCAAAACATACTTTAGTTCCCAAGTACCTTTTTCAAAGTTCATATTTGAGGAGAGAACATTAACCATGTTAGTAAACATGTTTTATAGAACTTTATGAATTTAATACAAGATATATATCTACTTTACATTGTAAGAATGCTCACTTTCTATTCATAATACCTCTAGTCATAGTATATTTTATTGATCAGGTTTATGCTTTCTCCATAGAGATACATTGAACACTTCATGAACTTGAGAAAGGTTTGGTGAAAGTGCTAATCAATAAGAAACCCTCCCTACTCAATCAGGAATCTCGAAGGGTCCAATATACCCGAAGATTATACTTACCTCATTTATAAATCTCATAACCATATTAAAAGGATAAATTCATATTAATAGATTCTCCCCAAATTTAAATTCAAGATTCTTAAGATGGTTGTATGCATAACATTTATATCGACTCTAAGCAACCTTGATGCTATACTAAATAGATCTAACATTTTATTACATTTCCTTAGCAATATAATATCCTAGTATATTTTTTTCTCTAAATTCATCCCAAAGCAGTGGAGTCTTAAACTTCATTCCATTTTGGCATTCAAAAGGAGTCATCATAATTCTTCAGTGAAAGTAATCATTTTAAGATAACTTGACTAGAGGAAAGTGTTGATCCTGAAGTCATTTGAAAAACAAATAATATGATCTCGGTGTATCCGATTGTGATTTAATAGTTATATATAACTATAAATATTTATAAGGATGATAATTTGTATTGAAACACAACATTGAATCTCGAGTATTCCAAATACTTCACCACAACTTCAAGGCAAGACTTAGATCCCGATCAGATACAATAGAATGTGGTACTCTATAAAAATTTACTACTTCCATAATGTATATCCAGAAATGTAGATAAAGAGTTCAATGTTTTGTGAGTTCAATGAAGTGTGATTACTTTTCAAGGCAATCAACTATATTTTATATATAATTATTTCCTTTATATGTTTTGGGTATTTCAAAGATGAAATCCAATGTGATGTTTTCCCATTTCCTTTATGGTATAGTTAATATTTAATATCGCAAAATTTACATGTATTTCTTATTTACATGGAATTATTTTGAGACCTGACACTAAGATGACGTGCGATTCTGAGGCCCGGAGATCCCAAAATGATCTGACGAGAAATATTATGCTTTGAATAGCACATGTGAGTAGTTTTCTTAAAAAAGATGAATAAATCTTAAACAGATGCCTGAATCAAAATTCTGAGGGCACTATTTCATTCGATATTACGGGTTTACCCTAGGAACAACTTAATTTTATTCGACACATGCCTATAGTTAGAAAAACCAAAAAATGGAATAACCATAAATAAAATAAGTAAATAAAATATTTTATTTTTTCAAATACTTATAACACATGAACGGTGACTTAGATCAAAAATCTGAGACCACCTCTGAACTCGTGAGGGTATCCTTGCCTTATAAAACTTGTAACATTGGCTAGCATGGGCCAATAGTGGAAGATAGTTTTTGGCCGTGAATAAAATAATTAAATAACAATTATTTTATTTTCAAATCCTTATAAGTCCATAATAGTAACTCAAATTGGAAATTTGAGGGTATTATTGAGCATGTAGAGGATGTTTCCTCTTAGGCGGAGCCTAACCTCGACCGATGTGGGTCAAGGGTGAAAGATAATGTTTCTGAACCTTTTTTAAGGAACGTTCAGAAAATGTCTGAGCGAGGTTTTCTATCTTTTTAACTAGTGCTCAGATCAAAAATACGAGGGCACATTTGTATTTGGAACATTGTTATTCACCTAGAAATGGCATAACTTCAGCCAGAAAGGGCCAAGATGAAAAGTTATTTTCTGGAATTTTCCAAAAAAATAATAAAATAATTTAAGGAATTATTTTATTTCATTACTCACCATTGGGGGGGGAGGACGATGACACTGTGGTGCAGTGACCAGGCGGTGACAAGGCACATTAATGAGGCTCATTAATAGCCCATATCTTTCATCATAATGATTCAATAAAGTAATCATAACAATGATGTTATTTCATAAATTATAAATCGTAACGACGCAACGTCGCATCGTAATAGAAATGCTGTGATGTGATTATTTTTATTAAAGCAACACGTGGAAGAATATGGAATTAAACTAAGTGGATTCTCTAAGGAACCTCCGACAGTTTTTCTCTCCAATTAAGAATGAAGAATGACAGCGAGACTTTGTTTTCTTCGACATTCCTCGAAGAACGGAGCCAAAACCATCGTCAGCATATTCAAAACCTAGAGCACGAACACTTCGGAATCGAATGTATACAAGGTATGGGATTTAATTTATTTAAATAAAAAAATGATTTTATCTTTTATCATTCTTTCAAAATTTTGTAGAACGCCGATCAATGAACTAACGGGTTGATCCGAGATTTGTACTTCACTACAGGAGGTCATTGCAGGATTTGTTATGGGGATAATCTTAAAATTTTTGATGATAGATTATTTCCCCATGTTAAAATGCTAACGCGAAGGGCATGGTACAATACAAAAAAGGACCAATCCCCCCTTCATTATTTTTTTTGTGCGTGATAGGTCAACATGGGAGAATGACAAATATAAGGGCTTCACAGATAAGGCAGCGACCTGGGAGGCCTGTAGGTGCAGACGGGACGAAGAACGGACCACCAGAGTGCCTCCTCTACTCTGGAGAAGATCTTGTTGTGCCGACGGTGGTGGAAATGGCAGAACATGATGGATTATCATGGTGGTGCACCACAGAGGTGGTAGCAGTATCCGTTCATCTGCTAGGGAGGAGGCGTTGCAGCTCCGACTGCGGCGGAAGGTAGACCCGGGTCTGCGGGTCACGCCATGTTACCTGTCTATGCAGACCGGTCAGTTGATGCGGAACCAGTTAGCACAAACTATTAGTGGAATAAAATTAACCCCCCCACATCCATTCAGGCAGAGGGTTTTTGCCCTACTGGCGGGCCATGCCTAGTCGGGTAGGCCGGGCCCACCGGGTTGGGTCGAAATGGATACAGACCCAACCGAAACAGTTTCACTTAGACGCCCATAACTTTTAAATGGAGAGTCTGATTGATTAGTCATCTATGGCATGGAGAACCTTGGGATGAAACAATGATTTTGAGATACTCCACTCTTGTTTTGGCAGAAGTTTGAGTATGGTTGGGTTGGATCAGGCTCGAATCCAACCAGGGACTTTTCACTATTTTGCTTATAACTTCTAGACCGGGCATCTGATGGATGCATTATCTGTCACATTGGAACCCTTATGATATTTTGGGACTTTGGGATAATTTTTAGTGAGACTTAATGAAGGTAGAGGTATGACCGATATCTTGAGTTGCAGAATCTATGGAACTCAAGCATGCTATGTGCGGGAATCCTGCAGTTGGCTATCAAGCGAAGAGAGACCCAATGGGATTGGCATGAGAGCCACCATATATGGATCCACAACAGTGAAACCCTTAGTGGATCAGAAATGGAGAGACCCTCTATGGATCGACATGAGGGAGACCCTATGTGGACTGGAAGCAGTGCGACCCTATGTGAATCCATTGGAATGCGACCCTCTATGGATCAGTAGTAGCGCGACCCGACGTGGACCGGCCGTTGAGCGACCCATTGAGGATCAGTGAAAGAGTGGCCCTTTGTTTATTGGTAGTAGAGAAACCATTCTTAGACCAATAGCCGATCCACCCAACAGATTAAAATGATATATCTTAGGACTAATCATCTTTATTGTTGTTCTTTAATTGTATACCTGGTTTGAGGTGTCTTTTTATTTTATGCTTTGTGATTTAGATCATGATTTGTGCTTTTTCTTTGTGGAATTCCGAGAGACCTTTGGGGGTCTCGGGGTATATAATAGGTATTGTTATACTCACCCCAGCATGGGCTTCACCCACACATTATTTTGTCTTTTGCAGATAATGGGCAGCTTGACTAAGACTTAGGGAGCCAGGGCTTGATGGTGTTCAGAGGTGATTGACATAAGTTGTGAGCAGTAGTGACGACATACGATGAGTCGTACCTACCCTTCAGGTAGGATCTTTGGTGGAATACCTTCAGAGAATATTTTTTTTCTTTTTTCTGTACTTTCTTTTTAGTTTGGCTTGTATATTGGCCACTTTTACTTTTCATACTTACTTTTACTCTTAGTGGTGGTTTTTAGTAGTGGTTGTGCTTTTCCTTTTCCATGGTGTTTTTCATGTATCGTAGCTGAGGAGGTACGTGCTTGATCCATAACACTTCATCTACTATGGTGAGGTAGACATTGATGACCGGTCTACGTTTATGGATTTACTAGTGGAGATATAGGAATGATAGGAGTGAGTCCTTAATGGAATGAGAATTACCCTAATGCGCGTTCGGTGGAAGCACTGTAATCTTCAAGAGATCACATGGGAGTGGGAGGCTCAGATTTGTACTTATTACACCCTTTTATTTTTTTGGATTTTTGGGACATACAACCCTAAGGTGGGGAGAATGTAATGTACTGAAATTTCAATGTAATTTTTTATTTACAAGGAATTATTTTGAGACTAGGAACTAAGACGGGCTGTGATTCTGAGGCCCGAAGTACCCAAAATGATCCATCGAAAAGTTTTATGCTTTAAATAGCACACGTGAGAGGGTTTCTTGAAAAATTGGAATAATTCTTAAATGGGTTCCCGAATCATAAATCTGAGGGCACCATTGCGTTCAGGATGACGAGTTTACCCTAGAAGAAACTTAATTTTAGTAAGCACATGCCTCTAGTGAGAAAACCCAAAAATGGCATAATTGTAAATAAAATAATTAAATAAAATTATTTTATTTTTCAAATACATATAACTCATGAATGGTGACTCGGATTAAAAATATGAGACCATAACTTAACTCATGGTGGTATCTTTTCCTTAGTTAGACACTAACATTGGCCAGCGCAGGCCAACAGTGGAAGTTAATTTTTGGCCGTGAATAAAATTATTAAGTGACAATTATTTTATTGTAAAATCCTTAAAACTCATAAACAGTAACCCAGATTGAAACATCCAAGGGTAATTTTTAACTTTTAGGGACGTTTTCCCCTTATGAAAATATTAACCTCGTCTGGAATGGGTTGATGGTGAAGGTTAATTTTTTTGAACTTTTTTTAAGGTACGTTCATTAAACGTGCTAGAGGGTTTTGCTCTATTTTGAACCAGTGATCAAATCGAAAATCTGAGGGAACTGTTGAATTTGGAGAATTAGGATTCACTTATGAATGACTTAACTTTGGCTGACAATGGTTGAGTGGAAATGTTATTTTTCCTAATTTTCAAAAAAAAATTAATAAAATATTTTAAAAGAAAATATTTTATTTCTTTACTCACCGTTGGGTGATGACTGGTGATGCTATAGTGCAGTGACAAAGAAGTGAGAGGGATCATTAATAGCCCGTATCACACAGCCTAAAAATGCAATTAAGTAAGCGTAACTATGATGTTGTTTTATAAATGAAACAACGTAATGACGCAACGTTGCAGCGTAACAGAAACACTACAACAAGATTATTTTTACTAAACCAAGGCATTGGATAATGATGAATTAAACTACATGGATTCTCTTAAGAACTTCTGATAGTTTTCCTCTCCAATGAATAATGAAGAATGGTGGAGAGACTTCATCGTCTTCGAAGTTCCTTGATGAATAGAGCCAGAAGAGACATCGACATCCTAAAACCTCAAGCATGAATGCATCGTCATCGAACGTCAACTAGGTAGTGGATTTATTTTATTTGAAGTGAATAATGTTTTTATCTTATCTCATTTGTGGAATATTTTGTAGAATGTGGATCAAATTACTAATGGGTTGATCTGTGATTCAAACCATACTACAGTTGGTGGTTGTTGGATTTTTTTTGGGGATAATCATAATACTTTTTATGATTGATTTATTCCCATGTAAAAACACTAACACAGAGGTTGTGGGCCTATCCGAACAAGGCCCAGACCACCCCTCCATTCTTGTTTTTTGTGCATTATTTATGCGTGATCAGGAAACATGATGACAAGATGAATATAAGGGCATAAAAGAGAAGACAACAACCCAAGAGTCTTGTAGCTGTAGATGAGATAAAGAACAGACCACCAGAGTGCGTCCGGTGGTCCAACGGAGATCCTGTTGGTCCGGTAGTGCACCGTAGAGGTGGTAGCAGCAGCCATCCGGCTGCCGCATAGGAGGCGTCGCGGCTCCAGTCACAGCTGTAGGCAAACCTGAGTTTGTGGGTCACACCGCATGACCAGTCCATGTGGACTGGCCAGTTGAGCCGGTGCCAGCTGGTGCTGCCTATCAGTGGAACCCAAACGGACACCCCCCTGTGTCTATTCAAGTAGAGGGGATGCACCCATCCAACAAGAAGGGCTGGTTCAATGGCCCAGAAGGCCGCGCCCAGCAGTTTGGTCCAGGACCAACCAGTCCAGGTCAGGCCCAACCAGTATAGGTCGGGCCCACCGGGTCAGGTTGACCCAAACCAGGTTGGGTCTACCAAAACTAGGTCGAACAGGATATAGACCCAATAGAACCAATTTTTCTTAAATGCCCATAACAATCAAATGGAGAATATGACTGAAAAGCTGTCTGCAATGTTCAGAACATTAGGAAGAGACAATAATTTTGAGATACTCCACTTGAGTTTTGGAAGAAGTTGGAGTATGGCTGGGTTGGATTGAACTCGAATCCAATAGGTCCCTTTTTACTATTTTTCTTATAACTTACAGACCGAGCATCCAATTGATGCATCATCTATCAAATTGTAACCCTTATGATATGATTGATCGTTGTGTTAATTCTTTTTGAAAATTTGGGATGGTTGAGGTAAAACCGATATCTTGAGGAACAGAATCTATGGAACTTAAGTGTGCTAAGTGTGGTAATCTAATGGCTGGATGTCAAGCGAAGAGAGACCCTCTTTGGATAGGCATGAGAGATACCCTCCTTGGATCGGTAGCAGTGAGACCCTCCATGGATCAGAAATAGAACAAACATCTGTGGATGGGAAAAGGGAGACCCTCCGTGGATCAGTAGCAGTTCAACCCTCTATGGATCAACAACAATACAAACCTATGTGGATTAGAAGTAGTGCGACCTGATGTTGACCGACCGTAGAGCGACTCATCGAGGATCAGTAGCAGAGTGACCCTTTGTGGATCGGCAGTAGAGTAACCCTTCTGGGATTATTAGCTGAGCCACCCAAACAAATAAAATGATCAAGATTAAGACTGATCATCTTTATTGGTATTCTCTATGTTTTACACTTGGTGTAATCTATCTTTTGCTTTTTGATTTTTTTATTGAGATCATGATTTGTGGTTTTTCCTTTGTTGAATTATGGGATATCATCTGGGGTCTTAGGGTCCCTACTGGGTATTGTTATACCGATCCCTACATGGGTTTCACCCATACCATATTGTGTCTTGTGCAGACGATGGACAACTTGACTGAGACTTGGGGAGCCAAGGCAAGAAGGTGCTCAGATGTTATTGAAATACGCGGTGAGAGGCACTGACAATAGACGAGGAGTTATACATACCATTCAGGTAGTATCCCTGGTGGAAAACCTTCAAAGCATGTCTCTCCATTTTTTCTTTACTTTCTTTTTAGTTGGGCTTGTATACTATCCCCTTTTACTTTCAATACATACTTTTACTCTCAATGGTGGTTTTTAGTATTGTTTGTAATTTTCCTTTTCCTTGGTGTTTTTCATGTGTCGCAGTTGAGGATATACATACATGATCCATCACATGTCATTGACTTGGGTGACATAGACATTGACAATGGGGAGATGTTTGCAGAGTTACCAATGGAGATATAGGATCGATAGGTGTGGGACCTTCAAGGAGTGAAGATTACTCTAGTGCACATTTGGTGGAAGCACGTGAATTATCAGGATAACACATTGGAGTGGGAGGCTCAGATTCATTCTTAGTACACCCATTTATTTGTTTTTTATTTCAGGGACATAAATACCTAAGCTGGGAAGAATGTAATGTCCAAAAATTTCTATGTAATATTTTTATTTACATGGAATTATTTTGAGACCGAGCACTTAGACAAAATGCGATTTTGAGTCTCAAAGTACCTGAAATGATCTATCGAAAAATGTTATGCTTCAAATAGTGCGCATAAGCCAATTTATTAAAAAAGTAGAATAACTATTAAATGGGTTCCTAAATCCGAAATATGGGGGAACCATTTCATTCAGGATGGTGGGTTTATCCTAGGCACAACTTAAGTTCAATCGGAACTAGCCTCTCGTGATAAAACCCAAAAATGGCATCACTATAAATTAAATTATTAGGTAAAATTATTTTATTTTTTAAATTCATATAACTCATGAACGGTGACACAGATTAAAAATATGAGACCACCGATGAAATCATGAGGGTATTCTTTCCTTAGAAAGATCCTAACATTGGCTAATGTAGGAAAACAATAGAAGTTAGTTTTTGGCTGAGAATAAAATAATTACCATTTATTTTATTTTCAAATCCTTAGAACTCCTAAATATTAAATCAAACTAAAAAAATCTGAGAGTACCTTTGATATCATAGAGGCTTTTTCCCCTTAGCCAAAGCCTAACCTCGAATGGCACAGGTCAAGGGTGAAAGTTATTTTTTTTGATCATTTTTAAGGTTCGTTTAGTCAACGTGTTAGAGGGTTTTTCAATATTTTGATCTGGTGCTCAAATCAAAAACTCGAGGGAACCGTTGAATTTAGAACACCAATATTCACCTAGAAATGAATTATATTCAGCCTAGAATTGTTGAGTGGAAAATTAATTTTTTAGGCTTTTTGAAAATAGTAATAAAATAATTTATAGGAATTATTTTATTTCTTTAGTCATCGTTGGGTGGTCGACGATGACGCTATGGTGCAGTGACTTGGTGGAAACAAGGTGCATTAATTTGGATCATTAATAGACCATATCTTGTAGTGTAACAATGAAATAAAGTAAAATTAACAACATTGCTATTTCATAAAAGAAACAACATGACAACGCAATGCCGCAAAAAACAGAAACACTACGACTTGATTATTTTTATTTAACCAACACGCTGGAGAATGGGGAATTAAACTATGAGGATTCTTTGACAAACCGCAGATAGATTTTCTCTCCAATGAAGAATGATGAACGATGGCGAGACTTCACCACCTTCAACATGCATTGAAGAACGGAGACAGAAGCGATGTCGATATCTTGAATCCTCGAGCATAAAAGCATTGGTATTGAATTCAAATGTGGTAGAGGATTTAATTTATTATAAGTTAATAATGATTTTATCTTATATTGTTCTTAGAAAATTATGTAGAATGTGGATCAACTGACTAACAGATGGATATGTCATTCTTACTTAACGGCGTGTGGCCATTGTAGGATTCATTTTGGGGATAATCTTAATCTTTTTGATGATGGATTCTTTCCCCATGTTAAAAATCTATCACAAAGGGCACGAGTCTATATGAATAAGGCCCATAACCCTCTCTGTTCTTGGTTTTTGTGCGTTCTTTCTGTGCGAATGGGAAACATGGCGACAAGATGAATCTAAGGGCTCCATAGAGAAGGAAGCGACCCGGGACGCCCATAGGTGCATACGAGACAAAGAGCGGACCACCGAAGCACATATGGTGGTCTGGTGAAGATCCAACAAGGGTAGCGGCGGCGCGGGCCACATGCTGGTCAGAGGGGTCGCACACTGCAGTGGTGCAATACAAAGGTGGTAGCGGTAGACGTTTAGCTGCTGTGGAGGAGGAGTCGCAACTCCGACCGTGGAGGTAGGCAGACCCATGTCCACGGGCCACATCGCATGACTAGTCTACGAAAACTTTTCTTCTAAAGCGGTGCTATCTATTGCCTCCTGTCGGTGGAACCAAACAAACACCCTCCTATCTCTGTTCAAGAAGGGAGGCTGCGTCCTGCCAGCAGGTCACGCCCCACCGGGTGGGTCTGGCCGGACCCACGACCCAATGGTTTGGTCCAAGCCCATCTGATATAGACCGGGCACATCGGTTTGGGTTGACCCAAACTGGGTCAGGTCAACCCAATCCTGATTAGGTCGGGTCAGTCACACTGGGTCGGACCTGAGACAAACCCAACCGACCCATTTTCACTTAAACACCCATAACTTTCAAACGGAGTGTCCAATTGACTATCCGTTTATGGTGTTGGGACCCTTTAGAAGAGAAGGTATTTTTGAGATAATCCACACACGTTTTGGAAGAAGTTCGAGAATGGTTGGGTCTGATCGGACTTGAATCCAACCAGGCCCTTTTTACTATTTTACTTATAACTTACAGTCTGTGCATCCGGTTGAGGAACCGTCTATCACATTGGAACCCTAATGATATTTCGGACCTTTGGGATACATCTTCGTAAGGCTTATTGGAGGTTGATGTATGTACTATATATTGAGTTGCGAATCTATGGAACTAAAGTATGATAAGTGCAGGAATCTTATGGCTAGTTGTCAAGTAAAGAGGGACCCTCTTTAGATCGGCATGAGAGATACCCTCCATGGATTGGCAGTAGTGAAAACCTACGTGGATTAGAAATGGTGCTACCCTATAGGGATAGGATTGAAAGAAACCCTCCATTGATCGACATCAGTGTGAGACTCTATGGATATATAGTAGGGAGACCCTCTGTAGATCAACAGTAGCATGACCTGATGTGGACCGGCCGTAAAGCGACCCATCGAGGATTAGTGGAAGAGTGACCCTTTGGGGATCGGCAGCAGAGCAACCATCCTCGGATCAGTATCCAATCCAACCAACATAATAAAATTTTATACCTTAAGAATAATCATCATTATTTTTGTTCTCTAAGTTTTATACCTGGTGTAAGCTATCTTTTACTTTATGCTTTGTGATTGAGATTATGCATTGTGGTTTTTTCCTTTTTGGAATTCTGGGAGAACTTTGAGGGTCTTGGGGTCCCTATTGGGTATTGTTATACTCACACCTGCATGGGCTTAACGCACACCTTGTTGTGTCTTGTGAAGATGAAAGACAACATGACTGAGACATGGGGATCTAATGCTAGATTGTTCTCAGAGGGGATTCATAGACGTATTGAGTAGCAGTGAAGAAAGATGATGATATGTAGCTACACCTCAGGTAGTATCCTTGGTGGACGACCTTCATAGCATGTTTTTCCTTTTTGTTGTACTTTCATTTCAGTTGGGGTTGTATACTGGCTCCTTTAACATTCAATACATACTTTTAATATTACTGGTGTTTTTAGTAGTGGTTTTACTTTTCCTTTTATGTGGTATTTTTCATGTGTCGCAACTAAGGAGGTAAGTGAATGATACATCATAGGCCGTAGACTAGGTTAAGATAGACATTGACGATAGGGCAACGTTTGCATATTTTCTGGTGGAAATAGAACATCGACAGTAGTGGGTCCTTCATGGAATAACGATTCCTCTAGTGCGCATTCAGTGGAAGCACAAGAATCATCAGGGGAGAAAATGGGATCGGGAGGCTTAGATTTGTGCTCAGTACACCCATTTATTTGTTTTCAATTTATGGGATATAACACCCTTAGGGGGGGAGAATGTAATGTACAAAAATTTCCATGTAATTTTTTTATTTACATTGAATTATTTTGAGACCAATAACTAATATAACATGTGATTCTGAGGCCCTGAGTTCTCGGAATGATCCATCGAAAAATGTTTTGCTTTAAATAGTGCGTGTGAGAAGGTATCTTAAACAAGTAGAATAAATATTAAAAGGGTTCCCAAATCAGAGATCTAAGGGCACTATTGTGTTTAGTATGGGGGGTTTACCCTAGGCACAACTTAATTTTAGTCAGCATAGGCCTCTAGTGAGAAAACTCAAAAATGACATAACTATAAATAAAACAATTAAATAAAATTATTTTATTTTTCAAATGATTATAACTCATGAAGAGTGACTCAAGTTAAAAATATGAGACCACTGATGAACTCGTAAGGGCATACTTTTCTTAGGCAGAACCTAAGATCGGCTGGTGCGGGCCAATATTGGAAGTTAGTTTTTGGCTATCAATAAAATAATTAAGTAACAATTATTTTATTGTAAAATCCATAGAACTCCTAAAAAGTAAGTCAGATTGAAAAATCTGAGAGTACCATTAAGCTTTTAGGGATGTTTTCCCCTTAGGGAAATATTAACATTGGCCAACACAGCTTGAGGGTGAATGTTAATTTTTTTGATCCTTTTTAGGGAATGTTATGTAAACGTGCATGAGGGTTTTTCTATTTTTTGAAATGGAACATGGATAAAAAGTATGAGGGCACCATTGAATTTGGAATTTCGGGATTCACCTATAAATGGCATAACATTATCCTAAAAGGGATGAGTGGAAAAGTCATTTTTTGGAAATTTTGAAAAAAATAATAAAATAATTTAAAGGAATTATTTTATTTCTTTACTCACCTTTGGGTGGTAGATGGTGACGCTGTAGTGCAGTGACCAGGTAGTGACAAGGCAAATTAATGAGGCTCATTAATGTCCTATATCACACAACATAATGATGCAATTATGTAAGTAAAACAATGATGCTATTTAATAAATGAAATATAATAATGACACAAGGTCTCAGCAAAACCAAAACGTTGTGACTTGATTATTTATATTAAACCAACACATGGGATAATATGGAATTAAACTATAGGGATTCTCTAATGATTCAACATCTTGAAACCTCGATCATGAACTCTTCAGTATCAAACTTCAACAAGGCATGAGATTTAATTTATTCTAAGTGAATAATGATTTTATGTTATCTCATTATTGGAAAATTATATAGAATTCTGATCAACCAACTAATGGGTTGATCCGCGATTTGTACTTTTCTGCGGGTGGTCACTGTACAATTAATTTTGGGGATAATATTAAACTTTTTTATGATTGATTTTACCCATGTTAAAATGCTAACACGTAGGGTGCGGGCCTATACGAACAAGCCCAGGACCCCCTTTTAGATATTGGTTTGTGTGAATTATTTATGTGTGGCTGGGCAATGTGGTGACAAGATGAATATATGGGATTTGCAGAGAAGGCAGAGACCAGGGAGGCCTATAGGCACAGAAAGAACAAAGAACAGACCACCAAAGGGCATCCGGTGGTCCGGTGAAATTTCTGCTAGGACGATGGTAGCAATGGCGAAATTTGGTGGCACCAACTGCGTGCGGGTCGAAGGGGTGGCCCACTATGGTGGTGGCAGTGGTAGTCGTCTAGCTACCGCGGTGGTAGGTGGACCCGCGTGACTAGTACACACAAACCGGTGAGATGCGGTTGTGCCACCTGGCGCTGCCTGTCGGTGGAACCGAAGAAACACCCCCACGTATCTGTTTAGGCATAGGGGCCACACCCTGCTGGTGGACCGCAGTCAGGTAGTGGACCGAGCAGGTTTATCGGCCCAACAGGCTGTTCTCAGCTGGGTGAGTCGGGCCAGACCCATGGCCTAGCTAGTCCATTCCAGGCCCAAATAGTCCATGATGGGCCCACCATGTTGGTTCAACCCAAACCAGGTCTGGTCAACCCTGACCGTGTCTGGTCGGGTCGGACCAGACACAAACCCAACCGACCTAGTTTCTCTTAAACGCCCATAACATATAAACGGAGCATCTGATTGATGAGCCATCTCCAATAGTTGGACCCATGGGATGAGATGGTCCTTTTAATATAATTCAATCATGCTTTCACAAAATTTGGAGTATGGCCGGGTTGGATCAAGCTCAAATCTAATCAGCCCCTTTTTACTATTTTTCTTATAACTTACAGACCGTGCGCTCGATTGATACACCGTCTGTCACATTGGAACTCTCATGATATTCCGAACCATTGGGTTAATTTTTCTTGAGACATCGTGGAGGTTTAAGTATGAATGATATCACGAGGAGCATAATCTATAGAACTTAACCATGCTTAGTGTGGGAATGTGGTGTCTAGATGTCAAGCGAAGAGAGGCCCTCAGTGGATCGACATAAGAGAGTCCCTTTAGGAATTTGAAGTAGTTTAACCCTATATGGATCAGGAATGGCACGATCCTTGGTGGATTGGCATGAGGGAAACCCTCCGTGGATCGGTAGCAGTGCGACCCTATGTGGATTAGCAGTAGTGCGACCCTCTGTGTATCAACAGTAGCACGACCTAACATGGACCGACCATAGAGTGACCCGTTGAGGATCAGTGGAAGAGTGACCCATTGTGGATCGGCAGAAGAACATCCCTTCTTGGATCAGTATCCAATCCACCCAAATGACTAAAATGATATAGCTTTAGACTAATCAAATTTATTGTTTTTCTATAAGTTTTATACCTAGTGTGAGTTGTCTTTTACTTTTCACTTTGTGATTAAGATCATGATTTGTGGTTTTTCCTTTTTATAATTATGAGAGACATGTGGGGGTCTCGAGGTCCCTACTAGGTATTGTTATACTCACCCCTGCATGGGCTACACCCACCCCACGTTTTGTCTTGTGTAGTCGAAGGACAACTTGATAGATACTTAAAGAGTCAAGTCTAGATTCTGCTTAGAGGTTATTGATAGACATGGTGAGCGACAGTGATGATAGAAATTGAGCTGTACCTACCCTTCATGTAGGATCCTTGGTGGAAGACCATAGAATCCTATTTTTCCCTTTTAGTTGTACTTTCTTTTCAGTTGGGATTGTATACTGGCCCCTTTTACCTTCAGTACTTACTTTTATTCTTAGTGGAGGTTTTTAGTAGTGTTTGTACTTTTCCTCTTCTGTTGTGTCTTACTTGTGTGAAGTGTTCCATGTCCGTGTGTGTATGTGTTTAAGGGAAATAACTTCTCTTTTTTGGTTTCACCTTTCTAGTGCTAGTCACCAACACATGGCCTATGGAAGGTGGAATGGGGGTAGTTACGATATGGTCCCCATGGGATGGGTCATTACATAATAGTTGTACCATACCCATAAAATTTTTTCTATTTAACATAACTTTATTCCATACTAAGAAATGAGATAAATACTCTATATTATATATCTTCATGTTGTCCTCTCAGAAATACTCTTTCAGATATCTATATTTTTTCATACTTCTTGGTTGAATAGACAATGATGAATTATGAGCCTCATCCTATAGCCCCTTATTCAAATTTAGTATGAAAGAATCATAGACATGATTCCTAAACAATATCATTCATTCACAATAAAGGTCGAGCTTATGATAATTTGTCAATAGATTTTATAATTTTACATCTTCCTTTCACACCTCTTTAATAATTACTAAGATAAATGTTTGAACACTCATTTAATAAAGATAATATTTTTCTCCTTAAAACATGATTTACAAATGTATCCTTTTGAAATCTATAAATATTTGATCTCTTTTAATCCTCATCATAGATAAGATATCATAATCCTTTCGAACCATATTCTATATAGAATATTCCTTGCTTTAAATTTTGTTCTTTTTGAGTGAATATATAATTTTAACTTTTATAATATGTATATGTGTCACTGATTTCTCAATAAAGATAATTCCTCCACATATTTATTGAAAAAATAACCATATATATCTCTAAATCATGATTTGGAAAAAAATTCTGAACATTTTATTTTCATGTGTCATTAGCTACAACTATATCATTATGTATAAGGATGCAGCCCATCCCCTTTTTTTATGCATCGCTATAGATCACAAAACCTTTTCCACTATAGGGTACTGTAACAATTTTTTCACTAAATAAACATCACTATAGTTCCTTGAAATTTTACTCACATTCATCTATACAAATTAACATGGATCTCTTCTAAGTTAACTTGATGCTTAGATTATAAATACATGTAAAATTATCCACAAAGAATCTATAATATTAGGAAAAAACAAGTAAAATAAATATATCATATATTATGGTTGGTCTAGGACCATGTTCAATAACATCTATACTCGATGGACTCATAGATATACACTTGCATGAGTTCCCATAACCCAAAAACTGACACTTTTTGTAGACAGAATTCACAGTTGGTAAAATTATCATACAATTTCTCCATCCTTAGTGTCTTCAGCAAAATCTTCATTTGATCATTTTTCTATTACTTTATCTTTGAATTTATTTGAATATATACTCATAATGAATACCAAAAATTGATCATTTTTTTGAAAACTCTATTCATTAATTCCTTAAAAATGGCAGGGGAAATAATTACACTAAATGGAAACACTTTAAATTCCTAGTGTCAATACCTTGTATAGAATTCATTCTTAGGTATATCCTCCACCATTACCTCAGTTGATGTTATTTATAATGAAGGACGACCTTGAAATAGTATTGAGAACTCTGTAGGTGATCAAATAATTCATCCATACATGGAAATGTATATGTATTCATGATAGTGATCTTATTCAGTTACTGATAGTCAATGAAGAGTCACATCGATATATATTTCTTCTTAATAAAAAGAATAGGTTCACCCGATGCTGATACAATTGGATGAATGAATCCATTATCAAGATTATATTTGAGTTTATTATTTTATTCCATTAACTCTATCTGTTAAATTCAATATGGAGTCTTTGAAAGAGCTTTTGTACCACATATGAGTTCTATTGAAAACTCTACTTCATGATTTGGAGGAATAATGGGGAATTATTCTATAAATACATCAGAAAACTCTCAAACATCTAAAATATCTATGAGGTTGATCTTCTACACAACCATACTGGATTAAAATCCCTTTTGAATAGGAATTCAAACCAATACAAGGAATATAATTTCAATTGGAAGTTCATATTTATCATAGAACCAATAAAATATAATATGTTTCTTTGGAATGTTAATCACAACAACCATTTATAACAAATTTATTTGTGATTTATGTAAATAAATACAATACATTCCTAAGATAATTTGAAATTCAACAAGAGAGATAATAAAAATATTTTTAGGTTTCACATTTCAACAAATTTTACCTAGAGAAGAATCATTAACTTGAGATGAGGACATGACACTACTTAGGGTTTTCATTATTAATTCAACATCCAATCATTAACATGGTATTATGATTACCAAAGAAAATTATTCTGATTTAAAAGAGTGGTTATATCTATAATAAAAAAATACATTAGTGTAGGTTTGATACCAAAAAATATAATACTCTATAATGGGGGCATGAATTATGTTCTTGAAATTATCATTACTAAGAAAAAACCTCTAAAGATATTATTAAATTTGATTTTTTCTTAACAAATGTATGTAGTTAAAAAAAATAAGAAAAAAATATCAAATATGAAGATTTATAGTGGTTTGGAGAACAAAAACACACTGGTCCACTCTAATAACATTCAAATCTGAGAGAATGAGGATTTTCACTTGATTTATCCTTTTATTGAGGATTTCTAATCCTTTTCCAAGGGATTGAACAAATGAGTGCAAGATGTTGACACTCAGTACCATTTTACAAGATTCTAGTAAATATTCAAAAAGGATTAAAAAACAATAGAATTCAATATTATTTTACTAGGATCTATCACAATTAGAAAGAGAATAAATATAGAGTTTATAGGAGAGGTTCACAATTGTATGATACAAAGGGAATAAGAGAATAAATATATAGGATAAATGATATAAATAGGAAGAAACTCAAGGAGATTCATTTAAAGAACAATAAATATGATCTTGATAGATTATCTATAGATATTATATCTTCTTTATCATTTTTTACATTAAATATTGTAACACATATATTGCTTCGGGTGAGTTCCATGTTTATAGTGCAAGTATTTAACTCATTTACTATATTAACTTCTTTTTAGACCCAAAAATATATATGGAAAAGGTCTCTTTTAATCTCAAAAAATCTGATCCCTAAAATCCATGGTTGTAATTTAAATTTCAAACATCCTTTTCATAGAAATACCTAAATTCTAGTACTAACCACTAACTTATCTATGTACTTATTTATTCTCTTAGTACTTAAAACTTTTTATAATCATTTATACTAACAAGTTGTAATCCAATAGTTAATGAATTTATTATATCATTAAATCCTACTAAAATTACAAAGATTGTAATTTATTTCATGTTTCATATCAATTTAGATGACTATAGATCACCGCATTTCTGAATTTTATATATTTTTATTCACAAAGATGATTGATCCACACTTCCATATTTCATGTATCCAAATTATCAATGTAGTCAAATTTTCATAAGAATTATTTATGTATATGATTTACTTCATGTAGCCTAAATTCTCATGTATCTAATAATAATTAAGACGAATGAATTATGTATCCTTTTGGAACAACGTAGCCATTTTAAACATGTATCAAAATCATTTAGTTGATTACTCTGCATAATATATTCTCATATCCATTTGATTTATGTATCCTGTTACTTACATAGTAATTTCATAAAAGTATGAAATTCCCACATAACCAATTTCATGATATAGATGTTTCACATAGGCTTTTCCTTCACATATCTGATAGAAAAAACCCAATTTATCAACATATATGTTTCTCTATGTAGCCAAAAATATCATGTAGAAGATATTCTATAATTTGGAAAATTTCCTATAAAATTACATAAATTATAGTTTTAACAGGTGAATGAATTTGATAATGATAAAACATGATAAATATACTCAAAAATAAAAAAAATCAATAACATATATTGGGCATTCAAAATCCTAAAAACCTAATTTCAATGGGATATATTGGAACAACATTAATAATCAAATAATTGGAAATTCTAGAATGGATTGTAAGTTTAAATTTCACAACTTCATTATCATACCTCGTATTGGAAATAGTGATGACATGATATTTCACTATATCTAAATTCTTAAGAGGTTTATGGTGTTGATCACCATCATCAACATTTATATTTGTGCACTGGTCAGTATAATACCCAAACACAATTCTTTTTAAACACTAAAATGTGTATGATATATTTTTGGGTGATTTTTTTCCATTATTAGCTAAATTATTCTCCCCATAAATTTGGAAATCTATTGCATTATTAACTTTCATTCCACACTTAAAACATTTTCTAGTCCCCTTAAAACAGTTTCTTCTATGTTTCCATGTACACATTGAGAATATACTAAAGCACACCCTTTTCTCTCCTTGATTTTTATAATTATAATTTCCTTTGAAGTACATCTTTATTTTATTATAAAAAAATCATAATTATGAGTAACTTCAATATAAATTTCCATGTTGATAGA
Source organism: Viscum album (assembly GCA_963277665.1). Lineage (NCBI taxonomy): Eukaryota > Viridiplantae > Streptophyta > Magnoliopsida > Santalales > Viscaceae > Viscum > Viscum album. The sequence goes on from OY728135.1 coordinate 999,157,989, forward strand.
GTATTGAATGATTTATTCATAGATAGTGAAATCTAATATAGCTAATTTCCTTTTAATACTTGGTTTTAGGCCATTGAAAAACCAATCGACCATAAATTTTTGTTATATGAAAATTATAGAACCAGACCTCATGATTATTGTAATATTTTCCTTGTAGGTACAAAGAGATTCATCTTCTTTATGATTTCGCTCGAGGAGTTATTTTTCTATTTTTATATAAATAATTAAGGGAATGTAATTTTTGTAAAAATAAGATCTTAAACTCATCCAATTCCATGGATCCAATTTATTCACTTTTCCTTGTGTTCTTTATATGAGTCCACCATTTATCTAATTCACTTTACATATGATAAATAGATAAAATAAATTTTTCATGTTCCAAACATTGGATAATGAAATGTATATTTTCAGTGGAACTAATCATTTCTCAAAAACTATTCGATAAACAACCCCACTAAACGATGGTGGGTGTCGTTTCAGAAATGAATCGACATAATTTTGTTCCCTCCTTTCATCATTTTAATTCTCATTAATATTTGTCTCTTGAGAAAATTTTGTAACAATATCATTAATATTATTCATTCCATAAACCAAAACATTTGGAATCTAAGGAGAAAAATAATTTCATTATCCATCATATTCAGCATTAAAATGATTCATTCAAGTTCTTACCATTGACTAAAACCAAAACAATAGTGTGAGAAATAATAATCACTATGGTAAGCCACATTATCATGAAAAATATTTTATAGGATGTCTAATGAATGAAACCATTTAATTTTATGACACATTTGGTGTAACAGAGGTCATTCATGGTCATTATTTATTCAAATCCTCTATAATGTTTTGTAAAAAATATTATTTAACCTGATAATATCAATTAGTTGTGTCAAAATTTGTGCACAACATGGGAACACTCATTGTGTATCAAAATAATGGTTGAGATATACTCATCAAATTATTTTTGGGATAATTACTCCTAATTCATCTGTGGAAAATCTGTATCCACTTTTAGTATCCATGAATAGTTTTTTCTAGGAAAAACACATTCCATTATTTACAATAACATATGAAGTTATACTATTCATACGATTATCCTAAGGGTTGTCACTAAATTTTTCTTATCCTTTTTTCATAGGTAACTAAGTCTTGATGTGTTAATAAATTCAGTAAACCTCAATGTTCATTAATAGAAATTATATTTTAATAGATGAATATTCATTATATAACATTAAAATCCAATCTATAATCATACAAGATTTATTTCATTGGAAACATGGATATATAAACAACTAGTTCATTAGATATCCACATCATCTCCCACTATGTTCTTAATAATTGGTACCCTTCTTATACATATCATTCCAAAAATATTTCCTTATAACCTGGGGAATGGAAACATTAGGAAGGGTGATCTTAGATGCTAAATAATGGTAAAATTGGAGATGCCAATTATCACATATGTATAGAATTAGTGTATGGGAATATGATCTTAACATTTGAAAATCCTAAAAAAAATTTCATAGATCATAATCTTGAGTAATTTCATAAATAATTATTGTTTGAGAGGCATAAATCATAATGGAATCAATGTACAAGAGCTATGTCAGTAAAAAATTAGCATAAGATGTAAGTTTGTAGCATAAATATAATCATATAAACTCATTTTCATAATTAAGGTTCACTTCCAAGACTATCATATTTGATTTCGTTCACTACCCATTACATCATATCTGTATTCAAGGTTCACTCACATGACTTTTATAATGGATAGAGTCCCTTAATGAACTAGGTTCACTCCCCATTCAAGTCCTTATCATCTCATGATATTTCCATCTTTAGCCAATGCATTTGAGGTGTATATAGTTATAGGCCCATCCATCACATAATGAAAATCATATATTTATATGCCAAAATATAATAACACACTAATAACAATATAAAAAATGGAAAAAAATGGGTTTATAAACATTTCATCATAACATCATTGCATAACATATGGAAAACAAATAGGTTTCATATATATTTCATCATATCTTAAATAACTAATGTAAAAGAAACTAGTTTTATAGAATTGTCCATAAATCATTATCATCAAAAGACATGAAAATAATTAATTTGTATGGTATCATTTTATTATATCATTAATAAATAATAAGTAATATCAAAGGATGTTATCAAAAATAGAAAAATATATTTATAATATCACTGAAACATTTATTCATAAAAACACCAATTTTCAATTTAAAATTATTTATGTAAAAAATAATAAATTTAATAAATATTAAGGAAATTTTTTTCTTTTAAATAAAATTTGTAAACTTATAAATTAATCTTCAAATAATTGAGCAGTCATGATGGTAGGAAATTCCATTCATTTCATGTGCGTTAAAATAATGACTCCTTTATAATTTTTCTTAAATAGCCAAAAGTACATAATCTTGAAAATAACAAGAATATTACTATTAAAATATTCAGTAAAAAATAAAACATGAGAATAAAATTTCATTAAAAAATCCATATATTACTAAAATAATTCATTAAAACTATTTTTGAAAGCATAGACATGGATGAAATTTATTTTCGACCAGGGAGAGAAATGAAGTTGGTTTTTCTAAATATATTCTTTCATTATATTGAGTAATTTAAGAGAGGAAAATAAACAGAAAAAATGTAGTATATAGAAATAAACATTGGATTAGAGAACTAATTATATTATTGGGATCTATGTTATAAAATTTAAACCTATTTAAGTTAATATTATACAATTTTAATAAACAATTAGATTGTAACATGAATCTCTTACCACAAGTTTGACTTGGTTTGAAATATATATAAGATCATTTATAATAAATTAACATTTATTATAAATATATAAAAGAATAATTTATACACTTATAATGTCATATATACTCCTCTTATATTATTTTAACACCCACTAATTAACAATTCTTTATTAAAGTCATTATTTCTAGGTGTTAATTGTTTCATTTTTCATGATAATTTTTGTTCAGTGGTTTTGATCATTTACATTTATCATGGTTATATAATATATTTTATTTTAATCATGATATAAATATCATATATATTCACTATACATAAATATATTTATATTAATCCAAAAAATATAGTTATTGAAAAATGAATTTCATTGTTCATGAAGATGGTAGGATATATGTTTGCATAAATGTTGTTTTCACCATTCAAGTGTTGAAAAAATAATAATAATAAATAATAAATAAAAATGAAAAAACATTATTATGTCATATATATAATATATATTTATTTATTATATCCTTATTACTGTCCATTTAAAACATAAATAAAAAAATAATCACATCACTTCAGGGAGTTGGTAGTCAACACGTACGCATGAGGAATGTTATTATTTTCCATCAGATAGTATGTTAAGAGGTCATATATGATATTATAAATATAAAATAATTTTTATTACATAAATATCATATATAAAAAATAAATCCCATTATAAAAAATATCAATGAATGGTGGTGATGGAAAATTAATTATATCACTATATGGAGGATGTAGTCCACATGTAAGCACAAGTGAAAATTTCAGTTCCCATTTGATTAAAAATTAGGTGAGTAATAGTTTTTAAATAATAATAATAATAAAATTTTAGTATATTTAGGATACTGAAATTATTATTTTATAATAAATACAATATATTTAAAGGATTTATAATAAGAAATAAATTGAAAGATTTTGGGTATGATTACATCTTATTCGGTATGCACACTATAAATATTTATTAAGGACACATGGAATGTTATTTTAAGAAGAACAACACCCATAAATCAAGGATATGGAAATTGTATAATATAATTTCATATGGTTTGGTCAAGATAAAATAATCATTATGGTGTGAATATGATAAATAAGTGGTGACATTTTATAAGTGTGGGAGATGAAAAACCTTATGTTTCTTAAAAGACTATAATATATTAACATCATTCTCAAAAAACATTCCACTAAATTGTAATATATTCATATATGGGATAGGATTAGGTATAAAGATGGTGATCTAATTGGATATAGATAATTTTAATGGGAAAACATACCCTTATATCTTGGTTTAACCCCCTCAGTAGACCTGATTTAACCTTCACAATAATGAAAAACATTTATTATTTTTCTCTTCAGAATGAAAAAAATAAAAGTGGTATATTTTAAATTTTTTGAAATGATAATTTAAATAATATAATACATTTTATCGAATTCAATTAACAAAAGTGGTAGAATTTAATTTACAATTATACCCACAAAACCTAATTGAAAATTTTTTTTCTAGAAAAAAATTATATAATATGTATAAACTGTTTTTATTCCCAAATACTATATAAAATTAATTATAATAAAATTAATTAGATGATACATAACATAATTTTTTTATTTCAAAACCATTTTAATATAAAAATTAACTTTTTAAAATACTTTAAACGAAAATTCATTGTTCAATAAAAATAAATATTTCTCACAATTCATCAAAAAATCAATATTTTTAGAAAATTATCAAATATTTAATCTATGATAATTTTATCATTATGATTTCAAAAATAATGTTCATTTTTCAAAATAAGTGTTTTAAATTTGATGAAATTAATTATTTTATTTTTCTCATTAAAAGAAATAAAAACCATTTTTGAAAAAAAAATATCTTATTAGAGAACATAGAGACCTTACTATAAATTGAATACTTATTTATCAACATGTTATATTATCTATGATTTTTATACATATTAATTTTTAAAACTTTGTTATTCCTACTAATTTTCCAAATTTTTTAGTATGTTATGACAATATTCTATAGTATGGATCATTTAGACTCGGGGTTGAGTGTTCCACAAGATATTTTAGAAATTATTTTTTTGAAGAAAAATATATACTATAACATCATGGTATTATAACATAAGGGTAACATGGTTTTCCAATTATGTATATAATGGATATCACGTGATAGTATTGGGTTACCCTTACACATCATTTTAAAAGGATAAGTTACATTCACAAAACTCTAGATTATAATTATATAGCTCAACCTACTCCAATTTATACTTTTAAAAAACAAGGCTAAATTTATACAATTCTTTGTGAATCCACCATACCATAATAAAACACCATAGTCTTCTTTATGGTACTTTGAAAAAACTGTCTTACCCTTGAAATTCATATAAAAAATTCATCCTTCCTTTAAGTAGTGAATATGTTACATTTATTTAACCCATAAAGTTTCATAGTTACTCTTACACAACTTTTAAATACCATCCTATGTAATGGTAGAGTGTAACTAACCTTAATAGGCCCTATTCCAGACATAATCGTAAAAAAAATATTTTTTTTAAAATTACCAAAAATATATTAAAAGATATATCTAAAATGGGTGTCCTAAGAAAATTTAAAAACTAATAATGTTTCAATACTCATTAACTAATGAATTATCATCCATAAAGTATATTTATAGTGGTTATATTTTAAAAAATAAGGCTAATGTGCTAGAATTTCATACTCCCACTCCTATATTTCCTTATTATCCATCCATTCTACCATTGGATCTAGAAAAGGGATATTGTATTCCTTCTTAGGAATTCATATCATTTATCTATATCTTAAACTATGGGTTCTATATTTGGTGTGTTAGGATCAAACTCAATGTCTTTGTAATCGAAAATGTGTGTAGGTTCAGTCATGCACCTCCAAAACTAAGACTCATGTAACACATCACACATACATCGGTAGTGAGAAGAATGGTCTAAATGGTAATCCAATATTCTAATCCACTATGTGACCTTGATGGGTCCAACAGAGCATAGTTATATCTTCAATTTTACACCCAATCATTAATGGCCTAATTGAGGAGTCACTATTCGAAAAACTTGTCCGCCAACAAAAAACTCAAAAGGACTCCTCCTATGAATGGAATATTTTTTTATTCTATGAGATGTTATAAACCTCTTTTAAATAAAATTCACTCTATAGGAGGTCTAATGTACCATGATGGTCCATACAACTACTACCTCACTAGCCTTATACTAACAAAGTAGTGAACAACATGGTCTACTATAAAGAGCCACATAGGGTTCAACCAGAATCGATGTCTAGAAACTATTGTTTTTTGAAAAAAAAATAAAGGAACAATTATCATCCCTTTATACAATTAAATATATTATGTAATTCCTTAAAATATCCTCCAATATATGATTTTTCCACTCGAGTTGTCCAAATATTGGTGGGGAGTACACTATGCTCAATTTCGTCTAAGCCTTTGAGGCATTCTAAAAGTCATGGAAAAACTATGATATAAAAAATGTGTCTCAAAATAATATAATACTCAAGGGTATTCTATGTATGAAAACAATCACATGAAAATATAACTTCCACAACTCATCCCCTAAGTGAGTCTCATGGATTGGTAGGAAATGAGATATTTTTTCTGTCAATCAAAAATCATCCAAAAAATATCATTACTTTTTAGGGTACTGGGTAACCACATTTTAATGAACATCATGAAATACTACCACATTCATATGGTAATAGGAAGTAGATTGACCAAAGAACCAAGATGCTAGTACTATAAATTTATCCTCTAGAAGGAGATTCATTGAGAAATGAATCCAACAATATCTTACATTATCCATGGTCACTAGAACTACCACATAAAGTCATGGTATATCTTTGGAACTCTAGGATGAACCACCCACATTAGGTTATATAAATTAGTCATCATATATTTCGTAATAAAATACAACTCTCCCATTTACTAGGATCACATAACTATCATCTCATGACCTCTCGGGTATCGGGTCACCACCTGTCAGCTATTATTACATTATGGTATAATTTGGGTCAGCCTCTGAATAAGAATTAAACAAGAATAATAAATATTATGTGACCAACAATGGAGAACATTCCATTGATCCCCAGTCATTGGAAGCAACTATACTCAAATCATCCAACACGCTCATCATGGAATACTATCCATCCAATTGTCGTTCACCATGATCCTGAGCTACCTGTGTCTTATGGTTAAGATAATTTTCAAAACAATTACCTTTACCTGGTTAATAGGCCATATAAATGTTAAATTCTTGTATATACACTACCCATCACCTCTCCCACAAGTTTAGGTCCCATTGTTTGAAGATATCTCAATGTCTTTTATTATCTATTCATATAATCAACCTATCTTCAAAGATTTTGTGTCACAAATGCATCAATAAGTGGATCATGGATTCTATATCCATGTCATGGATGGGGCAGTTCCACTCATGGGGTCACTGAAGATATAAATAATAAGCTACTACCCACTAATTATATATTATAATTACCTTAAAACCAATGAATGATGCATGAAGGTACAAAACATAACTAAAAAATGGCTTTGGAAAAATCAACACCAGAGATGTAGTCAATATCCAATTCAACTAGATAAAAAAACTCCTCAAATTGGACCATCCACTAGAACATCACCCCCTTCTTCATTAGAAAAATCATGGGTGCTGATAAATGAGATAATCCCTAGATATAACATTGATAGTATCCTACTAATCTAAAACTATCTTTATATTTAACACCTTCTAAATATGTGTCTATTACCTAATTTTCATAATACTATCTAGGATTAATATTAAGAAAGGATCAAAAACTACATTCCCCTTGAATATTACATCTCAAAAAAAAAACTTCGACATATTTTCATAAATTGGATGTTCTTGAAGTTTACTCAAGACTATCTCAAGATTTATGACACAGAGATCTAGGTTTTATGATAAAATGAGGACTCCATCAACAAAAACAAAAATGAATGAGTAAAAATATGGGAGGAAAATCTTGTTAATTAGAGGAATGAACATAATTTGAGAATTTTTCATCCCAAATGAAATCACCAAGTACTCATATAGCATATACATACTCCTGAAAACCTTCTTTGGTGTTACCTCTTCCTTCAAACACAATTGGCATTATCTTGATTAGAAATCAATCGTAGAGAACCACCAAGCACCCCAAAACAGATTAAAGAGATTATTGATCCTAGGAAAAGGGTACCGATTCTTTATGGTCACCTAATTCAGATTGCAATAATCCATACAGACTTGAATACTATTACTCACCTTATTGGAAATATAAAAATTGAACCCAATGGGGAAGTACTCACAATGGTAAAACCATCTTATTTTAATCCCTTGAGCTATACCTTGATGTACTTTAACTCGAATGACATCATTAAATAAGGGGTTATTTAAATGGGTTGTCTACCTAAAATGAGTAATATTTTTAACTAAAATCCCCTATTAGGGTAATACATGTGAACTCATCAAAGAAGATCTCCTGATAGTGATCCATAATTTAAGGAAAAGATAAGGGGGATACTACTAACCATGAAGAAATATCCCATCATATAATATTCATCATAATAATTCAATTATGGCTCATATCTAGACCAAATCTACCTACTCCAAACTCCCACTCACTATTCATCCCAAAAATCTCTCCCTTTTTATATGTAAAATACATCTATCTATGATAGTAATCAATTTGAGATTAGAAATTGGTTAGTTGGTCCATTCCAAGAATCACATCGAAGATTATAATCTGTAGAATCATGTAGTCTCACAAATGTTCATAAATGTCAACAATAATAGAGAACTATGGGAATCACTCAATATAGTTGAATTTATTTCTGAATGATGTATCAAGGGAAAGAAACTCAGAATATAACTAGATTGGTAAGTTAATTCCACAGTAAATTGTGAATATTTAAAGGAGTAGGAAATATCATTGTAGAAAAAATAGTATAAAATTTAGAATGTGATGAAAACTATACCTATAATAGTATATTGTTCTTGAAAGCTACCCACTAGAGTCTGACCCACTATATATATTCAGCCTACATTACTTTATTATCCCTTTCCATGATGTACATTACACCCCAAAGTCATAATTGTTTAAGCCTATTACTAAGGACCCTAACTGGATACATGGGTCAAAAATAACACTTATCTTTCACCCCTATAAAACCTTAGCATCGAAGAACTAGAGAAGAACTACTGAATACACCATATCTTTCCACATTGATGAATCTTTCTCTGAGGTGAAGTGGAAAATATTAAATAATTTCTGGCCTTCCTATAGGTGAAGCATTGTGGATGTCCCCTTTAGAGAGCTGAAGAATACATATTGTACTCAATCCATTTAGCACTACACTACCGAAAGTCCTAGTGTTACTCTTTATGATTCTTAAAGTGACACTCACCATAAATGTAGGTGGTCGTCCTACCAGAGTTCTAAATATTGGAAGAAGATCAACTACTCAATTCTTCTCTATGACCTTCTCAATAGTCAATTCCTTTCACAAGACCACTGAGTTTTTTTTTCTGTAAAAACACCTAACCATTTTTTTGATGTCAAGGGAAGGCCTGACCTCAATCTCTCTACCCTTCAATAACTAATTTCTTTCTAAGAGAGGAGAAAAATTAAGTACCTTAGTAAAAATTGTAGATTATGTGGGTTCCAACATGGATCCTTATTGAAAATATATGAATTCAAGGTAACCTTATAGTTTCAGCATATCAAAAAATATTTACATGAATAATAGGTTCTTGGAGACATCCTGGGGGATACCTTAGGTCTTTCAGCTAGTCCTATAATACCCCACTATCTCCTTTTGGGTCCTTATATAATGAACACTTCTATCTTCTCCTTTTTATCATTAGGTTCAATAATGAATTCCAAGACACACTCAATGACTATTATCCAATCATATACATCATATAGCCCTCCAGGGCCTTAAAATAATTATTGAGGATGGAGTTGGGTGTCTCTATAAAATTTTAAAATAGACCTTGGTTCCCTTCCATCCTAGGAAGAAGATGTGGAAGGACTCTTTGTTAATATGGTACCACTTTTTACACCATCAAAATAGGCATGGGAGCATGATATAATGCACCCTCCTACATAGTAGGTTGTGCAATATGGGAATCCTCTCTAGTGGGAGTATCAAGACCCACATCAGCTAGTGGACCCATCAATATAATTCATAATGTAGTCATCTAAAATGTGAAGGAACATTTAGAAAAAAACCAAAGATATTAGTAAATATGAAAATTTGTATATGGGATCACACAAGGTTATCTAAAGAGTCCACCCATACCTTAAGGTATATCATTCCTAACACTGACCAAAGTATCTATGCAGGTAATCTATTTATAGTTACATGCATATAAAATCATAAAAACATGCTCAGTTTCAACTAATTAATTCTAACAGATATTTCAAAACTATATGAAAAATAGATATATCACCCAATCAATTAATTCGAATGTATCCTGAATAGATAGTAAAAATATAGGAATTAAATTAATGAACTATGAGACACTTGAGAAGTATATATGTGGAATGTGAAACTAAATTCCTCATCATTGAACATGAATGCACCTTAATCTTTTAAAATAGTAACAAAAATCTCATTAATGGTAACTCTAAGGACTATTACAAAAAAATGTCTAAGAATAATAAAACTACCCTACTCGTGTCCCAAACAACCTATCTTCTTTAGGTGAAGTACGATGTCTGTAAAAGAAAAGAATAAAACTATTCTATACTACCATTTTATAATTCCCCTACCCAAACCTCCAGGTTCGATACAGAGATCCAAAGTACCTCATACACACCTTCCTATAGAAAACATGGTATCAAGTAGAAGTGAGAGTCCAAATTACATTAGTGGGGAAACAATACCCTCAGTATTATACCCATACCAAAATAACATAAATATAATAATCAAAACAAAATCCATAAGAATATATATCTAAATATTATATCTCATGAGACATGATTTTTAAAATAAATAACCAGGCTCCCAATGTGGAAAAAAATTGAGGATATAGAATGAAAATGAATATATAAGTGATAAGATGGAATTATCTTGATTAAATACTATTACTACTATCGGATTCATGATACTATTCTCATCCATCAACCACATTGCCCTTTCCCATTCCTAGATCCCTATTCATGAAGGCTATATGCAAATCAAGATAGATGTGCAGATAGTGAGAAATAATGCCAATATTACACAACCAATGATTCCTTAACAAGTATTAACATATATATTAAGTGTATTCCATGTTAAATAAAATTTTTCAAGAAAGATTAAAAAATCATATGTCTATTACGCATATGCTAACCGAGCTACAACAAACCCCAACTATACCAGCTACAACTCCATACCAAAAGTATAATTGTAGGATGTTACAAGTTATCAATAATTATCCACAAGGATAGTGAACCTATTACCCAATATCCCTAAGGAATCGAGTCTCAGGTCGAGTAATAAGGCCAACTAGTGAACATGTAATCGGTATCCTCAATGCATAGATCTCCAGAATGTTACTCTATATCTGTAAGGCATCAGGTTTCAGGATAGTACCTAAGACATCCACGCTCCTACTCTATGTATGGATCCCCCATCAGAGTCATCACCTGGCATGTGATCTCTCCCTCTAAGGGATAATCATACCATGGTGGTCCACCTATCATAATTAAAAATACAATACCCCTAAGGCCTGGAAAATAGACATAAATAAGCATACCTTAATGAATCAAATCATTACACATCATTGTGATCTTATAACAACAATACATTAGAACATGTAATCAATATCAATCATGTAAAATATTAACTATTTTCACTCAACGAATCAATAACCACAAAATGTAACACCCCAAGACTTTGGGATTTTTTTTCTAATTATTATTATTATTTTATATTTTTCATTTCACGCAACACTGAATATAACTTTTGTTACATGAAAGAACTAAGCTTGGATATCATTATAGAAAACACCAATTAATATTGTGATACAATCAACAAATATATTAACTTTTGGTATATGAAGCAATGTGTTTCACTTGTGCTACACACAATTCCAAGTTCCTTCAATATTGTGTGTGACACACAAGGTAGTGTTTTACAATACTACAATATATTACTAATAATTTTATTAAAATATTATTCTAGTAACCAACTATGCAATGGAATTCATGTTATGAATAAAATTAACAAAAGTGTGAAAATATTCTTTAAACATGTATATAAAATGATTCCTTTGGTTTTCAATTAGTTATTAAGGAATGTAAGAAGTATTTGAAAATAATGAAATACCTTTTCTAAGAAAACTATTTTTCTATGTAAAAACACAATTTTATCTCAATAAATTAAAAAACACTTTCTATGAATATTTTAAATAAAAAATAAATATTATGTATTCATTAAATATTTTTTATACTCATCTATTAGAATATATGGGCATAATATAAAAATAGATCCAAATATACGAATTAAAAGAGGTATTTTTCTAAATAGTAATTTTTATATATTTTAATATAGAACCTTTTTAAAATCTATTTTTGGACACTTTAATAATTTTTATTTGAAAAAATAAAATAAAATATTTCAAATCAGAATTTAAAAATATTCATTGGGTGATGTTTTGAAATTTTCTAAAGAAGTTTCATATTTTTATGAACAGTGAAACACAAAATTTTAATTGAAAACATCGTTTTCATATAATTTATTTTTATAGTTAAATTAAAATTTTAATGGTATATAAATAATAATTATATATATTATAAATAAATTAATACAATTTATTTCATTTCAATGAATTTCACACTGAAATTTGATATAAAAACTGTCCAATCTTTTGGAATTTTTATATTGAAAACCTACTTTCTCATCACATCTTCTTGATTAATTTGAGATTAATTTATGACACTTATATGATTGAAATTTGAAAAAAAAATGGATTCCATATTTTTAGTTATAGTAATTCATAATTTCAATTGAGTTCTACAAATTTTTTTATGAAAACTATTTGTGAATGTAATTAAAATTAATCACAATGATTAAGGTAAAACCGAGTTTACTTAGTGGTTAACATTTATATTATGTGGAAAAATTACATTGAAACATGTAAAAAAATCATTTTATGTCCATATATTAACCATATCCTCTATTGTATCTAAATTTTCCATTATAGGAGGCACATGATGTATGGGAGACCTCTAAATAGTGTCTATCTTTTCATATTTACAATAATATCAATCCACTTTAAAAAAGAAATCAACCCCCTCACTTCCTCACACCTCTCAACATATCTTGAATCATACAAAACTAGACCAAATATCATACCAAATTCTATCCCTTAATTTTATATACCTCACTTTGGGCATAATTCTAACCAAGGAATCCCTTTGGTGAAAACTGAAAAGAGTTTCCCAAAGAAGAGGTAATATCTTTCACAAGATATTTTGTATTTTTTTCATTCTCCACCCCAAATTAGTCATATTAAATTATCATATAATAATATCATTATCCTAAATATAATTATATGTTTTTATGTAAAGGGTTCTACCTACACTTATTCAAACTCTAATCAAATAGGACACACAATCATTATTTGTGTGTATAATGGACTACTGCCTTGCGAACCGATGTCATTCGTCCTTCCATTACAAAATATAATGATTTTAAATAATGATTTAATTTATGTTTAATATGGTATATATTTTATTTTTTATTATTTAATTACTATATAAAACATATCTTTATGATTTCCATTTTGTGTGAAAATGATAAGTTCGTTTGTGGAAGTGAGGACTATCGCCTCCTCAAACTGATGTGATTCATTCACACTTTTCATGGAGTATATTAAATATAGGTTTAGTATATTTATATAATATGTATGAAATAATAATTATAATGGAATAATATATATATATATATATATAAATAAATAACTATTTCATTTACTTTATCTCTTTTAATATGACTAGAAAACAGAATCAGCTTTAATGCGTATACACACCCTATCATCAGCATGAATGGTGTATTTAATTTCATATTACTATATTTTATAGAATATTATAAATATTAAGAAAATGAATATATAAGATATTTATATAATGTTTTATATTCTTTAAATATGTAAATCGTGATCTATGTAAGAGGATCAAGAATAACAAGTCAAAACATATATGAACAACAACACGGATATTACATGAAATATAGAATTAATATATAATTATTAATAAATAGGAAATATAAAGTCGTAATAAAATCATATATTTTATTAACGATAAGAATATTGTTCTGTAGTATATTTATAATAAACTTATATTTATTACATAGGATGTTTTAATGTGTATGAGGAAAGTAAAGACTTAATGTAAGGGTTTTCTCGTCTCACTCTTATTTCGGTGAGACGTATGACTTATTCACCACTCATTTCTTTTGTGTGATGTATATAATTCCCTTTAATGTATTCAATTATTATTATACTTAAAATTATTATTATTTACAAATCCATTTTCTTATATTTCTTTCATGGGTTTGAGGTTCAAAATTTTCCAAATCTGGGGAGTAATTTTTGACTCAATTTTTCTTCTTTCAAATACATGCCATGTTATGCACCTATATTTTTACATGGGGTGTATATACTGCCCTTTTAAATTTTATATCATGAATATCCTTTATTAAATGATATTTTTGGATTCATGATTTTTTTTTATTTCAAGGGCGATTATGAATTAATGTTACCGACATGATAACAATTTATTAATACAATCTCATTGTTTGTCAGGACTATTTATGATTATGATTCCATTGATGAGATATCATGATCTATATCTCAAGAACTTTCTGGGATTTTATTTTCATTTTTTTATTGATTATGTCTTCAAATAATGGTATTATTTCCCCAATATTTGTTAGTTAATATTATTTATTTTTTTAATAAAATTTGAATTTATTTATGTTTTTTGTCAGAAATTTATGTTCTTCCAAAACCATGTTTTCTAAAATTATTTTCAAATATTTTATAATATTCCCCAATTTCAATTAAAATAAATTTTCACCCGTTTTTTACCTTATAAAAATTGGGTTTTAAAAAGGAATCTTATTTTTATTTTTCAATTTATTCACTTTTCTATAATTTTCACGATGCAAAAGGAATGTTCACCATGTATAGGTTTATCCATCATCCTGATAATACTTCCTTTTAATATTACTTTGAAAGTTTAAAATATATATTTTAAAACAAAAATATTTCTTAATATTCTAGAGATTCATTGTTTTTTAAATTGGTTTTCAAATTAAATGTTTTTCAAAAAGGTTTTATGTTCAAGAAGTGTTTTAAATGTTTTTCAATATTACTTTCTGAGTTTTAAGAATAGATTTTCAAAGTTTTTTTAAGAATCCTTTTTATTTTTTTTCAAGTTAATTTTAAAATAAATATACTTTCAAAATGTTTTATCATTTAAAAATTATTTTTCAAATAGGTAAGTATATTTTCCTCTAGAAAGGTATTTAATTAAATTTCAAAGATTTATTTATAAGGGAATGATTCATGAAAATGTTTTATGAAATGGATATTAAAATAGAGGATATTTTCTTTCAAAAATGTTATATTTCATCTTTCAAAATCATTATCCATTTAAGTTGATATCATTTGATATAGTTTATGAATTACTTGGGATGTTATTTAAGGAAACCATTTTTATTCTTCATTTGAATGGTTTATGTATATGACAATGAGTTATTTATGAAACTATTTTCTCTTACATGAGATTATATGATTTGGAAACCCTCTTATTTCCATGGGATGTGCTTTTACGAAATTATTATGAAACCTATCTATTTTCTAAATTTTTTGATATGGTGATATGTTTATTATACCCTTTCCATTTCAGTAGTTGTGATATGATGTTTATGAAAACTATCTATTTCATGGGTCATGATATGATGAATTGTTTATTTTTATATGGAATATGTATGTATGATTTTATTATGTGATATTTGTAACTATATATATATATATCTAATTACTTGGTTAAATATTTATATCTAAGGAGATAATTATGGTGAACAGGTCTATGGGCTTGATCCACTATGGGAATATGGGGAAACCCAATCCACTATAGAAAGAAGTGGAAACCCAATTTCTTATAAGTAAAGGACTATGAAAGGGGATGGCGGTGTGTCCCACCTAGTAGGTATAGTCCCTAAGATGTTCCCTGATATGTTTTTGCAATAACTCATGAGGTATAGGGAATAATATTATATGTTTGTGTGCCTACCACGATTACATGACTTATTCCAATGTTATAGTTTCATGGAATATGCTCTTGGTTCCCTTATGATTTATGTCCTATGAACATCCAATATTCTTTTAATTACTATTGATTATGATCTTTTAAATTCAGGGTACGATATTCTAATGTTACGATTATATTCTCATACCCTTATTCTCGTGTTATGATTACATATCTTTCTTTCTTAACCCTAATAAGCATATAGGGTCACCCATTTCTTATTTTTTACTTTCCCCATGTCATGAATAATGTTTTTAAGTAGGGTTAATAAGGGTAAATATATTTAATGATGATGTTTAAGATATTTCACCAAGTTGGAAGATTTTGTTTCAATGTTTATAAAGACACTAAACTATTGTGGTCCTCAGGCATGCACTATTAAAATGTGTTGAATATTCATCAAAATTGACGTGATGTCCATGAATGTTAATCTTAGGTCACTATAGTCGGTATCAAAGGAAATATTTAGTCAACCCTTTGAAACTAGGATAATAATCCATTAGTGGGATCCTTCGAGTTATTAATAATGAAATTTATGAGGATATATCTAAGTATATGTCTAAGGTGTCACAGATTTAAAATAATGTGTCATAATTTTGATATCCTATAAGTTATTTTTCATGAATATGTAGTTTTCAACTATGATAAGTTCTTCTCTCATTATTATTTTTGATTTTAGTTAATAGAGGGAACCAAAAGGAACTAGGTTAACATTGAATGTGACAAAAAATTTGATGATGATCCGTCAAATGGGATGATAACTAGAGTGAAGGATGTTATGATTGTTCCTAATCAATTTTTATAGAACATGATTCACAACATATAACTTAACCAAATGCTGGAATCACCAAAGAAGGGAATGAATGAGTTCACTGAGAGTTTAGGTAATGGAGACCATGGAGGAAAGAAGACTCTATTTCCTTTATGTTTAGAATGTAGAAAGAAGCAACCAAGTTAATCTATTACAGGAATAAGAAGATGTTTTGACAGAGGAAAATAAGGAAACAAATAATATAACTAAAAAGGAAAAATTAAAAGTTTTTTAACCCAATTTATGGAAATATTGGCCTCCCTATGCTATTATCAATAGTTGAATATTTTATTTGTGGAAGGAATGTGAATTATTAAAATATATTCACTAAAAAGGTAGATCCCAATGAGAATCTAAAAGGTGGTAAGAATAATGGTTATATTACTAATTATGAGAAGACTATAAATTAAATATTGAAGGAAATAGGTATTAAGTAATATGATGAGTTAGAATTATTAATTTATTAAGGATAATGTTGTATAAGCAGAGTGTTTATGCACTTGGATTCAAGAATTATGACATGTGAAATATATACAGATTACTTTATTTAGGTTTTTTACTAAGTATTTACATGAATATGTAGAATGGTTCTAATGGACAAGAAAATTTATTTAATAGTAAGGTTAAATTTTTACTTAATAGTAAGGTTAAATTTTTACCAAGTTAAGATAAACCTTAATATCTATATGATATTGCAATAACAGTTTTTGGATAAAGATATACAGGATGTGAATATGTAATTTTGATGGTACTGATTACCTCAGAACTGATAAAGGATTTTTAAGAAAGCATTTTTTTCTATCATATATAGAGTTTACAACATTTTTTAATTGATTAATATATCCTATAAACTTTGGAATAATGAAACATACATGTTTTTTAATAAGGAATTTTGATCATTCCCATGTTTCAAGAGAATACATGATGAAGGTGTTCACATGTTTTCAACTTGACAAACAAGGGATACATTAAGATATATGATGGATCAATGATAAGCTATTTTTGATTAATTTAATGATCTTATATCTATATTTTTGGGCTTTCATATTTCAGAAGGGTTATGAGGTTAACCATTTGTGGAATGGTTTATGCTAAACTTCAGATGAGGTTTTGGAGATTCACATATTATATAACCATATGACGATTTATGCATATTGGACAACTTGTTCTAACCTTATTATCATGATTCTTACAAAGGATCTTTATAATGAATTATCATTCTTCCTCATTATTTGTTAAAAATTCCAGAATGATAAACTCAGATTCATTTATTTTTGTAAGAGATTAGGTGGAAAGTGGTCTAGGAACAATAAAGGGTGAGGATAGCTTGAAATCCTGTAATTATATATTTTATGAAAATTATTCAAATTTAGTAAAAAGGGTGTTGAAATAAATTTTTTCTTGTTATAATAATTTCGATGATATCAATACCATTTTATCAAGACTCTTGGAGTTATATATTTTTGGCCATTAAATTTCTTCAAACCATGTTCTCTATCACTCTACATTAAAACACAATTGCTATATTTATCTTCCATGTCTATGTATTCACTTTCCACCCATGTCCTCATATGTGGAAACCTAGTTATGAGTAACTTTATGTAACTGTTATGTTTCTAACATTCCATTTTTAAAGAAAATTCTAGTATTCATTTTTATGATGTGTGTTTCTATGACATGAACATAAATGTATTAACACATAGAATTCATAGACGAATTTCAAGGGAAAATTCATCTTATGCGGGGAAGAACGTAACACACAAAGATTTTGTGACTTTTTTTAAATTAATTTAATCTTTTTATATTTTTTATTTCACGCAACATATTATATAGATTTTGTTATATGAAAGCAGTAAGTATGGAGTTCATTATACACAACACAACATTACGATTTCACTACACACAACACTTAGATTAATTTTTTTTAATGAAACACTATGTTTAGATTATGTTACCCAAAATTTTAAGTCCATAAATAGATTGAATACCACACAAGGCCGAGTGTTTATAAACTATAATATACCATTAATACTATTATTAATAAATTATTATATTTACCTCTTATATGTTAGAATTGAAGTTACAAATATTATTAACTAATATTTGAAAATATTATTTCCACATGTACATAAAATGAGTCCTTTTTTATCAATTATTTATAAATGAAAGTATGTACAATTTGAAAAGAATGAATTCCATTTTCTACGAAAACAATTTTTATATGTACAAACACAATTTTATCTCAATAAATTAAATAAAACACTTTTGATTATTTTTTTCAATAAAATTTATATATTATATAATCAATTAATACTTTTGATACACATCCAATATATTTTATTGGAATCAGATAAAAATATATATCTAATTATATGAGTAAAAATAGTTACTTACTGAAATGTAATTTTACAACCTTTTAATGGAGTTCCTATTTTTAATATAATTTTTGATACTTTTATATTTTTTATTTGATAAAATCAAATAAATTTTTGAAATTTTATTTAAAAATTTACTTTTGGGGAACTCTTGGATTTTTTACAGAATTTTAATATTTTGAGGAGTAATAACAAACACTGAATTTTGATTGAAAATGATTCTTCCATTTCATTTTTTATATAGTTAAATTAAATTTTAAATGGAATTTAAGGGATATTTATATCAATTATAAATAAATTAAAACAATTTTGTTCATTGAAAGTAATTTTAAATTGAAAAGGGACATAAAAACATTTCAACATTTTGGATTTTTTTACTTTAAAACCTGTTTTCTTATCTCATCTACATGATTAATTTTAAATTAATTTATAGCAAATATAAGATGGGAATTTTGGAAAATGGAATTCATATTCGTAATCATCATAAATTATAATTCCTAACATGTTCAACTTATTTTTTACCAAAATTATTAGCGAAAATAAATTAAATTAATTTTAATGATTAATGTAGAAATGAGTTTTCATAGTGGTTAAAAATTATCTTAAGTGGCCAAATAACCAAGAAACATTTTCAATTTTTTATGGATATATTTCAACCATGTAATAACTTTTATTTAATTTTGACCATTATTGGAGACACATTATGTAATGGTGACCTCTAAATAGTGTTTATATTTTTATATTAATAAGATTTACACTCCTCATCCACTATAAAAAGAAACTCACCCCCTTCACTTCTTTAAACCTCGAAAGCCTTGTTAGATCATCAAAACCCTGAAAAAATATCTTAAAATATCCCCAAAAATCATACTTTAGGCCTTAATTTTTTTTATAAAATCCAACTAAGGAATCCATTTGGTTTAAACCAAAAAAATGTTACCTAAAGAATATGTGACATACTTATACAAGATCCTTTTATTTATTTTCATTATCCACCCTCACGATGATTCTTATTCTATGGTTATATAATAATTTTAGTATATTAAATATTGTTATATTTTTTTATGTTAGTGGTTTGAAATAAACTCAGAAACACTTCCATCAAATGGGATATGGAATCATCATTCATGTGTATGAGGAACTACCAACCAAAGAACCGATATCATTTGTTTATCCCTTACCACCTATCAATGTTGGAAATAATGATTTAATTTAGATTTTTATATTATATATATATATATATATGATATTTTTGTTTTATTATGATTATTTAATTACTATAGAAAATAAACCTTCATTATTTCCATTTTGTGTAAGTACAACAAATTCGTTGTGGACATGTGGGCTACCACTTCCTCAAAGTGGCGTGATTTGTTCACATATTGTATGAAATGTATTTGGGGTGAGTTTAGTACATTTATATGATATGTATGAAATAATAATTATAATTTAGTAATAATAATATTTATATGTATATATCAATATATTTTATTTACATTCATTCATTATGATAAGAAAATGTAAACAAGGTTCATGCGTAAGTACTACCTTCCATCTCCATGAACTGTGTATTCCATTAATATTCATATATTATATACATTGTTATAAATATTTATATAATGAATATATATTATTTTAATATAATTTTTAAAATTCTTTAAATAATTGAATCATTATCTAAGTAATAGGATCGTGTATAACATGTCAAAACATATATGAAAAACAAAGTAGATATTACCCAAAATGAAACATTAACTTATAATTGTTAATTAAAATGTAATATGATGTCATAATAAAATAATTTATGGTTTTAGATATAATAATATGATTTTGTGTTATATTTATAATAATCTTGTAATTATTATATAGGAGTTTTGAATGTGTATGAAAAATGTAAAGACTTAAGGTAAGAATTTTCTCATCTCACTTTTATTTATGTGAGACTTATTCCTTATTCAAATGTCATTTATTTTGTGTGGTGTATACAATTACAATAAATGTATTAAATTATTATTATTATTATTGAATTTATGGGTATTTAAATATCCATTTTATGATAATTCTTTAATTGAGTTATGGTTTAAAAGATACCAAATCTGTAAAATAATTTTTGTCTCAATTTGACTTCTTTGAGATACATGCTAAGTTATACACCTATATATTTATATAAGCTCTATATAATTTCCTTTTAAACATTATAAAATTAATCTTGTTCCCCTAATTATATTTTATGCTTTATATATTTTTGTTATTTCATGGGATATTATGAATCAATGTTACCATAGTGGTAACAATTTATTGTAATAATATAACCACTTATCAGGATTGTTTATGAGTATCCTTCCATTTTTGATATATTTTGATCCACATCTCAAGAACTATCATGAATTTTATTATACTATGTTTATTCATGATATCTTAATGTAGTGGTATCATTTTCCACTATTCATTAATTAAGATAATTAAGAAAACCATTTTAAGAAAATCAAACTACATTTGTCTTTAAACAAATTTTTTTTAAAATGAAATATAATTTTTTTATTGCGACATTTTTCTTAACATTCCATATTGAAAAAGTAATGTTCGGCACGTACTAATTTATCCACCATCATGGTAATCCTTCATTTCAAGCTTCCATTTTAATTCTATAAGATTTATTTATATAGAAACAAATTTCCTAATATTTCGTACATTAATTGTTTTTAAATTGGTTTCGAAAGAAGAAGGTTTTCAAAAAGTTTTATTTTTAAGAAGTGTTTTAAATGGTGTTCAAGATTCCTTTATAAGTCTTCAATGTTATTTCCAATTAAAGTTTTTTTCAAAAAAATTACCAGATTCCTTTATATTTTTTCAAGTTTATTTTTAAATAAAATGGTTTTCAAAATGGTTCATTAGTTAACTAAATTTTTTCATGGTGTAAAGAATATTTTCCTCATGAAATGTTTGAAATGATGTTTTAATGTTTTCTTTATAAAAAAATGATTTTTGAAAATGTTTGGATCTTTAAAGAGAGGATATTTCCCTAATAAATGATATAAGTGATCATAAAAAACCTTTTCCATCAAATATGATATCCTTTTATATAGTTTATTAATTACTAGGTATATGATCCAAGGACACCATTTTTATTATTTCTTTGAATGGTTTAGGTTTAAGATTATGAGTTGTTTAAGAAAACTATTTATATTACATGAGATTACATTATCCTAAAAACCCCTTTATTCCATGAGTCATGATTTGATTAAATGAATATGAAACCTATATTTCTTCTACAAGTCATGATATGATTACATGTTTATAATACCCATATAATTTCTTGGGTTATAATATGATGTTTATAAGACTCATCTCTTTTCATATGTTGTGATATAATAAAAGTTTTAATTTATTGTGGAACATGTATGTATGATTTTATTATATGATAGGTGATACTTATATCTCCTTGAAATTATTTGGGTAAAAAATTATATCTCATGAGATAATGATGGGGAACAAGTTTATGGGATTGATCCATAATGAAAAGAAGGTGAAATCAAATCAATAAGGGGTAAAAGGTGAAACTTGATCCTCTATGGTAAGAAGGGGAAACTTGATACCTTATAAGGAAAGGACATTTACTTCAGATTTTGTTGTTTTCTTCCCAATAGTTATAGTCCCTATGATGTTCCCTAATATGTTTTGGAAATGAGCCTTGAATTATAGGGAATGATATTACATGTTTATGTTTCTTCCAAAATTATATGTCTTATTCTAATGTTATACTTTCATGGATTTTTTTCTTAATTACCTTAGGATTCATGTCTTTTGAAATACTAGTCTTTATTTCATAACTTGTGATTATGATATTTGATATGCAGGGTATGATCCTCCGATGTTATAATCATGTTCTCATACCTTTATGGTCATGTTATTCTCATATTTCTCCCTTATTTACCCTCACCGAGAACCTGAGATCATCCCTTTCTTTTGTTTCATTTCCCCAGGTTATGAATAATTGTTTTATGTAGGTTTACTATAGGGAAATATATTTAAGGGAGATGTTGATGATTTTTGACCAAGATAGTAGATTTTCCATGTTTTCAAGGACACCACACTAATATGGTCGTCATGAATATACTTTTGTAATGTGATGAATATTCGTCTAAATTGATGTTATAACCAGGTTTTTTATTCTTGGTTTTCTATAAAAATATGTCTCATGTGCTACACACACCCCCATATTCAATCACCATCAATTATAACTGATAATACTTTCCATAAAAATATGGAATCAAGAAAAAAGGAGACAAAAGTGATTAATTTAGTAAATAAATTCCAACCTCGAGGTTTTTTATGTTAATATCAAGGTTCATCAAGTATCATTCACCCAAATCACATCCACATATTAGTTGCTTTAAACTTCTCGATAAGGATTCTTAGAACCTAATCTAATTGCATTTTTTATAAAGGAATAAATTGAAATCCCACATGCAATAATATTTTTACTCTCATGGATAATATTAAAATTATATATTTAATCCTTGGAAATTTTTAACCAGTTCTTTCAAAATTTATATTTATGATACCACATGTGATAATATTATATCTCATAATAATAATCTCAGATATACATTGGGTAATTATTTTTTATTATTATTTGAAACTTCTTGGTAAAACATTTAATAATTTTTCATCAATTTTTCAAAAAAATAAATAAAAAACAATACTTTAAAATATGAATAGGAAATATGATACAAGAAATTTATCCCTTGAAAGAAACTTCTTTCAAGAACAGAGAAGAGAGTGGGTTTTCAAGGATTATAAACTGTAATAATAACCTTGCTCACTCAAATTGGAAATCATAAATCTTGGGAGAACAAAATATGGGCCACTAAGAATCAAGTGGAGAAGAAAATCCAGGGAAAAAAGATTCACCTTTTTACAAAGAAAAATGTTTTATTGGTTCACACAGCTAAAAAACGAAATTTATTTTTTCATAAATCAAATGTTGAATGTGGATCTTTCAAAAACATCCATAAATATGAGTTATGAATTTTAGAAAAGTTATTTAATTTAATGCACTATATTTTTGTCTTTGAAATCATGAAACCATGCTACAGGTTCAAGGAGGACAAGGAGAAATAAAAAATAGTCTTAAAATAACCTTTTCCATAAAAAGTGAACTACACAATGTTAGCATAGTTTTTTCCTTATACTTATCATGTATGTCACATGAGGGTACTAAGTTACCCTTATATTTCCTTTCAAAAAGTGTATTTACCCTAATATAACTCTATATTACCCTTACATAACTCAACGTACCATTATATAACCTTTCAAAAAACAATGTTAGCTTTACACAATGCTTTAATAATCCAAGTTATGATAAAATAGTTCTAGAGTATAAATTAAATATCCTTTAAAAATAAGTTATTATCCTTATTATGCGTATAAAAACTTCATCCAGTATTTACACAATATCTAGGTTACATTTATATAACCATAAGAATTTCCCAGATGACTTTAAACCACTCCTAAAAAACAATTATTCTTAAGTGTATAGTGTACTTACCTTTAGACATTCTCTAAGCCATATTCAAGGGTGAAAAAGTAAACAAATTATTAATTTTACAAAAAAAAAACATATAAATTACATCTATATGGGGCTTTTGAACTCTTAAAAATGGGAATGTTACAAATTATCAAATAAAAGAAATAGTTTCCATATATTGATTAATTTTATTTTCTCATTGATACATGGTTATGGGATAATTAGGTATATGAAATGATATTTTCCTTTCACATATATTGATACATGATAAATGTAAATAGATCTAACACATGACCAATATAGTATAAAAGAACACTAAAGTTAGAACAATTATATTTGTAGTAAGTATCTTCACACAAACCTTGATCATAGAATAATTTTATACATTTGATGAAGTCATCAAAATACGGTAATTATTTACCAATGACTCAATATCCAATAATTCATCTTATGAAAAATATTTCATATAGAATTTGTATATATTAAGTAATAATTGGAGTATAAATCGAGTAATTTATTTTATAAACACGAATGAATAATAAGTGCACCAACCACTATCTTTATTTCATGATTCTATTTCTAATTTTCTATAAAAACTAAAATCATTATCCCGAGAAAAAAATAATAATCAATTAAAAAAAAGAGTAAACTATTATATAAATATTAAAAATCAATTCAATTTTTCCCTATTTTAAGAAACCCAAATTTCAACTAATTATACATTAAATTCAACTGAGGTTTCCAAATTTTTTACCTTTTAATTATTCTTAACTTAATAACTAAAATTAACTAATCCTCATTATGATGTACACTAAAATATCAACATACCCACAATCATAAATCAAATTTTATAAATACATACTTTTCTTACATTCACTTATACCAAATGGAATGAACCAAAAGTGCATACATAATTCTATATAGATTTAATTATCATCTAATTACTAAATCAAACACTTTAGATCATAAGGTTTAATGTATTTCCATATTTTTTATATTACCATATTATTTAATAATTTAGAAAAAAATTAATAAATAAAATTTTCTCACACACGATTTTATTTATGACATATTATACACAATATTATTTATCACTACATAGAAAATTAAAACATAAGAAATGTATGGGATAAAATCTTTAATAAGAGAAAATATTTTCAATATTTTAAAGAGATGTTTTTGGCAATAAATAAATGACCATATTAATGGAACAACTTCTTGGAAACATAAGAAAATATATTTATAGAACATGGTAAATAAATGTTGAAACTTACAAGGATGATCTCCAAATCAGTACCATAGAATAAGAATATTTAATAAAATATCATCAATCAAGAAACCCAATGATTTAAATTATGATTTTGGAACATGAATTAGTATAAAAAACATAACATTTGATAAGTATCTCTTCCAAGACCACTATATAATATTAAATTGGTAATCACTACCTTTATCTCATAATATAGAGGAATTTGTATCACTACACATGTCAAAAAATAATTTCATGGGATATAAAGCCTTACCCTATCCAATTAAAGAATATATAATTTTTTTCCACCAAAAACATAATGATAAATCAATATTTATACGTGTTTAAGATTAAAATAATTATGCATCCATCATAATCAAATATTTATTAACCATAGGTTATATAATGGGTTATGTGACATTTTCATTTGGTATTATATAAGAAGTAATCTAGAATTAGGCCAGATAATACCAAAATTCAATCAACCCAAATTACATATAAGAATATAATTTAACATGAAACATCTCTATTTTTTTGTGAAATGATTTGAAGTTTATCTAGTAATATTTTTGGATCCAGGATCTAAGATGATGCAAGATTTTGAGGCTTGGTGATCTTAGAATAGATATTTTAAAAATATTAAATACATTAATAGAATGCAAGATTTTTCTAGAAAATATTTGAATAATTCCCTAATTGAGTCTCATATTAAATATATGTAATCACCATTTAGAACTATATTGAAGTATTTACCCTAATAGTCATATAATATCTATTGGCTTTAGATGTTTGTTAAAATAATTTCCACCTATACACAAAATAATATAAATAAATAAATAAATTGTTGTGTTACACTTTGGAATAGTTAAATAGACTCCTCTATAAATATGATATTGTAGAAAATTCATTATGTAAACCACATAATACAAGAATCAAGAATAAAATATTAATGGTGAGCTTATAAAATGACAATAAATCAAGATTGTGATCAGGGATCATTTCGAAAATTAAGGTTATGGATTTTCTAGTGCATCTATGTGAAACCATTCATCATCATCGATCAATCCATCCTAAGGTAGTATGTTTTTTATATTTATTTAAACCTATTTGATAATACAATGATTAAATAAAATCAATTCATTTAATAGTTTTATTCATGGGTCAATTGTGTTTTCAATTTCGGTTTTTTGTTTCCTAGGACTGGGGGTTTTTTGTTGATTTATAATAATTTTCATTCATTATTAAAATATAAATTAATTGAGGAAATTTCCAACATTACTGAGGTTCATTCATTATTTTTGGGGTTTTTCTTTTCCCCTCTCTTTCATTTCAATTTCATCTTGTTAAATTTCTTTGTCCATGGGTTCAACTAATATCCAATATTTGATCATTACGGGACCATATTTATTCACAATAGATCGATACCATAGGTATGGTTTATGATCAAGGGTGTGATGATGACAATGGATGATTGGAGATGGATCAGGACTAGAATTGAGTTCTTTATATTCAATGTGGGTTTGCAATGAGTGTGTATAGAGATGAGATTTATTCCAGAATAGATCCAATAACTCTATCCCATCCATCGGAAATTTCAAGGCTTGGATGGATGAGATCAGAAATATCTAGGTGAAATATACTGTAGATTTTATTATGATGAAGGCATGAGTGTACATTTGAAGGAACCATCAATTACTAATTATTCTATATTACACAGTTTGTACCCTGATGAACATGTCACATGTGAGTAATTTTCATCAACACTAGGGTTTCACAAGAAAATTAAAAACCACATTCCATGTGACATATTTCACACACCTTTTGACCATCCCATGGGAGCTCGGTGTGTATCTTAGAAGATACATGGGGAAATATGTGACCAAGAAGATGGGAATGAGTATAGTACATGAAAATGACCTGGTATGCGGTCACAACCAGGCACATGGGTAATACTATAGTACATGGGTACAAACTGGTGTACAAGAAAAGGGTATAGTAACAAGGGAACAATCACAGAAAAGTATAGGGTTGGAGGTACATGTCATGCACCCTCAATACACACACTGTACTTCCTATTAGATATCTTGAAAAACTTCATTTGAATATTTTATATTAGGTTCAATTGAGTATAGTTCCTTGGTCCATTCCACCTAGAGCAAAACTAGATATTACATCATTAATAATGGATTATGAACTCCTCTGGGTTCTATTTTGGAAAAAGTTTGTGATATAACTCAACAATTCCTCAGGTGGTATCCTCTGTAATATCCATTATAAGTGGGGTTTCTGGTATTGAAATGTCCACCCTGAATATGGCATCGATACCATATCTAGCTGATTGATATAGTAGGGTTGGTGGCATCCCCTAGTGTTTCTTAGTGTGACCATATATCTGGTAAATAAGATCTTATGAGATATAGTTAGTATATCTTAGTGATTCCCAAAGATCATAACCTATAGTAAAATTGTTGTCCAAGAAAACATGTACCATGGAGGTATCCCTGCTATATGATCATTACCTTAAATCCTTGCTAAGAATCTTGTGGTTTTCAGTGATGGTTGAAACCTTTTAAGTCCGGTTTCTATTATTAGTATATCTAGGTTTATTATAATTATGTATCATATATTTTTACATATCTTGTATTGAGATGACTACTCTTGATTCTTTATTTTTAGTGATATTATGGTGTCCTACAATGTATTTTTATACTCACCTTTATGGGAATTTTACCAGCATATAATGTTCTATTTATATGAAATAGATTTTGATGGAGTGCATGGAGGACTGGGAGTAGGTAGAGCATAGTTTTTTTCTAGAAGAACAAGGTTCTTACGGGTGATTCATTTAATAGTAGTACCCTCTCTCTATGTATCTTGGACAATTTTTTATTTTTTGTGGCCATGTATTTGGCCCTTTTATCACTTTTAATACATTTTTGTACTATGATGGTTGGATTTAGATGCATGCATGCATTCATATTAGTTGTTTTTTTTACAATTCTTCATTTTATGGGATTAGATATGTATGTGTACATACATGAACCTTATGATAATGCCTCCAATGTGTGATATATTACTACTTGGTTTTAGTCACCACCCCTATACTATTACAGGTAGGATTGGGGTGGTCACACTCAACGTATCATTGGATAGCTAAGTATTGAAAGGTTGAGTCATGAAAGAGTGGTATTAGAGAACAGTTCTACCATAGGACCAATGTTTGCATATTTTATAAATATTATATTTGTTTGGGATATATATATATATATATATATATATATAAAGTTTCAAAAATTATTTTTTGTTCATCTTTCAGGAAAGTGACTCTAATGTTTATGTTGTAGCTGACATATCCATTCACCAGGACTATAATAAACTTCTTTTTGACATGGTACTTATAGACAATGGTTGAATGGAAAAAAATTGATACATACATCATATAGGAATTATTTTTGGTTCCCATTTCCCTCAATAG
This sequence comes from Viscum album, assembly GCA_963277665.1. Lineage (NCBI taxonomy): Eukaryota > Viridiplantae > Streptophyta > Magnoliopsida > Santalales > Viscaceae > Viscum > Viscum album. The sequence goes on from OY728135.1 coordinate 999,187,599, forward strand.
TCAACTCTCTAGATATAATCATTTACCATGGTGTGACTTTATTTTTTCAAGATGCATTCAAGAAGACATATATACAGGATTCTATTATGTGATAATGGGGATTATTCAATGGTTGTGAGACTTTATTACATGGGCCTATATTGGATGTAGTAAATCTAGGTGGTTCTTTAGTTATTCCACCACCCATTGAGTAGTAGATTTCATAGAAAGTACTAGACACATATTTATGGAGGATGAGTGAACTCCATTAGTTCAAAAGGTGTCAATATCATTGGTTTATGGGTTGTCCATACCCCTAAGTGTCTGAAGAGAGTTATAGGAAGTCACCTTATTTTTATACCTTTTGAGAACACTTATTGATCAGATGGTTTTCCTTATAGTGATTCTTCATTAGGGATCCACTAGGCGAGGTTATAGTATAGATACTATGTCATGTGATGAGAAAACTATCTCCTTGTCAAATTTTCAGTGTTTATTTTGGGAGGATTTCTATTTAGACACATTTTCATTAGTGTGAATTCAAGATATTATTCATTTTTAGAAGGGTAGTATCATCATGATGGAGTATTTGGAGATGTTCCATGACCTCTCTTGGTACTCTATAGACATGGATAGGGATCCCATTATCATATAATGGTCTTTTGATAGGGGATTAAATTGAGATATCATGGATCATGTGACCCATATTTTTATTTTCACTTATACTGTTGTGATTGAGTGAGCTGTAGTAGTGGGGAGGTTCCTCGAAGAGAAGACACTAACAGTGGGTGATGGTATTGGGAAAGCATGGGATAAGACCTCGATAGAAGGTAGTTGATGACATTAACATGGATATAGGTTTGCGATATACATTATGAGACAATCACATGATATATTATCAGTGGTTTAGGGATATGATAATGGCCCGAGTTTTCCTAGAGAGAGGTGGTGCTTCTCTTATGATGGATGGGGACATATTTTATTGGATTTTTTGACAAGCTGTATATCTAATAGGGAGGTTCTCTGTAGTATCCCCAGTTTGAGGTATGTGGCATTTTTTATGCATTGTTATGTGATTAAAGTGAATGGGATGAGTTGGGAAGTGGTTTCGAGAGTTTGGAATTGTTTTGGATGAGTTTGGAGGCTTTTAAAGGGGTGCACGGTTTGAGCACTGTTAGTGGAAACCAGGCGGATTCCCCAGGAAACTGTACAAGGTAGGCAGTAGGCTTCGCACGGCCTATGCACGGTTTTCCAAACCGTGCAAGGAAACTGTGTGAACCCCTGCTCTCGAGGCAGTAGAGTGCGCACGGTTAGCGTACAGTTTTCCAAACCGTGCAGGTTAACCGTGCGACAACTTAAAATTAGGGTTATAAGTTTCGAGATCCCTCGGGATTAACTTAAAACACTCCAATCCTCCTCCCACTCAAGACTCACTCAGGATCTCAGGTTCTCAGGGGTTGTAGGGGCTCTCCCACTAGGTTTGGAAGGATTTTGAAGTGGTTTCAAGGCGGTTTGAAGGTGTTTTCTCCTTGGTAAGTCTCTCCTCTTGTTTCTCTTGTGTTTTCCTCTAGATCTACATCCCTCTCTTTCATGGTTTTTTAGATCTACAATTGTTGTGTGTAGATATAGGGTTGTGGTTGCCTTGGATGTTAATATTAAGGCTTGTGGATGTTAGGGAAAGGGGATCTAGAGAGGTTTTGGTGGTGCGTTTTCCGTATTTGAGGTGCGGTGGCTTGTGGGTCAATTTCTCGGGAACCATAAAGGTAGGTGGCTTCTCTCTCAACTCCACTTGGTTAGAACTAGTGGTTCCTGGTTACTATTAATTATTTTTCTGAAAATTAATAATGAATTGTTATGAGAAATTGGTTGGAAATCCCTTGGGTGGTGTTATGGGGATTTTTGGGAAAAAGGGTGTTTTATGGTGAAATGCTATTCTTGTGGATTTTAAAATGAAGATTTCAAAATGGGATGATATGGTTGATTTGTGAAAAATATTGATGGAAAGGGTTTTCAATAAAAGGGTTGTTTTATTGAAATGTTGTTTGTCATGAAAAATGGTTTTCAATTAATGGGGGATTTATTGAAGTGGATTGATATGCAATTAAATTGGTCGATTTCTTGTTGTTGTGACATTGGTGGGTTTATGCATGGTTTGGTTTGATTGAAATTTTATATGGAAGTGGACGGGAAGTCTCACTATAAAAAGGGGATGGATAGTGGTTGTAAGAACCACCATATGAGTAGTGTTTGAGATGTACCGCTAGTTGTGAATGGGTGAACGAGTTCGAAGGAAGTCCCACCATTTTGATTGTTTTTGTGTGAATGGGTGAATGATTTGGGCAGAAGTCCCACCGTTTTGGTTGCTTGTTGTGCATTTCTTTTCAAGATGGAATTATTGTGATAACGTATAAATTTTGGAATGGTTTGTGGCATGTTTGGTTGGATTTCCCTTGGTTGCTTAGTTTGGGTGTGATGGTTTGGTAAGATCATGGTTGGCTTATGGTAATGGTTGCACTTGTGATTATTTTATATAAAATGTTTTATATAAATGTGCTAATGGTTTTATCCTAGTGGCATGTGTAGGGAAGTCATTTGGGGAAATCCTACTGAGTTTTAGTACTCACCCCCTGCTTTGGCACTGTGGTGTCTTTACAGATGTCGTGTACCGTGAAATGAGCAAAGGTAACACATCACTCTCCTTTAGTGGTGCATTGTGATCCCTTGGTGGATCTTTGAGCATGGAGCTTGGTGTGGAGCTGTGGTGGTGTAATGCCTTGTGGTGTTTAGTGGCTGAGTTTCCGCAGTGTACTCTGATGTTGTGTGGACATGTCTCGTTTTATTGGCTTTGAGTTTTATTGTGGAACAAGTTGGTTGTCTTTTGGGAATTCATGGTTGGGTAATTTAATTGACATTCTTTATATAGTGGTTGTTATTGGATTGTTGGTTGGTTTCGTCTTAAGGGAAAATCATTCCCCAACTTGATCTTGAAGACCTCAGAATTTATTTATAGACATTGGCTCCTTGGGAACATCACTTATGGCCAAGTAGTCCTCACCGCCTTCTCAAGACAATGAGGTAGGGGCGGGGTGTTATAAGTGGTATCAGTTAGTTTGGTCTTTTGGAGTTGATCATCGGATTTGGTGTTGACATTCGTTGTGTTACATTCCTTGAGTCGAGATGGTAGCAAGGCATAGAAATGTCAGAACATGGAATGTATAGTATAAAAGGATGTAGCTAACCCTTTAATTCTGAAATTAATGTTACCAGGGAGTTGGTTGCATAAGTGTTTTGGAGATAGTTAAAGGCATTGGAAATATCATTGTCGTTGGTGTAGCCAATGAGATGAGTATGGAAGGCATGGTAGAAATGACTTCCCACTAGGATGCATATTTTATTGAGGTATAATGATTTATGATGTGATATAAATCTGTGAAATTTTAATGTGAATAAATTGGTATTTTGAAAATAGTATGGTTTTCAAAATGGTGAAACATGGAACATGTGGAAAATGTGAACTGGTGGAAAGCCTTGTTGTGATAATGTTGTGTAATGTGATTTGAAATGGGATTTCGTGATGTCTACAGAAGTGAGACACAAGGTTGTTTGTTTCCTGTTTATAGAAATGGAACTAGGTAGGCATCGTAGAGACCAACCAGAGGAGGCTGCTGAGAATGTGATAGCACCCGAGCCTTAGGTGAACCAGCAGCTAGTGCAAAGCATAGTGGATGCTTTCCAAGATGTGGAAAGTGGAAACAAAGTGGATGAACCATGGCATGTGGATCATGCGGTTCAGTTTCAAAGGTAGAATCCACCCATCTTCAGGGGTGATTCAGAGCCAGAGAGGGCAGAAGCATGGTTGAATAGAATGAACAAGATCTTCGAGTTGTTAGGGACACCGGTAGAGTTAAAAGTGAAGCTGGCCACGTATATGTTGGAAGATATTTCCCTTCAGTGGTAGGAGTTAGTAGTCCAAGCGGGAAAGGACCATGGTATGATATGGTAAGGATTTTAGGAAATGTTTAATAAATAATTATAGCCACATACATTCAGAATTTAGAGTAGGACTGATTTCTTCAGTTTGAAGCAAGATCTTATGTGTATGATGGAGGATGCAGTTAAGTTTATGAACCTTGTGCGGTTTTCACCCGAGGTGGTGGGTAGCACGTCATTGAAAGCAAGTATATTTGAAGTAGGGTTAAGGTAAGAAATCCGTTCAAAGATAGCGGTGTTGTGTATAGATGATTATGCAGAAACGGTGAATAGAGCCTAGCTGGCTGAGCGTGATCTTTTGGGAGCTCCAGGTGGAGGAAGCATGGTGGTACCCATGGGGAATAGTGGGAACTCTAACGCTGGGTTCAAGTGGAGGAGGGACACTTATTCCTAGGGTGGGAGTATGGCACGTAATCCAACGACAGGATCGGTAAATCTTCCTCTGAAGCCCTAGAGCAATTCGGGATGTTTTTTGTGTGGTTCTACAAGCCACATCAAGCGGGATTGTATGGCACAACCTCAATCATGTCATAATTGTAATCAGATGGGGCATCTGCAATGATATTGTCAGAATGCACAAAGGTCAGGTGCGCGTGACACTCCTCAAGGATCTCTTACGTCGTATGCTTTGACCGGACGTGGACAACAAAATACCCCTCGTCAGCAGAGTAAAGTGGGTCATGGTGATTCTCAGAATACCATGATGGCTCAAAAAATCAATAAAGAGGAGGGTGTGGCAAGAAAACATGTGTTTGGAGCTAAGCAGATTGTGGTGGATGATCAGTCGGGACCATCCACAGTGAGAGGTACTATTCTTTTAAATTCTACCTTGATGCAATTGCTATTTGATACGGGTGATTCACACTCTTTTATTACTGCACGTGTGGTTGATTTTCTGGGTTTAAGGGTAGAAATTATGCCCTCGGTTTTGAAAATTCAAACTCCTCTGGGTCGAAGAGAGTGTTGAGACTTCTTGTGTAGAGAATGTTGTATTATTATGGGCGAGGTTGAGACAGTGTGGAATTTATCAATGCTTGAGATGGATGGGTATGATATAATCCTGGGAATGGATTGGCTGGTGGAGTTTAAGGTCCACATCGATTCTGATGCACGAATAATGGCTTTTACGACACACGATGGTGTTAGACATCTCTTTAGAGGAGAGAAGCATGAAAGGAAGGGTGTAACAGGTTTTTTGGCACCAGCAGTGGGTACATTATCATATCAATTGGCGGAATTGTCATTTGAATCGATAGACGGTGTTGAGCATAATGTTCTTCTAGCAGTGGTGGATCAGTTCATGGATGTTTTTCCTAAAGAATTCTCTTGGTTACCTCCCGTAAGAGAGGTGGAGTTTATGATTGATCTCTTTCTGGGGACCAGTCCGATCTCACTTCCGTCTAATAAGATGACACCAGCTGAATTGCAGGAATTGAAAATCCAATTGGAAGAGTTAGAAAACAAAGGTTTTATCTATCCTAGCACATCTCCATGGGCAACTCCAGTGTTTTTTGTGAAAAAGAAGGATGGAACTTTGATGCTATGTGTTTATTATCACAGACTTAACCAAGTTATGATAAAGAATAGATATCCACTTCCACGAATTGATGATTTGCTCGACCAGTTTAGGGGAGCCCAGTGGTTCTCAAAGATCGACCTGAGGTCAGGATATCATCAATTGCAGGTGAGGAAGGAGGATATTCCTAAAACAACTTTCAGAATTAGATATGGACATTATGTATAAGTGGTTATCCTCTTTGGTCTAACAAATGCACCGGTGGTGTTTATGGCATTGATGAATCAGATATTTCAGAGATATCTGGATTCATTTGTGGTGGTGTTTGTAGATGATATTCTGTTGTATTCAAAGACAAGGGTGGAGCGTGAGCAGCACTTGGAGATAGTTCTAGGGATCTTGAGGGATCATCCGTTCTATTCCAAATTGTCAAATTGTGACTTTTGGATACATGAAGTTCGTTTTCTTGGCCATGTGATTTCTGAAATAGGTGTTTTAGTGGATCTAGAAAAGATAGAGGTTGTTGTCTTGTGTCAACCACCAAAGAATGTGTTTGATATACGCAGTTTTCTTGGTCTAGCTGGGTATTATCGTCATTTTGTTCGTGATTTTTTACATTTGGCTTTACGATGACAACTTTGACAAGAAATAATGTTCCATTCTAGTGGAATGAATAGTGCGAGCAGTGTTTCGAAGGGCTAAAGGATCGCCTTACATAGGCACCAATCTTGGTTTTTCCATAATCAGGAAAAGGATACGTGGTGTATTGAAATGCATTGAGGTTAGGGTTGGGGTGAGTTCTCATTAAATGGAATCATATACTTGCGTATGGATCATGGTAGTTGATTGTTCATGAGAAGAATTACCCAAATCATGATTTGGAGTTGGCAGAAGTGGTCCATTCTTTGAAATTATGGCGTCATTATCTCTTTGGTGAGAAATTTACGGTATATACAGATCATAAGAGCTTGAAGAATATTTTATGACAAAGGTATTTGAACTTGAGGCAATAGAGATGGATGGAATATATCCAGATGTTTGATTTTGACTTAATGTATACATAAGGTAAGGGAAATTTGGTGGCAGATGCATTAAGAAGAAAATAATATGCTCAGGTGGTAAAATAGGCATCAGACCAATGGCAGTTAATGTTGTTTATAGCTAATATGTGGTTGGAATGTGAGGACCAGGGAGATAGAGCAGTCTTCTTTCCAGTTTTGTTGATTCCTGACTTGTTTGGCCTGGTTGGAGTGGCATAGATATTCGATTCGGAGTGTGTGACCATGGGGTCGAGACTCAATGGTGGGGAGACCATTGAGGGTTGGCAACTAAATGGAGATTCAGTTTTGGGTTTTTAGAATCAAATGGTTGTACCAGTTGCTTGTCAAGAGGATCTTCTCAGGGGGTATCATCATTCCAGGTGGGTTGTTCATCCTGGAACTCAGAAAATGTATAAAGCGTTGAAAGCGTAGTTCTAGTGGGATGGTATGTAAAGAAGTGTGGCTGAGTTTGTTTCGAGATGCTTGACTTGTCAGCAGGTCAAGGCAGAGCATCATGGACTATCAGGAATGTTGCGGTCTTTACCAATCCTTGTTTGGAAGTGGGAGTAGATAGCGATGGATTTTGTTACAGGTCTCCCAAGAACGGTCAGAAAGAACGATTCCATCTAGGTGGTAGTGGATCGGCTAACGATGTTGGCCCATTTCATCATGATTTTTGAATCTCATATGGTGGAGGATCTGTCCAAAATCTATATCCGGGAGGTGGTAAAAAGGCACGGTGTTCCAGTTTCTATTGAATCAGATAGAGATCTGAGTTTTACATCTCGTTTCTAGAAATCCTTGCAGTAAGCACTTTGGGACACAGTTGACTATGAGCACGGCGTATCACCCTCAGACGGATGGCCAATCCGAGAGGACAATACAAACTCTGGAGGATATGTTTTGGGCTTGTTTCATGGATTTTGGTGGCTTGTGGGAGGATCACTTGTCGTTGGTTGAGTTCTCATACAATAAAAGTTATCATGAATCTATACAGATGGCTCAGTTTGAAGTATTATATTGGTGGCCATGTCTTTCTCCAGTATGATGGGTGGAAACGGGTGAGTCATCGATAGTTGGACCGAGCCTTTTCTAGGAGACTACAGAGAAGTTCAAGTTGATCAGGAAGAGAATGGAGATGGATCAGAGTCTTCAGAAATCATATGTAGATCATCATCAATAACCGTTGTTGTTCGAGGTGAGTGATCATGTGTTCTTAATGATATCTTCTAGGTTGGGACATCGTCGGTTTGGGAAGCATGGAAAGTTATCTTCGAGGTATATTGAACATTTTGAGATTCTAGAGTGGGTTAGTGAGGTGGCTTATCTTTTGAATTTTCCACCTAGATTCATTGTGGTGCACAATGTGTTTCATGTCTCATAGTTGAAAAAGTATCAGAAGGATCATGACCATGTGATTCGATTGGATCTTGTTGAGCTAGAACCGGATGCTTCGTTGGTGCACGTGCGAGTGCGGGTTGTGGATAGGCAAGAAAAAGTCTTGCGTGGTAAAAGCATCGGTTTAGTTCCTATTTTGTGGCAACATGGTCAGATTCAAGAGGAGAATTTGGATCGAGAGAAAGAGATGGTCGAGCAGTGGCCCGAGCTCTTTCAGCAAAGGGTGGGTTCACTACTTTCTGAGAATGGAAAGTTCAATGATGGGGAGAATGTAGTACCCCTTATTTGAGGTATGTGGCCTTTTTATGAATTTTTATTTGTTTAAAGTGCATGGGATGAGTTGGGAAGAGGATGGGAGAGTTTGGAACTGTTTTGGATGAGTTTGGAGGCTTTTAAAGGGGTGCACAGATTGAGCACGGTTAGTGGAAACCGTGCGGATTTCCAAGGAAACCGTACAAGGAAGACAGTATGCTTCGCAAGGCCTACGCATGGTTTTCCAAACTATGCGAGGAAACTGTGCGGACCCTTGCTCCCGATGCAGTAGAGTACACATGGTTAGCGAATGGTTTTCCAAACCGTGCGGGCTAACCGTGAGGCCACTTAAAATTAGTGTTATAAGTTCCGGGATCCCTCAGGATTAACCTAAAACACTCCAATTATCCTCCCACTCGAGCCTCGCTCAGGATTTTGGGTTCGCAGGGTTTAGAGGGGCTCTCCCACTAAGTTTGGAAGGATTTTGAAAAGGTTTCAAGGCGGTGTGAAGGTGGTTTCTACCAGGGATGTCTCTCCTCTTGTTTCTCTTGTGTTTTCCTCTAGATCTACATACCTCCCTTTCATGGTTTTTTAGATCTACACTTTTGTGTGTAGATCTAGGGTTGTGGTTGCCGTGGATATTAATATAAGGGCCTGTGGATGTTAGGGAAAGGTGATCTAGAGAGGTTTCAGTGGTTCGTTTTCCGTATTTGAGGTGCGGTGGCTTGTGGGTCGATTTCTCAGGAACCCTAAAGGTCGATGGCTTCTATCTCGACTCCACTTGGTTATAACTAGTGGTTCCTTGTTATTATTAATTATTGTACTGAAAAATAATAATGAATTGTTATGAGAAATTGGTTTGAAATCCCTTGGGTGGTGTTTTGGGGATTTTTAGGAAAAAGGGTGTTTTATGGTGAAATGCTATTCTTGTGGATTTTATAATGAAGATTTTAAAATGGGATGATATGGTTGATTTGTGAAAATGATGTATGGAAAGGGTTTTCAATAAAAGGGTTGTTTTATTGAAATGTTGATTGGCATGAAAAATGGTTTTCAATAAATGGGAGATTTATTGAAGTGGATTGATATTCAATGGAATTGGTTGATTTCATGTTGTTGTGACATTGGTGGGTTTATTATTGGGTTGGTTTGATTGAAATGTTGTATGGAAGTGGGCGGGAAGTCTCACTATAAAAAGGGGATGGATAGTGGTCGGAAGAACCACCATATGAGTAGTGGTCAGGAAGTACCGCTAGTTGTGAATTGGTGAACTGGTTAAGCGAAAGTCCCACCGTTCTAATTGTTTTGGTGTGAATGGGTGAACAGTTTGGGCCGAAGTCCCATAGTTTTTGTTTCTTGTTGTTCATTGCTTTTCAAGATGGAATTGTTGTGCTAACGTGTAAATGTTGGAATGGTTTTTGGCATGTTTGGTTCGTTTTCCCTTGGTTTCTTGGTTTGGGTGTGATGGATTGGTAAGATCATGGTGGGCTTATGGTAATGGTTTCACTTGTGATTATATTATATAAACTATTTTATATAAATGTGCTGACGGTTTTATCCTAGTGGCATTTGTAGGGAATTCATTTGGGGAAATCCTACTGAGTTTTAGTACTCACCCCCTGATTTGGCACTGTGGTGTCTTTGCAGATGCCGTGTTCCATGACATGGGAAAAGGTAAGGCATCACCCTCCTTTAGTAGATCATTGTGATCCCTTGGTGGAGCTTGGAGCGTGGAGCTTGGCATGGAGCTTTGGTGGTGTCCTGGATTGTGGTGTTTAGTGGTTTAGTTTCTGTAGTGTACTCTGATGTTGTGTGGACATGTCTCATTGTATTGGTTTTGAGTTATGTTGTGGAAACACATGGTTGTATTTTGGGAATGCATGGTTGGGTAATTGAATTTACATGCTTCATATAGTGGTTGTTATCAGATTGTTGGTTGGTTTCTTCTTAAGGGAAAATCGTTCCCCAACTTGATCTTGAAGCCCTCGACATTTATTTCTAGCCTTTGGCACCTTGGGAACGTCGCTTAAGGCCAACTAGCCCTCACCATCTCCTCAATCTAATGAGGTAGAAGCGGGGTATGGCATTCTCAATGGAAATCCAAGGAATAGGAAGAATAAGGAGTAAGGAAGACTGCATAGAAGGTGATATGGAAGATAATCATATAGTGAAACATGAGGTGGAATACATTTTGAAATTTTCCTCCACTACCCCGAAGTGGTCCACACTAGGTTTTGGGAGCTTATGGTCAAGGGAGAGGACAACTGTAGGCTCTGAAGACCTATTACCCCGAGGCTACCTGAATAATTACAGGTATGATCTATTTATTATCTACTTTACCTATAATAATGTTAGATGTAGAATTGAGCCACATTTTTCTTTCCAATTATCTGGTTCGAGAGTTAGATATTCTAGTTGAGCCATTTAATCGACCCATTCACTTAGATACTACTATAAAGGTGACTCGACAATCACACACTTCTTCAAATAGTATGTTCTAGTGCTTGGAGGTGAGATATTATTATGATATCTCTTTATATTAGTGATGATGTCTTAGGAAGTCATATTAGGTATAGAATATTAATCCATAATCCATGTCTATAGTGATTGTTTTAGGTGGAGGGTATGGTGTGTCTAAATTGATAGATCAATGTTTTCCTTAATGGGTGAGAGTTACACTAATGAGAAACAAGACAGTCTCATTCCTGGGAGGACATAATCAATTACTCACAAGTTGGATAGTGTTACCCTTGGATAAGTGATATTATGACCTTTCAGTTTCCTAAAGTGGTGGAGTATGGAGACTTCTTTATTAAGGCTGGGCTAGGTTTACCTCCCCATTGAGAGATTGAATTATTAATTTATTTCACATAAGAATGGACGTGATATCGGTTCCAGTATATCAGATGGCTCCCATATATATCATTGAGAGATGAGGGTGTTGTTGGAGGACTTGAGGAGGAAGGGATTCCTGAGACAAAGTGTTCCCCATGAAAAACCCCAAATTTTTTCTGCAATAATGATAATGGGATCTTGATGTTGTGTGTGGATTATTAGTTCTTGAACTAGGTGATTTTAAATAATAATTATCCACTTCCATGGATCAATGATGTCTTTTCTATATTAATAGGAGTAGGATGGATTTCAAAGAATGAACAAAGATCTGGATATCATAAGTTTTATGTAATGGATGAGGATATACCGAATACAACATTAATATGTTTTCACAGTCACAATGATTACATGGGGATTATTTTCGACATGAAGAACACTCCAAAAGTTTTCATGGGAGTTATGAAATATACATTTCAGTATATCTTAGTATATTTTGTGGTGGTCTTCATTGATGACATATTACTGTACTAGATTTCTTAGGAGGAGCATGAGAGACATTGAAGACTATCCTTGGAATAGTTTGAGAGCACCAGTTTTATGATAATCTCTCAAAATTAAAAATTATACAATCACAAGGTCATAACTTTGGGACATGTCATCTCAGTATATTGTGTAGTGTTGGACACAGATTAGGTTGAGGTAGTGTTATCTTAGAAGGCACCCAAGTGTGTGACATATGTGTAGAGCTTCATTGGGTTAGCATGATATTACATGATATTCACACAATATTTATCTAATATATTTTCACCTTTAACTGCATTAACATAGAAGGGGAATCATTTTTTTGGACAAATAGGTTCCCATAGGATTTTTAGGAGTTGATGCAAAGATTTAAAAGTTCTCCATCCTTGAGATCTCTGTAAGAATGTGAAAAGTATGTAGTTCTATTCAACACCTCAGAGACCAGACTTGGTTGTGTTCTATTAGGTATGCTATAATCACCAATGGGACTTGGTTGTATATACTTCATGAGAATAAATTTGTGGCCCACGATCTTCAGTTGAAACCTGTAGAATTATCCCTGAAGATGCGGTGAAACTATCTTATGGGACAGTGGATTATCATTTACCCTAACCATAAGTTTCTTAGGAATATCTTCACTATGATTTATATTATCTTGGGAAATAGGTGATGGCTAGAGATTGTCCTAGATCATGAATCTGAGATAGTCTATACTACAGGGATGGGGAACATGTTGGCTGATGTTCTCAATATAAGTTCTTGTTCATAGTTTTTCACAATGGATTCAGAATAGTTAGCCTCATTGCATCTGTACTTAGTAGAAAATGATGTGCATATTACCTCTAATTTATTGTTGTTACCCCACTAATTCTACAGTGTTCTAGGTAGGCTAACCATAGATATTATGACTATGATACATTTTATACTATGATATCTATTAGACATGATCTGAATTGATGTTATGAAGGTGTCGAGAACTACATCTTTTTTCTAGGAAATACAATAGTACCTGTGATATTATGTGAGGAGGATATGAGGGAGTTTCAAAAACCCACTTAGCAATACATCGAGGTTTGGTGAAGATGTACTGGGACATCTGCAATCAGTTTTAGAGGAAAGGTATGAAGAAATGTATAATATATTTTATCTCTAGATGCCTCACTTATCAGTGGATGATGGATAAACACCAGGTTCTAGTGAGTTTAGAACCACCCCTAGAAGTGTAAGAGTCAAAGATTAATAAGATATCTAAGGAATTCTTTAAATTGATTACACATATTTCTAGAGGACTTGATTCTATATAGGTGATCATAGACTGAATTACTAATTCATACCACTACCTATCTATCCAAGACTAAAGTTCAATATTAAAATTTTGATGCCCTTACATGCCAGATATAGTCTAGATCCACTGAGTTCCCTTGACGATCATTTCATACCATGATGCTCACTTCATATCACGATTAAAGAGATGATTGTATGAGGATTTTGGGACTCATTTGTATTTAACCATGACATTCCAACACCAGATTGAAAACTTGATTGATTAGACCATTCATATTTGGAGGAAATGTTGTGGAAATTAACATTAGACTTTTACCATAGATGTAAGGACTGCTGACCCTTGTTGGAGTTTTGATGCAACAATAGTCACCATTAAACCATGGAGATGGAACCATTAAAAGATTTGTATGGGTGACCCTATAGGTCAACACTATGTTGGACTGATCCTGGTGATTCAAAACTCATGGACCCAGATTATGTAAAATCTACAACAATGAAGGTGAAGATCATCCAGGATTGAATGAAAACTACACAGATCCATCGCAAGTCCTATACGGGCCGATGATGTATAACTTTTGAGTTCGATGAGAGAGACCATGTGTTCCTGACGGTTACACATCAACATGGATAACATGTATTTTTTGGGGTAGTGAATTTTCTTTGATATTCATTGTCCATTTACAGGTATAACATAGAGTTGGTGAGGTGGATAAGCTCTTGGTCCAAACGATGTAGTTAAACACGGTACATGACATCATCCATGTGTCGTAGTTGAGGTGGTACGTACATGATTTATCACATGTTATCAATTAGTTTGAGTTGGATATTGAGAATAGAGCTACCTTTGTGAAGTACCTAGTTGAGATTGAGGACATATAAGAGAATATCTTCCATGGGTAAGAAAATTATTTACTGTGTTTTTGAGGGAAGCACAAGAATCTTTAGAAGATCACTTGAGAGCGGGATTCCCAGATGAGAGCTTTTTAACCAAAACATATTGAGATTTTTTTCACATTATAATTTGAAAATATCTTAGGTGGGGAGATGTGACATATCTATTTTTCCCATGTAATGTATTGAAAAATATCTAGTAATATTTTCTGAGCTAGCTTCTGAGATAAAGAGAGAATCTGAGGCCTGATAATTTTAATACTAATGTTAGAAAAAATATTAAATATATTAACATCACAAAATACGTCATGTCCCATAACAAGATTGTGATCCCCTCTATGGGTTCTTTTTCAGATATAGTTCATTGCATTTATCTAAGAGGCATGATGTGGGATCCTTTATAATATCCTTCTTAGGATGGGTTCATGGAATAGACATGACCACCATGCACATAGAATCAATAACCTATATAGAATATTGATCCAGTTGGGTTTATGGAATCCCCCATATGTACTTGATGTGGTCCCTAATCTAGGCAGTGTGATCTTATGAGATCCATCTTGAACATTTTGGTGAGGCCCGTAATGACCTTCTGGATGAGTGTAATTAGTGAAATCAAGGCTTGGGGAGCAAGCCCTACCAGATGAGCATTAAATTGAATCCTTGAGTATAATTCTCTTGCAATTAGTGTTGGTTATGAACTTTTGAGATTATTTGTCTTTGATGAGTATATTTGGGTTTATTATTACTACGTCTCTTTTCTTATTTCCATATATTGTATTGGTAAAAATACTATTTAATATTTATTCTTAGTGAATTTGGGGTTTCCTATAGTGTATTATTATACTCACATCGACAGGGGTTTTCTCACACATGTTGTGTCTTATAAGATGAAAGATATTTTGACAGAGTCTTGGAAGGATCGAGAGTTAGTGGAGTGTAGTCTTGGTCTAGAAATACCAAGGATCTTATTCATGATACACATGATAGTATTCTGGTCCTTATGAATATATTAGACTTACTTGAATTTTTTTGGCCTTATATTTAGGTCTTTTAACACTTTTAGTACCTTTTCATACTCTGATGGTGGGATTTATGAGCATTCATGAATTTGTATTAGTTTTTTATTGTTACATTTAATCATTATATGATCTTAGGTATGTGTGATTATGCATAGGTACCTTAAGATAATTCCTCCCATATTTATGATATGCCTACTTGATACTAGCCTCTAGCCCATTGACTATTTGAGGTTGGCTTGGGTTATCACACTCAGATTATCACCGGCTAGGCATGCCCTAGTTCGTTAGGTCATGACATAGAGGGTGATATATGCATTATATAAAATAACTTTTTATGATGTATGTTATATAGAAAAATAAAAATAGAATAAAATCATTAAATGATTTATTCTAATATTTTAAAACATTATCCTTGAATTAATGATATCAGCCTCTTCTAAAATCATTTTTAGAAGGTAAAAAATTTATATTTAAAAGAAAATTTATTTAATAAATTTTATAATTATCGATTCATTAAAATAAAAAATTATTTTGTAAAAAATATACAAAATGAAATAGGGGTTCAGATATGTTCTTTTTAAGAATTTTTATCTCTCAAAAGTGCCATGCATCAATGAATGAGATATAAAAATTTATTTTTTAATATGATTAAACTAGATTTAGAGAGGTATAGAAACTAAAACCTATAAAAATGTTAAAATATTGAATATATATAATTTTATTAAAAAAAATATTGATTTGGAAGTGGAAGAAAAAAAGAGTAAAAATTAACCTATTACAACATAATATTCTATGACGAAAGATTCAATAAAAATGATATTTTGATAAGGAAAAGTAAACTCCATAAATAATTAGTGAAATTAAATGAAATAAATTATAGGGTAACAATATATCCATCTATGAAAAATATAATCATTGATAAAATATTATAATTCAATGAAAGTTAACTATGTTTAGGAAAACCCTTAATTGGGATTCTCACTTGATAAAATGTGCTCAAACTCCCTATATAACATACACAGGTTTTTTTATTAATCTATATTATAATATATATTTTTATTTTTTCATAATAGAATTCAATTATAATTTTCTTCTACATATTTTTCAGTCATTAGTAATTAATATTAATCCAAGGGTATTAACTGTTCTACCTCTTCCACACTTCCTTTGGTATCTAGTCCTTGATTGGTGATAATGTGTTCATGACAACAAAAAATTTCATTGAATGGAAATATAATTTTTTTAGTTTTCTAGAGTTCCATGATTATTGCATGGATAGAAGGACAATTCTTCATAAAAAAGATAATAAATTTTTAATTTTATGATCATTAATTTAATCAAATGAATTCATTTACTATTGAATACACTTATATGCATATTTCCTTAATATAAATTTGAAATTAAATATATTATTCATTAATTCCATATATATCTTGTTTTTATTTTGAATTGTTGATTCATAATAAAAACTTTACATAATTTTTCATGTTTTGGTTAAATTGACATAAACAAGAACTAGCAACAATAAATGAATGTATGAGAATATGTTATAGTAATATTAAAGAAATACATTTATAGAATAAAGTCATAGTAAATTACTTGATATTATAATGTTTAATTATATTAAATAATATTTTGAACGACTTGATACTGGAAATGATATAGTTGAATATAATACATATATTAACTAGTAAAAATTTCCCTTAATGATCTTATTTGAAATAGAGAATTTTGGAATCTTACTTCGAGCAGAAACCCCCAATCATGAGAGAAAAATCATATAAGGAAATTTTCATTGCTTATAGATAGATAATGGAACCATAGGAAGGGTCTAATAAATGAGAAAGGGGAGGGTGTTTCTAGGTTTAATGAGTGTAATTTATGAAATAATGAATTTAAAATTACAATTTTCTATTATAAAAAGTACTCCACTACACCCCAAACTTATCCACTACCTCCCATAATAGTCCAAAATTATTTTTAGTTCAAATATAATACTAGTAAAACAATCATTATCATATATGGTCATGTTTACATATATATAATTTCATATTTACCATATCTTACTCTATTTCTCATTTTTTGAACAGATTTTTAATTTATTTCAAAACATAAAAAACATTAACCCAGGGATAATTTGGTCATCTTGATTAAAAAAATATAGAAAAATTCAGAAAAAATTAAAATTATTATTAGAAACAAATATTATTAAGATTTATATGTTTTAATTTTTATTTATATCTAATTGATAATCATTCCATTGTGGTTATGTAATATATATATATAATTAATTAATTAACTTGAATAAAATTATTTTCTAAACATGATATATTATATTTTTTATTAAAAAATTTAGAATTTTCTAACAAGATCTGTGGGAGATCCCTAGGCGGGGGATTGAATAAGTGTTCAAGAAAATACAATACATTTCCTAAAAATAAAACATTCACCACTTGTTAAAGTACAATGAATAATCTTAACTTCAAAAAAACTCACACAAATTGAAAGGCAAACAAAACATTTACATTTTTATCCTATCATTGTGATAAGGATAGTCCTTGGTGATATATGGATCCCTCTAAGATCACACTAGCCACTAACATTATTATGTGAGTTCAAAATAGTAGGGTATATCCTTCAAACTGATGCTTATATATCTCTTAATAATGCTTTGGTGAATCCCACACTAAAGTGAATCCCATACATTATAAAAAAAATGTTCATAACCATATATGAGTCTTCAATCAAGTTTCTTCTTCACTATCTATGCACAACGCATTCACAAAACCACTTAAATATTTTTCATATTATTCCTTTCTTCTTCTCTGCATAATCATCTAATATCCTCGGTATTTCACATATCCTAAACCTATTCTTCTTCATGATATGAACATATTCTTTATGTACACTCTCAATATATATTTTTCCTATACTATATATTAATATAAGAAAAAAATCACATCAATTCCTTTTCATTTAATTTAAAATTAAAATTGAAATTCACACAACCAACTTCCTTCAAGTACAATTTCAAACTCCACAGTTGGATATTTGTACTAATTTATCCTCAATAACCATACCAATTTAGAAGTTAATATTGTCTTAAATAACCATCATATCTCTTGGATGAAGCAAAGTCATCAAAACTGCTCAAATAGCATAGAAGACAAATTTCACAGTTCATAGTATCCCTTTATAGTGTTGCATAGTGGTTCACATCATATATTTTTTAACATTTTAACAGGTTGTGGTACAATGGATCTTTACTGTGTGGAGGTACTGAATTCTATAGTCCTCAAAAATTCAATAAAACTTGAGGATATCTATATTTATACCTTTATTATGGTGTACAATACCTTGATTTCAATTGGTTTAACTATAGTTACTTATTAATGCTAGTAGGACCTCAAATTTCAAGCAGCACAAAAAATTGAGCCAGCATTCATTATAGAGTTGTAGTGTATTATGGTGTGGTGGTCCTCAAATTTTCTAGGACACCAAAAATTGACCCACCCTCTTCTATAGCGCAGTAACTACTAACAGAGTGGAGGTTATCAAAACTACAGGTACATAAAAAATGATCCACCCTCTATTATGACATACAATATATCATACATTGTATGTTTTCTTCCTTAGACAACTTATATGGTATATTAAAAGGATATTATGTAGGACGATCCTTTACTATTTCTTAAATAATATTACATTGTGGAATATTTTAATGATATTTAATCATTACAGATCAACATAATCATTATTTTAATTAGTCTCCAAACACCAAAACATCACAAGAAATGTGTTTTTTAAAATTATTTACTTATTAAACAAAATATAACAAACTGAATCAAATCATATTTAACCTCTTTAACTAACTCCTCAAAAAATCATCTAAACACATCATGGTCTCAACAACCTCCCACATTGAATTTTTTTCTCAAACAAGAGAAATAAATCCTTGAAAAAATATGAATATATATAAATGGTCATCATTCAATAGTTTCAAGCCTAAGTGAGTGAACTTGATTTTGGAAAAAAGAATATTGAATAAATAATACCATGTTATCCATAGCATAATAGTGGTTTGTTACTATAAAACTGGAATATCTCAACTGTTCATGATGATGTGACAAAAAATTAAAAGAAATACCTCATATCATAATTAGTACTTCATCATAAAAAATGTAATGAAACTAAATGTACACTTAAGAATCCCCACATGGACTTAAAAAAAATTAGAATAGTTTACACACACAAACAAAACTAGAATAAAAACATTACCCTTTAAGAACTCCATCAAAATTATATGACCCCATTAAGAGAAAGATAAATCAATAAATCCCTCTATAAATATTATCCCCATTACAAAAAAACTATTATAGACATGAATATAAAGAAAGATTTATGATGAAATTTTTATCAACCTTTGAAAATAATATGAAAAGAGAGGAGATAGGGGACATGATCACCATTCTTTATACTTCTAATTAATGATGTTTAACACCTAACTTTAACCTCAAATTCTGAAATTCTTTTGTAGAAAATTTATAGGTCAAAATACCAAAAATATTCTTTTTTTTTTGAAAAAAACGTCTAATTCATTTTATTTTTCTTCATAATATTCTTAATGAATTGATAGTTAATATCAATATTATTTCTCCCTAAATACATATCATGATTATTTGGTAAATTGATAACACTATGACTGTCACATCCAAGAATAATTGGTAACTTCACTTTAACTTTCAAGTATTGTAACTACATTTTCATCCACATTAACTATGTTATGGCATGAGTTACAACCAATAATCTACCTTAATGGTTATTAAAGTCACTGAACTCTACTTCTTAGTGTTTCAACATAAACACCCTTCTCCTAAGAAGAAAACTCCACCTAAAGTGGATATTCTGTCATTAATAAAACCATCCCAGTGTGTATCCTTATTACCAAACATATAAATCTTTATTTTATATCATATTTCAACCTGAAATCAATTCCACCTATAATATATTTAAGAATCATTTTGTAGACATTTAATTTGACTCTTTTGTTACAATTTGATACTTAGAACAAAATTTTATAGCATAAACTAAATTTTTCATTGAAACTATATTATATAATAAGATTCCAATTATGTTATGGAATTCCATTTGATCCATATTATTTCCTTTCTCACATTAAAAGAGTGTGTCACACACTGAAAGTGTTTTAGAAATTGTTTTTTAATCCTAAATACTAAACCTTTCATGAATTTCCTTTTCATATATCTATTGAGAATGAAAAATACAGTCTGTTTTTTGTGAAAAGTGTAGACAAATAAAACTCCTAATATCTCTAAGAATGTACATTTTAAATAAATATTTGTTATTTGTAGTGAAACTATCACATATTTACATATTATTTGCAAAAATACAATTTTATATACATAACCACTAACAATAATATAAACATCTTTCTCATATTTGATGTATGAATTTCTATTCACTCATCCTTTTCTAAAATTTTACTTCTTCAAAATTGTATCTAGATTATAATACTATTCTCTCAAATATTTTTAACCCATATAATACCTTTTTAAACATAAAACCAAATTATCATATTTACCATGTAATATTCCACAAGTTTTCTTAATATATACCCCATTTCAAAATTCACCATTGAAAAAAAGAAGAATTTAAATCCATTTCGAAAATCTTTTATTTCCTATATACTCTAATAGTATCAAAATTATAATTGTTTCAAGCCTTGTAAATTGTATAAAAATTTAATTAAAATGAACTGATCCAAACGGTGATAGAATTTCCACAATATCCTTAATTTTTTTTCTGACTTCTTCTCCTTTTTCATTCAATTTTTTTTAAACACTGACTTCTTCCAGAAGAAAATATTTTACATAGGAATTGGTACCAACTCCCAAATGTCATTATTTTATTTATCTAATTAAGTAATTAATTCATATATTCCACCCATTATTGATACTCATTTTCATCATCAATATATCTTGGTTCAAATTTATAGTACAATGAGTTATATGTTGCAGTCCTCATTGTCATCTATATTTTCACATGGTATCAATGATCCCCAATTATTTTTCAAACCGGAAAATTCCATTAAATCATTGGGTGATATAAATTATATTTCACTATAAAACATAAAATGGATGACTCTAATTCACCAACCTATACAAATACAACACTTTCATCATTTTAGGAAATTTTTTAGGCTGTTAAAAACAAAATCATCATCTCTTTTGAGAATTACTTCATCATGAGAAGCTTCTCTATATGATTAATAAATCTATTTAAAATTTAATAAATATTTTTCTTTCAACTTTATTTTTTGAAACCATGATAACATCTTCTATTTCAAGGATATGAAACATGTATCCCATAAAAAACTCAATTTTCCAACTTTTCAAGATTCTCTATTTTCAAATTGATAAATCATGGACTACCAAACACATGAAGATATTTCAAAAATAAATATTTTATTAAAAATATATCTTATAAGGGGATATTTATAAATTTTATCTATGTAAACTGTAGTTTTGGATAGAAATTTTTATACCAATATCTTGTCTCCAAAAATAATGATAAGTATCACTATAAATTATCATTATCTTCTCCACTATCATCGAACATCCATTCTTATGTTCAGAGACACTATCTTATAGTGGTGTGTATAGAATTTAAAATTCAAATTTAATTTCATTCCTCTCAAAATAATCTTTAAATTTACTATTTTCAAACATAGTTCCATATTCGTTCCATAAATTCTAGAGATAAATACCACACTCTTTTAACCACTTAGTCAAAAACATTTAATAAATTTTAAGGCATCAGACTGATGATAAATAAACATGAAAAAAGTAATATAGTGTAATTAATCAATTAAAATATTAATTTAATTGTCTCCATTGGTTGATTTATTCCTCATGGGCCCAAAAAAATCTGATCGATTGGTCTTTAATGGTTTTATAGACTCATTATCCACCACCTAATGGAAGGAATTAATAACATTCCCCTTTTGGAATATTAATCATATCCAGTCTCTTTCTATTTTCAATAATGGATAATAAAATAAATTATTTCCTTGAGAAATAATATTCATATTATTTTGACCAATATTTATATGTCTTTAATTCCACAATTTTTTTCTACCCCGTCAAGCACAAATAAAGTGATTTTTTAGTATATCCTAATTACAATAAATATTTATTGGTTTGATGTCCTATGGAAAAAATTCTTTGATCATATAGATTATTTACCATGAAACCACCCTTCATCAGCAAAACATATTTTCCTTCCCCAAAAATTTGTGAGGAACTCGACTGATTGTGTGTCAATCCATAAACATTAAGATTTTTTTGGACATTATCTTTTCATTCCAAATAATTATCGATCCAAATACATTAAATTTTAGTGACTCATCACTTCTAAAAAAGTCACCAAGCCTCTATTTCACTTCTTGATATATTTTATAAGTTTCAAATATCATATCATATGATATCAGAATGTGCTATCCAAGATCCAATGACTTTATACTTTTAATACTTTAAGTTTCACATCCATAACTATGACTCTCCCTTCCACCTTTATCTTCATATTATAAGGATTATGATTAATAAGACTAAATTTTATTTGGTTGGTATAAGGATGAGACATTCCATTTCATAGTGAGAAGTCTTGTGAAACCTTTTATATAATTCTTCATGTAAATTGAACATGTTCTATGTCTTATATTCACAGTACCGTACCTATTTATGTACTTTCTTATTTTGAGAAGGTCAAGTCCCCATCAAAACTTTTTTCGAAAACACCTCTAGTAATATTTGGTCATTGGATGTTTAAAAAACAATTTTTTCCATTTGTAAAAGAATCCAAATGATAACCAATACCCCTGAAAAACATACATTTCATTGAAAATTACATGATACTTAGAACTATATATGTAACATCCATAACATTTATGATAACTAATTTCAAATTTTTATATTAAAAAAATTAATTTAATTAATACAATTTTATTCTTCAAAATAATGATCATTATAATCTTTTTAGATTCTTTAGTTACAAAAGATTTTTGATTCAACTTTATTATTCCTCGAATTACCAGATTTCTAACATCCATTTGATTTATACATAATCTTGATTAGTTTGATATTCTTATTCATATTTGAATATTTATGAACATTATAAATATCAAAATCAACCTTAAAAGACTATATTTTTGATCATATCATGATTATATCTTCTATTAACACTCCCAGTCTTCTTGAAAATAATTTTGAAAAACGAGTCTTGATAGGTTCAATTATTCTTTAGATTTGATCATTTTTTGTTGAGAAAGATCAGTCTCCTTTTCTATATATTTATCATTTTATTTATTTCTTGAAAATTAGTATTTTTTCATTTTCAAGTAGAATATTTAGATTAAATATCTCTTTTAGTAAATTAGATATTATTTCTTCATGAAATAATTTTTTATTGTTAAAAGATTGATCAACTTTTATCAATTTTATAATCCCATTCCCAAGATTTGAGATTTTCAAGAAACAATATCTCAATTATCCCTTTTATATAAACTCTATTTTAGTTTCCTTATATAAAATTATTGAATAACTAACTTATTCACTGTTAAATGTTTAATTACACACCATAGTAATGATAATTTTTTCACCAAAATAACATTCTATATCAACCTCTTCTTCTTCACTACTTATTTCAAATTATCAAACATAGATATGAATTATTTTTTTCATTGAGAAACTCATAACCTTTTTTCTAGAATACATTTTTACCTTAATCAAACTTTTATTTAAGAATATTCATTACCTTCAATTCTCTTTATCAGTAGCTTCATCTTCCTTTAGATTTGGGAAAATATCTTGGAAATATCCAATATCACCATAATTGAAAATATTCAATTGTATATTCCTATTTAATTTTCCCTTACCTATTCTCACATTATTGATATAAGTGAAATCATTTTATCAAGTTTCTTATCTTCTTATTAACATGAATCTGAATAGTCATCTCTATCTTTTTCAGAGTTAGACTTATTACATTTATAAAATCATGAGAATTTAATAGAAAATATCTTTTTCAAATTTTACATTATTAATTATAACATCATATTTTCTCAATTCATGAGATATAATAGTAATTTTCATATCACCAATATATATTTTAAAAAGTAATTTTTATTTTAGAGTACATACTTTTGAATCAATCCTTTGAGGTGAGATATTAATGATCTTCTCTATAATTGTAGAATATTACATAATCTCACCGTAATCACTACTAATTCCAAAAACTTGATTTACCATTTTTAAGAATTTTTAAATAGTCACATCATCATGTATGGAGATATTTTGGTAATTAATTCTCCAAAGGAATAATTTTTTCCACATCACTCTAATTTTCCATTCATGAATACTATCTAGCTTATCCCAAATAATTTTTTTTGTTTTTTCATTTGATATTCCTATACTCACTTCTTAAATAGTAATATAAAATAAAATTTATTGAATTACTATCATTCTACATATTCCATATTTTAGTTTCTTTCAGATCGTTACCTTCAACCTATGCGGGGAATCCATTAATTATGGCTTCCAAAACATTAAAACTAATAGAAATAATATGTGGAAACATTCTATCTTTCCAAAAATGATATACATTCCCATAAAATATGATGATCCCATTAAAAATTTTCAAATTCAAATTATCCATATATGATAAGAGAAAATATTGAAAAACTATTCTTCTATTATTATACTTTACAAAAAAATACAAATAAAGGGAACTTTGCTCTCTACCCCATGAGAATCCACCAATAGGATTTGTGGGAGATGACAAAGAGGGGGTGAATTAGTGATTAAAAATGTTATTTCACATTTCTTCAAAAACCAATCTTTTCGACTATTTAATGTATGGTGATTAATTTTTTCTTCAAAACCACAATCATACCAATACAAAGGGAACCCAACACATTTACAAGGCTAACATTTTAATGTGAGAATTATATACCATTGTGTGATATGGATTCCTCCAAAATAATACAACCTACAAGGATCAATATGTGGGAGTAAAGGATCAAGGTATATACTTGAAGAGATTTCTTTTATATCTCTCAGTGATGATTTTTTCATCTCACACTCATGTGAATCCCACACAACATAATGATAAATGATGTTAACAACGAAAGAGTCTTATGTAAAATAGAATTATACCAAGTTATTTAGTGTGATAAATTATTCCACTTCCATATTAACATCACCATATTAATATAGTATAATTTATCATTAACAATTTTATAGGAAAAAATATCTTCTACACATTGTATAAACAATACATTAACAAAATCACATTAATAATCTTCTTCTGCTTCCTTTCTTATTCTTTAAATACTCTTAGAATGTTCAATGTGTTAGACATATCTGGATCATTTTATTATTTACTCTCTCAAATTATTCATTCTTAATGCTCTCCATATATATTTTAGTCTCTAGAATAGATTAAAATATAGATTAGGATCCCTTAAATTAATTTATTTTAGATTTTAATTTTAAAATCAAATTCAAACCTCTAACCACCGTAAACATCAATTCTAAACTAGTCATTTGGATTTTTATACCAATATATCTACATAATTCAAATAAAATTAGTAATATATATATTTTCAAATAACCCCCAAATCACTTAGATAAATACACTTCACCAATGTTTCTTGAAATTACAAGAATACCACTTTTATGATGCACAATCCACCTTTACAATATAGTATAGTGGTTCACAACATTTATCCTTTAACTACCTGAACATATTATGGCATAATTGATCATTACAATGTGGAGTATAGACTTTTTTAAGACTCAAATATTATATTAAACTTGAGAATAACATCATTGAAACATTCCATGAAATGTATAATTACTTGATATCAACTCATTGGGGAATAACCATTTCATTCAGTATAGAAGTCCTTAAATTTCCCAGCCCACTAATAATTGACCGAACTATAATGCCCTAGACTGATTGAAAATTTAGGGAGGATGAGTCCTTGTTTTATTTTACTAATTATTTCCTTTTAATTCAACATCTTGATCTTTTTAATGCACTCAACCCACTCAATGGTTTCTCATAGCCTCAACTAAAAAAGTAGTAACAGTGATTGAGATTAAAAAATTTTATTTACAAGGTCTGGATAAAAGGCATACTCCTTTCCATGTTGGTTATTCCCTAAAACATGGTTTCTTCACTATAATCATATCATCAATTATATTTATCTTCTTAGTGTAAAATATTATTATTTATTATTCCCCAAATCACATTATATTCCTAAAATATTTATACCCCTTTTCCAAAGCCACATTAATTACAAGTTATAACCCAAAGTTTCAACATCCGTCTATTTTTTTTTATCCATCATAGAAAGTTATATTTCTTATCCATGGTTTATTTTACACCACTTGAAAATATTATCTTACTCTATTAGTATATGTATCGAAAGATCTTTACATATACCAATTTAAGAACTTTAGCAGCTACTTGGAACATGTTTATTATTCTTGAAGCTCCTTCCGTATCAAATGTGATATAGATTCTCTTCCACATCCTTGATTACATAGTTATATCTATGAGATCAGATAACCTTCTTCGCTTCTAAATACTATATGTATCAGACTCTCTCATAATGATCAATGTAATTATGCAAGTTATATCATTTCTCTTCACAATTTATTCTTTGATACCTATATCATGTTTATAATCATAAATATTACTCATACCTAGATTCTATTCTTATTTGGATACATCTTGATAATATACTCTTGGTGAAATAATTCCATTAAAATCTATTAATTTATTTATAATTAATTCTTCATTTAAAATCTCATTCAAATATTCGTTAATCCTACTGAAGAATTGATCGTATTAATCTTCTCATGATATTCTATATCATGATCTCAATAAATAATGAAATCATCATTCCAATAAATATATGAAGAAAACATGCTCTTAGTTATTTATCAATGTTAATTAAATATCATTTCCTCAATATGCACAAAATCTATTTCATTTAAACCCATTCAAAATTACCATTTTCATTTATGTGTGCATCTTCCGGCAAGGGCCTTTATATTTCTAGAAACACATATTCGAAAAAAATATCTTAGAAAATTAGTATATAATCTCATACATAATTATCCAATCCTTTTATGAATTCCATGCATCGATTAACAATTTACTTTAATAATGTTATTTTACAACGTCATTGGATCACCTATGTGAAATGTTGTATTTAGGAATTTTGTATACATGATTTTATTTAAAAAATAAAATAAAAGATTATCCTATGTTATTTAGCTACATGGATCTATACTTGGAATATTTTCATGAATGGTAAATTCATCTATATAGATTTAACTTCATTCTCAAAAATATTGAATGAATTTGGGATATTATAGATTTCACTCAAACTCACTTAGATCCTCTTTTTATGACTTATATGACCTCTCAATCAATTTATCACTTTTAATATATATTGTAGATATTGGTTCTTCATCCATCAAAAAATGTCATTAAATAATTTTCAGATCGTTATAAAAAATGTTAAAACTAATTCGACATTATCTTAATTTTTTACCATATTTTCAAGAAATAATCCTCAAAATCCCATTTCTATAGAATATGGAAGAATATAAATTATATTATGTGCTAACATGGATACTTTATTATGTGTGAAATCCAAAATAATTTTCAAATTATATAACCATATGTTACATAAAAATTTAGTGAACCTTAGGTTAAATATAATAATTGAAAAAATAATATTCAAATTATAATATAAGAATGTTAATTCTATTTTTCTACAGTACAATTGATAAATTATTATTATCTCTTTTTCCTAGATATTTCTTTTTATAGGTTGATATTGTGGTTATAGTGATATTTTTGGGTATTAGAAACACATTTATTTTGAATATATATTCTTTACAAATAATATATGTATTGGTTAAATAATATTTATGAAATGTTTTCATAACATGTGAATAAATATTTAAATTAGAAATAAATTTGGTAAAAAACTTTAATGATGATATAATTTTAATTAATACAATATTTTTTAATGATAAATTTTATCCTGACCTAACACTATTAGAACCAATCCTATGATGGAAATGAATACCAAAGTTTCCAAATAATAGTTCATGGGATGAAAACTATCATCGAGGGTATAAGATACATTATTTAGAGGAATAACCCTAAAAAATACGTGGAAAATTGAACAGAATCACCAATCAGATCTAAACAACTCATTAAATAAATGATATTCTAAAACATATATAAATTAATACCTCCCCATTTTCCCAACTATCAAATTATAAATTGATATTAGATATTTAAAATGGTTATTTTGAAAAATTAAAAATAAACACACACTTCTTAGAGAATTTCTAAAACATCATGGTTGGATCTATGATCTATGGCTACTTCATCCCAATCCCACTCAAACATACTACATAGAAAAATCATGATAAACCTACCTCACCCTCCTTCCCCACACTTTTTTTTGATTAAATGTAAAGAAATCTAAAACCCTCTTGTGTGAGAGAGGGAGGTAATAAGGTGGTGGGAGACAATAAAACCCCAATAAGGAAACCCATTTAATGGCCCCACTCAAGACCCAAAACCTGAATGGAATTTATACCATTACTTGGTAAACCATCCACTATTATCTCACCATATATATAGGAATTCCCATATAGATGTCCTTTTATTTGATATTTATTTTCACCAAGGTGTGAATATTTAATATTTGTTTAATAATTACTAAATACATAGAAATATACAACAGACTCAAAATCCTACTAAATTACAACTTAATGTGGAAAAAACCAACCTAAGATAAAAAAACTAAGTGAATATTTATTTGAGTTCATTTACATGGTAAAATTACCATTATACCCCTTTTAAGTACAAAATACTCTAAAATCCACCTAATAAACCTAAACATCATTCAATCCTCTATCCATTTCTAAAAAATACCATAAAAATACTTCAACTCTCAAAATCAAGATCTAAATCATGATTATGGAAACATGCTATACTCCCTAGCCAAAACATCTAATTTCCCATGAATTTCACAACCATAACAACATTTGAAATTATAAATTACCGACCATAAAACTTCACAACACTTAAAATTCCCAAACATCCTCCAATAATCCTTCTAAACACATCTTGATCATGAATTACCAACCTACTCATTGTATCCACTCTCATAATAAAAAATGTAGTTATGTTTCATGACTAAAAACATAATGGTATGTTATTCATAAAAAACTAAGCTACCAGATCATTATAATCAATATCATTGAGAGAATACTAAATGAAACCTATCTATCCCTAGACAATAAAGAAACTCTATCAATTTATTTTCAATCTTATTCTTCCCTAATCACAAGAATCCACTAATAAAGGCCATTTTTAAAACATGATGTCCCCTCCATTAGGAATAATTTATTAATAATTCACTTATATTATTCCATGGATATGATCAGTGTGGTTCATATTCCACCACACCCAATTACACATAAAAAACTATTTGGTCCTTCTATAACTGAGCTATCCCAAAAAATGATTGATTTCACCAACCGACGTGATGAAAATTCCCTGATACGTATACCTTATATGATGAGTCATTCCAAGATCATCCATAAACCCACAATAAATAACGAACCTAAAATTTAACAATAATAAATGTCTATTTCTATTACCTACTTAATTTGGTGTCATACTCGACCAAAGAGTATTGACTAACCCATGATCAGACTCACTCAAATAATACCAAAACTATCCCGAGCCTAATGTCATACCATGATTCTATCCAACACAACATTGGAATCCCAATTTGAAATTACTTATGGAACTATAAGGAATATAATCCAAAATCACATTGATATATGTGTGTCATCTTTATTCTATTGACCAATATCATTGTACCCATGACCCAATCAACACAAGGATTATTATTCTATAAATAATAAGACACTCCCCACAAAAATATTATCCTTATCATCACTATATTAAACCAAGACTATAATATCCATGTCCCACACTCCCTATCACATTTCACGTAAGGTCTAGACATGAATATCCCACTCATACATGAGCATCAAAACAAAACACTGATCTATATCATTTTTTTTGTTTATCAGGAACACCATTCATGGAATCCTCTTAAATTCAATGAAAATGATGGTTTTACACTCCAAACATTAACCAAAACAAGTGTCTTCATTAGAAATGTACTTTTCCTCCCAAGACACATTTACCCATCCAAACTATAAATGGAACTCTCATCAGATTTGTAAAAGTGTCATCCTCAACAGTTTATATTGAAACTATTTCCATAATGAACTCATTGAAACCAATCATATTTGAACCATACATGGCCACTCACTAATCCCCAATCTACTAGAAACTATGTGTAATCTATGACTAGTTTCCCTCACACACCTCAAAAATCCAAGACATCCCTAACTCAATTTTTTCCACGATGAGTGAGTCACCATGAAATTTCTAAAAGGTTATTTTCAAATTTTATACTCGATCTCATCCATACCCAACATGTGTATTCTCATGTAATATTTGTAAATTCAACATAAAACATAATAAAATGAGTCGTATATTATTAAACCATGAATCATAGGCCAAAACCAATGATCATGCCCCACCAAATTTCAATATCATCACGAATGATGCATCTCAGTTCAACCTTTCCAAAAATCCTAATATCTCACCCATGCGAAGTCCAATCACATGATTACTCAATACCTGTGCATATTACAATATTCATAGACACTTTACAATACTCTATCTAATTGTGATACCACCAATAAGTGTAACTGTCCATAATTTCATTGATATATAACCATTTAATCTACAATTATAGGAATCCTACTGATACTGAGCTCAAAACATAGAATAAATTCAATTTCACTCTATGATATTTACATAAAAAAAGAAAATTAATCTCTCATACCTATCCACTAACATCATAAGGGTTTTTAAATACCCATGTAAACCATATCAAATTCCAGACCATTTTCAAATCAACATATCAAGGAGAAATATCTTGTAAAACCAAACTGTAAAACTGTTTCACACAGAGATCATTTCACCACATATGCTTTTATTTATTACATTTTTTAAAATCCTTTCCTATCAAAATAAAACATAAAAAATAGAAACACTAAAAACCTTGATATTTTATGATATATTTTTTTTAAAATAAATTTAATTTTTTCGGCATCTTATTTTGTATGCAACACCGTGTTTAAATAAACCATGATCTACTACTAAAAAATTATATAAATGTGATTATAACAACCTAACCACTAAACTTTTTGGGTATACATAAGACTAACTATATTATTAATGTTTATGGATCAAACATATAAAGAATCTATTCGTCAGTAATCAATTAATTAGAAATGATACCTAAAATCATTAGAAGATAAAATTAATGTTTTTATGAAAACTATTTTATACGTACAATGTGTTTTACTATTAATAAATTAAATTTATCAAAATTGGTGAATTATTTTAAAGAAATACATATATTAAGCATCAAATTAAATATTTTATCATTCATATAGTATTTATTCTTTTCTTGGGATATGAATAAATCTAGTTTTATGGTTGAAAATATATATTTTTCTTAAAACTGGCCTTCATTCTTATTTCAAACATAATTTTAATAAATTTAAAATATAATAAAATTGGATTCCATATTTGGAATCGGGGGGATACTTTTTTTTAAATTGGACCCTTTTTTGTCATTACAACTAGTAACCACGGTAAAATATAGTACCTTGGTAAAGGATAAATCTGGTTAAACTAGGTTAAAACTCTATGTTGAGGGAACCATATTTTTCTTATTACTTACAATTTTTATGCTAATTCAATCCATATCACATTAGGCTACAAATATATTTATATAAGTGGAACATTTCCCTTAAAATGACTTATATAATATTTAAAGAAAAGAAAAATAAAAAATTTATCTCTTACTTGTAAATATATTTTATGTGTTCACATAGAAAAAAATAACATTTTGAAGAAATATTAACATTAATTTTTAAAACTATTAAGTTATATTCATCATATTAATTTTTATAATATTTTTAGTTTTTATAAAATTAACTTAAATGCTTACACAATGCAAATGCAGTATTTCTTAAATTAATAGAAAAATAATATAAATTATTATTAGAAACAGAAATTATTTTAATTTGAATATGTTATATTTTTACATGAGTATTATAGAATAATATATGATATTATTTATGTGTTAATGGATTATATTATAATTAGAACCTTTTCATGATGTATTTAAAGTTAAAAGAAATGAATAATATAAAAAATAGCAATAATGATATTTTCTAATTTTTTTATGAAATTAATTAAAACATTTAAAGTGGAAAAGGTTTTATGATATGGTATAATATTTCAACCTTTTTCAATTTACAATCCAATTGTTACCATAAAAGTTAAATTATAACCTTTTATGATTGAAAAATTCATTACCGAGTGAAGGTTAAAATAGGTTAACTAAGGGGTTAAACTAAAATAAATGGTTAAAATAACATATAAATCAATAAAAAATATATTTTTTGATGATATTTAAACTATATACTACCTTATAATATAATTTATGGAAATTTTGAATCATATTTCTTCAGAATGACTGTAGGGTCTTAAAAATTCAGCAAAGGGACGGAAAATAGCCAAGCATGTTTGGTGAAGTAAATAAATACATGTTGGATTGAAAATTTGAGAAGAAATGCGAAGATATAAAATTTTGAAAAGGATTATAGACTGACATCGTACCAATTACTAGGAAAGTTTCACTAATGTTATAAATCATGAACCACTTGTACGAGGATGGCCCACGACGTGCTGGCCCACAAGGCTTTGACCAGCCAATGAAGTTGTTCCCAATGAATTTCCACCTGCGAACTAAATCCACTACAAATTATTTTCACAAGTGAGAATCTGATAGTGGTACACCCACACACCATCCCCATGAACAATGTGGTTTGCATATGAGGAGAATCCTAGGGAATCCCACAGCACCACTAATCGTGAATGACTGAGTCATCCATGGGCCAGATTTTCTCCATGGGCTTCCGCCAAACATGTCGCACGAATTGAAGATATGAATTCCCCAACACTATATAAAAGGACCATTATGGGAACTAAAAGATGGCTGGAAGAAGTTAGAGGGAGAGCTCTGATATGGGCGAAAAGGGGGCAAAGAACATATAGGGCGTGGGAAAAATTTCTCCCGCACCCGAAGCAGTTTGTGGGACTCCAAATATTTGTCGAGATCCACCTTGAGAACCATATGTAGAAAGAAGTTCATGGAATTACTCCCCACAAACCGTATTCAGAATAACCTAGATATCAAACTAGAAAATAAATAATTAATAATAATAATAATAAAGGTTCATTGACTCTCTATGAGGAATGCAGTACGTGGACACCCCTTTACGGAAAATAGTTCACTGCCAGCTCTTATCCAGACAATGGTTCACAAAAGATCATATGATGAAAATGGTCTGGAAACCATCCTATGTGGATAGAAAGTTTGCGTCCATCTCCCATGTTGATGCTCATATGCGGTTAGATCCTACACGGACAGGTCTATGCAAAAAACATTTTGTTCCCACCGGTCCACATTGTTAGGGATACTGTCCTGACACACCAGACTGGTCCCTTTGCTACCATCACTGACCCTCGTGAAAAATGGATGGTCTCACTGCAAACTGTTTGGGCCAGTTCAAAGAAAATTTTCATTACCCCCTTATTCCACCCAAACATTCAACCCTTAAATACCATGAGATGAGACATTCCTCAAGCACCACCTAAAAACCCTATCACCTGCCTTATATGACAGGTTGAACCATAACTTCATGTACAACCATATACTGGATGTTTTTAAAATTACCTAACACATCCTTTCTATCCATCAAACTGTATGACTCTAGTGATTCTAAATCCTCACAAACCTCTATGATCATGAGAAGTGGAAGGCCAGTGTCATGACGACACCTTTGTTTGATTATACACATCATGCTCGAGTGGCTCTACATATTTT
Organism: Viscum album; assembly: GCA_963277665.1. Lineage (NCBI taxonomy): Eukaryota > Viridiplantae > Streptophyta > Magnoliopsida > Santalales > Viscaceae > Viscum > Viscum album. Next base: position 999,221,496 of record OY728135.1, read on the forward strand.
TCGCACAAAAATAGTTGTCAACCAAAGGAAAATTTATCCTTAAGAGCGTTCTTTCCTACCGCTATATGCCTCAATGTCTTCCATGCCCCATATCATTTCTCCTGATCTAATAATCTCTAAAGTAACAATTTACACTTTACTTCCCTCCCATGTTTGAGACATGTTAGAACAACCCAGCCCGATTACCCTACATCTAATCATGTATTCAATAACAAACTGTCCAAACTCAATGAACCTAAACTATAAGTTTTTGTCCTGACAACAAAAAGTTAAACTGTATGGTATTAGTCCATGCAACCTGACATTGAACTATGATGCCATTGTCATAGCTATATAACATTAAACTGTAGTATACCAGGTGGTTTCGAATCTTCATAAACCTCCCTAGCCAACAGAAATGGAAGGTCAGTGTTCTGAGGACACCCTTGTTTGATAATGTACATCATGCCCCTGTGGCTTTTCATATGATGCCCAAAAAAATGGCCCCTCAAAAGGAAGAAAACTCATCCTCATAAGAATCCTCTTCTACCTTTGTATGCCTCAATGGATTCCATGCCTCATATCATTTATTCTGATCTGGGATCCTCCATAATCATGGTTTACACATTCGTCCCTCTCAGGTTAGAGGCACGTCAAGAATATCCAAACATGATTTTCCTTAAGGTAATCACGGTATCAATAAAAATTGTTCATCATCACATGATACTAAACTTCAAGACCAAAAATAGTCTTATCCACATAACATTAAACTGTGATTCCATTGTCTAAGCTATATGACTTTAAACTGTTGTATACCTCATATGAAATTATGGGGTGCTCCCACTGAGGTAAATACCCCATATTCGGAGGTCGATCCACATGACCTTTAATGTCATTTCACATTGAAAGTATCATCACTCCACACCCTCTCCCACATTCACCCCATCCTCTTCTGCCATAGGTTCAGCCTCTCCCACTAGAAGGAGAGGAAGCATGTGGTTGGTTGGATCTCTCATATCCTATTATTTCTCACAATGAGCACAAATCATGTGGGATTATAGATTTGTGATGATTATAATATCCACACTAACATAAACTATGAGAACCCTAATTCCTAATCAAACCAAGATACGTAGGATTCCTTCTTGAAGGCCCGAGCTCAAAAGGGTTCCCATTCAAAAGGGTTCACAAAACCATTCCATCTCAAATGGGAAGATTCAATGCATAAGCCCCATCAATTCTGAACTACATGGGTTCTAATTACTCTCTCAAGGATACATAGGAAACCCATATTATCGGTCTGATACGAACAAAAAATCACCTTTCGTCCCCCTAGATGACAATAAATTATAGAGTGCCTTATTGTATGGCTCAAGTCAGCATCACCTCCGTAGCCACAAATATATATATGCTTACAATGATCCTACAAACCAGGGGTACCCCATGGACACACTCTTCGGGAATAAACCAAGGATTCATAGACATATGAACATGAATTAAATCTATATGTGAGTCCCAAAATAGGTATTAATCATCCCCCAAAAGGGTGGGGTGAGCCTGACTTTCCATCCTCTCAACCAATAGAGTCCTTAAGTGTCGTTGGATGAATAATTATCCAACGAGTGCCTGACTATGGAAATTAAGTCTATGAATCATCGATACCGAGCCTATTGGGTGTTTCTGGATCTATGAATAAACCCAATGGAGACCATCTGAGGAAGTTATATCCACGAAGGACTGATTTCACCAGTACTTAACCCCATGCAATCACCCTTTGAGAACCATTTAACTATGGTTTCTCCATCATAATATAGAGGTGAAAAATTTCCCAGTCCCTGCAAGATTAAACCAACCATTCCTTAAAGGATAATGATGCATAATGGGTCAAAACAAAATAAGTGGTGAATTTGATAAGAAACTGTCTCTGAAAAAAGAGACGGGTGATGATTCTCGTTGGACCATTTCATCATCACCTGGAAATGAAACACCTTGAAGAATCCATTCTTGACCAAAGGCCTAATAATTTAATTTCTAAATATCCTTATCCATTTTCTATAGGTGATGTTATTCCAAAAAATCAACCCTAGGGTCCTTAAGGGGAGATCTAAAGGAATTCATTCAAAGATGAGATAATCACATTAACTAATCGCTTTATTTTTTTAAATTTTTTAAACAAATATAAATATTCAGAATTTATTTTAAAATAATAAAAAAGTATAATAAATATAATTAAATATAATTATGATTATCAAGCAACCATTATCCCCCATCTTTTCAATCAAATGAAAAATGACAACATCGCTCCAGTGTATGTTTGGACTACCACCTCCACAAAACAATGTAATTCATTTATAAATTTTTATTCAAATAGATGGTAATAAGGGTATAATTAATAAATATTATTGATATATGTGATATAATAATTAATTTTTAATGATTAATTATTATTTTCCTTTATTTTATATCATTTTTCGAAAAGTGAAAGTAGTTTTCATGCGTATGTACAGTCTAGGATGTCTATGAACATTGTAATTTATTTATCTACCTGTAACTTATATTGATTAATATAGACATATATATAATAAATAAACACTATATTTATATAATAATTAAAATTCTATATATTCTAGAACCCTCATCAAAGTACAAGTACTAGACTACCGAACCAAAACATATGTGAAAAATGAAGTTGTTATTACACAAAAAAGTGAATTCGAAAAGGGACTATTAAAAATGGTTGATAAAAGAATGTAATTATATAATATTTGGTATTATATATATTATAATAATTATTTAATATAAATATATTAAATATTTAATTTTTATACATTAGGTGTTGACACATATAAAGGAAGGCTAACTTGAGGTAAGGGTTTATTTCCCAATATCATCATTATTCGAGATTGTTTATGTTTAAGCCCCTATAGGGGGAAATATTTAATATTTATATCTTTAAAAAAATTATTTTATTATAATATAGTTATTTATATAAATTAAAATATTTACATTACTTTTTCTATCTTGATGTATCAAATATATAGAAATAGTGTTTTAAAGAAAACTGACCATATTTATCTACTTAATCAAGAATCTTTCTCTTCAATTTCCATATTTTTAATAAAATATATAAAGGACTATTTTTAACATTATAAAAAAATTTATTCAAGAAATTTATACCCATTTTTTATATTTAAAAAATTGTTTAAAATGAATCTTCTTACATTGTTATGATTGAGGCATTTTTTTAACCTTTTTTAAAAAGTGTGAAAGTAATTCTTTTTTAGTGTTATAAGTTATTAATGGAATTTCCCACCATTATAAACAATCATGTATTTTAAGAATAATTTACAAATTTATAGTATTATTTTCTAATAATTGTTTCCTTAATATTTTGTAAACTTTTATATTTTGAATATTCGATTTCAAAGTTAAAAGGTTATTTTCTTCAAGATATTTGTCACCAATATTTTGAAATTATTTTCATGTATTCCTACATCCCTTGTTGAATATATGATTTAATGATGTTATAATCTTATGATACCATCCAAAATTTCTCATTATATTTTTTATAATAAACTTTTATGTGGAATATATTGAAATTTCATATGACAGTTATTCCAATACTTACAGTTATTAATTTTTATGTCATGTTGATTACATTTTGTTATTTATTTATAAGATGAATTTATTAACACTATTAATTGATGGGTGAGGCCTAGAATTAAATATATCATAACTTGATTAGTAGGTCTCATGATACAAACTATATTGGGTGTTTTTATGAGGTCTTATACATTTATGTATGATTTCATGGGATGAGACCTCAATAGTACATTTCAGATGTCTGCAATTATATATTCCAACATTATGAAATTAGTTATTGATGTCTGTGTGATTATTTGTCTAGTTATGATAACCATGGATATTTTTCGGGCCTATATTATTATTTATCTGTAATTATTTTATCATCATTTATTATTTCTATATTATTCATTCCATATTAGCTTCTACTATCGGCATACCCTTACAGAGCATCTAAGCTCTCCATTTTTTTTGTGATTCCATTCCCTAGGATGTGAGGATGTGTATTATTATTGATATGCAAGGATATTCTGAATGAAATAATGGTGTCCTCAATGAAAATAAAATATTTTATTTTATATTTTAAAATGTAATGTGAAAGTCATGTTTGTATATAGTTTTCCATGAATTCAAAACTATTTGGTTCTTTAGGATGTGAATTCTTGTATCTATTACCAATCTAATAAAGTAAACATTGGCTCGAGGCTGATACAGGTAGGCCCTTTTCACAACAACCCTAGTACTACCCTACCATACCACTCATATCATACTAACTCAAGTCAAATTCATCTAATCCCGAGATAGCTAGCATAATTACCCAACTAACCATGCCTCCCACATATATGAGACCCATTACAACAAAATAACCATATCATCTTTCACATTCCCAATATATGAGGTATCTCCACACTTATACCATACATTATAAAATATTTTAGGTGAATAAATTAAAAATAATGTAAATTAACAAGTATTCTCACCTCTAACGGTATTCATTATCCTAAGATAACCTATCTCTTAGGTTATCATCTTACATCATGTCTTGTCTCAAGAAATAACTATAATTCACTATGCTATTCAAACATTAGTAACTGACTCACTAATATTTTGAGTCACATCACAATATAATCTGTCTCTCACACAAAAAATATTAATTTTATTAATATTTAAAGGAGATTTATTTTGGAAAATGTACTAGAATAAAATAAAGAAAAAATTACAAAAGTCGGAAGGTGGATATTTTATTACAGTCATTCTAATAAAGAGGGGTGAGATCAGCAGGCATGGTCTCCATGAAAGTACTATTGATGTTGACACCTTTATTGGAAAGACCATCTGCTACTATGTTTTCCTCTTTGTAGGTGTGCGTGATGATGTGATTAAGTCATGAGAGGTGTTGTAGGAAGATGATTTAGTTAGCAGTAAGAGACTAAGCTAGATGATTTGTACCATGCGTAAGAGCTTGAACGATGGTAGTTGAGTGACTTTCAATCCAAATATTGTTCCATTCTTGTTTCCTTATCAAATCAGCTATATTGATGGCATTATACATCTCTACTTAGAGGGATGAGGTATGACCACATGAACCATAACAACATCCAATAATGTTCTCATTGTGATCTCTGCAGAGGATGTTGTATCGAGCAGGTCTTGGGTATTCTTTTGAATCACCATCTACAATAAATTTTATCCAACCAAGAATTGTAGGTTTCTAGAAAACTTCCAATAAACCTCTCGTCGGTCTGTAATTTCCTTTGACTCTAATTTGTCTCAGGATACAGAAGTCCTTGATTTATTTGTGGAAAGTCCCTGTTTTCATGATTCCAGCTTCCTTTAGCTGTAGCAGTAGTGAAGAGATGGTGAATTTGTGGAGAGGCATCTATAGTAGTGCATCTTTGAAGCTGCATTCTGATAGAGTTCAAACCTGTCCATCTAAGATAAAAAATGTCAAAAATATATTTCCATAAAGAAGAAGAAATAGCCCAGGTTAGAAACAGGTGGTCCAATTCCTCTCTGTGTTGGTTACATATGGGAAATTTAGAATAAAGCTGTATACCACACATCTGGAGGTTGCAATCCATGGGGGTCCTATTTTGGGAAATTCTCCAAATTAACGTGAGACGTGAGGGTCTAATCCAGCTTTTGTTGAATGTTTCAAACTAGGAAAGGTTATTATTGTTCGTAGTGACATTATTCTTCTAGTAAATTTTAGAGGTTAGCAGACCATTATGTGCTGGTTCCAAGACAAATAACTCATTAGTGTTAACAAAAGTGTAGTTATTGATAATAGAAGATATTTCATCAGGTAGATCTAAATCTAAAGAGTTCATAGAGTCATTTATGGTGATTTTGTAATTGTGAGAAAAAGGGACGGGGTCTATCATGTTACAGAAAGGTATACCATTACAGTTATCATTCCAAAAAAGAAGATAAAATTTTTTATTGACTATCTATCAAGAGTTAGATAGAATTTTTGAGAATCTATGATTGATAGAAGGCCAAATTGATGAGTCCATAAAGGTGTTCTTTCCTTTCCCGAGGTTATTATAAAATCTACTATGAAGGAACTCATAAGTTTGAGAGTTTTTGTTCACAATATTCTAGGTATGTTTATCTTGGAGTGCTTCATTAAAGTGTTTGAGGTTTTTAATACCAAGCCCCCCATTCTCAATTAGAGTGCAGCATGTTTTCTAGGGAACAATGACGAGTTTTCTTTCGAGAATGTTGCCGCTCCAGATGAAATTTTTTATTCATCTGTTGATCTTTTTAATTAAATCAACGAGCCATTTGTACACCATCATAGAGTATACAATTTTAGAGACAATGGTGTGTTTGACGAGGCAAATTCTAGATATCATCGAAAGATTTTTTTCCCTTCCACGCGGAAAGTTGGTTATTGATTTGATCAAAGATATTGAGGAAGTAAGTGTTTTTGGGATTCCCTTATAAAATGGGTACCCCAAGATATGTAATAGGGAATAATCCTTCTTTTATAACTAATTATTTTATTACATTAATTTTCATGATGATAGGGAATCCTTTTCTAAAGAAAATGGAAGATTTGCTCCAATTTATGGATTGACCAAAGATCTCCTCATAATGTGAGAGAACATATTTGAGTGCTTTAATATTTTTCTTATCTCCTTGTAGGAATAAGATAATATCATCAACACATAAAATATGAGAGGGAACAGTTAATGTTCTAGAGGCAATTATGGGTTGTAATGTACCATGATTGATCGAATCAGTGATGAGTCTGCTAAGGTAGTCATCAGTTATAACAAAGAGGATGACAGAAAGAAGGTCACCTTGTCTGACCCCCTTTGTACAAGTGAAGTATCCTTTTGGGGAACCATTTATTAGAATATAAATGTGAGTGGAGTTAAAAAGAGTTTTTATTTTATTTACAAAATCATTATTAAATCCAAAGCCAAAAATAATTTTGAAGATGAATTTCAAACAGATGGTATCAGAAGCTTTCCTTATATCCAATTTGATAGAAACACTTCCCCCTCTTTGATTCATTTTTAATAGGTTATCACTTTCATAGGCAATACATATACAATATTGGATATTTCTCCCCTTGAGGAAACTAAATTGGTTCTAGGATATGATTTTGTTGGCAATCAGGGTCAGTCTCATTGCTAAAAGTTTGTGAATGATATTATACCCGGTGTTGATCAGAGAAATCGATCTAGAAAGATGAATCTCCAAATCAATATCATCTTTTGTAAGGAGTGTGATAAATTTAGCATTTATACCATATGGGAGAAACCCATTAGTGAAGAAGTTATTGACAAGGTGGCAAACATCGCTGCAAACAATGTCCCAATGATGTTGAAAGAAAGCATTAGAGAAACCATCAGGGCCGGGGGCACTATCTGGCTTTAATCTAAAAACTACCTCTTAAATTTCATGCTTAATTGGAATATTATTCAAGATGAAATTATCATTGTTTCCCACTAGGAGGGGATTGATTCTATGCTTTATGTCCTTATTATGAGTAGGGACATTGAAAATGCTACTAAAATATGCAGTGACGTGATTGGTCAAAATATATTCATTATGAATGATATTGTCCCAAACTTTAAGAAAATAAAGGGGCATAAAATTCTTTCTAGATCTTTGAAGTGCGTTAAATAATTTAGTGTTCCTGTCTCCATCTTTAAGCCAATTGATTTTAAGAGTTTTTTTCCTGAAGTTGTCTTTCAAGGTCAGAAGAGAGTTGAGTTTATTACTGATCTCTATTTCTTGAGTTAGATCCCTAGAAAAATCATTATGTTTTTAGTTAGTTTGTATTTGGATAAGTTCATGCTCAAGGGAGTTAATTTCATTACCAGTTTGGTGTGCTCTATCTTTGCACCATAGCTTTAATTTTTTTCTTCAAGAGTTTCAGCTTTATAATGTAAGCAAAGACATCATTTGAGTGAATTGAATTCCAGGTGTCTTCAACAATTTTATTACAATCCGCAATAATGTTCAAGGCATTATTGATTCTAAAAGGAAAAGTAAGCTTAGTTTCTCTAGTTTTGAGGCTCACTAGAATAGGGTGATGATTAGAATTTAGTTTAGGCAAGGCGATGCTAGAGATGGTATTCAAATTGTTAATGGACATCGAATTTGTGAAGGCTCTATCCAGCTTTCTTGCTAAGAACCTATTGTGTTTTTTTTCTATACCAAGTATATTTTTCACCAACAAGATTAATCTCCACTAAGTTGTTAACATCCATGCAAGATTTTAAATCTTTAGTGGAGGCATCTGAATGTAGGTGCCCCAGTTTTTCACTAGGTCTGAGAATGGCATTAAAGTCTCCAATGATGATCAAAGGTTCTTTAATATGGTTATTGAGGGAGGATATATGATGCCATAGAGTTCTACTATTCTGATATCTATTGTAAGCATAAAAAATTATAGAAGAAGGAGCCATCATTAATTTTCACTTCACATGTCAAAGATTGGGAATATGTATTATAAATATGAGGATTACTTATCGAGGTATGGGCAAAAACCCATAAAGAGTCACAATTTTTATTATTAGAAATAGCGCCTATAAAGAAGTAACTATATCGGTATAGACTATTAATTTTAGAAGAAAAGGTTATTTTAGGCTCATATATAGCAAAAAGAATAAGTTTATGTGTAAATAAAAAGTTTTTTAGCGTTACCATGGTGTCATGGTTGGCAATACCCTAGAAATTCTAGTAAAAAAATATTCATTTGTACATACGTTTGGGGCTTGTCCGCTTATTTCTGTTACCTCCGGAGTTCTTTCCCCACTTAGATTTCCTCAATTGTTTAGAAGAATCCTTATTTGGGGTTGAATGTGTTTTCTGTATGTTCATGGAAGAGTTAGAAGAGATATTAATATTTTTTATACCTGTCAATAATTCCTCCTGATGGAGTTGTTTGTTGTCTTTAATGTGCTTTAAATCTATTTGTCCTGTGTCACAGGTTGAAATGACCTTTTCAGTTAAAGTTAGGGGGTTCCTGTGCATATCTAGAGCTCTCCCATTAGGATGTTTCTTGCTGTCCTGTATGATCAGTGTAGCAGGAGCTGAATCAGTCTTGTAAGTAGGGTTGCTAAGAACCTCTGTTTCAGCGTTTTTTGCAGATTCCTGTCCAGCAGTGTAGTGCGGTCCCCTGTATCTTTTAGGTGCTTGAGGCCCCCCCCTGTATTATTAATTTCCCAATTACATCATTTGGATTTGTATATGCTCAAGTTGTTTCCTTATTTAGCTGAGACTGTCTTGTGAGTAGGACTGTATATTTCCTCTATTTCAGGGGTGTTTGTATCCCTCTGTCTATCAGTGCATTGGGACTCACTGCTTTATGTATCTGCTCTAGGCCCTTCTGTATTGGCTTTTTTCTGGTTGCAGTAGTTAGAGTTGCAAAAACTATGTACTTTGTGAGTGGTAGCAGCCATAAGGCTATTTTGGTTAGTTGGTTCTCTGTGAACAGACTGTTTGGAAGATTGAGAGTTATCAGAGCAAGAGTTCTTCAGCTTAAGTGCATTTGAGTTCTCAAAATCAGCAGGTAGGACTTTTAGCCTATGCTGCAGAGCTTTATCTTCCAAAGGGTGAGTAACATTGTTACCAGATTTATGTTTTTCTGTTTCTCCTTCCATCTATGTGCTTTTCCTATTATTGAGTTCTAGCCCATTTCCATTAGGTTTTACACCATAGTTGGCAGTGTCTAGAACCATGTAGGCTATTTCCACAAAAATAAAACTCTCTTCATTATCCAGTTCCTCCATGTCCACAATTTGTTCCCATGAGGGAGTTTCCTTTAAAGTAGTTGTTCCATCACCCTTCTTGACCCATTTTTCCTTTTTTTTCATGTGTATATTTTCCTTTTCTGAGTCAGCCTTGTAATTGTTTCTATTCCTCTTGATTTCAGTCCATCCTTTCTCATTCATTGGGTGTGCTTGTTTTTTTATCACTCGACAGTTGATAACAGTATTCCCAATGATTTTGTAGTAATGTTTCTTGTGTTCATACTCAATCCTAACCTCAGTTCTATATTCCTTTGCATTGAAAGAAATGGCATGCGGAAGCTTTGAATCAAGATCAACTTCCACCATGACACTTTCATATTTCCCCAACTCTCCATTCAGTGTTCTCTGATCTATCTTCAGGGGGACGTCAATATAGGAGGTGAGGTCATTTAGGATTTTGGGGTGCCAAAAATACCAATTTAGACCATCAAATCAAACCCATATCTTTGACATGGTGTTCCTATGAGTAAAAGTATTAAAATCATAGTCCCAATTTGATAATCTAAGGACACCTGGTTGTAGATGTACATTTCCATGTTTCTAGACTCGATCTAATTCCTCCTGTGGGTGCAGGATAATATTGAAATAGCCTTTCTTGAGTGGAACTAATTTCCAATTAGTTGATCCCCAACAATGTCCAATCCTAGGTTTTATCTCAGTATATTACCATGGTTTATCGCCTTGCAAGTAAGAGATGCATCCAAGAACAGAAAACTTACAATTTTTTTCCCTCTGTTGTAGTGCATTAGGGTGTGCATAAACTAGAAATCCCCCATCTTCATGTTTCTTAATCCTTGAGGGGGTCGTTGAGGAAGTACTTTTCTGGTATAATCCCTTGAGGGCTTCGAAGAAGAAGATCCCTTTAATTATATGCATCAAGTATTGAATGGTATCCTCTGATGGAGTTGCATACCTTTTTACAGTTGGTGCTTCGCACTCGAAGGATTGTTCCCAATCTGGATCTAAATAAGCCATTGGAGTTTAGATTCATCAATCCAAATATTATTCATCTCCACGATTCATGAAATAGGGTTTTCCAGGTATCCATTCGTGAGCTCCGTACATATTCCTTATCTTTTAATGGAGAATATTCTATAGATAAATATCATATGGGCCAAATGAATCGGATCCAAAGAGAACCCCTAGTAACAACGTGAACACTGCCTAGGGGGAGGTAACAAGTAATTGAATACTCCATGATAGGTGACCCTTATCATGATTATGCCGCTAGTAATTTTTACACTCAATTACCTTCACCCAAACGATGAATAATATTGATACCATTGATAATGAGAGAATTTCATTTGCAAATCAGATACATGATTTCCTAAGGAGTTAAATTGAGGCCTTTGATGGATCTATGTATGATCTTCAAGTCTTTATCCACTGTAGTCAGTGAAATATGTTTGAATGACATAATTCATGTTCATGAATAATTTCATTAGCTTCCATACCAAGAGAGTCTCCTTTCCCATAAAATGTTCTGATGGAAAAGAACACTAATCTTGTGGTGTCATGAGAAATAACTCCCAAGTGTGTGAACCCATAATTACAGGACCCATAAAAATTATGTTTAAGTCTATGTGAAGGGGGAATCAATCTTAACCAGTGTCCCACTAGTGGGGAAATTGGATTAGGTTTTGTACCACTATGTGACATACAACTCCTTAAAGAGGGTTCCACTTCTAAGTGATTCAGTATCTATGCAATATCCATGCTTATATAATGTTTCATCAACAGAAAGTAAGTTCTGGAAGATTGGGGTCCATTTTACTGAAACATGTTTCACTCATCTGATATACACCAGGTACCATCCATGATAATGTTGGAGTGATCCATAATTTAATGTGTATTACTACCATAATAGCTAAAACTACACTGAAGGAACTCCTCAAAGGACTCCACATCTGTTTTCAAACCAATTAACTCACCCAAATGCACCCATTCATTAATCACCCACTCTCTCTGATAGAATATATGCATAGTAATTTCCTCCTTTTGCACAATATAATCTGATAACACATATTATAATTTGATACCCTTACCCATAACCATGACATTAATGGGTATCACATGATTCCATTTTATAAAAATAAGAAAATTATACTCAGTCCAAATTATCTTGTACATAATACTATCCCCCCCACAAATCATAGACTTGATACAATATCATCATCCCCCTATAATACTTGGCTGATAATATTCTTGACATGGATCCCTTGAACATACATTCATCTAGAGAATATTCCATATTAATACCATCAAATATATATTTTGGATGGGATTATATATCACATGAATGGATTTTGGTGGAGACTATCTCGACTAGAAGAAAACGCCAGTGTGGGAATCCTAGATATCCTAACAAATCTCCCACTTAGGTCCAATCCCAAAAGTTGATATCCCCATGATAAATAATCTAGTATGATTGTTGTTGATTCAATATTAGATTTATTTTACTAGAAATCCAAATGGATGAATAATATCATCAAGACATTCTCAAAACATTGAAATAATTACCAGTGATAAACTTTCACCAAAGAGACCACCATTTAATAACCTCCCAAGAAAACTTACCTTGATAATAGTGCACCTCTCCCATATTTCTCAAATCAATACCTCTAGGATCAACATGTCTAGAAAGTCTATTCCAAGAGACCCAATGACACATTACACCCCTAATAATCCCAAATAAATGAAAAAATGGGCTATCAGTGTCTTTAAGGACCAATATGGGAACCTTGAGAATCGATAGAATATGCATCTCAATGGAGGAGAAAATTCAGTTGATGAGGGTGATTCTCCCACCAATGGAAAGGAAATGGTTTTTTGAACTTGTGATATGAGGGATGATTTTAATAACCACATGTTCAAAGAGTATGATGAAAATATTACTGGTGTCTAGTGGACCACCCATATAATCTATAGGTAAGCGATTTATATGATTTTCAAGAATGTGTTTAATATTTTGTCTTTACATATCTGAACATGGGGGAGGAAAAAACAAAACTTTTTTCCTGGTTAATGTTTTTACACTCCATATGGAGTATTATTCCATATTGTTGTTAAAACCCCTAATAAAAGTGTTGAAACCTTTGATAAAGAGGAAAATATATTTAGCAAAGAATAGGTGAGATACCCAACTAATGCGAGTTGTATTGTGGTAAGGTAGAATTGTTCAATGCTTCATATTAGAAGTAATGAGTATACTAAGAGCATCTTTACAATTAATAAAGATGATGGGAGATAGTGGATCTCTCTATCATAATACCTTAATCAATTTTAAAAATCCACATTGCCTCCTTATGAATAGAATAGTGAACCAGGGTGAGCTGAACCATTAGAATAGAAAATCAACAACCTATTATGAGAACCCCATACATCTCATCACGTAGAGAGATAAGGTACACTTGATCTAATAATAAGACATATACATATTTATCTTGATTATAATTTTATAACTCACCACCTTATATATCCAATCATATATTGATTTGTGCCCATGGATCCATGAATAAACTCACCTTTAATAAAACCATTTTTCTCTCCAGATCCCCAATTATGGATATCCTTAGAGAGACTTCTATTAATAAGGGATGCTAAATAATTATAAGAGAAATCCAAAAATATGATGGTTCTTTATTTCCTAATGTAGGAGGGTTATCTCACCTTAGGAATCAACTTCATTTTTGTGACACAAGAAACCCATGGTAAGGAGACACTATGAAATAAATCTTGAATGGATTTAATCAGATCATTTTTCATGATATCCCATGATCTCACATAGAATGATCCTAGGAATCCATCTAGTCGTGATAAACTCTACTCATTTAGGTATCTAATTGTGTCCCAAACCTCCTCTTCATCTAGAATTATATCTAAAAGGTTTTTGATATACTGAGATACCACTTTTAGTATAGATTTGAAGATGTCCGCTTAACATCATGGGTATTCATTATACATTAATGGGATAGGGTTGAAGTGTAAGGGATTTAATGATTATACATCCACATTACCAATCAATTATAGATCACTAATGAAATATCTATCCTCCATCTTAATTTTTAGTGAAATACCATGCCATTTTTCTTTCAAGAATGCATAGAAGAATATCTTATTATGATCTCCTTCACTGAGCCAGGTGGCCCTCAATATTTTATTCATACATATCTCATGTATCCTCTAGACTGGGTTCCACACAATAAATATCTATTTTATGGAATCTATGTCATTTATAAAAGAAGGTATGAAATTTTCCTAGGTGTTTATATTCCATTTTAGTGTCTCAAACTTATTTTAAAGAACGATTCAATGATTTCATTATATATACATATCCCAAGAGTCCAACACTACAGTGTGGTATTTTTTTGATGCACCAATCAGTTTGATAAGAATAAATTTCCTCCACCATTATGTCTATACATCATTGTGATGATAATAGGAGAATTATCAAACAACGAAAGAATTATATATATGACCTCTAAATTAGGGAAAGAAGATATACCTTTGATATTGTCAAGATAGAGATCCAACCTACATCAAATATTTCAAGTAACTCTCTCTCAGTTGCACCAATTAAACTTATCACATGAAAAAACCTGGCTAAAGAGGCACTTCAGATATATGAAGGTCGATAAATCCATCCTTTCCCTATAAGGAAATATTCAGCCACCATTATTTTCTGATGTATCCATAATATTATTAATGTCCCCAACTACTATCCATGCAGAGTATCCCTGGTTTAAGCCTTTGAGGTCCCTCTATAAACTTTCTCATAACCTAACATCACACTTTTATAAATAAATGAAAAATAAACAGACTACGTTACCAATTCTTACTTTCCCCGAAACGTGATGATCAGAGGCTTCCTGCTTCTCAATAGAGGTGTGTGACTTCTATAAAATCTATATATGATGATTAACAGGCTCCCCATCCATGTAATATCACAAATAAATCTTTCTAGAATACTCCCAAATTAGGAAGATTCATTTTTTATATTTATGAATTACAACAAGAGGAAAATTATTCTAGGAGGCCTCATTGGGGAGGAAATCCATAATGACATGGGCTCCCAGGACTCAAGAATTATTTAATATAAGAGGGTTACTTTAAATAGGGTGTCATTAGAACTATCCATAGGTGTGTAGAGACTTATAGTTTGAGATTTATAATATGATGACATGTTCTTTGACCCATATAGGGTCCATACACATGATGAGTTGGTGGTATAAGCGAGGGGGGTCTGAGGCTCATACACTAATAGAGGAGAATCATTTAAGACCTAATCATGTGACAAAGTGTGAATATATTTGATTTAATACACATTATTTAATGCAATATATCTATTTCACATTATTAAATTATATATAAAATAGGTGAAAGGGTCCTAGGAAGTAGAAATAATCATGAAGAACCAATATGAGAAAACACTTTCACTTATCCTTCTAATATTTAATGGCGGGACGGGATGAAAGGAAATATCATAGCTAGAGGAGGAGGTAAAATCATTAGAAATAAAGGAATGAGTTCCATGGATTGATGGAATGAGAAAAAAACTGCCCGATGATTCATAACTTGTTAGAGAGGGAGGACCTCTAATGGTAGAACTGAGAAAATAATAGTAGCTTCATTGAATGCCAAAGCCTCAAGATCTGTTGATCAAGTATCCTATGAAGTTGGAGACAAAAATACATGATTATGTGAGGTATTTAGCTTATGCAAGGTCAAATGATAGGAATACTCCTCTCTACACACTGCCAAAGAAAGTCTGTGGAGTTGAAATGATGACCATCATTGGGTCTCTAAGAGATAAATGATAGGTTTCATCCATTCCAACTTTTCTCCAACATATATAGGGATATATAGTGGAGTAGGAAAGGAGGGGTCCAGAATGATGTAAATCTGTATTGATGAGGGATTTTGAAGTTGATTAGCATGGTCATCCATGCATATGAACTCTCCAAAATATTCCCTAATCTTCTCTCGAAAAGAAATGTTTTGAAATGGGATTGGGAGTCCAGGGAGCTTGGTTTACACCACTAAAAGAGTTGATTCCCTCCACGATGGGCCTCTATAGAACACATGGAGATCATAATGTTCCATCGATTGGGATATTTATTTCTTCAATACCATGATTTGATGAAATCATAACTTGAGAATTGAAAATGAAAATTGAATTTCTATTAAACTCCAAAACTCTATCCAAATGATCTATCGACTAGGTGTTCATGAAGTTATGGAATAATTCTAGAGGAGGTTTGTCGATATCGAACCATGACACTAATTTCCACATGATATGTTCCATGTACTCTTTAATAGAGGAAGGTGGAAACATTAGTACATGAAATATATCAAACAATCCCTTATGAGAAGATTCAATAGGAACCTATAGAAAAAGAGTAAGATTTTTTTTGGTGGGGGTGAGTAGAATGTATTTTAGAGAAGCCTTCATTGGGAGATCCAAACCTAGTGAGTGACATTTCTTATCCTTTGAAGATGGAGCTACAATTAATAAAGGGATTGGGGGTAGGGGAGGAGGATGATCCAAAATCTCCAGCTCCTCATAGGAGGCTATGTCCTCTGTAATAGTAAGAGAATATCAAATCCACAGTGTCTCATGTATAATGTTCTTCAATTTTTTCCATTTACAATCGACAATAACGCCCTGATGCCCCTAATATCTCCCACCCAGTCCTAATACATGTCCCATATAGTACCCAACCATTTAATAATTATCTATGATTCCATATTTTATATCAAAAGGATTCTCACACAACAAGACACCAAATCCAGGGCTCCCACATAAACATATCATGCATCCCATCTTGTTTCAACCACCCACTCTTTGGAACCAATACATATCAAACATTGGCATACCAGAATACCCCCATAAAGAACATGATATCATATAAACATATTAACAAATATTCATATTATGATTCATATCCTGAAAAAACATAGTTACTTGGTCTAGTGATATATAATTATACCAAGTATCATTAATGGTATAACACTATATAGGTTATTTTTGACACTTTAGATGGCTGAAATAACATTAGAATCACATGAAAGGGCTCCTTCATCAGGGAATCCAATTTCTAAACTGACCCACTAAGGACCACTATACATTCCTTTAGTAGAGTAATTATATAGACATCATCATAGAATATCCCTTAATAAGATCCACATAAACAATCATTAAATAAAATATAACACTATTCAATTGAATAGAATTCCACAAACAAGTCAAATTATAAAACACCATTAAATTTGTACTTAATACTTAAAATTTTTAAACCTATTTCAATAGTGAAATCAATCACATATAAGTATGAAAATTTCATTTGAATGTTACATTCCAAATATGATTTAGGTACATACGCCTTTTTCCAGTATGTTCTAAGACTGAAAAACACTAAAAAATATGAAATAAAAATACTATACATTAATAAATAACTAAACTATAACATTGAAAATAAATAATAACAATCCCAAATCCCTAGTGACATGGAAATCACACAAAAAATGTCTCTAAAACTAACTTTTCCATGGTCAATCACATTCTCTAACATATACTGTAACGACCCAAAATTGTATTAATGAAAATCAATCTTGATATAATAATATGTATTATTATATAATATGGTTATATAACATATTCAATTCCTTGGATTTATGTTTTTTTATTTTAAAATACCATTAATAATTGTCACTATTGCTAAAATAGGCGTTAAACAGTGATCACATGATTAGTATAAATATATGGATTTAACAAATCCAATTTACTCAGAAAAATGAAGTGATGGCGTCATCTAGTAGAATTTATGCATATGAAACCCATTTGTCGGAGCTCAAAAAGGATTTGGTGTCATTGGGATTCACTCTTCACCAAGCCCAAGCTAAGCTTCAACACGTTAAGCTCGAACAAAACTGCTCATGGGAGAAGTGGAAGTTGAGAGAGATTACCGCCAGGGCGATGTTATCCGAGCCACACTAAGAGTCTGTCACCATCCCACACCTTACCCTTTAGTCTTATTCCAGTGTTATAAGGGGTTATGTGATGATACCCTAGTACTTTGATTATGTACATTATTTTTGTATAGATAATATACATTCATTTTATTATTGTTACTTTGTAAATAGTTTTTAAAGGAAAATAATATTTTTAGTTAATTAAGAAATATATTTTTATGAAGTAATGTTGATTTAATTAAATAATATTTTAATAAAATATTCTCAATAAATTAATATTTATTAAATATAAATTACCTTATAATTATTATGGATATGATTGTGATTTTTATTAAGGTTTGAAAGTTATTTTTGTCAAAAACCATAAATTTTCGATAAATATCGATTTTTATTTAAAAAGTAAAAATTCACATATTTAAAATATTATTTTGATAAAATGAATATTATTTTTGGAATCAGGATTTCAAAATTATACAATTGTGAATTTTTCATAATTTTCTAAGATAATCAAGTTTTTGGGTAAAAATAAAATACCATTTAAAAATATAATGTGTTTTATGACATCATGATGACCAAATAGCGATGTAATAAAATATTATAAACATTTTTTTCAGACAATATTTGTTTTAAAATAAAAACAATGTGATTTTAGCTTTTTTGGATTTATTTTAAAAAACATTAGTGGGCCCTCCGAGACTTATAAAACATTAT
Organism: Viscum album; assembly: GCA_963277665.1. Taxonomy (NCBI): domain Eukaryota; kingdom Viridiplantae; phylum Streptophyta; class Magnoliopsida; order Santalales; family Viscaceae; genus Viscum; species Viscum album. The sequence continues at coordinate 999,240,014 of OY728135.1, forward strand.
AACTTTTTAAATTCATTTCCTTGAGAGTGTGACTCACCTCCATAGAAGAAAGCCTAATATTTTAAGAAGTCTGGACATTGGACTTATAAAATAATTTTTTACCCTCCCATTTGGGAAAAACAACAGGCAAAAACAATGGGTTGGTTTATGGTTTTGATTTGTTTAATGTGTAGTGTCCAAAACATTAATAATAAAGAATTCCCTCCCTTTTCCTATATAAACCCACACAAGATCCCACTTCTAGTTCCCTCAAAGCCTTTGGAGCTCGACCAACCTCTTCCCTCCTCTCTATAGAATCCTCCCAAGGCACCCAAAGCTCCCAAGAAGTCTCTCTCAATCCTCTCCCAAGCCATTGGTATCACACTTCCAAGTAAGGGATTTCTTCCTCTCTCGTATTTTTTCCCAAGTTTCATTATGTTGAAATACCCATTTATTTTTTAATTAAAAATATTTCGGTATGATTTCTCACCTCCCCCATACTTCCCTACTTATGTCTAAATGATGATAAACCCCATTTTTGTCTCATTAATTCCTCTCATGTACACTAGTTACCATGCCAAAATTCTGTAATTAATTTCTCTCTCCTCATTTACATTCAAGAATTTATTTTGTATTCTGAATGTAAAATTCCATTAATTATTTTGGGACATGTATCTATATAACCCCCATAATTTCCATTTCATGTACAGATGATGATACACCACATTCTCTATCATCAACCATTTTTATGAATTCTTATGCCACATCGTTATGCTGTCGCATTTGCACCACGATTTTCCAAGCCAAAGTCATTGTGTTGTGAATACCATGCCTATTTCTCTATCAAGGGTATTCACCTTTATGAATGTTTACTTATTGATTATGTAGTTTCGTGTAAGAATTATAAATTCCGTTATCATGAAATAAATGATGATCTTTAATGATTCCATGTGGTATGATCCTTGTGGCACATTTATTCCTAAAATGAAATGTTTATGAAGGGTGAGCCCTGATAGCACTCCAATTCCATGGGTAAAGATTAATATCATGATATGTCAAGTGAAAAAAGGGTTTACTCCTGATAATTCATGTGCAGTGAGGGTTTACTCATGCTAATTCAAGTTCAATGAGGGGTTACTCATGCTCCAGGTGCAATGAGTCTTGGCTCATGCTAATACCATGTTAAGTGTTGTTGCCACATTTCCATGTTATGATAATCATGATATATCATGCCTTTATGTTCATGTTTATCTTATTCTCCATTGATTTTCCAATTACCTAACATGTTGTGTATTATTTATATTATTCATTGTTTACTCCCTTACTGTGCTTTATAGCTCACTCTTTTCTTATGCATGTCCTCAGGTTATCCCATGAAATGCTAAGTACGTGGAAATGTAGTGGTCATGTAAATGAAGTTTTCAATAAAGATGTTGTGTTTCATGTTTTAAGTCATTATGTAATTTTTTTAATCACCAAATAAACTAGACCTCTCAATATTCTATGTTTTATCAATGGAAGATTTTATGTAATAAATCGCGTTTAAGTGTGTAATAAAAAACATGGTTGTTACAGTTGGTATCAAAGGATAGGTTTTGTTATTTTTTGGGATTAAGATTAGAAAACCCTAGTTAAAGCCATAAAGATAAAACTAAGATTAATAAAAACATCCCTATTTTTTGGTGATTATTTATTAAGTGGTTTATCAAGAAAATACATCCCTGTCTATATAAGAGTAGGTAGAGGCGTCTCTGGAAAAGATGTAACTAGGAGTGAAAACTCTAACAAGGAGTTTTGTTCTTGACCCGGGAATCCTATTACACAACAACGGGCCTTTATACACTCTTGGTTACGATACTCTTGGGGGATATTCGTTGGTAAATTCACAAGCTTAGTATGAACCATTGTAAAGGGAATAAAAAAATTCCCCTAATAATAAATGTTGTGAAGAAGATCACGGATAACATAGATTTATGCCTATAGATTTTTAAGTTAAGGAATTAAAAGGTATTTATAAGTCATCTATTTTTGTCCTTACCCTTTAGGTTTTACCCCTAACATTCCTTTTATTCCAGCCAATGTCTGGTAATATGAGGAATCATGCTAACAACCGACGTGAAGATCAATGTGATGATTTATCTAATGAGATACCCAATCCAATGGGAGTGGAAATCGTGAAATATTTCATGATACTCTCTCAATTAACTCATGTTTTGAATTGAAAATGGGCCAAGAGAAATTTTCAACCCCCCTAATAAATAACATGTTGCAATCAAAAACATTATGAGATAAAGGCCTCTTAATTTTAATGGATCATTGGATCCCTCAATTGCCGAATAATGGACCAAATACCTTGAAAAGATCATATCAATCCTTCAATGTTCCAAACAAGAGTAGGTTCTTCTAGCTACTTATTATATGAAGGGTGATGTCTATAAATGGTGTATATGGATAAAAAATACGAATCCTGTGGATGAGATCAAGGCATTGGAATGAAAGGATTTCTGGAAAATGTTTTTTGATAAATATTTTTCTCGCACCTTATAAATTAAGATGAAAAGGTACTTCCTTTCCCTCAATAAAAAAGACGACGAATCTATCAGAGCATATGAGGAAAACTTCACAAGGCTTTAATGATTTACATTCATCTTTTTTGTTACCCTTGAATGAAAGTTTGACTGTTTCTATGGTGGCCTAAAACCTATCCTATGGAAATCCCTAGTAATCATTTACTTGGATAGCTATGAGATAATTGTTCGATGTTCCCTCAAGTTCAAAATGGAGATCAATTAATATTAGGGGTATCATGGTGATAGGAATCATAATGTGGAATTTAATTATGGTGGTCTGATGGATAAATCTAATTGTGGAAAGAAAATCCCACGCCCACTTTCCAAATGTGTGGAAAGAAGCACCCTAGAAATTTCTTGAAGGGGACGAGGAAATGATTTAGGTGTGGAAGAGAAATGCACCTACCCATTAACTACTGACAATAGTAACCTGAGGCTGTGACATAGGAGAGAAATGCTCGGTTCGACCCTCAATACATTGTTCATTTCTTTAACTACAAATAACTTGGGCACCGTGAAAATCAGTTCCATAAGACTAGGGTTTTCAGAGGCAACCTACAATCTCCAAGGTATCAAGGGTGATATTTTTCCATCACTACCATTTAAGTGAACCCTAACAATGAAGTGGTGATAGGTACGCTAGTTATTCATTCAATAATAGAGACCACACTTTTTGATTCTGGATTTATGCATTCTTTTATATCCAAAATGTTTAGTAGAACAATCCCAACACCACAAAAAATCATGGAAGTAATGACGTTGGAGAGTATGAAAAGTGGGGCAATCATTGCATTCAATGAATATAACTCCTCCCCGGTCACAATTTGTGGACTGAAATTCCTGAAAAACATCATCATACTCACTCTAGTGGAATTTAATGCAATTCTTGGCATGTATTGGCTATTCATATATAGATCCAACATAAATTTATGTGAGAGGGAAATAACTCAACATATGGAGAATTGACCCAAAATCCTATACAATTGAAAGGATGAAGATGAATCTTTTTTAGAACCATCATCTCAAGCATGGATATTTCTGCTCTATGACTAAGTGTATTTGTATCAGATTATTGAGTATAAGAATGCAACCATCCTTGAAGGCATGCCTATTGTGAGAGAATTCCCGGAAGTGTTTCTTGAGAAATTTCCTGGTCTTCCTACTAGAAGAGATATTTAATTGTCAATTGATCTTACACCTAGGTGATTTCCAATATTTAAAACTCTATATAGAATGGTTGTTGTGATGATTTTGGAGCTTAAGAAAATACTACAAGAGAATCTGGATAAACGGTTTATACGCCCAAGTGCTTCACCATGGGGTGCACCAGTCCTATTCATCAAGAAGAAGGATGGGTCAATGTGCCTTTGTATTGATTATCGTGAGCTCAAGAAAATCATAACAAAGAACATGTATCCTATTCCAGGAATTGATGACTAGTTCAACCAGCTATGTGGAGCATAATACTTTTCCATGGTGTACTTTCGATCAGGATGCTACCAAGTAAGTTTGAAGAAGGAGGATATCCCCAAGACTACATTTCATACAAGGTACAAGCACTATGAATTCATAGTAATGCCTTTCGAACTCACAAATGCTCCAGCAATGTTCATGGACTTGATGAATAGAGTCTTTAGATATTACCTTGACAAATTTGTGGTAGTATTTATAGATGATATTCTAATATACTTCAAAACCAAGGAGGAGCATGAGGAGCATCTAAGCAGTGTACTAGATACCTTGCAAAAGGATACGATTTATGTAAAGTATAGCATGTGTGGGTTCTTGTTGAATGAATTCCCATTTCTGGGTCATATCATCACAAGCAATGGGAAATTTTTAGATCCCTCCATGACAACTACAATTGAGGGATGGCCAAGGTTAACATTGATAAAGGATATCCATATCTTCCTTTGGTTAGTTGGATATGATTGATGATATGTGAGAAATTAGTCATGATTTAAAACCCTCTTACCAAGTTAACTTGGAAGGGAGGGAAGTTTTCTAGGAGTGATGAATGCAAAGTGTGTTTACCCTCTCCATTCAAGGTAGCATTGAGATTGCAGAAGAAGAAACTGACTCCCAAATTATTTTCAAAGAACTCCTCGGCACTGGCCAAGTTCCCTGGTCGATCATGTACCCCATCATGATGAGTCATGTTCTTATCTACAACACCATCCAGTTGAGTCACACACACCGTGAGGGAAACGAGGTGGATGATCATATTGCGAATCTTGCGGTGCATGTTCTGGGTTCGTCCTGTTTCTACAACATTATCCATTTAGATACCGAGGTGGTTAACCTCATTGGAGGGGATGCCCTCGGTCTCCATTACTTCTGACCCCCCTAGTCCACTCACACTCAATGTACACTTTTAATTTTGCCTTTTAAGTAAAGAATTGATGATGATGAATTCAAAGAGTGTTTCAAGGAGTTGAAAAAGAGGATTATCACTGTTCTAATGATCACTTTACCCACAAGTGGATAAATTTTTGTGGCATTCATTGATGCATCAAAGAAGGGAATGGTCTATGTGTTGATGAAAAATGACAAATTCATTGCCTATGCTTCAAGGCAATTGAATGTTCATGAGAAAAACTCTCCTACACTTGATCTGGAGTTGGTTGCAGTAATCCTCACTTTGAAAATTTGGCGGAATTATCTCTTTGGGGAGAAGTGTGAAATATATAAAGACCAAAAAAGCCTCATGTAAATATTCACATGTAAGGAGTTGAACATGCGCCAAAGAGGATGGTTAGAGCTGATCAAATAGTATGACTGCTCAATCCATTATTACCCTTGGAAATTGAAAAAGGTGGAAGAAGCTCTATGTAGAAAGGACCCATCAATTCTGTCATTTATGGGAATTGAAAAGGATCCAATCTTCTTAGATTTGATAAAGATGGACATGGGAATCATAAAGAAGGGAACATCATCAATCTTTTCACCAATTATTGCTCAAACATCTTTTTTGGAAAGGTTAATAGATGCTCAAAAAGATGATATAGGAATTTCAAAGAAGGTGGAAACTATCAAAAAAGAAAATCCTCATAGTTTAATGTTAATGAAGAATGAATTGTGATATTTGGGTCAAGACTATGTGTTCCATCGAATCCAGAGTTAAAGAAGGAGATTTCGGATGATGCACATATTTTGAATTTCTCCATTCACCTAGGAAAAAAAGTTGTATTGAGATCTTCAAGAGCCTTATTGGTGGGATAACATAAACAAGGAGATCATTGAGTATACATAAAAGTGCCTAGTATGTCAAAAAGTGATGTCTTATAGGAATAAGTCTAATGGGATGCTGCAACCATTACCCATACCAGCATGGAAATGGGAGAACATCACTATGGACTTTGTCACCGGACTTCTGAAGACATCCAAAGGAAACAATGATATCTTGGTTATTGTGAATTGTCTTACTAATACAACAAACTTCATTACACATAGGGAGGATTTATCATTGGATAAAATGGCACATATATACATAAGAGACGTGGTAATGATGCATGGAGTACCACTATCGATTGAATTTGATCGAGATCCAAGATTCACCTCTATGGTTTGGAAGAGTCTTCAACATGCTCTAGATACTGATCTGAAATTCCATATGACATATCATCCTCAAACTGATGGCCAATCTATGTGTACTATCCAAACACTTGAGGACATTTTGAGAGCATGCTCAATGTATGTAAAAAGAGGATGGGGTCAACATATTTCTCTATTTGATTTCTCTTAGAACAACAGTTTCTACTCAAGCATCCAAATGGATCCTTATGATACCCTGTATGGGAAGAGGTACATAACACTGGCATATTGGGATGAAGTTAGGGAGAGGAAAGTCCTATGTCTAGAAATGGACAAATAAATGGTGGAGAAGGTTAAGACCATCCAACAACACATTAAAGCTGCTCAGAGTCAACAAAAGAGCTATGCTGATTATCGTTGATGAGACCTAGATTTGGATGTCTGAGACATGGTATTCTTCCACATATCGTAGTGGAAGAGGGTTATGAGATTTGGGAAAAGGGAAAGATTAGTCCAAGGTAGAACGACCCTTTTGAGATCCTTTATCACATTAGAGTAGTGGCCTATTGACTAACACTCCCACCAAACCTATATCAAGTACATGATGCATTCCATTTATCACTCTTGAGGATGTAAATACCTGACCCATCGCATGTACATAATCCAGGGGTGGTTCTATTAGAGAATTACCTCACCTATGAAAAGAATATGGTGATGATCTTAGATTATATGGAAAAAGTTCTACGAAACAAGACAATTCCCCTCGTTAAGGTGTTATGGAAAAAATAAAAGTTTGAAGTGGAAATGTGGGAATCAGAGGAAGGGATGAAGCAGAGTTACCCCCATCTCTTTTAGGTAGAGAAAAACAAATTTTTAAGGGGAATTTTCTTATGGGGGGAAGACAGTAGTGACCTATACTTTTATTAATGAAAACTTTCTCTTGATCTAATTAAATGTTCTATTATGTAAGATGGTTATATAACATATGATCTTCCTTTGTTTTATGTTTTTTCATTTTAAAATACCATTAATAATTGTGATTGTTTCTAATATATCTGTTAAACAGTGATCACATGATTAATATAAATGCAGGGCTTTAACAAATCCAACTTACCCAGACAAAGGAAGCGATGACCTCATCCAGTAGAATTTCTCTATACAAATCCCATTTTTTAAACCTCAAAAAGGAGGTGGCATCATTGTTCTTTTCTCTTGACCAATCTCAAGATGAGATTCAACACGTTAAGCTCGAACCGAACCACCTATGAGAGAAGTAGTATTTGAGAGATATTACTATCTGAGCGATGTTATCCGAGCCACCCTAAGAGTCTATCACCATCGCACACCTTACCCTTTGTTCATATGAGGGTGTTATAAAGGGTTATGTGATGATACCGTAGTACTATGATTATGTACATTTTTTTGTATAGATAATATACATTCATTTTATTATTGTCACTTTGAAAATAGTTTTTAAAGAAAAAATATCATTTTTTAGTTAATTAAGAAAACTATTTTGATGCATTAATGCATTTTTGAATTAAATAATTTTTTAATAAAATATTATCACTAAATTACTTTTTATTAAATATAAATGACCCTATAATTATTTTGGAAAGATTGTGATTTTTATTAAGGTTTGAATGTTATTTATGTCAAAACCCATGAAATTTCGATAAATGTTGGGATTTATTTTAAAAGTAAAAATTAACATATTTTTTAAATTATTTAGATAAAATGAATATTATTTTTGGAATTATGATTTCAAAATTATCCAATGGTGAATTTTTCATAATATTTTGAGACAATCGAATTTTTGGGAAAAAATTAAACACCGTTTAAATATATAATGTGTTTTATGACATCATAATGAACCAACAGTGATGTAAAAAATACTATAAACATTATGTTCATACAATATATGTTTTACCATTAATATAATGTTATTTCAGGTTTTTTTTGTTTATTTTTAAAATATTTAATGGACCCTCCAAGACTTATAAAACATTTTTAATATTTCAATTGATTTCCTCGAGAGTGTGACTCACCACCACATAAGAAATCCAAATATTTTAATAATTCCAGACATTGGTATTATTAAATAATATTTTAAAATACCCTCTGGAAAAAAATCATGGCAAAAAACCATGGGTCTATTTGTGGTTTTGGTTAGTTTAATGTGTAGTGTCCAAAACCTAAATAATAAAGAATTCCCTCCCTTTTCCATTATAAAACCACCCAATATTCCACTTCATATTCACTAAAATAATTTTAAGCTCAAAAAAAAAAAATACTTACTCTATATATAATCCTCTTATATCACACCAATCTCCCAATAAATCACTCTCAATCCTCTCCCAACCCTTTAGGATCACAATTCCAAGTAAGGGATTTCTACCTCTCTCGTTTTTTTGTCCAAGTTTTATTATGTTGATATACCCTTGTAATTTCAATTAAAAATTCTTGGGTATGATTTCACACCTCCCTAATACTTCCCTCCTTATATATGAATGATTATATTCCCCATTATCCCTCATTAATTCCTCCCATGTACACCTGTTACCATGTTGAAATTCCGTAAGAAATTTCTCTCTCCTCATTTACATTCAAGAAATTTTTTGTATTATGAATCTAAAATTTCATTACTTATATTGGGATAGGTATCTATATGAACCCATTAATATCAATATCATGTATATATTATGACACAACCCTTTCCATATCATCAGCAATTTTTATGACTTTTTATGTCACACTATTATGCCGCCGAATTTGCACCGCGATTTTCCAAGCCAAAGTCATTGTGTCCGGAATACCATGCCCATTTATCAATCAAGGGTATTCACCTTTATGAACATTTAATTATTTATTATATTGTTTCATGTATTAATTAGACATTTTTTATCATGTAATAAATGATTATATTTAATGATTCCATGTTGTATGATTCATGTGGCACACTTATGCATGAAATGAAATGCTTAAGAAGGGTGTGTCCGGATAGTGCTCCAATGCATTGGGTAATGATTAGTATCATGATACTTAAAGTACAATGAGAATTTAATCATGGTAATTCAAGTTTAATAAGGTTTTACTCATGCTAATTCAAGTGCAATGAGGGTTTACTCATGCTCCATGTGCAATTATCCTTGGCTCATGCTAATACCATGTTAAGTGTGTGCCACATTTCCATGTAACGATAATCATGATATATCATGCCTTTATGTTCATGTTTCTTTTATAATCCATATATATTACTATTTCCTAACATTTATTGTATTCTTCATGTTATGCCCTGTTTACTCCCTTACTGGGATTTATAGCTCACCCATTTCTTACGCATGTATTCAGGTTATCCATGTAATGCTTTGTACGAGGAAATGTTGTGGTCCTGTAAAACATGTTTTCAATAAAGATGTTGTGATTCATGTTTTATGTTGTTATGTAATGTTCCTATTCTCTAAATACACTATACTTCTCGATATTCTATGTTGTATCAAGTATATATTTTATGTAATAAATCACGTTTAAGTGTGTAATAAAAAGTAGGGTTGCTATACATACCTATTACTTATCTACCATATCTTAAATTGTAAGACCAAAGAAAAGATTATTTAATAAAAAAATTTATCTTATCAGGCTTAAGATCATTAAAAAGTGTCTAGAATGGAGGAATCACTTGATCACAAATAGTCCTCTCTTATCCAAGTGGTTTATGACTAGGAGTACATGTCTAAAGTTTTTCTGTGGGGAGAATATACCCTCTTATTTGAGTAATACAAATAATGAAAATTACTAAAATCATCCAAATTAATAATCATAGTATACATAATTAATAAGAAGAATCGTTTTATAATTAAGATAAATTTTTAAGAGAATAATACATTCATATATCCCCAACTAATCTCCCATATGAACAATAAAATATGAAAAATATATACAAGTCATAAAATTCGCAAGAGTCTCTAAAACTATCTATGTGAATCACCTCTATCCGAATATCCAAATAACTATTGAGTTTTCTAAACTTTTTACACAACACATACTATACTAAAATTGAAGGAATACTTAAATTATACTTTCACTCCCTGTTTCCCGTTTAAATGATGAAAATTATATCTTTATACATCACCCCTAATGGTGATCCTAAGATAAGGAATATATAAATTTTTTGAACATGTGATCCACATTGAATAAATGAAAAAAGAGATAAATACTAATTAAATAATCTTCACTGATCCACAAGTCCTAATGTAACATATAAGGTTGACCATACCTGCGTTAGCTAGTTCCAGATGTCTCTAATCACAGAACATTATCATGATAGAGTTTGGATAAACACCATCCCTAAAATATCTCTTATATCATTAGTAAGTGGGAAGATATCCCACCATGGAATACCATATCACATTGGGGGAAAATAATCTCCACTTGAAATATCATATCAAAAACCCAAGGGTAAAGGCATACCATGAAGAAGCTCATATACAATTGGGGAATAAGTCCCACCATGAAACACACCATCTCACATTGGGAGGGGAATTTTCCCTTCAAAACAAATCATATCACAATATGGGATATCTGGACTATCTATAATTTTCATATATAATCAAGTGTAATGGATCCCACCACTAAAACATTTAATATTATAATTGGATAAAGTCATCATACCTCATAGACATCTTTTATTTCATTGAAGCGGTAACCGATCATTAGTGAAATTTTTTTGAATTATATTTGGGGAAAGGATGCCTGTCCTTGATGCATTTTGTATAATATTAGGGGGAATGAAAACCCAACCCAAATAATTCTCATCTCATCATAAATTTTTATGAGGATAGAGGACAAAACATAATATCTCATGAATCATACTTTTACAAAATAGAGCCCCACTTGGAAAAATATTATATATTGCATCATCAAGAAAACCATGGTATCTCTGCTCCCCACCCATGAAACATACATAATATCATAATTTAACCAATGTAATAACCATTATAAACCATGAAATATATCTAAAAAATCTCAAGGTAATAAAAAACCCTACCTAGATATTGCTTATATATCAGAAAAACATGGATCAATATCTATCATAAAAATCATCATATGGAATACACACGAAATTGGAAATACAACCTGCCCCCAAAGCTCAAAAACATATACCCATGGAATCTTCATGTCTGAAAAATCCATATAGACCAAGTCATACCTCAAAGTCTTTGAGAATCATATAATATCTATAAGACCATCCTAGTCTCACAATATCATCAGGATGAACACATCGACATTCTCATATTTCTAAAATAGTGTATTCTAGTGTCTTTTAGACCCATGGTTCTCTCAAATAACAAGGAAAAAAATATTTCCAATACCCAAGGTTTTATCTTAGTCTATAGGCCCCTTGTTGATCCATGATATAAGTGGTTTTTCCACATCTACATCCACATTGTATTATTATAACTTGGTCATGATTGCATGGATCAATACCATTCTATCTTGTACTATATACGTTTGAAATCCTATTCTATATCATGAAATAATCATTATGAACCTCACATTAGAATCATTCCATGTTCCTTGTTTGATAGATCTACACCCATCAACTAGAGGAACCCATCTCATCATAACCAAACCATCCCCGAGTTAACTCACTAATATATTCTGAAAGAAATGAGGGTCCCACTATCATGTTCAATACAGAATTATATATTTAATATACTAATCACTTATCCAATTCTGGATCTATGTAAATAAAAAAATTATAACCCTAATGATGTAAATGTACATGGAATTTACCATTGTCTACATAGTTTGTACACATAAAACCCAACTATGGGCATGTAACTCTTCCCATAATGACATTTATTTTCAAAGACAAAGTATATACTTGGGTGTACACTATGTTTAAATCTAATTAATCTCCCTAGGAATGTATAGTTTTCCCTCTTTACATGTCTTTCCCAAATACATGGCGTGTTTCAAACTCCCATGGCATGTAATCCACATAGGGTTCTGAGTCATGTACCCTAGCTCAATTCATCTCATGAAACCCATTATAGAATGCAACTTTTTGTTCCATGTACCTCACACTATGTGTCTGGACATTTTATTTACCACACCATGGGTTGTGTACTAATTTTCTTAGTTGAAATGTTGATATGGAGAACATCCTTGTGTACATTTTCTTCCACATTAATCACACTAGTAAACTACATTATTTTTGTTGTCGATGTAAACATGGTTTGAATGGGTTTTTCTTAATAAAAATCATCTATGATCCACCCCAAACATCCATTTAAAAAAAATACCTCTCGACATGTTTTAAGAAATCCCAAACAACTAAAATACCATTGTATAAATTAAAAGAAGAAATATAAATATTGATGATCTAGAAATCAAAATAATTTCTCACCTTAGTGTGGGCTGTTGAAGCTTCAAGGTTAGATCTTCACTCCCTAGCCACTACTTCTTGATCTTGCTTAAATAAACTCTTTATAATAACCCCATCATGCATATCACTCCCTCATTAACCTCTCTCAGATCACTAGAATGTGAGGGAACTTTGATCCATTTCATACAGGTGAGGGAGATAACACGGTGGAGGGTAAAACAAATAAAAAATAAAAAATAAAAGAAATCCCAAGTAATGACAAAAAATGGACCTAGAATATGAATGGAATTTATAACTCGACTAGTAAGTCCACAAGTTCTTGATTCAACATTAAATTTATAATTCCCATATAGAGCTCCATTTTGGTGATATCAATAGTCACACACACATCAATAATTAATACATATTTAATATATATTAAATATCTCAGTAAATACATCTAGCTTAGAATCTCACCAAAATCCATTTTGAGGTTCAATGTATCTTTTTATGAATAAAATAATAATAAAAAAAATAATTTGAAAAACTTTTATTTGGAAAAGTACCATTTTACCCTTTATAAGGACCCAATGTTCTGAAATCCACATGAGGACATGAAATTTATAACTATACTCAAACCATGTCCAAACACTTCCCTTTAATATGTTTCAACTATTGAAGTCCATATATGGATCCCAACTATTAAAATGTGCAATAATATGGGAAATAAAATTCAAATTTTCCTAGAAATTCACTAATTTCATTAATTAAGTTCACTACATTATCTCCAAAAAAATATTCTTTCGCATTATAAAATGAGTGACACACACACATATATATATATATATAAATTCATAGTTTTATAAAGCTCAATGAAAAAAACATGTTTAATAAAACATGCATTAATTAGTTAAATATCATATAATATATTTTATATAACACTTTCATAATAACTCATGAAAATATTATAATATATCAAAGTGTTGTCTCTATTATAATAAATCCATATATTACCATTTTAATACCACATGATCATACATAAGTTTTAATATTTTGAATTAATTATTCTAAATAATATTTCCATGAACTACACATGGCATGGTATTCAAATCAAATAATTCAAAAAATGATAAAATTGGATTCTAAAATATTCCATTCAAAAACTATAATAAAATTTAATATTAACAATGAAATTATTATTAATACCACATTTCATATGTTATATTTATTTTCAAGGAATGTAAATGGGTTAAAGAATTGGATTAAATGTTGGGTCATGAGATCCCATGAAAGGTGTATCATGTAATCAGAGATAGGATGAAAATCCTTAAATGTAAGAGTTTTAATTATTTTTGAATAATTTATATAAAAAATTGGATTTCATTTTATGATTTATTTATAAATATATATATTTTAAATTATGGTTAAATACTTAAGATCTACTGAGAAAAGATAATGAAAAATTATATTTCTCAATGAAAGTAAAATGAAGTTTGTAATGGGGTATTATTTTTGGTATTGATATTTTTAATGGAAATATTATAGAGGTTAGAAAATAATTTTTCAACTCCATAGTAGCTCAAAAAATGAGTAGTGAGTTCTCCACATTGTTAGAATAACTGAGATCACCTATGAAGATTAGGCCTAGAGCATCTATAAAGAGTGGTAGAGAATGCATAAGTTTATGTGCACATGTGATCAGGATCATGGTTTGACACGTAGAGGATAAAGGAACTTAGAATATAAATTGTGGTGTGAAAAAAGAGTTGGTAGGGTTAGAATCAACATCTAGTTGGAGTTGTTTCGGCTGAATTAAAGAGAAAATTTTACAATTTATAGGAGATTCCATAAAAGAAATATTGATATTGGAAAAGTTTTATGGAATAAATATATATTTTAATAGTTGGTTAATTTGGGATTTAAATAATTCCATATCAAATTAGAATATTCCATATGTTTTATCCTTAACCATGGGAGTTTAAATAATATACATGGTCTATTCAGTTACTGTGTGCATATGAAACATGTGGTCAATCTAGTGATCGTGGACACTTGAAAAATATTTATTTGACTACATGATTCATGATATAATGATTGATCACAAGTTATGATGATTAGGATACTTTATTCCTTATGGTGGGCCATGTTAGCACGTACTTTTTTGTAGATCAAGTGACTAAATACCCCATGGTCGATCTATAGGTATTGAGTTGCTGGAGTTGATACATTACAAGTAAGTTATTATTAAATAAATTATATCTCATTTTTTTTATTATTCATTAAAATATAGAATAATGAGAAAACGTATGAGCAGCCCTAAATCTTAGAGAGAAAATATTTACAAGTAATTTTCCCCATTATTTCTGAATTATAGGTCTTTAGAAGCAGTGGGCGAGTTTCATATGAGTAATTTGGGTGAAGTACAAACTACATAAATATATTCTTATGTGAACATAAAGTCATATAATAGAATAAATAATTAATTTATTTTTATGTCATTTATAATTTAATAATTTAGAAGGATGAAGAACTCAAAAGAGTACTCTATGACAAGGAAGAGAAGTTTGTTCCAAAAATAAAGGGTTTAATGAAAATATTATTGATAGAATAAATTTATATATATATTAAATTTAAAAAGTAATTTAAATAATGAAAATATCATGGAAATATTATTTATAAGGAATTTTTTTTTTGATGATGAAGTATTTGAAAATCCGATATGACTAAATGCATGTGAATCGTGCATAAACTACACATAGTTATTTGATGTTATGAAATTGGAGTAGTTGTAATTAAGATACAATTATTCATGATAGTTATGACAAAAAAACTCCCATGATTTGAATTTAAAATATTTTTTTAAAATACCTTGAATATTTAAATGAAGAAGATAGAGAAAATATGTATAAACTAGTGTTGCATGGTATTTTCATCTTTATAAATATTATTATGGTCCAAATTGTTTTGTTAAAGTCCAAAAATATTACATTAAATAAAAAATAATGTGTTTCCATATAGTATTAAACTTATGAAAACATATTATTTACAATTGTATAAAAGGAACATAATGATTATCAATTTGTTATAATTGAAAATTAATGTATTTTAAGGTCAAAAGAGTTGTTTATCTAAAAACAATATTGATGCGATAAAAATGTATTTATCTTAATACATTAAATTAATTCTTAATAATGAATATGTTTAGTAAAATTTTAATATAATATACTCTAAAAATTATTTCACATTTATTTAAGGGTATTTTTTTGGAATGTTATTGGATTAAATACTGTTTTATTCTTAAATATCCATTTATCTAAAAATACTTTCCTAGTGTTTTTCAAAATTATTTAAAAACTAATTTTCTCCACTTATAGAAATTTAATTTTGTAAAATGATTTACATATTTTTAATCATAATTATAATGTTTGTTAATGATTTTACTTCCATTTTTGTCATATTGATTAATAACTATGGTAAATAATCATTAACTCAGTTAAAGTTAAAAACTATTAACAAAGGGGTGAAACTAAAAGATAAGGTTTAAAGTACAAAATAAAATAATCTATGTTTAAAAGGATAAATATATTGATATGTTAAAATTTCTAATATTTTAATTTATTTCCATTTTGTTCCACTTTCACTTCAATATAAATTTATTATATTTAACGTGTTAAGTATTTAAAAGTTTTCCACACACCTCACTTATAAATGGAAGTCCTCCCCCCTAACCACCTCACACATTTTTATCCAAATAACTACGACACTATATAAATTAACACCATCCTAGAATCTCTTCCCAAATCATAGATCTTTAGATATTCCCAAAATATTATCTTTTGAATGCTCAAGGTGTAATTCAATGGAAATTTCCCAAATAAAAGGAAATTGTATTTACCAATATATTTTGAGTTTATTTATTTATTAAATGCCTCCTAATAATATATAACAATCTGAAAATTATTATTTTAGTATCCTTATAATACATTTGTGTTTTTATTTTAATTGTACAACCATTTTTTAACTCCATTCATGCATATGTGTAGACTACCACCTCCACAAAGTGATGTGAATTGTTTTTAAAGTCTTCCATACAAGGATAGTTGTGTGTTTGATCCAGATGAATATATGTTATATTTATTATTTTATTATTATTTGTGAAAATATATTATTATTTATCTTGTTTTATTTACAGTCATTATAAAATGAAAACATTACTCATGCATACGTATGGACTACCATCTCCACGAAGTGATTTAATTATTTTTTTCCTCACCAGCTAATGTGAATGGTTATAAAAGTTTATATAATGAATTAAAATGATAGATATACGACGATTTATATTTTTATACTATTAATCCAGGCTAAAGTTATATATACTATAACCGTCAAACCAAAACATTTATAGGGAACAAACTAATTTTCATTGAAATATTGATTTTAAAGAAGCTTTGTAAATAGGTGGGTAATTTGAAATTATAAGGAAATGATATATTATAAGAAAAGTATAAATATTATTTTTAATGATTTATAATACATCAAAAATTATTATAAAATACATTAAATGTATAAAAAATGAAATTCAAGACCTAAGGTGTGGGTTTATGTTACAATCTCATTTTTAATTGGCATTGCATATTATTGGATCTCTATTAGGGGAATAATATTATATTGATATCGTAAACACATTTTATTTTATTATACTTTGTTTATTTTAAGGTTTTTAATATTTTTCCTTTTATTCTTCTCTTTCTGGTACATACAAAAACCATGAATATGTTTTTAATAAAAGAAGGCCATATTTTATATTTTGTCGATGAAAATTTTATCCAATATTCAGGTTCATTGAAATGTTTGTGAAGAGTGATTTTCTAATATATCAAGACTATTTAAATTCATTTTCTATAATATGGGAATTTTTTGACAAAGGATTAAAAAATATTTTTCTTTACTTTTTTCTGAAAATTTAATTTATGAATTTTTACAATAACTATGAAACAAATATTTTTTTAAAATTTACCACATGAAAAGATTTTATGTCCATCAATAATATAATTTATTTTATTCTTACATTATAATTTACCCAATTTTATTTCACATAAAATAATAATATCAATATTCTAGGAATTTTTATTTAAAATTTTATCAAAAGGGAAGGGTATTTTTTCAATGTTTTCAAATAAATGGATGAATGTTATTTTAAAAGATTCTTTTTTTACATGTAAATCCAATTTTATGTTTTTTATACTTCACTGGGGATATTCTCTTATTATTACATCTACTTTTTTTGATGACATAAGATTATAATGCTCTAAGGTTGATTTCATCTAACCTCTTACTTTCTATAAGTGATGTAAGATATGATGAGATAATCAATTCTATTATAATATAATCCACTTATTTTCTCTTGATGGACTATGATTATGTAATGATTATATGTTTATAAAACAAATTTATTTTCTATAGTTAATTCAATTATGATATCAATAATTCTATTAGGATCTTATGGAAGAAATATGTATTATTTTCATTATCTGACCAGAAAGACCATTAAATTCATCTAATACACTAGGTAAATATTGTTATCTTTTTTCAATGTGAAAGATACATTAAGAAATTATTATATTTAATTCACACAGAATTATGAATGATATATAATATGATATTCTAAAAAATATTATATTCTTTGAATTTAAATTAAATCCAATGTTCAAAAATTTGGTTTTAGGATAACAACTCCAATACACTTGCACTTGGACTAAAGACAACTAATAGATAAGTACAATAAATTATATCTCACATGATGATCATGTTTCTTATAATTTGAGTCTTTAGTTGAGGGGTTAAGCATATTATCATCCATGGAATCCCATCTCACTATTTCATCATCTCTCTAAGTAAAATACCTCAAGAGATGATGTTTCTGATGTTTTTGATATATACAATTATGTGATCTCATATCCATTGCATGGTATTAAACAATATTATTATCACATTAAAATGTGACAAGGCTATTATGGATAATAACCACATAAAGCTCTAAAGTGGATGCTTCATAACAAGCTACTTCAATAGCTACATAACAATCTCAAATATACCTATAATATAATATAGAATTAGTGAACACTATTTTCTTTAAGCCCTTATATCACAAAATGCCTCTATTGAGAGTGAATGTGTATCCCTATAATGATTTTATATCATCATGATCTATTTAGAGACAATAATTTTTATATCCCATGATAAATATATTATAATATCCTATATAGACCAGAAACATATCATTATTATGCCTATACTACTTATGGATATTCTATAATTCCATAAAATAGTAGTAAACAAGGTCATATTGATATATTACTAGAAACATGAAGGAAATGAAAAAATTTAGAACTTTACATAGTATAACTTACATAACTAACCAATTCAATAACATGTATGGTGTCCTTTATAGCCCCCTTATTTCCTCATGGGTTTGAGGACACATTTTATTAGAAAGATGATTGTTGTGACACAAGAAATAATCCCCTGATGGATTCTTCCATACCGAATCCCATTTGTATCATTTCAATTCATATACTTTGATGTTTTACATTCATAAAATTTTATCTATCATAATGGATCATGATCCAAAGAATATACTTTTCATCACCTAAGTCCTTTATGGAGAAGTTTGTGTTCAACCAGGATTTATGAAATTGTATAACATGTATTTAATTTCTAATAAATGGTTTGTCATTGACATAAATAATTAGGAAAAGGATTGTGTCCCCACTAAAACACTAATAGACACAAGGATCTCATTCATTTTATATGAAACAGAATTATATTATGGAATTATAAAATCAAATGTTCCAGTACATGGATGCTTTCTTCAATCCCAAAATGAATTTTTTCAACTTGCATACCTTTAGAGTCGCAAAACATTTTAATTGAGTTAGAAATATTTTTTCTATGAATACTAATAAGTAAATATATTTTAAAATCTATATAATAAATCTCATAGTCAAGGTAAGAAGCTTTAAAAATTATAATTTTGATCAATTTTATCATAGAAACTAGTGAATTTGTTTCATTGTAGTGAATTCCTTGATATTGATTGAATGAGTTTTCAACTAGTAATCCATATAGGTACTAAATTGTCGATGTATTTATAGTTTATTCTTTAATAACCATTTATAAAAAACATGATTCACATCCTCTTGAGGATATAAAGAAACGTTTTCTTGGTTTTTGAACATGGAATCTATTTTGGAATTTATATCTTCTTTCTATTTGGATACTTTAGTGCCACATAATACTTCCATATAGGTTACATGATAATTATTTTTAACATATATTTATTCACCAACCTTAGTGATTATAAAAAAAATTTCTAGTTCTCTAAAATTTTTCATACTCTACACAATACTTGTGTCCCCAAAATGTCTTCTTCTATAAGGATTTTGTATTGTTTTTTTCTCTTCCAAATCTTGTGCGTCATGAGTCTAGAATTCACAAATATTTATAGAGACCAAAACAAAACATTAAATTATTTGATATCATTTAAATGATTTAAAAAAAAATTCATAAATAATAATATAGCATGGATTGATAGGTTCAGTGTCTTTTAAGGCTTCCTATATGGTATTCTTATTTCACAAAACTCATGATCACTTTCCTTTAAAAGAACCATACTAGGCCATATTCTATAAATTTCATTAGTAAAAATCATCCCAATAACATGGGGAATGAAAAAATAATAAAGGGGTGAGGTGAAATGCTCAATATAGGGTGGTCAAATATTTCATCAATAATGAGTTCATAAAGATAAGTAAAAGCATGAGAATAAGATAAATATCACAATATCATGAGTGATATACAATAAAACTTATGAGATCTTAAAAGGTCATGGCATAATAAATTGAATCCTAAAAATCATCAAGGAAGCATAATATATATTACATGTATTGGAATAATTTAATATTAACCATGATCCCTAAGAGTGTAATATCATAATTATTAAAAACCTTTAAATAAGGAACACACATCATAACATTGAAACATTACATTCCCGGGCCACACTATCAATTCCAATTCTTTAGATAAACTATAATTTACGCATGAATACACATTTATTGAGATATAAACACTTAACCAATGAATTTTATAATTATATTATACACCACTGGTCATTCATTTATACTTAAACATGTCACTTAAAAACAATTATCTCTCCACATCATAATGAACCCATGTAAATAAAATGGGTTTCATAGAACATCTAAATAGAAATCATACAATTTTCTAAAATAAACCATGTAAACAACATTGGTTTCATAAAAAATCTAAATTAAAATAATTACCTTTTCATAAAGTACACATGGAAGTAAAATAGAGTTCATTATAATAAAAATGGTATAAAATAATATCATGAATCTATTTTTTATATAGAAATCAAGACCACTAAAAATGATAACATAATTAGAGGAAATATATGGTGAAACATTAAAAATAACTCTATTTGAAATAGTTAATTTGAAAATAATGAAAAATAAATCATTACAAGAGTTTTTTAAATCATTTTTTATTCCTCGTCATAAAAATCACATTCAGGAATCTCTTTTGAAAAAGCCTCAATGTTTAAAAAATGGAAATAAATCCATCATTAAAATATTTATTGTTAAAAAATTAATTTTACATAGAAAAAATAGAATATAATAGAAAAATGGAATGATTCATAAAATTAATTTTAATAAGAAATTATATAACTCAATGAAAGGGTGTTGAGTTACTAAGTCCTTATAGTTTTTTTAAAATTTGAACTAGAAGTCATTGGATGTTTGAAAATCATATTATTAATTATGTCCCATAAATTAAATTAGGAAGTATGAAAAAATAAATTCATGGGTATTATCTAACTAATAGAAATAATTTTTTTAATAATACTAAAACAAAACTTAATAAGGAGAATTTGAGACAAAAACCCTTACCTTGTTTCCTTTCTTAGTTTGTTACACTTTATCCTCATTAGAGACTTGAACATTCATTAGAATACTCCTTGTAATTTAATGTATTAGTCTATATTAGTGTTTACTAGGGATTTATTAATATTTATTGGTTTATTATGTGATAAATATGTTATCATATTAAGGAGGAATTTTAAGGAGAAGTGTGATTTGAATGGTGGGTGTTGTACCCTTTTATAAGAGAAGAAAATGGAGCTTCGAGAAACATTAATCAACTTTTAGTAAATCCATGACACTATTCCTAGGTTAATGGGTAAAAAGTGTATAAAATTGAAATATGGTACAAGATATCATCTAACATACACTCATCTATTCATTTTTATACAATGTACTATTGATTTATATATTTTATTTTATTTATTAATCTCTAACATAAATTAACCTTTATTAAGGTAACTTGTTTTTAACTAATTTATTTTATATCTTACTAAATATAAAATATAAAATCCATTACATGTTGAATTTTGTATAATAATTAATTTAATCTCCATTTAATAAAATTTAATTTCTATATAATATAAAATTAACTTCCATATTTAAAAAATTATATATTGAAAAACTATTTTTGCAAGGTGAAAATGATGGGACAATATTTGGCTTAAAAGTGAATCCTCCACTATCATTCAATCTGTTTTTAATTAGTTAATCATTATTTCATGTAAAATTACATCTATATGGATAAAATTTATGTTTGTCCTTTTTTGTTATAACTATATCATCACCCATGTTTACTGTGAAGTTAATGCAGTGGAGGATGGGTTTCCCAATAAAGGAGTTAATAAAAATATCTTATGGTTGGAAAAATTACAATTTGATCTACTTATCCTTTTTATAATACCTATAATATAATCCCCTCTTTTATACGTATGTAATCCTTTATTTTACCAATAATTTAGTCTTGAAATCTCAAGACAAGACATCACCATTGTAAAAAAATGTATGACATACTCAATGTTTTTTAGTCCCAATGAACACAAATATCCATATAGTTTTAATATGATCAAATGATTTTCATTTACATGATATATCCAGTGATGACATAGTTTGGTGTGGTATGATTCATGTGAAATATCTTCCTTATATATTTTTATTACATGGTTCATGTAATCAAACACTAAAATAACATTATTTAAATATTCTTCAATATAAAAATTCCTTCTTTATAAAATAAGAAAAACATATTTCTAAATATGAAAATAAATCCATATATATCATTTTTGTACATAGATTTAATTTTTTTGGTAACTGAAGAATGATGATAGAAATATCTCAAAACCAAGATAATTCTAGTTGGAAATCTGTGGTGGAAATATCTGGCATCCATAATAGTAAGTTTGGATTTGTTTGATTCTCATAGATCCACCTCACTTCAGAAATTTTTTTGGAATATAATTTATTTTATTATATAAATAAATATGTTAAACAAAATTCTTTATCTAATACCTAATTCCTAAAAATAGATAAATTGCACTTGATAAAAAACACACCTGATTCTCCCATTACTTCTTTGTCTGCATGAACTTTTTATCATTTTGTACATTTTTACCACATAAAAAATGGATAAAATCTTCTTCCTTTACTTATACCTTGATCATATCCTTCTTATAAGGAAATTTTGAAGAATATTTAGACATATAGTTATTATATGAGATCAGTTATAATAACCCTTCTTTTCTATTTAACATTAATTCATGATTTATTTTATAATATTACACATAATTTAACCTGAAATATTTATAATTCTAGTATATTTGGGAATTATGTAATGTACATACAACATAAAACAAGTATTAAATCATATATATTGGATAACTCCTTAACATGTTCGTAAATTCCTTCGTACTTAAAACTACACAGGATAACTTGAGAACATACATAAGAAAGAGTTGAGATATAAAGTATAATAAGGGAAAAAAATTCCATATCATGAAGAAAGTAATAAATTTTAGACAATATAAATATAAATATAACATAAAAGGTGTGAGAACCATAAATATGAACAGTGAGGAATGATATAGCATGGTAACATAAAGGAAACATCGGAAGTATGGAAACAACATGAAACACTTCATCATAAAAATAGGTCAAGGATAAATTCCATGACATCATTATATAAAAAGTACAATAAAAGAATTATGATAACTCCATATACCTAAGTGAGGTCTCATGAGATAGAACATTTCCCAATGTATTGGAGTGCTGTATAATTCTAAGCGCTCCTGTCACTTTAATTTCATTCTCATCCTTAAGAGTGGCACATAGATCATACAACATAGATTCATTCATCGTATTATTTTATTCCATGATAAAGGAGTATGGAATAAATAAATGTAAATCCCTAATAAAATAAGTATAAGTGAATAAAAGTGAACACCCTTGATTGGAATTGGGTATGGGTATTCACTACACATTTTCTTGCATGGAACCCACAGTGAAATTTCGGTAGCATATCAGGGGCACAAAAATATTCATGGGAGGGATTAATGAAATTTAAAGGGATATATCATAATATATAAATAATTTGGTAATTATAAGGAATGTGGAAGAACCAATCCCAAGATTAGGAATTGAAAATAAAATGGTTAAAATGAAGAAGATTCTTGAATAAAGGGGAGAATGAAAAGAACCCTTACTTGAGTGTGAGACTAAAAATTATTTGGAAGAGATTATTGAGAGTTTTGGGGACCCATGGTAGTACTATATATAGGGGAGTTATGAATAAGTACATGCTCCAAAAATTTTGAGTGAAAATAAATTGGAGCTCAGCTGGGTTTATATTGGGAATGAGTGGGGAATTCTTTATTATTTCTCAAAGATAGGTTTTGGATGCTATATAATAAAATAACCAAAAACAAAAAAAACCCCAAGGTTTTCCACATGTTTTTTCCCAAATGGGTGTGTTTTTAATTGTTTTATATGTTTTAGGGATGAACTCGATATTATAACACCCTTATTGATGAGTTTGTGAACCAAACAATTAAATAAATTATTTTAACACCTTAAAATATATTAGATGTTTTGAAGGATTACTAATTTATGTACAATATAAATTAAATAAACAAAAAATAACATTATTTTAAAGTTAAAATATATTTTTTCTAATTTATTCCCTTTATATTATTTATTACGCCACTTTTTTCATTATGATTTCAAAATACACACCATATATTTATGTAGTGTTTAATTTTTACCAAAATATTCAAGCCTAAAAAAATTATCTAAAATTCACCTTTGGATAATTTTGACATTATCATTCCAAAAATTATAATCATTTTAACAAAATAGTTTTCTAAATTTTTTAATTTTCTCTTTTAAAATAAGAATTGACATCAATTGAAAAATGATGAGTTTTTTTTACAATAATATTTTTCAAAACCTTATAAGAATTACATTTGACTTCATTAAAATTATATGATATTTTATATTTAATTTATTTAATAATAATTTTAAATTAAAATATTCCTATTTCAAAAATCTGCTATTTATAAAAATAAATGTTTTTATTGATATTGAATTCCAATTAAATATACAATTTTTGTTCTATTATATAAAAATAAAAAACAATTATAAATAAATGATAATATGAAAATATAAACAATATTCTATTAAAAATAAAATATTGTTATTAATATTATCATGGTATTGATACACATCTCTTAACACACTAGAAAACACCCTAATGGTTATGTGTGTGACGGTGAGACTTTTATCGAGTGGTTCAATATACAAGGTTTGGGACATAATCTTTATGAGATTGAACTTCTCCCATAAACTGTTTCTCCTATCCTTAAGTTGTTGGATATCAAATTGGAATTGGTCAAGGTAAATTCCCAATGATATTATCTCCCTCAAAAGCTCCAATAAATTGGTTTCATAGGATATGATCCTACTGGTTGGGGCTATATCTTCATTTGTCTATGTCAAATTGGATTTGTTAAGCCCCTATATTTATACTAATCTTGTTATAACTATTAAACAATTATATTATCAACATTATTGATGGTTAACGGTATTTCAAATCTAATAGGATATAAAAAAACAAAATAAATGCATGTGTTTTCTATATCCATAATAAATAATAAGAAGTTTAATTTAAATCATAAGGGGAAATTTATTTATAAATGTTCGAGTCATTTAAGTATTCTACCCTTTTGAAATTTTACCCTAAATATTTTCTGTTCCCACACTAAAAAAGAAGATTGGAATTTTGTTTCACCACTTCCTTAAGTGCCCACATCACTTTTTCAAACATTTGGTTTCTACAAAACACCTTGACTAGGTGAATTGTCTTATTCTATTGAAATTTATCTCAATGATCTATGATATTCACCGAATACTCATCATATAAGAGATCGTACTCTAATGGTTCCACCTCTAGATTGGTTACATGTGAGGGGTATTGTATGTACATATTTTAGAGGTATACATGGAATACATCATATACTTGATACAAGCTTGGATGGAGTGCTAGTTGATAATTTGTTTCTCCAATGAGGCCAATGATCTTAAAGGGAATTATGTATCATAGATAAAATTTCATATCATCCCAAATACCCTAACTTTAATTCATCTATATATTCCTCAGATTACAATTTATCCAACATCAAACTCTAGGTCTCATCAATGATTTCTAGCATAGATATTTTGGTGACTCTGAGTATCCATGATGTACAGTTGAATGGTCTTATCCATTTCATCCATCCCCTTGACCATTTCCACACCTAGAAGTTTTTATTCCCCAACATCATCCCAACATGCAGGTGTTATGTACCAATTACCAAAAATGGAATCATAGGGGGTGAATTTCGATGCTTTAGTGGAAACATTTATTGTACAAGAACTTGACAATAGGAAGATGTTCATCCCATCCTTATTTGAAATCATTTGAGAATGATCTCAACATTTATTCAAGTGTTTGGATGGTTTACTAATATTGACCATTAGTTTGAGGGTGATATTCTATGATTAATTTCAACTTTGTATTTAGATAATTTTGGAGACTCTACCAGAACAAGGAGGTAAATCAAGGATCTTGATCAGACACAGTCGATAGTGGTGTTCTTTATATCATTACTACCACTCTAATGTATATCCATGCAATTTTATCGACTGAGAAATCCTATTGTATCACAATGAATTGTGACGCTCTTGTAATAAGATCCACCAAAACCCAGATACTATTATTTCTTTATGATGTCTTTGGATGATCATTATCAAAGTTCAGGGTGATGTTTTCCCATTTCTATGTAGGTATGAGTAATGGTTGTGTCATCCACATTGTTTTTTTCTTTCTACCTTCACTTTCTAACATGTATGAAATATTGATGTATGTTATACAATCTCCTTCTTCATATTTTCCAAAAAATAGTTCTATCAAATATTTTAATACATCTTTGTGATTTTGTGATGGATAGATAAGGTCTAACTATGTGTATCATCTAACAACACCATCTTTAACTCTTGATTTTATGGTACACATATTCATGACCCAAATCTCACAAATCATTCTTCATTAACATTTAACTCGAAGTATTTACCTTTTCTTATAGTTTCCACTTTCCTAATAATTCCCACATCAACCCTTTGATCATCATTCATCGCCACTTCAAGGGATGGTTGAGCAATAATTTGTGAAAGGATTGATGACGTCCCTTCCTTTTGGATTCCCATGTACATCCTTTTTAATTCTAAGAAGACCGGATCCTTCTCAATTATTATCAATGAAAAAATTTAGGATCTTTTATTCTTTAATAATATTCCAATTTATTATCTTTCCCATGATTATATTAAATTGATTAGTCATAGTCAATGATAATATCTAACCATATTTGGTGTATATTCAGCTATTTCTAGGTGAATATATACTTTAGGATTTTTTATATGTATTTATTTCACAATCCCCCCAAGATATAATGCCTCCATGTTTTCAATGTGAGGAACACAATATCCCACTCTATATTATGCGTTCGATAGTTCTGTTCATGAACATTCAACTTTCTTGAAGCATATGGTATCACTTTATCATTCTGCAATAACACACTCTATAAGACCTTCTTCAAAGAATCTCTGAACACCATGAAAAGTTATCCACTTGAGGGTAGTGTGAGTAAAAGTGAATTCATAAGCCTCTTCTTCATCTCCGTGAAGCTATCTTAAAATTCACCATTCCAATCTAACTTCACTCCCTTTCGATTTAGCATGGTTTTAGTGTCCGAAAATCATGATAAAATTTTCACAAATAAATTATAGTACCCAACTAATATAAGGAAACAATTGATATCTATCATAGATATTGGACTAGGACTTCCAAAAAGTTCTTCTATCCTTTAAGGGATCATAGATATTTAATTTCCTATGATGATATACCCCGAGAACGAGACTTCATTCAACCAGAACTCACATTTTTTGTACTTTGTATAAATATTCTACATTCATATGCTATTTTTCATAGTACTCAGATGCTTCCTATGATCATTGATTATTTGTAGTATATTATAATATCATCTATGAAAACTACCCCAAATTTATTAATATAGTCCATAAAGACATTATTCATCAATTCCATGAAGACTTATAGATTATTACTGTGTCTGAATGGAATTATTATTAAATCATAGTGCCCTAAACTTATACAAAAATTTGTACTAGGAGTATCTAACTTATTCAACCTCACATTGTAATATGAAAACCATAGATCCACCTTGGAGAAGTAGTTTTATCTACATATCTAATCAAATAAGTCATCTTTTTGTTATAAAAGATACACTTACTTTGTCATGATCTTTTTGAGATCATGATAATCATTGAAAACATGCATTAACTCATCCTTGTTCTTGATGAAGAGGGAATGTTCACCCCATTGTGAAGAACATGTTCATAGAAACCCTATATATATATTCTCCTATAGTTTTTGTTTCATATTCTCTTGTTTTAAAGGAGACATTCTATACATATTTTTGGATAATGGTAATTCCTAAGGTATAAGATTTATTGAAAATTCAACCTCTCGGCTAGGAGGATGACCAGAAAATTCCTCAGGAAACACCTCAGTATATTCCCTCCCGATCAGAATGTCTACAAGAATGATTCATTCCTTAGGAAAAATAATTAGAGAAAGATATTCTGTCTCATAGGGAAATAATATCCATTCATGATATATTGGTTCTAAATAAGATTCATCATCCTCCTTTCACATATAGATAATCCGAGGTCAATTTGCGATATGGAGAGTGATTTCTTTCTTGTGGAAATTTATGTTGGATTTATACATGTACAGCCAATGCATACCAATAATTTCATCAAATTCCACCATAGGGAGTATGAAAAAGTTTTTTTAGGAAGTTTATCCAAAATTTTATTGATAGGGTAGGAGAAATATAGGTGGGATACAATAATTACCCCATTTTTCATTTTCCCTGACTGCTCTTCTGCAATGCTTTGTGGTAGTTTTTGAATAGTTCTACTAAATGTTAATGATATGAAGGAATCTGTATATACATGATTAGAAAGTAAATTTTCTATTATATAATGAATAAATAAATTTCCTATCACCAATTCTTTGATGGGATCCACCTCATTGGTTATGATGGAAAAATATTATCATTTTTTCCTTGGAGGTTATTAGTTGTCTTAAAAAAATCCTTATCTTATTGTATGGTTTGAAAAGATACAGGTTTCCATATAGTTGAATAGATGAACAATTCATTGAGTGTTGTCCTAATAATTCCTTTCCTCCATCTCATTAGTGGGTTTCTCCTATCATTATTCCTATCTAGGTTCCCTTCCATTGTGAACCTAAATTATTTTATCACCCCCTTTTGCAATTTATGGAGGTTATTCTTTCCACAACTTTTTCTAGTGGGATTTTGAATTTTATTAGCACCATTATATTTATCCATCAAACCTATTGAATCAAACTCTAGTTTCTTATTCATATCACTATGATACCCATAAGATTTGTTGACCTCCATTTCAACATTGAGGGAAAATCATTCAATTTACTCATAGCTATCAAAGTCATGGATAGAATGGGATTTTTATAGACTTGGTTTTAACCCACCAAAGAAGTGGTATAACTTTAATTTAGGGGTAACAACAATTCCAGAGGTGTATCATTAATGTCTTGTGAATTTTTCTTTATACACCTTGATATATTCATCATCACTTCTATTGGGTTCAAGGAAATACCTTTCCATTTTAAGTGAGATATTACAAGGAAAATATTTATTAAAAAAATTATAGAATTTGTTCCACACCATTGCTTTGATCTCTTCCACATGCTTCATATTCTTGATCAATGTTTACTACTTCTCATCTTCTCCTGTCATATGATAAAAATGTAGTAGAACATTGAATTTTTCAAAACTATAATGTATCTAGAATATATTATAAATGGAGTTGATAAATTGTTCCAAAAGTATGGGGTCAGATGATCCACTGAATATCAATGGACATTTCTATATAATGATCTTGATTGTAGCTGTTTTCATTATTAGGGGGATTTGGGTGCTCCTCCTGATTTTTTGTTTCTATTCAGATCCCACGTTAATTGAGAGATCTTACTCATAAATTTCACAATTCCCAATCCCACTGTGTTGGTCATATCATTGGGGAAGTCATCAAATTTCTTGTTACATTGACTATTTAATTGATTCCCCCTATTTCAATCCATTATCTAAAATAAAGGAAATCTTAGGGATGATTATTTTTAAGCAATTAAATGAATATAAGTTAATCAAATGATATTAAAGAGTTAAATTATAAATTATATTTATTTCCTTAACTTATGAAAATTTATGCTTCAATCCACTTTATCCATGATCTATTTCCTAACATATATTAGTGTGGATATTTTAGTTACATTAATAATGGTTCATAAAAAAAATAATAAATTATGAAATCATATACCCCAGGAGTGTCAAACCAGGTGTGCAGTAGGGCACATTGTCTATACTTGTTCACAGTCGAGTCTATATCAACATATTTTTTTCAGGTCATACACCTATATATATCTTTGCCATATCTACATCCACTTATAGTATCCCGACATGGTTTTATTTTATTGATATGAAACATACTTTATGATAACCAAAATTTAGGGATTTTTCATATAGATAGTCTTATCTCTAAGTCTTTTAGCAGAGTTTTCTAATCTTGATCCCAAAATAACTAAACATTTTTTTCATACCTAATATAACAACCCTTATATTTATTTCACATTAATTCATTATTTATAACATAATATTACACATAATGCAACAAGGAATATCGATAATTCTACTATATTTGGGAATTAGCTACATTACATAATAACTTAAAACAAGTAATAAATATTCTTTATTGAAAACCTACTTAACATGTTCATAATTTTCCTTCATACGTTTAATTGAATGGGATAAACTAGGGGCATTTATAAGAAATAAGAGGTATAGAATGCCCTGTGGGGGAATAAACATGGTCTATAATGAAGAAAGAAATACATATTAGAAAATAGGCACATTAATCATACATAAAAGGGGTGATAATCATAAACATGAATAATAAGACATGATATAGTATGATAACATAAAGAAAACTTGGGAAGTGAGGATACAACTTAAAACACTATATTATAAACATAGGCCAAAGATAAATTCCAAGACATCATAATGAAAAGGTCCCATAAAGTAATTTGATTTACTCACTATCCCAAATTGACTTCTCATATGACTAAACATTACCCAATTTGTTGGAGCTCTATATAATTTCAGGCACGCTCGTCACTTTCATTTCATTCTCATGCATAAGTGTGATGCATAGATCATACATCATAAATTCATTCATCATAATATTTTATTAAATGATCATGGAGTGTGTTGTAAATAAATATAAGTCCCAAATAAATTAAGTATAAGTGTATAAAGTTAGACACCCTTGATAGGAATTGTGTATGGGTATTCACTACACATTTTTTGGCATGGAATATTGTAGTGAAATTTCAGCATCATAATGGGAGAAAATAAATGTTTCTAAGAGGTATTAATGAGAGTTAAAGGAATCTATAATAATATATAAATCATAATTTAATAATGGGTCATGTGGAAAAACATACAAAAACATTCAGAATTGAAAATAAAAGGGCATAAAATGAAAAATATTCTTGAATAAATGGGGAATGAAAGGAACCATAACTTGAATGTGTGACTTTGAATTATTGGGAGGAGTTTCTTAAGAGAATGTGGAATCTTGGGAATATTCTATAGAGGGTGTGGTGGGAATATTAAACATTTTATCCAAGTATTTTTATTTAATAGAAATGAGATATTTGGTGGGTTTATACATGAAATGATGGAGAAATATTTATTTTTTTCTCAAACAACGGTTTCAGACTCTATTTAATAAAATAACCAAAACTAGAAAACATCCCATGGTTTATTCCTATGGAAGAATCCAAAGATAATTGGTTTTCATTATTTTATTATTTCATTTTCTAAACTTAACAAAATAACACCCTTGTAGATGTAGAAGTAAGTGATACTCTTCATGAAATGTTTTCCCTCTGAACAGATTATTCATAATAGATATATAAAATAAATCAAAATAAAATAAAATAAAAACATTTTAAAAGTAAAAAATTTATTTCTTTTTGTATATGATTTATAATATTTAATACATCATTTTTTGGTCATTATGATGTCATAATACACACAATATATTTATATGGTTTTCTACTTTCACCGAAAAATTTGATTATATCATAAAATTATAAAAAAAACCCACTGGTTAATATAAACCTTATGATTCTAAATTAATATTTATTTTTTAAAAATAATTTTCTAAATATGTGAATTTTTATTTTTAAAATCATAATTTACATTCATTAGGAAATACTGGTTATTTTAACATTAATAGTTTTTGAACCCTTATAACAATTACATTTAATAGCATAAAAAATTTATGATAATTTATATTTAATAATAAAATTGTAACATTAATATTTTATTGAAATATTATTTATTTTAAGAAACCATTAATTCATAAAAAATAAACATCTTAATTGAAATTTAATACCAATTAAAAATACAATTTGTGTTTTATTTTATAAAAATAATAATCATTTAAAAAGTAATGATACGAATAAAATAAGTGTATTATTCTATTGAAAATAAAATATAGATATTCATATTATTACAATATTAATAAATATATATTTAATACACTTGAAAATTCCCTAAGGGTAAGGTGTGGGACGATGTGACTTTTGGGGTGTGTTATGGCAGACATGGTTTGGTTTGTGTTCTCGATAAGCTCTAACTTCTCATATGAAAGGTTTTAATCAAACTTAAGTTGTTGGAAATCATTTTGGTATTCATCACGGGAAACTTCCAAGGATGATATCTCCCTAAAAAGCTTCAATAAATTGGATTCATAGAGTATGGTTCAACTAGTTGAGTCCATCACTACCTTGGTCTTTGTGAATTGTATTTGTTAAAATATTATATATATACTAGTCCTTTTATAAAATTTAAATAGCTACATTATAAATGGTTATGATTCTTAATGGTATTTGAAATAATATAGTATATAAGAAAACAAATGAAGTACATGTGTTTTCTATATTCACAATTCATTATGAGACTTTTAATTTGAATCATAACAGTAAATTTATTTATAAATGTTCGATTCATTACATCATTGTCTAGCATTCCATTATATACATCCCAAGTAAATATGAATGTTCACACTTCTTATCCTTATCAACTTGTCCATGTAGTGTCAAAATATCTGGGTGAGACTTTCCTATGTGTACATATTTATATTTAATATAAACAAATAGAAGTGTGAAATAGAGTAATAAGATATTGAGATAATTTCATAGTTATTTATGAAACAGAAGCCCTAGAACCTATAGATTTTTCGTGTATTAATTGATCTTGACTACATGGGTACCACCTAGGGAACTTTGTCAATGTTTTCTTGGGAATTGTACATTGGATATCTCTAACCACTTCTGTCTAGATCTCACCTGAAAAATATCACAGAGAAAATGGATCGTTATATATACATCCATGATCACGTTTTAGATCATATGTTTTCTTATCACAAATTATTATATTAAACATTGACATCTATCCCATCGTTTAAGCATTATCATAGTCACTAGACTCCCCCTCACACTTTTACTTATCAAGAAGATAAGGGATATATGATTCTAGAATGTAAGACTTCCATTTATTAAAAAAAACTACCTATATGTGTTTAAACCATTCATAAAAGTTACTACTGTTTTGGAGATGATATTTCTATATAATTGATCATAGGGATAGTGTGGTCAGTAAAGTTTTCCATATGATATAATAATAAGAGAGTAAATTATTATTAATTACTAAATTAAAAATTATTCAATAAATAATAATTTTAATTTCCCCAGGTCCCCACTAATTTATCAAGTCTTAATAGACCTCACCATTGAACATGATATATCTCATAACTTTAGACACTCTAGTGTGAAGGATTAATATTTTCCTCTTTATAATCCTGAAAATGTCTATGAAACCATATGAAAGTTTTTAGGTAGGTGATATTTATAACTTCATACTTGTATATCCTTATTCTTCGAAGTAGACATTCTAATACAGAAATCCTAACACATATCTCATCAAAACATACCTCAAAATATTATTTGAATAGTCTATTACCCTAAAATTCAATAAAAGTTATGTTATGTTGATCCAAAATCTTAGTTAATTCTCCATAATAATTAAAATTTCATTCTAACTATTGAATAAACAGATTCATTATATATGGTTTACCTTAATTATGATAATGGATGAAAAAATAAATTAATATTTACTTGTGGTATTTTTTTTTCAAATTTTCTTATTTTATCATTTACCTTACTTATTAATATTAAGTGTATTTTAATTAAGTGAGAAACCATGTAACAATAAAATATGTATTCATAATAATTTTTTTAATTAAATATTTGGGTATTAATTCATTATTTTAGGCATTCATGGACTCTCATTCTTAAAATTAATAATGAAATTGACCAAAATAAAATTAATAATATGGAACATGACCATAATATTTAAATTTCAGTTCTTTTATAGATTGGAAAATAAACATATGAAAACCATTTTTTATGTCATATTAATTCATGATTTATTAAATATGAATAAAAATATTAAAACCTAGAAGATCTATAATTATACTTTATTCTTTGAATTAGGTACATTAAATAAAAACATAAAATCTGGGGTATATAGTTCTCATAGAAAATATCCTTAACATGCTCATATTATTTCATTTTTCATAAAACTGCATGGGGTGACTTAGGGACATACATAAGAAATGGGTGGTCTATAATTCACATTATGGGAATAATTAAATAATTACATTAATAAGGTATTATGTGTTACAATATATATATATATATCAATAGGATATAAAACGGGTGAAAATCATAAACATGAACAATGAGGTATGATATAGAATTATAACATAAAGGAAATTTGAGAATGTGTAAGTAAATTTAAACAAGTCATCAATATCATATGTAATGGTTAACCACACAGACATAATAACATAATATTCTTAGGATAACATCCCACACTATATACATAAAGTATCATGAGACTAAAATATTACCCAATATATTAGATCACTATCTGGGCACACATATCAAAATCATATCATGAACATGTATAAGTGTTCCACATAGATTATATATATAAGAACACATTCTTTCACATTGAATCAAATGATAATGTAATTTGGATTATATACATGTAATTCATCAATCAGATAAGTATAAGTTAATTAAAGTAAACATTCTTGATTGGAAATGGGTATGGGTATTCAGAACATAATTGTTTGGAAAGGGAAACCTACGTGAAATTTTTTATGCATAACAGGGGATCATAAATGTTAATGGGAGGGATTAATGAGGGTGAAATGGGTATCTATTCATTTATAAACCATAAAGGAAGTAAGGTGGATATCGGATAAAATATCAAAAACATATGAATTAGAGATAAAATGCACAATATAATTAAGATTATTGAATTAAGAGGAGAAGGAGAGGATCCCTTACCTTGAGAGGGTGATTTAAAAATCTTGGTAAGAACTTCTTGAGGGAATGTTCTCATCTTAGGAGAAACCTAGAGTGGTGATGTTATAGTAAGGATGTGATCCATGGTTTTGGAGCTAAGATGAATGATATATTGGTTGAGTTTCTGTAATAAAATATAGGAGAGTATTTTATTATTTCCCAAACAAAGGTTTTGGACTCTATATAATAAAGTAATGAAAAACACAAACATTTCCATGGTTTTCCCCCATGGTTTCTAGAAAATAGGTGTATTTTTAATTATTTTATAATTATAACGGATGGACTTACTAAAATATTACACTTTGTGATGTGGAGTGAGCCACGTTCTTACAGAAATTATTTTAAATCCATGAAATATAATATAGGTTTTGGAGGACTCATGAAAGATTTATAAAGTTAATAAAATAACTCCAAAATATAATAATTAAAATGGGAACCATAAACTTTTTCAATGAAACATTTTATATAATATATTACAACACTAAGTGTTATTATGATGTCATAATACAAAAAGTATGTAGAAACCCGACTACAGATGGCCCGAAGGTGGTGCCTAATATTAATTACACTATCATGATTAAAATGAAAAAATACCTAAAGACTTATATTTTAGTAGTATTGGTAGTAAAGATACATACATCATTATTTTATTATAAATTAATACACTAATTACAATATTTTTTTTCTAAATAACTTCGAGGATAAATTTATTCCATATATTATATCCTTTCAGATCTTTCATAATATGCTTCTTAGATTAATGGGGAAAGGAAACATAATAAAGGTGAGATTAAATTCTCAATAAGTGAAAAATATGGTAGAAGAAACAATAAATTAATATTAATAATAATTATAACATGGTGAATAACCGAAAACACATACCATGTAATCATCAAACTGATAAGGATGTACATAGAGAATATGGAAAGTTAATAAATAGAAACACATTCCATCCAAATAACTATATAAGAAAAATTAAATAATAAAAGGTAAGAAAATAAAACAAATTAAATTTAATAAATAAATTGAAAAATAAATGTATCCATAGATATGTTTATGTAAAATCTCGTGGATGAATAATAATTAAAACTAAATGAAGGAAATGTTAAATTATCGAATGTCATGTCTAAGGAACATAAGAACCTATACCATCATGTCCTTTCAAAATATGGTTTAAAAAAATATATAAACCTATTTAATTTGATCAACTAATTTGTCTCATGATAAACCATGGATGCATTAAGGAGCTCTATAATGTCTGAGCTCCACATTTCATTACCATTTCAAATAATTCCTTATATCAAACAACAAAAATAAATAGTATACGAAATAAAATATCAATATATAATAAAGAATACAGAATTATCAATATTTCCCCAAATAATAAAATAATTTTCATATTAGATGCTATATGAGAAAAGTGTATATGGTTTAGGATATTTTAATATTGATGGTAAATGAAATGTATAATTTTGGGGGAATTCAATGTTCAATGATCATTGGAGATTGAATATTTCAAGGGGAATAAAAAATAAATCAAGTTAGTGCATGTGAATACAATACTTTTCTAAATCAATCATAAAACATTGATAGGGAACATAAAGTTGGTATTAATAAAATATATCTTAATTGAAGTAAAATAAATGGTTTTTTTATTGATGAATAGTAATAAAAAGATATTTAAAAGCATTAATGAGTTAAATATCATTTGTTTTAAAAAAACTTTTGAAAACCCATTCCTTTGAAAATAAAATTTTCATAAATTTTCCTTAAAAATTAACCATTTGAATATGAAAAGGATACATCAATGAAATTATGGTGAATAAATATAAAATATCAGTGCAAAGCAAAAAGAACATTATTTTTTCATTGTAATGTGTTCAGAAAAATGCCTCGTTCAGAAAGAGACAAGAATATTCCTTTAAAAAAATTGGTAAATGAAATAAATGGTAAAATTTGTGTTCTAAATCATGTTAATAAAATTATAAAAAAACTTTTTATAATATATTGTGTTTAGAAGAAACAATTTTCTCTGACAAAAGAGATTAATAATGTCAGGTTTTCCTAAAAAACAATTTTCAAAACATTTTATGTTCCAAAGAGAGAGAAAATGGAAATATAACATAATAAAGGTCATAAATAAAAAAAGAATAAGAAAATTAAATATTTTATTAGACAGTTATCAAATAATTTCAACTGATGTAAATTTATCTATAAACAATCCTGAAAAAAATGAGATTCTAACGTAAACCCTTGAAATGATTACAATGATGGAGTGAGAATCAATCTGTGAGTATATTATGTGTATCAACTATAATTAAACATATAGAAGAGGAAATACATTAATAGATAGTCATTATGAATATATAAATGATCAATTAATATTAACAATAATGAGGAATTAATATATCACAACTAAAATAAATTAGTTTTTTAATTTCCTTTCTTCTTGGTAACATTTAACCCAAATACCCTTAATTGAAATTATTAAAATTGAAACTATGAATATCATGAAAAATGATTTAATCATGATATTATATGCCAATGTGGTGATATTTTCACCACATATATGAAATTAGGTGCACAAAAATAAACTGATTTTATCAAGAGAAAGTTAAAAATCACAAACGTAAGTGAGATTGCAAAGATAATCATTAAAAAAGTTCTTGAGGGGAATAATCTTTAAACATTCCAAACTCTCCCATACCACTTTGAAACATTTGAATCATATATACATGAATTAATAAAATTAAATAAAACTTATAATTTCATGTGAATAAATATTTTCTTTATATAACATTTCAAATGGTAGTATATACAACATATCAAATAAACTAGGTTCATAACAACAAATAAGTCTCAATGGAATGTAAATTGAGATGAAATCCCTTACCTTATGTTTCCTTTCATGTGAACACCCTTAAAAATCAAGTATAAAAAAATTATGTTAATTATTAAACATCTTGATAAACGTTTTTATGTTTATAATTAAATTTATTTCACTTAGTAAAATGTTTTATACAACAACTTAATCAATTATGTTTTCCTCATGTGTTTTGACCAAATTCGGTTTAGGTGTCAAAAAAATCATTGGTAAGTAAACAATGGGAAAAGGGGTCCTTACAAAAACATATAGAGAATAATAATAATTAAAAAGTTTCCATCTTTTTACATCAGTTATACATTAAAAAATCATTAAATTTGGTTATTAAACATGAATCAGCATTACAATCATGGAGATGGTAGGGTGTACATACGCATGAGTAATGTTCTCATTTTTCAATCATCATTTTATAAAAAAATTAAGTAGCATTATATCATTATAGAATGATAATTATATAAATACAATATTATTTAATCATGTATACATATATATATATAATTATTTTTATGTAAAAGGAATCACCTCTTGTCGAGGAGGTGGTGGCCCACACACCCACAAACGGCGTTATCACTATTTAAGTGTGTGAAAGGGTAACAAATAAAATAATATATATATATATATATATTATTTTTAAAAAGATAATTATGTAATTAATATCATTTAGATATTTTCTATGTCACTTATTTTTTTTATTAAAATCATCTTGTATATATTCCATGTATCTTGTGAACAAATCACATCACTTTAAAATGCAGTAGTCCACACTTCCACAAACAATGTTATCGTATTCACTAAAAATGGACTGCATAAAGATAAGTGATATAAAAGAATTAAATAAGTATAAATACATTAAAAATATCATATTTAGCACATATATATATGTATATCCAATTATAATTACTACCATGAGAGGTGATAAATGAAGAAAAAATAATCATTCTTTCGTGTGGTGGTAGTTCACCATTCATATAAATAGTATGTTCATTACCCATTAGATGAGACTTTGCTAAATTTTAGGTCTACACCATAACATTAAACAACAGTAGTATATTTAGTATACTATTTTTCTTATATAATCCTGGAATAATAATAGTTTAGTGAGCGTAGAATGTAAATAAATCTGAAAAGATTGAGAAAGTTTGTTACCACTAATTCGGGTAACTCATTTTGGTTTACACCAAATATATTCATTAGATTTATTTCTACCCAAGGTGAGGCTTCTTGGATGTGGAAATGGATGTTCGAGATCTAATTGGTTAGATGTTTTTTGAGTCAAATTATCATGAGATGTGTGAGGAAGTGGGAGGATACGAGGCTGTTTTATAGATGAGGAGGGGTGGCCCTCTAATAATATTTTGACAAAGGAATTCCAAACATGTTTTGTCACATTTTATGTGGCTTCCAAAATGGTAAAATTTAGATTAAAGTTGGTATAGGTTCAAAATATTTCTATGAGATGTCTATTGGGAAATTTTCTAGGTAATTTGGTCCCACAATATTAATGTTTAGTCCCTTATTAAGCATAATTTTACCCGAAACGTTGTAGTTAATTTCAATTACATTCACTAATATTTTTGGTCAAAAACTAAGTTGAAATTATTAGTAATTATAAATTATTTTTACTATAAATATGGAATCTATTTTTAGAAGTTCCAATCACATAAGTGGTAGAAATTAATTTAAATTATTTCCCATATAGGGGACAATAATTAGGGTTTTTAAGTAAAAATGATCAAAAGTTTAGTATGTTTTTATAATGAATTTCAAGATGAAATTGATTGAAATGACCTAAATTAAATTAATTGATAAAAAATATATCTAATTAAACTTTAAAAATAATTTAAAATTTAATTTAACCTTAAAAATAAATTATATAAAAATCAGTTTTTAACTAAAATATTGCATTTTCACTATTCATTAAAAAATGGAAATTTACAGAAAAATACCAAAAAAAAATTCCAAAACGTAACTTCTATGTTTTTATTTTAAAAATATAGTTTTTTTACAAATAATATTTTTTAATTTTCCAAACTTTTGATTTAAAATAGGTTCTCCAATAAAAGGTGGTAATAGTGCCTTAAAAGATATAGTGTTTTATTTGTAAAAGTGTGTTTGTTCTTATCTTATTCTTATAAATTAAATAGGATGAACATAAAACAATTTAATATAATAATATATATCTTATATTAATATCAGTCCCTAATTGTAATTAATTTATTTTTTTATGATAAAGTAGCTTTGTGAGCACAATAATATCTTCCATTATATTCAATCTGTTTTCACATTTATTTATAATTTATTTCTAACTAATGAATTTTTCTTATATTTGTGTAGGAAATATATTTTTATAAGTTATTTAATATTATTCATAATATTTATTTTATATATTATTATATTAAATAATTATATTTTACTAATATATTATTGTTCGGTAAAACTCGATCTTACATGTAATGCAAGTCATTAAAGAAACTCATTGTTGAATGGAACCTATTCTAACTCAGGGTTGCATGAATTACAAGCTATAAAATATATTGAATTTATTTTAAATAGTAATTTTATTATTAAGTATTGGGACATTATATTCTCTTATGCACTTGGTGTTGCATGTCATACATTTTATTGAATACAATGTTCCAAATTTAGATTTTTTGGGCGTCACAATTGCACAACATTAAATAAATTGCATCAAAACAATTGGAAAAGTTATTAGTGATAGATTTTTTGATATTTCGTATTTTGAAATCCCAAATCGTGATAAGTATTAATAAAAATTCTTCTATAAAAATAGAGAATGGGAATTTAAAAGGTCACATGGACTAACATTCAACTAGGTATCTATGTAGAAGAATAGTATTAGAAATTTGAAATACATACTTGGATGAAAAGAATTAATATTTATAGGGATTGATTGAGGTCATCAATCACAATCAAGCTAATGTTCAATATAATGTTAAGGGACTCAAATCCATAAATCTATGATGATTTATAAGACTATAGATTCAATAAAAATTATTGTATTTGGATAATATTTTATTTCTAAGTCATTATCCTAGTGTTGGGAAATTATTTTACTACTGAAGATTATAAGGAAATATACATACATGATATATTTTAATTTAATATGAAAAATTCCATATTTTGGACGTTGTTTGATCAAATTATAAATCAATACTTACAACAAGAAATTGATATCCAAAACATAACATTGATTCCTAAAGCACTAAAATATTAATTTAATGGATCTTAAGTACCATAAAAAGTAAAAATTATAACCTCTTTTCTCTAACTATTCTATAAAGTCGATATGGTTAATACGTTAATCTAAAAAACCTAAAAAGGTATATTACTAGTTCGTTATTAAATTTTTTTCATTAATGTGTTCATATAAGAACAATTACCTACTAACTATTACATTGAATAAGTTAGTGGTTGTTATTAAACAATTATTATCCCTCGATAATGGGTTCAAGTCTTGCGGCCTTGCCAGACTTGATTGGAAATCACCCAGCATACAAGTATTTGTTTTCTAAAACTATATTAATATACGTTAAAAAATAAATATGATGAACCTATTTAAAATATAGTTAACCACTAAATTAAAATTTAACAATGGGTTTCAACACAACCTCAATTCATAAATACTTCATCAATTTATTTCTACATAGGTCCTTCCATGGTCTAGGGTATATCCATAATATCATTCTATGTTTTTCTAAATCATGGATACTTTTCTTAAGTCTAGACTAACTTAAGTTTTACCTAGGTTATTAATTTTTAAAATTTTTCATAATGTTTTGTAAATAAAATGTATATTATCATAATAGTATACCCTAGGAGTGTCAAAATATGTGTGCAATAATGAATGTTATCATGTACCAGGTTACACCGATTTAGGCCCGACAAACCTTGTCAGAGTTCTTACTCCTAGGTAAATTTGGCTAAAACTATGTCCACTTTTAATATCCAAATAGAGATGTATTTCTAGAAATAACAACATAATACCTACTTTTCCAACATTCTTGGGTGTTCTTCTACAATTATACTCAAATTATAAATTAGGGTTATGTTCTCTGATCTATGTTTTCCAAAATCTAGTTCCCAAGTTTGATTCTAAACTTCCTTTGACACTAACGCTAGTGACCTGACCCTAAAAGGTATAGATCTAGTGGCTTATATCAATTATATTGGAATGATTACAAGGTATCAAATCACAAATCACTAATAGTTTATTAGTTTTGGGAAACCAGATACATACATGAGTCTTGTATTATAAATTAATACACTAATTATAACATAAATGTTTTCAAATAACTTCAAATATAACTTTATTCAATCTTGTATATCCCTGCATAAATTTCATAGTATGAATCTTGGATTCTCGGGGCAAGGAAACATGATAAAGGTGAGAGAAAATTACCATTAAGGTAAAAATATAGTGGAAGAAATAATAAATCAATGTGAAAAATAATTATATCCTATTAAAAAACTAAACACACATACCATGTAATCAAAATAATTATAAGGATATAGATAAACAATATGCAAAATTAAATAAATGGAAACAAATTCCATCCTAATGACTAGATACGGAAAAATAAATATGTAAATGAAAGAAACTAAAACACTTTCCAATTAATCAATTAACTGAAAATGAAATTTATACATAGATATATTAACATAAAATCTCATGGGTAAATAATAACTAAAACTAAATGATGGAAATGATTAATTATTGGAAATCATGTCTATGACACATGAAAACCTACACCATCAAGAACATTCATAATAAGGTTTAAATCAATGGATATAAACTCATTTAATTTTTGTAACTAATTTGTCTCATTAGAACCTTTTGACGCATTGAAGAGCTATATAATGTCTGGGATCCAACAATCGTTACAAGTCCAAAGCATTTCTTATATAGAATAACCAATATAAATAATATTCCTTATCAACTATACATATTGAATAAAGAATAAAAAATTATTAATATTTCCCTAAATAACCAAATAACAATCAATGTATATAGCTTACATAATATGGTATATGGTTTTGGAAATAGTAATATCCTTGAAAATTAAATGGATAATTTAGGGGAATTCCAATGTTTAATGACAATAGGATATTAAATATTTAAAAGGGACAAAAAAATAAACAAAGGAAGTGAATTTGATTACCATACTTGTCCAAATAAATCATAAACCATCTAGAAAAATAATAAGGATGGTATCAATATAATATACCCCAAGTAGAATAAAATAAAGGGTTGTCTTCATTGATGAATAAAACTAAAAAGATATTTTAAAACCATTATTGAGGAAGATATCCTTTATTTTGAAAAACCTTTTCGATGTAAAATAGTTTTTAAAAAAATTTATTTAAAATTTAATATATTAAACATGTAAAGGAAACTTCAATGAAATGCTAGTTAGTAAATTTGTACTTTCTATATGAGGTAAAAGAACATTCCTTTTCCATGGTAAAATGTTTAGAAATACCATTGTTCGAAAAAAAATAAGAAGATTTCATCAAAAAAAATAGTAAAAGACAAAAATGGAAAAAGTTTCTTTACTAAATCATGTAAAAAAATTCTACATTTTTTTAGAAATTACTGTTTTTAGAAGAAAACAGGTTCTCTAACTAAAGAGAAAAATATGGTTGGGTTTTATTAAAAACATTTTGAGTAT
Organism: Viscum album; assembly: GCA_963277665.1. Taxonomy (NCBI): domain Eukaryota; kingdom Viridiplantae; phylum Streptophyta; class Magnoliopsida; order Santalales; family Viscaceae; genus Viscum; species Viscum album. Next base: position 999,284,138 of record OY728135.1, read on the forward strand.
AAAAAAGTTGTAAATGGTAAAATTACTTGATAAAAGTAAATAATAACCAAATAAGGAGAAAAAGTACGGGTTTACTAGACATAAAAGATGAGACTATAAAGTAAACCATTAAAACGATTATAATGTTGGAGCGAGAATCAATTAATAAGTAGAATATCTATATCAATTGTAAATCCACACATTGAAGTGTAAATAAATAAATAGATATTCAAATCCCTTGTACACCTTGTCTTAGAATATTAATGACAAAGATGAAGTAATATAACCCAATGAAAAATAGATTGGGTTACGAAATTTATGTACACCTGGTAACTTTTAACTCAAACCCCCTTTGATGAAACAAATAAAATTGAAACTAAAAATATCTAAAAGAATGATTAAATCATTATATTATATGAAAAAGTGAAAGTATGTACACCATATATTAGAAATTAAGTGCACAAAAATAAAGTGAGTTATTCAAGAGAATGATAAAAAATGAGATTACAAAGATAATCATTAAAAAAGTTATTGAGGAGAATAATCTTTAAACATTCCAAAGTGTCCCATTACACCTTGAAACCATTGAATCGTAATCTTTGTAAAGGAATATAATTAAATGAAACATATAATATCATGGAAATAAAGATTTATATGATATAACATTTCAAATGGAAGTATATACACCATATAAAATAAACTAAGCGGATAATAACAAATAAGTCTCAATGAAATGTAAATTGAGACGAAATCATTGTATTCTCATTTAATTTTAGGTGAACATCATTTAGATTCATGTAACATAAAATTATGTTAGTTATTTAAATTTTTTAGATTATTTTCAGTTTTATCATTACTTTTATTTCACTTATTACCATGTTCTAAACAACTACTTAACAAATTAAATTTATTTTAGGTGTTCTGACCAAATTAATTTTATATGTAAAAAATAACATTTGTAGGTAACCTATGGTCAAATAGGTGATTAAATAAACAAATAATAAATAATTATAATGAAATATTGATCATATTTATAATTAAATTATACTTTTAAAAACAATCATTAAATATGAATTTGAAAAATGAATCAATGTTACAATCTTGGAGATGGTAGGCTGTATATACGCATGAGTAGCGTTCTCATTTTTCAATGATCATTATGGAAAAAGAATAAGTAGAATTATATATATACATAATTTTATTCATATCATAAATATATATTTTTAATCATATATACATATATATATATATAATTCTTGTGATGTAAAAGTAGTCACATCATGCTGAGGAGGTGGAAGCTCACACGTCCACAAACGACGTTATAACTTTTTAAGTGTTTGAAAGGGTAATAATTAAAATGATATATATATATATATATATAATATTTCAATAATGTTAAATATTTCATGAATATAATATTTATTTTTTCAATGTCACATATGTTTAATAAAAAAAAATATTTTATATATTATATTCATCGTCTAAATGAATGATATCACTTTTAGAAGGTGGTAGTCCACACATTCAAAAATAAAGTTATCATATTCCCACAAAATGGAGTGATTAAATATATGTGTTATAAAATAATTTCATAAGTATAAATAAATTATAAACATCATATTCATTTTTTATATTTAGATAGTTTCAATCATAATTACCACCATGAGAGGTGGTAAATGAAGAATAAACAATCATTGTTTCATGAGGTGGTGGTTCACCATTCACATCCATCCATCCATCCAATGGACCGAAGGACTTAATTTTTTATTGATTATGATAATAAACCTTTCAAGGGGTGAGTTGGAACCCTTAAAAGGCTCATAGGAAAAAAGCATTATAGGGCCCGTAGGCCTTAGAGGAATTTATTGCCCGTAGGCTTCAAACATTATATACAACCCAAACTTATCTACTTGGAACTGCTCCTCCCCAGCATGGTCATCGTGAAATCAGCTATCCAACTTCGCATGGATGTTTGGATAGGATATCCTGTGCATGCAAATGATTTTCCCAATGGCAGGTTCCATACCCTCTCATTATTTCAATCCATGTAGCCTCTGCTATGGTGAAAGCTCCTTGCTCATCCTCCTATAGAGCTTGCTCCTTGTAGGTTGTCTGGTTTGCATCTGCAATTAAAGTGGACTAAAGGCCATGAGGTGGCCCAAAGACATTACTAGCCCAAAGGCCTGGGTGGCCTAAAGGCATTAAAGAACTCGGGGACCAAATCCGTTGGCCGAAGGCCCAAATGGGGGAAAATTACCAACTACTACAGTGCTAAACAGTGCCTGCTACAGTTCCCACTACAGTACCTGCTACAGTGCTGCACAGTTCCCACTATATCACTATCTACAGTACCTGCTATAGTAATGCTACATTACCCCCCCCAGAAATTGTGCCTCTACCTGGATTTGATCTCGGGTCTTTGGGATGCACTTAAGAGTCCTCACCAACCGGGCTAAGGCTCATGTGCGTTCACCATTCACATAAATAGTATGTTTGTTACCCATTAGATGGGAGTGTTTGTAAGTGTTGGTCAAACCATTAATATAAAAACATAAAAGTATACTAAGGAAACATTCTTGTTAATATAATAATGTAATAGGAAGACTTTATTGAGAGTAAAATTGAAATAAAACTAAAAATGATTGTGGAAGGTTGTTACCACTTATTTAGGTAACTCTTGTTGGTTTGAACCATAGGGATTCCATAGATTGATCTATGCTACATATGAGGCTTATAGGGTGAAGGGATGGATTTTTAAGAGATATTTTGGAAGATCATGGTTGACCAAAAGTTTATTGAGAGGTGTGAGGATGTGGGAGGAGAGGAGGCCTTTTTATATTGGAGGAGGAGTGACACACTTGTTATATTTTGAAAAGGAATTCCATACATATTTTTACATTGAAATTGGTTCCCATAGTGGTCCCATATATATCCAAGTAGGTATAGGGTATACATATATCCATAAAATGGATATTGGATAAGGGTTTAGGTCATTTGGGCCCTTACGATTAAGTATTACTCACTTAAGAAGTTTAATTTTACCTTAATCACTGTTATGAATTTGGATTACATTCACTAATATTTTTGTTAAAAAACTAAGTAGAAATTATTATAAATATAAAATTATTCCAATTACAAATATTAAATCCATTTTTCCACGTTCTAGTAATAAAATTGGTAGAAAGTTTTTTTAATTTAGTCCCACAGACAGGATGATAGTGCGGGTTTTAAAGTAAAAACGATCAAAAGTTTTGTATGCTTTTATAGTCAATTTCCTAATGAATTTGAATCCCATAAACTACAGTGGATTAATTTATAAAAAAAATTAATTTAACTTTAGAACCAATTTACAACATAATTTAATAGTATAAATAAATCATATAAAAAATCAGTTTTAGACTAAAATTTAGTATTTTTTACTATTCATTAAGGAATGAATCTTAACAGAAAATATGAAAAATTCAAACAAACATAATTTTTTTGTTTTAATTTCAAATATTAAGTATATTTGGACATATAAGACTTATAAATCTTCCAAAAATTGGATTTGAAATAGGTTTTCCAATAAAAGACGGTAAAATTTCCTTGATAGAAATATAATATTTTATGTGTCAAATTGGTTTTCACTTATATTATGCTTATCAAATAAAATGGAAGAACATAAAAAATATTTGATTGAATATATAATTAATAAATTACATTAATATCACTCAAAAATTGAAATTAATTTAATTTATTTGGATAAAGATTCTTTGTGATCACAATAATATCTTCTTTTATATTCAATCTGTTTTTATATTCATTTCTAATTAATTTTTAACTAATGATTTAATATTATATTTTTGTAGACCAATTATTTTTATAATTTAGTTAATAATATTCATAATAGATAGTTTATATCTAATTATAATAAATTTTAATATTTAAATAATATATTGTTGTTTGGTAAAACATGGTGTTGCGTGTAACACAAGAAATTGAACAAACTCGTCATTACGTGCGACATATGCTAACTTAGTATTGTGTGAATTGAAATATATAAAACATATTGAATTTATTCAAAAAAAATATATTATAACATATTTGAATATTATATTCTCTTATGAACTAGGTTTTTCTTATCATAAATTCTATTGAATACAATGTTTCTACTTTAGATTTTTAGGGTGTTACATAATATACTTATACTATATTTAATTTTTACCTCAAAAATTGACTGTCTCAAAAAATTATGAAAAAGTCGCCATTAGATATTTTCAATGTACTAATTCCCAAGATAATATTTATTTTATCAGAATAATTTTATAATAATATGAATATTTTCTTTTAAAATATAATCCACATTTATGGACAAATTTTGGGTTTTTTACAATAACATTTTTATAACTATTATAGAAATTACATTTGAAAACATAATAAATTTATTATAATTCAAATATAAAGTTTATAATATAATAACAATATTTTATTAAAATATTATTTATTTAAAAAATCTATTAATTCATCAAAATAAATGTCTTAAATAAAAATTATATTATCCAAAAATTTAATTTGTGATTAACCGTATCAAAATAAAAATAATTTATAAAGTAAAAATAACAAGAAGATAACAAATTATTATTCTATAAAATATTGATATTCATATAATTATGTTCTTGAAATATATATCCCTTTATCACACTAGAAAACCCCCTAATGGTAAGATTCATGACCACAATATTTTCATGGGGTGGTTCTGCGTACATGGTTTGGGCCATGATCACGATGAGATAGAATTTAATCCATAAACATTTTCACTTTGGATTTAGTTGTTGGATATCTTCTTCATCCTAGTTGAGGGAAAATCCCAGTTATAATATCTCTATTTTTAGCTTTGATAAATGGGTTTCATAGTGTATGATCCTACTAGTTGAGGCCATCACTTCCTTAGTCTGTGTCAATTGGATTTTTTATAACCCTGGATTTATACTAATCATATGATCATTGTTTAACTGGTATATTATCCATGGTAATGATGCTTCAAATTCTTTTAAATCTGATATTTTATAACAAAACCAAAGAATATAATATTTTTTCTATAACCGAAATACATAATAATACATTTACTTAAATCATTATGGTAATTTTATTTATAATTTTTTTGGTTTGTTACAAAGTAAACCATAGATTGTGTGAAAAAACTCCGTGATCTAGTCCATGTTTGAGCTTATAGAATTCCACCATTAAATTTTGTATATCCTTTATTTGCTTCTTCTAAATCCTCTAAGAAATAACTTGTTGCACCTAAGAGATTTATTCTTATAATTATTTACATCAATTATTGGTTAAGGGAACCAGAAATGTTTTTGACCTTAAAGAAATCATGGACAAGAATTCCAATACCTAATAAGGCGGGGGGGGGGGGGGTGAATCACTATCAATCTATTTAATTTGATAAAATAATTATAAAAAATATTCAATAATTAATTTAAATGGAACCACACACAATCATGGTTTAGTCTAAGCTCATTATCTTTTAATAGTGAAACAAATACACATTAAAAATATCTAACTAGTACCCATTTCTATTAACTATTTTACTAATAAAAATGAACACAAATTAATCAAATTAATTATCTAATATTTCAAATAATTCAAGTTTTCTTAATATCCACCCAATATATCCTAGAGATACCCAACCCCTGAGATTTGAAATTAATTAAATAAATTAATTTTATTAAAATTTAAAAAATATAAGTATGTATCTTGTACATATAAGAATTTTGGTGAGTACTTTTTTAAACTACTCATATTGAATAGATATCATATACCATATAACCAGTTGAAATTTATCATACAAATATTTTCATGTAATTATGTGTAAATAAAAAAAAATTAAATAACACACAAAATTCATGTTAATTAACATTGCATATAATGTTTTTAATATGCACAAATTAGTCCAAAAATTATAACTATACATGGTATGTAGTTTATAAATTTACATATACAATAACTAATTATTATATATATATATATATATATATACATATATAACATCACACACTACATGTAAAGGTTAATTAATGAAAAAGAAACACATTCTTTTGAGGTTTAAAGGATTAAAAAATTAATTTTTAATTTTCCATCTAACAGGTTGGGAATATGGAATGTAAATTCACCTACTCATCATATTTAAATATCACTCTGTCTATGATACGTGATTAGAGACTTGGAGTGCATTACTGAGTGGACATGTGTGTGTTATCGGGTGTGTACAACTGCTAAACATCGTATAACCCCTTATTACATGGTTCCTAGTCCTCATGTCATGTAATAAATGCACAAAACATCTAGAACCCCATGTTTTCACAATTGAAATACATAGATTATATAATGTGTAAGAGAGTTACACGACATGTATTCTAGTGAACAGTGTTCTAGATTGATTTAGTTACAAGATTGAGTGAATTTAATGCATGTTTTGTTTATTTAATGCATGCTGATTTGAATTAATTAGAGTCATCTTGGTGCATTGAACCAAGGTACATGATGATTACCTTCCGGATGCACAATATATGTTATCATGTTTCCTATATTGAGTCACCAACAACTCCGGATGGGTTCCTCAAATGTTATTAATTTATATTTAGTTAAATCTATATTAAATGAGTCAAAAATAAAGGGAGGAAGATAATATCTTGACACTTTGAATAAAATAAATAATTTCATGAAAAGAATATTTACATTAAATATAGTAATTATAAACAAATAATAAATCATTTTAAATTGAATTTGATAGCTCCAATACCACTTAACGGTTCTAGAGCCAAAGCACGATCCTATTGAGCCTATTACCAACTATGGATTTTTTAGATTCTGTATGTCCCTATTATTTCACATGAGGTGAATTCCATGACCAATAAATAATTCTTGGAAGAATATTGATAAAATAAATTCCTTGAAAAAGGGAGAGGATCTTTGAGTGTTAATTTATAATCAATTTAAAACACAAGAATTAATATTAACCTCGTATTGGGATCCTTCTTTGTTAATGATTTTTATTGTCCTAACCTGATCGATATATCATAATTGTGTATTAAGGACCCGAAGAAGAGCCCCACTAATAGTGATCCACACATTCCCCTTCAATCTACAAATACCATCGATGTAAAGATCGTTGCTAGTGTGTCAGATTGATCATCTTCTATTGATCACTTTGATCATTTCACATTTGTTCATGCTTGATGTAATTTATTTTTTTTATCTCGAACATGAGAGGATGAGTGGGGGAGGGAGACATCTAGAGGTAATTTATGTGCACAATGATAAACCATTCTTGGATTAACATAGAGGTCTATGTATAGAAAAATTATTAGGGTATAATATATAAGTAATTTTACAAAGTCCCATAATATTATATTAAAAAAAATGAACCAAATTTTGTGGGATACAATAATATTATGTTATTATGTTATTTCATGTATTAACTCGTGAAATGACAAATATTTAACTTATAGTTTCATAAATAAAGATTCATTATAGAGAAAAACACAGTCTTCATATTCTCCTCAACATTAATTGAAATATCATATGAGAATTTAAATAAATAGTATATATTTATTTAGTAAATAAATATTCTATTTATTAATTGGACTATACATTTTTATTTCATATTCATGTATCTAAATAAATAAATTATTTAATAAATAAATATTTATTTATTATAGTGTGAATTACAATAGATAAATTAATATAATATATTTTTGTAATTAAATAATTAACATATGACTAAGTATTAATTTAATATTTTACATCATTTAATGAATTTGGAATAAATATTACCTTTCTTTCTAAATAACAATATTTACACCCATTTTTATATATAAATTATATATAAGAAAGATCAAATGAAACACTTTATGTGTGACATTGTAGGCCTCTTCCTCAATGAAATTATGCGGGCTTTCCTAAAGTCCATGATTTCAATCTGTAAATTGGTCTAGGAACCCAAATAGGAATAATGTATTCCATAATATAAGAACTATATAAAAATTCTCACTGTTTAATATAATCCCTTTGTCATGAAAACTCATCAATCAGGTTCCACACCCATTTTATCAAACAATATTCTTGGTAGATCATTTATTTAATGCCTTAAATGAACTCATCTATAAAACATGGCTATGGAATATAATGCAATATATCCATTTAAATAAGATGTCTCATCATCAAATCTACTAAATATGGAAGTGATAAGTATTTCTTTAAAGTATTCACTAATAATATATCAGTTGGAATGCACCCAATTTATCCAAATTTTGAACAATAATTTGTAATTATGGTTTTAGATAATACATAAAAAATTTAGCTCATGAAATGCATTAACTATAATGTTAAAGATTAAGGATTATTACACATACTCATAGAAAATCATATTCAATGAAACTTAAAAATGGGATATAAAACGCAACATTGACCCATTTATTCATATTGTCTTTAAACCATAGAAAATAATTTCATATAACCACTTCTATACTGAAAGTAAAATCCACACCAAGGGATGTTATAAAATTTGAATACTACAAATATAATTGTAACCTTCATATCATGGGACATCATAACATAAAATTTCATTCTTGGTAATAATATTATCAACATTTTTTCATTTCATGATACATATCCACTTATGAATCCATACCTGTCATGACCCATCCCCCTAGGGCTAATGACGTGACTACCCCAAGTCCACCTTCCATAGGCCAGGGGCTGATGACTAACAATGAGTAGACATATCCAAAAAATGGGAGGCATTTTCCTTTAAACCTGTACGCATGAAAAAAGCTCAAACTTCTAAAATTAAATACAAAGTAAACCCCAACTATCACTGAGAAAACTACTGAGAGTACTATTAAAACTGAAAGTACAAAGGGGCCAGAATAGAAGCCCAAAACCACAAAAGAAAAATACAAATTCCATAATTTGTCAACTCGAGACCCTACCTAAAAGGTAGGTGAAGGGTAATTTCCTATAGCCAAAAAAGTACACATGTATTTCTTATCTCACCGAGCACAACCTGGTCCCAGACCACCAATTTCTACATTGATGTTTAGATCACCTGCATGAGACATGACACGTGCGACGAATCCTGTAAAAGGGTGAGTAACATAATACACAGTAGGGGCTCCAAACCAGAAAGGAAAGACCACAAAGAAAGACCTTAAAGCAAGACCACAAATAAAAGACAGCTCACGACAGGTATAACTCAGGGTATATAAAGTAATATTATCAGTTGTAAATCTGAATCATCTTATACTATTGAGGGAATCATACCTGATGAGTCCCTGAGGTTCACTCGGCTACTGGACCACTGAGGTCAGCTACAGTACTGGTCCACAGAGGTCTTTTTGGCTATTGGACCACTGAGGTCCTCTCAGATCCTGGAACATGGATTTCCACTCGGCTACTAGACCACTGAGGTCCACTTGGCTATTGTACCACTGAGTCCCACTTGACTACTGGTCCCCTAAGGTCTACTCTTCATATCCTTTGTGTCAGAACCAGATGTTGGATTCCATCTCTGAAGTGTGCTTGATTCCAAGAGAATCTACTTCTCAATCCATTATTCATATCTCAACATCTACTAAAACTGACTAAGAGTATTCCCAAAGGACCATCATGTAAAAAGGGTCTCAATTCCATAGACAACATGTCAATCAGATGAACAGTCTGAAAGATATTGGTATTTTTGTAAATAGGGTTCAGTTGCGTCTTGGCACGACCTGACATGGTGAGAACGACCCAACCATCCCAGTCCAGGTAACCTGCATGTCCAGGCCCATTTTGTCCATCCCGACCTGACCGAATTGGGTCTGGGACGACCCAGTTTGGCCTGGCTCAGTGGCTTGGCCAATTGGACCTTACCTGACATGGCCTTATTCGGGTGTGGGTCTAGCCCTCCAGGTCACCAAGTGAGGCAGTTCTTATATGGTCTAGTACGACTACGTTAGACTAGTTTTGACCAACTAGGACACCTAGGTGCATGGTTTCCCATTCATCCCTGGTCGCATCAGCGGGTCGGTTCTTCTATAGCCTGGGCCGCCCAGGGGACTGATTTATTTTGTCGACCTTGCCTGCATCAGTAGCATGGATTGGTTCTAGCTCAAAACATCGTGCTGGTGTTTGTTTCACGCAACCATGCGGTTGATTGAGGTCCGCCACTTCCCTACGCATGTGGTCCAATGAAGACCGCATGTCCGCTCACACCGTGACCGACCCCACTGGATGCTTCACCTGCCACGACATCTTAACTGGAACTATCACCCTGCATAGTCGCAGACCCTACTAGCCATGGCCTCTACCGCTTCGGCGCACTACCCCTCTAATAACAATGGACTACTAACCACGATCTTATTTACCTTACACGGTCCCCTACTAGCACTTGGATCCCTTACCATTACAACCTCTTCCACTGCGGCGCGCCACTGGCACATGCTGCCACATACCATCACCACCTCCACCATCGACCTTTGATCTGGCAACCCCATGTCACCATGGGTGTTATATTTTTTTTCATCGTTTTGCTACCCTAGTGTCGTAAGGGGTTCCCATCTTCAATTCAGGGCCATCGTTCCATGTACATAAGGTGCAATGACCTCTCGTTCATAACCCAAAAATATGCGTATAAATATCCTGGGAGAAGAATGCACAACGAAAGCCTAAAGGATAGATCATAGACATTGTTTGTGTCAGCATGGATTCGTCCTTGTTAGATGGTTTAACGAGGAAGAAAAAATCACTTGCATCCTATTCCATAAAATTTCCTTAAGTCAAAACCCATTCTGTAAGAACAGATGACCCACGAATCATCCTTTCAGTGGGTTGGTATGCGTTCATTGTTTTATAAAGAAGGAACAGGAAAATGAAATCACAAATAATAAAACCCTACCTAGAAAAAAGGATTGGTTGGCATTGTGGTTCTATGTCATTGGTGATCCGTTAAGAGACATCACAATCCATCATCTCGTCGACCCACGATCTGTGATTTGTCTTCATTGGAAATTCATCATTCGCTGTCATTTGTCAGTCATGAATAGAATTCTTCGAGAGCCTTAGATAAATATCCTAATTCATTCCTAGATCTCGTATCTTTTTTTCATTAAAGAAGGAAATGTGTTTCAACATTTCCGTTACACTGATTCATTTAGTTGTTATGCTATTTTATTAATGAAATATTGTTATTCATATATTTGAGTTTCAACATTGTTATCCCGTTTTATTTATGAATTTTAAATAGCTCACTTGATGTTGTGTTGCAGTGAAACACACTTTTTGAATAAAATAAACTTTCTTAAATTTATTTTATTTTTTCATTTGAAGGCCCACAAATTTACTTTTACACTTGACATGTGATGGTTATGGTTAGGAATTTCCAAAGAAGAATATCTAATTATGAAATAAAAAAATGGTCTCATATTTTTAATCTGAGTTACTGTTTGTGAGTTATGAGGAATCAAAAAAGAAAACAAATTTTTATTTAAATTATTTTATTTACAATTACATCCCAAAAAACAACATTTATAGCCAGCCTATACGGGCCGATGTTAGGATATACCTAAGAAAATCATGCCCCCAAGATCTCAATTGTGGTCTCAGATCTTCAATCTAAGTGATTATTCATGAGTTATAATTATTTGAAAATAAAATAAATTTATTTAATTATTTTATTTACATCCAAAAACTACATTACACTATTGGTGCACGATGACCAATGTTAGGCTCTACATAAAGAAAGAACACCCTCACAATCTCGACAGTGGTCTCAGATGTTCAATCTGAGTCACCGTCCACGAGTTATAAGGATTTAAAAAATAAAATAATTTTATTTAATTATTTGTTTATGGTTATTCCATTTTTTGTTTTTCTCATTGGAGACTCGTGCTGACTAAATTTAATTCATTCTTATGGTAAACTCACTACCTTAAATGCAATGGTTACATCAGATTTATAATCTAGGAACCTGTTTAGGAGTTATTACACTTTTTGGTGAAAAATCTCACACATTCTATTTAAAAATTAACATTTTTTGATAGACCATTCGGGGCACACTGGGACTCGGAATCGCATGGTGTCTCAGTACCTGGTCTCAGAATAATCCCATATAATTTAAAAAAATAATTGAAATATGAGACATTACATTACCCTCAACTTAAGGTCATTACATCCTCATAAGTCAAAATAAGGTCTAAACAAACAAATGGGGGGTACTGAGCACATATTTATCCATCCCGTTCCTAAGTGATCTTCTAGAGATTCATGTGCTTTCAATGAATGCGCACCAGAGAAATTGACCATCTACAAAGGATCAACTCCTATCGATCCTCAATCTCTATTGAAGACTCCACAAGAGTAACTCGGTCATCAAATCTTTAACACATAGAGGAATCCTTATCCCTCAACTAAACTCTACTTCTGGGTAGTTAGGAAGTGGGTTGACTCGGGGAGTCAGTCAATGATCACCCGGATGGTATCATCTCTCCTAAAAATACATGGTAAACCCATACTAATGTCCATTGATATCATCTCTCACTTCCACTAGAGTACCTTGAGAGGTTGTGTCAAACCTTCTGGAACTTGGTGCTCAACCTTCACTTGCTGGTAAGTGAGGCATCTCAAGACAAATTCTTCCACTGCCTCTTTCATCCCAGGCCATTGGTACAGATGTCAGAGGTCCTAGTACATATTTTCCACACCTGGATGTACCGCCAAAGGGGATGTATGGAACTCCCTAAAAACCTCTTTCCACAAACCCATTGGTACTATGGTGCGCCCTCAAAAAAAGGATAATGTTCTCCCCACCTGGCAAATATCTTTTAGGGGCATGCCCTATGACATCTGGGCACATTTAGTCTCATATCTAGCATCTCCAAGTTGTGCCTCCATAAATCGCTATAAGACTGGAGGGGAAACTATCATAGACTGATGAAAATTTGTCTCTTTTCTATCCATAAAGGATACTGAAGTGAATAAAACTGATCTAAGGCCTCATTCAGTAGCTGTGAACTCGATCTATTGCGGAGGGTATCTGCCAAAAAGTTCCCCTTACTAGGAATATAGACTAATTCAAAGTCATAGTTCGGGATGTAATCTGGCCATCATCTGTATCTCAAGTTCAAATCTTTCTGAGAAAATATATAATTGAGACACTTATGGTTAGAGTATATGGTAATTTGTTCACCCATAAGGTAGTGTCACTACATATTCATTGTGAAGAATACCACTACCAACTCATGATTCTGTGTTGTATAGTTCTGTTCATGTGGTTTCAACTAATGTGAACCATAGTCAATCACCAATTTCCTCTATAATAAAAAAAACCATGTTCGGTCCATGATTCATCATAGAACAGTACATACTTCAATCCCTCCTCTGGAAACCTCAATATAGGGTCTCCCATCAGACTTTTTCTTAGATATTGAAATGACTATGGTAACCTTTCCATCCATGTTAATGGATACTATTTTCAACTAATATAATAGATCATTGGTCCTATGTAATGGGTACTTATTATTCACAGTCACCTGATTCAGGCACTAGAGGTCCATACATAACCTCAAGCTTCCATCTACCTTCTTGGAAAACAATACTTTGGATTCCCATAGTGAAATACTAGGTCTCACAAAGCCCTTCCTTTTCAAGTCCTCAACCTGCACCCTCATCTCGCAAATCTCTACAAAAGCCACCCGATATACTTATGTTTATATTGGTTCATTCTCTGGGAATAGAAAAATGTAGAAATATACCTCCCTACGCGGAGATAAACCTAGAATATCTTTTGGGATGTTATCTTTATATTCCACCACTACTACTGGTAAATGATAACTCATAACATATATTACCTCATGGGTAAGGCTAGACAACTCAATAGTGATCGAATGCACCCTCGTATGCATGACTATATCCCGTGCTGCCTGGATTTCGTTTTATTTTCACAGACCAAGGAAAACATAATTCCAATACTACAGAAATACAACATCATTTTTCCTAAAGTAGTCAATCTGAGAATGAACTATGGATGACCAGTCCATACCACAACTTACATCGTAAGGACTTCACACTGTCACAAATAGGTTACAAGAAAAACTCCTACATCAAGGGTCAGATCACACCATCATTGTATGATTGATTATCGAGTCTCCTCCCATATGTATCTCCATATGTAAGGTCTAAGTCAACAGTTTAACCAAAACTCTAGTTCTTTAACAAGATTCATGACAAGAAGGAATGAATAGTATCTCTGTCTATTAATATTGTAGATAAGAGTATACACATACTGTACCTCAAACCATCCATGGAGACCGCTGATCATATTCCTTTCCCCCTATAGATACTCCCTTCCCCTGTCCTCCAGCTCCTTAAGCCGATTGTTGACCCCATTGGGGTAGTGTTTATAACATTTTAAAATGTATACCTCCTCCTGCTACTCTCCCAGCTCCTCTTCCACATATGTCTCGCTATATATTCATCTGTTCCTATCACTGGCTTGGCTTCAGTTCCCTATCCTCTATTTCAATTCCATCACACTGGGCTGGACAATCTCTAGCCAGATGTCCCCTACCGTATTCTGAAAAGTATTACCTTTTCCTAGGTAGACTGGACTCATCCTATGAGCCCTAAGCTTTAGATCCCCTATCTTGGGACCTCTCCTTAGAATGTATCACAAGTCTAAGTCTCTAACACATACTTTTTCTTCCTTATTTCCCACTAACAACATCCACTAGATGTATCTTCTCAAGCAAATGATTTTCAACCTCAAGGGTTCTCTCTAGAATCCAAGCATAAGTAGGAATGAACAGAGGAATAGTTATGTATCAGATGTCCCTAAAAAAACCTTTCTTGGATGTCCGAGCCCTAAATCATTGGTCATATCGTATTCATTGAGTACCCAGAAAGGTCAGTATTCCATGATGAATACTCAACTACCGTCATGTCAACCTGACGAAGCTGTAGAAGCTCTTAGGCATGCATAACCCTTTGATTTTATGGCAAGATCCCCTTATCTGAGAAAGGTTCTCAATATATGACCATGGAAGAGTCACCTCATCACAAGATCTGGTAATCTAAACCCTACCATCGCCATGATGATCCACAATGAAGGATCAATTATAGGACCTCAATCTGATATAATGGTGTTCTGACTAGGCGGAAAACTCAGTCACCCCCACAATCCATTCCTTATCTACACGTGATTCGATCTCACCTTAGAACCTGAGGGGTCTCTATCGTGGAAACTCAAGATTTGTGCTCAAGACATGCATCTCATCTACTATTACTATGAGTACCATGTGCTTGTCCACATGTAATGGTTTATCTGGTACACCACATAACTATAAAATGAATATACTACCACATACCTATAGAAATGGTTTTAAAACCATGGGACTCTTGAAAGTGGACTTCATAGGGGAAGGCTTTGCATGGCCTATAGCCATGGTTTTATGGCTTATGGCCATTATATTCAAAACCGTGGTGATAAGATAATTTTTTCGAAGCCATATAGCCACGGTTCTCCAAAACCGTGGCAAGAGGGTTCCCGCACTTCTGCGGGAAGAAAATTTTACACCAAAAAATTGGAGAGACGCCCTACCACCATAGTTTTGAGGTTATTCCCATAGTTTTTATTAATATATATATAATAATATATTTATATATATACCAATTTTCATGTGGTGTAGTGTTGGGTAGGATAGATCGCAAAGGGGAGGTGCATGGATCAAAACTCATTGGTGACATTTTTTATTGAGGCTTTTTCCTTGGTTTAAACCATGGATATAGGTAAACCGCCTTGGTGACTAGTTTAAAGTCCTATATCCATAGTTTTTAAAACTATGGGAATAGTTCAGGACCTACTACCACATCAATAGCAACCATAGTTGGCTAAAACTATGGTCATAGCCTATGACTATGGTTTTGGGGACTATTGCCATGGTTTTGAACCGTGGAAATAGGCATTTTTTCTAGTTGTTCCACCTGGTGGTTTTTTCTTCTAGTATGAACCCCTATACCCATCTCATCACCACACAGATCATCCCCATGATCATGCAGTGGAATCCTGGATGGTTGTCTATGTGGAAGCATTTTGAAACAAAACCAGATGTACCTTGATCAATAGAGTATACGTGGTGATCTAACTCAATAAGGAAATGGAAAACTCAACCCATTACTATATGATTAATGTACCATCAATTTTTCCCTACAACTAGTGTTTTAATGTACCAAGTCAAAAAGCATAATTGAAGGACCTAGGGTATGGATACGTCAGCCAACGCACCAATACTGGATTCCCTGGCCTGAATGCCAATATAGAAACTCTTAACATTGTTTCCCCAAAACAAACTCAATGTCTCTGGATTCGTACGTTAGAATTGACCTCCTCTTATACAAAATTTTCATGAAACATCCCCCCAGGTCCCATTCCGTGACTACCCAAATCCCTCCTTCTTTAGTCTAGGGGCTGATGACTAACACCGAGTAGGCATATCACATAAAGGGAAGGAATTTTCCATTAAACCTGTATGTACACACAAATCTCAAATTGTGAAAAGTAAGACAATGTAAACCAAAACTGTCACTGAGACAAATACTAAGTGTAGAGTAAAATTTTATAGAAAAAAGGGACTAGAATACAATACCCAAACAACAAAGGATAAAATACGACATCCACTATATGTCTTCTCGAGACCCTACCCAAAGGGTAGGTGAAGGGTTGTTTCCTATAGCCATAGAATAACACTTGTCTTTCCCATCTCACTAAGCACCACCTGGTCCCTGACCACCAAGGTCTCCATCAAATCATAAATCACTTTCATAGGATAAGACACATGTGGGAGATGCCAGGGTAGGGGGGAGTTAAACAACACTCATTAGGGACCCCAAACCCCAAAGGAAATACCACAATGTGAGACTATGAAGCAAGACCACAATGAAAAGATAGATCACAATAGGTATAACTAAAGGTATATAAATTAATATTGTCAGTCATAAAGATGAAACATCTTGTACTACTAAGGGACTCATCCCTGATAAGTTACTGTGGTTCGCTCAGTAATAGGAACACTGAGTTCTGCTCGACTACTAGACCAATGAGGTCTACCTGGCTGCTGGACCATTGAGGTCTGATCCTCTCCGGAAACACTATGTCTTTCTCCGCTACTTGATGACTAAAGTTCGCTCTACTACTGGACCACTATGGTTCGCTAAACTACTGGGCCAATAAGGTCCCTGTGCTACTAGACCACTGACGTCCTCTCCACTCCTGGACCACTTAGGTATGCTCGGCTACTGGACCAGTGTGGTACGCTCGGCTACTGGACCACTGAGGTTCGCTCAGCTACTGGAACACTGAGGTATGCTTCGATACTGGACCACTGAGGTCTGATCGGGTACTATACCACTGATGTCCCCATGGAATATCATTTGTGTCCCAGCAAGCCATAGGATTCACGCTCTCCAATGCACTAGATTCCAATAGAATCTACTCCTCCATCCATTAGTCATATCTTGACTACCATGAAAACTCATATAGGGTACACCCAAAGGATTGTCTCATCGCAAGGGTCCCACCAATATAGATGATGCGTCAATCGAATGCCCGATAGGAAAGATATTGGTGTTTTTGTATACAAGGACCAGTTGCATCCAGGCCCAGTCCAACTTGTTCGGACTAACCCGACGAACCCGGCCAGGGGGTCCCACAAAAAACAACCCATTTCAACTGACCCGACCCAGTTGGTTCTGAGTCGACCCGGTCCATCCTAGCCCGGTAGTGATGCCCAATGGGACTTGCTGGACCCTTCCCAGTTCGACTGTGGGTCCATCCCACTGGGTCGCCATGCAAACCAATTCCCATCCGATCTGGTCTAACTTAGATGGACCGATTCTGACCAGTTGGGCCTTCCAACAGCCTAGTTTCCCATTCATCCTAGCCAACATCCGTTGGCAGTTCTCTAGCCTGGCCTATCCAATAGCCTGGTTTATTCCAATGACATGTCCAACATCGGTGGGCTGCCTTGGGTCTAGACTGAAAGCCACACTGGCATCCGGTTTATGAAACCCTGATGTCGGTTGAGGCCGACCGCCTCCCTCCACAGGCGGTCTAGTGAGGACCACATGGCAGCACATGTCACGGCCCACCCCATGGCCCGCTCCACCAGATGCAATGCCTCAACCAGTGCTTCCAACCTGTACTGTTGTAGCCCCTTCTGGTCGGGGCCTCCACCGCATCGGCAAACCACCTCCCTCACCACTGCGTCCTGCTTGCTGCAACCATCTTCACCTGACAAGGCACCCTACCGGTGTCGAGATCCTATACCACTGCAACCCACAGGCTGCTGCCTCCTCCACTACAGTATTCCACCCCCCGCATGTGGTCTCTAATGCATCATGCTACCGGCCTTCAAGCTGGAGGCCCCATGTCACTATGGGTTTTCCATTTCCTCATCGTCACACAACCCTGGTGTCATCACAGGGTATGATCTTTAGTCTATGGTCATTGTTCCATGGATCAAAGTCGCAATAACTACTCATTCATAAGCAACAATTACACAAAGAAATATTTGGGGAGAAGAATACAAAAGGGAATATCAAAGGACAGATCATGGTCATTATTTTTGTCATCATGGATTCTTTCTTTCTAGATGATTTAACAAGAATGAAAAAATCAAATGCATCCCATTCCCTTAAATTTCTACAAGTCAAAACGCATCACACATGAACAGACGACCTGTGGATCAACCTGTTAGTTGGTTGGTCTGTGTTCGTTGATTTAGAAAGAAATAATGGGAAAATGAAATAACAATGAATAAAAACCTACATGGAAAATAGGATTGGTCGGCATCGGGGTTCGATCATTGTTGCCAACCAATTAAGAGACTTCATGATCCGCCGTCTCAGCGACCCTCGATCCACGATCCGTCGTCATTGGCGATTCTTCGATCATCGATTTCCAAAAAAATTCCTCCATATCCTCATCGCAATGTCTTAATTCATTCCTAGATCTTGTAGCTATGTTGGTCCGTTAAAGGAGGAAACACGTTTCAACGTTTTTGTTATGCTGAGTCACCGCACCATTATGATAATTCATTTAAGAAACAAACTTTCTATTATGAATGAGTTACAATGTTGTTACTCCATTTTATTTATGAATTTAAAATAAATCAGTTGACGTTGCATTGTAGGGAAAAAAACTTTTTGAAAAAAATAAACTCTTTCATTTATTTTATTTTTTATTTAAAAAACCCAAAAATTAACTTTTACCCTCAACCCATGTCGGTTGAGGGTAGGCCATGCCTTAGTAGAACATCTCATTACAAACTCAATGATGGTATCAAATTTTTAATCCGATTTACAATTTGTGAGTTATGAGAATTCTAAAAATTAAATAACATTTTATTTAAATTATTTAATTTACGGTTATATCCAAAAACCAACATTCACAGTCAGCCCGTGCCATTCTACGTGAGGCTCCTCCAAAGGAAATCATTCCCTCACAAGCTCAATGGTAGTCACTATTTTTTAATTTGAGTTACCATTAATAAGTTATAATAATTTTAAAATAAAATAACTTTATTTAATTATTTTATTTACGACCAAATATTATTTTCCCCTGTTGGCCCGTTCCGGCCAATGTTATGCTCTGTATAAAGAATGAATGCCCTCACAAGCTCAACAGAGGTATCATATTTTCTATCCAAGTCACCATTCATGAGTTATAAGGATTTGAAAAATAGAATTATTTTATTTATTTAATTTATTTATGGTTATTCCATTTTCGGGTTTTCTCATTGGAGACCTACACCCACTAAACTTAAGCCGCGCCTAGGATAAACCCACCACTCTGAATGAAACAGTGCCCTCAGATTTTTGATTCGGGCACCAATTTAAGATTTATTCCTCTATTTTAGGGAAACCTTTCATGCATGCTATTAAAAACATAACATTTTTTGACAGACCATTCTGGGCACACTAAGCCTCAAAATCGCAGGCTATCTCAGTGTCTGGTCTTAGAATAATCCCATATGATTTAAAAAAATCATGGAATTATGGTCCATTACAATATCACATCTTAATATAAGTATAAATAATGTAATTAAATCACACAACATAATATACTATCCCTTAAATATGAATCATTTCATCTCAGGCACCATATGTGTCAATATACCCAATGTAGCACTTGGATGACAACCATCACATCATACACATCACATAAACCAACATTAAATGTTTGGGGTTAACCCTTTCCAAGAGAAACACATCATGATGAATAATTATATCATATATTGTCATAAGACCTTGGGACATAACTCTTTACTCCGTTCCTTGACTCTCATATAACACTACACTAAAAAATATAAAAATATCCCACCATAATTTTTTTTCTTTTTTAGTCCCATAGAACATCATAAGATTTTATTCAATTCATATAATCACCACTAAGTTGAAACATTATATCTTAGGATTCATTTTATTCTCTTTAACATACTCTGAAATTCTATGTTAAATTTTTCTTTAAGATGTAAATTCATTTTGCCACTATATATGGATAATGTTTCTTTATAACACTAGGCCTCATATGGAATCTCAAGTTTTTTTCCAATGATATTTTCATAAAAATCCTCTAAGATGAACCCCAAGGAGATTCACCTAATAATGGTATGAAAATATTTGGAAAACCAATTCATGGAAATCCAATAATCGAGTGTGCACTCCAATGCATGCTGATATAGACACAATTTCCTTACCATAATACTTCATGGTGTAACTCTAACAAACCCATTTTGATATTAAATTTATGAACTAGTAAATTTCTCCCAAAGAAAACCTATTATTGAGTAATATTTTAGTAAAAATTATTCTTATAGAAAATTTTCATCTATCATTATAGTATTAAATATTCCATTAATATAATTTTGAACACTTTCAATCCCACCGTAAACCACCTTATAATAAAAAATGGTGATTGGATACCATACCAAAAATGAGATTACAAGCCCCATATTTTTTTAGGATTTATCATTAATGAAGATAAATATTGATATTAGTTCAAGTAACCCTTATTAGTGATTTAGAGAAATAAATCATCAAGAAGTGAAAAAATAAACGATAAAATTGTGTGTTACCTAGTCTATAGATAGAGTTGACTATATCTAATAATTGTTATATGATAAATTGTTGAATATGAAATTAAGAATATGATTAAGAAATTGGGGGGAAAAGAGGACAAGGCTCCACTCATAAGTTATTACCCAAATTAGTAGTGATAATGAAATTTGATAAGAAAAAATTATCCAATATACCCAAATTCCCCCATTAATATCAGGAGTTGGGGATTTCACAAGACTCCATGTAGCATCAAAACTTCATTTTGGTGGTAGGTTATGTGGAAAAACTACATTTAATATCAATTGAACACATTACAGACTATCATTAGGCTACTAAAAGAACATTCATTGACCCGCTAAAATCAATTAATATATATACGACAACTTTTTTTTGTCAAGGTGTATTATATTAAAATGAAAATTAAAATCCTCTATTTTAATAACATTTAATATACCACAATAAACATTCTCAAATTTGGATATCAAAATTTAAAATTTTATCACATCCCATTCTAATAGAAATATGATTTTCTGATGTACCTAGAAACATGATAGTGTGGATCATTAAAATCACCAAATGTAATATTTCATTTCCCATAGAATCATCATTGTATATCTCATGTATGAACCTAAGGTCCCCTCGAACTGATGCCTATAACCAATTTGATATCATTCTAGATTCAATACAAGTGAATTTTGGGCATATAACCAACCCATTTTTTTTTCAAATTCAACCGATCATTCAAAATGCATATAAAATGAATTCAATTACCATTGTAATTTTTTGGAATAATAGAGAAAAATAATTTTTTAATTATCAAGAGAGGATATTTTCATGTTAATTTATTATTTATTTAAAACAAGAAGAAAGATTACACCAAACCTAATATCTTTTTTACTTTATGATATTGATCATTCTAACCCAATAATGGTATCATCATTACCCAATGATGACCCAAAGACCCCCCCAATAATGGAGATCCAAACATGATCCTTCAATATCTGAAGAAATACAGTAAAATATCATGTTCTAACATGATTAATGAATTATCCTACATGATATGCTTTGATATCTTTATGTTCCTTCAAGATTGAATGAATTTCTCATATTCTTCACTATTTTGAGATGAAGATGGGAGGAATAAGATCTTGAGAAGTAATAGTTTTTCACAATGATTGACCTTTGTCTAATTGACAGAACAGTTTATTTATATACATAGGGTTAGGGTTTCATATTTAATTAATTGTACAAGGGCCACTATTAATATTTAAACCCAAAATGATCCCCATGAAATGTAATAAAATAATAATATTAATTTACATTATGTCATGTGCTAACACATAAAATGATAAATATTTGCTTCATATTTAGTTAAGAAAAAATTTATCACCAGAAAAAATGTGGTCCACCATTCCTCCAGACCATTTATTAAATTATTGGATAAATATTAAAATAAAGATTATTCAATAAATTAATAAGTAAATATTATCTTAATTTTCCAGTAAAAAATATTTATTTAATATTCACATAATTATATAAATTATTTATTTACTAAATAAGTAATTACATAATATGGTGGTAATAATAAGAGATAAATAATTATTATATATTCACATAATTAAATAATTAACATGAAAATAAATATTTATTTATTATTTGTTACTATTTAATATATCATAAATAAATATTACATCTCCTTTCGAATAAAAAATATCTATAATGATTTTTAAATATAAATAATATTTAATTAAGATAAAAGGAAGCACTTTCTATGTTACCCTATTGGACTCTTCCTCAGTGGTGTCAAGAAGGTCTTCATAAAAACCAAGATTACTATCTAAGAATGGGTAATAGAACCCAATGATTAAGAAGATATTTTACAATGAAAAAACCACATATGAACACTCATAGTTTAATATAATCATTTGGTAGGATATCTCATCAAAATGATTTCACATAGGTGTCATCAACTTATATGCTTGTCACATATTTCTATGATTATATGAAATGAAATTCTCAATACATCATGGACATGTAATTTAATGTTATAGTTACATTTAAATCAAAGGTCCAAAAATAATCTTTCATATATATGGAATTTGTAAATCCTTTCCTAACTTATTTTTTAATAATATATCATTCATGATGCACCCAAAATATTCGTCATTAATGTGATCATATATCATTTATGTTTAAAGAAATACATCAAACTGTTTAATTCATGACCTGAATTAATGATAATATTAAAGGCTAATGATCATTACACATGCTTGAAGAAAAAATACCCAATTACAAATAAACATGTGGATTTCCCACTGGCCGATCTTTTTCCATAATATCCCATCACAATGATTACCAATTGTGTTCTTCAAGAGATAAAGTCTCATCCACTTATTATTAATCTCACATGATGGTAAAAATACTAGTTTTTCAACCATAGAATGTTATCTAACCATAGACAATGGTATAAGAATATCATTATTGTATTTCAAGATTCTCATAATATAAGATAACATCTATGCCATTTTCAATGTCAAA
This sequence comes from Viscum album, assembly GCA_963277665.1. Taxonomy (NCBI): domain Eukaryota; kingdom Viridiplantae; phylum Streptophyta; class Magnoliopsida; order Santalales; family Viscaceae; genus Viscum; species Viscum album. The sequence goes on from OY728135.1 coordinate 999,307,796, forward strand.
GATACTTTGGGACATTATTATATTAAATTCATTGAAAACTATAAATGATATGCAATAATATATTTTAATTAATATATTCTTCTTTTAAAACTTCTAAAGTATAAAGTAAAAAAGAATTGGTTTTAGGACACCAACTCCAATAGACTTTGACTTGGAAAATATTTAACTATTAACGAATTAAGTCCACTTACCATCATCTAGATCTTACATGATGATCATGTTTATTCAAATTTAGTAATTTATTTAATAGGTCATCCATCTTATCTTCTATGAAATATTGTCTCACTGTGTCACATATCTGACAAAATAAACCCAAGAGATGATATTTTTGAAGTATGTTCTTTGTTAGATGATGTAACCTTAGATCCTTTTCTGGAGACACTACTAAAGTGTTTTCACAATAACATTTGATAAAGACCCTATTGTTAGACACCACATCAAAAACTTATATGATTTTTCATATCCAAACCACATATTTAGCTACCTCAGAATCCAAAATATACTTGGACTCTATTTTAGAATCTATAACTATACTTTTATTTGATATGTTCCATCCCACAACACCTCTATTAAGAGGGATGATATATCTCATCTACTATTTTGGATCATCTTGATATTTTCTGAAACATTCATATGTATGTACCATAATGGATAGCTTCTAAACTCCTCTATATACAAGGAACACATCATTTGTATTCTTCAAATACTATAGGATATTCTTAAATACCATCAAATGGTGGTCACATGGGTTAGATTGATATCTTCCTACAATACTTAATATGTAGGAGTAATCTAGTCAAGTATATTTTATAACATACATGATCAACCAAATAACTAAAACATATGGTGTCCTTTTGATTCCCTTTTATTCTTCATGTGATTGAGGAAATATTTTCATGAAATGATGAATGTTATGACACTAGAAATAATACCCTCTTGGATTTTTCTTACTGAATTTTTTCAGTATCTTATAAATGTATATACTTTGTCATAGTCCAACTTGTCTCTTGGATGTATCATAATGGATATTGATCCCAATAATATATTTTAAATCACCTAACTCATTCATAGAGAAAGTGTTGATCAGTTGGTATTTAATGAATGAAATACAATTTCTAATAAGTAGTATGTAATTGACACAAACTATTATAAAAATAAGCACATTCCCAATAAAAAAAATATAGAAACAATGATAGAATTCATTATTTGTGAAAACAAATTTTTCTATGGAATTATTAAGTCAAATGTTCTAGGACTTAGATTTTTTCATTAATACATAAATTTTTTTAACTTGAATATATTTTGGGAATACTTTAGAGACACAAACCATTATGATTGTTTTATATATACATCACCATAAATATATCCATCAAAAAATATATTTTAACACTGATATATTAAATCTCATAGTCAAGGTAATTTAAGAGGGAAAATATAGCTTGACTGATTTTAGCATAGAAATTGGAAAATGGTTTCATTGCAGTCTATGCCATGGCACTATATGAATGAATTTTCAACGAGTCATGCCTTATAAGTACTAAAATTTCAATCCATTTATAGTTTATTCTTCAATACCTATTTATAACCAATTATATCTACATAAATTATAGGATCTAACAAAAACCATTAAAGTTTCTGGAATATGGAATCAATTTTAGAATTTATAGCTTCCTTCCATTTTAAATCCTATATTCCACTTATTGCTACCTTATAGTTTGCACACTAATTATTATTAACCAATAATTAGTCACCATAATTGGTTACTAGAAACCAATATCATTTTATTTAAATTAACATCTCTCATACCCCAATAAATTACATGCATCCTCAGAACATCCTCTCCCATAAGGATTTGTGGAATATGTTCATTTTCTAACACTTGTGTATCTTGAGTCTGGACTTCATTGAAGTCTATAAAGACCCAACATACACATTACATTATTTTACATCTTTTACATGATTTAAATATTCTATTTCACAAATTATAATATCCCAAGGATTGATGGCCTCAATTTATTTGGAGATTAGATACAAAATTAGATTATTTTTCAATCCTCAGAATCATTTATCATTAAAGGTAACCTAGTAGGAAATCATATAGACATATTATTAGTAAGATAAATAATCAAATCATATTAAATTAAAAGCTAATAAATGTGTGTGATCAAATGATAATTAAGTGGTTAATAAACCCTTCATTAAATTTTCTTTCATAAGAATAAGTAAAGGCATGAGAAAAAGGGAAATATAAAAACATCATGAGTTATAACTATAAAAATTAAGTGAGATTTAAATTAAATTGAATAATAACATTAATATAAAAAATATCAACATTTAAATATAATTTATTTAACATGGAATATAAAATTTTAATATAAACATTGAATCCTGGGAGAAAAAGATCAAAATTAATAACATCCTTTAACTATGGTACAAACATTAGCATAGGGGAAATGTTTTTAAAAGTGGAACACCATCAATTAACACGTTTATGAGAAACATAAATAATCTCACGAATACATAACACGTGAGGTAGAGACTCTTAAAAAAATTCATTGTATGGCGGTAGAGTACCCCCACACAATTCATCCGTAGTTACATGTGCCACTTAAAAATCGTTCACTTTTGACATTATAAAGAACCAATTGAGATTAAGTTGGTTTTATAAAATATCAAAAAGGAAAAAATTAAATTTTAAAAAAAACACCCTAAAAATAATATGGGTTTCATAAAACAAACAAATGGAAATCATTAAATTTTCATAAAGACCCATTAAACAAATGTTTTTTCACAACACATCAAAATACTAAAAAATAACATCATGAATTGAATAATTTCATTTATAATACTTTATCACAAAAAATAATCACATAATTAAAGAAAATATAGGGTGAAACATGAAACATAACTCAATTAAATATAGATCAAATTACAAATATGAAAACTAAATCATTAAAATATTGAAATCTCTTTTATTCAAAATTGTAAAATTCATAGTTATGAGACTCTTTTAAAAAATCATCTTTTATTTTCATGTAAAATGAAAATAAAAAATTTCATGAGGATGGATTTAGTTATCAATTTTTTTTACAAAAAGAAAAGGAGAGAAAAAAAAATTATGGTGGAAAGTCTTGGAAAATTAATTTTAATCAAAAAAATTATCACTAAATGAAAGGATTTTAATTTACTATTCCCCTTATGGTTTTAATTTATTTTGAAACAAAATTATTTAGAAGATTGAAACTCATATGGTTCAATAATTCTCATGTATTAAATAATTTAGAAAAAAATAGATTATCGGAATGTATATACAATATAAAAATACTAAATTTTTGAATAACATTAATATATGACTCAATGAAGCAATGTTAACCTAAGAACCCCTTATCTTGTTTCCCTGCTTATTTTATTACACTCCATCCTTGTTGGAGATTTTATCTATATTGAGAATTCTAATTGGAATTTATGAAATTAGGATATTTTAGTGTGACTAGGGGGTTTATAAAGTATTTTTGTGGGGAATGGTGAGATAAAAATAATAATTTTTCAAGGAGGAACTTGATGTTGAATTATAAATTTGAAGTGTGTAAGTGGTGCCCTTTCATGAGGGAAGAAAATTAAACTTTTGAAGACACACATCATTTTTTTCAATAATTCAAAGACACTATTCAATGTTCAATGTATCAAAATTTTGAAAATTGGGTGTGTGTAAAAAGATAATGTCCATACTCCTCTCATCCCTTCATTTTAAAGCAAGGTAATAGTTATTTAATCTTTTATTCTTTTACTTAAATATTTTACACAAATTAAATTTTGCTAAGGTCACTAGTTTTTAACTAAGTTATTTTAATTTATATTGAATTTAAATATAACTAATATAACCTAATTTTTATGTGATAAAATTAAATTAATCATCCATTTAATCAAACTAAATTTTTATATAAGAGGAAATTAACTTTTAAATTAAAACAAATTATATATAAAAAAATATTTTTGAAGAAAAAGTTTATTTTAAGTGTTTTTATATTATTTAAAATTGATCAACAACTAATTTAATTTAAATATATTTATATATATATTAAAAATCATATTATTTTAATTATTTAAAATATATTATTATAATTTATTTGATAAAAATAACTTACTATTGTTTAAATAATCCCAAAGTAACATTTTTAATATTAGTATGGTAATTATAATTTACATTGGAAATATAATTTTAATTCATAAAAATAAAATTTTCCTTCTAAAATAACATTAAAATTATGATATCAAATATTCATCACATTTCATCAAATTAAATTTATACATGTAGGAACATTAGTTTTAATGATAACCCATGTATTATGAATAAAAACCGTTTAGAAAAAGTTCATTTTCATGAATAAAGGTTATGTATAGGAATACATTAAAACTTTTATTGATTCTAATTTTATTAATAAGATTATTATTTATTATATTACATTTCTTGTCCCATTAAAATAGTTCTAAAAACTAATTTTCCAATTCATAAATTTAATTAATGAAATATTTTAAAATTAGTGTCCATAAAATATTACTTGATTTCATAAAATGATATTAATGAGTTTTATATATTGAACATAGAAATATTAAATGATTTATTTTAATTTTTAAATATATATTCATTACAAAAAAAGGTATAAAAACATCAAATTCATATAAATGAGATGGTATTATCAAAATTATAATTTTTTTCTATTCACATAAAACATTATTCTAAAAAGAATATAAAAAGGAAACCCAAAGATATTTTTTTGTGAGTAATTATAAAAATTAATTTCACAATATAAAATTTAAATTAAAATTAATTTAAATATGCATTTTGGATATAGAATACATAATATAAATAAAAAACTCTTATTGAAAATAATCTTTTGAATATTCACTCATATTAATTATTTAACATCTAAAGGTAATCAATTTTAATAGTTAACCATTTTAGTGTTTGTTATATATTTATTAATAATCTTCTGATAATATTTTGTGGTTTTTTCATTATGTGTATCATGTGAGGTATTTTATCCAAAATATATTTCATTTTAAGAGGAAAAAATCATTTAGTTACAAAGTCAATATCCCTCCCACTATAATATTTATAGATGTGATCCCTTTCCGGAATATTTGGGCATTTATTAACCAAAGCTTTATTATATCATGGATTGTATATGTAATATAATTTAGTTTCATTAAGAAAATCTGTTAATATTTCACGAGGACCCTAGGGTACATGTTCGTGGACAGAAATCACCTTAACAAACAAATGAAAACTGAATACTCAAACATGTGATAACATGGTTAAATTTCCACACCAAAGATGATTTTGAATATTGGTTTCTACTTTAGTCGGAACTTGGGATAGCATGTATATTTATATCTATAATGGGTATCCCCAAAAGGATTAAGGATGGATCGCTTGACTCACTGTTTATCTTCACATACTGAGTAGGGTGTGGTTCCTACATTAACTTACACAATTACATTATGCTGTTCAAAGAGGTGTGAGATGAGATAAGATTAAAAAATCTATAAAATAATCAATTAAGTTTTGATTAATATATTCTCAACCGCAGTTTTAATGATGTTTCTAAATCTTCTTATCGAGCTATTTACCAACTTATTAGTTATATTCCATGTATCTATTAATGTAATTTTAATACACCCCATTAAGATGACATATCCATTTGTATTAAATTAATCAGTAAATGTTATAATGTTTGAGTAACCACCCATGGATTCGACTGTAAATGGCCAACACACATTAGTAAGAAACAACTCAAAAATCTTTGTGGCCCATTCAAATTTTCTACTAATTGGGGATTTGGTCATTTTACATACAAATAGTTCAGAGATACACATAGTTGTTTTAGTTCAAATAGATCTAGATGTCCATTTTGTGGATGTAACATCCCAAGTAAGTAATGAATAATATATATTTTTATCTATGTCTATTAATGATTAATATTGTGTTTTAGAGGCTTAAAATGAAAATAAATCCAATCTTAAGCATGGAATACACTAATATTCTTAAAAGATTGTTTTACTTCCTTATGATGGAAAACCCTTTTTAAATCTATATTTTGACAATTTTATAAACTATGTTTGTCAAAATAAACTTATTATTTATGATTGGGACATCAAAATTTACTTTGTGTGAATTTTTGGTATTTTTCTGACAATGTTAATTTTTAATGAATAGTGAAAAATACTGCATTTTACATCAAAACTGCTTTTTAATCTAATTTATTTATATGATTATATTATCTTTTGAATTGGTTTTGAAATAAAATTAGAATATATTTTTACCATTTAATCCAATGGTGGTCATTGGAATCAATTTCACTTTGAAATTGGACTTAAATTGGTGTCAGTCTTTTGATATTTATTGTTTCATAAAAACACGCTATTTGCTCTGACAACGGGAATTAATTATTAAATTAATTAATGTGACATATATTTTTTGAAATTTGTAAAATAGACTTCATTTTAGAATTTGGAATATCAAATATATCTTAGGGTGTATTTTTGTTAATTTTCTGAAAAACTTCAATTTTTGATGAATAGTGAAACCACTAAGTGGTACTTATAAAAACTGATTTTCCGTTTAAATGAAATTTTGCCATCATTGTGTTTTGAATTTCAAAAATCCGACATACATGGTTATCATTAAGAATTAAAATGTGGTTCAATGAGATTAAAATAATTTTTTGGTGAATAGTAACTTATTAAGTTTTTAATCGCGATTAGTGGTAATTAGTGTAGTTTAAGGTAAAAATAATGTTTTAATAGTATGAGATGAGCTTAACACATGTCCTACCCTTATTGGTTGTGTCATGGTCGACCAAGAAAAGCCATGGGTCAACTTGGGGACCCCATGGAGACACTTTGGTTGGGAAATGACATAAATAACTTTTTATTAAATGTTAAAGTAAAAATGACACAAACATAATATGTTTTACGAAAACAATTTTTACATGGGGTTATAAAGATCAGATTTTTTATTATAAATAGTGATTGGAATGCTAAAACTATTTAATAAATCATAGTGTTTTTTTATAATTTTTATACATTAAATAAATTAAATTATATATGACATAATAATGATGCAGCGATGATATCATTATTTGACGATTTAAATAAAATGGAAAGATAATGTAAAGTCTATGAACTACACATGTCCAAAACCAATTGGATGAGTGTATTTCGAACCCTTATCACCTTATCCACTAATTATATCAATGTGGGACCTTTTAAAACCGAAACACATTTTCAAATAAAGTAATATTTCTTTACTTTCTAAAAGTGCCCCTCCTCTCCTCTTATAAAAGGCCCCCACCTCTACCTCATTTCATACACTCCTCAAGCCTTTGGCTCGGCCAACCCCTGCCCATTTACTCTATCCACATCCCTCTCCTCATCATAGAGGATTCCCTTTGGGCAGAATCCTTTCAAAGGAAGCCTTTAGGCTCAAATCAAAAGAAGTTACACTTTTAAAGGTAATTCATTCTCTCATGTTCATTTGTTTTATTTTGCTTCTCCAACCCCATAAACTCTTTTTATTTACTTATTTTGTAACAACACCAGTATCTTAAATATAAAAGGATGTTGTTATAATATTTATTTGAGCTACACTCTCACACAAATACATCAAATGGTTAAAGAACATATGGTTTCCGTGGATGGCGAAATTCTTCCTCCCGAAATGATGATTGTTCAATACTCATTTAACACCTTCAAAGGTGGCCATTATGATGTCACTATTTTTATATATGATATATAATATGTTTATGTTTTCCTTAAGCTTTTGTTTTTTTTTCATTTTGGGCATACCATTATGGTTTCCATTATGGGTAAACACGATATCTTCATTTTAGGAAGTGCGGACTACCGCCCCCTGAAAGTGATTTGATTCGTTAATAACATATGTGGGATGTGTAAAGGATAAAGTTAATGATATTATATATGTTATTATACTGGAATTATAATATACTCTTATATCATTATGATTCCATTCCAGAAAATATGAAATAGAAATGGAAGTAGCGTTCATGCGTACGTACGGCTTACCGTCTCCATGAACGGTGCATTTCATTTCTTACCTCTAAATGTGATGTAATATTATAAATACATGTATATGATGAATATATATGATATATATGTTATCCAAATCATTAATATCATTCTGGATATAACGAACCTATGACCAAATTAACAACATGTAAGTGTAAGAAGTCTATTTTTGACTTAAGAACCAAATACCGACAAAATGAACATTATTAACTTAACTGATTACATGATGTTCATAAAATGGTATAAAAGGAGTAATGAACTTGAAAAGGATTCATAAGAAAGTAGAGATTAACTCAAGTTTATTATTCAGGAGATTAAAGAACGGTCGGGTCAAGTCGGATACGAGGTATGGGACTTCGTCTCAATCTCCTTTCATTGAGGCATATTTTATTTTATACACAACTTTCTTTTATACAGTGTATAAACCCCTTTGACTTTTACGTTTATTCAAAAGGAATCTTTTTTATACGAAGCTTTTACTAAACGAAAAAAGGGAATGTTTTTGTCGTACGTATGCGGCGAAAAAGACTTCTCCTCCGTCATGACCGTTATTTGAGTTTCGGCTTCCTCTACAAGCCATACATTCTTTTTAAAAGAAAAATAAATACCATGTTTTACTTTTCTTTTATTTTGGTATTGAAAATGGTTTTCACAATGTTTCTATGTTGTATTGATATCTTGTGATTGAAATGTGGAAATGTTATGTTTCCCTTATGCATGTTTTATGTGATACGATTATGTTATGGTTCTTGGGCATTATTATGAAGACGGGTGGTTCCGTGATAGACTAAGGGCGGGTGAGCCCGATATAGCTCTCCAATGCATTGGGTAACGCGAAGGAGTGAAACGTTAAGGTTTCTCCGAAGCGATTTTAGGGAATATACTGTGATGGGTATTCCAAACGTAACCAAGAGGGTTACTCCCTATGTAAGAATGTTATGAATGCCTCAAGTTACCTTTATGTCTTATGATTTCTATGATTTATTCATGATTTTATGAGGTATGTTAAAGTGCCTATGTTTTATGGGTAAAGTATGATTTCATTCTTATGTATATATGAACTCATGTTTCTTTTCCATGTTTTTTTTAACCCATACTGAGTTTTTATGCTCATCCCAAGTTTTTGAAATGTTTTTCACACGTCAAGGGAAAGGTACATGATAAGATGATAGAGTCAAGGATGTGTCAAGATATAATCTATGTTTTATTTTAAATGTGTTTCCATTGATGGGAATGAAGAATACTATCTTTATGTAACCACTTTGTTTATATGTGGAATGTAATGCAAAGTTTTATGATCTAATTCTCTAAAACTCTAAACCCGAAAAGCTCCTCAATGTGTAATCTTGTAATAACTCATGATTAAGTAAGGTTTAAGGCTGGGGCCTTATAGTTGGTATCAAAGGTCGGTTTAGATAACTTTAGGAGTTATAATTCTATTAAATGATTATCCAAAAATATATTTTTTCGAAATGATATAGCATTTAAAGATTACCATGTTGCTTCATCTAAGACATGTTTGTTCAGAATGGTTTTCCGCAGAGGAAACAGGGAAGCAGTGCTAGGAAGGCATACTGAAGGAAATAACCTTCCGAATCAACATCCAAAAATGGTCGGAATTGGAACTGAATAGTTTGTTGCAGTAATGGCGCAGTTGACTCCGGAGATAAATGGTGGTGGTATCTATGCACGATATCAGCCAGATCAACCACAGAGGAACATGTCAGTGGTGGAACATTTCATGAGGCAACATCCCCCATCATTCAGAGGATCATCTGACCCTGTGTTAGCTGAAGGGTGGATTAAAGCACTGGAGAAGATTTTTGATGTCATGGGGTGTTCAGACAATCAAAAGGTTAGTCTTGCTATTTACCGTTTGGAGGGTGAAGCAGATCAGTGGTGGTCTATGGTTAAAAATATCAGGGACGCCGATGAGATTGATGCTCTTGACTGGGATGAATTCGAAGGTATGTTTCTTGAGAAGTATTTTCCTAAGGCTGTTCGACTTAGGATGGAAAAGAAATTCTTGGAATTGAGGCAAGAGGAAGACTCAGTGGCTGCCTATGAAGAAAGGTTCACTTGATTGGCAAGGTATGCTCCAAATTTTATCCGGGACCTTGATAGTAAAATCAATCATTTTTACTCAGGATTAAAGCCAAAATATCGAAGGGCATTAGCTTCTAGTGAGTTTAAAAGTTATGAAAAGATTGTTCGATGTGCTGAGAAGGTGGGAATGGAGTTTTCCGATGACCAAGTTTTCTATAACATCCAGCAGAAGAAGAGACCGAGGTGGCAGGAGAAAGGTAAGAATTCATCAAAAAAATCTGATGGTAAGAGAATTAAGTTTCCAGTTTGTGATAAATGTGGAAAAAGGCATACTGGGGAATGTCTTCTGAATTCTGGGAAGTGCTACTGATGTAGTAAGATGGGACATAAGGCTCGTGATTTCACTGAAAAGGATCAAGGTGGAGGTAAGAACAAATTTGATGTACAGTTAGTGAAATGTTATAAGTGAAATGAGATGGGTCACTATGAAAACGAGTGTCCGACAAGGAGCTTGAGTGATGGGAAGAAGTTAGACTACAAGCAGAAAGGGGTGGTGAAATCCTTTGTAACTACTTCAGCAGATGTCGAGCCATCAAATGAAGTTGTATCGGGTACTTTGTTTTTTCAGATTATGCCAGTGTGTTGTTTGATTTGGGGTCTACACATTCTTTCATATCTGAAACCTTTTCTAGTAAAATGGGAATACCATCTCAAGAAATGACTCCTGAACTTTTGGTAAAAACACCTGGGGGAAATGTCGAGGCAAAAAGAATTTATAAGAATCTTCCTATCCTTATCTGTGGAAAGAACCTACTTGCAAACCTTATTGTTCTACCTCTAGTAGAGTTTGATGTTATCCTAGGTATGGATTGGCTCTCTATTTACCATGATAAGATTGACTGTAGAGCTAAAGAAGTTTCTTTTCAGAAAGAATTTCAGTTTGTTTACAATAATGAACCCTTACTTTTGATAACATATCAAGAGGCCGAGAAACTTGTAAAAGATGGAAATGAATTTTACCTTGCACAAGTCGTTGAAAATAAAGGAACTATTCAGATTAATGATGTGCCAGTGGTAAATGAGTATCCTGATGTTTTTCCTGATGAGTTGCCTGGAATAATACCAGATCGGGAAGTTGAGTTTACTGTTGACTTAGTTCCTGATGCTAATACAATTTCAAAACCCCCTTATCGAATGGCACAAATTGAACTTTTAGAGTTGAAGGAGAAATTGCATGATTTATTAGAGAAAGGTTTCATTAGACCTAGCACATCACCATGGGGTGCTCCTGTTTTATTTGTTAAAAAGAAAGATGGTTCTATTAGACTTTGCATTGATTATAGATCCTTGAATAATATCACTATTAAGAACAAATATCCTTTGCCTCATATCGATGATTTGTTTGATCAGCTCCAGGGAGCTCAGTTTTTTTCAAAGATTGACTTGAGATCGGGGTACCATCAGCTGAAGGTAAAGGAGGCAGATATTCCGAAGACCGCGTTCCGTACGAGATATGGCCATTATGAATTTGTAGTAATGCTTTTTGGGCTAACCAATGCACCTTCTGTATTCATGGACTTAATGAATAGAATTTTCCATGAGTTCTTGGATAAGTTTGTGGTGGTTTTCATTGATGATATTTTGGTGTTTTCTAAAAGTAAAGAGGAGCATGAAAAACATTTAAGGGTTATCTTGCAAACCTTAAAAGAAAAGAAATTGTATGGGAAATTCAGCAAGTGTGAGTTTTGGTTGCAACAAATTTCTTTCCTTGGTCACATTGTTTCTAAAGATGGAATAACTGTTGATCCTGCAAAAACAAAATTTGTGGAAGAATGGCCAAGTCCCACAAATGTAACCGAGATTCGTAGCTTCCTTGGTTTGGCGGGCTATTACCGAAGGTTTGTTAGAAATTTTTCACGGTTATCTAGTCCAATGACTAAGCTAACTCGGAAGGGTGTTAAGTTTATCTGGACAAAAGAATGTGATGATTGTTTTCAGGAATTGAAAAGAAGATTGGTGAATGCTCCAGTTTTGGCACTACCTTCCAGGAATGGTGAGTTTGTTATATACAGTGATGCTTCATTGAAAGGACTTGGTTGCATCCTAATGCAGAATGATCAGGTAATTGCTTATGCTTCACGACAGTTGAAAACTCATGAGGTAAATTACCCAACACATGATTTGGAACTAGTTGTTGTTGTTTTTGCTTTAAAAATTTGGAGGCATCATTTGTATGGAGTAAAGTGTGAAATATATACCGATCACAAAAGTTTAAAGTATATATTCACTCAGAAAGAGTTAAACATGAGACAAAAGAGATGGATGGAATTAATCAAGGATTATGATTGTACAATTCATTACCATCCGGGAAAAGCAAATAAAGTGGCTGATGCTTTGAGTCGAAAAAGTAATGCTTCATTAACAATGTTTCGGTTGGAACGTCATCCTTTGGTTAACGATTTGATGAACTTTGGCATAGAAGTTGTTGGTGCAGGAAGTCCTTCTGTTTTGTTTCAGGTATCAGTGAGATCTTCTCTATCAGATAGAATCAAGCAAGCACAGAAGCAAGATAGTGAGTTGCAGAAAAAGGTATAGCTGGTTCAGAAAGGTAAGTTGCCTGAATTCAACATTGATAATGATTGCGTTTTGAGATTTGGGAAGAGATTGTGTGTGCCTTGTGATTCACAGTTGAAGAGAGAGTTTTTATGTGAAGCTCATAGTTCTCCGTTTTCAATTCATCCGGGCAGTACTAATATGTATAGAGATCTGCGGGAGTATTACTGGTGGGATGGAATGAAAAGAGATATTGCTGATTTTACTGTGAAGTGTTTGACTTGTCAGCAGGTTAAAGCAGAGCGGCAGTTACCGAAAGGGATGCTTCAGCCTTTACCAGTGACAGAGTGGAAATGGGAGAATATATCCATGGACTTTGTTGTTGGATTACCGAAGACATCTCGAGGTAATAATGAAATCTGGGTTATTGTTGATCGCTTGACCAAATCTGCTCATTTCCTTGCTATACGAGATACTTTCTCTCTTGATCAACTTTCCCGTTTGTATCTTAAAGATATAGTCAGGTTACATGGAGTTCCTCTCTCCATTTTATCGGATTGTGATCCCAGGTTTACTTCTAACTTTTGGAAAGGCCTTCAGAAGTCGTTGGGTACTGAATTAAATTTTAGTACAGCTTTTCATCCTCAATCAGATGGGCAGTCAGAACGAACAATTCAGACATTGGAGGATATGCTATGAGCTTGTTCTATGGATTATCAGGGAAGTTGGTACCAACATCTTTCTTTGGTTGAGTTTTCATATAATAACAGTTTTCATTCCAGTATACAGATGGCACCATTTCAGGCATTATATGGGAAGCGGTGTCGAACTCTAGCTTTCTGGGATAGAGTGGGTGAAAGGAAGTTGATGGGACCAGAATTGGTAGAAGAGATGGTAGAAAAAGTTCAGCTGATTCAGAAACACATGATAATAGGTCAGAGCAGGCAGTAGAGTTATGCGGATAACCGGAGGAAGGATCTATCTTTCGAGGTAGGTGATCATGTTTTTCTCAAGGTTTCTCCTTGGAAAAGTGTGATGAGATTTGGTAAGAAAGGAATGTTGAGTCCAAGGTTCATTGGACCATACGAAATTCTGGAGAGAGTTGGATCAGTTTCATACCGAGTGGCTTTACCTCCGAGTTTATCGCAGGTACACAATGATTTTCACATTTCAATGTTGAGAAAGTATATGCCAGATCCATCTCATGTTTTGAGTCCAGAGGTAGTTCAGCTGGAAGAGAACCTATCTTATGAGGAACAACCGATCCAGATTCTTGACCACAGGGAGCAAGTGTTACAGAATAAGGTGATTCACCAGGTAAAGGTTTTGTGGAAAAACCACATGATTGAAGAGGCAACATGGGAATCTGAAAATGCAATGAGGGATAAGTACCCCCATTTATTCGATAAGTAAATAAATTGCGGGGACACAATTTTCTAAAGGGGGGAAGGATGTAACATCCCAAGTAAGTAATGAATAATAGATATTTTTATCTATGTATATTAATGATTTAGATTGTGTTTTAGAGGCTTAAAATGAAAATAAATCCAATCTTAAGCATGGAATACACTAATATTCTTAAAAGATTGTTTTACTGCCTTATGATGGAAAACCCTTTTTAAATATATCTTTTGACAATTTTATAAACTATGTTTTCCAAAATAAAATTATTCTTTATTATTGGGACATCAAAATTTACTTTGTGTGAATTTTTGGTATTTTTCTGACAATGTTCATTTTTTAATGAATAGTGAAAAATACTGCATTTTACATCAAAACTGCTTTTTAATCTAATTTATTTATATGATTATATTATCTTTTGAATTGGTTTTGAAGTAAAATTAGAATATATTTTTACCATTTAATCCAATGGTTGTCATTGTAATCAATTTCACTTTGAAATTGGACTTAAATTGGTGTCAATCTTTTGATACTTATTGTTTCATAAAAACACGGTATTTGCTATGACAACGGGAATTAATTATTAAATTAATTAATGTGACTTATATGTTTTGAAATTTTTAAAATAGAATTCATTTTATAATTCGGAATATCAAATATAGCTTAGGGTGTATTTTTGGTAATTTTCTGAAAAACTTCAATTTTGATGAATAGTGAAACCACTAAGTGGTACTTATAAAAACTGATTTTCCGTTTAAATGAAAATTTGCCATCATTGTGTTTTTAATTTCAAAAATACGACATACATGGTTGTCATTAAGAATTAAAATGTGGTTCAATGAGATTAAAATAATTTTTTGGTGAATAGTAACTTATTAAGTTTTTAATCGCGATTAGTGGTAATTAGTGTAGTTTAAGGTAAAAATAATGTTTTAATAGTATGAGATGAGCTTAAAACATGTCCTACCCTGATTTTTTGTGTCATGGCAGACCAATACAAGCCATGGGTCAACTTGGGGACCCCATGGAGACACATTGATTGGGAAATGACATAAATAACTTTTTATTAAATGTTAAAGTAAAAATGACACAAACATAATATGTTTTACGAAAACAATTTTTACATGGGGTTATAAAGATCAGATTTTTGATTATAAATAGTCATTGGAAAGATAAAACTATTTCCTACATCATAGTATTTTTTTTATAATTTTTATAAATTAAATAAATTAAATTATATATGACATAATAATGATGCAGCGATGACATCATTATTTGACGATTTAAATAAAATGGAAAGATAATGTAAAATCTATGAACTACACATGTCCAAAACCAATTGGATGAGTGGATTTTGAACCCTTATCACCTTATCCACGATGTATATCAATGTGGGACCTTTTAAAGCCGAAACACATTTTCAAATAAAGTAATATTTCTTTACTTTCCAAAAGTGCCCCTCCTCTCCTCTTATAAAAGGCCCCCACCTCTACCTCATTTCACACACTCCTCAAGCCTTTGGCTCGGCCAACCCCTGCCCATTTACTCTCTCCACATCCCTCTCCTCATCCTAGAGGATTCCCTTTGGGCAGAATTCTTTCAAAGGAAGCCTTTAGATTCAAATCAAAAGGAGTTACACTTTTAAAGGTAATTCATTCTCTCATGTTCATTTGTTTTATTTTGCTTCTCCAACCCCCTAAACACTTTCTATTTACTTATTTTGTAACAACACCAGTATTTTCAATATACAAGGATTTTGTTATAATATTTATTTGAGCTAAACTCTCACACAACTACATCAAATGGTTAAAGAACATACGGTTTCCGTGGATGGCGAAATTCTGCCTCCCGAAACGATGATTGTTCAACACTCATTTAACACCTTCAAAGGTGGCCATTATGATGTCACTATTTTTATATATGATATATAATATTTTTATGTTTTCCTTAAGCTTCTGTTTTTTTTATTTTGGGCATACCTTTATGGTTTCCATTATTGGTAAACACGATATCTTCATTTTAGGAAGTGCAGACTACCGCCCCCTGAAAGTGATTTGATTCGTTAATACCATATGTGGGATGTGTAAAGGATAAAGTTCGTGATATTATATATGTTATTATACTAGAATTATAATATACTCTTATATCATTATGATTCCATTCCAGAAAATATGAAATAGAAATGGAAGTAGCGTTCATGCGTACGTACGGCTTACCGTCTCCATGAACGGTGCATTTCATTTCTTACCTCTACATGTGATGTAATATTATATATACATGTATATGATGAATATATATGATATATATTTTATCCAAATCATTAATATCATTCTGGATGTAACGAACCTATGACCAAATTAACAACATGTAAGTGTAAGAAGTCTATTTTTGACTTAAGAACCAAATACCGACAAAATGAACATTATTAACTTAACTGATTACATGATGTTCATAACATGGTATAAAAGGAATAATGAACTTGAAAAGGATTCATAAGAAAGTAGAGATTAACTCAAGTTTATTATTCAGGAGATTAAAGAACGGTCGGGTCAAGTCGGATACGAGGTATGGGACTTCGTCTCAATCTTTTTTCATTGAGGCATATTTTATTTTATACACAACTTTCTTTTATACGGTGTATAAACCCCTTTGACTTTTATGTTTATTCAAAAGGAATATTTTTTATACGAAGCGTTTACTAAATGACAAAAGGTAATGTTTTTTTCGTACGTATGCGGCGAAAATGACTTCTCCGCCGTCATGACCGTTATTTGAGTTTCGGCTTCCTCTACAAGCCATACCTTGTTTTTAAAAGAAAAATAAATACCATGTTTTACTTTTCTTTTATTTTGGTATTGAAAATGGTTTTCACAATGTTTCTGTGTTGTATTGATATATTGTGATTGAAATGTGGAAATTTTATGTTTCCCTTATGCATGTTTTATGTGATACGATTATGTTATGGTTCTTGGGCATTATTATGAAGATGTGTGGTTCCGTGATAGACTAAGGGTGGGTGAGCCCGATATAGCTCTCCAATGCATTGGGTAACGCGAAGGAGTGAAACTTTAAGGTTTCTCCGAAGAGATTTTAGGGAATATACCGTGATGGGTATTCCAAACGTAACCAAGAGGGTTACTCCCTATGTAAGAATGTTATGAATGGCTCATGTTACCTTTATGTCTTTTGATTTCTATGATTTATTCATGATTTTATGAGGTATGTTAAAGTGCCTATGTTTTATGGGTAAAGTATGATTTCATTCTTATGTATATATGAACTCATGTTTCCTTTACATGTTTTTTTATAACCCATACTGAGTTTTTATGCTCATCCCAAGTTTTTGAAATGTTTTTCACAGGTCAAGGGAAAGGTACATGATAAGATGATAGAGTCAAGGATGTGTCAAGAAATAATCCATGTTTTATTTTAAATGTGTTTCCATTGATGGGAATGAAGAATACTATCTTTATGTAACCACTTTGTTTATATGTGGAATGTAATGCAAGTTTTATGATCTAATTCTCTAAAACTCTAAACCCGAAAAGATCCTCAATGTGTAATCTTGTAATAACTCAAGATTAAGTAAGGTTTAAGGCTGGGGCCTTATAGTGGCACTCTAGTAAAATTACTTTTGTATATATGAAATTTATGATGATGATATAGTTATTTGTGGTACGAGTCATATGAACATTCTTTGTTATCTAATTATATTACATGGTAAATCTAATCCAACACATGCAACTACTTATTTACATTTTTATTACCAAAAAATGATTTCATTGTAAAAAACCAATAATTATTCCCAAATATGAAAATAAATAAATCTGTATTAGTTCTGTGAACAAACATAATTTTTTTTAGTATCTAAAGTCCCATAATAACTATCTCTCAAAACTAATACTGTTTCAGCTTGCAATATGAGGTTCTTATATCTAATAGAAATAATATAATGTTTGGATATATTTTATGCTTGTAGATATATCTCACCACATTTTTTTGAAATATATTGTGTTACTATATTTGAATATTTATTTGAGAAACACATTCTTTATCTGATACAAAATTCAAAGACTAATAAAAAATTTCACATGATGATAATCACACATGTAGAATCATCTTGCATATTTTTCTAAGTGTAGTTTTTCTTCTAGTGGAAAATATTTATATGTTAAAAATATTCATCATCTTGTTCCTTTATTTCCCCTTCATCATCCACCAATTTTAAGGGAATTTTGAAGAATCATTATTTTTGGAGTTATTTGTTGAGATATTGACAAGACCATTCCTTTTATTCACCCTAAGAAAATAATGATTTTTATGTTCTCTATCCTTATTTACTTTGTTGAGTATAGTGAGAAGATCTAGGATATACTTCTCTCTGCAGATTATATAATAACGTATAATTATACTATATAATCTCCAAGGTTTTAATGAAATAATTTGATCCATGCATGGTTATTTAGGAAACATAAACCCTATAACATTTAGGCACTAAATTTAACCAAAGATGTCAACTATGTGATTCCCATATGGTCCAACTTGCCTATGTATTATCATGAAGAGAAAATTTAATATCTCAAACAATTTCTATTTCGAACTCTCATAAGAATGATCATGGAGATGTTGGATAATGCTTTAGGAATTAATGTTCCCAATCAACATCAAAAGTTTTCTAAACATTGATGATTACATTAAACACTAAACATATACTAAATCATTCAATTGTTTCTCAAATATAGGGAACTCCTCATCACTCACCTCTTTATAAGTTAGATAAGGGACATATGATTCTATCCTCGAAGACTTCCATTCAAGGAGTAGAACTACCCTGTAGGCATATGAACTATTCATAAAAGTTACTTCAATTTAGAAAATGGTATTTATTTATAATTTATCATAGGTATAATGCGTTAATATGACATTTAATTATTATAAAATAACTAGAGAGTAGATTATTAGTACTTTACTCTATTATGAACTATGTGAGACATTATAATAGTAAATTTATTAAGAATCCTTTTATTTTACAATGTCTGAACAACCCTCACAATTGAACTTTGAATTTACCATAACATTTGACACTCTAGTTGAAATAAAACTAATTTACCTCCTAATAATATAAATAGTGTCCATGAAAACAATATAAAGGTATTTAGGTAGTAGGACTTTCACACTCTGAGCTCAGAGTTCCTTGGTATGTTGGGTGGAATCCCAAATCATCCTGACTAATATTTCTTCAATAATAACCAAAAAATATATATTTAATATACTATGGTTGTTAAATTTAGTAGAAGATTTGTTAAGTTGACCTATTATCTTTGTTATGACATCCTGATAATTAATGTTCCCCTGACTATGAACCAAACTAACTCTTTAACAATTGTTTTTCTTAATTCATGTAATTTAAGGTATAATGAATTAATAAGAACATGAGTGATTATGTTTATTATACTTAATTTTTTGTATTTTATATTTTACAAGCCTTTTAATAGAATGTTTATATTCTGTAAGTGATTAACCATGTAACAACAAAATATTTTCAAATAATAATTTTCTTAATTATATATTTAAATATTAATTCAAATATTTATGTGATCATGGTCATGAATCTATAAAATAAATCAGTAAATAGATTGAGATTGAAAAGAATTTACATGATCATAAGAATTAAGTAGCTATTTTTTATTGAGAAGAAAATAAATAGACTAATGATCATAGGGGAAAAAATCTTCGAGACAATTTGGGATCAAGTTTACAGAAATCCATATTTATCCTATGTATCTAATTATATTCGTTTCTACCAACGCCACCTTGAAACAACTCCACAAACTAGGGAGATCTATCCTCAAAATTATTTTACATCTCTCATTAGAGTAGCGATCCAGAAAGGTAGTTCACATAAAAGAAACCATGGACACAAAGTCCTTTACTTGATAAGGAGGGACGAATTAGTCGCTAGTCATCCATTTATTTTGATAAAATAACTATAAAAAACATGAAATTATCAAATTGAAATGAATTATATGCATGCATAGGTCATTATTAGATAATGATCATCAATAGGTGAAAAAATATATATTTATAATAACTGTATATTATTAATTTTGATTATCTATTTTATTAAGATATTTATGCGTGAATTAATCCAATTAATTATCTGATTAATAAATTAATTCAATTTATTGTAATATTCTCCCAGTCTATCATGGAGATACTCATCTGATGTGAATTTATATAAATTTAATAATTTAAATTTATTTTAAATTTAATAATATAAGTACATAGATCAAACATTGAAGAAACTCAGGGAGTGACAATTCAAACTACTCGTCTTGTATAAAGATCATATACAATATAATCATGCGGTATTCAGTATACATTTTTTTTCGTATAATGACTGATTGTGTATAAGTAAATCAAATAAAACCTGAAATAAATTTCAATTAATGTTGTGTATATATTTGTAATACACATGGAGAAGTATATGTATTATGATTATACATGTAGCATATTTTAATAATTTTTTAAAAATTTAATTAAGAATTTAATATATATATATATATATAACTTATCACATAGTGTTTAAAACTCACTAAATTACATAACAACATTATGTTAGGGATTAAATGATTAATAAAATAAATTTTAATTTTCTATATAAACAATTTGGGTAAATGGAATGTATATCTAACCACATTTCAAATATAAAATTTTCCTATGTCTGTGATACATTCCTAGGGACTTGACGTGTATTAATGAATTGAAATGATTGAGGTATAAGTCATATATAGCTACTACAACCCTTATAAACCCTTATTAAATGGTTGAAATTCCCCATGTCACGTAATGAATGAAAACAATATCTTGGACCCTATGTTTTCACTATGTAAATTTGTGGACTACATGACATATAAGAGAGTTTCAAAGAATGTAGTCTAGAGAAATGAGTGACAACATGGAATTAGAAACATGCAGTGTAAATTTAATGAATTTAATGCATATTTAGTATAAGATACTTCAAATTAACTAAATTTATCTTGGTTCATTGAACATGAGTACATGATTTATAGCATTATGATAGAATTTATTAATTCTTTTATTATCTGGACAAAGTGTCCAGCACCTACAGATGGGTTTTTTAAATATTATTCATTAATATTTAGTTAGATATAGAAATAATGAGTCATAAATTATGGGAGGAATTAGTTATCTTGAAAATTAGTTTATAATAAGAAATTCCATGAAATTAAAACTATAATGTTGTAACTAAAAAATATATTAAATAATTATAAAATGAATGTGTCCACTCTAATACAACATGATGGTTTCAAATAGAGTTCAAGTGTCTATTATGAATATGGAAAACCCACCTTTTTTTTCAGATTCAACAGATAATTTGAATTAATTTGATGTAAATTCCATGACCAATGAGAACAATTCTGTATAATATTGAAATATATTTTCTCCGTAACCACGAGGGTGTAATTTTTCATGTTAATTTATAATTACTTTTTAAAAACGTGATATATTAACTTAGTCTTGTGATATTTATTTGTTGATGATGTTGATTTTTGGAACTGTATTAGTGAATCATCATTTTGTAGCATGTTCTTAAAGAGGATACCCTGATGTAGTGATCCAGACGTACTCCTTTGATCACAAAAAAACATCATTGAAATGTTTGGTGCCAGTTCAGCTAATTGATCATCTTCTATTATTCGATTTGATCCTTCACATTCATTTGAGATAAATGAAATATTTTTTATTCTTTTTGGTAATGATAGGAAGAGAGGAGGGAGTATATCATGAGTGTTAATAGATGTGAACAGTGGAAAAACATTCCCTGATGGAAATAATTGTCTATTTATAGAATTATGGTTTGGGTTTAATATTTCATTAATTGCTTAAAGGCCATTAATAATATATTAAACTAAACAGAAACCCCATTCCAGTTAATAAAATAATAATTTTTTAACATTTTTTGGCATGTGTTAACCCACACAATGATAAATATTTATTTAAAAATATTGTGAATAAGTATTCACCATAGAAAAAAAAACTCCTTCACTCGTCATCCACAATATTTATAGGATTCCGAAATAAATATCCAAATAAATATTATTCATTCAATAAATAAATAAATATTTTATTCCCTGTATGGAGGATAATTATATATTAAATATTAACATAACTGGAGAAAATATATATTTATAAATTAAATAATTGTTTATTATATTGTGAATAATATTAGGTTAATTAATTTTATATATTAATGTAATTAAAAAACTACCTTATAAATAAATATTTATTAATTAGTTTTGATCATTTAATAAATCTTGATTAAAAATTACCTATCATACAAGAAAATAATATTTATGTTAATTGTTAAATATAAATAATTTTTAACAAAAATAAAAGAAAATAATTTTTATGTGACCCTCTAAAACTATTCCTTACGAGAATTAGGATGAATTATATAAATTCCAAGATTAACTTCTAAAAATTGGGTAAGGCACAAAAAGAGGAATACGATATGTTGTAATTGAAAAACTATATAAAAATGTTCATTGTGTAATACAATCCCTTTATAATGATATATAATCAAGAATTTTTCACACCTATGTCATCAATCTATATGCCAAACAGATATTTATTTTACTTTCTAAAATTAAACTATCTATGCACCATGTCCATGGATTTTAATGTGACATTTCAATTTAAATAAAAGGGCCAATCATCGAATCCCATGAATATGGATGTGAAAAATCCTTCCTTGGGTTACTCATTAATAATATATAAATCATGATGTATCCTAGGTACCTAATATCCAAAAAATCATATTTCCCCACTTTTGTTGACAAAACATTAAAGTGTACAAGTCTTGATATGCATTAAAAAATATTATTGTGAAAGGATCATTAAAAAATGAAAAGGATTTAATAATATCATCTTATAAATTTAAGGTTATCATCATAGTGGAAAACTAATATACAATTTTCAATGTGACAGATACTAACAGACATTATTATAGTTGTGTGAAATAGAAGTATGAATAATATGTAATAAGACATGTTAAATAATATTCACTTATCTAAATATACATGACATATAAAGTACAAATATTTGGTTTTAGTACCATAACTCTGACAATTTTATGTTTCCAACAGATATATTTATCCATAACATATTATATTGATAAACCAAACATTTATAGAAATTCACTCACTCTATTCCATTTTATATATGAATCATTCCCTTAATAACATACCCATATCAATTTTAAAATAACCATAAATTATGACTTTAAAAATTTCAAGTTGATACTTATAAATAATCAAAATACCTTGAATTTCCATGGGCCTAGTTGAAGAGGCACTGATACTCTCTGATATCACATATCATGGTCTCCCAATCATGTTGACATCAATGAAAACACATGATCACTACATTAAAAATTCAATAGTAAAAATTATTCATGATGGATATTATTTTTTAATCCATTCTATGAATAACTATCTTTTAGTCATATTTACTAAAATGTATAGTTTCCCACACCATCCTTATTCTATTGTTTCAAATCAGAATTTATTTAGCCTTCATTATTCTTCCTTTATGAGTGTATAAGTTCCAAAATATATATATTATATATTATCCATTCAATAAATTTAGAAAAAACTATAATTATATGGGACATTTATTCCACTAAAATTCTATTAATAAGTAGTAAAATATAGCGCTATCTCACTATGTTGATGTAAATCAATGATAATCAATTAAGTATAAAAATGAAAAAATTAATTTATAAATACACTAGTTTACTATTTATTCCACCCTCAACATTTTAAATCATCTAAATGATACTAGGTTAATATCCCTAAAAAATAATAAAGTTCCCTACTATATACTATTTATAGTGACCCTATCATTTTGCATAAAATATTACATGATTTTAAGCATGATTATACATCAGAGCACAACCCAAGGATCGTAAAGTCTAGTGTATTGGAATAGTAGGTACATATTAAAACATTATAAAAACAAAATTTTATTTATACTCTATAACTATCACATATCTTCCATTGTGGTCATACATCTGCATAGGATAACCAGGGGATAACATGATCAGTGGGATGAGGTAAAATCCCAGTAAGGGAATAACCATAAGAACAAAGCATTACCATGTGAGGTAGAAGGAATGACATTATGATATAAAAAAGGCATGTAACATATGTAATCATAACATATAAACATTGAATAATATAAATATGGAGTCGTACAAGTGTGGCAGCAACATAAAATTTGACTTTAGTACAAGTCAAGGCTAACCACTAAGATAGTTTTTCATAGTAGCACAAGCCAAGGCTAACCGCCTAGACCACCACACATAACATCTCATGAGACTTAACATTGCCGAATGCATTGGAGTTCTATCTAGGCATACCAATCATAAATTTTCATCAACATGTTTTCCACATAAATAATCATAGATAATCAATCTTACAAAAACATAAGGATTACCCATGGAACGAATTAGGTACCATAATCATGACACAAAGCATAACAGATGGGCGTAACACAAAAGTGTCCATGAAATAAGGGAACTAACATATACATGTATATTCATAAGGAAAAATATATATGTATCACGGTGAGTTATTTCAAGTATAAGTGACAACATGTAAGAAAAGTATTCAATAAAGGTTGGCATAAAAACATTTTTGAGCAGTTTTATGGAAAAAACTATAGAGCCTTTAAAATAGAAAAGGGAAAAATAATTTATAAAAAAATAACTTAATGAAGAAGGTTATCATAATAAAAAGAATTATTTCATTAAGACAATGTTTTATTAATATATAAGATATAGTGCACTTGAAATCGGGTAAGAATTCTGGAAGCTCCCTCAATACAAGTTCACCTATCGGGAAGTATTGAGGAGGGAATCACATAAAATCATGTATATCCCTGAAAGAGAATAATGAATGTAAACTTTTACATGAGTTTGGAAAATTAAATATAATTTATAATATTAACATAAGAAGAATATATAACCTCTTTTAGGTAAAAAAAGATAAACAAAACCTGAAGGAATAAAGGAGGTTCGTGTGGAATCCCTTATGGAATATCGACATGGTATAGTGTGTACTTAAGAGAGATTAATAAGAGATACAGGGATTTTTAATTATTTAAAAATCATGAGAAAAGTATGGGGAGGTGTGTAAAAATCCATAATCTGTAATAATTACACATAAAAGGGCATAACATAGAGGACACTATTGAATAAAAGTGAAATAGAGAGGATCCCTTACCTTAAATCTGATGGTGATCTTTGCTTCAACTTAATAACTTGAATAACAACATTAAGTACACTAATTAATAATTAAAGATCCTATTATATATTTAAAATATTTATTATAACCCTTTTAAATTAATTTATAGCCATTTTGATTAGTTATGATGTTCAATTTCATTGTTCAGGTCTATTTTCTTGCTCTGTTTTAATGATCGGTTCAAGTTCAGATAAACATGTATGACAAAGTTGGTTGTCCAGAATTGAAGTTATATTTTATTATCTAACATCCATAAGGTTACATAGTTGAAAAATTAATTTGGATAATTGGAGTGAAGTAGGATCATTATATAAATCTTTAGTGACCACCTTTTGGGTTAATTGGATGTTTTTTGACCACAAAGAACACGTTTTGTTTTATAAATCAAAACCATGTGTAAAAAATGATTCTAGAACCATATATGAGGTATAATACATATATTAAGGTATGTTTCTACCATTAAAATTGATTCATGGTGATAATTGGTCATGGTAATGGAAATTGAAACCCCATCATCATTAAATGTGGTAAATTAACAAATCTCGGACGGTGTCCATACTACTAAATTAGAAAAGGAGTAAAGGAGGGATGATAATAACTTTTTCCATTATCATAAAAAAATTCCAGTACATGTAAGGTACTGGAGTTTTCATAAAATTTGGATGAGGATTGGTAAAGAGAGAAAATAAAACAAATGAACTTGAAAAGAAAATGGAAAGAGAAGAAAAGAGGAATTTACCTCTTGATTCAATCTTCCTTGAGAGCCTCTTAATGGGAGAGGATTTGGTCTTTTTAAGAGACCATGGGATGTTAGTAATGTGGTAGGATCTTGGGTAGTGATTTGGGAATAATATAGACAAGGCATAAGGTTTGAAATGAGTGAAGAGAAGAGGTAAGGAGGGTGGTATTATAAGTGGAGGAGAGGAGGGTTTTTAAAATATTATAATCAATTGTTTATTATTTTTCCATAAATCATGAAATAGCGATGATTTGGTGACCAAGAATTGTAATAAGTGCATGTGATTTGAATATTTGGGTGCTTATATCACTTATGATTTCAATAATAGCATATTTAAATTATAATTTATTTATATGGTAAATTAATGTATTTTACTATTCCCCAAAAGTTGAATTATTTTTGAAAAATTCCAAAAAATCACCCTAACCATTTTTAGAAGTTTAGAATAAAAAAATGAACTCCATTTTTCAAATATAATTTTCTAAATAGTATTAATTTAATTTTTAATTAAAAACACAATTTACTCAAAAAAAAATTTAAAACATTTATTTTCTTATTCCTAAATATTGGTATATTGTACTTCCACATGAATATTATTTATATACTGTCATAGGTAATGTTACTATTCATAAGGTTATGTTACTATTCACCAAAAATTAAGTTAGTTATATTAGACTACAAATAAATTACTGATCAAAACTGTGTATGTTAGATTTTTGAAATTAAAAACACATAAGTGAAAAACTTATGTTTAAAGGCCACATAGCACTTATTATTTTATTGTGTTGTGATTTCATGTGATTATATGACTTTATTATAATAAGGAAATTTCCATTGAAAACTTTGGGTAGTTACATTATACCCCCTTATGAAATTTCACCCTCGAAATTTCATTTTACATTCTAATACATAAATAAGTGCGGGTAATTTTCTTTCATTGATTCTTCCAGTTCCCATGTTTTCTTTTTATTACTTATGGTTCCTCCATAGTACCTTGACTAGGTGATTAGACTTATTATGTAGAACATTATCTCTATAATCCAAGATCTTCACCGACTATGCCTCGTAAGGAAAATAATCCTCCAACTATACCACCTCTAAAGAGAGTACATGTGAAGGATTTTCTATGTACTTCTTTAAGAGGGATACATGGAAGACATCGTGTACTTTGGACATGGAAGGTGGAGGTGCCAGTCGATAGGACACAACCCCAATATGATCAATAATCTCTAAGGGGACAATGTACATGGGACTTAGTTTCCATTTCTTCCCAAAATTAATGACCCTCTTCTATGGATATATGTGTAGAAATACCATGTATCTAACATTGAAATAAAGGCATCATCAATGTTTTTCTGCATAACTCTTCTGTCAATTTTGGGCTGCCTTAATGTGATGCTGAATGGTTTTTACCTTCTCCACCATTTCATCAACCATTTCATTTCCTATGATCTTATTCTTACCAACATCATCCCAACATGCTAGTGTTATTCACCTTTCCCCAAAAAGGGATTTTTATGGTGCCATTCGGATTCTCAAGTTGAAACTATTGTTTTTGGATAATTCAACCAGTTGAAGATGTTGGTTCCATCCTACTTTGAATTCCCTATAACATGCTCTCAAAATATCTTATAGTGTCTGAATAGTCTGCTCAGATTGGAAATTATTTTGAGGATAATATGCCATACTGAAGTTCATTTTTGTGCTTCGATCAAGTTAGATACTTTTCCAGAACATCATGGTGAATCTCAGATCTCAATCAGATATAATAGAAAGTGGTAATCCATATATCCTTACAACCACTTTGATATAGATTCGTGCTAGTTTATCAAATGAAAATTCCTCTTGAATTGAGATAAAGTGATCTTTCTTTATAAGACGATCCACAATAACCGATATAGCATTGTTTCCTCTGGATATCCTTATAAGTCTAGTGACAAAGTACATAGTAATGTTCTCCCACATTCATGTTTGTATGGGTAGTGGTTGCATAATCCCCTTAAACGTTTTCCTCTCAGCTTTCACTTAATCACATACTAGTAACTTTGAGGTATATTCATCAATCTCCCTTTTCATATTATCCCACAAAAATTTTTCTCGGAGATCTCAATACATCTTTGGGCTCTCTGGGTGGATAGAGGATGTTGAGCCATGTGAATCATTCAGAATGTCCTTCTTGATCACTAGATCAGATGGTATACATAGTTATGACCCAAATCTTAAAACTCCTTATTCATCTATATTGAACTTTAAGGATTTTCCATTTCTTACAACTTCTGCCCTTTTTAGAATTTTCAAATCATTTCACTGAGCGTCCTTTATTTTCTCTATGAGGGATGGTTGAGAAATAATTTAAGAAAGGATTGATGATGCTCCAATCTTAATGATTCCCATGCCTGTCCTCTGCAAATATAAGAAGATCATATCATTTTCAATTATCATCATTGATAAAGATGCAGGACCCTTTCTGTAATGTCCTGACCCGGATCACCACTAAACCAGTGGCCGGACTAGTCTCCACATGACCTTAAGTGTGTCTCCCAGTATTCCAGAGGCTGATGAATAGCAGCAAGGGTCTAAGGATAGTCAATGGGGAGACTATACCCTCTTATCAGAGTTTCACAATTTTATATCAAAGTAAATGACAAAAAAAATTAATAAATAGAAGAAGCAATCTAATAAATGATAAATCAGCGGAAGGTAGATTTTATAAATCATATACAAAAAAATAGCCAATAAAAATTATATAGCAGATGCATGCATGATATTATAATGATACAAAAATGGAAAACAATGAACAAAACAGCATTCTGAACATTCCATTACAAAAATAAATAAATAATGACTCCAAGCCCCGAGGGCAGTCTCCTCGAGCATCGCGATCTTTCACTCGGTCCTTTGCATCCATCTTCCAAGTAAATGTAAATGGCACAATCCTACAACCAAATAGAATCTACTCGGGTACCCCAATGCAATGGCGGCCTGATTAGGGTGTGAGATATAAATATCATTATACATGGACCACCGGTATCTACCCCAAATCCTGACATTCAATAAATAATTTAAATAGTGAAAGCATGCATAATTACGGTAAGCAGTACAATGTAACTATATACCTAAGTACCTGCTTCAGCTCTCAGCTGATGTATGAACTTGTATTATACATTTTTTCATGTATAAATTATAGTCACTACACAATCATTTTCATTTATCAATTATTCTAACCTCATTAAACTACATAATTCTCATGATCCATACTAAGCTTGACATTCCCGACATAAGTCACTCACCACATATATCTCTAAAGACCATGTACATAGTCAATGTTAAGATCAAATCAAATCTTGTGCTTTGGATTGGATAATTCATCATAATATATTTAATTTAATCTTTCCAATACTATATCTCAGCTCGTCCACAAAAAATATAGTGATTCGCTCCTGGTTCCATCCACTAATAGTGACTCGCCCAATTTATTGATAAGTATGAACCCTTTATCATATTCAATTCACAAATCATTATGTCATAAAAGTTTTCATTAACCAATTAATTTATTTCATGTAATACCTATAACATCCCAAGTAAGTAATGAATAATAGATATTTTTATCTATGTCTATTAATGATTAAGATAGTGTTATAGAGGCTTAAAATGAAAATAAATACAATCTTATGCATGGAATACACTAATATTCTTAAAAGATTGTTTTACTGCCTTTTGATGGAAAAACATTTTTGAATCTATATTTTGACAATTTTATAAACTATGTTTGTCAAAATAAACTTATCCTTTATGATTGGGACATCAAAATTTACCTTGTGTGAATTTTTGGTATTTTTCTGACAATGTTCATTTTTTAATGAATAGTGAAAAATACTGCATTTTACATCAAAACTTCTTTTTAACCTAATTTATTTATATGATTAGATTATGTTTTGAATTGTTTTTGAAGTGAAATTAGAATATATTTTTAACATTTTATCCAATGGTGGTCATTGGAATCAATTTCACTTTGAAATTAGACTTAAACTGGTGTCAATCTTTTGATACTTATTGTTTTGTAAAAACACGCTTTTTGCTCTGGCAGCGGGAATTAATTATTAAATTAATTAATGTGACTTATATTATTTGAATTTTTTAAAATAGACTTCATATTTTAATTCGGAATATCAAATATAGCTTAGGATGAATTTTTGGTAATTTTCTGAAAAACATCAATTTTTGATGAATAGTGAAACCACTAAGTGGTAATCAAGCAAACTGATTTTTTAGTTAAATGAAAGTTTACCACTAATGTGTATTGAATTTTAAAAATCCGACATACATGGTTGTCATTAGTATGTAAAATGTGGTTCAATGAGATTATAATAATTTTTTGGTGAATAGTAACTTATTAAGTTCTTAATCACGATTAGTGGTAATTAGGGTAGTTTAAGGTATAAATAATACTTTAATAAAATGAAATGACCTAGAAACATGTCCCAACCTCATTGGTTGTGTAATGGCCGACCATGACATGCCATGGGTCAACTTGGGGACCCCATGGATCCACTTTTGTTGGGAAATGACATAAATTACTTTTTATTTAATGTTAAAGTTAAAATGACACAAACATAATATGTTTTACGAAAACAATTTTTAAGTGGGGTTATACAAGTAAATTTTCTGATTATAAATAGTCATTGGAAATCTAAAAAGATTTCCTACATCATAGTATTTTTTTTATTATTTTTAGACATTAAATAAATTAAATCTTTATGACATAATAATGATGCAGCGATGCCATCATTATTTGACGATTTAAATAAAATGGGAAGATAATGTAAAATATATGAACTACACATGGCCAAAACCAATTGGATGAGTGGATTTAGAACCCTTATCACCTTATCCACGAATTATATCAATGTGGGACCTTTTAAAACCGAAACACATTTTCAAATAATGTAATATGTCTTTACTTTCCAAAAGTGCCCCTCCTCTCCTCTTATAAAAGGCCCCCACCTCTACCTCATTTCACACACTCCTCAAGCCGTTGGATCGGCCAACCCCTGCCCATTTACTCTCTCCAAATCCCTCTCCTCATCCTAGAGGATTCCCTTTGGGCAGAATCCTTTCAAAGAAGCCTTTAGGCTCAAATCAAAAGGAGTTACACTTTTTAAGGTAATTCATTCTCTAATGTTCATTTGTTTTATTTTGCTTCTCCAACCCCCTAAAATCTATTTATTTACTTATTTTTTAACAACACCAGTATATTAAATATAAAAGGATGTTGTTATAATATTTATTTGAGCTACACTCTCACACAAATACATCAAATGGTTAAAGAACATACGGTTTCCGTGGATGGCGAAATTCTGCCTCCCGAAACGATGATTGTTCAACACTCATTTAACACCTTCAAAGGTGGCCATTATGATGTCAATATTTTCATATATGATATATAATATGTTTATGTTTTCCTTAAGCTTCTGTTTTTTTCATTTTGGGCATACGTTTATGGTTTCCATTATGGGTAAAACACGATATCTTCATTTTAGGAAGTGCGGACTACCGCCCCCTAAAAGTGATTTGATTCGTTAATACCATATGTGGGATGTGTAAAGGATAAAGTTAATGATATTATATATGTTATTATTCTGGAATTATAATATACTCTTATATAATTATGATTCCATTCCAGAAAATATGAAATAGAAATGGAAGTAGCGTTCATGCGTACGTACGGCTTACCGTCTCCATGAACGGTGCATTTCATTTCTTACCTCTAAATGTGATGCAATATTATAAATGCATGTATGTACTGGATATATATGACACATATGATATCTACATCATGAATAACATTCTGGATATAGTGAACCTTTGACCAAATTAACAACATGTAAGTGTAAGAAGTCTATTTTTGACTTAAGAACCAAATACCAACAAAATAAACATTATTAACTTAACTGGTTACATGCTGTTCATAACATGGTATAAAAGGAATAATGAACTTGAAAAAATATTCATAAGAAAGTAGAGATTAACTCAAGTTTATTATTCAGGAGATTAAAGAATAGTCGGGTCAAGTCGGATACGAGGTATGGGACTTCGTCTCAATCTCCTTTCATTGAGGCATATTTTATTTTATACACAACTTTCTTTTATATGGTGTATAAACCCCTTTGACTTTTAAGTTTATTCAAAAGGAATCTTTTTTATACGAAGCGTTTACTAAACGACAAAAGGGAATGTTTTTGTCGTACGTATGCGGCGACAACGACTTCTCCACCGTCGTAACCGTTATTTGAGTTTCGGCTTCCTCTACAAGCCATACCTTCTTTTTTTAAAAGAAAAATAAATTCCATGTTTTACTTTGGTATTGAAAATGGTTTTCATAATATTTTTATTATATCAATGTGTTGTATTGATATCTCGTGATTGAAATGTGGAAATGTTATGTTTTCTTTATGCATGTTTTATGTGATATGATTATGTTATGGTTCTTGGGCATTATTATGAAGACGGGTGGTTCTGTGATAAACTAAGGGTGGGTGAGCCCGTTATAGCTCTCCAATGCATTGGGTAACGTGAAGGAGTGAAACGTTAAGGTTTCTCCGAAGAGATTTTAGGGAATATACTATGATGGGTATTCCAAACGTAACCAAGAGGGTTACTCCCTACGTAAGAATGTTATGAATGCCTCAAGTTACCTTTATGTCTTATGATTTCTATGATTTATTCATGATTTGATGAGGTATGTTAAAGTGGTTATGTTTTATGGGTAAAGTATGATTTCACTCTTATGTATGTATGTACCCATGTTTCCTTTCCATGTTTTTATAACCCATACTGAGTTTTTATGCTCATCCCAAGTTTTTGAAATGTTTTTCACAGGTCAAGGGAAAGGTACATGATAAGATGATAGAGTCAAGGATGTGTCAAGAAATAATCCATGTTTTATTTTAAATGTGTTTCCATTGATGGGAATGAAGAATACTATCTTTATGTAACCACTTTGTTTATATGTGGAATGTAATGCAAGTTTTATGATCTAATTCTCTAAAACTCTAAACCCGAAAAGATCCTCAATGTGTAATCTTGTAATAACTCAAGATTAAGTAAGGTTTAAGGCTGGGGCCTTATAGTTGGTATCAAAGGTCGGTTTAGATAACTTTAGGAGTTAGAATTCTATTAAATGATTATCCAATTTTTTTTTTGAAATGATATAGCATTTAAAGATTACCATGTTGCTTCATCTGAGACATGTTTGTTCAGAATGGTTTTCCGCAGAGGAAACAGGGAAGCAGTGCTAGGAAGGCATACAGAAGGAAATAACCTTCCGAATCAGCATCCAGAAATGGTCGGAATTGGAACTGAACAGTTTGTTGCAGTAATGGCGCAGTTGACTCAAGCGATAAATGGCGGTGGTATCCATACACGAGATCAGCCAAACCAACCGCAGAGGAACATGTCAGTGGTGGAACATTTCATAAGGCAACATCAACCATCATTCAGAGGATCATCTGACCCTGTACTAGCTGAAGGGTGGATTAAAGCATTGGAGAAGATTTTTTATGTCATGGGGTGTTCAGACAATCAAAAGGTTAGTCTTGCTATTTACCGTTTGGAGGGTGAAGTAGATCAGTGGTGGTCTATGGTTAAAAATATCAGGGATGCCGATGAGATTGATGCTCTTGACTGGGATGAATTCAAAGGTATGTTTCTTGAGAAGTATTTTCCTAAATCTGTTCGACTTAGGATGGAAAAGCAATTCTTGGAATTGAGGCAAGAGGAAGAATCAGTGGCTGCTTATGAAGAAAGGTTCACTCGATTGTCAAGGTATGCTCCAAATTTTATTCGAGACCTTGATAGTAAAATCAATCGTTTTTACTCAGGATTAAAGCCAAAATTTCGAAGGGCATTAGCTTCTCGTGAGTTTAAAAGTTATGAAAAGTTTGTTCGATGTGCTGAGAAGGTGGAAGTGGAGTTTTCCGATGACCAGGTGTTCTATAACAACCAACAGAAGAAGAGACCGAGGTGGTAGGAGAAAGGTAAGAATTCTTCAAAAAAGTCTGACGGTAAGAGAACTAAGTTTCCAATTTGTGATAAATGTGGCAAAAGGCATGCTGGGGAATGTCTTCTGAATTCTGGGAAGTGCTACCGATGTGGTAAGATGGGACATAAGGCTCGTGATTGCACTGAAAAGGATCAAGGTGAAGGTAAGAACAAATTTGATTTACAGTTAGTGAAATGTTATAAGTGCAATGAGATGGGTCACTATGCAAACGAGTGTCCGACAAGGATCTTGAGTGATGGGAAGCAGTTAGACTACAAGCAGAAAGGGGTGGTGAAATCCTTTGCAACTACTTCAGCAGATGTCGGGCCATCAAATGATGTTGTATCAGGTACTTTGTTTGTTTTTTCAGATTATGCCAGTGTGTTGTTTGATTCGGGGTCTACACATTCTTTCATATCTGAAACCTTTTCTAGTAAAATGGGAATACCATCTTAAGAAATGACTCCTGAACTTTTGGTAAAAACACCTGGGGGAAATGTCGAGGCAAAAAGAATTTATAAGAATCTTCCTATCCTTATCTGTGGAAAGAACCTACTTGCAAACCTTATTGTTCTACCTCTAGTAGAGTTTGATGTTATCCTGGGTATGGATTGGCTCTCTATTTACCATGCTAAGATTGACTGTAGAGCTAAAGAAGTTTCTTTTCAGAAAGACTTTCAGTTTGTTTACAAGAATGAACCTTTACTTTTGATAACATATCAAGAGGCCGAGAAACTTGTAAAAGATGGAAATGAATGTTACCTTGCACACGTCGTTGAAAATAAAGGAACTTTTTAGATTAATGATGTGCCAGTGTTAAATGAGTATCCTGATGTTTTTCCTGATGAGTTGCCTGGAATAATACCAGATCGGGAAGTTGAGTTTACTGTTGACTTAGTTCCTGATGCTAAACCAATTTCAAAATCCCTTTATCGAATGGCACAAATTGAACTTTTAGAGTTGAAGGAGCAATTGCAAGATTTATTAGAGAAAGGTTTCATTAGACCTAGCACATCACCATGGGGTGCTCCTGTTTTATTTGTTAAAAAGAAAGATGGTTCTATGAGACTTTGCATTGATTATAGAGCCTTGAATAATATCACTGTTAAGAACAAATATACTTTGCCTCATATCGATGATTTGTTTGATCAGCTCCAGGGAGCTCAGTTTTTTTCAAAGATTGACTTGAGATCGGGGTACCATCAGCTGAAGGTAAAGGAGGCAGATATTCCGAAGACCGCGTTCCGTACGAGATATGGCCATTATGAATTTGTAGTAATGCCTTTTGGGCTAACCAATGCACCTGCTGTATTCATGGACTTAATGAATAGAATTTTCCATGAGTTCTTGGATAAGTTTGTGGTGGTTTTCATTGATGATATTTTGGTGTTTTCTAAAAGTAAAGAGGAGCATGAAAAACATTTAAGGGTTATCTTGCAAACCGTAAAAGAAAAGAAACTGTATGGGAAATTCAGTAAGTGTGAGTTTTGGTTGCAACAAATTTCTTTCCTTGGTCACATTGTTTCTAAAGATGGAATAACTGTTGATCCTGCAAAAACAAAAGTTGTGGAAGAATGGCCAAGACCCACAAATGTAACCGAGATTCGTAGCTTCCTTGGTTTGGCGGGCTATTACCAAAGGTTTGTTAGAAATTTTTCACGGTTATCTAGTCTAATGACTAAGCTAACTTAGAAGGGTGTTAAGTTTATCTCGACAAAAGAATGTGATGATTGTTTTCAGGAATTGAAAAGAAGATTGGTGAATGCTCCAGTTTTGGCACTACCTTCCAGGAATGGTGAGTTTGTTATATACAGTGATGCTTCATTGAAAGGACTTGGTTGCGTCCTAATGCAGAATGATCAGGTAATTGCTTATGCTTCACGACATTTGAAAACTCATGAGGTAAATTACCCTACACATGATTTGGAATTAGCTGCTGTTGTTTTTGCTTTAAAAATTTGGAGGAATCATTAGTATGGAGTAAAGTGTGAAATATATACCGATCACAAAAGTTTAAAGTATATATTCACTCAGAAATAGTTAAACATGAGACAAAGGAGATGGCTGGAATTAATCAAGGATTATGATTGTACAATTCATTACCATCCGGGAAAAGCAAATAAAGTGGCTGATGCTTTGAGTCGAAAAAGTAATGCTTCATTAACAATGTTGCGTTTGGAACATGATCCTTTGGTTAACGATTTGATGAACTTTGGCATAGAAGTTGTTGGTGCAGGAAGTCCTTCTGTTTTGTTTCAGGTATCAGTGAGATCTTCTCTATCAGATAGAATCAAGCAAGCACAGAAGCAAGACAGTGAGTTGCAGAAAAGGGTAGAGCTGGTTCAGAAAGGTAAGTTGCCTGAATTCAACATTGATAATGATTGCGTTTTGAGATTTGGGAAGAGATTGTGTGTGCCTTGTGATTCACAATTGAAGAGAGAGTTGTTATGTGAAGCTCATAGTTCTCCGTTTTCAGTTCATCTGGGCAGTACTAAGATGTATAGAGATCTGCAGGAGTATTACTGGTGGGATGGAATGAAAAGAGACATTGCTGATTTTACTGTGAAGTGTTTGACTTGTCAGCAGGTTAAAGAAGAGCGACAGTTACCGAAAGGGATGCTTCAGCCTTTACCAGTACCAGAGTGGAAATGGGAGAATATATCCATGGACTTTTTTGTTGGATTACCGAAGACATCTCGAGGTAATAATTCAATCTGGGTTATTGTTGATATCTTGACCAAATCTTCTCATTTCCTTGCTATACGAGATACTTTCTCTCTTGATCAACTTTCCCGTCTGTATCTTAAAGAGATAGTCAGGTTACATGGAGTTCCTCTCTCCATTGTATCGGATCGTGATCCCAGGTTTACTTCTAACTTTTGGAAAGGCCTTCAGAAGTCTTTGGGTACTGAGTTAAATTTTAGTACAGCTTTTCATCCTCAATCAGATGGGCAGTCAGAACGAACAATTCAGACATTGGAGGATATGCTATGAGCTTGTTCTATGGATTATCAGGGAAGTTGGGACCAACATCTTTCTTTGGTTGAGTTTTCATATAATAACATTTTTCATTCCAGTATACAGATGGCACCATTTCAGGCATTATATGGGAAGCGTTGTCGAACTCCAGCTTTCTGGGATGAAGTGGGTGAAAGGAAGTTGATGGGACCAGAATTGGTAGAAGAGATGGCAGAAAAAGTTCAGCTGATTCAGAAACACATGAGAACAGCTCAGAGCAGGCAGAAGAGTTATGCGGATAACCAGAGGAAGGATCTATCTTTCGAGGTAGGTGATCATGTTTTTCTCAAGGTTTCTCCTTGGAAAAGTGTGATGAGATTTGGTAAGAAAGGAAAGTTGAGTCCAAGGTTTGTTGGACCATACGAAATTCTAGAGAGAGTTGGATCAGTTGCATACCAAGTGGTTTTACCTCCGAGTTTATCTCAGGTACACAATGTTTTTCACGTTTCGATGTTGAGAAAGTATATGCCAGATCCATCTCATGTTTTGAGTCCAGAGGTAGTTCAGCTGGAAGAGAACCTATCTTATGAGGAACATCCGGTCCAGATTCTTGACCACAAGGAGCAAGTGTTACGGAATAAAGTGATTCATCAGGTAAAGGTTTTGTGGAAAAACCACATGATTGAAGAGGCCACATGGGAATCTGAAAATGCAATGAGGGATAACTACCCTCATTTATTCGATAAGTAAATAAATTGCGGGGATGCAATTTTATAAAGGGGGGAAGGATGTAACATCCCAAGTAAGTAATGAATAATAGATATTTTTATCTATGTCTATTAATGATTAAGATAGTGTTATAGAGGCTTAAAATGAAAATAAATACAATCTTATGCATGGAATACACTAATATTCTTAAAAGATTATTTTACTGCCTTTTGATGGAAAACCATTTTTGAATCTATATTTTGACAATTTTATAAACTATGTTTGTCAAAATAAACTTATCCTTTATGATTGGGACATCAAAATTTACCTTGTGTGAATTTTTGGTATTTTTCTGACAATGTTCATTTTTTAATGAATAGTGAAAAATACTGCATTTTACATCAAAACTGCTTTTTAACCTAATTTATTTATATGATTAGATTATGTTTTGAATTGGTTTTGAAGTGAAATTAGAATATATTTTTACCATTTTATCCAATGGTGGTCATTGGAATCAATTTTACTTTGAAATTAGACTTAAACTGGTGTCAATCTTTTGATACTTATTGTTTTGTAAAAACACGCTTTTTGCTCTGGCAGCGGGAATTAATTATTAAATTAATTAATGTGACTTATATGATTTTAATTTTGTAAAATAGACTTCATTTTTGAATTCGGAATATCAAATATATCTTAGGGTGAATTTTTGGTAATTTTCTGAAAAACTTCAATTTTTGATGAATAGTGAAACCACTAAGTGGTAATCAAGCAAACTGATTTTTCAGTTAAATGAAAGTTTACCACTAATGTGTATTGAATTTTAAAAATCCGACATACATGGTTTTCATTAGTATGTAAAATGTGGTTCAATGAGATTATAATAATTTTTTGGTGAATAGTAACTTATTAAGTTCTTAATCACGATTAGTGGTAATTAGGGTAGTTTAAGGTATAAATAATATTTTAATAAAATGAAATGACCTAGACACATGTCCCAACCTCATTGGTTGTGTCATGGCCGACAATAACATGCCATGGGTCAACTTGGGGACCCCATGGATCCACTTTTTTTGGAAATGACATAAATTACTTTTTATTTAATGTTAAAGTGAAAATGACACAAACATAATATGTTTTACGAAAACAAATTTTAAGTGGGGTTATACAAGTCCAAATTTTGATTATAAATATTCATTGGAAAGATAAAAAGATTTCCTACATCATAGTATTTTTGTTATGATTTTTAGACATTAAATAAAGTAAATTATTTATGACATAATAATGATGCAGCGATGACATCATTATTTGATGATTTAAATAAAATGGGAAGATAATGTAAAATATATAAACTACACATGGCCAAAACCAATTGTATGAGTGTATTTAGATCCCTTATCACCTTATCCACGAATTATATCAATTTTTGACCTTTTAAAACTGAAACACATTTTCAAATAATGTAATATTTCTTTACTTTCCAAAAGTGCCCTTCCTCTCCTCTTATAAAAGGCCCCCACCTCTACCTCATTTCACACACTCCTCAAGCCTTTGGCTCGGCCAACCCCATCCCATTTACTCTGTCCACATCCCTCTCCTCATCCTAGAGGATTCCATTTGGGCATAATACTTTCAAAGGAAGCCTTTAGGCTCAAATCAAAAGGAGTTACACTTTTTAAGGTAATTCATTCTCTAATGTTCATTTGTTTTATTTTGCTTCTCCAACCCCCTAAA
Organism: Viscum album; assembly: GCA_963277665.1. Lineage (NCBI taxonomy): Eukaryota > Viridiplantae > Streptophyta > Magnoliopsida > Santalales > Viscaceae > Viscum > Viscum album. The sequence continues at coordinate 999,347,391 of OY728135.1, forward strand.
CTCTTTTTATTTACTTATTTTGTAACAAAACCAGTATATTAAATATAAAAGGATGTTTTTATAATATTTATTTGAGCTACACTCTCACACAACTACATCAAATGGTTAAAGAACATAAGGTTTCCGTGGATGGCGAAATTCTGCCTCCCGAAACGATGATTGTTCAACACTCATTTAACACCTTCAAAGGTGGCCATTATGATGTCACTATTTTTATATATGATATATAATATGTTTATGTTTTCCTTAAGCTTCTGTTTTTTTCATTTTGGGCATACCTTTATGGTTTCCATTATGGGTAAAACACGATATCTTCATTTTAGGAAGTGCGGACTACCGCCCCCTAAAAGTGATTTGATTCGTTAATACCATATGTGGGATGTGTAAAGGATAAAGTTAATGATATTATATATGTTATTATACTGGAATTATAATATACTCTTATATAATTATGATTCCATTCCAGAAAATATGAAATAGAAATGGAAGTAGCGTTCATGCGTACGTACGGCTTACCGTCTCCATGAACGGTGCATTTCATTTCTTACCTCTAAATGTGATGTAATATTATAAATGCATATATGTACTGGATATATATGACACATATGATATCTACATCATGAATACCATTCTGGATATAGTGAACCTTTGACCAAATTAACAACATGTAAGTGTAAGAAGTCTATTTTTGACTTAAGAACCAAATACCGACAAAATAAACATTATTAACTTAACTGATTACATGATGTTCATAACATGGTATAAAAGGAATAATGAACTTGAAAAAATATTCATAAGAAAGTAGAGATTAACTCAAGTTTATTATTCAGGAGATTAAAGAACGGTCGGGTCATGTCGGATACGAGGTATGGGACTTCGTCTCAATCTCCTTTCATTGAGGCATATTTTATTTTATACACAACTTTCTTTTATACGGTGTATAAACCCCTTTGACTTTTAAGTTTATTCAAAAGGAATCTTTTTTATATGAAGAGTTTACTAAAAGACAAAAGGGAATGTTTTTGTCATACGTATGTGGCGACAACGACTTCTCCGCCGTCGTAACCGTTATTTTAGTTTCGGCTTCCTCTACAAGCCATACCTTCTTTTTTTAAAAGAAAAATAAATACCATGTTTTACTTTGGTATTGAAAATGGTTTTCATAATGTTTTTATTATATAAATGTGTTGTATTGATATCTCGTGATTGAAATGTGGAAATGTTATGTTTCCTTTATGCATGTTTTATGTGATATGATTATGTTATGGTTCTTGGGCATTATTATGAAGACGGGTGGTTCCGTGATAAACTAAGGGCGGGTGAGCCCGTTATAGCTCTCCAATGCATTGGGTAACGTGAAGGAGTGAAACATTAAGGTTTCTCCGAAGAGATTTTAGGGAATATACTGTGATGGGTATTCCAAACGTAACCAAGAGGGTTACTCCCTACGTAAGAATGTTATGAATGCCTCAAGTTACCTTTATGTCTTATGATTTCTATGATTTATTCATGATTTGATGAGGTATGTTAAAGTGATTATGTTTTATGGGTAAAGTATGATTTCACTCTTATGTATGTATGTACCCATGTTTCCTTTCCATGTTTTTATAACTCATACTGAGTTTTTATGCTCATCCCAAGTTTTTGAAATGTTTTTCACAGGTCAAGGGAAAGGTACATGATAAGATGATAGAGTCAAGGATGTGTCAAGAAATAATCCATGTTTTATTTTAAATGTGTTTCCATTTATGGGAATGAAGAATACTATCTTTATGTAACCACTTTGTTTATATGTGGAATGTAATGCAAGTTTTATGATCTAATTCTCTAAAACTCTAAACCCGAAAAGATCCTCAATGTGTAATCTTGTAATAACTCAAGATTAAGTAAGGTTTAAGGCTGGGGCCTTATAATACCAGTAGTACCCATAGTACAATATCAATTAATGGGTGTAGAATATTCTATTTAGCACCCTCGTGAGTATTTTGAGAGTCAGTCCTTGTATCACAACCCATGGGTATTTAGAGCATCCGTTCCTAACCTATGAAAGAATATTTTCTTGCAAGCTGGGTGTAGAACACCATGTCTAGTACCCCATGAGTATTTGGAGCATCAATACCTATATCAAAACCTATTTACCAATAATAAATATATATATTTATCATTGTTTTAGGACATCATGTCTAAGACCCCAAATCCATCCATTAATTAATTCATAAATTAATAAATCCAATCCGTCAATTAATTCAACAACTAATTAACAACATAAATATCTCATCAATATTCAACCATTAATTAATCATTCAAAATCTCAATATTAAATAATTAATTAAAAATTAATTATTCTTAGCAATCCAAATAAATAATTAACCCAACATTTAATTATCCAAATTCTTTAACAAGTCTGAACTCGTCCACTCAAATAGTGATTTTTCCAAGAATTTAACAATTTATATGCATGTCATAATCATCACAAAACATGATGAGAAAATACCATATATTTAGAAACCATCTCACGTAGTATCTCATATTATAAAACAACCCTATTAAAGACAACTCAATGCATGAAAATCTTACATGCATCAAAAGGTACCCATGGCCAACAATCGTAACAAACAATTAATTCACAATGATAATTTAATAAATTAAAATTAATTAATTCAAAAATTAATTAATTAAATCTTATCTCTTGAACTAATCATAAATTAATTAACCATTTTCAATTTATCATGTAATAATTATTCCATCCATTAATTATTACTAGTTTCCTATTTATATTCCAAACATTTCAAATATTCAATATTCTCAATAATTAGTAATAGCCACAATTTTTATTCCTAATTCTGACATGATAATTAATTCTACAATTAATTAACCTATTACCCATCATTCCCATTCAAATAATTTAATTGTTTAATCATATCACTTTATCAAAAATTTCAAAACATGCTTAAAATCAACAGATGTTCAAGTCCTCATTTTTCTCACGTGGGCAACATCATTAAATAACATCAAAAGTGTCATGCATAGAACTATAATAATCAATGAAACATACATTATCAATTTATTTAAAGAAGCTATAATTCTTAAATAATGTGATAGGGATTTGGGACCCTACCTCAGGGTGGAAACATTTTAAATCTGAAGCACTTTAATATACTTGGTGGTAACCAATCCACAACTGGTCTTCAATCGTATGCGCGTGCACCTTATATATATATATATTCACACACATGCCTTGTAAAAATATAAATAAAATTCAAAATATTAAAATAGGTTATCAGAATCCATTCAGTAAGGACCAACAAGTCTCTAACTAGTTACTAGGGACTCATAAAAATTATCACACCCTTAATTGAATGTTATGAAACAATATCACAGTTAAATATCCTTCAATGTAACAATACAGAAAAGAGAAAACAAACTCATCTTCCTCACCATTATCGGTAGATGCCAAAATACGGTCGAATGGGTCAAAAGGAGACCCTTCAACATCTCGAGAACCGATGAAACAAGGAAACCCAATAAAACCTGAACCATAGTATTTTGGCTGAGGAAACAGGGAAAGAGAGGAGTCAAAAAAACTGCTTCAAATCACAAAAACAAATTTATATGGACTCACCTCACCTATATAGATAATATTAGAGAAGACACTGGGAGGATTTGATCGTGTGAAGAGGAGCCGACGAGGGGGGTGTAGCGCTCCTCAAAGGAGGGGCTTGGTGCATTTTTTCTTTTTCTCCAATATGGTGGTGTTACACCATCATGTTCTCTCCCACAATTATCATTTATACCCATGATAAACTAATAGTATTAATATAATAATAATAATATTTATTATTCTCATTTAATATAACGTTACTTTATTAACTATCATTTAAATAAATGTTTCACAATTAATTCTGAAAACCACCATTAATCATCCAATCTAATTAATACAATAATAATAATAATAATAATATTTTTAAATATTTCTTTTATTTAAAATAGAATAAAAATAAATCATTTTAAAAATTGGATAACCGCACAACTGACCCGTACCATTTGACTACTCGTACATTACCCGATATCTATATTTAAAATTGTTTAATTAAAATAAACCCAACTCCACATTTATTCATTATTTAATATTACCATTTAAAATTACACTTCTTAGATAATTCCCATCTCATCATATTTTAATTAATTATCTAAACACAAATTAATTAAATAAAAACCTCCGCTTTGTAGTGATTAATTAAATTCTTATTGACCATTAATTTAATTAAAAAATACCCCAAAAATAAATTATTATTATTATTCTTAATAATAATAACAACCTCTCATTAAAACATAATAATAATAATTACATTATTATTTTTATTATTATTCAACCTTAGTTGAAACCCAACACATCTTATTAAATAAAAACACTTCTTTTTTAATTATGAAACTCTTTATTTAATTAGTTGTTTTTTTTGAGAAAACCAAAAGCCTCATTAATTTCACATCAATATTACACCTTATTAAATATACAATTAAAATATTTTAACATAAATGTTACACCCCATTTAATTAAAAATTCTTTTTCATTCATTATTATCTTAATAAACATTTCATAATTAATTATGGAACTCCCAATTTATTACAATATCATTAATATGATAAAAACAAAAACCCATAACCCCTAATTTAATTTCCATAATAATTATTATTATTACATTCATAAAACTAAAATAATAATAATCTCATTATTATTATTTTTCAAACTTTCGATGAAACCAACCCCACTACTTAATAACAACGCTTAATTTTATTAAATGTTTCTTTGAGAAGATCAAAAGCGTCATTAAATTATCATAAATAATATACTCCTTTAACATGCATTTAAAATCTCAATGCATTAAAATAATTTATGAAACCATAATAACAATAATAATAACATTATTATTATTAGCACATCCCTCCATTTAATAATAAGTGGTCCTTCAATAATTATGAAACACTTTATTTAATTAAAACGGGTCCTTGATAAACCCAAAATCCACATTAATTTTTTCAACCATCATTTAACTAATTTCTAATCATTAATTTAATTAAACAACAAAAATAATATTAATAATAATAACTTCATTATTTTTATTATTAAAACATTAATTTAATTAATCTCAATCTCCCATATAATCTTATTTAATTAAATTAAATAATTTATTAAATATGGTAAACTGCACGGGTTGGACCGCAACTATGGGATGACTGTGCAGATTCATTAATGTGGACTTTTCTGGATCCGGTGCTCCTGAGACTCATTGGGACACTCACTAAAATTTATGAGGTAATTACACAAGTCCAAAAACAACACCTTTGTGTGTTCTGACACTTGGAATAAAATTCTAGATATTGGTTTAAAAAAATGACTCGTCGATAAACTGGGAAAAAAAGTCAAAAACCTTTGCATTTTAACCTGGTTTAAAAAAAAGGGACATTAAAATATACCCACCTTAAAAACTTCCCATCCCTAAGAATCCAGCAAGAACCAATACTAAAACAACTAACCTACCAAGTTCATTTAATCTTGTTAGAAGTGGCGTGTTGCATTCCCAACAGCAAACACACATTTAACCCTTCACAAGCCTAATGACTAAGACTTTAAAGCTGGAGCCAAAGATCACATTATAGCATAAACATTGAAACCGATCTTATATCATAGGCCATTAGAGGGACCTCTTCAATGAAAATGGTTTAATCTCGATCAATCAAAAGAACAGGTTTCACATGCTACCCTCGAAACACGTCGCAGACCCAAAACCCAATTTATCCCTTTATCTAACGATGTTCCTTTAAAACTATCCAAAAACATCATCATGTAAAACAAAGTCCTTACCTAACATCTGTTGAAATTTACAAGTCAATTCATCACAAGGATATTTTAAAACAACCATTCCCCAACACAAAAAGAAAAGTATCCCCAAGAATCAATGCATCCTGTGTACTACCCAGATAACAACCACTCATCAATCCAAACAACATTTAAACTGTAGCGCGGCGTAAGACCAACACTATTTTAGAGTTTCCAGGGAAAAGTCAAGACAAGGGACATGGTCTTTGTATTTATAAGATAATACTAAGAGAAAAACCAAGGTCAATAAAAATATCATTCAAACTATTACCGGACAACTCTATTCTAAAAGCTCATCATCACCTGTAAACACATTTATTGAAAACGATGTAGCAATACCCACCTTAGATTATCCATGACGTCGCATGAAAAGATCATCCGCTCACCAGCGTGTGTTTTTTGAACACATTAATGGATACATGTGATATTCCTTGAACCATGATCACCACGTCAAATAGTGATCATAAAATCTGTAACACAAACCTATCGGCGTGCTAAAATATCCAAGTCCCAAGAATTCCTCTCGAGTAGTGGGACGAACTTACTTCAATAGCCTAGAACATTCTACTGGTATTACCTACCATAGGTTTTCCCCTTACGACCATTAATGTCGACCCTCTCTCTTGGTCACAAAAAACCAAAAAGACTAGATTCAAAAGATCCTTTTTTCAGTTTATCCATTCAAATTAATTCTTTTCAACCATTCATCATTTTAATGAATTTTAACAAACACACAAGTAATTTTTCACAAAAATCCACTTGGTTTTTAAAAAAATTCCCTATGATAAAATAATAATGATATCACAAACATCCTCTTTAAACATTTAACATTCAGTGTTATTCAAATATAAGTAGGCAATTTACCATCTAAATTCTTTGTACTGAATATGATACCTCCAAAATACCCATTTATTTAATCCAAGTTCATCAAAAGAAACCTCACAATGGTTCGTTACAATAAAAACTCAGTAGTATTAAATTCATAACTATTTTCAAAACATACTATGTTTATATGGTTTAGTCGCATGGGTGGCCATCTACCAATCGATAAGGCGCCCATACAGCTTATCAATGGCAGTTGGCTCCCATTTATCATAATAAAAATTTATTTAACATTTTATCTTTAGCACCCCATTAATATATCAAAACATCAATAGCATGTCAGTATAAGAAGAAACATAACAACATATTATAAAACAAAATCATGGAATAACAAAGAAACATGCTAATAACTAAGACAGTATGGCATATAATCACTCAAGCATGTTAAATCTATCACAGAAACATGATATATCGAAAGGCATGCTAAAGCAGATCAAAACATGACATTGCACCCACCGATCACAATACAAATTAGAAATAATTCAACTAATGAAACTACATGGCATGTTATATGCATGACAAGTGAATCTCTAAGTGACTAACATGATGCATGCATGAAACGTCCATGCCATATCAGGCCAAGAAAATTATTTTTTTCCAAAATTCACAAAATCAATAAAGTACGGAAAATACGCCAGTCACTCAAGGAAAAATCATATAAATTATAACCTCTAGTAGTACAAACATCAACTCCCTTCTCTGGCCACTTGGTCATTTCCCATTCATGGGGTGATTAGTCCCAAGCACAACTATTAACCGAAGCGCTGACACATTCCTATTCACCTGTCTACCAACACCAAAACAGTATGACAAAGGGAAAGAAACCCTATGATACCACTTTGTAACGTCCCAAACCTACTCACCACAAAACTAGTGGGTGGACCCGTCGCCACATGACCTTAATCCCGTCTCCCTGTATGCTAGAGGCTGCTGACTAGCAGCGAGGGTCTAAGGATAGTCAGTGGGGAGACTATACCCTCTAATTAGAGTTCCACCTCAGTACATCAAAGTAAATAACAAACAATGGAAATAAATAGCGGAAGAAGCCTAATAAATGATAAAGTAGAAGAAGGTAGATTTTATAAATCTTGTACAAAAAAATGGCCAACATCAATTATATAGAAGATGCATCCATGACATGATAATGATACAAAAATGGAAAAAAATGAACAAAACAACATTATGAACATTCCATTACAAAAATAAATAAACAATTACTACAAGCCCCAAGGTTAGTATCCTCCACCATCCCATGATTCTGATCGGTCCTTTGCTCATATCTTCTAAGTTAATGCAAACAACACAATCCTACAACCAAATAGAATCTACTCGGGTACCCTAGTGTAATGGAGGACCAAGTAGGGTGTGAGATATAAATCGTAATAGGCTGGGACCACTGGTGTCTACCCACAATCCTAACATTCAATAAATAATTTAAACAGTGCAAGCATGCATAATTAAGGTAAGAAGTACTATGTAACTATATTCCCAAGTACCTGCATAAGCTCTCAGTTGGTGTCTGAACCTGTATTATAAATTTTTAATGCATACATAATAGTCATTACACAATCATTCTAAATTAACAATTATTCAAACCTCATTAAACTATATAATTCTCATGATTCGGACTGAGCCCGACATTACCTATGTAAGTAACTCACCACAGATGTCTCTAAAGACCATCTAAGTAATTATTGTTAAGATCGAATCCAAGAGTGTGCTTTGGATTGGATTATGCATCATAAAATATTCAATTAAATCTCTCATATACTATATATGATCCCGTCCAATAAAAAAATAGTGATTCGCTCCTAGGTCTGTCCACTAATAGTGATTCACCCAATTCATTGATAAGTACGAACCCTTTCTCATATTAAATTCACAAATCATAATGTCACAATAGATTTCATTAACCAATTAATTCATTTCATGTATGACTAATTTGACCCCCAGTCCAATGTCAATTAATGGGTGTAGAACATCATGTCTTTCACCCAAGAGAGTATTTGGAGTGTCAGTCCTTATCTCACAACCCATGGGTATTTGGAACATCACTCCCTGACCTATAAAAGAATATTTTCTTGCAAGATGGGTGTAGAATGCCATGTATAGAACCCCTTGAGTATTTGGAGAATCAGTCCCTATCTCAGAACCCGTTTATCAAAAATACATATATATTTATCATTGGTTTATAACATCATGTCTAACACCCCACAACCATCCATTAATTAATTCATAAATTAATTAATCACATCTGTTAATTAATTCAACAACTAATTGACAACATAAATCGCACGTCAAAAGTCATACCTTAATTAACTATTCAACATATCAATAGTAAATAATTAATTAAAAAAAATTATTCTTAGCAATCCAAATAAATAATTAACCCAACATTTAATTATCGAAATTATTTAAGAATTCTAAACCCGTACACTCAAATAGTGATTTATCCATGACTTTAACAATTTACATGCACGTCATAATCATTACGAAACATGCTGAACAAAGCCCATATATTTAGATACCATGTCACACAACATCTCATAATATAAAACAACTCCATCGAAGACAACTTAAGGAATGGAAATCTAACATACTTCAAAAGGTACCCATTGACAATAGTCGTAACAAACAATTAATTCACAATCTTAATTTAATGCATTAAAATTAATTAATTAAACAATTAATTAATTAAATATTATCTCTCCAATAAATCTTCAATTAATTAACCATTTTCCATTTATCATGTAATAATTATTCCATCCATTAAATATTACTAGTTTCCAATTTATATTCAGAATATTTCAAATATTTAATATTCTCAATAATCAGTTATAGCCAATTTTTTTATTCCAACTCATGACATGATAATTAATTGAACAATTAATTACCATATTACCCATTTTCCCATTCAAATCATTTAACTATTTAAACATATCACTTTAACCAAATTATAAAACATGCTTAAAATCAACACAAGTTCAAGTCCTCATTTATCTCACACGGGCGACATCATTTAATAACATAAAATTTTCCGTGAATAGACATATCATAATCAATGAAACTCACATTCTCAATTTAATTAAAGAAGCTACAATTCTTAAATAAAGTGATAGGTATTTGGGACCCTATCTTGAGGTGGCACAATTTTAAATCCGAAGCACTTTAAGATATTTGGAAGCAACTAGTCCACAACTGGTCCGCAATTGCACGCACGTGCACATTATATATATATATATATATATTCATGCTCATGCCCTGTAACAATATTAATAAAATTCCAAATATTAAAATAGGTACTCAGAATCAAAGCAGTATGGACAAACGCATCTCTAACTAGGTACCAGATACTCATAAAAATTATCACACCCTTAATTGAATGATGTGAAACCATACTACGGTTAAATAACCTTACTCATAATATGATAGAAAAGCGAAAATGAACTCATCTGCCTCGCCTTTGTTGGAATAATCCCTTCATTGTTACCTTCGAGGTTATTGTTGATTTCCTTCAAAAAATCTTGGCTTAGAGAAATTGTTCGAATAATGCCCATGATCCTTGTAATTGTAACACTACACTACATGATGAGTGTTGATCTGAACATTCCTTTATTCTTCCACATTAGAAATATTCTTTATATCGCTTTAGCAATCCTCGGATAGATGTCCCAACTTTCCTCATTTAAAGCAAGTACCGGTTCCCTTTAGACAGTTCCCATGATTTTTCTACCCACAACTTATACAGGTGGGATATTTGGGATTATTTCCATCATGGTATTTGTTGGTTTAACCACCCAGGTTGTTCTCCATTTTTCGCGTCTTGCCACTGGTCCCAAGATACTACTAAGAGTATCCAATATCTATTTCAACCTTGAGGGTACATCATACAATATCCTCTTAATTTTTGAAGTCTTGAATCTCCAACACATTTCGTATACTCGACTATAGTCCACAAAAGAATGAGTCCACCTTACTTTTGGTGTTCATGAAAAATCTAGAGGGGTATCATACAAGCCTTGTAATGTTTTCTTCATATGATCCGATGGACTCATATTCCTTCAACTTGAGACCGAGAAACTCTCTTTCCTTCTTGAGATGGAGGGTTCGAGGAAATTATTTATTGAAAAACATCCTCTGGAATTCCTCCCAATCTGTGTAATAATGTTCCTCCTAGGACTTTGTATTCTTGATCAGTTTACACCACTGATTAGCTTCCCCATAAAAATGATAGATCTCCAGTAAAAATTTCTCTTCTTTCGAGCACTGGAGGATGAAAAATATCTATTCAATGAAGAAAATACACTATTCCACTAGGAGGGGATCATAAGATATGCTAAACATGAGAGGCTTTTTCTTTATGATGGACTCTATGGAAACTTTCTCTTTTCATGGTGGAGGAGGGTGTTTCACATGATTCAATTTATTATTCATAAATTGAGCCAAATGAGCAAGTACTATCATGATGTTTTGATCACCCGTTCCAATCATATTAGGCATATAATTAAGAAATATTCATGTAGACTATCACATTGGTTGTTGTAACATGTTCTTCTATTTCCCACCCTTAACTAAGAAATGAACGCACAATTTGAGGGCTTGTATACTTAGTTATTGAACATAATAAAGGAAAATTTTGAACATAAAATGATAAACATGTAATGGAAAAGTATATCCTAACTTGTGATTCCTTAGGTTTAAATCAAGGTTATCCTCGATCTATTTGTTAACATATATTCTTACCAGATTTTTTTTATTCCATTAATAATGGTTTGCACTGAGCTCATGAATTTACCAAAGCGTATCCCCTTGGAGTGTCAAAACAAGATTGCATCAAGGCCCGTTCTTGTATAATAATATAACGTGGGCCAGGATTGAAACTCCTCGTTAGAATTTTCACTCTTAGGTACATCTGTTCCAAATCCACCTCTACCTGTTTCTATTTAGAGAGATATATATTTTCTTAATAATCCACTTACTCTATACTTACCAAAATTTATGGATGTTTTCTTATACTTAGTCTCATCCTTAAGTATCTCACTAAGATTATGTATTCCTAATCTCAAAAATTAACTATACCATCCTTTGATACCAATAATAGTTACCCTAGCCTTTTATATATAACATTACATGATTTTAAGCATGATTATGCATCAGAGTACAAGCCAAGGATCGTGAAGTCTAGTGTCTCTGAAGACTAGGTACATAATAAAACATTATAAAAAACAAAATTTTATTTAAACTATATAATGAACTCTAATATTACATTGTTCTCATACATCTACATAGGATTAATTGTATAAAACATTAACAAAGGTATGAGTTAAAATGATTGTAAGAGAATAACCATAAGAATAGAACATTATCACATGTGATGGAAGGCACGAACTAATGATATAAAAAAAGGCATGTAACATTTGAAATCATAACATATAAACATGTAATAATATAAACATGGAATCATAGAAATGTGGAATCAACATAAAACATGACTTTAGTACATGTAAAGTCTAACTGCAAAGATCGTTTCACATAGTAACACAAGGCAAGGCTAACCGCCAAGACTGTCGCACATAACATCTTCTGACACTTAAATTTACCCAATGCATTGGAGCACTAACTGGTTGAATGCATATTAAATTTTCTTGAATATTTCTTCAACATAAATAATCATAAATAATCAATATTACCTAAACCTAAAGATTACCCATGGAATGAATTGGGGTCCATAATCATGACATAAAACATAACCGATTGGGGTAACAAAAAGTGGCCATGAAGGAGGGGAACTAAATTATACATGGAAATTAATAAGGATAAATATATATGTATCATGGTGATTTATTTAAATTATAATTTACAACATTTAAGAAAATTATTCAATAAATTTTGGCATAAGAACATTTTTTAGCCGTTTTAAGAAAAATACTATTTATCCTTGAAAATGAAAAATGTAACAATACTTTAGAAAAAAACCAGAAGTGAAAGAGGAAGGTTTTCACAATAAAAACAATTATTTCATAAAGGTAATGGTGGATTAAAATTGAAGATAGTGTGAACTTGAAATCAGGTAAGAATTTTGGAAGCTCCCTCAATACATGTTCGCTTTTCGGGAAGTGTTGAGGAGGGAATCATTTAAAAAAATGTATATCCCAAAAAAAGAATGATGAATGGAACTTGTTAAATTTTTTGGAACATTAAAATATCATTTATAAGATTTAAAAAATAATAATAGATAACTACATTTATGTAAAATGAATGATAAATAAACCTAAAGGAAAAAATGAGGTTTGGGTTGAATCCCTTACAAAATATCGATATGGTATCATGTATACTTAAAAAGGAATAATGAGAGATAAAGGGGCTTATCATCATTTAAAAATTATTAGGACAGTATTTTAGAGGTGTGTAATTATACCCCATTACTAGTAATTACAAAAAAAGGTCATAACATATAGGATAATCTTGAATAAAAGTGAAATAGAGAGGATCCCTTACCTTAAATCTAACGGTGATCTTTTCTTGAAATTAATGTACTGAATAATAAAATTAGGTGAATTAATTAATAAATATAGATACTATTATATATTTAAAATATTTATTAGAACCATTTTTAGTTCATTTATATCCATTTTTATTGGTTATGAGGTTCAATTACATTGTTCGGGTCCATTTTCTTTCGTAGTTTTAATGATTGGTTCATGTTCGGATAAACATGTATGTTGAAGGTAGTTTTCCAGAATTGAAGTTATATTTTATTAATGAAAATCCAGAATTTTAAATGGTTTAAAATTTAATTTGGTTACTTGGTGTGAATTTGGATCACTATATAAAACTTTAGTGACAACCTTTTGTGTTAACTGGTGGGTTTTTTACCACAAAAAACATGTTTTGTTTTATAAACAATTACACGTGTAAAAAAGGGTTCCAGAACCATATATGAGGCATAATACATAAATTATGGTCCATATAAACAATAAATATTGTTTCATGACCATAATAGAAGATGGTAACCAAAATTGAAAACCCATCATCCTTGAATGTGGTAAATTAACACATCTTGGATGGTGTATTTACTACTAAAATAAAAGAAGAGTAAATGAGAGATGATAATAACTTATAACATTATCACAAAAAAATTCCAGTACATGTAAGGTAATGGATTTCTCGTAATATTTTTATGAGGATAGATAAGGATATAAAATAAAACAAATGAACTTGAAAAGAAAAATAAAGAAAAGAAAAAAGGAATTTACCTCTTGATTAAATCTTCCTTGAGAGCCTCTTAAGGGGAGAAGAATTGGAATTTTTAGGAGTCTAATGGATGTTGGACGTGGGGGAGGATCTTTGGGATTGATTTGATTACAATATAGGAAAATAACATGGCTTTATGGGAGTGATGATAAGTGGTAATGTGGGGTGGTATTTATAGTGGAGGAGATGAGGTTTTTCATAATATTATAATCATTAGATTATTATTTTTTCATAAGACAAGAAATAGTTATGACTCCATGAACAATCAGAGTAATAAGTGAATGTCAGTTTGAGATCTGGGTGCTTACATTACCAATGATGTCAAAAATAACAGATATAAATTATAATGTATTTATACAGTAAATTAATGTATTTTACTATTCACCAAAAATTCAAGTATTTCAGAAAAATCCCAAAAAATCTCTCTAACCATTTTTTTATGTGTAGAATGAAAATATGACCTCGATTTTTTAAAAATTAGTTTCTAAATATGACCAATTTAATGTTTAATTAAAAACCCAATTTACTCGAAAAACAACAATTTTAAAAAATTTATTTCCATATTCCTAGATATAGATATACCGGGCTCCTACTAGGATCATATTAATATACTATCATAGGTATTTTTATTTATAATTAGGGTATGTCACTATTAATATGGGTAAAATTAATATATATAAGGGTATGATACTATTCATAAAAAATTAAGTTTGTCATATTAGACCCCAAATAACTTACTGATCACAATTGTGTATGTTAGATTTTTGAAATTTAAAACACAAAAGTGAAAACATATGTTTAAACGTCACATAGAACTTATTAGTTAATTATGTTGTGATTTTATGTGATTATATTCCATAATTATTAGAAATTTACATTGAAAACTTTGGGTCATTCAGTATTCATCTATCAAATAAACACTCTTGATATCCTAAAATGAATAACTATTAATTTCCACACCAGATTCCTTGAACCACAATAAATACAACTTATATTCTAAAGAAAATCCAAAAAAATCCCATATTTGTCAAAAAATTCATATTACACAATGATGATCAATCCCTATAATAAAATACGATTCAAAAAACCAAATATAGTCTCATTTAATTTTATAAAATTATGCTACCAAATTATATAACAATCATTGATTCATATTAAAAACCAGAAAAATAAATTTTAACATGTCCAAAATGAAAATTAATTTTTAAAATATTCATATATTTCCCAATTATTTTCTAGTAAAATATAAGAAAAAAATCCTTATCTGTGAAAGTTTGCTCTATAAAATAAAATTAGAATATTTTTTAAAAAGAAATAGTTTCTATAATTCTTATTTAATTTCATAATTTATTGAATCATAGGAACATTAACTAAAAAAATATAATAGTTTATTTATATTCTTCATCCCACATGCCATATTTTTCAAAAACAAATGATTGAAAAAATATAAAAAAGAAAATCCCTTGTCCATTAGTGGCCAAATAATCACTCCCAATAGTTCATTTTAAATAGGTAACACTACTTTTAAAAAATTACTTAGCTAACCTCAATAATAAATTTTATAAAACACAAAATATAATATTATATTATTTTAATTAAGATCAAATTCCATTTATTCACTAGTTTATTTATAAAAGTTATTAAGTGTGTAAAATTTTATATGTGATCCAGTATAATGTTGTATTAATTTTTTTTGATTTTATATCCTCTTTATTCTATGTGAGTAAAATTAATTTCCATTCATTTAATTTCCTTAATGAACAAATGTTAATAGTCAAAAATACATATATTTCTCACTTGCAGCCAAGGAAAACATATTGTAAATTGGGTTTTAGACGTAGTTACTATAGAAAATTGTGATCAAAGACTATGTTCCATGTTCCCACTTCACATAATTACAAACCAATACCAAGGTAAATATCAATTTTAAATGAGTTTTGATAATGATTCAATTTCATACCCCTTACAACATGCTAGTTATGACCATAGTAAAGGAATTTCAAAAAATTACTTATACATGCCTTCCCAAATTCTAGAGTATACCTACTAGTTATGATAGTCTACTATAATTATTATAAGAAATATACCATCAATATCATAGATATAGAATGTTATTAATTAATATAAAAATTTATAATGTGTAAAATTATATTAAACATTTTAAATCATAAAAACACATCAATCATGAATGTATAATCACTATACAAAAATATTTTCATACCTGTAATATCATAAAAGTCCTGAAAAAAGTATTTCCCTTAGTGGTTCAATCAAATGTATGATATGAATAAATACATTGAAAAATTTATTAATAATATCATCACTAAAAATTCCATCATACTTTCCTCAAAACCATCTACCCATCACTTCTGAGATAGTCCTTCTAAATCACTTTTCACGAGAAATTTCACTAGCTTTCATCTCAAATAGGAGGTCTACACATACACTATAGTGTAAGTGTTGGGTTAGATTATAAAAAATAATTGGACACCACCAATAGTCTAATATTATGTACACAGATACATAAAATGTATTTTCTTTACAATATTTTATGTATTCTCATAACACTCTTCCAATAACACCAAATTTGAGTTATCGAGGGCTTATAAGTCCACCATGTCACTTGACCATATATACTTTAATTAATTAGAGTGTACCGAACATAACAAGAGTTTTTTCATCGTATAGGGTATTAACATGATATAGTACAAATTTCAAAGAAACAGAGTATTAGATGTCACAACACATTGCTTCCTCTCTAGCCATAGTAACCTCCACACAATGAGATATCATAACATACTTCCACCTCCATTATTATATTAACCGCTAAATTATTTGATGTCAAGGAATAAAACCACTTCAAAATCCTAGATTCCTTCTCACTAAAGGGCACTATGCTGTATAACAACATCTATAGTGATATCACATTTTACCATAAACATAAATATTTACATGGAATCACATATCCTATTATAATTACCCTTTTATATTTAATAGAAAATTCCATGGATTATATATACTGATTAGTACAACATATCCCTCAACTAATAACAATTGAATCCCATGACTTATAATCCTAATTCACTATGCTTAATTATCGATTATCATATGTATATATAATCACAACCAATGATCATATACTATATAATAATCATTATTTAAGATAAAAAAATGTTAGTCTATATTTCAAATTTAAAATCAAACTATACTGAATAGCAAACTAAACATCCTTTCCTATGTAGGTTGTATCAGGAAGTCCTCTTAGACCTTACTCTATTTATTAAAATCCTTATCATCACCTCCAAGGTGATTTCATATCTCTTAATACCATATAATTAACTCTAGAACAATAATAACCCAATATTAATAACTCTAAATGATTTAATCACATTGGTATACCCCCTTAATAATAAATAACCTTTCCTCATAATGGTATATTAGGCTAATAACAATTTTATCACATCCCAAAAATCATAAGAGGCTTCTAAGGGAAATTAAATGATCTTTATACAATATCAAACACACTTATTGACATCAATCAAAATGTTCAACAAATAATTTGACTCAAATCATCTTGTTTACCACATACATCACCCAGTGACATATACATTAGGATCAAACTAGGGCCCTTCTGAAGGAAATTATTTCTTATGAATAATATCTTATATGAAATCACCAAAAATGTACTTTTATATTGAAATATATAAATCCTTGAGTGACCATATAATCAAATTATCATGTATGAAATATTTATTAAAAATAATATTAGAAAATACAATGAATTAATCACAATTTTGAATCCTATTAATTTTTTTCTATTATCCATATAACAATTACCCACACCATAAAACCATACCATACTTGAAAGATAAAGTGTATGTAATAATAATTTATAGGCCACATAACATGTACCAATATGATTTAAGCTGTCCAATATTTCAATATAATTTTTTGAAGACAAATAAAAATCTTGAAACATTAAAAATCACTCAAATTATGGATTTAGACTGATACTTTACTAAGCTAAACTAAAATATGACAATAATTCAGTGTGTTCGCAAAGAATCTACGAGAGAAGACTATATCCACCGATGGTTCTAAAATCTACTAACACATTATAAATCTTGAAGATTATACTAGAATAAGTTATAATTTGTTTGATTCTCCCCTTACACATCAATTTAAATGAGGAATAAGGAGGAAGATATGTTAATTTTTTTCCAATTCACTTTAAATTTCCTTTAAAAACATTTGGGGTTAAGAGTTTTAAAATAATTTTAATTGACACCCATAAAGTCTTCAGTGACCTACTAGTAATTTAGTGGTGTAATAATAATGATCAAGTGGTAAGAGTAATTGAAAAAATATGTGTAGTCTTACCAGACCTCCATTGGACACTACTAGGTTCTCAATCGAACAAGATTATGCCCATAATGTTTTTATTTATGTAACAAAAGAATAATTTTAGTTCATTTCAACTCATCGTTGTCCCTCCAAAACCTTTATTTAAAAATCAATAAATCATATGTCACACTCTATCATTAACACTAAATCTAAAAATTTTAAGAATTACCAATTCATATCTAATTTAAGTCCAATATCTACTAAGTCACATTTTAGCCAACAACATTGATTGTTATAGACCATCCTTATGAAGGATGATTTATTAATTTTCATATCACGTATATATGATATAGTTTTTTGAATTAGGATATATTTATCTCTAATTATATATTCCGAATTTATATTTTTTCTATTAGCTTTAATAATGAGTATTATATTTACTTTAATTTGATCAAAATAGTTATATTTGGTTTCATGAAGTTTTTTAAATCTCTAGTTAAAATGAAATGATAGTTTATTTATTTTTTACACGAGTGATCGACAATCGTTTTCATTATCATCATGCATATGTTATACAATTCATTATAATAAGTTCATTTTTTTAGTCAACATAGTGGGTTAGTGAACTAGAATATATTTCATATAATATTATAATATTTTAGAGATCCTTATTTATCATTGATATAGTGTGTGTTTTTTGGTTGATTTAGACATCAGTCATTGCGATTTGTATGGCTATCATTTCTGATATTAATGGTTTTTATTATGGATTCCATTGAGAGAATAAGGAACCCAAATATAATGAATTAATAATGGAGGATCAAAATTTAGAAGTGGTAAATTTAAAAATTACATTACACCTATGTTTAGAGTTCTATCAAAAACATCATTATAACCTTATTGATTGTAGATCCCTTACCCAATAAGCCCAGAGTCTATGCATTATTACGTATCATTGGAATGATCCCAAAATATCAAGTCTTGAAAGACCTATTTGTTTAGTAGCCTTAGAATTACTAGATACATTCATAACGTTTACATTACATTATAAAATGGAAAACTACAACAACATTGTTTCCATAGACAACACTGAGATCCCATAGACTATCCCTACAGGTCAGTCATAATATACTTATTCACATCCTGTGGAAAATAAAACATAGAAAGGGGTGAGATCATATGATCAGTATGGATAACAATATAAAGAAAACATTTATAAATAAGCATAAACATTTAAGGTAATGTATAAGACTAAAACAAAAGCCTTTTAAACTTGAAATTCAGGATAGTATGGAAAAGAAAAAAAATAAAATAATTCCATTTACTTATTCACATGGATATTCTACCAGTTGAATAATCACATGAAATATCAATAGCCACTTTCATAATGATGGAATACATAATGCCAGACTACATAATCACATAGTCAAGGCCTCGTGCCGAGACTACAAATAAGATTCTGTCAAGGCCTTGTGCCAAGACACTAGTTTTTCTCATGATACCTACAGATGCATCGATGAGCTATAGCGGGATCCGCCCATCACTTACTAAGTCCAATGCATTCCTCATATGAAAATTTGAAACATAACATAAACATTCATATTAAAACTAGTATATGAAATGTCAATACTTTATCCACAAACCATGAATGGTATAAAAATAGTACATCCAAAGTCAAACTTAACTCATTCAATACAATATAGAAGATTTTATTGTAATATATTAACCTCAATCTATAATAATGACGGATATTGAAAAATATGAAAATAATCGTCAAAACTATTTGAGAGAAATATCCCCCTTTTTCTTGAAATCATTTAAAAATCACACTATTTTTAAAGAAGTTGTTTAATAATAGATTTTTTAATCAAAGTTTCCCATACCACTTTAAAAAATTTAAAAGGAATTTTATTTTTAAAACATTAATGTCCATATAAATAAATCCTTAAAACTATTTTTAAAACATGGACATTAATGAGAAATATTTTGATGAATGAATCTTCAAAACATTTAAAAATTATATTTTAGTTCGAGTTACTAACCAAAAGTGAGACACTTGAATACAAATAATTAGGTAATAAAAACGTTATAATATCATGTGAATAAAGGGATTAATGATATACTGAGTAAAAGTACATTATATACACCATATAAAACTGAATTGGCGTATAACAACAAAGTAGTCTTAATGGAATGTAAATTGAGATGAAATACATTATAAAGAATGTATCCTTAGGTTAATGATACATCAATGAAATAATTATGTGTGAAAAATATAAATACACTCAATTTTATTGGATATTAGTTTTAAATCAATTATAAGGCATTCACACATATTCTTGTAAAAACAACACCAATGAATTGGATGTTTAACTCAATAAATAGATATTGAGTTAAAATTACTCTTATCAAGTTCATATCGATGACTTGAGAATTTATCAATGGAGTGATTATGTGTATCAAAAGTATATCCACATAAAGGGGAGTGTAAATTACTATACAAATAATAAATAGTTATTCCACACATAATCCTAAAGTAAAATAATCAATGATGTGTGTGTAAAGCCCAATGAGTGGAAATTGAAATATGAAATCCCCTTACCGATTTGGTAACGTATGAAACATACACCCCATGAAAGAAGGATCATCCAATGATGATGTAAATACCCATAAATTAACACATATTACACAAACAATACAATCATGGGTAGTACATACACCACACAAAAGGTAGCCGTGGAAAATATAGCATGAATCTCATGGGAATTAAAGTGAGATGAAAACCGCTTACTTTGTACTTTTCCTTTGTCGAGGGTAGGTTAACCTACTGTATAATGGTTAAATAATTTGTATTAAATTATACAATAGTTATAAACATTAATATGATATCACATATGATCTTTTAATATTGCTTTGTTAATAATATTTTAGTATTATCGTCATTGCGGGTGTTAACTGATTCATTTTCCTTTATATGATTTGTTACGTAAGTAATGTTTGTTATGGATAGGATGTTTCTTATTCATATTCAGAATGATATTAATTCTTTAAAAATTAATTTTAATAATTTAATTAAAAATTTTCTAGAATGGATTACGATGGGGAATGAATCTCATCGCGTTCATGGAGACGGTAATCTATACGTACGCACGAGTGACAATATCATTATTTTAATATTAAAATAATATATAATTGAATCATATATCATATATACAGAATAATTATCATGTTATATTTATTATTTATATAAATTACACATCATTGTTGTACCCATCCAAAAATAATGTATTGAATAACAATTACACCACGACATGGAGATGGTAAGCCATAAGTACGTACGTATGGTGACATGTCATTAAAAGGATGGATAAAATAAGGAATATGGTTGTAACATATTTATAATAAAATAAAAATATATAGAAGATACTGGATTTATTATTTTAGAATGGAAACATCAAAGAAAAATGAAGTGGAAGAAGAAAGGAACTTGAAAGAGGTGATGAAATATTTACCTCTTCTTCGGGTTCTTCCTTTTGATTTGATCAAAATGGCTCATTATGTTGGATTTCTGACTAAATGAAAGCCTCTAATATTAAGGGAGGACATTTGATAGGGTATTTGGGTAGGGGTTATTCGAGCCAAATTTCATTGAAGGTGTGAATTAGAGAGAAGGGGGAGTTCATTTTTATAAGAGGGGTGAGGGGCACCTTAGAAAAAGCAAGAAATATTATTTTATAATTACATAATTTTCGGTTTTTAATGGATCCAAAATGAATTATATAAAGCTTAAGGTGGTTATAGGTCTAACACCACTCATATAATAGGTTTTAGACTGGTTTGGTTCAATATATTAACCTTATCTTTTAGATCTTACTATTTGTTAAATAGTTTGACATTTACCATGTCTCTATGTCTTTTTATATTATTTGGTTAATAAAATTACTATATAGTTCCAAGAGAACCCAAAGTGGTTCATTAATGATACACCTATCATTATATAAGTCTTTTTTCTAATCCTTAGATTATTAAGAATAGAATATCAATTAATAATATAATATTTGTTTTAAAAAATCTTTTATGTCAATTTTGATACTATTTGGTATTTTGTTTTTTCTAAATTCATAATAACATTATTACTTCAAAAAAATTCATATAACCAACCATAATATGTCATATTAACCTATAAAATTAGTGTAATTCATAAAATCTCTAAAATTACATTTATTTGTATATTTATAATATCAAATATTTTAATATTTCATTAATTAGGTAATTACTACATCATTATTATGTCATAAATAAATTAAATTATTTAATATATAGAAAAAATACCATTATATAGGAAATATTTTTAGCTTTATAATTAATATTTATAATTGAATTTATCTTATGTATAACACTATATTAAAAATGGTTTAGTTATTAAGCTCTAAATTTAACACTTTTAACTCTTCTTTGAATTAAATAATAATAAATGTCCTAATCTAATACAAGTGGACCTAAAGGATCATATTTTATTCCTAAAGTTGTTTTTGGTAGAATTAAACTTATCTAATAGAATTAGGACATGCGTTAGGGTAATAATAATATCATTTTTACCCTTAATTACCCTATTTACTTTTAAACATGTTAAATAAAAGTCAAAACTTACTATTCACCAAAAATTATTTTTATCTTATTGAACCACATGTTAAATATTGGTATCAACCGTGTCTCTTAGATTTTTGAAATTCAATTCACAAAAGCAGTAAAATTATGTTTCATTCAAATTTGAAAATTCTCATAGGAGGTGGGTAAAAGATGGTTAAAAAGTTCAATAAAATTTTTATATATCTAAAATTATTATAAATATACTCCAATGAATTACATTGAACTTATATAGGTATTATGTATCGATTTTGACCAAAAATAAATTTAAATAAAATAAATAATTATTTAAATAAAAATTCGGTTTTACATTATAACTCAGTGTTTTTCACTATTCATCAAAAATTGAAAGCTTTCAGAAAAAACAAAAAATTAACCCTAAGATAATTTTGATATTCCAAATCCAAAAATGAAGTCCATTTTTAATGAAAAAATTTATAAAATTTTAAAAAGTTGGTATTACTATTCATAACGTTTAGTTTGATTGGTCACGGTGTGTTAGAATCTTGAAGTTGGGTACAATGCAAGCTATTATATTATTCAAAGGGAAATGTACCGTGGAAGCTTGGGGTGTTACATTATTCCCCCTTTTGAAAATTGTGTCCTCTCGGTTTTTAAAATTGGGCTTGGGAACATAATTGAAAGTTCCACATCAGAAAAAGAGTCAATAAAACTGCCACTTTAAACGAAAGAAAGAGATGTACAAAGGTCACCCAAGATAACCCTCACTAAGATTCCATGTAGGAAAACATGTATATGAAAGATAAACTAATTTTCATGTTCTGCTGGAGAGGGATAAATACATGATCAGTAGAAATTTAACAACAAGAAAACCACAAACATGTGATGGGACAAACATTCATTAGTTTTTTCCAGTAGGAAAAGTAAATGGACAACGTTTTTTATTGAAGTTACATTTCATATAGATAAGGAATTTATTTATGAAATTTACTAAGAACATAAAGAGATATTCTTATTTTTTATGTAGAGTTTCATTCTTTAATAAATTTCTACCACTAAGTCATTTTTTTTCAAACGATGAGTATTCAAGATGACTTGGTAACACCGGAAGAGCTAAAATCAACTTCTAGAGAATAACATGATCCAAAAAGGATAAATAATATATTTACCTTGTCTTTAGTGATTAATCAAAAACCAAAATGGTTAGTACAAGATCTGATGATCCCCCCAAAGGATATTCTTTTAGACAAAGAAACACTAATATTAATTTTATAAAATTAAACCAACAATAACCCAATGTTAAATGAATATCATTCAATAAACAATTGTCCTTAAAATCATTCAATATAATCCAAAATTATATTGAAATATAAAAACATTGAAAATTTGGTTATGTAGTCTTCCACGATAAATTGTATCTCTAAATGACATCAACTGCTCTTAAAGTAACATACTTAAAAGTATTTAACCTAATCATATATTCTATATTATAAGTTAATAATTTCCATAAATAACCTAAATAACTATCAATTCACAATAAAAACATAGTTAAAAATACACCATTACTCCTCAAATTATATCCCATAGTATTCTATTTTCCTAAGGCATATAGTGTTCCCAACAGAGCGAACATCATCCAAAATAACATTTATCACTTAATCACCAAATAATTTTCCTATACTAAGGGTATTCATTTGATAGGACATAAAATCCAAAATCAATTTATTATTGATCAATAAAATCATTTAACTAAAAATAATTAGTCACACTAACTTGGGACATAATGTAGTCTAGTGGTAGGCGATAAATCCTAATCGCACTCTGGTTGTGGGTTCGATTTCCATAACTTTGTTCGATGTGATGAGTTGTCACACAGTCTATGTGTTGTCCTTTTTCAAAAACTATATTTTATAACATTACCAAAATGAGATAAATTCCTCAAAATAACCATAACATAATTTAACCAAAATTGTTATCTCATACCATGAATTTTCATCCCAAAATATAATAACTTGTAATTGCGTCAGACCCAATGATCAAAGAAAACCAAATGGTTATTTATAACTATATCCACAAGATAAAATATAATTCTTCATCAAATATCATATTCACATGACAGACATCAGGGTTACAAATACATGAGAAAATTATTCCAAAGTAATCCCAACAACAAGGAGCACTAATACTTTTAAAAATTTCTCCAACCATTTATTTCTACATAGATTCTTCTTTGACCAAGAAAATATCCTATAGAATAGGGCATTCACTCAGGTAATGTTCAGGTGCCATACATTTATGGAAAATGACTATAAATGGATTCTTGGGACCATTTTTATTTTCTTCAATAGTACTCTTCATTTTCCCTCGGCAATTATTTACTTTATGTCCTTCTTTCCCACACGTAAAGAATTTCTTTGTTCCATTAAGACACATTCCTTGGCGTCTCCTTCCACATTTACTACATGATGGAAATTGAGGATTCCTTTCTCCATGGTCTCCACTTCTGGAGCTCTTATCATTCATCACCTTTCTCTTCTTTGTTGTGTCCGGGAGTTTGTTAATATACATGGTGTTGATCATATTTTTGGAAAAATGATTTAGCATTAACATGATATCTTTTATGCCTATCAAGATTCCATTTTGTTGCTCATTTCCACCACTGTCCCCACCTTGTACATCATGCTCAAGGTTACTATGACTTCCATGGAATCCAGCCATTAACTAAAATTAGAAAGCATTAAGTGCGTAACAGTAGTCATAAAATCATTTAGAGAATATCATGACACCATATTTTCAGTTTGAAACACCTTAGAATTAACCAAGGTAATTTATTCTCATCTTATATTAAAATCCTTTAAATTTTTTTTAAGGAAAATTAAAATTATCCTATGAAAATTTCTCAGGAGTGTCGTAACCAAGAGTGCAGCAAAGACCGTTGTCATGCACCAGTTCCTGTTCGAGTCTAGCTCAAAGCGGTGTTTTCGGGTTTTACCCCTAGGTACATCTATGCCAGATCTGCCTCTACCTGCTCATATCCATATAGGAATGTACTTCTGGGAAAACTCACAAAATCTCTACAATACCGAAATTGTAGGAAGTTCTTCTATACTAATCCTCAAAGTCTATCTTACGGTTATGCACTCTAATCAGATTTTATCTAAATCTAGTTTCCAAGGTTTGAACTAAAATTCCTCTGATACCAATTGTAACACCCCGACCTGAGAATCCCAGAGTCGGTGCATTATTACGTATCATTGGCATGATCACAAAATATCATGTCTCTAAGGACTGATTATTTTAGTAGCCTTTAAAGTACTAGATACATTCATAAGGATTACATTACATCATAAAATGAATACTACAACAACATTGTTTCCATATACAACACTGAGATCCCATAGACTATCACTAAAGGTCAGTCATAATATAATTCATTGCATCCTGGAAAAAATAAATCATAGAATGGGGTGAGCTCAGATGCTCAGTAAGGATAACAATATAGCGGAAACATTCTTAAATAAGCATAAACATTTAAGGCAATGTATAAGACTAAAACAAAATCTATTTATACTTTATCTTCAACATAATATGGTAATGATAAAAATAAAATAATTCCATTTACTTATTCACATAGATATTCTACTAGTCGAATAATAAAATACAATATCAATAGCCACTTTCATAATGATGGAATGCATAATACCAGACTGCTTAACCACACAGTCAAGACCCTGTGCCAGGACTAAAAATAAGATTTTGTCAAGGCCTTGTTCCAAGACACTAGTTTGTCTCATGAGATCTAACGATGCATCGAAGAGCTATATTGGGCTCCACCCGTCATTTACTAAGTCCAATGCATTCCTCATATGAAAATTTGAAACATAACATAAACATTCGTATTAAAACTAGCATATGAAATGCCAGTACTTTATCCACAAACCATGAATGGTATAAAAATATCACATCCACAGTCAAACATAACTCATTAAATACAATATAGAGGATTTTATTGTAACAGATTAACCTCAATAGAGAATAATGATGGATATTGACAATGATGAAAATAATCATCAAAACTATTTGAGAGAAATGTCCCCCCTTTTCTTGAAATCATTTAAAAGTCACACTATTTTTCCGGAAGCCGTTTAAAAATAGATTTTTGTATCAAAGGGTCCCATACCAATTTGAAACATTTAAAAGGAATTTAAATTTTAAAACATTAATGTCCATATAAATAAATCCTTAAAACCATTTTTAAAACATGGACATTAATGAGAAATATTTAGAAGAATGAATCTTCAATCCATTTAAAAAATGATATTTTAGTTAGAGTTACAAATAAAAATAGAGAAACTTGAATACAAATAATTGAGGTAATAAAAACTTTATAATATCAGCGGAATTAAGGGATTCATCATATACTATGTCAATGTACATTATATACACCATATAAAAGTTAATCGGTGTATAACAACAAAGAAGTCTCAATGGAATGTAAATTGAGATGAAATATATTATAAAACCATATCCTTATGTTAAAGATAAGTCAAAAACATAATTGTGTGTGAAAAATATAAATACACTCAATATGATTGGATATTTAGTGTAAATAAATTAGAGGACATTCACACATATTCTTCTAAAAACAACACCAATGAGTTTGATGTTTAACTCAATAAATAGATATTGAGTTAAAATTACTCTTATCAAGTTCATATCGATGACATGAGAATTTATCAATGGGGTGATTATGTGTCTCAAAATTATATCCACATAAAGGGGAGTGTAAATTACTACACAAATAATAAATAGTTATTACACACATAATCATGGAGTAAAATAATCAATGAAGTATACATAAATCCCAATGACTGAAAATTGAAATTTGAAATTACCTTCCTGATTTGGTAACTTATGAAACATACACCCCATGAAATAAGGATTATCCAATGATGATGTAAATAATCATAAATTAAATTATGTTACAGAAACTATACAATCATGGGTAGTACATATACCACACAAAAGGTAGCAGTTGCAAATATAACGTGAATTTCACAGGAATAAAAGTGAGATGAAAAGCCCTTAATTTGTACTTATCCTTGCTTGAGGGTAGGTTGAACTCCATTATAATGGTGAAATAATTGTTATTAAATTATACAAGAATCATATACATTAATATGATATCATATATGATCTTTTAATATTGCTTTGTTAATAATATTTTAGTATTATCATCGTTTCAGGTGTTAACTGATTCGTTTTACTTTCTATCCTTTGTTACATAAGTAATGTTTGTTATGGATAGGGTGTATCTTATTCATATTCAGAATGATATTAAGTCTTTAAAAATTAATTTTATTTATTTAATGAAAATTATTCCTGAATGGATTACAATGGGGAATGAATGTCATCGCGTTCGTGGGGACAATAATCCGTACGTACGCATGAGCGACAATATCATTATTTTTATATTAAAATAATATATAATTGAATGGTATATCATTTATACAGAATCATTATCATGTTATATTTATTTTTTACATCAATTAAACATCATTATTGTACCCATCCAAAAATAATGTATTGAATAACAATTACACCACGACGTGGAGACGGTAAGCCGTACGTACTCACGTATGGTGACATGTCATTGAAATGATGAATAGAATAATGAATATGGTTGTACCATATTTATAATAACATCATTGTATATAGAATATATTGGAGTTATTATTTTATAATGGAAACAAAAATGAAAAAGGATGTGGAAGAAGAAAGGATCTTGAAAGAGGTGGTGAAATATTTACCTTTTCTTCGGGTTCTTCTTTTTGATTTAATCAAAAGGACTCATTATGTTGGATTTCTTGACTAAATTAAGGCCTCTAGAATACAGGTATGAATGTTGAGAGGGTATTTGGGTAGGGTTTGGCCGAGCCAAATGGCTTTGAAGGTGTGAATTAGAGAGAAGGGCGAGTTCCCTTTTATAAGAGGGGTGAGGGGAACCTTAGGAAAAGGTAGAAATATTATTTTATAATAAAATCATTTTCGGTTTATAATGGGTCCAAAATAAATTTTATAAAGTCTAATGTGGGGATAGGTCGAAAAACACTCATCCAATAGGTTTTCTACAGGTTTATGTCACTATATTAACCTTATCTTTTAGATTTAACTCTTAGTTAAATAGTTTGACATTTATCACGTCTCTTGGTCTTTTTGTATTATTTTGTTAATATAATTACTATATACTCCCAAGAGAACCCCAAGTGGTTCATTAATGATACAACTATAACTATATAAGTCTTTTTACCTAACCTTATATTTTTATGAATATAATATCAATTAATAATATAATATTTGTTTTAAAAACACTTTTATGTCAATTTTGACACTATTTGGTATTTTGTTTTTTATAAAATCATAAAAGCATTATTACTTCAAAAAGAATCTATCTATGCAACCCAAATTTGTCATATTAACTTCGAAAATTATTGAAATGCATAAAAACTCTCAAATTAAATTTATTTGGATATTTATAATATCTAATATTTTAATATTTCATTAATTAGGTAATTACTACATCATCATTATTTCATAAATAAATTATATTATTTAATGTCTAGAAAATAAAAATAAAATACCATTATGTAGGAAATACTTTTATCTTTATAATTAATATTTAAAATAAAATTTATCTTATGTATAAACTTATATTTAAAATGGTTTTAGTTATTAATATCTAAATTTAAGACTTTTAACTCTTTTTTGAATTAAATAATAATAAATGTCCTAATCTAATCCAAGTGGACGTAAAGGATCATATTTTATTACTAAGTTTATTTTAGGTCGAATTACACTTATCCAATATAATTAGGACATATTTTAGGGTAATAATAATAAAATTTTTACCCTTAATTACCCTATTTACTTTTAATCGTGGTAAATAAAAGTCAAAAGTTAATATTCATAACGGTTAGTTTGATTGGTCACGGTGTGTTAGAATCATGAAGTTGCATACAATGTAAGCTATTACATTATTCAAAGGGAAACATACCATGGAAGCTTGGTGTGTTACATTGATCTATTCAAATAACTATCAAATTTGTGTCATGTTATTAATTGATTCTTAATACTATTCATTAATGATTTTAAGATGTTCTCAATTTCTATTCATTGGAAATATTCTCATGGATTAGATGAAAAATATTGGTATTTTATTTTATATGTATAGAAATAAAGGGAATGATGTTCTATTATAGATGAAGAAAACCATGGTTTGAATGTTAATGATCAGACATCATCATCATTGAGATAATCCGAAATATGAAGGGATTTATCTTATGTGATAAGGAATAATAATTAATTTATTCTTATATTGATAAAAATTTATGTTTCTTTAGAAGGAATAATTCTGTTAACATTCTATTAAATCCATGATGATACTAATAAAATAAAAAATTAATTTTTTATATATAGATTTTTTCTATTGGGATATACTAATGTGAGAGATGAATTGATATTAATTGAGAATGATTATGGAATTGGTGTAATAGTTATGTTGTGATAGTTTATCTAATGAATTTATAAAGATTAAACTATATCCTAAAGACTAACCAAGAATATTTTAGTAATATACTAGTCTAAGAGTGATTTTTCTAAAAAATTTAGTTATTGATTTATGTAAAACGGTTTGTTAAGTGAAGGATACCATGTTATAGTAGAAAAATTTATTCGACTACAAGCTTGTTGACAATGCTTCGAATAACTTCTAGTTCAATAGATTCAAATCATTCCTTAAAATATTGTATATTCCAAACCATGATTACTATAGCTACATTAGTGTGATGGATTAATGATTCTAGTAGTATCAGATATATCATCTTACGACCAACCTATCACACAGTTAAGGTATTCATAGATATTATAAGATGTATTTAGATGTTTAAGATTTATCTGATGAAATTTTTTATTAGGGGGTCATGTTAGATTCAAAGGCACCAAAAAATAACTATATATTTTTTACAAATAATTAGTTACCAACCTTATGTTTTGGTTTGATGAAAAGTACATATAAATTAAAAAATATAACCATCGATTTAAGATGAATTTTAAATTCTCTTGAGTGGAAGAATAAGGGTTTATACTAATTCTAAATTCTAGAGGCACTTGAGGTACAAGAAGTGAACATCATCTTAAATGCTAGATATTTTCATTCAACTTATAACCAATGTTACAGAAAATAATTTTACTCCATTACATTTTCTTTTGATAATAAATTATAACACGGAGAAAGGGATTGAACTACTACACACCAAGTATTAAACACATGATATAAAATAATAACGAATCGTATAATTTTTTTTCCAATATATGTTCCCTCTCACATCATCTCATATCATTAAAACAATATCATCATGATATATTCATAGTAAAAAATTATGTGAATCACATAGATAGTTTGAGGGAGTTTTTGTTATATGTGCCCAATTATTCTCCCAAGCCTTTACATGGTGGGGTACTCTTTATTTGGCATCAAAATTATTATCAGAGTGATATTTAAATTTTTCAAGGAGTTATTAGTGTATATCTATGTTTCATTTCAAATAGATTATATCATTTATCGATGAGATATATGGATTTAACTAATAACATCAACAATAATAATTTCCCTATTTTTGATACAAATATATTCCATAAATATAGGGAGAAAGATTGAGTTGGTTATATATCTTCAACCAGTCTTCCATGTCATTGATTATTTCCTAAAAAAGTATCAATCCTGAAAACATTTAATCTCTTACATATTATAGAACATGTGGAATATCTAAGTCTCTAGAAGAAAAAAATGTGTTAGTCTCATCAATCTCAATAAAATAGTTAACATGAATTTTTTAATAAATAATGAAATTGAACTATATAAGAAACTCTATGACATACTTAAAGGATATATTAAGTTAAAAGTTATGTAGTTAAAATCCTATAAGTCTTAGTTTGATGATCCAAAATGGGATATGGTGAACTACTATCTGATTTCTTATTTCTTATTCTTAATTCAAAGCTATTGTTAAATTATAAATGTTTTTAATTTTGAGAAGAATCTAGTGAGAATCTTCACGGATATATTTGTGTAAAATATTTTATCATTAAAGGAACACAAAATGGATTAGATGAAAATAGATAAAGAAAAATAGGTTTTAATCAGTCATCAGATAAGGAAAGGGTAGTGTTAAAAAGAGAAATAAAAAAAGATACCACATTTAATTCTAAAAAAGTAACAAATAATAAGGATTCAAAGAATTGTCATAATATAGATTCTATAGTTAATGATGATTCTAAGGATTTTAAATAATTTATCTATTTATTAAAAAAATTATTTCATTGAAGGAAATGTAAATATAGAAAAAATATTCCATTTTAATTTATTATTTATGTAAATATTCACAATTTTTAAATAGGTTTCCCATTAAAGATAATATATAATGATAAGGACGGTCAATTTAAAAGATCATTTCTAAAGACAATGAGGTTCAATGGTCACACTAGATAAATATTCATCAATTATAAATGGAAATACAATACTATAATGTAGAAAATTATTTTTATCATCACATGATGACATATATTTTTTATAGGAAAGTAAAATAGATCATGAAGAATAAATGAAAGCTAGGGAAATAGACATAATAGAAAAACAAAATTCTCCTAAATATTCTTTAAGTGGAGATGAATAAGTTATGAGCAGTGATAAAGAAAAACTATTAAGGAGACATAACATTAGGTTTAACATATTGTTGAAATATTTATGTTCTTGAAGGAAAAAAATGAGACTTGTAATTTGAATAATATATTTGAAAACAACTAATTATTCATTAGGGGGAACATATTATGAGTCAAAATCTCAAGATATCATACAGATGTAAAATGAGTTCAATTTAATGATGGAAAATATCAATAAAATCATCAAATAGAGACAAATATTTAGATTTCCTCTAAAAATATAATTTACGGAAATGAAGAATAAAATTATATTGAGAAAAGATAGTGAATGCATTGAATTCATTGAGAAAATCAATATTTATAGAGTTAAAAAATTCATGTAAACTTTTTTATGAAATATCTGACAAAAAAATAATATACTAAAACATCTACATCCTATTATATGAAAAAATAGACACTTATATTTCTAATTCAAGTGGTGATAGTAGTGTGAAGGAAAATAATATGTTTATTAAATTAAATAAAATAAAGAACACTACCACTACTGAGATTAATAATGGTTCTTGATATTTTAAAAGTAAATAGTTGTAAAAACATAAAAATATTAAAATAATGACTAATGGAAATTTCAAGGTAAAGGATAAGGCATATAATAGTGATGATATTGAAATGGAACAACCTATATAAAATCAAACAAGAAAATGATGAGTAGATTATGGAAAGTATTTTTCTATCTTAGCTAATTTGACTATAAAAGAATATATCAGTGCTATAGAGTCTATGTTTACAAGTCACACGTATAGTTTTATAATTTTTAGCTTTATTTGTCACACCTCGTCCTAGTATCTTGCAGTCACAGTTATATTTATTTATAATTGATTATTTTGTTTTAAAAGTTTCAAATTTACTAAATTAAAATTAGAATAAAATAAAATAAAAAGAAAATGATTAATAATAATAATAATATTATCATTATTAAATTTTATTATTATTATTATTATTATGTATTATGTATTATTATGTATTATTATTATTATTATTATGTTTTTTTATTTTCTTTTATTTTTTTAAACCATAAAGGGGTATTTCCCCTTCCTTCCCCTTACCATATGTAACACCTCACCTACTCACAAGAACTGACCTCCCCGTCTCTTTCTTACATGATCTAGCTAGCTAGGATAGCTCTAGGATGCAACTCCCCCTTCTAGCCGCCACTTTCCCATCTTATTTTGCATGTGGATATCTCCGGTGAGCCTCTTCTTGCTTCCTTTCCCCCTATTTTGGTGTTTTATTTGATTTAATGGGGTGCACACACGTTGGTCGAACCCTAAATTGATTTTAGGGGGTTTTCATTATTGAATACTTATGATTAGGGTTCTTTTGTTCTTATAGAGGATGGTTCTAGCCACTTTCATCAAATGATGTGGATTCACCATGGTTTTGTAGTAAGTGTTTTTCAATTTCTTCACTATGGCTCATTTTTAATTTATGGGTTTTATAATTTTTAAGTTGTTGGAAATTTATTTTATGCTGTGAATGGGGTTTTTAAAGGGTTGGGATGAGAAATTGATTTTAAAAGGGGTTTTCATGTGATATTTGTGTGTTTTGAAGTGAGGACTTGTGGTATGCATATGATATGATTTATAAATTGAGAAATTGTTTATTTATGTGGTATTTGGAATGTGAAACATTGTTGTAAGGTTTTTTGGGTCTGTTTGAGTAGTGAAAATTGTGCTTTTGTGGTCACTTTCGGTGTGTGTGTTGAAAAAGTATTTTTGAAGGAAAATAGACCACTTTGAACATGCTATCCTTGTTGTGCATTTCTCAATATGTATAGAAAATTCATTCAAAACATGGAAAGTTATTTTTTAATGTCCTTTTTCCTTACGTTTGGTTTTAATATGGATTTTCCTTCTTGAAATTGTGTGTGTTATTAGATCAAACCCATGATGTGTTATTTTGAAATGTTTTATAGATTTAATAAGTTCTTAATTGTTTTATTAAATTAAATGTGTAGTGTGTAGTCCCTGATTTGTGTTTTTGAGTCATCGGGTTTAAGGCGACTCACCTATGTGTGAATATGTAAGTTTATATATATATATATATATATATTTGGGTTCCCTTATTACATGTATAGTCATCCATTCCATTTAATATACATGGATGGATCTAGGTGTTCCCATGAATATAAATGAAAATGCATACATAGGTGAGTGAAGACTAGTATATGTATATAAGAATATGTGTAAGGATACCCTTTAACATGTTCATTATAAGGAGGGTGTGTTTATAGGGGCTAGTTGTCCTTATATGTCTGTGAAAGTGTATATTCCTAGTGGGGGGGGGGGTAGTAGCATCTAGTTAGAAAACATCAAGAGCTGAAAATTCTATTTGGATCCACCTTGAGGTAGGTCCCCAATGCCTATGCATTTAATTTTAATTCCCTTATTGATTTCTTGTTTTAAAAATATGTTTTATATTTATTCTATGTACACATGCTATGCAATCTGGTTACGGTTGCTAGAAATGATTATTCCTTTGTTTTAGAAATTTAAATTTATTTCTAACTCCCATTGGTCTTAAGTGACTTTTATTCAAAAGTGATTTCCGTAGTGGATTGGAATTGGTAATGAATATTTCCAAAGGCTTTTTTCCTTTTGTCCAATTAGTTATAAAAATCATTCCTTGAATGTAATTAATCCCATTTTTCATCTTAAAAATAGTGTATAAAAAAACTTTTCTTGAGGCGTGGCCCATTGTTTTAGAAAAATTTATGTGTGTTGTATATGTGATTTGTGATATGTTCCTAGTAAAAAGGCTTGAGCATTATTGTGTGACAGAAGAAGTGGGAATGTGAGAAAGGAGGGAGACTGGTGGTGAGAGGTTGGATGTGTTTTTATGTAATGAAAATGATAAGTAAATATATGTTTTCTTGATAAAAACTCACCACCACTTGAAATGGAACACAATAGGAAACCTAGGTATCTTGGTGGGTGGACTAGGACTAGTACGATAGATGATACAGAAGTGGTTTGTCCTTATTTCTTCTAGCAGGAACGACTCTACAACACTAACTAAATAATTGTGATGATTGTATACCACTAGGTTATGGGTGTGTTCCTTACTATTGGCTCGTGCAAGAGAACGTGGATCGTTGTGGATCCAATGTCACATTTCACTAAGGTATATGGATATTAGGTCCCTAACTAACACTATTTTCTTAGGGATTTACCATGGTGATAATTTATGACACGGTGTTTATGAAATAATTTTTTTTTTCATTTTAAGTGATTCAAATTTGTTACCTTCTTTGAAAAGTATGTTTTTTTATTTGAAATATTTGCCTTTCATTTTAGAATTTTATTCATGTTTAGAAATGATATTTAAAAAAATAGTGGAATAGATGCATTTTCCATAGAAATTTAAACTTTTGAATTGAATTTTAAATGAAGGAAAAAATTATTTTACTATGTATTATTTTTAAACTGGAATGTTTTTCATTTCTTATAAAAGGAAAGTGAATAGTGCATTGTTGTATCTTGCCATTCCTACTGAGCATATTGGTGCTCACAACTATATTAATTTTCAGTTTCAAAATTTTCTATAATTGGATCACTCTTGTAGAGAGCGTGCTTCTATGTTTGGTGGTGACCCATGTGGTCACATGGAGGCATAGTTATCTTCCCATTTCATTTTTTTTATTTCTGTATATAGTGTTGTATTTTCTTCATTCTATTTACATCTTTTCATTAATTTGTCATTTTTTATGGGCCAAATACTTCCAAACTATTTAATTATGATGCCCTACATTAGTTTCCAGCCCATGGGGATTGGGAATGACCTTCGTTCCTTATCATGAGATAACTTGGGTGACTTGTTTGGGGTCGAACCAGGTTGGTTTGTCACCAAATGGTATCAAAGAAGGCCCTATTTATTTGAGGGTGTCAGGTATATTGGGGATTATGGGTTTTAGGAATCGAGAGGTAGGTGTGAGAAGGATTTCATGAACCCTTTCCCGTCAAGAGCCTCAAGTTTCCAGGGTAGTCTGGGATTTGAATTTTTATTTTTCTTAGTTTGTGATGATAAAGGATGATAATGTAAGTAATCCTGCATTATTCTATGAGCTTCCATAGAGTAAAAACCCATGTACAAACTGAGTTCGCAGTTTAATATTTTCCTTGTGGTGGATGATTGCTTAGAGCATGATCTGTTAAGCCATGTTACCCGGTTAGCATAGCCACTAGTCTCTTGTTTTTTGATGTTTTGATGTGAGTAATGTTTGGGATTAGTTTTGACTTACCTGACTATATTTCAAAAAAAAAATGAAAATGGTTTATAGAAAGGGGGTTTTTAGAAGGGATTGCAGTTTTGGAGTGGAAAAGTGGTTTTGAAATGGAAATTGTTTCATTTTAATGGAATTTTTGGTTTTAAAGGAAAAAAGGTAGGTGTTTTGGTAGTTTATTTGTGTCTTGGTAACACATTTTAGAATATTAATTAAAAAAATGTTTGGAAATTTGGAAATTTATCACTTTAATGACAAGTGATACTTTCAAATTTGTTGAGAATTCGTGCTTTACGTTGAATGATCTGTTTTGAAAACGAGAATTGTTTTGAATTGACCCTTGGTATTTCTATGAGGGATCACATATATGGATGTATGCATGTGGAATAGGGATAATTGGTGGTATATTTGTATGGGTGAATGAGATAGCAAAATGGTATATGTATATGTGAGACTCCATGGAATACCAATGGTTGATATTTAAGTTGTTTTGTCTACTAAATAATGGTTTTTAAAAAGGGTAATTTAAATTTTTTGAAATATGAGTGGGAAATTGTTTAATGTTATCTTTTCATGTTTCATATCCTTTTTCATGAGCTCATGGTTTTTACATAATGAATTGTGGTTGGAATGGTGGTTTGATTTTGAGTTTTAGTTTGCGATTGAAGTGTGGAATTTTGATTTATGATGAGTTTTGATTCTGCTTTGTGCCTCTTGTTTTTGAGTATGCCACCTAGAAAAGTCCCAAAGGGTTCTAGTGAGTCTATTCTATTTTTTGGTTTTACACAGACTCTTAGCAGAGTGGTGGAATTGAATTATTTTTTCATTGACCATCTCCCATAGTGATCATGATCTATTGAAGGTAGTAGACTAACGTAGTTAAATCATCAGTGATTTTAGGTTATTAGGAATCCCCAATGCTATTAGTGCTTGTGCTGGTTTTAGTTCATTTGAGGTTTCAACATTGGATTAGTAGAGTAGATAATCCTAGCATCGTTGCATGATGAGATGTATTGGAATTTGTTTAAGACTACTATCATCTAATGGTTTATATCTGAGGAAGTGAAGGTGGGGAAATTAGTAGAGCTCATGAGTGTCCATCAAGGAAAACGAACAATAAAGGCTTATGCTGGGCATTCCAAGGGGTTGAATCCATTTTCTTTGAATGCAGCATTGTGGAATATGTTAAAGATTCTCTTGTATGGGGTCTTCATCCAGGGTTCAAGGACTGATTTGTTTTAGTGTTTGGAAATTTTTCCCGTTCGGTGAGAAGAGTGAACTGGAGGAACCAACCTTATACAAGTATTCTTTTCAATTCCATCTTATATTAGTCATGTCACTCAATTTTTTTACTTCTGGTGTGGTCGGTTTGGGTACTTTATGTCACCGTTTCATCATCCTCTAAAGGCTTGTCATCGATGTGGCAATTTGGGACACTTAGGGAGGGTTCTCTAGCAGCATCGCCAGAAGGAGTCTCGCCCAGAGGATGTCTCCTCCTGACTGTGGGGTAGTATATTCTTTTAGATATTATAGATCCATCCATAGGTCTTGAAGTGAAGCTTTTCATGTAGTTAGGAATCATTAGGTTTGGGGAACCTTGGTCTAACTTTTTTCTCCAGGGCTGAAATAGGGACATTTTAAATTTCTCTATTGTAGCTCCCTCATCTTTGAAGGTTTTTTTTCTATAAGAGGTGTAGAGGTCACTTTTTATCATTGTGGTATTTGTTATTTTAATACCAATACTTGGTTTTAATAAGGTTTGGTGATCTATTTTTCTTATAATTATAGTAGTTGTGCCTCCTCAAATGTGAGATTTGAAGGTTATCTATTTGTGGTTATGAGTCTCGAGATGATTGTCTCTCTTGTGTGGCTAGATCCTTTGGTGACTCGTTTCTATTTTATGATGTTCTTGTTTTGGAGATAAATGTGTCTTAAGAAATAATGAATAGGGTTTTGGTCCACCTTTCTTTTTGGGGTCTTTCATCAGGGACCCCATGTGGCGGGGGTTTGGTTTATGTAGAGAGTTTGTGGGTCTATTTGTGTTGGGTTTCCAATATCGTTCTGTTCTAATTAGCCTAATATAGTTGGTTCTTAACTAGTGTGAAGACCCACCATGGATCTTATCATACCTTATTCAAGTGTTAGTTTGTGTGGGAGTTTTGGTATGTGCTGGAGGTTTCCTCTTTGGTTCAAGTTAGTAGTTAAAGAGTTTGAATGTGCTGAGAGTCTCAATGTTGGTTGTTCTAGTCATGTTCTTGTGGTGGGGAGAAACTTAATCATTTCTTGATGGCTCTTGTCATTATAGTTTCCCTTAGAGTTGGTCAGGTTTGACTGATAGAGTGAAAAGTATAACCGAGTTCATGATTATGTTGACCTCCTTCAGTTTCAAACTTGAGTTTGATTCCTCATTTGGCAGGGTGACTTTCTGGAGGAATAAAGTTTTTATGGTGGGGAGAATTGTCATACCCAAACCCAACATCTTAGAGTCCCAGTTTTTTTTGTTTTTATTTGAATCCTTTTTTAAAGTTTAAAATTTATTAAATTAAAATAATAATAAAATAAAATAAAATAATAATAAATTGGTTAAAAATAATAATAATAACGGTGATGACGATATTATTAATATTAATCATTATTATTATTATTATCCACTTTATTATTATTATTATTATTATTATTATTATGTTTTGTTTTAATTTTATTTTATTTTTGGAAACCCTAAAGGGGTATTTCCCCTTCCTTCCGCTTACCCTACGCGATGCCTC
This sequence comes from Viscum album, assembly GCA_963277665.1. NCBI lineage: Eukaryota > Viridiplantae > Streptophyta > Magnoliopsida > Santalales > Viscaceae > Viscum > Viscum album. Next base: position 999,387,121 of record OY728135.1, read on the forward strand.
CCCCCACCCTTCAGTGCGATTCCCCTTCTCTCAGCACCCCAACATCCGGATATCCTTCAGTGTGGCGACCCTTTGGTTAGACTCTATCCCTTCTCACGTGGCAACTGCCCCCCTCCCCTGGTCTCATGACCCAACCTCCCCCCTTTCTTGATAGTGTGATCCAGCTGGCAGGAAGATCTCTGGCGTGCCACTCCATCCTTCCAACCACAACCTTTACTTCTGATTTTATTTAAGGATCTCTCATGTGATCCTCCTCTCCCTTCCCCTTCCCATATTTTGGTGTTTTATTTTATTTCATGTGGGATCACACACCTTGAACGAATCCTAAATCTAATGTTTGGGGTTTTAATTGTTGAATATTTATGATTATGGTTCTTTGGTTCTTTTTGAGACCTATTCTAGATAGTTCCTTCAAAGGGAGTGGATTCACCATGGTTTCGGGTAAGGGTTTTTCAATTTCATCACTGTGAATTATTTTTAATTTAGGGGTTTTATGATTTTTCTGTTGTTGAAAATTTATTTTGGGGTGTGAATGGGGTTTTAGAAGGGTTGGGATGTGGAATTTATTTTAAAAGGTTTTATTCATATGGAGTTTGTGTGTTTTGAAGTGGGGCATTGTTGTGTGCATGTGAGTTGTTTTATAAATTGATAAATTATTTATTTAAGTGTTGTTTGGAATGAAAAACTTGGTTACAAGGGTTTTTTATATTGTTTGAGAAGTTTGAAATGTGTTTTTGTGGGTACATGAAGTGTGTGTCTATTGAAAAAGGATTTTTTATGGGAAATATACCATGTTGATCATGTTATACTTGTTATGTATTTCTCAATTTGCATTATAAATACATTTAAAAAATGGAAAGTATGTTTTAATGTAACTTTTCTATATGTTCGGTTTTAAAGTGAATTTTCCTACTAGAAATTCTGTGTATTGTTGGTTCGAAGCCTGGATGTGTTATTTTGAAATGTTTTATAGATTTTTTAAGTGTTTAGTTGTTTTATTAAATTATATGTGTAGTCCATAGTCCATACTTTGTGGTTTAGAGTTGTAGGGTCTAAGGCCACTCACCTTCATGTGCATATGTAAATATATATTAATATATATATCTATGTGTGTGTGTGGGTTCCCCAGTTACATGTATTTTTATCCATGGCATTGAATATACATGTGTGGGGCTAGGTGTGCCCATGTATATATATATGAAAATTAATTTGTAGTTGAGTGATGACTAGTATATGCATATAAGCATATGTGTAAGGATCTGTTTTCTCATGTTCATGGCCATGTAGGTGTGTGAATTTTTGATTGGTGTCCTTATATGTATGTGAATGTGCATATTCCAAGTGGGGGAGAATAAGCTTCTGATTAATTTATTTTTTTAAGAATAACTTTTATATTTATGCAATATACACATGATTTGAAATATGGTTGCGGTAGCTAGAAATTATTATTCCTTTTTTTGGATTTGAAATATATTTCTAACTCCCATTGGTCTTTGGTGGCTTTTCTTGATAAGTGATTTCCTACTTGGTTTTCAATTGGTAATGAATATTTCCAAAGGCATGTGGACTTTTGGATGATTAGTTATAAAAAGTGGTACCTGTATATAATTAAGCTTGTTTGGAACCTTTAAAATGGTTTATGAAAAAAAACCTTTCATGAGGTGTTCCCCTTGTTTTAGAAAATGATATGTAACACCCCGACCCTAGTTACCCAGAGTCAGTGCATTATTACATAACATTGGCATGATCACAAGAAAATCATGTCTTGAAAGACTGATCAGTTTAGTATTATTGGAAACAAGATTCATACAAATTTCAAATTTACAGCTCAAAGAGAAATACAACACAAATATATTTCATTGGAAACATCCAAGCCTCCTAGATTATGCATGAAATTCACTCATAACTAATTTCTTCATATCTTGGGAAAATCAAACGTAAGAAAAGGGGTTATCTCAAACGCTCAGTAAGGGTAAGTAATACAGTGGAAAATGAAATAAATTTTAAGCATGGTAAATAATTGAAACCACATACCTTTACCAATAATAAACATGAATACATTTATGGAAAGAATATGAGCTAAGTAAATTATTCCATAATAAAACATAATCATGGGTATTCTACTAGTCGAATGACCACATGAACCATCAATATTATTTCCATAATGAGGGAATGTATAAGGCCAGACATTTTGAAACATTTTGTCAAGGCCTCATCCAAGACGTCTAAAAATGATTAAGGCCTCCACTAAAACCATAAATCAAATTGGGAAAGGGCCTCGGCCAATTCCACATCTAGTAGTCTCATGAGGCCTACCTATGCATCGAGGAGCTATAGTGGGCTCTACCCATCACTTACTAAGTCCAATACATTCCTCATATGAAAAGTTTTAAACATATAATAAATATTCATATTAAAACTTGCATATGAAATGTCAATAATTTAACCATAAATCATGAATGGTATAAAAAAAGCACATCCACAATCAAACATATCACAAAAATATCAATATAATATGGAGGTTTTGTATCATTATAAATCAACTCCAAATAAACAGAAAATCCCTCAATAGATGTTCACATAGATGAAATCAAAACCCTTTTTAGAGAAATATCCCATTCTATTTTGAAAAAATTTAAGAGTCAAATAATTATAAAATAAAAAATTTACTATGAAAATATTCTTATAATATTGTAAGGGAAGCTTCGATTATTTTATAACGGTAGAAAATATCCACACCCGTTGTATAAGTTAAAAAGAGACATTCTTACCTTAATTTTGTCGAAAAGGCTAAAAGGGATATTGTTTGGAAAATGACGGAAAGATTACTTTATAAACATATTATAAAAAGTCAACAAGGGTATAAATTACATTAATCCATAGTCTATAAAATAGTAAGAATGTTTTGAAATACTTTTTTATGAAACATGGATGTGGATGATAAAGAGGTCCTAGTAGATAATTACGTATAAACAACCTCGGATAATGAAGAGATTGTGAAATAATCCCTTACCTTATACTTTTCCATGGTTGATGGTGGGTTAAAATCCTGTATAATGGTGGAATAATTGTTTATAATTTTACAAGAATCAAATACATTAATACGATATCATATATGATCTTTTAACATTGATTTGTTAATAATATCTTAGTATTATCATCATTTCGGGTATTAACGGATTCATTTTTTATATATTCTTTGTTATGTGAGCCATATTTTTTATGGATGAGATGTATATTATTCATATCTAGAATTATATAAAGTCCTTAAAAATTATTTTTAATCATCAAATGATAATTATACTTGAATGGATACAATGGGGAATGAATCTCATCGCGTTCGTGGAGACGGTAGTCCATATGTACGCACGAGCGACAATATCATTATTTTGATATTAAAATAATATATAATTTGATGGTATATCGTATATACAGAATCATTAACATTTTATTTTTATTATTCACATGAATTACACATCATTATTATACCCATCCAAATAATAATGTATTGAATAACAATTACACCACGACGTGGAGATGACAGGCCGTACGTACACACGTATGGTGACATTTCATTCAATGGGTGGATAGAATACTGAATATGGTTGTACCATATTTATAATAACATCAAAATATATAGAAGATACTGGAGTTATTATTTTATAATGGAAATAACAAATAAAGAAGAATTTGAAGAAGAAAGGAACTTGAAAGAGGGCGGTGAAATCATTACCTCTTCTTCCAGTTCTTCCTTTTGATTTGATCAAAAGGGCTCCTTAGGTTGGATTTATGATCAGAATAAGACCTATAGTTTAAAGTGAGGCAAGTTTATGGAGTATGTGGGTAGGGTTTGGCCAAAACTAAAGGCTTTGAAGGTGTGAAAAATTGGTTATAGGCAGTGTCCTTTTTAAGGGGGAGGAGGGGCTCTTTAGGAAAAACTTAAAGTATTAATTTATAATAAATTTATATTCGGTTCCTAATGGCTCAAAAGTAGAATATTCAAATTCTAAGGTGGGGATGGACCGAAATCCATTCAACCAATAGATTTTAGATAGGTTTGGGTCATTATATTAACCTTATCTTTTAGTTTTAACTCTTAGTTAATTAGATTGACATTTACCATGTCACTTTGTATTTGTATATTATATTGTTAATAAACTTACTATATACATCAAGAAACCCCCAAGCGGACCATTAAGGATACACCTATCATGATATAAGTCCATTTTCCAAACCTTATATTTTTAGGAATAGAATATCAATTAATAATATAATACTTGTTTTAAAAACTCATTTATGTCAATTTTGACAATATTTAATAATTGATTTTTTAAAGTCCCAAAAACATTATTAATTCAAAAAAATATCATTTAAGTAATCGTAACATGTCATATTAATCAAATGAAATTTGTGGATGTCATCAAACCTTTCAAATTATATTTATTTCAATATTTATAATACCAATTATTTGATTCTTTCATTAATAAGGAAAAATACTGCATCATTATTGTGTCATAAATAAATTTTATTATTAAATGTATAAAAATTATAAAAAAATACCATTATATAGGAAATCTTTTAATATTTCTAATTAATATCTATAGTCAAAAATATAACATATATAACCCTATGAAAAAATTGTGTTTCTAAAAGATATATGATTTTTTCATTTTTGTATTTACTTTAACTTAATTAATATAAAGTGTCATTATCACTTACAAGTGGATCCATGGTGTCCCAAAATCGACCCAAAGATGACCATGCTCGGACAGGTATCAACCAATAAGGTTAGGACACGTTTTATGGTAATTTATTATTATTATTATATTATTTTTTACCCTTATTTACCGGATTTACCCTTTAACCATGGTAAATAAAAAATATACCGAAGTAATTATTCAAAATGTCTAAAAATAAAAGTTACATATTTACACAATTTAGTCCACCTGATTCTAAAAATGGAATCCATTTTTTTAAATTCAAAACAGAGAAGTGGCATAAATCCACTATATATACTAAAGTTGGGTTCTTCCTAGATTATGTGTGGCCTCCTCAAGCCTCCACGTCCCCCATTTCACTATTTCCATTCCCATTTTAACCCCAATCCATCGCGTCCCACCTCCAAACATTATCAATATGCCTGTGAATTAGCTTTCCCCTCTCCACCGCACCCTTCTTCTCCTCCCGTGATTAGGGTTTTATCTCACCTCTAATCCCAACATCTCCTCGTGCATACCATCGCCGACCTGAACAGCCTCATCGCATTCTCGAATCTCCTCTCTAGCCGTGACTCCATCTTTGGATCCTCTGACTATAGTTCCTCCGCTAGAGCCTTCTCCACAACCAGTGACTCCTCCATCGGCTCTTGCACATATGGTTCCTCCGCTCCACCTACGGTGTCCATGCCCTACAGCACGCAGTGAGTAACCCAAGGTATAAACCAGTGTCAAAGTTTTGGCTTTCAAAGTGGATCTCGAATCTTCCATTGGTACAATGCTCCATCAACATCTTCCATATCACGCCCGTGTTTACCCTGTCAATTTTCTAGGGTTTCGTATATATTTCAGTATCTCCATCTTCACTTATGATCTCTTCTTCGCCTTCTCCCTCCTACCATTCCTCCATCTAATATACCTAATTCGGACAGTACAAATTGAGACCTCCAAATCAGGTATGTTTTATTTATGTCGTCGATGTATTCATCCTACTGTCCTATTTTATTTAATTGCAGTTAAACATGATTTACTAAATCACTGTTACTATACAGTTCCTATTGTGGTGCCACATTTAACCATTTGATTTGTAGTTGTCATAGATGACTGCTATAAAGTTCATTCTCCTATCCATATCGATTTATCTTTTTCAGACCATGTTTGTATCCTCAGTATTTTATTCATACTATCAGTAGGTTGTTGATTTCGATATACGATGTCCTATATCGGTTCTTTACTCCTTTCCATTCAGATTACTAACTAACTATTTCATATTTCCTCTACCTGATATCGTTTCATTTTCTGCTTTTCCATCCACTACGATGGATGACACCGACCAACTTCTTCGTGAACCCCTTTCCATCAATGATACCTAATTCTGAGATAGTACAAATCGAGACCTCCATAATAGGTATGTTTTCCTTATGTCATCAAACTATTCTCTATACTATTTTATTTGATTTAATTGTAGTTAAACATGATTTACTGAAGCAATAATACTATACATCTCTTATCATGGTGCCCCATTTAACCCTACCCCTAATCTACTTGGCTTCAACTATGATTCTCAGCAGGCATTATATTTATTTCCTCATCGCATCAAAGTATTCTGCATTTTCTGGTTAGTATAACTTATTCAATTCATATTTCATAATACCAGAATCATTTGTATCCATTTAATATATATTTCATTGGTGTCATATTTTTCAGAAATTACATGCATTGTAGACATATTATTTGGGTTTCAATGACACATTATATGTACTTTGATCTCATTAATGAATAACTTTATTATGTTGATTTACATGAAATTTGAGTAAAAATATAAAAAATACTAAGATAAAAGAACCATATATATGTAGAGAGGTAGGATTCAAAGAATAATACTCAAAAATCAACGACATACAGGTTGTTTTATTTCAATTTTTTTCACCATAAGCAGTTCTATTATTTTTCATTCTACAACTATTAATAGGCAATATATTTTCACTTTTACAGGATCAAGATGTCTTGAAAATATTAATTCAACTAACCTCTAACACCAACAGGAAGCATGAAAAGTGGAGTGCAAATTTCATTGTCACCTACAGTCACTGATGGTAATTTCAATTAACAATGTTGACTATTTTTTTTCTTTCATTATTAAAACCACATTATCATACCCTTGAAAAACTATCCTCTATCTATAAAATAGTCTCTGCAATTTTGGAGAAAAAAGAGATGGATATCTATACTGGTATTTTATATTTTCATATTACTTTCTTGAGATTATGATAGGAAGAGGAAGAAATTGTCCAGTTAACAATATTTATGTGTTTTTGATTCTCATTGATTGAAGTGCATCCATTGATAACTATTCTATATCGCTGAAATTGTAAGCAAGAATTGACCATATATTCAATGGAGACTACTAAGAAAACAACTATAAAAAGGCTATTAGATTCTTATTAATCTTTACATGATTATTTTTTTAATTTCATTGTACTGTTATTCAGTAATGTACATGTTAGTATATTCTAAATATAACATATTATGTTAATATTACTGACTTCTTTATGATTTTCCATGACTTTTTTGCTAAACATTTCACCATAAATTGGTAGGAGTGGAGACTATAAGGCAACAAATATAAACAGGTTTTCAGATATCTATTAATCATTATATGATTTTATTTTGTAAATTACGATTCATTCACTAACTTACAAATGGGTTCTACATAAAGGAAGAAATCTATGCCGGTGATCAAAAATCTTCATTCTTCCCTGCCTTGTATTAAAACTTCAATTCGTAACATAGTCACGAGGGCTGCAATAGATGGAATTCAATAGAGAGGTATTGTCTTCATAACACTGGATTTATCCCTCAGTGATTTATTCTTATTTAATTTGATATTTCATGGATTCCAAAAGGTAGATATTCTGATAATTTTTGAAATTACATCTGTTAATTAATGTAAATGCTTGATCATTGACCTGATTAATCCTCTGTTAATCTGGTTCTATTTAAGAATAGAATTTTTAATTGGTTTAATTTACAAACAGAAATAATTTATCAGAAGATTTTATGCATTATAAATGAACTTCTACCCATTTTCCTCATGTCATTGAACATTTGATCTATAAGAAAATATTATATGATCTATAAGAAAATATTTATTTTACTGGTCATGCATGTGATATTTGGGATTCTGGTATGAGGAAATATTTTTATGGTATGAAGATTTGGGGTCAACATGATGTTCTGCTGAATCAAAAAATAACATTTTACAGGTCTAAAAAATTCCTAAACATTATTTTCCTCTATTTTGAAGTCCATTTCTATATGAATTCAGTAATTGTTTTGAGCATAAATGATTTTCCATTTTCAGGTACCAGTTGTCCAGTGATTTCGAAGGCTTATTGATGAAAGTGACGAAAACTGATTTATGATTTTGAGGTATCAGTTGCTCATTTTATACTATTTTAATATAGTTATCATATTCTTTTTTTTTTGAATTTTATCATGCTTTAGTTTAATATTTACTTATACCAATAAGATGGCATACATTTGAATACCATATTATTTATACTTTATTCATGACTGGTTATTTTTTATAGGTTTGGTTCACTTATTCCTTGTCAAATTTTTCTTAGGTGGATATATTCAGTGACTGTTGGTATCATTGCAGGTATGGAAGTTTCAACTGTTGTATTTAGTTGAATTTGAATTTGTATTCATGGATTTTGTTTGATGGATTTGAAGGGACATTTTTCATTTGTAACTATCAAATAACATTTATTATTGTACTTTGATGAAATTGGTTGCATTGATCATTTATTGAAAATTCACTACTGGGATAAAAACTACAAGTTTGTTTCAATAAAGGACCTGGGTAGTTATAAATACATTGTACAAAATAATTATTTTGGTTATTCATTAAAGTAAAAAATCTGTTTTAGTTCCCAGTTTTCATTTTCCCATCACATATTAATTGAAACTCTTCATCCGTCTCCAGGAACGTCGATATTATGGATGTTTTTGCAATGGAATGAACATCACCCAAGCCACCTCAAGGGAAACTAAAATCAGAAATTGAGGTTATTGTAGTATTTCCTATTTGATATAATTCTCTCTTTGTTAATTTATATTCCTTGTACAGTGTTCACGTTATCTATAATGTTTAGTAACCATGAATTCTACAAGGGGAATGCATGGGGAGTTACATATATATATAGATTAATGGGTGGAGTTTGAAGAGAACATTTATAGGTCTTGAAAACTAAGGTTATTGCATCTGTTTTTATCCTGTAATGCACTATTTAAACCAATTATTAATTCTATTAGGAAACTCACTGCATCATCTGTATTAATCATATATTTCCAATTCAACAGTCTATTTATCTATTTTCATTCCTTACAGCCCAATTTCATTTTCCATTTTTATTATTCTTTCTCTATTGATTACATACTGTATTTGAACTGTTATTATCATCTTTTTTTTTCTCAAAGATATGTCGATTGATTTGTTGTTCTTATGGTATCATGATTGTTATTAATAATAATACTCATAATTAGTATTTATCTTTTCTTATGAAGTTTTCTTCTATTACAATACATCTAAACTTCCAAATTATCAATTACATCATCCATTCCATTCGGTTTTCCAACCATTATGTTTGTTGATTTCATTTGATGATGTCATTACATTTTGGGGTATTTATTTGAGTTTGATTAATTTGACTATTATTTATGAATTCTACAATTTTTACTTATATTCAACTAAAAATTATTTAATTTTTCCCTACAATAATTAGATCTATTTTTCCCAGATACGTCTTATGACTCAAATATTAAATATTTGGTAGCATCCACTGAATGTATAGGTATGTCCTCATAATAGTTGATGTCACAATTGCATTTTATCTCATGTATTAACTTCTATATTGGTTTCCATTTCTTATTTTCCATGACTCATGCAAATTTACCTTTACATTTTTTGTTGGAATTTATTACTTGATATACACGATTTTCAAAATAATTTTGGAATCGAACGGATATAGAGTACAACTAATGGCGAGTGATCACAAAGAATCAACTTCATATGTTCTCTTTGATAAAAAAGTTATTTGATTTATAAAAATAGGTGCACAAATGACATATTCTTTGAAATAGGTTTGAATATAGAATGGTTTGCATTATGTCAATATAATCTCACTTGAAACAGAGAAACATTTTTATTCATTTTATATACAGGATAACAATGACATTGATTCCCTCCAAAGTAAAATACATTCAGGTTGAAAAGGGTTATATTATCTATTGAAATAGCAGATTTCAACATTCGGAATTCTCATCATCAATCAAGAAAAAACGGTTATAAATCAATTTATTAGATACTAAAATTGATTTCATCAATAGTGACAACACATTCAAACATAACCACATATTATAGTTTTCAAATTCTTGAATCATAGATATAAATTACTGACATTTTAATATTTTTATCCATATATTTTAGGAGCATAAAAGAAGTAGATGTTGTTTCCATGATACTACTAATGTTGTTTTTGTAAAATCAACCATACAGCTTTCATCTATCCAGGTTCATAAGTATTCTCAAAATGAACTTATATTTTTAATTCAACTTTTGAATTGAGAAATTATAATTATAATTCAGCATATAGTATAGTACTATTAGTTTTTCTGTTTCAGCCATAAATTCCTGGTACAAAACACATGTTCAACTAATATAGAATTATCAACCCATTCCACATTAGAAGGAATTTATAATAAACCTAATTTTACATTGGATAAATCTAGGAATAAAAAGTGTGATATTCTATTCAGCATACATAAACTGACATTTTTAGGAACTGTCATCAATCATCTAGAAAAAACAATTATAATGTACTCTTCATCCCAAATAATTAAATTGATATAAAAAATTATGACAACACATTCAATCATAACTAGGTACTATAGTTAAAAAATTAATAGTTTCAAGCTTATACATGAATTGATTTTGAGCAGCCATAAGGTAAATGTTAAAATATAAAATAAGGGTTTATCGCATATCTATTCGTGATTATAACTAGGTTTGTGTGTGTGATACAGATAATGATTACAAACAAAAGCACATAGTATGAGTTTAAATGTGTATACAAAATTATCTTCATTGTCTTGAAGATGATATTTATGTTGCAATTTGCAATTGATTTTCATTTTCCCAATCACCTTGGTGTATGAAGGACTGACTTCCATAGATTTTTCTGTATGATCACATTAATACATAGAAATAAATTTTATGAATGCACATATATGTTATATGCATCATTTTGATTGAACTGTATTTTGAAAATAATCACGGCCATTGAGGGGATGGGGATGGGTAGGGAAGATGGGCGGGGAGGGGCTGGGCAGGGGGAGGGGAGGGGTTGGGAAGGGGGGAGGGGATGAGAGGGGAAGAATTGGGTAGTGGGGAGGGGGCTGGTGGGGTATGGGGTTAGGCAGTGGGATGGGGCTTGGAAGGGGGGAGGGGCTGTTGGAGGAAGGGGCTGGGTAGTGGGAAGGTGGAGGTGGGAGGGGGAGGTACTTGGAAGGGGTGGGAGGAAAAGATGGGCAGGGGGGAGGCGAAGAGCTGGTTAGGGGGAGGAGGAGGGAGGAGGTGCTGGGAAAGGGGGGAGGAGAAGCAGGGTAGGGGGATGGGAGGGGCTGGGCAGGGGGGGGGATGAGAGGGGCTGGGCAGGGGGGAGGGGATGAGAGGGGAAGAACTTGGCAATGGGAAAGGGGCTGGGCAGGGGGGGATGGTGTTGGGCCGGGGGTGGGGCTGGGTAGGGGGAGGGGCTGGTGGGGGAAGGGGATGGGCAGTGGGAAGGAGGAGGTGGGAGGGGGAGGTTCTTGGAAGGGGTGGGAGGAAAAGATGGGCAGGGGTGAGGGGAGGGGAAGAGCTGGGTAGGGGCGAGGAGGAGGGGGGAGGTGCTGGGAAAGGGGGAGGAGAAGCTGGGTAGGGGGGAGGGGAGGGGCTAGCCAGGGGGAGGGGAGGGGTAGAGGGGAGGGCCTGCTTAACTATGTTGATGTTTCAAATCTCTGTTTAAGTGGTCTAAATATTATTTATTTTCAACTTTATATTTCATGTTCATAATAACTTCCCATGTATATTTCATATTAGACATTCAAAATATTATTTATTTTCAATATTCTACCCAACTGTTTATTATGTTTTCATTTTTTTGTGCTATGATTTATTAATGGTGGTTTTTTTTAAAATGTAGAAAAACATGCTTGGTATTTTATAGTCACCATCATGTTATAAGTGGGTCCGTTTCAGGATTAAACTAGACCTCAACTGAAGACATTTAATGGTTGGATGCGTACTTTTGGTTAAGATAGTTTGTCATTTCCTTCATTTTTACTCATTGCTAGAGTTGTGTATTACGTCTTTTTTCTTGACATTTTTCTGCTCCTATAATTAAAACTACTTTAGTTAGCTTTTAGATTTTGCAGGTTATGTTTGAAACGAGGCAAATTGAAATTATGGTAAGATTCAAATGACTGAATGGTTTGGTCTGTTTAAATTTTAGGATCTTTTTCCCTATCTCTGTTTTCATGGTCGTGGGATTTTTCAAGCACAGTAGAGGCAGAAAGTGGTGCTATTGTGTATGTATGATATCTAATTTTTTTTCCACATTTGTATCATGTTTCTTTAAACATGTGCTGGTACCAGATTACTACCAATTAGAAACCGCCAATACTTGTCTACTGCAGTTCCACAAGAACCCAATTTTGGAAGGTGTTTACTACCACAATTTATTGAATTTAGTTTCATTCCAAAGGGGACACCAAATACTATTACAGTATGCTGTTACTGTACTATTTTTCACCCAACTCTTTGCTAAATAAATAATGTGTCCAAAAAATCTGTTTTTATTTCCATGTGCTCGATTGAAAATTATCTTTGAATCAATTTTTGTTTTAGTTTGAATGTTTCACTGTTTATATTACTTTTTCATAATTGATCTACATAATACATCATTTATCTTATTTCTCTTTTTTGACAAAATATTACTATTCATTTTGAGATGAAATTTCTTATATTTACTAAAATATTTATTTCTTCTTTTTACTACAATATTTAATTTTTAGTAACACGAAAAAAAAATCAGTGCATTGAGTACAATGACATTACATTTTTTAAATTAAGTAGAACCATGCTATTTCATTGAAAGATGATTTCAAATTAAAATTGAATAATCCCGTGCCAATTAGAATTTCATACATTATTTCTATGAATAAATTTATAATTTCAATATATTATTTTTTAATTTTCATTTTGTTTCACCGTTGGTTCCTTCGTTGTTAATTTTATATAGAAGGCTGCCCAATATCTAAATTTTCTTCCTCAATTTCTGTAACTTTTATTCCTCATTATGTATGTCATTTTATTTTCAAATATTTTCAATATTAATATAAAATATGATTTTATAAATAGTAATCTATAGTTAATAATAAGAATTATTTTATAGTGTCCTGCACCGCACGGGTGGAGTACTAGTTAATTTAAAATAAATTCCCGCTGCCAAAACAAAAAGTGTGTTTTTAAGAAATAATAACTATCAAAAAATTGACACTTGTTTATGTCTGGTTTAAATGTGAAATTTTGTCCAATGACCAAAATTGTATTAAATGGTAAAAATATATTCTAAATATACATTAAAACCACTCAAATTTATAATTTATCACTATTAATTATTTTGATTAAATTTTTTTTAATTAAAATTTAGAAATTTTCACTATTCATCAAAATATGAAAGTTTTCAGAAAAATACCAAAATTTCAATATATGATAATTTTGATATTCTGAATCAAAAAATGAAGTCCATTTTGAAAGATAAAATTTATAAAATTCTAGAAAGTGGGTATTACTATTTATAACGGCTAGTTTGATTGGTCACGATGTGTTAGAATATCGAAGTTGCGTACAATGCAAGCTATTGCATTATTCAAAGGGAAACGTGGCGTGGAAGCTTGGGGTGTTACATTCTCCTCTCCTTAAAATAATTTCGACCTCGAAATTTCTAGAATATTATTGCATAAAAAGACTTGGGTGGTTCTTTATCATAAGTTCCTCGGGATCCCACGTTGCCTCTTCCATCTTATGGTTTCTCCATAAATCTTTTATTAGACGAGTCATCCGGTTTCTAAGCACATGATCTCTATTATCAAGAATCCTGATGGGCTCTTCACAGTAAGTTATATTGGGTTCCAGTTCTAATTCCTCGTAGGTAAGTACATACGTTGGGTCAGGCATGTATTTTCTTAACAGTGATATGTGGAATACATCATGTACTTTGGAGAGACTTTACGACATTGCCAAATGGTAAGCTACAACCCCAATTATTTATAGAATTTGAAAAGGTCCTATGTACCTGGAACTCAATTTACCTTTCATACTGAAACTTATAACTCCCTTCAATGGAGATACCTTTATGAAAACATAATCTCCTACCTGAAATTCCAAATCCTTCCTTTGGTTGTCGGCATAACCCTTCTGCCTACTTTGAGCTACTTTGATGTTGTTTTGGATTACCTTCACCTTTTCTATCATTTCCTCCTCCAGTTCTAGGCCTACGAGTCTCCTTTAACCAACATCGTCCAAACAGGTTGTTGTACGACATCACTTTCTGTATAATGCTTCATACGGTGCCATCCGAATACTTGAATGGAAGATATTGTTATTGGAAATTTCTACCAGAGGTGAATATTGATCCCACATACCCTGAAAGTAAAGTGAGAAAGATCTAAACATGTCTTCTAATGTTTGAATAGTCCTTTCTGATTGTCCATCAGTTTGAGGGTGGTAGGCAATGCTCAAACGAAGTTCAGTATCCAGGGTTTTCTGAAGACTTTTCCAGAGTCTTGAAGTAAAACAGGGATCATGGTCAGAAACAATCGATAGGGGTAATCCATGAAGTCTCACAACTTCATTAATATATAGTCTTGCTAGACATTCAAGTGGTAGATCATGTCTTATTTCATGAAAATGTGCTGACATGGTAAGATGATCAACAATGACCCATATTGCATCGTTCCATCTAGGAGTTTTTGGTAGTCCCATGACAAAGTCCATCTTGATATTATCCCATTTGCACTCAGGTATGGGAAGAGGTTCCATGACTCCTACAGGATGTTGCCTTCCAGCTTTTACTTGTTGACAAACCATACATCTTGACACAAAATCAGAAATCTCCCTCTTCATGTTATCCCACCAAAAATGTTCCTTCAAATCTCTATACATTTTGGTGCTTCTAGAATGTATAGAGAAATTGGATCTATTAGCATCATCCAACAACTCTCTTTTTAGATCTGGTATATTGTGAACACAATGCCTCTTCCCAAATTTCTAAATTCAAACTTCATACACAAATTCACTCAATCTCCCATCATTCACAACATTAATCTTCTTTTGAAACTCTTCATCACCGGTCTGAGAACTCTTGATACTTTCTAGTAAAGATGGTTTGGCAACCATTTAAAAAAGTATTGAGGTTTCACCTTC
Source organism: Viscum album (assembly GCA_963277665.1). NCBI lineage: Eukaryota > Viridiplantae > Streptophyta > Magnoliopsida > Santalales > Viscaceae > Viscum > Viscum album. Next base: position 999,402,367 of record OY728135.1, read on the forward strand.
CATGGTGATTCCCATATCCATATTTAATAGATCCATGTATATAGGACCCTTTTCAACTCTCATCTTGTTCAAAACTCCATGATCCTTTCTGCCCAAAGCATCTTCCCCCTTATTTGCCTTCCCCGAGTGATAGTGTATCGTACAATCATAATCCTTGAGTAGTTCAAGCCATCTCCTTTTCCTCATGTTGAGTTATTTCTGTGAGAAAATATACTTCAAACTCTTGTGATCATTATAAATCTCACATTTTCACCATTGAGATAATGTCTCTATATCTTCAAAGAAAATATTACAATCGGTAACTCAATATCATGAGTAGGATAGTTTTGCTAATTAATTTTCAGCTATCGTGATGCATAGTCAATAACTATATCATTCTGCATAAGGACACAACCATGTCCTTTCTTCTATGCATCACTATAAATAACGGACCCATCATTCCCCGATGGTAAAGTCAATATCAGAGCATTCACTAATATTCTCTAATGTTCTTCAAAACATTCTTCATACTCTTTTATCCAAACAAATTTAACTCCTTTATGTGTGAGATTATTTAATGGGTTAGCCAATCGGGCAAAATTCTGGACGAAACGTCGATAATAACCTTCTAAACTAATAAAACTGCATACCTCGGTTATACTCATCGGTGCTGGCCATTCTTGGATTGCTCTTGTCTTAGAAGGATCAACAGAGATTCCATCCTTAGAGACAATATGGACAAAAAAGAAATCTCCTGATGCAAGAATTCACACTTGCTAAACATCCCAGATAATTCATGTCTTCTAAGAGTTTTCAATATAATGCGCATGTGATTTTCATGATATTTGTAGATTTTGGAGTATACCAAGATATCATCAATAAATACCACTACAAAATCATCGAGATATTCCTTGAAAACTCTATTCCTTAGATCCATGAATACATAGGGTGCATTAGTCAATCCAAAAGGCATTACTGTAAACTTGTAATCCTCGTAACTGGTTCAAAATGCTATCTTCAGAATGTCTTCCTTCTTCACACACAACTGATGGTATCCGGATCAAAGGTCAATCGTTGAAAAATATTGATCTCCATGCAGTTGGTTGAGTAAATCATCAATGCGAGGTAGAGGATACTTGTTCTTTATTGTTATAGCATTGATTTCACTATATTCGATATATAACCTCATAGATCAATCATTCTTCCTAACAAAATGGACAGGGGATACCCATGGAGAAACACTAGGGAGAATAAATCCCTTATTATTCAATTCCTCTATATGTTTCTTTAGTTCAACAAATTCTATAGTGTCCATTCTATCAGGGGTCTTTGATATAGGCCTTGAACCAGGAATTAAATCAATATAAAACTCAATTTCTCATTCTGGAGGATGTCCAGGTAAATCTTCCATAAACACATCAAAAAATTCTCTCACAATAGGTACATCCTCTATTTGAACATTCCTTTCCTCACCCATAGTTATTTCATTCTCTTCCTCCCTGATAATTGAATTTAGTTGATCTACTAGGGGTGGATCTAGGTAAGAATTATGGTGTGACGATTCCACTCTAAAGATAAGGTGTTCCTTATCATCATCATCATAAATAGTAACCTCTTTCTTCTTACAATAATTTTTTTCATCATGGTCCGAAAGCCAATACATACTGAGGATTATATCCAATTCAATCATAGGTATGAAGATGAGATCCGCAGATAAAAAAAATTTATGTGCTCTAATGGGGGCTGATTCACAAAACATTGTTGCAATGATACATCCCTTAGGAGTTTTGACTGACAACTCCCTTTGTTAAATAAAATTGGAAATATCTAATTTTCATAGAAAACTGGGAAGATATGAAACAATGCAATGATCAAAAATCAAATAAAGCATTTTCTAAACTTGAGAAAACCATTAAATTGCCTGCCACCATGCCTTTCTGGGCTTCAACCTCAGTAGTAGTGATTTCATAAGCATGGTCTTGGTCCCTTGGCCTTTTCTAAGGAAAGTTTCCCTGATGCTTAGAAAATTAATTTTCATAATGTCCTATCTCCCTACAATTGTAGCCATAAAAATTGGCAGCGTCTTTCTTTCCTTTAAAATCACCAGCTAGATGGCCTTTCTGTCCACATTTTTAGAATACTCATTTTCCTTTTAGATAGGCACCAGGGTGCTTTCTTCCACAATTATCACATGGTGGAAATTCAACTCTTCCCATTTTCCTAGTTTCCTTATTTCCTTTCCCAGAGTGTTCAACAGATCTCTTCCTCTCTTTCTTTGTTTTAAAGTCATAAGACATAGAGAATTCCATTTCTATCATGATAGCACATGAGAAAATATCTTCATATGATGAGAATGATTGGGATAGTAATGCTCGATAGAAACTTTTTTTAACCCATCAGATAAATGATCAATCTTACTTCGTGGGTTACATATATAATCTACAGCATGCCTTGCGAACCTTGTAAAGTTAGCCTCATACACAGTGACATTCTCATCCTCCTTTTGCCTCAGACTCAGAAATTGTCTTTCCATATCTGCTGGATGGTCATGAGGAAAGTATTTTTCTAAAAACAGATCTTTGAACTCCCTCCATTGTATATTTGATACTTCATCTTCTTCCTTCATGTTTTGAATCAATGGCCACCATTGATCAACATCTCCAGTGAGGTGGTAAACTAGCATGATAACTTTTTCCCTTTCACTACTCCCCAAGGCATGGAATATTTTATAAGGAATTTATCCTCTGCTCAGCTACTAAGGGATTTCTACTCCCATTGAATGTTGGTGGTTTTTGCCTCATTAAGATATCTAACATCGATCCTCCACGCTGTGGATCTAGGTGCTCCATACGTGTAATGTTATTATTCATAACCTGAGTGAGTTATCCCAATATGGTGATTAGCTGATCAGAACCAGTTGCATCACCAGCTCCACTATAATTATCTTGATCAAGGAGGAAATCCCTACATGGAGTGCATGCATTGATATTTTTTACATTCCTTCCACTAGGCACTATTTCTAAACAATGACATAAACTAGATCAGTTTATGAATCAAAATACATAATTCCATACTTGTAAAAACACTTAACATAAATTGAACTATTTATGGATATAATCCATAATCATAAAAATGTATTCTATGAGGAAGTATATACTCATAAACCATTAATAATGGTTTGTAAAGAAAATGAGAATTATCCTAACCATATCCCCCAGGAGTGTCATAACTAAGACTGCAGCAAAGCCCGTTGTCATGCACTAGTTCCCGTTAAAGTCTAGATCAAAGCGGGTTTTTCAGGTTTTACCCCTAGGTACATCTGTGCTAGAGCCGCCTCTACCTGCTCGTATCCAGACAGGGATGTATTTCTTGGAAAACTCACAAAATCTCTATCGTACCAAAATTCTAGAAAGTTCTTCTATACTAATCCTCAAAGTCCATCTTAGGTCTATGTGCTCTAATCAGAGTTTATCTAAATCTAGTTTCCAAGATTTGTACTAAACTTCCTCTGATACCAACTGTAATGCCCCAGACCTAGTTACCCAGAGTAAGTGAATTATTACATAACATTAGCATGATCACAAGGAAATCATGTCTCGAAAGACCGATCAATTTAGTATTATTGGAAACAGGATTCATACATAAGTTTTACTTTACAGCTAGAAGAGAAATATAACACAAATATATTTCATTAGAAACATCCAATCCTCCTAGATTATGTCTGAAGGTCACTCATAACTAACTTCTTCATATCCCGAGAAAATGAAACATAAGAAAATGGGTGAGCTCAATTGCTTAGTAAGGGTATGTAATACAGCAGAAAATGACATAAATATTAAGCATGGTAAATAATTGAAACCACATTCCTTTACCAATAATAAACATGAATACTTTTATGGAAAGAATATGATCTGAGTAAATAATTCCATTATAAAACATAATCATGGGTATTCTACTAGTCGAATGACCGCATGAACCATCAATATTATTTTCATAATGAGGGAATGTATAATGCCGGACATTTTGAAACATTTTGTCAAGGCCTCGGCAAGATGTCTAAAAATGATTAAGGCCTCACCCAAATCAATTAATCAAATTGGGAAAGGTCCTCGTCCAATTCCACATCTAGTTGTATCATGAGACTTACCAATGCATTTTGGAGCTATAGTGGGCTCCACCCGTCACTTACTAAGCCCAATATATTCTTCATATAAAAAGGTTTAAACATATCATAAACATTCGTATTAAAACTAGCATACGAAATGTCAATACTTTAACCATAAATCATGGATGGTATAAAAATATTACATCCATAGTTAAACATATCACAAAACGTTCAATACAATATGGATGTTTTGTATCATAATAAATCAACTCCAAATAAACTTAAAATCCATCAAAGGATGTTGACATAGATGAAATCAAAAACCCTTTTTAGAGAAATATCTCTTTCTATTTTGAAGTAATTTAAGAGTCACATAATTATAAAATAAAACATTTACTTTGAAAATATTCTTATAATCTGGTAAGGGAAGCTTCGACGAGTTTATAATAGTAGAAAATAGCCGCACCCACTGTATAAGTTAAAAAGAGACATTCTTACCTTAATTTTTTCGAAAAGGTTAAAAAAGACATTATTTGGAAAACAATAGAAAGATTCCTTTATAAACATATTATAAAAATTAAACAAGGGTATAAATGAATTTAACCCATAGTCTATAAAATAGTAATAATGTTTAAAAATACTTTTTTAAGAATCATGGATATGGATTATAAAGAGGTCCCAGAAGATAATTATGTATAAACAACCTCAGATAATGAAGAGATTGAGAAATAAACCCTTACCTTGTACTTTTCCTTGGTTGATAGTAGGTTAACATCCTGTATAATGGTGAAATAATTGTTATTAAATTATTCAAGAATCATATAAATTAATATGATATCATATATGATCTTTTATCATTGATTTCTTAATAATATCTTAGTATTATCATGGTTTCGGGTGTTAACAGATTCATTTTTCATTATATTATCTGTTATGTGAGCCATATTTTTATGGATGGTATGTATATTATTAATATACAGAATTATATAAAGTCCTTAAACATTATTTTTAATCATCAAATGATAATTAGACTTGAATTGATACGATGTGGAATGAATCTCATCGCGTTCGTGGGGACGGTAGTCCGCACGTACGCACGAGCGACAATATCTTTCTTTTGATATTAAAATAATATATAATTGGATTGTATATAATATATACAGAATAATTAATATGTTATTTTTATTATTCACATTAATTACACATCATTATTATACCCATCCAAATAATAATGTATTGAATAACAATTACACCACGACGTGGAGACGGTAGGCCATACGTACGCACGTATGGTGACATGTCATTCAAAGGGTGGATAGAATAATGAATATGGTTGTACCATATTTATAATAACATCAAAGTATATATAAGATACTGGAGTTATTATTTTAGAATGGAAATAACAAATAGAGAAGAAGTTGAAGAAGAAAGGAACTTGAAAGAGGGTGGTCAAATCATTACCTCTTCTTCAGGTTCTTCCTTTTGATTTGATCAAAAGGGATCATTAGGTTGGATTAATGATCAACATAAGGCATCTAGGTTGAATTTAGGGAAGTTTAGAGAGTATTTGGTTAGGTTTAAGCCGATCCAAAAGGCTTTAAAGGTGTAAAGAATTGGTTATAAGTGGTGTCCTTTTATAAGAGGGAGGATGGGCTCTTTTGGAAAAACTTAAAGTATTAATTTATAATAAATTCATATTCGGTTTATAATGCCTAAAAAGTGGATTATTAAAAGTATAAGGTGGGGATGGATCGAAGTCCATTCAACCAATATATTTTAGATAGGTTTGGGTCATTATATTAACCTTATCTTTACGTTTTAACTCTTAGTTAATTAGATTGACATTTACCATGTCACTTTGTAGTTTTATATTATATAGTTAATAAACTTACTATATACATTAAAGAGACCCCCAAGTGGTCTATTAATGATACAACTATCATGATATAAGTATTTTTTCCTAACCTTATGTTTTTTGGAATATAATAACAATTACTTATATAATACTCGTTTTAAAAACTCAATTATGTCAATTTTGACAATATTTAATAATTAATTTTTGTTAAAGTATTAACAACTTTATTAATTCGATAAAAATTCATTTAATCAATCCTAACATGTCATATTAGTCAATAAAATTCGTGGATGGCATCAAAAATTTCAAATTATATTTATCTCAATATTTGTAATACCAATTATTTGATTCTTTCATTAATAAGGAAAAATACTACATCATTATTATGTCAAGAATACATTTAATTATTCAATGTTTAAAATTTATAAATAAAATACTATTATGTAGGAAATCCTTTTATATTTCTAATTAATATTTATTGTCAAAAATATAACATTTATAATCCTATGAAAAAATTGTTTTTCTAAAAGATACATGCTTATGTCATTTTTGTATTTATATTAACTTAATTAATATAAAGTGTCATTATCACTTACAAGTGGATCCATGGGGTCCCAAAATCGACCCATATCTGCCCATGGTCAGAAATGTATCAACCAATAGGGTTAGCACACATTTTAGGGTAATTTATTATTATTATAATATTATTTTTTACCCTTATTTACTGGATTTATCTTTTAACCATGGTAAATGAAATATTTACCGAAATAATTATTCAAAATGTATAAAATTAAAAGTTACCTATTTACACAATTTAGACCTCCTAATTATAAATATGGAATCCATTTTTCTAAATTCAAAAAACATAAGTGGTAGAAATTAATTTAAAATTAATTCCCGCTGTCAAAACAAAAAGTGTGTTTTTTAGAATTAATAACTATCAAAAGATTGACACTTGTTTATGTCTGGTTTAAATTTGAAATTATGTCTAATGACAAAATTTTTATTAAATGGTAAAATTATATTCTAAATATAGTTTAAAACCACCGAAATTCATAAATTATCACTATTAATTATTTTGACTAAGAAGTTGTTTTTAATTAAAATTTAGTAATTTTCACTATTCATCAAAATATGAATGTTTTCAGAAAAATACCAAAATTTCACCCTAGGAAAATTTAAATATTATGAATCCAAAAATAAATTCCATTTTAAAAGATAAAATTTATAAAATTTTAAAAAGTGGATATTACTATTCATAATGGCCAGTTTGATTGGTCACAGTGTGTTATAATCTCGAAGTTGCGTACAATATAAGCTATTGCATTATTCAAAGGGAAATGTACCGTGGAAGTTTGGGGTGTTACATGATATGTGTGTTAAATTTGTGATTTGTGATATGTGTCTAGTAAAGAGTCTTGTGCATTATTGTGTGATGGAAAAAGGTGGGATGTGATCAAGGAGGGAGATCAGGGGTGAGAGGTTAGATGTGTCTGTAAGTAAACAAAATGATAAATACGTATATGTTTGATTGATAAAAACTCACCACCAATTAAAATAGAGCACAATGGGAAACCTATATATATTGGTGGGTGGACTAGGACTAGTAATCTAGATGTTACATTAGTGGTTCATCCCAGTTTCTTCTAGAAGGATTGATTCTAAAATACAAACTAAACATTTGTGGTGATTTTAGACCACTAGGTTGTGTGTGTGTTTCTTTCTGGTGGATCGTTCATGAGAATGTAGTACGTTGGGGTTCCTATTCCATGTTTCACTGATGTATGAGGATCCTAGGACCCCAAATAACACTAGTTTCTTAGGAATATCCCATGATTCTCATATATTAAATAGTTTTGTGATATTATTTTTTCATTTCTATTGCTTCAAGTTTGTTTCCTTCTTTGAAAATATCATATTTTTTATTTGAACGTTTTTCCTTTTATTTTTGAATGTTAATGCATATTTCAAAATTATTTTGAAAAATATATTGGAATATAAGAACTTTCCTTGAAAATTTAAACTTGTGACTTGTATTTGGAAAAGAGGAAAAACATTATTTTTTTATGTCTCATTTTCAAACAAAAATGTTTTGGATTTTTTTATAAAAGAAAAGTGTATAGGGCATTGTTGTATCTTTGAATTCCTACTGAGAATCTCATTTCTCATTCCTAATTTACATTTCAGTTTCAAGTTCCTCTATATTTGGATTACTCTTGTAGTGAGCGTGCTACTATGTTTTTTAGTGACCTACAAAGTCACGTAGAGGTATGTTTAGCCGCCCAGTTCTATTTATTTTCACCAGTAGTATTGTATTTTTTAATTTTATTTTCATTTGTTTATTTATTTTTCATTTTTTAGGGGAAAATCATTCCTAACTATTTAGTTTGATGCCCGACACTAGTTGACTTCCCCAAGGGATCAGGAATGACCTTCAGGCCTTGTCGCGAGTTGACTCAGGTGATCAGTTTAGGGTTGACCTGAGTTGGTTCGTGACATCATAAATCTATGAGAGGTGATGAATTGAGTGGGATTAATATTGAATCTCCTAGACACCAAAAAAGTAAGAATCCAATATAGATGGTAAAATTTAAAAAAAATATTCCTTGTAGAAGATATGTGATAAGTGTGATCAACCCAAAAAAAAACCATTAAATTCCATACCATGCTACCCAAAGAGATTATAAAAAAAATTCCAAATATATAGAGTAGGGTAACTATCTTGAGAAATCAATGATGGTTGAGTTGGAAGGTAGCGAAATAAAATGAGATAATTCATGTATGATCTATATTGACTACTCATGATATATGATCGATAAATAAAATCTCATGAAATATATACAATAGTATAATAGAGGCACTTTAAATTTTTTAAATGATGGAAAAATAAATTTGAAAGGATTTAGATACATTATAATCATTGAAAAAACTCAATAATTCTCTCTTTACCTGTGGGTTAAAGAAATATTTCTTTTATCTTCTTAAACTTTTTGAGAGTTGGGAAGTGGAAATATCTCATAGTAATAAATGTGTCATAATTATTTAGATTTATAGAATAAATAAATTGATGTGTATGTGCGATAAATGTAAAATTTTCTATATTTTTTAGGACCGAAATTTTTATTGAATGATCATGCTAGTGGAAAACCATATTTGAGAAAGAAGACATGGCCATTTGGGAATAAATAATACGACAAATCATAGAGATCATAATTCTATTTGAAATATTTGATATCCTTAATTTTAATGATATAAAAAATCTGTTACAAGTCAATTAGTGAAGTATTATTAATGTGATTCACATGTTGATAGATATCAAAATGAATATACCTATTGAGTTAATAAACATTGATGTTTGTATTATTATTACTATGATATAAACATATGATGAATATAATGTCATGAATTTTTTTGATGATTTTAAGGATATAAATAATATCTTCTTTATATTGTGTAAGTCAAAAGATACAATAATATTTTAACATTTCTAAATAATTTTTTATAATTAAAAATAATAATTCCACTAAAATAAATATTAAAATACCTTGGGTTTTTAGTTAATGTTATTGAAACCAGTACTGAATATTTTATTAAATTTTTTTAGGGATGTTTTTTAAAAATTACTCTGTATATTTTATTTTATTTTTAATTAATTTTCATTAATAGTATTTTTTTTATAAACCACCACTACAACTAAATTAAAAAAATTTAAATAAAAAATACATTTTTTTTCGAATATAATGAAAATAAATTTTGATTCAAGAGTATTTTTTACAAAATAATATTGTGATATGGAATATAATAAAATTCATTTATATTTTAAGATAATTTTTAAATCGAACATCAACTACAAACAATGGTTAATTTTGGTCCACGTTTATTTTTGGGATTTACAATATATCAAATCAAATCTAGTAAAGAGCTGTATGATTTTCCAAATAGGTGGTATGCCATTCATTATTATTTCAAGGTTATAAAAGGCACCAGATTCCATCAACACTGAGTTTTTTGATAAGATACATGTATTTTTAATCATTAGAAGATATTCTCACCAAATAAACCCATGGATGATGATACATGAAACCATATGTTGGGGGTTGAGGCTCCTTGTAATATTGAGGCCAATGTAGTAGGGTTTTAGAATGATAGATATCAGTGTGGCTTGGGATATCGGGTTTTTGATATGATGGTTATTGTTAATTAGAATTATGTGGGATTCATTATATGATTATTGGTTGTTCCATTAGGATGAAATTTTTTCTTGACATACACTATAAGTGGTATTTGTTAGAAATAGGTTTTGACTGAGAAAAATATAGAATAGAGACCAACGGATCTAGTGGTATGATTGTTCATGGATGCATCGATCCATACTGGTGTTGGGAGAAGAAGGTAAATTCTCCCCTCTAGCTGTTGAGAACATGTGAGGCGGGTTATGTTTTTGTAATTTTATGGAGTTTTTTATGTATAAAATGATATAAATATGGATGTAAGATCGATACAAGATGGTTGTGTCCTATGGAATTTGTTATTACACATAGCATATGAACCTTGTGATGTTTCATGCAGTATAGCTGAGTCTATAAATGTCATCATACTCATGGGATGAACATTAGTGACCAGTGACGCACTATGTTTGTGTGGGATGGATGGAAGATATACCATGGTTATCTTTTTAGGTTGGACCTCCTTTTTGGATATTAATTTAGGTACATATACAATTTACCAAAAGCAATCTTACATGTCTATTTTTTATTACTGTTATTACATGTATATATTATTTGATATATATAGTTGGTTTTATTAGGACCTGTTATTTTCAAAGTTTATATATTATTCTTATGATTTTTATATATTCTGAAACATGTTTATTATTTGACCATTATTATTTTCATTATTATAAAATGAAATACTTATCCCAATATTACCTAATAGACCCTTGTTTCTAGTCGATAGTCTTTTTCGTACAAGGAGGCGTGGCTAAGGCCTAGTGGAACTCTGAACTGGACCATCAGTTAAGTGGCTCCAATGTCGTGTTTCTACATAATGAATGTTAATGAGGTAATAATATAGGTTTTTAAAAATTACCAAGGAATGGAATTTACTTTAATAAAAGTATTAAAAAATTATGAAAATCCGAAAAGGGAATGTGGATTCAAAAATCTATGTCAAAGGAGATGACACAAACTCCCTCAATGTGACTATGTATATCGATTCCATAACATTTAATTAAAATAAAGAGTGATGTTTTCAAAAAAATTATTCCATAATGAGGAATATCTTTGGGAATTAATTTTTTTTAATAACGATGCTTTTCAGGGTTTTAAAATTCTCTAATACAAAAAGTTAAATTTTCACAGAAAATAAAATAATTATCTCGAGTGACGAAAAATGTTTATAAGGGATGAGTCAAGAGATGATTCCACTAATATATAACTTGGGACCAAAATATCCTTTATTTCAGAAGGAAGTGATGTAGAGTAAATGTATTTTTATATGATTATTGGAAGCCTACTATATTTAATGATTTCATGACGAGATATTGTATTTTCAATTACTCTATTTTCCCGATTCAAAAGAAACTAGTTGGAATCATATAAAATAAAAAAGAATATAAGATTAACTACATAACATGATGTTTTTATTAAAATTTAATATATTATAAATTTATATCCTTTTATATTGAAGCATACAACAATTTATATTAGGCTAGAGATACATGAGATAAAAAATATACTTCTGGAGGTGATAACATTTTTCGAAGAAGATTTATTTTACATAACTATATAAAGTAATCTTATACAAGCCATTTATAAATGAAATTTGTGTATATTTAGACATAAAAATACACATGAAAATTGATTTTCATAAATTAAAATCATGAATACTGTAATTTAGATTTTACATATTCATTAGTGATTAGGTCTGTCAGTCAAAGTGAACTCAGCTTGTCAAAAAAATTTATGTAGCATTCATGGTTGATAACTAATGACATCAAATACAACTTCATCAAGGAAAATGTGGATCTTATAGAACTTTCATTGTAATATTATTTTATTATGGATGAAATCATAAATACATTGATAAATCCTTATTCAAAGGACTAAATTTACCACCATGATAGTGTTTTTAGGGGTGATTTCTTTTTAAAATCACTATATTTTATTTTTGGTTATTTTTTCAATTTAATTATTTTTCATTTGGGGAAGAAGGTTGATAATAGAAAATTAAATATTATTTAATATGAGATAGACACAGGTTTATTTGATGAATCTTCATCATAGAGTATAAGATTTGATATGTTTTTCAAATTGGTGAGAAGGATTGAGGAGTTATAAGATGATGTTTTGGGAATCACTATAGTCTTGATTTTTATGTTTCTAAAAAACTAAAAAAGGTATTTAAAGATCTAATTGAGATATTGAAGATCCATCTAGATATTTATTTATGAATAGGGATCATATCTGATCTTAATTGAGTATTGTCTAATATATATTTAATCATACATAATGGGTTTTAGTTCTCTATCAGTCATCATTAAAACCCATCGTATGGTTTTTCAATGATATAAAAATTAGATATATGTTATGAGATTATTATTGAGTAAATTCATTCATTATTTTGGGATTTTATTCATATATTATTTAATGTAAACAATCTAAATAATGAGTTGTAAAATTTTTAGATGTGAGTGGAGATTCACCAAATTGAACAGATTGTTGATTAGTTTATTTAAAAAAATTACTTTAATTGTGATGATCATACTGAAACATCACTGAGATAATATCATATATGAATTTATTTATTTTATTTTATAAGAATACATCCTTAAATTATTCATATATTAAAATGAATTTATGTTATGATATAATGTATCATGATTCACAGTGAGGTAGTGATGATGTCGATTGAAGGAATAATTATTCTAACAAAAATGATTTTTTTATTTGGTTATTTTTAAAAGAGAAAAGAGACAATATAATTTCAGTTGGATTACACCACAACATTAATGGTTTCATTTTGATGGTTCATGTATGAAATTTCATAGAATATAACATTATCAATAGGAGAAACATAGAATAATTTTTTTCACACTGTTTAGGAGTAAACTACTATTTTTCCATTAAATAATAATTCATGTTGGATAGTTTTTTGTACTAAATAATAACACACCTTGGTCGGAAAAACCATCTGAATACAACCTAAGATATAGTTTTTGGAAGATATTCTAGCTTGATAGATTCAATTCATGTCACTCTGTAGTTTATATCATGTTCTACAATGAGTGTAGTTGTAAATATGTAATTGGTTTTTGATTATAAATATATAAAATAAACTATGCTATAACAAAACCATTACACAAAAAATATAGTCAATGATAAAACATGATAATTTGAGATCGTTGGGATTGAACATCACATTTTGTTTTTATATACGATATATTCCACTAATAGTGGTATCATGTCAAAAAAATATTTTCCAATAATTAAATTTCAACCAATTGTTGTATGGGTGTGAAGAAAAAGTGGAGATAAATTGAGATATATAGGAAGTTTTCTTAGATAGATTCAGTAAGACATTGAATAGAGGAATTTGGTGCATCTAAATCCCAAATTCTAAAGGCATATAAGGTATGGTATGTAAATATGAATCATCAGTGCTCAACATTTTTCTTGTAATTAGATTTTAAAGTAATCAACTTTGTACATACACATTTCCTTTGAAAATAATTTTTTTTGTGTTTAGAATGAAACTAACAACTACTCAAAATGAATTATCCAGATGAAAATAAGAGTGAGTAAATCGTATAAAAACTAGTATGAATATGTGTTTTCTTTAATTACTTATCTCATTCTGTAATATCAGTATCGATGAGATATATTCATACTAAATAATGGTTGGAATCATTTTTTAGTGAGACATTGATTTTGGAATCATCCAGTAATATAACCCCTTTATCTGTGGGGATATACTCCCTCATGGGCCTCATAGTTTTGACACAGATTTCCTATTCAAATTTTATATTTCTATTTCTAGAAATTTGTCTCATTATAGTTATTGTGTAATTTTACTTTCTAACAGATACCTTTGGATTTGTAAAATATTCATCTTATAGTTTCATTACTGGATTAATATATTTATCGAATTGTGATATAAAATATTGTATTAATGAAGGTAGTCTTATAATTCTCTTGATACTTCATAAATCTGTAAAATTGGAAAATCATTATAGAATTGTTGTTTGTTAATGGATAAACATTTTCCTTTCATTAACTATTATAATTATATTTAATATGTTATCCGGGTTTTTTTTAATGGAATAATTTTAAAATGAATTATTCTTAATATAAATACTATTACACTAATGTGAAAATGTGGTGACAATATATGAGGTGGAAATCTATAAGCATGTTTTATTACGGAAATTAGAAATTATCTATACTAACATTATTAATAATTTATAAAATTCAATTGGAAAGTTATCAAGGAGAAACATTTTTATTAGTATCTACTCTTAAGAGGGAGACTTACTCCATATTTAATGTTAGGTGAATTTTTTATATTTTATTTATTTTTATTTTCAATGTTTATATTGTATTATATGATATTACTGATGTTAATGATATAATTATTATAGTTGTTTTGAATTTGTAACCCCTAGATATAGTAGTAAATTTTATGGTTTATTTTCTATTTGTGTGAGATTTTTATATTTGATTTTATAATTGTTGAGTTTAACAAGAAAGTAATATTTATCTGAAATTTTGTGGTCATCATGTTATAATTTGGCTTAAGGAGATATTATATATCATAAGCAGTAATATTTCTTAATTTATTTTAGTATTTCACATTATTATAATACATAAATATTGCATATATTAGTTTTTTAATTTTTTGAATACCACATACAGTGTTCTTACCATCATATAGATGTTATTTTTTATATAAGTGCATGTTTTAAATTTTTTTATTTCATCGTTTAAGAAGTATGTTTAATTTCATTTTCAACTTGATATGGTAAATTAGGGTTTGTGCGATTTATAGAATGAATAAAAGTGTTTTTTTTAACATTATGAATTTAATATATTATTCTACTCATCGATATCAAATATTTATTTTTCATATTTTTATAATTATATGTTATAGTTTCTATGATTAAGGTTAATTTGCCCTATTTATTTTTAAATATGAATTTGTTCTTCCCTCCGTTGTTTGAGCTTTTCAGGGTGGGATTTAGGAGTCAACCATGATATCTGACTCTGACTCAGAGTGGTATTCTTTTACAATTAGTCTATGAAAATAATTATGAAATAAATAATTTTATTACATCATAGTTTAGAATAACATCATATTGGTTTTTTTCAAGATATTTTTGGGAAGTTGTTTTCTTAATCAAAGGATTGGAAATAAATCAAGGGATTTAGATGATGGGTGTCTCAACCCAACAATTTTTATGAATGAACCTAGATTATCCATTTACTATCATTTAAAGGACATGTTTATATTAAAAATAATATTTTTAAGAATGCTAGAATGCATCATATAGTTTCACATATCAAATACTGACTGTTTATGGTATTATATTTTGAAAAATTTTATCTAGTAGATTTCAATGAATTGATATCCCCCTCTAAAACAGATTTTGATGATTTTAAAATTGATCTATGTAAATAGTGGATATAAAATGAATTTTATTACTTCTTAGTTTAGATTAATCTCATATAGGGGGTTTTCATGATATGTGGGAAGTAGGTGTCTTTATCATTGGATTGGAAGAAAATCAAGGGATTTAGATTATGGTTGTGTCGGCCCAAGAATTTTTAGGGATGGACCTAGATAATCTATTTAATACTATTAGGGTAATGTTTAAGTAAAAATATAATATTTTTTAGGTATGGGATCATGTATCATATAGTTTCAAATAGTTAATATAGATTATGTATGATATTAATTTTTGAATATTTTTAATTTGATGCTTCCACGACCTTGTTTTAATTTTTTATATCTTAACATGGATCAATAATTTATTTTGAAACTTTTTAATTATATTTAAATCTTTTAAAAAGGGGCGCTATTGATAGCTCAGATATCCCACATTAACATGGTCATCAGGTCCTAGACCATATGGTACCACTAGTTTCCCCACAAACAGCTAGTCCCATACCTAGGACCCACCCAATGCCGGAATAGTCCTTCACACTACTGATTAAACCCACAATACCACACATATTCTTTCCATTTATCTCTTTCCTCACTCACACACACCCCATGAAACTTACAACTAGGTCACCCATCCCGATCACTACTCCAGTATAATCACTCTTAATTGTGGAGTTTTAATCAGGAAGGCTCCCAAAATGAAAGGTGGAATGTTTTGACATGAGTCATATAATTTATTCATTTAACCCTTTATAATTATGTGGTGTTACATCCCCCCTTAGAGAACAATGTCGTCATTGTGGAAAATACATCTCAACCCAGGTAGGGCCACCAAACATAAGGCTAGGTTCTGACTCTGATACCAATGAGACAACTGAGCCTCACTAACAAAATAAGAACCCTCATCAATATGGTCTTCAAGTTGTGGCCCACCATGTATTACTAGTTTCCCCATAGAAACCTAGTCCCCTGCCTAGGGACCACCCATGTATGAACGGTCCATCAAACTAATCACCATACCCATAACCAATACACGTTCTTTCCAGTTTTCATTTTCCTCACTCATACACACCCCAACAAACTTCCCAGGTGGTCACCCATCCTTATCACTACACCCAACCAAATATGTTTTACTATGTAGTTCTAATTATGTAGGCAACTGAAAATAATGGTTAATTTTTTGACATGATTCATACCTTTTAGTCATTAACCCTTTATCATTATTGGGTGTTACATTCACCACCCCTATAGTACAACGTCATAATTATGGACCCTATATCTCAACCCAGGTAGTGTCACCACAATTAAGGATGGGTTACTTATCTGATACTAGTGTAACAAAAAGCCCCCACTGACATCACATACACGCCAACATAACATGTCCTTCAGGTCCTGGTCCACCAGGTACCACCAATTTTCTCAAAAACACATGATCCCCTACTTGGATTGCACACCATGCCTTAACAGGTCATTAGACTAATGATTACCCCCACCAACCAACACATGTTCATTCGAGTGTGTTTTTTCCACACTCACATAAAACCAAGAAAACTTCCCTTGAAGTCACTCATCCTAATAAGTACACTTTGAAAAGAACACTTAACTTTGAAGTTCTTATCACGTAGGCTTCTGAAAAGAAAGGGGCACATTATTAACATGAGTCATATAATTTATTCTTCTAACCTTTTTTCATTATGGGGTGTTTCAGTGCTTGTTTATATCAATATATGTATAGTGTTGTGGAATCAAATCTTTAATATAATTTTATAATGGGTTATACATTGGGGATGAAATTTTTTTAAAGGGATTCTCATTTTCCAAATTTTTTAATGTGAGTCACATATGGTTTGATATTTTATTTTTTAAGATATAAATTTTCCACGAAGATATTTTATTTTAAGATTTATCATATACAAGTTATAATAATGATTAATATATGATATTTTTTAAGTATCATGGAGTAATTAACTATCATGTTTCGAATTTCAGGGAGTGAAAATATATCTTTGTTTAAAGTACCTTTTTTGTAAGGTAATATATGGAAAGTGTAAATATATTTCCATTATAATCAGAAGTCTACTATAAATTGATTTATTTTTTCCCTTGAATTATTATTTCATAAACATTTTGTGGGTAACATATTTTTGTGAATGAGATTATTAATTTTATCCTTGAGAATAATCTATTTGATTATTTGGAAAGTAATTTATCAAAATATGTTCATATATGATTTTTCAATGCTATTATACAAAGAAAAAGTAAGGGTAATCTAATGTTGTGATTTTATTAAATATTTTATTTTGTTTATGGGGTATTTTTCATACTTTTCAGTTGTGGATAAAAAGTGTACTCATCATCTTAGTATATATTGGGGTACAGATTCAATAGTGTATAGGTGTTCCATAGTTATATAATTATACGTAAGTGTCTACTCTTTTAGAAATAATGTAAATGGTTTTTTAAGAATACAGTTCTCAAGGAATCTCATCATTAAAAAACATTAACTATTTTATGTCAGAAACATTTTTTACCTAATATTTTTCGATCTTTTAAATATCAAATTTGATTATGAACTATTTATATTAATGGTAAAGAATCTTCATTATGTGGATTAAAAATATAAAAAAATTCAATTATTATAAAATTGGGCAAAAATAATGTACCATACTTTCTCAAATACCTATCCAATATATATAAACTATGAATCCACAAAGATAATTCTCCTTCCAGATAGTACTAGGATGATAGATGTTCTAAGTGAAAATCATGTGAAATGAGAATGATTTTCTCTTTATCCACAATAAATAATAAATGCAACAAATTTGAACCATTCAAATAAAGAAACATCAGCATTAGAAATTTAAACAAAATAACATGTTCAAAAAAATACAATGAAAACAGATACATAGATATTAAAAATGTTGAAATAATGATAATTTGGTGAATATATATCTCCATATGGTAAAATATATTTATATTCTATCACCTCCATCACTCTAAAGTAAGGGTAACAGTCCATTCCATAATAGGATTAGTGTTTATACCTTCAATTCAATTCAAGAGAATAAAATTCTATATAAACTCCATAGTTTATATATTATGTGGGAGCAAATTCAAAGTTTCATACCACCATGATATATTATAATTACATTTATATTATAAAATCTAGATGATATTATAAAATAAATTTATAAAATATAAATGTTTTCTTTAAATAATGGGGAAAACCAAATCATATAATACAATATCTTTTCAAAACCACCACACGTTGATGAATCATACACTTGAAAGAAGTGAATAATGAACCAAAATAAACAAAAAACTATATGATATAAAGTAAAATATTAGATAAAGTGAATCACATCATGGATTAAGTCACTATAAAGAATAAAAACCAAATTCTTATTCAAATATCCCATGATGACTATAATCATGGTTCAATATGTTGGATTATGATACGATATCAAAATTCACTAACCTATAAATAAAGACATTTCATTCCTAGATGGAAACCCCCTAGTCAGGTCATGTACTACATTATTTATCAATACAAAGTGATTTAATTTTAAAATGTGTATAACTCATATATGTCTTCCCATGTATCCACCCAATGACCCCATATGAACTAATCAAATACATGTAACAACCCATATTTTCAAATGTACGACTTAATAATTGACATCATACATTCCAAAAAATGAAATAAATAAGAAATTCAATGGCCATATTATAGAAGGAATCAAATAATAAATAACATTATGAATTACAATAAAAATAATTTATTGATTCTAATATGATATAAAACTATAAATAATAAATTTATAAGATTAAAAACACACATATACACTCACATGAATCAGCTGTTTTTATTGAAATTTAATTAAAGAACATTACTGAATAAAAGAATTGGTTTATAAGTTAATACATGAAATCCATTTCATGTAACTTTATGAAATAAAAAACAATTTATATTTTTTATAAATTCATTTCTAACCAAAATTGTCCTAAAAACAGTTTTTCAAACACCTTAGTTGAATATTATGTTGTTAAAGAAATTAAATAGTTACAAATACTTGGAAACACTATTACATCAAACCAAAAATTCATATAAACATGCAATGAAATTTATATTTTCCATAAGAAATTATCTCTAAAATATTGATATGAAAATATATTAGAAAAAAACAATAAAATTTTCAAATAAAGAAAATTCTATATATAAACCCACCTAGAAAACATCAAAACAAAAAGTCATTTACCAAAAGATGATCCTTCAAAATTATAAAAGGATTTTTCATCACGTTAAAAGTAAAGTGTAACATCCCAAGTAAGTAATGAGTAATAGATATTTTAATCTATTCCTATTAATGAATTAGATATTGTTTTAAAGTCTTAAAATGAAAATAAATCCAATCTTTAGCATGGAATACACTAATATTCTTAAAAGATTGTTTTACTGCCTTTTGATGGAAAACCTTTTTTAAATATATCTTTTGACAATTTTATAAGCTATGTTTGTCAAAATAAACTTATTCTTTATGATTGGGACATCAAAATTTACTTTTTGTGAATTTTTGGTATTTTTCTGACAATGGTCATTTTTTAATGAATAGTGAAAAATACTGCATTTTACATCAAAACGGCTTCTTAATCTAATTTATTTATATGATTAGATTATCTTTTGAATTTGTCTTAATATGTAATCTGAATATATTTTTACCATTTAATCCAATGTTGGTCATTGGAATCAATTTCACTTTGAAATTAGACTTAAACTAGTGTCAATCTTTTGATACTTATTGTTCATAAAAACACGCTATTTGTCATGACAGCGGGAATTAATTATTAAATTAATTAATGTGACTTATATGTTTTGAATTTTGTAAAATAGACTTCATTTTTGTATTCGGAATATCAAATATAGCTTAGGGTGAATTTTTGGTAATTTTCTGAAAAACTTCATTTTTTGATGAATAGTGAAACCACTAAGTGGTACTTATAAAAACTGATTATTTGTTTAAATGAAATTTTTCCATTATTGTGTTTTGAATTTCAAAAATCCGACATAAATGGTTGTCATTAAGAAGTAAAATGTGGTTCAATGATATTAAAATAAATTTTTGGTGAATAGTAACTTATTAAGTTTTTAATCGCGATTAGTGGTAATTAGTGTAGTTTAAGGTAAAAATGATATTATAAAAATATGAAAACACCATGAAACTTTTCATACCCCTATTGGATGAGTCATGGTCGACCAAGACAACCCATGGGTCGATTTAGGGGACCCTATGGAGCCTCTTGGGCGAGATAATGACTTTAATGCCTTTTTTTAAATAAAGGTGAAAATGACACTAACATAAACTGTTTTACTAAAACAATTTTTAGAAGGGGTTATACTAATCATATTTTTGTCTATAAATACTATTTGGAAAGATAAAAAGATTTCCTACATCAGGATAGTTTTGTTATAATTTTTAGACATTAAATTAATTAATTTAATTATGACATCATGATGATGCAACGATGACCTCATTAATGAACAGTTTAAATAAAATGAAAAGATAATATAAAATCTTAGACCTACACTTTCCAAAAAATATGGGATGGGAATATTTCGAACCCTTATCACTTTATCCTAGAATTATATCAATGTGGGACCTTTTGGATCTGAAAATCTTTTTAAAATAAAGTAACCTATCTTAACTTTCCAAGAGTGCTCCTCCTCTCCTCTTATAAAAGGCCCCCAACTCTACCTCATTACCCACACTCCCAAAGCCTTTGGCTTGGCCATCCCCTGCCCATTTACTCTCTCCACAGCCCTCTCCTCATCCTAGAGAATTCCCTTTGGGCAGAATCCTTTCAAAGGAATCCTTTAGGCTCAAATCAAAAGAAGTTACACTTTTAAAGGTAATTCATTCTCTCATGTTCATTTGTTTTATTTTGCTTCTCCAACCTCCTAAACTCTTTTTATTTACTTATTTTGTAACAACACCAGTATCTTCAATATACTAGGATGTTTTTATAATATTTATTCGAGCTACACTCTCATACAACTACATCAAATGGTTAAAGAACATACGGTTTCCGTGGATGGCGAAATTCTGCCTCCCAAAACGATGATTGTTCAATATTCATTCAACACCTTCAAAGGTGGCCATTATGATGTCACTATTTTTATATATGATATAAAATATGTTTATTCTTTCCTTAATCTTCTGTATTTTTCATTTATGGCATACCACTATTGTTTCCATTATGGGTAAACACAATACTTTCATTTTAGGAAGTGCGGACTACCGCCCCCTGAAAGTGATTTGATTTGTTAATACCATATGTGGGATGTGTAAAGGATAAAGTTAATGATATTATATATGTTATTATACTGGAATTATAATATACTCTTATATCATTATGATTCCATTCCATAAAATACGAAATAGAAATGGAAGTAGCGTTCATGCGTACGTACGGCTTACCGTCTCCATGAACGGTGCATTTCATTTCTTACCTCTAAATGTGATGTAATATTATAAATACATGTATATAATGAATATATATGATATATATTTTATCCAAATCATTAATATCATTCTGTATATAACGAACCTTTGACCAAATTAACAACATGTAAGTGTAAGAAGTCTATTTTTGACTTAAGAACCAAATACCGACAAAATGAACATTATTAACTTAAATGATTAAATGATGTTCATAACATGGTATAAAAGGAATAATGAACTTGAAAAAGGTTCTTAAGCAAGTAGATATTAACTCAAGTTTATTATTTAGGAGATTAAAAAACGGTCGGGTCAAGTCGAATATGAGGTATGGGACTTCCTCTCAATATCCTTTCATTGAGGCGTATTTTGTTTTATACAGAACCTTCTTTTATACGGTGTATAAACCCCTTTGACTTTTATGTTTATTCAAAAGGAATATTTTTTATACGAAGCGTTTTCTAAATGACAAAAGGGAATGTTTTTGTCGTACATATGCGGCGACAACGACTTCTCTGCCGCCGTGACCGTTATTTGAGTTTCGGCTTCCTATACAAGCCATACCTTTTTTTAAAAAAGAAAAATAAATACCATGTTTTACTTTTCTTTTACTTTGGTTTTGAAAATGGTTTTCGTAATGTTTTAATTATATCAATCTGTTGTATTGATATCTCATGATTGAAATGTGGAAATGTTATGTTTCCTTTATGCATGTTTTATGTGATATGATTATGTTATGGTTCTTGGGCATTGTTATGAAGACGGGTGGTTCCGTGATAAACTAAGGGCGGGTGAGGCCGTTATAGCTCTCCAATGCATTGGGTAACGCGAAGGAGTGAAACATTAAGGTTTCTCCGAAGAGATTTAGGGAATATACTATGATGGGTATTCCAAACGTAACCAATAGGGTTACTCCCTACGTAAATATGTTATAAATGCCTCAAGTTACCTTTATGTCTTATGATTTCTATGATTTATTCATGATTTGATGAGGTATGTTAAAATTCTTATGTTTTATGGGTAAAGTATGATCTCATTATTATGTATATATGTACCCATGTTTCCTTTCCATGTTTTTATATCCCTTACTGAGCTTTTTATGCTCATCCCAAGTTTTTTTGAAATGTTTTTCACAGGTCAAGGGAAAGGTACATGATATGATGATAGTGTCAAGGAAGTGTCAAGAAAGAATCCATGTTTATTTTAAATATGTTTCCATTGATGGGAATGAAGAATACTATCTTTATGTAACCACTTTGTTTATATGTGGAATGTAATGCAAGTTTTATGATCTAATTCTCTAAAACTCTAAACCCGAAAAGATCCTCAATGTGTAATCTTGTAATAACTCAAGATTAAGTAAGGTTTAAGGATGGGGCCTTATAGTTGGTATTAGAGGTTGGTTTAGATAACTTTAGGAGTTAGAATTCTATTATATGATTATCCAAAAATATATATTTTTTTGAAATGATATAGCATTTACAGATTACCATGTTGCTTCACCTAAGATATTTCTGTGTTAAGAATGGTTTTTCGTAGAGGAAACAGAAAAGATTTTTTAAGAAGTCATACATAGGGAAATGACCTTCCAAATCAGCATACTGAGATGGTCAGAATCATAACTAAACAATTTGTTGCAGTGAGGGCTCAGTTGACTCATGTGAAAAATGTTGGTTGTTTTTATTGATGATATTTTGGTGTTATCTATAAGTAAAGAGGAGCATGAAAGACATTTAAGGGTTATTATGCAAACCTTAAAAGAAAAGAAATTGTATGGGAAATTCAGCAAGTGTGTGTTTTGGTTGCAACAAATTTCTTTCCTTGGTCACATTGTTTCTAAAGATGGAATAACTGTTGATCCTGAAAAAACAAGAGTTGTGGAAGAATGTCCATGCCCCACAAATGTAATGGAGATTCGTAGATTCCATGGTTTGGAAGGCTATTACCGAAGGTTTGTTAGAAATTTTTCACGGTTATCTAGTCCAATGAAAAAGCTAACTCGGAAGGGTGTTAAGTTTATCTGGACAAAAGAATGTGATGATTGTTTTCAGGAATTAATAAGAAGATTGGTGAATGCTCCAGTTTTGGCACTACGTTCCAGGAATGGTGAGTTTGTTATCTACAGCGATGCTTCATTGAAAGGACTTGGTTGCGTCCTAATGCAGAATTATCAGGTAATTGCTTATGCTTCAGGACAGTTGAAAACTCATGAGGTAAATTACCCTACACATGATTTGTAATTAGCTGCTATTGTTTTTGCTTTGAAAATTTGGAGGCATCATTTGTATTGACTAAAGTGTGAAATATATACCGATCACAAAAGTTTAAAGTATATATTCACTCAGAAATAATTGAACATGAGACAAAGGAGATGGCTAGAATTAATCAAGGATTATGATTGTACGATTCATTACCATCCAGGAAAAGCAAATAAAGTGGTTGATGCATTGAGTCGAAAA
The DNA here is from genome assembly GCA_963277665.1 of Viscum album. Classification (NCBI taxonomy): domain Eukaryota; kingdom Viridiplantae; phylum Streptophyta; class Magnoliopsida; order Santalales; family Viscaceae; genus Viscum; species Viscum album. The sequence continues at coordinate 999,426,922 of OY728135.1, forward strand.
AGTAATGCTTCATTAAAAATGTTGCGTTTGGAATGTGATCCTTTGGTTAAGGATTTGATGAGATTTGGCATGGAAGTTGTTGGTGCAGGAAGTTATTCTGTTTTGTTTCAGGTATCAGTGAGATCATCTCTATCAGATAGAATCAAGCAAGCACAGAAGCAAGACAGTGAGTTGCAGAAAAAGGTAGAGCTGGTTCAGAAAGGTAAGTTGCCTGAATTCAACATTGATAGTGATTGTGTTTTGAGATTTGGGAAGAAAATGTGTGTGCCTTGTGATTCACAATTGAAGAGAGAGTTGTTACGTGAAGCTCATAGTTCTCCGTTTTCAGTTCATCCTGGCAGTACTAAGATGTACAGATATCTGCGGGAGTATTAATGGTGGGATGGAATGAAAAGAGATATTGCTGATTTTACTGTGAAGTGTTTGACATGTCAACAGGTTAAAGCAGAGCGGCAGTTACCGAAAGGGATGCTTCAGCCTTTACCAGTGCCATAGTGGTAATGGGAGAATATATCCATGGACTTTGTTGTGGGATTACCGAAGACATCTCGAGGTTCACTTCTAACTTTTGGAAAGGCCTTCAGAAGTCGTTGGGTACTGAATTAAATTTTAGTACAACTTTTCATCCTCAATCAGATGGGAAGTCAGAATGAACAATTCAGACATTGGAGGATATGCTACATTCTTGCTCTATGGATTATCAGGGAAGTTGGGACCAACATATTTCTTTGGTTTAATTTTCATATAATAACAGTTTTCATTCTAGTATAAAGATGGCACCATTTCAGGCATTATATGGGAAGCGGTTTCGAACTCCAGCTTTCTGGGATGAAGTAGGGGAAAGGAAGCTGATGGGACCAGAGTTGGTAGAAGAGATGGCAGAAAAAGTTTAGTTGATTCAGAAACACATGAGAACAGCTCAGAGCAGGCAGAAAAGTTATGCGGACAACAGGAGGAAGGATCTCTCTTTTGAGGTAGGTGATCATGTTTTTTCTCAAAGTTTCTCCATGGAAATGTGTTATACGATTTGGTAAGAAAGGAAAGATAAGTCCAAGGTTCATTGGACCATATGAAATTCTGGAAAGAGTTGGATCAGTTGCTTACCGAGTGGCTTTACCTCTGAGTTTATCTCAGGTACACAATGTTTTTCATGTTTCGATGTTGAGAAAGTATATGCCAGATCCATCTCATGTTTTGAGTCCAGAGGTAGTTTAGCTGGAAGAGAACCTATCTTATGAGGAAAAACCGGTCCAGATTCTTGACCACAGGGAGAAAGTGTTACGAAATAAGGTGATTAATCAGGTAAAGGTTTTGTGGAAAAACCACATGATGGAAGAGGCAACATGGGAATCTGAAAATGCAATGAGGGATAAGTACCCCCATTTATTTGATAAGTAAATAAATTGCGGGGACGCAATTTTCTAAAGGGGGGAAGGATGTAACATCCCAAGTAAGTAATGAGTAATAGTTATTTTTATCTATGTCTATTAATGAATTAGATAATTTTTTAAAGGCTTAAAATGAAAATAAATCCAATCTTAAGCATGGAATACACTAATATTCTTAAAAGATTGTTTTACAGCCTTTTGATGGAAAACCTTTTTTAAATCTATCTTTTGACAATTTTATAAGCTATGTTTGTCAAAATAAACTTATTCTTTATGATTGGGACATCAAAATTTACTTTGTGTGAATTTTTGGTATTTTTCTGACAATGTTCATTTTTTAATGAATAATACTGCATTTTACATCAAAACTGCTTCTTAATCTAATTTATTTATATGATTATATTATCTTTTGAATTGGTATTAATGTCTAATATGAATATATTTTTACCATTTAATCCAATGGTGGTCATTGGAATCAATTTCACTTTGAAATTAGACTTAAACTAGTGTCAATCTTTTGATACTTATTGTTTCATAAAAACACGCTATTTGTCATGACAACGGGAATTAATTATTAAAATAATTAATGTGACTTATATGTTGTGAATTTTGTAAAATAGACTTCATTTTTGAATTAGGAATATAAAATATTGATTAGGGTAAATTTTTGGTAATTTTCTGAAAAACTTCATTTTTTGATGAATAGTGAAACCACTAAGTGGTACTTATAAAAACTAATTTTTCGTTTAAATGAAATTTTGCCATCATTGTGTTTTGAATTTCAAAAATACGAAATACATGGTTGTCATTAAGAATTAAAATGTGGTTCAATGAGATTAAAATAAATTTTTGGTAAATAGTAACTTATTAAGTTTTTAATCGCGATTAGTGGTAATTAGTGTAGTTTAAGGTAAAAATGATATTAAAAAAATATGAAAACACCATGAAACTTGTCCTACCCCTATTGGATGAGTCATGTCCGACCAAGATAACCCATGGGTCGATTTAGGGGACCCTATGGAGCCTCTTGGGTGAGATAATGACTTTAATGCCTTTTTTTAAATAAAGGTGAAAATGACACTAACATAAATTGTTTTACTAAAACAATTTTTAGAAGGGGTTATACTAATCATATTTTTGTCTATAAATACTCTTTGGAAATATAAAAAGATTTCCTACATCAGGATAGTTTTTTTATAATTTTTAGACATTACATAAATTAATTTAATTATGACATCACGATGATGCAACGATGACCTCATTAATGAACAGTTTAAATAAAATGAAAAGATAATATAAAATCTAAGACCTACACTTGTCCAAAAACTATTGGATGGGAATATTTCGAACCCGTATCACCTTATCCTCTTATTATATCAATGTGGGACCTTTTGGATCTGAAACGCTTTTTAAAATAAAGTAACTTATCTTAACTTTCCAAAAGTGCCCCTCCTCTCCACTTATAAAAGGCCCCCACCTCTACCTCATTACCCACACTCCCAAAGCCTTTTGCAGGGCCATCCCCTGCCCATTTACTCTCTCCACATCCCTCTCCTCATCCTAGAGGATTCCCTTTGGGCAGAATCCTTTCAAAGGAAGCCTTTAGGCTCAAATCAAAAGGAGTTACACTTTTAAAGGTAATTCATTCTCTCATGTTCATTTGTTTTATTTTGCTTCTCCAACCCCCTAAACTCTTTTTATTTAATTCTTTTGTAACAACACCAGTATCTTCAATATACTAGTATGTTTTTATAAGATTTATTCATGCTACACTCTCACACAACTACATCAAACGGTTAAAGAACATACGGTTTCCGTGGATGGAGAAATTCTGCCTCCCGAAACGATGATTGTTCAATACTCATTTAACACCTTCAAAGGTGGCCATTATGATGTCAATATTTTTATATATGATATATAATATGTTTACTCTTTCCTTAAGCTTATGTATTTTTCATTTATGGAATACCACTATTGTTTCCATTATGGGTAAACACGATATCTTCATTTTAGGAAGTGCGGACTACCGCCCCTGAAAGTGATTTGATTCGTTAATACCATATGTGGGATGTGTAAAGGATAACTTTTATGATATTATATATATTATTATACTGGAATTATAATATACTCTTATATCATTATGATTACATTCTAGAAAATACGAAATAGAAATGGAAGTAGCGTTCATGCGTACGTACGACTTACCGTCTCCATGAACGGTGCATTTCATTTCTTACCTCTAAATGTGATATAATATTATAAATACATGTATATGCTGAATATATATGATATATATGTTATTCAAATCATTAATATTATTGTGGATATAATGAACCTTTGACCAAATTAACAACATGGAAGTGTAATAAGTCTATTTTTGACATAAGAACAAAATACCGACAAAATGAACATTATTAACTTAAATGATTACATGATGTTCATAACATGGTATAAAAGGAATAATGAACTTGAAAAAGGTTCTTAAGCAAGTAAAGATTAACTCATGTTTATTATTTAGGAGATTAAAGAACGGTCGGGGCAAGTCGAATACGAGGTATGGGACTTCGTCTCAATCTCCTTTCATTGAGGCATATTTTGTTTTATACACAACCTTCTTTTATATGGTGTATAAACCCCTTTGACTTTTATGTTTATTCAAAAGGAATATTTTTTATACGAAGCGTTTACTAAACGACAAAAGGGAATGTTTTTTTTGTACATATGCGGTGACAACTACTTCTCCGCCGCCATGACCGTTATTTGAGTTTCGACTTCCTCTACAAGCCATACCTTTTTTTAAAAAGAAAAATAAATACCATGTTTTACTTTTCTTTTACTTTGGTATTGAAAATGGTTTTCATAATGTTTTTATTATATCAATGTGTTGTATTGATATCTCCGGATTGAAGTGTGGAAATGTTATGTTTCCTTTATGCATGTTTTATGTGATATGATTATGTTATGGTTCTTGGGCATTGTTATGAAGACGGGTGGTTCCGTGATAAACTAAGGGTGGGTGATCCCGTTATAGCTCTCCAATGCATTGGGTAACGCGAAGGAGTGAAACGTTAAGGTTTCTCCGAAGATATTTAGGGAATATACTGTGATGGGTATTCCAAACGTAACCAAGAGGGTTACTCCCTACGTAAGAATGTTATGAATGCCTCAAGTTACCTTTATATCTTATGATTTCTATGATTTATTCATGATTTTATGAGGTATGTTAAAGTGGTTATGTTTTATGGGTAAAGTATGATTTCACTCTTATGTATGTATGTACCCATGTTTCCTTTCCATGTTTTTATAACCCATACTGATTTTTTATGCTCATCCCAAGTTTTTGAAATGTTTTTCACAGGTCAAGGGAAAGGTACATGATAAGATGATAGAGTCAAGGATGTTTCAAGAAATAATCCATGTTTTATTTTAAATGTGTTTCCATTGATGGGAATGAAGAATACTATCTTTATGTAACCACTTTGTTTATATGTGGAATGTAATGCAAGTTCTATGATCTAATTCTCTAAAACTCTAAAACCGAAAAGATCCTCAATGTGTAATCTTGTAATAACTCAAGATTAAGTAAGGTTTAAGGTTGGGGCCTTATAAAAAGTCCATATAAAATGAGTGTAAATGAAATGGTAAACCCCCAAATTTATAAAATACATAGGTTGATAGGGAACATGAGAAGAATATGATGATAAAGATGGAAAGTATAACATTAGAAGAAATAAAAAACATTACATATAGATAATCTATAAAGGATTATAAATAAGAGAGGAGGATAGGATGGTTATTCCCCTCTCCCTATGTTCACATCAACCCCCATGGAGATCGACATGTGTATCTTAATATTTATGCATTACCTCTAAAAATAATAATAATAATCATAAAAATAATTACATAATAACTATAATAATAAAATAAAAAATAAGAAAAATGTTTCAATTTCAAGAATATGACAATAATAATAACTATATAAATCATAAATAGTCATATCCATGTTATTATAAATAATAAAAACAGAACAAATAAATTCATTTTAAGACAAATATTTAATTTTTTTAATAAATAATAATAATTTCCCAAAAAATAACATCACACTACAAAAAAATTTGTATTTAATTATAAATTCATTTTATAAATTAAAAATAATTCAGTTAATAATATATATATCAAAAATAAAATATAAAACCATAATTATAATATTTCATAAATTATTCATGAAGTCCCTTAGGGAACTATGACATAAGAAATAGTGTTTAAGAAAATTGATCAACAAGCATAGTTAACATGCATGTTTATGAAAACCATATAGTAACCATTCATTACTCATTGAATTAGTTTTCAACTAATTCATTATTATTATGTGGAGCTTTTCTAACAGTTAAAAAACTATATATATTTTATATTTTTAAATTTTTAAAATTTATATCATTTTAATTTCTAATTTTTTATATTTTAATGGAATTCATTAAAAAGCTGAAATGTTATGGGATGAAATTCTTCTAACCATAACTCTTTTTCCCTATGGGGCTTATATGATATGTTATATGATACCCTTGCTCAACTTTGATAAATATTTTTTTTTAAAATTTTGAAATCATTAATATCGAAATAAAGAAAATTTCCCCTTACAAGCCACCGACTAAAATTAGAATATGGTTTAGATAGTAGAGGATTAATTAATTTTGAAACATTTTTATAATGTCAAATTTCCTATTATTTTTTATGAATAAACATTATTAAAAACTTCACAATTATAATTTCTCTTCCATGTGGGTACTCCCTGAAAAATTGATATAATATATATTTCATGCACTCCTTATTATGAATTCACCAACAAACAAAACCATTATATATATAACCACAAAAAGAAGAAAGATTTGAACTATTATTTCCTATAAATCATTTGTAAACATGATAAAATAAATATTATATAAAAATTATAAACTATTTATAAAATCCACCTTCATTTATAAATCCCATGGAAAACATGAAAATATATTCTTTGATGAAAAAAATTATAAATGAAAAAATAAAATTTTGTATTTATATTATCATAATAATCCACTGCATATGAATTTTTTGGCATCCAAACATAAAATATAGTTTTATTTTTCATCCAAAACTCATTCCGCTAGATAAACACTATAAATTTTGTCTCTCTGTTATAAAATTTAATATAAATATATAAAATCACTGGTTTTAAAATTTCTGATTGTCCAAAGGAAGAATTTGATCTAATGTTATCACTGTCTAAATTTAAAATTTTACTTCCAACAACCCATAATATATTATATTTTCCTAGGGCTAGTAACCCGACTAGATAAGAGGTTCTTGGTATAATAGAAAGATAAATATAATAAAATTTTTACACTTTTCCCCAAGTATTATTATTTTTCATGGATTTCAAACTCGTCAACAACCATCAATGTGGTTCTAGAATCTTTTTGGATATGTATGGTTTAAGATATTTTTTTCCAAAATATGTAGTAATAATGTAATTGGTTCTATATCAAAATAAATAGTTCACCCAACGAAACTATTCATGCATACAAAAAACCATAATGTCTTTTAAAAAACATTATACACCTCATAAAATAACAATATTTGAGTTATTCGTCCCATAATTGCTACATGAAACCTTCCAAAGACAACCTAGACACTAAAATCCATAGTTTATAGATGTGTTTAAAATTTAAAAAAAAATCTAGTTATTTTAACGCCATCAGTAACTTGATTCTCTTGAAATTATAAACAAATTTTGGAATATAGAATAATTCAATATGTAAAATTAAAAAATCACATCAAAAAACAATCAAATATAAACCTATTTTCATTTTTTTTCATATAAGTACGGTTTAAGAATTAAATGTTTTTTAAATACATATAAATCCCAAAAACAATATATATCCTTTAATTATAATGAAATCAATAAAAAATAATCAATTATCATATAAAAAACAAACAACCGAATGAATCATAATTCCAAAAAAAAATTTATACCAAGTAAATATATATATAAATATAAATATATTTATATGATTTTAAACAATCATAAAATCATTTCATGATACCAACTATAAAATCCTATACTCCTAGAAATGATAAAATTGACTAAAATCCATCATAAATGAAATCCGAAATGGATATATACATCCACAAAAATAAGGCCTTAAGCCTCATATGGATGAAGAGTGTCCAAATCACTAATACCAAATTATTTTGGATAATATAATGTAATATTTTAATTTGAAAAAAAATACTATTTTATTTTAATTCCAACTCAATGATATTGAGAACCAAAATATAAAAATCCTATAAGATAACCCTTCGTTAACCAAATAATAATAATCTCTAACCCATTCATTATCATACACAATAAGTGTCATATTTTTGATTAATTTTGAAATCCTCAAAAAAATGTATCATATTATAGAAATTAAATTTCATGTCAAAAATATATGTAAATATATAGTAGAAACAAGTCATTCATTTTCAAGCCACTAATAAGAATTTAATAACAAACAAAACACTTATAACCACCTTAAAATTTCAATTATAATAGTTTTAGAATATTATAAATGAATATAATTAAATTATTATTATTACAATGACATCATGATATATATATATATATATGAACATATATATTAAGCAAAATCTAGCAATTATTCATTTAATTTACATCCTCATAATGAAATAACATATTATATCAAATTATAGATGATCTATTTTCAAAACGTGGATAAAATGTAAATAATTATCCATTTCAAATACACCATGAATTGATATATAAAAATAATAATAGTTTTGTACCCATCAGATTAATTTAAATATATTTTAATCATTCATGTAAAGGAATCTCATTATTTCAAATAAATTATAATTCTAATTTTATAAGTTGTTTAACTAACCGAAAAAAACATAATTGAGATAAGGAAAACTACGTTCCTATTTTTTCACTTCAATAGACTATATAAGATAATAAAATAAAATATATCATGATTAATACAAAGAATAAATAATTATATTCTTATAAAATCTACTAACTCAATTATAATTATAAATAAGACATGATAATACATAGAATTAAATTGTTGTTATTTTTTAATTAGATCAATACTCAAAAAAACCATTTAATGTTATCTATGAAAATTATTTATGATATTCAAATTTAATAATGATTTGTTCAATTTAAAAAAATAATTAAATAAAAAATCACAAATAAACTAGTCACATTAGAAAAAATATATATTTATATATCAATATATCATAAGGAAAAATAATCAAAAAAATCAAAAAATATAAATTTAAAAGGGATAAAATTATTACAAAATTTCTTCATTGTCAAACCGAATCAATAATAATTCAAATACATCTTATTTTGAACCCATAATCTAAATAAAAAAATCTAAATTCATTTGTATTATCATCATTGATAATAAAATTACATAATCCCTTTCATTTCAAATCAATCCCAAAACCATGTTTGGAGTCGTGAAAAATATCATTAGATAAAATTAATTCTAAATTACTCGAGTTTACGATGTTAATTTCTACGTTTTTTTAAAACAAACTTAGACAACTCTACATATCCTTTTATCCTTATACTACTAAACCAATAAAACCCTTCATATAACTACAAAAGAAAATATTAAAAAAATAGGGTTGTTAAATTTTCAATGAATTCAATCCCTACTCATAACCAGTCTATATAAATTCCAAATATGTTTTAGATTTATTTAATCTGGTAAAGATTTTTTTTCTATTAATTTATTTTAAAATAAAAAAATTATATATTTAACATATATTTTCAAGTGACCACAATGTGAAAAAATAAAATAATATTCAACCTAGTGAAGGGTTAGAAAATACCACTTAGGCACATGCGTACCATCATATATTGGGTTTAAACTGTAAATAATTCTATTATTTCATTTTCTGGACTACTTCCCAAGATTTGACGATCCAAACACCACCTACCACTCAACTATTCACTAACAATCAAACAACACTTTGTGACATACCAACTTAAATTAATGGCCAGAATATCCATACTCCCATGCCACAAACCAAAGGTATGTTCATGATTTCCCTATTGTAGTATATGTACCATGGGTATCTTTCTTATATTTGTAATGATTTACTATTTATCAATAGTATTTAACAAAAAGAATAATTTTAACTGTAAAAAATATTAAACATCTTCTTTTATTAAATATTTGATTCAATATTTTCATCAAAATATGAGAAGAAGTGAAACATGGTTAATACAATAGACTATATGAGGATAAGATTAGATCTCAACTATTTTTCTGTGGAAAAATTCCTTTTTATAATAGCATCTCATTAAACTATATCTGAGATAATGGCATATTATCAAATTTGATTAATGATCGTACCTATAATATAGACCAAATGTTTATAGAGAAATATATACAACATGTTTTGAATATAGGGTGTGATAAAATACCGAGTAGGATACACCAAAGTATCGATGTAATTGGTTTTATTTGAATAATTCAACATGAGAGTTTCAAATACATTAACAAAATGTTTTATATTTTATATAATAAATAAAATAAAATAAAATTTTAAATTAAATTTTCCAAACCCACATACTTTTTTTATTTGTAATCATGAAAAAAATGAATACTGATCAATAAAAAATTCAATTTTAACTGATATAATACAAAAATATCACATAAATTAAATTAAATAATTGTGTATATAACCATGGGGTATAATAACCATGGTCCAATTAGAAAAAACCATAGAACTTGTCAAATATGGATCTACCTAAAAATTTATAATGTGAATATTACCATCAAGGACCCTAACTTATAATCGTGGGATCAGATACCGATAACCCCCTATATGAGACATGAATTAAAATAAGAGGTAGCATAAAATATAGAAATATAATACTTTTTTTATCATCTTTGATTTTAAAAAGAAAACCCTATTATTTAAATTGGATCTAATCAAATAAAATTAACAACACAACTTATAATAATAATGACATAATGATCAATGTTGTCAATTCTAACTATGAAATAAAAAACACGTGGAAGGGGTATAATAAATAGAAAAACAAATGATAAAAAACTATCCATAACATCAAAATAGATGTTATAGATAATTATATAATGTATTATTTTGATGAATCCATTTATAAGAATTAAATCTACCAAAAATCAAACATATAAATTCATATGAATCAAAACAGTTGACAATTATATTTTATCAAGCACTATTATTTCATAAAATTTGGTTTTTATAAAATAACACATTATGTGAATTTAAATTCAATATATTAGAAAATAATGTATTGAAAATATCCACTATAAGTTCCCATTTTGAAAAAGATGACTCTAAAAGAATATGTTAAGAACCTTGTGTAAATGGATTCAGTTTTAGAAATGAACCAATTATAAATCCTAGGAAACACTTTTATCTCAATGTTATAATAATAAAATACCTCGAGGGAATATACCATTATTAGAAAAAATAATTTATATGGATACTAATTTGATAACAAAATTAGTATAAATCACATGAACAATGATCATGTCCAATATAAAATAATTATACAGAGACACATTCTTGAAAACAACACAACAGTGATTCCTTAACCAAACATTGATTGATTAGAAATATAAATAGAATTTTTATGAATTTAGATCACTATCTATGTGTCATCAATAAGTGAAGAGTAGAGGTTGGTTCTTCCCCTATCCATACTTTTCCCATTATCCATATATAGAAAGATAATGTTTTCTTCCTTTTTAAAAACTAACTCCATGAAAAATAAAAATCAAAAAATTATATTAATAATGAAATGAACCAACCCACTTAGGCCCCACATGGAATAATAGTAAGATGAGTGTCCCACCCTAAGAAAAAATCAAATAGTCAAGGAGATAGATATTATCACCATGAATGAAATTAAATTTTATGGGATTTCTTATCCAATATATCTTATATAAATACAAATGAAATCCTCAAAATATATATTGTAATGAAAATAAAATATATACCCAATTGGGTATATCATGTATATGACACACTAAATATCCCCAAAACATAAAATAAAATTATAAAAAAAATCTAAGACTAAATTCATGTCCAACATCTAATGGAAAATACTAGCATAAAAAATAAAACAGATTGTCACAAAATTACTTAAAAATGTTTTAAACACCACCTACAACAATCAGCACCATGATCCTATATATACTAACACAACCTATAAAATATCAACAAATGTATCCACTTAACTAAATAAAATTTTCACAAAGATAACATGATTGATCTTTGGGATAAATTATGAGTGTTTATAATAATAACCAATTGAATTAAGAAAAATAGTAAGGATAAATTAAAAATGAACTCTGATTAAAAAATTATAAACCAAGTTATTCTTATGGAATTATGTCAACCATGCATATAATGGAAACCTAATCTTCTTATCTCATCTCTCCAAAGGTTTTATATTGAAGGGAACCTAATTAACCCAAAATTTCACAAGTCAAAAACAATTATACTATTTAACTCACCAAAATACTATGCCACATCTCTCAACATAGAGTGGGGGACCCACAAATTGTCATATAGGATGAGACAACTAAAACAGTATTGATCCCTATAAATAACACAATCCTCCTCAATTATAGAAAAGTAATGTTTTAGGGATTATTAAAATTGCATGTGGGTAATCAGTAACATTTATTAAGTGTTATTATTGACCATTCATAGAATATGTGGCTCCTCTCCTCATATACATCATGAGACTACAAACCCCCTCATATTTACACACATATATCACATTCATTATTATCACCAATATGAAGATAAATAATCTCATCAACAAATATTCCGCATAAAAAATATATTATAGTTTAGAAAATATAAAATATCATGTTCTAGGAGGAGAAATTATTATAATTGACTCACTATATAACTGATTATAACACACAAGTGTGAAGTTATTAAAACCAATAAAAATGGAATAATACATCACATTTATTTTTAGGTTCATGATATGTGGTAATTATATAAATTTTGGGCATGTGATGTGGATATCTAGTCCTTTTGGGTTAACATAAATAATCAATATTGAAGGATAAACAGTGTGAAGGACCAATGGTCTGATCGGGAACATAACTCCGTAGTATACTAGGTTCTTTGGCCATAATACATAGTATATAAAAAGTTTAAATGTTTTGTGGAACAAAAATATAACTACTAAATATACTAAAATGAACACCCAAGTCTGTTCATGGAAACATATTGTATACTAGATAGCCTATATATAATATAGGGACGGATAATTTACCAAACATGAACTTAGATACACACCATGGAACATGATCTATATATATATATAGTGTGTGTGAGAGAGACCGTTCATTACACCTTATGGGATATATATAAAATCATGGAATACCCATTTGTATAAAGTTGTTAAAGAAACTAATTATGACCGTGGTGAATAAAAAATGTAATTCTACTTTCTAAATCCAAAATAAACATTCATCCATATCATCCATCAAGACCATCATTCCCTCCATCTTCTCCAACCATGACTCTAGTATAGGTCAAGCATGATTCTCATAGAGACTCTTCCATATCCCAATGATTCATTAATATGTATCCATAAATTATCTGATCACCATATTCATTCCAAATTTTTGAATACACACCCAAACCCTCACTAGAAAAACCCTTTGGGTATACTCTACCACATGTTATCCCATAGTTCTAGAATTCCATTTTTATTATGTTAATTTATCATAATAAATATGTTGTGAAAGAGGTGATAAAGAATTTAATGTAATGGATTTCGAAAAAATGATGTTGGACTAGTAAGAAATGAATTTTAATTTATGTTAAATTATGAGAATGTATTATTGGAATGGTGATAAATTTATTAATTGATAAAAAATATGGAATGATTCTATATGTGAAACATTATGATGATCAAAAATTATTTTAAGAACAACAATTAATCACCCATAAAACAAAAACATATTTATTATAGATAATATATGAAGTAATTCAAAATAAAGAATTTCAGAAAGGATTTCTATATAATAGAAACTATAAATTAAAATATACAATAATAAAATAAGTTACATACATAATAAATAATCATGCTAATACAATTATAAATATACATAATGTTAAAAATATTATACATCCATGAAATATGAAATTAATACATGTTGAAAAGTTAATCATATAAATATTTCCAAATATTTGAATAATTATTATTTAGGAATAATTTTGACGTTTCATTATTTGAGATAATTAAATGTCGGGAAAAATAATTTGAATAATAAAAGTCTCTGGTGAACATAAATAATAAAAATGTTCCTACTGAAGGGATATTTTCATTCCTTCATGTGTTAGGATTTTATTAATATCCATTATTGATGTATCCACAAATAATGTTCCTCAAATGAATAAAGAACAAGATGAATTATCTCTAGGGATTCTCCAATTAATAGTGTCAAATCAATAGGAAATTTATAAATAAAATAATTTAATAATCAAAATTAGGTTAATATTGTCAAAACCCCATATATTAATTAGAAACTAGATACTTATAAGTTCAAGACATGATACTATGAAAAAGATATTACACGAATCCTTAAAAAATACACTCATTCAAGACATAACTATGGTATTAGAATCTATATTTTAATATCGATTTTTAATTTATAAATTGATAGCATCCACATGGTTAAAAATTATATATATATTATATTTTTCAAACTCTCATATTGAAATGTTAAATAAACCCGATTTGATACAACCATTATAAATATTATTAAATATCATCAATGTAATTCATTTAAAAAAATTAGTTCACTGAATCCTACAATCATTAAATGCATTTTTTCAAAAAAAATCATAACTCATGAAATGAGTTGATGGTACAAGGATCACATGTAATACCCGAGACCCTACTATAGTACCCAAAAACCAAATCCTACAATACCATAATCTAAAGATCCTTTATTAAATATTTATTTAAAATATAAATCTATGAAATTTAAATCGACAAATTTAACATATTTTTTGAATTCATTATATCATATTTTTTTTTTCACTTTTTCTAAAAAATTAATTTTCCAGCGATAAATATGATTTTCAAAATACATGTAATTTTTGTGACTTTATCATTATATAAGAATGACATATAATTTTTTAAAAATGGTTTTTAAAAAAATATTAATTTAAGTAAATATATTTTATGTCTTAATAATTACATGAACTAAGAAAACTAATGGAAAACATTTTTAAAACTAATTAAAAGGTAACTTAAATAAGAATTTTTTTCGATGTTTTCTTTGAATTAAATATTTTCAAGCAATATTTAGTTTTAGATTAATTTTAAAGAATCATAACCATTATTTGTTTTATTTTTTATCAATGTTTTTCATTAAAACCACTATCAAAGATAATTTTATGTTATATGTGAATTTAAATCTTAAGAAAATTATTTTTTAACAAAATGTTTTTACATGATTAAGTGTGATTAAATTTTAACAACTTTATAAATTTTATTTGGAAAAATGATATCAAAATTTGAAATAATAAATATAAAATTATTTTAATTTTTTGATTTTAATATTTTTTGTTAAAATTTATAAATGTGGGTCGAAATTAATTACCAATGTAAAATTAAATTAAGATAAATGTTATAAGTTAAAAAAATCCATAAAACACACAAAGATGTAAAAAAGTAGTGTTTTAAGTGATATTTTATCCATACTCACTATCCCCCACATTTTGTACATTTATTTTGAAAATTACTATAAATAATATAATTTTCATTTAAATACTATAATTTTACTCTATCACGGGCATTATAATTGAATATATATCAATCCTATCCATTAAGAAAATCAAGATAGTCATTTTCCCTTATGTACATACTACCATCATTATGAGAAATAAAATAATTTTTCCTTCACTACTAATCATTAATGGTTCTTAGAATCGAAATAATGAGGGAATATAATTTTTATAATAACATTAAGGATATTTTCTATTAAATTGGAATGACTTTTAATGATATTATCAATAAACTATCATCCACAATTCAATCATTTATAACCAATAATCTAAGAGGATAATACATTATTTAAATCATGTTGCATTTTCATATTTATTACCTATTATTATAAATTTTTTATAATCACGATATTTCGCACTAATTCACACTAAATTAGATCAAAATTCTTTCATTGTGATAATATTACCAAAAATCCACCTCATAACCATTCATTAAATTCAGGTATGTTAATGTTTGGGACCGTTTAACATCCAAATTGAACAATATAATGAATTTGTATCATGAATAAATATAGGAATATAATTATTATTATAATAAAAAAAATAATACAATAATTTGTTTTTTATTTAGTATATTTTATAAAAATATTTAATTCCTTCGTTAAGAAAAACCCCTTCAATAAACCAAAATCACCAAAACATTCTTGTTATCAATTTCAAAATCAATGTAGAAAGAGTGAAACACTCATTAAAGTAATTTTAAGTATCATGAACAATTATAAATAGTACCTAATAGTAAATTTACTGAACTATTAGTAATTAACATTTTTTGAAGAATGAATACAGACCCCACTATTATAAAACTAGCACAAATGATCAAAACTACAAACAACAAATGTGAAAATAGGTAGAATTCATATAGAAAATTATTATTTTTGAATAATATAAATAAAAATTGATGTGATTTAATTTATGGACATATTTATTAGGATAGTTTTGTTTGTTATAAAATAGATTATAATATATTAATTGAATTCATGATAAGAGGTAATGTTTATCATCTGAAACCCCCCAATTTCAAAAAACTTTTGTTATATGCACATAATTTTGATTATATAATATTTATAAATAATATTTTATATGTTATATAAAAAACTTTAAATATTTTTGGTATTTTAATATAAATTTTAATCCCTCTCATTCTAGGTTTTTTTATTTTAATCCTACCCAATCCATATGTGTGATTTCCATTTCAATTTTCATTCTTTGGGACTCATTCTATATTCACCACTTATTATATTTCATGTGGTTCATACATTTACATGAAATAATTCAACCATATTACTCATTTTATTTAAGGTATTTAAAAGTTTATATTTTTCCTCTCATATATTGTTTTGATAAAATAGTTACCAAAAAAAATTTAAAACCCGATTCCTTCAATGGTGGGGAACCGATCCTATTTTTTGGTAATGTAAAAGTGTGTGTGGTTTCATAAAAAATCATCCCTATCTGGATAATGGAAAATGGATTCAGTTGTTTCATATAAGCACATAGGTTCGATCACCCTAAAGAGGATTGGTTGACCATTGACTCAATCCTCACCCAAATTCACAATGAGTGGTCCTAATAATATTCACCTAGATAGAAACTCCCAGAGGATATTCTTTAGAATATATGAAAACGCTTTCTAATACATGATAAAATATCCTTCTACCATTTCCCTATTATCCTACTAATTCATACCATTATACCCAAATACAATTTTCCATAGATAACCTAGCACATTAAAAGTAATATCACCATGATTTTTATTTGATAAGGGTACATAATGTTCCATTGATGATATCCCTTCAAATAAAATTTGATTAATAGATATTTTCCAAGTCATCCACAGTATATTCTTGAATATAGAATTATTTGATATCTTTATTGTTCATTTTTTGGATATCTATATGTTTATTTTATAAGTGGTTTATTTGTAAATGTTATGAAAACTATTATTGAATCTAAAGGAAAATGAATTAGACTTAATTAAGTGATGGCTAGGATTAAAATTATATAGACCCTCAATCCATTGATATTTTTCATTAGAAAAAACTAGTTTTTTTGGTGTATACCACTTCCCAAAACATGACAGTGTCTTGAAACAACCCCTTAACAATATTTTTTGATGTTTGATATTATGAATTATATTAGTATGAGATTAATGATTATTGTTATAAATTTATTAATTCATTATCATGAATATGGAATTCATTCATATTCTATTCAAAATGACTTGATGTTGTTCATTTATTTCTACCAGATCAAATTTTCAATATTTATGTTATGAAATCTTCCACTATTTGATACTCCTTACATGGAATTTTTTATTACCATTATTTTTTCCCTAGTAGAACTTGATAAAAACTATATGTAATTTTCAAGGATATGAATGAAGGGTTAACCATTATATTTCTATATGCACATGTTGTATCATTTCTTTTCAAATTTTATCTATGTAATAATATTTCCTACAAAGACAAATAGGATATTGGATCCTATTCTAAATATCATATTATATAATAAAAATTAATTATAACTACCAGATATGGGTTTCGGGGGTCTCATATGATACATTTAGTATCATATAAAGATTATTAGAATCATAGGGGACTATATTTTGAGGCACCATGTTATATAAAACATTTTATATGAAAAAATCAAGATTCCTTTGGATCACTCCAAAAAAAATAATAGGAATTTTATTTTATTGTTCCATAACTTGAGTTAATTACATTTATTCCATTATATAAAAATGGAGACTAATATGAGGAGTGAACATTGTATTGGAACCCATAGTCAATGATGATATATTCTCACTAAATAAGTTAATGAATCCAGAGTTGTGGCTAATCACTTTTTAACCATATTAGTGAATTTGGCCAAATTAATGAAAAATTATATCTCCCACAAAGAGTGAATATATGATCCACAACATTTTCTAAACATGTTCGATTGGTTCACACAATAAAAACCTCCTGGTTTTAGTGTAACTACTACTCCATTTCATATTGAACAATGGATCAAGTCCCTAGATATAATATATTCGAATTTATGTAGTTGTGAAAAGAAAAAAACCTTTTTTTATTCTATCCTATGATGGGAATTTTGTAGAAATAATGGTATATAATTCAAAAACTGTGGAGTAATATAAGATGAATAACATTGAATGGGGATATTTAAAAGATCTATTCTATAAAAAAATTATCCTCATGAATTATAAGAAAAAATGGAAAGAGAGTTCCTCAATCTTAGATAAAAGGATGATGAAAATGTTTCAGTTTGTGATTCTAATTTTAAAAGGTTAACAAGATTTTTTTCTAACTATGTAAATAGACCAGAAGAAAATATTTATCACTTATATGATGTCTTAAATCCAATACAAAAATGGGAATATATCCCCCATAACTTTTCATAATGTAATGATATAGTCTCAATATCTATTAATATATAAAACGAGTTATCTGTGATTTATATATCTGTGGATATTTTATAAAATAATTGTTTAAGAGAGAATCATGGAATAAACAATGTGAAGAATTATAATAATGGATAATATTTCCCAATTTTGATTTTTTTGAAGAAAAAATCGCGATTTCATGAATGGAACATATGTTTTTTATGATATTCAGAAAAAATAACCACACTAAAAAATGAAATAGAAAGGGAAAAAATGTTGATGTTAAATGAATTAACTATTGGTAAATAGTAAATTAGGTGAAAAATTTCCCTAACCATTAAGATAATTTACCTTATAAAATGATAATTTTGAAAGGTCAAGAATATACAATTACTAAAGCTGAATTTGAAGTTCCCCATGATGTGGTGACAAATGTATTGATTATTTATAATAATATAGATAATTTTCATATTCATATCATGTGTCTTAAAACACTTTTTTATCTTCCATGATTTCTAAAAAATTACAAATTGATCTAAAATCCTTTTAAATAAGTTATCAATCAAGAAACCAAGTGTGAATCTAAATGAATCAAATATGTGTCAAAAGAACTCCAATTATGAAGCATGGGATTACCATATTTTTATATTTTTATATTATAATTTTTTTTATATTATCCTTGGTATAGATTGGGTTTTAATGTATAATGTAATAATTTTTTTCTACGTGAAGTATATTAGGATTCATGAAGGTGAGGTGGAATGTGTTTTCATTTTTGGGGAAACTATATCATATAATTCATTTATAGATCCTCCTGTGATAGATATACATAATGAAATTTGGGAAATAGAAGAACATAAAGTGAGATCTATGGACAAGGAAGATATATTAAGAATAGAGGATGTGACTATGGTACAAAATATCATTTATGTTTTTCATAATAAATACTGGGTCTTTCAACAGAGTGTGAGGTTAACTTCCCCACTAAACCTATTCATAATGTAAGGATTATATCCACAAATAATTGAAGAATGGAAACCAAACTGTCAGTGTAATTAAAGAAGAAAATACAATATTTTTTTACAAGCATCTTATAAGACTAGTTTTTCATCATGAGTAACCCCTCTTGTTTTCTAAGAATAATGATGTGTCTATGAGGTTTTACATCAATTATATAAAGATAAATTCCTTTACTGTATTAAATAGATATCTATTACCATGAATTAATAAAAATTTGATAAACCTAAATGATCTAAATTATTTTCAATGATTGATATTCTATACAGTTATCATCATCTATGGGTGAATAAGGATGATATACCAAAGAAGACATTTAAAATAGTGTATTTACATTATGAGTTTTTGGTAAAGTATTTCGGATTTACTAATATACCTTCTATATTTATAGAGATGATGAATAGAGTATTCAAGGGATATTATGAAATCTTTTATCCCTGTATTAATATATGATCTCTTGATATACTATATAAGCTATGAATATCATGAGTGTCATCTACACATAATTCTAGATCCCTCGGGAAAAAGGAATTATATGCGAAATATAGAAAGTGTGAATTTTGACTCAATTAAGTTTCTTTTCATATACATATTAGCTATATGGATTGAATAAATATTGATGTTTCAATGATAAAACGATGTTAAATAATGGAAAACATATATGGACATAACTGATATATGAGGTTTCGTTATTTTAGGAGGTTATAATCAGTAGTTTGGTTACTATATTTTCCAAATTTCCCAAACTATTGACAAATTAAAACATAAAGAGTATAGATAAAAATTTTCATAGGAATGAGGTAAGGTTTTGAAGAATTGTATAGGATATTATCTAATGGACCAAAATTAAATGTATAATTAGTGAAGTAATTATTTTTAATTTATAGTGATTCGTCAGAGAAAGGACATGTTTGTTTCCTTATATAGAATTATAGGCGTATTTTCTTTGAAAAAATGAAAGTTAATATACTTGCATCAAACTATAATAATCATAACCTTAACTAGAATTTATAATCTTTATTTGAAAATATGGAGACAATACATCTATTGTTAAGCATACTATATATATAAATATATACTCTATATAAGATTTTCTGATATATTGTCACTTAAAAGTAGTTGAACATGATTAAAGGATCATTTTTGTAAGGGCTAAATGACTATGATTTATTAATAAAATATAACCATGGAATGGAAAAAATTGGTTGATGCATTGAGTAGGATGGACCATGGAATTCTAACCACAATGAGGATATATAATTACCCAATATAGAGGGATCTAGTAAAGATGGATATGGTGTGTTTTATGTAAGGGTTTCCATCATTCATTTATAAGATATATCCAAACCATATTTACTAAAATAAAATCGATATGTACTATGGGGATGATGAGAACTAAAGAAGTATATTTAAAGTAGTAAATAATGGGTAATTGATAGATTTTATCTATAGAGACAGAGTGTTGGTGTTTGTGAATAATTTTTGTGTTCTATTTGTACCATAGTTGAAAAGAAACTGGTAGATGAAGAACATATATCAAATTTATCTATACACCATGGTAGAAAATATATATATTTGGATTTAATATAACATCTCCAAAGTTATTGTATAATGTAGTAAATTTCAGACTATTTCACCATATGCATAGTATTCTAGTAAGTGAATGTTAAAATTAAACATACTAATGGAGTCCAGAAACCTCTAACTATACATATATATAGGTGGGAAAATCTTACAATGGGCCTTTCCACTAGAGCCCCAAATAATTTAAGGAAGAGTGATGATACATGGTCCATCATTGATCATCTTACAAAGCATTCCCTTTTCTTAGAAATAAGAGTAATTATACCCTTTGAAATCCTTTCTTATCTCTACATCAATGAAATTGTATGGATTTTTGGGGAACCTATATACTTTTTTTCATAATGAACTTCAGTTTATATCAAAATTCTAGAAGTGTGTTCAAATGGATCTCTAAAGAGAGATAAGTTTAAGAACATAATATCATCTAAAAATAGACGGGTATTTTAAAAAGGACTATCCACACTTTAGAAGACATTATGAGGTTATTTCTCTTAACATCCAGGATATGTGGGATAAATTCATACCTTTAGAAAAATTCTTATGCAATAATAGTTTCTAATTGAGAATAAAACTTTCAACATATGAAACTTTTTAAACAAAGAGTATTTTTACTCAAACTAGTAATGAAGAAGTTATAGAAAGAAATATAATTGACCCGCAACTTATAAGGGATATTAATTTAAATGTATAGATTATTCTAAATCATATTAATGAATTATAGGGTATACTGAATAGATATAATGATAATTCAAAGAATTCAATGTAATTTCATGTTAGGGATCATGTATTATTGTAGTTTTTATCGTTGAAATGAGTTTTATGATTTTGTAAAAAGAGGATTTTAGGGACTTGGTACATTAGGCCTTTTGAAATAAAATAAGTAATTGGAGTTGTATATTATTGATCGGCTATTCTGCCCATCCATTTTAAAGAACATGATATCGTACTTGTATCATTACCAAGGAAATATATTCAAGATCCAATTCATGGGATCACGTATAAAGGAATAGAATGGGGGTCTATATTTTCTTATAGTAATGATCATATCGAAATTCTTCACATAAGAAAAACAGTGTTTCAAAATCTAACAACTCAACTAGTGGAATCCATTTTAATAAATCACAAACTAGAAGAATCAAACTTGGATTATCAAGAACATGTGAGGAATTAATATCCAATTTTTTTTAATAACTAATATATACCAAAATTTTGAGGGAGAAATTATTTAAGTGTTTCATAATGTATTATTAGAGACCATATTGTAGTTGTTAAACACCATATCCTTTACTATAACACTCTAAATAGAATTGATTAAACGATTTATTAAAAAATAAATTATAGAAATTGAAATTAACCAATTTAACTTCTTTTTTGGATTCATCATATCAAAATTAACTTAGTATTAGTTTTTTGAGATTTTCTAAAAATGATGATTTTAGTTGATTAATAAAGTTTCTAAGAAACTTGAAATGTGTATGACTATATTATTATATAAAAATAAACTAAAAGGTTTAAAAAAAATTACCTAATAAAATATGAATTTAAGGGAACATATTATTTTTTAAAAAATATTCTTTTAACACATAAAACTTATGGTAAACATTTTTAGAACAAATTAAAGTGTCACATTAATAAAAAAAACTTGTTTCGACCTTTCTACTAAATCATGTATTTCAAGGATGGAACGATTTTAGATTTCATTGAAATAGTAATAAAAAATATTTTTTATTATAAATCATTTTATTTCATTAAAATCAGAATCCATGATAATTATATCTTATATAGAAATTTAAATCTTAAAAATACTGTTTTTCTAAAAATTATTTCAATGGGATTATGTGTAGGTAAAATGGATAGTCTTAACCATTCCCATTAAAATTAATTAGTATGGATTGAAATTAATTACCATAGTAAAAGTAAATTAGGATAAAAGATAAAATATATAATACAAATCTATAAAACACTCAACATTGTATTGAAAAAGAGTAGATGAGGTGGGTTTAGACCCACACTCTCTATCACTAGATATTGTATCAAATTATTTTCCACTAAAACATTATTAATAATAATAAATTATTTAAAATAAAAGGATCACTCCCAAAAGTATCATTCACCTCACTTATAAAAGTGAATATATCTACCACATAAAGTCTCACTGTTTTTGAAAAATTTATCCTTCTAAATATACTAAATTTATCCTCCTATAATCCTATACCATGTTATAATTCTTATATTCCCAACTAGTTACTACAAGGACTTCATTTCCTAGGAGTCTTCTAAAGAAATTTCAAGTCGCCAACGTGATTTTTATCAACTACTTATCTCTTATTGTTAATTATATTTATTAAATTTAATTATAGAAACAATAATATATTTATATTACTATCATTTATATAATTTAATGATATTATAGTTTGGTTATAACAAATGGGTATTCATCTATCCCATATATTAAGATAACAAAACCATTATTCATAGGAACCTATGAACAACCACCACCGCGAGACACGAAATTCATTTTTCATCCCCACCCATAATTTATGGTTCCAAGTATGGATTTTATGAGGGAATATGATTATTATTATATCATTAAGGATTTGGTCATATAAATTTAATATTCTATTAATGATTTAATTAATGAACTATTATTGTTAATTCAATCATTTAAAATAGGTGTTTTAAAAGGGAAATATTTTATCAAATTATGTAATATTTTAATATCCATTACGTAGTTTATAATTTTAATATATCACACTAATAAAGAAATTAATATTGTTATTCTTATGGACTAATTACATTATAACATAACCAACTCATAATCATTATTTAAATTAGGTTGTGTTCATGTTTGGGTTAGTTTAAGCACATACTCAAACAAAACTATGAATCTATATCAAGAAAGTCTATTTGAACATATTTACTAATTTAATATAACAAAATTGTCATATTTATGATTTATTTTTTATTTTTATATGTTATATTAATATTTAGTTTACCAGGTAATAAAACAACTTTTCATTGACAATAATCAGAGAAACCTGATTGTTATCAATTTAATTTATGTGTTTAATATACAACCTATTTGAGATTTCATGTCATAAAATTTCCTTATTGATAGTAATTTAAAATCAATTTAATTTCATATATTACAAGGGGTTTTATTGTATTGTTATGTAAGGCATATGTGGGGTTTTTATGTGTAAATTTTCATTCTTTCGTACCCATGTTATATTAACCACCTATTTTAATTTTTTTCATATGAACATTGAAATTAAAGTGTTTATATATATTAATAATGATATTTAAGGGATTAGAAATTCAATAATTTTATTCCTTCCTCATATTCTTTTGATTTAGGTGTTATCGAAACCGTTATAAAACATAAAATTCTCCTTCGAGGAAAAATTATTACATTTTGTTAAAGTAAAAGTGTGTTTAGTTTAATATAAAATACATCCTTATGTGGATAAAATAACGTGGATGTGGTTATTTTCTAGATTCAACTACATTTAACCACCTAGAAAGGGCTGGATGATAAATGAATCAATCATTACCATGATGTACGATAAGTGGGCCTAAGACTGCATACATGGATATCACTTCTGGGGGGATATGATTTAGAATATTTTCTTGATATTTATCACTCATAAAGAAGGTTTTTCTATAAAATTGACTTGGTATCCTACCAATAAAATCTATTTTACCCAAAATCAAATTTCTATGGATAACCCGTCACATTTAAAGTACCATCACCACTATATTTCCTTGATAATGGAACTTCATATTCCATTGATGATACCCCATGAATTATAATTTTATTAATGATTGTTATACTTGACATACAAAATATTATATTTCATGGGGAATTATTTTAATTATGTATTTATCATTATACTTATTTCTATGTGTTTATTAAATATTTTTTCCTTTGGGAATGTTATAAAAAGTCTTTTTGACTCTTATGGAGAATAAATTTGGCATAATCTGGTAATGGGTGGGGATCAAGACTATATAGACCAAAAATTCATCAGTATATATAATGGGAGCAAATAGTTTTGGTATTGGTGTATATTATAACATACCAAGTTTTAGAGCTGCTTGAATATTCCAAGGAAATTTGAATTTTCATTTGGTGGATGTAAAAAATATTAAACCAATATTAAAAACAAAATTATGGAAGTTTAAACACTTTGAGGTGTTTTTTTTCAATGTGAATTAAGGTATGGGAGTTGTATTGGAGGCCTGGATGATTTTTAAGAGTGTTCAAATATGAGAAATAAAATTGGGAGAGATTTCTATGGGTGAAGGGATGGGACACAGTTAGTGCTAACTGTGTGGCTCAACCGTGAAACCTATTTTGATAAGACACATAGTTTAGTTAGAAATAAATGGTGTCCTAGGAAATCATGAGAAATGGTGCAGAGTTTTTGATAGAAGTTCATGGTTTGCACATGGTTTGTTTAATCATGTTTTTCAACCATGAGTGGTAGGAGTTCATTGATATAATAACTCAAAATGGTTGAAAAATTATTTGTAAATAGTGTGAGGTAACTGTGCGGATTGTGGGTTATTTGTATAGGGAACCACATGGATAGAACATGGTTTTACTAACAGTAAAACTTAACTATTAACCTCTTCAAAAGTTTCAAAGTCACAATTTCCCCTCCAATCATAAAAGGGGGTTTACCCCCTTTTCCACCCTTACATCTCCCAGTACCCCCGCATGAATCCTCCTCCCTCTCCCCTTAATTGGTTGGTTCCAAATTTATAATTATCCCGATTCAAGTGAAATTAATCTCATTAGAAGCACCATATGTAGTTTTTTGGCTCTTTTAATTTTTCTCATTCCAATATGAATAAAATCATAATATTGGAGGACTGAGGCTTCCTTAGTATAAGGTGGGTGGTCTTCGGATTTTCACTTAATGTTTCCTCATTTATATAATAGTGGTCATTTATCCACACACTAAATATTCTACATGTTTCTACTAAAATATGAAATATCATGAATTGATCGCATAGAAATTTTTAGGTGTTCTTTTACAACCTAGTACATGGATGGAGTTTCATGAGCTCAAACCAAACAACAACATCGTGGGTTCAATATTATGTATTGGCGACTATTTTTTTTATGATCAAGAAAACAATAATGTGTGTTTATCTAATCCTTTATTATTAATGTGAAAAAATAATCATATTAATGTGGAAATGAATTGTAGTTTGGAATGTATGAAATATATTTCCCTTATTCATCACTTGAGAGTGAATGATTTAAAATAGAAGTAATGAATTTTTATATGGTATGAATATTCCATTGACCAAGTGACTGGTTATAAATGATAAGGATTATCAGTATTAAATTACATTGTTTTGTGATAAGGGAGTTATACTACAATAGGCCTCTTATCCTTGTTTAATGAAAGGGGAATAAATTAAATTAAATTGAAATGTAAAGGTTTCAAAATGGAAAATTAATGGTTAGTCCATGTTTTTTAGAAATTTTTAAATTATTAATTATCAATGTTGTTAAATAAAATTAAATAATGTAAATACTGTAATTACTTGTAACATAACCATTCTTGACACTTAGGAATGAAATATTATGAGTAATTACTTCAATTTTAAACCAACATGGATTATTATCATTTACAATGTTTGAAAATTAAAGGAAACATATATGATTAACATATTTTTCCTTGAGAAATACTCAGGATCTCTATATTAGATACCTTGGATGAGATGATAGTAGTTACAAATGATGTTAAACCTTGAGTGATACCCCGGTTTCATACGAAGAATTCACTAGATGGTATCATAAGTTAGATGATTGATATTACACCTAATTTTATACGTGTATTCATTATGTTGAGTGACCTAGATAGGAACATAGGTGAAATATCAATCTTCTAACTTATGAGAAACTCCCGATATTCGTATGTGGAATTCCCTATTGGGGATTAGTTGGTTAGTATATTATTATTAGCCTTAGGAGATACTTGGGTTCCTTATGCTGAAAAAATTTAATAGGCTTATAGGATATGAGAAATCATACAATTCTTGTTATCCATTTGTGTTACATTAAATGATAAATAAATGTACCATAATAATTATAGAACATTATACGATCATCATTATATATCGAAAATCCTTATTTTATCCATGGGTCCAAAAATTATAGTGTAGTACATGGACTCATGGGAATATTTTACACGGGTTCTATCTTTATACTTTATTATCCTCATGTTCAAGGATATCTATCATTGGATGAGGCATGTATTGTCTGTCTGGAATTTATGAGGGCCCTAATATAGACATGGTTTACCATTAATTATTTCAATATAGAACCTTATTATCATACCTACACAATTACTATTTTGTATTCATGGATTGGATTTAACTAGAAACTACCGGTGGTGGCCCATTGAGTTTCAGTCATACCTTGATTGGTTCATCATCATGTACCTAGATAGATCTCATGGCTTCAAGTGAGGTTCTTGGACTATGCCTCTTATTATTATTCTTTATATATTTGGACTTGACATGTGAGATGGGGATTAACTATGTATTTAGGATTCCTATATTAAAAAAGATTCATTATTTATTTATTATTTTTTTATTCTAGCCTTGTAGTATATATATGTTGTATTTATAACTCAACATGTTCATGCATGGATTGATTATTCGGTGTTACCCTAGTTATATATATTTATTTCACTACCTTCAATTAATTATTTCTTTTGATATATTCATTACTAATACAAAATGTATAGTATCCATACCATACCCAAATTGGACCCTCATTGATAGCTAGCAACCTCTGTCCTACAAGGATACACACTTGAGGCCATGTGACCCATCGGCTCAGTTGCTGTTTCTTTAGAGAGTCAAGTTAGTTCCTTAAGAAGTGGTATCATGGATTACTTTTCATTTGTATTACTATTTCATGGCAGGAAGATAGGAGACTATGAATGTTATATCAGTTGTTAAGTAGCTCGTGTGTTGGTTCATCCAAACCATCAAAGGTGGTATCATACATTACTTATCTGTTATATTACTATTTTGTTGTTAGAAGATAGGATATTATAAATTTCTTGGAACTTTCTAAATGGCTTGTTTCTAGGTCTAGCCATCCCACATAAGGGGAAAATATATTTTTTCTAGGGATGAGATTATTCATGTTGTTGTTATTAAATAAGATTACAATTTCACCCGGAGTGATTTAGGTTCATTCCCACAACTTATTGATTCGTGGGATTTATATTATTTTACCATTGGCCCAATATTGAAAGGAATTATTTTTTATAAATAATTATAGGAATAATTAAATTTATTTATATTGAATATTCCATTCCATGTTAATTGCATTTACTAAATTTCTAATTGCATATGTTATGTTCCTAGGATGTTACATTTGTATTGTGATAGTATATCATGTAATGGGATTGAGAAAACAAAATTAGTTATTAATATGTATTCATTAACCTAAAAGGTATTTTCCTATATATATTGACGATGAAACCTTAAATAACAAATTATGATATGTTTAATCCATTTAGCTAAAGTTACCTTGGTTGAAACATTGGTTGATTTTAGTTACATTGATTCCAATTA
This sequence comes from Viscum album, assembly GCA_963277665.1. Lineage (NCBI taxonomy): Eukaryota > Viridiplantae > Streptophyta > Magnoliopsida > Santalales > Viscaceae > Viscum > Viscum album. Next base: position 999,455,779 of record OY728135.1, read on the forward strand.
TATTTTATAAATATTTTACTTCTTTAAAATTGGGAAGTAAAACCATCTAATTGATTCATCATATTTAAACTGATTCATTCTAATACCTGATTTAACTTCTGGTTGTAGTTACATGAATTCCAATTGTAAATTATAAAGAATATGCATTTATAATTTGGGAACAGTAATTCATATAACTAGAAAGTTGAATAAATATAAATGTTGTAAGAAATTAGACTCACAAAATGTTTTGGTTGCTTAGGGATATTATAAATTAATCTTCATGAGTAGGTAATTCATGGTATTTTATGATTATGAGATAAATTGTACTCAAACAGAGTAGTTCGGTCTTGGCATGATATGATTATACGATAAACCCACTAAGATACAATTAAAAATTAATAAATCAACTTGTATATGGTTGTACTTAATATGGTCTAGTTTTGATATAATGGGACCCCCATCAGTTTCCTTTATCTTTATATGTCTCTATAATTTACCCCATGGGGGTGCGGTTGTGATAAATAAGGGAAGGCCATTTAATGTTTTAGGACACACTTTAATGGTGTTACATATAAATTCATAGTGGAATATTACTAAATTGATTCCCTTAAATGATAAAAGTCATCTTATTTACATTAGAGATTCATTCATATGATTTATTAAACATTAAAACTCCAATTACAAACGAAAGAATTTTTTCATCTATATCCTAGAATTGGAATTTTATTGAATTGATCCTAGTTGTGATAACATATAACTAAATTATTTATATTTAAAAAAAATTTGTGGTAAATATCCTAATATTTCATAACATCATATAAACAATGTTCTTAGTATAGTCGTATTTATAACCATAACTTGATATTATATATATATGGTAAGATTTAAATGTTGTAATAAATGATCATTGATTAAACACCATAAAATGAAATATTATAGAAGTATTTATTGAATGGACCTTCATGCAGTGTTCATTTATAAATGTTTCTTTTATAGTTGTGTTGAAAGGGGATGTGAATATTGATAATATATTTCAGTATCCTTCTTTAAAGGTTCTATTGGACCTTGATATTAAGAGATGTGTCCTTGTAAACTTTTTTGGAATGAAATAGTTTATGTTTGATTCCTTTTGTATGTAAGTGTCTATCCAGGTTGAGGTTTCATCCTTAGAAATTAAATAATTTCTAAATGATTATAAAGAGTTAGAAACATGAGGTGTCGTTCAAGTGTCGTTTTCACATATAAGGACTCTTTGGATAAGATTACACCCTAAGTAGTAGATGGTTGGTCTTAAGTATGATGAAAATTGTTAAGGATGTTAGTATTGTGAAATGATCTAATTTCACATGATAGACATTCCTAGAGAATAGTCTCCCACCTTTATGAACATGTGGTATTTTCTCTTTTGTAATAAATGGCCCATATAGTAGTGTTAGGTAACATAAATCTAGGTTACATAGTTTCATCGGACCAATTAATTAAAATATATAGTGTTAGATGTTTCTCTATTTAAATAGTATACTAGAACACATTATAATATGCAATACACCTCACCCTGAGAAATAATCCATCAACCCATTTTTTGTTCATTGGTTTTTTTAAAATCTCAAGAATGTTTAAAATTAATATGGTTGTATAAGACCATAAATCTTGTTCTCTCATGAATTCCTACGGAAAAAAGACCATTCTCATGTAAAGTATATGATCAAAAGTTATCATTGATGTATAGTGACCTAGGTGTCAAGACCTTCTTGTGATCTTGGTATCCTTGAGATAAAAGGTTGAGTTATCCCAATGATTCCAGATGAGTTTTTTTTAAAATATCCATGGTGAAAACATTATCGATTTAGGCTAATTTTGGGATTTACTATAAACACTAATGATGTGTGTGAACATGACGTGGGATGAGTTTCATGCATGCATGTATGAGAAAACATGGTTTAGCTTACTAATAAGTGGATATTTTTCTCTCTATGCATGTTAAATCCTTACATAGGCATGTTTTCCACATTCAAAAACCATGCTCATTGGTGATGGAGTTGTTCTATTGGATGATTCCCTATTGTTATTAATATGACACCCATAATAATCCTTAGATGCGGAGTTTTGTTTCAATCATGAAAATGGTATTCTTCAAGGTATAGGGGATGTAGTTATGGAGGACCATTTGATAGTAGTCAAAACTACTTCTATAAGATAGTGAGGCTAATAAGATTTATTTTATAGTCTATGAGACAATACTATACTTAATTCTTATTTATGGGTTGGAATCGAGTCTAGATGATATATTTAGGACCAGGATACCTTAATGACACGAGTGATGTTCCGGGTTGTTATAATGACTATGCATGCATGGAAACATGAAAATTAAATTGTTGGTTTTATAAAAAACCACCAGAATACAAATAGTTTCATCATTAGAAATATCTGGTTATTCTTTAACAATAATGAGTACCCTAGGTAATATATTCATTAGGATTGAGTAATGATGATGTATTGGCAATGCATTTTAGCTTCTTCAAATGTGCCAACCAGAGGTGGTTTGGCCATATTTTCATGTGAATATAGATATAATTGGCATCAAACTGTGAAAAGAAGTTTTCTTTGGGAATTAAAAGAGTAGGAGTGGTGTTACAAGACCAATTATTGGGACTTGACACATAGTCTAGAGGTGTGGTGTCAGGAATTAGATAGAGGAAGGTAAATCCTATTTTGACATGATCATGACTTGGAGATAGATATAAACAATTATTTATGGAATCCTCAGTATATCATCATTGGGTAATCCTATTTTTTAGGATATTATGACCAAGAACTTTACACAGTCCTATGTATGCGGATAGAGAATCAGTTATACACTGATTTGGGCGAATTAAATTAGGACAATCAACATTTTAGTTAAGGGATGAACCTCTTAGGTGCAGTTCTTGATTAGAGGTATGAAGAAAACCACATGGTGTGGAGGACACCATAATCTATTGATCATGACACACATTGTGTGAAGGGTTGTGAGAGTATGGGACCAGTCATGAGATGGTCATTTTCTCATTCAATTAAATATGGGACCCAGTATGGATGGATTTCTAGGTAAATTGCAGGCACAAGATAAGTCTTTTGAGTACTTATTGATTGGTTTAACTAGAAACAGGTCTCTATATAGGAGAATACTATCTTTATTGACCACATGTATTCAAAATTAAGAAATCCATTGATTTACTCATGGACACCAACAGATTCTTTTACATGATCCCCAAGTGAGATAGATCGATTAGGCTAAGTCACTCTTCTTGATATATAAACTTCTTAGCTATGTACAAATAGTTTACTTGTAAAATTCATATAATAGTATACCGTGTATTGAATCTTTAGACCCTATTAGTTGAATTTCAAGGTTACCGATGATTTATAGTTGGGTAGAGTTTCTTTGGGCATGGAAAAACTGTACCTTGCATGCGATGAGTTAAGATGGGTGCATTTTATAGATCGTCAGTTGATTTCCAAGAAGAGTTGTCATGACCAGACTATGCTAGGTCAATAATAATTAATCATTTTCAATAAAATTTTGGATCATAGGTAGTGTCCTCATATATCAATGAGAGTATCATGTTGGAAATTATGCCATGATTTTTGATACAATGCTAAGAATGTGATTTATTGGGATATTATAATAGCGGGAATCTCATGACCTGGAATTGGATGTTCAAATATAGAATATATACAGAGTTTCTCCACAGTCTATCTAATGAAAGAGATTAATATTTCATCGTGTCTTGAGGTATAATGGATTTTATAAACATCATTGTGATGTTTCGGCTTTGGTAACGAGTGTTGGATTGGGTTTTAGTAGTTTAAGCACCATATGCTTAAAGAGATTCTTGGAGGTGCATTGAGTGATAAAAAATGAAACAAAACCATTTGAATGTAAACTACAAACCACAGTACTAAGTGATGTATTGATTATTTTTCCAAGGCATCTTATAGATTAGATGTTCTAAGGTGGAATATCAAATCCTTTTTTAGACATGGTTGAATAATCGAAGGATACATGAATTTTCATTGGGGGATGGGAGAAATATTGACCCAAAATTGATAATTAAAAATATTATGGTTGGAATACATTAAAGTTTTTTTATTGCTTTTAAGGCTCAGGAGGTGTCTTAAAGAGATAAAGGTGTTTTGGAAGTGTTGTGATTCAAAAACACTATTCTGTAGACACATCCACAGGTGCACGGTATGTGCATGTTTAGTGAAAAATTTGTGGGTAAAACATGAGCATATTTTGAGAAGTCTTGTGGTTTGGTTAACAATGTGAGGCTTCTTAGACAACCATTTAAAATGGTGTAGTAGTGAAGAGTGACGAACACAATTAGTGTATGGTTTTTTAACTATATTGTTCAACCGTGCACAATATGAGTGATTTGGATTTCTATTTGATATTATATTTGTGTAGGGAGAGGATCTTATGAAACTAAACACTCACGGTCACCCTCTCTAGTAGATTTTGGGTTTCCTATTTTGGATTCTCCCTCATATCTTCTTTGGGTTTCTAATTCTTCTTTCCTCATTCTTGGTCCATATATATTTATCATTTTTCTCTCATAGGAATTGTCCTATAGACTAATAATTTAAATTACCTTCCCAATTATCTTAGTTATTGGCTAGATCTATTTCCTCCTCTACTCTGATTTCCAATCTCACTCTCTATTTTGTGCATCTCCCATCTCCGGATCATCTGGACCTTGAGTAGATATGATGTTCAATCCCAAAGAGATGGTACTCATCTCTCGTCAGTCTATATCCAAATTAGTGGTTCCCATTGGTTTTTGATTCAATACGCTCAACCCAATGTTGAATAATACAGTCTTCATTACATCGATGGCAACATGGTGCTTGGAAGGTTGGTGTCATCACTTGCACACATGTGGTAGAAGCGAAGATGGCTCGTTTTAGCTTCATTGATGCAACCAATTTCATGTGATGTTTTTTGTGTTTCTTGCCAAATTCACGTGATAATTTCAATTTTTTTAGATTAGTTCTGGTCAAAAGACCAGAACCCTGCAATTTACTCAAAATAAAAGTAGCATACAAATTACACGAGACCAAATGAGGGAAATTTTCAATAGTCTCTAATAGAAAAAGGAATGAAATCCTAAGGGATATCATTCCTCCAATTCAAACCTGATCAATAGATTTCATGGTGTTTTGGGATGTGTAGTTCAAGAGATCGACGATGTTCCAAGAGGTGTTGTTCACAAAGGATTCTTTCCTATATTTGGGTCTCTACTATGAATTTTTTGGTTGTTTTATGGTACCATTTCAACCGGTTGTCTATTTTCATTTTTTTCATGGTGTTGTTTCAACAGAAATGAGGATTTTTGATGGGTTGTGTGTCTTATCGGTGTACTGGATTTAGCACACTACTCTCACTGGTGTTACTGGTGAAGATGAAAATGATGGTTGTTTTGGTTGTATGGCGCGTGGTGGTTCTTATGGATCAAGGCTCAAGGTGTGAGGTTTCACAGGTCATTATTTCTGTTGTTTACATTTGTGTTTTGAATTGAGAATTTTTTTTCCATTTCTAGTGGCGTAGTGGCGGCTGATATAAGTTTGAAATTTGAGGTTCGTTTGGTTTTCCCGGGTAGTTTTGGTTTCTATCAAATAGTTTCTCTTTTGTATTAATGGAATGTGATCCCTGTATTTGGAATTTTTGAAAGAAGTTCCCACTTACCCTCAATGTGGTTTTATTTGAACAAGAAAAAATAATATTGTATGGGGTATGAGTGCTTTGGGATAGTAGTTCTATGAGTTTGGAGGAGAGTTTCAAACATTTAGAGGTAATCATGTGAATTGAGGTTGCTTTGGATAGTGTCACCACATGGTTGTCACAATAATTTCCTAACCATATAGCCTAACTATTATCCTCTTAAAAAGGGGAATATTTACATTTTAACCCTGTAAATATAAAATGGGTTTTACTCACTATTTAATCCTAACTTCTCTTAGAAACACTCCACACATGCCCTCATCCCAATCCCCTTCCTTGGGTGGTTCCTCATTCATCATTAGTCCAATTCAAGCATCATTCAATAGATTTTTATTAGAATCTATATATTTCTCTCATTCAGGCCCAAAACAATGCCTGATAAAGGACACGTGAGGCTTCCTTTGTATGTGTTAGGTGGTCAATAGTTTTTTTCCTAATGTCTCATCATTTATAAAATTATTATCCTTGTTCCGAACAAATGATTTTGAATGTGTTTTGCCTAAAATATTAAATTTCTTACATTGATCACCTAGACCATGTATATACCTTCTTTGAAACCCTTGTACATGTTTGGTGGTCGATAAACTCAACCAGAACCACACTTTGGGTGGTTTTGATCATATTTATTAATGATAATTTGTACTTATGACCAAAACACCACTAAGGTGTTTATAGATTCTCCTCCACCATTGAGGTGAAAAATGATCGTATTAATGTTGAAATGAGTTTTATTATAAACTTTGTGGAATACATGGCCCTTATTCATTACTTGATAGTGAATGATTTAAAATTTAATGAATGAATTTTCTTGTTGTATGGATATTCCATGGACCAATCAATTACATATAAATGATAAGGCCTGATAGTATTAAATTGAACAAAGTTTTGATAAGGAAAGGGGACTATGGATGAACCCTTGTGCTTATTTAATAAAGGGGAATGTATTAAACTAAAATAAAATAAAAAATATTTTAAATGAAAAATGAAAGGAGAGTGTATTAATTTTTTCCTTTTTTAGAATGTGAATTATTCCCATGGTTAAATGGAATTAAATAATGTATGAATGGTAAGACCATGTAAATTAAACATTATTGGAACATATGAATTAAATTATATGAATTATTTCATGGATTTTAAATATTAATGGGTAATTTTAAAAACCTATGTTTGATAATTAAATGCAATGTATCTTCCTAAAATGTTATTTGTTGAGAAATAGTAAGATTCTTTATATGGGATTTTATGGACTGGCTCATAGGACTTATGAACGATATTAAAACATGAGAGATACATAGTTTCATTATGTTTAATTCCATATATTATATCATAGTTTAGATGAATGATATTACACTTTTTGTGATACATGGATTACTTACATGGATTGTATTGGATGGGAATAGAGGGACCGGTAATACACCATGATTGACACATGGGTTTCTAATGTGGAATGCCTTGGATGGTCTTAGAGGGTAATTTAATTGTGTTAATACATGGGTTCCTTATACCGAATGCCATGGACAGGCTTAGAGGACAACATAAATCATATTATTCCTAGATATCATTTTCATTACCATAAATGCTAAATCAAAGTGACATGATAATTTTAAAACTTTTTATGACCCTAATTATATATAGGGATACCTTGGGTTCTCATTGGGTCCCACATGACTAGTGAAATACATGGAATCATGGGCATATTTTACAAGGGCCCATTATTTTTACTTTTTCACCCTCATGTTTAGAGATATTTGGGATAAGACGATGTAGGTATAGTCGGCTAGTAATTCATGAGGGACCTAACCCTGACATGGTTTACATTTATTTACATCAATAAAATTCCTTATTATCATACCTTCACACAAATTTCTATATATTCCCAGATTATATTAAATTATAAAATTTTGGTGGGGGATTGCGGAGTTTTACAAACACCGTGGTTATATCACCATTGTGTACCCATGCAGATATCACAACTGTAATCTAGGATCATGGTATGTATTCCTTACTTATCTTTTTTATATACATGTAATTTACTTGGGATATAGGGACTGATCTTTTAATCAAGCATCCTAAAATATTAACATATATTATTTATTTATTCTTTTTAATTATAGCCATGTAGTATGTATCTAATATATTTATAACTCTTCATTTTCATGAATGGATGTTTTATTTGACATTGGACAAGCTATCTTTTTTATTAATACTTCTATTTACATTCATTTATCATTTTTAACAATGAATCAAGTATGGATCCAGTGGTTATTTTCTCCCTAATGTACCATCATTAGACCCCCACTACTAGTCGTAATCCTCTAGTGTACATGGATTCATTCTTGAGGCCATGTGACCCTCCTATCATGTTAATGTTTCTGGAGTGTGATGGGTCAAGTCGTTATATATAAATCTTCCCATAATAAGATACAATATTGGAATAAATCCCCAACCACAAGTTTTGATTTTCGACATATACATTCCATTAGTATGAGATCAATTAATATTGTTGTCCATGTTTTTATTTATTATCATGGATGTAACATGAACTCTCATTCAGTTTATTATGACTTTTTGTTATCAATTTATTCCTACCACGTCACTTGTTCCGTGTTTATATTATTTATGATTTATTCAAATCCTTACTGTGAATCTAATATCACTATTATTTTTTTCCATTCCCCGTGAAACCCGGAGGAGAAATATGTTTAATTTTAAAGGATATAAAATAATAGAGAATCATGTTCTCACAATGTGATCATGTTGTATTTTATGTTATCAAATGTTATATATGTATGTATCTGGTCTATCCTCACTATGAAAATGTTGGATCCTAAAGAAACCCTTTTATTTTAAACAAATAATTTAATAATAATATAGGATGTGGGTTATTTATTCAAAGATATTTCATTACATCTTACTCACATACTCTCACATTCTCTGCTGAATATACATGAGTTTCCCCATGATTCACACATGTATAATATCTTTACCATGATCGATCATTTATTTTAAATACTTGAAATCTACCATGTAATCTATAACATTGATGACATCAACAAAATCCAACTAACCCCAATCAATAACATATATAATATTTTTAAAATTCTACATCTATAATGGAATACAGATAAATTATACACCTAGTCTATCTATTGGGGTAATTCTAGGAGTTAAGATATATTACCTAATCTACTCCCAAAATGGATGGGTTTGATGAACATCATGGATATATTATTACCCTGATGAAACAACATTAATATATGGTGTTGAGGTATTGTTAATAAAACATAATCAAAATTATCAAACCTGAAAGGTCTCCTTATTTTTTCCATGTAGTGCATCTAGTGGTTCTAATATGTCCTTATATTTTAATTAATCACTTGAACAAATATTGATATCAATTTCAAAAACTTAAACTAATTTAGCAATGACTCACAAATCTTCATCTAGAAAATTTTTTACAAGCAGGATATCCCCTAATAACCCTTGAGATATTAAGTATTAAATATTTACTGATAGATTCTTTTGAAAGAAAATCTAGTAAAATGGGAATTCAGAAAAAAAATATACCAAAATTTAGAACAAAAGTAGTAAATAAATTCAAGAGAACCAAAATTATCTACCTGGACTGATCATCTATACTGTGGTCAATTTTCATACTCAGTCTCAACTAGGTCCTAAAAACTCTTTCAAAGTCCTCTATAAGCTGGGAACTTATTGAGAATTATATTGAGAGATATTAATTTACTGTTCTCCTTTAAAATACATAATCTCATCCTGGTATAGGATTCATATGCACTTCATCATCACATTCTCTTGAATTAGATGGAAGTGATATTTCATTGATGATCTATTAATGGTCAATGAGAAAATTTCATGTACCTTTACTAAATGTGGATGTATTGTCACAGAATAAAATGAGATAATATACTTATATAACTTGGGACCCCCATGATATTATATAAAACCAGTGTGAACATGTTTCCAAATGGAAACCCATAGATAGATGAAGCATCGCGATACAAAATCATCAATACTATACTTCATTGTTGGAAAAAAATTACATTATTCAAAGACTACTTCATATTTATATAATTTGGATGTACTACTAAAATATGTGTGTAATGTACCCCTAACATACTACATGTTTTTTATAAAAAATTATCATCTTACCCAAGAAGAGGATGAAATGCTCCCTTAATTTGAAGAATCCATCAATCACATCATGTGCAGATATCTAGTCACAAACAATCAAAAAATTATTGTATTTGTGCTAGGAGCCCTTCACCTTGTGAAGGGGTCTTTGTTCTTTCACCATCTATTCAATGTAAATAATATCCATTTCTTATACATAATTAAAATATAATGTGGTAAAATTTTCAAATTCCTCCTACATCTTAAATGTTTAAAAATTATTTCTTTGGGATTTAACCATAACTTTGACTTTTCCTAGAATGAAGATCATATAGAAATTATATAGAAAACACACTATTTTTGGATCCTATGAATTAGGTTAAATTATCTTAATAAGATTATATAATTTATTTTATTATGATATTTAAATAAAAATCATTATCTAAGATGATAGTGTCTTTAAACATTCTAGTAAAACAAAATAACTACAACATCCAAGTCATTGGTTTCATTATTATAATCATGTTGTCTCAGATTCATTAACTGAAAATTTATCACATATTTAATATACATAAGTATAAAACTATGACATATCCGGGGATAATCATAGTATAATTCATACTTTTCACCTTCATCTGGCTACATTAAAAATCATTTACTAGTTATCCTCTACATTAACTTCTTAAACATAGTGACCATTGGGAATGGGTGTATTCACTTAAGGGGGAGTGGTGAATCATGTGTGACCACTTTTTTTTCAAATATCAACTACCCTTATAAATATTTACCTCTTTTTATTTGAATCCTTTATATTAGTTGAGAAATGTGGACTATGTTTTGTTTAACAGAACACACACCACCCAAATGCAATTTATAATGTATACAAAGATGATCAGATAATGTATTTTCATGTTTTTTCTCTATCATAGTAAACATACTCAATGTCATGTTATGTTATTCTCCCAAGTAACATATTCTAAAATATTTAATAAATTGGTTAAGATGGGTATCATAATGATCCCATAGTACATCCCACACTAATACAATACCTTATTATGTAAAGAACATCTTATTATATCCTTACATGATATCACATACAATAAATAGGTTCATTGGTAACTAGTACATCTTTATGAACAATACCATCCTTGTATGCCTCTTTATGTAACAAAACAGACATATATTTTTCAAAATTAGGTCAGTTTCTCTAACTCAATGTCATGATATTTTTCACGTATATATACTAGATGATTAATGTTTTATTATTACACATTATTATTTAAGTGGTTTATCATAAATAATAAACAATTGTATCATTTTTGACCTTTCCATTTTTTATTTAGACTTCAATGATATTATTTAATAAAATAAATATTAATTGATGTCATCTGCCAGTGTTTGTTGAGATCCTCTATGTAATGGCCCGGAACCTCCTGGCCCATTACTTTGCCAAAGTGAGGTTCCACCAAAACAGTGGCACCGTGAAGGGGACACCGTGAAGGTGGAACCGTGATGGTGGAACCGTGACGGTGGCACCGTGAGGGTGACACTGTGTCCCCTCGCCGAGCATTTCGTTCTTCTTCCAGTACCTGGATTTTCCGCTCTCGCAATGTAAGTTTCGACGTAAATTAATTCTTTTACTCCTTTTAAAACCATTTAAAGCCCATAATTAATTCCTAAAAATCCTGAGGGACCTCCGTGTGTAACTGCCCAGCTGCGTAGTCAACCCACGACCCTCGCGCCTTACGCGGTTACACATTCTCACCTCAACCGTCCGTGGCTCTTATAAACTAAGGGTTAGCCGTGGTTTCTCCTTTCCTCGATTGTGGCTTTTCACAAACAGCTTCTGGTGCATCGGGCGCACCGCATCGTTATCTGTAAAGTTCCGCGCCCGACCTAAAACGTCGACCATCTATCAACAAGTAGGGAATTTCTCCTTCACCTCTCTCTTTTGTGTATCATGCGGGGTGGGCGTGCTTTTGTTTCTATAGAATTGGATAAAACATACCTAATTAAAGGAAATGAAAGAATTCTATAAAGAAAGGAGGGGGGATGTGATCATTGATGTTGTCTTATATTTTTTGATGTTGTTTCTTTTATGACCATCTTGTTGAGTTGTACTGGCTTATGCCTCCTGAAAATTGAGGTCGTTGGTGGTCGTTGTTTGTGCACTAATGAACCCTGCTGATGTTTTAAATGACTTGTTTGTGGTTGTAAACTCCTGCTGTGTTAAGTGAATTGGTTAATCACGTATATCCGGCTGAATAAATTGAAAGCACCAGGATCAACCCTTCTGTGATAACTCCCGGTTAGAACACATAGAATTTGAATCATGGAGTGTGTTAAGTCATTTAAATCTGAAAATCCCTGACTTGTGTTGGTGGTGGGAGTTGGTTGTTTTCCTTTCGGGCTGATTGCTGGAGATGTGGGAGGGGATGGGATCCCCTGTCCTTATACTCTCGGTGGTTGTGTGAATTTGGGGATGAGATCTTCTGTTGGTATGGATTCGATGGTTGTGAGTTTTAAGATCGGGTGGATACTTGTTTATTTCACGAATTGGGGAGGAATCCTCTGTTGTTAAGAACCGGGTGTGGGAATTTTGGTTGATGTTTGACTGTTTACTTTCCTGGACTTATGCCTATGCCTACTAGTTGCCCAGTAGTGCTTAAACATAAACATTATTACTGAACTTGAAAAAAGAATGGGATAGATGGGCTTTGTTGGCGAGAGTCATGACTTATGACTTGAACGAAGTGGTGTTGTGTTATGTAGACTGGTTAGAAAAACCTGAGCTTTGGGTGAGTTCTTGTTACCTATATCTATACTTTTAGCTTTGTGTTTCTTATTCTCGCCCCACCCAAGTTGATAACTTAGTGCCGAAGACCCCCATTTCATGGGGGAGGGTGTTTTTCCCAACACTATTCATAGTGGCTGGTTATTATCTCTTTTTCTACCCCCTTTCCCGGATAGCCCAAGTATCTTCGGGCGGGCTGTGATGGCCTGAGGTCCATTATTAGCCCAAGAACCTTCGGGCGGGGTAGTGTGGTGGTTGTCCAGGTGTGTGTGGCACGTGGTTTCCCAAGTGTCTTCCGGATGAGGCCCAGGTGTCTTCGGGCATGGCAGTGGATTCTTTAGCCCAGGTGTCTTCGGGCGTGGTGGTGGTTGCTCTGGCCTAGGTGTTTGCAGGCATGGTTACATGTGATAGTTGTGGCCCAGGTGTGTGCGGGCGGGTGTGGCAGTGGGACTGCGGTGAGAATGGTGGGATTGGTCCGATGCATAGGATGTCTCAATAACCAGTGGGAAAGTGGTGTGGGGTACCCAAACATCGATGTGCTCTTATTATATATAAAACTGCTTTCAGGTTTCCAGGAGGACTTTGGGGATCACGCATGACCTTACTAGCTCGGACCTTTGGAGCAGTTGTAGTTGTTGTTTTTCTTTTCCTCTTTGGTACTTACCTTGTAGTCACCTTTTGTACTTGTGGCTTTACTTTTGGAACATGCATGTGGGAATGGTTTATTTTTGACTTTACTTTTCTTTTACCTTGGTGTTTTTGAGTTTCATCATCTCATCTCTCGATCTTATAAAACAAAAAGGGGTAATTCCTTCCATTTGTGAGAAATTTCTATACCCTTGGTGCTAGTCGCAACTCCAGGACCTATTGAAGGTGGGTCTCGGGGGTCATTATCTCTCCTTCAACATAAAGAAGGAAGGGTCTGGCAATCTGCTGACCCTTACCTCCTTTTGGTGAAGGTGGGTCGTGACAGAATGGTATCAGAGGTAGGTTGATGGTTGAGAGATATGATGGAGTCTGGAGTTTGGCACAGTGAGGATTGCATGGGATGGTAAGGCAATAGTGTTGGGTGACCTTGGTGCGTGAATTAGGCTAGGGAAGACCGACTAGGACACAGGATTTTAGGGCCCCCCATGATCCGATGCAAGGAATCTGGACTTACCGAACGACCAAGTGAGGCCACACTGATTGCAGGGTAGAGACCCTAGGAAAGGAACATGCATCATAATGAGTTGTGTTCTTGTGTTTCTGGGATATTTTGGGAATTAAGAATAAATTAAATTTTAAGAAGTTTTAAGAACGATATTCTGCACTACTTGGGCTTAGGCATTCCTTGTTTACCTTGCAGCTATGGCACCTGGAAGGCGACCACGTGTGGTACAGGCGATCGAGGCCCCAGAGACTACTTTGGTCGATCGGCAGAGAGCTGATCGAGAGGAAGAGGACGACCAGTGGAAGAATACTCTTCGAGCCTTCCAGCGACAGGCCCTCGAGAAGTATGAGGGCATCACCTCTGATATGAAGACGGAAGGCTGACTAGAGGATCTAGTTATAGCCTTCGGCATGATTCGGGCCCCAACCGAGTACTGGGTTCCTCTGGCCGTTAGCCAGATGCGGGGAGTGGCACGTCAGTGGTGGATGCTTTACCTGGGGGAGAGGAGAGAGTCTGAGGTGTCTTGGGTGGATTTCGAGAGGGAGTTCCGGGCGGAATTCCTCTCCTCGATGATGAAGGAAGAAAAGAGGAAGGAACTACTATCCCTCCAGAAGGGGAGTATGTCCGTGAGGGAGCTAGGTATCAAGTTCAAGGACCTCCTACGTTTTTCTCCGGACCTCTTTCCCGACAAGGAGTCTCGGGCAAGACGTTTAGAGGAGGCACTCCGACCCTCCCTCCAGTATGTTGTTACCCCCTTTACCCTGCCGACGTACTTGGAGGTCCAGAAGAAGGCCGAAGTGGTGGAGAGGATGCATTCTCTAGGAGGAGTGTCGTGAGAGGGGATACAGCTGGGACCATCAAAGGGGAAGGCCGTCAGCACCATGCCTCCAGCATCAGGTCCCTCAAGGTTTTGACCCGCAGGGAGTAGGCCGCAACAGTTTCAGTTTCAATCCCCCGACCCTCGCCCTTTTCCTACGGGCCCGGGACCGCGGTGCTTCATCTATGGGAGCCCTGGGAATCTCTGGAGTCAGTGCCCCGACCGGGTGCAGTACAGCAGTGGCAGTCATCCCTAGCACCCGCCCCAGCAGCAGCTTCCAGCCAGACCTTTCCAGCAGCAGCAGCAGGGACAGCGAGCTCCCGCTCCTCCGAGGGCAGACGTAGGAGGAGGAGGCTGACCTCAGGGCACTCCACAGGGACCTCGACCAGGGTGTGGTCGGGGAGGTGTCTGACAGCTGAGGGGCAGGGGAGCTGGGCGTGGACAGTTTCATGCCGCAGAGGCAGCAATTCCAGTAGGGCCAGAGGTCGTTCGAGGTACGATCAGTCTGTTTAGCACTCTGGCTTATGCTTTGTTCGATACTGGAGCTTCACACTCCTTTGTTGCACCCAGTCTAGCCCGTGCCTTGGGTCTAGATGCCGAGAGACTTCTAGTGCCCCTGTTGTTGAGCACACCAGTCGGAGGTCAGATCGACTTGTTGTTCGTTTTTGGGGGATGTAGACTGATGTTATGGCCACATCAGTCGGTTAGGGATCTTCTTTTGTTTTAGATTCAGCCATACGATGTCATCCTAGGCATCGACTGGATATTATTTGTGTGTGCCATCATCAACTGTTGTCGAAGAAGGGTGGTGTTCTCAGACTTGTACGACCGGCGTGTTAACTTCACCGGCGAGTGGAGCAGTCCGAAGGGAAACAGGAGAGAGGAACCTCTCCTCTCCTTGTTGACCGAGCTGACAGTGGAATTAGTAGATGCTGAAATGGTGGAATTTCCAGAGATCATCCGTGAGTTTATGGACATATTTCCTGAGGAGGTGACGACTCTACCCCCTCGACATGATATCGAGTTCGGGATAGACCTGCAGCCCGACGCTCGTCCAATCTCGATGGCTCCTTACCGGATGGCACCTTTGGAGCTATGGGAGTTGCGGATATAGATTGATGATCTGATGAAGAGGGGTTATGTTCGTCCAAGTGCGTCACCGTGGGGTGCTCCGGTCTTGTTTGCAATGAAGGCAGATGGTGGTCTTAGGTTATGCATAGACTACAGGAGGCTGAATCAGGTGACGATCAAGAATCGCTACCCTCTTCCAAGGATAGATGATCTTTTCTATCAGCTGAAAGGGGCAGGATGGTTCTCGAAGATCGACCTGCGGTCTGGGTACCACCAGTTAATGGTGAAAGAGAGTGACATCCCGAAGACAGCGTTCAGGTGCAGGTATGGACACTTCGAGTTTGTAGTCATGCCCTTCGGGGTTACGAACGCCCCGGCTGTGTTCATGGGGCTTATGAACTCCATCTTCCGGGAGTACCTAGATCGGTTTGTGGTTGTGTTCATCAAAGACATCCTGGTCTACTCTAGATCAGAGGAGGACCATGCAGAGCACCTGAGGACAGTTTTGGAGGTCCTCCGACAGCACCAGCTCTATGGGAATTTGTCAAAATGCAAGTTCTGGACACGAGAAGTGCACTTCCTTAGGCACGTGGTGTCCGAGCAGGGGGTAGTGGTGGACCCATCAAAAGTTGAGGCAGTTGTTTCTTGGGAAGCCCCCAAGAATGTGGCGGAAGTCCGAAGTTTCCTCGGGCTGGTGGGTTACTACCGAATATTCATACCCAACTTCTCCCGAGTAGCATCCCCTTTGACGGCTCTGACCAAGAAGGACCAGGCTTTCGTATGGAGTGAGCAGTGCCAGTCAGCCTTCAGCTATCTGAAAGAGAAGTTGGTCATTGCCCCAGTTCTGAGATTACCAGAAGATGGGGTGGCTTAGGAGGTATTCTGTGATGCTTCAGGACAGGGCCTGGGATGTGTTTTGATGCAGCGACAAGGGGTGATCTCTTATGGGTTCAGTCAGCTGCGTTTCCATGAGCTTAATTACTCCACCCACGACCAGGAGCTTGCAGCAGTCATTTTTGCGCTAAAGTTATGGTGGCACTACCTCATCGGGGAATGCTTTGTGGTCTTCACGAATCACAAAATCATGAGGTATATCTTCTCCCAGTGGGACTTAAACTTGCGACATCGGAGATGGGTGGAGTTCCTCTAGGATTACGACTTCGAGATATCTTATACTAAAGGCAAGGGCAATGTGGTGGCCGATTCCTTGAGCAAGAGGACGCAGAAGGGTGCGGTCCGAGAGTCGGCGGACGCCTGGAAGGAAATAGAAGAGTTGGCTGCCTTACACCTGGATGCAAGGATGGATAGCGGCAGAGGCTGCCTATATCAGATGATAGTGCAGTCATCTCTGTTTCGACAGGTGGAGGAGTCTCAGTGGGGAGACCCGGAGTGCGAAGTGATGCGTGACCGGGTTGACCGGGGAAATGCTCCGGAAGGATGGGTAGAGGATGGTCAGAACCAGATGCTTTTCCAGAAAAGGTTGTTTGTTCTAGGGGTGATGTGCGGAAAGGTTCTCAGTGAGTTCCACAACTCACCCCTGGCGGTACACCCAGGAGTTTCCAAGATGTACCAGGGACTGAAAGGACAGTTTTGGTGGCCCGGAGTGAAGCGAGCAGTGGTAGAGTTTGTGGCCAAGTGCTTAGTGTGTCAGCAAGTGAAGGCTGAACACTGAGTTCCGAGCGGCCTACTACAGCCCCTAGATGTCCCCGAGTGGAAGTGGGATGACATCTCAATGGCTTTCGTCACGGGACTACCCAAGACCCAAGGGGGATACGACGCCATCTTGGTGGTAGTGGACAGGTTGACGAAATCAGCTCAATTTCTGGAAATCAGGGAGTCGAGTACTCTGGATGCTTTGGCACGAAAGTACGTGGATGAGGTGGTGAGGTTGCATGGATTTCCGAGGTCTATAGTCTCGGATAGGGATGCACGGTTTACCTCGCGAGTCTGGAGAGGATTGCAGCATGCATTTGACACCCAGTTATGCCTTATCACTTCTTTCTATCCCCAGACAAATGGAAAAACAGAGCGCACCATCCAGACCTTGGAGGATATTCTACGGGCATGTTTTCTGGACTCAGGAGGATCATGGGTGAAATACCTACCTCTGGTAGAGTTTTCCTACAATAATAGCTACCAGTCTACCATTGGCATAGCCCCGTTCGAAGCTTTGTACAGGAGGCCATGTCGTTCGCCTGTGTGTTGGACCGAAGTAGGAGAGGCAGGTATCCTTGGCCCGGAGGTGGTGCAGAACACAACAGAGAAGGTTCAGCTCATACGGGAAAGGATGAAGGTTCCCTAGGACCAACAGAAGTCGTATGGTGATACCAGGAGGAGGCCCTTGGAGTTTGAGGTTGGGGACCACATGTTCTTGAAGGTCTCCCCTCGGCGTGGGCAGCGGAGGTTCGGCAAGGGGAGTAAGATTTCCCCTAGGATCATCGGACCTTTCGAAGTATTGCGGCGGGTCAGCGAGGTGGCTTACAAGCTAGCATTGCCACCACCGCTACTGAGGATACATGGTGTCTTCCATGTGTCCCAGCTCCGTCGGTATCTGCACGACGATTCACACATCCTCGATTGGGGTGAGCTGGACATCGAGGACGACATGACCTTTGTGGAGAGACCAGTGATGATCGAGGATCGCAAGGAGAAGGTGCTTCATGGGTGAACCAGTCCCTTGGTTCGCGTGTTTTGGAGACACGGTGGGCTTGAGGAGAGTACGTGGGAGAGGGAAGCACAGATGCGTACCCAGTACCCATAGTTGTTTTAAGTTTTGTTCCTTGTTGTACCTATTGTGATAGAACGTTTTGTCTTTTGGCTATGAAATGTACTGGTTTTTCTTCCTCTGGATGTGTGTTAAAATCCCTGGATATAGGGGAGGAGATAACCCCACCCCTAATCAAGACACATTAAGGTGGATGCGATTAAACCCATGCGGGCGAGTCAGTGCCTCCCAAAGCGGATAATATCTTGACATGGGGGGAGGAGACCCCCCAACCCACATGCCTGGGCAGTTTGGTATGTTATGTTTCTTGGTTCTTGAAAGAGAAGTGTTTTTGGTTAGAATGGGTTCACTTCTAAGAGGTATCTTTCGAGGTGGTTGTTCGGACCCTCTCCTTCCTTCTTTGTTTTTTTTGATTCTCAAGGATGAGAATCGTTTAAGAGGTATCTAATGTAATGGCCCGGACCCTCCTGGCCCATTACTTTTCCAAAGTGAGGATCCACCAAAACAGTGGCACCGTGAAGGTGACACCGTGACAGTGGAACCGTGAGGGTGGCACCGTGACGGTGGCACCGTGTCGGTGGCACCGTGAGGGTGACACCGTGTCCCCTCTCCGAGCCTTTCGTTCTTATTCCAGTACCTGACTTTTCCGCTCCCGCAACATAAGTTTCGACGTAAATTAATTCTTTTACTCCTTTTAAGACCATTTAAAGCCCATAATTAATTGATAAAAATCCCGAGGGACCTCCGTGTGTAACTGCCCAGCCGCATGGTCAACCCACGACCCCCGCGCCTTATGCGGTTACGTGTTATCACCTCAACCATCCACGACTCTTATAAACTAAGGGTTAGCCGTGGTTTCTCCTTTCCTCGATCGTGGATTTTCACAAACAGCTTCTGGTGCATTGGGCGGCCGCATCGTTATCCGTAAATTTCCGCGCCTAACCTAAAACGTCGACCATCTATCAACAAGTAGGGAATTTCTCCTTCTCCTCTCTATTTTTTGTATCATGCGGGGTGGGCGTGCTTTTGTTTCTGTAGAATTGGATAAACCATACCTAATTAAAGATAATGAACGAATTCTATAAAGAAAGGAGGGGGTTGTGATCATTGATGATGTCTTATATTTTTTGATGTTGTTTCTTTTATGACCATCTTGTTGACTTGTGCAGGCTTATGCCTCCTAAAAATCGAGGCCGTTGGTGGTCGTTGTTTGTGCACTAATGAACCCTGCTGATGTTTTAAATGACTTGTTTGTGGTTGTAAACTCCTGCTGTGAAAAGTGAATTGGTTAATCACGTATATCTGGCTGAATAAATTGAAAGCACTGGGATCAACCCTTCTGTGATAACTCCCGGTTAGAACACATGGAATTTGAATCATGGAGTGTGTTAAGTCGTTTAAATCTGAAAATCCCTGACTTGTGTTGGTGGTGGTAGTTGGTTGTTTTCCTTTCAGGCCGATTGCTGGAGATGTGGGAGGGGATGGGATCCCCTATCCTTATTCTCTCGGTGGTTGTGTGAGTTTGGGGATGAGATCTCTTGTTGGTATGGATTCGGTGGTTGTGAGTTTTAAGACCAGGTGGATACTTGTTTATTTCACGAATTGGGGTGGAATCCTCTGTTGTTGAGAACCGGGTGTGGGTGTTTTGGTTGATGTTTGACTGTTTACTTTCCTGGACTTATGCCTATGACTACTAGTTGCCCAGTAGTTCTTAAACATAAACATTATTACTGAACTTGAAACAAGAATGGGACAGATGGGCTTTGTTGGCGAGAGACGTGACTTGTGACTTGATCGCAGTGGTGTTGTGTTATGTAGGCTGGTTAGAAAAACCTGAGCTTTGGGTGAGTGCTTGTTACCTATATCTATACTTGTAGATTTGTGTTTCTTATTCTCGCCCCACCCAAGTTGAGCACTTAGTGCCAAACACCCCCATTTCATGGGGGAGGGTGTTTTTCCCAAAACTATTCATAGTGGCTGGTTATTAGCTCCTTTTCTGCTCCCTTTCCAGGATATCCCAAGAGTCTTCGGCCAGGATGTGATGGCCTGAGGTCCATTAGTAGCCCAAGAACCGTCGTGCGGGGTAGTGTGGTGGTTGGCCTGGTGTGTGCGGTAGGTGGTTTCTCAAGTGTCTTCGGGATGAGGCCCAGGTGTCTTCGGGTGTGGCAGTGGATCCTTTAGCCCAGGTGTCTTCGGGTGTGGTGGTGGTTTCTCTGGCCTAGGTGTTTGCAGGAATGGTTACATGTGACAGTTGTGGACCAGGTGTGTGCGGGCGGGATTTCGGTAGTGGGACTGCGTGTGGTTGTGGCCCAGGTGTGTGCGGGCGGGTGTGGGAGTGGGACTGCGGTGAGAATGGTGGGATTGGTCTGATGCGTAGGATGTCTCAATAACCAGTGGGAAAGTGGCGCGGGGTACCCAAACATCGATGTGCTCTTATTATATATAAAACTTCTTTCAGGTTTCCGGGAGGACATCGGGGATCACGCATGACCTTACTAGCTCGGACCTTTGGAGCAGTTGCAGTTGTTGTTTTTCTTTTCCTCTTTGGAACTTACCTTGTAGTCACCTTTTGTACTTGTGGCTTTACTTTTGGAACATGCATGTGGGAATGGTTTATTTTTTGGTTTACTTTTCTTTTACCTTGGTGTTGTTGAGTTTCATCATCTCATCTCTCGATCTTAAAAAACAAAAAGGGGTAATGCCTTCCATTTGTGAGAAATTTCTATACCCTTGGTGCTAGTCGCCACTCCGGGACCTATTGAAGGCGGGTCTTGGGGGTCATTATCTCTCCTTCAACTTAAGGAAGGAAGGTCCTGGAAATCTGCTGACCCTTCCCTCCTTTTGGTGAAGGTGGGTCGTGACACTCTATAATCTCATTGGGCTTCCGAAACTCTTATTCTATTACCTGATTCTTATATCATGAAAATTTATAATACTTGGAATTTCATGATTTCTTCTTAATCACCATATAATTTAAATAATAGTATTTGATCTATAGAATCAATCCAACTTCTTCATCATCATCGATACATAGAAAACTCTTCTTCCTTAGAGCAGTATCATTTTATCTAATTAGTTCTTAGATAGATATATTATTTTTATCACTATTCATTACTTATTTTTTTAAAATCTGGTACCATAAAATATATTTTCTATATATTTATTATAAAATAGTTTTTAATAAAACTTGTTTCACTGATCTTTATAATATTTCATCAATACCTTCATGTAGGTGTACTCTCATGATCACAATAATATTACTTTTTCTATAACCTCTTATCTCTACTAATATTCTAGGAGTACCCTTGATTTTGTTATTTCTAATTTTATCTCAATTGAATAATTATTCCTCTTAACATAAAAAATAGTTCTGGATTCTTACACTAAAAATATTCATCATATTTTCACAAATAAATAATCCCCCATATGTATAGAAGGAATAAAAAAATAATAATATTGTGGGATGGAACTTATCATTTAATCTTATGGTATCGAAAATTTAATTATGAGTTATAAATTACATCCTAATTTTTTGAGACCTTTATTGGTCGATCTTCTTCTCTAAAAAAAAATATCACTCATTATATTGGTTCAAATATCCATTTTTTGTCATTTAATACAATGATCAACAGTCTATGCATCATCATATTTCATTTCTAGTTTTATTTATTTTAGAATTTATCTATTTTATATTTTTTAAATTTCTTTGAGTTTCCACCTTCTTTAACATTATTCTACACATTCTAAATACCACATTCTAAATACCTTTTGTAGAATTAGAAGCCCATTTATGATGCTTTATTTAATTTAGATCTTCCTAGAACCAATGTTTTGGGTTTTATTCTGAGGAATATTTAATTCTTCTTGTTCTCTAACATTAAAAATCACATACATTATCTAATTAAAAAATATTCATTTTTAGCATACAAAACATTTCTCATGATTCCTAATTTAAATTCCTTTACTAATTTTTATTCAGCATCTATTTTTTCAAATTAATTTAAATGAATAAATAAATACCTGTAGTTTCATTACTCTGTTATATTTTTGGATAATATAAGAGTCATATTCTCAGAAAAAGTCTTATACCTAGGAAAAAAATATTCTTATGATTTTAGTAGACTTAATATGTGACTAATACAAATTTGTAAAAAATTTATAAAATCCTATGAAATTAATCTGAAGTATTATGAAATATTAATATTTATTACAAATTAACATGTCCATCTCACTTATAGACTCAAATATAAATAATATTATTCCTGATAAATAATCTTATCAAATTCCATAAATATATTATAATGGTGGAAATGTGTTGGGAAATATCCTCAAAGGCTTGTAACTCTTAGTAAGCATTATAAAATTTTAAATCTATTCCGAAATCTTCTTAGAATCCAATTTTTTAATTAGCAACCTTATCAGACTCAGGGGGTAAGGTATTATGAAATTCAGTGGGATTTATGACTTTTATATATTTTTGTCTATATTATCACCGAGATAATAAATTATCATAAATTATAAAAATCTCACAACAACATCTCAAAACATGTTATAGAATCTATATTTACTTTAAAAATCTCAAATACTTTGAGAAGTTATCTAGCATGATCAAAAATATTCATCACCATTTCTCAAAGTATCTTGATGGATATAAATAATCGGATTTGATTATTTTAATAAAGAATCCTTACCTTTTCACTTCACCTCCAAAATAAAAATTCTCTAAGCCTTAATTTAATATATATAACACACTTTATTTACAAGACTATAATTAGAAATTTCCTTTAATTGAATCTCAAAATTAAAATATACATTATCTACTTTAAAACTTAGATAACAATCATTTCACAAAACCAAACTATTCAAACTCATTAAAATTTATTATATTTAATTATTTAAACATATAATTTGTTGTTTTATTATTCAATATAATCTATATATTTAATCCTGAGATTCATTTTTTACTTATCATATAGTATCTTAACTATTCAATATTTTTCTCTCCATTAGTTATCCAAATATATTATATATTAAATTTTATTTACAAAACTATAAAAATAAATAATAAAAAACATTATTTGTCAACCAATTTTAGTTCTTCAATGTCTCCATTTATGTTTTTTATCAATTCCTATTTCATTTATAAAACCAAATTCATTATTCTCCCCTAACTAAGAGTATATTAAATAGAGTAAATAGAGGGAAAATATCAACTAATTGGATTAATTTTATACTTTTTAGGAAAAAAAATTCTCCCCTATTGTTATCCTCCGTTCATTGTTTATCTTGTTAACAGAATTAGTCAATTTCCTATGATAAATGGATGGCACCACATTTTTCATTAGAATGTTATATAAAATAATCAATTCTCTATATAAATGATACATGATAATTTTATAAAACAAGTGTGATTAATATATAACAAATTTATACATATTCCATGTATAATGTGGTATAAACTCATAATCATTTTATATGTGATGTATCAATAGATTTTTTTAAAAAATTATAAAACTGAAATGTCATTTAAAAAATCACAAAAAAATCAAGGGTAAAAATGTATATAACCCCTTTGAACACTTTTTAATAACCACTCATACTTAATAACAAGATTTAACATAGTCAAACATATTATTGAAAAGTAACCATCACACATCAATATTCAATTTCATTGATTTTTTCTAGAATTTATGATTCATATGAAATAACTATACTTTAAAAACTTATTTATTTTCATATCTCCCATTGAAGGGAATATCTTGAGTAGTATTCATCATGGATGGTTTTCATCAGTAATAAAAAAAACTTTATATGATACAATTTGAATCCTGATACTAAATGAGGTATTAAAAATGATGTGTTTTAAGTAGAAAATTATTAACGTACTACCTAATTATTTTAAACTTCATACTATATATATTGAAAAACATTGACATAGTTATCCATTTTCAATCATCACCTTCAATTTATTATATAATTCAGTAAAAATAAACCAGTATGGAGATATATTAAGTTTCTATAGGATCCCTAATGGGGGAAATAGGGATGATACATTGATATAGACCAATAATGTTCATTATTTATAGGACTAAAATTTTTATAAATCATCATGATTTATTCTCTGTATAATTTAAAAATCACTTATTCAATTTGTACCATGGATTTGATGAATTTATTTTCACTATTTTTCATAGCTAGAATAGTCTTTATCAAATAAAAATATTAAAAACTATATCTTCTCAACACAGTCCATCATTTTATAAAACACTAATTAGGATGAAAATATTGTTAAACATTACGTTGGATTTTTTTAACCTTATTCTTGTTTTAAAAATCAATTTTTATAATTGTCCTTTTCTTAATTGGAGTTTTAAATGTGTTCTTTTTATTCTTTAATAATTCCCATTTTCTATATAACAATGACATCCACTTTTAGTTATTTTACAAGTTAGTTTTTTAATTCAAAAAATTAGTTATTATTTTTTAAATTATCCTAATCAAGTAACCTCTCATGAAATTAAAATTCATAATCTAGAATATATACCACTAGAATAGTCCTCTTATTTCTCTCCTTGATTGCTTATCATTTAGATTCCAATTTCATTATTTATCATTAAACTTCAAGGATTTTGTATATTTATCCATGATATTTACCTTCTCCATTAGAAGAATTTTCTCCACTTTATTTGTGTGAAATATATTTTAGATTTATTTATTGACATAACCAATGTATCTTAATCATCACACACATTCTATTTAATCATCAAGGAAGACATTACTTCTTTTTTTTCTTTTTTTCAACATTTTTTATGATATTTTTTTAACAGAATAATTTGAATTGGTATTTATTGGTATATATAATCACTCATAAAAAATATTACCACCATAGATTAATTAATAATTTAAGTAATCATGGGATTAAAATAAATTCATAGTCAAAGGATTTACTTTATACTTTAAAATATGATTTTGAAAGAAAAATCATCATTATTTCATATTTTATTCTCTTAAGAATTGGTCTTTCAGTACTTTCATACAATGAAATTTTATTTGAGAACCCAGTATCCATGACTTAATCCCTCAAACAACACTAAAAGTTTCATATAAACCTTATTGTTTTTAGTTTATTAGTATAATGAATAAATTTAAACACATATTATTTTGTAAAGAGGGAACATTATTTTGAGCATCTTTTAAACAAATACTCTTCTGGGATATTATAAATATAAACATAAAAATATGGTGTGTTTTTATAGTATTATTATATAGAAATATCTTTCTTGATTTCCACATTAGTCATTTAATAGTAGTTAAAACTTCATATTTACTAATTGATTTAACTGGGTTATACGATACCATTCTCTATGGGAACGTAGTTGATTTTTCTTTGGAGAATATTAAAAACTTATTTTCACTACATAATTGTTGGTAAGAATAATATTATCAAAAAAATAATGAATAAACATATTATTTTAGTAGTTTTTAATGGTTTATCTTGGGTTTTTTCTATCTTTTGTAATTTAAGCTCCTGCTAAATACATTTCAGGATATGAAGCCCTTCAAATCTCTAGGTTTCATAACCATATCTTCACATGATTTTAACATCTTTATGATATGATATATATGAAAATAATTATATTATTATAGTGAATTATAAATCTTAATTATTCTCTTTATGATAACTCTCAACTATGTTTCCTTTATATTCATAGAGGTTTAGGAAATTTTTCTATTTCATAGAAAACATTTTAACAACATTATGAATAAATTTTTCTCAAAAACATACCTTATAGATTCCTTTTTTTTCATAGAAACTCTTTCAATGAAAAGTGAAAAAGGCTCTTCTTTATCTTCACCATGTTTTTTGAGACTGTTTCAATTTCAAAACATCTTATCCAATTATTCTTCCATTAAATTAGCATATCACACCCTCTATAATTTTTCATCACCTCATCCACTAATAAAAAAATATTAGTGATATCTTGAATAATATATTTCTTAAAATAATCCCTTAGTTTAGAATTAAAATTATCTATTGATTCATTAAACATATCTTATTCATATCTTTAAATTCATCCATTAAAGGACTCATTTTCAATAGATTTAATAAAACATTTATAAAACTAATTAAATTCATATATTGGTTTATATCCTTTGACTTTTTATGATTTTCACCTTCTTAGCATCTTTTTTAGGCTATTTTTGGAAAATTACACACTATTTCAATTATTAATATAGATAGAATATTTCATCAAAGCATCTACTGAAATCCCTCCAAATATTTAGTTCATATCGACATGATAATAATAATTAAGACTAAAAAATATAACTAAATAATAGAACCTTTTAATAAATGAATATTTTATTTTATATTTTATTTTAATATAACACTATATCTGATAGAATACACCAAATGAAACCCAGAGCTTAAACATATGTTGAAATAATATTATATAAATACGGTTATTATAATATACTTGTTGGTTTTACATGTTTGAATTAGAATGACTAAATTTTTAAGAAGTATAAGGAAATATTTACACTAAACAATAATTAATTCAATGAATAAATTTAACAATGATCTGACTTTTTTTACTTGGATGATATTATGAATAAATTCATTTTGTTCTTTAAAATTACTTTTCTACTAAAAATTATTTTATGTGATTTATATATGGATAATTAGAATTAACTTCTTATATTTTTAAAAACGTTATTTATTAAAATTATCATCATTCTTTAAATAATCATGTAAAAATTATCTTTTTATTATTTTTTTATTTTTTCTAAAAAATTGATTTTAATGTGAATAGCGATAATTCATTATTTTTTCAAAACAGCAAAATATTTTATTTAAATAATGTAATTTCAAAGCCCCATGATGTTTTTAATTTAGTTAGAAATTAAAATAAGAAACATTTATTAAAAATAATATAATTAATTATATATGTATTATAATTATCTTTGATTTTGGAATAAGATCATTTTTATGCATAAAAAATTTCAGCGAAACTGTTTTCAGTGTGTTTTGGGTACATATACTAAAGAAAGTTTTAGAAAATTATATAATTTTATTCTAGAAAAATCGGTTACATATTTAGGATCATGGGGTTTAAATTTTATAAATAGTTCATTTAAATTTGTATTCATAAATAATTGTGGCCTTAGTAAACATTTATCTCCAAAATAATAGGTAAAACAAGTTAATTAAGGTTAAAAATATTGGATAAGATCTCCAAATCCATCCAAAGACTTCCTTTATTTAATTTTATGATATTAATATCACCATAAAAATAATAAATTCTAAAATAGGTTTTTTGTTTCCACATTCCATTGATTATGACATTTATACGACTTTATGTAATAAAGAATTATAAAATGTCACTCTCTTTATTTTTATATATCGATTACATTGTTATAGGGATAAAAATAAGATATTAATGGTTATAATTTTTTATTTGTAATAAGAAAAAATTAATTTTTATAGTAATTTTTAAATTTTAAGAGACAGTTTAATTTCTTTTAATTCTAATGAAAATTTGAAAGAACACATGTTCAAGCAGTAGAAAAATAAAAAAGAAGGATTTCAAAATCATTAAATGTAATATATTTTTCATGTAGTATGGTTACTAATGGATTTTTAAAATACCTATAAGGTATATGTGATGATAAAAGTGTATATACTCTATGTTTAATGTTATCTGTAGTGTTTCAATTCTTTGTTATGATAATTTTCTCAAAAATAACCTTAAATGTTATTCATTATTTATAAATAATTGTTAGATCAAAATAAAATAATAATAAAAATATTTTTACTCTCATGGTTTGGAAGTTTTCAAAACTATAATTCATGGTTCATGTATGTTCCCATTTTATTTTTTAAAATTTTATCCATGACTCATGATGTATGAAAATTTTGTTATAAATGTTAAGGTTAAATAGTGTTAATTATGGGGAAAAACCAAAATATATGGTATAAAATGACACCTAGACATAGATAAAATTTATTTATTGATTATATTTCAATGTTATCCTCCATATATTTGAATATATGGTAGTTTGGACTAATTTTACATGAATTCAATACTAATTATATATTAATATTTAAAGTATTTAAATGTTTTTGTCCCAAGTCACTTTTAAAATGGAATCACCTCTCTAATATTATTCAAAAAATGAACAATTTAGTTAAACCTAGAATATATTGAACAAAAAAATTTATAAATAAATATTAAATCATATTAGTCAAATATTCACTATATATAAATACAATCTGTGAAAGAACCTTTCAGTATTGGGGTCTTTGTAAAAAAGGATACATAGACAACTGATATATAAATAATATTTCAGATATCCCATTAAATTATTCACAACTATAACGCTCTAAAGACATGAAATATTTAAAATGTGTCTCTATAATCCGTGGAAGGGAAACATAATAACGGGTGAGCTTAGATGCTTAGTAATGATAAACATAGGATATATCAATCAATGATCATAAGTGAGTATATGATAAGCATAAGGGTATGATACCATGAGATAAATAATAGTAAATCATGCCCATAAATTCATATATCCAGATCTAGAATCCTTGATTAATGTTTTATCAATAAAATCACATAATAAATCGGAGTGGAGAATCTTTAATAATCATTCATGTTCTTTGAGAAGATATCAAAAGAATAATCCATAAGTTTTTGGAAAATACATAATCATAGAAAATAATTTTCTTAGTAAAGGATCACTACCAATAATATCATAGTGGATTAGTTTAACTTCAACTACCTAATTTCCTTAGTTCAGGTTCACTCCCAGGACTGTCTTATTAGATAAATTTTCGTACTTAATTGGGTTTACTCCCCATTCAAGTCTTTATTATCTCATAAGATATACATATTTACCCAATTCATTAGCGGTCTATAATGGAAACAACCAAAATTAGTTTATAAAATAACCACCCATCATTTTTTATAACATAACAACCTATCACATTATGAAAACCATACATATATATGCCACAAGATCATAATACATTCACCATATGATCTTGTCAGAACCCATTGAAAGCATACAGTCTTCATTAAAATTTCATAATCCTAATCATAGACTGTATAGAAAAAAAATATGGTAATATTGGATTATATACCTAGTGGATCATAAGAAATATCAATGGATATTTTTATATATTAAAATTAATTTTACAAATCTCCAAAACATTTATTTTGGGAAATACACTATTTATTTTGGAATCACATAATTAAAATACAAAAAATTTAAAAAATATTAGGAAAAAATATCATTTATGAAAAAATTAATATTATAATGTAATATTAAATTAAAATCGTATTACTTATATTGGGGAATGTAGTTCTTACAGTGTATGTCAAAATAAAATTCCTTGATATTTTTTTGTAAAAAGCCAAAATTACTATGTTTAGAAAATGATAAAAAAATAATTTTAAAACGATGTAAATAAATTAAAATAATTCATAATATTTAAATTAAATAATATTTGGATAAATTTAAAAATTTTATAGAAAATATTTAATATAAAATAAGTACGTAGAAGAAAATATTCCCAACTGAATAGATAAATAATTTCAGTTTTCTTTAGAAACATTCTATCGGTATTTTGAGTACATAAATAGAGAAAGATTAATGAAAAGCACATAATATAATAAAATAATTATAGTATAATAAACTAAATAATATTGGTTACATATTTTTTATATAATTTCATACTCATAAATTTAAGCATTTACAATCTTGGTAAAAATGAGATGGTAACATAAAACCCAAATATCAAGTTCATATTGCTTCATAAGCACTCTACCCTCCTATATAACAAATTGAAATTAATTGTAATTTCATAAGACAACCATAATCATACCTATAATACCATACATGTTTTAATTATAATATCTTTTCACACATTCATATACTATCATTCACAATCATCATCATTTTCAGTGTTAATTTCATCATTTTTTATATTTGTCCTCGTTATGTGGTTTTGGTCCTTGAACATTGATCATGGTTAATTAATATAAAAATTCTCAATAATAATACTAATATAATATATATTCATTGTATACATATTTATATCTATTATTATAATGTGGTGATGAAAAATGAATGAAATCACTATGTGGGGATTGTAGTCCATACGTACGCATGGGTGACATTTTTCAATTTTCAATGGATGGAACAAAATAATGGTAAATAATAATTCACCATTATAGAATAATTATTTTATATTAAAAATAATATATATTCAATAATTCTATAATTATTACAATAAAATATAAATAGAAATGAAAAATGAATCATATTTGTTTGTGGAGGTGTTTTTTACATGTACACACGTGCAACATTATCATTTTCAAGTGGATCGTAATGTAAGAATGGAGAAAATTAATTAAAATAAAATAAAATAATAAATATATATATAATATAAATTTTAATTACATCATAATAACCATCGATGAATGTTAGTAATGGGAAATGAATCGTCTCGCTATATGGAGGTGGTAGCCCACACTAACGCATGGGTGATTATTTTATTTCTGATTTGATGGAGAAGGCATGCATATTTGATTTTAAATTGTAATAATAAAATATAATTATACATATTATATTATTATTATCATTTTTAGGGATACAAAAGAATTAGAGGATGTATAACAAGAAATAAAACAAAAAATGCTCAGTTAATATCTATACTTATTCTTTGATATACCTCCATTATATTACTCAGTAATACATTAATTATTGGACTTAAACATAGGAAATAACCTCTATGATGAATGTAATTATTATACCAAGGATTTATTTAGATAATTTTCTAAGATATAATTCTTAGATGGTGAAAATTAGGGAGGAGGAGAGACACCTTTTTAAATGTAAGGGGGGGCACAAATGAAATTTCATAAAAATTTAAATTAAATACGGTTAATTTCATCAAAAATTTGATCCAAATTGAAAAGTATTACAATTTAGGACATTATAAGGTTTAAATATCTTCAAAAATATAATTATATAATTATTAGTTCCAATCCTACACTTTTCTTTTCATTTAATCCATGGTAAACCCATTTAAAGCATAATCGTGGTAACAAAATTTTAATGTTTTTATTTTTTAAAATGAAAAAAATTGAATATATTGGATTGTCATATTTATTATAAATCAAAATATTGAATCCATTTAAAATTTTCAATTTCAATGGGTGGAATATATTAATTTTAAATAAGCGTGTAACAAATGACAATAACCTATTTTAGAAAAATGAATCTTCAATCATAAAACATAACATTGTTAAATTTAGAAACATTTAAAGACCATTAAATTAATTTTAAAATATTTTATTGATAATATAATCTATAATTTTAATTAAAACAATTAAACAATAGAGATTAATTTAATTTATTGTGTAAAAAACAAATTTCACATATAAAAATAGTTTCTAGAAACGCGTGTCGCAATACTAAAACTATACTTATAACAAAATCATGTATAGTGATAATTATTTTGTAATTAATTATATTTTTTCTAATTAAATGATAATTATGTTAATTTATGATCAAATTCATAACATAATGGATATTTAACTTCAAAATAAATGATAGTTTCTATAAAAATCAATATTTTTCATAATTCATCGAAAAATAAATTGTTTTCAAAACATTTTGAAAATTAACATTGATATAATTTTGATATGATAATTTTAATAGTGGTATTATTTTACTCAAATAAAATTTATCCAAATTTTTTGAAATTTTTTATAATTCCCATTCATATAAAATGGAATTAAAACCATTTTTGAAGAAACACATTTTTAAAGCCTGAAACAATTTAACTAAAAATTGAGAAATATTTATTATGAAATAATAAATACATTTTTATTATCTGAAACCATTTTACATATTTCTCATATTATAGTTATTAATATTATTAATTCATAATTTAATGTTTATGTTATAATTGTTTATATTATTATAGTTCATTTCGAGTTTGGTATACATATAAGTAAATATGTCGAATGTATAAAGTTTATTTCTAATAAAACACATTTAATATGTTTTATTGTTATATTATACCCCATGAAAATGAGTTTCTCCCTTGAAATTATGTCACTATAATATAAAAAATGTGGATATCTTAGATTCATCACATCCTCATGTTCGCAGATAGCTTCCTCAAATTTATAATTCCTTTATATGAATTTGACTATAAGAGTACTCTTGTTTTGTAGAATTATATCTCTATGATCAAATATTTATGATGGTCGTAATTCATAGGAATGAAAAATTATCCAATATATACACTCTTGTTTAATTAATTGTAAAAAAATGGAATATGTACTTCCTTTGGGGAGAAATATGGGAATGACTATGAACATGTGAGATGTTCTGTGGGAGTTACAAGTGATAAGATATAATCCATACTCAATCACGAAAATCAAGGGGAAAAATACACCTAGGTCTTAACCTGTAATTATTTTTTAATTTCATGAAATTATTCTATGGATAAATTCATAGGAATTCTTTATTACAATTTTTTAATTCCATATATCACCGATAATTATCAGAACAACTCTTCTATCGAATCAGAGCACCCTTGACATTTTATTGAATGACTCTAACCTTATCTCCCATTTAATCATAAATATTAGTTCCCAAGAGCTTTATTTCTCTAAAATTCATCATATAATGTTATATTTCTACACTTATTTATATAGAGGTCTTAATAAAGATCCATTTGAATGCTGAGGTGGAATATATTGTTATATAAAAACTTGACTAGAGGAAGGTATTGATGCCAAAAACCATTTGAATCTTGGGAAAATTATGTTAACATATCCTATAGGATTTCAATGGTCTTCCAATATTGAATTTAAGTCTAAGGATGATAATTAGTAATGAAACATAACTCTTTATCCAAATCTTGTCGAAGACTTATCCAGAACATTAAGGTAAATATTAGAACTGAATTAGATATAATAAAATGTGGCCCTCCATACAAACTTAACACTTACTTAATATATATCCAAGAAAATTTACCAAGAGATAAATATTAACGGATATTAATGAAGTTTCCAAACATTGTTGGTGATTAACTATACAAAAATATTTCATTTAGATTATTTGGGCATTCTGATGATGAAATAAAAGGTGTTTTTTTTCTGATTTACAATCTTCTATGGGTAATGGTTGTAATATACCCTTAAAATTATGTCTCTCAACATTAACATGTTGACGTATCAAGAAATTAGATACATAATCTGTAATATCCTTCTTCATGTTATCCCACTAGAAATACTCTTTTATATCTGTATAAATATTTTTATATCCTTGATAAATACAGAATGTTGGGATTTAAGTGTATTCTAAAAGTTCTTTCTTCATGTACAATATTTACTAGACACATACTCAGTTCATAAAACTTATCATTCTACCAAACACATGGTTGAACATAGTAATGTTTTTCTCATATTTTTCATGTGAAAATCCTCATTATACACATATTTAATATTCTCATAGATATATGGTTGAACAATCATTTGATAAAGATAATATGTATCCCATTACTTCAATATTTAGTGGTCTATCATTATAAAATCAATATATATTAGATAGTTTTTGATCCTTATCATGGGTAAGATATCCAAAACCTTTTAGCTCAAAGCATAATATACAATTTTCACTTTCCAAGGGTGGTAATATATTGAGTAGTCATAATTTTTAATCAATATTATCTATATTATATGGAATATATTTAATTATTTCTATGTGAATAAATACTTTAATATTTTATTAACTATATATATTTCATACCTTTTTACATAATGATATTTCTTCATTATATTTAATGAAAAAATTAATGGTGTAAACTCTCAACCATGATTTGATTAATTTTTCTCATGAACCAAAAATTGGTACGTTTCATAATCTATCAACATATCATCCTTTATAAGAACACATCCTAGCTCATTCTGAGATCTATCAAGAAAAGTCAAAAATTGCTTTCCACTGTAAGGTAGTGTGAGTATAGGTGTACTGACCAAATTTTTCTTTAGTTCCTTGAATTTTTTTACATTCTTATTTATTTTATAATATATATCCCTTCCGAATTATCATAGTGAGTGTATTATATATCCCTGATAAATCCTTTAAAATTGACTAATTATATCATGATAATCTAAGTAAACTATGGATCTCAGTCACATTTCTTGGTATAGAATGATGTTCAATATATTATATGTTTGAAAGATCCATATATATACTATTTCTTGATAATCTATGACATAAAATTGAAACTTTTTGTATTCAAAAAACACAAATGGTAAAATTTTCATTCAAATTATCCTTTTGTAGGGTCTTTAGTAAAATCTTTATGTGATATTCATGATTTTCCATGAAATTTTATTATATAATAATGTTTTCTGTAAAGACTAACACAAATAGATAAATGTAATATATAAAGACTCTATAAATTAAATCCTTGAATATATAATGGAAACAAGTTAGACTAAATAAAATAAATTTAAATTCATAATTTTTACACCTCAAATGGTAGGCTATCTTGTGTATGTATTCACTTTTAATTTTTGCCTTATTGTATCAAAACTGATGATCGATCTTGGAAAAATATTGATATACACTTAATCGATCAAACAAATCATCAATACGGGGAAATGAATTTTGATTCTGGATCATGATCTTAATATTTTCCTGATAATCTATATGGTGTTTCACATATCCATCTTTCATCATTTAAAAAATTATAGGTATACCCCATGGTGACACACTTCGATGAATGAACCCTTATCAAGATTCTACTAGATTTTATTCTTCCAATTTTTAAACTAAATATTCACCATTTTGTATGAAGTATTTGAAATATGAGTTACATCAGGTATGTGATGTAGGTTCCGAGCTCAAAGGAAGCTCATTGGTGGGTGCACCCAACATTAATTTTAGCATTAACAACGATCAATCCGAGATCCATCATGTTAATAAAATGCTAGATATTCTGAATAGAACGAAGAATGAAAAAGAAAGTGGGGAGTCCTAGAACCATATATAAGATCGTAATATGTTGTTTATAATTAATTTAATTAATTGACAAGAATTACCTTGGTGGGATTCTTTCTTCGTTGAGGTTTCATGTCATGATCCGATGTGATCTGTCATTGCATCATAGAATACAAGTTTAGGAGTCCTCTAGTGGTGATCCACACGTGCTCCACGTATCTTTGGGCATCTCTAAAGGGATCTCTAGCTGATACGGCGGAAGAACCTTCGCTTTCTATGTTCTCCTTCGATCTCCTTGATCCGGTGGAGGTGGATCTCTCTCGCGTAGCATAAGAGCATTCTTGGTGGAAAAGGAATTCTCTCTTGACCTGAGAGATTTTCCAAATCCATTGTTCACAACCACACAAAAAATTTCTAGGGTAATGAGGAATATATAATTGGTATTTTTAATTACATATAATAATAAAATAAATTAATTACCCAAAATAATTTATTCATTTCATTTAATTATTTGTAATACCCCATGTCTAATGATAACAGTTGACTATTATTATTACCTGACATGTTCCCAGCGAATTACACCTAATATTAAATAATTAAATAAATAATATTATTTCTCATAAATTCCCCGAAAAAAATACATGGCGTGTATATTTAATATAAACTGCGTGTACTTTTGTTTTTCCATTATTCATTATTTCCTCCACAACATTTATTAGACCTTGAGTAATGGCTATTTATTTATAAAATAAATATCACTACCTTACTCGCTAATAAATATATTATTTTTCTCACAATATATTCTCTCGAATAACTAGTGTCAAAATTAATGCAATCAGTCATCCTTAAATAATTTTTTAAACAAAATCGCTAATAGTCCTTATTTAACTTGTTAAATTAATATTTAACTAAGATACTTGGAAATATTTAGTTTGTGACCCTCTAGGCCTCTCTCTTAGTGGCATTATATGAGCATGCCTAAAGTCCAAGGTTAGAATCTAAAAACACGTCAAGGAACCCATAGAGAAAGAAGTTGATGCCGTAATGACATGTCACCTCCTATGAACTTTTACTATGTAATATAATCCCTTTGTCTCAATATCTCGAATCAAGTGAGTTGCATGTAGTTACATGAACCCATGTGCTCGATTATTCTTTCTTAGACTTTGTGGAATTGAATTTTCCCATTTGTCACCAGGGTCTTGGATTTATTTAGGATATATCAATTCCATAAAAAGGGGATGAGATATCTACTTCCGTTATGGAACAGAAGGGAAAAATACTTTCTCATATTATCTATTAATGTAGTATCACTCATGACTCACCCAACGCATCCTACCTCACTAAGAACAGTGTTTCGTAATATTTTTCATCAATACATCTAAGTGCGCCAGTTGTAATACCCATTAATAATAATCTTAATGTCTAAGGACCAATACAGGCATCCGCAAATAAGAACATCCAATGACACTATGAAATTTGGATTTTCTACTGGAGGGTCCCGTTATCCTAATATCCTCTTGGATATTACCAAGGTTACACACCATTATAAGGTGTTTCAAAGTTTTATGATTCCTCCCCCAAATGGCCTGTATTATTTCTGTCCCTAAAATATCATCATCCGACTATAGAACATATATTCAACAATAGTGTTATGTAACTTTCGGGTTCTCATCATAGCTGGTATCCTCTATGACTATTTAATGAAACATCTATCCTTAGGAAATTTTAACAAGAATTTTCAAGTAGAAGAACAATCAAGATGTGAAAAGGTATTTATTAATGAATAAATTACAAAGTATTTGGTTCTAGGCCACCAACTCTAACATAATACCACTTGGACTAGAGCCAACTGCTAAAAACTGTTAACCCACTAGCTCTCACATGATAGTAATGTTTATGCTAAGATATGCCTTTAGTCATGATGTCTACACTGTTCTCTTCCGTGGACACTCTGCTCACTTCAACATCACCCCTTTGATAGAAATCCCTCAAAAGGTGATAATTCTAGAGTATGTTCTTTGTCGTTTGATGTGACCTTGGTTATTTTCCAAGAGCCACCGCTGTAGTATTATCACAATAAAACGTGATAGGATCTTTACAGCTAGGTACCTATTCAAGCTCCTAGACAAAGTTCAGAATCTATATAGATTCCTTGGCTACACCAGAAGCCACAATATATTCGGATTCCACTATAGAATCGGTGACAACTGGCTGCATTGAACTCTTTCATCTCACAACTCATCCGTTGAGACAGAAAAAATATCGATATTGAGACTTCATATTGTTCTGATCTATCTAAAAACCAACATCAACATACCCTCTGATGACAAGATCCTTTTATCCCCTATACACTAGTAACATATCCTTAGTTCTTCTCAGATACTTAAGGATAGTGTTGACAACAGTTCAATGTTGTTATCTTGGATCTGCTTGATATCTACCTACCATGCTCTGTGCATAGGCAACATCAAGCCTGGTAGATAACATGGAATACATGATGTATCCTATAGCTAAAGTGTATGGGATATTACTCATTCTATCATTCTCTTTTTGTGTCTAAGTACACATTTTCATAGAAAGATGTTGGCCATGTGACACTGGAACCAATCCCCTCTTGGATTGTTCCATAGAAAATCTCTTTAGTATCTGGTTAATGTATGTACCCAGACTTAGTCCAATAAGCCTCTTGGATCTATCATTAATGATCTTGATCCCCAGAATGTAGGCTACTTTACCTATGTCCTTCATGTCGAAACACTTGTTCAACCATTCCTTAACAAACTGCAAGACAAGTACATCATTTCCAATAATCAATATATCTTCAAAATATACTACTAGGATAATGATCTCATTCCCATTACACCTGTTATAAACACATGTCTCACATTTTTTCTTAATGAAACAAAATTCTTTTATGGCTTCATCAAATCGAATGTTCCATGGCCTGGATTCTTACTTTAATCCATAAATGGATTTATGTAACTTGGAATCCCGTTTGGATTCACCTGGTGTCACAAACCCTCCTGTTTGTGTCATATAGATATTTTCTTGAAGGTTCCTGTTAAGGAATGATGTTTTGAAATCCACTTTCCCAATCTCATAGTCATGGTAAGCTGCTATGACAAGTATGATTCTTATGGATACAAACATGGAAACTGGCTAGAATATTTCATCATTGTCAATTCCTTAACATTATATGAATCTTTTAGCCACTAGCCTTGCTTTATAGGTGGTAGCATGACCTTTCATGTCCAGTTTTTTGTTGAATACCCATTTTCATCCAAGAGGATTTACATCAATTGGTTCATTGATTAGAACCCAGACATAGTTATGTTACAAAGAATCCATCCCAGAATTCATAGCTTCTAACCATCTTTTAACTTCTGATCTTTATACGGATTTTTTGTAGGAGATAGGTTCATCATTGCTCAACAATAATTATTCACCATCCCTGGTGACTATGAAACCAAATCTCTCCGGTTGCCTTACCTCTATTGAGCTCCTACGCAGTACTTGTGTTTCCAGAACCTCTTCCACGAGGACTTGTGGAACTTGTTTGTAACATCCCAAGTAAGTAATGAATAATAGATATTTTTATCTATGTCTATTAATGATTAAGATAGTGTTATAGAGGCATAAAATGAAAATAAATACAATCTTATACATGGAATACACTAATATTCTTAAAAGATTGTTTTAGTGCCTTTTGATGGAAAACCATTTTTGAATCTATATTTTGACAATTTTATAAACTATGTTTGTCAAAATAAACTTATTCTTTATGATTGGGACATCAAAATTTACCTTGTGTGAATTTTTGGTATTTTTCTGACAATATTCATTTTTTTAATGAATAGTGAAAAATACTGCATTTTACATCAAAACTGCTTTTAAACCTAATTTATTTATATGATTAGATTATGTTTCGAATTGGTTTAGAAGTGAAATTAGAATATATTTTTACCATTTTATCCAATGGTGGTCATTGGAATCAATTTCACTTTGAAATTAGACTTAAACTGGTGTCAATCTTTTGATACTTATTGTTTTGTAAAAATACGCTATTTGCTCTGGCAGCGGGAATTAATAATTAAATTAATTAATGTGACTTATATGTTTTGAATTTTGTAAAATAGACTTCATTTTTGAATTCGGAATATCAAATATAGCTTAGGGTGATTTTTTGGTAATTTTCTGAAAAACTTCAATTTTTGATGAATAGTGAAACCACTAGGTGGTAATCAAGCAAACTGATTTTTTAGTTAAATGAAAGTTTACCACTAATGTGTATTGAATTTTGAAACTACGACATACATGTTTGTCATTAAGAAGTAAAATGTGGTTCAATGAGATTAAAATAATTTTTTTTGGTGAATAGTAACTTATTAAGTTTTTAATCGCGATTAGTGGTAATTAGTGTAGTTTAAGGTATAAATAATGCTTTAATAATATGAAATGACCTTGACACATGTCCCAACCTTATTTTTTGTGTCATGGCCGACCAAGACAAGCCATGCGTCAACTTGGGGACCCCATGGAGACATTTTGGTTCGGAAATGACATAAATAACTTTTTATTTAATGTAAAAGTAAAAATGACACAAACATAATATGTTTCACAAAAACAATTTTTACATGGGGTTATAAAGATCAGATATTTGATTATAAATAGTAATTGGAAATCTAAAAAGATTTCCTACATCATAGTATTTTTTTTATAATTTTTAGACATTAAATAAATTAAATTATTTATGACATAATAATGATGCAGCGATGACATCATTATTTGACAATTTAAATAAAATGGAAAGATAATGTAAAATATATGAACTACAGATGGAAAAAACCAATTGGATGAGTGGCTTTCGAACCCTTATCACCTTATCCACGAATTATATCAATGTGGGACCTTTTTAAACCGAAACACATTTTCAAATAAAGTAATATTTCTTTACTTTCCAAAAGTGCCCCTCCTCTCCTCTTATAAAAGGCCCCCACCTATACCTCATTTCACACACTACTCAAGCCTTTGGCTCGGCCAACCCCTGCCCATTTACTCTCTCCACATCCCTCTCCTCATCCTAGAGGATTCCCTTTGGTCAGAATCCTTTCAAAGGAAGCCTTTAGACTCAAATCAAAAGGAGTTACACTTTTAAAGGTAATTCATTCTCTCATGTTCATTTGTTTTATTTTGCTTCTCCAACCCCATAAACTCTTTTTATTTACTTATTTTGTAACAACACCAGTATCTTCAATATACTAGGATGTTTTTATAAGATTTATTTGAGCTACACTCTCACACAACTACATCAAATGGTTAAAGAACATACGGTTTCCGTGGATGGCGCAATTATGCCTCCCGAAACGATGATTGTTCAATACTCATTTAACACCTTCAAAGGTGGCCATTATGATGTCACTATTTTTATATATGATATATAATATGTTTATGTTTTCCTTAAGCTTCTGTTTTTTTCATTTTGGTCATACCTTTATGGTTTCCATTATGGGTAAACACGATATCTTCATTTTAGGAAGTGCGGACTACCGCCCCCTGAAAGTGATTTGATTCGTTAATATCATATGTGGGATGTGTAAAGGATAAATTTAATGATATTATATATGTTATTATACTGGAATTATAATATACTCTTATATCATTATGATTCCATTACAGAAAATATGAAATAGAAATGAAAGTAGCGTTCATGCGTACGTACGGCTTACCGTCTCCATGAACGGTGCATTTCATTTCATAACTCTAAATTATTATGTAATATTATAAATGCATGTATGTGCTGGATATATATGACATATATGATATCTACGTCATGAATACCATTCTGTATATAATGAACCTTTGACCAAATTGACAACATGTAAGTGTAAGAAGTCTATTTTTGACTTAAGAACCAAATACCGACAAAATGAACATTATTAACTTAACTGATTACATGATGTTCATAACATGGTATAAAAGGAATAATGAACTTGAAAAAGATTCATAAGAAAGTAGATATTAACTCAAGTTTATTATTCAGGAGATTAAAGAACGGTCGGGTCAAGTCGGATACGAGGTATGGGACTTCGTCTCAATCTCCTTTCGTTGAGGCATATTTTATTTTATACACAACTTTCTTTTATACGGTGTATAAACCACATTGACTTTTATGTTTATTTCAAAGGAATCTTTTTTATACGAAGCGTTTACTAAACGACAAAAGGGAATGTTTTTGTCGTACGTATGCGGCGGCAACGACTTCTCCGCCGTCGTGACCGTTATTTGAGTTTCGGCTTCCTCTACAAGCCATACCTTCTTTTTAAAAGAAAAATAAATACCATGTTTTACTTTTCTTTTATTTTGGTATTGGAAATGGTTTTCACAATGTTTTTTGTGTTGTATTGATATCTTGTGATTGAAATGTGGAAATTTTATGTTTCCTTTATGTATGTTTTATGTGATACGATTATGTTATGGTTCTTGGGCATTATTATGAAGACGGGTGGTTCCGTGATAAACTAAGGGCGGGTGAGCCCGATATAGCTCTCCAATGCATTGGGTAACGCGAAGGAGTGAAACGTTTTGGTTTCTCCGAAGATATTTTAGGGAATATACTGTGACGGGTATTCCAAACGTAACCAAGAGGGTTACTCCCTACATAAGAATGTTATGAATGCCTCAAGTTACCTTTATGTCTTATGATTTCTATGATTTATTCATGATTTTATGAGGTATGTTAAAGTGCCTATGTTTTATGGGTAAAGTATGATTTCATTCTTATGTATATATGAACTCATGTTTCCGTTCCATGTTTTTTTTATAACCCATACTGAGTTTTTATGCTCATCCCAAGTTTTTGAAATGTTTTTCACAGGTCAAGGGAAAGGTACATGATAAGATGATAGAGTCAAGGATGTGTCAAGAAATAATCCATGTTTTATTTTAAATGTGTTTCCATTGATGGGAATGAAGAATACTATCTTTATGTAACCACTTTGTCTATATGTGGAATGTATTGCAAGTTTTATGATCTAATTCTCTAAAACTCTAAACCCGAAAAGATCCTAATGTGTAATCTTGTAATAACTCAAGATTAAGTAAGGTTTAAGGCTGGGGCCTTATATTGTTCCTGTACCAACTCTTGTGTATCTTGAGCATCAACTTTATCGAAGTCAATATTGCTTCCACTAACCTTTTTGAGGATGTGCTCCCTCTTAAGAAAGATGACTTGTATGGCGACAATCACTTTCTTGCATGAAGGGTTATATAGGTAATATACTTTCATTTCCTTGGGATATCCTATAATGATACAATTTGTGCCCCGGGGTGATGGTTTGTTTCCTGAGAAGGCCTTACCAATTTCCTCACATCCCCATACACGTGTTTGCGAAAAAATGGGTTTCTTTCCATTCCAGAACTCGGAGGGAATTCCATTTTCCGCCTTGGTTAGTACTCAGTTTATTGTGTATTCTGGAGTCTATAATGCATATCCCCAAACAGATAACGGAAGATATGCATGACTCATCATCGACCTCACCATATCCAATAAGGTGCAGTTTCTCATTTCACTAACACCATTCCACTGTGGTGTATAAAGAGGAATGAGATGATATAGAATCCCAAACTCCCGTAGAAGATCGATGACCTCTTGGTTCATATATTCTCCACCTCAAGCAGATAGATGATTCTTTATCTTGTTACCAAGCCGATTCTCTACTTCATTCTTGAATTCCTTAAATTTCTCTAAGTCTTCTGACTTATACCTCAATATGTTGACGTAGCTATATCTACTCAAATCATCAGTAAAAGTAATGAAGTAAGAATATCCACCTCTATATTCTACTATAAATGGTCCACACACATCCGTGTACTCCAATCATTGAAGCTCTGTGGCCCTTTAACCATTTCCACCGAAAAGAAGCTTGGTCATTTTTCCATGTAAACAAGTGTGACATATATCAAGTGGTTTTAGCTCAGAAAAGTCTAAATAGCCACTTAAGTAGATCTTTGTCAAGCATTTCTTATTTACATGACCAAGATAGTGATGCCACAACTGGGTGATGTATGATTCATGTGAGTTTTTTTCATTATCGATTTCCAACACTTGGTTTACATAATTTAATACATATAAACCATTATTTAAATGTGTCATACCATAACATATGTTGTTCTTATAAAAGAGACAACCCTTATTTCCAAACATCAAAATAAATCCATCCATATCCAAACAAGATACATAAATTATGTTCTTGGTAACACTAGGAACATAATAACAGTTATGTAAAACCAAAATCATCCTAGTTGGCAATGAGAGGTGGTAATCGCTAATGGATAATACGGCCAGCCTCATGCCATTTCCAGCACGAAGATCCACCACTCCTCTGGAAATCATTCTAAATCTACTTGGTTCTATCATTTGAATACAAATGTAATCCCCACAAGCTATATCTAA
The DNA here is from genome assembly GCA_963277665.1 of Viscum album. Lineage (NCBI taxonomy): Eukaryota > Viridiplantae > Streptophyta > Magnoliopsida > Santalales > Viscaceae > Viscum > Viscum album. The sequence goes on from OY728135.1 coordinate 999,499,705, forward strand.
TACCAAATGTGTAGAAATGGAATGATTAAACTCGATAACGAACACCCATTTATCATCCCCATGCTTCTGGGTGTAGTTCTTCTTCCAGTGGCCTAGCTTGTCACAGGAAAAACATACAACCTCCCATTCCTTGCTCTGCCTCTAGATCATCCCCTTATTGTTCGGATGACGCTCTGGGGATTTAGACCGTTTATAATTCATTGGACCCTTTTCCTTGCCCTTCCTTTTCTTATTCACCATAAGGAATACATGTTTTTCATGCCCCATGTCCTTATCTAATTGGATAATTAAGGTCATAAGTTCCAATAGACTCTTCTCATTGTTTCTCATGTTGTAGTTGACAATAAATCTAGAGAAGGTCTTGGGTCATGATGATATGATGAGATCTGTACACAACTCATCTGGGAACTTAATCATTAAGATGTCTGGGCGTTTAATATAGCCAATGATATTGACTACATGAGGCCCAGATGGCGAAGACTCTCCAAGATTATTTTTCAAAAAATCATTGGAGATCTCATATATCTCATGCCTCACCTTTCTTGATAGATATCCTTAAGGTGATACATCATGTTATACGTGTCCATATTTTCATGTTGCTTCCAGTGCTCACTAGGCATGGTTGATAGCATGAAACACTGTACATCTGTGGCATCATAAATGTGTTTCATATAGAGAGATAGTTCCTCATCACTAGCCTCTTTTTCAGGCTCTACTATAATAGTCTCTTCCAGCACATACTTTTTCATCTCGTGGTGAAGGATGAAGTGTAAACGCCGCTGCCACTCTTAGAAATTGGTGCAAGTGAGAAGGTTTTCCTTCTTGAGTATGGTTCGAATTGATATGTTTGAAGTCATTTTTCTTACCGTTTCTACAAATTAAGATGATAAAAGGTTTATTACTTTATTATGATTAAACTAAGACAAATAAATAAATTAATACTTATTAGCCTCCCACAATTTTATCGAAATCCAATATCCCTCACCATTGACTTTGGAAAATTATATTGCCTGAATATTCTAGGGGCCAGGATCCATATTTCCCATTGCATTATGCCAACTAGGGTTGGTTTGGAAACTTGAAGAGTTTTATGTAGACATTCTAAATGCTAACTGCTTTAACTCATAGCTCCTTGATCCACTTAGTGGACTCCCCAATCCTGAAATCCTTTTATTTTTGGATTTCTTCAACCTTTGACTATTGGTCACACCATGTCTTGATGTGGCAGTCAACCCTTGATGCGAACCAAGCCAAGTTAACCCAAAACCTTGAATTAAAATTCCATGATAATTGAAAGCACTTCAACTAGGGTTGGTCAAGAACTTTGAATAATGGTTCGATTCTAACCAAGATTATGGAAGGTTATAATGACTTAATATTTCTTTGAGGTATTTTATCCTTATACATATATTTCTATTTTATTATATTTGATTACATGCTTTTTAATATTCAGTGGGATATATATATGTGATTAACCATGACTAAGATAATATTTTACGCATAAGTCGGTCTTATTTTAGTTCCATCTTTCTTGTTTGTTTAATTCATTAATTGTGAGATCATGACAACACACCCACAAAAAATAAACCATGAAACTGAAAGAAACAAAATAAATGTTATGATCATGATCTAGTTCCATTACATATGCTTTTATCTCATATGCAGGTGAGGGGTAAAATGGGGCTTTACATAAAAGAAACCTTGGGCACGCAGACCCTCCATATTAATGAGGAGAAGGCTCGCAAGCCAACAAATGTAATTTAAATAAATTAATTAAAAGAAACAATTCACATAAAATGGTCTTGTTCTAGCTCATGATCATCCATACATGCAACGATATTTACATATAAATAAAACTAGCATTCAATTATTTAATCATTCTTGATTAAGATAAATCACACTCGAATCAATTAATTATCTTTAATTAATCAATCCTTTTATCTTAAACCCTCTTCTGAATTTCCTTGTTATTCTCATCCATTATAATTTTAAACAAATAAATTCATTTAAAATTATATTTGGATGTAACTTGTACCTTGGAGGCAACTCGGTGATTTCCCATTCATAACTACCCAATGAGAAGAAATGAACATTACGCAAACATTAAATTAAACCCATATATATATATATATAACACCCACCACATGTTGTGACTTAGCTTTATGCCTGCACTATGGTACAAGTATCAAGGGTTTGTATAATATAATAATAAATTTTAATAAATCTATGTAATTTTGATGAGTACACAACATGTAGTTTTGACTACATGGTGTGTAGTTTTGTTCACAATCCATGAAATGTAAATTCCCAAAGACATTGTGTATAGATGTACTTCAGACTGTTTCAGAGTACACGGAATGTTCAGTGGGACACACGTCATGTAGTATCCACACTACATAGTTTCCAGCCGGGAAATCCATGTACAGGGTACATGGTCCAACCCTATCCTGAAGGGAATACACGTCGTGTTCAGTAGACCACACAACATGTAATCTGGAAACCATGTTCCACCTGTTCCTGGTCAACACACGGTGTCATTTAAAACTTAGGAATACTTCAACACACGACCTGATTTGGCAGACCAATCTGATGCATTGAACCTAGAATAAACTATGTGTACTTCCGAATACGGGATGTGTATTCTGTTGTTTTACACCAGGAACGTTTGGCACCTCCAGATGAGATCTTCTATTTTATTTTAATCAAAATTAAATGGAAAAAATGTTTCCGTAAGGTGAAGGAGAAACTTGAGAGGAGGAACATATCTTGAAATTCAGATTTTAAATAATGATTAACATGAATGGAAACAACCAAATTATTAAATGCGTAAATCACCAATAAAAAATTTAAATAATTATAACCACCAATATTACCCCACTTATACCACATGTAGGTTCCAGGCGCAGCAGAAGCGCGTTGGTGGGTCTACCCAACTTCAATTTTAGTGTTAACAATGATCAATCTAAGATCTATCACGATCATAAAATGCCAGATCTTCGGAATAGAACAAAGAATGAAAAAGAATAAGGGGAGTCCCAGAACCATAGATATGATCATCATATGTTGTTAATAATTAATTTAATTAATTGACAAGAGTTACCATGATGGAATTATTTATTATTTAATGTTTCCAGTCATGATATGATGTGATCCGGCCTTGCTTCATAGAATCCAAGTTTATGAATCCTCTAACAGTGATCCACACGTGCTCCACGTATCTCTGGATGTCGTTGAAGGGATCTCCGAGTTCTAGAGTGAAAGATCCTTTGCTTGTGATGTCCTCCTTCGATCACCTTGATACAGTAGAGGTGGATCTCTCTCTCGTAGCTTGAGAGTGTTATTAGTGGAAAAGGAATAATCTCTTAGCTTGAGAGATTTTCCAAATCCGTTGTGCACAACCACAAAAAAATTTCTAGGTTAATGAGAAATATATAATTGGATTTTTTTAATTATATAGAATAATAAAATGAATTAACTAACCGAAATCATTAATTCATTTCATTTAATTCTTAGTAATACCCAATATTTAATAATAACAGTTGACTATTATTATTACCAGGCATGCACCGAGTGAGTTACACCTAATATTATTTAATTAAATAAATAATATTATTTCTCATTAATTCCCCAAAAAATACACAGCGTGTATATTTAATATACACGGCGTGTAATTTTGTTTTTCCATTTTTCATTATTTACTCCACCACATTTATTAGACTTTGAATAATGGATATTTATTTCTAAAGTAAATATCACTGTATTACTCACTAATAAATATATTATTTCACCCACAATATATTCTCTCAAATAACTTGTGTAAAAATTAATGTGGTCATCCATACTTAAATAATTATTAAACCAAAATTGGGAATAATATTTATTTAACTTGTTGAATTAATATTTAACTGAGATACTTGGACACACTTACTGTGTGGCCCTCTAGTCCTCTTTCTTAGTGACATTAGATAGAGCCTACCTAAATTCTAAGGTTAGTGTCTAGCTACACGCCAAGGCACCCCTAGAAAATGATTTTAATGCCGCAATGACGTGTTACCTCCTATGACCGCTTACCATGTAATATAATCCCTTTGTCTCGATATCTCGAATCAAGCGGGTTGCATGCTAATGCAATCAACCCATGTTCTTCATTATTCTTTCTTTGTCTTTTCGAAATTGACTTTCCCATTCGTTACTATGTCCGTGGATTTATTTATTCTATATTAATTCCATCAAAGGGCCTGAGATATCTACTTTCATTATGGAACATAAGGGATAAATCCTTTCTCACATTATCTATTAATGTTGTATCACTCATGATGCACCCAACGTATCCTACCTCACTACGAACACTGTATCGTCACAGATTTCATCAATACATCTAAGTGTGCGATTTGTAATACCCATTAATAATAATCTTAATGTCTAACAACCACTACACATGTCTGCATATAATAACATCCAATGACACTATGAAATGTGAATTTCATACTTGTGGGTCTCGTTCTTATGATATCCTCCTGGATATTACCAAAGGCACACACCATGAGAAGGTGCCTCAAAGTTTTATGATTCCTCACCACTAATGGCATGTATTATTTGTGTCTCTTAAATAATATCATCTGGCCATAGAACATATATTTAAGAACAATGTTATGGTACTTCTGTGTTCTCGTCATAGCAGGGATCCGTTATGACCCTTTAATGCAATAGCTATCCTTAGGACATTATCACATTCATTGTCACGCTGAAGAATAGTCATGATGTGATAAATGTTTATTAATGAATAAAGTACACGATAGTTGGTTCTAGGCCACCAACTCCAACATGTGATCTATTGAAAAATAATTTTCGTGATTCATAAGAATACTAGGGTACAATTTCAGAAATATATCAAAAAACTTCTGTTTAATATAAATATTCTTGATGTTGAATTTTTCCCTAACCATATGATATAAATACCCCCTTGTATAGAAATAAGGACCTATTAAATGGATATAATTTCTATTTAATTTTCATAGTTATCCTCACAATAATATAAAATAATTAGTTGGTTTAGACTATCAAATGTGACTTCCCTTCCACAACATTTATATGGTATTTATATAAAAAAAGATAATCCATTCCCAAATCATATAAAATTAAACTAGATGAATAAGAACTTGAAAAAAAAATTGCGATCAAATTCCTAGAAACATCAATTGGGGAAGATTCATGGACATTAGATGTGATCATCATACCATATGGATTTTTTAATACTTATTCAACATCTATTCATTTATTACAAGAATTTAAATTATGTGATCCCTTCTATGATCAAATATTGATGTAAATTGTTTTTCTCAAAAAAAAGATACATCAATATTTGATCATATCTTTCACCACATAAACTTTACCATTCTATCTTCAATCCATTAGTAAATCTGAAATGGTTAATATGACCGTAAAACATTGTTAATAAGAGTGATAAACCATGGAAAATAATTATTTGGATGGAAAAATCATGTCACCTTCTTTTAAATATAGGACACATTAGTTTTAACCTAGTTAATCAATGCAAAATATCCAATAAAATACTTCCTAATTGATCAAAATGAGAATATAAATTAACCAAATAATATCCCATGGGGGTGTCAAAATAGGTGCACAGTATTGAACCATTCATCATGCACCAGAATGATGGATGATAGATACCCAACCAAATCATTTTCAGCTAATCATCCATCAAAAAATCAATGTAACGACCATGTCAACTTGTATTATCTACAAAAGGATTTATTTATATGAAAACCACCTAACATTATTTGACATAACAGAGGGTATTATTATAAAATGAGGCTTATACTAAGGGTTCTCACTAATGTTTTATAATATATGTTTCTAGAAATAAATAAACTACTCTTTGATACTAACTATAGATACCCCAAAAATTCCATACATAAATTATACATATTATTATCATAATATTCCTTATATATCAATAAGATACATTCTATAACCATAATGTTTTAGTGTATTTGGAAACATAGATACATAAATGACTTGTACATAAATGATCTAAATCTTTTCCCATTATGTTATTCAAAAATAACACCCTTATTAGATATAACATTGATAAAATCAATCTTTATAACATAGGGAAGGGAAATAAAATAAAGGGTGATATTATAATCTCAGTATGGTAAAACATAAGTACAATAAATAATGATTATAATTGAGAATACAATAATAAATAGGGGATGAGAACACGACTATGTAAATAGTAAATCATACCCCCCCCAATTCATGGTTATTAATCACTAAACACGAAAAAAAGATTTACCAATAAAAATATATAATAAATTATAATGAAAAATCATAAATAATAAATCATGTGCCATGTGAACATATCAAAACCATAAGACATAGTTTTGTGACATACACGTAATCATAGAGAATTATTTCCTTAGTCATGGATCACTACCAAGACTATCATAGTGGGTTGAGTTCACTACAAATCCCATCAATTCTGTGGTTAAGGTTCAATCTCAAGACAATCATTTTAGATAAAGTCCCTTACTAAATTGGGTTCACATCCAATTCGTATCCTTATTATTGTTTGTGATATCCACATATTCCCAATTCATTGGAATGATATAATGGTCCCAACCGAACATAGTTTATAATATAACCACACATCCTTGTATTATAATAAAACCAAGCATCACATAATAATAACCATATATATGTGCCAGAATATCATAACAAAATCATCATATCATCCTTCCAGAACCCATGGAAAGGATCATGTATCATTAAAATTTCATACTAGTAATAATGAACTATTTAGAGAATGAATAAAGATGTTAACATCAGATTTTATCCCCTGAAAATCATAATATATATATATATATCAAGGGATGTTGTTTTAATAAAAATACATTTTTTATTGATATATGATTTTCATATTAAAGTCACTTAGTTAAATATCACAAAATTATAAAATATTAAGGAAAATTGTTTATTTAAAAATAAATAATTAAAATTAAAATTTAATATTCAATGAAAATAGTATTTTTAAAGGAATGTAAATTAGTTCATAAAATGTTTGTTATAACAAAACAACCATTCACATTTTTTGTAAAATGTTAAAAGTTCCACATTTGTAAAATAATAGAAAAATAAATTTTTAACCATATTAAGTAAATTGAATTATTGTTTAACATGACTTTAAAAAATAATTGGAGAATAGAAAACACATTCTTGAAATCATTTTAATGATAATTTAGATATGGAAGAAAGTATTCTTGAATGGAGGGAGAAATAAATTCGATTATCCATAAAAAAATACTTTTGATTTTTTGAGTACTTAAGGAGAGGAAAATTACAGGAAACATGTAATATATATATATATATAGGATAATAAAATTAAAAATATTTGGGATATATATAACATTTAATTTTTTCATCTAAATCTATATAGAGATAATATTGGAAAAATGAGATTATTACATAAAACACTAACCTCAAATCTGAATTGCTTCATAAATTTTCAAACGTACTATAAAATAAATGTAAATTTAATGTACTACTATAATATAACTATATTCATAACTATAATAACATACATGGTTTACTTATAACATCATATCAACTATTCACTAATAATCGTTCACCATCATCGGTATTTATTATGTTAACAGCTTCATTATTCATATATGTTTTGGTTCAATGGTTATGGTCCTTGCATGTTGATATTGGTTACATTGTATATATAATTAGAAATATGATATAAATATCATATATATTCATTATTTACATATTTATATCTATTAATATAAATTGATGATGAAAATTAATAACAACATTTCATGGAGATTATAGTCTGCATGTACACATGAATTGTGTTTTCCACTTTTTAATGGATGAAATGAAAGAAAGGTAGCTCATTATTCTCATATTTAGAATAATTATTATATAATATATATAATATATATTCATTTAATATATCATTATTACAATCCAAGTAAAATATAAACTAAAATTGAATCACATCGCTTCTTGGAGGTGGTATTCCACACATACGTAAGGGAGACGCTATCGTTTTCCAATGGATTTGAATGTAAGAATGTAAATAAAAAATTACAAATAATAAATAAATAATATTCAAATAATATCATATTTAATTATTAACTAAATAATAATAACCATACAATAATAATGGTTATGGGAAATGAATTGTATCACTATGTAGAAGTTGTAGTCCACATGTACACAATGGTAATAAATTTATTTAACATTTATTGGTGAATGGGTGGAAAATGGATATTCCAAATTTATAGTAACATATAATTATATTTCTTCTACTAGATTAATAATTTTTTTATGGATAAAATTTTTTTATAGGATGTATAAGTGTAAATTAAATTGAAATAGCTCAGCTAAGATCTATACCTCTACTTTGAGAGACTTATTTTATTTTTTATTAAGTATCTTAGGATTGGAATTAGAAGATGAATGTAAGGTATTGGATTAATGGAATTATTTTAAGATTTTTTTACTATTTATTGGCCAATATAGAAGGTAGAAATGGTGTGATTAAGGGAGTAGGAGAGGTATCCTTTTATTAGGGAGGGGAAGAACACACATATAATTTATTGAAATATTTCAATTATATAAGGTTATTTTTTTATAAATGTGGATAAATGGATGAAAATTATAGTTTATTATAATATAAGATTTAAATATATCTAAAAGATAAGTATTATGTTTTTTTCAGGGAAATCAAACTGTTATCTCTTGTTTTAACCCCCTAGTAAACCCATTTTGACCCTAATTATGGTAAATGATTTTTAATACTTTTACTATTCACCTTGACCATAAAATATTTTGAATATATTTGATTATATTAATTTTAATTATTCAAAATATGTAATCCATTTTACCAAATTATATTTCAATACGTGTAAAAAGTTTATTTTAAATGAGTGCACAACCTGTAATGAAACCCCATTTTAGAAATAATGAATCTTTAAGCATAAAACATAATTTATATACATTTATTTCCATGTAAAAACCCTAAAATGACTATTAAAATAAATTTTCTAATATATAATATAGAAAATTAATTAAATAAAATTCATTAATAGGATTTAATAAAATTAATTAAGATAAAGACACATTCCACACATAAAAAGAGTTAGAAAAAATGTGTTTTTATTTCAAAAACCCAAACTTATACAAAAATAGATTAAAATGATGGTTATTATCTAATTAATTAGATAGTCCCAAACCAAATTAAAATTATTTTTCATTAAGCTAGAATTTAGAAAATACTTGGTATTTTACATGAAAATTAATAACATATTTTAAAAAAATATGTACTTCTCTAAAAAATAAATCTTTTTAGAAAAATCCTGAAATTTCACCATAATATAATACAATTTTTTTTTAAAAAAATAATATAAATTTCAAAAAATAAAATTTAAAAAATGGTAGAAATTAAATATTGTTTCCATGTGAATAAAATGTGATAAAAATTATTTTTCTAAAAAATACATTTTTAACGTATAATATGATTTTTCAAATATATGATTACATATCAATTAATAATTAATGAGTACATTTTAATATTTAAAACATTCAATATTAATTTTTATAATTTTTTTAATAATCATAAGAATTTTTAAGTTAATGACCAGGTTATAATAGTTATCTTTATTATAGTTCATTTTGACTAGGGGTTTCACATAAGGAAAACTAACAGACAATTCGAGTTTATTTCTATGGAAATACATATAAAAACATGGTTTTTTTGAAATATCATCCAAAATACCTTTCTATATTCATTTTTTAATTCCAAAATATTAGGGTCTTTCACCAAGAATAACCTAATAAGGATTAAGGTGTAATCTAAAGGGGGTTTTCTAAAGAATAGGTATACCATTTAATCGAGTTCTTTCAATCTATTTATTACCATTGATCATTCAATTATATACTATAAATGATGACAAAAAAACATAACTACCTTAAATATACTGAAATTTTATCATGTTTATGGAGAAACCCTTATTAATATCCTTTTCCATCCAATCATAAATGATATTATTTCTTGTAAATTCATGCAACTTTCAACCCACATGAAGAGAGGTGTTTCATTTTTCTTCACTAACTCACAACACCAGTTATTAAGATGTGTTTATTGAATTTATATGATATTATTGAAATTTTTATATTTATTAAATATGATATATTATTTATATTCATACCCTTCCCTCCCATGGAAAATTATAATGGCGTTCTTGTGTATGTGTAGAGTACCACCTCCAATGAATAAAGTGATCCCTCATTCATGTCAGGCTTTCAACAATGATTCTAATTTTCTTATGAAATTTTTAAATAATTAAATTTTTATATTTTAGAGATGATGGAACCATGGACATGATTAAAGTCCCATAACCATTAAACCAAAACTTAAATGTAAAGGAAAACCGTTGACACCCAGGATGATGATGTTGATAAAGAATTGATAGAAAACATGTCAAATAATGTTATAAGTTAGTCGCATATTGTATGATAACTATTAATATGGTCATTTTATATATTAACATTATAAATTTATTATTCAGTTGTTTTAGTGTGCCTAAAAATAATGATGGACTATAGGATAGTGTAATTTCTTATCATTTCTACTTCAACGAGACATGTTTTACATTATTCAAATAATTAATTTTCCATGGTGTACATATTATCTATTTTATAAATTATATCATTAAATAATTTTCATTGATGGAATTAAATGTTTAATATTTATATTTAATATTTTAAGGGGTTTTGATTCAAAAATTACCAAATATGGAATGATTTGTTTCACAGACTCATTTTTTATAGAGATATTTTATGTTTGTATTTTTTTAAAGGATTTTATGATATGTTATAGCCAAACTATGGAACCAATTTAGGATAAGAGAGATATTTAGAGGGGTTTTGAATTAGTGATCAATATTTATTTGATATTTCTTTCTAAATAACCTTTTCTACCAAGTAAGAGTATTGACGATTGCTGCAACCCACCCAAATAAAAAACAACATAGGGGAACATAATAGCTTTACAATGATAACATCCCAATTTGAAAAGGATAATTGTTGGTGTGATGTAATAATAGACAAATTCCCATTCTCATAGATCTAGTTCTGAAATCAGAATCTTGACATTTCTATATTTAGAACTAATGAAGGTTACCCAATTTTCACAATAAAAAATTACAACATCAGAAGGATATTGTATTACTTACATTATTGAGGAGATTTTAGGGATATAGTTTTATAGAATTAGAAAAAACAATTATGTAAACAAAAACCATGTATTTAAAAGATAATTTATCCCACTTAACAAATATTTTCTTATTTAATATTAATTTACCATTACCATCCATATAAAACCCTTCAATAAATAATTCATTCAAACTCAATCTTTAAAACATGGGTAAAAAGTAACATATGAAGGGTGAGTGAAAATGATTATTATGGGTAAATGTAAGCATTAAAATATAATGTTATAATTTATAATAAGAATAATATAATGGTATGATTACATAATCGAGGTGCATGAATATAATATAAAAATATTCATACCAGAAAATACCTGTATAATGAAACATGAAAACATAGAAAAATGAATTCATAAAGGAAATAGTAACTGTAATCAATAATCCAAAGCCATGAGATATCAATATTGATCAAAGAAACATAGATTTAATTTCATTATAAATATCCAAAGAACATAATAATTAACCAATGTATTGGAGAAATATCTAGGAACACCCATCGTATAAGCTATATCAGGCTCACCCAGTGTTATCTAAGAATGCCCAACATATAAGCTACATGGAACTCACTAGACACTATATAGGTGTGCCCATAGTATATAATTTCCAATAACCATAAATAAAATATATAAAAAATTAATTTCATCATAATACCCATAGAAAAAATCATTATTACTTATTTTAATTGATTTATACATGGAAAAGAAATGGTTTTTTGTCATAGTATTTACGATATTATTAGCATGTGGAATTGAAATGGATTCCATAACAACTTATTTGAAATATGATTAACTTGTAAAAATGAAATGGATTCCCTTACAATCTCTTTAAAAAAATATTAACTTGTTTAAAAGAAATGGGTTATATACAAATCTATTTGAAATAATATTATCCTCTAGTAATGAAATGAACTCCATAACAATCACATTGAAAAATGATTAACCCATGGAAATGGAAAGGATTCTATAATAATTTCTTTTAAACATGATTAAACCATGGAAAAGAAATTATTTCCTTAAAAACCGTTTGAAACTTGATTATCCCATTAAAAGGAAATGGTTTACACAAAAATCTCTATGAAAAAAAAATAAAAATCCACATATATGTAAATAATGAGGTTGGTATCATTACTAAATATCCCAATTAAAATATAAGTAAAAAAATGTTTTTTGATGTAATTAATAGAAATACCATTAACAATATAATTAAGAACATTTTTTAGTAAAATACACTTTTCATTTTAGAAAACAGTATAAAAACTAGAAATTAAAATAAAGTATTTAAAAATAATCTTCTTTTAAAAAAATCCGTAGAAGCATATAAAGGAAGCTTTATTAATCATTCAAAATATTTCTTGAAGAGAATATACATTCCATTTTGAAATAAAATTTTTAAAACATAAGATTATTTGAAAATAATTTTCATTCAAATTATCCTTTACAAATTATAAATTATGATTTTATGAAAATAATGGTCATGTTTGATGAAAATTTCATCCATTTCGTACATGTTAAAACAAATATTTATTTCACATTTTTGGTAAAATACAAATATGCATTTTTTGAAAATGACATGATGATTTCTTTAGAAATATTCTATTAAATGTAAAACATGTCGAAAAATATATTTATTAAAAAACTGAAGAATGTTAAATATATTTTTATTTTTTTGGGATACATATTTTTTTAAGAAAAATGGTTTTCAATATAATATAGAGGTTAAGATAGTTTTTTAGTTAAAACATTCCTTTTTAATATTAAGTGTATAAAGAGAGGAAAATGAAGGGATAACATTTATTCTCACGAACTAGCCATAATAGATTTTAATAAATGATTTTATTGAGAGATGGATAATAATGTTTTGTCATCAGAAATGTAATCATAAATAGTCCAAATAAACAGTGAGATTGTATCATAAAACACATACCACTTTGTAACTATTTAATTATATGTCCTATGGTAGAAATATTTGTTTTTAAAATATCATGAACATAAAGAAATACATGATATATAATTAAAAATGTATGTATATACACATCACAAAGAATATAGGTTTATATAATAATCATATGTCTCAATGAAAGCAATTTGTGATGATTAACCCTTAAAAAGATCATATCATTGAATTGAGAGTTAATCAATATAGATATTATTCGTAATAAATATAAATCCATACAATGTAAGATTATATATAGTATAAGAAAATTTCAATATCCATTCACACATAATCATATCCTAATGGATTCAATAATAATTTTTTATAACCAAATTAATGGAAAATGAGTTAAAAAACTCTTTCACTTTGTAATTCTCATTCCCCTTGGATAAATTAGTCTAAATAGAAACATAAAGTTTCATTATTTATATAGGATTCATGATATTATAGATAAAATGGACTGTATATAAGTAACATAATAACAAAAAGTGTTGAATATGGAATCTATCTCGTATAAGGAAAAGAGAGATAAGAAACCCTTACCCCGAGTCCATAATTTCCCATTACGTCCCTTAACTCCTATATGCTAAGTTGATATAAATTAATTGAATTTTTAATAAATTTATCCCAGTATAATACATTATAATTAAAATTTCTTATTATTTCTTCAAATTAATATATTAAAATAATTAATCAGTTAAGTCCATGTCAGTTGTTTTGAGGATGTTTGGTTCACTGTTTCAAAATGGTAAAATCATATTGACCATGCTCAAAGTGGTTATTATTTAAACATATACATAATAATAATATTTACATAATTATCATATTTATAAATAAATTAACCTTTATAAATCCTATCATGAAAGATAGTTATAAAAAAAACTATGTTACGATCATGGAAACAGTAGGTCGTACGTACACAAGAGTGACATTTCCATTTTTCAATTATTATTACATAAAGTATGTATATATTATTTTAACATTAAAGAATTATCATAATATCATAATTATCATATAATTTATTAAAATAAACTTATATATTTCATCCTTATGATTCAGTGATGAAGAAATAATCACGTCGCTTTGTAGAAGCAGTAGTCCACATGTCTGTGAACAACATTATCATTTTTCAGTGTAAGAAACAAAATTATTTATTTATTTAAATTGATTAATATTTGATTAATATAATTAATATTTAATTGATCAAACATATATTCATTAATTTTATCTTTATTAACGTCCTTGAATGTGTTAGAGAAAAATGAATCACATTTCTTTGTGGGGTGGTCGTCCTCTATACAAATGAGCAAGGTTATTGTACCCCCATAGAATGGAAATTAATAAAAAAACAATTGATGTAATAAATAAATAAGTATAAATATGGTAGAAATATCATATATATATATAATACATCATGAAACCCCAGCTATGTGATGAAAAAATGGATACATTGGTTCGTGAGGTGGTAGTGCACAGTATGATCAAATGATGATTTCATATCCCATTTTATTGAAGATGAGATAGATTTATGTTATTACATAAATATAAAAATAGATATGTATAATAAAGATAATTTTATTATCTCATAATCTTATTTTAAGAATATTTTAAGGAGGTGGAATAAGAAATATTACGAAACACATAGTTATGAATTTTACCTCTTCTCAAACAACCTCTTTATGATATTTCCTGATGTATTCTTAGAATGGATTTCTTATCCAATAAAGGGTTTTGAGATATGGGGTGTAATTTTGGATGTGATTTGTGTAGGTTTTGTCCAAACCAATAGGGTATTATATTATAAAGAAGCGTGGAGAGTGGGAGGCCTTTTATAATTGAGTTTATTGGAAAACATGTAATATTTGAATAGGAAAATATATAACCACAATTTTTAAAATAAAATTGGGTCTTAAATAGTGTATTCCAAATACATAGACATGATAAGGTCAAAATATTTTCATAAAATAAAATTTATTCATGTATAAATCATTTTAAATCATATCTTTTAAGTTTACCCCCCCCCCCTATAAGCCTATTTTCATTTTAATCAATGTAATTTATTTTTTATTATTTTTATCAAATTCATTTCCAAATGGACGAAAATTTTAATTTTAAATTAATCCAATAGATGAGATGAAAAATAGATTTTTCAATAAGTGTGTTTTTCAAGAAAAAAAAATTTATATTAACTCTCTCACTGGTAATAATCCTTGTATGATTATTAATTATTAATTATTTATATATATATATAATATAAATTTTATTTTAAAAATTATTGATTTAGAGATATTTTAATTAATTAAAAAGCATGAACATTATACATATTAGAACAGTTTTCAAAAAAATCCAAATTTTAAAACTGAAGACATACTTATTCTAAAATGCAATATAAAGTTGATTAAAAATAAAATAAGTGGATTAAATATAACTAAATAAAATTTTCTCCTTGAAATACAATTTTACATATTATAGAAATTTAAAAATGGTTAATTTATTTAAAAGAAATGTTATTTTTACAAAAATCATAATGTTACACTATTCACTAAAAATCAAACCAAAAATTCAAAAAAAAAATTGATTTTATGATTTAAAAAATACATTATTTAAATGCTCCACGAATTAATTATAACTTTTATTTCATAAAAGTTAAAAATATTTTTTTTCACAAAACATATCTTTGAATAATAAAATTATGTTACTAAAACATTATTGGTTATTTACAAAAAATATATCAATATTTTTTTGAGTAGGAAAGATATATGTATATACATATATTTTATAATTTATTTAATACTATTAATAACCAAAAAAATTAATTACTATGTTATAATGGTTATATATTTCATGGGTCATTAAACTTAGTGTTGCGTGTTAAATAAGCTGTTAAATAGTGTTTTCTTTACTAAAATATCTGTGAATTAGTTCCTCCCACATTTAATAAATTACATCCTTTCAATTAAAAATTTATCTCAAAAATAAAATATTGGATATTTTCAGATACATTTTTTGTAAACTCACATCATATAATAGCTTGATAAAACATGATCTTGATAAAAGAAAAAGAGAATTATGCATATATTCTGAAATAACACATATTGGGTTTCCAAATAATAGAACCTATGTAACATCCTGAAAAAATGCCACTTGGTCTGAGCCATACTTCCACATGACCTCATTAATGGCTCCTCATACAAGAGAGGCTGCTGACAAGTAATGTGGGTATATGTTTAATAGTGGGGATACTAAACCCTCTGTATCGAGTCATAACTAAATAAAAAATAAACAATTATTAAAACAAACAATTAAAGTAATCATGGAGAATGGTAATGATGTCATACATGTCATATAATAAATGGGTTCCCAATCACACAAGCATGTCAAGTGTACAAATCTATAGATAAATTAAATAATAAAAGTGAGGTTCTCTAGAGTACATCCCAATTTTACACTAACTCCGTGCTTCTCTATTTAGTTATCCACCACAAGGCATGTTCCCTTCACTGTATCCCTCGTAAAATCGATAAGCATGTTGAAATTATTTAGTAGGTTGTGAGTAAAATACTCAGTAGGACACCACCAATTCACCATTTAACCTATATTCTCAATTATTATAGTTTAGGGAAAAATAATGTTCAATGTGTAATAATAATGAACATACAATCCAAAACTGAGCAGTTATGCACTAACCAAGCCCTGAAAAAAACAGATTGTTCCTTCATCATCCCCATGCTAGAGATATACTATTTTTCGAAAGGTATAAAATCCAACCATATGGATAATATGGAGTCACTCAGAATCCATAAGTAATCAATTGAAAATAATCTACCTAGAATCTAAAAGGTATCCAGTAATACTCAAAATACACAAGTCATTGAGTATTTGTAACCGACCTTGAATCTACAAGGCATTGGGTAATAATCATAATAACCAAGTAATCAAGTTTTATCCATATACACCAAATACAAAAGGAATAATGTATATTATAGGTTACAAGGTTACCAGGATTCATCATTTCCATTAGGGTACACCATTATCACACTCTAGAAAGAGTAATCATACTATAATGGCCACTTGTTAAGTTTACACATACCAATCCTCTAATGTAAAACATGATAATTCAAAGAATTTTAACAACCATAGAACACATCATGATGAATATAGTATCATCTTATATAAAAAATTATGAACAAAAATCATCATAGAATCTTGTTATCCCATCAATATTATGGAATCAAGCCATACCATATCACGAGCCACACACACTGTCACATGAAATAACCAATCAATAATGAATATAAATATTCCAATAAAATCATTATACAATAAAAGAAATGTGTTATGAGATTCCAAGAAGGTATGTAACTTCCTCTTTCAAAAGGCATTCACATCAAAGGAAAATATACACCACTATATGTAGTTGGATAACTGGAGTGGAAACCTCAAAATCTTGGAAAACATATTTGGGTCTTAATTATCATAATCCTTGAAAAATAAAGGATTTAGGTTCACCAAGTTTTCCTTTAACCAACACCTATTATTTTATTTCAAAAATAAATATAATATCACATGAAATGATTATTTCTTTTATCCTAGATAGTTTTCGAACTATCAATCTTGCCCAGTGCATATGCTTGCAATATTTTCTATAAGAATAATTATCTGTTGATAATTTCTTATAAATTATCCTTTCTAATTATCTTTTGATATCATCTCATAAATTTTCCTTTTATAATTATATCTTAATAATTTATAAAAAAATATCCTTTGATAATTATCTCTTTATATTTTACAATAACTTATCCTTTTTTAATTATCATTCATAATTTATCCTAAATTATTTTTTATAGTTATCTTTGGTAATTTATTATAGTTTATCCATTATAAATATCTTTTGAAAAATTATCCTAAATTATACTTTAATAATTATCTCATGATAATTTATCATTATTTATCCATTTATAATTATCGCTTATAATTTCTTACAAATTATCCTTTTGTAATTATCTATTGATAGTTTATCATAAATTATCCTTTTATAATTATCTCTGATAATTTATTAGTTTTTATTCATTTATTTTTATCTTTTTATATTTTATAAAAAATTATCATTTGTAGTTATCTTTGACTAATTTATCATAACTATCCATTAATAATTATATCTTGGTAATTTAACCTAAATTATATGTTTATAACTATCTTTTGGTAATTTTTTATGATTCAAATTTTTATAATTATTACTGATAATTTACTAAAAATTTAATTTTGGAATTATCTTTTTATAATTAATCATAAATTATACTTTATTATTATCTTTTTATAATTTATGTTATAAATTTCCCTTTAATAATCTAGTAATTTTTATTTGGTAATTTTAACAATCATCTTTTGATGATCTATCAGTTATCATTTTATAATTTTAATAGTTATTCTTTGATAATCTAGAAATCATAATTTTATCATTTTATTAATTAACCTTTAATAATCTAGAAATTATCATTTGAAAAGAATAATTATTATCTTTTTATAACCTCATAATTATCATTTAGTTTTCTTAATAATTATCCTTTAATATTTCAATGTAATTATCATATAAAAACCAATAAATTATTCCTCGATAAATCCATGTGATTATCCTTTGATAATTTTTATTCTATAAATTATCATGTGATAATATTTTGTGATTATCTCTTTTTAATTATTTTTTACTTATATTATATAATTATTCATAATTAGCTTTTGATAAATTTTAATTGAATTTTATTCTATCATTTATTTAATATTATCATTTTATAATTTTGTGAGATAATCATAGTAAAGAACTAGGTTTTATTATTGTATTATTGAACAATTATTTTAGAAGTTGGAGAAGAGAGAAGGAGAAAAATAAAATAAAATAAAATCAAATCAAATCTATAGTCACCTTAAAGAGGGGCACCACATCGAGGGAGAAGAAATGTTAGAGGGTTCACTGCCACCCTTATAATCCAAATTGGATCATTGGACCTTACGTGATCAATCTTATAGTAGATCTGAAGTCACCCTAAGTTGATACAATCTTCCAATCTGATGCTGATGTTGTTTGAGAAATTCAAAAACTTGAATCCTGTGTTTGTACATTAGATTCAATTTCCAAAAATGAAAACCCCAATTTAATCAACTGTTTCTTCCAAATATTTATTGAAGAATAATTATTTTCATCCCATTACTACATTTCAACATTTAATGGGTCAAAAATGTTTTAAATCAATGTATTTAGAATAGTTATCCATCAAAAATAGGACAAAAAAACATTGAACTTTTAAAGGATATGTGTTAATTTAATAAAAAATATTTTAATTAATTAAACTTATAATAATAATATAAATAATTATTAAATTTTATTATTTAGGGGGATTTTACGAAATAACCAATTCATATAAATGTTATTCTCATACTAGGTTAAACAACATCTTTTAGACCTATCAGTGGTCTCATATTTCTCATTTGATGAACTATTAGAAAAATATTCATTTATTTAGCAATATATAAAAGAAATATTAAATAACTTATACTCATGTGTGATCTGACCAAACATTAGACACATTAAAATGATATGATTCTCTTAGGGTAAAGCCCTCATCTTGTACATAACAAGGGTATCAGATTTCTCATCTGACAGTCCATTTGGTAGATATTGAATTATTTTCAGAAAACTCATGCCCCCATAATATAATATATTTAAAAAATAAATTCTCTCTTTGAAGACGATCTATGGGCCTTATAATCTCATAAATACATTGTGATTTACTATAAAAATATTCAGTAGAATATTACAAGGTGTTAATTAGGATTTTACATTTTCATAGAGCCTTTAAATCATCTATTAATTTTTTTGACAGAAAAATTACATTTCACATAAAAATAAATAAAAATTATTAACAAAGATGGTTTATATTTCCATTGGAAATTTTGTATTTTATGATTCTCCCACTTTGTCGACTTATAACCTCCATGAAGTATCTCTAGCAGTCATTCTTGAACAAATTTGGTCAATGATATCAAACATCAAAAGCATGCTCTTACATATCCTCTGAGATCATTCTATGATGCCACTAAATCTAGAATAACAATATTGTTTTCCCCCAGAGTACTTTCTCACTCCTATCTATAATTGACACTAGGTTCTCCTTATATGATTCAAAAGGTTCCAACTCAACATCTTTGCAATCAATAAGATATGAAAAATCGGGCATGCACCTCCAAAGATGAAGAAAGTGGAACACATAATTAATGCCTTGATATTATTTAGGAATGATCAAATAATACACCACTTTCACCACTCATTAAGTTATCTCAAAGGATCCCACAAAACATGGTACTACATTTTCTTTCTTCCTCATACACCTTCAACCCAATCGAGGATTCACTCAAAATAAAAACCTGATATCCCACAACAAACTCTAAAGGTCTCTTCATATGTATGGAATTAGATCTCTATCAGTTCTATGAAGTTATCAATCTCTTCCATATTATTTGCACTCTTTTATAGGTCTCCTAACCCATTATGGGGCCAAAAAATGGTAACTCACATGTCTCATGACAATATATCAATGGGAGAAACAACCCCCCATAGAGAGCCTCATAAGGTTCCATTTGAATAGAAGCCTAGTAACTATTATTTTATATGAACTAAATGAATCCAAGGTGATAATCCCATGCTCCACCAAATTATACTTTAAAATATCTAATCATATCATCTAATATGTGTATGGCCTATTCAAATTATCCCTTAATTTAAGGATGGTATATCATGACCAAGCTTAGCTGAGTCCATTGCAAATTATGAAATCCCTAACAAAAGTTCCATGTCAAATCTAAATATCTTAATGAAACAATGATCAAGGTAAATCCATGAATGTGTAAAATCTCTAGGACATAGATCTTTCCACCTCCTCCATGGAGTGAGTCTCTCTGCTGGGTAGGAAGTGAGCATAATTTTTTAGCCGATATAAAATATACCAGATTGTGTCATGGCTCCTCAAAGTGTTTAGTAAACATGTCACAAAGTCCATCGTGACATCTTTTCACTTTCACATTGTTATTGATAGTGGATATAACCACCCAATTGGGTGGTGGTCCTCGGTCATCACCCTTTGATAGGTAAGGCATCAAGAGATGAAACCAACAATGTCTCTTATCAATCCTGACCCCAAAAACTGCAAAAAATGAATTTAGGATACATCGTGGCCACACTAGGATAATCTTATAATCAATATGTATGGTAATCCATCATCATCTCATATCTAGTGGAATTGTGTAATACTACTCTCTCATGTATTAATAACATATTATCGTCCATCGACCATCTGGTTATTGATTCACCATGAGCCAGTTGATCCATCATCACAACACACTATTGGTCTATCTCCTAACCAGTATTAATTTAGTACATAGGATAATAAGTAATCACTAAATGTAAAAAGGTCACCGCTATCTGATCATATGAAACATACACCCACCAGTTATCTAATGTGATAAAAAATCACCACTTCTCCTCTTAAGACCTCTCACCAATCTCATGCTCCACCTACATCTTACAGTGATGGGCATCTTCAATGCCCTTACTTTTTGTAAGAACATATGTCATCTCAAAATATAACTTTTACAGATACTCAACATAGTGACTCTATCTTAGATATATCCCATTTATATGAAGATATGGTGATGTTTTTTTGGTTCCTATAAAATAATCTCTTGCAAATGTGATGGAATCTCCAACACTTTAGAGAATGGACTAAGACTTCTAGCTCTAAGTCATATTTCTAGAAGTTCCTCTCATAGGTTTTTTGACGATGAGTCACATAGAATACAACCAACTATTTTTTCATTAGAACTTCTCGTAGACCAATGCATTATGAATCCCAAAACATTGTATAACCAATCCCGAACATAGAGAGTATCATTGTTGGAGATGTCATTAACCTTTTCATTAGATCATGGAACACCTCTTCAGCCTGATCTAAACACTGGTAGATCACTTCTTTCTCTATCCTAAAATTCATGGGTGGTGATAGTTAGAAGAAATCTGTGATAAAAAATTGGTAATATCCTACTAAACCTAGAAATATCTTAATCTCAAACACATTTTGGGGATTTGTCCATGACATGACTAAATAAACATTCTCTATATCCCTATATATACCCTTATTAGACACTACATGTCTTAAGAACCTAATCTCTTGAATCTATAAGTCATACATCTTTATCATAGAGTAAATATTGTGTACTCAAAGCATACTTAGGACTATATTTATATTCCTTGAATGCTACTTGAGTGTCAAAGAGTATATTAGAATATCATTGAAGAACTATAAAACAAATTAGTCCATCCATGTATGGAAAATCCTATTCTTGAGTCCCATGAACATTGTTGAAATGTTTGTAAGAACATATGGCATTAATAGGTAATCATAGAGTCTATACCTTCTCTAATGAATCGTCTTGTAAATTTCCTCCCATATAACTCATAACTGGTGATAGATCAATCGATAATCAATATTAATGAACCACCGAGATCCCCTTAGTTGATCTGAAAGACCATTGATCATGGGAAATTGATTACTATTCTTCACAGTCAACTGGGTAAGGCTTTGGTAATCAACATATAGATAAATACTACCATCCACCTTTTTTGTGAACAATATAGGTGAACCCCCTTGTAATGAACTAGGATTTATGAATCCCATACTCTCTAAGTCATCAATAAGAACCTTTCTCTCTTTTAGCTTGGTTGGTGTCATATGATACGGGGTATCAACATGGGATACACAACTGATACATGCTATTTTAAAATTAACATAATGATCCTTCAGATTATCAACAAGGAAAACTATTACCAAAATGACATCAACCCATTCTTTATCATCCTGATGGAATCCAGAGAATTGTAAGGTTAAATAATTCTAGAGTTGAAAATCATGTAATATTCAACCATATTTATGAAATCTTATACCTAGTATATGAACCAAATGAAATACTTCCAATTTAAGTGACCTTACTTAATAAACCACATAGAAGGTGAGGGAATAAGATCAGCAACATTATCCTACAAATCGATTGGTAATGCAAAAATTTCCTCCCTTATAAGAAGTATTCTAGACCAATTATTGGGTAGTAATATAAGAATAAATCATGGAGACATCATAAAAAATGTGAGGGAACACACTTTAGAAAAGAAATATAATTATTAGGGTATACTCTAGTTATTTTATGGATCACATAAGGTTTCTTTTAGTTACTCTATGGGACCAAACAAGGTTATCCTAGGAGAATACCATTTAACAAGGTATAAACCTCTTAAAACTAACCCTTGTCTCCATCCCATAATGTTAGTCATAGTCATCATATATATATATATAATAAGAAAACATAACTCATAGTTCATATAATGAATACAAATAAAGATATATCTCCATAGCATTGAAAAAAATATGTCACACATAGAAAAGCTATCCCAAAATGATATAAAAAATCATGTAATTTAATTGAGAACTACAACACAGAACTGTACCAAGTATATATGTTTATTTTGATCCTATGTGACTGTATATGATGCATTAACTCACCAAAAATCTTATATTTTAATTATGAAACCCATGTGCATCACATAAGGTTAGTTTAATCAATGGTAACAAAAAAACATGATTTCCCATTTAAGTAATTTCAGAGGTCCACAAGATAGTGCTTTATAGGCACTAACCTAGTTCCTCTACCCGAGTCCCAACCATCATTTCTCATGTCTATCTTGTTTCATACAAAGAAAATGAGAAGAACAAGTTATTCAATCCTAATCCTCTGATAAATATTTTTAACATCACAACCATATAACACTGGTTCTATGGAAAAATGACACATTACCTCATGAATGGATCCTCATATATAAATGTTTATCGAGTATCAATGAGTGTATAAATATGATAGTGGAAAGACTATACCCTTTGTATTGAGTCAAAACATAATAATAAAAAACAATATTAATAATAAATAAATCAATTATTCATGTGGAATAATAATGATGGCTTACATGTTAGATAATAAACTACCTCCCAATGTGGAAAGCATGTCAAGTATACAATGAATTATATAATGTAAATAATAAATAGCGGGTCCTCTGGAGTCAGACCTACTCTTCTGCTACATCCATACTTCTCTTCTTAGTAATGAAACATAGTGTTTGTTCCCTTTTATAGATCCCCATGAAATCTACAAGCACATCGTTATTCACAAGTCGGGTATGAGTACATGACACATTATGATACGACCAATAAATACTTAACATGATGTTCCCAAATAAAATAATTTATCCATAATTATGAAAAATTTATACCAAGTATAAACATAAAATCCCAAACCGAGTAGTTATGCACGAACCAAGCCACCCCAAACCCCTTAACATGCCGGAATCTGCTCCATCCCATAAAAGTATTATATGTTGATATATATCTGAACCATTGACATGGCTGTTAGATTATCACTAAAAATCCATAGGTAATCAAGTGAAGATAACCTTCATGAAATCAATATGGAAGTCAGTGACACTTGGAATCCACAAGGCATCAAGTGTTAGTCATCTACTCATAATCCACAAGGCATTAAGTAGATTCTACATTATAAGGTTATTATACGGCATAGTCGTCATCACAACACAACAAGAATTCACCCCAAAAGGATTAATCATACCCTGATGACCACCTATAATGTATAAACATAATGATCCGTTAATGGAAAAAATGACAAGTCATGAAATGATAATAACCACAACACACATCAGGATAAATATTGCATAATAATATACATCAACATGTGATCCAAACGTCACGATGGAATCTAGATATAAAATTAATCTCGTGGAATTAATCTATACCATACTAGGGGCCAAACACACACCCACAAGAAATATTAAATAAATCATTAATATCAATATTCCAAAAAAATCATCCGACCATGACATAAATTTTCAACGAGATCCCACAAAGGTAAGGAACTTCCTACTCAAATTCTATTAACATCAAAGGAAAGAATAAACCAACCTCTATGGTTTCATAGTTGGATTGGAAACCTCAATATTCTTGAAAACTGCTTCATGGCATTATAATTGAAAACCCTTACATGTCAACACTCAATGTTCTTCAAGGGTTTCTAAAGCCAAAAAAATATTTTATTTGAAAATTAAAAACACTATTTGATGTGATCATACTTTATCTCTCCTAGGTAATTTCCAAATTACTGTTCAATTTGATTGCATGTACTCATAATATATTCCACAATAACAATTATCATTTGACAATTTCATATAAATTATAATTTTATAGTAATCTTTTGATAATTTATCAAAAAATTATCTTTTTATAATTATATCTTGATAGTTTATATCAGATTTTCCTTTTATAATTATCTCTTGAAAATTTTTCATAATTTTTTATTTTATAATTATATATAATAGAATATCCTAACTTATCCTATATAATTATATTTGGATAATATATTATGAATTATCCTTTATAATTAACTTCTAATAATTTATCCAAAATTAACATTTTATAATTATATTTTGATAATTTATCATAAATTAAAATTTTATAATTATTTCTTATAATTTATTAAAAAATATTGGCTTATAATTATATTTTGATATTTTATCATAAATTTACATTTTATTATTATCTATGATAATTTATTATAAATTACCCTTTTATAATTATATTTTGATAGATTTTCTTAAATTATTATGTATAATTATCTTTTAATAGTTTATCATAAATTATCATTCTATAATTTTATCTTGATAATTTATCCTAAATTTTCATTGTATAATAATCTTTTGATAATTTATTATAATATTTTTTATAATTATCTTTCTATAATTTACAAAAAAAATGACTTTTTATAATTAACTTTTGATTATTCATTATAAATTATCTTTATAATTATCTTTTGATAATTTATTCTAAAAATTATACCTTGATAATATAGAAATTATCATTTGATTATTTTATTTTGATAATTGTGAAATTATCATTTGATAAATTTAATAATTATCCTTTGATAATCTAGAAATTATCATTTAAAAAATTAATAATTATCCTTTATTAAATTTCAAATTATTATTTGATAATTTTAATGAAAATACTTTAATAATCTCACAATTATGTTTTCCTTTGTATTTAATAATTATATTTCGTAATTCAATGTAATTATCATCAAGAAATTTTAAAAACATTCCCTCGACGAATGCATGGGATTATCCTTTGATGAATTTTCTATTATAAAAATTATCAATTGATAATCTTGTGTGATTATCATTTTTTTAATACTTTTCTAATTAAATATGATAAATATTCATAATTATCATTTGATAAATTTGAATATAATTTCATTTATTATTTTAATGTAATTATTATTTTATTTTCTTTTGAGAATATATTTGATAAAAAATCTTTTTTATTATTCTAATATTTAACCATTATTTATAGAATTTTAGAATAAATAAGTAGAAAAATAAAATAAAATCAATAATAACCTTAAAGATGCCCACCATGCATGTGGAGAATAAATGAAGGATGGTTTTTCACCATACATGGAATCCAATGTGGATCCCTGGACCTTCACTGATCATACTTATATATTATCTAGTGTCACCCTAACCTAATAGGATCATCCAATCAAAATACGTAGTGGTTTTATTATTTCAAAAACTAAAATCACGTGTTTACACACCAATCCCAATTTCCAAAAATTGAGACACCTATTCAATCTTTAGTTTCATTCAAATCTTCATGTCATAGTGATTATTAATATACCATTAATGCTTTTCAAAATCTAATGGATTAAACATTGTTTAAATCTACGGATTCAGATAGGTGGTCCCAAAAAATGGTATATAAATGTTTAAATGTTAAATAAGATGATTTAATTTAAGAAAAAAATTAATTAATTAAATTTTTCATAAATTTATAAATAATTATTCAAAAGTTATTATCACATGTGATGTTACCAAATACTCTATGTGTATAAAAGTTAAGCATATCCTAGGGTAAACCTCGTGTCCTGAACCCAATAATGGTCTCATATTTCTCATAATATTCCATGTTTGCGATATATTCAGTTATTTTAATAAAAATATATTATAAAATAATTAAATAAATTACCCTTTTTTCTGATCAACCCAAACATCCTAGGGAAAAAATATTATCTTGTACCTATGTTAAACCCATTATCCTGGACCTAACAGTGGGCTTATATTTCTCATACGATGCGCCGTTTGAGATATATTAAATTATTTTAAAACAAATATTCACAGAATATAATATATTTAGTATTTTTATTTTGTCCATGTCAAGGATCAATAGGGCTGGTAATATCACACTAATGTTGTACTTGAATCTAAAAATATTCTGTAGAATATTCCATGTTGTTAACTGGACTTTTACCCTTGAACAAACCTTTAAATAATCTATTAAGTGGTTAATTTTTTTAAAATTACATTTTAATAATAAAATAACTATAACTTATTATCACAGAGGATTTTATTGTATTTAAAAATTTAGGATGTTGCAACATATGTGGGAAGTGAATATTTCTACATAGAAGAAAAGCCTATTTCTCAAATATTGATGTGGATTAAAAAATATCATTAATCAAAATAAAGTTAATGGTCAAGAGATATTTAACACAATAAAAGAAAATTTACCTAAACATTTCCTTTGATACCAACTATAATATCCTAGAACCCACACTCCTGGATCTAGCATTGAATTAATAAACATTAAATTTTCTTCTTTAACACCGATGAAGGTGGCCCATTTTTCTCCATCCAAAACTAACAACATTATAAGGAAATATTGGATCACTTACATTCAAAGAACCATTTATTTTTAGGGTTTTAGAAAATTAGGATGAACTCTTATGTAAACAAATCCCATGTATCTAAATGAGAATATGTCCCACTCAACCTACTTTTTATTTTTTCACGTAAAGTCATCATGATCATAATTATTGAATGATTCAATACATAATTCATTCAACCAAAATCTTTTTAACCTGGGAAAAAGATACATAATAAAGGTGATCTCAAATTATTTTTAAGGTTAAATGTAGGAATTTAAATTTGAATTTCACGAGTGAGTATAAGAATAATATAAGGGTATGATGACATAATAAAAGTGAATTATTATAAAATAATAATATTTAAACCTATAAATACCTAGATCATTAAACATTAGAATATGTCATTAGTATTCATCAAAAGTAAGAGTCTTCAGAATTGATTATTATGATCCATTTGGTTTTAATTTTGATCATAAGAAAAATTATAAAACCAAATCAAGAATATATCAAACTTATTGGTATCCTGGAACATAATATTCATAAAACCCTTACATAACCCTTATTATTGGAGTAACCATATGGTAATCTTCGAATATAATACTATGAAGAACATAATAATTACCCAATTTGTTGAAGCCTTATCTGGGTGCACCAATTTTATAATCTATACCAGTCTCACCTGACACTATCTGAGTGAAACTATCATGTAATATATATATTTCTCACATGGTGATATCTAGGTGCACTGATAATACATAATTTTTAATAACCATAAATAAATTTCATAGAACATTCGATTCATCATAAAACTGATAGAAACAATCATTATTCCTTTAATAACATTACTAACCCAATGATAATAAATGATCTCTATGTAAAACTCTTTAAGACATGATTAACATATGGAAAATAAATGTGTTTTATAAAAAAATCATTAAAACATGGATATTTTTTGGAAATGAAATGGGTTCTATAAAAATAACCTTGACACAAGATTAACCTATAGAAAATAAGTGGGTTACACAATAATATATATGAAACATGATTAACCAGTGGAAATAAAATTTGTTCCATAAAAATATCATTAAAATACGAACAACCTGTGATAGAGAAACGTTTTCCAAAAAATATATATTTTGAACATGGATAACGCATGGAAATAAAATGGGTTCTATAACAATATATTAGAAACATGATTAAATTGTGGAAAAGAAACAAGATCCATAAACATTCCACTAAAATAATCATAATCCGTCTAGAGAAGGAATTAGGATAGTATGATTACCAAATATCCTCATTAAAGAAAAAGTAACAACAAGGTTTCTTGATGCTGAAGAATGGAAATAACATTAAAATATCATTTGAGACATATTTAGGGAAATGAACTTTTCATTTTGAAAATAAAATTTAAAAATGCGTCATTTAAAAAACCTTTTCAAAAACTATTTATTTGAAACAACTTTAGAAACAAATAATGGAATATTAACAAATTATTTAAAAAAATTATTGAGGAAAATATCCTCTCTATTTGAAAAACAAAATTTTAAAAAACATAAAATAATTTTAAAATAATTTTCTATGAAAATAACCATAAAAACATATAAATTAATCATCAAATAAAATAATTTCATGAAGGTGAGAAATTTTATTCAAGTCGTACACATGAAAACAAAAATTCCTTTCATGTATTCCATCAAAGCCATATATAAATTGTTTCAAATATGGAATGAATATTATTTTTAAAATATTTATTAAAAATTTGAAAATGGGTAAAAATTTATTTAATTAATCATTTCAATAATGTTAAAAAAACTAAAATATTTTCTGACAACATGGTTTTGAAAAAAAATCAATTGAAGAGACGAATAAAGACAATTTTTTATAGACATATTATTTTGAACGGTTGAGTACAAAAAGAGATAAAAATTAAGGTATGACATGTATTCTAATGACATAAAATAGGATAATAAATTTAATGATTTTATTAAGAGATGGATTGTAATATTTCATCATTATAAATATAATCATAAACAATCATGATATACTATCAAATTATATAATAATAAATTTCTACTTTGGTAAAAATTTAATTATATGACACCTGAAATAAAAACATAAATTATACATTTAAATATAATTTAAATAAGTAAATAAATGATATAACATTCTTGTGGTTTAGAATATATACCTCATCAATAATATATGTGCATATCATAAAAATATGTTCCAAATAATTGAATTTGGGATGATTAACCCATACAAAGAACATATCAAAGAATTGGGAGTTAACCAATAAAGAAAGTATGTGTAATAAATGAAAATCCATAAAAAATTAAAAATATATTATAAAACAATTCATAGATTAATTAAAACATAATAATATCACAATGGAGTCAGAAAATATGTTTTATAACCTAATGAATGAAAACTATATTATGAAACACTTTACCACTTGGTTAATTTCAAGAAAATACCATATTATAAATTAATTGAAAAATTGATATAAAATACCATGATGTATGGACGATTCATGGTATTGAATGTAAAATAGATAGTATATACACCACACAATAAAAATAATTTTTTCATATGGAATATGTCCCAGAGAAGTAAAAGTGAGACGAGATGCTATTACGTCAAGACCAGACATTACATGTGGGTCCTTTAACTCATGTATAATAAGATTATATAAATTATATGATTTAATAAGAAACATTTATTGGTTTAATAACTTATAATTAATTGATTTATTTTTTATTAACATATTAATATACTTTATTAGGAATGGCCATGTCAGGTTTTTTGAGGATATTCAGTTTATTGTTTCAAAATGGGTTTGGTGTGTTGACCGTGGTCAAATAGGTCATTATTTCAACATATCCAAAATAATAATAATTAATTGTTTATCTGAATTATACTTAAATTATAATTTTGGAAACTAATTATTAAAATTGTTTTTGAAAATTTACTATTTTATGATCATGGAGACGGTAGGCCATACATATGCAAGAATAACATTTCTATTTTTCAATGTTATTTATAGAAATAAGGAATGAATTATTTTATCTTCAAATAATGATAA
Organism: Viscum album; assembly: GCA_963277665.1. NCBI lineage: Eukaryota > Viridiplantae > Streptophyta > Magnoliopsida > Santalales > Viscaceae > Viscum > Viscum album. The sequence goes on from OY728135.1 coordinate 999,530,890, forward strand.
TGATAAAATATATATAATATTATTTCTTAAAATACAATTATATATATCATACCTATAATTTAGTGATGAAAAAATAATCATATCACTTCATGGAGGGGTATTCCACATGTCCTTGAACGACATTATAATTATTCACCACAAGAAATAAAATATTATATTATATTTTGAAAAATATAAATATTTCATTAATATCATTATTATTTAATTTATATCACATATATTAATTTACTTTATCCTTTTTACATTCCATGTAAATGAATTAGTTAAAAATGAAACACCTCACATCATAAGGTGGTAGTTCGTTGTACACACGAGCGACGTTATCATATCCCCCATGGATCAGAATTTAAGAATTTAAATGTGATATAAAAACATAAGAATTATAAATATATAATATTATAATATATAAACTTTAATTATATCATTAAAATAGGAAATTATTGGTGATGATAATAAATGGATGACTTCTGTTCATGAGGCTGTAATTCTCCATACACATGAATGATGATTTCGTATCCCATTTGATGGAAGATGTGATGGGATTTGGTTATACCATTTAGATAATTAAATATAATTTTATACAAGAAAATTTTATTACCATATCAAATAATTTTAATAACATTTTATGGTTGTGGAAGAAGAAATAAAACAAAAATACGTAGTTAGAAATTCTACCTCTTCTCAGACCACCTCTTTAGGATTATTCTTAAAGTATTCCTAGAATGTCTTTATAACCTAAAAAAGAATCTATGATTATTTTATTAAAGTTTTAAATTTATATTATTATGTATTGTCTATGAAATTTTTTTTGATGGTTTTAAAGAAGAGACGGGGGAGAATGGCCTTTTATAAGTGAGGTGAGAGGCACACTTGTAATTTTTTAAATAAAAATGGTGTACCCATGTTTTTAAATTTTAAAAAGGGTAAAAAATATATTTTTATTTTTTATTATACATTTTTAATTATAAATAAAGATATAAAAAAGGTTTGTACATGTATTTAGGAAATTGTTTCCCTTATGTTTTTAGATTACCCCCGGTAAACTCGTTTTAACCTTTACCGCGGTAATTAATTTTTACTATTTTCCCAATTAATTACGTTGAAAAATAAATTTGAAATTATAAAAAATATAAAAAATTAATATTAAAAATAAGGAATAAATTTTATGAAATGCAATTTATATAATTGGATGTTATTTATATAAAATTAAACCCATAGATACGATAAAAAAGCAGGGTTTTAAGAAGTGTATTTTTTAAGGAAAATAGATTTTATATTATCACGATGACTAATGATTATAATTTTATGAATATAAATTAATATTTATATATATATATTATTCACATTTGATTTATAAAATCATCATTTTGGGTTGCTTAAATTAATTAATAAGCATAGAACTTATGGACTATAATACATTTTATGGAAAAATCATGTTTTTGAACCCAAAGAAACAATTATACTTAATTACACTATCTTGTTAATTAAAAATAAAATAAGATTATTAAATATAAGTAAATAATAATTTTTTTCTTGAAATAATTTTGAAAACATAATTACAGTTCTTAATTTCATAGTTTATGGAAAATAAATGTCATTTTTACTAAAATTGGTATTTTTCACTATTCCCAGAATAATAATTTTTTTTGAAAAAATAAAAACATTTCACCAAAATTAAATTTCGATATTAAAATTTAAAGAATTAATTTAATTTTACCATATATTTTTTTTTAAAATTTACAAAATTTAATTATATTATATCTATCATGAAATGCAATAAAACGTTTTTTAAAGAAAATATATTTTTGAAGAATAAAATTTATTTACTAAAAATTGATTGATTTTTTACTAAATATTTATAAATAACTTATATTTATTAGTAAATAAATATATATACATCATAAATTATTTAATACTATTAAATCTTGAAAATTTAATGGCTATGTTATAACAGTTGTATATTTCTCAGGTCGTTAGAGCTCAGTGTTTCATGTCGAATACATTATCGAACAAAGTTTTCTTTTCAAAAATATAAGGGTGATACAGGTACCAATTAATATTAGAAAACACTAAAAATTATAATTATTAGGTTAATATAATGAGAAAGGTATAAATTTTAAACAACTTTTTTCATACTCCAAAAACGTTTCAATGCATCCCACACACAGGTGCATCCCACAATTTACAATGATATGTTTTGTAGTAACAATTGGAAAGTGTTAAACAAAATAAACATCCTCTAATTTGTTTAATATTCATAAATAATCCAACTATTCTCCAATTTTACTATAATAAGTAAAAAATGCTTTAAATTTTCATATGAACTAGTTTCTTCTTCATGTTAAATGCACACCACATTAACATGGCCACTTAAATATTATTCTTATCAATAAATTATTTTATATAAGGTAATAAAAAATGAAAATTTTATTTCATATAGACTTGAATTATTCTTCTTCATTCTCTATAATATTATTTTCATGTTAGGATTCCACATTACTCCATATCTACACAACATCCAAACATTATGAGAAAATATATTTTATTTTCCATTTAAAATTACAAACCCCTTTGTGAATCACATATTTAGAATCATTTACCACTGTATTGTTGACTATTAAATTTTAATTGGTCATTATAAAAGGTTGGAATACCCAAAAAAATTAGATTAATTATTCAATCATTTATCCAGGTCAATATTCTTAGATATCCCTAGAAAACATATTCTATGATATATCCTCATAATTTATGGCATGATGTGGCAATCACACAATTTGTTTTTTAAATGATTTATCATACTTTAGTGTAGTATCCTTTTTTGGTGTGGGAGAATCTATATTTCTAGAACAATTAGAAACTAATCAATCCTCCTCTTATGTGTGATCCATGTGTTATGTCATGGCCTTCCACATTTTATCTAAATTATAAAATGAAATTTTGAGCTACGATGTAGATAACATCATATTTTTAGATTGGTTTGATTCTAGATCTGGCATAGACATTCATTATGGTATGGAGGTCCTTAATTTTCTAGAGCCCCTAAAATACGATCATACCTCCTCTGTGGTTTGTTCATTCACTACTAATGGATTACTTTGATTTAGTATTCTCTACGTCATGGAAACCTAAACTAGAACATGAGGTCCTATGGATTATTTTTCATCATACCGCTAATTTCAGAATCCTCATTGAATAGAATCCATTTTTAGGCATAGTAAAACTTCTTTATTTATATAAGCACTAGATATAGACTATCACAGTTATTTTATTTCAATTAACTTCTATGTAATAATATAATTCTTTGTGACACCGAACTCTTACTAATTATCCTTCAAAATTCATTCATCTTGAACTTAATTCATTATATGTAAACAATAAGAATAGGTTTAAAAATTATCTTAATATTTCTCCAAGAATCATTTCCTCACAATAAATATGATTTTTAATATGATTTATTCAATGAAACCAAAATCTACCACAATGTATCATATCCACTCCAACATCTTTCAATAAATTTTAACAAAATAATTTCAACTCCCCTTGGTCTCAATAATATCCCTCTATGTATATTTTTCCAGCCAAGGAATATAAATCACATCCAAACTCTGATACTCTATAAATAGATCAAAATTTAATTATTCTAAGACTACATGGAATAACGTGATCTAGGAAATAATAACTTTTAATAAATAATACAACACCTCTTATAATATAGTAGAAATCATGAATTTCCTACATTCAAAACTGATCATTTCAATTAATGTTGAAAGGATACCACCTATATGAAAATCATCACCAAAACCAATATATACATCAAAACAGTGTTATAATTTTTCAAAAACATGCATAAATTATGAAATCATATTTTTCTAATTTTATAAAATATTGAAAAATATATGTTTTCTTAAAGTGAAGAAACACATAGTAATTGATTGTCTTGGTTCAAATGTTCTAACCATTCTAACAAACTTCAAATGGGAATGATATAAAGAAATATTTATATTATAATTTTATCTCCCTTTGACAAAAGTATCCAATGGAAATATGATATAAGTGACAAATAAACCATACCTTATCCTTGATAATGAGAAGGCATCAACCTCGTATTTTTAAATTATTCATTTGGGGATGGCTTGGTGAACCCATCAAAAATTTATTCCCTATTAGGAACAAATTGATCATGTAAATCATTTATCTTCAAAAGTTCCTTGATGAAATGAACTTTTAAATAAATTTTATTTCATATGTAATGATGAAATAGATTCTTTGATAAATTAATATCAGTTTGATTATCACATATTAAGGGAAGTGGAAACTTCACTTCAACTTTCTAATCATCCAACTATATCTTAATTCACATTATCTAAGTCTGGTTTTTGGTTACAAAAACATTTATGCTTGAACTATTCTTATAGTAAAGTAACTATCTTTCTTAGAGTTCAATAAAAAATAACTATATCCAAGATAGAAACCTCAATCATTTTTCGACCTCTGGTCATTAACACAGCCTACCCAATATGAAGATGAAAAACTGAAAATATCGATCATTCCATTACTATCATATTTTAAAAAAACTACTTTTCTTTTGATATATATGAGAATCCTCTTTACAAAACTAAAATGGTGTTATTTTATGGAACACTTATGTCAATCTTATTGCGTAACAACCTACAAAATATCTATTCTCGAAACTATTATGTGTAGTATACTACTAATTAGATTTTATAATTTTATTGGGCCCATATCCGTACCTTTTTACTCTTTGGAAAATTTAGTTTCTATTGAAATCAATTTAGAAATCTTCTCCAAATCCTCTATACCAAACCTTTTTAGAATTTCATTGACATATTTTCATTTAGAAAGTAAATTTTAATCACTTTTTTGAGAAACTATAAACCAAAGAATAATATCATTTCTCCATCTATAAAAATCAATAATAACTTCTTTATCTTAAAATTGACCTTTTAAAACATTTCTTCATCATTACCAGATAATAAAATGCTAAAACATAAAAAATAATAATAAGAGATACTTAATTTTCATCTTTGTTGTAGATATTATTTCCAACTCCTCCTTTTCCGAAATTCTAACTCTATAAGTTGTAGTGTAACTGGTAATTACATGCTCTTGGGGATTGTTTCTAACCATATAAGTCAGTTTTCAACTGATGAAACATGATTACTATATTATTCAAGAAAGAAGACACATGGTTTCTAAATGAAAATTTCTTCTTCCATTTAAGCATAAAGGGTGTTTCACTTGGAATCCATTTGAAAAATCGTGTCTTTTCTTTTTACTGTAATAAAAAGAATAATTTTTATATTTTCAAGTTGTAGAATTATAAATAAATTCTCGTAAAAATCAACTCATTCAAAATATGAATAATATTTTAAAACTAATATTTCTTTATTTAGTATCACATCACATTTCTCATTTAATTAGTTCCGTAACACCCACCTTATCTCAATGATATTCTATTCTTTAGGATTGCGTATGAAATCCCAAGATGCCTTATTCTCTATCCGATTAACATATTCATTTATATAATATATCCATTCTTGATTCCTATTTTATTCTTGAACATTTATAGTTTTATCTTTAGTTATAAAAGAATTATGAGTTTCTTTCCTTGTAGTCCTTTTAGTTTGGACTTTTTTTTCATGGTCTATAATGATGTTTTAATCCTGAACATGGATTCTTATCATTATATGATATTAATTAATTTATTAAAAATAAAAATCAATGGATAAAAATTCATCTCATTCATTTAAAAATTAAAAACATTATTCTTTATTTGTTATTTCTTGAAACTATTTAGTAGAATCAACATCAACATTTCATCTAAAACAATCATTATTATGATCGATCTATTTCATTGATTGTTCTAGTACATTAATATCAGTATTAGTAGTGATATTGTTTTACTTCATTTTTCTATTAGAATATAATCTATATTATTTGGAAGATTTCTAATAAAGAACCCATTAACTCTATAATCTCATACCTTCTAAGACAGTCACCTATTACCTCGATAACAAAATGGAAATCAAACACCTAATGGTAATCAAAACAAAGGTTTTTTTATAATACATCTCATATTGTGACATATCTATGATGGATCTATGAAAATGTTAATTTTTGATATAAACTGTTAAACCAATATCATGTCTCTATAAATAATGAGCTTGTAAGGGGCATAATGCTTTAGGGTTTCCCTCTCATCGCTACTTCCTTCGGCTCGGTTTGACATTGTGGTCCTCCCTATGATCGGTGAGATCTGGTGGCACTCCTCTATTGCGGTGGTTTTGTGGACTCGGTCGTCCCATTTCCGCCGTTTCTAGCCCTCCTAGCCCGATTCCATTCTCACAAGATAGGGTTCCCCTTGGTGGGGTGGGGTTGGTCTGTGACCGAGTTCCCAGATTCAGTGGCATAGGGATCCGCCTTTTCTCTGGTGGAGGCGGTTGGTGATTTTATGCGGTCGTCGCGTGCGTTCGGGTTGGCAGTGAAGGGATTTGGGCAGTGCGACTCCTTCTGGCGCATTGGTTTTGTTCTTTTGTTTTTAGTTTTTTTTGCAGTTTTTTATGGATTGTGAGGAGCTGGGTAAGTTTGTGGCGTTGATTTTCTGATTCTATGGTTTGGTGATATTTTCTATATCTTCGGCTTCGGCGAGCCTTTACCTGGTTTGTTTTCCACTTCAGTTTATACGTTATAGAGGCATCAATAGGATTTGGAGGCGTTTATGATTATGTTGGAGTTTCTCCTGAATACTTAGAGTCTTCTGATATGATTTTGATTTGAGAACTATTATTTGATGATCAATAATATAATGTGATTCGTTCTAATGGCCTCTTGTCAAAACACATGATTCCGGTGAAGTATCTGTTTGATTTTCGGTGATTATGGTTTGGGGTGGATCAGTTTTGTAGCTCAAGTTTCGATCTTCCAAGATGATTTTGTGTTACTGGCATGGTGCGACGATTCCGGCGATGATGGTATCAATGTTGACGAGTAGCGGTGATGATGATGTATTGGAGTCGTGCGGCCTAGATTCAGGTATGGCGCAGGGTAGGGGAAGTTCTTCTGGAATTCAAATTATGAAATTTGAATGCATAATTTTGGGTGGGTTGTTTTGAATGTTGAATGTGGGTTTTTGGGGTGTTTTGAATTTTTAATCTGGAATTTTGTAAGGTTCCCACTTGACCATAAAGTGGTTATTCTGAAATTTAAAAAAAAGTTTCTGGGGTATTTGGGCTCTATAAATAATAAGAAATATTATGCCATATTTTCATTGATCGATCCCTTTATACAAAATGCCAATTATTTTATTCGTCGAAATCATTTTTTGTGGTTTTTATGGTTTAATGAGTTTATTTACAGTTCCATTCTTCCCAATATAATATTTAATATTCCCAATTTTATTTTCTATTAAATTTTCTATATGTATCTTATTGAGATAAAAAAACACACTCTTTCTCTCCACCTCTTCAAAAAAATTTAATATTTTACAAATCCTCTACTTTTTGTTTGATAAACATGAAAAATTAATATGGATGAATTCATCAATTAAACTAATAAAACACAAATCTCTATTTTTTTTACTTTCTCATGGCCCCACACAATTGAATGAATGAGTTTTAATGGTTTAATAGGTTGAATCTATACATTCTTAAGTAAAGAGTTTACAATCTCCCCCTTTTGACATATTGACCACATCCATCTATTTATAATTTCATAAAAATAACATCATATATGTTATCTCCTCAGGTGATCAAATTCATCTTTCTTTAGATAAGATACCCAAGACTTTGATTCGAAAAATCATTCACATCTTTCAAATATAGATACTATGATATTTATACATCACCAACATGAAATATATTACCATTAGTCCACTATAAATTTTCACAATTTATATATCTTCATGTTTCTTAAAAAATAATTCATCATTTTTAAAGACTGCTTCATTTCCTTTATCACGTATCCAAGAAACACATAAAAGACCATGTTTCAATCCATCAATAACCAAATTATATTTTGGATTCTATATTCGAAAACTACTAATCCAACTCCTTTAATTATGATATATCCTAAACATCCAAATTTCAAAAATAAATTTTACACATTTTCACATCTTTAAATATTTTTAAATCACATATCAAATAATTTTATCATGTACAATCAAAGATATTTAGAAGATCTTTTAAATATTTTTTTAGTAAAACCACTGTAATTATTTTATTATAATTTCCCTTATTATTATTCTTATGAGGATGTTGATAGTTGTAACTCATATTTTTTGGGATAGTAAAATTATAATTTAATAATTATCATTATACATATGTTTATCACACATTCTCTATATAAAACGTGTTCTATGATCGTTATCCAGATTTATTAAATATTTTATGAACATTATTCTATTGAGACGAATTAATACAACTCAAAAATTTCATATCATAACTTATAATTTTATAATTTAATTTTTTATTGAACCAAAAAATATTTTTTTATACCCAAATCACTAACATTACAGTCAGTAACCATAGAAAAAAATTAGCATTAAATGCAACTTGTTATCTATATTTCTTCGACTATATTTCACCCTTCCTAGAGTCATCAATTGTAAATCATTTTTGTGAAATATACTTTTGATGTGCTCCTAATAACTTGATATTCATATAAATACCATTTATATCTGATTATGATACCACATTTTTAGTATACTTTTCACAGAACTTGGTGCTCCCAGAATATTAATATTTTAGAACATCACTAGATTTATCCTGAACCTGATTCTCTATGAGTTATTTCTTATTCAATGAAATTTCAATATAACATTCCTCATTATTATAATATTAATAAAATTATTTTTTTTGGCATTTTTATGCATCATAATTCTTCAAACATTCTTTATTTCCAAAACATAATCCTAATCATTTTATCTCCACTTCATTAAATCCTCTTATATTTTGATCAACTATTATTATAAATGATAAAAATCTTTTTCTTTATATATAAATATTTTTAAATAATTGATGTTAAGAGTAATATTATCATTGTGAAAATTAATTAATAATTTATCTTCATAAAGTGAAAAATAATTTTCCTTTTCCATTACAAATTAATTTATTTTAAAAAAAATCATTAATAATATTTTTCCCCATCTCATATATGAAATCATTTGAGAGAAATTATTAAAATTTTATCATCATAATGAACTCTATATTAGTCTCAGAACCATATATAATTTCATAGATTCATTTTTTAATTTAAATATTTTCATCATTTACTCTTGCAATGAGAGGTTTTTCAATATCTTCACCATCAGATTATAATTCCTATGCATATTTATTTTTATTGAAAGATTGACTTTTTAGACTATAAATTGCTCTTATAAAATTTATAAAAACTATTACCTTTATAATTTTATAAAAATTTATATTATAGTATTTTTCATTCATAATATTCTAGTCATATCATCTTCTTCTTCACTCTATTCATTGTTTTTTATTTTGGATTTTTGTTAGTATAGTGTCCAATATCTCTACACCTAAAATACATCAAGAAAAGAATTACATTGTACTTTAGTTTCTCTAATATAAAGTCTATTTAGATAACATGCATATATTAATCAAAAATCTCCTTAAAATATTTATTATACTTCGAACAACAATAATCTTATTTAACAATAACTTTCTTCTATAAATTATCTTTCAATTTAGATTTAAAATTAATTTCTTTTTCATCATTTAACTTCATATTTTTTGTAATATCTTTCCTCATTTAATAATATATTAAGATAACACACAAACAATAAATAGAAACATCAAATTTATAAGTTTCTTCAATAGAAGTGACTTTAGAATCCATATTGTCACGTAAGAAACAAAAAAATTCTTTTCAAAACTATCAGCATCCTATAAATTCCCATCATAAAAATTGATGGTACTCAAAAATTATTTTACCATTCTAAAAATAATATCAGTCGTTTTTCATTAAGAATTATCATATCCTCAGACTTAATTCTCCAAAACTATAACTTACCTCAATTCAATATGGTCTTTTATTCATATATATGATAAATTTTACCTTATATAGATTTAGTATTTTTTATTATTTTTACTTTCAAATAAACTTTTTCCAAGAATGATGATTGAATTAATCCTTTACATGAACCATGTTATCTTAGTTCCTAAAAAATCATTTATAGAAACACCTTTAATCTAGGTATGAACCCATTATATTTTACTTACATACATCATATATGATAGGTGACTGGTATTGGATCATCATATATTTTCAAATGTGATAGATTTTCTCATCAAATGTAAGAATATTTGTTTATTCCCCAGAATTTAAATTATTTTTTGTAGATAATTCAAATCAGGGAATAACTATTTTTGAACCAAAACATCAAATAAAAAATTATAAATGTAGTTAACCTCACTTGAACACATCTTGAAGAAACACTTTTTGATAAAAAAAATATCACTGAGTGTGGGGTTAATTATTCATCAATTCCTTTTTATATTTATTTAAAAATAACCATATACTCCTATTAGGTTATAGTGATGATTATTGTTACTCACTCAAACACACACCAACATAATGGAACACACAAATTTAGAAAAACTCTTAGTTTTAGAAGGACAGTTATTAGTGGGATATAGATTTCTCCGTAATCAATCTAACCAATAGAATCATCATGTTATTATAATGATCAAGGTATAACCTTGAAAATCATATTTTCATATCTCATGACTATGTTTTGGTTCAACCTAATAATAAATTCATCTCACACGTTATAATGATTACGTTTCTGGTGAAGATATAAAATTATTCAACCAAATATAATTCCTCTAATTTATTAATATTGTTGAAATGCTCTACTTCCCCTATACATGAAGTACTATATTCATGCAAAAAATATTTTAAAACACACACTTGGATTAAATTAAATTTTCACATTGTATGAAAAATACTTTCACATAAACACTTTAATCTTATTGTTCTTATTATTTTTCATTTATTTGTCTTTAGATAATCAGAAACTCATTTCAATATAAAACATTTATATAACTGTGTATTCTTATTTCAATATACATTTTTTATTATTAGTTCACTACAATGCCAAAAATTAATAAAACAACCCTTCTTCAATAGAAAAAAAACTTGAATTATAATTTTAAATTCAAATCAATTTCTTGAATCACATCCTTTGGATAATATCTCATTGTAATATTGAGCATTAAAAAAATATTTTGTTATAAAATGTTAGAATAACCCCTAAAAATGAATAATAATCCACATCTGAATTCTAAGTCAAACTACCTATATTTCCCTCTAAAGCCACTTCTACGGAATATCCTTAGGAATTATAGCATGAGGTGGTGGTTCAAAATTGATATTTTTTGAATTATTGATCATATATTGAAGAAGTTTCTTATTTACGCTGTAGAAATATTTATTTTTATTAAATAATAAATACCATCATCCTCTCTAGTGTGATCAATACTCTATGGCATGGGTTTTTTCATTTTTTCCTGATTGGAATATGGAATATGAGGTATAGCATATAGAAAATAAAATTTATAGAGCCATTGAATTCAAAATGTTGTGTAGAAATTTACTATAATGTGTAGTAATATATTTTTCTAGAACCATTGAGAAACAACCTAGTTTTTTTTATGTCATGGTGTTTCACTATTCCATGGAGTACTCGTATTGGGCCTCATATTTGGTGTGGGAACCTATGATATGAGGTTAGGGCTACTAGTCTATTTACCTTACAAGTTCAAATTTTATCATCTATATACAATGGAAACAACTGATATAATTTATTCCAACTTGGTGTTAGCTGGATATAGAGTGGACATCCATTTTTAGACAAGTTTATTTCTAAAATCAACTTATACAATGAAATATCATACATTGCGTTGTGGAACTCATAATTATGTATATTCAATATTTTTGGAGCACGAAATCCTTTCATGATATGTAAACACTAAGAACCAGCTTAAGAACCACCTGAATTCTTCTCCAAAAAAATATAAACCTGAAAATAAATGTGAGTTGGAATATGATTTAATTAATGACAGTAAAGTCCATAATATTCTATAATATCTGATCCATAATCATTCAAAAACACCTCATAAAGACATCTAAATACCTCTTGGTCTCAACATTAACCCAGTATATTTTTTAACTATTATGATTTTTAATAAGAAATCACTATTTTTATCCAATTCTACTTCTATATTTTACTTAAAACAATAAGTAAAATGTTTCTTTGTGTAGAAGAACTAATTTCCCCTTTTATAGATAGAATTTTTCTTAAATAATTGTGTTATTTAAAATGGTTTCAAGATTTATTTTCTATATGATCAAATTATTATTTAATTTCATTTGTAATAGTATTTTAAATTATTTTCAATTTTTAAAATGAATCAGCTAGTAATTTTATGAATGAGGTATTTTTCATCTTTTTACAAGTTGTGCAACAATAAAATTTGTTTTTTACATTTATCTAATGAATGGATTTTCTCTTGGTCATGATCAGCAATTATATTATTAGAATATTCCATTATAGGTTTCTATGGTTAGTTTAAATGGATATCCTTTTTATAAATATTTAGGAAATTTTAATTTTTAAAATTTAAAAAAAATAAATTGATATTATTATCATAATGGAATGAAATTAATTTTCAAAACTTTTTATAACTATGTTCTATCAAAAAGATACCACAATGTTATTTTTATTTTTTATTCAATGTAATTTTATATTTACTAAATTATTAGTTTTACTGTAGAAATATAATTTCTAAAGAATTTATGGTCTTCAATCATACTTCATTCATTTATTGATTATACCTTATTTATGATCATTCACTTTATCGTGATCATATTATCTATCACTCTCCATTATTCATTGGAAATTATTTTACCCTCCATATGGATAATTTAAATATCATGAATTTAGAAGAAGTATTTTAAAAAAAATTGACTTTGTCACGATTTTATACCATTTTTATATATAGTATCAATTAAAGGAGGTTTTATAATAATGTAATTTCAGTATATTAGGAAGCATTCCGTATTCCTATTTCAGTATGAATAATTATTGATTTATAACAAATTTTGATCAAAAATTGTATTGATCAATCAATATATGAGGAGTTAATATGAATGAAAATGATGGGATGGGTCCGATTATAGATATTTGATTGATGCATTAATAGGTCCCATGTGACAAACAATGCTGCCACATTAATATGGAAATTGTCTTATACCCACCCATTCAATAAAAGTTTCATATTCATGACCATGATATTAAGATTTATTATATCATGGATGATAATTTTATGGTATGTTCATGAATGTCTGGATTTATGAATTTACTTTAATAAGAATTAAGATTTTATTATGTATTTTAATTCTATGTTTATATTATCTATAGATACACTTTGAACTCAAGTTATTGAATAAATGGAATGTGCTTTGATTATCTACTATTTCATATTGATTTTGAATTTTTTATCCATGATATATTAAGTAAAAATACCATACTATTAATTTGATATCACCCTTCATTTTTATTTCCTTTCCCCATGATATTAATCAAATATTATTGAATGATATTTAGGGTTGTAATAATTTTTTTCAAGAAATGTTTTATTCTTAAAATGTAATATGGGTTTCATGTATCAATCCCATGTACCATGATGGATCAACAGATTGATTCTTCATGGTGTGATCCCTTGTATATGGTACCAATGTAATAAGTAAAAACCAGTTACAGGTTTCTAGATTTAGGGTTTCTACAAACCTTGAATTCCTTGATACTAATTGAAGTTACCTAATAATGATGGTAGTCAAATATGGAGTAAATCTAGTGTGACCAATTTTTTTTTATAAATATGAATTAATCAAAAAAAATATTATCTACTTTATTGTTTTGAAATTTACTACCTATTTAGAAAATGGATCTGTTTTTTCCACCCAATAGAAAAAAACACATAAAATACATACTATAATTTCATGAGAAGATCATTGTGTATTTTAATAGTTTGAACTAATAAAATGTAACCAAAACCTTGTTGTGTTGGATGATTATCATAGGATATAGATTCCCCACTATATAACACAATTGGTTACAATTGGTATCATCATGCTACTACATTGTATCTTTAAATAAAACAATATATCACCAAATCAATAGCCTATCCCTATATTCATAATATCTCACTAATATTTTCAAATTATTCCTTTCAAAAATATCAAACAAGATAAGATTCATGATCATAGATTTCACTACATCAAAACATGTGATCATGTTATTCCTATAGAGTATATGAATTCTTGTAGATTATAATGAAAAATAAAATGAATTCCTTTCTCATTATGAAACCAAACAAAATGATCAAATTTTGAATCATATTAGTTAGAATTACTCAATATCGGAATGATTAAACTATGTAAATAGAATAAACTTTATATCTCATTATTCCTCAGTATTATTCAATTTTTTTGACATGGATTATATACATTAGTTATATTTTTCCCCTTTTTATTCATATAGAACATCAATGGTTTGTTTAAAAAACAATCATAAAGTATCTCAACTACCAATGATTTATTGGATACCTTTCAACCACATCTTTCATCCTAGACTCTTATTATAACTTCATATTCTTCCATAATTTATGTTTTTAATGGTGGGAATAGATGGGATTATTATTCTTATCATTTCTATTCAAGAAAATTGTTCTGATCAATATAATTTTGTTAGATTATTCTTGATATTTAATTCCTAGAATGTTCTTCTTCTTTAAATTAATATCAGGTACTCTATTCTCTTATCAAAGATATATCCACTTTATCTCTTTCTCCTTCTTCTTGTTTTTATAATTTAAAACATAAAAATTATTTTATATAAAATTAATATAGAAAATCCATCAATCAAACATAGTGTAGTGAAGCTCAAAATATCTTCTCAATGGATTCATGTAGGTGTGATCCTATAATCTCAAAAATATTGGATTTTCACTATAATTTTTCTCATATCATATTCCATGAAAAACCATTATCTCTTTCTTTCTCATTCTATATTATTATAATAATTATTCATTTTAATTCATCCAAATAGCTTATGATTCATCATCAAAAAACCTTATAAAAATATTTTTAAATAAATTATATCTCAATATATAGGGAAGATATATAAAAATAACATTATTATAGCGTGGATATTATTTTCTCATAGTAAAGGTATTTGATATTTTAGTGTGATATCCAACATTCATTTTCATTATCACACAACATCACTACTTAATATTCTTCTCCACCATTTAGATATTTTCTCCTCTATAGTTTTATTGAATCAAAAACATATTTTTGATAATTATTTAACTAAAGAAAAGTCCGGGAATAAACACATTTGGTATAAAATATAATTTATTATAGAGTCACCCCATTAGAGATTTATTTAATTACATAGATGTTCCTCAAACATTGTTCTATATCTCCATAGGTTGATGATCATATTCTCAATTACATTTTTCAAATCACAAGTTCATTTTTGATGTGGAAATCAATTTTGACTTGTTAGGACATAAATAGATTTAGTTTCATTATTCCAAATATTTAATTATTAAAATTATATAAATTCATAAATCTCACTTTTTTATAAATGGAAAATCTAACATAATCATCTTATTATCCATTACATATGACTTGGAAAATCAATTCCTTTGCAAATTTTTATACAAAAACTATTTTTTGTATAACAAAGAATTTATTACCAAATAAATATAGTTCAATTCTTTTATTTAATTTTGACTAATATAAATTTATTATGATTAGAAAACATTTTATTAATAGATAAAAAAAGTCTTGTGATTTTAGTAATTGTATAATGTAGCATAAAAATTGCCATATGAAATATGAAAAATTATTAATAAATGAATATAAAGTATTATAAAATATTTAAAAGTATTATGAAATCACAATGACATTTTAATTTTTATGCTCAAAGATGATAGGTATTACTTCTTCTCAAGAGTCTTGAAAACGCCATCAAAAGCTTATAAATCATTGAAAAACTTATGAAATTCCAAAAATGATCTATGAAAAATAGGAAAGTCTTCTGAAATATTATATCTATTATGAAAAATTATTTTATTCTTATAAAATAGGACTTAGATTTTTTTATGAGTTAGGTGACAAATTATAAAAAACAATGTTTTCTAATGAAGTTTTTTATATTTATATCCATACTGCCATGCGGAAATTTTTTGTATCTTTTAAAAATATAAACACAACTTCAGAAAACCCAAAGCATCTCAATTATATTTAGAAACATCCAAAATAACATTAAGAATATATAAATGTTTTTCATAACTCTTAATTAACATATCCCAAATAATATTTCATAATATAAACACTCTGATTTTAGTATTTTATTTCATCATACTCCCAATTCACTTCATCGTCTAACAAAAACTTCTCAAAACCATCATTAAATGAATATGGATCATGGTATTAAATAGAAATGAAGATCAATATATTTTTATTGTATTATCAACATTACAACTAGATTTATCTCCTTTAAAACAAAACCCATAATATATTCTCTCATCCAATTATTCAGACCGATTCAAAAACTATTAATATAGTGATTTCATGTCAAAATAAATATTTTTCACATTATTTACAATACGGCTCTTTAGTCATCAGCTTAATAGGAATCTCACTAAGATAAAACTTCATTTTTATTTATTAGGATCTCTCTCCATCACCCAACATCAACATTCATTGTCCTTCCTTTACACAAATGTATTAGAAAAAATACAACATCATATTTATTAATATATTTCTATTATTTAAAATGGTTCCTAATAATAGCCTAAATAGATAAATAAAATCCCATTTTAGGTAATGATTATAATTCGAGATGTAATTTAGGTGTATTCTACTCTGAATTAATTGTAATATCAAATAATATCAATGAAACTAAACACCGCAAAAAATATATTGTGTGGACCCTAAGAAATAAAATCCTAAAATTTATATTAGAAATAATAATTATACCTTGTTAAATGACATTCCCAAGGAAATGAAAATCCTAAATATAGAACATAAACTTTTCGATATCTATATTATATTGACTATAATTAATTAAATTTAGGATAAACCTAAAGTTCTTATATTTATATTCCCCTATAAGGGAATAAATTAGGATTTTTTTGATTAAAACAACTGCAAAATTATCTATGTGTGTCTATAAAATTATATTCATGATTCCAACAAACATTATAGGTGAATGTGTCATTCCAAATTTTATTAAAATAAAATAATAATTATTAGAGTGACAAATGAACTCACTTTTTGGGAAATCTTTTTGATGAATCTAAAGTTAGTTATTTAATGACCACAAATATATTTTTGAAAGCCACAATTTTCCAATTTATCTAGTTGAAAAGATTATATATTATTAGAATAAGGTATTTATTATTAATTTTAATGTAATTAATGCAGTGATATTTATTATGATGTTGCATTCCCTCATCTAAATTTATTTAAAAAAACATGATCTTCCATTGGAAAACACATGGGGTTTAATAAATAATTTCTCTATAAGGAATTCCAAAAATTATATTATCTACCTAATATTATCTGAGTCTATATGATAATTCCCTAGATATAATTACATTCTATTGGGTGAAATTCAATAATAAAATTGTCCTCTTGATGAGTGGGGACATTATAAATTTTTATGAGAAGAAATTTATCCACTTCACTACTATATCAGAAAATTACTCTTCTATAGAATAAAAGGGACATAATTTCAACATTTTAAAAGAATGCATAATCAATTTCCAAATCATGAGGTTTAGACACATCCTTCATACCTAATAACCTCACTCATTGATGAATTTAAATCTTAGCTAGTATACATGATGATTTATCACCCTATAATGTAAGATATTTTTCATGTATTGAGTAGTGTAAAACCATCTCATGTCACAAATGAGATCATAATGCCTCATCTTTTCCATAAGGATATATTCAAAAAAAAATATCCCTTATAATATTAATTTCACACTGATGAAACATATGTGAGAGGATGGTCATCTCGTTCACAAGTATTCAGATGAAGTGGTTAATATTGAGGATCTAATATTTCCCATTCATTAAATAAAATATGTTTCCAAAAAATAATGGTACCCATAAAATTGATGATTTTATGTCTCAAAGTTGAGAAGCAAAAAAACATGCATCTAATCATTTTAGTTTTCACCTAATCAAATACATCTATCACCTACATCTAACCGCTTCTCTATCATGTTTCCCTATATGCCTTGTGTGGATCCCCAAGATGTGTTAGTAGTGGTTGGATTAGAGTATAACACCAATCTCCACTAGATTATCCAAACCAATTTGTTCTATATCATATTAACTTTTTAGAGTGACACCCTTTCTATGTCGATGATATACTTAATCACTATAAATTAATTTATATAGAGTTATACCCACTTATCCTCCCTAACATTACCCTACTACCTTATTAGTGGGACACACATAATATATGTACCCTCTTCCTCTAGAAGAATAAATTCCATACCCCTAGAATGGTGGAACCATTCAGGGGTTCCCTTTGTTATTCGATATGACTATATAAATGAATTTGTTTTCCAATGAAAATGAGACCCTAAATTATGTTGTATACAAGTTATATTAAATGAATTCAATTCTTGGAAAAATAAACCTAATTTAATGATATCATATAAACCCTAATGAAAATTTATTGGAACCTGACCTCACATGAGAACACTGTTATAGGTAAGAATTCACAAGTGTATAATCCCAATATAAATCTCTCATTGAAGGACAAAATAAAATAATTGATCCCAAAATTTATTTCTAGAACCATTTAAATGGAGTTCCTTATATGTTCTACAAACCAAAAATAATATGTATTTGTTATCATACCACCCTTTTATGGGTCTAACAACTCCTGGAATCACACCATCATTAATATTTTTATAAAAAATATCTGCCTAAAATTATACTAAAAATCTTTTGAGTGTGCCACCACAAGCCCTCCTCTAACAAGCCAGGGCATGAGGAGTAGTAATAAGAAATAATATCAAATATATTGAAGGATGTAGCCTATATTTCCTACATATAATAAATTATCACTAATAATATATATATAATAATTAAAACTATATAAGTAACTAATAGAATCAATTAGAGACATAAATTCCATTATAGAATTAGTTTTTAAATGTTATAAACCTGAAAAACTAAAATCTAATGAATGGGGTAGTGTGAGTTTTTTGAGGAATATCCCATAAATAAATATTTGAAAAACATTTAGAATGTTTGGAAATGAAAATAGAAAAATTGTGTTTATTATTCTTAATACATTAAATTAGTAGAATCTAACCATGTATAATAAATCTAGTTTCATTCCCTTATCGATGTAATGGTGATATTAACACAATCGAGATGCTGTTAGAATTGGGTCTATGTAATTCTACGATAGGATTATCACTCTATATTCTACAACATCCCTTTTATAATCTCTATAACTTCATTTAGTAGTAAAACAAGAAACCTAAAACCTTATTTAATCATATCATTCCCAACAATTAAAACTGCCTTGTAATGAGAGTAAACAAAAATCTATCTCATTATGAATATAACCAACACAATTGAAAATAATCATTTATGAGATAAGAGATATAATATTTATAAGATAAAAATGAATGGAAACCTTCATCTAATATTAACCATAATAATATATGTACACTAAGGGAATCCCCTATCATTATATTCTTTTCACTATAAAGACTCACCCCCTCATGATATTCAGGAGGGATTATGATGAAAATATAATAAAATAACTCTCCATCAGTAAATCATCCCATCACCCTAACTCCTCTTGACATTTTTCTTATCAAAAACCATTCCAAATGTCATGTCCTAAAAAGTACCATTTGTATTTCACAACAACCCTATATTTATTATCAAAGCACCACTATATAAATATCATGTTTTATCTATTATCATTCATATATCTTCAATCCAATATTTCCTAATAAATCTATTATATCCTCACCTTTTGGTCATTATCAACACTATTATATAAACACCTATATTAAAAATATCTCCCATTCATCCATGAGAGAGATATAGAGTCATCTGGAAGAAAATTTCCACAAATATTCTAGTGATATATTACTTATTCCTATCTATCCTTAATGCATATTTCTATATAACAATCAAATATAAATTCTAAGCTATCCCTCTTGGATATATAAACCCATGAACTCTTGTAAAATACCGATTAACTCAATTAAATTATACCTCAATTCACATTTATGGAGAGAAATAATAACTATTAAAGATGAAGTATGTAAGAATTATATAGAATATGTACTATTGTTATGGTGTAACTCATGATTATCAACACACAATATAACATCAATCTTGGCCTACAGTACTGTAGATACATTATAATAAAATTCTACAATATTTCATTCACAACTCCCCCCTGACATAGTGACCACCCTAAGATAAATCCATTCATCCATACAGAACAGTAAAACCATCATTTATTACCTGTGATTCAAGACTAATAATCATGGCACAAAATTCCTTTGAAAAACATATTCCTTATTATTTTATTCATGGTTCAAAAACAAACCACATCATAGTACATCACATGTATCACAAATTTTTCTCAATGCGTTATATTACATCATGTTCTAGTTCTAACCAACATAGAGTAGTAAAACTCTTAACATCATCCATGCTACAATGATGCAATAACGGATTGGTAGTGAGGCCATTGTTGAGTTTTTATTATAAATCTATATCACATCAACATTTCATGTAAAATACATGACATAATCACAATTTATACAACACATATATTATATTTGAATAATAAGACTATGTCTCAACTTTGTAAGATGGAGTTTCATTAAAATGTATTGTTTCATAGTGAAATTAATCCTATATCAAACACCAGCATGATAAAAAACTTATTATTATATGTTTAAATTATCTTTACTAGTAATGTAAGTCTGTAGGGAGATGGTGATTGGCCTCGGTCTCCTGTTCCACCCCTCACATTAGAGGCTAATTACTTATATCCTACACAACATGCTTTAGCACTCCATGAAAGTGTTATGGCTACCCCATCAAATCTACCATTATATGTCTCTCTATCATCTCACCGATGTTATTTATTGTTTTATAACTCTAAAGGGATGTTATAATCTCTAATATAGTGGTGCTGGTCATAATTTTACACCTAGAAACAATTTTTTCTATGGTCAAATTCACTATTAACACTTCATAAAATTCATTTTTACAAAATCTAATATAATGTTCTATTTCAAAACATTATATTCTAAATTAATTAATATTCCCAATATTACATATAAGATAATAATTTTAATCAATAAATAAAATATTTAATAATTGTTTCAATTGAATTAATAATTAAATAAATTAAGAGATTTTAAAAAAACGGCATAAATGTTTTTATCCAACACCCCACACTTATATCATGAATTCCCTCAAGAATACCATTTTCACATAAATTATAAAGGAGGATAATTATGGAATTATTCAAATTACATCATCAGTAATAGATTATAATTATCAACATGGGAATTAAAACAACATGTTTTAAATAAAAATATTTCTTCAACAATTCAATTTTCATAAGAAACAATTGAACCATTTATTTTAATTTTACACATTGTAAATGTTTGGTATTATCATAACTTCCTTTCATGAATCTTAATTCATTATTAATAAGCATTAAATTTATGATTTCCCTCACTTGGATTTTTTTCCTCAAACTAAGTAATAATTAAATGGGATTTTTCTCATTCCTTGAATACATGATCAAAATCATATTCTTACCCTAAATATCAAACCTACTCATCATAAAGAAAATGATCTAAAATATTTAGATGTGCATCCAATTTAGTACCATATAAATATAATGTATAAGTTATATAGCTAAATTATTTAAAAAACATTAAGGCTAAAAATTTATGTTTATCTATAAACCATATTTCATGATTGAAAAAATGTACTTGATGAAAAGAATCCTTTAATTATTTTCTGCCCACTTCCAAAACTCGATTTAAGCTAATTAACATGACATGAAAATTTAACAGATGACTCTCACTTGTATTTTTTCAACTTTTTCCCATTATTCAAAAAAATCTATGAAAAATATCACATATATCCCTTATAAATACATGAACTCATAATAACACTAATCTAAATGGACATAACAAGATCATTTTTCATGTAATGGTGATTTATGGATCACCCAAGACAAAACCCCATATTTTTCTAATTTTTTAATTTTTATGTTCATAAACTATTTACATTTTTCGAGAGGGGGGATATTGAATCATAATAATATAATAATCTCAAAATTTCCCCTACATACCGTGAAAACCCCTTATATATCCACTATAATAAAACAAATCCCTTACACCATGAATTAACTATCCCAAAAAATTAAATTATTAAATATAATGGAAAAATAAAAATACTAGTGGATGAATGGATAACATTTTTATATAATGTGGATCTTACCAAAACAAGTAATTCATGAATTATATGGGTTCTATAGTGTTCAATGATATTTTGGCATCAATAATAAGGTATTAATAATAAAATTTACCTAGAAATATTAAAAGTGACATTGTAAAATCATAACATTAACAAGATACCAATGATGGTACTATATCGTTTACATTACCCATGTTTCTCTTAAAAATTATACTTGGAAATCATGGAAAGAATCATTATAGAATATTATCTAGAGTTAAAACATTTTATAAAAGTCATTAACTTGTGGAATACCAAATAATAACAAAATAACCACTATGAACTTTAGAAACATAAATAATGGAAAATGGATGAGAAATTTCATCTACAAATAAAAAAATTCCCCTAAAATCATGATTCATTATTTCAATATTCACATTCTTAAGTATAATTATTATGTCCCAAATTTTAATCATTCAATATCATTAACATATAAATAATAATATGGAATCATTTTTATCCTACGTTACTGCATCATAGATTCAAAATATAACACAAATCAAAATATGGTGAATATATTTTTCTTTTTAAATTCAAAAACCATGAAATTGTAAAAAAAAAGTTATTAAAAATAAAATATAAACTAAAAAACCCATCTGTTTCCAAATAATGATTTTATTTATCATATATTCCTCTAATGAAATTTTCATCATGGTCCTACAATAAAAATAAATAATTAAAATTACAAGTGCCATGTTCTATTATGCTCGAGAAAATATAATACGGATTGTACAACAACCTAAAATATATTCCAATTTTGAGTCTTAATAACTAATTCCTATGAAAGAACTAAAAACATGGGTCACCTCCCATAAATGAATTTATTAAAATCATTGAGCTCAATTTTAACTCATTGAATTCAAGTGATAGTGGTTAGTAAGGATATTTCATGATATAGATCAATGAATGAATAGAGTCATAATACCTCCATTTATATGGGTCCCCCTCATTTTTTTTGTAACTAGATTCACACTTACTCAAGGTATCACCATGTACACATCCATGGGATTGATCAACTTTTTTTGGTTCATCTCAATAAATCCCACAGTACATCACAGACTAACCAAAAAAAATTCATCTAAATATCCATGTTTCATACTTCCTCCATTGTCCTCAATAATTTCTAGTAGCTTATCCCCCCTCATTAATTATCTTTAAAAATATTTATTCCCTTATAAAATTTATATATCCTTTATTTTCTATAGGTTTGTATTATATTGAACACCTAGTTTTCGTCACATAAATCACACTATTTTATTCAAGATTTTTTATTTATCAATGGGTGTGAAACTACAATTACACCCAACCTAAAAATAAACTCATATGTCTATAATAAAATCAATCACCCCCCATCAAAAATTATATTCCAAATATTATTGTTTTCTTCTCCTAACCCATGTATAACATAAGGAATTCAACCAAAAAGTTAAAATTTTTAACTTTAAATACGAATTATCCAAGAAATCCCCATGGGCATATCACTATTGTGTCCACTGATTTTAGACAACCTATTTTGGTAATAATCACCTATAACTAAGGGGTATTGAATTTAGAGTATGACATGATATTAATACTCACTCAAATATCAAACAATTCCTTTCTAAGCTCATTAGACCCATTGTTAATGGGAATTAAAAAGATATAAGGGTTCTGTTAAAAAGATACATAGGCCCTCTAGTTTCTACTTATTTAATACCATACATTTCATAGATTTTTCATATACTGTAATTTTATCTATATATTTTAAAAGGGGATATTAATATGTATCCTTTTAAAAATATATAGAAATTTACTTCTGATTTCATATAATTCCACCTACTACATCCTTCTTAGAAACCATAGTGGTGTCTTGTAGGTGGTTGGGATTATTATATACCAATTATCTAAAATCATTTTTCTATTATCTCTTTTTACCCTAATAATTCCTATATTTTTATTCTTGTTACCCCCAAAAATTATTTATTTTTTGAACACCATCATGGAAGGATTTTAACTTATCAATCAGATAGATTTCATTCTCCCTTGTGAAAGGACTGATGTGTCCCCAACAATACTCTTCTAGGACTCTCCTTGAGTTGGTTAGCAATATTACCATTATGGAATTTAGAATTTTTCATGGAATTTATAATATTTCATGGAAATACATTAAGCATTTGAAATTGACTTTAGTACCCTGATTTACTACCTAGTGTTTGTTGTAAATATATACATGTTATCCTCTAAATTATGGATTTAACTTTGAAGGCATGGCCCTTATTGTTGTGGTTGAAACCAAGGTGCCCTTGGTTGGTACCCTAGGTTTAGTTGTTTTTTTCTACATTACTAAAATTGATGTTGTTGAATACAATCAATGTAATTATCATTGTTTATATAAATTACACAATGTTTTTGAATGACTATAATTTAATCCATCTTATTCATCACAAAATCCATTTATGCATCCATCCATCAATTATTTCAACCATATGAACTCTGTTTTTTTTCCTTATTTTGGTTTCCAGTTACAGTGATTGATATACATTTCATCCTAAAAATTATAACCCTATTTCAATGATTGTATAATAAATGGTCCTCCATCTATAAAAACTAAAATGTCCATACTTTTTTAAGAAAACCCCTTTAAAAGGTATAATTTAAAATCTTTGACTTAATTCTATAATGGAAGAATTTTATTATTAGTTTTTTCAATATATCCCATTGATTATATAATGAATCATTATAATTTTAATTGAAATTTAAAATGTTGACATGAATATTAATGGTAATTGATAGAGGGAAGAATCGGGTAGGAATGTTTCTTTTCAAGTTATCCAATGTAGTAATCAAATGAGGTGAAATGCTTTGACTATATTCTCTATAATTATCTCCCAATGAAAATCAATATAGTTTAATCCTCACCACATAACTTGAATTTTTTTTAAATTAAAATTTATCTCATTGTTCAATGAAACTCCTTATGTGTGAATTCAAATATTCTTGAGGTTCCCAGAGATGTATGTATATTTTGATATCATCTAAATAATTTCAAGCTTTATTTAAACATGGTTTGAAGTGATCGAAGGTTCCATGATACTATTTTACACACCCATACATAAGGGTCTCCTATTGTCTTCTGGTTTCATCATCTCATGATTTCATTATGGTACTACTCCATCTTATCCATGTTTTCTATATTCATCTATATTTTACTCTTCATTATTTGTTTTCATCCATATGGTTTATTCTAACTTGGTATAAAAATATACTTCAAATATTCTGTTACCACAAAAAGTGTAGTATTATACCAAATATAGTCCTAAATTTCCGCATGATAATGTTAATACTAATTTGGACAATAAAAACCATATAAATGAGAAAAATTCTAAGTTACCCAACACAACATAAGAAAATGTCCCCTGGAAAATGGGGCTAAAAATAAGATATGACTCATGGGTGTCGCCAATTACATGAACGAATCAGTTTAGAAACATTATTACTTATACTAATTATTATCTAAATAAATGTGTAGTATAAGGAAGTTAATTTCTGTACCATACAGAATAGTTTAGAAAATATTTATAATGATTAAGAATTAAAAAAAGAATTAAGTGAGACTCAAATTATTAAGACACTCAATTAATTGAAGTTCACCAGGGATAGAAAATATAATTATAATCACCTGGTTAATAAAAATTTATATTTTATCAATTTAGATATTATTGTAATTTGGTATATGTAAATAACAAAAGGAGAAATCGTAATCTCTTCTCGAACTCCCCCTTTCTCTTTTATGGTGATTTAGTTAGTGATAATATTGATAACCCAAACTCATATTTAATCATAATTACCCCTACCCAGGAAATGGTAATGTAATGAGTGTAAGCATCCAATTAATGAATTTAAATCATAACCTCTTTAATATTCAATGGTTATGCATAAGATAAGTGATATAGGATTTTTTATACTAAAATGATTCCAAATAACCATAAAAAATAACCAAAAAATATCACTTAACTATAACCAATCCCCTATTATTATATGATTAGAACTAAAATCAATTTCCTAATTATGTAATTCATGTTGGATTTTGAAAAATAAATAATGAAGGGAACATAATTATAGAGATACACCCCTATAATAACACTCCCCCATCCTTTCATATATCATAATTCTAGATGAAAATTCAAGCCCCAAAAATCCCCTTCAGAGTGCACAACAACCCTATATTTATAAGAAAATCACTATCATGGAAATATTCGCTTTTATCTATTATCTACTATATCAATTATCTTGATTTTTTTTCATAAATCATGTATCTTAATTTATTATAGTCCACATGAACTCCACCTGAGAAACACCTCCATTTAAAATATGTCCCATCATCTGAGGGAGTGGTAGAGCCGACCAGATGATTGTATTTAAAAATATCTTCATGATCTTTTACTAATATATTCTCACCATTTTCCATATCTTTTTATGAATACCTTACTTGAATTCAGAAATATATTTATTAGACATAAGACCCCAAAAACACATGAGATATAGCCTTTAATAACCTTAAATTATACCTCATGAAATGTTCTGGGAGAGAAATAATAACACTCCTAAATCTGTAAATGATATGAATTTTTTGGAATGAGAACTATTCATGTGGAACAACACATCTGAATTAACCCACTCTGTAACATGGTTCTAACCCTATATCACAACCCTTATTTGATGAAATATAGTATCCCTTTCATCATTCATATAATGTGAAAGCCCAATCATCATGCCACAATAATACCATCCAAACCATATTTCCTTTAATGTTTTTTGTAATTAAAAGGCATACCATATTCCAAAACTATTCATTTAGTTTAGAACCTTCTATATAATGTGGATATATTTATAGAGAATTTATAACAACCAAGACGATGTAAAACTCCTCACATAGTCTTTCATGGTACCAATATTACATCCCAACCCGACAACATGACCATATTTGTATTCCTGGTTTAGCTTGAGCTCACCTCTATCATCCATGGTAGGTCCTAAAAATAATCCCAATATTGGTAGTGTTGATATTATTTTTGGTGGATATTTTATAGAGATAACCTAATATGGTGGGATTTTATTAAAATTTACATTACATAGGTGAATAAAAATTCCACATTAGTCTTTATCCTGATCAAAAAATTATTAATATTTTGGTACACTCCCATGAATGAACAATACGGTTTTTATAGTTATGTTGATTTCCTTTAGACTCCCATTTTATTTTTCAAATGTGAGGCTAATAACATAATTCTCACTATCAATGAATGGAACTCTATTATTGACATTTGGTCCCCATATTTTTTCTCCCTATATGTGCATATTTGTAGTTATGCCCCTGTTTTGGATGATCATATTTCCCTATTTGGATGACCTAATCAATCACAAGTAGGTGATGGAAATATTTTTTAAAACATAAAGCAATTAATTTTTCATTTTCATATTTACTCATAAAACATATAAAAAATATTTTCCAAAATTTAAATTTATCATCTTTTTTCCCAAAATAATAATATATATTCCTTTACTACCAAAATGTATTTTAAAATTATAATTTCAAATAAACCTAAATATCATTTCATTATTGTGAATAATTAAATGAATATTAAAAAAATTAATATATTTCAAAATAAAAAGTATGCATATAAAATAGGGTACAAGTATTACAGTACTATATTTCATGCATTCAACAAACTAAATATACAAATATCAAAGAAAATCAATGGAAAAAATCATGTCAAAAATAAAAAACCTAACACAAATGTTATAAACTATTTCAAATAGTTACAATATATGGACTCCATATCATGCCAACATGATTTGAACACCAATAACCACAATCACTACCAATCTCCTCTATACACCACCACCACCTGAATAATTTCCACTAAGGTTAGAACTGAGTTATTTATCATTAGAAAAGAAATAAATTGATTAGGAATATGGACAATATAGGGTTAAATAAAATTTTATGTATTAAAAATATCACACAAACAAAAGATAAAATAAATAGTATGTCAGCTTCAATCTATATAAACAAATATATTCTATGGGAATCAAGTCAGAAAGGATAGTATGTAAAGCCAATAATTATAGACCAGCTCTAATGATTTTATTTATAAAGTGGAAGTTGATAGTCCTAGATTATTACCAAAACCAAATAAAAATACTAACTATATTTATAAACTACAATACCCCTTATTTGAACTCATAGTCCGGGACCCACACCTCTCTAGGGTGAATAATTTAGCTAAGGGAGTACGAACCCATATAGAAGAATCGAACCTCATCAAGGGTAGATGTGTTTGGATCAAAGTAGTACTAACACCAAAAGTTCAAGAACATAACCTCGTACAATTGTGGTGTACAATCTCAAATTACAAAATGGATGATCCTTTCTTTGTTGACGCATTGGGGGTAAAAATCCCATTTTTCATCCTTTTGTCTCACCCAAACATTTTGATCTCCAATATTTTGATAATGAAAATCATCCTCTCAAGACTCGAAAAAATAATAAGATGAATAAAACATATCCTTTTTCATGTGTTAATTGGAATAATTCATCTAAAATACATCTCATATGTATTATTATGATGTATAGTATAGATTTATCGAGAATTTAATGAAAGAACCACACACACCATGTAAATTTAGGTATATGGTGTGTGTTTCCCATCCAATAGTGGGGAATGTTTTTACACTATACAGTATGTGTGGAGGTAAACCTATTTAAAGTGTCTAGAATGATACTTAGTTTATGTGATAGTAGAATAGCTAGGAATTTACTTCTATAGTAAACAATGAATTATACCTATAAGATATTGTATATTCATTGGCCACCTTATGTATGGATTCTCTGGAAAACTAAAGAATGTACTAGCTTGGACACCTACGTAATCTCACAGAATAATAAGTGTGACTTATTTACCACATAATATATGGGGATAGAATATTTTCGGGATATGTAGTTTTGTATATGAATGGTCACACAAAATGTGAAATTTATAAAAACACACAAATCATAGTTCCAAAAAAATAATGTAATGTAGGATGTGACCTGAAATACTACATGCCATGTAGTCATGTTTTCCATATCCAAAAAACATGTTCATTTATGTTATATAAATAAACCATCATCACTGACTCTAATTCCAAGTATTCCTCCTTCAATGATTGAGCATAATATTCTCAAAGTCGTAACCTCAAATTATTATGTAATTAAAGACCATATATAATTTCATTGATTGTAATT
The DNA here is from genome assembly GCA_963277665.1 of Viscum album. Classification (NCBI taxonomy): domain Eukaryota; kingdom Viridiplantae; phylum Streptophyta; class Magnoliopsida; order Santalales; family Viscaceae; genus Viscum; species Viscum album. The sequence goes on from OY728135.1 coordinate 999,560,807, forward strand.
ATTATTCACTATTAGTGAATCCACCCAAGAACATTTATTGGGAGAACACGTTTCATATATTATGTCCCACGAAATCTGATACAACCACCCTCCCTTAGGTAATCCACCATATAATCATGATTAATTCATTTCATGTGGTATGTGTAAGAATAAAATAAAAAATAAATTGGTGAATGGATGTTCAAACACTAAAAGGGTAAAAGTTCATATTATATAATGAACATGGATTATATAAATGGATAATATTTCCTTAATCCATTAAAAAAATAATGAGGATATGACACTATGAATTTTATATTTGTGAAGAATTATTTCAAAAATGTAGAAAAATCATACAATGAAAAACAATTCATTAGCATAGATAATCCTAGAAACAATTTCAAATCCAAGAATTGTGGAAAGGGTTTCCTTATAATAAAAACCATAGGAAAATAATTAAAATAACATAAGTAATAATTTTGATGAGTTTATTTCATGTAAATATAATTCAAAAATATAATAATATAATTAGACTTCCATTTTTTCATGAAACATGATGTTAATAATCAATAAAACCATAATCGGATATATTTATTTAAAAATATTATAATAAATATTATAAAATACATCTTTTAATGTTTCATCATTTGATAAAATTAATTAATAGTAAAAATATTTTAAACATATGATTAATTTGGTGAACACAAATTGTAAAATATATTACCTCATGGAAATTTTTCATAGCATAAACAATTTTTCTTTAATTTGAAATAATTTTTGAATTCATGACAAAGAACAGTCCTTCGACGCACAATGTATAATAAAAATACTTTTCTTAGGTTTTTCTCATTCAAAATAGATATTATGATAGAAACTAATAGAAAAAGTAATACTTATATTAATAATTTTCTTAAGAGTGTTGGAAATTGATATAATGATTAAAAGTTCAATATTTATCTATCCGAGGTCTAAAGCCCAGTCATGGAAAGTAAACATACCCCATGAAAAGGATCCAACATCATATAAAAAATCGTATTTTAATTTTCCTTTGGAACTTCATTTAGATGATATTAATTATTTATATTCTAATAAAGAAAAATATAATTTTAAATATGTGATATTTTTTCAATGAGTCACACCACTAAAATATGAAAACGTAGTTAACAAAAACCTTTTTATAAATTATAAAATATATTCAAATTCCTTAATTTAAAAAATTCATGTCACCACATATATTAATATTATAAATATAATTTAATTTCGATGTTTCCCAGTCAGGATCCATGTATCACTGAGAGGGGATGGGGTGAACCAGTGATATGTTTTTCTTTTATGCTTCATTCCTTTTGTTACAACCTTCACCTCCAGTTAAAGAGTTATTTACCTATTTAACATAATAAAAACACACATCCATAGAAATAGAAGATTTATATGGTTCACTACTCAACAAGGGTAGCTACGTCCTTGGTATTGTACAACAACAGTCAAGTACCACATAATCCCCTAGAAAACAATCCTTTTATGTAGAATACAATGTGTAGGATATAACCTTACACTAATATAGATCATATAAAACAATCAAAAAGTATGTGTGAACCCTATTTTATCATATAAATCAAAACAACGATTCAGTGCTTCTTAATCACCTTTCATGGTTTAATATTTCTAGACAATTCATCTCTTTTCTACCCAGAAGCTGGTAAGAACTACCTTGCACAAGACATACTACTTGTTCTGAAATCAAATATTTCCTGCACTCTTTTAGATTTCTTGTGAAAATCATTCATGCTACGTGTTCAATATTTTACTTTTTTTGTGAAACACCTCTTCCGAATAACTTTAATATTGTGCACAATTCTCTTCTTGCGTGTGACATCTTCTTCTTACGCGCAACTTTATTTTTTCTCACAACTCCCATTACATAAAATTATTCTTCACTTCAAAGCTCAAGATTTATAGAAGTTTCGAACATCTAAAATGATATGGGTTCACCTCTTATTTATATTCATCATTGACACATGTGTGCAAAAACCATAATGCATCTTGCAAGATCCGGATGTATCGCGAGAAACCCCATTTGATGTCGCATTGGGTGCGTAAGTCTCTTCCATACCAACCTCATCTTTTTCACACTTATTGAATCTTTTACACACTTCATACCATTTCCATTTCTAAATGTTCGTACCTCTAATCATTCCTTGTGTGAATCATTTCAATCTCCATTCAATATTGTGTGCAAAAACCAATCTTTTGCGCGAATCTTTCCTTTTCTAGATTTTGATGTTCAGATCTTGGAACTCTACTTGTGTGGAACATACCAAGTCATATTCAAACATGCACAAAACATTCTGGATTATTCAATAAACAACTACTTTTATCATGAACCATATTTTTCAGTATATATGGTCATTTATTTAAAACCTTTAGCATCAACAGATTTCCATTGGAAATTACTTCAACTTCTCTGCCTTCTAACAAAATCATTCTTTCCAATCAAAACTGAATATGATTGGAATCACTTTTTCTCCACCACTCCTTCATAAGGTTTGAATCACATGTTCTAGAAACTTATGATATTTGGGAAATAAAAATCAACAAATAATTTTTTTGAGTCCTTTAAAACTTAATTTATTTATTATTGTTTACAATAAAAGACAACACTCTGCAGAAGAAAACTCTTCTTACTTCCTTTTTCATCCAACTTGGTCCTAAAAATATTCCCCTTTGGATTATTTTGTCAACCAAGATTCATAAGTCACTAAAATTTTTAATGCTATGAAATGGATTACTTGTCAAAAATTATAAGCCTACGTGAACTAACTTGTTGTAGGAAACAAGAATTATTGGCTGTAAAACCATGTTGTCTAAAAGTAGTGACTATAAAATTTCTTCAGCATTTCTTCCTCTTCCTTACCCAAAATATAAACATTTTTCTTCCAAGAATTATTCCTCAACATTCTCCACTCGATCAAATTTCTTGGATAGAAAAAAATCTTGTTTCCTACAACCACTCTAAAAAATACATAGAATAGTTCACACACATGCATGCTGGATTCATAGCTTACCCACAACTCCCCCTTAATGCACGATTCATTAAGGAATTTTTTATGACTCAATTCACCCCCCCCCCATTGAAAATACTATCCAAAGGTAATATGAGAGAGGGTACAGATACCCATACCAAAACCTTGATGAGAAGGAGTTTGGGCACACATAATCAACCTCAATTTAAAAAATGGTTCCTTTGGTAAAGCTTTTGTGAATATGTCAGCAACTTGTTCTAGTGTAGGAATGTAATCCAGCTTCAATTAATTATTCTCCACATGCACTTCGATGAAGTGGTACTTTATGTCAATATGATTTCAATGAGAATTTTTTACCATATTTTGTGTAAGATTAATTTCACTTTGATTGTCATAACCCAAGAGCAAGATTAACATTACTTCAACAATTAGATCTTCTAACTGAGTCTTCATTTACATAAGTTGGGAACAATATTTAGTGGCAGAAACATACTCAGATTAATCCATGATAAGTGTAACATAATTTTAATTATTTTTCTTCCATATAACACAACTTTTCCCCAGAAAAAAAACTCTACTAGACGTGTATCTTCTATCATCAATGTTTCATGCCCAATCAGTATCTGAATAACTGAACAAATCAATATTTTCTGATCCATCATACCTGATTCGAAAATTTGTTGTCACTTTCATATATCTGATAATTATTTTTCCAACAATAAAATTTTATTATTTAGGAGCGCTATGAAATATTTCATATAAGGTAACAACATAGACAATGTTGTGTCTTCATGCAGTTAAATATAACAGAAATTCCAATCAAATTTTGAAACTCTTTCTAATCAACTTCCTTGCCTTATCCATCATGATAAAACATGGATCCCACTAAAATTGGTGTGGAAACTAGTTTCGAATTATCCATTCCAAACTTCTTCTAATGTTCCTTCACATACTTTTATTGAGAAAGAAAAATGTGGTTCTTCTTCTGTAAGATTTGTAACGCAAGAAAGTATTTCATTTCTCCCAGCATGGACATCTAACAAACATTTTCATCTCCTCAAAAAATCATTAACAATATCTTTCATCATTTATAGTAAAGACAATCTCATCAACATAAGCAATTACTATTATATAGAACTCTTGACATTCTGTGATGTAAATATTGCTGCAAACTCTTCCTTTCTTGAAATACAACTTCCTTAAGCATGTATCCCGCTTAAAATATCATTCCATTATAGATTTTTTTATCCCATAAAAGGATTTCTCCGACATACACACATAACTATAATCTTTCCCATCAACAAAACCACAAGGTTGTTCAATGTAAACTTCTTCATCAAGACTCCCATTTAATAATGTGGACTTCCCGTCCATTTGAAAAATCTTATAGCCCCTTTGTATTGAGATTGTAAGAAATATTCTGATTTTTTCCAATCTATAAAATGGTGAAAATGTCTAACCAAATAAACACATTCATTTTTTGAGTAACCTTTTCACACTAATATTTCCCTGTACCTTGTCACTTCTTCTTTATTGAGATTGTTCTAGAAAACCCATTTTGTACAAACAATGTTTTGGTCATCCATATTAGGTACAACTTCCCAATAATCATTCCTTTCTATCTGATCAAGCTCTTCATTCATCACCTGAACCTATTATGGATGCTCAAAATCTTCATTCACATCATTTTGATCCACTTTTGAATAAAAATAAGTATGTGTAACAACATTTGTTATTCTTACTGTTTGAACCCTCTGATGTTGATCACCAATAATGTTCTGAGCCTCCACTTTCTTCCTCGTCCTAGGATGATTTGTTTGAATATCATCCTCATCACTTGAAATTTATGATTATCATTCTTCTTCTTTTTTAATATTACCACTTTCAACAACACTATTAGAATCATTAACAAAACTTTCCTTATCCTGATCAACTTCTACATCGGTAAAATCTTTCTTTTCTTTCTCAACATTCTCAATAACTTTCACATTAGCAGAATCAATGATTATCCTGGTTTCATTGTTCTAATATATATATCCTCTATATTCTAGAGTTAGCTATATAAAATTTCATCATCTCTCCATTGCTCAATCTTTCCAAGGTTTCCCCTTTGTTCTTTATAGTGCATGGACTCCCATAAACTCTTAAGTGTTTCTATCTTAGAGTTTTTCCATAGAACATTTCATATGGAGTCGTATCTGAATTTGGCCTATAGGAACATCAGTTATGAATTTACACAGCAGTGTTAATGTATTTCCCCCAATAATAATAAGAAAGACTATGTTCATGTAATATGGTTCTCCCCATTTCCACCAGACTTCTATTATTTCTTTCAACAACCCCATTTTGTGGAGGTGTGTATAGCGAACTGAATTCATTCCAAATTCCATGCTTCTCATGATTACTTTGAAACTATTCATTTTTATACTCTCCACTATTATCAGTTCTCAAATTCTTCACTGAATACTCACATTCCTTCTCTACTTTCCTCCTGAAACTCTTAAATATTTTCAGAGCATATGACTTATGTCTCATGGATATAACACAAGTAATGCGAGTAAAGTCATCAATAAAAGTAATGAAGTACTTATCTCAATTTTTTGATTTCTTTTTCATTGGTCCATAGATATCAGAATGTATATGTTCCAAGGGACATTTTGAACGAATTTCAACTCTCTTATGCACAGATTTTGTAATGTCCCCTTTCCCACAAATATTGAAACACCCAGCTATTCTTCTTGATATTTCAAGCATATCTCTAACACTATCTCATGTTTATAACTTGCACATTTTTATCTGACACATATGTCTAATAATTTTATTCCATAAATGATTTGCATCCACCAAACCCATGTTTCATGAGTTTTGTAGTTCACTAACTTCGAGCAAGTTCCCTTTTGTATGTTGGACTCTTGTAACTACCTTTCCATCATCTTCACTTTTCACAAAAAAAATCCATCTTTTCTGAAGAAAACTTTGTTTCCCTCACCATAGAGTTGTGAAACACTCATCATATTATGTTTCAACCCATCAACAGATAATGTTTTTATGGATTTCATCTTTTCTTTCCCGATGATGGCTGATCTGAAACTATGAACCTCATAGATTCATCATACCCAAATGTAAATGTTCCTTCTTCGAATTCTTTCACATTATTCAGAATCTTTAAGTCTCCTATCATATGTGAAGAACACAAACTATCAATAATCCATGGAAATTATCTTTTTCAAAGCTATTTCAATAACTAGATCTTTCTATTATTCCTTTTCACCTTCACCTCCAGCTTCTCATATTTTATAATAACCTTTTGTGTGATGGAAACAAAAAAGGTCATCCCATGGACAGATGTGCATGATATTCACATATTTGAAAAATAGTTTCCAATTTTTGGAACATATTTTCTACTTTCACACCAGCCTTCTCAGATTTCATCTAAACATCATTCTCGAACTTCTTCTTTTGAAGAGATTGACCCCCCTAAAACTTTGTCTTTCAAAATTTGTGGAATAATATAAATTTTACTTTTTGAAACAATGCATATTTTTAATGTTTTTGAATCCACCAAAATACTAAAAGTATCTTTATAATGAATATTTCCCTCTAAAAAATCCATACTGACCGGATTTGTGAACATAATTCTCAAATATCTTCTTAATATAACTTTTCTGATCAACAACCTTCCTATTTTCAATCGTAAATTCATTATTCAACACATATTTTTTTTTCAAACTTAACAAAACCATAAGTAGAATAAATATTTATTGACTGATAATTCTTAGATACATATTATTTTTTGGAATTTCTATCCTTGTCCACAAAAGATAGCCTTTCCTGCTTTGTTTTTATCAGAATCAGTTCCATATTTCTTCTCAACCTTTGAATGTAAATTTTGTTGATCCTAATTTGATTAATTCTTGCTAGAACTTTTACTAGCATTAGAGATAGAGTTTTTGATACATATATTCCTTTATTCAATTTCAGAAAGTTATAGTTGGAAACATTTCAACTCTTCTAATTTTTCATTCAACTTTACTTCTAGATGTTCATTACTATTCTTTAAACTCTTAATATAATTTTTCATATCATCAATTTATTTTTACCAGTGTTAATTCCTCATAAAGAAATTGTTTTATTGTTTGATGAGGAATTTTAATTTATCAACTTCTAATTTTCTTTTTAAAGCCTTCTAATAATTCTCAAACATTCATTCAACTATTATTTTAGATGACCTTAATGTTGAGTTTCTTCTTATTCAAAACTATTGCTTATGTAATCTTCATTGTTCACTACTGAAATAATGGTATTATCTCTAGCTTTCTTGGTAATTTTCTTTTCAGATTTAAATTCACTATCCTATTCATCATCATCTTTAGTAAAAAAGAATCTTCTTTTTTATGTTGAAGATATTTTTATCCTTCCCTCTACCAGAATATTTATCTTTATCACCATGTTTCTTCCATGGCCATCTAGGCCTTCTTTAATCTTCATCAATGTCTTCTTCTTTATTTCTTTGAGGATAGTTAGCCACAAAATTTCCAACGTCACCACATTCAAAACATTTCCTTGGGAGTTTCCCCTTGTCTTTCCTTATACGTATTTTCACATTCGAAGATTATAAGCATAATATTTCACAAAAGATTTACATACCTAATATTTAGAATCATATTCATCCTCTTTCTCATCAATAATAATTTCCTTCAACTTCCCTTTATTTGAAGCTTTGAAAGACATTTCACTATCAGATTTTGTTTTTCCATTTATGTTCTTATCCCTTCTCATTTCATAAGTGACAAGAGTTATATGAAAATCATCCAGATATAATGTTTCAGGGTCTCAGTCTTCCAAAGATGAAACTTTAGCATCAAACTTATGAGGATAAATTCTCAAGATCTTTTCAAAAACTGTGGAATCCTCCAAATTTTCACGAAGACATCTGATTGTGATGGAAATTTCATTTACCCTCGTAAGTAAGTCCCCAATGAATTCATGCTCTCCAATTTTCAAGTATTCATACATCAACCTCCATATTTTTTGTTTTACCTTCTTCGCTTTTGAATTTTCTTCATAGATGTTCTTCTGCTTATCCTAGATTCCTTTAGTTGTAGCGAAACCTATCACTCTTAATAACTCACTCCTAAAAAGATATGAAAGTGATGAATTTTTATCTATACTATCATTATCATGATTCTTTAATCGATAGGTGTAAGAAAATATAACTTTTGTAGCTTCAAGAACATCATACATAAGATTCTCAATATTCTTCTTATCAATAGTAGGAAATACATCTATTGTAGCTTCAAAAACATCATACCTAATAGACATAATATAAGGCATCATTTTATCATTATGGATATAGTAATTCTTTAAATAAAATATCAAAATACCCTTATTGTTCATGCAATTCAGATTCGGCATCAAAAAATCACTTCAAAACATCAGCAAAGAACAAACGAAGGGAACCTTTTGTTCTGATACCAATTGAAGTTACTGAGTCAGCATCCAAGTATCACTGAGAGGGGTAGGGGTTTAATTAGTGGTATCTTTTCCTTTTATGTTTCCTTCTTTTTGTAACAAAATTCTCCTCCTGTTAAAGAGTTCTTTCCCTGGTGAACACAATCAAAATACACATCCACGTGAACACAAGATTGACAAGCTTCACTACTCAACAAGAGTATCTATGTCCTTTTTTTGGTATGGAAATAGTCTGATACAACATAATCCACTAAAAAAATATTTTTATGTGCAATACATTGAGTAGGACATACACTTATAATCATATCGTACTTGGAAAACAATCAGCAAGAACGTGTGCACCCTCTTAGCACATATAGGTAAAAATAAAGCTACAGTGCTTCTTCATGAGCTTTCAAAATTTGATCTTTCAAAACAATTCTTCTCTTTCCTACCCAGAAGATGTTAAGAACAACCTTGAAAATAACTTACTGCTTGTGCAGAACTCAAATCTTATACGGACCCTTTTAGGTGTCCTGCACATAACTATCATTCAACATGCACAAGACTTGACAGAGGTTATGAAACACCTCTTACACGCACATTCAATATTGTGTGAAACTATCTTATTACACATAAAATCACCTTTTTACCCACAAATCCACTTTTTCACACAACTCAATTTACTTAAAATTATTCCTCGCTTCAGAGCTTCGGATTTCTCTAAGAGTCAAGATTTTAAAATGAGAGGGTTCGCTTATTATTTATAAGCATCACTGACCCCTTCAAGAAAAGACCCTGAAACGTCGCGCAAGATCATGACGTGTCGCGCAAAACCTCATTTGATGTCTTATTGGGGGCATAAGTCACTTTCACACCAACCTCATATTTTTTTCACTTCATGAATCTTCTATAGACTTCATGCCTTTTCCATTTTTTGATGTTCTGACCTCGAATCATTCCGTGTGCATAATATTCCAAACTCCCTTCAATCTAGCACGCAAAAACCGATCTTTCGCATGAATCTTTCCTTTTCCATATTTTGATGTTTGAATCTTGAAACTCCACTTGCGTGCAACATATGAATCAATTTTCATAATTTCATGCAACATTTTTTTGCAAAATCACATTACTCCACCTCCAAATTTTCAACATAGAAAATTTGCAAACACTAGAAAAAAATAACAACCTTAAAAATCGCTTTGGAAAGAACACCAATGATGATTCAATGTAATTTGGAGTATTAAAAAAAAATATTCTTTCATCACAAACCATATATGTTTTGATATATAGTTATTGATCAGACACCTTTTGTATCTTCATATTTTCAATGGAAAATTCTGAAAATTCCTTGTCTTCCAAAAACATCATTCTTTCAATCCAAACTGAATATGGTTGGAAACACCTTTTCACCCCCATTCCTTCATAATTCTTGCATCATAAGTTCTCTAGTATTATGATATTTGGGAAATAAAAATCAGCAAATCATTGTCTGGTTTTCAAATCCCTTACAAAGTGAATTGATTTATCCTTTTTTACAACAAAAGATAACACTCTATAGAAGCAAAATATTCTTACTTTCTTCTCCATCCAACGTAGTCCCAACAAATTTACACAATTCAGGTAATATAATTACTATATATATTACACATAATCACATGTCAAAAAATAAATTAATTAACTTCACCATAACTATTATATTTCACTACTAAAACATTTATAATTATAAAACTAAATTAAAAATTCTAAAACTATTATTTTCCACAACACCAATACATAATATTTTTTTATAAAACCTAAACCAGAATATTCAAAGATCATTTAATATATGATATATTAATAATTTATACTCATAAACCTTCCAATTATATTCCATAAAACAATTTTTATCTATTTTAAAGGGTTGGTATATAGAAGATAATGTTTTAGTCAACTAATAGGGATGAATGATTTGTAAGGAAAATAACCCAAAATGTGCACATATTATGTGTTATACACTATTTAAATACTCAAATAATTCATGGTTAATATGTGCAGTTCCCCAAAAAGTTCACAAACCATCAATCATTCTAAATTTTCAAATATTTAAAATTTCATTATTTAAATTCATATTTTATTTATTATAATTAAATCTATCGATAAAGGAAAAAGTGGGGAATCAAATTCAATATAATTAAATCCATCATGAATATTTACTAGCTAATTTATCAAATCATTAGAATTATGAACTATTTAATCAATGATTCTCTGGAGTTTCATTTTTATTGTTTCCATTCATTTATATGTTTTTCCCTTATATATTTTAATATTATATTTTTTATTAAAAACATAAGGTAATTTCTAAATGATTTTGCCTTTCCCTAAATTTGATGTTATTGGTATTTTTTTACTTCCTTGTAGTTTTTGTTTCTAAAATTTATATAACTACATAAAAATAATGGTTGCTTTATTAGGTAAGAAATTAGTGGACAGTTACATGAAAATTCATCGAGATATTTTATAAGTTTGATTCAATTTTCATAAATTTAGGATATCATAAAATTATTTCTATTAATGTTTAGTTTTTATGTTTGAAAACATTTTATGTTTAGGATGATTTTATAATCCACATTTTCAATAGTAGTATTTAATGTTCTCTGATTAAATTATGTTATGTGGTATTTTCCAAGTTATTAAGGGAATTATATTCTTTTAATTTTTTTGTGGGTATGAAAATGAAATAACCCAGATAATTCATCTCTTGAAAATTATTTAATTCTCAAATTGATATGATAGTTTAATTTTGTAAAAATAAAACCGATAATACATCCATAATCTTTATTCAATTTTTTTTATACAAATTTTAATGGTTGTGATGGTGATATTTATGTATCCAAATAATATATTTTAAATTTCTTTATTCCTAGATATCTATATGGTATTATATATTATATTATTTTATAGAAAAATATGATCAATTATTATAATTTAATAATGTAAAAAATTAATATTTTTCTATTTTAAAGATTTATGTTTTTTAAATAATGTGAGAAGTACTTACTTTATGTGTGTATATGTTTATTCATATATATATATATATAGTATAATATAACATAATTATTAATAAAAAATTATATTACAAGAGTCTAAAGTATGGGATCATGTTACAATTTTTCCATGAAAGGAAATCAGATCGGTGGGTAGGTCATCAAACCAGGTGATGTCTTGATTGATCCCCATGTTGGAAAGGCCATCTGCAACATTGTTGGATTCTCGATACACAAGTGTGATGATATAGTTGATATCTGTAAGTGATCAGTTTCCATCCATCCAATGAGTAGTAATCGGCTAATCCAGATGAGTTACACCATTCCAAATCGCTTGCACGATGGTCATCACATCACTTTCAATCCAGATATTGTTCTAACCAAAGAGAATGGAAAAGTCAATGGATAAAATCAAACCATGAATCTCAACTTCTAGGGAGTTTTCATAGACACATTTTCCCATGAAACATCCAAGAGTCTACCGGAGATGATTTTTGAAGACTGCACCATACCTTGCAGGCCCCTGGTTGCCCTTGGAGGCACTATCAATATTGATTTTGATCGATCCATGTTGAGGGGACCTTTATAACACCTCTAGAGTGTGATGTAGTTGATATAAATTGTCGTTTATCTACAACTGATTCAAGACACCAAAGTCATGCACGGTGTTGTGGGAATTCCACTTTTGTAATAAGGCAACATCATGTATAGCAATAAGGTTCCACATCCATCCTCTATTAAGATTGAGTGAGCAATTCTGATGGATAAATATATTGTATGATTAAAAATATTATGTTTTTAAAATGAAACATAGACTCTCATAAAATGTATTTATAATTTTTTTCTATGTTAAAAATATAAAATAAATTTTGATAATAATATTATAATGGTTTCAATAATATATTTACACATGTGTACTAGTAATATTGTTATTAATAATGAATTATATATATATATATATTAAATATTAGTGTTATAAGTAATGTCCTAATTATGGTTATGAAGAATGATGTGTAAATTGAAGAGTGTTTCAGTATAAAGGTTATATTTTTATTCTTTATTATAAAGATTATGATTATAGAATATTATTTTTTTCATATCAAGTGGATTATTCTATGAAATATTTTTTTGTTGATAAAGAAATTTTTAATATTTGAATCAATGAAATTTCATTAACTAATATATTTTACAATTTAATTGTGTTATTTTATAAATAGGATTTAATTGTTTGAGGAAAATTAATAAATAGTTATTAATATATTAAATTAGTTACTCCATTTAGATTATTTCATGTTCATATTAATTCTTATGAAATTTTTCAATTATTTTTTTATCGATTTATAATCCTTCAGAAATATTTTTGAGATTACAAATAGATTATGAGTGACACCTCTCTTCATAATTTATTTATTATCAGTCTATAATTCTTATGTTTTAAGCTTGTTTCAAAATATGTTCTAAATCCTTATACTAGTGTTCTGTTTTCATTGTATTTAAACAAAATTTAGTGGTGTGTCATGTTGTAGTGTTCTTTAAGGTAAGGAATCTATATTCCTTCCATGAAATATTTAACTTATTTGAAATAATTTTCTAATTTGTATTTATCGATTAAGACGTGTTTATATATTTTATTATTATAAATATAATCTATCATTTTTATTTTCTCATTATTATTCATTTTTTTAGAATGTTAATAGTTGAAACTCTAATTCAGGGTGTTATATTGACTTTTTTCATGTCTAAAAAATATTCATATTCATGTAATGAAATGAGTGGATTTTTTCAATGAATAAATTCAAAAATTGAATGGATACTCTAGTTTCTATATCATAACTCATCTATTTTTAGAGTTAACATTATGACATGCCTTCTAAGAATATTTCTTATGATTTTTTATAACATACTGACATTGTCCATTTATTCTTTATCGATCATTAGTATTGTGTGGCTAAATATTTGCGATACACTTTCTATAATGAGAGTAAAATGTATGAATTTTCAAATCATTTTGAATGTAATTCAACCTATTATCTGTTCACTTTTTTCAAATATTTTTTGTGTAAATAAAAATATGGCATGATACAGAATCATGCTACCATTTATGAAATTATTTTGGAATCATTGTATGTTTAGTATTATGTTGGGATGAATATTTATATTATTATTTGTTTCAATTATAGAATATTTGAATTATATAGTTAGTAATATAATTATATTAATGTAGAATAATTTTTTACAATGGAAAGTCATTTTATATTTGTGGATTGAAATGAGTTTAATTTATAAAATCTTTACTTATTATTTATATTATAATTTAATTATATACTGAATTTCCTTAGAATATTTATAATGGGTATAGTATATTTAGCAATAACATTGTAGTATTCTGAAATTATGATTCAAATACATTATATTTAAATATTTTGAAAGATTTTATTATTTAAATGTGTAATTTATTATATTATATGTTGTTTTTTTGTTCCTCTATATAGTCAATTATTAGGGAGTTACAATATTGTTCTTAAATAAATAGAAAAAAGGGCATAATATTATTTGAAATATAATTATAGATTTTATATTAGGGTCTATTATTTTTATAATTTTCCCCGTTATATTTAGTTATATTATGAAAAATATTGATACTATTAATTTTGTGGGTTTTCAACATGTATAATATATTTATTTCTAGAATTATATTTTTTAATGATAAATTAATATATTTTAAAATGTTCTTATTAATCATGATATCTTTAGGTTTGATATATTATAATATTTATTATATGGAATTATTTGTTAACTTAGTTATTTTAATAAATTATTACAATATTGTTATATATAAAAACCGACATGTATTAGTCTTTAGATGTTAAAAAGAATAAATATATAGTTAACATAAACTATAAAATTACCAATTTATAGGAATATAACTTATTTTTATGGTTATATTAGTTTTTTATTTTGTTTTTCGATAGGGTTAATAGAAATTGGGAATCTCAAAAAAAATTAGAAAATATATGGTATATTAATAGCTTTCTTGAACTATGTATTAGCTAGGTATCCCCCAAATAAGATTAAAATGGTTTTTATATGAGTGGTGTTTGAGTGGAATATGGTTTACCCAAGTACCATGAATCAATAAAATTTTAATAACTAGTGGGGTATACTATTTAACACTTGGTTTTATGAACTATGCATATAATGTCACAAACTAGCCCAGACACCCTGGTAACCTAAGAGCTATGTCGGTCTTGACATATCCTAAAGGGTGTTCCCTATCCCCATAGGTCAATGACTCACAACTGGAATCTTAAAATATTAAAATAGGAAATCTTTTTTTACTAACAATGTGAAGGTTAAAGAAACAAGACAATATGCATATCAAGATAAAATCCACTAGGATAAATGAACCATAAGTAAAACAGGAATTAAATCCCAAAGTAATATAACCCAAGTAACTAATATGGAAAATAACCCAATTCCCTATAGGAACCACTCAACAAGTCCACGGTTCATAGCTGGATCCACCTCGAAGATATTTTTTTCAATTTTATCTATCCTGGAATAAGATAATCTATAAACACCCGAAGGAAAAATTAGGGTGTGATACAAAGCCAAGTTGTCTTTCACCATAGATTCTATAAAAATATTCCAATATATAATTAACCAATAATGTGAAATCTATTTAAAAACAACCTAGTTTGTAATTTACAAAATCATATTTTAAAAAAATGATTCTTCACAATTTATAAGATGGAAATACTTTTGGAAAATTATACCCCACATTTCAAATAATAGAAAACACTTTAATTGATAGAATTTATCTTTAATCAATGGATACTTTTCAAAAAAGTAACTTTCCACAAAATGGATTAAATAAAGTCTTTTATATAATATAGTTTATGTAAATTCTCAAGGCATGTAAGAAAACAGTTTATAATGGTAGAATGTATAAATACATTCTAAATTCAAAAAATCGTGAAAAATATCCATATGCCAAATATGTATGATAGTTCCAAGATATGGGGAACCAACACTATCAATACATAAAAGTGTGTACATACGTCCCTTGAACGAAGGCCAAGATGACTCATCGCCGTCGCCTAAGGGATGTGATGTGTTGATATGATGTTTTAGAACAATAAAGAATTATTAAGGGTAACCCAAAATAATTCATCAACTAAAAAAGTCTTAAATGATATTTAATAAATTAACACTATGGGAAATTTATTTTAAGATTTGTTAATTTAAAATTAAATTCCATTCTCTATTTAAAATATACTAATTTTCTCTTTAAAACCCATAACAAATTTTCAATAAAAAAACATGCGGTTTCAAAAATATGAAACCACTAGATTTCCACAAAAATAATTTTTAAGAAACATTATCAAAACAGTCAATTTAAACCAATTCATTAAATTTGAAAATATTTTTCATAATTATATTAAACAATTTGATTTAAAAACAAATCCATCAATTCCCCCAAAAACCACCAATTCACCGGAATTGGGTTTTTAGACAATTTTTTCCTCAAATACATTTTAAAAATTAAATACCATAATTTAATTGATAATTTTTCCTTCAAAAAAATATAAATTGAATAATTTAAAACTCACCAATTTACAATTCCATGACAAAACCCCATTTTTCAAAAAAACCCAAATTACCAGAATTGGGTTTCCCAACAACTAATTTGAATCCATATAATCTAGATCCAAAAAATTTAATTTAAATTAAAAAATTATAAATTTAGACCAAGAAGTTTGGTAAAATATAAATTTGGCATTATAACCCTACCACTTTCCTTAAAGTTGTTCGATCTCAAAGCATCAAAACGTAATAGGGATTTATTGAGGATGAACAACAACAACGAAATACGAGAGAAAAAAGAATAGAAACCTAGGTTTAGATCCATAACAACAGTTATTAGATCCTCCAACAGGATATGGAGACCTATAAAACTCTAGGAATACTGAGAGGTATCACAAGAAGAAAGATATTAGGAAGAGAAACCTTATCTGGAATAGACTTAATAACGATCACCTAACTTCGATCCACCTTTGAAGTGGTTTAGAGGAGTCAAAAATGGTTCCTGGGAGTCCCAAAACCTATAGAAAATGAGTAGGGGTAGAATGATTCCCAACCAGGGTCAAAAAGGAGGGTTTATGAATTTTTTTACAATTTTTGAATTAATTAAAAGTGGTATGCATGGTTTCCTGGGAAACGGAGAACAATTTGGTTAAACCTTATGTAGGATATGCATCCAGTATAAATGGGTTTCATGGTTTCTCCTAAGAGGGTGAATGAATTACTAACTATTGACCAAACCTGTCATATCCCACTACCCAAAATATCAATTTTCCTATAGCATAGCACACGGTTCGGAAAACCCATGTGTAGGTCATGCGCCAACCGTGATCCAACCCAGAAAATTCCATAATTTTTAGAAAAACAACAAAAACAACATCAAATGAAATCCAAACAAAGATAAATTAAATTAGGGGTTTAATAAAACCAAAAAATAGTAACATGGTGTTATAAACTCTCCACCATAGAGACTTTATGTTCCCAAAAACCCTACAAATAATCCTTCATTCCAAAAAGTTGAGGCCACTACTCTCTCATCAGTGCCTCCCTCTACCATGTCACATAAGAATCATAATTGGTATTCCATAGCACACAAACCAAAGGTATCATCCTCCCACAGATTACCTTGGTCTCAGATTCAACTATCATGACTAGCCATTCAGTCACAGATAAATTAAGTTCAACTTCAAGATCTTGTCAGCTTAGAACATGAGATGGATCTGATATATACTTTTAGAGCTATGAAATAGAAAACACATTATGTATCAATGTTAGTTTTCAAGGAAGTGATAAATATTATGCAACTTTCACCACCAGTTCAACAACCTCAAAAGGTCCCACAAAAAGGGGAGAAATTACCCCTTACATCCCATGCCGTCCATGACCCAACTGGGGTGAAACGTTCAATAACACCTAGTAACCCACTGAAAACTATAAATGTCTACAGTGATTATCAAAATAAAACTTATATTAGCTCTGTTCCATAAAAATACTCTTATGAATCATGTTGATATTTATTTTCATCTATTTCACTAAAATTGGTCATATTAAAGAACTTTCACCCACCATAGAACAACACAACATAGATTTTAAAGGATAGCCATAAAAATCCACAAAAAGAGTCGTCCGGACCACAAAATGTAAACTATTTTTATAATAAAACTCAACCCACACAAATTTAGCATTGCAAGCCCCACTAAATTTTAGAACATGTGTGTGAAGCATATCCTCCTGAATCTGAGTAGTTATTTCTGTCTGGCCATCCGATTGTGGATCATAGGCCATGCTAAAATGGTCCTAAGATCTAGTTCCTCTTAAATACCTCTCTAAAAGACAAGAAGTGAACTGATGATCCCTATCATATAATATAGTATCTGTAACTCTGTGAAAACAAATGATATCTTTCACGTAGATGTTTCTCAACACCTCAACTTTTTTGTATCATGAATGGGTATAAATTAATCCGACTTGTTTAGCCTATTCATCACAATCCATACCACATTATTTTTTCTCTAGGTATGAGGAAACCCAACCCAAAATTATATATAGATATTATCCCACTTATAAGTAGGGACTAGAAGTGGTAAATGAAAATCTAAAGGTATGTGGTTCTCATACTTAAACTGTTGTCATGTATAATAATTAGAAACCAACTCAACAATTCCCTACCTCATGCCTATACA
This sequence comes from Viscum album, assembly GCA_963277665.1. Taxonomy (NCBI): domain Eukaryota; kingdom Viridiplantae; phylum Streptophyta; class Magnoliopsida; order Santalales; family Viscaceae; genus Viscum; species Viscum album. The sequence continues at coordinate 999,579,053 of OY728135.1, forward strand.
CAAAACTACCATTTTATGCCACAGAACATATTTGTGGTTCCTAGTTGTAGTGAACACTCATAATTATGAAAATACACCATCACATCCTTCTTTACCTCTAACAGCACAATGTACCAATTCTGAAAACATAAAACACCATATTTGGATAACAAACATTGGGCAATTATCTCCCCACTATAAATAGAGTCTCTAATTATACACAATTTTTCATCAAGCTATTGACACAGAGAAATCATCTCATGATGAGTGGATGTTAACTGAATACTAGATAAAGAAACCTCATCCCTTGATTCTTGGACTCTAATATGAAACTTTGCTAAGAGATCCATCAAATTCCACTCTTCCAAGTATTCTTTCACTATTCGGGTTGGAGGTTTCTTGATCAATACATCTACAATTACATTCCATTTCTTCATTCTATAAGTGATTTCAAAGTCAAAAATAATTCATATATTCCACCCAATTCCTCTAACAAATATTTAAATATTTTCTAGAGAACATATAACTAAATCTCTTATGGTCTGAATACATGGTAAACCTTTCTTTGTAAATTTAATATTCCCAAATCCAAAGCGTGTGCATCACAACTTCATGTTCATGGCCATGGGTCGTATAATTATTCTCATGTGACCTAAGAAGATGAGATTTATAGGCAACTACATGGTTTCTTAACATAAGAACATAGCCAAAACCTGAACGTGATTCATCAAAGAAGACCACATAGCCTTGCCTGGACTCTGGAAAAGTCAAGACAAGTGTAGTAGTCAAAACATGTTTCTGATCAACAAAATAATTCTATAATTTATAATTCTACGCAGGTTTCAGGAGTTATAGTAGTTACTAAAGAGGAAGCTTCAATAATTCCTTCAGGAACCAGTGGTAATATCTTCCTAATCCCAAGAAGCTATGAATCTTGAATACATTACATGGTTTTACCCAAGTCATGATAGCCTTCACCTTCTCAAGATCAACTGGTATTCCTTGTTCCGACACCACATGTCCCAATAATTTCACTTCTTGAATCCATAAATCACATTTGAAAATCTTGTCATAAGATCAATGATTTCTCAGCAAACTCATAATTATTATCATATGATGCACCTGATCCTCCTCTAACATAGAGTAAATGAGGATTTCATCCAAAAAGACTTCCACGAAGGTATCAAGATACTCATGGAAATTATTGTTCATCAAATCCATGAAAACTTTATAAAGAATTTGTTAGTCCAAAGGTCATGAAAAGGTACTCATAATGACCTTACCTACTCTGAAAATAGGTTTTTGGAATGTTATATTCTTTTATTCTCAACTAATGGTAACCAAATAAAAGGTTTGTCTTTGAAAACCACTTTACCCCTTCAACTGTTCAAATAGATCATCAATACCTCATAATGGATAGTTGTTCTTTATCATAACTCGATTGATCTTTTGATCATCAGCATAAAGGTTAAGTGAACCATCTTCTTTCTAAGAAAATAAGACCAATACCTCATAAGGTTACACACTTAGGTGTATGAATCCTTTCTCAAAATGTTCATCCAACCAGGAGATCAACTATTTCAATCCAGCTGGTGCCATGCAGCAAGAAGGAATAGAAACAGTTCAGTGCTGTGAATTAACTTAATGGAGAAATAAACCTCCATTTGATACCACTTTTCTCCAAACCATCTTGGGTACCCTAGTAACCTGATAGCTGATCCAGTCTTGAAATATCCTTAAGGGTGTTCCGGATCCCCATGGGTAGGAAACTAGCACCCAGAATCATTAAATATGAATGTGGGGATGATTTTTCCACTAACAATGAAAAAGTAAAAGAAAAAATAAATCATGTGTATCAAGATAAACTCTACTAGGAGAAATATACAATAATTTAAAAGGTACTAAAGCCCAAAGTACTATAACCTAACTACCAAACTAGGAAAACATCCCAATCCCCTACAGAAAACACTCACCAAGTCCATGATTCACAACTGGATCAAACTCAATGAGATACTTTCCCTTTGCTTAAACTTAGAAGTAAATAATATAAAAACCAAAATTTCACAAGTAGGGTGTGAGAAAAAACCCAGTAGGATTTGACCAAATATTCCATAAAAATATTCCAATATCAAATTAACCAATAAATTTCTTTCAATTTTAAAACAAACTAGTTTAGAATTTACCAAATAATATTTTAAAAAATTATTCATTATAATTTAAATGATGTAACTTAATTTAGAAAATCATTCTTAATATTTTAAATGATAGAAAAATATTTCCAAATATAGAATTTACCATTAATTAAAATATAATTTATATATATGGAACTTTTCATAAATTGGATTTAATAAAAACTTTTATATAAATTCTTAAGGAATGTAAAAAAATATTTTACAATAGTGGAATATATATACATTACAAATAAAAAAAAGAAAGAAACATGGTAATATTCCAAATAGGTATGATAGTTTCAGGCTATAGGGACCCAAAACTATAAATATGGAAAATAATGTATATATGTCCCTTGAAAAAAGGCCAAGAGGACTCATCACCGTCATCTAAGGGATGAGATGTGATGATAGGATGTTTTAGAAAATTGTAGAATTATGTAGTGTCACCAAAACTAACTCACTATCTACCTAAATCTTACATGTTCTTTAATAAAAAATAATGATTCTCAATTTATTTAATAACAACTTAAGAAACTATTAAATCCCATTCTCCATTTCAAATTTTCCAATCTTCTCTTTAAAAATCATAACTGTTTTTAATCAAAAATACACCATTTAAAAATGACGAAACATCTAGGTTTCCATTAAAACCATTTTTATGAAACATTCACAAAACAAGGATTTGAAATGAATTCCTGAAATTTCAAAATAAATTTTACAATTAAATTATACAATTAGGTTTAAAAAAATTCCACTAATTTCCACATAAACCCCCAATTCACTGGAATTGGGTTTTCACACAAATTTTCCATCAAAACCATTTTCAAAATTAAATCCAAAATTTTAATTTAATAATATTCCTTTAAAACTAAAATTTAAATTAATCAGTTTAAATATCACCAATTTCCAATTGTTTACAAAAAACACATTTTTCTCGAAAAAAAACCCAATTCTGTTGAATTGGGTTATTTCAACATCCAAATGAAATCCATATAATATGAATAAAAACAATTTCATTTAAAAAAAATTCTGAAATTTTAAAAATCAATATTAGTTAATCTAAAATGGAAATTGTAATAGAACCACCTACCTCAACGATCTTGAAGTGCCAAACCCTAATCGGAATTTATAGAGGATGAACAACGTCAATAAAATCGGGGAGAAGTAAGAATAAAATCCTCGGTTTATATCTACACTAGTGGATATTAAATCCCCCAACAAAATATAGGGATATATGAATCCCTAGAAAGAAAGAAAGAGATTGCAGGATAAGGGATCGAGAAGACAATCCTTACTATGAAGAGACCAAACAATGATCTCCTTGTTTCATTCTTCCTTGGAAGGGGTTTGGAGGAGTAAAAAATAGTTCTTGGGAGTCTCAAAAACTATATAAAATTATTAGGTGTTGAATGATCCTAAGTGGGGGTCAAAATGGAGGGTTCATGAATTTTTTAAAAATTTTATGATTAATTAAAATTTTTACGAATGGTTTCCTGGGAAAGTGTGAGTGTTTTGTTTAAAGCGTGTGCAGTCCATGCACCCGTTATAAATGGGACACATAGTTTATTATAAGAGAGGAAATGATTTACTATCCATGTGCCAACCATGAAATAGTCTACTACCCCAAACAACCATTTTCTTGTAGCATGATGTCCTATATGAAATATTGTGCGTAGGCCTTGCGACAACTATACAACAGCATAGAAACTTCCAAAATTTTCAAAAAAAACAACCAAAACAACCTAAACTGATACCCATCCAAAAATCAATTAAATTATAGGTTTAAGAATACATGAAAACATTAATGGGATGTTACATAAACACCACGAATCACATAAAAAATTAAATATAATTTTTTATTTTAAATTAACACTCTCATGAATCCATCAATATTACCCGAGTTGGGTTGATTAGTGTTTTTAGGATCTTATTCAATAATTGTTTTTTTTATTTCATAAATATTCATGATAAATTTTTCCATCACCATATCGTGAACTTTTGGATTGAATAAATGTTCCTCAAAATTTAAAACACTTGTTAATTTACCCTTATTATATGTTAATAATTTTGATATAGAGGAATGTTAATGATAAATTTGGTATTTTAGGATTGTATTAAATATAGTGGATGCCTATAACAGTATTTTTCAAGCTTCATTTCACTATTGAATAATGTGGGTTTTTAGTGACGTCTTAAATTTTATAATAAAAATTTTATTAGAGTGGGGTTCTAATTTAGAAATAAATATTTAAATTAGGTTTTAATGGTTCAATTGTGTTTAATTTGTTATAATAATTTGGATTATAGTGTAAATATTTTAATTGAATAGGAAAGAGATTCTCTATGAATGAATTTTACAAAAAATTGGAAACTGAAAAGGATTTCCTTTATTTATATATTTTTGTTTTTGGTACTCCAAAAACTATTTTAAAATTATAATATAAAACTTGGTTGATTGTTTAATAATAAATAATGGGTCCCCATTTCAATGGTTTTCCAATCCTTGAGAGGGTATATTGATTATATATATGTACTACTCAATGAAAACTACGGTATGTGGGGATTTGATGGATGAGTGGAGTCAATCAATATGTAAAAAATAACAGTATTATAGAATATGTGCCCCTATGACATTAAAAGAGAATTTTTTGTATTTTTATTTCTCTCTAGGATTGTATTGTGGAAATTTTTTTTTGGTATTTTTTCTAATACTAATAAATTATATATATTTATTATATATATTTTTCATTAAATGAAAATAAAAACAGAATGGGAATGTTTTTATAAAAATAATAAGATATTTATTTATTTTTATCCTATATGGGATAATCCAGACACAATTGTGTATAAACAACTTTATTTTTATATTATACCACTTAATGAATACATTAAGATTTATGTATATGGTGATATAATTTATGTTTTGAATGGAAATAAATAATCACATGAAATGGTTTAGATAAACATTAGTAGGAATAAGAGACTTATTAGGCACACTAATGACTAGTCAGTTGGAATGTTTTTTATTATCATGTGGAGTAGTTAGTGGATAGTTATTAATTTTGGAGTATCATATTATTCCTTTCTTTTAGTAATATATAGTTCAAGAATTATGTTTCACATTTATTATTTGTTAATTTGCATTCTTATTTTCAAATATATGATATGATTTATGTTGTGTATTTTTGGAATATTAATGTGATGATATATTTTATTATTATTATTATTATTATTATTATTGTTTAGTTTATATAAGTTATATAAAATACCCTGAAAATATTCTATATAATTATGAAATGAGGAAAGAGAGTTTTTATAATGCTAAATGATTTGATATTAGAAATTCTTAATCATTAAAAATTTACTTCAATCCTATATTGATCAAAATGATGGACACAATCAATAATGAATATTAGACCAAACATAGTTTTGGTTTGTGTTTTTATGTTGAGTTTTGATATTTCACACAAATAACTATGATATCACATTATAAAAATCCAGTATATTATATAGTATAAAATAATATATATGGGATACATCATTTTCATTCTTATCATCTACAAAACAAATTTATTACCCATGATTTTTTGAAATAGATTATAACAACTGAAAATTTAATTAGTATTTCATAATTTAATTATTCCTCAATGATATGTATTCATTGATGAATGTGTCATAATTTAGAAATTTATGAGAAATTGTATACTTTTTAAAAGAAAAAATGGGGTAGTAATTATGGTATTATATGAAAAATTCCATCAAGTACATAGTAGTGAGGTATGGGTTATGTAATGATTTTTTTGGGTTTGGGAAGACCATGGGTTTCCACTATCCTGTTAGGGGATTAGGACCAAGAGTTTGGTTGGAAATAAGTATTTCTATGGTAGTGATCGGTGAAGTAATTTCATATAGGGTAAAATTTTAGTTATGGAATTTTATTAATTTTTCTCTTGTGGGTTTTTATAAAAATAAATTATTTTTTCATTCCTTTTCTATCGTTTGACCACTCTCTAAGTCCTAGTACATTTATTTAATTGAATCCACGCCAGAAATATTATTTATTGTTGGATTCAAAAACCTTCCATTGAAAAAATGTTCCTATAATAAAACCATTGTTATGTAAAAGATGACTGTATATAAATATTGATTAATATTACATTAAATCCATGCTTTAAATAATAAATCTTATAAATGGATGCACAACCTAATGACATGAAGGTTTAGTGTTTCATAGATTAGTTATAAAAACATAAAATTTCTTAATAGATGAAAACATCCTTCATATTTGTATCCATCAAGACCCTCTTTGAGACACCCATATGATATAATTATCTTCATAAACTGGGGAATTAAAAAATAAGAATTCCATGATCTTAGATTCTTAGTAAGGGAAATGTATTGATTCATTATAATTTTTAGATCATAAATATGTGACAAACATGAACAGGAGATTAATATCTGATAAAATGATCCTTGAAAAAAATACCACAACATGGTTATTAATGAGGTATAAAAACTAACAAGGTATTAAAATATAAAGAAATAAACTTTAATAATGAGAGACTAATGTAAAAGTTCATAATTTCTTAGAGAAGAGGCCAAAACATGGAAATTAAAATATTATTAAAAGAAAAGAAACATATAAATGTGGAACAATCTAATGAATTTGAAAAAATGATGATAAAACTAAATATTGTCACACATTTTTGAACAATCTAATTATATCCATGGATTAAATATTGAGAAAGCTCATTATTCCCTAGGTTTTTTTAACAACCCCATCATGTCCATGTGTTGAAATATAAGAAAACTCTCATTATACACATACCCTTGTGATAAAACTCAATATGTCCACACATAATTATCTCATGAGATATCAAACATAAAACATGTCTTGGAGGGTGATATAGGAGCCCACCCATCATCATCTATACATTTTTTACATATAAAATCAATCATCGTTATATCTTAAATAACCCACAAAAATGGTTTTCCTAAAATGTTCAAAAACCTTATATAATTTAATCTTAATAAATAATATGAAATAAAATGGTCCATTTCTAAAATGAGTCACATTATAGTATAAATTAGTGTGCGATTAAAAAATTGTTTCATGAGAGAAAGTTCTTAGAGAAAAATAATGTTGAAAATTATAATATTTTTTTAAAACCCATTTAAACATTGTCATTAAATGTTTTAGAAATGAAATTAATTCCAAAAAAGTTTTAGGGGGAAGAATAAAACTTTTGAAAACCTTATTATAAGATTCAAAAATATTTGATCCTTGAAAATAAACAATAGTCAATCTAATAACTTCAAAGTGGAAAATTTTGTTTTGAACGTGAAAATAAATGTCTCTTAAACATTAATATTATTTTTAATGGAATTCCACATTGAATAAAAGTTGAGAGATTTTAATTTTTTAGAAGATTAAAAGTGAAATAAAAGGAATATAATAAGAAAAAACTTATTTTTATTTCATTAAAAATATTTTCTTATTGGAAAAAATATGGAAATTGAAGAGAAATATTTGTTACTAAGAACAAAAATTATTCTTGGAAAAGTTACTCTTTTTTTGGTGAAGGAAAATAATTTAGAAACATATTATTATAGAAGAGATTAAATTTCCCTAGAATCTTTTTATTACCATAATAAAAATGGGAATGATATAATCCTTTAAACCTTAAACATTACATTCATATATAAAAGCCTATTTCTCACTAAGTAGGAAATTGATTTAGTAAAATCCTTACCATTATTCTCATATTTAACTATTATATAACATTCTTTAAAACCAGAATAACTATCTTAATAAACTATTTGAGAAACATATTTGTGTCTCTATCATTTTATAAACATATTTTATAGTTATTAACTACTTTAAATTACTATATTATTATCTATTGTCTATAGAGAGTGTTAGTAGTCTTTAATGATTTCAAATAGTTTCATAATAGAGGCACTATACTTCATTATTCTATGAAATAAAATAAATATGAGGTTATTAAAGATATTATGATAAATTTTTTTCAATGACTTCTTAGTTCCATTTCATTTGGTGAATGACATGGATATTTTTTGTGAAAAAGTAAATTGTGTTGAAATAGGGAAACATACATTTTTATTTATTTCATTCAAAAGAAGGAGTCACAATACAACAGGGCCACCAAAAGGCCAAAAATAATGAAAAATATCAAGGTGGTCTGATTTAGTGATGTATGATGGAATCCACATGAATAAGGTCGACACCCATTGGAAGAAAGGATCTCAAACTAGAAAAGAAGAAAATTCTAACCCCTTGGGAATCCTTGGAAACCAAAAATTTGGCCACAACATTCCCTTCTATACATGTATGAAATACCTCCATGTTGTTTCGCTATAACCTCGTGCACCTCCGAATAGTGTAAACATTAGTCAATGGAATGGGCCTGATACAACCCAAAGAATTATACAGTGTAATTGAATACTTTTCAATAGCAACAAGATGGAAATGATTTTGACTGCATAATATTAAACCAGTGAGAATTGTAGAGGCCTCCGCTTCAAGGGCATCATGACTTCTTAATGTGCCACAAAAATCAAGGATCAGTGAGACCCTTGAATCTCAGATCACCCCACCACCTTGCATCATTCAGATGTTGCATGAGCCTCCAATATTCATTTTAAGGCCATAATAATAGGGAAAATAGTGAATCCATCTTCCCTACCTAGTACTATGATCATTGCTGGATAATAAAGTTGCAACGAGAAGAGCCCTAGTGGATGGTTCATCCTGGAATGAATGACACTAATGGATCAGATCGACCAAAACATTCTTGGTTATGAATATAATACTCACTCAAGATCCCATGACACCCTTATTCCATACCTCGTTATATTCATTCTGGATTCCCAAGAATCCAACCATTAGGATCATAGTGTTCGCATCCCTTTCTTAACCACTGTTATTCGTCCCATGAAACGACTTCTCAAGAAAGATAGTACACGAGTCCCCTCATGATCCTATTACCATGAACACTTCAAACTCTTTCCACACCATATTTTTTCAGTCACCTCTAAAAAACATGTCATCAATGGTTTTAGTTTATCCCCTGTATAACATTGGCATTTAGAGTCCAAATTCAATCCCAAATATTGTATATTATCCTCTGTGGGAAGATCTTTGTTCCTGATTCTCCATATCAGAAAATTAAACTTCTTAGTAATTTATCTTCTCCATAGTAATTCACCCCAAATATAATGGCCTTGATTTAGTGAGTTCATTATGAGATAGTATTTAGATGATAATACACATGAAGAAGAACCTGAAAAACGCACCTATCCGGCTCTGAGTTAATTATAATAATGTCACAGGTAGCCCATTCTTCCTCATCCTGAATGTCCTGCATAAACCATGGAAAAACACTGGATTGACGATAAGTGGTATCAGGGACCAGAAAACTGGTGAAACTAAGTCTGGCCCCAATCTAGTTATGGGTATAAAGACTAATATCTCCTCTTCCCACAATCCACTTAGTATTATCTTTGAGTGGATCCAGATAAGGTTGAACCATACGTGGGGAAACATACAACCTGCCTCTTTTTTTATCCAGGTTACTTTCATACCTATCTTGCATAATCTATCCCAAAAATCTATTCCCTTCAAGAACCTCCCATTATATCTTGGATTTAAGACCTTTTATTGTGGTTGAGACACTCCTAACATTGGTCCCCTCTTCGGTCAGGTTCCAGGAAATCCTTCTCCAAGCCTCCCAATGAAGCTTCCCTTTATACTGTGCATCACAATAGAAGGAATCCATGATATTCTCCAACAGAGAAACAACCCATTTTGGAACATTTTTAGAAGAGAGTTCATTCGAGGGTATATATAATAATACGTTATTTATCAAAGTTATTATTCCTCTAAAAGATAGAAAATTATTTTTCCAATTCATAATTATTCATGTGATTTTATCAATTATATTATCAAAATGGTAAATATAGATTTCTCTGGTAATGAACAGGGCACCCAGGTACTCTATTGGGAAAACTCCTCTTTGCATTACCTTTATATATAAATCCTTAATCATTAATTATTTAAACACTACAACATCATTCATGTAGGTGGTAATAATCAACCCAAAAAAGAGAAATTTATAATGATTTTATGAGTAGGGAAATATTTTTAGATAATATTAATATTAATTTTACAAAATTCTTAAAATATCATAAAAATAATTTACCAATATTATGTTTTTTCATTAAAAGAAAATACCTCGACTCCAGTATCCTAGATCCAATAGTTACATTATTTAATTTGTAATAAAAATAAGGAATAACATCATGAAGGATCGAATAGTCTAGTAGTCTTAAAGAACCAGATATATACATGATTACCATGTTTAACTAGAAATAAAAAATATATAGAATAAATATATTCTTAAATCCTTGATAATATTCATAAAATAATTCTTTATATCCTAGGGAAAATAATAAAAAAAGAGAAGGGGAATCTCATATACTATGTAAGGGTTATATATAATGAAAGATTTCAGGAGTAAATAATTCATACATAATATATGAAGGTAAATAACTAAAAAAAATTATTTAATCAATAACATTAGAAAAAAATACACCCATGGAAAATATAAATCCAGTAATCTCACGAATGATGATAATATCTGAATTCTCTACAGTGTAGATACATAAAATTAGACACCATGATCTCATACATCCTAATATATATACTGTCTTGGCAATGTCCCAAGATAGATTAAAATAATAGGTAGCCATAAAATAATAAATAATTTAATTCAAGCTTACTGATTCTTCTCATGAGAAATATTAATGCATCAAGGGGCTATATAATTCAAACCCCCTCCCATAAACACAAGTCCAATACATTCTACATATATTGAATGACAGATTTAATTCATGAACAATATGACTTATCAAAAATTATATGTATCGAGTAAATACTATGGATTTATCTATAATTCCATAATAAATCAAATAATTTGAAACTATTTCACTGTTCATAGAAATAAAAAATGGTTTTAAAATAATCGAACCCGTGATAAAAAGAATACAGATATCTAAGAGAAAATAAATACACAATGATCAGAATTAAGTGAGTGTTTCAATGAATGGTATCATTACAATATATACCAAGTGATGAAAAATTATAATAAAGGATTTTTATATTTTATTAAAATAAATTCCATTAAACTATTATTAAAATATTCTTGTGTAAAATAACCTTTCTATTTTTTGAAATTACTTATTTAAAAAACATCATATTTATAAAGTAGACCATTTTATATGAAAATGACCTTATAAACCTATATATGAAGCTTCATTGAAAATATAATTCATTAGAATATTAAAATATTGTCATGTCTTATAATTTAAAAAAATAATTCCTTCAAAACTGTTTTTGGAAAATTCACAAAGTACTGCATTTGTAAATTGAAAAAAAAATCAAATGATTTTGTAAAAAGTAAAACATGCCTAAATAGTATTTTAATAAATCATTGTAGAAGTTTAAAAAAATTGAATCTTTTATAGTAAATATGTATATAGAAGAAAAAAATATCTGATCAAAAGAGAAATGATGTCAAATTTTTAACATTGTTTTTCTGGATTCAAGTTCCAAAGAGAGGAAAAGTTAGAAGAAAATATAAAAACTCGTTAGGAGAGAAAATATAATTTGAAAATTAATCTTAATTAATAAATAAATATTCAATTTAATTATTTAAAATGTTATTTTATGAAAAAAAATAACATGTGCATAATACCAATTTTACCTCAATGTAGTAGAAATTAAGATGAAATGCCTTACTGAAGGTCTTACCTCTCACATAGGTTCTCTAAAATCCTATATAATAAATTTAAATTTATTAAACATATATAAAATAACAATATTAATTTCTAATATATCATATAGGATATATTTATAATATGTTATCACCCTTTTTTAATATCCTTTTATTCTTATCATTATTTTATATGGTAACTACTTTTTTTTCATGTATGTTTTGATATAGTTGTCTTGGACCAATTGTATTTATCATTGATATATAACTTCTAGAAGTATTTTTAATTGATATATATATATAACTATCCATATATATAAATATATAAAAATTAATTACTCTCTTCATTAAGACGATATAACTTACGTACACATGGATGTTGTTTTCAATTTTCAATGGATAGATTGAATGAAATGTAAAGAATAATTAATATTTAAAGAATAATTATTATATAATATTTATAATAAATATTAATTAAATCCATCCTTATTACCATCAATTTAAAACCAAAATTATCAACATATCATATCGCTTCGTGGAGATTATAGTCCACACATACACACAAGAGACCTTATTATTTTACAATTAATTAGAAGGTAAGGAGGTATATATTATATTATAGTTTTAGAATAATATATATATAATAAATATAAAAAAATAATCACTATTTTTGTCTTTATAACTTTCCAGGTAAAGTGGTGATGAAAAAGGAATAACACCACTATGTGGAGGTGATAAGTCGTATGTATGCACGAGTAATGTTTTCACTTATCATATGATGAAAACTGGATTGAATATGATTTTAACATAAGAATAATAATATATAATTATATTTATAATACTATATTTTTTATTTTAATTTGGGTATAACACTTTAATAGAAACTATAAGAAGAAATAAACTTTAACGACTTGGTAAAGACGATTACCTATTCTTTGATTAAATTCCACTAGATCTCTATTTAAGGGACCAAGGGTAAGTCCTTTGGGTAGTCCAACAAATTATGAAATTTTATAAATATTTTTTTAATATTAATTAATATGATTTTTTAATCTATATTTCTCAATGTGATGTAAATATGTGAAGGAAGGGGTTTCATTTCACAATTGAGATGTGGTGTACATTGGGAATTTCATAAAAATGTAAAATATAATATGAATATGTGGGATCCAAATGCTTTAAAATGTCACTAAATTACATTAAATTTTTGATAAGGTTTAAATATAATCATACAATGAATTTTATACATGTTTTAATATCATTTTAATCCTAATGTTTTGATTAATCCTTTAGTTAATTATTTTTAACATTAACTTCGGTGACCAATATTGTAACGGAAAGGGATTAATAATGTTATTATAAATAGATAGGAGACTCATATTTGGACCATTTATATTTTGTTAAACTATTTTCTATTCAAAAGTCTGAAGATAAAATTTTTATGAATTTTAAATAATATAATAAAATATTATTTTGATAAAATATCACAAATGTTAATTTTGAAAATATTATTTTAATTTTAAATTAAATACATCAACGAAAATGGGAATCCAATATAATCATTTTAAAATACCATAAAATTTTATATAGATCTATAAATTCATTTGAAACATTATCACAATCATCTAATATAAATTTTAGTATTTTTAAAATCATTTATTTTGTTTTTGTGATCATGAAATAAATATTTTATTAGCGTTACACAAGAATTTTATGTAATTATTTAATTTATATAAATTTTAAATAAATTTCAATTAGGAAACTAAATTCATTAAGATAAAAATGGGCATTTACTTTCATTAATATCTTGATATTTCCTCATATGGAGACATAATAGATATTTTAAACTAAGAGAGTGACTTTCTACAACATTCCTTGATTAAAATATTATCAGGATAATTTTTATGGAAAAGTGTCCATTAAGAAAAAATACATTTAAAGAATCTATTTATAAGGTTTAAATGTTATTCATTCAATAATAATTAAGAATAAAATTTATGGATTTATCACATATATTTAACTTAAATTAACCGAATCTGCCCTTTACTCAGGTGATAAATTATATGGTGTCTACTATTTATATTGACCAAAAAAAAACACTATTTATAAAAAATAACTTTCTAACGATAATATGGAATCCATTTTATCAAAATAAATATCAAAAAGGTTCAAAAATTATTTTTAAAATATATGTATAAAATAATATAAAATTCACTATTTATAAAAATATCAGTTTTAAGTATAAAATGGATTTATTCTTATCCAATGTATAGTAAAAATATTATAGGAATGTTAAAATAGTTAGTTTAATATAATATATATATATATATATTAAAAATAATTCACTAGTAGTGATCAATTTATTTTATTGTGATAATAACATGTTTCCCGAATAATAATAATTTTTCAAAAAAATACATTTTTATGTATATCATTGTTTTTATAAAAAAATTAATAATAAAACGGATTTAAATGAAATTAATTGGATTATTAATAATATAATAGAACTAATTTTACTCTTAATGTATTTTAAAATGTAACTAAACTTTTCAATTTATTTAAATAAAAATAAATTCAATAAAAAATTAGTATTTTTCATTATTCACTTGAAAATGAATATTTTCAAAAACATTTGAACATATCACCCTAATAATATATTTATATGATGATTTCAAAAAATTTATTAATTTTATAAATTTTAATTTTTTATACATTCTTCAAATTAATTGTAATATTGTCTCATAAAAAGTAATAAAAATATTTTTTGAAGAGAAAATATTTTTGAAGGAAAAATAACCCTACTTAAAATTCAATACTGGTTTATTAAACATTAATCAATGAATTGTTTTTGTAGTTCCTCCGTATATATATTTCATATTCAGTTAATACTATTATTACCCACTAGTGTAATGCCTACGTGATAATAGTAATATTATTGTAGTATATTACGGTTTGTTTAGACTCATTATTGCATGTTGTGTATGCTATCAAACATCGTGTTATAATTTTAACTTATTAGGGTGTTGTAGTATCCCCACTTAAATAAATTGTTTCCCTAAAATTTGAATATGAACTTGTTTATAAAACTATTGAAATTGGAGAACCTACATCATAAAAACGTTTTAATAAAATATCCTCTTGAAATTTTGATAAGGGAAGTATAAAGGTCACCAAAAAATTATGTTTCCAAAGATGAAATAATAATTATGAAGTGAAAATATGTACACAGAAGAGAAAAATAATACCCAAGTATTAATATGGAGTAATAAATAACATTTTCTTGGTAAATTTGACCATAAAAACATTAAATATGTTATGTACCAAAAGATTATTGATATCATGGTAAGAAGAGTAAAAAAATATTTTTTTTATTTCAATGTCTTTTTCCTAATATTGGGAGATTATTTTAATAATAAAATAAATAACTCATGAAAATAAACATACTTAATTTCTTTCCACATTGTGATTACAATCTCATCCTTGGGTTGTGCTTCATTAAATTTAAACTTTATCTCTGAATCAAGGATACATATATTCAAGTTGATTTTTTATTGCATGAATAATTTTTTAATGAATCATAAGATCCATAAGTCATTAATTTATCATGTAAATATTTATCATAGATAAAATGATTTTCATCAGTTATCTAATGTGTGAAATCATACTTTGACATCAAAAAATAAAATCTAAAGTTTAACATAATCTATTTAATAAGTAGTTAACATTAAGAGTCCTCCATAATAAAACAGACCATATTCAAAAATAACATATTTGATCTAAACTTTATCCCTCAACAACATAAGTTAGTTTATAGTGTCACATTATAAACATGTTATCACATTCATCACATATTAAAATTTCTTAAATCACAATTAACTTCATCTTTATTCTATATAACACATAAATCCAAAAATGTAGTAAACTCCATCATAAATTTCATTATCATCAAATCTCTAACCCTTTTCATAGTCACCAACCCTGTCATATTTACATCACCAGTGTCGATATAATCTTTATCCAAAAAATATTTATTAACTCAACATCTGTAACATATTAAGGGTTACCATTTTCTTATTTATGTATTCTTAAAAAGTATAAACTTACCAATTAATATGTTTTTTTGGTTATCAATACCATTCCATATATGCTTTAAAATACTTCAATAAAACTAATGTACAAAAATAATTTTATGTCCCATTATTCTTTAACAAAAAATATAATTTCTAAAATACATTTGGAAAATTCATAAACACAAATAGACACGCACATTATTCATTCAACTCCGGCTATAGATTTAACCTAATCTCTACATTCCCTCCTTAGTGTGTTATGTGGTACGTTCCCTTGATACATATGAAACTAGTGTCACTAATTATCTATCTATTATCTATTAAAGAACTGGATAGTTGTAAATTATTTATTTTCCTTATATTAAATTTCCAAATGACCCTTATCTCAACACTTGTAACAATCTCAGACACCATTCATCAATTTCCCATTATTTTTCATTAAAATAATTTAATATATTGTAAAATGATACACTTTCATCTAATATATTGATGATTTTCCTTTTTATAAGTGCTTAGTCAACATCTTCTTCTCTTTATTACCCTTGATGATATTGTATCTTGAGAAATCATTCCCTATATTAATGTCACTTGATAGTATATATTCAAAAGATTATATCGTTTGAGAAAATAATTCCCTTTACATATTAAGCTTAATCCAATCAAAGAAATTGTCAATAATTAATTCTAGATTATATATTTAGTCTAAGGCATGTATGGCCAGTCTATTATCATTTTCTTTATACTCTTCCACACTTTATTATTTTTTAATTTATTTTGAGTAATTTTCCCTCCTTTTCATCTCACAGTTCTTGAGGGAAGTATTTTTAAAAAAATCAATTTATAATTTCTCTATTCCAAAAATTTTCTTTATTAAACCTCATTAGTATTTTAGATCAAAGAGCACCATTGATCAGAATATTTATTTAGATAATAAACACTCATAATAACCTTTTTAGTTTTATCATATCCCAATTATAGGAATTTTTTTTGATAGATTTAAATTATTAATATGAAAACCATGTATTAGTATTCCCAATAAAAGATAGAGGGTTTTGTCTCATTAGGGATCCAATATCAGAGAATCCCACATTGGAAAAATAAGTTATTCTATATGATCAAGGTTATTTTTAATAACCTTTGTAAAAAACACTAATATAGCCATGATCTTCTCAGTTCTGACACCATTTTTATTGGTTTTCTAAATATAGAATTCCTTACATTTTTTACGGGTATTCATTCCCTTTTTTCATAATGCACCATCACTAAATATGGTACACACTGAGTAAGATCCTAATAGACATTAATATTTAACCATAAAATAAAATACATATAATGGTAAAATATTTTAAATACTATAATTGGTTATCATAATTCTCATGTTATTGAATTCCAAAGGTTTCTACTAAAGTTTCTATGATACCAACAATAATGACCCTGACTCCATTAGTCCAGATCATGTGGTTAATTTATTACATTGGAAATACATATGTAGAATCAAAACATGAAGTACTGAATAGTTTATTATTAATGAAGCTCCATATACATATATGATTCCCTTATTAAATTTAAAATAAAAAATTCATATCATAAATACATTTTGCAATCCTCGATATTATTCATAAAATAATTCTTTATATCTTGGGGAAAATAATACAAATAAAGGGGTGAGATCAGATGCACAATAACGGACATTTGTAGTGTAAGTTATAATGAGTAAATAAAGAATAACAAATATTGAAAAGTAACTAATTGATAAAACATTAAATTTAAATAATAAATTTATCAGAAAATTTATCCATAGAAAATATTAATGTAGTAATCTCATAAATGAAAGTAATAAATGAATTCTCAATAAAGTTAATTCTTAATAATATATGTCATGATCTAAATTTTTTTTGTATCTATACCTTAAATTCCATGTAGAAAGATAATTTAAATGTATGGAAATAAATAAATCAAAAACCCATGTATTACTATATTACTGATTTTTTCCTTGATATATGTAAATGTATCAAGGGGATATGTAATTCTAGGCCCCAAATTTCACTACATGTCTAATGCATTCCTCCTATATAAAATGATGGATTTAATACTTAAATAATACAATTTATCAATATGTATATGTATTGATTAAATACTATGTTTTTATCAATAATTACATAGTAAATCAAATACATTCAATGTATAACACTATATGTTGAAAAGGTATATGGTTTAGGTAATAATCATATCCTTGATACAAATAATATGGATATTTAAGATAAGGTTAATATTTAATTTTCACAAGTAAGTGAATTCTTCCAAAGATGATATAATTAAAATATATCCTCAATGGTGAATAAGTAAAATAAAGGGTTATATTTATTTATGAATTAAATAATTTAATAATACTATTAAAACATTATTGATGAAAATATCCTTTACATTTTTTGAAATCACTTATTTAATAAAAGTGGTTCAATTATGAGGTAAAAAATTTATTTGAAAATAAATTCGTAAAATTTAAAATGATGCATCAAATAAAATATTAGTTATGATGAAATAAAAATATTATCATTCCTTATAAGTTAAAAGCATATCTTATAGAATTGTTTCGGAAAAGTCACAAGGTTCATCATTTGGAAAACTACAAAAAAATTATTTTCAAACAATTTTTAAAAAAGTAAAACATGGGTAAAAATATAGTTTTAATAAATAGTGTAGAGGTGTATTAACATTTTTTAACATTTTCAAGAAAATATCTATAAGGCAGAAAAATATATATCATCAAAAGAAAAATAATTTTGATTTTTCAATAATAAATTTCCTTTCATGATTCATGTTCAAAGGAGATGAAAAATTGAAAGAAAATATATAAAATAAATTTGGAAAATAAATTGAAATTGATATTTGTAAATAAGAATAAATATGTATTCTTATTAATTAACTCAAAGAGTAGTATATGAACCACAAAAAAAATCATAATAAAAAAATATGGATCAATGGAGTAGAAACTGAGATGGAATTCATTACCTCAGGTCCGGCCTGTCACGTAGATCATCTAACGTCTTGTATAAAAAATTTAAATGTATTATAATTACACTAAAAACATATTCATATCTTTTATTACATATATGATCCATTTATAATATTTCATCACATGTCTATTAATAATATTTTATTCTAATCATTATTTCGGGTGCTAACATATTTGTTTTTCACATATGTTTTGGTATAATAGTTTGGGTCATTTTTCCTTTCTCAAAGTTACATAATATGTAGAATTTTATTTAAGATATATAAAATATATAAATAAAAATATATATATTTATAGGAATCTAGATAGTTAATGATATTAAAATTAATGAAATTGTTCATGTATATGGTAGGTTGTATGTATAAATGAAAGCGGTTTTCTCTTTTTTAAGGATAGAATGAATGAAAGGTAAATAATAATAAATTATTATACAATAAGTATTATTTAACATATATATATATATATATATATATATTAAAACCATCCTTATTACCATCCAGATAAAACAAAAATAAAAAATGGATGACATCGCTTCATGGAGATGGAAGTCCACACGTACACATGAGCTTTGTTATCGTTTTCTAATAGATTGGAATGCATGGAGGTAAACATATTGTTATAGTTCCAAAATAATATTTATGTCATAAATATAATTAATACTAATTAGTTTCATATTTATAACCATCGTGGTAATGTGGTGATGAAAAACCAATTATAAAGCTACATAAAGACGGTAAGTCATATGTACGCATGAGTGATGTTTTATCCTTTCATAGGATCAAACAAAGATGAAATATGGTTGTAAAATGAACATAATTACATCTAAGTATATTAATTATATAGTATTTTTTATTTTAGGATGGTTACAATATTTTAATATGAATTATAAGTGTAAGTAAACTTGAAGGTCTCGGTAAATATGATTACCACTTCCTTAGTAAAAGTCATCTAGATCTCTTCTTAAGGGACCTAAGATAACTATTTTGAGAATACCGGAAACTCAAAAAACATATATATGGACTTTTAGAATTGGAGTGTTTGGGGTTTTTTCAATCAAGAGTTCTCAATATTCTCTAAATAATTAAAAGAACAGGTTCCCATTTATAATCGAGGTGAGGGGCACTTTTGGGAAAATATTTATAATTAAAATATAATATAACTATTATAGATCAAAATGATTCCAAATGATTGTGAATTAAATGAAAAAATTATATAGATTTAAAATATAATCATCCCAATAAATTAAGTAATGTTTTGATATAATTTTAATCTTTATATTATTGATTAACCCCTTGGTTAATAAATTCATACTTTAACTTTGGTAACAACCATTTTAATCAAAAATGATTATTAATGTCATTATAAATGTCCAAGTGACTCATATATGGGCCATAAATTATTTTTTAACCCTTTTTTATTTCCCATAACTAATACAATATTTTTATGAATTTATATAATTTATTATAATATTATTTTTATTAAATAACATTATTTTCAATTTTAACACTATTCATTTCATTTGACTTTAAATACATCAAGATAAAATATGAATCTGAATATATTAAGATATAAAAACAATATCATATAATAAGGATCTATAAAATTTGGGGAAAACATTTTCACATTCAAATTATTTTAATTGTAATATTTTTAAAATCATTTATTAAATTTTTCCATTCATTAAATAAGTATTTTATTTTTCTTTCACAAGAATTTAAGGAAATTATATAATTTATTAAAATTATAAACATGTTTATATCATGAAAAAATATCTTTAAAATCCAAATAGACATTGTTTCATTCATAGATTTATTTTTTCCTATGTGAACACATTATAGATATCCAAAACTAAGAGAGTGACATTTTATTACTTTGATTTAAATATTATAAGGTTCATTTTCATGGAAATTTTTTCATTAAGAAACCTATTATAATATTAAGGGTATATGGTTCTAGTTATATTCATCCGCTGAGAATTAATATGAACAATTATAGCCTTATCACTCATTTTTAACCTAGATTATCTGAATTTTCCCATCATTGAGGTGATAATTTTTATCACTATTACTA
Source organism: Viscum album (assembly GCA_963277665.1). Lineage (NCBI taxonomy): Eukaryota > Viridiplantae > Streptophyta > Magnoliopsida > Santalales > Viscaceae > Viscum > Viscum album. The sequence continues at coordinate 999,600,153 of OY728135.1, forward strand.
TTCATATTGAAAATAAATTAAAAGGAACATATTTAAAAAAATGAACTTATTTATTCAAAATATGGAATCAATTTTATCAAAATAAATACCAATATATGGCAGAAATTAATTCTAAAATAAGTGTAAAAAATGTGATGAAATACCTTTTTTATAATTGCGTAGTTTTCAAACAAAACTGGATTTACTCTTATCTAATGCATTGTAAAAATATTATATTATTGTTAACACATTTTAATTAATATAAAATATATAAATATAATTAAAATCATTCACTGATAGTGATCAGTTTACTTTATTATGACAAAAATGTGATGCATGCATAAAAACAGTTTTTCAAACAAATTCCTTCTATGTATATAAAATTTTTAATATTAAAATAAAAAAATAAAATATGTTAAAATGAACTTAATTTAATTAAAAATAAGAAATTTGTTAATTGTAATTTTTTTTAAATTTTTTTTCAGAATATTGAAATAGAAATACTGTTTTTAATAAAAATTGGCATTTTTCATTATTCAAAAGAAACTGAATATATTCAGAATAATATGAAACATTCAACCAATTTTTTTTTATACGATGATTTCAAAAAATATTTAATTTTTATAAAATAAAATATAAATATGTTCCATAAAATAATTATTATATTTTTCTCACAAAAATCAATAAAAATATTTTTGAAGAGAACATATTTCTGAAGAATAAAAAACCATACAAAAAATTGAGTATTGTTTTCCTAAGAATTAATAAAATATTTTTATAGATTATTTATTATATATATATATATCAAAAATTGGTTAATATTATACATACCTACCAATTTGACATTTAAGTTATAGTAGTATTATTATAATGGAATATTGGGGTTCGTTTATACTTGGTATTGTGTGTTGTGTCTGATATGAAAAATTGTTCTATTATATTAATTATTATAGGTTTTATATAAAATCATCCATTTCGGGTGGGGATGGGAAATGAAATTAGTCATTCATGGAGTTGGTTATCTTCACATACACACGATTTACAATTGCATTTCCCAATAAATGTGATGGAAGAAGGTGTAGGATAAATAATTATTTTAGAAATATAAATGTGAAATGTTCAACATGCTCATTTATCAAAACCTTCACTTATTACAAATCATGAGAGGAGGTGATGAAAAACAAACCAAATCACTTCAGGGTGGTGATATTTTGTATTTATGTATGATCAATGTCTTTTGGTTTTTCTTATTAGATAGAATTTATTTAATAATGGATCACTCATTATTATAAAAAATATATATCATATAAATAATAATTTCATCATTATAAAATAGTTTCTTTAATATATTTTCAATGGGATTTCTAAGAATAAATACAATGGATTAAGAAAAACTCATTTTGAGAACCTAATATTTCTTTAGGAAATATCAATAGAAATGGAGGCCTAGGATAACTAGTAGAGACTAGTGGCTTATGAACATGAGACATTATTCCATGAAGAGAAATATAGATTTATTTTAAGATGAAATTATATGTTATAAGTTTCACAATAAGTGATTTATGTTGTCCTTTTTTATATTGATGAAAAGGGTAATTTTATATCTACTCATTACATTTCAATATAGTGATGTCGCAATTTAAGTGCTAAAGTCTCTAAAATTATAAAATAGTTTAGGGTATGAGGGTTGGGTGATCCATAACATATCCACAAAACTAGAGAAATATTTTTTAAATGTTTTTGTTCTTTTAAACTTAGTAAAGCTCTTTGATCCTTTATTTTACCACGGTATTTATAGTTTTTAACATCATTAATTAGTTTTAATTACCAAAATTAAAATTATCCTTATTGAATAGTTTTAAAATTTTTATTTAAAATATTAAAACATCTAATAAAATATCTATTGTGTATAATTTTATGTTTTATAATTAATTCACATGACACATAAAAATAATTTTTGGAGAAAATGTGTTTTGTAGAATAAAATTTAATTTTAGGTTAAAATTTATCAATTTTATTAATTAAATTTACCTAAATTGGTTGATTATAAAACAAATTGTTTTTTTATATTTCAAAGAAATCAAAAATTAAATTATACCATAAAAATGATTAATTATATGAAAAAATATTTTTGTTAAATATTGTAATAAAATGTATCCTATGTTCTAAAATTTTTGAATAGATATTATTTGTTTAGAATGTATAATTATCCCCTAAGATAAATATATTATTAATTAAAATATATCATAAACATCTATTTCTTTCTTATATAATAGTAAATTTATAAATTTTATAGTTTTTCCAAACCAATATTTTCACCTTTTCACCTAAAATTTAATTATTTTATAAAAGTCCCAAAAACTAATCCTAAGATAATATTGTAATTATAAATTCAAAAACGATGTTCATTTTACAAAACTGAAATAATATAATTATTATATATTTTGAAACTCAAACCAAAGTATATAGAAAACAAATTTCTTTGGAAAATTAACTATTTAATCTTTAATTGTTATTAATCTTATTTTTTATGATTTTATAATTGAATTCTATATTTTTATCTATAATAGGTTTTATTTATATTATAATTTTTTCCAATATGTTTTTCACCATGTTAATTTGGTGTGGGAGATCAAACAATATTGTATACACCATATTTAATTACTAAAAGACATGTAAATACATTCTACCCACACCCCCCCCCCAATATTTTTTCTCCTCTAATTCTCAATACACAGTAGAGAACAAGTGAGTGTACTTTTATATCATGAAATAATTAGGTTTCAGTATAGCCTACTCAAATTTATGGCTCTACCGTAAAACATTGATTTATGAGTGGTCTTATTCCTCCAGACATTGTCTCTTTGATCTAAGATCTCCACAAGTTATTCTTCCCATTATTGGTCATTTCTAAACTGTATAGATTTTGAGCTTAGTACATGTGATATATATGGTTTTTACTTCCTAAAAATTGATACATGGAACAAATCGTACTCTTGGGAGAGGAGTAGTTGGATTGTTAAGTGATAGTCTATAAACCTGACAATATCAAGGATCTTTAAGATGAAAATATATCTAGGGATAAGATTCCCTTTGTCCAAAATTTCATAAATCACTTCAATAGAGATATTTCAAGTAGTACCTCTTCAAAAACTTCAAACACTGTATATCGTTGACAATTCTATTTATAACTTATAAAACAAATTTATTCCACCTTCATATTCCACTAAATTGTCTGAAAATTCTTTATTATTTATTGGACATAGTCAAGACATATCAGAATCATTTCTCAAACATCATTATAACATGTGGGAGTCATACAACTGTTCCCATAAAGATCCTCAAATAGTGCCATATAAATGAAAAAATAGATGTTTTTGCTATATGAGATCTCTAAAAATTGGAGTTATTGACACCAATATCCATGGAAATCCATAGAATAAGATATGAACATATAATTAAGAGTTTTAATTGTCCTATATGTATAACCACTTATCTATGGATTATAAGAACTTTTGAAACATAGTTATATCTCCAATTATTTTCAAATAATTCACTCGAACCTTGTAGTAAAATTTAGATCCCAATCCGATATAATGGAGTGCAATACTCCATGTAGCTTTATAAATTCCCTTATGTAAATCTTCATGAGTAGGATAAGAGATAACATTATTTTATGGAAAAAATCAATGAATTTATAAGGAGATTTAATACAACTGAAACTGAGTTATAAACCATAGACATTCTAGGTAGCAGTATGATGAAACTGATAGTGGAGTTTTTCTATTTCCATAATGGTAGGGGTAAGGGTTGAAGTGTGTCCTTATAATTCTATTGATCAGCCATAACTTGAGGTAATATGATGCATAGAGGTATATATTATATAATTCTTATCTTCATGCAAACCCAAAATATATTTTTTAGATCCCCACATATCCACATACATTGAGGTTGAATAATGAAGGATGAAGATATATGCATCTTATAAATGTTCCTTCATCAATTTCTATTTCTATGGAACACGCATTTGGGATCTAGACCTTATAATCCCATAATTATCAAATTTTTACTATAAAATGATCATTACAATTTTAGGTTGGCCCACATTGTAATTTAGGGGGCCCAGATGCCACCTTATGGTGCCTCGAGCCCGGTTGTCCACATGGACTCAAGAGAATCTCCCCAAATGCCAGAGACTACTGACTAAAAGCAAGGGACTGGGTAACATAGTGGGATGGCTATTCCCATATTAATAGAGTATCACAGGGTAAGTCAAACATATAATAAATAGTGGGAGAAAAATAAAAAGTAGACAACTAAAGTAAGATAATACATGAATACATATCAACTACTAGAAGTGTCTCATATACAAAATGATGCAGATGGTATAAGTATCTAGAAAGAAGGAAAAAAATTAAATGACAATGTAATACAATACAAGTATCCCAAAAAGAAAAAAAGACCAAAAATGTATCCCAGCATCATAAACCTCAACTTAGTCCTATGCTCATATGCTCTAAATCCACAGACAACAACCCGTACAAGGGCGCTTTCCCCTATCATAACCTACAACCATATAATCTATTCGGGTCCCCAAAGTGGTTCAAATAGGGTGTGAGATAAACATCCCAGTAGGAAACCACCAATGTCTATACAGTTCTAATAGAAATTCTATAAAAGTTCTAGAAAGTGTGAACAAACAAGAAATTAAAGTGAATGCCCATGGAATATGCTTACTGTTCTATGTAATATCAACCATCCCACAAGGCAACCTACAAAAGAGTCAACTCCTAAAAAAGTAGTTATACTAAGTAAACATTAAAATCACATAGAAATTCCATAAATCCATCTGTATCAAGAAAATCATATCCATAGAGTATATAGAAGCCAAGTATCCCATAGCCATGTTGTATAGTGAAGTAAAATATCACACGACCACACCGTATAGTGAATCATAGACCGCAAGGTTTGGATTCAAGGTGTCTAAAAACTGAGGAATCCATATAAAAAACTAGACCACGGAGGGCCGGATCCATGAAATACCATTGATTCCCATGGGCATCCCTGGTGGAAACTCGGTTAGGCACAGGTTGGGGTCCTAGAAGAATTGAAATAGCAATTCCTACGTGATACCAAGAAATATGGATCCACAGGGTAGAAAGGCCCAAGGAATCCCACGGAATCAAGACCCTAGTGGTAGAGTCAACCCAAGGCATCCACTACCGTGTTCCAAATACATGGAGAGCCGTCCAAGGCTTCTATAAAACCATTCAATCAAGCATTCAAGTATTCAAATTAAACATTCATTTTAGGTGAGTATTCCCACTCACATCAACCTGCACAAGCCATGAGTATACCCACTCATGAAAAACATTTATCAACTACAAAAATATATGCCCAAACTATTATATAATCCATTTAACAACCATTAGTCATTTCATATAGGTATACCCACCCCTATAATCCATTTAACATTCCAAATTCTCAAAAAAGTACAAGTATAACATGATATTCATTAATCAAGAAGGTAGTACATATTACAAACAAGCTACTCAAGCTATCAAGGCATTAACGAGATTTATATAACTATGAAACCACAAGCACACACCCCTTGGTAGGTTTAAACATTCATAAACAAGGTATTTCCTTAAGGCACACACCTCGGGTGACCTTGAAATGGGAAACGGGTTCCAACACACCTAAATGGAACCTACAAGAATCCTCATTAGTTCAAATTACAGGTACGGAAATATACTTGGTCAAAAATGAGGCCTCACTAGAAAGTCTAATAGGTATCATATCAGCCAAACACCTAAACAGATTAAGAAAAACCAAAAGAAAGTATAGACCGCCTACCTCACCTTGGTAGTAGATAACTCATCCAGAATCAAGTCCTGATTCGTCATGGTTTGGGAGATATCTAAAGAACAGACGAAGAATGGTATATTATGGCATATCATCATAATTCCAAATAGCACAATCTCTATTCCAAATAATCAGGAATGGATAAAAATGAATCAAGGACTTAACGTTGCGGATCCTATGAGACGATCAACAATCAAATGGAGGTTGGACTGAGGAACATGCACAAAGCCTACTTTAGGGACCAAAGGTGAGATCCATTTGGCTTCTGTGAGATGGATAAAGGAAACCCCAAATGGGTTTAAAAAGAAACTTAAAATTTTATTTTTATTTTTAAAAAAAACCTAGAAGGGTTGCACGGTTTACCTGTATGGTTTCCCAAAGTGTGCAGAAACCATGTGCACCTCACAGTATGGCAAGGGGAAATTTGCATGGTTACCTCATATGGTTTTACTAATTGTGTGAAATCAGTGTTAAATCATTTGTTAAGAACTTGAAACTTTTCATACATCTCCCACAGTTTAGACTAACCTTGCGCAAACCGTGCACAAGGTCATTTGCAGCCCAAAACATTATTCTGACCCCCGAACAAGCCCCAGAAACCTCCAAAACACCCGTGATCAAGTTAGTAATTCACATAAGGCCATAATAAGATAATTTAAAAGATACAAAAATTAGCACTACCTCGTAAAAAAACTGGAGTTCTTTAAATCTTCCCCCTTATAGCAATTCACCCTTGAATTACTCTCTGAAGGGTGGTCAAGATTCGTCTGAGAACAACTCTGTCCACTGATCACGTACGTCGGCCTCCCTCTCCCAAGTCTCATCATGTAAATGGTCATGATTCCATATAACCTACACTAGAGTAACAAACCATCCCTAGAGAACCATCATGCTCCTGTAAACGATACAAATCAGATGCTCTTCAAATGATGCATCAACCTGAAGCTCAACCTCCTCTTGCGGAAAAACAATTTGATGGGTATTAGTGGTAGTGACGCAGATAAGATACATGGAAGAATTCGTTCATGGTCGATACCTCTGAAGTAACTTCAACCGATAGGAAAACAACCAAATTCTCCATAGAATCTAGAACGTTCTGACATATCACGATGAATGTTTACTCTGTCTCATAATCCGCCTAGGTCCCAGCCTAAGTGAAACACGTAAAAAAATTGGATCCCCATACTTGAACTCTATAGGTCATCTAAAGAAATATTTATATGATTTTTGATGAGACTATTTAGTATTCATCCTCTTCTGAATCAACTGGACCTACTCAAAAGTCTCTTGTACAAGACTCATTCATAGTAAATAATCCTCTGCTACCTCTAACTAGCATAGGGAAGAATGACATGGCCTACTGTATAAAGCCACATAATGTTTCATCTGTATCATAACCTGATAACTATTATTATAGGAAAACTCAACCAGGGGAATGTGCCTCTCCAAAGATCCCTCAAAATCTTGGTTGTATGCTCGCAGCATGTCCTCTAGCATATGTATTGTACGCTCTCACTAGACATTAGTATGAGGGTAATATGGTATACTTAGAAGCACTTGTGTACCTAGTTCCCACTTGAAACTCTACCAGAAAAAGATGTAAAGTGGGAATCCCTATCTGAAATGATAGTTCTGGGAACCCCATGAAGTTATACCACCTCTCATATGTACAAATTTCAAAGATCATCCACACTAAAGTTCTCCTTGATCGGAAAGAAATGTGAAACCTTCATAATCCTATCAATGACAACCCACACAGCATCACTAACTCGATGTGAACTCAACAAACCAGTCATGAAATCCATTGAGACATCATCCCATTTCCACTCCGGGATAAGTAACTAATGTAAAAGACCATATGGTCGCTAATGTTCCACCTTTAGCTACTAACAAGTGGAACACCTTGTAACAAAAATATTTACCTCACGCTTCATTCCTGGTCATCAATACCAACGTCACAAGTCACGGTACATCTTGGTAAATCTAAGATGTATTTCCAAATATGAAGCGTGAAACCCCCGAATCAACTCCTCGTGTATATCCATTTTAACCTAGAAACATTAATGGATACACAAGATTTAATAATCACCCACCGTCCAACCAGGAGGAGGTTCCTCACTTGCCACACCTTCCTATAGAACAAGGCCTTCAGAATCCAATAGCTTCCTCATCCTAACTCTATCCAACATGGTAGAGGAAATAGCTAAATATGAATGAAAAGTATTCCCTTATCTGTCATGCACCTCTAGATACATCTCAGAGAAAAACTCCATAGCTACCACATGCTACTAGCCTACTGCATTTCCGGTATTTGAGTTCTTCTGCTTAGTGCATCAGCCACTTCATTTCCCTTACCATGAGTTTAGGCAAGCTCGAAGTCTATTTACTATTGGTACTCCACCCACCATCACATCCTCAAATTCAGATCACACTGCGTAAATATATACTTGAGGCTTTTGTGGTCCGTGTACACCACAAAACACTCTCCCAATTGATAGTGCCTCCAGTAGTGCAACGCATTAACAACAACTGCTAACTCATTATTGTTCATAGGGTAGTTCTTATTGTGAGGTCTCAGATATAGAGACTCATATGCCATGACTCGATCTCCATGCATCAACACTGCCCCCAACCCAATAGATGAAGCATCACAGTAAACCATGTAACTCTTTCCCTACTTTGGAAGTATTAAGATTGTGCTGATTTCAACATCCCTTTCAGCTCCTGAAAGTCTATCTCAAAAGATTTTGACCACACAAACTTCACACCCTTCTTTGTCAAGCCCATAGACGTTTCTTCTAATCATGAGAAGTCAGGTATAAAATTCATGTAGTATCTAGCTATCCCCAAGAAGCTTCATATGTCAAAAACATTCTTGGGATGTTCCAAGGAAACTACAGTTCTCACCTTATCTAGGCCCACTAACACTTATGTCTCTGAAATGATGTTACCTAGGAAGTGAATCTGATCCATATAAAATTGGCACTTAGAAAGATTATCATATAACTAATGCTCTCTCACTATATTCAGAACACTCTAATGATTTTTTGTATGGTTTTGTCAATTTTGAGAATACACCAAGATGTCATCCACAAAAACCACCACAAAAAGAGTCGAAGTAATGATGTACCAATTGTTTCATCAAATCCATGAAAAATATTGGTGCGTTTATGATACTAAATGGAATAACCAGATACTTTTATAACCCATACCTACTACAAAAGGTTGTATGAGGTATGACTATAGGTTCAACACACACATGGTGATATCCTAACCTTAAGTCAATCTTTGAGAACACTCGAGCTCCTCGAAGCTGGTCAAACATGTAATCTATCCATGGAATAGGATATCAGTTTTTAACCATTAGCTAGTTTAGTTTCTGACAGTACATGCATTGATTAAGAGTTCCATATTTATTTTTCAAAAAAATCATCAGTGAACCCCACGGTGAAGTATTGGGTATGATAAACCCCTTTATCTCCAATTCCACTAGCTGCCTTTTGAGCTCCTACAACTCCTTTATAGCCATCCAATAAAGAAGAATGGATATTATCACAGCTCTGAGCACCAAATCTATGGATAACTCCACCACTCTCTTAGGAGGTGAACCAAAAAATGTTTCAGTAAAAATGTCCCTGAAGCGCAAAACCGCTAGAGGAAAGTCTGCATGACTCACTCCCTGATCATCCATAAACAAACTAGCAATTTGGGATTTCATCCCACCCATCCCACGATGCTCTGGTCCAACCCTTATTCCTTGGACACCCCATTTACCCCTATTAATAAACACTACACCCTATAAAGATGTTAAAGTCATCCTCCAGCAATATCAGTCAACATACTTCTAATAAGCCATGAGCTAGTCCATTCTGAGAATGACGTAAAACATTGTCGTCTCAATGAAATAAAGATTCTAGATGAAGTGGAACCCACCAACCTCAAGGGGACACTCCATGCATTGGATTATATCACCCTTTCTAACTACCAATGGTGTGTCTAGCATCAACACGCCCTCATAAATCAAAACCTCATGCTGAAGTCTTTTTACCACTCAGGTAGAGATAAAACTATGGGAGGCACCTGTATCGAAAATAGAAGATTCAATAGTAGAATCTAAAAAGAGTGTACCCTTCACTATAGATGTTCTGGTATCCTAATCTTGTTGGTTCTGTTGCACTACATAAGTTTGTCATGTACCACGGCCCTATGACACTACCCAGCTGCCTTGAGCTAATCCACCCTACAGCCTATGAGATCTCAGTGTCTGGCTACCATGTCCAAAAACACCACTGACCTGACCTAGTCATCCTATACTACTCCAGCTCCCAGCCTAATGTGTAGTTGAAGAACCTTCTCCTGAACCAAATGTCAGATCTAACCCCTACCGCTCTAAACTAGAGGGAAGGTCCTACAAAACTGTTGTGTGTTCCCCATCCTACCATAATATGGGCACTTGAATAGGTCGTTGTCGCACTTATTCTTCTTCTAGCCTCACCAACCACTCTGATGGAAATATACCAAAATGAATGCACCAATAGCCTAACTAGAACTCGCGTTGAGAAAAACCTCAAAATAGTGCTTCCCGCCTGAAGACGTAGATCCAATGGGGTAAAAAACGGCATTCCCATGTTCTGTACCCCCATATTCCCTCATGTTCTGCACTGTAATCAGTGTCTTATTCACAATCTCAGTTATATAAGGCATCGTGAACACATTCACCTAAGATCTTATTGCATGTATGAGACCTTCCATGAGGCACCTCACCCTCAATAACTCATTAGTGAGATACATCTACACAAAATTCTATAGCTTTGTAATGTATGGTAAGTATTCCATAACTTCAATCACTCCCTTTTATATATGTATGAACATAGTATCTATAAGGCCCCAGGCTTAAACCTTACTTAATCTTGAGTTATTACAAGATTACACATTGAGGATCTTTTCAGGTTTAGAGTTTTAGAGAATTAGATCATGAAACTTGCATTACATTCCACATTTAAACAAAGTGGTTACATAAAAGACAGTATTCATTCTTCCCATCAATGGAAACATATTTAAAATATAACACGGATTCTTTCTTGACACATCCTCGACATTATCATCACATCATGTACCTTTCCCTTGACCTGTGAAAAACATTTCAAAAACTTGGGATGAGCATAAAAAGCTCAGTAAGAGTTATAAAAATATAGAAATGAAACATAAGTTCATATATACATTAGGATGAAATCACACATTAACCATAAAACATAGGCATATCAAATCATGAATAAATCATAGAAAACATAAGACATAAAGGTAACTTGAGTCATTCATAACATTCTTACGTAGGGAGTAACCCTCTTAGTTATGTTTGGAATACCCATTACAGTATATTCCCTAAATCTCTTCGGAGAAACCTTAACGTTTCACTCCTTCGCGTTACCCAATGCATTGGAGAGCTATAACGGGCTCACCCGCCCTTAGTTTATCACGGAACCACACGTCTTCATAATAATTCCCAAGAACCATAACATAATCATATCACATAAAACATGCATAAAGGAAACATAAAATTTCCACATTTCAATCACGAGATATCAATACAACACATTGATATAAAAACATTATGAAAACCATTTTCAATACCAAAATAAAAGAAAAGTAAAATATGGTATTTATTTTTCTTTTAAAAAGAAGGTATGGCTTGTAGAGGAAGCCGAAACTCCAATAACGGTCACGACGGCGGAGAAGTCGTTGTCGCCGCATACGTACGACAAAAACATTCCCTTTTGTCGTTTAGTAAACGCTTCATATAAAAAAGATTCCTTTTGATTAAACGTAAAAGTCAAAGGGGTTTATACACCGTATAAAAGAAAGTTGTGTATAAAATAAAATATGCCTCAATGAAAGGAGATTGAGACGAAGTCCCATACCACCTTCAAGCTTAAAATTTTAAACCATTAATATCCATATAAATAAATCCTTAAAACCATTTTGAAAACATGGATATTAATAAGAACAAATAATTAAAGCATTTAAAACGATATTCTGGTTAAAGGGGTTTTACCAAAATTAGAGACACTTGAATACAATAATTGAGGAATAACATTTAGTCAGAACATTATAATATCATGAGAATAAATGGATTCGTGATATAATACTCTAAAGGATTGTATATACACCATATAAGAGTGAATTGGTGCATAACAACAATGAACCCTCAATAGAAATGTCAAATGTGATGAAATCCCTTATAAAGAAGGTATCCTTAAATTAAGGACAAATCAATATCAAAAATATGTGTGACAATTATAAATACACAAAATATAAGTGGATATTAAGTGTAAAACAATAAAATTTCATTCACACATATTCAATGGATGACATATTCAATGACTACATGTTGTACCCAAAGAAATCGAAATTGGGTTAAAAAGTTCCCTTGACAGCCTAACGGCATAACATCAAAAAGAGTTGATGAGAGATAAAATGTGTATCTCATCACTTGGACATAAAATTTACATCAATAAGGATATATGATAACATATCCCAACATAACAATATGTAAATTAAAAGACCCAACAAAAGAAGTCTTTTAAAAAAGAGGAGGGTGAAAGGTTCCCTTACCGACTTGGGTATCTTTCAAAACATACACCCCATGAAAGAAGGACAATAAATTATCGATGTAAATACTCATAAAGGAAAGTATATTACACAAAGTGTAGAATAATGGCAGTACATACACCACTCAAAGAAATTGTGGCAAATGTAGCATAAATCTCATGGGAATAAATGTGAGATGAAAAATCCCTTACGAAAACTCGGCATCCTAACGGCGCCACATAGAACTTCCAAAAATGGATTGATGAGATCAAATAGGGTATCTCATCACATTACAACAAAATGTAAAGAAATAGGAATATGAAATAACATCCCCCATCATAACAAATAGGAGCTTAAAAGAAGTGACATAAAGGAGAGTACTTAAAAAGAAAGAGAGAGGTTAGATCTCTTACGAAAGTTCGGCAGCCTAACGGCGCCACTCAAAACATCGAAAATGGGTTGATGAGAGAGAATAGGGTCTCTCATCACATGAACATAAAAAATTACAGTAAGTTTAGTATAAAAGATCATCCCAATAACAAAAAAGATGAGCTTTAAAAGGAATGACATAAAAGTTTGTACTTAAAAAGAAAGAGAGGAGTAGGATCCCTTACCTCGGGTCCGACTTGACTCGATCATTATTTAACGTCCTGAATAATAAACTTGAGTTAATTTATACTTGATTAAGAACCTTTTAAAAGTTCATTATTCCTTTTATATCAATAATTGACATGTTATAAACATTATGTAATCATTTAAGTTAATAATATTTGTTTTGCCGATATTTGGTTCTTAAGTCGAAAGTGGACTTCTTACAATTACATGTTGTTCATGTGGTCAAAGATTCTTTATATCTAGAATGACATTCCTGATTTGGATATCATATATATCATATATATCCAGCATATACATGTATTTATAATATTACATAATCATTTAGAGGTAAGAAATGAAATGCACCGTTCATGGAGACGGTAAGCCGTACGTACGCATGAACGCTACTTTCATTTCTATCTCATACTTTAATGGAAAGAAATAATAATGATATATAGGTATATAATATTTCCAGTATAAAATCATATATAATAACATTAAATCCATCCCTTATACGTCCCACGTATGTCATTAACGAATCACATCACTTTGAGGGGGCGGTAGTCCGCACTTCCTAAAATGAAGATATCGCGTATACCCATAATGGAAGCCATAAAGGTAAGGCAAAAATGAAAAATACAGAAGTATAAGTAAAACATAAACATATTATATATCATATATAAAAATAGTGACATCATAATGGACACCTTTTAAGGTGTTAAATGAGTATTGAACAATCATCGTTTCGGGAGGCAGAATTTCGCCATCCACGGAAACCGTATGTTCTTTAACCATTTGATGTAGTTGTGTGAGAGTGTAGCTCGAATAAATCTTATAAAAACATCCTCGTATATTGAAGATACTGGTGTTGTTACAAAAGAAGTAAATAAAAAGAGTTTAGGGGGTTGGAGAAGCAAAATAAAACAAATGAACATGAGAGAATGAATTACCTTTAAAAGTGTAACTCCTTTTGATTTGAGCATAAAGGCTTCCTTTAAAAGGATTCTGCCCAAAGGGAATCCTCTAGGATGAGGATAGGGATGTGGAGAGAGTAAATGAGTAGGGGTTGGCCGATCCAAAGGCTTGAGGAGTGTGTGAAATGAGGTAGAGGTGGGGGCCTTTTATAAGAGGAGAGGAGGGGTACTTTTCAAAAGTAAGAAATATTACTTTATTTGAAACAATTTTCGGTTTTAAAAGGTCCCAAATTGATATTATTCGTGGATAAGGTGTTAAGGGTTCGAAATACACTCATCCAATAAGTTTTGGACATGTTTAGTTCATAGATTTTACATTATTTTTCCATTTTATTTAAATCGTCAAATAATGATGTCATCGCTGCATCATTATTATGTCATAAATAATTTAATTTATTTAATGTCTAAAAATTATAAAAAAAAATAATATGATGTAGGAAATATTTTTATCTTTCCAATGACTATTTATAATCAAAAATATGACTTGTATAACCCCACTTAAAAATTGTTTTAGTAAAACATATCATGTTTGTGTCATTTTTACTTTTACATTAAATAAAAAGTTATTTATGTCATTTCCCAACCAATGTGGATCCATGGGGTACCCAAGTTGACCCATGTCTTGTATTGGTCGGCCATTACACATCCAATGAGGTTAGGACATGTGTTAAGTTCATTTCATTTTATTAAATCATTATTTTTACCTTAAACTACACTAATTACCACTAATCGCGATTAAAAACTTAATAAGTTACTATTCACCAAAAAATTATTTTTATCCCATTGAACCACATTTTACTTCTTAATGACAACCATGTATGTCAGATTTTTGAAATTCAAAACACATAAGTGGTAAAATTTCATTTAAACAAAAAATCGGCTTTTATAAGTACCACTTAGTGGTTTCACTATTCATCAAAAATTGAAGTTTTTCAGAAAAATCCCAAAAATTCACCCTAAGCTATATTTGATATTCCGAATTCAAAAATGAAGTCCATTTTAAAAAATTCAAAACATATTAGTCACATTAATTAATTTAATAATTAATTCCCGCTGTCAGAGCAAATAGCGTGTTTTTATAAAACAATAAGTATCAAAAGATTGACACTAGTTTAAGTCTGATTTCAAAGTGAAATTAATTCCAACGAACACTATTGGATTTAATGGTAAAAATGTTTTCTAATTTCACTTTAAAACCAATTCAAAATATTATCTAATCATATAAATAAATTAGATTAAAAATAGGTTTTGAATTAAAACACAACATTCTACACTATTCATTAAAAAAAGAACTTTATCGGAAAAATACCAAAAAATTACACAAAGTAAAATTTGATGTCCCGATTCTTAATAAGAGTTTTATTTGGTCCAAAAATTGTATAAGAGTGATAAAAACTATATTTAATGACAGTTCTCCATTAAAAGGCGATAAGTGAACCTTTAGTGAAAACTAGGGCATATACACCTAAAATTTAATTCTTTCCGTATTTTAAGCCTTTAGCTTTTATTGGATAAATGTAAAAACATTAAAAAACATATATAATCATATTTTAGTTATTTGTATCAATTCCCGCCAATACAACGGCTACATGTTAACTACCATTTGAAATAATATTATTTTATTATTAGAGTGCAACGTAAGATTCCCAAGAAACTCGTTGTTGCGTGTTGGGTACGCCATCGAGCATAGCGTCCCCTTTAAAGTCATATTAATATTTTATTCACAAATATGGATAAATACGAAAATGTCATATTCTTTATTTACCTGGGGTGTTACATCCTTCCCCCCTTTTGGGAATTGCGTCCTCGCAATTTTAAAATTGAGCTTGAAAACATCCTTGAAAGTCCCACATCAGAACAAGAGTCGGTAAAACAATCACTTTAAAATAAAGGAAGATAAGTACAGAGGTCACCCGAGTTAACCCATACTAGGATTCCATGTAGGAAAACATGGACATGGAGGAGAAAACATAGGGTCATGTTCTGATGGAGAGTGATAGAAAACATGTTTAGGAGAAAGTTAACCACAAGAAAATCACAAACTTGTGATGGGTTAAACGGTATTCGATTCCCCGGTAGGAAAAGTTAATAGACAACATTTTTGTTTTAAGTTTCTTTTTATTGAGGAATTTATTCATAAGGAAACATAATCACTTATCCTGTTGACTCTCAACTTTTACTAGATTCCTTAATCAAACTCATATATTTTTCCAAAAGACGAGTATTTAGGGAGACTTGTTCACATTAAGAGTACTATAATAAACTTCTAGAGAATCACCTAATCCACCAAATAGAACTATATACATCCCATGTCTTTAGGCTTTGACCAAAACCAAAACCAAAAAGGTTAGTACAAGGTCAGATAATCCAGAAAAGGATAACCCTTTATAAAAAGAAAATCTATTCTTAACCTCCAAAATTTGTCCAACAAAACCCAAAGTTCAACGAGGACCATTCTATAATCAATTTGTCCATTAAATTCTTCAAATTAAACCAATATAAGATTGAAACCCAAATATTTGAAGGATTTAGTCACATAGTCTTCCAAGTTAAATCGTAACATTTCTCTCCAAACAACATCAGTTTCCCCTAAAGTTACGTATTGAAAAGTAATTAACCTAATCACATATCCTCCAAGATAGGTTAATCATCTTCAAAAATAACCCAAAATCAACTTACTCTTAATTTATAAAATCATATAACTAGAAAGAATCATTCAAACTAACCAGGGACTTCACGTAGTCCAGTGGTAGGCCATAAATACCAGTCGCACTTTGGTTGTGGGTTCGATTCCCGCAGCTTTGTCCGACGCGACGGGTAGTCACACGGTCTACGTGTTGTCCTTTTTTCAAAACTATATAATTCTTAAAACATTCACCAAAATGAGATAAAATCTTCAAGAATAATCATAACATATTTTAACCTCAAGTTTATCTCATGCCCTTCATTTTCCATCATATCATATAATAACCCATAATTACCTCAAAAGTAAGGATCATATAAACCCTAATGGTTACCTTAATAATTATTACCTGAATTTCCACATCGAGTTGGCCATCTCGTACATGATCCATTAGAGAACTCACCAAGGTTGAAGTGATTGATCATGACTCCTTGATAGTTGGTTTAGAACAACTATGAGATTCCTCATTGAATCCCCCATCTCATCCAGTATCTTAATCAGAGAACCACCACAGTTTCCTTCAAACCCATTGTCACTTTGGTGCCTACTAGATCCAGCTACTAACTAAAACCAAAAAGTTCAGTGTGATTATATCAACAAAACCATCATGTACTAATGAGGAAGGTAAACACTAAGATATACTTACTCATTCACTTTATCTAAAATTAGGACTCTTTCTGAAATCCTAACCATTATGGTAATGTCACTTATGCTTAAAGAATACCCTAACCTCTAAAGTTATCTAAACCGACCTTTGATACCAACTATAAGGCCCCAGCCTTAAACCTTACTTAATCTTGAGTTATTACAATATTACACATTGAGGATCTTTTCAGGTTTAGAGTTTTAGAGAATTAGATCATGAAACTTGCATTACATTCCACATTTAAACAAAGTGGTTACATAAAAGACAGTATTCATTCTTCCCATCAACGGAAACATATTTAAAATATAACACGGATTCTTTCTTGACACATCCTTGACACTATCATCACATCATGTACCTTTCCCTTGACCTGTGAAAAAACAATTCAAAAACTTGGGATGAGCATAAAAAGCTCAGTAAGAGTTATAAAAATATGGAAATGAAACATAAGTTCATATATACATTAGGATGAAATCACACTTTAACCATAAAACATAGGCATATCAAATCATGAATAAATCATAGAAAACATAAGACATAAAGGTAACTTGTGGCATTCATAACATTCTTACGTAGGGAGTAACCCTCTTAGTTACGTTTGGAATACCCATTACAGTATATTCCCTAAATCTCTTCGGAGAAACCTTAACATTTCACTCCTTCGCGTTACCCAATGAATTGGAGAGCTATAATGGGCTCACCCGCCCTTAGTTTATCACGGAACCACCCGTCTTCATAATAATTCCCAAGAACCATAACATAATAATATCACATAAAACATGCATAAAGGAAACATAAAATTTCCACATTTCAATCACGAGATATCAATACAACACATTGATATAAAAACATTATGAAAACCATTTTCAATACCAAAATAAAAGAAAAGTAAAATATGGTATTTATTTTTCTTTTAAAAAGAAGGTATGGCTTGTAGAGGAAGCCGAAACTAAAATAACGGTCACGGCGGCAGAGAAGTCGTTGTCGCTGCATACGTATGACAAAAACATTCCCTTTTGTATTTTAGTAAACGTTTCGTATAAAAAAGATTCCTTTTGAATAAACGTAAAAGTCAAAGGGGTTTATACATCGTATAAAAGAAAGTTGTGTATAAAATAAAATATGCCTCAATGAAAGGAGATTGAGACGAAGTCCCATACCACCTTGAAGCTTAAAATTTTAAACCATTAATATCTGTATAAATAAATCCTTAAAAACATTTTGAAAACATGGATATTAATAAGAACAAATAATTAAAACATTTAAAGCGATATTCTGGTTAAAGGGGTTTTACCAAAATTAGAGACACTTAAATACAATAATTGAGGAATAACATTTAGTCAGAACATTATAATATCATGAGAATAAATGGATTCGTGATATAATACTCTAAAGGACAGTATATACACCATATAAGAGTGAATTGGTGCATAACAACAATGAACCCTCAATAGAAATGTCAAATGTGATGAAATCCCTTATAAAGAAGGTATCCTTAAATTAAGGAAAAATCAATCTCAAAAATATGTGTGATAAATATAATAACACAAAATATAAGTGGATATTAATTGTAAAACAATAAAAGGTCATTCACACATATTCAATGGATGACATATTCAATGACTACATGTTGAACCCAAAGAAATCGAAATTGGGTTAAAAAGTTCCCTTGACAGCCTAACGGCATCACATCAAAAAGAGTTGATGAGAGATAAAAAGTGTATCTCATCACTTGGACATAAAATTTACATCAATAAGGATATATGAGAACATATCCCAACATAAAAATATGTAAATTAAAAGACCCAACAAAAGAAGTCTTTTAAAAAAGAGGAGGGTGAAAGGTTCCCTTACCGACTTGGGTATCTTTCAAAACATACACCCCATGAAAGAAGGACAATAAATCATTGATGTAAATACTCATAAAGGAAAGTATATTCAACAAAGTGTATAATAATGTCAGTACATACACCACTCAAAGAAATTGTGGCAAATGTAGCATAAATCTCATGGGAATAAATGTGAGATGAAAAATCCCTTACAAAAACTCGGCATCCTAACAGCGCCACATAGAACCTCCAAAAATGGATTGATGAGATCAAATAGGGTATCTCATCACATTACAACAAAATGTAAAGAAAGATTAATATTAAAGAACATCCCCCATAATAACAAATAGGAGCTTAAAAGAAGTGACATAAAGGAGAGTACTTAAAAAGAAAGAGAGAGGTTAGATCTCTTACGAAAGTTCGGCAGCCTAACGACGCCACTAAAAACTTCAAAAATGGATTGATGAGAGAGAATAGGGTCTATAATCACATGAACATAAAAATTACAGTAAGTTTAGTATAAAATATCATCCCAATAACAAAAAATATGAGCTTTAAAAGGAATGACATAAAAGTTTGTACTTAAAAAGAAAGAGAGGAGTAGGATCCCTTACCTCGGGTCCGACTTGACTCGATCATTCTTAAACGTCCTGAATAATAAACTTGAGTTAATTTATACTTGCTTAAGAACCTTTTCAAAGTTCATTATTCCTTTTATATCAATTATTGACATGTTATAAACATTATGTAATCATTTAAGTTAATAATATTTGTTTTGCCGATATTTGGTTCTTAAGTCGAAAGTGGACTTCTTACAATTACATGTTGTTCATGTGGTCAAAGATTCTTTATATCCAGAATGCCATTCCTGATTTGGATATCATATATATCATATATATCCATCATATACATGAATTTATAATATTACATAATCATTTAGAGGTAAGAAATGAAATGCACCGTTCATGGAGACGGTAAGCCGTACGTACGCATGAACGCTACTTTCATTTCTATCTCATACTTTAATGGAAAGAAATAATAACGATATAGAGGTATATAATAATTCCAGTATAACATAATATATAATAACATTAAATCCATCCCTTATACTTCCCACGTATGGCATTAACGAATCACATCACTTTGAGGGGGCGGTAGTCCGCACTTCCTAAAATGAAGATATCGCGTATACCCATAATGGAAGCCATAAAGTTAAGGAACAAATGAAAAATACAGAAGTATAAGTAAAACATAAACATATTATATATCATATATAAAAATAGTGACATCATAATGGACACCTTTGAAGGTGTTAAATGAGTATTGAACAATCATCGTTTCGGGAGGCAGAATTTCGCCATCCACGGAAACCGTATGTTCTTTAACCATTTGATGTAGTTGTGTGAGAGTGTAGCTAGAATAAATCTTATAAAAACATCATAGTATATTGAAGATACTGGTGTTGTTACAAAATAAGTAAATAAAAATAGTTTAGGGGGTTGGAGAAGCAAAATAAAACAAATGAACATGAGAGAATGAATTACCTTTAAAAGTGTAACTCCTTTTGATTTGAGCATAAAGGCTTCCTTTGAAAGGATTCTTCCCAAAGGGAATCCTCTAGGATGAGGAGAGGGATGTGGAGAGAGTAAATGGGTAGGGGTTGGCCGAGCCAAAGGCCTGAGGAGTGTGTGAAATGAGGTAGAGGTGGGGGCCTTTTATAAGAGGAGAGGAGGGGTACTTTTGAAAAGTAAGAAATATTACTTTTTTTGAAAATGTTTTTCGGTTTTAAAAGGTCTCACATTGATATTATTCATGGATAAGGTGTTAAGGGTTAGAAATCCACCCATCCAATAAGTTTTGGACATGTGTAGTTCATATATTTTACATTATCTTTCCATTTTATTTAAATCGTCAAATAATGATGTCATCGCTGCATCATTATTATGTCATAAATAATTTAATTTATTTAATGTCCAAAAATTATAAAACAAATACTATGATGTAGGAAATCTTTTTATCTTTCCAATTACTATTTATAATCAAAAAATATGACTTGTATAACCCCACTTAAAAATTGTTTTAATAAAACATATCATGTTTGTGTCATTTTTACTTTTACATTAAATAAAAAGTTATTTATGGCATTTCCCAACCAAAGTGGATCCATGGGGTCCCCAAGTTGACCCATGGCTTGTCTTGGTCGGAAATTACACATGAAATGAGGTTAGTACATGTGTCAAGTTCATTTCATTTTATTAAAGCATTATTTTTACCTTAAACTACACTAATTACCACTAATCGCGATTAAAAACTTAATAAGTTACTATTCACCAAAAAATTATTTTTATCCCATTGAACCACATTTTACTTCTTAATGACAACCATGTATGTCGGATTTTTTGAAATTCAAAACACATAAGTGGTAAAATTACATTTAAACAAAAAATCAACTTTTATAAGTACCACTTAGTGGTTTCACTATTCATCAAAAATTGAAGTTTTTCAGAAAAATCCCAAAAATTCACCCTAAGCTATATTTGATATTCCGAATTCAAAAATGATGTCCATTTTAAAAAATTCAAAACATATTAGTCACATTAATTAATTTAATAATTAATTCCCGCTGTCAGAGCAAATAGCGTGTTTTTATAAAACAATAAGTATCAAAAGATTGACACTAGTTTAAGTCTGATTTCAAAGTGAAATTAATTCCAACGACCACTATTGGATTTAATGGTAAAAATATTTTCTAATTTCACTTTAAAACCAATTAAAAATATTATCTAATCATACAAATAAATTAGATTAAAAAGTGGTTTTGAATTAAAACACAACATTCTACACTATTCATTAAAAAATGAACTTTATCGGAAAAATACCAAAAAATTACACAAAGTAAAATTTGATGTCCCGATTCTTAATAAGAGTTTTATTTGGTCCAAAAAAATTTATAAGAGTGATCAAAACTATATTTAATGACAGTTCTCCATTAAAAGGCGATAAGTGAACCTTTAGTGAAAACTAGGGCATATACACCTAAAATTTAATTCTTTCCGTATTTTAAGCCTTTAGCTTTTATAGGATAAATGTAAAAACATTAAAAAAAATATATAATCATATTTTAGTTATTTCTATCAATTCCCGCCAATACAACGGCTACATGTAAACTACAATTTGAAATAATATTATTTTATTATTAGAGTGCAACGTAAGATTCCCAAGAAACTCATTGTTGCGTGTTGGGTATGCCATCGAGCATAGCGTCCCCTTTAAAGTCATATTAATATTTTATTCACAAATATGGATAAATAAGAAAATGTCATATTCTTTATTTACCTGGGGTGTTACAGTATCCCACTCTACTCATAGATTCATGGGGTAAAATAATTCATAGAATTGGGTTTGGAATTTATTCCAACCCATATCATGCAGCCCATCTGCTTGATTTAAAACATCACACCAGTGCCTTTCTACTCCACATAGAATATACGTTGCAAGCTTGACTCTTCTCTTCGGAGGAACCTACATATGCTCAAAAATTTCTAATGTGGTCTCTAGACACAGTTCTGCAGCATGTGGTCCACCATCCCTTGAAAAAATAGGAGGCTTTTACTACTAGAACATTCATGTCATCTCATCCATAGTTAAGGCTGGCTTCAATGCTCCTTATATCTTCTGTGTATAGCGAAAGAAACACTCGCAGAACTATGCCTCAACACCGGTATTTGGAAAAACCTCAGTTGTCGTAGCTGGAGCTATAGGAGGATCAAGCGGTAGCCTGTGGCCCACTATCTTTGAAGTATGATAATCACCTCTATCACGGTGTACCACTGGAGTTCGTCATGGTGGCATGTATCTATAATGCCAAACACACACCTCAGGAAGGAAAAAAACAAAGAACAAAGCTAAAAAGTATAAGATAGGTCAAAAACCTCAAAGATTCCAAGTCAAACCCACACCCTGCTCTTAAATCTATGACTATATAAAGAACAACCAACGAACCACGAGAAACTATGCCCCTTACCCACTCAAAGTCTTGGTCAAGGTCAAGTCACTATTCACCATTCAAGTATAATTTTCATTTCACATTCAGTTATTCAGAAAATTTTACCAATGTTTTACCAATTTATGAATCCATGAGGGCCCATAACACCTCATAAACCCAAAACATGGTTCTCATTTCAACTATACATGTTACAAGTTCATTTAACATTTACATTCCATTAGGGCGTCATTCACCAATTTATAAGGGAACATACTCATTATGGATTGGAAGATGACGTCACACCTTTATCCATTGCATCCTACTAAAATAATAGTAGGCACAACTATCACATAAACTATCACAACAATATTCAATATCTAATGTATCCTATATGGCATGGAATAATGCATGTAACATGATTCTAACAAGTTTTTATATGATGCATGAGATGGAACACCCTCATCTCATCTGGTTTCTACAAAAATAGAACCCACAATTACATCAATAGTAATAGAAAAAAATCAAGTGTGTCACCCAACTATGAAATAAAATCAACTATAATAGTCAAAATATATAAAATCAAAACTCAATTCGAGGAAATTTGGATTTTCCCTTTATGTGGGGTTGCTACTCCCGGACATAGTTTATTACCAAATTTCTTTTCCTTCCTATCGCTATCTATTGCCACCCAATAGTAAGTCAAACCAGAAAAGAAATTCCTCTAATACAACTTTGTAATGTCCCTCACCCAGATTCCACGTTATGGTGCCCGGATTCTGGTTGGAGACATGACCTCAAGCACATCTCCCCAAATGACAAAGGTTAATGACTAGCAGTGAGGTCCTAGGTGAGTCAGTGGGGAGACTAAACCCTCATTACCATAGTATCACAGCAGAAGTCAAATATATAATAAATAGCATAAGAAAAATAAACAGAAGACAACTGAAGTAAGAAAAGATAGGAATACATATCAATAACTATAAGTGTCTCATATACAAAATTATTTAGATGGTGCAATTATCTATAATGAATCCAAAAATGTACATGTAAATGTAATACAGTACAAGTATCCCAAAAAGAACGAAAGGCCAAAAAATTATCCCAGCATCACAAGCCTCAGCTTGGTCCTAAGCTCCCCTGATCCAAAGACACAGTCAACAACCTATACTATGGTGCTTGAACTTGTCATCACCTACAACCATGTAATCTGTTTGGGTCCCGGAAAAGGCCCAAACAGGGTGTGAGATAAACATCCTTGTAGGCAACCACCCAGGTCTATACCATTCTAAAAAAATATAAATAAGTGCTAACAAGTGTGAACAAGTAGTAAAGTGAAGTGAATTCCCATGGCATATGTCTATTGCACAATGTAAAACAAACCAACCCTCAAGTATACATGAAAAAGAGTCAAATCCTAACAAGGAATATATAACAAGTAAACACAAAAATCACATTTCCATATTGTATATCCAACTATATCAAGAAAATCACCACCACGCTGTATAGAGAATACAAGTATCCCACAACCACACCAAATAGTTATGTCAAATATCCTATGGCTATGTTCTATAGAGAGGTGTAAACTTCAAGGGCTAGATCCATGGTGTTAGTAGACCGATCCATCTATATAAAATAATTATAGACCATGAAGGGATAGATCCAAGGAGCTTTTACAAGGCATCCCATTCAGTCCCATGGGCATCCCTGGTGGAAACTCATTTAGGAATGGGTTGGGATCCTAAAAGAATTGAAATAGAAAGTCCTACGCGAGCCCAAGAAATACAGATCCATGGGGTAGCAAGGCTCGAGGCCTTCTATTGAATCAAGACCCAAGGGGCAGAGTCAACCCAAAGTGTCCACTACCGCATTCCAAATCCATGGGGAGCAGTCTAAGGAATCTATCAAAACATTCCATTAATAATTCAATCATTCTAATTGAACATTCATTCCATGTGGGTATACCTACTCACATCAACCTGCACAAGCCATTGGTATACCCACTCCTGAAAACCATTTATCAACTACAAACATATGGGACAACCCTCCCATATAACCCATTTAGAAACCATTATTCATTTAATATAGTTATACCCACCCATATTATCCATTTAACATGCCAAACTATCAGAAAAGGCAAGGCATAATACAATATTCCTTAAAAAAGAGGTAATACATCTCCTAAACAAGATACTTATGCTATTAAGGAATTAATAGGATTCCTCAAACTAGGAAATAACAAGCACAAACCACTTGGGTGGTTTAAACGTGCATGAAAAATTTATTTACTTAAGGAGCACCCCTCAGGTGACCTCGAAATGAGGAACAAGTGCCAACAATATTAAACAAAACCTACAAGCATTATCACAAGATCCTCCAACATCTATGAAAATAATATCACTAAAATACAAGTCCTTGCTAGAAATTCTGATGGGTGACATATCATCCGAACGCCCAAAAAGCCCAAGAAAAGACGAAAGCAAGCATAGATCACCTACCTCACCTTGGTAGTAGAAAGCTCATCCAGTATCAAGTCTTGATTCATCCTGGTTAGGGAAAAATATAAAAAACGAATGAATAATGGGATATTAGGCCACGTCATCCGAAATCCAAATACCAAAATCATTGTTTTGAAGAATCAATAATGAAAAAAAGGAATTGAGGACTTTCTGTTGTGGATCTGATGAGACGATCGGTGATTGAAACAGATGTCGGATGGAGGAACATGCTCAAAACTACTTTAGGCACCAAAGGTGTGATTCATGTGGGCTTCTGTGTATAGGAGAAAAGATACCTCAAATGGTTTTAAAAAGAAACATAAGTTTTGAATTTAAAATTTAAAAAAAACACACCGCAAGGTTTCATGGTTTACCCGCACGGTTTCCCAAACTGTGTGGAAACCATGCGCACCTCACTGTCTAGTAAGGGTAAATTTTCACAGTTACCCTATATGGTTTTAAAAACATTGTGAAAGCGATGAAAACCCAACTTTTAAGAACCTATAAATTTTCTGACATCCAAAATAGTTTAGACTGACTATGCTCAAGCCATGTAAAAACCACACACTTGGTCCTTTTCTGACCAAAACTTGGTTCTGGCCTCCATACAAGCCCCAGATACCTCTAGAACACCTATGATCCAGTTAATCATTCACATCAGACCATAATAAGGCAATTTATCCAAAAATAATTGGAACATTACCTTATAAAAAACATGGGTTCTTGCAGACATTATATTTTTGGCCTTTTATAATCAACATGTGGATGGAAGGATAAAGAATCAATTATAAATGGATGAATTTATCCCCTTCCTTCATGAATTCTAGATTCTTTATTTTCAACTCCATGATTATTTGGTCTCTTTCCTCCCTAATTATGGATATAGTGGAATGATATTCCCTACTCAAAGAACATTCCATATTGTTTTCCATTCCCAAGGTTGTAATGTATAGAGTAGTCATAGTTATTGATCAGCTCCAACGAACATCATTAGATCAATTTAAATTAATTCTATATGAATATATAATTCAAACTCATTTTATTGTTATATATATGTCATATGTTTTCCCAAAGATTTAATGTATCCAAATCTTTTATGTGATGAATATTTCTAAAAACTGCTAATTCTACAGTGAGTAATTTTTCTCAAAATTCATTAATTGGAATTAAGAATAAACAAATAATTTATTATTTTGAATATGGACAGAACCCGATCCCTTTTTTATAACATCATTTTATATTACAAACCCTTCTCTAACATAGGGTAATGTGAATATTAGGGTAGTGACCATCCTCAATCTTTATTTTTTGAAATATTCATGAAATTCCTCGATATAATGAAACGTCACTCCCTTATATGTTAATTTGGTTAGTGTATTTTATAGCTTTGATATATTTCTCACAAAGCATCGATAATATCCCACAAACCCATGAAAACTATAGATTTTGATAATAGTGGTTTGTATAGGCTATTTCATGATAAATTTTTTCTTTTATGGATATAATTATATGATTTTTCTTATGATTACATAAACCAATAATGATACATTCTAAATCAAGATTAATAGTTTCTAAATTTTGACTATTGTGTGTCCTTTCTAAGGGTATTTTATTTAATTAGTAAATTATTTTCATGCTCTTACTTTCTATTTGAATATATATGAATATATTCTATAAATAAAACCGAAAATTGATTATGGTAGTCTATAATGACTCTACTTGATTGATTTATGAAGATATACGGACCATTAAAATGTAAAAATGTAATTAATATAAATTCCTAGTCTCAATCCCTTGTGTATAAAGTTATCATGTAAATTTTCTCACTTTTAACAACATAATTGAAATATCTTGATCAATGGTCATTCTTTGAAAATTGTTGAGCTTGTCTAAGTTTATCAAGAATATCGTTTATCTAGGGTAGTGGATACTGGTTCTTGATCATGATTTTATTAACCACGTGATAATCAATGAAAATATATATTAATCAATTATTCCTTTTAATAAGTAGGATAGGTGCACCCTATGGTGAGAAACTAGGTAATATAAAACCATTTCTCAAAATATCTTAGTATTTCTTAATAAATTACTCAAGTGCAATGGGAGTTATTCTATATATACTCTTTTAGATCATAATAAGTATGAGTTTTTTTTGAATGATGATCCTCATACAATAGGGTAATATATGGAATTTCATTAATAAATACATCTCCAGACTCTTATTTAATAGGCATGTCATCATCCTTGGTAATTTGATCCAAGAATCCCTCATTAATCGGTATCATAACCAATATTATATAATTTTCTTACACAGGAAGTTCAAAATCATATTTTCCTTAATAGTTGATAAAGTATTATTTGGGATATGAAATCAGATTTTTTTCTCTCTAAAATTTACATGTGCTTGATGTAAATAAATCCAATCCATACTTAATATTACATCAAAATCATACAAATTTAGAAGAAATAAATTTACTATAAATACCTTTCCTCAAATCACAATTTATGAAGAGTTATATATCTTAGACACAATCATCATTCAGAGATAATCATCCATAGATAGATGAACCTCAATTATTTGAGGTGCTAAATACACATTCATTAAAAAAATGTATGATATAAAATAATGTGAAGAACCAGAATCAAATAATGAATTCACATCTATATAGTGAAGGATAAGTGTACTGTTCACTAAATTATATTTATGATCGACCTTAATAGTGGTTATTTCATATGTTCTCCCTTGTTCATGTGGTTTGGGGGGTTTCTAGGATTTATTCTCTTCTTTTTCTTTGGGTTTAGGGCATTGATTCATGTAATGACTAAAATCCTAGAATTTAAAGTAGTGAATTTTTGTAGCACATTAGTAGGGGCCATCTTCTCCTCTACCATTTTAATCATCATCTTAACACCCCTTTTTCAGTTATGAGCCTAGTCTCCCACTTTACCGCACTTCAAACTCTTATTTTAACTATTGTTTCAACTACAGGTGTACTTATTCACACATTTCTAACATGTAGGTAGTTGAATTATCTTTCAACCATATGACTTATCATTAAATACTCTAGTATACTCTATTTTTACATTATTTTATCTAGAATAATTAGAGTTCTGAATATCCATTTCCACATTAACTGCACATTATACAGTATCTTCATAACTTTTACAATCTCTTTCGGTTAATTCCCTTCAAATGAGTAGGCTCTAAGAACGTAAACACAATCCATTGTTTTTATGTTATTGGAGAAGCCACTTTAAGGGTGATTGGGAACCAAATAAGACCGTAAACTACTATTCAATTTTACATTAAATATCCAAGATAACACTAGAGGAATATTTCATGATCCTTGAGAATTTTTCATCATAATTTTCCATAATTTTTTTCTCTCATTTCATTAACTACAAGAATTAACTCTTCATCATTATGAGGGGAGTTTGCATAAATAACATGATGAAGAATGATTTCTTGAATTCCTCTCATTATATAATGTTTAATTTGTCATTTTTCATTATATGATTATTAATATTCCAATACTGGTCAACATTTTATTTTAAATAATAGACAACCAAAATAACCAAATCATGTTCTAGTAAATAATGAATTGAAAATATATTTTCCATCACATCGATCAATTCGTTGGTAATAAGTGGTTTGGGTGACCCGTTAAATGATGGTGGATGTTGATGTATAATGGACTCATTAAAAATTTACTTCATTATTAGTGATTTAATGAGATCCGCATAGTTCACATTATAATTTATATCTTTTTCATTTTGAGTGATAATTGAAACCATATTTAGGACTCTAGTTCCCAACCCATTGGCCAGTTAATTGGAGAAATAACTACAATTATCCTCACAAATATTTTTATGTCAATTAATTGTGGATACATCTATTAAAAACCAAATATGTATAGTGTAAGTGATAAATAATTAACATCACAAGGAAATTAAATAAATAATCACATGAATATTTAACATTGAAAATAAATCTCACTCTTTGATACAAACAAGTTAGACTATGGTTATCAAAATTCAATTGAAATCCCTCATAGTTCTATATGAGTCATCCATGATCAATTATTATTATAATTTATTTCATAAATATATTCAAATCCCAAATAATGGTTTATAAAGTTCAAGGGAATTACCAAAATAATATCTCCGAGTAATTTAAAACTAGTTTTGTATTTATGATAAGAACTCATACACCAAAGTGATGATTAGTTAACACTCAACCATCAAATTTGGAGGTTTTCACCACTATTAGAATCTTTTATAGTTTTGTATCCAAGTATATAATCTTGAATGTGATTTAATTTATTTAAAACCACATATTATATACATTATCAAAACATTAGGATCTTTTCATATGTCAAGACATATTTTTAGGGTGTTCAATAATTGTTTCTGGAAATATATCCAAAATAAATAAAATAACAAATATAAATAACCAAAACCTGATGTAATTACAACTTAGGCAAACCAAGGGAAAAATTATTAAAAATAAATCTCACAAATAGTCACATAAACCAAGGAGGTAATGGTTTAGTGTCTGGTATATTAGCTATATAAAAATAATATTTTATAATATTTCTAAAAATTACCTATATTATCAACCTTTTAGATCATCTTTTAGACATCACATATGATATAATTATCTTAGTAACTCGAGGAATGGAAACATAATAAAGGGGTAAGCTTAGAGTCTCAGTAAGGGGTACTTATCGAATCTTCACATTTTATTGATGGTAATCATGTGGGAAACATGAATATGAGAGAAACAGCAGATAAAATGATCATTAAACATATAACTATAATAATTTCATCTATAAGGCATAATTAAAATAATATGGATTAGAAAAACAATCCAATAATTTTGAATTCAGGTATTATAACATAACAGTGTACAATACCTTAGTAAAGATTCATAAGCATGGAACATAATATAATATGAAAGGAAAAACAACTCATAAATGTGTTTTAATCATAAGTATATGAAAACCAATTGATAAAACTCATTGTTCCTTTTCCTTTTTTAAAAAAGTCATTTTGACCTAATATTAAAATGTTAGAAAACTCATTTTGTGCATCCCTTTAGAAACTAACTCATCATGTTCATGCATCATAATGTATAAAAAATAATTACGTTCATTATTTTGTAAATAATATCATTATATCTATTCATTACCATATCCCGATATATCAAACTTAACAAATGCATTAAAGGGCTATATAGGACCCGACCCATAATCATTTACACATATGTGTGCCACATAAAATTAATCATAATTATATATTAAAGAACCCAAGAAATAAAAATTGTTTTTGTAATTTTTTTGAAAAACAATAAAAAATATTAAATTATGAAATCAAAGGATATCAAAAATTCTGTTTACTAAAGGAATAAAATCCTAATATAATATAAAGGGTAGACAAAGCATTTCTTCATTAGAGAAAATCCTCATATGAAAATAATGGTGAGAATAAGAAAGACTTATAAACAATATTAAACATTGTAATTAAAATATATATGTATAAATATCATTGAAACAATTAATGATAAGGGAAAATAGTGCTTTTTAAAATCTTATTATTAGAGTTAAAAATATTGAATACTTTAAAGAAACAAAAGCTGAGATGATAAATTTAGTATGGAAAGTGTATTTTAGAACATGTAAAGAAATTTATTTAGTAAACATCAGGGATTTTTTTTATGGAAAACCATATTATATAAAAGTGAAAAATATATATTTTAAAATATATAATGGGAGATAAGATAAATATAAAATAAAATAGATATTTAGATTTCATTAAAGAAAATAATTTTGGTAGGGAAAACATGGTAAAGGAAGAGAATGTTATTATAAATTAATAGAATTAATCTCCATATAGAAAATATGAATATGATATTAAATAAGGTAATGTTAGGATCAAATAATCCTTGATGTTTATATTCATACATGAAATCTTATTCCCTAATGAGTATAAAATTGAGTCGATGAAACCCTTACCTTGAATTATTTCTTATTCAAAAGTTTTATCAACTCTTATATAAGAAACATAAATATTTTGAATCATGAATTTAAAAACCATATGATTTTATTGAAACATTTTTTTATAAAATTAATTTATAGTTATTCTTTACGCGTATATTTTTTAGTTATTATCTTATTTCAAAATTATGTGCTTTTAAATATGATCATTTCAAACTAATTTCATAATTACATATTGTTATTTATTATACTTCTAAATTTATTCACTAAAATTGTATTCATAATTAAATAATATTTTTTTCAATTATTACTTGAGTACTAACACATTAGGCCATGTACAGTGATATTATTTGTGAAAAAAGAATATTATGATGAAAAATTTCAATTGTATCTAATGATAAAAAGGTGATATATTAATATTTGTATTACATATTAATAAAAACATTATAGACTAATTAAAAACATAAATACATTATTATTAAATGATATTTTTATTATATAATATTCTTTTATTTTTTCTGATTTAAAAATTATAACATCGCTCATGTAGGTGGTTAAAATTGACCCAAACGAGAGCGTGCTATAATGATTTTATGAGTACAGTTATCTTTTTATATAACATTAACATGATATTTAAAAAAACTATACACATTATAAATATTTTTTACCCTCATTAAATTATTTTATAAAACCATCCATGTTTGGTGGTGATGAAAAATTAAATTCATTGTTCGTGGAGTCAGTAGTCTGTATAAATGAGAGATTAACATTTCTATTACTCAATATATGGGATAGAATGAAGGAATATAATAATTTATGAGTTCAGAATTATAATTTTTATATATTAAACATATTTATTCCTAAAATATTTCCTTTTTTCTTACCATGAGAGTTGACGTTTAAAAATGGACCACCTCGCTTTATAGAAGAAATAGTCTACACTTATACACGATCATTTTCATTTTGTTTTTCTTGGTTGAAAGAAAAATTTAAATAATTATTGTTTCATTGATATTATAGAATTAAAATTATCAATAACACTTTTATAGTTATATTATGATGGATTGAGTAATATTTTAATAGAAACATTAGGAAGAAATATTAATGACTAAAAAATACTAACTTCAAGGACTTAAGACTTCACTTTAATATCTCCCTGAAAATGGAGGTCGTAGGCTAACTAATGGATACTGTATTCTTATAAATATTATAAAGGTTTATAGGAGTGTAAAATGGTATATTTTCAAGATAAAATTATATTTTATAGGTTTACTAAGAGGTTATACAAGTGACACACTTTTAAAAGTGGAGAAAATTGTATTTTTGGAAGTACTAATTACATTTCAACAATTTTATGTTAGTATTTAGGGGTTAATGGATACAAATGTGTAAAATAATGTCATTTATGATGGTTTTCAAATACATATCTAATCCACATAGAATGTTTAATGTTTTTAAATGTTTTAGGTATTTTACACTTATTAAAACTCTTCAAACACTTTTTCACTTTTACCATGGAATCAAATGTTTTTAATATCCGTAATAATATATATGTTTAAAATTTGAATTATTGCATAATTTCTAAATATTGATTTGAAATATAGAAATTCTTTTTCAATAAAATGTCTCTAAATTTAAAAAATTTAATTTCTAATTAATTCACATAATACATAAAAATAGTTTTTACATTAAAATTATTTAATTAAAAAAATAACGAATAATCATATTATTTGGGAATAAAATTTAACCTATGTTCTAAAAAAATAGGTTTCCTATATTATTAGAGCATAATTTTTATCCCTAAATAACCATTTGACTTGTTAAAAGTTTTTATAAAATGTTATGTCTTATAGAAAAAATAACTAAGTCAAAAAGTTATTATTTTAGGAAAGCAATTTTTTATCACTATTCAGATAAATATTATTTATTTTAGAAAAGTCCCAAAAAAACAAAGCTAATATAATTTTAGAATAATAAATTCAAAAATAAAATTCATTTTATAAACTTATATTTCTATAATTCTATAATTTTATTCTTTAAATGATAATTAAATATATAAAGAAAAACTACATTTATTAAAAAATAAAATATATAAGGTTTGTGTGTTTTTTATCCTATTTTGTTTTAATTTATGATTTATTAGTGTATTCTTATCTAATATAGGATTTATTATTCTTAAAAGTTTCTTATCCAGTATGTCACAGATCATTTTAGTTTGGTGTTTAGTGTGAAAAATATTTTTGCCATCGTATTTTAGATAAATATTTACTAAAAACATGGGTGGCTACACTGTATTAATTTTTATTAGTTTGTCTCAGTATTTTTTTTATATTTAATTATGATACTCTTAATTAGGTACATTATAAAAATTCTCCATTTTCACTCTAGTGAGGATGAATCGAGTAGTAATAGTTGATGTCTTAACTCAAAGGGGTACAAGGTAGGAGGCCTATAACATATTAATGAATTTTAACTATTTTGTTTGTGATTTTTGAAATAAGAATACGTATTGAGAACTCATATTTTCATGATAGATCCCTAGTATGTTCTAATGTTATGATAGATTAGATTGAGACAATTATAACAGACATAGAAATGAAACACATCACTGATCAATTTTGAAATCACTTGATGAAAACATTTCTTTGTGTTAATTTGACTAGTTTTATGTTTTAGACCCAAATGAGTGTCAATTTATGAGAGAAAATATAGGGGGTCTTCATATGGACCCTTTTTACATTGTTAGAGGGTTCTGTAAGTGTGATTCATGTGAGGATAAAGGTAATTTGTTTTTTACATGTAATTAATGTGACCTGACCACCAAAAGGATATAATGACGAATCTCCATAATACATCAATAACACTTCTCAATCACCAAAGGCTAGAATAAAACCATGTGTAAGAAAACATTCATAAGGGATGTATGTTTCACCCTGAAAACTAATTATAAAAAACAGTTAACTCACACTGAAAATATAGTATGACCCAAGGTATTAATGAACATCCATTACCACAATGTATAAGTTTCTGTTATGTTTACCTACTTATCTACACACACAGAAATTATACAAATAAATAAGTATATTAATGTTAACATTTATATGAAATTGTCAAATGAGTTCATAAAATATAATATATGAACTATAAATAAATAAGATCATGCTATTCAAATAAT
Source organism: Viscum album (assembly GCA_963277665.1). Lineage (NCBI taxonomy): Eukaryota > Viridiplantae > Streptophyta > Magnoliopsida > Santalales > Viscaceae > Viscum > Viscum album. The sequence goes on from OY728135.1 coordinate 999,634,962, forward strand.
ATATCAATCAAACGTGGCCTTACAAGACATACATGGGGTTATCCCATGTAAAAACTCATACAATCCCCAAATTGTAAAAACCAATTTTGTGAGCTCTCTAAACCCATTGAAGTGACTAAAATGAATCACTCATGATCCCTAATCCAAATTAAATATCTCTTGTTCTCTCATTCCATTCCCTTAAAAATATCATGTAGAATTAGGTATACATAATTTCTATGGGGAATCGTAGGGGGTGTGAGTATAGAAAACCTATAGGGGTTCACCACCCAACCCCTACCTACATATCGTAAACTAATGAGTGAGTAAGAAGAAATATATGGGTAGATTAAAATAAAAATAAAACATGAAACATGATTATTAAACATTAATTAAGTATAATTATCCAAATAAAAGTTAACTTCCTATAACCGGAGGGTCTATACCATATTTTTTCTATTTCAAGAAAGCCAAGTATCTATAACAAAGAAAATATTTATGTAAGGTGTTGAAACACATGTCTTACATATGGTTTCAAGTATAATACCCACCCCATTTAGGGAAATGTAAATTATTTGTAATATATTTTGGTATCAAAATCCATCCATCCCATGTTGTGATAGGGTTGATATAATGACCTGACATTATTACATTACATAATATTGAATTTATCTAAGAAATAACTTCCCTTCACATTGAGGATATTTTCGAGTTATAGAATTAGATAATTTGAACATAATACATTCATAATATTACACATTAATACAGAGTGGATATTATAAAAAACAGTATTCATTTCTTCCAAAATATAAAACATTTCAAATAAAACATGATCACTTTGACTAATCCTGATATCATTTAACTTGGATACATTATTATTCATAAAACATCCATATAATATATGAAAATAATTTAAAAACATGGTATGGGAACAAAATATCTTTAATGGGTATAAAAAAGAATGAAATAAAGCATTATCCCAACAATATTTGTAATGAATGAAATCATTTTAAAAAACATTCTTGTCACCCATATAAACATACATTGTAAAACATGAGAATTAATAAAGATTACCATAATACATATTGAACATAAATAGAACCATAAAGGTATATTGGGGTATTACTTACATAATCTTTTAACCCTCTCAGCTGCCTTATAATTTGTAACCCTCACGGTCACCTTACAATTTCTATAACCATCGCAGTTACACTTGGAGTAACAATACGGGAAACCTACAACTTACACACAACCAACGAATTGGAGGGATATATAGGTAACACCATTCATCATAAAATATTTCCCAGAACCTGAACATAATAATTCAACATGAATAATTTCATAAAAATATTTCTTCTAAATTTTGTAAAACATAATTTTAAAAGATAAATTAAAAAAAACCCGGAAAAATATAATATAATTGAAGTGATACTTAATAGAGTGGGTGTAATAGATATATAAACAATAAATACACATAATTCAATATAATATAATCATAATTAATCAAACAAACAATTGTATTACCACATAAATAATGAATAAGAAGGTTAACCGAAAGAGTGGAAATCAAATTTAGATTTCCCTTACCTCAGTTTTGTCTTACATAAAACATTCTTAAACCTTATATATAATTATTAAAAGAGTTTTATTAGTATTTTAAAGAAACATATTCATGTTTATAATACCTCATATGATCATTTCATTACATAATTTATCCCTTTAATTGTTTGTATTTTGTTCCTTCCATTGTTTTGGATGCGTTCTTTACATGATTTCCATGATCGGTTCATGATGGATATTTTTTTCGATTGGAAGTGAAACTCCGGAATTGGAATGGAATGGTATTTAAATATTTATAGAACCATAAATTATACCTTTTATCATTTTTAATTATTACATGTGGATGATTTAAATGCTAAAACATTTTTGATATTTGTTTAGGTCATTTTGGTGATTCTTTTGATCATAAAGAACTCATTTTGTTTTATAAATTAATAACATGTGTAAAAAAATATTACAGAACCTTATATATGATATAATGCATAAATTATAATATGTTTCAACTATAAAAATGGTTTCATTACCAGTCTTCATGTAATTAAAATAAATTGAAATCACATCGTCTGTGATATTGGTAATTCGACACATCATGGACGGTGTTTTAATTTCTTAAATAAGTGGGAGAAAAGAAGAATTATAATGGTAAATCTTCCATAAACATGATGAAATACAGAATATTTAAGATACTAAATCATTCATTCCTCTTGTATAAGGGGATGTGAGGAATTAAGATGAATAGAAAAGAAAAATAAATGAAAATATAGAAAACAAAAGTGGATGTTTACCTCTTGATCTCTTCTCCTTGAGATCCTTCTTAAGGCCCTTGGTTTTGGCCTTTAGGTAATACCAGAAGGTCTTGGACGTAGGTAAGGGACTTGGTGAGGGTATTTTATTGAACTTAGACAATGATCAAGGCTTTAGAGGTGTGAGAAGAACGAGGAAATGGGGTGGTGTTTATAATGGAAGAGAGGAAGTATTTTACATTATTTTAATCGTTATTATAATATTTTTCTCAAGACTATGAATAGTCCTGATTAATGTGACCCTGAATCATAATAATGGCATGTGAGTTCTAACAAAATGGGATTACATCACTTATGATGTCATAAATAGTGTATTTAACTGATAATTTCAATATATGGTATTTTACCGAATTTCACAATTCATCAAAAAATCAAGAATTTTAGAAAAATCCAAAAAAAAAATCAGCCTAACCATTTTTCGACGTGTCTAATTCAAAAATGAACTATATTTTTTGAAAATAATTTTATAGATATTATTAATTTAATTTTTAAATAAAATCATACTTTATTCAAAAATTAACAATTTTAAAACTATATTTCATTTTGTATCACCTTGAAAAATTAATCAAGATGTAATTATCTTAAAGACATAAGAAAATAAAATAAAAATAAAAATCACTATTCATTAGGGTCATATTACTATTCATATTACTAGTCATAAGGGTATGTTACTATTCACCTAAAAAATTATGTTGTTTCTATCAGACTCCAAATAACTTACTAATCACAACTATAGATGACCATTTTTTGAAATTTAAATCATATAATTATACAAATTATATTTAAAGGATAGTTATAAATATCTACATAAAATAAAGTTTCATGCATTTCAATTAATTTTTATAACCTTTGGGTTTCAATTACCCCCTCCTTCTAGAAATTGAATCCTCGCAATTTTATTTACTTATTAAAAAAGTAAGGGTACCTTTATCTCATAGCGTTTTCAAAATCCCATGTTTCTTCTTCAACCATGTGTTTTCTCCAAAAAAACATTTACCTGGTGGATTATCTTATTCTCCAATACTTGTTCCATTCAATCAAGAATATGAACTGGTTTCTCGTCATAAGAATGGTTCTCTTCTAGCTAAACTCCTTCTGGGTTCAAAAATAAGATGAATCTGGCACTTATTTTCTCAACATCGAAACATGGAAAATATTGTGTACCTGAGGAAAATTCAGAGGCAAGGCTACTCCATAGGGATCTAGTCCAACCTTCTCTGGTATTTCAAATGGTCCAATGAACCATGGACTTAACTTTCCTTTCTTACAAAAATGTATAACACTTTTCAATGGTGAGATTATAAGAAAAACATGACCACCTACCTCAAAAGAAAATACTTTCCTCCCACTGTCTGCATAACCTTTCGGCCTTCTTTGAGCTGTCCTCATGTGTTGTTGGATCATTATCACTTTCTCACCCACTTTTTCTACTATTTCTGGCCCCATAAACTTCATTTTCCCTACATCATCCCCAAAAATTGGAGTTCGATGTATTTTCCCAGACAATACCTCAAAAGGATCCATCTGTTTACTGGATTAAAAACTTTTATTATAAGAAAACTCACCTAATGAAATATGATGATCCCAACTTCCATGGTAGTCAATTGAACATGCTCGATGCATATCCTCCAAATTTTATGTTGTTCATTCTGACTGACCATCTGATTGAAGATGAAATGTTTTACTAAAATTTAATTATATGTCAAGTGACTTTTGAAGGCCCTTCCAAAAGTTAGAAGTGAACTTGGTATCCCAGTCAGATCCAATGAAAATAGGTACTCCATGTAAACTGACAATCCCTTTGATGTATAGTCGAGAAAGCTGATCTAAGGACATTGTATCTCAAACAGAAAAAATATACATATTTAGTCATCTAATATACAAAAACCCAAATTGCATTGTTACCTAGTGAAGCATTATGGAGTCCCACCATGATGTATGTGGATATATTCTCCAATTTTCACTTTGGAACTAGAAAAGTATGAATCATCCCCTTTAGTAACTATTGCGCTTCTTTAACATGTTGACATGTCAAACATTTCATGGTAAATTTATAAGTAACATTTTTTATTCCATCCCACCAATAATACTCTTGAAGGTCTCTGTACATCATAGTACTGCCATGATGAACAGAAAATGGAGAACTATGAACATCACACAATTATTATGTCCAAAAATCGGAATCACAAGGCATAAACAACCTATTACCAAATCTTAAAGCACAATATTTATCAATGTTAAATTATGTAAACTTACCCATTTTAACCAATTATACATTTTTCAGTAGCTCATGATCTTCCTTCTGCGCTTTCTTAATTCGGTCTGACAATTATGAATGCACTGAAACCTAAAACAAAATAGATGTATTTCCTAGACCAACAACTTATAATCCAAAATTCATCAAATCATTAATCAATGGATCATGTTACAAATGTAACATGGTTAATGATGCATGATGTTTTCAAATCAAGACATCCAACACTTTGTTTTCTTTTCCCATATGGTAACTGACCATGCAATCATATTCTTTGATCAGTTTAAGCCATCTTCTCAACATTATTTTTAATTCTTTCAGAGTGAATATATACTTTAGACATTTATAGTCAGTTTATATTTGACATTTGGATCCTTATAAATGATGAATCCAAATTTTCAAAAAAAAGCATAGTTTCCAATTCCAAATAATATGTGGGATAATTTAACCCATGATATTTTAGTTATATTAAAGAAAAAGAAATTACTAGATCATTCTTCATCAAAACACAACCATGTACCTTTAACATCATTATAGATGACAAACTCACCATTTCGGGAAGCCCAGTCCAAAACTAGATCATTTACCATCTCTTTTAAAGTTCCTGAAAAAAAAAATCACATTCTTCAATCCAAACAAATTTAAACCCTTTTCGTGTTAAAATAGTTAGCGGTCCAGATAACAGTGCACATTTTTTAGCAAATGGTCAGTAATAACCTGCTAATCTAATAAAACTAGGAATCTCTATAACATTTTTAGGTCTTCTTCATTCATAAACCACTTTTTCGGCAGGATAAATTGTTATTTCATCCTTATTTACAATATTCCAAACAAAATAAATCATTTTCAACCAAAAATCACACTTTCTGAATTTCCCAAATAGTTTCTTTTCCTTTAAGGTTGGAAAAACAACCCTTATATGTTTTTCATGATCCTATTTAATATTTTAAAATACTAGAATGTATTCAATAAACACAACAAAAAATTTATCTAATAACTCATGAAATATTACATTTATAAGATCCATAAATATAGAAGGTGAATTATCAAGAAATTCATGCATTCAATAACTCATAAAATATTCTATAATCAATGAAAAGTCTCATGGTACCATCTTTCTTTTTAATGAAAAAAATAGGTTGGACTAATGGTGAAATGTTAGGATGAATGAAGGCTTTATCACGAATCTCCTGTAACTGATTTTTCAATTCAATAAGTTCCATTTAAGCTATTCGATGTGCAAGTTTCAATATTGGATTAGCATCAGGAACTAAGTCAATTGTGAATTCGACTTTATGATCAGGTATGGCACTGGTTAACTCATTAGAAAAAACATTATGGTATTCATTTACCATCGGTACATCATTAATCTGAATAGTTCCCCTATTTTAAACAATATGATAAAGATAACATTAATTTCAATCATTCAATTATTTCTCATCTTTTATGTATGTTATCAATTGTATGGGTTCGTTCCAGTATAAAAACATAAAATCATTCTTAGAAACAAATTCATTAGATATATAGTCAATATTAGCATGATAAATAGAAAGCTTGTCCATTCCAATAATGACCTGAAACTCCACTAAGGGAAAAACAACATGGTTTTCAGGTAAAATCTTTCCAGATACCACAATGGAATGATTATTATAATATATATTTTCCATAATATTTACTCAAGGGGTTTTAATAATAAGTTATGGTCCCATTTTCTTATGTGATATTTCCAATTAACTAGAAATGTTCTCATAAATAAAGGAATGTAGACCCCATATCCAACAAAACTTTAGAGAAATCTAAGTAAACAAAAAAGTACCTGATATAACTTCATTGTATGGACCGATGTCTATTGACGTAGTAGAAAAAGATCTTAATATATATTTCTGCTTATATTCTGGATTCTTTGCATCATTCGAATCTCACTTTGAGAAAGCATTTTCATAATGACCCATCTATCCACATTTAAAACACTTAATAGTTTTCTTACCAGGATTATTTTTAGGATCATTTTCATTAAAATATTTGGACATATGTTCAATCTTACTACATCAAAAACACTTCCATGTTTTGGTAAGGCATTCTCAAGGGTGATTATTTCTACTCCTTTCATAAACTAAAAACTAGAACTTATTTCCATCAGATTTCATTGGTTGATTCTTACCCACCACTTTATATATGTACCTCTTATACTCCTTGTTTTCAATGTACATGTGATCATTATAAAACTATATATCTACCCTCACAGCACGTTGGTCAATTTTCTCATAACTTTTTAATTCATAGGAGGCCAATGTCGTTTGATACCTTGGTTTTAGTCTTGAGTAAAAGCGGTTGATTTTTGTATCAAGATCCATAATAAGATTTGGATAATACCTCACTAGTTAGGTGAAGTTATCTTCATATACGTCCACTGAATCATCCTCCTTCAGCTTCAACTCAAGGAATTGTTTCTCTATCCTATGTTTCACCACCTTATGAAAATATTTTTCAATGAAAGGACTTTTAAATTCATCCCAATCTATGGCAACAATGTTCTCTCTATCCATGTTATTCTTGACCATTGACCACTACTGATCATATTCACCTTAAAAACCATAAATGAATATACTTACCTTTTTATTATTTGATCATCCCATAACATCAAATATCTTTTCAAGGGGAATATTTCATCCTTCCATCGCTATTGGGTCAGAAGATCCATTCAAAGAAAGAGGGTGCTTTAATGTTCCACTATCATCATGTTATATTGTGGTACCTGTGGTTGTTCTCTTGAATGGATTCTACCACCATTTGTTTCTTGTTTTAGCTAATCCATTACTGTAAAAAATTTCTCAGTTCTAATCCCTTTCACTTCGGGCTTCATATTCAGAAGGATGTCGTTCTTTTGGTGCCTTTCCTCTTCGCGTTCCCTGTTTCGTCTACGGAAAACCATTCTAAAGAAACATATCATGGTTGAAGAAACTTGGTAATATTTAAATGCTATGTCATTTCAAATTAACTGTAGAGTAAAAAATAATTTATGATATTATATTAACATCGTCATAACCTCTAAAGTTATCTAAACCATCCTCTAGTACCAACTATAAGGACCCGACGTTATTATAGAACATAATCATGAATTTAGTCCGTAAATCACTTCCTTTTATATTGAGGATATTTTCATGTTTATAGAGATAGATAATTGTGACATAATACATTCATAACATTACACATTAATATAGAGTGGATAACATAAAAATAGTATTAATTTCATCCAAAATATAAAACTTTTCAAATAAAACAAGATCTCTTTGACTAATCCACATAACATTTAACTTGTCTTCCTTATTTGTCTTACACATCATTATAACCTGTGTAAATCATTTAAAAACATGGGATAATAAAAAAATCTTAGTAAGGGATATAAAAAGAATTAGATAAAACATTATCCCATGAATACTTGTAACATATGAAATCATTTAAAAAAACATACTTGTCACCCATATAAACTTACTCTGTAAAATATGATAATTTTATGAGATTCTAATAAAACAAATAGAACCTAAAAAAACCATAACTGTATATTGGGGTATTACTTAAATATTCTTATAACCCTCTCAACTACCTTATAATTTGTATCCCTTATGGCTTCCTTACAATTTCGGTAACCATCATAGTTACACTTGGAGTAACAATACGATCGAACTCCAATATACACAAAACCAAAACATTGGAGGAAGATATGGGTCCCACCCTTCATCATAAAAAATTCCCAAGAAATAGAACATAATCATACAACATGAATAATTTCATAAAAACATTTCTTTTTAATTTTGTGAAACAGAATTTTAAAATAGTATTTTAAAAGAAAACCCCCTTACAAATATCATATAATTGGAGTGAGAATTTATAGAGTGGGTGTAATATGTATATACACTAAAAATATACATAATTAAACATAATATCATCAAAATTAATATCACAAATAGTTTTATTACAACATATATAATGAAGTATATGGTTAACACAAAGAATAGAAATCGGGTTAACAATTCCCTTACCTCAAGTTTTTCTTACATCAAACATGTTTAAAACTCCTACATAATGGTTCAAAGAGTGTTATTAGTATATTTTAGATACATATTCATATTTATAATAACCTATATGATCATTTAATTACACAATTTATCCTTTTAATTGTTAGTATTTTTTTCCTTCCATTGTTTTGGATGCGTTCTTTACATGATTTCCATGATCGGTTCATGAAGGATATTCTTGTCGATTGGAAGTGAAAAATATAAAATTGTAATATAATGGTATTATAATATTTATATAACCATAATTTATGACATTTATCATTTTGAATTCTTACATAAGTATGATTCACAAGTTATAATAGTATTGATATTTTTTTAGGTCATTTTAGCGATTCTTCGATTGAAATGAACTCATTTTGTTTTATAAATTAATAACATGTGTAAATAAACATTATATAACCTTGTATAAGATATAATATATAAATTATAATCTTTTTCAACCATAAAAATGGTTTCATGACCAGTCACGAAGGAAGTAAAAGAAATTAAAATCACATCGCCCACGATGTCGGTAAATCAACACATCACGGACGATGTTTTGATTTCTTAAATATGTGGGAGAGGAGAATAAGTATATTGTTGAATATTAAATAAACATGATTACATTCAGAATATGTAATATAACAGAACATTCATGCCTCTTGGACATGGAGAGGTGAGTAATGAAGAATAATTGAAATGAATATGAAATAAAAAGAAAGAAAACAAAAGAGGATGTTTACCTCTTGATCTCTTCTCCTTGAGATCCTTCTTAATGCCCTTGGTTTTGGATTTTTGGTGAGACCATCCGGTCTTGTACATGGGTAAGATCCTTTTGGAGGGTATTTGGTAGAACATAGAAAATGTTAAAGGATTGAGATGTGTGATAGGAAGAGGGGAATGAGGGTGGTATTTATAGTGGAGGAGAGGAGGTATTTTACATTATTTTAATTATTATTATTATATTTCTTCTCAAGACTGTGAATAGTCTTGATTCATGTGACCTCAAATAGTAATAATTTCATGTGAGTTATAACCTTGTGGGATTACATCACTTATTATTTCATATGTATTGTATTTAACTGAAATTTTGAATAAATTGTATTTTATCATATTTTACTATTCATCGAAAATTCAAGAATTTTAGAAAAATAGAAAAAATTCACCCTAGCCATATTTCGATGTATAGAATTAAAAAATGAACACCATTTTTTTAAAATTATTTTCTAAATATTATTAATTTAATTTTTAATAAGATCATACTTAAATAAAAAATTAACAATTGTAAAACTATAACACATTTTATATCACATTGAAAAAATATGCTAGATGTCATTATCTTAAATCCTTAAGAAACTAAAATAATAATAAAAATTACTATTTATTAGGGTCATATTACTATTTATATTACTATTCATAAGGGTATTTTACTATTCACCAAAAAACAAGTTGGTTGTATCAGACTCCAAATACCTTACTGATCACAACCGTAGATGACCGTTTTTAGAAATTAAATTCATAAAAGTGGTAAAAGTATGTTTAAATTATAGTTATAAATATCTACATAAAACAATTTTTCATGCATTTCAATTTATTTTTAAAACCATGGGGTGTTATAGTTGATGGGTGTAATTTCATTATGTCGCAACTGGCCCATCAAACTACGTTAAACTATTCAATGAAAATAGGTGTAATTAGGATCCATTAACACACACGTGTATATTTATATTTATTTATAATAGAACACTTTCAAATATAAACTAAAATCCCAAAATATCAAAGAAAATTTTTAACATTATGCATAAAATCCATCTAATTGACCACATATAATAAACTCCAATAAAATAACCAAATCATATAATAAGTAATGAATTCAAGGATAGTGTTTTGCATTTAACTCTTTTACACAAAACAATTTGAAGACATGATATATAAATTACTCAACATAAAATAAGACAGTCAGATCAACAATTTTAAAAGGTGATATTAAGATGCATGTTTATTGTCAAATTCTGAACATGAGAATATAATAGGTTATGATGTCCATTTTAAAACTCAATGGTTTTAGAAATTACATATCAACCATGAATTACCATTCCAATACTAAAAATGTATATGAAAAATGAAAATAAAACAAAGGATGCTTGGAAAAAGATAAATTAATTAAAACTAAAGAATCTCATATGTTTCAAGTATAAATAAATCAATAGTTGTTATTATCATTAAACCATTATATTTTAATTAAACCCTCTCAACCATATGTCTAGGCCAAAATAACCCCTAGGTATAGTGAGAGGGAAAAGGGGTATGATTTTGAGAAATAGAATTAATTGTTTCATTGGGTTCCCTGATGGAGAAGTATACCAACCATCACCCAAACAGAAATAGATATACGAGATTTAATTTAAGGGGTTTCAATGAAATTAAGGAAATGAAGATACACTATATATAAGAATATATTTATATTATGGATATTTATGATAATTTTATAGAGCATGTAACCTGAATAGAAAATGAGATATTCAATGACTTTTGAATGTCCTAGGATAATGATATTTGTATTTATACCCACTAATAATGTAAATTTTAAAAAAGAAGAAAATTTAGGTATGATTATGAACTTTCCTTGTTTAATTAATTTTAGGGTGACCAATTAGAATCATATTGATAAAGGATGAATAAGATGAACTATAGGATTAAAGATAGAGAGTGGTGGAAGAACCATTGAATGATTAAAGGGTTTTAATGAATGAATATTTGGATCCTCCTATAATTACCGGTTAAAATTTAATATAAAAGGAATAAAATTCCTTCTATAAAAGGGTTTTTGGATTCATATATATTGGGTAACCATTGGGTTATCACCAAGTACATGGTGGTTCAAATAGAACTACTCAGGTCCTTGGACCACCACAATGTAACAAATGACCACCATAAGCTACTTAATGATCCACACACCAAAGATGATTCTCCCCTTTCCTATTCTCCTTTCTCAAATATCCTATTATATCCCCCTAACCCCTATTCTAATTAAAATAATCTGAAAATGATATTTAATTATATAATGTAATGATAAAAACTTCATTAATGAGTTTGGGGTCACCTCTCCATTAAGATTCTTGTCCCTATGATGATTTAAGTAGCTTCTTATGGGATAAGTTCCAATCATTTGTTATTAATCTTATATTACCACTAAGTATTATATTATTAGATATTTATAAATTTTAACATGGAGTAAATAAGAGGAATCATGATACCTTAAATCACATTCATTATTATACGAATAATTCATATAGAATGGTACCAATAGAACACAACATTCAATAACATTGTGTCATTTTATCAAATATTATGTGATTGGTTGGGTAGATACTTTCTTAATTGGTAAATATTGAATGTATGAAAAATATATTTTTTTATGAAATTTAAGGATAACTAAGCTGCAACTAAACTAAATTTTATAATAAGTTAAAATGACATGAATATTCTTTGGGATATCTTCTCTAATTTAACTAATGATCAGTGAACAAGTAGTAGTGAAACAATATGAAATAAATGGTCATAGAACTTGAATTTAAAATGTCATATTTGATAGTTTCTATATGTTTTTACCATATTTGAGTATTTCTGATTTGGATCTAAATATTTATTAAGTATCCTTTAAATTATTGGAAAAGACTAGGCCCTATTATAGTTGACCCTCCAATATCATTCCAATGGAGGGGAGAGTTAAAATGTAGCACCCCCCGGTTTCAAGTAATAATTTATTTTTTATTTTTATGTAGTTAAATTATGTGGGTGATGTTTTGGAGAGTTTAGAGTACTTTAGGAGGATTTTCTGGGCTTTCTTATAGGTGCATGGTTGGTGAACAGTTTGGAAAAACCGTGAAACACCCATATGAAACCATGAACAATAAGATAGGGGTAAAGTGGAGGTGAACAGGTGGTGCATAGTTTCCCCAAACCGTGTTGAAGACTAAGATATTCGTTCAACTTGAGATAGTTGGATTTTTCATGGTAGGCACATAGTTTGGAAACAGTGTGATCCCACCAAGCATGGTTTATTCTTGAGGGAGGGGCTAGTTCATGGTTAGGGTATAGTTTTCCTAACCGTGCTACTAAACTATATGGGGTTAAAAAACTAGATCCTAAAAAGTGGATATAGGATTTTTTTGTCTTTTAATGCCGCATTTTTTCTCAAATATTTCCCTAAATAAGGAAGTTTCCCTCTCAAAGTTTGTAGAACCTCTCCCCATTATTTTGTAAGTGATATGAAATCCTATCTTAGTGATCGAGAGCCAGATTCTTTTGGAAATTCATCATTCTTGGTATTTCTTGATGGGTATTCTTAGATCTTATTCTCTATCCCTCTAGGTTTCTTATATCTTTGTCGAAAGTGGAGAGATATAAGAAATTTTAAATAAAATATGTTGAGATTTGGCCTTGTTGATGAGAGTTTAAGATATCTAAGTTGGGCTAAAGGATATTTAACTTTGTTTTGTTGGTGTTTGAGTGTCGTTCTTCATTTTCATCATAAAACCCAAGGTAGGTTCCTTCACTCTTGACTCATATATTTATAACATGATGGTTTAGGTTCAAATTTATTGAATTAATTTAATTTAATTTTTAAATTGGTGTTCAAGCATGGTAGAAACCTTTTTCAGTGAAGGATAGCGTTTTTTTTTGTGGAAATTTGAATTGTTGTGAAAAATTATTTCTTAAATGGTTTTAAAATGTTGATTTTAAATATGGTTTTCCATTTTTTATTACTTGAAAAATTGTTTTAAACAAAATGTAGGTTTTATTTAAATGGTTTATTGGAAAGGATTTTAATAAAAAAATTGTTTTATTGAAGTGTTTTTGGAATTGAAATTATTTTTAGGCATACTTGGTGGTTTGTGTTCGTATTTCATTATAAGGCTTTTTTGACATATGACATTGTGATAGGTTCCAAAGGTGTAATGGCGCGTGATATTTAATTAACATGTGAAGACTTGTTAGATCATTAAAAAAATCCTCATGAGTATAGAATTTTCATAATGAATCATGCATGTGTAGATGTGCGGTTGTGTGGATATATGGATATGTGGATTGGAATGAGATATTATAAAATGTAACTATGGAATGTTTTTGATGAAATTTCTTTGTTTCATTCATGGAAAATAGTTTTATTATGAAAAAATATTTTTTTTAAAAGTTTTGGTTTTGCTTTAAATTTTTTCAAGTTGGTTTATATAAATTGTTTTATAAAATGTGCTAACCAGTTTTATCTTAGTGGAATAAGTAAGGAATTTATTGGGGAAATCTTCTAAATTTTGTTACTCACCCCTTCTTCTGAACGTCGGTGATTTTGTAGATGTATTTTACTGGGACACAAGTAAAGGTAAATAATTTCACTCCTCTAGTGGTATTTTATGATTCTAGAGCGTGGAGTTGTAGGTGGAGTTTGGAGTCATATCTTTGGAGTCTTTGTGTTCTGTCTTCTGCTGTATAATTTGATATTGTAGTATTCCACTGTGTTACTAAGTTTTAGATTTAATTTTATAAATTAAATATAGATTTTTCTGTCATTGTTATCGTGCATCATATAGTGTCCTATTTAGTTGGTTGTTTTATTATGACATGGAAAATATCCCCCACTTGTATTGAAGCCCTTTGGCATTTATTTCCATTATTTGGCATCTTAGGGATGTTTCATAAGGCCATGTAATTTCCTTCAACCATCTACAACCAATGAGGAAGAGAAGAGATGATACAAGTGGTATTATATTTGTTCAATTCAATATGTTTTTTGAAACAAGTGGTATCAGCTCTGTCCTTACTTTGTGAAAGATGTGTTCTATATCTTGGTTGGTCTCTAACTTGTTATAAGTTTTTTGTCCTGAATTTGAAATCAGTTTGGTATATTTCATATGATTGGATTGTAGAAAGTATTAGGATTGTTAGGACATGATATTTAGATCATAAAAAGATGTAGCTAAGATTTTTAGGTTTCTCTTCAAGTTACCAAGGAGTTGGTTACATAAGCTTTTTAGAGACACTTAAATATCATTATCTTGGTGTTAGCTAATGAGATGAGTATTAAATGCATTATATGAATGATTTCCCACTAGGATTTCATATTTCATTTTGAATAATGACATTGATTTTGTAAAAAAACATTTTTTAAAAATTATGAAATTATTTTTAAATAAATGATTTTAAAAAGGGGCGTGGTGGAAGTATTTTGAAAATAGTCATATTTTCAAAAGAAAGTAGATATAATTCAACAAATAGTTGATTTTAGAAATCATTATTTGATAAAATGAGGTGGTAAAATTTGACATTGTTAAGCGTTAAATTAATAGAGAGTGAGGCTTATGCATTATTGTAATTCTTGAAAATAGAACATGGTGGCATCATAGAAATCTAAAGGAAGAGACTACTGAGAATTTTGTTTCACCTGAGACATAAGGGAACCCAAAGTTGGTTCGGAGTATATTCCAAGCATTTCAATATGTGGATATAGGGAACTAAAGTGATGATCCAAGAAAGTGTATCATTACGTAGAATTATAGAAGCATTATCCACCCATCTTTTAGGGTGATTTGGAACAAGAAAATGAGGAGGTGTGGCTGAATAAGATGAATTTAATCCTAGATTTCATCAACACACCAGCAGAGTTAAATGTTGAGATGGAAGCATACATGCTTGAAGATATTTCATGTTGGTGGTGGGATTTATATGTTAAGCATTAATTAGACCATGGTATTACATGGGATAATATGAATAATTGTTTCCTCATACATTCAGAATTCAAAAAAAGGAAATACTTCTTTATCGTGGAGTAGGAAGATATTTCTATCATAGATTATGTGGCTATATTCATAGATTTAGTCCTCTTTTCACCCAACATTGCTTCTAGTGAATCCATAAAGTAATAGATCATTAAATTGGAGATAAGGAAATATATTCAATCGAATATTGTTATGCTCTATATTAAAAACTATACAGAGATGGTGAATAGAGAATTAGTAGTTGAAAGTGATATCTCAGAAGCTATGGGAGGAGGAATCATTTTGATACCAATAGAAAATTGTGGGAACTCTAATTTTGGGATCTAGTGGAAGAGGGACCCCTATTTCCATGGTGAGAGCATGAATCAAAATCATATGGTTGGATCAATAAAACATCCTCCACAAACCAAGAGCCAAGATGGAGGTTTACAATGTAGTTTATTTGACTACATGAAGTGAGAGTATGACACCACCAAAATCATTCCATAATTTCCAAAAAAATGGGTATCATCAGTACTTTTATTGTAGTGCTACTAGGTAAGGTGTTCGGGACACATCTTTGGTGATGCAGATGTCATATGCCTCGATAGGAAGTGGGAAGTAGAATCAATCATTCTAGTAGAAAAAATCAATTCATTGTGATTACAAGAATACCATGACTCCTCATGTAGTGCAATATCAATAGGGAAATAAAGAAAAAACTCCAGCAATGAAGAAATTATATAGAGATAAACATGTTATTATAGATGATCAGTCTCGACCATCAATCATAAGATAAATTTCTTTTGAACTCCACCCTTATACAAGTTTTGTTTGATATGGGTTCATTCCATTCCATTATCAATTATCATGTTATTGATTTTATTCATTTAAAAGTGTACTGGGTTCATTCTATGATAAAACATTAAACTAATCTTGGTCAAAGATAACATCGAGCCTTTTTGTGTTGAAGAAATTCTATAACCATTGATGGGGCTGATTTGAAATGGTATTTATTTATGCTTGAGATGGATCTTTTTGATATAATCCAAGGTATTGATTTTTTTACAATGTTTAAGGATCATATCAAATGTGATACTAGAAAGGTCAATTTTAGGACTGAAGATGGAGTCAACCATCTCTTTTATGGAGATCGGAATGTAAAGAAGGGTGTAATGGGATTATTTTGAACCATTAGTTAGAATGATATCATACCAATTGGTAGAATTTTCTTTTACATTGATAAATGAGAATGAGATGAATAGTTTTCCAGTAATGGTGGATCAGTTTCCAAATGAGTTTCCCAAATATTTCTTAGGGTTTTCACCTATTAAAGAAGTGTAGTTTACGATTTTTCTCCTTCTATATAATATTCATATTTCCATTAAATTTGATCAAATATAACCAATAGAATTATAGGAGTTTAAAGTGTAGTTTGAAGATCTATAAACAAAAGGGTTCATTCGATCTAGCATGTCTCTATGGGTATCATCGGTTTTGTTTGTGAAAAAGGTGGACAGAACGCTTTGGCTCTATGTGGATTATCTTAGGCTTATACAAGTTACGATAAAGAATCAATATCCACTTGCAATCATTGATGATCTATTTGATCAATTAAGGGATATTAGTGGTTCTCCAGAATTTAATTTTGATTAGGATATTATAAATTACGGGTTCAAAATAAGGATGTTCTAAAGACACGTTGAGAAGAATATATGGCCATTATGAATATGTGGTAATGTATTTTGGTCTTATGAATGCACTAGCGGTATTTCTATCATTTATGAATATAATATTTCAAATATATCTATACATTTTATTGTGGTTTTTTTGGATGACATATTAGTGTATTCGAGGAGAAGGTTTGAGCATGAGAAACACATGGTAACAGTATTGGGAATCTTGAGGGATCATTGGTCGTATGCCAAATTATCAAAGTTTGTTTTTTTTGGACATAAGAGGTATGATTCCTTGGGAATCTAATCACTAATAAAAGTGTTTTTATGGATCCTTAAATATAGAGGTCATTATCCTTGGAAACCACCAAATAATGTATTCAGGATACATAGTTTCCATGGTCTAGCTAGTTATTAACAATATGTTTTTCAAGACTTATCCTGACCATCTTTGCCCATGATAAGTTTGATAATGAAAAATGTTCCATTTCAATGGGATGAGGAATTCCAGAAATTGTTTCAAGGTCATAAGGTTCACCTTACATCAAAACTAATCTTGATTTTTTCAGAATCATGACAAGGGTATGTGTTATATTGTGATGCTTTAGGATCAAGGTCGGGATGTGTTATCATTCAAATAAATCATGTTGTTTCTTGTTTAAAGGTAGTTACTAGTTAATGAGATGAAATACCCAACACATGATTTGGATTTAGTAGTTTAATTCCATGATTTTAAGTCCTGATATCATTATATCATTGATGAGAAATAAACAATGTTTATAGTTCATAAGATCTTGAATAATATTTTCTCACAACTATGTTTGAACCTAAGATAAACAAGGTGGATAGAGTATCTCCAAATGTTTGAATTTGACTCGATGTATACACTAGGTAAATTCATTTCTGTGGCTGATGAATTATGTAGAAATTCATATGCACAGCTGGGAAAATAATCATCAAATTAGTCATAGTTGATGTCAGTACTTGCTGATATGGACATAGAATGTGAAGACTAAGGAGAAGTTGAAGTTTTATTTCTAGCTTAGTTTGTTCTTGATTTGGTGGAGATGGTTAAAGAGGATGAGTCAATTGATTCAAAATGTGAGGCTATGATGTCAAAACGCAATGGTGGGAGACCATTGAGGGTTATAATATGGATGAGAATTTAGTGATGTGGATTATAAATCGGATGCTCATAACTATGTATTTTTAGGAACAACTTCTACATGATTACCCCAATTCAATATGGGCAGTTCATTTGGGAATAAAAAAGTTTTATAAGGTGTAAAAATCACAGTTCTAGTTGGTTTGAGTGAAAATAAAGTTGGATGAGTTTGTATCAATATGCTTAACTAGTCATCAAGTTAAGTTAGAACATCAGCAACCGGTGGGTTTTTGTAAATTTTTACCTATCCTTGTTTGGAAATGGGAGCAGATAACAATGGAATTTGTAAGAGGTATCCCAAGAATGGTTTAGAAACATGATTCCATATGGATGATAGTATATCGCCTCAAAAATTAAGCTCATTTCGTCCCTATTCATGAAACTAATATGTTGGATGACTTTTCAAATATCTATATATGAGATGTGTTAAAGAGACATGGGATATCATTTTTTATAGTGTCTGATAGATATTTGATGTTTATATATCATTTTTTAGAAATCCTTACATAACTCCATTGGGACTCAGTTGACTATGAGTATGGTGCATCATCCTTAGATGGATATTAAATCCTAAATGATGATACAGGCTTTGGAAGACATGTTTTGGGCTTATGTAATGGATTTTAGTGGATCATGGGAAGATCTTGTTCTATTAATGGAGTTCTCATATAAAAACAGCTCTCAGGACCCAATAAAAATGGATATTTTGAAGCATTGTATGGTTATCCTTGTCATTATCCACTTTATTGGATGTAAAAATTTGGTACTCCACTAATTGGTCTGAGCATTGTCTAATAAATAATGGAGAAGATTCAGTTAATCAAGAAAATGATGGAGATGGAACAGATTTGTCAAAAATCATTTTTGGATAATCATTGATGGTCATTTTCATTTTCGGTGTGTGATCATGTGTTATTGAGGATCTCTTTATGGCTTGTACATCATCATTTTGGGAAGAGGGGAAAGTTATCTTCTAGATACATTGGCCCTTTTGGGATAATTTGACTTGTTTGTGAGGTGATATGTTGATTGGAATTTTTTACCATGGTTTAGTGTGGTGCATAATGTGTTTCAAATATGTCAATTAAAAAATGTATCATCTTAATCCTTATAATGTGGTTTGATGGGATAATTTTGAGTTATAGGTGTATGATTTATTGGTATATATCTCGGTTTGGATTACGGATAGGCAAGAGAATGTCTTGTATGAAAAAATCATCAGTCTAGTATGTGTTTTGTAGCAACATCGTCAGATTCAGAAAGAGACTTGGGAATGTGAGAAATAAAATAAAGAGTAATGAATAGAAATATTTCTACAAGATGTTGGTTTTCTTATTTTTGGGGTAGGAAATCCCAATGGTGGTGACAATATACCACCCCTAGTTTCAAGTAAGTAACTCTTTATCTATGCTTTTTCAGTAGGTATAGTATATGGGTAAATTTTGGGAGAGTTTGGAGAAGATTTTGA
This sequence comes from Viscum album, assembly GCA_963277665.1. NCBI lineage: Eukaryota > Viridiplantae > Streptophyta > Magnoliopsida > Santalales > Viscaceae > Viscum > Viscum album. Next base: position 999,654,677 of record OY728135.1, read on the forward strand.
AGATTTTTTAAGATTTCAAATAGGTTCAATGTTGGTTCATAGTTTGGAAAATCCATGAAACACCTACAAAAATCCATGAACAATGGGACATGGGATAAAAGGAAGGTGCGTGAGCAGCGCACAGTTTTCCCAAACCATACGGAAGCCTAGGAGAACCATGAAACTTGAGCCAACATGATTTGGCATGGTTGGAGCACTATTTGGAAACTTTATGAGCCAACCATGTGAGTTTCATCTTTGATGCAGTGTTTAGAAAATGGTTTTCCTAACCATGTGACTAAACCATGTGCGATTTAAATACTAGATCATAAAAAAGTGGAACTATGTTTGATTTGAGTTTTAATGCCTCATTTTTTCCCAAAACATCCATAACTTGGTATTTTTCCTCCCCATGGTTTTAGAACCTCTCCCAATCATTATGGAAGTGATATAATGTCTTCTCTTAGTGATTCGAAGCTGGATTCTCATGGAAAGACATCATTCTTGGAAATTATTGATGGGTTTTCTTAGATACTCTTTTCTATCTTAATAATTTTCGTAGATCTATGTACTTTTTGGATAGATATAAGATAATGAATGCCAAATATGTAGATATTTGGTCCTATTTATTATAGGAGAATAGATCTAAATTAGATTCATGGAGATTTAACCCAGTTTCATTGGTGTTTGAGTGTCATTATTTGTTTTTTTCATAAAACCTAAGCTAGGTTGCTTCACTATCGGCTCATATATTTAGAACTAGAAGGCTTATTTTCAAATTGATTAAATTTATTGAAATTTATTGTGAAATTTGTGTGCAAATCATTGTAAAAATTTTATTTAGTGATTGTTTGTGTACTTTTGTGTAATTATGAAATGTTTTGCAATATTATTTGTTAAATGGATTTGAAATATTGATTTTAAAATGGATTTTTGGTTTTTATTTTTTTAGTAAGGGTTTGCAATAAAAATTTGGTTTTATTAAAATGGTTTGTTGGAATGATTTTTATTAAAAAGATATTGTATTTTTCTTGGAATTAAAATGGTTTTTGGGAATACTTTGTGGTGTTTTTTCATTTTTAATTACATGTCTTGGTCGAAATATGAACTTTTTTTTGATACCAAAGGTGCAAGGTAACATGGGATTTAATTACCTTGTGAAGAATTGGTAGATTGATGAGGAATCTCTCATGAGTATGGAACTATCATAACGAATAATGAATTTGAATATGTGTGGATGTGTATATATGATGATATGTGGATTATAAAAGGATATTCCCAAATGTAAATGTATAATGGTTTTGAAGCACTTTATTGGTTTCTTTCATGGAAAATTATTTTAGTGTGGGAAAGTATTTTGTAAAAATGGTTTTTGTTTTGTGATAAAAAATTTCAAGTTTTTTAATATAAATTTTATTATATAGACAATTTTATAAAATGTTCTAACAAGTTATATCCTAGTGGTGTGAGTAGGGAATACATTGGGGAAAATCTACTGAGTTTCATTACTCACCCCCGCTTTGGAACATTGGTTCTTTTGCAGATGTTGTATATAGGGATAAAGGTAAATGTAAATCATTTCACTCTCTTATGGTACTTAGTAAATCTATAGTATGGATTTGGAGTTCGAGTTTGGAGCTATATCATTAGAGTCTTTGAGTTTTTCCTTCTACTTTATACTTACATATTATATTCATCCACTATGGTACTTGTTTTTATATTGATTTTGAAAAATGAAATGTTGAGTTGTCTTTCATTATTATCATGCATCGTATAGAGGTTTATTTGGTTAGTTTATTTATTACTAATGGGAAAATAGTCACCCACATGTATTGAATCCCTTCATAATTTTTTTCTAACATTTATCATCTTGGGGGTGTAGCTTAAGGCTAGGTAATGTCCATACACCTTCTCAATCCGATGAGTAAGAGGAATAATGTTACATAAAATTTGTTCAATAAAATTTATCTCATAGGGAAATTTCAAAAGTTTATTGGTAACTATTGTTATATGTGAATTCTAAAAAGTAAATGGGATCCTTAAATGTGAAATTAAATTAAAAAAATTTGGATTAGAGAATTTATCCTCATATATATATTTTCTACATAGACTAGATGTTTATCTAATGACTAAAGATAGAAATAAATTTCACATGAGACCCTAGTGATTGTTAAGGTACCATAAAGAACCAATAAATGAATGACATGTCCTTTCAAGATATGATACTAGTTGGAACTCAAAGAAGTATTAATATCTTTCTGATATATAAATTTATATGTTGAACAACTGAGGAGGCTTCATTGTTATGGAAAATGTGATCCATCTTGTTTAGACAATCCACTATAACAAAAATTTTATATTTCCCAAAGATAAACCTGGTATCCCAACCATGAAATCAATAAGGATTTATTTCCATTTCTATATTGGAAGAGAATGTGATTAATGCCTTCCTATATGATTTTTTTCTCAAAGATCACTAGTTGATTGGAGAAGCACCTAAAAACAAAACTCATGAAGAATTTCATTATTAAAAGAAAACATAATTATGGATGAATATCACAATACATCATTATGATACTTGGATGAATCTATTATCAAGGGGATTGATATTATATCAACACATACTCCCCCATTCTGGTGTTAACCATGAGTCTTCTTGAAATTTTTAGAAAATAAATAGAATCAATAAAGTTACCATCATGTATTTTCGCACCAATGAGTCCCTTTAAAAATAATAATGCAAATAAAAATAGAAATCCAGGAGTTCATGTACTTCTCTAGAATGGAAGATGACTGGTTAATGGGGTGTAGGTATATAACTGCCTATTCATATACTATATCCAGAAGAACCAAATCAATAAGAAACAATAGTTTCAATTCATCTTTACATTGTTTTTACCATTGGATGATAAATATTCAGACTAAGAGGATAATCAATGAAAATTATAATACATGGAGAATAATATATGTCAACATGAAATGACTTATGGTATTAAACCAATCCTAACTTCTTGAGAATGATTCCCACCATGATAAAAATTATTTCATGATATTTTTGTCTATAAATAGTACAGAAAAATCAATAAAAATTAATTCATTCATTACATTAGAGAATGCATTATGGAGTATAACAATTTATCATGGGAAGGATTGTTTCATTATTGAAAATAATGTTTAATAGAATCATTTGATACTTTAGAATGATCATATATATGGGAATAGATGATACCTATTGAGGAGGCATCACATTATTGTTCAAATAAATCACATGTTTGAGGTAATGTATGGATAATATCTTTAGTAAAAGTTTTCCATAATTCATTAATATTTATTTAAATTTATTTCTTTTTGTGAATATAACCCCCAGTAAACCATTTTTAAACCAATCATTGGAACATTTTTCCACAAAATTTTCAAAATGAATATGCCATAATATCATTTGAGTCCAAGAAGGATATTAATAAAAAAAATACATTGTTGACGTTAAAAAAATACTTTTGCAATCTTAGGATCAATAATTGTGAATAATTTGAAAATAAAATACCTATTGGTTATAACCAAATTATCAAATTAATATTATTTATATAAGTTTTTATATAATTGTTCATTCTATACAGACTCTAATACCATTCGAAGATATCAAGAATGTTAATCCCATTATCTATAGATGACCAAAATGTCATCTACTAATTATACAATATGTGATTCCAACTTGGGATGAAATATCATAATTATTTGGGCCATAAAAAATAATGAAAATTTAATTAGTCTTAATGGAATTACATGGTATTAAAAGGAATTACTAGGTATCAAAAATAAACACAATAGATTTAGAATGAGATCTTCAAAATTACTTCCATATTAATCCATTGTCAAATATTATAGTAAATAATCTCCAAGGAATATATCCTGGTAAAGGTCCATTAACCGAATAAAAATTTATTACCCTTTAGGTTCCACTTCTCCAAATTCAAGGGTATCCATTTTGGAAATTAATTCTTCAACATGTCATTAATTATGTCCAAAAAACTCTGAATAAATTTTTATTATTAAAAAATTGTATATTGATTACTAATAAAAGTTGATAAAGTTTCCTTTTAAAAATAGTATTCATTACATAATTAAAAAATAGATAAAATATTTGATTCTAAAAAGATTTCAAATTATACCATATTTATCCCTATCACATATAAAAAATAAATAAAACTTAAAATAAACACTTCTTTACTAAATATATTATCACCCATGAATGTTTTAGGACTCCTAAAAGAATCTAATCTACCACTAATGATCTATAAGACACACCAAATAAATAAAACTAAAATCATAAAAGGAAAATTTCTAAATAAGATCACGTATAAAAGAGGTTATAATATAATAATACCTTCACTAGTAGATAAATTTATTAAAAAATTGGTTATAGGGTTACATGAATCATATTATCTAAAAAATCATAGATACCTTGAGGTAAAAACACCTTCCCAAATGGGTGCACTATAAAATGAAAACCCTGATCCCATTTCTTGGTCAGAATACTATCCCCCTTATAAAGTGTAAGGCCATCTCAATTAGGTGGAGTAGCTGGAAAGGAATATAAGTAATGAAATTATTGGAACCATTTACTAATTCATAATAATTAAAGCCTATAGAAAATTCATTTTATATACTGTAATAGTCAGATAAATGGAACCTCTATTTGGAGATGGTATATGGATGATTACCATTGACTTAAAACCAACACAGGTGAAACCACACAAGAGTGATTTTAATTTAATCAATCCAAAACACCTTCATTATGACCTCCATATAAAATCCCAATAAGAATTCACTCCATTCAATTTATTTCTCCCATAAAGAAAATATATATTTTCTAACCACTGATTTTTTAATTCCTCAATTATAAGATTCCCCCCAATGACTAAGAAGATCATGAAGCATGAATTTTTCAATGTGCTCATGATGTTTTTGGGGAAAATTAATATGATCATTGTGGAAGTTTATTTATTGTATTAAAACATTTAATTATTATTTGGTAATGCCACCATAATATATCAGTGAAATCTTAGAATCCATGATATTCCATTGAGGACATCACTGTCCTATAGAATATATCATTTTGGAAAGACTTATGAAATCATAAAAGTTAATAAATGGTTCTTCTGAATGGTCATTTTCATTCTACCCTTTCCACATGGAAGGTAGTGGTTATATAGGCAATGTAATATAAAATGTTTTTGAACACAAAATCATTATCTTCCACTTTAACTATAACCCATGGTTATAACCCCCAATAAAAATATTTTTTTGGACCATTATTCCCTTATTTCCATCATTCTTTAATTAACAAAATAAATTTTCCAAAAAATAATACCATAAGAATTTAATTTAACAATAATGTATTGAATATATATCCAAATACATGAGATATTATTTTTACATATGATAAAGAGAATTATTATAAATTATCTTAAAAATTTTAATGACAGGAAACATTATTATAATATAAATTTTATGCCATAATAAAAAATCATTAAACCCACTCTGAAAAAATTAATCAATAATAAGTTATAATTTAATTACATGAATAAAATTATTTTAATGTTGTCATATTTACATTACATGTTATGTTATGTTGGAAAATAATCAAACTTACTACTCAAGGATTCAATGACCAGTTCATTCAAACATACTCATTAACATAAAAAATATAGGAATGTTATATTTATTTATTATTAAATTTTTAGTCAATATGAATCTCCAATTAATCCCAAATATATCATAGTCCAGTTTAGGTGTGTAGACTAAATGATATACTACCCTACCAGTGTCTTCTTATCCACAACTAATTTGATGCAAGAGATACTCATAGATCAGAAAGACTCAATGTAATAAAAGGAATAGGTGATCTTGGGATACCTTTTGATACTCATGATTCAACCATAATTATGATTTTATGCAACATTTATTCTTACATATTGATTCTATATAGTCATAACTTCCATATACTCTAGCATCCCATTTCCAAGAGCCATTAAAGTGGGATATAAAAGACTTTTTAACAACCATGACCCGATCACCCGAATGATATTGGTTTGGGTCAACATAACATATCTACTATAATACCCCAAGATTTTGTTGTATGTATATTTAAAAATTTAATCTCTTTGATATCTTACGTTACATGAAACACCAAGCATAAACTAACCATGACATACTATTAATATTATTATTGAAAATTAAATTCTCTCCAAGTAATTAAATTGGTGGTTATAAATTAAATAACATATGAAAATATATGGTTTATAAAAATATAAAATGAATTAACTAGTTACTAATTAATTATACATAAATATATAAAAACCAATTAAATAAAAAAGGAAATGTTTTTATTCTCACAAATATTTTTTATCATAATAAATTAAATTATTTATTATTATTGAATGATATTAATGAAATATATATGTCATATATTCAATAAAATATTTTTTATATTCATTCAATAGATTTGATAGGTATAATATATAGGTTTTGGGCACAGCAGAAGCGTGCAATGTGTTGTACCCAAATTTGATTTTTTTATATGATTGATGGTCAATCCATGATTTACACGAAAATAAACATCGTGAACTGTAGAACAGAGTCAAACATTATTGACATTGGATATAATGTCGGAACTAGATAGACGATCATATCATATAATTTATAATCAATTTAATTAATTAAATAATTACCTTGTTGTAATTATTTCTTCACTGATGGTTTTGACAAAAACTTTGCATTATACCATCGTTGTGTTGTAGGAATAAAAATTAGATTCTATCTAGTGGTGATCAACACATATTCCTCAAATATATGAACTTCACCATATGAACCTCCAGTTACTAGCATGAAAGATCCTATCACTTGAATCATCCTCCTTTGATTGCCTCAAGAACTGCTTCTAAAGCATTATCCTTGACCACTCTTGACTTGAGAGGGTGAGGTTGAGGAGGAATTCTCTTCATTTTTGTGAGAGTTATTGGATAAGGGATGTCTCTATGGCTAGAGAGGATTCTCTAAATTCATTGTTCACAACCCAAGAAAATTAATTGGATCTCTGAAAAAATAATATTATTGGATTTATATATCACTAGTGTTAAAATAAAGTAATTGTACTAGTGAAATTTTTTAGGTATTTAATCCCTACAGAACCCCATTTCAATTATTATTATTATTATTATTATTATTTCTCAACATACTCTTAACATGAGAATTAAATTAACTATTATTTAATCAAATAGTATTTATTATTTATTATTTCTCACTGGACCATTAAATTTGGACCACCATTCCTCCAAATATTTATCAGGACTTGAATAATGACTATTTATATATTAAATAAATATCACATAATTATTCATCAATAAATAATTTAATATTATATTCACCAAATATCAAGTAAGTATTTATTAAACATTCCACTCGTATTATATTCTCTCTAATAACTATTGGTAGAATAAATTTGATCTAGAAAACATGAATAATTATTAACCCACATAAGGGAGTAATATCTATTCAACTTGTTAAATAATAAATAATAATATTATTTTTTAATTGATATTATGGATACACTCATTGTGTGACCCTCTAGACTTCTTTCTCAGTGGCATTAGATGAAGCATCCTAAAGTCCAAGGTTAGAATCTAGTAACAGTTTAAGTCACCCATAGGAAAAGAATTAATGTCAAAATGAAAAAATATCTCGTACTAATGCTTACTAGGTAATATAATCCCATGATAATAATATCTTAAATCAATAAGGTTTCATACTAGTTCTGTCAACCTATGTGCCCGATATCTATTTCTTGGACTTCTCAAATATTTAACTTAGCTATATAACACCATGGCCATGGATTTATTTTGGCTATATGATTTACACCAAAGGTCCTAAGACATCAACCTCCATTAAAGAACATAAGGGAGAAATAATTTCTCTCATTATTCATTAATACAATATTACTCATGATGCACCCAATGTATCCTACCTCACCACGAACATCTGTCATCATGGTGTTCATCAATACATCAAAGTATGCAACTCATAATACTCATTAATAATAATATTAATTTATAAGGATCAATACACACATCCATGGAGATGAATATCCAATGACAATTATAAATATGGATTTCCTACTGGTGAGTCTCCTTCTCATAATATAAAACTAGATATTATCATGGGTGTACACAATGAGAAGGTTCCTCAAAGTCATATGAGACTCAACCCTTGATAGCTTGTATCACTTGTGTCCCTAAAATGATATCATCTGAATATTGAATATATATTTCAGATATTGTCATAGTACATTCGGGTTCTCAATATAGCGGGGAACTGTTATGAGATTTTAGTGTGATAGGTACTCTTGGGATATTATCACATAATATATTATAAATATGAAAAATCATATTATAATAAGAAGATTATTAATATTAAAAACTTTGAATATAGGTTATCATAAAGTACATAAAATATGGTTCTAGGGAACCAACTCCAACAGACTCCCACTTTCACTATATCCAACTACAAACAACATTTAGTCTGCTAGCTCTCACAAGACTCCCATTCTTTTGATAAGACATTCCCTTAGTCAAGTGTTCTACCACTTTTTCTTTCATTGGTACACTTCTTATTGAAACTTCACCCATCTGATAAAAATCTATCAAGTGGTAACAATTTAGGAGTATATACTTTGTATGTTGGTGTGACATTGGATCTTTTGTAGGATCCACCATTATATTATTGTCCCAATACAATGTGATAGGGTCTTTAAATCTAGATATCACATCAAGATTCTACACAAAGTTCTGAATCTGAATGAATTACTTGCTTGTATCGTAAGTTTCAATATACTGAGACTCTGTTATAGAATCAACGATAACTAGATTCTTTGAACTATTCCATCTCACAACTCCTCAATTGACACAAAAAACATATTTTTACTGTGACTTTAGATCATTATAATCTATATAAAAACTAAAATCAGTATAACCCATAATGAACATATCATCCCTTCCTCTATACACCGGAAAATATCCATATTTCTTCTCATATACTTAAGGATAACATTAACAACAGAGAAATGATTTTCTCCTAGGTCTTCTTAATATCTTTCTACCATGATCAGTGCATAGGATACATCAAGTCTATTATATAAAAAGTCACAAAAATGATCCTATATCCAAATTTTTTATGATCTTACTCATTCTCTCTTCTCATGTTGTGTATGAGGACACAATTTATTTGAAATATATAGACCATGTGACACTAGAACCATTCACCTCATAGATTTTTTTGTACTAAATGTCTTTATTATCTGGTTAATATATGTACTTTTACTTATTCCAAGAATAATCTTGGATATATCATGAATTATCTTGATCGTTAGAATATAGGTTGCTTCACCTATGTACTTCATAAAGAAATATTTGTTTAACCTGCCCTTAACTGATTGTAAGAATGGTATGTCATTTCCAATAAGTAATATTTCATAGAAATATACTACTAGGATAAAAAATTAATTCCAATTAAACCCCTTGTAAACAGATAGCTCATATTCTTTCTTAATGAAACCAAATTCTTTTATTAATTCGTCGAATTGAATGTTCCTTGACCTGGATGCTTGCTTCAATCCATAAATAGATCTTTGTAACTTGAAAAGCCTTTTCGAATCACCTAGTGTCACAAAACCTTCTGGTTTTGTCATATAGCCATCTTATTGTGGGTTCCCACTGTGTAATGCAGTTTTGAAATCCATCTTCTAAACCTCATAGTCATGGTATGTTTCTATAACATGAACAATTTTGATGTATTTTATAATGGAAACTAGTGAAAATGTTTCATCATAGTCAATTACTTTAAGTTTTTTGAACCCTTTATCCACTAGAATTTATTTATATATTTTTATTTTACCTTTTATTTTCATTTTCTATTGAATGAATATTTGAACCTAATAGGATTTACATTAACTGGCACATCGACCAAAATCCAAACATGGTCCTGATGCATGGAATCCATTTCAGAATTCATGGATTCTTTCAATCTTGTAGCTTATGATCATACTACTACCTCTTTTTATGAGAGAGGTTTACCATTTTCAAACAATAATGAGTCACCATATTTTGTGACTAGAAAACCATATCTCTCTAGTTCTCTTACCTCTATTATCCTCCAACATAGTACATGTGTTTCAGGAACTACTTCTTTTAGGGGACACGTGGAATCTATTCATGTACCAACTCTTGTGTATATTGATCATAAAATTTAGTTAAATCAATGTTTCTCCCACTATCTATTTTTGAGGATGTTCTCCCTCTCAAGAAATACATTCTTTCTGGCGATAGGCACTTTCATATCAAAGTTTTTGTATAGGTAGTATCCTTTTGTTTCCTTATCATACCCTATAAAGATACACTTTGTAACCCGGGGTGATATATTGTTGGATGATAAGGCCTTACCAAATTTCTTTCAACCCCATACACATGTAGGCGATAAAACAGTTTTCTTTCAACTCCATAACTCAAAGAGGATTCCATTTTCCACTTCATTTGGTACTCGATTTAATCTGTACGATGTAGTCTATAAAAAATATCCCCAAAAGGATAATAGAAGATCCTCATAAAACATCATCAAACTTACCATGTCTAACATGGTATGGTTCCTCCTTTCACTAACACAATTCCATTGTTTTGTATAAGGATGAGTGTTTGGAGATAGATTCTCAAACTCTTATGAAATTCAATGAAATATTGGTTAGGATATTCACCACCTCAATCTGATCAAGTGATATTTATCATCTTACTAATTCGATTCTCTACATAACTCAATAATTACTTGAAGTTATCAATGGAATATAACTTATACCACATAAAGTATACAAATATGTATCTACTCAAGTCATCCATAAAAGTTATGAAGTAAGAATATCCACCTCTAGATTCTACTAGAAATGACGCACACACATCAGTGTGTATGAATCCTATAATCTTTTTTCCCCTTTACCCCTATCCACAAAATGGTGGTTTGGTCGTATTTTTTCATAAACAATCATGACATCTTCCAAGTGGTTTTAGCTCACAAGAGTATAAATATTCATCTTGACAGAGCTTTTTCAAACGCTTCTCGTATGCATGACCAAGATAATGATGCTATAGTTGGGTTTTATATGAGTCATTTGAACAAGATTATTTATCAATTTCTCATACTTGGTTTTCATAACATAATACATGAAGATAATTATTTAAATTTTCTATACCATAACATATGTTGTCTTTGTAAAAGAAATAACTTTTATTTCCAAACATGAAAATAAACCCATCTGAATCTAGGAATGATATATAAATTATGTTATTGATAATCGTTAGTACATAATAAAAAAAATTAAAAACAAAATCATTCTTGTCGTCAATGGAAGGTGTTATTAACCAATTGATATAGAAGGTGTCCTCTCACCATTGGAAGCTCACATATCCACCTCTCCTCTTGCAATCTTTCATAATCTACTTGGTTCCAATATTTGGCTATATATGTGAGCACTAAAACTTTTATATAATAAAAAATGTGTAGATATTTAAAAGATTAAACTCAATAATAAGGTACATTTATCTTTCCTTTGCTTTTGGGTATAATTACTCTTATAGTGGACTTTATTTCCATATGTAAAACACACTGCCTCCTTTTCCTTTCCCTACCTTTAGATATTCCTCAATTTCAATTGATAGTGCATAGGAGCTTTAGAATTCTTATTATTATTGCTTCCATTTTCCTTTTTCTTCCTTTTTTTATTGAACATAAGTACCATGGGTTTATTATGACCTATGTCCTTTTTCACTCGATGAATCAAAGTATGATGTTCTAAAAGAAACTTATCATTTTTTCTCATATTGTAATTAATAATAAAACTGGAGAAGGTCTTGGGTAGTGATGAAAGTATGAGATATGTACACAACTCATATGTAAATTTAATCCCTAAGATATCTAAGCATTAAATGTAGCCAATAATATTGAATGAATGAGTCACAGCTGGTGTAGACTCTCCAACCTTAGTTGTAAATAAATAATTGGATATCTCATACATCTCTTGCCTGGCCTTCTCTTGATAATGATCCTAAAGTTGAGACACCATACTATACGCATCCATGTACTGATGTTTCATTAAAAGATCATTGGACATAGATGATAACCTGAATCAATGAAAATATTTTGAATCATTTATATTTTACAAAAAGAGTAATAACTCTTCATCACTTGCCTCATTACCAAGCACATCGGAAATAGGTTCTTCCATCACATATAATTTTTTTATGGAAAAGGATAACATGTAAGTGCATTTTACACTATCGAAATTTTTTTCTCGTGAGAAGTATATCATTATCAATTATGGATCACAATGATATTTTTAAAGTCATTTTAATGTTTTTTCTACAAAATAAGATAAGAAGAATTTTAGTACTTTACTAGATAAAATTCAGGGTAAAATATAAATATTAAAAAAAAATCACTAACTATTTTATCGAAACCCAATTTCCCTCACTATTGTCATTGTAATATCATGTAGCTTTGATATTCTAGGGGAAAGGATCCATATTAAACTTCTCATTAGCCCAACTTTGGTTGGCCGAGAAACTTTAATGGTTTTAAGTAGGCATTCCAAATTGTAACTGCTTAACTCACAGTTCCTTGTTCCCTTGAGTGGACTCCCCAATCCGTAAATCCTTAAATTAGATTCCCGTAATGCTTTCCTCTGAGTTAGACCAAGTCTTACTTTGGAATTCAACTATTTATATGAATTAATTTAATTCAACCCAAAACCCGATGTTAGAATTCTTGGATAATTGAAATCACCCCAATATTGGTTGGTCAATAATCTTGAACTATGGTTATATTTTAATTGAATTAGTGGAAGGATATACCAACTTAATATATGTAATTAAAATATTTTATCCATACATAATTTGGAAATTGTTATCTTTATTATATGCATCTTAATATTAAGTAGATTTACTTAAGTGATTAACCATGTCTTAGATAATATTTATGCATAAGAAAATTTATTTTAGTTCTATATTTCATGATCATTAAATTCATTAATTCATGTGATCACAACAAAAAATCTATAATGAAATAGACATGCATCTTGAAAGAAATAAAATAATAAAGCGGCATAATCATGTGTTTTACTAATGGGTAGTTTATCTAGCAGTTGATAAACTAACCATTGTCCGAGGTGAAAACATCTTGAACCAATTAAGGTTAATGTTAAAACTTTCCACCTATACACCTATGTATCTCTCTTGGATTGGTTTTATCTAAACTCCAAACTTGAACCACCTCCACTCTCTTGGGAGCTTCATCCATTATATATACTTTTACTCCCAAACAGTTGAGGGGGAATGGGTTTACATAAAAGAAACCTTGGGCATGTAGGAACTTACATAATAAGAGGAGAGAAGATGTGCAGGACAAAAATTTAATTTAATAATAAATTAAATGAAACCAGTCACATACAATGGTTAGTTCCATGATCATGATCATCCACTGGCATGCAAAAAATTACACGTTTAATAAAACTAGTATTCAATTATTTTTCATTCTTATTTAAGATAAATATCCCTCAAATCAATTAATTATTATCTTTAATTATTTAATTATTTTATCTTAATTATCAATCGAATTTCCTTGAGATTATCATCCATTATAATTTAAAATAAATTAATAATTTCTATAAAATAAATTGTGTACATAAATGTACCTTAGAGGAAACATAGTGAATACTCATATGAATCTACTCAACATGTATTATACTCATATAGTTCTTAATAATATGACATATTTTATACATGAATTATCATATACTTTCATGATACAAACTATAAACTTAATGATTACATGAATTACATGATTTTCACTCACGTTTTGTGCTTCAATTCACATAGAGTAACAATTGTTAACATGACTCCTACATGATATGTATATCAGAACATTATGGAGATATTAATTAAATATATATATACATATCTTAAAATCTATGACATGGAATTTCCTATCAACTTAGTGACCACATGAAGGAACATGATGATAAGGTTTACATAGTAAAATAACTAAATTTTAAATCTGTGTAATTTGGTATAAGTATACAGTGTGTACATATGAGGTATAGAGTGTGTACATATCTTACCATGTATCTAAGGAACATGCATAGGGACTTGGTGTATAAACCATGCCTTGAAAAATTTGTGTATAAAGAGTGTATAACAGATTACACGGCTTGTGGACTCCAAGTTACATGGTCACCAGTCAGGTAGGCCATGTATGGTAATACATGTTTGGTATGTGACAAAAAGGGACTACATGCCATGTACATGGGATACATGACATGTACTTTGGATGACAATAAACCACACTAGCCGGGTCAACATGCATTGAAATAAATAAATATACTACATTTGATTAATGAAAACAGTTTAAATTAATTGTCAAATTGATTCCTAATGCATTCAACACAAGTACACAGTATGTTACACTGGTTACATCACATGTGATCCTTTTTTCAGATAGAATCCTTGTCACCTCTGAATGAGTTCCAGGTTTTTATTTCATTCATTAAATTAATAGTATTTGTTAAATCTATGAGAAATTAAGGAGGAATAAGTAGATCTTGAAAATTGGATTAAAATAATGATTAAACTTCAATTGAAAGCTAAATTAAAAATGTGTAAATCAATCAATGATCTATAAATAATTATAAATAATTATGTGATCACTCTGATACCACATATAGGTTCTAGGTATAGTAGAAGCCTGTGATAGTTCATGCCCAACATAAATTTTTTCCATGATTGATGATCAATCAAAGATTTACACAGGGATAAAAAACATGATCTAGAGAATTGAATCAAATAATATAGACAAGGGATAGAATGAAAAAAATAACGATAGGATCATCAAATATTGTTTAAATTATATTTAATTAATTAAAGAAAATATTATTGGAATTATTTATTCATTGATGGATCTGACAATAGATCTTCATTTTACCATCATTTTGTTATAGGAATAAAGAGAAGATTGCATCTAACAGTGATCCACACGTGTTCCAAAAATCTACAATAATTGTTGTAGGAATCTCCAAGTGCTAGCACAATAGATCTTTTCTTTTTCATCTTCCACCTTTGATCACCTTGAGAACCACTTCCAAAGCATTATTCATGTTCTCTCTTGACATCATAGTGGGAGTTATATGAAGATCACTCTCCATTAATGGGAGTATTCTTGAAAAATGGATCTATCTAGGGATTTGGAAGATTCTCCAAATCCAATGTTCACAACCAAAAAAATGAATTGTCTCTCTGATATGATAATATAATTGGATTTATAAATCACTAGGGTTAAAATAAAATAAGTGCACAAGTGTCCTTTATTATATTTTGAATCCTTTCGGATCCCCATGTCAACTATTATTATTATTATTATTATTATTATTTCTTACCAAGTGATTATCTTACGAATTAAATTAAATATTATTTAATCAAATAATATTCAATATTTATTATTTCTCACCAGGGAATTAAAAATGGTCCACCATTCCTCCACAATATTTATCTGGCCTTGAATAATGACTATTTATTTATTAAATAAATATCACTACATTATTCACTAATAAATAAATAAATATTATATTCACTAAATAGAAAATAAATATTTATTAAATATTATAATCACATTATGTTATCTTGAATAACTTGTGATAGAATAAATGTGATCAACAAAACATGAATAATTATTAAACCACATATGGGGAATTTTTTTATTAAAATATTTAAATAATAAATAATATTTTTATTATTTAACTGAGATTATGGATACACTTAATGTGTGAGCCTCTGGGCCTATTTCTCATTGACATTAGGTGAACACTATAAATCCCAATATTAGTGTCTAATAACAAAAAAATTATCCCTTAGAGAAAGATATCAATTCTGAAACTACATAATACCTCATACAGATGCTTACTATGTAATATAATCCATTTTTCAATATCTCAAATCAAGTAGGTTTCATGCAGATGCCATCAACCTATGTGCTCAATGTCTCTTTCTTTGACTTCCCTATAGTTAAACTTTCTTATAAAACACTATGTACATAGATTTTTTAGGATATATAATTTCCATCAAAGTGACTAATATATCACCTTTACTTAAATAGTAGAAGGGGAAAATCCTTTCTCGCATTATTCAGTAATTCAATATTACTTATGATGCACACAACATATCATACCTCATGGCGAACATCTGTTGTTGTAGTTTTCATCAATACATCAAAGAATGTGACACATAATACTCATTAATAATAATCTCAATGTTTAATGATTGATATAAACATCCATATATAGTAATATCCAATGACCCGTATAAATGAGGATTTCCTACTGGTGGGTCTCGTTCCCATAATATCCTACTAGATATTTACAAGGGAATACATCATGAGAAGGTGCCTTAAAGTTCTATGAGTCTCCACCCCTCAAATCCTATCGCATTTGTGTCCCTAAAATGATATCATATGGCTATAGAACATATATTTAAGAATAGTATCATAGAACTTATGGCTTCTCATTATGGTAGGGAACTGCTATGACCTTTTAGTGAGACAACTACTCTTGAGAAATTATCACATACTATGTCACATAGAAGAAAAATAATGATGTGATAAGATGTTTATTAATATTAAAAATGGGAAAGTAGTTTATCATTAAGTATATATAATTTTATTCTAGGGAACCAACTCCAACATAATATTAGAACAACCCACTTTTTATAAATTAAAAAACTATATTTTTATAAAGGTAGTCTTAATGCCTTTTAATGGTGCACCTATTTTAAATATAAATTTGTAAACATTAATAAATCATATTTGAAAAAAATAAAATTCATTTTTTAAATCCTGATACAAAAATTTACTTTGGTTTAATTTTTGGTAATTTTCTGATAAGTTTAATGATTTAATGAATAGTGATAAATCATTTCATTTTAATGGAAAACACCCTTTTCATATAAATAATTTATATTGATAAATTATATATTTATTTGGTTTTAAAGTATAATTAAATCAATTTTTATCACTTAATCTTATATAAGAAATTTTAATTAATTTCACACTGAATTTGGATATAAAACTAATTCAATCTTTTGAACATTTTCACTTTAAAACCTTATTTTCTCATTCCTTTAACTGGAAAAATTTTACATTAATTACTGCAAATGATATATTTTTGAATTTTAAAAAATGGATTCTATATTTTGAATTAGTGGTTTCAAATTATGTAAATAGTTTCCTTTTCTTTTTTGAAATTATTAATAGTAATTTTAGTAAATTTGTTTAAACAAGTTTAAAGGTAAATCAAGTAGTTTAGGGTAAGAAATATTAAAAATATTATAAAATTACCGAAAAAATACTCCTAATTTTATTATATGAGTTATTGTTGACCAAAATAATCTTAAAGATGATTTTATGGCCTCTTAGATCCATTTGTATGACATTATTATTTTTTTAGTATTTTATTCTATGAAAAGTCTAGTACGTCATACTCATGTTTATAATAAGTATTACAATTTTTATATGTGGTTTTTCAGAAGATATTTTCAACTATAAATAGTAATTTTAAATATAAAATGATTGTCTTCTTAATGGTAATTTATTTCAAGATTTTAAGAAATAAATAATTACCTTATAGTCTTATATAATGATGATGTAGCAATTATTTAATTAATAGAAATCATTAATTAATGACATTAAAAATATTATTATAAATGTAATTTGAGATAATTAATGTCATACCTGAATTTTATATATGTAATAGAAATATTAAGGAAGCATTAAATGATTTTTTCTACGATATCATATTTTTATGATGTTGTGAAAAAGTAAAGTAATGAATATTATCAAAATTGACATTAATTATATTTTAAAATAAATAATATTTTATTAAGTGATATAAAATTCAAAAAAATATAAAATCCGTCAAAATGATTGTGATAAGGATTCATATTCCATCAATGATACATTTATGGTTATTTTGTTGTCTTATAGTAACTATATTAACATTTAATTAATAAAAGCACATGGTGTGACTGTAAGAGTAAAGGGGATTACATAAGGGTTAAAGCCAAAAGATAATAGAAATAATATGACCTAAAAATGTATAAAAATTATTGGATGGGATTATTTTGACCCATACACAACTTATATTAAAATAACTAACTTTGAGATATTTTTAATTGAAAACTAATGTATAATTTTTTAATATTTTGAGAGTTTCCAGAAGTTCCCCTTAACTTAATTAAAAAAGGGAACCTCCTCCGTCACTTACTAAAAAAACATCCATCCATATAGCTTGTAAAAATCTTGAACCAATAATCTTCCAACATCCCTGACCTTATCTTAGAATCATCACTTTGGGAATAAATCAAACCAAGTAATTCTTTTGGTATAACCAAAAAGAGTAACCCGAAAATGTGGTTGCATTCTTCAATGATCAATTTCAATTTATTTCATTCTAAAACCATTCAGTTATTATTATTCCATGATTATATAATAACCTCCATATAATAAACTATTACTTACCTATGTGTTTGTATGGAAATACGTTCAATGCTTCTTTTCAAGAAGACAAAACTATATTTCAAAGTTAATAAAGAACATGAATATTGAATATATTGGAAAAAAATAGTGATACTTAATATTCATAACATAGAAAACATATAGGAGAATATATAAGAAAAAAAACATATAGTCAAATTGACATTTGAATGTAGTAGATAACATTAAATTGAAAAGAAAAAGAATATTTAAAAAAATGAAATGAATGTGAATGAAACCATAAAAAATAAGGAAATGAAAATAGGTCACGATTTAGAAAACAAAATAAGTAACCAACTTCAAATACATGAATAAAAAGAACAAATGGACATTAATTATCAAATTACATTAAAAAATTAACATGAATGAAATAACATAAGTTTAAATGCCACTGAGATATTATGAATAGAACTTGAAAGAATTATTATACAACATTAGTATATACAACATAATATTCCAATGGACATGAATGAAAATAACCTTGAAATGGACATTTAATTTTCAAAACATACATCATACGTATTAATGTCACCGAGTAATTATGTCACACTATACAAATATAAAACTCCAAATTCCTGGAAGACTTTTCTGCATATAATGAAATGTTTAAAATAAGAATACCTAAAATTGCATATTCAAAAAAATGAATGTTAACATAAAATAATTAATTACCAACCAAAATAAAAGAAGTTTAAATTTACTTTTTGAATCCGAAAATGAAAACCAGCGACCACAGGAAATCCCTTTGCAACATCCACTTATTCCAGTCTTCCAAAAATTGTAGATCCTCACTACATATGCAACACCTCTTGGAGATTTCTGAAAACAACATCCATAATCATCCTTGCACATATGAATCACAAGATCTGTATAAAATTATATATAAATTCCTATTAGTTATGATAACAATCTCACAAAAAGTATTAGTGTTTCTGTATACTTATGTTGATTCTAATGGAATATACCATAGGTATTCAAGTTGAGAAGCTGCATGGCTGAAATACTTTTTATGAAAATACATTATTTTTGAGGCATTTTCAAATAATTATGGATCTTGGAAACTATTTTCAAATAGATGGTGATGATTCTAGATGTTGTTTTCAAAAATCTCCATGGAAAATAATAGTTCCTATGGTTTAAACCGATGAGGCTCTACCAGAAACCCAAACTCATTATTTTTCCAAAAGATACTCCAAAATAGCCATCCTTTTTTATTTATGCAGTATACATTTACTGAATATGTAATCTACATATAGTAAATATGTAAAATACATTAAATATACTACTAAATGTATAATAAATAGGTTCTGTTTTCAATTCTCTTTTTCATAATATGTAATAAACACATTTCTCACATTACAAATTCAATATTACAATATTTATATGGTCTTTCAAGTTGCAAATACTATATTGATACCTCCTTAACTTATTGGCACTACCTGAAAATCACTTTCACTTAAATGAAAAATAATATACCTTGTTTTCAATTTGATATTATTATGAATATGATGAACATGAAATCCACATATACTGAATTAAGTAAAATGCATTCATTATACTATTAAAGGCAGAATGAGTATACTGTGTTTCCAAAAAAAATTTATAATATATATATTTCTCATATTATAATTATAAAGAAAGATATGAAAATAAAAAATGAATAATATGAATGTAAAATATGAAATATAATTTTAAAAATTAGGACATGAAGCATTGTGAATTATAGTGATGAAAAGTAGAAAAGTAGTGAGATAAGGAATCTGGTCCTCGGAGGTGGAGGTAGAGGCAGAGGCGGAGGCGGAGCCAGCTAAGGGCGTCTAAGGCGGAGCATGCAGAGGTAGAGGTAGAGATAATTGAAAGAGGGAACATGTGAAGGGCCCTCCAAACCTTCAAATTAAAAAGGGAAAGGGGTAATAGGGAATATATGAAGGAAATATGAAGTTGAAGTAAAAAAGGAGAAACATGGAAGAGGGAAATTGAACCTAAAAGCCAGAGGAATAGAGAAATCAAACTTGTGAGCCTGTGGGAGATAGCCAAAAAAGATAAGCTTCAATTAACCTTGCATTTTTTTGTTTATAGAAGAAAATTAAGAGAAACAATATATTATTATAAAAGATATTAACAAAATATAATGAATCTACAATAACAAGATTTGGTGGGGTATGTAGCTTCCCACTAATAGTCTTACAGTGGTAGACATGCATAATAGCCCCTTTACACTGCATCCATATCAAGACCAAATTCTAACTAGATTTCCTAAATTAATGTGAGTATAACTAACTACATACTAACATCTAAAGGAAAGTTACCGGGTTGCTAGTGTGAATAACAGATGAACATTCATCAGTGGGCCCCTGGTAGAATCAAAAGGGGAACCTGGTGGTTTAGGACACCAAAATCCTCCAATTGATTTATCAATTTCTGCCTTCTATATCAAAACATAAAACCTAAAATAAACTCAATTTAAACTGTTAAAACTAAAAAAGAAATAAAATTATATTCTGTAGAATAAAAATTACAATATCTCTGGGCCAACATTTAAGTACCAAAATGATCAAGCTAGACTTTTATCCAGTTATGACTGATTTTGATAATCATATTAATCTTTTAAAATCGGTAAAGATCGCCTCAATCTGACATATACAGCACATGTAATCAATAAAACACAATTAGTAACATAATCTGATTCTGTACTTTGTAGAGCAAAACTACAGTGACTTCAGGGAAACATTTGAATAAACAGAAGATTGATTCATGATTTTTTATTGTTGAAATTTTATTATAGAATCGTGTTAGGCTTCCAACGATACAATAAACTCTTTATATAGACACCTAAAACAACAAATATAGTAAAACAAACTTGGTATGTGCAACTGGAATTCCACAAAACATAATACAGCAACTTATAACATTTATGGTTCTTCACTAACCATTTTGATACATCACTTAATACAATTATAAAAGATGTAATTCATTATATTTAAGTGATATAAAATTTAATATAAATAATTTAACAATAATTTCACAAGTGATCACTGGTAGAACATATTTAAAAACATGAGGAGAAAATTTTCTAAAATCATAAAACATAAACCAAATAACCAATATGAAATATAAGTTTAAAATTAGGGCATGAAGTATTGAGAGATATATTGAAAAAATAGAGTGTTAATGGTTGTTTGTTTATTTCAGTATGCACTAAATATTTAACCAATCAATAATTCAACAAAATTTACATTTTTCGGCTAACTAGTTGAAGACTAAATTCATAAGACTGAAATAAGAAAACAGTTTGTGTTGAGGGATTAGAGAATAATTATGGGTATCCCTAACTAAAATTATTGACTATTGCCTATATAATTCATATCATAATAGAAACATCTCAAAAAATTAATTTAACAGATATTTACTGAGAACATAAGGGGATTGGTGCAAGGGTTTAATGGAAACTGTGATGAAATAGACAATGTTAATGGTTGAAAAATAAATATAAAATAAAATAAACCTTAGCTAAATGTCATTTAAAAACGTAGGAAAATTAGATAAATGATGATATAAGAAATCAATACAAAAAAACCAAGATGGTGAAAATCAAAAGTGGATTTTATGTATCTGAACAAAAGAAAGTGTACCCGATGATTTAAATTGGAGGGTGACCGAGAAAAGTGATCCTTCGTATGTTATGAAATCATTTCTATGTGCGTGTGTATTCAATGGATATGTGTGTGTGCGCACATATAGATCACATATATCATGATGAAGTAGTTTATGTTGGGTAAAAAAATTTAAAAAATACAAATATTGAGAAGTAAAAAAAAGTTAAAAAAACTATAAATCAGATATAGACAGAATATGAAAAAACATTTAAAACAAAATTGAAAAAAAATTTTAAGCAATTAATTTTTTATAAAACTCTAATTGAATTGGTAACTGACCTCAAATTTTGTAAGAAAGAAGTAGAATAAGAATATGTATTTGAGAAACTACCAATCTATAAAAGGAATAAAAATATGAAATGAGAATAAAAAATAAAATCACACAAATAAATGCCTCAAGAAAAACTCTCGTACACTGATATCAAAGAATAGTTGATCCTGAAAATTCACTAACGCTTAGGGATTTCATTCACATACCTGAGTATGAAATAGAAGAGTCAAAAATTTAAATGAGAATTAATATATGAATGATATGAGAAATAAGATACAATATACGACATGGTTCATGCTTTTAACAAATTTATGAGAATGATAAAATGATTTCATCACCTTTGGATCTATGACAAAAACAATGGTATATTGATCCCTGTGAAAACCAAGGCTCGTAATATTAATTTTATTTGACATAAAAGAGACCTCAGCTATTTTTGAAAATAGAAATAGAAATGAAATAATTGTGTCGATGATAAAATCACTAATGCATTAATAAACTGGATATGGTTATAAGGTGACCTGAATCAAAGAAGACATGTAATCTCATTACGATATGTTATACTTACAGAAATGGTGGTCGGAAAAATTAATTAAACCTCATGAAAGCAGATGTATTGTATTGTATTATTAAAATTTCATATTATTCAAGTGAAATGAAAAACTTAAAACGGTAAAAAATGTCACAAAGTAGATATGAACAGAAAATCAACCAAAAATGGTGACCATAAGCAATCTAGAAATAGTTTTTAATAAGAAATCTGGAAACAATCATGCATAAGAAATCTGTAAAAACATTATGTATGAAAAATTGGGAAATAGTTGAATAAGAAATTCGAAAAGGTGATAAATGGGAAAAAAATGAATACATTGGGTACTGGAATGAATTGTACTTACGGTACCACTGAGGAAAGTGTTGATTCCTTCATAATAACAACATCATTCCTTGAATCTATCGTGAGTTATAAATAAGAATTAAATTGGTGTATAAAAGTCATATATATTCACCAAATTCTTCATTGTAATAAAGTAACATTATACATATAGAAATGTTGGCAGGCCAAGTGAAGTGAACGTCATGAAAGCATATTTATTTTATTATAATATGGAAATTTTGTATGATTTTAGAGAAATGAAAAATGTAAGACAGAAAAATGTCACATAGTGGATATGAATAAAAAATAACCTTATGCAGTATGTGTCAGCAACAACATGAGAGTCAACTGGATGAGATTCGTGCATAAGAAATATGTAAAAACATTATGTATGATAAATTTGGAAATAGTTCAATAATTAATCCATAAATGAGATAGATGGGAGAAAAATGAATACATTGTGTACTGGAATGAGTTGTATTTATGGTTCCATTGAGACAAGTGTTAATTCCATCATAATATCTACATCATTCCTTGAATCTAGCGTGAGTAATAAAGAAGCATTCAATTGGTGCACACAATTCATATATATGCATCAATATCTTCATTGTAATAAAGTAACATTATATTTACAGAAATGGTGGCAGACCGACTGATGTGAACCTCATGAAGCCAGATATATTGTATTATAATATGGAAATATTTTATGAGTTTAGTGAAATGGAAAACGTAAAATGGAGAAAATTGTGACATAGAATATATGAGCAAAAAATCACCTTATGCGGGATGTGTCAGCAACAGGATGAGATTCAACCGAATCTGACCCTTGGGAAAAAATTCAATTATGGTCTTCCGATCTTAACTAGTTCCATGCTTCTAAGTAGATCTATAATTCGATTTTACGGGGTTCTTGCGACCATAGAAGGCACTTCTTAAGTAACTGATTTTGGAAGCCGTTTAAATGGCGTCTCATTGATGAAATCCCACGTCCCTTCCAGATCTACAGAACCACGAATGAAATCGTGAGTTTTTCTGTGAAGTGGGATTCTGACTAAACCCGAGACCAAGAGCTAGAGTTAGTATGGGGAAGGGTGATGAGAAATGATGAACGTATGAAGTGGAAGGAAGAGCCGAACACGACTTTGAAAACTGAAGTTATGAATAGTCGATGATGTAGAAAGAATCATAGGCATTGTAGTAAGAAAAGCTTCGAGAAGGGAAAATCCACCAGGAATCCTAAGAGAAGTAAAGTAAAATCATGAGCGAGAGTGGTGCGGGCTGGAGAGAATGAAGGTAGCGGTAACCCTAGGATAGGAAGAGGGAAGTCACGAGTAGTGGTGGGTATGAATGGAGATAATTAAGAGAAACGGTCATGTAGATGTAGAATGGGAACAGGGTCGGGAGGAGGTGTTGAGGATGATACTAATACCTGAGTGGAAGGAGATGTTGGGGACGAGTTCATAGGTGGAGGCGGAGTCAGAGGCGTGGACGGAAAAAAGTGTCGGGGAGGGAGTAGAGGGAGTCGACCGAGAACCATAATTGCAGTGAGGTAAATCCTGAGCAGGGGAGGGTGTGGATGGAGGGAACGAAAATTGGTAGATGCTGAGGAGCGACGTGGAGGAATGAGCTGTGGGAGAGACACATGGTGGACAAAATCCTGATTTAGTATATATATAGATATAGATATACTAATATATTTTTATTCTAATATTTATACCTACACTTTCACACAAATCCATCAAATGGGATACGCAATCATCGTTCGTGTGTACGATGAACTACGGCCTCGTGAACTGATGTCATTCATTCTTCCATTACCACCTTCAATGGTTGAAAATAATGATGAATTTATATTTTATATATGATATTGTTTATGTATTTATGCTTCTATAATTTTAATATAACACACGCCTTTACATGCAGCACCATGAGGTTCAACTAGTCTCTCACTATAACCTACTCAAATATATCCTCAATAATCCCATTCTAAATGGGCGCCTATCATGATGGGTGGTCATCCTACACTAGTTTTCCATAACGTATGTGACCTAGTAGTCTATCAAAGGCTAGGCGTTAACAGACTTCCTAGAAGATCACCCCTCAAATGAAATAACACCGTTGGATTCCGAACTTCTAGATGAAGAAGTGTTCTGCATCCAGGAGGACCCCTAGACATCGTAAATGTAATTCGATGGTGATTCCAGAATCCTGACAGGGAAAAGGATGGAGTATCCCAAGCTTAACAAAGTGGTAATATGAGTTATACTTGTATCCCCCAAAAATCCATATTTCCTTACTCTTTCTTGATTTCAGAATGGTGTACAAATAATTAAGAGTAATATCAGGCCCTCATTACAGGCATGGAATTGGCACTTCATGTGCAAGCCAAACACCTAAAAACAAAGGGTGATTCAGATCTATTCATCGAACAAGTCAATGTTGACTATGCCATTAAGAAAGAATTATTGGTCCCCTTGATGAACGATGTTCGAGAACTTATGGTAGAATTCCAATCAGAACCAACGTTGATCTATGTCCCCCGATCACATAATGAACAAGCCTTTTCTTTGGAAAATGCCACCACAGCCTTGGCTGATCTAGACTGAGATGAAACATTCATTAGCATTGCCCACTACTGGATGGTCTTACCATTCATCCAGAGCAATACGAAGGATATTGATGAAATTATCCCCATTTATGAGCCTTATGGTCACACCACCAGCTGGATGATTCCCATTGAAAATTACATTTAGTAGGGGGAACTTCCACCAGATAGGGTTGGAAGGGAACATGTATGAAAACGGGTAGTCAATTTTGCCTTGTACAACGGGTTAAACCAAGAAAAGTTTCTCTAAAAATAAGGCCTTGATGTATTCCTTCTCAGGTGCATTGATGGAGAAGAGACTACTACCATCATGAAAGAAGTGAACATCAGAGCTTGTAGAGCACACCAATCAGAAACTAAACTCTCTCACCAAATCTAAAGTCTTGGATATTACTGGCCCACTATGATACCATATTGTTCCATATTCACCAAGAAGTGTCAATCCTTCCATGTCCATGCTAATTTCATACACTGAACCACTGAGTTACATCATATAACTAAGTACTCTTGGATATTCTCCACCTGCGGGATGGGTGTTGTGGGACCATATCCTCCCGCCACAGCCAGACAATTCATGTTCATACTCACAGTGACCGAATTCTTTTCCAAATGGGATGAAGCCATACCCCTTAAGGAAGTCAAGGAAAAAACATTGTTAGCTCTGTGAAGGCTAGCATCATTAGTAGATTTGGAGTACCCTATACAATACAAATGGACAGCGGCACTAACTTCTGCTATGTTGAGTTGAACAAGTTACACCAGAGTATGGACTCAAAGACAACCAGTCATCGCACTACTACATGACAACCAATGGGCATATAGAGGATTTCAAAAATTTTGTGTCCAACATACTCCAAAAGATGGTTTATAAGGATACAAAATCATGGACAGAAAAGCTCATTCATGCATTGTGGGCTTACAAGAACACGACATTCCCTGCCACCCAGGCGACCCCATACTCACTAGTATATGAGGCAGAGGTGGTTTTTCCTATTGAAATCCAAGTGCCATATATTTTTGGGGCAATTTGTGATCAACTATCTACGGATGATCAATCCCATAGATGGTTTGATGAGTTGGAGCATCTAGATGAAAAAATGTTTCACATCTATGCCATTTAGAAATCTACCAATACCTAATTGCACAAGCCTTTAACAAAAAGGATCAATTTCGATTTTTCCTTGAAGGATAATTAGTGTTAGTACTTATAACTCTGATGATACTCGGGAAGAATCCCTAAATGATTTAACCAAAGTGGGAAGGACCATATTCCATATATAGGGTCTATTCCAATGGAGCATAAACCCAGACATCAATGGTTAAACAGCTCATCACGGCTCCCACAAATGTGAAGTTCTTAAAGAAGTACTTCGGATAATAGCAACGATGATGTAATGGTCCAAACTCTAAGACCTTAAACTATGAATAATAATACCCGTTCCAAACTCTAAGACCCTAAATTATGAATTTTTTTCCTGACAAACATGACAATAAAATGTATGGTATTATCCATGGTCTAAACTCTATGATCTTAAACAATGAGTAGTATGTTGGGTCGGAAGAAAAGCGAGGAAAAGATGGCAAGAGGGGGGGGGGTGAATTGCCTTTTAAAAAATGATTAACAAATTAAAAATCAAAGTATAAATGCAGCGGAAATAAAGAGGAAAGACACACAAAATTGATAACGGAGTTCGGCCAAAACCCGGCCTACGTCTCCGCTCCCAACTCAACCGTTGAGAGATTCCTACCGCTTGCTTTTCAATGGTTTTAGCAAGAAACCCACTAGGCTTTGAGGTAGCACTAGGACCTATTACAGCTTGCTTTTGTGGTTTAGCAAGAACCTACTTGCTTTTGATGGTTTAGCAAGAACCCACTATCCTTCTTACAGGTGAAGGATAGCTCACCTTTTTCTCAAGCTTTTTAAAGGAAAAGCTTGTGAACCTCTTCACACCTTAGTGGTGGTGTGAAACCCAAAAGAAAGGGGGATGAGAAAAGGGTTTGGGGTTTGTAGGCACAAACCCAATTTTAAAGCTCAAAATAGATAAAACAATAAAACCCGTATTTTGAGAAGCCTTGGGCGCCTTTGATGATTGGAGATGTTGAAGGCCGCTTCCAAGCTTCTTTGGAGGAGCTCCTTGGATGTGGAATTGGATTGGAGCACGTTGGGTTCCCTTGAGGAAGTCCGCCGGAGGTACGCCAAATGATCCAAAATATGTCCGTGGGCTTTGTATGTGATCCGGTGGGAGTCCGGGGCTTCCTTGGCCTTTATTTATAGGCATGGAACCCTTGGGTAGGCTTCGGAGCCGTTGGAGAGGCTAAAAGAGCCGTTGGGAGCCAAGTGGGCCAGCCTGGTCAAACTGCAACGGCTAGTTTGACTGGCTCCACCGGCTGGCCGGTACAGTCCCACCGGCTGGCCGGTGTGTGCAAAAAGGCATAGGATTCTTGTCCAGGGGCCACCGGCTGACCGGTGCCAGAGCCACCGGCTGGCCGGTGGCAAGACAGTAGCTTGCCACTCTGTGCAGGTGCCACCGGCTGACCGGTGGAGGATCCACCGGCTGGCCGGTGGCAAGACAGTAGCAAACACTATTTGGGCTGGATGTCACAGGTCGACCGGTGACAGAGCCACCGGTCGACCGGTGGAACCTGGCAGTGGGCAATCCCTCTGCCAGTTCCACCGGCTGGCCGGTGCTATCACACCGGTTGGCCGGTGGACTGAATTTCAGTCCATTTCTTGTCCATTCTTGGGCCAATCCTTTGGCAACTTTGTGCCTATCATCCACAACACTTAAAAACAATGTTAAACACATATTAAAGTGATTGTGATCATGAAAATCAAAGAGTGTGGGGTACAACAATCTCCCCCTATTTTGATGATCACAATCACTTATCAAAGCAATGTAAAAACTTAAATGAAAGGCATGCCTAAATGATAAATTGAAAATAAATACTAAGCATGAGAGAAAAGATTCTCCCCCAATCAATCAAGAAATTCTCCCCCTTTGTGATTATCAAAATAGAATGGGGCATAAAACTTGATTGAGGGAAGGGATGAAAAATGAGATTTTAAATCAATTGAAAAAGATATCAATTGTTGAAAATTTTGAAATGAAAATTGAATAACAGTTTGAATTGAATGTTTTGAATCAAAAACCACTTGAATTTTGAAATTTTAAACCAAATGAAATTTGTTGAAATTGAGAGTTTTGAATCAAAAATGAATTGAAAGATTTGAATGAAAAATTGAATACCAAGTGTTGAAATTGAAAGTTGGAATCGAAAATTTTGAAATTGAAATTAAACGGGTTTAAACGATCCTAACTCCCCCTAAATAAAAACAACAAATCACCGGGGAGAGGGTTTTTGAAAAGAGACAATTTTAGGCCCGGAGAGACTCGCTAAGAGGGATTTTTCAATCCACACTTGCCTTGTAGCGGGTATTCTCCTATAGAATTCATCTGAATAAAAAATCGATTTGGGCCTACCATACCGGGCGTTTTTGCAATTACATTCATATATCATGTGCCCGGGTTTTTTGCAATAGTTACAAAATTTAAAACAAGAGCTCCCCCTTACAAAAACAGTGGGTGCATGGGAGGAGGAAGCTTGCTTGGAATAGCCAAGCCCTTGGGTGGTCCGGGATATTCGTTGGGAACCTAGTAGATTGTTTAAATTTTGTTCCCCTTGGGTGAACTTAGCTAGGGTCTCCCTTAGGTCTTTGATGGTTGATTCCATAGAATCAACATTTGGAAAATTTTGGATTTTAAGGGTCAACTCTTCCTTTTCTTTAAGAAGTTGTTCTTTTTCGGAAGAGAGTTTTTTGAAATTCTTTTTCAAAGAAACAAATTTTGACGATAAGGCATGAAAACCATTTTCTAATTGATCTCTAGCGTGTGAGAGTTCTTCATAAGATAAATGATTTAAAGAATTGGAATTTGAAGAACAAGAGGAAGAGGAGTCGGAAGAAGTTACCTCATGGAATGCCATTAGGCATTTTGTACCTTGGTCGCTTGAGGAGGAGGAGGAGGATGATGAGGAGGTGTCACTCCATGTGGCCTTGAGGACCTTTTTCTTTCCTTTTTCCTTGGCCCGTTTCTTGTTGAGTGGGCAATCGGGCTTGTAATGGCCCTTTTCGCCGCACCCGTAGCATTTCACCTTGGGCTCGGATCTTGCGGTGGGCTCTTGCTTTCGCGCCTTGCGAGATTTCTTCTTCTTCTTGTGCTTCTTCATAAATTTGTGCATTTGGCGGGCGAGATTCTCCATTTCCGAGTCGCCGCTTGATGATGAGGACGATGAGGAAGGAGATGAGGAAGAAGATGAGGAGGATCTTACTTCCTTTTGTACCTTGAGGGCAATGTTCTTTGGTGTCTTGATTGGTGTGCCCTCCTTTTGAGCTTGCCTCCTCATCGTGATCTCGTACGTCATTAGGGATCCGATGAGATCCTCTACCGGCATATTTTTGACGTCCTTAGCTTCTTGGATCGTCGTCACCTTTGGTGCCCATGAGCTCGGAAGGACCCATAAGATCTTCTTGACCATCGTCTCGGCTGAAACATCATCACCAAGAGATTTCCTTCCATTGCAAATGTCAGTGAAGCGTGTAAACATATCGGTAATAGATTCGGAAGAATGCATGGAAAAGCTTTCAAAATCTTGCCTATACATGTCTAACCGAGTATCCTTAACTTTGTTAGTGCCCTCATGGGTCACTTCCAATAGTTTCCAAATTTCATGAGATGAGGTGCAAGTGGAAACTCGGTTGAACTCATTTCGGTCAAGGCCGCAATGTAGAGCATTCATGGCTTTGCCATCAAGCTCAAAGTTTCTAATATCGGCGGGGGTCCATTTGGATTCGTCGGGGGTAGACAAAGTATAACCTTGCATGACAATTTTATATATGGGATATCCTATGCTTATAAGAAAGGTAGTCATGCGGGTTTTCCAATAATTATAGTCGGTCCCATCAAAAAATGGAGCCCGACCCAATGAGAGGCCCTCGGGGGCGAAAGAGGTGGATGCCATCTTAATGGATCTTTGAATTTGAAACCTTTTAAGGTATTACTCAAATTATCCCTCTGATACCAATTGTTGGGTCGGAAGAAAAGCGAGGAAAAGATGGCAAGAGGGGGGGGGGGTGAATTGCCTTTTAAAAAATGATTAACAAATTAAAAATCAAAGTATAAATGCAGCGGAAATAAAGAGGCAAGACACACAAAATTGATAACGGAGTTCGGCCAAAACCCGGCCTACGTCTCCGCTCCCAACTCAACCGTTGAGAGATTCCTACCGCTTGCTTTTCAATGGTTTTAGCAAGAAACCCACTAGGCTTTGAGGTAGCACTAGGACCTATTACAGCTTGCTTTTGTGGTTTAGCAAGAACCCACTTGCTTTTGATGGTTTAGAAAGAACCCACTATCCTTCTTACAGGTGAAGGATAGCTCACCTTTTTCTCAAGCTTTTTAAAGGAAAAGCTTGTGAACCTCTTCACACCTTAGTGGTGGTGTGAAACCCAAAAGAAAGGGGGATGAGAAAAGGGTTTGGGGTTTGTAGGCACAAACCCAATTTTAAAGCTCAAAATAGATAAAACAATAAAACCCGTATTTTGAGAAGCCTTGGGCGCCTTTGATGATTGGAGATGTTGAAGGCCGCTTCCAAGCTTCTTTGGAGGAGCTCCTTGGATGTGGAATTGGATTGGAGCACGTTGGGTTCCCTTGAGGAATTCCGCCGGAGGTACGCCAAATGATCCAAAATATGTCCGTGGGCTTTGTATGTGATCCGGTGGGAGTCCGGGGCTTCCTTGGCCTTTATTTATAGGCATGGAACCCTTGGGGAGGCTTCGGAGCCGTTGGAGAGGCTAAAAGAGCCGTTGGGAGCCAAGTGGGCCAGCCTGGTCAAACTGCAACGGCTAGTTTGACTGGCTCCACCGGCTGGCCGGTACAGTCCCACCGGCTGGCCGGTGTGTGCAAAAAGGCATAGGATTCTTGTCCAGGGGCCACCGGCTGACCGGTTCCAGAGCCACCGGTTGGCCGGTGGCAAGACAGTAGCTTGCCACTCTCTGCAGGTGCCACCGGCTGACCGGTGGAGGATCCACCGGCTGGCCGGTGGCAAGACAGTAGCAAACACTATTTGGGCTGGATGCCACAGGTCGACCGGTGACAGAGCCACCGGTCGACCGGTGGAACCTGGCAGTGGGCAATCCCTCTGCCAGTTCCACCGGCTGGCCGGTGCTATCACACCGGTTGGCCGGTGGACTGAATTTCAGTCCATTTCTTGTCCATTCTTGGGCCAATCCTTTGGCAACTTTGTGCCTATCATCCACAACACTTAAAAACAATGTTAAACACATATTAAAGTGATTGTGATCATGAAAATCAAAGAGTGTGGGGTACAACATAGTAATACCATGAAGTCAGGTTCTAGAATCTAAGACCTTAAAATATGAGTAATAATATCATGAAACCCCCATGACATGGTACATACTATATGAACATAAACTAAGAGTCATTGTACTTTCCACATAATGTTAAACTGTAAGGAACTCATCCCTGAAACATGGCATTAAATTGTAAATTGAGTCCTTACTGTAATACGTTAAACTACATTGCACAAAACATCTTAATTACATGACAATAAACTACATGATCTCTCACAAAAATATGTACGTCTTGATTACTTCCCTCGCAAGATACGTAGAGATGCCTAGATCCTCAATCTTGGCTCATCCCCCACCAAAAGAAAAAAATTCCACCATCATATCCTTTACCTCACAACACTTTTTAAGGATAGCCTATTTCCACTCCTTGTTTCTTGCATCAATTATAACTCATGTGAGCTAAGGATCAATGGTATATATTCCTTTACACACAAAAATTATAGGGGGATATAGTAGACCTGATGTAACACCCCAAGAAATTATAAATAGATTTTTATTTATGTGTGGATTTAATTAATAATCGTAATTGAAATCTTTTCATTCATATGAAATAAATAAAACATGACACTTATGTTTTGGGTCAAAAAAAATTTATATGAAAATTATTATTATTATAATATATTTTATAAATATATGAAAACTCTATTATGTCAAATTTTTATTAAAATTTTAAATTATAAATATATTTAATTAGTTTATCAAAAAAACACACTTTTATGTGTTAAAAAAATGTTTTTATTACTTTTTTTTATGAAAAACGAATATATATATATATTTAATCTATATGATTTGTTTTAATGAAGATTTAAATATGTAAAAAAAACAATATGTTTTTTTTTGGTTTGATAAAAAACGAATATATATTATGAAAAATCATTACATTGGTTTTATTAAAGAAAATAGATATGTTTTGTTTATTAAAAAGTGTAACGTGTCATATGTGAAGAAGAAATACAATTTTATAAATAAATATATATATAAAATGATGCAAGTGGCGTGACTTATTTGGAGCAAAAGACAAAATGTGGAAAAAAAATTGATGTAATAATTAACCCGTGGAAGATGGAAAAAAAAGTATAATAAAAATAATATATATCCTTATATATTATAAATCATTATACTATACAATACATGTATAGAGTTTTATATAATTATATATTTTAATCATTTTATGTGATTCATTATGTATATAATATTAATCATGTTTGATTTTTCAATCCCCCAATAATTTATCTACGGATCAATTAATATAATACACAATTATATATTATTTTATTCACTTTATAAAATAAAATAACATTATTATAACATTATTATATATAACGTTATTATATATAACGTTATTATATGTAATGTTATTTTATATATATATATATATATAACATTATTATATATGACATTATTTTATATATAACGTTATTATATATACATATATAACGTTATGTATATAGATATATTATAAAGTTTAATACATATATAATGTATATATATATAATGTTTTTTTTAACGTGATGATTTAAAAAAAACCAAATTTGAGAATACTAAAATGAGAAAGAAGTCAAGAAACGTTATGTGGGAAAAAGTAAGAAAACTTTAAATGCTTTAAAAAACAAAACAATGAAATGTGACTTCAAATATAATAATAGCAAAATGAAAATGTGGGAAAGTGAGTTGACTCAAAATAATTGATAAATATAATATTACAATTATTTATTAGATTTGCATAAAATAATAAATCAATGTTGACCTGTGAGTTTGGGTCTTTGGTTAGCTGTGTTTAGATAAAAATAATAATATTAAAAAAAACACTCACCTTCTTTGATAATCTTAAACCACCGGGGTTTTTTATATAAATATAAGCCAGGAGAACTCTTCTTCGGGGGATATAAGGCATGAATCAAAAAAAACTATATTTGGTTCATGTTGGTGATTATGCAGATGCCTTCCTTCCATCACCCTTTAGGTTTCTCTAAAAGGTAAGGAAATTTTTATTTATTTATTTCAAGATATACTCTTTATTTTCTGGATTTCAAGATGGGTTGAAATTATATTTTTCAATTATGGGTTTTCATTTCAAAAGAGTTCAATTTTTTTTTTAAAGTTGAGTTTTGCACTGCATATACCCACAACTCTGATTTCTCTTGCACTTTCTGATTGATACTGTGCATTTTATCAATGATTTCAATACAATTTCAAATTAATCCTTCCAATAAATAATTTCATTTATCAATGTCCTGCAACACCATATGTAATAAAATTGTGCATAGCATATCATCACGTTTTGTTAGCATTATGGACGCTGCATCTACATATAAACATGGTCATGTGATTATGCACATCATCGACACTCGTTGCATTATAATACACTCATGGTTTCAATTTTATGATTTAATTCCAAAATAACAATTACATGTATATTATTGAAATTATATTATTTAATATGTTCCCTTTTCCAATTTGTAATATTAAAAAGTTTGATAGTCCATACAAAGCATATGTGGTAGAAGTTTTGGTTGTAACCAAAATGCAAGTGATGCAATGGATGTTCATGCATTTTATCTATAGAGATATACATACATATATATATATATATATGTATTTGTATGTATATATACATATAAATCATTATGAAAGTGAATTTTAAAGCAACGACATGTTTTCAAGATAGAAAACTCCAGTGAAAATATATATGTAATTAAGGAAAGCTTAAAATGTTTTGGAAAATTCAGTTCTTGACCGTTGTAAACAGGAAGGAATTGGGGAGTGAACCCATCCTTCGTTAAGTGGGTAGGCCCAGACAGCCTTCAACGATTTCAAGCGACCTCAGCATGATGTTTTAATTTTAAAAGCTTGCGTATTACTTTCACAGACATTGGATTATTTTTATGAAATTTTGAACGTAGTTATTTTATAAAATGATATAGTAAGTAATTTAAAACTATGTTTTAAAAATGATATTTATTGAAAGTATTTTCAAAAATAATGTTTTATAAAGGATTTATCGAAGGTTTTAAGACCCCTTACTGAGCATATTTTGTGCTCACCCCTTGTTTAAAATAATTTTACAGGTCTAGCGGAGTTTTCTGAAGGTGGTCGCTTTGCTTACGGAGTTAGCGCTTGTCGTGTCTTTTGTTTTCTTTGTTTTTATATTACTGAAACTTTGATAAATTGTAAGTTTGTATCTATTCTCCAGAACCTAGATCGATAAAAGGTCCTCTGCTATGTAATGATTAAGTCCGGGTCCTTATAATTGGTATCAGAGGAACGGTCTAGTTAACTTTGGAGATTAGATATCGTCGTCTAAGTAATAGAGTTTAGAAGTCTATCTGTCTTAGTTTTTATAATTTTGAACACGAGAATTCAAAATTATTTTTAGTCCGGCGAAACGAATTGCGAGGACGCAATTCTTTTTAAGGGGGGAATAATGTAACACCCCAAGAAATTATTAATAGATTTTTATTTATGCGTGGATTTAATTAATAATCGTAATTGAAATCTTTTCATTCATATGAAATAAATAAAACATGACACTTATGCTTTGGGTCAAAAAAAATTTATATGAAAATTATTATTAATATAATATATTTTATAAATATATGAAAACTCTATTATGTCAAAATTTTATTAAAATTTTAAATTATAAATATATTTAATTATTTTATTAAAAAAACACACTTTTATGTGTTAAAAAAAATGTTTTTATTACTTTTTTTTATGAAAAACGAATATATATATATATATATATTTAATCTATATGATTTGTTTTAATGAAGATTTAAATATGTAAAAAAACAATATGTTTTTTTTGGTTTGATAAAAAACGAATATATATTATGAAAAATCATTACATTGGTTTTATTAAAGAAAATAGATATGTTTTGTTTATTAAAAAGCGTAACGTGTCATATGTGAAGAAGAAATACAATTTTATAAATAAATATATATATAAAATGATGCAAGTGGTGTGACTTATTTGGAGCAAAAGACAAAATGTGGAAAAAAACTTTGATGTAATAATTAACCCGTGGAAGATGGAAAAAAAGTATAATAAAAATAATATATATCCTTATATATTATAAATCATTATACTATACAATACATGTATAGAGTTTTATATAATTATATATTTTAATCATTTTATGTGATTCATTATGTATATAATATTAATCATGTTTGATTTTTCAATCCCCCAATAATTTATCTACGGATCAATTAATATAATACACAATTATATATTATTTTATTCACTTTATAAAATAAAATAACATTATTATAACATTATTATATATAACGTTATTATATATAACGTTATTATATGTAATGTTATTATATATATATATATAACATTATTATATATGACATTATTTTATATATAACGTTATTATATATACATATATAACGTTATATATATAGATATATTATAAAGTTTAATACATATATAATGTATATATATATAATGTTTTTTTTAACGTGATGATTTAAAAAAAACCAAATTTGAGAATACTAAAATGAGAAAGAAGTCAAGAAACATTATGTGGGAAAAAGTAAGAAAACTTTAAATGCTTTAAAAAACAAAACAATGAAATGTGATTTCAAATATAATAATAGAAAAATGAAAATGTGGGAAAGTGAGTTGATTCAAAATAATTGATAAATATAATATTACAATTATTTATTAGATTTGCATAAAATAATAAATCAATGTAGACCCGTGAGTTTGGGTCTTTGGTTAGCTGTGTTTAGATAAAAATAATAATATTAAAAAAACACTCACCTTCTTTGATAATCTTAAACCACCGGGTTTTTTTATATAAATATAAGCCAGGAGAACTCTTCTTCGGGGGATATAAGGCATGAATCAAAAAAAACTATATTTGGTTCATGTTGGTGAGTATGCAGATGCCTTCTTTCCATCACCCTTTAGGTTTCTCTAAAAGGTAAGGAAATTTTTATTTATTTATTTCAAGATATACTCTCTATTTTCTGGATTTCAAGATGGGTTGAAATTATATTTTTCAATTATGGGTTTTCATTTCAAAAGAGTTCAATTTTTTTTAAAGTTGAGTTTTGCACTGCATATACCCACAACTCTGATTTCTCTTGCACTTTCTGATTGATACTATGCATTTTATCAATGATTTTAATACAATTTCAAATTAATCCTTCCAATAAATAATTTCATTTATCAATGTCCTGCAACACCATATGTAATAAAATTGTGCATATCATATCATCACATTTTGTTAGCATTATGGACGCTGCATCTACATATAAACATGGTCATGTGATTATGCACATCATCGACACTCGTTGCATTATAATACACTCATGGTTTCAATTTTATGATTTAATTCCAAAATAACAATTACATGTATATTATTGAAATTATATTATTTAATATGTTCCCTTTTCCAATTTGTAATATTAAAAAGTTTGATAGTCCATGCAAAGCCTATGTGGTAGAAGTTTTGGTTGTAACCAAAATGCAAGTGATGCAATGGATGTTCATGCATTTTATCTATAGAGATATACATATATATATATATATATTTATTTATTTATATATACATATAAATCATTATGAAAGTGAATTTTAAAGCAACGACATGTTTTCAAGATAGAAAACTCCAGTGAAAATATAGATGTAATTAAGGCAAGCTTAAAATGTTTTGGAAAATTCGGTGCTTGATCGTTGTAAACATGAAGGAATTGGGGAGTGAACCCATCCTTCGTTAAGTGGGTAGGCCCAGACAGCCTTCAACGATTTCAAGCGACCTCAGCATGATGTTTTAATTTTAAAAGCTTGTGTATTACTTTCACAGACACTGGATTATTTTTATGAAATTTTGAACGTAGTTATTTTATAAAATGATATAGTAAGTAATTTAAAACTATGTTTTAAAAATGATATTTATTGAAAGTATTTTCAAAAATAATGTTTTAGAAAGGATTTATCGAAGGTTTTAAGACCCCTTACTGAGCATATTTTGTGCTCACCCCTTGTTTAAAATAATTTTACAGGTCTAGCGGAGTTTTCTGAAGGTGGTTGCTTTGCTTACAGAGTTAGCGCTTGTCGTGTCTTTTGTTTGCTTTGTTTTTATATTACAGCAACTTTGATAAATTGTAAGTTTGTATCTATTCTCCAGAACCTAGATCGGTAAAAGGTCCTCTGCTATGTAATGATTAAGGACGAGTCCTTATACCTGACACCTGTAGAACATGAAACAAAAATTACCCTATAAATGGACCATACCAAATTAGTGCAGGGAACATTTAAAACTATGTATGACTTGATTACTACTTGTGAAAGATACTTAGTGATGCCCATATTTGGAATCCCAGCCCAACCATCATAAAAACATTCCCTCACATGTCCTTACACGTTGAGAAAACATTTGTTGCGAACATTCAGAACTACGTGCAGCTTGATTCCTTCCCTTGCAGGTTACGTAGTGATGCTCAGATTTGGCATCTCGACCCAGCCACACTAAAAAAGTGCCCCTTTCCATGTGCGTTGGTCAGACTTGTATGGTGAGTTCGTGAAAGGTCCAAATTTAATAACAATAAACTATGAAATTCTTCAAGATTTATGTATGTCCTAGTCCTTGGTGTTATAAGATCCCGCACATTCCCCCTACCCATGAGAAGTCAAAAGACCCTGCTCTCCCCTATAAATATGAGTTAGACCTATGTGGAATCTCTACTGGTTCAAAGTTAATAATTTTCTGGGTATTCTTTATATTACTAGGAATATCTTTCCCATTTGTGAAACTCCATACCCCAGGAAAACTTGGATCCCCATAATCCTTCGAGTCCATATGAGTTGGAAGGCCAATGTCCTGCAGACACCATTGTTTTGGTTGTGCACATCATGCCCTGGTGTCTCTGCATATGTTTCCCACAAAAACAGTTGTTAATCAAAGGAAAATGAATCCCTAGGAGAGTCCTCTCCCATATCAGTACGCTAAATGGATTCTAAGCCCCATGCCATTCTTCCTAATTAATGTTTACCATGGGACTATGGTTTACACATTCTACCATCACTCACGTCTAAGGAAACCCGAAACATCATGATTTCGATTAACTCAAAACTATTAAATATCTTCAAAACAACATAATTTTACTCACTACATGACTCTAAACTGCACAACATCATGTCCCCACCACACGAAATTAAACTGAAAGGCCAAAATTGTCGTTGTTGTATGAAGTTAAACTTCATAGCAATGGTTTAAGCCTAAAATTCCCTTCGATGTTGATTTTTCTATTCCTTGGTAATGACACGTAATCCTTTTAATCCCTTGTTTCTCACACTGAGCATAGCTCACATGAGCTTATGGATCTTAATGAGAGATCCACCATGACATTATGGCAAAACAATCTATAAATTTGGTCCTAGAAGAATGACCCTAAAAGGCATGTCACAGTTCCCTTCCCTGAGAGGAACCCCACGTCCAGGCCATACGATATTGAATAACCAGGTACCAAAAAAATTGGGACAAACGCCTCACCCTGCGTGTGAGTCAGATCCATATAAGGGATACCTAATTCCATGAGTAAATAGCAGCCTAAATGTTTCTAATATGTTCTAATACATTCCTTCCATACCAAAAAATCCATGGTTTATGTGATCTTGAATCCCCATAATTATTCAAGGCCATCTGATATGGAAGGCCCATTTCATGAGGACACCTTTTCTTGACTATACACATCATGCCCCGGTGGCTCTGAATATGTTTCTGACAAAAATGGCCATCAATAAAAAGAAAATCCGTCCCCAAGAGGGTCCTCTCCCATATCAGTATGCCCAATGGCTTCCAAACCTCATTCCATCCCTCCTAAATCAGGGGTCATCAAAGTCATGGTTTACATTTTACGCCCTACACACTTCCTGGATATATCATAACATGTGGGCCTAATTCATATCTGGTCCTTTTTGTGGTTTATAAGGATACCCCATTCATATGCGTGAAGTTGATCTACATACAAAAGAAGAGTTCCCCCACTTGTTTCCAGGTTTCCCCTGAAGAAGTTCAGTTAAAATTTCCCATTTCATGTTCATGTGAACCCTTTTTCGAATTTCACATCTTGTATTCAGAAAGTTCCCAATCTTTATAATCGTCCCTATCCATGGATATAGAAGGCCAGTTTCTTACAGACACCTTTGTTTGACTATTCACATCATGCCTCATAGGCTCTGCATATGTTTCCCACAAAAATGGTCATCAATAAAAACAAAAAGAATTCCCATGGGAGTCCTTTCTAGATTTCCTACGCTCATATGAAATTCATATCCTATCACAACCCCATATTTGGAAAACATATGGATAATGGCTTACATACCATCCCCTTTCTGAATTCCCTGGACAGAAAAAAGATTTCTCATTGAACTGACCATTCACCAGCTCTTCCTTAATAAAGTAACAATTTTGCAAGAAAATTTTCCCGCTCAAAGTGGATATGAATGTCCCTAATATTTTCAGACACCACTACTCAGGCCATCCACCCATTGTGGCTCCTAACATCAAAATAAATTCAGAATTTTGTATAACCCCCCCCCCCCCCCCCAGGGCATTAGAGATGGAAGGCCAGTGTCCTGCATTCACCTTTTATTGACTATGCACATCATTACCTAGTGGCTCTGCATATGTTTCCCACAAAAATAGTTATCAATCCAAGGAAAATTTGTCCCCAGTAGAGTCCTTTCCAACCTCTGTATGCCTAAAATGGCTTCCGATCCTCATGCAAATCCAGAATTCACAAATTAAGGGTCATGAAAAATCACTAATCTATGTTTGAAGGATATTAGAATATTCTTATATGACAATCCCAAATTGTCCCCCTACTGCATTAAGTTTGGTCAAAGCAGTTCGACCTAAAACATTAGTAATGAGTTTGATTGGCAGTACTATGAACTTCTAGTGAAAAAGAATCCATACTTTCCAAAGGGAAAATCCACATAAGGAACCTTTGGGTAAAATTCATGTATCGATTTGTTAAAAAGGTTTATCTATTAAAAGAGACGTAAAGCTTGTTAGTTCAAATACCCGCAAAGGGCGACCTAAGAAGAAATCAATTTATGACTGTTAATCTTGTGCCATGTATGCTTAGGAAAAAATTAGGGAATTAATGAAAAAGAAATAAATGTTCGTGAGGTGTTCTATAAAACCTTAGCAACAGTCGAACTACTCTTGCTGAGTCCCACAACTTAGGAAAAATTAGAGCCTGAGTCGATTATTTCAGTTCGCTAGTTTCAAATCATGGTTTAAAATTAATACCTGATTGAAATGATATTTATATTACTGGTTAATTTACATGATAGGAATGTAAAATTAGTTTCATTAAGTTCAACAAAAATGGAGGATAATACCCATTTTAGAGTCTCTCCAAACAATCAATAAATGGGGAAGAGTACATATCATGATTTGGGATAGATCTACAACAAGGCTTAGTTCTCCCTTTCCAGAAGGATTGTAAGTAATTTTCATGGTCCATCAATAGTTTTTTTTTCAAAGAAGATCTCTCCTCCATTTCAGCCTTGACTGTCTAACACACTCTCTCTGGAACGACTTTAAGGTCCCACCCTTTCTTTTAGATGGCTTCATAGTTGGCACGTGAAGAGGCCAGTTGATACCTCAAACCTGATACATGATCCTCGCACTCCCGAATCTCTTCCTTTTGGGTTTCCTTCAAATCATGAGCCTTCACATAATCGGCATTGAGATGATCTAATTCTTCTGATTCATCTTTGAAGGTCTCCACGTGGTGATAGGAAGAATTTAACTAGGCCAGCTCATCCACATAGGAAGCAAGATCTTCTAGGGCAATGAATATTTGGTAGATAAGGAGGTGTAAGTGCTGATAATCAATGTCTCTATAACCCAACTCAGTGAATAATCACTGAAATTTTTTTCCTCGTCAGTAAATTTGTCTATAGGTGTCTCCGTGGAAAGGGCACAAAACTAGTTCCATGCCCTTTTTTCACATCCTGGTGCCTCGCCGCACCATCAGTACATTGATACTCCCCTACTACAATGTGGATATAAGAAGGAAGTGTCAAAATAGGTATGTTAAGGGACCAAATACAGGTCAACCAAGATGGAGGACTCTATTTTCCCTCGGATGGTTCAACTGATGGAGCTGGATGCGGAGGACTAGCCACAGCTTCTAGGGTGTCTGGTGATACTCTACTAGTGCCATCCTCATTAAGGTCGTGGGCAGTGTCCATAGGAGGGGATTAGTATGAATCACTCCCCACTGAGATAGGTTTTACCGAAGAAGCCCCCCCCCAGACACTTCTGATGGCGAACCGAGCTTCTTATTACCACAAGGGTAGAAACATGTGGAATATCCATCATGGCTGATGTGGGGACAGGATTATAAGGAATAGCTGATTCACTCTTCATTGTAGATGGAATTTTTTTCATTACCATTGGGGAAAGAATGGGTCAGGAAATGGTTAAATGTTTCTCCACTTGCCTAATTGGTTCTTTTAGCATTCTATTGGGGTAATAGTCCGCCCACAGTTGGACATATTCCAATGAAAATAATGTGGATTCCATTGTAATAAGGATGATGAATTCCATAGAAGTAAATTAATGCATCATCATGAGACATAATTGGAGAAATAATATGGGATTAGACTCTCTTTTTAACTAAGCAGCAATATAAAGTGTAGCTTTTTGAAGGCATCCAAATTGCCTGAAAACCCGATAAGGGAGGTACGGATAACAAATGACTACTCTATCTATATGAGTAGTGAGCATCCCATCCCAAAGAACGATGAGGTAAGATAATTCCTCCAAAAAATCTCCCATGTCACCTCTTAATAACCCATGAGAAGTAGGATGTGCTGAAAACAAGAAATGAGAAGTGTCATTCAATAGCCCAACCACATAAATAACACAGAGTATTAGGATGAATGGTGAAAATGTTGAGAAGGGAGGGTTGAAAGTCAGAATGAGGAACCTTTTTAGTATTCTAGTATTCATAATTGGGGAAGTGTACTTCCATCCACCCATACAAAAATTTAAATGGTCTGTTGAGACGTTGTGGGGGCCTACCTTCCTGTATTTGTCCCAATAATTCATAAATATGGGAAAGGGTGGTAAAGACCAAATTAATGGGTCAACCCTCTTCCAGTGTTTATTCCATCATCATAGTAAAGGCCCAAACCCTAGAATATACATCATGGGGTTGGAAAAGACATCCGCTCAAAAACAAGTCAAAGAAACCTGCTAATATAATCGCAGGTGATACGTCTGGATGAATCTCATATCTCTAGGTAGTATATCTTCCCACTTCAAGGGTAGCACAATATGACCCTGGAGTTCGGTGGAACTGACAGGATAGATGATTTTGGCTGCAGTGATCCCTCAACTTAGGTCTTTTCACCTTCAAAAATGACTTTATCCATGCCTCGAATGGTATAAGAGAGAGATCTTGGAGGGTATGATCATGTAATCCCTCTTCCATGACCATTAGACTCTTTATCAAAGGTGACATGTGGGAAGTTTCATTCCGTGTAGTGGATGTTGGGAG
The DNA here is from genome assembly GCA_963277665.1 of Viscum album. Lineage (NCBI taxonomy): Eukaryota > Viridiplantae > Streptophyta > Magnoliopsida > Santalales > Viscaceae > Viscum > Viscum album. Next base: position 999,698,702 of record OY728135.1, read on the forward strand.
AAATTATCTGTACATATCTCCAAGGATGGGGAGCCCTCCAAGCTGGTCGATATCCCTTAAGATGATTCTCACCTCACCAAGTAATAAGTTGAAGGTGTTGGTGCTTGAAAACTCGTGTCTTAGAAGCTTAAGAAGGATTTCTCCTGGGGAGAAGACAGAAAACTGAGAAACCCAGGCTGTCTGATACAATCCTACCACCTCCAACATGTCAGTGGACTCCAAATAGGTCTGATGTACCCAGAATGCCCAGGCCCATTCATCGGAGAAACATCCTTCATCCCACATATCCCACTTGGTGCCCCACCAACCATTAGGGTTTTTTTGGGAGATTTTGATATTGGATGGGTAATCTTAGGCACTTAATCTTGGGATAGCACTGCGACCCCCAAGGTTGACTTGAGTCCATGTCGAGCCTCCTAATATGAATACGTTCTCCTAAATCAGAGTGGAGATGACTACTCCTACTATGGAAATGTTGGTGTGATCATGTTATTATGGTGCCTCTAAGAGGATGAAAGGCATATTGGGGTCATCCAATGGTATAGGAACATCTTCAGGGAGACCAAAGTCGTAAAGTGGAAACTGTAAAAATAGTGGGTAAGCTATGAGCTATGGCATAAATAAGTCCTTTAAGAAGATATCATGAGGAATGATGTGGGATATAAGATGATTCTCACTATTACCCTCCATGGTTTCCCTTTTCTTCATCTATTTTATCACAGACTATGAAACATCCATTATAACCTACACAGTAATATCCAGAAGCCAACAAAAATTTAGTCCAATAAAAAAATTATTGGGTAAAGGCTATGGAAGAATGGCTAAAGGACTCAAAATTTTTCCACATAGGGATCCGTGTACTATTCATAGAAATGGTATGTGGTATCCACATCCCATGTACTGTATAGTGTGTGGAGGTATCCTTCTGCGTACTACATATTATGTAGAAGTAACCCCACCTATGGCTACGATACACGGATGCATTTTACCACATACAACCATGGTACGCGAACCATCCGTGGGGCATTGGCATGTGGATCGTTGGCCAGAAAATAAAAAGGTTTGTGGAAGGTGGATACTGTGAACCTAGGACTCATTAAGTTCATTTTCAAAGTTTTATATTAAAAGTTTATTTTCATATTAGTAATTCTTAAAGATCAGTTCACTAGATCAAGCCCGTTATGCAGACACACATGCCATGTTGTGTCCTCCTACATGGAATTCTGGATTTTAGTTTTAAAATTCCAAAATTCTATTCATGAAATCCAAAATTCGGTACACGGAGATGGAAATGGAGAAATTTTTGGTTCACGACACATATGAAGTGGTTCGCGAATAGGATTTTTACAAGAATCATGTTATGAAAATGCAAAGGAATCCAGGGGAGTCGAGATCACTTTTCACTATGATAAATAGTAAAAGACAAATGACATGGGCCCCTATATATTGGTGTGGTCCCCTCCTATCGGACCTATCTATTCTACCACAAACAATTTCAGTTCAGTACCACTTCTACATCAGAATAGTCCCCTTTTCATTCCGAACAGACCCCATTATGATGTGGGAATTTTTAGGGTACTGAAAATTCTTCCAAGAGAAGAAAATACCCCAACAATCACTTTGAAGAATGAATAAAGTACTCCTACAAGTCTAGCAATGTCAATGGACTCAAATTGACTTGTATATTTCTGAAAAACATTAAGGAACTCAAGTTTTCAAAGAATTTTATGTGTCCTGCATACCATCACCATGAAAGGTTCGCGGACCACCTGGATCGTAAACCAGTAGGTACGTGGAACGATATGTGAGACATTGGCCTGTAGAGTGATATTCAATGAACAAAGTGCACTATGAACTGCGTCTCCAAAGAGCTCGTGCATGTAAAGTCCATCTGTGTACCATCCAACGAATTCAGTAGCTTGTGAACGAATAAAATCGGGTGGGTTTTTCAAACCATGATCATAATCCAAATCCTCTGCAAACCCTGGTTAATGGAGTCTTCCATGAGTTAGGAAATCTCTTCATGGGCCTCCGCAAATGATGCCTCATTCCCATAAATATGATTTCCCCGATGCTCTATAAAAGGAGAACAGAATGAACTGAAAAAGTACGAACAAAGAAATCTTGAAGGGGAATCAGAGGTTGGAAGAAAGAGATTGATGAAGACTCCGACTTCAGTCTAGATTCATCAGTGAATCCGGAATTGCGAACCATGCTTTCCATGGGTATAGCCAACTACGAACCATAAAATGGGGGAATATAATGATAATAATAGAACCGCGAACCTAGTTGGGGAACCACGAACCATATAATTCTTGTGGATGAACTCCTTGAAAATGATAATCCCCTGGACTCTCTTTAAATATGGTGCTTCGCGTAGTGTACCACTACGCGGACTGAACTCAGTGACGCGTAATACATCAGTACACCGATGGAACCCAAAGCGGCGTGATGGGCCACGTACAACTGTTGTACGCGGTGGTCTATACCTATTCCCATGTACCAAATCAATATGAATATGACCCCTCTACCTACATACCACTATGGTATGTGGAGCTCCCCCCATCCCATAAAACATCCTGCCCTTTTCATAACATAACATTTCATTACATTATAAAAAACCGAGGATCTTTAGGGTTTAGTGTCTTGGAAACCAGTAACTTAATACATGATGACATAAAACATTCTTCTTAAACACTTTAATGGATTACTCATTGTTCATCCTAATTTAATTACAAAATCTCATAACCTGGGAGCATACATCAAAGGAAAGGGTGAGCAGAAGTCCCAGTAAGGAAAACAAGAGAAACATTTTACATGTGAACTTGAGATACATCAATAAAGTCGTGATAAATATATTCAAGGAATGAGAAAGAGATCATTCGGAATATCATAATAAAAATAAAATGTTTCATAACTTGAAGATGTGGGTACAACATTTAACTTGGACAATCATTTCTGTTTCACCAAGGTCCATCCCCAAGGTATCAATAAAAAAATTACCAAGGTTATTCGCCAAGGTATCGTTAAAATTGTAATCCCTAGAGATTACATCATTACCCAATGAATTGAGGATATATTAGAGTGAACCCTTAATTTTTTTTTATTATCATGTGAGACATATATATCATCATCAAACATTTCATAAATAACCCATATAGCATAAAATAATGGGTTTTGTTTCATAATCATAACGTTTTAAAAACTGCTTTTAAGAAATGATATTTATGTCATTTTAAACCCACAGAAAAAGGAAAGTGGGCTTCATTTATGTAAATCCAATAATTAAAATATAACATTATGATATATATGTGAATACCCCTTTTGAATAAATATATTTGAGTATTCACTTAATAAAATAAAAGAATTTGAGAAAAAGAGAGAGAGATTTTGAGACAAAAATTCTACAGCATAACAGCTATGTTACAAGGTATTAGAAACATTAAAAAGAGAGGGGACATGGGTTAACCACTCATAAATGATACATAAAGCAGTAGGGTGACCGAAGATAAAGGATATAAGAACATGGTATTGAAATTTTAAAGACATATCATATGAAATGAAGAACATGGAAGGAAGACAAAAATAAGATTTCTCTTCTGAAAATTCGACAGCATAACGACGTCACTTAAAACATTAAAAATGAATTGATAAGATAAAATAGGGTCTCTCATCATATTAAAATAATAGAATAGTATGATGGATATAGAGATCATACCCCAACATGGGAAAAAGGAACTTGAAAGACTTGACATGAAAATAGATCTTTGAAAATGGGAAGAGTGAATGAATCCCTTACCTTAAAACATAAGTACAAAAACTCAATGGTCGGGACCTTGGAGGATTGAGGGAACCTTGGGATGACTCCTTGGGAGGTAAGGAGACCATAACTTAGTTTATAAGGATTTTGGAATGGAAAGGATGATAGAATGGATTGGTATTTATAGGGGAAGTGAGGGGGACAAGACAATAATGGCCAAGGGACACCTCATTGGTGGTATGGGAAAAATCATGGGATTTACCATGGTATTTTCCCATGGTATTGGCCACTTGGGACACCTCATACCTTATATTACTATTTATAAGTCGACCAAAATTATTACATAATTATTACATCCTTAATGATGTCATTAAACACCCGAAACTCTAAACTGAAAATTCACTATTCGCCGAAAATTCAACTTTTTCAGAAAAATCTCAAAAATTCACCTTAACATAATATCGATGATATGAATTCAATAATGAACTCCATTTTATAAAAAAATTATAAATATTTAAACTTAATTTTTAAATAAAAAACACTATTCTCTCAAAAAAACTAATACTTAACTAATAATTTCTGAAACAATTATTTAACTATTTTATTGAATCACATTACATAATAAAGGTGCCTAAATTATATAAATACTTTCTTTAAGTGAGATTACTAATCCATTTGGTCACATTATTAATCCTAAACGTAAAATCACTATTCATAATTTACTATCCATCAAAAAATAAGTTGATCTTAGTAGACTCTAAATTTCTTACTAAACACAATTGCAGAAGACCATTTTTTGAAAATCCTTACACATCATTAATTATTTAAGGTTTACATAAATATTTTAAAATATCCTTTTTTTTAATTTCATCCATAAGATACATTTGATATTTATCCGGACATCTGAAAATTCACAAACTTCACCATAGGAAGAAATCACAATTTTATTTGTCTCAAGGGATTACCGAAAGTAGATATGGTCTTGTTACATAGCCCCTTATAACACTAGAATATGAGCTAAGTGTAAGGTGTGCTATGGTGATAGAATATAAGGGAGGCTTGGATAACATTTCTCTAGTAGTAATCTCCACTAACTTGAACTTTTCCCATAGGCGATTTCGTTCAATCTTGACACGGTGGAGTTCGGCTTGGGCATGGTCCAAAGTGAAGCCCAAATATGACACCTCCTTCCCAAGCTCTGCTTAGTGGGCTTCATAAGGTTCTAGTCTACTAGATGAATCCATCGACTCTTCTTTCTACTTTAACCATTAACATATCTATTAAATTGTTAAGAGTAAATTAATATATTTTTCAAAAAGTTTGGGTCGTTACATTCTTCCCCCCTTAAGAAATTTCGTCCCCGAAATTTTAAACCAAAGTCCTTGTCTAAAAGGTGAATGTACCATTGCTTCATTGTTTCCTGAGGCTCCCACATCGCTTCTTCATACTTATGATTCCTCCACAACACTTTCATAAGGTGGGTAGTCTTGTTTTATAGAACCTTGTCTCTATGGTATAAGATCTACACTGGCTGCTCCTCATAAGAGAGGTCATGTTCCAGTTATACCACCTCTGGGTTCAGTACATGCGAAGGTTTGGGTATGTACATCCTCATGAGAGATACATGGAAGGCATCATGAAATTGAGCTAGGTTCGGTGTAAGTGCTAGACGATAGGCCACTGATCCTATGTGATCAAGTATTTCATAGGGGCCAATGTACCTAGGACTGAGCTTCCCTTTATTCCCAAACCACATAAATCTCTTCCATGGAGAAATTCTAAGGAAGACATTGTCGCCAACACCAAACTCTAAGTCCCTTCGACGGTTGTCAGCATAGCTCTTCCGCCAACTCTGAGCAGCCTTTATGTGTTGTTGGATGGAATGAATATTTTCTGTCATCTCTTGCACAAGATCTGGCCCAAGAAGCTTTTTATCACCAGCTTCATCCCAAAAAGTAGGAGTTATACATCGCTTTCCATACAAAGTTTCATAGGGTTCCATATGAATACTCAAATGGATGCAGTTTTTGTATGATAAATCAACTAATGGGAGGTGTTGATCCCACCCACCTTTATGTTCCATTGATCATATTCGCAGCATGTCCTCAAGTGTCTGAATAGTCCTTTTAGATTGACCATTATTTTGAGGGTGATAGGCCATACTAAAATTCAATTCAGTATTCATAGCATGTTGAAGACTTCTCCATAATTTTGATGTGAATCTTGGATCTCGGCCAGAAATGATGGATAGTGGTACCCCATGCAGCCTTACCACTTCCTCTCCGTATATCTTGGCAAGTTGATCCAGAGAAAAATCTTCCCGAAAAGAGATAAAATGGGAGGTCTTGGTGAGATGGTCCACTATAACCCATATCGCATTGTTCCCTTTGGATGTTTTCGGGAGATCAGTGACAAAGTCCATAGTGATATTATCCCACTTCTATACTAGTATGGGTAGAGGTTGTAATACCCCTTTAGGAAGTTGTAATTCTGTCTTTACATGTTGACACACCATGCACCTTGTAGTGTAATCAACAATCTCCCTCTTCATGTTATCCCACGAATAATGATCACGAAGGTCTCTATACATTTTAGTGGTTCCAAGATGTATATAGAAAGTAGAGCTATGAGATTAATCCATCAGTTCTTTCTTTATCTCCGGAATAGATGGAACACATAGTCTTGTAAAAAAATTCAATACACCTTCTTGATCAATATTGAAATCAGGAAACTTCCCATCCTTCATATCCTCAAAATTCTCCTACAAAAAAATATCTTCTTTTTTAGCCTTCTTGATATTCCCTATTAATGAAGGTTGAGACATAATTTGGGATAGGTTTTATGATGTCCCTTCCCTTAAAATTATCATGTCCAGTTTTACTAGATCCATAATCAAGGGATCTCCTAGGATCCTCATTACTGCGAGAACACCAGGTCATTTCCTGCTTAATGCATCTGCGACTTTGTTTGCTCTTCTAGGGTGATAATGAATTGAACAATCGTAGTCTTTAATAAGATCCAACCATCTCCTTTGTCTCATGTTCAATTATTTCTATGTGAAAATATACTTTAAACATTGGTGGTCGGTGTATATATCACATTTATCCCCAGAAATATAGTGCCTCCATATCTTTAGAGAAAAAACAACTGTCGCCAGCTCTAGATCATGTGTAGGATAATTCTTCTCATGTTGCATCAGCTGAGGAGATGCATAAGAAATTACCTTGTCATTTTTCATGAGGACGCACGCAAGCCCTTTCAGAGATGAATTGCTAAAAATAACTAATATTTCTTTGATAGAGGGTAGTGTTAACACAGGTACAATAACAAACCTTTTCTTCGGCTCTTGGAAACATTCCTCGCATTCCTTTGTCCAGATGAACTTAACCCCTTTTTGAGTCATCATGGTTAGTGGATTTTAAATCCATGAAATGTTTTTCACAAACCACCTATAATATCCTGCTAAACCAAGGAAACTACAAATCTCAGTTACTTTTGTGGGTTGAGGCCACTCCTCCACAACCATTGTCTTTGCAGGGTCAATCGAGATTCCTTCATTGGTTACGATCTGCCCCAAGAAATCCACTTGTTGTAACCAAAACTCACACTTTTTGAACTTTCCAAAGAGCCTCTCCTTCCACAGAGTTTTCAAAATAACCCTCAAATGATCTTTATTCTCCACATGACTTTTTGAATATATCAAAATATCAACAATAAAAACTACCAAAAAGTTTTCAAGGTAGTCTTTAAAGATTCTATTCATAAAATCCATGAAAATGGAAAGAGAATTAGTCAAGCTGAAGGGCATAACAGTAAACTCATACTTCCAATATCGTGATCAGAAGGTAGTCTTTGGAATATCTTCCTTCTTCACCCTCAGTTGATGATAACCAGGTTGAAGATCAATCTTGGAGAAGAATTGAGCCCCACGAAGTTGGTCAAATAAATCATCAATTCGTGGAAGATGGTATTTTTTCTTCATTGTGATCCCAATCAGTTCTCTATAATCAATGCATAGCCACATTGATCCATCCTTATTCTTCAAAAAGAGAACTGGTGCTCCCCAAGGAGACACACTCGGTCAGATTAACCCCTTCTCCAACAAGTCTTGGAGTTGTTTCTTTAACTCCTCTAGCTCCACATTTTCCATTCTATATGGTGTCTTTAATATTGGTTGAGATCCAGGTATGATTTCAATGGAGAACTCTACCTCTCTTTCTGGGGGAGGTCCAGGTAACTCCTCAGGAAATTTTTCCATGTATTCCTGAACAATCGGAACATCTTCTTTTTGTATACTCCTTTTTCCTTCTTAATCCTCGCCGATTAAATCCATAAAGAAGGCTATAGGAGGTTCCTCTAGACAAATATCAGGTCAGGATATCTCTCCTTGGAAGATAATTGTTGGTCGTTCATTCAAGACTAATGAGATTTCCTTACTTCTTCATTTGATCATAGCATTATACTTTGAGAGCCAGTCCATCCCTAGTATAACTTCGACTTCCATCATGGGAATGACTACTAGATTTGAGATAAGATTTTGATCACTAAAGTAAACACTAGAGTCTCTAAACACTGTTGATTCATGGATAATCCCACTTGGAGTCTTGAATGACAACTGTACCTCTATCAATTTGGGTATTGATTCAATATTCTTTGAAAACTTGGAAGAAATAAAGGAATGTGTAGAACCAGAATCAAACAAGGAACTCGCTAGTTTTGAGAGGACAACAAGAGTACCTGATACCACTTCATTAGGAGTTTCAACTTCAGTTGTTGTGATAGAAAAAGAACGACCTTTCTCCCTTGGCCTTTGCTGAGGTTGATGGTGATTCCCCTCCACTGCCCTCAAATTTGGATAGTGATTAGCAAAGTGCCCAAGTTGTCCACACTTGAAGCATTGGACTTCGGGTAGGTCCAAAACCATCTTTCCTCTATCGTTAGTGTTGGTAATTTGAGGCTTCACCTCACTACGACAATTCCGAGCGATATGGCCTTCTCTTCCACACTTGTAGCACTTGCCACTTCCGGTCACGCAGTTCCCCGAATGCTTCTTCCCACAATTATTTCATGTGTCAAGTTGCATTTTCTTTCCACCTTTTTCCTAATCAAGGCTTGGTTCTAGAAATTTCTTCTTCTCATTAGATTTTTGAGACCACCATGTCTCACCAAACTCCAGTTTGACTTTCATAGCACTTCGAACTATTTCTTCATAGCTATCATAGTCCCTATTGGCTAGATTCTTCTGCAGATGAGGTCATAGTACACTAAAGAATCTATCAACCTTCCGATTAGGGTCCATGACAAAGCTTGAGTTATAAAGGGAAAGCCTTGTGAAGTTAATCTCGTAGATTCCAACAGATTCATTCTCCTTCTGTTTCAGCTTGAGAAATTCTTTCTCCATCTCGTTCTCATCGAACATGGGAAATAATTATTGAGTAATATTCCCCTGAACTCTTCCCACTCCATAGCTTCCATTTATCCTCTTGGCTTCGTGTCTTTGATCAGTGACCACCACTGATCAGCTTCTCCCTCTAGGTGGTAAACAACAAGGGTGACTTTTTCTTGTTCCGAACAATGAAGTACAGAACGGATCTTCTCTATAGAGCTGATCCATTGCTCAGCAACCAATGGGTCTGTCGATCCACTGAAGTTTGGTGGTATTTGGCACATAAAGGACTCAACAAAATATTGTAACCATCATGGTGATATCGACCTCCCAGCTTGATTCAAGTTATTACTCATAACTTGATTCAGTTGGTTCATCATTCGCATGACTGTTTCCATTCTGGGTTCCATCGGAGGGCCATCAGTGCATGGTCCATTGCAGTCACCATTTGCACGGTTCCTCCTATTTCCTGCCATTTTCTAAAAGAATAAAATCTTAGTGAGAGACTTGTTTCATTTACAAATATTTTAACTATAAAGGATTTTACATCTTAAAACTTCATGCTTAAACAATTATATTTCTCTATAATTCCTTCATAATGATTCATAAAAAGGTTACGATTAACCAAACATATCCCCTGAGAGTGTTGTAACAAATATTGAAGCAAGGCCCATTATCGTGCACCAGTTCACATTCGATTCTAACTCAAAGCGGTGTTTTAGGGTTTTACCCCTATGTACATCTGTTCCAGAGCCGCGTGTACCTACTTGTATCCAGACAGGGATGTATTTGTTTGATAGACCACTTACTCAATACTCAGTAAAATACCAGGAAGTTTTTCCCTATTTTTAAACTTTTCTATAGGGTTCTTCTTAAAGTTTTCATAGCCTAATTTCCATATATAACTAAACATTTCTAGGGAAAGTAAGTTGATGTGAAAATAATTAGTATAGTAATTTTCTGAAAAAGTAAATATTATCCTGCAATATATGAGGGAACCTCATATAAAGAAAAAATTTAATATAGATAACAGGAGGAAAGACCTTTATTTTTATGTAAGAGATTTTGTTTTACTGAAAATATATCTTTAAAGAGGTGTTATGAGTTTTGTTAAGAAAGGAAAGATAATAGCATCATTTATTTGACCTTAAGAAATCCTGGAGAAAGTTGGACCAGTTCCCTACCAAGTAGCCTTGCCTCTAGGTTTATCTTAGCTACATAATGTTTTTTCTTTTTTTGATGGTAGAAAAGTATATGCTATATTCATGTAATGTTTTGAGAACAAAGAAGTTCAGTTGGAAGATAACCTTTCTTATAAGGAAAATATTGTTCATGTTCCTGAATGAAGAGATCATGTATTGTGGATTAAGGTAATTCACCGGGTTATGGTTTTGTGGAGAAACCACATGGTTGAAGAAGCAACATGGGAATCTGAAAATGCTATGAGGGAAAGGTATCCCTATTTTTTTTAATAAGTGGGACACAATTTCCTAAAGGGGGAATGTAACAACATATGTACTAATATATTAATTTTTTCATATTTATTAGTATTTTTGAATTAAATAGTTAAATTTATTATATTAATTATATTTTAAAATAAATAATTTTATTAAACTTATTTCATATATTGTTACATTTAAATAATTAATTTTAAATTTATAGAATTTTAATTTTATATAAGAAATGTTATTTTTGAATTCAATATGTTGAAATTATATTATTATAAATTTTTGATAATTTTCTGAAAAAGTAAAAATTTTGCTGAATAATAAAAAATATAGTTGTTTTTAATCGAGTATTTTTATAACATCATCAAGAAATAAATTATGATATAAAATTTATTAAACTTATGTAATTACTACATTATCATATTATAATTTAAATATTGTGAAATAATAATTCATAGTATGTAAATTAGAATTTTTTCATGATACGTATAAAAAAATCTTTATCAATGTTGATGCAGTACATGTACAATGTTGACAAAGCCAAATTTGGTTCCTTATAGATATAATTGAGTGGTAAAAATTCTTTTCATGAATTTTTATTAATTATTATGTATAATTTATTTTTTTGGATGCAAATTAAGAATTTTAGAGTAATATAACATGAATATTATCTAAGTGCATGTGGGATTATTACTCTGGCTAAGGAAAGCCAAATTAACTAAATAAAGAAGTTTTCTTGATATAGATATGGTTAAATATACTTAATGAATGAATTTAAATGATTATACTGAAAAAAATTAATTTTTTTTTTGATATTATTTTTTTATTAATTTATATATATATAATAAAAACTGTAATCCTTATACAATGAGGATGTAGTTGTTGTTCAAACAAAAGAAAAAAGATTAAAATGATTTTAATAAAAATTATAAGAATCATTAAATGTCCCAAAAACAAGGATAAATCTTATTTTTTAATATATCTCTTCCATATTTGTATAGGGGTCTAATTGATGTCCATTTGGAGCCAATTGGTTAAAATTAAGACCCCTTATAATATTTTATTTAAATGAAAGTGAATGTGTATATAATATAATTTGTAATTATTATAATATTTCAGTATATGGTATTCCAAAAGACATATTCAAACATAAATAAAATTTTGAAAGATAATAAATTTATACTCTTCATGATTTTTTTTTAATTTTTCGAGAATAAATAATTACCTTAATGGCTTGCACAACAATGTTGGTGTAACTATTTAATTACTGGTCAAATCAAATATATGATATTAAAAATATTAAAATAAATATAATTTGATATTTTAAGTTAATTAATAACTTATATAGAAAACTATGGCATGTATAGAATATAATAAAAAATCTAATTTTAATCTTTTTTGTTTGTTTTTAAATTCATATTTATGAATAGTGTTTAATTTAACAAAGATTATTTATCATGAATAAAATATTTATTAAATTATTTAAAAATCAAAAAAACTTGAATAATGAAAAATATGTCAATTTTATATCAAAAATTCAATCCCCATTGGATTTTAGGTATTTTAGAATTCTTTACCCCTATTTTAGACTTGTTATATTTAAATATTTTATGTAATTCATAATTTTCCACTAAATTCAAATTTAAAATGGGGCTCATTAATTCACCTAATTTTATCACATTAAGACATATTTATCAACTATATTCTATCAAATTCCCTTATCCTCATCCATTTCCACATTATAGTGTTCTTGGTCTCATGAAAGGATGAATTCCAGGAGCCTTAAGTATATTCTCAATGAGAAATATTCTATAGGTAAATCCCTCCTCCTCTTTTAAATTGTTTCTCACTTTTACCTTATCCTCACCCTAATAAACATTTTCCTGATAACTACAATATCATATTATATACTAAAAATTTACTATGTTAATGGAATATCTATCAAAAAATCTATTATTTTCTTTTTTTTATTCTTAAAAATAAAATCCCCATCAATGGTGTGTCAATTCCCCACCTTCTTGGATGATGAGGTTTTTTTCTCATTAACAAATTCATGGAAAGATTAAATTCACATATAATTTTTTAAATGACCTATATATGTATGTATGTTCTCTCTTATAGAGTATTGTTTCCAATTGAAAAGAAATTTCCTAATTAAATGATATTGGAACTATGAAATGAACGCACCTAAAACAATTGAAATAACAAATATTATAAATAAATGGGTGGAAGGATGTTATAAAAAGACCATATAAGGTATTGTAAATATTTATATTGTTCTTTAAAAAAAATAACACTATTTAACAATTATACATGAGTTTTGAACACGTTTTAAGGAAGCTAACCCAAGGTAAGGGACTTTTTATTTAAAAATCCCCTTTTAATTTATATTTTAAAAAAATTCCGAAGGAATTTTTTCTTAATCATATACGGTATGAGAAGATTTAAAACTTCTATTACACCTTAATGTTATATTTTCCAGATTAAATGGTTATTTTGAATGAAATTTGTTTTCTTTGTATATTCACAATATTCCTTTAATATATAATTGTTCTCAATGAATGATTTATATGATGCAAGTATTATAGTTTAATGATTATGTTATGGTTCTTGGGAATTGTTTATGATGATTCATGGTTCCATGATATCCCTCCAATTAATTGGTTATGTTTACCTATAAAGATGATCGTAATGTTTATTCCACATGTAACTAAGATGGTTATATCATAAGGTAGTCATGAGAGTTAAATTTTAAGGTAGTCATGAGGGTTATATATCATATGGTAGCAGTTAGGGTTATATTCATAATTAATAATGGTAAGAAAATAATTCCCCATGTTAACTAAATGGTTTATTCATTTTTTCCATATTTTATAGAAATATTATGTTTCCACAATGTATGTACATGATACTTAAAGGGTATGAAGTATATCTTTGTGAAAAGTATTTTATATGTTTTTAAGTATTAATGAACTAATGATTTAATTTATACATTTTTATGTCCCTTACTTAGATTTTTTGTGCTTTTCAAAAGTTTTATAATAATTTTTTATAGGGTTTAAGGTGGGTTTGGATAAAACAATAAGAAAAGATATATGTTCTGATGATTTTTCATCAAAATAAACTGTGTTTAAAGACCTATATTAAAAAATGGATACTATTTTAGTAGTATCAACATCATATTATTACGGGTATCTATGTATAAATTAAGAACTTATTTTTAAAAAATCTTAATCAAAAATATATTTTGGAATGTTCTAAATTAAATTATAGTTGAATTAACTAGTGTTTGTAATGCTTATCTCGAGGTCCTTATATATTCAATAATTATATTACGGATACTTATATCTTCTAATTATATGTCTAAATTATAGTGGTATATATTTTTTTGGTTTTGGTGTTGTGTGTAGAGGAATTCATTGAACATAATGTTTATTTAAGGAGGGAAAAACTTTGGTCCTTATATGCACCAACTAGGATAAATGCATTATGAAATATACCTCTTCCATCATATTTTTAAGGATGGTAGCACTAATTATATAGGGATTATATGGTACTAACTACCATTATCTAGTGTCTATCCTTTACCCAGATTAGATAAAAGGGCTGCAACACATGTCTCATAGGAGAACATATTGGGATGGGTATAGAAACTCAATAGATAACCACCACCCCACCCCTGAAAACTGGTCATAAACCCAATTTCATGTAAGAAAAAACATATAAATAGAAGAAAAAACATGAAATATGCTTATCATATAGGATAGAAAGTCAATTTTCACTATATGTTCGTCAGGTCCATATCATTTTTATTCTTCTTTATGAAATCTTGGTATTTTCAATAAACCTATGACTGGTGATATATTTTTGTCCCCATCCTATCATAATGAATTCAAGGTGTAACACCAATCTCTTATAGGGTAAACTATAAATATTTTATAATATATCCATAAAATTTGAGCTAGCTTTATTATTCATTGATAGTGTATAGGGGGTGTGATGACATCTGGGCACAAAACTCAAATCCCACATCATCAATTTGTTCAATGGAATTTTTTTTACCAAGGCACCTTTTTCTCTCTCTATCTCTATCACACACACACACACACACATATATATATATATATATATATCAATCCCAAAAACCTTTTAAACATAAAAAATCTCAATATGTATCAAAGAAATAACAAACCATAAGGAATTGAAGCTTTAAAATTTAGATTGTATGAAGAACCCAAATAATATAACCAAATAATATGTGCAGAAATCAACAAAAATGTCATGATTTCTATATAACTATTTTAATAAAATCAATAAAGTTAATGATTTTTCATCCAATCGAAAAGAAATATTAGAGTAACTATAGTAACTAGAATAAGTTTCCATAAGAACCATCATTTGAATTTTTTTAGATAAAAATTTATTACATGCCAGGGGTCCAATTTGATTACTTAATGGAAAAGAAAAACATTCCAACTCATAATTTATCATACCCACACTAACATAGTATAATAAAATTGAAAATATGAAAAAGCACACCCATAACAAAAAAATCATGTTAAACACAATAAATACCAATAATTTAAAGATAAATAAATTATGAGTTTATTTTAAAATAAAAGTGTTTTATTTCAGTTAATTCCAAATAGACCTAAGCCAATTTTAGCCAAATAATTTGGGGGTATGAAAAGTAATAGGCGAATTCCTACTAGAAATAAACATAGTACATTCCGTGGGTTCTATATGGGAAAATTATTCCAATCAATTCCCAATGACAAACACTTATAGATGATTTATTGTTATAAAACTACCCTTAAAATTAAGATAATGAAAATATAAAACAAAAATTTCTAGGTTTTCATTAGGATTACTTATGCCAATCACCCACATCATATTTTCTGTAGGGAAACTGGGAGACTCAATGGATTATAAAATTCCGAGGATAATGAAATAGGGATTTACAACTATTTCTAATAGAATATTAAAAAAATAATCAGATTAAGGTTGGATGAATCCCTTAACATATTGAAGTTAAGAAATTGTGAACCTTAGGAAAAATCTTGAGTAATTAGGATGAAGAGGATATAAGAGATAGAATTTAGATGTGGGATCTCTAGAGGAGTAATAAAATGGATAAAATAATGTAAAATAATAAGCCCCACAAATTGGGGGTTAAATTTTATTATAAAAATGACCAAAATTACGTTTTTATATGGATTTTATCCCATGTATCTACCTTGTACCTACTGGGTTCCCAATATGTACCTTGTGGTTCAAACTAAACCATCTGTTGTTGGAACCCCCTCATAGTACATTCTATAAGGAATTAGGGTACCCAATGGTCCCCAAACCCAAGGGGTCTTTCCCATAACATTATATTGTAGTGATAAGGAGCTAGAACGCATGACATGTCACCCCATGACATGTTATAGTGTTATGTATGGTTCAACAAAACAAGATAAATTTGGTAGTATTATATAAAATGTTATGTTAGTATATATAATTCTTTGGTTAAACAATTATACATGCAATCAAGCAAAAACACACATATATATACATATTTGAAAATCTTAGGGGCCTCATTGATAGTTCCTGCTATGTTTTATACTCATAATGAACACATATAACCTAGAGGTTATACAAACCATGTGTTGTTTTTGTATTCCAATTTAATGGACCTAGTGTAGGTGTATAAAATAAAGTAGATTATTGTGAATTTAAAGATATTACATAGGAATGGAAAAGAATTATTATTTTATTATCTTCTAAATATTTTATTTTCCCTATTCTTTTTTAAAATTGTATGATTATCCAATTGAGTGATCATATATTGTGTATGAAATGTATTATATGACATTGGTTTACGAATTATTTCATTATGGAATTTTTTTATTTTTATGGTTGGCTATATGTAATTACTCTACATTTATGTTATAATATCAATTCTTTATAGATACATATATTATTATTGTTTATCTTTGAGTTCTATAATGAGGGTATAGTCTAATTCATGATAATTATATTCCTATATTTATAATAGGATGAATTTGAAATATAGAGGTGCATTATAGGCTACAATGCATACCTCATCTCAAGACCCAATTGTAATAGTAGAGCCTGAACCCCTTGGATGATTTTCGGACTACACCTAGCTGCCCATATTATACATCAATAGTGATTTGTATCTTTGTGTACATCAACATGGTACTATATAAAGACATTACTAGTGAAAACGATAAGTCATTATATCTTCATAGACATCTATAAGACAGTTACTGTAGCATAGTGGACTTACATTATGGTTTTCTGAACTATAGTAATGTGGTTTACTGTATCATCTTGTTACTTTATGAATCTATTTTAAGCTAGGTTTTCTCTATGCCCAAAAATCTATATTTATTATTTCGCAAAAACTTAGTATAATTATTCTTCCTCGCTAAGGACATAGCGATTATTCACTAACCACCAAGATTCATTTTTCTATAATCCTTTTCATATTATTTTTTTTCTTGTTTATTTACTCTCATTTTTATAATTTGTCATCTTTGTTACTCCCAGTTCTTCCATAAAAAATACTATTAGAGGATATTTTTAGAAGATTGAGTTCATTTTTCTTAAATTGAATGATATATATAAAATAGGACAAGGTGAAGAAAAATAACTTTTATAGAAAAAGTTTTTGTTACTATATGGTTTATATTTATTATAATTTTTATCATGAAATAATTCCATTTCCACTTCTGAGTACAAACCCAATCGAGAGGGAAAACATGATTTGGTAGGTACCAGATTGAAATGATATAGGATTCTTGGACAATATGTTGTCTTAAAACAAAGTTTTCCACATCATGTAGTAGAATAAAATGACTAGGTTGATGAATTATATCATGAATATGTATGAAAATCATTTCACATCCAATATAGTGTACCTAATGCGAAAAAAATTTGGAAATAAAGACAACTGAAGGGGTAATTTTTTTCTGATCTTCCCAGAAAATTCTATCCCATAAAAAATAATTTTTCATTTTTGGAAATTAATTTTCATGATGAGGTATGAGAATTGGTTATACTATCTTCATTAGTTGATAGTTATAAATCTCTTATAACCATAATGAGATTGTTTTCAGTAATTACATATTTAAACCCAAATGATGTGTAAGACCTAATCCTTTGAGAGGATATTTAGTGACTATAATTACGATGATTCACCCATTCTAAATTTATTGTGGAAGGAAGAGGCTAAAATATACATCGAGTTAATGATAAAGGATTGTGAAAATTAGTTGGAAATACATGATAATGTAGAGAGACATATTCCAAACTGATGTATTTTTTGGAAGAAATGACAAAAAATATGGATTTTATAGAGAAATTGAAGGCTCCTAATACCAATATAGTAAAAAAGGTATTTTAATGTAACTATTATCTTCTTATGATATCTATGGTATGAAAAATGGAGTTTTGGATTTTAGAGTTAAGGGAATCGTTCCATTGAACTACAGAGAATATTTTTCCAAAAAATTATGTTTTTCAAACTTTGGGCCAGGTATAACATGATAATGATGAACATTAAAAGATTTTTTGGAAGGGGGGTGAATAGATTAAAACTAAAAGTATGATTTTTTCATATATAAATTTGAAGTATAATCGAGGACTTGTAAGTATTCCTATTTTTAATGGATAACCTTGTGATGTAGAATTTAGTACCATGTTCGCTGATAGAATATAAATGATTATCAAGCAATATATAGTCATAGATCTTGGAATAAACAATGGATCTGTAAAGACTCGGAAATTTCGAGGAAATTTATTTCTTAAATACTTTGTAATTTTACGAGTATGTGGCTTCTGAAGGCACTTGATTCCGAGGCCTGGTGTGATCAGAATCAATTTCTGAAGTTTAGATTGGGTACGTTCCGTGAACGAATGATCGGGTTTTTCTATCTTTTGAACCGGTGCTCAGAATTGAAATATGAGGGCACTGATGAAATCGAAACACCGGTAATTGCTTAAGGGGACCATTACCGTTGTTTCGTTTTCATGGGAATAGAAGTTAAAAATTGTGGATTAAATGAGAAGGGAATAAAATTCTGGAACAATTTTATTTTTATATCTAAGGTGGTTTTATCCTACATGGGGGAGTTAGGGTGGGACCCACTAGCACATAACTACCCATGTGAGGATAAATGTGAGGTGGGGCCCATATGAGCCCCAACCCTTCACATTCCCTAAAACTCCTTAAACACCCTCTTAATTTTTGTAAACTCCTCATTACTTGTGAAACCTTTCCACCTCCTCTCTCTCTCTCCCTCTTAACTATTGCCAAAAACACTTTTAATCAATTAATTGAACTACTTAAATTAATTAATTATGTTTTTGAATTTTTAATTTTTTTAATGCATAGAATGATTAAATAAAATAAGGAGAAGCCTTATGTTAATTTTGGTTGGCTTGTTGTATTGAGATTTTGGGGAGAGAGATCTTGAGTTTCGAAGAACGCTTCATCTCCTTTTTTGAAGTACGCCAACTCTCCGATGAAGAACATCGACTCGGCGAACCTAGATTATCTATCCCCTTCTTCCTCCATGACAAGGGAGGAGACACCGACGCGGGATCTCTCCAACGACGTCTCACCTTATAATTTTCTCCTCGTGACAAAAGGGTAGACGCTGCTTCGTCCTCGGGTGCACTCCGTCGTCGCTTACGGAACCTCGCCCTGCGACGCCGTCTTCGGCGACGCCCGACATTCAATATCTTTTGTTGAGGTAGGGGTTATTTTTTTTAAAGTCTTTATCATCATTCTTCATTGATTAAGGATTGGCCGTATGATATTGTCGTAATGGGAGGAGATCGGACCGCACAAACACGGCCGATTCTCCACCCCTCTTCTTTGTTAATCTTCGTTGATGTTGTAGGTGGAGGCACACGGTGCCGTTGCACAGTGCGGTGATCGGCAGGGAACCGCAGCCATTCAAGGCCGTGGTGAAGGCGGTTCGGTGTCGTTGCACCACGCAGAGATGTAGAGGGCCACGGCCAGAGCGGGCCGTGACGGCGGTGTGCGGCGCCGCCGCGCCGCGCTGGAGAGACCGAGGAAGGCCGCCGCTGGAGCGGGCCGCGGTGGAGGGGCGCGGATCTATCTCTCCGCTCCAGTAAGACAATCCACGGCCTAAGGACACGGCGGACCAGTAGAGGCGGCTGGCCAACCATCGGGCCTAACGGACCAGGCCCGTTATTCACTTAAACATGAATAACTTAAGGACCGCGCGTCCGATCGACGCGCCGTCTGCGGCACTGGGACACATTCGATGAGATGGGCCTTTTTCAATACTCTAAGTAAGTTTCGAATGAATTTGGATATCAGCCGGGTTAGAAACAAGTGTATTTTTAACCGGGCCCCTGGGATGGAAAAGCCAATATCTCTCAGACCGGGCGTCCGATTGACGCACCTTCTGTTACGTTCAACTCCTTTTGACAAGACGGAACTTTGGGATACATCAACTCTAGACTTCGTGACAGTTGATGTATCGACCCCCTTGGCTCGTGGAGCGGACCCTCCCAGAATCGAGCGTGTAGTGTGCGGGAACCCTAGAGATGGTTGTGACTGCGACGACGATGACGATTGTACTTGGATCCTACGTGGGTTCGGCAGCGAGGAAAATTGTACTTGGATCCTACATGGGTTCGGTAGCGATGGTTACTATAATTGGATCTTATGTGGGTTCAGTAGTGACGACTTCTGTACTTGGATCCTACATGGGATCGGAAGGGGAGATGATTCAGAGGCTACATCTATCAACTCCACCCCTCTTCGTGAGTAGTATACCTACGTGAGTTGTGTCTTGACTTCAGTCATTATCATCGATATGATTGACTTGCTTTCCTGTGTGGACTGGGTTGTGTTTTCTTATGTGGACTGGGTTGTTCTTGGGATCATGAGTTGGAGTCTAACTGGAATTGAGGACTTAGGTGTATGTATGGGCATATACCTAAGTAGAGTTGGTTGATACTTTGTGTTTTTATCTTTCCTTGTGGTTTATGATTTGTGGATTCTGGGAGACCTTCGGAGGTCTCGGGGTCCCTAATGAGTATTGTATACTCACCCCTGCATGGGCTATGCCCACACTACGTTGTGTTGGATGCAGACGACAGACAGCACTGATTGAGGTGGAGCCTTGTAGAGCAGGACGGTACCAGGAGGTGGACCACTTGGCGGGACGTACACGGAGCAGACGGCCGGACCCGAGGAGTTGAGGAGACCATTTGTACCCACCCATCAGGTGGGATATCCAGAGGATGACTCAGTGGTTGCTGGTTTAATTTACTACAGCTGTTCTTTCTTTACTGTTGTGTTGTACTTTCAGTTGGGTTTTTATTCTGGCACATTTAGTTTCCACCACTTACTTTTGTACTCAATTTAATTAGTGTTTACTTCAGCTTGCGTACTCTATTTTGTTTTTTTAATTATATAAAGGAAATTCCTTCTCTTTTATCAAGATTTACGCCTTTGGTGCTAGTCGTCATCCCCTGGCCAATGGATGGCGGGCTTGGGGTAGTCACGGCATGAGCCCCGAGGACGGGTCGTGACAAATTGGTATCAGAGAAGTCGGTTCTATCGCTGAACTTATGACTCTGATAATTTCATCCTATGATGAAATGGTGTTAAGGGTATTGAGTGTGGTTATCAGTCCAGGGAGTCTAGTGTTGGTGCGGCGGCCGACGTATCCCCACACCAGGACCATGACTTCTGATTTCCGAATCAGTGCGCGAAAACATTTATTGCATGTGTGTTTCAAAAGATTTCTTGTGATTACTTTGTGTCAGCTCACCAGGTATAATGTACTAATCCTGGCACACCTATTACTTTTCAGGATGTCCCCACGAAGGCATCCAACTAGGGTTCCGAGCCACGTGGGAGATGGCATCCCACCGAGCGACGAGGCCTCGGTGTAGGGCCCCATTGCATCGGAGGCACCAGTGGTACCTCTACCTGTTGGGCCACCGATACCACCAGCCCCAGCAGCGGAGAGTGCACACTGCCTGAGTGCGCTTCACGAGTTTCAGCGACAGAGGCCACCCAGTTTCTGTAGAGAGAGGGACCCTCAGGTAGACGAGGATTGGATGGAGGCTATTATCTGAGTCTTTATATTAGTAGGGACATCAGCAGATCTTACGGTGATCCTTTCTGCGAGTCTCCTGCACACAGCAGCAGGTTGATGGTGGAGCCTGATGCTCCAAATGCATGACGAGGCATCTCTACTATGGACGGACTTTGGGAGCCTCTTTCTCTTGGAGTTTGTTCTAGACACCCTCTGTGTGGTGCGTATCTAGGAGTTACTACAGCTGCGGCAGGGCAGCACGACAGTAGCCCAGTACTCGGCGAGGTTTACCGACCTCTCGCGTTACAGCACGAACATAGTACGAGACCCATTCATCCGGGCTCGGACCTTCAATCAGGGAAAGAGGCATGAGATCAGGGCTTTGATGATCTGCCTCAGCATTCCGATGCAGGCAGGAGTACTGGAGCGAGCCCTTCTTATGGAGAGCTTCCATACTGAGCCTATGCCAGCAGTGAGGCCTACTACAGGGAGACACATAGAGGAGTCTTCTGTTTCCGGTCGTAGACATATATCGCAGAGGTCCAAGAAGACCAGGACATCAGGTGGGAGACCTCAGAATTCTGGTTAGGTGGTGTGGGGCACACGCAGCAGAGCCAGTCATACGAGAGGCAAGTAGTGCTATGCATGCGGTGGGCAGGGCCACATTGCTCATGACTGCCCGACCCGCCATGCAGAGGAGCAGAAGACAGTTGAGGGGCCACCGAGGCAGAGGCATAGTTTGGACCATGTCGGTCCGCAGGGAGCAGGCGGATGAGGCAGAGGAGCTGGCCGAGCAGCAGGTGGTGGAAGACGCTTCGAGGTTCTACCACCACCACCACCAGTAGGTCCACCCCGACCACAGGGAGCTGGCTGACAGAGGCAGGATCAACTTCAGGAAGTGAAGGCTTACGACCATGGCGTACCTAAGATGATTTGAGGTACTATATTTGTCTACTCCACCCTTATTGCAGTTCTTATAGACACAGGAGCGAGTCATTATTTCATTTTCGCTGCCCTTGTTCGGAGCTCAGAGATTCTGACAGAGCCGTTCGCTCGATCCTTATGGCTAGAGACTCCTACGAGAGTGGACTCGACGATTACACACTAGTGCCGGCAGTGTGAGCTTACTCTAGGAGGCGCGAGCGTCGGCTGGGATCTTCTTGTAGCGGCGTCGAGGCCTTATAATGTCATCTTGGGTATGGTCTGGTTATCTACAGTTCATGCCCAGATTGATTGCATTAGGCACAAAGTGTGGTGTTTCCGCACATATGGGAGCAGGTTCACCTTCACCAGTGAGAAGGGAGCCTTTGCAGAGCAGGATGGGCTTACGCAGAGGAGAGGGTGGCCGATCACACATCAGTTGACTAGTCTCATCCTCGGAGCGGTTGATGTGCGGACTCCAAGTTTTCCTGTTTTGGTGGATCAGTATGCGGACATTTTCCCTGACGACGTTCCAGAACTACCTCCTCGTAGAGAGGTAGACTTATACGTTGACCTATACTTCGGGACATCACCAATATCTACTCCAGCATATCGGATGGCTCCCGTCGAGCTTCTTGAGCTGCAGGTACACCTGGAAGACTTGTCAGTCAAGGGATTCATTCGACCCAGTGTTTCCCCCTAGGCTTCTCCGATTTTGTTCACCAAGAAGGAGGACGGGAGCTTGCGACTGTGTGTCAACTACCGTCACCCGAACCAAGTGACCATGAAAAACAAGTACCCACTCCTGAGGATTGACGACCTCTTTGATCGTCTCAAGGGAGCACGATGGTTCTCGAAGATAGACCTCAGTTTAGGCAATCATCAGCTCAGAGTTTGAGATGATGATGTGCAGAAGATGGCCTTCAGGTGTCGTTATGGCCACTATGAGTTCTTGGATATTCCCTTTGGCGTAACCAACGCTCCATCAGTGTTCATGAGTCTCATTAACAGGATCTTCCATCCTTACCTCGATCGATTTTTCGTAGTATTCATCGACGACATTCTGATTTACTCAACCACTGAGGAGGAGCATGCCTACCACTTGCGGTTTTTACTAGATACACTCCGAGAGAACCAGGTCTATGTTAAGCTCTCGAAGTGCCAGTTCTGGATTCGATAGGTTCATTTCATGGGACATGTCATCTCGGAGGCCGGGGTTATAGTGTCCCTAGTGAAGATCAAGGCAGTAATAGCTTGGTAACCACCCAAGAGCGTGACTAAGGTGCGGAGTTTCCTAGTTCTAGTTGGGTACTATCAGAGATTTGTGTCAGACTTCTCCAGAGTTGCATCACCGCTTTCAGCTTTGATGAATAAAGGGAAACCCTTCATGTGGTCAGACAGATTCCAGCAAGGCTTTCAGGTGCTGAGACAGAGATTGACCAGTGTGCCCATCCTGAGGCAACCAGAGGAGCGAATTGGGTATGTGGTTTACTGTGACGCATGAGGGACCGGACTCGGGTGTGTCCTTATACAGGAGCAAGCGGTGATCACATACAGTTCATGATAGTTGAGGTAGCATGAGTAGAACTACGCTACCCATGAACTGGAGTTAGAAGTAGTGTTCTTCACCTTGAAGATGTGTCAACACTACCTGATGGGAAAGCGCTTTACAGTCTACTCTGACCACCAGAGTCTCAGGTACATCTT
Source organism: Viscum album (assembly GCA_963277665.1). Classification (NCBI taxonomy): domain Eukaryota; kingdom Viridiplantae; phylum Streptophyta; class Magnoliopsida; order Santalales; family Viscaceae; genus Viscum; species Viscum album. The sequence goes on from OY728135.1 coordinate 999,723,020, forward strand.
TTTGTAGAAGGAACTGAACCTGAGACAGCAGAGATGGATCAAGTTCCTCCATGACTATGACTTTGAGATAGTCTATACTCCTAGGAAGGGGAACATAGTAGTTGATGCTCTCATCAGGTGATCAAGCATTCAGATAATTGGAGAGGCGACAAAGAAACTAGCTGCATTGCATATATCCTTCGTGGTTAGAGATGGGGAACCTTTCTAAAGTCACTCACATTCACTCCTCCACTACATCAGCGGGTCAGAGAGGCACAACGTGGGGATGTTGACTGTGAGATGCGACGTGCACAGATAGCCACAGGACAGGCACCTGATGGATTTTCTGTAGGAGGAGAGCACGTCATCCTCTTCAGCAGACGTACCATGGTACCAGTTTCATTACAGGAGGAGGTGATGATGGAGTTTCACACATCCCCTTTGGCGGTACATCCAGAAGTAGCAAATATGTACTAGGATCTTTAACGATATCACAGGTGGTCGGGTATGAAGAAGGTTGTGGCAGAGTTTGTTTCACGATGCCTCACCTGTCAGCAGGTGAAGGCGGATCACCTGGTACCGGAAGGTTTAGTACAGCCCTTAGAGGTTCTGGAGTGGAAGTGGGATGGGATATCTATGGATTTCATGATGGGGCTTCTATGTACTTCCAGAGAACATGACTCCATTTGGGTGATTGTCAACCGACTCAACAAGTCGGACCACTTCCTACCTATCAGAGAGCAGGGCTCAGTGGAGAGCTTGGGAAGTCTCTATATTCATGAGATCATGCGGCTTCATGGTGTGCCATCATCTATCATCTCCAATCGAGACGCTTATTTTACTTCCCGGCTTTGGAAGGGGTTACAGGAGGCATTTGGGACGTAGCTATGCCCGAGCACTACCTTTCACCCTTAGACGGATGGCTAGATGGAGAGGAACATTCAGACTCTCGAGGACATGCTCTGTGCATGTGTCCTCGACATTGGTCGCAGTTGGGAGGATCACCTACCCTTGGTAGAGTTTGCGTACAACAACAGCTACCACTCCACCATCGGGATGGCAGTATACGAGGAACTATATGGACGACCATGAAGATTACCTTTGTGCTGGACTGACCCTGGTGAGTCAGCACTCGTAGGACCAGAGATGGTTTAGGCTACAACAGAGAAGGTGCATATTTTCCTGGAGTAGATGAAGACTGCACAGAGATGGCTGAAGTCCTATGCTGATAGGAGGCAGAGACCACTAGAGTTCGAGGATGGTGGCCACGTTTTCTTACAGGTCTCACCTCGACGTGGATTTCAGAGATTTGGTTGGGGTGACAGGTTATCTCTGCACTTCATCGAACCATTCCAGGTCCTCAGAAGGGTAGGTGAGGTGGCTTACCGCCTGTCCCTTCCATCTCAGTTTCACCGGGTGCACGATGTCTTCCACGTATCTCAGCTGAGGAGATACGTGCACGACCCGACGCATATCATTGATCACTGGGAGATAGAAATCGATGACGGGGCTATATTCACAGAGGTTCCGGTGGTGATCGAGGATCAACAGGAGCGGGTCCAACATGGACGATCGATTCCTCTGGTGCGCATTTGTTGGCAGAAGGGAACCTCCATAAGAGCACATGGGAGCGGGAGGCTCAGATGCGTGCACAATACCCTCATTTGTTTCCCTAGTTTATGATGTAGCTTTACGGGGATGTAAATCCCTGAGGTGGGAGTAATGTAAAAACTCGAAAATTTCAAGGAATTTCTTTTCTTAAATACATTGGAAGTTTACGAGTCTATGGATTCTGACGGTACTTGATTTCAAGGCCTGGTGTTCCCGGAATCAATTTCCAAATTTTATCTCGGCTGCGTTCAGTGGACGAATGATCATGATTTTCTATCTTTTGAACCAGTGCTTGGAATTGAAATCCGAGAGCACTGATGAACACGAAACACCGGTAATTTCTTAAGGGGACCATTACCGTAGTTGCATTTTCACGGTAAGAGAAGTTAAAAATTGTGGATTAAATGAGAAGTGAATAAAATTGTGAAACAATTTTATTTTTATATCTAAGGTGGTTTTATCCTACATGGGGGAGTTAGGGTGGGACCCACTACCACCTAACTACCCATGTGAGGATAAATCTGAGGTGGGGCACATATGATCCCCAACCCTTCACATTCCCTAAAACTCCTAAATCCCCCTCTTAATTTTTGTAAACTCCTCATTACTTGTGAAACCTTTACACCTCCTCTCTCTCTTCCTCTTAACACTTACCAACACACTTTAATCAATTAATTGAACCACTTAAATTAATTAATTAAGTGTTTTGAATTTTTAAAATTTTTAATGCATGGCATGATTAAATAAAATAAGGAGAATCCTTATTTTATTTTTGGTTGGCATGTTGTGTTGAGATTTTGGGGAGAGAGCTCTTGAGTTTCGAAGAACGCTTCATCTCCTTTGTTGAAGAACGCCAACTCTCCGATGAAGAACATCGACTCGGCGACCCAAGATTCTCCTTTGTTCAAGTCTTTATCATCGTTTTTCATTTCTTAAGGTTTGGCCGCATGATATCGTCGTAACGGGAGGAGCTCAGGCTGCAAAAACACAGCCTATTCTCCTCCCCTATGCTTTGTTAATCTACGTTGATGTTGGAGGCAGAGGCGCACGGTGCCATTGCACAGTACGGTGATCGGCAGGGAACCACGACCATGCATGTCTGCGGCGAAGGCAATGCGGTGTCGTTGCACCGTGCATAGACATAGAGGGCCACGACCTGAGCGGGCCACGGCGACCGTGCGCAGCGCTGTTGCGCCGCGATGGAGAGACCGAGGACGGTCACGGAGGAGGGGCGTGGCGCCGGCGTGCCACGCCGGTGAGACAAGCCATGGCCTAAGGCTGTGGCGGACAAACAGCTGCGGCCGGCCGAGCCGGCCGCTGGCGTCTCCAGGAGGTGGGACCCCTTCTGGGTCCTATGACAGCTCACAAACCGGCCGACCGTTACCTAGAAACCGGGGGGTGTAACCCCCACCCCCCCTAGACCAGGTGCTAGGGCGGACCCCACTGGGTCCACCATTTATAAAAATAGGGGGCCACACCCCCTTTGCGTCCCGCTCGGCCAGCGACCAAGCCGCGGCCGGCTTCCGAGTCGGGCCGCAGGCCGCACGGGTCGGGACAGCCGCAGGCCACGCGGGTCGGGAAAGCCACGCCCAATCGGGCCGGCCCACGCCACTTTGGTCCAGGCCGTGCAAATCACCAGGCCGGTCCGACCCCTTTGCCGAGTCGACCCACCAAAACTGAGTCGACCCAATCCATCAGCCCATCGGGCCTAACGGACCGGGCCCGTTATTCACATAAACGTGAATAACATAAGGACTACGCGTCCAATCGATACGCCATCTACAGCACTGGGACTCTTTCTATGAGACTGTCCTTTTGCGATACTCTATGTGAGTTTTGGATGAATTTGGATATCAGCTGGGTTAGAAACAAGCATATTTCTAACTGGGCCCCTGGGACGGAAAAGCCAATATCTCTCAGATCAGGAGTCTGATTGTCGTGTCATCTGTTGCATTGAGTTCCTTTTGACAAGATGGAACTTCAGGATACATCATATAAAGACTTCGTGATAGTTGATGTATCTACACCCTTGGCTCATGGAGCAGGCCCTCTCAGAATCGAGTGTGATGTGTGTGGGAACCCTAGAGCTGGCTGCGACTGCGATGACGATGACGATTGTACTTGGATCCTACGTGGGTTCGGCAGTGAGGACGACTGTACTAGGATCATACGTGGGTTCGGTAGTGAGGACGACTATACATGGATCCTCCATGGGATCAGCAGCGATGACAACTATACTTGGATCCTATGTGGGTTCAGCAGCGATGGTTACTGTACTGGGATCCTACGTGGGTTTGGCAGCGATGACTTCTGTACTTGGATCCTACGTGGGTTCGGTAGGGGAGATGATTCAAAGGATACATCTATCAACTCCACCCCTCTTCATGAGTAGTATACCTGTGTGAGTTGTGTCTTGACTTTAGTCATTATCATCGATATGATTGACTTTTTTCCTGTGTGGACTGGGTTGTGCTTTCTTGTGTGGAATGGGTTGTTCTTGGGCTCGTGAGTTGGAGCCAAACTGTAATTGATGACTTAGGTATATGTATGGGAATATACCTAAGTAGAGATGGTTGATACTTTATGTTTGTATCTTTCCTTGTGGTTTATCCTTTGTGGATTCTGGGAGATCTCCGGGGGTCTCGGGGTCTCTACTTAGTATCTTATACTCACCCCTGCACGGGCTATGCCTGGACTACGTTGTGTTGGATGAAGACGACAGAAAACATTGATCGAGGTGGAGTCTTATGGAGCAGGATGGTACCTAGAGGTGGAACACTTGGCGGGACGTACACGGAGCAGACGGCCGGACCCGAGGAGGTGAAGAGACCATTTGTACCCACCCTTCAGGTGGGATATCCGGAGGACGACTCAGTGGTTGTTGGTTTACTTTACTGCAGGTGTTCTTTCTTTAATGTTGTACTATACTTTCAGTTGGGTTTGTATTCTGTCCCATTTACATTCCAGCACTTACTTTTGTACTCAGTTTACTTAGTGTTTACATCAGGTTGCATACTTTGTTGTGTTTGTTTACTCATATAAAGGAAATTCCTTCCCTTTTATTGGGATTTATGCCTTTGGTGCTAGTCATCAGCCCCTGGCTATGGAAGGCGGGCTTGGGGTAGTCATGGAATGGGCCCCGAGGATGGGTCATGACAGGATCCCTATAAAATACGACATAAACATTCATGGATATTTCTACATCAATAAATTATAAATGGGTTTCATAACAATGGAACTATAGGTTAGGCTCATTGAGTGAGTAAGGGATGAAGGTGATGAAGACAAAAGGAATCTAATAGGGGTAATGTTATAGGAATTTTTATATTTTGAATATTATATCATTAGAAAAAAAGATGTCAATTTTTACAAAATGAGGTATAAATAAAATTTTCAGTAAGTTGGACCTAGTGCACACTTATGTTTGGGGGCTTGTACTGGTATATTCCCTTTTATGGACAAAATATAATGTGAAATTTTTAAATGTCTCAACAAGGAAGCTATATGTTTATGTTCTCAAGGAAATTTTTTTGAAGTAAAAACCTTTATGGATAATGATTAATGATTAAAGTTGAAATTATTGAGGAATCATAAAGGTGGATACTATGTAAATAATTATTTTACTGAATTCTGTGATAGTAATGGAATTTTGTGGGGAAGACTCCTACAGTACAACATAGAAATATATTGTAGATAAAAGTAAGAACAATACATTTAATGAATGTCTTATGAGTTAGAGGTTTCACTTATGATTACCCTATACTTAATAGGAAGAGTCGGTGAGCATGGAAGCTTATATAATCAACATGAGTCTATCTATAATATTGATAGAATGTCTATCTAATGATATTTAGTCATGAATGGTGGTAATACACTATCATTTATAAGTATTCGGTTGTTGGTAATATGTCTATATAAATGATGATGTAAGGTAAACGAATGATTCTATGTACAAATAATATTAATTTATTAGATATGGTTCTAAGGAGTTTGTCTAATAGTTCTAGGATGATAAGAACTATATGATCATCAGATACCAAAATGTGTTATCTAATGAAGGTTTTGTATACTATAACCATTATGCTATCGAAATTGATGATGGGAATAATGAATCATAGATCCAAGATAAAGTTATTTTTTTAAGGAGTACCTAAGAATGTGGAACTGAGTCTAGTAGAATGGTTTATACCAACGGTTCTGCAAATCGTAGGGAACTAAGCCGTTGGGAAAGATTTTCCCAATGGTTTACACTAAATCGTTGGGATAGGTTAGAAAAAATGAACCTATCCCAACGGTTGTGCCAAACCATTGGGCTAGTTTTTCCCAACAGTTCAAGCCGTTGGGAAGACAAACCAGATGACTTATTTACCAACGGTTTCTAAACCATTGGGAAAGGATTTTTACCAACGGTTCATAGAGAACCGTTGGTAAAAAAATACTCAGATTTCTTTGCCAATGGTTTGAAACCATTGGCATAGCCTATGTTGTGAAAATTGCACAGCAGCCTGAAATTTTCACAACAGCCAGTCCATTCCCTCTCCTTTCCAATTCCCTCTCATTTCCAATAATTTCCAATTATTGTACCTACAATAAACTAACACATACATATACAATTATTGTACCTGAAATAACCAACTAACAAATACATATAGAGAAAAAATTCATACACATTTAACATATAATGCATCATGGAACTATACACATCCATAATTAAATCAGAATTCAAAACGTAATTATAAACATACATAATTCATTTAGAATTCAATTTAAAATTTAGATAAAAAATTTACATGGAATCCGGAATTCAATCCATACTTTGATCAGTTTTTCGTATACCATATGTTTTTACTAAAAATGATGTCCATTTTAAACAAAATACATACACCTAGAGTGATACCGGCCACATCGTGCCTTGGATTGAGGCAAGGTTAACTCGTACACATCACAAATGACCCATGGATCTTTTTCCTAAAGTATCAACATATTCCCAAAGCGTTTGGTCCATTTTCTGTATTTCAGTTGTTGTTTTCACTTAAATTAAAGTGATTTTTAAATAAAAGAGAGACACTTTGAGTGGTGCTGGCCACACCGCGCCTCGGAATGAGGCGGGGTTGACTCGTACACGTCAAAAATTACCCATGTATTGTTATGATAAAATATCAACACAATCAGAATCCGTTTGGTCGGTTCTCTATATGTACTTAAAATGTTGTCCATTTTAAACAAAAGAGGGACACTTCAGGTGGTGTCGGCCGCACCGCGACTTGGATTCAGGTTCATTTTACTCATATACATCACATATGACCAATGGATCGTTGTGATAAATTATAAACAGAATCCGAATGCGTTTGGTCGGTTCTCCGTATGCCAGTTGTTCTTTTCACTTATAATCCTGCCCATTTTAAACAAAAGAAACATAGTTAGAGTGGTACCGACCACACTGCACCTCAGATTTAGATGGGGTTGACTCGTACATGTCTCAAATGACCCATGGATCATTGTCCTAAAGTATCAACACAATCCAAATGTGTTTGGTCAGTTTTCCTTTTTCCAGTTGATGTTTTCACTTAAAATGATGTCCTTTTGAAATAAAAGAGAGACACTTTAAGTGGTTTCGGCCACACCGCGCCTTAAATTTAGTGGGGTTGATTCGTAAAGGTCACATATGACCCATGGATCATTGTGCTAAAGTATCAACACAACCAGAATCCGTTTGGTCAGTTTTTTATATGTACTTAAAATGTTTTCCATTTTAAACAAAATAGACACACTTAGAGTGATCCCGACCACATCATGCCTCATATTGAGGTGGGGTTGACTCATACACGTCACATATGACCCATGGATTGATTTCCTAAAGTAACAACACATTTCGAATGCGTTTGTTCAGTTTTTCGTATGTTAGTTATTGTTTTTACTTAAAATGATGTCCATTTTAAACAAAAGAGAGACACTATGAATGGTGACACCCACACCGAACCTCAGATTGAGGCGGGGTTGACTCGTACACGTCACATATGACCCATGGATCTTTTTCCTAAGCATCAACATATTCCGAAAGTGTTTGGTCAGTTTTCCGTATGTCAGTTGTTGTTTTTACTTAAAATGAAGAGATTTTTAAATAAAAGAGAGGCATTTTGAGTGGTTCTGGCCACACCGTGCCTCATATTGAGGAGGGATTGAGTCTTACACGTCAAAAATGACCTATGTATTGTTGTACTAAAATATCAACACAATCAGAATCCGTTTGGTCAGTTTTCCGTATGTACTTACAATGTTGTCCATTTTAAACATAAGAGAGACACTTTCGGTGGTGTCGGCCACACCGCGACTTGGATTGAGGCGCGATTGACTCATACTCATCACATATGACCCATGGATTTTTTTGTGATAAATTATCAATAGAATCCGAATGCATTTGGTCAGTTTTTCATAAGCCAGTTGTTCTTTTCACTTATAATCCTGTCCATTTTAAACAAAAAAGAAACATTTAGAGTGGTACTGGCCACACCACACCTTGGATTTAGACGGTTATGACTCGTACACGTCTCAAATGACCCATGGATCATTTTACTAAAGTATCAACAAAATATGAATGTGTTTGGTCAATTTTCTGTAAGCCAGTTAATGTTTTCACTTAAAATCGTGTTCTTTTGAAACAAAAGAGAGACACTTTGAGTGGTTCCGGCCAACCCATGCCTCAGATTGAGGTGGGGTAGATTCTTACACGTCACATATGACCCATGGATCATTGTTCTAAAGTATCAACACAATCAGAATCTGTTTGGTCAGTTTTCCGTATGTACTTAAAATGTTGTCCATTTTAAACCAAAGAGAGACACTTAGAGTGATCCCAGCCACACCGTGACTTGGATTGAGGTATGGTGGACTCATAAACATCACATATGACCCATTGATCAATTTCCTAAAGAAACAATACATTTTGAATGCATTTGGTCAGTTTTTCATATGTCAGTTGTTGTTTTCACTTAAAATGATGTCCATTTTAAACAAAAGAGAGACACTATAAATGGTGTCACCCACACCGCTCCTTGGATTGAGGTGGGGTTGAATAATACATTTCACATATGACTCATGGATCATTTTTCTAAATCATCAACACAATCAGAATCTGTTTGGTCAGTTTTCCGTATGCTAGTTGTTGTTTTCACTTAAAATGAAGTCCATTTTAAACAAAGGAGAGACACTTTGAGAGGTGTCAGCCACCCGAAACCTCATATTGAGGAAAGGTTGACTCTTAAACATCACATATGACCCATGCATTGTTATCCTAAAGTTTCAATGGAAACGGAATCCGTTTGGTCACTTTTCTGTATGCTAGTTATTGTTTTCACTTAAAATGAATTCCATTTTAAACAAAAGAGATACACTTTGAGTGGTTTCGGCCACACTGCACCTCGGATTGAGGTGAGGTTGACTTTTACACGTCACATATGACCCATGGATCGTTCTCCTAAAGTTTCAACGTAAACCAAATGCGTTTGGTTGGTTTTCCGTATGTACTTAAAATGTTGTCCATTTTAAACAAAAGAGAGAAACATAGAGTGATTCTGGCCACAACGCAACTCAAATTGAGCCCAGGTTAGCTCGTACACGTTACATATGACCCATGGATCATTTTGATAAATTATAAACAGAATCCAAATGCGTTTGGTTTATTTTCTGTAAGCCAATTGTTCTTTTCACTTATAATCCTGTCCATTTTAAACAAAAGAGACACAATTAGAGTGGTATCGGCCACACTGCGCCTCAGATTTAGATGGGGTTGACTCTTAGACATCTCAAATGACCCATGGATCATTGTCCTAAAGTATCAACACAATCCAAATTTTTTTGGTTAGTTTTCCGTATGCCAGTTGATGTTTCCACTTAAAATGATGTCCTTTTGAAACAAAAGAGAGACTCTTTGAGTGGTTACGGCCACACCGTGCATCAGATTGAGGAGGGGTTGATTCATACATGTCACATATGACCCATGGACCGTTTTTATAAAGTATCAACACAATCAGAATCCATTTGTTTAGTTTTCCATATATACTTAAAATGTTGTCCATTTTAAACAAAAGAGATACACATGCAGTGATCTCAGCCACATTGTGCCTCGGATTGAGGCGGGGTTGACTCGTACATGTCACATATTACCCATGGATTTATGTCCTAAAGCATAAACACATTTAAAGTGTGTTTTCTCTGTTTTCGTATGTCAGTTTTTGTTTTCACTTAAAATGATGTCCATTTTAAACAAAAGAGAGACACTATGAATGGTGTCGCCCACACCGCACCTCTGATTGAGGCGGGGTTAACTCTTATATGTCACATATTACCCATGGACTGTTGTTCTAAAGTATGAACAAAATCAGAATCTGTTTGGTCAGTTTTCTGTATGCTAGTTGTTGTTTTCACTTAAAATGAAGTCCGTTTTAAACAAAAGTGAGACACTTTGAGTGGTGTCGGCCACACAGTGCCTCAGATTGAGGTGAGGTTGACTCATACACGTCACATATGACTCATCAATCGTTATTCAAAAGTTTCAACGGAAACCAAATTCTTTTGTTTGGTTTTCTGTATGTACTAAAAATGTTGTCCATTTTAAACAAAAGAGAGACACTTAGAGTGATCCCGGCCACACCGCAACTCCGATTGAGCCCAAGTTGACTCATACACGTCACATATGACCCATGGATCGTTTTGATAAATTATCAACAGAATATCAATGTGTTTGGTCAGTTTTACGTATTCCAGTTGTTCTTTTCACTTATAATCCTGTCCATTTTAAACAAAATAGACACAGTTAGAGTGGTACCAACCACATCGCGCCTCATATTTAGATGGGGTTGACTCGTACATGTCTCAAATGACCCATGGATAATTTTCCTAAAGTATCAACACAATCTGGGGACCAAGGAGGAGGGTGGGGGGCTGTACGGGGGGCTATCCTGGGGGGGTTCGGGGGGCTGTCTGGGGTCCAAGGAGGAGGGTGGGGGCTGTCCAGGGGGTAGTCTGGGGTCTAGGGAGGAGGGTGGGGGGCTGTCCGGGGGGCTGTTCGGGGTCCAAGGAGGATGGTGGGGGGTTTTCCATGGTCCAGGAAGGAGGGGGCTTTCCAGAGAGTCCCCAAACATACAAAACACTATAAAAATGATCAAGATACACCGTAACCACTAAAAGACAACAACATCCATGAAAATAGAAAATATATAAAAATAACTCAACTCCAATACTATACTATAGGTCTAGATAAAATGAAAAACTATAATAGATTAAACATAAAATCTTATTAATATTAGTCAAAAATGTAACAGATCAATTTTTCCCACATCACCATCACCATCATCATCACCCTCGTCCTCATCCTCATCATCGTCCTCACCCTCCTCAGCACCCTCCTCCTCTCACTCGCCCTCCACCTCGCCCTCCCCATCCACCTCTCCCTCCTCTTCTGCATCAGACTCCTCACCATCATCTTTGTCAGGATGGACATCATCTTGAACACCAGTAGAACTTCCACCTGGTGCACCATATATAGAACGTCTCGACGAAATATATTCATCAAAAGCTAGGAAGGCCTCTGGTGGAAGCATTGGACGTAGAACTTCAATAAATTTCATAAATGCACTGTTTGTGCTAGAAAACTATTTTTCCGTCACTGTGGCCCTTTTGTCAGCATGTTCTTCCTGTACCCTAACTTGATGCAGCTCAATGGAACTACAACTCGTACCTGAGGAGGGAAAATACCTCATCGGGGCTATCCTAGGATGGTAGCATACTCTGCCAGGATGCTCCTCTCGCAACACCTGATGTAAGTGATCTGTTGGCCCAAAATTGTCTGGTTCTTGGGAATCTAGGGCCTTTAAAGTAGCATGTTACAAATATAAATATATTATTATGTCACAAAATAGATATTAAAATATAAAATCAACAGATTAAAACTTACAATATGTTGCTGAGTCGCTTCGTTGACGACACTTCCATCCTTTTTCTGTATACTGGAGCAAAATAGTTTTTCTAAAGGCACACATCCTTCAATATTCTGTATTTTCCTCTACAATGACATTGAAAACTAAAGTTATATGAAAACCCTAGAAAACTATTAAATAATAGAGTAAACAAAAGAAATTTTAAATCGTAAAGAAAACTTATAAACAATTGTCATACCTGCTTCCTCTCATGATCTGGCATCGTAGTATGTCCTAGTGTGTTGAGGTATTTTTTGCATCAATGTTTTTTTTTATTTTTTCCAGATGATTCCTAAATAAAATTTAATAATGCAAAGGATAATGTTAATGAAAAACATGAAAGTTATTATTTAAATACCTCAATTTTAATTAATACCTTAAACTGGGTAGTCATCCAATGAGTAATCATCTGACGATACTGCTCTATAGGAAAATCATCCACGACTGGTACCACCTCTAACTCAGTGCCAACTCTAGCACGCTAGCCAATATACAACTCATTCTTGTAGGCTCTCCAAATCTTGCCTAAATCCTTTAGACGTTCCGGTCTTGAACCCTCGCCATCGGGAAAAATAAATCAAAGTTGACATCAAAATATTAATTCATATAAATAAAAAAGTAATTCATGGAATTAAATACAATAGATTGTTTTACCCATATCTCTATCCAAGCTCTATCCTTGACCTCATGTGGCAAATGTTTCCATGATAGCGGGATGACGGGAATGATGTCGGAGTATTTGTCCAGCGTCGCCAAAAAACTCTGACATTGCTGCTCTATTTTCTCAACCATTTGGTTGTCTTCATTGTAATCCACCATAACCTGTGTGCAGTGGTTCCACACTGCACGCATGCGTGTATGCCCCTGCCCCGCCTCCTATCATTAGATTTATATGTCATGAAATAAAAACAAATAATTTATCAAAACATGTTATAATGAAAATAAATATTGCTATAAAAATTTGTTGGGGTTCTATAAATATACATGCGCCAGTCTGGTCGCTGAGCGCTACTGGATCCACAGAAACTGATGGAACACCCTATGGTGGAACAGGAGTCAGAGACAATGGAATATAGAAGCTCAGATAGACAGAAGTACAATGAAAATAATATGGGATAGTTGTATGACTGTATTCTGATTGGGGAGTGGGAATCATCATGGGATATGTAAAAGATGTTCCAGAAGATGCAAAAGGTGGTGAAATCATGGGAGTTCTAAATATCCCGTGTGACCCTAATGACACATCAGGATCAGAATGTGGGAAGCATGACATGTCCGTGGGAGGGGCATGGTCTAGTCAGGTATGCGAAGCTGCTCGTCCACCTCTGGTACGGACCCTCCTCGTACCACCGACCTGAGTACTAGGACCAGTACTAGGTTCCTCGTCGAATAACTGTCAACGTATAGGTGGATCCTAAAAAAATGTTTACAAAAAAATTAATCACATGATATTATATATTCTTTAAATATATATTTTTGAAATAAAGTACTCACTGTAGGCACTAATGGTGGAACGCCCATCTCCTCCATTCGACAATTGTTCTCCATCATTTTTTTTCCTTCGTCTCTCTTCAATTGGCTGCATTTCCTGCTTTTGAAAACAAATATGTAATTAATTAGAAAAAGGAAACTAATTTGTAACCCAAAAAACTAAATATATGAATGAATATGGGGATTCATTGGTAATTTAGCTATAAATTGTTTTAGAAGAGCATGAATGGATTTAATAAATCATACAAGTTTTAATGTTCACCAAGTTAGAAATATTGTTTGACTAGGTTTGAATACAGTTCAATTCCAAATTAGAAAATGCAATTCAAATAATACTACAGCCAATAAACATTGAAAATTCAAATAATGGTCAAGTCAGCTAAAACATATCTATGATCAATACTAAATCAATTTGAATATTACCAACCTTAACAACCCAACTCAAGGTAAACCAAAATAATTGAGAACATGGATGAATGATTCTATATATTTACAACCACAACTTTAGGTTCACAATCAACTCTAAAAATTGAGCTATTGGAGTCATCAAAAGAAATAAATGTATTGGTTCCCGTGGCACTAGGGACAGTGTCAATTCCATCATCACCATCATCAAAAATATGTCTTGGAATTACTTCAACTATGACACCAAATTCAGGTTGAAGTTGGTCTTTGACATAAAAAACTTGTTTAGCCATTTATGCCAACACATATGGTTCTTCAGTAGCAAGAGTGCGAGTCATATTAATTACTCGAAATCCACAATCATCAATAAATGTTCCATGTCTCGTCATCGAATCAATCCAATAGAATTTCATTATTTTGACTCATCCATGAGAGTAATAATCCAATATTATTATTTTCTCAATGACTCTTTAATAACCCACATTTTCAAATCGCGGTCTACTATCTGATGCACTGGTATAACAATCTATTGTGGAAGTAACCATAACACCATCATGTTGTGTTCTCATATTCTTTTCTTGTTCAGTGACAATAAATTTGTACCCATTGATAACAATTGATTTACAGTCATGAACCACGGTATTAGGACCAAAAGCCAAAGATCTTATTTCCTCATAGATGGAGTCAGCATAAAAACTCAATACCTGCAATATAAATGACTATTAAACTTATTTAAATATCGATATAATTATTTCAAATAGTAATATTTTTACCTTAAATTTTAACTAAGCAGAAAACTCTTTTCTATGAAAAGTATCTCGCCTTCTAAAAGATAAAGAAAAATGCTTCCTATTTATCATTGTTTTATGTTCTTTGTAGATAAATAATATGAATAGTTTAACAAATATATATGTAAGATATACATATTCAATTATTTTACCTGATATAGTCATCAAACAAATCACAGTTGAACAAAACTGTGCGATGTGCAATCTCCCACTCTTCATGGATTAATGTCTTCAATGGATATGATCTAGGAATTCCTCCTGTTTGAAGAAGTGATGGAAAACTGGGTTAAATTTTCTAATACTGTTCTTCTTCATTTATCATTGTTCTGTTCGTTCTTGTAGTAAGATCAGACAGATGCATTAAGAAAAAATCCATACATTATTGATCCAATTAACTATTCATGATAGAACCTTTGGGATGATTCCTATTTCAGACATAAGAGTTTAATGTGTACATATTTCTTTTAGTTGGATACATACAACAAAAAAAACAAGTCCTCTGAAAAGTATTTCAGTGGGAATATGGACAGTCATATGTAGTATGCATGAGAAAAATGATGGAGGAAATATTTTATCCAACTCACACAAAATTAATTAGGTATCTGTCAACATTTTTTACAAGAAAGACTTGGAAAACATCTTAGCACAAAGATCTCTAAACAAATGTCACAACTGAATAACAGTCACCCTTACATTATTGGAGAAAAGATGACGGATTTCTATTGGAATAAACTCATGCAGCAGAATGTGATAATCATGAGTCTTATAAGATTTTAGCTTCAACTCTCTACTGTTGACCCGTTTAGATATGTTTCTTGAATAGCCATTAGGAACTCTAATAGTCTTTAATACTTCCAGAAATTGTTTTTTCGTAGATGTCATCGCATAAGAATCACATGGAAGTTTCCATTTATTTTCACTGATACACATAGGATGCAATTCTAGTCTGATGCCCCAATCCACCAAGTCACACTGAGATCGTAAATCATCTTTTGTCTTCCCCTTGAAATTTAGAAGAACCGAAAGCAAAATTTCGCATATATTATTTTCAATATTCATTACATCTAAGAAATGACATAACAAATTGGTTGACCACTAAGGAAAATCAAATAAGATACTCCTCTTCCTCCAATTATAACAGGTTTCAGTGGAAACATTCTTTCTCTTTCTAGATTTCATTTGACCCTTCCTGAAAGAAAAACTGAAATCTTTCAATTCATTAAGCACATCAGTTCCAGACAAATAATGAGGTGGATCATCAGTCTCTATGGTATTATAAAATCTTCGACGATTCATTCTATATGGATGATCATTTGGAAAGAATCGTCGATGTCCCATAAAACTGAAACTACAATGATGTTTCAGTCTTCTGAATCGTGTATTCTTCATACAAACTGGGCATGACAGTTTTCCCTTCATGATCCATCCAGACATCATTTCATAGGCTAGAAAATCATTGATCGTCCACATAAGCGCAACACGCATCTGAAGTATGTCTTTCCAACATTCATCGTATGTGCGCACACCCACATACCAAAGAAGTTTCAACTCTTTTATTAAAGGTTTCATGTATACATCAATATCAATGTCGGGATCAGAATGACCAGATATGCGTATACTCATGAAAGTGAAAGGTTTTTTCATACACAACCATGGGGGATGATTACAAATGTGTATAAAAACTGGCCATGTGCTGTGAGAAGTAAGAATCTGCCCAAATAGATTAAAACCATCGCATGAAAGACACAGCCTCACATTACGCATGTCGGCTACAAAATCAGGATGTCGAGAATCAAATATCTGCCATGCAAATCCATCTGCAGGATGAACCAACTCATCATTAGTCTTCTTTCTCTCGGTATCATGCCATCTCATTTTTATTGATATGTCATCAGACATAAAAAGACTCTAGAGTCGGGGGATTAATGGGAAGTGACACATTACTTTCTGTGGAATGTGGGATGGTGTTCCATCATATTTTGATTTCCATTGGGATGTGCCACATTTTATACAATCATTTCGTTCAGTGGTTTCCTCCCAGAATAAACTGCAATATTTTGGGAAAGCATGAATTTATTTTCTTGAAAATCTAAGTTCCTCAACTAACTTTCATCCCATATAGTGGTTTGAGGGAATATCTGCATCATCTGGAAGTAAATCCTTCAAGAGGGTAATAATGTAATCGATTGCTGTATTTGAAATCCCATACATAGTTTTCCCATGAAGCAATCAGATTAAAAATTCCAGCTTTTTTATTTTATCGCATTGTCGATATACAAGAGTCGTGGCAGCATCATTAAATTTTTTCACCCTATTAATATCATCATTTTCACTAGATGCATCATTTTTCCTCAAATAGAAGTATTCTTGAGTCAAAATCCTTTCTTTTTCATGATGACGGATAAACAGAAACAGATCATCTAACAAATTCTCCATTCCAGTCCTTTCATTTTGATCATCACCAATTTGAGATTTCATTTTCTCCCCATTGTGATACCACACTAAGTAGTTTGCTTGAAAATCATTTTTGGTTATGTGGTAGCTGACTTCTTCATGGCTCAACCAAGGTCTACCAACACAATTGGAACATGGGCAGTGTATGTGACCACTATCTGAAGCATTGTGAAATGAAAAATCTATAAAGCTCTCCAAATTGTTTTGAAAATAACTTGAGATCTGATCGGTTTCATACATCCAACTTCTGTCCATTATATAAAAAGAATTATATAATTCATTTTTTCATAAACAATTCTATATGATTGAACTTTAATAGAAAATACATTTATGTAAATGATAAAGGAAGAAGTTTCTAATCGATGTAGTGAAATATTAAAATAATGTAAAGAACAAGTACTCATAAATTAAATTAAAATTTATTTATATTCATTTTCATTAGGTCTATAATATGCACATGCCTCAGGTCCCATTATGTGTTATAAGCATCCCAAATCATTCACTCATGTTCAATAACTCATTATTGGCACCTCTATGGCCATACCATTCATTACCCAATTACTTCCCCAAGTCAAACGTACCCCATGGGTGGATAAATTTTAGGCTTCTACACTAATAGGTTGTTCAAGGATTGTAAAAAGATTTAATTTCATTAATTATAGACAAAAACATTTATTTTTAAATTTGAGATTAATAATAAAGTATGTCAATGATAACAGCATTACTGAATTAAACTTGTGACTTATCTAACATTTTTATGGATGTCTATACATGCCAGCATGGCTAGTGAAAAGAACCCCACCCTCATAAAAGTGAGTATTGGCCAAGAAGGACACATAATATACAACGTACAATGGGAACCATATTTAATTGACCCTAAAGTTATATTAGTATAGTCATCTTGGGTAAAATGGAATATATGATCCTGGATAACTGATGAATTCAAAATCTTGTATTCTATAAGTTGGACGCTATCTAAGGTAAGAAATCATGTGAGGATAGGTTTAAATCATTCAATATCTTACATGATAATGAGAATAAAGGCTTGAATTAATGACTTGAGTTCACTGATTAAATGAGGGTAGAGGTTGCATAGGTTGTGTAAACTGAATGATTAAATAAGGGTAGAGGTTGCATACACTGTGCATGGTGGGGGAGTCTCAGCTGATTTAGAAACTAAAATAAATTCCCATCATATGTATCAATAAGAAACATCAGCATCAAAATAAACTCCAAATAAAAAAGGACTAAAATCATCAAACACTTTTTATGTTATCCCACCAAAAAATGATCATGAATGTCCCTATACATTTTCATACTTCCAGAATTTATAGAGAGTTTATAGTTATGAGCTTCATCCACCTACAAACCCTCCCCACCCCACATGGACAACCCCACCCCCACCCCACTTGGACAACCCACCCCCACCCCACTTGTACATCCCCACTGTCACCCCACTTAGAAAACCGAACCCCCCCCCCCCACCCCACCTGGACAGCCCTACCGTCACCCCACTTAGACACCATGTCAACTTTTATACACACCATGTGAACCCTTATACACACCATGTGATCCCTTATACCATATCGTCATTATTAAAACCATTAATAACAAATTCTTAAACAACATCACTTTTCAAAGATAATCAAATTGAACATAAATAAATAATAATATTGGATATATCAAGTAAAATGAAGTCATACAATCTTACATCCTAAATTACCACCCATAACCATGATTAATAACCACAAAGGTCCCCTTTTGGCCAAATAAAAAGTGAAAACAAAAACACATAGTTGCAGAAAACAACTTCATTTTTGTGGAGAATAATAATCCCATAGTCTTCATGATATTTGAACCACACAGTCATGATTTTCAAGATGAACTTGTATCCATGAAACCATATGAGAAACACGGTTAAATACTTGTGTTTTTATGATTTTCTCAAGAATTTTGAGGAACCCCAAACCAGTGAAAATGATCATTGTGTTTTAAAAAGGTGATTGAATAACTCATGTATGATGTTGAAGGTAGGAAAATTAATGGTTATATTAGGAAAACTAATATTCACTAATATTGTGAATTTGACATTTTTTGAATTAGTTTCATGAAGAAGGAAGAAGTAATACATGGAAAAAGAAGAGTTCCCACCGAGAGTTCCCTTTGTAGATATTTTATTCATGAATAACATTGGATTGTACAGTTAAGTATTTATTATTTCTTCTGTGAAGAATAATTAGGGACCACATACTATTTGGCAAAGTTCAAGAAGATACTCCATATGTTCTATTGTGCAAAGGATAAGTGAAAAGTGTGTCATTTTATATATATATATATAGATTTGGATAGAAACACGATACATACTTGTTATGTAATACACATAGTTTACAAAAATTAAGATGAACAAGATCTTCATGTTTGACATGATCTTAATGAAAGGATTGATTTTCATGAAATAATATGAATAAATATTACAAACAATTTCTTATGAGTTCATTTAAATAAATATGTAATATTTTAAGCATTGAGCATAAAAAAAGTATGAATCTTTAAAATTATAACACAATAAAGTGACACCATGCCCTTATAAATGTATATGTGTAATGAAAACATTAATTGGACAATGTGTACACCGATGTTGTGATTTGAGTACACAATTCGTGGAGTAGTGTATCATAGAATTTTCCAAAAACCCTAGAAATTGGGAATAATGATATCTTTGAGAATATAAGGAAATTATTGAGAAGAGGTGGAAGGATTTCCTTGAGAAAAGGTGGAAGGAGTCTAACCTGGCAGTTGAACCGATGGAAGAGGTGCAACTATGTTGGGGATTCTCAAGGGCTTCTGCGAGTCAGAATCGCTTCTGGGAGATCCGTGCAATGCTTCTGGAATCATGGGAAGGGGGCTGCCTAGCTTAGGAGAATTTAGGGCATCTTTTTTCCAACGGTTTTTAAAAACTGTTGGGAAAACTCATTTTTACCCATCTTTCCCAACAGTTTCATCAAACCTGTGGGGAAAATCAATTTTTACAGATCTTTACCAACGGTTTGCATAAACCGTTGGTAAAGATCACCTATACCAATGGTTCAAAAGAATTGTTGGTATACAAGTGTTGGAAAAATCACGATTTCTGGCAGTGCCTGCCAAAATAAAAGTTGTTCATAAATGGAAAACCCTTAAAATATTACTGGGATATGGATGGTTTGTTAAAAACATTCCATAGTTATCTATCCTGCTAATTAACATAACTCTAAAATGAGTTAATTTTATCTAGAAAAAAGATTTAGATTATTGTATTCATTAATTAAAAATAAGATTGGTGAATGCTTCTATTTTAGAATTTCTCTTGGGAAGTGGTGATTTTTTAGTCTACTCGGATGATTCATTAAAGGAACTTGGTATTTTTTCTGATTCATAATGATTAGGTAATTTATTATACTTCAATGCAACTAAAACCTAATGATTTAAATTATTCTACGGATGATTTGAAATTACTTTCAATTGTTTTTTGATTTAAAAATGTAGAGACATCATTTATATGGATCCAAGTGTGAAATATATACTGATTATAAAATTTAAGATTATATATTTACTCTAAAGGAATTGATCATGGGGTAGAGATTATAAATAGAACTGATAAAGAATTATGATTTCATGATTAATTACCATCCATGAAAATAGGAAAAAATGGAGGATGCCTTGAGTCAAAAACATCATGAATCATTAACCATGTTACGTTTAGAACATGAAACTTTGATTAAAGATTTGATGAATTTTGGCCTGGAAGTTGTGGGTAAAGGAAATTTCTTTCTTTTGTTTCAGGTGTTAGTGTATTCATCTCTATTGTATGGAAATTAACCATTCACAAAAGGATAATTGTGAGTAAAAAACAAGGTATAATTCATTAGTAAAGGTATGTTTCTTGAATTTAATATTGATAAAGACCATGTATTGAGATTTGGAAAGATATTACGTATTCCTTTTGATTCCCAATTAAATAAATAAATATTAAGTGAATCTAATGGTTCTCTATTTTTAGTTCATTATGGAAGAATTAAGTTGTACAGAGTTATTCTAGATTTTTACTGGTGGGATGGGATGAAAATAGATATTACTGATTTTACCATGAAATGATAGACTTGTCAATGGGTTAAAGAAGATAGGAAACTAACAAAGGGGATGCTTTAGCCTTTTCTAGCGTAAGAGTGGAAATAGGAAATATATCCCTGGATTGTTTTGGTAGTGCTACCAAATACATATTCATGTATAAATTTGATTTGTGTTATTGTTGATTGGTTGACTAAATATTCACGTTTTATTCCTATTCAAGATACTATGTCACTAGATAAACTTTTTTGGTTGTATATTAAAGAGATAGTTAGGTTACATGGTTGTCCCTTCTCTATTGTATCTGATCATGACCCTAGGTTAACTTCTAACTTTTTAAAAGGCCTTCATAAGTCATTGGGTACTGAATCAAATTTTGGAACATCCTTTTCTCCTGAATATGATTGTCAGTTTGATTGAGAAATTAAAATATTATAGGATATTCTTTGAGATTTTTCAATGTATTACAAGAGAATTTGGGATTAGAATCATTATTTAGTTTATCTTTCCTATAATAATAGTTTTCATTATTGTATATAGAAGAAACAGTTTGAGGAATTATTTGGAAAATGGAATTGAACTACTTAATTTTGGGATGAATCTAGGGAAAGGAAGTTGATGGGACAATAATTAGTAGAGTAATTGTCTGAAAAAGTAAATATTATCCCGCAATATATGAGGAAATCTCATATAATGAAAAACTTTAATATAGATAACAGGAGGAAAGACCTTTCTTTTTATGTAAGAGATATTTTTTTCCTGAAAATATCTCCATGAAAAATGTTTTATGAGTTTTCTTAAGAAAGGAAATATAATACCATTGTTTATTTGTCCTTAAGAAATCCAGGAGAAAGTTGGACGAGTTCCCTACCAAGTAGCCTTGCCTCTAAATTTATCTTAGCTATATAATGTTTTTCATTTTTTGATGGTAGAAAAGTATGTGATATATTCATGTCATGTTTTGAGAACAAAGAAGTTCAGTTGGAAGAGAACCTTTCTTATAAGGAAAATATTTTTCCTATTTTTGAATAAAGAGATCATGTATTGTGGATTAAGGTAATTCACCGAGTTATGTTTTTGTGGAGAAACCACATGGTTGAAGAAGCAACATGGGATTCTAAAAATGCTATGAGGGAAAGGTATCCCTATTTGTTTAATAAGTTGGACACAATTTCCTAAAGGGGGAATGTAACAACATATGTACTAATATAATAATTTTTTCATATTTATTAGTATTTTTGAATTAAAAAGTTAAATTCATTATATTATGTATGTTTTAAAATAAATAATTTTATTAATCTTATTTCATATATTATTATATTTAAATAATTAATTTTCAATTTATAGAATTTTAATTTTATAGAAGAAATGTTATTTTTGAATTCAATATGTTGAAATTATATTATTATAAATTTTTGATAATTTTTTCAAAGAGTAAAAATTTTGGTGAATAATAAAAAATATAGTTGTTTTTAATACAGTTTTTTATAACATCATCAAGAAATAAATATTGTTATAAAATTTATTAAACTTATGTAATGACTACATTATCATAATATAATTGAAATATTGTGAAATAATAATTCATAGCATGTAAATTAGAATTTATTTCATGATACGTATAAAAAAATCTTTACAAATGCTGATGCAGTACATGTACAATGTTGACAAAGCCATATTTGGTTCCTTAAAGATATAATTGAGTTGTAAAAAGTCTTTTCATGAATTTTTATTTATTATTATGTATAATTTATTTTTTGTTTGGATGAAAATAAAGAATTTTAGAGTAATATAACATGAACTTATCTAAATGCATGTGGGATTATTACTCAGGCCAAGGAAAGCCAAATTAACTTTAAAAAAGAAGTTTTATTGATATAGATATGGTTAAATATACTTAATGAATGAATTTTAATGATTATACTGAAGAAAATAATTTTTTATGATATTATTTTATTATTAATTTATATATATGAAATAAAAACTTTAATCCTTATACAATGCTGATGTAGTTCTTGTTCAAGCAGAAGAAAAATAAATAAAATTATTTTAATAAAAATTATAAGAACCATTAAATGTACCAAGAACATTGATAAATCTTATTTTTTAATATATCTCTTCCATATTTGTATAAGGGTCTAATTAATGTCCATTTGGAGCCAATTTAATAAAATTAAGACCCCTTATAATATTTTTTTAAATGAAAGTGAATGTGTATATACTATGATATTTAATTCTTATAATATTTTAGTATATGGAATTCCAAAAGATATATTCACACATAAATAAATTTTTGAAAGATAAGAAATTTATATTCTTCATGCAAAACTATTTTTAATTTTTAGGGAATAAATAATTACCTTAATGGCTTGCACAACTATGTTGGTGTAACTATTTAATTAGTGGTCAAATCAAATATATGATATTAAAAATATTAAAATAAATATAATTTGACATTTTAAGTTAATTAATAACTTATATAGAAAACTATGGAATGTATATAATATAATAAAAAAATCTAATTTTAATCTTTATTTTTTGTTTTTAAATTCATAGTTATTAATAGTGTTTAATTTAACAAAGAATATTTATCATGAATAAAATATTTTATTAAATTATTTAAAAATCAAAAAAACTTGAATAATGAAAAATATGTTAATTTTATATAAACAATTCAATATACATTTGATTTTAGGTATTTTATAATTCTCTACCCCTATTTTAGACTCATTATATTTAAATATTTTATGTAATTCATAATTTTCCCCTCAATTAAATTTAAAAATGGGGCTCATTAATTCACCTAATTTTATCACATTAAGCCATATTTATCAACTATATTCTATCAAATTCCCTTATTCTCATCATTTTCCACATTATAGTGTTCCTGGTCTCATGAAACGATGAATTCCAAGAGCCTTAAGTATATTCTCAAAGAGAAATATTCTAGAGGTAAATCCCTCCTCCTCTTTTAAATTATTTCTCACTTCTACCCTATCCTAACCCCAATAAAAAGTTTCATGATAACTACAATATCATAATATATACTATAAATTTACTGTGTTAATGGAATATCTATCAAAAAATATCTTTTTTTCTTTTTTTATTCTTAAAAATGAAATCGACGTCAATGGTGTGTCAATTCCCCACCTTCTTGGATGATGAGTTTTTTTTCTCATTACCAAATTCATGGAAAGATTAAATTCACATATAATTTTATAAAATGACCTATATATGTATGTATGTTCTCTCTTATTGAGTATTTTTTCCAATTGACAAGAAAATTCCTAATGAAATGACATTGGAACTATGAAATGAACACACCTGAAACAATGGAAATAACAAATATTATAAATAAATGGGTGGAAGGATGTTATAAAAAGACCATATAATGTATTGTAAATATTTACATAGTTCTTTAAAAAATTAACATCACTTTTTAACAATTATACATGATTTTTTAACATGTTTTAAGGAACTGAACCCGAGGTAAGATACTTTTTATTTAAAAATCCCCTTTTAATTTTTATTTTTAAAAATTTCTGAAGGTATTTTTTTATATATATATGGTATAAGAAGATTTAAAACTTTTATTACACCTTAAGGTTTTATTTTCATGATAAAATGGTTATTTTTAAAGAATATTTTTTTCTTTGAATGTTCACAATATTCCTTTAATATGTAATTCTTCTCAAAGAACAATTTATATGATTCAAGTATTATAGTTTAATGATTATGTTATGGTTCATGGGAATTGTTTATGATGATGCATGGTTCCATGATATCCCTCCAATTAATTGGTTATGTTTACGTAGAAAGATGATCGTAATTTTTATTCCATGTTTAACTAAGATGGTTATATCATAAGGTAGTCGTGAGAGTTAAATATTAAGGTAGTCATGAGGGTTATATATCATATGGTAGCAGTGAGGGTTATAGTTATAATTAAGAATTGTAAGAAAATAATTCCCCAAGTTAACTAAATGATTTATTCATTTTTTCCATATTTTATAGAAATATTATGATTTCACAAGGTTTGTACTTGATACTTAAAAGGTATGAAGTATATCTTTGTGAACATTATTTTATATGTATTTAAGTATTCATGAACTAATGATTTAATTTCTACATTTTTATGTCCCTTACTTAGATTTTTTGTGCTTTTCAAAAGTT
Source organism: Viscum album (assembly GCA_963277665.1). Lineage (NCBI taxonomy): Eukaryota > Viridiplantae > Streptophyta > Magnoliopsida > Santalales > Viscaceae > Viscum > Viscum album. The sequence goes on from OY728135.1 coordinate 999,748,002, forward strand.
TTATAATAATTTTTTATAGGGTTTAAGGTTGGGTATGACAAAATAATAAGAAAATATATATGTTATGATGATTTTTCATCAAAATAAATTGTTTTTAAAGACCTATATTAAAAAAATGGATACTATTGTAGTAGTGTCCACTTAATATTATTATGGGTATCTATGTATAAATTAAGAACTTGTTTTTAAAAAATCTTAACGAAAATATATTTTCAAATGTTCTAAATTAAATTATAGTTGAACTAACTAGTGTATGTAATATTTATCTCCAGGTCCTTGTATATTCAATAATTCTACATTACAGTGGTATATATATTTTTTTGTTTTGGTGTTGTGTGTAGAGGAATCCATTGAACATGATATTTATTTAAGGAGGGAAAAACTTCGGTCCTTATATGCACCAACTAGGATCAATGCATTGTGAAATCTACCTCCGCCATCATATTTTTAAGGATGGTAACACTCATTCTATAGGGATTAGATGGTACTAACTACAATTATCTAGTGTCGATCCCTTACCCAGATTAGATAAATGGACTACTACACATGTCCCATAGGAGAACATATTGGGATGGGTATGGAAACTCAATAGATGACCACCACCCCATCCCTAAAAACTAGTCATAAACCTAATTTTAGGTAAGAAAAAACATATAAATTGATGAAAAAAACATGAAATATGCTTATCATATATGATAGAAAGTCAATTTTCACTATATGTTGGTCAGGTGCATACCATTTTTATTCTTCTTTATGAAATCTTGGTATTTTCAATAAACCGATGACAGGTGATATATTTTTGTCCCCATCATATCATAATGAATTCAAGGTGTAACACCAATCTCTTATAGGGTAAAATATTAATCTTTTATAATAGATCCATAAAATTTTAGCTATATTTATTATTCATTGAAGGAGTATAGGGGGTGTGATAAGCTCTGGGCACAAAATTCAAATCCTGCATCGTCAATTTGTTCAATGGAAATTTTTTTACCAAGGAACCTCTCTCTATCTCTCTCTCTCTCACACACACACACACATATATATATATATATCAATCCCAAAAACCTTTTAAAAATAAAAAATATCAATATGTATCAAAGAAATATAAAACCATAAGGAATAGAAGCTTTCAAATTTAGATTGTATGAAGAACCCAAATAATATAACCAAATAATATGTGCAGAAATCAACAAAAATGTCATGATTTCTATATAAATATTTTCATAAAATAAAAAAAATTAATGATTTTTCATCCAATCGAAAATAAATATTAGAGTAACTATAGTAACTAGAATAAGTTACCATAAGAACCATAATTTTAATTTTTTTTAGATAAACATTTTTTACATTCCAGGGAGTCCAATTTGATTACTTAATGGAAAAGAAAAACATTCCAACCCATAATTAATCATACCCACACTAACATAGTATAATAAAATTGAAAATATGAAAAAGCACACCCATAACAAAAAAATCATGTTAAACACAATAAATCCCAATAATTTCAAGATAAATAAATTATGAGATTATTTTAAAATAAAAGTGTTTTATTTCAGTTAATTCCACTTAGACCTAATCTAATTTTAGCCTAATAATTTGTGGGTATGAAATGTAATAGGCGAATTCCTACAAGAATTAAACATAGTACATTCCTTGGGTTCTATATGGGAAAATTATTCCAATCAATTCCCAATGACATACACTTATAGATGATTTATTGTTATAAAACTACCCATAAAATTAAGATAATGAAAATATAAAACCAAAATTCCTAGGTTTTCCTTAGGATTAATTATGCCAATCACCCACATCATATTTTATGTAGGGAAACTCGGAGACTTAATGGATTCTAAAATTCCAAGGAAATGAAATAGGGATTTACAATTATTTATATTAGAATATTGGAAAAATAACAATATTAAAGGTGGATGAATCCCTTAACATATTAAAGTTAAGAAATTATGAACCATAGGAAACATCTTGAGTAATTATGACGAAGAGGATATAAGAGATATAAGTTAGATGTGGGATCTCTGGTGGAGTAATTAAATGGATAAAATAATGTAAAATAATTAGCCCCACAAATTGGGGGTTAAATTTTATAATAAAACTTTCCAAAATTACGTTTTTTATATGGATTTAATCCCATGTATCTACCTTGTACCTAATGGGTTTCCAATATGTACCTGGTGGTTCAAACTAAACCATCTGTTGTTGAAACCCCCACACAGTAATTTATAGAAGAAATTAGGGTACCCAATGATCCCCAAACCGAAGGTGTCTTTCCCATAACATTATATTATAGTGATAAGGGGCTAGAATGCATGAAATGTCACCCCATGACATGTTATAGTGTTATGTATGGTTCAGAAAAACAAGATAAATTTGGTAGTATTATATCAAATGTTATGATACTATATATAATTATTTGGTTAAACAATTACACATGCAATCAAGTAAAAACACACAGATATATACATATTTGAAAATATTAGGGGTCACATTGATGGTTCCCTACTATGTTTTATACTCATAATGAACACATACAACATAGTGGTTATACAAACCATGTGTTTGTTTTTTATTCCAATTTAATGGACCAAGTGTAGGTGTATAAAATAAAGTAGCTTATTAGGAATTTAAAATATTACATAGGAATGGAAAATGAATTTTTATTTTATTAATCTCTTATATATTTTATTTTCCCTATTCTTTTTTACAAGTGTATGATCATCTAATTTAGTGATCAAATATTGTGTATGACATGTATTTTATGACATTGGTTTACGAATTATTTCATTATGGAATTTTTTAGTTTTATGGTTGGCTATGTGTAATTACTCTACATTTATGTCATAATATTAATTCTTTATAGATACATACATTATTATTGTTTATCTTTTGGTACTATAATGAGGGTATTGTCTCATTCATGATAATTATATTCCTATATTGATAATAGGATGAATTTAAAATATGGAGGTGCATTATAGGCTATAGTGCATACCTCATCTCAAGCCCCAATTGTAACAGTATAGCTTGAACCTCTTGGATGATTTTGGGACAACACCTAGCTACCAATATTATACATCAATAGGGATTTTTTTCTTTGTGGACATCAACATGGTACTATATAAATACTTTAATAGTGAAAACAATAAGTCATTATATCTTCATATACCTCTATAGGACAGTTATTGTAGCGTAGTGGACTTACTTTATGGTTTTTTGAACTATAGTAATGTGGTTTAGTGTATCATCTTGTTACTTTATGAATCTCTTTTAAGCTAGGTTTTCTCTATGCCCAAAAATTTATATTTATTCTTTCTCACAAACTTAGTAAAATTATTCTTCCTCACCAAGGACATAGGGATTATTCACTAACCACTTAGATCCATTTTTCTATAATATTTTTTATATTATTTTTTTCTTGTTTTTTTTACTCTCATTTATATAATTTTTCATCTTTTTTACTCCCAGTGCTTCCGTAAAAAATACTATTAGAGGATATTTTTAGAAGATTGAATTCGTTTTTCTAAAATTGATTAATGTATATAGAATAGGACAGGGTGAAGAAAAATAATTATTATAGAAAAGGTTTTAGTTACTATAGGGTTTATATTTATTATTATTTTTATCATAAAATAATTCCATTTCCACTTCTGAGTGCAATCCCAATGGATATGGAAATTAAGATTTGGTAGGTACCAGATTGAAATGATATAGGATTTTTGGATATTATGTTGTCTTAAAACATAGTTTTCAACATCATGTAGAAGAATAAAATGACCAGGTTGATGAATTATATCATGAATATGTATGAAAATCATTTCGCATCCAATATAGTGTACCTGATGTGAAAAAATTTGGGAATAAAGACGAATAAAGGGATAATTTTTTTTCTGATCTTTCCAGAAAATTCAATCCCCAAAAAATAATTTTTCATTTTTGGGAATTAATTTTGATGATGAGGTATATGAATTGGTTATACTATCTTTATTACATAATTGTCATAAAGATCTTATAACAATAAGGATGATTTTTTCAGGAGTTACATATTTAAATCCAAATGATGTGTAATACCTAATCTTTAGAGAGGATATTCAATGACTAGAACTATGATGATTCACCCATTATACTTTTATTGTGGAAGGATGAGGATAAAATTTACATAGATTTAATGATAAAGGATTGTCAAAATAAAGGGGAAAATACAAGTTAATGTTGAGAGACCTATTCCAAACTGATGTATTTTTTGGAAGAAATGACAAAAAATAGGGATTTTATAGAAAAATGGAATGCTCATAATACCAATATAGAAAAATTAGTATTTTAATGTAACTGTTCAGTTATTATGATATCTATGGGATGACCAATGGAGTTTTGGATTTTAGAGTTAAGGGAATCATTCCATTTCACTTCAGAGAATAGTTTTCTGAAAAATTATGTTTTTGAAACTTTGGGCAAGGTATAACTTGATAACGATGAACACTAAAAGATTGTGTGGAAGGGGGATGAATAGATTAAAACTAAAAGTATGATTTTTTTCATATATAGGTTTGAGGTATAATCTTGGACTAGTAAGTATTCTTATTTTTAATGGATAACCTGATGATGTAGATTTTAGTACCATGTTCGTTGATGGAATATAAATGATTATCAAGAAATCTATAGTCGTGGATCCTAGAATAAAGAATGGATCCATAAAAAATATGACATAAACATTCATGGATATTTCTACATAAATAAATTATAAATGGGTTTCATAATAATGGAACTATAGGTTAGGCACATTGAGTGAGTAAGGGATGAAGGTGATGAAGACAAAAGGAATCTAATAGGGGTAATGTTATAGGAAGTTTTATCATGTGAATATTATATATTTGGAAAAAAAATGTAGAATTTTATAAAATGAGGTATAAATAAAATTTTCAGTAAGTTGGACCTAGTGCACACTTATTTTTGGGGGCCTGCACTGGTATATTCCCTTTTATGGTCAAAATATTATGTGACAATATTAAATTACTCAACAAGGAAGCTATAATTTTATGTTCTCAAAAGAGATTCTGATGTGTTCGAAAGGTTTTTGAAGTAAAAACCGTTATGGATAATGATTAATGATTAAAGCTGAAATTATTGGGGAATCATAAAGGTGGATACTATGTAAATAATTATTTTACTGAATTTTGTGCTAGTAATGGAATTTTGTGGGAGAATACTCCTACAGTACAACATATAAAAATATTGTAGATAAAAGGAATAACAATACATTTAATGAATGTCTTATGAGTAAGAGGTTTCACTTATGATTACCCTATACTTAATAGGAAGAGTTAGTGATCATGGAATCTTATATCATCAACAGGAGTCTATCTATACTATTGATAGAATGTCTATCTAATGATATTTAGTCATGAATGGTGGTTATACACTATAATCTATAAGTATTGGGTTGTTGGTAATATTTCTATATAAATGATGATGTTAGGTAAAAGAATGGTTCTATGTTAAAATAATATTTATTTATTAGATATGTTTCTAAGGAGTTTGTCTAATAGGTCTAGGATCATAAGAACTAGATGATCATCAGATACCAAGATGTATTATCTAATGGTGGTTTTGTATACTAGAACCATTATTCTATTGAAATTGATGATGGGAATAATGAATCATAGATCCAAGATAAAGTTATTTTTTAATGAGTACCTAAGCATGTGGCACTAAGTCTAGTAGAATATACCCCTCCATGGAGTTAATAAGTCCAACAAAGGTGAGATTACCTATATAGAGGTATCCATCATCCTTTCATTATTTTTTATTTACTAATAGTGGAGATAAGTAATTCTATGAAGAGGGAATGAATTTGAGTTAGTTAAGAAAGTATAACATGGCTATAAAATAGGATATTTATTCATTACAATATAATAATATATAGTTGTTAACACCACTTCTATAAGGAAAGAAATAGTTTCATAAAAATGAGTATGTAGAGTCAATAAACAATTATGGTTATAGGAGATACAAGGTATAAATAGGGATGAAAGGATTTAAACATAATTAAGGAGTAGAAATCATTGAGATCTTCTCACCTATAGTGTTTTTTACTTCTCTCAGAGTGATTATTAGTATTTTTTAATAATAGGATTTAAATCTTTAGAAGATTGATGTGAAGACATCTTTCATTCATTGATATCTGAATGATGGAATTTATATATATAAACTATATAGATATGTTGATCTAGGAAGGGGACACATGGTGTGAAAACTAAAAAAAATCTTATATGGGATAAACTAGGATCCCAATAATTAGAATAAGATTATTTATGAATTTATAATAAGAACTGAATACAAACATTGTGACATGTATCAATATTATTATTTCAAGACTTTTAGTAATGGATGTATTATATTTTTACTATATATAGATGAAATTATCATTGAATGATCATTTATATAGAGGATTAATGAGTTGAAATGGAAGATTTATGAAGATTTTGATATGGATGATCTTGAGAAAATAGCACGATTTTGGGGATGAATATAAAGAGAGACCATGTAACTCAAAAATTGATGTTATCATCAGATGAATACATTGTAAAGGATTTGATTTGATTTAGAATTATATAAGAAAATAATGTTTTTATTCACCTATAAATCCATTTCAAAATATCAAAGAATAAATAATTGAAGACATAAGAAGAGGTTGAGTACACAGAAAAGGTTCTATATGCATCAGTTACTCAAAGAATGATGTATTCCATGGTCTGTACTAGACCTACTAGTATTTTTAAATTTGGAGTTGGAGTTAGGCACATAGAAGCCGCATTAAAGGAAAACTGGGAATATTTAAATTGGATATTAATATATTTAATAGGAAGAAAATATTTATTACTATTCTTTGGGGAAGTAAGGTCATTGTAGGGGTATTTGGATACAGACCTTGGAGGTGATGTCAATTCCATGAGGAGTACCTTGTTGTTTGTTTGTAATTGTGGATGAAATAAAGTATCATGGATATCTAAACTATAGAAGATGGTGAAACATTCAACCATGGATAAAGAATACATTTTTGTTAGAGAATATTACAAGTAAATGGTCTGGATAAAGATATTATTATGTGAGAAGGGAAAATTTTAAGAGAAAAATGTATTTCATTATGATAGATTAGGTGTTATAAATGTTGAGAAGAACAATATTTTCAATTCATTGATTAATCATATTAATTTGAAGTTCCATATTATTATTCAATTAATTTTGGGTGGTTTTTAAACATTATAGAAGATTTATACAACTGGATATAAAATATAAATGATGAAAAACTCAATGGTAATTAAAAATTCCATGCACTATTGTGCCTATGTTATTCATTACAGATGAATGGGGGATGATATGAAGAATATGGGAGAACAATATAGGAGAATAGAAAGTAAAATAACAAGTATTTCATGAACAATCATCTTGAAATTGAATCTTTTATGGTAATTACCCTTTGGTTAGTGAAGTAGAGGAGGATCTCAGAATAATTAAGTTCCATATATTAGTAGCAAAAAATTAGTTAAGTAGGAAAAATTAGTCTCCAAGTGGGAGATTTTGAAAATACCTTAACCAAATTGTATTTTATAAATTTTGTCCAACTACTAGTAGTGCAAGTTGGAGATATTATCTTTAGCCCTGCTGATTGAAAATAATAGTGGGGAACTATCGTTTTTTGAACATTGACATGGTATTGTAGAAACATGTGTCCAAAGACACTGACATATCACTTTAACTCCACTAACTTTCATCCCCTATTCTCTCAAACATCATATTTATACTGTATGGTGGTGGAATTATAGTAATGTGGGGTTACTATAGCATCATGTTTTTTAGGAACCCATTTTGAGGATAGGTTTCTATATGAACTGAAATCACAGAGTAGTATTTCTATTGAATTTAATGAAATCCTTGTCTATGTGATTTTATACTTCAATACTTTTTCCTCCTTTTGGACTCTAATTTCTGTAATTGTTCATCACTATTACTCATGGTGTTACTATAATAACCCCAACTACCCAAAACCAATAGTTATTATAATATATTATTATGGACCCATGTTTTGTTTTATACTTGATTTTAGGTCTTGGTAAATGAAGATAGATTATTAAAAACATGGGACTAAAGCTCTATTTTTTCTTGGAAAACACTTAAATAATGAAATTCCAAGCTAAAATTTTTATGAAATTGATTTTACTAAATTTAAACAGGATTGGTTTTCTTATAAAACAATAAATGATTTTAATGAGTTATGGTTCTTTAGTTTACTATAGGATGGTTTTAGAAAGAGGTTGTACACATATATATCATACAAGGCTTGTATGTTCACATGAAATGTTCTTAAAAATGTGTTTCATAGATATATATCATTTTAAAAAAATATGTGTTAAAGTTATTTTGATAATCAGAGCATCAATAATAAATTATTAATAATTTTCATGAATAACATATCGAGGTCCTAATAGTTAGCATAATTTTATGATTGTAATTTTTATGTATTTACTTATTTATTTATGATGATGATATTTATTTTTACATGTGTTATTGTTTCATCCATTGAGTGGGTAGTAAAATAATAAGACACATTGAGTATGGTATAATATATTAATTTAAATCCTTATAGAATAGATTCCATAAAGATAAAAAAAATGTGTTTAGATTACATTGGGTAAATATGGTATCAAAATCATAGATGGTTCTATATGAGGTATTAAAGATGTGTACAAATTATAGGGTCAGTTTGATGCATTTCCCTACTAGTTACACTTGAGTGACTTTTGATGGCCAGTTAGTGATCATAATGGAAGCATTCAGGGGTCTTTCCATAGGAAAGTATGAGATAGAATTATAGTTGGTTTTAGAGTATAGTAAATATTAGTATAATAATGTATTGATTGTTCAACATAATTGGGTTTGTTGTATTCTCTCAAGATATGGATAGAAGATATTTTCTACTAAAATAATGTATCAGTGTCAAAGATAATATATTTTTATTGTAATAGAGTGTGAATGATGTGATATTAAATGAAATTATATGGATTATGATAGATTTCACATTATGAATTATCTAAAATGGTATACCTTTGTCCATATATAGATATCCATAACAGATATTTTTTTATGGATAATTGTGAAATTTTACTCCCAGGAAATGTACCCTAGTGAATTTTTCATTTTGGATAGTATGTAATGTATTTTCAAGGCATTTAAAAAATGAATTACTAAAGGATAATTGGTGAATAACTGATCCAAAAACAATTATAATTTAAAATATTAGCTACTTTTAATAAAAAAGGGACCATCTGAGGTAAAATATAGGATAAATGTTACTTAATTGACATTGGAAGACATTGGTGATCTGAGGAATATAAATGTGGATATGATTTTCTCTAAGATGAAAATTCTAACATTAGTACAGTATAATAATACAATAATAAAATATAAGGGAATGAAATTTTATTATATAAAGTTTCATTTATTATTTTATGATATATTCTATCAGATATGTCACATGTTTTAATATTTCAACTATTTATTAGACACCAGTGGCATGAGAGACCAATGGTAGATTATGGTTAAGATTTTGATATATTATTTTAATTTATATCTAATTTTTTTGAAAATAATTTCATTATGGACTTATGTTCAATAATAGTATAGATAATTAATTTTATACACATATGGTGCCTTTATTCTATAACAATTACCAAAATGTAGTGAATAGAGCTGTGGATTTAGGGGAAAAGGTAACTTACCTCTATAAAAGGAGGGAAGAGTGGTAATTATTTTTAAATTGTATTAAAGTAATAATTAATGATAGGTTACTGGAACTAGTATATATTTATTAATGTAGTCCTTCACCTCTAGAAAACAAATTAATTGTGTCCCAAAATTGTTTCCAATGAGCAAGGAAATGGAGTGTGTGATCATAATGTGTATAAAACTAAATTATTATAAACCTATGTTTGTAAGTGAATTTTTAGAGGTACTACCAAAAATTTAATTAAATTTTAATATATATTTATCATGTTTTAAAATTATTTTCATATTGTAGTGACTAGAAGAAACAAATTTTTTAGGTAACTCTTAAGCACACTCGTCATTGTAGTAACTTTTAAAGTAAATTTAACTAATTTTTTATTTTTATCTATGTGAGAAACAACTTATTTTTTCATAAAGATATGTATAGTGATGATGAATAGTTAGAGATGGTCAAAATTGATAGTGTGGATCATAACTATATCCTTTTCTTGAGATTGTGGCTCATTGTATTGTTTTTTGAGTTATGTAATTATACGTTCATCAAAAAAATGTTCTTAGATAGAGGATTAATTCCATTATGCCATTGTTTGTGGGATGAGGATATGGGAAACTCTATAGTTTGTTTCACCTTATTTTTGTCTTTTTGGTATAATTATTGTATTAGATGGATTATACTCAACATATGGAGAGTATTTTATTGATTACTCAGAAGGTTGATACTAAGATATTCATTCCAAAACTAGAATAGATTAAGATGTATTATATCTAGTATCTAAGAAAAAATATTATTTAAAAATTTATAATTGATTATGTTTTGGAACCAATATATATAGTAATAGGTATGTTATGAAATTAATGAGAAGTGAAAGGATGACATGGAGGTGGCGTATGTTTGTAGTCATTAAAAGATTATATTAATAGTTGTGTGGAAGTTATAATTTATATCATAAATTAAGTCTCAATATATAACCTAAAAATTGTTTTATATGATTAGAATATGAATTAATACATATTATAGATAGATAAAAACTTCTTATACCCATAATATTAACCCTTTTGGATTGAAGTTGATAATCAGGTGTTCGTCTAGTTTCACCTTGATGGAGAAATCTACAAATGAGGAAGTGGTGGGTGGTGTCACAATAATGTAAAATTTTCTTTGATATTGTGTAGGAGGTACATATAAGGGGGTATTAACTAGTTTATTTTATTGTTGATTATTCATGTTGAGAGATAATTTTATCCAAATACAATTAAAAAAATTGGGTTTTTTAGTAGAGATAGAGCCCCTTTGAGAGTAGGTTACCCTAAAATTTTGGATGTATGGGTGGAATTATCATAACCATTATGGACCCAAGAATACATTCACCTGATATGTCTAATGAAGCTTCTCAAGGATGAGAAATTTCATGGTGTTGAGATTTTAATGACCTTTAATATTGGGAGAAATCACATATTTTAAAATTGGTACCTAAATATTTTGATTATAATGATTTTTTATAATTATAAAAAATTAATGAAATATTATTGGTTTTACTGGAGAAATGGATTTTTATTATTGTAATTGTAAATAATACACTAATAAGTACTTGATATTGATGCATTAGGTTCCTATAATATGTTTAGAAGTCATATAATACCCTTTGAAAATCCATTTACAAGCCAATCTCCTTTGACCAAGCATCTAGTGACCTATCAAATACCTAGTTGTAAAATAGCCTATCACGAGGTCTATATAGTGGAATTAGATAAATATAATTCTTATAGTCATTCATGGATTTTTATAAAAACATTCGATTTTTATTTTTATGGAGTCTAGTCTATATATCAATATTTCTCTATGGATTTCTCCAAAAGAAACACCTTGAGACTCCTTCTTCAAGATTGAAATCAATAACTTTTAGTTGTTATGGAACTCTCTCACCAAGGGTAAGGTTATATAGTCATTTAGTTTTTGATTTTTCTCATATAATGTAGTAATTTCATGATAAATTATTTTATTATATGTTTTAAACATATTATTTTTAATATTTAAACTAAGGATGAATGAAGTAATGATACTGGATTGGTAAAATATTGCTGGAAGGTGGTCAGTGGACCATAAAATACTATGAAATTTATTATTTCTTACCTATGTAATCTGATATATGGGAATTTTTATTAGATCCATGTAGGCTTTATGTGGAACCAATAGGGTTTTCGAATGTTCATTAGAGTATACTATGCCAATTAATACCAAAAAAAACATTATATGGAAGGTTAGATAATTTTAGGATAATTTTCTAGCAATGTTTCCATGTGAACCTTGGGATAATTTGATATAGTAAAACTTATATGGGTTTCCATGTATTATATATATAAAAATTACTTGCGGATAGTATATTGTGTCTATGCTAAAGGGTTAACTTTATTTTGGTTGGTTGAATGATTTCCAGACAATTTTTCTTCTTATGTGTTAGTAGTAGTAGAGGGGTAATTGGTATAAACAAACCTTGAAATTTCTCATATTAAAAATTTATTGGATTAGGAAAGGGATTAGTAATGGGAATTATCATGGGGATTAGTGAAACTATATGAAACATTTTACTGGTGGTAGAATAATGAGTTGATTCCCAATGAAAGGTTCACCAACATTGATTATTATGTAAAAATAATTAAATGAGGAATATGAGAAATTGAATCACCAAGGAGGTGATTTTTTCATAGTTTGGAATGGATTTAAAGATATTGAGTGGAGTTTTAGGTTATATATATGATGATCTACCTCAAATTATATTTTTTTTTGATTTTTCATTCTTTGTGTGATTTGATAACCAGGATATGATATTGTAATTTTATATCCTTTTAGAATTGTGATATTCATATAGATGATAAGAAGTAAAATACGATGTTTATAAGATATTTGAGATATAGGAATAGTATGTTAGTATATGTAAAATATTAAATTTATTGATATATATATATATATGTGTGTGTGTGTGTGTGTTTTTTATTTCATTGGTTGTAGGATTCAATGTGATTGTTTAAATATATCATTTATCATGAATGTATTTTTTATGATGTAAATGGAAGATGAATACTTCATAAGTATTTTTATACTCTAAGACAATGGATAATGGAATTAACCATTGTACCCCTTAGGGGTGAATGATTATTATAACATTTAAGGGGGTCATCACCTGTGTCATGTCACCCAATAGTGTTTTATTATGACATGAATGGTTCATCAATACTAGTTGAAGGTTTCAGTATCATATTAAATATTATGTTCCATTTTTTTCATATATTTTACAAGAAAATACATTAAAACACGTAGAAACCCACATTTATATTTATCTTTTCATCTCTTATAGGATGAATTAGTGTGCCTCTTATAGGTTTATCTCACACCCTACACGTGGACCAAATGGGTGTGAAAATACAATTTTTGGAATATAGATTATGGTAAGGGCCTTATTATAGGTCATGAACCTAGTGTATATTAGTGGGGGAGTTCAAGACTTCACTAAGGTGAGGAAATGGATTTTTTTTATTTATTCTTATTTTTAATTCAAATTTGTACCTTTTTATGTTATTTATATAATAGATCAACTAGGAAAACATTAATTTATATATAAAATATATCACATAAGTTTATCAATTTTTTAATGATTTCATATATTACATAATTGGTCGGATTTTTAATGTGATATCATAGGATTTCTCAAATTTTAAATCATTATATATATTTATGTTTTTATTTTCTATTTATGATAATGTTATTAGGGTTATATACTCACCAATTATAATTATAATCCTCCAATTATATTTAATAGCCTATAATATATGGGGAGGTAAGCCCAATGTCACATGCCCTTCCTTGACTCAAGATCTGAGTGGTGTGTATAAAATGGTACATGAGATACTTCACTTCCATAATAAAAAATTTTCAAAAAAAATTATTTTTATATATTTTATTTTGTTAAATGGATTTTATAATGATCATGCAAAAATTTTAATTTTATATCCTTTGAGAATTTATAATATTAAAGAATCATTACCATAGAGGTAGTAACATTTATTGTATATTAAAAATTAAGTAAATTTTATCTAAAATTTCCATTGATGAATAAGGTAGATAAAAATTATATTTCAAATGTATCTTTTAGTTATATGTGGATTAAATTTTATGTTTAGCTAATATTTTTAAAATTTTCATTCATATAGAGTTTTTTTTATCCACCATTTGATATATTAGTTGTTTTAATCTAGGAAAAGTTTTAATGGGGAATTATATATATATATATATATATATATTGACATGTATATATTATTTAAATTAGTTAGATTATAAATTCTTATCATATTTAATGTTTTTTATCCATTATTCAATACTAAACCATCAAGAGCTCCACTTTATTGATTTATTTCTCACCCATTTCTATAAAATAATTCTATGCTCAAAATAAGATTCCTAAAAGGTTTATCTTTATTATGATACTATAATTTTTATTTATAATTTAAATATATTTCCAAAAAATATCTTATATAGATGATGATATCATAAAATTGTCATCTATAGTAGTCCCTAATTTTTCTAAGTCTTCTATATTACACATTTTTTCTAATAATTAAATTACATATCATGGTTAAAACATATTTTTAAGGAAACTATTTTTCCAACAATGAATTTATAAATGTTATAACTTCTTTACACTCCCCTTTTATTCTTAACATCTTTTATTAATAATATGTATCAAAATATTATTTTTCAAAAATTTAATTCTATTTTAAAATATATTTCATGATTCATTTTGTTTTAATGTTTACATGAATAAAAATTAATAATATGTCTATTCTATTTTAAATGATATGTAATCATAATATGGTTTATAAATATGATAAGACTCATGTAAATCATTTGTTTCACAAAGAAATCAGTTTTGAATTTATATTACATGAGCAACCTACTAACTAACTCGGGGTTTAGTTAATATTATGGGTGTCTCGGGTCAAACCCCAAAGCATTGTATTTTGATAGATTTAGAAATTAAAATAAGTAGGATTTATATGACACATAATAAATCTAATATTTTTAATTACTAAAGCCAAAATATTTATAAATAATCTAAGTTTTTTTTGTAATTGGATCTAATTAACTCCTTGGTTGTTTCCATTACTCTTTATTCTCAAAACCCCTCTTCTCTTATCGCCAACTACTAAAAATTAAGAGGACCCAAAAAAAGGTATAAAAATAATAAATCTAAACCAAATTTTATACATGATTTTTTTTAGTTGAAATTGTCTAATGTTTTAAAAGAAAAATTGTCTCCCTCAGTCGTTGGTCTTGCATAAAAACTAAGGAAGTGATAAATAAAATAAATATAAACACTGAATCCTAAAATTAATTTGTCATAAAAATTAATACTTAAATAAGAAAATACACCTCATTATATTTTTGGAAGTTAATAAATTAATCCCCTCATACTAGACATGAAGTATTGATAAAATAAAAGAACCCATCATGTAAAACACACCCCAATAGTAACACTCCAAAGTGTATGTTTTATTTTCCAAAAGTAAAGAGTCCCATTTAAGTATGCTCTTCAAATCCTTTTTGTAGAAAAATACTTCTTGAGGTATCTACAATTTTTCATCTTTATATCTCATTTTTATCCACAATTTTCTATCTTATATATTGTATCCATCTCCAATCCATCTCTATTCTCCTTTCAAACTTATTTAAACCCCCCTTTATCCCAATATAACACTTACTCATATCACATTCTTAAATTTATAACATACTAATAAATAGATAGGGTAAAAATATATATTATTTATATTATCTACTTGAAACTCACTTCAATCTCTATTAAATATGATTCTTTATCTATGTTACCCACTTAGAGTATATATCCTCCAAAATATTTCTAATCATGTCCATCAGATAGTTGTATCCCAAAACATATATCTTATTATCTCTATTAATTCATCATGTGTGCCTCATTAACTTCATGAACATACTCCTCCTACAGTACTCCATGCGTGAGCCTTGCTCTATTCAAAACATAAACTTCATTCATGTCATGAATTTTTCATTAATTATAATCTTTTTTAGTAAGCTTTGATCTATTCTTATGGGGTATAGTATTCATGGAATGAATCAACTTTATCGTTATCTATTTAAACATTTCTTCTTATATATCATATCATGAACCCATTTTATTACATGAACGCACCATGAAAATCTACTGCTTCATCATTCATTATCTATTCACATGGTTTATCAAGGATTCAGGTAGTGAACTCCATCATCAAGCTTCTCATCCTTCACACTAGTAAGATCTAGATACCTTGAGATTCCACGGAAATAACTAATCATTATAGAGTTTTGAATCAAGCTCTATTTTCTTTCCCTGATTTTTTAGGGATTTGTAATTATTATTTGGGGTGATCTTGAGATCAATATGTGATTTCCATGATGTTTTTAGCAGCTCTAGTATAATTGAGATAAGTCGAAGGTGGACAGTAGGCGGCGGTGAGTTGTGTACAAAGGGGTGACATGATCAATAGAAAAATATGTGTCATTTTGGTCAATGAATGAAAATTTCATTGGTTTTATTTTCTTAAATCAAACATATACATGTTTAAGCAAATATTTATAATTCAACTCATTTCCTCATTAGATCAAATGAGCAGCACCCGGGATGACCCCCTAAGTTTTGTCTAACTAATCACCTCTACATATTGTTCCTTCCACTTAAAACACATCTATACACCAGCCCATGGACCTGTTATTTGGTTTATTCTTGGATTTTACCATGTGTAATCCCTTTTACTTGACCTCTATGGGTAGTAAAAAAGATTAAAAAAATCTGCAAAAAGTATTATTTTTTCATTCGATAAATACATTCCTCATAATTTATAAATCCATTTTATTTTTTCCAAAATTCATTTCATGTTATTATTATATTAAAAATAATAAAACAACTAAAATTTATATAAAAATAAACTAGATAATTTTTTTATCAATTTAAATATAAAAAATGTACGCATGAAATATGGACATCAAATACCCATGCACATAAACTCATGTTAGTCATCAAGAATTAAATCCCAACATATTATATAATGAAATACACCCAACCATTATTTAAAAATAAATTCCACAATAATTATACATTTTATAATTGGGATTAAATTTTAAGCATCATGTTGATATATTCCTTCAACTACTCACTTTTCAAGAAAATCTTATTAACAGTGTAATTTACTTTCCTTTTTCAAAATGAGAATGTTTCCCCTAACAATTATTTATATTTTTTAATATATTATTAATTTGAATTCCAATATTTATGTACCTTACATTGATTTTTATACCCTCATTCCACACTCATTATAGCAAAATTCAAATAGTGTTATAATAAATCCTTTAATATTCTCCTTACTATACTCTTGAAATGAATATCTATTATCCAACCCATAATGAAACATTTTTAAAGTAACTATGAAAACATTGAATGAATATTTATATGATTATGAGAGTTTTTTTAGGTAGGTACATATGTTAAATCAATATAAGGACAAATAATAAATTATATATCTTTAATAAAGTTCCATGATGATCAAAGGTAAACTCCCTAATAGGTTTCTCTTAAAATTAACCTCACAAACATCCCCAAACGCTATGTAAGGTCAAAAATATTACACTGAGGAATAATTGATAAACTCTATCACATTTTTTATTTCATTTTTATCAAATTTTTTACTTCAGAAAAATATCAAATTGATTACTTGACAAAAAAATGATCAATAGAATTTTTGAAGAAATCTTGATTTTTGACCCTCCAAAGGCAACCCATTTTTAATTTTTTTTAAATTCCCAATTTTAATTAAAATTTTCTAAGAGGAAAGAAATAATAATGATAAATACACCAGTATCCCCCCAAAAATCATATAAAATTTCATAATATCTAATCCATAATGAAATTAATCCCATCCAAAATTCAAAAAAATCAAAGACACACTCGAACCATTAAAAATCATGCCAAACCATCAACATAATTATAGGGAAGGGTAATATCGATTTGTACTATGGAAATTCTCTAACATAGTCATTCATTGACTCTAAAGGATTAAATATATATTCAATGACCTGGTGGGTCTCGAGAATAATGTTTTAATAAAAAAATCCTCAGATATTTTAATATTAATTTTGTAATATCTCTACATTAATAATATGAAAATCATAATCTAGAAGAATACATGCCCAAGTCTCTTAAGAAATATGCATTAAAAGAATTTAATAATATTATATTAGAATCCTCTATGGAATGGGAACTTATAATGGCGATAATTTCTATTATAAATTCATCTAATAGAAAATAAATCAACAAAAATTTCAGAAATTCAGAT
Organism: Viscum album; assembly: GCA_963277665.1. Taxonomy (NCBI): domain Eukaryota; kingdom Viridiplantae; phylum Streptophyta; class Magnoliopsida; order Santalales; family Viscaceae; genus Viscum; species Viscum album. The sequence goes on from OY728135.1 coordinate 999,766,194, forward strand.
CATGAGATGTCTAAAAAAATCATTTACAAAAAATACCATGTTTCCTCAACCACGATAACTTAAATTTAGTACTCCATATTTAGATCTACCTATTAATTCCTCTATATTGATCATTCCACATTATTAAAATATAAATATAAAACATGGAGTGATGGCTACCCTAATTTAAATTTGTCTCTAAGATAAAAAATTATCAAAATTTAAATGTAGGGCATGCACTTTTTAGTTCAGAAATAAAAAAATGGTTTGCTAAAATTTAGAGTAGTTAAAATAAAATAAGATATAAAACATTTAATCCCATTCCAATGAATCTATTTATTTTCTCTTCTTTATTATTCCCTAGTTCCTTTCTCTATGATGGACCTATAAGAGATAAAACCTAATTAAAAGCTCGATGTTAATTCTTTATTGCTTAAATAGGAGTGGGGGAAGTGACTCTTCATCATAATATATCATTAATATTAAAAATAAACTAATAAATAGGAAGTAAACAAAAAATAAATTCCTATAAAGAAGTAAAAAAACACATGTTTCCTCCTCAAAGTGATCTGGTTAATATCATTAAGCATTACCCAACCTCTTTAATATTAGATGAGTGATGGATGGAAGGAATTTTCCCAATACCGATTTAAGGATTCTAGAAAAAAAATTCATCTTTATGTATAAGTATTATTCTTATTTATAAATTCAATATCATTCAAATTTGAGGTGTGATTCTATACACCTGAATAGGTCCAATCTACCAATGTTTAATAAGTCCCAAAATTTCAAAATCTATATGATGAACTAGCCAAACCTGATGGCCTTCCATAAACTTTCTAGGGAAATATTGATCTTAAATTTTTAAACATTATCCATCAATGCATTTCTCTCATTTTTCCCTTTTGTTCTTCATCTTCATTTTTATAAACATCAGCCACCTTATTACTTTCCTTAATAAAATAATCATCTATAATTGTTTTCTTATTTTCCTTATCCAAATCCTCTTCTTTTTTATTTTAATGATCAATTTATTGATGAATGTTATACATTACATTATAACTACAAACCCTTAAGATAAAATCCATTCATTTAACTTCAATTATGTCTTTCACCATAGCTAGGAATGGCCTCTCAAAAATATGGGGGTCCTCTCCTAATAAAAATCTATTATAAAGAAGTTAACCTAGTAATAATATTTATCTTTTTTGAAGTTATATCTTTATGAAATCTAAATGGACATATCACATTTATGTTGGTCTATTGAAGAACAACTCTTAGGGGAATCATCACCTTCAATACTTGGATCTTGAATTTAGAATACGATAAAATATTATCACTCATTTTGATACCACTTAGTTTTTTCCATATTTTTTAGATAAAAATAACCTTAATAGAATTGATACTATGTTCTTGTTGTTTCTTCTATAGAATCTTAAAAAACATAGATGAATATTCCTCATAGATTGGTACTATTCCCAACTTCCCATGTATCCTTTTATTTTATTCCTAATCTTTTATGAACATAACATATATGGGAATGTTCTTTATATATTAAATGAAGCGAATATTGATAGGAAGTTTCATAAACATGCCCAAAAATTTACCTCATTATCCCTCTAATTCTCATTACCTCAGTTTCCTTAGGAAAAGGTAGAGTTAGTTTGTATGTCGATATGCCTTCCTCCAAAACGTTTTTTATCACTTTCCTTATTATTTTGTTCAAATTGTTTCTCTTTTATTCTGCCTTATCTTATTGTTATCATTTATTTTTAGAACTTTTATCTACTATTTTCTCACTAATTATGGTAACATAATTAAATTAATTATGTAGGTTTACCTTCATCTCAATGAGATGGTCTATTTTGACACTCTATAAGCTATTAAAAAAATATACCTACCTATAATTCTAAATTACACATGGTAACTCTATGATATTATGAATATTTATTATGTTCATTGGTGAAACGTTTGGTGGTTGTCATAAATGTGGATAAGGTCTCCTTTAAATTATTAATTTGTCTTTGGGTAGAGGGACATTTTCATTATTATTTTACCATATATTTCCCTTTTTTGGTACCCTAGAATATTCTTTTGAAACCTCCACTCATTAAAATTAGTTTAGTTATTAAAATCAACATAGTTTTCATCTTCAACATAAATTCCTTGGGTTTGGTTAAAGTAGAATGTCACATCCATCTTCCTTTTCAGTGATTCTCTTAATTCTATCATCCATATAATTTTTATACCATATGGACTCTTCAGTTTTTTCATTCTTCACTTTTCCATTTAAATATATTATATTTAGTTTCTTCATGGAGATATTTTATCTCTTATATTGACTCTCTCATGATAAATCCTCTAGAAACACTATAAATTATTTAAACATTTCCCTAGAATAAAACCTTATATAATTTTTAGATTATCAACAACATGTCACTATTATGATGGGGATATCACCTAATTAAGTCTATAAATCTCTCCCATTCATTGTATAATGATTCATCATTAATTTGACTAAAATTTAAAATGTTAATGTGAATATGTGTGGATTTGGAGGGAGGAGACAAGATTGCTAGGATATTTCATACAAAAATAATCCCATGTATATATAGATTGTTGTGGTTAAATTTGGATCCACCTATGATATTTCGAATATAATGAGAATAAAAAGAGTATTAGCCTTACCTAATTTCTTCAAAACACTATTGAATTAAAATGTGTCTCATATCTTAAGAAAATTTCACAATGGGTTATTTGGGTCTTCGTGTGGTATACCAATGAATATCTATTATCCTCTCAATCAATTTTGAACTCCCATTCATCTCATGTGAATATCCAATTATATATCCTTTTGAAGTATATCAAATAATACCAAAGATATTAGGTCAACCATATATGTTGTCTTTTATGAATATGAAATATTCCTTAACCTCCCCCAAATATGATTCATTTTCCGTATGTCCAAAATATATTATATCTCTTTAAAAATATATTTAAGCATGTTTATGGGATATTGGATAATATAAACTCATATCTTATTATATTTATTCATTCATTTCATTCAACTCATTCATTATGTAAAATTCATTATCCTATAATAATCTATGCATCAGCCTCACACTATTCAACACTTTAACTTTATTTAGGACACAAAATGGTATTTCATCCTCCTCTATTATCAGTAGGCTTTAGAACTATTCATGCAATTTACATAATTCATGGAATGAATAACACTCATCATTCAATATTTCATCTCCTTTTCATATATATCACAACACATTAAATTAGTGTAATGAACCACTTCCTAATACTATACTTCGTACATGAGTTTTTTACACTTAGTATCGTGTATTTAGGGCATGAAATCTTCTATCAAAATTAACTACCTTCACATTAGATGTATAATATTACCTCATGATTCCATATAAATTATTCATCATAATTGAGGGTTGAAATGAGGATTAATAGTGGTAGAAATATTTTCAAGGATTCACAATGATTATTGGGAGTGATCTTAAGCTCATAAGGTGGGGGTCATAGACATTTTGGATTCTATGATAGGAAAAATATGAGTGGGCAGCGAGAATCGATCGGTGGTGAGTTATGTGTGAGGTGGTACAGTGTTTTTTGGGAAAAGAGGTTCCATTTTGGTTAATGAATGATATTTTCATTAATTTTTGTGTCCCACATCAAGGTAATACAAGTTATAGAACTCCGGTAACATTCAAATCATTGATTCTTCAACTCATATGTGTAACACCCATGCCGACCTGCATTGGATTCCACGTACCCAGCACCATGACACTTCAATCTTTCCTATTAGAATATTTCTACATGTAAATTTATGGACATGTTCTTTGGTTCTTTCCTTTATTGGTATGTGTGTTACCTTGTACTTTCCTTCTTATTCATTGGAAGGCCAACATTTTACCTTTAAAATTTATTTTCCCTTAGTAAAAATTTTCATCAAAATTGATATATATTTTTTCATTCATTGAAAATAAGTTTGAAATTGTTATGACCCATAATAATAGTAAAAAAATTAAAATTTGTGCAAAAAAAATAAAATTAATAAAATATATAATAATTTAAATTTTAACATTGTACACATGAAATATGGACATTAAAATAAATTACTAATAGAGTTATGATCAGTTCAACTGGCTGGAACCATTCACATTAATCATAGTATACTTATAAAAAATTCGTGTTTATATATGTTCTTTTCGAAATAATGGATCATAAACAGTTAATAATATTACAAAAACATCGCTAATAAAAACATCATTCATGGAATATTAGGGTAAATAATGGTATTCAATTTTTTTCCAATATAAGTAATTATAAATATGTCAGTCATGTTAATCAATCATTTTTGTTTCCTCTAGTTCATATTGAAATTTTTTTCTAGATATTAATATGTGTTTTGATCTAATGGTTGAATGAGAGTCAGAGTTTAATAATATATAGATCCCACTAACACTATAATTTCATTATTCATTTCACTAATGAGATATCTTGAAAACTCATCAAATTAATATTTTTCTTTATAACTATTTTCATCAATTCCAACTCATCATATTAAATGGAGTAAAGTATAATTGGATATCTGAATATGATGATCTGGGAGATCAAATACTAAATACTGATAAAAAATGGTATAAAACAAAAACTTGTTGTTTAACGATGAATATTAAATTTCTTGTTTGTGATGATTTATCTATTATTAGATTTATTTAAACAATATACTATGAAAAATTGAATTAGGAGTTTTTTTATGTATTAACATATTTCAAAAATGTATTTATTGTGTTTTCATTTTTCATTATCTTGGGAATGGATTTTAATATTTCATTATATTATTTATCTATGTCTATATGTATATAGTATAATTAAAAAAATTTAGTTGATTTAAATTTCTTATCCAATAAATTTAAAAAAATCCTTATATCTGATGCCTTAATAGGGTTTTCTATCATCCAAATCAATACATAAACAATCATATTTGAAAATAGACACCCTAATATTCTATAAATCAATAAGAGTTAACATGCCCCTATGAGTAGAGACATTAATATTATAAAATATATTGATATTTTTATTTTACATTATATTTTGTATATGTATTATTTCAACATCATTATATACATATATAAATAAATGTAATATCCCAACCCAGGTGATTCATAACAGTTCCTCTACCTAGTTGGTCGTGTTCCCTTAGGCATGCCTCCCCGTACTCCAGAGGCTTCCAACTAGTAGTGAGGGTCGAATATGAAATATGGAGAGACTATGCCATCTTTATAAAAACAGTGAAAAATCAATAACCAATACCCAAATGATAACAAGATATAAAAGAAAAATAGCACAACAATATATGCCAAAATCTCATGATGATCCCAAAATAGGAAAATAATATCCAAACCAATGTAGTAGATATTCCATGACATATATGTTTCATGTTTCAAATGAAAACCAAAAAATAAGGACACTCTAACAACTCCCAGTGGGTCTCGACATCATGTTTCATTCCCTCATCCATGATTCATCCCAAATACCAACTCATCCATCTAACATACGACTCTTTACCTTATTTTATCTATAAAACATGAAGTCTATTCAGGTAACGGTTAGAAATCCTGAGTAGGGTGTGAGTACAACTCAGTATCCCACCTCTAATGGTGTCTAAAACAATATACATTCTATAATAGTCCATGCAGTTGTATAAAAAATAAAGTACAAATTAATAAGTAAATATTTTTCACATTAAATTATTATTTAATTAACCACATAACTCCCTAGGTTCATGATAACACCCAAACCAATAATAAATTCTTTATCCTGTGATGGATTCTAAACCATCCATGATATGGATTACACATTTCATTCTATCATGGGTTTTTAGTAATAATTTAATTCCAATTACACATGAATATAATGGGGGATAGAGTAGCAGTATGGGGCACTATGGGTATTTGGAGCTATAGTCCATATCCCAAAACTTGATGATCACATGTAATACATATAAATATTGAAGGCCAAAGTATCAATTTAGCACCCCATGGGTCAGTTAGAGAGATCACACAACAAGGTTCCCCATTCTCAACCCATTCACAAACCCATTCCACAATTCATTATTCAATCCATTCTATAAATTCATTTATCAACCATGCATAATTCATAAATCATCATTTCAATAATATTGTCAAACCATATGGGTTTCTATCAATTTCACAATCCCATTAATCAATCAATTTCATATTCCCATTATTTTTCAATTTAATAATCCCACTAATCAACCAATTAATTAGTTCAATTCAAATTTTGTTTTCCAAATAGGTAAATTTCAATTACACAATTATATACACCCATATAAAATAAATACTATGGGAATTGAAAATTAAACCACCTTCTTCAAGGCCATTTATGAACATCAACCAAAAAAAATCACCAATTTGATGTGAAAATATTGAAATCCCAACAGTCGCATGGGCTTCCAAATTTTCCCAATTTTACTTAAAACAACCCCAAATAAAAACCTAAACATGGTATAACAAAAAAATTGTCAAAGAGTACTTGAAAATAAGAAATATGAATCTATAAAAGGGTTAGGATATTATAACCTCCCCACCTTATAAAAGATCATCCTCGAGCTGTACTTTCAAGAACCTATGATTCTGATGTAAAAAGGATGGGCCACTAACCCCAAATATATTTTCCCTCTCCGATGTTTCCTCTAGAACACGGCCATTTTTACACAATACATGAACTATCGGAATTATCATTCTCACAACACTTTATCACTGCAATCCATAACATGAATTGGATCCTCCTTAAAGGATTCATTGAACTCATGATCAACATCATCAATATAGATTACATGATAAGGGTCGAGGTGATACAACTAAAGTTGCGGCAAATTAAAAACATAATTCGTAGCATTATACCTCTATGGAAGATTAAATCAGTATTTCACTAGTCTAACCCTCTCTGCAATATTAAAAGGTCCAATAATCTTAGGTTCTAACTTTCCCTACCTATAAATCCTATAGTGACCCAATCATGTCGATTCCCAAAGTAACATGTGATCACCCACTATAAACTCAAGGGCTCTTCAAAGTTTATCACCATAAAAATTATTCATACTCTAATACATAGTTATACATTTCTAAATCAAATATACCTACTCCAATGTATCCTACATAAGGCTCGGTCCTAATAAAATTGACTCACCTACCTCTATCCATTATAGAGGTGATCTACATAACCTTCCATAATGTGCCTAAAATGGTTGCATCTAAATAGTTTCATGATAACTATTTTTATGGGTGAACTCAAAAAGTGTTGAGTGATTCTACCAAGATCCACCAATGTATAGTATGCATTCTCATATTGTGGACTCTAGAAAAATAAGAGTATGTTCTGCCTACCTTTTTGTTTGTAGGTGGAATATTGTTATCTGAAATACTTGGGTACCCAACTCTTTCATTAAATGCTTAAAGATTCATAAAGTAGAGAAATATCACTATATAAAACAACAATCCACATTACCCCATGTAAATGGACTATCTCTGGAACATAAATGTCCCCCAACAGATCCATTTTAAATATCTCCCAAAATCACATGAAATGGGATACAAAGCCAATCCGTCCACAATCAACTATAGATCATTATTCTTACTATATTTCCTCTGAAGAACTACTATGAAGTACTTTGTAACATCATCTCAATTCCGTTCTATAATTGGAAATGGATATATCAAACCACCAGGTCGTTGATGCTTGGCCTTCATCTACTGAAAAGTGTGACATCATGTCACAAACCCTACAATATCATTTTTCATGTCTGACCACAAATACTTCCGACATAGGTCACAATACATTTTGGTCAAAGTGAGATGCTCCTCCCAAATTGAGGCATTAAACTCATGCATCATATTTCTTAACATACACATTGGCACAAAAAAATGGTTTGGAAAATATATGATCTCATCCTCATCAACAGTCCATTCGGAAGGTGACTCCCCACCTTCATGGATTTCTCTCAAGGTCAAACACTCTAGATCCTCATAATGTATCTCCCTAATCTATATCATAAGTGTGGATTCAAGAGTTAATGATACAAGGGTCATCTTCTCCTGGATCTTAAAACCTTTATATGAACCTTAGCTATCAAAGACATCAAATAATACTATGAATTGGGATCCTACAATATTTGAGTCTTTTTCTTCCAAATTAAAGATTTGGAAAAGAAACTTACCTTCCTAGATGTATATGCTATCTCAAAATCAAAAGAAAAAATATACTCAACCCACCTCTGCTATCGAAGATTTAAATTCCATTGTGAGGAGATATACATTAAGATCCTATGATGGATATAAAAAATAAAAATTTCTTCCATTAGGTAACTATAGAATCAATTTAAGGAATAAACTAATATAAACTAAAAAGATCTTGGGTAGTATAATTATATTCTAGAGGCCTCAATTTCTATGACCCATACACCAAATATCAATCCCCCTACATCAACACAATTCCAAGTCCTATCCCATCTACATAAAAAACATGATATACTCTTCACCCATCATGGATATGATAAAAATTGGTGTAGTACTCAAACACATATTTAACTCTTATAAATTATTCTCACATGCTCTGTATCATTAAAAATCCCATTATAGGTCATGCATGAATGTGGTGATGGAAAAAGGTAAAAGTCTTGGATAATCCTTCATAATAACCTATTAATCCTAGAAATCTATAGATATCAAAAACATTATTTTACTACTACCAAGAAATCACATCTTGAACATTCTATGGATCCACTAACACACCATCCTCTGAGATGATGTGACCTCTGAAATATATTATATAAATCTAGAATTGACACGTAGATATATTGGTGTATAGTTAATGGTCACTTAGTGTAATCAGGATTATTTCGAGATGTTTGGAGTGATCATTATGTGACTTGGATTACACTAAGATGTAATCCAAAAAAACAACCACAAAATCTTCTTGGTATAGGTGGAAGATTTGGTTCATCAAGGATTGAACACAGCTGGTTCATTCTCCAACCCAAATGGAATCATAAATCACTCATATAGATTATACCTTCTTCTAAAATAAATCTATGGTATACCATATGGTTTAAATCTAAACTGATGATAACCTAGACCCAAGTATATCTCGGAGAAAACACAAACTCATATCAACTGCTTAAAGATGTTTTCAATATGTGTATGAGGATATCAGTTCATCTTTATTATCTAGTTCAAATTTCAGTAATCAAAACATAAACTCAAGGTCCCATCAAACTTTAGATAAATAAATATTGGGGAATACCAAGGTGATGTACATGGATGGAACAATATCTTATACATCTCTTCTCCTATATGAGTCTTAAGCTCTTAAATATTCATTGGTTCCATTAAATAATATGGAATAGAAACCGGTTCAGCTTCAAGAGTGAGCTCAATTGTAAACTCAATATCCCTATTAGGTGGAATCTATTATAATTATTTGTGAAATACATCCTATAAATGGTCCACTATGGGTGAAAAGACATTATGATTCATACCCCTATCATACATAAGAATACATACTACCTATGTGGTGATCTCCCCCAGTTTCTAATGAATTGGACCTTCATGGCCATCTTGGGTATCCCATTCTCCATGAAGAACATAAATGTTACCCTCATGAGATGTAAAGGTCATTGTCCTATAGAAACACTCAATGTGGTCTCAGTATTCTACCAACTAATCCATAACCAAAATCATGTCAAAGCCTTACAAGTCAAGTGTGTAAATATCCTAATAGAAATGATATTCACTAACCTTAAGAGAACACCCCTTGCATAAATAGATATCCCTAAACTATACTCCTAATAGTTTATCAATCATCATAAACCCACTCATAACTCCACCACTAGAGTCAAATAATTCCCAAGATGTGAATATATAAATCAATGACAAGATCATGTATCAGATAAGGAACTATAAAATTTAGAATATACAAGAATAGTACCAATAACTATTGATGGCCTGGTCCTTCTATACACATATGTCAGCAAGACTACATAAAATAGTACTACCCCACTTCCATGTGCTCCATTTTAAGTCACTCAACTACACTACTATGCTGATATGGGCATTGTGTCCCGAACATACCATGTCCAATGCCTTAACCACCAATTCCAGAAGAACCCCAACAACTCAAATGATATGGGATATAAGACCCCCATCTATCACTTTCATTCAGCCTCATTCCTCCATCATTGTACATCGGTAAAGGGTTACTACAATTCCTCTATAAGTTCCACATTCTGCCATAGGATTAACACTCTCCAAGTGGTCATCATAAATTTTTATGGATATGACCCTACCTACCACACTACTGATTGTATATTAGGTTACTGCACATGGTAATTGATCCTTCTTTATGGCCACTTTATCTACCATCTCCCCATTTAACATTCTATAATCAAATAATCCTACTCTCAAAATATGTACATAATATTCATCCAGTATAAACCACAAGCATTCCACAGGAATCCCCCTTCAGGTTTCTCTTAGAAATGGTATCCAAATTTATCACTTTATAAAAATTCTTCAGTTAAAAGATGTTATCATGGGAATTAATCTCACATTTAAACCCATCCTAGAAATTCTTCACCGTAGTAACCTAATATCTAGACAACATTGAGAAAAAAATGTTGCAAATTAGTGAAGTAACAAATATAGTCCAGTTCAGACATTCTCCCCTAGGTCAACCACATTTACAGATTTTCCCTCACATTACTTAGCTTCACTCAGAAAAATTCTTCCAGAAACTATTCCTAAAAGTATTTCCAAACAATATTCTACAACAATTCATGTTGATTATGAATATCCCACAACAATTTTTGTGATCCACATATCATATAAGAATCCTATTTCACACTTCTCTCTATAGGAGTGACCAAATAATATGACTAAAAATCAACATTTTTATTGACTTTTGAAAAAAAACAGACAATACAAGAAAGATCAAAGTGGTATAAAATAGTGTAGGCCAAGAGAATCATTAACAACATACCTAATCCCCTCCAGAGGAAAGGAACCTAAGATAATGAAAAATAATAGGTTCTGATTTGGTGAATCCACAAACACCAAGAAATTTGCAACCTTATTCCCCTCCCGCCATGTGTGTATGATCTCGATGTGATTACCCAAGAGTAGTTTTCACTTCCTGATGATATAAGCAATTTTCCAAGGAAATTAGACTATACTTGTAAGTGCTTTATATAGGATAATGGAGTCCTTCCCCAACACCTATATCATGATTTTCCTACGATTGCACAACTCCAAGCTTGTGGCCATCACCTGATCCTCATCCTGCAAGGCATCACCACTACCATAGAAAGCCAATAATGTAGAAACTATAATCCCATTCTGATTTTGGATGGCTCCACCACCTTGAATTCCCCCTGCCCTAATCAAAGACTAGTCTGTATTAATCTTGAGTCCAAAGCACAATGGTTTCCATCAGACCCAATGCACTTGTCCTGCATCGCTACCTAGCATGCATATAAACTGGTTTGAAACAAGATCCCTTACTGATTGTGCATCATGGCACTTTGTACACAACCAGACGAAATCCTGAAACAAGTTCTTCATGTCGAAGATGAAGCTTGACTGGGATCCTCTGAAACCTTTATGTTGCGCCTCATTCTGGGCCATCTATAGAATCCAACATCCCACCAGTATGATAACATTCTGGGCTTTCCTCTCAAGGTTATGATCTCCCAATCCTTGAAACCATGCATTTAGAAAACCATCATGCAGCCCTTCCTGTCTATTCCACCTTCCAAAGATCACAAAGTCATTCCAAATCTAGTTATCCCACTCACTATCAAAGAAGAGGTTCCCCACCAATTCTTGTTTGGGATCTCGGGAACACCCACACCTTGAAGTGATGCTCACTCCCATGTGTTGAATGTTTTCCTCAGTGAGAAAAGCATTATTCTTCACCCACCAAAGCAAGAAATTAAACTTGGAAGGAATCTCCTTGCACCACATCGTCACCCCCACTGATTTACATTTAAAGCATCCCTCATCACCTGATAAAAATCCTTAATTGAGAACTCACCTGATGAGCTTCCCATAAAAATAAGTTTATCAAGATCTTCATTAATTACCATGTGGTTGAAATCAGTGTGTTTATTTCCATCAAGAATGGCCTGATTTCTATATAGACTAAATCCAGAACTCGTATGTCTTATGTATGACTACTCCAGTAAATGTTGGAGGGTGGTGTAACTAGAATTCTCATGTTTGTTCAGACATATTCCGCATAACCCACCCTATGTATCTATTTATAAAATGTATAAATCAAGAAAATTTCTCATGCAACTGCTCTCTCATTCCTTCACCCGGTACTATCAGAGCCTCTATCTCCACTTCTACAAGAATATTTCCATTTGATTCCTCTTTTTTCCATATTAATAAGCATCATTTTAGAGTCCTATATCTATAATTAAAATATTTTATTAAGACACATAACACATCATTATCACACATACGTAAAAGGGGTTCACATAAAGCTATAACAAGTCATCCCCCAGACCCCTCCACATGTTTAAAACTGAGGCACCATCACTACCCTCAACCATATCTCACATGGTCATGGATAAAAAAGGGTAAACCCATTCATATTTCAAGGTTTCCCAATATACATCCATTTTATACATTTCAAATTTCAATATTAAGCATCATTTACAATAGTAAATTTCTTATTAGGAACTGTTTATTTTTTAAAAAAATTACAAAAAATAAATAAAAACATTTTCATTAGAACAACATTATGAAAAATTTCTTTTCCATGTGTGCCAAAAAATATTCATGTCACATAAAGTAATGAGTGATTATAATGATACATGTATACTGAACTTCTTTTACATACTGGTACACAAGGAAAGTGTCATAAAAATAATAACATCACACAAAAATTGTGTCACTCAGGTGAAATAACATTCAACTATAACAAAAATCATCAATAACAACAATAACACCAAGGGTACTTGGGTTTTACCCCACACAAGGGTTTGTGACTCCCATGCATGAGCTCATGACCAAGGATTGACTCATTTTAGTCTCCTATCTACCATTCCCAAATAGTAATACAAATAAAATGAAAAGAAAACTAATTTGATAACACTTCCTAACATCCCATCCCTGGTTCCACATGCCAGTGACCTGAGCTAATTTTTTACATTACCTTAGGAATACCTCTTGGTACGCTAGAGGCTGCCGACAAGTAGCGAGGTTCCAATATGTAACATGGGGAGACTATACACTCTTTATCAAAGAAGAAGAAAAGAATAAAATAAATAAAAATATCCAAATGAAAAAAATATATAGCCAAAAATAACACCATAGAAATAAATACCAACATCACATGATGATCCCAAAATAGGAAAATAATACACAAACCAAAGCAGTAGATATTTCATGCCATATGTTTTTCTAGTATCAAATAAAAACCCAAAATTAAAGACTCGTCGACAACTCCCATTGGGTCCCGACATCATATCTAGTTCCCTCATCCATGGTCCATCTAGAATCCCAACTTATCCATATAAAATAAGGATCATTCCCCTATCCTTCACTATAAACATGAATTCTATTCGGGTACCAATTATGAAGCCACAACAGAGTGTGACTACAACCTAGTAGGCCACATCCAACGATGTCTAAAATAATATATAGTATGTAATAGTGTATGAATCTAGATATAGAATAAAATAAAAATTAATAAGAAAATTTTTTTCACATTAAATTATTCTTTAATTAACCGTATAAATCCTCGGGTTCAAAATGACACAAGAACCAACAATACTTGCTACAACAATTGTCTGAGTCGGAAGCATTCCCCACATGGATATCAAATTTCATTATATCATGGGTTTTCATTATTCATTTAATTACAGTTTCACATTCATATAATGGGGGCCTAGAGAAGCAACCCAACACATTGTGGGTATTTGAAAAAACATTCCATGTCCCAAAACATAGTGATCACATGAAATAATTATATTTATTGGGGGACTACAATAGTATTTTATCACTCCATAGTTATTCCTAGTAACAATCGATATACCACAACTCAATCACAAATATAACATCTCAAGTTTCCATATTCTCAACCAATTCATCAAGCACTTCCATAATTCATTATTCATCCCATTTAATAAATTTTGTTATCAACTATGAATAATTCATAAATCATCATTTTGATCATATTGGAACACCCCATAGGTTGATATATATTTTATAATCCCATTAATCATTCAATTTCATAATCCCATTATTCCATCAATTTCATAATCCCGCTAATAGATAAATTAATTAAGTCAATTGAAACTATGCTTTCACAACATGGAAATTGAAATTGCACAATTACACACACCCAAATACAATCAAAACTTTGAGAATTGAAAATTATACCACCTAAATCAAGGTTATTGAGGAATATTAGCTAAATATAAACCCCAAATTTGATGTGAAAATATTGAAATCACAAAGGTATGTAAGATCAAACACCAATACCTAAGTCCAAGATCCAAAGGAACAATATCTATTAAAACCTAGATCTAAATTATTTTCAGTAGAGTAAAAACCATCCCTCTTAATTGGAAAATAGATACAGGATATAGAGGTAAAATGGGGAATAAGTCACTTAATAATGAGTATCTGATCCATCAACCAAATATTTTATTTTCCAATAAATAGGTTTTGGAGCCTTTGAATCCTCTCTATGACCACCCAAATTGAATGAAACCACTTTTGGTATAGGGGAATATGGGAATAGAAACTAGGGGGTTAGATAATTTTAACAAAATATTCAGGGGGTTTAAAAATCACACACACAGTTTCCAGGGTAGAGGTCCACAGTTTCTAAAATGTTGTTCCTTAAACAGGGAACCTTTACTTAGGGGGTGCACAGTTTCTTGATTGTGTCAAATAGTTTGACAAACCGTGTTCCAACCATCAAAATCCCCTCAATTTGAGGGTGTGTGGTTTTGAAAGGTAGGACACATGGTTTGGCCAAAACATTCTCTAACTGTGTTCGAAATCCAGTTCCTCCAATATGTGGCCCACAGTTTCCTATGAAAAATCACAAGGTTTTTCCTAATCGATCACCAACTATGAAAATCCCCATGGGCTTCCAAATATCTCAAATATCACCCTCAAAAATCTTAAATAAAAACCCAACCAATGTATAACCAAAACAAGTTTAAAATATTACCTAAAAACAAGAATTAGATATCTCTATAAAGGTCAGGATATTATAATAAATATAGGACATAACATTTCTAAGTTGAATCTTATATTTTAATAAAATGTAATAATTTTTTTCTAAACTAGTTTCTATATTTATTGGAAAATAAAAAATTCTTTTTCCAGTACAATTGGTGAAATAAAAAAAACTCAATGATATTTACATGAATGATGGAACAATTAGAATAACTAGGGTATAATTTCATTATAATAAGAGATTACTCTTTGAATATTCCAATAAAAAATATACAAAATGAGATGTCATACAAGGAATTACTGAGTTTATCAATGGTTAATTTATCTATAATTAATTAATTAATTATTTCAAATGATAATGAATTTTTTTGTTTGGGGGTTCTAGTATATGTAAATTTTGAGAAAATAAGAAGATACATGTAAAATTAAGAATTATATAATGATAATAAAATTATAATTTAAAATCCTCCAATAGATTATTCTAATAAATCTATGATAGGGGTAAATGATTTATATATGTGGCATGAACTCCCCAAAATATTCAATGGTATCATACAGAAAAAAAAATTAGTTGAATAAACAAAAAATGTAGAAGGGTTGAGACAATTATACCTAAGATAAATGAAGGAATGGAAAAGGATCTTTGATAATACTACACTAGATCAAAATGATTTTAGTTATAATGTGTCAGAGGTACCATTTTCTAAAACCAATGGTTGATGGAATGATTATAAAATAGAAAAAGGTATATATATATCATAGAGTAACCAAACATAAAGAAACTATTTATGATCCAAAATAATAAAATCTTATTGAACCCTTACAAACCCACATGAATAGTAAAACAATATTTACTTTTTCTTCTTCAAATGAATGATAAGAAACTATAATTCATTCTACATCGATGAAAAAAATAATACAAGTGATTTGTTGTTGATTATATACAATATAATAATAAATAAATCATGCCATTATTGGAACGGTTAACCTGATTTACATGTGAATTTTATTATTTATTAAAACATGAAACAATCCAAACCCTAAAATCCTAAATAAATAAAATACATACCAAATTAATCAAATAATATAAACCTACTTCATTATATAAATTATTTTTCATAACCAACCCCTGAGTAAAATCTACCAGATCATACAAATTAAAATAAACACTTACCTAATAATGAATTAGATTATGTAAGATAAAATAAAATAAATACAATAATTTAAAAAGAAATAACATATTTTAAGAAGATATAAACACATAATTTCATTTAAAATTTTCAATTTATGTTATGTTCAAAATTCAATTATATTAATGAAAATTCATATTATCAAGTAACTATTCCTAATTGTTTGAATGAGAGTGTTGATAAATTTCTCATTATACTCAAATAAATGAATTATTTATACACATAAAAAAATTAAATACAATAATTTTAAATTAAAATTGGGATTTTCCCATATCATCTTTAGATGTTTCTAAATTTTCATTGATTTCCCATGCCCTGATCCCTGTGTTTTCTACCTCCTTAGCATTGCCTCTGTTTTCATTTATTGAGTTTACTCTTCCTCGTCAATAGTTTATTAATATTGGTTGGACAATCTAGCCTTTGTTTGATATTACCCCTTTATTGAAATTAGTATCTTCAACCACCCTTCTTTTCTTGGATATCAATGACCATGGAGCAAGATAGGCCTCCATGGAGGATGTGAAGTGAAACATGATGTTAAGTCCTAGTGCTTCACCTCATCTACCTCTATTTCATTCCTATATAATGATGCAAGTTTTTGGTTCAAATTCTATATGGTATTTGATTATGCAATATATTCCTCTTCCTCTAGTTCTAAGAAAGCTTTTTTAGTGACTTGATGTTGTCCCAACAACTACCTTGATGTAAAAAGAGTTATCTTTTTCTATTTATTTTTAAAAATATACCATTATTTCCATATTTTAAAAGGATGTTCCCACTCTTTATTGAATTGAATGCATTCTCTCTTTATGGATATTATCTTTTCTGGTGGAAATTTTGGTTTTTAATCCACGATCATTCGACATTCACTGTTTCTCATAATCATACATCATAGTAACATGGGCTAGAGAATCAGATGTATATGAGAATAGTATCATTAAAATATATTGATGGTTCATGGTGGTTCAACTTGGGTTGGTTACTATCATAGTTGTGATTGGGGTGTACCTTCTAGGTCTCCCTCAACCATTATTAAAGAAAACTATTCTAAAAATAATAAGGGGATCCATAGTCTAAATCCATCCATGAAGTCTGTTAGGGTTCCCCCTTCTTACCTTAAAAGAGGGTTTTTATTCTAATAAAAATTTAAGGCCCTCAGGCCATTGGATGGATTATAATAATCATTGTTTAGGATAATATCTACATCCAAATTGAGTTTTACTCTCCCTTACCTTCACTCAAAATTTTCCTACCGTTAGCTCACTCAAAGCATTCCTTATGATGGTGGATCAAAACCTTCTCATGGTGGAGAGGCCCTCTAAACCTCCTCCTTTCCCGAAAGAAGATCCCTCTCAACCATATCAGGATCTTGATCATATCCAGAAAATTTCGTTCCCTCCCTTGCGAACATATCTAAATTTTGGGGAAATGGAGGTTCGTGGTGAGATAAAACACATAAACAGAAGAAGGAAAACATATCAACACAAGATATTTAACGTGGTTCGAGAGTGTGACTACATCCACAAGAGAAGGGGCAGTTTTATTTCTTATCTTCGATAATACTTAGGAGGATTCAAGAGTTACAATGGAGTTTTCTATATTGTTAAAAAAATCATGGGATCTTAATACTATTTTAACCATGGAGAAAATCTATATTTCTTTATTTTTTTGTGGGTAGATCATCTACCCTTGAGAATAACTCCATCGTTGTTTGTTGCTTCAATAATGGGTGTTTCACATCAATTGCATATGGGTGAGTTGGTTTTCACTAGAGAAGAATTCCATAGCACCCACCATCAACGTTCCTCAATAAAATCCCATAATTGGGAGTGGCCCCCCACAAATCACCCCCTCATGACTAATTTGGGGTTGAAGCTAGACCTGCAGTCTCCTTGTAGGCATCCAACTTCTCTTTATTTAAAACCTTTATCAGCATGTCTTCCCCATTATCACTGGTGTGTATTTTCTCAACATCCAAATATATTTCTTCTAACACATTATGGATCCAAAGATATCGAACGTCAATGTGTTTGTACATGGAATGAAATGTCGGGTTCTTATTAAGGTTAATAGAGATCTGACTATCACAATAGAAAATATAATTCTCTTGAATCTATCCCATCTCCTGTAAAAACTTCGTCATCCATGTAACTCCCCGACCCCAGCTACCCGAAGTCGGTGCATTACTTCGTAACATTGGCATGATCACAAAAGATCAAGTCTCAAAAGACCGATTAGTTTAGTAGCCTTGGAAACACTAGATACATTCATAAATGTTACATTACAACATAAGGTGAAAAACTACAATAACAAAAGTCTTCATAGTCCACACTCATATCCTCTTATGACTATCCCTGCAGGTCATTCCTAAAATACTTCTTCACATCCTGGAAAATATTAAAACATTGAAAGGGGTGAGCTCAGATGCTCAGTAAGGATAACAATATTGCGGAAGCCTTCATAAATAAACATAAACATTTAAGGCAATGTATAACTAAAACAAAAGCCTTTTAAACTTGAACATCAACATAATATGGCAAAAGTAAAATGAGATAATTCCATTTACTTCTTCACATGGATATTCTACTGGTCTAATAATCACATGAAATATCATTAACCACTTTCATAATGATGGAATGCATAATTCCAGACATTCTGAAACATTTTGTCAAGGCCTCGGCCAAGACGTCTAAAATGATTAAGGCCTCGGCCAAAATCACAAATCAAATTGGGAAAGGGCCTCAGTAAATTCCACGTCTAGTTGTCTCATGAGACCTACCGATGCATCGAGGATCTATAGCGGGCTCCACCCGTCACTTATTAAGTCCAATACATTCCTCATATGAATAGGTTTAAACATATCATAAACCATAACATAATCGTATCACATAAAACATGCATAAAGGAAACATAACATTTCCACATTTCAATCACAATATATCAATACAATACATTGATATAATAAAAACGCTTTCAAAACCATTTTCAATACCAAAATAAAAGAAAGTTAAAACTTTGTATTTATTTTTCATTAAAAAAAAAGTTATGGCTTGTAGAGGAAGCCGAAACTCAAATAATGGTCACGGCGGCGGAGAAGTCGTTGTCACCGCATATGTACGGAAAGAAAAACATTCCCTTTTTTTTGTTTAGTAAAACGCTTCGTATAAAAAAATATTCATTTTGAATAAACATAAATGTCAAAGGGGTTTATACACCGTAAAAAAAGGAAGTCGTGTATAAAACCAAATATGCCTCAATGAAAGGAGATTGAGACGAAGTCCTTACAAAGATCATTTTTAAAATAAAAGAGATCTATTATGTGTATTCACTATAGTTACATATATAGAAAGTAAATATACAAAATAGGACATAATAATATCATGACATAATTTGAATGTAGGAGATTAACCCAAAGAATGGAAGTTGGGTTAAGAAATTCCCTTACCTCGTGTCTGACTTGACTCAACCGTTTTTTAACCTCCTGAATAATAAACTAGAGTTAATATATACCTTATTAAGAACCATTTTCAATTTCATTATCCTTATTATATCACTTATTACAATGATATGAACATTATGTAATTATTTATGTTAATAACGGTCGTTTTGTCGATCTTTGGTACTTGAGTCAACAATAAACTTCTTATAATTACAAGTTGTTTATGTGGTAGAATATCCATTGTCTCCAGAATTATATTCATGATTTAGATGTCATATATATCTTATATATCCAGTATATACATTCATTTATAATATTACGTAACATTTAGAGGTAAGAAATGAAATGCACCGTTCATGGAGACGGTAAGCCGTACGTACGCATGAACGCTACTTTCATTTCAATTTCATATTTAATGGAACGAAATCATAATGATATAAATGTATAATATAATTCCAGTATAATATAGTGTATAATACCATTTACTCCATCCTTTATACATCCCACATATGGCATTAACGATTCAAATCACTTTGAGGGGGAGGTAGTCCGCACTTCCTAAAATGAAATTATCGCGTTTTACCCATAATGGAAATCATAAAGTATGCCATAAATGAAAAATACAGAAGCATAAGTAAAACATAAACATATTATATATCATATATAAAAATATTGACATCTTAATGTCCACCTTTTAAGGTGTTATATGAGTGTTGAACAATCATCGTTTCGTGAGGCAGAAATTCGCCATCCACAGAAACCGTATGTTCTTTAACCATTAGATGTAGGTGTGTGTAAGTGTAGATCGAATCCTTACTATAACAACATCCTAGTATATTGAGGATACTGGTGTTGTTACAAAAGAAATGAATAAAAAGAGTTTAGGGGGTTGGAAAAGAAAAATAAAACAAAACAACATTAGAGAAGACATTACCTCAAAATCGGGTAACTCTTTTTGATTTGAGCCAAAGGCTTCCTTGGGAAGATTTCTGCTCAAAGTGAGGCTTCTAGGAGTAAGAGGGGGAAGTTGGGAGAGTATTTGGGCAGAGGTTTGCCGAGCCAAATGGCTTGAAGGTGTGAATAAGGTGGGAGTGGTGGGGGCCTTTTATAAGAGGAGAGGAGGGGCTGTTTTGGAAAGATTGAAATGTTACATTATTATACAATGATTTTCGGATTCTAAAGATCCCACACTTATATAATTCATGTATAAGGTGATAAGGGTTCGAAATCTCCTCATCCAATAGGCTTTGGACAAGTGTAAGCCTTGGATTTTGCATTATCTTCTCATTTTATTTAAATCGTTAAATAATGAGGTCATCGCTGCATCATAATGATGTCATAAATAATTTAATTTATTTAATGTCTAAAAATTATAAAAAAAATACTATGACGTATGAAATATTTTTAGATTTCTAATGAATATTTATAGTCAAAATTTGGACTTCTGTAACCCCACTTAAATTTTTTTTTACTAAAACAACTCATGTTTGTATCAATTTAATTTTAACATTAAATAAATATATATTAATGTCATTTTCCAACTAAAGTGGCTCCATGGGGTCCCCAAGTTGACCCATGGGTTGTCTTGGTCGGCCATTACTCATCCAATAGGAGTTGGACAAGTTTCAAGCTCATCTCATATTATTAAAACATTATTTTTACCTTAAACTACACTAATTATCTCTAATCGCGATTAAGAACTTAAAAGTTACTATTCACCAAAAAATTATTTTGATATCATTGAACCACATTTTACTTCTTAATGAAAACCATGTATGTCGGATTTTTGAAAATCAAATCACAGAAGTGGTAATATTTCATTTAAACAAAAAATCTGTTATTTAACTACCACTTAGTGGTTTCACTATTCATCAAAAATTGAAGTTTTTCAGAACAATGCCAAAATTTCACCCTAAGCTATAATTGATATTCCGAATTCAAAAATGATGTCTATTTTACAAAATTCCAAACATATAAGTTTCATTATTTAATTTTATAATTAATTCCCGCTGTTACAACAAATAGCGTGTTTTTAAGAAACAATTTATATCAAACGATTGACAATTGTTTATGTCCAATTTCAATGTTAAATTAATTCTAATGACCACCTTTGGATAAAATAGTAAAAATATATTCTAATTATACTTTAAAACCACTGAATAGTATAATTTATCACTGTAAATTATTTTGATTAAAAAAATTGTTTTTAAGTAATTTTCACTATTCATAAAAATTGGAAGTTCTCAGAAAATTACAAAAAATTCAACTTTGGATAATTTGGATATTACGAATACAAAAATGAAGTCTATTTTGAAATATAAAATTTCTATAATTTTAAAAATTGGTTATTACTATTCATAACGGCTACTTTGATTAGTCGCGGTGTTTTAGAACTCGAAGTTGCGTACAATGCAAGCTATTGCATTATTGAATGAGAAGCGTATTGTGGAAGCTCGGGGTGTTACATTCTCCCCTCCTTCAATAAATTGCGTCCTCGCACTTTGAAATTTTTCTTTGAAAATAAAAGGTTGAAAAGAGAAAATACCTTTGTGGAAAACCCACATCGGAAATAAGATTAATAAAATTTAGCCTTAATAAGAGGGAAAAGGAAATGAAAAAGTCACCACCCAATTATGATCTTGATTAGGAGAACATTGGTGGAAATTAGAGACATATAATTGGAGGAAAAACGTAAATATTTGTAGGGATTGATTGAGGTCATCAATCACAATCAACTGTCAAATTGAGGGCCTCAAAGCCTTCAATCTATGTTGATTTAAAATATCATCAGTTCCACGAGACATAAGGTATTAGGATAACACATTTTTTTGTTTTAATATCCCTTTAATAAAGTTTAAGAATTAATTTATTCATTGAATAAGAGATAGGTATAAATATATTTATGGTTGACAATTAGAGTTTCAACCTTCAACTCATCTTTCACTCAAAAAGATAATAAAACTCAAAAATATTATACTTATCCTAATTGTATAAGGTTCCAAATGTTAACACATAACATTTAGATTAGTAAAATTATTTTGTAATAACCAGGGACTTCCTGTAGGCTAGTGGTAGGAAATAAAGGCCTGTCGCACTATGATTGTGGGTTCGATTCCTGCAGCTTTGTCCGACGCGACGGGTTATGCCCCACCCTGCAGGTTGTCCTTTTCCTAAAACTATAGTATCATAATATTCCAAAAATAATCTTCATAAATTTTTTAACCTTAAACAATACTATCCAAAGATTAACTTAATCCACTCCAACCTTTATAGTTATCCAAAATACCTCTGTCCAGACTTTCTCTAAAAGGTCTCTTAATTCCAAAATCAATTTATCAGATTCCCCAAACAAAGTAAAGTTTCTCTTATTGTCACATACTAAAAATATAATTACCTTCATCATATTAAAACCTTACTGAAATCAACAAGTACTGCAGTACAATCCTTATATATATATCACATTATTCTAATAACCAGAATATAATCCATGAGTCCAAAAGCACCAATACATTAGTTATTCTGCTTCAACTGTAGTAATAGCATAAGATTGTCCTTGATACCTTGGCCTTTTCTAAGGTAAGTTTCCCTGACTCTTAGGACATTAATTTGCATAATGACCCATTTCTCTACAATTGTAGCATTCAACTTTGATAGCCTCTTTCTTTCCCTTGCAATCACGAGCCTGGTGACCCTTTTCTCCACATTTATAACAAACTCCCATTCCTTTTAGGCAAGTACCAGGGTGATTCTTCCCACAATTATCACATAATGGAAAATCCTTCTTTCCCTTTTTCCCTTTATCTGTCTCTTGTTCCACCGTTCTCTTCTTCTCTTGCTTTACTTTGTTGTCATAAGACTTAGAGAATTCCTTTTCTGTCTTGATAGCACACGAGACAATATCTTCGTATGATGAGAAGGATTGTGATACCAAAGCTCGACGGAGAAATGGTTTTAACCCATCAAAGAAACGATCAATATTACTCCTTGGGTTATGTATATAATCGGCAGCATGCCTCGCTAGCCTTGTAAAGTTAGCCTCATACTTTGCGACATTCTCATCCTCCTTTTTCCTCAGACTCAGAAATTGCCTTTCCATATCTGCTCTATGGTCACGAGGAAAGTATTTTTCTAAGAAAATCTCTTTGAACTCCCTCCATTCCATATTCGATACATCATCATCTTCCTTTGTGTTTTGAATCAGCGACCACCACTGATCGGCATCTCCAATGAGGCGGTAAACTGCCATGACAACCTTCTCCCTTTCGCTACTCCCCAAGGGATGGAATATTTTCTCTAAGGAGTTTATCCATTTCTCGGCTACTATAGGATTTTTAATCCCATTGAAGGTTGGTGGTTGTTGCCTCATGAAACGGTCTAGCATTGATCCTCCAGGTTTCGGATCAGGGTACTCCATACGAGTAAGGTTATTATTCATATCCTGAGTGAGTTGTCCCAGTATGGTAATAAGTTGATCAGCACCAGTTGTATATCTAGATCCACAATAATTATCTTGAGCAGGAGGGAAATCCCTACACAGAGTGAGTGTATTGATACGGTTTCCATTCCTTCCACTAGGCGCCATTTCTAAACAATGGCATAAACTAGATTAGTTTATGAATCAAAATACATAATTCCATACTTGTAAAATACTTAACATAAATTGAACTATTTATGGATATAATCCATAATCATAAAAATGTTTTCTTTGAGGAATTATATACTCATAAACCCTTCATAATGATTTTTAAAGAAAATGAGAGTTATCCTAAGCATATCCCCCGGGAGTGTCGTAACCAAGAGTACAGCACGGCCCGTTGTCGTGCACCAGTTCCCGTTCGAGTCTAGCTCAAAGCGGTGTTTTCGGGTTTTACCCCTAGTAACATCTATTCCAGAGCCGCCTCTACCTTCTCATATCCAGACAGGGATGTATTGCTCGGAAAACTCACAAAATCTCTACAATACCAAAATTATAGGAAGTTCTTCTATACTAATCCTCAAAGTTCATCTTAGGTCTACGTGCTCTAATCAGAGTTTATCTAAATCTAGATTCCAAGGTTTGTACTAAACTGCCTCTGATACCAACTGTAACACCCCGACCCCAGCTACCCGAAGTCGGTGCATTACTTCGTAACATTAGCATGATCACAAAATATCAAGTCTCGAAAGACCGATTAGTTTAGTAGCCTTGGAAACACTAGATACATTCATAAATGTTACATTACAACATAAGGTGAAAAACTACAATAACAAAAGTCTTCATAGTCCACACTCATATCCTCTTATGATTATCCCTGCAGGTCATTCCTAAAATATTTCTTCACATCCTGGAAAATTTTAAAACATTGAAAGGGGTGAGCTCAGATGCTCAGTAAGGATAACAATATTACGGAAGCCTTCATAAATAAACATAAACATTTAAGGCAATGTATAACTAAAACAAAAGCCTTTTAAACTTGAATATCAACATAATATGGAAAAAGTAAAATGACATAATTCCATTTACTTCTTCACATGGATATTCTACTGGTCGAATAATCACATGAAATATCATTAACCACTTTCATAATGATGGAATGCATAATTCCAGACATTCTGAAACATTTTTTCAAGGCCTCGGCCAAGACGTCTAAAATGATTAAGGCCTCGTCCAAAATCAAAAATCAAATTGGGAAAGGGCCTCGGCCAATTCCACGTCTAGTTGTCTCATGAGACCAACCGATGCATCGAGGAGCTATAGCGGGCTCCACCCGTCACTTATTAAGTCCAATACATTCCTCATATGAATAGGTTTAAACATATCATAAACCATAACATAATCGTATCACATAAAACATGCATAAAGGAAACATAACATTTCCACATTTCAATCACAAGATATCAATACAATACATTGATATAATAAAAATGCTTTCAAAACCATTTTCAATACCAAAATAAAATAAAGTTAAAACTTTGTATTTATTTTTCATTAAAAAAAAGTTATGGCTTGTAGAGGAAGCCGAAACTCAAATAATGGTCACGGCGGCGGAGAAGTCGTTGTCGCCGCATATGTACGGAAAGAAAAACATTCCCTTTTTTCGTTTAGTAAAACGCTTCGTATAAAAACAGATTCCTTTTGAATAAACATAAATGTCAAAGGGGTTTATACACCGTAAAAAAGGAAGTCGTGTATAAAACCAAATATGCCTCAATGAAAGGAGATTGAGACGAAGTCCTTACAAATATCATTTTTAAAATAAAAGAGAACTATTATGTGTATTCACTATAGTTACACATATAGAAAGTAAATATACAAAATAGGACATAATAATATCATGACGTAATTTGAATGTAGGAGATTAACCCAAAGAATGGAAGTTGGGTTAAGAAATTCCCTTACCTCGTGTCTGACTTGACTCAACCGTTTTTTAACCTCCTGAATAATAAACTAGAGTTAATATATACCTTATTAAGAACCATTTTCAATTTAATTATCCTTATTATATCACTTATTACAATGATATGAACATTATGTAATTATTTAAGTTAATAACGGTCGTTTTGTCGATCTTTGGTACTTGAGTCAACAATAAAATTCTTATAATTACAAGTTGTTTATGTGGTAGAATATCCATTGTCTCCAGAATTATATTCATGATTTAGATGTCATATATATCTTATATATCCAGTATATACATTCATTTATAATATTACGTAACATTTAGAGGTAAGAAATGAAATGCACCGTTCATGGAGACGGTAAGCCGTACGTACGCATGAACGCTACTTTCATTTCAATTTCATATTTAATGGAACGAAATCATAATGATATAAATGTATAATATAATTCCAGTATAATATAGTGTATAATACCATTTACTCCATCCTTTATACATCCCACATATGGCATTAACGATTCAAATCACTTTGAGGGGGCGGTAGTCCGCACTTCCTAGAATGAAATTATTGCGTTTTACCCATAATGGAAATCATAAATTATGCCATAAATGAGAAATACAGAAGCATAAGTAAAACATAAACATATTATATATCATATATAAAAATAGTGACATCTTAATGGCCACCTTTGAAGGTGTTATATGAGTGTTGAACAATCATCGTTTCGTGAGGCAGAAATTCGCCATCCACAGAAACCGTATGTTCTTTAACCATTAGATGTAGGTGAGTGTAAGTGTAGCTAGAATCCTTCTTATAAAAACATCATAGTTTATTGAGGATACTGGTGTTGTTACAAAAGAAATGAATAAAAAGAGTTTAGGGGGTTGGAGAAGAAAAATAAAACAAAACAACATTAGAGAAGACATTACCTCAAAATCGGGTAACTCTTTTTGATTTGAGCCAAAGGCTTCCTTGGGAAGAGTTATGCTCAAAGTGAGGCTTCTAGGAGTAAGAGGGGGAAGTTGGGAGAGTATTTGGGCAGAGGTTGGCCGAGCCAAATGGCTTGAAGGTGTGAATAAGGTGGGAGTGGTGGGGGCCTTTTATAAGAGGAGAGGAGGGGCTCTTTTGGAAAGATTGAAATGTTACATTATTATACAATGCTTTTCGGATTCTAAAGGTCACACACTTATATAATTCGTGTCTAAGGTGATAAGGGTTCGAAAGCTCCTCATCTAATAGGCTTTGGACAAGTGTAATTCTTGGATTTTGCATTATCTTCTCATTTTATTTAAATCGTTAAATAATGAGGTCATCGCTGCATCATAATGATGTCATAAATAATTTAATTTATTTAATGTCTAAAAATTATAAAAAAAATACTATGATGTAGGAAATCTTTTTATATTTCTAATGAATATTTATAGTCAAAATTTGGACTTCTGTATCCCCACTTAAAAATTGTTTTAGTAAAACAACTCATGTTTGTATCAATTTAATTTTAACATTAAATAAATATATATTAATGTCATTTTCCAACTAAAGTGGCTCCATGGGGTCCCCAAGTTGACCCATGGGTTTTCTTTGTCGGCCAGGACTCATCCAATAGGAGTAGTAAAAGTGTCAAGCTCATCTCATATTATTAAAACATTATTTTTACCTTAAACTACACTAATTATCTCTAATCGCGATTAAGAACTTAAAAGTTACTATTCACCAAAAAATTATTTTGATCTCATTGAACCACATTTTACTTCTTAATGACAACCATGTATGTCGGATTTTTAAAAATCAAATCACAGAAGTGGTAATATTTCATTTAAACAAAAAATCAGTTATTTAACTACCACTTAGTGGTTTCACTATTCATCAAAAATTGAAGTTTTTCAGAACAATGCCAAAATTTCACCCTAAGCTATAATTGATATTCCGAATTCAAAAATGATGTCTATTTTACAAAATTCCAAACATATAAGTTGCATTAATTAATTTTATAATTAATTCCCGCTGTTCCAACAAATAGCGTGTTTTTAAGAAACAATTTATATCAAAAGATTGGCAATTGTTTATGTCCAATTTCAATGTTAAATTAATTCTAATGACCACCTTTGTATAAAATGGTAAAAATATATTCTAATTATACTTTAAAACCACTGAATAGTATAATTTATCACTATAAATTATTTTGATTAAAAAAATTGTTTTTAAGTAATTTTCACTATTCATAAAAATTGGAAGTTCTCAGAAAATTACAAAAAATTCAACTTTGGATAATTTCGATATTACGAATACAAAAATGAAGTCCATTTTGAAATATAAAATTTCTATAATTTTAAAAAGTGGTTATTACTATTCATAACGGCTACTTTGATTAGTCGCGGTGTTTTAGAACTCGAAGTTGCGTACAATGCAAGCTATTGCATTATTGAATGAGAAGCGTATCGTGGAAGCTCGGGGTGTTACAATCCACATAATATCTTTACAACCTTTAGTGACCACAATATATTCTGAATCTATGGTGGATAAGGAAACACAATTCTGAAGTCGTGATTTCCATGAGACTACTCCCCCTGCAAATGATATCAGATACCCAGATACGGATTTCTTCATGTCTATATCTATAGCCATATCTGCATATATGTATCCTTCTAAAATAGGATTATCAGTTCCAAAACATAAACAATGAATAGGTATACCATGGAGATACCTCAATATCCATTTGGATACTATCAAATGATCCTTTCTTGGATGTGATAAGAATCTTCTTATAATGCCAATAGTGTGAGAAATGTGTGGTCTGGTGCACACCATGGCATTCATAAGACTACCAACATCCAACTGATATGGAACTTTTTCCATATCTGCTTTCTCCTCCTTAGTTGATGGGATCTGACCTATCATGAGCCTGAAATTACTCAAAATTCTAGTGCTAACTGGTTTTTTCTTTCCCAAGTTGAATCTTTCATGAACCTTTTCAATGTACCTCTCCTGAGATAGCCAAATCTTGTGATTCCTCTTATCACGAGTAATCGTCATACCAAGAATCTGAGTAGCATTTCCCAAGTCATTCATTTAAAAAGTCTTGTTCAAATATTTCTTCAACCTATCAATCTTGGTGATATCCTTTCCAATAATTATCATATCATCAACATAAATCAACAAGATAATGAAATCACCATAAGAAAACTAGTTGATGAAAAGACGGTGATTAGTAGTCATCCTCCTGTACTCATTTTTTCCATGAATGCGTCAAATTTCCTGTACCATTACCTCAGTTCATATTTCAAACCATATAAACTATTATTAAGCTTGCATACCAGGTTTTCTTTTGTTATTTTACCTAAAATACTTCTAATTATTCCATGTAAATATCATCAACAAGATCACCATGTAAGAAAACTTTCTTTACATCCAGTTGTTGAATCTCCTAGTTTAAACTAGCCTCCAATCCAATAAAAACTCTAATAAAAGACATTTTAACCATAGGATAAAAATTTTCATCAAATTAAATACCTTTCTTCTGACCAAAACCCTTCACAAACATTCTAGCTCTATGGAATGTTTGTGTGCTGCCATGTTCTCCTTTAATTTTTTACACCCACTTGTTCTTGAGTGACTTCTATCAGTGTGGTAATTCCCCCAAATCAAATGTATGGTTCTTATGTAAGGATTTAAACTCCTCTTTCATTTCCATATTCCATTACATCTTCTTCTGGATCCTGATCGCATCATCATTACTGGCTGGTTCTCCCCTGCGAGTGATCATCACATACTCATGTGGTCAGTATTTACGACTCGGTTTTTATTCTCTAGTGGATCTCCTGAACTGTGATTCAAGAGGAATATGTTCTAGAATATCATATGATGAATTCATATCATCATATAGAGACATATTACATATTAGTGATGTATCATCAGTGTCATGTATCTCCCTCTCACTAGTTAGTATTAACGGTGGTGAGACTGGTTCCAAAATAACTGTAATTTCCTCAGACTGTGACTTGTCTACATTTTCTGGCTTCTTAATATCTTCAATTGACTGATCCTCAAGAAACAACACATCTATTATTCTATCGATCATCCTAATTATAGGATCCTCGTGTTGGTATCCAAACTCCTCATGAGAATATCCCAAAAAGATGCACTACTTCTCTTTTCGAACCAACTATGCATGCTCCTCTATTGGGATGTGAACAAGTTCCTTGCATCCAAATACTCTCAAGTGTTTGTAAGAAACATCTTTACCTATCCAGACACTTTCTTAAACATCATAGTTCAATGGAAATAATGAATAATGTTTGATAAGATCAACTATGGTCATCATTCCCCCCCCCCCCCAAATGTGTTTGGATGTTTTTCATTTGTGAGCATATATTTGATTCTCTCACAAATTTTTTTGTACATCCTCTCAGTTATACTGTTATGATGAGGCGTATTTGGTATTGATTTTTCCATCTTAATTCTGAAACTTTTACAGTACTCCTCAAATGCACCACAATAATCTCCTCCATTGTCTTCTCGCACACACTTTAACTGCCTACTTGTTTCTCTTTCCACCTTTACATGAAACTACTAGAAAACATCCTGCACTTGATCTTTAATTTTCAAAGTAAAGGTATAGACTTTTCTATAATGAGTATCTATAAAGGTAACATAATAAATATCACCTCTCAATGTGTTAATTATAATCATATAAGTATCAGTGTGAATCAAATCTAAAACATTTTCTTTTTTGGATGGTATATAACCACAAAATTATACTCTGTGTTGTTTTCCCATAATGTAATCAACACAAGTATCCAAATTTGAACATTTTATTCCTAAAAAGTGATATTTCCTATAGAGAATTCTAATTCTTCTCTTGCTCATGTGACCCAGACCTATATGCCAAACTTCTGTAGGTATATATTTTCTGTTTGCATTTACTTCTCCTCCACATCGTTATGCACCTATAAGATAAAGAGAATTATTTTTCTGTCCTTTAGTAATTACGAGGTCACCTTTGGTAAGCTTCCATTTCCCATCACCGAAGGAACTAAAATATCCCTCATCACCAAGAATTCCATTGGATATCAGATTTAGGTGAATATCTAGAACATGCCTCACATCCTTCAACAATAACTTGTATCCAACATTGGTTTCTAGAAAAATATTACCAATACCGGTAAATTTGGATGCACTATCATTTCCCCTCTTCACATGTCTGAAACTCCCTAAACTATAAGATGAGAAGAAATAAATTCTAGCTGTGACATTGTAGGAGGAACTAGAATCAATCACCCATATCAAGTCTTGGCTTACAAGACTTCCCTAATTGTCTTTCTGAATAATAAAAGTCTCTTAATTAACAACTACAGCATCATTATTTTGGGTCTTACCATCCTTATTCTTTTTCCCTTCCTTCAGCTTTCTACACTACCAGATGAAGTGTATGAGATTGACATAGTGGTAGAACTTCATGTTATATCTTGATCGAGATTTTAATCACTTCCTCCTTTGAATACATTGGTCATGGGGTTCTCTTCCTCTACTTCTTCCCGGCCATTTTTTATTCCCTTGTCTTTCAGTGACAAGACCCTCTGATTTAGGTGCCTTACCCTCATCTTTTCTTCTGGGATCTTCATTCAGCATTCTGTCATTCACCATATCCATGGTAAGAGTTCCACCTACATTATAATTGTTAACT
The DNA here is from genome assembly GCA_963277665.1 of Viscum album. Taxonomy (NCBI): domain Eukaryota; kingdom Viridiplantae; phylum Streptophyta; class Magnoliopsida; order Santalales; family Viscaceae; genus Viscum; species Viscum album. Next base: position 999,798,165 of record OY728135.1, read on the forward strand.
AACACAACTAATGTGTCCCATATGTTTGGTAAAGAACTCAACATCAACAGTTCCTGAAACACATCATCAATCATCATTTACATGGAATTGAACAGATATATAGTACCATGGAACTCTCTCATGTGCACTGATATGTTAATCCCATATTTTTATTTCAAGTTGACAAGATGGTGTATCAGGTTTCCTTTTTTTTCATGTTTTTCCTTGCATCTATATTTTTCCATTTTTTCCCAAATAATGGAGGTATCGTGTTCATTGGAAAAAATTTGGTAGATGCCCTTGTTGATCCACTTAAAAATTTGGACAGTTCACTTCTTATTGAGTATGACCTACTCCAAATCAACTGGTGGGGTATTAGATGACATCTTCTCATTGGGTTTACTTCATGTTATATTTCCTCTACTTTTACTACAATAGGATTATTGGTTTCTACTATAGTCTTCCACAAATATTTAATTGACAAAAGGTCCTCCATTTTCGGTTTCCAGATTCTATAATTAAACACAGAGAGTTTAATAATATTACCAGTATTTTTATCCATTTTTGGAGTGCTCATTTTGAAAATCTAACCATAATGATGTGCCCAGAATAGTCTAAATACCTGAAATCGACTCTGGGATCGCTGAAAATGGACTCTGATTGGCCGGGATATGAAAAAAATAGTTTCAATAGTCTAGATTAACTATTGATTTGGCACTAACGTGGTGCTGATATGGAATGCCTAAGCGGTGGCTGGAAATTCACTGAAAATTTACTAGCTATATGAACAATGTCTTCTTCTCCAGCACGAGTGTACTGTAGCACCCACGGTTTGACCAACATTTGACCAATCCTATCTCCTTCATTTAAACTCTATTTTTGATGCTGCTTACACCATTGTAATCATCTCTCCATTTTCTTCATAGATATGGGCTTGAAAAGTTTTTCTGAGTAACTGGTATTTTTTGATCGTTGGAAAATATCGTTGTTGTGTCGTTTTTTCACACCTGAACCCTCTGATACCACTTTTTTGGGGTAGAGGAGGTTCATGGAGAGATAAAACACATATATAAAATAAGAAAAAATGGATCAACATAAGATATTTAACATGGTTTGGCAATGGGCCTACATCCATGGGTGAAGGGGGTCGGTTCTATTTCTTCTCTTTGGATAATACTTTGTAGGATACAGGAGTTACATTAGTGTTTTTCATAATGTTACAAAAATCATGGGATCTTAATCTCATTTTAAAGATGGAGAAAAACCATCTTTCTTTATTTGTTTTTGGGTATCTCATCTACCCTTGAGAAGAACTCCACCATGCTGGCTACTTCAACATTGGGTGTTGTGCATAAACTATATATGGGTGAGTTGGTTTCTACCAGATAAGACTTCCATAACACCCACCATCAACTTTCCTCAATCAAATCATATAATTGGGAGTTCCCCCACACTAAAGGATGTTCTTCTTTTCTTTCCAGCCTCCCAGTCAGTGACATCATTCCCGGAAGTCCCATTATCTCTATTACAACCCAGCCTGTTGGATGGTTCTCCTCCCGTGGTCTTCCCAGTGTTTGTGTTTGATGAAGTGTCCACCCGACATAAATGGACCCTGGTGTCCATAATTGTGGTGGAACCCCCCCCCCCCTCTTTATGTTTCAATCTTTATTCAACTCTTAGGTATTGAAATCAATGGGTATATTCTTGGTGATGAATCGAAAATCCTTTTTAATAGTTATTACTTCTAGAAAATATTTTGTGGTGGCTTAGTCCCATAACACTAGATCGATGGGACATTGGTGCTTTCAATGTGTCCTTCCCCATTAGTCCTTTCAGGTTTGAATCATACATTGGATCTAGTTCCTTATAACCCTTCATCAAATTCCTTCTAGACTAAAGAATTATAGGATGAATATCCTAGTTTTGGTCACTGATCAATTTTGCAATGTAAAGCTAAATTTTCCAATGAAAATATAGTGGTTTCTTAAAACAGATTCAGTATCTTTTTTCATGTTCATGAATATGAGATTACCACATCATAATCTCCTTCTTCCAGACCTTTCTCTACTTTCCTATACATCATGTTTCAAATAAATCATATTTGATTTCTCCCCTACACCTAGTGGGGATCACTCTAGGCTATCTACATCCGAATGATCCTCTCTATATAGTCTCCTCCATTCGTCTGGGTCCAAATCCAAAATTCCCCAGCTCAGATGAATCATGCATCATTTGGAATGCATGTGGCTTGGTTTCCTAGGTGAAAACAAAATTTCTTTAAAAAAATTCCATATTAAACTTATTTTGATGGTGGATATTTTATAACTGAAACAAAATTATTCTAATATTGATAGTTTCACCCAAATGATCGGGCTCTTTAAATCCTTGAATAAAGAACCTCTTAATCATCATATATGTATTTTTTGGGACAATTCCATATGTATTGTTAAATATAACATTTTAGATCAGCATATTATCTCCACTATCAGCAAGGGTGGTTTCTCCTACCTGTTTTCCTTTGTCTATTCCAGTTGTGACACGTGCTCTAGATAAATGTTGTGGTCAAACCTGTAGGAATGCAATGTGGGAATCTTAGCTTGGATTCTTGGGGGGAAACATTTACACTATCATGTACATGTCATAAAAAAGGAGGTAGTGTTTGTTCTTGTAGATATTGTCAAGACTTCTCTAGATTTGTGTCAAGGTGTGGGAGTGTTGATTAGGGATTATCAAGGGAAATTTTTTCTTGGTATAATAATAGAAAGGTAGATTTTAGAACCTGATGTTTCCTGGACAGTTGCCTCACCAATATCCATCCCATTTCTTAGTTCCCTGATGCTAGAGTTTTTCACATGGTATATTTTATTTCAGATCATTTCCCTCTTCACATTTCCCTTACAGCCTAGAGGCTAGCTGGTGAGTGCTTCCTTTTCTCTAGAATATGGTGCTCCAAACCAGATTATCCCTAAAAGAATAGCCATTCTTTAAATAATCCTATTGAAGGGGTATCGTGGATCAAATTCCACAATAAAATTAGACGGTTGAAGTTAGGTCTCAAGTCCTAGATTTGAAGCCATTCTCTTCAATATAATGACTTGGATTCCATAAAAAATGACATAGAACATTTAGAATTTTCCCTGTAAAATGGATAGGATGATAACATCTTCAATAACCTTACTATTTTGATATTTCAATATTCTGACCTAATGCTTGAGAAAGAAAAAGTTGAACATGATAATTCCAGAGTCACTTGGTTAAAATAGGGTTATAGGAATACCACATTTTTCTAAGCCTATATTAAGGAAAAGAGAAGGGTCTCCAGACCTAATATTCTCATAGAATATGGTACCTACTCTAATTACCCAGATATTGTGGGAGGTATGGCTGATTCTTGCTTCAAATCCTAACTGTTCGAATCTATCCCATACATGTAGGTAGAATTCCCCAATGGACAGTCTATTTTATTTGAATTAATTCCTCATGTGGTGTCCTCTAATATCAATGATTTTCTCAATATTTTTATCGATGATCATGAAATATGGGAACTGGTCAGTTCTCTGAAATTAAAACATCTCCCCGGGTCCAGATGAGTATCCATCCTCCTTCTATACTACCTAATGGGATATTATCAAAGAAGAACTAATGGAATTGATTATAGGTTAATTTGGTGGGGGTACTCTCCCTCGGGTTCTATATGCCGCTACTCTCATTCTTATCCCCAAGGTCAAGGATCAAACCTCCCTCAACCAATTCAATCCCATTAACAAGTGCAATGTGTCTTAAAAGATAATTTCTAATGTGATCAATAAATGCTTGGATCAATGCCTACTAGAATGGGTTTCTAGGAATCAGCACGGACTTATCAAAGGTAGTTCAACCCAATTTGTTATGGGAATTTACAAAGAAATGATGGATTCTATCTACACTAAGACTATGGGATCTAATGTTATCATTAAAATTGATATGGAAAATCATGTGACCACCTCGAATGGGGGTCTATTCTTTAGGGTTATGTACTGCATGGGTTTTTCTCCTTGGTTGAGGGGCCTTTTCTTCAGGTGTTATAACTACTTGTGGCCCTCAGTCTCCATGATGGGAAAATGATGTGGCTTTTTCAAGTTAGTGGGTGTCCCTAGAAATAGGGATCCCTTATCTCCTATCTTGTTCATTCTTATCCAAGACACTTTAAGCTGATTCATGGTAAGGAGGGAGAAAGAAGTTTCCATCCACCCTTTTAAATGTAGGAGACATATCCCTGGGGTCTCTAATAATCTATTCATTGACGAATTAATTTTCTCTCTTAATTGAGGACATCACTCCATCATGAACCTAGGAAAAATTTTGGATGAGTATCGAAAATTAAGCGAGGATAATATTAATAAAAACAAAAGTATATTTTTTAACCTAAGGAACTATATAGAGAGGAGGGTTAATAAAATTCATAATTTGTTGGGATTTAACAGGATGTAATTCCCAATGGAATATCTTGGCACCCCTATATCTCTAAGAAGTATCTATATTTATCACTTTGAAGGGATTGTCATCAAGATCACTAACCACATCACCAACTAGAATAATAGGGTTTTTTCTTTTGGCAAAAAAATTACACTTATTAATTGTGTTCTCCCATCAATCTCCATGCATGTGCTATCAGTTCACAGGGTTTCTAAAACCATTCTTAAAAACATCAAAGGAATTATTTCCACCTTTATTTGGGATTCTCATGGATAGGGTAGGTGGAAGTGGGCTTCATGGAAAATAATGGATGCGCTAGTGGAAGATTGGGGCATCAATTTATGAAGTGTGGTAGGTTATATGAAATACCTTCAAAAAAATTGTCCTGGGTGTCATGGAAGTAAGTTCTATGTGGGGTAAATTCATTAGAGATAAATATGGTTCAGATCTAGAAGACCTAAGAGGAAATATATCGGCTTTTTAGAAAATTCTTCATTAGAATGTTCCCATTATAAAAACCTACTCTAGATGGATTGTGGGGAGAGGTAACATCAACTATTATTTCGATAACTAGGAAAGAAATATCATTGGATTCCCATGATGTAAAACTCAAGATCCTTCTTTTTCCCAGGCGTGACTTCACCCTTCTTTTACGTTGGACACCTTAAACCATCAGAAGCATGAGTAATTGTATATCATTGAAATCTCATTGGTGAATGATCACTTTATTTTAACATGATCCTCGATATGTATTTTCTCTTCCAAGTCATATAGGCAAGTGATGTAGGGAAACAACGGGATTCCCTATGCCGATATGTTTTTCTAGTGCAAGGAAATTCCATATTAAGTACAACTCCCACATATGTAGGATTCAGAACCGTTCCATTCACATGGATGATGTGATAAGAAAAAAGGGGTTTAATATAGCTTTGAAACATTGGTGTTACTACCATGGTAATTAATATTCCATGAGTTATATTTCCATTTAAAGTGCATGGGATAAAGTTTTTTAGAGTGTATTTGAGGATATATTTAGCATGGCATATCATTTATACGGTGATGTGAACTCTTTTCTGAAATTTTTTCATGGGGCTGATAGAAAACCCCAAGAGCATAAGGCTAGGGTAACTATTTTGGCCACAAGATTATGGTGCATTTGGGATGCTAGAAACAAATCCAGAACTGAGGGATGCTACATATCACCTCTTGATATGAATATCAGATCCAGGGGTCTTGCGGTGGAGTTGGGTCTCATGGTGAATTAGTGGGACTCCACTATTTCGTTAAGACATTTTATGTCTACCAACTGGTTCATGAACCCTTATATTCTATGTAGGTAAGTTAGATCCATTGGAACCATCCTAAGAATGTTCTCATAATTAATGTGGATGGATCATATAATCTGGTCCTTATGCATGGTGGTGCGGTTTTCTGGAACAAATATGGTTCGGTTATCCTGGCCTTCAGTAGCTTCTATGGAAATTGTAATTTGACATGGATGAGGCTAATGCGCTGCTAAATGGGATTGAGTCTTCTCATTCATAACATATCTATTAATGTCATTAAAATAGATGCAATGGTGATCCACATCTCTCTACAAGGAAAATCCCATGCTCTCTAGTCCATTAAGTATCTCATCCGCAAAGGTTGTAGTTGAATCCCAAGTGGAAAATACATTTTTCATACCCAATGCAAAGGTAAAAAAGTTTATGATTTATTAGCTGCAATGGTAACCCTCGATTCACCTCATTTGGTATTCGTTGGTATTTTCTCCCTCCCTTCAGAGTGTGTCAACTTTATTAGAGGTGATGCACTTGGATTTCACTATTTTAGAACTCCATGAACTTTTTTACCATGTTATTCCTTAGATTTTAATGAAAAATATTTATTTGATATTGAATTATAGAATATACTCTCAATCCCAGATGTTAACTATGGAGAGTCTTACTTAAAATAATAAATAATAGTCAATACAGGATCGTTATTCTCATCTTACCTATAGTGAACTACACTCATTCTCTTTGATTGGGTGTTAAAAACCTTCTATAATCACTATTGTTGATACAATATGATATTAACCTATATTTATTTATAAAATTACCAAAAGTTGAACATTTCATCTCACAAATAACAACACAAATTGAAGAATGAAGGGTTTCTTATTTTTAAGGATCATCTACATAAGAAACAAATCATACCATAATTAGAAACATTTCTCTAAATTCTAACTATACTAGATCCACTTCCAAATAGTCCTAGGTCATACACATATTTATAACATGGGTAAAGCAAACATGTGAATAGGGTTATATCTAATGCCCAATAAGGGAAAACATTCCAATATATCATCAAGGGTTATATCAAAATCATATGATAAAACAAAAACATTGGATAAATATATTATTAAAAGAACATGGAAAAATAAGAGTTATCCATAAGCCAACTTTGAAGGAAATTTAATCTAATGTTAACAGTCATATACCATGGAAGAAATGTGTGGAATAGTTAGACAAAAAATATTATGCAAGGGGAATAATTATAAGCCTATAAAAAGAAATATAGAAAAATAATAACTATAGGTAGCCATAAAACTATGAACCTAACAAATATAATTGGGTCCATGCTCAGTATTTTGAACCTAGAAACCCCATATTGGGGTCATACTCAATCTTATGAACCAATATTACCCACAACTGGTTCATGGGAAATCTTATCAACCTATCTGACCTGAATCTAGTTCATTCTAAATATTCTTTACCTAGAAAAGATTCATTGGGTTCATGCTCATTCTTGTGATGTAAGATAATCTGCCTCAGGTTCATGCTCAAAATTATTATCTAATGAGATAAAAAACCATGACCAATGTATTGGAGGAAGATATAGTACAACATCCATCAATCATCCATACATATGTGTGCCACTTGAAATCAATAATTCATCACTTCATAAAGAACACATTGAATAAAAATGGCTTTTATAACATTTTCAAATGGTATCAAATAAAATGACATTAACACATATATTTATTGATACCGAAAACTTAATCACCCAAATATAATTATTTTATTAAATAATTTAGAGTTTTATTGAAAAACAATCATTTCAATGGAAATAAATCCATTAAAGAGAAAGATAAAAATAGAAGGTAATTTAAAAAAATGTTTTTTGTAAAACACTTTTATTTTTGGCATAAATATTGATGTTATGATCCCAATATAAAATAATTTTAAAAAATGTGAATTGATTTATGTTGAAAACATTTAATTTTATAAGGAATCTCCAATTATAGATCTTTTAAAATATATAAAGGTTATCAAAAAATAATTTAGAGTGGATAATAAATCATTTAATTTTGAAAAGATGAAAACCCCTTTGAATATTTTGATAATTTTTTTTGAAATTTTAAATCAAAAAAAGTGGTTTTGAAATATTCCCTAGAAATGTGGTAATTTGAAATAATAATGGTACATGTGTAAAAACATATTTAAATTTCAAAATAAGAAAGGAAAACATTTTTCAGGGAATAACAAATGAGGAAACATAGTAAAAAATATCATGAATGGAGATGAGATTATTTTTCATCAAAATATTTCACTTTTTTGAAAAATAAATTCTTTGAAAATGAATATTTGAGAAGAAAACAGTATTTTTCACATAGATATAAGATTAATTATTTTAATAAATAACAAATATTACATTTTCCCTTTCAAATATGAATAATTCTAAAAGAATTCCATTTTAACTCGAGGAAAGGAAATTTGTGTTAACTAAAACACATAGAATTTAATAATTCTTTAGAAATGATATATTTAGATAGGGGTTTCTATAGTATAAATGTAAATCTATAAAAAAAGATAATACTGCATAATAAATTAAACATTAAAAAAATTATAAGATAAATGGTATAATATCAAGAAAAATAATATTAAGTTAATGAATGAGGATTGAGTTTCCAAACAATTATGGTAACGACAATATACAAATAAGTGTGTAAACATGAAATATACATTAAAACCGCATTTAATGAAAAAATTTCATTATAATTGAACTAAATTTGTTAGTGAATACACCGTATAAAATAAATTATAGTGCACCATATCAAACATGCCTCATGGGATTGAGAATGAGATAAAGAAACCCTTACCTTATTTCATGTATTATCAAACATGATCTAACATCAAGTATAATAGAATAAAATATCCTAATAACTAGTTATATATCCTTAATCATTTATATTTTCATTTATAAAAATAATTTATAACCATTTATTATAGATATATTTTTTGGTTTTGGTTAATTTTTATCATTAGATGCTAAACATTCTGATTTCTAGTTTCATACTAGTTTTGTAATGGAGCTGCCAAAAATTGTTTTTAACTAGGAGTTCAATATTAATAAATTTTCAAAGATAAAATAATCATTGAATTTAAATGACTCATATTATCCCATTTTTATTTGGTGAAAGATAAAAGTATGGTTTGTGAAAATTTAAGTTGTGTAGAACTTGTTTCAGAGTGTTTAGCAGCAGGAATGTCATATATTAAAAAATATATTAAATATATATATCCCCAATCCAGAACCATTAAAATATATTAAATAAATTATTTATCAATTTTTGTTCCATTATATAGTATTCGTTAATCACCGATGATATAATATTATTACATTGTTCACTTAAGTGGTAAAACTGACCCAGACTAGAGTGTGTCAAAATGATTTTCTGAGTAAGGATATGTTTTTATACATTGTTAATATAAATTTTACACAATAATAAAAATTTCATAAATTTCATAAATCTTCATTAAATTATTCCTTGTGAAAATCCATGAAGTTTCGTGATTTTAAATACCTTGACCTCAGTAGCCTATAGTCAGTAGTCACATTATTACATTATCACTAGATAAATGGTATTGCATCCCAAAAGGCTGAATAGTTTTGTAGTATTGATAAAATAGATACATAATTAAATTTCACATACATTTTAAATCATAATATAAAACAAATTAGTTTCTTTCAGAACACAATTATTCCCCATAGTGTATCCCTATATATTAATCACAAAACACTTCCTAGTATCCAAGGGAAAATAAAACATAAGAAAAGGGTGAGCTCAAATGCTCAGTAAGGGTAAGATTACAATGTAATATATCATTAATAAATAATAATAAATAATATTGGAATGTAAATAATATAAACACATCCCATTTAAATAATAACTTGAACATAATATGGCGGTAATAAAGGATGAAAAAATTAATCCATATAAATTATCACATGAGCTTAAAACATATCCATGGATATTATAACTAATTGAATAAGTAAATGTTAATCCAAAAATTATCTCATAATGAGGGAATATGTAATGATTACCATCATAAAAATAATTTCAATTCCTTTCACAAGGTAGTTTAAAAATATGTGTAAAACCCCATTTAATTTGGAAAACTAATTTGTTTCATGAGACCTATTAATGTATCAATGTGATATTTAATTCTATAAACTTCCCACCACTTAATATGTATAATTAATTTTTCGTGTTAAAGGGGTGAAAATAATCAATGTAAGTATTATTATTGAAAAACTAACATATGAAATTCTAAAAACCTAATCAAATAAACATTATCATAACCATCCAGATTAATGTGGTAAATGGTAATAATCGTTTACATCCTCAGTCAAACTGATAATAAATCATCAAAATAAAGAATAAGGATGATATAAAGAAAACTTACTCTCATTTTATCATAATTATAAGAAAGGGGTTATTTTTTTAATGAATAGATATACCCTGAAAAAGCTTTAAAAACATTTTTTAAGAAAATAACATTTTTATTTTAAAAATCACCTATTAAAATTAACAGTACAAAATAATCAAATAAAAATTCCTTGAAAATGAACATTGAATATTATAAAATATTTTTTGAAATATTTATTGGTTGTTATGGCTGGAAATTACATTCATGTCGCACACATTAAAAGAAAATATCCCCTTCACATTTTTAGTCAAATCCAAACAAGAATTGTTTAGAAAATTACATGAATATTCCATTAAAAATATGTTATAATAAGTTGAAGATGGGTAAAAATACTTTAATAAATAATTTTTTATAATTTGAAGAAAATTTATGAAATAATATTTATAAAAACATAATTTTGGAAGGAAAATTATTTTTGACTAAAGAGAGAAATGAAGTGGGATTTTCTTAGAAAATTTTTATCAATTATATTAAATACCTAAGTTATTAAAATGATAATAATATTTTAAAAAATTATAAATAACCATATGAGAATAAAACATATTGAGGTTAATATATAAATATAAAATAATCACCCCATGGGATACTTAGACATAAAAAATCTCAAATAATGATGAGATTGTGAAATAAACCCTTACCATGTTGGTAAATTTTTTATCATAATCCCCATGAAAGAAATAAGCTAAAATGAAACTTTAAATACCATTAATAAAAATATATTCCTGATGTAACATATCAAAAAGGGTATTATATAAACCAAAATAAGGAATAAGTGGTGAATATGGTATAAGTCTCATGGAAGTAAAAGTGAGATAACAAACTCTTACCTCGGGTTCGACTCCATTCATATGTATCTGAACCTCCTAATTAATAAATATAGGTTTATTATAAATCTATAATAGAAACGTAATCATATATATCATATCATATAATACCCTATTATAAAAATTTACCACCCTTTTTTCATTAATATTTCATTATTGTTTTTTCTTCGGGGGTTAATTTCCTTCTTTTCTCATGCGTTTTTTTGCATGAAAGTTCTAGTTTGTGTGCATAGGATATACTTCTAACATACCCATAATGATATTCATGTTATAAATATTATTTTCTCTCCTTATATGCATCCTTTTATCCATTCTTAAAAATTAGACATAGAAAATGAATCACATCGCTTCATGGAGATGGTAGGTCATACGTATGCACGAGTGACGATATCATTCTCATAACTAGTGAAACATCAATAAATTTTTTGATATATTAATTTTCCGAACTTCCTATCATTTCATATATATAACATATATTTATTAAAAAAATTATTACCTTCTATGTAGATCATAATTTAAAAATAAATTACATCACTTCATGAGGTGGTATCCCTCTGCACACACGAGTGACATTATCATATTTTAAACAGAATAAAAATTAAGAAGGTGTATGTGATATTTTAATTCCATAAGTATAATTATATAATAAATATTATATGTATACATTTAATACCTCATTATATGAAACCGTGAGAATTTTTTATGGAAAATTAGTTACATCAACTCGTGAGGTGGTAGTCCTCCATACACATGATTAATGATTTTTTTCCCTAACATCTCGGTTCGGGTTCTATGCCCTAGTTCCCTAAGCCAGACCGCATCATGACCTGAGGAATGCCTCCCCATATTCTAGAGTCTACTTACTAGTAGTGAGGGTCTGGTATATTGATCATGGGGATATTAAACCCTCTTTTATTATAGTAATACACCAGTGGAAAATAAGAAACAATAATGGAATAACATATGACCATAAAAAGAACAGTACCAATGTCATAAGATGACCAAAATTAATTGTCCGCATTAATTAATTCAATTAGGAATTATAATTTCTCAATTAAATATAAATATTCTAAAATCACATACACATAATTGATATCAAGACTATTTAATTTGAATAATATACCATCTACCTCAATTCATCGATGAATAATCACCCAACGAAAATCCCAAAAATTCGACGGATTAATGGTGTAGAACGAGATCCGGATATGTAACCTAAATAAAGATTGATAAATTCAAGATCTATTACTTCTAAATATAGATCTATATTATGATAAATAGATTCAAAAAACTAGTTATAGATCTGACCAAAATATATAATAAATTCCATTAAAGAAATACAGAAGAAAAGAGGAGGAGAGAGAAAGCAACTAGGATAAGGTCCTGTTACTGATAGGGTTGAATATCATTGATCCAGGATTTGAGTAACTATTGATGGAGGTTATGAGGGTTTTTAATTAATTTTAGAGGCTCTAAAATCATTAAATCTAATCATAGGATGAATAGGGGTTGATTTGAGATTAAAATGGGGGTTCAGGAATTTTTAAAACTAATTTTTGGGTTCATTAAAATCATGTGCATGGTTTTCTTGTTAAGGGAAAGTAGTTTTCCCTAATAGTTCACTGAAACTATGAACCTATTTTAAAGGCGTACACAGTTAATCCTACGAGCATGCACAGTTTTAAAAAATATTTTCCAACCGTGAAATTCCGCTCAGTCAAGGGTTGCATGGTTAGTTGGGATGGGGCACACGGTTATGGAAAATCATGCACCAACCATGCACCACCCTATTTATTCTATTTTTCGAAACATTACACACAAAAATTACAAAATGTAACACCCAAAATAAAATTAATCAACATAAGGAAAAATAGTACCTACAAATTATCTTGAGACAACTCTATAAAAGTTCAGGATCTTAAAATCTTCCCACATTATAACAGTTTGTCCCCGAACTGCACTTATAAGCATCGCTCAGACTCTGAGACAAAAGGAGCGGGAGACTAAGACTACATATCTTATTCCCTTTCCCATGTTTCCTCATACACAATACCAAGTTTCAAAAATATACAAACTATCAGTACGATATTTCCCCATAATACTTTCTCACTGTGATGCAACACATGTATCATATTCTCTTCAAAGGAAGCATTTATGTCAAGATCAACATGATCAACCTTGATCCCATGAAAAAGATCAGGGTGATACCACCATAGTTTTAACACATGGAAAAAATTATGTACAACACTGTATTTATGAGGAAGATCACATCGGTACACCACCGGTTTAATTCTTTCCACAACTTCAAATGGTTCGGCGAACATTGGTGACAACTTTCCCTATCTCTGTATCATGTAGTGACCTAATCTAGGAGACACCATAAGGAATACATGATCACCCTATGTAAAATCTAGGGGTCGTTGACATATATCATCATAAAAATTTTATCTACTCTAAGATATCACCATATGTTTCTGAGTTAATTGATATTTTTTTGATGTTTCGTGCTCGATACTAGGTCCCTATAATTCTGACTCACTAGCCACCATCTAGCATATAGAAGATCTGTATGGTCTACCATAAATATCCTAGTATGGTGTCTTATGTATAACTTCCAAATAAATATTTTTATATGAAAACACCACCAAATCTAGGCGGTTCTCCTACGATAATCCAAATTCTAGCACACAACCTTATAGCATATCATCAAGTTCATGTATAGTTCAATTTGACTACCCTTCAATTTGTGTGTAGAAAATTTTACATAATAAAACCTATGTATTGGGTGCCTTTTGTAATCCCTTCTGGAACCAAAAAGTAATGTGTGATTCATGGTCTGGAACTATAGTCTATAGAACTCCATAAAATATGAATTATATCATGTACATACAAATCTCCTAACTGATTTATTGAGAAAGTATCTTGTATAAGCCAGATATGTGCTACTTTTATCAGTCTATCCACATCAACCTAAAAAGATTCATTCTTCCATGTATTTCATAGGAATACATCATAATTTACATGGTCACATCATCCCATTTCCATTTAATAATGGGAAATGGTTGTAGAAATTCTCTAGGTCGTTGATGCACATTCTTCACCTCTTGAAAGGTGTAGAATTCTGTCACAGTCCCTGTTATTTCCTTTTTCATGCTCACACACAAAAACTATCAGCATAGGTCATGATACATTATAGTCACACCTAGATGTACTTACCACATCAAGGCATAAAATTCACGCATCACTCCTCTCACATTCTTTCAAGAACAACAACCTGATTCATGATAAAGATTATCTCATCCTAATCTATGATCCAACCTGAAGGTGACTCCCCACCTTCAAGGATTTTCCTCATGGTCAAGCACTCCAAATCCTCATACTACCTGTCTCTAATATGGATAAAAAGTGTAAAATCCATGAAAAATAATACAATATACATCTACTTCTAGCTCGCGAAAATTACAACATGCATTTCAACCATAAAGGTCATCATCTTCCACCCGGTACTAGAATCCTGAACTGCCTGAGTTTGAGTCCTCTTGCTCAAAGCATCAACCACATTGTTTCCTATTCTAGGTATATATTCTAGTCCAAAATCAGATGAATTTATATATTCAACCCATCTACATTTTTAGAGATTCAAGTATCATTGTGAAAACATATACTTCAATCCCTTATGATTTGTATACATAGTAAACTATTCACCCAATAGATAATGTCACCAATAATTCAAAGAATACACTACTACTTCCAACTCGAGTTCATGTGTAGGTTAGTTTCATTTTTGTTTCTTCAACTGCTGAGACCCATACACTATAACTAGATATCCCTACATCAACACAACTCCTTGTCTGATCCCAGAAGCATTATAATTTAGTATATACTCCTTGCTTGGATCAGGTAGGACCAAGATCGGTGTCGATGTTAAACACTTATTCAACTTTTGGAAGGCACTCTCACATGCTTCTGTCCACTAAAAATTTATATCCTTTTTTCAATCCCATAAGTGGAACTTCCAATCAATAAAATTCATGGAAGAACCTTCAATAGTATATAGATAATCTTAGAATACTACTAATATAGAAAACATTATTTGGTTTCTCCCATGATATAACTTCTTGAACTTTCTCTAGATCCACAAAAACACTTTCCTATGAGATGATGTGGCATAAAAATTCTACCTAGTCAATCCCAAACTGACACTAAGATAACTTGTCATATAGTCGATGCTCACTCAATGTAATTAGGTTGATGTCAGGGTTTTGGTCATGATCATCATGAGTCTTAGAGTACACCAAGATATCATCCACAAACACTACCACAAATCGATCCAGGTATGAATTGAAGATTCTTTTCATCAAGTATATAAATACTAGGGGTGTGTTTTCAATCCAAATGGAATTATAAAGAAATCATATAGGCCATAATTGATTCTAAAATTAGTCATTGGTTTATCATTAGTTCAACCTCTCAACTGATGATACTGTGATATCAATTTTATCTTGGAAAAGACACAAGCTCCCCTCAACTAGTCAGAAAGATTGTCGATACATGGAAGAGGAAACTGGTTCTTCACAGTCATCTAGTTCAAATTCTAATAATCAACACACAAGCACAGTGTCTCTTCTTCCATATTAGAAAAAACTAGTGAATCCTATGTCATTGTACTCATAAAAATAAATCCCTTATCCTTAACACCTCCAACCAAGTCTTGATATATTAATGCTCTGCCGGTGCCATTATTTATGGTGGAATTGAAGCTGTCTCATCCCCTGGCATGATCTTGATAGTGAATTTCAAGTCTATGTTAGATAAAAAACCTAAATTTTTTTAGGAAACACATCCTAAAACATATCCACTATAGGTGGAAGGATTCATTTATTCAATACCTTTTCATCTAGTAATAGACATGAAACCTTGGTTGTCAGATCTCAAATTTGTTGAGTAATTGACCATACTCATCCCAACTAGATATCCCACTCTCCATGGTGAAGGTAATGGACACCCTTAGGGGAAAAAATCACTCTCCTACAGTAACAATCAATGGGGTCTTGGTATGTACCTAGCCAGGTTATACCCATAATTAGGTCAAATACTAACATGTTAAGAATATAGAGATTCCATAGAAGACGGTACTCCCTGATCTTGAGAAAACACCCTTTGACCAAACAGATGTCTCTAGACCGTACTCCCAACAATGTATCTATTTTCATAACTCCTCTTAAAAACTCAAATTCCAGGCTCAACCCATTAAAGAGTTTTTCAGATATAATGTAATGGGAGGCACCAGTGTATAATGAGGAACTATTTAATATAGAATATATAAGAATAATACCTCTCACTAATTATGTTGCATCTATGTTATCCACAAGTGTAGGTTTCACCTCATATAAATTTCCTTACCCCATTACCTATGATGCAGTCTGACACCCCATAGCTGCGACACTCTACTGTTATGGGAACTCTTTCCCAAAAGCACCGAATTAACTGCCCAACTACCTCATCCAGTAGAAATCCATTTTCCAAACTGATATGGTGCAGAAGACCCCATTCTCAAACTCTGGTTCTATCTAGATCCACTATCACTAACAATTTGTCCTAGGTTCTTATAGAACCTCTATAGAAGTCTCATCCTAAAGTAGCCTCGACACTCCACTAGTGGTTGGGGAAAATATTTCCATGTCACATCCTACCAAACTAGTGGAAATACATATGGTTAAGGTCGTGTTTAACTGACTCTTCCCCCTAGATACTCTTCTTGACACTACTCTGGGAGAACTTATTATAATGAAATTTCCTTATTTAAGAATTCATACCTCTTTTCTATGTAGAAAAGACCACAGGTCTTCCACTGTAAGCCTCCTTTGGGTTTACCTCAGATATGAGAGCCCAATTCACCAAATCCAAAAACGTCTTTATCCTAAATATATTTATCTAGGACTTAATTTCACATTTAATTCCATCCTAAAACTGATTTTCCATAGTAGCCTCATCTCCTACCAAAAATCGAACAAAGTGGTGTAAATCTGTAAAACATCTAGCGAAGTCCATTATAGGAATACTACCCTAATTCAACCTCATGAACACGGTTTCTATTTCTTATCTTAGTGTGTCTAGATAATAGTTCTCCAAGAAATTCTCTTTAATGTCCTTTTATTCCATATCTTCTAGTTTTAAATCTTAAGTCTGGATGTCCCTCTATCGCTTCACCTAAAAATGTAACATATAGGTATCCAATTTGACTCTCATATTATCATGAGTATCTAAGTTGTCATCTATATTCTTTATATACTCAATCCAAAACTCATCTTCCTTAGGTACACCCTCTTTAGTAAAATTTAGAGGGTGTTGTAATTAAAACTCCCTCTTCAGGTTAGACATGAATTTCACAACCTTCCACAGGGTCTCTTTCCATTAATTTCATTAATCGAGTGAAATTATCTCAGAAAATATCCTCTAATTCCTTAACTGGAACTGTCGGTGCATCAGGCTCCACTACTATAGGAACATATATATCCATATCCTCATGTCACCCTCCCAACAAGTGTCGTTATGAAGGCATATCTCCACAATGACCAAAATACATCTTAGGACTGATAACACAACTTTATCACATTTACATAAGAGTAAAATCACAATAAGTGTCTCCCCCAAACCTCGCCACATGGTGAACATGGAGATTTTATCACCACCCTTATTCATCCAACACCTAGGTTCTGTGTCGCACCCCGAAAAGGGTGTTATTTTATTTTATTATTCGCTTGGCCTTAAATTCTTTGGTTGGTTCGGTTTGAGTCGCGAACGATTTTTTTTTAACATAGGATAAAAAGTGCGTGTTTTGGGTTTGACATCATTGGACGCACGGGTGGAGCGCGACGTCGCGCGGCTTCGCCCATGCAACTTTGTGGTCCTTTCGTTAATTTTATTATTATTAAAATGATATGAATTCTTTTTTTTTATTAGTGGTTATTATTATTATTATTATTATTAAAGTTTGACACCAATTTTTATTACATAAGTTTATTTAGTATTATTGTTTTTAATGAGGTTTATAATAATGATTATTGTTATTAATAATATTACTAATTTTTTTTATTACAATTAGAATTTATTGTGTTTTTATGGAGGTATATTTATTATAGATTAATGATTAATTTATTCATTGTTATTATTTTTCTTATATTTTCATTTATGTTTCTTTTTTTTCCTTTCTTCTATTCTTTTCCCCCTTTTTTCCCTCTCCCGCCACTTTGCTACTCTCCCCTTCTCTCTCTTCCCATCATGAGGAGCCCCCCCCCCCTGTAACCCTACTTTTGCGCCGCCACCAGTCCCTTCTCCTTACCTTTGATCCCGCATGAGCCGGCCGACCACCCTTGCACCCCTCAGCCGCCAACTCTCATCCCCGCCTAGTCCACCGGTCCTCTCTCCATGTTCTGCTGCTTCTTGGACTCCCCTCCACCTGCCGATCTTGCGTCGCTCCAGTGCTGTGTTCCACCTCTAGCTTTAGGCTCTCATAGTTGCACCACACTTTGACAGCGCAGCTATTTCCCCCTCCACTTGCAACCTACCAGCGCTGCCTCTCCCCCTGCCGTGACTCCCTATTCTAGTCAGAGGTCTGCTCTACATCGCCTCCTTTTTTCCCCTTGGCTCGCAGCAGCACCGTAGCACCCAACTCACTCCGAACCTGCCTCCCCTCTTGCTGCGCGAACACCTCTCCTCCCTTGCTCCAGCACGCACAACCAGCCGCCGGGATCCCTCTCTGTCCACCGCTACACCCCGGCGGGAACCGCCTCATCCTTCCTCCTTCGCACTAGCAACCCCCTCTCACAGGACCCAACACCTTGAACTTCCTCTCCTTCACCTCGCACAACAGCTGCGACACCTAACCCACTCTTGTCCTCCCCTTCAGCGCGGAACCTCGGCTCCTCGTCGCTGCTCCTTCCTCCCTTATAGCAACCCACACGCAGCAGCGGAGCCACCCCATGGATGCAAAGAGACCTCCTGCGCACCTCCTCTTCCGGTCGGACATCTCCACCAGCTAGCGGCGCGACCCGGTGCCCCCCCTTTGATCCGCCTCCCTGCCTCCGGCTAGCTCAGTGCTCCATTTTTCCCCTTCTGCCCAGCGCCTATCTGCAGCGCCCTCTCTCCCTGGCATTGCAGCCTGTGTAGCCCAGCATCCCCAACCCTCTTGTCCACTGCACTGCACCCTGCTCGGTGCACCCCTCCTGCACATCGCGTCCAGCCCACCACCCCCTGAATGGTTTGTTTTATTTTTACTTATATTTTTACTTTTATAATTATTGTTATTATTATTAGTATTACTATTATTATTATTGTTGTTTATAATCATTATTTTATTATTATTATTATTATCATTATTATTATGATTATTCATATTATTATTATTATTATTATTCATATTATCATTGTTATTATTATTATTATTATTCATATTATCATTTTTGTTCTTATTATTATTATTATTATTATCATTATTATTATTTTTGTTGTTATTATTATTATTGTTATTATTACTATTATTATTATTATTCTTGCTTTGGCCTTTTCTTTGTTAGGGGGTTACCAACTTATGTTTGTTTTTGGTAGGATTTTTGTTTTAGAAACCGCGCGGAGTGATTTCGAGTTTGCGACGTCGTCGTGCTTCAGTTTCGAGGTGAGTGTTTCTCCCCGACGCTTGGTTTTGCATGCTCTAGTGAGTTTTTGAATGTGTCTGAGTCCTTGATATTTATTATGCAGAGTGTCGGACTTTATCACGTGTCTTTGGACACACGTTGTGTCATCGCGCCTTGGTTTCAAAGTTGTTTTGACGTCAGGCTTTGATCTTGAGGTAGGTTCCCTTTGCACTGCTTTTAAAATTTAAGTTATATTATTTCATGCTGTTTGTGCACCCTAATTGTTCAAAATCAACATTTTATTAATTGTAATAAATATGAGATAATATACGTTAATTAATTTTTAATATAAGAGGGTAAATTTTTAAATGGTTGTTTAATGTCAAAAGGATCCGTTTATTTTATACACAACACATGAAACATCCTTTTGATGAGCGGACACCCAATAATGAAAGAATGCCCATTTGTCTTTTAAACATAATTCACGGAATATAAAATAGAGTTCTGGTGTAATGAGAAATGATTTCTTTTGAAGCGTGAACAAATACTTTGGTTCGTTTGAGAAATTGCCCGATTGGCTCTTAAAGATTATTTGGAAAAAGAAAATGGTTTGGTTTGTTTTATAAAAATATTGGCAACCTGTGAAGTAGTGTTTTGTGGGTTCTTTAAATTGTTTTAAACTGGGTTTGGTCTTATAAAGATGTGGTAATTTTTTTTGAGTAGTGACTGTGAAATGTATTAAATGCCCGTTTGGAACTTTATGGAAGGAGATGAAAATGTTTTGATAAAAACCCTCTTAGGACGACTCTCATGCCTTGGTCCCAATTGATTGTTTGGGAGGACGCGCTTAGTATCTCCCAGGTACGTGAGTAGTTTAAAGGCATGAGGTGGTTCCACGGAGTGGCTCGGGGTGATGCTTGTTGTGCTTTATATATATGTTTATATGATTGGATGCTCGGTTGGCATCAGTTGGCTCACCCCTTTTTCAAACACTTGAGACATGGGAATCTGGCATATTGAGAGAATATTCTGAGAATGATTGCTGCACTGGTAGGTTATGGTACTGACCAGTGGCCCATAATAGGTGGATATATTGGGTTTATTACTATGGGATTTTCCCTCGACCTGCCCGTGAGTGGATGGTCGAGCGTATTGTGCGTTTTGATTTCATCGTGACATGTCGATAAGGATGATTTCTCATGTATTGGTGTCTTCTGGTCTATTCTCGATCTCCTAGGTTCACCCATGTCTATTCAGCTTTTGTTGCTTGCGGGACTGATTATGATGCTCACATGTATACCTACATTTCCCTTGCTGTGTGTTTTACTTTGTGCATTATGGTGTATTGTTTTCCTTGGAAAGTGATAAATTGTTTTTGATTAAGTTTCTAAAAATTGTTTTCAAATGAAAGTGTTTAATCCCCTTTGTACAAATTTGAAAATTTAAACATCACTTTTCCCCTTTCCTGAAATGTCATTGACACTAATGAAATGAACCCGAATTTTGAAATGGCTAAGGGCAATGGTTCGTACTTTGTTTTTCAGTAAAATTCTTATAAAAACATACTTTAATAAAGTGTAGTTCAAACTTGAAATGATGTTCTTTTATTTTAAAGGTAGTGCATTGGGAATAGATATCGGGCTACCCTACTGAGTTTTAATACTCACGCCTATAGTTCTTTTCTGTTTTTAGTATTTGTGCAGGCTATATCTTGAGTGCGCTCGCCTAGGGCGACGCTTGATCGTTGAGTCGGAGAGCGACCCGCGAGGTCGCACGGAGTTTGTTCGGACGTCTTTGTTTGGTTAGTTTGATTCTTGTTTGTTCCTATTTAGTCACTTTATCTGGTTTATCTTTTCTGCGCTGCTCTGTATTATTTTCGCTGTCTTATTTATTTATATTGGGCGAAATCGTTCCCACAAACTCTACTGATGCCCTGGCACTTGTCGCCAGCCCGGGAGGATCGGGAACGCCTCTCGGGCCATGTTGCGGACCAGCTCGGGTGACCGGTTCAGGGTTCACCCGGGTTGGTTTGTGACAAAATGGTATCAAAGGGAGGTTTGCTCTTAGCAGACCTCACTTTTCAGAGCACCCTTGTTATTTGGGACGTCAAGGTAGATGGAGTAGGATTTTCGGGACTTGAGGGGTAGGTGCGAGAAGAGTGTCGCGAACTCTTGCCCGTACTGATCCTCAGGTTTCCATGGGAAGTCCGGTTTAATTTGTTTGTTTGGGTTTTTATGGAAATGTTTTGCAATTGGGATACGAAAAAGGGAGTTTGGGCCATTAGTCCTCCTCACCGGCACGGCCTGGCAAGCCATGCAGAGCTAGGGGCATGGTCCAAGAAGGATCTCTGTGTCAGTGACGTGTTTGGCATATGGCCGCCAACCATATGGTCAAGCCACCCACTGACACTAGTCCCCTGTTTGAGTTTCTTTGGGTTCCCCTTGATTTTTGAAAGTGGTTTGAATTAGAAAAGTTGGTTTTGAACAAAAAAAATGTTGTTTGAAATGACATGTTTAATTTGTAGTTTGTTTTAAAAGAAGTGGTATGAATAAGTTGTTTTTGGAAAATGAAGTTGCTTTGTTTTGGCCTTGGTGTTCCGATGAGTACTCACATGCATATTGGTATGTTGGAAATGTGGATGGATCTCTGGTATGGTGGATGGATGCCCTGGGTGGCACAGATACATGCATGTGAGTGAGGCTCTAAAGAATACCAATGGCGAAGGTTTAACCCACTAAGCTTGTTCTAAATTAAAGATGTTTTCAAAGAGAAACGTTTTGATGTTATGACAATTTGTTTTCTCGGATTTTGAGCTTGTCACCTATGCAGTGTTTGATTTTGAGGTTTTTATTCATTCGTTGAGTTGACCTTGATTGGGATTTTGACTTTTCCTTATCCAGTGGTTATCCTTTTGAAGCTTCGATGGGTGATCGTAGTGCGGTTGATCAACCTAAGGATTTTATGCTTGAGTTTCGGAAGCTAGATCCACCTCTCTTCTATGGTCAAGCAGACCCTTCCGTGGTAGAGGAGTGGATGCGGAAGATTGAAAGGGGCTTTAACCTCATTGAGTTTCCTGAGTCGTTGAAGGTCAAGTTTGCAACCTTCATGGGTTCACCTTGGATGTGGTGGTAGTCATTGTCTCGGAACAAGCCCCGTCAAGAGCTTACATGGGAGTTATTCAAGACCTTGTTCATTCGCCAGTATTTCTCTGAGGAAGAAAGGGTGAGGAAGGGGATGGAAGTGTGTTGTCTGCAGCAGGGTGACGGATCTCTGTTGGAATATTTCCAGCGCTTTTTAGAGCTAGTACCTTATGATTCAGAGTATGCCACGAATGACCCCATGAAGGCTCAACACTTCGAGGCGGGTCTCCGCCCTGATCTGCAGTCGAAGGTGTTAGAGTCCAACCTAACTTCTTTTGTCGATGTGGTAAGACAAGCTTTTCATGTAGAAACTGCGATGGCAGGAGTGCTCAAAGTATTTCTCCCTCCTTCGATCCCTAAGAGCAGTGGTGAAGATTCTGGAAAGGAAATGATTAAGAAAATGGAAGTGGATGGATCATGTCGTGGAATCAATAGGCCTCAGGATCTTTCATCAACCTCTTCGGAGCGAGAGATTATTGTGTGTTATCAGTGTGGCAAGCGGGGTCACAAGAATCCATCGTTCCCAAGCGCTTCAAAGCCCTGCCAGGCGTGTGGACGCCTGGGTCACTTGCGACGATTTTGTCGGGGCGTTGCAAGGAAGCGTCGCAGAGGAAGTTCTCAGAAGTAATGTGTTGTAGGGTCCTTATTCAAAGTTTCCAGTGTAAGTTTCCTTTCAGTGTAAGTGATCTATTATCGTGGCCTATGTATGGGTGTTGTTTTGGGTTTGAAATGTATGGGAACTTCACGGGTCTTTTGACAAACTCTGGCTTTCAATGCTGGTATGTTTTTAAATTTTAAAATCTTGTCCTTTCGTTTGTTAAATCAAAAGATATATGTATCTCATAGGGATTTTCAGAACCTGACTGTGAGGAAGAAGATGCTTCACCCATCAGAGCTCCAGCCAAAAGGTCTCGGAGTGAAGCCGGCGCGTAGTCAGGAACCCCCAGGAAATTTCAAGGAGTCTGGTTAAAGTCGTTCCTCTATCGTCGTGGTGAGATAGTTTTGGTGCTGCTCTGGTTTCACTATCTTTGTAGTTTTCCTCTTGTCGCAAAGCGCGCGATGGACTTATCCCTCGTGTAACGTCGAGAATTGTATCTTTTGGATGTAAGTTGCTGATCAGTGACTCTGCATGGTCCACTGATGTAAATCAGTTGTGGCCCTGGTTTGTGTCCATCCCGAAGTGATGGGTTGTGAGTAGTCATACGTCGTAGTTTCAGTGATTTGATCATTGGGCCCACCCTCCCCGCCCACGGGGTTAGGGTTTACAGTTCGTATGGAGTTTTGATTCATTTCTTATCCCATTCAGACGAGAGTGAATGTTTTAAATGTTCTTATTGTGCTCTATATAGCTTTGGTAAGGCCTGATACAGGTCTAAATTTGGACTTCTGGTTGGGCACTAGTAGGTTGGTTCTTTATGGTGGGGAGACCCACCGTCTCCCTAGGTTTTCTCTTAAGTCGTTATCGAATGCGAGTTGAGATCTTATGGTGGGGAGCCCGTTCAGGCCTCCCCTCTATTGGTGATTTATTTCGAGCGAAGAGTTTTAGTCCCGCTCGTAGTCAGTGTGGTGTCTTTGGGATGAGAGGTTGGATCGTGTTGTGTAGAATCCATAGGTGTTGATCGATCGACTGGATAGTGTTGTGGCTTTCCGAGGGTGGAAAGCATTATGGTGGGGAGAATTGTCGCACCCCGACAAGGGTGTTATTTTATTTTATTATTCGCTTGGCCTTAAATTCTTTGGTTGGTTCGGTTTGAGTCGCGAACGATTTTGTTTTTTTTAACTTAGGATAAAAAGTGCGTGTTTTGGGTTTGACATAATTGGACGCACGGGTGGAGCGCGACGTCGCGCAGCTTCGCCCATGCAACTCTGTGGTCCTTTCGTTAATTTTATTATTATTAAAATGATATGAATTCTTTTTTTTATTAGTGGTTATTATTATTATTATTATTAAAGTTTGACACCAATTTTTATTACATAAGTTTATTTAGTATTATTTTTTTTAATGAGGTTTATAATAATGATTATTGTTATTAATAATATTACTAAATTTTTTTATTACAATTAGAATTTATTGAGTTTTTATGGAGGTATATTTATTATAGATTAATGATTTATTTATTCATTGTTATTATTTTTCTTATATTTTCATTTATGTTTCTTTTTTCCCTTTCTTCTATTCTTTTTCCCCCTTTTTCCCTCGCCCGCCACTTTGCTACTCTCCCCTTATCTCTCTTCCCATCACGAGGAGCCCCCCCCCCCCCTGTAACCCTACTTTTTCGCCGCCACCAGTCCCTTCTCCTTCCCTTCGATCCCGCATGAGCCGGCTGACCACCCTTTCACCCCTCGGCCGCCAACTCTCTTCCCCGCCTAGTCCACCGGTCCTCTCTCCCTGTTCTGCTGCTTCTTGGACTCCCCTCCACCTACCGATCTTGCGCCGCGCCACTGCTGTGTTCCACCTCTAGCTTTAGGCTCTCACAGTTGCACCACACTTCGACGGCGCAGTTATTTCCCCCTCCACTTGCGACCTACCAGCGCTGCCTCTCCCCCTGCCGTGACTCCCTATTCTAGTCAGAGGTCTGCTCTACATCACCTCCTTTTTTCCCCTTGGCTCGCAGCAGCACCGCAGCACCCAACTCACTCCGGACCTGCCTCCCCTCTTGTTGTGCGAACACCTCTCCTCCCTTGCTCCAGCATGCACAACCAGCCGCCGGGATCCCTCTCTGTCCGCCGCTGCACCCCTGCGGGAACCGCATCATCCTTCCTCCTTCGCACTAGCAACCCCCTCTCGCAGGACCCGACGCCTTGAACTTCCTCTCCTTCACCTCGCACAACATCTGCGACACCTAACCCACTCTGGTCCTCCCCTTCATCGCGGAACCCCAGCTCCTCGTCGTTGCTCCTTCCTCCCTTGCAGCAACCCGCACGCAGCAGCGGAGCCACCCCATGGATGCAAAGAGACCTCTTGCGCACCTCCTCTTCCGGCCGGACATCGCCACCAGCTAGCGGCGCGACCCGGTGCCCCCCATTTGATCCGCCTCCCTACCTCCGGCTAGCTCAGTGCACCATTTTTTCCCTTCTTCCCAGCGCCTATCTGCAGCGCCCTCTCTCCCTCGCGTTTCAGCCTGTGTAGCCCAGCATCCCCAACCCTCTTGTCCACTGCACTGCACCCTGCTCGGTGCACCCCTCCTGCACATCGCGGCCAGCCCACCACCCCCTGAATGGTTTGTTTTATTTTTACTTATATTTTTACTTTTATAATTATTGTTATTATTATTAGTATTACTATTATTATTATTATTGTTTATAATCATTATTGTATTATTATTATTATTATCATTATTATTATGATTATTCATATTATTATTATTATTATTATTCATATTATCATTGTTATTATTATTATTATTATTCATATTATCATTGTTGTTCTTATTATTATTATTATTATTATCATTATTATTATTTTTGTTGTTATTATTATTATTGTTATTATTACTATTATTATTATTATTCTTGCTTTGGCCTTTTCTTTGTTAGGGGGTTACCAACTTATGTTTGTTTTTGGTAGGATTTTTGTTTTAGAAACCGCGCGGAGTGATTCCGAGTTTGCGACGTCGTCGCGCTTCAGTTTCAAGGTGAGTGTTTCTCCCCGACACTTGGTTTTGCATTATCTAGTGAGTTTTTGAATGTGTCTTAGTCCTTGATATTTATTATGCAGAGTGTCGGACTTTATCACGTGGCTTTGGACACGCGTTGTGTCATCGCGCCTTGGTTTCAAAGTTGTTTTGTCGTCGCGCTTTGATCTTGAGGTAGGTTCCCTTTGCACTGCTTTTAAAATTTAAGTTATATTATTTCATGCTGTTTGTGCACCCTAATTGTTCAAAATCAACATTTTATTAATTGTAATAAATATGAGATAATATACGTTAATTAATTTTTAATATAAGAGGGTAAATTTTTAAATGGTTGTTTAATGTCAAAAGGAGCCGTTTATTTTATACACAACACATGAAACATCCTTTTGACGATCGGACACCCAATAATGGAAGAATGCCCATTTGGCTTTTAAATATAATTCACGGAATATAAAATAGAGTTCTGGTGTAATGAGAAATGATTTCTTTTGAAGCGTGAACAAATACTTTGGTTCGTTTGAGAAATTGCCCGATTGGCTCTTAAAGATTATTTGGAAAAAGAAAATGGTTTGGTTTGGTTTATAAAAATATTGGCAGCCTGTGAAGTAGTGTTTTGTGGGTTCTTTAAATTGTTTTAAACTGGGTTTGGTCTTATAAAGATGTGGTACTTTTTTTGAGTAGTGACTGTGAAATGTATTAAATGCCCGTTTGGCACTTTATGGAAGGAGATGAAAATGTTTTGATAAAAACCCTCTTAGGACGACTCTCATGCCTTGGTCCCAATTGATTGTTTGGGAGGACGCGCTTAGTAGCTCCCAGGTACGTGAGTAGTTTAAAGGCATGAGGTGGTTCCGCGGAGTGGCTCGGGGTGATGCTTGTTGTGCTTTATATCTATGTGTATATGATTGGATGCTCGGTTGGCATCAGTTGGCTCACCCCTTTTTCAAACACTTGAGACATGGGAATCTGGAATATTGAGAGAATATTATGAGAATGATTGCTGCACCGGTAGGTTATGGTACTGACCAGTGGCCCATAGTAGGTGGATATATTGGGTTTATTACTATGGGATTTTCCCTCGACCTGCCCGTGAGTGGATGGTCGAGCGTATTGTGCGTTTTGATTTCATCGTGACATGTCGATAAGGATGATTTCTCATGTATTGGTGTCTTCTGGTCTATTCTCGATCTCCTAGGTTCACCCATGTCTATTCAGCTTTTGTTGCTTGCGGGACTGATTATGATGCTCACATGTATACCTACATTGCCCTTGCTGTGTGTTTTACTTTGTGCATTCTGGTGTATTGTTTTCCTTGGAAAGTGATAAATTGTTTTTGATTAAGTTTCTAAAATTTTTTTTCAAATGAAAGTGTTTAATCCCCTTTTTAAAAATTTGAAAATTTAAACATCACTTTTCCCATTTCCTGAAATGTCATTGACACTAATGAAATGAACCCGGATTTTGAAATGGCTAAGGGCAATGGTTCGTACTTTGTTTTTAAGTAAAATGCTTAGAAAAACATACTTTAATAAATTGTAGTTCAAACTTGAAATGATGTTCTTTTATTTTAAAGGTAGTGCATTGGGAATAGATATCGGGCTACCCTACTGAGTTTTAATACTCACGCCTATAGTTCTTTTCTGTTTTTAGTGTTTGTGCAGGCTATAACATGAGTGCGCTCGCCTAGGGCGACTCTTGATCGTTGAGTCGGAGAGCGACCCGCAAGGTCGCACGGAGTTTGTTCGGACGTCGTGTTTGGTTAGTTTGATTCCTGTTTGTTCCGGTTTAGTCACTTTATCTGGTTTATCTTTTCTGCGCTGCTCTGTATTATTTTCGCTATCTTATTTATTTATATTGGGCGAAATCGTTCCCACAAACTCTACTGATGCCCTGGCGCTTGTCGCCAGCCCGGGAGGATCGGGAACGCCTCTCGGGCCATGTCGCGGACCAGCTCGGGTGACCGGTTCAGGGTTGACCCGGGTTGGTTCGTGACATTCTGGTTATCAAAGGAAATTCTCATTCTTGTAAAAGTTTCTAATTAAATAACAATTTATTCTCATATTTAATCATTTTACAATTTGTTTCAAGTTAGTCATATTTTTAATTCAATTTCATAATCAAGGAAAAATGGTTCAAGTTCAACAACTTAACCAAAATATGTTTTCCCATGTGTGTTCCTAAAATGATGCATGTTACAAAATAATCTTATGTGTCTAGAATGATTCATGAATACTCAAATATCATGCCTTACTATTCCTTGAGTAAAAATTCATAAAAACCCAAAAAATCTATAAAACAGTAATCACAAAACATAAAAACTGTATCGCCCAATGTGAAATAATATCCAGTGGTAACAGTACAAAACAATAAAAAAAATCCCACCCCGCATACTTGGTTTTCCCATGTACATGGCTTTTCAACTCCCATGAACAAGCTCATGACCTAAGACTGACTCATAATATTCCCTTACATACCTTTCCCAAATAGTAATACAAAAGAAAAAGGAAATAAAACATGCCTTTCATACCACTTTGTAACATCCCGGCCCAGGTGCCACAACCCGGCGCCCCGAGCCAGACCGCCATATGACCCCAAGTGTGCCTCCTCATAACCCAGGGGCTACAACTAGCAGTGATTATCTAATATATTGATCATGATGAGAATATACACTATTTTATCAAATTAATTCACCAATAGAAAATAAGAAACAATAATTGAATAACATATAACCATAAACAGAATAGTACTAGGATAACAAGATAACCAAAACTAGAAATATAGAATAAAAATAAAGCTGAAAATATGTCTTTCTAATGTACATGTTAGGTGTATAAAATGAAATCCAAAATAATGACACTGACAACACCCCCATACAGGTCTTGAATCGTGTCTAGTTACCTCATCTATACTTCATCCCCAATCATCCATCTAACATTGGTTATTTTCCCTTAACATTTCCAAAAAAGAAAAGGTTTATTCAAGTACCAATCAAGAAGCTCATGTAGGGTGTCAGTACAACTTAGTATGTCACCACCAACGGTGTCTCAAAATTATCTAGTCAATAATAGTGTATAAAGTTGTATAAATAAATAAATACAATGCATAAGTAAATAGTTATCACATTATCAATTATTATTTATTTGACCACATAAACCACTGGGTTCCTGAGGACACCTGAACCTCAATACCTGCTTCATCCCATGCCTAAGAATGAACCATTTCATATTATCAATTTACACTTCATTAAAAAAATGGTATTCCATTATACATTTTATTTCAATTTATTATATAGAAAATTGGAACCATAGTCAAATTCCATCAATTTAAGTCTAGGTCATCATGTGTAGACCCTATGGGATTTAGAAGTAGCAAACCATATACCAAGCATGTTTATCAAATAAAATATCACTACATGATTTTGAAGTACCAGACTACGTTATGAACATTTTTAACAAACAATTTATCACTACGAGCTTCAGAAGCAGTAAACCATGTCCCGCACATGTTTAACAAACAATTTTTTACTACGGGCTTTAGAAGCAGCAGACCATACCCCACACATGTTTAACAAACAATTTACACCTATAGGCTTATTAAGTTTTAGACCATGTCCCCCACACATTTAACAAACAATTTACACATTTATCACAACATATCACATCATCACATGCATCTCAATATCACATGTTTTCACATTACCAAATAACCAAGATTAATCAACATTAATCCTCTTATCACAAATAAACATCACAATATTAAATTTATAAATCAATTAATTAATTATTCGAATCTCATTAATTAATTCAACAATTAATTAGTCACATAAATTCACTTTAATTAATGCATCAATTAATTAATCGTATTTATCCCATCAATTAATTCACCAATTAATTCGTCACGTATCTTCTATTAATTAATTAAACAATTATTTCACCATATAATTTCAATTAATTAATTCATCAGTTAATTAATCATTTCACAATCTCAACATCCAATAATTAATTCACAATTAATTATCCCCAATTCCACAATTCAATTATTCAATCAAATCCCTATTTCTTTAATTAATTAATTTTCCACATTAATTAATTCAATTGGGAATTATAATTTTTAAAATAACTCTATAAATTCTATAAGCACATACATATAATAGATATCAAAGCTATGGGATTTAAAAAATATACCACCTACCACAATTTTTCAATGAATAATCACCTAATAGAAATCCCCAAAATTCAGCTGAGTAATGGCATAGAATGAGATTTGGATCAATAACCTAAATCAATTTTTAAAAATTAAAGATCTATTAAATCTAGATCTTAATCTGAAATACTAGATCAAGATCCAGAAAACTAGGTATATATCCAATAAAAATATATAATAAATGTTCCTAAAGAAAGAGAGAAGAAATGAGGATGAATGAGAAAGAAATTGGGATGAGATCCTATTATCGAATGGGGTGTAGATCTTTGATCCCGGCTTCGAATCACCAATAATGGGGTTCATGGGATTTGAATTTTTTCTAGAGGCTCTAAAATTGTGAATGAATTCCAAGGGTCAAATGGGGGTTAATTTGGGATTAAAATGGGTGTTTGGTAATTTTTAAAACTAATTTTTTGGTTAATTAAAATATCGCACATGGTTTTCTTGGAAAGGCCACATGGTTTTCCCTAACTATATTCCTAAAACATATGCCAATTTTATAATGGTGCATAGTAACTCCTAATAGGATGCCCTATTTGACAGACCATGCACCAACCGTGTAATTTCCCTCAGTCTAGGTTTGCACGGTTTGCTGGGTTAGGGCGCACTATTGGGGAAAATCGTGAACCAATCATGTACTACTATATTTATTCAAATTTTCTCAAATTTCCACCAAAACACACATCAAGGTAAAACCACAAAAAAATATTCTCAACATAAGGCAAAAGTGTATCTGCAAACCAGCACAGACAACTCCAAAAAAGTAGGTGCTCTTACAGTTTCCTATTTGATGGAGGCGGAGATAGATAAATATTATTCCATATACATAATAACATCGCAGTATATGGGATATAATTGTGTTATTTAATACATAAGTGAACATTGTAAAAGAATAAATAAAAATAATGATCTTAGTGAAGACAATTACCTTCTCTGAGAGAACCCTCCTTCAGATCTCTTCCTAAGGACCCTTGGGTTGGTATTTTGTAAAAAATAAAAGCTCTATAATGTGGATAAGGATGTTTTTGATGTATTTTTTTAGGTTTTAGTCGATCCAAATTTCTTAAGGGGTGTGAAAAAAGTGAGGCTAGTAATTTCCATTTTATATTTTAGAAGTGGAATATTTTTCTAAATAACAAAAGGTATTCAATAATGGGAAGTCATTATCATTCCACATGCATCCAAAATTTTAAAATAATGGATTTGATGGATTATATGGTCTATTAATTACTCCACCACAAAAAATACATGTTTTTGACATGTAATTTTATAGCCTTTAGGTTTACTTAATTTTACCTTTTTAGTTATTACAATGATAACTTGTGTTTTTAACCTAGTTAATTTAGCCATTAATTAAAAAATAAAACAATCCTAATTATAAAATATATAAATAATTATTCTAAATATTAAATAGAATCAATAAAATTGAAATTATATAATATGGAAAATTAATATTAACACAAGCTCATGTTATGTCAAAAACCTTATTTGAACATTAACCATGTTTGTTAATCTATAATTGTTTTTACTAATTACTATGAAAAAAATTAAGTATAGATTATTACCTGATATTATTTATGATAATTACAAATATGGAATCTATTTTTATAAATTTAACTCTCAAAAGTGGAAGAATTTAATTTAAAATTAAACTTCTAAGCACGCCAAAAAATGGGTTTTC
Organism: Viscum album; assembly: GCA_963277665.1. Taxonomy (NCBI): domain Eukaryota; kingdom Viridiplantae; phylum Streptophyta; class Magnoliopsida; order Santalales; family Viscaceae; genus Viscum; species Viscum album. The sequence goes on from OY728135.1 coordinate 999,830,471, forward strand.
TAAAGAAAAACATTCAAAAGTTTAAAATATTATAGTATCACAATTAAATATTAAATTGATTATAATAATCTAATGTAGTTAATTTGTAATATAATTTAACTAATTTAACTTTAAATATAATTTAAAATATAATTTAACTTTTTATATAATTTAAAAGAAATGATAATTTTCAATATAAATACATATTTTTCAATATTCATGGAATAATTGATATTTTCAAAAATTATCTCAAAAATTCACCCAAAGATAATTTTGAAATTCATAATTAAAAAATAAATTTTATTTTTTAAAATAAATTTTCTCTAATTGGTAATAATTATTTTTAATTTCTTTGGTCAAACTTTGACTAACCCACCTTTTAGAAAAATACATCTTTTTATAAAACATTTATTTCTCCTTTAAATGTTTATTATTTTATTTATAATCAATAAGTAATTATTTAATTTATTTTATAAATTTTTAAAAGCTATAATTTTTATAGTTTAGTTATTACTATTCTTACTTTCCGACTTAAGTTCATATGTTATAATGGTCATGTTTATATAATAAAATTTTAATAGTGTATCACATTTCATTTAAACCCGGCATTATGTACATCACAAGCTTTCAAATATATTGAATTTATTTCAATATAAATATATTAAAAAGTCGTGTACTGTTAAATTATATTCTAATATTGGTGTTTCATGTTATATATGTTAACAAGCATGATTTTCATCTTTTAAAATCTCGAGATGTTATATCTACCCCTTAAATAAATTTTGATGTCATAGTTTAAACTTAATCTCGGTAATCAAGGGCTTGAAATGTGAAAATACTATTTTTAGAAACTGAAATTGTAAAAAATGTTTAATAAAATTTCCACATGATAAGAGAGAAAGGTAATTAAAAATTTCACATAACTACGTTTCTATGTAGGATAACATTGGTGGGAAATAAGGACATGAACATGAAAGGGGATATTGATTCCCAATGATTAATAGAGAGTGATAGAGATCATTAATCATAAGAAATTAAATTATTAATAGGTATTTAAGGACCATAAAAACATAATATATTGGATTATTTAAAATTCCATTTAATTCATCATATATGTAGGTTTTATGATAACATTTTTGTTTCAAGATCCTTTTCCCAAAGTTTAGGGATTATTTTATTATCCATGAATATAAGGAAATATACATACTTGATATATATTTATACTTTATAAGCACAATTTCATCCTTTGGTTGTGATTATCTCAATTTCCACTTAATCTCTAACACCAAAAAATTAATATCCATAAATGTATTAATTTTATTCCTGAAGCCCTAAAATTACCTTTTAACTGATTGTAAGATCAATAAAAGAGTGTAAATTTATTCATCCTATCTCTTGATATTTTTCAACACAGAAATGGTTGAAATAATTTATCCAATAATACTGAAAGTTCAAATTAACCCATTCCATATATATTTAACCATAAGGCACATCCAAAATACTTATAACCAAACTCAGTGTCTAAAAATTTTGATGTAATTTCACTAAATTTACAAAATCAACTTAAAAGTATATTAACCATAATGTATCACTTAATTTAAAATTCATAATATGTGATTACCTTGATAAATATAAAAAAGTAATGAAAAATATGAAAACTTATAAATATAAAATCCCATGTTTCCGAATATATTCCATAAATCCTAACATGTAGTGAAGTCTGGCAATTTTAACATAAAACCAAATAACTAACCAATTTGAAGGTCACTAATACTATCCCATAAAATTCACTTTATAATTAATATCTCAACATTGATCACATATTAAGGTTTATATTCCTTCAATCTTGTGTCTTATGAGAAGTTAAACTTTCCACTAAATCACTATCCATGACACAATTATACATATGCTTTCAAATACTTAAAGAAATATTACTATAGTATAATCTTTATAGATTTAATAATTATTATAGCAAATGTATCATTGATAAAATAATTCTAGAACATATTTATTGAATCCAAATACAAAATAAAATTAATCATTACTATTTTAAAATATCAATAGTATAAGATTCACCTTAACCCCTTAGCTTCTTCTGAGGTATATTCCCTTTACACTTCATAAATTTATTGGAATAGTTCCCTATCTCCATGTTTTCAGAGCATTTTACTTTAAGGGATTATCAATTAACCTTTAATTCAGGATCATAATGTACTTTTTATTCATAATTGATGAAAATGAATTTTTCTTTTAGGCATGTGCCAAGGTTTTTCTTTCAATAAGTATCAGATGTGGGGAAATCATTCTTTCCCTTCATCCCTTTTTATATTTTTTAAATTTAATCCTTTTCTCCTCTTTCATCACATAAAATCCATAAGACATGGAGAGTTCCTTCACTGTCTAGATAGCACATAATAATATGTTCTCATATTATAATAATGAATGGGATATTAGTTATTCTATATTAATTACCATTAACCTATCAAAAAAATAGTGAATATTTCTATTTGGATTATGTACATAGTTCGTATAATTCCTTAATAGCATTGAAAAATTTTCTTCACACTTATAAAAATTATCCTCTTCCTTTTGTCTTAGAATTAGGAATTTACTCTCAATATCTACTAGTTTTTAATGGGGAAAATACTTTTCCAAAAATAGTTACATAAAATTATTTCATTACATGAATGATATGTCTTCATTATCCTTAGTTTTTTATATCAATAACCACCACTAATACTCATATAATATGAGATGATAAAATTCCAAGAAAATTTTATCCCCTTCATTAATACCCAAAGCAAGAAATGTCTTCTCTAAGGAGCTTGTTCATTACTCATCTAAATATGGAATTTTAGTCCCATTAAATTATAGTGACAACTAATAAATAAAGTGGTATAACATTATTGCACCACATTTTGGATCATAAGTCTTCTCCATATAGGAAATATAATTTCTCCTAACTAGATCAGGCTTCTCTAATATGGTTATAATTTGGTCTGTTCCACTTGCATCTCCACTTCCATTTTTATTATCCTGACCTAGTGGGAAATATATACATGGAGTATTACCATTAATATTGTTCTCATTCCTTATTCTAGGGGACATTTATAAATATCATAATTCAATATATTAGATAATTAAATTATGAAGCATAATGTATAATCCCAAAACTAGTGAGACACTTGGATTAAATTGAAAATTTTATCCATGGATAATCTCACAATCATAAACATTGTTTATTTGGGAATGTTTTCAAATAATAAATTATTTTCCAATCCTTATTAATGGTTTATAAAGAAAATTTAAATTAACTAAAGAATATAACCAAGGAGTGTCAAACGAGATGCACAATAAGGCCCATTTCCTTATACAAGTTAATGATCCAGTCATTCTAGACATGCCTTTTTCAGAGTTTTTACACCTTGGTATATCTATTTAAGAACCAAGTCCACTTATCATATCCATATGGAGATATATTCCAAGTAAAAACAAATAATATATATCTTAGAAAATCATTATGATGTTATCATCTACATAGACTTATCCAAAAAAGTGAGTTATAGGTTTACTTTCCCAAATCTATGTTTTTGTTAATCTAGTTCCCAAGGTTTATACTAAATTTAATCTAATAAAAACTATAAATACCTCAACCCTAGTATCCAAGATTCATTGTTTACATTATTACATTTCTACTAGAAATAAGGTATCCCATTCCAATGTACTGAATATTTTAGTATTTGTGGTAAACTATATATACACTTTAATTTCAGGTACTTTTTAAAACATAAAACTCACAAAAGTATTTTCTTTGAGAACCTCATTATTTCTCAAAGCATATCCCTGGATATAAATTAAAAAAACACTTCTCGATATCCTAGGGAGATAAGAATTTGGTTCGATCAGTTGATCGATAAGGGGAAGAGTAAATCATAATCTATCATGAATAAATAATAATAATTAATATGGAAAGGTAAATACCTAAAACACAATACATTTAGATAATAACTTGATCATGTTTTTTTGGACTAAAAGATGATAAAATAAATCCATATAAATAATCACTTGTTCTTGAAACTTATCCAAGGATATTTTAAATAATTTAATAAACACATGTACCTCAATAACTTATCTCATAATGAGGGAAATTCATAATTTCATGAATCATAACCATACTACCAAGACTTTAAATAAGAAGGTTTAAAACTATTAGAAACCCCATTTCATTAGGCCAAAAGGTTTTTCTTATGAGAACTACTGATTCGTCAATGGTCTATGTAATTCTAGGACCCACCCTTCACTTCATAATTTAAATGAATTCATTATATGAAAGGTGTGAAATATAGTCAACATATACATTCGTATTGAAAAACTAAAATATGAAACTTTAATACTTACTCTAATCTAATAAACATAATCCAAAACCATCTATAATAATATAGTGAATGTAAATAAACATGTAAATCCTCAAAAAACAACTAATCATAAACCATTAAAATAAAGAATAAGGATTATATCAATTAAAAATATCCCTATTGGATCATAATTACAATATAAGGTTAATGTCGTTGACGAATAGAAACACCATAAAAGTTTTTTAAAAAATTGAAGAGGAAAGTAACCTTTTCATTTATAAAATCAAATTTTAAAACTAAAATTTCAAAAAAATTAAAGAAACATTTTAAATATATGAAATAATTTATAAAATATTTATTGTTCATGAATGTGGAAAATTTTATTCATTTCATACTTGTAAAAACAAATATTACATTCACATTTTCAAAAAAAATCCAAATAGGAATTGTTTGGAAAAATACATGATGATTCCCTTAAAAACATATTATACAAAGTCAAAATGGGTAAAAATCACTTAAATATATAATTTTTATAATGTTAAAAACATTTTTGAAAATTATTTTAGAAAATATGGTTTGGGATGGAAAATATGTTTAGGCTAAAGTGATAAATGAAGTAGGATTGTATTTAAAAAAAATTTATGAATAATTTTAAATACTAATGAGTTAAAAAAATGATACTATTTCTTGAAAATATCCTGAATAACCTATAGAGAGGAAAATAAATTATTTTTTGTATATAAATTTTAAATAATTTCCCTAAGGGATACTTAAACATAAACAACCTCAGATAATGATATGATTGTGAAATAAACCCTTTCCACAATGGTAGGATTAAAATCATAATCCCCATGAAAAAAATAACCTAATATAAAACATTATATACCATATAGATAAATATATTCTTGATATAAAATATCTAAAAGTGTAGTATATGAACCACACAAAGGAATATGTGGTGAATATGGCGTATGTCTCACAGAAGTAAAAGTGAGTCAACAAACCATTACCTTAGGTTTGAATATGTTCATATGTGTTTGATTATCCTTTATAATAAATATAGGTTTATTATAAATCTATTAAATGAAAATAATCAAACATACCCAACCATAAATTATCCTCTTATAAAATTTTACCACTTGTTTTTTAGTAAAAATTAATTATTTTCATTATTTCAGGTGTTAATTGCCTTGTTTTCTCATCAATGTTTTTTCTTGAATAATCCAGTACTTATAAATAGGGTATAGTTAAATCATCACTTGAATGATATTAATTTTATAAAAATATATTTTTATTCATTAGACACATCATTATAACCATTCTTTAAAATTGCGCATAAAAAATGAGTCACATCTCTTCATGGAGATGGTATGTCATACGTATGCATGAGAAACGATATCATTAGATTAACGGGTGAAAGTGGAAGGAATTTTATGATATATTAGTTTTACATAATTTATATCATTCTATATGTATCACATGTATTCATTAAATATATCCTTATTACTTTTCATGTAGCGTGTAAGTGAAAAACAAATCACATCACTTCGTGGGGAAGTAGTCCCCTATACACACAAGTGACATTTTTTTATTTTAAAAATAATATGTATAATTATATCATAAATATTATATATTTATATATACATTATATCCATAATTACATCCAATCTAGATAACTATTCATATAGAATGAGTTGCATTAGTTCACAAGTCGGTAATACATCGTACACATGATTGACGAATTCGTTTTCCATTTGATGGATGTAGATATGGATAAACATTATTCCACAAAGATAATAAAATTTTAACATATGGTAGGTACTTGTGTTAATATTTTTTATTTTGGAAGACATAATTTTAAGTTTTAGGTGATGAAAGAACATTAATGATCTTAGTGAAGACAATTATCTTCTCTTCAAGAAACCTCAGTTTGATCTCTTCTTTATGATGCTGGGTTTGGTGTTTTTGGAAGACTAGAATCTCTATAATGGTATAATGATATTAGGTAGGGATTGTTTTAGGGTATTTTCTATAAACATTTCTTTATAAGTGTGAATAGGTTAGTGGAGTGAGTTTCCTTTTAAAATTGAAGAGGTGTGGAATTATTGAAAATACCCAAAACAATTGAATAATGGTAAGTCATTATCTCCCCAAGTGACTCCAAATTTGTTAAATAATGGATTGGATGGATTATATAGTTGATCTATACTTCCATAAAAAACACATTTTTTGAAATTTTATTCCTTATCCCTTAAGTTTAATTAATTTTACCATATTAGTTTTCACTACGGTAACTACTATTTTTAACATTGGTTTTTTAAACGATGATTCCATGGTCAAAGGATTAAACCACTAAAATATATAAAGATAAAAAGGTTACAATATTATAATGGAGAGTAATTTATTACAATCATTTTGATGTAGATGGATCAACTCATCTAGAATATTCTTTCTTCGTGTGTTATTTTTGTAGACACCCTTATTAGTAATACCATCTGCGAACATATTTTCCTCCCTGTAGGCATGAGTGATAATATGATTGAGTTATGATAGGTTTCAGAGGAAGGTGATCCATTTAGAAGTGAGGTTCCACACAAGGTGAATCATACTATGCCTAAGATATTGAACAATGGTAGTTGAATCAATTTAAATCCATACGTTGTTCTTTATTTTTTGTCATATCAAATCAACTGTATTGATGAAACTAAACATCTCTGCTTCTAGGGAGGAGGCATGTCATGACCCATCCTCGGGGCATGTGCCATGACTACCCCATGCCCGCCTTCCATAGGCTAGGGGCTAGGGACTAGCACCAAAGGCGTAAATCTCGATAAAAGGGAAGGCATTGCCTTTTATATAGTAAACAAAAACACAACAGAGTACGCAAGTGAAGTAAGCACTAAGAAAAACTGGGTACAAGGTAAGTGCTGAAAAGTAAATGGGCCAGTATACAATCCCAACTGAAAGTATAGTACAACTGAAAGTAAAGTACAAGAGTAGTATGTAAAACAACAACACTGATTCGTCCTCCAGAAATCCCACCTGAAAGGTGGGTATAGATAGTCTCCTCAACTCCTTGGGTCCGGCCGTCCGCTCCGTGTACATCCAGCCAAGTGGTCCACCTCCGGGTACCGCCCAGCTCCACAAGCCTCCACCTCGATCAGTGTTGTCTGTCGTCTATATCCAACACAACGTAGTGCAGGCATAGCCCGTGCAGGGGTGAGTATACGATACTCTGTAGGGGCCCTGAGGCCCCTGAAGATCTCTCAGATTCCACAAAGGATAAACCACAAAGGAAAGATACAATCACGAAGTATCAACCGACTTTACTTAGGTATATTCCCATACATATACCTAAGTCATCAATTACAAAACAGCTCCAACTCTCAATCCCAAGTACAACCCAGTCCAAACAGGTAAACACAACCCAGTCCACACAAGAAAGAAAGTCAATCACATCGATGATAATGATTGAAAATCTAGACTCAGCTCACACAGGTATACATCTTTCGTATAGCGATAGAGATGATCAGATGTAGTCACTGATTCATCAAAGTTGTTGGACCCACATAGGATACAAGTCCAGCTAAGCTGTCGGACCCACACAGGATATAAGACCAGCTACTCTGTCGGACCCACACAGGATACAAGTATAGAGGTCAATACTGCTGGACCCACACAGGATACAAGAATAGTAGTCATCGCCGTCGAACCCATGGAGGATCCTAGTACGGTAGTCGTAGCTGTTGAACCCACAGAAGATTCCAGTACAGTAGTTGATGCCGTCGGAGCCAGCTCTAGGGTTCCCGCACACAGCATGCTCAATTCCAGGAGGGTCCGCTCCTCGTGCAAGATATTCGATACATCAACTGTCACGAAGTCCATAGTTTATGTGTCCCAAAGTTCTGTCTCGTCAAAAGAAACTCAACGCGACAGATGGTGCGTCAATCGGACGCCCGGTCTGAGAGTTATTGGCTTTTCCGTCCCAGGGGCCCGGTTGGTTTTTAAGATAAAACCAACCCTACTGTACTCCAGCTGCGCCCAAAACTCATGTGGAGTATTCCAAAAGAATTTTCTCAACAAAATGAATTCAACGTAGTTGACGGCATGTCAATTGGACGTTTGGTCCTTAAGTTATAAGTGTTTCTGCTCTAAGGGCCCGGTTAGTTTCGGGTTCGGACCAACCCGTTCATACCCAAACTTCTCTGAAACCTTGATTTTAATATACTGAAATAATTTTATTGATCCAAATATTTCTACACAACTGATGGTGCATCGATCGGAGGTCTGTAGGTCAAGTTATGGGCAAAAGACCAAAAAACGGTCCGAAGTGGGGGTCTGGGCCTGGTCTGACCCGGCCCAACCCCCCCTAGGTCAGCCCAAACCGGGTCGACCCAACCCGGGTCCTAGTCCGGCCCGGCTGGGTGCGGCCTGGCCCAGGATGGCTCGGCCCAGTCCGCGTGACCCACCCCGGCCCGGCCGGGGGGGGGGGGGGGGGGGGGGGAGTGTGCTGGCTCAGCCAGTTGGCCGAGCGGGGGGCGCAGCCCCTGTTTTCTGCGGACGTGGCATTAGGGTGGTGCCACTGGTCAACCATATCCTACGCGGCCACGAAATCCTCCACCCTCGCCACCGCGGCTGATGTCGCGGTGGGATTCTGCCGAAGGCGCCGCCGCGGGCCATCGGAGTCATTCTGGTGGTCTGTTTTTTTCTCTCTTCTGCTCCTACGGTCATCTCGGGACCCGAGCTCCACTACGAAGGCTCCGATTTGCCATTGCAGTCCCGTTTTGTCATCGCCAATCACCCCACGCATCAAGAATAAAATAGCAGTGGGTTTGGGCTTGTTCCTTAACCCACACCCACCATGTTAGTGGTTCAAATTGTCACCCAACAATTTAATCGCCAAGTAGGAGGGTATAATTCTCATAAAAGAAAAATATTCAAATTTTCCACCTACCTCAACAATTGATGTCGAACGTCGGTGTTGCGGTAGATGGCTTCTCCGGGAAAAGAGATCGTAGGAGACGTCGGAGTGCGCCTAGGAGGAAGCGGCGTCTCCTCTCATGTCGTGGAGAATAGAATGGGTGTCGTATCGTCGTTCTTCAAGGAACCGGCGTTCTTCGTAGATGGAGACATCGTTCTTCATCGTAGGCCGATATTCTTCCAAAAACTCAAGATCACTCCTGATCTTCCTTTCGCACAACGGAGCTCTCCCCAAAATTAAATAATAGGATCCTCCTATTATTTAATTACACAAGCAAAAAAACTCCCAAAATTCAAATCCCCACATTTAATAAATGTGTTGAAAATTTATTAAAGGGAGAGGTAGATCCCCATTAATTATATGCATTAGAAAATAATTAGTAGTGAGGGTTTTCCAAAATTAATGAGGGGGTTTTAAAGAGTTAGAGGAAAATTGAATTTTTGGGGCTCATGTGGGCCCCACATCTCTAACATCCACCCTTGGGTAGTTAGGTGACTGTGGATCCCACCCTTAACTACCCATGGGAGGAATTAACCTCCCTAGATATAAAATAAAATTGTACAACAATTTTATTTACTTCCCTAATAAACCCCAAAAAGAAACTTCAAACCCACATAAAACTCAACTATGGTAAATGTCCCCTTAAGCAATTACTGGCGCTGTGAGTTCATCGTTACCCTCGGATTTCAATTTCGAGCATTGGTTCAAAAGATAGGAAAACTTGCTCGTTCGTTCACTAAACATACCCAAGCTGAACGTCGGAAATTGATTCCGGGCACACCGGGCCTCAAAACCAAGCACCGTCAGAAGCCACAGATTCATAAAATTCCAAATTATTTAAGAAAAAAAAGTTTCCTTGAAATTCATGGGTATTTATAATACTCCCACCTCAGGTCTTTGCACCCCCATAAAGCTACAACATAAACTAAGGAAACAAATGAGGGTACTTTGAACGCATCTGGGCCTCCCGCTCCCAAGTGTTGTCCTGGAGGTTCCCGTGCTGCCAACGAATGCGCACCAGAGGAATCGACCATCCATGTAGGACCCACTCCTATCGATCCTCGATACCCACAAGGACCTCTGCAAAAGTCTCCCCATCATTGATGTCCAGCTCCCCATGGTCGATGATATGCGTCGGGTCATGCACGTATCTCCTCAGCTGAGATACGTGGAAGACATCGTGCACCCAGTGCATATGAGGTGGAAGGGCTAGGAAGTAAGCCACCTTACCTACTCTACTGAGGACCTGAAAAGGCCCGATTAAGCGCAGAGATAAATTGCCGCCCTGGACAAATATCCACAATCCACGCCGAGGTGAGACCCGTAAGAAAATGTGGTCGCCATCCTCAAACTCCCGTGGCCTTCATCTCCTATCAGCATAGGACTTATGTCTGTTCTGTGCAGTCCTCATCCGCTCTTGGATGATCTGGACCTTCTCTCTCATAGCCTAAACCATCTCTGGTCCTAGGAGTGCTGACTCCCCCAGGCCAGTCCAGCACATAGGTGATCTGCATGGTCGGTCGTACAGTTCCTCATAAGGATCCATCCTGATGGTGGAGTGGTAGCTGTTATTGTACGCCAACTCCACCAAGGGTAGGTGATCCTCCCAACTGCGACCAAAGTCAAGTACACATGCACGGAGCATGTCCTAGAGTGTCTGAATGGTCCTCTTCGTCTGGCCATCCGTCTGAGGGTGAAAGGCAGTGCTCAGGCGTAGCTGCATCCCAAACGCCTCATGTAACCCCTTCCAAAGCTGGGAAGTAAAGCGGGCATATCGATCGGAGATGATAGAGGATGACACACCATGATGTCGTACGATCTTCTGGATGTAGAGGCGTCCCAAGCTCTCTACTGAGCCCTTCTCCCTGATCGGCAGGAAGTGGGCTGACTTGGTGAGTCGGTCGACAATCACCCATATAGAGTCATGCCCTCTGGAAGTACATGAAAGCCCTGTCGCGAAATCCATGGATATCCCATCCCACTTCCACTCTGGTACCTCTAAGGGATGTACCAAGCCTGCAGGTTCCTGGTGCTCTACCTTCACTTGCTGACAAGTGAGGCATTGAGAAACGAACTCTGCCACATCCTTCTTCACACCCGGCCACCAGTTCTATCGTCTTAGGTATGGATACATCTTTGCAACTCATAGATGTACCGCTAGAGGGGAAGTGTGGAACTCCCTTAGCACCTCCTCTTGTAGTGAAACTGGTACCATGGTACGACCCCTGAAAAGGATGATGTGCTCCCCGCCTTCAAAAAATCCACCAGGTGCCAGCCCTGAGGATATCTGAACATGTCACGCCTCACAGTCAATGTCTCCACGTTGTACCTCTCTGGCCTGCTGAAGTAGTGGAGGAGTGAATGTGAGGGACTATAGATAGGCCGCCCCATATCTATCCACGAAGGATATCTACAAAGCGGCTAACTACTCGGTCGCCTCTCCAAGGAGTTGAATGCCCGATCTCTTGCTGAGAGCATCAGCCACAATGTTCCCCTTCTCAGGAGTATAGACAATATCAAAATCATAATCCTGGGGGAACTCGAGCCATAGCCACTATATCAGGTTTGGGTCCTTCTGCAAGAAAATGTACCTGAGACTCTGGTGGTCAGATTAGAATGTAAAGCGCTCGCCCATCAAATAGTGCCACCATATCTTCAGGGCAAAGACCACTGCTGATAACTTCAAGTCATGGGTAGAATAGTTCTTTGGGTGTTTCCTTAACTGCCATGAACTATAAGAGATCACTGGTCTCTCTTGCATCAGGACACACCCGAGTCCGGTCCCTGATGCGTTGCAGTAAACTACGTACCCTACGCCCTCCTCCGGCAGCCTCAAGATAGGCGCACGAGTCAATCTCTACCTCAGCTCCTGAAAGCTCTGCTGACATCTGTCTGACCACACGAATGGTTTCCCCTTCTTCGTCAAAGCTGAAAGTAGTACTAAAACTATGGAGAAGTCTAGCACAAATCTCCGATAGTACCCAGCCAGACCTAGGAAACTCCGCACCTCCGTCACGCTCCGGGGTGGCTCCCAAGCAAGTACTTCCTCAATCTTCGCAGGATCCACTGCAACTCCCACCTCAGAGATGATGTGCCCCAAGAAGTGAACCTATTGAATCCAGAACTGGCACTTTGAGAGCTTACCATAAAGCTGGTGCTCACGGAGTGGATCCAGTACAACCCGCAAGTGGTAGGCGTGCTCCTCCTCGATAGTCGAGTAAATCAGTATGTCGTCAATGAACACTACGACAAACCGATTGAGGTAAGGCTGGAAGATCCTGTTCATGAGACTGATGAACACTACTGGAGCGTTGGTCACGCCGAAGGGCATAACCAAGAACTCTTAGTGGCCATACCGACACCTGAAGGCAGTCTTCCTCACATCCTCATCTCGAACTCTGATCTGGTGATAGCCTGACTGGAGGTCTATCTCTGAGAACCATCGTGCTCCCTTGAGCTAATTGAAGAGGTCGTCAATCCTCAGAAGGGGGTACTTGTGCCTCACAGTCACCTGGTTCAAGCGACGGTAGTCGATACACAGTCGTAAGCTCCCATCTTCCTTCTTGGTGAATAAAATCGGAGAAGCCCAGGGTGAAACACTTGGTCGGATGAAACCATTCCCCTGTAAGTCCTCCAGTTGTACCCGCATCTCATGAAGCTCGGTGGGAGCCATCCGATATGCTGGAGTAGATATCGGTGATGTCCCGGGGTACAGGTCTATGTATAAGTTTACCTCCCTGCAAGGAGGTAGTCCTGGAACATTGTCATGAAAATCATCCGCATATTGATCCACTATGATAGGAAAACTCGGACTATGCATGTCAACTGCTCCGAGGATGAGACTAGCCAACTGATGTGTGATCGGCTGCCCTCTCCTCTGTGTAAGTCCATCCTATGCTGCGAAGGTTCCCTTCTCATCGGTGAAGGTGAACCTGGTCTCATCCGTGCAGACACACCGCACTTTTCACCTAATACAGTCGATCTGAGCATGGACTGTAGATAACCAGTCCATACCTAAGATGACGTCATAAGGCCTCGACGCTGTTACAAGAAGATCACAGTCGAAGATCTCGCCTCCTAGAGTTATCTCACACTGCCGGAACTAATGCGTAATCATCAAGTCTGCTCTCGTAGGAGTCTCTAGCCGTAAGGATCGATCCAACAGCTCCGTCGGAATCTCTGAGCATCGAACAAGGGCAGCAACAATAAAATAATGACTCGCACATGTGTCTATAAGAACTGAAATAAGGGTGGAGTAGGCACAGATAGTACCTCAAATCATCTCAGGTGCGTTATGGTCGTAAGCCTCAGCTTCCTGGAGCTGAGCCTACCTCTTCCCGCCAGCTCCCTATGGTCAGGGTGGACCTCCTGGGGGTGGTGGTGGTAGAGGCTTGAAACGTCGTCCACCACCCGCTGCTCGGCCAGCTCCTCTGTCTCGTCCGCCTGCTTCCTGCGGACCGCCACATTCGAACATCTACCTCTACCTGGGAGGTCCCTCCACTGTCTGCTACTCATCTGCATGGCGGGTCGGGCAGTCACAAGCCATGTGGCCCTGCCCACCACATGCATAGCACTGTTTTCTCCTCGTAAGGATGGATTTGTGCCGTGTGCCCTGCACAGCCGAACCTGTATCCTGAGGTCTCCCACCTAACTTCCTGGTCCGCTTAGACCCATGTGACATCTGTCGACTGCCAGATGCAGAAGACTCCGCTTCATGCCATCCTGCGGTGGGTCTCACTGCTGGTGGCTGCTCGGCGAGAAATCTCTCCACTAAAAGGGCTCGCTCCAGCACCCCCTCCAGCGTCGGGATGCTGAGGGGAATCGTTGAAGCTCTGATCTCATGCTTCAGTCCCTGCTCAAGGGTTCGGGCTCGGATGAATGGGTCTCGTACCGTGTCATTGGAGTAGCACGAGAGGTCGGTAAATCTCGCTGAGTACTGGGCTACTGACATGCTGCCCTATCATAGCTGTAGTAACTCATGAATGTGCACCGCATGGAGGGTGGCTGGAACAAACTCCGAGTGGAAGAGGCCCTCGAAGTTCGTCCAAAGTATAGATTACTCATCATGCACTTAGAGAATCAAGCTCCACCATCTACCTGCTTCTGCGTGCAGGAGACTCACGGAAAGGATCACCATAAGATCTGTTGGTGTCCCTACCAGTATGAAGACTCTGACAATAGCTTCCATCCAATCCTTGGCTGCCTGAGGATCCGTCTCTCTGCAAAACTCGGGCGGCCTCTGTTGCTGAAACTCATGCAACGCACTCAGGTGGCGTTCACTCTCCGCTGTTGGGGCTGGTGGTATCGGTGGCCCAGGGGGTAGTGGTACCGCAGGTGCCTTCGATGTAATGGGGCCCTGCCCTGAGGCCTCGTCGCTCGGTGGGCTGCCATTCCGCACGTTACTAGGAACCCTAGTTGGCTGCCTTCTTGGGGCCATCCTGAGAAGAAACAGGTGCACCATGGTCAAAAAGTATACCTGGTGAGCTGACATAAAGTAATCACGAAGAAAACTTCTGAAAGAAAACACACAAGCAATAAGTGTTTTCGTGTACTGAGTCGGAAATCTGAGGTTAGAGTCTTGGTGTATGGATACGTCGGCCGCCGCACCAACACTGGACTCCCTGGACTGAAAACCACACTCAATAATCTTAACACTATTGCTTCAAAGAAAGGGAGATCAGAGTAATGAGTTCTACGGTAGAACCGACTCATCTGATACCAATTTGTCACGACCCGTCCTCAGGGCATGTGTCGTGACTACCCCAAGCCCGCATTCCCTAGGCCAGGGGCCGGTGACTAGCACCAAAGGCGTAAATACCGATAAAAGGGAAGGCATTGCCTTTTATATAGTAAACAAAAACACAACAGAGTACGCAAGTTAAGTAATCACTAAGAAAAACTGGGATCAAAGTAAGTGTTGAAATGTAAATGGGCATGTATAAAAACCCAACTGAAAGTACAGTACAACTGAAAGGAAAGTACAAAAGTAGTAAGTAAAATAGGAACACTGAGTTATCCTCTGGAAATCCCACATGAAGGGTGGGTATAGATAGTCTCTTCAGCTCCTCGAGTCCGGTGGTCCTCTCCGTGTACATACTGCCAAGTGGTCCACCTCTTGGTACCGTCCAGTTCCACAAGACTCCACCTCGATTAGTGTTGTCCGTCGTCTACATCCAACACAATGTAGTGTGGGCATAACCCGTGCAGGGGTGAGTATACGATACTCGGTAGGGACCCTGCGACCCCCGAAGGACTCTCAGAATCCCTAAAAGATAAACCAAAAAGGAAAGATACAATCACTAACTATCAACTGAATTTACTTAGGTATATACCCATACATATAACTAAGTCATCAATTACAAAATGGCTCCAACTCTCGAACCCAAGCACAACCCAGTCCACACAGGTAAACACAGCCCAGTCCCCACCGGAAAGCAAGTCAATCACATCGGTGATAATGATTAAAAATCAAGACTCAGCTCATACAGTTATACATCTTTAGTATATTGATAGAGATGATCAGATGTAGTCACTGATTCATCTAAGCTGTCGGACCCACACATGATACAAGTCCAGCTAAGATGTCGGAGCCACACAGGATACAAGACTAGCTATTCTACCGGACCCACACAGGATAAAAGTACAGAGGTCAATACTACCGGACCCACAAAGGATACAAGAATATTAGTCATCTCCGTCGAACCCACGGAGGATCCCAGTACGGTAGTCGTCGTTGTCAAACCCACGGAGGATTCTAGTACAGTAGTCGATGTCGTCACAGCCAGCTCTAGGGTTCCCACACACAGCATGCTCGATTACGAGAGGGTCCACTCCTCAAGCAAGAGAGTCGATACATCAACTGTCATGAATTCCATAGTTTATGTATCCCAATGTTCCGTCTCGTCAAAGAAACCCAACGCAACAGACGGTGCATCAATCGGACGCCCGGTCTGAGAGTTATTGGCTTTTCCGTCCAAGGGGCCCGGTTGGTTTTTAAGCTAAAACCAAACCTAATGTACTATATTTGCTCCCAAACCTCAATTGAAGTATGCCAAAAGAACCTTCTCAACAAAAGGGATTCAACTCAGTTGACGGCACATCAATCGGACGTCTGGTCCTTAAGTTATAAGTGATTCCGCTCGAAGGGCCCGATTGGTTTTGGGTTCGGACCAACCCGGCCGCACAAAAACTTCAATGAAACCTAGGGTTTAATATAAATAATTGACCGTCTCGATCCAAGTATTTCTACGCAACTGACGGTGCATCGATCGGAGGTCCGTAGCTCAAGTTATGGGAAAAAGACAGAAAAACGTTCCGAAGTGGGGTTCTGGGCCTGGTCCGACCCAGCCCAAAACCCCCCTGGGTTGGACGGAACTAGGTACGGACCGGTAGGGCACGACCTGACTCATCTGGGCACGACCCGGTCTGCGTGACCTACCCCGGCCCGGCTGTAGGGGGGGTGTGCTCGCTCGGCCAGTTGGCCGAGCGGGGGGCGCGACCCCCGTTTTCCGCAGACGCCGCGCCAGGGTGGTGCTGCTGGTCAACCGGATCATGCACGACCATGGGACCCTATTCCCTCACTGCCACAGCCGATTTAGCGGCGGTATTCTGCCGATGGCGTGACGGGACGCTGGCGCGGTACTCCGCGGGCCTCCGGAGTCATTCTGGTGGTCCGTTTTTTTCTCCCGTATGCGCCTGCGGTCGTCTTGGGACCCGAGCTCCACTGTGAAGGCTCTGATTTGCCGTTGCGGTCCCATTTTGTCGTCACCAATCACCCCATGCATAAAGAATATAATAGTGGTGGGTTCGGGCTTGTTCGTTAACCCTCTCCCACTGCGTTAGAGGTTCAAATCGTCGCCCGACAATTTAAACCCCAAGTATGAGGGTATAATTCTCATAAAATAAAAATATTCAAAACTTTCCCCTACCTCAACAATTGATGTCGAATGTCGGCATCGCGGTAGACTGCATCGCGGGGAAAAGAGATTGTAGGCGACGTCGGAGTGTGCCAAGGAGGAAGTGGCATCTCCTCTCTTGTCCCGGAGAATAGAATGGGTGCTGCGTCATCGTTCTTCGAGGAACCTACATTCTTCATCAATAGAGACATCGTTCTTCGTTGGAGGCTGGCGTTCTTCCAAAAACTCAAGTGCTCTCCCAATCTTCCATTCGCACAATGGAGATCTCCCCAAAATTAAATAATAGGCTCCTCCTATTATTTAATTACACAAGCAAAGAAACTCCCAAAATTCAAATCCCCTCATTTAATAATTAGTAGGGAGGGTTTTCCAAAATTAATGAGGGGGTTTAAAAGAGTTAGAGGGAAATTTAATGGTTGGGGTTCGTGTGGGGAATACCTCTCTAACATCCTCCCTTGGGTAGTTAGGTGACTGTGGATCCCACCCTTAACTACCCATGGGAGGAATTAACCTCCCTAGATATAAAATAAAATTGTACAACAATTTTATTTACTTCTCTAATAAACCCAAAAAAGAAACTTCAAACCCACATAAAACTCAACTGCGGTAAATGTCCCCTTAAGCAATTACTGGCACTGTGAGTTCATCGGTGCCCTCATATTTCAATTCTAAGCACCAGTTCAAAAGATAGGAAAACACGATCATTCGTTCACTGAACGTACCCGAGCTAAACTTCAGAAATTGATTCTGGGCACACCAGGCCTCAGAATCAAGCGCCGTCAGAAGCCATAGAATTGTAAAATTCCAATGTATTTAAGAAAAAAAATTCCTTGAAATTTCCGGGTCTTTTCAAGGCATGGACACATGAACCAAAGTAGCATCCTAGTATGTCGCCATTTTGATTTCTACATATGATTCCATGGCCTACAAGACCAGGGTATCCATTTGAGACACCATCCACATTAATTTTTATCTATCTAGGAATAGTTGGTTACCTAAATACTTCTATAAATACCTTTGGTGGGTTGTATCTTTTTTTTACCCTGATTCATTGCATGATACTAAAATCCTTTACGAAGTTGTGATAGGTCCCTATTTGTATGATTCCATCTTCCTTAATCGCATTGTAGATCTTAATTTGAGCTGCTCAAAAATTGAACATGTTATTTTTATGCATAATAGAGTTTATTTCATACCAAATAAGATATATTAGTTCAACCACAATATTAATGAAATGTTAAGTAATTTGGGGAGAGGTATTCATAGTAGTGAATATCTGAAGTTCCAGTCCATTAGACCTCAAACCTGTCCATCTGAAATAAAAAATATCAAAAATATATTTCCTTAAAGAAAAATCAGTAACACAAGTTAGAAATAGGTGATCCCCATCCTCTCTATGTTGGTTTCACATGTGAAATTTAGAAAAAAAGTTGAATACCACATATCTGAATATTTTAAAAAGTGGGAATTATATTATGAGCAATTCTCCACACTAGGGTGAGTCGAGAGGGATGAATCCAATTTTTTTTTAAAGTTCTTTACCTAGTAGAAATCATTATTATTGGTATAGAAATTATAATTGTAGTAGAGTTTAGAGATTATAATACCATTATGAGTAGGTTACCAAACTAGTAAATCACTAGTGTTGATAAAGTTATAGTTGTTACTAATAGTACAGATTTCATTAGGTAAATTAACATCAGGGGATATCAAATAGTCATTAATGGAGATGTTAATTTTTTTGGGTAATTTCATGGGGTCAATTATGTTACAAAGATGGATTCCATTCCAGTTATACAACCAAAAATTCATTGAGGTGTCTCTATTAACTATCCATCTAGAGTGAGACAGTATTTTTGAAAAGGTTTGTCTGACGGAAGGAAATATTGAGGATTCAATGAATATGTGTTTTCCTTTTCTAAGGTTATTATAAAATCTTCCACGAAGGAAATAATATTTCTATGAGTTTTTCTTCACAATATTCCAAGTAATTTTTGGTTGAAGGGACTCATTGAAATGGTGGTGATTCTTAATACCAAGTCATCCATTATTAATGGGAGTACAACATGTTTTCCAGGGAACTGTGAAAAGTTTTCATTCAATAGTGCTTCCACTCCAAACAAAATTTTTTATTCTTTTGTTTATATTCATGAGTAAATCAGCAGGCCATTTATACACCATCATATAGTGGAACATTTTATAAATAATGGTGTATTTGATAAGAAAATTCCTCCCTACCATTTATAATGTTTTAACTTTCTAGGAGGAGAGTTGGTTATTGATCTTATAAAAAATACTTGATAAATAATTTTTTTTCAGATTTCCCCAAGATATAGGGACCCCAAGATATTAAATTGGGAAATATTCTTATTTTATTCCTTGTTTATTCATAATATTATATTTTTTGGGGACATGGAAATGTTTACCAAATAAAATGGAAGATTTAATCTAGTTAATGGATTGACCAGATACATCTTCATAGTGGGAGAGGATATCTTTATGTATTTTTATATTTTTCTTATATCCTTTTAGGAATAGAATTATATCATCAGCATTTAAAAGATGTGAGGCAATAATCAGAGTTCTTGAGGAAAATATGTTCTCAATTTTACCCCTATTGATCGAATCAGGTAAAAGTCTACTGAAGTAGTCTTAAGAGATAACAAAAAGGATGGAAAAAAGGGGGTATCCTTGTCTAACACATTTTTTACAAGTGAGGTATCCCTTTGGGGGACCATTAATCAAAATGAAGATTTGAGCAGAGTTGAAAAGGGTTTTTATGTTACTTACGAATTTGTCATTAATACCAAAGCTATAAATAATTTTGAAGATAAAACTCTAATAAATGGTATCAAAAGATTTCCTAATATCAAGCTTGAGGGAAATGTTTCCCCCTCATTGGTTCATTTTTATAAATTTTGTACTTTTAGAGGGAATAAAAATGCAGTCCTGGATATTCCTCTCTTGTAGGAAGCCAAATTGGTTTCAAGAAACAATTTTATTGGCAATAGGTGCCAATATCATAGAAAAATGCTTGTAAATAATTTTATAAACTGTGTTGATAAGATAAATAGTCCTAAAGGGTGAATTTCCAAAGAATTATACACTTTAGGAATGAAGGTAAGAAATTGATCAGTAATACCAAAAGGGATGTAGCCATTAGTGAAAAAGGATTTTACAAGGAAACGAATATCATTACAATCAATTTCCCAATGATGCTGGAAAAAAGCATCAGTAAATCCATCAGGACTAGGAACACTATCTGGATTCAAAATAAAAACCACTTCTTTAATTTCATGGTTAATTGGAATACTATTAAAGAGGTTATTATCTTTTTCCACAATTAGAAGATGAATGATATCATCCTTGATATCCTTGTTCAGATAAAGATCGTTAAAAATGTTGATACTGTAGGAGGTTACATGATTGAATAGTATCTCCTCATTATCAATGATATTATACCCATCTTTTAGTAAGGAAAGAGGTATATTATCCTTTATAGTCCTTTATAGGGCATTGAATAATTTAGTGTTTCTATCTATATCTTTAATCCATTTGATTATGAGGGTTTGTTTTCTATGATTGTATCTTAAGGTATGAAGAGAGTTTATTTTATTACTAAGTTCAAATTCTTGTTTTTGGTCTATAGTAAAATAATTGTGGGTTAAAAGATTTTGAATTTGATTGAGTCTATTTTCAAGGAATTTAATTTCATTATAATTTTTCTAAATTTTTTTCTTTGCACCGTATTTCTGATTTTTTCTTTAAAAGATTTATTTTTATAATGCAGGAAAAGGCATCATTCTAGATGATAAAATTCCAAGTATCTTTGGCAATTTTATTACAATCTACAATAATGTTCCATGAATTATTGAACCTAAAAGGAAGTATGGGTTTTCTGTCTCTAGTATTGAGGGTCACAAAAATTGGATTCTCAAAATTAATCTTAGGTAAAGTAATCCTGGATATGGTATTCCATTTATCAAGAGCTTTAAATTTTGTGAATGATCTATATAGTTTACTTGCTAAAATTCTATTGTGATATCTTCTATACCAAGTATATTTAGAACCAACCAGATTAATCTCAAAAATCTTATTGTCATCAATACAAATTTTAAATTCCTTAGTGGAGATGCTTGATTGTGAGGGTACCAGCTTTTCACTATGTCCAAGGATTTCATTGAAGTCACCGACAATGACCCAAGGTGATTGAATAGTTTTCTAAGGGAAGAAATATTTTTCTAAAGAGCTCTTCTATCATGGTATCTATTTTCGGAATACACAATAGTAAAATATAAAATATTATCATGTAAATTAATTTCACATGTAAAATATTGATGATTAGAATTAAAAATATGAAATTTACTTATAGAGCCAAGTAGAAATACCCACAATGAATCAAAAGTGTTATTATTATAAGTTACGCCTATAAAATAATAACTATATTTGTTAGGACTATTAAATAAGGAATTAAAATTTATTCTAGGCTCAAAGATAGCAAAAAACATCATCTTATACGTAGAGAGAATATTTTTTAAAGTTGTGGTGATGTCAGGGTTAGCAATACCCTAAAAATTAAAATATAAAATATTCATTTATACTTACATTTGGGGCTAGGGCCCTTATTTTTATTACCTCCAAATTTCATTCCCCATTTGGATTTTTTTAATTTCTTGATAGAATGCTCCTTGGATGTCGTTTTATTTTCCCCTGAAAAGTCATTAAAGAGTTAGGGGAGATATGATTAATTTTCATACATGTAGAGTTCTCTTCTTGATAAATTTTCTTGTTTTCATTATCCCTCTATGTATCTATCTGTTTTAATTCTTTTTTTATGAGATCAGATTCATCAAATTTTCCATCTAGTTTTTGAGTGTTGGATCCAGGCTTAGGGACAAGGTTAAATATATCAGTTGCACTGATCTATTGTAGTTCCAGGCCTTTTTCATCATCTTGCATGTGTTCTATTTTTCTATCTTCAGTCAGCTGTGTGATGAAAACTAAATTCATAGTCATATTATTGTCTATATTCCTCTCACTTTGTGAAGGTGAGGATAATTTTTGTTGGATTTTAGTGTCATAAGGCATAGTAGGGGTGTATGGGAAAGTAGGGGTGTTCAAGTGCTTGGAAAATTTCATTCCATTTTCAGATGTTGGGTCATTGGGAGTCTATGACTTCATGTCACATACTATGTTAATACTTTCATTAATAGTGTCATTCAATATAGAACTTCCATTTTGAATATCTAGGTGATTATTATCTTCTTGCATAGGATCTGCCTTGGTATCTTCAAGGAACTGAGTTTTGGTTTTTAGTGATGAAATTCTCCCCTCGATTCGTGTGGTAGAGGTAGACACAGTAAAAGAAGACTGGATAGAAGTGTGGGTGTCCAATGTCTTGCCACTTATGTGAATCTATTCAGGGGGATTGTGATATATTGCTTCAAAGGCGGGATCAAAGAGAATTTTAGTAAGAGTTCCTAATGAAGTACTATCATGTCTTCCCTGGAAATTTTATCTATACTTATCAGGATGGGCAGTATCACCCTCTACTAGATCCTTCTATTTGACAATATTTAAGACCATGATATAAATTTCCTCATAAAATACATGATCTTAATTTTACAATTCTTCTTTTTCAACCATGTCAACCCATTATTAGTTAGAAGGGTCCTTTAATGAAGATTCATCACTAGTTTTCCTTCTCCATATCTCCTGTTTTTTCATATGTGTTTCATATTTCTCCAAAGTAGATTTTTTATCCTTCATGTTTCCTCTAACCTTAGTCCAATCCTTTTCATTATGAGGATGGAATTTATTTTTCTTAAGAACTATACAATTCAATATAGAGTGTCCAATTATCTTATAATCATCACAAAAGGGTGGTTTATGCTCATACTCTATTCTGACCTCAGTGTTATAATCCATTACATTGAAAGGAATGAAATGGGGTAGTTTTGTTTCTAGATTTACCTCAACCATGAATCTTGAATAAAGACCCAAATCACCATTTAAAGTTATTTGATCTACTTTTGGAGGTACCCCTATGCAAGAGGTGAGGTCATTCAATATTTTTGGGTACCAAAAAACAGTCTACGTCCATGCAACCTAACCCAGATCTGAGCTATAGAGTTCTTATGTATAAAAGGATTGAAAGTATAATCCCAATTTGAAAGATGAATGGGACTAGGTTTAACTGTATGTTTTCATATTTCCAGGCCCAATATAATTTCTCTTATGAATTAAAAATAATGTGATAACACCATTTCCCAATGTGAACAATTTTCCAGTTGGTTGTACCCCAATAATGGGCAATTATTGGTTTAAGTTCACTAATTAGCCACAGTTTACCCCCTTTAAAGTAATATATACATATGAGTACATAGAACTTACACATTTGTTCTCTCTAATGTAGCGCTTTTGGATCAATAGCAGTTGTAGAGCTTCCATCATCGAGTTTTTTAAAAAATTGGGTCTATCATTGAGGAAGATTTTGTAAAATATAATCCCTTGAGAGCTTCCACAAAATATATTCATTTGAATTACTGAATCGTAGTTGTATTTTTTGGGGTTTTCTAGTCTTTATTTTTGAGTAGGGTATGTGTGGAAAATTAATTTTTAACACAAGCACATGTAACATACAAAACCTAGTGCTAACGATAACTACATCTATTAATTTATTATTATCTTTACTAATTATTATTAACAAAAATTTAGTTGACCTAATTACCTATTTAACTAATATATATTATTATGATTAAAAATATGGAATCAATTTTACCAAATTAAACTCACCTAATTTTCTAAAATTAATTTAAAATTAATTATATAAGCGCATCGAAAAAAACAGGTTTTCTAAAGAAAACATTCAAAAGTATAAAATGTTTTAACAATAGAATTTAATATGAAATTGATTAAAATAACATAAATTAGTAAATTTTTAATATAATTTAACTAATTTCATGTAAAAACTAATTTTAAATAAAATTTTAAATTTTAAATAATTTAAACAAAAATACAACTTTCAATAAAAATTAGTATTTTTCATTATTCATCAAAAAAATTATTCTTTTTTAGAAGATTATAAAAAATATACCAAATATAATTTCATGACATAGATTTCAAAAAATAATTTTATTTTCTAAAATAAATTTTCTAAATGAAATAAATATTATTTTTAATTATGTGGAAAAATAATGACAAACCCACCTTTAAAAAAAAAATTCAAAAAAACATTTTTTTCTCTTTCTAACGGTTCTTATTTTATTTCTAATCAATAGATAACCATTGAATTTATTTTATACATGTTTAAACAATAGAATTTTTATAACATAGTTACTTATATTTTTAACATCAAACTTAATGGCTAGTTTAAAATGGCCATGTTTAAATAATAATATTTTAATTGAGTATCATATTTCTTTTAAACCTGGTGTTGCATGCATCACAAGCTATCAAAGAGACTGAATTTATTTGAAATAAAATATATTATAAATTCATGGTGTGTTACATTCACTTATATGATTGGTATTGTTTGTTATATATACTATCGAACCTGATGTTCCTATTTAAAAATATCAAGATGTTATAGTGATGAGAAATAAAAAAATTATTTCTGGAGGTGGTAGTTCTTTGTATGCATGATTAATAATTCCATTTATCTAAGACTGATATAGAATTATGGAATATAATAAGTTATAATTTTTTAATTATAATTATTAAATATTAATAATATTAATTAACTAAATTCATTTGTGTTACCAACCATAAAATTTGGTGAAGAAAATGGACCACATCATTTTATGGTGGTGGTAGTCTGTACGTACACACAATCGATGTTGTTTTATTTCTATGTATATATGAAATCGATGTAATAATTATTGAACAGGTAATATAATAACACTTTAGTATACTAATGATGCTACTTTAGTTATATTACATTTTTTATTATTGGTTTTGAAGTGTAAATTTAAATAAAAAAAATTAGGGATTAACTGATACTCTCTTTGAGGACTTTAATTTTCTTTTAATAGCCTCCTTGAAAATGAAGGGATTATGAAAAAAAAATTGAGACAATATTATTATGAACATGAGAGAATATTATAGAATTATAAAAATGTAATATTTTTATGGTGAAATTTTAAGGAATAATGGTTTCATAATGAGGAACTATTACCTGTTTATAAGTGATGAATAGTGAATTTTTGTAAAAATACGCATTATGTTCCAATAATAACATGACACTATTTATGGGATAGTATTACCAAAAGTTTTAAATATTGAATTTTCTGGTGATCTAATGTTGATTTATCCTCTAACACTCATTTTAACATATTCTTCACATGTTTCATTCCTTTTACCCCTTGATTTTAATATTTTATCATTTTGGTTTTTACCATGGAAAATAGTTTATTCCTAAGTAATTTATATTTTAATTAAAATATAAGGTAACCCATATTTCAAAATTTTTTTGTTATGAAACAAACATTAATCCCAATATATTTTAAAATGTTTTATTACTTTAAAAAATAATTACCATTAAAATTCAAACATTTAATATATAGAAAAACTGTTTTGTATAAAACAATATTTCAACATTAAGTATTCTAAATTATATTTAGTATTGATTAAAATTTAATTGAGGGATAATATATTAATATGTAGGGGTAAAAATTATATTAAATTAATTTTTTATAAGATATTAATTTGTTTTATTATATAATAATTACACAATATTAATAAAATAATTCTTTTAGAATTTTTTTTTCATTTTCATGGTCATTAACATTAATATTTAGTAATAATAATTTTAGGCCTAAAATGAAATTAAAATTACTATATATTAATACCATGTTGGTAAAAAATATGAAATAAATTTTGAAATTATTTATATCTATAAGTGATGGAAACTAATTTTTGAAATAAAATAATAAAAACACTTTTTAGAGTAAAATATTACTTATGTTTCTAAAATAATAAACTTAAGTTTTTAGATTAAAAATAGTTCTTTTAAATGATTTATTTTAATTTATAAATATATATTTTTTAGACTAATATTTAAATGAAATGTATTTCCTTATCTTATTTCGATAATGTATGAAAAGTAAAAATATTAGAAAAATCAATATTTTTTAACATTCACCTAAAAAGAAATTATTTTTTAAAAATATCAAAAAATAACCATAAGATAATTATTATTTAATGAAATGATGTTCATTTAATATAATTAATATTCTAAAATTTGTAAAATTGTTTTTTAAATTAAAATTCAATATATTTAATTAAAAATTTCTTTTATTGAAAAATGGTTTTTTAAAACAATAAATGTTTTTAATCATATTTTTTTGGACTTTCTAATTGATTAAAATATTTTATTTATTTATTAGTTGTTTTATTATTCATAAAATTTTTTAATAATAAATATTACATAGGTAAGTTTAGTTTTGTTTGGCATGTTGATAAAGGTATCGAACATAACATTAAGTTAGAGAAAAATATACACATATTATAAAATCTCGAGGCGTTAAATTATTCCCTTAAATAAATTGATTACATAAAATTTTAATTATCATTACCTAAAGTAAGATACTAAGAGATCAATAAGAAACTGAAGATTTATCTTGAACTAAAATATACAGTATAATATCCTTCGTAATACTATAAAACTATTTACCTCAAATATGATTTATTAGGAGTTATTGAGGATATGCCTTTTACAAAATCATTTTAATTATCTTATTTTAAACCAAATCATCTAACTGAAAAGGTAATGACAATATGAAATCAAATTAGATTAAATGTTCATTATAATATGAAAACTCAATCCATATATGTCTTCTATAATAACAATTTCATTTCAACCTATGACACTTTTGGTTTGACTATGATAAAACTGGAAGAAACTATCCCTCTTTAAATTTAACCTAGGTCGTATATAGTAATTTTCATATTATTTTATATAACCTAAATCATCATAAAATTTTAATATATTAAAATCATTCATATTTGTTTTAAAATATAATATTATTAACAAAATAATATCCCCCATGAGTGTATAGTAATGAAAGTTATCTTATGCCCCCTCATCGTACACTAGAGTGAAGACAGAGTTGATATTTAACTAAAATTTTTCAAGGTGATTACCCTAGGTGCATCCTTATGAGAACTGTATCCACATGGAAATATCTGGATAGGGACATAATTTATATGAAACCACATGATCTCTACTTTACCAAAACATCATGATATTATCCTATATACTGACTTATCTATAGGGTTTTCAATAATGTTCTCTAATATAAATGTCAAAAAAAATTAATCTTCAAAAATAAATAAACCCTATAATGATACTAAATATATCACCATACACCCAGGCTCTTGTATCTGTTCCTAAAATAACATTCATTAAACCCTCAAATTGATACAATGTTTGATGAACCAACCATTATTTATAATAATTTCATAAGTTAAAAATTGATTCGAATGAATAACAACACAATATTATGAATTTATGGTTTAGTTTATTTGAGGATCAGCTACATAATAAACATTTTTTACAATACTTGTGAAAATTTATCAATATTTAAACCACATTATATCCTCTTCTATAAGTCTCCTAGGTTATACTCATCTTTATATCCTTTAGAAATAAAACATAAAAAATTAGTGTGCTTGAAATCTTGATAAGGGGGAGCTTATCATCTTTTCATCAAGGTATAGATCCAAGTTGAATGATAAAACATTAATAAGGGAAATATCTTATTAAAATAACATTGAATGATATATTTATACATAATTCATGATTAATAGACATTTAATCTCAAATGAAGAATAATGTTAGATAGAAAAAGTGTAAATAATAATGAGACATTAAATATGATCTAGGGATCATAATTTATGTTAGAAAACCTAAGAATATAGAATAATAATAAACAAAGATAAATATAACAATTTGAACCAAGCTAACCACATTGGTTCCATCCTCAATCTTGTGAACCTATCTTTCCTACACCAAGTTCACGATCAATCCTGTGAACCTAGCTAACCCAAATTGGGTTCACAGTCATTCTTATGAAACTAGAAAACAAAAATTGGTTTTGAAGACAATTATGTGAACCAAGAAAACTACATCCAGTTCACGAACAATATTTCAGACCAAGTCAACATGTGTCAGTTTCATTATCAACCCTGTAAACCAAACTAACCTTCATTAGGTCCACACTCAAAATTATTACCTGATGATATATAAAACCTTAATCAATGAATTTTAGGTTGATATAAGACCCCACATTTCAATCATATATACATATATGAGCCACATTAAATCAATTATTCATCACATTGTAATGAACCCATGGGAAGAAAATGGGTTTCATTACATTTAAAATTGTATGAAATAAAATGACATCAATACATAGATTAGTGGATAAAAAATCACAATCACCCAAACAATGGTATTTTATGAAAAACATTATAGGTATATAAATGAAAAATAATTTCATTAGATAAAAATAGAGAAATGCATTAAAATTAATAAAAGGGTTTTTATAAAAAGCTCTTATCTGTGGAATAAAATCTAATGTTGCATTCACTTTGAAGAGTTGTTTCTTAAAAGGTGGAGGGAATGTTTTTTGAAAAAAAAACATTTTAACAAAAAAAATTCAATCATCTATCTTAGAAAATCAACAAATGTTATCAAAAATGAACATGGATTTATAGTTGAAAATTTTTATTCTGAAATGATATAAAACCATTTAAATATTTTAAAATAATATATATTGAACACCCATACCCTAAAACGGTGTAGTGAAATTTAACATTATATTGTAGTAATTGAAAAGAGTAATGAAACATTATTAAATGAATACATGGATTTAAAAATAAGAAAATAAAACATTTTTTTAGGAATAACAAATGTGGAAATATAGGAAAACTATAAATAAAAAAGATAAACTTTTCCCCTTGAAAATGTAACACTTTAATGAAAAAAATCATCAAAAATGAATATTTGAGTTTAAAACATAATTTTACTCATATATAAAAGATAAAATATCATATGAAATATGAAGTAGTTCAATCTATAAATCTTAAAGGAATGATTCTCAATGAATAACATTTTAAATAAAATAATAAAAATTTGAGTTAACCGAATCGCTTAAAGATGTAATAATTCTTGAAGAAAGATACATTTATTAAGGGTTTTATATGGTAGAATAGTAAATTTACTGAAAGAAAGAGATAATAGGACATAATAAAATCAAATAAATGAATTCATCAAAATAATATGGAATAGATTAAAAAGAATAATCATAATTCAATGAATAATAATTGGGTTTCCAAAAACAATTATAGTAAGGGTAAAATATGAATGAAAGGGTTGCTGTGAAATTTAAATTAGAATATCATTAAATGAGATACATTCGATTTAGTTTATGGATATAGTGTATTGAATGCATAGTATAAGAAAATGATGGTTCACAATATCAATCATGTCTTATAGAAATGGAAATATGATAAAGATACACATACCTTATTTCTCCCTTATTCAAACATGCACTAACCACCAATATAATAGAAATAAAAATATTAATCACTTATTGTAAAAAAAATTCATAAAAAATCATCTTTAATATTCTTTTATATCCATTTAATATAAATATATTAGTCAATTATGGTTTATTTTCATCAAAAAATACAAGAAACTCTAATTGAATATTTTTTACTAGTTTTATAAGGTCATTGTGGATTATTTTAAAAAAAATTCATCATACCCAAAATATCCAATATACTATAAACATCTTGTTTTAATAAATCATCATATTTCGTTTTCTGTTGGTGATATATAAAGGTATGGTTTATGAAAATTTAATACATGAATAACTAGTTTTAGTGTGCTTAAAAATGGAAATGTGATATATTAATAAATATAATAATATAAATAACACATTGAAAAATAATCTAAAAAAATTAAAAGCATTATTATTACATTATTTTAACATTACATAACATTCATTAATCATTCCTGATATAAGTATTATAACATCATTAACTTGGGTGGTATAACTAACCCAAACAAGAGCGTGTTATAATGATTTTATAAGGATATGTTCAAATATAATGTTTGTATAAATTTAAATGAATATTTAAAATTTCATAAATGTAATATTTTTTATTAAATTAATTTTTAGACTCAAACATGAATGGTGATGATGAAAAACAAAATTCATCATTGATAGTATGTCGTATGCATTATTAATAATTCCATTTCTCAATGCATGAGATAAAATAAAAGTACATGGAAAAGTATAATTTGGGAATTATAATGTTGAGATATTAAATATGTTAATTCATAAAATCCAAACTTTTTTCCAACCATCAATAGAGGTTATTATAAACACAATAACATTTCATGGTGGGGGTATCCTATGTACATACTTGATATTGTTTGATTTTTTAAAAGTGGATGGAAAGGGTTGAATAAATTTTTCTCATTTAATATAATAACACTTTAATATACAAATTATACCAATTACACTATATTAATATTTTTATGATATGTTTTTATGTTAAAAATCAAGAAAACAAGTTTATTATTAAGTCGTTCTCTTATTGGGGCTTGAATTTTTCTCTTGAAAGTATTCTAGAAATAAAGGTAGTATGCTGAATAATTGAGACCATAGGCTAATTAATTTGAGATAGATTTATATCATGGGAAAATTTTAATATTTTTATGTTAATATTCTAAGGAATAATTGTTGAATTAATTGGTCTATGTGTCCCCTTTTATATGTGGATATAAAGAGACTTTTGGGGATAGAAAATATTTTTCAATAACAGCATGAATTTATTCAAGGGTCAATGGATCCAAAAATAATAAATAATGGAGTGTGGGGTGGTATTAGTCTGATAATTATCCTACCAATCCTTTTCACACATGTTCTAAATAGTTTCACTCTTTTTATAACTTTATTTTTACATTTTACTATATTGGTTTTTACCTTGGAAACTAGTCTTTACCCAAGATGTTTATATTTTAATTAAAATACATGGTAACCCCTATTAAAAAATTTGGTTTCATTTAACATAAATTAAATCCCCATATAATATAAATCAAATTATAAATAACAAAAGATTAGTTTTAAAATTGAAAAAAATGTATATAAATGTTTTTATCGAAAAATGTCCTTTTAATGATTAAGTTTTATTAATATGATTTTTATTGGTTCAAAATTTAATAAGTGATAATATATTTATAAATATATTTAAAATTTATATTGTAGTAATTTTTTGAAGTGAATAATTTATTTAATTGGATAAAAATTACATAATATTAATAAAAAATTATTTGAAAATAATGTTTTTACCATTATCATTGTCATTAACATTAATCCAAGTAATCCTACTTTATGACCAAAAATTGTAATTCCCCGACCCTAGTTACCCAGATTCGATGCAATATTACATAAAATTGGCATGATCACAAGGGATCAAATCCTGAAAGACCGATCGGTTTAGTAGCCTTGGAAGTACTAGATACATACATAAGTTTTATATTACATTATGATATGAAAAAAAACAACAACATTGTGTCTCCTTTGAACACATTAATCTCCCTTAGACTATCCCAACAGGTTAGTCATAATATACTTATTCACATCTTGGGAAAAATAAAACATAGAAAGGGGTGAGTTCAGATGCTCAGTAAGGATAAAATTATAGAGGAAAATTTCATAAATAAGCATAAACATTTAAGGTAATGTATAAGACTAAAATATAAGTCTTTTAAACGTAAAATTCAGAATAATATGGTAAATATAAATCAAATAATTCCATTTATTGATTCACATGGATATTCTAGTAGTCAAATAATCGCATCCAATATCAATATCCAATTCCATATTGATGGAATGCATAATATCGGACATCATAACCACATAGTCAAGGCCTCGTGCAGTGAATAAAAATAATATTTCATCAAGTCCTTATTCCAAGACACTAGTTTGTCTTATGAGACATACTAATTTATCTAGGATCTATACTAGGATCCACCTATCACTTACGAAGTCCAATGAATTCCTCATATGAAAAGGTTGAAACATAACAAAAATATTCGTATTAAAACTAGCATACGAAATGTTAATACATTAACCATAAACCATGAATGGTATAAAAATAACACATACACAGTCAAACATACCACAAAACCTTTAATACAATATTGAATATTGTGTCATAATAAATCAACTTCAAACAAGTGTAAAATCCATCAAAGGATGTTGACATAGATGATATCAAAACCATTTGAGAGAAATATCTCTTTCTATTTTGAAATCATTTAAAAGTCGCATAATTTTAAGATAAAACATTTATTTTGAAAATATTATTATAAGTTTGTAAGGTAATCTTCGAAGGTGTTATAACGGTGGAAAATATCTGCACACGCCGTATAATTTAAAAAACATTCTTTACTAAATTTTGTCGAAAATGTCATAAAGGACCTTGTTTAGAAAATGATGGAAATATTCAATTATAAACATCTTATAAAAAAAGTAAAAAAAGGGTATAAATGACCTTAAACCATAGTCTATAAAATAGTAAAAAAATTGAAACACATTTTTAAGAAACACAGATGTAGAAGATAACGAGGTCCCAGTAGATACTCATGTATAAACAACATCGTATAATAAAAAGATTATTAAATTAACCCGTACCTTGTACTTCTCCTTGATATTGGGTATGTTAACCTCCAGTATAATAGTTAAATCATTGTTATTAAATTATAAAATAAGTACATACATAAATATGATATCATATATGATTCTTCTAATATTTCTTTGTTAATAATATTTTAGTAGTATCATTGTCTCGGGTGTTAACTGATTCATTTTCCTTTATATGTATTGTTAAGTAAGTCATTTTTTATGGATAAGATGTATTTGATTCATATCCCTAATGATATTAAGTTTTAGACATTATTTTTAATTATAAAATTAAAATTATTTTTGAATGGTTACAATAGGGAATGAATCTCATCGCGTTCATGGAGACGGTAATTTGTACGTACGCACGAGCGACAATACCATACAATTGATGGTGAAATCACGTTTAATTGGATGATATATCATATATAAATAATTCTTAACATGTTATATTTCTTATTTACATCAGTTATACTCATTATTAAACCCATCCAGATAATGAAGTGTTTTAATTACAAACTACACCACTACATGGGGACAGTAAACCATACATACGCACATATGGTGACTTGTCATTCATAGGATGGATAGAATAATGAATATGGTTGTACCATATTTTTAATAACATCACAATATTTATAATTTTCTGGTATTATTATTTTGGTATGGAAACAACAATGAAAGAGGAAATGGAAGAAGTAAAGAACTTTATAAAAGTGGTGAGGGTCACGTTAGGAAAAACATGAAATATTATTTTATTATACAATCGTATTCAATTTATAATGGGTCAAAAATAATTTATTTCTAGGATAAGGTGAGGATGGGTTGAGAAACTCTCAACCAATAGGTATTATATAGGTTTAGGTCACTATATTAACCATATCTTTTAGATTTAACTCTTAGTTAAATAGTTTAACATTTACCATGTATTCTTATATTATTATAATAAATGGTTAATAATATTAATATAAAAAGCCAAGATAACCCCATGCGGTTCATTATAGATAAATCTAACCTTATATAAGCCCTTTGGAAGAACCTTATATTTTTAGGAATATAATATCAAATAATAATATAGTATTTGTTTTAAAAACTTATTTATGTCAATTTTGACACTATTTGGTATTTTGTTTTTTTAAGTCATAAAAACATTATCACTTCAAAAAAAATTATTTAATCAACCCTAAAATGTCATATTAACCAATAAAATTAGTTTATTTTATCAAAAGTCTCAATTTACAGTTATTTGGATATTTATAATATCAATTATTTTAATCATTCATTAATATGGTAATTGTTGTATCATCATTGTATCATAAATAAATTTAATTATTCAATGTCTAAAAATTATAAATAAAATACAATTATGTAGGAAATGTATTTTTCTTTCTTATGAATATTTATAGTCAAATTTTAATTATGTATAACCCAATATTAAATATGGTTTTCTTATTAAAATTTGAATTTAACACTTTTAACTCTTCTTTAAATAAAATAATAATAAATGTCCTAATCTAAACCAAGTAGACCAAAAGGATAATATTTTATTCCTAGGGTAGATTTTGTTCAAAGAAACATTTTCCCAATAGAATTAACAAATTTATTAGGGTAATTATAATATAATTTTTACCTTTAATTACCCTATTTACTTTTAACTGTGGTAAATAATAGTCAAAAATTACTCTTCACAAAAAAAAAATTCATCTAATTGAACTAAATTTTAATTAATGATGTCAATTGTGTCTCTCGGATTTTTTGAAATTCAACTCACAGAAGTGGTAAAATTATGTTTTATTCAAATTTGCAAATGCTTCTACAAGGCGGGTAAAAGAAGGTAAAAAGTTCAATAAAATATTATATATCTAATATTATTAGAAACTTACTCCAATGAATTACATTGAAGATATATAGGTATTATGTATCTATTTTTATCTAATATAAATTTAAATAAAATAACTAATTATTTAAATAAAAAGTTGGTTTTAAACAATAATGTAATGTTTTTTCACTATTCATCAAAAAATGAAAGTTTTTAGAAAAATACCAAAAATTCACCCTAAGCTGTTTTTGATATTCCAAATCCAAAATGAAGTCCATTTTGAAAAATAAAATTTATAAAATTTCAAAAAGATGGTATTACTATTCATAACGGCTAGTTTGATTGGTCGTGGTCTGTTAAAACTCCAAGTTGCTTACAACACAAGCTATTGTATTATTCAAAGGAAAACATATCATTGAAGCTTAGGGTGTTACATTCTCCCCTCCTTAAATTAATTTTTCCTCGAAATTTCTAGAATATTACTACATTAAAAGATTCGGCTTGTTCTTCATCATAAGTTCATCGGGTTCCCACGTTGCCTCTTCCATCTTATGGTTTCTCCATAGAACTTTTACCAAACGAATCACCCGATTTCTCAACACTTGTTCTCTGGTATCAAGAATTATGATAGGCTCTTTGCAATAAGAACGGTCAGGTTCCGGTCCTATTTCTTCATAGGTGAGTACATGTGTTGTGTCAAGCATGTTTTTTCTCAAAAGTGATATGTGGATCACATCATAAACATTGGAGAGACTTGGAGGAATTTCCAAACGGTAAGCTACATCCCCAGTTCATTCTAGAATTTTGAATGGTCTGATGTACATGGTAATCAATTTACCCTTCTAACTGAATTGTATAACACCCTTCCATAGAGATAACATCAATAAAACATGATCACCTACTTGAAATTCCGAATCTTTCCTTCGATTTTCGGCATAGCTCTTTTTCCTACTTTGAGATACTTTGATGTGGGTTTGGATAACCTTCACCTTTTCTATTGTTTCCTCAACAAGTTCTGAGCATGCAAGTTTTCTTTCACCAACATCATCCCAACAAGTTGGTGTGCGACATCTCTTTCCATATAACGCTTCATATGGTTCCATCTGAATACTTGAATAGAATCTATTGTTATGAGAAAATTCTACCAGAGGTAAATACTAAACCCACATTCCTTGAAAGTCAAGTGATAATGATCTCAACATGTCTTCTAAGGTTTTAATAGTTTTTTTTGATTGTCCATCGGTTTGAGGGTGGTAGGCAGTGCTCAAATAAAGTTTAGTATCCAAGGCCTTCTGAATACTTTTCTATAATCTTGATGTAAAACGTAGATCGTGATCAGAAACAATTGATAGGGGTACTCCATAAAGTCTTACAACTTCATTAATATATAGTCTTACTAGACGTTCAAGTACTAAATCTTCTCTTATAATAATAAAATGTGTTGACTTAGTAAGACGGTCAATAATGAACCATATTGAATCATTCCTTCTAGGAGTCTTTGGTAGTCCCATGATAAAGTCCATCATAATATCATCCCATTTCCACTTGGGTATGGTAAGAGGTTTCATGAAACCTCTAGGATGTTTTCTTTTTTTCTTTCATTTACTGACAAACCATACATCTTGATACAAAATCAGCAATATCTCTCTTCATGTTGTCCCACCAAAAATGTTCCATAAAATCTCTATACATCTTAGTGAGACCAGGGTGTATAGAGAAATTGGAGCTATGAGTGTCATCCAAAAATTACCTTTTTAGATCAGGTATGCCAGGAAAAAAAATTCTCTTCCCAAATTTCAAAACCACATCTTCATATATGAAGTCTATCAATCTACCATCATTAACAGATTTAATTTTCTTTTGAAACTCCTCATCATCAATATCAAAAACTTTTATCCTTTCCAGTGAAGATGGTTTGGCAACCATTTGAAAAAAAGTATCAATGTTTCACCTTCCAGGATTATTCCCATATCCATCTTTACTAGATACATGAACATATGATCCATTTCAACTCTCATCTTGTTCAAAAATCCATGATCATTTCTGCTCAAAGAATATGCCACCTT
The DNA here is from genome assembly GCA_963277665.1 of Viscum album. NCBI lineage: Eukaryota > Viridiplantae > Streptophyta > Magnoliopsida > Santalales > Viscaceae > Viscum > Viscum album. Next base: position 999,867,285 of record OY728135.1, read on the forward strand.
ATTTTCCGTCCCCAAGTGGTAGTGTATAGTGAAATAATAATCCTTGACTAGTTCAAGCCACTGTCTTTTCCTCATGTTGATTTCTTTTTTTGAGAAAATACACTTCAAAATCTTGTTATCAGTATATTTCTCACATTTTTCACCATAGAGATAGTGTCTCCATATCTTCAAAGAAAATATTATAACTGCTAACTCAGTTGAATTAGTGAAGAACACTTATTTAAATTTTGAAACAAGCTTACAGAATTAAACACATACACACACTCACCAAAACTAACTATCAAAGTGAATGAAAATAGTTTTATGTTTTAGTAATTATAAGTAGTAAAAAATAGATAAAATAGAGTATAACAAAAAACACAGAGCACAATGGAGTTAAATAAAAGGTTCAGTCTCAAGATGAGACTTAATCATATCCACTTGGTGATAACCTACCACCAAATAGTTTATATTAACAATAAACTTGATACAAATCATGTATCAGTCTTTACAATAGTTTTCACAAACTATCCAAGGTTCACACACTCTACCATAGTTCATTGTGGGGAAAACAAATAGAATAGACAACACATGGTCTATTCTATATTTATATGTGGGAAACAAGATGTAAGTGAAGTTTTATGTGAGTATATTCAGTATCCTCTAGTTCAAGCACAAAATAAAGTGTGTGTAACAGAAAGACATGCTTCTCAAAAATGTAAAAATAAGAAACACAATAGATCTAAGATTATAATCTTAAGTTTAAAAGGATCTATGTGTTTACAATTCAGATCTTGACTCCTTGGAGTTAATATTTTTTTTTTGAGTCTTTCTCTAGAAGTTGTCTTAAAAATAGAGTGTCACAACTCCAGGTTCTAGCTTTCAAAAATTGAGTGTTTTGATTCTTGTTTTGCTTGATAGTTGATGAGACATAGAAGGTAGCCTTGATATTGTTCTCCCAAAATGATCTTCTTGAAGTTCTTGGGTTCACAGTGAAAGTGAAGGATAGTTCTTCTTTGATCTAGCAAGTAAGATCCTTCACACCCTACTTCTCTGTAACTGCTCTTCACTTTCTTAGCTTCTGGACTTGGTCACGCATGCAACCTCATTTTATTCCCTAGTATTCTCTTTTATATATTTGAGGTTCGATAACAAGAATAATTACATCACATGTGATATTTTTCGTACCTCATACTGTCCCTAGACATGGTCTCTTGATATGTCTACAATCAACATTAATTAATGTTAAAAGAATTTAATTTACCAAATATTACCATTAGAATAATTTTAGAAATTTGAAAAAGTATGGAGTATAAGAGTATGGTAGACTGGTAACGGTAGCCTTCACAATGGTAGGATTCAATATTAAGTGCACATCAGCAACATTCATCTATAACATTTCCAATGGTAACCTTCCATCAATAACTCTCCATCGGTAACCTTCCAATGATAACCTTCAACAGTAACCTTCCCAGCAGTATCCTTGCATCAGTGACCTTGAAATAATGACCCTGCATCAATGACCTTGCAATGGTGACCACTCATTGGTGACTATGCATCAGTGACCTTGAAACGGTGACCTTTCATCGGTGACCTTGCATCAGTGACCTTTGTACTTAAAGAAATTTTTCACTGTGATCTTAAACAAGAGAGCAGTGAGATTAAAACTGCATAGTTATTACTTTGATATAAACATGATTTTCTTATAAATGAGTATCCTGTAGGAGAAAAAAGATTATTTACATAAATGAAGCATGATTTGGGATTATCAAAATAGGTGAGTCCAACAATCTCCCCCTTTTTGATAATCACAAATTATGTCAGTATTTTCTGAATTATGGTTAAGAACATTTTCTAATATCATCAAAGGTGGGTATTCATAAAATTGAACCAAATGTATTTAGGAAAATTAGATGGAGTATATATGAAAACATTCTAGTTAACTCAAATATGTTTCCCCCTTTGGATAAATTTTAGATTCGAGCTTAAATATTTCTCCCCCTTTGTGATTAACAAAAATACAGGAGGACAAAAAGAAACAAAAGTGGATTTTCTAGTAATGAAGAAAAATTATAATATATAAACATGGTACAAAGAGCCCTATCGACTAAGACATCCCACATTCAATTCACATCATAGATTTCCAAGGGAGATTTCCTTTGGGAGTTGAGGAGGTAGGTTCTGAAGATGGAGGGATAGCCCGAGGAATAGCAGTCAGCAGGGTAGGAAGTGCTGCAAAAAAATCATCAGTAGACCTATAGTGAGTATATATTTAAGGAATGATAGGGGTCAAGCTTTTGATGGCCTATGCAGGAGTCATCATTGGTGCAGCATAGGTAGATCCTGAAGCAGCTGAGGTAGAAGGAAAGGCTGGAGGAACAAAGATGGGAGTGCAGTCCACATAGAGGAAGGGTAAAAGAAGATTTCTGAAATTCATAATAATACTTCCTCTTCTTTCCATGGATGAAATAAAATCATCCTTATTCTCCATGAATTTATCTATGGAAGGAGTCAACTCTCTCAACTTGCTAACCTGATCCTTAAATTCTTGAGTGACAAGTGGAAACCTCATGTTCTATAACAATAACTTGAAGTGACCATCCATCTGATTCTTAGTATAAACCCATTTTTAGAAGAAATCAACTTTCTCTTTGATGGCCTTTAGATCTTGAGAAGATTCCATTAAATAATTTCCCACAAGATTATGAATTTATATGGTAATGGAATTAACCTGATTCATAGACTGAGGATCTGAGGTACTGGTACTAGAGAACTTCTTAACTTCTTCTCTAACAACCAACCTGAAGGATTCTAGATCAAAAAGAGGATAGGCTGAAGATGATGTAGATGCACAGAGAGGTTCCATGGTGAAAGACACTATCTACTTAAATGATTTTGGTATCCCACTGATCAGTCTCTTCACATCATCATCTTGGCCTCTCACATTTGTCTCCATTAAATTTGTAAAGTCCTCAAATATAGTGACCATTTGTTGAACCACACTTTTAACATATCGAAGATATTTTTCCACCTGAACCCTTAAAACAATGTAGGAGTCTAATCTGGAAATAGACCACTTCATAGATTCCATAGAATCTGCCAAGGTTCTGATCAGATTTTGACAGTCCTTTACCTCATCTAACAAGATGGAGAGATAGGTATAAACTAGTCTTTCTGTTGTAGATGTTACAACTTCTTGATTTAGAGTCATATCCCTTTTTAAACCAACAAATATATCATCAACGTGTCTCTTCATATCTTATTTTATTGATTCCAAATCTTCCTTCTTCACATAGTCTCAAGGAAAAATAACCACTGGCTGTACAATAGTAGTTTCTGTAACTGAAGGGATTGGAGGACTTCTGATAGGATGGTCATCATCAGAGTCTCCATAATCTAATCCTAAGACCACAAATCCAGGGTCTTTTGACCAATATACTATTCCATGAGCAACATCAACTGAACTTGTAGCAACAGGTTACCCCCCTCACTTGGAGAATTATCTTGATCAACCACATTCAGCTCTGCCATAACTCCTTGAGGAACTAAATCAACATAAGGGTCCAATGCCACTTCCTCCATAGAATCATCAACATCTTCTAAAACAATTCCAACTTCAACTGAATCAGCAACCACTTCATCTACAATTTCAACCATTTCTATATGCCCTATCAGAGGATTGAGACTAAGACATTGTTGTTCACTAACATCAATAGTAGTATCAAAGTCAGAAAGACTAGACTCAGTGTTCTCATCCTCGTCTAAGGTTTCTATAATGTCTCTTAAGACATTTTATGCCCCTTCTTCTTCATTGGTCTCTTCATCATCATTGTCCCTTAGGACTATCTCCATTATAGGAAATATCTTTGGTGGGCTAGGCTTACCAAAGGATATACTGTTAGCATGAGTATTGGAAGGAGGGTCTGGATCACTCCCATCATCTATTGGAGAATCCTCTCTTTCTGGGACAATAAAAACTTCTCATTCTTCATCTGAATGTGCAGGCTCTACTTCACAATTATTTAGACCAGGATCTCTCTTATCCTTAGGCCTAGTTGGATGAGTGGCAGGATTGAATTCTTCATAATGCATAGCCTCATCATGAACTCACATTCTTTTTTAGGGGTTCCGATTTATCTTCATAAACTTTCAAATTACCTTTTTAATGAAAAAAATTGGACCGTACAACAACTATTTCCTCCTTATCTCTAGAAACGCATTTCTCCTTTAACATCAAAAATATCAATCTAGCATGAAATAAGGAATTGGATTTGGAACCAGGTTTTGTCATGTCCTCTAATTTAATCACCAGCAAACTACACAGGTTTATCTTATTTCCATGCTTCAATAGATACAAGATAAATACATCCTGAAATTTGAATGTAGAAAAGTCCCCTCTCCTAGCACTCAAGACATGCGGGACAAACATAAACATTAGCTTGTCTTCCACTTCCATCTCAGCAGAAATGAATTTCCTAGGGATCCCACTCACTGTCAGTTCAGCTAAGGATTCTTCATAACAAAATAACTCCATAGTGGGAGGCACCACTCCCGAGTAGTAATCATAAATCCCTTCATGTGGTAATCTCAGACACTCAGTCCATTCAACGGAGGAAAAACTTATACTTATTCCATTAACCCTTGAATACATTCTGTTCTCGTCCTCAGTCTATTTGAACTTCAAAAACTCATAAAACTCCTTCACTAAATTCAGTTAATAGGGTTCATTGTTGTTTACAAAGCATTCAACCCATCCTTGAGCTTCAAGTGCCTTCATTACTATAGATCTACTTGTCAATAACCATTCGGAACTGATCTCCTTTTCAACTACGATTCACCTCTTCAACAGATGAGGGTTGATCGGTTTTGCCACAGCCTGGCTTCCACTGCTCGACTCATCTTGAGGTTTCTTTGGATTTGGCGCATCCCCTTCATCACTGACCAATGTTCTCTGCACTCTTTCTATGCGGTCTGGAGCAGTTCGAGGGTTTTGGAAGAGGGTTAGGTTCTAAGGTTAGTGAGAAAGAGATTCAGGAGAGAGTTTTAGTTAGATCAAAATGTAGTCTATACTTTAATTTTATCACTTAGGGATCAAAAAACAAATAAGATAAAAGAGATAAATAATAAAGAAAACATTTCAAATTCTGGAAAAGAAAACATGAAGCCCCAAAAACCATTGACTATCGGTAAGGTAACAATGGTGAGGTCTATCGGTCAGGTTCCTAATGGTGAGGTCTATAAGTGAGGTCTAATGGTGAGGTTCTTAATAGTGAGGTCAAATGGTGAGGTTTCTAACAACGACGCTTATCAGTGAGGTCCAGCGGTGAAGTTCTTAACTTTAATATTTTATCATACCTAACTCATGTTTGATGTAATTTAACCTCTTTGAATTCAAAGGCTTTGTGAATATATCAGCTAATTGGTGTTCAGTACCAAAGAATTCAAGAGTGATATCACCTATTTTATTAAGATATATCAAGAAGTGATGTCTCACATCAATGTGATTTGTCCTAGAATGAGATAATGGATTTTTAGAGATGTTGATAGCACTTGTATTATCATACTTTAGAGAAAAATGTTTGAATTGATATACATAGTCTAGTAAAGTGTGTTTCATCTGCAGAATTTGAGCACAAAAACTACCAGTAGATATATATTCATCTTTGGAAGTAGATAATGCAAAAGAATTTTGATTCTTACTACACCATGATACTAGTGACATGCCTAAAATGTGACATGTTTCATATGTTCTATTTCTATCTAACTTATAACCAGAAAAGTCAACATCTGAATAACTTATTAAATCAAATGATTGTATTGGGTAAAGTAGTCCTAAGTTTGTAGTATACTTGAGATATTTAAAAATCCTTTTAACATAAGTTAAATGAGACTCATTAGGATTGGATTGAAAGCGATCACACATGCACACACTGAACATAATATCTCGTCTTCGACCAGTAAGATAGAGAAGACTCCCAATCATACCACTATAATTGGATTGATCAATTGGTTTACCAGTTTCATCAGCATCCAACTTAAAGGTGGTACTCATGGGATTATCCCTACCTTTATTGTTGTTCAAACCAAAATGTTTCAAAATATCATTGGTATATTTACTCTGATTTAAAACAATACCATTTTTATTTTGAAAAATTTTAAATCCAAGGAAAAATTTAATTTCCCCCATTAAACTCATTTCAAATTCATCTTTCATCATTTTTTAAAATTATGTATGTAATGAATTTTAGAGGATCCAAAAATAATGTCATCTACATAAATCTATACTATTAAAAAATCTTTTGAAATCATTTTAATAAAAATAGTAGGATATGTTATCCCTTTAGTAAAACATTTTAAAATAAAGAAAGAACTAAGTCTATCATACCAATATCTTGGAGATTGATTTAGACTATATAGGGATTTTGAAAGTTTAAAGACATGAGTTTAAATTTGGGGATTTGTAAAACTAGGGGGTTGTTCAACAAATACATCATCAACTATGTACCCATTTAAAAATGCACTTTTGACATCCATTTGATAAAGTATGAAATTCAGATGATCTGCATAGGCAAGTAGTATCCTAATGGTTTCTAGTCTATCTATAGGTGTAAAGTTTTTCTCATAGTCTATTCTATCTTCTTGAATATATCCTTGTGCAACTAGTCTATCCTTGTTGGTAACTATATTTCCAGATTCATCAACTTTATTTTTAAACACTTATTTAGTGCCTATGGTCAACGTGTAGTTAGGTATTTCTACTAATTCCCAAACTTTGTTTCTTTCAAACTGATTTAATTATTCTTTCATATCTATCACCCATAATTAATCATTGATTTCATCATCAGTATTTTTAGGTTCAAGCTATAAAAGAAAGGCTTGATGTTCAACCTGGTTTCTCAGAGAAGCTATAGTTTGTATTCCTCTATTTAAATCACCTACTATAGTATCTAAAGGATAATTCTTGAGAGTTATAATACCTCTATAAAGAGTTTAACTAGACTCCTCATGATTTTCTATAGGTTCATATTCACCATGCACATATTCTGGAAGATTTCCAAAACTGGTTGTTTTCACTAAGCACTCACTATCTTTATCATTAACATCCAGAATTCACATATCTTCTTCAAGATGTTCAACAGATGTTTTGAGTTCATGTGGATCAGTCTCATAAAATTTGAAATGAACTGATTCTTCCACACATTTATTTTTATTATTTAATATTCTATAAGCTTTACCTGTGATTGAGTAACCTTTGAAAATTTCTTTATCACTTTTGGAAGAAAACTTGTCAAGATTGTCCTTATTGTTATGGATAAAGACTTTGCAACCAAAAACTATAAAGTAATTAACATTAGGCTTCCAATTATTCCAGATCTCATATGGGGTCTTCTTCAGAATGGGTCTAATTAAGACTCTATTGATAATTTAACAAGTTTTATTAATAACTTCAACCCAAAAATAGATAGGTAGATTATACTCATTTAGCATAGTCTGGGAAATCTCTTGAAGTTTCCTATTTCTTCTTTCTACAACTCTATTTTTTTTTTGAGGTGTTCTAGGGGTAGATAAATTGTGAGTATAGCCATTTTGTGAGCAAAAAGATTCCAATTCCTGATTTTTAAACTCATATACACAATCACTTCTCAAGGTCTTAATTCTATGTCCACTAAGATTTTATATGTACTTTGAATATTTAATGAAGTAAGAACATTCTTCAATTTTGTAAGATAGAAATTATACCCATGTATATCTAGAAAAATCATCTACAAGAACATAAACATAGTGCTTCCCATTTAAACTTGAAACTCTAGATAGTCCAAAAAAATCCATGTAAACCAACTCAAGCTATTGATAAGTTGAAACTTCTTTCTTTGGTTTGAAATAAATTTTGTGTTGTTTTACCTTTTGACAAAGATTACACACTTTTTAAAGAGGGAATTCCAATTTAGGTAAGTCTCTAACTAAACCTTTTCTAGTTAGTTTCCTAAGTGAGTGCACATTGCAGTGTCTTAATCTTCTGTTCTATAACCAGAATTCCTTATGAAATGCATTTAAACCTGAAACATTTTTCTTATCTAAAAAAATTAAATCAATAACATATAAATATTCATTTCTAAGAGTAGTAAACATTAAATAATTTTTAGAATTAAAATCATTACATGCATCATTTTCAAATTTAACATTGAATCCATCATCACATAACTGAGATATACTTAGTAAATTTTACTTTAACCCATAAAAAAGTACCTTTGAAATTAATATAGTATTAGGGTTACTAATTTGGCCTAAGCAGACGATCTTCCCTTTTTCATTATCACCAAAAGTAACATGTCCACCATCAAAATTAATTAGGCTCTTGAAGCACGAGTAGTCTCTTATCATGTGTCTTGAACATCCACTATCCAAGTACCATAGAGTTTTACAGGATCTCTTTAAATAGTTTTCCTGCAAAACAGATTAAGTGTAGGTAACTTTGGTACCTATATTTTCATGGGTCCAGAGAGGTTAGTAATTAAATCTTTGGGAACCCATACTTGTCTTATAGGTTTCCTATCATCAACAGATATGTTTTGAGACATCAACACTTTGTTTGGTCCTTTAGATAATTTTTTTGAAAAGATGGTCTAGAACTTGTACTAGCAGTGAACTATCCAGATTTTGGAAAAAATTTATTTTTAATAATCCTTCTATTTCCTGGTTTAAATCCTATACCAGTTGGTTATTTTGGAGAAATTTATTTTCCTAGAAACTGAGTTAAGGTATCTCTACCTGCAGTAAAATTCTCAAGATCTCTTTTTAATTGCTCATTAAATAATTTAAGTTCAGTGTTTTCTTTTAATAGTTGAGCACATTTTTCTTTTTCAATATCCAGATCAGACTTATAATTGGAATTTAAAGCATGTTGTCTTTTAAATAATTTATATTTATCCTTGATTTTATTAAAGGTGTCCTGAAACATTCCACAGTATTCAAATAGTTCAACCTTAGTCATATTCTCATCATTATTTGATTCACTTTCATTCTCATAATAATAAGCATTAGGTATAGGGTAATTTGGTGTTACCTCAGATGTTTCTATCATGAAATACAGGTTTTTATGTTTGTTCTTGTTAGCATCAGAAGTGTCATATCCACTTTAGTTATCTTTTGAGGTACTTCAAGTGGCTTTCATATCCTTTTTATATCCCTTTCCCTTGTCGTCATACTTATTATTAAATTTAATCTTGGGAAAATCAGCTTTCACATGACTTTTCCATTTACACTCATAACAGACTATCTCATTTGTGTTATCATTCCATTTTCTTTCCTTTTTCCACTATCCTTTATTGTCATAACTTTATTTATTGTTTGAATTTCTAAAGAACTTCTTCTTGCAGTATAACTTATTTAATATCCTATCAAGATGATCCATCTCATTATCACTGTCAGAATCTGAGTCTTCACTCATGGAAGTGTCTACAGGAGCTTAAATTTTTCTTTATCTTGGTTCTTTGAGGTAGTAGTCTTGAATGCTATAGATTTCTTTTTTGGTTCTTCATGTACTTATTGATTTACCTTTAGATCTTCTTCAAACAACATAAGCTTTCCAATTAGTTCCTTCACTGGTAGATTCTCTATGTCAAAATATTATCGGATGGAAACAGAAGTTCCTCTCCATCTGTTAGGTAGGAATCAAAGCAATCTCATAATCCGATCCTTGTTGTCCACTAGTTTCCCAAGAAGACTCTTGTTATTCACTATTTCATTGAACTTGAGATACATTTCAGATATAGGTTCATCGAGATTCGTTTTAAATTTATTGTATTTAATATTATAGGTATTTAATCTCATTTCTTTAACATTGGTTGTTCCCTCATGAGAAATAGCTAAAGTATCCAAAATTTCAAAAGTAGTTTTACAAGAAGATATTCTATTGAATTCTTCATCACCTAGAGAATAGTACAATGCATTCATTGGTTTAAAATTATTGTTATAAGTGGATTTAGTCAAATGATACCATGTGCCCCTAGCAGTAGTGGGCAATACATGTTCTTCTTCAATAGTGACCCAGATTTCAAGTCCCGTGCTCTGTAGATAAATTTTCATTTTTAATTTCCACTGAGCATAGTTATTACCATTAATGAAATGTGGAATGTTTGTAGCAGCACCTTCAACTCTATTATCCATAGTTAACTATAATTTTAATGAACTGAAAATTTAGATATGATATAAATTTTATGATCTTTAAGATACCACTAAAATTACAGATGAAATGAATTTGAAAACTTGCAGAATAGTTTAGATAGTAGCAACATAAATTAAAAATTAAAAATCCATTGATACCAAATGTTGGTAAGAGTGGAATCTCAAGAGGGGGTGAATTGAGTTCCTACTTAAAATTTCTATTTAAAACATTTCTTGTAATGATCTCCCAAATTTGAAATGGCCCAGTTAATTGAGGTGGTAGATATGTAGATTTCTAATTGGTCAACAAGTTTCTCAAAGGGTGAATAGTCTTCAATTGAATTACTATATAATACTTCTTCAACTTTTGAAAAAAAAATTCTTAATTAAACACATACACACACTCACCAAAACAAACCATCAAAGTAAATGAAAAATAGTTTTATGTTTTAGAAATTATAAACATCAAAAAATAGCTAAAACATATTACAAAAAAACTACAAAGCACAGTGGAGTTAAACAAGAGGTTCAGTCTCAAGCCAAGACTTAATCCTCTCTACGTGGTGATCACCAGCCACCAAGTAGTTTATATTAATAAAAAATTTGATACACAGTCTGTATCGGGATTTACAATAGTTTTCACAATATTTATAGGGTTCACACCCTCTACCACATTTCTTCATGGAAAAAACAAACAGTACAAACCACACAAGGTGTCTTACATAGTTATACGTGGGAAAAAATACGTAAGTGAAGTTTGATGTGGGGATATTCAGTACCCTCTGGTTCAAGCACATGAGATAGTGTGTGTAACAGATAGACACACTTCTCAGAAATGTAAAAAGAATAAGAACAATAGATCTAATATTATAATCATGAGTTTAGAAGGATATATGTGTTTGAAATTTTTCTCTTGACTCCTTGAAGTGAATAATTTGATGTTTGAGACTTTCTCTAGAATTTGTCTTCAAAACAGAGTGTCTCAACTCCAGGTTTTATATTTTATGAATTGAGTGCTCTTCTATTTGTGATGATAAATATTTGATGAGACACAGATGGTATCCTTGAAATTTTTCTCCCGAAATGATCTACTTGAAGTTCTTGGGTTTGTAGTGAAAGTGCATGATGTTTCGTCTTTGATCTTGCATCTAAGCTCCTCCATACGCTACTTCTCTGTTACTGCTCTACACTTTCTTAGCTTATGGACTTGGGCACACATACAAACTCCTTTTCATCCTCGGTCTTCTCTTTTATATATTTGAGTTTCAACAATAAAAATAAGTACATCACATGTGATCTTTCTCATACCTCGTATTATCCCTAGATAGGGTCTCTTTTTTTTAAAAGTTTGGGGCCGAAGCCTCATTATTATTATTGAAACAAAGCAAAGACCTCTTTAACAGGGTAGAGGGAGACCCATTACATAGCCCGAAGGCCCAGTGGGAATTTAGCCCATTACATAGCCAGTAGGCCCAATTTTTTGGCCCAAACCCCATTATGTGAATAGTACTGCTACAGTACCCGCACTGCTACAATGCCCCTACCGCCGCTACAGTGCCGCCATTGCAATAGTATGTTGGCTACTATAGTAGCGCTATAGTGCTGTTATAGTACCTGTGCCCAATGGGTTTTGAACACCCATTCTCCATGTAGAATTATGGGGTACTTACCACTAATCCAAGCCCCAAATACACCAGATAAGGTCTCTTGATATGTCTACAATAAACATTAATTAATGTTAGAAGCATTAAATTTATCAAATATGACTATTAAAATAATCTTAGGAATTTGAAAAAGTGTGGGGTAGAAGAGTATGGTAGATTGGTAACGGTAGCCTTCATAATGGTTGGCTTCAATAGTAAGGGCACATCGGCAGCATTCATTGGTAACCTTTCCAATGGTAACCTTCCATCGATGACTCTCTGTCGGTAACCTTCTAATGGTAACCTTCAGTGGTAACCTTCCCAACAGTAGCCTTGCATCGATAACCATGAAACAGTGACCCTACATCAGTGACCTTGCAATGGTGACCTTTTATTGCTGACCATGCATCGGTGACCTTCCAACGGTGACCTTGCATCAGTGACCTTGCATCAGGGACCATGCATCAGTGACCTTTGTACTTAGAGAAATTTTTCACTGTGAGCTTAAACAAGAGAGCAGTGAGATTAAAAGTGCATAGTTATTACTTTGATATAAACGTGATTTTATCATAAATGATTATCCTGTAAGAGAAAAAAGATAGTTTACATATATGAATCATGATTTCGGATTATCAAAACAGGTGAGTCCAACACCTCGGTTATACTCATCGGTGCTGGTCATTCTTCTACTACGCTGGTCTTAGAGGGATCAATAGAGATTACATCCTTCGAGACAATATAGTTCAGAAAAGAAATTTCCTTAAGCTAGAATTCACACTTTCTAAACTTCCCATATAATTCATTTCTTCTGAGGGTTTTTTGAATAGTGCAAAAGTGATTTTCATGATCTTCATAGCTTTTTGGGTATACTAAGATATCATCAATAAATAATACTACAAAGTAATCAAGATATTCCTTGAAAACTACATTCATTAGATCCATGAAAATAGAGGGTTCATTAGTCAGTCCAAAAGGAATTACTGTAAACTCATAATGCTTGTACCTGGTATGAAATGTTGTCTTTAAAATGTTCTCTTTTTTACACACAATTGATGATATCCTGATCGACGGTAAATATTTGAAAAATATTTAGCTCCATGGAGTTTAAAGAATAAATCATCAATGTGAGGTAGGGGATACTTGTTCTTTATTGTTATAGCATTTATATCTCTATAGTCAATGCACAACCTCATAGATCCATCTTTCTTCTTAACAAAAAGAACAGGGGCTTCCCATGGAGAAACACAAGGGGAAAAATCCATTATTACTCAATTCCTTTAGTTGTTTCTTTAGTTCCACTAATTCCACATTGTCCATTCTATAAGGATTTTTCGATATGGTCCTTGAACCAGAAATCAAATCAATGGAAAACTCAATTTCTCTTTCTAAAGGATGTACAGGTAAATCCTCTAGAAACACATCAACATATTATTGAACAATAGGTACACCCTATATTTGAAGATTATTTTCCTCACCCATAGTTATTTAATTATCTTCCTCCATAATAATTGAAATTAAAAGAGCTACGCGGGGTGGATCTAGATAAGAATCAGGTGGTGACGTTTCTTCTCTAAAGATAGGATACTCTTTATCATCATCGAAAATTATAACCTCCTTCTTCTTACAATAAATTATTGCATCATGGTCTGAAAGCCAATCCATACCTAGGATTATATACAATTAAATCATGGTAATGATGATCAGATTAGTGGACAAAGAACATTTATATTCCCTAATGGGGCCTAATTCAAAAACCTTTGTTGTAATGATACTTCCCTTATGAGTTTTGAGAAACAACTCCCTTGTTAAATCAAATTGGAAATATCTAATTTTATTAGCAAACTAGGAAGATATTAAACAATGCGATGATCTAGAATCAAATAAATCATTGGCAAAACTTGAGGAAACCATTAAATTACCTGCCATCACATCTTTTGAAGCTTCAAACACAGCATTAGTGATTGCATAATCTTGTCTTTTATCCCTTGTCCTTTTCTGAGGTATGATTTTTTGGAGTATATGAAATTTATTTTCATAATTCCCCATTTATCTACAATTTTAGCATTAAACATTGATAGTCTCATTCATCCCATTATAATAATGAGCGTGGTGGCCTTTTTACCCACACTTTTAAAAGACTCCCATTTTCTCTAAGAAAGTACTAGGTTGTTTCTTCCCACATTTACCACAGGATGGATGTTAAACTTTTCCCTTCTTCCCATTATTTTCATTTCCAGAGTGTTCGGTAGATCTCTTCTTCTCTTTCTTTTCTTTAAAGTCGTAAGACTTAGAGAATTCCTTTTCTATCTTGATAGCACAAGAGACAATATCTTCGTATGATGAGATGAATTTTGAGACAAATGCTCGATGAAGAAATGGTTTTAACCCATCAAAGAATCAATCTATTTTACTCCTTGGTTTACGTATATAATCTGCAGCATTTCTTTCAAACCTTGTAAAGTTGGCCTCATATTTTGGGACATTCCCATCCTCCTTTTTCCTCAGACTCAGAAATTGTATTTCTATATCCTCTTGATGGTCACAGGTAAAGTATTTTTCTAAGAGAATCTCTTTAAACTCCCTCTATTCAATATTTGATACTTCTTCATCTTCCTTTGTGTTTGGAATTAATGTCCAGCATTGATCTGTACCTCCCGTGAGGCGATAAACTACCATGACAACTTTTTCCCTTTCGCTACTCCCCGAAGCATGAAATATTTTCTCAAAAGAACTTATCCATTTTTAGCTATAATTGGATTTGTAATCCCATTGAATGTTGGTGGTGGTTTCCTCATTAAGTGGTCTAACATTGATCCTCCATGTTGTGGATCAGGTTAATCCATACAGGTAAGGTTATTATTCATAACTTGAGTGAGTGGTCCTGATATGGTGATAAGCTGATCAGTACTAGTTTTATCACCAACTCCACTATAATTATCTTTTGTATGAGGTCAATCCCTTCATGGATTACGTGTGTTGATACAGTTTCCATTTATTCCACTAGGTTCCATTTTTAATCAATGGAATACACTAGATTTGTTTATGAATCCCAATACATAATTCAAAACTTGTAAAACACTTAACATAAATTGAAACGTTTATGGATATAATATATAATGATACAAATGTTTTCTTTGAGGAGGTATATTCTCAAAAATACTTTGTAACGTTTTGTAAATAAAATTTGAATTATCATAAGCAGATCCCTCGAGAGTGTTGTAACCAAGAGTGTAGCAAGGCCCATTGTCGTGTACCAGGATACCCCAGGTCAAGCTTGAAACTCTGTGTAGGAGTTTTCACTCCTAGGTACATCTGTGTCAGAGCCACCTATACCTTCTCATATCTAGGTAAGGATTTATTTCTTGGAAAATACACAAAATCTATACTTTACCAAAATTCTAGTAATTTTTTCAATACTAATCCTCAAAGACTATCCTAGGGTAATGTTCTCTAATTAGAGTTTTTTTAAATCTAGTTTCCAATGTTGGTACTAAAATTTGTCTGATACCAACTGTAGCACCCAAACCCTAGTTACCCAAATTTAGTGCAATATTACATAACATTATCATGATCACAAAGGATCAAATCCCAAAAGAATGATTTGTTCAGTATCCTTGAAAGTACTAGATACATAAAAAGGTTTTACGTTACATTATGAAATGAAAAAAAACAAAATTGTGTCTCCATTGAACACATTCATCTCCCTTAGACTATACCTATGGGTCAGTCATAATATATTTCTTCACATCCTGGGAAAAATAAAACATAGAAAAGGGTGAGTTCAGATGCTCAGTAAGGATAACAATATAGAGTAAACATTCATAAATAAGCATAAACATTTAAGGCAATATATAAGAATAAAACATAATAATTTTAAACTTAAAATTCATAATTATATGGAAAATATAAATCAAATAATTCTATTTACTGATTCACATGGATACTCTACTATTCGAATAATCACATGGAATATCAATAGCCAATTTCATATTGATGGATTGCATAATGTCGGACATCATAACCACATAGTCAAGGCCTCATGCCAAAAATATATATAATATTTTATCAAAGCCTTGTTCTAAGACACTAGTTTTTCTCATGAGACCTATCGATGTATCAAGGAGCTATATTGGGCTCCACCCGTTACTTACTAAGTCCAAGGCATTCCTCATATGAAAAGGTTGAAACATAACATAAACATTCATATTAAAACTAGCATATGAAATGTTGATACTTTAACCATAAACCATGAATGGTATAAAAATAACACATCTATAGTCAAACATACCACAAAACCTTCAATACAATATCGAATATTTTATCACAATAAATCAACTTCAAACAAGTGTAAAATCCATCAAAGGATGTTTACATGGATGAAATCAAAACCATTTGAGAGAAATATCTCTTTCTATTTTGAAATCATTTAAAAATCACATAATTATAAAAGAAAACATTTATTTTAAAAATATTCTTATAACCTTAAAAGGGAAGCTTCGAAGGTGTTATAACATCAAACAATAGTGGCACTCTCTGTATAAGTTAAAAAAACATTCCTTCATTAATTTTATCAAAAAGATCATAAAGGACCTTGTTTGGGAAACGATGGAAAGATTAATTTATAAAATATTATAAAAAGTAAAACAAGGGTATAAATGACATTAACCCATAGTCTATAAAATAGTAAAAATGTTTTGAAATACATTTTTAAGAAACACATATGTGAATGATAAAGAGGTCCTAGTAGATACTCGCTTATAAATAACCGCGGATAATAAAGAGATTGTAGAATTAACCCTAACCTTGTACATTTACTTGATAGAGGGTATGTTAACCTCCTATATAATAGTTAAATAATTTTTCTTAAATTATACAAGAACCACATACATAAATATGATATCATATATAATTCTTCTAATATTGCTTTGCTAATAATAATTTAGTAGTATCATTGTTTCATGTGTTAACTGATTCATTTTCCTTTATATATTTCGTTATGTAAGTCATTTTTATTATATATAGGATGTATTTGATTCATATATAGAATTATATTATATTCTTAAACATTATTTTTAATCATAAAATGAAAAATATTCTTGAATGGTTATGATGGGGAATGAATCTCATCGCATTCGTGGAGATGGTAATTCGTATGTACGTACGAGCAACAATACCATTTTATTGATGGTGAAATAATATGTAATTCGATGGTATATCATATATAAAAAATCCTTAACATTTTATACTTATTATTTACATAAGCTATACTCATTATAATACCCATCCAAATAATGAATTGTTTGAATAACAAACTACACCATGGCATAGAGACGATAAGTCGTACGTATGCACGTATGGTGGCTTGTCATTCATAGGATGGATATAATAATTAATATGATTTTAACATATTTATAATAACATCACAGTATGTATAATTTACTAGAGTTATTATTTTGGTATGAAAACAACAAAGAAAGAGGAAGTGGAAGAAGAAAAGAACTTTGAAAGAGGTGGTGAAATTATTACCTCTTCTTCGAGTGTTTCTTTTTGAGTTGATCAAAAGGGATCCATAGGTTGGATTTATTATCCATGTAAGGCATCTAGGTAGAATAGATGGTAGTTGAAAGTATATTTGAGTAGGATTTGTCTGATCCAAATGGCTTTGGAGGTGTGATTTTGGGAGAAGGGGAAGTACCCTTTTATAAGAGAGGTGAGGGTCACTTTAGGAAAATCTTGAAATATTATTTTATTTTACAATCATATTCGGTTTATAATGGCTAAAAATGATTTATTTAGAGTATAAGATGGGTATGTTTTGAAAACATCTCAACTAATAGGTTTTAGACAGGTTTAGGTAACTATATTAACATTATCTTTTAGATTTACTCTTAGTTAAATAGTTTAACTTTTACCATATATTATTGTATTATTATAATAAATTATTAATAATATTACTATAAAAATCCAGGAGAACCCCATGTGGTTTATTATTGATATATATAACCTTATCAAAGTAATTTGTCAAAACCATAGTTTTTTAGGAATATAATATCAATTAATAATATAGTATTTGATTTAAAAACTTATTTATGTCAATTTTGATACTATTTGGTATTTTATTTTTGTTAAAGTAATAACAACTTTATCACTTATAAAATTATTATTTAATCAACATTAACATGCCATATTAACCTATAAAATTAGTATAATATTTTAAATGTCTCAATTTACACATATTTGGATATTTATAATATCAATTATTTTAATCTTTCATTAATTAGGTAATTACTGCATCATCATTGTATCAAAAATAAATTTAATTATTTAGTGTCTAAAAATTATAAATTAATACCATTATGTAGGAAATATTTTTATCTTTATAATGAATATTTATAGTCGAATTTATCTTATTATAACACTACATTAAAAATGGTTTGGTTATTAAACTTTGAATTGAACACTTTTAACTCTTCTTGAAATAAAATAATAATAAATGTCCTAATCTAAACCAAGTGGATAAAAAGGATCATATTTTTTTTCCTAGGGTTGATTTTGGTCAAGAAAAACTTATCCAATAGAATTTGGACACGTGTAGAGTAATTATAATATCATTTTTACCTTTAATTATCCTATTTACTTTTAACAGTGGTAAATAAAAGTCAAAAGTTACTATTCACCAAAAAATATTTTCATCTTATTGAACCAAATTCTACTTACTAATTTCAACTGTGTCTCTGAGATTTTTGAAATTCAACTTATAGAAGTTGTAAAATTATGTTTTATGAAAATTTGCTAATACTCCTAGAAGGTGGGTACAAGACGGTAAAAAGTTCAATAAAATTTTATATATAAAATATTAATATAAAATTACTCCATTGAATTACATTGAACATGTATAGGTATTATGTATCTATTTTTACCTTATATAAATTTAAATTAAATAACTAATTATTTATAAAAAATTCGTTTTTAAACAATAACGGTGTGTTTTTTCACTATTCATCAAAAATTGAAAGTTTTTAGAAAACTATCAAAAATTCACCCTAAGCTAATTTTTATTTTCCAAATCCAAAAATGAAGTCCATTTTGAAAAATAAAATTTATAAAATTTCAAAAGGTGGGTATTAATATTCGTAACAACTGGTTTGATTGGTCGTGGTATGTTACAACTCAAAGTTGCATACAACGCAAGCTATTGTATAAAGGGAAATGTAACGTGGAACTTGGGGTGTTACAAAAATGAAATTAATAATATTAATACTATGATCATGTTGATATGAAATATTAAATCAATTTTTATACATTTAATTTCGATAAGTAAGGTATGAAAAATTTAAATATAATAAAA
Source organism: Viscum album (assembly GCA_963277665.1). Taxonomy (NCBI): domain Eukaryota; kingdom Viridiplantae; phylum Streptophyta; class Magnoliopsida; order Santalales; family Viscaceae; genus Viscum; species Viscum album. The sequence continues at coordinate 999,886,419 of OY728135.1, forward strand.
GAAAATTGTTTATAGACTAAAATATTACATAATTTTCCAAATCATTAAACATAGGGTTTATAAATTCAAAAAAATATTTAAAAATTATTTATTTTAATTTAAAAAGTATATTTTTTTAATAAAAAGGTTTCAATTAATTTTAATTCGTTATTTTATTATAATAATTTAATAAAAGTGACAGTATTATCAAAATTGTTATTTTTAATATTCAACTAAAAATCAGTTATATTGGAAAAATCTCAAAAAAACACCTTAGAAAACATTAGGAAATAGTAATTAGAAAATTTTGTAAATTTTGATTAATTAGAATTATAAAATTTAAAATTTTATGTTTAAAGTTTAAATTCAAAATATATAAATAAAAACTATTTTTATTGAAATATTCCTTTTCAAAAAATTCTGTATTCTTAATCATATTTTTGTATTCATTTTTTGATTGATTGCAAAAAGTTTTATTTAAAAATGGATTTATTATTCTTAAATTTTCTTCTTAATAAATAAGTTGTGGCTCATTGTGGTTCAATAATGAATGTAGAGAAAGTTATCAAGCATAATATAAATTTAGATATATATATTAACAATAAAAGGGCATTGTAATACTTCAACCATTCCTACTATGTATGTTGATCATATCCACCATAAGAATACTGATTCCATAGTGGAAAGGTCTCCCAAGAGATCATATCCCCTTGTTCATTGAACACTCCTATCCATGAATTTTTCTACCTTCCTTTAGGGTTTTTCAATACCTAGTCCATTTAAGAAGGATGATAGTCCCTTAAATACTCTATTGGTTGCATCCTACCTTTAATATATACTAGGGAATCCTTTCACTACAAAACTCCTTGAATCATTGACTATGGATTGGAGTCTTGTAAAATAACTTATTTTTATGGATTAAATGAGTTCTTTCCTCAAGGTGGATTTGTCCCCATTCCAATATCCATTTCTTTTAGTATTTTTTGGGTATCATAAGAAACAATTCTTATATGTTTTCAGGATTCTATCAATATAAAGTTCCCTCCCAAACCTAATCCACCCTTGTGAGTGGTATTTTTCTCTACTATAGAAAAATGTAATGCTATTTTGTAAATTTTACCCTCTTCTCTAGAGGGAGTGACAACAAGGGGTCAAGGGGCCCCAAAATCATGTAATTATATTATATATTATCATATGGAAATAGAAGGTTCTAGGAAATGAATAAAAATTTGAGTACTTTAAAAAGGATATAAAATCATCAAAAGTATATATCTTATATATATTAGATCCCAAACATAGTGTAATAACAACTTAGGAATATGAAAACAAGATGCATGTTAGGTTTTCCCTGAATAATTTCTTGAAAATGAACATGTTTAGATATTATAGAATATTCCTATGAATAAGGATATAATTAATTCTTCACCACAAAACATTATGGTAATGTTCCTTATAACATGGTTCCCCTATTTATTTCTTTTGTTTATTCCAATTGTAAAGTGTTTTTAAGGGAATGTCTATGGAAATCCCTATCCATTTTTGAAATAGGTTAACATGCATTTTTTATTAGAGTGGGTTTTAATTCTATTCTTGATCAAAATGAATATAGGGTATGTGGTAACTAAAATAATGGCATGCATGACTTCCAAACAATCCTCTCAATTAGGGAGATCCTTGATCTTAGAGTTTTGGGTGACTATTACACCTAGTTCAATAATAAATAAAGAGAATATAAATTATGGATTGGATTATATAGATTATTGTCCATCCTTCAAGGGATCATTAGATTCTCATTATATTTAGTTACTAACCTATATATATCTCTATGAGATCATTATATCTTATTTATGAATCTCAAGGATGGTATAGTAGATCACCAACTAATTATCTTTTCATATTAATGGATCTAATCAGATGAATTAATCCAGGTTGTCTTCTCCTCCTAGAAACAACCATATATTGGATAGGTGTTGGATTTTTTGTAAATTGAACTAAAACATATTTATAGAAACCATTAAAAATAGGGGAATTATTGTTTTTATAATCATATTAAGCACAAATAATTATAAAATTATATTAATGTATTGGATGAGAAACATCAAGAAGACTAGGATTATAGTATTTTTCTACTCTTATGGACATGCATATAGAACTATCAAATAGTCTTCATGATAAAGAGATGATTTCTCAAGGAAATTTGATAAAGTAGATTCATGAAGAAGGTGATAAAGAAAATAAATATTTCTATTCATGTATTAGAGAAATAAAGTACCAAGAAAACTAAACCTTTAACTACAAGTTGAATCTAAAATCTAGGGATATAAACTATAATAGGCCCTAGATTTATAAAACTTCCCTAATATACTCACATCTATAGAATAAAATTTTTGGTATTCTAAAACAAGAGTGGGATATAATATATTTTTCAATCTAATTCATCACGGATTTGGAGATGACATTAACACATGATTGTATTCTATCCCTAGAAAGGATGAAACCATGTTAGTGATTAGAAACATGAACCCTGATATTTCACTAGTCTTGATGTATAAACTGGTTATTTTTATATAACTACATGGGATATTGTTCATAAGAAAGTTATTTAGTATATCTAATATTAATTAAATGGAGGGTCATTAATTAGATCTATATTAAATAAAAAATTTGTTTTCATTTCTATATTTAATCACCCATTAACTATCATTCATTTTCATCCTATATTCATATACAATTTTTCTTAATAAAAATCATATGATAAATAATTAATGAGATAATGGAAACCCTTTTACCTTCCCTAATTTTAGATTAACAACATAGTTTAAATAAAAATAGAATCATTCAAGGTGAAATTAGGCTTACACATGAGGTGATCTAGGAACTCAATATAAATATTTGAGGTTCCAATATTATATTCAATGCTGATATTAAAAAAATTGTTGGTATATTGTAGTTTTACTTATTTAATAATGTTATGAGGAATTTGGGTTTCTCGAAGTGGTTTTGGGAATGGTTTTTTCATTATTATTCTACTATTTGGTTCACGGTCTTTGTTATGGTTTGGATCATTGGATTCTTCAAATGTAGCTGATATTTCCATCATGAAGACCTTATTTGTTTACCTTAATTTTGTTTTCTTAAAACATTCTTAGTAGAACCATTCATTAAATTACTGAAATTTTTCTTATTTTTACCTTTTAAAAGAAGGTATGGGTCTCTATCCATATCTCACATATTTTTCATTGATGTAATATATCATTATTAATGGTGGAAAATGTATATCAAGGGGTTTAAATACATTTAAAATAAGAATTTCCATTTAATTTTGAAATCAGTTAATCTGTTGAAAATTAATCTATATATCCCAAACAGATGTCCAAGAATGAGTGTTCCATAAATTGAGGATGATATTTATTTTAAAGGATATGATTCCTAATGTAATTACATAGATATAAATTGGATTAAATTGTTTTTATAAGTAATTAGAAATATGACTATTCATATTTTTTAATAGAAGATATTCTTTATTTCCATCATTGGAATGTTTAGTTTAGTTAAAAGTTCCATCACTTAGATCCCCGTGAATATTCAATCTATTATCAAATATCCTAAGAGTGTTATTTGTTATATTATAAACACTATTAATAATTTTATTTAGGACACTCAACATGATTGGAAGTTCCACTGTGAATGTTACAAATTATTATGAATTCCCCTAGATAAAGGAGGAATTTTTATGAGGAATATTGTTTTAACCATACATGATAAGAAGTAAAAAAATGGATTGGGAATTCAATAAAGGGTGTTCACTTTGGTCTAAATTTTGAAGATATAAATTTTGGAGAATAATTATTTTTCTAAAAAACTAGAACCATAGTCCATCCATTATTTAGAGAAATATTAGAAATCATAAAATTATTTTCTTAATCCATTCATAGTGGGTCATTTGGAATGTGGATATATTGTTCTAGAAAGACAATTGGTAGGGAATACTTCTCTATTTCCCATACTTCCCAACCCTAATGTGAACCATTATAGAGGAAAGATGTCACCATGTTCTCAATGAAACTATCCTAAATAAAGATGAAAACACTTTTTCAATGGAAATGAAATAGAGAAAAAATATTATCAAAAAAATTACAGTGAATATGATTGGGTTCTTCAACTTGAAAAATTATAATAATTTTTTAATTCTCATAAATATGATGATAGATATGGATGGGGTGATATTATCTGGTTAAAATTAATATTCCCAAAGCACAATTTTATAGTTTGGAATACATATCATAAATCCTTTCCTATTGATAATTTTAACCAATGTAGGGGTGCGTTGCCCGAACCTCATTCCAAATGTTGTTTTCTTCCTCTTTATAAAATAGATTAATCCATATTTTTATTAAGTGGGTAGGATTTATTTTATTAGTAGTTCTTAGATGAATGATTTTAAATCTATATCATACTCAACTATTTTTATTGGATTCCATTATTCTAATTCCATGGAGATTTCATTTTGACCATTACTAATATGATTAGATCGTTGTTCTAGTGGTTTAGTGGTTAAAAATCCATATTCATATATTCAATGCTCAAATTGCATTATATGTGGTGAGGGTCTCATTTGGAGTTCTATTTATGAGGTTATTTGATCTTATAATGGTTTTTTGGTGAGGTAAGATCCCTCTATATGGAACTGAGGGCTCTACATATAGTCCCAATGATTTAAAAAAGTAGTCTAATCCAATATTTAGTGATTAAATTTTATGTAGCCTTAGTTATATAGTTTATGTTTAGTCTTTTTTCTATGAATTAGTACACCATTTACTTGATCTCAAAGTAGAAATAAATGATTTACCAGCAATATATGAATCAACATACTTGGTGGGAATGGGATCAAAGTAGTGGATTTCCTAGCGTTGAAAATAAATTTCACTCTTAGACATAATATTTTTAACTCTCTTAATTCCCTTCACCAAGACTATTGGATTATTATACTTGAAGATTCCAAAGGTCTTAAACATTTATAGCCTCTGTAAACCTAAATATATATTTTTGACACAATTTATTAAATAATTAATTTTTACTCATTATTATATGAACCAATTTTATCAATGATAAAGGTTAACAATGTCTCGGTTATAAATGAGATAATATTATAATATATAAGTTGAAATTATATATATAATAAATATATTATGTTTTTTTATTTTTCTCAATCGATACATTAGTTACACTTCTTAGTTGAAAAATAGTTTTAATGTTTTAATTAGATCTAGTGTAAATAAAAACAATGATGCCAATACTCCTCATCATATTCAACATTAGAGAAAATGGCGATGTTTAATAATTTTTTACAGTTTTTTGGATGTTTCTAGACAAATATAAAGTATTTATAGAATTTTTTCTAAAGAAACATGATAAATATTTTTCATGAATTAAGTACATAGATTATTCTATGTGAAGGAATTATGTGGATAATTTCTCAAAAAACAATTAGGTGATATATTTTTAAAATAATATTTATATGTATGTTCGTTTGTGAATGAAAGTTAAAATCATTATGTAACATCCCAGGTAATTATAGAATAAAACTTTTTCATATCTATTAATTTTTTGGAATTATATATTAATTTCAATTTAAAGGGTATTATATGTCTGATAGCACACTCTACAAGAAATAACGGATTTCTCTGAAATCTTATGATGCACACAATATGGAGTTATACCAAAAAATAATAAATTATTAATGTTATTATTTTAAATTGTAGTTATCACCTGGTCGTTGTATTGGCAGGAATGAACACAAATTACTATATTATGTTTATACATGTTAATTCAATATTTTTACTTTCTTCCAATAAATATTAGAGGATTAATATGAGAATAAATCCAATTTTAAGCATAAAATACTCTAATATTTGTAAAGTGTAGTTTTACCTCCTTTTGATGGAAACCCCTTTTTAAATATAGTTTTTATCACTTTTATGTGTTATATTTTACAAAAAAAAGACTTCTTATTTGGAATCGGTAAAAAAAATTACTTTGGTTTAATTTTTAGTATTTTTCTGATAAAATTCATATTTAAATGAATAGTAAAAATACTATATTTTAATTCAAAACTAACTTTTTGTCTAACTTATTTATGTTTTTAGATAATAATTTTAAATTGTTTTAATGTATCATTATAGGAAGTTTTTATTAGTTATTTAAATGTAGTTCATTGAATGATTTTTCAAATTAAAATTTAATAGAAAAACTATGTGAACTTTTTAACATTTTACTTAAAAAACTCGTTTTCTTGGTCTGTCAATGGGATTAGCGTTAAACCTAATTTAACAACTTATTTAAATTTATTTTTCAAAAAATTAATTACATGGTTTCACTTATTATGAAAAAATTGTTCCAATAGGATCAAAATAATGCTTTAAAATTTGTAACTTTAGTATTTTATTTACCACTATTAAAGGTAAATAGGGTAATTAACGGTAAAGTTAATATTTTAATATTATAAAATTACCATAAAAATTGTACTAATATTATATTATTATTTATTATCTACCATGACCATCCTTGGGATGAAATTATGACTTTTAGAATCCACTTCGGTGTGATTATGAAATTTATAACATTTAATTTAAATCCAAAGAAGTGATAAATATGTTACTTATTACTAAAAAAATTAATATCAAGTTTTATAGGTTATATATTAAACTATAAATAGTAATTATAAAGGTAAAAGTATGACCTTTAATTTATTTATAATTTTTTGGAAATAAATAATTTAATTAAATAGCGATACAAAGATGGTGCAAGAATAGATTTATTAAAGAAAGAATCAAATAAATGATATTAATAATATTAAAATAAATATAATTTGAAATATTTGATGCCATCCAGAAATTTTATAGATGCATTTGACATGTTATAGATGAGTTAATGTATTTTTATTAAGGAATAAAGTTTCTATGATGTTTTAAAAAGGTCAAGTAATGAATAGTGTCAAAATTAACATAATTCATAACTTAAAATATAAAATATCTTATTAAAGAATATAAAATTTATAAAAACCAATATTATAAAATAAAAAGTATATATTAGTCCACAAATATCATTAATGACTCATTGATTGGTCTTTTGGAATGATTTATTAATTATTTTAATTCTCAAAGTATAAGTTACTTAGTAGAACGGTAAGAGTTAAAAAGGTTGAAAAAGGATAAGGATTAAAAATTATTCAAAACTTTTCTAATTATCATTGAATTATTATATTTAGACCCTTATATCATATCTTCTAGCTAAATTATTTTGGACACATTTGGAATCGAAATTGAGTTTATATTAATTTAACACTTCTAATAATTCTAAGGATGCCCCTCTCATCTTCTATATAAAGGCACACAATCCTCTCCATTACTCGCACATACAAACCCTTTTGGTTAGTAAAATATCTAACCAAAACCCTTACTATAATCCCACCCAAAATTCTTAATGCCTTAATTTAGGCATAACACCCTACTTAGAGTTTTTAAGGTGTTAAGAAATTTATCAACTAAAGGAAATGTAATGATCTTATTGAAGTAATTCTATTTTATTTCTTCTTAAACTGCCTTCAAATATTATTCTACCAATATGAAATAATAACTCCATTATATTCAATATACTGAGATATTATTATATTAATATCATCACCTAATTCCATCTCCACTTCCATTAAATGGTAAAGGAATTAATCATTTGTACGTACGTGTAAACAATCATCTCCACAAACCTATCTAATTCGTTTTCCATAATCATCTCTCGTGACTGGTTATAATATTGTAATTAATGTTCATGTAAGATATTTATGACTTATTAATCATTATAATATAATAATATATAAATTACATTCTTACTTTCCAGTAGCATAAAAATGATTACGCCGTTCGTGCTTACATGTGAACTATCACCTCCACGAATTGATGTGACTCATTTTTATTCACTATATCACTTTTATGATATATACATATAAGTATATTTAAATGATTAATATAATATTAATGATTTTATAATAATTCTATAAATAGAAAATAATATTTTACTTCTTTATATAATGAACAATGAAAAATGGAAACGTTACTCATGTGTAAGTATAGCTTATCGTCTCAATGAATATAATTTTATTTATTTTTCATAACCATAATTCATGTATTGATTTAAAAGACTAATTAATGAATAAAAATGATAATAATTTCATGAATTTTATTTTATATATGAAGTAATAATTACTACATGGACTAGTGACATAAAACCATGTTCATTTTGGGCTCAAGTGTCGAACATCGAAAAAAGGCCCAACATTAACTCAAATAATTAACTAATTATTATAACATGGTAATTAATGATTTAAAAGGAATAATAAAAATTAAAATGTTCTAAATCAAGTATAAATTATCCTAAGTCTGTTATTTAATAATAACAAGGAACATACATGATGAATCAAACTCTAAGTAAGGGACTTCATCTCAGTCTCCTTTCATTGAGGCATATTTTGATGTTATACACCATATTATTTTATAAGGTGTATAATAAAACCCTTTGACTTTTAATTCATTACAAGGTTTTAAAAAGTAATCTTTTTATACGAATAATTTTACTTTCTTTACAAAATGACAAAAGGAATGTTTTTTAATATATACGGGGACAATGACTTCTCTACCGCCATAATCGTTATTTGATATTTGGATTACTCTATAAGACTTAATGTTATTAAAAGTAAAATAAATCTATTATTTCATTTTTTAGTGTTTTGGGTATTGAAAATGGCTTTCAAAATGGGTGGACAATTTCAATATCTTGAAATTATTTCTTGTGATTCCAAATGAAATTTTATGAGTGAAATTTTGATAATCGCAATCTTTTTTGGGCTATGATTATATAATGATACTTGGACATTTGATGAGTGGTCACGTGATAAACCAGAGATGGGCGGTTACCTAATAAACCAAAGGTGGGTGGTTCTATGATAAACCAAGGATGGGTGGTTACGTTATAACCTCCAATGCATCGGGTATGGAAGTTAGTCGTATGGTTGTTCCATTTATAAGAGTGATATATATATAAGTCGACTATATGGTTCTTCCATTTAAGTACGATTATTTCCCAAGTTACCTTTATATTTTATATGTTTCTTTATGTGGGTTTTTTGGAAAAAATTTTATTAAATAATCATAATCAATGATTTTATATTCAGTGAAGTGTATTTACTACTCTTTAAAGGTGAAAATTATTACTTTGTGATAAAGTATTCATGGATTACATGTGTTCACAAGACTAATAGTTTTTCTTCTTTCTGTATCCCTTACTGATATTTTTATGTTTATCTCAAGTTTTGAAATGTTTTCTATAAGGTATAAGGAAGGTTAATAGAAAAAAAGAATCCAAGATGAATGTAATGAATATTTTCATCAAGAAAAAGAATCCATGTTACTTTTAAAAGTTTGAGATTATGGAAGAAATGGATACTATTTGTTTCCACTTTGTATAAATTTGATTTTTTATGTTATAGTTATAGCCTCATTCTCTAAAACTATATACCTAAAAAGATCCCCAATGTCAGTTATTGACTTAACTTAATATTATGTAACAATTAAGGCTCGGGCCTTATATCTGGTATCAAAGTTCAGTTTAGATAACTTTTGGAGCTATAATTTTTTCAATAGAATATCTATAAATTATTTTTTTATGGTCAAATTTAAATGATATAGAATTTGAAAATTAACATGTTGCTTCCTCTAAAATATTTCTATTCAGAATGGGTTTCTATAGAGGAAATATGCCAATTATTCTAGGAAGGTATACAGAGGAAAAAAAACCTTCCAAATCAGTATATGAGATGGTCGGAATTAGAACTAAACAATTTTTTGTCATGATGTCTCAGTTGAATCAGGTGATCAATTATGATGGGTTCAATGCATGTGATCTACCAGATCAATCGTAGAGGAATATTTCGGTAGTGGGGCATTTCATGAGTCAATGTGTCGTATCATTCAGAGAATCATTTGACCATATTCAAGCTGACGGGTGGATTAAATCACTATAAAATATTTTTGATGGAATAGGGTATTCATACAATCAAAAGGATAGTCTTTTTTTATCATTTTGAAGGTGAAGCCGATTATTTGTGGTCAATTATTAAAAATCCTAGAGGAAGTGAAGAGATTGATTCCATGGAATGGGATAAATTTAAGAAAATATTCCTTGAGAACTATTTTCCTAAGGATGTTTGGCTTAGGATGGAAAAGATACTCTTGGAATTGAGACAAAATGAGGTATATTTTTCGGATTTATATGAAGAAAATTTCACCCATTTTTCAAAGTACGTCCCAAATATTATATGGGATATTTATAATAAGATAAAATAGTTTTACTCGAGATTGAAGCTAAAATACCGAAGGGTATTAGCTTCTCGTGAGTTCAAAAGATATGATAAACTTGTATGATGTGTTGAGAATGTTGAAATGGAGTTTTTTTATTATCATTTATTTCATGAGAGAAAGAAAAAAAAGCGATCCAGTTGGCAGATAATGGGAAAGAATTCATCAGAGAAGTTTGTAGGTAAGAAAACTAAATTTCCATATTATGACAAGTATGGGAAAATCATCCTGTAGAATGTATCTAAAAGTTAAGGAAGTGTTTACAATGTGGTAATACTGTTCATATTGCTCGTGAATGTAATATAGATGATTTGTATTTCCATTAAAACTGGAATTAATATGTTTTAGATGCAATGAGTTATGGAATTATGCCAATGTGTGTCCAAAGTTTACTACCTAGGGTGGAAACCAGCAAGATCTAAAGCAGAAGGGAATGGAAAAATCATTTTATATTAATACAGTTGATGTGGTACTATCAAATGAAGAGGTTAAAGGTATGTTATGGGTTTTTTTAAAATATTCCAATACTCTATTTGACTTTGGATCTTTACCTTCATTCATTTCTGAAAGCTTTGAAAGTAAATTGGAAATATCACATCATAGATGTGATATAGAACTTTTGGTAAAAACTCTGTGTGTAAGTATTAAAGAAACCAAGATTTATGGGGATATTACTATTTTATTTAGTGGGATGGTTTTTCATATAAATCTTGTTGAAATTCCCATATTGGAATTTGATATCATTTTGGGTATGGATTGTATTTTAGTTTGTCATGGTAAAATTGATTTTAAAGCCAATAAAGTTTTATTAAATTATATCAAACCTTTGATAAAAAACCAATAAGAAGAGATATTGATTAAAGATGGTAGTGAATTTTATCTGGATCATGTTTTTTAAAAGAGATAAAAAATTGATTAGTGGCATTCCAGTAGTGAATGAATTTTCTGATTTTTTCCTCCGGAATTTCCTGATATTGTTCCAGATCAAGAGGTTGAATTTAATATTTATTTATTTCCTGATGATAACATGATTTCTAAACCCCCTTATCTAATAGATCTATTAGAATTGGTGGAATTGAAAAAATAGTTGCAATAATTTCTTGATAAAGGTTTCATTTCACCTAGCACTTCACTATGCGGTGCTCCTATATTATTTGTGAAAATTAAAGGTGGTTCTATGAGACTTTATATTGATTAAATTTCCTTTAATAACATAATTATTAGTAATATGTATATATTTACTCATATCGATGATTTGTTAGATCATATCTAGGGAGCTCAGTATTTTTCAAAGATTGATTTGAGGTCTGGGTACCATCAGCTGAAGGTGAAGGAGGATAACATTCCAAAGAAAGTGTTTCGAATGATATATATGCATTATGATTATTTATTTATTCCATTTGTGTTATCTAATTCCCCTAATATATTTTTGAATCTCATGAATGGAGTCTTTCATCAGTTTTTTGGATCATTTTGTGTTTGTGTTTAAAGCTGATTTTTTTGTATATTCTAAAATTCAGGAGGAATGGGAAAGTCACTTAAATATTATTTTGAAAACCTTAAAAGAAAAGAAACTATATAGAAAGTTTAATAAGTGTGACTTTTGGTTGTCACAAATTTCATTCCTTGGTCATATTGTTTCTAAAGATAAAATAATTGTTGACCCATCTAAAAAAGTTTTTAAAGAGCGTCCAAGACCAACCAATATCACATAGATTAGTATTTTTCTTATATTAGCGGGTTATTATCGATGACTTGTTGAAAAATTTTCTCAGTTTTATATCCCACTAACTAATTTAACATGTAAGTGAGTTAAGTTCATCTATAAAAAATAATGTGATGATTGTTTTCATAAACTGAAAAGAAGATTGGTAAATGATCCAATTTTGGCCATGCCTTTCAGGAATGGTGAATTTATTACCAATAGTGATGATTCATTGAAAGGACATGGTTTTTTCCTAATGAATAATGATCAATTAATTGGTTATGATTCATGTAAATTAAATCATAATGAGAAAAATTACCCTACACATGATTTGAAATTATCCACTATTGTTTTTCATTAAAAATTTCGAGGAATCATTTGTATAGTGTAAAGTGTGAAATATGTACTAATCACAAAAGTTTTTAGTATATATTACCATAGAAAGAATTGAACATGATACAAGGAAGATAGCTATAATTAATCAAGGATTATGATTGGATGATTTATTACCATCTAGGAAAATAAAATAATGTGGTCGATGATTTGATTCGAAAAAGTAGTCTTAAATCAACCATTCAACGTTTGGAACGAGATCCTTTGGTTAATGATTTGATGAATTTTATCATTGAAGTTGTTGGTGAAATAAATTCATCTATTATGATTTAGGTCTAATTGAAATCATCTCTTTTAGATAGAATTAAGAAATCCTAGAAGGAAGACAATGAGTTGTAGAAAAAGGTATAATTGGTTCAAAATTTTCATCTAGGAAGCACTAAGATGCACATAGACCTTCGAGAGTATAACTAGTGGGGTGGAATGAAAATAGATATTGCTGAATTTACCATAAGATGTTTTATTTTTAAATAGGTTAATGTAGAGTGGCAGTTACTGAAAGGGATGCTTCAGCCTTTTTTCAGTTCTAAAGTGGAATTGGGAAAATATAGCCTATATTTCATAGTTGGATTTCCAAAGACTTCTTGAGCTAACAATGAAATATAGTATATTATTGATCGATTGACTACATCTACTCATTAACTTTCTATTATAGATACTTTATCTCTAGATCAACTTTCTCAGTTGTATATTAAAGAGATATTCAGGTTACATAGAGTTCACCTCTCCATTGTATCTGATCATGATCTTGGGTTCACTTCTAACTTTTGGAAAGGCCTTCATAAGTAATTTGGTACTGAATTAAATTTCAGTATAGTTTTTTATCCTCAATCATATGGGTAGTCAGAAAAAACAATTCAGACGTTGGAGGATAAGCTACATGCATGCTCAATGGATTAACAGGGAAGTTGGGATCAACATATTTCTTTGGTTGATTTTTTTTATAATAATAGTTTTCATTCTTGTATTGATATGTAACCATTTGATGCATTATATGAAATGTGGTGTTGAACTCTAGATTTTTGGGATGAAGTGGGTGAAAGAAAGTTTATAGGGCTAGAATTGGTAGAGGAAATGGTAGAGAAAGTTCAGTTGATTCAAAGACACATGAGGACAACATAGAGTAGGGAAAGGCTATGTAGATAACCAGAGGAAATGTATTTTTTTTACATAGGTGATCATGTCTTTCTCATAGTTTCTCCATGGAAAAGTGTGATGTGTTTTTGGTAAGAAGGCAGAGGTAAATCCAAAGTTCATTGGACCCTATAAAATCCTGGATAAATTTTGATCAGTTACCTACCGATTGGATTTACCTCTAAGTCTATCCTAGGTACATAATTTTTTTCATGTTTCAATGTTACGAAAGTATATTCTAAATCTATCCGGTGTTTTGATTCTAGAAGTAGTTCAGTATGAAGAGAATCTTTCTTAGGAGGAACATCCAGTCCTGATTCTTGACCACAGAGAGAAAGTGTTGAAAATTAAGGTGATTATTCAGGTTATGGTTTTAGGGAAAAACCATATGGTTGGAGTGGTATCATGTTAATATTAAAATTCTATAAGGGGTTAATATACCAATTTATTTTATAAGTAAATAAAATTATGAGGACACAATTTCCAAAAAGGGGGAAGGATGTAACACCCAGGTAATTATAGAATGAGAATTTTTCATATCTATTAATATTGATGAATTATACATTAATTTTACATTAAATATTATTCTATGTCTGATAGAGTACTCAAAACGCAAAAATGGGTTTCCTTGAAAACCTATGTTGCACACAAGACCGAGTTACATTGAAAAATAAAATATTATTATTATTATTATTATTTTAAATGATATTTATCACCTAGACATTGTATTGGAGGGAATTAATATAACTATCTATATTATTTTTATACATGTTTATTAAATATTTTTACTTTCTTAAAATAAATTTTAGAGGCTTCAAATGAGAATAAATTCAATTTTAAGGATTAAATACTCTAATATTTTTAAAAGAAGTTTTACCGCCTTTTGATGAAGAACCCTTTTTAATTAAATATGTTTTACTTTTATAAGTTATATTTCACAAAAAAAACTTCTTCTTTGGAATTGGGACATCAAATTTTACTTTGGTTGAATTTTTCGTATTTTTATGATAAAATTCATATTTTAATGAATAGTGAAAAATATTACATTTTAATAGAAAACTTTCATTTCATCTAATTTATTTATATTGATAGATTATCATTTTACCTAGTTTTAATATATCATTATATTAAGTTTTTTTCATTTAATACAATGTATTTCATTGGATACTTTTTCAAATTAAAATTAAACAGAAAAACTATGCGAACTTTTCAGTGTTTTACTTAAAAAACTCATTTTCTCGATCCGTAAAGAAGATTAGTGTTAAACCTAATTTAACCACTTATGTGAATTTAATTTTCAAAAATGAAAAAACATGATTTTACTCAGTATGAAAAATATGGTCCAATATGATCAAAATAATTTTTGGTGAATAATAACTTTTGCATTTTATTTACCACTGTTAAAGGTAAATAGGGTAATTAGAGGTAAAATTAATATTTTAATATTATAAAACTACACTAAAACTTAATATAATATTATTGGATGACTTTTTATAGACCATTACCATCCTGGTCTAAAATTGCGACCTTTGGAAGCCACTTGGGTGTGAATATGACATTTATAACATTTAATTTAAAGTAAAGACAATGACGTTATAAAATTTTTTCTTATTACTAAAACAATTTTAATATGGGGTTATATAAGTGATATATTTAAAAATAAATGGTTATTATAAATCTAAAAATAATATCAATATCATGTTAATTTATTTATAATTTTTAGTAAATAAATAACTAAATTAAATAGTGACACAAAGATGATGCATTTATAGATTTATTAAAGAAAGAATCAAATAAATGATATTAATAATATTAAAATAAATATAATTTGAAATATTTGATGCAATACAAGAATTTTATGTTTTAATTTGACATTTATAGATTATTTAATTTATTTTTTAAGGAATAATTTTTTTATGATTGTTTTAAAAAAGTCCAGTAATGAATAGTGTCAAAATTGACGTAATTCATAACATAAAATATAAAATATCTAAATAAATGATATAAAATTTCTAAAAAATCCTAAATTTGGAAACAATATATATATCAGTCCATAAGTTTCCTTAATGACTCATTCATTGGACTTTTTTCATGATTTTATAATTATTTTAACTCTCAAAGTATAAATTACATGATAAAATGGTAAGAGTTAAAAGGTTAAAATAAAACAGATAAGGATTAAAACTTATTCAAAACTTTTATTAATCTCATTGTATTATTATATTTAGACCCATAATCATCCTATATTCTAACTAAATTTTTTTTGAACCATTCGGAATCAAAATTGAATTTATATTAATTTAATAATTTTAATAATTTCAATGGTGGCCCTCCCCTCTCCTATAAAAATGAACACATTACTCTCTATTATTAATGCTTAAAAAACCTTTTGGTTCTAACAATATATACCTAAACACATTATTTTAATACCTTCCCACATTCTTGAATCCATAGTTTAGGCAGAACACCCTCATTATAGGTGTTAAGGTGTTAAGAAATGTGCTCATCTGAAGGAAAGGTAATGTTATTATTTAAGTATTTCTATTTTATTTCATCTTAAACTTCCTTAAAATATTCTTATTCCAAGATTAAATTATAACTCCATCATAATAAATATAATAATATTTTATTATATTATTATCATCACCTAAATCCATCTCCACTTCCATTAAATGGTAAAGGAATTAATCATTCATGTGTACATGTGAACTATCACCTCCATGAACCGATCTAATTCGTTTTCCATAAATGTCTCTCATGACTCGATATAATAATGTAATTAATGTTAATATGTGATATTCATGACATATTAATAATTATAAGATAATAATATATAAATTAAATTCTTACTTTCCATGCATATAAAAATGATAATGTCGTCCATGCATACGTGTAAACTAACACCTCTATAAAGCAATGTAACTCATTTGTATTCATTATATCACTTGTATGATATATATATATAAGTATATTTAAATTATTAATATCATTTTAAGTATGTGATGATCATTTTTTAAATATAAAATAATACTTAAATTCTTTCCATAATTATCAATGAAAAATAGAAATGTTACTTATGTGTACGTACAACCTACCATATCCATGAATATAACGATGTTAATTTTGCATAACCATAATTCATGGTTTGATTTAAAATTATAATTTTTGTGTAAATTTTATAATAATTTTCCAAATATTATTCTATAGATTAAGGACTTATGACCACATGGACTAGTGACATCAAACCATGTTCATTTTCGACTCAAGTACCGAATGTCGACAAAACATCTGACATGGACTCAAATAATTAAATAATTATTATAACATGGTAATTAATAATATAAAATGAATAATAAACATTAAAAGGATCTGAATAAAGTATAAATTAACCTATGTTTAATATTTACGAAGAATAAGGAACATACGTGACGAATCAAACTCAAGGTAAAGTACTTCGTCTCAATCCTCTTTCATTGAGGAATATTTTGATTTTATACACCACCTTATTTTATAAGGTGTATAATTAATCCCTTTTAATTTTAATTCATTCCAAGGATTTTAAAAGGAACCTTTTTATATTAAGCATTTTACACTATTTAAAAAATGAAAAAAGGAATGTTTTTTAATTTATGTGGCGACAATGACTTCTTCTTCATTGTAACTGTTATTTTATATTTTCCTTCCTCTATAATCCTTTATGTTTTTAAAATAAAAATAATTTCCTTATTTAATTTTTGCGTCTTTTGGTATTGAAAATGGTTTTGAAAGTGGATTTACTATTTCAATATCTAGAAATGATTTCTTGTTATTGTAAATGAAATTTTATGAGTAAAATGGTGATGATGTAAATCTTTTATGTGTTATGATTATATAATGGTACTTGGACATTTGACAGGTGGATACATGATAAACCAAAGATGGTTGGTTATGTGATAAGCCAAATATGGGTGGTTCCAATAAAACCAAGGACGGTTGGTTATGTTATAACCTCCAATGCATTGGGTATGGAAGTTGGTCGTATGGATATTCCATTTGTAAGAGTGATATGTGTGGAATTAAACCGTATGGTTATCCCATTAAAGTATTTTTATATCCCAAGTTATCTTTAAATGTTATATATTGCATTTTATGGTTTTTTTGGAAATATTTTGATTACAAAAATGGTAAGAAATGAGATTATATTCAATGAAGTGCATTTACTACTTATTAAGGGTGATAAGTGTTGGTCGGAGTAGATTACTCAAGAGGGGGTGAATTGAGTATCTATAAAAAAAAATTGTTTAAAAAGAAATCTTAAAAAGGTTTCCCCAAATTGTTAAATACAGCCCAGGGAATCAAGGTTATACTGTTATAAGAGTTGGACTATTTAAATAACTTATTAGAAGATTGATTAGTTCTCAGTAATCTTAATTTCAGTTATTAATATTAATTTTGAAGTTATTATACTAAGAAAAGACAATTATAACTTCTTTCCAATATTAACTATCAAAGTGAATTTAGTGATTTCTGAATTATATTGTAAAGTAGTAAAATATAGAATACTAAATTAATCAGCATAGAGGATATGAAACAAGTGGTTCAGTCTCAATTCGAGACCTAATCCACTCCACTTGGTGATCTCCTACCACCAAGAAATTTATATAAATAAACATGATCCACACCCTAGATCGGGGTTAAACAACAGTACACAGGACTATCGAGGTCGCACAGGGAGTTCTTCTATAGTTCTTCATGGGAACAAACAACCAGGCCACATAGGGACCTCTTCCAAACTTATCAGTGGGTATAAAAATATAAAAAGATGTTTTAGTAAGGAAATATTTTATCCTTCAGTTTTATGAAGGATATAGAGTGTGTTGTTATACAGATACACACACTGCTCGAAATATAGTGAAAACATACACAACAGAGAACAAATATTGAGATAGGTTTATAAATTCTATAAATGTAATTCTTTGTAGCTCTGGACTTCTAAGATGAAGTAGATGCAGAAATCAAGTCCTCGTATGGAAAACAGAGTGTCGCAGGTCAGACAGATCTAGGTTGTGTTCTTTGTGATGTTTGACAGTGAAAAGATGTCCTCAATTTTGGGATTCAATTGAGCTTTGTGTGTTCTCCAATAGCGTTGAGTTGAATGAGACAATTCATTATTTAATAATTCTTTAAGTGTATTCTGTTGTCATACTCATGCCCATCCGCTTTTTCTGCTTTTTAGTATCGTTCCACACTTTTTATTTTTCCTGGGCTGCATTACTCTTTTATCTTGGAGTTCATGTGTTTGAGCCGATAGGTTGCATGTATTCTTCACCTCATACCTCGTACTTTCAGATGACATGTGTACAGAGAAATATTAATTATGCCAGTGCATTTAAAATATTCAAATATGATCATTAGAGATTAAATTGAAAGATGACAAAACATATTAAGAAACGGTGTCATAGTATGTCATAGAAATAGTGTCTCCTTGACATGGTGTCCGGATTGGTCACAGTGTCTTGTGGTCATAGTTTCTAGTTCACGATGTCTCAATGTCTCAGTGTCTTTTTCACAGTGTCTTGTTCACGGTGTCTTATTCATGGTGTCTTGTTCACGGTGTCTTGTTCATGGTGTCTTGTTCATGGTGTCTTGTTGTCACGGTGTCCTGATGTCATGGTGTGTTGTTCATGGTATCTAGTTGTCATGGTGCCTTCTTGTTCATAGTGTCTCACACTTAGAAAAATTTATGTATTCAGACTTAAGCAGTGATATTTATGGAATGAATTAAACTTAATCATTTGTCCAAGAAATCATTATAAATTGAATCAAAAGATAGTGCATAGTAACCAAACTGAGTGTATATCACTTAAGAGCTTTGGATAGCTTTTACTAAACAACTATGCATTTGATGTGAGATAGATTACATCGAGTTAACATGGTTTATAGACTGAATAGGATTTGTGATTAGTAAAAGAGGATTTATATATTAGTATTCCACCAATATCCTCCTTTTTTATTATTACAAATCATGTATATTTAGAGTGTATATTTGATCTAACAACATAGTTCGAATGTGCATATAACATATATAGAGTGTGTGTTCTATTCTCCTATATGTCTCTTATATTTCTCCCCCTTTTTCGATTATCAAAAAGTTCCAAGAAAAAAAAAGAAAAAAGAGACAAGAAAATGGCATAAAGCTTAGATAAAAAGAGGTGCATTACAAAAAGTAAAACAAAATTAACAAGATTCCCATAAAAAAGAGTAATCATTGTCCTTCTTTACTAGCTGGTCTTCTCTTTTCCCTTAGCAGCAACAGCAGAAGAGAAATCCATAGGAACAGAGGTTGAGGTAGAAGAAGGTAGTGAGGTGGTTGATAGAGAAGGTAAAGGAAGACCTTCAAAGACAGAAAAAGCCAGAGTAGATGCAGAAGAAGACTGAGGCAGTTGTTGATCAAGGATTACAGGCCTGATCTGACTCAGTGCTTGACTAAAAGACATAGAAGTAGAGGCTAGGGCAGAGGTGAATGTAGGAAAACCAGGCCTCATAGGGGTAGCCGTAGGAGCAACAATGGTTGTACTCTATACATGAAGATAGTGACTCAAAAGCTTAATAAAATCCACAATGATATCTCCACCATACTGCATAGCTTTCTCGAATTCATCCTTGTTTTTCATAAACTCGTCCAACAGACAAGTAATCTATATAAGATTTTGGACTTGAGTCTTGAAATCTTGAGTAACAGGAGGAATCATCAGATTTTCTGTAATATATTTGAAATGATTGGTCATGTCAGTCTTTGAGAAGATTCGGTTGAAGTAGAAATCCACTTTCTTGGAAATTTCTTACTGCGAATAATTATCCATTTTTGAATGGATTTGGACCAGATCAATAACATTGTCACTGTTCTTGATAACTTTATATAGGGAATATTTATTGAAACCACTGAGCACAGTTTGAAGTTCTTATTAGAATACTGTTCTGAGAGGGTCTCTGGCTAAAGAAGATTGATATGATTGTCCAGATGTCTTAGAGTCAGTGATAGCTGAGGTGAGATATTTCAGTGGATTTAGCACTTTTTGAAGGCACCCCATATACTCATCAGTGATCTTGTTAAGATTAACCACAAGCCCTCGCATTTCTTTCAGAATCTGTTTTTCCATTCTGTCACTTTTTCAGCTAAGGAAGCTAAATGAGGTTGAATCTGAGAGACAACATTCTATGGTGTTTGAGGAACAACAGGCTCCACGGGATGAGAAACAAGCTCTGATATTGAATTTATCACTTTCTTCATGTCTTAAATCATACCACTTAGATTCTTCACTTCATCACTAAGCAGCCTATTTTCAACTCTTACTTCCTAAATCTCATGAAGCATTTTGGGTTGAATTTTCAAAATAACTTTTTTCAACAACAGTGAGGCATCACTCTCACTTAGATTTGTTACAGGAGTTGGTTGGGTATTCAGGGGTTTTTCAACTTTAGCCAAAAGGGTAGTTTCAAATTCTTTCAGATCATCTTTACTCACCAAGGATGGTTGTTTCAGTGAAGGTTCAGAGATAGGGATTGATACAGGCTCATGTTATTTTTTAGAGGAAATATTAGAGATAGATTTCAATTGGAACATAGTGGAAAGGTCAATTACTTTTACTGAGACTTCCTGGGAGTCATTCACATCATAAAATCTATGGAATTTATATCGAGTGTCTATCGGGTTTGGATCAATCGAGTTTGGTACTTCAATAGATTCCAGATTTGATGGTTGCTCCGCCTCAACAGGTGCATCCTTATCAGGACTAAGAGGTTTATGGGCCTGATCTATTTCCATGAATTCATCTCTTAGTTACTCTCTCATTTCCTGTCTATCCAACTGAAAATTCAGCTCCAGCCTTTCCTCAGCCGAAGGAATGACTTCAGGAACAGATTGTTCCATTGGGAGTTCCACAAGTTCAGCTTCCTGCACAACAGGTAATTCTTCTTCTATAAATCTTCAATAGCATTATTTTTGGTTTATTTGACAACATATTTTGTTTCAACTTCAGGTTGATCTTCTAGATTAACAACATCTTTAGAATGAGGGACTTCCTTTTCACTTACTACATGAGGGATAGGAGTACTATCTTTGTTATCAGAAATAGTTTCCTTGGGAGGCACAGTAGCCTCTTCTTCTTATTCTTTAGAATAATAAACAACTTCATCTGATTTCAAACCAGGATCAGTAATATCTTTTGGTCTTGGAGGATGTTCCACTGGATTGAACTTTTCGTAAATCATATCATCATCTTCCACCCATGAATTTTTTTTAGGATTCTAGTTGATTTTCATCTTCTTGATAATGACTTTTGAAAGGTATAACTCACAGTACTTGATAAGTTCTTCATTAGGTCCAACCATTCCTTTGGCATGAAGCATGTCTAAGATAATATGAGAATAAAATAGGGATGTTGACTTGGATTTGGTTTTGATCAGCTCACACATATGGTGTATGACATACTTTCAAAGGATGATCTTATGACCATTTTTCATAAGATGAATCAAAAACACATCCTGATATTTCAGTACAGCAAAATCACCTTTTTGGGGGCTAATCAAGTTCTGTATAAACTTAAACAGAAGTCTAGATTCTCCATCCAGTTCAGCAGCAATGGATCTCCTCTTGGTGCTATTTATGGTTAATCTTTTCATAGCATCTTCCAAAACAAATAATTCACTCAAAGGTGGATGTCCTCTATGATAGTACTCATAGGTTCCTTCATGAGGTATCCTAATTCATGAATCCCATAACCTCGAAGAGAATAATAATTTCTATACATTTATCTAGCTTCTCACAGCATAACCATCTTCAAAAACAAAGGAGAACTAAAAATACTGATAAAATTGAGCCACGAACTTAGGGTAGATATATTTATCTTTCTTCAAAAACCATTCTAACCAGCCCTTCTCTTTTAAAACTTTCAAAACCAGATACTTACTCGACAGAAGCCACTCATGGAATATCTCTTTCTCAGGTACTACTACTAGGTTCACCAGATTTGGATTTAGAGGGCCTTCGGGTGCTAGCTTAGGTGAAATCTTTGTCATCTTGGAGCTACGTTTCTCTGGAGTCGACGATGAAGGGAATTTCAGCCTGGGAATTCACCTAAGGTTCGAGAGAGATAAGGGTTGAAGGATTCAATAAGGGTTACAAATTTAGTGAATAGAATAAATCTCAATTGAAGGACAAGTGAAACTTCCTTTATTTTATCATTTTGGAATACCAAATGTTGCAAAAGTAAAAGTGTGGGAAAATAAAAAGGTGAAATGAATAATTACTACGATATAGTTTTTAATTTGTAAATAAAAATCATAAAAAATATTTATGGTGATACCATATTTGGTCTTTACAGTGAGAAAATGAATGAATTTTACGGTGAGATAGTGACTGATCCTTACGATGAGACGGTGACTGGTCCTTACCGTGAGATAGTGACTAATTCTTATGGTGAGAGAGTGACTGATTCTTGAGGTGAGACAGTGACTATCAGATAGTAATCACAGAATACTAACTGTGAGATCATAAACATGAAATAGTATGATATAAAATAGTAAGATATAAAATAGTAAAATATAAAATAGTAAGATATTTACTTAAGATTTATCATGCCTAATTCATGTATGATGTAGCCTATTCTTTTAGAATTTAATGGTTTGGTAAATATATCAACAAGATGATACTCTGTACCAATGAATTCAAAAGTGATATCACCTTTTTGATAATGATCTCTCAAAAGGTGATGTCTTACATCAGTATGCTTTGTCCTAGAATGTGAAACAGGATTTTTCAAGATGTTAATAGCACTTGTGTTGTCACAATTTATTGGAACATGTCTGAATTGATATCCATAATCTAGTAATGTGTGTTTCATCCCCAAGATGTGTGCACAAAAACTACCAGCAGCTATATATTCAGCTTCTATATAAGATAATGCAACAAAATTTTGTTTCTTACTACACCATGATACTAGTGACTTGCATAAAAAGTAACATGTTCTAGAGTTGATTTTTCTATCTAACTTGCAGCCACCGAATTCAGCATCAGAATAACTAACTAATTCAAATGATTTTCTTCTAGGATAGAACATTCCTTCATTGGGTGTATTATTGAGGTATTTGAAAATTCTCTTTATGTCATTTAAATGAGATTCCTTTGGATTTTCTTGAAAACGAGCACACATACACATACAAAACATAATGTGAGGTCGACTAGCAGATAAGTAGAGTAAACATCCAATCATTCCTCTATAAGTAGTTTGATCAAAAAAATTTCCATCTTCATCAATATACAACTTACAAGTGGTACTCATGGGAGTGTCACTACTTTTAGTTTTATCCAATCCAAAATGTTTTCGAAGATCTCTAGTATATTTACTTTGAGTTAAAATAATACCATCATTATTTTAAATGATTTGAAATCTGAGAAAAAAAATTAGTTCACCCATTAAACTCATTTCAAATTCATTTTTCATCATTTTAGAAAAATCAATACATATATAATTCCTTCAAGACCCAAATATAATTTCCTCTCCATAGATTTGAACAACTAAAATATCGTTAGAAATCCATTTTATAAACAGGGTAGGATCATCTATTCATTTTGTAAAACCTTTGGAAATAAGAAAAGTACTCAACCTATCATACCAAGCTCTTGGATATTGTTTTAAACCATATAAGGCTTTTGATAATTTAAAAATATTATTTTGAAAATGGGGGTTTGAAAAGCCAAGGGGTTTTTTAACAAATACATCCTCAGCTATATACCCATTTAAGAATGCACTCTTAACATCCATTTGATATAGTTTGAAATTCATATGTGCAACATAAGAAAGCAGGATTTTGATGGATTTAAGTCTAGTTACTGATGAAAAGGTCTCCTCATAGTCAATTACTTCTTCTTGACAATAGCCTTGTGAAACCAATCTATCTTTGTTTCTAACTATGTTACTAGCTTAATCTACCTTATTTCTAAACACCCATTTAGTGCATATGGTGAATGTGTCCTTAGGTCATTCAACAAGTTTCATAACTTTGTTCCTTTCAAACTGATTATGTTATTATTTCATAGCCATCACCCAAAATTCATCACTGATAGAATCATTAATGTTTTTAGCTTCAAGTTGTGACAAGAAGACTTGATGTTCAACCTGATTTCTAAGAGAAGATCTAGTTTGAGTTCCTTTGTATAGGTATCTTATAACTGCATCTAAAGGATGGTTCTTAAGAGTTCTAAAAGCACTAGAAAAGGAGGGACTAGTGATTTCAGGTTCATCAACAGGTTCAGGTTCATTATGACTTGAGACTAAGGAATTTCCAGAACTGGAAGTTTTCATAGATTCTTTCACAGAATAGTTTGATGATTTTGAATTAATGTTCAGATTTGATACATCGTCCTCTAGGTTTTCTAGAATGGTTTTAGGATCATGTGGATCTGATTCATCAAATTTGACATGGACAGAATCTTCCACAAATTTAGTTCTTTTATTAAACACTCTATAGGCTTTACTAGACATGGAATTTCCTAAAAAGATACCTTCATCACTCTTGGATGCAAATTTTTCAAGATTGTCCTTATTATTAAGAATATAGACTTTGCAACCAAAAACATTAAAGTAGTTAACCTTGGGATTTTGATTGTTCCATAACTCATAAGGATTCCTTTTAAGAATAGGTCTGATCAACACTCTATTGATTATATAGCATGTTGTATTGACAGATTCGTCCCTAAATAAGTAGTTCATATTCACTAAGCATTGTTCTAGAAATCTATTGCAAGGTTCTTTTTCTTCTTTCTACAACTCCATTTTTAAGGTGTTCTAGGGGTAGAGAAATTGTGACTATAACCATTTTGTGAGAAAAAGGATTAAAACTCTTGATTTTCAAACTCGCGACCAGTATCACTTCTTAAGGATTTAATTCTAAGTCCACTAAGAATTTCCCCATACTTGGTATATTTAGTAAAATAAGAGCATGATTCACTTTTGTGAGCCATGAAGAAGGTCCAAGTATATCTATAAAATTCATATACAAGAACATAAATACAGTACTTCCCATTTTAACTAGAAACTCTAGATGGTCCAAATAAATCCATGTAAACCAGTTCGAGAGGTTGAGAAGTTGACACTTATTTCTTTGGTTTGAAGGAAATTGTGTGTTGTTTTCCATTTTTATAGGGATTATACACTTTGTCATTTGGAAACTCAAGTTTGGGTAAGTCTTTAACTATGAGTTTTCTAGTTATCTTTCTAAGGAAGTGAATATTACAGTGTCCTAGTCTCCTATGCTAGATCCAAGACTCTTTATGAAATATAGTTAAGCATGAATCATTTTGAGAAGCTAAGGATTCTATGTTAATAGGGTAAACATTTTCATTTTTTAATGTTTAAAATACTAATTCTTATTTTGAATTAAATACATTGTAAGAATCATTTTCAAATATAACATGAAATTTATCATCACATAATTGTGTGATACTAAGAAGATTATATTTTAATCCATCAACAAATGGTACTTTAGAAATTAAAACTGAGTTAGAATTACCGATTTGGAGGAGGCAAATAATCTTTCCTTTGGAATTATCACCAAATGTGACATATCCTCCATCTATTTTTATTATGTTCTTGAAGCATGAGTAGTCTCTTGTCATATTTTTTGAACATCCTCTGTCCAAGTACCATAAAATTTTATAAGAACTCTTTAAGAATCTTTCTTATATAATGATTAAGCAAAAATAGATTTGGGTATCCATACTTGTTTGGGTCTAGTAATATTAGTAATGATTTATTTAGGAACCCATATCTGCCTCATAGGTTTCCTATAAGAATTAAGTAAAGTATTTGAAAATTAAATTCTATTTGGTCCAGAAAAACATGAAATAGTAGAAAGTGAATCATAAATTGAATTAGTTGATTTGTGTCCAGAACTGGGAGTAAAACTATATATCCAAGATTTAGAAAAAAAATTTGTTCTAATAATATTTATTTTTCCATATTGATAACCAATGCCAATATTATATTTAAGGGAAATTTGTTTACATATCATTTGAGTGAGGGTATTTTTTCCATTGGTAAAATTTTCTAGGTCATTATTTAATTGTTCATTATACATTTTTAATTCGTTGTTCTCTTTGAGAAGTTGATCATTTTTTATTTTTCAGTTCTGAGTTCAGATTTAACAGTCACAGTAAGAGCATACTGTTTTTTTAAAGATTTGTATTTGTCTTTTAGTTCATTGCATGTTTTTTTTTATCATGTTATAGTATTCAAACATTTATTCATTAGTCATATTTTTAAAATCAATCTCATCTCCAGAATAGTATGAATTATGTATAGGAGAGTCCAGTATTACCTCAAATGTGTTTTTCATAAAACACATATTGGCTTTGTTATCTTTTTCATCATGTAATGTTTCTGAGTCTCTTGAATTCTCCCCAGAAGAACTCCAGGTTTCTTTCATTGCCTATTTATACTTCCTATTTTTGTCCTTATACCTCTTTTTGTACTTTATCTTTGTACAGTCATCCTTGATATGTCTTTTTCTCTTAAATTCATATCAGACAATATCATCAGTCTTGTCACTTCTTTTCCAATCCTTCTTCCAACTTCCTTTTTGGTCATATTTTCCTTAATGTTAGGATTTAGAAAAAATTTCTTCTTCTTGTAAACTTTCTTGAATCTTTTGGACAATTTATCCATCTCCTCATCACTGTCAGGTGATGATTTTTCACTACTTGAACTTTCTACCAAAGCTTCCAATTACCCTTTGTCTTTTCTTATAGAGGTGGTGGTTTTAAATGAAACTGATTTCCTTTTTTAGTTCATCCTCCTCTTCCTTGTTGAATTTAAACTCTTCTTTATACATCATCAGTTTCCCAATGAGTACTTTTACAGGTAGATTACTAATGTCAAGTTTTTTTCTAATAGAGACAGAGGTTCCTTTCCATATGTCGGCAAGACATATGAGAATTCTTATGATATGTTCCTTGGCAGTGACTTATATTCCAAGAGAAATCATTGTGTTGACAATCTCATTGAACCTAAGATACATTTCAGAGATAGGCTCATCAGGTTTCATTTTAAAGTTATCATATTTAATAGTATAAGTATTATGTCTCTTTTCTTTTACACTAGATGTTCCTTCACGTGAGACAGACAGGGTATCCCAAATTTCATGGGCAGATTTACAAGATGAAATTCAATTGAATTATTTATCTTTTAAGGAGAAGTATAAAGAATTTATAGATTTGTAATTGTTATTGTAGGCTGTTTTGATGGGTTCATCCCATGTGATTCTATCAGTATCATGAATCTTATATTCATTTACAATAGAAGACCAAATTTCAAAACCCATACTCTCTAAATGCATTTTCATTTTAGTTTTCCATTGAGCATAGTTGGTTCCATTAAAGAATGGTGGTTTGTTGGTTTCAGTACCTTCCAATCTATTATCCATAATACAAAAATACTTTGAGAGAGCTAGAAATTTAGAATTAAAAGAAATTTAAAGATCTTAAATGTACAACTACAATCACAGTTGAATACCGTTAAATAAAGTCTTAATAAAACTCCTCTGATACCAAATTTTGGTCGGAGTAGATTACTCAAGAAGGGGGTGAATTGAGTATCTATAACAAATTTTCGTTAAAAAGTAATCTTAAAAAGGTTTCCCCAGAAGGTTAAATATAGACCAGTGAATCCGGGTTATACTGTTATAAGAGTTCGACTATTTAAAAAACTTCTTAGAAGATTGATTATTTATTAGTAATCTTAATGTGAGTTACTAATATTACTTTTGAAGCTATTATACTAAGAAAAGACAATTATAACCTCTTTCCAAGATTAAATATCAAAGTGAATTTAGTGATTTCTGAATTATAAATTAAAGCAGTAAAATAGAGATGACTAAATTAAGCAGCATAGCGGATATGAAACAAGTGGTTTAGTCTCAAGACAAGACCTAATCCACTCCACTAGGTGATCACCTACCACCAAGAATTTTATATAAATAAACTTTATCCACACCTTGGATCAGGGTTAAACAATAGTATGCAGGACTGTCTAGGTCACACAGGGACCTCTTCCATATTAATTCATGGGAAAAAAACAACCAGGCCACACAGGGACCTCTTCCACACTTATCAGTGGGTATACAAATATAAAAAGATATTTGAGTAAGGATATATTATATCCTTCAGTTTTATTCAAGAAACAAAGTGTGTTTTTATACAGATACAAACACTACTCGAAAGGAAGTAAAATGATACACAATAGAGAAGAAATATTGATATAGGTTTAAAAATTCTCTGAATGTTAGTCTTTGCAGCTCTAGACTTCTAATATGAAGTAGATGCATAAATAAAGTCCTCTTATAGAAAACAGAGTGTCTCAAGTCAGAAAGATCTGGATTGTGTTCTTCGTGGTGTTTGATAGTGCGAAGATCTTCTCGATTCTGGGATTCAGTTGAGCTTCGTGTGTTCTCCAGCAGTGTTGAGTTGCATGGGACAATTATTTCATTAAGAATTATCTAAGTGTATTATGTTGTCATGCTCATGCACACCCGCTTGTTCTTCTTTTTAGTATCATGTCACACTTCTTATTTTTCCTAGTATGCATTACTCTTTTATCTTAGAGTGCATGTATTTGAACCGATAGGTTGCATGTATTCTGCATATCGTACCTCTTACTGTCATATGACATGTCTACAAAGAAATATTAATTATTTCAGTGCATTTAAAATCTTAAAATATGACTGTTAGAGATTAAATTAAAAGATGACAAAACATATTAATAAATAGTGTCATAATATGTCATGGAAATGGTGTCTCCTTCAGATGGTTTCTAGATTGGTCATGGGGTCTTGTGGTCACGGTGTCTGGTTCACGGTGTCTCGATGTCACAGTGTCTTGTTCATGGTGTCTTGTTCACGGTGTCTTGTTCACAATGTCTTGTTCATGGTGTCTTGTTCACAGTGTCTTGTTCATGGTTTCTTGTTCATGGTTTCTTGTTGTCATGGTGTGTCGCTGTCACAGTGTCTTGTTCACCGTGTCTTGTTCATGGTGTCTGGTTGTCATGGTTTCTACTTGTTCATGGTGTCTCGCACATAGGCAAATATTTGTATTCAGACTTAAGTAGTTATATTTATTTAACAAATTAAACTTAATCATTTGTTATAGAAATCATTACAAATTGAATCAAAAGATAGTGTATAGTAACCATACTAAGTGTATATCACTTAAGAGCATTGGATAGCTTTTACTAAACAAATTTGCATTTGATGTGAGATAGATTACATAGAGTTAACATGGTTTATTGACTGAATAGGATTCTTGGTCATTAAAACATGATTAATACACGAGGAGTCCAACAAAATGTATTACTTTATGATAATGTATTCATGGGTTACATGTCTTCAAAAGGATAATATTTTTTCATCTTTATGTATCCTTTACTGAGCTTTTTATGCTCATCCCATGTTTTGAAATGTTTTCCACAGGGTATAAGGATGGGTAAGATAAAAGAAAAAGTCAAGATAAATGTTATGAAGTTTTTTATCAACAAAATTTAATCATGTTTCTTTTAAAACATTTATATTGTGGAATAAATGGATACTATTTTTATCCAATTTGTATATATTTGAGATTTTAGGCAATAGTTATGGCCTAATTCTCTAAAAATAAAAACCTAAATAGATCCTCAATTTTAATTCTCGACTTAACTAAATATTATGCAATGTTTAAGGCTAGGGACATATACATTATGTGAAATTCCAATGATAGATCATACTCAGATTCATAGTAGATTTAAGTAGTTTTCATTTTTGAGAAAAATATAGAATTTCATAAAATAAATATATGAGATCAAAAAGAAAATTTTCGATGGAAATGTTTTTCCAAATGGATGAACATTTGGTGGAAGAATCAAAGGAAATTATTTGTTTAATAAATTAAAATAGATTGTTCACTTTAAAATGATTAAATCATTTTTGAAAGAGAGGTGGAGGTTCAAGTAGTTTTTAAAGTAAAAAAATTGTAATCTTTTAGAAATAGAGTCTTTTATGGTATTTTTCCTATAAATTTTTACTTAATAATCTTAGTTAAAAAATAATGAATTAAAGGAAGATTAATGTGAATTAATTTAATAATATTTATATATAGTAATTATAACATTATTTACAGAAATTAGAATTTATAATTTTTTTATGAAGGGTAAAAGAATATCTATATTTAAGGAATAGAGAATTAATATCTTAAATTTTTAAAAGTATATTAAAACATTGATAACATGCATGCAGTAATTATTTACACAGGGAAAATACATGAAAGGAAAATTTATATAAATAGCATAAACATAAGGTATATAATTATGAAGAACATATCCACATGAAAGATTTAGGAAAAGAACTAATGTGAAGGAATAATTTCTGGATGAAATTATATATAAGAGAAATTTTTGTTAATAAATTATGTAAATGGTTGATTTTTTTATAGAAAAAAGAAATGAAAAATATAGAACCAAAATATTATGTATAAATAATTATTCGGGTGTAAACCAAAATATAACTGCATCTAGTGTTCTATATTTCAATTGGATATTATTCATTGAGATAATAGATTTCATTAGAAAAAAGTATTCTGAATTTTATGATTGAAGTAGTAGTACACATTCTTAATGATATAGAAGTGACCTTCATTAATATAAACTAATAATAAATCCTTTTAATGAGGTGATTGAAGGGAGAGTTAGTGGGAGTGACCCATAAGTGGTAGTGTGCTAATCCATGAACTCAATTTTTAAGCTTATAAACCTAGAATGAAGTAAATATGAACATATCATTATATCGACAAAACTAAATCATCTTAGTTGATTTTATTCGATCAACACATCATTGGTATGTTCTAAATTGACATACATCTAAGTGGAAAATGAATTAATTCACACAACAAGCATTGTAGTTCTAATTTAGGCCTTGAGTAATGAGTAATTTGGACATTAGATGGTGAGAAAATGATATTTTTATCATCTAATTAAATGAATCATTTGTAGACATTCACTATGGATATAGCTGAATAATATCAAATCACGAGTCAAAAATTCAAATATATAAGTAATAAAAGGGAAATTTCTATCCAGAAGTATGGTCTACTATAAATTTTTTTATGTTAATAAACTATTGGAGGGTTTTTAATGGTCATGGAGGACCATCCCAATAACCACTCTCATGTATAATTCTAGCTCTGTAATCATTTTAATACCATCAATAATAGGTGTAGAATTATGTTTAGAATCATCACAACATTTTTATAGATGTGATTAATCATATACAAAAGAAATATTAGATGTAAGCACTAGTATCATTCCCTCAATTATAACATGAAGCCTTAAATGAGTTTTATTCACTTATTTGAGTTAATTCTCATTCTCTAAGAATTTACCTTCATCTATGTAAATCAATACATATACCATTATAATAGACACTAAAACTAGGTAAATAGTGTTTTCTTGTCTTATATTTGTGACCCCCAACTCATCACTATATGGGGGGATGATATCCTAGAACCCCTATTCCTCTCGGTCATCTCTACACCTTAAATAAGCCACTATAGTCTAAAGGAAAATATTATGTTAATACCCCAAAAAGAAATATAGAGAAGAAGATTAATAGAGATGAAGATCCAAATTACTTGAAATAATTTCATTATCTAGTGGAACCCATTCCACGTCCTTGTTATCAAGGATTGCATCATATGGTTCCCTTTCTGTTAAGAAATACTATGAATATAAGGGAATGTGATATCATTGTATAGATAAGAAAAAAAATTGATGATTTAACAATATCCTCTTTCACCAGTATAAATATGTTTTTCATTTATATCTAGATATTTTTAGACCAATATTATAGATTTTAGGATGTCAGATCTTGACACGAGGTTAGATGGTCCAAGAATTAAGGGTGTATATAATGGATCTTATCCCTTTTCCTCTAGGATCATTATATAACTTAGTAAAAAATCTTATTACACATGATTTATAGACCTAATATAATTACCCATTGGAGTTTCACCCTTGGTATACCAAGGTGATATTATATTTTCTTTAATTAGCTCTTCCCTTTGTAAGAATAAATGTGTTTGAGGCACCCCTGACCTGTAGTCCTAGAAACAGTGATAAAAACATACTTGAACATTTTATTTAGAAAACATACTTAATTAAAAGGTATTTTTCATGTAATGAAACATTTATATTCCAAGTACCATTTTATGTTTATATGTTTTAGATAATTATAAAAATATTTAACCTATGGATGCCTTGTTTTTTGTATCAAATTTCATCTTTTTCAAATATATAAGTAACTACTTATTCCATAATAATACTTCAAAATATCTCAAAAATCCCCTATACAATTTAATCTTATAGTCATATCTAAATTATTACATTTTCTACATAACCTAGGGAAATAGAAACCTAGGAAAAGGTTGATCACATATGCTTAGTAAGTGTAATTAAAAGAGATACGAATAAAATTTTGTAAGTAAGCATAAAATTATCATGTGATTTTTATTAGGATACACAAGTAATGTATACTCAATAACACATATATCATAGATCCTAGCATAAGTATTATCAAAACATAATATATGAATCAAAATAGTGTGGAAACATGAGTCAATAAATAAGACCCCTGAGAGCATAACATATTTAATAGAATAGGAAAAAACTATGAAATCCTTCAAATATGTAATAAACATTATCATGGTGAAACATTTCCTTCAGGAGCCATACCATTATTTACAAAACTTAAAAAAATTAAAATTCACTTATGAGTACTTATATCATAGGATAAATGATTTTAACCAATTCATGGGAGGGAGATATGGGACCCCACTAATCATTCACTCATACATACATGTGATATAAGAAATAAAAAATTCATCATAAAATAAATAATCCTTGGAAAGAAAATTGGTATTATTAAAAACACCATAAATAAAACATTTATTGAAAATTTTATTTCATAACCTTTTCAAACAAAATTCAAAATCACATCAACAAAATTATAAACCCAAAGAAAATAAATGGGTATCCAATTATATTTAGTAACTTTATAGGTGAATACACTTAAATTAAGATGATTTGGTATATTTTATCTACACCATATAGATAAATGGAATATGATATAATAAATTATTTTCCTTAATCAACCTATGTATGGAATCTTGGAGAACACCCTTCAATGAATGAAATGAAAAATCTTTTATTAAAAAAATTTAAAGGCATTATAATAAAGATTATTAATATTCATGGAGGTGGGATAGAAAATAAAATGGAATTGATAGATCATATCATTGATAGAAAAGATCATTACATAAGACATAAATAAAATTAAGGTGGGTGGAAACATTTTCTTAATATCCTTGATAAATCATAATATACATCATAGGACAATGGCATAGATAAAAATAATTTATTTGAGTTTTAGGAAAATAACTTTAAAAATAATTAATATACTTGATCTATATATATAATTTTAAAATAAATATTTTATAAAAATATGAAAAAAATAATTTATTTTATTAACCACGAAACATATATAAATAGTTTCATAAAAAATAAAAAATGAAATATCAATATGTGTTTACATAGAAAATATTTCAATGATATTCCTTCCACACTTTATTGATAATAACCCATATAGAAAAAGGTAAAAATTTATTCAAAACATTTAAATAATTTCATGTTGTATAAAATTACCATAATAAATTAATGATGAATAAGTAATTTCATTTATAGAAGCATCCAGTGAAATTATACATAGAAAAATATATGTTCTCAATCGAAAGGAAATGGTGGGGTTAGTTTTCTTACAATGGAAAAATAATGAATATATGGGGAATTTGAAACAAGTAGAATAAATTTAAAACCTAATGAATTTCCATATGAGAATAAAATGATATTTTTTGGGATAAGTATTCAAATTCTTCATATTTTTTATTCTTCAAAATAAATCCCTATTTGAAAATGATATTGGTAAAGAAACCCTCATTGTATGGGTAACATAAGAATCAATGGATATTGAGAGAAAGATCATCAAATCGGCATTAAAAAATATCATGAAATAGAATATTTTTTATATTTTAAATAAATAGGGAAGTGAATAAACTATATAAAAAAAATAATGGTGTGAAATTTCAATCATATCTTATGAAATTAAATTCGATCTAAAAAACACCTTACAACTATTGAAATATTTGAGTTAAACCCCGATGAATTATACAATTTCAAATGAAACAATTAAATACCATGAGTAATAGGTAATATCATGTTAAAGAATATTTATGGGTTATAAAATAACCCATTACAAATAAATGGTGGTGAATAATAAGAAACATGTCTCAAGATGTGAAAATTTGAGGTAGGAAACTCTTACTTTAATTCCCTATATAGCTGAGTGCACTATAAGATCCTTTATAAAAACCATAAATATTATAATAACATATTTGATAAAATTTTTAATATAAATAACATTTATATAAAATTAATTTATAATTATTCTCGACAAGTATATTACATAATTATAATCTATTTTCAATATTGGGTGTGAGTAGTCTTGATCATTATGAATTAGTTTCATAATAATGATGTTGTTACTAAATATTATCCCAAATTACAACAATACCATAAAATAAAAGATACCAAAATTGATGTTTTATAAATAATAAATTGTCTATAATGTCATTCTATGGATGTTTTTGTAAAGGATCTCATAGATAAAATTACTGACAAGCATGTTTCAGGGATTTTTATCAAACG
The DNA here is from genome assembly GCA_963277665.1 of Viscum album. Taxonomy (NCBI): domain Eukaryota; kingdom Viridiplantae; phylum Streptophyta; class Magnoliopsida; order Santalales; family Viscaceae; genus Viscum; species Viscum album. The sequence goes on from OY728135.1 coordinate 999,921,851, forward strand.
AAAGGTGGTATCTTAATTAATGAGTTTAATATATATTATACCATTAAAAAATAAAAAATAAATATTAATTTAATAATTTATATCATATACTATTATAAATTTTGTTCTATTAGTGTTCTGTGATATTATCTTATAACATGGTTCGTGAAATAAGTTCAACCGCCCCAAACATAAACATACCATATTTAATGGATGATTATTATTATTATGAAACTAGTTTCATTTGGGGATAATATCATTATTAAAGTATCATAATGATATAATTTATCTAATTTTATGTTTATAAATCATAGTTGAATATGGTTTATCAAATATTTAATAATCTATGTTAAGAATAGGATACATTACACCCTAGAGTCTGTGGTCCACAAAATATACAATTAACATTTTCACTTCTCAATGACTGAGAGGGAGAGACTATGGATTGTAATTTTTATAATAATAAAAATAATTATAATATATATTTCACATTTATTATTTAATTTCATATTTATAATATGAAAATAAAGGTTATGGTAAAACAGTAGGATTTGTTTCTTTGTGGAGGTTGTAGTCCTCACAACACACGAATAACAGTTTCATTATTCTTAATAAGAAGGGTAATTGTTATTAATTTTAATTAAATTAGAATAATAAAACTAGGTATAAAATAAATACTCATTTCATTATCCGGTAAAAAAAATATTTTTGGATGGTAAAAATAAAAGAAAATACGATAAAGAAAAAATTGCACACAACGATGACTTCAGATTTCCCTTAAAAGACAACATGGAAATTGAGGTATTATGAGAATATAATTTGACCATAGGCTTACAAAAATGTATGTATAGTGGAAGGAAAAATGTAATAGTTTCATAGGGATTCCATATTTTTAGTATGGCCTTGAATGGGTGGTGAGAGGCCCCTTTTATAAGTGTTTAGAATGAAATTTTTTAATATATTTAAACTTAGAATAAAAAGAGAATATGATTCACATATTAAGAGGACTAAAAGATGAATAATAATAAAGTGAGTTTGAGGAAAGTTATATCATAATTCACTCAATAATTTTCACACTTTCACTAAACATTATTTTAAGTCCATTACTCTTAGAGAGTTCACTTTTACAATTTTTGGTTTTACTATGGTAACTACTTTTTACCCAAGTAATTTAAATTTAATGAAAAAAATTAAAATAGGATAGATTTAATAATTTTAAGATACTAATTAAAAATATGAAAAAAAATTATTAGATAAATTAACTATGTGTATGAAAAATAATTTTAAAATCAGTGCATGTAACACGTAAAACTCTATTTTTAGAACAAGTGTATTTCATGCTTAAAATTTATGTGTAGAGTAAAATTATCAATATATTTTAATTTTAGGAAATAAAATTTTATATTGTTGAAAAATAAATCTTATGTGTATTTCAAAGAAATATAGACTTAAATTTTACTAAAATAATATTTAATTCATAGATAAGAACAAAAATAATTTTTATTATAAAATATAAGTAAAGTTCTTAAAATGTTAATCATTGAATTTCAAAATTCAACATTTTGTTACAAAAATTTAATGTTTTAATTTTGAAATAAATATTTTTCCAATTTAAAATTTTGTAAACATTCATATGTCTTTCTTAAATAATTATATTGTTATAATTTTTGTAAAATGAATATATTCACTTTTCACCCAAAAATTCAATTATTTCAGGAAAATCTAAAAAAATAACAAGATAATATTTTTATTATAATTCCAAGTATTATGTTCCTTTTTTTAAATTTAAATTATAAAATTTATAAACCTAGATTTTAATTATGAAATAAAATTATAAATAAACTTTTTTTAATTAAAAATGTGAAATATTAAAAATAAATGTTATAATTAACATATTAAATTAATAATTAACTAATTATTTCATCCTAATTTATATTGACATAGACAAATAAATATATCCTTTTAATATATAAGAATAATTTAATCTCTTGAGGTATTTGATGGTGGTGATTCTACAAGTATAGATCTAGTGGTAGTTTCAATGAACTTCAATTTCTCTCACAAAAAATTTTTCTCCTTCATTAATTTTTTTAGCATAGAATTGACTTGGTCTAAGGAAAAACCTATTAGTGATAATTCATTTACATGATTGAAAAAATTATCTTCATAAGGAAAACATCCACTACCCAATGCAATTTTTTTCCTTTTTCATTATAGATTTAAAAAAATGGTTAATTCCTTTTATAACTGGTAATTTAATAGAGATATTATAATAGTCAAATTTTATTTTAACATATCATAGTTTTTTCATTTAGAGTAAGTTATTAATATTTTATTTAGTTAGGTAAAATAATGAGTGAAATTTGGGTTCATTATATTCATTCCCCCTTAAATAAATTGTGTCCTTACGATTTTAATTATTGTTAACCCATGAATATATGCGAGGGTATTATTAACATATTTATCATTCATGATATAAATTATAACATTAAATATACTTATTTTTTAAAACATTGTTTTTATAGCTATAAATGGAGTGTGTTTTATATTGTTTGTCTATCCTCTCTAGTGGTGATGAAGGATTTTTCAAGATAATAGATCTTATAGTATAGATAGGTTAAATGTTGAAGGTGGTGTTATTTTCTAGTGTTTTACAAATTCTAAGAGCTCAAATTATATAGGGAGGAGAAATCTTCATGAAGGTTTGATTTATAGGATTGACTCTTTATAAATATGGTAAAGTAATGTGTTCACAAAGACTATTTTTCATGAATGATGTATTTTGTGAAGGTTGGGTGTTAATGAAGGAGTGGATCATCCTGAATATGAGATGTAAAGATGGTGTTATAATGATTATGAGAAGTTTTGAGAATGCACGATAGTGTGATGGATATTCTATGAAACTACGAGAAGGTTCATGAATTGCTAAATGTTCACTGGAGCTTCAAGAATAATAGATATTTGAAAAAAAGAATTTGGGGTTTCTTGAAAAATACATTGGGATTGTGGAATCTTTATGAAGGGATGAGTACATAAATAGGTGGCCAAACCCACTTCATTTTTCATGAAGAGAATTAGTGAAAAGGGTGAATCACTATGATTTTGGGACGGGATACCTAATCGGGAAATATTTGAGAATTGGGAATCCTTAATGAGATTAAGCATCATGAATAGAATGGATATGAACTGATTGAAGCTAAGTCCTATCAGAAAAATTTGCTTCATAAATATTTTGGGTTTCATTAAGACATAGTTTTCTGAAAATATAGATAGATTTCCAAGGTAATTAATCTTCGTGAAGGAATGTGGCTTCATGAAAGTTGGGAGATTCATGATAGTGTGTTTACTCAGGAACAATATAATTTATTTGATATATAAATGGGTTTTTGTGAAGGTTGTGAGATTCTTAAATAGTAGTGTTTAACATCTAGTATATATTTAAAGTTCTTACAAGTGCATCAAATTAGGATTATGGTACAATAATAGTCCTATTATAGTTAGGGGGTAGACTTAATTTACAATCTATAGAATAATATTTCAAGTCCTTAAACTGAGTAAGACATTACTGTAGGTAGTGATATAGGGGGATTTGATGAAGGTGTTCTGAGTGAGATAATGTGTTATCCTAGAAATTAGTGTAAAGGAAGTTGTCTTGGCATAGAGTGGTAGTGTCTATTTTTTTGTCTTACACAATAACTAGTGAATCTTAGTGGATTTAGGTATGAACGACACACAGTCATAGTATGCTCCTTGTAATATCCCTTATTGATGAACTACATAAAACTGATTTGTTATCTCTCTGTATGTGAATATTTAATTTCTTCACCATTCCATCAGATAGGTTTAACAGGTTCATACAAACATGGTAACAAGATCCATAACTTTAAAATAAATGGTTGACACCTCAATTCATCCATACCCGCTTAGGGTTTTCTGGGGTCCTATAAATGTTAACAGAGTATAAAGTTTTTTGGAGTTAGATCTATCCACTTTTGTTTTTCATAGAGAATTCTATGAATGTTAGAGGAGTCCCCATATTTTATAAAGGAAACATAAATATTTGGAAGAAAATGGTGATATCTTATCTAAGGTCCCTTGGAATGTATGTTATTTTTTCCATTTCTCAGGGGATTTAGGTCACTAATGTGGCATGTCTTTTTATAACTAAAACAAACAAACAAAATTCTTTATACATATTCCAAAGCACAAAATGATCTTGCTACATAATTTTTTATCAAATCTATATGGAGTTAATTAGTTTCGCTATATCCAAGTCCATGTGTGAGAAACTAGATAATATATATAGAGGTGATAACAAAGTAAAAGTGTCCAAACTTCAAGTCATGCATAATCAGTTCAATGATTTGAAAAAAGAATTCGGATGAAAATGTTGATAGCTTACTTAATTGTATAACTGATTTTTTTAGTGAAATTTGAGGAATTGGAGATGAAATTAAGGATATTTAAATTTTTATTAAAATCCTAATAATGATTCAACCTGTATATAATATAAATGTGTCACCATTTTAGGAAAGATATTTCTCTAAGATTTCTCTTTATGATCTATTAAGCAGTCTTGTGGCTTATGAAATGAGAGTCCTACCAGAAGATTCATTCACATGAGTAAACAAGGAAATGGAATTCAAATCCATGGAAAATAATGATGTTTTTATAGTAAGTTATTATTAGGAGAAGAACTTATTTCCTTATTTTCCATGAAATTAATGAAATGAAGAGGGGGATTTGAAGGTTATCATTATCTGGATTGTTTTCGATGCGGTGAAGTAGGGAACATTAACTCTCAAAGCCCAATAAAATTTTATGATGCATAAACTGAATAAGATATCATAGATAAGCTTGATAAGAGGTTATTAAATAGTGGAGACTTCAAATAAGAAATGAAATTTCATAGAAATATCTTTGTCTATAAAGAATAAAAATATGATAAGGTATTTTTTGAGGATGTTGAACTAGAGTTTAAATATAAAAATGAATATTCCATGACATCTTTAGGTGAAAATGTAGAACTTATAAAACATAAAGATAATAATTTTATTGGTGTTTTTTATCTCATGGTGTAACTTGAAGGTTCCCTTGATGATCTTTACAATCAAATTAAGAGAAACAAAAAGAAGAGAGATGTGATAAAAGTGTCTTCAGAGTATGTTGATCAACTTGAAGTGTATATTGGTCGAATGGATGGAGAGTAAGAAAAAAATTTAACAACTCATGAATTCTGAGAAGATGTTTTGGAATTTAAACTTATTATTGAATAGAAAGATAAATTCATCAATGAAATTACTTCAATACTGAATGAAAAGGATAAAACATCTGAGGTATATAAAGAAGAAGTTGTTTCTTTAAGGAGTAAACTGGAAACTAAATCAAAATCAAATGAAACAAATAGTAAATTACAATTTTGAAAGCTTTAAAATTAAAAGACATTGAAAAGATTTAAAATTGGTTCTAAAGTAGTAGATATGGCCTTGAATGATCATAGATGCACATATATGGGAAAAGTGAAATCGACTATGATGTAGAAACATTGAAGGATGGGAATAGGATGAACCAAAATAAGGGGAAGCATAAAGTTGGAAATATCACAAAAAATCCTGATGTCCCAATAAATAAAGCTTCAAACCAAATAAAAAATATGTATTAAAATAATCCTTAAGTATCCATAAAGTATCTCAGGTCAAATACCATTTAAAAAGAAAGGTACATGTGGAGGAATGTAAGTGAGAAGAATTTTCCCCTTATAAAGTTTTGATCCTATGGATTTCTGGTCCATACCATGTATTACTGTGAAAAATAAAGGATCTATCTTAGTGGGGAAGCACTTGGAAGTCAAAAAATGATAATGAGACAATATCCTTCGTCATATAAAAATAAAAGTTTCTATGTATATTTTTTCACTGTTATAACTATGGATATAAAAATATTTATTACATGTAGAAGAAAAGTGGTAACAACATCTACAGATCTTCGAGGAAGGTTGATACCTATAAACCAAGAATAATTACCAATGAAAATATTTACCCTCCTTTGGAAGAAGAATATGACTACGATTAATCAGTGAACATTGAAAATATATTTTTAAGGCCATCTTTATCGCCCCCCCCCCCCAATAAAGTATAACATGGAAGGAAAATAAGAAAATCGAGAAATAGAACCATAAATAAATAACTCTCAAAGCTACAAAGAAAAATAGAACATGGATTCTTGACGGTGGATTCTTATCCCACATGACCGGAAATGTATATTTTTTAAATAATAATAAGAAAAGGTTTGATGGAGTAGTGAGATTCGACAATGATAGTACATTAAAGATAAAATTCATTGGAAATACAAATCTTGAAAATGATAAGCTGAGGAAAATAAAAAATCACTACATATATGATTTTCATCACAATCTCGTAAGTGTGAGTCAACTCTATGACATAGAACTAATGGTTAAATTTAATTAAAAGGGGTGAACTATCAAATGAATGATGGGTAATTCAATCATTAAAGGATGCATAACATATTGAAATTTTTACCAGGTTGATAGAAAATATAACACTTGTTCCTTAATAATTAAAGAATAAAACAACTTGTGGAACATGAGGATGGGGCACATTAACCAAAAAAGAATGAAAAAATTCTTTAAACTTATGATTGTTTTTTAAATTACTAATCTGAATCATGATTGAGAAAAGACATGTGATTCATGCATGTGAGGAAAATGGTTGGAAGATTCTATCAGCTGAATAATTAATGAGAATTGAATCTACTTGATCTCATCCACAGAGACATATGTAATCTAATGAATGTGGTTGGTATAAATGGATAGAGGTACTTCAATATTTTTATTGATTATTACACTATATATGATTGTGTAATGTCTATGTAGAGGAAACAAAAAGTTATTGATTTCATGAAAAGTTATCATTGAAGAGTTGAAAATGAAACTGGACACACAATCAAGCTTCTATGATCATATAATTCAAGAGAGTACTAATCCATTTAATAACAAAATTACCTCAAAAAACATGGGATAAATCATGAGGTGTCTATAGTTAGAACCCCTAAAAATGGGTTTTTTTAATGAATAAATCAACATGTGAAAACTATGGCTAGAACTATGATGATTGAGAGTCATATTTCTCATCATTACAAGAAATAGTATTTTAAAGTAGTGGTATACATTCAAAATCATGCAGGGATTTTTTTAGGAGAAACCATGACACCTTATGTGATATGGTATAGAATGTTGCACTCTATAAATTGTCTTCCATGTTTTTGGAAATAAATGTTTCATCTAAAACAAAGAAATAAATCAAGGTAGATATGGTGATGCTGAAAATGAAGGAATATTCCTTGTATATTCAATTAATAGTAAATATTATAAATGTTACAATAATCCTCTAAGAATGATCTTTGAAATTAGTGATGAAAAAATCATTAAGGAAAAAATAATAAAACCCTATAGGTGCTCATATGTTAATAATATTGAAGATGAAGAATAAAGTAGAAAGGGAATAGATTCAAATTTTTAAATAGTATAAGGTTTGTGAATAATTTAGGGCTCACAAAATGATGGTGACTTGGAAGAAGATTCAGATGAGGAACCCATTGTGGAAGATACTTCATCAGAACCTAATGGGATAAATAGAATACTATAAATTGATCAATTCAAAATCATTATGTATTAGATCACACCTATATAGACAATGATAATGATTAATGAAACACATTTCTCTATCATAAAAATAGTGGAACCAACCATGTTTGAAGAATAAATGAAATATGTATTATGGGTTAAGGCCATGAATGAGGAACTTGATCAAATTGATAAGAATTAGACATGGTATCTTGTTAAGAGCCCAGAAAATCATAATGTTATTGGAACAAAATAGATTTTCAAAAAAATCAATGAGCATGGAAATGTTATCAAAAACAAGTAATACTTGGTGTATAAAGGATTTGAATAAATTGAAGGCATTGATATTGAAGAAACATTTTCTTCATTAACCAGGCTGGCATCACTCGGGATCATTCTAGCCATGGAAATTCAATGATTGTATAAAGATTATCAATTGGATGTCAAAATTCCATTATTAAATGGATTTCTTGAAGAAGAAGTCTATATTTAACAACCTATGGGATTTTTTATTAGAAATTATGATACTAAGGTTTGTAGATTAAAGAAGGCTCTATATGGTTTGAATCAATAACTACAAGTATGGTACTCTCGACTGGATGCTTATCTAATGAATCTTGAATTTAAAACATGAGATTTAAACCATACGCTTTATGTGAAGAGTTCCCATAAAGATAAATTTATGGTTCTTGTGTATGTGGATGATATTATCTATGGTGGAAGTAGGTAGGTATCAGTAGAATAATTTTATAATAACATAAAATTTGAATTTAAAATTTCTATGATTGGTGATCTCACATACTTTTTGGGGCTACAGGTGGTTAAAAATAATTATTATACCTTCATTTGTCAGAAAAAATATGTAATAGAACTCCAAAATAAATTCAATATATATGAATCCAAACCAATTTCTAATAAAATTATGGTTAGGAAAAAACATAGAAATCTTGTGGATGGGACATCTGTGGATCCCAAATTTTACAGGAGAATCATTAGAATCTTATTATACTTGATTAAAACATGGCTCAATATCATATTTATGACATTATTAGTAGCTCTCTATCATATTAATATGAAGGAAGATCATTTAGAATAATCTAAAAGAATCCTGAGTTATATTCAATGTACTATCAACTTTGGCATATAGTTTTCAATAAGAAGAGAAAAAAAATTATCAATATTTTTTATGTTTAATGGGTTATAGGTGTGGTGGATATAAAGTCCAAAAGTGGTGGAGATTACTTCATTGGAAAAAAATGTGTGGGATAGTTGATAAAGAAATAAGAAATCACTTCTTTTATTATGGAAGAAGCAAAGTATGTCTCAACTAAAAAGGTATGCACTCAACTATTTTGGATGAAGAAAAAATTGAATGACATTTTTGATGAGGTGAAATAACTTATGGGCATTCACTATGATAATAAAATAATGGTCGATCTTATAAAGAATATGGTTCAGCACTCTTATACTAAACATATTGAGATCAGATATCACTAAATCAAATAAAATGTTGATCAAGGTGCGATCAAAATGGTGCATGTTGGAACTGATGACCAAGTGGATAATATTATAGCTAAGTCATTGGCAGACATATGTTCAAGAAAAAATTGTTGAACCTTGGTGTTCATTCATCACCCAATGCATGAAGAGGTTATGGTTAGTCCCTTATCACCATTTTTTATAACTTTTTAATCTATTTATGGATGTCATACATGTTTATGTGGGAGATGCAAACTAAGGGGGGTTTTTTAGCACTAAAAGTAGAAAAAAGTTTATTTTTGTTTATTGACAAACATGGAGATAAGTGGAAATTAGAATTCAGTTATTGATTTATTGGTGTATAAAAAATGTTTTCTGGATTGGTTAGTGGTCTATGGTTGTATAAAATTATCTTTTTCCACTCTTTTTTTCTAAACTATTATTTTCTCACATTGACTTATAGTGATGGATGATATATTTCATTATTTTTCTATGGAATGACAGTTAATCAATATAACATTGAGATAGTTCATGAATGGGTAAAATTTACTAGAGCATCATGAAAAAAGAAGCATCACAAATAGGATTTTTGAGTTTTAGTAAAAATATGCTTGGAACTTGGAATCTTTAATAGTTTCTGAGTCTAAAAATAGTTGGCCACACACACTTCCTTTAATATGAATATACTTTGAAAAAATAGTGAATTACTCTGATTTTATGAAGGACTGAAAAATATATAAATCTTTATGAATCATGAATACTTTGTGGTCTTAAGAATCATGGAAGGAATGGATATGAACTTATTTATAAAAAGGCATATTTGAAAATGTTGTTTCATGAAGAATGGGAGTTTCATGAAGACTTATTGTTCTGTGAAGGCTGGGAGCTTCGTTAATCAAGGAATCTTCATAAAAGTGTGTTAGTTTGCAAATATTGGAGTTTATTTAATACATAATGGGGGTTTCTCAAAAGATAGGATATTTACAATAAGTAGTTTGGAACATATCAATTTAGTGAACAGTGCTTACAAGTGCATCAAAGTAAGACTACTGTGCAATTAGCTTCTCATGCTAGTTAGGGATAAATACTTAAATATGGAATATACTAATTCAACCTTAAAGTCATTAAATTGAGTAAGACATCACCTAAGGTAGTGATCTAGGTGGAGTCTATGGAAGTTTTATTAGGGAGGCAATGTGTTATCACTGAAATTATTGTAAAGGTAGTGTGATTGGCACAAAGTGATTGTATCTATTCTTCTATTTATTAAAATAACTAGTGAATCTTAATGGATTTAGGTACAATGTAGGCACTTTTTTTGTATTCTCTTTATATTATCTCTTAGTGGTGAACCATTTATAAATTCATTTTTGTCGATCTTCACATGAATGATTAATTTATACATGATTCCATCTTATAGGTTTAACATGTTCCAACCAATGTGGAAACAAGATCCATTACATTAAAAGAAAACGTTTGCACCCTAATTCACCCCTCCTCTATCAGGATGTTCTAGGTACTACACCATTATCTCTTAGTATATATCAAATTACATATCCTTCATAAAAAATATTAATAATTCATACAATTAAAATCCTATCTATAAACACTAATCATATATTGTTCATAACATACCCTTCCAAAATCAATTTTAATCTCAAAGACATTAAATGTAAATGAGATTATATATTCCTCCAAAAAGTAACTCTATATTAATACTTAAAATTCTATTAACCGCTATCCTATATGGTCACACACTAGTTAATATATATCATAATCAAAAAAATGAGTTAAACTTTAGGATAAATATCGTTGATTAATTTTTTTATTAAATTTGAAATCAATTCCAAGGTTATCAATAATATATAACACACATTTATTAAAATCAATAATATTTTTTAAACCAAGGGTTATCTATCCTACAATCATGGGTTCTTTAATTTTTATCTATATTAATATATGGTTGTCATAAAATCACTTTTCATGGTTATTTATAAAATTTTAGATATGTTAAAATCTTTTAATGAACTATTGATGAAAAATCCATATATGATTCATATAATCCTCTTAACATTAAGAATATTCCACAATATCATCAATAAATATAACTTATTAAATAAAATACATAATACTATCAATATTTAATTTCTATTAGGATATCGTCCTCACTATATTAGATAAGACTAGGAAACTCACATTTTCCATCAGAATAAGAATATACTAAAATTATCAACCAATTGAGTATGAACCTATATTTAGATATAATAAATCATTATTTATCGATACTTACCATTCTCAACATTATTTTCATAATCTATTTTCTACCAAATAATAATAATTTGTTATGAAAATATAAAAAATATGAATATTTAAACATCAATATAATGATTTATTCCCATATTAGACCTTTATTTTTAATATATTATACTTCTGATTCATCATATAAATATCCTTGTTCAATCCATGTTTACTTTATGTTGTGTTCTCTTATGCTTCATAAATTAATCCAATAAAGTTATTAGAAAATAAACCCTTCATATTAGTTATAAAAAGAGTGTTTGAATTAACTAAGGCATATTTCCTAGAATTCCCTATATAGGTGTGTAGTATTAGGAACACTCATTTTCCACCAGAGTGAAGATAGATACAATAATGAACCATCATTTTTCTTGGTGATTACCCATGGGTACATCTATTCCATAGCAACATCCACAATCTTGTATTTTTAAAGTTATATGATTTCTCATAGAAAAAAATATTCTCTACTTTACGAAAAAAAATTGGATGTTATAATATACTTAGACCTTCCCCTTCAACATATCCCATGATTTTTCAGAAAATTTATTTTATCCAAATCCATTAAATATTCTTTATTACCACAACAAACCAAAAGGGTTATCTATACCACTGAATAATGATCGAATTTTACTTATCAAACATTGATTTTAATTATAACTTCTAAATTATTATTCATAGATAACATTAAAAACTCTAATGTTATATAAACCATTCTTTTATGCTAACTTAGGTTTCCCAAACCCAAATGCCAATATCACATTCCAAAAAAAAATCCTTACATAATGGATTGTAAACACAACATCAATTATAATTTCTTTCATAATTAATGTAATATTTACATTCAAATGACCATTAAAGGTTTAAATTTTTATAGAATTGGGATCTTTTTTTAAAATATTAGTACCAATATTATTTGTATACAATGGAAATATTTCCCACTACATTCGAAAAAAAATAATCCAAAATAAACCTTCAATATCTCCCACAATCCCACCACAAAAGATATTATTCTGTATATATGTTACATATTACATTTCTTCATAATTAGGGAAAATTTAAACATTATAATGGGGCGAGCTCAGATTCTCACTAAGGGAAAACAAAAGAGACAATATTAAAAGATCCTAAGTGAGCATAAGAAAAAAATATTGTATAATTATAACACATAATAAATTTATACACATCAAATAATTGATCATAAATCATAGCATAAATCTTGGCATAACATAATACATTAATCAAAATGGTATGTAAACATGATTTAATAAACATGAAACATAAGTGTATAACTTAGTTATTATAATAAGAATAAACTATGACATCATTAAAATATAGCCTAAACATTATTTTAGTTTACCACTATATTCAGGATCCATACCTTTAGTTCTCATGCTTACGAGATATTGAAATGTACTAATTAATAATTATCTCATGATATATAAACATTTAATCAATGTATTGGAGGATGATATAGGACCCCAACCATTATTCATCCATAATTAATTTTTTCATAAGAAATCAGTTATTCATATTATCCTAAAGTTTCTATGGAAAGAAAATAGTTTTCATTCAAAAAATATTATTATACCCCTTGAAAGATGATAAGGATCCATAAAATTTTAAAAAAACATTCACAATCCCATTAGTAACATGATAACCTCATGAAAAATAAATTTATATAAAATGATATTCAATAAAATTATAGGTAAATTCAATTTAATAATGATGGATGACTATTAGTTTAGGCATATGTCTTAATGGAGAATAGGGTCTAGTTGATGTCAAATCCTTTTCTTCTTGGTTATCTTGTCTTTTATTCCATCATTCCCTACTGGCGCAATTTATTTGCACCTCATGTTTGTACTGAATATTTTATATTTAATAAATTTTCTTAGAGAATTAATCGAGTGATCAATTCATGTCACTGCTTTTATTCAAAAAATATCATTACAGAATCCATTCAATGAAGGTAGTTGGATATAAACATTCATAAAATATTTTTGAATTATCATAAGATATTTAATAGGATATTGACTTTGATGAAATACACCTTTTGGAGTTTTAAAAAATATATCTTTGGAAGTAATAAATATCCATGATCTTTTGGAAGAATTTTAAAATAAATATAATATAAAATTAGGAGGAAAGTAATTTATTTTAAATACAATTAAAATGTACAGATAAAGTGTCATCTACATAGACAATGGATATGTCAATTTTTTTGTATATGAAATGTTAAAAATAAATTATTTTCACATTACTAAAATCATGTCCAATAAATAAAATATTAAAGTTTACTTTAAATGTTTTAAATATGTACATGTAGTATAAAATTAGCCTATTCAACTATTGTAACATATATAGATAAATTCAAAAAATAATCTAATGAATATGGTAATGGAAAAATGGTAGTTCCAAGATAAAAATAAAAGGTAGGGTTATTTTCCATGCAATGAGTAAATAATTATTCTAGAGGGAAAATAAAATTAGGGGAAGATAATTAAATCATCAAGAATTGACATAGGAGAATAAAATGATACGGTTCTTAGATAAAAAATTATACAAATTCCATGGATGTATTATCTTTAGAAATAAATCTCTCTTTTAAAAAATATTATTTGTGATAAAACCCTCATACTATGAGTAATGTAAAAATGAGAGGAGCTTGGGGGAATGTTGTGAAATGGTAATTAAATAATATCATGGAATGGAATATATTTCCTAGTGAAAATAAAGATGCATTTGAATACCCAACATAAAATAATTTACTGAGTTAAATATCAAATACGTCTCTTGGAAGATAGTAACATCACCTATGAGTGGCTTCTCTCTTTATTCTCTCTCGCCTAGTTTCCTCTGATCAGTATCTTCGAAGGGGGAGATCGATCAGCATTGCCTCTCCCTTACCGTCTCTTTTTCAATTCCCTCTTCCCATTCTTTCCTCACTTTATTCTTTCCCCTAATGGTCGCTTCAGGCCCAGGATTTCCATTCCCCTTCTTTTCTTCTTTTTTAGTGCCTTTCCCTCTCATATTTTGGATCTAATGGCTCCACATTTGGTTTTTGGTCTCCATAAAGAACAGGTTTCATTTAGTGTTTATGCCTCATCTTCCTCCTTAATGATCTGTTGTTTTTTATTCAAACAATGTTCTTTCTGTGTGGTGTGGTCCTTCAATTGACATCCTTTTAAATAACGTGTTTTACTATCGAGGCTCTCGACCACTTTCTCTCTACTCTATCCTCGTGATCCTTCACTCCTCTCCCGTTAGTATTGGTGAGTTGGAATTCAAATATGATTTGGGATATGTGGTAGGAGCAGTCTATGGAGTTCTCATCACTTCCATCATCGAATAATCTTCTTTGGTTGTTTAATTTCCAGTATTTGTTTAAGGTTTTTGTAGAATATGGCATGGTATATTTCGGTTTTTGATGTCAGGGTTGATTTTCTTGGCTGTTCAGTGCTCATCACTAATGAATAGTCTACTCGTATCTCTCTTATGGCTTCAAGGTCTGTTGCTTCCCTACAATTCATTCTAGTAAATTGGACCTCCATAAAGCTTTGGGATGTATATTATTAGTAGTGATGGTGATTTATGAGGCCCAACCAGTGTAGGATTTACCCTATCCTTCTAGTTTCTTTTAGGGTTTGTTTTGGATTCTAAAAAGGTTTTCCGATGTAAGTTCTATGTTGGTGTTTGTTAGAGGTCACTATTGTTTTCATCTGATGCATTTTCATTTGTTGGGTATGTTGCTACTGCTTGCCGTGGTTATAGATTTTTTGGTTCTAGAAGGATTCCCTTTGTGTAATGGTTCCATTTGGTTCAATAGTGATGATGGGGGATGCGGTGATCAGGTAAGACGGTAGTGGACTATCTCAATGAGGATGGTGTCGGCATTTTAGGGTGCATCATCTAGGTTGGTGATGGGGTTGTGGTTATCTGGTTGTGGTGGTTTTTCTCTTTGAAATTTAAATGTTTGGAATTTTAATTTCTATTGGTAGGTTTTATTTTTGTTGTGTGGGGGGTGTGTGATGAATATGGAATGGAATTTTTGTGAGTGTTATCACTTATCCAATAAATGTAATCATTTTTAAAATAAAAAAAATCTATATTGAATTTGGAAAAATATGTCTCATGAAATTAAATTTGAGAAAAATAACCCCTTACAACCTTAGAAAATTTCGAGTCAAGCCCCAATAAAGGATATAGTTTCAATTGAAAAATAAAATTCTATGAATAATGAAATAATCATGGTGAAATATTGAATGGGAAGTATATACATATTTATAAATAAAATATTGTATATAATAAGAAATATTTTATCAAGGTGTGAAACATTAAGACAAGAAAACCATACCTTATTTACCCACATAGTCTAGTGCGTTGTAAGCTCTTGTATAACAAACAGAAATATTATAATCACCTATTTCAAAATATTATTATTTTTATTAAACATTTATAAAATTAATTTTTATTTATTACCTACATGAATATTTATTTAGTTATTATCTATTTTCAATATTCTGTGTGAGTAATCTTAATGATTTTGAAGTAGTTTCATAGTAGAGGTGTGGTTTTTCATTTTTAACCCAAGGTTTATTATTACAATATAATACAACATAAATTAATGGACTATTTATAATTATTTATAATTTTATAATTAAATTGTATGTTAGTTTTGGTTTTGGTTCTTTTATATTAAATTCGATAAAAACTTGTTGGGAGGGGAATTCAGTAGCGGATTTTTTGGCGTCAAGGGCTTCATATAACAACAGTATGGTTTCTTTTTTCAATTTGGGGTCATTTCCTAGTGAAGGGATGAAGTTGGTGGTCAATGACTCTTTGGGGTTGCATTATTTTAGACCTATGTGATGCTTCTTTCTCCGTGTATTGTAATCTTTTTAAAATAAAAATGGTAACATTCAGTCAGTCAGTCATTTTTATTTCATAACAATGATATTATTTAGATAATTTAACATTTTTTAATTATGTTAGAATTTTTTTTAATAAATAATAATTAATAGAGACAAAAATGTGATAGAACGCTTTGTGGAGGTAGTATTCTGGACAATGAACAGTTAATGTTTTCTTTTAACAAAGAATGAGAGGTAAATATGGTGGATTATAATTTTTTTCTTCATAACCCTACTTATATTATATATTTCAAATTTAGTAATCAAAAAAACTCTTATAATTATCAAAATGATCTTGTGGTAAAAAATGAAAGTTGGTGCTACATAAAGTTGATAATCTGCAAAATGCATGATTGTTGGTTTTATTTTTATTTATAGAAAAGTGGAAAGGTGGTTTGTAGTTATTAAATTAGTATTAAAAATTTAAGTACACAATCCAAATAAATGACAAGTCACTAGAAATTCAGATTTGAAAAGTTGGAAAGAAAAAGAATGGAATTTAATAAAAAAAATGCTAACATTGACATGGGATTTCTCTTAGAAGACTCCATATAAATATTGTTCTTAAGAGAATATATGGTGAAAAAAAGTCTTAATAAAAAGGAATAAAATTATAGGGTTTAGAAAAATTTTATAGTTTTAAGTGGAAATCTAATTTTTACTATGGTCTTGAAGGGTTGTATAGAGGCACATTTTATAATTGTTAATAATTTCATTTTAGTAAATATTTCATGTTAATATAAATATATCACATGTTTCACATGTCAAAAAAACTCAAAAATGGATAAAAATGGATTTGGTTATGTGATAAGGCCAATCATTATTTATATATTCCATTTTTCACACATTATAAACATGTTTTTATGTCCTTTAATCTCTAAATTTTCACTTTTATATTTTTAGTTTTACTGTGATAATTAGTTTTTACCAAAGTAATTTACTTTTAAGGAATAAAAATAAAATGAATCATATTATAAGATTTTGAATGACTAATTCGAGATATGAAATAAATTTTATTAGATAAAACTATATATTTGAGAAAATTTAATTTTAACGTTATCTCATGTAACATGCAAAACCCTATTATTAGAAAAAAACTGTATTTTGAATATTTAATGTTTTGTATAGGGTAGAATTATCAATATATTAAATTTCATTTAAATAAAAAAATTTATTATAAAAAACAAAATTTTAGGTGAATTTTAAAATAAGACAACCCTAAATTTTCCAAAATGATATTTAATTAAAATGAGATATGAGAAATAAATTTTATTACAAAATATTACTAACTCCTTAAAATGTTAGTCATAGATTTTCCAAATTAAATAGTGTTTTTAAAAATTATACTTTTACTTATTAAAACATATTTTAAAAAATTAAATGGCTCTATAAACATATATATCTTTCTTATATAATTATAAAATTCAGTTTTGATAAAAAAAATATAATTTTACTATTCACTATAAAATTCAATTATTTTAAAAAAATACAAAAAAAATCAAAGGTAATATTTTTATTCTAATCCAAAAATATATTTCACTTTTTTTAAAATGAAATTATAGAATTTATAAACATTTATTTTAAATATAAAATAAAAAATAATTTTTTTATAGAAAAATAATTTTTTTCTTTTAAAATGAAAAATGAAAAAAATTTAAAATAAATGTGATAAGTAACTATTTAAATTAATAATTACTTGATTGCATAATCCAAATTTTAGTTACATATCTACTTATGATCTTAATTCATTACCTAATCATGATTTATCCTATGGCGGTAGTCGAGGGTAGTGATTTTTCTTTTATAGATCTCATAGAAATTTCCACAAGATTGAATTTCCTCCCAATATTATTTCTCTTAGGTTGTATTTGTTCAAGTTAGTCTTTATACTTATAAAAATAATATTCTAGTAAATTTACTTCAATTTCAAGATCAAAAAAGATGATTTATAAGGGATACTTCTTCTACCCGGTGTTATTTCCTTCCATTCTATTCATAGGTTTAATAATACAGTTACTTCCCTTTATATCCACTAATTTAGTAGTAATACTATAACAGATAAATTAAATTTTAACATATCAAAATTTCATTTTAATATAATTTTGTGTTTAGAATGAACTATTAGATAATATTTATTTATGGAACACTCATAGTGATATTTCAGGTCATTACAAAGTTGGTTGTATCATAGGAATTTTATAAATAAATACATTATTCATTATCACAAACCAACCCGAGTATCCATGAAACAATACTTGATTCTTCCCATGACATGTCCAAAAGGGAATTCCTAATCCACCCGTGCTGAAATCAATTTCATGTGCATCAAATAAAAACACATGGGATTGTTTTTTTTCAAACATATAATGAGGAACATGTATCCAAAATTAATAGTATAATTCTGGTATGGTGAAACCATTAATTAGAGTTCCATGAAAATTAAATAAATATTTTTAAAATATAAAGCATAAAAAATATGGAATAATAAAAAATAAATATCAATATCATATTCCAAAATAAGGTAAATACTAAATTGTATAGAAAAACTAAACTAGGATCTCAAAGGTATAATATTGTATGAAATGGTCAATATGTATTTACCAAAAGATAATGAAACTGAAATAATATTGATTAAAACATCTCATTATGACCCAATAACACCTTACAAACCCATCAACTAATACCACTATATGATTGAGCTAAGAGAATAATTTCATATAGAGGAGATTCTCCGGAACTTGAACCTAGACCTATGAAATCCACTCAGTCTAGAGACACAAAATGACATAAGAAGGTCATTAACTAAATATCCTATTAATATTTTAATAACAAAAGAGTGTATATATTTCCTTTATTAAAATATTAAAATATTTTAGTTTGAAATATATTGCATAAAAGTAAGGTATTTAAAATTTTAAGAAAACAACATAATGATAATTATTTAATTCATTTTCTAAAAACCTAAATGAATCTTTTTTACAAAAAAAATATATTTTTATGTGAGAACCCCTTGAATTAACTTTCTAAAAACGATTTTCAATCCAATTTTAGAAGTACCTTAAGAAATATTATATGAGTAATAAAATAGGTCATAATTTTTTTAATAAATATAAATTTGATGGTATGAATATAAGAATTTAAATAATGAAATTATATGTTAAAATTATAATCAATTGTAACACATAAATAAGAAAAATTTGAGTAATGAGTATATTTGAATCATAGGAGAAAATTAATAGGGTCAAGAATCTCATGTGACAATAAATAAAACAGTAAGGAATTGTTATATCGATAACCAATATATATTTTCAATAATAGTATGTAATTTATTTCATTATAACAATAATTTCATAAGGTATTAGTGAGATGACCCTAGATAAACATGGGTGAAACCATTTATCAACCAATTTATGATCTTATTATAAAATGACCAAAATATATTTCTTTAACCTATCCTCACTGGGTCGTAGTCCACATATTTTTAACATATCATATACTAAAGGATCATATTCAGTAGGAAAACAATTCAAGCATAATTTTCATCACTCAATATCCCACCCAAATACCTTAGGGTACCATGATATTAGTTACTAGTGGTTGGGAAACATCTGTCGAGTGTAAATCATAAATAAATTAAAATACATAATTAAAATAACCCGAATTTACAAACTAATCCCACCACTATACACCCTTCCTTTAAAATACCCCTACATAGTTCAAATGACATTAAATAAAAATCAAATTTCTTACATAAGTTCCAAAACCTAATATAAAACATTGTTATATTTAGTATTAAATGATGGTTGTAACTCATTTTATGAAATTCAAAACTCAAAAGGTGGTAATAAGGCCTTTAGTAATCCTTGTTGACTAAAATAATATTTCTCATTTTAAAACACATTTTTAAATGGTCTATCAGTTCAAAGTATAAAATCAATCACTTTTATTAACATTTTTAAAACCATTTTAAAAACACACATCATTGAAAATTATATATTAAATAAAGACAATTAAAATTTTAATCAAACAAATAATATATAAATAAAAATAGATCTGTGAATAAATTAGATAATATAATGATTATAAATTAAGTTAAATTATTATAGGAACAAATTAAAGAAACCTATTGAAGACAATTAATATCTGAACCCATATTACAAAATCCTTCAAACACATGAACATCCCCTATAAAATATTTCAAATTCTTAATGACTCATTTAATAAACCATATATAAAAAGAAAAGATTATTATAAATTTTTTAAAACACATAATATGAATATATTATGGTTATATAAATATAATGGTATAGATATGTGATAAATCTCTCTTTTCCATGAAATAATATCATTAAATATCAACCATCAATATATAAATTCTCACATGGTTAAGAAATGAGAATATATTTAAGAGGAATGATTTTTTTAAAAGGAAATCACAAAAAAAATATTTCTATGAAATTTCCTAGAAACATCAACCTTAACCAAATGTGGATTTTATGAAATCATTGATTATTAAGATTGGGATATAGTTGGAACTAATTTGATTCAAACATCAAACTGATGTTGGTTTTTTCAATAAATTTTAGGTTAATTAATTAGTTTATAAACTTGGGGAAATATTTTAATATAAATAGAAATGTATTAATCTATAAGTATTATAATTTTAATGAAAAATTATGTGTTTAGTGGATGACAATATGTTTATGAGTATGCTTACATAATATTGAATAAGATTTTTGTGGAAATTTTTGGATTTTACAGTAGAAAAACTGGATCTATAAAAGTCTGTTCATGCACTAGTCCTAAAAATAGTCACAAATTGTTAACATAGGGCATTGTGTTCAAGTATTGAGTGCTAGTGTATTGGGTCACAATGAACTTATTTTATACTAGTTGGTTGTATAAAAAATTAAGGTGTCTTGTGTTAGTGGAGCAGTGTGAATTAAATGCCATGAATCATTAAATAGAAAGGTTATGTGAAATTCACGTTTTTCTAATAAATACCATATTATCAAATTCATTTTCAAACAAAAAATTAATGAATGAGTATTATAGACTCTATTTTAATATAAATCACTCATGTGTGAACTATTCATGATAAAAGTGTTTAGGTAATGTATTTTCATGAGGATATTATCATGAAAATGACTTTAACAAAAAAGGATTTCATGAGTATACTTGAGCGAAGGAAGTAGGAAGACCCAAATTTGGAAAACCTATATGATTAAATTGGGTCATAGTGAAGAAACATACCCAAGTGGTGGTAATTGCGAGAATTATACCCATGTAAAGTATAATACTTAGGAGAACATATCATGGGTGAACCATACATGGGTGAAGCTAGGGATGAAGTTGAACCAAATATGATGAAATATTTACATCATCATGGAAACATGTACCATTGAGATAGTTTTACATAATTGAAAATTGGTGGAACACTCTAGAGAATAAAACATGAACATTAATAATGTGGTTCTCAACAATCATTCACACTAATTTGGAAGTGAATTTTAAGTATTCGGGTTAAGGAAGACTTCATCTGACATAGTGAGAAAATAGAATTCGATAGAAGATATACATAAGTTGTAGTACTCGTATCCCTGTATTTATTTATAAAATTCATTTTTTCTATAACAGAGTTACCATGAACAAAATTTCATCCATAAAATAAGTGAATGTTATTGGACTCTTTTTCAAATTTATAACTTCACGTGTATAGTCCTTGGATTATTCCTTACTAGTGAACCAAGTGAATATTATTGTGACATCATTTTTTGGTGGATTTTCATCTAAAAATGATTTGATAAAAAAGTTCCTACCAATATGGGTATAGTTTCTAGCATAATGAAAAATAATTAACACCCTGATTCACCCCTCCTCACTAGGTTGTCAAGGGTTCTAGAGAAAACTATAGGAATGGTACATACACTCTATAAATCAAGAATATTGAAGATTTTGAAAACCACCCTAACAAGGGTTTGGATGAAATGGTTCTAAGGAAACAATAAGTAGAATAAAAAATACTAAAATTAGAGGAATGATGAAATGTAGGTGTGGACCTTCAGAAAATCACATAAAATATTATAGGTGGGACTCAAAACCCATGGTAGGGAGAGGAGAGTTTGGAAAGGTTTCACATTTGAAAAAGTCAAGAAAGTGAGGGAGGATGAAGGGTTGAGAGATGTTAAAATAAATGAGTTAAAGAATGTAAAATAAAAATATTTAATACCTGGTTAAGGTAAAATGTTTTTCTACCTAATTTATAAAATTATGGTCCAACCATGCCGATCGAGATGGATACACCTAGGGTAGACCACATGGGTTGGCTTCATATTTTTTCAAACTATACTTCAACTATGTGAATAACTCTAACTTTTTTCCCAACCTTTCATGATTAGGTCACTTGGTTTTATAAATCCAATTACAAACTATGTTCCATGAATAATACACCCATGTTAATGTTTTCTATAAATGAAATAGACTTTGAAATAAGGAACTAATATAAAAATCTATAAAAAATTTATTAATAAAGAAAATTGGTCTTGTTGTGTGATAACTCTCTAAAAAATAACTATGTATGTACCTATAATGTCATCAAAGATATATTAAAAGTAACTATTATATCTATAAATACAAGTAAAATCTCTATTAGAAATTGGGAATGGGTTGGGAGATAAAGTTCTCCATCCATTCTAAAATGATGAGACCATTATGTCATAAAAACTCTCCAAAACCATGATGATATCCAAACATCCCCAAGAAATAGTAATATTGACACACAATAATAGGAATCTAAATTAGATAATTAGGATTCATGACA
Source organism: Viscum album (assembly GCA_963277665.1). Lineage (NCBI taxonomy): Eukaryota > Viridiplantae > Streptophyta > Magnoliopsida > Santalales > Viscaceae > Viscum > Viscum album. The sequence continues at coordinate 999,944,979 of OY728135.1, forward strand.
TCCAATACTCTTCCACACCATATATTCCTTAAAAAAATAGGGTGGATCATGTAAATCATGGTTTTTCTATGGAAATAATCAAAATACATAGGGGAATCCTTGTAATAAAGGTTTTAAAAATATATAATCATCAAAATCAAACATCCTTAGTCACATAAAGGAAAAAATATTATTTATCCAAATGATCACACATATAAAGAATCCTAAAAAAATGCATATATTAAGAGACTAATATAATTAAAATAGAAAGTGTTAATGTCACACCCGACCTGTCTAATTATTATATTATTATTTTTGATGGGATTTTTGTGTTGGGTTTTAGACTAGTGTGTAGGTACCGCATGGTTAGCAGAGACCATGTGGATAGCCCAGGCACTAGTGTGATAGCTTCTGGATCAGACAAAAGTTTACGCTTGGTTCACACAAAGTCGCTAGAGGCATCGCAGAATGCGTAGTTGCATTATTCAAATAAAATTATTATTAATAAAATAAAATTATTATTTTTAGTTATTACCAGTACTTTTATTAAAATTATTAATGACACTTTTTATATAAAAACTAAAATTGTTAAATTTTTTATTATGATCATTATGATTACTAGTATTATTAATTATTATTATTGTGGTTATTATTATTATTATTAAAGAAAGTTTGTTAGTAAAAGAATTGTTTTATTAATATTATATTTTTATTAAAGTTATTATTATTATTTTATTATTATGAGAAATAATAATATTATTATTATTATTATTATTATTATTTAATTATTGTTATTATTTCTATCTTTATAATTTTATTAAGGTTTCTTTTTTTATCTTATCTTTTTCTTTTTTCTTTCTTTCTTTTTTATTTTTCCTCTCTTTCACATGGTTGTCCCCTTTCTCCTCTCCCCTTCATGGCAGACTTCCCCCCTCCTTCTCCCTGTTGTAGTCCAGCAGCACCGTGCCCGACTCCCCTTCCCTTCCGCGCACCTACTGCAGCACTCCCGCTCGGCCCTCCTGCCCTGTGCACTCCCAGCCGCACCCAGACCCTGCCTCTTTTGTCTCGTCCGCGTGATGCCCCTATCCTCCTCCTATGCACCGCTGGCCGCCCGACCCTCCTTCTCTTGCATATCACTACCCTACCCTCTTCAGTGCAGGCCACCGCCGTCGTTTCCCCCTACCAGCGCGAGCCGCCGCTTCCCCATCTCCCTATTTAGCATGCTAGAAGATCTACAGCACCCCTCCTGCCCTGCTCCGCTCACACCACCTTGACCAGCTTCTCTTTGCAGTGCCTTCTTGGGCCTCCTCTCACCACTATCCGTGCGCCGTGGATGACTGCTCTTCCTTGCAATCTGGTCCACGCGAGCTCCTCCCAGCTGCGCCTCCGCCTTTCATCTCCCTACCTCGAGCCTCCCAGCACTAGCGCACACCCAGCCATCTCCCTTACAGCGTGATCCACTGCTCTCCCGGGCATGCCTCCTCCCTCCCTCTGATCTCCTATTCCTCCACTAGCGCAGCACCGCCTGGCCGAACCCCATCAGTGCGCCTCCTCCTACGGGCCAGATCAATCCCCCCACATCGGCCTCCCGCAATCCCCCTCCATTGGTGCACCCCACATGCTTCGTCTGCACAGCGCTACACCACCCCTCGGCTTCTCCAGCACCTACCAAACCTCCCATGCCCTTCCATTTTCGACCAGCCATCAGTGGCGTAGTCCCCGGTGTCGTCCGTCCTCCCGTCGTTGCACCCCACTTGACCTCAGCGCTCCTCCAACCAGCACGCAGCCCCACTCTCTTTCACGGGAACAGTGCCCAGCATCACTCACTACTCTGACCAGTAGCCTCCGCGCTCCTCCCCTTGGTGATTCATCGGCACCAACCCCCCTTTTTCATCCCTTGATCGTCGCACGACACATCGTAACCCCTCATCTACTTTGACTAGATCTGCCATCAGCCGCACCGGTTTTCAAGACATCGTTGATGACGTTGGTGACCTTTCCAGTGCACGGCGACACTGTGCCTGACCATTCACCCTTTCGCACCACCCTGTCGGTCATGCACGACTCCACGTCGAGGTAACGTTTGTGTTACTTCTTCGTTGTATTTTTGTGAATTAGTGTTTTTGTGTTTTAAATTTTTTTTTTTTTTGTGGTTGTTGCAGCACATCGTCAAGGTATTTCTGTGATACTGAAGGCGTCGGCTTGTGTGTGCTTATGAGCCTATGTGAGGCACGACGCGCCAGTGTGTTCAGGCTGTGAGTTGAGGTAGGTCCCCCACTACACCTGCCTTTAAATTTTTAATTTATTAATTCTTTGACATTTTATTAGTTTTAAAAAATGAAAAATAATATTAGATAAATAATTTTGGAATAATTACTCTATGATAAAAAAGAAGTGTTTTTATATACACATCACTTTGAAATATTTTCATGGTGAACTAATGCACAATCGTGAATGAATTGTCATTTGGCCTTTGAACATAATTCATAGAATTTCATGTGTTGTTCTGGTTTGATGATAAATGATTTCTTCTGATGTATGATCAAGTATTTTGGTTCTCTTGAGAAAAGATGTTTTTCTTTAAAGTTGATTAAGGCATGTTTGGAAGTTTGATAAAATAAATTATTTTGGAAAACTTTCTTTGAGGTGGCCCATGGGTGATCCTTTTGTGTACATTGGATGCATGAGTTGTGTGTGATGTTTGTTCATCGTAACTGGTTACATTATTGACTTTTTTGACTCACCCCCTTTTTATTGCATGTGTTGTCATGGTAACCTAGAATAGTAAGTGAATCATATGAGAATGATTGTTGCACTAGTTTAGACTACGCACTGGCTAGTGTTACATAACAGAGAGGTGTTCTGTTAATAGTTTTATGGGATCAGGCCCCTCAGTTAGGCCTTATAGAGAAACATCGGGCATTAGGTCATTATGACGTCATTGAGTATGACATGTCTTCAGGATGAGTCAGATGTATAGTATGTTCTAGATTGTTCACGACCTCCTAGGTTCGACCCATGTTTTCTTTAGTATTTATTTGTATGTGGAGGATAGTTGAGAGGTCAAGTTGGTTTTATGGCCCCTATGGGCCACTTTTTCCATTTCCCTTAGTGTTTGTTGTGTGTTGTGTGTGATTTTCCTTTTTACTAACAACTAAAATCTGGCTTTCTAAATTGTTCACAAAAAATGTTTTAGAATGGAATGCACCCATTTCTTTCAAACATTAAACTTGTTTTTAAAATTAAAATGGGAAATGGACTATTAATTGTTTTAGAAATAATAGTGTGTGTGTGTGTGGAAACCCATATTTTATATAATTTAGTTCAAACATGGAATTATTAAATTCTTTATTTAAAGGTAGTGCATTGGGAATAGTTTGTTGGGAATGCCTACTAAGTTTTAATACTCACGCCTATAGTGTTTTCCTGTTTATAGTTTTGTTGCAGGTCTGACTCAAGTTTGTTATCCATGGGTGAGACTTGATTTTGGTTTGGAGAGTGACTCTCGAGGTCACGAGGAGTTTCATTTGTGCTCTAGTTAGTTTGTTGTTGTTGGTCGTTATTTCTTTTTTGGGTTGTTTATTTCCCTTGAATTATTCCACTTTTTTGCTGCTTTATTTATTTTCACTAGGAGAAATAATTCCCAATTGTCCTCTATAACATAGGTTTATTCATCTTTGTATCATCCCATTTTATGGAACTCTTATTACTATTGAAAAAAATAGGGATACCTAGCATTCAATGTTTTCCGTAAGAAATCCATTCCGCAACCATTTTCGTTAAGGCGCTACCCTAGTATTCCAATGTCGGTGGTTAATTTTTTTCATTGGAACTAGATGCAAGGTATCACATCCTAAAGTACAAAATAGTTTAGTTTACTTGGTAAAGTATATACATAATTGAATTTATCATATATTTGAAAAAAAAATACAATAGAGTATTTTCATTGAGAACTCCATTATTCCCCATAGCAGGTCAATTCATATCAATCACAAAAAACTTCCTAGTATCCTGGGTAAATAATACAAAAGAAATGGTTGAGATCATATTCTATATAATGGAAAGTCTATTTCAGAATCCATCATAAATAATTAAGAAAAATCTATATATAAATTTAAATAACTGAAACACATTCCATTTAAACAATAACTTGAGCATAATATGCTAGGAATAAAGGATGATCAAAGAAAGACATATAAATAATCACATTACCTTGAAACTTATCCATTGATATTCCAACTAATTGAATAATCACATAGATATCAATAAATAATCTCATAATGAGGGAATTTATAATTCTAGTAATCATAAACATACTATCAATACCATTCACAATAATGTTTAAAATTATGGGAAAACCCCATATGATTTGGAAAACTGATTTGTATCATGAGACCTATCAATGCATCGAGGTTATATGCCCTATCAGGCCCCACCCATCACATAATAAGGCCAATTTATTCCTTACATGACGGGGGTGAAACAAAATCATCATAGTTATTCATATTGAAAAACTAACATGTGGAATTTTAATACTTACCCCAATTGAATAACCATAATCATAAACCATCTAGAGTAATAAGGTGAATGGTTATAAAATTTTACATCCTTATTTAAACTAATCATAAACCATCAAAATAAAATTATATATGATATCGATAAAACTAATCCATAATTGATTATATGTACAATAAAGGATTTATTTCATTGATTAATTTAAATACCATGCAAAAATCATTAACAACATTCTTGAGGAAAATAAAATTTTCATTTTAAAAAGCACCATTTAAAACTAAAATTTCACAAAGAATTATGAATGAACCTTTGAAACTTATAAAATATGTTCTAAAAAATATATTGGTCATGATGGCGGAAAATTCCAGTCATGTCCTACATGTTAAGACAAAGACTACTTTAACATTTTCAGTAAAAGAAAAATATGATTTTTTTTGTAAAATGACATAAAGAGTAATTTAATTTTTTTTATAAAAAGTAAAAAATGGGGAAAAATCTCTTTAATTAACCATTTTCATAATATAAACTACATTTTTAAAAACATTTTTAGAATGCAAGGTTTTGGAAGAAAATGTATTTTCAACTGAAGAGAGCAATGGAGTATTATTTTCTTAAAAACATTTTCTTGTTAATTTTAAATAAGAAAGAGTGAAAAGAAGATAATATTACTTAAAAAGTTCATGAATAACCATATAAAAATAAAAATTATTGATTTCAATATAAAAATATCAAATAATTCCCCCAATTGATACTTAATACAATAATAATTCTGTCAAAGGATAAGATTGTGAAATAAACCCATACTACTTTGGTAAATTTTGAATCATAAGCCCCATGAAATAATTGATTTCAAATGAGGAATTAAATTAAATTAAGATAAATATATTAAATACATAACATATAAATATAATCTGTATATAAACCACACAAAGGAATAAGTGGTGAATATGGTGTATGTCTCACGGATGTAAAAGTTAGACGATAAACCCTTATCTTAGAATTAAATTCCTTTGTATGTGCCCGAAACTCCTATATAATATATATAGGTTTATTATACATATATTAAATAACTATAATCATATATATTAAACTGTATATTATTTTCTTATAGTCCGTTATCACCAATTTAAAACAATTCTTTGTCAAAATCACCATTTCAGGTGATAATTGCTTCATTTTTCATGTGTATTTTGTTTCGTTAATTTTAGTCCATTTACATTGATCATGGTTACATAATTTATAATTTTATATCAATGATATAAATATTATATATATTTATTATATATTTATTTATAGTAATTTGTAAAATATAGATATATAAAGTGAATTAGACTGTTCATAGAAATAGTAGGTCGTACGTACACATGAATGTTGTTTCCATTTTTCTAGATGGGTAGAAATAAAGGAAAATAAATAATAATTAAACTTTAAAAAATTATTATTATTTTATATATATCATTTATATCAATCAAATCCATCCTTATTAAAATTCATTTTAAAATAAAATAAAAAACATTTAACCTCACTAGATGGTGGTGGTGGTCCACACATACACCTGAGCGAGGTTATTATTTTCCAACGGATTTGAAGGTAAAAATTTATATGTAAATTATATTTAAAAAAGTATTATTATGTTCAAAATATCACATATATTCTTTAATTTTAACATTAATACATTCCATGTAAATCATAAGTGAAAAATGATTCACATCACTTCACGATGCGGTAGTACGTCAAACACTTGAGAGATGTTGTCTTATCCCCCATGGAATTAAAACTAGGAAGTTATATGTGATATAATAATTATAAAAGTATAATAATTTCATAAATATCATATAATTATGTTATATCCATCATTTTTTCATGCCTTTAATGTTGGTGAATGAAAATGAATTACATCAGTTCATGAAGCGGTATTCCGTCGTACACACGATCAATGATGTCATTTCCCATTTTATGGAAGTGGAGATGGATATGGGTTATTAAATTAACAAAATAACATTTAATTATATAGGTTATAATATTTTTACTATATTATAATATCTTAATCATGTTTTAGGGAGTCTTAAGAATAAATAAAATAGATACACACATTTAATAATTTTTCCTCTTCTTCAGAGAGTAACTTTAGGTTTATACCTAAAGACTTCTTATGAGGTATTACTAATCAAAATAAGTCCTATTTTATTTTGGGGAGGTATTTAAGTAATATAATTTTATAATTAATTTACAACTAAAATGGTTTTGGAAGTTTGAATAGGGAAGGATAGGAGGTGGCCTTTTATATCTGGAAGAGATAAAACACAAGGATGTTTTGAAAACATAATTTTATTCCCACATTTATATTATTAAATATTCATCCAAAATGGTTTATTATACAACCATAGATATTATAGGGTAGAACTATTTCCATAAAATGCGTTTTTTAAAAGTTTTAGTTCATTTTAAGCCATTAAAAGTTTAGTTTAACTGTTGGTAAACCAATTTTTATCATAACCATGGTAATTAATTTTTACTTTTTTTAACTCTTAATTATGATAAAATATTTAAATTAAATTATTATATAATATAAATTATTATCATTCCAAATATTAAATCCTTTTTTAAAAATTCAATCCACCATTTTTCATAATTCAATTTAAAATTAAACCACATGCGTGAATAGAGGGATTTAAAAAAGGGGAAATTCTCATAAGCATATAATGTTTTAATATTAAAATTCAATATAAAATTAACTAAAATTAAATAAATGAGTTAAATACTAATATAATTGAATTAATTTTACTTTATAAAAATAAAATATAATTTTTATTTGTAAATAATCAAATCCAAAAAGCAGTTTTCAATAAAAAAAATATTATTTTTCATTATTCATCGAAAAATGAAAATTTTCAAAAAAATACAAAAAAATAACCACAATATAATTTGAAAGATTTATTTCAAAAATTAAGTTATTTTTATAAAATAAATTTTATAAAATTTTCTAAAATTAATTTTATCATAAGTGTGTAAGTACCCACGAATCTGTTTTCCTTGAAAAAAATACAATTTTTCAAAAAATATTTGTTTTTCTTTCAAATGATTCTTGTTTTTATTTTTAATTAATATATAACCAATGAAAATTTTTATAAAATATATTTTTAATAATTTATTTATGCCTCTTTATGCCATCCAATTTAAAGTCTAGGTTATAATATTTAAGTTTAAATAATATTTTAATAGAGTGTAACGTTCTATTTAAACTCGGTGTTGCATGCAACGCAAGCTATCGAAGAGAATGAATTTATTTAAAAAGAAATATATATTAAATTATTGGGATGTAATATTATCTCCTATTATTGGTGGTATGTTTCATGCATGTTATCTAACATGATGTTACACTTTTATAATCTTAGGGTGTTATATTCTACCACCTTAAATAAATTATGTCCTCACAATTTAATCTTTATCTTGGTAATCAAGGGTTTGAAAATTTAAAATAACTTTATTGGAAACCCGAACTGTAAAATGGTTCAACAAAACATTCTATTGAAAAGAGAGAAATGGAAGTATGAAGTTCATATATAATAACACATTACTAGGTTTCCAAGTGGGTGAACATTTGTGGGAAATGAAAACCTGAACATAGAAGAGAATAATAATTCCCAAGGGTTAATAAAAAGTGTTTTAGATAATTGGACATAATAAATTTAATTATTAATATATATTTAATGAACTCAAAACCATAAATATTTAAGGTTATAAAAATACCATCGGTTCATCCAAAATAAAGGCAATAGTATAACAGTTTTGTTTCAAGATTCTTTTCTAAGAGTTTAAGAATTATTTTACAATCTATACATGGAACATAAGGATGTATAAATACTTTTCAAGTATCCTTTAATCAATTTCAAGCACTATATAATATTTTTATCCAAACAATGAGTATTGACAATGAATATTCATTCTTGAATAATTAAAATTAACATTAAATATATCATAATATCTAAAAAATAATAAAAATTTATTCCACCTATCTTGACTAAAACCAAAATGATTAGCACAAGTTTTTAAATTTAATAAATTAATATCTAATACCTCAACAATAACCCTAATTATCAACTCAATACAATCCATACATAGTTAACCTTATTGATCATCTGAAATATTTCTAACAAAATTTTCATGGAAGGTCACTAAGTTTCAACATAACATTAGATTCTCCCCAAAAAAATAATATATCTCTTAGTTTCACATAAAAAATATTATAATAAATTTATAATGATAAAAACATAATGAAAACAAGAATTATTAAAAAAATATTTCTCTCCTTATACCTTAAATAAAATCCCAAATTGTTAAATTTATTCAATAATTCTAAAAATGTAGTAAACTCCAACAATGATGACATTAAAAACCAAATCACTAAAAAAATTCAAGGTCACCAATACAATACCATAAACATATGTTTTTCATTATTATATTAACATTGATCACATTTTAATGGTTATATTCCCTTATCCTTTAGTTTTTTATGATGATCATCTTGCCACTAAATTGCCTTTTTTGGTACTATTCAACATATGCTCTCAAATCATTAAAGAAAAAATATTGTAGTGAAACACTTATAAATTTCATTATATTTATAATAATAATATCACTGATAAAATAATTATACAAAAAAATTGTGAATCCAATTACACATGCAGTTTAATCGTTCCACTTCATCTTTAGTAACAATATAATCTTGACCTTGATCTTATAGCTTTTTCTGAGGTATATTTACCTGAAAATTGGGGTATTCATTTTAATAGTGACCCATATACTTATAGTTGATGAATTGAAAATTGTAAACTTCTTTAATTCCCTTGATATTATGATCATGGTGAAATTTTTATCCACAATTATAGAAAACTCCCATTCCCTTCAAGCATTTTCCAAGGTGTTTCTTTTCAAAATTATCACATGACTGAGAATCCTTTTTCTTCTTATTACATGTATCCATAATTTTCTATAATATACTCTAATTATATTAATTCCCTTTTAATCCATCAGTGTTACAAAATTATTTCTCTATCTAGATACCACATGATATTATATCCTCATAGGATGAGATTGTTTGGGAGACTAGTTTCCTTCATTGAATTAGAATAATGACTATCAAATAAATGGTAAATCTTAATATTTTGATTATGTATATGGTACAAATAATGCCTCTATAACCTTTTAATGATGGATTCATACTTAGAAATTATTTTATCTTCCTTTTGTTTTATAATCTTGAATTTCCTTTCAATATCCTCTTATTTATCATTGGGAAAATATTTTTCCAAGAAGTGTACCTTGAAATCCCTCCATTACATGTTTTCTATTTTTTATAAATACGTATTATTTTGAATCATTAAACACCATTTATCATCATCACTTGAGAGATGATAAACATCAATGAAAATGTTATACCATTTGTTACTTCCCTGAATGGGAAATGTATTCTCAAAGGAACTTATCCCTTTCTCGGCTACAAATGGATTTGTATCCCATTGAATGATTAAATTGGATGACACGTGATGTGGTCTAAAATGGTTACACTTATTGGTGGATCTACTGGATATTCCATATGGGAAAGGTTATTAATCATAACCTGAGTTAGATACCACAATATGGTTATAATTTGATCAGATCCAGCTACAACTCCATCTTTATATCTGTTATATTTCCCAAGAGGGAAATACCAACATGAATTACATGCATTGATATGGTTCAAATTACTTATTCTATGATCTATTAATAAAAAATGGAATCTTCTAGATTAGATCATAACATTATGAAACATGAAGTAAAATCCCAAAATTAGTGAGATACTTAACATAAATTGAAAATTTTATTCATGGATAATCTCGTGATAATAAACATGGTTTCAATGGAATTTTTTTAAATCATAAAAATATTTCCAAATACATCATAATGGTTTGTAATGAAAATGTGAATTAACCAAATCATATCCCCTAAGAGTGTAAAACTAGGTGTGTAATAAGTCCCATATTTATGTTCCCATTAATTATTGATCCTATCTTAACATGTTTATTTTAGATTTACTACCCCGAGGTAAATATTTACTTCAACCACATCTAGTTATAGTATCCAGATAAGGATGTATATCTAGGAAAAACACATAATCACTGCCTTACCTAAACATTAGGATTTTATTCTATACCTTGACCTATCCTTAAACTAAGTCATAGCTTTATATTACATATCATTTGTTTTCCTAAATCTAATTCTCAAGGATTCAACTAAACATCATCTTATAGAAACTATAAATACCCCAACCTTAGTATACTAGAGTTAGTGGATACATTTTTAAATTTGAAATAGATACCTAGTGCCAGATCCTAAAGGAATAAATAGTTTATTATCCTTAGTAAAATAGATATATACTTTAATTTCACTTACATTTAAAAATAAAAAATAAAAAAAAGTATTTTCTTTTATAATTCCATTATTTCCCATAGTGAATCATACATATCAATCATAAACCACTCCATGGTATCTGGGGGAAATAAAACATAGGAAAGAGGTATGATTAGATACTTAGTAAGGGTAATAATAAAGTATGAATATATCATGAATAAATAATCATAATAAATATGGAATTGTAAATAAGTTAAAAAATTCCCATTTAAATAATAAGTTAAGTATAATATGGCTGGAAAAAATGATGATCAAATAAATCCAAATAAATGAAAATATGAGAATCAAAAAAATCCTTGGATATTCTATATAATAGAATAATCACATGGAAATAAATGAATTCTATAATAATGAGAGAATTCATAATTTCATACATCATAAATATATTCTCAAGGCCGTTCACAATAAAATTTAAAACTATAGGTAAAACCCTTTTAACAAGGTCAACTAATTTGTCTCATGAGACCTACTGATGCATCAGGGGGATGTGTAATTTTTGGCCTCACCTATCACTTAATAAGTCTAATTAATTCCTCATATAAAAAGGGTGAAACAAAATCATCATAATAATTCTTATTTAAAGGATAACATATCAAATGTTAATACTTACCCCAATCAATTAAAAATAATCATAAATTATTCCAACTAATCTGGTGAATGGTAAAAAAATTGTACATCCTCAATCAAACTATTCATAATATTTATAAGGCCCTGGCCTTAAACCTTACTTAATATTGAATTAAATGAATAATTCAAATTGAGGATCTTTTCAGGTTTAGAGTTTTAGAGAATTAGAACATAACTATTACATCTCAAAAGATTACAAAGTAGGCACTTCTACTAAGTTTCCATAGAATAAAAAAAAACTCTTAAAAAAAACTTGTCTAGTTCCAAGTTTTATATAGCATGACTTTCCCTTCATCCCATCCTTGACCCTATTCCACATTAAGTCCTGTGAAAAAAATTTCAAAAAACTTGGGGTGAGCATAAAAAGCTCAGTAAGGGATAAACAAAGAATGAAAACTGTTAGTTTATCAAAACAACGAGTAAACCATGTATACTTTATCAAAGTAATAATTTTCACCTTTACGAAGTAGTAAAAACTCTTCACTAAATAAAAGATCATTACTTACCCTTTTGTAACCAAAAGATTACTATAAAACCCATATGAAGAACACATAACATATAAAGGTAACTTGGGACATAAACATACTTAAGGGGAATAACCATACGGTCAACTTCCACACATATCACTTAATGGAATAGCCATATGGCCAACTTCTATACATACTTAATGGAATAGCCATATGTCCGACTTCCATACATACTTAATGGAATACCCATACGGCCGAATTCCATACCCAATGCATTGGAGGTTATAACGTAACCACCTGTCCTGGTATTCACGACACCACCCGTCATATGGTTTATCAGGTAACCACCCATCAAATGTCCAAGTACCATTATAAAAATCATAATACATAAAACAAATATAATGGAAAGAAAAAATTTCCACACTTTGATCACAATATATCACTTAAATATATTGACATAACAAATCCATTATAAAAACCATTTTCAATACCAAAATACATAAAAGATTATATGGTATTTATTTCATTTAAAAAAACATTACGGCTTGTTCAGGAAGCCAAAGACCAAATAATACTCACGGCGGCGGAAAAGGCCATTGTCACTGCGTACGTTAAAAGAAACATTCCTTTTTGTCATTTTGTAAAACGCTTCGTAGAAAAAGATTTCTTTTGTATAAAAGTAAAAGTCAAAGGGTTTTATACACTGTATAAAAGAAAGTTGTGTATAAAACGAAATATGGCTCAATGAAAGGAGATTGAGACGAAGTCCCTTACCTCAGGTCCGACTTGACTCGATCGTTCTTTAACGTCCTGAATAATAAACTTGAGTTAATTTATACTTTCTTAAGAACCTTTTTCAAGTTAATTATTACTTTTATATCACTTATTACCATTTTATAAACATTATGTAATCATTTAAGTTAATAATGTTTGTTTTGTCGTTATTTGGTTCTTAAGTCGAAAGTGGACTTCTTACAATTACATGTTGTTCGTGTGGTCAAAGATTCATTATTTCCAGAATGGAATTCCTGATTTGGATATCATATATATCATATATATCAAGAATATACATGTATTTATAATATCACATAATCATTTAGAGGTAAGAAATGAAATGCACCGTTCATAGAGACGGTAAGCCGTACGTACGCATGAACGCTACTTTCATTTCTATGTCATATTAATGGAATTAAAACTAAATGAGAGGTATGTATATTTAAATTCCAGAATTATATTAATCATTTATATGTAACATAAATCATATATATCCATTATATATATGTACTTATAATAGTACATTACATTTGAGGATAAGAAATGAAATGCACTATACATGGAGACGGTAAGCCGTACGTACGCATGAATGCTACTTTCATTTCTATCTCATACTTTAATGGAGTGAAATCATAATGATAAAAAGCTATATTATAATTCCAGTATAATATAATATATAATATCATTAAATCCATCCTTTATACGTCCCACGTATGGCATTAACGAATCACATCACTTTGAGGGGGCGGAAGTCTGCACTTCCTAAAATGAAATTATCGTGTTTACCCACAATGGAAACCATAAAGGTAAACAAAAAATAAAAAATAAAGAAGAATAAGTAAAACATAAACATAATATATATATAAATATAGTGACATATTAATGGCCACCATTAAAGGTGTTTAAAAGAAGATTGAACAATCATCGTTTCGTGAGGCAGAAATTCGCCAACCACAGAAACAGTATGTTCTTTAACCGTTAGATGTAGATGTGTGTAAGTGTAGCACGAAATCCTATTATAAAAACATCCTATTATATTGAAGATACTGGAGTTGTTACAAAATAAATGAATAAAAAGAGTTTAGGGGGTTGGAGAAGCAAAATAAAACAAAAGAACACAAGTGAAGACATCACCTTAAAATCATGTAACTCTCTTAGATTTGAGCTCAAAGGCTTCCTTGGAAAGACTTCTGCCCAAAGTGAGGCTTCAAGGAGTAATAAAGGAATGTGGAGAGACAAAATGTGCAGGGTTTGTCTGAGCCAAAGGCTTTTGAAGTGTGGGTAAGGTGGTAGAGGTGGGGGCCTTTTATAAGAGGAGAGGAGGGGAACTCTTGGAAAGTAAGGAAATGTTACTTTATGTTAGAATGAGTTTCGGATTTTAATGGTCCCACATTGATGTTTTTCAAGGATAAGGTGATAAGGGTTCAAAATACACCCATCCAATAGGTTTTTAACATGTTTAGGTCTTAGATTATACATTATCATTCCATTTTATTTAAATCGCTAAATAATGAGGTAATCGCTGCATCATCATGGTGTCATAAATAATTTAATTTATTTAATGTCTAAAAATTATAAAAAAATACTATGATGTATGAAATCTTTTTACCTTTCCAATGAATATTTATAGTAAAAAATATGATTTGTATAACCTCATGTAAAAATTGTTTTAGTAAAACAACTCATGTTTGTGACATTTTTATTTTAACTTTAAATAAAAAGTTATTAATGTCATTTTCCAACCAAAGTGGCTTAATGGGGTCCCCAAGTTGAACCATGGATTTTATTGTTCATCCATGACACATCCAATGAGGTTAGGACATGTGTTAAGTTCATTTCATATTATTACAACATTATTTTTACCTTAAATTACACTAATTACCTCTAATCGCGATTAAAAACATAATAAGTTACAATTCACCAAAAAATTATTTTAATCCCATTGAACCACATTTTACTTCTTAATGACAACCATGTATGTCGTATTTTTGAAATTCAAAACTCAGGGGTGGTAAAATTTCATTTAAACGAAAAATCAGTTTTTTAAGTACCACTTAGTGGTTTCACTATTCATCAAAAATTGAAGTTTTTCAGAAAAATACCAAAACTTCACCCTAAGCTATATTTGATATTCTGAATTCAAAAATGAATTCCATTTTACAAAATTCAAAACATATAAGTTTCCTTAATTAATTTAATAATTAATTCCCACTGTCAGAGCAAATAGCGTGTTTTTATGAAACAATAAGTATCAAAAGATTGACACTAGTTTAAGTCCGATTTCAAAGTGAAATTAATTCCACCAACCACTATTGGATTTAATGGTAAAAATATATTCTAATTTCACTTTAAAACCAATTCAAAAGATAATATAATCATATAAATAAATTTGATTAAAAAGAGGTTTTGAATTAAAATACAACATTTTTCACTATTCATTAAAAAATGAACTTTATCGGAAAAATACCAAAAATTTACACAAAGTAAATTTTGATGTCCCAATTATAAAGAAGAGTTTTATTTGGTCCAATAGAATGTATAAGAGTGAAAAAAACTATATTTAACGACGGATCGCCATCAAAAGGCGATAAGTAAACCTTTAGTGAAAAGTAGGGCATATATGCCTAAAATTGAATTATTTCCGTATTTTAAGCCTTTATCTTTTATAAGATAAAAGTAAAAACATTTAAAAAACAAATATAATCATATTTTAGTTATTTCTATCCATTCCCGCCAATACAACGACTATGTGTTAACTACCATTTAAAATAATATTATTTTATTACTAGTGTGCAACGTAAGATTTCAAAGAAACTCTTTGTTGCGTATCGGATACGCTATCGAAAATAGTAACCCCTTTAAAGTAAAATTAATATTTAATTCGTAAATATTAATAAATATGAAAATGTTTTATTCATTATTTACCTGGGATGTTACATCCTTCCCCCCTTTTGGGAATTGTGTCCTCGCAATTTTATTCACTTATCAAAATAAGTGGGGGTATTTATCCCTCATAGCATTTTCAGATTCCCATGTTGCCTCTTCAACCATATGGTTTTTCCACAAAACCTTTACCTGGTGAATTACCTTATTTCGTAACACTTTATCTCTTCGGTCAAGAATCTGGACTGGTTGTTCTTCATAAGATAGGTTCTCTTCCAGCTGAACTACCTCTGGACTCAAAACATGAGATAGATCTGGCATATACTTCCTCAATATCGAAACATGAAAAACATTGTGTACCTGAGATAAACTCAGAGGTAAATCCACTCGGTAAGCAACTGATCCAACTTTCTCTAGAATTTCATATGGTCCAATGAACCTTGGACTCAGCTTTCCTTTCTTACCAAATTACATCACACTTTTCCAAGGTGAAACTTTGAGAAAAACATGATCACCTACCTCAAAAGATAGATCTTTCCTCCAGTTATCCGCATAACTCTTCTGCCTGCTCTGAGCTGTTCTCATGTGTTTCTGAATCAATTGAACTTTTTCTGCCATCTCTTCTACCAATTCTGGTCCCATCAGCTTCCTTTCACCCACTTCATCCCAAAAAGCTGGATTTCGACACCACTTCCCATATAATGCCTCAAATGGTGCCATCTGTATACTGGAATGAAAACTGTTATTATAAGAAACTTAACCAAAGAAAGATGTTGGTCCCAAATTCCCTGATAATACATCGAACAAGCAGGTATCATATACTCTAAAGTCTGGATCATTTGTTATGACTGCCCATCTGATTGAGGATGAAAAGCTATACTAAAATTTAATTCAGTACCCAATGACTTCTGAAGGCCTTTCCAAAAGTTAGAAGTAAACCGGGGATCACGATCGGACACAATGGAAATAGAAACTCCATGTAACCTGACTATCTCTTTAAGATACAAACGGGAAAGTTGATCTAGGGAAAAAGTATCTCGTATAGCAAGTAAATGAGCAGATTTAGTCAAGCGATCAACAATAACCCAGATTGCATTATTACCTCTAGATGTCTTTTGTAATCCCACAACAAAATCCATGGATATATTTTCCCATTTCCACTCTGGCACTGGTAAAGGCTGAAGCATCCCTTTCGGTAATTTCCGCTCTGCTTTAACCTGCTGACAAGTCAAACACTTCACAGTAAAATCAGCAATATCCCTTTTTATTCCATCCCACCAGTAATACTCCTGCAGATCTCTGTACATCTTAGTACTGCCAGGATGAACTGAAAACGGGGAACTATGATCCTCACATAACAACTCATTCTTCAACTATGAATCACAAGGCACACATAATCTCTTCCCAAACCTCAAAACATAATCATTATCAATGTTGAATTCAGGCAACTTACCCTTCTGAACCAGCTTTACCTTTTTCTGCAACTCACTGTCTTGCTTCTATGCTTGCTTGATTCTGTCTGATAGGGAAGATGTCACTGATACCTGAAACAAAATAGAAGGAATTCCTATACAAACAACTTCCATGCCAAATTTCATCAAATCAAAAACCAAAGGATCTCGTTCCAAATATAGCCTGGTTAATGAAGCATTACTTTTTCGACTCAAAGCATCGGCCACTTTATTTGCTTTTCCCAGATGGTAATGAATTATACAATCATAATCCTTGATTAATTCCATTCATCTCCTATGTCTCATGTTAAATTATTTCTGAGTGAATATAAACTTTAAACATTTGTGATCAGCATATATTTCACACTTTACTCCATACAAATGATACCCCCAAATTTTTAAAGCAAAAACAACAGCAGCTAATTCCAAATCATGTGTAGGGTGATTTACCTCATGAGTTTTCAACTGAAGTGAAGCATAAGAAATTACCTGATCATTCTGCATAAGGACATAGCCAAGTCCCTTCAACGAAGCATCACTGTAAATAAAAAACTCACCATTCCTGGAAGAAAGTTCCAAAACTGGAGCATTCACCAATCTTATTTTCAACTCCTGAAAACTATCATCACATTCTTTTTCCCAGATAAACGTAACACCCTTACGAGTTAGCTTAGTCATTGGACTAGATAACCGTGAAAAATTTTCAACAAACCTTCAGTAGTAACCTGCCAAACCAAGAAAACTATGGATCTCAGTTACATTTGTGGGTCTTGGCCATTCTTCAAAAAATTTTGTTTTAGAAGGATCAACAGTTATGCCATCTTTTGAAACAATGTGACCTAGGAAAGAAATTTGTGGTAACCAAAACTCACACCTACTGAATTTTCCATACAGTTTATTTTCTTTTAAGGTTTGCAAGATAACCCTTAAATGACTTTCATGCTCCTCTTTTGTAACGCCCCGACCCCAGCTACCCAGAGTCGGTGCATTACTTCGTAACATTGGCATGATCACAAAAGATCAAGTCTCGAAAGACCGATTAGTTTAGTAGCCTTGGAAACACTAGATACAGTCATAAGTCTTACATTACATCATAAAGTGAAAAACTAATAACAAATTCTTCATAGTCCACACTCATATCCTCTTTTGACTATCCCTGCAGGTCATTCATAAAATACTTCTTCACATCCTGGAAAATATTAAAACATTGAAAGGGGTGAGCTCAGATGCTCAGTAAGGATAACAATATTGCGGAAGCTTTCATAAATAAACATTAACATTTAAGGCAATGTATAACTAAAACAAAAGCCTTTTAAACCTGAACTTCAACATAATATGGAAAAAGTAAAATGAGATAATGCCATTCACTTCTTCACATGGATATTCTACTGGTCGAATAATCACATGCAATATCAATAACCACTTTCATAATGATGGAATGCATAATGCCAGACTATCATAACCACGTAGTCGAGGCCTCATGCCAAGACCACAAATAAGATTTTGTCAAGGCCTTGTGCCAAGACACTAGTTTGTCTCATGAGACCTGCCGATACAATTTTTTTTAGAAGATACTTACATTTAAAATTGCTCAAATATACTCCAGTGTTTTTCTGAAAACATTATACAAGCTTATGAAAACAAAATAACTAATTCTGAGACTTCTCGACTAATTACAGGCCATGATGGGTCCACGTCCAATCCCTTCCTATCTACCACACTCGAGAGTTGGGTTTTCTAAAAACATTTTTAAGCTTGCGTTAAATACGTATACATTTGCACTGGATTTTCATATATTGGAGAGAAATATCTCTTTTTTGAAATCATTTAAAAATCACATTATTATAAAAGAAAACTTTTTGAATAAACGTAAAAGTCAAAGGGGTTTATACACCGTATAAAACCAAATTGTGTATAAAACCAAATATGCCTCAATGAAAGGAGATTGAGACGAAGTACTTAAAAAGATCATTTTTAAAATAAAATAGATCTATTATGTGTATTAACTATAGGTACACATAAATAATGTAAAAAATACAAAATAGGACATAATAATATCATGACATAATTTTAAAGTAGGAGATTAACCCAAAGAATGGAAGTTGGGTTAAGAAGTTCCCTTACCTCTTGTCTGACTTGACTCAACCGTTCTTTAACCTCCTGAATAATAAACTAGAGTTAATATATACCTTATTAAGAACCATTTTCAATTTCATTATCCTTATTATATCACTTATTACAATGATATGAACATTATGTAATTATTTAAGTTAATAACGGTTGTTTTGTCGATCTTTGGTACTTGAGTCAACAATAAACTTCTTATAATTACAAGTTGTTCATGTGGTAGAATATCCATTATATCCAGAATTATATTCATGATTTAGATGTCATATATATCTTATATATCCAGTATATACATTCATTTATAATATTACATAACATTTAGAGGTAAGAAATGAAATGCACCGTTCATGGAGACGGTAAGCCGTACGTACGCATGAACGCTACTTTCATTTCAATTTCATATTTAATGGAACTAAATCATAATGATATAAATGTATAATATAATTCCAGTATAATATAGGGTATAATACCATTTACTCCATCCTTTATACATCCCACATATGGCATTAACGATTCAAATCACTTTGAGGGGGCGGTAGTCCGCACTTCCTAAAATGAAATTATCGCGTTTTACCCATAATGGAAATCATAAAGTATGCCATAAATGATAAATACAGAAGAATAAGTAAAGCATAAACATATTATATATCATATATAAAAATAGTTACATCTTAATGGCCACCTTTGAAGGTGTTATATGAGTGTTGAACAATCATCGTTTCGTGAGGCAGAAATTCGCCATCCACAGAAACTGTATGTTCTTTAACCATTAGATGTAGGTGTGTGTAAGTGTTGCTCGAATCCTTCTTATAAAAACATCCTAGTATATTGAGGATACTGGTGTTGTTACAAAAGAAATGAATAAAAAGAGTTTAGGGGGTTGGAGAAGAAAAATAAAACAAAACAACATTATAGAAGACATTACCTCAAAATCGGGTAACTGTTTTTGATTTGAGCCAAAGGCTTCCTTGGGAAGAGTTCTGCCCAAAGTGAGGATTCTAGGAGTAAGAGAGGGAAGTTGGGAGAGTATTTGTGCAGAGTTTGGCCGATCCAAATGGATTGAAGGTGTGAATAAGGTGGGAGAGGTGGGGGCCTTTTATAAGTGGAGAGGAGGGGCACTTTTGGGAAGATTGAAATGTTACATTATTTCACAATGCTTTTCGGATTCTAAAGGTCCCAAACTTATATAATTAGAGTCTAAGGTGATAAGGGTTCGAAATATATCCTTCCAATAGTCTTTGGACAAGTGTAAGCCTTGGATTTTGCATTATCGTTTCATTTTATTAAAATCGTTAAATAATGAGGTCATCGCTGCATCATATTGATGTCATAAATAATTTAATTTATTTAATGTCTAAAAATTATAAAAAAAATACTATGATGTAGGAAATATTTTTATCTTTCTAATGAATATTTATAGTCAAAATTTGGACTTGTGTAACCCCACTTAAAAACTGTTTTAGTAAAATAACTCATGTTTGTGTCAATTTAATTTTAACATTAAATAAATATATATTAATGTCATTTTCCAACTAAAGTGGATTCATGGGGTCCCCAAGTTGACCCATGGGTTGTATTGGTCGGCTAGGACTCATCCAATAGGAGTAGGACAAGTGTCATGCTCATCTCATATTATTAAAACATTATTTGTACCTTAAACTACACTAATTACCTCTAATCGCGATTAAGAACTTAAAAGTTACTATTCACCAAAAATTATTTTAATCTCATTGAACCACATTTTACTTCTTAATGACAACCATGTATGTCGGAGTTTTGAAAATCAAATCACAGAAGTGGTAATATTTCATTTAAACGAAAAATCAGTTATTTAACTACCACTTAGTGGTTTCACTATTCATCAAAAATTGAAGTTTTTCAGAACAATGCCAAAATTTCACCCTAAGCTATAATTGATATTCCGAATTCAAAAATGATGTCTATTTTACAAAATTCCAAACATATAAGTTGCATTAATTAATTTTATAATTAATTCCTGCTGTCACAACAAATAGCGTGTTTTAAGAAACAATTTATATCAAAAGATTGGCAATTGTTTATATCCAATTTCAATGTTAAATTAATTATAATGACCACCATTGGATAAAATGGTAAAAATATATTCTAATTATACTTTAAAACCAATAAATAGTATAATTTATCACTATAAATTATTTTGATTAAAAAAGTTGTTTTATGTAATTTTCACTATTCATAAAAAATTGGAAGTTCTCAGAAAATTACAAAAAATTAAACTTTAGATAATTTCGATATTACGAATACAAAAATGAAGTCCATTTTGAAATATAAAATTTCTATAATTTTAAAAAGTGGTTATTACTATTCATAACGGCTACTTTGATTAGTTGCAGTGTGTTAGAACTCGATGTTGCGCACAATGCAAGCTATTACATTATTGAATTAGAAGCGTATCATGGAAGCTCGGGGTGTTACATTCTCCCCTCCTTCAATAAATTGCGTCCTCGCAATTTGAAATTTTTATTTGTAAATAAAAGGTTGAAAAGAGAAAATACCTTTGTGGAAAACCCACATCGGAAATAAGATTAATAAAATTTAGCCTTAATAAGAGGGGAAGGGAAATGAAAAAGTCACCACCCAATTATGATCTCGATTAGGAGAACATTGGTGGCAATTAAAGACATATGATTGGAGGAAAAATGTAAATATTTGTAGGGAGTGATTGAGGTCATCAATCACAATCAACTGTCAAATTGAGGGCCTCAAAGACATCAATCTATGTTGATTTAAAATATCATCAGTTCAACAAGACATAAGGTATTAGGATAACACATTTTTTTGTTTTAATATCCCTTTACTAAAGTTTAAGAATTAATTTATTCATTGAATAAGAGATAGGTATATATATATTTATGCTTGACAATTAGAGTTTCAACCTTCAACTCATCTTTCACTCAAAAGGATAATAGAACTCAAAAATATTATACTTATCCTAATTGTATAAGGTTCCAAATGATAACACATACCATTTAGATTAGTAAAAATATTTTGTAATAACCAGGGATATCCTATAGTCTAGTGGTAGGAAATAAAGGCATGTCGCACTATGATTGTGGGTTCGATTCCTGCAGCTTTGTCCGACGCGACGGGTTATGCCCCACCCTGCAGGTTGTCCTTTTCCTAAAACTATAGTATCATAATATTCCAAAAATAATCTTCATAAATTTTTTTAACCTTAAACAATACTATCCAAAGATCAACTTAATCCACTCCAACCTTTATAGTTATCCAAAATACCTCTGTCCATACTTTCTCTAAAAGGTCTCTTAATTCCAAAATCAATTTATCAGATTCCCCAAACAAAGTAAAGTTTCTCTTATTGTCACATACTAAAAATATAATTACCTTCATCATATTAAAACCTTACTGAAATAAACAAGTACTGCAGTACAATCCATATATATATATCACATTATTCTAATAACCAGAATATAATCCATGAGTCCAAAAGCACCAATACATTAGTTATTCTGCTTCAACTGTAGTAACAGCATAAGATTGTCCTTGATCCCTTGGCCTTTTCTGAGGTAAGTTTCCCTGACGCTTAGGGCATTAATTTGCATAATGCCCCATTTCCCTACAATTGTAGCATTCAACTTTGACAGCCTCTTTCTTTCCTTTGCAATCACGAGCCTGGTGACCCTTTTCTCCACATTTATAACAAACTCCCATTCCTTTTAGGCACGTACCAGAGTGATTCTTCCCACAATTATCACATAATGGAAAATCCTTCTTTCCCTTTTTTCCTTTATCTGTCTCTTCTTCCACCGTTCTCTTCTTCTCTTGCTTTACTTTGTTGTCATAAGACTTAGAGAATTCCTTTTTAGTCTTGATAGCACACGAGACAGTATCTTCGTATGATGATAAGGATTGTGATACTAAAGATCGACGGAGAAATGGTTTTAACCCATCAAAGAAACGATCAATCTTACTCCTTGGGTTACGTATATAATCGGCAGCATGCCTCGCTAACCTTGTAAAGTTAGCCTCATACTTTGCGAAATTCTCATCCTCCTTCTACCTCAGACTCAGAAATTGCCTTTCCATATCTGCTCGATGGTCACGAGGAAAGTATTTTTCTAAGAAAAGCTCTTTGAACTCCCTCCATTCCATATTCGATACGTCATCATCTTCCTTTATGTTTTGAATCAGCGACCACCACTGATCGACATCTCCAGTGAGGCGGTAAACTGCCATGACAACCTTCTCCCTTTCACTACTCCCCAAGGCATGGAATATTTTCTATAAGGAATTTATCCATTGCTCAGATACTATAGGATTTGTACTCCCATTGAAGGTTGGTGGTTGTTGCCTCATGAAACGGTCTAGCATTGATCCTCCACGTTGCGGATCAGGGTGCTCCATACGAGTAAGGTTTTTATTCATAACCTGAGTGAGTTGTCCCAGTATGGTAATAAGTTGATCAGCACCAGTTGTATCTCCAGATCCACAATAATTATCTTCAGCAGGAGGGAAATCCCTACACAGAGTTCGTGCATTGATACGGTTTCCATTCCTTCCACTAGGCGCCATTTCTAAACAATGGCATAAACTAGATTAGTTTATGAATCAAAATACATAATTCCATACTTGTTAAACACTTTACATAAATTGAACTATTTATGGATATAATCCATAATCATAAAAAGAAATGTTTTCTTTGAGGAAGTATATACTCATAACCCTTCATAGTGGTTTGTAAATAAAATGAGAATTATCCTAAGCATATCCCCCGGGAGTGTCGTAACCAAGAGTGCAGCAAGCCCCGTTGTCATGCACCAGTTCCCGTTCGAGTCTAGCTCAAAGCGGTGTTTTCGGGTTTTACCCCTAGGTACATCTGTGCCAAAGCCGCCTCTACCTTCTCGTATCCAGACAGGGATGTATTGCTCGGAAAACTCATAACATCTCTATAATACCAAAATTCTAGGAATTTCTTCTATACTAATCCTCAAAGTCTATATTTGGGCTATGTTCTCTAATCAGAGTTTATCTAAATCTAGCTTCCAAGGTTAGTACTAAACTGCCTCTGATACCAACTGTAACGCCCCGACCCCAGCTACCCAGAGTCGGTGCATTACTTCGTAACATTGGCATGATCACAAAAGATCAAGTCTCTAAAGACCGATTAGTTTAGTAGCCTTGGAAACACTAGATACAGTCATAAGTCTTACATTACATCATAAAGTGAAAAACTAATAACAAAGTCTTCATAGTCCACACTCATATCCCCTTCTGACTATCCCTGCAGGTCATTCATAAAATACTTTTCACATCCTGGAAAATATTAAAACATTGAAAGGGGTGAGCTCAGATGCTCAGTAAGGATAACAATATTGCAGAAGCTTTCATAAATAAACATTAACATTTAAGGCAATGTATAACTAAAACAAAAGCCTTTTAAACCTGAACTTCAACATAATATGGCAAAAGTAAAATGAGATAATGCCATTCACTTCTTCACATGGATATTCTACTGGTCGAATAATCACATGCAATATCAATAACCACTTTCATAATGATGGAATGCATAATGCCAGACTATCATAACCACGTAGTCGAGGCCTCATGCCAAGACCACAAATAAGATTTTGTCAAGGCCTTGTGCCAAGACACTAGTTTGTCTCATGAGACCTGCCGATACAATTTTTTTTAGAAGATACTTACATTTAAAATTGCTCAAATATACTCCAGTGTTTTTTTGAAAACATTATGCAAGCATATGAAAACAAAATAACTAATTCTGAGACTTCTCGACTAATTACAGGCCATGATGGGTCCACGCCCAATCCCTTCCTGTCTACCACACTCGAGAGTCGGGTTTTCTAAAAACATTTTTAAGCTTGCGTTAAATACGTATACATTTGCACTGGATTTTCATATATTGGAGAGAAATATCTCTTTTTTGAAATCATTTAAAAATCACATTATTATAAAAGAAAACTTTTTGAATAAACGTAAAAGTCAAAGGGGTTTATACACCGTATAAAAGAAAATTGTGTATAAAACCAAATATGCCTCAATGAAAGGAGATTGAGATGAAGTACTTAAAAAGATCATTTTTAAAATAAAATAGATCTATTATGTGTATTAACTATAGGTACACATAAAGAAGGTAAAAAATACAAAATAGGACATAATAATATCATGACATAATTTGAAAGTAGGAGATTAACCCAAAGAATGGAAGTTGGGTTAAGAAGTTCCCTTACCTCTTGTCTGACTTGACTCAACCGTTCTTTAACCTCCTGAATAATAAACTAGAGTTAATATATACCTTATTAAGAACCATTTTCAATTTCATTATCCTTATTATATCACTTATTACAATGATATGAACATTATGTAATTATTTAAGTTAATAACGGTTGTTTTGTCGATCCTTGGTACTTGAGTCAACAATAAACTTCTTATAATTACAAGTTGTTCATGTGGTAGAATATCCATTATATCCAGAATTATATTCATGATTTAGATGTCATATATATCTTATATATCCAGTGTATACATTCATTTATAATATTACGTAACATTTAGAGGTAAGAAATGAAATGCACCGTTCATGGAGACGGTAAGCCGTACGTACGCATGAACGCTACATTCATTTCAATTTCATATTTAATGGAACTAAATCATAATGATATAAATGTATAATATAATTCCAGTATAATATAGGGTATAATAATATTTACTCCATCCTTTATACATCCCACATATGGCATTAACGATTCAAATCACTTTGAGGGGGCGGTAGTCCGCACTTCCTAAAATGAAATTATCGCGTTTTACCCATAATGGAAATCATAAAGTATGCCATAAATGAGAAATACAGAAGAATAAGTAAAACATAAACATATTATATATCATATATAAAAATAGTGACATCTTAATGGCCACCTTTTAAGGTGTTATATGAGTGTTGAACAATCATCGTTTCGTGAGGCAGAAATTCTCCATCCACAGAAACTGTATGTTCTTTAACCATTAGATGTAGGTATGTGTAAGTGTAGTTCGAATACTTCTTATAAAAACATCCTAGTATATTGAGGATACTGGTTTTGTTACAAAAGAAATGAATAAAAAGAGTTTAGGGGGTTGGAGAAGAAAAATAAACCAAAATAACATTAGAGAAGACATTACCTCAAAATCGGGTAACTCTTTTTGATTTGAGCCAAAGGCTTCCTTGGGAAGAGTTCTGCCCAAAGTGAGGCTTCTAGGAGTAATAGGGGGACTTTGGGAGAGTATTTGGGCAGAGGTTGGCCGAGCCAAATGGCTTGATGGTGTGAATAAGGTGGGAGAGGTGGGGGCCTTTTATAAGTGGAGAGGAGGGGCGCTTTTGGAAAGATTGAAATGTTACATTATTTCACAATGATTTTCGGATTCTAAAGGTCCCACACTTATATAATTCGAGGATAAGGTGATAGGGGTTCGAAATATATCCATACAATAGTCTTTGGACAAGTGTAAGCCTTGGATTTTGCATTATCATTTCATTTTATTAAAATCGTTAAATAATGAGGTCATCGCTGCATCATATTGATGTCATAAATAATTTAATTTATTTAATGTCTAAAAATTATAAAAAAAATACTATGATGTAGGAAATCTTTTTAGATTTCTAATGAATATTTATAGTCAAAATTTGGACTTGTGTAACCCCACTTAAAAACTATTTTAGTAAAATAACTCATGTTTGTGTCAATTTAATTTTAACATTAAATAAATATATATTAATATCATTTTCCAACTAAAGTGGCTCCATGGGGTCCCCAAGTTGACCCATGGGTTGTCTTGGTCGGACAGGACTCATCCAATAGGAGTAGTACAAGTGTCATGCTCATCTCATATTATTAAAACATTATTTGTACCTTAAACTACACTAATTACCTCTAATCGTGATTAAGAACTTAAAAGTTACTATTCACCAAAAATTATTTTAATCTCATTGAACCACATTTTACTTCTTAATGACAACCATGTATGTCGGAGTTTTGAAAATCAAATCACAGAAGTGGTAATATTTCATTTAAACGAAAAATCAGTTATTTAACTACCACTTAGTGGTTTCACTATTCATCAAAAATTGCAGTTTTTCAGAACAATGCCAAAATTTCACCCTAAGCTATAATTGATATTCCGAATTCAAAAATGATGTCTATTTTACAAAATTCCAAACATATAAGTTTCATTAATTAATTTTATAATTAATTCCCGCTGTCACAACAAATAGCGTGTTTTAAGAAACAATTTATATCAAAAGATTGGCAATTGTTTATATCCAATTTCAATGTTAAATTAATTATAATGACCACCATTGGATAAAATGGTAAAAATATATTCTAATTATACTTTAAAACCACTAAATAGTATAATTTATCACTATAAATTATTTTGATTAAAAAAGTTGTTTTAAGTAATTTTCACTATTCATAAAAAATTAGAAGTTCTCAGAAAATTACAAAAAATTCAACTTTGGATAATTTCGATATTTCGAATACAAAAATGAAGTCCATTTTGAAATATAAAATTTCTATAATTTTAAAAAGTGGTTATTACTATTCATAATGGCTACTTTGATTAGTTGTAGTGTGTTAGAACTCGATGTTGCGCACAATGCAAGCTATTACATTATTGAATTAGAAGCGTATCATGGAAGCTCGGGGTGTTACATATTTATTTTTAGAAAACACAAAAATATCATCAATGAAAACAACCACAAACTTATCCAATAACTCATGGAAAATTCTATTCATAAGGTCCATGAATACAGCAGGTGCATTGGTTAACCCAAAAGGCATAACTACAAATTCATAATTGCCATATATTGTGTGGAAAGAAGTCTTCGGAACGTCTGATTCTTTTACTTTCAACTGATGGTACCCCGACCTCAAGTCAATCTTCGAAAAATACCGAGCTCCCTGGAGCTGATAAAACAAATCATCGATATGAGGCAAAGGATACTTGTTCTTAACTGTAATGTTATTTAAGGCTCTATAATCAATGCCAAGTCTCTTTGAGCCATATTTCTTTTTAACAAACAAGACAGGAGCACCCCATGGTGATGTGCTAGGTCGAATGAGACCTTTATCTAATAACTCCTGTAATTGCTTCTTTAACTCTAAATGTTCAACTTGAGCCATTCGATAAGGGGGTTTTGAAATTGGCTTAGAATCAGGAACTAAGTCAACAGTAAATTCAACTTCTCGATCATGAATAATACCAGGCAACTCATCAGAAAAAACATCAAGATACTCATTTACCACTGGCATATCATTAATCTGAATAGTTCCTTTATTTTCAACAATATGTGCAAGGTAACATTCATTTCCATCTTTTACTAGATTCTCAACTTCCTGATATGTTATCAAAAGCAAGGGTTCATTCTTGTACACAAACTGAAAATACTTCTAAAAAGAAACCATTTTAGCTCTGCAGTCAATCTTAGCATGATAAACAGAAAGTCAATCCATGCCCAAAATAACATCAAGCTCTACTAGAGGCAAAACAATAAGATTTGCTGGTAGATTCTTTCCACACACAAGGATTGGAAGGTTCTTATAATTTATTTTTGTCTCAACGTTCCCTCTGGGTGTTTTTACCATAAGTTCAGGATTCATATCTTGAGATGGAATTTCCAATTTACTAGAAAACTTCTCAGAAATGAAAGAGTGTGTAGACCCTGAATAAAACAACACATTGGCATAATCTGAACAAAAAAACAGTGTACCTGATACTACTTCATTCGATGGCCCAACATCTGCTGAAGTTGTTGCAAAGGATTTCACCACCCCTTTCTTCTTGTAGTCTGGCTACTTTCCCCATTTGAGTTCTTCATTAGACACTCATTTACATAATGACCCATTTTATTACACTTAAAACATCTTACCGCTGGCTTTTCATTGCCTGCTTGATCATCTTTCTTATAGTTACGAGCAATATGACCAGACTTACCACACCGAAAGCACTTACCAGACTTGGATAAACATTCTCCAGGATGCATTTTACCACACTTCTCATAGGATGGATATTTGGTTTTCTTACTTCCTTTCTTCTTTGATGAATTCTTCCCCTTTTCCTGCCAACTGGACCTCTTATTCTGTCGTTTGTCAAAGAACACCTGATCATCGGCAAACTCCATTTCCACCTTCTCCGCACATCGAACATGTTTTTCATAACTTTTGAACTCACGAGAAGATAAAGACCTTTGATAATTTCGCTTTAACCCTGAGTAAAAACGGTTTATTTTACTATCAAGATCTTGTATGAAGTTTGGAGCATACCTTGCCAATCGAGTGAACTTTGCTTCATAAGCAGCGACTGAGTCATCCTCCTGCCTCAATTATAGGAACTGTTTTTCCATCCTAGGATGAACCACCTTTGGAAAACATTTCTCAAGAAACATACCTTTGAATTCGTCCCAGTGAAGATCATCAATCTCATCACTATCCCTGATATTTTTCACCATCGACCACCACTAATCAGCTTCACCTTCAAAACGGTAAACAACAAGACTAACCTTTTGATGTTCTGAACACCCCATGACATCAAAAATCTTCTCCAGTGCTTTAATCCACCATTCAGCTTGCACGAGGTCAGATGATCCTCTGAATGATGGGGGATGTTGCCTCATGAAATGTTCCACCATTGACATGTTCCTATGCGATTGATCTGGCTGATCTCGTGCATGGATACCACCACCATTTTTAGCCTGAGTCAACTGTGCCATCACTACAACAAACTGTTCAGTTCTGATTCCGACCATCTCAGGTTGCTGATTTGGAAGGTTGTATTCCTCTTGATGTCGTCCCAACATAACTGCTTTGTTTCCTCTATGGAAAACCATTCTGAACACAGAAATATATTAGGCGAAGCAACAGGGTAATCTTTAAATGCTATATCATTTCAGTCATACCATAAATTAACTTATAATTTAACAATTTTCTAACTCCTAAAGTTTTCTAAATCGACCTCTAATACCAACTATATGGCCCCGACCTTAAACCTTACTTAATATTGAATTAAATGAATAATTCACATTGAGGATCTTTTCAGGTTTAGAGTTTTAGATAATCAGAACATAACTATTACATCTCAAAAGATTACAAAGTAGAAACTTCTACTAAGTTTCCATAGAATAAAAAAAACTCTTAAAAAAACATGTCTAGTTCCAAGTTTTATATATCATGACTTTCCCTTGATCCCATCCTTGACCCTATTCCACATTAAGTCCTGTGAAAAACATTTCAAAAAAACTTGGGGTGAGCATAAAAAGCTCAGAAAGGGATACACAAAGAATGAAAACTGTTAGTTTACCAAACAACGAGTAAACCATGTATACTTTATCAAAGTAATACTTTTCACCTTTACGAAGTAGTAAAAACTCTTCACTGAATAAAAGATCATTACTTACCCTTTTGTAACCAAAAGATTACCATAAAACCCATATAAAGAACACATAACATATAAATGTAACTTGGGACATAAACATACTTAAGTGTAATAACCATACGGTCGACTTCCACACATATCACTTAATGGAATAGCCGTACGGCCAACTTCCATACATACTTAATGGAATATCCATACGGCCGACTTCCATACATACTTAATGGAATATCCATATAGCCGACTTCCATACCCAATGCATTGGAGGTTATAATGTAACCACCCGTCCTGCTATTCACGGCACCACCCGTCATATGGTTTATCACGTAACCACCCATCAAATGTCCAAGTACCATTATAAAAATCATAAGACATAAAACAAATATAATGGAAAGAAAAAATTTCCACACTTTGATCACAATATATCACTTAAATATATTGACATAACAAATCCATTATAAAAACCATTTTCAATACCAAAATACATAAAAGAGTATATGATATTTATTTCATTTTAAAAAAACATTACGACTTGTTTTGGAAGCCAAAGACCAAATAATACTCGCGGCGGTGGAAAAGGTCGTTGTCATTGCGTACGTTAAAAGAAAAATTCTTTTTTGTCATTTTGTAAAATGCTTCGTAGAAAAAGATTCCTTTTGTATAAAAGTAAAAGTCAAAGGGGTTTATACACCGTATAAAATAAAGTTGTGTATAAAACGAAATATGCCTCAATGAAAGGAGATTGAGACGAAGTCCCTTACCACAGGTCCGACTTGACTCGATCGTTCTTTAACGTCCTGAATAATAAACTTGAGTTAATTTATACTTTATTAAGAACCTTTTTCAAGTTCATTATTACTTTTATATCACTTATTACCATGTTATAAACATTATGTAATCATTTAAGTTAATAATTTTTGTTTTGTCGATATTTGGTTCTTAAGTCGAAAGTGGACTTCTTATAATTACATGTTGTTCATGTGGTCAAAGGTTCATTATTTCCAGAATGACATTCCTGATTTGGATATCATATATATCATATATATATCTAGCATATACATGTATTTATAATATCACATAATAATTTAGAGGTAATAAATGAAATGCACCGTTCATGGAGACGGTAAGTCGTACGTACGCATGAACGCTACTTTCATTTCTATGTCATATTAATGGAAGTAAAACTAAATGAGAGGTATGTATATTTTAATTCCAGAATTATATTAATCATTTATATGTAACATACATCATATATATCCATTATATATATGTACTTATAATAGTACATTATATTTGAGGATAAGAAATGAAATGCACCGTTCATGGAGACGGTAAGCTGTACGTACGCATGAACGCTACTTTAATTTCTATCTCATACTTTAATAGAGTGAAATCATAATGATAAAAAGGTATATTATAATTCCAGTATAATATCATATATAATATCATTTAATCCATCCTTTATGCGTCCCACGTATGGCATTAACGAATCACATCACTTTGAGGGGGCGGTAGTCCGCACTTCCTAAAATGAAATTATCGTGTTTACCCACAATGGAAACCATAAAGGTAAACCACAAATGAAAAATAAAGAAGCATAATGAAAACATAAAAATAATATATATAAATATAGTGACATATTAATGTCCACCATTAAAGGTGTTTAAAAGAAGATTG
The DNA here is from genome assembly GCA_963277665.1 of Viscum album. NCBI lineage: Eukaryota > Viridiplantae > Streptophyta > Magnoliopsida > Santalales > Viscaceae > Viscum > Viscum album. The sequence continues at coordinate 999,977,350 of OY728135.1, forward strand.
AACAATCATCGTTTCGTGAGGCAGAAATTCGCCAACCACAGAAACAATATGTTCTTTAACCATTAGATGTAGATGTGTGTAAGTGTATCTCGAAATATTCTTATAAAAAAATCCTAGTATATTGAAGATACTTTATTTGTTAAAAAATAAATTAATAAAAAGAGTTTAGGGGGTTGTAGAAGCAAAATAAAACAAAAGAACACAAGTGAAGACATCACCTTAAAATCGGATAACTCTCTTAGATTTGAGCACAAAGGCTTCCTTGGGAAGACTTCTGCCTAAAGTGAGGCTTAAAGGAGTAATAGAGGAATGTGTAGAGGCAAAATGGGCAGGGTTTGGCCGAGCCAAAGGCTTTGGAAGTGTGGTTAAGGTGGTAGAGGTGGGGGCCTTTTATAAGAGGAGAGGAGAGGCACTCTTGGAAAGTAAGGAAATGATACTTTATTTTAGAATGAGTTTAGGATTTTAATGGTCCCACATTGATGTGTTTCTAGGATAATGTGATAAGGGTTCTAAATCCACCCATAAAATAGGTTTTTGACATGTGTAGGTTTTAGATTTTACATTATCTTTCCATTTTATTTAAATCGTTAAATAATGAGATAATCGCTGCACCATCATGGTGTCATAAATACTTTAATTTATTTAATGTATAAAAATTATAAAAAAAATACTATGATGTATGAAATCTTTTTAACTTTCCAATGAATACTTATAGTCAAAAATCTGATTTGTATAACCCCATGTAACAATTGTTTTAGTCAAACAACTCATGTTTGTGACATTTTTATTTTAACTTTAAATAAAAAGTTATTAATGTCATTTTCCAAACAAAGTGGCTTCATGGGGTCCCCAAGTTTACCCATGGATTGTCTTGGTCGGCCATGACAAATCCAATGAGGTTATTACATGTTTCAAGTTCATTTCATATTATTACAACGTTATTTTTACCTTAAATTACACTAATTGCTTCTAATCGTGATTAAAAACATAATAAGTTACTATTCACCAAAAAATTATTTTAATCTCATTGAACCACATTTTACTTCTTAATGAGAACCATGTATGTCAGATTTTTGAAATTCAAAACACAGGGGTGGTAAAATTTCATTTAAACTAAAAATCAGTTTTTTAAGTACCACTTAGTGGTTTCACTATTCATCAAAAATTGAAGTTTTTCAGAAAAATACCAAAACTTCAACCTAAGATATATTTGATATTATGAATTCAAAAATGAATTCCATTTTACAAAATTCAAAACATATAAGTTGAATTAATTAATTTAATAATTAATTCCCGCTATCCGAGCAAATAGCGTGTTTTTATGAAACAATAAGTATCAAAAGAGTGACACTAGTTTAAGTCTGATTTCAAAGTGAAATTAATTCCACCGAACACTATTGGATTTAATGGTAAAAATATATTCTAATTTCACTTTAAAACCAATTCAAAATATAATATAATCATATAAATAAATTAGATTAAAAAGAGGTTTTGAATTAAAATACAACATTTTTTACTATTCATTAAAAAATGAACTTTATCGGAAAAATACCAAAAATTCACACAAAGTAAATTTTGATGTCCCAATTATAAAGAAGAGTTTTATTTGGTCCAATAGAATGTATAAGAGTGAACAAAACTATATTTAATGACGGTTCACCATCAAAAGGCGATAAGTGAACCTTTGGTGAAAACTAGGGCATATACGCCTAAAATTGAATTATTTCCGTATTTTAAGCCTTTATCTTTTATTAGATAAAAGTAAAAACATTTAAAAAACAAATATATTCATATTTTAGTAATTTCTATCCATTCCCTCCAATACAACGACTATGTGTTAACTACCATTTAAAATAATATTATTTTATTACTAGTGTGCAACGTAAGATTTCAAAGAAACTCTTTGTTGCGTATCGGGTACGCTATCGAACATAGCAACCCCTTTAAAGTAAAATTAATATTTAATTTCGTAAATATTAATAAATATGAAAATGTTTTATTCATTATTTACCTGGGATGTTACAATATTTCCAAAAAAAATTATGATATTAATAAAACCGATACCTACTTTATCATATGTTCAATAAAGGATTTAATTCACTAATTAATAGAAATACTATGAAAAAACCATAAAATTTTATTTTTGAAAAATAACCATTACATTTTAAAACCCACCATTTAAAACTAAAGTTTTAAAAAAATTGAAAATAAATTTCCATGAAAAAAATATTTGAATTATTAACTAATTTTTGAAAAATTCGTGTTCTTGATTGTTGAAATTTCCGTTCATTTCATACATGTTAAAACAAATATTCCCTTTATATTTTCGTTAAAATCTAAACGGGAATTGTTTTAAATACAACATGAAGGTTCCTTTCAAAAAAATAAAAAAAGTAAAAAATGGTTATAAATTTATTTAATAAATAATCTAGATAATTTAAAACCATTTTTTTAAAACATTTTTATAAAACATGGTTTTGGGGGGAAAAGATTTATGACCAAAGAGATAAATAAAGTAGGATTTTCCTAAAAATATTTTCCATCATTTTAAATACCATAGATCCTAAAATGGTACTAATAAATGAAACATTCATAAATAAAAAATGTATAAAAAATAGTTTTATTTTAATATATAAAAAATAAAATAATTCTTTCAAGAGAGACATAAACAAAAACAATCCAAAATAATAATGAGATTGTGAAATAAACCATTACCACTCCAGTAAGTTTTGAATCAAAAGCCCCATGAAAGAAATAATTTCAAATGAAACTTTAAATATCCTAAAGATAAATAGATTCATGATATAAATATAAAATGTGGAAGTATATACACCACACAAAGGAATAATTATTAAATATGGTGTTTGTCTAATAAAAGTAAAATTGAGGCGAGAAACCTTTACCTCATGTTAGAATTCATTTATATATGTCTGAACCTCTTGTATAATAAATATTTTTTTATTATAAAACATTTATAAATAATCCTCATATATATTATACCATATATTATTTTATTATAGTTCTATATCACCCATTTAATAATATTTTTTTGTTAAAATCACTGTTTTGGGTGATAATTGCTTCGGTTTTCTTGTGATTCTTGGTTTGGTTGTTTCGGTCCCTTTACATTTATCCTAGTTACATAATTAACAGAATTTTATCCATGAAATTAATATAATATATATTCATTATATACTTATTTATATAAATCAATAAATTTTATAGATAGAAAATTGATTACACCATTCATAGAGATGATAAGAAGTACATACACATGAACATTGTTTCCATTTTATAGATGGATGTAATGAAAGTAAAATAAATATTAATTAAAATTTATATAATCATTACTATTTTATATATATCATTTATAGTAATCAAATTTATCCACATTACATTCCTTGTAAAAATAATATGAAAAACATTTCACATCGTTGTGTAGATACAGTGGTACAGGTGTACACATGAGTGATGTTATTATTTTCAAATGGATTGGAAGGTAAGAAATTATATATAATATTATCTTTAATGAAGTATTTTTATGTCATAAATTTGAAATATTTTTATTAAATTTAACATTTTTACCTTTCAAGTGAATCTTAAGTGAAAAACAAATCACACTGCTTCGTGAGGCGGTAGTCCACCGTACACACGAGGAACGTTATCATATCCCCCACAGAATGGAAATTAAGAAGGTATATGTGATATAATAATTAAAAATTATAATAATTTCATAAATATTATATTCATTTGTTAAATCCATTGCTATATATAACCTTGAAAGGTGGTGATGGAAAACAAATTACATTGGTTCACGAGGTGACAATCTGTCGTACCCAAGATTGACGGTTTTGTTTCCCATTTGATGGGTGAGGAGATGGATCTGAGTTATGACATTAACATAATAAAAAATAATTATATAGGGTATATTCTTTATATAATCAATTTTTAATAATATGTGAATAAGTTTTAATAGTAAACAAAACAGATACACCTGTTTACATATTTTACCTATTCTTTAGAGAGTCTCTTCAGGTTTATACCTAAAGCCTTTTTATGAGGGATTAATAATAAGAATAGGTCCTTAAGGATGTGTGGAGTTATTTAAGTAATATATTTTTGTTTAGTATTTTATAATGAAATTTTTTTTGGATGTTTGAATAGAGGAGGAGAGTAGTTGGCCTTTATAATATTGGGGGACACATTTAGAATTTTTGAAAATATAAAGTGATAGCCACATATTTCTCATGAAAAATCTTCCAATAATGGGTAATTATTTAACATTATAGATTATAGGATCCATATATTTCAATAAAATTGTTTTATGACATGTTTTAGTTCATTTTTAACCCTTATATTATTAGTTTAACATCCCGGTAAACCCATTTTTACCTTAACCGTAGTAAATAATTTTTACTATTTTCAATATTCATTATAGTAAAAAAATATGATATAATTATTATATGATATAATTTTTTATTATTCCAAAAATATAACCCATTTATAGAAATTCATTTCAAAAAAGTTGAAATATTAAATTTATAATTAAACCACAAATGTGATGAAAGAGAGAATTTACAATGAGAAAATTATCATAAGTACAGAATATTTTAGTATTAAAAAATATTAAATTAACTACAATGAAATAAATTAGTTAAATATTAATATAATTGCTTAAATTTATGTTAAACTCAATTTAAAATCTATTTTTTTTAATACCATAATCGATAAGGCAGTCTTTAATAAAAATTAGTATTTTTAATATTCATAAAAAATGAACCATTTTATAAAAATATTGAAAATTCACATTAAAATAATTTTGATATTCTGATTTATAAAATAAAATTATAAAATTATAAAAAATTAATTTTATCATAACATCCCATGAAGCGACAAAAGGGTTTCCTTGAAAAAATATAGTTTTTCAGAAAACATTTCTTTTATTTTCAAAAGATTCTTATTTTTTATTTATAATAAATTGATAACCAATAAAAATTAATAAACCTGATATTTCTAATAATTTTTTTAGTTCATTTCATACTCCCCTATTTAACGACTATGTTATAATGGTGAATTTTAAATAATATTCTAATAGAATATCATGTTTTAGTTAAACCCACTATTGCGTACATCACAAGCTTTTAAAGATTTTGAATTTATTTAAAAATATAAATCATGAAGTCTTATTGTGTTATATTATATTCCAATATTATTTTTTTATTTTATATTCTCTATAAAAATTTATGTTCCTATTTTAAAATATTGGGGTGTTATAATGACCTTATAAACCATATCCTGAAATATTTTTTTTTATAAAAAGAAATTATAAAACTATGGTCTAGATAGAGGCCCTATAAAACAAATATTAAATTTTTATGACTACATGAATCGAAAATCAGAATATAAAACCACCAAATCATTAAAATGGAAAATATAGTTTCTCTAATTTTTTGACCCTAATAGAGACTCGATAGTTCCATTTACTTATAAAATTTTAGCTTCTCTGGGAAAATATAATTAATAAATGTGCTATAAAATAATTCACATGAAAAACTAATATGTAGTTGAATAGTAAATGTAGTCTCCAACAATTCACAAAACATTCCTTTGAATAAGTCTAAGGTGGTTTTCAATCAATAATCCTTGGGAGTTTTCAGTGAATTAAAGAGACCCCAAATATTCTCTAGACACTTGATAGAATCTTGATATCCTTGATCACAGCATAATATAAGAGAAAATGTGAAGGATTAGACTCTACCACTATACCTAATGTCTGGGTAGAGTTGAAATTTAATGGATTACATAGCACTTGGGATCTCCCCTCTCTCCAAATGTCCCCCTATAATGTTTTAGGGCTTCCCCTACTTTTCTTCTGGTGGAACTCCCACTATCTATCCCTAAATTATCATAGTTTTGTTATTGAATTTTCATTGTTATATTATAGTTTCTAATTTACAATTATATTTTTACCTTATCGTATAAAAATTGGTTTCAGTTTGTGTTTTTATCACCTTTCTCTCTTCTTGAAGTTCATTATTTCTTCTACTCGATTTATCAATATACTTGATTTTATTTTAGAGATTCCCTATTTTTTTCTTCCTTTTACTATATTTGGTATTTTCCAATGTGACATTCCCTATTTTAATTTGGAATGATAAATCTAAGGAATATTTTTATTTTTATGGTTTTAGGTCATATATTTCATTTCGGATTCATCATGTTCTATTTTTTGGTCATGCTCTAAGTTGATCCCTAAGTTAATTCCATTCTCTTATCTTGCTTTCAAATTTGTTGTGCTTGAAACCATATCAGTATGCACTGATAGTTTTCTTGGGATTTTCGGTATTTAAGGAAAATACTTCAATGGTGTTCTATGGTAATTATTATTATGGTTTCTTTCTTAATCTAGGTTTTTTATTTTCATTAGTTGTATTATATTTTTCATCAATCGTGATTTATTTTAATGAATGATTTTTTTGGATTTTTCTACATTATTGGAAGATTATTGTGGAGGAATTAATGTAGTGGTTTTTACATAGATTATGGTGTCTTTTATTGATGATATATAATCATGGAATTGGGTTTATTTAGTTGGTCTATTGGTTTCAATATACTTATCAATAAGCCTAAAGGAAGGGGTTAGGATCTTGTGATGGTGTGACATGTTGTTGTTGCCTCCATCAACTTAGCTCTACACTAAATTCATGGCCTATCACTACTTTACTAGTCTATATAGAATTAATGTCATCAAATGGGTTTTGAGATGTGATTGTTTTGGGGTTTTATGGTATTCTAGGGGTATTCCCGATATTGGCTTATTCTCATCATTTTTCTATTATCATTGCTTATTATAGGATTCTCTATATTGTTGGCATGCAGGGTGATGAATCTATGTTTTATGATGGTTCGATAAATTTGTTTTTTTCATGTAATTAAGGGTAATGGGTTTTGGATATGATTAATATCAAGGAATATTTTGGTGTTCTTTAATGGTATTTGCAACCTAATTATATAAGGTTATAGTGACCCAAGACATTTGTAAATATTATTGCATGCTTTTTAACCTGAATATCAATTAATAAAATACAATTAATGAAAAGTCTCGGTGTCTTATAATGACTATGTTTGTAATTAATCAATATGAAAATAAATTTTCTTTATTTAAATCATCATAATGATCTACAAATTCCATTTGATATCCAAAAACCTATTTGGATAACAGAGAAAACACATAAAATAAATGGGCATGATAAAAATCCCAATAAGGGAATAAAAAAGATAAAGACACATAACATATGTATCAAAGGTATAATATAATATCATAAAAGAGAAGTATAATTTTTAATAATGTGTAATAATATCATAAATAACTTGGTATCATAATATTATAGTAACATACAAAATTTGGAACCAAAATATAAAATGACATAAAAATGATTCAATGCTAACTTCCTAAACAATATCCCATAATGGAAAAAGTATCATAATGGATTAGGTTTACTCCCTAATACTATAAATAAAATTTTATTGGAAAAAATATGTACCCAATGCATTGGAATGAAATCTAATTTCATACATACATTCTTATGTGTTCCACAAAATGACATCATTCATAAGGCATAAAAAATACCAAGGAAAGAAATAGGTCTCACTTTAGAATAGAACATATTAAATGTATTACCCCATAAAAGGAAGGTGAAATAAGATAGATATATATGTTTGAGAAGTATATACATAATTTATAATCATTTCATATCATTAAATAAATAGATATATTTAGTTTTATAGAGAATTGTGGTAACCCCAAGAAAAGGGTGGTTTAGTGAGATCCTTTACCTTGAGTCTTACTTGTCACATTCATTATTTATATTCCAAAATAATAAATTTATATCAATTATTCACTTTATTAAGAAATGTTTTCATGTTTATTATTATTATTATTATTATTATTATTATTATTATTTTATAATCAATTACTTAATCAAATTGGTTCATTTCATACGTCTTAATGATATCTAACTCAAATGTCCAAAATCACTTCGGTAAGTTGACTGAGGTTAAAGGGAATATTATTTCATCATCTCCAAAAAATAATAATGACATAATTATAATTTTTTTACATGAATTATATTTTTAAAACCAACTATAAATTATAGTTATGAAAAATGAACTATGATACAATCATGAAGACATTAGGACGTACATACGTATGTGTAACATTTCCATTTTTTCAACAATCTAAATGGAAATTAAGTAGGTTTTAAATTAACATTAAAAAGGATAATTATATAATAAATATAATATAATTTATTTAAATATACTTCTATATACCATCCATATGATGTGCTTATGAAAAAAGAATCACATCGCTTGTTGGGAAAGAATGACGTTTCTATCTTTTAATAAATTGAATGGTAAGAAAATATGTGATATATTAATTTTATATAATAATAAATATTTCATGAATATAATATATGTAACTTAAATTAATTTTCATACATATTCATGAGAGGTAATGATGGAAAACAAATTACATCAGTTCGTGAAGTGGTATTCCATCGCACACATGAATAATGGTTTGACTTCACATTAGATGGAAGTGGATACAAATGTGGGCTATGAAATTGAAAAAATAAAACCTTATTATATTTAATATACTTATTTTTTTATACCAACATAGTTTAATAATATTTGTATGAGGTATAAGAATAAATAAAACAAAAATTCTCAGGGAAGTGTGATGCCTCTTCTTTGAACAACAACTCTAGGTTTTCACTAAAAGCCTTCTAAGGAGTTTTTTTAATAAAACCAAGGATTATAGGAGATGGAAAGTGTATTAAGGAATGGATTTGGGTAGTTATTCTATAAAACAAAATTATTTTTAGTGTAAATAAATAAGAATATTATGTTCCCTTTTATAAGTGAGGGGAGTGGCACACTTATAAGTTTTCAATATTTTAAAATAATATGAAGACAATTATTTAGAAAAATACAACAAAAATAACTCATATAAAATGGTGGTAAGGTTATGTTCTAAAAAAATCCAAAGAATGAGGTTTCATCAAGTGTTTAGTTCATTTTAACTCTTTTATTTATATATTAATCCCCTGATAAGTCCACTTTGACCTTAACTATATTAATCAATTATTGTTATTTTTACAATTCATTTGTAACAAAAATTAATTTTAGCTCACTATTTAATATTAATTATAATGACTAAAAATATTCAATATATTTTATCAAATACAATTCACATAAGTTTTAGAATTTAATTTAAAAATATATCCATAAAATATGTGAAATGTTTTCACTATAGATGCATTTTTTCAAGCATAAGATCATATTATATTAACTCTATGACTTGAAATAATCATTATATGAATATAAGTAAATGTAAATTGATATATAATTTATAAATTTTATTTAAATAATTTCTTACTATGGGATATTTTAATAAATTAAAACAGAAAAACATTATGCACATAAAAGGAGATTGTAGAAATCTTCATTTTTCGGCATAAAAAAATAAACATATACGAAAATAATTAAAATTGATTATTCAAATAAAATTAATTATATTATTATAAATAAAATTTTCAAACATAAGTTTAATAAAAAATCCAAAAATCTTATGGTAATTTTAAAATAATAACCTCAATGAAAGTAAATGACATTATTTGAAAAATTAGTAATTTTCACTACTCACTGAAAAATCAATCATTTCACAAAAATTAAAAAATATAACATAAGATAATATTAATAATATTATTTAAAAATGAATTTAATTTTATAAAATAAATTTTCAAATATTTTATGAAATTAATTATAATATTCAATCACAATAAGCAATAAAAATCATTTTTATAGAAAACATATTTTTTGAAGAATATAATATCTTTGTTAAAAATTGTTTTCTTATTTACTAGAAATTTATCAAATATGTTATATTTATTAGAAAAATTAAATATATTTCATAAAGTATTTAAACCTATTAATATCATCCAATTCAACAGCTAGGTTATAACTATCAAATTTAAATAATTGTGGTTTATTTAAGCTATGTGTTGCCTTTCATATATTCTATTGAGCATGGTTTTATTTTATAAAATATTGGGGGTTAAAATATTCTTCCATTAATGAATTTTCCCTTAAAATTTTGTATTACATAGATTGGTGAAAAAAGGTGAGGCTACTTCTACATTATGGATTTCACTAATTCTGATGTTTCCTCTTCGTATTTATGGTTCTAGTAGAGTAATTCAAATAGGTGAGTTCTCTTGTTGCATAAAACATTATCTATACAGTCCAAGATCTTCACAGGATACCTGTAACACCCTGAGTATCAATAAAATAATTATTTTAAATAATAAATGAATTATAAGTTAAATAAATACAATTTCAATAAAACCATGTGATTTATTTTAACCGAAATGATGTTTTGTCACTTTGATTTATATTATTTTTAAAATGACATTTTTTTGTAATACATGTCAACATATTAAGACAATATACCTTAATTATACTATTATAAAATATGGTATCATGAAATGATACTTTCTAATATATTGTTTTAGTAAATAAAAATAATTGAAGGTAATATTTTTATTATAAAATATGTTTAATAAAATGCAATTTTATATTATATATGTCATTTAAAATTATTATTATAAGATATTACATATTCTAATATTATTGTAAAATATTTTAACATTATTTTTTAAACAAAATTCCCTATTAATATTCACACTTTTTTTATTGAAAATAAATATTTAATCTGACATGAATACTTATATTAATATTAATTGGGGTTAATCGATTTTGAATTTAGAAAATATGATATATATATATATATATATATATATATGTACATGAAGTTATAATTATTAGTTTTGAATTATAAATTTTTATTAGATTACTTTCTATAAAATTAATAATATTATGATTTTGATTAATAATATTATAATGATATATTATAACTATTTTAATATAAAAGTTAAACTCATAATATATTATACGTATATTATAATATTTAATTAAATAAATAATGAAAATTATATAATAATAATAATAAAATGAATTAAAAATGACAAAAAAAGAATATTGTTTTCAATGGGGGTCCATGAGTGCCTAATCACGACATCCTAGGAATTGGAAAACCAAGTTTCAGGTTCATGGGTTTTGGTTCTATGGGGTCATGCAACACTGAGGGGAAACAGATCGGTCCAGGGGAGAGCTCGAGTGGTTAGAGGTCGTGACCTGTGGGTTTTTTTGGGAGTTTGAGCTAAGGCTGATGTCTTTTTCGGGGATCTCAAGTCATGATGTGGTTGGAGTCGAGATCATCGGGGGTGTCGAGGCAGGTTTGGGGTTCGTCTCTGTCGTTGAGGAGTGTGGTGCGGTGTTTCCGACCACGGACAATGAATAATGAGTCCAGGCGGTGTCGGGTAGTTTTTCACAGATTGGATTTTGTCTTGATTATTCCAGATCTAGTGCGAGGTAGGTTCCTGTTTTCCTTTTAGGTGTTTTCTGTCTGAATTTTTTGTCAATCCAATTTACCTTTTGTCATTGTGTAAATTTTGTTTATCTTGTTTTATTTATGAAAAAAATGGTTTCTTTTTAGTCCGTGCATGTTATAAAATTATTTCACTATAATTTTAATCAATTTTTTTTCCGATTTTGTGTGATTTTGTTGTCTGCATCTACATATTGAGCTTGCATCGTAAGCTTCAACCTGTCACTATATTGGGTCTATGAAAGTCTCTTTTGGACCCAGTGTTATCAATTGTTTATTTGTTTATATCACTGTAGAAACAGTTTTGGTTTTGGTTATATATAAACATTCCTTTGTTAAACATGAATGAAATCTCAACTACTTTGTTTTTGGAGTCATGCACACCCTATGCAAGTGCTACATGTCCTGTACATGGGTGTTTCACACCCTTCCAGATTCAATTAAAACTAATGTTCTTCAATAGCCTTCTACCATTTGATTTAAAGGTAATGGGACTATTGTTTATTTATTATCATTGTGTATGAATAATTTATTTTCAAATTTAAGTGTGTGTGGGAACTTAAATGGTTTTTTTGGGGGTATTGCTATGATTTGGTCATGAGTTAGGGATTTAGAACATATTTTTATGATTAAAATTATTTTTTAAATAAATCATTTTATTAGTTTTATTTATTAATATAAAAATTATGTTTTGAAATCTAGTGTAAGGGAGAAATATTTTATGATTCAATTGTTACTTTAAAAATCATATACAATAGAGTTAGTTTGTTTAACTATTTATTTTTAAGAAAGTTTATAAATTTTTAATAAAATATTTTAGAATTATTATTTTAGTATTAATATGACAAAAAATATTTTATGGAATTGGTTTTATCAAATCATATTTTAGTACATGTTGGTGCAATAAATTATTTATGTACTTATGGAAAAGGTTGTATGTATACTATATATGAATATTTTTATCAAATATTATTTGTGGAATGAATCTGTTAAGCTTGAATGTTCCATTATTCATGCTGTGTACATACATGTTTATTTAAATAATTTATTCCAACACATATCATATATGTATATATAGATAATTTATATAGACATACATAAGTATTTATTTAAGAACATAACTAATCAGAAATAGTTTATTGAATACTAATTTTATTAATGTGAATAAGTATTTCTTAAATGAAATCATGACATCATTCTTGTTTTGTTTATAATTTTATCATCATTTTTATAAAAAACTACTCACAAAATTTCATCACATTATATTAAAATTAGGGACTTCACGTCTGCATATAAACATGGCCATTAATTTATGCATTACATCGACATCTGTTGCATTTATAATAAATTCATGGTTTTAATTCAAATTTGAAGGTTTAAACTCCATAATTAATAAGTACATGGATTACATTGAAATTATTTTATTTTAAATGATTCCTTTATAATTTTATGCGAGGAACATAATTAATATGATCAATTATGGAAATGTATTTCATAGAAAAAGGATTGAATACTGAGAGAGTTTACTCAAAGGTTTATGGTAGGGGTTTCGGTTATAACCAAACTCGCAAGTGTTATGAAATAAATTCTAATATAAACATATGTATATATATATATATGTAGTTATATATAAACAACAGTGGGAATGTTTATTCTGATGTAGTGATGTTTTTTATGAAAAATTGAAAACTCCACTGAAAATATATATTAGTAAAGAAATTTTAAAATGTTTTCCGAAAACCTAACGCTTGATCATTGTAAATATAGAAGGTAATTGGGGAGTGAATCCTTCCTTCAAAAGGTGGGTAGAACTAGAAAGCCTTCATCGATTCAAGTTGCCTCAGAATAGTGTTTTGGTTTCAGAATCTTGTGTAATGTTTTCATAAAAACATTGGATTATGTTTAAGAAATTTTCAAACATAAGTATTATCTAAAAGAATCTAGTATTTTTAGGCCGTAAGTAATTTCAAATATTCTTTTCAATAAGGATATTTATAAATGTGTTCTCAAATGTATTTATAAATCAATAACATAAAAGGATTTATCAAAGTTTTTTAAACCCCTTACTGATAAATTTAATTCTCGCCCCTTGTTCTAAAATTATTTTCACGGGTCACTTTGAAGTCCAAAGTTTGAAGTCATTGTTTTTGTGTGCGGAAGCGAAGTTGAATTTTTGTTTAATTTTTTTACAACTCTGATAAATAGTAATCTTCTATCTAATCCTTCAGAACCTATACTGGTAAAAGGTCCTTTGTTATATTAAATGATGTGTATTGTTTTAGTTTTTTTTATAAAAAAAATTACAAAGCATTTGTGAAGGGTTGAACTCGGGTTTCAAGTTTGGGTATTTATAATTGGTATTAGATGAATGGTCTAAACAACTTTGGAGATTAGATATTGTTGTAAAACATGTATAATATAAAAGTCCTATTTTCCTTGTTTGTCTTAATTCTAAAGATGGAAATTCAAAATTGTTTTTAGTCCAATGAACGAATTGTGAGGACACAATTATTTTTAAGGGAGGGATAATGTAACACCCTGAGTTTCAATAGAAGAATTATTTTAAATAATAAATGAATTATTAGTTAAATAAATAATATTTTAATAAAACCATATGATTTATTTTAATAGAAATGAAATTCTGTCACTTTGATTAATATTATTTTCAAAATGACAATTTTTTGGTAATACATTTCAACATATTAAGAAAATATAAATTAATTATACAATTATAAAATTTATTATCATGCAATGGTACTTTATGATATATTGATTTAGTAAATAAAAATAATTAAAGTCAATATTTGTATTATAAAAATTTTTAAATAAAATATAATTTTATATTATACATGTCATTTAAAATTATTATTTTAAAATATTATATATTGTAATATTATTTTCAAATATTTTAAGTAACATTATTTTGTAAACAAAATGGACTATTAATATTCACATTTTTTTGTTGAAAATAAATATTTTATTCGAAATGAATACTTATTTTAAAATTATTTGGGTTTAATAGAATTTGAATCTCAAAAATATGATATATATATATATACATATATATATATATAATGTTTAATTATTAGTATTAATTATAAATTTTTATTGGATTAATTTCTATAAAATTAATGATATTATGATTTTGTTTAATAAAATTATAATTATATAGTATAACTATTTTAATATTGAATTTAAAATCATAATATATTATACATATATTATAATATTTTATTAAACAAATAATGATAATGAAATAATAATAATAATAATATGAAAATGACAAAAAAAGAATCACATTTTCAAAGGGGGTTCGTGAGTACCTTATTGCGGCATGCTGGGTAAAGGAAAACTGAGTCTAGGGTTCATGGGTTTTGGTGCTTTAGAATCATGTGGTGCTGAGGGAGAAGAGATTGGTCTAGGGGAGAGATCGATCAGTTAGAGGTAGTGGCCTATGGGTTCATCTGGGAGTCCTAGTTGAGGCTGAGGTATTCATCGAGGATATCGAGTCGCGGTATGTCTAGAGTAGGGATCATTGAGGGTGTTGAGGATATTTCGAGGGTTGTCACTACTACTGAAGAGCCCAGTGCGGGTCTTCAGACCACGGATGAGGAAGACCGAATCTGAGCGACATTGACCGGTTTATCGTAGAAAGGGTTTTGTCTCGAGTTTTCTAAAACTAGAGCGAGGTAGGTTCTTATTTTCCATTTAGGTGTTTTTTTCTGAATTTTTTGTCAATATGATTTCCTTCTTGTCATTTCATAAATTTTCTTCATCCTATTTGGTTTATGAATGGAAATGGTTTCATTTTGGTCCTCACACATTCACAAATTATGTTACTGTATTATTAATCAATGTTTTTTTTCTGATTTTGGGTGGTTTTCTTATCTACATCTTCATCTTAAGTTTTCATCACAAGCTTAAACCCGTCACTATATTGGGTCCATGAATGTCTCTAAATGACCCATTTTTATCAATTTTTTAATACTTTACATTACTGTAGAAACAGTTTTGGTTTTGGTTATAAATAAGTGTTCCACTGTTAAACACGAATGGAATCTCTACTACATTATTTTTGGAGTTGTTCATGCCCTATGAAAGTGCTTCATGTCCTACACATGGGTATTGCACACCCTTCCTGAGTCAATTAAAACTTAAGTCCTTCAATAGCCTCCTACTATTTGATTTATAGGTAAGGGTACTTCTTTTTATTTGTTATCATTGTGTATGCATAATTTATTTTCAAATTTAAGTGTGTGTGGGAACTAATTTGATTTTTTGGGTGTTTCTATAATCTGGTCATGATTTAGGGATTTAGAACTTATTTTTATTGTTATAATTATTTTGTAAAGATACTATCTTATTTGTTTTGTTTATGAATATATAAATTAAGTTTTTAAATCTAGTATAAGGTAGAAAATATTTATGATTCAATTGTTACATTGAAAATCATATACGATAGAGCCATTTTTTAACTATTTATTTTTAAGAAATTTTATGCGTTTTTAATAAAATGTTTCAAAATTAATATTTTAGTACTTATATGATCAAAATTATTTTAAGGAATTGATTTTATAAAATCATATTTTAGTACATTATGGTGACAATAAAATTATTTATGTACATATGGAAAAGGGTATATATATTATATACGAATATATTTATCAAAGATTCTTTCTGGAATGAATTCCTTCAACTTGAATGTTACATTATTAATGTTGTGTACATACATGTTTATATAAATAATTTATTTGGACACATATCTTACATGTATATGTAGATAATTTATATCGACATACATTAGTATTTATTTAAGAATATAACTAATCATAAATAGTTTATTGAATATTATTTTTGTTAATGTGAATAAGTATTTCTTAAATAAAATCATGATATCATTCTTATTTTGTTTATAATTTTATCATCATTTTTATAAAAAAATTAACATAACATGTCATCATGTTATATTAATATTAGGGATGTCACATCTGCATATAAACATGGCAATGAGTTTATGCATTACATCTATATCTATTAAATTTATAATAAATTCATAGTTCTAATTCAAATTTTAAGTTTTAACCTCCAAAATTAATAATTACATGTATTACAATGAAAATATTTTTTTTAAAATGAATGCTTTATAATTTTTTTGAGGAATATAATTAATATGATCAATTATAGAAAATTTATTTCAAGAAAAAAGGATTGAATGTCTGGACAGTTTACACAAATGCAGTGATGTATTTTATCAAAAATTGAAAACTCCAGTGAAAATATATTTATATAAGTAAAGAAAGCTTAAATATTTTCAGAAAAACTAGTTCTTGATCATTGTAAATACATAAGGTAATTAGGGATTAAACACATCCCTCAACATGTGGGTTGGCCCAGATAGCCTTCAACGATTCAAGTGGACTCAAAATAGTGTTTTGATTTCCAATGATTTCGTAATTTTTTCATAAAAACACTAGATTATGTTTAATCAATTTTTGAACATAATTATTTTCTAAAATGATCTAGTATTTTTATGTTGTAAGTAATTTCAAATATTCTTTTCAATAATGATATTTCTAAATTTGTTATCGAATGTATATTTAAATTGATACCTTTAAAGGATTTATCAAAGGTTTTTAAACCCCTTACTAGGAAATTTAACACTCACCCATTTTTTTAAAATTATTTCCCCCAGTCACTTTGAAGTCCAAAATTGGAAGTCATCATTTTTGCGTGTAGAAGTGAAGTTGGATTTTTGTTTAATTTTTTTACAACTCTGATAAATAGTAAACTTGTATCTAATTATCCAGAACCTAGACCGGTAAAATTTCATCTATTTTTTTAAATGATGTGTATTGTTTCAGATTATTTTATATAAAAAATTGCACATCATTTGTGAAGGGCTGAACCTGGGTTTCGGGTTCAGGTATTTATAATACTCCTTATAGTAGAGATCATTTTCCAGTTGTACCACCTCAAAATTAACTAAATTTAAGGGATCTGATATGTACTTCCTCAAAAGGGATACATGGAATACAATATGTACATGATAAAGGGTTAGTGGGAGTTATAATTGATAAGATACAGTTCTGATGTTATTGAGAATCTCAAACGAGCCACCATACCTATGGATTAGGCTTCCCTTATTCCCAACTCTCAGGACAATATTCCATTGAGTTATTCAGAGAAACACTTTACCCTAACCTAAAACTCTAGGTTTTTTCTATGATTTTCAACATATATACTATGTCAGCATTGACTAGTCCAGATGTGTTATAGAATAGTCTTGATCTTTTCTACTATTTCCCAAAAAAAATCAAACCCCAACATCATGAATTTTCTAACATCATTCAAACACTTATGTTTTATAAATCTTTTCCCATAATGGGATATATAATGATACATATGGATTCTTGTATGAAAGATGTTTTTATTGGAGAACTCAACCAGATGAATATATTGATTCCATCCTCCTTTAAATTCAATCAAGAATGATCTTAATATGTCTTCTAGATTCTGAATAATATGGTCAAATTTACCGTCATTTTAGGGGAAATAATCCATAGAGATGTTCAAATTAGTTTTTAGATCATATTGGATTCTCTTCTAGGACTTGTAGGCAAGTATTATATTTTATCCTAATACAATCAATTGTAGTGATCCATGCAGCATCACCACATAACTAATGTTTGTCCTTGAAAGTTGATCAGGTGATAATTCCCCTCAAATTGTAATGAAGTTATCATTCTTTGTAAGATGATCCACCCAAACCCATATGTCATTATTTTCTCTTGATTACTTTAGAAGACTAGTGAAAAAGTCCCTAGTTATATTTTTTCCATTTCCATATAGGTATGGTTAATGGTTGCATCATCCCCTGATAGTTTTTATTTTCAACCTTCACTTACTAACATAGAATACAATTTTATGTATATTCTACTATCTCCTTATTTATATTGTCCCACCAATAGTGATCTTAGAGAACTTGATATATCTTTATCATCTCTAAGTGGATGAAGAAGGCTGATCTATGTGAAAATATCAAAAGATATTTAATTATCTCAATATTTTAAGGTGTTCATAGATGTGACACAAATCATATAAATAATACTTCATCAATTTTTAACTTTGAGGATTTCCCTTTTATTATAACTCCCAAATTATTATAATTTTTTGCATGACATTTTTGTTCTTACATTAACTTCTTTATAAGGTATGTTTGAACAATAATTTATGAAAGTAATGATGATGTTTCTTCATTCAAGATTCCCATATCCATCATTTTCAAGTCAAAGAAGATTATAAACATATCAATTTTCATTACTGATAATGTTTCTAAATCCTTTCAACATATAGAAGATTACACTTTGTTTCCTTTCCTGTAATGGTATTGGATTGAGTAGTTATCTTCCTTGACCAACACTAAACATCTTTTCTAGAATATATCCTTTTGTATGAATATATATTTGAGGATATTATGATCAAAATATTTTTCATAATTCTACCCATAGATATAATTTTTTATATTTTTTCAATTAAAATATCATTGTATTCAACTCTAGATCATGTTTTGGATAGTCTAATTCATGAACGTTCAATTGATTTAAGGTGTAGGTTATCAATTTTCATTCTACATCAGTTCATATCCTAGGATCTTCATTGAAGCATCACTATATACCACAAAAATTCCCCCACATGAGAGAAGTATGAGGAATCATTTAGTTATAATCCTTTTTTTCAACTCTATAAATCTATCTTCATATTAAATTTTTAAGAAAAACGTTACCAACTTTCATGCTAACTTTGTTAGTGGTTCTGAAAATCTTGAGAAATTTCCCATAAATCATCCATAATATCTAGTTTTTTCAATGAAACTACAAATATATATTATATATGTTTTTTTGGGCCACACCTCCATTATCTTTTTCTTAGAAGGTTCCACACATATCCCTTTATTGGTGATAATATTAACCATGAATGATACATTCTTCATCCTGAACTCACATTTATTTTATGTTGCATATAGCATCTTCTTTTTAAAATTATTTAGTATAGTATTCAAATACTCCTCATGACCCTCATTTATTTTAGAGTATATCAGAATATCATCTATAAATACTACCAAACATTTGTTAAGGTAATCCCTAAGGACTCTATTAATCATGTTTATAATGATATCTTAGGTTTTATTAAGTCTAAAAGGAATCAATATGAACTCTTGGTGTTTGTACCTTATTTTAAAGGATGTTTTGGGGATATCATTACACATCACATTTGATTCATGAATTCTTGATTCTAGGTCCACCTAAGATAAATATTGTGGCCCATGTAATTAATTGAACTATTCATATATCCATAGTTGAGGATACTTGTTCTTTATCATGATTTTTTTTGTGTTCAAGGTTATCAATATAGAGGATCATTTATCCATCCTTCTTCATAATGAAGAAGACTGATGCACCCCATGGTGAAGAACTCAAGAATATAAAATTCTTTTACAGATTCTCTTGTAACTTCATTTTTAACTATTCCAACTTGATGGTGGAGAATCTATAAGGATTCTTGGATATGGGTAGATATCTAGTCATAAATTTTATTGAGAACTCAACCATTTTTTCATGAGGAAGACTAGACAACTCTTCAAGGAATGCATTAGTATAATCCATCATAATAAGAATTTGATCAAGAAATATTATCTCCTTTGTCTTGATCAATTGATCTTTATATTATTTCACATAAGATAATAGTATCTATATATGAAAAAAATTATTCCAAGGGAGATTCATCCTTCTCATTACACTTTTATAGAATCATAGGATGAATTGGGATTTGAAAATTGATCTCTATCTACTAATATTTGATGTCAGGTTTATATAAGGAAAACAAACGCATTCCCAATATACCATCAAACTTCAGTAAAGGAAGTAAGATGCTATTTCCTTGAGTATTCAATAAACCAAAATTGACAGGGGAGCATTCATATACTTAGGATGCAATAATTTCCCTATATGATGTTCCCCCAAATCGCTCAACCCCCATGTTTTTTAGTGGTGTTTGAATAGTTCTACTAAACACGTAAGATATGAAAAAATGTGTAAAAACAAAATCAATGGTATGTTCACTATTATTGAATTAATAACTAAAATACATGTCACTGCATAATTATTGGGATCCACCTCATCAGTAGTGATAGAATATATCTTTCTATTATCTCTTGGAATTGGTGGTTTTTTTCCTTGATTTTATTTGATAACCCTTGAAATAGGGGATTTTCTTTCATAATGAATTTATTCCTTCAAGAATAAACAATTTACCATATTATAAGTATTCACCTAAACCATATTTTATTCTTCCACATTAGTGGGTTTCTTCATTTCCCTTCCACATTGATTAGCATGATGACATATTTTTTCACCTTTGAAACATCTACTAGTTCCCTTGAGATAGTTTCAATGGTGCTTCTTCCCACACTTTTGACAATTGGGATGTTGGGTTTTCTTTCCTCCATAGGATTTATCCATTGGTCCTTGGAATTAAAAATTATTTTTTCTCTTTTTATTATATGTAACATGAGATCATTGAGAGTATATAATATCCATATCAACCTTGAGGGCACAATAAAAAATCTCATTATAACAATAAAAGTCTCAAACCACCAAATATTTTCATATACATAGATTTAACCTACTAAATAATCACTCCACCTTACTTTCAACATTGATGATGATGTCTGAAGAAAATAGTGGAAGCCTGTTAATGTTTATCACATATGTTGTGATCGAATCATCTTTGTTCTAATTTTTATTGAGTAAATACCTCTCCATTTTAAGAAAAAAAAATTGAGGAAATTATTTATTGAAAAATATTTTCTTGAAGTCTTAAAATTAAATTGAATCAATATCCTCCTTGTTCTTTCTGATATTTATCATTGTCTAATACTGATCAGATTCCTCCTCAATTCAATAAATGATCATCACAACATTTTATGTTAAAATATTTTTAGTAAAGATAATATCTTATCACTATATTTAATCCTTTTTTTATATAAGGGGATTATAATATCCCTTCAAGGTAGGATACCTTTATTTCATAAAATACTCGACTATAACATTCACATTATTAGGAGAACGAATGAGTTCAGCATGATTCGATTTCTTATTCATAATGTGAGATAGTTGATCCAGTACTTTCATGAATTACTTAGCTTCCAATCTCATATAGTTAGGAGTATCATTGGGGTAATATTCATATTACCTGTCACTTTGGTTGTTGGCATGGTTTCAACTATTTTCTACCATTAACTAAAAAATATAAAAAATAAGATGAGAATATATTAAAATATAAATGGGAACATATAAATATTGAAGGAATAAAATAAAAATGATATATATATCCTAACACATTAAAATCTAGGTTTCAAACTATCCTATCCATGGTAATATTTATTATTAGGTTTTCTATCCAAAAAATTTGTCCAATTCCTTCATAATAGTGCATAAGGTGTTCTTGAATTTCCAAAGCATTTCCCCTGGGAGTTTCAAATAATGTTTTAATCAAGTCTAGTTTTTCATGAACTAGGTGAAGGTCATTTAAAATACCAATGCACCATTTTTATATTTAGTATGCCAAGGTATAACTGTTCTAGATTCAAATCCACTTATTGTATCCAAACATTGATATATTTTCTTATAAACTACTTGCACTATTCTTTACTAAAATTTTAGGATATTTTAATATATATTGACTTATTAATATGATTCTCACTAAATAATTATACTCTTAATACATAAAAATAACTAGACTTTACTCTAATATCAACTATAATAACCTAATCTTTTTACACATATTATTGCATGATATTTAACATAATCATTCATTAATAAAAAAAATAAGGATTGAAAATCTATAGTGCATTTGGAAGATTAAGTACATAATAAATATAGATGAAAATAAATAACATTTATTTAAATGCACATGATGAGTTAATAAATCCCATTTAGCTCCAAAAACTGTATGGGATAACCTGAGGAATACATAAAATAATGGGGTGATCTAAATATCCCATTAAGGGAATAACCATGATAAAGAAACATAATATATAAGTCAAAGGTATAACATGATATCATTAGAGATAATACTCATGAGTAAATATATTAAATCATAATATAAAGAACTTGGTATCATAATATTATAACAACATATTAAATGTTGAATCATCATATAATATGGCATAAACATGATTCAAGGCTGACTACCTAGACAATATCACATGGTGGAAAGAGTCTCATAATGGATTAGGTTTACTCCCTAATCCTATAAATAATGTCACATGTGAAAAATATTTACCCAATTAATTAGAGTGATATCATGTCACACCCATCGTAACATATACATGCTTTTGTGTACCAAAAAAGAAAATCAATCTTTAAGTGATCAACATAAAATTTACCCTGGGAATGAAATGGGTTGCATTTGAGAAAAGAACTTATGGAATGTAATAACCCATTAAAGGATGGGATAATAATCGAATTATATATGTGAGATGAATATATATTTAATTTATAATCAGTACGTATCATTAAATAGAGAGAGAAATTTTGTTAGAGAGAGAACAGTCATAACCCATAGAAAATGGTTCTTTAGAGAGATTCCTTACATTGAGTTCGAATCATTATGTAGATTATTTATCATTTTGAATAATAAAATTATGCTAATTATTTACTTTCTTGGGAAACTTTTTCATTTTTATTATTTTATTATTTTATTATTTATGATGGTGTATTCAATTACTTAATAATTTTGGTTTATGTCGAATGTTTTGACGATGTTCGACTCATATGTCTAAAATCACTTTATAAGATGACTATGGTCAATGAAATTAGTATTTAACATATAAAAAAATAATTATTAAATAATAAATATTTTTATACATAAATTTTCCATCATAAACCAACCACTGAATATTTATATGAAAAATGAACTATATTACAATCATAGAGATGGTAGGATGTATGCACAAATGAGTAACATTTCCATTTTTCAATGATAGTGATGGAAAGAAGGTAAGGGTTATTTTATCTTTATATAATGATAAATATATATAATATTATATTATTTATTTAAATACACTTATATATATCATCAATGTGATGTGGAAATTAAAAGAGAATCACATTGTTTCATGGTGATGGTAATCCATACATGTGAATGAACGACATTGTCATATTTTAATGAAAAGAAAGGTAAGAAAATATATGAAATATTAGTTTCAAAAAATGATAAATGATTCATAAATTTCATATATATAAATTAATTCTATCATCATAAACTTTTGTAAGATACCTTGTTGGAAAACAAATTATATGGTTTCACGAAGCGGTAGTCTGTTGTATACATGAACGATGGTTTTATTTCCCATTTAATGAAAGTGGAGGGGTATTTGGGTTATGAAATTAAAATAATAAAACCTTAGTATATGGGATATAATTATTTAATTATATTATATTAGATTAAAATGATTTTTAGGATTTTTCTGAAGAAATAAAACAAAAATGATCAGTTAATAATGATAAAATTTATTTAGAAAAACTCTTTAAGTTTCAACCAAAAGCATTACTAATTTGATTTTCAAATAAAATAAAGGATTATATAATATGGTATAGTAATTGTTGGAAGGATCTGAGTAGGAATGGATAAAATAATGTTAAGTCACTTTCATCAAAAAATGGTTCCAGAATAGCTAATATTACAAGATGATAATAGTATGGTCAAAATATTACAAACCAAGAATTTTTTCAAATTTTTTTAGTTAATTTTAATCCTTATCATTATATATTAACCCCACGATAAACTTGTTTTACCTTAATTGTAGTAATAAATTTTTACCTTTTTTACTATTCATTATGATAAGATATTCGTTTTGTATTATTACTAAATACTAATTATTATGATTCCAAATATGGGATAATTTTTTTCAAATTATATTATAATAAGTGTATAAATTTAATTTAAATATAAACTTTTAAAACCTATCGAATATCAGTTTTCTATAAATACATTTTTCTAGCATAAGACTATCTTATATTAACTCTATGACTAGAAATAATCATTATAGGACTTTAAATTCATATATATAGATATATAATATATAATTTAAATTTAAATATATACTTTCTAAGTGTTTCTTTAATTAATTTAAAAGGATAAACTTTATGTACTTAAAATTTGTTTGGAGAAACAACATTTTTTAGTATAGAAAATAATGTTATACCGAAATAATAAAAATAAATGATTCAAATAAAATAAAAAAAATAAAAAATATATATAATATGTTACTTTAATACCAATTCCATAATATAATAGTACTTTTATGGTACTTTATTCAATGAATTCTTGTAGCAATATTTGAAAAATCATTAATTTTCAATATTCACTCAAATATCATTCATTTTAGAAAAATCCCAAAATTTTACCATAAGTTAATTTTTATATTATAGCTAAATAATAATGTTAGTTTTATCAAATATATTTTCTAAAATTTATATAAATAGATTATAATATTTTATTACAAAAATAAATAAATGTTATTTCGAAGAAAACATATGTTTGAAGAATAAAATGTCTTTATTAAAAATTGAGTGCTTATTTATTTGGAATACATAAATATATTTATATTTATTGGTATATTTATATATATTTCATAAATCATTCAATCATATTAATTACCACTAATTCAAAAATCATGTTTTAAAAATCATATTTAAATAATCAATATTTTTTTCTCAATGTTGTGTGTCATCTATGGTGTGGAACATAGTTTTCCTTCTTAAAAAATTTAAGGATTTATATGGATTATCACTGGATTTTTTACGATGATGACGATGGAATTGTGTATAAATAGGAATGTCTCAAGGATGATACTAATATTAATTTTGAATCATATGGTTTTGGTGGCACTGGGCTTGACTATTTCTTTGGATTATGAAATTAGAATTTTCATCTTCATAAAATCATTAATCAAATAAAAACTTGGTGTTATTATAAGATTTTTTTGGGATGCGCTCCCAACTATTAAGTTGATTTTGAATATTGATGTGATTTTTTGAAATTTTAATTCATTTTTTTATAAAAATAAAGGATAGAACACGTGTTAAGAGGTTTTTTAGTTTGAAATGTTGTTCATTGTTCTGATAATTGTTAGGTGTTCTCCTTTAAATTGGGATTTTGAGGGTTTGGTTCATTTTGTGGGGATTCTCGGATATTTTAAAAAAGTGATATCATAAAATAAAGAAAAATAAGGATTTATAGGGGTGACATCAATAGTTGGATGTCTACACAAAAATCCCTAAGAGATACTATGTTGAGGAATAATCCATGGTATAGACTTCATATGATCCATCATGACTTTACTAGGAGGCATACTATATATAACAACGAAAACATATAGATAAATGAAAATCATTCAAATTTCATGTTTCTGACGCTTTCTTCGGGGTGTGCACCCGTCTGTTTCAGAGGACGCGATGATTGTTGTTGCGCATTCCCACTTTCCAAAGGTGGGCGGCATATGTGGATTATTTAGGGACATTTTTTCCTTGATCGAAACGGGGTGATGGGATGTCGGTTCCTTCTTCTGGGGATTCTTCCTCCGAACTCATTACCTACTCCGAGTCTCCCTCATAAACATAAGACATTGTTCGTGAAACTCTTCCCAGTTCCATGTCTTCATAGACACCGGTTAATTGTGCTGATTCTGTCCGGACATTCTGAGGGGTCCATTCAGGGCAGCATCCTTTGGTCAGGGGAGTAGTCATGTAGGACATTGTTGGCTTGTCTGTATGCTGGAACAGTGATTCATCTGCTTTTATTCCCCTTATGATAGGATTTCTCGATGGTTCAGAAGCCCAAAGAATCCCACGTCGAATGCGGGGAATTTTATGCCATAGGCAGGTCTCTGATGTTTTCCTTAGTTACCATGTTTAACACAGGGTATGTCGTGAGTTTAACGTCTAGCAGAGACGGATCGGACTGATCAGAACACTGATGGGAGTGGATCAGATGGGTGTAACCCTAGGAGGGATCACTGAAGTTGGGTCTAACCCGTGGTTAATTACCTGATTACTACTAGGATCATTGATAATGTGGGTGAAATTATCTCATCGGGATGTGGCGGCTCAGGTAAGAATCGGGATGGATATGGATTGTTGAGAGTGGATGGAGAGTGAGATAGAGCCGACGCAAGGGTGATGGTGATGCTGGGCTTGAGCCTCAAAGAGACTTCCTATGTATCCCCATGGTAGGGAATCAATGTCCACATAGTTCAATGGGGTGATAGGGCACCTGAGGAGGCGACCCATGAGAATGGACATATGGATGGGACCCAGAGGAAGTAGAACCTCCAGGTTGGGGAATGACCTTTTTGAAACACATAGGCTTGAGGGAGATACCAGGATGAGACATGAGTGATGGAATTTAACTAAATGGAGGCTTACTACATATCCATGAGGCATGGAATCAAAGTCCATGTAGTCCATAATGGGGGTATAGAATTGGGGTGTCCACATAGGACAACGACCTGACGATATACTGGGGCTTATGCGTGGTTAATAGCCCGAGATTTGGTTTGACGCCCGGGGGAAGACAAGAGATTTGGGTCCTAGTGAAGGGGACTACAATGGATTAACATCAATTTCGGAATATAACATATTACCGCTGGATGGGGTTACAACAGCTTACCACTGGTTGGGGTTCACAACGGCTTACCACTGGTTGGGGTTTACAACGGCTTACCGTTGATTGGCGAACACGATGACTTACCGTCGATTGGGGAACACAACATATTACCATCGATTGGGGAACACAATGGCTTACCATCGATTGTGGAACACAAAGGATTACCATCGATTGGGTTTGGACCTTAGGGAGGCTTCATGTGTACCTTATCTGGGAGACAAGGATCAAAACCCACGTAGTTCAAATGGGTACAGCTTAACGTCTTGCAGGATGAAAAGGCGCATATAGTTTAACATCATACAGTACGAGGGTGGACTGATGTGAAGTGGTCAAGACCAATGGGTGTTGGTCTTGAACCTCAGAAAGGCTTACTACATGCCCTGCCTAGGAGACAAGGATCAAAGTCTATGTAGTTCAGAATGGTAGATAAAGTTTAATGTCATACAGGATGAAGTTGAACCGACGTGAAGGGGCCGGGACAAGTAGGAGTTGGGCTTGAACCTCAAGGAGGCTTCCTACATACACTTCCTAGGAGACAAGTATCAAAGTACACATAGTTACGGTTGGTGGATACAGTTTAACATCATTCAAGATGAAGGTGAACCGACATGAAGGGGTCAAGACAAGTATGTGTTGGGATTGAACCATGGGGAGGCTCTCTACTTACCTAGCCTTGAAGAAAATGATCAAAGTCCACATAGTTTGGGATGGTTTTTGGCTTACACGCTAAGGTGGACCATGAAGTATGCCATGGTCAATCCTTACTCTAAGCCCACATGAGTCATGCTTGGTGTGAGAAACAAGAGGCAACAAAGACTTGACGATCACATCGCAAAAGGTTCATCCGTGAGAAGTGGAAAGGAACTTACACATGGTTAGCAGCTAAAAGAGGAAATAGGGGCTTATTCATGGTTAGCGGCCCATGGAGATGGAGATTAAGACTTACTCCATGATTGAGGCCCGATGGAGAAAAATCCCAGAGGGAGAGGGACAGGATAATGAAGGTCCATGTTCCCATCTCTCCTCTAGTATTTGGAACATAAGAAGAGAGGATGAGGATGGGTGATACCTCTCACAAGAAATGATAGGGGATTACAACATGATGATTGCCCTTCCCCATAGAGAGACGTCGCTCCAACAAAGAGGATCTCATTCCATGTGAGTAAGATCTCACTCCCGTGGAGATGAGCGGGTGTGGAGAATGTACAAGATGGGGCACCATGTGTGTGTTTTATGGGGTGAGTCCATAGTTTAACGTCATGTGCTAGGTATGATAGTGCTTGGCATTTTAATTTCCTACAACTTGGTGGAGGCGAGTTCACTCCACACCCTTAGGACTTACATAACTGGAATGCTTTAACCCTTGTTGAAGGGAAGGCACCGGCAATTATGTGGTAAGGGGGTGTTTTGGATTGATCCAATGATGGTCCCACATTATCATGGCTATGCAAAGAAGAAATATCCATTAGTGTGACTATGATAAAATCATAAGGCTAAGAAACACAACATGAAGCACTACCCAAGGGACCTTGAAAACACTTTTTTACAAACATGGAGGGTCAGACGGGAGAAGGGTGTGTATGACAGAGGTGTCACGTAAAATAGAGGCTTGGACATGGTGCCTTATGGTAAGGACAACACATGGATCACACAAGGAGTGAGGATTATGCACAAAATAAGGGGTTTTTGTGCAATTGGTGCGCAAATGGGAACTATTGTGCACAAAAATCCAGGTTGTGCAGATAAAGGAGGTGTGCGTGCAATTGGAGGAGGTTTTATTGCAATCAAAAAAGCTTTGCGTGAAACTGGAGGAGCTTTGTGCACAAGTGGTCGGGGTTTGCGTGAAAATAAAGAGACTTGTGCACAACTGGACAATCAATAAAGAAACTAGGTGAGTGCCAAGCCCTAGTCGTTTTGCGTGAAGGCGAACCCCTATGAGATCTATCGTGGAAAATTCTATACCTGAAAGACATCTTTTTCACATTAAAGAGGTGTATTGCATGTAGGGGAGATGATTTTAATTATTTAGTCATTGTAAGTGGGAGTTCCTTCTATTTATATGTGATTGGGGGTCGTGGGTGTGCATAGAATTCATTCTATGTGGAAAACCCACCCCATCAGTCGGTCGCATGAGACTTTTTTCATGGTGCGCAAAAATCCTCCTGGCCATGTAAATTTGCACGCAATTGGGGTGGCATTATGTGAACTCCTTCGATTTTCTTTATAGCCTTTCTCCTAATCCCGGACTAGTTCACTTAGTTGAAATATGCCTTTGGTTTTCCTAAAATGTTGGACCAAGGACTTCAGCCGATTTCAGCATCTATAAATACACCCCCCCCCCCCTCATAATCAGATCTCTGTGGGGGCGCAGTGGTCGAATTCTGAGGGAAACACCGAGACACATGACTCCTTTGAGGAGGTTCATGGAAAATGGAACATTTGGCGCGTAATATTTTTCACACACATAGAAAACCAAATTCTTGCCTATAAAAACCCTCAGGGGGTCCCATGGTTCGTATAGGATTTCTCATGTGATAAGCCATGAAGCTCTCATGTGTGTAAATATTTCCTACCTTTGTGTGAAATCTGGCCTTTGTTCCACAGAATTCCCTGACTTTGGTTTCAAGTTTTCACACAACGTCCATTTTCCAGACCACTTCCTTGGTTTTTTGCCCCACCATATAATTTTTTGTGCAACACACTATTCTTTTCACGCGGGCTCTTGAATTTTTTCCAGAATTTACCCCAAAAAATGGTTGTTGATTAGAGTGACACTAGGAGGGAAGCTATGTATGCCACTTGGAGGGATGATATGGTTGTGAACCCTGAGGTTTACAGTGCCAGAAAAGTTTTATCCAACAACCAATCTCTCTTCAACATGCTGACACAAGCCCAGAATTATTACGTGATATCTAAAACCTACCAATATAAGATTTCGGTATTTTAGAGGAGGTACCAGTGCTGGGATTTAACGTCGATACACCGCGCTCATGGGTGACGTGTGAAGATGATCTTTCGTGATACAACATCACAAACAACGACCATCCTACTAGAGAAACCAAGCATAATTCCATATATGTTCTGAATCCAAAGACTAGAACTATCTCAGGGAGTGAGCCGGTCA
Source organism: Viscum album (assembly GCA_963277665.1). Taxonomy (NCBI): domain Eukaryota; kingdom Viridiplantae; phylum Streptophyta; class Magnoliopsida; order Santalales; family Viscaceae; genus Viscum; species Viscum album. The sequence continues at coordinate 1,000,007,712 of OY728135.1, forward strand.
TTGAGGATTCTATAGCCCATTATACAAGTACCTTCCGACAAATAATCACTGATGAGACCAAGGGCTGGCTATAGGACTGAGACCGGAGGTCTGGAGGTAATTTCACAAGTGAGTGGGTCTGGGTGTATTGGGTATTCCAATCATGCGATCAATTTGGAGCAGAATTGTAGCACATCAGGTTGTTCGAGGCGGTGTACACATCACAGTTCCATTTCTACAGCCAGCAAGAGCCTAGGATAGAGTTATTTAGTTGTTTTCTCCTTATACCAACAACTTTCATCTCCATCATGGGGAGGTTGGCATCAGCCTTCATGAAATTCATTTCATCAGGGGTATCCCTTTCGATGGGCATCAGTATGACGAGTTCATTCCTACTGAGAATATATGGGGGGATAGGTCGTGAACTCCCATCCTAATATGGAATTTGTTATAGCTCTTCAAGGAGAGGATAGTGGTCAAGGAATTTATAAAGGACATTACCTATTCAAAGTGTTTCATCCTATTTCTTCAGAAAGACCCAGATGCAAAGTTGTCGAGGCGAGGAAAGAAATGTTCGACTGTAGTGCAGAGGAGCAAGAGAGAGTCATATTAGAGGATCTTAGAGGCAGTAGAATATCGATCATGGGGCTTGAGTGTGGATGAAATCTGAGACCTGAACGTTTGGAATGCTGTATTTCTTGAAACTTTATTTACTGGGTGGTTATTTCTAGTAAGGGACATAAATATGGGAGTCTTCCTAGAAAAATTGGTGATGGTCAGCATCATGGCAGACAATTAGAGGTTTAACCTGGGGGTCCCTGTACTGGCTCAAATGTATGCCATTCCGGGGAATATTTTGAGATGGGGGTCACCAATGAGGATCTGTGGTCCTTTCCAAATCCTTCATGGTTGGATTGTGGCTCACTGTGGTTGAGGACTCCCCCTTCCCTTCCAAAATCCTGCTATTCTCCAATTGTTAGGCAATATGGTTGAATGGTTTTTGGATTTTGATGAGAGGTTGAGGACTTTGTGCCATCCTATAGCACCCTGAATTTGTGTGGAATTCAACGTCTCTAAACCCCCTATTGAAGAAGTATGGATCGAGGTTGAAAACAAACTTTGATGCCAACAACCAATAGCTTTTGAGAACTGGTATGATTTCTTCACTTCGTGTTGTCGATTGGGTCATCTTCAATGGGATTTATATTCACTATTTTGAAAATATAAAAATTTGGTTGATTGCAGAATTGTTCCCCCTGAGAAACAATTGGTGGGTACCTTGGGTCCCACTAGTACTAGTTTCTCTCCTCATAAGGATGATGCGGTCGTGGATGAGCCTTTGTAGCTTGTCTCGTTGAAGGGACATACCTGATGCAATTCCCATGTTAACAGTTGTATAGGCCTGATTGCTAAAGATATGGTTTCTCTTGCGAAGAAGGATGTTTCAATTCCTAATCAAATCACCTAGAATTATGAGTCTTTGAAGTCAGTACCTCTATTGCCTCAGCCCAATGTCAAGGATTTTTTTAACAGGTTGATCATAGATCTTAATGGTATGAAACACCCAGTGGCAGTGACTTATCAGTGCCATACAGTGAGTGTTTGGACTGATTCTGTTTTAAATGGTACCCATTCTAAGATGGAAAGGGTTATTAATGAAACTCATGAGGGAGTTCCCATGACTCTAGGTGTTGGTTCTTATGTGGAGACAGTCTGGTCACTTGTTGAAGGACAGGTTGTGGCCACTAATATTCCAACTGGATTAGGTCCTAGAAAGGAAGTGTATGATATTGAGCTTGGAAATTGTTTTGATGGTTTGACTAATGAAGATCTAGTTCAGGAGGTTGAAACCAATCAGGGAAGATACACTATGTATGATCATCAGGCCCAGGGGAGCGTGACTAGTGAAGGGGACAGGAAGGGCATCCATAAAGAGCGCAAATATTACTCATATTTTCCACCTCCCATGGTGACATGTTCAACTAAAAAATTAAATTCCATGAAGATGGAAAGTGATGCTCTTGATCAACTATTATATATACTAATGAGTTTGGATGAAGAAATAGTTGAACAGGTTTTGTTTCTTAATGATGAAAAGGAATAAGCTTCTAAAGAGACAGGAAGGTCTTTGAGGATGAATCTTAATAAAGAATATTATAACTAGATCGACAGACAAGACTTGATTTTAGTTGGGGGTTTCAATAATGGAATGATCAGCCTTTTGAGTATGTTCAGACTTGGTATAAATTGAACTTAAGACTTGATGATCTCTTAACAGATGAACTGGAAACTCAGGTATGCAATATCTACTGGGAAATATTTAGGGTGACAAATTCTAGTAGTCGTAAATTGTCTTTTAATGGTTCAGTTATTTCCTTTGTGTCTAAACCATGGTTTCTCACTTTTTCCCAAAAAAGTGTTTCGAAATAAAAAAATTAATTTTCAGTTAGCATATCCTGAAGGGATCCTACGGAAGCGAGTCCAGCAGCTCAAGGTGGCCAGTGTGGAACCTGGGTGGTGAGAGAAAATACAAGGTGCCGCTGGGGAGGATAGGTCGGGACTAATTTAGGTAGCTGGGTCAGTACAGGCTGGAGTTCTAGCAGCGGGGAAGTCACATGGTGTGGCCATACCCCTGTCATCTGGAGGTACAGGGGCTCATGAAAAAACTCACAGAGTGTCCAGGGATCTTCCTGAGAAGTAGATAAGGTATCTGCTTCAACCCTCTGAGGATGCAATCTTTCCCATGTTTTGGTCAGCCTGGTTGACCTTATGGTAGTCAATGAGCACTAATTCCCTGTGGAAAAAAATGGTGCGAGACGGGATCCAGCTACTAGAAATTGGGATCATCAAAATTGATGACAAAGTAAACATCCATCATCAACACTCATATTTGAAGAACATGGATGTATATGCATGCTAGTGAGGGAGGTGTGATGAACAACATATTTTGGGGAAGTTAATGCTCATCGAGAAGCATGATCCAGAAATAATTTCGTCTGAAGATGATGATGGCGATGGGAAGACAAAGGGAAGTGAGTCAAAAGAAGAGGAAGAAGAAGATATCAGAGAAGATAAATAGGATCATAGAATTGAAGGGCCTCAGGGGATGTCCCGCCAAATGATTCCTTGGGAGAGAGATGAGATTACTGGCTCTAATATAGAAATGGATGATCAACTTGAGGTATGCATCAATTATTATCCCAAACTTTCCTCCTTTCCTCATTCATAATCATCAATCAGATTTTCCATCTTGTTCAGAAACATATTTGAGTTGGTCAGGAAGCTCCATATGAGGGGGTGAGGATGCACTGATAGAACAAGGTGGGGAGATGACACCCATTTTTGAACTGACAAACACTGAAGGATCTCCTATTGTGACAGCTCCTATAGTTACTAAAATGATGGAGGTTTTTGCGCTGAGATCTTGTAAGTTTCATTATTCAGATGCTCGTATTTTTCATTAGCGATCTCAGCTTATGAGTTCATTCATTGTTTGTGCAGTAATCACGGTATTGGAGGCTCAGCAAGCCACTAAATCTAGACCATCTGCAGAGAATCTGATGGCAACCAGACCAACCTAATCAGAACTCGATTTTCAAACTGAGTCAATCCTGACACTTGGTGAGAAAAGGGTTGTGGAAACCAGCGATATCACTGCCAGGGTGGGGTCTGATGTCGGTAGGGGAGAAATTTCTGAAATAGAGATGAGAGAAAAAGGTCACCCACATATTGAAGAGCCTAAACACATGGGAGAAATTCCAAAGGGAGACCTTTCTGCTAATCTTCTAGCTTCTTTCCCTAAATATCGGCCTGTAGACCCTGAGGAGATGGATGATTGCAATCCTGAAGCAGCCAAAGAAAGTTGTATGACGTGACGCAACGGGTGGAAGTGTATTGGGATCTTCCTAAAACATTCAATAGATGAATGGGTTCCCCAAATAGGATCACTACGCACCTAGTTGTGTCTTCTCTATGTTAGAGGGGTGGATGGTCATCACCTTCACACAATGATCCGAGATTAAATGGCTAATAAGGTTTAGGAGAGAAGCCAACTTCTCATATTCAACTAGTTCCGGAATAGATCTATGAGAATACTAAATTTCCTTGAGGCTGATTAAGAAGTTTGTATCCTTGAAGAACAAGAAAATGAACAATCCATATTCGTTGCAGACCAATCCAAGATTATCGATCAGTTGAAGGCCTAGCTAGCCAAAGACTAGGACTAAGCAGCACAAGATAACCATCAAATGGGTGGGTTTTAAGCTAAGTGGTGTGAATTCATATCAAATCTAATGAGCTCTGCTCCATAGCGACTAACAAATAGAGGGATCTCAAGGAGCAAGAAGCAATCCTAGAGGCTATGAGCTAGAGGTTGGAAGCATTGGAGCAATCCATAAATTGGGTTGATTTATAAGGACTGTGTTTCTTCCAAACCTATAGAAATTTCTCCCTTTTTTCTTATCCTGAACTATTTTCATAGACTTATTATCTACTTGATTGTCTATTTTGATTATCGCATCTCAGTCATAACTGTGGAGTAACCAACAATCAATCACTAAGCTCACGTGGGTCATGCCCGATGTGAGAAATAAGGGATGGCTACATCATTACTTTATCTGAATATGAGAGTGAAAACTAATCTTCAGGCATCTGAGATATAAATGAACAATTTGGGCTTCTAGGAGGAAATTAGGAGGCCTGGATAGAGAATGAAGTTCTTGGAATACTCGATTTGTTGTTTTTTCAATGTGCTCTAGTGCACGAGTGGAGTAATGCCAGGGGTGTTAGAATCAATCCGAACATAGGGTAATGGAAAGCATGAATCATGATACTCAAAATTCAACACACTATGGGGGTGTCAAGACAATGAAGGATAACTGCTGATTATTTCAAAACATAGTATCCCTATTGTGTATGCCTGAAATGGGGATGAAAAATGAGGGCTGACCACTTACCATGTTCAAAACATGGGGTCGAACTCAAAATGTTATCCATTAGTCTTTTGGAATGTTGGACCAAAATAGTAGGTGGGCCATAGGCCGAGCATCCATACCATTAGGTGGGTTCCTTTAGACAGGAAATAGGATAATGGTCCAAATAAAGGACATGCAAAGCATGGAGGGTGGATTGATGGGTTGTTGGAATGGATTCCAACACTTTTGAAATTACGCAACCATGGTGAAAACACATTAGGTGGATGCATCAGTCTGATCAAGGATAAAACTTAATTCCAAAAAGGACATATCTGGTAAGGACCTGGAATGCTCTTTAGTTTTACGGAATACCAATAAGGATGATAAACACGTAGTTTAAATGTCATATGGTGAGGACGGTACACATAGTTTAAAGGACCTGGGGTTGGGCATAAGGAAAATTTCCAAGATGTCGCTATGTATCCCATGAGGATGGGAATCAAGACAAACGTATTTCTTGAGCATAGTGTGGTTAGAGACCAAGGCTGGTAGGGGGAATCCTATTTGGTGAGGAAGCTAACACATCCCATAGTTAACATGGGGCATCCTGAACTAGTTCAGGGTTGAACCATAGTTTAATGTCATGCATTGAGGACATGTGGATTCATGTAGTTTAACGTCATACAGTAGGATAGGGAATGAAAGTAGAGATCCCATGAAGAGAGTAAGTGATATGGTAGCTATAAAACTGACGTAAATGAGGACATAAGTAGTCCACACCACACCACGTATCCCTGGGGGAATTTTTTTAACTCAAGGGACCAAAAGTGAAAGTTAGGCTAGGCCCGAGGCAAAGTGTTTGGAAGTTCCTATCTATCCCATCATAATTAGAGTCAAGACACACGTAGTTATGGGATAAAAGTTTAACTTCATGAGGGATGAAAAGAGTGTGTGGCACAACTACACCAGTACGCGCCCCACCAAAACTACTAATCCCACGTGAGTCGTGATTGATGTGGGAAACAAGGAGTAGCAATGGGATTTCCCTAGTGTAGGGAGTCACACATTAGATGTGATGGGCCACTAGGTGAGTGACGTTCCACTATTACTGAGCCACCTTCTTAATGCACATACATGCGTGGAGGGGGAGGGGGGTAGAACCGAGTGTGTTGGAATTACACTTAAACACGTGGGAGTGGAAAGATGTGAATCATGATGCCCAAGATATGGATCACAAGGATAGTAGCATGAATATAGAGGATAACTCCTAACCATATTTGAAACACAGTATCCATTTCACATTAGCCTGGAATGGGGACAGACAAATGAGGGTTGGCCAGTGACCATGTTCGAAACATGGGACCTGTTGTAAATGTTATCTGAGGTCTTCAGGGGCGTTGGCCCAAGATAGTAGGTGATCCAATATGGCATGAGACCAAGCTGTAAAGGGGGTCCCTTCAGACATGGAGGAGGATGGATATCCAAATAAAGGGCATGTGAATCCTGTACATGAAATGAGATAATTTCCATGTAAAAATTCCACACTTTGGGCTCTTTATCATGAAACATTTGAGTACGACAATGAGACATATCAGATAGAGGGAGTTGAATCCCTTTCTAAGGACAAGAGTCCTAGTGTCACACGCTCCTATCCTAAGGTCATAGAGTGGACCATTAATAGGGATGTGATTTAATTAAATGCTCACAGGGTGGTGAAGTAGTCTAACCCGATGTGTAGTTCCCATAGGAAGATCTTAGTTTAGGGTCATATAACTCGAACCAGGATGATAAGAGACAAGGAAGAACATGGTGAGGTTTTCACAAAACCTGACGTGAATGAGAACCCAAGAGGTTCTCACCACTCCACATGATTCCAAAGGTGTTCGGGCAAAGGGGATGAAAAAGGGGGTAGGATTTAAGATTCTTGTGTCTAGTCCTGCAAACAGAAAGTTTGGGTGTTCTTACGTATCCCATGAAGATTGGAATCAATCTATACATAGTTTTGGAAAATATCACATAGTTTAGTGTCCTGTAATAAGGATGGTCGGATCTTAGTTTAAAGGTCTTAGAGCTCATACTATAGATAAAAAGGAGGGAGCGAGACACATGATGCAGTATTTGAAAACCCCGATGTGAATGGGGATGGTAAGAGTCCATATCAAACCATGTGCTCCCTGGGGAGGTTTTAGGTAGAGGGACCAAAAATGAAAGTTGGGCTGGGCCCAAGGAAAAGTGTGTGGGAATCCCTACGTACCCCATGATGATGGGGATCAATACATACTTAGTTATATAAGTGGAATGGCATGGTACTTATGCTAGGGACAATATTTTTATGTGGGTCTGGCCCATGCACCAAAAGAAGCGGCATTTGATAGATCTCATTTGTTCTTTAGTATGGATGTGTGTTTTTTTTCATGAAGTGATAAACCAAGGACAGATAATATAGGAATCTATATATGAATAAATCCATATGTAGGCATTGAAAAATAGTATGGTGGATATCCACTACCAAATATGATTTCCCCTCAAGTGAGTACATCACAATGCAGTGTTTTTTTTCGTCGTGCGTCCAAGACGATAATGTCATATTTTAAGGTCATATGATGGGACCAAACCCTATATTTTAATGTCTTACAGTAAATACATAACAGTTTAATGTCGTGTGAGACTAAGAAGCATAGTTTAAAGTCATATGGATTGGACATAGGAGGGAATGTTCATGGAGTGATAAAAAATACTCGACGTGAATGAGGACAAGGTCCACATCACACTACGTGCAATTATAGGGAAGAAAGCCTAGGCCAATTGGCCAAAAAAGTCATAGAATATGTGGCTAGACCCATGAATGAAGCGTATGGGTGTTCCTATATATCCCATGAGGATGGGCATCAATCCATACATAGTTCTGAGGGTGTAGTTTAACATCATGAAAGATAGGAGGTAGGAGGGACTAGCTCCTAGAGGGGGAGTACATAGTGTGGCTATTGAAAACCTGGTGCAAATGAGGACATAAACCCACACACGCCACACCATGCAATCCTATGAAAATTAGGGCCAAAAGGCCAAACATAAAAGGTAATTAGTGTAACCTGAGATGGACCTGAATACAAAATTCCTAGGCATTCCTATGTATCCTATGAGGATGTGAATCAAGCTATATATAATTATGAGGGGTGTAGTTTAACATATTTTGGGAAGGATGTGAAAAGATCTTAGTTTAAGGTCTTAGATCTTGGACCATAGAGAAGCGATAATATTTCAAATGGGTAAAAACCTCGACCAAATCACTAGTCCCACGTGAGCTATTCTCGATGTGGTAAACAAGGGTGGAGAAGGTCTTTTAAATATGTGGAATACATGAAAAGGGGAAAATAGTGTGGAACCCCGAATGACACCTCACCATGGATTTTTCCACATAATGTGAAAAAGTGAACTGAAGGATAGAACCAAAGCGTGTCGAAATTCCACTTGGAAATGATAGAGTAGTAAAGGATGTGAATCATGCAATATACATTTAGGGCTTGATGGGTGGTGTGACGATGGAGGATAATTGTTGATTTTTTTCTAAACACAATATCCACATCATGTGACCTAAAATGGGAACAAAAAATTAGTTTTAATAGCTAACCTTATTCGCAATGTGGGACTTGTATCAATTTTCTATTTGGGATTCTTGAGGATGTTGGCCCGAAGTGGTAGGAGAGCCCTAGGGCCTAGCATCCATGTTGTTCGAGGGTCCTTTTGAATGTGAAAGATGATGAAAGCCCAAATAAAGGGAGAGTGTGAAGCATGAATGTGAATGTGCAGTTTAACATCATGCAGGATAATGAAAGAGGTGGAGATCTCTAGAGAGAGGGATACATGTTGCATTCACGATGAACATGATGTGAATGAGGGAAAAATCCTGCACCACACCATGTGTTTTGACCAAAGGGTAGATCTTGAAGTTGGGGGTTGGGCCTACGGATGAAATGTTTGGGTATTCTTACATATCCTATAAGGGTGGGAATCAAGCCATACATAGTTCTTAAAGGGCCATGCATTTTAACATCGTGCGGTGAGGATGTGGGAGGATAGAAGAATGGGGAGAGGCACATAATGTGATCATTTTAGCCAAGACATGATGGGGTCAAAGAAGTCTACACTACACCATGCGGGATCTTCTAAGAGAACTACACCTAAGGGTGGTAGTCAAAGAGAAATATTTGGGGGATGGAATCTAAGACGTGGAATTTGATAATTCCTACGTATCCCATGAGGATTGGAATCAAGCCATATGTAGCTATTGAAGGTGAAGTTTAATGTCTTGAGGGATGATGGATACAGGGAGATCTTAATTTAAGGATGTATAGATCGGACCATATTTCAGTTTATTGTCATGCGGGACAACAAAGTAGATTAATTTCATGTAGGACATAACAATTTAAGGTCATGTAGGACCAAGTGTACTAATGAAAAGTATTTCTTGAGGAATTTGGCATTGGTGGGAGTAATTATACATTTTTCATCTATGGTAACCAGTGCACACATGCCATTGTTGTAAACCTTGTGAATGATGTAAGGTCCTTCCCATTTGGGCTCTAGATTGGGTGGTTTCCTACCTATTATCACTGGTGTTCTCAGGGCCAACACTAGGTCACCATGCAAAAAATAGAGGAGGCAAACTCTCTTGTTGAAAGCTCTGGCTATATTGTTTTGATGCCTTTACAGATTGTGCAAGGCATAAATACTGTTCTTGTTGAGTTCTTCAAATTCATCCAGACGGATTTCAGCTACCTTATCTAGTAATTTCTAACCATATACAATTGTGCCTAATGAAGGAAATTGAATATCAATGGTTAGGATGACCTCCATTCAATACAACAGGTAATATGGGGTCACCTATGTAGAATTGTGAGTCATTGTCTGATAGGCCTAGAGGGAATTGGGGAGTTTGTCCAGCCAACTCTTCTTGTTTTGGTCAACCATTTTCTGCAGGATGTTAGAAAGGGTTTTGTTGAACCCCTTGATATACCCATGTTCGTGATCGTGATATCAGGAGGTATTGTTATAATGGATGTTGTACTTGGCGTAAAATTTCTTCAACTCAGCTACCCGGAAGTTGGTGCTATTATCGGTGAGGATGGAATGAGGTACACCAAATCGATAGATGATGTTAAAGCTCACAAATTCAACGATAGAATAGTCCTTGACCTCCTTGAACAAAACTACTTCTACCCACTTGGAAAATAAATCTGTAGAGGTCAGGATGAACCTACACTTGTGAGATGTCACCGGGGGATATTGTCCCATGACATCGAGTCCCCAAACCACAAAGGGGCAAGAGTAATTGGAAGTATAGAGAGGCTCTGGTGGACGATTAATAAATTTGTCATGAATTTGGCACACATGACTTCTCTTGGAAAACTCAATACAGTCGTGGGTCATGGAGGGCCAAAAGTACCCCAAACTTTGTATCTGGTGATATAGTTTCGGCCCAGTCTGATGAGCCTCATAGGAACCGACATGAACCTCCTACATGACCTGAGAAATCTCACCCCATTGAATGAAACTGAGGAGAACCCCATCAACCCCACATTTTTAGAGTATCTACTCAAGATCGAGACCGCTCTGGAGGGTAAACTGCAATGCGCAGCAACAGATTCTCTCGCGATCAGCTCGATCTACCGAGAGGATTCCGTGCTGGAGGTAATCGATAAAGGGGGTCCTCCAGTCAAGAGTCGCTTCCATCACTACGATAGGGGGACCTGATGGTCCTGGAATGGAGGCACAAGCAGTAAGGTGGCTTACCTACGGTCTATCATCGTCATCCAGAGTAACAGGGGTGATAAATCTTCGGTGTTCCATGTGGATAATCATATCATCCTGATTAGGCTCCACTAGAGATGTAGCTAGTCTAGACAAAGAAACCACTGGACCATTATGGGATCGAGGGACATGGGTAACTTTTGGCTAAGATGAGAACTGGGCCATCAACTGGTAGTTATATTCCAACAATGGTACGAGCTATGAATTTCTAATGACATAGTCCCCATTGATTTGATTGATGACTAGTTCAGAGTCCCATTTCACATGCATGTGGGGAAAATCAATCTTGAGGGCCAACTCAAGGCTAGTAATGATAGCCTGATACTCTGCCTCATTGTTGGTATAGACTTCTGAAAATAGGAATGAATATGGTAGAAAATATTTTGCTAGAGTGATGAAGATGATACCAAGGCCCACCCTGTTGATTCTAGGATCATCGAGTCTTCTACCGATATGACTTTAGGAAGCACCATAAAAGTGCATTTTCCAACACATAATGGCTTGGTCTACCAAGAGAATTTCCTCATTGGAAAAATAAATATCCATACACTTGTCTGTGGGAGCTAGATGGGTGTCATGTAAGTCTTCCAATGATTTCCACTTAATATCCTTATGGGGGATGAACTTGATGTCGAACTGTTAGAAGATTACTGCCCACCAAGCTAGATGGCCTTTCAACATGGGGTGGTTCAAGATATACTTCATCAGATCCACTCATGACACTAACTATATCTAATGGTGCGGCAGGTAATATTTCAACTTCTGCACTGCTAATACCATCACAATGTAGCTTTTCTCAATAGGGCAGTATCTAGTCTTCGTATTGAGAAGCATACAGATGAGATAGTAGAGACTATTCTCTGTTCCCTCATTATTCTTATGGGTGAGAAGGGTGTCGAGAGATCGTTCCAGGGTAGTCACATAAAGGACCAGCGGCTTTCTGAAAATAAGTGGCATCAAGACTGGAGGATGCAACAAATACTTCTTTATTTCCTCAAAAGAAGTCTGACATTCCTCGTTTCACTGATAGATAGTTCCTTTCTTCATGAGCTAAGAAAACGGCTTACACTTGTAGGAAAAATTCTCAATGAATCGGCATATGCAGGCCAAGTGGCCTTGAAAGCCTCAAATCTTCCGAATGTTTCTTGGAGGATACATTTGACTGATGGCCTTAATCTTCTCCAAATTGATCTTTATAAATCTATATCTGACAAAAAATGCATGAAACTTTCTAAAGGTGACCCTGAAGGCACACTTCAATGGGTTCATATTAAGATAGTGATAACAGAGGAAGCTGAACACTTTCTCAAGGTCTTTGAGATGGTCCTAATGCTGGAGAGATTTGACCACCATATCATCCACTTATCATTCCACTAATGTCTCAAGGATAGGATTAAATATGTGGTGCCTGGAACGCTGATAGGTATCACCTACATTATTTTTACCAAATGGAATTACCTGGTAGAAAAAAGAACCTTGTGGTTCTATGAAGGCTATAAGATCTTCATCCTCCTGGTCCATTGGAATATTCTTTTACCTAGAATACACATCCATGAATGAGAGATCCTAGAACCCAGTGTTGGCATCAATCAATAGTTTTGTCATAGGAAGGATAAAATCATCCTTTGGACAGTGACGATTGAGATATAGAAAGTCGATGTAGACTTTGATCTGTCCATTCTTATTCATGACGGGCACAATGTTGGCTAACCATCTGGGGTAATGGACCTACTTGAAAAAATTGGCTCTGATGATATTATTAACCTCAGCCTTGACCATGGCCCCATGAGAAGGATGAATTTTTCTGGGAGGTTGTTTGAACCTGTGATGATTTTTTAGAAGGCCAAGGCGATGGATGGCGACCTTGGGATCTAGTCTTGGATTTTTGTCATAACTCCAAGAAAATACATCACGGTGTTGCTTCAAGAAGTCCGCACATTGATGTTGTTCTTTAACCAGCATAGCAGTGTTGATCAGTGTGGGTTTTGGTTCTGTCTTGCTACTAAGTTTAACATGTACCAGTTCATCGACCGTGGTGAAGACGCCCTCTTCAAAAGTCGGAGGTGCATCTAACAAATAATCTTATTCACATATAGAGGATGTATCCTTGGTGGGAGGATATTTATCTAAGTCAACAGATCCCTATGGGAAGATGGTTCCAACCTGAGCAGCAGTAAACACTACAACGGTGGACTCCTACGCTGTCGAAACCATAGCAATGAAAGCTACATATCTGATCTCATCTGGTATTCGGTCCAAGGGGCCACACTTGATGATATCGAAGAAATAGTGGTACATTATCTTGATCTGTTTTATCCCAGACTATAAAAAACAAGAAATTATGATGTATTTACATTTCCATGGGGTGGACATCCTGATACCTTATGGGAGTAAGGAGATCTGAAATTACCCAAGCCTGGTTTTTATAGGAATACGAGGAATCTTCCAGTGTCCTCTAGAATTGGGAATCTAATTCCCACTTGTTCCAGAAACAATAAAAACAATTCCATGATCTAGGGTAGTATCCTTGAATCAGTGGATCAAAAAAATTTAGGCATCATCCAGGTCTGTCCACGGGTTGGTCGCCGTCATAGCATGTTCAACCTCATTAGCCTGAATCTACTTTTCCTTGCTCTTATAATAGTCAGCATCTAGATAATAGGCTTCACAAGAGGAAAAGGGAGATTCATTACCTTAGATAATTCCTACTCAAACATTAATGGAGTACTTAAGGAACTGGTGATATGATGAAGGAACCACCGCATGTAGGTGAAGCCATGGCATACCCATCAACGCGTTGTAAGCAGTGTCCTATGAGACAACCATGAACTCAGTGAAAGATACCAAACCACCAAACTGGGTCTTCAGGAAGATATCATCGATTTTTTTCTCTTCCTTTCTATCGTAACTTTGGATTTTTAGGTCATAGGGACTCAGATCATCCTCAGAAAACCCCATTTTTTTAAGTTTCCGAGTTGGGAATAGGTTAATCCCCAAGCCTGTGTCGATGAGACAACAAAGAACCTTCATGCCATTAAAGTTAATGGTGATGTACAGTGGGTGGATGTTCGCTTTTATGGGAGAGCCTTCATATTCTCCAGATAAAGAGATAATGTCCTGACATTCAGCATGCTCAACTACCTTAGCATGGAAGGCTTCTACAGTTTTCACCTCCATCTCAAATTTAAGGGGCTTCTTAAAGCTTTGGTGAGGGATTCGTGCATATCCACTGACAAGAGAAGAGACTCAAGGATATAAAGCCTCGCATGAATTCTAGAAATATGTTTATGGATATCGTACATTAGTTCCAAGCATGAACTTCTGCTTATAGGAGGTCATTCTGCGGAAGGGGGGCATGATGGGCCCCTCTGGCTAAACCAGTGGCTCGCTAGTTCAATGAATGTCCCTCTTCTCACTATTCGAAGCTTATGGATTGACCACCAGATGTGGGCTAGATGAATTATTTCAGTCTATAATAGATCGTGGCTAATCATGGTGCAGTTGGGGTGGCTCTTCCTGATCAAGTGACACAAATGGCGGAGAAAGCGGACCTGATGACACTGAATGAGAAGGTTGTGTGTGCTAAGTTCTGTGTTGGGCCTGTTATCTGGCTTTAGTGGAATGCATAGCCTGGCTGGAAGTACTAACCAAGGCACTCTGAAAACCCATATAGCCACAACCCCATCGATGCTGGTGAGGGCTGGGGAGATTGGGAGGATCTGTATGGCACTCCTTGTCGTCAGAAATCATGTAGGGGTTTACGAGCTCCACGGTGTTAACCGAAGCATAACCTTGATCATCGCATGAAGAATCCTCCACTACTAGATGGATTTCGTGTGGAATTTCCATCTCTATGGGAATGAAGTTTCTGATAGTATGGGATGGTGATTGAATTTTTGGGGGACCGTTTTCCCCTTTTGTCTCCAATGCTTGCTCTTCTGGGAAGAGGAAGGCTGATCCATTGACATAGAAGTACTGGTTGCAGGTGATGTGGAGTCTTCTAAAGGCTAAGGTTGATTCAAACATGCATGTATAATACCATGGGCATAAGAAACTACCTTATGATCCATCAAATTGTCATACTTCTGGGACCTGTAGTTAGGAACCTGATGCCACTCACCTTTGTTATCACTATTGTTGTTTGGATTCACGAATACACATGACACATGTGTTGAATCTGGTCCTAACCTGACTATATTTTTATCAAAATGGTCTTGAATTCAGTCTTTAAATACATAGCACTATTTGAGGTTGTTCCCCAGGATTCGGTGATAGGGGGTAATAATTGGGGCGATCAGTTAGATCCACCTCTTCAGGCCTCATGCATTTGGGAAACCGTATAATTCCCTATTCTAAGGCACTTTGAAAATAACTGGGGACTTGACCTGTGTTTAATGAGTTGTTTTGGTTTCTCTTATCCAAGAAGGGGTTATGGGAGCCCGGCCCTAATGAGGGTCTGGAAGAGCCTATCCCTTACGAGGGGCCAAGGAGCCTGTCGAGGGGGTTGAACTTGGTTATCTCACCTGGCTAGTGGTGGCACATTACACAGGGGTGCCTTTTAGTTTTGGGGTTGGTGTTATAGGGCCGGAGGCTGTGCCTGAGTTGGCGGTCCTTTGCAAGGCTGTGGAGGTGGTTCCACTGGTAATAAATCCAACTACCTGGGGATCTCTATTTGTGCCACCATTGCGGGTTCATCCTTCGTGGCTCTTCTCATGGAAATTTCAGGAGGCAACGGACCTGCCTGCTTGTCCTGCTGCAAGTCTTCCTCTAGACCTTGGGCCTTATTAGAGAAGTCTCGGAATCCCCTGGGGTAATTCTGAGTAATGAGAGAGTGGACTAGTTTAGTTTTGATTTTCCCAACACACATTTTTAGTAGTTCTTCCTAAGTTTGTGTCATATCCAAAGAGTAAGTGAGGCCTTTCCACTGGGTGACAAAGCTTGTGATGCACTTTTCAGGCCTTTTCTTACACTTGAATAGGTCTGAAATACTCATCTTTTGGGTGGAAGAGCTGAACTGGTAAATAAAATTTCTATGGAGATCTTCCTAGCTAGCGACTGACCCGATGGGTAGCTGGTTGTACCAGAAAAACATAGGCACTTCCAATGACTATACAAAACACTAGAGTTTGGTGGCCTCTTGTTGCGCTGGATTTCCTAGCATAGATCTGCACCTTGAGATAAAGCGGCCCAAAATCTGTAGCAGGTCTCCCGTCCCATTAAAGGGGGAGAAGGTGGGATTTCTAAAACCCAGGTGTGGTGACATATCATCAACCCATGCCGGATATGGATTTCTATCATGTGAGATTTCCACCTTTCGAGTTTCCAATTCCTGGAGATGAGCAATGAGCCCCACCATCGGATCATCTGGGTGGGTATTTCTATCTTGAATAGGGTCCCAGACCACCAGTTTGTTTTCAGGCTCTCCAACATGATAAGAAGTCCTAGTGTCTCTTGGATCACCTGGTGGGATGACCTACTGAGTGACTAGGGGAACCTTAGCTGGGTCTCAAGGATTATCATGCCACTCAGGTGGATTTTGTGACACATATCATGCCCTCTTTCCATATGTTCCAGCCTCTATCCTGTCTAAGTTGGAAGGATGGTCAGGGTCACCTAGAGGAAATTCACCAAGGGACTGTTCTACCTACCCCTACTTCCCCAGCCAAGGATCATCATAGTCTGGCCACCACTCTACGGCATGTTCATCAAGGAATTCATCAACTATAATTTTGTGCTCTGCGAGCTATCGGTGCAACACCAATTATTCAGGATCATCTTCCATCTTATGAACTGATCTAGACTAGTTATAGGGTTTGACGGCCCCAAGGTGCTCCTTACCCTTATTGGGATTCCGGATGAGGAATAATTCCTTGATGGGAATGGGAAGACCCAATAGATTTCTCCGATAGAGAATAACCCTTACCAATAGATCCAATATTTGGGGAACTCCCCTAGGGGGTAAGTTATCATCAAGGAGCTCTAGTTTGTTCTCCCCCTCTGATAGATCTTCTATGTTAACCGTGACTCTACCTGGAGGTATATCCTCAATATTGCCTGGAAAATCGGGCTGGCTTAAGATAGAACTAAAATAGAGGGCAGAATACTGACCCCAACCACCAATATGAATGTGGGGGAAGCCTCCTTGATAATTATTTGGATCACTTTAAAGCTCTGAACGCATCGTTGGGGGAGGGTTCGGTGGTGACAGGGTGACTTAGGGTGCTAGGCCATAGGGAGTGCGGCCAAGACAACCATACAAAATTCCTGGCCAATTTCCTCAAAGTGTGTCTGGATCTTGGGGTAATCCACTCACTAATAACAGAGAAAAAGGTGTGTCGCACAAACGGTTTGGTGAAATCACACGACTTCCTCCTTGGTAAGTGATTCCAGCGCACTGAAGTTTGCAGTCACAATTGGCCAAAACATTTCTGGGAAATGATCCACTGTAAGGATGTACCAAAAGATCCTTGGCTAATACTCGGGATATTTCCCTTGGTTTCCCCACTCATTGACTGGGGGAAGCTGCGGGACTAGTAACAACACTGAAGTGGACCGCTGAGATGGTAGACCGAATGGTGGAGAATATGGCGAATGAGCTGACAACCCACTGAATCTCAGGCTATCCAATGATGAATGTAAAGACTGAGCCACCACATCCTGGTAAAATAGACTGGTGACCACGGCTTCTGGCATAGGGTATGTAGTCACTAATGGTGGTCCATGCTGTTTTTCATCTTTTATCGATCCCCATAATAACTCTCCATGATCTCTAGTTGAGGTAGAGAATGAACCTGTTGACGATAGGGAGGATTTCATAGTTAGGCCCTAGAAAGGGGACAAATCTTCCTCCTCATAGATGTATCTGTGGAGGGAGGCAGGAATTCGGTGGAACTCACATTCTGTAAGGATGAGGCTGATATGCCTTGTTCCTACCCCATCCCTTAACATAGAGGATCGAGGTTAGGGTTCCATTTCCAAATCACATTCCACCTTGGAATCTAAGAAGCAGTCTGGTTTAATGGTAGCCTGAATCTTCTTGACATTCTTTTTATGGTGTCGGCAACCTGCCTTCCTACCCTGAGTTGGATCTTCAAGATAGGGTAGATTTTGGGTTGATGTGGACCTTCGGCTGGGTTGATGCTAGGGTAGAGAGGAATTCTGTCTGGGTGAGCTGGGGTGCCAGGATCACCTAGACAGATGTCAAAGGGAACACGGGGAGGACCTCCGTGTCCACTAGTTGACGCATAGAGGGAATCTCCACAGGAAGCGTTGGAGTGGCTAGGACCTCCACTGGAGCTGGTGGGAGCATGGGTGGGGCCTCTATTCTTATTTCCTTTCACAGCATCGGTGAGAGGAGGGTCGTCATACTGGTAGAGCTGAACATGGGTAGGACCTCCGTGTTTGGTTCCCATGAAGTGAAAAAAACCTCTGCTTCTCTGATTTCTAGGATGGGGAGGACCTTTTTCGGTTACTGTAAGGACATTAGGAAGACCCCCATGCTAACGGTTGATTAGACAGGTATTTTCTTCACATCGGCAACCTATGATAGGAGGAATGGATCCATACCTGAGGTTATGGGTGCGGAAGAGGCATTCGTACTGGGTGTCAATGCATCGGGGAGGACCTTCTCTTAGCTTGATGGTAGAATGGGGAGGACCTCCATGTCGAGCATGGGAGCATGAAAGACATGTGCTCTAATTGGTGAAGGTATGGGGAGGACAATTATACTAGATTTCAATGTCATGGGTCAGCCCGTGGCGGACGCCACCTATGTCGGTGGCCATGAGAGTTGACCCAGCCTGTCTGTGGGGTGGTTGGGGCCCCGATATGGGTCGGGTGTATGATTTCACCTACTCGGAATGATCAGGGGAGTGATGGTATGTTCTAGTGGTGTCACGAGCCACGGTAACCATTGAGGTTGACGCCCCTTAGTGGGCATCCTTTTCAGTCTGCACCCGACGCTGGCGTCGGGTTAATCAGACTGAGGTTGGTGGTGCAAGCACATAGCTAACCTACTCCTTAGCCTATGGGTTTGGGTGGAGGCACTGACGTGGCCTAGTGGGAGCCCCTAGAATGGGATTCTTGTTGGGCTGGCTCGAACATCCCTCACTTCATTGTCCTAGGGAAGGGATTCATCGAAGTGTTCCAGGGAGAGTCTCTCGAAACAATTATAAATCAGAGTGGGGAGTAGTGGCTCCCTGCGTGGCCCTTGGGGGTGGCGGTGGTGATGTGGCACATAAACCTCTAGGTCTTATCAGCCCATACCCCAGGTTGGTATTATCCTATCCTCCTCATATTGTCAAAAGAGATCGTTAATCACCCTTCTCTTAATGAATTCAGATAGGGATATGGGGCGTGGGTGCCCAGCAGTCGTGGACATGGAGGCTTTCGTGGGAGAGATGATCCCACGCGGGATTGCCACATTGACATTTCCCCTACCCCTATGTCGGTGGGTGGGAAGTGATTGGTTTCCTGTCATGAAATCATTGGTCATGAAATGTAGGGAGATTTAACCATTAGTACTAAAAGAAGGAAAGTGACGTCTAGTGCCCCCGCGCCATTCCGTATTCCATGGTTGGTAAGAAGGATCCACGCTGACAGTGTCACAGACTGGGATGTCCAATGTTCAACTGCCCCAATTTCTCGTGAATTTCATGCCATGCCCACTACTTTCATGGAGGGACCCGATGCCGGATACATGGATTTGGTGACATTCTAACCCACTGATGTCTTAAATGCTACTAATCTCCACAGTGAAGAGAATAATTTCACATTGGGTTCTCCATTTCTGTTTCCGATGATTTTTTCGGGGCACACATCTATCTGTTTCAAAGGGCATGCTGGTTGTTTTCCCACATTCCTACTTTCCAAAGGTGGGTGGCATCCTTTGCTTATTTAGGGACGTTTTTCCTTCATTGAAATGGGATTATGGGATTCCAGTTCCTCCTTCCGTGGATTCCTCCTCAGAACTCATTACCTAGTTCGGGTCTCTCTCATAGACATAAGATATTGTTCATGAAAATCTTCCCAGTTCCATGTCTTCATAGATTCTATTTGATTAAATTGCTTATATCATGACATTCCAAGGGGTCCAGTTAGGGCCACAACCTTCAATTAGGGGAGTAGTCATGTTGGACATCGCTGGCATGTCTGGATGCTGGAACACTGATGTGTCTGGGTTTCTTACCTTTATTATAAGGCTTCTCAATGGCACGGAAGCTCGAGGAATATCACGTCAAATGTGGGAAATTTTATGCCATAAGAAAGTCTTTGAGCTTTTCCTCAAATTACTATATTTTACATAGGGTATGTCGTGAGTTTAACATCTAGTAGAGTCTAATTAGACAGATCAGAAAACTGATGGGAGTGGATCATATGGGTGTAACCTCAAGAGGGATAGTTGATATTGGGGCTAACGCATGGTTAATTACCCAATTACTGCTAGGATCCGTGAAAATGTTGGTGAAATTATCTCACTGGGATGTGGTATCTTGGGTAAGAATGAGGATGGATATGGATTTTTGAGAGTGGATGGAGAGTGAGATGGAGCTGACGTGAGGGCGACGGTGATGTTAGTATTGAGCCTCGAAGAGACTTCCTACGTATCCTCGTGTTAGGGATTCAAATTCCACATAGTTTAGTGGGGATATGGGGAACCTTAGGAGGCAACCCGTGAGACTAGACATATGGATGGGACCCGGAGGAAGTAGATCCTCCAGGTTGGAGAATAACATTTCTGAAACACATAGGCTCGAGGGAGAGACTAGGATGAGACATGGGTGATGGTCTTGAACCTTAGGGAGGCTTCCTACATATCCTAGAGGTAGTGAATCAAAGTCCTTGTAGTTTAGGATGGGGGTATAGAATTGGGATGTATACATAGGACAACGATCCGATGATATATTGGGGTTTATGCATGGTTAGCAGCCTAAGAGTTGGTCTGACACCAAGGGGGAAGACCAGAGATGTGGGTCCCAGTGAAGGCGACTACGACGTCTTACTGTTGATTATGAACTACAAAATCGTACCACTGGATGGGGCTATAACATCTAAACAGTGGTTGGGGATCACAATGGATTACCATTGGTTGGGGTTCACAATGGCTTACCATTGATTAGGGAACACAACGTCTTACCATCTATTGGGGAACACAATGGCTTATCGTCGATTGGGGAACATAATGGCTTACTGTCTATTGGGGAACACAACGACTTACCATCAATTCGGGAACACAAAGGATTACCATCGATTGGGGTTGGACCTTAGGTAGGTTTCCTACAAACCTTTTTTGGGAGACATGGATCAAAACACACATAGTTCGAATGGGTACAATTTAATGTCTTGCAGGACAAAAAGGGGCATACAGTTTAATGTCATGCGGGATGAGATTGGACCGACATGAAGTGTTTGGGACCGATGGGTGTTGGTCTTGAACCTCTATGAGGCTTCCTACGTACCCTACCTAGGAGATAAGGATCAAATTCCATGTAGTTTGGGATGGTTTATATAGTTTAACGTCATGAAGGATGATGTTGAACTGGTGTAAAGGGGTTGGGAAAAGAAGGTGTTGGGATTGAACCTCTAGGAGGCTTCCTATGTACCCTACCTAGGAGACAAGGATCAATTTCCACATAGTTTGAGATGTTGAATAGAGTTTAATGTCATGTAGGAAAAAGTTGAACCAATGTGAAGGGGTCGGGACAAGTAGGTGTTGGGCTTGAACCTCTGGGAGGCTTCATATGTACCCTGCCTAGAAGACAAGGATTAAATTCCACGCAGTTCATGATGGTTTGGGGATTACATGATAAGGTATCCCATGAAGGATTACATAGTCAATTATTACTCTAAACCCACATGAGTCATGCTCGGTGTGAGAAACAAGAGGTAGCAAAGACCTGACGATCAAATCGTGAAAGGTGTGTCTGTGAGAAGTGGAATGGGGCTTACACGTGGTTAGCGGCCCAAAAAAGGAAACAGGGGTTTATGCATGGTAATCAGCCCAGGGAGATGGATATTGGGACTTACTCCAGGATGGAGGCCCGATGACGACAAAGCCCATAGAGAGAGGGACTGGATAACGAAGGTCCCTGTACCCATCTCTCTTCTAGTATTTAGCATTGAAGCATAGAGGAGGAGCATGGGTGATACCTCCCACAAGAAAGGTTGGGGGCTTACACCAAGATGGTTTCCCTTTCCTGTGGAAATATGTTGCTCCAGTAAAGAGTATCTCATTCCATGTGAGGAAGATCTTGCTTATGTGGAGATGAGAGGGCATAGAGAATGTCCGAGACGGGGCACCCCGCGTGTGTTGCACGAGGCAAGGCCACAATTTAACGTCATGTGCTGGGGACGATGGTGCTTGGATGTTTTACATCCTGCAACTCTAAGAAGTCGAGTTCACTCTACACCCTTAGGACTTACATAACCGGCATGCTTCAACCCTTGGTGAAGGGAAGGCACCAGAAATGTCGTGGTTATGGGGTTTTGTGGATTGATATATTGATGGGACCATGTTAGCGTGGTTATGCAAAGAAGAAATAGCCATTAGAATTCCTATGTGAAGAAGAATATAGATAAGCAATGCAAAGTGAAGCACCGCCTAAGGGACCTTGAAATAACTTCATACAAAACTAGAGGGTTGTATGGTAAAATGGTGTGTACGAAAAAGGAGTCACATATTAGAGAGGCTCGGACATGGTGACTTAGGGTAAGAACGGAACATGGAGCACACAAGGAGTGAGGATTGTGAACAAAATAAGGGGTTTTCATGAAATAATCATTAAAATGGGAAACATTGCACGCAAAAATCTGTGTTTCACAGATAAAAAAGGAATTCATTCATTTGGAGGAGGTTTTATCGCAATCAGAGGAGCTTTGCTTGAAACTAGAGGAGCTTTGCACGCAAGTATCTGGGGTTTGAATGCAAGTAAAGGGACTTGCGTACAACTGGATAATCAATAGAGGAACTGGGTGAGGGTCAAACCCTAAGGGTTTAATGTGAAGACGGACCCCTAGGAGACCTTTTGTGGAAAATACTATACCTAAAAGTCATCTTTTGTGTGTGGAAGAGTTGTATTGTGTGCATGAGAGATGGTTCAAATTTTTCAGCTGTCAGAAGTGGGGGTACCCTTATATTTATAGGAAATCAGGGGCCGTGGGTGTGCATGGAATTCGGTCTGCATGGAAGACCTGACCCATAAGTCGGCAATGCGATACTTTAAAAGAAGCATGAAAAAAATCGTTCTGGGTGTGTATATTTGTATGTAGTTGGGGTGGTGTTACGTGCACTCCTCCAATTTTCCATGCAGCCTTTCTTCCTATCCCAGACTAGTTCACTCATTTGAAATATGCCTTCGGTTTTCCTAAAATTTTGGCTCGAGGCCTTCAGGGGATTTCGGCGCCTATATTTCAACACACTCAAAATAAAATAAACCACACATTAGAGATTTAATGTCATGAGATTCAAACATAATCACCACTCAGGGAATCACATCATTATATAAAATTAGAAAGGCCATATTAAACCCAACCAAAATCAAGAAGTTTTAATAATTTTGTTAATCAACATGTTGATAACTGAGTTCACTTTTAAAATTTAAAACATCCCAATTTTACTATTTAAAATGGAACCTTAGCAAATTAAAACCAAGTATTAACCATATATTATCAATAAAAATAAACTAAATATAATCAACATGCCCTAAAAACTCTCCCTCATCTATTCTAAATAATATAAACAAGAAAATAAAATAAAACTGAAATAAAAATAGTACATCAAAAAAATAAAAAATGGATATTGGTCATCCATGGTTTGATCAAACAGTTTGAAAACCCATGAAATATTTGTGTAATTACCCTAGAGAGACTCTCAGAACCATGGACATAAATTCTACAACGTTTTTTAAACCATACAATACAATTGCATGCTTAGTATTCTCCTACCATTTTCAACCAAAAATAAGATAAATCAATAAAAAATAACATAAAATAAATATAATTTAGTTCAATATAAATGAAGGTCAAAATGAACTAGAGTAATTAAAAACAAAATATGAAATTTGAAATTCAAAACCTTACTAACAATGGTAACTTGAGGTTCTATGTGATAAATAGTTATAAATACTCTCCCAACTAATAAATCTTGAGTTCAAATGTTTTATCAGTAATCTACCGTGACTCTAAAAATAAAAATGGTTCCCTGACATAATTTTATCACCATCCAACCTAGGCTTCCTAGACTCGATAACCGATCTGGCCCATGACATGGAGTGAAGTATATTAATGATCCCCAGTGGATATAAAATAACACTTAGGGATCAAGGAAACAATATTTGAAATGATTTCATATGATAAATAATGAGGAACATGTAGAGGAAATTCATACCATAATTATATCATAGAGCATCCAAAAATTGGATCCATGAAAATAAAATATACAATTTTAAAATTTAAATTAACCAAAGTATCTCATAACTCAAAATAAATATCTATCTCACATTCTAACATAATGTAAATAATCAATTTTACAATAAATATAAACCATGATCTCAATGAAATAAAAAAGGTTGATATATCCAATAAATACACAATTAGAATGAATAATGAAACCCCAAAAATAAATATCCAATAATATACTTGTGAACCTTATTAACCATCTAGAACCATCACCCAATACAGCTCCATGAGTGGGTCATGAGATAATGTCTATAGAGTGTAGATTCTCATAATCCTAATCCTTTGCCAGAAAAAGACACTCAGCCTAAAGACACTAAATGGTATATTTAATGTGTGAGATAAATAACATCATAGGATGTGACTAGCATATGATTCCATGAATTCATTTATTGAAACATTAAACAAAGGTTTGTTTGAAAATGGTATTTGAAGGTATGGTTTTTATAAATTTATGAAAACAATGTCATTAGCATGGTTTAAATCATTTAATCAAAACCAGAATGATACATTTAAATAAAAAATTATTCTTTTCATTAGAAAATCAATTGAAACATAATTTATAAAAAAACATATTCACAACAATATTGGAACTATAATATAAAATAACCTATAAGTAAACATATAGTTCATACAATGGTTGAATAAGTATAAATTGTATTGTTTAAAGATATATAGTTAAATATTTCTCATATTTGATGAAATTTTAAACAATTATCATTCCTCAATAAGAAAATTTTGAGTAAAAATTCATTTTAATTATACTATAAAATGAACAGAGTAATGTAGATTGTATCATGAAAAATAAATCAGTTAAAATGTAGTACGATTATAATAATACAATGGTGGTAAGAAGACTAGGTAAATTAAATTATATTTGAATCATAGGAAACTGATATGATCAAAGTGTGATGCTTCTAGAAATACTCATCGTGAACCATATCATATCCTATTAGTGAATATGTTAGGTAATAAATTAAATTTTCAATAAAAAAGCCTCACTATGTAGCACTCCCCTAGTTAGAATATATCATATACTAGAGGATCATTGTTAGTACTTTAAAATGAATAGAATACCAGTTTTCTCTAAATCTGCCAACAAGATAATTAAGGTTCCCATGATGATTATAATTAGAGGTAGGGAATCAAGTTTCCATGTCAATCATACATTAATAACAAGACATGAGGATAATTATCCCAATATCATTATTTATCTCACATCTATACACCATTTCAATAAAATCCCCTATTACTGGTCACATAACATCAAAATAATAATCACAATTCTTTTATAAAACAAGTAACCACATTTAAAATTTGGTTTAATTAATTATTAAACCATGAATATAGTGATTCATATAAAACCCTTTTTAGCATACCAACTAGGACATTAATAAACCATTAGGAAAAAAACATTAAAGAAAATTTTAAAAATCCATAATAAAAGGGCCCTTTCTTCCACATGGATGAAAGAAAAAATTTAAACTTCTTTTTAAACACTTTTTTAATCCACATATAATTGAAAATCTTGTTTAAGGTAATGAAATAGAAAATTTTATTGAAACACATCATATATAAATAAATAAACCACTCTCAATAATTTATAATATATAATGAACATTTATAAATAGAGTTTATCATATGAACACATTAATGAAACCCATTAAAGTCCAATTATAATTGAAACCCAAATAACAAAATTCTTCAAATCCATGAACATCCCATGTAAAATAATTAAAAATATTATGAACTCATTTAAAATATGAAATCCTTTATATAAATCATATTAAAAATTTATGAAAATAGATATCTTGTTTCTGTTCTAGATATATAAGTTTCGTAATAGATATCGGTGAATTATCTCTCATTTATAGGAAATAAAATCATTATATCTCAACCGTTAATCTATAAGTGTGCCAGGTTCTATGGAAAAAGTATAATTATAATAGAAACATATGATGAAAATACCAAATTAACAGGATCTCTTATGTAAAGGAAATTACATGGGAACACATACCTTAATCATATGAAGGTGGTATGAAACCATTGATTATAAAGAGAGAAAGTAAAAAAATGAATGATCTTTAAACCCAAATAATAAATAATCATAAAGATTTTAAAAAAGTATTGATTATGTTTCAGCCAATGTTATCTTAATGAAAGAGTAAGAAATAGAATCATGAAGAAAATAAAAGTAATAAATTAAAGGATAGTCCATCCTTATGGGACTCACATAGAATCAATGAATAGGGACTTGAAATACAAGGAAGAGAATGGGAGGTCACCATGGAGTCTTCTTCAATTGATCTTCATGAGTGAGTGGAAATAAAGAGTTTGGAGGGATTAAAATAGACAAAGAAAAAAATATAAAATAAAAAAATTAATAAATTGGGAAATCCAGGTAGTTTTCACACATGGTTTATCAAACCTTTTCTAACTATGTAGGCAGAATTGGATACACTTTGGTTTAATAATATGGTTTGGATGTAAGATTGTTATAATCAAACTCAAATTTTTTCCATAGCTATAAAATTACATAGACCTTTCCTTGGATAGTTTTAATAATTTTCACTAACTACGTAGATAGAGACCCATAATTTTTTCTCATAGATACAACATCTTATTAGATGAATATTCATTATATGGAATTATGGTCCCTGAAATAACCATAATTTTTTATTGTTTTTAGATATTATATAAACATCCATATCTTTTCATGAATGATCATCAATATCTCACAAAATGATCTCCTTAAAATATTCTCTTCTTAGATAGACCCAACATTAATCTTTTCCTTATAATCTGGGGAAAGGAATCATAAGAAAGGATTTGCTCAAATGCTCAAAAATTGTAAGCATATAAGATATCAATCAATGATCATACGTTAGAATAATAGAATCATAATGGTATTAGAAAATTATCATAACCTAAAATAATCATACCTAATTATTCAATGATAATTAATCATAAATCAAGGAATAAGACTTTTTCATAACAAAATACAAATATCTTAAGTGTGCAGAATCGTTAATAATCGATCATAATCTATAAAAACACATTATAAGTATAATTCATATTTTTTTCATACAAATAAGCATAGAAAATAATTTCCTTAGTCACGATTCATTATGAATACTATCATAGTGGATTGGGTTCATCCCCCATTCCATTGCATCCTTATTCAAGTTTCAATCTGAAGACTATCGTAGTGGACATAGTCCCTTACTGAACGAAGTTTACTGCCAATTCTAGTTATAATTATCTCATGTGATATCCATTATTAACCAATGAATTATAGTTATATATAATTCGAGGCTCACACTTCAAATAATCATAATGCATTAATATGTATTTCATAATATTATAAAACATTCATCATATTAATATATCATAACTGGTGGAAAGTAAATAGGTTTCATAAACATTTCATCATTGCATAACCTATTGAAAATAAATTGGTTTTGTAAAAAAACTCTTCATAAAAATCATAAACCATTTAGAGGAATAGTATATATTTTATTATCATATAATATCTATATTAAGGCATAATTAACATCAAATGATGTTATTATGGATGAAAATTTGATTTAAAAGATTATTGAAACATTTTATAAGGAAAATACACTTCATTTTGAAGTCACTTATTTAAATTTAAAATATTTTGAATATATTAATAAAATAATATGGCTTTAATGTAACCACAAAAAAATAAAAAAGTATCTTCAATGCATTAATTGGTCAAGAAAACATGATGTTTTATATGTGTTTTAATCCTTAAAACAAATATTTTGTTGACGCCATTGGTAAAATGTACCTTTTTAAAAAAACAAGATTATTATTTATAAAAAAAAATTAAAAAGTAAAACATGGTTTAAAACTATTTTTTAAAATGATGGAATAATATTAAAAATAATCGTTTAATCTAATTTAGAAAACATTGATATCAAATAAATAATTTTTCCAATTGAAATAAGAGAAATAACATTATATTTTCCTAAAAATGTTCTCCAAAAAATTAGAGTACCAAAATGGGGAAAATTTAAAAAAATCATTATTCTAGAAATAAACATAGAATGATAAAATTATTGGGTTTTATCATATATTATTCATATAATTTCCTCAATGTATATTCAATCATAAAATATTCCTAATTAAAATAGGATTGAAACATAAATCTCTTACCTCAAGTTTCATCATTGTTTTTGTTTTGTTGAAAATTATGTGTCATAAATAGAGATTAATTATAAATAAATTAAAAAATAATACTCATATATATCATACCATATATTATTTTTATATAACATCTTATCATCCATTTATTAAAAATTATTTATTAAAATCATTGTTTTTGTGATAACTTCTTTCTTTTTCATTCATGTTTCGCTTCAGCAGTCTCATTCATTGTAATTTGATCATGGTTCCATAATATCCATAATTTCAATAATTATATATATATATATATATATATATATATATATTATTAATAATAGGAATCCACCATAACATGTATAGGTATAAAAATGATTTACAACGTTCATAGAGAAGGTAGGTCGTACGGATGCATGGAAACTATTTACATTTTATAAAAAAAGGAAGTAAAGAAAAATAAATGATATTTTATCAACATAAAACAATAATAATATCCTAAATATAATACATAGAAATTAAATTCTTCATAATAATCAACCATGAATTATGGTGATGTAAAATTAATTATCTCTACACAGAGGCGGTAGTCCACACGTATGCACAAGCAATAAATTCACTTCACATTTGATGGAAATGAGGGTGGGTAATGTGGGATACATACCCATAATAACATTAAATTATTTTTAGGGTAAAAATTTTAATATTTCATGAAAAATAAAAAGTACTTAGAAGAGGAATAAGAATAAAATAAATTTAATTTACTCGATTAAGAGTTATACCTCTTGGTTAAGAATCCACTTTTGTCTTACACCTTAGGCCTGGAATAGATGGTCTTTTGGTAAGAAAAAAATCAATATAACATGGATAAGAGGATATGAAGGTATTATTATAGGTATTAGAAGGCCTATGAGGCTCGTGTATTGTGGATAGGAGAGGATAGGTGGTATCCTTTAATAAGGGAGGGGAAGGACACAATTGGAATTACTTAAAAGATTAAATAATATATATATCAAAATCATGTCAAGAGGAATAAAGGTACAAAAAAAATATAAAATTTTATTTGGTATAAATAATCTCAAATAATCTCATTTTCACAAGTTTTGGATACATTTTAATCCTTACCTCTTAGTTAAACCACCATAAACTTATTTTAACATTAACCGTGATAAATCAACTTTTTACCATGATAAAATAATTATATGACCAAAAATAAAAGGGGCCTTATTACTATTTCTTAAAACTATTATAAAAATTTTGAAATCAATTTTTTCAGTTTAAAGTTATATAGGTGGTATAAATTACATTTAATATGATAACACAAAAAGCATGAAAAATATTTTTTGGAAAATACTTTTTTTAAGAGTATAAATCATTTCACCTTGAAATAATGTAACAAAAAGGTTTAAATTTTTTTTTGGTTAAATAATGAATAGATTTAGGTTTTGGTACTTCTGGATCAAGATAAAACCAAATAAAATCTTCCAACCATTCCATTAAATTTAATGACCCAAAAATATTTTTTAATTTGAATAAATTATAATTTATCTTCACAAAAGGCTTACAAGTGTTCCAAAATTCAAAATAATGTTTTAATATATTTTATTTCATGACATAAAACTATATTTGGATGAAAACCTCCCACCCAATAGGATAATGTAATGTGTTAAAGTGATTTTAATGCTTTACCCGATGGTTTTTGTAAGATCAAAATAATGATGTAGATGCTCAATATACAAGAGGGGGGGTGAATTGTATACTTTAAAAATTCCTTTGGAACCTTTAAAGTTGGTTACGGTTAACTGGGTTTTCCTTAAGCAAAGGAAAGGGCTAAGTTTAACAAAGTTAAACTAAGAAAATTCACAACACCTCTAACATCGAATGCAAACTTGGAATGAGATTCCGAAAGTGGGTTCCAGAAATATGGTTCCGGAGAATGAAACTTAATGAAAGATTACAAAGTGAGATTCTACCTTAAAGCGTATAGAATCTAAATGAATCAGAGTAAAAGTAAGGAAGTATAAGAAAGTTATACTTTCCTTATAATACAAAAAGCAGCGGAAATAAAACAAGTAGTTAAACTACAAGTAACAAGATATAAGTCTTTTAACCCAAAGAGAAGGGTATCCAACAACCTTGGATAAAGGTCCCTTGATTTATACTTTCAAGCAAGTCTGTCTTACCCACACTAGGGTAAGCCCTCGATACAAAGATCAGAGTCTCTGTCTTGCTATCCCCGCAAGCCCTAAACTTCAAGGTAGTTGGCGACCTCTGTCTTCCTCAGCAAGGAAGCCCTCGAACTTCAAGGTAGTCGGCACCTCTGTCTTCCTATCCCCGGAAGCCCTCGAATGTAATCACCAACATTCAGAGTCGCACGAAGCTTTGAGAGTTAATAAGATCCTCTCTCTCTAGAAATCACTTCAATAGCATGTATGCACAAAACCAAGTTGTTCATCTGTCATCAGTATCAAGCTCTTTCAAATGAGCTCCTATTTATAGGTAAGGTTGGTTCCTTCTCCAACGGTCATATTTTCCTTAAAGATCAGAGGGACCTGTACACGTGTCACTTAGACAAAGGTTAGTTTATAAAAAAATAGACGACATCGTTTTATAACAAAACAAGTGTAACTGAAAGTACGACATCATTTTAATTCTAACTCAAAAGTTCGGAATGAATGCTTTGGAGTAAATGTTCGGAGTGTAATGAAAATAATAAAGAGTATAAAAATTATAGAAGTGTAAGTAAAATAGAAGTTCGGAGTCTAACCAAAATATTTTTCAGAGTCTGAATTAAATCAGAGTGTATAAAACAAAGATAATCATATTCTGTTTAATAGGTGAATTCGGAATGAGAATTAGGAATGGGAATTCGTCATCAGAATTCGTAATGATAATTCATCATCAAAATTCGTAATGAGAATTCTTCATTGGAATTCGTAATGGGAATTCTTCTTCAGAATTCGTAATGAGAATTCGTCATCAGAATTCGTAATGAGAATTAATCATTAGAATTCGTATTGAGAATTCGTTATCGAACTTCAGAAGAATTCGTATCCTGAATTTGGAATAGAACTTAGTCAGAGTTCATATATGGAATTCTGAATGATACTTTATTACAGTTCTCATCTGGAATCCGGAGTGAAACTTCCTTATAGTTCTTATCCAGAATCCAAATCCTAAAACCGAGTGCTTCATATCAAAGTTTCAACGATTCCGAGAAAATAGAAATGAATCCGAATCTCATACTTAAGAAAAATATGGATGAAAATAAGATAAGGATAATTTTTCTTATAAAAGTGATTTTTCTTATAAAAGCAACTTTCCTTAAGAAAGCAATTTTCCTTATAAAAGCAATTTTCCTTATAAAAGAAATTTTCCTTATAAAAGCAATTTTCCTAAAGAAAACAATTTTCCTAAAGGTAAGGTGTTTGTGATTTTCAAAAATAAGAAGGAATGAAAAATTCATAAGGAACACCTTATTGACTCAACAATCTCCCCCTTTTTGGAAAGCACAAACATCCTTACGAAAAAGAAATTCTAAGAAGAAAAAAAACATTAAGGCTTATCTCCATTAGCTTTAAGGAAATTGATGAATACGAATAACCCCTCCTTAGGCTTTGAAACACTAAGGATCGTATTCTAGATTTATGGAGTGACATTTCATTATGAAAAGTAAAGTCTTCTTTAATGAAAAAACTCCCCCTTAGATAGACTCTCATTGGAGTTCTTCTTTTTCTTAAGAATCTTTTCCTTCTCCCCCTTTGTGATTTTCAAAAAGAAATCGAGGGAATGGAAAAAAACAAAGTACCTGAAATATTAATAACGACAACAAAAGAAACGATAGGCACAATTTTCATTAGGTTTAAAATCTTGACAATAAAGAAAATATTACAACAAAAAGATCGGATTTGGTTATTTTGGATCTTTTTCCTTTGAAATGAGCCCTTTAAGAATAGTCTTGATCTTCTTCGGGTCTTTATGATCTTCTTCAGCTTGCTTCTCTAAGACAACTATTCTTGCAGATTGAGCTTCAATCTTTTCTTCCTGGGCTTTCAGCTTTTCTTCATGAGCCTTGATCTTTTCTTCTTGAGCCTTCATCTTCTCTTTCTGAGCCTTCATCTTCTGATCAAACTCAATCCGATGATCCCTTTCAAATTTCTAGTTCTGAGAAACAGAATTCAACTTCCCATTCATATCTCTGACTTCTTGAATCCGGAAGTTCTTTTCATCTGTCAGCTTTTCTTCAAAGGAGGAAGTTAGCTCATTTATCTTCCTGTCCTCAGTCTCGAAAGCATCTTTAACATTGTCTTGAAACTCATCGAATAACGTCATCTCTTAAACAGTCTTCTTCGACTAATTTGTCATCCTCTTGCAAGATTTTCTATGAGCTTCGTAGCCAACAAAGAAGGTTTTGAACTGAGCCTCAATCTCAATTCACTTGTCCATAACCATAGATACGGAGTCAGTTTTCTGATTTAAAGCATGTTGGAGCATCTGACATCTTGAATCAATACTAGAGAATGTCGGAATGGATCCCACCAACTTCTTTAAAGACTGGACAACAAAGTCATGCCCCACAGAGGATGACTCCGAATCTGAAACATTGCTTGGAGAGTTTTCTTCCTCAATAATCTCCAACTTCCTTTTAGACGAATCACCATATTCTCTTTTCCTGCTAGCCACTGATTTTGGAGTCTCAACAAGGAGTTTCTTTCCCTTGTCTTTTTTCGGAATCGATTCTTGATCAGGGGTTTTCTGCTCACCAGTAGACACTTGAACAATATCATCAACTACTTTTTGAACAACATCTTCCTCATTCTTATCCTTCTCTGGAGTTACCAACTTAGAGGATTCAGCCTCTGAAGTTCGGAGTGACAGGTGTTTCGAAGGAGACCCCTTATACTCATCTACTTATTTCAATAAGTCTCTTATTTCACCACTTGCTTCAGTAACTTTTTCTTCCTCTTGCACTTGTTGAATCTGCTCAAGTTGCTCGACATGTTCAGTTGTAATCTCTTCCAGAAAATCAAGGTTTCTTCCTGGAGTCTCAGGTAGAGATTCCAAGGAGAAAGATCTCAGAACTGGAATGCTTCCGGATACCTTCTCATTAAACTTTAACAATGCTTGGACTGCCTCAGATTTTGACATCTTCTTCTTGAGCTTCTTTTCCTTTACTTGTTTTTGAAGCTCATGAGCAGTTCTCTCCTTTAATTCCTTAGCTTCCGCAGGGTCCAATCCGAACCGCGGATCCCCTTCTTTCCTTTTCTCTTTATCTGCTCTCCACTTCGCAACAACCTCATCATGGAAGGCTTTCTTCTTCTTTGGTTTGGGAGGTGCAGTTTGAGCTTCCTTAGATTTAGGATCTTAAACTTCAGCTGCAACTTCCTTCAACTTTCTTTTCTTTACTGGTTTAGATGATTCCGGTTCAACAGCCTTCGGAGCCACTTCTTCTTGATTAGGCAGATCGGAGAACTCACCAGTCTCCTTGTTGAAGGCCACATCCATCCTCTTAAGGGTATCATCAATGACCAACAAAATTTTGCAAACCCTTGGCTTAGATCTGCAAGCTTCCTTTAAAGATTCAAGGCACCGAACTATCAATCTCGATAAAATTGCTGGGTACATTACGATCTGGGCTCTGAGATTTCCTTTCTTAAGATTCTCAATGGTTATAAGAATGTGCCTCATGAAGTTAAACTTCCTTAGATTTATCAGGAAATCTAAGATGTAGATCTCACTCTTCTTCAAGCTGTCTTTATCACCTTTCCTCGGTACGATAAGCCCTTGCACCCACAACTCTAGAATCCGGAAATTTGTGGATAAACTTGCAATCTTCGGAGCCTTGTCATCAGCCAGTCCGAGAGTTTCTAAGGATTTTTCCTTATTGAAGCTACCCTTAGATTCTGGCAACACATGAGATATAAACTCGGCTTCTCCTTCATAGGACAGCCCTACCAAGCTTTCTGCCTTGGTATAAGAATGTTTGTAAGTCTTACCATAAGACTTAAAAGAAAATTTCTCCCTATTATCTTCTTGAAAGAAGGAAACTGATTCATAGAACTCAACAAGTAACTCTGAAAAGACATCATCTTGATTCCCCGGTTTGGACACAACAATATCTTCCCAGCCATTCAACTTAATGTTCTTCGAAATAAGAGAATCATAGTTGTTGAAGAAATCCGGATGGACTAACCTTTCTCTGTAAACTAACCATTGTGAAATAGGCTTAGTGGATGACATTTCTTGAGACGCTAACTCCGCAGACATTCAGATCTGATGTCCTCTGGGAAGTTCGGAACGGAGAAATCTGAAGTTCGGAACAGCTTTAAAATAGAGAGGCAGAGATTCGGGATGCGAGAGCTTGAGATCGATGTGGGACGAGTATTTGGGTCCCCTTTATATAGGCAATGAGATGACGGTTCAACTTCTATGTTTGATCTAACGGTTGGGAGAAGCTGAGATCAGATCTGACGGTTGAAAACTTGAATCCGATCTTTTTGAGGTTTTTATTCAAACAAGGAATTAAGAAAACTATAATCCGAAAACATAATACAAGAAAATGTCAGCAAGTACAATATGACTACGAAAACTTGAGTAAGGTAATCATACCTTTCGGATTGGATTAGGAGGATTATTCGTAATGGGTAATATAACAAAGACTTCAAAAAAACTTTATTATGAGAAGACAGATTTCGCAAAAACTTTTCTTCGGAAAATAATCTTAGTACGAAAAACTCATTACGGAACACTCATTACGGAAAACTTAGTACAAATTTTTTTTTATGAAAATACCAGTACGAAATTTTCCATTCCGGATGTTTTTAATACGAATACTTCCATTCCAGAAGTATTCTTTACGAAAATGTCCATTCTGGAAAATTGTAGTTCCGGAAATTCCATTCTGGAATTGTAGTTCCGAAAAGTTTGAAAACAAATTTTGAAAAACTTTGTTAATCTAACAATCAGATGTACTCCCCCTATGAAAAGGAGTTTACTACTGTAAGGACAGTTTTTCAACAGAAAGTTACTTAAGGAGGATTACCTTACGGTTATCATTCCTAACTTTTGTTTAATGTATTTAAATCTATCAGAAGGCAAAGATTTTGTGAAAATATCAGCAAGTTGATCTTTCGTTCCGATAAACTGAAGAATAATATCTCCTTTAAGTGTGTGATCCCTAAGAAAGTGATGCCTAATATCTATGTGTTTTGCACGAGAGTGATGTGCAGGGTTCTTACTAAGGGCAATGGCACTTGTGTTATCACACAAAATTTGAGTTTTGGTAAAACTCAAGCCATAGTATGTGAGTGTGTGTTGCATCCACAACACTTGATCACAACAACTTCCAGTTGCTACATATTCAGCTTCAGCAGTGGAAAGTGCTATAGAATGTTGCTTCTTGCAGGACCAAGAAACGAATGAATCTCCTAAGAAGTGACAAGTTCCGGATGTACTTTTTCTATCCATTCTACATCCACCAAAGTCAGCATCAGAAAATCTTTTAAGAACAAAATCATTTTCAGAAGTATAAAATAATCCTAGATCCATGGTTCCCTTAAGGTAGTGAAAAATTCTTTTTACTTCCTTTAAGTGAGATTCCTTAGGATTGGATTGATATCTTGCACATAAGCATACTGAAAACATTAAGTCTGGTCAACTAGCTGTTTAGTATAGTAGGCTTTCTATCATACCTCTAAAAGATGTTTGATCTACTGGTTTCCCAGCTTCATCAAGATCTATAGAGTTTGAGGTACCAATGGGAGTACTTATACTCTTAGTGTTGTCATAACCATACTTTTTAAGAAGATATTTAATATACTTATTTTGAGATATGTAGGTTCCTTCTGGTTTTTGAGAAATTTTAAAACCAAGGAAAAAAGTTAACTCACCCATCATACTCATTTCAAACTCAGATTTCATTAGACTTGCGAAAGAGTCGGTCAAAGATTGTTGAGTTAAACCGAATATGATGTCATCAACATAAATTTGAACAATCAAAACATTTCTCCTATCTTTCTTTATAAAAAGGGTTGGATCTACATTTCCCTTAACATAGTTATTTTGAAGAAAAAATCCAGTAAGTTTATCATACCATGATCGTGGGGCTTGTTTAAGACCATACAAAGCTTTGGTAAGTCTAAAAACATGATCAGGATGTTTTGTATCTTCAAAGCCAGGAGTTTGTTCAAAAAAAAATTCCTCTTGAACATAACCGTTAAGAAAAGCACATTTCACATCCATTTGGAAAAGTTTGAAATTAAATAATGCTGCAAAGGAAAGTAGAATACTGATAGATTCAAGTCTAGCTACTAGAGCATAGGTTTCTTCATAGTATATTCCTTCTTGCTGATTATAGCCTTTAGCAACAAGTCTAGCTTTATTTCTTACTATGATTCCATTTTCATCACATTTATTTCTGAAAACCCATTTTACTCCAATAACAGAAGTTTCCTTAGGTCTTTCAACCAAGGTCCAGACTTTATTCCTTTCGAATTCATTTAGTTCATCTTGCATGGATTTAATCCAATCATCATCACCTAAAGCTTCATCAGTGCTTTTAGGTTCTAATTGGGAAAGAAATGCTAGATGTTCTACTTCATTTCTTAAGTAACTTCTAGTCCTTACAGGTTGGTTTACATCACCAATGATACTATCACTGGGATGATTCTTAAGAAACACCTGATTTGGGTTTTATAAAACCTGTTCATTAACATAGGGTAGAAAGTCTTCTGGGGTAAATGTTTCAGAAGTATTTTCTAGAACATCATCCTTATCAGAAGGTTTTTCTATCAAAGGTTGACAATCAGTTTTTGAGAACACATCTGAGGAAGAAGGTAGGGATGGTTTAAAAACAAAAGGATCTGACTCATCAAATCTTACATGTACTGTTTCTTCAACAGTACAAGTGTTTTTATTAAAAACTCTATAAGCCTTAGATGTTGTAGAATATCCTAAGAAAATTCCTTCATCAGATCTTGGTGCGAATTTATGTAAGTTATCTTTAGTATTCAAAATGAATACTTTGCAACCAAAAACTTTGAAGTAGGAAAGTCTTGGTTTTCTACCATTCCATAACTCATAAGGAGTTTTATTAAGAAAAGGTCTAATCAAACTCGATTTATAGTATAGCAAGAAGTACTTATAGCTTCAGCCCAGAAATGTCTAGCAATAGAATATTCACTCAATATGGTTCTAGTTATCTCTTGAAGAATTCTATTTCTTCTTTCAACTACACCATTCTGTTGAGGAGTTCTAGGTGATGAAAAATTGTGAGTAATACCTTTCTTACTACAAAAAGTTTCAAAATCAGAATTTTGAAATTCTCCTCCATGATCACTATGAATAGTTTTCAATGAAAGGTTTTTCTCATTTTTAACTTGAGCTCTAAAACTTTTGAAATAGTAAAAAGCTTCAGATTTCTTTGCTAGAAAATAGACCCAAGTAAATCTAGTGTAATCATCAACTAGAACAAACACATAGTATTTGCCTCCAATACTTCCAGTTTCTGTTGGACCAAAAAGATCCATGTGAACTAACTGTAATGCATCGGTTGTTGAGACTTCACCGATTGATTTAAAACTAGATTTATGTTGCTTTCCATATTGACAAGGATCACAAACTTTAGAAGAATCAAATCTAAGCTTCGGTAGATCCTTAACTAGTTTCTTCTTAGAGAGTTTACATAGGTTCCTAAGGTTACAGTGACCTAGTCTTCTATGCCATAACCTAGAATGATCTTCCATTGCACTTAGGCAAGGTAAATCTTGGCTTCTAAGATCTTCTAAGTTTAAGGTGTAAACATTCTCTTGCCTGTTGGCTGAGAGAATAAATTCTTCCTTGGAATTGTGAACTAAACACTTGTCATTCCTAAAATTCACAAGGTAACCTTCATCACATAACTGACTTATGCTAATGAGGTTGTTCTTAAGACCTTTAACAAAAAGAACATTTGAAATCAAGGTTTTACCAAGAAGAACAATATTACCAATACCAACAATCTCTCCCTTAGCATTATCTCCGAAAGTTACCTTTCCTCCTTTCGTTTTGATAATCTTTTCGAAAAAGATTTTGTTACCAGTCATGTTCCGGGAACATCCACTATCCATGTACCATGTATTGTTGCTGGTACTCTCTTTGTTTTCCTGAAATCAAAAAGAAAATTAGATTTTCGGAATCCAAACTTGTTTGGATCCGAGATTTCCAGACAATAAAATTTTAGGAACCCACATCTTCTTAGAAAAGTAAGCTTTGTGAAATCCTAGAGATTGGGTTTTGTTTAAGGAACAATTCTTTACCTAGTGACCACCACATTGACACTTGGTACAAAATGGGGAACTTTGAGGAACAAAATAATTGTTACTGAAAATAGGTTTTGCATGGGTATAACCAAGTCCGGATTTATTTCTTAAAGATCGTATTTGGGAATACATCTTATCAAAAAATTTCTTACCATGGGTAAAGTTTGATAAACACTTCTTTAAGGAAAAAATTTTGGACTTGAGTTTTACAACCAAGTTTTTATCCTCAAAATCATTAGTTTTTGAACTAGAGTTAGGCTCGAAAACATTTTTCTTAGAAATTAATTTTTCTAACTCTTTAGAAAGTTTGTTCTTCTCAAAACTTACTTCCTCAAGATTTTTTGAAATACTTTCAAAATCAGCATTTTTCTTATTAAGATCTTTAGAAAGATCTGATATCTCTTTTGTAAGAATTGAATTCCTAGAGTTTGCCTTATCAAGTTTCTTATTGAGTTTGGAATTCTCAATCTCAAGAAGTTCAGTAAACCTAGAGACTTCTTCATAAGTAGGTAAAGTATTTTCCTCATCAGAATATGATTCTTCATCAGAAGAGTTATAATACTTACTATCATTCGAATTTAAAGAAACATTGGTCAATAATTCAGCATTTCGTACCTTAGCCATAAAACAATGATTATCAATAGGTAATCTGGCTATAAGACCAGGATTCTTCTGTCCTGAAGATTCATAATCAGAAGATTCATCTGAAGAGTCACCACCACTAGCACTCCAGGTGTCATTAGCTTTTAGAACTTTCTTAGATTTAGCTTTGTAATACCTTTTTCTTTTCCTGTCTGAATGACTTTCTTTTCTTTCTTTCTTTTTGAGCATAGGTCAATCTGGTCTAATATGTCCAGCTCTTTTTCATTCATAACAAGTTACTTCTCCATCTTTCTTATCTTTCTCGTCCTTGTTCTTATACTTGGATTTGAAATTCCTTTGGCCAGCTATCTTGTTCATCCTTCGAGCAAGATTTTCTAGTTCATTTTCTGAGACTTCACTCTCACTAGATTCGGATTGGAAAATAACTTTCTTAGACTTGGATCTGGTTACTCTCTTAGGAGTCTTAGCTTTCATTTGATTTGAAGTTGTTGTAAAAGCAACAGTACCATTTCCATTCTTCTTCTTGATGTTGTCAGCATCTCTCTTCATTCTAGTCTCATGTTGTAGAAGATTTCCAAATAATTTATCAAGAGTAATTTGAGTGACCTTCCTGTTCTCATCTATATCTGTTCTCTTGGATTCCTACTCATTGGGAATAATATCAATTATCTTGTCCACAAGAGCTTCATCATCTAAACCTTTTTCTCCAATAGACTGTAGACTGTTGACGATAGTCATAAATCTCTGTTGAACTTTATAGATAGGTTCACCATAAGGAAAATTAAATCCATGATACTCAGCTCTAAGCATAGCTCTTCTAGTCTCAATCACTTTAGAAGTCCCAAAGTGTGTAACCTCTAACTTCTTCCAGATACAGTTAGATGCTTCACAAGAAGAAATTTGGCTATATATATTTCTGGTCATTGAACATAGTAGAGTATTGCGTACCTTATAATTGAGTTGATATTCTTGCTTTTCCTGGTTAGTGAAAGTTCTAACTTCTTTGTCAGGAATTTTATAATCACTAGTAAGCATGACAAAGTTATCTACTCCAGTGTTTATAACAAAAGTCTTCATACGATCTCTCCAGTACTCATAGTCATTACCATCAAAGATAGGTGGTCTTGTAGGATTTAGATTATCAATAGAACCAACATTAATTCCTGCCATACTTAAAATAGCCTTCGATACCCAAAATTGTTAGTAGAAAAATACAAAGTTTGGAATGACTAAATGATCTAGAAAAACTTATTCGTGAGTATAAGTATTTCAGAGACCTCCTTTGATACCAATTGTAGGATCGAAATAATGATGTAGACTCTCAATATACAAGAGTGGGGGTGAATTGTATACTTTAAAAATTCCTTTGGAACCTTTAAAGTTGGTTACGGTTAACTATGTTTTACTTAAGCAAAGGAAGGGGATAAGTTTAACAAAGTTAAACTAAGCAAATTCACAACACCTCTAACACCGAATGCAAACTTGGAATGAGATTCTGAAAGTGGGTTCCGGAAATATGGTTCTGGAGAATGAAACTTAATGAAAGATTACAAAGTGAGATTCTACCTTAAAGCGTATAGAATCTAAATGAATCAGAGTACAATTAAGGAAGTATAAGAAAGTTATACTTTCCTTATAATACAAAATGCAGCGGAAATAAAACAAGTAGTTAAACAACAAGTAACAAGATATAATTATTTTAACCCAAAGAGAAGGGTATCCAACAACCTTGGATAAAGATACCTTGATTTATACTTTCAAGCAAGTCTGTCTTACCCACACCAGGGTAAGCCCTCGATATAAAGATCGGAGTCTCTGTCTTGCTATCCCCGCAAGCCCTCAACTTCAAGGTAGTTGGCGACCTCTGTCTTCCTCAGCAAGGAAGCCCTCGAACTTCAAGGTAGTTGGCACCTCTGTCTTCCTATCCTCGAAATCCCTCAAATGTAATCACCAACATTCGGAGTCGCATGAAGCTTTGAGAGTTAATAAGAGCCTCTCTCTCTAGAAATCACTTCAACAGCATGTATGCACAAAACCAAGTTGTTCATCTGTCATCATTATCGAGCTCTTTCAAATGAGCTCCTATTTATAGGTAAGGTTGGTTCCTTCTCTAACGGTCATATTTTCCTTATAGATCGGAGGGACCTGTACACGTGTCACTTAGACAACGGTTAGTTTATAACAAAATAGATGACATCGTTTTATAACAAAACAAGTGTAACTGAAAGTACGACATCGTTTTAATTCTAACTCAAAAGTTTGGAATGAACGCTTCGGAGTAAATGTTCGGAGTGTAATGAAAATAATAAAGAGTAGACAAATTATAGAAGTGTAAGTAAAATAGAAGTTCGGAGTCTAACCAAAATATTTTTTAGAGTCTGAATTAAATCAGAGTGTATAAAACAAAGATAATCAGATTCTGTTTAATAGGTGAATTCGGAATGAGAATTCGGAATGGGAATTCATCATCAGAATTCGTAATGAGAATTCTTCATTGGAATTCGTAATGAGAATTCTTCTTCAGAATTCGTAATGAGAATTTGCCATCAGAATTCGTAATGAGAATTAATCATTAGAATTCGTATTGAGAATTCATTATCGAACTTCATAAGAATTCGTATCCTGAATCTGGAATAGAACTTAGTCAGAGTTCATATCCGGAATTCGGAATGATACTTTATTACAGTTCTCATCTGGAATCCGGAGTGAAACTTCCTTATAGTTCTTATCCAGAATCTGAATCCTAAAACAGAATGCTTCATATCAAAGTTTCAACGATTCCAAGAAAATAGAAATGAATCTGAATCTCATACTTCAGAAAAATATGGATGAAAATAAGATAAGGATAATTTTTCTTATAAAAGTGATTTTGCTTATAAAAGAAACTTTCCTTAAGAAAGCAATTTTCCTTATAAAAGCAATTTTCCTTATAAAAGCAATTTTCCTTATAAAATCAATTTTCCTAAAGAAAACAATTTTCCTGAAGCTACGGTGTTTGTGATTTTCAAAAATAAGAAGGAATGAAAAAGTCATAAGGAAAACCTTATTGACTCAACAGTTTTAACCCAATTTTACTTCATTTT
This sequence comes from Viscum album, assembly GCA_963277665.1. NCBI lineage: Eukaryota > Viridiplantae > Streptophyta > Magnoliopsida > Santalales > Viscaceae > Viscum > Viscum album. Next base: position 1,000,049,994 of record OY728135.1, read on the forward strand.
CCAAGGTGGAAAAAAAATTACCATGGTTACTATTCATAATGAAAAAAAATTATATTAACCCAATTACATTATATAAACTATGCAGATTCCAAAAATAGAATCTGTTTTATTAAATTATATTTATATAAGTGTAAGAATTTAATTTAAATTAAAACCATCAAAACGTGATGAAAAAAGGTTTTTCATAGAAAATGACTTCATCGGTATAAAACTTTTTTATTCAAAAATAATAGTTAAAATTGATTATAATTTCCTTAATATGATTATAAATATTATAAATAAACTAATTTTACTTTGAAACCCTTTATGAAAAATTTAACACTATAAATTATTTAAATAAAAATATATTTTTCAATAAAAACAAAATTTTCACATTTCATTCTAAAATCAATTTTGTTTGAAAATTTAAAAAAATTAAATCAATGATATTTTTGATATTTTTATTTAAAAAATATATCCTTTTTACTAAATACAATTTAACAAATTAGTATGAATTATTTATAATATTTTACGGTAAAGATAAATAAAAACCATTTATAAAAAATGTATTTTTGAAGAAAAAATGTCTTTACTAAAGATTGCGTAATTTTTTATCAATTCATTTACATTTTATAAAACTTTTATAAATATTTTTCATAATTTGGTTATTCCAATTCATACCACCAATTGTAATTATTGGTTTATAATGATCATCTTTAAACAATAATATTTATACCACGGTTCATTTAAAAATGGTGTTGTGTGAAAATAAAGATATCAAAGAAATAAAATTTAGTTAAATAGAAATACATCATAAAATTTCAATGTGTTATAATAAACCCCCATGTAAAATTTTCTCCCTCAATGTTATGTCACCCCAATATAAACAACTAAGAATACTTCTATATCATCACATCCTCATGTTCCCACATAGATTCATCTAATTTATTATTTCATCACAAAATGTTAACTATATGATTAATCTTGTTTTGTTATAGTTTCTCTCTATGATCAAGAAACACCCCTTATTTTTTCCTCATTATAATGATATTTTTCTTTTGGTATGAGCTCTAAGTTCTTTATATGTAAAGAACTAAATATGTACTTCCTCAAGATAGATACATGGAACATATCATAAACTTGAGATAGATTTAGTGGAAGTTACAAATGATAATATACTATCTCAATATTATCATGAATTTAAAACAAACTAATATATCTTAATCTCATATTTAAAATGTTTTCGAATCTTATAACCTTGATTAAATGATAATTTTGTAGGAATACCTTATCACCAAATTAGAACTCAAGATATCATCAGGATTGTCATAATAACTTTTTTTTCAACTCTGAACTTCCCTTATGTATGGTTGAATGGATCAGCCTTCTCTTCTATCTCCTTAGATAGGTAATGTCCCAATAGCTTTATTTTTCTTATATCATCCCATAATGATAGAGTTTTTTAATTTATTCCATTGATGTCTTTATAAGAAGCCATTTTACTTCTTTATTAAAAGCTATTATTTTAAGAAAATATCTCTCAAGAAATGTGTTGATCTCAACAACATTTAAAATTCCTACAGAAATATATTAATATTTCATACTGTGTTTTAATGGTCCTCTCAAAATATCCATCATTCTGAGTATGATAAACAATACTAAAACTCAATTTTGTATCCGAATCTTATATAGTAATTCTCCAAAATATTGAGGTAAACCACAAATCTTGGTCAAATATAAAAGAATATGTTACTATATGAAACATTACCAATTCCATAATGTGTAACATGGATATCTAATCAAGAGGGGAATCTTCTATAATTTAAATAAAGTGTATTTAATTCTTAAGGATGTCAACTAAAACCCAAATAGCATTATGGACTTTATAGGTTTTGGGGAGTTCAACAATGAAATCCAGGGTGGTAATTTCACATTTCCATTTTGGTATGGGTAATGGTTGTAACATCTCCTTATATTTTTTTGTTTCTCATAATTAACTTTTTTACATACAAATAATTGAGATATAGCCATTAAAATCTCTATTTTATTGTTTCCCTACCAAAAATAATCTTTCAAAACTCTATAGAGATTTGTACTTCTAGGATGAATTGAGATTTATAAACTATGAGATTCATCCAATAGATTCTTATTTAGATATATTATTGTTGGACAGAAATATAATTCTTGAAACTTATCATTCCATCACAATCATGTAAGAATTTAGGAATATTTATCATCTTCTTCTGTAGTTCCACACCCTCCTTTTGTGCCTCTATAATATGTACATGGATGGGTGGTCGAATACATAACTAAAAAATATATGAAATGTCCCCCTATTCATTATTTCACAATCTAGATTATATAAATCCATATATATTGGATCTCTTTCCATCATCTTCATAGAGAAACATTCATGGTCTTTCTTACTCATAGTGTTAATCACCTTGTTTTCTTTCACAAGGTGGTAATGTATTTGGTCATCATAATCATTAATCTACTCCAAACATATCCTTTAGTAAATATATAAATATTTCAATATGAATATATATTCAAATATTTTATGATAAATATGTATATATATCACATTGTTTAAAAAAAATAAAATTCTTCCACGTTTTCAGTGAAAAATTTATTGCATCCAATTCCAAATCCTCAGTGGGGTAATTTTACTCATGAATTTTCCATTAGAATGGGTTATAATATATCACTATATATTTTTTCATGAGTATTCATCCCAGTCCCTTCATTGATGCATCACTAATTATTAAAAAACCTTCTCTACAATAGTGTAGTGTAAGTTCAATTGTAATGTCAAACCATATTTTTAGCTCCTTGAAATTTTCTTCACATTAATTTTTTTACTGTGACTTGGATCCTTTTCGAATCAACTTGTTTATAATATTATATAGCTATGAGAAATATCTCAAAAATAATTAATAGTATGCTATTAACCTAAGAAAACTGTATATATTTTTTATAGTGGTTGGTATAATCCATTGATAAATAACTTTAGTCTTTGAGGTTTCCACTAATATACCATAACTAGAGATTATATGTTCACTGAATTTAGCATAAAAATTCACCTTCCTTAGGGTATTCTTTACAACCCTTAAATAGTCCTGTTTCTCTTCCTTTCTTTTCGAATATATAAGAATATAATCTATAAATACTACCAAAAACTAATCAAGGATATCACTAATGACTATATTCATTAAATCCATTAAGATAATAGGAGCATTGGTAAGTCCAATTGGAATTGAAACTAATTCATAATGAAAATACCGTTTACATAATGTAGTCTTTTTTATATAACCCTTCTTGAAAATCAATTAATGATATCCATAAAAAAGGTAAATCTTTAAAAAGTATCAAGCACATCATAATTGATCAACTATATAATCAATATGGGGTAGTGAATAATTTTTCTTTATAGTGATCTTGTTATGTTCCCAATAATAAATGAAAAGTCACAGTGTCCCATCTTTCTTATTAAAAAAATATTATTTTCTCCCCATAGTGATTTACTTATTTGTATGAATCTTTTATCAAGATTATCCTATACTTACTTCTTTAATTAATGTAGTTCAATTGGCTTTCTTCAATATGGGGACTTTAAAATAAGTGTAGTAGGATCTATGAGGTATATTGAAAGCAAAAAATTGTGATTAGGGGAAAACAATAGAAGAATATTTCGGAAATACATCAGCATAATCCTAAAAAATTGGAATATATTTTATTTTTAATTTCTCCCAAATAATTTGAGGTAAAAATCCACAATGAATACGAAATTAGACCCACATAAAAATGTAAATTCCATTTGAAGTTTATATTCATCCTCACATAGAAATATGATCATGGGTTGGTTCATAAAATCAAAAATGACTTCCCTTCCACAAAAATAGACATGTTCTCTATATATAGTGATTCAATTTATTCTAAGAATCATATCAAATTTAAGTTGAAGAAGAAAAACAATATTTACTATAAAAAAATTCTGACAACCTTCTATGGAATGAATCTTTAAATATGAGATGTGATCATCATAGCATTATGATATTTTTCAACTAAATTAACATATAATCATTATAGTGGTGACATGACTCCATTAAAAAAGTATTTAGATATAAATGAGTGATTCGATCTAGAATCAAATAATAAATTTTCAATTCTAGAGTGAATTATAATTGAACCTATCATCACATCAATTTTGTGACCCACTTCTACAATTGTGATCGCATAAGATTTCCCTTTGTCGTTGGGCTTAAGGGGTTACGAATATTGAATATCATCATTAACCTTTGTATTTATTAATTTTTATTAATAATTCTCATACTCCATACATTTAAAGTATTGGATTGTGGGGGTGCATTGTGTTTCTATTTTTCATCACTCCTTTCATTAACTAGCCTCTCCACATCACCTCAACATTCCATCACATTATATCCTTACTTCTAAAATTAAAACATTTACCAATCCCCTTAAGATAAATTCCTCTATGTTTCCTTCCATATATCGATCATAAATAAAATATCATCTTCTTCTTTCTAGGATTTTTTATTAGAATTTTTTAGTATTAAATCATTCTTTTCTTATCAAAACCATGATATTTATTGGTACCTAAAATATCCATTTCTACATTAGTAACTAATAAAATTACTTATTCATAGATACTGATGTTTATTATGAATAATTTACTTTAGATATTTGGTTTTAAACATCTGAATAATCTATCAATATTACATTATGAACCAATGATAAAAAAATAAGTGTACCTTGAAAGTCTTGAAAAAATTTCATTATAGGTACTAATGTATTCATAATACTTATTTTTAAGCTCAAGGAGTTCCTTATCTATTTTCATATGAATATTTAGAGTAATGTAATTTTTGAAAAATAATCTTCTAAATTCATTCCACTCTATATAGTAAATTTAAACCTATTGCCTCTTGTTATTAATATGATTGAAACATTTATATGCGTCACCTTCCATGTGATTAACAACAAATAAAAAAAATTAATGAGCCAAAAAATAGAGAATGTAAAATATCTCTTTAATGGTACTGATCCATCACACATATACTAGTGTATTATAAGAACCTCTAAAAGATGGTAGATGTTTCCTCATGAAGGAATCAACAAAACGTTGTTCCCACCTTTCCTCATTTGCAAGATTGGCAGATTTCATATTTTTAGAAAATTATGTATGAATAGAAATGGTATTTTTCTTTCCTACTCCCATATCTTTTTTTTACTTGGGAGTAAAATCATTTCATTTTCCATAACATTTGGAATTTATACAATTTTTTTCAGTTCCTTCCATATACTAAAACCAAAAATAATACTATGATAAATGGTAATTATAATGGGAAACCATGTAATAAATAAAAATCATTTGTAGGATGTATAAAACCAATATTTGAATCTATGAAAGAATAGGTTTAACATAGATTGTTCATGGTCATCATCTATTTCAATCCTTAATAATGGTTCATAAATAAAATGTGATTTAAACAAAAACATCCACTAGGAGTTTCTATCCAGGTTCGCAGTCTTAGACCCACTCATCATGTGCCTGTGATGATCAAGTTAATTCTAAATCTGATCATTTTTGAGTTATTATATTTTATTTCATCTATTCCATAAATGTCCACTCTCTAGTATCTAAAAAATGATGTATTTTCTAGTGAAGCCACATAATATCCACTTTAACGAAGCCTAAGGATGATATCATGTTCTTAGAATTATCCCTAAGGTTTCCACCAATGTTATCTAATATTAATCTCCAAATATTAAATAAAATCTATTTTGATACCAACTATATCAACCCATAATTTTGGTAGAGATATCTTACATCTGTAAAGGCCCGAAATTTCCATATAATTTTTTTAAAAATTATTTGGTATTATTACGAGTCTTTGAAAATTGACAGCACATGATTCTGAGGCCCGGTGTGCCCAGAATGAACTTTTTAACTTTTTGTAAGGTATGTTCAGTAAACGCGCGGGTGGCATTTTCTGTCTTTTGAAATGATACTCGGAATTAAAATTAGAGGACATTGTTGAATATGCAGCACTGGGCTTCACTTAGGGGGGAGGCTTAACTTCGACCGCATTAGGTTCGGTGAAAAAGATAGCTTTATGAACTTTTGAAAGAATAATAAAATAACATAAAATGTTATTTTATTTTTTTTCCTACCACCTCTTTAATGGTAGTGGTAGGGACCACGGAAGTGGTCAGACATTTAATAAGGGATATTAAATGCCCGGTTACACATAGGTTGTATAACCACCCCTTGTGTAATTAATGTGGCTCATTAACTATGACAATTAATTAAACTTTAATTGAGAAGAGAATTAATTTTGTAACAGATCCTCTGTTTAATTAAAATTGTGGGAAGATGGTGATTTTTTGGGGATTTTGTGGGAGAACTCCGACAGAGCACTGATGCTCAACCCTTCCAACGAAGAATGGAGGTTTTGATGGTGCCCGTTGAGGAAATGATCCGGGATCGACAAACGCTGGTGGCATCAACGAACATAGAGCCTCCCTCCATAACTGTGACATCACCCAATGGTTCTCAAGGTAGGGGTTTACGGTTAAATTCAATTAATCCCTTGATTCAATTCCTTGTTCTTCAAAATCATGATGAACGTGAATCAACCAAAATGAGATGATCCACGATTCGTATGAAATTTCAGAAGGTTGTTGCGGGAGCTTTAAATGGGTTAAAATTTATCTATGTGTTGTGTTTATTTAATACCCACTTTTTATAGTGCTAATGTAGAAAGAATGGGCCAAAAGAACAAGGCTCAGACCCTCCACTGCTTTGATATTTGTCTCGTTCTTTGGGGATGAATTTCCAACTCGGTGGAAATTTGAATCTAGGAGCCACGTAGTAACGGAGGTAACCCAGGAGTCCTGTAGGCGCATTCAGAAGGGAAAACGGACCACCGAATCTCACCTGGTGGCCCACGAAAGATCTTCCAGCGTGGTACTGGAACCGCAACACCGACCACTGGCACCAGAAACCAGTGTCAGTGGGCAACGGTGGCGGCCGGCATCGGCCGACAGAGGGAGGCGCGTCATCGCGCGCCGTAGAGGGGAGTTGTGGCATCGAGCCGCAATGGCAGTAGGGAAGTCGGCTCTTGGTCACCCATGTTGGTGGAAGGTGGCACGCTATCGCACGCTGTGGGGAGGAGGTTGCATCTTCGTAGCTACGGTGGAAGGTGAAGGGGACCATGCCCCATCGGTCATGTTGACAGGGAGGTGGAACCATTTGGCTCCATAGTTTCAAATTCAAATTCCTTTCAGCCATTCGGGAAGGGGGAGTGAACCCCCTCTACATGGTTTGTTTGGATGGAGGATCGTCCTAGCCTTTGGGTTGGGCTGCCCGGTTAACCACACCCGGCCGAGGCGGGTAGGGCCAGTCCGCGGCGTAGCGAGCCGAACCTGCGGCTCTGCATTGCTGATCCCACCATGGCCCTGCGCACTCAGGATGGCCCATTCGGTTTGGTCTGGGCTGGGTCGGACCCGAACTGGTTCGGGTCGGACCAGGACAGGGTGGGTCGGGTTAGACCAGACTTGGACCCTTTTCGGCCCAAAATACGCTTAAAATGTTGTATCTCACAAACTATATGTTTGTTTAACGAACCGTCTACAGTGTTATAATCCTTGGAACAAGACATTCCTTTTTAGATACTCCACCTGAGTTTTGGAGAATGTTGGAGTACGACCGGGTTGGATCGAACCTGAATCCAACCGGGCCCTAGACACTAAAATGCCTATAACTCACAGACTAAGCGTCTGATTGATGTGTCATCTGTCACGTTGGGACCCTTCGGACATGGAGGTACTTTGGGTTACTCCTTTGTTGAAATTCATGGCAATTTAGTCACAAAATATATCTTGAGGAGCTGATACTAAGGAACTCAAGCACACCTGGTGTGGAGAATCTTGTGGCTGGCTGCCAGCATTATAGTGACCCTATGTGGATCAGCATTATAAAGATCATGTGTGGATCAGGATTATAGAAACCCTGTGTGAATCAGTATTATACCGACCTTGTGTAGGTCGGAATTATAGCGACCCTGTGTAGATCAGTGTTATAGTGACTCTGTGTGGATCAGCATTCTAGTGACCCTATGTGGATCAGCATTATAGGGACCCTGTGTAGATCGGCATTATAGCCACCCTATGTGGATCAGCATTATACTGACCCTGTGTGGATCATCATTATAGGGACCCTGTGTAGATCACCATTATAGTTACCTTATGTGGATCATCATTATAGTGGCCATGTGTGGATCAACATTATAACGACCCTTTGTGGATTAGCACTGTAGCGACCCTATGGGGATTAGAATTCTAGCGACCCTATGTGGATCAGCAGTGCCCGACCCAATGAGAACCAGCCTTAGAGTGATCCATCATGGATTAGCAACATACGATCCTATGTGGGTCAGAATCAGAGCCTCTCTATAGAATAATATGACCTAGCCTTATGACTAATCATCTATATTTCTGTACTTAAGTTATATTCCTGGTTTGAGCTGAGTCTTTTGCTTTGTGACTTTTGATTTAGATCACGCTTTTTGGTTTTCCTTAGTATAATTCAAAGATACCTTTGGGGGTCTTGAGTTCCCTACTATGTATTGTTATACTCACCCTCGCATGGGCTTTACCCACACCTTGTTGTGTCTTTTGCAGATGACAAGTAGCTTTGTTGAGACTATATGAGCTAGGACCAGGCGGTACACGGAGGTGACTAGTTGACGTGGAGAGCTGTGGAGTCGATTTGTACCTACCATTCAGGTAGGATCCTTGGTGTATAATATTAGGATCCATTTTCTATTTTATATTTTTTATTGTAGTAGTATATTTCAGTTGGGCTTGTATTCCCGCCACATTTACTTTTAGTACACACTTTTACTACTGCCATTTTGCTACATGGTTTCATCTTTTCATGTTCCTGGACTATGTGTTTTAATGTTTAAATGTAATTCCTTCCCAATTTTAGGGATATTCTTTTCTGGTGCTAGTCTCCAACCCCTAGCCTATGGAATGTGGGATTGGGGTAGTCACGGCATGGGCCCTGGAGGACAGGTCATGACAAAGTGGTATCAGAGGGGTCAGTTCTACCGAAGAACTAAGACTCTGATCTTTTTTAAGGAGCAATAGTGTTATGTTTTTTTAGTGTGGTTTTCTGTTCGGTGAGTCTAGTGTTGGTGTGGTGGCTGACGTATCCATACACCAAGACCCTAAATTATGATTTACTTCTCAGTGCATCAAAACATTGATTGTGTGTGTTTTGGAAATGTTTTTTACTTTTGATCTCTTTTGAGTCATCTTACCAGGTATAAATTATTAACAATGGCACACCTCTTTCTTTTTAGGATGCCTCCACATAGACAGCCATCCAGGATTCTGATGAGAGTTCATGATGACGGCCCACCGATTGATGAGGCTTAGGTGCAGGGCCCTCTTATGATGATGGAAACTTCAGGTGGTGCACCAGCAGCACCTTCAGGTGGTGCACTAACAGCACCTTCAGGTGGTGCACCAGCAGCACCACCACCCATTGGGAAGTAGTTTCCACCATCCCCACTAGTAGATGGTTCCCAAAAACTGAGCATGTTACATGAGTTCCAGTGATAGAGACCTCCGAGGTTTCGAGGACAGACAGATCTCCAGGTAGCTGAGGACTAGCTGGAGGTTATAGCATGAGTTTTTCACTTGGTTAAGACACCATCAGAGCATATGGTGATCCTAGAATATAGCCTCTTCTAGGGAATATTAGGGAGATGGTAGATCATGACACTCCTGTTGAATTATGAGGCTACCCTCACCTGGAAGGACTTCAAGTGCCTCTTCCGGGAAGAGTTCGTTCCAGTGACACTATGCTTCGTGCGTATTCAGGAGCTACTACACTTACATTAGGTAGACTGACAGTATCTTAGTACATTGATAGATTCACTGACCTCTCACACTACTCCATAGACATGGTACAAGAACCTTTCTTCAGGACCCAGACCTTTTAGTAGGGTCTCTGGTGGGAGATCAGAGCATTGATGATATCGGTCAATATCCCGATGCAGGCTGGATTGCTTGAGCGAGCATTATTGGTGGATAGCTTCTTAGCTGGGAAGGGACTGACGTTGAGATCCACCACCAGACAATAGGTAGTTGAGTCACCTATAGAAAGCAGTATGTAGATGACGTAGATGTCTAAGTGGGCCAAACCTTTTGGAGGACAACCCCAGGATATAGGGTCAGAGGTGTAGAGCTCATGAGGTAGAGCAGGCCAGCAGAGGAGTAGATTGTGCTTCATGTGCAGTGGGTAGGGCCACATGGATCGTGACTTCCAGACCCTCCATATTGAAAATTAGATTATGGTTGAGGGACTTCCAAGGCATAGGTAGATAATCGATCTAGTAGGTCCGTAGGGCGGTGGACGTGGTGGGGGGGAAGGCTGTGCAGTAGGTGGTGGGTGGAGATTTGAGGTTATACCGCCACCACCTCCAGGTGGTCCACCCCGACCTCAGAGAGTAGGTGGACAGGGATGATCACAACATTAGGAATCTGAGTCCTATGACCACGGTGCTCCAGAGATGATTTGAGGTACGATCTGTGTCTACTCCACCCTAGTTGCAGTACTTATAGACATAGGTTCCAGTCACTCTTTCATTTCCATGGATCTCATTCGAAGCTCAGAGATTCCAATAGATCCATTGGCTCGATCCTAATGGTTGGAGACTCCTACAGGAGGGGATTCGACGATTACACACCGGTGCTGGCAGTGTGAGCTTACTCTAAGAGGTGAGTGCGTTGGCTAGGATCTCCTAGTAGCAGCGTCGAGGCCTTACGATGTAATCTTAGGTGTGGATTGGTTATCCAAGGTCCACGATCAGATTGACAGTTTTAGGTGCAATGTGTGGTGTGTCTGGAATAATGGGATTAGGTTTTCCTTAACCGGTGAGAAGGGATCCTTTGCAGCACATAATGTATATTCTCATAGGAGGGTGCAACCAATCACTCATCAATTGGCTAGCATTATCCTCGGAGTAGTTGACATGAGGAGTATGAGTTATCCTATAGTGGTGGACCAATATGCTGATGTCTTTCCTGACGATGTCCTGGGACTATCTCCTTGCAGAGAGGTAGACTTATACATCAACCTGTGCCCCGAGACGACACTGATTTCTACACTATCATGTCATATGGCTCTTGCGGTGCTTCGTGAGTTGTGGGTACAGTTGGAGGACTTGTAGAGGAAGGGGTTTATAAAGCCCAGTGTTTCTCCTTTGTAATCCCCAATTTTTTATGCCAAGAAGGCAGATGGGAGTCTGAGTATTTGTGTAGACTATCGGCGCCTGAACTAGGTGACTGTGAAAAACAAATATCCACTCCCAAGGATTGATGATATCTTTGACCAACTAAATGGAACTCAATTATTTTTGAAGATATGCCTCATATGAGGCTATCATCAGCTCTGGGTATGAGATAAGGATGTATCGAAGACAACCTTCAGATTTTAGTATGACCACTATGAGTTCTTGGTAATTCCCTTCGGTGTAACCAATGCTCTGCCAGGGTTCATGGGGATCATGAACAGTATTTTCCATCCTTACCTTGATCACTTCATGGTGGTCTTCATTAATGACATATTGATATACTCAGTATCAGAGGAGGAGCACACCACACACTTGCGGATAGTTTTGGATACACTCTGAGAGCACCCGATTTATGGAAAGCTCTCAAAGTGCCAGTTCTAGTTACGGGAAGTCTACTTCCTAGGGAATGTTTTCTCGGAGGCTAGAGTTTTAGTGGATCCAGTGAAGATAGAGGAAGTTCTTGATTGGGAGCCACTCAGAAATGTGACCAAGGTTCCGAGTTTCTTGGGCTTGGCTGGGTAATATTAGAGATTCTTACTCGACTTTTCCATATTTGAAACACCCTTGTCATCATTAACAAAGAAAGTACAACCCTTTATGTGGATGGAGAGATGCCAGCAGAGTTTTCAGGAGTTGAGGCAGAGACTAATGAGTGCCCCCATCTTGAGGCTACCAAAAGAGGGCATTGGGTATGTAGTATATTGTGATGCATCAGGGACCGATTGGGGTTGTGTCCTGATGAAAGAGAAAATAGTGATCTCCTATGGCTCACAATATTTGTGAAAACATGAGCAGAACTACGCTACCCATGACCTGGAGTTAGCAGCAATGGTCTTTTCACTGAAGATAAGGTGGAACTACTTGATGGGTGAACATTTTATAATATACTCTGATCACAAGAGTCTCAGGTATATCTTCTCACAGAAGGACGTGAACCTGAGACAGTTCTGATGGCTAGAGTTCCTCTAGGACTATAACATTGAGATAGTCTACAATCCTGGGAAGGGGTATGTAGTAGCAGAGGCACTTAACAGGAGGTATGGTTTATAGTTGTTGAGTGAGGCGACAGAGTAGTTAGCTGTGTTTCATATATCTTTCGTGGATAGAGATGAATCAACTTACCTCCAGTCTATGAGAGTTACTCCCCCACTCCTTCAGCGAGTCAGGGAGCCATAGCTTGGGGGCGTAGACTGCGAGGCCCAACATGAATAGATGTCTTCAGGACAGGCTCCTGATGAATTTTATAAAGGTGGGGAGCACATCATTATCTTCAAAGGATGCACTATGGTACCAGTGACACCTCTGGAGGAGGTGTTGAGGGAGTTCCATACATCCCCTTTGTCCGTACATCCTAGTGTGGATATGATGTAATAAGACCTCTGGTGTCAGTACTGGTGGCCAGGGATGAAGAAAGTAGTGACGAAGTTCGTTTCTCGATGCCTCACTTGTCAGCAAGTGAAGGGTGAGCATCAGGTACCAGTAGGATTAGCTCAGCCACATGAGGTACCGGAGTGGAAGTGGGATGGTATATCCACGGACTTCGTGATAGGGCTGCGATCTATGTCCAGGGGCCACAATTCCATCTGGGTGATCATTGACCAAATCACTAATTTTTCCCATTTTCTACCCATCCGAGAGTAGGGATCAGTAGAGAGATTGGGATGTCTCTATGTACATGAGACTATATGGCTTCACGGGTTGCCTAAGATGATCGTCTCAGATCACGAATCTTGTTTTACATCCCTCTTGTGGAAGGAATTATAGGATGAATTCGAGACTTAGCTACATTTGATCACTGCCTTTCATCCTCAAACAGATGGTCAGATGGAGCGGACCATTCAGATACTCAAGTACATGCTTCGTGCTTGTGTCCTTGATTTTAATCGTAGTTGGGAGGACCAACCACCACTGGTAGAGTTCGTATACAACAATAGTTATCACTCCACAATCAGCATGTCTATATTTGAGGCCCTGTACATGAGACCTTGCAGATCACCACTATGCTGGACATACCCAGGGGATTCAGCGCTTATGGGTCTAGAGTTGGTACAGGCTACCGCGGAGAAAGTGCAGATCATCCAGGAGAGGATGCAGACTGCACAGATTAGGTAGAAATATTATTTCGGTAAGAGATGGAGACCCTTGGAGTTTGAAGAGGGATACCATGTCTTCTGACGGGTCTCACGCCGATGATGATTACAGAGGTTTGGTCAGGGAGACAAGCTATCTCTGAGATTCATCAGACCTTTCCAGATCCTCAATAGAGTAGGTGAGGTGACATACCATCTAGGTCTTTCCCCACAGATGCACTGGGTGCATAATGTTTTATCATGTGTCGCAGCTGAGGAGGTACGTGCATGATCCATCCCACGTTATCGACTGTGGCGAGCTGAACATCGATGATGGGGCGATGTTTTCGGAGTTCCCGGTAGAGATAGAGGATTGATAGGATCAATTCCTTCATGGGTGGTTGATCCCTCTAGTGTGAGTTCATTGGCAGAACGGTAACCTCTAGGATAGCACATGGGATCAAGAGGCTCATATACGTGATTATTACCCCCATTTGTTCCCCATGTTTTGTTGTATCTTTCAGGGACAAAAATCCTTAAGGTGGGGAGAATGTAAAGAACCGTAATTTCCATATATGTTTTTTTAAAATTATTTGGGTTTATTACATGTCTGCAAAAATTAAAGGCGCATGATTTCGAGGCCCAGTATGCCCAGAAATAATTTTTGAACTTTTTTTAAGTTACGTTCAGTAAACGCGTGGGCGGAAGTTTCTATCTTTTGAACTGATACTCATAATTAAAATATGAGGACACTTTTGAATCTGTAGCACTGGGATTCTCTTAGGGGAGGCTTAACTTCGACCGTAATAGGTCGGGTTAAAAATATAGTTTTACGGACTTTTGAAAGAATAAAAAAATAACATAAAAAATTATTTTATTTTTTTCCTACCCCCTTTTGAGCGGCGGTGGCGGGGACCACGGAAGTGGTCGACATTTAATAAGGGATATTAAATTCCCTGTTACACATAGGTTGTGTAACCACCCATCATGTAATTAATGTGGCTCATTAACTAAGTCAATTAATGGACCTTTAGTTGAGAGGAGAATCAATTATCTAGCAGATCCTTTGTTTAATTAAAATTGTGGGAAAATGGTGGTTTTGGGGGATATTGTGGGAGAAATTCGACATAGCGCTGATGCTCAACCCTTCCAATGAAGAACATAGGTTTTGATGGTTCCCGTTCAGGAAACGATCTGGGATCGACAAACGCTGGTGGCATCAACGAACAGAAATCCTCCCTCCACAACCGTGACATCACCCAACTGTTCTCAAGGTAAGGGTTTATGTTTAAATTAAAGTAATCCCTTGATTTGATTCCTTGTTCATGAAAAGCATAACCAAAATGAGTTGATCCATGATTCGTATGAAATTACAGATGGTTGTTTCAGGAGCTTTGAATGGGTTAAAATTTATCTACGTGATGCTTTTATTTAATACTTTCTTGTTATAATGATAATGCAGAGGGCGTGGACCAAAAAAATAAGGCCCAGAACCTCTGTCTCTTTGGTATTTGTCTCTTTCTTTGGGGAAGAATTTCCAACTCAATAGAAATTCAAATATGGGAGCCATATAGGGACGGAAGTAACTTGGGAGGCTCGTAGGCGTGTTTGGAAGGGAAAACGGACCACCGGAGCTCACCCGGAGGCCCGTAGAAGATCCGCTGGTGCGGCACCGGCGCGGTGGCACTAGTGACTGGTGTCAGCAGTTGATGGAAGAGGCTAGCATCGGTCGGCCATGGTGGCAACATGCAGCGCACCGTCGCACGCCGTGGAGGGGAGTCGTGGTAGCAGTAGGGCGGTCGGCCACATTTGTGAAAGGCGGCGTGTTATCGCATGTCGCGGGGAGGAGGTCACAGCTTCGAAGCTACGACAGAAGACAAATGGAACACGTGCCATGTGGGTTCTGTTGATACGGAGGTGGTGCCACATGGTGCCTCTATTCAAATTAGAATAAATTTCAGCTGTTCAGGAAGGGGGACTGACCCCCCTCTACACGGGTTGTCCGGCTGGCGGACCGTGCCCAGCCGAGGCAGGTCGGGCCGAACCCGCAGCCCAGCAGGCTGAGCCAACCGTGTCCGAGCCCGTTTGGGCTAGGCCGGGTCAGACCCGGACCGAGTCAGGTCGGTCCAGGATGGGGCGGGTCGGGTTGGTCTTACCGGGTCAGACGTGACTCAGACCCTTTTCAGACCTGATACGCTTAAAAGGTCGTATCTCACAAACCAGATGTTAATTTGATGAACCATCTACGACATTGGAATATTTGGAATGAGATGGTCCTTTTGAGATACTCCACCAGAGTTTTGGAAAAAGTTGGAGTGTTTTTGGGTTGGATCGAACATGAATCCAACTGGGCCCTCAGCACTAAAATGACTATAACTTGCTGATCGGGCATCTGATTGGTGTGTCGTCTGTTGCGTTGGGACCCTTACGACATGGAAGTCATTTGGGTTACTTTGTGGAACTTTGTGGAAGTTGATGCATGACTGATATCTTGAGGAGAAGATACTAAGGAACTCAAGCGCACTGGGTGTGGAGGATCATGTGTCTAGCTGTCAGTATTATAACGACGCTGTGTGGATCAGCATTATAGCGACCCTATGTAGATCAGCATTATAGTAACCCTATGTAGATCAATATTATGGAGACCTTGTATGGATCAGAATTATAGCGACCCAATATGGATCAGCCTTATAACAACCTTGTGTGGATCGGTATTATAGAGACTATGTGTGGATCAGCATTATAGCGAACATGGGTGGATTCGTATTATAGTGACACTGTGTGGATCATCATTCTAAAGACCATGTGTGGATCAGAATTATAGTGACCTTGTGTGTATCATCCTTATATTGACCCTGTGTGGATCATCATTATAGCGATCTTGTGTGGATCACCATTATAAAGACCATGTTTGGATCATCATTATAGTGACCCTGTTTGGATCCGCATTATAGCGACCCTATGTGGATCAGTATTATAGAGACCCTGTGTGGATAATCATTCAAGAAACCCTGTGTGGATCAGAATTCTAGCGTCCCTGTGTGGATCAGCATTATAGTGACCCTGTGTGCATCAGCATTCTAGTGACCCTGTGTGGATCAGCACTGCCCGACCCGATGAGGACCAGCCTTAGAACATCCCATCATGGATCAACGACATATGATCCTATATGGGTTAGTAGCAGAGCCTCTCGATAGAATAAGATGATCTAGCCTTACATCTAATCATCTTTATTTCTCCACTTAAGTTATATACCTGGTTTGAGCTTGTCCTTTTTCTTTTTGATTTGTGATTGAGATCATACTTTTTGGTTTTCCTTTGTGAAATTATGAGATACCTTCTGGGGTCTTGGGGTCCTTACTAGGTTTTGTTATACTCACCCCTGCATGGGATTCGCCTACACTTTGTTGTGTCTTGTGAAGATGATGAGTATCTTGGCTAAGACTATAAGAGACAGGACCAGGAGGTACATAGAGATGACTGGTTGATGTGGAGAGTTGTGGAGTTGAGTTGTACCTACTCTTCAGGTAGGATCCTTGGTGGACAATATCATGAGCTATTTTTTATTTTTTATTTTTTATTGTAGTTTTATCTCTCAGTTGGTCTTGTATTCCGACCCCTTTTACTTTTAATACACACTTTTACGACTACAGTTTTACTACATGGTTTGCATCTTATTGTGTTCTCAGTCTATGTGTTTGCAAGTTTGAAGGCAATGCCTTACCATTTTCAGGGATATGTCTTTCCGGTGCTAGTCGCCAACCCCTAGCCTATGGAAGGCGGGCCAGGAGTAGTCATGACATGGGCCCCGGGGGAAAGGTCGTGACAACATCTTATTATATGAATATTCAATACATAACATTATGATTCATTATAGAACATTAAGGATTCATTTTTTATAATAGACACACAATATTTTTATTTCATGAAATATCTTCAACATCTCCCATGAAGATATTCATAGATAGTACTCTTCTTATACCTAACATACTAAAAAACATTCATTAAAAATTAAAGGAAGGAAAACATAATAAAGTGTGATCATAGATGCTCAGTAAGGGTAAACATAAGATATATTAATCAATGATCATATGAGGGAATAATATGAGCCTAATGGTATGATAACATAATCATAACCTAAAATAATCATAACAAAATAGTGAAATATCATTAAACATAAATCATTGAATAATTATTTTTCATAATAAAAGAGAAAATTTATAAGTGTGTGGAGTCATAAATAATCAATAATAATCACTGAAAATACATCCCATATAGATTAAATATTTTTTTTGAATACAAAAAATCACATAAAATCAAATACATAGTCAAATATAATTTCTAATACTACCATATTGGATATCTTTTTCTACCTATTACATCATATCCTTAGTCAAGGTTCACTCCCAGACAATCATAGTGGACAAATTCCCTTACTGAACTAGGTTTACTCCTCATTCCAGTTATAATTATGTCATCATATATCCATCATTTCCTAATGAATTTGAGGTCTATATTAATCTAGGACCACCAATAATATAATCATATTCTAATGATATGTTGGGCCCAATATCATAAAAAATTCATTATATCATCATATCATAACTTGGGGAATTTAAAATGCTTCTTAAAAACAATTAAACATTTTATAACCCATGAGAAATGAATGAGTTTCATAACATATCATCATTGTCAAAATAAAACATATATAGGAATAATATTGATCGTATCATTTAATATTATCCTCTATAAAGCATAATTATCATCAAAGGATGTTATCATGGATGAAAAGTTTTTTCATAGATTGTTGGAATATTTCTTAAAAAAAATATTAATTTTTAAATAACTTATTTAAAATAAAAATATTATAAAATATTAAGTAAATAATTTTAATTTAACATAATAATAAAAACTTCTAAAATAATCTTCAAATCATTGATCGGTTTTGGCATCAGGAAATTTTATTCATGTAATAACTGTTAAAACAAATATTCTCTTCACACCTTTGGTAAAAATTAACTTTTTTATAAAATGACAAGAAAATTATTTTTAAACATTTAAAAAAAACATGGGTAATAAATAATTTAAAAAATCATTATATAATATTAATAAAATTTATTGAAATAATTTTAGAATTCATGGATATGGAAGAGAAATGTTTTCTATCCGAAAAAAGGAGAAGTAAGATCTCACTCACCCAACGTTAAATTTTTATTTTCAATCACTTTTAAGGGAAAAACTGAGAACCCTCACACCATGCCTGGTTTAGCATCATTGTTCCTTGTGATAGTTTCTTTGTTTTTCAATGATGTTTCAGTTCAACAGTATCGGTCCTTGAAAATTGATACTGGTTAAATAATCACCATAATGTTAACCATGATATAAATATAATACATATTCACTGTATATATATTTATAATCATCCATAAAAGTTATAAATAAATAAAATTTACATTGAAGAAGGCAGACCATATATACGCATTAAAGTAGTTTTCATTTTCTAATGAAAATAAGGAAATATAGATAGATAATATTTGATCATTATAGAACCATAATCAGGTCATAAATATGATATATGAACACTAAATCCATCATAATAATCATTTATGAATTATTGTGATGGAAACTGAATTATATCACTATGTAGAGGTGGTAGTACACACATACGCATAATTCATACATTCATTTCCCATTTGATGGAAAAGATGATGGATAATGGTTTTTATATTATAATAATAAATTTTTAGTATATTTATGATACTAATTTTATTATTTTTTGATAAATTAGATGTATATTTTTGGTGGTAGATGAATTTATAAAATTTTAAGTACTCAGTTTAGAGTTATAAATCTTTGTTGGGAAAACTATTTTTGCTTACACCATAATCCCTGAAAGTATTGTATTTCAGAAAGAGAAAAAAATCTTGGAAATGGATAAATAATATAGGTTTTTATTTTACTCTGGATTTTCTATAAAAAAAGGCTCATGAAGTGCGGATAAGAGATGATGGGTGGTGTCCTTTTATAAGGGTGGTAAGGGTGACAATTCGAATTAATTAAGAAATTAAATTATATATATATATCCTAATCATTTCATGTGGAACCAAGGTATATAAAATTTTAAAATAATGTATAATGAGGTTCAAATTTTAATGTATCATGCCTTCTCGTCCCGTTACATTGTTGGTTTTGGGTGTTGGGGTGTTTTAGAGGATGGTTGAGGAGGTTTCATTGTGGTTGGTAGTGCAAAAAATCTGCTATAGAAAATTCACATAGTGAAAGATTTACACGACATAAACTAGTGTTTAACAAAGTCTATAACATTATAGATTCGTATCTTATATAAAAAAATAGGTATCCCATTAAATGAAATCACATCATGAAATATTAATTCATTATGTATAATTAAATCAGGTCATGGTGATATGATTTTTGATGGAAATTGGAATTTTTTAAAAACCTAAAAATTTCACATCATCAATGGGTTACATGATGTGAAAGTTTCAATATTCAAGGTTTTAAAAACTTTTTTCTTCCAATTTTATTTTTTCATTCATGTATTTCTTCTCTCTCATTTGGGTAAAACCTTGAGTGATTTTTTCGGATCCTCTATCCCTCCTTCCCTTACCTTGATCGGTTGGTTGCAGTGGATGTCCATTGGAAATTGGTGGTTGATCCATAGTTTCCCATGTTTTTTTTTGTTTTTGGGCATTTATTCTTCACCCAGGATATCACACTGTGTCGACAATACTTCATTTACATAGGGAATCTATCTTTTCTCACATTTGTGTATCATGGGGGGAGGGGTTTACACTTGTTTATCTATAGGATATAGTTTGTAAGGACTAATGTAGATAAAATAATTGGATAATTAATATTTTAAGGGTATATAGAAATTATTCAAAGGCTTTTACATATTTTATATTATTGTGATATTGTGATTGTACATGATGAATTCCCCCACAGAAATTTGTGGTCATTGGGGGATTTTTTTTAACTATATTTTTTTGTGTTGTGGAGCCCTTGTAGTGTTGTTGTGATATCACCCTAAAATGGAAATTTTCTAACCACTTATATTTAGTTAATGAAATGTTTTCCTTTAGATTTATGGATTTTGTGATAATTCCCCTAAAATAAAGTGAAATTTTATAAAACCCCTTTATTAAATCTATAAAATGGAATTTGATGTAGTGATGTGTGGTTGTTCTATTAGGAGGAAATAGGTGGTTGTGATGTAGTTTTGAGTGAAGTGTGGTTTTTTTTTAATTTTCTTTGGGGTATTTATGTGATGGTTTGTTTAGATGTGCTTTTCAGGGAGGTGGGGTGAGGGTTGTTTGGCCATGATTTTGGGAAGGTGAGGTGATAGTTTTTTTGTCCATGCTTTTTGGGTCGATGAGGTTACGACTTTTTTCACTATACTTTTGAGGCCATAGGGTTATGGTTTTTTGGTCATACATTTGGGATATAAAAGTTATGGTTGTTTTTATATGATTATAGGGAGGTGAGGATATGGTTTGATGGGAATGATGAGATTCTTGTGATGTGTGGTTTTGTTGTGTTAGATGCCCAGGTAGTGATGGAATAATTATTTTAATAATGCTTGAAATGGATGGGATTTGGTTTGGTTAATGATATAGATATGACTAATGAAAAAATAATATTGTTTTGTGTTGTTAAATGTGGTTTTTCTTAAATAATTAAAAGAATTATCTGGATAATGGAATTGTTTTTTGGTATGAGATATGGTGTGTGTCTTATTTGGTGTTATGAATTTAGAGGTGGCAACAAAAATAGGGATGCTTTGAGTTGGTTAGTGATTATTTTTGAACCTGTAGGTTGGAATTCTGTCTATATATATGTATATATTTTTATATTTCTTTTTATTTATATAGACACCCCACCCACATCGATCACTATGTGTTGACACCCTTATTTTCACACAGGAGTGTGATTTTTCAAACATCTCAGTGGTGAAGATGGATGGATGGGTACCCTTTATTCCTCACCCTCTCTCTCAAGTGAGAAGATATATATAGGTTGTGAATTTTGGAGTATTGTTAGTGCATTATGTGATGGTCCATGTTTTTTTGGGTGAGATGGGATATGGTCATGATGTGGGGTAGTGGCCCAGGTGTTTTCTAGTGAGATGTGATGTAACTATGTTATGGAGAGGTAGCCTAGGTTTTTTTGGGAGATATGTGATATGACCATGTTTTGGAGTGGTGACCTGGGTGTTTTTGGTGAGAGGGGATATGAATTTGTTGTGGGGTAGCTTATGGTGGGGGTCATGAATGGTAAGATAAGGGTATGAGGTTGATGTCCTTTAACTTCATGATACCCTACTACTATTTTATAGAAGTGGTTTTGATGTGATGGACCAGGTTTATTTAGGAAATATGAGATGTGACCATGAAATGGTGAGGTGGAGTAAGTGTCTACGGGCATGATGTAATGTGACTCTTCTTGTGGGGAGTTGTTATAAGTTATTTATAAGATATGGGAGCTCCAGGATGTACGGTGTTGGGGTATGAGTTAGGAATATCAGTGGAAAAATTGTGTGGGGTAAACTTTATCAATATTCTTCTTATAATGTTTTTATACATGGATGGAATTATTTAGTTATCATGCCTTGGTGGGGTTGGTAGGGAAATTTCATCAGTGTCGGTGATTTTGGTTTTATTTTTTCCCAAGGTGGCATTAATATGCTTCTTTCGCATGTTCATGAGATACATTGGTTTTCCTAATGAGTATACTTGTATGATTTACCTATATATATATAATTATTTCAAGGTTTATAGGAGTACTGCATGGACAATACTATATAATACTAACTCATATCATCAAATAGTAGCTATGTCGCTACATTGCATTTAATTTTTGGTATTTAATTTTAGAAACTTTTATCTATATATTTTTAATTTATAAATGCATTGTGGGATGGTTTTGGTTTATTTTTATATTATTTCATGGATTTACTTATGGATGATTCATCTTATCTCTTGATCCTTTATTATTATATAGGGTAATATCTCCCATTTTATGAGATTCTTAGACCCTAGGTTATTGTATTTAACTCAGGACTTACTAGAGACGGGACACAGGGGTCATTATATCTCTCTCTTCATTGTGGTATATTTGGCAGGAGGTGGTTGTGATAGAGTTGTATCAGGGGTGATGGCTTAGATATAGGATGGATTTTGGAGTTAGGAACAATGGGGATTTCATGGGTTGGTATGGAAACAGTACTATTTGACCTTGGTGTGTGGCATAGGCTAGGGATATAGACTTGGATATGATATTTTAAATCCCTCCAGGATCCAGTGCACTGTCTCTAAGATTATTGAATGGCCAAGTTAGGTGGACCTGTGTGTAGGTTTGATTCCTATGAAAGGTGCATGCATCATGGTGACTTGTTTTCTTGTTTGAGTTTAGTTTCATTTAGAAGGTTAAAATGAAAAAAAATTAATTAAAATTAATCTAAATAAAATTATATATTATTTATAGAGACTCAGGAATAACATACATTTATATTATATAATTTTAGATTAATATTCAGTACGTTACAAAATTACATGCCTAAGGACCATAATAGTTTACTATCTTTTTAAACATATAACACAATCTTATAACGTAGTGAAAGATCTTCAATGTTTATCACAAATTACTTTCTCTTTAGTACTCATACAAAAATCTTTCTACATAACATGGGGATAGGAAACATGATAAAGGGTGAGATTATATGCTCAGTAAGGGTAAAAATGAGATATGTAAGCATAATCATGAGCATAAGGGTTTGAGAACAAGATAATAACATTATAAAATTATACCCTGCATATAAAATATCATAATAAAGAGTCATTACATAAATATTATCACTTCATAAGACATTAATCATAAGCTAATCAATATCATAATCCATGAAATCATATCATATGAATAATACATGGAATTTTTTGTAGACACGTAAGTATATAAAATCATTCCCTATAAGTCAAGGTCCATTGGAAAAACATAACAAGGAACTTCATGGGGGAGAAAACTATTTTAAGGTACATGCCACCAACCCCAATCATATCCCTTTCCTAATAGTGGAACGGGTTCAATCTCCAAATCATCTTAGTGATCAATGTTCACTCCTAATACCATCTTAGTAGTCAGGGTTCACTCCCAATACCATCATAACAGACAAAATCTTATAATGAATCGAGTTCACTCTCCATTATAGAAATGTATATTTCATGAGATATTGATCTTCACCCAATTAATTAAAGGTATATATAGGTCCCACCCATCTCATAATGAAATCATATATATGTGTGACATAAAACCATAGTCAATCATTATATCATAACCCATGAAATGCCAAAAAAATGTGTATCGTATCCATTTCATCATATCCTAACCTATGGAAAAGATAAAGGTTTCATAATAATTTCATCATAGAATAACTCATTAAAAGAAAGTGGCTTTTATAAGTTTTTTATCATGGTGAAACCCATGGAAGAAAAATGAGTTTCATAAAAAACTTTTCAACTTAAATATAAACCTTTCAAAGAAATAAAAATAATGGAATCCTTGGATAATATCCCTAGTAAATAATAAAAAATATCATAGGATGTCATCTTAGATTGATAATGATTCTAAAAGACCACTTGAAACATTTTTTAAGGAAAAATAAACTTTCTTTAAATATCATTTTTTAAGACATAAAACATTTTAAAAATACTTTTATTTGAAAAACACTTTGAAAACTCATGAAGTAATATTTAAAAATCATTTTAAATATTTCTTAATTAAAATATTATTTTTAGTTTGAAAAAATTGTTTTTCGGAGATAAAAATTTATGAAAACCTTTTTATTTGAAAATATATTTGAAAAATTATATAGAAATCTTGGAAATCATTGAGAACATTATCTTTGAAAATAACCATTAAAATCATATAAAGAATTCTATAAAAATAAATTAAAACATATTTTAAACAGAAAACATTTTTGAAATCCTTTTTCTGTTAAAATAACCAAGACAACTTATAAAGGAATATTTTAAATTCAATTAAAAAACTTTTTGAACATAAAATTTTTTAAAACCTTTTTCTTTGAAAATAACCTTGAAAACATATAAAGGATGCCTGGAAGATAATTTAAACATTTATTAAACATAAAATATTTTTGAAAATCGATTTATTTAAAAACTATCTTAAAAAATATAATTTATAGAAAATTAGGGAAAAAAATTTCTTAAAAAATTAATCTTGTAAACATGAAAAGGAAGCCTTAAGGAAATGACGGTCATAATGGCCAATAAATTTGTACATTCTGAATATTCCTTTTTCACTGTAAATTTTTAGAAATGTGTCTTTATCATAAAATGTCAAGAATATTACTTGTAAAACTATTTTAAAAAAATAAAACTTGGGGAAAATTTATTTTATAAATCATATTAGAATATTAGAACATTTTTTAAATCATTTTTATAAAACACAGTTTTAAGAGAACATAGATTTCTAACTGAAAAGAGAAATAAATTCAGTTCTTTATAAAAACATTTTCATAATGATATTAAGTAACAAATAGCGGGAAAATGGAAACATTACTTAGATATAACATGAATAAATAGAGTAGAAAAAAATTAATGAGAATTATTGAGAAATGGATCATAATATTTCATCAATGGAAGTGTAATCCTAAATAATCATGATAAATGATGAGATTATAGCAACAAACACTTACCACTTTCTTAACTTTGAATCCAAATAACCATGAAATAATAACAATACATGAAACTTAAAATATCATGAAATGAATTTTATTCATGATATAAAATTTAAAATTAATTTATATACACCTTCTAAAATAATATAGGTGGATAACATAAAATGTGTCTCAAACAAGGAAAATTCAGGAAAACTTACATTATCAGTTTGGAAACTTTTGAACCCTAAACCCCGTAAAATAGAGATCATAAAAGGGATATTTAAATACCCATAAATTTAATAATAAGAATAATATAATATATTCATTTTATGTATATACACCTCATAAAATAAACAAGTGATAAATAAGGCATGTATCTCACGAATATAAAAAGTTGAGATGAAATTTCCTTACCTTAAGTCTTGAATTTCATCATACACATTCATAAATATTGTATAAGAAATATAATTTTATTATAAATATAAAAAATAAAAATATTCTTACATATAATACCATATATTATTTGATTATTACTTTATATTACCTATTTTTT
This sequence comes from Viscum album, assembly GCA_963277665.1. Classification (NCBI taxonomy): domain Eukaryota; kingdom Viridiplantae; phylum Streptophyta; class Magnoliopsida; order Santalales; family Viscaceae; genus Viscum; species Viscum album. Next base: position 1,000,075,680 of record OY728135.1, read on the forward strand.
AACAATTTCATGTTAAAGTTATATTTTGGGTAATAACAGCTTTATTTTTCGTATCTGTTTTGACTTGTTATTATCGATCCTCTTACATTGATAATGATTTACTTATTATAGAATTTAAAAAATGATATATATATATATATATATATATCATATATATTCAGTACATAATTATTTATATTAATCGATAAATAATATAAATATAAAATGAAATACACCATTCATAGAGACGGTAGACTGTAAGTACGCACGAACATTGTTTCCATTTTCTTATCATATTTTTAACGAATGAAAATTAAATGATATATATATATATAGTATTTATAGTATAATTATTATTATAAAAAATTCAAGTATTTTTATTAAATCCGTCTTTAATATATTCCATGTAAAGCATGAATGAATCACAATGCTTTGAGGAGGTGGTAGTCCACATATCCACAAACGAAGTTATCATATTCCCAAAAAATGGAAATCCTTAAGGTATGTGATATATAGTAATTTTAAATTCATACATAAATCATAAATATCATATATATAATATAAAAATATTAATTAAATCATCTTTATCAACCAAGAATAGTGGTAATTGAAAAATGAATGACATCGGTTTGTGAGGCGGTAATTCATCGTACAAATGAACGATGATTGTGTATCTCATTTGATGGATGTAGGTATGAGTTTATCACATAACATTAACATAAAAACATCTCAGTATATTGATAATATTGATGTTATTATATAATCATGGAATAATAATAGTTTAGGGGGTGTAGAAATAAATAAAACAAAAGATCTCATTGAATGATGTTACCTCTTCTTTGGGTAACTCCCTCTGGTTTGAACAAAAGGGATTCCTTAGTTGGATTTATGCCCAAATTTATTCTTATAGGATGAAGGGGGAAGTTTTTAGCTTTTTTGTGTAGGTTTTTTATGATACAACAGTATTTAAAAGTGTGAAAAAAGTGAGGGGGTGAGTACTCTTTTATAGTGGAGGAGGAGTGGAATTCTTATAAATAAAAAAAGGTAAACACTATTGAGTGGTCTCCCATTTATTGTGTGGATAAAAATGGTCCATTTTTTATAAAATATGAGAAATTATATAAATATTTCCATTCAATTTATTTTTAACATGTGTTTAGGTTATTTCCATCCATAAGATAAAGATTAAGCACTTAGTAAACTCGTTTTTACCTTAATCACTGTAATTAATTTTAATTACTTTCAATAATCATTTTTGGTAAATAAACAAATTTTATCTTTCAAGAAATTATAAATTATTCTAATTCCATATATGGAATCCAATTTTTGATATTCTGAACATAAAATATGTAGAAATTAATTTATAATTAATGTCACAGACGGGATGAGGTAATGGGTTTTTAAAGTGAAAATGTTCAAAAGTTTGAAATGTTTTTATATCCAATATCAATGTGAAATTGATTTAAATTACCTAAATTTTATTAATATATGTATAATTTCTGTAAATATACATTAAAAAATTTAAAATTTAATTTAACTACATAAATAAATTATATAAAAATGTATTTTTCTGTTAAAATTCAGTATTTTCACTATTCATCAAAAAAATAAAACTTCTCAGAAAATACCAAAAATGCACACAAAGTAAATTTTGATATCCTTAATCCAAAAGTGAATTTTATTTTTAAAAAATTAATTATAAATGTTTCAAAAATAATATTTAAAATATGTGTGCAATTAAAAGGCGGTAAAATCACCTTTTAGAAGAAAAAAATGTATTTCTTTACGCGTAAAATTGAATTTATTCTTATCTCTTATCTAGGAAAAACCTAAGATGAATGTAAAATAGTTGAATAAATAATATATATATATATATATATTATTAAAATAATTTATCCAAAGAGGTTTAATTGATTCATTGAGGTAAAATGTGCTTGATTTCATAAATATAGTTTTCCAACAAAATATTTTATATATTTTCAAATGGGTTTTATTTTTATTTTAGGTTAATTTGTCACCAAATAATTCTTTTTATATACATGTTTCTTCCATATTTTAAAAATTTAACTAATCTTATTCATAATTTCCTTTCCAACGTCTTGGTGAAAACTATAGTAATATTCTAATAATATTATTTATAACACATTGTAGTTTTGTAAAACTAGGTATTTTGTTGTCACAAAAGTTATCAAAGGAACTAGAAATTGTGTATAAAACAGGACAAACATAGTTTTATGTGTACCAAAATATAATCTAAGTGTTTCATGTGACACAATCTTGACTTGGTGTTGTGTAAAAATCAAGAATAACTTGATTTTTTCATATAACACAACCTATATTCAGTGTTTTAATGAAATAAAAAATATTAAAAATATTAAACTATTTAAAAAGAAAAAAATTGTTAATTTTTGGGATATTACATTCTACCCCACTTAAAATTAATGTCACACTCTAAATTTATCTAGGTTATCAAATGTTTAATACTTGAAATTTTTTTTCACAGAAACCCACATCATAATAATGAATAAAAAACATCCTTTAAAAAGGGAATGTTGGAAACATAACAGTTACCCAAAGTAAATAATAAATAGGATTCCATATATGATAACATAGGTGTAAAGTGAATAAATGGAAATGGAATAGAAACCCATATATCAAGTTCTAATGGAGAGTGATAGAGAACATGGTTATGATAAATTTAATGATCACAAATCCATAAACCAAAGAGTCTTGAAAAAGGTCATTGATATCATAAAAAATGATGATAATGGGACCATATTTTATGTGAATATTCTTTTTCTAAATTTTAAGAATTTTCATCAGAGGATATACTTACATGGTTTCAGCATAATCTCGCCCTTTGTTGTTCTTGGATCAGTTACTAGATTATCTTGTATTCTATAAAATGAAGGTGAATTTTTCATTCCTGAAGCATTAGAAAATCATGCGATCCATAAATGGAATGATAGGTCATTCCATTTATCTTTTTCACAACAAAATGGTTAGTACAAGTTATTTAATATACGGAAATCCTCATGTGGGGAGATAATACTTTATTCTCTAAAACCTCATCTGATGTTTTAACTTAAACCATTCCACAAATATATGTATATATATATATGACTATAAATAAATGTATATTTATTTATAATTATAATTATAAATATAACAAATATATTTATTATATTTTCACAATTATTTAAATATAAATATTTATTTATTTAAATAATTATGAAATTATAAAAATATATATATAATTAATATATTTATTTTAATTTCATAAGTATTTAAATTTATATATATTTATTTATTTATATTTATGACTGTATATAATTAATATATTTATCTAAATTTCATAAGTATTTAAATATATTTATTTATTTATTTATATTTATGACTACAATTAAAATATATATATTATAAATGCATATTTATAATAAATATATATTTATTTCATGACTATTTCATAATTATTTAAATATATATATTGATATTTAAATAATTATAAAATTATAATAAATATAGTAATTAAATATGTATATATATATAATTAAATAAATATATTTATAAATAAATAAAAATATTTATAAATAAATACAAATATTTATAATTATAATTCAAAATAATATTGATATATTTAAATAATTATTAAATTATAATAACTATGTTAATTATATATATTTATAAAATTATTAATGTAATAAATATATTTGTCATAATTTTATAATTATTGAAATATATATATATATATGATTATAAATATAAATAAATATTTATTTATTATAACTATAAATAAATATATATAAATTTATAGTCATTAAATAGTTATAAAATTATATGTATACAAATATTTACAATTATAATTCTAAATGAATATAGATATATTTAAATAATTATAAAATTATAATAAAGATATTAATTATATATAATTATAAATTTAATAATTTTATTTATTATAAATATATAATTAAAAATAAATTTTTATTTATTATATATATATATAAATAATTATTTATTTTTTTATAGTTATTATTAAAAATAAAAAATATATATTTATTATACATATAATTTTATAAATATTTATAAAAAAATAAATAATTTAGTATCATTATAGTTTTATCAGCACTTTCTATTTTAGCACTGATAGAACATACATTTATTAGGGCTTTTTAGCTTGCACTAATAAATGCTTCCCTCGATTTTATAAATGAACCCTAGCAGTCCCCTCCTTCTCTCGTACCCCTCAAGCTCTCATGGAAGCCTTACCCTGGAACTAACTCCTCCTCCGTTATCACCTCCTCCTCCTCTGTTATCGCCTCCTCCTCGTCCTCCTCCTTCACTGTCGCTAACTTCTCCCCCTACTCCACCAGCATGAATCCATCCTTTGTCGCCGTGAAGCCCTCCTTCGATGTCGCGTGAAGCCCTCCTCTTCTATGAACATCACCTCCATGGTGAACCCCATCTGCTGCGAACCTCACCTATGTCGCATGCTGAACCCCACCTCCACCCTAAACCCTTCCTTTGTTGCGAACCCACCTCCTCCACAACTCCACCTCTACTGCGAATCCCTTCTCCTCTGTGAACCCACCTCTATCATGAACCTAGATCCTCAAGTGCTACCACTGTGATTCTTTTAATTCTTATGATCTACATTCGTTGAGATCCACATTGATATACTTTTAATTTTTTATTTAGACATTGTTATCCAGTTTTTTGATGTTTTCTTTTTTGGTTTGGTTATTTTTAGACGTGATGTATTGTGAATATTTGATGTGATACTATGATTATTCTTATCTTATCACATGTCTGTTGATGGTGAAATCATTCCTATTTTTCTTTGTATAATACCCTTGTGCTTGTCTTCATCCCATGGAGATTTGGAGAATGATTTAATCCTTTTAGTTTCTCTATTCGAGGTACATTTATGGGTTGAACCTGGTTAATATGTTACAGAGATAAACATACCCAACCTTATAAGGTTAAGGAATTGTAGATAATATTTTTACCATTCAAGTAATATTTTCTTAATGACATAATGGTGTGTTTCAATCATGCTAATAAGGAGGATAATATTTACTAATTCCCAAGGGGATAGAAATTGAAAAAAATTACAATAGTTCAAGTAATTCCATTCTGGGGGTTTCCAATCTTGTGATTTTTTAGGGTAAATAGTATTTTAATGGAATCCAATAAATACCAAGAAAATTTATTATGGAAGATAAAATAAAAGCATAAAAACCCATATCTTAATGAATTGGATAGTACTACATGGGATTCACTTTAGTCAAACATTAATGGATGCCTCCACCAACCTATTGTGATGTATTTCATAAATACTAGGAGAGTTTGATTATCAGAAAGACTCCTACTATTGAGGATGAGGCTTGTACTTCCTTTTAGTTTATCCAACCACTCCCTACTCACCTCTGGTCATGTATAATTTTATTGAATGTATGAGTTAAATAGAAGAGGGAGATAAAAATTTCACATATATAAAAAATGTATGCATATAATGTCTCAAAACTATTTGAAAATTTTACCTTTAAACTAATTAATTCCTCATTAATATTGACACAAAAATGGAAAGGGAAGGTATCAATTACATGAAAATTGTGAGTCTACTTTGTGACTACAATTAGAACACCCCATGTAGTGATTTATCTACTATATCAATTTATTTCATTGATGTGTGGAATTATATTTTTTTAGGGTGATAATTATGTCTATATTGGATATTTGGATATGAAAACTAGTTATTTAGGACCTATATTTCTATAGGTGGGTAGAATCATAACCCATTTTTCTAGAGTAATTTTGGATGATAGAGAGAAGAATCAGTCTGTATGTTCTACTGTCATTGATAAGTTCCAAGATTGATTTCCCAAGGAATTCTCTAGATTACCACCCAAGGGATAGGTAGAGTTTATTATTGTGTTCTTACCAGGTGTGGAGAATATATCTATTCCACCATATAATATGGATCTTGTAGATCTATGAGAGAATAAGTCTCAATTTAATAACCTTGAGGTGAAGGGGTTAATTTGAATGATTATGTCAACTTGGGGTACCTTAGTTTTTTCCATAAAAATTCACATGGATCATTGAGAATATGTTTATACTATTATAGGTTGTGTTAAGTGATAGAAATGAACTTATATCCACTTATACACATTGATGGACTATTTTATTAACATAGAGGTGTGAAATTTTTCTATAAGATCGAGGGAGGAATATGCCCAATATCTGAAGATCATTGTGAGAAAACATAGGAAGAATCAACTATATACCATGATCTCAAATTGTATATTTTTTATTGATAATGTACAGTTCATGATGAAAATAATATTAGTGGATATAATTTTTTTAGAACATGAGAAGTTTGATGTTATAGTTTATTTAGAGAGGCCAAATAATTTTTTTGAGATCCAAATCTTTTTCGTAATTTCCATTTATTACGAGAGGGTCAACCAGGATTCTTCCTAATTAGAAGTGCTAAGAAGGCCTTAACCAAAAATGTGGTATGGTTCCTTTTCTTAGATGTTCATGAGATATCCTTATATTATATTAATAGGAGATTGATGAAAAAATAACTATAAATGAGCTGGGTAATGAGTGTGGATTATATTGTGATGTATCAGGAGTCAAGATTTGAACAGTTTCATTCCACTGTGGTCATGTGGTTTCTTATGGGTCTAGATAGTTAAGGACACATAAGAGAAACTTCCCAAATCCCTTCCTAGATTTGGAAATAGTGTTCCTTTAAATTAGGTTTTATTGGTATTATCTTTAGGGAGATATATTTTTGGAATACACTAAAAAAATTGTTTGAAATATATTTAATCACAAAGTGAAATGAACCATTAATAGTAGAGAAGGTTTGAGTACCTATAGTCTTTTAACATTGACCTAATGTATACCCTCAATAAGGGGAATATTTTTATAATGTACTATATTGGAATGATCAAGATTAGGTAGTACATTATTCAAACATCAAGTGGAAGATGGTTTCCCACTTGAAGAGATCTGACTTTATGTTCAAAAGTATCATGGCCAAGTGACAGTTATGTATTTATCTATCACTTATGCACCCCTCAATAGTATTACAGGAGTAAACTATAGGATTAATACTATTTATTAATGAGATACATGATAAACCTTTTATAGATTTATATTTTATAAAATATTGGTTATTTTTTATTCATGTATCCTTTATAAAGTGCCTCTCTTGGGATTTATGTCTTTGTAAAAATTCATCTCTTCTAAAATGATTCAACTATTTTGAAATGTTTATTAAAAAATTATATATGTTCAACATACCCTTTTGGTTTTAAATATCTTTAAAATTATTTAAACACTTGGCATAGACTTAGGTTTCATTCCAAGTGTTTTTCAACTAACCTGATTGGATTTCATAAAGGGATGTGAATGTTTTTAAAGTATATGTATTTTTTGTTTCATTTTAACAATGGGTGTGTGAATTTTTAAATCAAAATTGGTAAAATATAGAGGGTTTTCAATCATTTTAAATGATTAAGATTTTTAGTTCATGAAGTTTCCTTTAATGATTTAAAAAAAGGAATTGGGGTTTTTTGAAAGAGTGTTTGGAACTGATTGGTTTATTTTTAAAAGGGTGTGTTATTTTAAAGAGTAATTTGGGTAAATGGTAGGTTTTTTAATGGGATTTCAACTGTGATATTATAAATAGTTTTCAAAGGACATATGAAATTTAGTTTTTCTATAATCTATTAAGTTTAGGTTTTTATAGATATAGGAAAACCATTATATTATATAGGGAAGACATGTATATCGATAATAACACCATGGCAAGGGAAAATGTAGTTGAAGAACAAATTGATTTCATGATAATATTCCATCGTGGAGATTCAGATGAATATATCTATATATATCAAATGGAAGTTTTCATGCTAAATGGAATAGAAGGTTTGGTTCTAGTCTCAAATGGAGTTTTTTTGGGCTTAAGTAGGCACCAACATAGTGTAACTAGAATTTCAATGCTTTCATGGTAGAATTAATGTTCATGCAATGTAATGTAAATAATTTCTACTATATGAAGGTGTATTGTGAAGGGATTTTTGACATTTTAATTATTTATGTGGATGAATTTATCTTATTTGGACCAATTAAGGAAAGACTGGAAGACATGAAGATTGATTTATAAAGAATATCCCAAGTAAAGGACCTTGGTTCTGAAAAGTGGATATTGGGGATAAATATTGAAGGATGCTTAATGTCTATAACCTTTTTATCCTTGGTAAATTTTTATATTAATGTTTTGTGTATTTATTTTGTTAAATATTAATATTACTAAATCAAATAGGATTTATTTGAATAAAGAATGGATGGATTCCAATTGTCTAAAAAAGAGTATGAATATGGCGTGAAAGAGTTAAACAAGTTTTCAAAAGATCATGCATATGAACCTTCTCAAATACATTGTTTATGTTTATTATGTTATTGTTCAATTCAAATTAATCTAGAGGAGTTGGAAGAAAACTTGATCTATCATGAAATGGATAGAATTTATAAATGCTGGGATAAATATGGGGAAAAAGATAATGTAGCTAGTGGCTAGGATAGCAATACATTTTATGGATCATCTGATATGATTAAAAGTGTGGACAATAAAGAATACTATGTCGAGGATGTCATTACAAATTTGAATGATGATGAATATTGTTTTGATAATATGATGAGAACGGTTGAAGATGAACTTCATGATTTCCCATATTTGTTTGAGATGTTAAATAGTTGCAAAAAGACGCCATTTTATGGCGGTTTCACTAAATATAAAGCATTTTCAGTCATACTGAAACTGTATAATTTGTAAGCAAGTAACTAATGGAGTGATTCTAGTTTTACAGAATTACTTTATCTCTTGAATGAAATGCTCCCATAAGATAATGAGCTCTTGAGTCAAACATACGATTCCAAATGAATGCTATAATCGATGGTTACAATCTCTGAATGAATAAATGCATCTCTGAATGACTATATACTATTTCTCAAGGACCAAAAATCACATAGAGAATTTCCAAACTGTGGTGCTTCTTGATACAAGAAATATTAATCTGGTCTTATGAAATTTTTAGCATACTTTTCAATCATTCCAAGGTTTAGGAACCTATATGGAAGTGAGAAGAATGTCGGTAAATTAACATGGCACACAGACACAACAATTAAATATGGGAAACTAGGTCACCCAATAGAATATCCTATGTGGAAAAGAATTGACCATGAGTATCCTGAATTTGGAAATGATCTGAGAAACCTTTGTCTTGTGTTATATATAAATGGAATGAATCCTTTTGGTTTTCAAAGTAGCACTCATAGTACATGGACGGTTATGTTGGTAAATTATTAATTTCCACCATGGTTATGTAAAAAAAATTAAATAATATTACATGTGCTTATATTAGGACCAAACCAAATATGTAATGATATTGATGTTTATTTGGATCCATTGATCTAGGATTTAAAATTATTGGGGGATTCAAGAGTTATGTTGTATGATGCTAACAAAAATGAAGATTTCACATTGAGATCCATATTGTACGGGACGATAAATAAATTTCCTACTTATGGAAATTTGTTAGGATATATTATTAAAGGAACTCAAGGGTGTCCCATATATGAATAAGGTACATAGTCAATTAGGTTGAAACATTCATTGAAAACCATGTTTATAGGACATTATAGATTTCTACCACAATAACATAAGTATTGATCTTGGATGACATCATTTGATGGATGATTAGAAGAATATACAACACCATGTCTACTAATAGGTGATCAGCTATTTGAGAAATTAAAATATGTAGACACTGCTTTTCCTACACCATTTTTGAAAAACCTTATGAAAACTAGTTTAAAAAAAGGTCATTTTTTTAATTACCAAACTAAAATTGTCTTCACATCAATCATTTTTTTGATGTTATGCATGTTAAAAAAATTATTTGATAGTGTCATTAGCACATTGCTAAATGTACCTAAAAATGATGGAATTAAGGCTAGGTTGGACATGGTTGATATGGGAATATGAGAAGAGTTGGTGCCAGTGAAGGGTGAAAAACAAAATTTTCTTCCTCCAAGTGCTTACACTCTTTCCATGTAATAGAGATATCAGTTTTTCATCTTCTTGAATGACGTAAAGGATCCATATGGGTATTCATCGAATATCAAGAACATCATGTTAATGACGGATTTAAAGTTAAAGGGTCTGAAATCACAAGGATGTCATGTTTTTATGTAAAATCGAATGCCTATAGCTTTACATTTCATTTTTTCCAAGAATGACCATCATGCATTAACAGAGATCAGCTTCTTATTTAAATATATATGAAATAAAGTTATAGTCCTAGAGAAATTACCAACTATGAAAATAGAAATCACCATCATATTATGTTAATTAGAAATGTTTTTCTTGTCAGTATTATTTTATATGATGGTTCATTTGATGGTTCACTTGGTGAGAGAGATTCGACTATGTGGTCCTTTACACTATAGACGGATGTACCTCATTGAACAATGTATGATGATTTTGAAAGGGTATATCAAAAATCAAAGTCAGTTAGAGGGTTATATTATGGAGAGATATATTTTTTAGAAAGCTATTGAACTCTATACTGAATACCTGTCTGGTGTGGAAAGCATCGGTCTACCAAAATATTATTACACTAAGCGGCTTGCATGTGAAGGAATTTCTGGAAGATATGTTGTCACAATCAATATTACAGATCAGGATCAGGACCACCTTTACCTTTTTCATAACATTTTTGAGGTTTACCTATATGTTGAAACACACAAATAAATTATTAGAAATTTGAATCCATCAAGGGCTAAAATATTGATATCAAATACACATAATCAATAGTTTATAGGATGGTTTTGGGACCATATTTTAAAGTAGTTAGATGAAAATCTAGATTCAATTTCATAAAAACTTTGATGGATAGATGGAGGACCAAGTATGTATCTATTATCTTAATAATGTTTATGTAATTAATGGTTATACATTCTATATAAATGAGCATGATAAAAATAGTACCATGCAAAATAGTGGAGTTACACTCATGGATGAAGCGATGCATGTTTCTGGTACTAAGGATAGAAATCCAATTTATATGAATATATAATACTTTGGAATCATGAATCAAACATGGGAGTTGGATTATACAACATTTCAAGTGCTTATTTTTCAATTCAAGTGGGTTTATAATAGAAGTGGTGTTAAATAGATTAATTGGGATTCGTGAAATTTGATTTTAGTAAGGAAGAGTACAATGATGAACTGTTTATAATGAAATCACAGGTAGTACAATTATTTTATGTTCCATATCCCGTAAACCAAAAGAGTTCAATTGTTCTGTTATCGACCAAAACCACTAAAGGGTTAGATGAAAATTCAACTGAGGATGACCCTTTCATTGGGACATCATAATCATTTCATAGTGGTCCCAATGTTGATGGTTTTTTGTATGTTATAGGAGACCACAATGAATGGATTTGGATCTTCAATAGAGGGGTCAAATCCCTTCATCCTTTAAAAAGAAAAAGATATTTAAATAATCATGTTACTTTTTTGTAATATACATTGTGTTACCTCATGTTATTATTATTTTTTTGTTGTATTTATGTACTATAAATTAAATTTTAAACCACTTCTATATGCAATAACTTATGAATGAGTTGGTGTTCCCAATCCCAAGGAACAACAGGTCTTTCAACCTACTACTGCTCGTAGTGTAGAGAAACAACCTTATGCACATGATGGTGTTCCTATTCATGAAGAACAATAGGTTTCTCAACCTATTTCTACTCTCAATGCAGAGGTATAATGACTATATGCACATGCTGATGCTACCACTCTAGAGGAACATATTTACGATGTTGATTTTAGGGAAATGGTAGGCAACAAAGGACCGATGATGCAGAAAAAATAAGAGCATCGTAGTTTGACAGTGTTCGAAAAAATCATCAAGGTGAAAGCCAAAGGCATCAAATATGAGGTTAGATAAAATGCATGGGGCCGATATGTTAACCCTAACAAGGCCATGTTCAGCAGTTATATTGGAATCCTCACTTGAAAATACATGCCAATTGATGTAGATTTGTGGCACTATATTGTGTGTGGGCTTAAGACATAGATTTGAGAAGAGATTATGGTAACATTATGATATCATTTCTTATTTTACTAAAAAATAAAATAATGAAACATTTAATTACTCTTCATCATCCATTAAATATTGAATTTATAGTAGATTACTCTCACAAAAATATGTATTAATGCTTTCTAGAAGGATTCATAGAGGATTTCAAAAAATTCTAACAAGATATCATATTAAAGATTCTACAGGGAAAATAAACTTGCACCCATCACTTATCTATCCACACCTGATAACCCAAGAAGAATGGGATGTGTTTACTGACCATCATGCAGATGTTTCTTTTCAGGTACATTGTGGCTAGTAATACATTGTTTGATGATACGTGTATTAATCACTTTGATTCAAAAAAAATTATTGATGAAACAATAATGGAGTACTAGAAATAAGGAATGAGTAAGAAAATCAGTATACCCCTACTGTAAAGCAAGGATGGGGTACATTACACTTGAAAAAAAATTGGTACATATTTTAGATCATCCATAATATTGTTATGTGACATGAAAAACACCATAATTATGTTACTCTATTTATATATAGATTTATGACTCTTAATACAAATCCACTACCATACCATTCCATGTTCTATGGAAGGAGGTACGTGTAAATAAATATGGGATACTAATAGATGTAAACACACAAAAAGTGTGGGAAACATATTTAAGTATTACATAATAAACATTTTTTTTTGTTTAAATTGATATTACATAACAATGATCACTTATTTTCTTATATTTTCTATTTGAAATAGTCACAGGAATCAGTAACACCTGTACCAGATGAACAAATACTATTAGCGGCCTTGAAGTGACCCGAACAGCATGGACACGTCAGAGGTGCGGGTTTTGGGGTGGCACCACAAACATATTTTGAGAAAAAAAACAATATGAGGATCAAAGTTAATTAATATAATTTATGAGATAAATAATATCTACCCTTGAATAAGAATTCCAATGGCAGATAGAGATGGTGGAAACTTAAATAGGGGGAGTCAAAGAGAAGAAGCAACTGAAGAACAGCCACCGTGTGGAGATCCCGCCCCACCCCCACTAGCTATGAGGTTAGTCATTCCCCTCAAAGAGATGTCTTGGATATGGTAACCAATGTTATAATAAATTTTTCTATGAAATTTGAATCAGAAAAACACTGATACCTTTCCTATATCGATATTCTACAGGGTGATAATGATTGTGATTTGTATCTAGCAACACCCATCCATCACCTTGTAGTGAGGGCTATGGTGTTAAATGTTCAAAATGACATGATACACAACAGAACACCAACAACAGGTCATGTGTGAGTGTTAATTAGCATAGACCATGAGCTGATCACAGAGTCGCCTATTCCAATTGATGAGTAAGATATTCATATGATCTAAAAAGTTGTTGGAACATTAATCGCATGGCCTTCACATCTTGTAAAAAACACGTAGACAAGGAGGTATTCATTTCCAATTTACTTTTCAAGATAAACCTTTAACAATTAACGAAAAAAGGTACGAAATGATGAATTTTATTACAGATGAACAAAGAGAAGGGGATGAAATTAAATACAACCTCAAAACCATCTAAAGGATCGACCAACCGATCGAAGTGAGATACCAAAAGCACTATTATCCTGCCTGTTCTATATCTACATTATATATCATTAAAGGTTCATGTGGATGAAATGTTAACAAATAGTGGTAATCACATAATTTATTTTGAATAAAATATGTATGGAGGGAAAGATCAATACTTCATTTGTGTTGAGAGTGTTAAGTGAAATACTCAACTATGATTGGCTAGGTAGATGAGATGTAAATGTCTACATGAGGTTTGTTTTCATGATTTTATTTTTCAAAAGCTGCTATATTATGTTAATTATGACTAAATACATTTAATATTTTTGGTAGATGTATATATGAAAGAAAATTGAAGGGATTTTCCCATGAAAGAAAATTTGGACTCATTAGTCCTCATGTCTCCTCTATAGAACAAACAAAAATAAAACCCAAAAAGGATGAAATAGTGGCAGGTCTGATCAAATAATTTGAAAAAAAAAATTGGATGATAGACTCTATATAATACCAATGATGTTGGGGTAAAACTACACAATTTAATCATATCAAATATATATTCATTTTTTTCATTACTTATTCTTTTTTTTTTGTTTTTAGGATGTATTGGATGCTCATTGTGATAAATTTGGATACTCCAAATAATTATTTCCTAGATTCAATGCATGGATAACCAAAAAATCATCCACACATGATGGATTTTTTCAATAAGTAATAAACTTCATCCAGTATTTTAGAACTAAACATCAAGTAATATAATTTATATTATCTTTTAATGAGGATTCTATTATGATAAGGTGGTGTATGATTATTATTAAAAACAAGGAAACAGGCCAGGAGCTAAGGAAGATAAAGAATACAAATTTTATGATTGGATAAGTATTAGGGTATATATAATAATATTTCCCTATCCAAACACATATCAAAACAAATTACTTATTCTACTCAATGTTTTGGTAGTTTCCAAAACAAACCAATGGAAAAAACGTGGTTATTATATTTTTAAATTTATGAGAGAGATTATATTCCTTGAACAAACTATCATCCCTAAAGAGGTTTTTTATAATATAATTAATATTTCATTTAAAATATTTATTTATACTTTGTGTAATTATATTTTTCTATTACTACTATGACTGTTGAAAAAACTCATATTCACAAGACGATATAAATGTGCTAAAAATGGGCATCATAACTAATGGGAGAATGTACACAAATATCATGAATATGTGAATTCCATAGAAGAAGTGTATTATTTCATATATTTTTTTAATTTAATTATTTTTATTATTACTCACATAAGAATTTTTTTCTTATTCAGGTGGATTCCTTTGTTTGAGTTGGGGTGGTTTGTTCAAAACTGATCATGCTCATGAGAGCTTGAACTTCAAAGATGAAACTTAGAATTTAATGAGAAGGTAATGTTTTTTTAATATACTATGTTTACATAAAAATATTATCTATTATATCTCTAAATTAAATTTTTTACTACTCTTAAAAATAATTTCTTCCACATACTTACTCTCCCTCAAAACCTTGTCACCCATACATTATCGGAATTTATCACTTTCATTCAAAGGTAGTGGAGGGAACTTGAAGGAAAGTTATAATTTTTGACAATTCATTGTTTTCATTTTGACAAAGAAAAAAAATGGAAAGTAGGGTAACACATGATGTGGTCGGTATGAATCAGTGTGTCTTTTTATGTAATTAATTAATTTTTTCATCATTTTATCTAATATTTGTAAGTTAATTTCCATATATAATCATTGATATATCCATTGTTTAGACTTATTGAGAATATATTATCACCCTTTATTATGATTCATATTCTTATTTTATTAATAATGTCTTTAGAAAAGATATTTCTAAGATGGTTTCTAGTAAATAGTAACATAATGAGAGACTCTTATGAACTAGTTCTTTATATTTCTATGTTACCAAAAGCACTAGACCTAAACTATTATAGCATGGATCATTATGTTATGTAAGTAATATTAATCTTATAAGAATTTATATATATGTATGAAATTTCTGGGTCAATATAGTTGGTATCCGAGCTACTGACCTACTCAAAACTAAGAAAAAAGAACAAGTGACCGGTATCACTCAAGGTGTCTCTTTTTATTTAAAATTGACATTACTTTTAGTAAAAAGAATGAGTGACATATTAAAAAATGATCAAATTAGTTAATATTGTTTTGATACTTTAGGAATCAATCCTTAATTCCTTTTTTATGTTTTGGAATCAACCACATCTCAACTCGATGCACGGTGTGACCAGTATGCCTAAAAGTGTCTGTTATCAGTTTAAAATTAACATTTTAGTTCAAAATTTATCACTAACTAAAAACCAATAAAACATGCTATTATTGCCTTTATAATTTATTAAATCAATTAATAATTCATTTTTTATGTTTATGAATCAATCTCACGTCAAAAAACCCATGATGCGATTGGCATGACTCATAATGCATGTCTCCAGTTTGATTTCACATTTTAGTAAAAAAACAAAACTGACATGAAAAAACTAATAAAACACATTTAGATTGATTTGATACTTTAGAAAAATGATTTATATATCATTTTTGACATGTAGGAATCATTCTCATCTCACTACGATGCACAGTATGGTTCGTATAACCCAGTGTCTCTTTTTATTTATAATTGACATCAATTTCAGTAAAAACAACAAGTGGAATATAGAAAACTAAGAAAATGAATTCAGATTGTTTTGATATTTTACGAAAATAATATATACTCTATTATTTACGTGTATTTATTAGACTCACCAAAATACAATGCATGGTGTGGCCGATATCACTCAAAGTATCTATTTTTTTTATAATTGAAATTAATTTAAGTAAAAACAACAAGTGACATACTGAAAACTAATAAAATGAATTTATATTGTTTTTATACTTTATTAAAATGATACATGAGTCATTTTTGACTTGTAAGAATCAAACAAACCTCAATCTGATGCACAGTGTGATTGATATGACTAAAAGTGTGTGTTATCAGTTTAATAGTGTCATTTTAGTTCAAAATGTGTCACTCACTGAAAACCAATAAAATGTGTTCTTATTGTATTGATAATTTAGAGAATTAATTCATAAGTCATTTGTGACATGTATAAAGAAGTTTCATATCAAAAATAACACACTATGTGACCGGTATGACTCATAATTCATGTTTCCAGTTTGAAATAACATTTTAGTAAAAAAACAAAACTAACATACTAAAAACTGAGAAAACACATTCAGATTGTTTTTATACTTTATTAAAATGGTATATATGTCATTTTTGATGTGTATAAATTATTTACACCTCAATACATTGCACGGTGTGGTTGGTATAACTCAAATTGTCTCTTTTCATTTAAAATTGATATCAATTTTAGTAGAAACAACAAGTGACATAATGAAAACCAAGAAAACACATTTAGATTGTTTTTATATTTTAATAAAATGATATATATTTTATTTTTATGTGTAGGAATCAGTATCACCTAAATACGATGCATGGTGTGGCCGGTATCCCTCAATGTGTATCTTTTTATTTAAAATAGATATTAATTTAAGTAAAAACAACCAGTGACACATAGAAAACTGAGAAAAAACATTCAGATTGTTCTAATACTTTATGAAAATAATACATGAGTAATTTTTTGCCTTTAGGAAACAATCAAAACTCAATCCAACACACTTTGTGACTAGTATGACAAAAAGTTTCCTTTATTAGTTTAAAATTAACATTTTAGTTCAAAATGTGTCACTCATTGAAAACCATGAAAATGAACTCTGATTGTATTGATAATTTATGAAAGAGATTAATAAGTCAGTTGTGACATGAATGAATCAATTTCACATAAAACGGATGCACTATGTGGCCAATATGACTCATAATGCATGTTTCTTGTTTGAAATGACATTTTAGTAAAACACACAACTGACATACTAAAAATAGAGAAAACATATTCATATTGTGTTAATACTCTAGTAAAATGATCCATCAGTAATTTGTGACATGTAGGAATCATTAATACCTCAATACAACACATGGTGTGGCCAGTATAACTCCAAATATGTCATTATTTAAAATTAACATTAATTTTAGTAAAAGAACAAGTGACATACTCAAAACTGAAGAAACAGATTCGGATTGTTTTGATATTTTAGGAAAATAATCCATAACTAAATTTTGATGTGTATTAGTCAACCTCACCTCAATATGATGCATGATGGTACTGTTATTACTTAAAATGTGTGTTTCCAGTTTGAAATGACATTTTATTCAAAAACACAACTGGCATACTGAAAAATGAGAAAACTGATTCCGATTGTTTTGATATTTTATAAAAATGATCTATTAGTCACTTGTGATGTGTAGGAATAATCCTCACCTAAATACGATGCACAGTGTGGCTGATATAACTCAAAGTGTCTTTTCTATTTCAAATTAACATTGATTTAGGTAAAAACAACAAGTGACATACTGAAAACTGAACAAACTCATTCATATTGATTTGATACTTAAGAAAATGATATATTAGTCATTTTTGATGTGTAGAAATCAGCCACACTAGAATATTATGCATAGTGTGGCTGGTATAACTCAAATTTTCTTTTTTTATTTCAAATTGACATTAATTTAAGTAAAAAAAATAAGTGGCATAATAAAAACCAAGAAAACACATTCAGATTTTTTTGATATTTTATGAAAATGATCTATTAGTAATTTTTGATGTGTAGGAATTATCCACACCTCAATAAGATTCACGGTGTGGCCAGTATAACTCAAAGTGTATCTTTTTATTTAAAATTGACATTAATTTAAGTAAAAACAAAAAGTGATGTATTGAAAACTGAGAAAACACATTTGGATTGTTTTGATACATTATAAAAATGATACATTAGTCATTTGTGACATGTAAGAGTCAACTGAACCAAAATTTGATGCATAGTGTGACCAATATGAAAAAAAGTGTTCTTTATCAGTTTAAAATTGATGTTTTAGTTCAAAATGTTTTACTCATTTAAAACCAAATAAACATGCTCTGATTGTATTGATAATTTAGTAAAATGATTCATAAGTAATTTTTGATGTGTATGAAGTAGTATCACATCAAACTGATGCACAATGTGACTGGTATGACTCATAATGCATGTTTCTAGTTTGAAATGACATTTTAGTAAAAAAAACACAACTTCCATACAGAAAATTGAGCGAACACATTCGGATTGTTTTGATACTTTTGGAAAATGATCCATGAGTAATTTGTGATAGTTAGAAATTAGTTTCACCTCAATATGATGCATGGTGTGACTGATATAACTCCAAATCTGTCATTATTTAAAATTAAAATTAATTTTATTAAAAGAACAAGCGACATACTCAAAAGAGAGAAAACACATTCAGATTGTTTTGATATTTTAGTACAATGATCCATAACTCTTTTTTGACATATAGGAATCATCCACACCTCAATAAGATGCACATTGTGACCGGCATAACTCCAAATGTGTCATTTTTATTAAATATTGATATTTTATTAATGTATTATTTCATTTCAATGTTTAGTTTATTTATTTATAGTATTACTAACATAATATTTGTTTTCATATATAGGTGGAAACTTTTTCTTGGGTTTATATGATTTGTTTTCCAACTAATACCATCAGCAGACATTTTTTGAGAGGGGATCATTGACGTTAAAAATGAAATATTAATATTTTAGATTTTTTTTGGAAAATTGTTAATGTAATTATATAAAAAATTTGGTTTGAAATGTGAATAATAGTATTTATATATATATATATCATGGGTGGAAATTTTTGTATTCACGATTTCAATTAAATGTATATAGAATTTTTTGAAATTATAGCATTGTTTGAAATTACATGTTGTATATAGCATTTGAAATTATATGTTTTTTCTTCTAGGTGTGGTATTATATTAACACCACATTTTAGGGGACTAGGCCATTATCAGCTCTATTTTTAGCACTGATAAAGGTAGCCTTTATCATCCCATTTTTTAGCATAGATAAAGAACCCCCTTTGTCAGTGATATTTTAGCACTGATAAAGGGGATCCCCCTATCATCATTGTGATTAACAACACTTTTTTAGAGATTTTGAAGGCATATTTTCATGTTGTTAAAAGGAATATGTGTAATAGTGGAGTTTCATGATTCAAATGGAGCCTTATAATCATGAATTTTACCAATTTTTATAGCCAGAAAGTCCGAGAGCTAGGCGAAACCTGCTCCCATAAATTAATAAAAAAAAGTTTAAACAGTACAGATGACTCAGGGAGAGGGAGCCTTACATAACCTTGTGTACACAGTGCCAACTCTATCATTATGGACTAAGTCATTGCAAAACTCAGGTAGGAAAAAGGACCAGCTAGAGCTTACCTCCAAGATAGCTCTTTTTGAGAGAGCATCAGCAACTTGGTTTTCTTCTATGTATACATGAGAGACATCCAAGGAGAGCAGTTCAACAAGCTTCAGGGAATCAATCCAAGCTGGGATCATCCACCACGGTACATTCCTGGATCGTTCTTTAAGAATCTACATGGAAACAAAAGAGTCTGATTCGAGCCAAAGCTTCATCCAACCATATCGAACCGCATACCTTATTGCCTTTATTATTTCCCATAACTCCGCCTCAATAGCATGACCATTACCAATATAATGGAAGAAGCATCCCTTCACGAAGCCTCGGTACGTCCTGAATACACCACCACATCCATCCGTTCCTGGTGCACCCGAAGCTGCCCCATCAACATTGACTTTAATACAATCAGAGATTGGAGGAATCCACCTAACATGCTTCATCATCCTAGGTTTCCTCTCCCTGCCACTTACCCCAAGGGTTCGTAAAAGAAAAAAGTCAAAAATATCATTATTCATAGAACCAGATTGCTTCACCGAGGTGAGCTTGATGTTCAGGTGGATTATCATCAATCCCTCCTTGATAGATGGTCTTCCACTATGGAAGGCAATAGTGTTCTGAGCTTTCCAAATATATGCAATCGTGTAGACAGTAGCGGCAATGAGCAGTGAATGGACCTGGTCACTGCCTTCAAAATGCATGACAGAAACCATCAGCGCACTAACAGAATTGAAATCAAAATAGCAGTGGAAAATAGACTTGAGGTATCTCCAAAACCGGGCAGTAAAGGAACAATAAATGAAGAGGTGATCAATGGTTTTGTCTGCAGCCAAACAGAGGAAGAAGATTGGGGCAATGCACATACCTGTTTTCTGCAAGGCAGATTGGATGGGCATTCTCTGCTTCCAAATTCTCTAGATGAGTAGGGCATCAGATGGGAAAATGAAGTTCCTCCTAACTCCCATCACCCAAGCAGGAGGGCCGGTTGCACTTCCGCACAGCATGTTATAAGACAGTCGGCTGGAGAAATAACCAGTCAATGTCGACTCCCATATCAGAGTGTCTTGATCCATAAATTTATATACAGCAATCCCATGTTTCAGATTGACAGGAATGATATCATAAGCCTGAGAATTTCCTTGTAGACTGAAGATAGAGGTATTCCTTATCAGTAGAGGGATGTTGACATCCTGAGAGATAGGGCAGGACGACCATTTTGTATCCCAGCAGTTCATCTAGGAATTGGCGCTCACCAGCCATTTAGAGTGCCTCATGAGTTGAGAGTAGCTGTTCCTAATAGATGTCCAGATTGAAGACTTCAGATATGTATTATTCCTGTTCAACAGTCTGTTCAAAAACCTGTTATATAAAAATTCCAAAGAAAAATCATTCCCAGAGATTAATCTCTAGGTGAAGTTTTGGAGTAGAGCATCATTGAAGACCCTAGCATCTTTGATTCCCAGCCCTCCCATTGAGATAGGCCTAATGCAGTCCATCCACTTTACAGTGACAAGTTTCCTCTGATGTACTGAGCCAGTCCAGATGAAGTTCCTGATCACGCTACACAGTTCTTTTAGAAGAGCAGCAAGCCACTTGTAAAGTGAAAACGAGTAAACGAACATTGAGGTGATAACATAATTCACAAGACATATCCTCCCAGCTTGGGACATTGTCTTCCCCTTCCAATTGGCCAATTGGTTGATAATTTTTAGAGAAGTACCTTCCAGGTAAGATCTTTTCACTCTTCCCCAGAACATAGGTAGACCAAGATAGTTAAAGGTGAGTGTACCCCTTTTGACACCAAGCCTAGAAGTAACTCTGTATTGCTTGATAGCTGGAACTCCTTCCCTAAAGACAACAAAGGATTTTCTCCAACTGATTGCTTTCCCCGCAACATCCTCATAATGTCTGAAGATAGACTTAATACTGGAGATATTTTTCCAATCAGAATGTGATAAGAGTAGTATATCATCGGCATAGAAGAGATGGGAAGGAGTGAAGCAGTTCCTCCCAAATGAGATCCTTTGATAAATCCCAGAATTAACAAGATCATGGATGCAAATGCTCAAATAATCGTCATCCAGAGAGAATATCAATCCAGGTAGGGGGTCTCCCTGTCTTACACCCCTTGAGCATTGAAAGAAACCCCTTGGAGACCCATTTATCAATATATACAGTCTATCACTTACAAGGACATCTCTAATCATACTAATAAACTTTCCTAAGAAGCCATGCATACTCAGGATCTGGAATATGAAATCCCATCTAATGGTGTCAAAGGCTTTTGAGATATCAACTTTTAGTGTCATATTTCCATACTTTCCCTTATTCCTCATATTATTGACACATTCTGAGGTAGTGGCAAGGCAGTTATAAATGTTCCTGCCAGAAAGGAAACCAAATTGATTAAAGGAAATGAGAGACCTTGCAACCTCACCAAGACGAACAGCTAGAATCTTGCTAATGACTTTGGGGATGGAGTTCCCAATGGCAACAGGTCGAAAGTCCTTGATGTCAATTTCATTCATCTTCTTGGGAATTAGGACAATTAAATTTGAATTCATTCCAAAAGGCATATAAGAATGATAAAATAACTCCCTTACAGCTTCAGTCACCTCCTTATGCATTATATCCCAGTAGAACATAAAGAACTTGTTAGAGAAACCATCAGGCCCAGGCGTGCTTTCAATATTCAAAGAGAATAGACCATCGTGTATTTCCTTTGCAGTGGGGATATAAATGAGTTTTTTGTTTTGAACATCATTCAGACTAGGCTCAATACAGCTTACAATCCTGTCAGAATTATCCTCCCCAGATTCAGAGTAACAGTTTTCAAAGTAGCGAGTCACAGAGTTAACAATATCATTTTCAGATGTGAACATGTCCTAATCAATTCTAAGATCCTTGAGGGTTTTCCTCACTTTTTTATCTCTATTCATGCAGTGGAAGAACCGTGAGTTCCTATCACCTTCCTTCAACCACCTTATATTGAGCTGATTTCGGTCCAGATTCTCTTTGAGAGACAAAAGGTTGTCAAGATTTGATGCGGCCTGTATCTCTCCTTGGGATGGGAGGTCTTGCCTCATACTACTTTGTTGGCACTCAGAAAGAAAAGATTCAGCCTCTTTAATGTCATTATCAAGTCTGGAAAAGGACCTTTTGCTCCATTCCCTTAATTTTGATTTAACAATCTGCAATTTTCTAACAAGAATGTGAAGAGCACTGCCATGAACAGCCTCCTTCCATGCATCCAGAATAGTCTCTATACACCCTAGAACCATCATCCAGGCATTATTAAATTTGAAAGGTAAAGCAGATGACCTTATCATATTGATACAAATTTCAATTAGTATTGGATGATGGTCTGAGTGCAATCTGGACAAAGTTATACCAGACACCTCCAGCTCCTCCCTTTGATCATCTATCTGAACCAAGCATCTGTCAAGTTTGATTGCTTGCTTCCCATTATGAGTGTACCTATGCCAAGTAAAATCAGCCCCTATAATTGGCACCTCAACCATTCTA
Source organism: Viscum album (assembly GCA_963277665.1). Lineage (NCBI taxonomy): Eukaryota > Viridiplantae > Streptophyta > Magnoliopsida > Santalales > Viscaceae > Viscum > Viscum album. The sequence goes on from OY728135.1 coordinate 1,000,099,324, forward strand.
CATTGATCAATATAGTTGGAGAACTCCCTAGCAGAGGCTCGACAGAAGTTATTCCTAGTTTTCTCCTCAGGTCTCAAAACAGTATTGAAGTCACCTAGGATGATCCAATTTTTATCCATGCTTCCATAAATGCATAAAATATTACTCCATAATATCCTTATTCTAATGTACTAATTGAATGCATAAACAAAGGTAACACAAAGGTGAATTTACTGAAACAAGCAAGTTAAGGACACAGATTGAAATTCACTTTGCTGGGTTTCAATTGTCACAGAGCTGTGTATTAAAACCCAAAGAGTTTCTGTTCCATTATCAGATAGATTCGCTGCAACAAAGGAGTATCCTAGAGTAGCCCATTTGAAATCCATCCATTTTACAAACACCATTCTTGGTTCAGCAATGCCAATCAACATTGGCTTGTTGGTCAAGATGATGTGTTTCAGGGCTTTGACCGTGGGAGAATTCCCTAGGCCCTGACAATTCCACAAAAGTACTTTCATTGATGAGAGGCACGCTGCCTAGTGTAAGGACCAACATATTCAGTTTTTGTGTCTATATTAACCTCTCTTTCCTTTGTTGAGGCTCCTTCAGGCTCATTTGTGTTATAATCATCAAGAGATGCATATTTGGTATCCAAGGTAATAATACCTTTCAAGGTGGCAGGGAGTTTCCTCCTTGCAACCTTCGGGGACTGAACTTTGGAGAAATTCCCATGCTTATCACCATCATGTCCTACATTTTTGGGACTCACCTGCACCTCCTCGGGGTCCTGAGTAGAAATCAGCATAGGTGGTTGAGTGCTAATCAGATCCTGTTGAGTCTGTTGTGAGGCAGGTGCCATATCCTGACCATCATTCAGTACTGGGGGTTGATTGCAAAATTGGTCATGTTGTGTCTATTGTGTGACAGGTGCCACTAAATCATGCATGGTGCCTTAGGTGGTGCTCCCCTTCACATCCTTCACAGACACATTCATAGCAGTGGGTTCGGTGGAAACCTGCATCTCCAGAGTCTGCTGTGGATCAAGTGACATCTGCTCAGGCACCTCATCCTTTTGTGCATTTTCCCCAGCATCAATCCTTTTCCCTTCCTCATCATGCCCAGAGTTAGGATCTGGATTATGATGCACAGGTTGAGCACCATCAACTGCCTCTACATTGACCGTCACAGTCTCTTCCAGCACATCTTGCTTCACACCCACCACAGTAGCCCCAAGTTGATCCTATGTTTTCCCCTTCCTTCGACAGTTCAGGTCATCATGTCCATTCATGTTACAGGATTTAAAAAATTTTTTCTTGTTACATTCAGAAAAAATGTGCCCAATGATGTGGCAATTTGAGTAGAATCTGGGCTTCCTCTCATAACCAATCTCAAGATTAACACTATCATATCTTGTAGTAAAGACAACTTTCTCCACTAGAGTGCTAGCCATGTCAACCTCAACCAAAACTCTGGCATAATGCCCAAAGTTCGGATTTTCAGTATGTTTGTCAAGTCTAATGGGATTACCTATAGACGAGGCAATATCCCAAAGGATCTGGGGATGCCAATAAAGCCAGCTAAGTTTGTGGATGCAGATACAAACTTGTGCAAAGGTGTTCCTGACAGAACCGGGATCAAAATTGTGATCCCACTCATGAATGCGAAGAAAACCAGGATTAAGGGAAATGGATCCCAGGATCCAAGCTCTCTGCTTGCATTCGTCGGTCAGGAAGACAATGTGGTAGAAACCTTTCCCCATTGCCGTCATCTTCCAGTCACTGAAGCCCCACAATTCTGCCAGCCTGGTTGTTAGTTCTTGAAATTTCCATGACTGAATGCCCCTCGGGACAATCACCATGGCAATAATCAAAAATTTTCACAGCTTGACATGCTCCTCTACCACAGCTTGATTTGCAGAAACATGTGCAATGCATCCCTTTCTGATAATTCTTCCCGAATTATCATCATATCAATCCAGAAAAGAGAGACCTCCATGTTTCTTAATCATATCCGCAAAACTTTTACCATGTACTGTGATTTCCTTGCCAAAAGAATTCCCAGGATTTTTCCTAGCACAAAGGCTGAACAGATCATGATGACCTATCTGCTCTTCGTCTTTCAAATCCGCATTCCCATTCTCCACCATATCGACATCTCCCTGATTAGGGTTCGCGTTCTTAGCTCGATCGCCATTCGACCCTTCCAGAGTCTCTATCCAAATGTACAACTGACCAATTTTTATATTGTCATTGTAATTTAGATGTTTATGGTATAATGAAGGAACTTTCTCATGTTGATGAAACTAAGGCCTCCCTGCCAGGAAATTGAAAGTTGTGTCCTGCCGTATAACTAAGAATTAAAATTTAGATATAATATACAAAAATTATGCTATTAGATTGATTTAGATGATAGTTTTCCGCACACTCTTTTCATAACCCTATTGTGTAAAATAAGAAGGTAAAAATCATGTTCACTATATCCTAACCAATGATAATTATAGACAAAATGAGATTGATTTATAAGCCATCATCAATGGTGGCTCACCAGATGTCAATATCATTCATTTTATTAAACATATTCATAGGTCTAATATTTCCTTCCATAAAAGTATCCATATATTCTCTATTAAATAGATGATTGTGTTACATTTTGAAAAATTGGTCCCTACATGATATAATTCAAAAATAGTGACCTCTTCTTCGAACTCTTGGTGACTTAACAGGGATTCTACAATTGCTTCCCTGAGGAATTTTAATTAATTGAGATCATACATGATAGAATGATTAGCTGGGGAAATGAACAAATATTTCAAGATTTCATATTTTTTAGTCAAATTTCTATGATTAAAAATAGGGGGTCTCTCCTTAGAATTTTCTTAATGCGATTAAGTGTTTGAGGAAGATGATTGTGGAAATTGAACAGAAGTTGAAGGCACTCCTTTTAGTGATGTTTTATAGAAACTTGGTATTCCCAATCACCAATCATAGTCATATGGTTTCACACTCATTATTAAATCTATTAAAATAATTTGATTTAGATAACCCTTGATAGATGTTAAAGTGTATTATATATATTTTTTATGAGCTTCCATAAGTTCTTACCCATGAGTTTCGGGCATGTATATAGCTTCAGGGAGGATGATTTTAGGATAATGAGATCACCCAATACTATATCATCCCCTATTTACTTGGCTATTATGGCCTCTGCCTTCGGTTCCTCGATCAAGGATGGGGTTTTGGGTTCATAAACTTACTCATCATCAAATATGTGATCCATTAAATGAATGATTTAAACATAATAATAAATCAATTCTTCATCTGATGGAGATTCTCTTTGGTAAGGAGATACCCATTGTAAATTGTTTTGGGACATTTCCATCCTATTAGTGATAAAGTGTGGGTGCCACTCCCATTTGTGGTAGAAGTAAATGGAAATTAAAAAAGATATCTACAACTTCCTTGGACAACAACAACCCAAGTGCAATAGCTTGATCCATAGTTTATTAGCCAACCCAGGTGGCACCTACTGTTGAAGTATCCAGTGGATATAGTTTATTCAAGGGTTGATGAACAAACCCAAACCAACAACTGAATATGTTAATAACTCTTCTCTTCAAAATGGTATTGAATCACATGATTTTGTAACAATCAACAAAAACTCTATTGTAACTTTGTGTATCCTCTGATGCATTCATCTAGAGAGGAAATAGACATCTGGCCCCCTTCTCCCATGGATGTAGGCATCATTATCGAACCACAAAATTCTGTATGTTCTTCAGTTTTATTCTTTTATTGTGTTCGTTTTCATCTCTACGACACTTTATTTCCCTAACAAAGTGGTATCAGAGGGGTCAAGTTCGAAACGGCGAAGTAGCAACAACATTTTATGGTGACCAAAAAATTGAATATGTTTGAAATTATTTTTTTTAGGTCAGATACATAAGGAGCATGATAATATGATTCCAATGGTGCAAGTGGCATCAAAAATAGAGATGAAACGAAGGCGGTAGAGCCGGTCAAAGTTTGGGTCAAGCCATGGGTGATACAATACCCCTGTACTAGAGAATATGACACTATTAATGCCACTTGTGACATTTAGACAACTTTTCTAGACACTGTTTCAGTGAGGCATGTTAGTGCCATGTCAGTGCCATGTTAGTGGTTAATCTAGAATGTTGAAACTGTTTTGGCTATATCTCGACCAATCAGAGTCAGTTTTTAGTGATCCAGGAGTAGATTTCAGGTATTTCAACCCTTATAGACACATATGTATGGTTATTTTTTAAAAATTAACACTACATAAATAGAAGAAAAATACCAGTAACATGATTAAACTTACCAAATTTAATTATTCCATATGGAAACCTAAAATTAAGGATCTGTTATATATAAAAGATTTTTGGAAACCAATAGTGGAGACCACTAAGCCCGTTATAGAAAAAGCAGAGGAATTGTCAATAAGTGGTAAACATGATGAGAAAATGTTAGTTGGTAACCCTCCAGTTGATGCAGAGTGGGTCATACTTAATAGGAAGTGTGCTACCCAAATCAGATAGTGGGTCGACAAGAGTATCTTCCAAAATTTTGTCAATGAACATGACGCTTTCATTCTTTGGTGAAAACTGTAAAAGATGTAGATGAGGAAAACCACACAGAACAAAGAAAACCTAATACGTTGTCTTATCAACTTGAAATAAAAAGATGGTAACAACATATCATAGAACACTACTACAAAATAAGGCTATATCCATGGTATGGAACTGTGGTTATAGGGCCAAAAACTATGGTTATAGGTTATAGCCACGGTTTATTAAACTGTGGCTGGTATTGGCATGGATATAGGGTAAACCCTTTATCCATGGTTTTAAACCATGGATATATCCTTATAGCCATGGTTCAAACTGTGGCTATAGGCCTATAGCCACAAATCACCCATGGCAACATCCCTATATCCACTGTTTGGAAACCAAGGCATAAGCTAAAATCCTGCATGGCCTATAGCCACAGTTTGAAACTGTGGATATAAAAATATTGTTCTGGTTCCCAACCGTTACAATAAACTTATATCCATGGTTATGAATTGTGTCTATAGGCCTTTCAATGGCATTAAAAAAAGCACCGTTCAACCGGTGTTGGCCCCTTTAACCCTCCCCACTGCCCCCTACAACCCCCCCATCTGCAACCCCACCTACACCCTCCCCCTTCCCATTTCATAAAAAAATACCCTTACCCCCCTACACCCCCCCACTCCCTTTACGGTATCCCACCCCCTGCACCCCCCCCCCCCCACCTCCCTGGACAGACCCCCACCCCCTCCCTAGTCAGACCCCCCTCCCTGGACAGATGCTCGCTTCTTCCTAGAGAGATCCCCCTCCTCGATAGACCCCCCTCCTGGACCCCCCTTCACATTTCAAAAAAAACACCCACACCCCCAACCTCTCCCATGCACCCCCCCTACCTTCACTCCCCTTATAGTATCCCACCCCCTGCAACCCTCCCCCCTCCCTGGAAAAACCTCACCCCCTCCGTGGATAGACCCCACCGCCTACAAAGCCCCCCCCCCTCCCAGGATATACCCCCCCCCCCCCCACTCCCAGGATATACCCCCCCACCCCACCTGGATAGACACCCCCACCCACCATACCCCCCCTCCCTAGATAGAACCCCCTCTCTAAACAGACCCCCTTGCACCCCCCCCCCTACAGACCCCCCATGCACAACCCCACTCCCCCCCTCCACCCCTCCCTCTTGGACACCTCATACAAAAAGAAGTAAAAAAACAAAAAAATGCATGTAATGCATGTTGTTAGCATGTTTCTAAAATAAAAAAATAAAGGGATACAATTATAAATTACTAAATTTATTAACAATTTTAAAATAATGTTGCTGCATTCAATGTGAATTAACAATATGATAGAGTAGATATTCAAATTCAAAATTTAATCAACACGTACTCCATGGGTATTATTTATTCTGAATTTCATATATTCATATGGATGCATTCATAATCAGAATACATAGTAATAAAATGACCTACAAAGATGGAGGGAAAATATTAAATTCAATGAATAGGCTTAGAAATAGAAGATAGAACTGACAGACTGCTCTTTATATTCATATTTATCCTTTCGGAAGAGGTACATTCAATAAAGGGTGCATACTGTAACCCCAAAAACTGTTATCTTTTTTCATTTTTCTAACTCATATGAAATAAAATAATTACAATAGATTGCACGAGTGATCACAAGGACCCAACACACAGACCCGATTAAACTATCATAACGCCATAGGGATTTAACCTAGTGAAGTTGTTGATACTGGAATTTCAATGTTAAATGGTGATTTTTTTGGGAAATATGCATACCCACTTGTACCCCTTCCCTCCTGTATTCCCCTAGACACTTCTCCCTCTTGGAACCCCCCCCCCCCCCCCAACACGTCCCTCCATCTTGGAAACCCCTGGATAGCCCCCCACCCTCCTAGACACCCCCCCCCCCCCCATATACATCCCCTCCCTCCCTCCAAGAGAGCCCCCCCATCCTAGACACCCCCTGAGTGATAAAGAATCAAGTGCATACTTAAATTTCATAAAAAAAATAGTAGTATAATAGAACAATCAACTAATGAAGTTAATATAATACCAATATCATCAATTGTCAGTTGTATGCTAGTATATGATGTTATAAAATTTTCATTATAGATACAGTTGCTGCAGGGATAGAGAGTTGAGACAATCATGTATGAATGATCCGAACTATTTTACTTGCCTAGAACAAAAAGACATGGTTTATACATAGATGACCTTATAGTACATTAAAAACATAAATCTAGAAATAAAATCAAGTTATTGTGTAACATTCTATTGACTAAACTATGTAACAAATGCCAATGAATATACATTACTTCTTTTACATAATGATAACTAAGTTTTTTTGGAATTTTAAGTTCAATATAATTGAACCGGAAAATATTAATATATAGGATATGTACAAATCTAAGAAATATATTAAAACTTTGCAACTATTTAATGAGTCTGTACATCAAATATATACAAACATTTATGAATCTATACAAGAAAACATGATTGTTTTCCCATAGTAGTGATGCGCATTATGTCAACTTCTTAACATAAGTCATGCTTCCCAATTCACATTATGTCAAATTCTTAACATGACACTAAGTGGTTCTCTTGACATAATGTTAAAGTATAATGTAATTTCCATAGGGGGAATGAATATTAGAAATCATACAATGTGTTCTTTATTTAATACAGAAAGAAACAAATCGATTCGACAAGGAAGACATATTTGAGACCATTGATGGATTTTAGGGGTTCATGTTATGAAATAATGCAATGAAATCAAACCCATATATATGCTTGACCTATTGATGGATTCCAAGGGTTTATATTATGAAGAAAGGAAACAAAATCAAATCCATATATATGCTCAATCTATACATTACAGAATCAGAAATAATAGGAATTAATAAAATAAATAATCCATACCTTAAGTGATCTGCGAACCATCCTTGAATATTCATTGTAACCCTGATAAAGACCACCTTAGATGCAAATGAAAGTCTCATGCATGCACCTAAAGTCACGCATAACTGGAAGATGCATTCACTTATCCTAAATGTCGGTTTCAGTGTATTTTGTCATATGAATCATATACATATGTTTTTAGTTGATAACAAACAATATATAGTGGGTTCAATATACTAATAGTGAATAAAAATTTGTAATAGTGAATGGAAACATATATGTAGTTAAAACACATATACAATGGATTCAACATACTAATAGTGAATGGAATCACATATGCATTAGAAACACAACATATTAATGATGATAGTACTAATAGTGAATATAAAGTATACTGAAACTAAATAGAAACTCATATAAAGTGGATTCAATATGCATTGAATGCAACATATTAACAGTGAACACACCATACTAACACTAAAAACAAACAAATAGTGAACATAACATACTAACTGGAAACACGTATACAGTGGATTCAATATATTAACAGTGTGAAACATAATGATAATTAATGGAATCAAATATACAATGAAAAAATTCATATTATAGTGAACAAAATACATTATAAACACAAACAATAATGATAAAGAATGATAAAATCCCAATAAACATGTGTGTGGAATGCCTGATATGTAAATAGTGATATAAATAATGATAAAATAGAAATTTTAAAAATAATTTAATATACATAAACATGTTCTTGGAATGATTTATCAAAAAACTCTTAGGTTTCTTTGTGTTGTGAGTCAACACCAATGTGAATGAATTGAAATACACTTCACATTTAACTGGAAAATAAATTATCATAATGTAGGTAACAATAAAATTTTTATGGAAATAAAATAAAATTTATTTAAAATTATATGTAATTACCAGCAAGAGTCCACAATGTAGCAAAGTTGTTCAAGCAATAATAGTTTAGTCCTGGTGTGGACCGAAACCTAAAGCAGCATGCCTGAATGGACAGTTGCCAAAAATGCAACAAAAAATGTCAATATAATGAAGGGGAAGGAGAGTGCGACGTTGAGTGGTCATCGATGAATCCCTATTGCAGTCTTAATTAAGAAATCAAGGAAGTGTGTGGTACAAATAATGTTAAAATATTGATATAAATAATGTTAAAATAGAAACATTACAAAGAATTTCATATTTGTAAACATGTTCTTGGAATGATTTATCAATAAACTCTAAGGTTTCTTGGTGCTGTAAGTCAACACTAATATGAATGAATTGAAATACACTTCACATTTTACTATAGAGAAAACTATCATAATGAAGGTAATAGTAAAATGTTTATGGAAATAAAATAAAATTTATTTGAAATTATAATTCATTACCAACAAGAGTCCACAATGTCGTAAACCTATTGAAGCAGCAACAATTTAGGCCCGGTGGAGGCCAAAACCTAAAGCAACATTCTATAATGGATAGTTTCCAAAAAATTAAACTAAAAAATGTTAGTACAATGAAGGGGAAGGAGAGTGCAACATTTAGTGGTCATCAATGAAGTCCAACTGTGGTCTGTATTAAGAAATAAAGGCAGTGTGTGGTACAACGAATGTCAAAATAGTGATATAAATAATGTTAAAATAGAAACATTAAAAATAATTTCGTATTTATAAACATGTTCTTTGAATTATTTATCATTAAACTCTTAGGATTCATGGTGTTGTAAGTCAACACCAATGTGAATGAATTGAAATACACTTCACATTTAATTGGAAAATAAACCATCGTAATGAAGGTAATAGAAAAATGTTTATGGAAATAAAATAAAATTTATTTGAAATTATAATTCATTACCAAAAAGCATCCAAAATGTCACAAAACTATTCAAGCAGCCACAATTTCCACCTGGTGCAGACTGAAACCTGAAGCAGTATACCTAAATAGACAGTTTCCAAAAAATGAAACTAAAAAATGCCAGTACAATAAAGTGGATTGAGAGTGAGAAGTTGATTGGTCATCAATGAATCCATACTGTGGTTTGCATTAATAAATAAAGGTAGTTTTTGGTACAAAAATGTTAAAATAGTGATATAATTAATGTTAAAATAGAAATGTTACAAATAATTTCATATACATAAACATGTTCTTAGAATGATTTATCAATAAACTCTCAGGTTTCGTGGTGTTGTGAGTCAACACCAATGCGAATGAATTGAAATAAACTTCACATTTAATTGGAAAATAAACTATCATAATTAAATTAATAGTAAAATGTGTATGGAAATAAAATAAAATTTATTTGAAATCATATGTCATTACCAGAAAGAGTCCACAATGTCACAAACCTGCTCAAGCAAAAACAATTTAGGCCTAGTGCGCACCAAAACCTGAAGCAACATACTTGAATGGATAGTTTCCAAAAAATAAAACTAAAAAATTTCAGTGTAATGAAGGGGAAGGAGAGTGCGAAGTCGAGTCATCATCGATGAAGCCCTATTGTGGCCTACATTAATAAATTGGGGTAGTGTGTGGTACACATATTTTGCAGATACTAAATTGAGTTGTCGTCAACAAAACCCTACCTGTAGATGATTAGCAGTGGTGGTATCTACCGAGAGCTGGAATATTGGACTGGATGCATGGAGGAGGAAAGTTGAAGAAGTGGATAGGGTTTTAGGGAAGCGTCAATTGGAATAGTGGAAGTGAATAGCCGAAGCGGGGAAATGGGAGATAAACCGATGTGATGAGGAGAAACCGATGGGATGGGGAGAAACCAAAAATGATTGGGAGAAACCGACATGATGTTATATGGACCCCCCCCCCCCCTTCTGGACACCCCCACCCCTCCTGGAAATCCCCCTGGAAATCCCCCCCTCCTGGACACCCCCAAGTGATAAAGAGATGAAACTAATACGAATGACTGCAAATTTAATTTTCCCATAAATGATGAAATTTTAGATTTCATTAATTCTAGAAATGGAAATGGGTCAATATTAGAGTTGTTCTTAATATTTTAAATATCACAAAGAGATTCTTTTATTCAATATTAGATGAAGAAAAAGGTGTTGATTTTTTTTTCTCATATTTATAGACTCAATGTTAGAGTATATGTTGGATTTTATGGAAGCTTTAATGCCATGAAGGGAAAGGTCCAAGCAACATGTTGAATTGTTTTATTTTTATATAGTTGTGATGAATGTACATCGATGTTTGTTGGTAGAATTATTTTGAGAAATAAGTCTCCCAAACTTGTTGGAGAATAAAATGAAAGATTTGTTTAGTTGAGATAAAAAGAAAATTGATAAGGAAATGAAATAATGGAACTCCTCTAATTTTTCAAGAGATAACAATTAAGAAAAGGTGATGTGAGGATCATGGGAAATGACCTATAAATGTGATATAATTTCTTATATGTTAACTCTGAGATAATTCTATTTATGTAAATAAAAGTGTTCCCGCAAATTAAATGAAACTGCCTATATAAATGTACATTGAAGAGAGAAAAATAAAATATAAGAGAAGAAAGAGACGGTTATATGTGTGTGCTACAAGTGAGTGTGTCGAGATCAGAAGAATATATCTTTAAAGAGGAGGAGGAAAATCTGATAAAAAACAATAAATAAGATCTTTTATCTATCAAAGAAGAAAATAAGTAACATCTGACCATACTTAGTTGGTAAAATTAGAAGAAGAAAGAATATAAGATACATACCTATGAGGATCTATAAATAGTGAATAAAAACAAACTCTTGTTTTAGTATTTTATCATAAGAAAAGGTTTTTAATCTCTTTCATTTAGTGTTTAATCACTGGTCAAAATTTACGGGGCTATGTTCTTGAATTATGAGTTGAGGAAAGCTATAAACTATCTTTTGAAGAAGAACTGGGATTCTAGGTAAAAAACATAGATCTAGTTTCATTTGTAGTTTTTGAAGACTACAAGGCAATCAAAGACACTGTGTTGAGGAAGAAAAAGATCAGATTTTGGATGTAGTGACATACATGGATAGATCAATAAGCTATTTCAAGGGGTTTGAAGTTTTGGAAGATATTTTTTGATTCTAGTATAAAGAATTTGTGAGATGCATCAATATTCACTTGTGTAATATAGTGAACATACTTACCTATGTAATATGGTAAAATGGTAAAATATTATCCCATCCCAATGTACTTATAAATTGATGATAAAATTTATAATGGAAAATTTGTGAATCAGAAATCCTGAGAAGAATAAGGATTAAGATTATTAGGATGGGTCAAACCTTATAAAAACACCTCTGCCATATTAATTACTTTCTTACTTCCCACTACACCCCCACTGCCCCTACCCCCCCCCCACCTGCACCCCTACTGCCCACTGCACACCCCCCCCCCCCCACCGGCACCCCCACTGCCCCCCCTTCACCCCCTACCCTACACCGCCCCCCCACCACCCCGCACCCCCCCCCCCCTCCACCTGCACCCCCACCCCACATACAAAAGTTTAATAATAAAGAAAATAAAACATCAACTTTGATATTTTGTACAAGAAACTCATTATGAAAAAGAACATATGAAAAATTGAAATAAAGGAATAACCATAAGTAATTTATTTGCTTTTCCCAAATGGATGAAAGAAATGAGAATAAAAAACTATGAGTAACATAGATACTTATTAAAACAAGAAAAACAAGTGAAAATGGAAGAATAAAACCTTATAGATTAAGGTACAAAATCTAGAAACATGAAACACCCATCTAGAAATCCTTCAATTATTCTAATCATGTCGACCAATTCAATTATTCACAACATGAACACCTACAAAATTCCATGCATGTCCTATAATACTTCATAAAACTATTCATAACAAATATCAAGTACTTAGTGTTTGTGTTTTTTTCAAAAATAAAATTGGTAGATTTAATTCAATGTTGTGAAAGTTCTCAACTGATATGAGAATGAAAATTCATTAGCATAACACTATTTAATATTGTTTTTGAGAATTTTTACCTTTAAATAATTTCTCAAAAATTCCTACCTAAACACTTCATTAACACTATAAAAATGCTAGTGAAATTCTAATAGTCATGAAAGGGCTAGGCTTGAGTATATTTGTTTGTGGTATTTCTTTCTTCAAGAGTTTTTTGAATAAATATACATTTTGGACTTCACATTTAGCCAAAAACTAGACTAAACTGTATCAATCTCAAATTTATAACCAAAATGATGATGATTATTACTAGTTCCTTGGGAAATTGTTTCTTTTCATATACACAGTGAGGTTTATGGTAAAAATTAAACATATTTTTAAGTGGATTGATGTGGAAACATTTTTTAGGAAGCTTCTAAGGAGGACAAGACCATTAACGGACACTGTAGTATCCTACACATTGAATATGGAACCATTTCCTCATACAAACTCAAAACTTTAATCGGGATATAGATACATGAAACTGTTGAAAAGAGAATACAAATTTGATTTATTTTAAGGATTTATGACTTTATAACTCATGAACATTTCAAAGAGAAACTTTAAAGTGTTTAAATGATAGTTGTAATCAATGCTTTGAGAAATTAGCAACTGATAAGCCTCAAAATGACACTCATCTAAAAACTCTTCAAAAAATATATTTAGAAATTTTCAAAGTAACGACCCCCATAAAATCTATAAGTTGATTATAAAATGATGTGGCTTACAGGTGAGAATGAGTATAAAATTACAGTAGACTACACATTGAATTTGAAGCCATTTCCTGATGTGACCTTAAAACATTGTCTAGGATCATGATACATGATGCCACTGAAAAAATAATCCAGTATTGATTTAGTATCAAGAGCTACTTTAGCATTCATAAAAATTTCAAATAGAACCTTTAATGATTTAAATGATAGTTTTCATCAATGATCTCACTAATTAAACAGTTCATTAATCATAAGAGATTAAAATGACAGTTCTCATCAATTATTTCAGTAATAAAATGAAATTGGTAATCAATGCTCTTAGTTGGATAGCATATTAAAATATTATAATAGTGGAGATTAAAAAATTACATGTTCTTACTCTAATAAACCTTTTAAGGAGAATAAATTAGAATTTATTTAACAAAAAACATTGAATGATGTGTCAGGAAAAGATCCATTGAACAACACAGTAGGGAATGGATTCATTTAAAAAGAACAAAATATAACTTTAAATAAAAAGATAAAAATTTAACACATTTCCCCAAAAAAAACCCAAACCAAACATGGTTTAATAATATCATAAGTGGAAGAAGGAGATACCTGCGTTTAGGTTTTTTTATAAATTAAATCATTGATAATGGTGATCATAGAATCATTCACAATCATATAAGCAAGATAAAACATTTAATTTTAAAATATTAAACCCCAAAATAAATGTGTATATTACACCTAAGATAATGAAACATCATCAAGTACCTCTATAAATACAACACACCTTCTAACTGAGTGTGTTCAAATAGCATCAGAATCCTTGGTATACTAATTGAAAATGCCAATTGGAATGGATGGTTTCTTAATTCCATGATGAAATCACCAATACCCAAACCACTAACAAACAAAAAACCACTCATGAAAAATAATGAAGAAAATAAAGAGTGAATAGAGCAATATAAACCAACTGTATTATTATGGTAGGGATTTTTCAAGGATGGATTGGTTGGTGCGTCGAAAGAGGTGTGGATGCCACCTGGGAACAAAGTCAGTGAGGAGGTGGGGTGGCCGCATTTGATGGTGGTGTCAGGGGATTAGGGTCATGGAGAGGTCATTAGGGTGGAGGAGGGATGCCAAGAGAAGAGGTTGCCTCCGAGAAGAGAGGGTTGCTGAGAGGATAGGTCATATGAATCCCACTCATGGAAGGTCTCGGTTCGGCTGGTGCACCGATTGGAGGAGGAATGTGCGACAAAGGGGGCGGAGGATGAGAGGAATGCACAACGAAGGGGTTGGGAGGGATCATGCGAGGGAGGGGTGAACATGGTGGAGAATCTAATGAGGATCGATCAGTTGGAGATGAGGGGGAAGGGTGGGAGATGAGTCATGATGAGAGAGGTGATGTGGGTGATGTGGGTGGGAGATGAGTCATGATAGAGTTAAACAAATTGAGAAGTTGTTTCCACGGAACATGGTTTATCTATTGTTATATTTTAACCTATATCCATGGATAAATTAGAATGTGGCTATAGATCCGCAGCTATAGGTCATTTTTCTAGTAGTGGAACATGAGAGAGTTCCAAGGTATTTTTGTTCAGTTGAATTCTATGAAAATGATGATTGATGATGATTTACAGGCATTGTTGATGTTAAGTTCTTTACCGAAGACGCGTGACACATTAGTTTTGTCGGTTAGAAATTCAAATATGAATGGAACTCTCACTGCGGAGATGGTGAAAGATAGAATGTTAAATATTGAATCTAGAAGAAAAGATGAGGGGCATGCAGGTGAATTAGAGGATCTTGTCACTGAAAGACAAGGGAAGCAGAAATTCTAAGGAAGAAGCATATGAAGAGAACCCCATGAATAATGTCTTGAAAGGATTTAGTGATCGAAATATTGATCAAGATATGACATGAAGTGCCATCACTATGGAAATCCCAGACACTTTGTCTAGGAGTGCAGAAAGATGAAAGCAAAGCAGATGAATCGGGATGGTAAGACTCAAAATAATGATGTCGCAGTTGTCAATGAAGAAGTCATTATTGTTTAGGAAGACAATCAGTTCAGTCTTTCAATTCAATACTTGACTTAGGTGATCGCTTCTGGTGCCTCCTACTATGTCACTACAAGAAGAAATTTCTTCTCAACTTACTATTTAGGGAGTTTCAGAAATGTGAAGATGGGAAATGACGGTGCATCTAAAATTAATAGTATTGGTAATATTTTTCTAGAAACTAATGTTGGATAAAGGATATTGTTGAAGAATGTGAGGCACGTTCTTGATATTTACCTCAATTTTATATCTACTGGAATTCTTGACGATGATGGATATGTTAGTTTCTTCAGTGATGGGAAATGGAAGGTTACCAAAGGTAACTTGGTAATTTCAAAAGGAAATAATAATACCTCTCTTTATCTAACAGATGCCAAACTATGTGGAGGATAAGTCAATGCAGCTAGGAAAGATGTTACTATAGAATTTTGGAACAAGCGGCTTAGTCACATGAGCAAGAGAGGAATCTGAATTCTCCCCAGGAAGGATATCTTTCCAGGAATAAAAGGTATGCATCTGGATACTTTTGTTGATTGTATCATGGGAAATAAACATAGAGTATTGTTTCGTGGTTATATATCATCCAGAAAAGCAAATGTTTTATATTTGAATCACACTAATGTCTACATGATAAGCACCAAGACAATGGGAGGTGCTATTTATTTTATTAACTTCATATATGGTCATTATAGAAAAGTATTAGTCTTTTCTTTGAAAACTAAAGATCAAGTGTAGGATATTTTCAAGCGTTTCGTGTGAAGGTGTAAAGACAAATAGAGAGGTGGTTAAAGTGTTTGCGGTCAGATAATGGAGGAGAGTATCGTGGTCTGTTTGAGGAGTGCTGCAAGAGTTTCAGTATCAGGTTGGAAAAATCAGTACCAAAGATGCCTCAACATAACGGTCTTGCTGAGAGGATGAATATAACAATTTTCAATAGAAACAAATGTTTTCCCTCAAATGAAAAACTACCAAACACATTTTGGGGGGTGGTAATGATGATCGTAGTTGATCTTATCAAACTTTCTACATCAGTTCCACTAAACTACAATGTTCCATAAAGTGTCTGGATAGGTAAAGATGTTTCATATAAACACTTGAGAGTATTTGGATGCAGGGCATTTGTTCACATCCTAAAAGATGAGCAGGTGAAGTTGGATGGAAAAGGAAAGCAATGTATCTTTTTGGGATACTCTCATGATGAGTTTTGACACTGAATCTAGGATCCTATTAGCAGGAGAATCCCTGTACGCATAGATGTGGTGTTTCTTCAGGATCAGACGATTGAAGATTTTGAGACACCAGAAAGTGAAAAGAAGTCACAATCTGAGGAAATTCTAATTAGTCTGGAACCAGTATTACCACCACCAATACCATCTAGTATAATATAGATTCATGATACTTATGATACATCACTACCAGGTTATATATCTCTACCTGTTGATACGTCTCTATCATATGATATCCTAGAATATATTCCCCTTAAAGAACAGTTGAGTATATCCACCATAGAATGAAAACTGAGTCATAGATACTCACCAAATGATTATGTGATGCTCATTGATGGGGGAGATCCATATTATTATGATGATGTGATCAGGAGCCATCAGAAGTTGGAATGGAAGAAGTCCATGCAAGATGAGATGAGATCCTTGCACAATAACCGCACATTTGATTTGGTAGGGTTACCACATGGAAAGAAGGCACTCAAGAACAATTGGGTGTACAGAATAAAAGGAGAAGATGGCAGCTCACAGCCACACTCTAGAGACAAAATGGTTGTAAAGGGATTCAGCCAAAATAAAGGTATTGAATTTGATGAAATTTCTTATCCTGTGGTTAAAATGTCTTCTATCGGAGTTATTCTTGGATTGGTGTCTAGTTTGAACTATGAGATTCAACAACTGGATGTAAAGACTATTGGAGTTGGTGACCTAGAACCAACTACTTTGAACTTTATTCATTAATAAATACCATATCACATCTTGATTGTTCTTCTGCATGACAATTCATGTGATAATGTCCTAAGAATAGATATTTCATTAAAGGGTCATAGAATATCCCTACTGTGATGAGAAACTGAAAGTTCCATAACATTGTTCTTGAATATATGTTTTATGGCCAGATGATGTTATTTTAGGGACACAAATAATATAGACTATTAGGGGTGAGGACTCATAAAACTTTGAGGTACCTTCTCATGGTGTGCTCCCTTGGTAATATCCAGGAGGATATTATGAGAATGAGACCCTCCAGTAGGAAATCCACATTTCACAGTTTCATTGGATGTTCCTATCTATGGACATGTGTATTGGTCCTTATATTTTAATATTATTATTAATAGGTATTACAATTTGCGGACTTAGATGTATTGACGAAAACTGTGATGGCACACTATTCACAGTGAGGTAAGATATGTTGGATGTGTCATGAGTAATACTGTATTAATAGATAATGTAATAAAGGATTTGTCCCTTCTGTTCCATAATGGAAGTATATATCTCAGGCCCTTTGAAGGAATTGACATAGCCTAAATAAATTTATGGACATGGTGAGGAATGGGCACGTTCAATTCCATAAAGTCAAAGAAAGAATAAATGAGCACATGGGTTGATGGCACTAGCATGCAACCCGCTTGATTTGAGATATCATGACAATGAGATTACATTATATGGTAAACGTTTTTAGGAGGTGACACGTCATTGCAGCGTTAAATTATTTCTCTATGGGTGCCTTAGTTTGTTGGTAGATGCTAACCTTGAACTTTTGGCTGGCTCCACCTAATGCCACTGAGAAAGAGGCCTAGAGGGTCACACACTAAGTGTCCAAGTATCTCAGTTAAATATTCATTTAATAAGTTGAATAAATATTATTCCTAATTGTGGTTTAATAATTATTCAAGGATGACTGATTACATTTATTTTGACACTAGTTATTCGAGAGAATATATTGTGGGTGAAATAATATATTTATTATTGATTAATGCAGTGATATTTATTTGAGAAATAAATAGCCATCATTCAAGGTCTAATAAATGTGGGGGAGGAAATAAAGAGAATGGAAAAAAAGTAGATGTTGGGTATTTTTTTCCGGAAATTTATGAGAAATAATATTATTTATTTAATTAAATAATATTAGGTGTAATTCGCTAGGTTCATGTCAAGTAATAATAATATTCAACTATTATTATTAGACATGGGTTCTTACTAAGAATTAAATGAAATTAATAAATGATTTCGAGTAATTAATTCATTTTATTATTCTAAGTAATTAAAATCCCAATTATATAATTTTCCTTAGCCTATCCATTTTTGGGGGTTTTTCACAATGGATCTAGAGAAGGATCTCAATCCAAGAGATAATTCTTTTCTTCCAAGAACACTCTCATGCTATGAAAGAGCTCCTCCTCCACCGGATCAAGGCGATCGATGGATGACATCACAAGTAAAGGCTCTTCCGCGCTAGAACCCAAAGATCCCTTCAACGACGTCCAGAGATATGTGGAGCACATGTGGATCACCGCTAGAGGAATACTACAATTGGATTATAGGATGCAACGATGGATCACATCAAATAATGACCAGAAACATCAAGAGAGAGATAATTCCATCAAGGTAATCCTTGTCTTTTAATTAAATTAATTATAACCAACATATGATGATCATCTCTATGGTTCTGGGACTCCCCTCTTTTCTTGTGTTCTTCATTATATTCTAAATATCTAGTGTTTTATTATCATGATGGATCTTGATTTATCATTGTTAACAATAAAAAAATTAAATTCATGTTCCTAATTCTCTGAAAATTGGGTTTTGAATTCTCTAAAATTCAGGTTATGAATTCTTTGAAATTCACATTTCAAATTTCTGGAAATTCAGACTCTAAATTCTTTGAAATTTAGACTCCAAATTCCCCCAAATTTAGAATTTGAATTATTCAGAATTCATACTCCGAATACCTCCGAATTTAGAAACTTAATTCTTCAGAATTCAAATTCCAAATTCATTGAAATTTAGACTCTAAAATATATAGAATGTAGGTTATGAATTCCTTAAAAAATAGAATTTGAATATCCATGATTTATATTCTCCAAATGTTTATTTGGTTAGACTCCAAACTTTATTTTTTCTTGGACTCTGAAAAATATATTTTGTTATGCAATATTATTTTTCTTACACTTGTTATAGTTATGAAACGATATCATATGATATTTTTTTAACTAACAATTGTTTGAGTGGAACATGTACAGGTCCCTCTGAGATTCAAGGAATAATATAACCGTTAGATGAGGGATTTGACCGTTGGAGAAGTGCCTATAAATAATAGCTCATTTGAACGATCTCACACATCTATTGATCACTATAGAGATTACATGTTGTGGAAGTGATTTCCAGAGAGAGAGACTCTCACACCTTGTGCGTACTGAACATCTTGTTCAACTTTCTTTGTGCGACTCTGATTGTTGCTATGATCAATAGAGGGCTTCTGGGGATAGGAAGACAGAGGTGCTAACTACCTTAAATTTTGAGGACTTCTGGGAATAGGAAGATAGAGGTGTTTACTACCTTAAAGTTTGAGGACTTCTAGGGATAGAAAGACAAAGGTGCCAACTAACTTAAAGTTCAAGGGCCTATGGGGATCACAATACAGATTCCGATATTCCTATCGAGATCTTACCCTGGTGTGGGTAAGATATACTTTCTTGAAAGTATAAATCATGGGACCTTTATCCAAGGTTGTTGGATACCCTACTCTTTGGGTTAAAAGATTTCATTCTTGTTACTTGTTTTGTTTTAAATTTATTTCTGTTGTATTTTGATAAATAAAGAAAGTATAATCTTCTTATACATTCATGTACTTTTGTATTCTCTAATAAGTAAGATTCTATATGCTTTAATGTAGAATCTTTTCCTTGTAAACTTTCCTTAAGTTTAATTTCCAAAACCATATTTTCAGAACCTAGTAAGTTTTTAGAACTAAAAGAGGTCTTGCACGTGAGCCTCAACTCAGTTGGTGAGGACTCCTCAAATGCATCCAGGAAACCCAGGATCAAATCTTGGTGGAGGTATTGTAGCAGTACTGTAGCAAGTATTGTAGCAGTACTATAGTTGTACTATAGAAGGTACTGTTTGGAACTGTAGCAGTCAATACTATTCCCCCGTTTGGGCCTTTGGGCCACTGATTTGGTCCCCGAGTCCTTTAAGGCTTTTGGGCCACCCATGCCTTCGGGTTAGTAAGGCCTTAGGGCCACCTCAAGGCCTTTGGGCCACCTTAAGTGCATATGAAAACCGGAAAACCTATAAGGAACAAGCTCTAGAAGGAGGGTGAGCAAGGATATTTCACTATAGTAGAAGCTAAACTGATTGCAAGAATGAGAAGGTATGGCACATTCCATTGGGACAAGCCTGTGCATGCACGAGAAAGCCTAGCCAAACAGCCATGCAAAGGTGGAGAGCTGATTTCACGATGAAGATACTGGGGTGGAGCAGTTCCAAGTAGTTAGTCTAGGTTGTATGTAATGTTTGAAGCCTATGGGCAATGGATTCATCTGAGGCCTACAAGCCATGTAATACATACATCTATGGGCCTTTTAA
Source organism: Viscum album (assembly GCA_963277665.1). Classification (NCBI taxonomy): domain Eukaryota; kingdom Viridiplantae; phylum Streptophyta; class Magnoliopsida; order Santalales; family Viscaceae; genus Viscum; species Viscum album. The sequence goes on from OY728135.1 coordinate 1,000,120,097, forward strand.
GGGTTTCACCTTACCCCTTGAAAGGTGTATTATCAAAATCAAAAAAAATGAAGGCCTTTGGGCTGTTGGAGGAAACGAGTTCTTGTGAATTTACCCTATTTAACTTGGTTAAACATAGTTTTCCTTAAGGTTAAAAATGAATGTTTTTAAACTTACAATTCACCCCCCTGTAATTGAGCATCTACATTCATATTTCAATCATACAATTGGTAGCAGAGGCGGTGTCTGAAATACTTATATTCACATATAGGTTTTCTTGCTCAAGTTTTCATTGTTCTAAATTTTTTCTTTGCCTAGAGATTTTTTTTGCTTACAAACTTTTACTATTAACTAGTTTTTTGTGGAAAAATATTTTTTTGTAGAATGGAAGGAATGAGTGTTGTTTTGATTGAAAATATAAATCCAACTAGACCACCAATATTTGATGGGAATGATTAAGAGTATTGGATAGATCGTATGAATACTTTTTTTATTAATACTGGAGTGGAAAACTTTGGTATGCTTACCGAAGATTACAAGATTCCTGACAATGAAGTCAAAAACATCACCAATCAAGAAAAGTCATAATATTAACTAAACTACAAGGTACACAATACTTTGTTGTGTTCCATGACCAGGAATATATATAGTCAGATTTCTTATTGTGAAGATACAAATTATATCTAGAAGAAATTGGAAGTTACACATTTTGGTACATCCAATGTTATAGAAAATAGAAGAGCTATGCTTAGAGCATAATATCATGGATTTCTATTTCCTTATGAGGAACTAGTTTGCAAAGTGCAACAAAGGTTTATGAAAAATTTTAACAGTCTACAATCTATGGGTGATAAAGGTTTAGATGATGAAACTCTTTTGGACAAGATTATAGATATCATGCCTAATGAGTGGGAATATAAGAGAACAGTTATTGATGAGAATAGGAAACTATCTCAAATTACACTTGATGAGATTTTCGGAACTCTTCTTCAACATGAGACAATAATGAAAAGAGATTCTGATATGAATAAGAAGAAAATTATCAATGGAAGTGTATCCTTTACTACTACTAAAGCCAAGACTCCTGAAAGGGTTACAAGATCCAAGTCTAAGAAAGTCATTGTTTTATCTGAATCTAGTGAAAGTGAACATTCTGATAATGAGATAGCTAATCTTGCTCGAAGTATGAACAAGATATTTGGAAATAAATATTTTCAGTATAGATATAAGAATAAATAAAGAAAATACAAGAAAGAATCATAAGTCACTTGTTATGAATGCAAAAGAGTAGGGAATATCAGGTCGAATTGTCCTATGCTTAAGAAAAAGGATTGAAAGGAAAATAATTTTGAGAGGAATAGAGAGAAGTACTGAAAGGATAAAGCTAATAATGTTTTGAAATCCAATGAAACCTGGAGTTCCCGTGGTGGAGACTCTTCAGATGAATCCTCAGAGTTTGAATCTTCTAGTCAGAAGAATCTTGGTATATTAGCCAGATTACCCATTGAAAATCATTGTCTAATGGCCAAGGTACACAATGATGAATCTATCACTAATGTATCTTTGAATGAAAACTATACTAATGATAAATATTATGAGTCTTAAGATGAAGAATATTCTTATTATGAAGATAATACTTTACCTTATTATGAAAAAGTGTTAAGATTTTCTAAAATTTTTGAGATGGAAAATTATAAACTCAAGAAAAATCTTGATAGGGAAAATTTTAGAATTTATATTCTAACTAAAGAAATTTCAGAACTTTCTAAAGATCTTGATAAGAAAACTTTTTATTTTTAAATTATTTCTAAAAACCTTGAGGAAGTTAATTCTGAGAAAGATAAACTTTCTAAGGATCTTGAAAATGTAATTTCTAAGAAAAAATATTTTAGAGACTAAATCTAGTTCTAAAACTAATGTTTTTTAGGATAAAAACTTGGTTATTAAACTAAAGTTATAAATATTTTCCTTGAGTAATTGTTTGTCAAACTTTACCTCTGGTAAATAAAATTTTGACAAGATGTATTCCCAGATTCAACCCTTAATAAATAGTTCTAGATTTGGTTATACTCATTCTAAACCAATTTTTAGTAATAACTATTTTATTCCTAAAAGTGTTCCATTCTGCACTAAATGTCATTGTAGTAGACATTGGATGAAAATTTCTTCTTTAAACAAAACTCAGTATTTAGGTTTTCATAAAGCTTATTTTTCTAAGAAAATATGGATACCTAAAATCTTACTTTCTGAAATTTCTAGATCCAAGAAAATTTGGATTCCGAAAGTCTAACACTCTTATTTTCAATAAAATAAAGAAATTACCAAAATCAATACATGGTACATGGATAGTGGATGTTCCCCATATATGACTGGTAACAAAAACTTCTTTGAAAAGATTATCAAAACAAAAGGAGGAAAAGTAACTTTTGGAGATAATATTTAGGGAGAAATTATTAGTATAGGTAACATTATTCTTCTTGGAAAAACTTTGATTTCAAATTTTTTATTTGTTAAATGTCTTAAGCACAACCTCATTGGCATAATTCAATTATGTTATGAAGGTTACCATGTGAATTTTAGGAATGATAAGTGCTTAGTACACAATTCCAAGGATGAGTTTATTATTTCTTCCCACATGTAATAGAATGTATACATACTAAACTTAGAAGACCTTAGGATCCAAGATCTACCTTTCCTTGGTGAAATGGAAGATCAACCTTGGTAATGACATAGAAGATTCGGACACTATAACCTTAGGAACTTATGAAAACTCTCAAAAAAAGACTTGTTAAGGATCTACCAGTGCTTAGATTTGATTCTTAAAAAGTTTGTGGTCCTTTTCAATATAGAAAGAAACATAACTCAAGTTTTAAATCAATCAGTGAACTCTCAACTTCTAATGCATTACAGTTAGTGAATATGAATCTTTTCTGTCCAACACAAACTGGAGGCATTTGAGGAAAATATTATGTCTCTTTCTTAGTTGATGATTACACTAGATTTATGTGGGTCTATTTTCTTGTAAATAAATATGAAGCTTTTTCTTATTTCAAAATTTTTAGAGCCCAAGTTAAAAATGAGAAAAACCTTCCATTGATAACTATTCATAGTGATCATATAGGAGAATTTTAAAATTATGATTTTGAATCTTTTTGTAGTAAAAACTCATTACTCATAAATTATCATATCCAAGAACTCCTCAAAAAAATGGTGTTGTTGAAAGAAGAAATTGAATTCTTAAAGAGATAACTAGAACCATGTTGAGGGAATATTCTATAGCTAAACACTTTTGGGATTAAGCTGTAAGTACTGCTTGTTATACTATAAATCGAGTTTCAATTAGACATTTTCTTAATAAAACCCCATATGAGTTATGGAATGGTAGAAAACCTAAACCTTCCGACTTCAAGGTATTTTGTTGCAAAGTATTTATTTTGAATACTAAAGATAATTACATAAATTCACACCCAAATATAATGAAAGAATTTTTTTAGGCTATTACACAACTTCTAAGTCTTATAGAGTTTTAAAAAAAATACTTATTATGTTGAAGAAATTGTGCATGTAAAATTTGATTAAATTATCCCTTTGTTTTTAAACAAACTCAACCTATATCTTCATATGTATTTTCAAAAACTAATTTCAAACTCTTGATAGAAGATCCTTCTGATAAGAAAAATTCTCAAGAATATTTTTTTGAAGCATTTACCCCAGAAGATTTCCTACCATATGTTGATGAACATGTTTTTCAAAACCAAAAACAGTTGTTTCTTAAGAATCATCTTAGTGATAGTATCATTATTGATGTAAATCAACTTGTGAGGACTAGAAGTTCCTTTACAAATGAAGTAGAACATCTATCATTTCTTTCCCAGTTATAAGCAAAAAGCACTGATGAAGATTTAGGTGATGATGATTGGATTAAATCTATGCAAGATGATATAAATGAATTCAAAAGAAAAAAAATCTGGGCCTTGGTTGAAAGACCTAAGAAAACTTCTGTTATTAGAGTAAAATGGGTCTTTAGAAATAATTATTATGAAAATGGAATCATTGTAAGAAATAAGGCTAGATTAGTTGATAAAGGCTATAATCAACAAGAAGTAATAGACTATGAAGAAACCTATGCTTTAGTAGCTAGATTTGAATCTATTCTTATTTTACTTACCTTTGCAGCATTATTCAATTTCAAACTTTTTCAAATGAATGTAAAATTTGATTTTCTGAATGGATTTGGTCAAGATGATGTTTTTGTTGAACAACCTCCTAGTTTTGAAGACACAAAACATCTTATACATGTTTTCAAACTTAAAAATTCTTTATATGTACTTAAATTAGATTCTAGAGCCTGGTATAATAGACTAACGAGATTTTTGTTACAAAATGACTATGTTAAGAGAAATGTTTATCTAATCATTTTTATAAGGAAAGATAAGAAAAATGTTTTTATTGTTCAAATTTATGTTGATGACATTATATTTGGTTCAAATCAGTAATCTTTGATAGATTCATTTGTGGATCTAATGAAATCTGAGTTTGAAATGAGTATGATGGGTGAGTTAACATTTTTCCGAGGTTTTCAAATTTCTCAAAACCTAGAAGAAACTTATATATCTCTATAAAAGTTTATTAAATATCTTCTTGAAAAGTATACATGTGACAACACTAAGTGTATAAGTACTCCCATTGGTACCTCAATCTCACTTTATCTTGATGAAGGTTGTAAACTAGTAGATCAAACAACATTTACAAGTATGATAAGAAGTTTACTATACTTGATATCTAGTCATACAGACTAAATATTTTCAGTATGCTTATGTGATAGATATAAATACAATCCTAATGAATCTCATTTAAATGTAGTGAAAATAATTTTTCACTATTTAAAGGGAATCATGGATTTTGGAATTTTTATTCTTCTAGAAATGATTTTGTTTTAAAAATTTTATCGGATGCTGACTTTGATATATATAGAATGAATAGAAAAAGTATATCTAGAACATTTCATTTCTTAGGATATTTATTAGTTTCTTGGTCATGGAAAAAGCAACACTCTGTAGCACTTTCCACTACTGAAACAGAATATGTAGCAGTTGGAAGTTGTTGTACTCGAGTATTGTGGATGCAACACACACTCACAGACTATGGCATGAGTTTTACCAAAACATAGATATTATGTGATAACACTACTTACATTTCCCTAAATAAAAACCTTGAACATCACTCTCATTCAAAACACATAAATATTAGGCATCACTTTCTTAGGGATCACACACAAAAAGGAGATATCATTCTTCAATTTATCAGAACACAAGATCAACTTTTTGATATTTTCGCAAAATCTTTACACTCTGATAGATTTGAATACATTAAACAAAATTTTGGAATGATAACTATAAGTTAATCCTCCATATTAACTTCATTTTAAAACCTATCTCTTTATAGTAAAAAACTCCATCTCATAGGGGGAGTACATTTTCTTGTTAATCAAAATTTTTGTTAATCAAAATTTTATCAATAAAATTTTTCTTAATCAAAATTTTCTTAATCAAAATTTTCATAATAAAAATTTTCTTAATCAAAATTTTCTTAATCAAAATTTTCGTAATCAATATTTTCGTAATCAAAATTTTCATAATCAAATTTTTTGTAATCAAAATTTTCGTAGTCAAAAAATTTCTTAGTGAATTTTTCATAGTCTAAATTCTCTAATTTTTCAAAATTTTCCTTACTTAAGAAATTTTTTCAGAATCTAAAGTTCTTCAAGAATAATTTTTCTTATTACTGATAATTTTCCTAGAATCCTAGAAAGTATGTTTCCTTTCATAAATTTTCATAATAAATTTTTTAAATTTTGGTATTTTTATCTTGTTTAAGGAATTTTTTTCGGATTTACTTTTACTTAAATCCCAATTTTTATCTTAAAAGCCTCAAAAGATCAAAACCTACCAAATTTCTTCATCGACTATCATCTCAACCATCAGATCTGATAAAGAGTGTTTCCACCATTGGATCTTTTTGAGAAGATGAATTGTCGCCTCAAACGCCTATATAAGGACCCCTCGATGGTTGTCTCACATTGGTTTTCAAATATTTGGTGTGCTGAAACCCTACTACTATACTTAAGGCCCATTTTGATTTTCTAGGTTTTTCCAATTCTGAATGTATTTAGAAGCTTCTCCTCAGAAATAAATGTCATCAGTCAATGAAATATCTGAATGGAATATATTCAGAGAAAGGTTAGTAGATCCTAAATTCTTTGCTAAGTATGATTCTATTATCTCGAAAAATATCAAGTTAAATGGATGGGAGATTTTATGTGTATCCAAACCAAAGGCACAACATCTAGTTTTTACAGAGTTTCTGGTAGAATTCTATGAGTCTGTAAGTTTCTTCATTGAACGAGGGAGAGACAAGTTTTCATTTAAGAGCTATGGAAAGACATATTCCCTTTCATATGGTAAGGCTGAAAAATTAATAGGAATTCTGTATGAGGGTGAAGCTAAGTTTTTTACCCACAAGATATGAGATGTATCAGGTTCATTTGATAAGAATAAGGCTTTTGAGTGCCTTGGTTTGAAATATTTCAAGACTCAAAATATTGCTCATCTCTCAACAAATTTCCGGATTCTTGAGTTATGGGTTCATGGATTTATTATTTTGAGAAAAGGAGACAAGGACTCCTTAAAGAAAAGTGATATCTATATTTTGGATTTTTTGGTGAATCTCAGAAAAATTAATTTGGTAAATTATGTCTTGATTACAATCATGAATATCAAGAATGGGACTCTGAAATCACAGATAATCATTTATTCGGTTATTCTCTCCAAGATTATAGTTCTTTGTCTATAGTCGTTCAAAATCTCTTATAGCTCTAAGAAAGGTCATGTTGCTTAGTGATGATGCACTGAGAATAATGGAGGTTGGTTTTCTAGTAAATCATATGAATTCTATTATTTTTCTAAATCTAAAAGTGAAGACTTATCAAAGAAACTGGAAGTGGTTGAGACTTCAAAGAAGGGTTGTAAGAAGAGAAAGGTAAATAAACCAAAAAAGAAAGAAAAATCTCCTGCTTTTTAGGTAACTCAATCAGCACCACCTAACCCAAATAAGAAAAAGACTTATCCAGATGAAGTGGTTTCCAAGTGGAGAGAAGACAAGAAGAATAAGAAGGAAGGGGAGCCTAGTTTTGGCTTGGACCCTACTGGGGAAAAATCTTTAAAGTTGAAGGTTGCTGAGGATCTTGAGAAGCAAGAAAAAGAAAACAAGCAAAAGAAAAAACCGTATCAAGCCAAGATTGTCGAATATCTTCTCAAGGCTGCTGAAAAAGATTCTGAACAAGTTCGGGTACGAGAATCGTTTTTGCAAGAATCGCTCCCAGTGACTCCGGGAAAGAAGATGGTAATTATGGAACCAGAAGTAGAAGAGGAAATAGTTCATGAAGATAAATTTGAAGAAGAAGAAGAAGAAGAAGGAATTGGTGATATAGATGATATGATAATTCAAGTGGAAGAATATAATGAGAAGGAGAGTCCTTCTGAGATGTTTTCAATCCGAACTTCTGAAGCTGAATCAACCAAAATTCTTTCAAAAGGAAAAGAGAATGAGGAGCATGAAGAAGTAAATAAACCATCTGATGATGAAAGCAGTAACCATGACTTCATTCAGCAAGAGGATCTAGTGGCAGATGCTAAAAAAGGAAAATTTGATGAAGATAAGACATATCAATTATTAGATAGTGAACATGAGTCACCAAAAGCAGTATAGATCATTCCGAAAGTCAATAAGGGAAAACAGTTTTTGGTTGATACACCAAGGAAAGTTGTGGCAAACAAAGATATTTGTGGTTCATTAAAGATAAAATTCGAAGAAATAGAAAAATAATCCTCACCAACCAAACAATCTGATTCAAAATATTCATCTCTGGGACATGACACTGTGGTACAATCTTTGGATAATTTTTTTTGATTCCATTCCTTTATTTCCGAGTATAGACTCGAGGTGACGGATGCTTCAGCACTCATTTAATCAGAAAGTAGATTTAGTTACCATACTTATGGATAAGTTTGTTAGGCTTGAGAATTATTTCAAATCCTTCTTCATTGGATATGAAGCTCACAAAAGATCATGAAAATAAATCACAAAGTGGTCAAGAAAAACAATTGAAGATATGATAATCCTTGATGATTTTCAATAAATTGTGAAAGATGATTTTGACACTGAAGATGGAAAGTTCGAAGATCTTACTAAAAGTTTTGAGGAAAAGCTCAGTCTTGAACAAACAACCCAGAAGTAGGAAGTCAAATATTTGAATGGCAAGCTTAACTTAATTGCTTTTAATTAGAAAAGGGAAAGAGATCTTAGAATTGAGTTTGAAGAAAATCTCAGTAAGCAAGATCTTTTGAAAGCTCAAGCAGAAATTCTTAAGGCTCGGGAAGAAAATATAAAATACTTAGAGAAGAAAAATGAGGATCTGGTTCATTTTCTCAAGCATGTTGAAGAAGATCAAAAGGATATTAAGAGGCTGAAAACCATTGTGAAGAAGTTAATGTAGAAGGATAAAGAAGGATAATTTTTTCCAATCTGATATTTTTTTGTATTTTTTTCTTTGTAAAAATCCATTCAATCATAATGAAATTATGCTTTTTCTTCACATATTTTTTTGTATAGTACTAATATTTCAGGTACCATTTTTTACATTCCCTTTATTCCTTTTTGAAAATCACAAAGGGAAATAAAAGAATGATAAAAAGAATACTAAGTAAATAAGATAATTCCCTAAGTAAGGGAGAGTCTATCTAAAGGGGATTTATTATAAAATAAGTTTTCCTTATTCAATAAAAAGTAAAATCCCTTTTAGGAATACAAGAATACAATCCTTAGGGATTTTAAAACCTAAGAGAGAGTTAGTTGTATTCACTATGATTCATATATAAAGGGAGATAAGTTTTTATTTTCATGTTCATAAAGAAAATTTTTAAGTCCTTATATTCTTTTTCATAAGGATTTTTGTGCTTTCCAAAAAAGGGGAGATTGTTGAGTCAATAAGGTTTCCTTATGACTTTTCCATTCCTCCATGTTTTGAAAATCACAATCACTTTATCATGAGGAAAATAGTTTTTCCCTAAGGATCTGAATATCCATGATTTATGTTCTCTGAATGTTTATTTGGTTAGACTCTAAACTTTATTTTTCCTTAGACTCTGAAAAATAGATTTGGTTAAGTAAACTTATTTTTCTTACACTTGTTATAGTTAGGAAACGATGTCATACAATTTATTTCTAACTAACCATTTTTTGAGTGACACGTGTACCGGTTCCTCTAAGATTCAAGGAAAAATATGATTGTAGGAGTGGGGATATAACCGTTGGAGATGTGCTTAAAAATATGAGCTCAATTGAACAATCTCACACATCTATTGATCACTCTAAAGATTACATGTTGTGGAAGTGATTTCTAGAGAGAGAGAGACTCTCATGCCCTGTGCATACTGAACATATTGTTCAACTTTCTTCGTATGACTCCAATTTTTTTTGTGATCAATCGAGGGCTTCCGGGGATAGGAAGATAGAGGTGATGACTACCTTAAAGTTCTAGGACTTCTGGGGATAGGAAGACAGAGGTGTCGACTACCTTAAATTTCGAGAGCTTGTGGGGATATCAGGTCATATTCCAATATTCCTATCGAGGGCTTACCCTTGTTTGGGTAAAACAGACTCTCTTGAAAGTATAAATCAAGGGACCTTTATCCATGGTTGTTGGATACCCTACTATCTGGGTTAAAATATTTCATACTTATTACTTGTTTTGTTTCAAGTTTATTTCCATTTTATTTTGATAATTAAAGGAATTATAATCTTCTTATAATTTCCTGTACTTTTGTATACTATTATAAGTAAAATTATATATGATTTAAGGTATAATATTTTCCTTGTAATCTTTCCTTATGTTTCATTTCTGGAACCATATTTCCTGAACCTAGAATGTTTGTAGAACTGAAAGAGGTCTTGTGAATTTACCTTGTTTAACTTTGTTAAACATATTTTTCCTTAAGGTTAAAAATGAAAGTTTTTAAACTTACAATTCACCCCCCCCCCCCTCTTGTAATTGAGTATCTACATACATATTTCGATCCTACACATGTCTTGTATTATAGGTTCCATGCACCAAGACGGTCAGCCAAACTAGGTTGTGTCATTGGATCCTATATAAGTCTTTAAGGCTCCATGTGTTGACTAAGAACAGGTGCCACACGATTTCCAAATTACACGTCATGTGTCCCACTAAACATGGAATGTAGTCCCTTCATGTTTGGGTAGGACCGTGTACCTCGTACACTGCTTACCCAACTAAAAATTGTTTAACGCGGATACTACACGGCGTGTGTCCAACTGAACACACCGTGTACTCCGAATATTTCCAAAGTACATTTACACACCTTGTCCCTGAGCATGTACAACAGATGGACAGTGAAAAAAAGTACATGTCGTGTAATCGGAACTACACACCTTGTACTCATCCAAATTATAAATATTTATTAAAATTTCTTATTATATTATACAAACCCTTGAGACATGTACCATAGTGTAGGCGTAAAGATGAGGCACAACACGTGATAGGTTTTTTTTAAATATGTGTGTTTAATTTAACATCTGTGTAATATTCATTTCTACTCATTGGGTAGTTATGAATGGGAATTCACTGGGTTTTCTCCAAGGTACAAGTTACGTACAAAGATAATTTTAAATGAATTTATTTGTTAAAAATTATGATGGATGAGAATCTCAAGGAAATCTAGAAAAGGGGTTTAAGATAAAAGGATTGATTAATTAAAGATAATTAATTGATTGGAGCGTGATTTATCTTAAACAAGAACGATTAAATAATTGAATGCTAGTTTTATTTATGCGTAAATATCATTGCATGTATAGATGATCATGAGCTAGAACAAGACCTTTGTACGTGAATAGTTTCTTTTAATTTATTTATTCAAATTAAATTTGTTGGCCTACGAGCCTTCTCCTCATTAATATATAGAGCCTACGTGAATGATGTTTCTTTTATGTAAAACCCAATTTTACCCCTCAACTACAAGTGAGATAAAATCATATGTAATGGATGGAGCTCCCAAGCTAGTAGAGGCGGTTCAAGTTAGGATCCAAGTTGAAACCAATCCAAGGAGATACAAAGGTGGATAAGTGGAAAGTTATAAACATGAACCCAAAAGGTTCAAGGTGCTTCTCCCCTTGGTCTTGGGTTAGTTTATCAACTGTTAGATAAAATAACCAATAGAACAACCTCATTATCATACCATTTATTTTATTTCTATCAGTTTCATGGTTTATTTATTGTGGGTGTGTTGTCACGATCACACAACTAGTGAATTAAACAAGCATGAAAAATGGAGCTAAAATAAGACCAGATTATGCGTAAATATTATCTTAGACATGGTTAATTACTTAAGTATATCCCACTTAATATTAAAAATCATGTAATAGAAGATAATAAAAAAGAAATTTATGTATAAGGATAAAATCTCTCAAAGAAAATATAAATTCGGTATAGCCTTCCATAATCTTGGTTAGAATCAAAACATAGTTCAAAGTGCTTGACCAACCCTAGTTGGGGTGCTTTCAATTATTGAGGAATTATAATTCAAATATTTGGGTTGACTTGAATTAGTTCACATGAAGGGTTGATTGCCACAGGAGGACTTGGTGTGACCAAGAGGCAAAGGTTGAGGAAATCCAAAATAAAAGGATTTCAGGATTGGGGAGTCCACTCAGTAGATCAAGGAGTTGCGAGTTAATGCAGTTGGAATTTGGAATGCCTAACTAAAACCCTTAAAGTTGTTTTACCAACCATAGTTGGGGTAATTCAAAGGGAAATATGGATCCTTTCCACTAGAATATTCAGGCAATATAATATTCTGAAGTCAATGGTGAGGGCTATTATATTTCGATAAAATGGTGGAAGACTAATTAGTATTAAATTATTTATTTGTCTCAGTTTTATCATGATAAAGTAATAAACTTTTGATCATCTTAATTTATAGAAACAGAAAGAAAAATGACTTCAAACATATCATTGCGAACCATACTTGAGAAGGAAAACCTTCTCACAGGCACTAATTTCTAAGAATGGAATAGGCGTTTACGCGTCAACCTTCACCACGACAGGAAATTTTATGTGCTGGAAGAGACTATTCTAGTTGCGCCTAGAAAAGTGTCCAGTGATGAGAAACTATCTCTCTATATGAAACATATAGATGAGGCCACAAATGTCCAATGTTTTATGCTATCATCCATGTCTAATGAGCTCTTGAAGAAACATGAAAACATGGACACATATAACCTGATGTCTTGCCTTAAGGATATCTATCAAGATAATGTGAGACAGGATAGATATGAGATCTCCAATGATTTGTTCACAAATAATCTTGGAGAGTCTAATCCAGCTGAGCCTCATATATTCAATCATATTGGCTACATTGAACGCCTAGACATCTTAGGGATTATGTTCCCAGATGAGTTGCGTACAGATCTCATCCTATCATCATTCCTCAAGTCCTTCTCTATCTTTATTGTCAACTACAACATGAGCAATAATGAGAAGAGTCTATCGGAACTTCAGACCTTAATTCTCCAGGTGGATAAAGACATGGGGCATGACAAACCCTCAGTCCTTATAGTGAATAAGAAAATGAAGGAAAAGGAAAAGGCGCCAAGGACTTATAAACGGTCTGAAACCCCTGATCACCATCCCTCCAAAAAGGGGAAGATCCAGAGGCAGGGCAAGGAACAAGTGACAGTATGCTTTGCATGTGGTAAGAAAGACCATTGGAAGAGTAATTGCACCCAGATGTGTGGGGATGCTAAAGGTTCGTTTGTAATCAATTGTAATTTCTTCATTTCTACACATTGGGTATTATATATAGATTGTGGGGATCACATATATATTAAAATGTAGGAATCAAATAGATTTAGAAAGATTTCCAGAGGATAGGTGGATCATTGAGATACCAATGGCGTGAGGCTGGCTGTGTTGGCCATTGGTAATTACCATCTATCATTGCCAACTGGAATGATTTTGGTTTTATGTAACTATTATTATGTGGCTAATATTACCAAGAAAATAATTTCTGTATCTTATTTGGGTATGCATGGATTTATTTTCAAATTTTGAAATAAGGTTTGTTTATTTTATAAGAACAACATATGTTATGGTATGGCACATTTAAATAACAGTTTTTATGTATTAAATTATGAAAACCAAGTGTTGTCAATCAATAATGAAACAAATTCACATGACTCATACATCACCTAGTTGTGGCATCACCGTCTCGGTCATGTAAACGAGAAGCACTTGAAAATTCTCTTCCAAGATGGTTATTTAGACTCTACTAAGCTAAAACCACTTGATAAATGTCATGATTTTTTACAAAGTAAAATGACTAAGCTGCCTTTCGGTGGATAGGGTGATAGGGCCACATAGCTTCTAGGATTGGTGAACATATATGTGTGTAGACCATTTCCAGTAGAAGCTAGAGGTTGATATTCTTACTTCATTACTTTTACTAATGATTTGAGTAGATATGGCTATGTTTACTTAAGGAGGTATAAGTTAGAGTCCTTAGAGAAATTTAAGGAATTCAATAATGAAGTAGAGAATCATCTTTGTAAGAAGATAAAGAAACTTCTATCAGATCGAGGTGGAGAATATCTGAACCAAGAGTTCATCGATCTTCTATTGGAGTATGGGATTCTATCTCAGCTCACTCCTTATACACCACAGTGGAATGGTGTTATTGAAAGGAAGAATCACACCTTGTTGGACATGGTGATGTCGATGATGAGTCATGCGGATCTTCCATTATCCTTTTGGAGATATGCATTACAAACTATAGCATACACATTAAATAGAGTGCTAACTAAGGTGGCAAATAGAATTCCCTCAGAGTTATGGAATGGAAAGAAACTCATTTTGTCACGCACATGTGTATGGGGATGCGAGGCATTTTTTAAGGACTTCTCAGGAAAAAAACTAGAACCTCGGGGAATCAGGTATATCTTTATAGGATATCTCAAGAAAACGAAAGGATATTACCTATATAACCCTTCAGACAAGAAAGTGACTATCGCTATACAAGACATCTTTCTTGAGAGGGATCACATCCTCAAAAAGGATAGTGGGAGCAAGATTGACTTCAATGAAGTTGATGCTTAAGATACACAGGAGTTGGTACAAGAAATATTTCCACAGGTTCCTATGGAAGAGGTTCCAGAAACACAAGTACTGTGTAGGAGCTCAAGAGAGGTAAGGGAACTAGAGAGATTTGGATTCCTAGTCACCGAGAATGGTGAATCATTATTATTGGACAATGATGAACCTCTCTCCTACGAAGAAGTAGTAGAAAGCTCAGAAGCTGAAAGATGGCTAGATGCAATGAATTCTGAGATGGATTCCATATATCATAACCAAGTATGGGTTTTGGTCGATGAGACAGTTGATGTAAATCCTATTGGATGCAAATGGGTATTCAAGAGAAAACTGGACATGGCAGGTCAAGTTAGCACCTATAAAGGAAGGATAGTGGATAAAGGATTCAGACAGTATCAAGGAATTGAATAGGATGAAACCTTATTTCCATTTTCCATGTTTAAATCCATAAGAATCATACTTTATATAGCATCTTACCATGACTATGAGATTTGTAAAATGGATGTCAAAATAGAATTCCTTAACGGGAACCTTCAGGAAGATGTCTATATGACACAAACAGAAGGTTTTGTGACACCAGGTGAAGCCAAACAGGTTTGCAAGTTGCAGAAATCCATTCATGGATTAATTCAAGCATCCAGGTCATGGAACATTAGATTTAATAAAGCCCTAAAATAAGTTTGTTTCATTAAGAACGAATGTGAGCAATGTGTTTATAATAAGTTTAATGGGAATGTGGTTTTTTATCCTAGTAGTATATGTTAACGAAATATTGCTTATTGGAAATGATGTACCAGTCTTACAGTTAGTTAAGGACTGGTTCAATAAGTGTTTCTCCACGAAGGACTTGGGTGAAGAAGCTTACATTATAGGGATCAAGATCATTCGTGATAGATCCACAAGGCTGTTTGGACTAAGTCAGGGTACATACATTGACCAGATACTAAAGAGATTTAGTATGGAACAATCCAAGAGGGGATTGGTTCCAGTGTCGCATAGCCTGCATCTTTCTAAGAAAATGTGTCCTCATACACAACAAGAGAAAGATATAATGAGTAAGATCATGTATGCTTCTACTATAGGATCCATCATGTATTCCATGTTATATACCAGACTTGATGTTGTCTATGCACTGAGCATGGTAGGAAGAAATCATGCATATCCAGGAGAACAACATTGGAATGTGGTTAAGACTATCCTTAAGTATCTGATAAGAACTAAGGATATGTTCCTGGTGTATGGAGGAGAAGAGGAACTTGGCATAAGATGGTATGTTGATGCTTATTTTTAGACAGATTAGAACGATCTGAAGTCAAAATCTTATATCTCAATAGAGGAGTTGTGAGCTAAAGAGTTCAAAGAAACAAGTTGTCGCAGATTCTACAGTGGAGTCTGAATATATACCGTGTTCTGATGTAGCCAAGGAAACCATCCGGATTCGGAACTTTTTCCAGGAGCTTGATGTGTTGCCTATAAGTAAAGATTCTATCGCATTGTATTGTGATAATTCTGTAGTAGTGGCTCTTGCAAAAGAACCAAGGTCACATCAAAGGACAAAACACATTCTCTGAAAGTATCACCTCTTGAGGGATTTTTATCAAAGGGGTAAAGTTGCAGTGAGCAGAGTGTCCATGGAAGAGAACGTGGAAAACCCCATGACTAAAGTCATATCTCAGTAGAAGCATGAATATCATGTGAGACCTAACAGGTTAAATGTTGTTAGCAGTTGGCTCTAGTCCAAATGGGTTTCTGTTGGAGTTGGTGTCCTAGAACCAACTACTTTTTACTTTATTTATTAATAAATACTTTATCACATCTTGGTTGTTCTTCTACATGACAATTCATGTAAAAATTTCCTAAGGATAGCTATTTCAATAAAGGGTCATAGCGGATCCCTACTATGATGAGAACCCGGATGTTCCATAACACTATTCTTGAATATATGTTCTATGGCCAAATGGTGTTATTTAGGGGACAAAAATAATATAGGCCATTATGGGTGAGGACTCATAAAACCTTAAGGCACATTCTCATGATGTGAACCCTTGGTAATATCTAGTAGGATATTATGAGAACGAGACCCGCCAGTAGTAAATCCACATTTCAGAGTGTCATTGGATGTTCCTATCTGCGAATGTGTGTGTTGGTCCTTGGAATTTAAGATTATTATTAATGAGTATTACAACTCATGCACTTAGATGTATTGACGAAAACTATGACAACACACTGTTCACAGTGAGGTATGATATGTTGGGTCTGTCATTAGTAATACTACATTAATAGATAATGTGAGAAAGGATCTTTCCCTTCTATTTCATAACAGAAGTAGATATATCAGTCCCTCAGATGGAATTGATATAGCCTAAATAAATCCATGGCCATAGTGAGGAATGGGAAAGTTCAATTTCAGAAAGTCAAAGAAGGAATAATCGAGCACATGAGTTGATGACACTAGCATGCAACCCACTTGATTCAAGATATCGAGACAATGAGATTACATTAGATGGTAAGCAGTCATAGGAGGTGACATGTCATTGCGGCATTAACTTCTTTCTCTATGGGTTCCTGGGCGTGTTGCTAGACACTAACCTTGGACTTTAGGCAGGCTTCGCCTAATTCCACTGATAAAGAGTCTTAGAGGGTCACACACTAAGTGTGTCCAAGTATCTCAGTTGAATATTAATTTAACAAGTTGAATAAAGATTATTCCCGATTGTGGTGTAATAATTATTCAAGGATGCCTGATCACATTTATTTTGACACTAGTTATTCGAGAGAATATATTGTGGGTGAAGTAATATATTTATTAGCGAGTAATACAATGATTTTATTTGAGAAATAAATTTTCATTACTCAAGGTCTAATAAATTTGGAGTAAATAAAGAGAATGGAAAAACAAAAGTACACGCCATGTATATTAATATACACGCCGTGTATTTTTTCTGAGAATTTAGGAGAAATAATATTATTTATTTAATAAAATAATATTAGGTGTAATTATCTAGGTGCATTTCAAGTAATAATAATAGTAAACTGTTATTATTAAACATGGGGTCTTACTAAGAATTAAATGAAATGAATAAATGTTTTCGGGTAATTAATTCATTTTATTATTCTATGTAATTAAAATCCCAATTATATAATTCTCATTATCCTAGCCATTTTTGTGGGTTGTGCACAATGGATCTAGAGAAATCTCTCAAGCCAAGAAATAATTCTTTTCTTCCAAGAACACTCTCAAGCTATGAGAGAGAGATCCTCCTCCACCGGATCAAGGCGATCGAAGGCAGACCTCGCAAGTGAAGGCTCTCCCACGCTAGCACCCATAGATCCCTTCAACGACATCCATAGATATATGGAGCATGTGTGGATCACCGCTAGAGGAATCTCACACTTGGATTCTATGATGCAATGACGGATCACATCATATCATGACTGGAAACATCAACAGAGAGAGAATTCCATCAAGGTAATTCTTGTCTTTTAAATAAATTAATTATAACCAACATATGATGATCCTCTCTATGGTTCTGGGACTCCCCTATTTTCTTTCGTTATTTGTTCTATTCCGAAGATAAATAATTTTATTATCGTGACAGATCTCATATTGATCGTTGTTAACGGAAAAAAATTAAAGTTGGGTACACCCAACCAACGTGCTTCCGCTACACCCAGAATCTACAAAGACAGTATTCTTACATGGTGATCTTGATGAGGAGATATACATAAAGAAACCCGAGGGATTTCAGGTGAAATGAAAAGAAAACCTGGTGTTAAAGCTTAATAAAAGTTTATATGGTCTAAAACAGGCTCTAAGAAAATGGTATAGGAAATTCAACTCATTCATAGATAAAAATGAGTACAGAAGGATGATTGATGATCATTGTGTTTTCACCAAATAGTTTTCTGATGGTGATTTCATTATCTTGTTTCTTTATGTTGATGATATGATGATTATTGGAAGAGAAATCACCAAGATTGAAAGGTTGAAGAAAGAGTTGAACAAGTCTTTTGAAATGAAGGACTTGGGAGATGCTACTCAGATTCTTGGTATGGTGATTACTCGTGACAAGAGGAATCGCAAGATTTGGTTATCTCAGGAGTAATACATTGAGAAGATTCTTGAAAGATTCAACATGACTAAAACAAAACCAGTCAACACTCCACTTTCAAGTCATTTCAAGCTTACGACAGGTCAGAATCCTTCAACTGAAGAGAAGAAAGCAGAAATGGAAAAATTTTCATATCAATCAACAGTTGGCA
This sequence comes from Viscum album, assembly GCA_963277665.1. Taxonomy (NCBI): domain Eukaryota; kingdom Viridiplantae; phylum Streptophyta; class Magnoliopsida; order Santalales; family Viscaceae; genus Viscum; species Viscum album. Next base: position 1,000,138,560 of record OY728135.1, read on the forward strand.
GTCTTATGTATGTCATGGTGTGCACCAGACCAAATATTTCTCACGTTGTTGGAGTTGTGAGTATATTCTTATCAAATCTAGGAAAAGAGAATTAGACAGCAATCAAATGGGTATTGAGGTATCTCAGAGGTAAATCTAGTCATTGTTTAGGTTTTGGAAGTGATAAACCTGTTTTGGAAGGATACACAGATGTATATTTGGGTGGAGATATAGACACGAGGAAATCCATTTCTAGATACCTGATATCATTTACAGGGGGAGCAGTCTCATGGAAATCACGATTTCAGAAGTGTGTTGTCTTATCCACCATAGAAGCAGAATATATTGTGGTTACTGAGGGATGCAAGAAGATGTTGTGGATGAAGAAGTTTTTACAGGAGCTGGGACAGAGTCAAGAGAATTATATTCTTTTAGAGTGTTATTCATCTCAGCAAGAACCTAGTATTTCATTCTAGGTCTAAACACATTGATGTGCGGTATCACTGGATCTGAAATGTGTTGGATGAAAGATTTTTGAATGTTGAAAAAATCCACACCAATGGTAATGGGGCAGACATGATGATGAAGGTTCTACTGAAAGAGAAGTTGGACGTATGTAAAGAGATTGTGGATCTAGCTTCTACCTCAAATTGGTTGTGAGAGAGAGATTTTTGAGGGCCACTCCCATTTTTGAGAGAAATCAACAGAAAGGAAAAAAAGAAGTATGCAACTTCCTTGGATGACAACAACCCAAGTGCTGAAACTTCATCCATGGTTTGGCAGCCAATCTAGACAAAACCTACCGTTGAGGCTCCCAGCGGAGAGAGTTTCTTCAAGGTTTGATGAACAACCTCGAACCAACCATTGAATATGTTGATAAATCTTATCTTTAAAACGTGATTGAATGTCATGATTTTGTAACAATCATCAAAAACTATGACACATTTATTCAAAGATGAAATAAACATCTGACCCTCTTTTTATGTGGACATAGGCATCATTGCCGAATCAGGTAAATTCTGTACCTTCTTCATTTTTATTTTTTGGTTATGTTCGTTTTCATCATCACGAACTTCCGTTTCCCCCAATATAAAGGAGTAAATGGATTCGATGGGAGAGAATGAGCGTCTGAGTCTTCCTCTTTTCCTTCTTCGACTGAATTTTCAATCGATGTCCCACTGGAGGCATTGCCTCATGATCCGGGAAATTCCAGGTTTCATTGTAGTTCTGTTGGAAAAGGTAGATCTTCTTGTCTGTGTTATTTTGTTGAGGTGCTTGGAGGAACTTCTGGATCGGCTCATGATGGGCATGTTTGTATCCCTCCAGCTCCACGGTGTTCAAGGAAGGTTGAAGGGTGTCCAAAGGAAGATTTTTCAGAAGAGGAAATCAGAGCTGCAGTGATTTTTTACAATCTCACTCTAGTGGCCTCTTTTGGGAATGATAAATGAACTCTCGCCTACTTCATAGATTTTGTTAGTTCTTGGGTGCTTCAGCATCAATCGGCCATCTCAGTGCTCTCAAGATCTACTTTCTGCATTCATTTGGCGTTTTGGAATGACTTTGTTCTTTCTTGGTCCAGGGAGGCTCGTAGGTGTGGATCTTGGAGATTCACATAATATAGATGGACACGTGATAAACATTTTATAAAGTAATCGAGCTTGGCTGTGATGTGGATTAAATTACTAGGTCTTCCTTTTCCTTTTCATAATCCATCGATGATTCAATCCTTGTGTAACACTGTGTTTGGTGAGATTTTAGTAAAAGAAAAGAAATGATTTGATAGTTTATAAAGGAAAAGAAAAGAAAAGAAATGATTGTGATTTCTCTCCTTGTGTTTGGATCAATAACATAATAAAAGAAAAGAAATGATTTTGATTTCTCTCCATCATGTTTGGTGACATTTTTTAAAAGAAAAGATATTATTTTGGTGCAAATGACACAAATAACCTTTGTTAAAAAATAACACATACACATGGAATTAAAGGGCATACTTGCTTAATATAAAAGCAACTATCGATTAGATCCACACAGACACCTCACCTACCACCATGTCTATCCAACATCAATAATTTATGTTAAATGACACAAATAACCTTTTGAAAAAATGTATTTTTATTACCTTTTGTATAAAAAATAAAAAAATTATAATTTGAATTTTAATCAATCATTATCTTTCATATCACCAAAATTAGGTAGACATTAAACTAAAACCATATATTAATACAAATTATAAAATTTAAAAAAATAATTAAATATAATCAAAATTATATATATAATTTATTAATTCAAAATTATTAATTCAAGGTAATCAAAATTATACATTCAAAATTATTAATTAAAAAAATTATTAAATCAAAACAATTATCAATTCAAAATTATTAATTGAAAATAATTACTAATTCAAAATAGTTATTAATTCTAAATTATTAATTGAAAGTATTTATTAATTCAAAATTAGTTATAAATTATTTATATAACCAAAATTAGGTAAACATTAAACTACAAACTTATATTAATACAAATTATAAAATTTTAAAAAGAATAATTAAAGACAATCAAAAAAAATTATATAATTTATTAATTCAAAATTATTAATTCAAGGTAATCAAAGTTATACATTCAAAATTATCAATTAAAATAATAATTAATTCAAAATCATTATTAATTCAAAATGATTAATTTAAAATAATTATTAATTCAAAATAGTTATTAATTCAAAATTATTAATTGAAAATATTTATTAATTCAAAATTTGTTATAAATTATTTATATAACCAAAATTAGGTAAACATTAAACTACAAACATATATTAATACAAATTAAAAATTTAAAAAAATTAATTAAAGATAATCAAAATTATTTATATAATTTATTAATTCAAAATTATTAATTCAAGGTAATCAAAATTATACATTCAAAATTATTAATTCAAAAAATATTAATTCAAAATTATTATTAATTAAAAATTATTAATTCAAAATAATTACTAATTCAAAATAGTTATTAATTCAATATTATTAATTGAAAATATTTATTAATTCAAAATTAGTTATAAATTATTTATATAAACTATTAATTCAAGATAATCATAATTATTTATATTCAAAATCATCTATAATCAGAATTATTTGTAAATTATTTATGATTATTTATATAAAAATAATTAGATGTAATCAAAATTATTTATATACACATTATCAAAATTATTTATACTTGATTGTTATTATTATTTATAAATTATATTGAACTTTGAAAAATCATTATTTATAAATTACAGCTAACAAAATATTTAGATACCCATGAAAATATTGTTTGTTATTATTATTAATAATGAAAAATATGTTCATTTATATAAATATTAATTCAAGAAAATAGTATAGCCATGAATAAGACAAACATTTATCTTTTTTTATGAAATTCAACGCACCATAACTTTGAATTTATCAATCAAATATATTGTATTTCTTATTACAATGAGCGTGTATAAATTATCTAGGAAAATATTATAATCATGCATGTACTGCACAAGATATTTCATAAGTACCTCAAAAGTTTTAAAAATTAAACACGAATAAAGAAACAATTCAACAGGGTCATATATCATTCAAACCAAAAACAGAAAATAATCATAACACAACAAATTAAATGATAAAAGATGACAACATACAAGCATCTAATCAAATGATACCATTATTTGACATTTTCAAAAATAATAATAACCAAAACATCTTTCATTGAAAACACAAGATGACATAACTCGAATAAATGACATTGTTTGAAACTAACAGTTAACAACGATTTTGAGGATCATGCATCATAGCATCTAAAGTCACCTTCCTAAACTCCACTAGGAAATTTAGGAATTGATTTGTCCTCTCTGTCTTCTTGGTAAGAAATAGATATGCCTCGGTAATAAGTTCTAGAGAAATTACTATTTCTTGTAGTGCTTGATGCACCTCTCTACCTGGTAACCATCCTTGAGGTCTAGCCAAATATGAATTTACCTCCCTCATGACAGCTACAACTTCATGCAATGTCATCTTTAGTATTTCAATGTCTTTTTCATTACCATATAAGCTCTTTCGCTTCCTTTTTTATAATATTTTCACCTGGAGAAGGCACTGCATCTGAATCCACATCTGCTGAGTTGAAATTATACAAGTTTGCTGCATTTTGAAACATCATTTCGGCAATCTATTCAATTGTATCTTCATTGATGTTATTGGATGAGTAGTTCCACTCTTGCACTTTCTCTTTAGCGATTTGAGCATCTGCACCTGTCGCTCTGTCTTTTCCAAAAATTTCAGAAAGTTTTTCATAATTACCAATGGGAGTATGCTTCCATTTCTCAGCATAAGGCTTTACCTTTTATGGGAATATATATACACACACACAAGAAAAAAATGTTATAATTGTGTATAGTTTTAATTTTCAGGAAAAAAACATAAATTAAATTAAATTACAATGCATACCTCAATCAATGCCTTCCATACTTCAGGTTCAACAGAAAACATTTGCGAGATTGGACTCCATGCAAAACTGCTAGTATGCTTAAATAAATCATAACATTCCGCAAAATGTTCTTTAACTGTCTTAAGTCAATTCTTTATCTTAGCCTTATCCAAAGATAAGTTAAACTTCTCTCGTATTTCTTTAACAATATTATCATATGCCGAAGTAGTGAAAGTACCATTGGCCATATTCCCTTCAACATGTTGATGATATAAAGCTTCAATCAGTCCACCATCCATCTGATTTGTCCATGACAACTTTTCTCTTTTACAATCCTCTCGCTTTTGTATTTTTTTACTCATTGTAATAACCTACATTAAAAATAATTAATACAAAAATAGTCATAAATAAGAAAAATTTCAAAATATTTGATATTTCTGACAATCTATCAAAATGAAATAAAATCATAAAGATTAAAAATTAAAAACAAGGAATATCATACTTGAATAATGAAACCATGTTGGTAAAATAAGTTCATAACATGAGACAAACATGGTTCGTCTTTAATTATTAACATAATCAAACCACATATGAGTTGCAATTTCATCTCTAATTTGCTCCCCTTTTTTTCATCTTCACCAGTGTCTATTCGCTCGCTAGCTGCTTGTTCAACTTCATAATGATTTTCAAGGTCATTATCCACCTTAGCAAGAAGATTTTCATCTGGATCCACACCCATTAGAATGTTGTGTAGTATGCAACAAACTAATATGATATTTGATTGTGTCTTCACCGAGTACATAGAGTCTGTTGTAGTTGATATAATTGGAAATCGTTTCTTTAAAACGCCAAAAGCTCTCTCAATAGCATTACGCAAAGAAGCATGTCGATTATTAAATAACTCTCGAGCATTTTCTGGAGGATGATTTGAGTACTCTTTCAAATGATAACGTACACCTCTATAGAGTGGTATAAGGACACTCCGTAACATATACCCCACATCAACGAGATAAAATTTTCCTATTTCAAATAAAAAATGTCGTTACGCAAAATAAATCAATTTACTTATTTTAACAAGCAAAATTAAGTTGAGTAGAAATTACCGATCGGTAGTCTCAATTTGTCTTCTCTAGATAATGTATTTTTGATAATTCTCGAGTTTGATGCGGTTCCCTCCCATCCAGGCAATACATAGGTAAACATTAGATCAAATGTATATGCACATAGTATGTTCAGTGTGGGATAACCTTTTTTACCACGATATCTTGGTGCATCATTATTAGAAACTTTGACACGAACATGTGTTCCATCCAATGCTCCAATACAATCTTACCAGTTAATATATTTTATGATAATTTTTTAAAATATAAAGATAAAATGAATTGTAAATTGAAATAATGATTGAATTATTTAAAATGTACCTTAAAATATGGGTGAAATCTTCCACTATTGAGTATCAGGAGAGAAACTTCAGATCCATCGGGTTGGCATATAAATTTATCTTCTAATGAAATCATTGCTCTCAAAAAAGAATGAAAATGTCTACTTGTTGTTTCACTGGATCGAGGAAAAAAAGGAAACATTTCTATTTTTTACATTATGTGACAGGATATAAAGACATTTTGCAACCTATTCTTCAATTGTTGAAAACTTTGTCGGTTTCATACCACCATGTATTTCGAGCATTGAACACAAATTTGAAAAAGCATGTGGTCCCATACAAATTATGTTACGACAATCATTTTCACATTTAAGTTGATCCATGAGTTCAACTAGAACTTTTTGACATTTCACATAATCAATGGATTGGTTTATCTGTTTTTTACGATGATAGATTTTACGGGAATACCAAAATACCACTACACGACGTATGAGTTCAACAACTGCTATCTTCCGGCTTACATCTCATTTAATTAAAGGATTATTCAATGCTTCATCTTGTTGGTCCATAAGGCCTACAATTGTTTTTAAACGTGATTCAATAAAATTTATTTAATGAAACCATAGAAAGAGATATATGTAATTGACAATTAAAATATAATGGAATATGACATGTAGAAAATAAACAATTAATATTTCATATAAAAAATCACCTTATAGCTTTTTTAATATAATTTATAAAAGTATCTTTATAATATTAATATTCTATATTAAATAAAAATATTTTTTTATAGATAATGCATTAGTAATATTCATAATTTTACTTATTTGTATAAATAATAAATTTTATAATATAACCTAATAATAAATCTGTATAATACATTATAAAATATATAAATCATAAATTTTGTAATATAACAAAATAATAAATCTATAATAAACCTATGACGAACCTATGACAAACCTATAACACAAATATGGTAAACCTGTAGTACAAATATAAAATATAATTGACAATAAATTTATGATAAACCATAAATTTTGTAATATAAAATAATAAAATAATAAAATAAATTTTGTAATATAACAAAATAAAATTGACAATAATTAATAAAAATAATGTAACAAAAATAACTTTTATAACAAAATAAAATAATGTAACAAAAAAAAGTTTAAATCATAAATTTTGTAATATAACAAAATAATAAATCTATGATAGCACAAATATGAAATATAATTGACTATAATTAAAATAAAATTGATCTTGTACAGTTTTCAATAATATATAAATTAATATGACCCATATACCAATAAATAAACACAAATTGTTGATTGCAATGCATTGTTTTTTCTTACACTCATTTCAATATGTATGACTATTTGTATTATCATTACATAAACCTCTAAAGAATTAATATATTCATAATTTAAATAGTAATCGTATACTGAAATCGAAAAAAAGTTGCAAGTATAAATTATTAATCTAAAAAACAACTAATTGTAAATCAACATATCATTATAAAACAAAATATAAGAATTGCAACAAATAAATTATTTACAACAATGCAGAAGACGAAATCTTTGAATGCATGGAGATGAAGTGGACCGGCTGAAAATTGAATGTCGAAAAATAGTAGCTGGGATGGAGGGACAGTATGAGGATTGTATCGGTGTTGAATAGGAAGGAGTGTGGGAATGGTGATCTGGTGTGTTTATATAGAGGTGTAAGACTAATATTGAAATATATAAAATAAGTTGATATATTTCTTTCTGAATCGTCCCGATTTTGGGACGATTCGAAAATAAATGAAATCCGGTGCCGGAGAGAAATCGATTTCTATCCCCTTCCGTCCCCTCGCATTTCCCTCCTTCACCTTGAGAATGCCAAAGGGGAGATTTCTGTTTCTCTTCGTTCAAATCATTTTTTCCCTGTTCGAATCACCGGTGCCAAACCAGCCCTAATTCCTTGGTGAGATTTCTCTGCTCGGATGTTGCCACTCAAAGCCTTCAGTCGGTGTCTGCTCCTTGAATCTGTGTTGAGGTTTATCTAGCAGCTCCCCTGCCACCGCATCTACTTGTCAGGGCAGGTGAGGGTCTTACCTGGTGGAAACACTTGTTTTATCAGAATATTCATCATTATTGTGGGCATTGCGGTAGCCAAGGTCACTCGTCATATTTCTGCCGCCGCAGGGTTCAAGAGCCTCAGGGTTCAAAGGAGAAATGTTTGGAAACACAAATGACTCCTCAATCAGGCGGTCCTCCAAAGGGATTTCTGGGTCAATCAGAGGTAGCTCCGGGGTGGTCAATGGCGGCTCCCCTAAAATAGGAGTGTGGGATCTCCAAAAAGATGGCAATTTCAAATTCTTTCGATGCACCACACGCACCTGTTGTTAGGTCCCTCTTTTCAGCGGAGGTGTCAGACCTTCTGCATGTGCAATCTACAGTGTCCCTCAAAGCCATCTTTTCTGCAGGGGATCTTTGTTGATGTGAGGGCTATCCAGGTTTTGGCCATGGCTACGCCAGTTGTTCAACCGGTTTCCTCAGGGTTGTCGGAGGCAAAGCTTTTGAATTGTAAAGACTCAACTCCACGAAAAGACATTGGATAGTGTTATGCCAAATTTAGACTAGAAGATTATCTTATGCTCGGAAGATGGATGTTATCTCGATCCTTTAGGAAAATCAGCGAACAAAGATAAAAACGAGATGATACCCTCATGCTTTAATCCCGGGTTTCCAAACTCTCCTCGCTATCCCAAACTGTTAAAGAGGGATTCCTCAGTTTACATTCTTGGTGCGATGTCACTAAATTGGATGTTGGTGATGGAAGATCCTCCAGCAAAAGAACGTAATTTGCACAGTCTGGCGCTCAATGAAAATGATAATGGGAGGGGCGGCAAGTCCCCCATGAGCAGCAGACCGGTTACTCATGCCATGTATTACACCAAATGTAATACTTCAGATAGAACATCGTTGTGGCAGGACTTGAAAAACTTCATAGCCAGGTTAGACTGGTGTCTGGTGAACATGCAAGGTATGGATTCCTTTTCTAAAACTAATGTCACTCATCTCAGCCAATAATTATCGGATCATATCCCTATAGTATTTACAATCAAGAAGGATTCTGGAAGGAAGCTGCGTTTTTCCTACTCAAGCAGCTGGTCTAAATTGTAAGGTTTTTTCATCTGATGGTCAGCAACTCGTGGAATCATCAAATAGGCAGCAATGCTTGGGTGGACTTCTCATCGTCTCAAGCGCTTAATATGTAAGAGCTCAAGGAATGGATTCCTAGAAGATCATCCAATGTGTATATTTTGGAATGGATTAAAATGGATATTGATAACATGGGAGAGAGACTTCAGTAGAATTGGGATGATGATATTTTCATCAGACTCAACGAGAAGAGAAGCGAACTGTCTGAAAAATTATTGGCGATTGAAAGTGTCTACAGAGAAAGATCAGTGGCGACTTGGCTAAGAGAGGGGGATAGAAACACATCCTATTTTCCAGGCCTACCTCAAGGAAAATAGAGCTACTAGGAAGATCAATCCGAAGCTGCCAGATGGGTCTCATATGGGAGACATTGATGTTGCAGGAAAGATGGCTCTGATTTTTTTTAAGGATCTTCTGGCATGAGAGCTTATGATGGATAAACCGTGAGAGAATCTTCTGATGGTCTTCCCATCATGAGATGCACTCCAAGACTGGTAGAGATGGAAGACAGTGAACGTTTTTTTTGACATGCCGGATAAGGAGGAAATGAAAGAAGTTGTGTTCAGCATGAAACCAGATAGTGCTCCCGAACAAGATGGTTTTCCGAGATTATTTTTTACAGCGACTTGGGACATCATTAAAGAGCATATTAAGGTGGATATTTGGGACTTCTTAAAAGGTGGGGCTCTATCGATAACAATGAGTGCTTCCAGAGTTCTCATACCAAAGATTCTCCGGACTGAATCTATATATAATTACCTCCCAATTTGTCTATACAATTACATTTATAAGATCCTAAAAAACCTCTTAAACAAAAGAATCATCTAGGTCATTCCAAATCTAGTCTCAAAAGAACAACATAGATTTATTCAAGGTGAAAGCATTCAAGTTGCTGTGGGGATTACAGATGGCATGGTTGAAGATATTAATAAGAAGACAATTGGGTCCAATGTTATCATCAAAGTTGATATGGATAAGGCGTATGACAGGATTGAGTGGAGATTTGTAATCAAAGTAATGAGTAAGTTTTAGTTCTCAGAAGTAGCTTGTGACCTTCTATTTAGATGTTATTCCACCCCTTGTATTTCCTTATCTCTTATGGGAAAGAGCTTCGGTTTCTTCAAGATCGTGAGGGGCCTTAGGCAAGGTGACCCTATTTCTCCATGTTTATTTATCATTGCTCAAGATGCTCTCTCAAGGAAGATCAAAAAGTTTATCGAAGAGGCGGTCATTCTGCCTCATAAGGACAGGATATGGGATAGTATTATATCTGATATTGTGTTTGATGATGATATTTTACTGTTCATGAATGGTAGGATAAAATCTATCAATGGGATGAATATTATTATGGATGAATATGGCTCCCAAAGTGGTCAAAGAATTAATCAAGGAACTACATGTCCATAAAATGATCAGATAGGCAAAGTAGGAGGATTCAATGTAAACTTGGAATGCAGCGGCACAACTTCCCTATGGTGTATCTGGGGGTTCCTATTTCGGATGGACGAATAGTAAAATTCATGTTTGAAGGTATCATCAATAAGATTACATGGCATATTTTCAACTAGAAAAATAGCTTACTCTCTTTTTTTGGTTGTATTACTCTAATAAATAGCGTGCTTACATCTATCCCAATGCATGTGTTGTTAGTGATCAAGGATCTGAAGGGGACGATTGATCTTCTAGAAAAAATCATGACGAATTTCTTATGGTATGTGAATCAAAATGGTCGATGTCATTAGGCTTCATAGCAGAGGATGGATAGATCTATAGAGGAAGGATGAATCAATCTTCGAAATGTAAAGGAAACCATGTAGGCCATGAAATCTAAACATGCAAGGGAGATCATTGAAGGAAATACTCTTTGGGATTCTATCATGAGAAATAGATATGGAAAAGATTGGGTGGAGTGGGAGGCTAATTATAGGAAGATATTGGGGTTGTAAAAATCATGGTAGGTCATTTGGAGACTATGAGGGAGAAAATGAGATGGGTGATGGGTTGTGGCGAGATCAACTTCTTGAAAAATTATTGGTTTGGGGACCTGCTCTATTTTCTGGGATTCCCAGTGCCTGAGATAAAATTTAGAGAGGCTAGATTATTCTTGAACTTTATAAATGCTACCCTAAAAGAACAACAGAAACTCATGTTCAATACTATTGGTTTGAATGATGAATCAGATAGGTGTGTGTTCACCGAAGACTGCTCTGGGCATTTCAGTAGCAAGGCTTTTCGGGACATGGTGCATGTAAGTAGTGGATCAGATGAATGGGCTATAAAATTTTGGTGTAAAGAGATAACCTCGAAGATGAACTTTTTGGTGTGGTGGATGAGGAACCATGCAATTCCCATGGATGAAAATGTTCAGAAGAAGGGAGTCAGTTTGGTTTCTTGGTGATGGTACTGCACGTCCCCCAGCAATGAAAGGATATGGTACTTATTTTTCAAAGGTAACTAGGTGACTAGTATTGGAAGATATCTCTAACAGGGGATGGGATTATCTGTGTAGGGGGACTCGGTAATGGAGGTTTTTTCATCCTGGCTGCAGGGACCAGATTATAACACGGTGGAACAAAGGGGTCATGGCTTGAATTTTTCTGTGGTTTTCTGGTCATTTGGGAGGCTAGAAATAATGAAAGGGAAGGGAAACGTAGCTCACAACACCTTATGAAAATTCAGGTAAGAGCTTTAGTGGCTAAACTGAGTGGCCTTCATGAAAAAAAAAGTACATCGGTGTCTTTGAGATGATTTGTTCCAAGACCAGTGCTGGAATATGAAGGGCAGGACTAACAAAGGAATATGGGTCAGATGGATTCCTCTAAGGGTGGGTCTCAAGCAAAATGTTGATGGATCTTTCATTTTAGGTGACATGAGAGGAAGTGGTCTAGTGAGAGATGGAAGATGCTCTATCATTTTGGGTTTGTGCTATTTTTATGGTCCATGGAACTCAATTGAAGCTGAAGCGAGGGACATGCTAAGTGGCCTGAAGATGTGCAAACTTTTTAAAGTTGTCATTGCAGAGGTGGAATCAGACTCCAAAGTTTGGTGAGTCTCATCCGAGGTAGGACCAACACTCTATGGTACTTTATGTACTTGATTTAGAAGATAATAATGTTAATTATTCAAGGTACTAAGGTGAAACACACATGGAAATAAGGTAATTTTTTAGCTGACATATTTGGAAGAAAGGGGGGTCAAATGAACCTAGTATTATTTACTTCTGTATTGGTTTTATTTTGAATGACTATATGAAGATTTTTAAGGGGGATTCTTTTGTTCTTCACCACTTTCGTCACCCATGATATGTCTTCTACCCCTATTTCATATTAAAAATGTTAATGCTCATCCAGGCGGTGATAAATGAATAAAATCTAAAATGATCATGATTATATTAGGTATTGGTAAATGTTCATCCTCCTATACTTGACTCTTTCCCCATCAGTTATGTCGTATTTTTTAGGATCATATTTTGGAAGACTTCGATATCTACAAGGTTGGTCACACTATGGGAAAAGATAATGTGAGTGCAATCGGTAGATTTAAATCTTCCTTAAGGGTAGCATGAGTTCAATTGATTTTATTTTTGTACAACCAAATATTGAATTTCTATGCACTCTTACTTTTGACTTCCTTCCATTCACTCTCTTACTTTGGAATGTTAGTAGAAACACATGGCAATTTTGTTGGTGGCTTGACCAATTTTACTTATCTTGAATCAACCATCTTCTAGAGGATGTATTTAAAGACAAATAACTCATAGATGGTGTGCTAAAAAGTTTAGTAAAAGGGGAAATAATTTGGGTTATCACTGAGATTGTCCTTATCCAACCTTTTAGGTTCTAGAAATCTTAGAAAATTATTCTCCATAACCGCTAATAAATAACCAGGAACTTCCTCATCTGATAAATAGTAAACATTATTTTTTAGATAATTGAATAGTGATTTCTTCTACTATATTTTCCATCCTTATTGTGATATTACTTCCATTAATTCCATTCAAGAGGAGGGGTCAAAGTGATACTATTCAAGCTTAAGATATTGAGTTGGTATAATAGATGGATTGAGTGTGATTGTTGAGGTTTACACTTTATCTATCTTCATCCCTTAAGTTTCTAGTATTGGGTGAGACTTGGGATTGATTCACCATATGGAATCTTCAAAACATTGTGTAATTATTTCATTTTCATGATAACTTTAAAGATATTTGATTGAGATGAGTGGTGTTTGAAAATAATCATGTAGGTTCATTATATAGAGACCCAAAAAATCCTCCATGGGGAGCAGTGGGTCCAAGGAGTAATTCAAACCCTTTAGACTTACAATTAAATTTAACTCCCTTTCAATTTCATGATGTTTACAATTTGAGTGGTTATGGATTATTGTCTTCCATAGTGTAGGAATAAATTGATAATGAAATTTTCAGTGGAGGTATTCCCATACATCGATTAACTTACTAGAAAACTAGTATAGAAAACTAAATATGGTCTTTTCATAGTCTGCATAGAACACCAATGTTTGGCTGCATCTATTTGTTCATGGGTTCCCATTATGGGGCCACATGAAGACATTAAATGTGTGAAATTATTTTTTGGATCCACCTGAACTATTAAATGTTTGAAATATAGGTTTCCCAAAATTGGGCGGGGGAAGAGTTGCATCTACATATTTGAGGTATGGCTTCTCTCTTGATTTACTGGTGCACATTGTCATTCTATATCATCTAGTTGGGATCTCAATGACTCAATAGTATCAATGGGTTCTGATGGGATAGTAGGGTGTCCAAGTACCTGGTTAGGGCTGTAATAGGTGAAGATTTACATGGTGGGTCAGCATGAATTTGTGGCTGAAAACCATCAGCGATTGTCATAGGTTGGTTCATTTGACATAGTTCCAGCTAATGTTCTAATAGATATAACTATAAGCATCATTCCACCATTAGATACAAATGAATTTTTTTTCCTAGATCCCATATTTAGAGGATGTCATGGAACCATTTTTGTTGGCATAGAAAGATCTTCCAATTGAGGGGGATTCTTTGAAAAGGCATGTTGGGGATCTACCTGAGGAAATACCAAGTGAGGATATTACCTATAAGTAATTCATCATTGATTCTATTTAACTATTTAATTTCGACCTCATAATAAGATGATTTTTATACAACAATAGGAGGGTCATATTTTTTAGGTAATGAGTGGAATGTAGCCACACCATTTCCCTTTTCATTTTTCGATTCCAAATGAAGAGGATGTACCTGAATATTTGAGGGATTCCGCATATTTTTAGATAACCTTCTATTTATAGAATACAAACCAACATCAGTCTTCTTAGTGGGATCATGTTCTAAATTAAAAGATCCTCCTCTTTTTCTCCTTTATGGGCTTCATGTTCTGTAGTATCTGTAGGGATAGTGCTAATGATGTGTACCAAAACATAATAAATTATAAGCATTACATCACCAATAGAGTGATAGGAGGGTTCACATCCCTCAAGATATCCGTTGACCGAAAACTCACAATGTTTAGGAGCAGTTGTACTCTTGATGGATCACTTTGTCATGTGACCTCTTGGGGCCGCATCATTTGTTTTCAGGATTCTCCTATGGCTTTTTTGAAGGGTAATACGAATTGAGTCTCCAAAAAACCACACTATACCCACTCCCCAAGAGAAATATGGGGCATCAGAAGAGAAAAACTATAAAGACTCATTTTATGGCATCAAACTTAAATAGAAAAAGATCAATCTATATGGGGGATAATGTTGAAGAAAAAAATCCCCTAGCCCTTTTGGATGGGATTGATTCTAATATATTACTAAAACATCTCACCCCAAATTTTATGACCACAAAGGATGTGGATGTGGTAAACATTCCCCCAGCCCTATAAGCTAGGGCTACTCCTGGATTTTGACTGTAGAAACTATCACTGCTACCCACTTACTCTTTTAGATATTTGTATGAGCATGATATGGGTGAAACATATGCTCTAAATGTGAGACACATTCCACCAAAGGCAATAACACCACATAAGTTTTAGATTTTCTCAAAATTGAAGCTTGCCCAATTTTTTTTAGATTCTTAGTTTTAAATGGTTTCAATGGTATTCTCTATCATATTTAATAATTATGGGATTTGGTCATGGTCGGTCTCTTCTTAATGTACTATCCATTATGGGAAATTCTTGTTTCTAAGAGCATTCCAAAAGTGATAAAATTTCATGATGTCAATTATGGAGGGTTGTATTGATCATGGAGTAAGGTGAAATGCAACACTCCATGTTCACCCCACCCTCTGATATGGATTCTGAATAGGACATCAATGATCAACTGATAAAGGTTTACAAAATCATCAAGTCATGCATATTGAAGACTAACGTTCTTTTACAATATTGGATGAATGGGAATCCAAGCCAATATGATAGTGAAATTATTCTATCACCTTGATGTGATTCACATACCCTTCGTAAGTTAAAAATTTCCCATTAAAATAGTGAGGTTTCGTCCCATGATTCAGATGATTATGATGTATGAATTTCTATGTCATAGTTTTTTTGAATATCATACAAAGGAGTGGACATAGGACAATACATGACCATTATACTATCTTTGTCTAGTCGTGTCCTCATAATCAATTTATTCTCATCATTGTATGTGAGAGATTTCTTTACATTCTCTAACCAATGGGTTCATTTCTCAGTAGCCTTATTTTATGAGGCATGTATTACATAAATCTCCTCCATTGTAATAGATCTTAAGTGGTCCAAGGGTGGTTTGGAGAATGATAGTTGCCTTGGGCTATTTTCTTAGAAATAAAGAATGTATCTTATCCAAGACAAGGCATCAAGTGGGTCTAACCTTATCTTCTCAAGTGCCTCACGATATGAGTGCTTTCTCATAGCTGATTCGACAAGTGGGTGAAATTCTTATCAAAATGAAATATCATGGCATGGTAGACCTTCACATGAAATTCCATTATAGGGAGGACTACTATCATGGATGGATGTCTAGCCATAGGGAGGAGTCTTGTAGCATATTCCCTATATAGGAACTTCATGGAGGAAAATGGAAAAGGATACGCCCATATTATCATTTGATCTTCTAATCAAAAGAAGGGATTCCATGATACTCATTATGAAAATAGTTTTCATGATCATTCTTAGTAAGACCATTAATGAGGCCTTTAGGGTTTATGATATTGGGAGGACCTCCAGAGCTGCTGGTAGAATAAATGTGGGGAGGACTTACACATCTATAACTACTACATCATTAACCAAGAAATGAATTGGTGGGATCATGGTCCACTGTTGATAAATTTTTGAGGTCCTTAACAACGCCGACATTATGTAGAACAAGGATGTGAGACTGCTTTTGGATTTTAGATCACCGTTAGTGGGATTTTTCGTTAGATGTTCTCTGTTTGTTGGTAGGATTTAAACATTGTGAATAATGACATTCATATATGG
The DNA here is from genome assembly GCA_963277665.1 of Viscum album. Classification (NCBI taxonomy): domain Eukaryota; kingdom Viridiplantae; phylum Streptophyta; class Magnoliopsida; order Santalales; family Viscaceae; genus Viscum; species Viscum album. Next base: position 1,000,155,038 of record OY728135.1, read on the forward strand.
GATCCAACTTGGGTGAATCCTTTGTTTTTTTAGAATGTATCGATAAATTCCTATAGTTTAGGCAGGAATGTGTATCTTCCTTAAAAGTGGATGTGGGAATTGGATGATGATATACTATTGGAATGAGGATGTGTGCCTAATCATGTTGTCCATTTATCACTAGAGTATGTCGATGATCCCCTTGGACTAGAGAAAGGATGTCTGCATGATCCTGAGTATCCCTTGATGTGTATTGAGGATCCAATATGGTGGTGGGTGTGGGGATGTGTTCCTACCCCCTAAAGCCGATGCAGCCAAACTGTGTTGAAATATTTTTAGTATGTGATATTGGATATATGTATGCCCCTCTATTGCCACCAAGATGTGCTGATGGGCTTCTACAGTTGGGATGAGAATGCGTTCTCATTGCTTGGTTGGATCAAGAATGTGTACCTAATCATGTCTTCCAGTTCCTTGTAAAATACACCAACGAGAATAATGTGAAGTGGTGAGAAAGTGGGCCTTCCCCCACTTTATTATCATGATATACCAAAATGTTTCTCTGGATAATGCAAAAATGTACTAGTAGGCTTGATGAGTGTGTACATGGATGTGTTCCTTCTTGAAGGTATCCACCATAGTATATTGGAGGGCATGATCTTTGCAAGGGAGGATGTGGGACCACTTCTAGTTGTTGATGTTTCACCCCCTTGATAGGTTTTCAAGGGAGATATGGTTTGGGTGACCTATATCGGGGATCACGAGGTGGATTCTTCAGTGGTTTGAGGGATTGATAGCGCACAACATTTATGGTGGAGATTTATAGAAGGATACCATCAGGTTTACTCATGTGCTAAGGTGATACGACATATCTCGACCTCCTGGTCCACCTCTATGAGGTATGTGAGGCATCTACTATTTCACTTCAAGGAAAGGCTCTTGAAATGGTTTTAAACAGAAATGGTTTATGCCTTCTTCATCACCACCACTCATAAATGCGTAAACTATTGGTTGGTATTCATGTCTTGGGGGGATTCACATGCAACCATAAGTTTCAGGATAATACCATTCAATTTTGACTCTTGAATCAGTTCATTTTCCACATTGCATTGAAGAAACTAGGTGGGAGATTGTGTCCTCTATTCTAATGAGGTCCAATTTGTATGTCAACAAATTCATAAGTTCATTGTGTTTCATAAGATACCATTTGGATCGAAGGGATTTCTACTAGATATGTTAGTGGAATTGTAGTAAACAAAAAAACTAAACCCACAAAATAAGAATCACAGTAAGACAAATGGAATCATGACTAATTCCTTTAAAGGATCCAGTTGGGGCTAATTTTTTGTTTCATAAAATAAAATGACCATCCATGCGGGAAGTACATTTATTTTTTTTAATGAAAGTTTCACGTTGGATTCACCATTTTATCAGACCTGGAGGGTGGTACGGTCATTCATATTTGGGAAATTACCCACACTCACCAGACAATTCACCATATAAACTAGGAACAATAAAACTGCTTCCTTCATGTATGGGGTCATGAGAGTGTTTTACCAATGATGCTTGGGGACCTACATTGGTCGATAGGATAGGGTGTTAGGATCATCATACTTCTGAGGGAATTATTGTCTACTATGTGACTCTCTTATAGATTTAAGAGATGTTCTTGAATCCTTACCAAATCCAAATATAGGATTGGTCTCCCTTATATTCATAATCAGTTATTAAAATATATGTACATGAACATCTATCTATATGTATCAAAGGTTCTCCATCAGTGGAAACTTCTATATGTATTTGAGGTTCTCTATAAATGGTACCATCAGTATGTATTAGAGATTCTCAATTAATGGTACCATATGCATGTATAAGAGGTTATCCACCATGTTTTGTTATTATTTTTTGATGCATAAATTTTGGTAAATGTGGTTTAATACAACCTAGATGGGTGATCAAGAACTTATCTTCATATAGGGAGAAAAATTCATTTTATGATGTCGGGATCTAACACTAATGGGGTTTCATACATATCCTCTTGAATGGAATCAAAATCCCCATAGTTCATGGAAACGGAATACACCAAACCAATGTTTGTATGAAAAGGACAAGACCATTTAGTTTAATGTTATGTAGAAATGTTATCTAGGTGAAAGGTTTCTAGGGAAGACTAGTATGGGGATTACGCATGAGAAGCTCTCAGTAATTAAAATGAATCAGAATAAATTTAGCTCTATGTGTGGGGGTATGATCTTACTGAGTATATGGAATAATAAGGATGGTGATACCATGATTTCAAGAATTTAAATGTAATAGTTGGGTGACAGTCAATGAATTGTGACCTACCTAAATCATTTAAAATTATAATAGTTGATTGGTTTTTAAAAGGTTTAAAATGAGGGAGATCATGATGTGATAGTCATAAGATCATTCTACTTAGCCTCTTCACTATGTGACTATGATTTGTAACATCATGAATGAAAAATATTCCCACCATGTTATAAATTTAGGGCTCCCCTCCCTCTAGATCAATTTTCCACTTTTCTATTATACTCCAAATGATCAATGATATATATTTTCAAGACCTGTGAATTCCTTGTGATTGATTTTCCCCTCATAATCAAAAGATCATTCCCATTGCGGTAAAAGGTAAGGTTCTCCTCATTTATCCATTCTTCACACCCTATCTTTCTTATTGGAGAGTTTTTGGTTTTTTTAAATTCAGTTTTGTTGGACTTCAGTCATCATTTTGAAGGATTTTATTGTGATCTGGGTTGTTGAGGTTTTCCTCATGAGTTCATATCATTGTGATCATATACCTTTCCCTGTTTTTATTTGATGATTTTTTTAGGCTCTATTCAAGGAAGGGGATTTGAGAATTATACTATTTTATTATATATATTTGTGTGGGATTTTCATTTGCTGGTTTCCATTATTTAATACCTGGGATCACCCTAATAAAGGCAATAAAGTATGAAATTGTGGAATTGAAATAAGAGTCATGATTCGTATACGATTATGAATATGTTCTTGATACTAAGTTATGTTATTTCATAGATTGAAAGGTAGTTATCTATTGTGATTATAATGTTTGGATATCAAATATAAATCTATTAACCATATAAAATATAGCGACATGAATATGATATTGTCCATGAGATTAATTAATATTAATGTAATTTCATGGAGTTTCTTAATATGATAATAGTGTTTCCTTGAGAATATTTATTTGATGATTTTGTCACTATTAGTTACTGATATATTATAATTCATTTATTCATAAAACCTAATCATAATTAATTAAATCAATTAATATAGAAATAAAGATAATTATTAATAGAATTAATATTTGTGGTCGTTTACATTCAACACTTGGTTGATTTAAGCTTGTTTGAATTTGGTTGAAGTTGTATTTATTTCCCATTGAAAAATTTTCCCATTATTTTTCAATTTTATTATATATATATTTTGGAATATTATATCCCTTATTGATTTTTAAATTAAAGATCAATTTCAGTTTGGTTAGAAGGTGGGGAATGTGTTTGCTTGACATTTATTTGGTGATGTCTTGATGTGGGTGATGGCGGGATGGTATAAATTGTGTGGAAAGGCATTGGGGATGGAGTATGGATGGTTGGATCATGTTGGTAACCATGAATAGTTATTGGTTTCTTATTGTTTTATTATGACTCCCTATAGACGTGACCATCTTATTACATGGATTAAAGAAGATATTTCATTACAATACATTTCCATGATATTTTTGGTTTAGATTTTTAGTGAATTAGGTTAATCATTAACTAATAAAAAACATGTCTTTTTCAACTGATGAATATTTCTTCCACTATATAGGCAACTGATTAGTCTTTAAAAATTCATCAATATCTCCCACAAGTTATCGATACAAGATACTCTTCTAAACACATCATCTGTTTTACATTCCTTCATAACATGGTGAAATAAAAACATAAGAAAGGGGTGAGATCATATTATTAGTAATGGTAAACAAAAGAGTTTACAATCAAAGATAATAAGTTAGCATAAGATGAGAATATGGGTATAATCAGGATACATTAGAATATCACACCCAACAAAGCATAGATTAAAAGTCATGGATTAAGGAATAATTCTTTCCATAATATAATACATAAATCAAAAGAGTGCGAAAGCATATCTTCACAATCATAGTCTATAATATAGTAATATAGTCATGAGAATAATAATAAAAGTATTGCATATAATGTAAATTTATAATAAAAAATTTATTAGAAATATGAAAAAATCATAGAATAAATAAACATTGTTAAAAAAACTCATTATGTCTATTCTTATGTGAAAAAAATCATTATGTCCATGCATTAAAATGTGAGTAAACACATTATTCCCATGCTTGTGTGAGAAAACTAATTATTTCCATGTATGACTATCTCATGAGTTATCACCTTTAACCTGGGTGATATAGGATCCCACCCATCATTATATATACATATGTGTGCCATATAAAATCAATCATCATCATATCATAATGAACCCATTGAATGATAATGGGGTTCATATCCCTTTCAAATAGAATCATATAATAAGAACTTCATAATACCATTAATAAATATGATAAACCCGTGAAAAATAAATGGGTGACCAATAAAATTCTATTTAGGCACAATTCAATTAATTATATGAAATTTACACCATATAGATAAAGGGAATATGGTTTAATCAATAATTTCCTCAATCAATCACTATATGGAATCTAGTTAAACAACCATTAATAAATGAAACGGGAAACATAGTAGTCATAAATGAATGGAATTGGAAGAATATATAGGTTTATAAACATTCATTGGATAAATAAGAAAAAGGAAGTTATAGATCATTTCTATGATGGAAGATACCATTTCATACGCCATATTGAGAATTAAGGGGAGTGGTATCATTTGAATAATTTCCCTAATAAAGAATAATATATATCAAAGGATAATGACATAGATAAAAAACACATTTTCAGTGTTTCAGAAAAATCACTTGGGAAATAATAAATATCCTAGATATTTAGAAATCATTTTAAAAGAAATATTCTCTAAAACTAAGAGAAAAATAGTTTCTTTTAGTAACCATTAAAATGAAGGGAGAAAGATTTATCTAAAATGAAAAAATATGGTGGAAATATGCATTCACACATAAAAATGTTAAAAAGATATTTTAGAATACATTTGTAAAAAGATGAAGTTGTGAGTCACATTCAAAATTAATTTTCAAAAAATAAAAGTGAAAACTGTGGGAGTCATTTATTTTAAAAAATAAACATCAATAATTGATCCATAAAAATGTATAAAGTTTATCAAAATATATATTGTGCGGAAGATAAGACATTTGATTTCAAATTATAGATGTTTTTATAATGTTTTGAAATATATTTATTGAAAACCCAAAATGCAATAAGAGTAAAAAAACATTATTTTTAATAGAGGAGAAGGAAATTAAAGATTTTATATGATATAAAACATAATTAGGTTTCCAATTATAAAGGTTAACATCGGTGGAAAAGGAAAATATGGACAAGGAGTGTAAAATTTCATTAAAGAGGTTGGAGTTATTCTCAACAATGTTATTCTTTTTTTGAATGAAATTTTATCATGGTAAAAGATCTAAATCAAAAGATTATTTTCCACCAGAGAGGAAGATAAAGTACCATGAAATAAAATCTTAAGTTGGAAGAAACCAATATTTTATGAAATAATTTTAAGAGGAAAAATTATAACTCAATAGATCGAGTTATGTTACAAAAAACCCCTTACAGCTTTGGCATCTTTGAATCTAAATCCATTTAATAAAATAATATGGTATTTATTGTAAAAAAACCCAAGTTAAATAAATATGGAAATATAAATTAAGTATTAGAGTCACTATTCTATAGAAGACATGTTGAAAATTTAATAGGAAATATGTCTCAAAGGGTGATGCTTTGAGATAAGAAACACTTACCTTGTTTCCCAGTTTAGTCGAATGCACACTATGATCCTTTATAGAAAACATAAATATCTTGATAAAATATTTTAAAACTATTTTATTATACCTAAAATTTTATAAAATTAATTTATTGTCATTCTCTACATGTATATTAGTTTGTTATTATCTATTTTTAATATCAGATGTGAGTAATATTGATTGTTTTGAATTAGTTTTGTATCATTAGTGTTGTCTTAATTCTTCTCCAAAATTTAATCAATAAAAGATCATACAAGCTATTAAATTTTTTATAATTATTTATAATGTTATAAATTTATTTTATTTGAGTTTTGAGTATGATTCTTAAAGATGAAATTAGCGATGAGCATGTTTCAATGATTTTTAATGAACGAACATTAGTATCTTAATTGATGAGTTTTGTATCAATGTTACCATTAAAGACCCAAAATAAAATATTTATTTACTTATTTATATAATATATTATCAATAATTAAGTCCTCATAGTCTTTTGTGACATCCTTTTAAATCATTATTTAAGTATGTGGTTAATGATTATGATTATGAAAGTAGATTACTTTGGGAATAATATCATTATGATAGAATAATTATGATATTATTTTGATAATTTTATAGTTTTTAATCATATTTGATGATTTTTAATAAATAATGAAGAATCAAGTTAAAAAAAGAGATATGTTACTTTAGGGAGGTGGTAATCTATGCAATGCATAGTTAATGTTTTATTTTCATGTGGAATGAGAGGGGAAAGGGTGGATTTTAATTTTATTATTCATAATCATAAATATATTATATATTTCAAATTTATTCCTCAATTTAATCCTAATAACTACTGATGATATGTAGTGGTGAAAAATGGAAGATGACGCTCTGTGGAGGCAGCAGTCCGCACAACACATCAATATTGGTTTTATTTTTATTAATGGAAAAGTAAAAATGTGGTAAATAGTTATTCACATAGAATAATTATATTAATTAAAAAATATATTTAATTATATATTAATTATAAAATTATATTTTTTAAATTAAAAATAAAATAAAATTAGCTAAGAAAAAAGTAAGCATGTTGAGGACTTGGGATTTCTCATCCTAGACTCCTTGGAAATGGATATCTTAGGACAATATCATGTGAATAAAGGCTCATGGGAAATGAATTGGATTCTAGGGAGAGAAAAAATAGTATAATTTCAAGATTAAACCAAATTTTTAGGGTTTTATTTAATGGGTGGTGAGTGACCACTTATATAATTGGTGAGAATGTAATTCTTAAAAATATTTCAACATTATATAATGTGAGCACATGTTTCACATGTAAGAAAGTCTCCAAAAGTGGATAATAATTGAGTGGGGGTGAGATAATTTCTATAATCAATCATAAATACATCCCCACACATTTTTGAAAAAAATATCCTTTACTCTTAGAATTTTCAGTTTTACCATTTTTAGTTTTTTCGTGGTAATAAATTTTACCTAAGTAAATTACTTTTAATGCCTAAAAATAAAATGGTTCTTGTTACATAATTTTTACCTAATATTAAAAAATATTAAATCCATTTTATCATATATAATTTATATGTTTTAGAAAACTCAATGTCACGAACCAACCCGGGTCGACCCTGATCCGGTCACTTGAGCCGACCCGCAGCATGACCTGAAGGGCGTTCCCGATCCCCACGGGTAGAAAACTAGTGCCAAGCATCAAAAAATACAAGTGGGAATGATTTAAGCCCAAAATAAATAATCAATATCAGTAAAATAAAAAATGAACAAGCAGATATAACCCGTAACTGAATCTTAAATAAATAAACAAAATGATTCAGTTACAAAATACAACTAAGTAGACTGAAGCTAAAAAGAACTTAGAACAAAAATTGAAACTGGACTACACTACCACAATCTCCATGTGACCACTTCCTCACATAAAACCACAAGACTAAATTTTCTCCAACAATGAGCAATTGAACTAGGAGAACCTGAGCAAAATGAAACCTACAACTAAAAGGATAAAGTTGGAGTGAGCACCAAAATTCTTAGTAGGAATGCCAAAAATAAACCATAAAATCCATTTATTTTTTCTTTTCCCATAAACATTCCATTAATTCTAGATTGAAAATACAATTATAAAAATAGGTTTTTCAAATTTTATATAAATAAACACAGTTTTCCTTCTTTTTTAAAACATTGCACACACAATTTCCATTTCCAATACAAAATGCCATTTTAAAACTAAACCCCCAAACAACCTGCACCAGGTTATGAAGAATAGTAAATAAGATAAAAAAATAGAAAGTAACCATAGGTGATCCTAAACATCCCTATAAGACCCCTGGATGTACTCGGTTCAGAACCACCTATCGGTGTATGGTGAAGTCCCTAAGTCAATAACCAATGGATGCCCTAAACTGGCCAATACAGTGGCACATCCCACCCAGCCTATCTGTAATCTAGGGGTACCAAACCGTCTAATCAGGGTTGGTCAACAACCATCACTTGATCCCCTAAAAGACACCCAGAAACCCATGATACTAGTAAACTATGTAAGTGGGTGATCCTCGTACGCGTGACTCACCTTAACTACCGCCACCGCACTTGCCTACCCCAAACACAAACATCGCCTATATGATAAACCATAAAAGAAATCCTAGATAGGGGTTCCCACCATATACATATACATATATATGTACATCACTTCATTGAAAGTGCCAACCAGGCCGACATATCACGTAAACATTTAAATCATTTCTTTGAAAACACGTAAGTCTCCAAACTGGCCTTTAGCATACACATCCAAATGCATTTTTTTAAGAAACATTAAACAAACTTTTACCAACACACTTCAAACACCACTTTTAAATTTGAAATTCCAAACAATCCCTTATGTTCCAAACACACATCTCAATTACCAAAAGGTCCTTTACTCTTTCCAAATCCAACTTTTATTTCAAAATAGGATGAAAACACACAACACACTTAAATATGACAAACATGCTTCCTTGTCATTTAAAAACCAATCATTTTTTATGTAACACCAAATGGGACATCATTTTGGAATTCACACTTGAAACCATTTTTAGAAACCAAGCAAAGTAACCAACACACCATTTGTTAAACCAAGGTACAAAGTAACCAGCACTTTAAGATGTCATCTTCATTTGAGTGCACACCCATGTGTGCACTTATTGCACCCATGGGTATGACACCATCCAATGAAACCCTCTAAATGTACATTCAAACCCTAAAACAATTTTCATTTCCAAACCATCACCCACCTTCAAAACAATCTCAAATCTAATTTCACAAAGTTCAAAAAGGTGAAAACAGAGATTAAAAAGTCAAGGGATCCTTTCAAAACAACTAACAACCACATAATAAAAACCACCAAGTTCCAAAAGAAATGATCAAATTACCACCCAACTAGTTTGCTAAAAATTTTTGAAGGAAAAATACTACACAAATCACCCAATTCTACCTTTCAATGCTAAATTGGAATTTAATCAAATACTTTAAAGACACCAACACACCAGTATAATTGTGGAATGTTTCTAAAAACTAATTTTAACAATTTTTACCAACACCAAAGCACTAAGATAGGCTAAAAAATGCACCATAGGGTTGTATAACATATTTATCAATTTATTAAAAATTCTCAAGCATCAATTGGTGTGCAAACACATGGGCATAAACCAAGATTCATCTCAAAACCTATTTTTAACAAAATCTAACAACTTCAAACTATCAAAACAAGATAAATAGAGGTATCATAGAGGTTCTTAGAAAATTTATAAATTTATTAAAAGCACCAATCATAAAAGTACATGCTTCAGAAAGTAAAGGTTTGGATACAACTACCTTGGAGTTGTGATAATTCAACCGCGCTTTAATGAAAGGGAGAATAAGTCCTCACAAACCCTTCACACAGCCTAAAATCCATTAAAATATAATTACAAACAACCCCTAACATCTAGGGTTCGACTAAGGGAAAAAAACCTCAAAATCAAGGAAAAATGCACTAGAGGAGGAGAGGGTGCAACCGATGGAGAGATATGGCTCTCCAGAGAGGGAGAAATGGGTGGAGAGGGTTGTGCTGGAGGTAGGGCCACGTGTCGGGAGGTCGAACGGAAGGGACGCCAGAGGAGGGACGCGCATGGGGAAGGGAGGCCAGAGTAGGGCCGCAGGTTGGCCAAAGGAGGTGTAGACATGGAGAGAAGGGTGGCTGAAGGTGGTGCACAAAAGGGGGAGGAGGGCAACGCTTAAGAGGATAGGGAAGGGGGGGGGGGGCGTGCCTCATGGAAGGAAAGGGGAAGGATAGTCTTTCCCAAAAAAAATATTAAACATAAACTAAATAATAATAAATTTAATAATAATAATATTAGTAACAATAATCTTAATAACTTAATAATAATGATAATAATAATATTCATAATAATATATGAACATCATTATTAATATTAAATATTATTTTAATATAATATTTCATTCTTGTTTTACTTTATTTCTAAAAATAATAATATTAATAATAATTTTAATAATAATAATAATAAAAGTAATAAATGTAATAATCATAAGAAACTTAACAACAACAACAACAAAAACAACACCACCACCACTGCCACCACCAACATTATTATTATTATTATTATTATTAAAATCTTTAAAGTATATTTTAGCAAAATTTCATTTATTTTAAATATTGGGAAACCGCACAGTTTAGACCATGCGCCTACCTAAACCTGAAATCTTCACACAATTACCTACAATCAGATCCATAATTGAGAAACCATGCTCCAACCATTCCAAATGGAAATGTCCTAATGACAGACCCTCATGCACGATTGTCGTACAATTGCTCTTAACTGTGCACAACCCGTGCACAAGACCCTCCTTGCTCAAAATTTTTAAATTTCAACCCAGATCAGCACGAAATCAAAAAACGAGGATAAAAATAATAAAAATAATAAAAATAATTAAATTCTTAAGGTCGGGGTGTGACAATTCTCTCTACCATAGACACTTTCTACCCCCATAAAGTCACCAAGACGATAATTAACCAAAACTCGAGTCCATGACCAGGAAAAAATGAGCAAAACTGTGAATACCAGGATGAACTTACTCTCCATAGGTCATACTCGACCGATTTAAGAGGAAACTGAAGTATAAGATTGATGAGAGAACACAAGGGGGGTTATTCCCACCATAAAAACTCAACTATCTTAGGAACCTTAAAACCCAAACAACGCCACCAAGACTTAAACAAGAAACCCACTATATGGGAACCCGAAAAACTGGGGCACCAGGATGAGAGAACTAACACGACCCTTTCTCCACATTAACCAAAAAACACCCCCAATGAGGTTGGGAACTCCCAACATGAACTTCATCCAACTCCCCTAGCATGAGTGAAACCACACCACCACCAGAATTAGATTCCGAACACCAGAGAAAACCCACAAAAGAAATCCGATCCAAAATAAATATCTGAACACACCTTCAAACATCAATCTTCCTAAACACTTACATCTCCAAACGAGCACCAATGAAACCAAAAGAAAAACCAACCCATATGAGGGCCAAACATCCCCTGATAAAAACAAACGAATCCAAAAGCCACATTCGAATAATTAGAACTTCTTTAATAACAATAGATCAAATCCATCACAACCTTACAAATACATGATGAACTTACAATGGTAGGGGAAAAAGAATAAGGAAAACTTAAAAGTATTTATTCCAAGACAAAAGATAAAGAACCAGGAAAATGTCTCACATACCCCTGACAACCCTGACTGTACGCAATCTTCACCTCAAGACCTGAGGTTGATGATCTGATGGCTGAAGCATCTCCTTCCTCGCAGTCAGGTATGAACATCCCTCAGTCCCAAATCCTTCCTTAATAAACGCTTCCTACCGGACTTCTCCCGGTGACCCGAATGACCACATCGAGTGTAGGACTTTGGAGGGATGCGACAAGACAACTTTGAATTCTCAAACCCACCCCACCGGTGGCTCACCAAGAAGTGTTCTGATGAACTAGATTCCATAACCAACAAAGAATATTCCTTAAGAACAAGTTCCTTCATCCTACACTTCTTTCTATATAGGGAACTCTTATGAACAACAAGAGGTGCCAGATTGCCAACCACCACTGACTGCACCCTAGGAAACAACTCTTTAAAGTGGTCAATGTAATATTTTACCAACTACTGACCCTACCGAGCATCCCACAACTCTTCCACCTTCCTCAACTTCACCTCCTCAGGTATAAAACCTTGAATGAAGGTGGCCTAAAAAATTTCCCATGTCATCCAAAATTCCAATGAAGATGGGACAACCAACTTCCACTGGTCCAAAACTGGACTCTCAAATAGCTCCAAAATAGCACAAACCCTGATATCCTTGGGAGTTCCAAATACCCTAAAGACATACTCTACCTCTTCAAACCATATACCAGCCTCTAACATGACTCTAACACCAAGAAAGATAAGTAACATCCAAGAAAACTCAAGAACTGGGCATGACTCATTAGAACATCGAGAGACCTTTCTGGGTGGAACATTCCAAACAACACAAAAAACACAAACCGAAACCAACATCGAACCAAAGCATGACCAAAAGCAACACCTCAATTCATATCAACAGGCTTGCAGATCAAAAACATTATAACAAAACCAAAATTTATCTCTTTTAAAAATTTCCATTTTCATATTGATTTTCAAAACCATCTTATTTTAAGCCACTTCCCAAAAAAAAACCACCTTTCAAAAAAAAACACACATTCTAAAATAAAAACTGGTTTCTGAAACTATTTCCTCCTTTAAAAAAATCTATTAAAAAAACAAGAATAAGACTTTAATATCAAACACACACCCCTGGCATCTTACGAATTGTCACATGTGTGTCTATCCAATTCCACTTATATCATCCATGAAAAATTTCCCCCATTCACTTTCCGTACATACCCTATACACATGTGAATTCCCATAGAGAGTACCAAGGGACGCACCCAATCCATTTTCTTAGCAAGTCCAAACATTTAGAAAATTCTCAGAACAAAATAATTTAAATTTTAAATCCCATATTACTAATTTAATTCCATTTAAAAGAAAGCATTTTAATTTCTAAAACTCATTTTTTTCATTTTCAAAAACACACTTACACCAACTAGAACCTAAGAGAACCAAAACTTGCACCAAACTATTGGAATGAGGAACTAGTAGTCATGCTTAACCCAACGACATGGTAGTGATCCATGCCCCAAGTAAGCATAAAAAACTAGGAGAAGTTTAAACCATGTACTCAAACTCCACACGGGTCACTACTCCATATAAAATCAAGACGTAACACCAGCTTGCCTTTGTTTTCATCTCTCAATCCAAAACAAAGACAAAAGACTCAATTCCCGGACTAGTCCTAGTAACTCAGGTCTCATCATGAGTGATGTTGATTAGGCACCAACCCACAACCTACCACCTAAACCCTAATGGTACTAATCTCCATATACCAGACACCCTAAATAACAATGTCCTCCTCTAATACTATTTTTTCACAAACCAACCCAGGTTGACCTCGATCTGATCACCCGAGACAGCCCGCGACATAGCCCGAAAGGCATTCCCAATCCCCACGGGATGAAAACTAGTGTCGGGCATCAAGAAATACAAGTGGATATCATTTAAACCCAAAATAAATAATCAGGATCAAAAAAATAAAAACTAAAAAAGTGGATATAACCCACAACTAAATCTTAAATAAATAAAAAAATGATTTAGTTACAAAATATAACTAAGCAGACTGAAACTAAAAACAAAATTGAGAGTAAAAACTAAAACTGGACCACACTACCATAATCTCTATGTGAACACTTGGTCACTTGCAACCATAAGACCAAATCTACTCCAACAATAAGCAACTGAACCAGGAGAACCTGAGAAAAATGGAACCTGCAACTGAAAGGATAAAGTAGGTGTGAGCACTGAAATGCTCAGTAGGAATGCCAAAAATAAACTATAGAATCCATGTATTTTTCTTTCCAGAAACATTACTTTAAAAATAGTTTGAGAATAAAATTATAAAAACAGGATTTTCACATTTTAGGGAAATAAACACTATTTTACTTTCTTTTTAAAACATTGCACACAAAGTTTCCATTTCCAATACAAAATACCTTTTTAAAACTAAAACCCCAAATACCCCGCACCAGGTTATGCAGAAAAGTAAACAAGCTAATAGAAGTATAAAGTAACCATAGGTGATCCTAAACATCCTTAGAAGACCTTTGGACATACTTAGTTCAGAACCAACCAGTCGACGTATGGTGAAACCCCTAAGTCAATAACCACTGGTCGCCCGAAACTGACCAATCCAGTGGCACATACCACCTAACCTATCTACGATCTAGGGGGTACCAACCCGTCTAATCGGGGTTGGTTAGCAATTGACACTTGATCCTCTAAAAGGCACTTGGGAACCCATGGTACTATTAAACTGTGTATGTGGGAGACCCTCGTACGCTTGAATCACCTTACCTATCACCATATCACATGCCTACCCCAAACAAAGACATCGCCTATACGATAACCCATAAGGGAAATCCTAGATAGGGGTGCTTACCACACACACACATATATATATATATATACATCACTTCATCGAAAGTTCCAACCAGGCCATCATATCACGTAAACATTTAAATAATTTCTTTAAAAATACGTATGTTTCCAAATGATCCTTTAGCTTACACATCCAAATGGATTTCTCTAGAAACATCAAACAAGCTTTTACAAACAAACATCAAACACCACTTTTACATTTTCAATTCCAAACAAGCCCTTAAGCTCCAAACACACACCCAAAACAAATCTAAGTTACCAAATTGGCCTTTACTCTTTCCAAATCAAAATTTTATTTCAAAACAGGATAAAAACACACAATGCACTTAAAGATGCCATACAGGCTTCCTTATCATTTAAAAACCAATTGTTTTTTATGAAACACCAAGCGGGCCATCACTTTGGAAATCACACATGAAACCATTTTTAAAAACCACCAAAAGGAATCAACACACCATTTGAGAAACCAAGGTACAAAGTAAACTACACTTTAAGATGTCATCTTCATTTGAGTTCACATCCAAGTGTGCACTTTGTGCACCCATAGGCGTACCACCATCCAATTACAACCTCTAAATGTCTATGAAAACACCCAAAAACATTTTCATTTCTAAACTATCACCATCCTTCAAAACAATCTCAAACCTAGTTTCAAAAGTTCACAAAGGCATAAATAGTGATTTAAAAGTCAATGGAGCCTTTCAAAACAACTACCAACCACACAACAAAAATCACCAAGTTCCACAAGAAATGGTCAATTACCACCCAACTAGTTTACTAAAAAATTTAAAAGGGAAAATACTACACAAATCACCCAATTATACCTTTCAATGATAAATTTCCATTTAATTAAATACTTTAAAGACACCAACACACTAGAATAATTGTGGAATGTTTATAAAAACTAATTTTAAAAATTTTCACCAACACCAAAGCACTAAGATATGCTAAAAAATGCACCATAGGGGTTCAAAAAATATTTATCAAATTATTAAAAATGCTTAAGCATAAATTGGCATGAAAACACATAGTCATAAACCAAGATTCATCTCAAAACCTATTTTTAACAAAATCTAACAACTTCAAACTATCAAAAAAATTTAAATAGTGGTATCATAGAGGTGTGTAGAAAGTTTATAAATTTATTAAAAGAACCAAGCATCAAAGGAAATGCTTCAGAAAGGAAAGGTATGGATACACCTACCTCAGAGGTGTGTGAATGAAACATCACTTCCACGGAAGGGAGAATAAGACCTCACAGACCCTTCACACACCCTAAAATACATTAAAATAGAATTAAAAACAACCCCTAATATCTAGGGTTCGACTAAAGGAAGAAAACCCCAAAATCAAGGAAAAATGCACAAGAGGAGGAGAGGGTGAGGTCACTAGAGCGATGCGGATTTCCAGAGAGGGAGATACAAGCAGAGATGGTTGCGCCGGCGGTAGGGTCACACACTAGGAGGTTGGTCGAAGGAGGACCGCATGACGGGAAGGGAGGACGGAGGAGGGTCGTGTGCCAGGAAGTGAGGCCGAAGGAGGGCCACAGGTCGAACGGAGTTGCACACAAGGGGATATGGGTGGTTGAAGGTGGTGCACATAAGGGGGAGGAGGGAGACATGTAGAAGGATAAGGATGGGGGAGGGTTGCACCTTGTGGAAGGGAAGGGGAAGGATAGGGTTTCCCAAAAAAAGAAACATAAACTAAATAATAATAAATTTAATTATAATAAGCTTAGTAATAATAATCTTAATAACTTAATAACAATGATAATAATAAAAATATTCATAATAATATATGAACATCATTATTAATATTAAATATTATTTTAATATAATATTTCATTCTTATTTTATTTTATTTCTAAAATTAATAATATTAATAAATTTTTTAATAACAATAGTAATAATAATAGTAATAATCATAATAAACTTAATAATAATAATAATAATATATTAATGATAATAATAATAATAATATCAATATTATTATTATTAAAACAATCTTTAAATTCTATTTTCATAAAATTTCAATTTATTTTAAATATTTGGAAACCTCGTGATTTAGACTGTGTGCTGGCCACTACTTAAGCCTGACATATTCACACGGTTACCTGCAAGCAGATGCGTAGTTGAGAAACCATGCCAAATGGCATTGTCACGATGATGGACCCTCATGCACGGTTGCTACACAGTTCCTCTTAATCGTGCACAACCTATACGCATGACCCCTCATTGATCGAAATTTTTAAATTTCAACCCAGAACAACCTGAAATAAAAACCGAGGATAGAAATAATTAAAATAATTAAAATAATTAAAATAATTAAAATAATTAAAATAATTAAATTATTTATGTTGGGGTTTGACACTCAATTTTACTGTTAGCGCATGTAACATGTAAATACCCATTTTTTGAAAAACTATATATTTAAGGTTAAAATTTATGTGTGGGGTAAAATCAACAATGAATTTAACTTTCAGGATATAATTTTTTTATTGTAAATTAAATAATTATTTCTGGTTTAAAATTTACTAAAAACCTTATTTTACTAAAATAATATTTAATTTTAAAAAACACCAAAAAAGTGATTGTATTGGAAAATGTTACCTAAATCCTTAAAATGTTAATAACTTCTTTTTTAAATTAAACATAATATTTTTAAATTATATAGGGTTACTTATTAAATACATATATGAACTATTAATATATTTTATTCACTTATATGTTTTTATTATAATTTCATAAAATTTAAAGTTTTACTAAAAACAATATTTTTCTGTATTCACCAAAAAATCAATTATTAGTGAAATTCACAAAAAAAATACATAATATAATATTATTATTAATATTACAAAAATGATATTATTTTTATTAAATTAAGATTCTAAAATTCATAAATTTTTCTTTTAAAAGAAAATCCAAAGTGTAAGGAAATATTTTTTTATTGAAAAATGACGTGTTTAAACATTATGAGTTATTAAGGGCCTTCAGGCCATCCAATGGTGGGCCTATGAGCCGTGTAATGGGATTCAAGTCTACTGGAACTTTGACCCCAAAATATATGATTTAATAGAGCATCTGGTTGGGTAGGTTATCTCTTAGGGGGATATGACCTACCTTTCAGGCCTGTGTGTGGGTGGTGTGTGTGTGTTTGAATGTAATTGTACCCCTAAGTACCTAATATAATATATCATATCGATTTTCAATTTTAAATAATATTAATATATTAGTTCATATATTATAATATTTTAAAAGTGTTCAGTTTAATTTATTCTGTTAAATTATACAACACATAATAAAATGGTTCTTTGGGAAAAATTATTACTTTTATATTAAATATACTTTAATAGAATACCATTAAAATTATTACTTTTATTCAAAAATTTAATTTTTCTAATCCATTTAAATTAAAATATTTATTTTAATAATATTTTTATCATATTAATATTAGTTAATATTAATATTAATATGTAACACAAAAATATATATTTATAGTATTTTAATATTATATTTTTAAGTCATTATGATTTATCATATTCTAAATTTACTACTAACAATACATAAATTTGGTGTACCTATTGGATAAATGTGTATCCAATGATGATATTCTCAAGAACCATATTCTCAAGGAAAATATTTCCAATTATTATATCTCCAATGACTATATTTATAATTTCCATATTTCATCCCTATATATAGACATATAAGAATTATACATTGTGTTCTCACATGTGAAGTCACACTCCTCATTTTCAAAGGTTTAATTTTGTATCTCATAATACCCTCTATTTTCATGATGTTCTATCTCATTATAGATTTCGTTTGGCTATTGGTGATCCTCATGGGTGAAAATGATATAGGATATCTCTTAGTGTTGAGAATTTTATACACTTCTATTTATTATATCATTTTAATTTTTTCAATTTTAAAATATGTTATATTATTTTGTGATTAATAATCTATGGTGTGAAATACATAGTTTCATGACATCTATTATAATTACTAATTATAAAAAAATAAACTATTATTAACTTAATTCATTTCTTTTACGAGTGATTACCTAATATATTTCAATTAATGTTAACTAATAGTAAAAAAAGTTTAGAATTAAGAAAATATTTTTTATTGAAAGAATATGCTTCTTAAAAACTAAGGGAGTTACATTCTACTCTCTTAAATAAATCATGTCTTGGAAAATTTTACCACCACTTGCTAATAACAATATTGAAGGGTATATAAAGATAATCATGAATTAATATATAGATTCTATGTGATACAAAAAATTATATATTAGGTAATACTTGGTAACATATCTTTTCCCTCATAATATGAATATATTAACATTGTTAACAATTTATTCAAAATATTCCTCTACAGTCATGTCTTGGGAGTTTCTATAGACATACCTTCCACAGATTAATTTTAAATATCATGTTTCAAACCAAATATTAAAACCAAAATGATTATGATAATATCCAATAAAAACAAAGTAAATGATTTTATGAATATTAATGTCCAATCCTAAGTTGTCTTCTCCAATGAAAACATCATTTCAATCTATGATACTTTAATTTGAACTATTTCATATTTTTTTCAACCTATAAATCTCTTGGTTTAACCTAGGTTACTTTATGTTGTTTCTTATTTATCTTATCAACATAATTTGTTAACATGATAAATCCTTTATAATATCTTCTAAAGAGAAAGTGACTCAATAAAGAATATCCCCTCAGAGTATCTATCCATGTGTGTAATAATAAGCGCACTCATCATGAACTAGAGTGAAGATTGACCTAATACTCAAACAAAATTTTCAAAGTGATTACCCCAAGATGAATTTGTGCCACATCTACATCCACTTTCCAGCATAAATATGTGGACGTAATTTCTATGAGAACCACACAATATCCATTTTACCAAAACATCATGATGTTATCCAAAAATTATACTCATCTCTTAGTCTTGTCACACAGTATTATCCCTATGGTCTCACTAATTTTCTATTATGCTAATCCCAAATATATTCAATATTACCTCAACTATCCTAAAGGTTTATCTATATCTTTGGAATCTTGATCAACCATAACCTATCAAAATTTTAAGAAGTTTTTAAATCCTAAATTATCATCAACTAATAGAATCATATTCTTCAAAGTTATCTAGACAATATTGTTCATACTCCCAACGACAGAATGGCCTGGAACAGATCTAATCTTAGTTTGGTTTGGTGTGGCTCAGTTTGTCCGACGTCGAAGGTTATTTTCTAGTTTATTTGTTCATCTGGTGTGTCCAGGTTCTTTCCAATGGGTTATTAGTGTGGCTTGCATCAGATCTGCTGTATCATGGAGGGGTTATCTTGATCTGGGTGCATCTGTGTGTTTTACTAGTTTTATGGTTTGGTTTTCAGTGTTTTTTTTCATTTTGATGTGGATTTGGTGCTTCATTGGTTGTTCTGGTTTTTCGCTACTGGTTTACATCTGCACCTCCCCGATGTTCTCTTGACACCACGACCGTCTTTCTCTGGAACCCGGTGTGGGTGAATCTGTGGTTTTGATCAGAGTAGATCCATGCCCAGAGTGGCGTTTCTATTGTAGGATGACCAAGATCCCTTTATCCCTGGATTTACCTTAGCACAGGTTTGGCCCATCCAGTCCTAGGTGACGATGGCTTGGACTCACGTCTCTTGGATTTTCTTTTGGGCTTCTGTGGCGGTGGTGGTAGGGGTGTCTCATTGAGTGCATCAGGGTCTTTCCAGGATGGCGGTTGATGGTGTTGTTTGGACTCATATATGCTTGGATTTTGTTAGTTTAATGGTGGGTTGGTTTTTGAGACTCAGGTTATGAAGATTCATCCAGACTCGACCTCAAGGAATAGGCCTCAAAGGAGTATTCAGAGCGGGCGGTTCACATTTGTAGGCTTCATGGAATTGAATGTTTGAGAGGGTATGACATCGGTTATCGGATCGGGCCTGTGCTTTGACACAAGACACTTGTTTTCAATACAATCTTACAATGGTGGATAACTTTACCATGTTTTAATTACTAGGGAGAGGAAGTTCCAAGTTTTTAGTATGGTTTTTATTTTCTTGATCCTTGGGGCATGTAATGTTTTAAGTCCATGAAGTCTGTTTGGGTTCCCCTTATTCCCTTAAAAGGGGGTTTTATTTTAAAATAAAAAATTTCTAAGGCCTTCAGGCCATTGGAGGAGTAGGTAACATAATAATATCATACCCAAAAAATCATAGATCAAGATTAATGATTTGTGTCATAATTATTTCATGATATAAGACATGAATCAAAATAGTGTGACAACATATGCCAACAATCATAAGCCATGATAGAGTAACATACAAATAAAAATAAGAATAAAAGTATGGAATAACATGAAAATTTATCATAAATATCATATTAGAATTATAAATAAATCATAGCATATGAAATCCCAGTGATAATTCTCATTATGACCAAACCTATGTAAATAATTTCATTATGTCCACACCTGAAAATGTGAGAAGACACATTATGCCCATGCTTGTGTGAAGAAATTCATTAGGTCCTCACCTAAAAATATCATGAGATACCAGAATAAACCAATGCATTGGATAGAAATATAGTATCTAAAACATCATCATCCATATATATTTGTGCCATATAAAATTAATAATCAACATATAATGATGAACCCATGTAATGATTATGGGTTTCATATCCCTTTCAATTGGATTCAAAAAATCTGAACATTCATAATTCCCTCAATAAACATAAGGAATCAATGAAATATAGATGTGTATAAAATAATATTCTAATTAATTACCATTCAATGAAGTATATATTATTTACATAAAATTATATAGGGTATACAATTTAGTAAACAATTTCCCCAGTAAATCGATATATAGTAGCTAAGTGAACAACCTTAAATGGAATGAAATGAAAAATATGATATTACCAAAGGATTTAAATTGAAAGAATAATTAGCTTTATAAACTGTTATTGATTATGTAGTAAAAATGAATAAACAAATCATTTATATGATATAAAGGATAATTTTATAATCCATCCATAGAAATAAGGTGGAATATATCATTTGAATAATCACTACTAGAATTCTAGATATTTGCGACGGGCTACTTCCCCATCGCAAATAAGACTCTGATTATATACTTTATATATATATAAACATTTTTGCGATGGGCTCGTCACAACAAGTATTTGTGATGGGCCCGTAGTCCCGTCGCAAATATGTTTATAAAAAAAATTTATTTAGACTATTTGCGATAGGCCTGTCGCAAATAATTTTTGCGGCGGGTCCCTAATCCCGTCGCAAATACTTTAAAAAAAAATTATTTAGACTATTTACGACGGGAACCCGTTGCAACAGATCCCGTCGCAAATAATAATTAAATTTTAAAAAAAATTAATAAAATTATGATTATTGAAAAATTAATTTTAATATTATTAAAATAATTAAAATAAAAATTTATTAAAATTCTCAATATTCACAAAATAATATTAAAAAAATCATAAAATATTATTATTATTATTATTATTATTAGTAAAATAAGCAAACATTAAAAAATATAATTCTGAAAAAATATATTTAATAACATTATGATTAATGAAATAATAATATTAATATTATTAAAATAATAAAAAAATAAAAACTATTAAAATTATTAAAATTCTCAATATTCACAAAAAAAAAATCATAAAATGTTAAAAAAAAAATTATCTAATATTCACACCAATATAAAAGAAAAAAACTGTAAATAGTTCATATTATAACAAATGTTAAATTCAAATGTTTTTAACATAAAAAAATCACTGGGGGGGGTCGTCTTCTGGAGGAGGTGGAGGATCTGAAGGAGATGGTGGAGGAAACTCCATCCCCAAACTACGAGTCAGACGGCACATGTACTCCATCTGCTCCTGATGCTGCTGCTGCCATCGATGCATCTCCTCCTTGTGCTGCTGCTTCTGCTACTGCTACTGCTGACACATCTCTTCTTGCTGCTTCTGCAAACTCTCTATAATGTCATTCTGAGCTTGTAACTGCTCCTGATATTGTAAGGTAGAAGATGATGCCTCTCCATGAGCTCCTCTCGAGCTGGATGCCAACATCGCAACAGTACCATAATAAGTACCAGGAGTCACATGAGAGCCGATACCAACTACTCAGCCCTTCTCAAAGCCATACTGAGTCGCCTGCATCCATGCCGCCTCGTCGAAATGGTTTGCACTGGTCTGATCAGTCACCTCATCCTGACCTTCAGCCTGTGTTTGAGAGGTCGCAGCCTCATATGACTCCTTCAATTCCAATTTGAAATTAAAATTGTGAAAATATTATATACAGTTAATTTTCAAACTGAAAAAAAATACTAACCACAATCTGACGCTAACGATCACCTCTAATCTCTCCAGTGGCTGGATCACTATACATCCTATGATAAACATCGAACTCCATAATATCAGGATGCTCAACTGCCTATAGAAATATAAAATAAAATGTTTATATTTAAAGTTATATAATTTTTTAAAAAAATATACTTACCAGATGCTCTCTATGCATACTGAATGTACGACTACCAGCTCGATGCATCACCTCCTGTCTCCCCCAGTTCTGCCGACCCAATGAAGACCTCCTCTTAAATCCACTACCCAAACAGTGTGCAGATAATCCATCCCAAACCTGAGATGAAATGTACGCTGGTTGGTGGGCTCTACACGACTCATTAAATATTGCTGCTCTTTCTTTCTTAATGGACGTCTTTCTCAAATTGTGCAAAAACTGATGCAAACGCTCATGCATAGCCACCTCCCATGATGCATAGATAGCATCACGCATGCTATTCTCGATGGGATAACATAAACCCTACAAATAATTTATAATATCAAGTTATTAAAAAAATAAATTTCAAAATAAATATTATTTATTTACGTACCAGCCAATGATTGTACATGGAAAGCTGCACATCAACGAGAATCTGTTCCCATGTGATCCATGGCTGAGAAAAATAATTGCGCAAGATAGCGCTCCCCTGTCCAATAGCTACGTGCACAAAACTGTGAAAAAAGAATAAATAATCAAACAATTAGTTTATATATAAATAAATTAATGAAAAATATAACTAAAATATACAGGTTATCATACCTCCGTGTGCATGGATCGAAGCCAAGATGTGGACATCACTCGGGGATAGGGTCAGGAATCATCAGTCGCTCAAGAACGCGCCCCCTCCGCGTACCTCCTGAACCACCAGTAGACTGAGGGTCAGATGCTCCCACATCCCCCTCATCCAAAGGTAGATTAGCCTCCTGCAACTCACGAAAAAGATCAGGATCCATCTAAAACACAAAATGATTGTTGTTAGTAGATAGTTGAAAATAACTATCACATATAGATATATATTAGTTATGATCATATCCAACATTTAACTATGTCAATGTTCACCTTCATCATCCTCTTCATATCTGATGATGTCAATGTCTTCATATTCCACCTCGGCATCATCAATATCCATATGAGTTTCACTTTCACCATCCCTTGTCATTTTAAATTCATTTGTAACATCATTAACATCTTCACCACAATCGACCCTTAATTGTGGGGTGCCATCATCGATATTCACATTTATTTCTGAAAAAGATGAATTTTGAGTAGTCTCTTGAAAAATTTCAATTCCTTCCACTTCAGCAGAACCACATTCAGTTTGAGTAAATTGATTTTCCCGAGATTTTATTTTTATTATACTCTACCAATCACTCAGGTCTCTTGAAGTAGCACATTAATTTGCGTAATAAATATGATGTTCCTGTTGATCCAGTAAAAATGGTTCATTTACTGCAAGAAGACTTTTATATTTAATATCAATGATTCCATGAGTTGGATGAACACGCAAGCCTCTCTCAGTATCCAACCACTAACATTTAAACATTGTTATGTAATTCTGTCTAAGATAACATAACTCAATAATTTCATCTAGAATGCCATAAAAGTCAACTTTAGTTTCTCTATGATGCAATCCTCTAAAACAAACTCCATTGTTAATTGTTTTTTTGATTCCCCATATACATATGTGTGAAATCGAAAACCATTCACCACATATGCATTATAAGATTTAACCATTTTGGATGGTGGGTTACTCAATATACACAGTCACTTATCAATTTTATCAGCATGTTGAGACACCTAAATTTTTTTAAAACAATTATCAATATAATAAATAGTAAACTAAATTGATATTAAACCATCAATAATTTATATTATCAGTTTATGAAACCATTGATATTTTTTTATCTATGTTCTTCAAGAGCATCTGCTGTAATTTGTGGAAGTTGTTTCTTGATATGATTATCATATAACCTACAAATAAAATAAGTTTACATATTGTAACAGAAATTATAAAATAAGTGATAGAAGCACTCACAGTACAAATGCTATCATTTCTGCACAGTTGAGAAGAACATATGTATGAGCTCTGTGATGTTCATCTTCTGAAATCCATCGTTCTTGAACTCCACTGAAGCCATGATTTGGCTGATTAAAAACTGATAATTGATTGTAAATTTCATCATTAACATTTCCCTCGTTCCATCCCATGTGGTTTTGTTTTGAGGGATATTCAGATTCAAAATAGTGAGAGTGGAAAAAAAAATTCCTCTTGCAAATAAGCTTCATCAATTGACCCTTCAACTGATGCTTTTTACGTACTTTTTTCTTCAATTTCTGGATGCATCTCTTGAATGGGTACATCCATCAAACCTGTACTGGACCTCCAAATTAATCTTCATGTGGCAAATGTAATATCAGATGTTCCATTAAGTCAAAGAAAGCCGGCGGAAATATTTTTTCCAGTTTACATATAATTACAAAATATCTTCTTCCAGTTTTCTTAGCGCATCATAGTCTGTTGTCGCTGCAAAAATGTCTCGAAAAAAATATGATATGTCTGTTATCAAATCCCAAATCATAGAATTCAATAAACCTCTAAATCCAATCGGGATAAGTCATTCCATTATAACATGAAAATCATGACTTTTTAATCCGGTAATATGACCATTCTTAACACATCTTCCCAAAGTGGAATCATAGCCATCTGGAAGTCTTAAATATGCAATCCAATGGAAAAATAATAATCTAATCTCTTTGGATAGTATATAAACTGCTTTTGGCTTCATTAACCTCTGTGATCTGACAGTTTCAAATAGTTCAGGTTCTGGTCGCATGTAAATTTGGGCAAGATCTAATCGTGCTTTTATAGTATCTTTGGTCTTACCTGGTGTATCCAAAATTGTATGAAATAAATTATCAAAATAGTTCTTATCAATATGCATGACATCCAACATGTGGTGGACCAACAAATCAGACCAATATGGGAGATCCCAAAAAATGCTTCATTTTATCCAATTATGTTCTTTCCCAAAACCATGAATTTTCTGTTTGTTTATTGTTGGCCCAAATGTGATGGGAGGTAATGAAAATACAATGGTTTTTAACTCTATACTTGAGATCATTTTTGGAGGTTCATCCCTTTTAATTGTGCCTTTTATGAAATGATATTTGTTCCTTTGAAAAGGATGATTGGTTGGAAGAAATCTACGATGACATTCAAAATAGAAAGGTTTTTTCCATTGATGAGAATAAAATCTTTGTTGTCTTTCATCCAGTAAGGACATGATTTCAGACCATGTGTACTTTAGCCAGATAACATGCCATATGTCGGAAAGTCACTAATTTTCCACATCAATGCAGTTTTTAATGTGAAATTTTGATTTGCAGCAACATCATATGTACTAACATCATTACTCCACGATGCATTTAACTCATCAATCAATGGTTTCAAATAAACATCAATATTCTTTTTCGGAAGTCCTGGGATTAATAAGGTCAAAAAGATATAGGTCTCCTTCAGCAACATCCATGTAGGTAGATTGTACGGAGTTATAAAGACAAGCCAACATGAATACTGACTACTATAAGAACCAAATGGACAGAAACCATCCGTAGAAAGACTCAATCGCACGTTTCAGGATTCTAAAGCAAAAGACAGATGCAGACAATCAAAATGTTTCCATAAATCACCATCAGATGAATGATTCAAGCTTTTACGGGTTGAAATATTGGGTTTGTGCCATGACATCATTGACACTGTATTATGAGACATAAATAAGCATTGCAGCCTGGGTGTAAGGGGGAAATATCTCAACTGTTTTACATGAATCGATCTAGACTTCCATGGTTGAGCTTCTTTATACCACGATTATCCACATGTGGGACAACTATCCAACGACTCATTTTCACTAGAATATAAGATGCAATCATTTTCACATGCATGAATCTTTCGATAAATAAGGCCCAGATTACGAACTAGCCTCTTACTCTCATAGTAATTTGCAGGCAACACATTTCCTTCAGGTAACAATGTTTTAACCAAAGAAAATATCTGATCAAAACAGTTGTTTGACATTGCATTATCTGATTTAATAGCCATAAATTTTGCAACCGCTTCTAATTTTCTTATCTTGCAACCAGGATATAATGCATCCTCAGCAGACCTCAACAACTCATAAAATTCGGATGGTGCCAACTCAGGAGTTAAATCGATATCATCATGAGTTTCAGTTTTTTGAAGAGATGGACCTGCAACATCATGTACTAAATGTTGGAACTGTGATGGATCTAGAATCAAGTTATTAGTATCTTCTCTGGAACTGCGTTCACCGTGTTGATACCAAAAAATATAATCTGGTTGAAAACCAAACCACAAGAGATGTCCCCCAACCTTGTCAAATGTGTCAAACGTTCTCAGAGCACATTTTTTACAAGGACACTTAATTGTTCCTTCTGAAACATATTCTGGTTTTTATGATGCAAATGCTAAGAAAGCTTCAACACCATCAATATATAAATGATTTAAACTAGAACCATTTGGATTTCTGTGCTGATTTATCCAATCACGATCATCTAATAATGACTGATGTTTAATTCCTTGTTCCATATTTTTTTACAAAATATAAAATCATCACTATTTTTGAATAATTTGAAATTATAAAAACACCATCTAAAAAAAATATAACTAATTACTAATACTTCTTAATAATTACCATTAATTAAGGGCGACATAATTTCTAGTGGATTGACGGCTAATCTTTTGTCCGAGGGCTCAGTTACTTTCATCTTTCTCACACTGAAATCACAATACAGAATCTGGTCGGAGGTACGCATATTCATTCCCGTATGTACGAGAATAAATATGCGTAGCTCCGACCAGATTCTGCATTGTGATTTCAGTGTGAGAAAGATGCAAGTAAATGAGCCGTCGGACAAAAGAGCCCCCTTTTCGTCGATGAATCGTCTTCTTCCAACTGTCACTACCTGAAAACATTATAAAAAATGTGATACTACTAATGCATATCTAATCTCATGCATACAAGATTAAATATGCCTATGTATCAACACATTTTTCATAATGTTTTGAGTTAGTGAGAGTTGAAAGAAGAAAAGTCATCAAGCAAAAGGAGTGCCGTCAATCCACAGAAAATTATGCCAAGTTCTTAAAATTTATTAAAATTTATTAAAATCTCTTCCTAACTATTCCTAACTATTCCTAACTAATTATTCATATTTATTACTAATTATTTCTATTTATTACTAACTATTACTATTTATTACTAACTATTACTATTTATTACTGAGTATTACTATTTATTACTAACTATTACTATTTATTTTTAATTACTTCTAATTATTACTAATTATTACTAATTGTTACTAATTATTACTAATTATTACTAATTATTACTAATTATTACTAATTATTAACAATTATTACTAATTATTCCAATTTATTACTAATTAATCCTATTTATTACTAATTATTCTTATTTATAATTAATTATTCCTATTTATTACTAATTTTTTCTATTTATTTCTAATTATTTCTAATTATTCCTAATTATTAGTATTTATTCGTAATTATTACTAATTATTACAATTTATTACTAATTATTACAATTTATTACTAATTATTATCAATTATTCCTAATTATTATCAATTATTCCTATTTATTACTAATTATTACTAAATATTCTTAATTATTCCTGTTTATTACTAATTATTGCTCTTTATTACTAATTATTTCTAATTATTGCTAATTATTACTAATTATTGCTAATTATTACTAATTATTGCTATTTATTGCTAATTATTTCTATTTATTGCTATTTATTGCTAATTATTTCTAATTATTGCAATTTATTGTTAATTATTGCTATTTATTTCTAATTATTGCTATTTATTGCTATTTATTGCTATTTATTACAATTTATTGCTATTTATTACTAATTATTATTATTTATTCCTAATTATTAGTATTTATTCCTAATTAATACTAATTACTCCTATTTATTACTATTTATTGCTATTTATTCCTAATTATTCCTAATTATTAGTATTTATTCCTAATTATTGCTAATTATTAGTATTTATTCCTAATTATTCCTAATTATTCCTAATTATTCTTAATTACTCCTAATTATTACTAATTATTACTAATTATTACTAATTATTACCAATTATTACTAATTATTACTAATTATTACTAATTATTAGTATTTATTACTAATTATTAGTATTTATTAATAGTTATTACTAATTATTACTAATTATTAGTATTTATTAATAAATATTACCAATTATTACTAATTATTACTAATTATTACAATTTATTACTAATTATTAATGTTTATTACTAATTATTACAGTTTATTACTAATTATTTCAATTTATTACTAATTATTAGAATTTATTACTAATTATTAGAACTTATTACTAATTAATATAATTTATTACTAATTAATACAATTTATTATTAATTAATACAATTTATTACTAATTAATACAATTTATTACAATTTATTACTAATTATTACAATTTATTACTAATTATTACAATTTATTACTAATTATTACAATTTATTACTAATTATTACAATTTATTACTAATTATTACAATTTATTACTAATTATTACAATTTATTACTAATTATTACAATTTATTACTAATTATTACAATTTATTACTAATTATTACTAATTAATACAATTTATTATCAATTAATACAATTTATTACTAATTATTACAATTTATTACTAATTATTACAATTTATTACTAATTATTACAATTCATTACTAATTATTACAATTTATTACTAATTTATTACTAATTATTACAATTTATTACTAATTATTACAATTTATTACTAATTATTAGAATTTATTACTAATTATTACAATTTATTACTAATTATTACAATTTAGTACTAATTGTTACAATTTATTACTAATTATTATAATTTATTACTAATTATTACAATTTATTACTAATTATTACAATTTATTACTAATTATTACAATTTATTACTAATTATTACAATTTATTACTAATTATTACAATTTATTACTAATTATTACAATTTATTACTAATTATTACTCATTATTACTATTTATTACTCATTATTACTCATTATTACTATTTATTACTCATTATTACTCATTATTACTATTTATTAATCATTATTACTCATTATTACTATTTATTAATAATTATTAATAATTATTACTATTTATTACTATTTATTAATATTTATTAATATTTATTACTATTTATTACTAGTTATTAATAATTATTACTATTTATTACTATTTATTAGTATTTATTGTTATTTATTACTAATTATTATTAATTACTACAAATTAATTATATACATTACTAATTATCGTTAATAATTACTAATTACTACTAATTATTAAAAATTAATACTAAAAATTTCAATTTATTAGTACAAATAAATAGCCATGAAGAAACAATTTAAATTCAATTTAATTACAACTAATCAACAATAATAAAAATCAACATAAAAAATTGAAATAAATAAAAAATTAAATAGAACATTAATACCTTTAAACTTGATTTTCTATTGATGTAGACGACTTCACAACTTCTTCGTTTCCAAAAAAATATACTTAGAAAAATTTTCCCTCTAAAATCAGAGTTCAGAGAGAAACAAGATCTTGGAATTGGGTGGAATGAGAAGAAAACGGATGAGGGTATATATAGGTTAGATTATTTGCGATGGGTAACCCGTCACAAATATTATCTTTTCCGACGGGACCCGTCGCAAATACCTACGCCCGCATTAATTACTGTCGGCGGTTAAAAAGTTATTTGCGACGGGACCCGTCGCAAATAGTTCCTACTAACACACCTTTTGCGACGGGAGGACATCCCGTCGCAAAAAGCTATTAACCGCCGTCGGGTATTTGCAACGGGCCCCGTTGCAAATACTTCACTATTTGCGACGAGGGGATCCCCCCATCGCAAATAACCTTCATACGGTTTGGCGCTCTACCCACGCCAAACCTTTTGCAACGGGACACGAAATCCCGTCGCAAATAATCGGTTATTTGCGACGGGTTGTTACCCCCGTTGCAAATATCCACTTGGACAGACTTTTTGCGACGAGATTTATTCCCGTCACAAAAATCCCGTCGCAAAAAGTCTTTTTTCCCATAGTGAATATCATTGATCAATCATGAGATATATTAAAGGATAATTATTTAGATAAAAAAAAATCAATTTTAGGGGTTTTATAAAGATCACTCTGGAAATAAGAAATATCCTTGATCTTTTAAAAATATTTTTAAATAAATATTTTATAAAACTATAAAAAAATTAATTTTTTTATAAACTAGGAAAACACATAGAGAAGGGTCCATATAAAATAACAAAGTTGGGGAAAACATGTTTTCTCACAGAAAAATGTTAAAAAGATATTTTAGAAGACGTTCATTAAAGAATAGATCACATTGAAAAGTTATGTTAAAAAAATGAAGTGAAAAATTTGGGAAACATTTAATTATTAAAAAAATTCTATAATATATCTTTAAAATATATAAATGTTACTAAAATAAATGTGGGATGGAAGATAAAACATCAGATTGGAAAGGATAGAATTTTTTTTTAATGTTTTAAAGTATCTTTGTTGAAAATCTATATCATAAAAAGAGTAAAAAATATTCCTTTTTAAAATAGGGGAAGGGAAATATAGATTTTACATTTCATAACACAAAATTAGGTTTCATGTTATAAAGGAGAACATTGGTGGGAAATGATAATATATACATGGAGAAGAAATCATCATTAAATAGGATGAGAATTATTCTCTATAATGATATAATTTTATGAAATGAAATATTATCAAGGTAAAAGATATATATTAAATGGTAATATTCCACTAAATATAAAGATAATTATCCATAAAATAAATTCTTAATATAGAAGAAACTAATATTGGAAGAAAGAATTTCAAGGGGAGCAATTATAATACAACAACGATTGTTGAGTTAACAAAAACATATACGTCTTCAATATATTTAGAATTGAAATCCTCTTAATGAAAGAAAATGAAAATTATATTCAAAAATTATGAATACAAATAATATGAAAAATAAATTCATTATGCATTAGATATCATTCCAAATAAAACAAGGTGTATAATAGAAAATGTCACAAGGGGTAGAAATTTGAGATAAAAAAAACCATTACTTTGTTTTCCAACTTAGTCGAATACACTCTATGATCCTATATAAAAAATAACATAATCACCTATTTTATAACTTTTTACATGTACTTAACCTTTTATAAGCCTAATTTATAATTATTCTCTACATGTATAATGGTTAGTTATTATCCATTTCCAATATCGGGTGTTTGTAATCTCAACCGTTTTGAACTAGTTTCATATTATTGGTGTTGTCCACCATTATTCTCCCATAGATCATCATACATAGATCATAAAAGTTACTGTAATTGATGTTTTATCATTATTTATAATGTTAAAATTTCATTCAATTGAAGTTTTATTTATAATGTTTAAATATGAAATTAAAAATAAGCATGTTTGAATGATTTTTAATGAATGGATGTTGATATCTTTATTAATTAGTTTAATATTAATTCTACCATTAAAAAACCAAAAAAATAAAATATTTATTTAATTATTTTTATAATATATTATCATTAATTAAGTTATCATAGCCATGCATGATATTATTTTATATTATTGTTCGTGTAGGTAGTTAGAACGACCCAAACATGAACATTCCATAATTAATGGATGATTATGATTATAAAAGTGGTTTATTCTAAAAATAATTTTATTATTATAGAAGAATAATGATATTATTCAGATTATTTTAAGGTATTTAGTCATATTTGAAGAAGGGCTAATAGATAATAAATAATCTTTATAAAAAACGAGATATATGTTACATCACATAGGCAATTGTCTACACAATGCACAGTTAATGATTTTATTTCTCAAATAATGAGAGGGAAATACGGTGGATTATAATTTTACTATTCATAATAATAATTATATTATATATTTAAAATTTATTCTTCAATTTCATCATTATAACCATTGAATATATGTGGTGGTGAGAAATAAAAGATGTCACTTTGTGGAGATAATAGTCCGCATAACTCACAAATGAAGATTTAGTTTTTCTTAATATAAAAGTAAAAATGTGGTTAATTTTTATTCCCTTATCATAAAAAATTAAGTATAAAAAAAATTATATTTTCATTTTATATGAATTAGATAATTATATTTGGGAAATAAAAAAAGAAAAGAAGTTGGGGAAAAAAAGAACTCACGTTTAGGACTGGGGCTTTCTCTTGGATGACTCCTTGGAAATATAGGTATTAGGTCAATCTCTTATTTGTAGAGGCTCAAGGAAAAGAAGTAGGGTTATATGAGAAGGTAAAATGGAATAATTTTAATAGGAATATTAATTTTCAAGTTGGTCTTGGAGGTGTGGTGAGAGGCCCCTTTTATAAGTGGTGAGAATAGAAATTTAAAAAATACTTCAACTTTATAAGGAGAAAGAACTTGTTCAAAAGTATAGAAGACAAAAAATTGGATAATAATGGAGTGGGAATAATACAAGGTCAATATTTCTCAACTATTAATTTTTAAATATGTCTCAAACATGTTTTTAAGTCCTTTAGTCTTAGAATTGATACCTTAACCATTTCTGGTTTTTCCGAGGTAACTAATTTTTACCAAAGAAATTTACATTTAATTACTAAAAATAAAATGGAACTTATAAGATAATTTTTTCCTAATGATTAAAAATATGGACTCTAATTTATCTAATAAAATTTAATTGTGAAAGAAAATTTAATTTTATCATTAATGCATGTAATGTGTAGAAAACTGTTTTTAGAAAAAGTGTACTTTGAAGCATTAAATTTAAGTTTAGTGTAAAAATATCAATATATTTGGATTTAATCATATAAATTGGTTTATTATAAAAAAATAAAATTTATTTCATGTTATAGTTAATAAAAAAACCAAAATATTATTAAATTAAAATAAAACACCAAAAATTATTTTTATTATAAATATTACTCAAGTCACTAAAATGTTAATCTTAGATTTTCTAAATTCAAAAAATTATTTTCAAAATGAACAATTTTATTTATGAAATAAAAAATTTAACAATTAAATTATTTTATATACTTCTAGGCCTTTCTTATAATTCCATAAGTTTTATACTTTTTGTAAAAACTATATTTTTCAATTTTCTCCTAAAAATTAAATTATTTAAGAAATTACAAAAAAAAAATCCAAATGTAATATTGTTTTTCTAAGTTGGAAAAAATTTATTCCTTTATTAAAATTTAAATTCTTAAAATTATAAATATATAATTTATGTAAAAATACAAATTATAATGAAATATCACTTTTATTAAAAATTGATGTTTTTAAACATTAAGCGTTCATAATATTATTTCATATCAATTTAAAATTTAATATAATGTTAATATATTTTTTTAGATATATTAATTATTTATAATTGGTCAGTGAAATTTATTGGGATAAAATATAAAAAACTAGATAAAATAGTTCTTTGAAGACTTATTACCTTTAAACTAAATATGCTTCAATAAAACACCAATAAAATTGATTTTTTATGTTTTAAAATTTAATTTTACTAATAACTTGATTTTAAAATGATTATTTTAATCATACATTACTAATAATAATATTAATATTAATTCAAAATGAAAATTTATATATAATATTTTAATAATATATTTTTAATTCTTTATGAGCTATCATATTCCAAATTTACTATTAATAGTACACAACTTTAGTATGCCTAGTAGATAAATGTATATCCAATAAGTGTATTCTTAAAAATGAAATTTCCAATGAAAGTATCTCCAATTTCATGCCTATATATAGACCATCTATAATCATGCGTCTCATGTTCACATCTAAATTCATAGTTCTCAGTTTTTGATATTTCATTTTAGATATCACAATATTCTTTCTCCTTTCATAATGTTCTTTCTCATTATAGGTTTTCTTTGGATATTGGCGATCCTCATGGGTGAAGATGATCCAAGAGTTCTCTAAGTGTTAAATATTTTATTCTTTTCTATTTATTTCCCCCTTTTAATTTATGCACTTTTAAAAGGCATAATAATCCATGGTGAGTAGTAATTCATCATGTGTAATAGTTGGTTTCAAGTGCTTTTGTTGAAATGTTTTATTATGAAAAAATAAAGTGTTGCTAAATTAATTACTATCTCGTATGAATTATAACTTAATATATTTAAATCCTTTTGATAAAATATAAAAAATGTTTAAAATTATGGATATATAGTTTATGGAAAGAATATTATTACAAAAAATATGGGGAGTTACATTTCTTCTGTAAAGTTTATTTTATTGGTAGAATTATCTCATTTATGTTTGAATAACTACACCATATTAAACTATAAATTTTAAGTGGTAATTAATTAAAGAATTAATTGGGGGTATTTATTTAAGTTTTAATGATGATGTAGTAAATGGATAATGATTATAAGATAATTTATTATGGGAATATAAATTATAATGATAAATATAAGAACCTTATATTTATATGGTTAATGTAAGTATGAATCTATAATTGATGATGGGATTTTATAAAATGGTTAGTATTGATTAATAATAAATTATTTTTGATAGTAATGAAGCTTTGTTATTATTGTGTACATATAAAAATATTAGCTTCCTAGTCACTGGTTCCCACCACTAGTCTCATGGTGGTGTGATCTTCCACAAATAGAGGACCACTATAACAATGATACCTTCCACCAAGGATTTAGAGGGTCTCTGATTCCCCCAAGATAAAATTAAACTACAAATTTTTCTATATATATTTGTTTTTCATTTCTAATCTTATAGTTTAAAAATAATAAAAAATCAAAATATTTAATAAAGGCAGGGCATGGGTTGCTTGAAACCCAATGCTATAAAACTTATCATCCCCAAGAAGTCTTACCCATCACTTATTTATAATTCTATACTATCTCAAAAAAAAAATCCCATCTAACTTGTTAAATAATAACCAAAGATACTTTTAACACTTCTAATGTGAAACTCATAAAACTAGGACTTCCCTTTATTTACCTAAGTCTCTAAAATGATGATAAAAATTAAAACCCCTTAGTATCACTAAACTACAAGTAATCAATTAAACTTTAATCTTATTGTGTCTCAAATATTAAGAATCAACTCGAATATTACTTATAGTCCTTAATGTAATTTTGAATTTATAAAATATAAATTCATTATTTTAAATAGCATTTTAAAAAGTTATCACCCAATTTGAAAAATCACCCCTTAATTTCATTTTTTAAAATCTCTAGATTTCACAAAACCAACCACATTTAGAAACCTTTTTTTTAGATAAATACTTTCAAATTTACCTCCTAATAATTTATCATTTATAATTTTTAATAACTTTTAAAAATAACTTTTTTAAAACCCAATGACTAAAATAAATTATCCTCACACATAAATAATCTAAAACATTTCAAACATTGTTTAAAAATCAAGGTATATTAAAACTAACATAAATATATCACTAACAGTGAACAAATATTCAATAGGAATTAACCTAATTGATATAAACAAATTCTTTCAAATTTTAAACTATAAGAATATCCTATTATAAATGTAAATATAACAATTTTTGAACATGATAAGTAGAATAATAAAAAAAAGTGACGATTTCATGAATATCATCATAAAAATGAGTGTAACTTTAGATAATTATACCTCCCCTAATACGTTATTGAAAAACATTGATTACTTTATTAGTTAATTATATTTAATAATGTTATCCGCATATAACATTCATATCATATAAATATTTGGTGCAAGTTTGAATATTCTTCTAAATAGATGATACATTTACTAATGTAGGATTTGGATTCCTAATGACCCTAATGAAAATTATATTATTTATTTATTTATTATGTAATATATTTATATAAAATCATAACTCAACCAATGGTTCCTACAAAATAACTAGATATCCCCTAATAAATTTGGATATAAATAGATTGATCAGATATTTTTATGGATTACTCTGGAATTCCTCATAATAATATCACCTATATATAAAATCCTAAAAAATATCAAATATTTATCAAACAACACTTATAATGTCCCCACTCCATGCAACCAAACAGTACTAGAACTAATTCATTACTAACCCTAAGAGCATTCCCTGATCCCTAGGGGATGATTACTAGAAATGTGGGTCTTGGTGAATCATTGGGGAATTATTTACCCTCTAAGAATACAAAAATGGTTAAATTCATATTCTACTAAAATCTAACACAACCTATTCATATGTCAGATGCTTCTAAAAATTTGGAACTATTTTCCCAAGAGGACCTTTATGTTAGGTATACCTGATATAATAATATAACTTAATTTCTATATGAATTAGGTCTAAAAAATAATGTACATTCTAGTCATAAACAATATCATAAACATACTAAATACAACCGATAGACTCATTCCCATCTAAATAGAATAGGTAACATGATAAACATGTCCCCATTCATCGTTTCCCTATAATACTCCAATGTCTCATAAAGATTAAAAATTTTAATATGATACCATTTACCAAGAAATACATAAAGGATTCAATCATTGATCAGTGAACTAGTTCTTGCTTAAAATAATAATAATGAAGCTGTGTTTCTACTGATGTTAACAAATAGGGTTTGAATACATAGCCATAGTAGGCCACTGCCAACACCATCTCAACAACTGCAATGAATAATCAGATGCATGCATTAAAACTTTTATACACATTTATATTTAATATTACTAATATATTTTTTCCTAAAAAACTGTCTAATAGAAGTAGTTATTGGTAATTATGTAAACTATAGATCAATAATAGCCATAAAAGACAACTCCTTATACTCGTATCATTTAATCCTATGTATACCTGCTTCAAGTATATATCATAATATATAGAAAGAGAATATAATATAGTTAGGGATCAATCCCATCCCATTGGGAAAATGAATTCTATATACTATAATGATTGAAGTCATACATCTAGTCCCATTATGAAATGGTGAGGTGTATATTATAAACAGGTAAATCATGAAACCCATCCCATTTCTAAAAATCTATTCTCCATTGGAAAATATACTTTATTTTGGATTCCACAACTAGAATATATCCTCTTTCACAAGATTAAAATATCAATGAAATAATATATGCATATATTCAACACTAAAAAAAATCAAGGCATACTAAATGAAAATCCAAACAGGGCATAATAAATAGTATAACATTATTCAAAGAATACTAATTGAGAAGACATACAAGGAATAAGACATGGTATATCGATAATCAAAGTATATTAATTGGAATTCCAAACAAGTAATAATATATAGTATAACCTTAATTAAATCATGCTCACTAAAAAGATATATATTTATTATCTAAATATATCTTACCACTATAAGATGTAATTTTTTTAATTGTAAATAATGATAATAGTTTTTTGTTGATCAAAATTTATTTAGACACCCATAATATAGAAATGATGTTTCTCTATAAATCCTTCTTTTAATTTGAAAATAAATGCATTCAAATTGTGGGAATGTATGTTTAATTAAAAAAATATTAAGGAATAAGAATAAAAGTGTCTAGATTTCTTAAAGATTCATCTCCCCATTTGAAGTTTGGTTTTAAAAACACAATTATATACCCAACACTTTTTAAAAGTAATATAGTTAATATTTTTAAAACTAAATTTTTCTTTGAAGCCAACCTTTACACTAAACACTTTATCTATATTAAAATATCCAATATTATTAATGTGGAGGTTTGATTTAAAACCAAACCTTATACTCAATAGATTTATCTAAGTGAGATAAAATAATATGTATAAATTGGAAGTTTGGTTTTAAAATAAATTATATATTAACTAAAAACTTACATTAAAGAGAAATATAAATTCCCCTTATTAACCTCCATTAGTATTCCAAAATTAAAGTCAAGAGAGAATGTTTGATGATTTATCAAAATACATATAATGGCATAAGTTCATACATGATATAGACACTTTTCTTTCTTAATCACCGATTCACTTATACATTACAATAATACATACAATTATATACTATTTCTATTAAAGAAAATTTTTAACTAAAAGTATACTTGACAATGATTCATATTTTATAGGAAGTAGAAAATGATATAAATAAACATGTTTTATAAAAATTTTGTAAACTTAGAAAGAATCACCCATATATATCTTTTATTTAATTTATATTGAGCTCTACCCATAAAAATATTCACAATAAATCACAAAAGTATGTGATCTTTTACAGAAAAATTAAACAATCATAAATTCATATAATAATTTCACGGAAACTATTTTTAATCACCTTATTAAAAAGTCAATGAAAATTATGAATTATATTTATAAGAATTTATTTTTTACCTTGAATACATGTTCTGAAAAGTAGTCAAAGAAACACTTTGGTAATAAATTGACTAAATAAAGTACATTGAGTTGAGACCACCTACATAAAAATAGTCTCTATTCTGTTCTAAATAACATAGTAATCTAAAATAACATTCCTAAAAATTAAATAAACCAAAAAACATGAAATTAAATAAAATTTAATCAAATTCTATAATCAAATAAACATAAAATTTAATAAACACACTCATATAACCTTCATAAAATATACATGATACCTAAATAATCCAAATATCTAATTTAACTAATCCAAACAACCTATAATTTTAGTCAAAAAATTTAACAAACTCATAATATTCATTTAATTAATTTAAATATGAAGGACAACCCAAAGTGTATGGAAATAAACCAAAATATATATTAAATGGTATAGAAAAAACTTATTATATAATTCTTTAGTAAGTAAATGATAAATACCTAATATATGACATGATTTCTACATATTTTTGTAAACTCAAAAAAAAAATTCCTAATTTGATAGGGGGAAATTTAAAGGAGTTTAGATAAATTCCTTGTGATGGTGCTTCACATTACATCATAATTTATTAAAATCAAAGGATAAAGGAGAATAAATGGATTTGAGGAGTGAGTAGATCCATCACTGGATCCCCTAGTGCGCCTCACCTCTTAATGGGTGGGAATTGTATAGATATAGACATATGGCTGAAAATAATTTTTAAATTCAATATGGATAAAAAATAAAAAATAATATATATATATATAGACATATTATTGTGCATGTATTCCATTTAATGTGTTTAATAATATATTAATACACATGCATGTTTTATTAATATTATTGAAAATTATAAAAAAATAAACATAATATATATACTAGAATAGCAATACTTAAATAAATTTATAATGTCGAACCTTAGTCTTTATTAAGGCCAGTTTCCTCTAAAAGTTTCACCCCAAACATATAGTTGTTATTAATCTATATGTATTGAATTTATTTATTGGATTTGGGGTGGTTCCTAGAAAATTATAGGGGTTAGAGGCTTGAAAATATGAAAAATTGGAGTTGTAGATGGGGGTACAAGATTAGTAAATGGTTAGTGCTAAACCTGTACTCCCACCATTGGTGGGGGGGATGGACTACCCCACATTTTTAAAAATCATGAAAACCCCCAGTGTAAACCATCCAAAACCATTAATAAATTATAGATACATTTCACATGATTTGGCCAATAGAGTGGCTAAACTATGAGAAGTACATTGTCTAAGGCTATGAGATCCACATGGGTGGTGTACGGTTTGG
Source organism: Viscum album (assembly GCA_963277665.1). Taxonomy (NCBI): domain Eukaryota; kingdom Viridiplantae; phylum Streptophyta; class Magnoliopsida; order Santalales; family Viscaceae; genus Viscum; species Viscum album. The sequence goes on from OY728135.1 coordinate 1,000,195,797, forward strand.
CCAACTTTACAGATACAATATGTAGTGCATTAAAAAGTGTAAGATTACTTCTTTTAATTTATCATTATATAACCCAAAATCATAATTTTTCCTCCCAAATTTGTCTAATATCACCCCATATGTGGACTCTCCCTTTTTATTTAATGATTTGATGATTTATTTTATTTTTATCTTCATATTCGAGTATCATTCATTGAAATGGAATGATAGAGTTAAATATATTTGTTTATTCTATTCTGTTCTTTATTTATTTTGTTTTCTAGTGAGATTACACTAACCAAATAAGATATTTTTATTTCATAATCACTTTTAATGAAAAATTGAGAAACCGATGAGGTTTAGAATATAAGAAATTCAAACCTCATAAGAAATCATATGACCATTATAGAACAGTTTAAAATGTTTAGAATTCTATACCTTAACTATATTCTATTCAATGGAGGTAACCTCCATACCTATATTGTCCTTAATGAGTTCGTCAAAGTGGAATTCCATTTTTTCCAAGGTAAGAACATGTTCCTCCAGGCTTGTTTTCCCCTCATTGAAACCCCGTATTAAGATCCTATTATATTTATCAATCCATAAGGATTGTTCTTCATTTAGATTGATTTTCAATGGTATTTCTAACATTCTATGAGAATCCTACTTTGATATATTGATCAGGAATGATTCCTATAAAATTTATTCATTCGATTGCATAAGAATATCCTAGGTGTTGTCTGGTTCCATTACCTCTATATTTGAATTCACCAGATCAAAGGAAGATTGATCCTCTACTTATGTTTCACTCATATCATCAATATATGGATCCAAAGGTATAATAGACCCATTATAAATACTATTTATACTTCCATTAGAAACATTCAATTTATTTTTCGGAAGTTTTCCTTGCTGGAGGACCGTGTAACAGGTGGACTTGGAAAATTTTAGTAGTCATTACTTCTCTGAGGCCTCTGCATGTGCTGTATCAAACCACATGAATCTAGAAGGGTGTTATTTCCTTTATTTAAAGAGTACTAAAGGTACTCTTATGTGAGTTTCATTTCCTTAGGCTATAAGGGCCAAGATTCTGATGTAGAGTTAGAATCTAATCTCTTTTCATCCAACCTACCTACATGTTCTTCCCCCACAACAATCCATTATTTGTCTCCAAACATAATTTTTTTTTGATAAATATAGAGAGAAACTCCATCTTTAATATGCCTATGAAAGGGGGAGGCTTTATGGAATCACCTATAACATGTTCTTTAAGAGCCCTTGCAGGGCATTCCCTGGTCCTAGATCTTAATCTAGATCCCTGTCCTGCTACAACCCCCTATTGTGCATGATCTTGATCCTCACTCGTTTTATGTATCATAACCTTTTGGAAAGAAAAATAGTCTAATCTAATAGTGTCTACAAATGTGGGAGGTTCTTTTAAATAAATTCGTAGAACCACACACACTACTACATCCTCCTCCAAACCTCCTTGAAGCTGACATAAGGTTGAACTGATGCCCAAATCATGCCTCAAATGAGAATAAATGTTCTCTATCTGTGGCTTAGAAACCAAATGTCTCAACTCCTTCATGGTTGAAGGATGTACCAACTCATTAGAACCCCGTGGATCCACCTCAGTATTTTTCACAATGTTATAGAGTTCATGTTGAGTCTAGAATTCCTTGCATCCTGCATGTGAAAATGATCTCCCATAGAAGGAGGGACCTCCCGAGAATTTCAGAATAATATTCTTCAAAATCTACTAACACCATGACCAATATTACAACAAACCAAGAAGAAAGAAACCCATGATTCTGAGATGATATTTTAATACCAACAAATTTCTCCCTCAACCTCGATGCAGATATCCCTTAAAATTGTTATTATTTATATTACAATTATGATTCAAAATCACACCAATATACCACACACTTGACCAAAATACAAAAATTAAATGTATTATTACATTCAATCATGAAATTGAACCTATCCACAAGCCAAAAACAATATGTTGGTGAGAATGCCATAACTTTAGACACCACTTGAGGTGTGATTTACTTATGAATAAATTTGGTAATTAAAGAGGAAACCAAAGGGGTTCCTTGGATATCAGATAACACTATAGGTGTATAAATATGGATTACTATGATATTATCTTGGACATAGTGTACTTAAATATTATTATAGAGCGGTTGAAATTAAATTAAATGGATTTATTAATGAATTTACTATATACATTAATTTTGATGAATGATTTAGAATACCTTGGGGAAATACCCCTTGCATTCAAATTATTGACTTGGGTTTGGAAGGACTTGGGTAAACCCCTCTATGTATTCATTATGATGAATGGATTGGAATTCCTTAGGGAAATCCACTATGGGTTTAGATTGATGACTCTATTTTGAAATACCTTGGGGAAACCCCCCTTGATTTTTAATGATGACTAGTTTATAATTCCTTAGGGTGATCCCACATGGATTCATGATGAGTAATAGTTCATAATTTCATGTATATTCTCTATGGATTCTTTTGGGACTACTTATGTTACTATAGTTAGAGATATATGGATTTGGACGAATTAGGTATGGTTAATTCAGGGTGTCACCTTGGATCCCCAAAATCGATGTGGTTTATTTATTTTTATTTCCTTTATTTATTATGTACATAGGATTCAATTACTAATCATACTGGATATATATATATAAATCGTTAGTGGTTGCCTACATAGTCATTGTCACACCTTACTTAGGATTCCAATTGGTACCCAAGAAAACATTATTATTTTAGGACCTGAAAAGGGAAAGAGCCTTGTGACTGATGCATGATTAGATTTATAAGATAAAGTGCGGGAGTTGGGATCAGGCTAGGACTTAGGATCATTTTTGGTGGAGTTACCTTTTTGTGACTTTTTTCCATTTTTAGATATTATTGTATATGGTCTATTGAAGTATTACTTTTTGAATTGTATAAAGTTCATATTGATATATCAAGGGTTGTGATTATTTATTGTCACTTTTTGGGATGCCATCTTACTGCTTTATTTGGTGGGTTATGAATATTATTATTCTTATTGTTATGTTAATTAGATATGGGGGTATCCTCTCTCTACAGTACTACCTCAAAGCCTTGTTGTTATTTGGTAACCTCCATCAGATTGGGATTCACATATGAGGTTCCATTAAACCTTTGGTTCAGTTACTATTTAAAGTAAACTAGGTCAAGGCATTATAAAGTGCTGTCATAGCCTTCTTCTTGCGTCTTATGATTTTAAAAAGGTAAAAAAAGAGATAAGACATTTTTGGAAAAGAGTAAAAAAACTCATTCCTAGGAGTAGTAGACCAACATAAATTTGATAGGCTATGTTACCAAGGATTAGATTTATGTTCTTCCGATTCAATTTTATTGTTTTCTTATTCAACCTTGAGTGATGCACATGATTTTGAGGTTGTATATATATGAGATTTTATCTCTTGGATAGAATGGAAATAGGGAGTTTTGTCACGAATCATATCAAGAATATAGGGTTCAAATTTCATTCGAGTTATTTATTTTAATTGGTTACCAAGATTATGACATTGTTTAGTTATTTAAAGTGTATGTTGAAATTTATGTGGAATTTACAAATATGAATTTACTGTGGAATCTTACTTAACTAGTATTTTAAATGGATAATATTGTATTACATGATAATTTATCTTTATTTTTATATGGAATTAGCTAAATAAAATATAATTTACAACTTATAAAATCTATTCTTCAACAACTAGTGATCAAAATTTAATTTATATAAGCATTATTGTAAAAATACTAGTTAATGTGACATTGAAAAATTTGATTATATGGAACTTGTATTTGCAACGTGGACCTTTTTTACAATTACTATTGATCCTGTGTATAGGTAGTTGGTGCTAGTGATAGCACCAAAGTTATGAAAATAATGTGACATAAAATTTAGGGGACAATGAGGAGTTATACTTATTGTCTCTTTCCTTAACAATGATGTCAAGAGTTGTTGTGTTAACATTTTTCTAGGTGTGTATTTGGAATTATTGATAAATATACACATGAAAGCCTCTGTTTGAGTGCTAAGAATATGGTGACGTGTATTCCCTAGAGGTTATAGGGCCAGACCCTCATACAGTAGCAGTGAAGGAGATGAATGATCAACTTCGAGTGATCTTATTACAAGTAGTATAGAAAATTAAAACATAACCTTTGTGAAATATACTAATAATGTCAAATTTGACTAGGTAGTTTCATCTATATAACCAACCATTTTTTATAGGTAAGGTGGTCCCCTAGATATAGAATACTAGATCAAGTCTATTGAAATTATCATTGATCATATTGAGACACCTCAAGATAGGGGAGACAAGTTGGAAGCTTATATGAATTGGGGAATGATGAAGCAGTGGGGTGACATACAAATCTAGGAAGATTAGAACATGGGATTTTTCTGTAAGAACTTTTAGACTCATTTCTTTTACCACTTATTCTGAGATATGATAAGAGATTATAAGGAAATATATATACACTATATATAGGAGTATATTTTGGCTATGGAATATGTAGTTTATTCTAGTAACATACGATTAATTATCACTATAATAGTGGGGGATGTGGAAGACCAAATAAGACACTTTGAAAATATGTTGTGATATAGGATTTGAGTTCAAGTGAGTAGTTTTTTGATTGTATTATTTTTTGAGGTAGTGACCAAGGTGCTTATCACATAGAGGAACCTAGTCAAAGACATAGGCTCAGGGTGTGAATCTTCTCCTAAGGGACCGGTGGTGGTTTTCATGTGGTATAAAGAATTATTTTAATATTTTATGCTGGAGAAATGGTGGAGGAAAGTATCTATGGTGGTAGATCATCTTTTCCTTCATGGGATGATAGTGAAATGTGACGCCACCAATGTGGTTGGACCTACCACTACCATTCAAATTCTGATCGAATAACTATTGGGTTTTGGGAATATGAAAAATAGGGAATCTATAAAGGTTCTACATGATTTCATAAATGATTCCTAGTGACCCAATAACTTGATAGATACATGGTTCTAGAGATGAATCAACTATACTATAATATGAAGAAAGATATAGTTCTACCATCTATTCTAGCCAAGGTTATGGGCATGGTGATTAGGTCCTAAAGGAATTAAAATAATAAATTAGTGTGGCTTTGGGAGATCAGGTTGGCACTAAAGGCCTTGGTTTAGACTAGTTACATTCTATACAACAAAATCCTCTAGTCTACGATGTGGAACCATATATTTTCAAATATACAATCTTTGTAAATTATACTTTGGAATGTGATTTGTTTGATATAATGGATTCATATTCATTTATATCTTTATAGTTTTTGGAGGGATAAGGGATGGATATAGAGTATGTATATTGGATGATTTCTAGGTACACACCATTATAAGTGAATTTGGAGGGAATTCAACAATGTAGTGTGAGTTCCTAAGAGGCTGATGGTCATAGATTTCTCTAGGTTATTTTTATACTGTATATACTCAGTTGTTATTAGATTCATAGCATGGGCTGGCTAGTATGGTATAGATCTCTCATTGTCTATTATCATCGATGTATTTTTACATCTCCTATGGGAATAAATTGAATCCATACTAGAGAATGGGATACTCACATAGGTTGGGATGTGCCTAACCATTGACAATTGGGATGAATTATGGCATAGGTGTCTAGATTGGTATAGGATGATAAGGAGGCTCAATATATAAATTTTAATTCCATGGTGGATTAGTTTCTTGATTTTTTCCTAAATAATTTTCAAGACTAACACTTGAGAGGGAGGTTGAGTTTGCCTTTGATAAAATGTTGAGTATGGATATAGTTTCTATTTTTCCACAAAGGTTGTCACATATGGAGCTTTGGGAGGTTAAGGACCTATTAGAAGACTTAAAGGACAAAGGATTAATGTGAATGAGTACCTATCCATCATGATATCAATTCATTTTTACCAAATATGGAAGATGTGTACTTGGGGTTGTATATATATTATAGGAATATAAATCAGATAGAGATAAAAAAATTACACTATCCCGCATATTGATGACTTGTTTGTCCATTTGTGTCATGAAACGTCCTTGACACCTGAGTAACTTGATACCCAGGCCAATCTTGACATGGCCCGAAGGGAGTTCCTGATCCCCATAGGTTGGAAACTAGCACCTGAAATCATAAAAGTTAAATTGGGAATGGTTTTTCCACATAAATAACAGAAGAAATAGTTACAAGTTAGTATGCTCAAATGAAAACTCCATATAAAGAAAAATACTAGAAGTCAAATAGATATAAAAACCCAAATTACAACCATATAGTTATATAAAATAGAAATATAAATCACTAAATACCTAGGATTTCATGTGCTATAACCACATACTATAATGATAAATTTATTTCAAGTTTTTCAAAATACAATTAACCCATTTTTCTATATCAATTTGCTGATTTCCATTTAAAAAAAGGGATTTTTAATCAGAGCATGAATTTTACTGGATAAAAACAATGGGTTTTTATCAAAACATTTTAATCCATTTTTCCTAAATAAAAAATCGAAACCAATTTTAAAAATAAACTTCAGAATTTAAATTCCATAATATAATTTCATAATTTTCCATCAATTTTCAAAAATACACACCAATTCATTAGAATTGGGGGTTTTTCAAAAAGGTTCCTACCAAATAAAATTAAAATCACTATCCATAATGAATTTGTTTTAAAAAATTTAATTGATTTTTTTAATTTAAATCAATCTATTTAGGGTCAAAAAAATTGGCCAAACATAATTGGAACCACCTACTTCGGGAACACGGGATCACGAATCACAAAGCTCTAAATGGGAAACTAAATTGAAGAACATTGGAAATGGAGATCCGAGAATAAAACATAGATTCAAGATCTAAAATGAATTAGATTACATTGTAAAATAATATATAGATCTATCAATACCTAAAGAAGAGAGATGAATAGATCATGAGAGAAGGGATGAGGAGAGAAAACTTACTAGGAAGGGACTAAATTAAGACCACCTAGCTTTGATCATCCTTATAGAGAGTTTAGAGGTGGAAAACATTGTTCTTGGGAGCCCTCAAAACTTATAGAATTATAATATACCAAGTTAGGGTCATTAGGGGGTCAAAAACAGGGCTTGATGAATTTCTAAATAATTTACAGAATAATTAAATCTCACGTACACGTTGGCGGGTGAATGGTTTTATAAACCATTCAAAAACCATGAAAACCACATAATGCCTTGGTTTTCATGGTTTGTAGTATCAGGGCACACTATTTGGGTAAACCATACACCAACTGTGCACAACTCATGATCCCTCTAAAAAATTGAAAATTTCACATGAAGAACCCCTAAAAGAGACCCAACCAAAGAAATATCAGAAGAGGGTTTATGAGTACCTAAAAAATATAATGTGATGTTACAACATCCCCACTATAGAAACTTTCTGTCCCCATAAATCATATTTAGAAGCTTCCATGTCAAAAAGATGAGGCCACTTCTCTATCATCAGTGACTCTCTCTCCCAAGTCTCATGAGTATCAAAATAGTGATTCCATAGAACTCAAACTAAAGGTATCATCCTCCCATGAATTATCTTGTTTTTAGAATTAACTGTTCTAACTGTATGCCAAATCATAGATAAATCAAGATGGACATCAAGATCAATCCTGCTCCAAACATAAGAAGGATAAAAAAGATACTTTCGGAGCTGTGATACATGGAACCTGTTATGTATTGAAATTAGATGTGGTGGATGTTATAAATGGTAAGACACCTTCCCTATATAATCAAAAACCCCAAAAGGTCTTGCAAAATGAGGATAAAGTTCATATTGCCTCCCTAGCTATTGATGACCCAAATGAGGTGAAACATTCAAGAAAACCTGATCACCAACTAAAAATTAAAATGGTATGTGATGAAAATCATCATAAAACTTATACTGGATCTATTCCATCAAAATTATATGATTAATAAACCAAATATTTTCTTTTTTCTCTTGAAACATGCTTCGTCCAACAAAGTAACTTTCACCAATCTATGACCAATACAACAGAGATTTGCAAGGTCATCCATACAAGGCCTAAAAAGGATACATTATGATTACAAACTTGTAACTAACATTATAAGTGAACTCAAACAGTCATAAATGGTCATCCTAATATCCAAAAAAGTTGAGAAAACATGAATAAATAATTCCTTAGAGAATATGTATATCTCTTTCTATTTGACCATCTAACTACGGATGATATACCATACTCAAACGAACCTGAGATCTCAGTGCCTCCCGAATGCCTCTCCAAAATATAAAAGTAAACTTAGGATATCTATTAGATACTATAACATATGAGATTCCATGAAAATGAACAATCTCTTTCACATAGAGATTTCCCAACTCCTCAACTTTGGTTGTATCTTGAATGGGTAAGAAGTGATCTGATTTAGTGATCCTATAGATCACAACCCATATAATGTTCTTCTTTATATGGGTATTTAGAAAAAAAAAAAAAATTACATAGAGACCTCATCCAAATTCCAAGTCAGTACTGGATGTGGCTGAAGAAAACCATTAGGACTTCAGTGCTCGACCTTTACTTGTTAGAAAGTATAGTAATGAGAGAAAAAATTAACAATGCACCCATATCATACATGGATACCAAAATCATCACCACATGTTATAGAACATATTCATGGTTCCTAGATAAAATTAACACTAGGAATAATAGAAACCCCCATCATATCTTTCCTAACCGATAACGGTACCACCAAAGGATTCTGATAACATAGAATAACCTCTATAGAGAACGACCACTCAACCACGATCTCTCCACCATAAAGAGAGTATCTAACGCTACAGAACTCATCATCATTCTACTGTTCTATAAGAATAATATTGAGAAGAGTGTAATTCAACTAAAAACTATACAAAACAACCTCATCCCTTGATTCCTAGACTCCAATACGCAACTATGATAAAATATTAATCAAGTTCCACTCTTCTGTTGATTCTTTCACAGCCTGGGTTAGAAGTTTCTATTCAAAGCATCTGTGATGACATTAACTTTCCCCGAGGCATAGGAAATGTCAAAATAAAAATATTATAGGTATTCCACCTAATGAATCTAGTAGATATTCAAATATTTTTATGATAACATATAACAAAAAGTCTTGTGGTCTAAAAACACGGTAAAAAGTTCTCTGAAATGGTAATGATACCAGCTCTTAAGTGAGTGAATCATAGTTGCATGTTCAAGGTCATGGGTTAGGTAATTATTATTTTGTGGCCTAATCCATCTAGAGACATAAGCAATGAAATGATCACCCTATATAAGAACACAACCCAAACCTAAACCTGATGCATCATAGAAGACCACATATCCTTGTTCATCCTCTAAAAGAGTCAACAATGGTGCAGTATTCAAAAGTAATTTCATCTCCACAAAATAATTATGAAATATTTCAATCCCAGACAAATTTACTCCCTTCCAAGTTACAACAGTCATCATAAAATCCAACTTTGAGGAATCCTTTACAAACTAGTGGTAATAAATAGCTAAACCCATGAAGCTCTAAATCTAAAAAACATTTCATGGTTGTTACCATGTAATAACAGCCATTAACTTATTAGGATCAACTGATATACCTTGTACTAACACCATGTATCCCAATAAATTCACTTTCTAAATCCAAAAATCAAATTTTAATTTCTTGGAATAATGTCAGCGATTTCTCAACAATTCCAAAACTGCTTTCAAATGACGCACATGATCCTCCTTATACATAGAGTAAACACGGATGTAATCCACGAAGTCTACCATGAAATTATTAAGATACTCATGGAAAATCGTTTTCATTAAAACCATAAAGACTACATGAGTTTTTTATAGACCAAATTTCAGGAAAATGTACTCATAATATCCATACCAGATCCGAAAGGTGGTTTTCTAAATCCAATATTCTTTTTTTCTCAACTGATGGTAACCATCTCAGAGAATAATCTATGAGAACCACTTTTCCATTTTTAACTGGTCAAATAGATCATAAATCATTGGGATTGGATATTTGTGATTTACCATAATAGGATTGAGTTTTCAGTAACAAACATAAAGGATAAGAGATCCATTAGATTTCTTAGCAAAGAAAATATGAACCATCTAAGGAGACACACTTGGGAGTATAAATCCTTTCTCTAAAAGATCATCTAACCAAGTATTCATCTCTTTAATTTTAGATTGTTCCATGAAGTAATAAGGAATAGATATTGGTTGAGTATCAGGCACTAAATCAATAGAAAACTCTACCTCCCATACTAGTAGAAAACTCGAGAATTCAAAAGGAAAAATATCAGGAAACTCAATGAAAACAAGAGGGATATCATCACTCAAAGATTATTGCTCTAGATCCAAATAAAACAAATATATTAATTTTCAAAAATTTGGATAAGAAGGTCCAAATATGCTTGACCTTGGGTCCTAATCTCCTTGAAATACACAACACACCCCATCTTGCGCTATGAAGGAGACCCATCGAAGATAACGATTAATCTGAGCTTTATTAACAACGAGTTAATAAATCTCAAAAATGATGTCAAGCAGTTAAATATCGATACCCAAAAAATCCCAATCAAGCTCAATATTTGATAATTATAAAACATAAGTAGGACTACAAAGACCCTTCTCTTTCTTCGTTCCGAGGGGTGTAGTAATATCCATAACATAAGATAGAAGTTACATAGGAATATTTTGAAAATTCACGAAATATGTTGAAATAAATTAATGAGATGAAATACTATCAAATAAATCAGTCACTAGTGATGAAACTATAGTGACAATACCTCTAACAGTCGTTGGACATGTATATGCTTCCTCTAGATATTCTTCCACTATGTGAAGAAGGTTTGTTTTGGATGCCTATGGCCAGAACCCATTTTTTCATGAATCATCTGACTGCACTATATTTTTAGTAGACACTGATGATCTCATGCCACTAAAAGGAGTGGAATAGACCTTTAATAACTTTTATAAGTGACCTGAGTATCCACAAGAACCATATATCTTGGGTGCCTCAATGAAAACCCATTTTGAGTGACTAGGTTTTCCATACTGATAAAAAATCAAACGGCCTTTTCCAGGCACTTTAGGAGTTCTGAAAAAACCTTACTATTGAGAAACACCATGAGAATAATCATGCTTCCTCTTCCCTTTCGATGAATTTATAGATATACCATTAGGAGAAAAGGTAACTCTATCCATACCTGAACTACAAGCTAGGTCCATATCAACCATTAACACCTTTTCCAGTACATCATCATAAGGAGTTAGGTTTAGTAATAAAACCTGAGAGAGAATATCAGATTGAAGTCCTATCTCTAACCATAGAGTCTTCATCATCTCATTCTATACAATCTTAGGTGAAAATGAATAAGCTCAGTGATTTTTTTTGCATAATCTTTCACGGTCTTGTTATCCTACTCGAGTTTGAAAAACTCTAAATACTCAGCCAACAATATAGACTTTATATATAACTAGTTGGTGAAAACAATTTTGTATACTTCTACTCTAATCCCCATGCTTATTTTTCATTACCATCATGTCCCTAAATCTAATTCTCGGTCCCTATAAATTAATGGTGACACATTTCACCTTGATTTCATCTAGAGTCTCCAAGAACTCAAACCGAAGCTCGATACTCTCAACCAATCCCCATATAGTTGAGGATTATTTGAGCATTGGAACATTGGTGGATTTTTGTGAATTAACACTTTAGGATGATTCTATAAGAAATTCTATTGAGGTTCCATAGCTAGATCCTGAATAGGAATGGGTAGAGGTACCTGTCCTAGATCTTGGACAACACACATGATAACCTCAACAATATTTTGTTCCATGAGAGGATTTTCTTGATGAGGTTCATCAGTAGATTCCTCCTAGATTTGATTTTTCTATCTTCTCAGAGGAATGATGCTACACAATATCACCAGAAAACATTGAAGACATAATATTAACACTTGAATAGAGAAACAAGGTAAATTAATCCCAACGGATAGATAAACAAGATTTAGATTTCAACCAATCCAAATAAAAAGTAGTAAAAATACTAGAACTAATCCTCTAAAAATCTTTCTCAATCACCCTTAGTGAATTAAGGATTATTGTGGTGAAAGATAGCCAAGAAATCAATCAAAAATACCTATTAAGTCCCAAAAAGATTAATCAACTACATACTGACATCATAGAAAAATTCTTAACCGGAAACATTGATACGACTTTGTCACAAACCGATCATGACACCTTGGTACCCTGATACCCAAGCTGATCCTAACATGGCTCAAAGGGAATTCTTAATCCCAACAAGTTGGTAACTATCACCTGGCATCACACAATATAAATTGGGAGTAGTTTTTCTAACTAAACAGTGGAAGAAATAGTCACAAGTCAGTATGCTTAAAAGAAAACTCATCAATGAGAACAATACTAGAGGTAAAACAAGTATAAACAACCCAAAGTAAAAAAAAGTACTAGAAAACAGGAAGATAACAACTCAAGCCAAAACGGCCACATCCCTCCATGACCCAAGGATCAACAAAAAGAACCACCTCTAAGTGGTTCTTTACCCTTGCTCGAAATTGGAAGAAGTTAATCTACAAATTCCTAAATTCATATGTAGGTTCTGAGCTAAAATCCTAGAAGGGTCTCACCAAGTATTCAATAATACACTATAAGACAAAAGTGTTTTAGGGGCTATTTTATTGCGGAGGTTTTTAAAACCGCTACTAAATGTTTTTCAATTAAAAATTTAGTAGTGGTTTTGAAAACTGCTATGACAAAACCACCGCTAAATGTTTTTAAAATATATTTGTTTTAATTTTTTTAAATTTTTAATTTTTAATTACTATTTACAATAAAATATAGTTTATTACTAATAATTTTAATTATTTATAATGTGTCAATTAGTAAATATTTATAATTATTAGTTAATAATATTTTTAAACTCAAAAAAAATCTTCAATAAGTTGAAAAACAGACTTTGACATCAAATGATCGTAACTTCTGATCCAGGAGTCCATTTCAGCTCCACAACCAGTCAAATCGAAGCTTATCAAATGAGATAAAACCAAGTGAGATTTTAATCATGTGACAATAACAGGAAAAAATATATATATTCAAATTTCAAAAGTCAAAAATCGAACTCGAACTTCAAACGGTCATAACTTTTAATCCGGGTGTCCGTTTGAACTATACCACATATCAAATCGAAGCTTGTGATAAGCTCTACACTATTTAGGACTACTACCAACTCTTTGAGTATTGTACCTCTTTATATTACACTAGAAAGGCCCAGAAGACCTCTAAAATAGAGGTTTTAGTTGCAGACCCCGATTTCTTAAAAATTCAAATGGTTATAACCTTCGATCTAGGTGTCCGTTCGACATATACCACATATCATATCGAAGCTTATTTCACGATATTTGATTTTATTGGTTGTGGCGTAGAAAAAGGAGTCCCAGATCAAAATTTATGGTCATTTTAGTGTTTTAGGGTTTTTAGAGGTTCTTAACATTTTAGGATTTTTATAATTAATTATGATTTTTATTATTTATTTATTTATTTGATATTTAATTATTTATTTAATTTTAATTATTTAATTAATTAATAAATTATTTATTTATTTATTTATTTATCAATTTACTTATTGATAAATTTATTTATTTATTTAATATTTAATATGTATTTATTTATTTATTCATTATTTAGTTACTATGTACACATTAATTATTAATTTAATTTTAATTTGTTAATTAATTATTAATTAATTAAATATTATTTTTTTTATTTTTTATTCATTTATTATTTATTTATTCTTTACTAATTATTTGTTAATTAGTTATTAATTAATTATTAATTATTAATTTATTATTTATTAATTAATTATGAAATATTAAATATGGAATACTAAATACTAAATATTAAATTTTAATTATTAATTAATAATTATTAAATATTAAATATGAATTATGATTTATGATTTATTATTAATTATTAATTATTAACTATTAATTTATATATTTATATATTTATATATTTAGTATTTAGTATTTATTATTTATTATTTATTATTTATTATTTATTATTTATTATTTATTATTTATTAATTCATTTTTAATTTAAAAAATATTAATTTATTATTAGTTTATTATTCATTTATTATTCATTCATTCATTTATTATTTATTTATTCAATATTCAATATTTATTAATTATTAATTATGAATTTATTAATAATCTGTTAATAATTTATTAATTATTTATAATTTTTTAAATATTAAATATTAATTATGAATTATTAATTCTTAATGATCAAGTATTAATGATTAGTTATTATTAATTATTAATTAATAATTATTAATGATTAATGATTAATGATTAATGATTAATGATTAATGATTAATTAATTATTATTTACTATTTACTATTTACTAATTATTCATTATTATTTGTTTATTTATTTATTTATTTATTATTTATTAATTTGTTATTTATTTATCATATATTAAGTTATTTTTTAATTAATTTAATATTTATACATTACTTATATGTTATATATTATATGTTATATATTATATATTATATATTATATATTGTATATTATAGATTATATATTATGTATTATGTATTGTATATTATATATTATATATTATATATTATATATTATATATTATATATTATATATTATATATTATGTACTGTATATTATATATTAGGTATTATATATTATATATTATGTATTATATATTATCTATTATATATTATATATTATATATTATGTAATATGTATTATGTATTATGTATTATATATTATATATTATATATTATATATTCTATATTATATATTATATATTATATATTATAGATTATCTATTATATATTATGTATTATATATTATATATTATATATTATGTATTATGTATTATATATTATATATTATATATTATATATTATATATATTATATATTATATATTATATATTATATATTATATATTATATATATTATATATTATATATTATATATTATATATATTATATATTATATATTTATTATTTAGTATTTATTATTTACAAGTTACTATTTTCTATTTACTATTTACTATTTACTATTGACTATTTATTATTTACTATTTATTATTTACTATTTTTTATTTACCATTTATTTCCATATTATATATTTCTTTATTTATTATTCATTTATATTCTATTTATTAATTAGTAATTTGTAATTATTAATTATTAATTATTAATTAGTGATTATTGGTTAATCATTATTGATTAATAATTATTTAGTGTGTATCTTTTTGTTATGTATTATTTGTTTTTCTAATTAATATATATATATATATATATAAGTATATTAAATTCGATTTATTGACTATATGAAGAGCCTGGAGTGGTAAAGTTTTTGGAGAATAAGCAAGAGGCAAGAGGTTCAAATCTCACACAACGTGTAATTTCTATATATGGCATGAGCATGTGCATGGACCTGGACTTGTGCATAGAGATGAGCATGAACATGGAAAAAAAATAAATTATAAAAATAAATAAATTAAAAAAATAAAAAAATTAGCAAATAAATTATAAGAATAAATAAATTATGAAAAAAAATAAAAAAATAAAAAATAAAAAATAAAAAATAAAAAATAAATAATAATAATAATAATAATAATAATAATAAATAAAGAAATTACGAAAATAAAAAAAATTATAAATAAATTAGAAAAAATAAATATATAAATAAAATAAATAAACTAAATGAAATAAATAAATAAAAAAATAGAAAAAAAAATAAATAAAATAAAATTAAAAAATAAAATAAAATTAAAAATGATTTAGCGACTGTTTAAACCATCGCTAAAAAACTACTGCTAAATCGTTCTACGACGGTTTTAAAGAACCACCACTAATTATTTCCCGACATGATTTAGAGGCAGTTTTCCAAAACCGCCGCTAAACGAAAAAAACCTCTACAAAATACAAATTTTGGCGTAGGGATAAGATAAAATATTAATTAACCAAAAAAATATTTCAATTAAAAAAAAATTAGCATGGAAGTAAAAGAGAATATTTTAAACAAAACATGCTTTTCTTTACAATTGATGGAAACAATTCTAAATAATGTATTAATAAACATTTTATATAAAACTGTTTATATAAATTCACAATAAATTTATAAAATAGTTTTCAAACAATGGAATATATATCAAAATAATCACAAATGAGCAACATGGTCATATTCCAAGAGGTACGATAGTTCCATGTTATGGGATCCTCACACACTCGAATAGGTGATCATGAAAATATGTGTAGATATATCCCTCAAACACTGGTTAAAGAGGACTCATCACCATCCCATTGGGGATGTGACCTACTGAATTATGTTTTGTTAGAGTTATAAAGTACCAATAGAGTAATATCCTAAACAACTCAGTAATTACCTGAGAATCCATGTGCTCTAACAAAAATCAATAACAAGATATTTATTACAAACTGTTTAAAATAAAATGAACCAATTTTCCAGTTCAATATTCCAATTTTCATTTAAAACCCAAAATGGATTTTAAACCAAATCATTATTTTTTCTAAGATAAAACCGATGTGTTCTTATCAAAACATTTTAATCCATTTTTCTCAAATAAAAATTTGTATTCAATTCAAAAAATCAACTTCACAATTTAAATTCCACAATTTAATTTCACAATTTCCCCTTAATTTTCACAATTACACCCCAATTTGTTGGAATTGGGGGTTTACTCTAATTTTCATAGCAAAAAAAATTCAAATCACAATCCACAACGAATTGGTTTTACGTAATTTAATTGAAATAAATTTGATTTAAATCAAGTGATTTAGGTTTAAATCAATTGGAAATACATAAACAGAACCACCTAACTCGGGATCACGGGATCAAGAATCACAAATCCCCAAGCGGGAAACTCCAATGAATAAAGTCAGGAATAAAGATTTGATAATCAAACCTATATTCAAGAACTAAAAGAACTTAGATTAGAGATTACTATAAAATAGAGATCTAAAAAACCCTATGGAAGATAGAGGAAGAGATTAGGATAGATGGAACATGGAGAGAAAACATACCGGGAATAGACCGAATTAAGTTCACGTAGCTTCGATCCACCTAGGAGGGGGTTTAGAGGAGCCAAAATTTGTTCTTGAGTTCCCTAAAAACCCAAGAAATAATTATATCTTGAGTTAGGAATGAGTAGGGGTCAAAAATAGGGGTTGATAAATTTTTAAAAAAATTTGGAATAATTAAATCCCATGATCATAATTAGCTGGGTAGGGCCACACTGCTTTTCAAATAGTGCACCCTAACCATGCACCCCGTTATGTAGGGTTTCACAGTCTCTCCTTGGTGGGTGGATGGATTGACAAACCATGCACCAACCATGCAAACCCCCACTACCTAGGTTTGTATGTTTTCACTAGAAGGGAACACAGTTTGGGAAAATTATGTGCCAACCATGCACAACCCAATAGCCCCCTTAAAAATCAAAAATTTCATCCAGAGAACCCCTAAATGACATACAAAAAAAGCATGATGAAAATAGGGGTTGAAGATTACTTGAAAACAGTTACAGAATGTTACAATTTGATAGGTTCCTAATTATTCTTGAAGATCTATTTGAGATAAATTTATCACTAGTTGAAGGTGAGACCTTTATGCATACCTTATAATTTATTAGAGGTAGTTTCAACCTATATTAGTTCCCATTTATGTCATTAGGTCTGACAAAAATACCTGCGGATATTTTGGATATGATTAATTGGGTCTTCCACCCCTATATAGAATTTTATTTTGGACATATTAATTTATGAAAGCCTCATGTACTCTAAGTCATGGGAGCAACATACAAAACAATTAGAGATCACGTTAAGCATACTTATAGAGCTTCAGGTTTTCACTCAACTCTCGAAGTGCCACATTTCAATTAAATAGATGCACTTTCTCATACATGTGATATCTGAGTTGGGGGTTCCCATAGAACCCAATATTGTCAAGGAGGTTATTCCATGGGAGTGTCCCAATAATGTTTTTGAAATAAGTAGTTTTTGGGATTATCTTGTTATTATTAGAGGTTTATCCCTGAATTCTCATGGTTGGTTTCACCTATGAAAAAGTTAGACAAGAAGGGAGTGAGATTTTTATGTTTTTATACTTAATAGGATACATTTTAGGTGTGGAAGTTAAGGTTTACTTCTGCATTGATCACGACCTTACCGAAGCTAGATCAAGACCACACTACATTTTTTGGTACATTTTACGTTGAACTAGGAGAAAAATTGATGTTGGATAGTCGTGTGTCCACGTATGGGTCTAGGAAATTGAAGCCTCTTGAGCAGAGATACCCTACACATGACTTGGATCTGTAGGAAGTATTTTATTCTCTGAGATATTAGATATATTACATTCTAACTGATAAGTTTATGGATTATAATATCCTAAAAGAGTAAAATACATATTCTCATAGTGGGACACGATTCTTTGGAAATAGAGGTTGGTTTATTAGATTATGTCCTTTGATTCCAATCTATTATACCATTGGGAATGGTAATGTGATAGAAAATTAATTGATCAAGAAGACCTATAATCAGGTCATATTAGAGTCTATAAGTTAATGGAAACTTATGGCTCTCTATGTTGTGATACATTTGGATATCTAGGAGTACTAGAGCTGAGCAACCCTTCAATCCATGTCTACCATAAACTTATTTCTCATTCTAATCAAGAGAAGATAGTTTCAAGATCCAATGTGTTTGGATCTGAGGTATAATATATATAGTGTGGATACACCACCAGATTTGGTCATCGATGATGGAAACATCCTCCATGTTAATGGTCATTTCTTTCTATCTATGGATATATGATATGAACTAATGCAAGATACCCATTCCTCAAAGTGGGTAGTGCACCTAGGTCATACCATTATGAATTAGGGATTGTTATGATAGTATTGGTGGTCATGGATAAAAAATTACATGGAGGGAATTGTCATAAAATATTACACCATTCATCTAATGATGTCAAAGAATTAGTGGCCCAATGGTCTCATATAGTCACTACCCATCCATGAGTTGAAATGGGATGACGTTTCTATGGATTATGTGACATGCTTTTCAACGATATCATAGGGAAGAGATGTGGGTTAGGTAATAATAGATTTGTTGAACAAGGTTTCTCAAATATTATCGATCTGGTAGACTGATATTGTCATATTTTTCATGTTTATTTTATTATAAAACAAAATGTTTATGTGATTTAATTTATTAACTCTAGGAAAATTTGAAATATTTTATATTTTTTGGTAGGATACGAAGTTTGATAAAAAAATAAACAAAAAGAGATATAAAGATTGAGCTAAAAACACTTTACTCCACATCATGAAGTGGTGCGACATGACACATTATTTTTGAAGATATATTAAATATTCAGTAAATTCAAGTAAATTTCAAAGGCCAACTCCCAAGTTCAAAAATCAATAACTAGGATGACATGAAACAAAAATGGATAGAAAATAGCAGTTCACATAGTGAAAATATTCACAATATGATTATAAAATAATACCAGATTTGAAGAAAACCATTAAAATTAAGTATCACACATTACACATCACAGGTTCACTATTAATGAAGTGAAATCATTCATAAATCAGAGGTTCATTCCTACACATTACATGGTGTGAATATCATTCTTGATGTTAAACCCTCAGATGGGACAAAAAATGATTAAATCTGATGGAATTAATAATGGATGGAATTTAACCACCCATTGAAGACCCAAGAATAATTTACCTATTTATGATAAAATTATGAATACATGGGAGTGTGATAGAGGCTTACATATATAGGAATATGTGGGATGGAAGGGTGATTGATCGATTGGGGAGGGGAATCTTTGGATAACAGCCTACTACAAATTTACTTTCCTATTTTCTTCTCTTTTTTATTTTAATATTTCATGCCTGTGATAATTCCCCTTTCCCAAATTAACTCGAATAATACATCAATGGAGGGGTAGTTATTATGAGTGATCATGAAAGGTAGAGTCTACATATTTAATATTTTCTTGATTTTTATGCTTATATTGAATGAAAAACCTTTCTCTTTTCTTTATATAGGTTTCAATTCATTACAGTATTAGTTACATCCTGTGATTATGTAGGGTTTTAAATCTGTTTAATTTAATTTCCTTGGTCAATGATCCAAATATACCTCGACCCAATTCTAATCTATATATGATGGACTAGGTTAGGGTTGAGTTTTGAGTGATTGGAGACTGTCAGCACATGCATGGCTATTGATTATTAGGGAATAACAATACCCATTCAGAGATTTCCCTAATTAATAAATTGAACCTATTTTGTTGACACTCACATAATAAGAAGTGGGGACTAATATAAAATTTTAATTAAGGGTTTTATCACATTCACCGTTTGACCAATGGAGTAGGGGGGTTGATAGATAAATCTCTCTCTTACTAGCAGTAAGAAGAAGAATTGATAATAAATTGAAAACCCATGATAATATTACACTAGGTCTATCCTAACCCACTATGATCCCCACATTTCTAAAATGTTTCTAAATCAATCTATTTATACTTATTTATATTATCAATTTCTAAAAATAAAACCATATATAATTTCCTCAATCAAACCAAAAGAGACAAACTGCTTTGTGTGCACTCCTCTTCAAGATACTACCTAGGGTTAACCACTAGAATACTCTTAGGTAATTTAACAAAAAATATTATACTCCATATGATAGGATTGAATCACAAAACATTTCATTGGATGGGTTGGAAAAGATATAAATCTGATTGGTTGTGGTTTTTCATGGGATACCCAAGATTATTCTCTTAGATAGAGTTATTTGTGTTACTTCATAGTTTTGGAAAGGGATCTAGAAGGCACATGGTATGTAAGTGCATCTAAAAATGTTAATAACATTTAGATTGATGTTCAAAATGAGTTGATTGTAAATATTATAGAGGATATAATGAGAGTATACATATTAGATTATGGTGGATATTATGAGAAAAAATTGGATTTGTTAGAATTAAAACATTATCAATATTTTTAGGATACTATACAAATGGAAAATTATAAGTATTTATATGGTATACTGTGTCATTGTCCTTGATATTGGTTAGAGAGTTTGAGGAAGTGATGATTAGACCGATTATAATCTAGGAGACATCATAGAATATTCATCTTATTCAAAAGAGGATGGAGATATCCAAGAGTAGTTAGAGATCTTATAAAGAATGGTGAAGCTAAACTCTCAAGTTCAAGGTTGGTGGGTGATTGTTTTTATATTCATTTCATAAATAAGGATATTGTTGTATTCAGAGAAAAGGGAAGTTAACACCCAGGTATATGGGTCCACTTGATATAGTGGAGAGTATTGGTCTAGAAGAATACTAGTTGGATATCTTATAGTGTTTTAGTGCTATGAAATGTGTTTTCACATGTCCTAGTTGATATGATAATACCCAAATTTATCTCATTTCACTGACATTAAAGACATTTATCTTGAGTCTGATGTTGAAAAGTCCCACGTAGGATCAATGTAATCACTGGTGGAGGGAGGGTTGAATGAGTGATATAATTTTCTTTTTATTTTATCCTAATTTTGAAACAACCTTCACCTATTATTAAATATTTATCAATTTTATGAAAACAAAACATTCACACATCCACAAGAACATGAGAATTTACAAAGTTCACTACTCAATAAGAGAATCCAGTCCTAAAAAAAGGTTTGTAAATAATCCAATACAACAAAATCCACTAGAAAACACTCATTTTTGTGTGGATACATCAAGTAGTAAATTTCCATACACTTTCATAGAACTTTGATCAATACAATGGTTTATGTTCTTCTTCAAGTATGAAACTGTAAATAAGTATTTATAACAAGTTTAGAAACATTCACCAATAGGTTCATAACATTTTCTCCATTATTCTTCAAAAAAGTTCCCTTTTGTAATTCTTTAAAAACAATTATTCATATTTTTATCTAGAAGCTGGTAAGAACTTCCTCACATAACATTATATAACATTCATTCTAATCACGTTTTCTGATTCACTATAAGAAAATTGCTTCTTAGTGGTAATTTTTTTTTGATTTTGCAGTGGTTTAAACCACCGCCACATGGTTTTGCGACGGTTTCAAAAAGCCGTTGCTAAATTTGGTTTCGGAACCCAATATATGGTATTTTCGTCTATTTAGCAGTGGCTTTTGGTATATCTTGTAGAATGTGTATCTAGAGGTAGTTTTCTTTGTTTTCGTGGTGGTTTTCTAACAAAAAAATAAAAAGGATTTAGTGGCAGTTAAAACTACCACATAAATTGTTTAGCCAAACAACCACCACTAAAACGAAGAAAACTACCACTAGATTAATAGTGTGTCATATTTAGTGGCAGTTTTAACCACTACTAATAAAAAATATACCATATTTAACAATGGTTTGAACCACCACTAAATGTTGATTTACAAAAAAAATCCAGCTACATATCATGAAACCCTGAACTGCCTTGTAAAAAATTCATAGAACCATACATTTCAACTTTTAGTTAAAAAAAATATACAAGCATACACTATAACACAAATATTGTACCATATTCCAATAATGAAAACTATTTTCACCACTACATGAAACAACAAGCAATCACCACACAAACCTATACATTTCATTTTTCAATTAACAAACCATTTTCATACATAAAAATGCAACCCAAACTCATCATTAACCAAAACAACCCAACAATAATGAATCTTAAATGGAAGAAAACATGTAACTAATGTTTTGTATGCTTCTTTCACAACAAATCATCTAAAAACACTTCCTCCAGGAACTTCTCAAAATGGAGATCCTTAGAGAAGATGGATCGCTCCTTGATCATTGGATGAAGACCTACAATTAGAATTGAATCTTTCTACTAATACTATGAAAACACCTCTAGAGAAAAGGAAACCAGTTCTTTAAAGTGTTCAACATAATCCTTCACCATCTGATGACCTTGATGGACACTCATGATCTATTCTCTTTTCTTAATCTTTACCTCATCAGATATAAACTATCGGACAAAGATGGACTTAAAAAATTCCCACATCTTCCCAAGTTTCATCATTGGTAGGGAAAAAATACCATTATTCCAAAGCTGGACCCCCAAGAAAACCCAAAACAGCACAAACTCTAACATCTTCAGGAGTTACAAACACTTTGAAGACATTATCAAATTCCTCAAGCTACTTCACTGCCTCTAACGAACCATGATTGCCATGGAAGATGGGAAACAACTAAGGAGAACCAGAAATAGGGTGATACCCAATAAAAACTTCAGGGACCTTTCTAAGCATCATATTCTGAATAAACAAAGAAATTTATTTAAAAATATATTTTTAACATTATTAGTGGATATATAGTCTTAAGAACATGAATCTTAAAAATGAGTGAAATTGAATAATTCAAAATGAGTACACTTGAAAAATATTTAAAAAATGGATAATAAATTCCCTTATAGTCTTACTAATATTTGTAGAGTGTTATAGAGGTGGTTTATCTTTATATAGAACAAAAATACTTGAAAAATAAATAATATATTAAATATATTAGTTTGGCTCATGCGTATACAAATAATTAATTTATTTTCAATGGATTATCATAAAAAAATGTTCATCAAAAAAGAAAATCTATTGATGTGGAATTATTTTTAAAGGACAATAGTAAATATATATGTGCTTATGGTTAGAATGATTAAAGATTTATGATGAAAAATGAAGAACAATAAACATAAGTTTAGAGACATTTGAAGATGGTCAGTTTGAATACATTTTTAGGGAAACTACTAATGATATTCTCAAATATAAAAATGTCCCACACTTTAAGATCACTGTATTCTACAACATTCCTCCAACCAATCCATGTTTTTGAACATTCACGAAACATAAATCAATTCGCTGCCCAATTTCTAGATTGATCTGAAGACCAAATGTTGACCGGGTTACATCTTTACTTGAAAATTATCTTGGAGAACTATTATGACAGTTTATGCAAACATGGATAGACAATAGAGGTGCACAAACACAAGAGTTATAGTGGGAGAGGTAGATTCACCTTGATTGGAGGATTAGGGTTAAAAAATCCTATGTTACCATTTTTTGGATGGGGGCTTACTAAAATTGGCTTCCCTACCTTATGAAAGAGGGTAGACTATTTCTATTGTCGAAACATTGAAGATGGTGACAACAAACTTGGAATAAAATTGATATCTGAAGTTGAGGAAGTAACTATAACCGATACTATAGAACTCAATGAACTACTGATAGCCTTCTTGAAACAAAACCTAGTGACCAAAAATCTCAGTTTCAATAAATAGAGGATCCCTCCCAAATTAGTGGTCATTAGGTTTGGTTTTAGGAAGGATGGTGACAGTTCGTTGAGTTCTACAGTATCATTTGTACCTACTTCTTCATCTTCACATATCAAGGCTATTCCAAGTCTGTTTTCACCATGTTTAATGCGTCAACAACATAAATATCCTACCCTCTTTCAGAATGTAGGGAAGTAAATTATAGTAAACTCCCATCCAAAAAATCTAGGAATATATGGTTGTCGAACCCTAATACTACTTTAAATGTGAAGCTACCTCTCCCACTCTCAATCTTCTATTTGTGCACCTCTATTTGTCTCTCCATGTTTTCCACAACCGCTATACTAGTTCGCCAAGAGAATTTTCAAGAAAAGATGTAACCCCGTCAACATTTGGGATTCAGATCATTCTGGAAATTGGGAAGTGAATTGCTTTATGTGTCTTAAACGTTAAAAAACATGGCTTGATTAGAGTAATGTAGTAGAATATAATGATCTGAAAGTGGGGGACATGTGTATATTTGAGCATGTCATTAGTAACCTCCTTAAAAGCGTCTTCAAACTGACCATCTTTATATTTCTCTAAAATTATGTTTGTTATTCTTCATTTTTCATCATAAATCCTTAATACTTCCAACCATAAGCACATATATATTTACTATTGTCCTTTTAAAATAATTCCACATCAATAGCCTTTCTTTTTTTTGATGAAAAGTTTGTGATGATAAACCATTGAAAATAAATAAATTAAAACACCTAAGTATTACTAAGTAGAAAAAGAGATAAATGTAAGTGAAAAAAACACAACCTATGTAATTATAAGAAGAGTCATATAAGTACTAAAAAAGGAAATCAATAATGGATAATATTATCTAAAATAGAATCAAAAGAAAAATCATAAATTTATTAATTTAAAACAGGAATCATGGGAGAAACACCCTAGGGTCACTAATTCTAGGTGAACCTTGTAATTCTATATCACCATAGTAGCGTAGCTAGCGAGGGATGCACAGGGGGCACCCGAAAGATGGTAGGGGGATCCCGGAAGATGGAAAGGGGTGGCACCCATTTTCATGCATAAAATTACGGATGATTCATACATAACATAACCAACACATAGATAACTCATGATACATTAAGAATTACTCTATTGATTGGGGGATATATAATCCTAAGTCCACTCCATTAATCATAATAAATAATATATATATTTTTGTTTCACATGAATATAAAAATAATCTTAAATCCATAAAATATAATAAAATTATAAGCTGTGTAGATAAAACGAGCATTAAATGAAATAAAGTAAAACATTAGGTAAATGAAAATCAATCATGACAATGAATCATATAGTATTTAAAACATATTTAAAAAATTGTATATATTTCATTCAATAATTTTCCTATTCATTAAAATATAAAAATTTCATTAAAATAATTATGTTTCATAAAATACAATGGTTATATCAAATAATATAAAAAATAAATTAAAAAGGAATCTTAATAAGAATATAGAGGAAACAAAAGGGATATTGTTAAAAGAGAATTCATAACTTTATTTTTGAATTGTTTATAAAAATAGAAAATGAGTAACATTCAATAGTTATTTTTAAAATGGGATTAAATTTTTTTAAATGAATATTTTAACAATACAAATTTTCCACAGTGGAATATTAAAAATAAATAGATTTTATATAGATGAATCTTGGGGGATAAGGCAGAAATAATGTAAATGTTTCCTTTATATACTTCATATGGTTTGAATTAATGGATGAGTAGGAAGGAAATCATAAATACATTAGTATCCCATGAAAAGTAAGGATAATGAATCCAAAATAATATAAATGAATTATATTATAAATATTTTAAGAGTTTGAAAGAGAAATAAATAATATATCATCAAGAAATATAAATATTTGAAAGACCTCCTACAGACCATATAGGGTATGAACATTGAATATTTATAAGAGGAAAGGAGAGAAGTAACACCTTAAAAGTAAATGGAAACAATTAAGTTATTGTTATAATATTTTGAGTATATTAGATGTAAGATAATATGGACCTTAGGTAAACAATATATGAAAAAATAAGGATTTAAAAAGATAATTTCTTACATCGACTCTAGAATCGTCTTAGTACATGCATCTTAACCCCTAAACAATCAAATTAATTTTATTAAATTATTATTTTAGAGCAATTTTTATGTATATATGATTTATTATTATTCATTTATGTTCTATTATAATCATGTTATTTAATATTTGTGTTCATTTACTTTATTATAGGTATGTTTTTTTATAGTTTCAAGGCCGTATTAATTTATCAGTAATGGTAAAAATTCATAAAAAATGAGTTTATAACTCCATAATTGGGGTGAAATTGATTTAATTTCATTGAAAAAGTTCAAATGGTTCTAAACTAAATTTTTTATTACACTCTATACTCAATTCAATTAGTAAAATAATTATCATTTATTGGAGTGTTCATATAGGTGATTTACCATCCATTTTAAGATTAAATGGGAACCAATATGGTCATTGAGAACACCCATGATACCTTGGTAGAGACCTATGATGATGGTGAAAAATAGAAAGACCATGGTCTGTACATATGGTCTGTACAAATGAATCATGTTCCTTAATTATAATTCTTAGATAGTATGTGATTCCTATCACTAATGTATGGTTTCTTATAAAATAAATATCCTAACAAAAATAATCCAAATTTTATCTTAAGATTCCATAACAAACAATAACGTAGATATATAAATGAATATTATAATAACCATTTTTTATTATTGATGAAAACATATGTAAATATACCTCAATTGGGAGGTTTTGACCGCAATGCAGACAAGGGATCAGGGGGATTTGGATCCGAGGGCTCGGGCTGGGGCTCGATTGGCAAGGGATCGACTGACGAGGGCTTGGAGGGATTCAGCTTAGGAGACACGGAAAAGGGATTTGAGGTATCAAACTTGACCAGTGAGGGATTAGAGGGCTAGGGATTAGGAGCCACTCACAAAGGCTTAGAGGGATCGAGCTTGGGCTCGGGAGCCACCGACGATGGCTTGGATGGATCGGGCTTAGGCGATAGTGGAAGGGGGTTATCTTGGGTTTGGGGTTGGGGGAGTTGGGGAAGGGGAGGGGGGTCAGGGGAGAAGGAGGGGGGGGGGAGGGTTGGGGGAAATGTGTTTATTTTTATAAAAAATTGAAAATTAGTGGTGGTTTTTAAAAAACCACCATGAAATCCTAGAATTTTTTTATCGGCCGCTTAGTAAACTACCGCTAAAAAACCACTGATAAATAACAATTTTGGTTTAGTGATTCCTCTTTCCAATTTTCTTATAAAAAAATTTCTAATTGGTTTTCTTGTAGATAATCAGAACTCAACTCTTTCCTCACTCCTTCCCTTTCAGAATCTATTTGTCCAATTTCACAGACCAATCTGATGAATCACGAACACCACTTCTCTGACCTCTTCTTATGTCCATAAACCTTCCTAAAGATGTTTTGTCCAGTAAATAGCTCAAAACCAAAGATCTAGAGTTCTTACTTCTTTAACATGAACAATGTTAGTGTACATTGTACTTGGTCCCTTTTATGCAGGTGCACTCGAAACATAAAATATAGGAACCTAAATTAATTTACCTTCTCAAAAAAATTCAAATATTCAAATTAAATAGAAATTTGAGTTTTTTGGCCATTATGCAAAGCTTATAAACTGCTCAGGTATCTTTTCAAACATTCTTGAATTATCTATAACTTCTTAAATCTCAACCATACTTGAATAATAATTTAAAAAGTTCTTAGTCTTTAAAATGATAGTGCATAACATATCATTCAAAAACACTATTTTTTCATTTTAGTTCTCTTGGCCAAATTACAAAAAATTAAAGTGAAAGAATTATCAATCTGATGCTTCAAGACAAATAAAACTATTTGAAAACATCATTAAAATTTTTAAAGACTTAATATCCCTACAAAAATATTTTTTTAGAAGCTTTTATATACCGTAACTAAGTATCCACATCCTCAATTTGTTAAATTTCTATTTAGACTAATGAAATTTCATTTAATGAAATTCATAACCAGATGACTTATTCGTGTTAAACAAGTCATCCACTGAATCTTATCAACATGTAACCTGTTGGATTGATCTATGTTGTTTTACCTTTGGATTGGTCTTTGAAGATCGTTTGATGGATCGATATCAGCAACTCACCTGAATAATCAATCTCAAAAACTTTCTTTAATGGATCAGTGTAAACCAATATTCTCATTCACAATCAACATCTCTAGTTTATCTAATATAGTTTTGGTAGTCTGATGTTATGTGTCCAATGGAACTTTGCATTGTATACCTTATCAATTTCAACCCCTTATCTAATGAATCAATGTCAGCAAATCTTCTTACTTTATATAAATCAGAATATGATGGTTCAATTGATGGATCATTTCATTAGATTAATTGGTTTGACCGATGGAGCAGCTCGTCTAATGGATTGGTCAATCAATACTTTTACAAAAAATTACAACTTCATAAAATTTAAACTTCCAGTCTTTAAACAACTTCTGCATCTAGAAAACTTAAACTTCATAGAAACATCAGAAATTATAATTTATCTTTTCTTCTAAAAGACCATTCCTATATCATGAATTCTACACGATGTTTATAAAAATAATATCATTATAGAATCATCATATTTTGTATGCCAAACATCTCTTATGACATTCTGAATCTGGTACTTCTTCCTTGTCCAGTCTAGAAGGCTCAATTTTGGAAAGGTCAAACTGATAACAAGAACACCCACAAAAAACCTAAAAAAAACGTCAAATAACTAAAATTCTCATGAAATATTTGTCTAATAATCTGTGTATGATATTACTTCATCCAATCACCAGAAATAATAAAGATACGTGATTTTTATGTGATACAAAATAAGAGAAAATTTCAAAAAAAAAATTATTTCAAACAACTCCTCCATCCAACTTAGTCCCAACAATCTCTCCCTTTTTATTTTTTTTCAACCATGAATCATAAATCATTAAAACATTATAAAATCAATGTATGGACTAATTCTCAATAATTCAAAGAATTCACAAGTTAAATCAATATAGGAAACAAAAAATTATTTAATAGAAAAACCAAGTTGTCCATAAACAGTTACTTAAGAAACTAATTCTTGAACATCAACCTTTCCATCTTCAATTCACATATTTTAAACTTACCAACTAACAAGTTTCCTATAAGAACATATATAAGCTATAAAAAAACTCACATATTCACTTGATGATATCACATTTAACATATTTTAATAACACCCCCTAAATACATTATTTCCTAAAATTTTTTGGCACATACCAATGGATCGATTTATGAAACATCATTTTTATCTCCCATGATAACACATAAAGATAAGATGATAGATAGGTAATAAAACATACATCAAACTTAGATAAAAAGTGTTTGGAAACCCATGTTCAACCTCATTTTATAAAATGATTTCTTTTGTAATGGTTTTGTGAATATATCAGCAACTTGTTCCATTATAGGAACATATTTTAACATGATTTAATTATTCTCCACATATTCTTTTATTAAGTGATATTTGATATCAATATGCTTTGAGGAATAATGATTCACTATAATTCTAGTAAGATTTAAAGAAATTTGATTATCACACCCCAAAATAAGGGGTAACATTAATTTAACAAGAAAATATCCCAACTGAGTATTTATCCACATATGTTGTGTTGGAGCTTGAGTGGTGACAACATATTTAGATTCAACCATTATAAGAGTTATAGAATTATTATTTTTAGTGTTCTGACTCAAATAAATTTCCACCATAATTAAAACTTCACTATATGTAGATCTTCTATAATCCACACTTCCTTCCAAATCAGCATCGGTATATCCAAACAAATTAGTTCTTTCTAGGCTTTCAAATTTGATAATAAAATCTATTATTCCTTTAATATATCTAGGAATTTTTTTTCCTGATAAAAGATTAGATTATTTTGGAGTAATTTGGAGTATCTAACATAAATTAATTTCATATACAATATCTATACTTAATGTATTTATATATAAGAAACATCCAATTAGCTTATAAAATTCATTAGAATTCACTTCTTTTATTTCTCCATCACTAGAAAAAACTTATTTCCCACTAAAATTAGTGAGGAAAATAGTTTTGAATTAAAATTTAAAAACTTCTTAGAATGTTCCTTAGAATACATCTCTCGAGATAGAAACAATATATTTCTTCTTCAGTGAGTTTTTTAATCCTTGAAAAAATTTCATTTCACCATGCATTGACATTTCAAATAACATCTTCATATCTTTAGAAAACATTTCTTAAGATCTTTTATAAGGACCTAGACTTAAACATTACATAATCTAAGAATTTACATTCATTAATATTGAGGATCTTTTTAGTTTTATATTTTTAGATAATTATTCCATAATAATGACATAATAACTCAAATATCACAAATTAGACACGTTTACTCACTATCCTATTTTTTCAAAAAAAATAAAACTATTTAAAATAAAATATGACTTATTTTTCATGATAAAAATCTTTATAACATTCATCTTGAACTCCTTATTTCTCTTTCCCATCCTCGTACCTATGAAAAACATTTCAAAAATTTGGGATGAGCAAAAAAACCTCAATAAGGGATATAAATTAAGGAATTAAACCGTTAGTCCATGAATATTTTAAACTCATGATAAAATTTTCCCAAAATCATTCTTTTAACCCATAAAACATAAAACCTTTAGCTTACCTCATGAAATCATAAGATTAATGTAACTCTCATAGAAATCAGAAATCATAGAGGTAACTTGTGACATCCATATCATTCTTACATTGTATATTTCATAGATACGTATGGAGTAACCTTCATGGTTACAATTGGAATACCCATCATGATATATTCTCTAAATCTCTTAATAGAAACCCAATCGTTTAACTCTATCTCATTACCCAATGCATTAGAGAGCTATCATGGGATCACCCAACCTTGGTTTATCATGTAACCACCTGTATATATAAAAAATTCCCAATAACTTTAACATAATCATAACACATAAAATTATCATAAAGTAAAAATAACATTTCCACTTTGGAATTTCAAGATATCATTTCAAGATATTGATATAATCAATCCATTCTAAAAACCATTTTCAATACCTAAATACCTAAAATAGAAATATGGTATTTATTTTTCTTTCAAAAACATTACCACTTATAAAGGAATAAAAATATCAAATAATGGTCATGGTGGCAGAAAATTCATTATTGTTGTATACATTAAAAATAATTCCTTTTATCATTTAGTAAAATTCTAAAAATCAAATAATTGTCATGGTGACAGAAAGGTTATTATCCCCGTATAAATTAAAAAATCATTTTTTTGTTTAGTACAATGATATGTATAAAAAGATTCATTTTTAAAACCTTTGAATGAAATTAAAATTCAATGGGGTTGATTATACACTGTATAAAATAAGGTGGTGTATATTACCAAAATATTCCTCAATGAAAGGAGATTGAGACTAAGTCCCTTCCCTGAGTCTAACTCGTAATGTACAATATTTATCTTCCTGAATAATAAAATTAAGTCAATTTATACTTTTTTGAGAACCATTTTCATGTTTATTATTCATTTTATATCACTTATTTTCATTTCATGACAATTCTATAATTATTTAAGTTCATATCATACATTTTGTCAATATTCAGTACTTGAGTCAAAAATGAACTTGATATGATGTCAATATTCATTGTGGTAGTTATTCCATTATATCCAGAATAACATTCATGTCCTAATAATAACTTTTATACATAAATTGTGATTTTAAATCAAAAAATTTATTTATGGTATGAAAAATGAACAACGTTATAATCATGAAAACTTAGGCCGTACATACACATAATTAACATTTACATTTTTTATTGATCATTATGGAAATAAGGTAATTATTATTTTATCTCAAAATGATCATAATATTATTAAAATAATAAAAATAATAAAAATATACTTATATATATATATCATACAGGTGATGTGGTGAATAAAAATGATTCAGATCACTTTTTGGAGGTGATAGTTTACATATACGCACAAAGGACATTATCATTTTTATGTTCATGGAAATTAAGAACATAATTGATATATTATTCAATTATAATGATAAATATTTCATGAAAATCATATATAAAAATTAATTCCATCATTATGAACAGTTTGGAGAGACGGTAATAAAAAATAAACTATATTGGTTCGTGAGGTGGTAGTCCTCCATACACACGAAAAAAATTTCATTTCCCATTTGATGAAATTAGAGATGGATTCAGGTGATGATATTATAAAAATAACATATCAGTATATTGGGGATACCAGAGTTAATATTTCATCATGGTTTAAGGATATTTGAAGAAATGGAATGAGGAATAATATATAAACACTTAAACAAAATGATACCTCTTCTTTGGTTGAACACCTTTGAAGAACACATTAACACCTCTAAGGAGGGTGTTCTACCTAAAATAAGGCCTTAAGAAATTGGGGAGGTATTTTAGGAAGGGTCTTGGGTAGATATTGGCTGAAAAAATGGTTTTAGAAGTGTGAGTAATAGAGAATAGTGGGTACCATTTTATTGGAGAGTGGAGGGGTACCCTTAGAAACTCTTAAAATTTTAAATTAATATAAATTACTTTTTAACTTAAAATGAATAAAAAATGAGATATGTCTAAGATAAGATGAGGATGGTTTGAATCATCTCATAAAATAATATTTAAACATGTGTTAGTTTTATTTTAAACCTTATCTTTTTAGTTTATCTTTAATTAATTAATTTTAATTTTAATTGTGGTAACAAAATTTTAAATATTAAGAGGCTATAAATTTTAATTATATGTGGTCAATTTCCCATAAATAAATACTTTATGAACTTTTAGACGTTATCAAATTCACTTTGTAATTTTTAATTATTTTTATGATTTTTAAATAATTTAATAAATATTGTTTTTATAAAATATCAATAGTGTCAATTTTGGCGCTATTCATTCAATTGAATTTAAATAAAATACAAAAAGAGAGATAAATTAGAAAAAAACCATTTAATAGGATTATAATATTTCATAGTAACCTAGAAAATTATTTAAGTATTCTAATTAATTAAAATTATATTTATTTTAATATTTTCAATATCATTTATTTGATATTTCTATTAATAAAATAATTAATACATCACTGTGTGTCAGAATTTATGGTAATTATTTAATCTCTAAAAACTATAAATAAATTTCCCTGATGTATGTAATTTCATTATATTCATTGATATGATTTATTATCTAATTTATATCATATTTATCACTATATTAAAATTATTGTACTTATAATGAATAAGAGGGTGACATTTTGTCACTTTCATATCGCTTTCTTTTGTTTTAATAATATTTATATCACTTTCATAAAAAAATACCATTAAATGAGTCGATTAAAATCCTTAGGTGTTAAGGTTTAATGGGTACTCATATAATATGATTTTGGTAGGTGTTAGGGTAATTTTATTATCCTTATCATATTATTTGTTACCCTAATTTACCCAATTTATCTTTAACTATAGTAAACAAATCACCATAGTTACTATTCATAATATACAAAAAATAAAATAAAAGTAACCTATTAAAATAATTTAGACATACTAATTAAAAACATGGAATTCATTTTTCAAAATTCAAAACACGAAAGTTTCTGTAATTAAATTAAAATTAATCCCGTTGACAAAATGAGAAATAGAGTTTTTTTAAAAGTAACAACCATTAAAAGATTGACACGTGTTTATATAAAATTTTAATGTGAAATTACTTCCAATGACCAAAATTGGATTAAATGATTAAAAATAATCTAAATATACTATAAAACTAATTAATATTATAATCTAACAATACATATTAATTAGAGGAAAAACCCATTTTGAATAAAAATGCAGTATTTTTCACTATTCATTAAAAAATGAATATTATCAAAAATTACCAAAAATTCAACCAAAGAAAATTTTGATGTCCTGATTCTAAATAAGAAGTTTAATTTGTCAAATTTTTTTTTATAAAACCATCCAAAATTTATAATTAAAAATAGTTCTCCACCAATACGTGTTAAAATTACCTTTTAAAAATATTAGAGCCTTTTATGCTTAAAATTAGTTTTATTCATATTTTAAGCCCATAAAATTTATCAGAAGAAAGTAAAAACATTTAATAAACATGTTTAAAAATAATATAGTTAGTTCTGTTCATTCTCGCTAATACAATGACTAGAAAATTACTACCATTTAAAATAATAATATTAATAATGTATTATTTTTCGGTATAACTCAGTCTTCTGTGCAACGTAAGATTTCAGAGAAACCCATTGATTCATGTTGGGTAATCTATTAGAAAAAGGATAACCTTTAAAGTAAAATTAATATCTAATTCATAAATATTAATAGATATAAAAAATCCTTATTCTATAATTACCTGAGATGTTACATCTTTTATCATTCTTATAAATGACAATATCATTAACCTAGACAATTACAATGGGAGATATCTATTAATTTTATTTGAGGTATAGATTATTGTCAACTCTTATTTTCTTAAAGTTAAACTTCCGTAAGAAGACATCCAATTTGGAATACTAAGATCTCATAGCTTTCATTAACCCATAAAAATATTTCTTCAACTTGCACACATAACTTTCATCATTTCCAATTACAATGCAATATTGTTGTTCAATAAAATCTTCTTCATAAAGTTCTCCACTAAGAAAAGATGATTTTACATACATATAAAAAAATTTATAACCTTATTGTGTAAAAATAGTAAGAAATATTTTAATTATTTCTAACCATTCCTTAGGAGAAAAGTATCATCAATTTCAATTTGTGAGTATCCTTTACAAATCAATTATTTTTTGTATATTATTACATCACCATATTCATTAAACTTGTTTCAAAACAACCACTTCATACCAATAACATTTTTATTATTTTTTTTGAGTATAAGTTCTCAAGTATCATTCTTATAAATCTGGTCCAAATCTTCATTCATATAATGATTCCACTCCCAATGGTTAAAAATTCATTAAAATATTTTGGATCAACTTTGGAATAAAAATAATTATGTGCAAAAAACATTCATGTTCTTATTGTATGAAATTATTTATATTGAACACCAATTATGTTTTATACTTCCACCTATTCCCTCAAACCAGGATGAGATGTACAAAGTTTTTCCTCATCACTAAAATAACTAAGTCCAAACCTTCTATTTTTGTGGAATCATCTATGATGGAAATTTTATCATGTTTCTTAACAACACCTATCTTGTCTCCACCATATTCCTCATTTTCATGTTTTTTTGAAACTTCTTCTTCATCATTTTCAAGAACTTGCAAATAAAAACGAATCAGAAATCTTCTATGTTTATTTATTGAAACATTAGTATCCCAAACCGTTAAGAGAATATCCAATAAATATTCCATCTACACCAATTTGTTAAAATTTTCCAAGATTTCTACTTTTTATTTCCATGATACACGGGACTCCCAAAAACCCTTAAGAATTTCAAACTTGGAGTTTCATTGTAGAAAATTTCATAAGGAATAATATAATAACATGGCCTATAGAAACATAGATTCTGATTATCAATTTTCTATACTCATCAACCACCTAAAAAAATAGTGAAAATACGATGTTCAATTAACAAAGTACATCCCACATCCACCAAAATGTTATTCTTTCTTTCATCAATACCATTTTTTAATGGTCTATATGGTTCACTAAACTCATGAATAATACCATGTGTTTCAATATTACTTCTAAATTATTTATTTATTGAATTCACTACTATTATCTATTTGAAATTTCTTCACAGAATATCAACATTCCTTTTCTTATCTACTCATGAAGATATTAATCATTTTTAGATATTCTTATTAATGTTTCAAATAAATAATACTTGTGATGTGAGAAAAATAATCATTTAAATGAATAAATTAATTATATTAATTTTTTTATTATTTTATTATTGGAATAAAAATATTGGAATGAATTTTCTTTATGGGATAGTTGGATGAATTTTGACTTTCTTATATACTGAGTTTATAATCTTCCCTTTTCAACATATGGAACAACAATTTCTTCTGCTTGTGAAATCAAGAATATCACATGTACTATCAAATTTTGTTAGCTTGCTCATATTTATATAATCATCATATTCCATGCTTTTATTCCATAATTGATTTTCATTAATCATTCTTAGATAAAATGAGTTCTATACATCACCAACTTGAAAAAAGTTACCTTTTGTTCACTAACCACTTATAAAAACATTTCAATATTGAAATACTTTTAAAAAAACCACATTTTTTTTGAAAACAACTATATCACATTCATCAAAAAGTTGAAAAACACTTAACAAGTTGTTTTTTAGACCATAAATAAAAAATTCTTTTTGTATTTTATTTCTTCCTCCCAAATAATAACATATAAAAAAACTTTTATTTTCATAGACTTACTATTTACAAAAGTCACGATTACTTCGTTAACATATTTTATATTCTTAAAAATATTCAATTATTCTATCATATATAAAGATCCCCCACTATCCAAAATCTAGCGTTTTTCTCGTTTTGTAGCTTTCATAGAAGTTTCTAAAACACAAGATTTTTTATGAATTTTTTTATCTTCAAAACCATATTTTTAGATTTTTTGTAAAAGTTTTTTTGTGTTGATAACAAAACAAGACATAATTTTGTAATATTTTCTTTTTTTTCACATATTTTACAAATATTTTCCAAAGGTTTGAATCTATTTTCAAATTTTATAACAACTCTCCCAAGGTTCCTTCTTTGAGAGTATTGAATCCCCCTAGAAATATGATTCCAATTACTCATGATACAATTTATTGTTTTTTATTGAACAAACACATGTTTTTATATGAAACAATACACCAAAATACCAGTAGTATCCATAGAAATAATATTTTCTAATAGAAATTTCATACTGTCTGGAATTTGTAAACTTGTTTTTCTATAAATTCCATACTTTCCACATTAAGGTATTATTGCATAGAAAAATATCTTATATCTTTCAAAATTATCTTATTTAACTCGAATATCTTATAATCTTTAGAATAGTTACTAGTAGTAGAAATATTTTATTTGAAATTTGAAAATTTGAAAATTTTTGAATGTTCATCATTTTGGGTTTTAGATGCATACATTATTTTCATAGCCTTCTTGATCTAAGGAGAAACATAAATTTTCATTTCAACTTTTGAAAATAACTTCTTTTTATCTTTATCAGGTTCAAACTTCTCAAATAATTCACTAATTTCAGAAATATATTTCTTGAAACTCATAAATATCTCCTCAATTTTAGGGAACTTTTGTTGAAAATGTTCTAACATAGAATACTTTACATTTATCTATACTTAAATATTTTTATTTAGTTTCTTTTATTTTTCAATAGATTTTTTAAAATAAAAATATCTTCCATCAACTTAAATTTATCTTCAAGAAACATTTATTTACTATTTCATATAGAAATTTCCTTCTTTAAATTATTTATATATCTGTCATGTATTACAATATTTTGTAGATATTATTTTAACTATATTTTCTTAACATATTCTAAAAGAGTGTTATCTTCAGAGCTATGGCATTTAAAACCAAAAAACTATTCCTCATTTAAATTTTTAATAAATATGTTTTCTATAGTAACTTCAGTGAATTTTTATATTTCAACTTCAATTTAAACATCTTCTTCATCCTTAGGCAAAAAAATTCTTCTTTTGGATTTATATATTTTTTATCTTTCAATTTGGAATAAAATTTATATTTTTAATTATGTTTCATAAAATATATTCTTTAATTTCAATCATCACCATTACTTTATAATTCATCCTTTCTTTGAGGTCAGTTTGTAGAAAAATTCCCAAGAGATATATAATAAAATAATTTTAGGGGAAACTTTTCTTTGTACTTTCATGTACCTATTTTAAAATTTTTAGAAAACAAGGATAATAATTCCTCAAAAGTTTTATTAACCTCATCCTTAGTTTCAGAGTCACTAACTTCTTCATCATTAAGAATCTTATAATATTATACTTTCTTTATTTCTTTTAAATAAATTTATCAATCAATGTTTTCTTTTCTTTTCTTAACTTTATCTCTTCTCATTTCATGTGTAATGAGAGTGTTATGTATGTCATCCAATGAGAGAGTTTCAGGATCTCAGTCTTCTGAAGATGAAACTTTGGAATCTAACTTGTAAGGAATAATTCATAATATATTTTTAATAACATTTGAATATTTATGCTTCTCACCAATACATATTATGGTGCTAAAAATATCATTCAACCTTGTAATGAAGTCACTAATAGATGTATGCTCACAAATTTTGAGACCATCTTACTTCAGACTCCATATTTTTAACTTTTCCTTATTCACCTTTATATTTCCTTCATTGATATTTCTCATATTTTCCACAATGCCTTTGTTAGTTCCAACTCCCTTCCCTATAAGAAGTTTGATTTTATAGAGTGATGAAAGTAAAACTTTTTTATCACTTCCATTATTCTCTAGATTTTTATTATCAATATCTGTAGGAGGAAAATTATCATCATAAGGAGGATATCTATCTATAGTATCCTTCAGAACATCATAACCAGGAGAAATAAGATATGGAAACATTTTATATTTTGAGATATAATAGTTCTTTTCATTAAAAACTACAATTCACTTACTATTCAAAAAATTCAAACTAACCATAGAAAATTCTATTTTGACTTCAGCAAAGTAGTAAATCAAGGAAACATTCCTATTGATACTAATTGAGAAGGCCAATATAGGATCAATTTAATCACATTGAGGGGGAGGGTTGAATTGGTGACATATTTTTCTTTTGTTTTTTAATTTTTGAAACAAACATCAAATCCTGTTAAAGATTCACCACTTTGTAGAAAAAAAACATTCACAAATATACAGGAATATAATTATTTATAAGGTTCACTACTCAATAAGAGTATGTAGTCCTTGGCATGGTTTATAAATAATCTAATACCACACAACACACTATAAAACAATTATTTTTCAATGGATACAACAAGTAGGAAATACCCATACACTTGCATAACATAATGATTAATACAATAGTGAATGTGATTATTCTAGTGTGAAACATATAAATAAGATTTTTAACATGTTTATAAACCTTAAAAAACATGTCTACAAAATTATCATTATGATTCTTCAACAACTTTGAATTTTTTAATTCTTCAAAAAAAAATCATCACTTTATTACCCAGTAGAAGGTAAAAATATCCTCTCAGAATTTTGTACAAAATTCAATTTGATATCTCTTTTTGATTTCTTTATAGGATTTGTCTATATAGAAACAAGTATAATTGGTTTTTCTATAAAGAATCAGAACTCAAATATTTCCTTATTCCTTCTCACTCAAAAACTATCTATCCGGTTTCTCGATCTGGTTCGATGAATCCTGACCACCACTTCTCTGATTACTTATTCCATTTGGAAAACTTTCTCCAAAAGTTCTATCTAGTAAATAGTTTGAAATAAAAACTCTAGATAACTTTTTTTATGAATATGAATAGTTTTAGTGCACATTTTATTTGGACCCTTTTATATAGATGTGCTCAAAACTGTAAAGGCATGAAACATAAATAATTTTCCCACTCCAAAAAATTCATAAATTCAAATTAATTTGAAATATGAATTCCATTTGACTATTAAACAAAACATATCAACTCTTATGGTATCTTATTGAACCTTATTGAATTCATTATAACTTATTAACTCTAATAATTACATGAATACTAATTTTACAAGTTCTAAGTCAGGAAAATTATAGTCTAGAACATCTCAGTACAAAACTTTGTATTTTTATTCCACCCAATTACAAAAATGTAAAATGAATTTCTTCTCAATATAATTCTCCAAGATTTTTTTTATTAAATCATTGAAACTTATAAAGACTTCATAAACCTACAACAATAGTTCCATGGAAACTTCTATATTTCTCACTTAATAATCAACTTTATATATTTTTTCAAATGCTCCTCGGACTGATGAAACTACATCCAATGAAACTCGACATCCATTGAATTATCATTGTCAAAGAGATAATTCGTTGAATCATATAAAAATATCTTCCAATGGATCAATATTTATGTTTATCCTGATAGACTAGTCTTTGAATCTCATCTAATATATCTAAATTAGATGTTCTCCTAATTTCTTGATGTAAACAACTTTTTCTGAGGGATCATTTTCAACAAATCTTCTTATTCACAATCGATAACTTTAGTTCATCCAAAACTATTTGTAAAGTCCAGTGTTTTGTATCCAATGGAACTCTACATCTGATGCCTTATCATTGAAAAATCCTCATTTGATGAATTAATGTCAAAAAATATTCTTAGTTTCTATTACTCAACAACTAATAGATCAATTGATATATCAGTTCATCTGATGATTTTTTTCGAATGATGGATTAGCCCAAACAATGGATCGATTTATCAAAACTTTTAAAAATATTTTGACTTAAGAAAAATCAAACTTCTAATATTTTAAAAAAATATACATCCATAAAACATAAAATTCAAAGAAACACTAAAAATTCACATTTCTCTTTTATTTTAAAAACTCTTGATTATGTCATGACTTCTTTATGATGTTTGAAATGTTGATATCGGCATAGCATAATCATATTTTTTATATCAAACATCTCTTATAAAATTATGATGTTGGAACATTTTCCTGGTAAAAATCTCTATTCAATAAAGGTTGGACTGATAATAAGAAAATCCATAAAAAAACCTAAAGAATATAAAACATAAAATAATGGAATTTCTCAAGAAATATGTGTCTGGTCATCTATGTCCAATACACCTTCTTCCAATCATCAGAAATAATAAAGTTATGTGGTTTTTTATATAGACAAAAAAATAAAAAAATTCCAAAAAACTTCTTTAAAACAACTCATCTGGATAACTTGGTCCCGACAGGTGTATCATTTGAGGATAATCTAGTTTGATTTTTTTTCAAAGTGAGAAGGATCTATAGCTAAATACAGTTCTTATGGTGCATGTGTAGTGACAATATAAATGTATCTAAGAGGATATGTGGGAGTGTAATTTATAAATTTTGGATTATTAGATGGAGTTGTTTGTCGATGAAACCTTGTGATGTTCAAGAGTGCATATTAGGGATGAACAAATATATGGTGGGGAGGTTGTAATACCACTATCTTTCTGGGGTATCATTTCCTCCTTTTTTCACCTCAAAACTATTTCTTTCATTAGTTTATATGACTTTGATATATTTACGTGAGTTGGGGAGGCTCTAAGAGTGTTTCAGGGGTTAGTGGTTGATAAATATAGAAATTTGGAGTTATATTTTGGAACCCATAGTTAGTGATAATCTTTCCTGAAAATCGTGAGACGAAAAAGGTGTTCCACATGTTTTAAAAAACCATGAGAATCCCTAGTGAAAACTATGAAAAATATATAGTAAATTGCGTATCCATTTGTATGGTTGGTACATGGTTTCACCAACCATATAAAGGGGAGTGTCCCATATAGTGGTATCCTTGTGGTTTGTGCACTGCCTAAGAAATGTTGTGGCCAAAACATAAAACCCATTAAAGACTTATGTTTTTCCACTTTTACCTTATGATTTTAAAACCCAAAATCACTCATTTTCTCCCTATTTTAGCAAGAATCTCTTCCTACACATTACTCTCCCTTCCCTTTTCAATACATTGAAAATTTTCATAAATTTATCCCGTAATTTGAGTTTTCTTTAGTGTTTTTGTATCCTAGAGGTAAATTTATGAGTTCATTCACTCCCATTTTTTTTTGTTTTATAGTATTCTGATCTAATTTTCTTAGGCCCTATTTCTAGTGATTTTTTCTTCTTTTCAAATTAATATTTTCTGAACCCAAATAAATGGTTGATACTCGATAAGGATATATCACCAAGTATAAGTTTGGTGGTTTGTAATATATCCCATAAAATATTTTTTATTTCAATTTTTTGTTTGATTTTTAGTCACCCAAAAATACCTTACACTTGAGGAAGAACCTCTCCATGGGCCACAAAAAATTAATTGGTGACCATACTAGAAATTTAAAAACCAATTGAGGTGCTCTTAACTTGGGAATATTTTTTTTATTAAATATATGGACCTAGGGAGTCCTTGGGATTAATATGTGAGCATGAGTATGCGGTTGAAGATTCCTAGGATATTCTCTTGGACCAAGAGTACATCTGTATTATATGAGACCTGATGAAAATAAATTAAATGAATTGATTCATAAATTTTTTATGTTCATTAATTATGATGATTGGTGTGGAATTCCATGGATTATTCCCCCTTAGATTCAAATTATTGACTCTATTTTAGAATAACTTGGGGACCCCCCTAAGATTCACGAGGATGAATGGTATGGAATTCATTAAGAATAACCACTTGGATTTGAATTTATGAAAATAGTTTGGAATGAATTTGGGAACCCCCTTGGATTTTTTATAATGACTAGTTTGGAATTATTTTCACGATCCCCCTTGGATTCATGATGAGTAATAATTTTTAATAGCATTGATATGCTCCTTAGATTCATTTCGACCAACTAGAGTTACTATTGACAATGATATTTGGCTTAGGCTGAAAAAGGTATGGTTTATTCAGGGTTTCACCTTGGAACCCAAAAATCAATATGGTTTATTTATTTATATTTAATTTTTCTATTTTACAAATTAGTATGCACTTATTACTCATAATGTATGTGAATATAGATTTTATTGACGGTGCCCTTATGATTCACACACATACACTACTTGTGTTGTGTGTTGGTACCCAAAAAGACTATGATTTCAAAACATTACAAGGGAAACCACTATATGAATGATATCTAGTTAAATTGATATGATAGATAATGGGAGTGAGGATAGAGATAGGATACACGACCAATTTTTAGATATACCATTTTTTATTTATCTTCCATTTTATTTATTTGTGTACATATTCTATGGATGTATGACTAGTTTACTTGTATACATTTCAATTTTATATAGCATGGGGTTTTTATTATCAATCATCACTTTTTCGGATGTATTCTTACCACTTTATCTAGGATTTCATGATTAATATTATTCCAAAAACTATTTTACTCTAATATAGGGTTATTGTCTCACCACCGTACCACTATAGGCACTTTCTACTAGTTGGAATCCTATGGAATATAGGGAGGCATGCCTAAGGTTCTAGTGACCCACTTTTTTAGGTAATATTCTTAAAGAACTAGTTCATATAATTACA
Source organism: Viscum album (assembly GCA_963277665.1). NCBI lineage: Eukaryota > Viridiplantae > Streptophyta > Magnoliopsida > Santalales > Viscaceae > Viscum > Viscum album. The sequence goes on from OY728135.1 coordinate 1,000,239,668, forward strand.
GAGTGGTATGAGAGCCTTTTTCTTTTATCTTATAATTTTGGCATGGTAGACAAGAGATAAGGCATTATGAAGACCTAGTATGAAACTCATTCCTAGGAGTTATAAAACAACATACTAGGGATAGGATATGTTACCAGAGATTATATTATTATAGTTATTTTCTTATTTTATAGTTGGATTATTCCACCTTGGGTGATGAATATGGAAATGAGGTTTTTGATGTAATGGATTTTGTCTATTGACTAGAATGGAAAGAGTGTGAGTGTGTTCAAGTGCCTTTTTAGGAAGTTAGGGATCGCATGTTATTCACATAAATTTCTTATGATTTTACACCTATGTAAAGTGTTAAAAATAATTTATTTTTTGTTTTCACATGTGAATTATGGTGATCTATTACTTTACCTATCCTTTAAATAGTTAACATTGTATTACATGATCATTTATCTTGATTATTCTCTAGAATCATATGTATAAAATTCCAATTAAATCTTATAAAGTGTATTCCTATAAAATTGGAGATTTACATTTAATTTAAATAATCCATGTTAGTAAAAATTATTTTCAGAGTAACATGAAAGAGCATGATTATATGGATCTAGTATATCTAATGTGGACCTTTTGTGTATGTGGAGTTGAGATTGAGTATGGTTTGTTGGGGAAAGTGTGAATACTTGAATTATAATAATCATATGACATGAGACTTTGGGGAGATATTTGTGTAAATAATGTTACCATATTCCTTAAATATGATATTAATAACTACTATTTTAACATGTTCAAAGGCATGTGTTTGGAATAGTTGAAAAGTTCCTCCACGACAACCTCCAGTTGAAAAATAGTAGGTTGGTGATTAATATTACCTATATGTTATAAACCCAGATCCCACCTATAGTAATAGGGATGGAGATAGATTTTCAACTTTAGGAAATCATGATACCTGTAGTATAAGTGATGGGGAGAGATCCTCCATCTATTGACCATACAATGTTTAAGAAGACATGGGAGTTTTAGAATTAGAAACCACCATTGTTTATTGGCGAGGGAAGTAATTAGGTAGTTTATTACTAGATTGAGTATATCATATGATCTTTGATAATATCTATACACCAAAGAATAGAAGAGTGAATTTGGTAGCTTATATTCTTATGGGGTTAGTGAAGTAGTTGTGGGACGTACTAGTATAGGAATATCAGTGTGTGGGATTGTCCATGAAGGGATTTTTTACCAGTGTCAACGACCAATTATTCCCAGAGACCATTATGGAAGAAAAATATAGGTGATTTACACACCATAAATAAGGGACTTTGTATATCATGGACTTTGATGATCATTTTTATAACATATAATGTTTTCCCCCATATTAGAGGGGGATGAGGAAGCCTGAACTAGACATTTTGAAGATGGGATGTGATATGAGATTCATGTTCGGGGGAATTTTTTTAACTTAAATCATTTTATAAGGTAGTGAACAATATAATTATATCCAAGTGAAACCTAAGAAAAGGTAGAGGCTCATAGTAGGTAGTTTCTTCTTGTGGGATCAGTGACAGTTCTTCAAGATACAAGATGCTTTATTTTGATAGTTCACACCAGAGAGGAGGTTGGAAGAGTTTTTAAGGTGGAAGACTGTCATTTACTATATGTGATAAAAGTGAAGTGTGATTCCACTAGTGTGGAAGGAATGGACACCATAAATATCATTACGGATTATTTCATATTGAGTGTTGAGAATTTTGCAGATTGGGGAACCTAAAAAGGTTCTATAGGAGTGTGAAAAATAATCCTAGTGACTAAGGATGTAGAATAGTTTAGGGTTCTGGAGTGTGTATCTATTATTCCATTATACGTGGGCATCTAGAGTTCTACTAATAAATAATTTTAATGTGGAAGACATGGGGATTAGGGTCCAGAGTAGGAGTTTTATCAGGTAGTGTATCTCAGGGAAATATGTCCAAGACATAGGTCTATGGTTCAGTCCAATTACATGAAATAAAGCCTACTACTATAGGATTTTATGTGGAATATTATATCACTTGAGGTATTATATTCATAGATTTTACTCTATCATTCTCTTTATATGGTACATGGGTATCACATTCCTTTATATCTATATAGTTTTGGAGGCCTTAGGGATATATATTGAGTATCTTTAAGGGGGGATGATTATTAGTAGGGTATTTGGAGTTACATCATAAAGAATTTTCTAGTGTATTTGGTGTGCCCTATTGATTTGAATTCATAGATTGTTTTGAGAACTTTTTTTACTAGATTTGACTAGTTTGAATTTCATTTATGGGATGAACTAGTTAGTGTAGTGTGAGTCTCATATCGATAGTTACCATCGATGGTGTGTTTTGTATCACCTAAGGGTGGAAAGCATATTAATAATAGAAAGTGTGATATTAAGGAAGTTCAAGCAGGGATTAACAATTGATATCTAGGTTGGGTTATATCCTAGGTGGCTATCATGGTGTTAGGTGATGAGGATACTCAACATAGAGATTTTCTTTTCATGGTGAATCGGTTTGAGGAATTTTTTTCTAAGAATTTATTATGACCATCACCTGAGAGGGTGGTGGAGTTTACCATTTAACTATTTCAAGTTTAGGGACTCTTTTTTTTATTTCATATATAATGGATCTAGCAGATATTCTAGAGATAAAGACCCAATTAGAGGACATATAGGCCAAAGGATTCATACATACAAGTACCTCTCCTTGGGTTTCTCCAGTAAGTTTTTTTCAAGTAGGAAGATGGTTCCTTGAGTTTGTGTGTAGGTTATCAGATGATAAATCATATGATAGATAAAAACTAGAACCCTATTCCATGAATCAAGGACTTGTTTAACCATTTGATAGGTATTAGAGTATCCTTAAATACTGATTTGAGATTGGGTTGTCACCAATTGATTGTGAGACCTTCAGATCTACCGTGTACTATGTTAAGAAGTAGACATTACCAATATGAGTACTTGGTTCTTTAGTTTGGCCTTACAAATGTGCCAGTGGAATTTATGGATTTGATTAATCAAGTTTTCCATGGACATCTTACATGTTAATGATCATATTCATGGATAAAATCCATGTGTAATCCATGTTAAGGAAGGAACATGCCCAACACTTAAAGATTCTATTGAGAAAACTTTGTGAGTATCAAATTTATTCCAAGATCTTCATGTACCAATTTTAGATTTATGGGATACACTTTTTAAGCCATGTAATATCCAAGGAAATGGTATCGATAGACCCTGATATGGTATAAGAAGTTATTTCATGGGTTTGGTCCAAGAAATCTTGACATTTGTATCTTTTTGGGATTAACCAGTTATTACTAGTGGTTTATCCATGAATTATCATAGTTGATAGAACTTATGATAAGACTAACCCAGAATAGAGTGATATATTTATGGTCCGAAAACATTTTTATTGTTGAAGGTAAGTCTATCTAGATCTCTAAACCTAACCTCACCAAAGTTGGGTAAAGAGTACACCATGTATTATGATACATCTGGGGCTCAGATGGGAGTAGTGTTGATATAGGGTAGTTATGTGTTTGAATATAGTTCTAGGTAGTTGATGCCTCATGAGAATAACTACCATATGAATGAACTTAAGTTGTTATCACTGCAACATTCCCTATTATTTTGGAGACATTACTTTCTAGATATGATTTTTTTTGAATACTGGCTATAAAATCATAAAATAAATATTCTCAAAGTGGGACCTGGATATTTGGAAGTAGTGGTGGGTTTAGTATATGTAAACCATTGATTTTAATAAATATTATGCATCTGGGAAGGGTAATGAGGTTACATATACATTGATTTTGAAGAATTATACTTGGGTGATATAGAATCTTATCAGTTAGTGTCTACTGATGACTCTCTTTGCTGAGATGCATTTTGATGTTCAAGACTACCATGGTCAAGGAACTCTTACATACTTTTATATAATGACCTTAATTCTCAATTGTATCAAGAGTAGGCATTTTTTAGATATAATTTATTTAGACTTGAGGGATAATATATATGGTGGTGGGATTCCATTGGGTTAGGCTATTGATGATGAAAATATCCTCTAAGTTCGTGGTCACATATTTCTCCCTATAGACATGTAGGAGTAATGGATGTGAGAGTTTCAAGCATCAAAGTGGTTAGTCCACCCAAGTTTGAATAAGATGTATAATGGGACGTGTTAAAAGTATTAGTTCTAATTGAAAAAGAAGTATGTTTTAGTATTTTTCATGTGATGATCCACATATGACCAGGTGAAGGCTAAGAATCAATGGCCTAATATTATACTACATTTTATGCATATTCCTAAGAAAAAATGGTATGGAATTTCAATGGATTTCATGATAGGGTTACTGAGGACATTATTGGGAAGCGGTGGAGTTTAGGTAATAGGGGATGGGCTAACAAAGGTGACTTTTTTTTATAACAATACAGGAGACCTTTTTACCAAATGATCTCTCTAATCTCTATGTATGAAATCTTGTGCACCTACATGGAATACCCAAGAGTATTGACTCAGATAGATATGTTTTTAGTCATCATTATTTTGGAAAGGGATATGATAAGTTATTGGTACATATGTGCATATGATAAATTCCTATCATCTATATTTGGATGGTTAGTTTGAGATGAATATAAAAATTATATAGCACAAGATTAAGGAATATGTCTTAGATTCTAGTGTTTTGTTAGAGAACCACCTATCCTTTGTAGAATTCACACACAATAATAGTTCTGAAGCTGCAATATAGATGGAGAATTATGAGTATTTGGATGGTATGTATTTTTATTCTACTCTATGTATGTTAGAGGTTGGTGAGGTAGTAATGATTAGCCCAAGTCTCATGTAGGAGACTTTGAATAAAATTCAACAGATTTGGAAGTGTATGGAGACTTCATAGAATAGGCTGAGAACTTATGAAAACCCATGATACTGACCTCTTGAGTTCAAGGTTGGTGAATGGGTGTTTTTACTGGTGTCTCCCAAATTAGGTCATCATTATATTTAGAGGTAGTGGAAGTAAATTCCAAAGAATGTGGGGGGGGGGGATTTGAGATTGTGGAGAGGATTAGTCAAGAGATATACTAGTTGGCTCTCCCACAAAATTTCAGTGTAATGGAATTTTTTTCACGTATCAGAGTTGAGGTGACAATACATTTATTTATCTCATGTGATTGACAACAAAGATATTGATCTAGAGACTAATGCATCCTTTGAGGTGCATCATATTTGCATAGTTGATCCGAGTATGAAGTATCTCTATTGTAGGATAATTCCTTTGGTGTGAATATAGTAGAAAAAAAGATATTTCTAGGAGGATACATGAGTACCAGAGTTGTACATATGGGATTAGTGTCCAGAGTTGATTTCCAATGAGTCATAGGGATATTTTTGACTGAATCTCAAAGACAAACTACAATAAAATGGGGATGTTATAAAACCCAAGTCATTCTTAAGGTATGTTTATTCTTTATATTTCCCCCCAGAATAGTTTATTTCATTGGTTTATATGATATGAATATGTTTATGGGATTCAGGGAGGATCATAGAGTGTTTTTACAGTTAGATGCCCATAAATATGATAATTTGGAGTTGCATATATGGACACATAGTCAGTTTAGGGTTAGTGCTAACCATGAAACCCAATAATATAGAGAAAATGGACTAACACATGGTTTCAAAAACTATAGAAACCCCCTTCCAAACCATAAATAACTTGTAATAAATTTTTGATCCATTTCATAAGTTTGGAACATGGTTTTTCCAACTGTGAAACTAATCTATGTAAAGTGGAGTGTCTCAGATAGTGGAATACATACAACCAGTGTACAATTTGGCCAAATGTGCTCTAAAACCATGTGATCCCTTTAATATACAAAAAATAAAACCTTTAACTTATGATGTTATAAAAAATCACTATTTTTTCATCCTCTTTAAATCAGAATCTCCACTTATTTATGACTCTACCATATATTTTCAAACCATTAAGGATTTATCTTCTATTTCTCCTATGATTAAAGTGTAATTAATTATGTTAGATATATGTAAATAAATCTATTTTTCTATTATCATCTATTCTTTATTTATTTTACATTTTATAAAACCCACTCCATTCTGTACTTTATTAATGTCTTTTTTATAATCTAATTAATATTTTCTTAACTCGAATTAATAGTTGATACTTGATAGGGAGTTATAAAATAGTATAAGGTAAGTTATTTATATGTTATCCCTTAAACATATCATTTTTTTTGTCATTTTTTATGATTTATGGTCACACATACATATTTTTTGCTCGACCTAAATATATAATTAAATTTTAGGCAACACTAAATCATGAAATTGAACCTATTAGGGAGCTATGAACAATATTTTAGTAAGTATAATGGAACTTTATCTACCACATGAGTTGTTCTTGACTTGTAAATAATTTGAATAATTAAAGAGGTGAACCTATGGGTTCCTTGGAATTATGATATTTCTATGGGTGTGTGACTAGGGATTCCTTGGATATGATCTTGGACCTAGTGTACTTGTGTATTTTGGGAGACTAGATGAAATTAAATTAAATAAATTGATTGATGAATTTTCTATGAATTTTATTTATAATTTTTTATTTGGAAAGAATTAGGAAAATACTACTTGGATTTATATAGAACAATATAGTATGGAATTACTTGGGGGGAATCCCTGTATTTAAGATGATTAAGGAATTTGAATATCTTGGGGAAATCTACAATGGATTCAGATTGATGACTCTAGTTTGGAAATCCATGGGATAAAACCAATTTCATTTATGGAGGTGAGTGTTTTGGAATTCATGGGGTTTATAACCAATGTATTTTTTTTGAGAATTAATATTTTTTGGTGCCTTTTATATTCTCCATAGATTCATTTGGGCCTACATGAGTTACTTTGAAGAAATACATCTAGCTTAGGCTGAAACTGACATGGTTCGTAACACCCTGAGTTTTTAAAATATGAAAATCATATTTGATAGAATCTATGACATGAAACACCATAAATATAAGTGAATACAACTTATTAACACTTTATAATATATTTATTTTCAAATAAATACAATCTATTTGATATCATTCAATGCACACAACACCAGGTTTTAACAAAACACGACGCTCTAATAAGATATTATTATTTAAACATGACCATTATAAATTAGATGTTAAGTAGGAGGATAAGAATAAGAATAACTAAATTACCAAAATTATATGGTTTAAAAATGTATAATATAAATCCAATGGTTTTATATAGACTAAGAATAAAATATGATTCATTGGAAAGTAATAGAAATTTTTTCTGAAAAATTGTAATATTCTAAAAGAAAAATTAATTGCGCTTTGTGTATATAATTTATAATTAATTTTCAACACTTTTAAAATACTTATTTGAAAAAATTATCTTAATTTTTTAATTAATAATATCAAAATTATCTTTGGGTGAATTTTTGGCATTCTTCATAAAAGTTTCATTTTTTTGATTAATAATTAACGATACTAAATTTTAATTAAAAACTACCTTTTTTGTTTAACTTATTTATAATAAAAAATTATTAGTTTTTGTTTTAATGAATAATTAGTTCAATTATATATCAATTTAAAAAATTAGGTAATTTTAATTAATATCATATTGAATTTTTATATAAAAACTTTGTAAACTTTTCATCAATTTAACTTTGAAAACCCGCATTCACATCACGTTTGTGAGATTAATTTTAAATTTAATTATACCACTTATTGAATTGAATTTAGAAAAATGGGTTCCATATATGTAATAATAATAATTTTTTTTACCTAATAAATTCAACACAATGTTTTACCAAAATAAATGGTAAAAATAGTAAAAATTAATTATCACAGGTAAGGTAAAAATGAGTTTACCTGGGGGTAAACTAAGAAGATAAGGGTTAAATTGACACAAAATATGTCTAAATAATATTTTATAAAAAAATATACATATTATCCTTCATAATTTATAATATATATTCATTTTTAAACATTTTAATTACTTTACCATTCAATATTCTTTTGGGAAATATCCAATTAATTTATAAGAGGGATCCCTTTCCCCATATATAAAAGGGAACTCTCGCCCCTCACTTATTCACACATCCTAAGAAATTTTTATTGAAAAAAATACTTCCAAAATCACTACCCAAAATCCTTATAAAAATTATATAGCTTGAATTTCTCTAAAAAGACCATCTCAAGGGTCATTAAGTAGATATCCAAAGGAGGTTTCTCTTAGATAAGGTAATTTTCTAAACAGAAATCTTTCATTTTATTTCATCTTATTACATATTACATTATGTATTAAAAAGTAAAATTTAATAAAAAATTGTATAAAATATAATTATATGTTATTATGTTGATAGAATAATATTTTTTCAACTCAAATTCCATCAAATGGGAAACAAAACCATTGATCGTGTGTACAGAGGATTATCACCTCAAAAACTGATGTAGTTAATTTTCAATCACCACCTTTAAATATTGGATATAATTATGGATTTTAAAAATTTATATGATATTTATGATATGATTATATTTATTTAATTTTAAAATAAAATATACCTTTTACATTCCATTCTGTTTCAAATATGATAACGTTGCTCGTGCGTAAGGTGAACTACTGCCTCACGAAGCAATATGATCAATTTTTCACTTATACTTTAAATGAAATGTAATAAGGATAAAATTACTGAATATATTATATATATATATATATATAATATTATATTCATTATTTAAAATTAATATATCTAATTATTACTTATACTTTCACTTTTTAAGGGAATGATACCATCACTTGTGTGTACATACATCCTACCGTCTCCACAAAGCAACGTGATTCATTTTTTATGTCCACTATTAATAAATGATAATATAAATGTATAAAATGAGAAAAATTTATTATTTTAATGTTAATATACTTCTTTATATGATATAACTTTATCCTATATATAATAACCAGAACTTTCATGACAAAACACACATGAGAGAACAAGGTAATTAACTTCCAAAATAAAGAAAATAATGAAATAATCTTAAAAAATATATTGTAAAATGTTATAATAGGTTTATATATTGAATGATATATATGAATATTGTTATTTGATATATTAATAATAAACATATAATTAATATACATATTGTTCAGAGATATATGAAGGAAGTTGAGCCTAAGATAATAGTTTCTCGTATCACTTTTACTTCTGTGATACATTTTTAATATTTACCACTTATTTACATTATGTGGTGTATTTAATACCCATTTGATTTGTTTTATCATGAATCTATTTATGTTCATGATATTTAATGTTTCATTTGATTTAATTTCTTTTATAGAGATTTTGACTTAGAATTTTCCAAATTGTTAGTGTTTATTTCAAAATCTCATCATTATTTAGAATTTTTTATATTAGTATATCCCTTGAGGAAAATATATGATATATTAATATTAAAATAAATAAATTTTATTTATCTTTGGTAATTTTTGATATTTTTCATTTTATAGTACCAATTTTACATTCTTTGGTATATAAAATTATTGAGTATTTTTGTAATAAAATCTAAATTTATTTCTCTCTTTAGTCAAAAATCCATTTCCATTAAAACCCTTATTTTCAAAAAATAAAAAATAAAAAATTTTATTAACCTTTTCCAAATTAATTATTAAATAAATTTTAACTATTTTAATTTTCAATTTTTTTAAAGGAATGTTCATTTCATTTTCAAAACAATACCCATTTGGCTATTATTGAAAATGTGAAAGGAATATTTGTTTTAACATGTACATAATGAACTAAATTTTATACAATCATGAAAAATAAATGTTTTAATGATTTTTTAAAAGTTTTAAAAATTTATTCTCAATGAAAATTATTTCCCAAACATTTTTGGAACTTTTTTAAGGATGTTTTCTAAAATGCAAAGATTAATTTTCTGAAAATGTTTTTAATGATTTTTTCATGGTATTTCTATTCATGAACAACACAATCACTCTATTTTATATATAATACACTAATGATATGTTATATTTATTGGATATTTATTATTTCTATGGATGTTTTATTATCAGTTTTATTGGGGATGTATAATTTTATTACCATTAAATATTTTACTATAGACTACAAATTAACTTTTTTATTATCAAAACACTTTTAAGGAAAAAGTGAGAAACTGAAAGGTCCAACAATACAATATAAATATACCATAAAAAATAAAATAAAAAAACCAAGATCTATCTCTCCATATCAACTACCTCTTGTCGGGAAACCCTCACCAATGCAGACCACTCGACTAACTGTCCCACGTGGGTGCGGGCACAAAACCGATGGCAAAGCCTTTCCCTCTCAGACATATGAATCCAAGTGGAATGTAATGTTGGAGCATGTTATATCCCCTTTATTCAATGGTATAGATTATGAGACAATATAGATTGGTTTTTGTCCATGTACTTACCTAATTACATAGGTGTCTTGGTACAATGCCTTAGCAGTATTAGATGTATTGGAAAAAGGACTAGGAGTTATGTTTTATATGTACATAATAGCTCATTACATTAGTATGAATTCAGTTATTCACATTTCATATGATTATTCAATTAGTTAGAACATCCATGGTAAATTTTTCAAGATCATATGATTATTTATGATGCATTATTTGATCTTTAATTACTACTACCATATTATGCTCAAGTTATCAATTAAATGGAATTTGTTTCAGTTATTTACCATTCCATATTTATTATTAATTTTTTTTTCATAGATTCCATTGTACACTTACCCTTACATAGCATTAGATCTCACACATTTCTAATGTATTATTTTCCCTAGGATATGAGGAAGTTTTTTTGTGATTGACATGAAGGGATACAATAAGTGTAATAATTTAATTATAAAAGAAAATACTTTGTGGATTTTGTGTTTTAAAATGAAATATTAATTAAATTATACATGTATTTTGACAAGACTACTAAACTATTTAGTCCATTAAGATGTGATTCCCTGTATCTTATGACAATGTAATAAAGTAGAAACCAATTCTGGGATATTGGGGTCGGGGTCACTACTATTAGTCTGAGATGAATTTTATCATAAACATTGGTAACTATATATAGAAATAAATCGATTAGGGAACATAACCCTATGATATTTTTTTTGATAAGTATATAATAACATCTTAACCATAACACCCCGAACCTATAAGCCTAGAGATAGTACATTATTTTATTTCATTGGAATAATTACAAGGAATAAAATCCTAAATGACCAATAAGTTTAGTAGTATTGAATAACTAGATATATAAATGTTCCCCTTATTATATTATTAAAACTGAAACAAACTCGAATGGTTTTTCAATAACTGATTTCATCTCATGAGACTACTAATGCATCAAGGTTCTTTCATTAACCAGTACCCAGACCATAGGTCTTACATTAAATGTCCCCCAACCCATGTTAAACTAGTCCAAAGCATTCCTCTTATATCGAATAATCAATTTAAAAATATATCATTTAATCAAAATGTCCCATGACACTTTTAAATATTTTAATCATAACCCCATAGAACTAAATAATTATCAAATTAAACATTGAATACCCTAAAGATAAATAGATTCATGATATGATATATCAAAAGGGAAGTACACTTCAAAAAAATAAATAAGTGGTGAATAAATCATATCTCATAGAAATAAATCATATATCATAGAAATAAAATTTATCTAGGCCTAATATTTATAGATCCTATGATCCAATCATGCCCTTTGAGTTTCACAGAGGGAAATAGTATGTGGAAAAATCCCCGACCGAGGGATACACATTTAAAATTAGAAAAACCACAAATAACCTATAAATGTGAGATGAGATAAATGAGTTTACAGGGAATCATACCATTAATATAAAAAATATAATATATAATTTATTGTTTTCATAAATCGATCCTAGATTAGATAGCATCATACAATGTTGAAACATATGCAACCAACCCTTTTCGGATGATGCGATTCAGAGCACAATTCACTAGAGGAACAAAATATCCCTCTAAGAAACTAGAGAAAGATGAAAAAGTCTTCAAAACTTCTGAATCATGATCCTTCTTCATCACTGAGGAATCTAAACCTGGCTAAAATGTGTTTTGATGTGATGTAAAAGAGTAAAGATTTAAGATTTGTGGATTTTGGGAAAACAAGTCACCAAGCGACGACGATAGTCACCTCATCGATTCCTCCATCATTATATTCATGACATAATTACCTTTATGAATATTATATATATATATATATATATCATTTTCTTTATTACCCATTCACGCACTTAAAAATAGATAACGTAGTTCGTGGATGTGTGGGCTACCGCCTCCTCAACATGATGTGATTCTTTTTACATCAAAAAATTCTATATATATGTATATATGATTAAATAATATGGTATTTTTGATATAATGGTTTTTTGTATAAATATAAAATGATACTTACCTTCTTTTTATAACAATCATTGAAAAATGAGAATGTTACTCATGCGTACATACAACCTACCATCTCCATGATTTTAACATTGATTTATTTTTCATGAGTATATTTAATGATATTTTTTAAAAGTATAATTGATGTATAAATATGATAAATATTTCATTATTATAATTCTATAGATGTTTATGTAATGTAATCATTGACCATAGTTTCCCTACCAAAATTGTTTTTGAAACATAAACCAAATTTGGTTAAAAACACCTGATGTAAACACAATTGTTTAAGTAGTTTTACATAACATAGTAATAAGTAAAATAAAAGTCATTATAAAAATTTAAAAGGTTATAATAAAATTAAATAATTAACATAAATTTCTTATTAACGAATATAAAGAAACATGAGACAAATCAAATGAAAGGTAAGATATTTCATCTCAATTTACATTCCATTTAGAAATATATGTTTTTATGCACATAGTTTATTTTATATGGTGTATATAATACCATTTTAAATGTTATATCATGAAACTATTCATTATCATGATATTATAAGTTTTATTTAATATTATTTCTTCATAGATATTATGATTCAAATACTTTAAAGTGGTATGAGAAACTTTGGAATGTTTAAGGATCATTCTCCTTAAGAACATTTTTAATGATTATCTTTGCAATCTAATTTCCTTTTGTGATTGTTAAATTTCTATTGAAATAATAACTTTATTATTTTGCACCTAATTTCTTATATATGGTGTACATTCTACCAATTTTAAATATAATATCGTGATTTAATCATTCCTCATGATGTTTTTATTTTCAATTTTAATTATTTCATCTAAGGGGATTTGAGTTAAAAGTGGCAAAGTCGAAAAAAATTTCATAACCCAATTTCTTTTCATTGGGTTATATTACTTCCTTATTATCATTAATATTATATGATCATGTGTCTAATGATTTTGACTATCTATTTATGTATTTTATCTTCTACATGTGGATTGGTATTTGATACACATAATCTACTCATTTATTGATTCTCAATCCAACATTATAATACATTCAAGGGTTTATTTTACAATCTCATTTTGTTTGGGATTGTTTACACTTAAATTTATAGTATAGAATATTATTTAATCACTGTCTAATAAAAAATTTAATTTTATTATCCTATAGTTATTCATGAACTTTATTAAGTAACATTAACATTTTACCACTATTTGGTACTCTAAATGTTTTTAAGAAAATCCAACTTTATTTATCTATTTAGTCAAAGAACCTGTTTTCTTATAAAAACCCTAATTTCTAAGAAGCTTTTCAAAAATGACTTTAACATGATTTTTAAATATTTTTTACCCTTTTTGTATTTTACTAATGTTTTCAATGGAATATTCTTGTCGCTTTCTAAACAAGGCATTTTATGATCTTTTTACCATGAAAAAGGAATGTTCATTATACCTCCTATATTAAGTATAGATTTACTATACATCACTTATTTGAAGATTCCTATTCATGTTTAAATGAAATCTTTTTAAATAAAATGTTTTAAAAATTAATTTTCAAAGAAAAAGTTTTTTAATGTGAAGAATATTTTCATCAAGAATATTTTCAAAAAATATTTTTATTTATATTCATCAATAATAAAAACCCTTCATTTTACTCTACTTGGGATATATTTTTTTGATACCATATTTATTCTTCCTCTATATGGTTTATGAGTTATTTGGCCAAGGATAATATTCCCATTCACTTCCTTGATTTGTTTCTTATTCCCCATTAAAAATTCAATTTCCTAGAACCATTGAACATTGAATTTCACATAAATTATCTATTTCATTTATCATGGATATTACTATTTCCTAAACACTATTATATTTTATATATGGTGCCTATTTTGATAGTTATTTGATTATTTGGGAAATATTGATAATTACATATTCTTTATTCAATATAGAAATTTGATAAGGCATATTATTTATTTTGTTTTTTTGACATGAGAAATGCTTTTGACTGGTAATGATAGGTGAAGCCCAAAATTTATATAGCTCCTCGATGCATTTATATGTCATCATTATATAAATAAGTTGCAAAAATTAAATGGGTTTCTATCTGTAGTTTTAAACTGTATTATGAATGGTCTTGACAGTATAGGTTTTTCACATGCCTTAGAAATGATGTCCAATAATTAAGCATTTCCCTCATTTATATTCATTTATTATTTATCCATTAGATTTTGTTTCAATATATCTATTGAAGAATTTAATTTTAAGTTCATTGATTAAATTGAATGTCTTTCAGCTTCTTAACTTACCATATGTATTTTTCATTATCAAGTTATTTTAATGGCATGCGTTTTCATTTACCTTACCTTGTTGTTTATTTACTTCCTTTTCAGTATATTGGTTGCTTATCATATGTGTTAAGTTATTTACTAGACTATAATTATTATTCTAATTTTTCATTATTTATTCCACTATATTTTTTCCTTATTGAGAATTTGAGATCACCCTTATTATGTTTCCTTTCCATAAGAATCCAAGAAGCATACTATGAAAGATATACATGTATATACTTGATGGAATAAATTTATCGTCGAAGTTATTAAGAAAAAAATATGTTGTAATTATTGTATTCATTTTTATTACAAGAATTTTTTATGTATCTAGTATTCCAAGACTTCTAAACTCTTGGTCCTTCGAGATTTGATTCCTTGTAATCATGCCAATGTAATTGATAGAAGACACCAGCTTCGGTACTTCTAGGGTCGGGTCACTACAGTTGGTATCAAATAAAATTTAGTAGAAACATTGAGAACTATATTTATAAAAAAATAGATTAAGGAACATAACCATAATGTATAATTTGAGGACAAGTGTATAAGAACACCACATAATTTTGGTAATGTAGAGATTTTGTGGGTCTTTCTAGCAATACAACCCTATCTAGATACTACAAGTTGACATAGTTTGAGCACAGATATACCAAATAGTAATAACTCTGACAAGGTGTGTCAGGCCTAACTCGGTGTAACTAGGTACATGACAACGAGCCTTACTGCACACCTGGTTTGACACTCTAAGGGGATGTGCTTAGGAATTTTCACAATTTCTTTAAAAACCACTATGAAGGATTTTTACAATGAATAACCTAGGTTAAATCTAAGGTGTTTTAGATTGAAGATAAGGTGTCATGATTTATAAATCTTATGAATGATATTATGGATAAACCCTAGAACAAGGAAGGACCTCAATGGAAATAAATGGATGAAGTATTTATGTATTGGGGTTGTATTGAAAACCTTAGTTAAAAGGATATTTAGTTATTAAACTTATTTTAAGTATTTTTATCATATTTATTTTTGAAATTATATTAATATGGTTTTATAAAAGGAAAACTTGTATATCAGGTGACAAAAAATCAGGTCCATTAGGGTCGTGGGACTTGATCTCGTGACCAAAGGATGATAAGGGTTTCACACTGACCACTAACCCATGTAATGTCCTGGTTAATATGTCATTGTTTTTAGTTGAAAATTTGATTAATAAATATTAATGATGAACCAGTGATGTACCTTTTTAGGTTTAGAGATTAATTTATTAACCATATTGACTTTTGATAATAGTTAGATACAAATAGTTAGGAATGACTCTCTTTTATGGGCCTTATGATCTATTAAATGTTTATTTTTGGGCCCCATACATTATTGTTAATTTTGGGATATCCATTTCTTGAAGTAAGGGATGAATTATAATTTGATCAAAGGACAACCAAAAGATGTAATTGTTCACATGAAATTAAAATGTATAATTTAAGTAAATTTCTTTATATTCTTATGTAGTAAAAAAAGTACCCAAAATTAGGAAAATGTATTAGAAATAAAATATTGTCCTAATACCTTATTTTTTTGAACTGATGGTATTCTAAATCGTTTTAGATTTATGGATTTAGAGACCTCAACTTTCCATCAATCATTCAATTTTTTTTCTGAATAATAACCTCAATCACTTCATATAAATATTTATGATTTTCCTCTAAGTATTTATCTCTATATTCCACTAATGTTCTCATACTTAGAGACCTAGTAATATGTTAGTCAACATGACAATTATACTTCCTATTCTATCTTTTCTAGGGGATGTTTTATGAATAATTATCATGCTGTGGGATTTTAAACATTGGAAATATCAAAAAATATATTACCAAGATTGAGTATAAATTGCGAGGATGTAATTTAATTAACTAGGGTAGAATATAACACCCCGAAAATATAAAGTAGGAACATTGTATTCGATAGTGTGTATGACATTCAACACTAAGCACATAAGGGAATATAATATCTTGAGAATTTATAATATAATTAATATTTTTAAATAAATTCAATATATTTTATAGATTTCAATGCACGTGATACTAAGTTAGCATGCGATATATTCTACAACAAGTTTCTTCAATAGCTTTCATTACACGCAAGACAAAGTTTTACCAAACAATTATATATTATTAAAACATTATTATTTAATATAATAAGATATAACATAACAATTAAATTAGTAGTTATTAATATAATTAACTAACTTATGAAAATATATTTCTTACACAAATATAAGATTAATCCATTAGTTACAAATTAATTAGAAACGAAAAAAGAGCCAATTACAAATAAAGGGAATATTTTATAGAAAACTATTTTATGATCATAAATTTGTTTTACCCTGATAAATTAAATTAATTACAATTAGTGAGTGATATTGATGTAATATATAAAATATATATTAAATATAATATTTTTATATTCATCCAATAGATTTTATAAGCATAAGATAAGAACAAATATAACTTTACACATAAAAACCTATATTTTTATTAAGGCATTTTTACCACCTTTTAATGGATAACCTATTTTAAATTAAAATTTTGGAACTTTTATAGATTCTATATGTCACAATAAACTTAATATTTTAATTTGAAACATAAAAACTATGTTATGGTTATTTATTTATTTTTCTCTGAACTTTCAGTTTTTTAAAAACCCTCATTTTTCATCCTGTCTATAGGATTAAATTTAAATTAATTTTAGCCACTTATGTGTTTTTAATTTAGAAAAATGGTTTCCATATTTGGTATGAGATTAATTCATTATTTATAACAATTTAAACTAAGTTTTTTCCCAAAAATAGTAGTGAATGTAATTAAAATTAATTACAATGTTCAGGTAAAATTAAGCTTAATAAGGGACTAAATATTAATCTTAAGGGGCTAAATGACCTAGAAACATGTCCAAAATCCATTTAAAGGAACTATTTAGACTATATACCCACATTTCTCAAAATCGGAACATTATGGGAGCCACATTCAATGTGAAAAACGTGTATGTAATTCATCTTTCAAAATATTACAAGAGTGCCGCTCTGCCTTCACTATAAAAAAGTCTCCTCTCCTCCTACTTACAAAAACCTCTCAATCCAGTTTGGATTGAAAAATATCTACCCATATAGATTATAAATCCCCCTACCATAATCATAGAAGCCTCAACTTGGGAGGAAAACAATCCATGGATTTCCTTTAGTGCAAACCAAAAGGAGTTACCTGAATAAGAGGTAACAAACCACCTCAAGCTTTTTTAGCTTTATTTCCATTCTCCAACCAAAAAATCTTCTTATTCCATGATTATATAATAACAACAGTATCCTAAATATAATAGTATTTTTTTATGATAAGGGTTATAACTACACTTACACACACTACTATCTAATGGGTAATGAACATATTGTTTATGTGAACGACGAACTACCGCCTCATGAAACGATGATTGTTCGTTCTTACTTTACCACCTCTCATAGGGGTTATTATGATGGAAATTTTGTTTAAATATGTTAAATATGATATTTATAATGTATTTATACTTTTTTAATTATTTTATAACACTTATATTTATGCAATTTATTTTTCAGGAATACGATAACATCGTTTGTGAAAGTGTGAACTACCGCCTCCTAAAAGCAATGTGATTAGTTCACATGATACATGGAATGGATAAAAGATGATTTTAATTAAAAATATGCAGAATATATGAAATATATATGATATTCATGACATAATTACTTTTCTGGAAATATAATGTATATATATATATATATCATTTTCTTTATCACCCTTTCACACACTAAAAAAATGATAATGTCGTTTGTGGACTTGTGGGATAC
This sequence comes from Viscum album, assembly GCA_963277665.1. NCBI lineage: Eukaryota > Viridiplantae > Streptophyta > Magnoliopsida > Santalales > Viscaceae > Viscum > Viscum album. The sequence continues at coordinate 1,000,258,370 of OY728135.1, forward strand.
CACCTCCTCAACAAGATGTGATTCCTTTTACATCTCAATATTTATATATATATAAATATATATGATTAAATAATATGGTATTTATGATATAATTATCATTTTGGAATGATATAATTCTACCTACCTTCTTTCTATACTGATCATTGGAAAATGAGAATGTTACTCATGCGTACGTATGACTTACCATTTCCATGATTATAACGTTGATTCATTTTTCATAACCATATTTAATGATTTTTTTTTAAAATTATAATTGATGTATAAATATGATAAATATTTCTTGTTTTTTAGTTTGGACATATTTATGTAATGAACCCTCTGACCATAGTTGACCTACCAAAGTTGTTTTTTATACACAAACCGAATTTGGTCAAAAACACCCGATGTGAACTGAATTGTTTAAGTAGTTGTACAAAATAATGTAATAAGGGATGTAAAAGTTATTATAAACATGAAAAAAATTTCTAAATCAAGTAAATAATTAACATAAGTTTGTTATCTAAGAATATAAAGACACACAGATGAAATCAGATGCAAGGTAGTGGATTTTATCCCAATTTACATTCTATTGAGACTTATTTGATGTTATGCATCTAGTTTCTTTTATATGTTGTATATAATTCCAATTGAAATGTTATATCATGAAAATATTTATTATTAGTACATTATAAGTTTCATTTAATTTTATTATTTCAGGGATATTATGATTCAAATGTTTCAAAGTGGTATGAGACACTTTGGAATGTTTAAAGATTATTATCCTCAAGAAATTTTTTAATGATTATATTTTCAATCTCACTTACTTTTGTGACTATTAACATTCTATTGAAACAATAAATTTATTTTTGTGCACCTAATTTATTATATATGGTGAAAATACTACCACATTGTCATATAATATCACAATTCAATCATTTTTCATGATATTTTGAGTTTCATTTTGAATTATTTCATCTAAGGTGATTTGAGTTAAAAGTTACCAAGTTAAAAAGAATTTCATAAACCAATTTTTTTCATTATGATAAATTACTTACACATTGTCATTAATATTATATAATCATGTGTATAATGGATTTGAATATCTATTGATGTACTTCCTCTTATATATGGGGATTTATAGTTGATACACATAATCTACACAATGATTGATTCTCAGTATAAGATTATAATATTTTCAAGGGTTTACATTACAATCTCATTTTGTTCGGGATTGTTTACACATAATTTTTTATCTGAGGAAATTTTTTAATCACTATATAATAAACCCTTTTTTTTTCTTATCCTTTGGTTATTAATGAACTTTATTAAGTAATATTACCATTTCCCACTCTTAGGTACTCAAAATGTTTTAATTTTTTTAAGAAAACCTGAATTTATTTCTCTCTTTAGTCAGAGAACGTATTTTCTTCTAAAAAAACTATTTTATAAAAATGTTTTCAAAAATGTTTTTAACATGATTATGTAAAAACAATTTTACTATTTTTTTATTTTACCAATGTTTTCAAAGGAATCTTTTTATCACTTTCCAAACATGGCATTTTTCTAATCTTTTTTACTATGAAAAATGAATATTCTTTTTCCTTGTACCATAAGTACAAATTTACTTGCTATTATTTCTTGGAATTTTCCATTTCATGTCTAAAAGGTTACTTTTTAAATAAATTGTTTTAAAAAGTAATTTTCAAAGAAAAGGTTTTTCAAAAGGTAAAAAAGGATATTTTTACTCAAGAATGTTTTTAAAAGATATTTTTATTTCTATTCATCAAGGACAACAACCCTTTATATTAATCCACTTGGGAAATATTTTATTGATACCATCCTTATTCTTCCTATGTATGGGTTTTGATTGATTTTTAAAGGGATAATACTCACATTCACTTCCTTGATTTATTTGTTAGTCTCCTTGAAATATTAAATCTACTATGATCATTAAACACTGAATTTACCCTAAATTATCCATTTCATTTATCATGGATATAACTATTTACTAAACCATATACCATTTTGAATATGTTATCTACTTTGACAATTATTTGATTATTTTTAGAAATATAGATTATTCAATATTCTTTATTCAATATGGATATTTGACAAGGCATATTATTTTTTTATTGGATATAAGGACTGAATTGGACTGGTAATGGAAGGTGGACCCCATACATTATATAACACCTCGATGAATTGATAGGTTATCATGAGACAAATATGTTTTGAGAGTTAAATAGTTTTCAATTCATAGTTTTAAAAGATCTTGTGAAAGGTATTGATGAAATATGTTTTCATCTGCCTTAGACATGATATCCAATAATTAAGAATTTCCCTCATTTAGATTTATTTATTATTTATTGATAAGATTTTGTGTTTACATATCTATGGATGCATTTAATTTTCTGTTCATTGATTAAATAGAATGTGTTTCAACTTCTTACCTTTCCATATTTATTTTTCCTTATCTAGTTATTTGAATAACATGTGTTTTCATTTACCTTTCCTTATTTTTTATTCACTTAGGTTTCAGCCTATTGGTTACTTAGCATGTGTGTTTAGTTAATTACCATGATATAATTATTATTCTAATTGATTAATTATTTATTCCAATGTATTTTCCCTTACTGAGCATTTGAGATAACCTTATTATGATTCATTCACTAGGAATCCAAGAAGCATAACATGAAATATATAAAGGGATATAATAGATGGAATAAAGTTATTTTCAACTTTATTTATAAAGAAATTATTTAGTAATTAGTGTATTCATTTTTAATACAATACTCATGTATGTAGCTAGTTTTCCAAGACAACTAAACTCTCATTCCTTTAGGATTTTATTCCTTATAATCATGACAATGTAATTGATAATATACACTGACTCCAGGCCTTCTGGGGTTGGGTCACTATACAAAACATATTCATATACATGTTAATAATGCGAAGGGTGTGCCTCGATAACACTTCAATGCATTAGGTAATAATTACATCTCATGAGATACCATGTATGGTGTGTAAGTAGTTAAACTAAGCATGTAATGTTATGTTTTTATGGTGGTTAAAATCTAATTATGCGTATGATTTCATGATTATGTTGTTCATAAATTCCAATAATACCATGATTTTATGATGTCATTCTCTCAAGTCATCCTTCATTATGCGTATGTATCATTCTTACCTTGTTATGATAACTTTGTTTTCCTCTTAACTCACATGAATTTTTTAAATAATGATATAAATTACTATTACTATGTGTCACACCCCAATCTCAGATGCCTATTTATTTTATTTTATTTTATTTTTATTCTTTTTCTCGGTCCTGCGCCTTTTGGATGAGGATTAGTTGGATCCCAGTTTGATATTTTTGATGTTTGATGTTTGGTGGGCCTCGGGCCGGTGCACGGTCTCCGCACCACTAGCGGTGATCGTGTGTTTGGTCGTAGTGAATGCGTTGTCACCTGAGCGTTCTAATAAATAATAAAATTTGTTGAATAAATTAAATTGACTGAAAAACAAAGCTAAATAAAATTTTATAACGATAAAACTTGGTTAATATTTAACCCATAATCAAAATAAGATTATTGCACAGATGATAATTTTGATATTATTTAATCTGGTAGTAATACTATTATTATTAAATTGTTATAAATATAATTATTAATTAAACGTAATAAAATTATCACCTTAATTAACATTATGTTTGTTCTTATTTTCCTTTAGTTGTTATTAATATTATTATGATCATTTTGCAATTAATATTATTACTATTTTTTGTATCATTCATATTATTGTTATTATATATATATATATATATTACGACCCTAGAGATACCCTTTCACGCACCCCCTCTTAACCCTAGCCACCTTCCCTCCTTATTCTCCGCTGCACCCTGACTCCCTGCTGCCCGACTCCCGTCGCCTCCCCTCCTTGCCGCAGCAGGACCACCCATCGCCCCTCTTATTCTTCTCCCGCACAACCCCAGCACTGCACCCTCATCCACCATCTGAGCCTATAGCCCATTCCACCACCTCCATACCCGTGACCCCACGCCCCCATCCATCTCCCACCTCTGGTTTCCCTCCGTTTCCCTGCGACCCCACGACCTCCTCTTCCCCAGTCCGGAAAAGCCGCGCCCTCCCCTTCCCCGGTCCAGTGAAGCCACGCCCTCCTCCCGTAGGGACTTATGCAGTGCCGTGCCTCCGTCTGCCACCGGATCTCTCTCACAAGACAGCAAGCAAACCTCCCTTACTCGGCCTCCTCTCTGTCTGCCAGCACTAGTTGAGCCCTCTTGCTCCCCTTGACCCAACACCGCCACCTGCCTCCTGCGTTGCACCCTTCGCCCCCTACCTCAGCCCTCCAACAGGCCTCCGCCAGCTCCGTCTTGCCCTCAAACCCCCCCTCCCGTGTGTTCAACATCTGTGCCGACACCTCTCATCCGACCCCTTCTCCTCCGGTCGGTCAGACTTCCAGTGGCCGCAACTCCCCCTGCCAAATACACTGGTGTGTGCGGCTCCTCCGACAACCACTTTTCTCGCCGGTAGAGCCTCACCAAATAACTTATTTTCCTCCGGAGGTCTTCCCTTATGTGAGACACCTCCTTCGTGGACTCTTTGATTGTGCTCGACCAGGCCGGTTTCCTCTTTTTCAACACGCATCTCCCCTTTGTGTGCACCAAGGGACCATGATGCTTGGTTCATCTTTTCACTAGAGCGTCATTGCGTTCACGTGGGTTATGGTACGTATTGTCATGCCCTTGCTCCCTTTTTTTCATTTAATCCTTTTATTTCTTGTGTGAATCGGGGTATCCCTTGGATATAAATCCTTTTGGTAACACTTGGTTTTGAATTTGGTTTATGTGAGTCCCAGATACCTTTTTGTTCGTGCTTTGGTCCTTTCACATTAATTGTTTTTGGGTGTTGTTTAATTGTTGTATGGCGTTGTTCCGACGTGGCCACGAATCCCCTCGCTGGGTTCTCAAAGGGTGTCTCAGGTCACGTCGAACCGCGCTCTATCCGCCGCAGCCGAAGGCGAAGCAATTTAGATTTCTTCGGATTGTTCGCCTTTATTTGCAGGGCACACCTTGTTTTACCACATGTTTTGTGTTCGTTCTGTTTCATCTGCACAAGTTTCAAGGTGGGTTTTACTATGTTTATTCATTTGGATTATTTTTAAGACAATGTTTCTCTGTTTTTAGATACTTTGCGTTGTTGCAGTGCATTGGAAAAGTTTTTCTTTGATATTACGGTTGTTGGCAAGTGGCGCGTGCATGTGCGCAAGTTGGGATGCACCGCATCGTCATCGTAACCGAGTTGCGAGTCGAGGTAGGTCCTCCACTGCACTCACCTTTAAATTTAGGATTTATTAATTGATTGATGTTTTATTAATTTTAATAAATGGAAAATAATATAAGATAATTAATTTTTAAATGATTATTTTGTGTAAAAAGAGCCGTCTATTTTTTTACACGACACTTGAAATATTTTCATGATGAGAGGACACCCAGTAGTGAAAGAATTCTAGTTTTGATTTTAAACATAATTCACAGAATTTCAAACATAGTTCTAGTTTTTAAGATAAATGATTTCTTCTGAACAAGTGTTTTGGGTTTTTCTGAGGAATGAGGTTTTCCTTTAATGTTTGTGAAGGCCCATTTGGCACTTCGATAAAATAAATTATTTTTGGAAAAACTCACATTGGGGTTACTTAGGGGTGAGCTTTGGTGTGCGTTGATTGCGTGATTTGTGTGTGATATTTGTGCCTCGTGACTGGTTGATTTACATTGTGGACGCACCCCTTTTTATTGCATGTGTTGACATGGGAACCTGACATATTTAGTGAATCTTCTGAGAATGATTACTACACTAGTTTATATTATGCATTGGCTAGTGTCCCCATAGCAGGGGAATACTATGTTATTGCTGCTTTGGGGATTGGGCCCCTCAGTTAGGCTATGTAGGTCTATATCGAGCATTAGGGTGTTATGACGTCATCGAGTTAGAGCACGCTTTCAATATGAGTCACATGTATAGTACGTTCTGGATTGTTCACGATCTCTTAGGTTCAACCCATGTTTTATTTAGTGTTTATTTGTGTGTGGTGCAAGATTTAGAAGTCTAGTTCGGTTGCTGGCTCGTGTGTGCCATTTTTCCCATTGCCCTTGGCATGTGTTTTGTGTTATGTGTAGTTTTACTTTTTGGATAATAACTAAAGTTTGGTTTTCTAATTGTTCACAAAAATGGTTTAAAATGCAATTCACCTATTCCTTTCAAACATTAATTTTTTTTTTAAATTATAAAGGGCAATGGACTGATACTTGTTTTAGAAATGAAAGTGTGTGTGTGTGAAAACCAATATCTTGTAAATTTAGTTCAAACCTAGAATTAATAAATTTCTTTATTTAACGGTAGTGCATTGAGAATCGTTTTTGGGCATGCCTACTGAGTTTTAATACCCACGACTATAGTTATTTTATGTTTTTAGTGTTTGTGCAGGCTACAACTTGGGTGCGTTCACCTTGGGCGACGTTTGATCATGGGTTGGAGAGTGACCCGTGAGGTCTCACAGAGATAGTGGTCGTCTCTTTTAGTTAGTTTTATTTTCTTTTGTTCTTATTTAGTTACTTTACTTTGTTTATTTATTTTGCACTACTCTATTTTATTTCTACTAGTTTATTTATTTATTTTAACTGGGCGAAATTGTTCCCACCGCCTCTGTTGATGCCCTGGTGCTTATCACCAGCCCGGGAGGATCAGGAACGCCTCTAGGGCCATATCGTGGACCAGCTAGTGTGACTGGTTCAGGGTTGAACCAGGTTGGTTCGTGACACTATGGGTCATGTAATGTCACTTAATCCTTCAGGCCTTTTAAGGGTTCCCCCTCATCCCTTGAAAGGGGAATGATCAAAAATCAATAAAAATTGAAGTCCTTAGGGCCATTAAGGTAGTATTTCTCTATAAATTTCAATTAAAGGGATATATATAAAATAATAACATGTGTGAATAATATTTATACAAGAAATGAAATTAATATTATAAGTTTAGATTTAAATTTACTTAGTTCCCATAGACACATAACTTTTGATCATAGGAGTGTGTTGAAACTCTTGTGATGTATAAAAATATATATATGTTTAGAACTTGATATGAGTGTGAAGGTTCTGGGAATCACACCTACTAAGTCATTCTCACACCCTGGTCGAGCTGTTTGTTTGTACCCAAGTAGAAATTATAAAATATAGGACTGGACAAGGGAAATATCCCTATGACCGATGTGTGATTGGACTTTGATGATATAGAATGTGATTTAAGATCGATCACAAACTCAGTGTCATTTTTTGGTTGAATTCTCATTTTTTTCTTTGTTTTTTTTTGGGATATTTTTGTATATGGTCTGTTGATGCATGAATTCTTGACTTATATGTGGTTAATTTTATATAACATTGGTTGTGATCATTTACTATAAATTTTTAGGATTTTTGTATACCACTTTATTTTTGTACTTATGATTGATATTATTCTCACTATTATTTCACCTTGGTATGTGTGTATTGTATCCCCATCTTACTACCTTATCCCGCACTAATATCAGGTAGCCTCTGGTTTTTGGAGAGGTAAACAAAAGGTTTCAATGACCCTCTGGTATCATTAATATTCAAGTTTAACTAATTTGGGTCATTACATATAATAGATGCATGAAAGAATAATAGTAACACTAATAAAAAACATTTAAGTTAATAACATCACACACACACACACATATATATAAATAAGGATAATAACATATTTATTTATGGTGAAAATATATAATTATTGCAATATATGTGAAATAATTTTAAATAAACTAATAAAATTAATTAATATTTATACATTAAAATCCAATATTATATTATTATGAATGATCATATTACCTATGTAATTCATACATATTAATCATTCAATGTCAATACACATATGTATTAATCTCTATGTAAAAAATAATTTCATGTTTTTTACAATTACACAATTCCATTTTGAATATTGTAATACAAAAAAAATAATAAAAATAACAATAATATCATTGATAAAACATATATGTTATACATAATAATATATCAATTTATTTTTGAATTATCAAATAAAAAGTTTTTTTTTCATTTATATATAACAATATAAAACCATGATATCTTTATTAAAATTTATAAAATTCAAATTCACATTAATTATAGTAAAATTAGAAATGCACAATTTAATTAAATAATGAATAATATAACCAACCAGGCTATAGAAAGTCTAGTGGTCATCAGAAGACTATAAGTGTGACCACTGGGGGGATTCCATGATGTTATGGGTAGTAATTTGTTTTATTATTTATTTTTATTGATATCTTTAGGGTTTAGAAATTTTATATTTGGAAAATTTGGGGATATTACAAAATTCATGGTTAGCACATAGTTATAGAAAACTATACATACCAACCCTTCATGGGAGTGGATAGATTCTATAAGTTATCAAACAATTAGAGCATGGTTTCCCAAACTCTAAAGCCAATCCATAAAATCTTCTAGTTTTTAAAATTTTCTGGTTTCCTATTTCAATTTTTTAATTAGGAGAGCCTTTTATTCCTCCTAATTCTACTAGAACCATGGATAGGTATCTCCATAACAATCATTCCCTCCTCTATTAAGCCTACTTAGAATTATTCCTTCATCCTCAAGTGATTTATCAATGTAAGCCCATCATTACACTTTCATTTATTCTTCATCCTATTAATCTCTTCTTATTCCATGTTCGTCTATATTATTTTCCCTATTTTTCCATAATAGCTAAGTCATATTCATGGGTTGTGCTAATATAGGGGTTTCTTTTTCTAGGGTTCTTGAAGTTGTATTGTATCCTAGTCTATCACCAAACAAATAATGATTATTGATTTTAATAGATTTAGGTATGTGTATCTATTTAACATTATTTTATTTTGAAAACCATTGGTTCTTTATTTTATTTCATAAATTTTATTATTAATTGGTACACATGAATGTAGTCTTTGAGGAATCCATAAATTTTATCATTCCTTATGTGTTTTTCAATCTTGGAATAAAGGGGTTTCCATGGTTTTCAATTTTTATGATTAATAATTGAATCCCATGTCCTATGGTGTGTTTTAGAAAATATTCAAAATATTTTTTTAATTTTAATATATTTTTTTAATGTTTTTAGATTGCCTCAGATTTCCATACATATATATTATTTCGTTCTAAGTGATTATTTGTTAAATATCACAAAAAAAAACACACCCTGGAAACCTCTAAGTTTAGTGTATTTGGGGCTATATACATAATAAATATATTATAAAATCATTCTTTAACATATCCCGTATATATTCATTACACATGATACACTTATTAGAATATCACTCTTGATACTTCTCGACATAACCTGGGGAATATAAATATAAGAAATATTGATCCCAAATGCTTAGAATGGAGTGAAGATAACAGATTTCAATAAAGGTCATATGCAATCATAATATAATCATATGTGTATTTAAAATAATAAAGGTTCATGTACATAACATAGGATAATCATACCCTAAAAATCATATATCATAAAACATGAGTAATGGAATAAAAAAATACATGAGTCATATGAGTGTGACAACATGAGTCAACATTCATATGTCATGATAGTATAACATTGGTAAGTTCCCTAACATAAGAATGTGGCATAAAAATAATCATATAAATCATAACATATATCATGGTTAACCACCAAGGTATTTATATAATAATGGACTTGACTAACCACATTCCCATAACATAATAGACTTAGGATGACCACAAATGTCTCATAAAATAGTAGACTTGGGTAAACAACTTGTGTTCCATCCTAGTCTCATCCAATATAAAACATTACCCAATGCATTGTATGTATATAACATACCCACCCATTATATAATTATACAATTTATACATGTATTCTCCATAAACATGGAAACAATCATAATTCCATAAAAAAAATAACCCATGTAAAAAAATGTTTTTCTAAAAAACAACCACAAAACATGGTCATAATACATCAAAATAAATAAGGTGGATATTTTAATTTTATTATATCACTGGTGAATTATAAAAACCATAAATAATGTTTAAATATATGAAAAAACTTTTATTAGATCCTTATAATATATCTTTGGAAAATAATGGGTAATATACTATAAATTTGGTTAAAAAAATTAAAAAGAAAATAATTTATAAAATAACGGGATTATGAATTACTTTTAGAAAATTTAAATAATTGAAAAGGAATTTTCTTAAATAAAACAGATGAAGATGGTGGGAAAATAAATTTGGGTGGAAAATTTAAAAATGAGATTGCATTCACACTTTTGTAAATATGTTCAAAGTTAATAGAAAATGATCATACTAGAAACATTAAAATATTATACATTATTTAAAGAAAGAAAATATCATCAAAAAAGAAACTAAAAATCATATAAGATTATATAGGGGCTTCCATAAAATAAAAATAATGTTTATGGACATGTAGGGGAAAGATTTATAATAAAAAGGGATAGATAAAGTGAGTTTCAAATCCTAGTACCATTTCAGGAGAATTATTAACCAAAGGGAGGTGAAATGGAAATAAGAGATAAAAACTCGTGAAATAAAAATATGGGGGAAAATGTGTTTTAATAAGAAACAACATATAATTTTATCTCAAATGAAATTTAGTCAATTTTTTTTGATTTCATGATGAGATTGGAAAGAAATATTTAGCTTTACTTATGGTTTCCATGAAGAAAATTTTACCTTTTTTAATAAGAATCTTAACCATATTAATTACTTATTTGAAAAACATATTTATATTTATTAACTCTTATACTCTTAAATTATATTAATTTATTATACATATATTTGTAACATATTTTTTATGTAGATCATCGGTTGTTAGTAATTTTTATTGCTGCAAACAAGTTTTGTAATGGCGATGTTAATCCTCCATCATTTATCACGAGTTCATCAATTCTAAATTAGTCAAGGTAATTGAATAATTTATTCTCAATTATTTGTTCATATCCAAATTCATTATATAAAATTTATTGATATGGTTTATAATAATTTTATCCATGATGATCATGTTATTAGTAATTTAATGAAAATAAAAAAGTTACTTTATGATGACCATTATTTTGTGTGTCAGAACTATTTCGGCCCGGCGGTGATGGCGGTGCAAGCCTTATGCGAGCATGGCGGCGACAGGCTGTTGATCATGCACAGGTCTTTGTTGACCACCTCGGGATGAGGGTGGTGACTTTGGGATGCGTCTTTATCGGAGGCGTCGGGGAAGGTGTTTCGACCTCGGAATGCGGTTTAACAGCCAGTTATTCTCTAATTTCGGCGCTGTCCAGCTGTCTAATTGTAGGGCGGTCGACTAAGGGAAGCGGCGTTTTCCACGGGTAGTGCAAGTGGATCGTGACGGATGGGCTGAAAGGTGAGATTTTATGTTTTTATTTTGTGTAGGTCTTTGGACCATATGTTGTTTGGATGACAATAATTTGTCATTTCTTTTTTTTGGTGGTAATTTTGTACCACAACTCTATTTGTAACTTATGCATTTTTATTTTCAATAAATTTTCTAGGATCGAGTTCGCTCGGTCCAGAACTTTCCTGGTAGGATTCCTTTTTGGGACTAGAAATATAAAATAATTTAAGAAGTATTTACGAGAGGAAATACGTTTAGGAATACAATAGAGAACTAAATGATATTATTTTTTTGGAATGATTGGTGGAAATATCCTTTTATAGCTGAGTTTGGGTTGTATATATGCAATTTCTTTTTACATAATGGTTATGAAAAATAATGTTTAAGTCTAAAGTGGTCTCATAATTGGGGAAAACCAAGGAGTCATAATATACAATTTTTTAAAAAAATTTATTTTATTTTTGATAGTTTTATTATATCATTTTAAACAACTACTATATTTTATAGTTTGTATAATTTACTGATGTCATGCACTATTTACCAATGTGTTTTATTTTTATGAAAAAAATAAATTAATTTACCCTCTTAACTAATATTTACTCTCTAATTAAAATTTTAAATAAATTATATATAATTAAATTTATATGTTTTATAAATTTAACTTTTAATTTAATGCATTATATATGTATAAAAAACTATTTTTATAAAAAAACGACTTCTGAACATTGAGTGTTCTTAATATTACATCATATCAATTATTAATTAAATAAGTGTTAAACTATTTGTTCATAAATTGTAAAATTATATTAGATTCATCATTTAAAAGTGATCAATTTAATTTCTTAAGATTTAAATATATAAAAATTTAGAAATATATCTTTGAAAAATATCACTTTTATCTTTAAATAATTTTAATTATATCCACCTGAAATTATTTATTTATCTTTTACATATTATATTTTTTCAATTTATAGGTATTATAATCCTTAATTGAATTTTATAAACACATAAAATTATTCCTTACTAATAATATTATTAAAAATAATGTTTATGCATAAAAATATATTTTAAAAATAAAATATTTTATCTAAATATTATATATTTATTAAATTCTAGAATTATTTATTATTTATAAATTATAGTACTCTCAATTTGTTACTAAAATTTACACAGATTTAAAATACCTCTTAGATACATGAATTCCTAATGACCGTATATCCAACGACCATATTTTCAATGACCATTTATCCAATGACCATATATAAATGGGCCAAATTTCATTTCTATACATATTCTTACACACATCACTAAAATCATTTATCAATTTATTATACTTCTATATCAAAGTGTTTGTTGTGTTTATATTTTTTATTTATTTCAATAATTATAATAGGATGTTTGATCTTTAACATAAACAATAAGGATAAATATTTTATGTTTATGGTATTTTTATTTACTTTTGGTTTTATTACTCTTATAATCTTTGTAATGATATTTTATATTGTATTCTCATAATAAATCATCATTTATCTCAAATTGGAATATTTTTTCACAAAAATAAAGTATTACTATTCCTTATAGTTTTGTGTTTCAAGTGAAACAATCTATTCAACACAATTTTATTTAATGGAGAATACATAATATAATCTTAAGGTGTTACATTTTACCACACTTAAAATAATATCACAGATAATATTTTCTTAATTTGAAGAAAAAAATAATGGTTATTCTATAAAATTACATATTTAGGCTCCCATATAGATTTCTTAAGCTTATGAATCCTCTAGTAATATTTAACAAAGTGAGTGGTCTTGTTTCAAAATACATGATCTATATTGTGAAATATTTATACCTGTTGTTCCTCGTGTGGGATATCTTGTTCTAGATGTACTAAATTTGAGTTCAGTACATATAGAGGTTCATGTATATACTTACAAAGAAGAATAAACCAGAAACACACCATTCACTTTATAGTGGTTCAATGAAAATTCAAGTCAATACATTATTATACCCACATGGTCAAGTATTTCAAAGGGGAAAATGTATCTATGGATAAAATTTCCCATATTCCTGGATCTCTTAAACCACTTCCATCATGATATTCAAAGTAATATGTTTTCTCTAAATTTAAACTCTAAATACCAGTGAAAATTATCTGCAAATATTTTCTACTAACTTAGTTTTAATGTTAATTATAATGGTTTATATACTATCTAGTATTTATTGAGAAAGATCCACTCCCATTATCTTACAATATTTATATTTATCCAGATTTTTTTGAGTTCTATTCATATTTCTATATAGAGCCTAGTATGTTTACATTTTAATGATAAAATGGAATGTTTTGTTACATGAGAACTCTACCATAATATGGTGTTCATCCCAACCTCCTTTAAAATAAATTTAATAATATCTCAACAGATACTATATAGTTTGGATTTTAATTTCAAATTAAACATAATTATAAGGTTGATAAGAAGCACTATAGTAAAACCCTAAATCTAATTCTTAATAAATACTTCTCTAGAATTTTAAAGTAAAACTAAAATCCCAATATGATACAATTGGGAGTGGTAATCCATCAAGACTTACCAAATACTTTAAGTCAATCTTAGTAAGTTGATATAGTGAGAAATATTCTCAAATAGACATGAAAATTAGATACTTTATAAGATGATTAGATACAACCCAAAACAAATTATGTATTTTATATATCTTAATAAGAAATGAAATGAAATACAAGGAAAAGCTCATCCATTTCCATATAGGTATGGGTAATGTTTCGATCATCTTCTTAGATTTATTTCATTCAGATTTCACTTACTGAAAAACCCAACATCGTGATATATAATCTACATTATACCTATTCATAATATCCCACTAGAAATGATTATTTAGATCTCTTTAAATCTTTTTTCTTCTAGGACTTATAAAGAATAATGAGCTATATGCATCATCTAATATTTTCATCTTCACTTTTGGTTTTAGTGTAACACATATTCATTTCTAAAATCATATAATTCCATCATTTTTAAAAGTGAAATCTTGAATATTCTTTACCTTATTATATTTATTTATATCCTTTTTATACATATCATTGATCTATGCAAGGATTAATAGTAGTGCAATCAATTTTGAAAGATAGGATTATCCCCTTACCTTATAATTTCAATGTACATCCTTTGAACATACATTATTATTAGGTCTCTTTAAATCGTAATCATTGATAGTATACCATGACCCTTATTTAGAAAAGCATCAATCACCTTGTTCAACTTCCCATGGTAGTAATATACTACATGGTCACAGTCCTTGACCAACTATAACTGTCTAATTTGGAACAAATTCAAAACCTTTTATGGGAATATATAATTTAAGATATTGATATCATTATATATTTGATACTTTTCACTATATAGATACTTCCTTTTTATACTTAATGAAAATCTTATCATTATAAGATATGCATCATTCAATGAGAAATTTTCTCAGGAGTATTTAATTATCATGAGGCATAAGCTAGAACATGGATATTTTGAAAAATGAAACATCCCAATGACTTCTCTAATACATTGTTGAATATAAAAAACCCTTCCCCACTGTAGGGTAGTGTGAATATAGGTATAATGACCAAATATTTTTTGAGATTTATTAAGTATTTTTCATATTCATCTATCTAAATGAAAAAAGAAACACTTAAAGAGTTATATTTATTAGAATATTTTATAGTCATGAGAAATTTCTCACAAAGTATCAATAATATCAATCCTATCTTATAGATCTATATTACAGTGGTTGGTTTAGGACATTTTCAATAACATTTTTCTTTGACAGATCCATAGATATACCATCACATTCGATTATATGACCCTATAATGATAATTTATTCATCTAGAATTCATAGTAGATAAATTTGAAATATAATTTCTCTTCTCTCAACATCATACAAAAAATCCTGAAATGATCTTCATGTTCTTCCTTAATATTGGAATATAGGATAATATCATCTATAAATACTACCAAAAATTGATATAGGTAATCTCTAAAGAAACTATTCACTATATCCATGAATATAGTAGGAGAATTTGTATGTCCAAATGATTTCAATAGGAATTTATATTATCCATATCTTATAAATAATGTTTTTGGGTGAATCCTCTATTCTCACCCTTAATTGATGATATGTAAAAGAAATTTTAATCATAAAAAATTACAGATCGTCATATATTTTATTGAAAATTTCATCAATATGGGGTAGTGGATACTTTTTCTTAATTGTGAATTTGTTAAGTTCATGATGTTCAA
The DNA here is from genome assembly GCA_963277665.1 of Viscum album. NCBI lineage: Eukaryota > Viridiplantae > Streptophyta > Magnoliopsida > Santalales > Viscaceae > Viscum > Viscum album. Next base: position 1,000,274,119 of record OY728135.1, read on the forward strand.
TTTAGATACGTGTTGATTCATATTTATTATTAAAAACGAGAACTAGTTCACCAAATTGTGAAGAAATGGGTTATATTAAACCTATATCTAGGTTATCTAATAATTTCTTGTTTAATTTATCTAATCCAATCAATTTCATTCTATAGTTAGTCTTTGGTATAGGTATAGTACCAAGTATGAGTTTATCTAAAATATCAACCTCGTGATCTGGGAGAGGATTAGGAAACTCTTTAAGGAAAATATCAATATATTCATTTACAAGAGACATATACTCGATATTTAGTTTCCCTACAACCATTTGAGTTAAATAACCTTCATTATTAGGTATTAATACTCATATAATGGAAATAATTTCCCTAGGGATTTTATACTCATCATTATATTGATATATAATCATAGGTTGATCTAGGATAAGAAATTTTACTTTAATATTCTAATAATTATTATAATATCTATATAGAGAGATCCAATCCATTCCCTAAATTAGATAAAATTCTATTAAATGGGGAATAATAAGGTTTATAGGAAGATAATTCCCTAAAACTTCTATTAGAGAGGAGTTATTAACATGAAATGTAATCATTACTCCACTAGAAAATCTCACTAATAATTCAATATATTTCCCTTAGGGTGGTGATTTTGTTCCCATATAAAACTACCGAGATTTGATGGGTTGGGAAGATCCAAAATCAAATAATACATTTATAGTTACAGAGTGGATTATGAGTGTACCATTATATACTTCATTTTCATTACTCATATCAGCTGTTATGATTACTTAGTCTTCCCCTTTCTCCCATGGAATAGGAGGTTTCTAACATTGAATGTCATCATTAAACCTTGGTAATATAAACATGTTATCCTAATTTAAATAATACCTAGAGTTGAAGAAATGGATTTATGGTGGATAATTATGTTAATCATTCATTTCATTCTTCATATCCCTTCAACATTTATTTTTTAACGGCCTTATCTTCCACACTTGAAGCATTTCTACATTTCACTAAGACAAATATACCATGCTTCTTTAATATATTTAGTATGAAGGAAGATGAATCTTCTTTACTATATGGATATTATCATTATATTTTCATTCAAACTTGGATTTCCTATTTTTATCCCCAAAACCATGAGAATAATTGGAGTCTCAATTTCAATTTGCACCTTATAGTCACATCAAAAAAAATTATTAGCTACCAAAAAAACTTATATAAAATTTCTTATAGAGACTTAGTTTTAATCCGCTAAAAAAACTATAAAATTTTCTTTTAAGGGAAATGATAAAACAAGAGTCATACCATACAAGTTTTATGAAGTTTAATTCAAAGGTTCCAATGGATTTATCCACCTTTTATTTCATCTCTATTAGTTCCCTCCACATTTTAGTTAGAAGTGTTGAAGGAAAATATTTATAGAAAAATACCTTCATAAAATTCTCCCATTACATGGAGTCTATTTAATCCTCTTAAATCATCTTCTTAATGATAATACACCATTAGTCAACCTCACCATCAAAATTATAAAGAACTAAAATAATTTTTAATGATCAAGAAACATGATAATGGAAAATATAATTCATATTGTATTGATCCAATTCATGGAAAATAGTGGATTATAAGATACATAAAAGGAATAAGAATATATATACATAAAGGAATCAATGTAGAGTTGTTCCTTCCTTGGCACATTAGGGGGTTCCCCATTGTTCATGTTATTGTTACAAGATTTAGGAATTTGTGGGAGTGTTGCTATGAGATTTTGTGCTCTAGAACCCATCCCATTCAGTTGCTCATTAGGAAAAGCATTAAATTATTTTATATAAGGAAACTAACCTATTTTGTTTTTAAAAATGTATGGATCTATTAGGAACTAAATTAATAATGTATGTGAAGGAAAATGTGTTTATTTTCTGAATGAGAAACTGAATAGAATGGTAGCTATGATAAAAACTCTTATGGGTTTTCTTAACTATCTATCAAATGTAATGATTAATATAATGAACCTACGTGAGTTTTCTAATGCACCATATAAGATATAAATAAATCTTCATGGAAGTTTATGTGATAATCATAAAAGTAAAAATATTCAATGACCTATATGTCATAAATGTGGGAAGAAGCACCTAGGAAAATAACATACGAAAATGGGAGGTTTTTTTGTATGTGGTAATGGAGGGAATAAAGCAATAGTATACCAAGGAAAAATGAAGTGTTAAGTTAGTACCATAAAGGGGAATAAAATTAAACCTAAGGTATAAATTTAATTATTTAAATGTGGGGAGTTTTGGAAATATGCAAATTGATGTTCTAGGGTGAAAGGTAAATGAAAGGATAAAAAAGACTATACAGATAAACGTATAGAAATGCTTAATTTAATTACAGTTAAATACGAGGAAACTAAAAATGATATATGAATGGTATAGATTATATATTTTCTTATGTTTTGAAATTATTGAATCTTAATACAAGATTAATATTTTTTATAGGAACTACTAAGAAATATGATGGAAAATATTAGTTAATGAATTTTCAAAAATTTTGAGTGATTAAGGAGTCTACATATAGGGATTAAAGATTTATTATGTAGTGGTAGATTTAAAGATGATAATAAGTTTAAATTAATTAATAATATTTAGATTTTTTATGTGATGGGAGTAATTTTGGAGATTTTTTTTGAGTTTTAATAGGTGATTAAGTATATGTAACCCTATAGTAAACATATTAAAATTTTATCTAAGGGAAAGTGCTCTTTTCAATTTTTGGATATATGTTTAAAGGTATCGAAAAATTTTAGGGTTTATATGATATTTCTTGATTAATATTATTTTTTAGTTTTTTCATCATACTTCTAAAAATGTTATAAGATAATATTAAGGTTATTTTTGAAAAAGGAAAACTTGTAAGTCGGCTGAAAAACCATCGTATCTAGAAAGGTTGAGGCTTGAATCTATAAACAAAGGGAAATAAGGTTTTAATGTATAAGACTTTCCAACATGATGTATTGGTTAGTATAACAATTCTGTATTTTAAATTTTGTGACTAATAAATATTAAGTTGATTTTGGGAACAAATTTTTCATCTTATAGATAACCAGGGGATTGAAAAGTGATTTTGTGATTAATGTTATTTTTAAAGAAATTCATGATTTTGGGAACCTTATAAGCTTAAGGTAAAAAAACATTATAGAATTTTATTTGAGGAATAAAGGATGAATTATATTTTTAGAATAATATATGAGTTTAATGTGGATTTGTAGCGATTAATGTTATTTATATAAATGATTATTACATCTTGGAGATTATATGATAAGGTTATATATATATATATATTTTAATGAGACTTTAATAGTGATTGGTTTTATTTGAAAATATATGTTAAATCAATATCATAAGAATATGCTATAAAACCCTTCTGATATTTGGGTTTCAATCATAGTTATGAATATTTAATTTTTTTAAGGATAGTTATTTATATAAATATATAAGCTAAAAATTGTGTGTTATTGTTTAGTCATTGTAGATTAATATTTTATTTCATTATATGAAGGTTTATTCATTTTTTGAATTATATTTTATTATGATAATAATTTTTGTTTTTTTAATGTCTAAATATAAGATGAATAACGTGTTATACTTATGTTAAATTATGTAATCTATTAGAAGTGTATTTTAGTGATTCATACATAAAAGAAAATTCATCTTGAATACTGATTATTTGGACCAACAGATGATATTATTGTAGAAATTGATTAAAGGATGAAATTTTACTTTTCAAGTTAGTTTATTTTTTATGTTACTATTCTATATAGTAAAAAATTATCCAACTCAAGGAAAGGGTTCTTGAAAAATGAATATTTTATCTTAATACCTTTATTTATGATGGTATGATGGTCTTTTTCAAACCAATTTGGTTTATGGTTTTTTGGTTGTTGAATTAATCATGATAATTCACCTTGTTTTGATCAATGATCTATATAAATCTCCATAATTAATTATGAATTATAATTTTAATCCATGTCCATTTATTTACTTCCCACCAGTGTTTTCTTATTTGAAAACCTAGTTATGTGTTATTCTAGCTGACTTTCATATTTTGTTTTCTCTCATTTCAAAAAGAAATTTTATTAACCCTTTTTATATTGTTGTTTTCCTAGGAAAGTGTTTCATATGTCATACTTTTTTTTATGGAATTATAGTTCATATTTTTATGATTAAATTTATTAAATGGGTAGAGAATGTAACACCTCAATATTTAAAAAAATAACATTATGTTCAATAACATATAAGACACGCAACACTGAGCTTAAACAACCCGTGAAAAATATGACCATTATATCCTAACCATTAAATTGGTAGGTATGGATAAGAATAAAAAATTTATGATATATATATATATAAATATCATTCTTAATATAAATTAATTGTCAATTTTTTAGTGAATAATCACAAAATTTTAATTAATGTCATTTTATTCATCAAAATATGTTTTCTTAAAATAACATTTTTAATAACTTTTATGAGAAAATATTATAATTAATTTATAGAAATTTTAAAAAATGTATTCAAAAAATAGAAATTAATTTTTAAATAAATATATGAAAACCAATAAATGATGTTATTTTGGGATTTTTCGGAAATTTTGTCTTTTTTAGTGAATCATAAAAAATACTTTTTTTAGAAAAGTTGTGGCATGAATTGGTCACCCAATTAATACCCGAAAAAAACTTATTCAAAAAAAAGAAGAATACAAGGAAATCATGATGTGTAAAGAGCTTACACCAAATAGGGGATAAAGGGGGTAAAATAAAATATTTTAAATAGTAAAAAAACAAAAGAAAATCATCATAAGACATGACCAGCACTGAATCCATCCAATTATAGAGAGGGTAGTTCGCAGCTGTAAGAACCTCTATGTTGTTCCCTAAGGAAAATTTAACCAAGCTGATGAGGACTCAAACAAAGAATACCGACATGTTGAAAGAGACATCTTGAGTGTGTTGCATTGAATATCAATGCAACACAGATATGGACAAGCCTTAATTCATCCTAAAAAAACACGAAAATCAAAAAAGAGGAAGACACTGAATAAAATTTTGAAGTAAAAAATTGACAAGAACACTACTTGCAAGAAAAACTATAAGGAAAGAAAAATCAATGACTGAACCGGGGGATAGACAATGACAGAATCAATCCAGCATTATAATTAAAAGATCTTCCTCACTGTGACCCAGAGTGAAGAGAGCTGATCCAAGAGTCAAAAGTTCTCAAAAATATGTAATGCCATCACTAGAGACCACAACCTTAGACTGTTGGAGCCAAAGTAAAAATACAACACCCAATCACAAGAAAAAAGACAACAACTAAAGTCTTGAAAAGAAATAGAACAATCAAGAGATCCAGAAGGAATCTGAGAAGATATAAATCTTAAGAAAGATAGGAACCATCATTAAATAAAAGAGGGTTATTCCCAAGGTATTTCTTTGAAGTTGAAATTTTCATCCTTTTTAAACTCTTCCATAAATTTTAGAAACATATCTTTCCTAATTTGAAGGTAGGTATCAGCAGATATTTCATTATTTTTGTATTTATGAAAGGAAACATCACCATTCTCATCTATCTAGGAGCTAAGTTCCTATGAGAAATCTAATTTCTCTTCAAGTTGATAGGAATCCCTATAAGTAGGACCATTTTCAAGGTTATTGCCAGTATCCCCAGAATCAGTTGATTCTGAGGATGCTGACGTATGATCAACATGCACAGACTTTGGGGGTTCATTAACCTCTATTCGAGGTGGTGAAAATTCATTGATTTCCTTCCTATAGGTATCTAAATATATTGTTATAATCATTATTTCAAGGTGAGAATAGTCTCTATGATTCCTCATTTTTCTAGGATTTGGAGTGATGTAACCATCAGCATTAACCTTTATTTTTTTTCCTTTCCTTTCACTTGATTTTAATTAGTCTTAATCAATTTTATTGGATTGGTCATCAGCCTCCCGTACTGATTCATTAGAATCAGATAACTCACCCTGAACCTCACTCTGAGTTCCCTCCATGTCAAAGTGCTTCTCTTGTTTTTCCACCATGGGTGTAGGGTCAGTGGCTGCATTGGTGGCAGTGAGCATAACATCAAGAAACTTCAATATTCCTTAAAATTAAGGTATATAAGGATGTACATTTACCATAGGATTCTTAACTACATCTATCCTAATCCCTTGATAGGGCACCTTAGCATCAGAGGGGCCAACAAAAACTATGTTACAAACATCCAGTCCAAGATCTTTCTTGCTAATTTCCACCAAAGTAGCTTTCATGATCAAAAGATGTAAATACTTATTATCATAATCCTTCAAAGCTTATTCAAGCTTGATGAAAGAATGATAGTAATCAGGTAGCTTTTCATAAACTACCTCCTGAAAGAAGCCATAGTAACCATTTTGAATCCATATTTGAGAAGGAAGTGCCTGAGATACATCAAAGCATAATATTTCTCTATTTAAAATAACCCATAATTAGGAATGATTTAAATTAAATGCATATATTTTATTTATATAAATATGAATTTAAATTTATATAATTATGAATATCCGTAGTAGTGTTAATATAAGATTTTCTTATACTTGAAAAATAAATTTCTTGAAAAACCGTTTTCCAACACATTTTTCAGGATTAATTTCAAATTAAATTCTTCCAATTATATGAAATTAATTCTATAAAATAGACTAAATATTTTAAATAATCATAATTTATATCATATAATAATTTAAACTTATTTTTTTCATAATGAATAGTGAAAATAATAAAAATATTTTACCATGGTTAAGGTTAAAATAGATTTACCAGGGGTTAAACTAAAAATATATAGGTTGAAATAACCAAAAAACTTTTCCAAATTGTTTTTTATGTCCATATTTAGACCTTATATTATCAAATGGTTGATAATTTTTTTGACCCTTTTGGAATGTTTAAAATACAGGTGTAACTTTTTATTTTCAAACATTCCAAGTGTGTGCTATCTCCTACGTATAAAAAGTCACCCCCTATCTTCCCCTATTAACACCATAAAATACTTTTAGTTAAAATAATACATCACAAAATACCTTAATTTTACACCATAAAAAAATTATAGATTCCTTTTTTTTATCATAAAATGACTCTAGGAAGTATTTTCATATAATCCTAAAGAGGTGGTTTGAAGAAGAATCATCTTTAACCAAGAGTTTTTGTTTTATTTTTTCTACCACCTCCTTCAAATATTATTTAAACATTATGATATAATAACTAATTTATATCCCATATAATTATATTTTATTATGTTATTTTCATAACCTACACTCCCCTTTTCTTCCATTAAATGGGAAATGAAACCATCATTCCTCTGTATGGTGAACTACCACCTTACGAACTGATGTAATTCATTTACCGTAATCAACTCTCATAGATATTTATAACTATTGAATTAATTATTATATATGATATTAATGACATATTTATCATTCTGAAAATATCATATTTCATTTAATTTCTACTATTCCATTCACTGAAAAATGATAATGTCATTTATGTGTACGTGTGGGCTACCGTCTCCATAAAGCGATGCGATTTTATTTTTCATCACCACATCACATGAATGATATATATAAATATATTTGGAGATTTAATTTGGTATTTAAGTTATTATTACCATTATATAATGATAAAATATTACATACCTTATTTCCATAATGATAATTAAAAAATAGAAACGTTAAACTTGCGTACATACAACCTACCGTATCCATAATCATAACATAGTTAATTTTTCATAACCACCATTAATGATTGGTTTTAAAAGTAAAATTGACATATAATGTTTTTAATTATTTCATTATTATTATTCTATATATTAGGGAATAATTACTCATTGACCATTTTTAACCCACCAAAGTCATTTTTGACATATAAGTTGAATACCATCAAAACATCTGACATAAACTTAAATAATTCATGAATTGTGTATATCATGGTAAGAGATAAAATAAAAGGAATAATAATATTTAAAAATATTATTAAGAAAGTAAATAATTAAAAATATTTTACTATTCATGATGATATAGATCATATGAGACGAATTATACTCAAGGTAATTGATTCTTTAATGTAAAATATCATTTTAAATATATTAATTATTTATTTTCTAAATATTTCTCTTCTATGTTCATGTTTTTAAAGTTAATTTATGAATTCATTTTTATGTACATATGAGAATTATGAGGAAATTTTTATGTCTCTTTGTTCTTCTTTTAATGGTTTTCAAAAAATGATTCTTTTTACGGATCATTTTAACTTTATTTACAAAAATACAAAAGGAATTTTTTTTATTGTATACTACGACAATAAATATTCTCATAACCATAATCATTATTTTATTTCTGGATTATTTTGAAATATTTCATTTTTTATTTAAAAAAACTGATTTCCCTTTTTTAAGTATTTTAGTATTAAAAATAGATTTTAAAAAGAAATGTGTATTTCGATATTTGAAAGGGTTTTTTAATCTGGGATTAATAGAATTTTTTAATGGTTTATGATGGAAATATAAAATATTAAAATGTTTTGTCAATGATATGTTCCTTGTATATAGTCTATGATAATGGGTGATCCTAATAAAACTTATACGATGGGTGGAGCCCCATTATAGCTCTAAATATGATGGGTTGAACCCCTTTATAGCTCAAAATATGTGAGGTTGATCCCCATTATAGCTCATGATATGATGGGTGATCCCCATCATATCTCTATAATGCATTGGGTAATGATTTTTTTCTCTATATAATTATATTATAATTTTTCCGTATGGTTATTCCAATATATAAGGGTTCTATTAAGACGATTTCCCACAATACCTACACGGAATTTTTTATGCTTTCTATTAAATTTTAATTGGAATTATTTATTTTAAAAATATTTGATAAATGATTAAAAAAAAATAAATATGAAGACCTGTACCTGTAAAAAGGTACATTATTAATAAAAGGTTTTCCATGGGTGTTTATTTTTTTCACAAGACTAACGAATTTATTCTTTTTTATGTCCCTTAATGATTTTTTTGTCCTCATACCATATTTTTAAACTGTTTTTCATAGTGTTTAAGGATGGTTAAAGGAAAATTATAATCCAAGTTGAAAGTCATTAATATTTCTCATGAAAATAAATCTTACTTTGTTTTTAAAAGTTTTATATTATAGGAAAATGGATACTAATCAAAAGTGACACTTTGTAATTTATGGGTTTCTTATATAATATTTATGAAATAATTTTATGAAAATATAATCCTAAAATATATTTTGGAATAGAATGTGAAATCTATTCTAAATTCACTAGAATATGTAATGTTTAAGGTCAAGTCCTTACATGTGTTGAAGCATCAAAGATATATATAATTCATAGACCCACCTTTCACTAATTTTTTCCAGTGATTTCATCATATAATAGAATTAATAATAAATAAATTACATAACCAACATGGCATTGCAATAAATAAAAACCCATATTGAAATAAAAATAATAAAAAATATCAATATTCCCCCAGCCAATAAATAGAGTGATTTTTAGGTAATCAACCCTAAAATTGGAATCATATAGGGTAATCAGTATACAATTAAGTCAATACTAGAAAACCCAATATAGAAATATTGAGATTGACATAAAATATATCAATTAAATTAAATAATATGTACATGAAGAAGAAAAATAATTTCAAGAGAGAGATTAAGAGTGATAGAGAACATAACCCTGATGAAAAATATGAGGTACGACCTATAAATTACTAAGTGTAATTAGAGGGTGATCCATAAGATATAACTCCAAATGAGATATATATTTTAGTGTTTGAGAGGATAAATTATAAAAACATTATATCACTTTGTAATATTGATGTAAAAGTAAACATATAAGTCACCTCAAAAATATATTTTCAAAGGGGCAGAAGGATGGAATTAAAAACTATACTATTAATATAATTTCAAATATTAATTTTTTTAAAATAAATATAGGTAAAAATAGTAAATATGGAGTGGAAGATAAAAATAAACATAAGTGGAATGAAATCCACGTTATTAATTATTATAAAAAATAAAACATTATTTTAAAATGAAAAATTCACAGGAAAATTAAAATTCGACTTTATTTAAAAACCCATCTAAACATGGAAATAGAGATAATTTTTTAACAACATTCATGATGGTGGGAAAATGATTTCACACAAATGTCGTCAAAGAAAACTTTTTTTTTTACATTTTAGAAATGAAAATAAAAATGACATGGGAAGACATCATTAAAACGATTCCATTAAAAAAATTAATAAAGAAATTAAAACATAGTATAAGATGACCTTAAGAAATATATCATATATCTAGAACAATGTGATTGAAAAAATATAATGAATATTTTTATAGATAGAAAAATATTCCAGACTATATATAAGAGATAAATTTGAGTCCACATAAAGGTAACTAATTAGTTTAATTATGAACCAAAGGGAGGTGAAATTTCATGAAGACATATACAACATATAAATGAAATATATAATAAAATATAATGGTGGATGAAACCAAACATATATAAAAAAATTTCAAGAATGAAGGTTATTACTTAATTAAATTTAATTATGTTAAAAACAACCCTATTGACTTAGGTAACGTATGAATACATGGAAACAAGAAAAAGGAGAGAATAAATGAAAGTGAAAATCATAATAATAAAAAATTATTTATCATATAAGTAATTAATAAATAATTATTTACACCATATAAAATTAAATTGTTGAGTATAAATATGCATGTATCAATGAGTTTTATTTAAGACAAGGTACCCATACCATAAGTCCTTTTCTACTTTATCCCAATTTTGCATGCTATATAATATACATATATTTATTAAAAATGAATACATAAATAAATAACATTTACTTTTATTACTATTTATCAATTATAATCATTGGAATTTATTAATTACAATTTCTTTTGAAGAGATAATGACTTGAAGGTATGTTATCTTTAAAATTATCCCATTTTGTCTAAATTTCATGATTTTTCAGTTTATCATTTGGTAAAATTATTTACAGAATTAATAATGAATTATAATACATTAAAAGGCATTTATATGACATAATATACTCTAACAATATATTTCTTAAGTACGAATAAGAAATAATCCTTTATTATGGTTCATAAAGAGTTCATGAATTATCTATAGCATATCCCCCAAGAGTGTCAAACAAGGTTTGCAGTTAGAAACTCTTCTCCTGCATCGAGTCAAGGTATATTTAATAACCAACCAACAATTTTATAGGTTATTAACCATAAGTGCATCATATATAGAACCATTATTCACTAGTTTATATATAAATAGGGATGTCATTATTAGGAAACCATACACTATTTACATTATCAAAATTTTAGGTTATTTTATAGTAATAGGGAATTTTAAGAATTATGATATATTATGATGGTATTATAATTAGAGGTAATTTTGGTATCTCATGGATAATTTATTTATTAATTTATAATATTTAATCATATTAACTTCTTTTATTTGAAAAGAAAATTAATTTGAAGGATTCAAAAAAATAAAGAGGAGAAGAGGTTAGGATGCCTTACTTGGAAATATAGTCTATTAAATCATGATGGAAACACAATTAAACCCTTTAAACACAATAGATAGTCTTTTTTTATGGAAATGATAATAAACTACTTCTCAAGGAATTTGGGGAGGAAATGAATGGGATAATGGGTGGGTATTTATACTTGAGGAGGGGGTATTTTTAGGTTAAAATATTGATTATTTTATTATTTAAGAGAAATATATTTTTGAGGAATTGATTCCCAAAAAATTAGTTGGGTTAATATTAAACATGTGACACTTTTAATAAATTTAAATCAATCCAAAACTGAATGGAACATTCCAACCACTTAATTAAATGAAAATTTTCCAAAACAATTGTTTTCACTATTATAAAATGTTATTTAGTTTCCAAAATGTATAATATAAGATTATAAATTCAAATTAAAATTTTTAAATTAATTATATTAATTCATAAATAAGTTATTATTTTTAAAAATGGTTTCATAAATTTTATGCCATTATTATATCCTAATGATGTATAAAATGTTACGATGTTTATAAAAAATGTAATTTTAACTATTCAACAAAAAGTAAAATTCGTCATAAAAATTCAAATAATTAACCCTAAGATACTTTTTACAAGTTAATTCATAAAATGAACTATTTTTTTTTTCAAATTAAAATTATAAAATTTATGAATTTAACTTTTAGTTGAAAAAATACAATATAATGAAACACTTCTTTTATTAATGAATATTACTTTTTACACATTAAGTATTCTTAATCATATTCCATATTAATTATTAATTACATTAGTGTAAATATATTAGTTTTTTATTTCTAATATTTATTTATAATAATCCATTAAATGTGTAAAATTTAATTTAATAAGACAAAAATACAAACTATATAGAGAAATATAATTATTTGAAAAATAGTCTTTTTAACACTAAATATTTTACTGACATCTAATCATTAAATTTAATCAATTAATTAGTATTAGATAACATAAATTTAACATTTAAATTTATAATAATAATATAAAAGGGGTTAAATTAAGGAATTTATACTATCTTTCTATTTAATTTTGGTTTTACTGTTATTATGATTCTCTTAGTGATATTTTACATTTTATACTAATGATGTATTAATGTTTGTCATGCATCGTAAAATGTATTGTGGATCACTTCAGTTTGGATTTTATTATGATATAGTCTTTTCACTAAAGTATTTATTTAAATAAAAATAGGTACTACAATATTGGGGGGTCACATTATAGCCCCTTAAATAAATTGCATCACCATAATTTAAATTTATACAAAAAAATTAATATTTTCCAAAAATAACATGAATTTTATTGAATTAAAATTTATATACCAACCCTAAGGTATATATATATATTGAATGTATTTTCTTACTAAACCTAAAAAATATTCAACATATAATCAAATTACATTATAATTCAAATGATTATTTATTCATTTGAACTTATGTCCAACCTTACAATTATCTGCTCATGATGGTATCTATAAATCCTAAAATATACTCATCAAATAAAATACTTATAAGGTCCCATATTTTCCATGTACATCCCTCTTTGAATTTTACGTTTTACCTTGGTGGCTGAGTCTTGTTCAGAGACAGAGAGCCTTTATTGGGGGGAAATGGCCAAAAGTTTCAAGATGTATATTTTCTCGAATTAATGGAATCTGGGTATAAACATGATAAATTTTATTATGAGGGTTAACCATGGGGTTAAAAGGATTTATATGTGATTCGGTCAATTTCTATAGAAACTGGGCTGAAAATTTTTCACTAGAAAATTACACGATGTGTACATGTTATACAACATGTAACTTCTGCTAGAGACATATCTGAAACTGGTTCATAAAAAGAATTGGTTACATGTCATAAACCTAATTCATGTATTGTAAATTTCGATTGTGATAAATATTAACCTGGGATAATGGGTTTTTGCGATATATCTCATTAATTAAGAATGACACAATTTGAAAGGGTTATAACCCATATAAGTCTCGGCCCCAGTAGTTTTAAGCCTACCATGTGTATGATTATTTTGTTTTTTTGGTGAAGCATTTCCTCCTCTAGAGCCCTATATTACTCTCAGTGACTCTAATGTTATTCTATTACATCTGAACATTACGGTTTGGTGTTTGATCCATGGTAGTTCTCATTGATTTGGTCTTCATCCCAATTTTCTGTTCTTCTGTTGAAGCGGTGTTTTCCTTCAATATACGCTGTAGAATTGTATTAATCTTAAATTAGGTTGATCTAGGTTCTTTTTTCAATATTTTCCCCTCATCCTTGTTGGTGTTTATTGTTGGAAGTGTTGTCCTGATCTCTAAATAATGGTAGGGGTCTAAAACTTAACAATATGGTCTATTTAATTGCTAAGTATGGGAAATACTTTGATTTTGGTGAATGAACATGCAAATTAATCAATTTAATGATTAATGGTAAATAATGAATTATAATTTATTAGATTCATTAGATTCAATTATTAGTGACCAGGATTGTGGATACATTTAGGGTGAGTGAACCCTTGAATTTATATATGAATTAACTAATGGATTAAACATGTGTTTAACATGACCTGAGTTTCAAAATATTTTTTGATTTGGATTCACTCTAAAAATGTATTTTTTATTGAAATAACTGGGATATTAAAGGTTTAAGACCAAATTGATAAATGGAATCCATAATTGAAAGATAAATAGTAATTTTCACAATTAACCACTGATCTATATGATGAGATATTGTGATATCATTGTTTCTATCACATGTGTTGTAATATATGATGTAATGCATATAATGAGAACTCTCTTCCCAATCCCAATCTATAATTATTATATTCAGTAGGCTTTGTCCAGTCCCTTGCTATAATTCTTATACTGAGAGGGATCTACCCAGTACCATATTGTAATGATTATATTGAGTGGGCTCTTCTAAATTCAATGTTTTAATTCTTATATTAAGTGGGATATACCCGGTTCCATGATGTAATGAATATATTGAGTGGGGTCTACCCAATCCCATGCTGTAATGCTTATATTGAGTAGAATCTGCCCAATCTCATACTGAAATGATTATATAGTGATATTGAACTATATTGTCATGATTTATACATGTATTTATCGTTATTGGTTGGCATGGTCATCCAACATGCTCATAGATATTTAGGTATGGTTCCAAATTAGGTTTATTTATATACTATATCAATTAATTAATTAATACACCCATTTATCACTTTATTGCATGCACTTATTATCAAATTGTTTTTTAGACATGGTGGTGTTGACCTATTATGTTTTAATCACACAATACTCATCCCACCATTTGGTACCAGAGAATATTACATGGGTGGAAGTTTGGATAATGTCAAGGGACCATTTTTTGATTTTTGATTTCTAGATGGGATGGAGTTTGGATATGGTACTGACCTGGGGTTAGAGACTAGGGTCTTTTGAGATTATATTGTTCCATATGGTTATTTTAAATGTATTGTTTTTAGTTTTATATGTAGATACATCTAATATTTTAATTACATGTTTCATTATTATTGATTTATTTGATTCTCCTTTAATTCCTAGTTGTATGATATACAACATACACTTTTATTTGTTACTCTAAAATTTCTTATTATTTGATCATTCCATCATCTTATAAGTCTATAATAGAGGATATAGTCTCCCCAATATAATTATCACACCCTTTCTGCTAGTCGTTAGCCTCTGACATATGGGGAGTCATGCTTAAGGTCCCATAACAAACCCTTTTTGGCCATGTGAGAGAGTTCTAGATCGAGGGATGTTACAAATTAGTATTAGAGGTGATTTTTTCTTTTCTATTTCTTTACTATTTAGGGAAGGTAGAAAGGAGACTAGGATGTGTCTGGAATTTATAATGATCTTGTGCATGGGAGTAGTTAACCCATATATGGGGTAAAATCAACATTCCCAAGAATGGGATAGTTGTTTATACTTTTCTCTTATTATAGTTTATGTTATTTCACATAGTTTGATTCACATGTTGTGTGATGTTATTGAATATTAATTTTTATACTCATGGCCTGATATAGCATGCGATGAGTATGAAATCATCAAGATAGGAACATATGGATATATTTTGACATTTAATGTTCATGATAGGGTCATATTTATTGTATGTGTTATATACATTCCTATATGAAATGTGAAAAGAGATATGTTTAATTCATGATAAATGAAATGAACAGAAATATCATGATAAAACAATTTTTATCCATTTTGGAGATACCAACCTATTTATGTTGACCTTTTTTTATATCTTTTATTCAAATATGTGTGTTTTTCATATAGATAAAATGTCACCTAGTTTCCTTCAAGTTGAGAATCAGGAGAGTGGAAATAAGAATGCTTCGAGTATATCTAAAAAAGAGCTCCATATAGCTCTTGAGGTTTATATAGATTTTAAGATTTGTGAAAGATTATTTAGGGTTATTAAATCCTTATAAAGGGAGAATGATTTCACTATTCCTTCAATGTCTAAGTTGAGGACAGAGTTCAAGATACAACATCTACCAATGTTCAATGGGGAGAGAGTCCCCCAAGAAGCTAATTTCTGGATTAATTTAGTCCAAACTATCTTCAATTATATTGATACACCCATATATATAATGGTTTATATTGATGAATATATGCTTCATGTCTCCTCCAAGTGTTTTTGGTACATTCTAGAGTAGTCTAGGTAGAAAGAGGAGCTATCTTATAAGGAATTTGAGGTGAAGTTCTTACAACACTTCTATCCCTATACATTTCGAGATGATATAGATCGCGAGTTCATTTATCCGACACAAGAGGGATTATCAATGATTGAATACACTAAAATTTTCATGTACCTTCATTGATTTTCTCCATCTTTAGCTACTGATGAGATCTCTAGGGTGAGACATTTTCAGGATGGGATTTAGAATGGGATCATGTCACTGGAGAATGCTTTTTGTCTGAGTAGATTTTTAGACATGATAAATCAGTCACTCATCACATAGGATAATCTTATAAAGGCCCCCAAGTAGTGTCTAGGACATTTCCATAGTTAAAACTATGATATATTCTTCTAGTGGAAAGAAGTTTCATTATGGAAATTTTTTTCATGGTAACAGTGGATAGAAAAATTAGGGTAGTGGGTATCTATCTCAAAATCATGTTATGTTGTAGTATTTTTAGTGTGGAATGTTGGGCCACATTCTTCCTTAGTGTCCATACCCAACATTGAAGTGTCGGTCTTTTTATGGGATGGGACACTTGTATAGATTTGGTAGGGGCATGTAGTAGTAGAGGTAGGGGATGTGGTAACCCTATGAAAGAATAAAAATATTGTGGAAAGGTAATATCTTAGGGGATTTATATGGGAACCTAGGGAAGATGGACAAGTCAAATATACATTTTTTAGTCTACTCTGACCAATATTGATGTAGGACCTTCAACTATTAGAGGTACAATTCTTGTATCTTCTACTCTTATTTGTGTTTTGTTTGATACAGAAGCATCACATTCATTTTTTATCTACTCTTTTGGAAAATGGTTTGGTCTTGGGTGTTTAATGCTTGGATAGTGTTTTGGCCCTTGATACATCATTGTGAGTGCGGTCGGAGAATATCAAATGTAGTAAGGTGTTTTCTTTAGAAATTGGTGCTTACCGTTTATTTTGGGAACCATTTATACTATAAATGATAGATTTAGACTTTATTCTTAGTATGGATTTGTTATTTCTATAGTAGGATCATATCTAATGTTATCATAAGAGAGTTATTTTTCTATCTCTATTGGGACTATTCTATTCTCACTAGGGTTAGTGGGATTTTCAAGCTAGTCATATAGGATAAATTCAGTGAAGATTAGATTATCTCATGTCTTGGATAGAAAGCCATGATCTAGATGATATTGGTGTGTACTAGGATTATTATTTTTAGTGGTAGAATATTTTCATTATGTTATTTCTCACAAGTTATATGTCTTACAACATGAGCAAGAGATCAAGTTGACGATTGAGTTGGTGCCGGAACTAGAGACGATTTCTATTCCACCTTGTATAATGGAACTAAAAAAGATTTGGGAGTTGAAAGTTCAGTTGGAATATTAGAAAGAAAATAGTTTCATATATAATATTACATCTTCATGGGGTTCCCTATTTTTTTCTCCAAGAAGGCTGATGAGACTTTTTACTTATGAGTGGATTATCGGTGACTGAACCAGACGACAGTCAAGAATCAATATATCCTTCCAGGAACAAAAAATCTCTTCAATTAGTTGAGAGGTTATAATATCTTCTCTAAGACCAATTTGTTATCATTATTCCTCCAGTTTAGGGTGAGACCATCATACATACCTCGAACTACTTTTAGGAGTAGGTATGGATTGTATGAGTTTGTAGTGATGTCATTTAGTTCGATGAATGCACTAGTGTTATTCATAGACATTATAACTTGAATATTCCATCATTTTATAGGTCCTTTTTGGTGGTTTTTGTTGATGAAATCTTAATTTACTCCCATTTTGTATATGATCATGCTAAAAATCTTTACATCATCTTGATTATATTGAGAGAGCATAAATTTTTTACCAAACAACCCAAGTGTAGTTTCTAGATTGATAAAGTGAATTTCTTAGGCCATGTAATCTCAGAGAAAGGTGTTTTAGTGGACCCAAAGAAGGTTTCACCCACAGTATCTTCGAATCAACCCAATAATTTCATTGAGATTAATAGTATTCTAGGTTTATGGGTTATTATCGGTGCTTTATCCAAGACTTATCCTATATGAAAGAACCAATGTCTGGGCTAACCAAGAATGGAGTAAGGTTTTTTTGGTCATATTATTTTAAGAAATATTTTCAATTGATAAAAGGAAGGATGAACTCTACAGTTATACTCACTTTACATGTGTTGGGAAATTCATATATTGTGTACCATGCCACATCTGGAATTAGACTTGTAGCAATAAAAATGTAGAAGGATCGAGTGCTTTCTTACGACTCCAGGCAGCTAAGAATGCATGAGAGGAATTAAACTATTCATCATATGATGTTAGGAGTGGTGGTACATGCCTTGAGATGCTAAAGGTATTATATAATGGGTGAGAGTTTTGTACTATAAAATAACCACAAGAACCATAGGCACCTCTTTTCTCAGTGGGGCCTGAACCTTCAGAAGAGGAGGTGGGTCGATTATCAGCAATTTTTGAATTTGATTTAGTTTATAAATTGGGAAAGGCCAATGTCATTATTGATGATCTGATCCAGAACACATAGAAGAAGGTATTATGGGAGTCTTATGATGAGTGGAAGATGATGAAACTCTTTTCATACATGAATCTAGAAGTTTTAGAGTCTCAGGGTCTAGTAGCTTTGACTTTGAAATATTTATACCCATTCTTCTTGAATGGATCAACATAGAGTAGTTATCTGATCTAGAGGGATTAGATATGCGTAAAATACAATATACTAGGGAGCCACTAGTGGGATGGTCTCTTGATCATGGAAATTCTATTTTTTTAGTGGCTGGTTATGGGTTCCTAGATGTTTGAAAAATGTAACGCCCCAACCCAAAAAACTCAAAGCTGGTGCATTATTTTAATACATTGACATGATATAAGGAATCATTTCCTGAAGGACTGATCCATTTAGCAGTCTTGGAAAATAGATTACATTCATAAAACATACATTACAATTCAAAACATAAACTATAACATAGGCAATCATTTGAGAACGCTATTATTACCCCATCTTAACCTTTTATATCAATCATAAAACACTTCTTGGAATCCTGGTAAAATAAAACATAAGGGATGATATCAAATGCTCAGTAAGGATAAACAATATAGAGGAATCTATAAAAAATAATTATAAACTTTTAAGCCAAGGTACAAAACTAAAACACAAGCCTTTTAAAACATTAT
Organism: Viscum album; assembly: GCA_963277665.1. Classification (NCBI taxonomy): domain Eukaryota; kingdom Viridiplantae; phylum Streptophyta; class Magnoliopsida; order Santalales; family Viscaceae; genus Viscum; species Viscum album. The sequence goes on from OY728135.1 coordinate 1,000,293,677, forward strand.
CTTCAACATAATATGGCAAGAATCAATCAAATAATTTAATTTAAAAATTCACATTGATAATACAGTAGTCAAATAATCAAATTTAAAATCAATAACAAATATCAATGAGGGAATGCATAATGCCGGACATCATAACCACTACGTCAAGGCCTCGTGCCAAGAACATACACAAATATTCTGTCAAGACCTTGTGACAAGACACTAGTTTGTATTATAAGACCTACCGATGCATCAAGGGGCTATAACAGGCTTCGTCCGTCACTTAATAAGTCCAATACATTCCTCATATTAAAAGGGAGAAACAAAATATAATCATTTGTATTAAAAATGGCATACAAAATGTTAGTACTTTAACCATAACCCATGAATGGTATCAAAATAGAACATTCAGAGTCAAACATGTCATTAAACATTCATTACAATATTGAATATTGTATCATACTGAATCAATCTCAATTAAGTATAAAATCCAAAAAAGGATTTGACATAGATGAAAATAATCATTAAAACTATTCGAGAGAAATATCACTTTTTTTACTTTGAAATCATTTATGAAAAATCCAAGCACTTATAAAAGAATACATTTAAAAAGAGATTTTGGAATCAAAGTGTTTCATACCACTTTGAAACATTTGAATAGAATTAACATTTTAAAAAATTCATGTGCATATAAATAAATCTTTAAAACCATTTTGAAAACATGGGCATTAATGAGAAAGATTTAGAAGAATAAATATTTAAAAAATTTAAAATGATGTTCTAGCTAAAGTGTACCTTACATAAAACCTTAAAAATATTCTTTTTGAGAATATTTTTAATAAACATGGAGATGGATGATAAATAAGTCCAAGTAAATACTCATGTATAAATAATCTTAGATAATAATGAGATTGCGAAATTAACACTTATCTTAAGTTTTATATTCTCCATATGTGTCTGAAACTACTGTATAATGGTTTTGAAGATATTATTAACTTGTACCAAAATCATAATAATATTTATGATACCATATATTATTGGTTTAATTCTCTTTTTATTAACAATTCCAAGTTAATGCAATGTTTCTAGTAATAATTGATTTCTTTATCACATGTGTTTTGACCTGTTATTCTTGATCATATTACTTAGATCATGATAATATGATTTATATATAATATATATTCAGAATATAAAAATTATACTAGATAGATATATGAAATGGAACACACTGTTCATGGAGACGGTAGGCCGTACATACGCATGAACGCTGTTTCCATTTACTTTTCGTATTGAGTGGATGTAAGTGAACATATATATATATATATATAATTCCAGTAGAATTATTATATCATATATTTCATACTTATTCTTAATATGTATTTTTTATAATCAGTCTTGGATGGTGAACTTGGAAGATGAATCTCATCACGTCGTGGAGACGGTAAGTCGTACGTACACATGAGAAACAATATCATATTTTTAATGGTTAAATGGTATTTAATTGGATGGAATATGTATTTTAAAAAAAATAATATCATGTTATATTTATTATTTAAGTCATTTATATTCATCATTATACCCATCAAAATAAATTATAGATGAAAAATAGTTTATACCACGGTGTGGAGATGGTAAGTCGTACGTACGCACATATAGTGATGTTTTTTTTCAGAGGATGGGTAAAAGGAGGAATATGGTTTTACCATAATCATAAAAAATCTCAGAATATATTAGATGCTGGAGTTATTATTTTAGTATGGTAACAACTTAGGAAGAGAAAGTAGAAGAAGAAAATAACTTTGAAAGAAGGGATAAAACAATTACCTCTTCTTCAGGTGTCTCATTTTGATTTGCGCAAAAGGACTCCTTAAGTTGGTTTTTTGAAAAAATTGTGGCCTCTAAGATGAAGTTAGGGAAGTTGGGGGGAGATTTGGGTAGGGTTTGGCCGAGCCAAAGTGTAACTACTAAAACTTTTATTAATGAAAATTCTTTTTGATCTAATTAAATGTCTTATTATGTAAAATGGTTATATAAAACATATGCACTTCATAGGTTTTATGTTTTCAGATTTTAAAATACCATTATGAATTGTTACTATTTCTAATATATCCATTGAACAGCATGATTAGTATAAATATAAGAATTTGAAAAATCCAATTTACTCAGAAAAAGGAAGCAATGACCTCATCCCGAAGAATTATACCATACAAAGCCCATTTTTCAGAGCTCAGAAAGAAGGTAGTATCACTGGGTTTTCTCTTGAACAATCCCAAGATGATCTTTAACACGTTAAGCTTGAACAGAGCCACCTATGGGAGAAGTGAAATTTAATAGAGATTACCACCCAAGTGATGTTATCCAAGATGCCCCAAGAGTGTGTCACCATCGCACACATTACCCTTAGGTCTTATGCGAGTGTTATAAGGGGTTATGTAAAAATACCCTAGCACAATGATTATGTGAACTATTTCTATATATAATAAATAATATACATTCATATTATTATTGTTAAATTGTAAATGGGTTTTAATTCACCAATAGTATTTTTAATTAATTTTTAAATTCAATTAAGAATTCTATTTTGGTGAATTAATGGATTTTTGAATAAAATAATATTTTCATAAAATATTATTACTAAATTAATTTTTATTAAATATAAATGATCGTATAATTTTTATGAATACAATTGTAATTTTTATTAAGGTTTGAAAGCTGTTTTTGTCAAAACCCATGAATTTTTGATAAATGTCAGTTTTTATTTTAAAAGTAAAAATTCACATATTTAGAAAAATATTCAGATAAAATTAATATTATTTTTGGATTCAGGAATTCAAAATTATCTAACAGTGAATTTTTCATAATTTTCCGAGACAGTCAATTTTTTGGGTAAAAATTAAATACCGTTAAAATATATACTGTGTTTTATGACACCATAATGATCCAATAGTGATGTAATAAAATACTTTAAAAGTTAAATTCAGAAAATATATGTTTTACCTCTAATATAATGTGATTTTATATTTTTTATTAATTTTATGATATCTTAGTGGACCCTCCAAGACTTATAAAATATTTTAACATTTTAAAATGATTTTCTTAAGAGTGTGACTCACCTCCAAAAAATAAAGCCCAATATTTTAATAATTTAGGCCATTGGACTTATAAAATAATTTATTCCACTCCACTTTGGCAAAAAAACATGTGCCAAAACCATGGGTTGGTTTGTGTTTTTGATTAGTTTAATGTGTGGTGTCCAAAACCTAAATAATAAAGAATTCTCTCTCCTTTCCTATATAAACCCACCCAAGATCCCACTTATCTTCACTAAAAAACATTTTATAACGTCCATACTCTTCCCTCCTCTCTCTATAATATTCCCAAGGATCCCCAAGATCCCTATAATCCTCTCTCAAGCCTCTCCCAAGCCTTTGGGATCACACTTCCAAGTAAGGGATTTCTTCCTTTCTCATTTTAGCCCAAATTTCATTATATTGTTATACCCTTTTATTTTCAATTAAAAAGGTTGGGGTAGTATTTCTCACCTCCCCCATACTTCCCTACTTATGTTTGGATGATGAGAGACCCATTTCTATCTCATTAATTTCTCCCATGTACACCCATTACCATGCCAAAATTTCATAAAGAATTTATCTCTCCTCATTTACATTCAAGAAATTATTTTATATTATGCATCTAAATTCCATTACATATATTGATATATTATGTGAAATAATCCCATTACATTCCATTTCATATATAAATTATGAGATACCCCTTTCTCTCTCATCAACGCATTTTACGATTTCTATTTGACGTCGTTATGCTGCTGAAGTTACACCAAAATTTCTATGCCAAAATCCTCATGTAAGTGAATACCGTACCCATTTATCTATCAAGGTTATTCACCTCTATGCACATGTACTTGTTGATTTAGGATGTAAATTTATTTATTCCACATCTATTATTCTTTGAACGAATTATTATGTTTAATGAATCCATATTGTATGATCTATGTGTCACACTTATGCAGAAAATGAAATGATTAAGAAGGGTGCGCCTTGATAGTGCTACAATGCATTGGGTAAAGAATAGTATAATTATAATCCATGTGAAATGAGGGTTTAATAATGGTAATTCAAGTTCAATGAGGGTTTACTCATTCTCCATGTGCAATGAGCCTTGGCTCATGCTAATATCATGTTAAATGTTGTCGTCACATTTCCATGTTATGATAATCATGCTATATCATGACTTTATGATCATGTTTATCTTCTGATCCATTGATATACCTATTGCATAACATGTACTATATTATTCATTTTATTCCTTGTTTACTCTCTTACTGGGATTTATAGCTCACCATTTTCTTATGCATGTCCTCAAGATATCCCATGAAATGCTAAGCATGAAGGAATGTTGTGGTCATGTAAAAGATGTTTTCAATAAAGATGTTATGTTTTATGTTCTAAGTTGTTATATAATGTCCCTAATTTCCCAAGACATGAGACCTATCAATTCTCAGAGTTGTCTTAAGTGCAAGTTTATGTAATAAATCTTGTTTATGTGTGTAATAAAGAGCAGGGTTGTCATAGTTAGTATCAAAGTATATGTTTAGTTATTTTTGGAATTAGGATTAGAAAACCCTAGTGAATTACTTAGAGATAAGACTAAGTTTAATAAAAACATCCCTAAATTTTTGTGAGTATAGAGTAAGTGGTTTATCAAGAAAATATATCCCTGTTTGGATACGAACAAGTATAGGTGGCTATGACACATATGTATCTAGGGGTAAAACTCAAAAACACCACTTTGACCTAGAATCAAATGGGAAATAGTGCATGAAAACCATCCTTACAGAACTCTTTGTTACAAAATTCCCAAGAGATATGATTCGGTAAATTCATAAGCTTAGTATGAACCATTATTAAGGGAATAAAAAAATTCCCCTAAGAATATATGTTGGGAAGTAGATCTTGGATAACATATATTGAAGCCTATAAATTCAAAAGTTAAGGAAATAAATGTAATTTATAAGTTATCCATTTTTTTCATTGGGTTCCCCTTTATGTGTTACCCCTAAATTTCCTTTTCTTCTAGCTAATGGTCAGTAATAGGAGGACTAAAGCTAATAACCAAAGAAAAGATCAATGTGATGACTGTTCTAATGAGATTCCCAATCCAATGGAAGAAGGAATCACAAACTTTATCACGATACTCTCTTAGTTAATTAATGTTTTGAATATAAACATGGGTCAAGAGGAACATCCAACCCCCCTAAGAAAGAAAAATCCACAATCGAGAGCTTCATGAGACAAAGCCTCCTACTATGAATAGATCATCCGATCCTTCAATCGCCGAACAATGGATCAACTCCATTGAAAACATCTTCTCCGTCCTTCAATGTTCTGAAAAAGAGAAGGTTATTATAGTTGATTATCATATGGAGGGTGAATCTGATCAATGGTGGACATTGATCAAAAATACGAATCCTGAGGAAGAGATCGAGGTATTATAATGGAAGGATTTCTAGAAAAAAAATTTCGATAAATATTTTCCGCGCACCCTCCAAATTATGATGGAAAATGACTTCCTTGGCCTTAAGAAAAAAGGCGATGAATCCATCAGAGCGTATGAGGAAAACATCACAAGGCTTACACAATATGCCTCTAGCATTTTAGTTACCCATGAATGAAAGGTTGACCACTTATATGGTGGGATAAAACCTAGACTACGGAAAGCCCTGGTGAATCTCAAGGGTATCATGGGGTAGCAGAAAGTGGAATTTAATTCCGGAGGTCTAATGGATAAATCCAATATTTCTAAGAGATTCTAGAACCACACTTACCAAAGGTGTAGAAAGAAGCATCTTGGAAATTGCCTAAAGGGGATGAGGAAATGGTTTAGGTGTGGAAGAGAAGGGAACCTGGCCATTAATTAATGATAAGAAAAACCTACTGCTATGACAGAGGAGAGTAATGCTCTTTTTGAACCTCAATGCATCATTCATTGCTTCAACAACATAGAACCATGGAACTTTGCAAACTAGTTACCTAAGCCAAGGGGTTTCATAGGAAACCAACAATCTCCAAGGAAGGAAGGGCGATATTTTTCCATCACTACTACTGAATAAAACCTCAAAAACGAAGTAGTGACATGTATTCTAGTCATTAATTCAAGAATAATGAATATAAATTATGATTCTAGTTCTATGCATTATTTTATATCCCAATGGTTTAGTAGAACAATCCCAAGACCACTATAAATCATGGAAGTAAAGATATCGATGAGAATGGAAAATGGGGAAATCATTGCATCCCATGAATTTAACTCCTCCCTTATAATAATTTGTGGATTGAACTTTCCAACGAACCTCATCATACTCCCTCTGGTGTAATTTGATTCAATTATTGGCATGGATGGGATTTACCTATATAGAGCAAACCTAAATTGTTGTGAGAGGGAAATCAATCTCCATATGGCGAATCAACCCCAGATTATGTAAAAGTGCAAGGAGGAGGACGAATCTTCTTTAGAACCATTATCTAAAGAATGGATATTACTGCCCTATGAGAACACATGTCTCGGTCAGATGATTGAGTCTTGGAAGCAACTATCCTTGAAGACATTCTTATTGTGAGGAAATTCTCTGAAGTGTTTCCCGAGGAATTGCATAGTCTTCCTCCTAGAAGAGATATTGAATTCTTGATTGATCTTATACCTGAGGCATTTCCAATATCCAAGAATCCATATATAATGGATATTATAGAGCTTGAGGAGATAAAAAAAACTAAAGGAGAATCTGGTTTAAGGGTTTATATGCCCAAGTGCTTCACCATGGGGTGAATGAGTACTCTTCATCAAGAAGAAGGATGGGTCGATGCACCTTTGAATTGATTATCATGAGCTTAACAAAATCACGATAAAAAACAAGTATCCTCTTCCCAGAATTGACGAATTGTTTGATCAGCTATGTGGAGCACAATACTTCTCCAATGTGGATATGTGGTCGGGATATTACCAAGTAAGGGTGAAGAAGGAGGATATCCCCAAGACTACCTTTCGTAAAAGGTACGAGCACTATGAAATCATAGTAATGCCTTTAGGACTCACTAATGCTCTAGAAATTTTCATGAACTTCATGAATAGAGTCTTTAGAGATTACCTTGATAAATTTGTGGTAGTCTTTATAAATGTTATTCTAATGTACTCCAAAACCAAGGAGGAGCATGAGGAGAATCTAAGCACTATACTAGAGACCATGAGAAAGGAAAAGCTCTATGAGAAGTACAAAAAGTGTGAGTTATGGTTAAAAGAGGTCTCATTCTTGGGTCATATCATCTCAAGAAAATAGATATTTTTGGATCCCTCCAAGACAACTGGAATTGAGGGATGACCGAGTCCAACATCGGTGACAGATATATATAGCTTCCTAGGGTTAGTTGGTTAGTATCTCCGACTTGTGAGAAATGTATCATGACTTTCAAACCCTCTTACAAAGCTAAATTGGAAGGGAATCAAGTTTTCTTGGAGTAATGAATGCGAAGATAGCTTCAAGGAGTTGAAAAAGAGGCTTATCACTATGCCACTCACACTAACCACAAGTGGATAACTTTTTGTGGTATTCAGGGATTCTTTTAAGAAGGGAATGGGTTGTGTATTGATGAAAAATGAAAAAGTCATTTCTTATGCTTTAAGGTAATTGAAAGTTCTTGAGTAAAACTATCCAACACATGATATGGATTTGGATACAGTAATATTCACCTTAAAAATTTGGGGACATTACCTATTTGGGGAGAAGTGTGAAATATATACGAACCACAAAAGCCTAAAGTAAATATTCACATAGAAAGAGTTAAATATGTTCCAACGAAGATAGTTAGATATGATCAAAGACTATGACTGCCCAATCCATTACCACCCTGGGAAATCAAACAAGGTGGTAGATGCTCTAAATAGAAAGGACACAACACTTTTATCATGAATGAGAATTGAAAAGGATATAATCTTCTTAGATTTGATGAATATGGACATGAGAATCATAAATAATGAAACATCATCAATCCTTTCACAAGTGATTGCTCAACCATCTCTTTTGTAAAGGTTAAAGGGTTCTCAAAAAGATGCTGTAGGAATTCAGAAGAAAGTGGAAACTATAAGAAAAGGGAAATCCTTGGAGTTCAATGTTAATAAAGAAGGAATTGTGAAATTTGGATAAAGACTATGTGTTCTATCAAACCCGGAGTTAAAGAATGAACTTTTGGATGATGAAAATAGTTTAAATTTCTCTATTCACATAGGAAACACAAAGATGTATCGAGATCTCCAAGAGAATTATTGGTAGGATAACATGAAGAAAGAGATCGCTGAGTATACATCGAAGTGCCTCATATGTCAACAAGTGAAGGCTGAAAGGTATAAGTCTAAGTGAATGATTCAACCATTACCCATACAAACATGGAAATAGTAAAACATCACCATAGACTTTTTCACTAGACTTACTAAGACATCCAAAGGAAATAATGCTATTTGGGTTGTTGTGGATCATCATACAAAGAATGCACACTTTATTTTAATTCGATAGGATTTCTCATTGGATCAACTGGAATGGATATACATTAGAGAAGTGGTAAGGCTACATGGAGTACCACTATCAATTGTATCCAATAAAGATCCAGTATTCACCTCTAAGTTCTGGAAGAGTATCCAACATGCTTTGAATACTGAGCTGAACTTCATTATGGATTATCATCCTCAAACTGATGGCCAATCTAAGCGGAGCATCCAAACACTTGAGGATATTTTGAGAGCATGCTCAATGGACTTCAAGGGTGGATGGGATCAATAGCTTACCCTAGTTGAGTTCTCTTACAATAGCAGTTTCTACTCAAGAATCCAAATGGATCCTTATGAATCCCTTTATGGTAAGAGGTTCAGAACACCAGAATGTTGGGATAATGTTGGGGAGAGAAAAATCCTAGGTCCAGAAATGGTGGGGAAGGTTAAGACCATCCAGCAGCACATTAAAGATACTCAAGAATCGACAATAGAGTTATGATGATAATCTTTTAAGAGGCCTAGTGGTTGATGTTGGAGACATGGTATTCCTCTGCATATCACTATAGAAGAGAGTTAAGAGATTTTGGAAGAAGGGAAAGCTTAGTCCAAGGTACATCGGCCCTTTTGAGATCCTTGATCGCATTGGAGAAGTGGCCTATCGACTAGTACTCCCACCAAACCTATCTCAAGTACATGATGTATTCCTTGTATCACTCTCGAGAAAGTACATACCTGACCCATCACATGTACTCAATCCAGAGGTGGTACCATTTGAGAATGACCTTTACTATGAAGAGAATCCAATGAAGATCTCAAATCATAGGGAAAAAGTTCTACGAAATAAGACAATGCCCCTCGTCAAGGTGTTGTGGCGAAACCACAAGTTTGAAGAGGCAACATGGGAATAATAGGAAGTGATGAAGCAAAGTTACCCTAATCTGTTTTAGTGTGGGAAAAGTAAAACTTGAGTTCAAAATTTCTTAAGGGGGGAAGATTATAACGACCCATATTTTTATTAATGAAAATTCCTATTGATATAATTAAATGTTTTATTATGTAAAATGGTTATATAAAACAAATTCACTTCCTTGGTTTTATGTTTATGGATTTTAAAATACCATTAAGAATTTTGACTATTGATAATATAACCATTGAACATTGGTAACATGATTAGTATAGATATAGGACTTTAACAAATCCAATTTACTCAGACAAAGGAAGTAATGACCTCAACTAGTGGAATTGCTCCATACAAAGCCCATTTGTCAAGAGATTAAAAAGGAGGTAGCTTCACTGGTCTTTTCTCTTGACCAAACCCAAGTTGATCTTCAACACATTATGCTTGAACATAACTGTCTATGGGATAAGTGGAAGTTAATAGATATTACCACTCGAGCGATGTTATCAGAGTTGCCCCAAGAGTCTGTCAGCATTGCACACCTTACCCTTAGGTCTTATGTGGGTGTTATAAGGGGTTATATAACAAGACCCTAGAACTATGATTATGTGTATTTTTTTGTATATAATAAATAATATACATTCATTTTATTATTGTTACATTGTAAATGATTTTTAAAGCGCAAATTGTATTTTTAATTAATATTTAAATTCAATTAAGAAATCTATTTAGATGAATTAATGGATTTTTTAATTAAATAATATTTTAATAAAATATTATTAATAAATTAATTTTTATTAAATATAAATTATCGTAAATTTTTTATGAATTCAAATGTAATTTTTATTAATGTTTGAAAGCTGTTTTTGTCAAAACCCATGAATTTTTGATAAATGTCGGTTTTTATTTTAAAAGTAAAAATTTACCTATTTAGAAAATTATTTAGATAAAATGAATATTATTTTTGGATTCATTATGCCAAAATTATCTAACGGTGAATTTTTCATAATTTTCTGAGACAGTATAATTTTTGGGTAAAAATTAAATACAGTTTAAATATATAATGTGTTTATGACATCATAATGACCGAATAGTGATGTAATAAACTACTATAAAAGGAAAATTCGGTCAATATATGTTTTAAATTTAAAATAATGTGATTTTATATATTTTTTGATTAATTTTATGATGCCTTAGTGAACCCTCCAAGACTTATAAAATATTTTAACATTTTAAAATAATTTCCTTAAGAGTGTGACTCACCTACACATAAGAAAGACTAATATTTTAATAAGTTCGGACATTATATTTATAAAACTATGTTTTCTAATCCACTTTGGAAAAAAACATGGGAAAAAACCATGGCATGGTTTGTGGTTTTGATTAGTTTAATGTGTGGTGTCCAAAACCTAAATAATAAAGAGTTCTCTATCCTTTCCTATATAAACTCACCCAAGCTCCCACTTCTCTTCACTAAAAACCCTTGGACCATGTCTCTAATCTGACCTCATATCTCTATAATCCTCCTAAGGCTCTCCAAGATCCCTATAATCCTCTCTCAAGTATCTCCCAAGACTTTGGGATCACACTTCCAAATAAGAGATTTTTTACTTTCTCATTTTTGTCCAAATTTCTTTATGTTGTTATACCCTTTTATTTTGAATTAAAAATATTAGGGTAAGATTTTTCACCTCCCCCATAATTACCTAATGATTTTTTAATTATTATAGACCTCTTTATCTCACATTAATTCCTCCCATGTACACCTGTTACCATGCCGAAATTCCATAAAGAATTTATCTCTCCTCATTTACATTCAAGAAATTCTTTTATATTATGCATCTAAATTTCATAAAATATGTTGGGATATTATCTTCCATGACCCCATTACTTTCAATTTCATGTATAAAGGATTAGAGACCACTTTATCTCTGATCAAACCATTTTACGATTTCTATTTGACATCGTTATGCTGCTGAAGTTGCACCAAAATTTCCATGCCAAAATCATCCTATAAGTGAATACTATGCCCTTTTCTCTATCAAGGGTATTCACCTTTATGCACATGTATTTGTTGATTTAGGAAATAATTTTTTTATTCCACATCTATTATTAATGTAATAAATTATTATGTTTAATGAATCCATGTTGTATGATCTATGTGGCACACTTATGCATGAAATGAAATGATTAAGAATGGTGCACCCTAATAGCACTCTAATGCATTGGGTAATGAATAGTATCATGATACGCCATGTGCAATGAGGGTTTACTCGTGCTAATTCAAGTGACATGAGGGTTTAATCATGATAATACAAGTTAAATGAGGGTTTAATAATGCTCCATATGAAATGAGTCTTGGCTCATGCTAATATCATGTTAAATGTTGTTGCCACATTTCTAGGTTATAATAATCATGCTCTATCATGCCTTTATGTTCATGTTTCTCTTTTTATCCATTGATATTCCTATTTCCTAAAATGTACTATATTATTCATTGTATGCCTTTTTTACTCCCTTACTGAGATTTATAGATCACAATTTTCTTATACATGTCCTCAGGTTATCCTATACAATGCTAAGTAAGAAAGGATGTTGTGGTCATGTAAAAGAATATTTCAATAAAGATTTTGTGTTTTATGTTCTAAGTTGTTATGTAATATTCCTAATTTCTCAAGACAATAGACTTATCGATCCTTAGAGTTTCCTTAAGTGAAAATTTATATAATAAATCATGTTTATGAGTGTAATAAATAGCATGGTTGTTATACAAAGGGCTTTGGAGGTGTGAATAGAAGAGAAGGAGAGGTTCCCTTTTATAGGAGAGGTGAAGGGAACTTTAGAAAAGTCCTGAAATATTAATTTATTATAAATTTATTTTGAGTTTAAAATGGATCAAAAGTGATTTATTTAGATGATAATATAAGGATGAGTCAAAATCCTCTAAACTAGTAGGCTTTAGACTTGTTTAGGTCCTGAACTTAACCTTATATTTTTGGCTTTAACCCTTTGTTAAATAAGTTAACTCTTACCATATATTCATGTATCTTTATACTATATGGTTAATATAGTTACTATAAAATTAAAAGAGAACCTCAAGTGGATCATTAATTATATTTTTAACACCATCTTAGTTAGTTTGATGAATGTTATATTTTTTCTAATTTTTATATCATTTAATAGAATAGTACTTATTTTAAAATCTCATTTATGTCAATTTTGACACTATTTAGGACTTTATTTTTTTAAGTCATAAAAAGTTGATTATTTTTAAAACAATACATTAACACGATCCTAACATGTCATAATAATACATAAATTTCATGTATGGCATCAAATATTTCAAATAATATATATTTTAATAATTATAGTATCATTTATTTCAATCATTTATTAAATAGGTAATCACTAATTCATCATTGTGTCATAAATAAATTTAATTATTTAATGTATAAAAATTATAAATAGAATACCATGATGTAGATATTTTTTTAGAATTCTAATGAATATTTATAGTAAAATAAATATGTTATATAACCCCACATGAAAATTGTTTTAGTAAAATATACATGTTTATATTATATTTATCTTTACTTTAAATTAATTATTATAACATGTCATTATCACACCCAAGTGGTACCCAAATGCAAAAAATTCAGCCTAAGGATTGTTTTGGACACCTATGAATAATAAAATAATATTAAGACACGTGTTAGGGTAGTTTTATATTATTATAATATTATTTTTTACCCTTATTTACCTGATTTACCATTTAACCATGGTAAATAAAAATAATTACTGAAGTTACTATTCATAATGTCCAAAAATAAAAAGTACCTATTTAATTTTTTTTACCTTTTTATTCCAAATATTTAATCCAATTTTACAAATTCAAAATACATAATTTTCATAAATTAATTTAAAATTAATTTGTGTTGTCAAAACCAGAAAGTGGGTTTTTAAGAAGTAAAAACTATAAAAAGATTGACATGTGTTTGTGTCCAATTTTGATGTGAAATTACTTAAAAAGAAAAAAATTTGATTAAATGATAAAAAAATAATATAATTACACTTTAAAACCAATTAAAATTAAAATCTAACTATATAAATAAATTAGATGAAAAGACAATTTTGAGTTAAAATGAATTATTTTTCACTATTCATTAAAATATGGATTTTATCAGAAAAATACCAAAAATTTTTAAAAACTAAATTTTTATGTCCTAATTATAAATAATTATTTTATTTTGTCAAATTTAATATATAAAAGTTTCAAATATTGGATTCTAAAAAAGGGTTCTCTATTCAAAGGTGGAAGAACTGCATTTTTTTGAAAAATACATCTTTTATATGAAAAATTGAATATGTCTTTATATTATGTCTAAGAAACACATAATATGAATTCTAAAATTATATGAGACATATAAAACTCAAAATGTGGTTAATAATATTCATAATCATGTTTTTTAAAATGGCTAGTTTGATAGGTCGTAGTGTGCTCGAACTCGGTGTTGAATGTAGTGCAAGCTATTGAATTATTAAGAAGAAGTGTACCATGGAATCTTGGGGTGCTACACAAAATGAGATGATGGGAGAGTTTCATGCTTATAGATGGATGAAAAATCTTGGTCTGCCAAATATATATCAAGATATTCATATAAAGTACTGGTTTCTTGGAATGATGAAGGTGGTAGCAGGCATTGTGATGAGATGTTTCACTTGTTAGTATGCGACATTAGAGAATAAGTGGCCAGCTAGTATTTTACAGCATCTTCCTACTCTTGATTGAAAATTGGATGATTTCACTATGTATTTAGTGACAAGATTACCCCAAAAAACACATAAGATCTATGCAGTATGGGTGATCATGGATCTACTGATGAGGATACTCCATTTTTATTATCAGGGAGACCATCATAGTTTATAAATTGGATAGTATCTATATACGTAATATAGTTCATTTTTATGGTGTTATATAGAGTATCGTTTTTTTATTTATATCTTCATTTCATGTCACTATTCTAATAGGGTCTTCATAAGGATCTAGGAAAATAGGTTCTTTTGTGTACAAAATATCATCCTTAGACTGATGGTCAATCTGAGAGGACTATTCAGGTTCTGAAGTATATGTTATGAGACTGTTTTTTTATTTAAGTTGTTCATGGGAGAAACATATAAAAATCATTGAGTTTTCATATAATAACATCTTCCATGCATCGAACCAGAAAGAACATTTAGAGGCCTTGTTCCATTTGCCTCTTTGTTGGTTGTAGGTAGGTTATCTAGCACTTATTGGACCTAGTCTCATGTAGGAGACATCTGACTAGGTTTTTTTTGATCATGAGGTGGTTGGTGACCACATAGAGTAGGAATAAATCATATGATGACTATCAAATAATACCTCTAGATTTTGAGGTTGGTCATCATGTTTTCCTTCAAGTGTCACCTCAATTGGGGAAAATACATACCAGGAAACATTAAAATCTAGTTCCCTGGTTTTTCAGGCCATTGGAGATATTTTATGGGGTTATTCTAGTATAATACCAATTATCCCTTCCGTAATGCTACAGTTCCATGCATGACGTGTTTCACATGTATCGAATTCATATCTAATATCCATACCATCATCATATGGTGTACATCAAGGATTTCGATCATTTTACTGATTCATTCTTTGAGGATCTTCTGATACATATTGTTTTCCATATGGAGAGGTATCTTTGGGGGAGGACTATTCATTTTGTTCGAGTGTAGTAGAAGAATGGTCATGTTTAGGAGGAGACCTGGGAGAGGGGGTTTGATATGTGAGCATTGTGTCTATACTTGTTTTTTGAGACCCTGCATTGATTATTAGAGTATCTTAGGGATGAGATATTATATTGGAGGGAGGTTTTAAAATACTTCCTCTTTCCAGAAATGTCCCTCTTTGAGTTTTTTATTGGACCTTGGTGGCTGAGTAATTTTCAGATATGGAGAGCCTTTTATAAGGGAAAATGACCTGATGTTCAGGGATGTATATATTTTTTAAGTAATGTATTCTGAGTATAAATGTGTTAAATGGTCTTACAAGTGTTTCCAATGGGTTTAGAAGGATTTATAGGTGATTCAATCCTAATCTATGGAAACTAGGATAAAAACATTTCACTGGAAGATTACACACTGTGTACATGATACATGATATGTAAATTCATACATACACATGTTGTGATATGGTTCATGATGCAAAGTAGTTACATGACATGAACCTAATCCACATCATGTATATTTCAATCAGGATAAATATTAACCCAAGGCAATAGGGTTTTTAGTGAATATCATTAATTGATAAATACACGATGTGAAGGGTTTACATGCCATAAGAGTCTCATCCCTTGAAATTTTAAGCCTTTCTTATGTATGATTTGTTCATTACTTAGATGAATCTTTCCTCCTCTTGAGACTTAGGTTATGAATAACAATTTTGAGGTGATTTCATCACCTCTTAATGTTGTAGTTTGGTGATTTATCCTTGGTAGGTCTCTTTGCTTTCATTTTCATCCCCATTCCTCGTTCATCTATTGAAGCATAGTTTCATTTTGATCTCCACTATGGAATAATTTTGATATTTAAAAGGGTTAATCTAGGATCTTATTTAAATATTTTTTGCCTTTATCTTTGTTAGCGTATGTTGTTGGATGTTTTTTAATGATCGTCAAATAAAGGTAGGGGGTTTAAAACGTAACCCTATCATCTATTTCATTGCTATGTATGTGCATTACTAACATTGAACCAACTAAAAGTAATAATTAATAAATTAAATTAATAATGGTAAATTAAAAATTATAATTTTTTAGATCCCTTAGATTCAATTGATAATAACATGGATTATGGATACCCATCGAGTGAGTGAACCCTTGAATTTATATATGAATTGTCTAATGTCTTAAAAGTGTGTTTTTCATGACATGAGTTTCAAATGATTGCTTGATATAAATTAACCATGGAAATGTATTTGTTTATTGAAATGGATGGCCTCATAATAGTTGAATACCAAATTTATAAATGGAATTTGTAATTGAAATATTAATGGTATTTTTTTAGAATTAACAATCGATCCATATGATGATATATTGTGATATCCTTGTTGCAGGGAAGTGTGTTTTTATTTACTGTGTAAGGATTATATTGAGCAGGCTCTACCAAGTACTATGATATAATGCTTAAATTTAGTTCTCTCTTCCAGTCCCACGCCCTTAGGATTATGTTGAGTGGGCTTTGAACAGTTCCATATAGTAATGCTTATATTTAGTGGTATCTTCCGAATCCAATATTATAATGGTTATATTTAGATGGGTCTTCCTAGTCCCATATTGAAATGATTATATTGAGTGGGCTCTACCCAATACCATGATATAATTATTATATTGAGTGGGATATGCTCAGTCCCATGCTGTAATTCTTATAATTAGTGGGGTCTACCTAGTCCCATGCTAAAATTCTTATATGGCATGCTTGACCCAGATTTTTGTGAATTATCCATGGAATTATGGTTATTGGATGTGATATATATGCTGAATGCTCTGATATATTATTACATAATGTCAAAGAATATTAATTTATGTACTTTATTAGTTGATTAATTAATACATATTTTTGTCACTTTATTGCATACACTTGTTATTAAAATGGTTTTTATTAGACACAATGGTGTTGAACTAGTGATTTTTACTCACACCATACTTGGGATTCCATTTGGTATCCAAGTTTATTACATGTATACAGGTTTAGAGAATGGAAAGGGACTTTGTTGTTGATTTTTGATTTCTAGATGGGATGGAATTTGAGATGGGACCATCATGGGGTTCAAGATTAGGATCTTTTGAGATTATGTTGTTTCATCTAACTCTTTTATTTGTATTGTTTTTGGATTGACATTTAGATACATCTCACCTTGTAATTACATGATTCATTATTATTGGTTTATTTGATTCTCTTTTACTTCCTAATTTTATGGTGTATGGTTTCCAAAGTTATCTATTACTCTGATATTTATTATTATTTGATTTTTTCACAATGTTGTAACTCTATACAATGGGGTATAGTCTCCCCACTATACTTATCACACCTCCACGACTAGTTGATAAAATATAGTATATGGGGAGGCCCACATGAGGTCTCATAACCAACCATTTTTATATGTGAGAGAGTTACGGATCAGGGGATGTTGCAATTATAACCTCCAATGTTATCTAAACCATGATTTGATACCAACAATGGTTCCCTGAAGCACCACTCTGAGATTTGGTGCAAAAAAATATATTCATTATAGAGTATCTTTGAAACCGACTAAAGTGACCCAAACATAACCTTCCATAATTCAAATATTGATTAAATATATTGAGTCACATACATAGACAATACCTTTTATGTTTAAGATTTTAGAGAGTTAAGAAAAAACTTTAACTAAAAAACCCTTATATTTCCCATATAATGTGATTTTTTCTCATTAAACCTAGGATTCCTTATTTTGAAATATATCATCAACATCTCCCATAAAATTATCCACAAATAAAACCCATCTAGACATACCATCCAAAATATTCTTCTTTATAACATACTGAAAAGGAAAACATAATAAGGGTGAGCTAAAATGCTATATTTGGGGTATCAAACAACATAAGATATCATGGAATAAATAAAGAAGGAATGATATGGATGGAATAAATAATAATCAAAAAATTATATATCTGATGAAATGAGCTCGTGATATATACATGGAAAATATAACATTGTAAATAATCAAATGGACACTAATAACTAATTTTAAAGTTATGAAATTCATAATACTAGACATCATAAACATATAATTAAGACCACATTCCAAGCCATCATACATAAACGAGTAAGGTTTACACCAAATTTACTTGCTAGTTTGTCTCATGAGACCTATCAATTCATCAAAGGGATATATAATTCTAGGCCCCATTCATTACTAATTAATTAAATTTCATTCACCATATGAAGGAATTAAAAGACAATTTCAAACCTAACCAGCATGACATTTTAATCAATAAACATACGTATTGAAATAATATTTATTTCTATTTTCATTATTTCACCAGTCAGTAAATGGTATAATTTTCTTCGCAAGCCCCCTTCAAATAGACACCGTATAGGTCAATGGGTATATGGTTAATTCAATACTACAAATCACAGTATAAAAATATTTTAGATGATATAGAATATATCCATGAAATTTAATAATATGGACAAGAAGAAGAAAAATAAATTCAAGAGATAGATAAAGAGTGATAAAGAATATAAACCTTATGAAAAAGGTGTGGTATGAACAATAAATTCAAAAGTGAATTTAGAGGGTAACAAATGAGACTTAACACTAAATGAGATATATATTTTAGTGTTTGGGATGAAAATAATAGATAAAATAAAAAATATATTTCTATAAATCAATATATAATGGTTAACAAAACAAACTTATAAGTCACAAAAATAATATTTTTTCATGAGTGTATATAGAAGACATTGAAAAATTTAATTTTATAATTATTTCAAATATTTATTCCTTTAAATTAAATAAAGTTTAAAATTTTAAATGTTTGGTTTTACATAAAAATATACATATGTGGAATGATTTCCATTTATTTATTCTTTTAAAATATTATCCTTTATTTTTAAATGAAAATTTCATAGAAAAATTGGAATAGTAATTTCATTGAAAAAACTTATTAACATGAAAATAAATGTTATTTATGATTAATATTCATGATAGTTTTAAAATATGTTCAAAAAAATACATTTATAAATACATTCTTTCCACAATTTAAAAAAGAATATAAAAGATGAAAATCATATAAATCTATAAAAATATTCATTTTAAAACATTTGTAAGGAATGTATAAGATAGTTTAGAATGACCTAAATTAATGTTTTATGTATCTATAAAACATTCTTGAAATAATACAAATAATATGAACATGGAGAAACAAAATTCCAGATCGTAAAAAGAGATAAGGTCAAGTCCACATACAAGAAACCTCTTGATTGAATTGTGAACTGAAGAGTGGTGAAATTTTATGAATACTTGTAAAAAATTAAAAATAAATATAGAATACAACATAATACTATCAAATAATAAATAATTGAACCTATTAGAATTAATTTCAAGAATAAATTTTAAAACATAATTAAAGTTAATTAAGTTAACAACAACCCTTATGATTGTCGATGCATGAATCAAAGTAAAAGGAAAAGGAAAAGGGATAAGAGAAATGAAAGTGAAAATATTAATAATAAAAAACTATTTATGATATAAAAATATAATAAGGAATGATTTAAACCTTATAAAATTAAATTTTTGTGTAATAATAAGTATGCCACAATGAATTAAAATTGAGACAAAGAGCCCTTACCTTAGGCCCTGTTCTATTTCGTCACATTTTTTCACTTTGTTTAATAAAATAATGTTTATTATAAGATGAATCCCAAACTTAATTATATTCCTTGTTTCATTTTTTATCAGTTCTAAACATTTTAATTTATTTATTAATATTCTTATTAAAGACACGATGGCTTAAAAACATGTTTTTATTAATATTATCTTGTTTTATTTTGATTTCATGATTTTGAAATTTATCATTTTTTAAAATTGTATATATAATCTTAGAATGAATTCAAATAAATTATATTACATAATTTATAATAAAAATCTATATAGGAAGTATCAATAAGAAACAAGCCTTTAGTTATGGGTTTTAAAGAGTTTATAAATTATAAAAAGCATATCCTACATGTGTTTCTAACTAAGAATACAATTAGTATATCTTTTCATGCATTAAGAGAAGGTCAAAAAAATACCCAATTTTTTTTCAAGTTTATTAAACCTAAGTGAATCTGATCCATAGCCTTCATCTATTTTTTTGTATCCAAACATAGGTTTCATTTCTAGGAAATCACAAATTCCTTACTTTTCCATAAATTCAAAATGTTTTTATGGTCATAAAGATTATTGATCATTATAAAGCCTTATTAAGGTATTATAATGATATGTAATAGTGTAATATCATTATTAATATAATAATTAATTTATAATAATTAATTTTAATAGCACTTCTCTTTTGAAATGATAACAGATTCAATAGATTTTTTAAAAAAAAGGAGGAAGTGAGGTTAGGAACCCTTAACTTGAAAAATAGAACCTTAACGATTGGGAGGAACACCATAAAACCATAGAAAATCTTCGGAGAGACTCTTGTAAGTGGAAATGATATGGAATTAATTCTCAATGTATTTGTAGTGGAGAGGAATAGGATAATGGGTGGGTATTTATTCCTAAGGAAGGGGTATTTTGGGTTAAAATTTTGATTTTTTTTATTTAATATAAATAATTTCAAGTGGAATTTATTCCCATGAAATTAGTTGTTTAATTATTAAATAAAGTTTTTTTTGAAATTTACACCAATAAAGAACCTAATGTAACATTTTAACCACTCCATTAAATACAAAAAATCACAATTTTTTTATAGGATAAAATATAACTTAGGTTCCAAAATGTAAAATATGACTTACAAATTCATATTAAAAATTTTAAATAAATTATTTATCTTTTTTAATATATTTTCAATTGTAAAAATGGTTACATAAATTTTTAATGCATAATTACATCATGATGATGTCATAAAATTTATGGTATTGATAAAAGTTGTGATTACTACTAGTCACTAAAAAATCAACATGCCATTTAAGTATCAAAATTCACCCTAAGTTTATTTTTACCAAATTATTCAAAAAATTAATTCATTTTTATCAAATTAAAATTCTAAATTTTATGAATTTATATTTTCAAATGAAAACATATAATATAATTAAAAACCATTTTTATTAAGGAAAATAACATTTTAAACCTTAAGTGTTCTTAATCAAATTTTATTTCAATTACTAATTAAATAACTGTTATTATTTTATTTTTTGGAATTGAAACTTTTAATTAGAATATTACACTAAAAGTGTTCAATTTAATTTATTAAAATAAAAATACACAGTATATATAATAAAACAATTCTTTGAAAAATAGGCCTTTGAACACTAAATGATTTTAATCACATATAACCATTAAATTTCATCAATTAATTATTATCAAAACACATATAATTATTATTATAAAATAATAAGGTGATTTATTTTTTAAAAATAATTAATTTGATCTATTTGTTTTATTTACTTGGGGTTTTACTCATCTTATAATTTTCTTATTGATATTTCACATTTTATACACATGATGTATTAATGTTTATCTTTAATTGTAAAATATATCATGGTTTATTTTGGTTTATTGTTATATATAATAAAATATATTCAATGTAATATTTATTTAAAGAAAAATAAGTACTACAATCTCTAGGTGTTACACACACCATATATAATAAACAATATGAGGCTTTACTTTTCAAAATTATTTTTCAAGAATATCATAATATATGATATAGTGTATCATGTTATAAAACTAAAATATTAAATAACTCAAGACCACAACACAATAATTTGATCATGTAAGGCTCTAACACATGAGCCACATGTTGGTTCCCCAAACTGGTTTACCACCTGACCTAGGCACACCTCTTCATACATCGTAGGTTATTGATTAGAATCAAGTGTCTAATATGTACTGTGGGGAGACTATACCCTCTTAATTAAAGTGAAACAACAATAGAAATTAATAAAAAATAACCCAATGATAATAAATAATAACCAATAAGGACCAAAATCTCATGATTAATCCTAAAATAAGGAAATGAACATAAACCAAAGAAATAAATATGGCATGCCATATAAGTATCAAGTGTTAAATGAAATCCCAAACTAAATACACACTGACATCTCCTAAGTGGGTCTTGACACCATGTTTGGTTCCCTCATCCATTCTTTATCCTGAATCCCAACTCATTCATCTAACATAAGTCTCTTGCCCTTATCATTTCGTACAAAGATAAAATCAATCTGGGTACTAATCATGTGGTCCATGTACAGTGTGAGTACAACTCAGTAGGCCACCACAAACAACGTCTAAAGAAATATCCATTATATTACAATGCATCCATTGAATAAATAATAAATATAAAATAGAAAATGTAAATAAGTTAAACATATATTATTATCTATTCAACCACATCATACCTACTTTATCTCATGCCAGATTCTGAACCATACAACATAGGGATTATAAAATTTACTCTTTTTATGGGATTTTGTTATTCAATTTAATCCCAATTTTATTCAGTTCACTAGAGTGTCAATTTGAGTACCATTAATTCACATTCATACATCAAGGGACTATAACATAAGTAGAGCACCCCATGGGTACATGGAGAATCAGTCCCTCCCTCATAACTCATTATTTAATTTTATATATAAATATACATTAGGGGCCTAGAGCATTAGTCTTGAACAACGTGGGTACTTGGAGCATTAGTCCCTCACCCAAAACTTTTTTGTTCACAATTTCACAAATATATATATATATATATATATATATATCAAGGTTTAACATCAGTGAAATTCATTCCAACCATTCACAACATAGTGCACCATTTTGTTAGTAAAAAATAAACATGGTTATTTACATTTATCAAATGGAACAACATGTGGAATCCCACATCTACCCATTAATAATCAATTATTACACAACTCATTAACCCTTCAAAGTCAATCCAATAAACCCTTTTAATCCCATTATCACCCCATGAAACATGGAATTATTTTAATTTCATATACCCATTATACCCCATTTAACATTAAAAGAATAATAATTTTAAGGATATTAACATAACCCATGGGTTTCCATTTTTCCCTATCTCATAATCTCCAATGGGACCAATGAGATCTGTGAAGGGTTTCACAATTACATGGGAATCAAATAATTTTTTTAATTTAAAATAATTTTCATGATGTGGAAATATAATAGTGCAACTATAAACATTTGATCATGATCAAAACTATGGGAATTAGAAATTATACCACAAACCTTATGATCGTTGGTGAATTCTCTCCAAACATTATCCATCAATTAAATATTGAATGGTCTAATTTACAATGGTAGAAAGGATATGGGATCAAAACCTAGGTTAAAGATCCAATAAACCAAGATCCATTAAAACCTAGATCTAAACTTCCAATAATGATAGGATTCATCCCTCTCCAGGAGAAGAGAAAGATAAGAGAGAGAAGAAAATAAAAAATATGATATCACAAATCGAAGAGGTTTCAATTACTTCCACAGGATCTTTGATTCGCAAGTAAAGGAGTAAAATGATCCTAGTAATCCTCTAAAGAGACTCAAAGAAAAAAGAAAACTATATTTGTTTGTGTTTTTTATGATTATGGAGATAAATTGGAGGGGGGTGTGGCTACATTTTTTGGTCAAGCCGTGTGACCCCTTCCTATTAATCAAAATGGGTTTCACCATTTGATATGGAAGCCACATAGATTGCTGGGGAAAGCTTCTTAGTTTGACCTAACCATGTGCTAAACATGTATATCCCTATTGGATTCCAATATTATCTAACTTCTCTAGAAATGAACTCGATGAAATAGTCAATCAAACTATAAAAAATAAAGGGTAAAAGAATTCCTCAAAATGAGAATGAGATGTCTCAAGAAAGGTCAATATATTAAAATCTACTCACCTTATAAAAAACATCCTTAAGATACACTCCTAAGCATCGCTAAGCTTCTGGGGTGGAAGGTTTTGGTCACCAGGCCTTCATATTTTCTTCCCTCTATCATGTTTCCTACTATACATAGCCATTTTTTTCATAGAAACCAGACTAACGAAATAGTATTTCCCCACAAAAAATTCTCACTAAGATCCAAAAAATGAATCAGATTCTCTTTAAAGGAAGTAGTAGCCTCAAGCTCAGCATCATCAACATCGATCACATGGGAAGTATCAGGGTGATACTGTCGAAGCTGTGACACATGAAAAACATCATACATAGAACTATACCTCTATGGAAGATCCAATTGATACACCATAAGTATGATTCTCTTCACAATCTCAAATGGACCAACAAACCTAGTCACTGACTTTCCCTACTTTTGAATTTGATGGTGATCTAATCTTGGAGTCCCATAAAGGAATAAACAGCCACCCACCTTAAATTCAATAAGTTGACAATGTTGATCAGCATAAGACTTCTGTCTACTCTATGGTGTAGTCATACTTTTAAAAATAAATTGAACTTTCTCATACATCTCCTACACATGACTTGGCTACAAAACTCTGAATCACCCACCTTCATCCAGTATAAAGGTAATCTATATAGCTTTCCATAAAGTGCTTCATATGGTTTCATTTGAATATTTTTCTAATAAATGTTTTTATAGGTGAACTCAAAAATTGATAAGTGATTCTCCCAAGATCCCTTAATGTCTAGAACACATTCCCTCAGGATTTCCTCCATCACCTAGATAATATGATTCAATTTTCCATTTTTATTTGGGTGAAAATATTCTCTTAGAAACAACTAATTACCAAGAACCTTCTTCAATACTTCCTAGAAGCATAAGGTAAAACATGGATCACAATATAAAACTCTACTTCACAAAACCATATGCAGATAGAATATATCTTATAAGTATATGTCACTCAACTAATCAACCATGAAACTCTCCTTAATTGTAAATAAATGGGATACTTTCATCAAATAGTCCACAATTACCCATATTGTGTCATTCTTCCAAGGGGTCCTTGGAAAACCCACCGAAAATTCTATGGTGATGTTATCCCACTCCTATTATGAAATAGAAAATGACTATAGTGAACCACCAGGTCATTGATGTTCAACCTTCACCTACTGATAATTGTATCATCATGTCACAAAACCTATAATCTACCTCTTAAAACCTATCCACCTATACTATTAATGCAGGTCACAGTACATTTTGGTCAAACCATGATGCACAGCCCACTTTAAAGCATGAAACTCAAGCATAAACTCCCCACACATACATGTAGGAAAAACAAGAGAGCCTCAGATGTAGATGATCTCATCCCCATTTATAGTGCAATCAAAAAGTAACACTCCACCTTCAAGACTTTCTGTCAAGGCCAAAAAATCTGGTTCCCCATACTTCCTCTCCTTGATCTAGCTCAAAAGTGTGAGTTCAACTAATAAGGATATGAGGGGCCTCTTTCCACATCCCTATTGTACCTCTATATAAATCTCAACAAGTAAAGTCATCATATTCTACTCATAGCTATACTCATAGAGTGCCAGATTCTTTGTCTTTCATCTCAAATAATTAGCAACATTGTTTCCCTTCATGGGTTTATAGGCTAGATAAAAGTCATATGACTATCTATAATCAACCCATCTATGATGTCATAGATTCAAATCCCATTGTGAAAAGATATAATTTATGATTTTTTGGTTATTATAAATAATAAACCTTTCACCCAATAGGTAATACCACTAACACTTTGAGGCATACACCATTGCAGCTAACTCTAGACCGTGTGTAAAAAAATTCTATTTTTGTGGTCTCAATTATCATTTTCTATACACCACAAATCAATCACTCTATATAAACATATCTCTAATTTTGATCCTGGATGCATCAAAACAAAAACTATAATCCTATCCCAACTCGGGTGGGATCAAAATTATTATAGTAGTCAAACACTTATTCAAATCTTGCAATGCATTCTCATATGATCCAGATAATACAAACTTGATAACCTTCTTGGTCAGAACAAAAATTAGTGCTTCCTAGTGAGAAAAATCTTTGATGAATCTTTGATAATAGCTAGATAAATTGAAAAATATTCAAATATCAATTTTTTTGGGGATGATCCAACAAAAAAACTACTGGATCATTCTCTAGGTCTATTGACACACTTTCCACAGAGATGATGTGACCCCTAAAATGTAACATTTAGATCAAAAATTGACAAATAGATAGCTTGGTATATAGACTATGATATCTCAGTGTACCAAAGATGATTTCAATATGTTTGGAATTATATTCATGAGTATAGGAGTACACTATGTTTTTATTAATGAAAAAACCACAAACTAATCTAAATATGGGTGGAAGATCCAGTTCATTAAGTCCATGAACACAACATGAGAATTTATCAAAACAAATGACATTATTATGAAATAATATGGTCCATTCCTGTTCCTAAAATTAGTTTATGGTATATCATAAGGTCTCACTCTCAGCTGATGATACCCTGACCTAAAAATAAATATTGAAGAATACACATGCTCCCCTAAAATTCTCAAATAGACCATCGATACATAGAAGATGATACTATTTCTTAACTATCATCTGGTTCCACTTTTAGTAATTTATACAAAAAAATAATGTCCCATCATCCTTATTAGACAAAAAAAACAAAATTATTCCAAGGTGACATACTCAAATGGATAAATAACTTATCCATAAATTCATCCATCTGATTATTAATCTATTGAAGGTTCGTTGGTGTTATTATGTATGGTGGAATGTAAACTGGCCTAGCCCAAGAATTGACTCAATTACAAACTCAACATCTCTAACAAGTGTAAATCCTGATTTATATTTAGTAAAAATATCCAAAAACTAATCCACTATGAGGGGATAAGAACTTTTCTTCACCCCCCCATCATCCAACAAAAGAGTCACAAACTGGGTGGTGAGCTCCCCCAATTTCTGATGAACTAGCCCTGCATGGCCTACTTGGATATCCTTTTATCCATGATGATCATAACTATTACCCTCATGAGATGTAAATGTTACTATCCTATGCTAAAAATTGATGTGGTCTCAATATGATACCTTCTATTCCATTCCCAAAATCAATTCAAAAAATAAAATGTAGAGTACATAAAAATCTAAAAGGAAATGATACACACAATCCTCGAAGGAACCTGCCTTACATAGATAGATTTCCTTCAAGCGTACACCCAATGATGTGTCAATCATCATAAAACCACTCACAGAATCCATTTTTATACACAAAAAAATCACAAATTTAGAAGATATAAAAGAATTTTAATTTCTTGTATCAAATAAAGTGATAGAAATCATAGAAGATACAATAATAGTACCTATGACTATCGACGGCCCAGAATCACTATCAACAAGTGAAGGATAAACTACATGTAATTGACTTCTCCCTATTCCATGTACTATAGTATGAGTTACACATACTACACTCCTCTTCTGATATGGGTACTCTTTATTTAAAGTACCACGACCTTCACCTCAACCACCATGACCAGTATAACTCCAACTGCCCGACTGGTACTGGGTAAAATACCCTATTCTAGTGCTCTGGTTGGGCCTAGATCCTCTATCACACCCCACTGATTGATGGTTCATACAATACCTCGGTAAGTGTACCATCTTGCTAAAAACTCTACAATCCACTAGTGGTTAGGGACACTGTGTTCAAATATGACATGACCTAATTCACTAATAGAAGAACAATTGATTACCACTCTCAGTAGTTGATCCTTCACCCCATCTACTCTATTTTCAACTAGAGTGGTTAACATTATCATAGAGACTCTTCCTAGACTCATAAGGCATAACTTATGGTCATCTAGTATAAACCACCTATACTATACTAGAAACCGCCTTCAGGTTCCCCTTAGAAATGAGAGCCTGATTCACCACCTCAATAAACTTATTTAAAAGGAATATATTAACTTGGGACTTAATGTCACATTTAATTCAATCCTGAAAACACCCCTATGCAGTTTCCTAATAACTACAAGCATTGAGACAAATCCCTTCAAGTATTGAAGTGACTAACATAGTCCATCACTGACATGCTTCCTTATGTCAACCACATAATCTCTTCCACCCTCTCATGTCTTAGTTTCTACTGTTAAAAGTGCTCCAAGAACTTCTCATGTAAGTTCTTCAATACCATTCCATCCAACTTCTCATCTTGATATTTAATATCCCACCAATGATTCACTTATCCTCTTAACATATAAACATACTACTTGAATCTATTCTCTGTAAGAATCTCTAAATGGTCAAGAATTTTCTAGACAGAATCAATCTACAACTTAGCTAACTCAGGTCCACCATCTCTAATAAAGGTCATAGGGTGTTGCAACTAAAAGTATTGATTCATATCAGACATATTCTGTGCATCCTACTGTGGGTCTCTCCCCAAAATAATCCTAAAACAAGTGAAATTCTCACAAAACCTCTCTTCCTATCCTTCACCCAAAACTAATGGATCCTTTTATCCTACTATTATAGGATCATTTCTAGAAATGTTCTTCTATTGTCCTACCATAAAACATAATTGTTGGGGTATGTATCTATAATGATAAGCCCTCATCTTAGGACACATAATACATCATTAAACCATTTACCTATGATGGATTCACATAAATTTAAAACATGTCATCTCTCAAACATTACCCAACCATCAAAACTACGACACTATCACAAACCCTCAACCATCCCTAACATGGGCCATGACTAACATAAGGTAAAATGTTTCATATTCATAATTTTTCTATTAGAAACCCTTTTAAAAATTTAAAATTACAAAATTTAACATATTTTTTCCATTATTAATTGACCATTAAGGACTATTTATTTTAAATTACTCAAATAAATAAAAAAATTCAACTCCCACAACCCACTCATAACATGTTTTTACATGCATGCCTAACATGATGCATGTCACATAAATTTATTAGTGCCTAGAATGATGCATGCATACTCAACTCTAATGCCAAACTGATTTATGAGAAAAATATTAGAAAGAAATAACAGCACACAACAAGTGCATCACCCTTGGTGAAATAACATACTATTGTAACAGAAAACATGATGAACATAAATCCCACCCTAGGTACATGGGTTTTCCCATACACATGGTTTAACTACTCCCATTCACAAGATCGTGACTAAGCCCTGACTCATACTAGTCTCCTTTTTACCATTCCCTAAAAATAATATAACTAAAGAGAAAATAAAAAATCATTTGATATCGTATTATACCATCTAGGCATGGGTTCCACATGTCGGTGGCCTGATCTAGTTCACCACATGATCTCAAATGAGCCTCCCCATACTCAAGTTGATCATGACTAGCAGCGAGGGTCTAATATTTACTATGGGTATACTACACTCTCTTTATCAAAGTGGGAAAACAAGATAAACTATAAAAAATAACCAAATGATAATAAAAAATAACCAATAAGGACCAATATATCAGGATGAAACCCAAAATTGAGAAATGAACATAAACAAAAGTAATAAATATGTCATTCTATAAAGGTTCCAAGCATCTAATGAAAACCCAATAAAGACACACTGGCATCTCCCAAGTGGGTCCCGACACTATATATGGTTCCCTCATCCATTCTATATCTTGAATCCAAAATCAATCATATAACATAAGTCTCTTGACCTTATCCTATCCTACACACATAAAGACAATTCTGGTACCATTTAGGAGACCCTGGTAGGGTGTGTGTAAAAATCAATAGTCCATGACCAATGAAATATAAAGAAATATCTAGTCTATAATAGTGTATTCAGTTATATAAAGAATAAAGATCAAATGAAAAAATGGAACATTTTTCACATTTATTATTCTTTAATCAACCACATCATACATGATTTGGACGATGCTAAAGTTTGGGCCACGCAACATAGGGATTTTACACTTTACTCTTAATAGGATTTCATTATTCAATTCAATTTAAATTTCATTAGGAACCCTAGATCATCATATTTATACATCAAGGGCCTAGAGAATTAGTCTGGATCCCCATGGGTACTTGGATCATCAGTCCCTCACCCATAACTCATTATCCACATTCACATATAAATATACATCATGGTCATAGAGAATCAATTTGGAATCCCATGGGTACTTAGATCATAATTCTCTCACCCAAAACCCATTGTTCATAGTTTCATATATATATATATAAATATATATATATATTATGGTTCATCATCAATGGACTTCTTGTCAATAATTCATGATATGGTGTGCCATTTCATTAACCAAACATAACCACTATTCTTTACTTTTATCACCAAGAAGAACATGTGCAATACCCCATTTAGCCATTTATCATCAATTATTACACAACTCATTAACCCCTCAAGGTTAAGTCAACCAAAGCTTTTAATATCATTATCAGACCATGAAACATGGATTTAGTTCAATTTAATATACCCATTATTCCTTTTTAATTTACAAGAATAATCACTTTAGTGATATGAAAATACCCCATGGTATTCCACCATGCTCAGTCTCATAATCTGTAGTGGGTCCAATGGGATCTGTGAAGGGTCTCACAATTACATGGGAATCAAATCATTTTTCAAATTTAAAAATAACTTTAGAACATAGAAACAAATATCTATAGCTAAAAACATGAGATCATGATCAAAAATATTTGAATTAACAATTATACCACTAACATTATGATCATTGGGGAATGATCTCCATACCTTATCCCTCAATTCGATGTTGAGCATCCAAATTCACAATGGTGGAGAAGATCTAGGATCAAAACCATGGATCAAGATCCAATAAAAAAGATCCATTAAAATGTATATCTAAACCATAAAAATTTGGAGAATTCATAAATCAATAAAGGGGGATAAATATGGGAGATAGAGGAACCAAAACAAGGAAGATATCATATATGAGAAAGGTGTCATTTTATTTGACCGTGTCTTTTATTACATGGAAAGGAGTTTTAGGATCCTAGGAATCCTGTTAAGAGCCTCCAAGAAAAACGAAAACTATATTAATCCAAGTGGGTGTGGTTAGGGATATAAACCGATGGTCTATAAAATTTTAAATAAATTTTCAATGGTTAAAAATACCACACACAAGGATTTTGGGATGGGCTGTATGGTTAGAAAAATTGTGTTCCCTAACCATGAACCCATACTCTCTAGGGTGCACAGTTTCTCATAGGTGGTTACATAGTTTGAAAAATCAGGTGCCAACCATGAAAACCCCCTCCATCAAAGGGTTCATGGTTTGGGAGCATGGATGCACAATTTTATTCAAATTATGTGCCCCTTCCAATGGCTCAAAATATGGATTAGAGTTTACTGGGGATAAACACATGATTTTACCTAACTATGCACCAACCATGTACAACCCCATGGGGTTAAAAAATTATTTAAATTCACTTAAAATGACCCTAAAGTAATACCCAACCAAATTATAAAAAAAAAAGGTAAAATAATACCTAAAAATGAGAATGATATGTCTCAATAAAGGTTAATATCTTACAGATCAACAATAAAAATATATTGTACTATACGATACCATAAGATAGAAAGATTTTCAAAATCTATATTTTCTATATTAATAAACATATTTAGAAGATTTATTTGAGACTTCTTAAGGATTTTGTTACAATATTATAAACCTAAAATATAGTAAAATGAAATAACAAAACCAACCTAAATTTTTTCATGAGGTGATTTAGATAAATCTAAAGAAATAAATGAATAATATTTATAGTTATATATATTTACATTATTTAATTATGTTTTATGAACATCAATAGTCCCCATAATTTGATTATTATCTCCTTAAATAATAAAAAAGAAATATAAATCTTGAATGATATTTGAATAATATCTCAAATTCCTATGGTGATCAATCATGTCAAGAATAAAGGAAGAAGAGTTGGTAGACTATAACTTGGAAAATCTCTTACTTCTTAGATTCCCATTTTTTAATTTTCAATCACATTTTATAGCACCGCCATACTTATTGAGATGGTATCCAAAGGTTTAAAACATTTCATTGGAATTATGTGATGCCAAGTTGATCATCTAAACTTTGTAATGTTTTCTATCACATAATGATAAAATCTTTTAATATTTAAATAGGAAACATTCATAACCCCCATTAAAACACCATTTGATGATGTATAAACTAATCTAATTTTAGGTAAGATCTTAGGAGGAAGGCATGTGAGCTAGGGTTTGTGCATGGATATTGTCTCCCTAGGTGACAATGGTCTCTGATCAGGTCCCTCCTCCCTTGGTGGAGGGGGGATCTTTGTCACTCTCTGGCGATCGTCGGATCCTACCCTTCTCAAACCCTTATTGTCTGCCTTCGTTCCCGAAAATCTCTCTCTTCCCCAAAGTTTCTGAGCTCTTCGATGGGATTCTATAGCTCTTGATCATGGCTCAAGAGTTCATTGATGATTCCTATTTTCTGAACCTGACTTTGATTGCACACTTCAAGCAACGACGTCGACCCATGTATCTTTTGATCATTTTATCTTCAATTCATGGAATCTACAGGAGCACATCAAAGTGGGTCTCCTTTACTGAAGGGATATTATGATTTGATTTTATTCAGAAGAAGACATGATACTCACATGGTCTTCGGATCCGTGATCTTGTGATGGATTTTGATTTTTTCTCTTTCGATAGACATATGACTATCACATGAAGCGGGATTCTCCGATTGCAGAAATTTGGGTAAGAAATCCAGAACTACCGCTGCCATTTTATAATCATTCTTTCATTCGTATGATTGGGAATTTGGTTCGCTGTTACCTTTTCTCAAATAGTAGAACTAGGGATTTTTTCATCCTGTGTCACTAAGAATTTGTATTGAAGTGTATTTATCTAGACCTATGGTTAAATTTATCTTCATTGTTGTGAGTGGGGAGTTTAGATATAAAATTTTTTTTGTTTTTGAATCATGGATTGATTACTGCCCCTGGTGTTTCAAAATTGGGCATCAGAAGGGAATGTGTAGTGGTAGAAGGGTGGTCTCGTAGGTGGTTCTGGATGGACAGGTCAGGGTGGCCTTGAATTATCAGTAGGTAAATTAGGAACTAGTCACTGGGAAGCTGACAGTGCCTTGTCTTATTAGTGATAACGTAGTAAAAGGCACCCCAACGAAGGCAGTGGAGCAATTATTGAACCCGAGTGTGGACAAGGTGTTTGATAGTCTGAAATGTGATCTAGGGGTGCTCAATACAAGAGAATTGGTGGCCACTGTGCAAAAAGTTGTTGAACCTGCAGGGAGCAATGAAGAAGTGAGGGATGGTCCTACAATGGAAGTGTAGGTAGGAGACTCATTTGAAGAAACTGGCGAGTGGGTGAGGATATCAACTGGGATGCAGCCAAATACTGAGAAAGTGGCTTATGGATCGACAAAGTCCACTTATTGGGTCATATTATTTCATAATCATGAGTATCTATTGACCCTAAAAAGGTTAGTGTTGTAGTTTCTTGGGAGCAGCCCAAGAACATGTTTGATATCAGAAGCTTCTTAGGGCTCACTAGATATTAAATTCACTTCATAAATGACTTATCACATCTTTCTTTACCTCTTACCGGTATTACAAAGAAGGGTTTTAACTTTCTGTTGTCAAAGGAATGTTAGAAATCCTTTCAGGAGCTGAAAGGGAGGCTTGTTTCAGCACCAATTCTGATTCTTCCAGAATGAGGTAAGAGTTATATCATCTTCTGCGATGAATAATGCATTAGACTAAAAGAAATATTGATGCAGGAAGACAAAGTTGTTGCATAAGGATCTCGGTAGTTGAGGCCTTACAATAGAAATTACCTAACACACAACATTGAGCTAGTAGTAATTGTCCATGCCTTACGTTGCTGGAGACACTATATGTTGGGTGAGTGCTTTGTGGTGTATACAGATCACAAAAGCCTCAAGTATATCTTTTCGCAGTGTGGCTTGAATCTCCGAAAGTGGAGATGGGTCGAGTATCTATAATCCTTTGATTTTGATCTTGTCTATTTTTCTGGGAATGGCAATGTGGTCACTGATTCACTGAGTCATAAAACTAAAACGCAAGTCATACATGAATCCAATGATGAATAGAAGATAATAGCCATATTTTCTGAGCTTTATCTAGTGATTCAAGACAATCGCGAGCAGTCTTACCTCTCAGCCTTAATAGTTACCACTTCCCTCCTTGAGAAGGTAACGAGTAGGCAGTTTTCAGATCCTAAAGGTTTGGTTATCCGTGAGAGTATATCAGGAGATAAACCACCTTCGAATTGGTTTGTGGACAGAGACAATGTCCTATATCTACGTGGATGTATTTGGGTTCCAGAATATGTGAAAGAGGAGTTGATCAAAGAGTCCCACGCTTCTCAGTGGGCAGTTCATCCAGGCATCTCAAAGATGTATCAAGATATGCAACACCAGTATTAGTGTCTTGGGATGAAATGTCAGATTGCAGGATTCATCACTAGGTGTTCCACCTGTCAGCAGGTGAACGTAGAGCACTAGAGACCTGTAGGCTTGTTATAGCCGCTTCCAACCCCATAATGTAAATAGGAATATGTTTTTATGGATTTTGTAGTTGGATTACCTAGGTCTCCAAGGAGCAACGACACAATCTGGTTAGTCATTGAATGAATAACGAAATCATCCCACTTCATTCCTATTTGGGAGACTTTCTCAGTTGATGAGATGATAAGACTGTATATCCATGGGATATTATGACTACACGGAGTACTATGTACTATCATTTTAGATAGGGATGATCGTTTCACTTCACGGTTCTAGTAGTGTCTTCAGAAAGCTATGGGAACTTAGGTGCTTCTAAGCACAACTTTTCACCCTCAAACCAATGGAGAATCAGAATGGACAATACAAGTTTTGTAGGATATTCTCCGAGCATGAATCCTTGATTTCTGTGGTTCTTGGGAGAATCATATCCCTCTTGTATAGTTCCCCTATAATAACAATTTTCATGAGATGATTCAGATGTCTTATATTGAGGCCTTATATGTTAGGCCATACCGTTCACCCTTGTGCTAGCTAGAGGTAGGTGAGATAGACCTACTAGGTCATTGTCTCATTCAGGAGACTTCAGAATAGGTACAACTGATCAAGAAGCATATGAATACAGCTCCGTCTAGACAGAAATCATATGCTGATCGCTGTTGACGACCTCTTGAGTTTGAGGTTGGGGATCATGTTTTTCATTGGGTATCACCTAGGCTTGGGCATAGATAGTTACAGAAGTAGGGAAAGTTGTCGCCTCGTTACGTTGGTCCATTTGAAATTCTAGATAGAGTTGGGATGGTAGCCTATCAATTGCAACTACCTCAGAGGTACAGTGCCATGCACGACGTCTTTGATGTCTCACAACTTCACCAATATCATGCTAACCCATCTCATACCTTTGATCCCGAGGGAGTTGAGTTAGAAGCCGATGCTACCTTTGATCTATATCTTGTATGCATCATTGAACACTTGGGAGAGGGAAGATAATGTTTGTGCTCAATGGCTTGATTTTTTCTCAAATTGTGTTTCCTTACCCTTTGAAGGAGAACTCGGGGGCAAGTTCTTTTAAGGTGGAAGATTGTAAGAACCTTATTTTTTTACTTAGGTATGGATCCTTTTATTTTAGGTCTAAATGTTTACTTTGGACCTAAAATGGATGCCTAATGAGTTAGAAAAGGTTCTAAGGGTGTCTGGGGCTTGTTCGGAGCATGAAAACCATATTTTGGGAGAAAACAGAATATGTGCATGGTTTAGAGTAAACTATACATGATTTCCGGATAGTTTTCCAAACCGTGCAGATGGTGTTTTTTCGAACAGTGTCACCTTGCATAGTTGGTGCACAAACGTGCATACAAACCATGAAAATGCCCATTTTTCACAGGTAACCATGCATGGATGGCGTGCAGTTTGATCGAACCATGCAGAGGAAGACTTTTTAGGTAGAACCATATCGCACGGTTTGTGCATGGTTTGACAAACTGTGCGCATTCTAAAAACCTGTGTAAAATGTCTAAAACACCCTTAATGATTTATTATGCCAAACCCTTCCTCCCTAATCCAAGTTTATATAGGATTTACCTAATTCTCTCTCATTTTGGCGCTTTTTGAAGGTCAAATCTATGAATCAAGAGATATCCTTCATCCAGAATCCGATTGAGCTTTCGTTCATCACATTGGATGCGTAACTGTAAGTAATCAAGTTCCGTTTAACCTTTCTTCTTCTCTTTCACTCTCTACCTAAATATCGCATTGTGAGAATTTTTCACCTTTTCTTAGATCTACTTAGATCCAAGGAAAATCGTGGGCCGATACCGAAGGAGAAGGATCATACAATTCTAAGGTGGGTGGTCTATAACTCATCCCTAAAGTTTGTTGTTTTTGGAATGTTTGTGTGGGGCCCAACAGTTTCGTTGGGAACCATTTCATAAATTTACATTCGAGGATTATACTTGTTAGAATTGTATGGTTATTCTCTTTTCAAATATGTGATTAGTTGTTAGTGGTTACACCCACAAATCAATCTATCTCATGTTGAAGGTTATGCCATAATTGGGTTTTTAGTGTTCCGGCACATTTGAGCCATCGTTTGGGTGTGCATTTGCTTGACCTTTCTAAAGGTGAGTCTTCTTATCATAAATTTATTATTATTATCAAAAATTTCATAATGGAATATACCATGTATGGTCACCACTTGAACCACCTAAGGTAAGTTCTTCCAAATGGTTATTAAAAGTGAAATGTGAAATGTAAAATGGAATGTATACTAAGTATATAACATGGCCTTATTTAAAGAGATTGAATAAAGGTTATATGTCTGTAGAACCCCCTTCCATGTTGATGGAAGGTAGCAGAGTTAACCTCAATAATTGAATATTCCTTAATGGTTAACTAAGACTTGATTAAATGGTTGCAATGCTACTTAGCCTATTCACACTAATGGAAGACAAGGCTTGGACCAATGAATAAATAGTTTCAACTCTACTTGACCTATCCACACTAATGGAAGGAAAGAATTGAACCAAATAAATTCCTACATTACATAATATGAAATAGGAATGGACTGACTCAAGCACTCCTTAGATTTAGAGAAGAGAATACCTTATGTCTCAGAAACCCCATTCTTATTCAAGGATACAGTTTGCTTAGCCTGATACCCACCTAGACACTGGTTATTGTCTATTCCTTGGATGCCCGATATACTACCACATGGTTCCTTTCATTATTACAAGATACCTTGGATACACTCCTTGGATCCATCATTGACTAGTAGGTTCCATGGTGAAATCCCATAGGGTCGTGTCTTTGCTTATCCCCATTTTACCTTGGCTGATCACCTTGGACTCGGTAGGCGCCTCATTGTGGAATGCCTTAGATTAAACTCCCTGGATTACACTCTTACCCCTTATCTAGACTCAGATACTACTGAGTTAGATTTCCATTAGTTTATGTTACCAGGGTTTTTACCCTGGAAATCCTTCATTGGATATCATTTTTAGGTTGTCTTGTTATGTATTAGGACCTTCACTACTTATACTATCACGAGGTGATGTCAGTGTTGGATATGCCTCATGAGACCTATTAACATGAAGTAGTAATTGATTAATTAATGAACTATTTACATGTTCAGAAACCAGATGAGGGATGAAGCAGGTACTTGGGTATTTAATTATATCGTATTTCTTATTTTACTTTATATATGCATGCCTGCACACTATTATATTCCATTATATAGACTGGATATTATAGACACCATTAGTGGTTGACCACTGAGATTTATCTCACACCCTCTTCAGGCACCGTTTGGTACCCGGAGTAGATTACATGGTTTCGGGTATTGACAAAGGGAAGCATAAAACTTCCAACACTTGATTATATGATGATAAGATGGAGTTTGATGGCAGATGACCGAGTAGGATCTTAGTATGCTTGGGGTAACCTTTATTTTTTTTACCTTGTGGAACATGTTATGCCTGCTATATTGTATCCATGTTTTCTAGTTTTTTAGTGAAAATACATTACATCATCATTGATCCAGTTGATATAGTTATTATTATTATTCTCTTTTATCTATTGCATTAGTTTTCTTCTGCTGTTTATTTATATTGTTTATACTATTCCCTATTCATTATTTTCCTTCTGATGTGATATATTAATCTAATGAGGGAACAGTCTTCCCATAGACACACCCCATGACCTCTATTTTATCCTAAAACCTATGGAGTTTGGGAAGATGCGCTTGAGTCCATGTGGACCACTAGGCTCTGGGCACCCATTAAGTGGAATCCAGGTTTGGGTCGTCACAAAATTCTTGGTTAAGGCCTTCTTAGTGATTCTAATAAGGAAGAATCCTAGTTAACCCTATGGTAATAACTAGAAATTCCTAAAAATATTTGGATCTCCAAAACATTCTTTGGCCTCTCTAAATGAACTATAACATCAAACTTCTTAGGTTCTAAAAATATGTTATCCACTAATATCATTTTCCCAATGAAGTGTACATTATCAATCCAAACCATACATTTTGAGATCATGGCATATAGTTGATGCTCCCTATGTTTTCTCAAAATGATATCTAGATATCGAGCATGTTTCTCCTTAAATTGGAAATACATGATGATATGATTGAAAAATATGGCTACAAAATTATCTAAATTAGGGTGGAAGACCCAATTCATCACAGCCATGAACACTACCAGTATATTTTTCAAACTAAATGAAATCACTACATACCCACAAAATACCTTGATACTCTTAAATATATTATGTGGTATATCAAAATACCTCACTATAAAATGATGATAACTTGATATCAAATCAGTCTTAGGGAACACTTTAGCACCTCTAAGTTAATCAAATAGTCAATCGATACATAGAAGTGGATATAAGTTCATTTATATCAATTAGTATAAACTATAATAGTCTGCACATATTCTCAATGATTTATTTGAATTTTTATGGAAAACACTATGGTACCCCAAGGGGACATAATCATTCATATGAAACCCCTCACCTCGAAGTCGTTCAATTGAGCCTTCTTCTCTCATAGCTACGTAGGATCCATCTTAAATGGTGGAATAGATATATTCTCCATACCTAATAAGAACACAATTATAAAATCAAAATATACCTTTGGTGGTAACCTAGAGAAGTACTTGGGAAATACATCTAGGAACCTGTCGATGATAGTAGGACATACTGACTGATGTTTCTATCTATCATCCAAAATTACTCTATAAAAATGGGCTATGATTCTACTAGATACATAAATGTAGGTCCTAAATAACTAGATTTCATATCCAACTCTCTAATATATACATAATCATCACCCTTGAAAAATATAATTCCACCCACTGATGAATCAAATTGATATAATACACACATCACTACATGGGGGGTTTTAATTATAGTCACAAACTAGAATCACAATTTTCATGTCACTCAAATTTATTATTTATTAGTTATTATAATTTTTGATTAATAAAAGTATATCAATCTAAAATTTACTTATGTAGTTAATTTTCAATGGAAAGAAAAATAGATAAATTGAGATGAACTATCTGATAGAAATGGTTACATTGTGAAAATAAAGATGCAATGTAAAAAAAATTAAGAAGTCAACATTGAGAATCCTCAAGATTCTAAAAATTTATTTATTGCTAATATAATTTCAATCAAATAAAAATGTTTCTTTTACCCAATTTATTTGGAAAATCTATAGAGTTGATCTTATGTATCCAATATCCACAACCAAAACATCCTTGACTATATAACTGTTGTAATGTATGATGTTCTAATCCTGAATATTCATTGATTATTATCTCATTGGTGAAAATAAGTATCTAATGCACCAAGACCCACTTAAATATGATTATCAACCACAACTCTACACCATAAATTCATCA
Source organism: Viscum album (assembly GCA_963277665.1). Lineage (NCBI taxonomy): Eukaryota > Viridiplantae > Streptophyta > Magnoliopsida > Santalales > Viscaceae > Viscum > Viscum album. Next base: position 1,000,333,794 of record OY728135.1, read on the forward strand.
AACATGATGATTTGGACAATACATATTCTATCCCTAAAATCTCATCAATATCTTTTGAAAATAGGAATGTTATATACATGGAATTGATCATGGAAAATTGTACAATGAGAAAATAAAAAGGAAATACCAAGAGGATTACAAGAATATTCACAGTGGTAGCACCTAAGGAGCTGGGTTTGTAGTAGAGTTGGGTTTTTAAAAGAAGGAGGGAATCACATTAGAGGTGGGGTTCAGAGCCATAGGTGGGGTATACAGAGGAGGTGGGTTCATGGAAAAGGAAGATATCATGGTGAAGGTGGGGTTTAGTGAACAACGTAGGTGATGTTTGTTGGAACCAAGGTTGTTCGTTGATAATAACAGAGTTTGGTTTTGTGTTTGTTGTCAATATCCACACAAATGACTAGGGAGTTTTCAAGGAATGCGGTCATATGATTGGGGCTAAAAGTAGTAATAATGGTGATGTTGTTTCCCAGTGTTTTCCAAATTTTAGGGCCTCAAAAATCACGATTTTGGCAATGGTACATCGTGAAGGCGCGCGGTATATAGTGCAAGCACACAGTACGTAGGGAATGCACGTGGTACGTGGTACAAGCTCCTGGTACATGGTGAAGGCACACGATACATGGTGCATGCATGCATTATGCGGTGTAGGAAGTGGGAATAGTATGTGGAGTAGTGCACAGAATCGAAAATAGTTCATAGCAATGGTATGCGGTGGAGGAATTCAGTACGTGGAATGATGAAGGTTGAAATGAAAAATGGTTCGCAGTGATGGTACATAGTGAAAGCATGCAGTATGCGGATGATGAAGGTTGGTGGGATTGTTGCGGTACACAGTGGAGGCTAACTGTTTGCAGATGGAGTGAAGATTTTATAACATTGAAAATTTGGGTAAAACAGATTAGTAATTTTTGTGGAGTTTTGTGCTTATTTAAGGAACAATAATCCCCTTTGTTATGTGAGGAGATTGGAGATTAGAATTTTGGGATGAAATTTGGAGAATTCCGAAGTGGTTTGCAGAAGAGAATATGGTACATGGAGAGACTCATTCGCATTAGGAAAATATTCCATAGAAGAGTGTGTGGTTCACGCTGAAAGCTCTTACTATAAGTGGTAGAGCAAGGTAGTACGTGGAGTAGGAAGGTACGAGGGGGTGTGGAGCTATACATGGAGTAGGGCGGAACGTGCAATAGCACATTTCACAGAGGAGCTAGATGGTATGCAGAGGAGTAGGATGGTACACGAAAACAACAGTGGTACACGGAAACAACAATAGTATGCGGAACACCCAAGGAAGTCTAAAAATTGGCCAAATCAGTTTGCGAAATTAATTTCTATAACATATCAGTATAAGAGAAAATAAATTAAATCTATGGGTGATTACAGGACTTCAACAGAGCATCCACTTATAGTTGAGTATACATGATTTAATGTTAAACAATTGAAGCAAACTTCAAGTCGATAATATTAGTAAAGGTTCTTCCGGTGCAGTGTGTAAGGGGGAGTCAGCATAAGTGATCTGAGGGATGAAATGTGCTATCCATAAAAACTTGTAAAGGGAGTGTGCCTGAAACATAGTGAATTTCCTAAACACTTATAATCCACAACTTTTGAATATTACTAGTTTTGGTATGACTGACACACTGTAGGTGTATGATCCTTGGACGTAGCCCTTAATGGTGAACCATGTATAATTACTATGTCGTTTCTTTGCATGTGATTGTTGATTTTCTACACAATCTCTTCAGACAGGTTTAACAAGTTCCTACCGACGTGGGAACAAGATCTATCAGTCTAAAAGAAAATGTTGACACCCTGATTCAACCCTCCCATCTTAGGGTGTTATGGGGTCCTTCAAGTGGTATCAAAGGGTAAAGGTTGGTGGTGTTGAATCTGTCTTCTACTATCATGGAGAATCCAGTCAACGTTAGGGGAGTTCCCCTCTTTGATGGAAGTAATTTTCAAATATGGAAAAAGCAGGATGAGATATCACCTAAGATCTCTTGGAATGGAATTCTTATTTGATAATGAACAGGGAATACAAGTCACTGATCCTATAGGACTGTCGATAATAGACACAAACATAAAATTTCTTGATGCTGATGTAAAAGAACAAAATGCTCTCACTGCAGCCCTTTCTGATCAGATTTATCTAAAGTTAATGAGTTTCACATCTGCCAAGTCAATGTTAGATAAAGAGGAAAATATTTATGAAGTATATAGAAATGTGATTAAGGAAAAATTTAAAGTTCTAGATAATAGGATTGATGATATGAAGATGTACCCTAATGAGAATGCAGAGTCCTTCTTCAATCGTATTACTAAAGTTGTAGTAGAAATCTGATGTGTGGGTAAAGAAATCAAAGACATTGACATAGTGAAGAAAATATTGAGAATACATACACCCCTTTACAATGGAAATGTGTCAGCCCTTGAGGAAAGAGATCTCTCCAAACTCTCAATGGATGATCTTATGAGCAATCTTTCAGATTATGAAATGAGAATCAAACCAGAAAAAGCTACGACTCATGTGAGAAAGAAAATGGAATTCAAAGCCATGGAAATAATAAAAGTTTCAAGAGATAGTAGTGATATAGGTGATGAGGAAAAAAAACACTTTCTCTCATTGCCAAGAATCTCAAGTAGGGAACAGGGAAATTTGAAGTCAAGCTACCTCTGGCTTGTTTTCACTATGGAAGAGTTTAGCACATTACATCTAAGTGCTCAAGAAAATTTGATGATGAAGAAAGCAAAGTTGAAAAAATGGAGAAGCCTAGGAAAGGATTCTTCAAAAATGGAAACATAAAATTTTCAAAGAAAGTATAGAAGAAGTGTTTTGTTTGCGAGGAGGAAGATGATGATAATGAATTTTGTGAGGAAGAAGAACCATAATATAAGACTGGTAACCATGCCTCCATGATGGATACCATTGAAAAGTCAGAAACATTGATAGATTAAGCTAGAGATAATAATTTGACTACTAATGTCAATACCAAGTTTTAACATAAGGATGATTTTGTTAAGCTTTAGATTAAATGTAATAGATGTAATAAGTGGAAATAAACGGTGAAGGAATCATCAGAATATATTGATCAGTTGGAAGCAGAAACTGAACGACTGGAAGAACTGGTGAAAGTTCAATCATCAATCCTTGAAAGTACAGATGATGTTGTGGAACTAAAACTCAGAATTTAAGAACAAGAAAAGGTCATCAATGACCTTACCTTGAGATTGGAGGAGAAGTCCAAGACCGTTGAAGGACTTGAAGAAGAATTTGTTACTCTGACAAGTAAACTCGAAAGTGAATCAATTTCAAAAGAAGTAAAGAAGAAAATATAATTTGGAAGGTTCTCAGATGCTAAGCTGCTAGAGAGGTCAAAAATAGGTTCTGATAGAGTAGAAAATGTCTTGAATGATAAAAGACCCACATTCATGGGAAATGGTGGAATTGGTTGTGATGCTAAAATGTCAAATTCTATAAATAAAGTGAACCAGAATGAAGGCAAGATGAAAGTTGATCACGTTGAAAAGTCACCAGAAGTGCTGAAAATGAAACCCCTAAATCAAACTGAAAGGAGAATTGAAGATTATCCTCGAGTCTACAGAAATGATAGGCATTTAAACTATTTTCCTAAGGAATAAGTCATGAGTATAAATACAAGTGATACGACATTTCTTTTCATGAAGTGTCAATTTTGTGGCTATCTGGGCCGTACCATGTCATACTGTGAAGAGGCAAGGATCTATTTAAATGGGGAAGAGTTGAGAGTTCAACAAAGGAGAACATATTAATATCTCACTTCTTATAGAAGAAATAATTTCTATGGATGTTTTTTTCACTATTCTAACTTTGTCCATAAAGCTATATATTACAGGAAAAGGTATGACATGAAAAATTCTTTCAATACTCAGAGAAGAGTCAATACAAATCAACCAAACAATGTTGATATTTCAAGATGGTTTTATCCTTTGGAAGAAGAATTTGAATATAAAGAAATTTTGTACATGGAAGAGAGAATTGAAAGACCATCATCATCCTACAATTAATCCAATATCTAATGGAAAGAAAAGAAAAAAATGGAAAAGTCCAATTTTATAGAATTATCCCTCAATGCTACAAAGTACAAAACCATCGGGATTTTTGATAGAGGATGTTCATCCCACATGATGATTAATGTAGAAATATTAAAGAATGTTGAGAAAAAGGTCAATGGAATAGTGAGGTTCGGTAATGATGGTGCTTTGAAGATAAAAGATAGTGGTAGTACTGATCTAGGTAATAGAGAGCTAAAGAAAACTAAAGTCCTTTTTGTAGACAGTCTCCGTCACAATATTCATAGTGTGATTCAACTCTATGACTCAGTTCTTATTGTGAAATTCAATCAGAATGGATGTACTATAATTGGAAATTACAAGAATTCTCTCATGAAAGACTGTAGAACAGATGACAACTTATATCAAGTTGACAGCAAAGAGAAAATTTTATACTTAACGGTTGAAGAGGAAAACAACTTATGGAATCGAATATTGGGGAACATCAATCATAAAATACATGGAAAAGATATATAAGAAGAAATGATTCATGGACATCCCTAATCTAAAGCATGAATGAGAAAAGATCTGTAATGTGTGTATGCGAGGAAAACTGGTCTGCAGTTCCTACTGGCCAAAGAAGAAAAAATTATCAAATTTCCTTGAACTCATCCATACAGATGTATGTGGACAGATAAATGTTACTGGAACACATAGAGAAATGTACTTTTTTTCTTTTCATAGATTATTATAGTAGATTGGAATGTGTGATCTTTGTATACAGGAAGCGACAAGTGCTTGATTGCATGAAAACCCATCATCTAATTGCCGAGAATGATACTGGACATAAGATCAAAGTCGTACGGTATGAAAATAGAGGGGAATACACATCCATTGAATTTGAAAATTACCTATAGAAGCATGTTATGTTACATGAGGTGGCTTCTATGAGAACTCTATATAAAAATGGAGTTTTTGAGTGTAGGGATCAACAGGTAAACAACACGACTAGAACTATGCTGATTGAGATTTTTATTCCTCGACATTACTGGAAAGAGGTGGTACAAGAAGAAATGTATATTCAAAATAAAATAGGGCTATATATGGGTGAGACAAAGACACCCTTTGAATTTTGGAATGGAAGGAAGCCCTCTTTGAAATATTTTCGTGTTTTTGGAAGAAAATGTTTTATCCGAAACAAAGAATGGAATCAAGGGAAGTATGGAGACAATGTAGATAAAGAAATATTTCTTGGATACTCAATGAACAACAAAGTCTACAAGTGTTTCAATATTCTCTTGGGAAGAATTGTAGAAATCAGTGATGTAAAGATCATTTAAAAGAATAACATGAATGCTTCAAGGAATTCTTATATTGATGTGATAGAAGTTTAAGAAGGATGTGAAAATGGAAAAAATGTTCATACAGAGGTAGAGGAAGGTGTGAAAAACTCTTAAGAGTCACATCATGATGTTGACTTGAAGAAGAATCAGAAGAGGAATCCATAGCTGGAGAGAATTCAGTTGAATCGCAAAGGAGGAAGCAAAGAGCAGAGAATGATCATTCCAACATTATCAGGGATCAGAATGCACCTACAAAGACAAGGAGAATGAGGAATAATGCACATTCTATATTTCTATCAGTTGTGGAACTATCCTCATTTGAAGAGCCTACAAAGGTTGAGTCATGGGTAAAAGCAATGAATGAAGAGTTAGATTAGATTGAAAAAAACCAGACTTCAGATCTTGTCAAAAGACCTGAAGGTCATAATGTAATTGGTACAAGTATATTTCTAAGAACAAATTTGATGAGCATTGAAATGTGATCAGAAATAAGGCACGCTTGGTCTGTAAAGGATATTCACAAATCAAAGGTGTTGATGTTGAGGAGACATTTTATCCTATAGTGAGAATGAAGTCAATCAAGATATTTCTTTCCATGGCAATCTAAAGAGGTTTTAAAGTGTATCAAATTGATGTCAAGATGACATTATTAAATAGAGTTTTAGAGGAAGAAGTCTACATTGAACAACCTGTAGGGTTCTTTCTTGGCAACGATGAACTGAAAGTTTTCAAATTAAATAAAGCTCTCTATAGCCTGAAACAGGCACCACAGGTGTGGTAATCTCAGTTGGACTCATATCTGAGAAATCTTGATTTTAAAAGAGGAGGAGTGGATCATAATATCTATGTGAAGAAATCTCAATAGGATCAGTTCATGGTATTAGTATACATGGATGACATTATTTTTTGTGGAAGCAGACATGTATCAGTGGATGAATTTTCCAATCACATGAAATCAGAATTTAAAATTTCTATGATTGGTGAACTCATATACTTTTTAGTGTTGTAGGTAATTCAGAAGAAGGATTACACTTTTATTTCTCAAGAAAAGTTTTCAAGAGAGCTACTGAAGAAATTCAATATGCATGATTCCAAACCAATGTCGACTCTGATTGAAATTGGATCAAAGCTCGAAAAGCACGAGGAAGGTACTTTTGTGGATCCCACCGCGTATATAAGAATCATTGGAAGCCTACTACACCTGATGGCGACACATCTAGAAATTGTATTTTCAACTTTCCTTGCCACCCTATTTCAGAGTAATCTAAAAGAATAACATATGACGGAAGTGAAAAGAATCATGAGATACATTCAATACACACATAATTATAGGCTATACTTTTCTGCAGGAAGTTATAGTGAACTATCAGCATTTTCCGATGCTGATTGGGCTGGAGATGTAGTGGATATAAATTCTACTAGTGGTGGAGCATTATATATTGGGAAGAAATGTGTGGGCTGGTTAATAAAGAAACAATAAATTACTTCACTTAGTACTGATGAAGCTGAATATATATCTTCTACCAAAGTGTGCACTCAGTTACTTTGGATGAAGCAACAACTGATTGGCATAGGTGATGAGATGAAACAATCAATGGTGATTTACTATGATAACAATAGTGCAATGGATCTTACAAACAATCCTATTCATCATTCTCGTATGAAAAATATTGAGATCAGATATCACTTCATCAAAGAAAAAGTTGAACAAGTCGTGATAAAAATGGACCATGTGGGAACTCCTGAGCAAGTGAATGACATTATGACCAAGCCACTGTCAATGGCTGTGTATGGGAAACATCGGTTGAACCTTGGTGTTCAACCACCTCCCTGTGTATATGGAGGTTATGAGTTTCCCTCTCCCCAGTTGTTTTGACTATGCTAATATGTTTTTGGAAGTGTTACAGGTTTATGGGGGAGATATTATCCAGGGGGAGTACGTTTTGATCTCTACAATGTTCAATTACTGGTCTTCGGGTTTATTGCCAACGGGGGAGAATGGATAAATTCAATTTCAATATAAGGTGGAGAAAATAAAATAATGAGAACTCAATTCATGTCCTATATCTTTTTTCATACACTGATCATTGCTCACGTAGACTTAGAGTGATGGTTGAGTTTTTTATTGAAGAATCAGGTTTTGACCGTGGTTAGAGCATCGATGAATTTATCTGGAGATTGCAAACAAACCCAAAGGGGGAGATTGTTGGAACCAAGAATATTCATTGATAATAACAGAGTTTGGTTTTCTGTTTGTTGTCAATCACCACACAGATGACTAGGGAGTTTGAAAGGAATGTGGTCATATGATTGGGGTTGAAAGCAGTATTGAAGGTGGTGTAGTTTCCTAGTGTTTGTGAAAGTTTTTGGCCTCAAAAATCGAGAGTTTGGTAATGGTACATGGTGAAGGCATGTAGTATGTGGGGAAGGCATATGGTACGTGGTGCAGGCGCACGGTATGCGGTGAAGATGCATGATACACAGTGTAGGTAGTTGGAACAGTATGTGGAGTGGTGCGTGGAACTGAAAACAGTTTGTAGCAACGATACATGGTGAAGGAATTCGGTACGCAAAATGATGAAGTTTGAAACAAAAAATGGTTTTTAGCAATGGTACATGGTGAAGGTATGCGGTACATGGATGATGAAGGTTAGTGGGATTGATGCGGTTCATGAAATAGGAGCAGTGCATGGTGGAGGCTAACCGTACACAGATGGAGTGAAGATTTTCCAACATTGAAAATTTGGTTAAAACTAATTAGAGTTTTTTTCAGAGTTTTGTGCCTATTTAAGGAAGAATATTCCTCTTTATTAGGTGAGGAGATTAGAGATTAGAATTTTTGGAAGAAATCTGTAGAAGTCCGAAGTGGTTTGCAGAGGAGAAGATGGTATATGGAGATAATCATTTGCATAAGGAAAACAGTTTGTGAAAGAGTGTGTGGTTCGTGCTGGAAGCTGTTGTGGTACGCATCTGAATAAGGAACTATGCAGAGTAGGAAGGTACGCATGGGTGTGGAGTTGTATGCAGAGAGGGAAGAACGCAGAGCAGCGTAGTTCGTGGAGGAGCTAGATGGTATGCAAAAATAGTAGTGGTATGCGGAAACAACAAAATTATGCAGAACACCCAAGGAAGTCTGAAAATTAGCCAAATTGGTTTGTGAAATTAATTTCCATAACATATCAGTATAAGGGAAAATAAATTAAATCTATTGGTGATTAAGGGATTTCAACAGAGCATCCATTTATAGTTGAGGATGCATGATTTTATGCTAAACAATTGAAGTGACCTTCAAGTCGATACACTGAGTTAAGATTCATCCAGTATAGTGGGTAAGGGGGAGTCAGCAGAAGTGGTTTGAGGGACGCAGTGTGCTATCCCGTAAAACTTGTAAAGGAAGTGTTCCTGGCCCTGAGTGACTGTGCTAAAAACTTGTAATCCACAACTTATGAAGATTAGTGGTTTTGGTACAACCAACACACTGTCGGCGTATGCTCCTTAGACGTAGCCCTTAGCGGTGAACCAAGTAAAGTTGTTGTGTCATTGCTTTGCATGTGATTATTGATTTTATTCACATTCTCTTCAGACAGGTTTAACAAGTTCCTACCAACATGGGAACAAGATCCATCAGTCTAAAAGAAAAAGTTGACACCCTGATTCACCCCTCCCCTCTCAAGGTGTTCCGGGGTCCTTAAATGTTTGCAGTAGAGTTGAGGTTCACAACAGATTGGGTTCGGCGGTGGAGGTGAGGTTCACAACGGAAGAGGGCTAGACAGTGGAGGAGGGATTCATAGTGGAAGATGGATTCACGGTAGTGGGGGAGGAGGAGGAGTCAGTGACCAAAGAGGAGGAGGAGGAGTCAACAGCTGAGGAGGAGGAGTTGACGGTAGGGTTTGGCTTCCACAAGAGTTTGAGGTGTGTGAGAGAAGGAGGAGACTATTAGGGTTTATTTATAAAAGCGGGTAAACTATTTTTCAGTGCTAGATAAAAATAACTCATAAAGGTATGTTTTATTAGTGATAAAATAGAAAGCTCTGATAAAGCATGCATTTATCAGTGCTTTTTAGAATTTATAAAGTCATATCTTTATCAGCTCTAAAAAGAGTTGTTAAAATTATAATGATAATAAATTATTTGTATATTTTTATATATTTATAAAATTATATATATAATAATTATATATTTATTTATAATAAATATAAAAAAATATATAATTATATATATTTAGAAATTTATCATAAATTTATGAAAAATATATTTATTATATTTATAATTATATATAATTAATATAATTATTATAATTTTATAATTTTTTAAATATATCTATATTTATTTAGAATTATGTTTGTATATATTTATCATAATTTATAATTATTTAATAACTATATATATATATTTATTTATAGTTATAATAAATAAATAAATAAATTTATTTATAGTTATAATATATATATATATATCAATAATTATAAAATTATAATGAATATATTTATTACATTTATAATTTTATAAATATATATAATTAATATATTTGTTAAAATTTTATAATTATTTATATATATCTGTATTATTTATAATTCTAATTATAAATATTTGTATTGATTTATAAATAGTTTTTATATATTTATAAATATATTTATTTAATTATATATATTTATACATTTATAAGTATAATAAATATATTTATTAAAATTTTATATTTATTTACTTATATATATATATCTATTTATAATTATAAATAAATATATTGAAATACATTACAATATAAATGTTTTCTATTTTAGAAAAATAATAATGAAACCAAATCACATCATATATAAGGATTTCATTCAATGAAAAAACCATCGAAAAGTCCAATTAGTGATTAAACACTTTTGAAACACAAAATGAGGATACATGCTTTAATGAAAGTAAGAAAAAACATATATTTATAGGTATATTTATTTAATTATATATATTTATAACTTTATAAGTATAATAATAATAATTTTATAATTATTTACACACACACATATATTTATTTATAATTATAAATATAATTATAAATATTTGAATATAATTATGAAATATATATAGAAATATACCTTGTAAAGTATATATCAAAAAAAATGAGTCATCACATATATATGGACAACATGAATAGTAATGAGGGTGTAATGTGTAAATGAACATTAATGACGAATACATAACATGTGAACATCTATTATATTCATGCATCAATATATTTATTAACCAAATTCATTAGGACATATATTTATTTAAATATACATATATACACACATATTTATAATTATTTATATATATATATATATTTAAAAATTATTTTATATATAATTATAAATATATAATTATAAATATAATAAATATATTTTTTATTTACTGAAATTTATTAAAATATTATAATTATTTAAATATATAATTATTTAATTATAATGTTATAAACACTATTTTTAAACATAATATATATATTTGAAATATTAAAAATATATATTAATTGTAAACATGCATTTTTTATTTAATGTAAAAAATTGAACATTTTTTTTGAATATAAATATAATAATTTTATATAAATAAATAATATTTTTATTAAAAACTTTTATGAATGCTTTTAGCCAGCACTGATAAAGTCCCCCATTTTATTAGTGATTTCTATTATCATTGATAAAAGTTGGTGCATCCCTTGCCCAAATCACTAGTAGTGCTTCTATGATTCTTAAATATTTTTTTTCATTTCTATACTATATTTTTTAACATTGATTTCAATATATATTAAATTAATTGAATAATTTTCTTTATCATCACATTTCTTAATTGGTTTATTCTCTATTTATATTTTATCCATTATATTTTGGTATATATATGAATATCTCAGATTTCTAATAAACATTTGTTTTTCAGAAATATAAATGCTACATGAATTCAATTATATTAATAAACCAAATATTTAACACCTAAGTTATTTATTTTCATATTTTTTTAATGAAAATAGAATTTTATTTTTAAATTTTTTTTTATAAAAAGTGTGGCTCACAGGCTGAGTGACAACCCATTGCATCTTGCATAGCCATGGGGATTAAACCCACTATTGAAGGGAGACAATGATGCATCACCTTCCATCAACCTACATGCTTCCCTACTTTTGTATTCTATCCTTTTTATAAATATACCTCAATTTTATTATGTAACTTATTATTTTTTAAATACACCGTTTTATTAGATAAATACATCCCTTTTATTAGTAGTTTTATTTCACATCATCTTGGAAATTAAGAGATTTTAATTTAGTGGTTAACAATGTATGATTCATGTTTTTATTATCATAAAATCACAACATATACCCATTGGATGTAATGTAATATGAAATTTTATTTGAAACATGTTAAAATTAATTGTTAAATATAAATAATATATTATTATAAATTTGTGATTTATATTATAGTTCATTTGGTTCTAGTTTTTTTTATTTTATCTTGTTTTTTTTGTGTAGGTTTTATTACATTAAAATATTCCATTTAAATGGTTAAGTAACATGTTTCATAATAAAAAATAACTAAATATTTATTTTATTAATTGAGAAGAATACATTTATTATACAATCATATCCAATAAAAATACTCACTGTTACAACAAATTTATACATAGAAATACTGTTTCATTTCATAAAAAATTACACATCATGAAAAAATATGGACAGGTAAAACTAGGAATAGTAAATGGATATTCACATTGAAGAATATCACATTCATGAAAACAAAATCCAAAGGTTTGAATTACCCTATAAATGCCATTCATGCCATACATACTGAAAAAAGAGAAGCATTAAAGAAACAATAGACATTATCAAAGTATATGTGATAACCTTTTTAAGTGATGTGGTGGGTGATAAAGTGATTAGGATGGTGTATTTTCAGTGAATTATGGTCATTTTCCATTATACCTATATGCTAATATGAATGATGGCCATTATGACCATTAGTCAACAAAATAGTGGGTCATTATTATTGTTCTCTGTATAGACATAATTAAGTGACCATCGAGATTATTTTATAACATAACTAATATTATATTATTAGAGACTTTAAAACTATTCTATTAAGAATATGTTTTATGATTAATGTAGTATTTTAAATAAAATCTATATTCTTATAAAACACATTTTATTTGATAATTTATTTTAACTAAGTCCTAAGTAAATTTTTATAAAGTCCATACTTTTTATTGTGCTATAAAAAATGTTAATTTTTAATGAATAAGTATTTTTTATTTTAAATTCAAAATTATCATAGTTATCGAATTGTTTTGATAAAATAAATTTCATTTTTTGACATAACTCATCTAAACTAGATTGTGGTTAATTTTTAAGAATTTTCTAACATGATATTTTAGAGAAAAAGTGAAAATCATTGTCTTACGAGCGCTGTAATTTTATAAAATAATTAAAATGTGATAATGATTAAAAAATTTAAAAATATTTAAATTAATAAAAATTTAATATAATAACTATAAAATTTAATTCAAAATTATTAATTTTAATTTATAAATTTATACTCTGTATTTTGAAAACAAAATTTAGATTTTCTAGATAAAATTTATTTTTTGGTTCAGCACAATGAATGGGTTTGTTGGAAGGTGATTTTTTATTTGGGAATACCTTTAACATACACCCATACTCACTCAATCTTTGATAATCCAAAAATTTTTCATCATTAATTATAGCCACAGGTTATTGGTTATATGATAATTTAACTAATATTTAATCCTTAAAAACCACCCTCCTAAAATATAAATACCCACCCCCTATTCCCATTCTCCCCCACCAAAATTTGAAGTTATATCATCATGTATCTCTCAAGGAGTATCTTCTATTTTACCCTATTCAATATTTTAGATATATTTTAGTTTTATGGGTTATCTCTAAGCTAAGAATCTCACAATAAGTAAGGGTCCTCAATTCTCATCTTTCCTTTTCAAGTTCATTAACTTTGTTATATTTTCTTTTTAAATTTATTTTTCTTATACTATAATTCATGTTATTTCATATTTTTTATCTTCCATTTAATATGATTTTAATGTGATTTTATATATTTTATCTCATTATATCCTTTTCCTAAGCTATTACTATTCTAAAGTAAGGGTCTCCAATCTTCCAGTTTCATTTTCAAATGAAATTCCTTTGTTATATTTTCTTTTAAGTTTCCATTAAATATTCAGAAGTTCATTTAATTCAATGTTAATATCATAAATTAAAAGTATTTTCAAAGATAGATTACTTTATATCTCTCATTATAGTGCTAACCAATCCATTTTAACACTTATAGTATACTTTATCTATAAAACCATCCCAAAATTTTGGTAATTTAAAAAGTGTGTAGTTTTCTATGTAATGAAATCCTAATTTGGATACTGAAATTAGACATTGTTTTGGATCAAATGCTTCTCAGATTAAAAAATAGAAAATATTTGGTCAGGTATATCTTAGCCAACATTCTGGTGCACGATGAGTGGGTCCCCACTACACACCAGGTTTGACACTCCTAGGGGATATATATTGGACAATTTACATGATATTTAAAAAAACATTATAAATGATTCGTCTATCATTTCATTGGTCTCCTACATTATCAAAATCATGTATCTGAATACTTAAACACCTTGAAACCTTATTCCTTGTGAACACCCAATGATTACAATATTCCAAACTTTACTTATTAAGGGTGTTTACTTATAAAATTATAAAATCCCCAGTTATTCCTTAATTAATTTCTCCAAGATATCATTATTGATACTTTTATTGGTGAAAGTAATTTCATACCATATAACTATTTCTTAAATATGGGGAAATCTTATAATTAATTCCTCATTGAGAAAATTACAGTAAGTATTTATATTGTTAAATCCTTGAACATTATGAAATTATTTAATTTATTAGGGATTTGATTGGAATTTTATGTGATAGGTGGGGTATAGAATTATATATCTCTTTAGTGAACTGGTAGGTCTCATGATAAAACTAAGATAAGTTAATGGGAGAATCCTTACCTTTTATGATTTATTGGAATAAATCTAGGATGGTATGTTTAAGATCTCTTGGTACAAGGCCCTGAAGTTTTATTTACGATGTTTGGAATTATGAAATCCATTCACTACAAGTTAAATTATTGATGTATGAGAATATTTTCACTGTTATGTTGTCCATGTATTTATTTATTCTCTCAATATAATTTGTTATAGAATAACTCAGTTTATTTATTCAAGCTATAAGGTTTTCAAAATTCCATTGACTACATGTTATGTAATTGATATCCTAGAATCTATTTATTGTTATGTTGTCCATGAATTTATTTATGCTCCCATTTTCAATTTTTATGACACAACTTATTATTATTATTTTATTCCATAATACTTTAGAAATACATTAATAATATGACCAGTTATTGATATGTTGACATCTATACCTTGTAAACGTATTCATGGATTAGTTTATGCTACGAGTTTCATTATTATGGAATAACAATGTTCATTTATTCATTTCATATTGTTTTGGGAGTTCCCATCACTATAATACCAGTTATTGATTTCCTAGAATAAATTAATTATTATGTTGTCCATTGATTTATTTTTTTATCTTAGTTTCATTTGATATGGAATAATTTTTTCGATAGAAACTCTAACGGAATTCATGTCGACACTTGTTTTGAGTCAATTTTGACATATTTCCAAAGGTAGGAAGTCACTAAGAATTTTCTAGTGACATCTTAAAAAATATTTTAGTCTAAAGGATGAGAGGTTGGACTCACCACACCCATTCGAGGGGGATTATTTCCTACTATAGTACTCTATTATAGATTTAATACATATTCATTAATCCTTCTCAAATCATAGTGTGGGACTAGTTACCCAAGTACCAATGATATGATTAAGACCACATGTTTGATGTAAAACACTAAACATATGAGATGCTCCACATGATTCTCTCATTAATTTTTGATTCCTTAGTTTTAAAGATGACTATTGGGGATCTCTAGAGTTTATTATCATACAGGGAGGTAGTTGGTGTTTTTGAGTTGAGATTAAACCTCGAAGAGGCATCCTATGTATTATGTGTAAGAAAGAATCAAAACCCACATAGTTATATGGAATTATTTGGAATTTCACCTAAATATTACTCCCAAAATGGATTCACTTTCAACATTCTAATGTAATGACCATTTCATATCTCTATGCCCACGTGAGTCTTGATTGTTGTGGGAAACAAGAGAGAAAATAAGATTAGTCACATTTCATGAGATCATACCATTAGATTTGAAATAATTAATTACACACTAAGGCTTCTTGGATAATATTCATGTGTCATGAAAGGTGAAACAATAGGAAATAAGGCGGGGCTTATGAATGGGCTTCCCTAACGTACCTAGACTCCTTGGTGGGTTAGGTAAGGTTATTTTTTTGGGGCTTACACCTAGGAGGAATCCCATATTCCTGAAACCATGAGGAAAATATCAACTCTTGGATATTAGGGTTTGGTTGGAACATACAACTGAGAGGATGCTTACATTTCCAAAATCATGAGAAGAATCTCAACTCATAGATATTAGGGTTTGATTAGAGCATAAACCTAGAAGGAATCCCATATTTCTAGAACCATGTGCAGAATCTCAACTCATGATGATTAGTGTTGGGTTGTGGCTTACACAAGAGTGTTCCCATGTTTCTGGAACCATGAGGAGGACCTATACTCATTGTGATTTATTGTTTTGGTTGGGGATTAAAATAAGGAGGATTCCCATATTTCAAGAACCATGAGGAGTATGTCAACTCATGTGGATTTGGAGGTTCTGTTTTGGATCACACCTTAGAGGATTCACATATTTTTGGAACCATGAGAAGTATATTGAATCAGGGGATTTAGAGGTTTATTTGGGTCTTACACATAGGAGGATTCCCATATTTATATAACCATGAGGAGCATCTCGAATCATAATGATTGAGAGTTTTGGTTGGGGATTACACCTAGGAGGATGCCCATTTTCTAAAATAATGAGGATTATCTAAACTAATGGTGAATTTTGATAATCATGAGGAGTATCTCAACCCAATGTTAATTGATGATTTAGTTGGGTATTACACCTTGGAAGATTCCCATGTTTCTTGAACCATGAGGTGTATCTTGACTCATGGAAGATTTTTATAATAATGAGGAGTATATCATCTCATGTGTAATTGTGGGATGAGAGGTGGGATTGTATGTGTCTCAACCTAAGATGTACTTAACCTACCCAGTAAAGTTCATGGTGTGACTCTGCATTTTCATGGAGGCAGTGATCTTAGTGAAGGCATCAGGTCTGAGGTTTGGGATCATAGCCTAGAATTGATCCTGAGTAGGGGTGTGGGGATGCATCCCCTAGGGTATGGACCAACAGGTGAGAATGGATTCATGAATGGGTGTATAGGGATGGACGCATAAAATTTTAGGCATAGGCGTAGCCTTATATGGGAATTGTAATAAGTTTTCTTCATAGTGGACCTATGTAGGGTATCCTCATAGGGTTGATCACATAGGAATGACCAAAAAGGATTAGCCACATATGATTTCATGAAGTGATTGCTTCTCTATATGGGAGGCTATAAAATGACACCTCATACTATAATTGACCTAGGGTTCTCATAAAAAATGCATTCTTTGTGAAGAAATTACCTTACAAAGGGATTTTTTATAGTGGAACTTCACGAGAATACATCGTTAAGGTTTTACCTAGTGTGAAACTTAGGAATTTTACCTAAGTGGTTATGGGAGAGTGAATCCAATTAAAACCCCATCGATTCCTTCATCTTTATTCTTTTCTTCTCACTTCCCCAACAATACCAAATTTTAAATTGATATTTATAATTAGTAGTAAAGAACCATTTTATGGAAATATTAGGACGTATAATAACTTATAGTTGGAAAGAGTTTTTTTACAATGTGGGAGGTTTAAATTAATAAAATCTAACCACAAATGATAATGGAAAGTCATCAAAGAAAAGTGTGGATCCCCAAACTGACTAGATCCACAAACTGATGGAATCCATAAACTGATGGAATCTATAAGATGATGTAATCCCTAAACTACTAGAATTCACAAACTGATGGAATCCATGAAATTGAGGAATCAAAAAACTAATTTAATCCAAAAACACATGTAAGCATTATATAGTCTAATCAAATTACTATGTGGTATTTTTGACATTGTCAATTTTTTTCAGGGTTAAAATGAATCCCAAGTTTGAAAAGTTATAAATATTGATCCGTGAGTTTGTTTGTTCCCTGTAACTGGTAAAATAAAAGTATGAAATGTAAACTATACCCATATCCAATGGTTTGTTAACCATAGATGTGTATTTTATGATTACAAATAAAAATTCACTAGACTAATCTAAATAATGTTTTTAAGGAGGGAGTACCTATTTATCATCAATTTTTGAAATCCATGGCCTACTTATGGTGGGTGGTTTTGACCACATTTTCATTATATTTTGCAATGTTTCTTAGGAATCTTCATCCCTTGGTTTGTGATAAGTTTTGTGGCATATGTAAATCCAATCCTCTTCTTCTTTAAACATAGAGTCACTTTAATACTCAAACTCAACATGTATTGTCTAAGAGAGGATAATATCATGGTTTATGTGGAAAAGTGCACAGACTAATTTTTTTTTATTTTTATCACATAACAATGTTTATTTATTGATACATCCATTCAAAACAAGTTCAGTTATTGTTATCCATGAATTAATTTATTACTATGTTGGAAATAGATTTATTTAGTCTCTTAGTTTTATTGTTATAGACTAACTCAATTTATTTATTAATGACCTAATGTTTTAGAAATTCCAAAAACTATAAGATATGTTATTTATATCCTAGAATATTTTAATTGTTAGGTTGGACATGGATTTATTTATGCTCTTAATTTCATTTGATATGGCCTAAAAAGTTTATTTTTCTATACCTCAATTCTCTACATGTTCAATCATTATTTTCCAAGCATAAATTTATTATTATATTTTCCATGGATTTATTTTTTTGTGATGATGAAGCAAATTTCATTTATTCATGCCATAATGTTTTATTTATAATAGCTTCTATTGTTTTCTATCTCTTTACTAATAATATATTCTTTCCTTTTTCAATTATTATCATTTTCTCCATGAGACTAAGAAGATTACTACATATGGAAAATGGATCTCAAGGAGAGTAATAAAGTTTTTATTGTATAAATATAATGTCATTTTAGTTTCAATGTAATGAAAACCTCATTTATGTATCTAGTTTTATATGTATACTGAAAAGTTGGATACTTAGTATTGTGATCTATATACCAATGTAATAAAATATCCACCATCTCTAAGGTGTTGGAGTTGGGGTTTTTGAATTTTGTATCAAAGGAATGTCTAGTATAAACCATAGTTACTACATTTAGAACAAAATAATTAGAAAACATGTTCCTTGGAAGAAAATGATAGGTTATTCTATAAATATACCAATTTTAAATGAAATGAAATTCATATTATTGTTTATGAACTAATTAAGTATATAACATTGTCTAAAAATAAAACATATTTGAAGGAACAACCATGTAAACACCCAAAATAAACATTGGTATTATCATCATTGGGATTTCAATGTAACTAGTTTTGGTATCAAAGAAGAGTTTGGTTATTTTGGGTAATTATGTTTTGGAAAATTTGGGAACATAGAAATATGTAGATATCTTATTTATTAAGAAAATTGGGATAAGTATATCTAGTATGACCCCATAAAATTAACTCATAAAAGGTATTTATAATGTCTCCTTTCAAAAAATAACAATCAATAGAATATTTAGTTTAAGTAAGTCTCTATAAATGAGTGAAATTACAAGGAAAAATTATCTTTAGGGGGTTGAATGTACCATCCAATAGTTTTAATGAACATTTTTTAGAAATATAAATATAAATTCTAAATAAATTTTTTTATTTTAACAAACTAATGATTTATAACCAATTTTATTTTTTTACATATTTATTAAGGGAAATAGAAATTTATTTGTTAAAATAGTTTTAGAAAATAAGTGGATCATATGATGAGCAACAACCCGTCAGGTCTGGTATGGCCATAGGGCATGAACCCACAAATAAAGGGTGACAGGGGTGCATCTCCTTCTATCAGCCTACATGTCACCCTAATTCTATATGCTATATATTTTATATATATACATCTATTTTATTATATATAAGATCCTTTGTAAATGTGTAGGTTTATTTGATAAATGAATCCCCTTTTATAATATTTTTATTTGATAAATACATCACCTTGATATTTATGTTATTAAAATTTATTGTTAAAAAAAGATTTATTAATGTTCTTATTATCATAAAATTATAATATATAACCATTTTTGTTGAGTCAATAAGGTTTCTTTATGAATTTTCCAATCCCTTATGTTTTGAAAATCACAAACACTCTATCTTAAGGAAAATTATTTTTTCCTAAGAATTATCTTAATAAGGAAAATTTTCCTTCCTCAAGGAAATTTTATCCTTACTAATGTTTTCATTGTTCATTTTATAGTTTCTGTAAATCTACCTCTTTTTATTTCTAAAGGGTAAAATTATGTTTCATACCTAAAACCTTATAATACTATAAATCCTTGATATAGAGTATTCTGTTTTCAAACTATGAATTATCTGAAATTCAGACTCCGAATTATCTGAAATTCAGGTTCTGAATTCTCTGAAATTCAGACTCTGAATTCCTCAGAATTCAGACTCGAAATTCACACTCGGAATTGAGACACCAAATTCCTCAGAATTCAGACTCCTAATTCCTAATAATTCACACACTAAATTCATTAGAATTCAGATTTCGAAATCTATTAAATTCAGGTTCTGAATTCTTTGGAAAAAATAATCAGAATATCCATGATTTATAGTCTCTAAATTATTATTTTCTTAGACTCCAAACTTTTATTTTTCCTTTGAATCTGAAAAATATACTTGGTTAAGAAACCTTATTTTACTTACACATGTTATAGTTATGAAACATTGTCGTGCATTCTATTTCTAAGTAACAGTTGTTTGAGTGACACGTGTACAGGTCCCTCTGAAATTCAAGGAAAAATATGACTGTTGGAGGAGGGAGCTGACTATTGGAGAAATGCCTATAAAAAGGAGCTCAATTGAATGATCTCAACACCGATCCATCACTCTAGAAATTATATACTACTGATGTGATTTCTCGCGAGAGAGACTCAATTGCCTTGTGCACACTGAACATCTTGTTCAACTTGCTTCGTGCGACTCCGATTGTTGCTATGTACAATCAAGGATTTCTGGGGATAATAAGGCAGATGTGACAAATACATTAAAGTTCGAGGACTTCCGTGGAAAAGAAGACGGAGGTTCCAACTACCTTAATGTTTGGGGGCTTGTAGGGATAGCAAGACAGATTCTGATATTCCTATCAAGGTCTTACGCTAGTGTGGGTAAGACAGAGTTTCTTGAAAGTATAAATCAAGGGACCTTTATCCAATGTTATTAGATACCCTACTCTTTGGGTTAAAAGATTTCATATTTGTTACTTGTTTTTGTTTCAAGTTCTTTTCCACTGTATTTTGATAAAGGAAGAAATTATAACCTTGTTATACTTTCTTGTTCTTTTGTATACTCTGTTAAGTAAGATTCTATATGCTTTAAGGTAGAGTATTTTTCATGTAAACTTTTCTTAAGTTTCATTTCTAGAACAATATTTTCAGAACCTAGCAAGTTTTTTGAACTAAAAGAGTTCTTGTAAATTTACTTTGTTTAACCTTGTTAAACATAGTTTTCTTTTAGGTTAAAAACAAATGTTTTTAAACTTAAAATTCACACCCTCTTGTAATTGATCATCTACATTCATATTTTGATCCTAAAATTGGTATTAGAGTAGGTCTCTGAAATACTTATATTCACATATAATTTTTCTTGCTCAAGTCTTCATTGTTCTAAATATTTTCCTTGCTTATGATATTTTCCTTGTTTACAAACTTTTACTATTAACAAGTTTTGTGGAAATATATTTTCTTTTAGATGGAAGGAATGAATTTAGGTTTGATTAACAATATAAATCCTACTATACCACCTATATTTGATGGGAATGATTATGAATATTGGATATATTGTATGAAGACTTTTTTTATTAATACTAGAGTAGAAATTTTTTTTATGTTAACTGGAGATTACAAGATTCCTAATAAGGAAGTAAAAACTTTTACTAATCAAGAAAATTCAAAATATCAACTAAAATACAAGGTTCACAATACATTGTTGTGTTCCATGACCAGGAATATATATAGTAAGATTTCTTCTTGTGAAGCTGAAAATTGAATTTGGAAGAAATTGGAGGTTACTCATTTCGGTACATCCAAGGTTATAGAAACTAGAAGAGCTATGCTTAGAGAAGAATATCATGGATTTCTGTTTCCTTATGGAGATCCATTTTTCAAGGTACAACAAAGGTTTATGACCATTGTTAATAGTTTACAATCAATGGGTGATAAAGGTTTAGATGATGACACACTTGTGGACAAGATTATAGATATCATTTCTAATGTGTGGGACTCTAAGAGAACAACTATTAATGAGAATAAGAAAGTATCTCAAATTACTCTTGATGAGATTTTTGGAACTCTTCTTCAATATGAGAAAATATTGAAAAGATATGTTAATATGAATAAGAAGAAGAATGAAAATGGAAGTGTAGCCTTTACTACTACAAAAACCAAGACTCCTGAAAGAGTTACAAGATCCAAGTTAAAAAAAGTCACTATTTTATCCAAATCAAGTGAAAGTGAACATTTTGAGAATGAGCTAGCTAATCTTGCTTGAAGGATGAATAAGATAGTTGGGAATAAATACTTTTAGTATTGATTTAAGAAGAAAGAAAGGACAAGAAAGGTTTGAAGTCACTTGTTAGGAATGCAAAAGAGAAGGGAATATAAGGCCATATTTTCCTATTTTTATGAAAATGGATATAAAAGAAAAGTATTCTGAGATAAATAGAATGAAGTACTATAAATATGAAGCTAAGAATGTTTTGAAAGCCAACGAAACCTGGAGTTCCAGTGGTGGAGACTCTTTTAATGAATCCTCAGAGTATAAATCTTCTGGTTAGAAGAATCTTGGTCTACTTGACAAGCTACCTATTTAAAATCATTTTCTAGTGGCCAAGGTACACAATGTTGAATCCATAACTAATGTATACTTAAATACAAATTAAAGTGATAATAAATATTATAAATCTTCAGATGAAGAATCTTCTTCTGATGAAGATAATACTTTACCTACTTATAATGAAGTATCTTGGTTTGCTAAACATCTTGAGAATGAAAATTCTAAACTCAAGAAAAAACTTGATAAAGAGAATTCTAGAATTTTTATTCTTACTAATGAAGTATTAGATCTTTCTAAAGATCTTGATAAGAAAATTTATGATTTTGAAAGTATTTCCAAAAACCTTGAGGAAGTTAATTATGATAAGGATAAACTTTCTAAGGATCTTGAAAAGGTAATTTATAAGAAAAATATTTTATAGACTAACTCTAGTGATAAAACTAATGTTTTTGCGGATAAAAACGTAGTTATTAGACTGAAGTTAGAAATATTATCCTTGAGGAAGTGTTTGTCAAACTTTACCTTAGGTAGGGAAAATATTGATAAAATGTATTCCCAAATTAGACCTCTAAGGAATAATTCTAGATTTGGTTATACTCTTTCTAAACAGTTTTTTAGTAATAATTATTTTATTCCTCAAAGTGATCTATTATGCACTAAAGGTTAGTGTGGTGGACATTGGGAAAAAAAATATTCTTTAAAAAAAACTCAATCTTTATGTTTTCATAAAGCCTATTTTTCTATGAAAATGTGGATACCTAAAATTTTGCTTTATAAAGTTTTCATATCAAAGAAAGTTTGAGTTCCAAAAGTCTAACACTCTTATTTTCAGAAAAATAAAGATAGTACCAACAGAAATACATGGTACATGAATAATGGATGTTCCCAGCACATGAATGGGAACAAAAACTTCATTGAAAATATTATCAAGATTAAAGGAGGAAAATTAACTTTTAAATATAATGCTCAGGGAGAAATTATTGGTATAGGTTACATTGTTCTTCTTGAAAAAACATTGATTTCAAATGTTTTATTTGTTAAAGGTATTAATCAAAACCTCAGTAGCATAAGTCAATTATGTGATGAAGGTTACCTTGTAAATTTTAGGAATGATAAATTCTTAGTACACAATTCCAAGAAAGAGTTTATTCTTTCTTCCCATAAGAAAGAGAATGTATACACACTAAACTTAGAAGACCTTAGGAGACAAGATCTACCTTGTCTTAGTGAAATGAAAGACCAATCTTGGTTATGGAATAGAAGGTTAGGACATTGTAACCTTAGGAACTTATGTAAACACTCTAAGAAAAGGATTGTTAGGGATCTACTAGAGCTAAGATATGATTCTTCAAAAGTTTGTGATCTTTATCAATATGGAAAGAAAAATAAATCATGTTTTAAATCAATTGGTGAAGTATCAACTTCTAATGCATTACAGTTGGTGCATATAGATCTTTTCAGTACAATACAAACAGGACGAATTGGAAGAAAATACCATGTGTTTATCCTAGTTGATGATTACACTATATTTACGTGGGTATATTTTATAGCAAAGAAATATGAATCATTTTCTTATTTCAAAATTTTTAGAGACCAAGTTAAAAATGATAAAAACCTCCCAATGATAACTATTCATAGTGATCATGGAGGAGAATTTCAAAATTATGATTTTGAAACTTTTTTTAGTAGAAAAGGCATTACTCAGAACTTCTCAGCACCAAGAACCCCTCAAAAAAAAAATGGTGTTGTTGAAAGAAGAAATTGAATTCTTCAAGAGATAACATAAAACCACGTTGAGTGAAGATTCAGTATCCAAACATTTTTGGGCTGAAGATGTATGTACTGCTTGTTATACTATTAATTGAGTTTTAATTAGATATTTTCTTAATAAAACCCCATATGAGTTATGGAATGGTAGAAAACATAGACTTTCCTACTTTAAGTTATTTGGATGAAAAGTATTCATTCTGAATACTAAAGATAATTTACATAAATTCGCACCCAAATCTGATGAAGGAATTTTCTTAGTCTACTCCACAACTTCTAAGGCTTACAATGTTTTTAATAAAAATAATTTTACTGTTGAAGAAACAGTACATGTTAAATTTGATGAAACTGATCCTTTTGTTTTAAAACAACCTCAATCTACATCTATGGATGTTTTTTCAAAAACTAATTATCAACCCTCGATAGAAGATCCTTTTGATGAGGAAAATATTCAAGAAAATTTCTTTGAAGCATTTACTCTAGAATATTTCCTACCATATGTTGATGAATAGGTTTTACAAAACCCAAATAAGGTGTTTCTTAAGAATCATCCTAGTGATATTAGACCTGGTGATGTAAATCAACCTGTAAGGACTAGAAGTTCTTTAAGAAATGAAGTAGAACATATAGCATTCCTTTCTCAATCAGAACTAAAAATCATTGATGAAGCTTTAGGTGATGATGATTGGATAAAAGCCGTGCCAGATGAGTTAAACGAATTCGAAAGGAATAATGTCTGGGGCTTGGTTGAAGGACCTAAGGAAACATCTATTATTGGAGTAAATTGGGTCTTCAGAAAAAAGTGTGATAAAAATGGAATCATAGTAAGAAATAAGTCTAAATTAGTTCCTAAAGGCTATAATCAATAAAAAGGAATAAACTATGAAGAAACCTATGCTCCAGTAGATATACTTGAATCTATTCGTATTCAACTTGCCTTTGAAACATTCTTTAACTTTAAACCTTTTAAAATGGATGTTAAATGTGCTTCCTTTAATGGATATGTTCAAGATGAAGTTTTTTCTGAACAGCCTCCAGGTTTTGAAGATACAAAACATCCTGAACATGTTTTAAAACTTACCAAAGCTTTATGTGGACTTAAACAATCCCCTAGAGAGTGGTATAGTAGACTTACAAGATTTTTGTTACAAAACAATTACATTAAGGGAAATGCTGATCCAACCCTCTATATAAAGAAAGATAAGAAAAATGATCTGATTGTTCAAATTTATGTTTATGACATTATATTTGGTTCAACTCAGCAATCTTTAACTAATTTTTTTTCGAATATAATGAAATCTAAGATTGAAATGAGTATGATGGGTGAGTTAACAATTTTCCTAGGTTTTCAAATTTCTCAAAAACAAGAAGAAACATATATATCTCAACATAAGTATATTAAATATCTTTTTAAAAAGTATGGATATGACAAAACTAAGAGTATTAGTACTCCCATTGGTATCTCAAATACACTTGATCTGAATGAAGTTTGAAAACTAGTAGATCAAACATCATTTAGAGGTATGATAGGAAGTCTACTATACTTGACAGCTAGTCATCTAGACTTAATGTTTTCAATATACTTATGTGCAAGATATCAATCCAATCCTAAGGAATCTCATTTAAATGTAGTGAAAATAATTTTTCTCTACTTAAAGGGATCCATGGATTTAGGACTCTTTTATACTTATGGAAATGATTTTGTTTTAAAAATATTTTCAGATGCTGACTTTGGGGGATGTATAATGGATAGAAAAAGTACATACAATTTTTTTCATTTCTTAGGAGATTCATTAGCTTATTGGTCATGCAAAAAAAACACTCAATATCACTTTCCACTGTTGAAGCTGAATACGTAGTAGCTGGAAGTTGTTGTGCTCAAGTGTTGTGGATGCAACACACACTCACAGACTATGGTATGAGTTTTACCAAAACAAAAATATTGTGAGATAATACTAGTTCCATTTCCCTAAGTAAAAACCCTACACATCACTCTCATGAAAAACACATAGATATTAGGCATCACTTTCTTAGGGATCACACACAAAAAGAAGATATCATTCTTCAATTTATCGGAACGCAAGATAAACTTGCTGATATTTTCACAAATTCATTACCCTTCGATAGATTTTAATAAATTATACAGAAGTTAGGAATGATAACCATAAGGTAATCTTCAATATTTACTTATTTATTAAACCTATCTCCTTACAGCAAGAAACTCCATTTCATAGGGGGATTGCATTTGCTTGTTAGTCATAATTTTTCTTTTCCTTATTCAAAATTTTCATAATTAAAATGTTCATAATCAGATTTTTGTTCATAATCAAAATTTTCATAATCATATTTCTTTTTGTAATAAAATTTTCCTAATCAGATTTTTTTTATAACCAATTTTTTTTTTCGTAATCAAAATTTTCTTTAAATTTTTCCGAAGTCTAAAGTTCTTCAAGAAGAATCTTCCTCATTATGAATACTTTTCATAGAAATCTGGAAGGTATTTTTTCTTTCTTAAATTTTCATTATCATCTTCTAACATGTTGGTTTTTTTATCTTGTTTAAGAATTTTTTTTGGATTCACTTTCTCTTAAATCTGAATGTTTATCTTAAAAACCCCAAAAGATTGGAACCTACCAAATCTATTCTTCGACCATAATCTCAACCGTCAGATCTGATCAAGAGTTTTTTAACTGTTAGATCAATCAAAGAAGATCAAATGTCATCTCAAACCCCTATATAATGACCCATTTTGGTTGTCCCACAACGATATTTAAAGCCTCCGCGTGCTGAAGTTCTGCCCTCCTACTTAAGGTCGTTCCATATCTTCATGTTTTCCTTAGTTCTGAAGGTGTGTTGAAGCCTCTCCTTAGAAAGAAATTATGATTGTAAAGGAAATATGTGAATTGAAGATATATAATGAAAGGTTAGTTGATCCAAATTTCTTTTCTAATTATGATTCAATTATTTCAAAGAACATCAAGCTGAATGGCTGGGAAATTCTATGTATATCAAAACCGAAGGCACATGATTCAGTTTATCTTGAGTTGTTGGTTGAATTTTACGAATCCATATTCTATTCAATGAAGGAGGGAGAGATAAGTTTTACTTCAATATATATGGAAAGTCCTACTCCCTCCCATACATTAAGGCTACAAATCTGATTGAAATTACTTATGAAGCTGAAGTTGAATTTTGCACCCATTAATTATCGGATGTATCAGGTTCATTTGAGAAGTAAAAGGCTTTAGAGTGGCTTGGGTTGAAAAAATTAAAGACTTTAAAGATTATCCATCTGTCTACAAACTTCTGTATTCTTGAATTTTGGGTTCAAGGTTTTATCATTCTGAGAAAAGGGGATAAGGATTCCCTGAAGAAAAGTGACATCTATATTCTGGATTTTTGGTGATCCTCAGGAAGATAAACTTGGTCAAGCATATCTTGGTTACAATTGAGAGTATCAAGAATGGGAATTTGAAGTATCAAATTATCATGTATCTGACCATTCTATCCAAAATTATTGTTCTTTGTCTTCAATCATTCAAAATACGTTCAGTTTTAAGCCAAGAAATTACAAGGTTATGCTACTTAGAAATGAAACCTTGAGAAGGATGAAGGTTGGCATCAATTGTAAATCTAGAGATTTTTATGATTTGTATGAATTATAAAAAGAAGCTCTATCAAAGAAACCAGAATTTTCTGAGACTTCGAAAAAGGGTGGAAGGAAGAGGAAGGTCATGGAATTGGAAGAGAAATAAAAAATCCCTGAAGCTAAGGAAACTCAATCAGAACCCCCAAAACCAAAGAAGAAAAATACTTACCCAGATGAAGTAGTGTCTAAATAGAGAATGGATAAGAAGAACATGAAGGAAGGGGAGCCTACTTTTGGCATGGAACCTACTAAGGAAAAATCATTAAAGATAAAGATTTATAACTATCTTGAGAAGAAAGAGAAAGAAAATAAGAATAGGAAGAAAATGTCTGAAGCTGAGATAGTTCAATCCCTACTTAAGGATGCTGAGAAAGCCTCTGAACAACTCCAGGTACCGAAATCATTTTTGAAAGAATCACTCCCTATGACTCTGGGAAAGAAGTTGTAATTCTGGAACTAGAACAAGAAGAAGAAATTATGCAATATGAAGAAATATAATAAGATGTATAAGATGAAGTAGAAGAAGAATAAGAAGAATAAGAAGGAAGTGGTGATACAGAAGAGATGATAAGGAAAGTAGAGGATTATCATGAGAAGGAGAGTCCTTATGAGAAACTATCAATCCGAACTTCTGAAGCTGAATCCTCAAAACAGGCTTCTCTAAGAAAAGAAGAAAGAGGTTAGGAAGAAGTGAATAATCTATCTGAAGAATAAAGTAGCAACCATGACTTCATTCAGCCAGAGGATATTACGGCAAGTTTTGAGAAAGAAAACCTTGAGGAAGATAAGATTATTCAGTTATCTGATAGTGAGCATGAATAAACCAAAGAAGAAGAGATCGTTATGAGGGCTAATAAGGGAAAACAAGTGTTCATTGATACACATAGTAAATATTTGGTGAAAAAGAAATATGTTAGTTCTTCATGAATGAGGAAAGCTGAAGAGATTGAAAAAGAATCCTCACCAACCAAACACTCTGATTTGAAATTGTCCTCTCTTGGACATGATTTTGTGGTACAATCTTTGAAGAAGTTGGTTGATATAATTCCTTTATTTCCGAGTATAGACTCGAGGTGCCAGATGCTTCAACACTCATTTAATCAGAAATTAGATTTATTCACCTTGCTTATGGATAAGTTTGTAAAGCTTGAGATAGATTTCAAAACCTTCTTCATTGAATATGAAGCTTATAAAAGATCATGTAAGAATTTTAAAAGTTGGTCAAGGAAGAAAATATAAGATCTGAGAGTCTTTGATGAATTTTATGATAATGTGAAAGATTATTTTGACACCAAATATAAGAAGCTTAATGATAATTCTAATATTTTTGAGGAAAATATGACTCTAGAATAGACAACTCAGAAGCAAGAAGTCAAGGACTTGAATGGAAATCT
Organism: Viscum album; assembly: GCA_963277665.1. Classification (NCBI taxonomy): domain Eukaryota; kingdom Viridiplantae; phylum Streptophyta; class Magnoliopsida; order Santalales; family Viscaceae; genus Viscum; species Viscum album. Next base: position 1,000,363,142 of record OY728135.1, read on the forward strand.
TAATTCAGTGGCTATGAATTGAAAGAGAGAAAGGGATCTTAGAATTGAGTTTGAAGAAAATCTTGTTAAGTAAGAATAAGTTTTGAAGGCTCAAGAAGATATTCTTATGGATTAGGAAAAAAAGATAAAAGCCTTAGAGAAGAAAAATAAAGATCAGGATCAGCTACTCAAGTGTATGGAAGAAGATCAAAAAGAGATAAAGAATCTGAAAACCATTGTCAAAAAGTTAACACAGAAAGAGAAAGAAGGATAATTCTACACCATTCCAATCTTTTGTTTTATTTTCTTCTTTGTACAAATTCTTTCAATCATAATGGATTTTTCTTTTTTCTTTATATATATTTGTCTGTTTAGTACTAATTTTTCAGGTTCCATATTTTTTTACCATTCTCTTTATTTCTTTTTGAAAATCACAAAGGGGGAGAAAGGAATGATAAAAAGAATTCTAAGTAAGGTAGAGATTTCCCTAAGTAAGGGGTAGTTCAGCTAAGGGGTAGCTCTTATTAAAGAAGATTTTCATATGCAAGAAAATGTAAAATCTCATTCAAGAAATCAATAATACAATCCTTAGGCATTTCAAAACCTAAGGGGGAGTTAGTCTTATTCACTATGATTCATATATAAAGGGGGATAAGTTTTATTTTATTTTCCTTAAGAAAAACTCAAAGTCCTTATATTATTTTTTGCAAGGATGTTTGTGCTTTCCAAAAAGGGGGAGATAATTGAGTAAATAAGGTATACTTATGAATTTTCCATTCCTATATGTTATGAAAATAAAAAACACTCTATCTTAAGGAAAATTATTTTTTTCTAAGAATTATCTTAATAAGGAAAATTTTCATTCCACAAGGAAATTTTATCCTTACTTATGTTTTCATTGTTCATTTTATAGTTTCTATAAATCTAACTCTTTTTATTTATAAAGGGAAAAATTCGATTTCATATCTAAAACCTCAGAATCCTATAAATCCTTGGTTATAGAGTATTCTGTTTTTAAACTCTAAATTCTCTGAAATTGAGACTCTGAATTCTCTGAACTTCAGACTCCAAATTCTATGAAATTTAGGTTCTGAATTCTTTGATATTTAGACTCTAAATTCTCTGAAATTTAGGTTTCGAATTACCTAAAATTCAGGTTCTGAATTATATGAAATTCAGACTCTGAATTTTCTGAAATTCGGATTCCGAATTCTCTAAAATTCAGACTCTGAATTCCTCAAAATTCAGAATCCAAATTCCTCAAAATTCAGACTCCAAATTACTCAGAATTTAGAATCTGACTTAGAATTCAGACTCTGAATTCCTAAGAATTCAGACTCCGAATTCATTAGAATTCAGATTCTAAAATCTATTGTATTCAGGTTTCGAGTTCTTTGGAAAATAGAATCCAAATATCATTTATTTAAGGTCTCCAAATAATTATTTTCTTAGTCTTCTAACTTTTATTTTTCCTTAGACTTCAAAAAATAGACTTGGTTAAGAAAACTTATTTTACTTACACTTGTTATAGTTATGAAACTATGTCGTACATTCTGTTTCTAACTAACCATTTTTAAGTGGAATGTGTACATGTCCCTCCAAAATTCAAGGAAAAATATGACCATTGGAGGAGGGAGCCAACCGTTGGAGAAATACCTTTAAATAGGAGATCATTTGATCAAGCTCAAAACCGATCCATCACTCTAGAAATTACATACAGTTGAAATGATTTCTAGAGAGATAGACTCTCATGCCTTGTGCATACTGAACATCTTGTTCAGCTTGCTTCATGCGACTTAGATTGATTCTATGTACAATCAAGGACTTCCGGGGATATGAAGACAGAGGTGCTGACTACCTTAAAGTTAGAGGACTTATGTGGATAGGAAGACAAAGGTTTCAACTACCTTAAAGTTCGAGGGCTTGCAGGTATAGCAAGATAGATTCCTATATTCCTATCAAGTGCTTAACCTGGTGTGGGTAATACATACTTTTTTGAAAGTATAAATCAAGGGACCTTTATCCAAGGTTGTTGGATACCCTATTCTTTGGGTTAAAAGATTTCATATATGTTACTTGTTTCTGTTTCAAGTTCTTTTCCACTGTATTTCGATAAATGAAGAAAGTATAACCTTCTTATACTTTCTTGTTCTTTTGTATACTCTGATAAGTAATATTCTATATTCTTTAAGGTAGAATCTTTTTCTTGTAAACTTTTCCTAAGTTTCATTTTCGAAACCTTATTTCCAGAACCTAGCATGTTTTTAGAACTAAAAGAGGCTTTTTTGAATTTACCTTCTTCAACCTTGTTAAACATAGTTTTCCTTAATTTTAAAAATGAATGTTTTTAAACTTAAAATTCACCACCTCTTATAATTGAGCATCGACATTCATATTTCGATCCTACAATTTGAGGTACTATAATATGAAATTTTATGTGAAAAATGATAAAATGAATGGTTAAATGTAAACAATATGTTATTATGAATTTTTATTTAAACTATAGTTCATTTAATTTCAAAATAATTTTATTTTGTCTCATTCTAGGTATATCATTCATTACATTAAAATATTCTATTTAAGGGTTTAAGTAACATGGTTCATAATAAAAATAATTAATGATTTATTTCATTAACTCATAATAAAAAATTTATTATAAGATCATATCAAATAAAAATACCCACTATTACAACATGTGGACACACATAAAGACTATTATATTTCATAAGAACATTATACATTATGCATAAATATAAAATAGTACAACTAAAAATAGTAAAGGGATATACCCATAGAAGAAAATTATATTCACAAAAAAAAAACTCCAAATGTTTAAAATCCCCAATAAATACCACACCTTCCATGAAAAATATAAAAATAAACAGAAGCATTTGTAAAATAATAGAAATTAAATATATATATATATATATATATATATAAGAATCTTTATATGTGAAGTAATAAACAATAAGATGAGTATGTTGATGTATTTAAAATGAATTGTAGTTGTTTTTCTTCATGAATATCATCCAATATGAATTCTGGACATTATGATCATTAGTTAATAAAATAGTTTATTATTATTATTATTGGTTATATAGATCCAATTAGCTGACCATCAAGATTATTTTATGATATAACTAATATTAAATTATAGTATTTTATACATATATTCTATTAAGAATATTTTTTATTATAAAATTAGGAGAATAAATAAAATCTATAATCTTATAAAATAAATTTTAAATTATACTATATTTAATGAAGTCATGAGTAGTTTCTTATAGCATCCAGGATATTTATTATGCAATAAAAACTGTTACATTTTAATGAATAATGAATTTTATTTTAAATTTAAAATGATAATATTCAGAGAATTATTTTGATAAAATAAATTTCTTTTTTTGGATTCATAATGTCAAAATTAACTTAGGGTTAATTTCTAGGAGTCTTTTTTGACAATTTTTGTTTTCTTAGAAAAAAGTGAAAATTACCGTCTTACGAGCACTGTGAATTTATGACATAATTATTATGTTATCATAATTAAACAATTAATGAAAAATTTTATTCAATCAAAATTAAATATATTAAGTATAAAAGTGAATTTAAAAATATTAATTTTCATTTAAAAATTTATACTTTACAATATAGAACCAAAATTTTTATTTTTTAGATAAAAGTTATTTTTTGGTTCTACACATGGAATGGGTTGGTCTGCAGGTGATTTTTTATAAGGTATTACCTTTATCATACTGTCTTCATTAATTTTTTTATTATACTTATATTATTTTTATTTTTTGGTATTATCTTCCATTAGGTATGTTGTAAATGATAGTTTATTTATTTCCTCTCAGTATATCCTTTTCCTAAGACATGATTATGCCAAAGTAAGGGTCCCCATAATTTATCTTTTATTTTCAATTGCAATTAATTTATAATATTTTCTTTTATATTACATTTTTATATATAGAATTTATCTTAATTCATATTTATTGTATTATTTTTATAGTATTTTTAAAAGATATTAATTTTTCCCTCTCATTATAAACTTTTTCATGTCGTTTTAATACTCACACTATCTGGCAGCCAAAATATCATCTGAAATTTTTTGTAATGGAAAAAATGTATGGTTTTCTAATAAAAAACTCTATGTCTATATAATATAAGTATTCATGGTTTTCTACTATATTCATCTAGTGGTTAAACCCCAAAAAATATTTGTTTGAATATATCCTGACCATCATTTTGGTACAAGGTCAGTGGGAACTTACTATGCACCTAGTTTAGAAATTCTAGGGGATATTCATTTTAAAATTTACATGATTTTTAAAAAACCATTATAAAGCATTTATCTATCATTTAATTGGTCTCCTATATCTAAAAATACATTTATATAGAAATCTAGACACCTATACACCTTATTCCTTATGAATACCCAATGATTACAATATTTTATCCTATACCTGTTAAAGGTGTTTATTTTTATACATGTGAAATCACTAGTAATTCATTAAGGGATTTCACCTATGTATCATTATTGATTCATTCCTTAGGGAAAATAATTTTGTTCTATATAATTCATTTTTATATGTGATAATCTTATAAGATATCCCTCGTTGAGAAAATTTTGATAAGTATTTATATTTTTTATTCCCTAACCATTATGAGATTATTTATCTTTTTGTTCATTGCATTATAATTTTATGTGATTGGTGGGTCCCAAAAATATATTCCCTCTATGTGTATCCGTAGGTCTCATGATAAAACTAATATAAGGTAATGGGAGAATCATTTACTTTCACAATGTATTAGTATAAGGCCATGATGGTGTATTTAGTATATATTGGCACAAGGCCTTGATATTATGTTTAAGACTTAAAATATTATTCAATCTATTCACTACATTTAAATTTATTAATATCCTAGAATCTATTAATTATTATGTTTATTATGGATTTATTTATACTCTATGTTTAATTTTTTATGTCATAATTGAGTTTATTTATTCATGCCATAATGTTTTAGCTATTCCATTTACCACATGTTTTGTTATTGATATCATAGAATACATTTTTTCCATGAATTTATTTATACTCTCAGATTAATTTTTTATAGAATACATTAATTTTTTATTCATTCCATTATTTATTAGTAATTTTTTCACTATTTGATTAGTTAATGATATCCTAGAATCTATTTATTATTACAAAAAATGAAAATTTATTTATGCCCTCATTTTTATTGTCATGGTATAACAGATTGTTTTTATTCAGGCCATAATGTTCTAACAATTCAAGTCACTATAAGATCGGTTTTTCATATCATGGAATATTTTTTTTGTTATATTAGCCATGGATTTATTTATTCTCTTGGATTCATTTGATATGGCATAAAAAAAATAAATTAATGCATACCTCCATTTTCTACATGTTCACTTATTATTATCCAAGCATCAATGTTTTTTATATTAGCCATGGATTTAATTATCCTATCAATTTTTGTGTTATAAAATAACTTCATTTATTTATTCATACCATAATGTTTTAAAAATTCCCATCATTATAATATCAGTTATTGTTATCCATGAAACTATTCATTTTTATATTGGATATGGTTTTATTTAGGATCATAGTTTCATTTGATATGGAATAATAAGTTTTATTTATTTATACCTCTATTCAATACTTGTTCAGTTATTATTATCCAAGAATCAATTTATTGTTATATTGTCCATGGATTTATTTATTTGTAATGGTATAGATCTATTTATTTTCTTATTCCATAATATTTTTTTATAATAGCTTCCATTGTATGATATCCTTTTACTGATCGTCTATTCTCACCGCTTTCTTTTGTTTTCCTTTTCCCTAAGAAACCAAGAAGAGTTATACATATAAAAATGGATTTTAAGGAGAATAATAATATTTTTAAGGCATTTAGATGATATAATTTTAATTTTAATGTATTGTAAAAATCATTTATGTATATGTTTTTTAAGGACACTAAACTCTCAGATCCTATATATTTTGATAGATGTACCAATGTAATAAAAAACACCAGCTCTATCGTGATGTTGTAGGAGTTGTTACATGTTATCCATGAGTGTTCATAGTCCCAAAACAAACCTTTATATTCATTATTTTTTAATCATTATCCATTTATTATGATATATATTATTATTTTAATTGATTTATATATATCTATATTGTAATTTTGGTTTGTTAATTTTTTTATAGTCATGGTATACTTGAATTTTGGAGTCCTTTTTATTGAATTTACATATGATATATGTCATTATTACTAAATAAACCTGTATTATTTCATTGAATTATTTTTTGAGTTTTAGTTTTTTAAATTATTGATATGTGGTAATTTATAACCCTCTTTACTACTAATTAAAATTCATTCTTTAACAAACATAATTAATTTTTATTTTTAATATTCATGTTTAATTGGAAAGATTATTCAAATTTTTCTAATATTTTATAATCATAGTTTATTTTCATTGATTTGTGAAATTTTAATATACTAATTTTATGAATATTGTTGGGTTGTTATTTTGTATTGGGTTACCTTTGTTTTCCCATTTGGGAATGCTATCTAGGTTTCCTCATTGTCCATGTTCTATCCAACCATTCCATGGCCCACATTTTTGGGCTGATACACCTTATATATTTCAATTTATGTAATCGATTGATACCCTTCATTGTGTGGTTGGTTTTCCCCTTAGAGTGTTTAATAGGGCATGATCCATGCCCTTTCATGATGGAAAATTATGTTTTAATTTTTCATTAACCTATATATTTATTACTTTGTAAAGGTTTTTTTTATCATAACTATTTTGATTTTCTTAAGAATGTTCAACATGTTTTTGTTAATTGTATTTAATATTATTTTAACAAGTTATTACCATTTCTGTTAAGCTTGATTTTTTTCATTGTATATTTATATAGAGATTTTTTTTTATTTCATCACATTTTTTATAAATTTTAATAAGTTTATAGATTATGGATATGTATGTACGTTAGTCTGGAAAATATCTTGTCTCGTATTTTATTCTAAATAATATCAATTAAATATATGTATATATATATTTTATTTGAGGATAATGAATACTTGATTATGTTTGTTAAATAATTTCCACCATCTCTTTGTATATTTCACTAGTTTAAATAAGTTTTAATTGCAAGATTATTTAAATTACATTTTTATATGTTTTATATTAATTATTTAATGAAACCAAAATAAAAAACATATAATTGTATTCCATATTTGATATTTTTTAAAAAATTAAACCAAAGAGACTCAATTCAGAAATTGAATATGTATATGGAGCAGTGAAGAGCTGTGTCACCCATAAAAATTTGTATCATAGCCAACTTGGGATAATTTTTTGTCAATAAAAATGAAAAATCAATTATTCATTTACCAATAATGATTTACATTGTGGAATTATATTTTTATGTATTCTATGATTTTTTATATTCATATTTTTTTATTTCATTATGTAAAAAAATTATGTTTCTTATCTATTTATTCTGAGGTTCTTATAATTTATTAGTTTTATCTTCCATAATCAAAACCATAGGTTTCTTAGATTTTATTAGTGTGTATTTAAATTGGGGTTATATAGGGTCAATTTAGTTTTTCCATGGGATATATATCTTCTTATAAGTGAGCGGTTCCAGAAGTGTTAGTCCAGGTGTGTATTTTTTCTTCATCCATTACCTTTTGTCTAAGGGATTAAGAATTCACTTAGATTTATTATTTGTTCCTCTATTTTTTTCTTGGTATTGGTTATTGAATTGAGTTTGTGACATGTAGTGAGTTAGTTATTAGGCCTAGTAATATTAAAGAGATGAGTATGGGTTTAGTAATGACTAGAAATCATGGTGGATCTAGTGTGATCTCTCTAGAAATGTTTTATGATACCTTGATTTTGATTAGATATTAGGTTGGGATGGGATTTATCTTTATCAAAAGATTACTTCCATTGGATCACTATAGTTTCTCCTGCTTTTTCTGTTTTCCTTGGGACATTAAGAGGTATGTTTATTTACTCTAGTACCGTATTGTTGATTAATTATCTTGGCATAGTTTTTCATAGTTATTTGCTGAGGTTTAGATTTATAATCCAACCCATTTGGATTTGAAAATTTCATACATCAAAGAAATACTTTTTTTGTGTTTATGGGGTTTATCTTTTGTTATAGTTGATGGTTCAAGTTATTTTAATCATCTATTTTTTAGATTCATGTAGATATTGTTTTTAGTATCATATATATATATATATATATTTCTTATGTGTTATTTCATTATTGTTATTTACATATTAACTTTTTTATTACTAACTTATTTTCATGGTGAATATTTCTAGGATTATTTTTTATACTATGTTGTTTGAGAGGTATAGAGACTATTGAGTTATGATTTTTTGTTTTCATGTACTAGTAATTGGCTCCAAGTACTCCTCTATGGCACTATCTCGGAGGGTAACTCAATTAAGAAAAGCCATGTCTTTTAATTATGCAGTTGTTTAGAGTTTTTTAATTATAGTCATGTTAATATGTCTTAGAAACTTACTTAATTTATGTAGATGTTTAAAATTTGCATATATCGAGGGAAATCACTACTCCCATTCCCACTATTTTTTTCTTTTAAAAACACCCAAATAGAAGAATTTAGGTTGTGTCGAGTCATCATAATGTTTAAAGATTTAATTTTAAAGGTAGTTATATGTAAAATTATAATTAATATAAAATAAAATTATGAAATCAATTTAAAATTTAGTAAATTTTTAATTTACTTTGTTATTAATTAAATTTCATTCTTTAATTTTCATAATTTTGTTAAAGAGATGAGGGGAAACCCCCCTTTATCTTTAATTTTCATATTTATTATTTAAAAGCACATATTTAATTATTTTTTTTCATTTTTATCTATTTTTATTTTAATGGTATATTTAAATTGATTTGTGAAATTTTAATATTCTCTCTTTAAGAATATGGTCTAGTTGTTGTTTCTTGTTGAGAAATATTTGATTTTAGGTTTTTTCCTGTTGCTTTGGATGGAAAAGTTTCCTTATTCCATTATCCCATTCCTTATCTATTATTTTTGTGGATTCCCCATTTCATATTTTTATTTATATTATCCATTAATTTCATTTATTAGGTGATAGTTTTTTCTTCTTGGTGTGTTCATTAGAGCATGATGTAAACCCTTTCTTGTAATATTATTCCATTTCAATGTTTCAAGAACAAATTTATTTCTATAGTTATTTTTTTTTATCAAAAGTGTATTTATTCTATTAAAGGATGTAAATATTTTACATAATAAATGTCATTGAAATTGTTTTATCATGTATATAACATTAATTATACTCAGTTTATGTCATTGTATACTTATATGGGGATTCTTACTTACTGGATGTGATTATTTAAATGTTCTAATTAGTTTACTAGTTCTGAATATGCATGTATGTGAGTCTAGAAATTATGTTCACATGTACTTGTTTTTTTAGAAATAATATTAATATAGAAATTTATGATTTTATTTTTTTTAATAACAATGAAAACTTGATTATGTTATATATATAATCATCATCATCTCTATGTATAGTACACCAGTTTAAATCATATGTAATTCATGGATTATTGGATGTGTATTTCATGTATGTTTTATGTTATTGGTTATGAAACATAAATAATAAAAATTTAATTTTATTTGAAATGTAGAGTTTTGTGAACCAAAATTATCCCTAAGAATCTAAATTTGGTAGCTGAATATGGATGTGGTTCTGTGAATAGTTACATTACCTACAATTATATGTATAAAATATTATTATGGTTCAATGATGATTAGAACATTGTTTTACTAGTTTTAAGTCTATAAAATATATTTTTTTAGTTTTATAATGTGTACAATATATATAACAATAATTATTGTATATTAATAAAAATATTTAAGATCCAAAAATAAAAAAATAAGAATCATTTTTTTGAATAATACAATTCTAACAATAATCTATAATTATTAAATTCATTAAAGATCTATTATACCATAATATCAATTAAATATAAATTTTTTAATGTATAATTGTATATTATTTATAAAAAAATCATATTGATAACCATTTTACTATATTTTCATGGATAAATAAATTAAAATTCATATATAAATTTATATTATTATTTACAATAAATTAGTGATAATATATGAAAGATTTTATCCAAAAAAACTTGATTCACCACCAAATGATATAACAATATTTATACTAAAAAGTGAAAATGTCAATGTCATGGCCCATCCCCACTATAACCCCTCCTGTGATTGTGGTGAAGTTGGATGTTACTCTCAAATCTCATCTCCAATATCATGTGAGTTGGTGACTAGAAATAAAGGTATAGTACACACAATAGATGTTACATTACACTATTTAATCTTATAAAACTAAAGGAATATAACAGTTAAACCCAACACTATTGATAAAAAAACCTAAATCACCATAATAAAATAACTATGAATATAATGGAATATTAAACAAAAGAATAATTATAATGAAAATATTAGGTTCAAACAACTCCTAGTGTAAGAAACTCTTCCGAATTTAACCAATTACTTTATCATATGTTAGAATAGTCTAGCTCAATTACTGACTCCAGTTGGTAAATTTGAAAAATAAAACATAGAAGTAAAGGGGATCATACAAGCATACTCAACAGATTGTGCCTTAGAAACTCTCATGACAATGGGAAGAGTAATACTACAAACCTAATAAATAAACATTAAAAATTTGTCATGTCCAATCCTAAGTTAACTACTAACCGATCTCACCATAGGAACACACTCAAAATACTCATAAAATATTCATATATAGTATATATTCTTAATACATAAAATGTGGTTCCCTTCACTCACATCCTCACTAATCTCGTCACCTTAAAATCACAATGACATATATCTTACTAAACTCAAGCCTTATTATGCCCATAAACAACAAAAATAATTAATATCCCCACACCATAGTCATATACCATTACCTCATACCACAACTCCAAACAAAACTAGTTACCATAACCACTATCCCTACAATATAACCACACTACGACTAAACAAAAAATGAGAGAGGGTGAGTAGTTATCTATTTTTATCACCCATATCTTGGATAGTGAGGATTTACTCAATACAAAAAATATTATATAGGTATTGGTCAGGTAACCCAACATGTGCTTTGGGGATAAAAAAATAATAGAAATTAAAGTGATATATAAAAAGAATACACATATTCACATCATAAAGTTCTCTTCCCATAAAAACACCTCTATAATTTTCATCCCAGTACTAAAAAGGTAACCCATGAATGAACATACAAAGACATATATGTTTTCAAATCACAAAAAGATGACATATGTATTCTGAGACATGCACTAGGCTACCCAACATTGATTTTTTCCCACCATCATACAATCAAATTCATTTAAACACTCTTGTCCCTACAAGGTGTACTGTAAAGGCACTCTCATATCAACAAACATAGTCTTAATGATGTATCACCATTACTAGGAAAACTTTATCATCAGATCCCCACTTAATTTATAATTCATCTCATGTACTTTAATAAAAAAACATAAATTATCATTGGTTGTAATGATAATATCAAGAATAAAAACTTGGGAAATCAATGTGGTCCATTTATAAATGAAAAACATAAAATAAAAATGATAAAGAAATGGTATTAAAATAGGACCCAAGACATCAAATATTATCATAAAAAAAATCCTATGACAAAATAAATGGGAAATCAAAGAATGGGGCCTAGTCATATGAAATAAAACATATAGTTTCATGACCTACCCAAATTTATCACAATGGTCATAACAAGAGCTATATTCCATACTACAAATAGAGGAAAACTAGTTATATCCCATATATCATGATTTCTCATAGGGATTCCTCTAACTACATGATGAAATAACAAAATGGTTTCAATATAATCCATTAAATCACCTATATATACCATTATAATTTTTTTTCATCAGTATGGTATTACCTCTAGTCAATCCTTAGAGAAAGTAGTATATCTAATTGTAGTATGGATTTACCTGCATCACTTAATTATCCTACACCAAACTTCCTATAATCTAATAATGTATCAAGCCATATTTATATAATAATAAAATAATTCCCAACTAGTAAATGTTTAAAACCCAACTTGGAAATAAATATGTGCACATGACCTCACAAGAAAAATTAGTCATTCTCCTCAAGATATATCATGAAACATAAGGTTGTCATATGCATCACATATCATAGGGTTCGTACCCCAATCAATAGGTCCATCACATGATTCTCACTACCTTTCATGCTATGTGTCGAGTATCTTGAAATCATACTATAAAACTACAACTCACCCTGTGGAATTAACTCATATCCTATTAACAGTACTAAGGAAGAATATTCTCATCACCTAATCCCATTTCTCAAACCATAACAAGGATCATTATAATTCTAAAACCATATTCTGTTAATCTATACTTAAGCATTAATAATATATAAATTTATTAAGTCCCACCTAAAAAACAAAGTTCAAACACAAGGGAACTCCTAAAATAACCAATAAGATATCACTCATCAAGAACATAAATAACCTCATAATGGAAAAAAGTTGAAAAACACCCATCTATCAATTAAAATATTAGTGTTCCATGCCACCCCAATGTATTATCATTACCTGGTCACATTTCACATGCTATAACTCAGACAAGGTATCATTGAACACCATGATTCACTTAATATAGTTTGGGTCAATCAATAGTCAAAGATTAAACACTATCTCAAGGGTATCTCAAATTTACTATAAAGATACAATAAAAGGAAACCTATTTGGTATCCTAACCTATAATAATTTACCCCACACTCAAGTATTTATTTTTCTAATTGATCATATATTATCATTCAATAATAGATAACATAAAATAATCCCAAATAAAAATCTCCCTTAAAAAAATATTTGGATAAATAAGGCATTTAATTTATAAGGTCAAATGGACCAAACCATTTAACAAAATAAATCCCCCTTGTGTCTCCATAAAATAATACTCAAACCATTTTCAAACCCTTTAAATATCACTATGTGTTGAGTTTAAAAACAATAGACCTTGGAAGAAACCTAAATGGAAACCTATTTGAAAACCATTTATTTATTTTGAAACACCATCTCAAAAAAATCCTCTTTCAATCACTATTTTCATCTTTAAATTTCGTTTAAATCCATTTCCATTAAAATTACTTTAATAATAAACACACCATTTAAATTTTATTTAATATATTTAAACCATTTTCCATTAAAATTCCATGTTAAATATTACTCCTTTGTAAATCATGTTTAAAAATTATGAAATCATTTTTCTTTTAATAACCAATAATATCCTGCCAACAATCAATAAAATGGTATAATGGAAATTTTTGAGTAAGGTTACTACCAATGAATGATCTAGAAAGATAAATGGTCATTTTAAATATTAGGTTAACTCAAACTTATCCCATTTATGGGTTATATCACACAATGCCACACAACATACCAATAATAATAATAATAAAAGATAAATCATAAAATAATAAAAACAATTAAGTTACTAAATATGTGAGGAGCAAAAAATTCTCTTTCACATCTATTAATTGAATACAAGTTTCCTAGATCATCATCCAGACAATGAGAACTAATATCATCAATATACAATTACAAATTTTTCTCAAAAATATTTTATCCTAAATGAATAATTTTTCATAATCAACTAAAAATTCAAAGAGTGTAATAGTATTTTAAAATCCATGTGAAAAGGGGTGAAGTACACCCTCGATACACACTCGAGCCTATGACCTAATGTTTTTTAATTTTTAAACCTTAATAAATTTTAAATTTAATAAAAAATATTTATAATACCTTACTAGATATATCAAGACACATACAACAATAAAAATAACATAAAATGATGATAAAATAAGTTTCATGTTTCTCCTACATACTTCCCATAATAATCCCCCTTCAAACTATGTGATTCCACTATACTCTAATAGAGTAACTCTAAAAAACCATAGATGAGTTTTAAAAAATAAAATGAAATTGAAATAGAGTAACATGGGAGGGGGAATGGTAGAATGTTACCTATTATTGTCCTAATTAAATTGATATAACACACAAGGATCAATATTAGAGGAATAAGAAGAAAGGGATGTACCAAGGGGTTGAACCCATCATTATGTGACTTACTGGATAAGGAACCCTTTATTTGGGCCTTAATTAAAGGGGAAAAATACTACATTTTAATCTTTATAAAAAAACATTCTAGATAGCTACTTGGTGTTTGGTATCTCTCACCAAACTCCAAGTGACTCCACTAATATCATAGTGGCATGCCAACAAGATTTCAATGGAACCAAAAATTATTTAGATTTCCATAGAGTGTTTGTTGGGTTTATCCTACAACCTAACATAATCTTGTGTTTCTAAACCCTATGAAATTCTTTTATTAGGCCTCACTATGACTGATTACACTCCTAAGACATATATCTAAAATAAAAAAACACCTAAAATATCCACTCTTGATCCATTTATTAACTTTCAAAATCACTCATCCATTATAATGATAGGAACCCAACCCTACTTCTAGTTCATTGACACACAAAGGTATTGTTTGTTACAAACTCCCCACCACAACACTACTCTTCCACAGAAATACATTCTGATCATTGAAACATAAATATTAACCTACATCAGTCACAAATTCATTACAATCTCATCATATTATATCTTTGAATACAAATCAGTCGTCGAATGTGACTCTAGAATCTCATAACACTATTAACTAAAATCTTCAATTCCGAATCATCCAAACATATAATTCTTTATCATTAATAACCATCACATCCCCAGTGTAATTTTACGCTGATAAATAAAAAAACACTTCTACAACTAAAAACAAATTCTCTTAGAAAACCACTTGTACTTATCACAAAAATACTGATATGGTGCATGATCACAACCATTGATCCCAAAATATTGATAACCAATCATTACTGGACTTCCTCGCCTTCCATTTCATAATTAATCACCATCAAAGGACAATTTTACCTTGTGGATCTCCCCACTATATGAATTTCCTACAAAATTCCCTTCCACACGATCTAATTACCAAATCCCCTCAATATCATATCTTTTAACCCATCAATTATCTATCCATTCATTGACCACAATTTAAGCTATTCTATCAAAAATATCATAGAAGAAATAAAAAACAAAAATCAAAACACCTAAATCACTCCTAGTTACTTTATAATGAATTAATAAAATGTGGTTATACATCCAACAATTTATTCTTTTGAGAAACAATACCAAAATATTTTAATGAAACTAAGACTCACATGGGTTTCTCTCAAAATAACATTTCCATCCAAATTTTCCAATTAAAAAAAATATTTTATTCTTTGGCCTTTATGGTCGTTTTTCTTGTAAAAAATAAGGTTTTCAAAACTGAAATTGAAATAAAATTGCACAACATTTCCCTTATTATTTATCAAGAAAAAAAATGAAAACATTAAGTTGCATAACATTCTAGTATTTCTCTTTACAATTACTTTACACTTGAATCCTTCGAAAACATGAGTTTTTATTTCCAATGATTGTTTTCTCAATTTTATAAATGCCCAAAATAATTTCCATTTGGTTGTAAAATATCCATAGAAATCAGTCCCATCAAATAAAAAATCCCAATGATTCATATTATCCTAATGACCACTGATAATCAATTTGGGAACCCATAAAAATACTAATGGTTTTAAAATTAATAATGGATACAAAAAAAGGAATTTATGAAACATCAACACCCATATGTGTGTGTATTATTCCCTAATAATGAAATTACTATGATGTATAAACATTGAAACTCACATCAATATGGTCCCTACAATATTCCAACTCTTTATCAATATATAAAACCCAAAACTAATCCTCACTCATTATAGTGTACTTATTATTATCATTGGAGATCCCCTAGTGACATGGGATTTAACTATAGCCATGTTATCTATGAATGATCATAATCAACCTCTCATGTCCCAACATGATACTAAAAAATCACCCCTTAATTAACATAAACCAAAGTCATATCACCACAAACAATAGACATATCCTCCCTAATAACCAAAGGATACATGAAAATTGTAAGAGATTACATCATATAATATGGAAATTTTTTCTCAAACACAACCAATCAATAATTTGGAATTCAATAGAAAAATAAAAAAATATAATTAATAAAATATGAATGTACGAGTATAAAATGTTATACCACAAAGAAAATTTTTAAATATAACATAGTCCCGTATAATAAAATTATATGCAAGAATATAATTATGTCCTAAATGCAAGTGAACCTCCAAGTATCACCATCAACCCATCTATAATCTATAAAAGAAAATAATTTCCCTCTAATAACCCAAATATGGAAACAACCCCAAAATATCAAACTAAAATTAAATTAAGAAGATATATTTCCCTATCCATAAATATGTATATATAGTGGTTGAGTAAAAAATACCAGTAGGAATTTCCCCAATGGGATCCATTAAAATTGCATGCAATTATAAATCTATAATGATAGTTTGAAATAAATGTATAAAAGTAAAATTTCAATTTTAATAAAAAAATAAAAAGTGTGAATCATGTTAGGACTTTACTTTGAAATAAAACATGTTGTTTAAATTATTAAAAGATAATTAAATTTACATAAATAAAATAGTAATTTAATGAAACCACAAGTTATAAGACATGTGATGGTATCATGGGAAAAATAACTACGGGATGAATGAAAGGGATCTTGGGGACCTTATGCTAATCAATTCCATAATCAATCAATATCTATATTACATAGGCCACTAGCTAGAGAAAATTCTTAAATTAGTAGTTATTCCCATAATGGAACTAGATAGAGTGGAATTATAAACCATTCCATGCTAACCAGAGTGAAATAATATACATGTTTGGGAGAAAATAGATATAGCGAAATCATTCTGTAGAAATATACTTGTCCAAGAATCCATCCTATTTACCAAAGGTTTCCTATGATTTTCTTAAATAATATATGGGTTCAAGTTATTTAATATAAAAAACACTAAAAACCCATCATCAGAATCCAACTATCATTTATAACAAATTCATATTTTTTTCATTGACAATGAATGTTGTATTTAAGTTAAAGATATATAAACTATATTAAAAAGGTACTTTAGACTAATCCTATCCCCAATTTATTTGAGAAAATATATTATATAAATATGTCAATAATTATTTATAATTTATATATAAACATTCCATGAAAACTATATTATTCAATTAATTTAAAATCCATTATTTGAATTTATAAGAATGTGTTTTGTTCAACTATTTGAATAAAATAGAATTTATAACTTTAAATCAATGAATTTACTATGTTAGTAATAAAATCTGATATATCTATTAAATTACATAAAAGAACCATCATTTGTATTAAATAAAGATAATAATATAATAAAAATAATTTGAAATATGTGAGTACCATAGGTTGTATCATGTATAAAAGAGTTATAAGACCTGTGAGGGTTATGGGAACAAAATAAGTTCATATTTCGAATAGAAAACTCATATATTTTTCATAATAAATAAATAATATGAGATGTAGATAAATAAGAACATAATGACTCACCAAACAAATTCAAAGATTATTTAAGTTAATATGCTTAAAACAAGTTGGTAGGATTATCCTATATAATTTATAATTCATTTATAGATATATTTATAATTAACTAGTAATGTAATTATTTATTTATTGATGTTGTGGTTCAACACTCTTATCATACTATTGTAGTGTTGTAGTATCCATGGTTAAAATCTATGTAGTAGTGACCCTCACATGCTCTAAAATCTCAAAATGTCAACATAGAATCATCGGGTAATAGTACAATCGATCCTAATCAATTGAGTCATTCTTTATTGTTCTCAATAATATTATACAAATATAAAGTGTATTATTTTGGTCATATTGGAGGCTTGATAGGGTGTATGAGGATTGGAGATCTTATTCTCGAGTGTGTTCTTGAGAGGTTTCTATCTTAGCACTTAAGAAAAATTTCCCTTAGGTTTATTGTGCACAATAGGTGGATATCCATAGAATGTGTTACAACCAAATTTTTTTAGATCTATGTTAGGGTTTTTAATTACACAAATTCCTTATTCCACAGTGAAACCTAAGTCAAATAATAATATTAATAATCTTATTATGAGCTTGACATGTGAAATACATTCGGATAAATATAAATCATTTTTAAATAAATAAATATGTATTTATTGAAATATAATTTAATATATCATTTCCAATCGGACCATTAATCTATTTCCATTTATCCTCCTTAGTATTTACCTAACCTCGAATAGTAACTTTTTATTTAAAAAATATTATTTTATTATTCACTGATAAATATAATAATTTTTTTCACTAAATCTTGTGAATAAATATTTTTTATTATTTAACTCATAAATTTATTCTTCTGAATAACTTATTATTACATCATGGTTATACCCAACATAATTTTTTTTTATTAAATCTAACACATGGAATAATATTTACCATAACATGTTAAATTCAAGATAGAATTTAAATGAGATTCCTAATATACTCAGTGTGTGATCCTATGGTGATCTTTCTCAGTGGAATTTAGCATAACCACTTAATGTTTAGGGTAAAATTTAGAAAAATTATAAGGAACCAGAAATGAAATTATTTAATGTTCTAATGAAATAAAACCACATATGAATGATCATTTTGTAATATAATCAAATAATCAAGATATCTATACTCATGAAGGTTGCATACTGATTTCATCAACATATGTTCTTGATGACTCTTTATTTTACAATCCTAAAATAGACCTTTCCAAAGATAACCATAGCTATAGATTTCATTACATTTTTCTATTCCCATCAAATGTAATGAAATATTATCTTCTATAAAAAATAGAAGTGATACATCATTTTTATCATTAATCATTAATGCAAAAACACTTGTGACACAACCTATGTATCCCACATCACCAAAAACATATTTCATTGTGGTTTTCGTCAATAAATAAAAGTATATCAATCATGATATTTATCAATAAGAATATTAAATTCTAATTATTAGTAAAAAAGTATGATGATAGGAAAATTCAATGACACTTAAAATTATAGATTTTCACCTAGTAGTCATGTTATCATAATATCTCACTTTTAAAATTAACAATAGTGTATCCCATGAGAAAGTGTATCAAAATAATATTAGTCTCAAACAAATATAAGTTTTATTATTTACATCTCTTCAAATCATTTCATCATGATATAGAACATATAATAAATAAAAATTTCATGGAACTTCTAGATTCTCATCATAGTAGGGAACTATTATGACCATTTTGTATAAAAATTTCCCTTAAGATAATATCACATATATTGTAATACATAATATTTTTTTGATGTGATTATAAATTTATTAATATCTAAAATAATGAATATATATAATCATAAAGTATATAAACCATGGTTATAGGGGACCAACACCAAAAGACTTCCTCTTGGACTAGATCCAATTTCTAATAACCTTCAATATATTATCTCTCACAAGATATTCATGATTCTATAAAGATAGGGATTTAGTCATGGGATCCACCATGTTTCCCTCCATGTAAAACTTACTCACTTGACTTCACCCCTCTAAGAAAAATCCATCTAGAGGTGATACTTTCAGAGTATGCACTACAATCATTGGTGAGCCCTTATGTCCATTATGAGAGTACCTTGTTTAGTATTATCACAATATAATGTGATATGGTCTTTAATTATGTTCACCACATCAAGATATTGGATAATGTTTCATATCCAAATAAATTAATTGGTCGCATTAGATGCCACTATATACTAAGACCCCATAGTATAATTGGTGATAATTATCTTCTTTGAACTCTCCATCTAATAGCTCCTCTATTGAGACTGGATAAAAATCCTAATTATGAATTAATATAGTTCTATTATATGAAATCTATATAATATTGATTATTAGTTCCTTATCTCGGCTATATAGAAGGAACATATACATATTTCACCTCAAATACTTAAGGAAAACATTAATATCAAACCAATGTTGTTTACCTATATTATATTGATAACATCCAACCATACTCAAGGAATAGGATACATCAAGTCTAGTATATAAAATTGAATTCATGATTATATAAATCATAGAAGAATATATTATTTTACTCATTCTCTCTCTCTTATAGTATCTAAGGACACATTGTTTTGGAGAGATATATTCCATGTAACACAGGAACCAATCCCCTATTGTATTATTTATAAAAAATATATTTAGTATCAGAAAAATATAAGAAACTTCACTTAGACCAAGAAATATATTGGGTATATCATGAATTGTATTGATGTTAAGTATGTAGGATAATTTACCTATGTACTTCATGAAGGAGTATTTCTTCAACCAATCCTTAACTGGCTGTAACACCGGTATGTCATTTACAATAATTAACATTTAATTTAATTATATTAATAGGATACAAACCACACCCCCACTGAAAAAATTGTAAACCCAAGTCCCCTATTAAGTTGCAATGAAAACAAATTATTTAAAATATTCCTTGTACTAAATATTCCATGACTTGGATGCTTGCATCAATCTATAAATGGATCTTTTCAACTTTTACATATTTTTTGTATTATCAGGAGTCACAAACCCATTTGGTTGTGTTCTATTTAAATACTCCTAATGGTTTCAATTATGAAAATTTGTTTTGACATAAAACTTTCAAGTCTCATAGTAATTGAAATCATCTATAGAAAGCAGAATTTTGATGGGTTTAAACTGGGATAATGTATAATATGTTTTTTGAACGCTAAACCTTGATGTTTTTAAATTATTTAGGCATTAATCTTGATTTATAGGTACTCACTCTACCTTAAATGTATTTAATTCTCTTTAATACCAATTTTCAACCTATATATTTTTCATCAATTAGTTTATTGACCAAAACATAGAATTGGTTTTGATATATGGAAACCATCTTATAATTCATGGTTTTATTCCGTGTTGAAGATTTTGATCTCTCTTCAACCTCATTATTGTAAATATAATCATTATTGTAAACCAATAATGATTCACCATCCTATATGAATACACAACCATATCTTTATAACTATCTAACATCTATTTTTCTCTAATATAGTTCATGTGTTTTGGAAATGAAATCCTCTATAGATTACTATAGAATGTGTTCACGTATCAAACCTTATGTATCTTGATCATCAACTTCATTGGAGTCTATTTCTCATAATATTCTTCTTGATGATATACTCCCTCTTAAAAAATGGATTTCTTATAATGGTCACCATATTGGTTGAGTGGTTGTATAGATAGTATTCCCTTATTTACTTAAGATACCCAATAAAGATAAAAGTAATTGACCAATGTTCAATTTTTTTCCTTGATATGTCTTTAACAAATGTATCACACCCTTATGCAAGAGTATGTGACAACACATATTAATTTTCATACATTAATTCATATGGTATTATATTTTATAACTTATATGGTATCTAGTTTAGAATGTGTGTTGTAACGTGTAATGAATATCCCTAAAAGGATAATGGAATAATTTCATAACACATCATCAAAATTACCATGTTAAGAAAGGTATAGATCATTCATCCACTAACACTATTAAACTATGGTTTATAAGGTAGGGTGAGTTGAGATACAATCTCAAATTTTCATAAATATCCAATAATATATTTGTTAAGATATTCACCGCTACGATCAGATTGAAGCATCTTAACTTCTTTCCAATTTTATTTTCTACATAATTCTTAAACTTTTTGAATTTGTCAAAAGACACAATATTATAACTCATCATGTATATATAAGAATATATATAAAATTCATTTGTAAATTTTGTTTAGTAAGAATACATGCCATCATATTCAACTAGAAATGGTCTATACCAAATATAGAATCTCGATGGACCTTTCAACTTGTCCACTAAATGGTAGCTTAGTTATTTTTCCATGTAAATAAGAATTAAATTTATTGATTGTTTTTATATCACTACAGTCTAAATAAAAATATTGATAGACTTTTTTTATATGCTTCTCATTTACTTGAACAAGATAGTGATTCCATAACTGGTTGGGAAATGAGTCATCTAGATTTGATTCATTATTAATTTTCAATACCCGATTCTAATTATTTAATACATAGATACCATTATTTAAATTTTCCATACCATAAAATATGTCTCCATTGTAAAATAAGAAACACTTATTTAAAAACATGAGAATAAATGAATTTTTATCTTGGAAAGATATATAAATTTTGTTATTGGTAAAAATTACTACATAATAATGATATTTTAAAACCAAAATCGTAGTTGTTTGTAATTGAAGGAGGTATTATCTTATTTATAAAGCTATAATTCATGCTCCATTGGATTCTTGAATATCCACCTCACCCTTTTATATCTTGTTGAATCTACTTAGTTTATTTATTTGAATGTAGATGTGAGCACTACAAGGTGCATCTAATACCCAATATATAGATATATATAGATATATATATATATATATATATATTTAGCTCGATATTTAAATCACCTAATACTTCCACTTTACTATTCAAATTGTTTTAGTTTATCTTCTATTGGCCTATCTTTACATATGAAAAACATATTGTGTTTTGTTGCTTTACTTTTCATTGGATCTTCTTCTTTTGGGAAAGATGGTGCTCAGGAGACTTAGAACTAGAATGCGTATTTGGGACCTTTCCATTATTCTTCCATTTTTTATTCACAAAAATACCATAAGTTTTCTACTCCCCATGTAATTATCAACTTTTTGAATCAAAATAATAAGTTCTAAATGCTTCTTATCACTATTTCTCATATTATAATTCATAATGAAACTTGAGAAGATCTTAGTTTGTGAGGATATAATGATTTTAATGCACAAATGACCATGGATTGTAAATCCCACGAAGTATAAGAACCCTATGTAGCCAATAATCTTTACTACACGAGGTATAGATGGTGAATACTCTCTAATCATACATTTGAATAGTGAATTAGAGATCTATTGTCCCTCTTTCACTTGATAAAGATCATGAAGGTGATACATGATGATATAAGCATCAAAATCCTTATATTTCTTTAAAATGTCACTAGACACAGGGATAACATGAATAATTAGATAAATGTGGAAAGGATGCATATATACCTTTTCATAATCTAGATTAATATCTGAAAAGTTATTATAAATTATTTATATAGGTGTAACTTTCCAAATATATTAACTTGAAACTCCTTGATTTGTTGAGTGGACTCCCCAATTTTGAAATAAAGTATCATGATTTCATTAACTTTTTCCTACTAGTTGCATTATGTTTTATGGAGGTGATCAACCCAAATTGAATTTTTTAAGTCAACCTAAAAATCATTTTATAAATTACTTTGATAACTGAAAGAACCCCAGTGGATATTGGCCAAGCACTTTAAGCTATAGTTATATTTTAACCCAAGTAGCGTAAATCTATAACATCTCAATATTTTAAATTGTGGGATTTTTATATTTATTAATATATTTACCATTTTATATTATTAAATAATTTTTAATATTAAGTGAATTTTACTTATGTGATGAACTATGTCTTAGATAAAATTTACACATAATCAAATTTATTTTAATTTCATATTCCATTCTTTCTAAATCATTAATTTATGTGATAAAGATGAAGAATCCATAAATAAATTAACAATGAAACATGATAGAAATAAAATAATAAAATTAGTATGATTATAATTTTTTTAATGGTTATTTTATCTATAATATGATAAACTAAAAATTAATCCTAGGGAAAAAAACCGTGAACCACAACTTGGTTCTTACTTCAATATTCCACATGTGCTCTTGGGATCATCCTAGATTATTTTTTCCACATCTTTAAACATGAACCACCTCTCTTCACTTAGGATCTATAACCATTATCTTATGTTTACTCACATATAGATGAGGAGAACCAAATGATTTTTTAGCGATTTTACATAAAATAAACAATGGGAAGGTCATCCCTTATATAATGAGAGGTGGGGATGAATCATTGGATATTAATTAAATTTAATGATAATAATAAATCAAAAGGAAACTATTCACATCCAAATGTCTAGTCTATGTTCAGGATCACCCAACCACATACAATGAATATATCTTTTCAATCTGGAAAGTATTCACATATAATCATTAATTAATTTAGATAAAATTTCTATAATTAATTATATGATTTTTCAATTAATTTGGTTTATCTTAATACCATAAAAATTTCCTAAAAAATTCCATTATCCTTAATTTTAAAGAGATTAATTTTGTTAAATTAATTTATAATTAAAAAGTTCATATATGTACTTAGAGGAAATGACACATGTCCTAACTATATGGTATGGTTCTTATACCATCTATTCACATGTAATTCAAGACACATGTTGTGGAAAATAATTAAATTTCAAGTATTTTCAATAAATGATGCGTATACATATGTAAAATATTTTATATGCAATGCTATTAATGCATGTATAGTACATTATAAGTAAATACCATACATATATTTTAGTTTATAATTTAACATGGAAATTAATTTAATATATAACTAATAATCCTATCATGTGACATGTATTTTCCATAAATAGTGCACAGACACATGTTTATTAGGTTTAATTATAACGTAAACATTTATTTCCTCATAAAATTAATCACATGCGGTAAAATGAATTATATGGTGTGTACTTGGGATACATAATGTGTAATATCTTTTACCTGTGTATGTTATACATGCCTCAGGACTGGGTGTGTTTATTGGCTGTAGACTTGTATGAGATACATGTCATGTACACTAGTAAAAATTTTTTGGGCCTCGATGTTGCATGGTTTGTTGTCCTAGTTTCATATAATAAATGCATGATATATCTTAGACCCCATGTTTTCTAGTATGAAAACAAATGGACTACAAGGTGTTTAGTTTGACAAAGCATATACCAGCCTCGCCTAGTCAACACAAAGTGTGAATTTAATACTCTTCTTGTGTAATTAATTAATCACACCCTTAATTGATTTAAGATTCATTAGGGTGAATTTATCGTGGGTACATAACAAGTACCAATAGGCTAAATGTCATGTAGTATTATTTTATTTGGCCTCAGCCCTTGGAACCTCCTAGTGGAGCCTTTAAATATTATTTATATTTATTCAACCATTTTATTTTTATATGAATCAGAATAAATAAAGAGAGAATATGATTTTTTTGTTTAGATTTTAAAAAAATAATCTTTAAATGAAAACAAACTAAAAATGGATATCACTAATCAATGATTAATAAGTAATTATAAATTAATTACATGACCACTTTGACACCAATTTAAGGTTTCATGTGTAGTGGAAGCACCCATTAGGCATTTCTAAATCATAGTTTTGTCCTAATCAATAAATAATATAAGATGTAAATGATGAAGGATTCCATAACAAAGAAAATTAATTTGATAATTAATTAACATAATATGCTTGAACCAGTATTGCAAAGTAATCACATAAAATACAAATCTAAATTATTTATTAGTTTAGAATTACCTTATATTATAATAAATTCTCCATTGATGATATAGTTAATGACTCTCATCATATTTTTGTTGTTTCTTGGGATCTTGGGTTAGAAAACCTCTAGTAGTGATCCACACATGCTTCAAAATCTCAGAAATCCAACATATATTCATTTGACATTAGAACCGTATATCATAATTTCTTCTGACATCCATCATTGCCTTTATTAAGAATATATTTATTGAAAAATTAATTTTTATTTTCTCAAGGAGGATTCTGAGGGCGGGGGAGGATTAGTGTAACACCCCAATATTTTTAATGGAACAATATCTTCTAAAATTTATATGATACTCAAATATTAGTTTAAATAAACAATGAAATTTTATTATTTAAATATTAATATTATAACCTAGTTGTTTAATTAGAGGTTATGAAGTGAAATAAAGACATTTTGAACTATTTATAATGGTATTAATCAATAAATATCCATTTATTAATTCTCAGTAAATAATAATTCAATTTTTAGTAAAGTAACATTATGCTTAAAAAATTATGTTTCCTTCAAATATAATTTTTATTACTTTTTTAATAAAATATTATGTTTATTTTTTTTACAATTTTAGAAATTTTATTTGATAAAATGAAATTAATTTTTTAATTCATCATATCAAATTTAACTTAGGGTGAAGTCTTTGGATTTTTCTAAAAATATTATTTTCCAGTGATTTATAAAACAATACTTATTTTTATTGAAAATAGTATTTTTGTTTCAAGAATTAAAAAGGTACATATGGTTTTAAAATAGTTTCAAATTAAATTTTTTATATTATATTATTAACAATCCAATTAATTTCTTTGTAATCAATTATATGGTTGACTTTGGTATAAAAAGATTTTTTTATTTCAAAAATCCATTTTTTCTGAAAAACTTCTTTTCATTGCATTTTTTATATATATTAAATTTATAAACATTATAGAGAGTGAATCATGAAAAATAAATATAAAATTTAAAATCATGTTTTTCAATGTTTTTAAATATGACCCTTTTATTTTTTTCATTATTAATAGTAACCGTGAAAAATATTTATCACCTCAATAATGGAAAATGGATAAAATTTGGTTAAAACCATGAGATATGGTCTCAAAAGAAACCTGACACTCGTTTATGCTGTAGAATGGTTGTATTTAACACATTTAAATCCAATTATTGAATATATGGATACTTAGATCTATTTTTATTTTATTACGACCTTTATATTAATTTAAGGAAAGAATAAATATAAAACGCCATGCTCTTGAATTTAATATCTCTTAACATTTTATATAAGGATAAAAATAGGATAATTTGTTCATGGGTGTTTGTATTAAATATAAATTCATATCTTTTATCATGGTAGTTTAGTTATAAATTTTATTTATTATATAATTATCCTAAATTCATATTCGATGTAGATATATTTTTTATTCAATTTATAGAAAAAAATAAAATAATTGATTTTAAAAATATTAAAATTCAAAACATTTGAGGGAATAATTTTTTTTGGGAATATTTTACCTTAATATAATAGATTATTAATTTTTAAAAGGTTTATATTAAAATTCCCTTGGTTTTTTGTTGTCTTTAAAATCAAATTACTTGAAAAGTGTCAAAAATGACATTAATGATATTTCATTAAATTATTTAAAAAACATAAAAAACTTGAAATTGGAAATGGTAGATAATATATGGTATAAATTTAATCTATTTTAAATTTATGATCCAATTTTCACCTTATAAGTAAACTTATAACCCTTTAAGTTTGAAAAAGTCATTACTATGGTAAAGGTTAAAATTGGTTAACCAAGGGGTGAATGCAAAAGATAAGGTTTAAAAGGAAACCAAAACATATATAATGTTCATTAGTTAATAATATTTAGACATTATAATATTTTTATTATAATATTTGGTCATATGGAATAATTTTTCTTGATAATGACTAAATTATATTTCAATATTTTTTTAGTTCCAGGAGTGTCCCTCACCTCCCTTATAAAAGAGCACCTCTTCTTCTCTCTTCCTCACAAATTTTGAGAATAATATATTAGACAAGATATTTAAAAATAACTGAATTGATTTTTCAATACATGACATACATTATATGATCTCTAGAAGTATGTTACTTCAATGATTAAGGTGTAATCTAGAATATGGTTTTCAATGAACATGTATAGCTCTTAAATGAGATTTTTCAATTTTATATCTAATGCACCATATTTTAAATAAAACATATCCGTTATGAAGTAAACAATTAGGTGTATTAAGTATACTTAATTTATATTATTATTATTATTATATAATAACCATTATCCACCTTCTTTATGTCCTATGGAAAGCGAAAGCATCTCTCAGGAATATGTACAACTTACTTTCTCCATATAGTGGTGTAATTCATTTTTCATCACACTTTACATGGATGGATATAATGATGGATTTAAAAAACAGACACACACACACATATATATGTTATTTATTATAGTATTAATTATTCTACAATGGTTTATTATAATTTATCTTTCTTTCATCCCATCCATCAAAAAATGGAAGCAGCATTCATGTATACTTATGACCTACTGTTTCCATGGATGACATAATTAATTTTTCTATATATACCATTTATGTATTTCTATAAATGTATATATATAATGAAAATATATGATATTACTATAATTTTTAAAATTATGGTGCTTATTGAACTATGAATAGAGTATAAATATTGAGACTTCCATAGAAAAACATGCTTGAAAAACCAAGCAATTATCACCCAGAACAATGGTTGTAATGAATAATTGTTAATAATGGGTTATAAGATGTTATAATAAAATAATAAATGTTATTTAATATTTTATTATGTTTGTTTAATAAACTTATAATAAATCTATATTTATTATATGGGAGTTTCAAATTCATATGAAGAAAAACAAGACTTGACGTAACAATTTTATATTACTATCTCATGGTTTATTGAGATTGTTTATAATTAAGTTTTGATGATGA
The DNA here is from genome assembly GCA_963277665.1 of Viscum album. NCBI lineage: Eukaryota > Viridiplantae > Streptophyta > Magnoliopsida > Santalales > Viscaceae > Viscum > Viscum album. Next base: position 1,000,391,863 of record OY728135.1, read on the forward strand.
AATATTATGATCTATATCTCAATAAACTCATGAATTTTATTCTTATATGTTTATTTATGTAAATTACATGTTGTGATTTCATTTTCTTCTCTTCTTGTACTCGAGATACCAAAATAATATTTTTAAAGAAAACCAACTATATATCGCTCTTCCGTCCAAAATATTTTTTCTTCAAAGTCCACATATTATAAAAATGATTTCAAGAATTTTATTAATATTATTGAATGATTTTTAAAGTAATTTGTACCCATTATTTACTATTTAAAAAATATTTTAAAATGAATATTATTTTTATTTTCTGAATGAGGTACTTTTTAATTTTTTTATAAATGTATGAAAGGAATTTTTTCTTATAACTTATATTGCATGAATGTATTTTCATTATGTCCGGACCACTCAATGATTTGATTATTTCATTATATGTTTCCAATTATATTTTCAAGTAAAAATGTTTCATTAATATTTATGAATTTTTTTTGATTTTAAATAATTGGTTTCAAAGTGAAAAGGTAATTTTTCTAAAAAAATGTTCAATGTGTTATTTTAAATGAATTTTGCATCTAACATGTCATACTTTTATGTCACCTAATATTTATTGGTGATATGATTTAATGATACCATAATTATTCTTTATATGGATGGTTTATTATTATGAATAAAATATTTTAATCAAACTCATTCCTTTTCCATGGGTTATGCTTTGATGAATTGATGAAATGTTTATGAAACCAATTTATTTTTCATAAGTTATTTCATGATGAAATTTTTGTGAAACCCATTTATTTTTCATGGGTTATGATATAATGAATGTTTTATGATATTTTGAAACACATATATATGATTATCATTATGTTATATTGGTACACGAATTATATATCCTTCCAATTCATTGCATAAGAAAGGATATCTCATGAGATAGATAAGATATTAATGAGGAGTTAAACTAGTTTAGTAAGGGAACCTATCCACTATGATAGAATTGGGAGCAAACCTTGATTAATAATTTTTAATGACGAGTAAACCCAATCCACTATGATAGTCTTTGATGCTAACATTTATTACAAATAATTTTTTTATAAACTTATGTGTATTCCAAAAATCTATGTCTTATACCCATGTTATGATATGATGGATCATGTACAATGATTACCTTATGATTCATTTATTATGAACTAAAATTATTTATTCCATGACTCAAGATTGTGATATATGATATTAAAGGTATGGTTTTCAAATGTTAATATCATTTTCTCATACAGTTATGAACATGTTATTCTTATGTGATCGTTGATATCACTATTGTGTATCCATAATGAGTATCTAAGCTCTCCGATTTTTATTTTTCCCTTCCCCAGGATCTAAAGGAAAATTATAATTATGATATGTATAATAAGGGTGAAATTGAAGAAGAATTAAGTTTTATATGATGACGAACTCATATGAATAAGTTTTTTATGTATCCATGTTTCTATAGATACTAAACAAATATGATTATGGAATAGATCAATATTGTAATATATACGATATTCATCTAATGTGATGTATTATTTATATGTAGAAATATTGGGGTGTTATAGTTGGTATCAGAGAAAAGTAATGGATCTAATCCTTGAGAAATCTCACTTGTGAACATTGGGTTAATTATGAACCTCTACCCAAGGGCTTCATAAGGAAACAGATTACATTGGGGATAGTGGTATGAGACCTTCCCAGGAGGTGTAGTTTCCCTTGGAGTACACCAATAGGTATCAATTAAATACCACTTGTTATAATTTCATACTATTATAATTGGTTAACTTGTTCTTGGGAATATTTTTTGAGAGGCTTATCTCATAGCGATTGAGATAATTTTCTCTTAGGTTTATTGTGCACAATAAATAACTAAACATGGAATGTGATATAATTTGGTATTTATAAAACTTGGTTAGGGTTGGTAATTTTATATATTCACTTAACCAATTACTTATTCCTTAAAAAACCCATATCTAATAAAAATACAAATAATGATATCATTTACTTATAATACATAATACATGTATACAAGTAAATATTTATTAATTAAAATGAAATTTAACACATCATATCCAACCAAACTATTAAACTCAGTATTTTTATCCTTATTTTTATTTACCAAACATTTAATAATTACTATTTATTTGATAAATAAAAATCACTATATTATTTGATGGTAAATATAATAAATTTTATATTCACTAAATCCTATAAAAAAATAATTATTATTACATAACACACATATTTATTCTCCTGAATAACTCGTGATTAAATATTAGTGATTAAAAAAAATAAATAATTATTAAAAAAAGATAGAATAATATTTATTATAACATGTTAAATTAATAAAATCATTTAACTAATATTTCAGATACACTGATTGTGTAACCCACTAGGACACTTTATCAGTGAAATTAAGGAGAACCACCTAAAGTCCATGGTTAGAATCTAGAAAAATTCAAATTCACAAATTGAAAAAGTTGTTAATGTATAAATGATATAAAAATTCATAAAAACACTCATAGGGTTATACAATACATTTATCAGATATATCTAATCAATAAGTTTCTATACTAGTGTCAAATACCTATGTGTTCGATGTATCTTTTATTGACATTCCAAAAACGATCCAACCCAAAGTTCCCCATGGATGTAAATTTAATTAAGCTATTCCATTCCCACAAAATGGATTGATATATCAATTTTGGTTAAATAAAACAAGGGATAAATCTTTTCTTATATTATTAATTTATTCAGTATCACTCATGACACACCCAACATATCCAAATTCTTTATGACTATATAACTTTATAGTTTTTATAATTATTCTAAAGTATATGACTTATGATATATACTAATAATAATATTAATATATAAGGAAAAATACACAATTCTATAAATAGTAAAATCCAATGACACATAAAAATGTGGATTTCCTATTAGTGAGTCATGTTCCCATAATGTCATACTCTAAAAATTTCTAAGGGTGTACACAATTATAAAGTGTCTCAAAGTCCTATGAATATCCAACCTTAATATCTTGTATCAATTATGTCTCATCAAATGATATCATCCAACTATATAACATATATTCAATAATAATTTCAAGGAAATTATAGGATCTCATCATAATGGGGAACATTTATGACCTTTCATTGGGAAAAGTACCCTGTAGCCATTATCATATACAATGCCATGGAAAAAACAATAATCATTATGTGATAAGAACATTATTATTATTAAAAATAATGAATATAGTTAATAAATTTTTTTTGGAAGAGATAATATTTTCCATTATTTTAATTTTAATTTGAATTTTTTAATCCCACCTAAGTGTTATTTTAAGGTAAATTGTCACATATTATGGGTTTTTAAGTATTATGAGCTTAATTGGTAAAATGGCCTATTTTGGACTCTAACTATTTTATTTTTATTCTATATTTCAGACAATATTTTTTCTATAATGATCAAAATTGATTAATTATTATCTTTTAGTATTATATATTCATTGGTATTCCTTTCATTATTCTGGACCCAAATCTCATTCCACCATTTTAAGGCCCAAAACTAGCTGAAAGTATAGGCCTCAAAAGCTATTAAAAGATCTGGAGATGTTTGATGTTGGGACCATATCTCATAAATTCCCAAAAAATGAGATTAAATTCAACATGTATTAATAGTAAATATAAAGAAACCACTTTAATATAGTTATACATGTGTGATTCCATCTTTTTCAAGGCCATTAATGCATTGGAAATCAGAGATGGTAAATACAAAGAGTCCGTATGGGCATAATAAATATCAAGAGTAAATTGGCTATATATCTCTCCAAACATGTTCAATGAAGTTCAAATGTTATGAATCTATATAGGATATACATAAGAAAAAATTTAAATAAGAAAAATTCTCCAAATTATATCTTTAAATGGCATACACCCACATACATTCAGAGGACATATTTGGAGCGAAAAAAATTCCTCCCTTTGCCTATAAAAGTGCTTCCCATCTTATTTTAAAAGTTTTGGCACTTTAGGTGACCATTTTTAGTATATTTCTAGTGTGTTATATTTATTTAATAATTTTATGAGTTTTTATTATATTTTAGTATTCTTATTCCACTCATTATCATATTTTTATATTTTGTGATTTCCACTTCGTTCCTTTCTCCACTGTGATATCTAATAATCATGATTATGAGTAGCTAACCCAAAGAAGTTAATGGGTGATCATCCTAGTGTTGAACCTAATTTTTTTTTTCATTCATTAATATGTTCCTTATTTTTATAGTTTTATTTCTAATGGGATCTTATTAGGAAATACACCATTGTGTCTCCACTTCCCACAAGAGGCTTAGCTTTCTCTTCTATAATATTTCCCTCAACCGAGGATGTGGATGTGTGTCCTCCCATTGATCGTTGAGTGTACTGTATATTCACTAACATAGAAATAAGAGGATGTTAATGCATATTATAGATAATTTTCATTAATTTTAATTATAACTAATTAAGAGACTATGAAGGTTCACTTTGAGTAATATCCCGGGTGATCTCATTTCTGTTTAACATCATTCTATCTACCTTCATTCTATTTTCATTGAATTTTCATGATTAATTTTTTTTGTATTTCATCATAAAAAACCATTTATTTTAGTTTTATTTAATTAATAAAAATATAAAAAATAAATGAATTAGAATTATTGATTAATTTACCGCAAAATCTTTTCAAGAGAACGACCTAAGTCAGCCTCCATGCTGCACTTATAAATTTTTTTGAGAGTAGGTATGACAAGGATTCATCAAATTAGCACCATTTATTGAGATAAAATCGGTATTAAATTCAGATTATTATGCATTGAATGACCAATCATAGGTTCATGAATAATTTTAAATTAATAATGAATACCATATTCAATAACATAAATAATACATAAAGAAATTGAAGATCAAAACTTAAAGGGTATAAGAATATATTTGTGAACTAGTAGAGAAACAAAAACCTAAACCAAAAAGAGTAGTAGAAGAGACTTCACCAATCATTTTATATGTTAATAAACCTAAGGTGGGTGAGAAGGAGATAATAAATTAATTTATCACACTATCTCAAACTCAAATATTGCTCTATGAGGTACAATACAAAAAATATTCTAGCTGATATACTTATAGGAGATCGACATTTTTTGGAAGAATCATGGAATCCCTTTCTTAAAGATAACCTGAAACTTGATCTTCCCATTCTAGATAATGAAACATTGACACCTTTTTACCTCTCTCTTTCTTTGGAAGATGACAATGAAGATAAAATTATTATGATTGAGTTTACAATGGTATTTAAAAAAGGTATCAATTTCCACGATGAATTACTTGAAAGGGAAGATTTATTTATAGATTCTTCATGATTTAATCTTATTCAAGATAAATTGTTTCCTAACTTCCCTTTTTAAGAAATTTGTAATGCAACACAAATTAAGAACGCCTTGGATTTTAAATAATGCACCACCCAATTGGTGGTTATTGAAGTATTAGGGCTTTAGGTAATGTTTTGGGACTTCCTCCATGACAAAAACGTCTATATCATATAGAGGATGATGCCACAACATTCCGTATGGAGAACCCCGATTTTCTTTTCCATCCCACTATGGAACTCAAATATTATATTTGTTATTTCTCATGGATTGGGAATTGTTATAAATTATTTTGGGATCTAAATTATTTGTGTTTACTCATGTATACTAGGAAAATTCAAATGTGGTGGTTCATTTCAAGGAAACCACAACCACCTTCTGATTGATGATAATCCACTACAACTGCCTGACTAAGGGAAATAAAAACCTAACACCCGATTGGGGTAATAAACCAAGAATTATCCCTTTTATTTACCATTTATATTTCATTTTATTTATTTTTATTATGTATTTTCATTTCTTTCTTATGGTTTTAATTTGGCAGCAGCTAATATCTTACCTCAAGGATGACACTGAAAAATAAATTAAGTTGTGTCTTTCCTATTATTTATTTTATTTTATGCCTAATATAAATTCTGCATGAAAATTTTTCTTGATCTAATTTGAGCTAAAAAAGGGTAGTAAATAGAAGAATTGTTGGGGAGTGATTTCAATTTGGTCTTAGTAATCCTAGTGTGCTTCCAATTTTTCATAAATGTTTTTGAGTTTGACATGTTTTTTTTCAATTTTGGTGTGTTTTTAGGGTTCTTGGGATAAATTGAATACATTGGAAAATTTAAATCATTTTATTCTTTTTAGAAAATTTATTAAATTGAATATTTTAGGATTTAAATGATTATTGAATAGATTTGATTTCTTTTTTTCTAGTCTTTTCATTTGATTAAATTTGATTGATTGTGAAACTCAGGTGCACTAGTACTATCCGAATTGAAAATCCTACCCAACCCGAAAGTTTTTAAAACTTTTTGACATATTATTTACATATATATTTTTATTGAGTGTGTTGAGAAATCTTTTCCATAAATTGTTATTTTTATCTTTTTCAAATCTATTAGAGTTCAAGGAATGTGTCAATTATGATTGATGCACCACTTTAAAGGCTCTTTTTTTCATTCAACTCTTATTTTGTCCTACCTTTTTATCTAACCTTTATTAATCACTTATTTTCCTTGAAATAAATTGTTAGGAAGACAAATCAAAAGATATATATCAATTTAAACCCTTATTTAGAAGTTAAATGCATGATTATTTATGAACTTGAGTTTGGGGGTGGGGAAGATGAGTTGTATTTTTCTTTTTAAAGAATTTGTTGGATTTGAATTGAAACTATTCTCAGATTTATTACCTCTTTGGTGGAATAAATTTCAGGATTTAAGGAAGGATGGGTGGCCCATAATATCATTAAAAATATGGGTGGGGTTTTCACTAATATTTTAATATCAAAATATTACTCTCTTTTACTCAAAAACATGATTCTGAACTAAAATCCGGATCTGAATTCAAGATGAAACAATGCTTCAAATTAGGGGAGAAAGGGGATGAAATCTATCCTTGATGCAAAAAATTCAAAGTGTTCTCTTCCCAAATAATGAGTTATTTTTTAGTTACTCCATTTCAATCTGATTGTGGATCACATGATTCACGAGAAAAATAGTTTCCATGCATTTACATCTCTTTAGAACATAACCCTCCTCATTACACCTCATATACTTTTACAATAAAAACCTTCCAATACTGAACCTCAGAAAAACCCATGAAAAACAACTAATGAATGACACCTTTTTTACACTATGAAGTGGAGATACCATGATGATAATAAGCCTATGTAAATGTAACATCCTAGGTAAATAAAGAATCTTACTTTTTCATATTTATTAATTTTTTAGTTAAATATTAATTTTACTTTAAAAGGGTTTCTATGTTTGATAGCATACCCGATACGCAACAACGAGTTTCTTTGAAATCTTATGTTGCACACTAATAATATAATATTATTATTTTAAATGGTAGTTAACTCATAGCCATTGTATTGGTGGGAATTAAAAAAACTAACTACAATATGATTATATATGTTTGTTACATGTATTTACATTTATCCAATAAATGTTAGAAGTTTAAATGTGAATGAATCTAATTTTAAGCATAATTTACATTAAAAGGCCGATTTATCGCCTTTTAATGGAGAAAACACCTTAAATATTGTTTTGGTTACTTTAATACATTATATATGACCAAATAAAATCCTTCTTTAGAATGGGGACATTAAAATTTAATTTTTTTTAAATTTTTGGATTTTTTCTGATAAAGTTCATTTTTTAATGAATAGTGAAAATATTGTATTTTAATTCAAAACTGTGTTTTAATCTAATTTATTTATATGGTTAGATTATATTTTTAATTGATTTTAAAGTGTAATTAGAATATATTTTTACCATTTAATCTAGTTTTGGTTATTGGAAATAATTTCACTTTGAAATTGGATATAAACAAGTGTCAATCTTTTGATAGTTATTGTTTCTTAAAAACATGCTATTTGTTTTAACAACGAGAATTAATTTTAAAATTAATTAATGAAAATTTTATGTTTTGAATTTGGAAAAATAAAAATCATTTTTTAATTTGGAATATCAAATATATCTTAGGCTGAATGTTTGGTATTTTTATGAAAAACTTCAATTTTTGATGAATAGTGAAACCACTTAGTGGAAGTTAAAAAAAACTGACTTTTCATTTAAATGAATTTTTACCACTTCTGTGAATTGAATTTAAAAATCCTGACATACATGGTTGTTATCAATAAGTAAAATTTGTTTCATTAAGATGAAAATAATTTTTGGTGAATAGTAACTTTTGAATTTTATTTACCGCGATTAAAGGTAAATAGGGTAATTCAAGGTTAAAAGAATATTATAATAATTCAAAATTACCTTAACACTTGTCCAAAACTTATTTTTTGAGTCATTAAAGACCATGGTCATATTTGGGTCTATTTTGGGACCCTATTGAGCCACTTGGGAGTGATAATGACAATTTAGACTAATTAATATAATGTAAAGACAAAATCGACATTAACAAAAATATTTTAGTAATTAATTTTTATATGGTGTTATATAAGTCTTATTTTCTACTATAAATATTATTTTAAAATCTAAAAAGATTTCATACATGGTAGTATTTTTTTATAATTTTTAGACATCGAATAAATTATATTATTTATGACACAATAATGATGCAGTATTTACCTCATTAATTAATGATTTAAATAAATAAGATTATAATGATTAAAATGTTATCCAAAACATGTCAAATTCTGATTGGATGATTTTATTTAGACCATGAATCATATTATATTTATCCTTAATTATTTTTGGACCTTTTGAAACTGAAGGTAAGTTTTTAATAAAATAATATTTTCACACTTTCCTAAAGAGCCCCTCCTCCCCCTTATAAAAGGAGACCACTTCTAACCAATTACTCACACCTATCAAGACATTTGGCTCGTCCAAACTCTACCCAATTAATCTTCCTACATCCCTATTCTCCTCCTAGAAGCCTTAACTTAGGCAAAAGGCACTTTAAAAAGTCCTTCGGTTCAAACCAAAAAGAGTTACCCAAATTAAAGGTAACAGTTTCTCTTAAATTGTTCTCTTTTATTTTACTTCTCTAACCCCAAAACTCTTTTTATTCATTTATTTTTTAACAAAACCAGTATCCTCAATAAACTAGGATGATATTATGGGAAGGATTCGAACTACACTTACACACACCTCCATCTAATGGATGAAGAACATAATGTTTCTGTGGATAGAAAACTAAGGCCTCACGAAACGATGATTGTTCAATTACATATTACCCCCTCTCATGGTAGCCATTATGATGGAAATGTATTTATATATGATATATATTATTTTTATGATTTCCTTATACTTCTGTACTTACCATTTATAGCATGACTTTATTGTTTCCATAGTTGGTAAATACGATAATCTCATTTGAGGAAGTGCGGACTACCGCCCCCTCAAAGTGATTTGATTCATTAATGCCTTATATGAGATGTATAAAGGATAGAGTTAACTATATTATATATTATATTATACTGGAATTATAATATAACTATGTATCATTATGTTTTATTTCAATTAAAATAATAAATAGAAATGAAAGTAGCGTTCATGCGTACGTACAGATTACCGTCTCCATGAACTGTGGATTTCATTTCTTACATCTAAATGTTATGTACTATTAGAATAACATGTATATACTGGATATATATGATATATATGATATCCAAATCATGAATATCATTCTAGATATAATGAACCTTTTACCACATGGACAACTTGCAAATATAAGGTGTTCATGTTTTACTCAAGTACCAAATATCGACAAAATGGACGTTATTAACTTAAATGACTGCATAATGTTTATAACATGGTAATAAGTGATATAAAAGGAATAATAAACTTTAAAAAGGTTCTTAATAAAGTAGAAAGTAACTTTATTTTATTATTCAGGAGATTAAAAAACGATCGAGTCAAGTCGGACATGAGGTAAGGGACTTCCTCTCAATCTCCTTTCATTGAGGCATATTGTATTTTAAGACACGATTTTCTTTTATACACTGTATAAACACCTTTGACTTTTCATTTCATTCAAGGGAATATTTTTATACGAAGAATTTTACTAAACAAAAAAATAATAATTTTCTTTTTTACATAAGTAGTGACAACGACCTTTCTGCCGCGGTGAGTATTATTTGATCTTTGGCTTCCTCAATAAGCCGTAATGTTTTTAAAATAAAATAAATACCATACACTCTTTTTACGTATTTTGGTATTGAAAATGATTTTGAGAATGGATTTATTATTTAAATATCTTGAAATGATATTTTATTATTGAAATTTGGAAATGTTATCTTTACATTATGATCATGTTATGTGTTATGATCATGTTATGGTTCTTGGGCATTATTTATGTATACGGGTGGTTCTGTGATAAACCTAGGGTAGGTGAGCCCGAGATAGCTCTCTAATGCGTTGGGTAACATGACAGAGGTAAACATGAATGTTTCTCCTAATATATGTTGGGAATATACTGTGATGGGTATTCCAAAGTAACTCCATATATAGCTGTGATAACTACAATGTAAGTATGATATGGATGCCACAAGTTACCTTTATGATTAATGATTTCTATGTGTCTTTATTAAATCTTATGATTTCATGAGGTAAGTAAATGATTTAATGTTTTTTATGTATTTATGAACAAATGTTTTCATTCATTTTTTATAACCCTTACTGAGCTTTTTATGCTCATCCCAAGTTTTGAAATGTTTTCACAAGACTTAAAGATGAATAGGGTCAAGGATGGGATCAAGGAAAAGTCATGCTGTCTAAAACATGGAACTAGACATATTTCTTTTTAAGAGTTTTTATTTTATGAAAAAATATGGATACTGAGTAGTAGTGCCTACTTGTAATATTTATGTTCTAATGTAATAGTTATGGATTAATTATCTAAAACTCTACACCTGAAAAGATCCTCAATGTGAATTATTCATTTAATTCAATATTATGTAATGTATAAGGTCGGGTCCTTATAGTTGGTATTAGAGGTTGGTTTAGACAACTTTAGGGATTATGAATTTTTGTTAGACAAATGGTTTCTCCCTATCTATTATTTCCGTTAAATCCTTATTTTATAACTTCTTCAGATCAAGGAAAGTCAGTTACAAATGGAAGGAGGAGGATCTCAGATGACATTCCTATCTCTTCCTGATGGCATGCTTGCAATAATTATTGCAAAGTCATGTTCGGATGATTTTGAAACTTTTTCTAGCATAAAAATCACTTGCAAGAAGTTTTTTTAGATATCAAACACCTCCAATATACCTCATTATCATCGTGGATCATGGGTTGTATTTAGAAAAATCCTTTTTTGACAATATTCTCATATTTTAAAGAAAGGTAAATATTATCAAGGAATTTTCAAATATTTTACCTTATCGCAAGATTTTGAACCATATTATGATTTTAAAAAAGGTGATGAAGAAGGAGAACCTTGCGCAACCTATTTATGTTTTATTTTAAAATATAATCTCTCACCACATACTTATGGTATTTTAAAAGGACCGTTTATTGAAAGTTTCAACTCAAATTCGATTTGACTATTTTATAGAAATCATGTTTTATCAGATGTTTTGAAATTATATGTCATAAATGATTATTTTCCAAAACTGTTTTTCTGTGAACACCCATATGACCCATGTTGTACAAGGTGTATTTGGATGGGGGAAGAAAATGATTTTGAAGGATCTCTAAATCATTGTTGCAATGCATGGACCTTCTACCTATGTGAACAAGATGACGATGAAACCAAATGGACACCATGATCAAGGTACGATGTTCTTCATTTTGGGGATTATATTATTTTATCATATGGTGGTGAAATAAGACTTTAAGAATTACGATGTTGAGATCGTAATGAATTTGGATGAAAATGAGAGGTATAAGGAAACCATTGAAGCTAAAAAATGTTAGGGTTATTTTTGAGTTTTATAAAAAGGAAAACCCACAGGATGGGTGACAACCCGTCGCATCCGACAAGTATGCAGGAATCAAACCCACAACCGAAGGGTGACAAGGGCGCATCACCTACCACTAGACTACTTGAAGTCCCTGGTTAGTATGACTTATTATTTTAGTAAAATGATTTTATAGAATAATAATAAGTTTATTTTTGGAACTTATGTTTTATAAAATGGATATACTTAGTATTAAAAAATGATTTAGTGATTAAGTGATAAAGTTGGTTTTGGAAGACGTTCTCTCTTTTGAGGAATCACTATATGCCTAAGGAAGATAGAATACTGTGGGATTTCAATTGTGGAATAATGGTTGAAATTTTACCTTGGAAGAATCTATGTTTTTATTATGGACACATGATGATTTGATTTATTTATGAAAATGATTAACTTATCATAGAGAATATGTGATTAGGTTAATTAATTTTCAATATGATACTTTATGAGTAACTGGTGTTACTTGGAGATAAATGTTAAGATGTATCTTGGAAGTCTATATAATTAAATCCTTATGAGATTTGGGTTACAATCAAATTTTGGATTAATTTTGAAGAATTTTAGGGATGATTGTTTATTGAATGTCCTTTCTTGAACCTTGGGTTCTTTTTGTTGAATTTTGGAGATTAAGAGTAGTATTTCTTATTATAAAGGATTATCATTTTGGTGATTATCTGATCATGTACTAACTATTTTGGTTTTAGTTGATGTATAAATAAGAGGGAAATAGATAGTTATCCTTTTTTAGATTATGTGATTCTCTAGAAGATGATTCTTGGGCTTTTGAGGTGACCAAGTCTTTTAGAATGCTCATCGTTTAGAGAAATGATTAGTTTTGGTATAAACCTATTAAAAGATGAAACTCTACTTGAAGGTAAGTATATTTCCTTATGTTTTTATTCTATTTAGAAGATGAATTCCTCAAAATTATGACAAGGAACGTAAAAAAAATGTTTTTGATTTACGTTTCCTTCTGGGTAATCAAAGACCGTTTACACACATCATAAGTTTGTGATTTTCTTGTGGTTAACTTTCTCCTAATCATGTTTCCTATAACTCTCCATTAGAACTTGACCCTTTGTTTTCTCCTCCATATCCATATTTTCATGGAATATTAGTATGGGTTAACTTGGGTGACTAATTTACTTCTTTTTCATTCTTTTAAAGTGATAGTTTTACTGACTCTTTTTTCCGATATGGGACTTTTAATAAAGTTTCTAAGCCCAAATTTTAAAATTGCGAGGACACAATTCCCAAAAGGGGGGAAGGATGTAACATCTCAGGTAAATAATGAATATACATTTTTCATATTTATTAATTTTTGAACTAAATATTAATTTTACTTTAAAAGGGTTGCTATGTTCGATATCGTACCTGATACGCAACAATGAGTTTCTTTGAAATCTTACGTTGTACACTAATAGTATAATATTATTATTTTAAATGGTAGTTAACTCATATCCATTTTATTGGAAGGAATGAATAAAACTAACTAAAATATGGTTATACATGTTTGTTAAATGTATTTACATTTATCCAATAAATGTTAGAAGCTTAAAATGTGAATGAATCTAATTTTAAGCATAATTTACATTAAAAGGCTGATTTACCGGCTTTTAATGGAGAAAACTCCTTAAATATAGTTTTTGTTACCTTAATACATTCTATATGAAGAAATAAAATCATTATTTAGAATGGGGAAATCAAAATTTAATTTGTGTAAATTTTTGGAATTTTTCCGATAAAGTTCATTTTTTAATGAATAGTAAAAATATTGTATTTTAATTCAAAACTGTGTTTTAATCTAATTTATTTATATGGTTAGATTATCTTTTTAATTGGTTTTAAAGCTTAATTAGAATATATTTTCACCATTTAATCCAATTTTTCTCATTGGAATTAATTTCACTTTGAAATTGGACATAAACAAGTGTCAATCTTTTGATAATTATTGTTTCTTAAAAACACGCTATTTGTTTTAACAATGGAAATTAATTTTAAAATTAATTAATGACAATTTTATGTTTTAAATTTGTAAAAATAAACATCATTTTTGAATTTGGAAAATAAAATATAGCTTAGGTTGAGTTTTTGGTATTTTTCTGAAAAACTTCAATTTTTGATGAATAGTGAAACCACTTAGTGGTAGTTAAAAAAACCGACTTTTCATTTAAATGAAAATTTACCACTTCTATGAATTTAATTTAAAAAATCCAACATACATGGTTATTATCAAGAAGTAAAATGTGGTTCATTAAGTTGAAAATAATTTTTGGTGAATAGTAGCTTTTGACTTTTATTTACCGCGGATAAAGGTAAATAGGGTAATTCAAGGTTAAAAGAATATTATAATAATACAAAATTACATCAAAACTTGTCCAAACCCTATTGGTTGAGTCATTAACAACCATGGGCATTTTTGGGTCGATTTTGGGACCCCATTGAGCCACTTGGGAGTGATAATGACAATTTAGATTAATTAATATAATGTAAAGACAAAAGGGACATTAACAAAAATCTTTTAGTAATTAATGTTTATGTGGTGTTATATAAGTCCTTTTTTCGACTATAAATATTATTTGGAAAGCTAAAAATATTTCCTACATGATAGTATTTTTTTGAGGAAGTGCGGACTACCGCCCCCTCAAAGTGATTTGATTCGTTAATGCCTTATGTGAGATGTATAATGGATGGAGTTAACTATATTATATATGATATTATACTGTAATTATAATATACCTATGTATAATTATGTTTTATTTCCATTAAAATAAGAAATATAAATGAAAGTAGAATTCATGCATATGTACGACATACCGCCTCTATGAACGGTGCATTTCATTTCTTACCTCTAAATGTTATGTACTATTAGAATAACATGTATATACTGGATATATATGATATATATGATATCTAAATCATGAATATCATTCTGGATATAATGAACCTTTGACCACATGGACAACTTGTAAATATAAGGTGTTCAAGTTTTACTCAAGTTCCAAATATCGAAAAAATGAATGCTATTAACTTAAATGATTTCATAATGTTTAGAACATGGTAATAAGTGAAATAAAAGGAATAATAAACTTGAAAAATATTCTTAAGAAAGTATAAATTAAATTTAGTTTATTATTCAGGAGATTAAAGAACGATCGAGTCAAGTCGGACATGTGGTAAAGGACTTCATCTCAATCTCCTTTCATTGAGGCATGTTGTCTTTTAATACACTATTTTCTTTTATACGCTTTATAAACACCTTTGAATTTTCATTTCATTCAAAGGGAATCTTTTTATATGAAGCATTTTACTAAATGAAAAAAATAATGTTCTTTTTTAGATAAGCGGTGAAAATGACCTTTCCACCACCGTGAGTATTATTTGATCTTTGGCTTCCTCAACAAGCCGTAATGTTTTTAAAAGAAAATAAATACCAAACAATCTTTTTACATATTTTTGTATTGAAAATTATTTTGAGAATGGATTTATTATTTCAATATCTTGAAATGATATTTTATTATTTCAATGTGGAAATGTTATCTTTCCTTTATGCTTATGTTATGTGTTATGTTCATGTTATGTTTCTTGGGCATTATTTATGTATACGAGTGGTTCCGTGACAAACCAAGGGCGGGTGAGCCCGAGATAGCTCTCCAATGCATTGGGTAACGTGGCAGAGGTAAACATGAATGTTTCTCCTAATGGATTTAGGGAATATACAGTGATTTTTATTCCAAAGTAACTCCCTATGTAGCTGTGATAACTACAATGTATATATGATATGGATGCCACAAGTTACCTTTATGATTAATGATTTCTATGTAGTCTTTCTTAAATATTATGATTTCATGAGGTAAGTAAATGATTTCATGTTTTTTATGCATTTATGAAAAAATGTTTTCATTCTTTGTTTTATAACCCTTACTGAGATTTTTATGCTCATCCCAAGTTTTTAAATGTTTTCACAGGACCTAAGGATGAATAGGGTCAAGGATGGGATGAAGGAAAAGTCATACTGTCTAAAACAGGGAACTAGACATGAATTTTTTTTAAAGAGTTTTTATTTTATAAAAAAAGAAAACTGTGTAGATATGTCTACCTTGGAATCTTTTGAGATGTAATAGTTATGTCCTAATTATCTAAAACTCTAAACCTGAAAAGATCCTCAATGTGAATTATTCATTTAATTCAATATTATGTAATGTTTAAGGCTAGTACTTATAGTAAATCACACATGTTCTTGAGAATGAGAAAACCTATACAAAAAATCCTTGAGTGAGGAGAGAAATAATTTTCTAGGGAGGTAGGTATAACATGGACAAGAGGATTAAAATGATATTGAATATATTATTATTATTTTCAAGGGTTTAATAAATTTTTATCCATATAGGCATCATGATTTTTTCCTTGATATAATAATTGAGTTGTGTTGTCATTTATTCTTTGGGAATTTTTTTGACTTAAGTATAAGATAATTGGTTCAGAGTGTGATGTTTAAGTGTGTGGGATTTGATAGAGAAAATATTTTCAATTATTTTACTTTTAATTTCAATATTTTTTATCCCAATTTTTTTTATTTTAATGGAAATGGTCACATTTGATGGTTTTTGATGTATTTTGAGCGTAATTTCAAAAATAGGCTATTTTTGTATTTCAATCATTTTATTTTTATTGCGTATTTCTACAATATGTTTTTTAAATAGATCCAAAATGAAAAATTATTATTTTTTAGGATTCTATATTCACTGGTATTCATTGAATTCTTCTAGACCCAAAGCTCAATCTTCCATTTGAAGGCCCAAAACTAGCTCACAATGCAGGCCTCAAAAAATATGCACAGATCTGGATATATTTAATAGTGGGCCCATATCTCATAAATGGAAAAAATAAAATGAGATGAAATTCAACATGGAGATATAGGAAATCCTAAGAATACAATTTTATAAAGGCTTCCATATGTTATTCCATATTTTCCCCATCCATTAATGCATTTTAAACCGAATATGGGGAATAAAAAGAGTCAATAGGGGAAGAATATATATTTATAATAAATTGGATATATCACTCTCTACACTTGTCCAATAAAGCTAAAATGTTTTGGATAAACATAAAAGATATTTATAAATAACATTAACGAATAAATTTTTTCCAAATTCTATCATTAAATTGAGAATCCACGCACAAACATTCGGTGGACACATTTGAAGCCAAAAAATTTCCTCCCATTGCCTATAAAAGAGAGTCCCTTCTTCTTTTCAAAGTGTTGGCACTATATGTGGACATTTTTAGTATCTTTTTAGTGTTATCCTTTTATGTTATAATATTATGAGTCTTTATTATATTTTATTCTTTTACTTCATCTCATTCTCATATTTGTGATTTTCACTTTTTTATTTTCTTTATTATGTTCTCAAATACTCAGGATTATGAGTATCTAACCCATGAAAGTTATCAGCGAATAAATCCATTATTGAACCCATGTTTTTGTAATTTATTCATGTTTTTATTATTTTCATAGAATTAGGATAAGGGGGGATCTTAGTGGGAAAAGTGGATTCTTATCTCCACTTTCCACCCAATGATTATCTTTATCTTATGCAATATTTTCCCATTATCAAGGAGGTAAATTTCTAGTTTATCTATGATTGTTGAGTTAACTATATATTCAAAAACATAGAAAGAATAGTATTATCATGCAAATTGTAGAGAATTTTCCTTAAGTTTATATTAAACTTATTAAGAGATGATGAAGATTCACTCTGGGTAATCTTCTAGAGGGATATTCTTTCTATTTAACAACATTCTGTCAACATTCATTCCATTTTCATTGCATTCTCAGGTTCATTTTTTTATTTCATAATAAAAACTCATTTATTTTAGTTTTATTTAATGAATAAGAAAATATATTAGAATAATAGGTGAATTATAAGTAGTTATTGATTGGAAAATACATCTTCTCAAGAGAGAAACCTAGTTTAGCTCCAATGTTGCACTTAGTTATAAATGTTTTTGAGACATCGTACAATGATGCTTCATCAAATTAAATATAAGTTAGTTCAAGGGAACCAAGTCCAATAACCCCAACCTCATATTTTCAAGAACACTTTACAAATAAAAAACCATCACAAAAAAATTCATCAATACTTATTTAAACAATCACATATAATAAAAACCATAAAATATACACAAAAATAAAGTATAGGAAATGGATTTTTATTAGGAACCATATTTGGAAGTTGTGATGTCATATATATTCTTATATTGATGTGTGATAGACCTAAAATAGAACCTTAATTCACTCCTAAAAAATTCTCATTATTTTCACGAGGTTTCAACATGTTTGGATAAAGCCTTGGCCCCTAAATCTCAAAAATTCTAAATCTATATATATGAATATTTTAGAAACTGAAGAAGTGGGGTGGGAGGATATCACATAATAAATGAGATAATGTGGGAAGAACAAGAATCCTTACTAAGATATTCGTTAATCTATGGTTTCAGAATATGGGTAAGAGGAAAGAGGGAGTCTGACCCATCCCCTCTTAGGTTGCCATCATGCACAACTCACCCCTATTTGGGGTGAATTATATATTTTTTTCATTATTTAACTAAAAATAATTATCTTATAATTATTATTTTTATTATTAATCATAATATTAATATTAACCATAAATTTACAACTAATAAAATCATGAATAATAAATAAATATATTAATTTAATATTAATAAATATATGCATGAATATCATATTTTTAATACTATTTGTAAATGGAAAGGAATATATTTTAGTAATAATTTCCAACCAATATTATTATTCACACAAATGATATTTTCTAATGATAATAATAAATTTACAAATAATAATCTCACATAACAAAATGGGATAAATTTTCAAAACATGCACTGTTAAAATAAAACATCATAATAATAAAAAAACTAATAATGTGTATTAATAATAGTGGAAACAATATCCATTAGTCATAACAAAACAAACAATATATTTTAAAAATATTAATATTAATAGTCCAAAATAATATTTTAAACACATATTCTGTTTCATTTCCCAATAATTAATCTACTTAATAATAGTAAATCTCTTGAATAAAAATAGAATATATATTTAAAATTTTAATATGGTAGAAATGACCTATTTAGATATATTCTTATTTGTTCTCTCAATTATTTATGAAATAATCAATTTAAATAATAGATATGTATATATGGTGGGTGTTACAACTCTCCCACCCCAATATATTTTTTTTCTTGAAAAGTGCATAAAAGTCATCAATGAAAACTCATTAAAAATATCATATAGTTTTAAACTCTATGAAAACTAAATTTTCATCCTAAAACCCACTTAAAAAAAACTTATTTTGAAAAATATCATAATTAATTTACAAAGTAAAATACTAATAAAATTTTATCACTTTATTGATTATATAATTACATTTTAAACACTCCACAATGAACACCTTCTTTGGTATATTAATATCCAAGTAAATAACATTCAAATCTAACATAAGAACATCCTGCTGATGTAGTTAATAAAGATAAAAAATATGATATAAAAAACTATAAAATAATGGAAACCATATAAAAATAACACCCCATTTCCTAGTTAAGGAGTATATAAATATATCTATATACATAATATAATTTTCTATTTCAATAAATAAACCACAAAAAATTCTAAAAAATTGAAATTAATGATGTTCTTTAAAACTAAACAACCATATCGATTCTATTTTAATATAAAACCTAAATTCTTAAAATAACCCAATCAATACAAATTTCCATTTAAAAACAAAATATAAAACTACTCCAACACCCAAAATTATAAGACTGGTATTCAGAAAAAATAGAATACATTCCAATGAAAAACCCGTCCAAAAAATATGGAATGGATAACATGATATCAACAATTTCAAAAAATAATATAAAACCAACTTTAACATAAATATTTCCCAACTAAAACATCATATTTAATGCTAATAAAACACATTTCTAATTTTAAATAACATTCAATTAAATATTCTAACTACCTATTATGGGTAAAAAATCACGCATAAACCGTAAGTAATTCCTATCAAATCACCCAAAGTAAAAAAAATTAACATTTTTAACCCAATACATAATTTAATAATTCCACAAAAATATTTATATATTAATATTCAAACTATAAAATATTTAAAAAATCATTTGGTATCATTTTGAACCCTAATAACCGAATTATATAAAAAAAGATTAATACTATATTATTTTATAACCAAAATGGGGCCTATAGGCATAAAAACTACTTATTTCTAGCATAAATTGTTTAAATAAATTTTCAACAACTAAAAAACACATGAAGGGTTGTAAAATGTTCTTTAAAAATCATTTAAAATCAGATACAACCAAATTTAATCTGGAAAAAAAATTATACAATTAAAATAAGGATTCATAAGATCCTTACAACATGAATATAAACCATGTATATGTGGGTATGAGAGGTATAGATTCCGATATTTGTAAGTTAAACCTTATAGTAACTTAACATAGAGGAACTAAAAACACTAGAAGCAACCCATATTTTGATCAAAACATCCTCCATCACTTCGAATACCTTAACTAGTAAGAACAAACACCATATCCAATGTATAAAGTAGTAAATATATTATGTATTGTTCTTGTCACCACACGATCCTCCATTTAAGAAATTCACAAGTGAATAAGAATATGAAAACCCCCAACATTCTAAAAACAATTCAAAAAAGTATTATTTGGTTTGAACATTGTGTCTAACTTCCTTGGGGGAATGATGACATATTTTTTATTTCACAAAAACACATTAGATTTACTAGGATAATCATCCAATGACTATCTTACTCAAAATTCTAGAACAAGTCCCTCAAATTCCATATATTTATTTAATATTCTAATTTATCCATCCCTTAGTCATCCACCATTTTTTTTAGCCTTCAGAACCCGATAGCATCGATGGCAACTACTTCTGAATCCACATTATCCTTTTTTAGTATTTGTTATTTGTTTTCAAATCATCGTCAGTATAACTTTCACTCATAGACCAATACCACTATTTATTGTGGTCACATTTGGTCATCTAGGTAGAACTATATTTTTAAATATCTAGGCAATTCTCTATTGGATTGTACAACTTCTTATGTCCTATAGAATGCATTTCAACAGATCCTAACACCTTGTGAACACTACAAATTGAATTTTTCTTCATAGAAATGAATTTAATGAATCTCCCTTTTCTATAACCATTAAAAAACACTTCTATACTATTTTATTAGTGACTTTGTACAGGTAATGAATTTACGTACCTTTCATCACCTACTCTAGACATCCTTTGGACTTCCAAAATATACCCATTCAATCTACCTCACTACATTCCTCCGAATCCATAACCAACTTCTTCAGAAAATTCATCGATTGAAACTCCTCCATACTCTTTCACTCCAAATACACTATGATCTATCCTTTGAAAATATCCATCTAGCTACTTGCAATAAATATGGTAAACTCACACCATATAAGGTACTTCCACTAACCTATTATTTTGATGCTCCCATTTAACTTTTGTTCAACTCACACCACTATATCTCTTGAACATACTTTTTTTCCTAAACATAGACTTATATAGTACTAGTTTATTTTTAATCATATGAACCTATACTAAGTGTTACATTTAAGGATTAAAATTGTGGATCTCTAAAACATAACCCATAAAATAGTCCTCACACCAAACCCAATAATATCCCATTTGATATATTTTTTTACCAGTTGAGTCCAACTGTCTACCACTTGAAGATGATTATCATGCTCACACCAAAGTCCCACTGGTCATCCTCTATTCACCTTACTTATAAAATAACTACATGTTCTCAATGTCATTATACTTTCAATCATCATGGTTCATAGAGAATTAAATTTCTCTTTTAACCATTAAAGCAATGAATTTTCATTCCCTAGAATCTAAGAAACTCATCTGAATTCATCTATGGAAAATCCTCTATAGAAAACAAGAACATACTTTACATCATAAAAAATTATTAAATTTACATCAATAATTTATATCATGTATCATGTTCATGGAACCATTCTATCCGATGTTTACTTCTAATGATATGACCATGTCCTTTCAATTCAAGAGCTTTATAGTACACCAAACATAAGTGACATCATCAGAACCAAAAATTTATCTAGAACTCCAAAATTCTGAAAGTTTGATGTCAACATCATGATGGAAACCCATTGAAACATACCATTAATGAAACAAATGCAACATTAGTCCTTTTCCCCTACTACATCCATCCTCAATTCCAACACTAGAAGGATCTTATATCAATCATAGAGGCCCTTCTTGTAATGAACCATCTTTTCAAGAAGGTATGAATTGTTTGTTATTGATTTAAATTCATTTTAATATCCCTTATAATGTTACCCAATGAATTCATGGGGGTATTGAAGGTGTATCGAGCTTGTTCTGAGCCCAGAACCCCATAAATTTGGAAAATAAACTGGGCTGCATGGTTATTAGAAACTGTGTGGCACATGTCACATGGTTGCTTCTAATCGCATAGGAAAAAATAGAGGAGCAGTTTGAGAAGAAAGATATTTCAGAAACTATGAGACTTTAGGAAAACACTCATGTGAAAACTATAGAGTTTTGATAGGTAAATTTCACACAGTTTGTGCATGTTTAAGGAAATTTTGTGTCTTAACCATGTGGGTTATCTCTTAGGACTGTGGCTTTTCCACATTTTTCACATGATTTGGCCAAAATGTGTGGCCAAACCATGAAACCCCTATTTTGAGGGCGACATATCATTATTTCCACTCATTAGTCTATTTAACTCTTTTTCCCTTTATCACTTCTTCATTCTAGTAGATAAAGTTGGTTTCTTCCTCCCATGAGCTTCCACCTCCTTCAATATAGCTTGTTTTATATCTTCTCAATCCAATGTATGAATCAATATCCATATAAGGAGTTGTATTGATAGAGCTATGATATACCTTCCTCTCCTTACATATTTAAATTTATCTTTAGATCTGTTATGCAATTTTGGTGTCATCTCATTTTCATTATTTTTAGGGCATTGAACTGTTTCTCCATTTTCTCTCAACTTACTTCAAATCTAAGCTCACCATTAGATGAGGAATTATTAATGAAAGTAAAGAAGTTGGTATCATCATTTTTCCAAAATGTTTTAGTGTTTTCATACCTTTTTTGTAGTGTTGTATGATGGAATTTTTCATGGATAACCATTTAATTGAGTTATTCATATTAAATTCATCAACACACCTTGATATACATCTGTTGATCCTTTTTAGTAGATTAGAGGTTTTAGACCTTAGTTATCGACAACCCATGGTTGTGCTAACATGATTTTCCCTTTATCGTTAATTGTTTTAATTTTTGGAATGCCTCTTATGTATTCTTCTTAGTTTTAAATTTAATTTCCCGCACCTATATAAATTTTTAATGAACCTAATCCACTTCTTAAGTGATTAGACCAACATATGATTGGAATTTACCATGTTGTTAATTTACCTATTGACTATGCCACCATTTACATGCCTCTTTAAACCATGTAAATTGAATTACCATGTATTGATAAAATGAATACTATGTTTCAAATTTAAAGGATTATTCATGAGGTTTTTCTCTTCCCTAAATAAATTAAATGGATTTAATGAATGAATTATAACGGGTGGTAAGACCATGTTGGTTTTTCCTGATTTATTAAATGATCATTTTGGGTTGTAATGACTTTCTTGTGATCAGACTTGACTATTCGGATACATGAGATTTAATGCCTTGTGTATTTTTTAATAAATATAATTACTCATTGATATTGGTTATGGTACGATGGTAAGGGTTATATTGGTTATGAAAATTTATGATCCCTTACATCAAGTGTTGAGCATGTCGTCTCACACTATTGACACTATTTGGATAGTGGGAATGATATGTCATATCCCTTGTTTTGGGTGTTGATATGATTTCAAACTCACCTTATCAAGTGATGAGATTGAATTATATTACTCATTATGAGGGGTAGGGCATGTAACCTTTTGGATTGAGCTTATAGTATTATTTAGACTGGTTATAGATGTCTAAGTTATGCCTCAGTCTAGCCAGAAACTATTATTCTAGGTATATAGCCACTTATTTCCACGTGTACTTGGTTAATATAGGTGGATGAAATATATAACTAAGATATATATATATATATATATATATTATATTTAGTGACTCATTAGACCTTTTTCCTGACTATGAAATGAAGTAGGTTGAGCCGCCATGTGTCCTTTAGGAACTCATGTAGGCTGTTATTTATTTATTCACCATGGTATATGATTTCATTTATAACTGAACACTGTTTAGTTATAAGAATTTCTTGGATTAATTATAGACACCATTGGTGTTTTCCTACTATAATTTTATTTTACACACTACTCTGGCCGCCTTTGGTACCTGGGTAGATAGCTTGTATACAGGTTTGGATAGGGGAAAGTTCCCTCCTACAGAGTTTGGATACGATTTACTTATAGATGCAACATAGGTTTCGAGGACCAACCATATGCTTGAGATTCTAGTGGATCATCATTTTTTTCCTTTCTTAGTTTTTGTATAGAATTATTGTATATGAATTTACCATGTTCCCTTTTTATACACCAATATGCCATTCATCCATTTATTGGATTCTTCCTAGTGGCTATTTATTATTATATAGTTGTTCAGTTATTTATTTATTTTCTTATTATAGACTATATTTGTTTATATACGCTTATTATGTTATATTATTATTATGATATCTTTTTTACCACTCTCATATGAGGGTATAATATCCCCACTGTATCACCTTCACACCCTTTATGATAGTTAGAAGCCTATGGCATATGTGGAGGCACGCTTGATGCCAAGTTACCCACTGGCTTGGAGAACGGGATAAGTGAATCGTAGGTTGTGACGTTACAGATTTTTATCAGGGGTATTTTTCCTTTGTATTACTATTTGGTAAATAGATAGGAGGCTTGGAGTTAATGGGATTTGGAATTGACCCTATGAATGAGCATAGCTAATCCATGTATGGGGGAAACCCAAATTAGATGGTATGGGTAATTACAGATATTGATTATGCCATTTATGGTTGATATGACTTAAACATTGGGTGACAAACTAATTTTATAGTTTTACTGATATTGGTATTATTCAACTGATGATTTATCTAAAATGGATTAATGAAATGAGGGTGTTTCATTACATACATCATTATAGGTATAATAGAACTAATATACCATGAATTCTTACATTTCATATATATTTTCAGTATGCATTTGCCTATTGAATATTGATAGTTCCTTGATTATGTATTGAAATGTGATTACATTTCTTTTTGGGATTGGAAAAAATAATTGACACTTAAAGTGCCTGCCTTAACATAACAGTGTTTTCCCACACAGGTTAAAGTATACACCTTAAGTAGTTAATTATTTCATGATGATCCATAGACCATTGGTTTGATGGGCTGGTACGTGTTATGGAATTGGTTAAATGGACTTCATATTTTTCTTCATAAGGATTTTGGGCCCATATGGATTGGAAATGGTGATCCATCTAATTCAACCATTTAAAGGGATTCAATTACTTGAATATGCCCAAATCAAAAATGAATATGACTTTTAATGTAAAAATTACTATCTTATATATATGTAAAATATATACCTAGAACTGAGTATAACATTAGTAGTGGTTAGTTGGTGAGTCTCTAACATTGTTATGGGCATTATGGTCTCTTCTACGACCTATTCCTAGATTTTGGAGAAGGGAGAGGTGTGATCATTTCTACAGGAAGGATATTAACCTATTATTGTTTTCTATCTATAATATTTTCATTTGTTAAAATCTATTCTAAAGGTGTGTATTTGGAATTTGAGTATCATTTTTCCATGATTTCCTCCAGTTGTATGCCTTGAAGGTGGTGAATACCATGCACCTGAGGTTATAGGCCTTGATCAATTAGTGATTCCACCTGCAGTTCCACCTATGGAACCTCTTCCTTTTCTTGATTTGGGAACTAACCCCTAGTTTTGAGAGGGATTTCTATGTATGTTGTTGAATATTCAAGGTGTTATTCAACATTACCTAAGTATGGAAGAGTTGACTCGGGTATCCAATCAATAGAATCATCCCACATTTTTGGGGGATGGAAGTCCACATGCTATTGAGTTATGGTTCAAATCCATCCTCTCTATATTTGAGAATCTGGAGATGCATCCAGAACAGAGGGTTAATATTATAGATTATATACTATATGACTCTTCCAAGCGATGGTGGGATGTTATTATCTAGGAAGACCGAAATAGATATGTGTTTTGGTAATATTTCCAAACTATCTTCTACAATTTTTTCTTTCCCAAGACTTTGAGGGATGAAAAAGCTAGAGAATTCATAAAACTATAGTAGGGAGGTATGTCACTGGTGGAATACTCTTATCATTTTATAGAGATATGCCAGTTTACTCTTACTCTAGAAAGTTATGATCTTATGAATACCATGATATTTGATGATGGGTTTGTATACACCATCCAATCACATGTTAATGTATTCAACTTGACCATTATTTTGGAAATTTTCAACCATGCCCTTATTATAGATAAATATTTGAGGGAAGATGATGATGTGAGTTAGGGTAGTTCATAACCTCGATATATCCGTGTTTCTTATTCTAAGAGAAAGATATATTTCAAGGCTTCTCATGGAGGTAGTCAGGGTCAGGATCCTCATGCTGAAATATTTATTATATAACACCAGTGAGGGAAGCCAATAAAAAAAACCTCGGTGCTTATGAGATATAGTGAAGTGAAGAGGATGTGGTATGATGGGTCATATCTAGTGATTCAACAGGACTTTCACATCAGTACGTAGAGAGAAGGGACCTACTCCTACCACGCATTCAGAAGCGAGGCCAGTAGTGTCACACCAGGAAGGCAGCTAGAATACCACTAGTCATTTAGGCAGAGGTGGAGGTCGGGGCATAGGTAGTCAGACTCATGATTCAAAATTCTAGAAGAGCGGAATTGATTAGGGTAGTTCGGTAGTGACTCAAGACCATGGTGCAGACCATTTACATGAAATTTATCCTATGTTGGAGGAGTTGAGTGTTAGACCTTCTATTATACGAGGTACTATTCTAGTGGTCTCCACTTTATTGTATGCTTTATTTTATATAGCTGCATGTCACTTATTTATATCTAATAATTTTATGTATAGTTCGGGCCTGGAGATCAAACACTTCTATGGTGTTATAATTCATGAAACCCCACTAGGTTTTTTATTAGAAGGAATTCATCATTGTAAAGATTGTACCATTGAGTTAGGTGGATACCTCTTTGTGTTTAATATTTTTTGTCCTCGAAATTATTGGATTTGATGTATTCATCTAAATATACCGATTAGTTTCATATTGGATATATATAGATTTCTATCCTCAAAGGGTGAATTTTACATAAACATAGGGTGGTAAACACATGCATAAGGGTGAATAGTCTTTTCAAGTTATTTAATTAGAACCTGAGTAGTAGAGGATGTGTAATGTGACAGATCAAGTCACCAATAATTTATTGGATGATCTGGGGTTACAACCTGATGTTTTTACTCCTATAGTGGAGTGTTTTCAAGGATGTATTTCACGATATACGAGTCCAATAACAAGAATTATTTGTTTATGATACTTATTTACCCTCTAAAGGATATCTCAGGTAAAATATACTTTAAGTAGGGGAGATTGTAACGACCCATAATTTCATGAAGGTATAGAATGTTTTTTTATATTTTAAAATGGACCTTATAATATTACCAAATGTAGTCATGGGGGTCAGGAGGGTGTTTGGGGATTTTTCAAAGCCTGAAACCCCATAAATTTAGAAAATAAACCTTACCACATGTTTGGTTAAAACTGTGCCACCCAACCCACACAATTTATACTAACCGTGTGGGGGAAACAAAGGAGAAGTTGGAGTTGCATGAATTTTTTTGAACACGTGTGACTTTAAGAACATGCCCATGTGAAAACTGCAGAGATTTGGTTGTAATATTTAGTGCAATTTTCATAAGATTAAGGAAACCTTTCACCTTAACCATGTGAGGGTTTTCTTGGGATAGTGTCTTGAGCATGGTTAGCACATGGTCTGGCCAAATCATGCACCCCCCTATTTTGAGTGTGAAATGTTATTTTTCCCCAATTAATGTTTTTTACCACTTTTTCTTTTCTCCTTTCTTCATTGTAGTGGGTGAAGTGAGTTTCTTCCTCCTGTGATCTCCCACCACCTTCAACCTAGATTCTTCTATATCTTCTTGATCTAAAGTTTGAATCAAGACCAGTCAAAGGCATTGGATATCAATTTATATTCTCTATCTCCCCCTTCTCATTTCAGTTTACCTTTGAATTTGTTATTCTATTTAGGTGAAAGATCATTTACCCTATTTTAATCACATTAGACCATTTCATATTTTTATCTCAACCTATGTTGAATTTGATGACTCCATAGGATGAGGATTCATTAATGGTCCTAATAAAGGTTCTATAGTCATTTTCCATAATAGTTTTTGTGTTTTCTATTTTTGTTACTGTGCCACATATCGACCTTTTTCATGAATCTCCATTTAATTGATTTCATTATATCAAATTGATCCATTCACCTTGATATATTCTTGTTTATTATTTATTAGTAGATTATAGGTTTTTGAACTCAATAATGGACACCCCAAGGATGTTTGGACTTAAGTAGACCATTATAGTTGATTATTTAAATGTACATAATGCCTTTTAAGAATTTGACTTGGGTTGCAATTGAATTTTCCCACTTCTATATAAATGTTTAATGAACCAAGGGAACCTCATAAGTTAATGGCCTAAATTATGATTGGAATATCCTAGGTAATGAATTTCTCTATTGACTATAAAAACTTCTAAATGCCTCTTTCAACCATATAAATTGAATTCCCTAGAATTTTTAAATTGACTATTATGTTTTCAATTGAATGGATGGTTCATGAGGGTTTAATATTCCTTAAATAAATTAAATGTATTTAATTAATGACTTATAAAGGGTGGTAAGTCCATGCCGGTTGTTCATTCTTAATTAAATGCTCATTTTGGGTTGCAATTCCTTGCTTGTAATCATACAGGACCGTTGGGATATATAAGATGTAATTACCCATGAATTTTTTAATAAGTATGATTATTACTTGATATATAATGTGGTATGATGGTAAGGGTTCTATTAGGAATTATTATTCATTCTCCTTTATATCAGGTGTTGAGCATGATGTTTCGCACTATTGACACTATTTGGATAATGGGAATGATGCACCAAATCCCTTTTTTTGGGTGTTAAAATGATTGGCCATTCTCCATATGAGGTGATAAGTATGACGTCTCCCAATCATTATGAGATATAAGGAATGTATCCTTTTGGTATTGAGCTTGTAGGATCATTTAGAATGGTTAAAGATGTCTGGGTTACACCCTAGTCCATCAAGTAAATAGTATCCTAGGTATATAACCACTTATGTTTTCACTTACTTTGTCTATATAGTTGGATGAAATATATAAATAAGCTATATATATTATTATAATATATATAGTGAGTAGTGAGACATTCTTCCCATCCATGATCCAAAGAAGGTAAAGATGCCTGGTGTCCTTTAAGAACCTGATTGGGCTGCTATTTATTTATACAGCATTGTCAATTATTTCATTTATACATACATATTGTTTTATTATGAGAATTTATTGGATTAATTCTATACATCATTAGTGTTTTCATACTCTGATTTTATCTCACACCCTACTCAGTCCACCTTTGGTACCCGAGTAGATTACTTTTCTGTAGGTTTGGATAACGTGGAGAACCCTACTATAAGATTTTTATATGCTTTTATTATAGATGGATAATAAGAGCAGAGGGCCAACAATTTCTCAAGATAGTAGTGGAAAAACCATTTTGTCCTTTTGTAGTTTTTTTATAGCATGATTGTATATTACTACCCCCTATTCCATTTTTTACAACAACATTCCATTCATGGATGTACTTGACACTACCCAAGTGAATTTTGAGTATTATATAGTTGTTCAGTTATTTATTTTTTCACTAATTATTGATTACGTATGTTTGTACATTCCTCTGTGGTTGTATGATTATCGTTCTATCTTTTGTGCCACTCTGATATGAGGGTATATTCTCCCCACTGTATCACCTTCACACCCTCGCTTTAAGTGGAAGCCTCTAACATACAGAGAGTCATGCTTGAGGCCATGTGACCCACCAGCTTGGGACATGGGTAAAGTGGATCTTATGTTTAAACAATACACTTATAATTCTCAAATAATAATCTGATTATAGTTTCAATCGAGTCAGAAACCCTTATAAGAAACATGCACTGGGGTATTAGTTTCTCATTCTTATAGATTTATCATGGCCTAAGTTCACATCCTCTATAGAATTTAAAAAAAAATAAAAAAATTAAAACTTCCTGACATCATGTGTATCCTCCCAAAGATCCTTCCCCCAATGAAAATTTTCTCTATGAAATAATATTTTGGTTTTTTGTGTTAGTATTTGTTACTTATGAAAATACAACTAGTAGTCTTTTTAAAATTCATCCTTATTCCACAACCATTCATTTCTAGAACAAATTCTAGTCTATCTATATCATCCTTATAGTGACCATTGATTTTGATACATAGATATTACATATTTTTATATGATTATTCATTACATTACATAAACACACACCTAAGGATCAACAAAGTATAATGCCTTTGGAAACTTAGAAACCTAAACAAATAGATCATATGTAAACTAAATCATAACACACTATGTTATTCATAATTATCACCCTTCATAGACATATAATAAAAAATACATTTCTTCACAACCTAGGGATAATAAACTTAAGAAAGGGTGAGCTCATATGCTCAGTAAGGGTAAATGAGGGACATATTCCAGTATAACATGAACATAAGTGTATGAGAAAATGAGTGTGACATTTTAAAACCATAACCTATATATCAAATATCATTATACTGAGTCATGAAATAATTATTATAAGTTAATAAGACATTAATCATAAGTAAATCAAAGAACATGATACATGAGAGTATGACACCGACATAAGACAAAGAATTGTGTCATATATATAATCATATAAAATAATTTCTATTGTTTCCAGGGTTTAATGTCATGGATATCATAATGGATGGGTTGACTCACAAAGCCATAATAGTATTCACGGTGAAATCCCAAGACCATCATAGTGGAAAAAGTCTCTTACTAAACTAGTTTCCCTCTCCATTCGATTCCTATATATCTCACGAGATATAAATCATTACCCAATTCATTAGTGGGAGATGTTGGTACCACCCATGACATAATGAAAATCAAGAATATGTGTGCCATAAGATCATAAAACATTCATCATATCATAACTCATGAAATAAAATGGGTCTCATAAACATTTTATTGTATCACATCCTTTTGAAAAGAGATTGGTTTCAAAGTCATTTCATCGTTTCATTATAGAGTATCCCATAGTTACATGTTTCTCTGCCCTGCCTCCTTGTGGTTTGGGTTGTTTTTCTTGCTCTTTCTTTCTGTACTACTTTTATTATATTTAAGTTGATGATGATGATATATTATAGAGTATCCCATAGATAAAGAAGTGGGTTTCATAATAATTTTATCATGGTAGAACTTGTTAAAGATAAATAGGTGTCATAAACATCCTTTCATCATAATTCATTCAGAGAGAAGAATGAAAATTTTATCCTTGGTTCGTATCCCCATTCAATTATAAATTAGATGATATAATTTTATCTTATCTTATTTTTTTAAGATAAATCAATTGGAACAGTTCTTTAGGAAAATAAATTTTCTTTGAAAATCAATTTTTTTTAAAAATCATAAATTATTTTGGAAATACTTTTCATTGAAAATAAACTTGAAAAAATAAGATAATTTTTAAAACACTCTAATTTCATGAAAACGTAAAAGTTTGTACATATTTCACATGTTAAAACCAATATTCCATCCCAATTTCTATAAAATCAAAATGGGAATTAATTTTTAAAATGAAATGATGATTCATTTGAAAAAAATGAAATTTTTAAAAAGGGTTTAAATTTCATTAATAAATGATTTATATAATGCTAGATTCATTTTTGAATACACTTTTAGAAAACATTGTTTTGGAATATGAAAGGGTTTTTAACCGAAGAGAGATATCAAGACAATTTTTTCTTAAAACATTCTTTTAAACTATTGAGTACATAAAGAGAGAAAACGAAAGGGAAAAATTTATTCTAATAAAATAAACATAGTAGAATAAAATTCACCAGTTTCTTGAGAGATGTATCATTATACTTCATCATCATAAATATAATCATAAACAATCATGATAAATATTGAGATTGCAATAAAAAATTATTACCACTTTGTGACTTTGAATTATAATAATCGTGAAGGTGTAAAATTAAATGAAACGTAAAATATCATGATAAAAAAATCATGATATTACATGTCAAAGGGGTTGTATATACACCACATAAAAGAATTTATGTGCATAACATAACATATATCTCAAGGAACAGAAATTGAGACAAAAATCCATTACCATAATACTCGACATCCATTATACATCCTAGAAACTCCATTATAATAACTATAATTTTATTATAAATATTTTAAATAACCATAAATAAATATAAAAATATATATATATATATATATATATATATATTAAAATATATTATTTACTTGTGTCCATTTATTTCCTTTTATTAACAATTCCATTTTAAAGTCACGTTTCAGGCAATAATTGTTTTGTTTTTCGTGTATGTTTTGATTTTTTATTTTTGGTCCTCATAATTTGATAATAGTTCCATAATATAATTAATTTTAACCATGATATAAATATCATATATATTCAGTATATATGTTTTTAGAGTAGTCCATAATATTTAGATATAGAAAATGAAATGAACTATTCATGGAGATGGTAAGTCATACATATGCATGAACATTGTTTCCATTTTATCAATGAATAGATACAATAAAGGTAAATAATATATTAAAATTACCTACTAATTTTGATTTAATATATATACTGAATATTCATTAAATTTATCCTTAAAACATCCATAAAAAGTGGAAGAAAAGAGAATCACAAATCATTGTTAGGTGGTAGTCTGGTGTACACAAGAGTGATTTTATCATATCCCCTATGGAATGGAAAGTAAGAAGTTAAATATGATATAATAGTTATATGTGTATATTAATATCATGAATACCATATAAATATATTAAATCCATCATTATATCCATTCTTGAATGGTCGTTATAGAAAACACAACAATATGGGTTCACAAGGCGGTAGTCTGCCACACACATGATCAATGATTTCATTTTCGATTTGGTACAAGTGTAGATAGATATAAGTTATTAAATTAAAATAATAACATATAATTATATATTATATACTATTTTTATTATATTTTAGGTTTTATTACACAATTTAATGTGGAAAATAAGAAATAAAAATAGGGAGCTTAGTGAAGACCATCACCTTTGCTTAAAAGTACCTTATTTAAATATATTATCAAGGACCCTAGTGTTAGACTTTTGGAAGGAAAAGCAGATCTAAAACATGTATAAGGATGTTGGGGAGATATTTTTTAATTTTTTGGAAGAAATATTTTTCTTGAGAGGTGTGAATAAGTTTAGTGTGGTGGTGGACTTTCGTAAGTGTGGGAGAGGAACCCACATGGAAAATACTTGGAAATTACCCAAAAGAATCCATAATAATGTCATTCCCATTAAAAAGATTTAAAATTAGCATATATTTCATATTTGGAAATATAATATTGAAATATTTCCATTCAATACGAATTTTACACATTTTATAGTCATTTTATCCACTATCTTCTTAGTTTAATCATTAGTAAACCCATTTTTACCTTAAACATGAAAAATAATTTTTAATATTGTCACTAATCATTATGGTCAAAGATTAAGTTAACCTTATTAGATAATATACATTATTATGATTCTAAATATAGAATATATTTTTCCAAATTCCATTCCAATAATTGGTGATATTTAATTAAAAATTAATCACTTTGGTGCGATAAAAAATCGGGTTTTCAGAGATAAAAAGATATAGAAGTTTGGAAAGTTTTTATATCATAATTTAATATTAAAATGATTAAAATTATGAAAGTGGATTAATAGACATATTATTAATCTAATTTTATTTTTAAATCCATATTAATTTTTTTTATTTTTTTAAATGATTTTAAATAAATGATAAATCCTAATAAAAATAAGCATTTTTTAAATATATATCGAAAATTTAATATTTTCATAAAAATCCCAAAAATTAACTCTAAGATAATTTTAACATGATGATTTCGAATATGAATTTTATTTTAAAAAATTATTTTTCTAAATTTCTCAAAATTTAATATTATTATTGGTCATAAAATAAATTTTTCTTAAGAAAATTTCATTTTCGAAACATATAACGACTTTACTGAATATTAATTACTTTTTAAACAATATGTTTTACTTAAATAAAACCATTATAAATAATATTTTAAAAAATTTATTCTAATTCAGTCCCCGAAGTTTAATGACTACATAATAAGGTTCATGTATAAATAATAATTTTAAAAAAATTCACAGTTCGTTAAAACTCAGTGTTGTGTGTAATGCAAGATATCAAATAAATTTAATTTATTTGAAATAAATAAATTAATAAAAACCCAGGGTGTTACATTATACCCCCATTAAAATTAATTTATCCCTCAAAATTCATCACTCAGATAAAAAAATAAGGATACAACTACCACATCATTTCCTCATGTTCCCATGTAGCTTCTTTAAACTGGTGGTTTCGCCACAAAACATTGCCCAGGTGAGTAGTCCTATTTCATAAAACATTCTCTATATTATCAATAATATATTCTGGTTGTTACTCATAAGAAATTTAATTCGCCAGTGGTATGACCTCTGAGTGCAGTAAATGTGAAGGAATAGGTATTCACATCCTCAAGAGAGATGCATGGATTACATCATGATCCTAAGATAGGTTTTATTGAAGTAACAATAGATAAGATAATATCTTGATATGATCAATAATTTCAAAGGGGATGATAAATGTAGAGACCCAGTTTTCTCCTTGTAATACTTTGGAATATTCATAAATATATTTCAAGAGTTAGGCACCGAGAAAACATGCAATTCTGAGGCCTGATGTTCCTGAAATAAATTATACAAAAATATTTAGTATATTTTATACTATTCATGAAGAAGAAATAGGATATCACTTAAAGGGTAACCTGGATCACAAATCCGAGTCCATGGTTGAGTCCAGAGCATGCCGTTTACCCTTGGTGGGCCATAAATTTTACATGCACAAGTTTCCAATATAAAATTCTATTGAGGGAATTTTTGTAAATTAATAAATTAAATTAATTGATTTATTCTAGAAATCAGATCAAATAACTTCTGAATGGAGATTCATATTGGAAATTTTAGAGCACTGTTGAGTTCGTAGCGTAGTGTTTTCTCTAGGGGCGACCTCAAGTGATAGGGTATAGGAGGTTCAGATCCTTCAACCACAGATAGTTTCCTATAAATTGGAGCTTAAGAAAATGAGAAGGGGTTTTTTTCATTTCTTCTCAAGAACATATGAATCACCAATCTCCCTTGCAAAGAAAATTTGACATCCGTTCTTTGTCGGATCGTGATGAAACATCAAGAACTGGTATATCAGAGTGAAATGAACACAACGACGGAACAAAAAATTGAGGTAGGATCCCTATTTCATATTCTGCAGCTCCTGATTGTAGAAATTCTTGTTGAAAATCTATTCTGTCTACCTTTTCTACTTTGGAATCCTTTAATGATGGATAAATTAACAATGGCCATCATCCGATTCGATTACGGATTTCCGTTCTTCATGTTCTTTTCTCTCTTCATCCTCTAACTTTTTGATCTATTAAATAATTGATGAATCATGGAGAAAGAAATTTGTTTGTGAAGTCCTCGATCTGAGGAGTCCAGATCCGTTCTCAGTTAAGAGTTTCGAGCACCAGAGGAGGCACGATGGTAAGCGGAATATCCAACAACCTTTTTTCACATCGAAATGTCAAATAACTTTCAAGAGGTGGTTACCACTATGTAGGTTGGGTGCCGAGGATCACAGATATGGTCTCAGTTTTGTTTTTGGATCAAAGGAGTGATCATGGTGGTCCGAAGAAGTTTTTTCGGCACGGGGTGGTGGACCGGTGAGGGTCTAGTACAGTTGGGTGGTGTGGCACGATGGAAGGCGGAAGCCGGGGTGCGCAGCATGACGGAAGGCGGCAGAGCAGGGTCATCCCACAACGACGTGGGGTCATGCAAGGTGGCACATCCATGAGTCGACGGCTGATAGGTGGGCCACAGGCTCATTGGAATGGGCTGACCCAGGAATGGTGGACCGACTGGATTGGGCCAGTCTAGTCTAATTGGGCACGAGCAACTTCAATTTCCTATTTCTCATAATCCAGGTATCTGTTTCGCATCCCATCTACTGCGACGTGAACCTTTCATTGAAGTGGAACTTTTGAGTTGGTTTTTTGGATTTTTTAATTTCCATTTCTGAAGCTTAGTGAATCAAAACACCATTTTAAATAATAATAATAATTTAATTATTATTATTTGGGGTCCTTGTTTCCGGTCATACGTCTGCATACGATTTTCGACTGACACATTATTAGAGGCATTGTGACCCTAGAGTTGAGGCGGATTTTGAAAAACCAATTTTGGATGCCTAAAGAAAAAGCATGGTGTGGGCCCCAAGAGGCCCATTTTGGGCGTTGGCAATGAATTGTATCTTCTTCACCGGTTGCCCATTTAGGACAACTGAATAGCTGATCTCATATAAATTTCCTAGAGGATCACAATAGAATGATCCATTTGATGTGTTTCATAATCCTTGCATGGGTACCATGTAGCACCACTTGTGTGTGGTACGGTGAAATTTTTCTTCTTAATCGGGTGTCCATTTGGGATGAATGAGCAGTCGTTTCTGTGTGTTTTTCTGAGAGGATCGCAATGGTATGATCTATTTGGCTTCTTCTAGGATCAAGGTATAGAACCCATGAATCACTGTTTATGTGTGATGCTGGGAGATGCAGCTTTTCTATTGAATGTCCGATTTTGGCGAATTAATAGTCGATCTTATGAGATTTTTTCCAAGGATCCAATGACATGTTTTTTTGGTTACCCTAGTCCATTTGAGGAGTCCTGTCGGTGGAAATGACATTTTTGAACTTCAGACCAGTGGGGAGTGTCGAACACTCATCCACCCTTTTTGGGACAAAGATTCCATGTACACTGGGAGTACATGGGGATGCCTAGGGGTACTTGTGTAGTATTTTAGTACCTGAGTATGGTTGGGTACAAGACCATGAGACAAGGTGAGGCCACACATTGTGTGGACACCACAAACTCTTTTTACTACACTACCAATCCTCTAATTGTTGTATCTCTTTCCTTTGGACTCAGATTTTCTCATTTGAGTATCCTATCATGATTGTTTTTTTCCACATAAAACATGATGGATCCCTCCTTAGTGGATTTAAAGATATGATGCAAGATGTTCTGGATGTAATGCATATTTAGGTGACGTCCGATGACGGTAGTGATCAGACACTGACATACTAGAGATTTACAAGAATTACCATCCATCAAAGATAATCAATGTAGTATCTTGACTCATACCAGAGTGAAACCCCCCAGACACATCAGGGTATGGGTAGCCTCTACAACTCCTACTAGATTATATTCCTCCCAACACATCAGGGTGTGGGGAGCCTCTACTACTGAAAATCATTTTTTATTCCATTTTAAAAAGACACTTTATGGGTTTTCAGTACCCAAACTTACAACCCAACCAAAAAAGTGAAACATACATATCATTGTAACCAGATTCATCACCACACCCCATATAAGATCCATCTTCTTCAGTAGATGATTTTCAATCAGGAGACCTCTAATAGCTTGCACTTTAAACCCGACTCCTAAGGAGATCAAGACCGGGTTTCTCTGGGGATGAATTCATGACCACACTACCCTTTTTAAAAGCCACAATCACCTCACTGTTCTATTTAGAAGTCGATCTGGTCCGCATCGGTCGTGGAAGATAAGAGTAGTCTTTCCTTGGCCTTCTTCTTGAAGAAGCAGACAAGGGACCATCAGTTATAGCTATAATCTAATTGCCACTCTAAACAACATCACTGAAAGAATGGCCGAATGGTCCACTCACATTTTCCTTCCCTCTCCTAGAACTCTCCCTTCCAATATCAGCTCGCACCCCCAAACCAGCAGCATGAGACATAGAGTTGATCCTTCACCTCTGTTTTGGAATGTTACACACCATCAAAGGGAGCTGCCTCTCCTCAGTAATAACTTCCTCCACGTCCATGGAACCTATCTCCTTTCCCATACCCTGTAGACCCTATGGTGTTTTCACACCACCATCCATCCCTGAAACATCATACTCAACTGTTCCATCCTCCAACATGCCTATCGATAGGTCCTTAAACTGGTTGGTAAGGGTAAGGAAGGGTCTGGCCAATGCATCCAAACTGGTAGTACCCATAGCAAATATATGAAAGACCACCTCCAATAAGAAGGAACATCTCTCCTCCTCGTTCTGATTAATATCTTTTCTAATAGTGGGGCTAGCTGTGATCTCCAAATCATTCCTCAGGCTGTTGAAGACACACTAGTGCAGAAAACGTTTATCACAATAGGATATTTTACATCGGTTATATATAAGTGATGTGGAAAATCGTGATACTGGATTTATCACATCGGTTATTTTATAACCGATGTGATAAATCTATAATGGACATTTATCACATCAGTTATTTTATAACCGACGTGATAAACCGCCGAGCCTCGATTTATCAAGCCAGTTATATTATAACCGACATGATAAACTTAAAAAAAGTGGTTTATCACGTCAGTTTTAAAATAACTGATGTGATAAACCGAGGTTCGTGGGGTTTATCACATCGGTTATAAAATAACCGATGTGATAAACCTAAAAAACATGATTTATGATATCGGTAATTTCAAAACCGACGTGATAAACGTAAAAAAATCAGTTTATCACGTTGGTTATTTTATAACCGACGTGATAAACCGAGGCTCATGTCTTTATCACATAGATTATTTTATAACAGACATGATAAACCTAAAAAAATGAGTTATCACATCGGTTATAAAATAAACGACGTGATAAACCCAGTGCCGATGGTTTATCACATCGATTATAAAATAACCGACGTGATAAATCAAGTCTCAGTGGTTTATCACATTGGTTACAAAATAACCAATGTGATAAACCCTTTAAATGATTTATCATGACCCATATTCTTATCTGTTTTCTTTGATCTGCGTCTTGCGGCTCGTCTCTCTCGTGCGGAAAACCTAGAAACCCACCTAGATATCATTCCCTCAATGTCGGTTTGTCTAGATCCTTAATCATATTTATTATTAGAAAATCTATCATATCGACTCGCAATCCCTAAGTAAGACTTTCCACCCAACCTGATTTCATTTATTATTTTTTTATGATGCCCTAAATTCATTTTTTTTGATTTTTTTACTTTGATTCTAATGTTCAAGTTTACAATCTAGTTCTCACCTATTTATGTATGTTTTCAATGAATCTTGATAGTTAATATGATGATAGAATGAAATTTATTTTTTTCAAATGAATAAGGTTTTTCTATTACGAAAATTGTGGTGAATAAATTCTAGATTTTTCATCATTTTGTCATTATGGGTTGAGCCATTGAGGGTTTTGTATCATAATTTTTTCATTATGGGTTTAGCCAACAGGGGTTTTTTATAATTCCATGTTTAAGGTTTTTCTTTTTTGTCTTCTTAATTGGTTTTCTTGTTATTACAAATATTAACTTTTACACATGTTTGATTTCATTTTTTTATATTTAAAAATTGTTTTTCATCTGAATTATGATATTTTTCATATAAATATAAAATTCTCTTTTCTTTACAAGATGTATAATTTTGATATTTGTTATAGGTAATAATGAGTCAAAGTTGTATTAAGACACATCGAATGAGTAATGAATATGAGGAAGGTGTTGATGCTTTTTTTGGAATTTTCTAAAAGAAATGTTCCAAGCA
The DNA here is from genome assembly GCA_963277665.1 of Viscum album. Classification (NCBI taxonomy): domain Eukaryota; kingdom Viridiplantae; phylum Streptophyta; class Magnoliopsida; order Santalales; family Viscaceae; genus Viscum; species Viscum album. The sequence continues at coordinate 1,000,432,197 of OY728135.1, forward strand.
ATGACATTTTTTTCTGTCCATGCCTGAAATGTTTGAATATGAAGAATTTGAAAAGTAGAGATACCAAAGATCATCTGATTTTTCATGGTTTTAATACAAGTTACAGACCTTGGATTTGGCATGGTGAAACTGAACAGAATGTTAGATATATTGATGATGATGATTTGCAAGATGATAACTCAGATGGAATTGAAGAAATGATTCGTAATATTGCAGTAGAAGAAATTGAGATAGAACTGATAGTTGCGCGTCTATATGGTGATGCTGAAAAACCATTGTATCCTGTTTGTACAGATTTTATGGTTTTTTCGGTAGTGTTAGGATTTATTATTCTGAAGGTGAAACATGGATTAAGTGACAAACGTTTTACGGAGCTGCAACAATTGTTGAAAAACATTCTTCCAAAAGACAACAATCTTCCAGAATCACATTATAAGGTAAGAAAAATATTATGCCTGATGGGAATGGGATACACGAAAATACATGAATGTCTGAATGACTGTATAATATATAGTAAGGAATAAAAATTTCTGTCAGAGTGTCCTAAATGTGGGACATCATGGTATAAGTTGAAAGAAAAAGCATAGGCTAATGTAGAGATTACAAAGATCCCAGCCAAAGTATTTTTGTATCTTCCAATAATTTCTCATTTGAAATGTTTATTTTCTAACTCACATGATGAAAAAAGATTAAGATGGCATGCTGGTAAGTGGATATGTGATGGAAAAATTTGTCATCCAGGTGATTGTCCACAATGGAAGAAAATTGATGAGCTGTATCCGACATTCAGAAATGAAATTATAAATCTCAGACTTGGATTGTACACATATAGAATGAATCCATATCGAAGTCTCAGTAGCACACATAGTTCATGGCCAATTTTATTGGTAATTTACAACCTCTCTCCTGAAGTTTGTATAAAGCAAAAATATTTCATGTTTAGTATAATGATCTCTGGTCCAAAGCAACCCAGAAATGATATTGATGTTTTCATTTCACCATTGATTGATGATTTGAAACTTTTATAGAAGGATGGTGTAAGAGTGTATGATTCTTATAAAATGAATTATTTTCAACTACATTCAGTTCTTATGTACATTATAAATGACTTCCCAGTGTATGAAAATTTTTCTGGATACAGTGTTAAGGGGCATAAATCATGTCCAATTTGAGAACAACAGACTTCATATTGCCAATTGCATCATGGGAGGAAAACAGTCTACATGGGTCATCAAAAGTTTTTACCTATGGATCACCCATATAGAATACTAAAAAACGCATAAAATTCGTCACAAGACTTAGATATTGATTTGAAAACTTTATCCTTTGATGATTATTTTTAGAGGGTGGAAAACCTTGATGTGACATTGGGAAAGACACATAAATCTGGTAATGATAGATATGTTTGGAAGAAAAGGTCAATATTTTTTGAGCTACCATGTTGAAGATATCATGAAGTGAAGAATAATATTGATGTCATGCACGTGGAGAAGAATATCTGCGAAATTTTGATTGGAACATTGTTAAATGTTAAAGGAAAGACTAACGATGTATTGAATGCATGATTATACTTACTATCAATGGGAATAATTTTGGAGTTAGATCCGACTTCTAATGGAAGATTAACATTTCTTCCTCCATCTTGTCATACATTATCCCAGAGGGAGATAATTAGCTTCTGTCAGTGTCTTCATGATATCAAAGTGCCTCAAGGTTATTCTTTAAATGTAAAAAGCTTTGTCTCTTTTAAGGATTTGAAGTTGATAGGTATGAAATCTCATGATTTTCATGTCATGATGCAACAACTTCTACCGGTTGCATTGCGTGGAATATTTCCCATCCGTGACAGAAATACTATAACAAAAGTGTATTATTTTTTCAATTCAATTTTTAATAAGGTGATTTATGTGAATGCTTTGAACATTTTGGAAACAAATGAAATATCTGTACTTTTTCAATTGGAAATTTATTTCCCTCCATATTTTTTTGATATAATGATGCATTTAATGGTTCATCTGGTTTGAGAAATAAGGATTTGTTGACCTGTATATCTTTATTGGATGTATCCTTTTGAAAGGTTTATGAAAATATTGAAGGGGTGTGTTAAAAATCCTTATCGACCTGAAGCCTCCATTATTGAAAAGTATATTTCTGAGGAGGTTGTAGAGTTTTGTACGGGATACTTGTCTGTAGTGGAGCACATAGGTCTGTTTATATCTCATCATCAATGAGTTAATACCAAGGGAAAGGGGATTCATGGCTTGAAAGTCAAATCATTGTCAGCTGAACATATGAAGAAGGTACATTTATACATCTTGAATAACATAGTTGATTCTCAACCGTATATCACATTGCATATTAATGATTTGAAACAATGTCATCCAAAAAAGAATTAAATGTGGATTTTGAATGAGCACAACAAAACATTTTTGACATGGTTTAAAAATACCCTACATGGTAGATCAGATATCTTAGAGACGTTAAGATGGTTAGTGGGTGGTCCAATTTTAAATTTGATAACATGGTTCAGGTATGAAATTAACGGCTATTCATTTCATACGAAATCTTAGGACAACAAAAGTGCAGTTGAGAATAGTGGGGTATTGGTATTTGCAGAAGTAATGAATTTTTTGACTTCTAAAGACAAAATTCCAATTTATGCATCAAATACTTATTATAGATTCATTGAAGAAATATGGGAGGTTCAATACTTAAAAATTAAAATTCATGATGTTAACTACAAATGGTTTGTCGACAACAATAGTGTGAGACACGATGAATTTGGAATGACAATTGTTAATCTGAATATATTGGAAGACATAATAGATTCTTTTATACTTGCATCACATGAAAAAACAGATTTTCTATATTGTTGGTCAATCAGATATGCAGTAGTCTATTGTTTTACAAGGAAATAAACAACATTTTGGTGAGGATCAACTTGATGTAGATGTTGATTTATGTGATATCCCTACTTCCATGGAAATATTAGTAGAAAATAATGATGAGCATGTTATAGACATGGTTTGTGACTTAAGGAATGATCATGACGAAGGAAGTTGGGAAAACAATCCATTTGTACATTCCTAATATTACAGGTAATGTTTGTTTACCATGTTTACCATGTTTACCATGTTTACAATGTTTACCATGTTTACCATGTTTACCATGTTTACCATAGTTTGTGCCATAAGGAATGATCATGACGAAGGAATTTGGGAAAAAATACATTTGTACATTCTTAATATTACAGGGAACGTATGTTTACCATGTTTACCATGTTTACCATGTTTACCATAGTTTGTGCCATAAGGAATGATCATGACGAAGGAATTTGTGAAAAAAATACATTTGTACATTCCTAATATTACAGGTAACATATGTTTACCATGTTTACCATTTTTACCATATTTTACCATAGTTTACCATGTTTAACATGTTTACCATATTTTACCATTTTTACCATATTTTATCATAGTTTATCATGTTTTCCTTTAGGTATGTTATATATTTATTGATTTTTTTGAAATGGCAATTACACTACCATGTTTACCATGTTTACCATCTTTAACATTGTTTATCATGATAAACCATATTTACCATGTTTACTATTGTGATGGTTGAATTTGTTTATTTGTGAATTAATGTTTCCTTTTTTGATTTCAAGGACAATGACAGATCAATCAGTTGATCAACCACATGATTCTGAAGGTGAGAAACATGATGATTCCTCTAGGGAGGAACATTTACATGCTACTGTTGATGTTCCCCAATCGTCTTCATGTGCTCCCATAACAACTAAGAGGTCAAGAGTTGGTAAATGTGGCAGTACACGTTTACCAAAATTATTAGTTTCCCGTGCCCAGGACCAGAGGATAGTAGTTGAATTTGATGAAAATTATATTCTAAGAGGTCCAAATGAAAAAGATTTTAATATTTTTGTATCAACTCAAGGCAAAAGCAAAGTTATCATTTTTTACAATGATTGGAAAAGTGTGGATGAAAAGATAAAAGCTCAGTTTTGGGAGACTATTTTAGTAAGATCTTTTTCTACTGTTTGACTTATCTTTAAAAAAATATAGTATAATATGAAAACTCTATTCTTTATCAGATGACATTTGATATTCCTAACACCAAAGGACTGAAGAATAAATGTTTATCGATGGAAGCTTGAAGATGGAGGGATTTCAAATAGACCCTCACATCTGATTTCATTTATGGTCAAAGAAATAATAACAATCCATGTCGTATATATCCTTTCATAGATGAAGACACATGGAGAAAATTTGTTCAAAGTAGGAGACACGAATCATTTTTGGTAAGTGCAATGTAACCTTTTATAAGTTTTCTTATATAACTGATCTTATTAATAATTTTTTAATGATTTCTTATTGTCAATTTATAGCAAAAATGGAAATCTCATCAGGAGATCCAAGATAAAAATGTATACCCTCATAGCTTATATCGGGGAGGGTATATATTATTGGAAGAAAAAATGATGGAAGAAAAATTATCAAAACTTACAGATGAGTCTTCAAGCTCAAGAGAGGTTGTTCCTCCATCCCCTCCATCTAGGCATGAAAAATGGAAGAGGGATCAGATGGGCAAAAAGGGGCAATATCTTTTAGATGAATCGAGGATTGTAGCTGAGAGGATTGTAAGATATTTATTTTATTTATTTAAATTATTGTCTATTAATTATATACTTTGAATAAATAATTTTTTTAATTAATTAATATAGGATTTTCATGAGGAGTAGAGCACAAAGGGGGCATTTACAGCTGCTGGGAGGCATGATATTTTATCTGAAGCATTGGGAAAGCCCAAACACCCCGGTCGTGTATGAGGATACCCGACAGGTGTATCGGTATGAAATTTGTTGCCATGTTATTTAACGTCTTCCATTGAGGATGTGTATAAAAAATAGATTCTTTGGAGGATGAAGTTCAAAATATTAATGCAATTATGGAGGAAAAGATCAGATCATCAGTACAGTCTATGTTTGCAGACATGCAAAGACAATTTCAGACTGCATCTCCCACTCCTCCAGCTCCCCCTATATAACCCATTTTTTATCCTCCACCCCCGGAAGTAGATCCCACTCCCCCACCTCTGGCAGCAGCTCCCACTCCTCCACCTCATCTTGAGGCCTCTATTGTTCCATCTAAACCTGTGTACCCCATTTTTTATCCTACTCCTTCACCACAACTCCCTACTTATTGTGAGTTGTATGTTGATGATCCTCACCATCATATAGTGGCATATGGGCTGATATATTGTATATGAGATATGGTTCATTATCAGTAGTTAGAGTTAGAGTAGCATAGGGTCACTGTACATGATATTATAGATATATCATCTCAAGTTCCAGTACCTACAGATGAGGTGACGACAATTGGACATAGTATCAGCCACTTTTTAGTTTGGCCATCCAGACTTCTGCGAGTCATTACCATAGAGGTATATGTGTTATATCTTATATTTTATTTATTAATAAATTTGTTTTATCATTTTAAAGCTAATATATTTATCAATTTATTTTCATGAATACTTTAATGGTAAAGAAATACTTTATAGACAACAACAAAGACAAATGGCTATGATATCAAATGCATATTCTTGTAGTCTGGACAGATTGTCAAGATATTCAAATTTATTAGTAGAGAATTATTCATTTCCATTAGAATGTCATGTTTTTGGACGTGAAATAAATGTGGGAGTTTTGAAAAATGATATCATAGAGCTTGTTACTAGAGACAAGTTGGGCATCAACGTGGTGTAGATTTTTTCCATGTAAGTCTTAACACAATTTTGTCCCCGCGTTAAATTTATAAAAAATGAGTACATATTTTGGTTTTGTATTAGGTATATTTATAACATGTGTGAGAGGAATGACCAGACAGATTTATATGGGTCCATGGACCCGCATTTTCTTTCCCCTGATGCACATTCATTAGATGAGGAATAAAGAGCAATTTATGTTGCTGATAGATTTCAACAAAATATTATCACACGGTATTGTATTATGCATTATTGTGAGAGGTATGAAACATATATCTGATAGTGTTCTATCACTTTTAACAAAAAAAACTATTAACCTAAAATTTTCCTTTATATCAGTGATCATTGGATGTTGGGTGTTTTTTGTCTGTGGGAGGAAACACTATATTGGATATTCTTTATCCATGGTGATGCGCATAAAAGTTTTAAGAATTCATTGGACAAATATGTTTCAATTTCCTAATTGTTTTTTATATTATAATGAATTTTAAATTTATCTCATTCATATTATTTTCTAACAAGGGATGGAACAACTTTCGAAAAACCACAAACAAAAGGGGTGCCAAGATCAAATATGTACAGGTGAAGGTAAATATCCATTTATAATTTGTACTTTTGGATGTATTACATAAAAATGTATATTTAATTGACACTCATTTAAACAGAAATGTCAGGAACAAAAAGGTGTCATCAAATTCAGATATTATATGTTAAGATTTATGTATGAAATAATTACAACGGGAACACTTTTGAAGCTTAACCAGGTTAGATTTTCTTATAAACATTTCTATAATATATCAGTTGATTTATTCATTTTACATGTTAACTATTTTCCTTTATCTTTGCAGCTATTTGATGACCCTGATCCATATAGTTCTCAAGAGGTCAAACACTTACAAGTGGAATGGTCAAATTATTTTATAGGTTTGATTGGATTTTAGTTTGTTTGTAATGTAAAATGTAATTTTGAAAATGGTAATTGTAATTGTGTATTTGGTGATTTTTTGGTTTGATTTAAGTTATTTTTAGTTGACATTGTATGTTTTAAATGTTATCAATGTAAATTATTAATTTTGATTTGGTTATTGTTTTGGTATACTTCTGTTTTTCTGGTACAAATTCTTGGTTTGGTTTCTAGTTGTTTCTGGGGAGAGCAGCGGACATCTTTCTATTTAAAAAAAATTTGGTTTTCCATGCTGGTTATCTTATAACTGACATGATAAAGGAATGGGGGGAGGGTTTATCATTTCAGTTATTCAAATAACTGACATGATAAACCCTTGTGGAATGGTTTTTGACATCGGTTATTTAATAACCTACGTGATAAAGGCCTGGGAAATGGTTTACCACATCGGTTATTAAATAAACGACATGATAAAACCCCCCCGCTGATTTATCACGTCGGGTATTAAATAACCGACATGATAAACCCTCCCCCACTGGTTTTTCATGTCAGTTATTTAATAACTGACATGATAAACCATTTCCCAGGGGTTTATCATGTCGTTTATTAAATAACCGATGTGATAAACACCCCCCACACTGGTTTATCATGTCGGTTATTTAATAACCAACTCGATAAACCCTCCCCCACTGATTTTTCACGTCGGTTATAAAATAACTGACGTGAAAAGCCCTCCCCCACTAGTTTTCATGTTAGTTACAAAATAACTGACGTGATAAAGGACTGGGAAGGGTTTATGATGTCAGTTATTTGAATAACTGCCGTGATAACCCCTAGGAAATGGTTTATCACATCAGTTATTTAATAATCGATGTGGTAAACACTCCGCCACTGGTTTTTCACATCAGTTATTCAATAACCGACGAGGAAAACACCTCGATGTTATGTTTTTTACGTCAGTTTTTAAATAACCGACGTAAAAAACTATATTTATAATGTCGTCTGTATTAACGTCGGCTAAAAAATGATGTAAGAAATGAAAAATAACTGATGTAAAAAACATTTTTTGCACTCGTGACATCAGAAACCAATGGGTTCATCTGTATCCTCGGTCCTCCAGCCGCCTCTGAATCATGGACCCTTCCACAAGACACCTGGTGTGGGTATCCTCTACTTTGGGTGTGGGTATCCTCTACATTGGGTTTACACCTCAGAATTTCAGATTAGTGGTGAGACACACATTGAAACTACCTTGGAATAATGAGTAAGAGGGGTGATGAAACCACCAAGACGCATTCTGGTGATGCGACCTAAAATTTTGTGGGCGAGACAGAACCACCCAAAGAAGACAGTATCAAGGTGTGGTGTTTGAGCACCTTTGACATGCAGTTCAGGGTAGACATGAGGATACTGTGAATCAATGGTTGCTAATTTTTGAACTATTAGATAATATTTCTTGGGATAAGATGTGAGATGGATATCCCCTTACTACTTTGTTTGAGATTCTTTGGTTGATCATATATATGTTCTGGTTGTTGTACCCACACCATGGGTTTTGGATACTCTCCTTCCAAGAGAGGTAAATATGCAAAAAGTACGCCACGTGATTTCTGTGTCTAGATTATTGTTGTTGGATGAGTCTACTCTCCTACTATAGATAGCAAAGACACAGCGAGAAGTTCATATTCTCACTATTTTGAGATCCTTGTGTTTAGATGAGTTTTCTTTCACTATTTGGTTGGGATCTGTTACACTATCTTTCTATTACTTGTTCTATCTACTGCTCCCATTTTTATTGTAACTTTTGGTTGCTCCCTTAATCCTTTAGGGCATCCTACTAAGTATTTTCATACTCACCCTTTCTTGGTATTTTACCGCACTTGGTTTTCTATTGAGGATGATGTACATGTTTATCATGGCTTGAGAAAATATTAGGGATATGATAGCTGAAACCATGTGCAGTGGTTTTTTCATGGGATTTCTGAGTGGGACTCTCCCAGCAATTTTACATTCTCACATGTTTTCGGGTTATGAAACTTTTCTAGTTGGGCTTGTATCTTACCCATTTTATTTCTATATACTGTTTTGTATATGTAATTTTTAGAGGTTTATGCATATTTGGTTTCCTTTTTATAGTAGTTCTGTATAATTTTTTCCATTCCCTCTTCACCTTTTCATTGACTGGGTTGCGTGTGTGTGTACAGGGTCTTAATAAAATGCCTCCTCAAGTTTTTTGTGCCTTCGGTGCTTGTCACTACTCCCTGGCCTAGGGAGGTGGTCATGGGGTAGTTGCAGCTCAAGCCCCAACATGGGTCAGGTCGTGACAATATACCTAGATATTGGTCTACCCATATTTTCAAATCTCATTACCTTTTTCCATAGAGAAATTATTAGAAACACCTTGTCACCAAACTCAAATTCTAGATCACATCAGTGGTTGTCAAGATTATTTTTCTACCGAATATGAGCTACCATGATGTGTTGTTGAATGGATTTATCCTTATCTTCCATTTCTTCAGCTATCTCATGTCCCAATATATTTATTTCTCCAACTTCATTCAAGATTTATGTAGCTCTACAATTAATTCCATTGAGGGATTCATAAGGATACATCTAAATAAAAGAGTGTAAGTTATTGTAGTATGAAAACTCGACTAGATAATGTTTTTGATCTCAACCACCATTAAAATACATATAAAAAGATATGGATATATACTCTAGGGTTTGATTTTTTATCTTAGAAAGACCATCACTCTAAGGATTATATGTAGTTCTAAAACTCAACTCCATATACAAAGCCTGTTGAAGACATAGATAGAACTTCAATGTAAACCTCAAATCCCAATTAGACACAATGAAATTTTGTACTCCATGAAACCATACCGATTCATTAATGTATATGATGGAAGGATGATTTAGAGGGAAATATTCTATGATAGTGATAAAGTGTTCTGAATTTGTAAGGTGATCGACTATAACCCATATAAAATTATTCCCTTTTGACATTTTGGGGAGTCCAAAGACAAAATCAAGGGTCATGTTTTCCCATTTCCAATCTTGTATAGGTAATGGATGTAACAATCCCTTAGACTTTTTTCTCTCAAAATTAACTTTCTGACATACCATGTATCAAGATATAAACTCTAAAATATATAAATTCATGTCATCCCATCATAAGGACTCATTCAAATCCCTAAACATCGTCATACTTCTTGGATGAATAGATAATGAAGAACTATAAGAATCCTCTAACAACTCATTCTTAAAATATGATTTAGGTAGAGCACACAAACAATTCTTAAACCTTATCCTTATGTAATGATAAAGGTCAAACTTAGGATCCTTTCAATCATTATTTTATAGCTCAACATCTTCCTTCTATAACTATTCAATATTTTCTTGGATAGATGGTTAAACCTTCAATTGAGAAAGATAATATTTCTCCCCTTACTTCCATATTTCTAGATCCATCCTTTGAAAAAATATAATTATTGGATCTTTTTTATCATCATCATGGATAATATAGCATGATCCTTCTGACTGAAAGTATGGACCATGTTGTTTTCTTTCCTAGGGTGGTAATATATTGAGAAGTCATAATCATTAATCATCTTTAACCATCTATATTGATAGATATTCAACTACTTTTGTGTGAATACATACATTAAATTTTCATGATCAATATATATATCATACTTTTCTCTATAAAGATAATGAATCCATATCTTTAATACAAGAAATAATGTAGCTAACTCAAAATCAGGATTTGGGTAATTTTTCTCATGAACCTTCAATTTCCATAAGGCATAAGTTATAACCATTTAATTATTCATAATAACACATCCCAATTCTATATTTGATGCATCACTATAGATTACAAACCATTGTACAGTACATGGTAATATAATAACTAGGGTGATAACAAATATTCAATTCAATTTCTTGAAATTTTCGTCACACTAATCTTTCTAGTGGAAATTCGCTCCCTTATGAGTTAACTTGTTGAATGGATTAGATAGCTAGGATAAATTTTCCACAAATTGCTGATAACATCTAGATAAACCAAAGAAAATAAGGATCTCAGTAAACATGGTTAGTCAAGTCCAATACTTAATAGCTTTCTTTTTTGATAGTTCTACTGATATTTCTTATCTTGAGATTATATGACCAATAGATGAAACCTTGTATATAAAAAATTCATAATTTGTAAATTTTCTATATATTTTCTCCTTACTTAGGGTATTTAGTACCATTATCAAGTGATATTCATGCTCTTCCTTACCCTTTTAATAGGTTATTATATCATCTATTAAAACCAGCACAAACTGGTCAAGGTAATATCTAAATACTCTATTCATTAAATCCATAAAGATTGTTAGGGAATTAATAAGATAAAATGGAATCATAATATAATCATAGTGTCCATACTCTATACAGAATGTTGTCTTAGGTATATGATCCATATTTACCTGAAAATTAATGACATCTATAATGAATATTAATCTTGGAAAATATTGAACTTTGCACAATTAATCAAATAGGTAATCAATACATGGTAGAGGATACTTGTTCTTCATTGTGGTATTATTTAGCTCCCGATAATTAGTAAACATTCACATCGATCAATATTTCATTTAAACAAAAATAATATGGGCACCCCAAGGTGAAACACATGAAAAAATGAATTTCTTTTCAATGTTATCTTGGAGTTTATTCTTAAACTATTGAAACTAAATTGGGGTCAGTCTATAGGGAATCTTTGAAATTGGAGTGACACCAAGTATGAGTTCTTTTGAAAACTCAACTTCATGATTTGGTGGAACAATAGGAAAATCTATATGAAAAAGGTAAAAAATTTCACATAAAATATCCATATCATTGGCGTCGATTGTTTATCCAACCATATTTGTTAAGAACCCCTCTTGCATAGAAATCAAGACCCATACAAGGGATTGGATATCCATCATAATATCATACTTATTGTCACATTGATAAAAGTCCATAGGTTGGTTTGGAATATCCAATGTGACTTCCCTTACTCAACAATTTATCTGGTATTTTTGTATATAAAACCAATCCAGGCCTAAGATAACATAAATTTCAACTATATAAAGAATTACTAAATTTTATGGAAGAACTTTCTCACAAACTTCAACTGAAGAAGAGTTATATAATTGAGATGAAATTATTGTACCAATATGGGTTTTCACTACTAATTCTATATTTAGGAATTTTGTACACATCTTAATACCCTATGAAAATTGTTTAGATATAAAATAATGGGTAGATATAGAGTCAATTAGCCATTAGGGGTTCTATGTTGGATGGTAATTGTACTTTTCACCGCATCATTATCACACCCCTCAATAGATATAGTGGTTGAATGATATTCCCATTATCTCTCGACATAAGAGGTTCTTGGAATCTATCATCGTCATTAAACTTAAGATTTTGTCACTAGTTAGCATAATTTCCATACTCATTACATTTGAAACAAGGGATTGTGGGTTTTTCAATCTATAAATATTTCTATCTATTTGTATCATTACCTAACTTCTTCCCATCACCTCAACATTCAATTTACCTATGACCTTCCCTTATACACATAAAATATTCAATATTACCCTTATGACAATTCACTATATATTTCTTCCCATACTATATGCATAAATGAAAAATCATCTTCTTCTCTCCATGGTTTTTACATTTTCCTTTGACTTCCATTTTTCTCTTCTTATCAATACCATGATATTGATATGTAACTCCAACCTCTATTTACACATTTATATCACATCAAAAAATCTATTCATTGTTAATGAAGTCTCTTATGTATAAAACCATTCATAGAATTGTTTTTAAGGAACATAAAAATTGGTCAACCTTACTTTCAAGTTGGATGATAATACCCGAAACCTACCACACAAGTATTATAAAATTTTCCCCATAGGAACCAATTTATTTATCATCCTTTTTCTTAAGATCAAGGAACTCCTTCTCTATATTTGTATGAAGATTGTGAGGAAATTAATTATTGAAAATTAAGTTATTTTTATCACCCCAATCCATGGATTCAATTTCATTATGTTCCCTTGTATTCTTGATAAAGGTCTATCATTGATCCACATTTCCTTCCAAGCGATAGAAATACAAAATGACCTTTTCAGGTTCTAAACACTAGTGAATGTAAAATATCATTTCATTTACCACTATAGTGGAATAGGTTCACTCTTAAGACCATCATAGTGGAAAATATCCCTTACTTAATAGGTTTCATACCCTTTTGCAGGCTTTTTTATCTCATGAGATATAAATATTTACCCAATGTATTGGAGGGAGATATACATACCACCCATAAAAAAATGAAAATCATATGTATGTGTTCCATAATATCACAAACCATTTATCCAATCATGATCTATTAAATGAAATAGATTGTATAAACATTTCATCATTTCATAACCTATAGAAAAGTGACATGATTCATAATCATTTATATAGAGACTCTCGTTTTTCTATGTAAGACTTTAGAATATTACATGGAATATTTTTATGGCTAGGCATTGAGACAATGTGTGATTCCAAGGCCTGGTGATCCCAGACATAATTTTATAAAAATATTAAATATATTTTTATTTCGGGTGCAGAGTTTTATTGAAAAAGTGGAATATCACATAAATGAAATCTCTGATCAGAAATATGATATCATGATTTAATTCGGAACATTTAGTTTACACTAGGTGGAACCTAAAGTTGGTCAGTGTGAGATGTTCATATAGGGAAGCTGTTGTTGGATAATTGTTTTTTATTTTATAGCCCTAACCCAAATAACTCATAAATATAGACTCTGATGGAAAAAATGAGACACCTGTTGAGTTTGTAATGTGTTTTTTTCCCTAAACGCTACTTAATGTTGGTCGGTGTGGGACATCCCATAAAAGAAGGTGTTGGATGGTGGATTTAATTAAAATAAAAAATTTATTTATTGTTTTTTAATTAAATGACCTGAACCATTTTACTCTATAAGTAAGATTCTATGGAAACTCGCCAGGTTTAGTCACATAACCCTAGTATCATTGAGATGAGATTCCTCCCCTTTTACATTGGCGGATTGAGACTGGATGATGATTGGTGATCAGATTGATTTGAATTGATAGGTAGTATATGCAGTAGATCACCTTCATCACTAGAGAATATGTTATTTTTCAATGAATGATCCATAATTGAGGTAGGACTCATCAATTTTGGTTTTCTCCCTTTTGGATTAAAAAATAGACCATGATCACATTTTTCCCTTGATTTAAATTTAAATGAACCTTTGTATGATTCCATGTATTGAAAAAAATATTCTTTCAATTTATTTCTTTTTTATGTAATATTTCTCACCCGGTTTCCCCAATATGAAATTGTTGGATTATAATATTTGATTAATTTTTTTTACACATTTGTTATTGGTGATTTTTCCCCACCATTCATCATGTTATTCATCATTGAACCATGGGTTCACGATTCAATATTGGTAGGGAGGGTTCATGTGGGATTGATTCCCCAGATTAATTGTGGTAGCATGAATGATATATGAATCGATGATTTGGGGATGGATTGATGAAAGGGTGGAATGATATCTTGTGAATGGATCATTTCAGTACTGTGGGTTTTGGTTTATGATTAGAGGTGGTTTATGATCAGATCAGAGATCCCAATTTTCTTGGTTGGAAAGTGGTGATAATGTACAGTGTGATGGGATCGGTTCTGAGTGGAGGTCCTGTACATAGTCTCATGATGGTGGCTGATTGTTGTTTACAAGGTGGTGGTCAGACTCGGATATCTAACAAGGTGGTCAATGCGATGAGTGTTCATATTATTGTTAATGATAATTATAATTATTCAGGTGAGTTAATAAATTTTGAAGAAAAGGGAGTTTGCTATAATTAATATTTTAATAATAATAGAGTTTGATTTTCAAAATAAGAGAGGAATAAGGGGCCTCATGTTCATGTGTACACCAAATGGGAGAGGTACCCCTTGTCCTTTTTTCATTTAATGATGAAGATGATTATTATATTAATAATAATTTAATTAAATTAATACATAAATAAAATGGGAGGTGACTTTGGAGGGTCATGTTTATAATGTGAGGTATGGATCAATTTGAATGTTAAAAGAAAAAAAACATAATAATAATTATATAAAATATTATTGTTATTATTTCCATGTCCTTTATTTTGAGGAAACTTCATGCTTCCATATATCCTTTGTTTAAACTTGGATATTGGCCCATGAGTATCCTATCCTAAGCATTGTTCTACGTATATTATGATGGTTCCATTGATTATGGATTTTGAGATCTGATGTGAAATGTTTTGAGAATGATGCTTTATTAGGCTATGCTCAATAGTGGCAGTGATCATGAATGATCACTAGAGGAATACCGATTTGACCCTCCAGTAGAGATGGGCAGTAGAGTCCTCAATTACTATCGATTTGTAAACTCTAGTAGAGTTGGGTAGCAGAGTCCTTGACCAATATGAAGTTGTCCCTCTAAGAGATCTAGGAGTTGAGTCCTAGACAATTATTTATTTGTTACCCTCTAATAGAGATGGGTAGTAGAGTCCTCTATGACTATTTATTTTACCCTTTAGTAATGCTGGGAAGTGGAGTCCTCAATGACTACTGATTAGTACCATTCAGTAGAGCCGGGTAGTGGGTCCTTGAAGGTTACCTAGTAGTACCATCCAATAAGGATGGGTTATGGGTCCTCAAAGGAAACTAGACTAGAACCCACAATAGGAATGGGAGAAGGGCCTCTACAGATACTTAGAGAGTATAACCCCCCTGACATACTAGAGAATAGATCCCCTATATTATGATTATTCCCACTCAGTTGTGACACACAGTGAAGAGACATGGTTTGACTTGAATGGTTACTTTTGGGAAGACGTGTGAGATATTGGGCATTGTTGATGGACTTTTAGAACTTTTTTCAACTCTTATTCCTATGATGAGTTTTGAGATAGAGATCCCCTTACTCTCTCATTTTTGATTCTTTGACTATATATATATATATATATATTATTCTTCTATCTCCATACCCTTTGATTTGGTTACTCTCCTTCCATGAGAGGTGAAGATACGTAAGGTATTCCTTGTGATTTATATGTTTTTATTCTTGTGGTTGGATGAGTATACTATCCTATTATAGGTGTAAAAGACTTATAAAGTAGTTCATCTACTCACTGTGTCAAGCCCCTTGTGTTTGGATGGGGTTACTCTCTCTTAGATTTTCTTGAGCTGTTCTCTTTGATTGTATCTTGCATCTACTCTCTTTCTATTCTTGTTGTATCTCTTACTACCCCCTTTAGTTTTAAGGGAATCCTAGTGGGTATGTATATACTAACCCTTTCATGGAATTTTCATGCACCTGTTGTGTCTTATGAATAATATAGACATATCAATGATGAATTTAGGGGAGCTTAGGGATACCTAGTACTTTGGACTACGTATGGTGGTCATATCATTGGATTCAAGAGATATGATCTCTCATAAGTTTTGTTTTCTAGTTTTTTCAGGTTGAGAAATATTTATGTTTGGGTTTGTATTTGTCCCCTTAACTTTTCAATTTTTACTATCGTTCTCTTGTACAAGGTAGAGGTTATACATTCTTGGTTTACATTCTATATATGTTTCATCTTCTACTCTGTCCCTATGAATTTCGACATCGATATGGTTGTGTGTGTGTGTGTGTATGTACTTAGTAAAAGGCCTCTCCATGTTAGATATGCCTTCAACACTGGTGGAAACACCCTATTTTATGGAGGTGGGCTTGGGTTAGTTTCCACTCAAGCCCTGTCTTTGGTCAGGTAGTGACAATTTTATAATTTTATTATATCATAACTCATTGGTAAAGAATAGGTTTTCATAAAAATCTCTTCAAGTTATTACCCATAGAATAAAAATTTGTTTTATAAACATATTTTCAACATAAACTATTCCGATAAAGAATAACTATGGTATCTTTGGTTTATAACCCTATAAAATCATATGTTACATCCAATGATATAATCTTAGATGGAAAATTATATTTAAAGATAAATAACTTAAAACATTTCTTGAGGAAAATAACTTTTCATTGAAAATAAATTTTAAAAATAAAAATAAATAAAATATTTTAGAAATAATTTTATTTTAAAATAAAATTAAAAACATATAATGCAATAATTCAAAAATTATAAGGTCACGAAAATGGAAAATTCTATACATTTCATACATGTAAAAAAAGATTCATTTCACATTTTTATTAAAAGAAAAATGGGAATTGTTATTAAAAATTATATAAAATTAATTTTAAAAAATATACAAAAGTAAAATAAGGGTAAAAATTTATTTAGAAAATTTATTAGATAATGTTAATTTTTTTTTGAAAACACAATTTGAAAGCATGGTTTTGGGAGAAGAATGGTTTTTCGACCAATGAAAGAAATAAAGATAAATTTTTCTTTGGAGATTATTTTGAACTCTTGAGAACATAAAGAGAGGAAAATAAAGAGAAAACATGTATTATCATGACATCACTATATGAAAAGAAACTTTATGAGTTTCTTTTGAGTTAGATATTAATATTTCATAATCAGAAATATAATCATAAACAATCCTGATAAAGGATGAGATTATAATATAGAACATTTACCACTTTGGTAACTTTGAATTGTAATACCCATGAATGAGTAACATTAACATATACTTAGAATATAATTATTATAAATAAATTCATGATATTACATGTCAAATGGGTTGTATATACACCACATAAAGTAATATTTGTTCACAACATAACATATGTCTTAAAGAAATCAAATTGAGACAAAATTCCTTTACCTTATGTCTTGACTTTCATTGTACATGTTCAAAACTACTTTATAATAAATATAAGATTATTATAAATATTTTAAATAAACATGTATATATATATCATACGATATGTTATTTACTTATGGCCTTTTATTACCCTTTTTTAACAAGTCCGTGTTATAGTCATGTTTCAGGCAAAAACTGATTTGTTTTTCATGTATGTTTTGATTTGTTATTTTTTTCCTCTTACATTGATCATGGTTCCATCATAACCATAATTTTAACCATGATATAAATATAATATATGTTTATTATATATTATTTTTATAGTAATACATTAAATCTAGGGACATAAAATGAAATACACCATTCATGGAGACATTAGGCCTTGCATACGCATGAATGTTGTTTCCATTTTCTGAAAAGACTGAAAAAAGATAGGTAAATAATATATTAACATTATAAATCATTATGATTTTATATATATCATCAATATTCAAGAAATTTATTCTTAATACCTTCCATGTAAAGCGTAATAAAAAACGAATTACATCACTTTGCGAGACAGTCGTCCGCCGTAAACACAAGTGACATTATCATATCCCAAACAAAATAGAAATTAGGAAGGGATCCTTGATATAATAATCACATATGTATATTAATTTTATAAGTATCATATATATATATATATTAAATACATATTTATATTTTTCCTTTAATGGGGGTGATGGAAAAAAAACTACATCAGTTCACAGGGCAGAAGTTCTCCACACAGAAGAGAAATAGTTTAGTTTTACATTTGATGGAAGTGAATATGGATATAGGTTATTAAATTATCATAATAGAATAATATTATATATTAGATACTTGTGTAATTATATTTTAATTTTAAGACATAATTTAAGGAGGAAATAGGAATGAAAAATATAGATATTTGTGAAGACAACTACCTTTTCCTAGAAGCACCACATCTGGTTCTCTTATTATGGACCCTAGTGTTAGTATTCTAGGATGAACAGTAGATCTATAACATAAAAGGATGTTGGGAAGGGATTTTTTCAATGTTTTTATGAAATAGTTTTCTTAAAATGTGTTGATAAGTTAAGTTTGGTGGTATCCTTTTATAAGTGGGGGAAAGGGACCCACTTGGAAACTACTTGTAAAATTCACAAAAAAATCCAAAATAATAAAGTAATTCTTAAGAAAAAAGCATATAAATGACCATAGATATGAAATTTAAAATGATAATATTGAAATATGACCATAATATAGGAATTTAAAAAGTTTAATATTCATTTTAATCCTTATCTTCTTAGTTTAACCCCACCCCCAATAAATCCATTTTTACCTTAACTATGACATTTTTTTATTTTTTTCACTATTCATTATAGTAAAAGATTATGTTGAACAAATTAGATAAAATAAATTTAATAATTCCAAATAAGGAATCCAATTTTTATAATTAATTACACAAAATTTGAAAATTTTAATTTCAAATTTATCCAACAAACATGACGAGGAAGCAGGTTTTTATAGTGTAAAAGATTTAAAAGTTTACAAAATTTATATATCAAAATTCAATATAAAAATGATTCTAGTGAACTAAATTTTATTAATATATATATATATATATATATATATTAAATAAGTGTACTTTTAAACCCATATTAAAAAAATGTTTTTAAAATCTTTAAAATAAATGAAAAATATTAATAAAAACCAATATTTTTCACTATTCACCGAAACGTTAATCTTTTTAGAAAAATCCTAAAAACTCACCCCAAGATAATTTTGGCGTAATGATTTCAAAAATAATTTTATTTTTTGAATTTTATTTTATAAATGTTTTAAAAAATTATGTATTTATTTTTTACAAAAATAAATAAAAAACATTTTTTAGAGAATAGTATTTTCAAAACATATAAATATTTTACCAAAAATGGAGTAATTTTTTATAAACCTATTTTATTTATATAAAACCATTATAATTAATTTTAAAAATATGTTTTTTTTCTATTCATCCTCAAAATTTAATGTATAGGTAATACATGTCATGTTCAAATAATAATATTAATAGTTTGTTACCGTTAGTTAAAAATCGGTGTTGCGTGAAACACAAACCATCAATGAAATTTAATTTATTCAAAAAATGGATTCATAAAAAATGAATTTATTAAAAGGTTTATTTACTTTCTTCTAACTTAATTGAAGTATAAATGCCTTTGTAAGAGAGATATCACCAAAACTTGAACTTATAATACATATGCACACCACCTTTTATATCTTGAACACCAACTACTACCACCAAACATTTCACGCATAGTCACTAAATTATAGAAAATCATCACATGACTCCAAATTCACATCCTTACACTACACTCACTCTTGTGAACTTATGAATCAATGTATCATATTATATCTTCTAGTCATCTGATCCCCAACATTTCCCTTACCTTCCTAACATTGTCTTCTTGGTCTAGAAACCTTATCAACGTATGAAATTACTATGAAGCCCCCCCAGTATGAAACTCACACACTCTTGAAAATTTTATCTTTATTCAAACTGTCTATATTTTGATGAATTGAGATATGGTTTTATTTCATCTAGTTCTTTGTAGGATGCGACTATCACAACTGATAGATTCACTATAAAATGACATATAGTTATACTCAATAGATGTTAATCAATTAATCCCTCATGTCTAATATTCTAATTCAACAATTGGGATCTGAAAACATTTGGAAATAGTTCAGTCACCCCTCCATCAATTGGTTTGTGGAACCTTTAGAAATAACTCCTTTTTAGAATATTCCATTCAGTCAATATCAATTTTCTTCATCTTGAACTGATGATTGAATCTTCTTATAACATATCCATCTAGGAATATTCACCATTTCCTTGATTACAAGCTATAGAATAATAATCATTCTTTCTATTATTTCCTCAAAGTCTAGTGTGATACCGTTGGAAATAACTCCTTTTTAGAATAGTCATTTCAGTCACTATCAATTGTCTTCAACTTGAACTGATGATTGAATCTTCTTATAACATATCCTTCTAGGAACATTGAACATTTCCCTGATTATAAGCTATGGAATAATACCCATGCTTTCTGTTATGGCCTCAAAGTCTAGTGTTCTTTTATTTTAGTTTAATTTTTTAACCAATGAAACTTACAAATCCTCTTGGAGTAGAAACACTAGCATCCTCCAAGATCTATATCCTTAATCATCATATCATCTAGACATGTTTACTCCATTTAATGATTTTTAAAAAAAATTAACTCCCACTGAATCTAAATGGTGTAAGGGATTATTATTTTTCAACTGAAATTATAGTAGTCCCCCAATAAAACTCTAAAATTCCTCCAAATTAACATAACATAGTTCGTGAATCTTGTTGGTCATTTGGAATTTTATTATACAAGAAATACAACATGTGAAACATATTTATTACAATGAAATTCATTCCCTACCCATCTAGACTACCTAATTATGGGAACACCAATATTCTGTCAACCAAACATTGGTATTAGATAAAAAATAACCACTATCTTTGATACCTTTTTTTTGGATGAAAGGTGCATATTTTGATCATTGGTATTCCTCCCAGTAACCCATAATAGTGGAACATGAACCACTAGAATCATCCCAAATTATTATCAAATCACCCCCAATAACATCGAAGACTAGAACTAGGAAGGAAGAGTAACACAAACACAACACTTTTTTCTTTCTTCACTTTATTTTATATTGGTTCAACTCATGACCCTCCTTATAGAAAACACACAAGTGAACAAGAACACAAAAAAAAAAAAATTTAAACGCATTACACACAAGGGTTACACGATTCAGACATTGTTCCCTATATCTTTAAGATAATGGAATAATGTTTTTAATATCATTAGAAACATATAAGAGTTATAAGGATAATAATATACCTAATATCCTACTCAAAATACTGGAATAATTATTACCAACGCTTTTTGGTTGTTTCATCTTCGAGATACTCCTCCCCTTGGTCTTATACCGCTAACATTTCATCCTCTAATTCATGAATACACCTAGTAGTTTTCTTTTCAGAGCAAACTAATTCTTCATTAGTCTTTGTCTATTTTTAGATAGTTTTCAGTATACCTTACACTCATAGATCAATCATGTTATTTTTAGTGGTCCCAACTATTTATCCTTGCACCACCACCTTCTAACATGTGTAGTTGATCCTCTATTAGAGTATGAAATTATTTATTTCCTAATTCAATCATTAAGACAACTTCCAACTCTAGGTGAATATTTTACATTTTCTTTCACTCCACTCTGATGAATTTGATGAATCTCTATTTATTTCATATACTTTGAAAGGATTTCACAACTCCACCATCAATCAAATTTCACAAGTTTAAAATTTATCCACTTTGGATAATATACTCTAGACTTACATTTAGATAAAGAATGTTTCCCCTTCCATACACATCACTCCATTACTTTAGACACATGAATGATACATCAATTATATGAATCATATGATTATATTTAGTATAATTTCACTAAGACACCATTTTGTTCCATCAAATAAACTCATTCATTCATCTAGAAACACTATTTCTAGTGAACTAACATCATCCAACATACTTTCATTGACCAGATATTTTAAGGCTTCTATTAAAATTCCATTTAAATCAAAATTATATATCCAGTGTACATGATTTAGATACTTCAACTCATACTTTCATAATTTTGTTGTGTTGTTCCGTATATGATCTTCCACCATGTGTTACTTCCATTGAATAAAACTTCTAGAGATCTAAAACATGACCTATAAAATAGTTATCACACAAAACTAAACGATATCCTCCCAAACTAAAACATATATGTGAGAAATAGAAAACCTAATTCTTAAATACTTTGGAAATCATTTTTTGGATTTAAATCTATTAATAATTTCCAAAAAAACGTATTATTAAAACTAACATCATATTTGAACTTTTATAACACATGTTATCAAGGAAGTAAAGACTTAAGATAATATATAAAAGAAACATTATTAATTCTATTTAAATACCTTGTAATGTTTAATAAAATTTCACACCCCATTAAAAATCATATTCTACTATATGTCCAAAGAGATTTAAAACCAATTCTGACTTGAGCCATATATGAAATAAATTTCCATAAAACATTTTCAATCCACAATATCCCATATTACTGAAAACACCCATTTTAAAAGATAAACTAACCATTAAATTAAATAACTTTGATCAAAACCTCTTTTTATTAGAACAAAATATGTCAAACATAACAAAAATACCATTAGATAAAAAAAATATGTGTTAACATACATCTCACATAAACCATTCATTTTATATCATCCAATATATTAAATATTTTTTAATCATGTCATTTTATGATAATATCTTTTGAATATCACGTTTTGTCATATTTAAATATAAAAAAATTATTCACATATCAAAATAATTGCACAAAATTATCAATAAAGGACTCCCAAGAAAATCTAAAATAAAAAACCACCTTTGTTTTCAAAACATAACATGGTAAAATATTCCAAAAAATCATAGTCTATTGAGTTTCAAAACAAGAATTAGTGAAAAGGTATTTTTAACATTGAATTTACCACATTTTTTACTATAAACTGACAAGATAAATGTAATATAATATTTTTTAATTTTTAACCAACATTAAATCTCATGTTTTTAGATTTTTAATGTTGGTTATTAAAATAATAATATAAAAATCCATATTTTCCATATTACTTATGTAATAACTTATGTAGAAAACCATTTTTTTATTTTCAATAACATAATTTAGGTATAAATCCTTTCAAAAATTTATAAATAATCGCCCCTATTTTATATTTTTAGTCACGCATTAAATTTCACTAATGAAATAATATGATTGTATTTCTAAACGTCCCAAATCCCATGATCTCCTTTATTATTTATCATCATATTCATTCTTACTTCCTCCCTCAATACTCACCCTCACCATCACCTTCTTCATCAATTATATCTTATCATCTATATTCTTCCTCTTTCACCACATATCTATGATATTTCTTCATGGTTTGAATTCATAATACTATTTTTCCATGTATCTAATGTCTGTTTAATTTTTGGATTTTTTTTGTTTTGGGGGTTTTTGTTTTATTGAATGAATTTTTTTGAATGTGGGTTATACATATAATTAATTTAAATATTAATATGTTTTTATTTTTAATTGATTTTTATGGTATGTTAATTATTATTTAGTGGGTGTACAAATAAAAACAATATATTTCTTATGGGATTGATTTTTAGGGTGTTTAATTAAATATTAGGGTTTGATTATTAATTTTCATATTTAAAATATATCTTAATGTAATTAATTATTCCTGAAATTGCTGGTTTTATATAGGAGTTGAAAGTTACATTATACAAAATAAAGGATTTAGTCTAACATATTTATGGAATGAATTATTCACTCTCATTATTGTGTTTCTTTGCTCAATGAATTTTGGAATGTCATAATTATATGTCATTAGAAAGCTGGTTCTTCTCACTCAAAATATTTAGTTATTTTTTATATGTTATTAATTGATTATTATCTATTAGTAACTTCATCAATAAAAATAATGGGAAATTATGAATTTATAAAAAATAGTGATTTTGGCATACTTAAATAAGATTGGAGATTTGGGGGATTTATTACCATTGGATTTAGAATAAAATTCATAATTTAATAATAGTGATGTTGATTTATGTTAATTGAATTTACATTGAATTTTAAAAAATTTGTGCAGATGTAAATTTTATTTTCATATATTTTCTATTATAAATAGAATATTTTTCATAAACTATTAAATTTGAATTTAAAAATATGTGTGTAAATTACCGTTGTATATGTTAATACTATAAAAGAATCTTGACATTCAAAAATATTTTTTCAATTTATATTATGATAGTTCAATATTTTTATTGTAATTTATAAAGATATATTTGAAATTAAATTTCAATATATAGTAACTTATATTAATTACTTGAGATTTTTAATATGTGATGATGAGTTGTGGTCGAATTAATATAAGGAAGGATAGTGATGAATATGAAGAAGGATTTGATGCTATTTTGGAATTTTCTAAAAAATGTTACAAACAATGACCTATTTTTGTACCCATGATTGAAACGTTTAAATACAAAAAAAATAATGAAGAGAAATCAATGATAATTTAGTTTTTCATGGTTTTCATATGATTTATAGTCCATGGATTTGGAATGGTGATATTGGGAAGAATTCAAAATCTACTAATGATGGATATTTTAAGGATAACAAGCCTGATCAAATTGAAGAAATGATTTATGATATTGTATTAGATGAAATTAAAAAAGAACCACCTATATTGTGATAATGAAGAACCATTGTATCTAATATGTACGAAATTTCTTGTTTTATTAACAATTTTAAAATTGATTAACTTACAGCCAAGAAATAGATAGAGTGAAAATAGTTTTGTAGATTTTTTATAACTATTTAAAGAAATACTTCTTAAATACAACAATGTTCTAGATTGAAATTATAATTTAAATAAAATATTATGATTGATGGGTTTGTGGTTTAATAATATACACACCTACTTGAATGAATCCTTGGTACATAGGAAGGAATATGAATGTTTTTTATAGTGTCATAAATGTGGTATATCATGATGTATGTTGAAATAACAATCACATGTTAATTTAGTAATTATCAAGACTCCTATTAATGAAATTTTGCAGATTCCTGTAGTTATTAAAATAAATAATCTAGTTGGAAATTAAAATGATGAAAATAATTTATGATGGCATGTAGATGAGTGAATATGTGGTGAAAAATTATGTCATCCAGCAGATTTTCCACAATGGTTGGAAATTGATTAATATTTTTCTAACTTCAGAATTGAAGTTAGAAATATCAAATTGGGACTACGCATAAAGAGAATAAATCCATATCAACGCCTTAGTAAAAACATAGTTCATGTCTTGTTTTTTGGTAATTTATAAATTATTTAATCAATATTATATGAAGAGGAAGTATATCATGTTGAGTTTAATAATTTCTATACAAAAACAACAAAGAAAAGATATTTATTTTTTATTATCACAATTAACTGAGGATTTGACTATTTTATAGGAGGAAAGTATCAGAGTGTATTCTTATTATAAAATGGAACTTTTTAACTACATGTAATGATTATGTTCAATATAAATCACATCCCAACACATTTAAATTTTTCTACATTCAATTTTTAGGGGTATAAATATTTTCTACTTTATAATGAACAAACATCGTATTTTTAAACAAGGAACAAGAGAAAAATAGTATGTATGGGTAATAAAATGTTTTTTATCCATGGATCACTTATATAAAAGATTTAGAAAACAAATTTAATGACTTATCTGAATTATTCCTTAAAAACATTTTTAAACTGAGTAGTATTTTATGAGGGTGAAAAACATTGACATCACATAAAAAAGGATACAAAATTCCAGTATTGATAGAAATATTTAAAAGAAGTGATCACTATTTTTTTACCTAACATATTATAGATATCATGAGGTCAATAATGAAATTGATGTCATGCATATGGTGAAGAATATATATGGTACTTTTATTGGAAAATTGTCAGATATTAAAGGAAATACTTAGGATGGGTTGAATATAATATTTGATGTACTATCAATAGGAATAGGTTTGGAGTTAACTCATACTCCCTAAAAAAGGAAAACATACCTTAATTTATCTTTTAATATATTATCCAAGAGTGAGAAAAGTATTTTTTAGTGCCTCCATGGTATCAAGGTGTCATAGGTCTATTCTTAAAATATATTAAAATTTACATCACTGAAATATTTGAAGTTAAAATACCTGAAATATCATGATTATCAGGTCATGGTGCAACAACTCGAGCCAATTTCATTGTGTAGAATATTTCCCATCTATGTCAAAATGAATATCATAAAGGTGTATTACTTTTTCAAATTCTATTTGTAAACAATTTATTAATATTTATTTGTTTTTAATTTTTTAAAATGATATTGTTTCTATACTTTTTCAATTCAAAATGTATTTTATACTATCTTATTTTGATATCATAGTATATTTAATGGTTTATTTAGTGAGTGAAATAATGATTTGATGTTCTATATATCTACATTGGACACATCCATTTGAAATGTATATAAAGATGATGAAGATATTTTTAAATAATTCATATCAACTAGAATAATAAATTATTGACAAGTATTTTTATAAGGAGGTTATAGTGTTCTGTAAAAGCAACATGTCTATAGTGGAGAACGTCAATTTTCCTACATATCTCCATGAATGAGTTAGTTTTTTTGAGAAAGGTGATATGTGGATTGAAATATAAATCATTGATAGGTGAACATAAAAAGATGGTAAATTTTTACATATGGAATAACACAAATGATTATAATCCATATATAACATTGAATATTACTATGATCAAACAATGTCATCCAAAGAAGAAACATATCTAAGAATTTAATGAGAATAAAAAAACCATTTTTTAACAAGACCATTTATAGTAGATAACATATATCAGAAATAATGAGATGGGTAGTGGGTGGAGAACCATTAAATTTGATAACACAGTTTAAGTATGACAGTAATGGCTATAAATTTTATACTAATTATTAGGAAAAGAAGTGAAGTTTAGAATAATATTCTATTAGTGTTCACAGAAGAGATTCATTTTTCAAGTGAAAAATAAGAAAACCCAACCTTGTTATCAAGTTTTTATTATGATTTTACTGAAGAAATATGGGAGATTGATTACATTAAATTTTGAGTTCCCATTCTAAACTGAAAATTGGTTATTGATAAAAATATTATCATACATGATGAAATTGGTATAAAATTAGTTAATAAAAAAAATTGGAATATAGAGGTGATATTTTTATCATGGAAACACATGAAAAAATATGTTCTTGAACTATTAAATGTGTAGTGGTATGTCATTTTCCCAAGAAAAAATAATATTCCATTGATTTGATGAAGATAATGAATTATGTAACATACCATGTTCTATAAAATTATTATTAGTGAATATTGATATCCACACAAAAAACATCATTTTTTAAATAGAGAAATAATAACTAAGGAATGTGGGAAAAAATTCTTTAGAAATTTATTAATATTACAAGTAACATATATGTATTTATTTTTTTGAAATTTGAATTTTAAAAAATGTTAGATACATTAGTTTTAATAAATTTTTTTAACACCCATATTTCAAAACATATGATTAATTTTTTATATATTGTTTTATTTTTTTGTATTATTTTTCAATTATTCAACTTTATATTAGACTATTATATTTGTTTATAATTTTTCTTAATATTTTCTTCTTATGTCCATAAATTTATGTTACATAAATTATTTCAGTATTCTTTTAACATTGTTAACAACTAATGGATAATTTAAATGATATTTTTTATATTGTTTTTCTAATTTTTAATAACTACACTAAGTAATGTGATGAAAAGTGGGTTTTTCTATATTATTTTGTTTATTTTTCGTATAATGTTAAAAAATTTATTTAAATTTGTATTTATAAGTTGTATTTTTATAATATTACAGTTAATTTTTTTTCTTTTTTTATATAATTTCATCTCTCATTAATGTTTTTATAATTTTAGTTAACTATTTAATAAATATATATAAATGTATTTAGTTTGGATTACTTTTTTTATTATATTTCATTCTTTAATAAATTTGATATGTAATAGTTGGTTTTTTATTTTTCTATATTATTTGTTTGTTAATTTTATTTATAGGATATTTTTATGTCAAACATCTGAGTCATCTTGATCTTTTTGGGAGGATATTACTCATACTTATACTGAGGAGCCTCCTCATCCGTTTTCACATGGATTTTATACTTCCAAAGGGGTGGGAAATGATTCTAGGGTTGGTAAACGTGGTAGCATACATCTAGAAAAATTATGAGTTTCACATATCCAGGACCAGAGGATATAAGTTGAGTTTAATGATAATGAGAATCCTAGGGGTATAAATTCAAAACAATTTATGACTTTGGTTACATTCAATTCTCGAGGAAAAGATATCATTTTTATTTTTGATTGAAGATGTTTCGGAAAATAAAAAATATCTCAATAATGGGAGATAATTTTAGTAAGCTCATTTATTATGGTTTTACTTATGAGGACATAATTTTAATAATATATGTTTTTATCCTTCTTATCTAATGACATACGATATACATGACACTCTAGATTTTGGGAGGAAATTATTATCTTTGGTTATAAAGAGATGGATGGATTTTAAATCAACCCTTACATTAGAATTCATTTTTTGGGAAAGAAAATATAAAACAACAGTGTGATATATATATATATATCCTTTTCAAAATAAAGATACACAAAAGTGATTTATTGAAATTATACAAAATGAATAATTTTTTGAATGTAAAATGTAAGATTTTAGTAGTTTATTTTTTTTATAATAGTCATATTAATTAATTATTTATCCTTAATATATAATAACAGAGGAGATCCTATCAGGTGATCAAACACAAAAATGTATACCCACATAGTCTATCTCTATGAGGATATATGTTATTGAAAGAAAAAATGATGTATGAAATTTTTATAAAAATGAGATCTGTGTATTTAGGCTACATGGAGGTTAGAACTCTACCACCACCCTAGTGAATCTTTAAAATCAGAAGAGGACACGAATGGGAAAAATGGAAGCTAAATTACCGAAGTGTCAAGCGTTATATCGAAGATGATTCTAGGGATTTATTTAAGTTATTTATGTTATTTTAACTCTTACTATATTGTTATTCACTAGTGAATTTCTCAAATATTCTATATAGTAATCTCTTGAGGAGAAGGTCACATTGGGATACTTTATACCAAAGGATATAAAGGAAATTTTATCTACTAAATTGGGTAATAATGAACAGTCGGGTCGAGTATGAGGATACGAGGCAAGTATATTAGTAAAAAAAGTGTTTGGTCATTTTGGATCATCATTAATGGAGCATGTGTATAAAGGAATAATATAATCTTTAAAATATAAAGATCAGTATATAATTAAGAATATGGAGGGTAGAATTAGATATCCAATATAATAGATGTTTGTAAACATTTAATGATAGATTTAGGACTCATATACCACTCCTTTTCCTTCATCTCCATATCCCACTCCTCTACTTCTTCTTACATATCCAACTCTTACACCTCCTCCTCTAAATATTCCTATATATTTTGAGTTATATGTTGAGGATCCAAAAAATCATATTTTTTCTTATGGAATTATATATTAAATTAGGAATACCATTCATCATCAATATATAGATATGGATATGATAAGGGTCACAACATAAGATATTATAGATAGATCAATAAGAGTATTGTTTCCTGCACATAAGGTCACTATAGTTAAACCAATTTTCAACCATATATTTTTTCCCATCTAGACTTGTTTAGAAAATTTACACCAAGGTATACATATATTATATCCTTTATTTTATGTTGGTGTTAATTTTTTTTATCATTTTAAAATTTATATATTTAACTATATTTTTTTATAATAACACATTAAAGATAAAGATATATTGGTTAGACAATAACATTGAATGGTCTCTAGGATTTCATATAATTATTCTTGTATACTTTATAAATTATCAACATATTCCAATTATTTTTTGGGATTTTATGACAGTACAATGGATTTTGATGTTTGTGGGAATGAAATAAAAATGATAAATTTAAAGAGAGATATCATTGAGCTTATAAATATTTATTTTTTGGGCATAAATTTTATACAAGTATTTTCCAGGTAATTAAAATATCATATTTCTTTAAATTATTATAATTTAATGAAACATAAAACTTATGTTTATTATTTAGTTGGTATCTTTATAAACTTTTTATTTGGTATGATATGACATCAGTATATAATTTTTTTTGACCCAAACTTTATTTCACCAATAACAAATGAAATGAAAGATATAGAAAGAAAAGAACATATTTCTTAAATATTTCTAAATAACGTAGTTCAGTGTAAGATGTCTCATTATCTTGAAGGGAATGAAACATATATTTATTAAATTGTTAGTTCCATTAAAAATATAACCCATAAAATTATTTATTTTTTATATTATTGACCATTGTATGTTTTGTTTTTTTCAAAAGAAAAGAGAACATAATGGTTATATTATATACATGGTGATGGCTAAGAAAATTTTAGAGAACTATGGAACACATGCATTTTCTTATTGGAACACTTCTATATTATAATGAAATTAACTTTTACTTTATAAATATATTTTTCAAAAATAGCATGAAATTACATTAGAGATAAAATAGGAAAGGGGGAGGAAAAGATAAAATATGTTAGTGCATAGGTGACTTCGAATTTATAATTATTACATCTTAGTTGAAAGAACCTAAAATTTTATTTTGAATTGAGGTGTTATTTTTAAATTAAATTATCATCATCAAAAATGATAAAACACATGTAGATATTATTTTTTAAGATTTAGTTTTAAAATATTTTCAACCGGGACAGATAAAAAATTTCATCATATTTGATTTTATTATAACCATTCTTAAATTTATCTTTTAATTATATTTAGATTACATGTTAAATTATTTCATTTTATTTTTTATCTTTTGTATCTCCCTCTACATAGTTTGGAAAAATAGATAAATCACTTACAATAAGAATAAGAGGATTATTTAATATGTTTTATTGGGTTTAATTTTATTTATAATATATATTTTAAAGCTTAAATTTGACACTTTAAAGTTGAAATGATTTGAAAAAGTTGTGATATAAATTTTTGTTATGAAAATGTATTTGTTATGTTTTTTGGTTATTTTTTTCTACTATTTCTATACTTATGGGGTATTGTATATGAAAATAACTTTTAAACAAAAATATTTTCCACATCTATTATTGTATAACCAATATAAAATATAGTTTATCACATTTTTTGTATTTAATAATCAACATGATAAAGAGAGTTTCACATTGTATATTCTATAATATTTATGAAAAAATACCTTATACAAAAATGTTTTGTTGATATCTATGAAGTTTTATCTAATAAAAAAATGTGAAATTGATTTTTTCATCTCGGTTAACAATAACCAATGTAAAAATTCTAAAAAAAAATGTTTCTTATAATTATTTCACTAGTTAATTAATGTTAGAAACCCAAAAAACCAATATTGAAAAACCTGTATTCTTTAGGGAATTATATTGCACAAAAATTTGTTATTTTAGTTTTGAAACTAAAACAATTTGAATCAAGTTGACACCAAAATGGGAAAATAATTTCTGAGAGTGTTATGTGTTTTCCATAAGACAAAACTATTTTAAATCTCTTAATTGATTTTAAAATAATTAACTCATTTCATTTAAAACAAAACAAAATGCATATATAATGACACATTCCCTTTTGGGAACCTATTTTTAAACCAATTAAATTATCTTGTTAGAAAAAATAAATAATCAAATATTCTTTAAAATTTTAATAGTAAAACTAGTTTTATCATTCATAATCAAGTACCATAACTAAAACTTAAGTAAAAAACTGACAACCCAAAATGTGACCAACCTAAATTAAAATGATATTTTATCTTAGTAATTCATTTATCATTTTTAATAAAATGCAAAAATATATTATAATCTAAAAAATAAATCATATCAAATTTGAAAATTCTTAATAAAGTAAACATAACACTAGGATTACACTAAACATAAGTTGGACAATAAATCCCTGATCAATTAGGCCTCCATTAGGACAAGCCATTTAACCATAGTTATTTGGTTGTTTAATGAATATTAAATAGGCAGAATACCTATACCTATTTATATATTCCTAATAACGATGACTAAAAAGTATCATAAGAAAAAAAATTCATATCATTTTAAAACATATAATATTTAGAAGCATAATAAAAATAATCATTAGAATGTATACAAATGTAAAATGGTCCTATATGCCTATATAATACATGAAACAACAAATTACCACCTTTTTTCAATTGTGGGTCAATAAAACTCACCTTGGAATATAATAAAATAAATATAAAAGAGAAATATTTGAAATGTATCCCTAAAACACATTCACCTGGACGTCCCCTGGTAACTTGAGGCTTACAACCAAAGATGTTGTCTAGAAATTTTTATTAATGTACCTATAAAGTTACAATGATGTTATATCTATGCTAACAACTTGTTATACCACTTTATCTTACTCTAATACCATTTGTAATGAACTATCCTTATTAACCCTTAGCCTATAGAAACTTGATACTAGACTTAGGTATGTCACCCATGTTCACTGGAGTTTTTCAACAGGAAGATATTGACGATTTCATACAATGGGGGGATTTTACCTTGAAAACAACCAAAATATAATTTGGATTTCAATTTAAAATCTAAATAAAACATTAATAAAACACGAATATATGTGTTCCAAATGTCATTCAATAAAGAAAATTTATACATCAAACCCAATCTACTACAATGCAATAATCAGAAAGAATATATTCATGGATTGAATGGTTATAATCCTATGAGGGTCACCATAAATCCTTATCCAAGGTCCAAAAAACAACAATTTCCCACTAATGACCCAAACCGAGAACAACCCCATCATATCAAACTGAAATAAAAAAAAAGAAGATATATATTCATATGCATCTGGGTGAATATACAATTGCTGAGTATACACATAACCATTATGAATTTACATAAAGTTATCTATAACTATTAGAGGAAATGATATACCTAATATTATAGTTTGAAATATATATGAGAAAGTATGATTTCAATTTTTATAAAAAAATTAACAAGTGTGAATCACATTTATACATTACATTGAAATAATACATATTATATAAATTCTTATCAAGTAATTATATTTACATAAATAATACCATAAGTATAATAAACCATGTTTTATAAGTCATTTGAATATTTCATTGGACATATAATAATATAAATACAGAAAGGGAACCACAGAACCTTGTACTAATCAATTCCATACATAATCCCTATACATCAAATGTGGGACATTTTATACTGTTGAATACTAAACTGGGGGTGATTCTCACAATGGAACTATCTATGGAAGGGTACTAAATTAATCCATGCTTCCCAAAATGAAATACTATTATGGGGTGGATGAAACTAGGTAGAGGTGAATCATTCCTAATAAATATACATGTCCTAGATTCCATCCTAAGTAGAAATGGTTCCTCATGATTCTATAATATAATTAAGGGGCTCAAGTTATTCAATATCAAGCACAGAATACAAAAAATTAATCAAAATCTAAATACCATTTATAATAGTTTTTTCATTTTACAATGAATGGGTAATCCATGTTAAATATAGGTAAATTATAATAAAAATTAACTTTAGACCAAGACAAACATCACTTTATTCATGAAAACATATAATAAAAATATGTCAATAATTATTCATAATTTATATCAAAGTAGTTCATGAAAATATTATTATTCAATTCATTGAAAACCCATCATTGGAGTATATACAAACATGTTGTGAGTACCTCATTACCTAAGATATAATTTATAACAATTAATTAATGAATTTACCATGTAAAGAATCAAATAAGAGATATATATTAAATTAGTATAAATAAATCATCACTATTTTCACATAATGAGTATACTGTAATAAACACAATATTTAAAATATTTGAGCACCAAAGGTTGTATCGGGTATAGATGAGGTATAGATCCTCCTGCCTCATCTTACCAATACAAATTTAACCTAATAAAATCCATCACAAAATCATTCATTGATACCTATTTAAACAATAACACATCATAAAAAATATAAAAGTACCTATAGATAAAATTTGGAAAATGAAATTTTTATAAGAACTATAACGAGTACCTATGAATTCATCAATATTTTTCTATTGATGTACCTAAATTGGTATCCAATCTCTCCCAAAAAATCCCCAATAGTTCCAGGGGATTTAACAATTTTCAAGTGAAATCTTGACCCCCAAATCCCTATAATTTTAAATCGTATATATATATATATATATATATATCATTTAGAAAAGAAAATAAGAGAAAGTAAGAGGGAAATAATGAATAAAGGAGAGGGATGAGAAGAATAAAAATCATAATGAATCCCTTTAATCCATGGTGGGAGAAGAGGGGGTCGAGGCCTCCCATTTTGGTTGCCCACTATGCAAAAACCATCCCTATTTAGGGTGGGTTATCTTTTTTTATTTCTTTGAACATATAATAATAATAAATTTAATAATAATAATAATAAAAATAGTAATAATATTAATCATACATCTAATCAATTTATAAAAACAAGAAAAGTAAATAATTATATTATCTTAATACTAATGATTATACCCATGAC
Organism: Viscum album; assembly: GCA_963277665.1. NCBI lineage: Eukaryota > Viridiplantae > Streptophyta > Magnoliopsida > Santalales > Viscaceae > Viscum > Viscum album. The sequence goes on from OY728135.1 coordinate 1,000,467,181, forward strand.
TATCATATTTTTTTTTATTTACCAATAAATTAGAAAATAAATTAATAATAATCACCAACCAATATTATTATTCACAATTACAATATTTTTTAATGATGATACTAAATTTACTATTTATAATCTCACACATTAAAATAAAATCAATATTCAAAACTAGTAATATTAAATTTACATATCATAATAATAAAAATGTCAATTAAAAATTTTTATTACTAATTGTGAAAATGATATCCGTTTGACATGAAAAAAAATATTATAATAATTTTAATATTAATAATCCAAAATAGTATTTAAAAAACATATGGTGTATCATTTTGAATCAACTAATCAACTAAATAATAATAACTCTATTGCATAAAAATAAAAAATGGAATTAAAATTTTTAAATGATAGAGATCACATGTTTGGATATATTTTTTATCTCTTCATTCAATTATTAAGAATATAATAAATTTAAATTATATATATATATAATGGGTGTTACATACTATCTCCAACAAAAACTGACTCTATCAAAAACAAAAACATATTATGATACCACTAGTAACACCCTTGCATCGTCCACTTTAATAATAACAAATACTGGTTCATTACTTGACCTCAATCATGCCTCCCCATATTCCATATGTTACCAACTATTGGAGATGGTCTAAAATAGTAATCATAAGATCATTACATAAAATATTAATCATGAGGTTCATGAAAAAATATACTAAAAAATCTATATGAACCATCCATACAACAAAAATATAAAAAAAACTTGTATAAAAAATCTGGGAGATAAGAGGGAATATCTTGGTCTAGAATATAAATCAAAACAATATTTTAAATAAAACATTAATAAATAGAAAAAATAGAAAGATTATACAACCTAATGTGCAGTAAATAAATAGCCGACACACTTGTTTTTATATATACTATATTTTGAAATTTAAATTTTTAATTTCCTCTAACCTTAATTACTAGACAATTTCCATTTAAATCATTGGACACTGATACCATTCTTATTCAAAATGAACATCAAAATCTAAGCTTATACATTTTATTGAAATAAAACATGAAACCCTTCCAATGTAAATTGAAATAAATACCATATAAATGGGTAGGGTGTGATTCCAATGTCCCAGTAGGATTACCCAAATAACCTTAACACACTGAGTGGTGGTAATCAAGTGGGTGTACATGAAAGTTTGTGGTGATTGAAACTCAACCCATCTAGAAAATTACCAATAATTTATCATGGAATTCCATACCCTTGTTCCAATATTATCTATATCAACTAATGATACCTAATACATATATTGGAAAAACAAATAAAGTCCTAATCTAAAACACAAACGAATCATTTCTCTATTGATTAATATTTCATATCCACTCATTTCCTAAAACATAATCCTGAAGTGGTCTCTACATTACTAGTAAAAAATAGTAATCAAACTCCTATATGAATCATCAATCATCTTACTATATTCCAATACCTAAACCCAAAATAACATTAGAAATAATGACCATACTTATAGTACTATATTAGGAAATAAAAAGGGCCCAATTATCAATGAAAATAATAAAAATATAATAAAGAACAAAAAAGGAAATCATAAAGGTCCTAAAACATCAAATATCATAAAAATAATAATCTCATAATAATTAAATAGAAAAATATGAAATTGGGACTATAAATATGAAATTAAAACTCAATAACCATGCCATGATCTATGAAATCACATTATTCCTCACTAGAGAAATCCTCTAGGATATCTATAGAGAACCTTCAGTTCTAAAACATGTATCAAAATTTACATTGGGGTCAGCTCCCACTACATGATAGAATAAAACTATGATGTCAAGATAATACATTGGATCATATATTAGTTACATCATCAAAGTGTGTTCTATGTCTATGGTCTTGGATCAGAAATATCTGTATTGGAGGAATTTAGTTTTAGCATAGAAAAAATATATCAATTTCTTTCATGATAGTCTTGTCAATTGTTTCTCCATGAATAGTTTTCTATGGTGAAGAGTATATCTAGTTTGGTTTTAAACCCTAACATGGAGAAATATTATTTCATTCACCCTCATAATATAAAGTATTCATTCTATTTAAGCCTTATCTAAAAAATAATGATTGTATTAGATGCCACATCCTATAGGGTTTTATCCCATTCAAGATATAATTAATTTGAGTATCTCTACCTCTCATGATATGTAACCAGTTACTCAACTCATACTAGTAAAATCCAACTCACACATGCATAAATGTCACGACCCGACTTCACCAAAAGGAGGGAAGGGTCAGCAGATTTCTAGGCCCTTCCTTCATTAAGTTGAAAGAGAGATAATGACCCCCGAAACCCGCCTTCAATAGGTCCCGGAGTGGTGACCAGCACCAATGGTACATAATCACACACTAAATGGAAGGAATTACCCTTTTTTCTTTTAATAGGATCGAGAGATAAGATAGTAAATCCCACAACACAAAAACTGAAAGTGCAAGTATGGATGAAATTAAACCATTCCCATATGCATGTTCAAGGGTAAAAGATACAAGTCAAAAAACTAAAAAGGTGAAAAGATACCAAAAAAGGAAAAAAACAACTGCAACTGCCCCAAAGGTCTAAGCTAGTACGGTCCTGCATGATCCCTGATGTCCTTCTGGAAACATAAAAATAGTTTTATATACGTAGGGTGAGCATACAAGTACACTCAGTAGGGAAAACCAAAGACTCTCATGCACAAGTGAGGAGACATTCTAATGCCCCGTGGAGAAAGAGATAACCAAACACCTAACAAGGTAAACTATCCACCAAAGCCTCACTAAGTTACAATACCCAAATAACACAAGTCAAGTAAAGTATAGTAATAGCACATCGATATTTGGGTACCCCACGCCTCTTTCTCACTGGTTATTAAAGACATCCTACGCATCGAACCAATCCCACCATTCTCACCACAGTCCCACTACCACATCTGCCCGCACACACCTAGGCAACAACCACACATCCCACCCGCAGACACCTGGGCCACAACCGATATCCCACCCGCAGACACTTGGGCCACAACAACCTCACGTAACCATGCCCACAAACACCTAGGCCAGAACAACCACTACTATGCCCAAAGACACCTGGGCCTCATCCCAAAGATACTTGGGAAACAACCAGCCCGTAAACACATGGGCCAACAACCGTAACCACCCCGCCTGAAGATTCTTGGGCTAATAATGGACCTCAGACTATCACATCTTTCCCGAAGATACTTGGGCTATCCGGGAAAGGGATAATAAAGGAGATAATAACTATCCACTAATAGAATTGTTGGGAAAAACACCCTCCCCCATGAAATGGGGGTGTTCAGAACTAAGTTCTCAACTTGGGTGGGGTGCGAATAAGAAACATAAGAACTAAAAATATATGTATAAGTAACAAACACTCAACCCAACCCAGGGTTTCCCATGCCAACCCAAGCACAAGCACACTCGTCCCTATTCATAGGAAGCACTCTGCTCATAGCCGAGACACAACTCACCCCCAGAACCAATTCCCATTTAAGCTATTATTGCTTCCATGTTCACGTAATCTCATTTAAATAAAGTTCTGCACTGTTGGGAAACTAACATCATAAGCACAAACCAAGGGAAAAAGTTACAGCCAACAGCAATTTAACCATTCACACCCAGTTCTCTTGCAAAGTCACAACAAAAAAGGGATAAGTGAGATCCCTCAAAGTACAGGAACCAATGAAAACCCCAAGATACAACCCCATGTTTCCAAAATCCCGGATCCTAATAGTTTCTCAACAAGAGAGGATCCCACCACAATTCGTGATATAAGAAGAGTAATCACTCATCCTCAAATTCGTAACCAAGGAAAGTATACAACATGGGATCCCATCCCCACCCACATCGCCCCAGCCATCGGCCCGTGAAAGAAACAACCAAACCACTACCAACAATACAAGGTAGGCCCATGCTGGTATTTTCAGATTTAAAAGATTTAACACACTCCATGGTTTCAATTCTGCTTTCTTTTACCGGGGTTATCACAGAAAAGAGGTGATACTGGTGCTTTTAATTTATTTAACTGAGTATACATAATTAACCAATTCCATGTTACGATTATTTAAACATATTGGAGTAGGTTCAATAGTGTACAGAGAAATACCACCAATGTCCATGCTTTTCAGTGATCATAGTCATGTACAATTCACAACACATAACAACATAAAGAGTACAACAGAACATTGATCACACCCCCTTTCATTCTTTAATGGTTGGTTCATTATCTTCGTTAAGTTCGGTTTCATCAATTTCCACAGGGGAAAAACCATACCCACCCCACATGATACATAGAAAGGAGAGGAGAAGGAGAAAATCCCTATCTGACGGATCAAGGATTGACGTTAAGTCCTCGCGTGAGTAGCAGGAACTCCACGGAACGTGATCAAGGAAAACTTTGAGGGGATAGAACTCGTCGGGAGGAAGGGTACTCCGAGCGCAGGGTGATCGAGAAAAAGAAACATAGGGAGAAGCCTTTAGTTTATAAAGGCTAATATATAGTATTCCCGGGATGGTTAATATGTGGAAAGAAAAACTCAAAACCGTGTAAGAAGCGGGATCGTGGGTTGACCACGCGGCTGGGACACCCCACACGCTACTTAAAAGGTCCCCACCGTTCGGGGTGGTTTAAACTGACGCACACCTCATGGTTTTTCATTTAAGGAGAGTACCTCACCATTTATTTAATTTAAACACCATTAATGGGCATTAATGGGCTTTAAAACATGCTTAAATGGGTTAAAACATGGTTTAAAACCAATTTCCATAAAAAGGAGGAGCTACTGGAAAACCTGTGGGGGTAGGCGAGATCTACCGGTAGCAGAGAGCTACCGGTTGGCGACAGCTACCGGTAGCCGAGAGCTACCGGTTGGCGATAGATACCAGTAGCCGAGAGCTACCTGTTTGCGACAAATACCGGTAGCCGAGAGAAACCGATTGGCGACAGCTACCGGTAGCCGAGAGCAACCGATTGGTGACAGCTACCGGTAGCCGAGGGATACCGATTCCACAAGGTCACCGGTAGGCTAGGTCTACCGGTAGGCTGAGACTACCGATAGGCCAAGGCTACCGTTAGGAGTCACGAGAAGCTGGGATGACCTTCCAGACCACCCAAAACACCCCAACATCATATTTTTACCAAGTAATGGACCCCAAAACCCAGCCCATTACATCATATACTTCTCAAACTATTCTCATCCCCGATAATATAAGAATAACCCAGAAAGAAGAAAGGTGGGGTCTAAACAACCACCCTCTAAAGATACTTCTCAGGGGAAAACCGCTGAGTTGTTCAAAAGCTGGAATAGAAACCTCCCCCCTATATCCAGAAATACTCCCTCAAGAGTTATCAACCACAAACATTCACAACAAGCACAAGGATTACACTGTCCGACACATGAGTTAGAGAGTCCCCTCCTTCATGTCAGGATATTATCCGCTTTGGGCGGCATTGACTCGCCCACACGGGTTTAATCACATCCACATTAATGCATCCTGATTAGCAGTCAGGTTTTCCCATCATCACACATTTGTACACACACACAGAGAACAGGGAACATATCATCTAATAGCTAAGCAGAACAAGAATTTCATATATTAAAGCACAAGGTACAATATCTCAAGGATCATAACAAAAACAGCAAGGAAGTCAAAATAGCTCTGGGTACTGAACGCGTAACTGGGCCTCCCGCTCCCAAGTGCTCTCTTCCAGGCCACCATGCCTCCACAACACACGAACCAAGGGGATAGTTTGTCCACAAAGTACTTTCTCCTTACAATCCTCGATCTTGATTGGTTGTTATATGAAGGTCGCATCGTCTTCGACATCTAACTCCCCCCAATCGATGTAGTGGGAGTCGTCGTGTAGATATCGACGAAGTTGGGAAATGTGAAAGTCGTTGTGAACATTCTCCAATTTAGGTGGCAACGCCAGCTGATACACCACCTCACCAACTCTTCCCAACACCTCGAAAGGTCAGATGAACCTAGGGGAGTGCTTACTCCCCTTCTCAAACCTTCTCTTCCCACGTTGAGGTGAAACCTTCAAGAACACATGATTCCCAACCTTGAACACTAAGGGCCTCCTCCTACGATTGGAATAATACTTTTGTCGGTCTTGGGCAGGCGTCATCCTCTCACGCACAAATTGAACCTTCTCAGTGGTGCCCTGAACCACTTCTGGCCCAAGAATAGTTGCTTCCCCAATCTCTATCCAGCAAACGGGTGAATGACATGGCCTTACATACAAGGCCTAAAATAGCGTCATAAAAATAGTTGAGTGTAAGCTATTATTATAAGCAAACTCCACTAGAGGCAAGTGTCGTACCCATGATCCCCCAAAATCCAGAACAAACACCCACAGCATGACTTCCAACGTCTGGATCATTCGTTCTATTTTCCCATCTGTCTGAGGGTGGAAAGTAGTTCTAAGGCATAGCTGGGTGCCAAAGGCACGCTGTAATCCCCTTTAGACTCGTGAGGTAAACCACATGTCTCAATTAGAGACAATAGATCTTGGGATCCTGTGAAACCACACCACCTCATTGATGTACCTCTGGGCTAAGGTGCTCACTGGGCTCGACTCCATAATCTCCAAGAAGTGTGCTGATTTTTCCAACCAATCCACCACTACCCAGATGGCATCATAGCCTCCCTGAGTCCTGGGTAGCCCTGTGATTAAGTCCATCGAGATGTCATCCCACTTCCACTCAGGAACATCTAACAGCTGTAACGGCCCTCCAGGAAAACGATGTTCAAGATTTACTTGCTGGCACATGAGGCACTTTTCCACTAACTCTACCACCGCCCACTTTACCACGGGCCACTAAAACTGTCTCCTTTTGCCTTGGTACATCTTTGAGACCCCAAGATGTACCACTAAAGCCAAGCCATGAAACCCACAGAGAAAACCTTTACACATCATCTCCGGAATGAAAATCCTTCCACAGAAAAGCATCTGATGCTGACCATCCTCCGACCATCCCTCAGGATCATTTCCTTGATAAACACGACCCCGCATCACTTCCACCTCCGAGTCCCCCCACTGAGAATCTTCCACCTACACCACTAAGGAGGGAAATATAGTCATCTGAAATAGACAACCTATTCCACCTTCCACCCTTGCATCCAAATGAAAGGATGCTAACTCGTCCATCGCTCTCCAAGCATCTGCAGATTACCGAACTACTTCCTTCTATGATTTCATCTTATGGAATCAGCCACCACGTTTCCTTTCCCGAAGGTATAAGAAATCTCCAAATCGTAATCCTGGAGGAACTCCATCCACCTTCACTGCCTTAAGTTCAAGTCCCGCTGGGAGAAGATATACATCAAGATTTTGTGGTCCGTGAAGACCACAAAGGGCTCTCTGATGAGGTAATGCCTCCACAAAATTAGTGAAAAAACGACCGCCTAAAGCTCTAGATCATGGGTGACATAATTACGCTCATGGGGACTTAAATTCCTAGACCCATAGGAGATCACCCCTTGCTTTTGTATCAACACTCACCCGAGGACCTACCCTGAAGCATCACAGAATACCTCATATGCCGCCCCTTCTTCTAGAAACCTCAAAACTGGGGCACTAACCAACTTCTCCTTCAGATTGCTGAAGGCTAACTCACACTGCTCACTCCACACGAAATCCTGGTCCTTTTTGGTCAAGGCTGTCAAAGGTGATGCAACTCGGGAGAAGTTGGGTACGAACCTCCGATAGTAACCTGCCAGCCTGAGGAAACTACGGACCTCTTCCATGTTCTTGGGTCCTAACCAAGAAACAACCGCCTCAACCTTCGATGGGTCTACCACTACTCCCTGCTCATACAATACATGCCCAAGGAAGTGCACTTCTCGCGTCCATAACTTTCACTTTGACAACTTTCCATAGAGCTAGTGTTGTCGGAGGACCTCCAAAACTGTCCTCAGGTGCTCAGCGTGATCCTCCTCTGATCTTGAGTAGATCAGGATGTCGTCAATGAACACAACCACGAACCAATCCAGATACTCCCGGAAGATGGAGTTCATAAGCCCCATGAACACAGCTGGAGTGTTTGTAACACCGAATGGCATGACCACAAACTTGAAGTGCCCATATCTGCACCTGAAGGCCATCTTTTGGATGTCACCCTCCATCACCATCAACTAGTGATATCCAGACTATAGGTTGATCTTTGAGAACCATCCTGCCCATTTCAACTGGTCAAAGAGATCGTCTATCTTTGGAAGAGGGTAGCGATTCTTAACTGTTACCTGATTCAGTCACATGTAGTGTATGCACAGCCTTAGACCACCATCCGCCTTCTTTGAAAACAACACATGAGCACCCCACAATGATGCACTTGGTCGAACAAAACCCTTCTTCATTAGATCATCAATGTGAATCCGCAACTCCCATAGCTCTGAAGACACCATCCGGTAGGAAGCCATTGAAATAGGACGAGCACCCGGTTGCAAGTCTATCCTAAACTCAACATCACGTCAAGGGGGTAGAGTCGTCACCTCCTCATGGAAGATGTCCATAAACTCACTGAATATCCCTAGTACCTCCACCATCTCTGCATCCGTTGACTCCACTGACAGCTCATCTAACAAGGAGAGGAGGGGTTCCTCTCACCTACTGCCCTTCTGGCCACCCCACTCACCGGTGAAAGTAACACGTCGGCCAACCAAGTCAGAAAACAAGACCCTTCCTCAGAAGCAGTCGATGAAGACACATATAGAGAACAACCAATCAATGCCAAGGATGACATCATATGGATGTATCTACAATTGAAGGGCTCCCTGACTGACTGATGTGGCCCTATCATCAGTCTGCATCTTCGACAAACATAAGATAAGTCGGTCTGACCTCTGACTGGTGTGCTCAGCACTAGGGGCACTGGAAGTCTCTCGACATCTAGACCCAGAGCACAGGCTAGACCAGGTCTAACAGAGGAGTGCGAAGCTCCGGTATCGAACAAGGCATAAGCAAGGGTACTGAACAAACTGATTGTACCTCGAACAACCACTGGTCCTACTGGAACTGCTACCTCCGTGGCGTGGAACTTTCGAAGCCCAGCTCCTCTATCCCTCGGCTGTCGGCCACCTCCCCGACCACACCCTGGTCGAGGTCCCTGAGGAGCTCCCTGATGTCAGCCTCCCCCTATAACCTCTGTCCTCTGAGGAGCAGGAGCTCTCTGCCTCTACTGCTGCTACCAAAAGGGCCTTGCTGGAAGCAGCTGCTGAGGCAGATGTTGGGCATGTCCACCATCACCATACTATACTCGGTCCGGGCACAGATTTAGGAGACGTCCATGGCTCCCATAGACGAAGCACCTCGGTCATGGGCCCGAAGGGAAAGGGCGAGGACCGGGGGACCAGAACTGAAACTGCTACGGCCTTCTCCCTGCATGTTGGAACCTAGAGAGTCCCGATGCTGGAGGTCTGGTGCTGATGACCTTTCCCTTTGACGAGCCAAGATTAATCCTCTCTCGTGACACACCTCCTAGCGCGTGCAACCTCTCTGCCACTTCGGCCTTCTTCTGGACCTCCAAGTATTTCGGCAAGGTGAAGGGGGTAACAGCGTATTGGAGGGAGGGTCAGAGCGCCTCCTCTAAACGTCTCGCCCAAGACTCCTCATCTAGAAAGAGGTACAGAGAAAAACAGAGGAGATCCTTGAACATGATCCCCAGCTCCCATACTGACATACTCCCCTGCTGGAGGGAGAGTAGGTCCTTCCTTTTCTCAGCTTTCATCATAGAAGAGAGGAATTCCGCCCAGAACTCCTTCTCGAAATCAGGCCATGACACCTCAGCCTCTCTCCTCTCCCCTAGGTAGAGCGTCCACCACTGACGTGCTGCTCCATGCATCTGACTAACGGCTAGAGAAACCCAGTACTTAGTCGGAGCCCGGATCAAGACGAAATCTATCACCAACTCCTCTAGCCAGCCCTCCATCTTAATGTTAGAGGTGATTCCCTCGTACTTCTCGAGGGTCTGTCGCTAGAAGGCTTGAAGCATCTTCTTCCACTGGTCGTCCTCTTCCTCTCGATCAGCCCTCTGCCAATCATCCAAGTCAACCTCCTGGGCCTCGATTGCCCATACAACTCATGGTCATCTCCTGGGTGCCATAGCTGCAAGGTAAACAAGGAATGCCTAAGCCCATGTAGTGCAGAATATTGTTCTTACATTTTATTTGACTTATTTATTTATTTTGAATCCCCAAGACACCCATGAAACACTTAAACAAAAGTCATTATGATGCATGCACCTTTCCTAGGGTCTCTACCCTGCAATCAGTGTGGGATCACTTGGTCGTTCGGTAGGTCCAGAGTCCTTGCATCAGATCACGGGAGGCCCTAAAATCCCATGTCCTAGCCGGTATTCCCTGGCCTAATTTACGCACCAAGGTCACCCAACACTGTTGCCCTACCATCCCATGCAATCCTCACTGTGCCCACTTCAGACTCTATCCTATCTATCAACCCTCCTCTGATACCATTCTTTCACGACCCGACTTCACCAAAAGGAGGGAAGGGTCAGTAGATTTCCAGGCCCTTCCTTCTTTAAGTTGTAGGAGAGATAATGACCCCTGAAACCCGCCTTCAATAGGTCCCAGAGTGGCGACCAGCACCAAGGGTATAGAATCAAACACTAAATGGAAGACATTTCCCTTTTTTCTTTTAATTGGATCGGGAGATAAGACAGTAAATCCCATAACACCAAAACTGAATGTGCAAGTATGGATGAAAGTAAACCATTCCCATATGAATGTTCAAGGGTAAAAGATAGATGTCACAAAACTCCAAAGGTTAAAAGATACCAAAAAAAGGAAAACAACAACTACAACTGCCCCAAAGGTCCAAGATAGTACAGTCCCGTGTGATCCTTGATGTCCTCCTGGAAACCTAAAAACTGTTTTATATACGTAGGGTGAGCATACAAGTACACTCAGTAGGGAAAACCCAAGACTCTCGTGCACATGTGAGGAGACATTATAATGACCTGTGGAAAAAGAGATAACCAAGCAACAAAAAAGGTAAACTATCCACCCAAGCCTCACCAAGGCACACTCCCCAAATAACACAAGTCAAGTAAAATATAGTAATAGCACATCGATGTTTGGGAACCCCGCGCCTCTTTCCCACCAGTTATTGAAGACATCCTATGCATCGAACCAATCCCGCTATTCTCACCGCAGTCCCACTGCCACATCCACCCACACACACCTGGGCCACAACCACACATCCCGCCCACAGACACCTCGACCACAACCGTTATCCCGCCCGCAGACACCTGGTCCACAACAACCTCACGTAACCATGCCCAAAAACACCTAGTCTAGAACAACCACTGCTACACCTGAAGACACCTGGGCCTCATCCTAAAGATACTTGGGAAACAACCTGCCCGTAAACACCTGGGCCAAACACTAAAACCACCCCTCCCGAAGATTCATTGGCTAATAATGGACCTCAGGCCATCACAGCCTGCCCGAAGATACTTGGGCTATCTGGGAAAGGGAGAAGAAAGGAGCTAATAACCATCCACTAATAGAAGTGTTAGAAAAAACACCCTCTCCCATGAAATGGGGGTGTTCGGAACTAAGTGCCCAACTTGGGTGGGACACGAGTAAGAAACATAAGAACTACAAATATATGTATAAGTAACAAACACTCAACCCAACCTAGGGTTTCCAAAGTCAACCCAAGCACAAGCACACTTGTCCCTATTAATAGGAGGTACACTACTCACAGCCGAGAAACAACTCACCCCCAGAACCAATTCCCATTTAAGCTATTCTTTCTTCTATGTTCAAGTAATCTCATTTAAATAAGGTTCTGCACTACTTGTCAACTAACAACATAAGAACAAACCAAGGGAAAAAGTTACCACCAATAGCAATTTAACCATTCACACTCGGTTCTCTTGCGAAGTCACAACAACAAAGGGATAAGTGAGATCCCCCAAAGTACTGGAACCAAATAAAACCCCGAGATACACCCCCATGTTCCCAAAATCCATGAGCCTAATGGTTTCTCAACAAGAGAGGATCCCACCCCAATTCGTGATATAAGAAGAGTAATCACACATCCTCAAATTCGCAACCATCGAAAGTATACAACAGGGGATCCCATCCCCACCTACATCGCCCCATCCATTGGCCCGTGAAAGAAACAACCAAACCGCTACCACCAACGCAAGGCAGGACCATGAAGGTATTTTCATATTTAAAATATTTAACACACTCCATGGTTTCAATTATGCTTGCTTTAACCGATGTTATCATAGAAAAAGGGTGATCCTGGTGCTTTCAATTTATATAACCGAGTATACGTAATTAACCAATTCCATGTTATCATTATTTAAACATCCAAGAGTAGGTTCAATAGTGCACAAAGAAAGACCACCAATGTCTTTGATTTTCAGTGAGTATAGGCTCGTACAATTCATAACACATAACAACATACAGAGTACACCAGAAAATCGATCACACCCACTTTCATTCTTTAAAGGTTGGTTCATTATCTTCATTAAGTTCAGTTTCATAAATTTCCATAGGGGAAAAAGCATACCCACCCCGCATGATACACAGAAAGGAGAGGAGAAAGAGAAAATCCCTACCTGAAGGATCAAGGATCGACGTTAAGTCCTCGCGTGAGTAGCAGGAACTCCACAGAACGTGATCAAGGAAAACTTTGAGGGGTTACAACTCTTCGGGAGGAAGGGTACTCTGAGAGCAGGGTGATTGAGAAAACGAAACCTAGGGAGAATCCTTTAGGTTATAAAGGCTGAGATATAGTATTCCTGGGATAGTTAAGATGCCGAAATAAAAACTCAAAACCACGTAAGAAGCGGGATTGTGGGTTGACCACACAGCTGGGACACCCCACGCACTACTTAAAAGGTCCCCACCTTTCGGGGCAGTTTAAACCGACACACACCTCATGGTTTTTCATTTAAGGAGGGTACCTCACCATTTATTTAATTTAAACGCCATTAATGGGCATTAATGGGATTTAAAACTGGCTTAAAGGGGTTAAAACATGGTTTAAAAACCAATTTTCATAAAAAGGAGGTGCTACTGGAAAACCCATGGGGGGTAAGTGAGAGCTACCGGTAGCTGAGAGCTACCGGTTAGCCACAGCTACCGGTATTCGAGAGCTAACGGTTGGAGACAGCTACCGGTAGCCGAGAGCCACCTATAGCCGAGAGCTACCGGTAGCCGAGGGCTACCGGTACCCCAAGGTCACTGGTAGGATTGGTCTACTGGTAGGCTGAGGCTACTGGTAGGCCAAGGCTACCGCTAGGAGTCACGAGAAGCTGGGATGGACTTCCAGACCACCCAGAACACCTCAACATCAGATTTTTATGAAGTAATGGACCTCAAAAACCCGGTCTATTACAATAAACCACTACACTCATATCAATAATAAAAATTAGGAATCCACTCATCTCTAAATCCCATATCTTGATCAATACCAAGTATCAATACAATAATAGAACTAATTTCCATGAATTCAATTGTATCCATTAATCAAAATATATCACATTTACTAACTCCCTCTTCAATTATAGAGGTCATTAATGATGGAACTACATTAAAAAAATAGACATATCATCATCAAGAAATTTACAAAACACCTAAATGGAAAATGACTATAACCTAATAGTTTCTTATAATGACTTGATTAAATCAGGAATATGATCACTATAAAAAGGTATCAATAATCCCAATTACCCATACTATACAGTCAAGGTTACTCAAGAGTCCTATACTTGATCCCATCCTAGGGGTATCTCAATTTTCTTATGAAAATACATCAAAAGGAACCCTAATTAGTATAAAAATCCAATCTAACCAAACCATCAGTCAAGGGAATTTTTCTTATTTGGATCATATGGTATTTTGTAAATAGATATCATATAAATGGAAATAATAAAAAATAATCTCAAAAAATCATACAATAATTGAAAAAATTTATTATAACCCTTATAAGGTCAAATGGAATAAATCATTTAAAAAACAAAACATCATTTCTTACCCTTAAAAAATCCAACCCCTTTTTAAAAAATCATTTATATGTAACCAATTTAAAGTTTACTAAACCAAATCAATTTTTCAAAATACCAATAGAAACTAATTTAGAAAACCATAACATTTCATTAAAATGACATTTCAAAACCCACTCTTCAAATCACCATTATCATTATTAAATTCAATTCAAATTCATTTCCTTTAGAAATAACTTTTATAACCAACACTCCATTTAAATTATATTTAAAAGTATTAAAAACATTAACATTTAAATTATACTTTTTTCCAAATTATTTTTTTAAATCAAATTTAAAAATTAATATATCATTTACCTTTTAAATAATTAATCCCACCAACAAACAATCCATAAAATGGGCCATAATCACTCATTTGACCAAGGAACTACAAATAATTATTTATCAATTTATAAAGTCTTTTATAACTATTAGGTTAATATTATTTCATCCCACTAAGGGGTGATATCATAAAATTCCATAAAACATGCAAATAATAATAATAATAACATTAACTATTTGATAATATAAACTATAAAGATAATCTTTATGTAAAGGAAACCCCCATGATTTTTGGGTCTACTGATCAAATCCATGACCATCATGATCATTGAGAATATGATAAGAACCTATCCAATAAAAAAACACTAATAAATCCATCAATGAATAATTTTAAACTAAAAACTATAATTAGGACAAATAATTCTAAACTTTTCAGATATTATAAAAATTTCATAACCCTTAAAAAGGGGATACAGTACACTCCCAACACACACCATGACATATAAAATTAAGGAATGCCATTTATAAACCTAAATAAAATAAAAAATTTAATTAAAATCACTAATTAAATACATGGTGTGACATACCTAAACCAAAATTACATGTAATATTGATAATTATGGATTACAAAGCATCCTCTATACACTGAACATAAAATCCCCATAAAGTAGCATTATTACACCATAATACCATGAAATCACTCTATAGAACACTTTCCCAATTACAAAATAAAATAAAATAAATAAAATAGAAAGAATAAGAGATGAAGAAAGACAAAGAGTTTCTTGGGATTGGAATTATAAAACAACTCCAACACACTTATATCAACAGGGGATAAAGAGGGAGAAAGGGTGGTATAAAGGGTCATATACCTTGTTTATATGAGTTGATGATTAAGGAACCTCTAATAAGGGTTCTAATTAAAAGGGGAGAATTCACCTTTGTCCCTACTGAAAAAAGGTGACATGGATCTATTGAAAGTCCGATGGCTCTTACAAAACTCCTGGTGAGGGCACTAAGATACCAGTGGAATTCCACCAAGCATATTAAATCATGTTTTGTATGACACCCCTACTTCCTATTCAATGGGACTTTTGGTGGGCTTCCACTATTATTATAGTGGTTTCCTTTTACAACCCACCCTACTATGGGGATCCCAATAACTATGAACTTATTCCCTAAGTCCTTATCTTGAATGAAAATACTTCAATTTTTTAAATGAAAATAACATTTCTAAAAGGTAACCTTATTTTTCTATTTACAAGACATAAAATCAGTAATCCAATAAACTTATAAGAACTTGACCATCCTTTTAGTTCACCATTTCCTGAAAGTGTGTATAATGACCGAACTTTTACAAATAGTTTTTTTGTGATTTAATTAAAAAACTTATTATATATTATGGTCATTGAAAACATAAGAAATTATTTGGTTTTATTATATCCTATTGAATATAAAATAACATTAAGCATAATGACCATTGAAAATATATTCGTTGAGCATGGATCATATGATTAGTATAAATATAGGGTTTTGAAAAATCAAATGGACATAGATAAAGGATTTGATCTCCTAAAATAGTAGGATCTTACCATATGAAGCCCATTTATTATATATTATAAGGGAGATAACATCATTGATATTTTCCCTTGACCAATCTAAAAATAAGACCCAACCACAAAAGCATGAGAAAAGCTGTTTATAGGACAAGTTCAAGATCATTGAGATCACGACCCAAACCATGTAGGCCGAACCACCCCATTAAAATGTATTTATTGTGAATCTTACCCTTATGATGTATTTTGGAGTAATAAATGGTTATGTATCAAGACACTAATATTATTAGTATGTATATTTTATATAAGTATGAATATATTTCCTTCTTATTTTTTTATATTATAATTTATTTTTATTTTCATACAACAAAACAAAACATTTTATTTTTGATTCAATTAAGTTATTTATTTTTAATTAATTAATATATTACTAAAAAATTAATATTTTAATATAATAATATTATTAAATGATTTCCATTAAATATAATTTATAATATAATTTTTTATGATGTAAAATGTAATTTCTATAATTGTTTGAGAACTGATATTATCCATTAACAAATCATTTATCAATAAATTTTGATTCTATTTTAAAATTAAAAAATCATATATTTATAAAATTATTTAGATATTATTTTTGGAATCAGTATGTTGAAGTTATCCAAGGTGAATTTTTCATAATTTTCTAAGACAGAAAATTTTTCTGGTAAAAATTAAATACAGTATAAATATATGGTGTGAATTATAACATCATAATAACCCAAAAGTGATGTAACAAATGCTATGAGAGGTATAAATTACCAAATATATATTTCCTATTTAATATAATTTGTTTTTGAGGTTATTTTATTAATTTTATAAATCCTTTGTGAATCCTCAAAAACCTATATTGAATTTAAGGTTTTAAAGTCATTTCTTTAAGAATATGAGTCCCTTCCACACCACCGATGGTAATATTTTGATAATTTAGGCCCATAGAATTTTATAATAATTAACAAAACTCCTAATTTTTTGAAACCATGTCAAAAAATATGGTATGGTTTTTGGTTTTTATTACTTTATTATATAGAGTTTAAAACCCATATTTGGAAAATAATAAAGAACTCCCCTCTCTTTTCCTATATAAAACCAACCAATTTACCATTTCTATTCCCTAGAAAACCATGGATAACTAAATAACCATCACTAACCTCTATATAGTCCTCCCAAGGTTTCCCCAAGCTCTCAATAATCTCTTTCCAAACTTTCGAAATCACCCTCTCATGGAAAGGGATCCTCTCCTTCTCCTCTTTATTCAAGAATCCCCATTATCTTATGCCTTTTATCAACATTTACTAAGGTTAGTATATATTCTTCCATATACCCCTTACTTCCCTTATGATTTATAAATGATGAGATACCATTTTCACTCTCATTAATCCTTCCCTTGATCATTTATGTTCCCCTGTACACTTCATCCCCTCTCTGACATTGCGTTCCATCACTCCTATCCAGGTCTGATCTAGAGTTATGGGTACTCCAGAGTTTTGGAAAAATAGGAATGGTGGTTAATGGATTTCCATGCTCTCTTGTGTGATAATGTTCTTAGTTTTGTCATTATATTTCATTTCAGGTGAGGTGGCAATGCTTGGAGGCGCCGACGACTCTTATCGCTACCCTAATCCCAGGCCCCTCTGCTCCTCTAGTAGATAGAGCTAGAGTGATGGTTCCTCAAAGGTTTTTGGAGGTGGGATCTGGTGGTTATTGATGCTTCTACCACGACATGTTTCTCCTAGATTTTATGAAGTTTTGTTGTTCTTTCAACAGTGGTGGATTCGAATGAGTATGGTGGAGATGATGAATCATTCGATGATGATGGTGACAAAGGACGTTGGTGATGTTGTTTGATGTGGACAGGGCAGACATCATGTAAGGAGTGTGACATGAGTTAGGGTGCGAGGCTCTTGGTGATGTAGGAATCAAGAGGACCTATTTATCAAGTTGGTTGATGTTATCTTGATTTTTGAATTTAGTATTTTATGAATTTTTGGTAGGTGGAAGTCGCAGTTGGGTTTTCCTACAGTGTTTTTTTTGAATTTGGATATTTCATGTTGTGTGGGAAATATCTATGTGGGGTATGTGTAGGTGATAGGTGGTGGATCTTGTATGGTTACCACTTTTCCAAAAAGTGTACTCATAATAAAATAACAAAAAAATGGATTGTGGATAAAGATAATGATGTACCACCAAACCTATTTTAAATTGTTATATAATTTACCTGTTTCCCAAATACACTTGTCTTATTAATCATCCATATTGTATTATGTGATATTATATTTAATAAATACAGAATTAAGGTGTAATAAAAACAAGGGTTGTCATAGCACGGGTCATTAAGAGTCTAATGCAATTTACTAGCCTTGCCTCATGCAAAGGGAACCATCTGTAGTTATTTATTGGGCCACTAACAATCTATTATTCTCACTAACATCACACAAAGTATATGTGATCACATATAAATGATGTAATATTAGTTACTACCTAGATTAAAATTAAGATACCCCTTATTATATGATGTTAGACCATTTTTATCAGTAAAAGCAATTATCCTTGAGCCACAAGTACCATCACAATCCAAAGAACCTCGATCTTTGGGGTGTGTTCCACTCCCAACACATCCTTGATTCAAAATAAAAAAATACATGTATAAATTTTTTTTACAACCATGTGAATTTAACATCCTCTAACTTATTCAAATGATATCCCTATAAAACCATGATGATTTTATAGTGCTCTAGTGAAGTTAGGATAAATCCATAATCTACTGTGAGAATAAATCTGGGCTAATTTCTCATAAAGGAGAAATAGGATATAAAAAGGGAGGATTTATGGTAGGGGATATAGATATAATTTATTCTTAAAACCCTAGGTGTAAATCCTTGAAATTATGGTAGTTCCCTATTTTTCAAAAATATTTTCAGGGTTTACTAGGTACCCGATACACTACCACCATGTACCTATGGCCCTCACAGAAGGTACAACCCCCTAGGAACCCCTCAAAGAGTATGATACCATATTATCATGTACCTAGGTATATCTATAAAAAAATTGATAAGTTTACAACACAAATTTGATACACTAATATAGGATACCTAGTGGTCCTAGTGACCCTTGGAAGTTATACCATTGACTCAATATTGGAAACCAAAACCTCATCTGAACTACCAATTTACATCCAATTCAAACCACATTTAATGTTTCCTTTCCAAAATTCATTTCAAAGTATAAAATTAAAATTCACAACATCTTTAGTTCCATCTAAGTCTCCCCTTTATTTTATCAAAACAATACTATGTGAAACAATTAATTAAACATGAGATAAAATAATGAAAAATTATCACATAACATTCTATTAACAATATTAAATACTAATATTTTATTCAATGAATATAAAATCATATTTGATATCAAATTCACATCAATCAATGACATGGGAGTCATAATAAATATACCATTATAGATATAGAGACTAGAAGAAATCTTGAATCTGATCTATCTGGGATGGAATCACCAATTGATACTTTACTAGACCAACTCACATCAATATCTTAAAAGTTTCAACAATTAATGGGGAAAGAGAACTTCCTCAATAAAAATTTTATTTTCCATGAAAATGGGAAACACTCTGAAACACATGGTCACCCATATCAAAATCCCAAAGTCTAATCCCTTGATCTATATAATAATTTTGATAATCCTAATAAAACTTAATCCTCTCTTGGATTATAAGTTCTTTCTTTGGAATACTCCATGCCTAGTATAACCCAATGAATATCATCTCTCCGAGCCTGAGCAATTACATTGATGATCTATTGGGTTACTTGTTCAATGAATGTCATGAATTCTACTCATAAAATAATAACAACAAAGGAAATAGAATATGGGTATCAATGATATGATAATAATCCAAGAAATATAATTAAAATTTCATTTGCATAATGTATGGATAAAAAGAAAAAATAACACGATCCTACCTCATTATAAATAAATCATGGATTAAATATTTTTCTCACACTGTGATTCCCCTCTAATCCTTCTATAAAAACATGAAATCACAACACTCTAGAGTTTCTTGAATCAATGTTGTATAAGACTAATTTTATAGAATAAGTATTAATTTATAGAGAATAAATTAGGTTAACTAATATTTTAATTAAAGGAAAAAAATATGTCTGATCAGAGGCCTCAAACCCATAGGAAAATTACACCGATTATAAGTACAATAGTCCATCCCAAGATAAAAATTGGCATTGGATTTTCCATATAGGTATCCATTTATAAGATATATTCAATTAATACTACTTGTGTATATATGATTAGTTAATTTATTAAATAAATATTAAACAATCCCATAAAATCCACCACTTTATATATTCTCTAAACTTACACGCAAGGATAAACACCGTGTAATGAGACCAAAAAATCCTTAGAAAAAATTTCTATAATAATTCACTAGGGTAAATTTACCAATTTCCCTCTAAAGGATCAATTCCCAAAACAAGATAATTAGTTAAATCTTTCTCAGGGGAAAATTTTTCATCTCTAAATTCTCCCCGCCTTTAAACATTTAATCCTTGAAAACAAAACATCTAAAGACAATAAATAAAGAAGATAATAAATTAGCCCTTATAAAAAGATTATATATCTGTACACATAATTATTTTATTTATATATATCCAAGGATATTCATGATTAAAATAAAAAAATAAAAAAATATCTATTTCCTACCACATTCATTTTTATTATTATTTTCACGACCCCCATTGCAATAGACCAACAATCAGTCTAGGACCACATCAAGGAAATGTATCTAAACATATAAAAGATAACATTTTATGAATCTTTATAATGTATTTCAACAAATACCTTAACATTACAAATTAAATTCTATTACATATCATGAACTATAACTAAGGATCATCCATGTCAATATTAAAATGGTTCATTAACAAAGGTATCTTTAAGATAAAAGTACATGTTCTCTAACTTTGTTGAGTGATCTAAAGATCTCTTATAGGATTTCCCATCATTCCACATCAATCACTTCCATCAATGCATCAATGGTATCACCACATTGACCTCACAAGGTCTTTAAGGTTATATATATATATATATATTATTTGTGCTATTAGATTTTTTTTGTGTCACAACTCAAATATTGTGTGCATATCAGTACCACCAACCCATAACATAAGGACAAAAAAATATCCTCATTTCAACTTTCTCCCAACCTCTAGAAGAAAAATTTATTTACACCATTAGCCTCACTAAAATTACCATCCACTCTCATAGATAAACTAAATGGGTCATTTCCACCCCCTCATGAAATCTATTAATAAAAAAAATGTAACACAACATCCTCCTTGAACCACCATATATACGGATCACATATTTTTGGCAACCTATTCATCCATAATATAATGTAGATAGTCCAACAACATCTTGATGTCCCCAATCTATTAGATCCAGACACCTGAGTAACATATACCACAACATGATATTTTGTGATTATAACAAATGGAACCACATACCACATTAAATTTTCATACTTCAAAATAATAATTCCTAATATATTGAATCTAGAAAGGAACTAATAAGAATTTATTTACCTCTATCCATTGGAAATATCTTATAACACTTCTCAAGTGAACATAAAAAATATCTCCAGAGAATTATCTCACTATGTATATTGGGTTACAACATATTTAAGATGCAATAAAACTATTTTTATCACATAATACCATAAAATAATTCTCTATCAAGATGGACTAAAATTATAATGCCATTCATGATAGCCTATAACAGATCATAAGTGAATATCACTGTTAGTCAAAGTCACATTGATCATAAAATAAATTCTCATCACACTATCTATCATGAGGATGATCTTGTTTGCTCGTATTATAGGTTGGTATCCCTTAGAACATTATTTTGAAATATTATAAAGTGAAAGATAATAAAATATGTGAAGTTATATAAAGAAATCAAAATATATCCAAGAAAACCTTTCTAAAATCTTTGAAAACAAAATGATCTTTATTTCACATATGACAATCAAAATATCATCCTTAGACATCTTAAATTTTTATGATTGGTCTAAGAATATAAAACTAAGGTTTCAAATAAATTTTTATCAGGTGATGAAACATTATAAATTAATCTTGTCTACCTAAAAATAATAGAACCTGTTTTATAAGAATTTATTATTTATAAATAACTGGAGGAGATCATTTGATTAAATCCATATAGCCATGACTCTCATACTTGGAATTAGACCCAGCAATAAAAATATGACCCAATCCATAAATATGGTTTGGATACATAGATATAAAAATTTATAATCCTAGGATCATACTCATATTCATGATTTAACAATAATTATATCTTGTTGGATAATATCTAACTAATCACTACTCTTTGGTGAAGGACTGGTTCTTTTCCAAGTAAAATGACATTAGTTGAGGGGGTACCTAGCCCAAATGATTAAAGCCCCATCCCCTAATCATTTGGGGAGTACGTGAATCCACTGATGGAGGAATGTAATCCATTTTAAATGGAGTAAGTAATTCAAGTGATAATGAAATCATTCCTCAACCATCAAAGGAGAAACTATTAGTAATATTAGAGGACCGACACCCTAGTAATCAGAGGAGTACCTAACCCCATTCATCATATAGAGAACCTAAACCTTGTCAATGATTCAACAACTAAGTATATAAAACTACTGAGTATATAAGGATCATGATCATTATCAAAATAAGACTGATAAGAGAATACCTGACCCCATACTGATACAAAATACTTATGGCCACTAGGAACTCTTCCCTAGTGTTAGGATTATACTGAGAGAATTATTCCGGTGAAAATCTACTAGAATATCCTGGAAAATACAATGAGGAAAATCTAAACTAGTGTGATTACTATTTAAATTCAAGTTATTCACAAAAGGTTCATATTTTGATTGCAACAAATACATTTCCATGAGACAGCTGACATCCTCATTGTACGTTGACATCCCTACAATTGGGATACCATGATAATTACCTAACCACTATATGATCCATAAACCATTGTAACTATATCATATGAAGAACTATCTAAATAATAAATTCACTCAATATATTATCAAAGATGTTTCATATATATGTTTCAGCAACTGGACTCTACAACTATCTTTATTGTATGAAAAATTTAATAAAATGCCTCAAAAGTTATTTTGCTATATTTTCCTACCAAACCTCAAATTAATCCTTTCCTTGAACTCTAATACCAATAAAAAGAAAATTATATGATACCAATCTAACATAACTTGACACACTAGGGACCCACTTGGACCAGCAGTTAGATCAAGTGTGTCACCCCAAGATTTGCTCTAATTGTCCAAGGGATCTTAGTCAACATTAACATACACGAGAGGAATTATCCAAATGAACCTACATAAAATTAAATATCTCTATACCCTAAATTAAAATGATCATCAATAATGAAATATCATAACTATAAAATAAAATGAAGAAGTTGTACCATAATAAATAATAATGGAATTTGTAAAATCTGAATAACTAAATGAAAGTACAAGATAGATACATAGAAATATTCCTATGTGACATCCTCAACAGTTTCCACAAGAGTGTGTAGTGGACACCCCTCAATGGATCCTCCTTTGGATTAGAATATTCAAGTGGATATCATGTAGAAATTTCATTTTATTTACTAGAATGTACCATTAGTTCAGGAACCTATTGTTCAGGCATAGTTAGGAGTTGGAGGATATAGAGATAGATTATGAGAGTTCTTAAACAATAAAACCCATATTTTAAGGGTCTAAAAGAACCCCAATAGTTAACGAATAGTTGGAAAATATTGATCAGATATTTAACTTCTTAGATACACCTATGGTTATCAATGTAAAGTGAACACTATTCATATATGAGGGTCCCAACAAGAAGTGGTGGAATTCAATTATATAGATAGATTGACACGTGGGATTATATTAAAAGGGTTTTAAGACTCTATTATTTTGTAAATTCTACGTAGAGTATTTGATGGTGGAAAAGTCTCTAGATTTATAATCTCCATAGTAAAGAGTGTTCTCGATGATGGAGTATGCTAATTGGTTGACAAGTCTATTTATTTTTTCTCCAGAGTTTATAAAGAATGATCAATCAAACACTTCAAAGTACCTACATGGTTTGAGACCAGATATATAATCACATGTGTGTATGTTTAATATTTCTACCTATGATGACATAGTTGATAGGGATATTATGATAGAGATTTATATGATGGTAGATATTGGTTACACTACCCCTTATCTCCCACCTAGTGACAATTTTAATGGTGTGTTGGGGAAGAAGATGATGTGGCATGATAATCATAGCAGTGGTGGAGAAAATTCTTAGTAGTGGGCCTCTACTGCACCATTTTCAGTAGTAGATAGTGTGCCTCTATCCCACAATCATTTTGGAAAGGTAGGACACACCAATTTTACTAGTCATGTCCCCTCTAAGATATTAAATTCTTGTGGATAATACAAAAATATATTGGGTTTCAACCAGTCCCTGTCTATAACTTGTTATGGTCATGGATCTTTATCCCTAAATTCCATTGTTGTAGAGACCCAAAGCTTAACGTATATAGATATTACATTACTTTTTCACAATACTTAATACATGACAAAAAAAGACACCCAAAGACTGTATTAGTTTAGTGTCTTTGGAAACTCGGACGATAATCTTCTAATCATGTTGAAAGATCTTCAACATATCCCATAAAGATCTTCCCCTTTAGTTTTCTTACCTAAAACCTTTCTTTATATCCTGGGGAAATGAAAACATATAAATGGTGATCTCAAATGCTCAGCAAGGGTAAGTATGTATAAAATAAAATAAACCATATACATTTGAACTTAAAAACATGAACATAAAGTTTAAACATGAAAATCTTTAGTTGTGAAATAAATCTTGGCAGTACGTAAGGAATAGATCATAAAGGAACATTAATCATGATAAAATATCATGGGAAATAAAACATGTTAGTCAAGGCATTGCTGTCAAGACCATCATAGTGGACAAAGTTCATTACTGAACCAGGTTTACTTGTCGTTCCAGCCCTATATTACTGAACCAGATTTTACATGCCATTCCAGACATGTTTATCTCATGGGATATAAATCATTTCCAAATTAATTTGAGGGAGATATAGGTCCCACCCATCTCATAATGATATCATTATTTCGTGTTCCACAAAACAATCATAAATCATTCATCGTAACCTAAAGAATAAAATGGGGTTCATAAACATCATCCCATCTTAACATAATCTATATAAAAAATGGATATCATTTAATCATAAGAAAAATCAAACCATGTAAATAATAGAGACACTATACTTGAAATTTAATCATACTAAATAATGTGATCTTATATGGGAAATAGTTTTGATAAAACACTTGAAATGAATTCTTGAAAAAAATATCATTTCTTCTTAAAAATCATTTTCTTTTCACAAAATGCCAGGTAATTTTAAAAGAAATAGGTTTTGTTGAAAATAATCATGAAATCATGTAGAGGAATATTTATGAAAATAAGGAGTTATGAAACCGTAAAAATTCATTCATGCCGTATAAGTTAAAAAAACAATCTTCATGTACTTTTGTCAGAAAAGTCAAAAAGTACCTTGTACAGTAAACAAAAGAAAGATTCCTTCCATACCATGTGGTAGAAGTCAAAAAGGGTAAAAATGACTTTATAAATATATGGAAGAATAGTAAACATTTTATGAAAACATTTTTAGAAAACATGGACATGGATGATAAACATAACCCCAGTAAATACTTACAAATAAACAATCTCAGATAAGAACGAGATTGGAATAATTATCCCTTATCTTATATACAATTTTATCCATATGTGTTCGATATTCTTGTATAGTGGGTTTAAACATATTATTAACTTTTAATAAAACCATAATAATATTTATGATATCATATATGATTCACTTACGACTTTATATTACCCGTTTATTTGTCAATTCCATGTTAAAGCAGCGTTTTGGGTAAAATCATTTCATTTATCGTACATGTTTTGACTTGTAATTATTCATATGATTACTTAGATCATGATTAATTACTTTCATAATGTAAAACAGTATTTATATATAATATATATTCATAATATAAATATATATAATAGATTGATAAATGGAATGAAATACACCGTTAATGGAGACGATAGGTCGTACGTACGCATGAACGTTGTTTTCCTTTCCTTATTGACTTGAATGAAAGTAGCTAGATGAAATATATATATATATATAAATAAATCCAGTATCATTATCATGTAATTTATTTCATTTTTATTCAATATATATACTTTATAATCATTATTGAATGGTTAACATGAAGAATTAATCTCATCGCGTCGTGAAGACGGTAATCCGTATGTACGCATGAGCGATGATATCATTCCCATAATTATTGAATGGTATTGGAGTGGATGATAGAATATCTCAGAATTAGTATCATGTTATAATAATCATATATAGTTATTCTTTACACCATTATACCCATCCAAGTAAGGTGGTGGTGGAAAACAGATTACACCACGGCCTGGAGATGATATTCCGTACGCACACACACATGGTGATTTCGTTTTCTGTAGGATGGATAAAAGGTGAAATAGAGTTGTTTCATATTTATAATAACATATAGGTATATTAGTGATATTGACGTTATTACTTTATTTTGAAACAAATAAAAATAGGAAGTATAAGGAGAAATAAATTTGAAAGAATAGGTAAAGGATATTACCTTTTCTTTGACGCGCCTCTTCTAAACCTCCTCTTAGGGCACTAAAGTTGGTATTTGAAGAAGATCCAAACCTCTAGTATATTTCTAGGGAAGTGGAAAAAATAAATGGACAGGGTTTTTCCGAGCATGAAGGCTCAAAATGTTTTTAAGAGGAGAGGGAGGCGATGCCCTTTTATAAGAGAGGAGAGGGGTACTTTTGGAAACCTCTAAAATATTAATTTATAATAAACTGAAACCCAACCTAAAAACTTTAAAAAAGCCTAAAATTAAAAGATGATATGAGATAGGTTTGTAATATCATCATAAAATAAAATTTAGTCATGTTGGAAATTTATTTTAAACCTTATCAACTTGATTTATCCTTATTTAATCTATTTAATTTTATTTGAGGTAATAATATTCTAAATTTTAAATTTTTGTAAATAATTACTTATGTGTTGTGAATTGTCTATAATAAGATAATAAATGAAATTTTAGACCATATAAATTTCAATTTATAATTGTTAAATATTTTTGTGATTTTTAACCAATTTAATAATATCTTATTTTTATAAAATATCAATAGTTTCAATTTTGACACTATTCAATTATTTGAATTTAAATAAAATCCACACCGAAGTTATATTCAAAAAAAATATTTAATAGATCCCTAAAATGTAATATTTATCATATAAATTTTTGTATCACATTAAATAGTTCATATACTATTTATTTTAATATTTTTAAAACCATTTATTTGATATTTCAATCAATAAAAAAATTTCTACATCACTATTGTGTCACCATTAATGATAATTATTTAATCCCTAAAAATTCTAAATAAATTTACATGATGTAGATAATTTTATTAGATTTCTGGTGAATACTTATGTTCGAAGTTTTATGAAGTTGATCACTAAATTAAAATAATTACACTTATAAGATATAAGAGAGTGACATGTTGTCAGTTTCATTGGTTTTAATAATAACTAGATCATTTTTATGGTCAAAAGTCCATGAAATGAATCTATTCCAACCCTTAGGTGATATGGTTCTACTTTTATTCATCCAATATAATTTTTCCAGGTGTTTGGGTAATTTTATAATCTTATATTTACCCTTAATTACATGATTTACCTTTGACTATAGTAATTAAAAATTACCGTAGTTACTATTCATAATATCAAAAAAGATTTAAAAAAAATAAAAGTAACCTATTAACATAAATTGGACCCACTGAATTAAAATATTAAATCAATTTATCAAAATTCAAAACACAGATGTTGAATTAATTAATTTAAAATTAATACCGTTGTTAAGAAAACAGATTTTAAAAGTTAAAACATTGCCAAAGATTGAAATATTTTTACCTGTGAATTCAGTGTAAAATTAATGTTAATGACATAAATTATATTTAATGGTGAAAATATATTCTATTTATACTTTAAAAAAAATTAAATTTTATAATTTAACCATATAAATTATCTTGATGAAAATATTTGTTTTTAAGAAAAATTTAGCGTATTTTTACTATTCATCAAAATATGAAAGTTAACAGAAAAATATAAAAAATTTACCCAAAGTAAATTTTTATATCATTATTGAAATAAATAAGTTTATTTTGTCTAATTGAACTTATAAACATGTCAAAAACTAGATTTAATGTGGGTGTGCCATCAAAAGGTGGAAAAACTATTTTTTTTGAAAAATACTTATTTTACTCGAAAAATTTATTTTGTTCTCATACAATGTTCTAGAATATGTGTAAGATGAATTATTATGTAATAAAAATCAAAATGTATTTAATACTATTCATAACAGCTAGTTCCTAACAATATATCATTGTTTAGTGAAACACGGTATTGCATACAACACACGCTATCAAGGAAGGTCGTTATTGTGTGCAACAAAAGCCAAGAATAGTGTTTTCATATACTACAAGATAATACGATGTTGTGTATAGTGCAAGATAATATTGGTGTAGCATAAAACATAATACATCAAAGAAATTAAAAATTATTTTTCTTATAAAATCTCAGGATGTTACATTCTACCTACCTTAAAATGAATTTCACCCTCAAAATTTGTCGGGGTTATAAATCGATTACTACTTGAATGTTTCTTTCATAGAAACCCACATCGTAAAAAGGAATAATAAAACTTAATTTTAAAAATTAAATTAAGAAACGTAACGTTTACACAAAGTAACTCAACACTGGGTTCCACATAAAAGAATATTGGTGAAGATATGGATATGGAAGAGAAATCTAACCATTATGTTCTGATGGAATGTGGTAGAGAACATGGTTATGAAAAAGAAAAAAATCACAAAGTCATAAATTTGTTATGATCTAAGGTACCATCTGATTTCATCGGATATGAGGGTACTAGGACAACATTTTTGGTTTTCAAGATCATTTCTCTAAGGTTGATGAATTTTTGCATAAGGATAAATATTTACTTGATTTCATTGTAATATCATCATTGGTTATTCCATGAACAATTTCCACTTAATCTCTTATTTAAAGAAATGAAGTTGAATTTGTCATTCGTGAAGTGTTAGCAGATCATGTGATAGAATGATGGGTCATTCCATCTGTCTCAAACAAAAGGTTAGAGAAAGTTACTAAATATACATAAGTCCATATATGGTGATATTAATAGTATATGGCTCCAAAAATGGACTTATAATTCATATATCACACCACTTAATAAAATAAATCTAATTTATACAAACCAAGGACTTCCCGTAGGCCAGTGGTAGGCGATGAAGGCATGTCACACTCCGGTTGTGGGTTCGATTCCCGCAACCTTATCCAACGCGACAGGTTGTCTCCTGTCCTACGGGTTGTCGTTTTTCTAAAAATATACTTTTACAAAATTAAACAAATAATATAAAAAGTTTCTAGCCTTAAACAATACTATCTTATATCTAACTTAATTCATTAAAATCTTTAGGTTTATCCAAAATACTTTTGTCTAATTTCGTAGTATAAAGAAAAAGATTACTAGAGAGGTCATCTACCAAGCATGTGAATACCATCATTTATCCCCCATATATCATAAGATATATCTTGTTGGTCATATTACATACATGTTAATACCTTAATCATGTATTCTCTTGAAACATGAATTACCATAGAACCTTAGTGGAAACATGAATGCTGTCAAAAGTTAACTCTTTCCACATACCAAAATCCCAAAAATTATATATACTCAAACCTTGATATCACTTTGTCCTTATATCAGTCATGAGCTCATAACATATAATTTTCTTTCCAAAAATATTTCAATTACTTTTCATTATTATCGGTACCATAAAATTATTGAAACCCACAGTAAACCAATACATAGATATTACAGTATTCCACGATACTATAAATGAGATTCCACAACATTATTTTGGAATCCCGTTACATAAACACTTAATCATTCCACCACATCATTTTCATACTCAACATCGCCAATAGTGATTAGATGTGACTTACCTTCATCCTTTTCCTTAAGAGGTTGTTGATGTCGATCATCATTAACCCTTGGATTAGGGCATTGGTTAGCATAATTCCCCATTTCCTTGAACTTGTATCATTGAAGTGTTAGTAGTGAGTTCTCTGTAGTCTTTTCTCTATTCTCATAATTAGCTTCCTTTTTCCCATTAATTTGACACTCAGCTGCTTGATGACATTATTTTCCACACTTAAAACATTTTCTAGTCCCTTTAAGACAATATCCACCATGCTTCTTTCCACACATTGAGCATAACAAAACATTCGTCTTCTTTTTCACCATTGTTTTGAGATTTTTCCTTCAACTCCATCTTTCATTTCTTTTCAAAACCATGAGATGGATATATAACACCAACTTCTAGTTCTACCTTGATAGCATAATGAATAATTTCTTCATAGCTACGGAAGTCTATTATCGCTAATTCCCTTCGAAGACTTGGTTTTAAGCCACTGAAGAATCGATCAAATTTACTTTCAGGTTGGATGATAATGCCAGATGCATACCTTTCAAGCCTTTTAAAATTCACCTCGTATATGCCAAGATTTTCATCATAATTTTTCGTAAGCTCAAGGAACTCCTTTTCGATCTTTGTTCTAAGAATATGAGAGAATTACTTATTGAAAAACAAGTTCTTGAACTCGTCTTATTCCATGGATTCAATTTCATCTTGAGGCCTTGTATTCTTAATTAGATTCCACCACTGGTCTGCTTCAGCTTCTAAACGATAAAAAACCAAAATAATTTTTTCATGCTCTGAACAGTGAAGTATGGAAAATATCTTTTCAATGTTACTGATCCATTGTTCCATAACAAGTGGATTAGAAGACCCACTGAAAGATGGTGGACGTTGCCTCATGAAGGACTCAATAGAATATTATTCCCTTCTCTACTAATTTAGAAGCCCAAAAATGATTCACAGCTCGTGTAAGTATAACAATAATATTTTTCACTCCATCTCCCATAACATTGGTTTATTAAGGAGGACAATAATTGCATTGTCCTTTACATTTATCAACACAGTTCCTTCGGGTTCCAGCCATCGTCTAAAACCCAAAAATAATAGTGTTAGAGGAAAAAATCATGTTAGGAAAACAACATAATAAATGGGGGTTACCTTCAATATATAACATCTTAGTTTTAATTCTAATATCGTTACCGTAAATCTAGGACCATAACCTATACTTATACATAACCTTAGGGACATTCCTATACATACCTTAGAAATATCTCTAGGGATCTCACTAAAGTTTTCGCATCCTAGTTTCCAAAGGTTGACTAAACCATCACTCTAATACCAACTGTAGATACCCAAAGCTTGAAGTACAAAGACATTACATTAATTTTTAAGAATACTTAATATATGACAAAAACAAACGCCTAAATACCGTATTAGTTTAGTGTCTTTGGAAACTCGAATCATAATCTTCTAATCATGGTGAAAGATTTTCAACATCTCCCACAAAGATCTTCCCCTTTAGTTTCTTACCTAAAACCTTTCTTTATATACTGGAAAAAAAAATATAAAGGGTGAGCTCAAATTCTCATTAGGGGTAAGCATGGATAAAATAAAACAAACCATATAAATTTTAACTTAAGAACATGAACATAATGTTTAAAGATCAAAATCTTTAGTTGTGAAATAAATCTTGGAAGTACGTAAGGCATAGATCATAAAGGAAAATTAATCATTATAAAATATCATGGGTAATAAAACATGTAATTGTGGAAAACCATTAATCACATGTTATGATCTCCATAGTAGTCAAGGAATTTCTTCCAAGACCAACATAGTGGACAAAGTCCATTACTGAACCGAGTTTACTTGTTGTTCCAGCCCTGTATTACTAAACCAGATTTAACTTGTTGTTCCAGCCATGTTTATTTCATGATATATAAATAATTACCCAATGAATTGGAGGGATATATAGGTCTCACCCATATCATAATAAAATCATTCTTTTGTGTGCCACAAAACAATCATAAATCATTCATCATAACCCAAAGAATAAAACGGGTTTCATACACATTATCCCATCTTAACATAATCAATATAAAATAAATGAATATCATTTCATCATAAGAAAAATCAAACCATGTAAATAATAGATACATTATACTGAAACATAATCATACTAAATAATGTGATATTAGATGAGAAATAGTTTTTATAAAACACTTGAAATGAATTCTTGAGGAAAACATCCTTTCTTCTTCAAAATCATTTTTTTTCACAAAATGCCATGTAATTTTAAAAGAAAATGGTTTTTTTGAAAGTAATAATGAAATAATGTAGATTAAGCTTCATGAAAATAAGGAGTTATGAAACCGTAAAAATCCTTTCATTCCATATAAGTTAAAATAAACATTCTTCTCATACTTTTTTCGGAAAAGTCAAAAAGTACCTCGTATGGTAAAGAAAAGAAAGATTCCTTCCATACCATGTGGTAGAAGTCCAAAAGGGTAAAATGAATTTAAAAATACATGGAATAATAGTAAACATTTTATGAAAACATTTTTATAAAACATGGACATTGATGATAAACATAACCCTAGTAAATACTTACGAATAAACAATCTCAGTTAAGAATGAGATTGGAATAATTATCCCTTACCTTATGTACAATTTCTTTCGTATGTGTCAGAGATTCTTTTGTAGTGGGTTTAAACATATTATTAACTTGTAATAGAACCATAATATTATTTATGATATCATATATGATTCATTTATGACTTTATATTACCCGTTCATTTGTCAGTTCCATGTTAAAGTAGTGTTTTCGGTAAAATCATTTCATTTATCATACGTGTTTTGACTTGTAATTATTCATATGATTACTTAGATCATGATTAATTACTTCCAAAATGTAAAACATGATTTATATATAATATATATTCAGAATATACATATATATAATAGATCGATAAATGGAATGAAATACACCGTTCATGGAGACGGTAGGCCGTGCGTATGAATGAACACTGTGTTCCATTCCTTATTGACCTGAATGGAAGCAAGTAGATGAAATATA
Organism: Viscum album; assembly: GCA_963277665.1. Lineage (NCBI taxonomy): Eukaryota > Viridiplantae > Streptophyta > Magnoliopsida > Santalales > Viscaceae > Viscum > Viscum album. The sequence continues at coordinate 1,000,500,468 of OY728135.1, forward strand.
TATATATATATACACAAACACACACAAAAAAATACATTAGATTTATTATGTCATATATTTCATTATTATTCAATATATATAATTTATAATCATTCTTGAATGGTTAACATGAAGAATGAATCTATCGCATCGTGGAGACGGTAATTCGTACGTACGCACGAGCGATGATATCATTCCCATAATTATTGAATGGTATTGGAGTGGATGATAGAACATATAAGAATTAGTATCATGTTATAATAATCATATATAGTGATACTTTACACCATTATACCCATCCAAGTATGGTGGTGGTGGACAATGGATTACACCACGGCGTGGAGACGGTATTCCGTATGCACGCACGCGCGGTGATTTCATTTTCTGTAGGATGAATAAGAGGTTAAATAGGGTTGTTTCATATTTATAATTACATATCAGTATATGATTAATACTTATGTTATTACTTTATAATAAAACAAATAAAAAAGAGGATGTATAAGGAGAAATAAATATGAAAGAATCAGTAGAGGATATTACCTCTTCTTCGACGCGCCTCTTCTAAACTTCCACTTAGGGAACTAAAGTTGGTATTTGAAGAAGATAACGACCTCTAGTATGTTTTTAGAAAAGTTGAGAAAATAAATTTACAAGGTTTGGCCTAGCTTGAAGGATCAAAATGTTTTGAAGAGGAGAGGGAGGAGGTTCTCTCTTATAAGAGAGGAGAGGGGAACTTTTGGAATCCTCTAAAATATTAATTTATAATAAACCCAAAACCCATTTAAAAACTTCCAAATAGACTCAAATTAGAAGATGAGATGAGATAGGGTTGTAATCACATAAGACAATAAAATTTAGACATGTTGGGAATTTATTTTAAACCTTATCAACTTGATTTATCCTTATTTAATCTATTTTATTTCATTTGTGGTAATAATATTCTAAATTTTAAATTATAATATATAATTACTTATGTGTTGTCAATTGTCCATAATTGAATACTTTAGGAAATTTTTGACCATATAAATTTCAATTTATGATTTTTAAATATTTTTGGGATTTTTAAACAATTTAATAATATGTTATTTTTATAGAATATCAATAGTGTCAATTTTGACACTATTCAATTATTTGAGTTTATATAAAATAAAAATAGAAAATATATTCAACCATAATATTTAATATATCCATAACATGTAATATTCATCTTAAAAATTCATGGATAATATTAAATAGTTCATATAATATTCATTTTAATATTTTTAAAACCATTTATTTGATATTTAAATCAGTAAAATAATTTCTACATCACTATTGTGTCACCATTAATGATTATTATTTAATCCCTAAAAATTATAAACAAATTCACATGATGTAGATAATTATATTATATTTATGGTGACTATTTATTTTTTAAGTTTTATGATTTTTATCACTAAATTAAAATTATTACACTTATAAGATATAAGAGAGTGACATGTTGTCACTTTCATTGGTTTTAATAATAATTACCTCATTTTCATGGTCAAAAGTCCATGAAATGAATCTATTTCGACTCTTAGGTGATATGGGTCTACTTTTATTCATTCAGTAGAGTTTTGGAAGGTTTTTGGGTAATTTTATAATCTTATATTTACCCTTAATTACATGATTTACCTTTAACTATAGTAATTAAAAATTACCGTAGTTACTATTCATAATATCAAAACAAAAATTAAAAAAAATAAAAGTAACCTATGAACATAATTTGGACCCACTGAATTCAAATATTAAATCCATTTTTTTAAATTTGAAACACAGAAGTTGTTGTAATTAATTTAAAATTAATCATGTTGTTAAGAAAACGAGTTTTAAAAGTTAAAACACTGCCAAAGATTGAAATGTTTTTACCTATGAATTCAATGTAAAATTAATGGTAATGATAAAAATTATATTAAATGGTAAAGACATATTCTATTTATACTTTAAAACCATTAAATTTTATAATTTAACCATATAAATTATCTTGATGAAAAAAGTTGTTTTTATGAAAAATTTAGCATATTTTTACTATTCATTAAAATATGTAAGTTAAAAGAAAAATATAAAACATTTATCCAAAGTAATTTTTTATATCCTTATTGAAATGAATAAGTTTATTTTGTCTAATTGAACTTATAAACATGTCAAAAACTAGATTTAGAGTGTGTGCGCCATCAAAAGGAAGCAAAACTACATTTTTTTGAAAAATACTTATTTTACCTAAAAAATTTATATTGTTCTCATTCCACATTATAGAATATGTGTAAGATGAATTATTATGTAATAAAATTAAAATTTTAGTTAATACTATTCATTACGTCTAGTTCATAACAATATATCGTTGTTTAGTGAAACACGATATTGCATACAACACACACTATCGAGGAAGGTCATTATTGCATACAACACAATCCAAGAATAGTGTTTGTGTATACTACAAGATAATACTGTGTTGCATATAGAACAAGGTAATCTTGGTGTATCATATAACATAATACATCAAAGAAATTAAAATGAATATTTCTCATAAAATCTCAGGGTGTTACAATTGTAGCATAATTAGATTCTTTAAAGTAGATTGGGATCTAGCGATAGGACTTCAGAGTGAATAATGTTAATATAGTGTATGAGTTTCCAATGGAGGTTGATGTGGGTCTGGAGAAATCAAGAGATACCATTTTTATCTCATCCCTTATAGAAACTAATTTATTTGACACCAATGATCTTCACTTGTTTATATCTTTTCCTTTTATTTATGTGCTAAGTCATTAAAAGAATCTCTTGTCCTTTTTTATTGAGTCATAAATGCCTCTTATAATGTTTTAAGAAAAGTTTTAATTTAGATCTTTTTATCTATCGATGGCTGATGCATAATTAATCTTGTATTTTATGGTTCTCAATCTATATTTTTTTATGTCATTATTATGATAGATTGGATAGTTTATCTCCATGTTGGTATTTATTTTTATCTTCATTATTTTAATTAAATGTTATCAATGGGAGATATTAGGTGTTGTAGGGTGAGTGGAATCTAGGGACTAGTCATGAAGGACCTCCCCTCCAATAGTTCAAGAGTTTTTTCACTACCATTGCAATCGATCCCAATAATATTTCCTTTTTTGGAGATCATATTGTGGTTTTCTGGAACATTATGGATTTCTTTATAGATGAATTATATAGTCTTTATCAAGAGAGGTATTTAGAGTTTACAATTGATCTTATGTTAGGTACAAAGCTGATCTTGATACTCAATTATCATATAGCACTTAATGATCTGATAGAGTTCAAGGTTTAGTTAGACAATCTGATAGAGAAATGTTTTATTTGACCTACTGTTTGGTCCTGGGAAGACCCTACACTATTTTCTCATAAGGATAATAATTCACTTCATTTGTGTGTGAACTATCTAAAGTAGAACTGAATGATGGTTAAGAATAAGTATGATTTTCCTCACATTGATGATTCATTTGGTCATTTAATGGGGAAAAGGTGTGATTAAAAGATTGATATTCTATCAGGTTATCATCATATTAGTGTAAATGAGTATAATAATATAAATATAGCTTTAAAGATCGGTTATGGGCATTATGAATATATTGGGATGCCTTTTGGTCTGAATAATGTTCCTATAGTCTTTATGGATCTGATAAATTGGGTATTCCATTAGTATATCTCCACCTTCATTGTGGTTCTCATAGATGAAATCTTGATTTTTTTGCGATTTGAGATTTAGAATAAACATAATATGAATTTGGTTTTTCAAATTATAAGGACCCACTAGTTTTATGAAAAAATTTCAAAATTCAATTTTAGGATTAAAGAAGTGAATTTATTAGGGAACAAGATTTTTTAACTTGGAATCTCAGTCAATCCTATTAAGGTGAAGGTTAACTTGTCATAATATGATCCATTAGATGTTTTTAAGATTTATAGATTCTTAGGTCTTTCCAGTTATAATCTATAGTTGGTCAAGGATTTCTTGAATTTGGTATCACCATTAACTGTTGTTACTAATAAATGAGGGAATTTTACATGTGAGGAAAATTTTTAGATTATTTTGATGAATTTAACTGATTTCTAACATGAATAACAATTTTTATCTTACATGATCCTAGTAAGGTGTGTGTTGTGTACGGTGATGTTTCTAATGCTAGTCTAGGTTGTGTGGTTATGCTGGATGATCAGGTTGTAGCTTATGGTTCTCTTCAACATTAGCTGCATGAGTGGAATTACACCACCAATTATTTATAGATTTTAGATGTAAAAAATTTCATTAAATATTGGTGGTGATATATTTTTTGGGATAGGTTCATGGTCTTTTCTGGTCATAAGATTTTGAGCTATATCTTATTTTAGAAGGGATTGAATCTCAAAGGTATATAGTGGGTGGAATACCTTTATATGTATGACTTTGGTATTTCATACACCGCAAGAAGGGGGATTTTTTTGTTGAAAATCTCAATAATAAAGTTCCACCATAGAATGCTTTAGAATCGAAGGAATGTTGGAAACTAATGTGACTCTTCACTTAGATGCATCTAGATGCTCAAGAGGATGATTCAGATATGGTTCCAACCAGTGTTCAGTTATCATCATCTTTCATTGAGTCTATTCTATTGGTTCAGTAGTAATATGATGAGTTCATAGGAATTAGGGAAACCATAAATACTGGGGAGACTATTTCTAGTTGGTCTCTCCCTTATGATGGTATTATTCATTTTGGAGATCAGTTTCTCATCCCATCATATATGATAAATTTAGTATTTCATGATTGTGAGAGTTATTAATGGATAATTAATCAGTTCACTAGGAAGATATATTACTATATGAGATATAATTTCTAGTTTCCAGTAATAAGGAATGATATTTTAGATTATATGTATTATTGTTACACTAGCCAGTAGATAAATATAGAGAACCTGGAACCTTCTGATTTTCTCCATCCACTTTCAGTGTCCATTTTTAGATATAAGTAGGTGTCTATAGACTTTGTTTTTGTATTTCCATGGAATCACTGTGAGAATAGTACTATCAGGTTGGTGGTTAATTAGTTGAAAAAAACTTCTCATTTCATTCTGATCTATGACACCACTAAGGTTAAAGATCTATGTAAGTTTTACATATAGGAGATTGTGAGGTTATATGGGATTCCAAATTTCATTTTCTAGATTGGAATCCAAGGTTTACTTATAGATTCTTGAAGAGTCTCTAAGAGATTATGGAGACTCAAGTCTAGTTGAGTACAGTTTACCATCCATAGAAAGGCAACCAGATAGACTGTACTATTTAGATCTTGGATGATGTGCTCTACTCCTTTATCTTGAATTTCAATGGATTTTGGGATAGTTATATGAGACTAGTTCATTTTTAATGTAAAAATAATTACCATTATTTGATCATAATGGATCCCTTCAAGGCTTTTTATGGTTTCCCGTACAAGTCACCTCTTTATTGGGTTGAGGTTTCATTCAAGTTATGTCAACAAGGATTCAAAAAATAATTGGTGTTTGGTTACAGAAATGAGTTGGATGAAATTATATGAGGATCTTCAATATCTTCCTTTGTAGTTTTCCATTTGTGATAATGTTTTCTTGAAAGTTTCTTTTAGGTTGGGTCATCATTGGATTAGAAAGTAGGTAAAGCTATATCTGAGATATATTCGACCATTTTAGGTCACTTAGAATCTTAGGAAGGTTAATTATTAGTTGTATTTTTTTGGATAAGTTAATAGGTATCCATGATGTTTTATATATATAACATCTTAGGATGTACCAACCAAATATCTCCCATGTTTTGAGTTAGGAGGAGATTGAATTAGAGCTATGATGTTTCAACTTTGGAGTAACCAATGAAGATCATAGATTCTCAGGAAAAAGTATTGCATGGGATGTATATTTCATTTGTCAGAGTGTTATTGGGAAATGGATTGGATTCTCATGAGACTTGGGAGAATGAATCACTAGTGAGGGAGCAGTGGCCTCACCTCTTTCCATAACACCCTCTTCCAAAAAATTTCCTAAGGATAAAAGGTCAAATGGTGGGGAGATTTTAACAACCATTATAAAAGGTAGAATCTATTTTTTTGATTAAGTTGCGTTTTTTGGATTCACAGGGATCTAGGAATGGTTTTGGGAGTTTTCACTAGAACCTGGGATGGGTGCTACCTAGATAATATTTTTATGGTGTAAGACATTTTCTTATGATGTAAATATGTTATGAGGTGAAATCCATGAAAATAGTTTGTGGTGTAACATAGTGTATTCCATAAATTATGTGTTTGAATCATAAAATAGTCACTTTAGGTAATTTAACTTGAGGTGACATGATTTTTAGTGTACATGATTTATGTGGACTTACACCATAAGAATCAGGTTTATGATATAAATCAAACATGCCCAATGGGTTTTATTCTCTACTTTTTTAAGACCTTGACCATTCACTATGAAATATATCTCTTAAACCCTTTGAATTCTTCCAATATATTTTGGGTGTCTCCCCATATTTTGGATCACTTTGTTCATTTTCAATCCCCAGATTGGTTGCATTACTTCTCTCTTGGTATGTGGCCTTCCAGCTTCATTGTTTCTTTTATTACGTTTGTGACATTGGTCTAAAGTTATAGATCAAAAGATCATGTATCAATGATTCATGTTATATTCTTTTTGGTATGTTGTGTGAAATTCTTCCAGAGGATGGTATTCACATGGGTTTTTAGGTGGTGTGCATGGTTCTTGATGTATGATTGACCTATCTCTTCTACAACAATTATTATGGTGGAATTAAATTATATTATGTGGGAATCATTAATAGGGCCCCAATATTTCAGTATATATTCCTTATGGTGGTTATATATACCTTTTAATTTTTTAGAGACATGAGTTTGAGGTAAGTGGTTGTGTCTCTACCCTAAGTTTGATGAACCTTGATTACTCTAGTATTATAAATTGTTTAATAAATTATTTTGAATGATTTATTCATTTTTGAGAGTGTAAATGGGTTTTTGAGAAAATATGGGTTTCCACGTTTTTTTGTGAAAGAATATTGAATTTTAAAAGAATCATGAAATGGTTTTATGAAATGGTTTTAAAGGTATTGTTTTTTTTGAAATGTTTTGGGAAGTGTAGAACATTGTAACCATGGGTACTTAGGTGGATGTTTTGGGAACGAGACTTAAAAATTGATACTATCAAGGGGTTTATTCATGGGGTGTTCCTTTTCTCCCTAAGAAAATTTTCATAAGGACATGTTAGATAATATTGGGGGGTTCACTTTCTATAGTATTCCTCTGCTCCATAAATTCGATGGATATATCTAGGTTCTTGATGTTTTCACTTTTCTTTATTTGGGTAAGAATGATCTAGCTTAGAAGGTATTTAGTGATACATGGTGTCATTTAAATATGAGTTGGTATGTACTATTTATTTTTGATTTCCTACCTTGATAAATGTGATATGATTTGAAAGACTTTTACCTGACTAGTTTTAGAACTGTGGGGAAAGAGGATTTATCTTCCATTCTTTTGATATAAAAAATATTTAATTGATTATCATTACTTATTTTATTTAAATTTAAAAATGTTTATATTGTTTTTTGTTTACTTTTTATGGATAACCTAGATGGGATCCTTCTAATCCTATTTATTTAACACCATACACACCCCTTCAGAGGTGTGTAGACCTGGTATTGTATTTTTATATAGAAAAGGGAAAGGCATTGTAATGATGCGGTGAGGTGTGTGTTAGCTAGGAATGGGTAGATGGTAGTGATATGGTGGTATATTTTCCATGTGTCACAAGTATTAGTGGTTTTCATTTTAATTTTTCCCTTTTGGTATTGTTATACATGTTTCATTGGTTTTATTTGGATTTCGAGTTGTATAGATACCACTAATTATCTTTGGTTATGGAATATATTTCTTTTAGTTCTCTTACTCTAGTTCTTTCCACTATGTATATATGTTAGGTGTCTCATTTTAGGTTAGGATAAATCATTCCCTCTAGTTTGTGATTAATGTTTGGGTGCAAGTTACTAGCCCATTGGGAATAGGAATTCCCTTCAGGTATGTGGAGGTTCAGGTCAGTTATCAATGTTAGAGGGGAACCTGGGTTAGTTTATTGTAGTTGACAACCACTAGAGATCCATTAGTCCTAACTACACTTACATCCACCCATTTAGAGATAGAATCTATTGACAACAATATATACATGAATCAAAAATTAATTTTGTAATTGTCATAAGAATTTGATTCCCATGTATAAAATATCTCTCAAAATAACATGGGTCATTAGGGTATTTCATTCCTCTTAAAAATATTATGTGTCAACTGAGTTATTTTAAATCTCTAAAAAAATTAATGGTCAAATCTATACAATGTTAGTCAATAGAATTTAGAGTCAATTTCATTTTGAGTTATGAATTGATAGCTTAAGTAGCTCCCATAAGCAAGACTATGGATGAATCATAAAATAGTTGTGAACTCATGGTTGGGAAAAAACTAACAAACAATATGGTCACTAAAAACATTCCCCAAGTATGGGTCATCCCAAATATAAAAACATGTATCAGGATTGTGCATTAATAAAATTAGTGGGGACCCTATATTCCCTAAGAAATTCATAGTATCTGTATATCAATTGGTATGGACCATAATATAAAAATGTTATCATAAAGGAATAACCATTTTAAGGGGAGGGATGAGTCAAAATACTCATCTAATGGTGGTTAAATCCTATTAATGTGGTCAAATACCACATTTTTACTCACTATATCTCAAAATACACCATTAAAATCTTATTAAAGGAGGATCCAAAATATAAGGTAGGGATTAAACTTGATATTTTTTAAGAGAAACCAAAGTTTAAAATGATCATAAAACATAATAACTATTGACCCAATTATATATGAATGAAATTTATCTAAGTGAAATACAATGTAAAGAATACATTTTTCAATGGTGGGGTAGTTTTACTGGGCATGGTCTATGGTACATGTAGCATATACAATGAAATGAGGATCCATCACATCCCCTTTTGATAAAACTTCCCAAAGAGTAAAGTTAAAGGAATCACACATAAGTTTAAAGGGGTTATCTGAAATTAGTTGTTGGATTATGGGAGGTTTTGGGAGAATTATTTTTAGTTAATTAAATTCATCCACAAATTTTTTATCAAAAACAAACTCAAAATAATTTTATAATAGTTTGGGAAAAAAATTTATGAAATTACTAAGTGTTTAATAAATAATCAGTAAAATATAGAATGGAAAAAAGAAAGATTGTACCTCATGAAAATTTTTTATATATGTAAGGGAGTAAATTATTTCAATTTTCTATTGATCTACTTTACATCCCTCACTAGAAATGGAATTACTAGTAAGAATTCACCATTCTAAAATAAAATGGAGTTTCTCATAATTTAATATGAGATCATTTCTCATTACAATGGTAGAGGATATAACCTAGGTGTGATAAATCACCAAATGAAGACCCATAAATAATGAAATCATTCATGAAATCATTCATGAAATACTATAGGTACTAAGAGAAAATACTAACCATATATGTTTTATATGTTCTAGGAGAATTAAATATGAAAAATGGAATCCTCTTATATTAAAATATAGTGAATGGAAAGAAAAAGGTTTTATTTTATTAAACCTCATGGGTAGATGGATTTGAAACTAACTCAAATAGTCATCAGGTAAACAATAATGGGACTTACCAGGTAATATTTCTAACATTTTTTCAATGAAAGGTAGAGCAATGTGTTAATTTCACATGGATTGATTTAGTTGATTATAGTTAATATAGACAAGCTGATTATTTTTCACATTTATAGGATCAAATTCATTCCTTTCATTTGAAATTTCTATTATTCTAGTTTTCTTAGGAATAATTTTCACTAGGATAACCCATTTACTATAGATATGGGATAGATGATCCATTTAGTGGCTAATTTTATTACCAAAATTTTTAATAATTCAAAGAGGGTAGGATTCATATATAATTGAGATTTTTTTACAGGTTTATATTCTTTCCTATAAAACTATTTTATTTACGAAAATATATAGGCTAATCCTAGAATTATCATCCAATGTCTATCCTATCTGTTTTTTACACACTATCAAAAAAATTAACAATTTTAATTCATTAAAAAGAGATATTTTATTTGAAATAATGATGGAATATTAATGAATACTATTAATATAAGAATATTTTAAATTCAATATAAGTGGTTTTAATTATAAAAATCATGGTTCTTGTATTTAGGTATATATTTGGGTGAGTGAGGATAATGAAACTATCTATATACTCATATTTATTCTCTATGGAAAGGTAAATCTATGGAAATAACATTTATAGAATCATTTATGGTCATGGGAACCTTATAATGAACACAGTCATTAGTTAAAATAAAATAAACACACTTTTTATAAACTCACACAACACTCAAAACATTAATTATAACCCAAAGCATCAATGAATGAAGAAGAGGAATAATAATTAAAATGTGGATTGTGGAAATAATTGTGTGTGTGTGTGTGTCATTTGGGATCACTTCCATTAAAGAGATAAGAAGATTGCAATGATCCTAAAATAGTTGTTTCATTGCATTAAGCACATCAAATCTTACATTGTTCTACTTAAATCTATTGAAAAAGTTACACTGTTAATTTTTATAATTGTTTTTACTATTTTAGGAAATGATATTCACATTATGATAGGAAAATAATAATGGGTTATGGTATCTTCCATCCCAAAAATGTATAATTATATAGGGAATATGAGATTATCCACTCACATAAGGACCTCTCTGACCACTCTAGTTGGGCGCATTATGCTTTATCTTGCAACTTTAACCAAAATACCTATTTTTAATGCTCTTAGACCTATAAAAAATCATAAGAAATATAATTCATTAAATTAATAAAATCACCTAAATCAGTCATTGAATTAAAAATAGGGACTCTCTTATTATGAAAATAAATTAAAATGTTATTAGATCCTTTAATTTGGTTGCAATCTCTAGTTTTATCAAATCCAAGACATTCCCCCTATTTTTAAATCTATAATTCCCCTTCATTTACCACTAGTATGTGAAAATATATTTTTGAAAATTTTCACTGTGAGTGTAACATCCTTTCACCCCATACCACTTGAATATTCTTGAACTAATAGTCCCTAAATGACCTCTCGTACTCCTCCTCAAATCCCGGGGGCTACCGACTAGTGATGAGGGACTAATTTGTTACAGTTGGGAAACTATACCCTTATAAAAGAGTTAAATAAATATAAATAGAAAATAAATAACCATTTTATATAATTAGATTATTTGTAAAAAAATAAAGAATAACATATTATGTTAAATGTAATGTAGAAATAAGTAGTTACATAGACACACAATCATGCTAGCATACAACATTGATTACATACTAGGTTGATCACATATACAAACAAAATAAAAATAATAAAGCGATACAAAGGATATATCGACATCATTGATCTTTAACTAATCCATCTCCTAACCCTGACTCATTTATCCAGAAGAATGGTCCAATTCAGGGAATCTTCCCTACCCGATCCTTTGATCAATGAAATCTTCATGGGTTTGTTGGTGCCATCTTAAACTGATCATGGTGTGAGTATAACTCAGTAGGGAAACAAAAATGGGGTCTCATATAAAAATAGTAAAACATTGTATGTTTTTGTGATATGACAATAAAAATATATATATATATATATATTATGATTTTTGGAAACATAAAAAAAATAAAAATTATCAATACTCAGGTTCTAACATGACACCCAATATCAACTACACCTTCTTCAATCAGGGTTAAAATGAGTGTATTCATATAACATAACTAATGTGGATATTCACATCCCACCATTAAAGAATATATAGTAAGATCTATGGTTGAATCCATGGTAATAACATAAAAATTCAAAAGTGAATAGCATAAACCTAAATGTTAGGGAGTATCCTATAAATTCTAGATTGCTGTATTTGGTTAATCCAAGGGGGTTTCCCAAGAAATTATATATAGATAAGAATCCAACCAAATCCATACATATTACCAAATATATTATAAATCAATATCCATCATACTAAATCTAGGAAGTTTTCCCAAGTAATTCTAAATAAAAAGGTATAGTGTTCAATTACAGGTGTAAAAATATATCTCCTGGTGTATCAGTTTAATTCTAGGTAATCACCAAATAATTCAAAAAAACATTAGTCATTCAGTTATTAGGACTCGATGATAGGGATTGCCTCTATTAATATCTCAAATAAAAAATCTCATAAGGGTAGTTCATCCTCCCATACCCATATCACATAAAAAAGGTTTAGCATCTCAAGATAAAGAAGGACACTATATATATATCAGGATCACAAAAGGGATTTGGGTTTTTAAGTCACACTCATAATAATATATACCCATTATCACGTAACCCCTCTCTAGGGTCAACATATCACAGGGGAACCCACTAGGGTCTCTTAGATCACCTCATAACATATATAACTGACATGGGTTCCTCAACATCAAACTCTTCTCTTGTAAAAATCCTTTCACTGAAATGGAATTATGTCCCTTAGCCTCATCATAGTTGTAACACCCCGAGCTTCCACGATACGCTTCTCATTCAATAATGCAATAGCTTGCATTGTACGCAAGTTCGAGTTCTAACACACCGCAACTAATCAAAATAGCCGTTATGAATAGTAATAACCACTTTTTAAAATTATAGAAATTTTATATTTCAAAATGGACTTCATTTTTGTATTCGTAATATCGAAATTAGCCTATGTTGAATTTTTGGTATTTTTCTGAGAACTTCTAATTTTTTATGAATAGTGAAATATACATAAAAACAACTTTTTTAATCAAAATAATTTATACAGATAAATTATACTATTTAGTGGTTTTAAGGTATAATTAGAAAATATTTTTACCATTTTATCCAATGGTGGTCATTAGAATTAATTTAACATTGAAATTGGACATAAACAATTGCCAAACTTTTGATATAAATTGTTTCTTAAAAACACGCTATTTGTTGTAACAGCGGGAATTAATTATGAAATTAATTAATACAACTTATATGTTTGGAATTTTGTAAAATAGACATCATTTTTGAATTCGGAATATCAATTATAGCTTAGGGTGAAATTTTGGCCTTATTCTGAAAAACTTCAATTTTTGATGAATAGTGAAACCACTAAGTGGTAGTTAAATAACTGATTTTTCGTTTAAATGAAATATTACAACTTCTGTGATTTGATTTTCAAAAATCCGACATACATGGTTGTCATTAAGAAGTAAAATGTGGTTCAATGAGATCAAAATAATTTTTGGTGAATAGTAACTTTTAAGTTCTTAATCGCGATTAGTGGTAATTAGTGTAGTTTAAGGTATAAATAATACATTAATAATATGAAATGACCTAGACACATGTCCCAACCTCATTGGTTGAGTCATGGCCGACCAAGACAAGCCATGGCCTAACTTGGGGACCCCATGGATCCACTTTTGTTGGGAAATAACATAAATTACTTTTTATTTAATGTTAAAGTGAAAATGACACTAACATAAATTGTTCTACTAAAACAATTTTTAATTGGGGTTATACAAGTCCTAATTTTGATTATAAATAGTCATTGGAAAGCTAAAAAGATTTCCTACATCATAGTATTTGTTTTATAATTTTTAGACATTAAATAAATTAAAGTATTTATGACATAATAATGATGCAGCGATGACATCATTATTTGACGATTTAAATAAAATGAGAAGATAATGCAAAATCCGAGGCTTACACTTGTCCAAAGCCTATTGGATGAAGATATTTCGAAACCTTATCACCTTAGCCTCGAATTATATAGATGTGGGACCTTTAGAATCCGAAAAGCATTTTGAAATAATGTAACATTTCATTACTTTCCAAAAGTGCCCCTCCTCTCCACTTATAAAAGGCCCCCACCTCTCCCACCTTATTCACACCATCAAGCCATTTGGCTCGGCCAACCCCTGCCCAAATACTCTCCCAACATTCCTTCCTTACTCCTAGAAACCTCACTTTGGGCAGAACTCTTCCCAAGGAAGCCTTTAGCTCAAATCAAAAAGAGTTACCCGATTTTGAGGTAATGTCTTTTCTAATGTTGTTTTGTTTTATTTTTCTTCTCCAACCCCCTAAACTCTTTTTATTCATTTCTTTTGTAACAACACCAGTATCCTCAATATACTAGGATGTTGTTATAAGAAGGATTCGAGCTACACTTACACACACCTACATCTAATGGTTAAAGAACATACGGTTTCTGTGGATGGCGAATTTCTGCCTCACGAAGCGATGATTGTTCAACACTCATATAACACCTTCAAAGGTGGCCATTAAGATGTCACTATTTTTATATATGATTTATAATTTGTTTATGTTTTACTTATGCTTCTGTATTTCTCATTTATGTCATACTTTATGATTTCCATTATGGGTAAAACGCGATAATTTCATTTTAGGAAGTGCGGACTACCGCCCCCTCAAAGTGATTTGAATCGTTAATGCCATATGTGGGATGTATAAAGGATGGAGTAAATGGTATTATACACTATATTATACTGGAATTATATTATACATTTATATCATTATGATTTAGTTCCATTAAATATGAAATTGAAATGAAAGTAGCGTTCATGCGTACGTACGGCTTACCGTCTCCATGAACGGTGCATTTCATTTCTTACCTCTAAATGTTACGTAATATTATAAATGAATGTATATACTGGATATATAAGATATATATGACATCTAAATCATGAATATAATTCTGGATATAATGGATATTTCACCACATAAACAACTTGTAATTATAAGAAGCTTATTGTTGACTCAAGTACCAAAGATCGACAAAACGACCGTTATTAACTTAAATAATTACATAATGTTCATATCATTGTAATAAGTGATATAATAAGGATAATGAAGTTGAAAATGGTTCTTAATAAGGTATATATTAACTCTAGTTTATTATTCAGGAGGTTAAAGAACGGTTGAGTCAAGTCGGACACAAGGTAAGGGAACTTCTTAACCCAACTTCCATTCTTTGGGTTAATCTCCTACTTTCAAATTATGTCATGATATTATTATTTTTACTTTCTTTATGTGTACCTATAGTGAATACACATAATAGATCTATTTTTTAAAAATTATCTTTTTAAGGACTTCGTCTCAATCTCCTTTTATTGAGGCATATTTCGTTTTATACACAACTTTCTTTTATACGGTGTATAAACCCCTTTGACTTTTACATTTATTCAAAAGGAATCTTTTTATACGAAGCGTTTACTAAACGACAAAAGGGAATGTTTTTGTCGTACGTATGCGGCGACAACGACTTCTCCGCCGTCGTAACCGTTATTTGAGTTTCGGCTTCCTCTACAAGCCATCATTTTTTTTAATGAAAAATAAATACAAAGTTTTAACTTTCTTTTATTTTGGTATTGAAAATGGTTTTGAAAGAATTTTTATCATATCAAAGTGTTGTATTGATATCTTGTGATTGAAATGTGGAAATGTTATGTTTCCTTTATGCATGTTTTATGTGATACGATTATGTTATGGTTTATGATATGTTTAAACCTATTCATATGAGGAATGCATTGGACTTAATAAGTGACGGGTGGAGCCCGCTATAGCTCCTCGATGCATCGGCAGGTCTCATGAGGCAAACTAGTGTCTTGGCACAAGGCCTTGACAAAATCTTATTGGTGGTCTTGGCACGAGGCCTTGACTACGTGGTTATGATAGTCTGGCATTATGCATTCCATCATTATGAAAGTGGTTATTGTTATTGCATGTGATTATTCGACCAGTAGAATATCCATGTGAAGAAGTGAATGGCATTATCTCATTTTACTTTTGCCATATTATGTTGATGTTCAAGTTTAAAAGGCTTTTGTTTTAGTTATACATTGCCTTAAATGTTTATGTTTATTTATGAAAGCTTCCGCAATATTTTTATCCTTACTGAGCATCTGAGCTCACCCCTTTCAATGTTTTAATATTTTCCAGGATGTGAAGAAGTATTTTATGAATGACCGGCAGGGATAGTCAGAAGAGGATATGAGTGTGGACTATGAAGACTTTGTTTTTTTGTAGTTTTTCACTTTATGATGTAATGTAACGTTTACGAATGTATCTAGTGTTTCCAAGGCTACTAAACTAATCGGTCTTTCGAGACTTGATCTTTTGTGATCATGCCAATGTTACGAAGTAACGCACCGGCTCTGGGTAGCTGGGGTCGGGGCGTTACAGTTGGTATCAGAGGCAGTTTAGTACTAACCTTGGAAGCTAGATTTAGATAAACTCTGATTAGAGCACATAGCCCAAAGATAGACTTTGAGGATTAGTATAGAAGAACTTCCTATAATTTTGTTATTGTAGAGATTTTGTGAGTTTTCCGAGCAATGCATCCCTGTCTGGATACGAGCAGGTAGAGGCGGCTCTGGCACAGATGTACCTAGGGGTAAAACCCGAAAACACCGCTTTGAGCTAGACTCGAACGGGAACTGGTGCACGACAACGGGCCTTGCTGCACTCTTGGTTACGACACTCCCGGGGGATATGCTTAGGATAATTCTCATTTTCTTTACAAACCATTATGTAAGGTTTATGAGTACATACTTCCTCAAAGGAAACATTTCTTTTTATGATTATGGATTATATCCATAAATAGTTCAATTTATGTTAAGTATTATACAAGTATGGAATTATGTATTTTGATTCATAAACTAATCTGGATTATGCCATTGTTTAGAAATGGCGCCTAGTAGAAGGAATGGAAACTGTATCAATGCACGAACTCCGTGTAGGGATTGCCCTCCTGCTCAAGATAATTATTGTGGACCTGGAGATACAACTGGTGCTGATCAACTTATTACCATACTGGGACAACTCACGCAGGTTATGAATAACAACCTTACTCGTATGGAGCACCCTGATTCGCAACGTGGAGGATCAATGCTAGACCGTTTCATGAGGCAACAACCGCCAACCTTCAATGGGAGTACAAATCCTACAGTAGCTGAGCAATGGATAAATTCCTTAGAGAAAATATTCCATGCCTTGGGGAGTAGTGAAAGGGAGAAGGTTGTCATGGCAGTTTACCGCCTCACTGGAGATGCCGATCAGTGGTGGTCACTGATTCAAAACACAAAGGAAGATGATGACGTATCGAATATGGAATGGAGGGAGTTCAAAGAGCTTTTCTTAGAAAAATACTTTCCTCGTGACCATCGAGCAGATATGGAAAGGCAATTTCTGAGTCTGAGGCAGAAGGAGGATGAGAATGTCGCAAAGTATGAGGCTAACTTTACAAGGTTAGCGAGGCATGCTGCCGATTATATACGTAACCCAAGGAGTAAGATTGATCGTTTCTTTGATGGGTTAAAACCATTTCTCCGACGAGCTTTAGTATCACAATCCTTCTCATCATACGAAGATATAGTCTCATGTGCTATCAAGACAGAAAAGGAATTCTCTAAGTCTTATGACAACAAAGTAAAGCAAGAGAAGAAGAGAACGGTGGAACAAGAGACAGATAAAGGGAAAAAGGGAAAGAAGGATTTTCCATTATGTGATAATTGTGGGAAGAATCACCCTGGTACTTGCCTAAAAGGAATGGGAGTCTGTTATAAATGTGGAGAAAAAGGTCACCAGGCACGTGATTGCAAGGGAAAGAAAGAGGCTGTCAAAGTTGAATGCTACAATTGTAGAGAAATGGGTCATTATGCAAATGAATGTCCTAAGCGTCAAGGAAACTTACCTCAGAAAAGGACAAGGGATCAAGGACAATCTTATGCTATTACTACAGTTGAAGCAGAATAACTAATGTATTGGTGCTTTTGGACTCAAGGATTATATTCTGGTTATAAGAATAATGTAATATATATATATGGATTGTACTACATTACTTTTTGATTTCAGTAAGGTTTTAATATGATTAAGGCAATCATATTTTTGGTATGTGACAATAAGAGAAACATTTCTTTGTTTGGGGAATCTGATAAATTGATTTTGGAATTAAGAGACCTTTTAGAGAAAGTCTGGACAGAGGTATTTTGGATAACTATAAAGGTTGGAGTGGATTAAGTTGATTTTTGGATAGTATGGTTTAAGGTTAAAAAATTTATGAAGATTATTTTTGGAGTATTATAATACTATAGTTTTAGGAAAAGGACAACCTGCAGGGTGGGGCATAAACCGTCGCGTCGGACAAAGCTGTAGGAATCGAACCCACAATCAAAGTGCGACAGGCCTTTATTTCCTACCACTAGCCTACAGGAAGTCCCTGGTTGTTACAAAATCGTTTTACTAATCTAAATGGTATGTGTTAACATTTGGAACCTTATACAATTAGGATAAATAGAATATTTTTGAGTTCCGTTACCATTTGGAGTAAAAGTTGGGTTTGTGGTAAAAATTTATTAACGAATGAAAGTATACATAACAAGTATGTATATTCCCCTACGTTCTTAGTAAATCTCATAAATAAATTCCTCAACATTATAAAAGGTAACTTGAAACAAAAATGTTGTCGGTTAACTTTTCCAACTGGGGATTCAATGACCGTTTAACCAATCACAAGTTTGTGATTTTCTTGTGGTTAAACATTCTCCTAATCCTGTTTTCTATAACTCTCCATCAGACCTTGATGGTTTGTTTCTCCTCCATATCCATATTTTCATAGAATCCTAGAATGGGCTATATCGGGTGACCTTTGTACTTATCCTGCTTTCTTTTAATGTTATATATTTATTAACCTTATTTCCGATGTGGGTTTTCCACAAAGGTATTTTCTATTTTCAGCCTTTTATTATCAAAGAAAAATTTCAAATTGCGAGGACGCAATTTATTGAAGGAGGGGAGAATGTAACACCCCGAGCTTCCACGATACGCTTCTCATTCAATAATGCAATAGCTTGCATTGTACGCAAGTTCGAGTTCTAACACACCGCAACTAATCAAAATAGCCGTTATGAATAGTAATAACCACTTTTTAAAATTATAGAAATTTTATATTTCAAAATGGACTTCATTTTTGTATTCGTAATATCGAAATTAGCCTATGTTGAATTTTTGGTATTTTTCTGAGAACTTCTAATTTTTTATGAATAGTGAAATATACATAAAAACAACTTTTTTAATCAAAATAATTTATACAGATAAATTATACTATTTAGTGGTTTTAAGGTATAATTAGAAAATATTTTTACCATTTTATCCAATGGTGGTCATTAGAATTAATTTAACATTGAAATTGGACATAAACAATTGCCAAACTTTTGATATAAATTGTTTCTTAAAAACACGCTATTTGTTGTAACAGCGGGAATTAATTATGAAATTAATTAATACAACTTATATGTTTGGAATTTTGTAAAATAGACATCATTTTTGAATTCGGAATATCAATTATAGCTTAGGGTGAAATTTTGGCCTTATTCTGAAAAACTTCAATTTTTGATGAATAGTGAAACCACTAAGTGGTAGTTAAATAACTGATTTTTCGTTTAAATGAAATATTACAACTTCTGTGATTTGATTTTCAAAAATCCGACATACATGGTTGTCATTAAGAAGTAAAATGTGGTTCAATGAGATCAAAATAATTTTTGGTGAATAGTAACTTTTAAGTTCTTAATCGCGATTAGTGGTAATTAGTGTAGTTTAAGGTATAAATAATACATTAATAATATGAAATGACCTAGACACATGTCCCAACCTCATTGGTTGAGTCATGGCCGACCAAGACAAGCCATGGCCTAACTTGGGGACCCCATGGATCCACTTTTGTTGGGAAATAACATAAATTACTTTTTATTTAATGTTAAAGTGAAAATGACACTAACATAAATTGTTCTACTAAAACAATTTTTAATTGGGGTTATACAAGTCCTAATTTTGATTATAAATAGTCATTGGAAAGCTAAAAAGATTTCCTACATCATAGTATTTGTTTTATAATTTTTAGACATTAAATAAATTAAAGTATTTATGACATAATAATGATGCAGCGATGACATCATTATTTGACGATTTAAATAAAATGAGAAGATAATGCAAAATCCGAGGCTTACACTTGTCCAAAGCCTATTGGATGAAGATATTTCGAAACCTTATCACCTTAGCCTCGAATTATATAGATGTGGGACCTTTAGAATCCGAAAAGCATTTTGAAATAATGTAACATTTCATTACTTTCCAAAAGTGCCCCTCCTCTCCACTTATAAAAGGCCCCCACCTCTCCCACCTTATTCACACCATCAAGCCATTTGGCTCGGCCAACCCCTGCCCAAATACTCTCCCAACATTCCTTCCTTACTCCTAGAAACCTCACTTTGGGCAGAACTCTTCCCAAGGAAGCCTTTAGCTCAAATCAAAAAGAGTTACCCGATTTTGAGGTAATGTCTTTTCTAATGTTGTTTTGTTTTATTTTTCTTCTCCAACCCCCTAAACTCTTTTTATTCATTTCTTTTGTAACAACACCAGTATCCTCAATATACTAGGATGTTGTTATAAGAAGGATTCGAGCTACACTTACACACACCTACATCTAATGGTTAAAGAACATACGGTTTCTGTGGATGGCGAATTTCTGCCTCACGAAGCGATGATTGTTCAACACTCATATAACACCTTCAAAGGTGGCCATTAAGATGTCACTATTTTTATATATGATTTATAATTTGTTTATGTTTTACTTATGCTTCTGTATTTCTCATTTATGTCATACTTTATGATTTCCATTATGGGTAAAACGCGATAATTTCATTTTAGGAAGTGCGGACTACCGCCCCCTCAAAGTGATTTGAATCGTTAATGCCATATGTGGGATGTATAAAGGATGGAGTAAATGGTATTATACACTATATTATACTGGAATTATATTATACATTTATATCATTATGATTTAGTTCCATTAAATATGAAATTGAAATGAAAGTAGCGTTCATGCGTACGTACGGCTTACCGTCTCCATGAACGGTGCATTTCATTTCTTACCTCTAAATGTTACGTAATATTATAAATGAATGTATATACTGGATATATAAGATATATATGACATCTAAATCATGAATATAATTCTGGATATAATGGATATTTCACCACATAAACAACTTGTAATTATAAGAAGCTTATTGTTGACTCAAGTACCAAAGATCGACAAAACGACCGTTATTAACTTAAATAATTACATAATGTTCATATCATTGTAATAAGTGATATAATAAGGATAATGAAGTTGAAAATGGTTCTTAATAAGGTATATATTAACTCTAGTTTATTATTCAGGAGGTTAAAGAACGGTTGAGTCAAGTCGGACACAAGGTAAGGGAACTTCTTAACCCAACTTCCATTCTTTGGGTTAATCTCCTACTTTCAAATTATGTCATGATATTATTATTTTTACTTTCTTTATGTGTACCTATAGTGAATACACATAATAGATCTATTTTTTAAAAATTATCTTTTTAAGGACTTCGTCTCAATCTCCTTTTATTGAGGCATATTTCGTTTTATACACAACTTTCTTTTATACGGTGTATAAACCCCTTTGACTTTTACATTTATTCAAAAGGAATCTTTTTATACGAAGCGTTTACTAAACGACAAAAGGGAATGTTTTTGTCGTACGTATGCGGCGACAACGACTTCTCCGCCGTCGTAACCGTTATTTGAGTTTCGGCTTCCTCTACAAGCCATCATTTTTTTTAATGAAAAATAAATACAAAGTTTTAACTTTCTTTTATTTTGGTATTGAAAATGGTTTTGAAAGAATTTTTATCATATCAAAGTGTTGTATTGATATCTTGTGATTGAAATGTGGAAATGTTATGTTTCCTTTATGCATGTTTTATGTGATACGATTATGTTATGGTTTATGATATGTTTAAACCTATTCATATGAGGAATGCATTGGACTTAATAAGTGACGGGTGGAGCCCGCTATAGCTCCTCGATGCATCGGCAGGTCTCATGAGGCAAACTAGTGTCTTGGCACAAGGCCTTGACAAAATCTTATTGGTGGTCTTGGCACGAGGCCTTGACTACGTGGTTATGATAGTCTGGCATTATGCATTCCATCATTATGAAAGTGGTTATTGTTATTGCATGTGATTATTCGACCAGTAGAATATCCATGTGAAGAAGTGAATGGCATTATCTCATTTTACTTTTGCCATATTATGTTGATGTTCAAGTTTAAAAGGCTTTTGTTTTAGTTATACATTGCCTTAAATGTTTATGTTTATTTATGAAAGCTTCCGCAATATTTTTATCCTTACTGAGCATCTGAGCTCACCCCTTTCAATGTTTTAATATTTTCCAGGATGTGAAGAAGTATTTTATGAATGACCGGCAGGGATAGTCAGAAGAGGATATGAGTGTGGACTATGAAGACTTTGTTTTTTTGTAGTTTTTCACTTTATGATGTAATGTAACGTTTACGAATGTATCTAGTGTTTCCAAGGCTACTAAACTAATCGGTCTTTCGAGACTTGATCTTTTGTGATCATGCCAATGTTACGAAGTAACGCACCGGCTCTGGGTAGCTGGGGTCGGGGCGTTACAATAGTCATATCATGGACTCGTTATCCTCATAGGAAAATACCCACTAGAACTACTCTTAAAAGATGTCATAATGCCTATCTCACATTTCAAAACATTATAGGTCAGTCCACACATCTAACCTATCATCAATCTACCCATGGACTAACCACCTAGGAACTCACATCTCTTTGGGGGAGGAATAACTCACCCAATGATTGTCTCAACTAGCTGAATGCTTTAAAGAATCTCATTTCCTAGTAGGGTCTAATTGAGCCAAACATGCTAATCCAACACTAATCCCTTCTCAAGGGAAAAAAAGGATTCTATAAAAGTCTACTATGTTCACTAAATTTATACCCCTTGGGGTCCATACATGTCATATAATTCGTTAATAATAACGTTATCAACCATCTTCGACTAAGGTACTAAATAAGTGTATCAGTGTTCATCATGGCCCTCACACCTTTTCCATTTATTCATAATAATATATGTGTATTTAAAAAATTATTTAAATTAGAAATTTAAATCTCACTAAGAGGAAAGACTGTATATAAAATGTTTTATATAGAAAAAGAATAAAAAATTGGGAAATACTCAGGGACCACCTACCTCATTCATACCATTTTCTTTGGAGAATGTATGGCCACTTCCCAAGTTTATCTAATACTTGTATCAGATATTGAGCACATAAATCTAGACAAAAATCTCAGAAATCAATTATAACATATTATAAATAATTATTTATATAAATTATATTAATCTCTAATTAATCCCTCAATTTTAACTAGATAGTTATAATGATTGAAAATACACTAGAACATAATAGCTCACTAAAACCTCTAGCAATGGGGGTGGTCTACTCCCAACATGAACCCAAGCCTAAGTTTCAACATCTAAATTAATTAATTATAAAAATTATTATTAATTAAACAATTAAATTCATAAGTCATAATATGAAAAAACTCAAAGGGTAAACTTGTCACACTGAAACAATGTCCAACCACACCCAGAAGACCTATTGCATACTCCATACATCATCCCACAAAAAATACCTAACAACATCAATGAATTCAATTTTCGATTGAATTTAATATAAGCTAAAATTTTAAATAAATCCATTGAGAGGCATAACTTCATAAAAATGGCATGTGACGACATGCATTGATCATATCGAGATATCCGTTAGCTAATCCATGTAAAACCCCCATCATATCGGGATGATTCCACTATACTCTATCTGAAAGGTCTCAAAACCCTAAAATAAAATTTACTAAATCAAAGATAATAAATTGAAATAATAATTGAGGAAGAATAGAGGGAGTTATCACCTAAATACTATAATAAATCACCTTGAAAATTGCCTCAATCTGAGTGGAATCGAAGACGGCAGGGATGGTATATCCCCATAGTTCATCCATATGTGTGGGAGGAAGGATAGGTGAGGGTTTACAAATTCATAGAGGAATACTTTGTATTTCACACTTTTTATGAAACCTGGAATGTTATATAGTTTAGCCAAAGTGATTTCAAAATCACGTTCCAAACATGCATCCTTAACTTTCCAATTCCACAAACACCATATGATTTTTATAAATAGTTTACCCAACCATGAAACAACTATTCAAATGACCTATTAAACTGAATTATAAGTTTCACATAATTTTAATGAAACTATATTCCAAAATTTCACAAACCTCTAAATATATAAAAGATTCATTATTTACCAGCATGATTTCTCATAATCATATGATATCCATTCATAATAAAAAAACTAAAAAATATTCTTATTTGTAATCTCAAACCTTCTGAGAATCACTTGGGCACCTAAGTCACCTCCTATTACACAAACCACTTCCAAAAACATCTCCATGGTATTCTATAACTCTTTCAATTTCAATCCAAAATATCGATTCTCAAAACGAACCTTGCTCAATAGTCATAAAATAAATTATATTTTTTATTTCATATACCATACAAGACACGTATATTTTATAATATCCCAACCATAAAACTCACCATCCTTCATAAGCCTCAATGGAATTTCAACCATCTCCATTGGCCTCCAATTATCATCAATTCATGACAATTTCATCATGATTTACTCCATAATGGTAACCAGGATTCTATTGTGAAACTCCAACCAAGAGAAAGTGTATTCTTCAAAAAGTGACATTCCAAAAATCATCATCATTTAAACAAATTTATGGTTTTATAGGACACCATATATATAAAAATATACCATAGTGTCTCTAATCAATTCATCATTCAACTCATGTTGATTCCCATCATAAGACTCTTCTAAAGAAGAACATTTATGATCCACCATAATCCAGACAACCAAAATATCTTACTGAATTTTTCTCTAGTGATCAAACAACCACATTATATGTTTCTAACTCCCCTCACTAGATCATAACAAAAAATCTCTTAAAAACTCTCATGGATAATTTTTTTGAAAATGTACCACTACACCCACCAATGAAAAATCCCATCACCTGATCAAGATGCATAAACTCTCTAAGGCATTCCAAGATTGTTAAAATGCCAAAAATGAATCCTAAAAATAACTCACTACTAGAAATATGACCTATACCAACGGTTTTGGGAAAACCATTGGTATAGGTTCTTTGAATTTGGGACCTAGACCAACGGTTTTGGCCAAACCGTTGGTCTAGGTCCCAAATTCAAAGAACCTATACCAATGGTTCGCAAAACCGTTGGTATAGACCTATACCAACAGTTTTGAGAACCGTTGGTATAGGTTCTTTGATATTTTATGGAATCTTCTTACAGGGAACATTATATAAATCAAAATTTAAAATAATTATGATTATACATATATAAATTTATGAAATTATGTTCACAAAATTCAAGTTAGGTTAGTGGTTAGGTCATTCAATAATAAACCGCAGGTACTGGGATCAAAACCCATCGAATGCTTATTTTTTTTGAAATACATATACCAAAAGTTTTATGGAAATGTTGGTATAGATTTTTCATATTAATTATACAAACAGTTTTGAAAACCGTTGGTATAGGTCTATACCAATGGTTTTGGGAAAACCGTTGGTATTGACCTATCCTCATGGCTTACTTGTCCACGGTTCTCCAAATCGTTGGTATAGGCTATACCAATGGTTTGGAGGCCTATACCAATGGTTCCAAACTATTGGTATAGGGTATTTTTCTAGTAGTGATTCTTAGTGAAATTCCATGGTTTAATCATCACTCAATTAAACCTTTTTTGTGATCTCACCACAAGCACCTATTGGAACTACGACCGTTCTATGCGGTAAATAGAGTATGGTTTGTGTTTGTTGTCAATACTCTTTGAAAGTTCATAATTTTTTCAGGAAATGGATTATACAGTTCAATCAGATAATAGTATTGATGGTGGCGTTGTTTCCCAGTGTTTGCCAAAATTTTTGGGACTGAAAATAAAAAAATGAAGAAATGTGTGTTTGGAAAAGGAAGTTGTGCAGAATAATATTATGTACCCAATGCAGCATCAAAAGGGGTTTTGTGCGCTCCATACGAATCTTATGCACACCGACAATGATGTGTCAAAAACTTGTGTGTAGGGTCATCGAGGCCTATAAATCGGAGGCTACCCCCAAGGAAGACTTAAAAAAATTTCAATTAAAATTTGTTCGCTCTTCTGCGAGAATGATTTGTGTGCAAAAGTATTCCAAAAAGTTAATCTTTCACGCAATATGTTCCTTTATTCTAAAAATACCAAGTGAACTCTTAATATAGTTGCGCTAAAGATAAGGGTTACATGGAATATTGGGGTTGTGAGAAATTCATATTTGGAAAAAATTCTCAAATCTTGCATCCAAGTTGAGGTATTGCGTTCAAGTGTAGTGTTATGATTCTTATAGAAATTTGAATATCTTTTTTGTATAATCAGTGATTTCAAGTGAATCAATTTAGGACGTTGATGCAAGAAGTGTCTCATGCTTCACTAAGAAAAAGAATTCAATGAAAATATGTCGAAGAGACCCTGAAGTCAATAAACTAAGTAAGACTTATACCAGGGAAGTGAGTAATGGGGATTCTAAGTTAGTGTTCTAAGGGACAGAGTGATCTACCCATGAATTATTGTAAAGGTAGTGTGCCTAGAATAGAGTGACTGTGGCCGAACTCTTGTACTCCACAACTAGTGAAGATTAGTATATTTTGATACGACTGACACACTATCACTGTATGCTCCTTGGACGTAGCCCTTTGTGGTGAACCAAGTAAAAGTGTTGTGTGGTCTCTTTGCATGTGAATTTTCTATTTGTTGTCCATATCTATCATACAGGTTTAATGTGTTTCTACCAACATGGGAACAAGATCTGTCAATTTAAAAGAAAAAGTTGACACTGTGATTCACCTCTCCCCCCTCAGGGCGTCCCGGGGTTCTACAAGTGGGATCAGAGGGTAAAAGTTGTTGGTGTTGAATCTGTCCTTTATTTTCATGGAGAATCCAGTCAACGTTAGGGGAGTCCCCCTCTTCGATGAAAGAAACTTTCACATATAAAAAAAGGATGATATCTCATCTAAGATCTCTTGGAATGGACATCTTATTTGTTACAATGCAAGGAATAAGAGTCATAGATCCTACTAGGTTTTGAATGATAGATACAGATATAAAGATGTTTGATACTGATGCCAAAGCATTGAATTATCTTACTACAACACATTATGATCAAATTTATCTAAAATTGATTAACTGTACTTCAGCTAAGTCTATGTGGGAAAAGATAGAGAATATTTATGAAGGAGACAACAAAGTAGAGGTAAAATTTCAATTTCTGCACAACAGGTTTGATGATCTAAAGATGCGTCGAGGTGAAAATATAGATTCATTATTCAATCGAATTACTGAAGTTGTAAGAGAAAATCGAGTACTTTGAGAAGAAATAAAGGACATCGACATTGTGAAGAAAATTTTGAGAAAGATTCCACCACTCTACAATCCCAAAGTGTATTCCCTTGAAGAAAGTGATTTGTCAAAGCTGTCTTTAGATGATATTTTAAGCAGTTTGAATGCATATGAAATGAGAGTGAAACCAGAGGATGTGACACTAAATGTTAGCAACGATATGGAATTCAAAGCCATGGAAAAACCTGATATTTTAAGAGACTTCAATAATGATTCTGATGGTTAAGGTGAGTTTCTCTCTCTCTTTTCCAAGAAATTAAAAAGAGGAAAATGAAGATTTGTAGGGAAGCTACCCTTGGCATGTTTTCATTGGTGTAGAGTTGGGCACATTTCTTCTCTTTTCTCAATGAAGTTTGATGATAATGAACGTGAAGATAGAACCTCAAAAAATCCTAATAAGATGTTTTCTTGAAAGGGAAACTTCAAGTATGGAAAGAAACTATACATGAAGATTTTTCTCTCTGAAGAAGATGATGACAGTGATAATGACTTATTTGAGGAAGAAGAATCAGAGTTCAAATATGAGAAACATGCTTCCATGATGGCTACCGTAGAAAATTCAGAATCATCATGTAACAAAGATAGATATAATAAGTTGACCACTCATGTCAATCCCAAACAAGAAATGAGGGATGATTCTCTTAATCATGAGAATAAATATTATAGATGAGAAACATGGAGAGCAGTTGTGGAAGAATCATATGACTATGTTGACCATATTGAAGTATAAATTGAATGACTGGAAGAATTTATGAAATTTTAGTCTTCAATCATTGAAAGTACAGAAGATGTTGTGGAAATAAAGCTTATAATTGAAGAACATGTAATGTTCATCAATGATTTTACCTCCAGACTAGAAGAGAGGTACAAAAAAATTGAGGGTCTTGAAGAAGAAGTTGTTACCCTTAGGGGAATTCTTGAAAGTCAATCAAATTCAAAAGATTAAAAGAATAAAACATAGTTTGGAAGATTTTAAGTTGTGGAATTACCAGTGAGAGCTAAGTGTGGTTCTGATGGAGTTGAAAATATTTTGAAAGATCAAAGACCCGTATGCATGGGGAATAGTAGAATTGGCTGTGATGCTAAATCATCACATACTGGGAATAAGATAATCCTAAATAATGGAAACCTGAAAGTTAGACATGATGCAAAGTCACCTGAAGTCCAAATAAATAAATTCCCACGCCAAAATTCATAGATAAATGAGAGATATTCAATATATTTGAGAAATAATTAGCAGTCAGAATCTTACTCAAAGAAAGGGTACATGAAAAATAATCAAAGTGAAAAGACTTTTCCACTTATGAAATGTCAGTTCTACGGATATCTATACCATACCATGTCACACTTTGAAGAGGCAATGAGTAACTTGAATGGGGGATATCTAAGAGGTCAACATAGAAGAATGAATTCATATCCAACTTCTTATAGAAGAAATGAGTTCAATGGATATTGTTTTAATTTCTATAACTTTAGCCACAAATCTATGTATTGAAGGCAAAGGAATGACTAGAAAAATTCCGACAGAGATTAGAGACAAGACAACACTCACCAACCAGATGGTGTTTCTCTTTCAAATAGGTTTTATCTTCTATAAGATGAGTGTGAGTATGATGAACCATTGCACGGTAAAATTTTATTTTAAAATACATCTTTATCCTTCACTCAAGCTAACATTTCATTGAAGGAAAAGAAGAAGATTTAGAAATACAATCTTACTAATGTCGCTATCAAGGCTACCAAGAGTAGTAGCACATGGATTCTAGATAGTGGATTCTCATCCAATATGACAGGAAATACAGATCTATTAATGAATATAAAGAAAAATGTTGATATAATAGTGATGTTCAGAAATGATGTTTCTTTGAAGATTAAACGCATTGTATGTGCTGAACTGGACAACTGAGAGGTAAAAAAGACTGATGTTCTGTATTTGCATGGTCTATGTCACAATCTTATGAGTGTGAGTCAACTTTGTGACTCATAACTAATAATGACATTCAATCAAGAGGGGTGCACTATAAAGGGAAGACTATGGAATTCTCTCATGAAGGGTTGTAGAACTAATGTAAACCTATACCAAGTTGATAGTAAAGAAAACATTTTCTATCTGATGGTTGAAGAAGAAAAAAACTTGTGGAATCAGAGGTTGGGGAACATCATGCAACAATACATGGAAAAGATATCAAAATTTAATATTGTCATGGATATCCCTGACCTAAAGTGTGAACGTGAAAAGACGTGTGATGAATGCATTTGTGGGAAGCTGGACTGCAGTTCCTATCTGCGAAATAAGAAAATAGAATCTATTCTTCTTGACCTCATTCATACAGATGTATGTGGTCTGATAAATTTTGCTGAAATGCAATGAGAAAGGTAATTTTTCCTTTTCATAGTTGATTATAATAGAATGGAATGTGTGATATTTATACACAGAAAATGAAAAGTTCTCTATTTCATGGAGACTTGTCGCCGAATTGCTGAAAATAAAACTGGGTGGACTATTAAAGTTCTATGATCTGATAATGGAGGGGAATACATGTTCATTGAGTTTGAGAAATACCTAGATAATCATGGAATGCAACATGAGGCAGAAGCTGTGAGAACCCCACAACAGAATGGTTTTTTGGAGCGTAATAATCTCCAAGTTAACAATATGGCTCGAACAATGCTAATTGAGGGTAATATCCCTCGTCTTTATTGGAAATAGGTTATTCAAGAAGCGGTATATATTCAAAACCAAACATGGATCTATATAGGTGAAAATACGACACTTTATTAGTTGTGGCATGGAAGGAAGCCCTCCTTGAAGTATTTCTGTGTTTTTGGAAGTAAATTCTTTATCTAAAACAAATAAGTAAATCAAGGGATTCATGGTGATGCAGTAGATGAAGGAATATTCCTTGGATACTCAATGAATAGTAAAAACTACAAATTCATCAATAATAGACTAGAAAAAATTGTGGAAAGTAGTGATGTAAAGATCATTGAAGACAAAACCAAAAATGCATCAAAGAATTATGATGTTGATGTGATAGAAGATGAAGAAAAATGCTGGCATGGTACATATCCAAATGATAAAGTAGATGAAGGAGTGAAAACCATTTAGAAATCACAAAATGATATTTATTCAAAAGAAGAATCAGAAGAATAAACAATTCTTGAGGAATCCTCATCCGAACCTCACTGGAAACATAGAAGAGATTAAATAGATCAATCCAATATCATTGGGGATAAAACTTCACCAACCCGGACAAGAAGAATGAAGAGTAATGCCCAATCTGTATTCCTATTAGTTGTGGAACCATCCTTATTTGAAGAAGTTGTAAAGGATGAATCATGGGTTAAATCCATGAATTAAAATTTGGATCATATTGAAAAGAACCAAACATGGGACCTAGTTAAGAGATCTGAAGTTCACAATGTTATTGGTACAAAGTGTATTTTCAAAAACAAATTTTATGAACATGAAAGTGTTATTAGAAACAAGGAACGACTAGTATGTAAAGGATATTCACAAATTAAAGGTGTCGATGTTGAAGAAACATTTTCTCCAGTGGCTAGACTAGAGTCAATTAGGCTTTTTATTTCTATGTCAATCCAAATAGGATATAATGTATATAAAATGGATGTCAAGACAACATTCTTGAATAGTGTTCCCAAAGAAGAAGTCTACATTGAACAACCAGTGGATTTTCTTCTTAGTAATGGTGAAATGAAGGTTTTCAAACTAAATATATCCTTCTATCATTTGAAGCAGGCCCCAAGAGCATGATATTCATGATTGGATTCATACACGAGGAAGCTTTAATTTATAAGACGAGGAGTGGATCACAATATTTACATAAAGAATTCTTCCAAAGATCAGTTCATGGTACTCATATATGTTGATGATATTGTTTTGAAAGAAATATGTTGGGATCATTAGATGAATTTTCCAATCATGTGAAATTGTAACTTGAAATGTCTATGATTTTTGAGATCACATACTTATTGGGGTTGCAGGTGATACAGACAAAGGACTACACTTTCATTTCTCATAAAAAATATGCAAGAGAGATACTGAAGAAATTTAATATGCATGAATCCAAACTAATGTCAAATTTGATTGAGGTTGGATCCAAAATTTTGAAGCATGAGGATGGGACTTCTGTTGATCCCACTATGTACATGAGGATCATTGTAAGCTTACTATACCTAACAATAAAACAACTAGATATTGTCTTTGCAACATTCTTGGTAGCCCATTTTCAAAGTAATCCAAAGGAAGAACATATGGTTGCAGTAAAAAGAATCATGAGGTACATTCAAGGCACTCATAATTATGGGTTATACTTTGTTGTAGGAAAGTATAATGAAATATCAACAATTTTGGATGCTGAATCGGCTAGAGATATAGTGGTTAAAAAATCCACCAGTGGTGGAGAATTCTATTTTGGGATGAAATGTGTGGGTTGTCTGAACAAGAAAAAATAAAGTACATATCATAGTATTGTTCAAGCTGAATATATATCTGCTACAAAGGCATGCACTTAGTTACTTTGGATGATGCATCAAATCACTAACATTGGTGATGAGGTGAAATAACCAATGGTGATCTACTATGATAAAAAGAGTGCAATTGATCTTATGAAGAATCTCGATTAGTATTCTTATAAAAAACATATTAAAATTAGATATTACATCATCAAGGAAAAATTTGAACAATGCATGACTAAAATGGATCATGTACGAACTGATGATCAAGTGGTTGATATGATAACCAAACCACTGTTAGTGGCTATGTTTGAGAAACATTGGTTGAACCTCAGTGTTCAGCCACCTCCTAGTGCATAAGGTGGTTATGAGATTACCCTCTCACCAATTATGTTAACTATTTTTAATATGTTTTTAGATGTGATGGAGGTTTATGGGGGAGATACTATCCATGGGGAGTTTTGAGCTGTATAATGAACATATACCAGTCTTTAGGTTTATTGTCAATAGGGGAGGAGGAATAAATTTAGGACATCTAATATACATGTAATGCTTCTTTGAAACGATGATAATTCAGTGTTATGAGAAAAATGAATACATTTAGGACATGTAATGGACATGTAATTCTTCTATGACACGATGAGAATTCTATGTTAGGAGGAGAAGGAATACATTTAGGACATGTAATGATTATATGAAATCGTAAGAGAATAGCTTGGGCATATTTAAGAATTCCAAAACATAGGAACCTGATTTGATCCCCCCTCTTTTTTTCTACACTGAGCATTGCTAATGTATACTTATAGTGTTGGATGAGTTGATTCTTGCATTTTAGGTTTTGTTAGTGGTTGGTGATCTATTGAATTTATCTGGAGATTTACAACAAACACAAAGGGGGAGATTGTTGGAACCAAAACCATTCTATATAGAAAATGGAGTATGGTTTGTGTTTTTTGTCAATCCTCTTTGAATGTTCAGAATGTTTCCTAGGTAAGGGATCATACAGTTAAAACAAACAATAATATTGAATGTGGTGTTGCTTCTAAGTGTTTGCCAAATTTTTGGGCCTGAAAATCAAAAAATGGAGAAATGTGTATTCGAAAAAGTGAATTATGCCCAAGATTGTAGGTGTCTTGGAAACTTGAGTGCAAGTCATGTTTCAGTATCAAAATTTCAAAATATGGAAAAGGAGACAAGTGCGTGGA
Source organism: Viscum album (assembly GCA_963277665.1). Lineage (NCBI taxonomy): Eukaryota > Viridiplantae > Streptophyta > Magnoliopsida > Santalales > Viscaceae > Viscum > Viscum album. Next base: position 1,000,533,688 of record OY728135.1, read on the forward strand.
AGATTTAAATTTGAGTGAAATATGATGTTGTGCAAAAGAATCTTACGTGCCCAATGCGATGTCAAAAGGAGTTTTGCGCGCTCATGAAGAATCTTACACGCACCAACAAATATGCATTAGAAACTTGTGCGTAGGGTCATCGAGGCCTATAAATAGGAAACTACCCCCATGGAATACTTAAGAAAATTTCAACAAAAATCTAGTTGCTCTGCTTCATGAAATATTTGCGTGAGAAAGAATTATAGAAATTTAATCTTGCACACATAGTGTTCCTTTATTCTGAAAAGACCAAGTAAACCCTACGGTATAGTTGCACGAAAGATAAGGGTTATTTGGAAAGTTGGGGTTGCGTGAAAGTAATGTTTCACTACAATTTTCAAATCCTGTGTACAAGTTTATATATTATACGCAAGTGTAGTGTTGTGATTCTGAAAGGATTTTGAATATTCAGTTTGTGTGATCAATTCTTTCAAGTGCATCAATTATAAGCTTTGATGCAAGTAGTGTCTCATGATGGACTGAGACAAAGTCTTCAATGAAAATATATTGAAGAGACCCTAAAGTTTATAAATTGAGTAAGACTTCTCCTAGGGAAGTTTGTAAAGGGGAGTTGATGGAATTTTTCTAAGGAACACAATGAGCTATACCTAAATTATTGTAAAGGTAGTGTGCCTAGAACAGAGTGACTATGACTAAACTGTTGTACTCCACAAACTGTGAATATTAGTGGATTTTTATATGACCGAAACACTATCGGCATACGCTCCTTAGACGTATCCCTTTGTATTGAACCAAGTAAAAGTGTTGTGTGGTCTCTTTTCATGTGATTGTTTATTTGTTTTCCATATCCATCATATAGGTTTAATTCGTTCCTACTAACATGGGAACAAGATCCATCACTTTAAGAGAAAAAGATGATAGCCTGATTCACACCTCCCCTCTCTGGGCATCCTGGGGTTCTACAACACAGACACACCGTTGACTTACCACACCCTCAATGTAGATCCAAACCAGTTACAATCCATGACCCTATCTGCATGAGGGTTATTCCTCCATGACCCATGATTTATCCATTAACATATGTAATTAATAGATTTTTTCATCCCACTCATACATAATCTTCAATACGAAACATCAACTATTTCACATTCCTATCTCATCAGGTATGTCATCTTTGGAATCCACTAAAATTCCTATACAATGAGGGTTACACCCCCTACCCATGGACATTGGTGAATCCTAGAAAAATGTATTTCCCTATACCTCTACTTGGGATCAACCTTAACAGGTTTCATTATCACATTCATGTCAGTCCTCCCATACCATGCTCGTCTAGACTGTTCACCCCGGACACCATCCATTCACATTATCATTATCATCACAAGGGAACATATCTAATCAAAACATTGATAAAAAATCCAACAAAACCCTATTAATTCCATTTTCCATGACTCTCATGTGGCCACTCACCTAACCAAAACTCATTAAGTCATGTTTAACCCGATTGCTTAACCCAACTCACACCCCCCATGAGTCATATGTCATTGAACATAGGATCATGTACCTATCCCAAATACCATACACCCCAGTATTTAAATGTCACTTAACTAGGATAACCCTAGTTCTTAAATTCTAACATTCTAAATATCTCACTCATGTCTACAAAAATCTCATGGTCTCCCACCTCTCGAGTGTCATTCCAAAAATATAAGCATACACCATTTCCCTACCCATCCTAGATCTGTCTATCCAAGATGATGATCATTTATCTTATTGGTAACTACACCAAAAATTAGTAGGGATATGAATACTGCCAATTCTACCCATATAAACTAAACATCGACACCCAAAACACCTCATGTTATTTTTATCATAAAATCATAAGGAACCTCAATACCTATATTATATACCTAGCATTACCTTTCATTCCATGATCTCATTGCCCAAAGATTCTTCCCCTTCTTCTATCTTTAAATCACTCATAAGACTGGGCCATCACTTACATTGGGTTACCCTCTCATATCACAAAGAACTAGTTAGTCCACATAGCCCATAAATCATATCTCACATAAGACAGAACTCATGTGTAGTTCATTTTATCCATTCTTAATAATCATAAGGCAACTCAGGTTTCTGAACCACCACTCTAGGGTTTTCATATATAGGTATCGGGCATTATGTTCTATGTTTTTAGACTACAAGGTAACTGATCCTCATCGGGCATCTAAATTCCAGACTACCCCTCAAGTCCCATGACTTCATCCATATATATATAGTGGCATCATAACATGGTGATCTTTATCAAGTAATAAATAACCATATAGTTTGTTTAAGAAATATTTCATAAAGAATCTATATGGTGAAACATAATATAGGTTCATGTTATCATTTTAAGTAACCAAACCCATTTTCTTTTTAGAACTAGTACCAATGAACCAAGCGCCTATATTAACCCACTAAGGGTTACTATAAAACCATTATAAAAGGAACTAAATAGTTATTATCAAGTAAAATCCCTCTATATAATCCACATGATCTATGATTAAAAGAAATATATAATAGTTCAACTGAGTATAATTCCACCAAAAATTCATATGGGAAAGCACCATATATTTTTTATTGATAATTTAAATTGTTTAACCAGGTTTTTAGTGACATCAATCACACATTGACATGTTTATGTCATGTGATTTATATATTCCAAATATAATGCATGTAAAGATGACTCTTTCTAATAATCCAAGAGAAAAAACCCATAAATCATACATGCAAAACTAAATTGCTTCACAAGAGTTGAAATCATACAACTATAAAAATGGAAACCAAGAATAGTAATATAATATCTATAGTAACTAAGACATTCCATAAGAAAAGGTGTTCACAATGCACAAGTTTGAGGCCAATCACAAGATATGACACACTCCTATATCACCTACCTACCATATACCTAATTATTAAGAAAAAACAAAAACTTTGATACCACATTGAAACATTCTTCCACCCTAGACCACTAGAGAGTGCCGAGACCAGTGGTCAACAAGTGACCTTAGGTTTTCCACCCCATACACCAAATTTTATCAACTAGAAATGAGGGTCTAAGGTTATACCATCTGGATAATATAAACTCATGTCATAGTAAATACAAAAAAATAACTAAAAAATATCAATAATAGATAATAAAAGTATGTGGAGTAAATAAAACAATACATTTTATATAAAATGTAATATAAAAACAAGCAATTATATAGGAACAAGGTTATTTTAGCATAAAGCACTAATCACCCACTAGTTTGATCAAATATAACTATTAAAAAAAATAAAAAAATAAGTCTCTTTTGATGTCCTAGATCCTCACCCCATCCATATCATGACTTCATTTGATCTATCTTGTTGAACTATCAAATCTAGTTTTATTCCCCTACTTGAATATGTGCTCAATGGGATCTGGTTGGGTACCCAATTGATATGGTGACCCAAGAAGGGTATGATCACATCACAGTAGGAAACCACCAATGGGGTCTCATGCATAACTAGAAAATAAGTGTATGAACATGTGATATTCTCAAGAAATAGATAAATAAAATGATTGTAGAAGCATAAATAAATAAACACTGTCGATACTTGGGTTCTAACTCAACACCCAGGATCAACTATACCATCTTGATCAAGTGTCGGGGTGTCTATACGCATGTTACATAACTATAATTATAATATAAATATCACCTTGAAATCATATAATAATAGGATCAGTGGTCAAATCCTAGGTAATAACATAGTCTTTTCAAAGTAGTATCCATAAATTCAAATCCTAGGTATTATTCCAAGAATTATATATAGGAATAAAAGTCTAATACAAGGGGATTTACCAATTCATTCTATATAGATATTAATATAGTTGAATATTAGGTGATTTCCTATGGCGTTATTAATCAATAAGCATCATTCCAAATCCAAGGGTATTACCCAAGGAATGTTTTTAGATAGGCATGACAATTGAATCCAATGGGATTTACTAAGACATTCAAAATAAATAGGCGTAGTTTTTGAATCCAAGTATATTTTCTAAGGCATTATAATATATTTTAAAGAGTAAATTACCAATTTTATAAAAATGATGATATATTTTATTTTTTCAATTGTTTGTGTAAAATTCAATGAGTAAGTTAAAGGTAATGTTTCCTCTGGATGTTGAAAAAGTAATCCCACTCAAAATTCATATTATGAATGGTGGAACTATCAAAATCTAGAACATCATAGATTTTAGATCTACTAATATAGAGAAAGAAATGAATATAAATGTTTTCGATGAATGTATAAACATTTACTAATATTATAAGAAAAAATATTTATACATCTAACATTACTAGAATATTTCTCAAGAGAAAAATAATGTTCTGAACAATGAAGAAGAATTATATATAATAAAAACTTGGAATAAATGTTAAATGGGTAATTTGAAAGATCCCTTTGAATAGTAAAGCCAATAGAGGGGAGATTGAAGTTCCTCTTAGTCTTTGAGGGTGTTATATTTTATTCAACAGTTTTTGAAAGTATATTTTTGAGTTGGATTTTAATATTTTAAAATAATGAAAGCATATTCTAGAAGAATAATTTCATGACTCAAAATAATAATTATAATTTAATTGAAAAAGATTCATGAGAAACTATTTATGTTCCCGAGAAGAATATTCAGAAGAAGATTTGAATATTCATTGGATTAATATTCTAAATAAGATTTATAAGTTCACCAAAAGAAGATTCAAAGTAATATTTATAAATTAATTGAAACAATATTTATAAGATTAGTTATAAATTAACTAAAAAAATTATGAATAATATTTGTATGTTCACCAGAAGAAGTGCGAAATTAATTTTCATGAGCTTCAAATTTATTGAAGGAAATTCAATATAAGTACACCATAAAATATTTGAGTTGACATGTTGAGTTTTACTTGAAGCAAATGATTTTATATCATTTTACATTGATGATTTTTCATGATTCAAAGGAATAACCTATGGTTGAATGAATATACAGAAGATTAAATACAATAAATAAATTATTGAAGTTTTTAGGAGGATAGGCATCAGAAAACAAAAATAAAATTCTAATTAATATGAAATAAAAATAAATTATTAATATTCTAGATACATATTCAGTTTTAAATATTCAAATAACAAATCACCGATTTTAATAAATGTTTTGGGGAAATTTTGAAAAGATTTGAAAATGGATTTTGTTGATATTTGGGTTGAGTACATGATTTTGGAATATTTTTTGAAGAAATTAAAAATTGATCCTTGATGTTCAAAGATTTTAATTCAAAAAAATATTATAAAATTTAAACATATAAAAAGGGATGATATTTCTAATAGAAAAGTTTAATGATTGAGAAGAATAATTTGAAAGATTCACTTATAAGAATAAAATGAAAATTGGTTAAAGAAGTTTCTTACTAGATATCTCAATTGATTTTTAGTTGAGTTGATGTTTTTTAAGAAGATGAGAAAATCATGTTTTATTGAAAGTTGATAATTATATAACATTAGGTTCCAAGTAAAGTTGATAATTATGAAATAACTCATTCTAATGAATTTTGCGAAGTCAATAACAACAAGTTATGAGGAATATTGAGAAGACTAGAGCATCATGTTTTGAATAATGGTAATAAGACCGATGTATCAAATTTTGTGGAAGAAAGTGAGAGATCTAGAATGAATTGTATAAAAAGAGGAATAAGGTGGGGGTAAAAGTACTCTGAGATAAGAATAATTTTCAGTTGAATACCAATTTAAGATTATGGAGCTATTGTCAACCAGTGGGATTCCATAAAATAGGAATTATATAGTCATTGTAATGTATGGAAACTTAGTGTGTGGGATTCACACTATAAGTTAAGGATAAAATAATCCCACAATACTTATAATTGATAAAAATATTATTAGGGAAAAATATTTGGCACAATGTGATTTGACACTATAAGGAGTATATTCTCTCATTGAGGTAGATCATCATTAAAATATTTGTGTAATGTTAAATTTTATTATCTTTTTAGAATAATAAAAAAGTGGATATGGTTTATAATTAACATTTATACATCATAACAATTGATATAGGTTTGAAAAAATTAAAGGAATGAATCAATTTAAGTTTAACATAACCAGTAAAAATTTGGTTACCCCATATTCACCCCCACCCCATTGGGTGACTACATGATCCCCTATGACTCATAATTATTATCAGATATTAGGTTCCCTATATTTCTTCTATAATTTTATTCCCAATAGTGTTTTTCAAATATTTATATAATTTTCATATTTCTAGAAGCGAAAGAAATATTTCCTCTATAAGATAAGGAATTTAAACATACACTAAAAGAAGAAAAATTTAACATTGGTTGTGGAAACATTGAGTTTTCAGAAAAAAAACATGAAAAAATATTAATAAAGAAACTAAAAAAATATATGAAATTCATCCTCTTAGAATATGTATAAAGTGGATACAATTTTACCAGATATTAAACATAGTTGATGTTATATTGAAAAATATTTTTATAATAATAATCAGAAATAAGAATATTCAAACAGTGGTGAGTATGAATCCATTCAAAAAATTTAGTAATTTTATACTAAAATTAATTGATACATACCAAATTTATCTTTTTATTTCTTCACATAAGTACATATAAATATCATGTGAATATCGGATAAATAATCACAAATTGAATTATAACTTGGTGAGATAGAAGATTCCGTGGAAATAATATCTAAAAATGAAAACTCCACATATAGATTTTAGAAGAAAGTGAAATTTTTTTCACTATGTTAATGAATTACTTCTTAAAATAATAATAATAATAATTAATTTTTTGAGAATGATTTATATTTGAAAATTTTACTATAATATTTTGAAAGAATAAAAAATACTTTTGATGTCATGAACTCTCAATTAGAATCCAAATCTTGAAGAAATAAAAGAGAATGAAAAATCACTACTGAAAGATAGTTAAATTCATGATGAAAAGATTAATAATGTATATATATATATATGTAAAATTTAAAAAATATTTGATTTTAATTATTTATTCACAACACTCTATAAATAAAAGATAACTCTTATGGAATAATCTTAGAAAATGATAATTTGTGAAGGGGATGTGTAAACAGAAGTTATTATGGAAAATATCTATAAAATAAATGATTCCCACAAAGAAATTTTTGATGTTAATAATACTCAATTAGATATCATGGTCAAATTAGCAAAGGAAAAATATAGTTTCTTGAATGGGGTGAGTAAGTTTCACGAAGAAAAGATACAAATGTTTAAAGTTAAATGTGAGTACTAAGTGAGGTGTATTGTAGATAATAATAAAAAATTAAATTTATAGTTCCTTTAGAATGATATGAAATTGAGAAACATAGAATATAATAAAGTTTAATCATCACTTAAAGATGAGAAAATAGATATTATGTGAATTACTAAATGGAATCTTACTTTTAGAAAGACTCAATGTAATAGTAAAAAAATTGAAATTGTTGAAATTTTCTTCTTCCTATAATTTGAAGAAGAAGGTATCCTCATGTTTAGATTAATATGTATACACTAAAATATTGAATAATATAGGTTTTAGTTCCAACTAAAGATGAATGAAAAATATTAATAGAAACACACCAGTTCTGTAAGGCTGTAGAAAGTACGAAGGGAATAAGTTTCCCATAATGTTTCTATAAGAAATATATTCCATAATAACCCCCCATTAGAAAAAATTATACTCAATAGAAGAAGAGGGTATTTTTATAATAGTTTAGGGATTTTGGAAAGTTTGAGCACTAGGGCATCGATTATTGGAATAATTTATAAACTTCCAAAAATTGAGAAGGCCTACATTAAAGGGGTGTCAAGAGGAAGTTAAGATGCACTAAACTAATTTTAAAAAAAGTTTATAATATAAGGAATATATATTGTAATATAATAAATTTAAATATCATCAAAATTTATTTCAATATTGTTGAAGTAGAGGCCATAGTAATGTTGAGTGCTAGTTTAAATTTACCAAGAATAATTCTATTATATGTAGAAAAGGTAATTCATAACATCTAAGGAAAATAAAATGGAAGATATACTCTAAGTCTACCTTGTAGTTTAAAGTAAATAAATATGTCAAGACGAATATACCAAAGATGAAAAAAAATATGTCACTTTAAGGAAAACATAGTACTTATTGGGAAGAAATAGACACAACATGGACATTGATAAACTCACAATGAATGTTTAAGTCAATGGAATCAATATAAAGAAATAAAATGGATCAATTAGGGAAAGAAACAAGTAGATTTTATTGGTGGAAGAAATATTTAATGAAGAAGTTGAGGTACACCCAAATTTACCACCAAATGTAAACTTATAAAAAGTCTAGTAGTTATGTGGAAGGTGTACTAAGGATGGACATACCCTATAAAATTGTATTATATGGTTAAAAGAGTAAGAGAAATTGATAAATAAAATGATGTATGTTTTGGAAGCTATAATGTTTTTTCTTAAAGAAAAATATATATGGAAAAATAAAGTTGAAAATATTATAAATATTTTCACAGATGTATGGCCATAATAATTGGAGGAATACATGAGAATTAATGTAAAATAAAAAAATAATGAGTCTTACTAGCAGACATGAATAAAAAATCATCACACAAAGTGTAATTCTCTGAGAATAGTTACCCAGAGTCAGTGCATTATTACGTATAATTGTCATGATAACAAAAGATCAAGTCTCTAAAGACCAATTAGTCTAGTTGCCTTGGAAGTAATAGATACTTTCATAAGGTTTACATGACATCATAAACTGGAAAACAACAACAACATTGTTTCCATAGACAACACTAAGATCCAATAGACTATCCATGCAGGGCAGTCATAATATACTTCTTCGCATACTGGGAAAAATAAAACATAGAAAGGGGTGAGATCATATGCTTAGTAAGGATAACAATACAGTGGAAAATTTCATAAATAAGCATAAACATTTAAGGCAATGTATAAAACTCAAACAAAATCCTTTTAAACTAGAACTTTAGCATAATATGGCAAAGATAAAATCAAAATAATTCCATTTAATTACTCACATGGATATTCTAATAGTCAGATAATCACATTTAATATCAATAGACACTTTCGTAATGATGGAATGCATAATGCCAGACTTCATAACCACATAGTTAAGGCCTTGTGCCAAGACAACAAATAAGATTTTGTCAAGGCCTTGTGTGAAGACACTAGTTTTTCTCATGAGACCTATCGATTCATGGAGGAGCTATAGCGGGATCCACTCATCACATACTAAGTTCAATGCATTCCTCATATGAAAAGGTTTAAACATAACATAAACATTATATTAAAATTGGCATACGAAATGTCAATAATTTATCCATAAACCATGAATGGTATGAAATAACACATCCACAATCAAACATATCACGAAACCTTCATTACAATATGGAAGTTTTGCATCATAATAAATCAACATCAGACAAAATTAAAATCCATCAAAGGATGTTGACATAGAAGAAATCAAAACCTTTTTAGAGAAATATCTCTTTCTATATTGAAATCATTTAAAAGTCACATAATTATAGAAGAAAACATTTATATTTGAAAATATTTTTATAAGCATGTAAGTGAGGATTTAATTATGTTATAACGGTGGAAAATAGTTGCACCTTCCGTATAAGTTAAAAAAAGACATTCTTACCTTACTTTTGTTGAAAAGGTTATAAAGGTCCTTGTTTGGAAAATGACAAAAAGAATCTTTTATAAACATATTATAAAATTCAAACAAGGGTATAAATGACTTTAACCCATAGTCTATAAAATAGTAAGAATGTTTTGAAATACATTTTTAAGAAACATGGATGTGGATGATAAAAATTTCCCAGTAGATAATTATATATAAACAACCTCGGATAATGAAGAGATTGTGAAATTAACCCTTATCTTGTACTTTTTCTTGGTTGAGGGTAGGTTAATCTCTTGTATAATGGTGGAATAATTGTAATTAAATTATAAAAGAATCATATACATTAATATTATATAATATATGATCTTTTAACACTGCTTTGTTAATAATATCTTAGTATTATCGTCGTTTCAGGTGTTAATAGATTCATTTTCATTTATATTCTTTGTTATCTGAGTCATATTTGTTATGGATGTGATGTATCTTATTCATATCCAGAAATGATATCAAGTATTTAAACATTATTCTTAATCATAAAATGATAAATAGTCTTGAATGGATACGATGGGAAATGAATCTCATCGCGTTCATGGAGACGGTAATCCATACGTACACACAAGCGACAATATCATTATTAAAATAATATATAATTGGATGTTATATCATATATAAAGAATAATTATCATGTTATATTTATTATTTACATCAATTACACATCATTATTATACCCATCCAAATAATAATGTATTGAATAACAATTACACCACGACGTGGAGACGGTAATCCGTACGTACACACGTATGGTGACATGTCATTCAAAGGATGGATAGAATAATGAATATGGTTGTAACATATTCATAATAAAATCACAGTATATAGAAGATACTGGAGTTCTTATTTTTTAATGTAAACAACAAAGAAAGAGGAAGTGGAAGAAGAAAGGAACTTGTTAGTGGTGATGAAATATTTACCTCTTCTTCAGGTTCTTCCTTTTGATTTGATCAAAAGGGATACTTAGGTTTGATTTATGACTAGAGGAGGGCCTCTAGGATTAATGTAGGACATTTTATATGGTATTTGGGTAGGGGTTGGAAGAGACAAATGGATTTGAAGGTGTGAATTAGAGAGAAGGGGGAGTGCCCTTTTATAAGAGGTGTGAGGGGAACCTTAGGAAAAGCTAGAAATATTATTTTATAATAAAATACTTTTCAGTTTTTAATGGCTTAAAAATGAATTAATTAAAGGATAAGGTGGGGATGGGTTGGAAAAAAATCAAAAAATAGGTTTTATATGGGTTTGGGTCACTATATTAACTTTATCTTTTAGATTTAACTCTTAGTTAAATAGTTTGACATTTACCATGTCTCTTTATATTTTTATATTATATGGTTAATAAACTTACTATAAACTTCAAAGAGAACCTAAAGTGGTTAATTAATGAAATATATAATATTATTTAATACCTTTGGACGAACCTTAAATTTTTAGGAATATAATATCAATTAATAATATAATATTTTTTTTAAAAACACTTTTATGTCAATTTTGACATTATTTGATATTTTGTTTTTTCTATATTCATAACAGCATTATTACTTCGAAAACAATTCATCTAACAAAACCTAACATGTCATATTAACCTATAAAATTAGTGGAATTCATAAAAATTCTCAAATTACATTTATTTGGATATTTATAATATCAATTATTTTAATATTTCATTAATTAGGTAATTACTTTTCATCATTGTGTCCTAAATAAATTAAATTATTTAAAATATAAAAAATATAAATAAAATACCATTATGTAGGAAATCGTTTTATCTTTATAATGAATATTTATATCTTAATTTATCTTATGTGTAACCATATATTAAAAATGGTTTAGTTATTAAACATTAAATTTAACACTTTTAACTATTCTTTGAATTAAATAATAATAAATGTCCTAATCTAATCCAAGTGGACCTAAAGGATCACATCTTATTCCTAAGGTTGTTTTTGGTCAAATTACACTTATCCAATAGAATTAGGACATGTTTTAGGGTAATAATAATATCATTTTTACCCTTAATTACCCTATTTCCTTTTAACCGTGGTAAATAAAAGTAGAAAGTTACTATTCACAAAAAATTATTTTCACCTTATTGAACCACATTTTACTTACTAATATCAACAGTGTCTCTTGGATTTTTGAAATTCAACTCAGAGTAGCGGTAAAATTAAGTTTTATGTAAATTTTCAAATGCTCCTAGAAGGTGGGTAAAAGACGGTAAAAAGTTCAATAAAATTTTTATATATCTAAAATTATTATAAACTGACTCTAATGAATTTAATTGAACTTATATAGGTATTATGTATCTATTTTTACCTAAAATAAATTAAAATAAAATAAATAATTATTTTAAAAAATTTAGTTTTAAACTATAACTCAGCGTTTTTCAATATTCATCAAAAATTGAATGTTTTCGGAAAAATACCAAAAAATCACCCCAAGCTAATTTAGATACTCCAAATTGAAAAATGAAGTCCATTTTGAAAGATAAAATTTATAAAATTTTAAAAATTAGGTATTCCTATTCATAACGGCTAGTTTGATTTGTTGTGGTGTGTAAGAACTCGAAGTTGCGTACAACACATGCTATTTTATTATTCAAAGAGAAGCATACCGTGTAAGCTTGTGGGTGTTAGATTCTCCCCTCCTTCAAATAATTTCATCCTCGAAATTTCTAGAATATTACTGCATAAAAAGACTCGGGTAGTTCTTCATCATGAGTTCCTCAGGTTCCCACGTTGCCTCTTCTAACTTATAGTTTCTCCATAGAACATTTACCAGACGAGTCATCCGATTTCTCAGCACTTGTTCTCTTGTATCAAGAACCTTGATAGGATCTTCGCAATAAGACAGGTCGGGTTCCAGTTCTAATTCCTCATAGGTGAGTACATGTGTTGGGTCAGGCATGTATTTTCTCAATAGTGATATGTGGAATACATCGTGAACTTTGGAGAGACTTGGCGGCATTTCCAAACAGTAAGCTACAACCCCAATTCGTTCTTGAATTTTGAAAGGTCTGATGTACCTGGGACATAATTTTCCCTTCTTACCAAAATGTATCACACCCTTCCATGGAGATACCTTCAAGAAAACATGATCTCCTACTTGAAATTCCAAATCCTTCATTCGGTTATCGGTATAACTCTTCTGCCTACTTTGAGCTGCTTTGATGAGGGTTTGGATTACTTTCACCTTTTCCATCGTTTACTCAACAAGTTCTAAGCCTAAGAGTTTTCATTCACCAACATCATCCCAACAGGTTGGTGTGCGATAGCTCTTTCTGTATAACGCTGCATATGGTGCCATCTGAATACTTGAATGGAAGCTATTATTATAGAAAAATTCTACCAGAGGGAAATATTGATCTCCCATACCTTGATATTCAAGTGAGCATGGTATCATCATGTATTATAAGGTTTTAATAGTCCGTTCTGATTATCGAACAGTTTGGGGGTGGCAGGGATTTCTCAAATGAAGTTCAGTAACTATGGATTTTTGAACACTTTCCCATAATCTTGATGTAAAACGTGGATCACGATCAGAAAAAATCGATAGGGTACACCATGAAGTCTCTCAACTTTATTAATATATAGTCTTGCTAGACGTTCAAGTGGTAAATTTTCTCTTATAGCAAGAAAATGTGCTGACTTTGTAAGACTATCAATAATGATCCATATTTCATCATTCCATCTAGGAATCTTCAGTAGTCCCATGACAAAGTCCATCGTAATATCATCCCATTTCCACTCTGGTATGGGAAGTGGTTGCATGGATCCTCCAAGATGTTGCCTTCTAGCTTTCACTTATTGAAAACCCATACATCTTGACACAAAATCAGAAATTTCCCTCTTCATGTGGTACCAACAAAAATTTTCCTTTAAATCTCTATACATTTTGGTGCTACCAGGGTGTATAGAGAAATTGGAAGTATGAGCATCGTCCAAAAAGTCTCTTTTTAGATCAGGTATATCAGGAACACAAAGTCTCTTTCCAATTTTCAAAATTCTATCTTCATACACAAAGTCACTCAATCTCCCATCATTCATAGCTTTAATCTTCTTTTGAAACTCTTCATCATTGGTCTGAGAAGTCTTTATCCTTTCTAGTAAAGATGGTTTGGCAACCATTTGAAATATTATTTATGTTTCCTCTTCCACGATGATTCCCATATCCATCTTTACTAGATCCATGTATATAAGATCCTTTTCAACTCTCATCTTGTTCAAAACTCCATGACCCTTTCTACTCAAAGCATCTACCACCTTATTTTCCTTCCCCAAGTGGTAGTGTATAGTGCAATCATAATCCTTGAGTAGTTCAATCCATCTCCTTTTCCTCATTTTGAGTTCTTTCTATAAAAAAATATTCTTCAAACTCTTGTGATTAGTATATATCTCAAAATTTTCACCATTGAGATAGTATCTCCAAATCTTCAATAAAAAGATTACAGTAGCTAACTCAAGATCATGAGTAGGATAGTTTTTCTCATGAATATTTAGCTGTCTTGATGCATAGGAAATAACCCTATCATTCTACATAAGAACACAACCAAGTCCTTTCTTTAAAGCATCACTATAAATAACAAACCCATCATTCCCCGATGGTAGAGTCAATATAAGAGCATTGACTATTCTTCTCTTTAGTTCTTCAAAAAATTATTCACATTCTTTTGTCCAAAAAAAATTTAACCCCTTTTCACGTGATCGTTGTTAATGGGTTAGCCAACTGAGAAAAATTCTGGATGAAACGTCGATAATAACCTACTAAACCAATAAAACTGCGTACCTCAGTAATACTCATCGGTGCTAGCCATTATTGGATTGCCTTGGTATTAGAAGGATTAACAGATATTCCATCCTTAGAAACAATATTTCCAAGAAAATAAATCTCTTGAATCCAGAATTCATAGTTGCTAAACTTTCCATATAATTCATGTCTTCTCAGAGTTTTTAGGATAATGCGCAATTGATTTTCATGATCTTTGTAGCTTTTGGAGTATACCAAGATGTCATCAATAAATACCATTACAAATTCATCAAGATATTCATTTAGAACTCTATTCATTAGATCCATGAAGATATAGGGTGAATTAGTCAATCCAAAAGGCATTACTGTAAACTCATAATTCCCATACCAGATTTGAAATGATGTTTCCAGAATGTCTTCCTTCTTCACACACAACTGATGATATCTAGATTGAAGGTAGATGTTTTAAAAGTACTGAGTTCCATGAAGTTGGTCAAATAAATCATCACTGTGAGGTAGGGGATACTTGTTCTTTATTGTTATAGAATTAATCTCCCTGTAGTCGATGCACAACCTCAAAGATCCATCTTTCTTATTAACAAAAAGGACATGGGCTCCCCATAGAGAAACACTAGGGCGAATAAATCCCTTATTACTCAATTCCTCAAGTTGTTTCATTAGTTACACTAATTCTACAGTGGCCATTCTATAAGGGGTCTTATATATGTGCCTTGAACTAGGAATTAAATCAATGGAAGACTCAATTTCTTATTCTCAAGGATGTCCAAGTAAATCTTTTGGAAACACATCAACATATTCTTTCACAATAGGTACATCCTCTATTTGAAAATTCTTTTCCTTACCCATAGTTATTTCATTCTCCACCTCCCCAATAATTGAATTTAGTTGAGCTAATGGGGGTAGGTCTAGATAAGAATTTGGTGGTGATGTTTCTGCTCTAAAGATAAGGTACTCCTTATCACATTAAAAAACTATAACCTCCTTCTTCTTACAATAAATTTTTTCATCATGGTTCGAAAGCCAATCCATACCAAGGATGATATAAAATTAAATCATGGGTATGACGATCAGATCAGTAGATAAAGAACATTTATATGCCTTAATGGGGACTGATTCACAAAACATTGTTACAATGATACTTCCCTTATGAGTTTTGACGGACAACTCCCTGGTTAAATCAAATTGGAAATATCTAATTTTTTAGCAAATTGAGAAGATAAGAAACAATGCGATGATCCAGAATCAAATAAAGCATTTTCTAAACTTGAGGAAACCACTAAATTACATGCCACCATATATTTTGAAGCTTCAGCCTCAGCAATAGTGATAACATAATATTGGCATGGATACCTTGGCCTTTTCTATGGTAAGTTCTCTTGATGCTTATGACATTAATTGGCATAATGTCCCCTTTCTCTAAAATTGTAGCATTCAACATAGACTGCCTCTTTATTCCCCTTATAATCACGATCATGGTGGCCTTTTTCACAACACTTGTAATAGACTCCCATTTCCTTCAAGAAAGTACCAGGGTGTTTCTTCCCACATTTACTATAGGATGGATATTCAACTTTTCCCTTCTTCCCCTTATTTCCATTTCCAGAGTGTTCAGCAGATCTCTCCTTCTCTTGATTTGCTTTAAAGTCATAATATTTATAGAATTCTTTTTCTATCCTGATAGCACATGAGACAATATCTTTGTACGACGAGAAGGATTGTGAGACTAATACTCAACAGAGAAATGGTTTTAACCTATCAATGAAACGATCAATCTTACTTCTTGGGTTATGTATATAATCTACTACATACCTCGCTAACCTTGTAAATTTAGCTTCATACATTGTGACATTCTCATCCTCCTTTTTACTCAGACTCAGAAATTGTCTTTCCATATCTGCTCGATGGTCAAGAGGAAAGTATTTTTCTAAGAAAATCTCTTTAAACTCCCTCCACTAAAAATTTGATACTTCATCATCTTCCTTTGTGTTTTCAATCGATTACCACCACTGATCAGCATCTCCAGTGAGAGGGTAAAATTTCATGAAAACTTTTCACTTTCACTACTCCCCAAGGCATGGAATATTTTCCCTAAGGAATTTGTCCATTTCTCAGCTACTAATGGATTTGTATACCAATTTAAGGATGGGGGTTTTTTCCTCATGAAGTGATCTAACATTGATACTCCATGCTGTGGATCTGGGTGCTCTATACGGGTAAGGTTATTATTCATAACCAGAGTGAGTTTTCCCACTATGATGATAAGTTGATCAACACCAGTTGTATTACCAGCTCCACTATAATTTTCTTGAGTAGGAGGGAAATAAATACATAGAGTGCATGCATTAAAATGATTTCCATTCCTTCTACTAGGCTCAATTTCTAAACAATGGCATAATCTAGATTATTATATGAATTGAAATACATAATTCCAAACTTTAAAAACACTTAACATGAATTGAACAATTTATGGATATAATCCATAATCATAAACAAAATGTTTTCTTTGAGGAAGTATATACTCATAAAACCTTCATAATGGTTTTTAAATAAAGTGAGAATTATCCTATGCATATCCCCTAGGAGTGTTGTAACCAAGAGTGCAGTAAGGCCCGTTGTCTTACACCAGTCCCCGTTCGAGTCTAGCTCAAAGAGGTGTTTTTGGGTTTAACCCCTAGGTACATCTGTGCTAGAGCTGCCTCTACCTGCTCGTGTCCATATAGGGATGTATTTCTTGGAAAACTCAAAAAATATTTACAATACCAAAATTCTTGGAAGTTCTTCTATAATAATCCTCAAAGTCCATCTTAGGGCTAAGTGCTCTAATTAGAGTTTATCTAAATATAGTTTCCAAGGTTTGTACTAAACTTCCTATGATACCAAATTTAATGCCTTGACCCTAGTTACCCAGAGTTAGTGCATTATTACGTATCATTGGAATGATCACAAAAGATCAAGTCTCAAAAGACCGATCAATTTAGTAGCCATGGAAGTACTAGATACCTTCATAAGGTTTACATTACATCATAAAATGGAAAAATACAACAACATTGTTTCCATAGACAACACTGAGATCCCAAAGTCTATCCCTGTAGGTTATTCATAATATAATTATTCTCATCCTAGTAAAAATAAAACATAGAAAGGGGTGAGCTCAAATGCTCAGTAAGGATAACAATATAGCAGAAACTTTCATAAATAAGTATAAACAATTAAGGAAATGTATAAAACTAAAACCAAATCCTTTTAAACTTGTACTTCAGTATAATATGGAAAAGATATAATCAAAATAATTCCATTTACTTACTCACATGAATATTATACTAGTCTAATAATGACATGCAATATCAATAGCCACTTTCATAATGATGGACTGCATAATGCCAGACTTAATAACCACATAGTCAAGGCCTTGTGCCTAGACTACAAATAAGATTTTGTCAAGGCCTTGTTCCAAGACACTAGTTTTTCTTATGAGACCAACTGATGTATTGGGGAGCTATAGTGGGCTCCACCCTTCACATACTAAGTCCAATGCATTCCATACATGAAAAGGTTTAAACATAACATAAAAATTCGTATTAAACTGGCATAAGAAATGTCAGTACTTTTTCCATAAACCATGAATGGTATGAAATAACACATCCACAGTCAAACATATCACAAAACCTTCAATAAAATATGGAATTTTTGTATCATAATAAATCAACTTCAAACAAACTTAAAATATATCAAAGGATGTTGAGATAGATGAAATCAAAACCTTTTTAGAGAAATATCTCTTTCTATTTTGAAATCATTTAAAAGTCACGTAATTATAAAAGAAAACATTTATATTTTAAGATATTTTTATAATATTGTAAGGGAAGCTTTGATGATGTTATAATGGTGGAAAATAGCCACACCCACTGTATAAGTTAAAAAAATACATTCTTACCTTAATTTTGTCGAAAAGGTTATAAAGGACCTTGTTTGGAAAATGACAGAAAGATTCCTTTATAAACATCTTATAAAAGTAAAACAATGGTATAAATTACTTTAAACCATATTTTATAAAATAGTAAGAATGTTTTGAAATATATTTTTATGAAATATGGATGTGGATGATAAAGAGGTCCCTGTAGATAATTACATATAAACAACCTCGTATAATGAAGAGATTGTAAAATTAACCCTTACCTTGTAAGTTTCCTTGGTCTAGGGTATTTTAACCTCTTGTATAATGGTGAAATAATTGTTATTAAATTATAAAAGAATTATATACATTAATATGATATAATATATGATCTTTTAACATTGCTCTGTTAATAATATCTTAGTATTATTGTCATTTTAGGTGTTGAAGAATTCGTTTTCCTTTATATTCTTTGTTATGTAAGTCATATTTGTTATGGATGGGATGTATCTTATTTATAGCTATAATTATATCAAGTCTTTAAACATTATTTTTAATCATCAAAAGAAAATTAGTCTTCAATGGATACGATGGGGAATGAATCACATCGCGTTCGTGGAGACTGTAATCCGTACCTACACACGAGCGACAATATAATTCTTAAAAGAATATATAATTGGATGGTATATAATATATAAAGAATCATTATCATGTTAAATTTATTATTTACATCAATTACACATCATTATTATACCCATCCAAATAATAATGTATTGAATAAAAATTACACCACGACGTGGAGACGGTAATCCGTACGTACGCACGTATGGTGACATATCATTCAAAGGATGGATAGAATAATGAATATGGTTATACCATGTTCATAATAACATCACAATATATAGAATACACTGGAGTTATTATTTTATAATGTAAACAAAATAGAAAGAGGTAGTGGAAGAAGAAGAAATGAACTTGAAAGAGGTGATGAAATATTTACCTCTTCTTTGAGTTATTCCTTTTAATTTGATCAAATGGGATCCTTAAGTTGGATTTATGACTAAAGGATGGCCTCTAGGATGAATGGAGGACAATTTATATGGTATTTGGGCAAGGTTTGGTAGAGCCAAATGGATTTGAAGTTACTAATTAGAGAGAATGGGGAGTGCCCTTTTATAAGAGGGGTGAGGGGCACCTTAGGAAAATCTAGACATATTATTTTATAATAAAAATAATTTTCGGTTTCTAATGGCTAAAAAATGAGTTAGTTAATGTCTAAGGTTGAGATGGGTCGAAATCCAATAAAAAATAGGTTTTAGAGAGGTTTGGATAACTATATTAATTATATCTTTTAGATTTAACTCTTAGTTAAATAGTTTGACATTTACCATGTCTCTTTGTATTTTTATATTATATATTTAATAAACTTACTATAAACTTCCATGAGAACCTAAAGTGGTTCATTAATGACATATATAATATTATTTAAGACCTTTTTCTAAACTTTATATTTTTAGTAATAGAATATCAATTAATAATATAAAATTTGTTTTAAAAACTCTTGGTTGTTAGTTTTGACACTATTTGGTATTTTGTTTTTTAATTCATAAAAGTGTTATTAATTCAAAATAAAAATCATATAACCAACCCTAAAATGTCATATTAACCTATAAAATTAGTTTAATTCATAAAAATTCTCAAATTACATTTATTTGGATATTTATAATATCAATTAGTTTAATATTTCACTAATTAGGTTATTACTGCATCATCATTGTGTCATAAATAAATTAAATTATTTAATATATAAAAAATATAAATAAAATACCATTATGTAGGAAATATTTTTATCTTTATAATGAATATTTATAGTCGAATTTATCTTATGTGTAACCTTATATTAAAAATGGTATTGTTATTAAATTTTGAATTTAACACTTTTAACTCTTCCTTGAATTAAATAATAATAAATGTCCTTATCGAATCCAAGTGGACCTAAAGGATCATATTTTATTCCTAAGTTTGTTTTTGGTCGAATTAAACTTATCCAATAGAATTAAGACATGTGTTAGACTAATAATAATATCATTTTTACCCTTAATTAACCTATTTACTTTTAACCATGGTAAATAAAAGTAAAAAGTTACTATTGACCAAAAATTATTTTCATCTTATTGAACCACATTTCACTTACTGATATCAACTGTGTCTCTCATATTTTTTAAATTCAACTCATAGAAGTGGTAAAATTATGTTTTATGTAAATTTTCAAATGCTTCTAGGAGGTGGGTAAAAGACGGTATAAACTTCAATAAAATATTTATATATATAAAATTATTATAGACTGATTCTAATGAATTTAATTGAAATTATATAGTTATTATATATCAATTTTTCCTAAAATAAATTTAAATAAAATAAATAATTATTTAAATAAATTCGGTTTTAAACTATAACTCAGTGTTTTCCACTATTCATAAAAAATTGACAGTTTTCAGAAAAATACCAAAAATTCACCCTAAGATAATTTCGATACTCTGAATCCAAAAATGAAGTCCATTTTGAAAGATAAAATTTATAAAATTTAAAAAAGTGGGTATTACTATTCATAATAGCTAGTTTGACTGGTTATGGTGTGTTAGAACTCAAAGTTGCATACAACACACCCTATTGTATTATTCAAAGAGAAGCATACCGTGGAAGATTGGGGTGTTACATAAAGTGGAAGGTGAAAATAAGAAGAAGAATTACATTCCACCCAAGAACATTTAATGATTGTAAATTTATGTAATGACTTGTATTTTGTGTGTGTTACTTTTAAATGTTATATTAATTAATCTAGAGACCAGGTGCTAAGACGTTGCTCGATTCCAATGTCCGGTTTGTCTAGAATAAATGTTTAAAATATATTATAATATTAAACAGAACACACACATGATTTTTGGAAAAAGTAGAATAACTTCTAAACGATTTCCCATATCAGAAATATGAGGGCACCATTACATTCAGAACATAAGCTTTACCCCATGTGCAACCTAACATTTGTCATCCTTTGTTGATTGTGGAAAACCTATACATGCATTTTAATGAATAAAATAAGTTGATGAAAAAATTATTTTATTTCTATTTCATCGATATAGCGATGCAATGATAGATTTTCTTTTAAATAAACTTTTAGGCAGAGATCCAAGGTTAGGATCATAATTATAGAAAACACTAGAGGCCCTTGAGATAGAAACCTCGATAATACTCTTGGGAGGTGACACCATAACCTTTGATCAATGATCGAAGAATGCCATTGTCGATGGATCTCACTAACAGTGACGATGCAACAATCAATCTTCATCAGTGAGTGATCCAAAATCTAGGTAGGATGAATTATTTCAATAATTCTTTCTCATTTTTAATTTATCTGATGAACGTAGACTAGTCCATTAATATATTAGCTCGTGGATCGATTGTTCTTGCACGATGGGATGTTATTTGTGGGGTTTATCTGAATTCTTATTATGGACAATTTTTTTCAATTTTTTGATCATTCATAAGGAATGAATCATTGTCGGAATGAACATTAGTTGAGGTTCATTCCTTAGGGTTTGTTCCTTATGAATTTCCTCCCCTGATTTCTTCTTCACATTCTTAATTCTTCCCTGAAACTATGAACAATCCATCATTCCGCCATTGATTCATGGAAAAACGATATGAAATTTGAGATCTAGCATCGAGACGACCCGACAGAGGTGTGAATATGACGTTTATGAATAGATAGAAATGAATAGCGATAAATTTTTAGTTATGTGGTTTCAAATCAAAATGTATTAAAATAGATTTTTGAGCTGATTAAAAGCTCAAAACCCTTGGTTTTGGTGTTAGGGTGGTGAAATGAACCTTGATCTTGAGTTTTGAGGAGAACCGAGTACCAGAACAGAACCCAGGTGATCACCTGAGGCAAGCATGAGGAAGAAGATGAGTTCTGGAAAATCTAGAAGACTAGGTGTGTAGTCCAGCCTACACAGCATGTGTAAATCGTTAAACCACTTGGTTTATACCCTAATAGGTACATGATCATGGGGTGGAGTGAACAGGTTGAAAATGTGGCATGTTCCCACCCCCCAAACATAACATGGCCTTAACTGGTTACATGGATTACCCTATGTACTGGTACAAGGGAAATGTTACATGGGTTGAGACTGTGTGCTGACACATGGACAGAGTACACAGGTGGACCGCATAAGGAAGGACATGGTATTTGAATTCATCTACATATCATGTACCCATATTCTACAAGAAATTTTCTAATGACATGGTCCGTTGTACATGGGTAGTACCTAGGGTCAAGGGACATGGTGTGTGACCCTGCTACACCCTGTGTACCCATTCCTACATGGCTTGAGCCACTTTTCCTCTGCATATTTGATAGGTTTTGTTAGGGCTTGATTCCTTCTTGTTTCTCTGAAGGTTGTTGAGAATCATTTTCTACAAATAGTACTATGATCCCTTCTATAGTAATTCTTGGATAGAGTTGGTGGAATCCATTGAGAGGTCTGGAGAAGGATACTCTATTCATTATTTATGCCCTAGGTGAATTTAGTGGTATTGACATGACCAACACTCTGTGGGAGATGATCCTCCACTTAGGGGGATAATCTAGATTGAGTGTTGGTATCACCCCATGGTCCTAACTATGATTATCATCTATGTATTGTATCTATCTCTTCAAATATGTCAGTGCATCTATCTCATGGGAATACCCAATGAGTGGTACCTATTGTATGGACATAATTAGTGTTATCATAATCAGTAGTGTCTTCTCCTGGATGAGTGCTTCATGGAATCATTGAGCGGAATTCCTAATGTTGGTATACGATAGGTTTGACTTACCTCTAGACTATGTGTCTTGGATTGAGTATATCTGGATATTCTTGGTATATATTCTATATATATATATACTTGTGTAGAGATGGCTATATCAATCCTTTGTTGTATTACTTTTCTAGTTTTGGCGTGTCCTAATGAGTACTGTAATACTAACCCATGCATGGGATTTTCCCGCACATGTAGTTTCTTGTGTAGGAAATCGACCTTTTGATGGATTCCTAGGTGGAATAGGACTAGACAGTGCTTTGTGATATTGGATAGACCGAGGTGTGTTCCTGCGACTACAGACATCAGTCCAAGTACTTTTTTATTACAGGTTGGACTTGTGGTTATAGACTCTTTTTGGTGGTCTTGTATTATGTCCTTATTTACTTTACATTACTTTCTGTTATACTCTTGTTGTGGGATATAGTGATATTCATGCATTGTTTATATAGTGTTTTTTATATTTCGTCACTTTTCAGTCTTGGAGATGTGTGTGTGTGTACAGGTACATAGGCAATGCCTCCCATGTAAGTGATATGCCTACTCGATGCTAGTCACCAGCTTTTATCCTATTGGAGATGGGCTTTGGGAGTCACGGCACAGGCCCCACTGGGATAGCTCATGACAGAGTGTTATAAGAGGTGGTAAGTTCAACATTAAGACTGAGAGTCTGCGAGATTGGTTTGGGGAAACTATGTTAAGTATTTGGAGATCGGATTTTAGGCCAGGGACTCCAAAGTTGGTGCAATGACCAATGTATCCATACACCATGATTCTGATAACCTGATTTTTTAATCGGTACATGAAAACACTGGTTGCATGTAAAAAATGGCACATTCATCATATAAGGAATGAGTTTTTGTTTCCATTTCCTTCTTGAGTCAACTCTCCAGATATACTCATTGACCATGATTAAACTTATTTTCTTTCGGGATGCCTCCACGATGCATACCAGCTAGGATTCAGAAGCTTTATCATGAGGATTAACACTTCATTGAAGAGGCTTCAATAGATGGACCAAATCATTAGATGTTACCTCCAGGTGGTGTAATAGCCATACCACCACCAGTGGAGTAGCACGTGGTAACTATAGTACTAGCAGATGGAGTGTGTGGGATGAGCACACTTTACAAGATTTAGAGATACATACCCCTCATGTACTAGGGTGAGCCCTACCCTTAGGTGGCTATGTGTAACACCCCAAGATTTCATAGTATGTTATCTCTTCAAAGAAATTCAATCACATGTGCTACACATAACACCGAGTTCAAGCGCACCACGACTTATCAAACTAGTTGTTCGGAAAGAAGTTATGAATAGTATTAAATGAATTTTGAATTTTATATACTCCATATAATTTTAGAATCGATATTATGTATTTCTTAGACACAATATAAGAAAAAATTCATTTTTTTCAGATAAAAGAAGTATCTTTAAAAAAATGAAATCTTACCGCCTTTTAATGGAGAACCATTTTTAAAACCAATATTTGAAACTTATATATATTCAATTTAATGAAATTAAATTATTATTTAGAATCAGGATATAAAAATTGAGTTTGGATAAATTTTTGGTACTTTTCTGATAACTTTTATATTTATATGAATAGTGAAAAATACTAAATTTTAATTAAATACAACTTTTTTAATCGAAATAATTTATAGTATTGAATTATAAATTTGAGTAGTTTTAAAGTATAATTAGATTATATTTTTATCATTTAGTATAATTCAGGTCACTGGATGTAATTTCACATTTAAGTTGGACATAAACAAGTGTTAATCATTTGATATTTATTATTTCTTAATAACTCATTTTTTTGTTTTGACAAGTATATTTAATTTTAAATTAATTTCTGCCTCTTCTGTATTTTGAATTTGGAAAAATTAATTCCATATTTGTAATCAAGAGATCCAAATTGTGTAAATATGTAACTTTTATTTTTAGACATTATGAATATTTACATCAGTATATATTTTATTTACCATGGTTAAAGGGTAAATCTCGTAAATAAGGGTAAACAAATATTATTATAATAATATTAAATTACCATAACATGTGTCATATTTCTATTAGTTGATACATGTCTGACCATGGTCATCATTGGTTCGATTTCGGGACCACTTGGATCCACTTGAGAGTGATAATGACACTTTATATTAATTAATTTAATGTAAAGACAAAAATGACAGAAACATATATCTTTTAGTAATTTTTTAAAAGGTGTTATATAAGTTATATTTTTGACTATAAATATTAATTAGAAATCTAAAAAAATTCCTACATAATGGTATTATATTTATAATTTTTAGACATTAATAATTAAATTTATTTACGACACAATAATGATGCAGTAATTACCTTATTAATGAAAGAATCAAATAAATGGTATTATAAATATTACAGTAAATATAATTTTAAAGTTTTTATGACATCCACGGATTATCTAAATGAATATGAAATTTTATTGTTGATTAAATTTATCTTGTTCAAAGTAATAAAGTTGTGATGACTTTCACAAAAACCAAATACTAAATAGTGTCAAAATTGACATAAATGAGTTTTTAAAACAAATATTATATTATTAAATTATATAATATGCCTAAAAATATAAGGTCTGGCCAAAAGGATTAAATAATATTATATATTTCATTAATGAACCACTTTATATTCTCTTGTATGATTAGAGTAATTTTATTAACCATGTTGTGTAAGAATACAAGAAGACACAGTAAAAGTTAAACTATTTAACTAAGAGTTAAATCTAAAAGATAAGGTTAATATGGTGACCTAAACATGTCTAAAACCTATTGGTTGAGTGGTTTGAGACCCATACCCACCTTATACTTGAAATAAATCATTTTGGAGCCATTATAAACCGAAAATTATTTTATTATAAAATAATATTTCAAGCTTTTCCTAAAGCGACCCTCACCTCTCTTATAAAAGGGTACTTCCCATTCTCCCAAAATCAAACCTCCAAAGCCATTTGGATTGGCCAAAACATTCCCAAATATATTAAAAACTTCACTCACATAAAACTAGAGTCCTTAATTTTATCGTAAATACAACCTAAAGAGACATTTTGATCAACTCAAAAGGAAACACCCGATGAAGTGATGATACTTTCACCACCCACTTTGAAGTTCTTTTCTTCTTCCACTTCCTCTTTCTTTGTTATTTTCATACAAAAATAATAACTCCAGTACCTAATACATACTTTTATGTTATTACAATAATGTTACAACCATATTCTTTATTCTATCCATCCAATAAATGACAAAGTCACCATACGTGTGTACGTAGGTCTTACCGTCTCCACGTCGTGGTGTAGTTTGTTATTCAAACACTTCATTACTTGGATGGGTATAATAATGAGTATAACTGATGTAAATAATAAATATAACATGTTAGTGATTCTGTATATATTATATACCATCTAATTACATACAATTTCTCCATCAATATAATGATATTGTCGCTCGTGCATACGTACGGATTACCGACTCCACGATGCGATAAGATTCATTTTCACATTCACCATTCCACGATGATTATAAAATATATATTATTAATAATTATGTAATATATGCATAATAATTCTACTTAATTGATATATATATATATATTTATGTATTTACTTACACATATCTTATTCACTTACTTCCATTAAATACGATATGAAAACAGAAACAACGTTTATGCGTACTTACGGCCTACCATCTCCATAAATGGTGTTTTCTATTTCATATATCTCTCTATTATACAAATTTATATTCTAAATATTTATGATTTATAAATCAGGTGTTACAATCTTGAATTATGGAAATCATTATCTAAATGATATGATTAAGAATAACAAGTTAAAACAAGTACGATAAAGAAAGCGCTTATTACCCAAAATGTTAATTTAACATGGAAATCATTATTAAATAGGTAGTATAAAGTCATAAATGAATCATGTATAATATAATAAAGATGAAAATGGTTATGTTATAATTTAATAACATACTATTTTCATTATACTGGAGGTTAAACATACCCTCAACCAAAGGAAAGTGCAAGGTAAGGGTTAATTTCACAATCTCTTTATTATCCGAGGTTGTTTTTACGGAAGTATCTACTGGGACATATTTATTATCCATGTCCATGTTTTATAAAATAGTTTTCAAAGGGATTATTTTTAAGGTAATTTTTTAATAAAACATCATTTAAAATGTTTTAAATATTTATTCTTCTAAACCATTCTCATTGATGTCCATGTGTTCAAAATGGTTTTAAGGATTTATTTATATGGACATGAATGTTTTGAAATGGTAATTCATTTCAAAAGTTTCAAAGTGGTATGAGACACCTTGATTAAAAAATATCTTTTAAATGACATCCTTTATAAATTATGTGAATTTTAAATGATTTCATGAAAAAGGTATATTTCTCTCAATGATTTTTAGAGATCATTTTCAACTATGTCAACATCCATTATGAGATATTATTCTTGATGGAGGTTGATTTATTGTGATACAAATATTCCATATTGTATTGACAGTTTTGTGATATGTTTGACTGTGGATGTGTTATTTTTATACCATTCATGGTTTATGGATAAAGTATTGGCATTTCGTATGCTATTTTTAATATAAATGTTTATGTTATGTTTAAAAGTTTTCATAAGAGGAATGCATTAGACTTAGTAAGTGACCGGTGGAGCCCGCTATAGCTCCCTCCTCTATGCATTGGTAGATCTCATGAGACAAACTAGTGTCTTGGCATAAGGCCTTGACAAAATATTATTTGTAGCCTTAGCACAAGGCCTTGTCTATGTGGTTATAAAGTCTGGTATTATGCATTACATAATTATGAAATTGGCTATGGATATTGCATGTGATTATTTGACTAGTAGAATATCCATGTTAATAAGTAAATGGAATTATTTTATTTATATTTTCCATATTATGCTGAATTTTAAGTTTAAAAGGCTTGTGTTTTAGTTTTATTCATTACCTTAAATGTTTATGCTTATTAATGAAAGTTTTTGCTATATTGTTATCCTTACCGAGCCTCTGAGCTCACCTCTTTCCTATGTTTTATTTTCCCAGGATTCCAAGAAGTGTATTATGATTGATAAGCTGGGTTAAGATGAGGTATTAATGGAATTATCAAAGGATCATTTATGTTGTGTTTTATATTCTAATGTGTAATGTAACGTTCATGTATGTAATCTATTTTCCAAGAATGCTCAACTGGTCGGTCTTTCAGGACCTGATTTTTTGTAATCATCTTAATGTATTAAAATAATGCACCGAATCTAGGATTTTGGGGTCAGGGAGTTACACTAAGGATTGGATTGAGGCATTTAACTGAATTTTTCATCTAGTTAGGACACTATTAAATCGGATAGTGGTCCTAGTGAAGATCCTTATACATGGCTCGGTAGGGTGATGGTGGAGTTTGGACATACAGACTCACGATGTAGTGAATATTTAATGGATAGAGTTTGATCACCTCTTCATAGGGGATTTATCAGTAGTTACGATGAGAGATATGCATATATAGAAGCTTATTCAGCTCCAACAGAGTAGTCTAATAGTGGATGATTATTACACAAGGTTCACCAACCATTCCAGGTACTCAATGGATATGGTTAGAGATTAGTACTTCGGGGATCAAACCATCAAGTGTGGTCTAAGTATATATATATGAGCCATCATTTTCCCTCTATGCATTCCGACATTTATTGGTGTGCTTAATATGGATTTGGTGGTTGAAATCTTGTTGGATGAGAAGATACAACATGTGATAGTCAATAGTGGGAAGGCAAGAGTAGAGACCTCGACAGTAAGGAGAAGAATTTAGTCTCAGGGACCTGGACATGGGGGATGTTTTTGGATGAGGTCACATGATAGAGGATATGTAGTTTAGGGCTCATAAGGTGGGTCCAGTCGGCCTAGTTAGAGGAGATTCTTTTCATGTGATGGTGGGGGACAACTCACTTGATATTTTCCAAAACTGTTGAGATGTTAACAGGAAGATAGTGGATGAACCACAGATGCAGAGACAGTGATAGGAGAAGAAAGATTTTTAAGGTGGTGGACATGGTGAAGGATCTAGTAGAGCAGTAGGAGGTGGTTCATGTTTCAACTTACAACCACCACCAACCATAGGTGGTCCATGCCAAGCTCAGAGAGCTAGAGGAAAGGGGTAGGGATAGCTGCATGGAGTTGGGGCATATGACCCAGGATCTCTGGGAAGGATTTGAAGTATGATCTTTGTATTTTTTACTTTATTTTCCATACTAATAGACACATGTGCTATTCATTCTTTTCTCACCACATATCTTGTACGATACCTTGATATTCTAGTTGAACCATTGACTCAACCCTTACATTTAGAGACACCTTTTAGAGAAGACTCGATGATCAAACATCTATGCCATCAGTGTGACCTATCCCTTGGAGGTGAGAGTTTTGGTTGGAGCCTCTTGGTGGTAGCGTCGAGGCCTTACTACGTGATTCATTATGTGGATTGGTTATCTATAGTTCATGTCCAGATTGAATGTTTTAGGAAAAGAGTATGGTGTGTCCATAGTGATGGAAGGAGGTTTTCCTTTGTCAGTGAAAAGGAAACCCAAGAAGCATAGTATATACTCATGTATAGGAGGGTGCAGCTGATTACTCATCAGTTAGCTGGCCTGCCGTCAGTGCAGTAGATGTTATGAGCTTCTTGTTTCCAGTAGTGGTAGAAGAGTATGAGAACATATTTCCTGAAGAAGTTCCAGGATTACTTGTCTAATGGGAGATAGATTTCTTCATTGATTTAAACCTCTGAATGACACTAATATCTTCACCAGCTTATTGGATGGATACCATAAAGATTCTCCAGATGAGGGTGTAGTTGGAGGACTTGCAATGTGAAGGGCTTTGTGATACCTAGTGTTTTACCCTAGGTGATCCAAGTTTTGTTTGTCAAAAAGGCAGACATGAGCTTGAGCCTGTGTGTGGACTACCAGTTCTTGAACTAGGTGATCGTTAAGAACAAGTATCCACTACCGAGGATCGATGACCTCTTTGATCAGTTGAGAGGGTTATAGTGGTTCTTGAAGGTTGAAATTTAATTAGGCTCTCACCAATTGTGAGTGTAGGATAAGGATATATCTAAATAGATTTTAGATGTTTTTATGTTCACTATAAGTACTTGGTGATTCTCTTTGGTGTGATTAATTCCCCAGTAGTGTTCATGGGACTCATGAACTAGATCTTTCAATCTTACTTAGATTGGTTCATGGTAGTCTTCATCGATGATATCCTTGTGTACACAGAGTTTGAGGAGGAGGATGTGAGACACATAAGGATTATTCTAGATGTACTCTGAGAGCACCAAGATTATGGGAAAATCTATAACTTCCAGTAATGGATTTAGGTGGTCCACTTTCTTGGACACATTATCTCAAATGACGAAGTAGTATGGAACACAACCAAGGTTGAGGATGTTTTAGCAAGGGATCCACTTAGGAGTGTGATAGAGGTGAAAATATTCCTTTTTCAAGAATGCTATTATGATATATTCATACCTGATTTATCCAGGATATCAGAACCTATAACATCTTTGACATGAAAGGGGATACCCTTCATGCGGAAAGAGAAGTTCCAACAATCTTTTTAGTAGTTGAGGAAGAGTTTAATGAGTGCTCTGATCTTGAGATTTCCAGAGGAGGGTGTAGAGTACGTAGTGTTATATAATGAATCAGGAACTTGTCTTGGTTGTGTTATGATGTAGAGGAAAGTGGTGATTTTCTATGATTCACACCAATTGATACCTCATGAGTAGAACTATGTGACCAATGGTTTTGAGCCAGTAGTGGTAGTATTCGGTTTGAAGATGTCGTGACACTACCTAATGGGTGAGCGGTTTATCATCTACTCTGATCACAAGAGTCTAAAGTGTATATTCTCTTAGAAGGATCTAAATCTGAGACAGTGAAGATGGATAGAGTTCCTCTAGGACAATGAAATTGAGATTTTATATACTCATAAGAAGGTTAAAGTAGTGGAAGATGCTTTCATTAGTAGACCTAGTTCTCAGTTGCTGAAAGAGGCATCAGAGCAGATTACCTCTTGTAAATGGTTGTTTCCCCTCCACTCTTACAACAATTTAGGGAGGAAGATCTTGGGTATACTGAATGTGATAACCTACATGCTCAGATATCTATAGGGCATGCTTCTGATGGATATTCAAAAGGTGGGTAGCATGACACTCTTTTCAGAGGACGTACAGTAGCACCAGTGGTGTTGTGGTAGGAGGTTCTAAGGTAGTTTTACACATCTTCTTTGGATGTAAATCCTTGTGTGGATAATATGTACCAAGACCTATGATGTCAATTTTTTTTTCTAGGGATGAAGAACACAATGGCAGAGTTTGTTTATTGATGCCTTACTTGTCATCAAGTAAAGGATGGGCACCAAGTTTTAGTGGGTTTATCATAACCCCTTGAGATATTATAATAGAAGTGAGATGGAATATCGATGGAATTAATGATGGTTTTATTATGTAAATTTAGGGAACTGATGCCATCTAGGTGATCATCGACTTACTCACAAAGTTTTACCACTTCCTAGTTATCTAAGAGAAGAGTTCAGTAGAGATCTTGGGACACCTATATATTCAGAAGATAGTTTGACTCTGATGGAGTTACAATGATGATAGTTTAATATCATGGTGCTCATTTTAAATCTTGGTTATAGAAGGGATTGCAAGATAGATTTTTTACCCAGTCACGCTTGACCATAACATTTCACCCATAGATGAATGACCAGATAAAGCAGACCATTCTTGTTCTAGAGGACATGCTATGAGCTTGCATGTTGGAATTTGGCTGAAGTTGGGAGGATCACCTACCACTATTATAGTTTTTTTACAATAATATCTACCCTTCAACCATCGGTATGACACCATTCGAGGCTTTTTATGGGTGAACCTATAGGCCACCACTTTTTTTGACTAGCCTTGGAGAGTCAGCAATCATGGGCTCAGAGTTGGTACAATATACTATACATAAGCTGATGATCATACAAAAGTAGATAAAGATTATATAGATCTGTTAAAAGGATTATGATGACAGGAGACAAATGCCTTTTGATTTAGAAGAATAAGACCATGTGTTCCTTTGGATGTCACCACGGTGGGGGTTACATAAGTTTTGTTGGGGTGACAAGTTTCCTATGAGGTTTATTTTCCCTTTTTAGATACTTTGTAGAGTTGGCGATGTGGCGTACCGATTGTCTCTACCCCCACAGTTGGATCATGTACACTACGTATTCTGCGTGTCGTAGCTAAGAGGTAAGTTCATGACCCATATCACGTCATTGATAGGGGTGTGCTGGACATCAAGTATGGATAGACTTTTGCTGAGTACCTAGTAGAGATCAAGTATCAGTAAGAGATAATCCTTCATGGGTGATTGATTAATTTAGTGTGTGTTTGGAGGAAATATAGGAATTTACAGGAGATCACTTGGGAGAAGGAGGCTCAGATTCATACATAGTACCCTCATCTTTTTTATTAGCATTTGTTTTGGATTTTGGGTGACGTAAAAACCCAAGGTGCCGAGAATGTATTATCTCATATTTTTCATTTATTATTTTTAAATATTTTATGGATTAATTTCAAGAATTGGCATAGAGACGGTGTGAAATTCCATGACCCGGTGTGCTAAGAATAAAGAATTGAAATATATTAAAACATTAAATAGAATGTACATACAATTTTACTAAAAAAGTGGACTAAATTTTAAATGGGCTCCCCAATCAAAACTATGAGGGAACTGTTTCATTTAGAGTAGTATATTTACCCTAGGAATGACATAACCTTGGTCGGTGCGGGTTGACTGTGGAAATCGCTACAGGAATTTTAATGAATAAAATAAATTGATGATAAATTTATTTTATTTCTATTTCATCGACACAGTGACGAAGCAACAAATTTTCATTTTAATAAATTTTTAGTCATGGATCTAGGGTTTGTTTCATAACCTTGGAATCCTCTGGAGGCCCTGGAGAGAGAAACTTGGAGAATTATCTTAGTAGGTGATGGCATAACCTTGGATAAAAGATCGAAGAACACCATTATTAAAAGATATTACCAATGGTGATGAGGTGACAACTGATAATTTTCACCGAGCTATCCAAAATCTTGGTAGGATGAATCATTTTAATTCTTCTTTCCTCTTCGTTATTTCTATGATGAACGTGGAATAATCCATAGACAGATTAGCCTATAGATTGATCATTATTTTGGGATGGGATGTTATCTATGGGGTTTGTGAGGATTCTGGTTATGGAGATTTATTTTCTATTTATTTATCATTCTTATGGAAAAGATAGAGTCCAGTATAAACAACAGCTGAGGTTCGTTCCTCGGGGTTTGTTCCTTGTGCCCTTTCTCCCTCGATTTTTTTCACATGTTCTTTGTTCTTCCCCAAACTATGAATAATCGATCGTTGAACCCTCTATTATTGGCACAATGATATGAAATTTTATATCCAACTTCGGGATGACCCGGTATAGGTGAGATGATGGCAGTAGCCGGTGGATCGAAGCGAGTCGATAAAATTCATTCTTCGGGTGGTTAGCATTGGAACAGATTAAAACATATTTCCAAGACAATTGAAGGCCCCAAACCCCTATTTTTGGTGTTAGGGTGGTGAAACAAACCAAGATATTGAGTATCAAGGAGGACCGAGAACTGGAGTGGACTTAGGTGATTATTCGAGGTGAGAAAGAGGAAGAAGATGGGTTCTAGAAAACCCAAAACACACATAATTTAGTCCTTAAAACATTATGTATTTCATCATTGAACTAATTTGAATGTACCATGGGAGGTACAAGAGTATGGGGTGGAGTAAAAGGGTTTCCTACATGGAATATAACCCCCCCACACACTAAATGGAATGAACTAATTGTATAAATTGTCCAGTGTACTGGTACACATGCAAGTTTACATGGGTTGAGACTGAGTACTGGAACACGACTAGAGTACACAGGTGAACCCCAAATGGAAGGAAAAGATGTGTGAATTTATCTAAACTTCATGTACCCATATTCTACATGACATTTTCTAAAGACACGGTTCATTGTACATGGGTAGTACCCATGGCTAAGGGACACGACATGTGACTATACTACATGTCGGGTACCCCTTCCTACATGGCATGAGCCTCTAGTCCTCTGTATCATGGATAGGTTTTTAGGGTTTTTCCCCTCTTATTTTCCTTAAGGTTAGTGTGAATCTTTTCCTACACATAGGATAATGATCCCTTCAACGAGACTTCATGGATATAGTTTTTGGAATCCCCCAACTGGCCAAGAGCATGATCCTTTATTCATTATATATGCCCTAGGTGGAACTCATGGTATCGACATGACCAAAACTACATAAGAGCTGATCTTATACTTAGCAGGGTAATATTGATTGAGTGTTGGTATCACCCCATGGACCTAGATATAATCCTCATATGTGTATTTTATATCTCTATAATGATCTATCAGTGTATCTATCTCAGTGCGAGACCTGATAAGAAATACCTCTCAGATGGAAATCATCAGTTCTATCATATTATCGAGTGTGTTATCCTAGATAAGTTCTTCATGGAATCTTCAAGATAAACTCCAAGTGTTGGTATGTGGTAGTTGTGAATTGACTCAAGACTACATGTCTTGGATTATGTATATCTAGATATTCTTACTCTATATTCTATAGAAAATTACTTCTGTAGAGATGACTGTATGTTTCCTTTATTGTATTGTTTCGTCATTTTGAGGTGTCCTAATGAGTATTTTTATACTCACCCCTACGTGGTATTTTCCCGCATGTGTCATTTCATGTGTAGATGATCGAATTTTTTAAGGAGTCCTAGGAGGACTAGGACAAGATGGTTCTTTGTGAGACCTGATAGATCAAGGTGTTCTCATGTGGCCACACACAGTAGTCCCAGTACCCTTTTCATACTAGTTGGACTTGTGGTTATAGAATCATTTTGGTGGGATTGTATTTGGGATATGTTTACTTTAATTTACTTTTTGTTGTACTATGGTTGTGGTATATATTGGTATGCATGCATTTTCAATTATTGGTTTTTACATTTTAGAATTTTGTGGGCTTGTAGATGTGTGTGTGTGTATAGGTATATAGAAAATGCCTCCCCTGTTAGTGATATACCTATTCAGTGCTAGTAACAAGCCCATGGACTATCAGAGGTGGGATTGGGAAGTCATTTCACGGTCCCCACTTGGATGGGTCATGAAAATTTAAGGTTCAATTCATCAAGTAAAATGAATCTAATGAAAATGAAGCTTTCAGGTTGATAAATATTTCTCATCTAAATAATAAAAAAAAGAAGATCCACTTTATTCCTTCAGAATCTATTTTTGTAAAACAAAATAGAAGGTGATGTGATTTTGGAAGAGGCCAAAAATGAAGCTTGATGGAGTTCACCCATAATGGGAGATTAAGGAAAAATATATTTTCTCAAAATATATTATAAGTTGAAGTGAAAAATCACAATTTTGGGAAAACCAATGAACTGAGAAATTTGATGATGAAAATCTGATGGATTGACGATTAAAGTACTTGGAAGATGAAACCCTATATGATGATATTATAGAAACTGAAACTATAGAGAAATGAATATTTTTTTCAACCTATGTAATGTTAATGTTTTATTTTCTATACTTATATGAAAATAAACTCATATTTCAAATGATCGATAATTTCATCATTTAATTAAAATGTGAAAAAAATTACAATGGGGGAGAAAATGATATTTTTTTTACTTTAACATTTTTATGTATTTTTTGATATAGATACAAAAATGTATGATAAATGAAAATATGATGAATTTAACCCTAGAATAATATTTTATAAAAAAATTTATCACTTTGTTAAATTTTATAAAAAACTATAATGTCTAATTCAATCATGTTTTTTTCTACATCATGCAGGGATAAAATTATAGTTAGTTGGATTGTGGATTATTTATTTCATAAATTTTTTTTATCCTTACCTCAATGAAGTCATGATTTATATTTATTTCAACATAATAAAATGGGGATAATAAGAAATAAAAATTTTGAAGGATGTTCCTCCCCGACCTAAGGATATCAATAATGGGGATTGAAATTCATATTTTTGAGGGGTGGGGGATAATTGATCTATTTCATAGAAGTCATTGAATTTATTTCCAACAGGGGGAGATAAAACTCATTGAGATTAAGGATAAATTTTTATATTAAACAAATCCAAATGGTAATTTTATAGTTCCCATCAGATAATAATGATGATATATTTTATTTTTTATCAAAATTTTGTGGAAAACTCAATGAGTGATTTGAAGGAAAAGTTTCATGTGTATGTTTTAAAAGTAATTAATTAGGTGTAAAAATTTCATATGGTGGAACTATTTGAAGTTGTAAAATCATATATTTTAGATCTACTATAAAAAAATTATAAATATTTAGTCACCATATGTGAGGAGGAAGAGATAGGAGTAAATGAATATTACAGTTGAATAGAAATTCACTAATGTTACGAGAAGTAGAATATATGAATACAATGATTTTGGGAATATTCCTCAAGAGGAAGGAAAAAGTGAATAATTTTTAAGAAGAATTTTCTAAAACATGAACTTGGATTGAATATTCAATGGAATATTATAGAGATCCCATTGAATAGGGAAGTTAATATAGGAGTGATTAAAGTTTCCTATAGTATTTTAAGGCGTTTTATTTATTTTCAACACCATATGAAAGAATTTTTTGAGTAAGTTTTTAAATTTTGTAAATTTTAAAATCTTAGCCTAGAAATAGATTTTAATGAATAAGAATAATCTGTGTGTATTTACGAAAATAAGTTTCTAAATAATATTTTCATGCTCAATAGAAGAATATTTAAAATAAGATTAATAAGTTCACCAATAAAAGATTCAAAATAATCTTTGTATGTTTAGTGGAAGTAGTGAAAAATTAAGTTTCATGAGATTCAACTTACTAGAATAAAAATACGTATAAAATCACTGGAAAATATTTTAGTTGAGATATTGATTTTTTTTCTTGAATCTTAGGTGTTTAAATTATTTTAAAATGGTGAGTTTGAGTGATGTGAAATAAGAATCCAAGTATGAAATAATATATAGAATATAAAATATATGAAATAAATTATTAATGGATATAGGAGGATAAGCACTAGACAATGTTGATGAGCTTAATATTCATGAAAAGTAGAAATAAATTATGATTATGTGGAGTTGAATGGTAAATGATCAATATTTTTGAAACAAATTTCATTATTCAAGACAAGTTTTAAGGAATTTTTTAAATGTGAGTTGATGATATATTTTGTAGAGATTTAATTTGAGTCTAAGATATTTTCAGATTTATTAAATTCATTTAAAATCTATCCTTGAATATTGGAGACTTCAAATTACTAAACATATTAGAAAATTTGGCCTATAAAAATGGACAATATCTTTCATAGAGAAGTTTAAAAAAATTAGAATAATAATTTTAGATAGACGCTTATAAGAAGATAATAAAATTTGAAAGAGGAAGTTCCTAATCATAGATTTCAACAAATATTTAGTCAAGTCAATGTTTTATGGTAATAAAATAACATTATTCCCATAAAAGTTTGAGTAGTATTAAACATTATGTTCTGATTAATGTTTAAAGGTTTGAAACATTAGGTTAAGAGTAAAGTTGGACAGTCTATAACACTATGTTGGAAGGAAGTTTGAGAATACTCGAACATCAATTTCCAAATAAATGTGAGAATACAAGAACAACATGCTCTAATGAAGTATGTCATATCTTCATGAATAATTTTAAAAAAATTAGAAAAAATCCATTGATCATGTACTTTTTAGAAAAAGAAGTTGTGGTCAAATATATATTTAATATCTTTAATACATTTTAAAGCAGTAAAAGTCGGCATAATCAAAATTCAAGAGACTTAGTGTATGGAATGAACACTATGTGTTTAGGATAAAAACATCCCAAACCACTTGAAAATGATAATATGGTTATTAGTGAAAAATATTTGACATTATTTTAGTAGATTCCCCAAGGATTAAATTCCTACATTGATGTTGAAACTAATAAAAATACTTTTGTTTTGTTTGATTTGTATTATCTTCATAGTATAATAGAATGGTTATGTAGACTCATATTTAATATATATACATCCAAACTAATTATATAGGTTTTATCATCATATATGAAGGAGGAAATTTAATTTCAAATTAATTGGTAAAAAGTTGTTCATCCCTAATTCACTCTCCCTCCCTCTCAAGGTGACTTTACAACCCCTTGGGACTTTGAAAGAGTTTCATCCAAATCTTGGGTAATCACCTAGTCAATATATATAACATCAAAATTTCACTTATTAAGACTCTAGGGAATTTTTCCCTCCTATAATATTTCATATGATGAATCTTATAATGGTTTTACATCCACATAAAACTGTATGACATTAAAATTGGTCACCCTCTCAAGTGCACGACTAGTACTAAACCGATATCATGCTCACACTAATGACTTAGGCACTAATTTTACACCATAAATCATCTATACAGATTACTGTATGAACCATCATTAGGGTAAACATATCATTGTGGAACCCACTAGGTCCCCTAGGTTACTTGATTGCATAGATACATACATGTTTTCCTTGATTTCAAATGAAAATATTAGTCTAAAAAAATCACCGTGAGGGTATAACATCCCTCAACTTCATCATTATCACTCAGTGACCTCATTTTTCTCATTGCCAGAGACCCACTGGAACTACACTTAAAAGAAAACATAATATGCATCTCACATTTTAAAACATCATTGGATGGTCCACTCATCTAACCTATTATAAATATACCTTGGAGAAACCCACATATGCAATCCCATTTTAGTGGGAGAGTAAGAAACCACTCCATGCTCATCTCAGCTAGCCAAAGGCTTTGAGGAATCCCATGTCCAATCAGAGACTACTCAGTTCACACATCCGAATATAAAAAACATCCCTAATCAATGGAGTTAAGGAGAACCTATCCAAGTCTACTAAATTCACTTAGTTTATTAAATTCTAAACCCTTACGGTCCATAAATCTTATAGAGTACTATTACAATGAAGGCCTCATCCATCGATGGACAAAGCACTAAATCAATGCTCAAAGGTATATTGTGGCCCTTGACCCTTTATCAATTCATTCATAATAATTTAATTTTTAATAAAAAAATCATTTAAATTAGAAATAATATTTCCATTGGATCTGAGACCCCATATCATATATTTCATAAAAAGGCATAAACCATAGAGAAATTCATAGGGACCGCCTACCTCATTCAAGTCATTTCCTTTTAATAAATCCTAGCCAACACTGAATCTTTTCCAAGACTTTTGTGACATATTTTGAACCTAAATCAATCTATAGGGCCTGAAAATCAATTATCACAACTTATAATAGATTATTTAAATCAATTATAACAAATCCTAGTTATCCCTCAATTTAAACTAAATAGGCATAATGTTTGATAAATTACATAGTCATAATATCTTGAATAAACCTCAAGAAATGGGGTACAACTCACTTCTGACATACACCAGGTAATAATATACATGAAATCTACCATAATTAATTAAAAAGTTTATAAATAATTGAAAATTTTAATCCAAGATTCAAAATTTTGAAAAACTCACTGGTAGACCTTGTCTCACCAAAATAATAACTGACCACACCAGGAAGGACAATGTTGTAATCCAAACATCATCTAAGGAAAATCAACACAACCATAACTAAATAAATATCCAATTTAATTTAATTTAATTTAATCTAAAAACTTAAATAAAGTCTTCACGAATTATACCTCTATCGAACCAATGTACGATGATGTGACCTTTTCATCTCATTTCATCCTTTATCAAATCCATGTGAAATCCACTTCCTATCAAGACTATTTCACCATACTACTATGGATTTATCTTAAATCCCTAAACCAAAATCCCTCAAATATAATGTGATGCATGTGATAGAGGAAATGAATAAGATAAGAGGGTTATCTTTCCTCAAAATGATGATAAATCATAGTATAACTCTCCCAAAGCCAAAGAGAATCAAAGGATGAAGAGAGGGGTCAGTACCTGGGTTCAATCATTCATAAGTGAGGAAGAATTATGGGTGAGGTTTTAAGAATTCATAGGGCTTATTTAGGTATTTCAAACTTTAAATAAAATCATTCAGGTTATGTGGTTTGGTCACATGGTTTCTTAAAAAGTGAACTAACCATGTAAATAACCTCTTCAATTGAATTATAGGTTTTTATGGTTTGTATACAACTATGCACTAACATGTAATCAACCCTTAGAAAAATAAAATATCAATTTTCTACTTACATTTTTCTTCATAATAATGAGGTAACCATGCCGAGTGTAAAAAGATTAAAAACTTCTAGTTTATGAGCCCAGACCTCCCGATGCTCACTCATTCTTCTTAGAAACCACCTTGTGATAAAACCACATCCAATTAAATCTTTTGGGATTGGTCCAAGTATTATAATTTTAATTAACATATCAATTCTAAAAATTATATTTTCAACAGTTTCAAAAATTAATTTTTTTAGAATTTCACAGCTCGTACACGACCTGTGGTTTTATAGGGAGGAATTTGTTTAAATACAGTAATGAGGGGAATATTAAAATTATCCCTTTTAAAAGTAACCAGGATATTAATATTAATTTCATTATCATTTTTCTTTTTTTATTGAATAATTATTTAGGTAAAATTAAGAGGAATTGATTGATATGGGAAAACCTCAACGATAATTTTTTTACCTTTTCATTTTATATAACTCTACTTGAATCATTTGGGGGTTAATAAAAAGAGTTCTCAAGGACTATAATTACCTCAGGACTAGAAACTTTGGGAGGAGATAGATATTTACAACTAAAAAGTGTAATGGAACATACATTACCTTTATCATTGGGATATACAACAACTTAAAATTTTCATTCTCAAATACCTTTCACCATGATCTCCATAATTATTTTTCCTAATTGTATCACTTGATTTTGGAATTATTTTGTTGCTAATTGTGTGGTATATTGGAATAGGAGGTTATAAAATTACATCTTATTATCTATGTCCTCATGTATTGGTTAATATTTTAGATGAAGTATAGGTTTATTCCTTGGTGGATAAGGATAAGGATGTGTATCGTTTACCTAGTTATACCATTTCTGGTTAGGAATTATTCAATGGAGTCATTATCAGTACTTAGGTTTATCATAATACCCACAAATAAGACATTTTCTGGATTTTTATTTCTTAAAATGTGTTTATTATTAAAATTAATTCCAAATAAATATTACAACACATTACTCAGATGAATCCCTAAAATTTGGGGATTTGATTAGGGAAATGGTAATTATCAGAAAAAATACCATAATTCAAAGGAATGGGTGTAGATTTTGAATTTCCTTAATCATGAGAAAATTGTCTTAAAATTATATTCATTTAATCAATATTAATACCCACATTTTATTCTATGTAATAAGGGTTTACCTCATGTACTTCTCTAGTGGATATCATTACTCATGTCCCATTTGATCCATATTGGTTGTCATGTCATGCATAGAAACATGATTTTTATTCACTATGGTACCACCAAATGCATAATCTTCCATTCCAAAATATATTAGGATAATTACTTTATATAAGTATTGGATTAGAAATTTTTTATTTATTTAGTGGTGGGGGAAACTAGTGAAAAGACTAGTATTCAGGGGGGGGTCTCTTAATATCATTTCTTAATTCAAAAACTCTTTTCTCTAATTGATAAAGTATAAGAGGTTGGAAAAAACTACACTATAAATATTCATTTAAGATCATTTTAACCACCAATTATGGAAGGAATATAGTATATCCAATATTTGGATGCACTTTAGAGAGAGAATGGAAATGACCTAAGATTTATGAAGTCCTCAAACACAGTATGGGGTTTTATAGTGGATCATAATATATGGACCTATAATAGGCATTTATTAGGGTCCTTACCATGAATGATAATGAATTTGGAAATGAGGACGATGGGGCCAAATATTAGCTAAAATTTGGATACTTCCTCAGGGTATTGAGTTTATGCAGGTTGGAACTCCATATTAAGGGGTGCTTAATTAATTTTGAAGTCTATTAATTTTTTTTCCATTATCACAAAGTCAATATTTGGTTTTAGATTAGTCTTTCATTAAACCATTTATAGTTTATTAAACTAATTTTTTCTTATTTTTTTATTGTTGACCAATATTAGATGGCCAATTTAGTATGTAAAGTTTTTTTTATCAAGTTTAAGGTTAAATTCAAGAAAATTAACTTTAGGGAATCATTTTAGTAAAGAAATGAAAAACTGATAGTGAGGTTTTTTCTTTTTTAAATGAATACACAAGAATGAAATAATGTTGAAAAACTACCATAATAATTATTAATTGAAAGAAATCAGGGATAGAGAAGAAATTTAAAGTGAGATAGAAAAAAGAAAAAGAAAGAAAAAAGAGCCAAAATTAATCAAAAAATGAAAACAGAAAAAAAGTAAGTAGAGAAAAATAGGGAAAAGGAAAATAAAAGAAAAAATTGATCTTTACTTCCCTATAAATAGAACCAAAATTTGATCGTTTAATTGAAGGTTTCACATTAGATGATTTTTTTATTATATTTTATAGAGTATTACAAAAACCGTAGTTCATCTATAAATGAATCATTAAATTTTTAATATTAATATAAGTCTTAATTATAAAAGATAGATTGGGTTTGAAAAGAAATATGGTTTTAAGATTACAAAAAAATGAATAATTTTGTAGTTGCATATTATAAATTTAAAAAATTTATGATAATGTGATCACCATGAAATATTCCCTAGATTCCCATCAACCATCACATCAATTGAAAGGGTTTAAAATTTTTATCATTGATTTTAAACAACTGAAACCATATTTTTTTAAGAGTTCTACTATGATCCCTCTTAGAGATTGTTCTATGATGAAAATTTATTCACTGATTACTATTTATAATTGAGTTGTTTGCATCCAACAACCTAACCCAA
Source organism: Viscum album (assembly GCA_963277665.1). NCBI lineage: Eukaryota > Viridiplantae > Streptophyta > Magnoliopsida > Santalales > Viscaceae > Viscum > Viscum album. The sequence continues at coordinate 1,000,577,127 of OY728135.1, forward strand.
ACACATCAAATAAAAACATGAAGAACTTTATGTGTTGACTGATTTTTTTTCATTAATTTATTATGTTATATTTATAATAACATGAATCATATTGAGTTTTAATTATAGACTTTATAATACAATGCAATCCATAATATCACCCATGAAAGAGAAAGGATGAGATAATATGCAAACACACTAAAATCATTACACAATACAAATTATGTATAAAATCATGAGGAAAAGTGCTCCTTTGATTGTTGTGTAATAATAAAAACATAAAGATAAAATAAGTATAATTTTTTTAAGAAAAATATAATAAAAAGTGTAGTTAAATATATCTCTAAGAAATTAAAAGTCAGGTCTTGAGATAACATCATTGTTCCTCCCTCAGATTATCATAATGAGAATAAAAGTACATGAATGGTGAAAGAATAAATAAATGAGTTAAAGGACATAAAAATATCCTCTATATTTACCTTTAGTGTAACACCCCAAGATTTCATAGTGTGTTATTTCTTCAAAATAATTCAATAACTTGCACTACACGGAACACCGAGTTCAAGCACACCATGACTTACCAAACAAGCCGTTCAAAAGAGGTTATGAATAGTATTAACTAAATTTTAAACTTTATATAATCCTTATAATTTTAGAATCCATATTATGAGTTTCTTAGACATAATGTAAGAACAAATTCATTTTCAGTATTGCACTTTTACCAACTTTTAATAGTGAACCCTTTTTAAATCCAATATTGTAATATTTTATATATTCAATTTGACTAAATAAATTTACTTTTTAGAATGGGTACATCAAAAATTTACAATGAAACATCCCAAGATTCCACGGTACGCTTTTCTTTGAATAATACAGTAGTGTGTGTTGTACGCAACTTCGAGTTCTAACACACACCACAACCAATCAAACTAGCCGTTATGAATAGTAATACCTAATTTTTGAAATTTTATAAATTTTATCTCTCAAAATGGACTTCAGTTTTGTATTCTGAGTATCTAATTTAGCCTAAGGTGAAATTTTGGAGCTTTTCAGATAACATTTAGATTTTGATGAATACTGAAAATTACTAAATTTTAATTAAAAACAACTTTTTTAATTGAAATAATTTTTATTGATAAATTATGAATTTGAGTGGTTTTAAAGTGTATTTATAATATATTTTTACCATTCAATACAATGTTGTTCATTGTACATAATTTCATAATCAAATCGGACATAAACAAGTGTCAATCTTTTGATAGTTATTATCTCTTAAAAACACGCTATTTGTTTTGACGATGGGAATTAATTTTTAAATTAATTAATGAAACTGATATGTTTTTAATTTGGTAAAATAGATATCATTTTTGAATTCATAATATCAAATATAGCTTAGGCCTAAATTTTGGTATTTTTTTGGAAACTTTCATTTTTTTTGATGAGTAGTGAAACCACTAAGTGGTAGTTAAAAAACTGAATTTTTCATAAAACTTAATTTTACCGCTTCTGTGAGTGGAATTTCGAAAATCCGAGAGACATGGTTAATATCAAGGAGTAAAATGTGGTTCAATGAGATGAAAATAATTTTTGGTGAATAGTAACCTTTTACTTTTATTTACCACGGTTAAAAGTGAATAGGGTAATTAAGGGTAAAAATGATATTAATATTACCCTAACTAATGTCCTAATTCTATTGGACAAGTGTATATCGACCAAAAACAACCTTAGGAGTAAAATATTATCATTTAGGTCCACTTGTATTAGATTAGGACATTTATTATTGTTTAATTTAAAGAGAAGTTAAAAGAGTTAAAATCAAAGTTTATTTACTAAAACATTTTTAATATAGGGTTATACATAAGATAAATTTGATTGTAAAAATTCATTAGAAATATAAAAATATTTCCTACATAATTATATTTTATTTATAATTTATAGACATTAAATAATTTAATTTATTTATGACACAATGGTGATGCAGTAATTACCTAATTAATGAAAAATTATAATAATTGATATTATAAATACCCAAATAAATGGAATTTGAGACTTTTTTTAAATACCAATAATTTTATAGGTTAATATGACATGTTAGTATTGATTTAATTAACGTTTTTAGAAGTAATTATTCTGTTATGTGTTTTACAAAAATCAATTATTGAATAGTGTCAAAATTGACATAAAAGAGGTTTTAAAACAAATATTATATTATTAATTGATATTAAATTCCTAAAAATCTAAGGATATTCCAAGAGACTTATATCATTATAGGTGTATCATTAATGGACCACTTGGGGGTCCCTTGGATGTATATAGTATGTTTATTAACCATATAATATAAAAATACAAAGAGACATTGTAAAAGTGAAACTAATTAACTAAGAGTTAATACTTAAAATAAGGTTAATATAATGACCCAAACCTGTCTAAATTCTATTTGTTTAGTGGTTTTCAACCCATACCCACCTTAAACTTTAAATAATCCACTTTTGAGCTATTATAAACCGAATATGAATTTATTATAATAAAATATTTCTAGCTTTTCCAAAGGTGCCCCTCACCCCTCTTATAAAAGGTCACTCCCCCTTCTCATTAATTCACACCTTCAAAGCCTTTTGGTTCGGGCAAAACCTGCCCAAATACTTTCTCAACTACCCTCAATACAACCTAGAGGCCTTAGTTTGATCAGAAAGCCAACCTATGGAGCCCTTTTGATCAAATCAAAAGGAAGAACCCGAAGAAGAGTTAATGTTTCCACGTCGTGGTGTAATTGTTATTCAATATATTATTATTTGGATGAGTATAATAATGATGTGTTATTCATGTAAATAATAAATATAACATAATAATGATTCTCTATATAAGATATACAATCGAATTAGAAATTATTTTAATATCAAAATAATGCTATTGTCGCTCGTGCATACGTACGGACTACCATCTCCACGAACGCGATTAGATTCATTCTACATCATATCCATTCAAGTATAATTTTTATTTGATGATTTAAAAATAATGTTTAAGGACTTGATATCATTCTGGATATGAATTAGATACAACCTATCCCTAAAAAACATGGCTTACATAACAAAACATATAAAAGAAAATGAGTAAGTTAACACCCGAAACGATGATAATACTATGATATTATTAACAAAGCAATGTTAAAAGATCATATATAATAACATAATAATGTATATGATTCTTGTATAATTTAATAACAATTATTTCACCATTATATAGGAGGTTAACCTACCCCCAACCAAGGAAAAGTACAAGGTAAGAGTTATTTCACAATCTCTTCATTATTCGAGGTTGTTTATACGTAATTATCTACTAGGACCTCTTTATCATCCACATCCATGTTTCTTGAAAGTGTATTTCAAAACATTCTTACTATTTTACAGAATATGGGTTAAAGTTATTTATACCCTTTTTTGACTTTTTATAAGAGGTTTATAAAGGAATCTTTCTGTCATTTTCCAAATAAGGTCCATTTTAACCTTTTCGACAGAATTAAGGTAAGAATTTTTTTATCTTATACGATGGGTGTGGCTATTTTCCACCGTTATAAAATTTTCGAAGCTTCCCTTACAAGCTTATAAAGATATTTTCAAAGTAAATGTTTTATTTTATAATTATGTGACTTTTAAATTATTTCAAAATGAATATTTTAAGAATTTCTGAAAGTTTCTCTTTATCAAAATCAGAATTTTAAGTATTTTAAAGATTTATCTTTCTAAATATTTTTAATTAATGTCCATGTTTTCAAAATTATTTTAAGGATTTATTTATATGGACATGAATGATTTGAAATGATATTTCTTTTAAAATGTTTCGAAGTGGTATGGGACACTTTGATTAAAAATTCTCTTTTAAATTACTTCCTTAAAAAATGTGTGACTTTTAAATGATTTCAAAAAAGGGATATTTCTCTCAAATAGTTTTGATTTCATATATGTCAACATCCTTTGATGGATTTTAAGTTTATTTGAAGTTGATTTATTTTGATACAAAACTTTGATATTGTTTTGAAGTTTTTGTGATGTGTTTGACTATGGATGTGTTATTCTTATACCATTCGTGGTTTATGGATGATGTATTTACATTTCGTATGATAGTTTTAATACGAATGTTTGTGTTATGTTTGAACCTTTTCATATGGGAAAGCATTGGACATAATATGTGACGGGTGGAGCCCGCTATAGCTCCTCGATGCATCGGTAGGTCTCATGAGACAAACTAGTGTCTTGGCACAAGGCTTTGGCAAAATCTTATTTGTAGTCTTGACACGAGGCATTGGATCTGCGGTTATGATTGTCTGACATTATGCATTCCATCATTATGAAAGTGGTTATTGATATTGCATGTGATTATTCGATTAGTATAATATCCATGTGAATAAGTAAATGAAATTATTTCATTTTATTTTTTCCATACCATGTTGAAGTTCAAGTTTAAAAGTATTTTGTTTTAGTTATACATTGCCTTAAATGTTCATTCTTATTTATGAAAGATTTCGCTATATTGTTATCCTTTCTAGGCATTTGAGCTCACCCCTTTTTCTATGTTTTATTTTTCCAAGGATGTGAATAATTATTTTATAAATGACCTTCAGGGATAGTATAAGGGGATATAAAGACAATATATTGTTGTATTTTTTCACTTATTAATGTAATGTAAACTTTATGAATATATCTTGTGTTTCCAAGGCTACTAAACTAATTGGTCTTTAGAGACTTGATCTTTCTTGTGATCATGCCAATGTTATGTAATAATGCACCGACTCTGGGTATCTAGGGTCGGGTCATTACATTTAGATTATAATCCATTGATGTAAATAATAATTATTATAGTCATTTTACACAAGAGAGTTTTGTAAATAATATCAATGGCCTATCAGTATCAGTGAGCTTTCCGTGACGAATTTCTCTACCCAAGTTCACTACTTGTACAACTATGTTATACATATAATTTTTACTTGGTATTTTGTGTATAATTTTTTATTCAATTAATATTTCCTATTACATAAGAATTATCCCAATTGGGCTTCTCTTGCCTATGTTATGGATTTATTATATATGGTCTGTCCAATATGTCTGTTCTATAATTACTTCTATTTGTGGGATTCCATTGGATCTCTTGTGGTTAGAAAAGGCTTTTGATAAACTATATAATTTGGAAAACATTGACCCTTTAATCCCATAAAAAATTACATATTTGATCATTATATGAGATTTTATCAAAATAAATACAAAAATAATTTACATTTTGGTCAAAAATCGTTTTTGTTGTTTTGATCATGTTTTATAAAAATATTTAAAATAAGTGTTGAATGAAAATGGATTTAATTATGGAAATAAAAACAACATCAAAAATAAAAAATACATTTGTAAGGATAAACATATATGATAAACCATTTTTCAATCACACCACCCCATTCCAAGAGACATACAACATGAGGGGAAGTGGAGAGTCAATGGCCAATAGTTGTTTGAACACCTATTGATCATCTACATCAATGTTCTACAATGAAAGTCATAAAATTATGATTCCAAAAATTAATCCCAATAAAAATAAAATATGGGTATTTATGAAATAATAATTATTCAATAAAACTAATTTAAATTTATTGAATGAAAGATCAATAAAAAATAACAAGATCCTACCTAATGGATGATTCATCATAGCTGTGAAGTCTAGCTCGCTCTGCAATTCTCATCTACTCCCCCTTAAAGAATATGTAATTAAAACAATATTGAGTTCTTATATCAACTATGGATAATATAACTATATTTTTTAAATATTAATTAAGAAAATATAAATTAGTTTAATAATATTTGAATTAAAGACAAAAAATGGCTTAATAAAGGACCCACCCCCAAACTAAAATTGCAACTATACAAGTTAAGCCCTCAGTACCAAGATAAATTATGGTGATGATTTTTCCATTTGAAGTATTATAATGAGATATAGATAATTAATTATTCTCATTCAAATTGGATAAATTAAATAATTAAATTATAATTAAACTATCCCTTGAGAATTGACCATCTTATAAATTATCTAAACTTTTACCCTTGGGTAAACACCACAATTTGATCTAATGGAACCCTTATAAAAAATTTCAAGGCCCTTCAATAGATTAAATTTATTATTTTACCCATTATTTCTCATGATTAAAAAAATTAAGAATTATCTAGTTAATTATTAAAGAAAAAACCAAGGGTTACTATATTCTCCCCATCTTTAAACATTTCATGCTTGAAATGAACATAATTAGAGATGAGAAATCAAGAAGGTCACAAATCAACCCCTATAAAAAGACTAAATACCTTTATAATAAATTCAATAATTTTTCAAGATCAAAGGATACTCATGGTCTTAAGACACAAATAAAAACATCTTACTTCCATCACATTCATTAAAACTTTTATTTCTATGACTGATTTCTATCAACAAATAATCAGTGTCTGCATGGAAATTCGTCAGAAAATTCATAATCTCACATTTCATGAATCTTATCAATATATTTCACTTAATTAATTAAATTAATATAGGTAATTATATTTCATAGCGAACAAATAGAACAATGAAACATAAATATCAACTTTCAAATAGTTAATTAACATAGGTATCTTCTAGAGTGAGATCCCCAATCCCCACATTTATTTAGTTACTTGAGGTACTGCTGCATAATTTATAATTTATCTACATTTAAAAACATCATTAATTTAAAAAAATATGACACCACATTGAATATATAATTTCCTTAAGGTTATATATATATATGTATATATGTTCCTTGAGATTTCTCATTTCTATACATCGCTTCTGGATAAAACTAATCTCCTAATTTTTCCTATCTCCAAGCCATTCTAGAGACAATACATTTACAACATCAACCTCAGTCAACATCTCCTCCACTATCAAGGATATCCAAATTGGGTTTTTTTTCACCCTCTCATTAAAGCTGTTAATGATCAAATTAAGTGACACATTAGGCTCATCAAACCACTATGCATTTAGATCCTAGTTTATCTATGGATCATTCAGCTAAAATTCGAAGTGAAAGATCATCACCCATTCATATGAAGCTAATATTTTTACTCTAGATACTAGGGTGTAACACCTATAACAACTTAGGTGACAATTAACACAACCTGATGAAATACATAACTAATTAAATTCCCAATCTATAAGGATACAATTAATCATTTATTAAATTAGTGAAGGAACTCGTAATAAATTATTACCATTTATTCATGGTTCATCTATTATCATGCATTATAATATATCACAAAATAAAATTTCCATTAAATCCACTCACTATAAAGAAAGAGTTGTTATATAATAAAGTTAGTAGATTACCCTATTCTTCACATACTTCCATAGACCCATGCTCTATCAACACAACCTCACATTAAAATGCCTTTCATAATACCCTATTATGGATCACAAGGTAATTTCATTATCAATTTAACTAACACTGGTTGTCACATGAATTATCATCACCAAACCTATCATGGGGTAATGTATCATTTCCCTACATAAAATTTTGGGATCCCCTTGAACAATAAATTGAATAATTCATAAGATAATGAAATATAGTACTTAAACATTCTAGATGACTATGATGTCACACCCTATCCTCATACCACTCAATAGTGTCCTGTTCAGATCATCAGATGACGTCACATTCACCTCCTCATGTGAAAATGGATAGAGACTAGTGTAGAGGGCCTAAATCATATATTAGAAACACTATTTTCTTGATATATTAACCATACATAATATAAAAATAATAAATAATCAACCACAATAATAATCATATTACCCTAAAGTAGAAAAATATCCTTGTTATAATAAATAAAAGACATAAGCATACAGTCACAATTCACTGTTAATCGACCAGTGGGACAATCACATATAAAAATAAAAAAATAAAACAAAATATAAAAGTGGCTCTAATTACATTCCTAAGCCTCATATCAGCCGATTATATAATCCTCACTAAGATGATGCATTTTAGTCTAATACATATCGTGTTCTATGAACTATATTTATACGTAAGGTCTAAAGGGAAAAAAATTACCCATATAGGGTATGAGAAAATATATCTCAGTAGAGTCTCACTATGTGACCCCAATATAAACCTTAATATATTTTTATAAATTATGGAAATAAATAGAGGAAACATAAACATGAATGTTGGGTCAACATCTTCTAGCTATTCCACCATTATACATGATTATACCTACTTTCTCAATGATATAATATAGTCTCTTCGTGCTAAAAAAATCCAACATATACCCAGAAACTCTAGGTTGGGTTTCATGCCACATCTAAAACCATGATTCAAGATATGTGGTAGGGTTTCTTACCATGTTTTGAGAACTACCATACCTCCTATGGTAGGATCTCACAAACACATCCTATAACATGCCTTCTCACTCAAGTTATTCTATGCCAATAACTTCTCAGTCAAGATGATGAAAAAAATAAATATCTTTAATTCTACGCTATCACTCAAGGAAGGGTCCATTCCATCACCTTATCACTCAAAGTGATACAATTATCTTAACCCCTACCTTATAACTCAAGGTAGGGTCTTGTACCATATCTCATATCATATAATTAATTTTATAAACCATCTAACTCATGGTAGTCTTTTCTAACAGCTTGTCACTCAATGTGACACCATTATCTGGGACACCACATTATCACTCAAGGTAGGGTTCGATATCACATCATAAATTACCCTGTACTATATCAATCAACGTATAGTTTCTCTAGAACATTCCCACTCAAGGTGAGGCCATTATCCTAGTCATTACCTTAACATTCAATATAATTACTAACATCCAATCTTATATGGACCTACCTTATTAGAGAAGGAATTTCATTACAACACCTATTTACTCAAGATGTGGTAATTGTACTTGAAACTTCCTTATCACTCATGGTAGATTACTTCCAATGACTTCTCAGTCAAGGAAAGTCAAGAATAAAATATTGTCATTTGGTATACACAAAACTAATCATATATAAGTAATAGTGATGTGGCTTATAACTCATCCCACAACCTCAATAACTCATCCCAATGATCTAGTTACTAGAGACTTAGCTATGCATCTTAAATTCACATCATAATACCTCTATCATCACATTCAAAACACCTAAAGACCCTCTCAGTCATGCAAGCATAATATGTCAAACCCCTCGACATTCTCCTCATTCCCATAATGGTTTCAATTACATACTAAAAATATCACTTGATATTCTCTCACTAGAAACATGATACATTAGTCACCCCATTGCGATCTCATACCCCGTAGGTTCTACCAAACCCTAGTATAAAGTGATAGGTTTAAAACATCATCAAATACCTGCATCACACTTGGTGATCTCATAACCTGTAGGTTCTAGTGTATAGTGAAAAATACATATATGTATTGATAATGGAATTTTTGTTTCTATAATTTACCGATTACAATTTTGTTTCAAAATAGTTTCAATGAAAATTTAATTCTGTTATATTATTTTTAATCTAATTATGTTCATTGGAATCAATTTTATTGTGAATTTGGTATTAAGACATTTCTATACATAAAAATATTTTTTTTAAAAGTATTTTCATTGCATTTTTCATTTTCAACTTATATTAATTTATACCACTTATATGAATTGAATATTAAACAACTGATCCCATATTTTGAATCTGGAGGTTCAAATTTGAAAAATAGGCCCCTTTATTTTTTATGAATAGTAACCTTAGTAAATATTTGTCCCCTTAGCAAGGGTAAATCAGGTAATTATGTTTAAAAATAAAATGATAAGGACTCAAAATGACCCTGACACTTGAGTTAATCTAATTTTATGAGTTTATTTCATCTATTTCCATCTATTTTGAAAATATATATCAACTTGGTTCTAGATTTCTTCGATTATAACCTTTATATTAAAAATGTCACTCTCTTTAATTTAATATCTCAAAAAAATTACATAATGATAAAAGAAGTATAATTTTGGTTAGAAATGTCTATTTGAAATATAAATTAAGGTTTTATATTTTAGAAATTTCATTCCAATTTTTAGTAGTTTAATAATTACATTAAATGATTATGAAACTCCAACACTATATTTATTCAATTAAAATAAAAATAAAATAAATGTTTTAAAAAATATTAAATGTAATACATAATAAGTGAATTGTTATGTAAAAAAAGTTATTAGATAAATATGAAATATTATGGATCTATGAAACTGTTTCATTCAAATTCGATATTTTTCTTGGCATCGTTAAAGATAAATTAAATTAACAGTGTCAAAAATGAAATTAAATATATTTTATGAATCTAAATTTTTATTAAATTATTTAAAAATTTAAAAAATAAAAACGAAAATTTTGATAATATATGGTAGAAAATTTCATACCATGGTTATTTATACAATAATTTCACTTATTTATAATATTATAACCCTTTAATATTGAAAAAGTTATTACCACGGTTAAGGTTAAAATTTTTTAGCCAATGGGTTAATCAAAAAGAAAATATTTAAAATGACACAAAAATCTATATAAATTATACTATTTGTTGATATTTATACCATAGACTCTTTTTTTAATATTTATTTATTAGGAAGCATTTTTCTCAAGAATGAATCAATTGTATTTTAACATTTTTCGTAATTCCAAGAGTGTCCCTCTCGTCAATTATAAGAGGAAACCTCTTATACACTATTACTCACACCTTTTTATCCATATATATTGGTCAATACCAAAAATAATACCTTACTATATTCATTAACCACATCCTAGAGCTTCTGGTATATCCAAAATACCATCCCATCAAGGCTTAATGTGTATGCCAAAAGAGGGTTCTCAATGAATAGGTATAACTCTTAACCAACCAATTTCAATTTTATTTCTTCTTTAACAACATCTAGATCCATGGTATCAATTCTATGATAATTAATCCAATATATATAATATTATAAAATTTTATTATTATTACATAAAAACCACCATCCACCTTCTTTCCATCTTATGAAAAGTGAAAACATTGTTCTTTTGTACGTACGACTTAACATCTCCATGTAGTAGTGTAATTAAGTTTTCAACACCAGTTTAATTGGATGGTTATAATGATGGGAATAATAAATATATATTTCATTTATTATATTATTATTCTATAAAGGTTAATTATTATTTTCCTTTCTATCATTCCATCCATCAAAAAATGGAAACAAAATTCATGCATACGTACGATCTACCATCTCCATGAATGGTGCAATTACTTTTTATACATGATGGAAAAATAGATATTTCAATGGGTTATTTGCGATAGGGTATTTGCAACGAAACCCTCTTCCCATCGCAAATACTTAGTTATTTACGACTGGGTGATGGTTCCTGTCGTAAATACCTGATGGTGTTTTATATCATTTGCAACATGATTTATATCTTATCGTAAATATTATGTCGGTAGGTTGGTATTTGCGACAAGTCTTGTCACAAAAACCTTTTAACCACTTCCCCTAATTAATAGAAGGTTAGCATTTATGATGGTTCCTATTGCAGATATGAATTTTTGTGATAGAAATCATGTTGAAAATAATCTAACCTATATGTACCCTCATCTATTTTTTCCTCATTTCACTCATTTCTCTACCCCTCTCTCCCTCTTTACTTACCTTTTTCTCTCAAAAGTTTTCAAAGTTTAAATTTCTAAATCGGAGAAATATTTGCAGCTTATATCCCCCAAAAAGATGCAGTTTTAGGGTGTTTATATATTTCTTTTATTTTTTTGTTAATTCATTTTATTTTATATTAGTTATTATCATCATTGATTATTTATTTATTAAAAGGGAAAGTACAAGAAGACCGAAGGGGCCAAACCAGGCCAAGCAGACTAAGGGGGGCTGAAGTATTGCAGCCCGAGGGCATCCCCTCTAACAAGCTCAACCGCCTCAGGCTCCAAAAAGTTCACATTTGAGAACCAGGAAACATCATGTCCTAGGCTAGTTAAGGATGAAAGATAGTCTCCAACATTGTTTCCTTCACGCCAAGTATGTATAACTTGATGTTGCTATTGAGCATACCTCTGCATTTTCTGATGGAATGTGAGAGTGACCATGGGGCCAGGCCCTTGCCGTACATGGAGTTATGAAGTATTAAGGAGTCAATTTCTACTTCTGAGACGTCAATGTTGGCCTATCGGCAAAGCGATAAGCCAGTTAGCAAAGCCTTGGCCTCCGCCAGGGGTGAGGAACTGCTACTGAGGGGAGCTGTAAACTCCAGAATGACAGCATCTTCAGAGTCGCAGACAACTCTACCTCCCCTAATGACCCTCGAGTTGCAATTCAATTAAATTAGAATTAGATAATTTTATTTATCATTATTTATTTTTACAAATAATTGTGTGTGATTAGTATTAAGTAGTATTAATTAGAAAAAAACTAATGAGTAGTTATAATTAGCGATAATTAGAAATTATTAGTGATAATTATTAATAAATTATAATAATTAGTAATAATTAGTAATAAATTGCAATAATTAAAAATAATTAGTAATAAATTGTAATAAATTGTAATAATTAGTAATAAATTGTAATAAATCGTAATAATTAGTAATAAATTGTAATAAATAGTGACAAATTGTAATAATTATCAAGAATTAGTAAGAATTTGTAAGAATTTGTAAGAATTAGTAAGAATTAGTAATAATTAGTAATAAATTATAATAATTAGTAATAAATTGTAATAATTAGTAATAAATTGTACTAATTAGTAATAATTAGTGATAAAATTTAATAATTTGTAATAATTAGAGGGAATAAGTAATAATTAGAGGTAATTAGTAATAAATTGTAATAATTAGTAATAAATTGTAATAGATTTTAATAATTAGTAATAATTAGTGGGAATAAGTATTAATTAATAAAAATTACTAATAAATTTTAATAATTAGTAATAAATTTTAATAATTTGTAATAATTAGTGATAAATTGTAATAAATTTTAATAATTAATAAAAATTAGTAATAATTAGTAATAATTCGTAATAAAGGGTAATAATTAGTAATAAATTGTAATAATTAGAAATAATTAGTAATAATTACTAATAAGTTGTAATAATTGCTAATAATCAGTAATAAATTGTAATAATTATTAATAATTAGTAATAATCCAGAAAAGTACAGAGCACAGGTGTCCCCATGGCCTGATCAAATTATTATTGAAAAAAGAAGTAAAGGATACAAGGAGAGTTCAGGATACAAGTGACATACATCATCAAAAAACACAAATTTGGGAAAAAAAATTATCCCTTATGTCTACCACCACGCCCACGTCTTCCTCGACCTCTTGGGTTTCATCCCCTCTGCCATTGCTTTGGGGTCTGCCACTCATCATGTTGTTTAGTAGCCTCCACCTCTGGGACTTGATTGTCCAGCTGAGCCAAAGTTTCCTCCTCATCCTTACCTTTACCACTTCCAATGGGTTCTCCCATCATTTCCTCAATAGGGGGCTTTCCTAACCGCACAAATTTTTTGTTATCCTGAATGACCAGATAAGAATAGTTAGCTTTTGTACCAATCAAAACATTCTTACATTTTCTTTCCCTGCTCTCCTTGTAGAGCCTGTCAAATTCAGGAGAGTTCATAGAATCCTGGACATTAAAAAAATTCTGCTGCACAAGATCCTCCAAGTTAACTATAGAGGCCAGACCTGGCTCCTTTTCCAGCACTGATTCTATCCCCAAGTCATGAGGAGCAACAGACAGAGCCAGATGATCCAGTTGTGAATTCCCAGGTGCAGGGAGCACATCACCTGTAGAGAAGTTTTGTTTATCCAGCACAGAACCACTAGAGACACCTTGATGTGCCTCCAAATTCCCAATGTAAGGAGAAACAACAACAGGTGTTGTCACCTTCTCTGGAACAACATGATCAATATCATTGACAGTTGCAGCCAACACACACCCAAGAAAGTCCCCTTGAAGGGGACCAAATACTTTCCCTTTTGAAAAAAATTGTTCTTCCAGTTGAACTGCAGGATCCACTTCGTTGTCACTTTCATGACCATTAGAGCAATCATCATCCAACTTAGATGTTTTATCATAAGAAAGGGTATCATAAATACCATGAGTGGGGGTGTGCAAGTACCCGAAGGCAGCACACCTCCAATATTTTTAATATCAGAACAATCATCATATGACTTCCTTCCAGCCACAACATCAGCAAAAGAAACCAGGCCCACATTTCTACTAGAAGTTCCATGCAACATAGGTCCTTTGATGGGTGAAGGAGGAGAATCCATCAAACCATCAGGGGCACCCTTCCCTTTCAAATCAATAGGTTTGAGCTTACAACTCTCAACAATATGTCCATGACGTTTACAGTTAGAACATTGAAAACCCCTATGATAGTGGGCTTTAACATGCCCGATCGATGAACAATTAACTCAGAATTCTGGAACATGTTCAAATGTAATCTCAAGTTCAAACATGAACTCACCAGAAATAACAAAAACAGTCTCCACAAGAGGTAATGACATATCAAACTCGACCAAGATGCGAGCAAAGTGACCAAATCGAACTGATGATGTCTCCTTGTCAAGCTTGATTGGGGTCCCAACAGCCAGAGCAATATCCCATAAAAGGCTTGGGTGCCAGAATACCCAGCTCAATCCTTTCACACAAATCCAGGACTGAGCTATGGTATTCTTGGCCGGAAAAGGAAAAAACCAAGGATCCCAATTCTAAAATATCAAGATCCCAGGTTTAAGATTAACAAATCTGCAGCTCCATGCCCTCATTTTCGAGGCAATCGAGCAAAAAGTGAAATGAAAAAAATTCATACCAATCGACACCATATGGAAATCGCTAAAACCCCATATCTCCGGGAGATGCTTCCGAAGATCGCCGAATTTCTAGGTTACATTCAAATTCGAAGTAAGTCTTGCAATAATAGATAACTTACAGGCCTCGATTCGCTCCTGAAAGTGCTGGGGGTTCGCATCGACAACCGTAAGCGCCCCATTCCTCGATATACGATTATGAGAATCACCGCAATTGGCTCCAGGAAAGAACCTATTAGAGCTCGTGACCTTCACCGACTCCGTACCAGAAGGACCTACCGACGCCGGAGGCATGGGCTGCTTCATGCCAGAGTCATTATCCTTCTTCTTCGAGGGCCCAAAAAAAAAACCTCCGTGGGATTGAAACAATCGATTGAGTAATAAATTAGTAATAAATTGCCATAATTAGTAATAAATTAGTAATAATTAGGAATAAATGGTAATGATTAGTAACAAATTGTAATAATTAATAATAAATTGCAATAATTAGTAATAAATTGTAATAATTTGCAATAAATTGTAATAATTAGTAATAAATTGTAATCATTAGTATAAATTGTAATAGATTGTAATAAATTTTATTATTGGTAATAAAATATATTATATTGTAATAAATTTTAATAATTAATAATAAGTTGTAATAACTAGTAATAAATTGTAATATTTTTTAATAAATTGTAATTATTATTAATAAATTGTAATAATTACTAATAAATTGTAACAGTTATTAATAAATTTTAATAATTAGTAATAAATTTTTATAATTACTAATAAATTGTAATAATTAGTAATAATTATTAATAAATAGTAAAAAATTGTAATAAATTGTAACAAATTATAATAATTTGTATCAAATTGTTGGTATCAGATCTCAATTGACACATGAGAGGTATTATGGTACCGTTTTGATATTCTCACTCAACTTGAGAGGAGATCATGGAGAGTTATCATCATCTGCAGCATAGTATCAAGAGAAGCCTCGAGCTCTGGATGAACTTATAGAGACTATGCATAAGGAGTGGGAGGAGATGCGTTAATGATAGCAGCGGTAGCATGAAGAGCTGCAACGACATCAACAATAGTAATAGTAGGAGGAGATGTGCCGACGACAGCAGCAAAACCACGAGTAAATGGAGTACATGCGATGTCTGACTCATGGTTAAAGGATCAAGTTACCTCCACCATCTCCTCCAACTCCTCCAGACGACACTCCACCTCAGTGATATATTTATTTTTTATGATAAAATATTTGAATGTATTTTTTTTGTAATATTAGATATTTACAATTCTATATAGTGTGTTTGTTATATTGTTGTAAATATTTCATTTTTAATTAATTAAATAAATAAATAATTACTTTATTTGTTTTTTATTATTTTTATTATTTTATTATTTTTAATATTTTGCTACTATTTTTTTAATATTTTGGTGAATAATGAGGTTTTTTTATTTTATATTTTTTTATTTTAGTAATATTCATATTAATATTTAATTAATAACAATAATAATAATAATATTAGTATTCTTATTAATAATATTATTTTATATTTTTATATTTTTTTTATTTTATTAAAATTAAAAATATTATTTCATTAATTTTAATATTATTTTATTATTATTATTATTATTTTAATATCAATTATATTATTAATATTTGAATTATTATTATTATTTTATAATATTATTTTAATATTATTATTAATATAATTTTATTCAATTTTATTTTTTAAAAATTTTAAAACTATTTGCGATGGGCCCTTTTGCGACAAGTTATCTCCCCATCAAAATAGGGTTTTTAAAAAAAATGTCAGGAAAATTATTTTTGACATGACATGGACCCATCATAAATAAGTTATTTGTGATGTCCACATCTCATCACAAATAGTTTTTGTGATGGGCCGTAACAATAGGGTTTTTTAAAAACATCAAGAAAATTATTTGTGACAGGACGTGGATCCATATTAAAAAGTTTTTTTGGCGACGGTTTGTCACAAAAAAATTATTTGTGACACCCTTTTCTGCAACGGGGCATTTGCAATGGGACCCCGTTGTAAATATACCAATTTCTAGTAGTGATATATCTAACATTTATTTATGAATATAAATATATATATATAATGAATATAAATGAAATTAATATCGTTTCTAAAATTCTAGATATGATTTAAATATGGGTTATGTATATATATTGAAGTTATCAAACCGAAACATGCATGAAAAATGAAGAAATTATCACCCATAATAGTGTTTTTAATAAAAAATTCTTAATAAACTAGTGACAAGATGTTCTAAGTAAATAAAATAAGGAATGATATATATGGGATTGGTTTCATAATGAGTGTATAAAAAATATAAATTTATTATACATGATATTCTAACATGTACGATGATAGATGAGACTTGAGGAAAGGTTTTTATAGTCTCACTTTTATTTCTCAAAGAAATTTTCCATCTTCACCACTTTTTTCCTTTATGTAGTATATATACCACCCCATTAACATGTTATATCTTTTATCTACTTACATTCATGATATTTAATGTTTAATTTGATTTTATTCTTTAATGAGGCATGTGATTCAAAAGTTACAGAAGTTGTAAGGGTTTTATGTTACAATATCATTGTTTATCGAGATTATTTATGATTATATTTTGGCTGATGAAATTTTATGAAATAAATATCAATAAACTCATAAAAATTCTTATCCTATGATTATTTCTATATATTAGTTTTTTTCATTCACTTTTCTCTTCTTAAGAACTGAATATATAGAACAAAGTTTTTTTTATGGAAAATGGTCTTTATTTCTCTCTACGGTTGAAAATACCTTTCCTTATATATCTATGTTTTCTAAGACTATTTTAAATAATTTTTTTAATATTCTACTTTAATTTTTTAAATTAATTTTACACTTTATTGAAATTTCAAAAAAATGTTTTGAAATGTTTTTTTATTTTTCTAAATGAGGTACTTTTTTACTTTTTTAGAAAAGTGTGAAAAAAAGTTCTTTATTTTAACTTATTTAAGAAGAAACATAATTTTATACTATCATGACCACTAAATACTTTGAAGATCAATTAAAAATTTTACAATGTATTTTTAAAATAAAACCTTTTTTTATATTTCGAAAATTTAATATTTTGAATAAGTTATTTTAAAATAAAAAGAGTATTTTCTTCAAGAAATATTTACAATGATTTATTAAAGTGATTTTCATTTGTGATAATGTCCTTTGATGTTAATTATTCTCTACTGGGGATATGATCAAACAATTCCATCCTTATTATTTCTTTTTATGGTTTATGAATGGGATTATGAAATTTTTATGAACATCATTATTTTAAGTGGGTTGTTCTATGATGAAATGTCAAAATGATTATGAAACTCATTTATTTTCCAAGGGTTATGAAATATAACGATTGATTTATGATCTTTTAGAACACATATGAATAGATTTTGATTATTTTATGGGTGGTATCATAATTATATATCCCTATAATGAATTGGGTAAATTTATATATCTTATGATATAAATAGAACTATAATGGGGAGTGAACCCAATTCAATAAAGGATTGTGTCCACTATGATAGTCTTGAGGGCGAACCTTGACTATGGAATGTAGAGTAAAACCAATCCACTATGATAGTCTTTGGAATGAACCATGAAAATGGAATCGGGATTGAACCCAATCAACTATGATAGTCTTTGGAGTGAACCATGACTATAGAATGGGGAGTAGACCCAATCTGACATGATAGTACTATGAGGGAACCTTGAATGTGAAATGGGGAGTGAACCCAATCCACTATGATAGTATAGGAAGTTATCCTTTACTACAAAAAAATGTTTTTCTATACGTATGTGTATGCCAAAAATCAATGTCTTATGCCAATGTTATTCTGTCATGGCTCATGTTATTTAATTGGTTTATGATTATTGTCTTATTAACTACCAGGCTTTATTCCAGAAAAAAATATTAGGATCTCTGATATACATGGTATGTTTTTCAAGTGTTAATCTCTTGTTATCATACCCATAAGCTCAAATTATTATTATATGATCATTGATATATCCCTTGTTAACCCTTATTGAGAATCTGAGCTGACCCATTCTTATGTTTCCTTTCTCCATGTTATGAAGAAAGGTTTTAGGTATGAAATGTATAATAAGGGTTCTAGTTACAATGAAATAAGTGGGAGATGATGTAGATCACTTATGATAAATTTGTTTATGTATCCATGTTTTAAAAGATAATAAACCTCTATGATTATGGAATAGATAATAATGTTATGTATTAAATATTCACATAAAAAGATGTAATATTTATGTATGAAAATAATGCATCACTATAGTTGGTATCATAAGAATGTTTAGTTACATTTTGAAACTAGGATGAGACTAATTCAGTGAGAACCCCTAGAATAATCCTTTTTATATGAGAAATTCCTAAGTAATGGTAAATAAAAGAGTGTATTTTTCTTAGAAAAACAACATTATATAGTTAGTACAACTGGACATGGTTTTCGCACAGATGCATCTAGGGGTAGAAACCCTAAAAATATTTTATTGTGTATATATTGTATATCATTGTAGTGCATGGTGAGGGTTCCCTTATTGTGCACCTAGATTAAAAATCTTTGGGTATTTTCATAGGTTAATTTACATTTTATTTAATATCCATTATGAAATATTTTACTTTGATATTCACCATGCATAACCGAGGATAAACCTACAGTGTTATAGATTGAAAATAAGGTGTCATGGTTTAGATATCCTATAAATCATTTTTAATTATCATATGCTTTCCTACTATGATTATTATTTCTCAGACTATGTTTTTTGGTTTTATTAAATTGATGGAAAATGAAGGATCTGATTTATTGCTAAACGTGTTGTAAAATGAAATAATTTTACTCGTGATAAATATAGATATGGTTACAAATAATTCTGAAGCTATAAATCCTGATGAACTCTAAAATGAGAAAAGTAGGGAACACCATTCTTTTGAGTACTTCATAAGGCAAAGTCCATGTTATTTTTGTGGGTTCACTGATCCACTAGTTTTTGAGAAATGAATCAATACCATCGAAAATATATTTTCCATTATCTTTTGTTCAGAACATGGAAAAATAATTTTTGTTGTTAATTATTTTAAGGGTTAAATAGATCAATGACATACTCTTATCAAGAATAAGATTAAATATGAAAAAATTTATTCCATATAGTGGGCTGAGTTCAAGAGATTAATTAATTTTCTTGTATTATTTATATGAATACGGAGAAGAAATTCCTTAATCTAAAGAAGAACGATAATGAAAATAATATTATCTATAAGGAAAATTTTACAATACTTTCAAGGTATTCTTATGGTATTATCATCGAATGAGAATATAGAAATGATCAATTATTAAATTTCTTAAACCCAAGTCTCATAAGTTCATTATCTGTTGGATAATTCAGTAGCTATAATTAAATCATTCTATGTTATATCAACGTGGAGATGGAAATATTTGATCCCCATTAATCTAGGAGTTTTGATATGAAAATAAATATGAAATATAAAAGGAATTATAAAAAACATGGAGAGAATAATGTGGTCATTTCTTTAAGCTCAAAGTAGAGAAGGAAGCATATAGGAAATTATCTTAAGGGGACTGGTAAATGATTTAAGTGTGTAAAATAAGGTTATCATAAATTTAATACTTAAGTGATTCGAAGAATTTATCTAATGGTAGAGGAAAAGCACTAGAGAATATACCACCCACACTTCAATGATATATATTCAAATATTTAATTAATTATGTGAATCAATTCCCTAATCCAAGGGACAATGAGTATAATAAGATACAATAATATCTGAAGACAAAGGATAATGGGAGATATTATGAAATCATAATAGCTGAAGTGAATTAGGATAATTAGGGACACTTATATTCTACTCTAGATTTGGGGAATTCATGTTGGAATTTTTAGGAATTAGACCTATAAGAATTTTAATTGTTCATCCTTTAGTAAAATTATATCTAATTCTGAGCATTCATTATCTATCTCTACATATATTCTAGAATAATTAAATCACATTTTATATTCTAAATAAACATGTGATAATATATAGATGTAAGGATTAACCTGAACTTCCAATATAAATGTCTTTTATCTAAGATAAGAGCTTATTTAAGGAATAAATAGTGAAGTATCTTTTGGAATCAAATATGATTTTATTGTGACTATTTTTTGAAATGATTAGGGTATATATATTTTTATATGATACATTATGAATGATTATAATTATATAAATATAACTATTATGTTAATTGGGGAAGGTTGTGATATCAAATAATTCTAATATTTCAGATTCAATTTTGGTTAGACAGATTTTAGAAGAGCCTTAAGGTTAAGTATTTATGGAATGGATTAAGCTGAACTTTGGATGTTATTATTGAGGTAATAAAAAATAATGCATTATATTTATCTATATTTGATATCTTGTGAAAATAATTTTAGTTTTTGTTAACATTTAATTGAATAAGTAATGACTTATAGATCTTATGATTTGTTAAAATTAAATTTTAAGTGCTTTAGGCGGGAAAAATTCATCTTGAATATCCAATTTCTGGGGTAAGAGAAGATATAAAAGTGGAATTGATCAAAATAAACCCAGAGGATGGAATTATTATTCTAAAAAGTAAATAAATCAAGTAAGTATATTTTTTATTACCTTATCTTGATATTAAAATAATCCCTCAATATTAAGAAATGGATTTTGAAATAGAAATGTTATTTATTTACTTTTACTTAAAATAAATAAATGCTCTTTCACCCATCATATATTTATTGTTTTGTATTGGTTAAATTTATCATAACCATTTTTTCTTTAACTCCCTAATAATCCTTGGGAATTAGGTTTTTCCTCCATGTCCACATTTTCAATTTCCACTAATGATCCACAATTTGTAAACCTAGCTATCTATTATTCCAGATGAACTTCATATTTCCTTTCCCCTCTTTTCAAGACGAAGCATTATAAAACTTTTTTTACAATGCTGGTTTTCAGAAAAGTAATTATAAATTTTTAAACCCTTTATAATCGATCACAAATTAAAAATTTGAGGAAATAATTTTTTAAATGTGTGGTTTAATGTAATTTCATGAGATTTTAAAAGGACACTATGTTCGATAGTGTATACAATGCGCAACACCAAGCTTTAAGGAACCATGAAATATTAGCATAAAATAGACATTAAATTAGTGGGTATAAATAGGAATAACTACATTATGAAATATATATAAAGGTTCCACTCAAAAAAATATTGATTAATTCTTAGAAAATAAGCACTCAATTTTTAGTAATGTCATTTTTCTCTTTAAAAATTTGTTTTTCTTCAAAAAAAAATTAATTCCCTTTTATAAGTAACTATTATAATTCATTAATAGAAATTTTAGAAAATTTATTTGATAAAATGAACATAATTTTTTAAATCATTATATCAAAATTATCCTTGGATGAATTTTTGGTATTTTTTGAAATGAATGATTTTCTAATGAATTTTGAAAAATACATATTTTTATTGAAAATTGTAGTTTTGTTTCAAGAATTTAAAAAGAATTTTTTTTAAAAAAATCAAATAAAAATTAATTCTACTATGTTATTATTAATCCAATAAAGTTACTTTGAACCATTTTTGTGATTTAAGTTGGTGTAAAAACATTTTTAAACTAAAAAGCCATTTTTCAGAAAACAAATATGTTTTTCATTGTATTTTATGTTTTCATCTTCATTTTATTTCCACCACTTCTTGCACTTTAATCATTAAATATACATACCATATTTTAAATCCTGAGGTTCAAATATGGTACATTGATACCTTTCAATTTTTTTCATAATGAATAGTTACATTAGTTAATATATTTCCGCTCAGTAAGGGTAAATTGGGTAATTAAGGTTAAAAATAATATGATAAGCACTAAAAATGACCCTAAATCTACACTTTACCCCATTTAATTAGTGAATTTTATAAATTTCCATACAATAATCTAATATATGGCCACTTTGATAAATATTTTGTTTATTATGAACTTTAAATTAATTTAAGAAAAGAATAAATACAAAATGTCACTATCTTGAAATTAATATCTCAAACAAATTACATGGGGATAAAAATAGGATAAGTTTGGTTGTAAATTTTTATTTAAAATATTTTTTTATAATGGTATTTGGTTTAAAGTATTTAGCGATTGAATAATTACTTTAAATTATTACACAATGCCAACAAGGGATTTATTCAATTAGGTAAAAAATAAAATAAATCATTTTAAAAATATAAAATGTAATGAAATTTAAGTGAATTATTATTTTTGATTACATTTCTACATATATATGACATATTATGGATGTGATAAAGGATTTTATTCATATTCTATCTTTGTATTTGTGTCTTTAAAGCCAAATTAAATGAATAACATCAAAAATGACATTAATGATATTTTATAAATATAATATTTTATGAAATTTATCATAACAAAATATTTAATTAGAATAATGTGGATAATATATAGTCTAAGAAATCACACCCTATTCATTTATGTGCTTATTTTAAACTTAGAAGTATTATTATAACCCTTCAATATTAGAAAAGTCATTATTACAGTTAAGATTAAAATTTATTAACCAATGGATTAATTAAAAGGACAATGTTTAAAATAAAACCAAAACCTATATAAATTTCATTGGTTGAAGATGTTTTTACCTTATCCTATTTTTATTCTAATATATTTCCATTTGGAAGCATTTTTATTGGTAATGACCCAATTTTATTTTAATCTTTTTTTGTAATTCCAAGAGTGCCCCTCCCCTCACATATCCAAGGAAACATATTCTACTCTATTATTCACACATTTTAAGAATTATATATCATAAAATACCTTGAATAATAAATTCCATGATTTATTTACCACATACTAGAGTTTCTGTTCTTTCTAAAAGACCACCCTTTAAGGCTTAATGTGTAATCCAAAATAAGGTTCTCAACGAAGAGGTATAACTATTAACTAAGAGTTTTTTATTTTATTTACTACTAAAACTATTCTAAATCCATGATATCCATTATAAAATAAATGAATTCATTATCTGGAAAACACTAAATGTTTATTATAACGATGAAATATACATTATCCACCTTCTCTGTATCCTACGGAAAGCAAAAAAACAACACCCATTCATATATACACCTTACTGTCTCCACATAGAAGTGTAATTAATTTTTCATCATATATATGTTATTTATTATATTATTATTATTATTTTAAGGTGAATTATTACTTACCATTCTTTTAATCTATCTATCAAAAATGGAAATAACGTTCATGTGTATGTACGTCTTACCATCTCTATGAAGGGTGTCATTCATTTTTATATATATAAATTTTATGGATGATTATAAATATATATTTATAGTTATATATATATTTAATATCATTTTATAATTCTATATATGATGTAATTATGATTTAATAATAATTATGATGACCTTGGAAACAAAACATTCATGAAAAATGAAGCAGTTATCACCTAGAATAGTGATTTTAATAAAGATTTATTCATAAATGGGTGATAAGATGTTATAATAAAATCATATATGGTATGATATATATTATTATTGTTCTGTAATATGTGAATAATAAATATATATTTAATATATTGTAGTTTTCAATGTGTAAGAAAAAGATGATACTTGAGGTAAGGGGTTCCTAGTCTCACTTTAGTTCTGGGAGACATATGTAATATTACAACTTTTTTATTTTTTGGTGTATATTATTTCCATTTTAAATGTTATATCATTATTATCCTTATATTATTTATATTTAAAGATTTTTTTATGTTATTACGTAATGGATCATATGATTCAAAAGTTACCAAAGTGGTAAGAGTTTTATGCGACAATGTCATTTTTTTTTGGGATTGTTTATGATTAAGTTGTAGATGATGAACTTTTATGATCTATATCCCAATAAAATCATGAATTTTATTATCCTATGATTATTCAATAGATTATATGTTTTACTATCTATTTCATATTTTTAAGAACTCATGATATCGAAATAATGTTTTTAAGGAAAACTAACTTTATTTCTTTCTTCAGTCAAAAATCCATTTTCTTCCATATTAATGTTTACTAAATATTTTTTCAAGAATGTTTTTAATTTTATAATATATATTTTTAATTTCATTTTTTCCAATGATTTATTTTTAAAAAATTAAATGGAATATTAATTTTTTTTCTGAAGTATGTTCTTTTTAAATTTTGTTTTTGAAAAATGTTAAAGGAATGTTTTCTTTTATCTTATACGACATGAATAAAATTTCCTTCCACTATGAAAACTCAATGATTTTAAGATCCCTTTACAGTTTTGTAAGGAATATTTTCAGATAAAATTTATCCTTTAATATTTTAGAATTTTTTTATTTTAAAGAAGTTATTTCAAATTGAAAATAGTATTTTTCTTAGGAAATATTCTAAGTGATCTTGTAACAACCTTATAATTTATGATAACATACTTTGATTTAACTTATGATATATTATAGATATTATATAATAATACCGTGCTTATTATTTCTCTATATTTTTTATTATTATGATGGTGAAATTTTTATAAAAGTCATTATTTTCTAGGGTTTATTGTATGATGACATATAAAAATGTTGATGAAACCCATTTCTTTTCCACAAGTTATGATATATGTTGATTAATTAATGATCTTATGGAAAAAATATGAATATATTATGTTCATATTAATGTTGGGATTATGATTTTCTAGCCCTACAATGCATTGGGTAAAGATGTATATCACATGATATAAATGGGATTGGAATGGGGAGTGAACTTATTTCAGTAATGGGCTCTGTCCACTATGAATTTCTTAACAGTAAAATTAACAATGGGATGGGTAGTTAACCCAATCCACTATGATAATATTGGGAATAAACTATGGCTACAGAATAGGGAGTTAACCTAATCCACTATAATAGTCTTGGGATTCAACCTTTACTATTGAATGAGGAGTGTACACAATCCTCTATGATAGTCGTGGGAGTGAACATTGACCATGTAAGGGGGAGTGAACCCAATCCAATATGATATTCTTTGTAGTGAGGATGACTATGAATTAAAATAATTTTATATGCTTATGTGTATGCCACAAATATATGTCTTAATCCAATGTTATTATCTCATAGATCATTTTATTTAATAGCTTTATGATTCATGTCTTATGAACTACCAATATTTAAACCATTACTCTGGATTACGATCTATGATATGAAGGTTATAGTTTTCAAATGTTAAGATCTTGTTATCATACACTTATGATCATGTTATTCTTATATGATCATTGATATATAACTATTTTACCTATATTGATCCTCTAAACTCACACATTCTTATGTTTCATTTCTGCAAGTTATGAAGACAGGTTTTAGGTATGATACGTCTAAGAAGGTTGATGGTTTTGAAGAAATAAGGAGGAGATGATGTACATATCTTATAAACAAACTGTTTGTGTATCAATGTTTCATAATATACTAAACCTATATGATTATAGTGTGGATAATATTGTTATGTAATGAATATAATTCTAATAAGATGTAATATTTATGTACAAAAATAATGGGTAGCTATACCAAGATTACACTCTACAATCCAAAGGGTATTCCTAAAAGGCATGAGACTTTCCAGCATCTCACCTATCACCACATAGAATAAGAATATCATTTCATCTAAACTATCCCTGGGAAAACAACCAATAATACTTTATATATATCAAAAAACTTCTCCCATTAGAGATAATGCCTCTAGGAAGTCCGAAATTACCCAATTTCTCAAAGAGAACTTAATTTATCTCTTAATATAGGGTTTTCTCAACCCCTATACCTTTATATGGTCCCATTAAATAATGAAAAAATTAACACTTGTGTATAAAAAATCATATGGTGTTTACTATAGGGACCATATACCACAAACATTTAGTAACTATACTCTCCATGATCTGAACATTCTTTTCCAAGCCTATGCATACCTCACTAAATCTCATATCAACACAGAAGCTCATATCTCAAGATGTAATCCTAAGTAATTAATTATAAAATATTAAAATTAATTATTTAATTTAATAAAAATATGAATAATCATTTATAATCTCACCAGGAATTGCTCTATCATAGAAAAAATCAAAATCTTTGTGTATTTATCCTCTCAGGGTATCCTTTAGTCATGAAGAGAAAAATCTATGTCATCCCTATCCAACTACAACCTTTTCTGGTGGAATCATCATAAAAACCCTATCACATGTCATCATGAAGAAATGGATTCAAGGGGATACAGGAACCAAAGAAGATGATGGAGGAACTATCCTTAAACCATCATGAAACCATAAAAAATTCATCCCTATCCAATGGGAATCAATGGGAGGAAGAAGAGGGTGAGAGTTGGCTAAACTAGACCTCTCGTGACACCATGATCAACCTAAATCATTATTGGGGATAGACCTAAAATAATGAAACATACCCTCTTAAAAAAAATATCCCGAGATCTTAGCCACAATATGACCATGAGATTCACATTATGACACCCCCTCTATAGGCCACTCAATGACATGTCCCTCCTAGTTTCAACACAAGTATCCCTCAAAAGGAAGAGTGGTTGATTTTACATACAAAACCCTCATTTCAATTCCCCTCTAGGTTTTACAACAATCCTATCCCTATAGGGATACATTGAAATGTATCCCCAAGGTTTCAGCACAATGGACTGAAAAATTGTAGATTGCTTAAGCACAACAAACACCTTTCTTGGTGTGGCCATTTTAGGCTTTATTGTGAGACATCTACCTCATGGGTTGCCTATAGTGAATCCTATGTCCATTTCATCATGGCCATCCTGGATTTAGTTTTCCTTTTTGTTTTTCCCCTTATGTGCTTTTAACTCCTTGTATAATTTTTTTTATCATATAGAAAAACACCAAAAAAAATTCCTTCCACACTGTGAATCCCTAGTTCATGGTCTGACCATCTATCATATAGATTTTCCCTTCATTAAAAATATTACCCAAATCACTCACCATGTCACAACACCCATTGGTCATGGAATGATCTTCCCTTTTAAGATTGATTTTGAAGATGGGGGCACCCTTAACCTATGCTGAAATTTACCCAATAACCTGAAACAACTTTTGGGCCTTAAACCAAATACAAAAAAAAAACTATGATACTTCCAAATCCTTAGACTTCCAATCTGATTCCCAATTCTCAAAACATCCTCCACTCTAAAGATAATGAATTCAAATTTACTAAAAAAATAATGAAAAAAATTATATGGGTTATTAAAAACTTCCCATTATAATTCTTATCATCCCCAAAAATATTTGGTGGTCTTCCAACCATCATTTCAGACCGATTATAGTTGTCAATACACCACCAAATTTCTTTGTAATATTCTCCAATTATGAATAATTTTATACTATATAACACCAACACCGAGCACACTATGAACTAAAAAATGATCTATCTACTCGTTACCATCACTAAGAACTAATATGAAACTCAAATTAAATCTTCTATACCAAGAAACTTATAATCATCTATTGATTCACCTCAATAATTATAATTCTTCCCACCTAAGTCTCTACCCCTAAATTCCAACTCTTGGTCATGGTTCTCCCTACCATAGAAATATCCCACAAAAAATTATTTTTTATTGTCTATAAAAATGATTGATGATGATTCCAACTCACCCCACCCAATTCCATTTAAAAAAATTGGTCATTCCTCCTATGTATAAACTTTATGGAAAAAACTCAACTGCACCCACCAATGCACTATCATATCTCTTGATCATGGTTCCTTGATTCTTAAAGGAATAAAAGAATTATCTGTATTACCACACCAAATTCCAAGCCTAACCATCAGCACAATTCCATGGTTGGGTCCTCAACCACCCAAACCAGCCATCATATTATCTCCATGAGCATCGATACACATCCAATCCAACTAACTCTTAAACCAAATTAGCTCTATCTTAAGGTTGATGCCACAATCTAAATTTTTTTCAACACCACATATAAATATTAGATAAATTATTTACTATGGAACTAAATAAGAAATATTTACATACACATTAGTATCACAATATCATCTAAACCACCCACCAACCAGTTCCATTATATCCCCAACCATACCAACTCGAGGGCTATAAACTGATATTTGATATGATTCTCCCCACCACAATTCTTACCTTAAACCACTCCTTGACAAAGGAACTGATAAATATCACATGAATGTTACTCATCTTGATCTATGGAAATATCATCCCTAATAACTCTTGTTAAGGATAAAAAACCCAAAGTAACAAACTCACATGTATTCCATAAAATCTATACTTCCTCAAACCCACACATGTCTGTTCACTAATCCAAAAATCCAAATGACATCAGATAAAATCAATGAACATTTTCCCTTACACATCTCTACATTCCCCAAAAATCTATGGCAACCCTTAATATCCTCCCCAAGTTAGAGTGATCCTCCAAATTACCCTTTCATAGGTTCTTACCCAATATTTATCTTGATCTCATCCAATTAAAATTGTTGTAGGATCACATTCCATTCATTTTCACAACTATAATAACACTCCCATGCGTCATGTATAATCAAAATAAGGCCCATGATCCTAAAAAATTTACCATGATCATCTCGCAATTCAATATCATTATCTAGAAGTATCCTTGATTTCAATTCCCTAAATGGGCTGATGAATCTCACTCATTCCAAGGGCATCCACATGATCACCCGCCACCTAGGAATCATTCCAAAACCACAATACTCTACTAATAATCTATCCACTATTGATCTAACTATCTAGAATCATAATATACAAGGAAAATCATATAATAAACTTTTCTCCCAAAACTCAATGTAACTTATAGTATAGATTCAGGGTATCCATGTCCTAAAGGTAACTGGTCCCCATCCTCAAATCATCTCCCAAGTATACCTAAATCATATATAACACAATATGGTTACCATGCATACCTTACATTTAATGACTATATCACTATAATCGGATAACTCCTCACTATAAGATCCATCTGACCTCCCATCAAAAATAAAATATCATGGTTTAGTTGAGTATAATGCCACCAATATGTTATATAGGAAAATACAAGATAAGTAATTTTTGAAACATCAAATAATAAAACCACAATTTTTAGGAAAAACAAATCACATAAGATTATACATCTCTCATGTGAATCCTATAGTATAAAAGAATGAATCTATGCATTCCTCTTTCCACTATAGATAGAGATCCAAAGACAAAATCACTAGATTAAATAAAAATATCATACTTGAATAAAAATATTAATCATAATAGTGAAAAAATTGAAATCTCATATCCCTAATAATCTAGGATTCCCATTTGAAAGGTGTCCACGACTCATCGGTATGAGGTCTATCACAAACTCCAAAACATATGAATTTTGTATCTATAATACCATAAATAGTATGTTAAATAAAAAACCATTCTATAATACCCTATTTTCATTCCTTTTCCTCAGACCAATCACCATTATCCCAATTTTAACATCACATGACCTTATACATGCCTCCTCATATGGTTGATAATGTTGACTACCAAGAATGACATAAATCATAGATTGGGTAGACTCTTCACTTGATATCATAAACCTAAATTAATAATAAACAACCAAGAATTATCTGTAATAATTATTAGAGTATGAAAAATAAATAAATATATCCATTATATAAAAAATTAAATATGAAATAATATAGTTATACATCATATGTGATCACCCGCTAAACCGAACACACATATAAAAAAAAGTAATAAAAATAGGATTTACTTTTATCCATGGATCTCACCTCAACACATTATCTAATCTCCATCAAAATTATCAAACCTAATCCACTAAACATCATGTGGTATTTCCTTTAAAAATACATAAGGCCCATATATATAAAATATTTACTATGTAGAGTGCGAGAAAAAAATCTCAATAGGGTCTCACCAAGTCACCCTAATATACATCATCATATACATGTATGGATGAGGAAAATAAATGCAAGAATAATAAACATGTATTTCAAGTCATAATTAACTAACCATGACAATATTACACTCAACCATACATACGTTGAACAATGTGAGGACATTTTCACCTTGTTCTACAAAATCTAAACTATACCTAAAGACTCTGGGTAAGGTTCCATGCCACATCTCAACCCATACCCAAATATGAAATGTAGGGTATCTTACAAATTTACAACCACTCCCATATATCTCAGGGTATTTTCCTATAACAATATCGTATACCATGCCTTCTTACTCAAGACACTTCATACCAACATTTTCTCACTCAAGATAAGGCCAATATCCATATCCCAACAACTATATAACCACTCAAGGTAGGGTTTATGCCATCAAATTTTCCCTAATGGTGTGACTATTATACCAACCACTACCTTATAAATTAAGGTAGGGTATTATACCATATCTTAAATTAGGTCACATAAGAGACCAACCCTCTTACTCAAGGTGGTCTATGCCAACACTATCTCACTCAAGGTGATCCCATTATCTTGACAACTAACATATCACTCAACGTAGGGTCTGATAGATAATCATAATATAGAATATACCTTATCAATAATGGTAGGGTTTTTCCATCACCTTCTCAATAATATTCATTCCATTATCCTGACCACTACTTCCTCACTCAATATAGGGATTGATATCACTTTTTAACAGAGTCCGAACTTCTCACTCAAGGATGTACATGCCCACAAAATCTCACTCAATGTGATGTCACCATCTTAAACACTAACATATCACCCAAGGAAGGTTAATAATAATAAATTCCCACTAAATATGGGTTGAAAATTAAATTTTATCATCTGAATTATACATAACTAGACATACTCAAGAAATATAAATCAGGACTACAACCCATCACATAAGTTTACAAGCTCATCCTAGGGTGCTAGTCACTTGAGACCTTTCCATGTGCCTCAAATGAACATCCTAATCCATTTATCCCCCTAGTTTGATCTCATAAAGACCCTATTAGTCTCATAAGCACTACAATACACACCCCTTAACATTCTATTCTTACTAATAAGTGCATCAGCTGGGTCCCTCAGTCCCCAATTAGTCTCTACCCATTAGAATCATGAAACCTTGGTCACCCCATAGTGACATCCCATCATGTAGGATCTACTTAACCCTAGTATCAAGGGTTCAATCCAAAAACTCATTGAAATATTGTATCACACTCAGTTCCACTAACTAAGGATTATCTTAAGCAACCTGCTCTAAGTCGCTTGAAAATCCAATGCTAATTCATTATGACCATCCCGGTTACTCCTACCTAGGCCCCACTACCTGTCTCTATTTGTATATCTCTCAAATTCATTACACATATCAAAACCATATTTGTAACACTACATCTATTCTCAGAGGACTCAACCCTATCATAGTACACACAAAGATTCCAATCCCCCAATAAAAGTGTATTATAGATAAAAATGAGACTTAACAGCTTACCACCTATCACTACTAGGAAAAATCCTCTAAATCCATACCTACTGGACCATATAAAAATACCTAAGCTACTCACTATATATTTTGAACCATAAAAACTATAGTCCTTGGGAGGTCCCAAATTAACCAAAGTGATAAGGAGTGCATACTATATATTTTTCTCTTGGGCACTGTTAACCCCTCCCACTTTACCTGATCACATGAAACCGTGCATTCATGCACACTTATTCATAAAAAAGTGTATGGTTCGTATTATAGTGACCGCTAATCAGAAATATAGAGTTACCATCCTTTCTATGTTTCATAAATCTTATCTAAGCCTATATATTCTTTATCCAAGAATGTATCTACACCCAATATCATATCTCAATCCATAAAACTCAAATAATTATTAATAATAAATTATAATATAATATTAAATTTAATAAAAATAATAATAATCACCAAAAAACTCCCCAGGCATTACTAAATCACAAAAACCGTACAAACCCTAGTGTGTTCATACATCCATGACATCTTCTAGCCATGAACAGAAAAATACCCATCAACCTTCCTATATTACACCATGATCTAGTGGAATCATCTTTAAAAGCCTATAAGAAATCAATATAAATTTGGGCGATCCAAAGGTAAATAAGAATGAGTAAGTGGAGGTAGTAACTAAACTGAACCCATCATGGAATCATCCAAAAAACACAACTTTCAAAGGTGAATCTAACAGATGAAGTGGAGTGGTAGATCAAGATAAAATGGCCCCCTTACAATGCCTTTCTCAACCAAAGTTGGAAAGGGATTTGACCCTAAAATTATGGGACTAACCCTATTAAAAAAATAGACCAATTTTCAGGTCATGATTTGAATATGAGGGTCATGTAATGACATCTCCTTGTTGGGTTATGTTATTGAATGGTCCTCCATATTATAGGGAAACCATCCCAAATGGAAAGGGAACATATTCATTATAGACCAACCTCATGGAATGTCCCATCTAGGATATATTTTGAGCCTCTACCTCTAGGTAAATTTTGTAGTGTGGTCTATAAGTTGTAGTACAACCACATAAACAATGGAATGGGGCCCAACCCCGATGACCTCTTTCATGGTTTGGACCCTATGGGTTTCACTACAACGAATTTTCTTTATAGGTTCCAAAAATCATGGCCCCTATCCATTATTTCATGGTCTCCCAAACGTCAACACACTACACCATGACACGCCTATCACATCACAACCTCCTTTCATAAATATATTTCCTTATATAGAAACACATATAAAATTCTGCAGTTCTATGAAGCCAAAGGTTGCAGCATCACCATACTACTTATAGTTTTTCCCTTTGAGAAAAAAAACTACAAAAAACACTCACCACACTATGACACCCACTGGTGACAGCCTTACCGTCCCTATATAGATAAAAACAATGAAAGAGGTCACCCAACACTACTCTTACATTAACTCAAGAACATGAAACATATCTCATGCCTAAACCCATACATGAAAAAATCTCCATGAGATGTTCCAACCCTGTAAGTTCATATCCAAGTCTTAATTATATAAATTAACCCTGTTATTGGGAAAAAATAAAATTTCCCTATAAAATAATGGTGCAAAAATCCATAGGTCGCTACATATGACCAGAAAAATAATATAAAAATAGGGTTCTACATAAATTAGGATCATTGGGTAAAAATTTATAAAACAATTTACATATTCTTGATAATTATATAATATTATTTTTGAGAAAGGATAATTCATGTATAACTAGAAGAAACCTTCTGATAATATCCATCCATTCAAGGTTCACATTTCTGGCTTCAATTTCACAACCACAACTACAACATGAAATATAGATATTTATTGGATAAATAGATCCAAAAAAAGGGAATCCTTGGACCATACTATTATAAAATAGAATTTGATATATGGAAGTTTCATTCTAAATATAAATGTGTTCCATATTTAATGATATAATATAGTACAAAACAGAAGCACTAATATATCCTTATTTCATTAATTTATAATGTTGCATGAAAATAATAAATATAATATATAAATTTTAAATAATTAAATTAATTAAGTAAAAAATAATCACATAACAATAATTGATATTCTGGAACATCAAGGTCCCCAAAAATTGTCACACCCATGAAATAAATATTAAAAATGAAAAAAACATTATTAATATAAATATTTTTTTTAAAGATAATGAATTTATAACCTTGAGAATAATTGAATTGAATGATCAAAGAAGGAAATATGAGATAAAAATAGGAAGTATAAATCCAATATGATGGTTGTAATAGTAAATATGGACATTAGAATAGCAACCTCATCATTAGTAATAACAAACAAATTGTTCAGATTAGTAACCAGACCATTTGAATAGTAAATAAACACTCAATATAGAAAAATAACTTGTAAATAATATTTTACATCGATAAAGTAATTAAATATATATATTATATTGATATAAATAAAATATTCAAATTTGATAACTTAAAAGAAATTTTATATGCATTTTAAAAAAGTGTATCTTAATATATTTTTAATAACTTTAATTACATATTAAAAACTAAAGTTACATAAATTGTAAAATTATTTTGATCAAATTAATTTTATTTTTTGAATAATCACATCAAAATTTATTATGGTGATTTTTTGGAAATTTTCAAAAAATCTTTATTTCTAAATGAATAGTAATAATACAATTTTTAAAATACTAATGTTTATGATATAATAATTATTTCATAATGCTATAATTAATAAAAAATATTTATATTATCCCAAAATATATTTAATAATATTAATAACTAATTTTAAAAATAAGAATATCCATTTGAAAACCCAAAATGTAATTCCAAGGTCTAAAAATTTAAAGTATACAACTAAAAAAAATTATTTTTTTCTACATTTATTTTGTATAAAATAATAATCTCAGTGGTGGAATACTTTAAAAGTAAAAAAGAATTTTATTTTAATAAAATATAAATCTTAATGTCAGTGAATAACATTATTTCATGTTTTACTTTGGAAATAATATTTAATCCATTATTTTTAACATAAATACCCCACCCCTCAAGTAAAAATGCCCAATCTCCCTCCCCTTGAAAAATAGATTCTTAATCAATTATCTTATCCCATGATTTACCCAATTAAATTTGATCAACTCTTTTAGTATACTTATGGATACTGAAGTCTCATAAAACCCCAAGATCTCAAGGATTTAGTTCCATAGCAAGGGAGTAAGAATCAATAATGGGCCATACTCACAAAACTCTTTTTCATTTTTTTTCTTTATACACTATTAATCTATATTATGATTCATAACAAAATATTTCACATGTATAAAAAATATTTATTTTATTATAATATGGTATAACTATTTTAATCATTTATAATATATATATTATTTCTCTCACCCTATTTTTGACATATACAATTAATGGTCAGTTTTATCTACCTATGAGGATGTAGTCAGTTCATTAATTATCACCACCATCATAAATTCTTAGTGTACCTAATATATAATATACAAGTATATAAATATAGTTATTTTTCCTTCTTCAATTAATTTTAAAAATTGATAAATAAAAAATAATCAAACCCATGAAATCCAAACATAAATCGGAAAAGTCAAATAAACTTTACATCAAGTCATTCTCTCTTTGAAAAATAGTAATAAATAAATTCCAATGAAAATATTTATTCATTAATTAATAAATGAATATAATATAAATATGTTTTAATTTTTTAAAAACACACAAGTTTATTATATTGGAGGCGTCAACATGAAGGAAAAATGGTATCAAAGGTAAGGTGACTCTCAAACCCAATTCCTTCCTTTTATGTTTAACACCTCATTATCTATATTTTAAACATGCTTCTTTTAAATAAATTATAAATATATTTTAATTTGTTCCCCCTTTCTTCTCTTGAGGATATAAATTTTCTTACTTCATTGGGATGAATTTTAAGGCACCTTCATGATCGTTATCAAAAACTTTTTCTAAAAAACAATCTTTGGTTATTATTTTGTTTATTCTCTTCCTCTTAATGAAATATGATCATTTCATGGTTAATTATACCCTTAAACAACCAAAATTATGTTTTAAAATTTTCTTTTTCGGAACCTATATCTGTTATTCATTAATATGTTACATGTGTCACTATTATTAAACTTGTTCTTTTCTCATGTGTTTATTTGTTTTTTATGATTGATTAATGATCCCATTCAATATTTCATGCAAGATTATGTGCATTTTAGGATGTGTTGGGTGGTACCAAAATTATATATCCCACCAATTCATTGGCTAAAGTGATATATATCATGTTATTAAGGATTTTTTCATCATTAAGATGTTATATTTTTTTCACATTCTATGAAATAAGATTTGTACACATATGTTATGCATAAAAATGATGTTATCATTTTTCAGATTCTTTATATGGGATTTTTTCAAAATGTTATAATGTTTCTTTATTATGAATAATACATACTCTATTTCCCTTAAAAATTATTTCCTTTTTATTATGATTATGACCTTGTGCTTATAATATGATTATTATGATTATGGTCACCCATTACTATAGTGACTCATGTCTCATGTTCCTTCCCTTTCATCACTCCCCTTATAGATATTTTAGTTAACCTTTTATTAGAAGTATGTCCTCAGGTTATTATAGACACTAAAGAGTTTTTGAAACCATATAGAAGTACTTTAAAGAGCAATTTAAATAATTTTTAATTTTTTTATTAAATTCTTGTTGTATTCACCTAATTTCAAAGACAGAAAACCTATGGGTTTTAGGATTATTATTATTATGTATACTTATCCTAAAATGATTTAATAAAAATTTATGAGTAATATATGTCGTTGTAGTCATTATTAAAGAATGAAAATTTTAATTTGTGAATTAGTTTTATAAAATATAACCAAGGTTAAACTTTATGTCTTCATATGTTAAAATTTTAGAATTTATTTGTGCATGTGAATAAATTATTTACTCATTATTTATTAACTTAAATCTTTTAAGAAATTTTTATTCTCTAGCATGTAGTGGGTACCCAAATCAATAAAATTAAATGGTGAAATATAATTTTAATATATACTAAATACTTTGGAAAATTTTATTTAATTAGTGTTCAAAATATTCATTTATATCCAAAAAAATTCTAGATATTTTGAATCATGTCCCTCATACATAGGAGTAGAAATATATGTTAAAACACCTAGTGGTGTAACAATTCTGCCCAAAGTTTCATACTCTTCCCCTATTATTTTAGGTTGGAAGATTTACCGAAAAAATATCACAATCCTTTCTCTAGTAGAATGTTCTACTATACTTATCATGTTTTGGATTTCATTACATATAGATCGCATCAAATAAAAATAAAAGTAAATCTCTTTCCATATCCCAAAACAACCCATGCTCCTATACAAATGAATGAAAGACTATAAATCTCTATTATAAAATCCTTTAATTAAATATTTTTTCATACCCAATAAAGAATAATATATTTCATAAATGAATGATATAAAGAATGAATTAACCTTGGTGACATGCCAATTTTGAGGGAATATGTAGAAGTATTTACTGAATAATTGTTTGACCTTTCCCCCAGATTGTGTGGTCGAGTTATCAATAGAATTTGTACCTAGTACGACCCCAATATCTAAGATCCCATATAGGATAACCCTGATATAATTGGAGGAGTAAAATAAGAAACTAAAATAGAATTTGGATAAAGGTTTTATGCACCTAACTGCATATAATGATGACCATGTGTTTAGTATAAAAATGGCATATTCCATGTCTTTTCAAATTGTGGATTTACATCAATTATTGAATACAAAATATGATTACCATAAAGAACACGTATCTACTACCTTATATTGATGACTTATATGATCAAATTTTAGGACCTCAATACTTTTAAAAATTGTATCTTTATTATGGAAATCTTTAACTATTAATAAAAAAGAGAATATGTACAAAATACATCCTTTATTATAATATATTGTAGATATGTGTTCATAGTGCTTCCATTTAGACATATAATCATCCCCAAAGTATTTCTGGGCATGATTAATATTGAATTTAGTAAAAACCATGATAATATTTTGGGTACTATTTATTAATGATATTCTCCTATATTCTAAGAGTAGGGAACATGATGAACAAAATATAAGGATCATACTAAAGAATCTAATGAAGGTGAATTTATAAACTAATTTATATAGGTTAGAATTTGGATGTAGGATGTAACATTATTGGGGTATATAATCCAAAGGAATGGAATTATATGGTCCCTTCAAAGAAAAATGATATCAAAAAATGGACCAAACACACATGTGTCATAGATATTTTTGGTTTTCTTGGATTATAAGGGTAATTATACTACTTTATGTGAAACATTTCATGATTTTCAAACACACTAACTATGTTTACATGGAGGGAGGTGAATTATATTTGGATATAAGAATTTGAAGAGAATTTGAAGGAGATCAAGAAGAGGCTAATCACTATATATGTACTCACACTCCCATCAAGAAGAGAATTACTTTTGATACACAAAATTTATTTAAATAAAGGATTGGGTATTTATGAAAAATGATAATGTGATGACCCGTTATGAATGAAAATAAAATATCCATGAGTAGAAATACCCGACACATGATTTATAGTTAATAACTCTGATATTTTTATTAATGATTTGGAGACACAACCTTTATAAAGAGAAGTGTGACATATATACTAATTGTAAAATCCTAATGTATATATTCACATAGAATAATTTGAAGAAGTGTCAATGAATATAGTATTATTTAATTAAGGACAATTTTTTCTCAATTCACTACCATATTGGAAAAATAAATAAGGTAGTTGATGATATTTTTAGAAAAAAAACCTTTAAGTGGCCCGAGAATAATATACATAAATATTACTTCATTTTCAATGAATATTCAATTAATATAATAATAACACACACCCCGAAATAGTGAAGGTTTAATGTCTTTAGAGATTAGATATATAATCATCTTTTTTCATGAATATCATGAACATCTCCAATAACCTTTTTATCACATAGTACACTTCTTATGCATTTCTAAATACCATTATTCATAACCTTGGGAAAAGAAAACATAGGAAAGGGTGACCTTAGATACTCTATAAGAATAAAAATGGTTGATATCAATCAATTTTCATAAGTGATCATATAATAACAATAAGTTTTTGAGATCAAGATCATTACTTATTAGAATCATCTCTAATCAGTCAAATATAATAAATAATGAATCATTTTATAAGGATATGTCATTATAAAATAAAAAATTCTTAAGATTATGGAATCTTCAATAATCAATTATATATCAATATATCATATGATAATCATAAGAATTAAATTTTTTTTCAAACACATAAGTATAGAAAATAATTTCCTTATTCAGGGTTTACTTCCAATATTATCATAGTGGATTGGGTTCACTCCATATTCCATCATTACATTTTTAAATTTTCACCCGCAATACTATCATAGTGGATTAGGTTTGGTACCCATTACATCATTTTCTTAGTATAGGTTCACTCCCAAGACTATCAAAATGGATTGGGATCACTCCTCATTCCATCATTTCCTTATCCAAGTTTCACTCCCAAGACTATCATGGTGGATAGAGTCCCTTGATGAATTAGGTTCACTCCTAATTCTAAAACATATTATTTACTGAGATGTCAATCTTTACCCATTGCATTTGGAGGTTATATAATTTTAGTCTCACCCATTTAATAATTAAAACAATTCTTTTTTATTCCAAAAAGACAATAAAACAATCATCATTTTATCATCACATAATTTACCTATGGAAATAAATGGGTTTCATCATAACATCTATAAAATGTCATTATTTCATCAAAAAATTACCCATGGAAAATAAATGGGTATCATAAAGACTTTATCATAACATAACCATAATACTTACCAAGAATTAAGATGGATTGTATCATAAAATCATATCCCTAGAGAATTATACCAATCCTTTGATGTTTTTACATATATGAAAAATATATTTTATAAAATAATTTTAAATACACTTTCAAAATCGAGAGAAAACATCCATTTTATTTTAGCAACCATTAATAAAAAATAAAATTCATAGAATATATAGAGAAATATTTTCTTATAAAATAACCTTGAAAACATTTAAATTTTGATTCAAAGAAAAAATTGTTCATAGAGGGAGAAAAATCATTCTTATGATAAAAATTAAAATAAATATTATTTTCACATTTACAGTAATTATTCTAAGTATATAGTTTAGAAAACATACAATAATATTCAATTAAACCCCAATAATTAATGTAATGTATAGTCTAAATTGATTTTAAACAATCATTTTTTAATATTAAAAATATTAATTAAAACCATTTTACAGTACATGGATATGGAGGAGGAATCTTACCATCCAAAATAAGAAATAAGTTCTATTTTATAAATGAATTATCTCAATAGTTTTAAGTACCAAAGAGTGGAAAATGAAATGAAAGCATGTAAAATCCATACAAAATAAAACAAAAACAAAAATATGGGGTTTAAAGGATAATATCAATAGAATTTACCTTAATGGGAATTTAACATAGACATTTATAAAAAATAAATGAGATTATAGCATAACCCATTACCACTTTGGTAACTTTTGAATAATAACCCCTTTGATGAAATAATAAAATTTTTAACTTTAAATATAATTAATTATGAATTTTTCGTGATATAAAATGTCAGAGGTACATTATATACACCTCATAATAACAACTATGTTCATAACATAAAACATGTCTCAAATAAACAATATTGAGATGAAGAACCCTTACCTTAGGTCCAACATTTTTCATATGCAGTGTAAACATATTTTATAAAAAAATATATTTTTTATAAATATATATAAAAAACGTTTTCATGAATATACTCTATATAATTACCTTCTAATTTATAATTTCCATTTTTAAAATAATACTTCATTAAAATCATCTTTCTAGTGAAAATGGTATGATTTCCATGCATGTTTCGGTTCCTCGGTTTTAGTAATTTTACCGTGTTCATGGTTTTATCATCTTTATAATCTTAATAATTTAATAATTATAATATTTATTCATCATATAAACTTCTATAAAAATCAATATAAGGTGGTTATGAAAAATTAATTGCATCACTTCATGAAGATGGTAGTCAGTACATACACATTAGTGATCTTTCCACATTTCGATTGATGGGAAAAAATAAAGGTAAATAATAATTCAAAACTATAGAATCATAATTATATCATATATATCATGTATATTAATTAATTATATCTTTATAATCATCCATATAAATAATTAATGGAAAAAATCACATCGCTTCTTGGTGGTGGTGGTCTACAGGTGTGCACCAGCGATGTTATCATTTTCAAATGGATAGAAGGGGGATAAAAATGTATATAAAATTAAAATAAAAACGTAAAATTATATTAAATATAATTATTTATTCATGTAATGATGGTTATAAAACATTTATAGTAGTTTTATGAATAAATAAACTTCAAAAAGGTTGGTAAGTATATATACCTCTTCTTTAAGAAACCACCTTCAGCTTACACTTTAAGATTTCAATAGTTGGTATTATGGAGATACCAAGGATTCTTGTATATGGGTACATAATTTAATAAGGTTTTTGGGTAGTTATTGGATGATATATAATGAAAAATATGTGTTAGGATGAGAGGATATGTGAAGCCCTTTTATAAG
This sequence comes from Viscum album, assembly GCA_963277665.1. Classification (NCBI taxonomy): domain Eukaryota; kingdom Viridiplantae; phylum Streptophyta; class Magnoliopsida; order Santalales; family Viscaceae; genus Viscum; species Viscum album. The sequence continues at coordinate 1,000,619,358 of OY728135.1, forward strand.
TGTGGTTGGTTGAAATCTTGTAAATACTAAAATATTAATATAAAATATATGTCTTTCTCATGTAAAAAGGATAAAAAATAATTATATTATATTATAAGTAGTATAAGGTATATACTAATTATATTAAAAAATAATTATATTATATTATATTATAAGGGTTTGGGGGGGTGAGGGGCAGGTCGCGGGGTCAAGTCCCCGGGCTTGCGATTTAATGTAATTTTATTCCTTGCGTGTGTGCCGCTTTCGCGGTTGTACCCAATTTTTTATAATCAAAGAATAAATTTTATATAGTTTTATGTGTTATTTTAAACCTTATCATTTTATGAGCCCCTTGTTAACCATTTTGAACCTAAGCCATGTTAAAAAAGTTTTCCTACTCTTAGGGTCATGGAAGTAAATTTAAAAATTAAAAATTGAATATAAATTAAATATTAATTATAGGCTCAAAACATTCCCATAAAATTGATTCATGATAGTATTTTTATGATTTTATATTTATATAAACATAAAATTAATCATTAAACATAATTTAAAGTCATTTTCATGAGTATTCACATGTATTGACTCCAAAGGTATTAATATAATAATGGAATTATAAAATAAATACTTAAAAATTATAATTTTCCCATAAATTTTTGGAAAACCATATTTCATCCAAAATTTTTTACTTTTGATGTTTTAAAAGTAAATTACTTTTTTGTACTTCTTGCACAAGCACTATGTCGGTGTTGTGTAACATTCCAAGTTAATTATATCATAAATAACATTTTAAAATAAATTTATATCATAAATTTAATTTATTAATATTAAATATAACCATTTAAAAGTTTTCATAATTTCTTTTCATTACTATGAAAATATATTAGATATATTAAAATAAAGAGAGTGATATTTTATAATTATTCTATACTTAATAATAAGAGTGTTGTATTCAAAATAAAGTGGAATAAAAATGACATATTTTCTAATATAGGATGTATATGGTATACATATACTCATACATAAAGCTAATTAATTTTTTTGGGTTTATTTATAGACCTTTTCTCATATTATTAACCTTAATTAATATGTTTACCCATTTCTGTGGTGATAAAAGTTTTCCATGGTTAGTATTCATTACGACTAAAAATGAAATGAAAATTATTTAAATATTTAAATAATATTATTAAAAATATGGATTCAATTTTTTATAATTTAATTTTCATAATTTGAAAATTTTAAACATAATATAATTTATCAAAATGAGATAAAAAATTGTTTTTATAGAAATATGTTTGGTAAGCATAAAAATGAACTTACACTAAAATTAAATATAATATTGATTAATATGAAATAAATTAGATTGTGTATTATAAAATGGGTTCATTTTTAAATTAAAAAAAATTAAAAATATAATTGTACTTTTAATTTACTTTATTAAAAGAAAATAAGTGACAGTTTTGCAAAATTTGGTATTTTCTCTATTCACTCAAAAAATCAATCTTTTCAAAAAAAGATCGAAAATTCACCCTAAGAATAATTCTGAATTATGAATCCGAAAATTATATTTATATCACAAAATTTGAATCTGAAAATTTATAAATATATCTTTAAAATTAATATACCAAAAATCTAGAAAGACCCAATTTTATAAAAAAATGGCCCTTTTAAACTGTTATTGTTCATAATTATTATCATTCAAAATTGAGTAGTTATTTCCTATGAACTATTAAAAAAATTAATAATTATAAATTTTCAAAATATATTCTATAGTGTGATTACATATATTTATACCCAATAAAATAAAAACTTGGTTATAATGGTTATATTTAATTAATAATATATCTATAGTATATCAAGGTTAGTTTAAGATTAATATTGCACGTAAGTAAATATATACAACAAAAAAAATTCAAATATAAATATATTCCGAAATATAAAGTTGTAACAAACCTATTATCATATCCATGATGAGGATCTGTTAATACCATATCTTTATTGATGTACAAAGTATATATATGGAAATCCTAAAGGTAGGGAAAACATTGTAGATTTCCCTGATGATGTTCTAACCATATATCAAATAGAAGATGACGGTGGAACAAAGGGATGATTAAGGTTTTAAAAAAAATTCAATACCAATAATATAATTTAAGATTTATGAATTCAAAATTGATAAAATGGAGTCATTTGGTTTGGAACAATACTCTATGTGACATTATCATCTGAGATAAATAACGAGGTAATGGATGAAGAGCATAACTCATCTTTCTCCATCCACCCTCGAGTACCAAGAAGTATTAAGATATTTGAGAACACTTATGGTTAGAAAAAATGAACATTTATATTTTTGAACAAAACCCAATGTTATTTTTATGTAAATAAATTAAATTATAGAATCCTAAGTCCAAAAGTGGTGATTCATCCATTAACCATACAAATATTGAAATGGGAGAACAATACCATTGACACTGTCATGGGTATTCTAGAGACATCTAAAGGAAGAAATTATATATGATTATATTGAATAAAATCACCAATACTACTAACATAATATCTTTTCAAGAATATTACTCACTTGATAAAATCACCAAGATATTCTTAATGGAAGGGGTGAGGACACATGGGAAACAATTTTTAAAAAAAATCAGATTGGGATCCTTGGATCACGGTTATGTTATAGAGTATTATTCCATGTTATTTGAATACTGAGTTGAACTTTAGTATATCTTGTCACCCCAAACTAATGGTAAATCTGAAAGTACCAGACAGACACAAAAATACATGTAGAGAGATTTCTCAATGGACCTAAAAAGAGACAAGGATTAACATCTACCCCCAATTAAGTTCTCATAAAACAATAGTTTCCACTCATGTTATCATATGACCCCATTTGAACCTCGATATTTGAAGAGATACAAAACTACCTCATGCTGGGATAAAGCTGATGAATGAAAGAATATTATACCCAAACTTGTGTAATAAATTCCAGATAAAGATTCGTCTATTTAAAAATACATTAAAGAGAATAGGAGTTGACAGAAAATATATATTGATAATTTTTAATGTGACTTGGAGTTTGTGCTTAATGTAATTTTTTTCCTTTGAATATGAACCTGAAATATAGTCATGAGTTTGGAAAAAGAGAAAATCGCATCCATAGGTACATTTTCTCATTTTATATCCTTGGTCCCATAGGATTTGTGCACTATCAACTAGAACATTCACCAAACAGAGATGAAGTTCATGAATTTTTCTATGTATCTCTCATGAGGAAGTAAATATGTAATCCCTCACATTCTCTATATATGAAAGTGGTATAATTGGAGAATGAAATCACTTAAAAGGGTAATCTATTAAAGATATCGGACCTTAGAAGCAAAGATATATGCAACAAGATGACTCCCCTTTTCAAAGTACTTTAGTGAAACCCTAAGCATGAACAAGAAACATGGGTATATGTGGATTCAAAGAAACAAAAGCACCCATATCTACTCTCAATTGAGAATATAAGTAAAAATTATGATGATGAAATCTACAAAGGGGGGAAGCAATTAATGACCAGAACTTTAATATATAAATTTTCTTATGAATATACATGTGTGGTGTATTTAGAAATACGATATAGTATAAAAACATATAACAAGACAATCTTACTTTAGTAATTTAGAATGTTACATATGGATAATAAATACAATCCATAAAATTAAAAGTGGTATAATGTGATAATAAACAAACAAAAATAACATACTAATAATTTAATATTCCATAGCATCATAATCTACTAGAATTGTCACACCTTCAAATAAAACTACAAAAAAGAAAAAAAGTAATATAATCCATATTTTCAAAATGATGAATATAGAACCTCTAGAGATATTGAAGTGAATGATGAATGAATGAAATATGAGTTATATATAGTAATATTAGATACAATGTGACCATTGGAAAAGAAAATATAATAGTTGGAATAGTTACCTGGCCTTTATGAATAGTAACCAGACCATTATAATAGTAACTTTACTATTAAAATAGAAAAATTAATTTCATATTATAATTAACAAGAAGAAAATTAGTAAATATAAATTTTATAATGATATAAAATAAATATTCATATAATAAAATTAAAAAAAAGTATAAGGGCATTTCAACAAAGTATATTTTAAAAAAAATTCAAAACAATAATTTTATATTAAATATTAAAATTACCCAAGTTGGAAAATTATTATGATTAAATTAGTGATATTTTTTAAATCCACACATTAAAATTTTCTATGGGTTAATTTTTTGTAAATTTCTAACAAAACATGATTTTTATCTAAATAAAAAACATACTTTTTGAAACACTGATGTTTATGATGTAATAATGATATAATTAATCTTAAAATGGTTATCTCGGCTAGAAATATATTTAATAAGATAAATTAAAATTTTAATAACCATAAACTAAATTAAAAAACATTAAAATTAATTTCCAATGTCTAAAAATATAATGTATTTTGTTAAAAAATCATTTTTCTTTCTTTCTTTATTTTGTATAAACTAATAGATTTGATGTTTTTAGGGTTTAATTGTCTTTAAAATCATGTGATTTTAGCCCAATATAATTCATAATGTTAAGGAATGTGACTATCAATAATTTTTATTCAGAAATAATATTTTATTCCTTAATTTTCATAAAAATAGCCCTCACCACAAGTATAAATACCAAATCTCCCTCCCATTGGGAAATAACTTAATTATTCTAAGAACTACCAAATTCCATTTTACTAGGACTCTTATTATCCTTATGTAAATTCTTGTGACATCCAACACCATTCCCATAATGATTTAGTTCTAAATAAATGGAGTAAACATCAACATATAAGTATCCTTGTAATCCTCTACTTTTATTTTTTTTCTTTCTACTCTCTTTGTATCTCTTTTTTTCTAACTACCTATATAATTTACCTCAAAAGTATTAAAAATATTTATCTTATTATTATATAATAATATTATTTTAAACCAATGATAATATATATATACTATCACCCCGACACTTTATGACATGTCTCGTTAATGATCAATTTTATTCGTCTATGAGGAAGTTATCCATTATTTAATTTTCACCAAATTCACAGTGGGAAATTGTACAATATATATAATATATATAAACATATATATTTTTATATTTTTATTCTTATGGAGTTTATCTTAATAAGTAATAAATAAAAATCAATCAAAAATATCAAATCGAAATGTTAACAAGGAAATTCGAATAAACATGTCATCGATCCATTATTTATTAAATTAAATAGTAATAAATAATTTTCAATGATTATAATTGACATGGAATGAAAAAATGACTATAATATACTTATTGAATAATTTTTCAATAAAAAAAAATTATTATAAAATGTTTTTAAACATTTCAAAAGAAAAAAAGACCTCAAGTAAGGGAACCCTCAAACCCAATTATTTTTTTTGGGTTTATCACCACTTTATCTCTCTTTTAAATATGAATATTTTAAATCCATTATAAATAATTTCAAATTTATTTCCCATTATTAATTTATTTATATAAATTTTCATGATTTTTAAGGATGAATGTTAATACACCTTCATGATTTGTGAAAATATACTTTATCTCGAAAAATATCGTTTGTTTTTCTTATGATTATTCTCCTCTTATCTAAGATATATTATATTTCTTTTTTTAATCATGCCCTTAAACATACCATATTATTTTATAAATTTATTTTCTTTGGAATTTTCATATTCTATTCATTGATATATTCCTTATAAAACAATTATGAAACACATTATTTACCATTGGTTTATTTGACATTTACGATTGATTAATGTTGTATTTTTTTGAATTTCATGATTATAGTAATTTATGATGTGATGAGTGAGATCATAATTATATGTCCAATAAATTCATTATTTAAAGTGATGTATCACTTTATATTATATATTATTTTAATTATCGTGGTGATATTTTTGTAAAAACTCTATTTAGTATGCTTTGTAAACATATGTTATATGTAAACATGATGATAATTTTGTTCACATCCTAAATGTGGGATTTTCCCATAATGTTATAATGTTCCATTATTATCAATATTCAACATTTTTTGTAACATACCAGGTAAATAAAGAATATGGAATTTTCATAATTATTAATATTTTTGAATTAAATATTAATTTTACTTTATTGGGGATTCTATGTTTTATGGCATACCCAACATGCAACAATGGGTTTCTCCGAAATCTTATGCTGCACACAAGACATAGTCATACTGGAAAAAATATTATTATTATTTTTAAATGGCAATTAATGCCTAGCCATTGTATTGATGGAAATTAACAGAACTAACCATATTATGATTAAATAGTTTTTAAATGTTTTTAAATTTATCCAATAAAAATTAGATGCATAAAATTAGAATGAATCTAATTTTAAGCATAATTACTCTAATATTTTTAAAAGGTAGTTTTACCTCCTTTTGATGGAGAAACCTTTTTAAATAATTTTTTTGTAAATTTTATAAGTTAAATTTGAAAAAATAAACTTCTTATTCAGAATCGGGACATCAAAATTTACTTTGGGTAATTTTTTGGTATTTTTCTGAAAAAGATCATTTTTAATGAATGGTGAAAAATACTACATTTCAAGTCAAAACTGTCTTTTCATCTAATTTATTTATATGGTTGTATTATATTTTTAATTGGTTTTAATGTTATATTAGATTATATTTTTATAATTTAATCCAATTTTTGTAATTGTAAGTAATTTTACTTTTTAATTAAACATAAACACATGTCAATCTTTTGATAGTTATTACTTCTTAAAAACCCACTTTTTGGTTTTGACAATGGGAATTAATTTTAAATTATTTTTTCCAATTATGTGTTTTGAATTTGGAAAAATGGATTCCATATTTGTAATCAGTATGTCCAAATTGTGTAAAAAGGTAAATTTTATTTTTAGACCTTATGAATAGTAACTTCAGTAATTGTTTTATTTACCATGGTTAAAGGGTAAATCTGGTAAATAATAGTAAAAATAATTTTTAATATACTAAACTACCCTAACCTATGTCCTAATAATATTGGATGATATTCATTCGATCTTGAGAATACTTAGGTCGATTTGGGGACCCCATGGAGCCATATGGATGTGAAAATGACATTTTATAAGAATTAATTTAAAGTAATGAAAAATGTAACATAAACATGTATCTTTTAGAAAAGAAATTTTTATTTGGTATTATATAAGTGATCATTTAGAGTATAAGTAATAATTAGAAAGATAAAATTATTTCCTACACCATGGTATTTTATTTATAATTTTTTGAAATTAAAAAAATAAATTTATTTATGACACAATAATGATGTACTGAATACCTTATTATTGAATTATTTAAATAAATCATATTATAAATATTAAAATAAATTTATTTTGATACTTTTAAATAAATAAATGAATTTTAGGGATTCTTATGACTTTTTATCTTTTAATTAATAAAGTTTTTTTTGAAATAATCAGGTTGTTATGGATTTTTAAAAGGTCATGATATGAATAATATAAAAATTGACATAAAGGAGTTTTAAAAATAAATACAATTTTATTAAATAATATAATAGTCCTAAAAATATAAGATTAGTCCAAATGACTTATATAATGTTTAAAATGTCATTAATTACCCAATTTTGGTTCTATTGTAATTTTATGAAAACTATATTAACCATATAGTATGAATACACAAGAAGACATGGTTAGAGTTAAATTTGTTAACTAAGCGTTAAAGCTAAATAACAAGGTTAAATTTGATATCAAAACTTGTCTAAAACCTATTGGTTTAGATTAATTAAAACAATCGTAATATTAAATTAGAATTAAATGTGTTTTGGACCTTTTTAAACCTAAATTTAATTTATAATAAAATAATCTTCCAAGACATTCCTAAAGTACCCCTCCTCCCTCTTATAAAATTACACCACCACTTTCCCCTTACTCAAACTTCTAAAGCCACTTGTATCGTCCAAAATCTACCCAAATAATCTACCAACATCCCTATCTTACTCAGAGAAGCCTTAAATTGGGTAGAACGAAATTTAAGAAATTCTTTTGGCTCAAATCAAAAGAAGTTACGTGATTTAGAGGTACTGTCCTCTCTCAAGTTCTTTTCTTTTATTTTCCCTCTAAACTCCCTATGATTTTATTATTCTTTAATTTAATTACAAAATAATTATCTTAAATATACTATAATGTTTTTATGAGAATTATTAGAACTAAACTTAAACACACTTCCATCTAATGGATAAAAATATACTGTTTCTGTGTATGACAAACTACTGCCTCACGAAATGATGATTGTTCGATTTTCCCCTACCCCCTATCATGGTGTCCATTATGATGGAAATATATTTATATATGATATATATGATATTTATATTGTCTCTATGATTATTTTTTTATTATTTAAATCATAACTTTATGCTTCCCATAATTCTCAAATACGATAATTTCATTTGAGGAAGTGCGGACTACCGCCACCTCAAAGTAATATGTCTCATTCATGCCATATATGGAACATATAAATTATGGAATTAATGAACTTATGTAACACATATATAATATGATATTATACTAGAATTATAATATACCTATGTATCATTTATTTTTCATTTCATTAATATGACAAACAAATGAAAGTAGCATTCATGCATACACACGGTTTACCGTCTCCATGAACGGTGCATTTAATTTATTATATCAAAATGTTATGGACTATTATAAATACATATATACCGGATATTTATATGATATTTAAATCATGAATACTATTCTGGAGATATTTTACTTTTTACCACATGGAAATTTGTAATTATCACAAGATCATTTTCAACTCAAGTACCCAATATCAACAAAATGACTGATATTAAATTAAATAATTAAGTAATTTTTATGAATTGGTATTAAGTGATATAAAAGGAATAATAAAGTTGATTTTTTTTGAATCATGTAAAAATTAACTTAAGTTTATTATTCCGGAAATTAAGTAATGAATGAGTCAATTCAGACACGAGGTAAGGGTCTTTGTCTCAATTTATTTTCGTTGAGGATTGTTTTGATAATATACACCTCATTGTTTTACACAGTGTATAATAAACACCATTTAATTTTAATTTCATTCAAAGGGAATATTTTTTCTATGAATCATTTTACTAAATGACAAAAATAATTTTTTTAGTGTATGCGTCGACAACGACCTCTCCGCCGTCATAATCATTATTTTATATTTTTCTTCTTCTATAATGCTTAATGTTTTTAAAAGGAAAATAAATACTTATTCCCTTTTATGGTGTTTTGCTATTGAATATGGTTTTTGAAATAGATTGAGTATTTCAATATCTTTAAATAGTTTTTTGTGATTTCAAATGAAATGTTATTAGAGAAATATTGATATTTTCAATATTTTATGTGTTTTGATTATATAATGGTATTAGGAAAATTGGAGGGTTGTTAAGTGATAAACCAATGATGGGTGGTTGCGTGATAAACCAAATTATGGGTGGTTCTATGATAAACCAAGGATGGGTGGTTACATTATAACCTCCAATGCATTGGGTATGGAAGTCAGTTGAATGGTTATTCCATTTAGTGATATGTGTGGAAGTCGATTGTATGTTTATTCCATTTATGCATGTTTATGTCCCAAGTTACCTTTATATGTTATATGTTGTTTTATATGGGATTTATGGTAATATTTTAGATACAAAAAATGTTATGCAATGAGCTTATATTCAGTGAACCGTTTTTGCTACTTCTTTAAGGTGAAAAGTATTACTTTATGATAAAGTATTCATGGTTTATATGTTGTTTTAAAAAACTAATAGTTTTACTTATTTATATATCCCTTACTGATAATTTTTATACTCATACCAAGTTTTGAAATGTTTTTAATAGGAATTAAATATGAATAAGGTCACAGATGGGATCAAGGAAACGTCATACTGTCTAAAACATAGAACTAAACATGCTTCTTTTTTAGAGTTTTTTATGAAAGAAATAGATAGTGAGTAGAAGTGTCTACTTTTAACATTGAAGTTGTTAGGTATAAGTTATGAACTAACTCTATAAAGCAGTAAACTTGAAAATATCCTCAATATGAATGATTACCTAAATTCAGGATTATGTAATGTTTAAGGTTGGGGCCTTACAGTTGGTATTAGAGGTCAGTTTAAATAACTTTAGGAGTTAAAATTTTGTTTATAGAATATCCATAAATGATTATTACATTATGGTCAAATTGAAATGATATATCATTTTAAGATTAGCATGTTTCTTCCTCTAAGATATTACTTTTTTAGAATGGTTTTCCATAGAGGAAATAAGGTAGCTATGATGGGAAGGCATACATAGGGGAATAACCTTCCAAATAAATATCCTAAGATGGTCGAAATTGGAACTGAATAGTTTGTTACAGTGATGGATCAATTAACTCAGGATATAATTGGTGGTGATTTTCTTGCATGAGATCAACCAGCTCAACCACAAAAGAACATGTTTTTAGTGGAGCATTTCATAAGGAAACATCCCCCATCATTTAAAGGATCATCTGACCCTGTGCAAGCAGAAATGTGGATAAAAGCACTGGAAAATATTTTTGATGTCATGGGATGTACAAAAAATCAAAAGGTTAGTCTTTTTGTCTACCATTTTGAAGGAGAATCTGAACAGTGGTGGTCGATGGTTAAAAATATCAGGGATAATAGGATAATAATGATCATGGTTGAGATGAATTCCAAGGTATGTTTATTGAGAAATATTTTCCTAAGGTGGTTCAACTTTTGATGGAAAATATTATTGGAATTTAGGCAGGAGGATGAAACATGGGCTGCTTATAAAGCAATGTTTACTTGACTGGAAAGGTATGATCCAAATTTAATCTCAGATGTTGATAGTAAGATAAATCAGTTTTACTCAGGATTGAAGCCGCGATATCGAAAGGAGTCAGCCTCTCATGAATTCAAAAGCTATGATAAACTTATTAGATGTGCTAAGAAAGTAGAAATGGAGTATTCTGACTATCAGGTGTTCCGCGAGAGAAAGCAAAAAAATAGGTATAGTTGGTAGGAAAAAGGAAAGTATTCATCAACGAATTCTGGAGGTATGAAAATTAAATTTCAATCTTGTGCAAAGTGTGGTAAAAATAATCCTGGAGAATTTCTCTCAAAATATAGAAAGGGATTCGAGTGTGGTAAGATTAGTCATATTGATCATAATTGTAAGGAATATGATCAAGAAGACAATGAAAATCCAGCGAAAATATGTATTAGTTGCAATGAGATTGGGCATTATGCCATCGTGTGTCCAAAGTTGATTACCTTGGGTGGAAACCAGACAGGTCAAAAGAAGAAGGGTGTGGTGAAATATTTTTCTACTACTACAGTTTATGTGGGACCATCAAATGAAGTGGTATCATCTATAGGGATCTCATTATTTTTTGAAGATTTACTTGAGGTTGGCATACCATTAGTTTAAAGTAAAGGAATCAGAAATTCTGAATACCACATTTCATAATAGATATGGCCATTATGAATTTTTAGTTTTGACTTTTGGTTTAACCAATGCACCTGCTGTATTCATGGATCTTATGAATAGAATTTTTCATGAGTTTGGGGATAAGTTTTCTGTTGTGTTTATTGATAACATTTTGGTATATTCAAAAAGTAAAGAGTAACATGAAATTTATTTAAGGGTTGTCTCACAAACTTTAAAGTAACAGAAATTGTATGTGAAATTCAGAAAGTGTGAGTTTTCATTGTTTCAAATTTCATACCTTGTTCATATTGTTTCTAAATATGGCATAAGTGTTGACCCTTCTAAAACAAAAGTTATTAAAGAGTGTCCAAGATCTACCAATATCACAGAGATCCATTTTTTTATTGGTTTAGCAGGTTATTACCGGAGGTTTGTTGAAAATTTTGCATTGTTATCTAGAACACTAACTAGGTTAACTTGAAAAGGTGTTAAATTTATCTGGAAAAAAGAATGTGATGATTTTTTTAGGAATTTAAAAGAGGAGTGGTTATTGATTAAGTATTTGAATTACCTTCTAGAGATGGTGAGTTTGTTATCTACAGTGATGCTTTGTTGAAAGGAATTGGTTGTTTCCTAATGTAGAATAATCAGGTAATTTCTTATGATTCATGTCAGATAAAAACTCATGAGTTAAATTACCCTACACATAATTTAGAATTATCTACTATTGTTTTTTCTTTAAAATTTTGGAGGTATCATTTTCATGGTGTAAAGTGTGAAATATATACTAATCACAAAAGTTTTAATTATATATTCACTATGAAATAATTAAACATGAGATAGATGATATGGCTAGAATTAATCAAGGATAATGATTGCATAATTTATTACCATCTAGGAAAATCAAATAAAGCAGCCAATGCTTTGAGTTGAAAATGCAATGATATGTTAACCGTGTTATGTTTGGAACAATATACATTGATTAATGATTTGATGAACTCTGGAATATAATTTATTAGTGAAGGAGATCCCTCTTTTTTGTTTTAGGTGTTAGTGAAATCAACTCTATCAGACAAAATTAAGAAAGCACAGAAGAAAGACAGTGTGTTGTAGAAAGAGATAGAATTGGTTCAGAAGGGTAAGTCCCCTATATTTAACATTGATAAAGATTTTGTTTTTAACTTGTGGAAGAGATTATGTGTGTTTTTTGATTAAAAGTTAAACAAAGATTTTTTTATGTGAAGCTTATAATTTTCCATTTTCAGTTCATCCTGGTAGCACTAATATGTACAATGGTCTTTGGGAGTATTTCTAATGGGATTGAACGAAAAGAGATCTTGTTAAATTTAATTAGAAGTGTTTTACTTGTCAACAGGTTAAAGTAGAGTGATAGTTACCAAAAGGGATGCTTCAGCCTTTACCAGTGCCAGAGTGGAAATGGGAAAATATATCCATGGTCTTCATTGTGGGATCACCAAAGACATCTCTAGGTAATAATGTGATTTGGGTTATTGTTGATCTATTAACTAAATATTTCCATTTCCTTCCTATTTGAGATACTTTATCCCTAGATCAATTTTCTCGATTGTATGTTAAGGAGATAGTCAGGTTACACAGAGTTCCCCTTTCCATTGTATCTGATCGTGATCTCAGGTTCACTTCTAACTTTTGAAAAGGCCTTCGATAATCATTGGTTACTAAATTTAATTTCAGTACAAATTTTTATCCTCAATAAGATAGGTAGTTCGAGTGAAAAATTTAGATATTGGAAGATATGATGCGTTCATGTTTAAAGGATTAACAGGGAAGTTAGAACCAACATCTTTCTATGGTTGATTTTTCTTATAATAATAGTTTTCATTCTAGTATACAGATGGCTCCACTTGAGTTATTATATGGAAAGAGGTTTCAAACTCCAACTTTTTGGGATGATTAAGGTGAAAAAAAGTTGATGGGACTAGAATTGGTAGAATCTATTAAAGAAAAAGTCCAGTCTATTCAGATGCACATGAGAACATCTTAGTAAATCTAGAAAAGTTATGCGGAAAATCGGAGGAAGGATAATTATTTTGAGGTAGTTGAGCATGTCTTTCTCAATTTTTCTCCTTGGAAAAGTGTGATGTATTTTGGTAAAAGAAAAATTTGAGTATGAGGTTCATTAGAACCTATGAAATCTTGGAGAAATTTAGATCAGTTGACTACTGAGTGGATTTACCCCCATGTTTATCCCTGGTACATAATGTTTTTCATGGTTCAATGTTGAGGAATTATATTCCGTGTCTATCTCATGTTTTGAGTCTAGAGGTAGTTTAGTTGGAAGATAATCTATCTTATGAGGAATAACCAGTCCAGATTCTTGAACAAAGAGAGAAAGTGTTGTGGTATAAAGTAATTCAATAGGTAAAGGTTTTATGAAAAAATCATCTGGTTGAAGAGGGAACATTGGAATTTGAAAATGCTATAAGGGATAAATACCCCTACTTATTTTATAAGTAAATAAAATTATGAGGATGCAATTTACAAAAGGGGGAAGGATGTAACATCCCATGTAAATAAAAAATATGACATTTTCATAATTATTAATATATGGGAATTAAATATTAATTTTACTTTAAAGGGGATTCTATGTTCATTGGTGTACCCGACACGAAACAATGGGTTTATCCAAAATCTTATGTTTCACACATGGCTGAGTCATACTGAAAATAATAATAATATATTATTATTATTTTTAAATGGTAATTAACGCCTAGCCATTGTATTGGCAGGAATGAACAGAACTAAACATATTAGGATTAAACATGTTTGTTAAATGTTTTTACATTTATCGAATAAAATTTAGAGTCTTAAAATGAGAATGAACCCAATTTTAAGCATAAATACTCTTATATTTTTAAAATGTAGTTTTACCGCCTTTTGATGGCGAACCCTTTTAAATGTCGTTTTTGTCACTTTTATATGTTACATTTGACAAAATATACTTATTATTTATAATTAAGATATCAAAAATTACTTTGGGTAATTTTTTGGTATTTTTCTAATAATTTTCATTTTTAATGAATAGTGAAAAATACTGCATTTTTAGTCAAAATTGTCTTTTCATATGATTTATTTATATGGTTATATTATCATTTAAATTGGTTTTAATGTGTAATTAGATTATGGTTTTCACATTTAATTCAATTTTGGTTATTTTAAGTAATTTCACTTTTTAATTTATACATAAACATATGTCAATCTTTTGATAGTTATTACTTCTTAAAAACCCGCTTTTTGGTTTTGAAAATGGGAATTAATTTTAAATTAATTAATTCCAATTATGTGTTTTGAATATAAAAAAATGGATTCCATATTTTGAATAATTATTTCCAAATTGTGTAAATAGGTACCTTTTTATTTTTAGAAAACAAGAATAATAACATGAGTGATTATTTTATTTACCATGGTTAAAGGAAAAATCTGGTAAATAATGGTAAAAATAATATTATAATAATATTAAACTACAATAACATGTGTCTTAATCCTATTTTATTATGTATTCATGACCATAGTAATCCTTTGGTAGATTTGGGGACCCCATGGAGCCACTTGTACGTGACAATTACATTTTATAAGAATTAATTTAAAGTAATGAAAAATTTAACATAAACATGTATCATTTAGTAAAACAATTTTAATATGGTTTTATGTAAGTGATATTTTCAACTATAAATAGTGGGTAGAAATATGTTTTATTTATAATTTTTAGACTTCAAATAAATAAATTTATTTATGACACAATGATGATGTAGTGGTTACCTTATTAATGAATGATTTAAATAAATGAGATTATAAATATTAAAATAATTTATTTTGAAACCTTTTATGCCATACAGGAATTTTAGGGATTAGTATGACTTGTTATTTGTTAATTAATGAAGTTTTTTAGAATGAATAATTTTTTTATGGATTTTTAAAAAGTTAGGATATGAATAGTATAAAAATTGACATAAATGAGTTTTTAAAATAAATACTATTTTATTAAATAATATAACAGTCCTAAAAATATATGATTTAGAAAAATGACTTATATAGTTCTTATAATGTCATTTATGAACTGAGTTTGGTTCTATTGACATTTTATGGTGACTATATTAACCAAATAGTATGAATACACAAGAGGACATGGTAAGAGTTAAATTAGTTAACTAAGAGTTAAAGCTAAATGATAAGGTTAAATTTAAACACAGAACTTGTATAAAACCTATTAGTTGAGAGTATTTATAACAATAATCATCTTATATTCAAATTAAATAATCTTTGGACCTTTTGATATCGAAATTAATTTTATAATAAAATAATATTTCAAGACCTTCCTAAAGTACCCCTCCTCATTCTTATAAAAGGCCACCACCCCTAACCCCTTACTCACACCTATAAATCCTCTTGTATCATCCAAAATCTAACCAAATAAGCTCCAAAATCCCTCCATTCCTCCTAGAATCCTTAACTTGGGCATAAGGCAATTCAAGAAATCTTTTAGTCTCAAATCCAAATAAGTTACCCTATTTAGAGGTAACGTCCTCTCTCAAGTTCATTTATTTAATTTTCCCTCTCAACTCCCTATGCTCTTCTTATTCATTGATTTCATAAAAACACCAGTATATTCAATATAATAGGATTTTTTTATGATAATAATTCTAACTACACTTACACACACCTCCATCTAATTGATATGAACATATTGTTTCTGTGTACGGCAAACTACTGCCTCACGAAACGATGATTGTTCTATTTTCCCCTACAACCTCTCATGGTGGATATTATGATGGAACTATATTTATATTGTCTCTATTCTTATATTTTTTATTTAAATCATACCATTATTACTTCAATAATGTGAAGATACGGTAATTTCATTTGAGGAAGTGCGGACTACCGCCCCCTCAAAGTGATATGACTCATTCATGCCATACATAAAATGTATAAAATATGGAATTAATGAACTTATGTAACTTATATATCATATGATATTACACTATAATTATAATATATCTATGTATCATTTAGTTTTTATTTCTTTAATATAAAAAATAAATGAAAGTAGTGTTCATGCATATGTACGACTTACCGTATCCATGAATGAATTTCATTTCTTATCTCCAAATATTATGGAATATTATAAATACATATATAATGGATAAATATATGATATTTAAATCATTAATACTATTCTGGAGATAATGTACTTTTGACCACATTGATAATTTGTAATTATAACAAGGTCATTTTCAACTCAAGTACCTAATATCGACAAAACAGCAGATATTAACTTAAATAATTATGTAACTTTTATGATGTAGTACTATGTGATATAAAAGGAATAATAAACTTGAAAAATGTTTTGAATAAAGTATAAATTAACTTAAGTTTATTATTTAGGTAATTTAAGAACGAATGAGTCAAGTCGGACATGATGTAAGGGACTTCGTCTCAATCTCCTTTCATTGAGGAATGTTTTGATAATATAAACCTCCATGTTTTACACGGTGTATAATAACACCCTTTGACTTTTACTTTCATTCAATAAGAATATTTTTTCTACTAAGTGTTTTGCTAAATGAAAAAAGTAAAGTTTTTAATGTATACGACAACAATGACCTCTCCGCCACCATAATAATTATTTGATATTTGGATTCCTCTATAAGCCTTAATGTTTTTAAAAGGAAAATAAATCCCTTATTCCCTTTTGGGTGTTTTGGTTTTGAAAATAGTTTTTGAAATGTATTGAGTATTTTAATATCTTGAAATGATTTCTTGTGATTGAAAATGAAATGTTATTGGAGAAATGTTGATATTTGAGATATTTTATGTGTTATGATTATATAATGGTACTTGTACATTTAAAGGGTGGTTACATGATAAACCAATGAAGGGTGGTTACATAATAAACCAAATGATGGGTGGTTCTATGATAAACCAAGGATGAGTGGTTATGTTATAACCTACAATGCATTGGGTATGGAAGTCGGTTGTGTGGTTGTTCTATTTAGTGATATGTATGGAAGTCAACTGTATGGTTATTCCATTTAAGTATTTTTATGTCCCAAGTTACCTTTATATGCTATATACTGCTTTCTATGAGCTCTATGGTAATATTTTGGATTAAAAAAATAGTAAGCAATGAGATTTCTTTTCAGTGAAGTATTTTTTCTACTTCTTTAAGGTGAAAATTATTACTTTATGATAAAGTATTCATGGTTTACCTATTGTTTTGAATAAATAATAGTTTTTCATCTTTATGTATCCCTTACTGAGCTTTTTATACTCATCCCATGTTTTGAAATTTTTTTCACCAGACATAAATAGGAATAGGGTCAAGGATGGGATCAAGAAAAAGGCATGCTGTCTAAAACACAGAACTAAACAAGTTTCTTTTTTTAGAGTTTTTGTTTTATGAAAAAAATGGATAACCAGTAAAAGTGTCTACTTGTAACATTCAAGTTATTATGTATAATTTATGACCTAACTCTCTAAATCTCGAAACCTAAAAAGATCCTCAATGTATATTATTAACTTAATTCCAGATTATGTAATTTTTAAGGTTATGGCCATATATTTAGTATATCATTAAAATAATATTTTTAGGATTAAGATTATGATTATTTTATTATGGTAAAATGATGATGATTATGCTCACCCATGAACTATGTTGATCTATATATCATGTTCCTTGCCTATTATTCCTCCTATTATTTTATTTTAGTTCACCTTTTCCTTAATGTATATACTTAGGCGATTAACAGTATTATATTGTTCATGAAATCATATAAAAGGACTATAAAAAAGAATTTAAATAATATTATATGTCTTATATATATCGAGGTTGTAAGAACTAAATTTTTTAAATACATTAAACTTATCGATTTTGGGATTTCTATTATTATGTATATTTATCTTTAAAATAATGAAATAACCATTTATGAAAGATATAGATCTATATACCTTCTCTCATAAATACCATAATGGATGATTGTTTCATGTCATATAAGCTCTTACTAATCAATGATATTTGGTAGAATACACTCTCCTCCCTAGGGGAAATAGGTATTGGTAGAGGGAGTTCCCAAGTGGAATAATAGAGGACTCATGCCCCATTAATTATGGGAGTTTCATACTCAACTAGTAAGGGCCCACATCTCATTTTTAATAAAATTACATACTCATTATATTGGAGAACCCACTCTTTGGTCTTGTGGGGATTACCTACTCCTATTGATAGATGACATGTACCCCAATCGTTGAGGGAGTATCGACCCTCATCCATCATATAGGGGATCTATGCCTTGTTGATGATTCAATGACTAAGAGAGGACATAACCCTATAAAGTCTGTATGGGACCCCACATCATTATGGAAACATCGAAAATGGAGGGTCTAACCCGATTCCTATACTGAGAACTCATAACTACCGTGACCCATTCCTTTGAGCAATTGTTTGTAAAGAAAATTATCTAAGATAAAACCTACTATAATATTGAGAAAAATAAAACTAATAAAACTCACACAACTATGAGTAGTCTCAATATTCATGTTATTTATAAATATTTCATATTTCACTTCAAATAAATATATAACCTTGATATGGTCTGTATCCTTTTCATATAATGACTTACTAATACTGGGATGTCACATCATTAAAATGATAATTCCATAACCTATATGCAAGGAAATGACATTAAACATTACCTATTCTAGTAAATTTATAATATAATTCACTTTCTTTTATTGCAAAAGATATTTTATGTTTAGAGTTATAGAGCATTAGGACTAAATAATACATGGTCTATCCATTCATTAAAAATTGAAAATTCTACACAATATCATATTTTATCATAATTCAGAAGTATCTAAAGTATAACGTGATTCCTTTTCATGAAAATTCATTACAACATTCAGCTTGGATTATTTTTTCATTTTACCAATACTGAAACCCTATGAAAAATGATTAAAACTTGTTTTGATCACAAAAAGATCCATAAGGTTCATAAAAGGATGGAAAGAAACATTTAGTCTATAAATAATTATAAAAAAAGAAGACATCATTTACAACTATATACTTATCACCTTTAAATTAACTTATACTTATTTGTAAAATCATAGGGTTTCCATAAAATGTAGAAATCATAAAAAATAATGTAACTTGATGCATCATTTTCTTATCGTACATACTTAAAATTTTAACCCTTGTAGAAACCATATGATTTTTAACACTCATGGATACCTTACAATGTAACCCTCGTGGCTAACTTATGATGTAATTATCGAAGTTACACTTAGGGTAACCATTAAGGATAGCTTCCAACATACCCAATGCATTGGAGGGATATCATGGAATAAACCATATTTGGATTATAAAAGGACCACCCATAATCATAAAAATTAACTAGAATGAGAAGATAATCATTAAACATGAATGCTTGTTTCATAAAAACAATTAATTGTGAAAAAACACTTATCTTAAAAGCATACTGCACATGTGAAAGGGTAAAAATTATTCAAATATAACCATGTAATCTTGTAAAGTAGAATTTAGAAGATTAATGAGTTATTAAATAAGGAAAATCCACTCATTTCATAAAATTTTAAAAAACTATTTTTTTTAATTTGTTAAAAAGATACATTAAAGAGGATTTTAAAAGTAACGTCCCTTACCTTATCTCTAAAAGTGTTATTCACTTTCACTTAACATATTGGATAATTTAATTAGATTCATTAACTAAATAATTCAGATCATATTCCACAAAATTTTTATTTAATATAATTTTATTACGTTATTTTATAGCTATTTCGATGAGTTATAAAGACCCAAATCATTGTTTTGGGGGTGTTCGTTTCATGGTATCATGGTCGGTTCACTTTTTTATATTTATGTATTCTCTTTAAAAATGTGATTAGTACTCAAGAATTGAGATTATATGGTTTGAAATAACCTCCATAAGTTAATATGTTCCAATATAACATTTTTCTCTCTGACATGAGGAAGATTTATTGGATAAAACATTAATGATAATTGTTTGGTTTATTATGGTTATTTTCTGGACCATCAGGAACTAGTTTCGTTCTGTTTAATATTATGTACATATATTAATTCTACAATGTGAGACCACATATATTTATATAGGCCATTTTAAAAAATTATGTGTGAATTTAATCTTTTTATGAATAAGATATTGGGAAATGAAAACTCATTATCTATAAAGGTGGTGAATCAACAAACCATGGAAGATGATTTAATTTTTAATAATAATCTGAGAATACAAGATATTTCATGATGTATACACCATTTATAAAATAACATTAATGTATATATACTATAATTTAACTATCATGAAACTTTGGATATGGGTGATGATAAGGTAGAAGTGAGGAACAAATTAAAAGAGAATGAGGAGGAAATTACCTCTTGAATATCGTCTCCTTGAGAACCTTCTTAAGGCACATGGAATTGGTCTTTTGGTGATACCAACAACACTATAATGTGTCTATGGATTAGTAGAAGACATTATTTTATAGGATTTTAGAGCTTTAAGGCTCAAGGTGATTAAATTATGTGAAGGAATGAGTCCCCTTTTATAATTGGAGTGAGGGGAAATTTAGGGATTATATAAAATATTAAAATATAAGAAGAATATTACAGAGGTAAAGAACTAAAAAAGGAAAATAATTATTATGTGATTAAATTTTTGGCCAAATATTATCCCATTTTTTCATATTGATTTTTTTTTATTTTAAAATAAATTAATAAAATATTATATTCATGAAATATCAATTTTTTTCAAATTTAACACTATTCATTACTATGATTCTATAAAAAGAAAAAAAGATTAAAATAGAAACCATATATTTTATTATATCATATAGATTTAATTTTTATCAATATAATTCATCTATTTTCTTAATTGTTTCAAATTATATTTATTAGATTATTTTTAATATCATTTATTTGATTTTTCAATTAATTTAATAATTAATGTATCATCGTTGTGCCAGCCTTTAAGGTATATATTTTTTACCTAAAAATTAAAAAAATCATGAAGAATATTGATCATTTATATTTTTAAATAATATTTAGAGTTTAATAAATCTTCTGGAAAACTTTATATTAAAAAGTATTACTAATTTAAAACCGTATTGTGAAAAGCTTGACATTCTTTTGAATAAAATATTATGAGGAGATTAAAGACATACAATTGGATCCAAAATGATCCTAATTCAAACCAAGTATTATTATGGTTGAAACTTAATCATCCAAAAAATATTTATTCAAATTTTTGGTTCATTTAGTAGTTCTTATAATTTTAATTAATATCATTTTGTTTATTTTTCTTCTGCTTGCACAAGTACTACATCTGCATTGAATAAGCCTAAAAGTTAATTATTTCATATATAAAAATTAAAAATAAACTAATATCATAAAAATAAATAAATAAAATTAAATATTATCATTTCTATTCATTAATTATATATATTTACTCATATCCGTGTCAAGATAACTATAATTTGTTAATTTGACTTTTCTTTCCTTATGTGAACATTGCACATGTATTTTAATAAGATTCATATTATATAATTACTAGTTTAGAAAATATAATCCCAAAAAATCAATTATACATAATAATTAATAATAAATTCTTGAAAATAATTTTTAACACTTAGTTATTATCTATGAAGCACTAATTCTAACTTTTGAAATGCTGCACAGACATTGCATTGGCAATGAAGATGATTTTAATATTTATCAAGAATTAATTTATAACTTATATGTTATAGATCATTTTTTTATAATAATTTAATTACAATATATTAATTTATTCATTCTATAAGTTTAATAAATTTTATATGAACTTCATTAGCGCTCAAAAAAATGTGATAAATCTGGCACATACTTTCCTAATATCAAAACCTACAAAACATTGTGTACCTGTGATAAACTCAGAGTCAAGGGTAGTCAGTAGGAAACTGGTCCAAATTTCTCCAAGATTTCATTTTTACTAATGAACCATGGACTTAAATTTACATTCTTACTAAAATGAATAACACTTTTTTATAGAGATATTTTAAGGAAAAAATGATCACCAACCTCGAATGGAATGAATTTACTTATACTATCTACATAGATTTTCTACCTTCTCTGAGATATCTTTATGTGTCCCTAGATCATCTTCACTTTTTTAAAAACTTCCTCAATTAATTTTGGTACCATTAACATCCTTTCACCAACTTCATCCCAAAAATGTTGGAGTTTGACATTGTTTTCCATATAATTCCTCAAAAGGTATCATCTCTATATTTGAATGGAAAATGTTATTATAAAAAAACTCAAATAAAGAAATATGTTGATCCCAAATTCCCTGGTAATCCATTAAACAATAATGCATCATGTCTTCCACTGTATAAATTATTCATTTAGTCTTTCTATCATATTAGAGATGAAAGGTTATAGTGAAATATAATTCAGTGTCAAAAAAACTTCTGAAGGACATTCCAAAAGATTGAAGTGAACTTGGGATCATGATCATATGAAATAAAAAATTAAATCATTGTAAAGTAAAAATATATTTGAGGTATGGTCAAGAAAATTGATCTAAAGATAGAGTATCTTGAATATTCAGTAAATGTTAATATTTTTTTCAGTCGATCAATAATAACCCAAATTAAATTTTTATCTCAAGAAGTATTTGGTAAACTCACAATAAAATCTAGGGATATATTTTCCCATTTACACTCAGGCACTAGTAAAGGATAAATCTCCCCCTTTAGTAATTTATCTTTTCATTAACCTATTTATAAGTCAAAGATTTCTAGGTAAAGTGATAAATATATTTTTCTCATTCCATCCCACCAGTAATACTATCAAAGATCTTTTTAATTCTTATTAATTACATTATAAATGAAAAATAGAGAACTATGAGCTTCACATAATAACTATTTATTCAAGTGAAAATTACAAGGGACAAATTGTCTCTTTACAAATCTCAGAATACACTCTTTATTAATATTATTTTTAGATAAATGACCCTTTAAACCAATTCAACCTTTTTCTATAACTAACATTATTGATTTTGAGCTTTCTTAATTATTTTTGGCAGAGGCGAGTGCACTAAAACATGAAACAAAATAGATTAATTTCTTACCGCCACAAATTCCTAGAAAAAATTCACCAAATATTTAATCAAAGTATCAAGTTATACATGTAACATGGTTAATGATACATGCTGTTTTTTACTCAAGGCATAAGCCACTTTATTTTCTTTTCATGAATTGTAATTGATCGTGCGATAATAATCCATTATTAATTAAAAATATTTTCTCTTCCTCATGTTCTATTCCTTCTATATAAATATATAATTAAAAAGTTTTTGATCATTATATATTTCAAACCCGGATCTATATAAATGATGAGGCCAAATTTCAAAATAAAAAACCATAGAAGGCAATTCCAAATCATGTATAGGATAATTTAACTCATGAGGTTTTAGTCTTATTAATGAATAAGAAATTACCTAACAATTTTCCCTCATAAATCTTCCAAGTCCCTTCAATGAATCATTAATATATATGAAAAAAATCACCATTTATCAATGGTAAGGAAAAAACTGAAGTATTCAAAAATATTCTTTATAATTCTTGAAAACAATCATCATAATATTTTATCTAGATAAATTTAATTTTTTTTTCTTTAACTTATTTAGTGGGATAGATAACCATGAAAATTTTTCAACAAACCATCAGTAATAGCATACTAATCCAAGAAAAAGTAGAATCTCAATGAACTTTTTAGGTCTTGTCCATTCATCCACCACATTTGTTTTAGAGGGATAAACTCTCATGCTATATTAATTGAAATTGTTACCAAGTAAATAAATACATTGTAACCAAAAATAAAATTTTCTAAATTTTCCATATAACTTATCTTCTTTAAGAGTTTTTAGACAAAAATATTAGATTTTTTTTCATAATCCACATAACTTTTTTAAAGACAAAATATCATCAATAAAAACAAGTAAAAACTTATCCAAATATTCATTTAATTTTTTATTAATAAGATCCATAAATATAAAATAGGAATTTTTCAAACCAAATAGAATAACAAAAAACTCCTAATTCTCATATTTAGTGTAGACTATTTTTTTCAAAATGTTATCATCCATCACCATTAGCTAGTGGTACCCACATCTCATTTAAATCGTGGAAAAAAACTAGACTCCCTAGTTATGATCAAACAAGTCATTGATATTAGGCCTTAGATACTTATTCTTAAAATTAATGTTATTCAAATATCTATAATCAATGTAAATTTTCATGGATCCATATTTCTTTTTAAAAAACAAAACATGGTCACCCCATGGTGAACTTCTATGATGAAGGAAAAATTTATCACGAAACACTTACAATTTATTTTTCAATTATCGAAGTTCTACCTTATCCATTAGATAATGGGGTTCTAAAGTTAGATCAGAATAAAGAACTAATTCAATAGGAAATTCAACTTTATGATTAGGTATAACACCCAAAAACTTATCATGAAAAACAACCAGGTATTTATTTACCATTGGAACATTATTAATCTAAATAGTTCCCCTATTTTCAAAAATATGTTCAAGAAAACTTTAATATCCATATTTTAATAGTTTCTAATCTTCCAGATATTTTATCAATGGTATAGGTTCATTCATGCATATAAACTGAAACAATTTATGAACAATAACTTATTTATATCTATATTCTATTTATGATGGTAAACAAAAATCCAATCTATACCTATAATAACATCAAACTATAATAGGATAAAACATCATGCTTTTATGGTAATTTCTTTCCATATAAAACAACATGAAGATTCTTATAATTCATTTTCACTACTAAAAAATCAGCATTTAACAATGCTAGTATTTATCAGTGCTATAAAAAAGCATTGATAAATGGAATCTTTATCAATGCTAAATAAAGGGATGAAAAATATGGATTTTATCCGTGCTTTTTAGCACTGATAAAGACCTACTTTTATCAGTGTTAAAAAATAAGTGATAAATATTCCTTTTATCAGCGCTTATTACTTAGTCACTGATAAAATGACTCTTTATCAGAGCTTATTTGTAAGCATTGATAAAAGTGTCCTGATATATTTAATAAACATAACCATTTTGAAACATGTCGTGATATTAAAATATTTATGTGGAAGACACCCATTGAAGGTGATCCTCCTCATTCAATTGAATCTTGAATCACACCACTCAAATGCCTCCAGTTGATCGAACATTGTCAGACATCTGGTGTTCGGTTGTAGTTAGGGTTTCTGAAGTGCATTTTCTTAAATATATAAAGGTAAGCATTATGATTTTATTTATGTATTTTTCATTTAATTTTTTATTTCTTGTTTGATGAAGTCATTATTTATTTGTGGTATGGTCCTTATATACCACTTTTCTTTTGGATTATTAACAAAATTATTTGTTTATGATCCTTTTTTATTGAATGCCAATACAGATATCCTATTTTAGTCTTTTAATTTTTGTTTCTGAATCAATTTATTCGATGTCTACATCTTTACCCTAGATTTCCCCCACAAGATTTGTTCCTAGTTTTTAATTTATATTGATAATTGGTTGATAATATGTCAAATTATTCCTTATCTATTTCTATATAGTTATCTTGGTCATTAATCCCTTTTCAATATTTCATCTTTTTCTTAATATTAATGGTATTTTATTTATAGTTCCATTGAGAGTTAATATATTCTATGTTCATTCGATGAATGTTTTAGGTATAGTTCCCCAACATGAAATCTATAAAATGCTTGTTTTGGTAATTTTTCAAAAACAAAATGTGGTTTATTACCAATAGGTTAAATTGTGATGTTACCCATCTTGAACCAAATAAAAAATCATTTAATTATAAATATCTAATAAAAACATTATTATGTTTTCATAACAATATATGATATAATTTTATATCATCCTTCATATTGGTGGTTAAATTGACCTAAAAATAACATGTAATAATCAATGGAAGATATTTAAAATGAAATTAATTTTATTGTAATATATTTATTACAGAAGTATAATTATTTTATTTTGATTTTATTAAAGTGGTAAATTAGTATTCTGAATAGTTAGTTGAAGGAGATAAATAGAAAATAAATATAAGAAATTGTTAAATTAAATAAATGAAATCATATCTTCTGTTGAAATATTTCTTTGGATTGAATAATTTATGAAATCATATTGAGACTATGACCTCTAAAAATTGTAATGGATGAAAATTATAAAGATTATTTTTATCTTACATTAAGGGATCATAATTTTAGTTGTTGTTCAGAAAGGGTGGTGGATGGGATCTTATATAATTGAGAAGGTGTGTAATTTTTTCAAATAACCATTCCTTAATGTGTGATAAATAAAAATTTACATCTCATGTATATCTAATGTGAAGAAATAATATATATATGTTTTGTGAATTACCTATAAATATTAAGGGTGATTATGCATCAAGGAAACTGAAATAAGGAATAGTTTTCTATAACATTCACCTTTGAATGAATTCATAGGATAACAACTTCCACAATGGAGTAATTATTTTCATAAATCCAATTACCCATTTTCTTCAACATACTAAAGTTCTTTGAAACAAAGCTATAAATGTAGAGTTTTCCTTATTATAATTTTCTATAACATTCACCTTTGATAATGAATACCTTATGTGTATTTATTAATATATTTTAAAAAATTAATATTATATCAACCCAATAGGATAGATATGAACTCAAATTGGACGCATGCTAATTTTTTGACAAATGTGTTTGAAGATGGAGTTAAAGATTTCATCAAGTTTCCAAGAGAGAATGTTGATAACCCTTCTAAAATCCTCTATCATTATTTATGATGTTGTTATTCTAGAAAAATTATTCCCAAAGAGTTGGAAGAACATTTGATTTGACAGATAATAGATAAAATCTATAAATGTAGACTAAACATGGAAAAAAGCTTAATGTGGACACTAATTGGGATAATTTTTGGGGTTTTTGAATCATTTGATATGAATGCCTTTGTAAATGATGGTGGATATCACATAGAATAAATTAAAATGGAAATTGAATATGACCTTTGTGATTGTCCAAATTTGTTTGAGGAGTTAAATAGTTGTTCCAAGAAACCATTGTATACTAGTTGCAATAAATACGCTACATTTTAAGCTGTATTGAAGTTATATAATTTTAAAGCTGGCAGCGGATGGATTGACACTAGAATTACAGACCTACTTGTTCTCTTAAATGATATGCTACCAGAAGAAAATAAACTACCATGACGGATATAAAACTCTAAAAAATGTTACTTTCAATGGGCCTGATCTCTAAAAAAATACATATTTGTCGAAATTATTTTATATTGTTTCACAAGGACCATGAATCACTCATGAAATGCCTTAAGTATAGAGCAGATCGATATAAGAATAATTAATCAAATCCTTTAAAAATTTTATGGTACATTCCTATCATTCCACATTTGAGAAGAATATATGGATTTCATGAAAATGTGAGACAATTAACATGGTAGGTAGATACAAGAATTAAAGATGAGAACCTACATCATCCATTAGATTAATCTCAGTGTAAGAAAATTGATTTTAAGTTTTTTGAATTTGGAAATGATCTGAGAATATTTATTCATTAATTATCTACAAATGGAATAAATCCTTTTGGTTTTAAAATTAGTACTCATAGTACATATCCCTTTATGTTGGTAGAGTATAACTTGCATCCATCATTATGCATGAAGCATAAATGCATTAAATTGTCTCTACATATATCTGAACAAAAACATCATAGAAACTATATTTATGTCTATCTTTATCCACTGATCAAAGATATGAAATTTATGTGGGATACAAGTGTTATAATTTATGATATTCATTTATGTGAGGAATTCACATTGAGGGCCATGATGTATAGAATAATAAATGACTTCCCCACTTATAGAAATTTCTCATTTTATAACATTAAAAGAATGTTGGGGTGTCTCATTATTGAAAACCACACATACTCAGTTTGGTTGAAACATTCCTTGAAGACTGTGTTTTTAGGAAATTAGAAATTTTTACATCGATGACATAAATACTGAACCTGGATGAAAGAATTCAATGGGAATATATAACAAGGTACAATACTGTCTCCAGTAAAGGGTGAGAAAATGTACAATAAAGTAAAAAATATTGACACTATTTTTGGTAAACTGTTTCTGAAAAACCTTACAAAATCAAGTTGAAAGAAGATATCAATTTTTCTCAATTACCATATTGGAATTTTTTGTATGTCAGACATTTTATTTATGTCATGCATATAGAAAAAAATTTATTTGATTGTGTTACTGGAACATTACTAAATCTTCCTAAAAAATGAAAAATGGAATCAAGTATAGGTTGTACTTGACTGAAATGGGGATTAGGGAAGAGTTGGAACCGATGAAGGGTAAAATGTGGAATTTTCTTCCTCTAATAGCTTTCACTCTATCCAGATAGGAAAAAATTGAATTTTTACTTTTCCTTAATAGTGTAAAATTTCTGCAAGGTTATTCATAAAATATCAAGAATGTCATGTTAATGACTAATTTAAAGTTAAAAGGACAAAAATAACTTGAATTTCATTTTTTTGTGAAACATTTATTCCATGTTTCTTTCCATTTCATTATGCCTCAAAATGTAAGACATATATTAACAAAAACACTACTTCTTTTTCAAATCCATATGCAGTAAATGTGTAGACTCTACAACGTTATCTATCATGTAAGCAACACCATTAAATTTTGAAGTCGACATCTTATGCAATTTATTTTTCTATTAAAAAAGAGAGAGTTTCTTCCAACCATCATTCTTTGTACAATGGTCCCCTTGACGGTTCACTCAGTTAGAGATTTTATACTATGTTATCTTCCCCATTACAGACGGATGTAACCCATTGAATGGTATATGAATATTTTTAAAGGTTATTTCAAGAAATGATGTTGGGAAAAAGTTTGTATTGTAGAAAGATATATTGTTGAATAAGCTGTTGAATTATGCACCATTAACCTATCAGATGTTGAAAGCATTGATCTCATAAAGTATCCTCACAGCGAATACCTTCTGGGAGAATATATTTCTATAAAATATGTTGTTATAATTACCTTGATAGAGAAAGAGAAAGAATACCCTTAAATATTACATAATTGTGAATATTTTGATCAATACATTGAATCCCACCAAGACATTCTTATAGATTTGAATCCATCAACAGTTGAAAGATAGATATCAAATATACATAATCAACAGTTTATAGGACGGTTCATAGATTAAATTTATAAGGAGTTATCTAAAAATACAAATTCAATTGTGGAAAGATTTCAATGGAGAGCCACATGACCGAATGATAATGTTATATCTTACACTATTTTTGTAGTCAATAATTATATGTTCAATACAAAAACACGACGACTTCAATAAAATTTAAAATTGTGGTGTTATGTTTGTGGATTATGTGATTCATATATCTAGTTCTACGGACAGAAATATAATTTATGCAAATATGACATATTTTGTAATTATTGAATAGAAATATGAGTCTGATTATACAACATTTCAAGTGCTTCTTTTCTATTGAAAATGGTATGACAATGTCAATGGAGTGAAAGTTGATGAAATGGGATTTTTGAAGGTGAATTTTAGTGTGGAGGGGGGGAAAAGGTGAGTCATTTATAATGGCATCACAATAAGTGAAATCATTTTATGTCTCTGATCCAAAAAACATGAATTGCTTGATTGTCCTTCTCGCAACTAAAACAAATGTCGAGTCAGATAAAAATTCAATCGAGGATAACCATTTCATTAGTAAATCATAATTAGTTCATTTCAGTCCCAATGTAGACAATGTCATATATGTTATAGGGGACTACAAATAGGGGATTTGGACTCTCAACAGAGGAAACCAATACTTAGAACCTTAAAAAAGAGTTCAATGATAAGGTTAAAATGTTTTTTAATATATTATGTTTTTCTTCATAACATTATATGTTCTCTACTATATTAAAAAATATAAATTAAATGTTTGACTACTCATATAGACAATTTCTTATACACCTAATGATTTTACTAATCTCTCGGAAGAAAAAACTATAATGGAGGAAACCCTTTGGAAAGATGTAAATGTAATGTTATGATATGATTTTTCTATTTTACTAAAAAATTATATAATGAAAAGTTGATTTAATTTTCATTATTCTCTATAGAGTTTTTTATTTTAGAATATTTCTTCCCATGTGTCATGCCTTTTCAAGAAGAGAAACGGTGTTGTCTCTACTCATTCACAGATGTAATCATCATTTTTTAATAGTAAAATCATCATCCATAGAATTAATGAATTGTTTAATATTTATATTTAATTAATTTAGTTTTAGTATTACTCACATAATAATTGTTTTAATATATAGGTATATTATTTTGTTTGATTTGGGGTGGTATGTCCATATTTTAAGCTTTCTACACCAAAACATCCATAGAATTCTTCTCCCTCAAAAACATTCCACCCCTGTAGTGTTTCATTTATCACATTCTTTAAAATAATCTCTAATGCCATTATGGGAAGATATACGACGCTACATCTTATCAATTATAGAAGGAATATTGATGTTTTTATAGTAAAATAATTTTCTATATAATTAATTTATTAATTTATATTTATGTTTAATTTATTTATTTTAGTATTACTCATATAATAATTGTTTTCTTATATAGGTGTATTATTTTTTTTGAGTTGGGGTGATCTATCCATATTTTATTCCTTTCTGTACCAAAACTACCATAGAACTCTTCTCCATCAAATCCTTTTCACCCCTGTAGTGCTTCATTAATCCATTTTTTCAATTTATCTTCACTGCCTTTGTAGGATAAGAAATAAAGTTGCCTATGCTCAATTATAGAGGTAATCTTGATGTTTGGAAAGTAAAATCATTGTCTATAGAATTAATTTATTGTTTCATATTTATGTTTAACTTATTTCTTTTTAGAATTAATCAAATAATATTTTTTCTTATATAGGTGGATTTTTTAGTTTGAGTTGGGGTGATCTTTCCTTATTTCATACCTTTCTGCACCAAAAATTCAACAATATTCTTCCTCAAAACCTTTCACCCCTTCAATGTTGCATTTATCCCTTTTTCAAGTTATGTCCACTGCCTTTGTAGGAATAGTAATGATGCTACCACTATTCAATTACAGAGTTAATCATGATATTTTCACAGTATAATCATTGTCCATTGAAATAATTTATTATTTCATATTTCTGTTTTATTTATTTATTTTTAGTATTAATCACATAATATTTTATTCTTATATAGGTGGATTCTTTTGTACAAGTTGGGGTGATCTGTACATATTTATTTCCTTTATGTACCAAAACTTCTACAAAATTATTCTCCCTCAAAACCTTTCACCCTTACAGTGTGGAAATTTATCACATTTTTTCAAGTTCCCTTAACTACTCAATCATATAGGTAAACTTGATATTTTCAGTAAAATCATATTCTATAGAATTAATGTTATTATTTCATATTTATTTTTAATTTATTCTTTCCTAGTATTACTCATAAAAATTGTTTAATTATACAGGTGGATTCTTTTTTTATTGATGTAGTTTGTTCAAAGATGCTCATCTGGTATTGGCGGTTCGAAAATAAGTTCAATGGATTGGTATGACTCTAAGTACTTCTTTATATTTCAAGTTGATATTAATTTTAGTAAAAAAGATAACTAACATAATCAAAACTAACCAAAAATATTCTGATTGTTTTGATATATTATAAAAATGATCCATAATTAATTTGTGACATGCATGAATAAGATGCACCTAAATCTGATACATGATGTTCCCAATATGACTCAATATGTTCGTTATCAGTTTAAAATCAACATTTGATTTTAAAAAGTGTCACTTACTAAAAAACAGGAAAACATGCTTCAACTTTCTTGATAATTTATGAAATTGATTCATAAACTATTGGTGACATGTAGGAATTTGTCTCATGTCAAACTGATACACGATGTGATCTATATGAGTCCAAGTGTGTGTTTCAAGTTTAAAATGACATTTCACTAAAAAAGATAGGTGGCATAATAAAAAATGATCAAACAAATTAATATTGATTTGATACTTTATAGAAACAATCCATAACTGATTTGGAACGTGTAAGAATTAGCTGAACCTCAATCTGATGCACAGTGTGACCGGTATGGCTTGAAGTGTGTATTTATTAAAATTGTCATCAATTTTAGTAACAAAAACAAACTGACCTACTCAAAACTAAACAAACACATTCAGGTTGTTTTGATACTTTATGAAAACAATCCATAAGTGATTTGATACATGCATGAATTAGTCTCCCTTTAATCAAATGCAAAGTATGACCAGTATGATGCCAAATGCATGTTTTTTTTTAAAATTCACATCAAATTCAGTAAAAAGGCCAACTGACCAACTCAAAACCGATAAAAGACAAAAAAAAAGGTTTAAATACTTTAGGAAAATGATCCATAAGTCATTTTTGATGTGTAGGAATCAACTGCACCTCAATATAATACACAATGTGACCAGTATGAGTCAATGTTCTGGTTTCAATTTTAAAATGACATTTTAGTAAAGAAGATAAGTGACATACTCAAAAAAGAGAAAACACATTAAGATCGTTTTTATACTTTAGTAAAAATATCCATAAGTCATTTTGGACATGTAGGAATCAACCAAATCTCAATCTGATACACAGTGTGACCTTTATGACTCAAAGTTCATTTTTTTTAAATTTGTCATCAATTTTAGTAAAATTGAAAACTATCCTACTGAAAACTTTGAAAACAACATTCATATTATTTTTATTCTTTACAAATATTATCCATAATTCATTTTTGATATGTCATAATAAACCACACCTCGATTTGACACACGATGTGATCGGTATGACTCAAAGTGTCCGTTATCAGTTGAAAATTGATATTTTAGTTCAAAATGTGCCACCTACTAAAAACTGATCCAACACGCTCATATTTTCTTGATAATTTAGACCAATTATTCATAAGTCAAATTTGATGTTTAGGAATCCGTTTCACATTAAAATGATACATGATGTGATATGAATGAGTCAAAAGTTTGTGTCTCCAATTTAAAATAACATATTAGTAAAAAAGACAACTAACATACTAAAAAATGAGAAAACACATTCATATTATTTTGATATTATAGGTAAATGATCCATATGTCATTTGAGATGTGTAAGAATCATCCACACCTTAATCCAGTGCATGATGTGACTCATATAACTCAAAGTGCATCTTTTAATTTAAAATTGTCATTAATTTTAGTAAAATGGAAAACGGTCCTACTCAAAACCGATAAATAAATAATATTTTTTTAATAATTTACCAAAATGATCCATAAATAATTTTTGATGTATAGGAATCAGAAGTACTTAAATATAATACACGATGTGCTCGATATGACTCAAAGATCCTGTTATCATTTAAAATCAATATTTCTGTTCAAAAAGTGTCACTCACTGAAAATTGATCAAACATGCTCACATTTTCAGGATAATTTAGGGAAATGATTCATAAGTCATTTCTGACATGTAGGAATCTATTTCAAATAAAATTTATACACTATGTGAACATAATGAGTCAAAAGTGCATGTTTTGAGTTTAAAATGACATTTGAGTAAAAAATAAAATTGGAGTACTCAAAACTGATCAAACACATTCAGACTATTTATATAATTTATGAAAATGATACACATGTAATTTGGGACATGTAGTAATAAACTGCACCTCATTCTGATGCATGGTGTTATCAGTTTAACTCAAATACAAATTTTTATTTAAAATTGACATCAATTTTAATAAAATTAACTCTTTCTGTTAATTTATTTTTATATTATTACTTACAAAATAATTGTTTTATTATAAAAGAGCATTATTTTTTTCGGGAAGGGGTGGTTTGTTTGGAAATAGAATGAATTGGGTCAGGATTAAAATAAAAAGTAATATTGGTGTTTTGGAATGTATGTAATAATTTATATTTATGTAATTGTATAAACCAAAGTTTAAAATGTCTATAATATAGTTTTTTCCCTTGTGTTTCTATTCTAAATTTCTTTTCATTTAAATACTATATTGGGATTTTTTTATATATGGTGTGTTTATGGTGATGTGGTGTGATGTTACAGAACATTTCAATGGTGTTGTAGTGTGCTATTACCGATCACTACAGTATGACCCTTTATCAGTGATTTTAAAAGCGATGATAAAGGAGTCATTTATCAGAACTATTAAAAGTGTTGATAAATGTATACTTTATCAATGCTTCTATGAGAACTGATAAAAGTTCCTTTATCATTGCTTCTATAAGCGCTGGTAAAGGAATACATTATTAGTGATTTTAAAAGAACTAATAAAATACCCTTTATCAATGCTTTTACAAGTGCTGATAAATAGACCCATTATCCATGCTAAAACAAGAACTAATAAATGGTTCTGTTATCTGTTATTTTTTATCACTAATAAAGGACCCATTTATCAGTTCTTTTTCAATGCTGATAATAGACTAGGGATTTTAACCTCTCTCATGAAGTCATCTCTTTTACAGTACTGTTAAATGCCTATTTTGTAGTACTATTTCCCTTAACATTTCCCCTGATGTTTTTATGATAAGTTATGGTTCCATTTATTTAGATGAAACTTCCAATTTACCAAAAACTTTCATAGAAATGAATTAATGTATAGACCCCATATCTATCAAGTCATTAGAATAATCTGAATAAACAAAAAACATACCTGATACCACTTCCTTGGATGGACCAACATATGAATAAGTAGTTGAAAATCATTTTACCACACCTTTTTTACTTATATTTTGGATGCTTCCCACCATTCAGATCCTTCTTTGGGAAGGTATGTGCATAATTCCACATCTCCCCACATTTAAAACACTTTACAGTTTGCTTATCAAAATTCAAATTACCAACACTAATATCATTTTCATTATAATCACAAGACGTATTTCCAAACATACCACATCAAAAGTTATTACTATATTTTTTGGGCAATTCCCCAGGATGTTTTTTACCACACTTTCCACAAACTAGAAACTATATTTTCTTACAATCATATTTCCTTGATTGATTGTTACCCATTGCATTCTATATCGACCTTTTCAACTAATGTTTTCAAAGTATACATGATTATAGAACCCTTGTTTCTACCTTCTCATCACATCAATAAAGTTTATCATAACTATTGAATTCATTGGAATCAAATTCCCTTCGATATCATCACTTCAATCTGGAGTAAAAATGATTGATTTTACTATCAATATCTCGAATAAATTTTGGCATACTATTCCAATTGACTGAAGTTTATTTGAAAAATCCCACTAAATCTGATTTCTTTTATTTCAATTAAAGTAATTAATTTAACTACCTAATTCAAACCACCGTAGGAAAATATTTTTCAAGGAAAATATTCCTAAATTAATCCCATTCCAAGGCATCAATCTCTTCACTTTCCCTAATATTCTTCACCATTATACACCACTGCTCTTCTTCACCTTAAAAAATATAAATAGAAAAACTAAACTTTTATTATCATAGTACCACATGAAAATAAATATTTTTTCATGTTTTTTAATTCACCCTTCATCTACCACTAGGTCAAAATATCCACTAAAAGTAAGAATGTGTTGCCTCATAAAATTTTCCACTATTGTCATGTTCCATTATGGTATCTCTATATGTTCTCTTTTATGGATTCCACCACTATTTATAACCTGTATCAACTGATCCATTACTATCACAAACTCTTTGGTTTCAATCCCCACCATTACAAGTTGTAGATTCATAAGGATATCAACCTCTCGCTGCCTTCTAACTTCATCTTCCATGATTCTATTGTTGAAAGTCATTTTGAGGAGACATAATTTAGATGAAGCAACATGGTAATATTGAAATGGTTTATTATTTAATCTATAAAAAATAAAAAATCATTTATAGTATTCTATTAACATTCTCCTAACCCCTAAAGTTATCTAAATCGTTCTATGAAACCAACTATAAGGACATGACCTTTTATATTATATATTCTAGTGAATTTATAATAGAATTCACTTTCATTGATTTTTAAAGATATTTTATGGTTAATGTTTTACAGGATTATTACTAACTCAAATATGGTGAGTCCATAAATTATAAATTGAAGCATGTATATAGTATCCATTTTTTCATAATACAAAAATCTTTAAAATAAAACATTATTCCTTTTCATGGAAAATCATCAAAACATTCAACTTTGCAACTTATTTTCTCTTACCCATCCTTAAAAACTGTGAAAAAAAATTAAACATGGTTTGAGCACATAACGTTATGTAAGGAACATAAAAAAGAAGGAAATAAACATTTAGTCCATGAATACTTATAAACACATGAAGACATCATTCAAAAAGATATATTTCCCACCCTTAAAAGAAATATATACTTACTTTGTAAAAGCATGAGGTTTTCATAAAACATTGAAAGCAGAGAAAAACCATTTAGGAAACATGGGGAATAATTTTATGACTTTAATTACTTAAATTTTATAACGTTGAGGCTACCATATGATTTTTAACACTCATGGATACCTTACAATGTGACCCTTGAGGCCACCTTATGATGTAATTATCGTCGTTACACTTGGAATAACCATTAAGGCCAACATACAACATCCCCAATGCATTGGAGCGGTGTCAAAAACCCAGCCATATTTTTTTATAATGGGACCACCCTTCACCATAAACAATTCCTAAGAACCAAAAAATAATCATTGACATGAATTCCTACATCATGAAAACAATTTCTTGGGGGAGAACACTTATTTTAAAAGAATATTATGCATATGAAAAGGAAATAATTTTCTTTCAAAATAACCATGTAATCTTGTAATCGAGGCTTCAAAACATTAATTCATCTTGAAATTTGGAAAATAAACTCATTTTTTATATGTCTAAAAAAATTATTTTATTATTTTGTAAAAAGAGACATTAAAAATGATTTTAAAAGGAAAGTCCCTTACCTTTGGTCTGAAAGCATTATTCACTTCCACATAACATCCTAAATACTAAAATAAGATTAATTATTTACTTAATTCATAACCTATTCCACCTATATTTTATTTATTATAATTTTATTAACTTCTTTTATGGCCATTTTGATGAGTTATAAAGATCAAAATCGTCATTCTATGAGTGTTCATTTGGTGGTTTCATAGTCAGTTCACTTGTGTTTATTGATGGATTCTCTCTAGAAGTGGTATTGTTAATCCTGGAGTGATATTATATGTTATTGATGAACCTCCATAAGTTCATATAGTTCCATATATCATTTTTTTCTGACATGAGGATAATTTAGTTGATAAAAAATTAATGATAATTGTTCAGTTTATTATGGTGGTTTCTCCGACCATCATAAACTAGTTTTTTATTTTTTATTATTATGGTAATATATTAATTCTATATTATGAGAATATAAATATATAGACCATTTTAAACAATTATAATTTAATTTTAACTTTCCATAAATGCTATAATGGGAAATGAAAACTCATCATCCACAAAGTCAGTGAATCGACATACCATGGATGGCGATTTCGTTTTTAAGAATAAAAGGAGAAGGTAAGATATCTGATGATGGATATACCATTAACACAATAACATTACTGTATATATATGATACTGTAATTATCATGAAAATTTTTAATAGAGTACTGATATAAGGTAGAAGTGAAAAAGAATTTAAAATGTAAGGAGGAATTTACCTCTTGAATATCATCTCCTTGAAAAAATTGTTGAGGGACCTGGAATCAGTCTTTTGTGAGACAATAAAAACAAGAATATATCTATTTATGAGAAAAAGAGAATTTTTTAGAGTATTTTCGAGCTAGAAGTCTCCATGTGACAAATTTAAGTAAAGGAGTCACCTTTTATAATTTAGGTGAAGGGAAATTTAGGAATTACATAAAATATTAAAATATTGTAAGGATATTATAGGGTTAAAGAATTTCAAAAGGACATTAAATCTCATGGGATTACATTTTAGGCCAAATATTGTTGTATTTTTTTATTATTGAATATTTTTTAAAAAAAATTATTTAATGAAATATTATATTTGTTAAATATTTTTTTTTTCAAATTTAACACTATTCATTAATATTTATTTAAAAACATGAAAAATATTAAAATTTAAAAAATATTATTACATCATAAACATGTTATAGTTATGTAAATAATCCATGGATCATATTAATGTTTTTTACTTATATTTATTTTAATATTTTAATCTCACTTATTTTATTTTTCAATTTATTTAATAATTATTGCATCATCATTGTGCAAGCCATTAAGGTGTTTATTTGTTGGATAAAAATTAAAAAAAATTCATGCAGAAAAAAAATTATATTTCTATATTCTATTTATTGTTAAATATAACTTTTTGAAAACTATATATTAAAAAGTATTATTAATTAAAAACTATAGCATGAACATCTTGGATTTCTTTTAAATAAAATATTATAAGTGTATTAAAGTCATCCATGTGGATCGAAAAGGTACCAAATTTGAAAATTATATTATAAGGGATGACACTTACTCATCGAAATTAATTTATTCTAATTTTTGGATCATTTTATT
This sequence comes from Viscum album, assembly GCA_963277665.1. Classification (NCBI taxonomy): domain Eukaryota; kingdom Viridiplantae; phylum Streptophyta; class Magnoliopsida; order Santalales; family Viscaceae; genus Viscum; species Viscum album. The sequence continues at coordinate 1,000,658,639 of OY728135.1, forward strand.
GTTATAATAAATTTAATTAAAATCATTTTATTGATTTTTTATCTTTTTGCACAAGCACTGATCGACATTACATAAGAATTAAATTTAATTATTTCATATATAATAATAAAAAATAAATTAATATCATTTTAAAAAAGTTAATAAATTTAATACAATCTTTTATAGTTGATCATTATGTATATTTACTCATATCCATGTCAATACAGCTTCTTTAATTTGTTAAATTTACTTTTCCTTCCTTGTGCAAGAATTGCATATGTATTTGAATATGATTCATGTTATATAACACTAAAATCGTAAAATATTTACCAAAAACATAAATTATAAATAATAATTAATAAATAAGTCATTAACATATTTTTTATTACTCAATTATTATCTATAAGGTAGCAATTTTGACTTTTCGAACACTACGAAGGCGTTTGGTTAGAGCTGATAATGATTTTTATATTTATTGTGAAATAATTTATAATTTATATTTTCTAGATCATTTTGGTATCATTTTGTTATTATAATATCTTAATTTAGTCATTAAATAAGTTTAATAAATTTTATATTATAATTATCTCTTGATGATGTCAAAAAAATATTATATTTATAAAAACTGTATTTTTAACTATTTGAAAAAAAAATAACGTTTTCTGAAAATTATAAAAAATTCATGATCTCAAATGATTCATAACCACCATAACTATACCAAATAAAAATGATAAAAATACTCAATTCAATCAAAATATTATCAATGTCCTTGTATAATAATGTATATGCCACCAAACCAAATTATTGGTCTCTTTTATCTGAAAATTTGACTTACATACCTCTTAAATAATTAAATTAGATTTAAAAAAACAAACTTGGAATGAATCCTATATATGAACATAAAATCTAGGATCACCATATGACTTTTATACCAATGTTATATGACCCAACCAACCAAGGACCAAACTAGATAGAAAAATAGACCAATCGTGCACCCCAAGACAACCTCCAATTGGCCAGTTTTTGGTGAATGAAACTAAGAATCAATAACAAACATAGAATTTCATACCCTAATGAACTTTTATAAAATCACATATCTTCATATCCAAAATGAAGTCAAACATAATCAATATAATATACCAACTATAGAATAAAATTCATGATATGGATTCCATTCCATAATAATAAAATAGGTACAATCTCTAAAAATAATGGAAAGTACAAGGGACCAATATACCAAAGTGAAAATGGTCCCAAATTGGTGAAAGGACTCCTTATAAAATAAAAACTCCAAACACGGTCATAAATCATAACTATCTTCTCCATGCACCACTAAGAACTAGCTCTTCTAATTCCATACACTCAATGATTATCCATGAACTACACATCATATACATAAAACACAACATCTATCAATGTAACAGCCATAAAATGGTGAGTATAAAAATACCCAAGAGGGGGGGGGGGTGAATTGAGTGTCTATAAAAATTTCTATTAAAAATTATTGTTTGATGTACCCCCAATATTAAAAATTCAGTTTCCTATTTATCGAGTAGTGAATTTATAAGATCTTGACTATTTGATTAATTTTTCAAAAGATTGATTATTTATCAGTTATATAAATTTGATAATTAATATAGATTTTGAAAATAATCTAATATGTCAATAATATTATAAACACTTTATAAGACTAACTATCAGAGTTTAATTTAGTTTTATGAAATAAGTGATAAAACAAAGTAAAACTAAAAGGTAAAAACCCAATGGAAATAAAACCAGAAGTTTAGTCTCAAGCAGAGACTTAATCATCTCCACTTGGTGATCACCTGCCACCAAGTAATTTATATTAGTAAAAAATTTGATCCACACCCTAGATTAGGGTTAACAACAACACACATTCCATAGAGGTCATAAAACCTCTACGATAGTTCTTTTTGGCTATAAACTACCAGGTCTCACAGGGACCTCTTCCACACTTATTCATGGGAGTAAACAGATGTAAGAAGAAATGATTGGAATTATATCTTTTATCCTTTAGTTTAATAAAGGAGACAGTGTGTTCTTAACATACAAATACACACACTACTCAAAGATATGTAAAAAATAAAACAATAGAGAAAAAAATATGAGTAAGGATTTAGAAGGCACTGTGTGTCTTGAGATTCCTCTCTTGAATCTTTAGATGCAGATGATATGAAGTATGAGTCCTCTTCTAGAAGTTGACACAAAAAACAGAGTGTCATAATTTAGATTCCAGGTGAAAGTATGGTTTTACAGGTATAATATTTTCAGTCTTTGATACGCTAAAGTAGTTTTTCAATTCGATGTGCATCTTGATTTAGATCACCTCATGTGTTCTTATTTTGTTCTTGAGTTCACAATGGTTACATGATAGTTTCAGATGTTATTTAGTATGTATCTCTCACAAAACCATGCACCCACACACTCTTCTGTATATCTTTTCTCTTTAAAAATGCTTCTTGATTCCCAAGGGCCGACAAAGAGCATGTTCTTTCCACGTGCATAGGTACATCGTACCTCATACTATGTGTTAAAATTCATACAAAAGATTATCAAATATTTTAGTTTCATTAAATGAAACAAATATGACCATTTGAAATAATATCAATAAATACAGATTTAAACAGTCTATCGGTGAATCGTATGTCATTGTCTTCTTATGTCGGTGACTCAACCCATCGGCGAGCTGTTTCAATGGTGAGTCCTTATTTCTATCGGTGAGATAATTGATATATTAGTGACACATTTCAACTACGAGTCCATGATTCTGTTTATAAGACAATTGATATATCAGTGACTCATTTCATTTAATGATGAGTCCTTTCATTAGTAGCACTATGCAATGGTAGGTCACTTGGACTGGTTGTAGGTTGTATGCATCGGTGAGTCATATGCAATGGTGAATCATCTATGTCGGTGAGTCATATGTAATAGCGAGTCATCTGCTTCGGTGAGTCATATGCAATGTTGGGTCCTTCAAGTGGTGTCATCTTCACATACATAGAACATATGCCTATTTGAATTTAATGTTAGTGATTCATATGTTTGTCAGTGATTCATCTATCTGTCAGTGTCAGTGACTCATACATAGATAATTTTAGATGTTCTATCTGTCTTACAATTCAACAAAGTCAGAGAGTCTTAATACCCTAATTACACATAGATAATCAGTTAAAATATTGTTTATACTTAAACACACATAAAAAGTTATATGATTGAAATGATATGATATACAAGATAATGTTTTGAAATAATTTAAAATCTAACATTATGTAATATATATTTTAATATATGACATGATTTTTGATAATTAAAACCATTAGATTCAGAGACAGTGGCCAAAAATATCTATGGGCCAACAATCTCCATCTTTCTAATGATCACAAATCAATGCATTATTATGTAACATTAGAGAATTATTAAATTAAACAATTTGATTATGAGTTCTTGTTATTGGAAGTGAAATGTATCAGAGATAATAATTAATAAGCACATAATAATGATCAATAAAGTTCTCCCCCTTTTAATAATTCTTAAGAAAGTTCTCCCCTTTTAATAACGCTTAATAAATTTCCCCCTTTTTAATAATGATTAATAACGTTCTCCCCCTTTTGGGATTAAAAAAAGTGAAGGGTAAAAAAATGAAAACAGAAAAGTAAAAACAGTGAAATGTCATTCATAAGAAAAGTACACTGAAATAGAAAAAGTACAAGGACTCAGCCCTATCAAAAAAATCAATCCACACTACTTGGTACAGTAAAGGGGTTCCTTTCTTTTATTAGAAGGATCAATGGATGGTTCATCAGAAGGGCTAGGCTGAGAAGTAGGAGGTTCTAAACAGATTTTTAGAGGAGGTAGAGGAACTCTTTTAGGTACGGTAGAATCTAGGGTAGGTCTTTGATGAGAAATATGTCGAGGATGAGTAGGATCTGTAATAATGGGTCTGATCTGAGATAAATCCTGAAAACTAACATCAGAGGATGATAAGGTACTGAACTAGCAAAGCCAAGTGGTGCAGCAACAGGTACCATGATGGCTTCACTTTGGACATGGATATAAGGTTATAACATCTTAATGAACTCTTTAATGATTTGACCACCATATTTCATTTCCTTTTCAAAATCATTTTTGTTTTCTTTGAACTTTTTCCAAAAAGGAGTGAATTCTCTCAACTTCTGAATCTAATCCTTAAAATCCTTTTTCACTAGAGGAAGAGTAAGATTGGTGGCCAAATACTTTTACATATTGTTCATTTTATGATTTGTGATGAGTTTGGAGAAAAACTCATTAATCTTTTTGGTCAACTCATCCTGATTGTGTGAAGAAATCCTTGTATAAAACTTCACATGGTCATGCCCCATATCCAAATTGTCCTCAACCATGGCCAAATTGGAAATTAAAGCTTGTAACTCTTCTTTCAAAACTAAACCGATAGTAGCAAGATCCATTGATTGTGAAGGATGAATAGGTAGAGCAGAGGTTGAAGAAAGATCATACGAGGAAAGTTCCTTAACTTCTTTTCTCATTTTGGAAAAATAAAGATCCTTAAAATGAGAAAAAATATTCTCAAGTCCTTTCATAACACTTTCAAATGTATATATCTACTTAGTGGTTAAAGAATTGATGCATGTGGTTAACTTTATCATCACATTACAAAGCTTGGTGTTGGTTGTCACAATCATTTCTACATTTTTAACCAAATTTGGATGCATTTCCTTTATCACCATCTTGTAAACTAAAGCAACATCGGCTTGAAATACAATGGTTGAGGCATGAGTATAAATAAAAGAACCATCATTCCTTACACCATCAACCATAGATCAGATAGCTTTCAAATTTTTATTCAGCTCAATTTTCTCTCTCCTGGATTACTCAGTTTCATATCTCATTTGAGATTGTACATAGTGTCTTATGAAGGAACATATTACTTGCTTGAATTTTTCAAAATTCACCTTAGTGAAATAGTCACTATAAGAGGTCTCAGCCACTGGTTTCCTTGTAGTAAGTGCAAAAACATCATTATTTGAATCTTCATAATCTAATCCCAGTGCCACATACTATCACACTTGGTTTTTCATGTCTTTGTTTTGATCTGATTCATTGGAAATCATGATCTTTTTCCTAGGTATTGGTTGAGATTAATGTTGAGATTTAAGTTTCATCTAAATCTAATCATCCGTATTTGGGTGCCTCAATTCTTTTATTTTTTGAGTTTTTGTAGAAAGGGTGGTTACATCATGATTTGGGCCAAACCGTGATCTCATTTCTAAATTTAAAAACATATTTTGCTTCTTTTATAACTCATTAATTTTTTTTATCATTATTGACTCTTTAAACTTTCCATTTTTCCTCCCCTGACTTATTTAATCCTACATATCCTTTTGGACCCTTTAAGAATTAATAATCATAATGATTTTGGGTTACTTATTTAGGTATTGGGCCACTCTGTGGGCCCATTTCCAGTTTTAAAGATATAATTTATTTATTTTATATCTTTTTCATTTTTTAATATTTTTCTATGATTCCACCTCCCACACGAACCCCAAGTAATTATCCCCACCCCAATTATCTATTTTACCTTTTTGTAGCTCATTTGAATCAAATATTAGGGAGAAACGTCTCAGGTTTCCTCAAAACATCCTGAATTGAGAAGGTAAATTGTTTCATCCATAAATCATTCAACTCGTACTATTTTTCCCATAAATCCTCTATACCTGGTTCTCCCAGACCATAGGATCCTCTCCAAGAAGTCCCAAACCATTCATGTTTTCTCTATGGGTGCATATCTAATAGAAGACGAAGAGTTTTCTAGGTGGCACGGTGAGATTCCTTCTCATTTATCCTACCTCTTCCACCTCCTTTCATTATTTAATGGTTTTATATACTTTTATAGTCATTTTAGACCTAGTTTTCTGTTATCCCATAATTTTCTATGGGGGTTTTGTTCTTTTGGGGCAGGTCGTCCTAGGTTTAGGGTTTGTAAATCCCCAGATGTTGATATTGGGTGTGTGTTTCCATTACGCCATTGATTTGAGGTAGGATATCCCTTACACATGCCATTATCATTTAAGTTACATCATTTTATTATTATACACATATGATATATATGTTTATTATTGTTTTTCAACCTTTGGATAATTTTCTTGGTGTAAAAATGGTTGTTTAATCCTAGTTTTGTGAAATGTAGTGTTGTTTTGTCATAAAAGTGCAAACCAAATGTTTGTTTAAATGTTTTACCATCTTTTGAAACTTTCTTGTGAGGTTTATAACCTATTTTATGGAATTTTGAACATTTTACAGTACCTCAAATAATATATGGAATGAAATTGGTGTTTTATTCCTTGTTAAGTTCTTAAAATAAATTTTTTTGTTTAGAAAGGGCATGTCATGTGTTTGGTAAATTGCCCGATAGGATTTTATGTGTTATATGTGATTTAAAAATTATTTTTTTGGATTTATAAATGAATTTTTAGAATTATAAATGTTATTTTTTGGTCCTTATATGTATTTACAATTTGGATTTGGTTTTAAAAACAAATGGTTTTTGGTTTACAACATGTTTTGGCCTGGGTTGTTAGAAAATGGCCTATTTCACATCCTTATGAAAATGGTAGTGTTTTGAATATGTAACCTGAGTGTTTTAAGGGATTTGTGAATGTTTTTTTCTACTATAAATGGTGTTTATACACCTCCTTAATAAAAGTTAAATTCATAACTTGGTCAAATGTTAGTTTTCTGAAAGGCTTAATAGCCTGTTTGGCACTTGTTTTTGTAAAAATGGTTTCCATGTGTATTTCATGTTATATCATTTGGGTACATTTTATGGTCCATGAAATTGATTTATTAATTGTTTTGGGGGCTGCAAATCTGGTTTTTTATGTTATTGATGTATTTGTGGCCTTAAAATAGCATTTTTGAATCGATTTTATGTTCAAGGCCTCATTATACACCTTGAAATTATTTTACAAAACTTTTTAGTGGTTTATTGATTCGTGAAAGAAATGTGAAGCATGCTTGTGGGATGTTTTTGTGTTTATGGTTTGGTAATGGAATTTTTATTTGAAAATTTTATTTTATAATATGTGTAACTTGATAGATCACTAAATGGAATCTAGGGTATCTAGGTGGGTGGACGTATAATAATAATCTAGTGATCCCATGGGTTTTGGACCCTATTTCACGTAGAAAGATTGAAAATGAAAAAACTAAAAAAAATGATGATGATTTTTTTGGGGGACCACTAGGTTATGGGTATGTTCCCAACTAGTGGCTCATGTGCACGAGAACAGATACTTTTTATGGTTACTTTCACCGAGATATGAGGTACCTGGGGTTCACAACTAACTAGGGCCCATGGGTTTTCCCGTGAGTTGTGCTCATTATCTATTTTGTAATCACTATCAGAATATGTTGTGTTTGGTTGATGAATTCAGCAGTGTGTGGGATTTTTTTAAAAGTGTAAATTCTTTAAAGAAACCCTATTGAAAACTATTTTCATTTTGAAGTTGCACCTCTTTGAAAATTTTTACTAGCACTATTTTTTATAAAACATGCAAGTTTTTGTCTGGTAAAATTTTCTTTATAGCATGGGACCTCATTTGGAAAACACACCTTTATATTTGTGTTTAAAACTTAAAATTAATGTTTCTTTTATTTTAAAGGATGTGGACTTGGAAAAGAATATCGGGCTAACCTACTAAGTTTTAATACTCACGCCTATAGTTTTATTTTATTTTTATCCCTTGTGCAGGTTTCAGCATGAGTTCGATCACCTTGGGCAACATGTGATCATTGTGTTTGAGAGTGATTAGTGGGGTCACAAGGAGTTAGTTGGTTATTGGGTTTGGTCAGTTGAGTTGTTGGTTTAGTGTTACTTCCAGTTTCTTGTACATATAATGTTTAGTTCAATTTTTATATAAATGTATTTTGGGCGGTCCATTTCTCTCCATTGTTTGTTTTATTGATTATATATGGGTGAAATCATTCCCTTGTCCACTCTATTGATGCCCTTGGTGCTTGTCGCCATCCCGGCAGGATTGGGAATGCCTCTCGGGATTTGTTGCGGGCTGGCCTAGGGGACCAGTTCAGGGTCGACTCAGGCTGGTTCATGAAACATACCCATGATTCCTCACCCATTAAACCATAATATCATAGTCTAGAGGAGTATAAGTATCAATACTTACTATTCCAATTTTATGCTCTTCATCATCTTGATCTACTCTTCCTTGAGGCTCCACCTCAGTGTCAGCTTTCTTGGCAGATTTATCCCCCTCAATTAATGTTTAATTTATTGGTTTCTTTTCATTATGTAGAGTACTTTTTATAGTATATACATCTTGAGCAACTGGTTTGACTAGAGAAACATTTTCATCTTGAACAACACCCTCAACAAATACACTAGCATTAGTTTCAACAATCTCCCTACTAACAGCATCTAGATTCCCATAAAGATGATCAGATTCACTATCACTTCCACTTTCACTACTTTCTTCAGTATCGCCATAGTCATCCTTTTCATTTCCATTTTCATCATCTAATTTCTCATCTTCTTCTTCCCTAATTAATTATGAACCACTTTCACACGTACCAGCTTCTTCTTCTTCAACTTCTTCTTTACTCGATTCGCTGACATGTTCTATACTTCCTACGACTTCTATATCTTCACTTACAGTATATTAGAGAACAATTTTATGAGAAGGTTAGTCAAAAGGTGGACTTTGAGGTCCAATCGAAACTATTTGTGTTGGTGTAGTTGTGTCTGAGTCACTTCTATCATCAATTGGTAATCCCAAATCTCTGACAGGAGTAGAAGGCTCCTCCTCCTCATCTAAAGAGTGGATTACATGATCATATAGACAAAGACTAGGATCCACTATATTCCATGGTATAACTAGATGATTTATACGATTGAACTTTTCGTATAGTCTATCTTCCTCACCAACCCATTCCTTCCTCCATGGGTTCCAGTTAATTTACATTATCTTACAGATGTCAGAACATAAGTAGATTCCACTACATTCAGTAACTACTACATCATCAACTTCACTTGCATAGACCTTCTCCTTTAGAAAAGTTGACATAATTATAGAGTAGAAATGAGAATTTGACTTACAACAAGTTTTTTATCATCTCATTAATGTGAACCATCAAATATCTACACAGATTCCATTTAAATCCTTTTTGTAGTAAATATACCAAGTATACATCCTGATACTTAAGAGAAGAAAAGTCCTTTTTCCTAAGAACAATCTGGTGCTGAATAAAATGAAATAAAATTCTACACTCACCATTTAATTCTGATGAAATGGTTCTCCTATGTTCCTCATTTCCCGTTAGCTCCTTTAGAGCTGTCTCATAACAGAATAATTCACTTTCATATGGAGAAGTGACTTGATAATCATCAAAAATTCCTTTATGAGGAACCTTACAGAAATTCATCCCAATGTCTTGAAGAGAAACTAATTCTCTCCACCTTTACTACCAGCTTGACCCAAGTGACATCACTTCCTTCCAACAGAAGTTCTATATTCATGTAAAATTAATGTGCCATCTTCAGGAAGAAGACTCTGTCATTTTTTGCGAACCAATAAATCCATACTTGATATTGAATCACCTTTAACAATAATTAATTTTTCTCTAAGATCCATTCCACCCGGAATTCTTTCGCTAAGGATACAACACAATTTCTTAGGCTAGGATTTACAAGAGTTGAAGATTTTCTCTATTCACATTTCTATTTCTTATAAGTATGAGACTCACCATCTTTAAGAGCTCGCTTCAAATGAGCCATTATAATTAGTTCAGTCTGGAGGTTAGAAGGTGAAATTTCGAGGGTAAAGTAAGAGTGTGGCGGCTAGGAGAGAGTAGTGGAAAATAAGTAGAGTGGATAGATACAAATTTATAGAATTTAGGGAATTTGAAATTACACAATCACGAAATCATGAACCGGGTTCAACAAAATTAATGAAACGGTGTAATTTTGATAAAAACATAAAACATATAGAAATAGTGAGTCATCAGTGTCAGCATGACAGACATTACATAACACTAATGCTGTTATCATGATCGATTTTTTATAACACTAACAATGTCCGCAAGATAGATTTTTCATAACACTAATGGTGTCGGCATGAAAAATTTGTCATAACACTAACAGTGTCGGCATGACAACGGTGTAAGTGTGAAAAAGGTGTCAGTGTGACGAGGATTTTAGTGTGACAACGGTATCAGTGTGACAACGATGTTGATGTTAGCATGAAAACTTTACTTAAAAGGATCAAAGGAAAGGAAACACAAGGTCTTATTGATTTATCATTCAGAACTCATGTATGATGTAATTCACTCTTTCAGAGTTCAATGGATTAGTGAATATGTCAGCAAGATGACATTCAGTTCCAATAAATTCTAAAGTGATATCAACCTTTTGATAATGATCTCTCAAAAACTGATGTATTAAATCAATATGTTTTTTTATCGAATGAGAAACCGGGATCTTAGAAATGTTAATAGTACTTATATTGTCCCAATTTATAGGTACATGTCTAAATTGATATCCATAGTCTAGTAGAGTGTGTTTCATCCCCAAAATTTTTGCACAATAGCTACCAGCGGTTATGTATTCAGATTAGATGGTAGATAATGAAACCAAATTTTGTTTCTTACTGCACCATGATGCCAAATACTTTCCCAAAAAGTGACATTTCCTAGAGGTTCTTTTTCTATCTAACTTGCATCCACCAAAATCCACATCATAATAACTCACTATATCAAATGATTGTCCTTTGGGGTAAAACAAACCTAAATTGATAGTATATTTGAGGTATTTGAAAATTATTTTAACAACATTTAAGCTTGATTCTTTGGTATTATCTGGAAAATGGTCACACATACACACACTAAACATTATATTTGGCCTACAAGTAGTCAAGTAGAGAAAACTTCTAATCATTTCATTGTAAGTGGTTTGATAAAAAAATTTACTATCTTCATAAAGATCCAACATACCAGTAGTACTCATTAGAGGTTCACTTTTTTTGATTCTATCAAATCCAAATCATTTTAGAAGATATTATTTGTATTTACTTTGATTTAAAATTATACCATGTTTATTTTGAAAAATATGAAATCCAAGAAAGAATTTGAGTTCACCCATCAAACTCATTTCAAAATCATTTTGAATCATCTTTGGAAACTCAATACATAAATAATATCTTGAAGATCCAAAAATAATTTCATCGACATAGATTTGAACAACTAAAATATCTTTAGAAATTTATTTTATAAAAAAAATAGGATCAAAAATTCATTTTGTAAAACCTTTAGAAACAAGAAAACTACTTAATCTATCATACGAAGCTCTTGGAGCTTGCTTTAAACCATATAAAGATTTTGTTAATTTGAAAAAATTATTTTGAAAATGAGGGTTTGTAAAATAAGGGGACGTTCAACAAAAACATCCCCAACTATATACCAATTTAAGAATGCACTTTTCATATCCATTTGATAAATATCGATATTAATATGGGTTGAATATGAAACTAGAATTATGATGGCCTCAAGTCTAGTGACTGGTGAAAATGTTTCTTCATAGTCAATACCTTATTCTTGACTATAACCTTGCGAAACCAATATATCTTTGTTTCTAACAATATTACCGAATTCATATACTTTGTTCTTAAACACCAACTTAGTGCCTATGATCAATATGTATTTGGGGTTATCAACAAGTTTCCAAACTATATTTATTTCAAATTGGTTAAGTTCCTTTTTCACATCCATCACCCAAAATTCATCTTTAATTGAATCATTGATGTTTTTAGGTTCAATTTGTGATAAAAATGCTTTTTGTTCAACCTGATTTCTAAGAAAAGCTCCAGATTGTGTCCCTTTATCTAAGTCTCAAACAATAGCATCTAAAGGATGGTTCTTGAGAGTTCTGGTTGGTCTAGAAATGTAGAGGGAAATAACTTTAAGTTCAACGACATATTCAGGTTCATCATGTCCATATTCTTAAGAATTTTCAGAACTTTTTAATTTAACAGATTGCTTGATAAGGGGATTAGATGATTTTGCATTTATTTGAAGGTTTGGAATATCATCTTCAAGGTTTTATAGGGAGATCATAGGTTCATGTGGATTTGTTTAATCAAATTTGATATGCACAGATTCTTCTTCAAATATGGCTCATTTATTAAAGACTCTATAGGCTTTACTAGAGATTGAGTAACCTAGGAATATTCCTTCATCACTCTTGGATGTGAATTTGTCAAGAGTATCCTTAGTATTAATAATATAGAATTTTCAACCAAAAACGTTGAAATAACTGACTTTGGGTTTTCTATAGTCCAACAACTCATAAGGAGTCTTCTTGAGGATTTTTCTAATTAAGATTTTGTTAATTATGTAGCAAGTTGTATTCATAGTCTCAGCCCAAAAGTGAACAAGAAAATCATATTCATTAAGAATTATTTAGGAAATTTCTTATAAGGTTCTATTTTTTATTTCCACAAATCAATTTTGTTGAGGTATACTAGGGTCAGATAGGTTATGACTATAGACATTGTGTGAGAAAAAAGATTCAAAGTCTTGATTTTCAAACTCACGGCCATGATCACTTCTTAAAGACTTTATTCTAAGTCCACATAGATTTTCCACTATTTTATCATACTTGGTGAAGTATGTACATACTTCATTTTGTGAGCTAAGAAATATGTCCAAGTATAACTAGAATAGTCATCAACAAGAACATAGACATAGTGCTTAATATTTAAACTAGAAAATCGAGAGGGTCCAAACAAGTCCATATGAACCAACTCTAGTGGTTGAGAATTTGAAACTTATTTCTTTTATTTGAAATATATTCTGTGTTTTTTACCCTTTTGACAATGATTACAGAATTTTTCATTTGGAAACTTATTGTTGGGCAAATCCTTGACTAGTTTGTTTCTAGTAAGATTTATAAGAGAGTGTACATTATAGTGTCCTAATATTCTATTCCAAATCCAAGAATCTTTATAAGAGTAACTTAAACAAGAAACATTTTGAGAAACTAAATAATATAACTTAACAGAATATACATTTTTGTTTCAAAAAATAGAAAATACTAATTCATTTTTAGAGCTAAAAACATTGAAAGCATCATTTTCAAATTTAACATTAAATACATCATCAAATAATTGTGAATTAATAAGTATATTATATTTAAATCCATCAACAAAAAGTAATTTAGAAATTAAAAATGAGTTAGAGTTACCAATATGGCCTAGTCCAATTATTTTTCCTTTATCATTGTCACTAAAAGTGACATACCCACCATCAATATTGATTAGGTTCTTGAAGATTGAATAATCTCATGTCATGTGTCTTGAACATCGATTGTTTAAGTACCACTGACTCATGCAAGAGCTCTTCAAACAATGTTCCTACATAAAAATCAAACAAAAACAGATTTCGGTACCCATACTTGTTTGGGTCCAGTGACATTAGTAATTAACGTGTTGGGTACCCAAATTTTCTTTATGGGTTTCTTATAAGAATTATGAAACATATTTGAAAAATTTAATTTATTTAGTCCAAGAAAACTTGATGTAGTAAAGGATTATTCAGAGCTAGTACTAGCAACAGAATTTTATTTTTTAGGTATAAGAATATATTTTCCAGATTTAGTTACAAAATGTGTTTTCGATAGGTTTAATTGTCCAAGCTGATACCCAATACCAGAAGTGTACTAAAGTGGTATCTTTTTTCAAATAATTTGAGTGAGTGTGTTTTTCCCATTTGTAAAAGTTTCTATATCTTTCTTCAACTTCCCATTAGTTATTTTTAATTCATTGTTTTCTTTGAACCATTGAGAATTCTTTTGATTTTTAGTAGTATTTTAAGACTTAATAGGTTCTGTAAGATAATTATGTCTCTTTAAATATTTATATTTATATTTTATTTCATTACAAGTCTCTTCCAACACGTTATAGTATTCAAATAATTCATCACTTGTCATATTTTCAGAATCACTTTCATTTTCAGAATAATAAGAATTCTGTATAGGAGAATATAAGGTTACCTCAGATGTGTTTATCATAAAACACATATTTTCAATGTCATCTTTCTCATCATGAGATAACGCTGATTTACTAGAGCTATCCTCAGAGGCACTCCAGGTGGTCTTCATAGATTTCTTATACTTCTTATATTTGTTTTCATAATTCTTTTTGTATTTTAATTTTGGACAGTCAGATTTGACATGCACTCTCCACTTACATTCATAGTAGAAAATATTCTCGGATTTTTCATTTCTTTTCCAGTATTTTTCGAGTTCCCCTTATTATCATGTCTTCCTTTATAGTTGGGATTCATAAAGAACTTCTACTTCCTATAGAATTTCATGAATATTCTAGATATATGAGCCATCTATTCATCACTATTTGATGTTGATTCTTAATTATTGGAGATTTCAATAGAGGGAATCACCTTCTATTTTTCGTTATTCTTAGAGGTAGTAGTCTTGAAGGAAACATATTTTCTCTTAGGATCACCCTCTTCTTCTTTGTTTACTTTCAGGTCTTCCTCATACATAATCAGTTTTCCAATGAGTTCTTTGACAGGTAGTTTTCTAATTTCACATGGTTCTATAATGGAGAGATAATTGCCTCTCCATCTATCAGGTAAGCATCTAAGAATCATTATAATTTGTTCTTTGGATGTAAAATCTCTTCCCAGAGAGATCATAGTGTCCATAATTTCATTAAACCAAAGATACATGTCAGAAATAGGCTCATCAGGCTTCATTTTAAAATTTTCATATTTAATATTATATGTGTTGAGTCTCATTTCCTTAACACTAGAGGTTCCTTCATGTGAAATAGAAATATTATCCCAAATTTCATGGGTTGTTTTACATGAAGAAATGTTGTTAAATACCTCATCTCCTAAAGAGCAGTATAAGGTATTCATGGGTTTTCAATTATTGCTAAAGGGAGTCTTGGTTGGTTAATCCCAATTAGTTCTAGCAGTAGCAGGAATCTTATATTCATCTATAATTGAAGACC
The DNA here is from genome assembly GCA_963277665.1 of Viscum album. Classification (NCBI taxonomy): domain Eukaryota; kingdom Viridiplantae; phylum Streptophyta; class Magnoliopsida; order Santalales; family Viscaceae; genus Viscum; species Viscum album. Next base: position 1,000,673,683 of record OY728135.1, read on the forward strand.
AAATTTCCAAACCCACACTTTCTAAGTGCATTTTAATTTTAATTTTCCATTGAGCTTAATTTGTTCCATTAAAGAATGGAGGTCTATTTGTAGTAGAAACTTACAGTATAATATCTATAATAAAATTTTAGAACAACATTTTAAATCGATAAAAATTTAATATTAACATAAATTTTAAGATCTTTGAAATAAAACTAAAATCACGATTGAAAATGCTTGTAAAATCATTGAAAACTGAAAATTCCTAAAAAAATTGATACCAAATGTTGGGCAGAGTAGAGTACTCAAGAGTGGGGGGGGGGAGTTTATTTAGTGTCTATAAAACTTTTTGTTAAAAATTATTGTTTTATTTTCCCATGATATTAAAAAATCAATTTCCCAGTTAGCCTATAGAGAATTTATAAGATCTTGACTATTTGATTAATTCCCCAAAAGATTGATTAGTTCTCAGTTGTATCAATTTGATAATTAATACAGCTTTTGAAACTAATCTAATAAGTCAACACCGTTCTAAACAAATGATAAGACTAACTATCAGAGTTCAATTTAGTTTTATGAAATATGTGATAAAACAGAGTAAAAATAAAAGGTAAAAACAAAGTGAAAATAAAACAAGAGGTTCAGTCTCAAGAAGAGACTTAATCCTCTTCACTTGGGGATCACCTATCACCATGCAGTTTAAATTAATAAATATTTTTATCCACACCATGGATTAGGGTTCACAATAGCATATAGGCCATCTAGGTCACAAGACCTCTACCATAGTTCTTTATGTGTACAAAATACCTGGTCACACAAGGACCTATTCCACACTTATCGGCAGGATTAAATAGATGTAATAAGATATGATTGGAAGGATATATTGCATCCTTTAGTTTGATATAGGAGATAGTTTTTGCTTAATAGATAGATACACACACGACTCGAAGATATGTAAAAAATCACACAACAGAGAAAAAAATATGAGACAGAATTTAGAATGCTATGTATGTCTTGAGATGCAGCTCTTGACTCTTCATATGTAGCTGAGATGAAGTCTGAGTCTTCTTTAGGAAGTTGACACAAAAAATAGAGTGTCATATTCTGGCTTCTAGGTGCAAGTATGGTTCTACAAGTATAATCTTCTCCTTATTCAATATGCTAAAGTAGTTTGTCAATTAAATATGTATCTTGATTGATATTTCCTCATGTGTTCTTCTTTTGTTCTTGAGTTCATAGTGGATTCATGATAGTTGAAAATGTTCTTCAGTATGTCTCTCTCACACAAGTATGCACCCAAACACTCTTCTGTATATCTTTTCTCTTTAAAAATGCTTCATGATTCTTGAGGGAAAACAAAGATAATATTTTTTCCATGTGAATAGGTTCATCTTACCTCTTACTATATGCTAAATGTCCTAAAAAAGATTATAAAACTATGTTAGTATCATTAAATGACACAAATATAATTGTTAGAAATAATATTAATAAATACAGATTTAAATAGTCTATTGGTGAGTCGTCTATCAGTGTCTTATTCTTTCGGTGAATCAACCCATCTGTGACATTTTTCAATAGTGATTCCTTCCTTCTATTGGCGAGATAGTTGATCTATCAGTGACTCATATCAATGGTAAGTCCTTCCTTATTTCGGTGAGACAGTTGATCTATCAGTGACTCATTTCATCAGATGGTGAGTCCTTGCATCGGTAGTACCATGCAATGGTAGGTCCGTCAGACTGATGGTAGGTTGTCTTTATCGGTGATTCATATGGAACATTGAGTCATCTGCATTGGTGAGTCATATTCAATGGTGATTCATCTGCCTCGGTGAGTCATGTGCAGTGGCGAGTCCTTCCAATGGTGTCAACTTCACATACTTTGAACATATACATGTTTGAACTATTTTTCACTGAGTCATATGTCTATCAGTGAGTCATCTATATGTCGGTGTCAGTGACTCATAATTAGATAATTTTAGATGTTCTATATTTCTTATAATATGGAAAAGTTAGAGAGTGTTAATACCCATAATTACACATAGATAATCAGTTATAATATTGTTTCGACTTAAATACAAACAAAAGTTTATATGATTGAAATGATCTCATTTATAAGATAATGATTTGACATAGTTTAGAATATTACATGAGGTAAGATATATGTTAATATTTGACATGATTTCTGATAATTAAAACCATTAGAGTCAAAGATAGTGGACAACAATATCTATGGGCCAACAATAGCCATCTTTTCCATGCACTTCTAAGAACTAGCACTTCGAATTCCATAAACTCTATGATTACCATGAACTACACATCATATACATATAACACAACAGCTATTAATGAAACACCTATATAAAGAAGAGTATAAAAATACCCAATATGATGCCCCAAAAACAATGGAAGGAATTAATGAATGGTCATTTCAAATCCAAATAAAAAAGTCAATGAACCCCATATATGGTTTAAGTATAATGAACCAACCCCATAAGTAATTCCCAATAATCATAGAATTTCCTCATGAAGATCATATGTTGATTGTAACATGAGTTATCCAGTGCACCATGAGGCTTATAGTATCTGAAATACCTATATTTGTGAACAACATTTTATCTTTCTATTGGAAGAGGAAAATAGAAACCAAATAAACTATTTCCTTTATCATATAAAAATCCCAAGAGATAAACCCCCAAGCCCCATTGTAAATCTATACCACTCTACAACCTTTAATGAGGAATGAGTACAGAACATCTAAACCAAATTATGAAACTATAACTCAAAACCTATATGTTAAATATAAGGGAAATGATATAGAAGTTCTCATACATGAAATCTTACAAATACTATGAATTATAATAACCCCAATTATAACTACCTATCTATTAAAATTAGGTTCAATAAGACATATGTTTCAAAGAAATGTTACTTTAAAAACAAGCACTTGTGACATGTGAACCCATCATAACACATAACTCCTAAGAACTCACATACCATGCATTACTATAGTGGAGGAACCATGAATCACCGAGAAGCCATATATTAATCTATTTATTATTTATTCTATAGACGAGGATCCTACTACCTATCTCATGGGGGAGTTCTGTGCCCTATTATATGAAAGGTGGAACCATTCGCTATTCAGAGTATAATAATAAAGGTAGTTATTGAACCTTTTGTTTACCATTTGGGATCTATGACTTGGACCTTGGGGGAGTGCCAACACCATAAATATATGGGGAACTAGAACCTCATAATGATGTAATAACTGAGGGAGTACATAACCACGAGTTCACTTATCAATGAGCCTCATTATTATCATAGCCTATCGAAATTGTTAAAAAGACAATTCCAAAATCATTCCTATAAAGAGACTCTCTCTCTATTTTTTATTACTCCTACGAGTATGGGAAAATTAAAAACAATATTTTGTATTCATATCTTGAGTTGTTAGCTATGATAAAGCGATATATGATACCAATGAATGATATATTAATTTATATGGATAAGAAAAAGACCATATAAAATGATCTTAATGTAAAATCAGCATTATAAATTCTTCTTGTTAATCCATGAATCACATCCAACATCCATATTCCAATAGGGACACCTCATAGAAAAATGCATGACCCCATTTCTAAAATGGCTGAACAACTTACCATGTTTTTAGGAGAGTACCAAACAATATAAAATTTCATGAGACCCATTATATGTAATATGTACATTATAAAGTAGTAACAAACATCGTGTACACTCCAATCATCTTCCTCAAACATATCCATTAACCCTACAGTTCTTAGTAAATCAATCTACCCAAAAAACCATGTAAAGGATGTCTGATAGTAAAGTGTCTTAGAATATATTATTTTAAATAGAAAATAAATTGAATGGGCTTATCATTTTTTTATTGTGTCAATCAGGTGAAAAGGTATATAAAATCTGAAAAGGATTAGATCAGTCCATGTGGTGACCCTTGAGGTCCACCACATGGAATTGTAAAGAGAGGGATAGAATTTCCTTGGGGTGCTTGTCTACCCATGCATGGGAAAGGGGAATGTGTTTATTGTTCCATGAGATCCCTACATAGTCAGTGGGTTAGGTCAGTAAGAACCTAACACAGGGCCCCACATATCCTCTTAGTCAATTGCCTAAGTATTTCAAAGGGGGTGGGATCTTCCAATGAGATTTGAAACACATATCCCTCAGGTTACCCTTGGTGATGATAGCTAGATGGACAAAAATTGCACCCCCGTGTTGAGTCAATCCAATGAGAATTACCTAACTATATCATTGGGACATCAGGTTTGGGTTGTTTATCACTTAGGGAGGGACCAGTTGGCCAGACCATGTCATCTGGACCATCACAGCACCCTTTCGAGTTATCCCCTTGGTGGGACCTAGCCCACTAATTAGGATCCCCTTCTCTGTAAGATAATAGATTTTAATATAGGTATGGATCCTTAAATTTAATGGTTAAATAGTCGGTTTTATCCTTTTATTAGTTCATAAAAGATTAAGGATGATTTCAAGATCATTCAAGGTTTTTTCAGAGCCCTAAGCTCCACTTTTTGGAGAAACATGGTAAAGTTCTTGGTTGGAGCATGGTTAGTGAAAACTATGTGGCTTAAGGAGGAGTTAAATGGTTTTATAAACTATATAAATGAGGCCACATAGTAATTGAAAAACAGTAATAGATTATAGGTTTATTGTGCATGGTTATCACACAGTTTCTTCTAAACATGCACAAAGTGTGCAAGAAAGTGATCCTTTTATGTCATGGAATCGAACAGGATGTGCATGGTTTGTATAACTCTATGCATAACCATGTGAGGGGGTGTGACACCTAGATAGTGGATTCACATGGTTGTAACATAGTTTTTTCTGTTGTGTGACCAACCCGTCCTCCCCTTTATATTAGTGGAAAAGACCATTTTTTCCCATTAGGACATTAACCCTTTATCCCTATTTTCCTTCCATCAAACACACATTCACCCCTCACATTAAGATCCCCCATCCACTATCAAGCTATAATTTGAGATAATTTCTATTTTCTTCTAATTCATTTTTCATTAAACATATTGGATATCCAATGATAAGTTAATGATTCTCCTTGCAAGGTAGTAATCCTTTTGTGTAATGGTATCAAATGGGATGTGCATGGTTTGTCTAATAGATTGTCGAACAATGTGAGGGGTTGATCCACTTATATAGTGGTATCACAAGGTTGTCACATAGTTCTTTCACCTATGTAGAAAAACCATCACCCCTTTAAATTAGTGGAAAAGACTATTTTACCATTGGTACTTTAACCCTTCAATATTATTTTCCTTCTCTCAAATGCACATCCATCCCTCATGTTGATATCGCTCATCCACTATCAAGATAATATTTGAGATAATTTATCTTTCCATAATTGGATCCAATAATCGTTCCATATGTTGGAAATTCAATGGTATGTATATGATTATCCTTGGTTATTTTTTTGGTTTATCATCTTGACTTAAATGTTATTTCCATGTGAGATCAAATGCCTTATTTTCATGGTGTTCATTTATTTCTCTAATTTATACATTTATATCCATATTTTAGGATGATTCTAAATGAGGAGTTAATTACCCATATGAGGTAGATAGTCTATCACTCTTATCTAAATGTTTAGTTATCAATATTATGCATCTTCATGTCGCCTATCAAACCTTCATTGTGATTCCATTTTAAATGTAAAATTAAATTGATAAAATGATATCACATTAAATTAATTTTACTTACCACCTAATTTTCATTTTTATACTTTTTCTACCTTGATGTGAGTCACCTCCCTTAGGGTGTGCCATATAAAATTCTTAAGAGTGTCAGATCTTGTTATGTAATAAAACAACCTTTGAGGTGTGTTTACATGGAACATATAAATTAATGGATTAATTGAATAAAATGGAATGGTGTGTTACCTTTATAAGACCCTAATCGTAGGATATGTAATTACACCACCTTTTATGGAGTGTTAATTCACCTTACAATTGAAATGGATAAATGGATTAAATGAAAGGTAAATGGTATGAAAATGTCACCAAGAACTTTTTTGATTGTGAATTATAATCATGGATATTATTATGATTTTGGATACTTGATGAATAATTAAATAATACTTAATTATGGTAATGGAACTAAAATTACTTAAAGGTGTATCATTCCCTATGTGATACTTTGAATCTGGTTATGGACTACCTTGGATGAAATCATGGGATTATAACTAATTTTTTGATTTATATGTCAAGTGAAATACCACACTTGGATTCAGTCTTTGTCTTAGATTGTGAATTCACCAACTTAACACTGAGGTTTTGCCTATATTTATAGAAATTAAATGAATTCTTTGGATGGTTCTCCTTTGATTCATCTTGAAATTAAATGTCACCTTGGATAATTCTTTTTGATCATTTCAAGTATTGTACTGAGGATACCTAGGACATGATCCTATGGAATAGTTAGAACTTCCCCTTTAGGTTCAAAGACCAAGGGTACACCCCTATGGACTCACCAAACTTATGAAACATAAATTATAATGAAATTATTGAAACTTATATGATTATCACTATATATAGATTCATCAGTTGTATGCCTTAGTTAATTACTATAGAAATAAAAATGAAAATGTAAAATGATTGGAGATATTTCTCACTTAGGCCAAAATAGGTAGCATCATATGATTATCCCATGAGAAACCTAGACCGGCATGGTTTATTGATTTACTACCCTTATTTTTCATTTCTACACACTACGCCTTATATATTCATTGACTAGATAGTAAGATAAAATATCGGTGGGGCCTACTTAGTTTAACTCACACCTTGTTCGGGCTGATGATTAATACTCGGAGAGACTTCAAGGATATGAGTAGGGACAAAGGGAGGCTCATGGATATAGACTCTTTATTTTAAATACTAGGATATAATATGGGAGAGGAGGACTAAGAATGTGATTATGATGGTATTTGAGTGAATTTTCATCTATTTTATGTTTTTTATAGCATGATTGTGAATAATTATTGATAAATAATTCCCTGTTATACTCCCCATTTGTGTATCGTATCATGAAACCAATATTTTGTATATGATACTGATTATTATTTATTCTGTCTATTTATTATTATCTAGATGGTCTATTTTCCACTACTTAGTTATTATTGATATTTTTTATGTTTATATATACAATTTTTCTCCACTCAGATTATGAGGGTATTTTCTACCCACTATACCGCCATAGACCCTCACTTCTAGTCAGAAACCTATAGAATTTGGGTAGGAGCATTTGAGTCCACATGACCACTAGGTTATATCACTTATCAGTAGACCATACATGGGACATCCCAAGTGGTATCAAAGGTTTATTTTCTATGTATTACTATTTTGGAATAGTATAAATGAGAATAGTACATATTGGAATTTGGTAATGATCTTCTTCTATGGAGTAGATAACCCGTGTATAGGAAAAAAACCCATGTTTCTAGGGATGGTATTTCTTGTTTGGGTTTTATTCCTATTATGGTTGCACTGATTTCACTATTGGGTGATGCACATGCCTTGTGAAATTTATTATTATTGTGGATTATCTTTTACTGTTGTCTTGGTATGCCAAGGAAGTAGTGTATCATGAATTATTATAAGCAACTAAGGATTTATATGTCATTCATATGCCATTCCATGTTTATAAATTTCATGGATTTCCTATAGCAAGTTGTGGTTTCCTGACAATAATATATAAAATTGAGTAATTTTCTATTACAAGTATTTGCATAAGTAATTTTTTATTTAAATTTAATACATCAACCAAAATGGGTTTTCCGTATATCTTGATTGTGGCACCTTATGTAAAAATTATAGAATTTTTGAGACATGGAGAATTAGTTGAATTGGCCTAAATATTAGTTGATTGTAATTAAATGGATTCCAATTATAATTTATAAAGCTTTAACTTCTATAAGTTCTGAATGGAGACCAATATAACTGGATCATTATCCAAGAATTATTACATTCTAAGACTTAATGTAGAAATATGGGTGCATTTACTTGTTGTGTCAATTGTAACTTATAAATATTTTGTATTTACAACTTGGGAATAGTAACTCATCTGACTAAATCATGATATATATATATATTTACAAATGAAATTTTTAATTAACTAAAAGTAAAATGAAAATGGAATTTATTAAATAGGTATTCCAATTGAAACGTAACGATTGTTTTCCTCTATAACATTTAATTTACACTCTATATAATGGAACCTCTACTATGAGACATGAGGCCTCTACCTAGACCTGACCTTTCTAGTGTGTAGTTGGGAGTGTCTCTTATATTCCTTATAATATTTTAAGCTTCCTATGCATGGATTTAGGAGTAATAGGATGGGTCTCTACTTTTTATACGAAGGTTTTGTACCTATACAATTCTTTTTTAGTGATATATCCTAATATTGAATCTTATTTTGAGATGTGCATATGGAATTATAAAAATATTCCTCCATGAGATCCTTAGGTCGAATGCTATGAGGGTGGAAAGAACAATGCTCTAGAAGTAGTGTCGCCTAACCATCCAGGAGTGCCACCTGTGTCTCCTAACATTATTACTAATTTGGAAATCGACTCCCATCATTAAGGGGGTTTCTTATAGTTAGTGCAGTCCATGTAGGAAAATATGAATCCTAAAACATCTATGTAAGAGTTGATGTGAGAGTTCTAGTAGTAGTAACCTCTTACCATTTTGTGGGAATTGAATCCCCATGGTGTTGATACATGTATAGATTCCATTTCATCTACCTTTGAGCATCTAGAGACACCTCCAGATATGATAGTTAAGCCTAAAACATACATTCTTAAAAGATATTCTCCGAGTTTGTGGGATTTTTTTGGCCGAGGTCTATTTACATAGGTTTATGGACGAGTGGGATTTTCAAATTACCTTCTATGCTTATTTATATCCTGATATATTTAGGGTTGTTAAATCCATAGAGTTTATGCACCTTGAGTTTGGCACTCTGTCTATTATGGACTAATCTTCTTATTCCATGGAGCTTCAATGTTACATTCCCACCTTACGTAGTGACATGTTTTCTAGGGTCAAGTGACTTGAGGATGGGATTGTGTATGTCATCTTGTCTCATGTGAATGTGTTTTTTACTATTCTAACAAAGATTGTAAACTAGGCCCTCATCTAAAATCATAACCTAATGCCAGATGACGGTTTGGGGAATGGTAGTTTAGTTCCATGGTGATGAAGTGGTTCAATGAGATGTAGGAAGCATCATTTTAAGATATATCATAGAGGAAGTAGTAGTTATAGTGTACACCTAGGTGGTCTTGTGATATTACACCAATGTAGTGGGATGGGACACATGAAGGACCACTATAATAAGGACCCAGTTGAGTGAAGATCTTGTAGTAAGATAGGTCAACTTTAGCGATTTTGAAAAACCATTCCTCCAATGGCCAGTGAGAGAGGTTCTACAATAAATCTTGGTTTTGAAGTAGGATCAGTAACTCCATCTTGGGTATGGAGTAGGAATACCTTAGGCTTCATAGTCTGAGGAGGTGGATAAGGTTGAAGAAGTCAAACTTCTTATATAAAGTTCTATCAAGGAGAATGTTCTCATGGAAGTTAGAATGTATCATAGGTACATGTATTGGTTAAGTTATATACAGTTTAGTTTATACCCAAGAGGAATAGTGTTTTTACATCTATGATTTGAGGTACTATATTAGATGCCTCAACAATATATCTTCTTTGTTTGAAATTATCACTTCCCACTCATTTATTTCATTCACAATTATGGAATGTATTCTGATCAATGTTCATTATTTGTGTGGATTGATGACTCTTGATACTCAACTAGGAGTATGGTAAGAAATTCCAAACCCAATGTAAGGAGTTCCCACTTTAAATGAGTGTAAATCGTATCTTATTGAGTATGTTTTCATCAATATTATGGGCTTTGATATCATTCTCAAAATGGACTGGTTTTACCTCATCCTGATCATGTCAAATGCTTCCATTAGAGGGTGTACTTTACATCACCTGAGGGTGGAAAATATATTCACAAAGGAGAATGGGATGTCTAGAAAAGTTTAGTTAGGCCTAAGCATCATGGTAAATGAGGAGTGTCAGCTCAGATTGCTAGCCTTTTTATGAGTGATCGGGTTACATGTCAAACTGATTTCCCTCCTATGGTGGATCATTTCCGGGGAGTTTTCCCTGATGAATTTTCTGGGTTACCTCCCAAGAGAGAGGTGGAGTTTGCTATTATGTTGGTTCTAGGATTATCACCAGTATCTATCTTTCCATACACGATGGATCATTCCGATCATTAGGAACTCAAGATATAGTTAGATTACCTACAATATAAGGGGTTTATATGACCCATTACTTCACCATGGGTTTCACCTGTTCTTTTCACAAAGAAGGAAAATTGGACCCTTTGACTATGCATAGATTACTAGAAAATGAATCATATTATGATTAATAACCAGAACACATTACCTCATATATATGACCTATTTGACTAGATCTGAAGATATAAGGTATTCTAGAATATTTATTTTAGGAAAGGATATCATCATTTACGATTCAGAACTTTGGATATACTTTTTTTTATTTTTTAATTAGATATATCCTTTATGAGTAATTGTTAATGTCATTCCGTTTGAGAAATGTGCTAGTAGATTTTATGGATCTGATGAATCAAGTTTTCAACCATACCTAGATTATTTTATTTTTGGTTTTAATGGATGATATATTGGTGTATTATTATACTCAACTAGATCATGTAAAACACCTAGATATAAAATTTACTTCACTAAGATATAATATTTTGTATGACACTCTCACAAAATTCCACTTCAAGATTGATAAAATTTACTTACTAGATCACATTGTCTCAAAGTTTAGAGTGTACTTTAACCTAGATAATGTGGGAGTCATGTTTTCCTAGGAATATCCCTAGAACGACATTGATAAATGGTGTTTCTTGTGGATAAATAGATATTATAGGCATTTTATTTAGGATTTTTCATTCCTTAAAGCACCTATTACAGTCACGAAAAATAAGGGTGTTAAACTTTATTGGTCAAAAGATTATGATAAATCATTCCAAGTGTTGAAAGGAAGACTTACCTTATCAGAAATCCTAATTCTACTTGATCTTGGTAGAGGATATATAGTATAATGTGATATATATTAATTATCGGGATGGGAGATGTTCTGATGCAAGTGGATCAAGTAATGGAATGTGGGTCTTGGTAGTTGAAACTACAAGAGTTGAATTACTCGATGCATGAACTCAATCTAGTAGAAGTTGTTCATGATTTACATGGTTGGAGTAATTATTTTCCTGAAGAGTGGTTTGTGGTTTACACTGACTAAGAAAGCCTCAAATACAATTTCACTCAGTGTAACATGAACCTTGGAAATAATAATATGGGTTAAGTACCATTAGTATTTCAAAATTGATATTTCTTATATATCTAGGGAAGGAAATACAATTACTAATTCTTTGTGAAGAATGAATCAAACACAGAAGGGTTCAGAGGTTAGTAGTTAGTGGTTGTTTATTGATCTATTTTCTGATATGCATTTTGAGTTGTAGGATCATTTTGGAAATCCAGTTATCACATCACTATTATCAACTACTTCACTTATGAATAGAGTGAATATGATACTGTTATGAGATACTGAGGTATTTTTCCTAAGGAATGTTGTTTCTGGTATGTACTTTCCTCCTAGTTGGTTCACTGATGGGGATGAGATCTTGTCCATTCATGTGAATTTTTGGGTTTCTAATTTCATGAAAAAAAAGGTTATGAAAAAATATCATGCTTCTAAATGGATAGTGAATCACAGTTGTAACAAGATTTACTATGATTTAATCCTACAGTATTGGTGGCATCATATGAAGAGGCAGATAGGATATTTTGTTACTTATTCTTACACATTTCATCAAGTGAAGGTAGAATACAATCATCCAACTATTATTTTATATTTGTTACCCATTATGGAGTGGAAATGGGATGATGTCACTATAAAATTGGTAATGGGTTTACTGAAATCCATTCATGGAAGTGACTTCGTAAGGATTATCATTGATAGGCGGGAGAAGGTTTCCCATTTCCTTTCTATCAGGGAGAACTAATCAATGGATGAACATGAAATTCTATATATCCATAAGACTATTCGCCTTCCTGGGTTCCCTATACCATTATATCGAATAGGTATACTTGTTTAACATTATAGTTCTCAAAGGGGTTTAACAATGAACTTGGTTCATATGTACTTATGAGCACAACCTATCACCCTTAGACCAATGGTCATTCCGAGCATACTATATAAGTAGTCGAGGACATTCTACAAACATGAATCATTGATTTTGGTGGTTATTGGGAGAAACACTTACAATTTTAGGAAATTTTTTATTATAACAGTTTTCAAGAAATTATAACAATGGATCCTAATGAGGCCTTATACGATAGGTTTCATCATTTTCCCCTAATCTAGTTAGAGATAGGATAATAAGCACTACATGGACCATGTATCATATGAGATACATCAGAGTAGGTACAACTGATCAGTGATCCTATGGAAACCACTCAGTTAAGGAAAATGTCTTATGTGGATCTTAATCAATGAAATCTAGAGTTTGAGGTCGGGGATCAAGTATTTTTACATGTTCCAACTAGACTAGGGAATCAATGGTTTAGGTGTCAAGGTAATATATCACCTCATTACATTGGACCTTTTGATATTTTTTATAGGGTTTGACTAGTGGATTATCAAATATCACTTACTTGGAAATATAGGTCTATTCATAAAAATTTTCATGTTTCTTGTTTACGTTTTAATTATTTAGACCCACCTCATGATCTTCATCTTGGTTAGGTGGATTTTGATGTAGATTCTTCTTTGAAGGAGTATCTCATGTGTATCATGTATTGAATTACAAAGCATCTCTAAAGAAGGTTAGTTCCTCTAGTTCTGTTTGATATGGTATCATGGCCATTTATAGGAAGAAGCCTCGTAGTGGGAGTCAAACATACGCTTAGTGGCCATAGATATTCATAGAATATACTCAACCATCCTTAAAAGTGAAACTCAATGACGATTTGTTTTAATGAGGGGGTGTGGAATATTTTGGATTTTATGAGAGGTATAGACCCTAAAAATAAACATTTAAATCTTTCTTATCCTTTTGTTAGTGATTAAAGGATAATGAAATGTTTTAGGAAAATTAGTGGTGTGTACGGAGCCCAAAATTCCGGTATTTTTATAAACATATTAGGGTACATAGTTAGTATGTGGTTAGTTCCAAGAAGGAGACTCAATAGTGCTTCCTTGAGAGAAGGTGCACGGATTTTTAAACTGTGATAATTAGGCCCCATGTTTTTGAAACCCCTTAAATATATTTTAGGTGTATTATGAATGGTTGGTAGATGATTTATCCTAACCATGCGTCAATAATATAAGGAAGTGATCCTTTTGGATATTAGTATTGCACCGTCTACACACAATTTATCTAACTTTACACCTAGCAACAAAAAGTTCCATGAAACATAGACAGTGGTGGTTCATGATGGGAGTGTGGTTTATCCAACCATGTGGTCAAACCGTGTGCCCATAAAAATTGGTACAAAATAATAATTTACTCTTTATGACTTTAACCCTTCAACCCACTTTTCATTCCCTTAAACCCATAGCCACCACATACATTGAGATATTTCCTTCTCTATCAATATGTAATTTAATATAACTCCTTCATTTGGTAACCAATTCAAGAATAATTTATCACGTTGGATATCCAATGGTATGTGTATATTTCTACTAAGTTCTTTTCACAATTAATACTCCCAACTTGGATGTTATTTCCATGTAACTTCATATGCACTATTTTTAGGGTGTTTTTCTATTTATCGAATTCTCTCGTTCTAGCCTAGATTAGAGGCCGATACTAGATGAGGAGTCAAATACTAGTTTAAGGTATGTGGATAGCTCTTTTCACTAAAATATTGGGCATCTATATTATGCATCTTCATGCCTCATGCTTTACCTTCAATGTAATTCCATTTTAAAAGCCAAAATAAATTAATAAAATGATGTCTCCTTGAATTGGTGATCCTTACCTCCTAATTTTCACCACTAATGGTTATATACCTTAATGTGATCCCCCCCTTAGGGTATGATATGTGAATTTTTAATAATGATGTGTCATATTATGTAATTAAACCACATTTGAGATATGTTGATTTTACCCTTATAAATTAATGGCTAATTGAATAAATTAGAATGGGTTGATACGTGTATAATCCCTTAAGTTTTGCAATGTAATTGAACTACCTTTTTTGGTGGGTTGACAAGATTTAAAATTTCAATTTCTAAATGGTTTAAATGAATTGGGAATGGTATGAACATGTCACATAGCCCATGTTTGATTATGAAATATGATCATGGGTATTATTTTGATTGTGGATACTTGATGAATGATCCTGTAATGCCTGATTAAGTTCATATACCTTAAATTACATAAAGCTTTGGCATGCCCTAAGTGATACTTGGAATTCCATTATGCATTACCATGGAAAGACTCATGGGACTCCAACTAATTCATTGACACATATTCCATGTGAAATACCTCATTTGGATTCCCTATTTGTCTTAGATTGTGAATTCACATACTTAGCAGCAAGGGTTCCACTGTATTTTCTGAAATTGAATGAATAACTTTGATGATTCTCCTTGGATTCGGATTGATATTAGAGACCACTTGGGATTATTACTTAGGCTCCTTTCATGTCTCTTACCAAGTCTACATGGGACATACTCTTAAGGATCAAGTAGAATTTTCCCTTTAGGGTGAATTTCCAAGGATACACCCCTGGGGACTCACAAAACATATAAAACATAAATTTCCTTGAAATTGTGGAACCTTATATGATTATAAATATATATGAATACCTTGGATGTATTCCTTGGGTCCCAACCTTATAAATATAAATAAAAATTTAAAATGATCAGAGACATTTTCAAATTAGGATTAAGTAGGGATTATTGCATAGGTATCCCACGAGGAACCCAGATCGACATAATTTATTTATTTACTACCCTTATTTGTTATGTCTACACACTAATCATTATATATTCATATATTGGGTAGTGATAGACTTCATTGGTGATGGCCTAATGGTATTTACAAACACCCTTTTTAGGCCACTTATAGGTACCAAAAAAGACTTCTTGGATGTAGTTTTCGACAAAGGGAAGCACCCAACTATGGATTCTTGGTTTTCTATACTAAGTTGGGTAATGAGAGATTGGGATTGAGATTTTTTTATTATGCTATTGGAGATAAATTTTGATCTTGTTTGATGTTCTCTATAAATGATTATATCATATTCGTACTACACTATATCCCTTGTATTCCCTGTTTTTTTATATAGTTTTAGGAAATCATTATTTTTTTAGGATATTGGTTATTTTTAATTTTTTTCTATTTATTATAATATGAATTTTATATTTTACACTACTTTATTATTATGTATTAGAGGTTATATTTATATATATTTATGTCCTCCACTCTAATTATGAATAGTCCCCCATTGCACCACTGCAGACCATCACTTCTAGTCGGTAGACTCTAACATATTAGGAGGCATGCTTGTGGTCATGTGGCCACTAGGTCGTGTCACTTATCAATAGACTAGACTTGGGATGTCAAATTATCCCACTATGTGATGGGTGGATATCCATTAAATCCCACCATATCCAACATCTATGATTAAAACATTAATCTCTTCCTAGTGATTAAAACCCATGCCACCTTTACCATCAGAACCACCACCTTCTCTCCAATTCAATCTGATCGTGTAACCCTTTGGCTCATCCCTTTCCCTGATCCAATTGATTCCTTCATCCACCATGTATATATCTACCTAAAATTACATATACTCAAGAGATCACAATACCCTTTGTCCCACTAGAGTCATAACACTATTAAACCTTCCTTCAGTCATACTATTATTCATCAAGAAACTATCCCACAACATTCCATACCAACTTTTCCACTCTGCCCAAGCCACCTTCTTTGTGTCTCCCTCACCCACCTATATGCACCCTGATAACCAACTGGGGGTTTTTCATCTCCAACATGATAAGGGAGAGAGAAGGTGTAAGTGAATGATACGGTGGATATGAAATTCATATTCCCTTCACAAATCAATTCCAATTAATGGAAGCAACACAATTCCATACCATGATATTCATGATATGATGTATAGGGGAGAGTCATTGATTATTAATTTCTCAAAAACCTATTCTTCTTTTATATTGATGACCCTCACTGAAAGTCCTAAAATTAAAAACCAAAAAAATAAATTGCAATGAAAATTAAATATATTGGATTGGTGAAAAAAATAATTATTCAGGAATGACAAATGATGTTTTATTTATATAAATTACAGAGTAATAAAAATTTTCATCATCCAACCTCATTGGTAATTCACCATATTTTTTACATCTAACTAACTACATGATTATTGTATGATCCTCCTTGAATAATGTGGTATCACCACTATCTGGGGTTTCTTGAGTATATAGTTGATAACCCTAATTAGAGAGTTTAATTATATATTCATAGAGTGTAAATTTGGTCAATTGGTATTTAAATTAAAGAATTGAAACATGAATGATCGAGGGATAAAAAACCATACAAAAATTACACCTCTATTAGGTAAAACCATAGACCTAAGCTAAATTAAGGGGATGAATTTTCCTTACATGGATCTATTTAGGATATATTGATAACTAATTCTAACCATAAGGAATTAAATTATTTTTTTAACAAATATTATTGATCCAATTTAAATTCCATAAAATTATAAATTCATCAAACATCCAAAAAATGGTAAACACTATGTTCTGAGACTAAAATCATTCTTAAATGAACTCCAAGGATGATCACTTGGTCAAGTTATCATTTTACCCTCTTAGAGAATAAGACCGCAAAACATAAGAACAAGTTATGTCATTATCATGGAAAAACCTCTAGTATTTAGAGAAATAATATGACATACCATCATAAGTGAGATATGAAAATCTTGTTGAATGAGTTGAAAGGATTATTAACACTATTTTATTTTTTAAAATTATATTTTTATTCACACTTTTATTTATATATATTATATATTCCACTAACTTTTATTTATATGTTATATGTGTTCCCTATGGCATAGAATTATCTTTTTTGAAAATTATTGTTCCCTCTCATGGGGAATTTTTTTTATTTTTAATTATTAATTATTATTATTATTATTCATTATTCATCAATTATTATTATTCATCATTAATATTCCTAATTATTAGGGAAATATTATTATGTAATTTATTATATTTTCTATTGAATATTTTTCCTAAACATAGTACCTTTACATATGAAGTAAATACCATTAAATATATTATGAAATTGTATGTGACATTATGAATTGGATTTTTATCAAAGTAAAGACCCAATTTTATTAATATGTATTATGATTTTACAATTACGAAAACTTTTGAAAGTGAATTTTACTCTTATGTATGATGAATGTTATAAATTTAGTAATGTGTTAATATTTTGTGTATATAGAGAAATGTATTAAAAGACTCATACATATAGACTATTACTAATTGAGTATTCAATAATGTGAATAATCTTATATATTCATGTTTTATTTTTATGTTTGATTCCATATTTAGATATTACTTGTAAATATTATAATAAATTAATAATTTTTATTTTTAAATTTAGAGGATGTGTTTACATTGATTTGATTGATAAAGTATTGACCTTCCCATATAAATAATATATCACCTTTATACATGATTCTTTATGATGAATAATTACCAATTTTTTTAAGGAAGATTATGTGTCACTTTTTATGATATATAAACTTTGGAAAGGATTATATAATGATTAAAATGTGTTTGACTTGGCAGATTGAAATAAATATTATCGGTGAAAATATTGTGAATATTATTTGGATAAATAAATTATCAAAGGCTATGAATATTTTAAGATACTTCTTTTTCAGAAGATAATTTCAAATTTTAAATAGAATCTCTTTAATGTCTTTTGACCGAGGTTATTAGAGGATTAATTTTGCGGAATATAGTTGAAACACATGGGAATTAATTATAGCATGTGAAAATATTATTTTAGTAAGACTTTTAGAAAATAAAATTTTAATATTTCATGGAAGAAAAATTCTAATTTATGGGCTAAATACTGTTTTTTAACTTAATAGGTCAAAATAAGTTGATAGTGATTTTTTGATCTTTTCCCTTATAAATAAGAATTTAGGAATAATTAAAAAAGAGGTTTTTAAATATCATTCATTTTGTTAATAAAAATGTGTTATAATATTTATAATTAACCATATATTTATTTGATAATTGATATAAATAAAGATAAGATCATTTGGATGTAATAAAGTGATATTTTTTTGAAAAATGTTTTCAAGTTCATAACATTTATTCAATTTAAATTAATTGAAATAATATTTTTTAATGAATTGTTCAAATTAAATTTATAGAATATATTTCTAGATATATTAATATTATCCATATAATAATGATTACTTTTCATATAGTTAATTTAAGATAATCTTATGATTAAAAATGTGTTCTAATAAAAAATAATTGTTTTTACGTTTTGTAGGTTTATTTTTAAATTATATTATACCAATTTTTGGAATTTAATTTTATAAAATGGATTCCATATTTGGATTAGAATAATTAATAATCTGTAATGTATTCAACTTAATTTTTGGTCATATTTTTCAGTAAAAACATTATAAATAGGTCACTATGGTTAAGGTTAAAATATTTTTACCGGTGGTTAATCTAAAAAGGTAAGGGTAAAAATGACCCAAACACTTGATTAAACACAAATGACTAGCTTCATTTTAACCTTAGTATTATAATCCTATAATATGATTCATTTTGAAGACATTTTTTCTAGAAAGTGACTTAATAATATTTTAATTTTTTGAAACATTACAAGTGTTCCACACACCTCAATTATAAAAGGGTGCCATATCAACTCCCCTATTCAAACATATTGAGTAATTTAGTTCAAATAATCCATGAAAAAAATATCTCTCTAATATCCTTGTAGATATTCTATAGGTTGTTTCCTACACAAAGTACCAACCCAAGGGTCCTTAAAATGAGATCAAATGGAGGTTTCTCCAACATATGTTGATAATAATAATGATTCAAATAGTGAATATATATGATAATTATGACATAATATTTATTATGAATATTTTATATATCACCAACTTTCTTACCCTTTCACACATTAAAAAATTATGGCATCGCTCGTGCGTACGTACGGCCTACCCTCTATACGAAGAGATGTGATTTTTTTCTGTGAAAAACATTCATGAATGATTATAAAAATGTATATAATGAATAAATATAATATTTAAAAAATAAATATAATTTTAAAAATTATTAAACTAAAACATATTAAAAGGAACAAAAACATTCATAATGAGATATACATGAGAAAACAAAGCAGTTAACACATAGAACAATGATAACATTAAGATAATGTCGATGAATAGGTGATAAGATGTTATATGTGGATCATATATGAAATTAAAAATATGAATATGGTTATATAGTAAATCAATAATAAGTTTAAAATAGTTATATAAAAATTTTAATCTTGTTCAACAAAGTAAAATCATGAATTAATGTATTTCAACTCAATTTCCAATCCATTGAGACATATTTGATATTATGAACCTATTTATTTTTTTGTGCTATATAAATTACCGAAGTTTATATATTGAACCTTAATTTTTATTTATTAAATATTATTAAAGGTTAAATTAAATTTTACTTTTCAAGGGGTGTCAATTTTAAGGTTACCAAAGAGGTAAGAATTTATTTTATAATCTCATTTTTTGGGGACTGATCTTATTTTAATTAAAGTAATTTATAATATATCCTTAATAAACTCCATATATTTTTTTATCCTATAAATATTTATGTTTTATAATTTTATAATCTCACTTTTTGTCTCTTAGGAACTTTAATCAAGAAAATAATTGTTTAAATAAAGATATGATCTTATTTCCTTTTGGATCGTGTATATTTTTCTTCTAGGTCCATGTAATTATAAATTATTTTTAAAAAATCCATTTTAGTTACTAAAATGATTTATTGAGGGAATTTTATTTTATCATTTAATTTTAACATGGTTTAAAATTAGTATTTCTATTTTCTTCAAAAAGAATAATTTTAAACTTTATTTATAAAAAGTTAAAAGTAATGAATTTTTTAACGTATATAACATTAACATACTTTCCCACTTCTAAGAAAGTTTTATGATATTTAGATTATTCTATAATTTTTTAACGGTTTAGAAAACATTAATTAAAAATTATTTTAATGTGTCACATACATTTTCCTTTATTCTCAAAAAGACATTAATTAATTACAAAACCAATATTTATGATGAATTAATGGCCATATTTTACGTCCTATTAATTTGATTATCATTAACTTTGTTTTGAAACATTAATTTTTTTATGAAAATCCTTCATTAGACATTTAATTTATCTTGAATATAACAATAATTTGTATCATAGTTATAATTATTTCTCAAACTGTATACCATTTCTACACACAATATTATACTTTTTGGTTACTAGGGAAATAATGAAATTCCTTATTCTTAACTAAATATGAATATCTTTTCATACGGTGTGCTATTTATAAATTAAATTTGTCATTTAATATATGAGAAATAAATTAGAAATGAATAGATTGGTGGTTCCTAGTTATAGATAGCCTCTTGATGCATCAATATGTCTCATGAGAAACACCAGGTAGTTACCCTTATTAAATGGGTTTTTGGTGTATAACAACCCATATCTTAAACTATATTAGCACAAGTACATGGAAATAAAGATATCATGATGTATAAGATCATGTGGTCCAACATTATTAACTTCCTTTATTTATAATTCAATTATTATTATCCATTATATTATTTTATTAATATTATCCAAGGATGCATTTAATGATCAAGTTATTAGATAAATGGCATGTTTTTTTAGTTACCTACCTTACCTAGTTGATTATTCCTTATTTACTCATCATAGATAGTGTTATACATAATTTATACATAGATTTGATCCCACCATTATTTTATTACCATTCCCTAGGATATGAAGAATCAATCTTTGAATAAGTTCAAAGATGGAAAATAATCACTTTTACTATGTTTTTATATTTGATTTCCAATGTAACATGGGAAGCATGTTTGTATCTATTTCTTAAAGACTAATAAAATAGTTATTCCTTCAAGATTAGATTCATTATATCTTATAATAATTTAATGAAGTAGTTATTGACTGTGGGTTACTAGATTTGTAGTTTTTATTGTTGGTATTAAATAAAGTTTAGTAGAAACCTTGGGAAAGGGATTTTGGAAAACATATAATAGAGAACATAACCCTATGAAATACATTAAGGATATTTATAATTATAGGATAATATAATTTAGGTTTTTTAAGGTATAGATTATCTGGTTCTCTTTGAAATACATCCCAATCAAGATATTTCAAGTCAATATGGTTTTAGAACAGATGCATCTAGGGGTAATAACTTTGAAAATAGTTATTCAAGAATATCTCTATGATCATTTTGGTGCATGATGAATAATATTTTACTAAAAATATAGTTTGAAAATCATGGGGATATTATTTGGTTAATTCACAATTTCTCTATTAAACACTCTAAAATGTTTGAAAATATTTTTATGATTTAAATATAATCATAAAGAAACTAGGTTTATAATTATGAGATTAACAATGAATAAAGTTTTAATTAATGTTAATTTTTTAACTAGATTTAGAATTTTATATTATTATTATTTAAAATTAATAATGTAATGAGGTAATTTTAGTGAGTTACGTTGTATTGAAATTATTTTTGGTTGAAAACGGTATAAATAATCATGGCCAATGTGAAAAGTTTCCTATAAAGAAATCCAATACAACTGGTTTTAGAGACGAGATGATCATGTATAATTAGGGAAGATGGCCTAGTTTATGAATAATAACCTTGTAGATATAGATAAAAATGATATTCCATGACATTATTCACCTCTATTGGATCATTTCATATGATATAAGTCTCCACCATTTAGTGGAAATACTAATCTCATTGTAGCTTATCAATAGATTAAGTCCCATGAAAAGATATTTTTGGACCTGGAAAATGATGAAAGGGAAAAGGTTATAATAAAATTATATTATCTTAAAGGTGATAATGATCAATTGCCGTTGTTGATCTAGAAAAGTAGGGAGGAATAAGAAATAGAACACATGTAATGGAATGATTTTAAAGTAACATTCTTCAAAAAATATATCCCTAATGGGAGATGAACTTAAATGAAGAGAAAGTCCCCAATATTAAAGTAAAACAAAGAGGAAAGTGTTACCGAGAATGGGGATACCATTACAAGATTATACATGTATTATATGTATTATATGTGTAATTATGAAATCTATATTGACCTTTTCATTGAAAGGATTAATTTAAGACTTTGAAGGGAGCTAGTTTATAAAACCTTTTTATCATATGATAAAATAGTATTATATTCCACAAAAATAGAGAAATAATTTTCTAGATTGTATGTATTTGATTAAAATAAAGATATGAATAGTTCATATAAGTACCATGAAAAATCTAGCGTGTCAAATAATAATAAAGTAGTTAAGTAATTTATATCATATAAAAATTATCGAAAGAAACATCTTGGAAAATGCTTGAAGTGTATTAAAATTTGTTACAAGTTCATAGATAAGAGTCATCTGGATAACAAATGTTAGTGAAAGAAAGAGACAACCACTGTCTAGTTCTTCTAATATAAATAAATGGGTAATTATTAAAATCATTGTCCCAATCATTAAGGAAACTTACTATAGATAAGGACAAGGGGAGAAGGTCAAGCTTATGTGATCACTACACCAGAGGTTGAATTTCCTAAAGATTTGATAGCAAGTACTTTAATCATTGCATCCAAATTGGCTATTTCTTTCTTTGATTCTAGATCTTCTCATTCTTTTATATCTTCTATGTTGGTCAATAAAATTATATATTTCCCTATAACCTTAATAAGGGAGTTTTTATCCAGAACTCCTAGTGGAAATCTCACCATAATAAGAATGTGTAAGTTATTTCCCATTTTGACACATAAATGTTCCCTATTTGTAGACTTTATTATTATACCTATTATTAACATTTATATAATCCATCATATGTATTGTATTTGAAAATATAATGGAAAATTTTATTTCTAAGATAAGGTAATTATGATTTGTGATGAAGATATTGAATTCATTGTCCTTAGAGAGGATACCTCACCATATATGTCATTTTTAGATCCACCTTCAATAGATCGTCTGAATGATATTCATATAGAATAAGAGCAGACATATTCTATGGATGTAAAGGGTAATATTCAAATTTTGGATGTACCTATTTTATGTTAATTAATTTATAAATTTACTAAATAATTACTCGGACATCCACTATAATGTAAATTTAAGTTTTCCATTGATTTAACTCATCATAAAAGACCTATATCAATGAATCCCTATAGAATGGATTCTATGAAATTAGGGTAATTAAAGAAAAAACTAAATGATTTGTGTGAAAAGGTATTTATATTTCATAGTGTTTCACCATAGGGAGCCCTATCTCTTTTTATTAAGAATAAATATGTATCTATGATGTTGTGAATTTATTATAGTGAAATTAATATTATTAGGATAAATAAGAAGTATATTCTTCCTTGAATTGATGAATTTTTTTTATCAAATTCATAGAGCGTTATATTTTTTAAAGATAGACCTTCATTATAGGTATCATAAATTTTGAGAAAATATGGAA
The DNA here is from genome assembly GCA_963277665.1 of Viscum album. Taxonomy (NCBI): domain Eukaryota; kingdom Viridiplantae; phylum Streptophyta; class Magnoliopsida; order Santalales; family Viscaceae; genus Viscum; species Viscum album. The sequence goes on from OY728135.1 coordinate 1,000,697,648, forward strand.
TATATTCTAAATAAATAATTTCATACATGTCAGAGACATTATGAGTTTATAGATATAATATTTGTATTGACTAATAAACCCTCTATTTGTATGGATATAACAAAAATATTATTCAAATAATATCTTGACAAATTTTTTAAAATTTATTGCTATTATCTTGGTGTATTTTAAAACAATGAGGACTAAGAGAATCACTAGATAATCATTATTGATACTCATAGATGAAAAACATTATATGGGAAATTTAGAAAATGTGAATTTTGGCTTCGTAATGTTTCTTTTGTTTTCCATATTGTCTCTAAGAATGGAATCACAGTTGGTCCTATAATGAAAAATGATATCAAATAATAACCTACACCAAAAAACATAAATAAGGTCAGTAATTACATTGATTCGACATGTTACTATTGGTGATTTATCATAAACAATTCCTTATTGGATAACCCATTAACCAAGAATACATGTAAAGGGGTTAAGTTTACATGGTCAAAGGTGTGTAAAGAATGTTCTAAGGAATGAAAGAGGATATTGGTCAATGCTCTAATTTTGACTATGAGATCAAGAAATAATGGATTTTTGATATATATTGATTCATTAAAAGAGGGACTTGGTTGTTTCCTAATACAGAATGATGAAGATATCACCTATGAAGAAAGAAAATAAAATACTCATGGAGAAAACTATACAACCAATGATATTGAGATGGAAGTAGTAATATTTTATTTGAATATATAGAGACATTATATCTATGGTTAAATATGTGATATATACATATATCAGAAGATTCTAAAATACATATTTTTATATAAATATATCAACATAAGAAAAATATGATGGCGCAAGATACTCAAGGATTATGATTACTCAATACACTACCACCAAAGGAAGGTAAATAATGTAGCATATGCATTAATGTGGAAAGGTCATGGAGTTATAACTGAAAATAGGATTGATAGGGATTCTATGTTCATTAATTTAGTAAAGATGGATATGGGAATTATTAAGGAAGGTTAAACATCATCCCTCTTTCAAATTATTTCTAAAACATATTTATCATAAAAGATAAAAATTTCTTATTATAGTGATGGAAATTTTCTTAAGAAATCTAAATCCTTTAATGATGGAAGTTGGAAGCCTTTGAAAATGAAGATGGCTTTATAAAATATGGAAAGAGGCTATATGTTTTACATATAGCTGATAAAAAGTGAATTATTAGATGATTCTCAAATCTCAAATTTCTCTATACACCCTAGTATCACTAAGATGTGTAGGTATTTGAAGGAACATTTTTTGGTGGGATAATATAATGTGGGAAATTACTGATTATGCATCAAGATTCTTGGTTTATTAATAGGTGATGGGTGATTGCAAGTATCCTATAGGAGACATGATACCTTGACCCATTCATATGTGGAAATGGGACGACATTACTATGGACATCATCACTAGATTACTAAATAATCCTATAAATAATGGTGTGATATGGGTTATTATTGACCATCTTACAAGATCTACACATTTTCTATCTATAAGAGATGATTTTCCCAATTATCTACTAGCACACCTCTATATTAATAATGTTGTGAGACTTCATGGCACACCTATCACAATTTTTTCAAATTATGATCCGAAATTTATATCAATATTCTAGAAAATTCTTTATAAGGATCTTGATACCAAGCTTCATTTGAGCACTGACTATAATCCTCAAACTATTGAACTATCTAAAAATACTATTCAAACATTATAAGATATATTGAGGTCATGATCAATTGGATTTCAAGTTATCTAGGATTATTATTTACCTATGGTAGAGTTTTCAGATAACAATATCTTCCATTAGATTAGTCAAAAGGCATCGTATAAAGCATTATATTGATATATATGTCATACTCCAACTTATTAGGATGAAATTGGTTAAAGTAAAGTTGTAGGCATAGAACATGTTGAGGAGAAAAAAACGAAGGTAAATAATATTTAGACTTTTATTACAGCATATAAAAGTAGGAAAAATAGTTTTTTAGATAATATAAGGAAATATTTGGAATTTCAAGTTGGAGAACATGTTTTTTTTTGAAAGTATCTCCATAGAAGGGTGTTATAAGGTTTGGTATGTATGTAAAACTGATCCCCAAGTACAAAAAACCATTTAAAATTCTAGAAATAATTAGATCCATTTATTACCATTTGGAAATTCCATTAATCCTCTCTAAAGTACATGATGTGGTAGATATCCCATTGTTAAGTACATTGCAGACCCAACACGTGTTCTCACCTTTTAAGAAATAGAATTAGAACCTGATATATCTTTTTGTGTAGAGAATATCTAGATTATTGATGCTAGAAAAAAACTATTGAGGAATTAGATGGCTCCAATAGTAAACATAATTTGAAGAAATCATAAAATACAAGATGAAATATGATAACCATTGGATGTTATGAATAAGAACCACCCTTTTCTTTTTATAATGTAGTGTCCCTAAAAAATATGAGTATGAAGTTTTTAAATGAGGTAAGAATATAACACCTAAGACTCACTTATACTAATCAACAGTTTTATAGTAAAAAAATAATAAAATGAATATTTTAATATTTCATGGTGGAATAGTTCAAATTTGAGAGGGTGAATATTGTTTTTAATCTTACTACTTCAAAATAATTCTAAAATAAATTTTTCAAATTTTCTCTTGGAAATAAGATTTTATGAATAATTATAAATGTATTTTTTAACTATTCATAATTTTTTTAAATATTGTTTCATATTATTTATAATTAACCATGTAGTTATTATCAATTTAATAGAAATAAATATAATATCATTTGGAGGTGAAAAAGAATTTTTTTTATAAATTTTATCAAGTAAATAATGTTTTTCAATTTTAATTAATTAAAATAATCTTTATTAATGGATTATTTAATTGAAATTTACATACTATATATCTAACTATATTAATTTCAATCCATATAATTATTATTAATAGTCATATATTTAATGTAAAATTATCTTATTCTTGAAAAGTTCATTTTCCTTAAAAACGGTTTCTCATCAAATTTAATGGGTGTAGTTTTAAAGTAAATAATTAAAATTAAAAAAAAAATTAATTTGGTAAAATAGATTCCACATTTAGAATCAGAATAATTTATATTATTTAATAACATAAACTTAATTTTTATTCATACTGAATAGTAAAAACAACAAATTTATATTATCATGGTTAAGGATAAAATAGGCTTGTTGGGGGTTAATCTAAAAAATAAGGGTTAAAATGGAAGAACACATTCTCAAACCCCATTTATTTATTTTATTTACACCATAACATTATAAAAATCTAATATGAGTTATTTTAGATCCATTTTTTAAGAAATTGACTTGATAATATTTTAAAACATTGAGAAGTTACAAGTGTGTCACTCACCTGAATTATAAAAGGGTGTCTCCTCCACTCACCTATTCAAACATCTTGAGCCATTTAGATAGACCAAAACCTGAAAAATTATCTCCCTAACATCCTTATCCAAGTTTTAGTTGTTTTTTCATCCCAAAATACCATCCCTAGGATCCTTAATAAGAGATCCAAATGAGGTTTCTATAAGAGAAGGTAATCGTCATAACCAAGATCTTTATTTTTTTACATCTTCTTTTACAAAATATAAAAATGTCCTAAAAATTATAATATAATACCAATATTATATGTAATATAATAATACTTTATTACTTTTATGCATTAACATTTATCCATCTCCTTCTTCATGAAATGGGAACCAAAACCATCGCTCGTGTGTATGGAAGACTACCACATTGCGAATCTATGTAATTTTATTTCCGTCACCACCTCACATGGATAGTAATAATGATGGAACTAATAAATACATATAATAATTATGAATTCAAATTTATTATATAAATTTAAAATATCATATACTTCCTTAACCCTCACCCATTAAAATTATGATGTTGCTCATGCGTGCATACGACCTACCGTCTCCATAAAGCAATGTGATTCATTATCCATGTCCATAATTCCAGAATAATTTTAAAAAATTATATAATGAATAAATAAAATATTTAAAGCATTAATATAATTATTTATATGATGAAATCTTATCCAATTCACAATAATTGGATCATTGGTGATGAAACATACATGGGAATACTAAGAAGTTAACGAATGAAACAATGATAATAACGAATGATTATCAATGAATGAGGTGTAAGATATTATAAGTGGGTAATATATGATTTTATAAATTTAAATATGGTTCTAGTATATATTAATAAAAATTTCAAAAACCATTATACAGTAGCTTAGATTGCGTTCAACAAAGTGGAATCATGAGGTAATAGATTTCATCTCAATTTCCACCCTATTAAATCATATTTTATATTATAAACCTCTTTATTTTCTATGGTGTATATAATTAAACTTTTGATGTATATAACCTGAATATATATTCATTAATGACTATTAAATATCGAGTTCCTATTTACTCTTTCAAGGGGTTACAATTCAATGGTTACCATAGAGGTAATAATTTATTCTACAATAAATTTTATTTTCTTATTTCTCTTATTTTCATTGAAGGAATATTATAATTTATCCTTCATAATATCAATATATTTTCTTACACTATATATATTTAATTATTTACCAGGTTTTAATCTAAATTTTCCTCTATTTTAAACATGAATCAATCAAATATATTTTTAAAAGAACATTTGATCTTATTAATCTTTTGATACTGTATATTTATCTTATATGTCTACAATTTTATAAATTATTTCACAAAATAACTTTTTATTTATAAAATTCATTTATTAAGGAATTTTTTTGTGATTATTTATTACATGGCTTGAGAGGAATATTTCTAATTCTTTCATAATGGTTCATTTTTTACATTATTTACAAATAGTTGAAATTAATGTTATCTTTTTAACTTATAGGGTATAAACAGACTTTCCCACTACCTTAACCATTTTACACTATTTATATTCTTATATATGTTTTCAATGGTTTTAAAATAAAACTATTTAATGAAAATATATTTTAATATTTCTATTACATTTTATTTTATTCTCCAAAAGACATGAATTTATCAAAAAACATATATTTTTTTTGAATTGATGGTCATATTTTATATCTTATCAATTTTGTAGTAATTATATTTCTATTGAATCATTAATTTTTGTGTGATAATAATTTATTTCACATTATATTTCTCTTTAATATCCATGTTATTTGTATGATATACATGTTTATTTTCTAAAATGTATACCATTTCTATATACGGTGTTTTACTATTTGGTTGATGGGGGGTAATATAGATATTTTCTACTATTTAAACAATGCATATATTTTTTGATAAGGAATTTTTTTATGAATTCAAATGATCTTTCAATATACAAGTAATTCATTAGACCTACAGTGATGGGTGGTTCCCAGTTATAGATAGTCCCTTAATGCATTAATATTTATCATGATACAAACTTATTGGATATAATTTTTAAATGGGTTTTTAGTAAATACCTACTCATAGATTAAAATGTCTTTTTGAATGGCCTTGGAGATAAATATATCCTAATTTTTGAGATCATGATGTCCTATATTATGTATTTCATTAATTGTGAATTCAGTTATTATTATCCATGATATTATTTCATTTGTATAATTAATATATGCATTTCATTCTCAAGTTACTAATTAAATGAAATTTTTTTTAGTTATCTACCTTTCCATATTGATTATGACTTATTCACACATGATATCTTCCTCTATAAATAACCCTTAATAATAATTTCATATCACAATTATTTTTCTTCCATTCCCTATGATATGATGATGGAATATTTGAATGATTTCATGGACGAAAAATATCTATTGTACTTATGTTTATGTATTTTATTTCTAACATAATATGGGTAGTATGTATGTATTTAGTTCTTAAAAACTAATAAAAAAATCAATAATTATGGATAATATTCCTTATATATCATCCCATTACATCCCTCATATATATTTAGAATAGTGACTCTATATTTTTATATGAGGTTGTCTTCAAAAACCTTCTAGTTTATTACCGTAAATAATAGAAAATCAAACACTCCTCAAAGGGATGTGGAAACATGCATTACCTTGAATACCCCCTTACATGAAATAAATCAATTTGGATTTTAAAAATATAGGATAAGGGGAAGACTATTTCATCCTCTAGACACCTTAAAGATATTATTAATAAGGATTTCAATGAGGATCAAGACAAACCTTATAGTTCTCAACTCTCTTCTGAAAATTTATCTGGATTTGTGGATTTTTTTCTTGTTTCACAACCCATCAATGAGAATAAGTTAATAGTACTTGATAGAATAAATATTTTCAATTAAATTTACATTGAATGTAATTTTTCTAAACCCACAAAAGTGTTACTCTAAGATGAAATGCTACATTTTTTGGATATTGGTGTTATTTTGAGCTGAACAATAAAAATGGGCCATTTCAGATTTTTAACTATTTCAAATTATTTCTGTAGTTTGGCCATAACATAATATACACTAATTTAAATTTAAAAATTCTTTGGTTTCCATATTCTACACATCTAGGGCTTCATTTCATCTCTTTGGACCAAAAGCTGAAGCGACCATATGGAAGCTCCAAAGAAGCTCACAAGTTGGCTCAAGAAAACTATTTGCAGTTCTGTTTAGTTTTAGTGTGGGGTCCATAAATCATTTATGGTGGGCCCAATTGTTGTGAAATTTTGTGGGGAACATGAAAGTATTTTCTAAGCATATTTAATGAAGAAAATTACACGTTAATTGGAGGTTTAAGGGGTCATTAAATCACCCTAATCAGGAGGTTTTCGATTTGAAGAGTCTGACTGGACAGAATAAATGCTCTGAGTAAAACGGCCATAACTCTTGGAATACATGTCCAAATCAGCTGATATGTTTAGGGGAAACTCCCAACATAATTATGAACAACATTAAAGAAGGGTTCATTTCGTGAAGATATCATTTAATGGGGATAAAACATGTCAACATTTGGGGGACAAATTCTGGTATAAAAGTTGGAGAGGTCCTCTCTCTCAAAGCATATATCTCATTCCATTCCATTCCTTATGGGACACCAAGGAGAAGAACTTTTCGGAATTCTCTTTTATTTATTTTCTTTTTCATATTTTTGTAATTCCTTCTTCTTCCTCATTCATTTCAATTACCCATACCATGGTGGGGTAAATATTTTGAGTGATTGGGGAAGTGTTGGTTTTCTATATTGTAATGCTTGAGTTCATTGATGTAATTGAATAAAATTTCTTTCTTCTTCAAAGTTGTTTTCAATTTCTTATAGCAGATTTTATTATCAAGTGCGATATTTCTTGAATATTAATTTCATTATTGTTTTTTTCCTTGGTAAAATAATCATAATCTCCCTCCACTAATTTCTGGTCTATATACGATAGAATAGACCAGGGATTAGTGGTGAAGTACTCGACGATCGTCTGTTCGTGTAAAAGGTGTAGTGAATGTTCTTGATTGTTTGGGATAAACAAAAACCGATCAGGTATTTCCCATTTCAATTAAGGATATTCAGTAAAACTATTTTGAAATGGAAGGATAGTTGACCAAACTGAGATCTTGGTAAGGTTTTCTCTCACCATCATAATTTCACCAAGGAAGTGAGAGGAAACGATTGTGGAAACTCACTTTAATCAACAAAGAAGAAGAGGATAGAATTAAATTGAACAAGGATATAATTAAAATTAGTAAACTGACCCCAAACTAATCATCCTTTTTAATATCATAGTTTTTCAATCATTTTAATTTCAAATTTCATTTAAAAAACACAACATTTTTACCCTCATTTTAAAGTGACAAGCTGATTTTGTGCGCACTCCTCTTCAGGAGACTTACTAGGGTTAATCACTATACTACAATTATGAAATTTTAAAAAAAATTTCCACACCCTACAACATGTGTCCGTCAAACTTGGCGCCGTTTTTGGGGAGACAGTGCAATAAAAAAAAGATTTTCAAAATTGAATGATCTACAACTCAAAAGAACCATTAATTGAATTTGATAGAGAAATAGAAATAAAATTAACACGACTAAGAAAAATAAACCTACCAGAAATATTTGAAGAAATAGATCTTTCATATTCAAGTGAAACTCTTAGTGTTCACTTTGAACCAGAAATCATGGCTGGAAATCCCAACCGAACCCTACGTGATCTACGTGCACCTCAATTTTCCATTCAAAATAACCAACTCCTTTCACCCACTGAACCAAATGATTTTTAATTATGTGTCAATATGATTATAGTGCTTCTAAAGATTCATGGTCTTGCTGGAGAAGATCCAAATCGGCACATGTAAGAATTCAGATACATTTTCTCAAGCTTCAGGACAAGAGGAGCACCTGAAGACCAATTTTAGTGGAGTGCATTCCACTTCTCACTCGAAGGAGCGGCTAAAGAATGGTTGTACAATCTATAACCAGGGCAGATCAATGATTGGGAAGACTTAAAAAGGTGTTTCATGCAAAGATTCTTTCCCACATCCAGGGGCATATCCATCAAGAAAGAGATCTACATAATATGACAATCAACTGGAGAAACCCTCTACAAGTACTAGGAGCATTTCAAGAAGCTATGTTCCAGCTTCCCACATCAAGAAATGGAGGAACATCAATTCCTTGTGTTTTTATACCATGGACTTCTGGATAATGATCAGAATCTTCTAGAAGCCTCATCTAGGGGATCCCTGATTGACAAGTCACCTGCAGATATCAGAGTACTAAATGAGAAGATTGCTCAAACCCCACAACAATTTGTAATAAGAGGGTCAGGAACAAGAGGAATCCAAGAGGTGAGAACATCTGATTAAATAGAATTAATTAGAAGTGAGATGGGCGAACTCACCAGGTTAGTGCGACAGATGGCTGTGAAATAAGTGAAGGAACAACAAGAACCAAATCAAGTATGCGTTTTATGCTCTTCTAATTATAATTTCCCTAACCAGTGTCCTGAAGTGCAGGGAACCGAATTTTGCGCTGCTACCTATCAGCAAAGGAAATTCCAGCCAAATCAACCAAGTCATCCCCAAAACCAATCAGGATATGGATTCCAACAGACCCATGATAGACCTCCTTTTCAACACTAATACCAGACCCCCCCCCCCATTCCAACAGTTCTATAAACAACCCTTTTAACAACAACAACCCTTTCAGCCACCACCATTCCAAAGAAATACATATGAGCAACCGTCCACCAGGGCACAACCATCTAGTGAGAACCAATAGCTACAGTTAGATGTTGAGGGGCTTAAAGAAAATGTGAATGATTTATCCAACCAGTTAAAAATGTTTTGGAAATTCTAACCCAGAATCCAGGAAAGCTTCCATCCCAAATAGTTCCAAATATTAAAGAGAATGTCAATGCAATCATAACAAGAAGTGGAAAAGAATTCCCACCTCCATCCAACATTGAACCTGAAACAATACCACCTATTCTGAGGGAGAATGATGTTGAAAATTAAGAAATTCATGTGAAAATCCACCAAGGGGAAAATGAAGAGAAGGAGGAGAAGGATATGCCACCGAATAAGAGACAAGAAACACCAATGAAAAGGAAACAAAGGGAGAAGAAAGACCTACCCACACCGTTTCCAACATGGATGCTCGAATCAAATAACTTTCATGAGGAAACACTTCAAAAAGAAATTCTAGACACCTTTTAGAAAGTCGAAATCAATATCCTTCTACTTGAAGCTGTCAAACAGATTCCAAGGTATGCAAAAAATTTGAAAGATCTTTGCACCAAAAAGAGAATACTTCATGGGAATTAAAGAATCAACTTGGGGAGAAGTGTCTCATCCCTTATCACACCACAGATTCCAACCAAATTTCAAGATCTAGGTATGTTTTCCATTCCATGAACTATTGGTTCATTAAATTTTTCCAATGATTTGTGTGATCTAGGTGATTCAATTAATGTATTTCCTCAATCTGTATACATTTCTTTGTAGATGGGTGACTTAAATCCCACAAGAGTGGTGGTCCATCTTGCAAACATATCCACAGTTTTCCTAGCTAGAGTTCTAGAGGATGTTCTGGTGAAAGTCAATGATCTCTTATTCCCAGCTGACTTCTATGTGCTAAACATAGAAGAAGATAGGAACCCATTACACTCACCCATCATTTTGGGGAGACCATTCTTGAAGACAACCAAAACCATCATCAATTTCCATGAAGGTACACTCACCATGGAATTTGGAGATAGCACTATCCACTTCAACATTTTTAAATCCATGAGGTACCCATCAGATGATCACTCCCTCTTTTAAGTCTCCACTAAAGTTAATACTAAACTCATTGAAGAATCAGGCATGTACCCTGAATTCTTAGACTTAGGAGATATTATTTCCATTAATGAACATGTAAATTCCCAAAACAACGGAGATTCTGATTTAACATGGGAAGAAGATGTAAAGTTTTATTTCATTAATTATTTTTTGATTGATGAGGAATGTGATATTGTTTCTTGTGTGCAAGAGGTCCACCCTTTTGAAGTGTGGAATGTCAACTTAATTTCATCCCTTGAGAATCCCCCTGAACATGAATTAAAACCACTCCCCAATGATTTGAAATATGTGTACCTTATGGAAGGAGATAAATTACCAGTCATAATTGAAAATAATCTATCTAAAACCCAAGAAAAATCTTTGATTGATATTTTGAGAGAGAATATCCAGGAAATAGGGTGGAGATTAGGTGATATCCCAGGAAGAAACCTAAAAATATGCTCACGTATAATTTTTCTTGAGGGAGATTCCAAACCTGTTAGACTGCCACAAAGGAGGCTGAATCCCACCTTGACAGCGGTTGTGAAGAAGGAGATAGAGAAGCTCTTAGAAGCTGGGATCATTTATCCCATTTCAGATTCATGGTGGGTTATACCTATTCATGTTTTTCCTAAAAAAACTAGCCTATCCCCTGTGAGGAATGAAAATTATGAGTTAATACCTATGAGAATTCCAAACAGCTAGAGAGTTTACATTGATTTTATGAAATTAAACCAGGTCACTCGAAAAGTTCATTTCCTTATCCCCTTCATTCACTTCTAGAATTCTTGGTATTTGTGACGGGTTATTTGCAACGGGGTCCCGTCGCAAATAAGTTTTAGTGACGGGGTCCCGTCGCAAATAGCCCGTTGCAGAAAACGCTGTGGAAAATACCATTATTTGTGATGGGATCGTCGCAAATAATCATATTTTTGATGAGAAACATCGTTGTCGCAAATAAGTCTCTGATTATATGTATTATATATATAGAAACTTTTTCACGACAGGCCCGTCGCAAATAGTTTTTGCGACGGGCCCTCATCCCGTCGCAAATATATATATATAACATTCTGTGATGGGCCCGTCACAACAAAGTATTTGTGACGGGCCCGTCACAACAAAGTATTTGCGACGGGCAAGTAGTCTCGTCACAAATATGTTTTTAAAAATATTTAGTTAGACTATTTGTGAGGGGGTCCCGTCTCAAAAGGTCCCGTCGCAAATAATAAATTAATTTTAAAAAAAAATTAATAAAATTACAATTAATGAAAAAATAATATTACTATTATTAAAAAAATAAAAAAAATTAAAATTCTCAATATTCACAAAAAAAATAAAAAAATCATAAAATAATAATAATAATATTATTATTATTATTATTAGTAAATAAACAAACATTAAAAAATATAATACTAAAAAATTATATTTAATAAAATAATATTAATATTATTAAAATAATAAAATAATAAAAAATATTAAAATTCTCAATATTCACAAAAAAATATAACTAAATAATACAATATTAAAAATTAAATTATGTAATATTTGCATCGATTTAAAGAACAAAAAATGTAAATAATTCATATTACAATGTTAAATTCAAATGTTTGTAACATAAAAAAATCACTGGGGTCGTTTTCTGGAGGAGGTGGAGGAGCTGAAAGAGCTGGTAGAGGAAAATCATTCCCTAAACTACGAGTCAGACGGCGCATGTACTCCATCTTCTAGTGATATTGTTACTGCCATCGATGCGTCTCCTCCTCAAGTTGCTGCTGCTGCTGCTGCCATCGACGCATCTGCTCCTCGTAATGCTTCTCCTGTTGTTACTGCAGCTATGACAACCCTCCATTTATTACAAACTAAAATATGATTTATTACATAAAATTTCACTTGATACAATAAGAAGATCGAGAGGTTTAGTGTCTTTAGGGCTTAGGATAATTACATAAAAACATAAAACATGAAATACAACTTATTTATTGAAAACTTCCTTTACATGACCACTACATTCCCTCGTACATACCATTGCATGGGATAACCTAAGGACATGCATAAGAAAAGGGTGGGCTATAAATCCCAGTAAGGCAATAAACATGGAATACATGAGGAGTACAATACATGTTAGACAATAGGAATATCAATATAGCACAAGAGAAACATGGACATAAAGGCATGATAAAGCATGATAATCATAACATGGAAATGTGGCAACAACACTTAACATGGAAATAGCATGAGCCGAGGCTCATTGCACATGGAGCATGAGTAAACCCTCATTGCACATATAGCACGAGTAAACCCTCATTGTAATTTAATTTTCATTATTCAACACTCATTGCACGTTTCGTATCATGATACTATACTTTACCCAATGCAATGGACCATTATAAGGGCACACCCTTCTTAAACATTTCATTCCATGCATAAGTGTGCCACATGGATCATAAAGCATATATTCATAAAACATAATCATTTATTCCATGATAAAGGAATGTGGAATTCATACATGAAACATTATATTCAATAAGTAAATGTGCATAATGGTTATTTCCCTTGATGGAGAAATGGGTATAGTATTCACTACACAATGGCAATGGCTTAGAAAATCGGTGCAATTTCGGCAGCGTAACGGCGTGACATAAGAATTCATAAAAATGGTTGATGAGAGAGAAAGGGGTCCCTCATCATATATACATGTAATGGACAGTAAAGAGGTCATATAGGTACATTTCCCAACAATTGTAATGGAATTTAGATTCATGATACAAAATTATTTCTTGAATATAAATGAAGAGAGAGAAGTTCCTTTCGGAATTTCAGCATTGTAACAAGTGTACATTGGAGGAATTTAATGATAGATAAAGGGGTATCCCATAATTCAAACATAAAGAGTGCAGTATTAGGGAGGTGAGAAACCATACCCCAACATTCATAATTGAAATTAAATGGGAAAAACAACTTAAAGAAAATTGGACAAAAATGATAAAGAAAGAAAAAACCCTTACATGGAAGTGTGCTTCCAAAGGCTAGATAGAGGCTTGGGAGAGGCTTCATGGGAGCTTGGGGAACCTTGGGAAAATTCTAGATAGAGTAGGGCAGAGTTTGGACGAACTCAAAATGTTTTGAGTGAGGAGAAGTGGGAGCTTTGGTGGGTTTATATAGGAAAGGTGAGAGAATTCTTTATTACTTAGGTTTGGGACCCCTTATATTAAATTAATCCAATCCACAGACCATACCCTGGTTTTTGCCCATGGTTTTTTGAAAAGGGAATAAAAAAACAATATTTTATAATGCCAATGTCCTAACTTCTTAAAATAATGAGGTTGCTTATGTGGAGGTGAGTCACACTCCCATGGAAATTAATTTAAAAAGACAAGGTGTTTAATAAGTCTTGAGGGGTCCATTAATTCTTTGAAAAGTAAAGAAAACAAACCCAAAATCACATTATTTTAATGGTAAAACATATATTTGATGAAAATAAAGATTATTGTATTTTATTACATCACTATTGGGTCATTATGATGTCATAAAACACATTATATATTTAAACGGTATTTAATTTTTACCCAAAAATTTGACTGTCTCAGAAAATTATGAAAAATTCACCATTGGATAATTTCGATGTCTTGATTCAATAAATAACATTTATTTTATCTAAATAATTTTCTAAATATGTTAATTTTCACTTTTAAAATAAAAATCGACATTTATCGAAAATTCACGGGTTTTGACAGAAATGGATTTCAAACCTTAATAAAAATTATAATTGCATTCATAAAATTATAAGATCATTTATATTTAATAGAAATTAATTTAATAATAATAATAATATTTTATTAAAATATTATTTAATTCAAAAATCCCTTAATTTAATGAAATATAATTCTTAATTAAATAATAACTAAAAACACTATTTGTACTTTAAAAACTATTTACAATGTATCAAGAAAATGACAAGGAGGTATATTCATTATTATATATAAAAATAATATACATGAACATAGTACTAGCGATTTGTTACATAACCCCTTAAAACATCCACATAAGACCTAAGGGTAAGGTGTGCGATGGTGACAGACTCTTTGGGTGGCTCGGATAACATCGCTCGAGTGGTAATCTCTATCAGCTTCCACTTTTCCCATAGACGGTCCCGTTCGAGCTTGACATTATGAATCTTAGCTTGGGATTGGTCAAGAGCAAAACCCAAGGATTCCACCTCTTTTCTGAACTCTGACAAATGGGCTTCATATGGGGCAATTCTACTGGATGAGGCCAACTCTTCCTTTGTCTGAGTAAATTGGATTTGCTAAAGCCCTATATTTATACTAATCATGTGATCATTGTTCAACGTCTATAAAAGTAATGGTCACAATTCTTAACATAAAAATCAAAGAAGTTTACATTTTATATAAACATAAAAAGACATTTAATTAGATCAAGAGGGATTTCCGTTAATGAAACTTTGGGTCGTTACAATATTCTCCCCTTAAGAAATTTCTCCCTCAAAATTTTCCTTTTCCCACACTAAAACAGATGTGGGTAACTCAGATTCATCATTTCCCTTGATTCCCAAGTTGTTTCATCAAACTTGTGGTTTTGCCACAACACCTTGACAAGGGGCACTGTCTTATTTTGTAGAACTTTTTCTCTACGATCTAAGATCTTCACTGGTTGCTCCTCATAAGAAAGATCATATTCCAATTGTACCACCTCAGAAGAGAGTACATGTGAAGGTCCGGTATGTACTTCCTTAAGAGGGATACATGAAATACATCATGTACTTTGGCCATGGTAGGTGGAAGTGCTAGTCGATAGGCCACAACCCCTACACGATCAAGAATCTCAAAGGGGACGATGTACCTTTGACTTAACTTCCCTTTGTTTCCAAACCTTATGACCTCCTTCCACAGAGATATGCGTAGAAACACCATGTCTCCAACTTTAAACTCTAGGTCTCGTCGACGATTATCTGCATAACTCTTATGTCGACTCTGAACTGCCTTGATATGCTACTGAATGGTTTTCACCTTCTCCGCCATTTCCTCGACCATTTCTGGTCCAAGCAGCTTACGTTCACCAACCTCATCCCAACATGCCAGTGTTCTGCAACTTTTCCCATACAGGGCTTCATATGGTGTCATTTGGATGTTCGAGTGGAAAATATTATTATAAGAGAACTCAACCAGAAGAAGATGTTGATCACATCCTCCTTTAAAGTCCATTGAGCACACTCTCAACATGTCCTCAAGTGTTTGGATAGTCCGCTTAGATTGGCCATCAGTTTGAGGATGATAGGCCGTACTGAAGTTTAGTTCAGTATTCAGAGCATGTTGAAGACTCTTCCAAAACTTAGAGGTGAATCTTGGATCTCAGTGAGACACAATAGATAGTGGTACTCCATGCAACCTTACCACTTCCCTGATATATATCTGTTCCAGTTGATCCAATGAGAAATCCTCTCGAATAGAAATGAAGTGTGCAGTCTTTGTAAGATTATCTATAACAACCCATATTGCATTGTTTCCTTTGGATGTCCTTGGAAGTTTGGTGATAAAGTCCATGGTGAGGTTATCCCATTTCCATTCTGGTATGGGCAATGGTTGCATCATCCCCTTAGACTTCTTCCTCTCTGCCTTCACTTTCTGACACACCAGGCGCTTTGATGTATATCCAGCGATCTCCTTCTTCATATTATCCCACCAGAAGATTTCTTGGAGATCTCGATACATCTTTGTGCTTCCTATGTGAATAGAGAAATTTGAACTATGTGCATCATCCAAAAGTTCCTTCTTCATCTCTGAACTCGATGGAACACATAGTCTTCCAAAATCTCACAGTTCCTTCTTCATTAACATTAAACTCTGAGGATTTCTCTTTTTTGATAGCTTCCACATTTTCTTGAATTTCCACATCATACTTTTGAGCATCCTTTATCCTTTCCAAAAGAGACGGTTGAGCAATAATTTGTGAAAGGATTGATGATGTTCCCTTTTTTATGATTCCCATGTCCATCTTCATCAAGTCTAAGAAGATTGGATAATTCTCAATTCTCATCATTGATAGAATCATTAGGTCCTTTCTACTTAGGGAATCTTACACCTTGTTCTCTTTCCCAGGGTGGTAATGTATTGAATAGTCATAATCCTTGATGATCTCTATCCATCTTCTCTGGTGTATATTAATCTCTTTCTGTGTGAAAATATATTTAAGACTCTTGTGGTCAGTATATATCTCACATTTCTCCCCATAGAAATAATTTCGCAATATTTTCAAGACAAAGATCACCGCTGCTAACTCCAGATCATGCGTTGGATAGTTTTGCTCCTGTATTTTAAACTACCTAGAGGCATATGATATCACTTTATCATTCTGCATCAGCACACAGCCTAAGACCTTCTTTGAAGAATCACTAAATACCACAAAAAGTTCCCCACTTGTGGGTAAAGTGAGCACGAGCGCAGTGATAAGCCTCATTTTCAACTCCTTGAAGCTTTCTTCGCATTCATCACTCCAATCAAACTTTAATCCCTTTCGAGTTAGCTTAGTAAGAGGGTTGGACAGTCGAGAGAAATTTCCCACAAATCGTCGATAATATCCAGCTAAACCCAAGAAGCTACGAATATCCGTTATCGATGTTGGCCTCAGCCATCCCTAAATTGCATCTGTTTTGGAGGGATCCACAAATATCCCATTGCTTGTAATGATATGTCCCAAGAATGAGACCCCCTTCAACCATAAATCACACTTGTTTTACTTTGCATAGAGCTTCTCCTTGTGCAATGTCTCTAGTATAGTTCTTAAATTCTCCTCATGATCCTCTTTGGTTTTGGAGTATATTAGAATATCATCTATAAAGACTACCACAAATTTGTCTATGTAATCTCTAAAGACTTTATTCATCAAGTCCATGAAGATTGTTGGAGCATTGGTGAGTCCGAAAGGCATTACTATGAATTCATAGTGCCCATATCTTGTATGAAAAGCAGTCTTAGGGACATCTTCCTTCATCACCCTTACTTGATAATATCCTGACCGAAAATCTACGTTAGATAAGTATTATTCTCCACGTAGCTGATCAAAAAAGTCATCGATCCGTGGCCGAGGATACTTGTTCTTTATCATGATTTTGTTAAGTTCACGATAATCGATGTAAAGCTGCATTGACCCTTCCTTCTTCTTGAGGAAGAGGACTGGTGCACCCCATGGTGAAGCACTTGGGCGTATAAACCCTTTATCTATATTCTCCTGTAGTTTTTTCTTCAGCTCTTCAAGATCAACGACATCCATTCTATATGGAGTCTTGGATATTGGTAATTCCCCGGGTATAAGTTCAATTGAGAATTCAACATCTCTTATAGGAGGAAGACCAGGCAGTTCCTCGGGAAACACTTCTGCAAATTCCCACATAATAGGAATTTCTTCAAGGATGGTTTCTTCCTTGGACTCAATCATCTGAGCCAGATATCCATACTCATAGGGTAGTAATATCCATGTTTGAGATGATGGAGCTAAAGGAGATTCATCTTCCTCCTTACACTTGTAATGAATCTGGGGTTTATTCTCCATATGGAGTGTGATTTCCCTCTCCCGGCAATTTATGTTGGATCTATATAAGGAAAGACAATCCATGCCAAGAATTGCATCAAATTCCACCAGAGGGATTATGAAGAGGTTCATCGGGAAATTCAATCCGTAGATTATAACAGGGGAGGACTTATATTCTTGGGATGCAATGATTTCCCCATTTGTCGTACTCACTGACATCTTCACTTCCATGATTTGTGGTGGTGCTGGGATTGTTCTACTAAACATTCAGGATATAAAAGAATGCATAGAACCTGAATCAAAAAGTACGTTTTCTATTCTTGAATGAATAACTAGCGTACCTCTCACCACTTTGTTGTCGGGGTTCACTTCAGCAGAAGTGGTGGAAAAAAGATCTTCTTTAATGCCTTGGAGGTTGTTGGTTGCCTTCGAAAACCCTTGGATTAGTGCACTGATTTAAAAAATTCCCCAGTTCTTTGCATTTGTAGCATTGAACAATGTGTTGAGGTTTGAACGGAGCATTCCTCTCCTCTGTCGCAGCCGCGAGTCTTTCTTGCCAACAGTTAACAGCTAGGTTCCCTTCTCTTCCACACCTAAAGCATTTCCTCATCCCCTTGAGGAAATTTCTAGGGTGCTTCTTTCCACACTTTTGGCAAGTGGGGTGCTAGATCTTCTTAGCACTGTTGGATTTATCCATCGGACCACCAGAATTGAAGTCTACCTTACATTTCCTATTCCCATGATACCCTTGTGATTCTCTGATCTCCATTTTGACCTTGAGGGAACATCAGACTATTTTCTCATAGCTGTTGAAGTCACGGATTGTCAATGCTTTCTGCAGGCTAGGATTCAGCCCACCAAAGAAGCGGTCAACTTTGCATTCTAGGGTAACAACAATGCCGGAAGCGTATCGTGCAAGCCTTGTGAAGTTTTCCTCGTACGCTCCAACATATTCTTCGTCTTTTTTCTTGGGGGAAAGGAAATCCCTTTCCATCTTAAGTCGGAGGGTGCGCAGAAAATATTTATCAACAAACATCTTCCAGAAATCCTTCCATTCCAACGCCTTGATCTCCTCCTCAGTATTCATATTTTTGATCAACATCCACCATTTATCATCTTCACCCTCCATACGATAAGCCACCAGGAGAACCTTCTCTTGTTCAGAACATTGAAGGATGGAGTTGATCCATTGTTTAGCGATTGTGGGATCAGATGATCCACTAAAAGTAGGAGGCCATTTTCTCATGAAGCTCTTGATAGCGACTTGTTCTTTCTTAGGGGGGTTGAACATTCCACTTGACCCGTTTTTATATTCAAAACTTGAGTTAGCTGAGAGAGAAGCGTGACAAAGTTCATGATTCCCGCTCCCATTGGATTGGACATCTCATTAGTACAGTAATCACACTGATCTTCACAACGGTTGTTAGCCCGAGTCCTCCTATTACCGGCCATTGGTTGGAATAAAAGGAAAGTTAGGGGTAACACATAAATGGTAATCCAAAGACAAAAGTTGATGACTTATAAATAAACTTTTATTTCCTTAACTCATGAGTCTATAGGCTTCAATCTAGTATTTTCATGATCTACTTTCTAACATATATTCTTAGGGGAAATTTTTTTAATTCCCTTAATAAGGGTTCATACTAAGCTTGAGAATTTTTCAAAACATATCCCCCCGGGAGTGTCATAACCAAGAGTGTATCAAGGACCATTGTCGTGCACCAGTTCCCGTTCGAGTCTAGCTCAAAGCTGTGTTTTCAGGTTTTAGCCCTAGGATACATTTGTGCTAGATCCTCCTCTACCTGCGCATATTCAGATAGGGATGTATTTTCTTGATAAACCACTTACTTAGTACTAACTAAAACTTAGGGATGTGTTTATTATACTTAGTCTTGTCTCTAAGGCTTAACTAGGGTTTTCTAATCCTAATCTCAAAAATAACTGAACCTATCCTCTGATACCAACTATGAAAACCCTGCTTTTATTACAAACATAAACATGATTTATTACATAAAACTTCACTTGATACAACAAGAATATCGAGAGGTTTAGTGTCTTTGGGGATTAGGAACATTACATAAAAACTTAAAACATGAAATAAAACTTCTTTATTGAAAAATTCCTTTAAATGACCACTACATTCCCTCGTACTTAGCATTGAATGGGATAACCTGAGGACATGCATAAGAAAATGGTGAGTTATAAAGCCCAGTAAGGGAATAAACATTGAATACATGAGGAGTACAATACATGTTAGACAATAGTAATATCAATAGAGAACAAGAGAAACATGGACATAAATCCATGATAAAGCATGATAATCATAACATGGAAATATGGCAACAACACTTTACATGGAATTAGCATGAGCCAAGGCTCATTGCACATAGAGCATGAGTAAACCATCATTGCACATGAATCGTGAGTAAACCCTCATTGCACTTTAATTAGAATGAGTCAACACTCATTGCACATGACATATCATGATACTATACATTATCCAATGCATTGGAGCACTATAAGGGTTCACCCTTCTTAAACATTTCATTTCATGCATAAGTGTGCCACATCAGTCATAAAGCATGGATTCATAAAACATAATCATTTATTCCACGATAAAGGAATGTGAAATTCATAAATGAAACTTTATAGTCAATAAGTAAATTTGAATAAAGGTGAATACCCTTGATGGAGAAATGGCTATGGTATTCACTACACAATGGCATTGGCTTAGAAAATCGGTGTGATTTCGGCAGTGTAACGGCGTGACATAAGAATTCATAAAAATGTTTGATGGGAGAGAAAGGGGTTCTTCATCACATTTTCATGTAATTTACAGTAAGGAGGTAATATAGGTACATTTCCCAACAATTTTAAAGGAATTTAGATTCATGATACAAAATTATTTCTTGAATGTAAATGAGGAGAGAGAAGTTCCTTTCAGAATTTCAGCATAGTAACGGGTGTACATATGAGGAATTTAATGAGAGAGAAAGGGGTATCCAATTTTTCAAACATAAATATGGAAGTATGAGGGAGGTGTGAAACCATACCCCAACATTCATAATTGAAATTAAATGGTCAAAAAAACTTAAAGAAAATTGGACAAAAATGAGAAAGGAAGAAAAAACCCTTACTTGGAAGTGTGCTTCCAAAGGCTAGAGAGAGGCTTGTGAGAGGCTTCTTGGGAGATTGGGGCACCTTGAGAGGATTCTAGAGAGAGTAGGGAAGAGGTTTGATGAACTCAAAAGGTTTTGAGTGAGAAGGAAGTGGGAGCTTGGGTGGGTTTATATAGGAAAGGTGAGGGAATTCTTTATTATTTAGGTTTGGGACCCCTTATATTAAATTAATCCAAACCACAAACCATACCATGGTTTTTTTCCAATGGATTTTGGAAAATGGAAGAGTAAAAAAATATTTTATAAGGAAAAAGTCATAACTTCTTAAAATAATGAGGTTGCTTATGTGGAGGTGAGTCACACTCCCATGGAAATTAATTTAAAAAGATAAGGTGTTTAATAAGTCTTGAGGGGTCCATTAATTCTTTGAAAAGTAAGTCAAACAAACCCAAAATCACATTATTTTAATGGTAAAACATATATTGTCCGAAAATAAATATTATAGTATTTTATTACATCACTATTGGGTCATTATGATTTCATAAAACACATTATATATTTAAATGGTATTTAATTTTTACCCAAAAATTTGACAATCTCAGAAAATTATGAAAAATTCACCGTTGGATAGTTTTGACATCCTGATTCTAGAAATAACATTTATTTTATCTAAATAATTTTCAAAATATGTTAATTTTCACTTTTAATATAAAAACCGACATTTATCGAAAATTCACGGATTTTGACAGAAATGGCTTTCAAACCTTAATAAAAATTATAATTGCATTCATAAAATTATAAGATCATTTATATTTAATAAAAATTAATTTAATAATAATAATAATAATTTATTATAATTTTATTTAATTCAAATAAACCTTAATTTAATAAAATAGAATTCTTAATTAAATAATAACTAAAAACACTATTTGTACTTAAAAAACTATTTACAATGTATCGAAAAAATGACAAGGAGGTATATTCATTATTATATACAAAAATAATATACATGAACATAGTACTAGCGATTTGTTACACAACCCCTTAAAACAACTGTATAAGACCTAAGGGTAAGGTGTGCGATGGCGACAGACTCTTGGGGTGGCTCGGATAACATCGCTCGAGTGGTAATCTCTATCAACTTCCACTTTTCCCGTAGACGGTCTCGTTTGAGCTTGAAATGATGAATCTCAGCTTGGGCTTGGTAAAGAGCGAATCCCAAGGATGCCACCTCATTTCCGAGCTTCAAAAAATGGGCTTTGTATGGTGCAATTCTACTGGATGAGGCCATTTCTTCCTTTGTCTAAGTAAATTGGATTTGTTAAAGCACTATATTTTTACTAATCATGTGATCACTGTTCAACGGATATAAAAGTAACGGTCACAATTATTAACATAAAAATCAAAGAAGTTGAAATTTTATATAAACATAAAGAGACATTTAATTTGATCAAGAGGGATTTCCATTAATGAAACTTTGGGTCGTTACAGCCGATGACACATCTCTTCTTACTGCTTCTGCAAAGTATCTATAATCTCAATCTGAGCTCGCAACTGCTCCGGATACTGTGAGCCAGAAGATGATGCCTCTCTGCGAGCTCCTCTCGAGCTGGACGCTGACATCACAGTAGTACCATAATAAGTACCAGGAGTCAAATGAGAGCCGATACAAACTACTCTGCCCTTCTCAAAGCCATACTGAGTCACCTGCATCCATGTCGCCTCATCGATATGGTGAGAATGGGTCTGCTCAGTCGTCTCATCCTGACCCTCAGCCTGTGTCTGAGAGGTCGTAGCCTCATATGACTCCTTCAATTCCAATTTAAAATTAAAATTGTGAAAATATTATATGCAGTTAATTCTCAAACTGAAAAAATAATACTAACCATAATCTGATGCTGGAGATCACCTCTATCTCTCCAGTGGCTGGATCAATGTACACCCTTCGATAAACGTCGAACTCCATAATATCAGGATGATTGACTGCCTACAAAAATATAAAATAAACTATTCATATTTAATGTTATATAAAATATTTAAAAAATATACTTACCAGATGCTCTCTATGTGAACTAAATCTACGTCTACCAGCTAAATGCGTCACCTCCTGTCTCCCCCGGTTCTATCATCCCACTGAAGATTTCCTCTGAAATCCACCACCCAACCAGTGTAAACATAATCCATCCCAAACGTGAGATGAAATGTACTCTGGTCGGTGGGTTCTACATGACTCATCAAATTCTGTCACTCATGCTTTCTTAATGGTTTTCCTTCTAAAATTGTGCAAAAACTAACGGAAATGGTCATGCATAGAAACCTGCCATGTTGCGTGGATAGCGTCGTACATGTTATCATCGATAGGATACCATAAACCCTACAAATAATTTATAATATCAATTTGTTAATAAAATAAATTTCAAAATAAATATTATTTATTTATGTACCATCCAATGATGGAACATGTCGTATCTCACATCAACGAGAATCTGTTCCCATGTGATCCAATGGTGAGAAAAATAATTGCACAATATAGTGCTCCCCTATCCAATAGCTACATGCTCAAAACTGTGAAAAAGGAATGAATAATCAAACAATTAGTATATATATAAATAAATTAATGAAATCTAACTAAAATATACAAGTTATCATACCTCCATGTCTATGGATCGAAACCAATATGTGGACGTCTCTCGGGGATAGGGTCAGGAATCATCAGTCATGCAAGACCGCCCCTCCTCCGCATACCCCCTGAACCTCCAGTAGGCTGAGCGTCAGATGATCCAACAACCCCATTATCCAATGGTAGCTCAGCCTCTTCTAACTCACTCAATAGATCAGAGTCCATCTGAAACACCAAATGATTGTTGTTATAAGATAGTTGAAAATAACTATTATATATGGATATATATTAGATATGATTATAACCAGCATTTAACTATGTCAATGTTCATCTTCATCCTCTTCTCCATATCTTTCAATGTAAATGTCTTTATCTTCATCCTCAACATCATCAATATCCATATGAGTTTCAGTTTCAGCCTCTCTTGTCATTTAAAATTCATTTGTAACATCATTAACATCTTCATCACCATTGATCCTTAATTGTGGGGTGTCATCATCGATATTCACATCTCTTTGTGAATCAGATGGATTTTGAGCAGTCTCTTGAAAAATTTCAATTCCTTCCACTTCAGCGGAACCTCATTCATTTTGAGTAAACTTATTTTCCTGAGATTTAATTTTTATTATGCTCCACCAATCGCTCATGTCTCTTGAAGTAGCATAGTACTTTTCATAATAAATTTTATGTTCCTGTTGAGCCAATAAAAAATGGTTCATTTACTGCAAGAAGACTTTTTTATTTACTATCGACGATTCCATGAGTTGGATGAACATGCAAGCCTCTTTCAGTATCTAACCACCAACATTTAAACATTGTTATGTAATTATATCCTAGATAACATAGCTCAATAATTTCATCCAAAATTCCATAAAAGTCAACATCAGTTTCCTTGTGATGTAATCCTCTCAAGAAAACTCCATTGTTCATTGTTTTTTTATTCCCCATATGCATGTGTATGAAATCGAAAACCATTCACCACATATGCATTATAAGATTAAACCATTTTGGATGGTGGGTTACTCAATATACACAGTCCCTTATCAATTTTATCAGGATTTTGAGACACATGAAAATTTGTAAAACAAATATCAATATAATAAATAATAAACAGAATTTATGTTAAACCATCAATAATTTATTTTATCGGTTTTTGAAACCATTGAGAAATTTTTTTCTGTCTGCGTTCTTTAAGAGCAGCTGTTGTAATTTGTGGAAGTTTTTTCTTGATATGATTATCATATAACCTACAAATAAAATAATTTTAAATACTCTAACCTAAATTATAGAATAATTGATAGAAGCACTCAAAGGAAAAAGGATGTCATTTCTTCACAGTTGAGCAGAACATATGTCTGAGCTCTGTAATGTTCATCATCTAAAATCCATCGTTCATGAACTCCACCAAAACCAAGATTTGGCTGATTAAAAACTATTAATTTATTTTCCATGTTGTCCTTAAAATTCCCTTTATTTTTTCCCATGCTATTGTGTTTTGAGATATATTGAGATTCAAAATAATGAGAGCAGAAAAAAACAATTTCCTCTTGCAAATAAGCTTCAGCAATTGAGCCTTCAACTGATGCTTTGTTACGTAAGTTTTTCTTCAATTTTTGCATGCATTTCTTGAATGGGTACATCCATCGAAACTGTACTGGACCTCCACATCAAGCTTCATGTTCCAAATGTAATATCATATGTTCCATTGAGTCAAAGAAAGCCAATGGAAATATTTTTTCCAATTTACATATAATTAGATCAAAATCTTCTTCCAGTTTTCATAGCGCATCGTAGTCTGTTGTCGCTGCACAAATGTCTCAAAAAAATGATATGTCTATTATTGAATCCCAAATCGTATAATTCAACAAACCTTTGAATCCAATCGGCATAATTATTCCCATTATAACATGACAATCATGAATTTTTAATCCATTAATATAACCATTCTTAACACATCTACCCAAATTGGAAGCATAGCCATCTGGAAGTCTGAAATCTGAAATCCATTAACAAAATAATTAGCTACTCTCTTTGGACAGTGTATAAGCTGATTTTGGCTTCATTAACCTCTGTGATTTGACATTTTCAAATAGTTTAAGTTCTGATCGCCTGCAAATTTGTGTAAGATCTACTTGTGCCTTTACAGTATATTTGGTCTTACCTGGTGTATCCAAAACTGTATGAAATAAATTATCAAAACAGTTCTTCTCAATATTCATAACATCCAACATGTGGCAGACCAACAAATCAGACTAATATGGAAGATTCCAAAAAATTCTCCATTTTATCCAATAATGTTATTTCCCAAAGCCATTAATTTTTTGTTGGTTTACTGTTGATCTAAATGTGATGGGGGTAATGAAAATACAACTGATTTTAACTCTGTACCTGAGATCATCTTTGGAGGTTCATACCTTTCAATTGTAGCTTTTCTGAAATGAGATTTTTTCCTCTGAAAAGGATAATCGGTTGGAAGAAATCTACAGTGACAATCAAAATAGTCAGGTTTTTTTCCACTAACAACCATAAAGGCATTTTTTTCTTTCATAAAATAAGGACATGATTTCAGGCGATGTGTACTCCAACCAGATAACTTGTCATATGCTAGAAAGTCACTAATCGTCCACATCAATGTAGTTTTTAATATGAAATTTTGTTTCGCAGCAACATCATATATATTAACACCATCACACTACAATGCATTTACCTCATCAATAGATGGTTTCAAATAAACATCAATATTCTTTTTCGGATATCCTGGGATTAATAGAGTCAAAAATATATAAGGCTCCTTCATCAACATCCATGGAGGAAAATTTTACGAAGTTATAAAGATAGGCCAACATAAATACTGACTACCATAAGAACCAAACGGACAGAAACTGTTAGTAGAAAGATCCAATTGAACATTTCGGGCTTCTATAGCAAAAGACGGATGCAGACTGTCAAAATGTTTCCATGAATCACCATCAGATGGATGATTCAATATTTTATCAGTTGAAATCTTGGTTTTGTGCCATTACATCATTAATGTTGTGTTCTAAGACATAAATAAACACTATAACCTGGGTGTAAGGGGGGAAATATCTCAACTGTTTTACTGGAATCGATCTAGACTTCCCTGGTTGAGCTTCTTTATACCTTGATTGTCCACATGTGGGACAACTATCCAATGACTCATTTTCGCCAGAATATAAGATGCAATCATTTTGAGATGCATGAATAGTCTAATAAATAAGGCCCAGATTATGAATCAGCCTCTTTCTCTCATAGTAATTTGCAGGAAACACATTTCTTTCAAGTAAAAGTGTTTTAACCAAAGAAAATATCTGATCAGAATAGTTGTTTGACATTGCATTATCTGATTTAATAGCCATAAATTTTTCAACTGTTTCTAATTTTCTTATCTTAAAACCATGATATAATACATCCTCAGCAGACCTCAACAACTCATAAAATTCAGATGGTGCCAACTCAGAAGTTAAATCAATATCATCGTGAGTTTTAGTTTATTGCACAGATGGACCTGCAATATCCTGTACTAAATTTTGAAACCCTGATGAATCTGGAATCAAGTTTTTAGGATCTACTCTGCAACTACGTTCACCGTTTTGATACCAAAAAAACATAATCTCGTTGAAACCCAAACCGCAAGAGATTTCCCCAAACCTTATCAAATGTGTAAACCGTTCTCATAGCACATTTTTTACAAGGACACTTAATTATGCCTTCTGAAACAAATTCTGGTTTTGATGATGAAAATGATAAGAAAGCTTCAACACCCTCAATATATACAGGATTTAAACCAGAACCATTTGAATTTTTACACTGATTTATCTAACCTCGATCATCTAATAATGACTGATGTCGACTTCCTTGTTCCATATTTTTCTAAATAAATTATAAAATCATCACTGTTTCTGAATAATTTGAAATTGTAAAAACACTATCTGAAAAAAGAATATAAATAATTTCAACTACTTAATAATTACCATTAATTAAGGGTGACACAATTTCCAGTG
The DNA here is from genome assembly GCA_963277665.1 of Viscum album. Classification (NCBI taxonomy): domain Eukaryota; kingdom Viridiplantae; phylum Streptophyta; class Magnoliopsida; order Santalales; family Viscaceae; genus Viscum; species Viscum album. Next base: position 1,000,725,283 of record OY728135.1, read on the forward strand.
GATTTATGGATACTCTTTTGTCCGACGTCTCATTTAATTGCATCTTTCTCACACAAATTATTGCTAATTATTTCTAATTATTGCTAATTATTCCTAATTATTACAAAGTATTACTAATTATTACAAATTATTACCAATTTTTACTAATTATTAATAATTATTACTAATTATTACAATTTATTACTAATTATTACAATTTATTTCTAATTATTACTAATTATTACAATTTATTTCTAATTTATCCATAATTAGCAATACTTAGAAAAATGAAAACTGCTTTAATAATGAAAGGAAATTTGGTAATCATCATTGTAGCGATGATTACAAATTTTCCCTTCATTATCCAAACAGATTTCGTTTACTAATTATTACTAATAAAAAAATTATATTATTAATATTTAAGAAAAAAAAATTAATATTATTAAAATAAAAAAAATTATAAAATATTAAAATTATCAATATTCTCAAAAAACTTTTCTCTATTCTTAACATGTTCAAATCTCAAAGGGTCCCCAATTGTCAGGTCATGCGTAATAAAAAGTTTGTGTCAGCGATGTCCAATGTAAACTCTATAATTGTACTTGCATGGTTAATCACCTCGCAAGTAGTGTTGCAATAGGATAACCAAAGTAATGTCGTTCTCGTCTCTAAGAAACCTCTCACATGACCCTTTACATAGATCATTCTTAACTACTACAAATATGACTTATAATAGCGCTAAAAACGCCTTTAACAGCGCTAAAAAACGTTGTTAATCTTGGAAAAGATAAAGGGGGGTCCCCTTTATTAGCGCTAATAAAAGTGCTCCTTTATCAGTGCTATTTTTAGAACTGATAAATGTATAATATATCAGTGCAAAAAATAGCACTGATAAACACTACCTTTATCATTTCTATTTTGAGCGCTGATAAAAACTACCTTTATTAGTGCTCAAAATAGTGCTGATATATTATCCATTTATTAGTGCTTAACTAGCGCTGATAAAGGCCAATGATCCTGTGCAAAACCAAAACCTGCACAGAACTTGCACAGAACCTGCAAACATTACAGCACCTGCACACAGCACAAACCACACACGCGCACAGCACAAACAACACCCACACACAAAGCACAGAAGAACAAAAATGCTATATACATTTACTTGAAATCATGAATACAAAACAACACACTGCTATATACATTTCATACAATGTTTAATTTGCTTAGAATTACAATTATCCAATAAACAGTTAAAAAACATTGATGTTCAATCCTTTTTGCATCCATCCGCTCTAACAAATTGTTGTCCATGGCGGCGGTTTCCGAACAAAGCATTCAAACTCAAGAAAAATATTTCACCTACATAAGAAAATAAATATTATGTTAAAATACAATAATGAAATAAATTAAATATTAATATGAAAGAATACATTAATAAAATTTCAATTGTTACCTGTTACAACATTTATTTCCATTAGTTCATAGGTCTAGGAGAGATGACTATAGAGCAAGAGTTCCTTCCCCGTTGTGATGTGATGACCTGGGTAGGTAAATATTTGTGGGATGGTTTGTGGATTGTGGGGACTTTCATGAGGATTTCAGGCTACGATGACACATAGGGGACCCAAGAACATTCCCAAGATATATGCGCTCATGTTAGTCTATATAATAAATGAAAAACACTCATGAAACGGGACCCTGATTTACTCAGATTGTTAGAAAATTACCGAGATTCCTAGATAGTAGAAGAGGACTCACTCTAGTTATACCTACACGATGGATTCATCTTTCTTTTAGCTAATATTGGGATATGTACATCCTATTAGATTCAAAAATAGATTCTATTCCAAATGAGATTGTATAAAAAGAGTAGTGGATACTAGGGGAGAAGTTATATAAAGGAAATGCACTAATGAATGCCTATAAAAGATAGCATAGAGAATGAAGCACCAGGACTCTTACACAATCATTTCAGTACTCAAATAGGTGGGTAGGGAAAGACCTCCATAGCCAGATACCTAGAAAATAGAAAGGGAAGCACTTAGCACACATACAATATTCACCTCACTCTATTCCAAATTAGCGGCATGAGAGGGAGGACTTGGGGAGCTCAGTTAGGATCAGAGGGGAAATACCTCTTCTGGTAAACAAATAGTTATGGACTCAGATATAATGCTCATACTTATATTGATATTTCCCTCTGGAAGAGTACCTTGTAAATATACTCAATCGGGATACCTATCTAGAAAATGACTCCATTTATGCCTTTTGTAAGTCCTACCCCTTACAGAAGGAAGAGGTCTTTCAGCACCTGATTGTAGACCAGCCATAGGAGGTTCTGAAGGAGACCAACCTTTCTAATCTTCTTACAGGACGTAGAAACTACCTAACCTAATGGGGATATAAAAAATTATATTTTCAATGTATAAGATAGACCTTTAGGAACTATAAAAGAGAAGGCAACCAGAGGGAGGATGATAGGTTGATGTTGTTGATCTCTTGTAGGTAGAAAAATACACAAAGACACTAGGCCTCAAGATATTTAGGTTGTAATTAATTTATGATTATGTTAGAAATAATATAATAATATGTGTTAAAGAATGGTATTGCTAAATTGAATTATACTAGTGAGTCACAAAACATAAAATAACCAATTGACCAAGAGACACAATTAGGACAATGCCCTTACCTCAACCAGAATTCCAATAAACTATTTTCAGTTCATAACAACCAAAACTGAGTCCATGATCACATGTATTAATGTCCAAAAACATTAAATTACATAATTAGTTAATTTTAACCAAAAATCCAGCATGGTATAATAGGCGCCAAACTCATCGTGTAATCCAACAAAGCTAGAATGCTGAGAAACTAGGTGTGATCCACTCCTAACGCACCCCTAAGCCTAGAAAACACTAAATCCCCGATCTATATTACTAAATTTATAACAAATTATGCATAAATTTTTGAAAACCCATAAATAAATCTTCCACAAAATATAATCTGCATCAAATAATGATTGATTATTAGTTTATGAAATTTTGAGGCATGCTCTAAGAGTCATATATAAAAATCCCATGAAGAACAATCATTTATCCATACTATGGTATAATAATTACACCTACAAGCCTAAAAAATGAATGAAAATCTGTGAGCAAGATTTTATAGAAGAAAGAAAGATGTAGGAGAAGAAACCACATTGATTCGAAATGATGAACAATCTATAATCCACTCAGGTCTAAGGGGAAGGAAGGAGGGGAATGGGGTTTGACCACCCCCTAAGAAATTGGTGCCCAAACAAAGAAAACTGAGGAGGTTTATAATTTATAAACCCATCAGCCACATAAAAATAAGTTTTAAATCATGTTACATGAAATGAACCAAGTGGTGACATCACTATAGTTTGGGTCCAAAACCTTACTTCACCCCTTTTCCCCATTCACGACCATTATCACCCTATTAAATTCATTCATGTTGTGAATTACCCTTCCACACTATGAGTATCCTAATGCTACTATATTTCAATAGAATGACTACCCAAATCATCCTTGATATCCTCCCAAAACCCAATGACATCCCTATATCCCCAATACATGTCTGAAACACCTATTAGAGACATTAAAACACTTAATAACCCAACCTGAAACCTGGTTCAAAAAATGAAACCATCAATAAATGAAAATTCAATTTCCCTGGGTAATTTCTATCCCACAATGATCCGGGTCATTACACGCTTGGGTTATAAACAAGCTTGTTCTTTTATCTATAGTTCTATAGAGTATCATGGCCACCTCACATTAAAACTAATGCATGAGAAAACTAGTGAATGAAATTTTGTATCAAATTCAATTATTTTAAATAGGGTACTAAATATCATATTCTTAAATCTGGTTCAATTTATACACATTACCCCTCAATCATAATTGGATTAAATATATATTATTTAGTGACTTAGTTTATTTTAATGATCACTTCATCAAAAAAAACTTATGTTGAGTGTTTATTCACACTCTAAGGCATAACATAATCATCTTGGTCAAGATTTTGTTTTGAATCTTATTTCAAGAAACAATAGGATCATCTTGAAGGTCAACAACAACAACCTATCATCCTCGCCTTCCATCAACAGGTTCTCAAATAGGGTTTTTACACTATGTAAGAGTTTAATGTCCTTCTTTTCTTTCTATTGTGCCTATCTAAGTAGACATTCCCTCTGTAAGTACGGAGTGACATGGGTATCCCTATTAGGAGATCATCTCCCAGGGGAAGAAACTCCCTGAGATATTTAGAAAGTGAACCACCTCGATCATAATAAATGATTTATGATGGTTAAAACTTGTTTCATAAAGGGATAAAAGGTCTGGCCAATATATCCATACCTCTAGCCCCCTGTCTCAGGTTGAACTACAGTCACCTCCCCCTACCTGTGTCCCTCGAAGTGATCCCCTTCAGCAACCAGCACCGGCCCTTCCAAGGCATTCACCCTACCAAAAATCACCACAGTTCCCTGGCCATCCTCGACCAACTCTCTACTGACCTCCTCTCCTCTCTCTGATTATCCACCACTTTAGGTTGATCCTCCCTACCACTTCCTTCTATTCTTTCTTCCTCTAGAATAGGTACCACCCTCGCACCAACCTCCAACGCCTTACTCAGGACATCTCCTTCTCCTCGAACAGAGCCAAGACTAGCCACAACCTTCATTCTATAGTCCTCAACCAGTTGTCATTACAGGGCCCTCCCTTATTGAAAACCACCACTGAATGACCCATGCGGTGACAAACAGAACAATAATCCATCCAGTCCTCATAAACCACCTGCTATTTGCACCTATAATCCTCCAATTGTAATCCATATGTGATCAAAAGGTATCCGAGAAGCATCTAATTCTACACAAACCCAGGGATTAATCGGGTGACACACAGCTTCCATTCAAGAATCAGAACATAGATACCTCCCTACGAGATTACCTAGCATGCGAATAATAGTCGGATTCTGAAAAGGCAGTGGAATACCCCACACATCTTCACCTCCAATGGTAAGAGAGTAACCAAATCCAATATATGGATATAGATAATATATATATATATATATTTATATATTTAGTTTGAATAATCCTAAATGAGATGGTAAGGGTAGTGTTGTTAAAGGCGCATGAATCCCCAAGAGGCCTTTGTGCCTTATTGCGTCGCGAGCCTTTGACAACAATGGGTAAGGGGATATCCATCTTATAGCCCATTCAAGGAAGATGTGTAGCGAATAGTTCTAAAAGTCCCTCTACGATACCCATTATCTCATGCATCTACCTAGAAATAATTGTGCAAGTCAAACAACAACACATGTGCTCAAATACAAGTTCAAACAAACAAGATAAAAAACATTGAAATTTCTTAAAAATTAACCAAGGGGTACATGACATGTGAGAGGAACCAAATGGTGTCTGGTACCCCTCCACCTATGGACCATTTCCATGGGGCTACATGGAACCAACTACACACCGTGTGTTCATCATTGTACACAGCGTGTAGTCGGGTTTTCTCATAATTCCCAAATACTATCTCTGCACATTGAATCGGATCCCTCTACTTTAATTTCAGAAATATTTATATTTAGGCCCTATATCTAACTAAAAATTCCTTACTTCAATATTTATTTCTTAAAAGATTAATAATATGAATTTGGGGATAGAAAACATTGAGTAAAAGATTAAGATTTCAATACATCGGAGAATTCTCAATCCACAATTGGTACATATCCATTGAAGGGATCTATATGCTCAGACTATTTAATCAACAAGGGTGTAAACATAAAATTTAATATTCCTACTTGGATATTGGATCATTTTTCATCAAAATCATGTTATCTAATGATTGAAGGAATTCGTTGTGTTCATTGTATCTTGATCTGCTCTAATATGTCATTTCTTCATCATCCAAGGTTATTCACCGAAGAAGTTTGGAGGATAATCAATGATCATATATAGATAACATAAGTAGTATGAATTCAACTTTATCTTATTTTTGTACAATCTTTCATTAGGTATGTTTCCCCTTCATTACTAAACACATCTATATCATCTTCTGAATATGAGTTTCTGTGACAGTCATGGTAGTACTGAAAAAATATAAATACACAAAGGATTAATAAATATTTTAAATGAACTCGTAATTATTTTAGAAAATACCTCTTCAAGGATGCTAGTTTTTTGATGAAATATGATCTCTTTCATAAATTTAAAAACATAATAACTACAGTTCTTTTCATTTGTTTGTTTTGGACACTACATAAACATTGACAATAATAATTAATTTGTTTTGATATGTGATTGGATAGTGAAATTTTATTATATATACCAATATACTTTTCTAGTTGTTGATCTTGTAGGCATTCTTATCCTTAGGCCCTAGATTCATTCCATGCATTAGACAATATTGATGCACCACCCTATCATAACAGAATCCTCATTAAAATATAACATAAATTGTATAACTAGATGTTTAGTTTTAAAATGTTTCATCTAGTGTATTACAAATTAACAAATTCCATCATGTGTGGTCAGTTTGTTGGATATCCATGCATTGAATCCAGAAAATAAATCTTTAGAGTATCCAAATTGACTGCAATCAGCATACAATGGTTCCTAAAAATAGAAAAAAGAATAAGTAAAGAAAGAAATGAAAATATAGTTGATATGATTAAATTGTAGAGTTTTACCCCAGCATCGTTGGTATTAAAAAGAGTCTGTCATCAGTAATTTTTTTTCAAAATGATTTGAGAAGGGATGAAATTATTTCATCCTCTTTATCAGAATCTATTTAGTCTTTTGAAGAGGTGATGTGAGGACTAACGAGTCAAAATTTTTGTTCATGGGGAAATCCCTTCAATTGTTTTTCATATATACTCCTACAAAAAATATAAAATGTATTTAGTCATAATTATCAGAGTATATCAGCTTTTGTAAAATCAAATTATGAAAACATACCTCATGTATACATTTTTAACTGAGGTTCCTAGCCATTCATACTTGAGGAGTTTATTTACATTTTCAGCACTAATGAAATCTGATGTTTCCTCTCTATACATATTTTTTTCAAGAACAACTATGTGAGTATTGTCATCTTTCAACTTTTTATCCACATGATCCTGCAATGATATTAACTGTGGATATAGAACAGGCGGGGTGAAGGTGATCTCAGTACACTGTTTCAATCGGTTGGTTGATCCTTGAGATAGTTTTGAGCTGATATTTCATTTCACCCCACAGTCTTTGTCGTTTTGTAATAACATTCATCGGTTCAGACCTTTTTTCATTAAATATTAAAGGTACAGCTTGAAAAATAAATTGGAAATGGATTCCTTTTTGTCGACAAGTTTTTTTACAAGAACTGTCGTCCATGTGATAAATATTCCTACATATTGTTCAACCATATTAATTTTGTCATCGTCATTTGGAATAGGTAGCTCAGCACCCGTCTCATTAGCTACGTTAATTGATACTATGAGATGATATTTTAGAAGCTGTCTATTGTGTAGCATGTCGTTTTTCGTATTGAACACCATAGCCCTCGCTACAAGGTGATAGGTGGGAGTTGATAGATAAAAATCACAGTCATTTTCACCCTGTGGAATATTATTACAGGAAAGGTATCAATGTCTATATAAATCACATTTCACAAAAACAATTATTAAAACATTGATTACCTCATCTAAGTCAGGTTTTTTAGGGGAATGGCTCTCCTCAAAGCTGATGGGGGTGGGGCAGGATCATCACGCATGGGTTATTATTGAGTAGTTTCTTCTCTTTGCCTCTCCCCCATCAATTTTTCTATCATCTCTCTCTGGTATTGTAATTCTTCTTGAAAAATAGAGAATTTTTCTTGTAGCTTTTCCATTTTTTCATTTTGATCCTCAGCTTGTTTTTGTTTTTGAAAATATGTTCGGGGTGTCACCCCAAAACCTGCACCTCTAACGCGGCCATACTATTCTGGCTGCTTCAAGGCTGCTGAAAGTATGTCTGCATCTGGTGCAGTTTTTGTTGATTCTTGTGACTATTTCAGATAGAAAATATAGAAAAATAATTATTTATTATAATGTAATAGCGATTTAAATAAAATAAAATTTATATTATGTCATACTTACACATATTCCCCACACTTTTTGTGTGTTTTCATCTATCAGTAACCCCTCTTTATTTACATGAGCCTCCTTCCATAGCACATGGCATGGGATGGATATGGCTTTCGATTTCGATTCATCAATCTACATATAAACAGAGAAACATGGTTATGGGGTTGTTTTATGTCACATACAAGTAGTATGGTAGATTTAAAAGAAGTATAAATTTTTTCTCAAGTGCAGTGTACCCCATCCTTGCTTTACGGTAAGGGTACACTGGTTCTGTTGCGCGTTTTTTATTTTCAGCACCTAGTTGTTGATTCATAAATAAAAAACTGTCAATCAGAGTGATGAATACAAGAAAACATCAAACAACGTATTACCCCACACAATGTACCTGAAAAGTCTGCTCCCCATGACGATTGCTAAATGCATCCCACACTCCTTGGGATATCAAGTGTGCGTAAAGAGGAGGTGGGTGCGGCTTGATTTTTCCTTCTGCATCTTTAAGATGATATTTCGTTAAAATTTTGTGGAAACATCTATGAATACTTCCTGAAACTCTTAATACATATTCCGTGTGTGAGGCATCTACTATAAACGCACTCTGCAATGGATGATGAAGAGTAAGTCAATTTTTTGGTATTTTATTTTATTTTAATAAATTAAAAAAATGATATCATAATGTTACCATAATCTATTCCCACATTAGTGTTTTCAGCCCAGTGACAACATGGTGCCACGACTGAACATCAATCGGCACACATTTCCGAGTGATGATTCCAATGTAGCTACTAAAGATGGATCTGTTGGGGTTAACATGTTGGCCTCGCTTATTCCATCCCACCTCAAATTTGATGCCTTTTAATTTTGCCTTAAGGATTTTGGCTAACACTGTCAAACTACGATGCTCTTGTTTTTTTTTGCGCTTTCAGAGTTTCATTTCCTACCATTTCCTCATAAGTATCATCAATATGTTCCCCCAGAGCTCAAGCATCGGCACTGGGACCAGCAGCAATAGGTTGAAAAACATGTTGTACCTCAGCACTAGGACTAGAAACAATAGGTTGAGAAACCTGTTGTTGCTCTGCACTGGGTCCACCAGCATCTGGTTGAGAAACCTGTTGTTGCTCTGTAGTGGGACCACCAGCTACTAGTTGAGAGACATTTTGTGCCATGGGATTGGGCACATCAGCAGGTGCAGAAGTCATTATCTGCAGAAATGGTTTAATATTTAATTTAGATTACATAAAAATAGAATCAAACAGATAATAACATAACGTAACACAATTTATATTATAATAAAAAAATAACCTGATTATTGTACTCCCTTTTTTTTATTTAAAGGCTGAAAATATTTGAATCCTCTGTCGACAATGTAAATCCCTTCATTGTGGTCTCCTCTGACATAAAAAACACTATCTATATTGGGACCACTGTGAAATGATTGTGAAGTCCCTATAAAAATGTCAACCTCCATTGAACTTTCATCTGACCCTTCAGTTGTTTTGGTCGATAATAGAACAATTGACCAATTTTGGATTGCGAGGTCTGGAACATAAAATACTTTTACTACCTGTGATGTCATTATAAATGGTTTGTCTTTCTCCCCTTCATTACTAAAATAAACTTTCATGAATCCTAATTCATCTATTTTAACATCACTCCTGTTATCAACCCACTTGCATTGAAAAATAGGCACTTTTAATTTTGTATAATCTAACTCCCATATTCGTTTGATGATGCCAAAGTATGATATATTCGAATAAATTGGATTTTTGTCCTTAGCACCGGAAACATGCATCAGCTCAGCCACAAGTGTAACCCCACTATTCTGCATGGTACTATCTTCATCATGTTCATTATTATAGAATGTATAACCATTAACTGCATAATCATTGTAATATAATACGTACACTCTTACTCCTCCATCTAGCCATCAAAGTCTTTCTGAAATTGAGTCTGGATTTTCATCTAACTGCTTAAAAATATGGTCTCAAAAGCATCCTATAAACTGTCAATTATGTGTATCTGATATCCATTTTTCATCCCTAGAAGGATTCAAATGCCTAATAATTTCTTTTTGGGTTTGAATATATGGGTCAACGTTGAAACTATTATGAAAAACGTAAAGGTGGGCCTGCTTTCGATCTGTAATATTGATTGTGACAACCTCTCTTCTAGAAATTCATTCACCCTCAAGCCGCTCAGTGTGATGAGATTTTAGTAGGCCAACGATTTCCACACCAGACAGGAATTTGGTACAAAATTCAACGGCTTCCTCAACAATATATTGCTCCGCAATACAACCCTCTGGCCAACTTTGGTTTTTGACATACCCTTTCAAAATCTTCATATACCGTTCAATGGGGTACATCCATCTATAATGTACAGTACCACATAGTCGAATCTCTCTCACCAAATGAACCATCAAATGAACCATCATATCAAAAAATGTCAGTGGGAAGAATATTTCCAATTCACATAATATGACGGCAATTTCTCTTTCCATAGTTGGCAATTTTGTTGGGTCTATAACTTTGTTGCATATAGCTTTGAAGAAGAAACAGAGCTTCGTTAATGTATGGTGTACATTCTTGGGAAAAATTCAATGTAAAGCTATATGAATTAAATCTTGCATCAAAACATGGTAGTCATGTGATTTAAGACCCTTTAATTTTAAATCACCCATTGCCACGATGTTCTTCATATTTTATGAATACCCCTCTGGAACCTTTACGTCATTCAAGAAGTTTAAAAACTAATATCTCTCCTGCCTGGAAAGAGTGTAGGCAGCAGGAGGAATAAATGTTAATTTTTCACCCTTCACTAGTGCCAACTCTTCTCGTATTACCATCTCAACCATGTCCAACATAGCCTTAATTCCATCTTTTGTTTTGTCAGGTGCATTTACCAACGTGCCAATGACACTATCACATACATTTTTTTCAATATTCATAACATCAAGAAAATGTTTGACATACAGACAATTCCAGTACGGTAATTCAAAAAATCTGATCTCTTTTTCCAACCAGTTTTCGTAAGGTTTTTCAAAAATGGTTTAGAAAAAGTTGTGTCCAAATCTTTTAATTTCTCAAACAATTGATCACCTATTAGTGGAGACAGTGTTTTACATTCTTCTGAACTTCCAATGAATGGTGTCATCCAAGATTGGTACTTATGTCGTCGGAGTAGAAACTGGTGATGTCCTAGAAACACGTTTTTTTATGAATGTGTCAACCTAATTGATTGTGTACCTTGTTCTCAAATGGGACACCCTTGAGTTCCTTTAATGCTATATCCTGAAAAATTTCCATAAGAAGGAAAGTCATTTGTTGTCCCGTACAACATGGATTTCAAAGTGAAATATTCATTTTTTAAGCATCATACACCTTAACACCTGAATCCCACAATATTTTCAAATCCTCGGTCAATGGGGCCAAATAAACATAAATATCATTACCCGGTTGTTTTGGTCCTGATATAAGCATTGATAACATGATGTATTTTCATTTGATGCATAACCACGGTGGTAAGTTATAGTTTACCAACATAATTGGCCATGTACTGTGACTGCTGCTTTGAAAACAAAAATGATTCACCCCATCTATAGATAACGTCAGACGAAGGTTTCTCGGCTCGTTCCCAAATTCCGGATACTCATGATCAATAATCTTCCACTGAGTAGAGTCTGTCGGGTGACGTAGTTTCCCATCTTTAATTCATTTATCTTCATGCCATGTCAATTTTCCTACAGTATCCTCACTTCCATATAGGCACTTAAACCTTGGATTGATTGGAAATTACCATACAACTTTCGTAGGACTAGAATCATCTTTCTTATATCAAGAAGCACCACACTTTGGGAATTCATTAAGTGATTTGTGGTCCTTGCGAAACAATATACAGTCATTTGGGCAGGCATGTATTCTTTCAGAGATCATACCCATCGATCATAGAATTCATTTGGCATCATATGTTTAGCTTGGGAGTTCATTATCTTCTGGGAGCTTGTCATTCAAGAGAGAAAGTAGTTCCGTAAAACTGGTGTCACTCCACCCATTGCTTGCTTTCAAATTATACAGCTTCAATACAGCGGACAATGCTGTATATTTAGTGAAACCAGCATATAATGGAGTTTTTCACAACTCTTTAACTTCTCAAACAGTTTTGGGTAATCACGAAGTTCATCTTCAACTATCCTTGTCATTTCCTCAATATGAACTTCATCATCATTCACATCTGTAATCACACCCTTCATACGATCGTCTTCACTATTCACTCTTCTAATCATATCAAATGATCTATAAAATGTCATGTTATCTGAGCCACTACCTACATTTGTTTTTTCCCCATGTTTATTCTAACATGTATCACTTCGATCTATTCCATGACAGATCAGGTGTTCTTCCAACTCCTTTGGACTGATTTGTCTTGAATAACAATAGCGTAAACACGGACAAAGGATTTGAGAAGGGTCACATGCATGATCTTCTACAAACTTTATAAACTCTTTCACGCCATCTCCATACTCTTTTGTCAACCGATTGGCATTCATCCATTCTTTATTCATATTCATCATCTTTATGGGTTTGATATCGAACTTTCTTAATATTATGTTTTAATTAATCAAGTATCATTGTTTGGGTTTTATAAAAACAAATCGTGGTACAAATGCCTTTAACTCATGTGAAATCCATATACATGGTGTGTCTAGTAGGGTGAACATCGTGTATGTATAAGATACCTGATTTAATCTGACCTATATCATATGTATTCCATGTTAGTCTTACAAAGACTGAGTGATGCCTTTGAAAATACATGACATTTAGAACAACTTGAGCTAAAGGCATGTACTTTAGAAACATATTGAGTCACGTCACCAGTTATGCATCACATTTTTGTGGAATACACGGTGTGTAGTCCTTACATGACCACTAGGGGTGTATAGAGTATACACATCAAGTTTCTATGGTATCTATACATGGTGTGAGTGAAGTAAAACACATGTCATATGGTTATACCATTATTTCATGGCATGTACATGTTTTCATGCTGAAGTATATGTCTTGTAGATACATTGTGTGTGACCTAGGTTCACATGATATATAACATTTAAAATAAAACTTATTCCAAGTTTGAGTCCGAAGATTAGTCATGTGGTGTAAAATTTGGAGACAAATGTTGTGTGACATTAAAATCTATATGAAATCCATGTATGGTGAAGCATGTTCCATTTTACAAGACTAGATACCATGTATTTTAAAGTGTATCATAGAGTCCTCTAGAAGTGGTTTTCTAGGATTCAGTGGAATTACACTAGTAACAAAGTGGTTGTTCCATTGAAATGGGTAAAGTTTGGATTGATATTTAATGGTGGAAGAACTAAAATATGGAAAACAAATGGAATATCAATCATTACAACAACTACAACACCATACAAAAACACAATTGTGATCACAATCGCAACACCATACAAACCAAACAATCAAAATTTTAGATTTTAAAAAGCATCCCTTATTCAATTTTGTTTGTTAATTAAGGGGTTATCACATAAGTTTTATCATCTAGGGGTGTTCATTCATAAGTCAAGTATAAATAAATTGCCAATTTTTATATTCCAATGTTCAACAAGAACCAACCAACATTCAATTCATTTAGTGCACAAATAAAGACCACCAACGGCCATGATTTTCAGTGGGGCGTTTAGCCCGTACATTTCATATTATAACTATCAATATCAAACAGTAATAACATGTGAACAAGATGAAACCAATGAGTAATAGGAGAAAACTCACCGTGAAGGTGTCGTTAAGCACACGGGAGAGGTGCGTTCGTGGCAGAGGAGAGGCGCATAACAGAGGAGATTTATAACTGAAAATAAAAAATAAAATAGGGGAAACCCATGAGAATAAAATAATATAAAACTGAGTAAACCATTTACCACATCCCATAAACCCCAAAAGACAATGCATGCAAATAAATTTAAATTTATTGATAGAAATCACTATTTGATCACTAATTTTTATCCAAACCATAGGTGCAAACAAATCCAAATAGGAATCAGAAGGATCACATACCCCGAGAAAAGAAATCCAACCATAATAGTGATCAAGCATAGGACAATGTGAACTAGATGGGATGGAGTGACCCAAAATATCATTGGGATAAAGATCTATCCAAGAGGATAATTTTGTAAAAAATATGAAGCCTCAAGAACTCTATGGATCCCAAAAAACATTTTCTGTGATATTGACACTACATGTAATACATTTACATGTCGTGTAATCCTCTTGACATAGATACACTAGAAAACAAGTCACTTTTTATTTAAAACATTATATTTTTTATTTAAATGATATGTAACCATTACAAAGTTTTTAAAATTTTCACATTGTGCATGCAATTAGTGTGTCATTTTTGGCGGTCATTACATGTCATGTACTCCATTTATACGTCATGAAATTTCTCATAATATAGTAAAAAATCCTGTTTTGTTTCTAAAAATTCCCTAAAGATCACTAAATTTTCCAATACATGTGTCCTCTAAATCCTTTCTCAGTATTCCGCAACAAAACAAATGCAACTAAATGATAAAACATACCTCACATAAAATGTAATGAGACATTCTAATCTCCTGACCATAAATGATTTTCCCCCAGAAATCCCTCAAGATCAGGTATCCTATAATTAAGAAGCACACTACTACCTCATCAATGAGCCATTCCCCCATGTATCGTGCATATATTGTCTGAACTACCACGTTAACTAGACTCGGGGTCATTTAATCATGTAGTACCTTATACTCCAGATTCATAATCTAAATTGGCTGGGGAACCAAAGTATTATCGGGATCAAGATCAACATCCCCCATCTAATCACATGTAAATGATCTTGTATATACCTAATCAAATAGAAAATATTAAACACATCATGGATAGCTATCAAACCAGATGGTAACTGAATCCAATAAGAAATACTCCCTAGTGACCAAATGTCACTTTGTTTATCCCATTAACCGGTGCAAGCAGGCATTGATAACCTTGCCGCTGATGCCCCAAGTGATGTGAAACTATGATAAGGATCTAATCACTAACCTAAAACACCACTAGTTGATTCCAATGGTTCGTATTGAATTTATTATGACTCTGTGTAATGATTAAATTCTTCTAGATCAACTGCACCATCTCTTTCATCTCTTGAACAACACTCGAACCAACTATGGACCACTCTCCCAACTCTTCCTAGTACTAGGGATATCTATATGAATTACCATATAAAGAAATATAGGGATACATCTTTATCACATCTTGATAACAATTATTATAGGGGAAATCAACAAAAGGAAAATTCATTTCCCAATATCCAATGAAATCATGTGAATGATTCTGGAGAGTAACCTCTAGAACATTGACTTCCCTCTCTGTATATATATCCATCTATAGATGATAATGTGTTCATAATTTACCCTGGAAAACTAGTGAAACCTATAATGATTTCCAAAACCTAGATTTCAACCTCAGATCACATTCTGAAACAATTATAGAGGGAACCTCATGAAGTCTCAAAAAATCTAAAAAATACAAGTCTGTGAGTTGTTCCACTTTCATCACCTCATTAATATGAAGGAAGTGCAAATATTTTTTGAGTTGATCAACAACAACCCAAATCGCAACATTCTTCCAAGGAGTTTTTGGAAAACCAATTAAAAATTAATGAAAATATAATCCCACTTCTATATTGGAATGTTTAATGGCTAAAACAACCACACAGGTCTCTAGTGCTCCTCCATAATTCTATAATATGTAAGGAAACATGAATCCAGAACTGTTATTAACTATATCATCCTTTGACTCTTGCAATAACACCTCATGTCAGGATTTTACATGTTCAATTCAAGAAGTAGAAAAAAAAAATACCTGAAAATGAATATCAATAATGGTAGTGGCGGCGGCGGAGGCAGCACCAGAGGCGGAGGCAGCGACGACAGTGAAGGCGACGACGGTGGCAGAGGGGACGACGGTTGCAGCAGCAGGGGCGGAGGCAGCGGCAGTCGTGGAAGTAGGGGTGGGGTCGGAGGTGGCGACAACGACGGCAGAGGAGGATGAGGATGAGGAGGAGGAAGGAGGAGGAGGAGGAGGATGAGGAGGAGGAGGACGAGGTCGTGGCGGACGAGGGGTCTGGTTCAGTTTCTGCGAAATCTTGACCGCGTACGAGCGAGGATGGCCTGTTAGAGTTATTAAATAAAAACCGATGTAACCATTATCAACGCTCATTAAAAGCACTGATAAAGGTATGTTTTATCAGCGTTAAAATAAAAGCGCTGATAAAACACTCATTTATTATCATTTTTTATCACTGATAAAGAGATAACTTTATCAGCACTAAAAAAAGCGCTGATAAATGTTACCTTTTATCAGCGCTTAAAAAAGAGATGATAAAGGGTACACATTTATCATCACTTATTTTAGCACTCATAAATGTATCGTTTATCAGTGATTTTAGATAGCACTAATAAAAGCATACCCCTTTATCACCGCTTTCTGTTTTGCGCTGATAAAGGGCAGCGCTTCCCTTGCCATGTTTTGTGGTAGTTCTTACTAAAAAATTTAAGGTGATATCATTATCTTTCCCTTAAAATTTCAAGAAATAATGGTATATGTAAGGGGTCATGTGAGATAATTCTTATAGATGAGAAGGGCATGACTTCAGTTGTCCTATTGCAACACTAACTGTGAGGTGATCAACTATGCAAGGACAATTATAGAGTTTACATTGGAAATGGATGACACAAACCTTTTATTGCGCATGACCACACAATTGGAGACCCTTTGAGATTTGAAAATGTTAAGAATAGAGAAAAGCATGTTGTGAATATTGATAATTTTAATATATTATAAAATATTATTATTTTAATAATATAAATATTTTTTTCATAAATATTGATAATATAATTTTTTTTATTACTAATTATTACTAATTATTACTAATTATTACTAATTGTTACTAATTATTACTAATTACTACTATTTACTACTAATTACTACTAATTACTACTAATTACTACTAATTACTACTAATTTCTACTAATTACTACTAATTACTACTAATTACTACTAATTACTACTAATTACTACTAATTACTACTAATTACTACTAATTACGACTAATTACTACTAATTACGACTAATTACTACTAATTACTACTAATTACTACTAATTACTACTAGTTACTACTAATTACTACTAATTACTACTAATTATTAGTAATTATTGCTAATTATTACTAATTATTACTAATTATTACTAATTATTACTAATAATATCCATTTATTACAAATTATATCTATTTATTACAAATTATATCTATTTATTACAAATTATATCTATTTACTACAAATTATATCTATTTATTACAAATTATATATATTTATTATTATTTATATCTTTTATTACTATTTATATCTATTTATTGCTATTTATATCTATTTATTACTATTTATTACTATTTATTACTAATTATATCTATTTATTACTAATTATATCTAATTATTAATAATTATATCTAATTATTACTAATTATATCTAATTATTACAAATTATATCTAATTATTACCAATTATATCTAATTAGTACTAATTATATCTAATTATATCTATTTATTACTAATTATTTCTATTTATTACTAATTATATCTATTTATTAATAATTATATCTAATTATTACTAATAATATCTATTTATATCTATTTATTACTAATTATATCTAATTGTTACTAATTATATCTAATTATACCTATTTATTACAAATTATATCTATTTATTGCTAATTATATTTATTTATTGCTAATTATATCTATTTATTGCTAATTATATCTATTTATTGCTAATTATATTTATTTATTGCTAATTATATCTTTTTATTCCTAATTATATCTATTTATTACTAATTATATCTATTTATTACTAATTATATCGAATTAATACTAATTATGACTAATTATTTATAATTATCATTAACAATATCAATTTCTTAGAAGAAATAAATATAAATAAAAAACAATTGAAATCTAATTTAATTACAACTAATAAACAATAATTAAAATTAACATAAAAAACTAAATAAATATATAAAAATAAAATATAAATACCTTA
This sequence comes from Viscum album, assembly GCA_963277665.1. Lineage (NCBI taxonomy): Eukaryota > Viridiplantae > Streptophyta > Magnoliopsida > Santalales > Viscaceae > Viscum > Viscum album. Next base: position 1,000,743,531 of record OY728135.1, read on the forward strand.
AACTTTGATATTCTAAAGGTATTGGCACATTCCAATTTCTCTCGTCTAAAAAATATCAACTAAAGTAAATTTTTTCATTGAAACTAAAAAATGAAGAGAGTGGGAGAGGAAGATCTGAGTGATTTGGGAAAAAATAGGTGGGGGTATATATAGGTTAGATTAGTTGCGATGAGGTTATTTGCGACGGGATACCCAACTCAAATAGTGGTATTTGCGATGGGCCGAGTCGCAAATATCCTCGCCCGCATTAATTACTGTTGGCGGTTAAAAGGTATTTGCTACGGGGCCTGTCGCAAATAGTTCCTACTGACACTTTTTTGTGACGGGACAACATCCCATCGCAAAAATCTATTAACCACCGCCAGGTATTGGCGACGGGCCCCTTCGCAAATAATATTCGCACGATTTGGCGCGTAAGACGCGCCAAACTATTTGCGATGGGAGATGAAATCCCATCGCAAATAATTGGTTATTTGCGACGGGAAAATTTCCCCGTCGCAAATAACTTCCTAGATGGTTTATTTATGACGGGGTTTATTCCCGTCGCAAATATTGATTTTCCCATAGTTAGTGACCAAATGTTAGAGAGATTGGTAGGGAGAACTCATTATTGCTTTTCAGATGGATTTTCAGGTTACTTCAAGGTACCCATTACTCCCGAGGATCAAGAAAAGATGACATTTACATGTCCTTTTGGTACTTTTACATATAAAATAATTCCATTTGGATTATGTAATTATCCATGTATATTTCAGCAGTGCATGGTGAGTATATTTTCAAATCACATTGAAAATTGTTTGGAAGTTTTCTTTGATGATTTCACAGTTTTTGGAGATACTTTTGATCATTGATTGAAAAATCTGGAAAACGTTTTGAAAACATGCATTGAAAAGAAATCTTATTTTAAATTTTTAAAAATGTCATTTCATGGTTAAAAGAGAAATTTTACTTGGTCAGGTCATTTCCCAAAATGGAATTGAAGTGGATAAATCAAAAATTTAAGTGATAAATTCATTGCCTTACCCTACTTGTGTGAAACATGATAGATCATTTTTAGGACATGCAGGATTCTACAGGTGGTTTATCAATGATTTTAGTAATATTTCTCCCCCCCCCTCTAGATTACTTTTGAAAGATTCTAATTTTTATTTCAATGGTGCATGTAGGGAATCCTTTCATGAGTTGAAGAAGAGATTGATTTCACCACCCATCATGCAGTCACCAAATTGGGAAGAATCATTTGAGCTACTTTGTGATGCCTCCAACCAAGCAGTTGGATCAGTCCTTTCTAAGTGAATTTAGGGCAGACCACAAGTCATTTCATATGCCTTGAGAACTTTATATGCGGCCCAATTCAATTACACAACCATAGAAAAAGAGTTCTTAGTAGTTGTTTTTGCTTTAGAAGGATTTAGATCATATCTTCTTGGAACTAAAATCATTGTGTTTTATGATCATGTAGATTTGAGGTACTTGATGAAGAAAGATGATACTAAACCAAGGTTATTGAGATGGATGATACTACTGCAGGAGTTCAATATAAAAATCAATGATAAGAAGTGATCTGAGAATTAAGGGGCCGATCACTTAAGTAGACTGCCAAACATTGCTGAAATTGAAGTTCCAGAAAGAGACCCACTGAATAATCAAATTCCTGGAGAGAATTTGTATAAGGACCCGGCCTTAAAACATTACATAATCTTGAATTAAATGAATAATTCACATTGAAGATCTTTTCAGGTTTAGAGTTTTAGAGAATTAGGCCATAACTATTACATATCAAAAGTTACAGGGTAGACACTTCTACTCAGTTTCCATTTTTTCATAAAATAAAACTCTTGAAAAAAAGAGTCATGTCCAGTTCCATATTTTAGACAGCATGACTTTCCTTGATCCCATCCTTGACCCCATTCCACTTTATTTCCTGTGAAAAACATTTCAAAAACTTGGGATCAGCATAAAAAGCTCAGTAAAGAATACACAAAGAAGGAAACTGTTAGTTTTTCAAAACAACAAGTAAACCATGAATACCTAATCATAAGTAATACTTTTAACCTTTATGAAGTATTAAATACTCTTCACTGAATAAAAGATCATTTCTTACCCTTTTGTAACCAAAATATTACCATAAAACCCATATAAATAACACATGACGTGTAAAGGTAACTTGGAATATAAACATACTTAAATGGAATAACCATACGGTCGACTTCCACACATGTCATGAAATGGAATAGCCATACGGCTGACTTCTATACCCAATTCATTAGAGTTTATAACGTAACCACCCGTCCTGGTATTCATGGAACCACCCGTCATTTGGTTTATCACGTAACCACCCGTCAAATGTCCAAGTACCATTATAAAAACATAAGACATAAAACAAATATAAAGGAAAGAAAACATTTCCACATTTCAATCACAATATATCACATAAATATATTGACATAACAAATCCATTATCAAATCCATTTTCAATACCAAAATAAATAATAGAGTATAAGGTATTTATTTTATTTTTAAAAACATTACAGCTTGTTGAGGAAGCCAAAGATCAAATAATACTCATGGAGGTGGAAAGGTCGTTGTCACCGCATACGTTAAAATAATCATTCCTTTTTGTTGTTTAGTAAAATGCTTCATAGAAAAATATTACCTTTCAATGAAATGAAAATTCAAAGGTGTTTATACAGAGTATAAAAGAAAGTCTTTTATTAACACAAAATATTCCTCAATGTAAGGAGATTGAGACGAAGTTCCTTACCCCGTGTCTGACTTGACTCAATCATTATTTAATCTCCTGAATAATAAACTTAAGTTAATTTCTACTTGCTTTAAAACCTTTTTCAAGTTTATTATTTCTTTTTATATAAATTATTACCATGTTATAAACATTATGAAATCATTTAAGTTAATAACATTCATTTTGTCGATATTTGGTACTTGAGTCAAAAATGGACTTCTTATTATTACAAGTTGTTCATGTGGTCAAAGGTTCATTATATCCAGAATGATATTCATGATTTTGATATCATATATATCATATATATCCATCATATACATGTATTTGTAATAGTACAAAACATTTAGAGGTAAGAAATGAAATGCACCGTTCATGGAGACTGTAAGCCATACGTACGCATGAACGCTACTTCCATTTCTATTTCATATTTAATGGAATTAAAAAAAATGATACATAGTAGTTTTATAATTCTAGTATAGTATCATATATAAAATCATTAACTCCATCCTTTATACGTACCACATATGGTATTAACGAGTCATATCACTTTGAGGGGCGGTAATCCGCACTTCCTCTAATAAGATTATCGTGTTTACCCATAATAGAAACCATAAAGGTATGATATAAAAAAATACAGAAGCATAAAGTAAACATAAACAGAATATATATCACATATAAAAATATTTTCATCTTAATGGCCACCATGAAAGGGGTTAAAAGAAGATTGAACAATCATCTTTTCATGAGGTAGTAATTCGTCACCCATAGAGACAGTATGTTCTTTAACCATTAGAAGAAGGTGTGTGTGTAAGTGTAAATAAAATCATTCTCATAAAAACATACTAGTACATTAAGGATAGTGTTGTTGTTATGGAATCAAATAATAATATTGTTGGGGGGAGTGAATAAGGAAAAATAAAATAAAGAAACTCGAGAGAAGACATTACCTCTAAATCGGGTAACTCTTTTTGATTTGAGAAAAAGGCTTCCTTGGGAAGACTCCTGCCCAAAGTGAGGCTTCTAGGAGTAAGAGAGGGGTGTGGAGAGATAATATGAGAAGAGTTTGGATGATACAAGGGCTTGAGAGGTGTGGGTAAGGGGGTAGAAGTGGGGGCCTTTTATAAGAGGGAGGAGGGGCACTCTTGGAAGGTCATGAAATTTTACTTTATTATAAAATGATTTTTGTATTTTAAAGGTCCCACAATGAAATATTTCTAGGATAAGGTGATAAGTGTTCCAAATACACCCATAAAATAGGTTTTCTACAAGTGTAAGTCTTATATTTTACCTTATCTTTTCGTTTTATTTAAATCGTTCATTAATGAGGTAATCACTACATGATCATGGTGTCATAAATAAATTTATTTATTTAATGTCTAAAAATTATAAAAAAAATACCATGATGTAGGAAATATATTTAGATTTCCAATTTATATTTATAGTATAATATATCATTTATGTAAACAAAATTAAAATTGTTTTACTTAGGTGATACATACTTTGGTTATATTTCTCTTTCTTTAAAAATAATATGATAAATGGTCAGTATCACACTAAAGTGATTCCATGGGGTCCTAAGGTTGGCACAAGTAATACCATTGTCAGACATGACACATCCAAAATGATTTATACACATGTTGGGGTCATTTTATATTATTATGATATTATTTTGTTACCCTTAACTACCTGGTTACTAATTAATCACGATAATTAAAGATAATTACCATCCTTACTATTCATAATTTCCAAAAACAAAAAGGTCATAATTACATAATTTGGAACTTATAATTCCAAATATGAAATCCATTTTACCAAATTTCAAACACAGAAATTGCAGTAATTAATTTCAAAATATTTCCCGTTGTCAAAACAAATAGCGTGTTTTTAAGAAACAATATCTATCAAAAGATTGATAATTTTCTATGTCCAATTTCAAAGTGAAATTAATTATAATGACCGCCATTGGATTAAATGGTAAAAATATATTCTAATTACACTATAAAACCAATTAAAAAGATAATATAACCATATAATTAAATTAGATGACAAAGCAGTTTTGAAGTAAAATACAGTATTTTTTCACTATTCATTAAAAAATGAACTTTATCGGAAAAATTCCAAAAAATTACACAAAGTAAATTTTTATGTCCCCATACTAAATTAAGATTTTATTTGTTCATATATAATGTATTATAGTGACAAAAACTATATTTAATGAGGGTTCGCCATCAAAATACGGTAAATCAACCTTTTAGTGAATATTAGAGAATTTATGCTTAAAATTAGATTTATTCGAATTTTAGGCATCTAACATTTACTAGATAATTGTAAAAACATTTAAAAAACATATATAATCATATTTTAGTTATTTCTATTCATTTCCTCCAATACAACGGCTACGTACTAACTACCATTTAAAATAATATTATTATATGATTAGTGATCAACGTAAGATTTCAAAGAAATCCGTTGTTGCGTATCGGGTACTCTATCGAACATATAAACCCCATTAAAGTAAAATTAATATTTAATTCACAAATATTAATAAATATGAAAATTTATTATTCTTTATTTATCTGGGATGTTACAAGTTGTACTTGATTGAAGGAGAAGATCCCTAGTATGCTGACATGGTCAATTTTCTGGTAACATCTCAGGTCCAATCTCATTTCAATTATCACCAAATTCAAAAAATAAAAGTTGAATCTAGGTATTTAATATGGGATGGTCCATTCCTTTGGAAGATTTTCAATGATCAAGTAATAAAAAGATGTTTACCTAGGAGTGAAGTTAAATCTGTCTTTGATTTTTGTCACACTTTAGCTTGTGGAGGCCACTTTGGACCTCAAAGGACAACAAGGAAGGTTTTAGAATCTGGAATTTACTGGCCCACCATTTTTAAAGATGCTCATGAATTTTTTAAAATATGTGAAAAATGTCATTTTTCAGGAAATATTTCACAGAGACAAGAAATTCCCCAAAATCCATTGAATTTTTGTGACATTTTTGAAGTTTGGGGGATAGATATTATGGGACCTTTCCTGATGTCATTTGGAAATTCGTATATCTTTCTTGAAGTTGATTATGTTTCTCAAAGGGTTAGAAGCAAAAGACACAAGGACTGATGATGCTAAAGTTGTTTTTGATTTTGTCAGGTCTAACATATTTTGTAGGTTTGGAGTGCCCAAAGAAATCATCAGTGATAAGGGGACTCACTTATGCAATTGGAGAATGGAGACTTTGCTGAATAAGTATGGGGTGCATCATAAAACCTCAACTCCCTATCATCCACAGAGTAATGGGCAAGCTGAAGTTTCCAACAGGGAAATCAAAGGAATTTTGGAAAAGACTGTTAATCCAAACATGAAGGATTGGAGCCAAAGGTTGGAAGATACCATATGGGCTTACCGGACAGCTTACAAAAACCCAATTGGAATGAGTCCATGTAGGATGATTTATGGGAAAAGTTTCCACCTACTTGTGGAATTAGAGCATAAGGAGTATTGGACTATGAGGAAAATGAATTTGGACCTTGAAAGTGCTGGGAAGGAAAGAAGATTGAAATTTCAAGAACTTGAGGAAATAATAAGGGAAGCATTTGAAAATTCCAAGATTTACAAAGAGAGAACAAGAGTGGCTCATGACAAGCTGATTCAACAGAAAGACTTCCATTCTAGAGATAAAGTGTTGTTATTCAAATCAAGACTCAATCTAATGCCAGGTAAACTTTGTTCCATATGGGAGGGTCCATTTATAGTTACTCGTGTATATCCTTTCGGTGATGTAAAGATTGTGAAGGATGGAGAGCAAGAGCCATTCCCTATTAATGGGCACAAGATGAAGAAGTTCCATGGGACCATTCCATCAAAACTAGTAGATGAGATCATGCTCCTCCAACCTGTCTATCAATAAGATCCATTAGGTTGTACCTCTCCTTCACACATTCTTGTTGTTGTGATTCATTTTAAAATTATCTTATATGTTAAATTCACTTGAATTAATTGAGGACACTTCATTATTTAAGTGTGGGGGAGGGAGTCTTTATAGTTTAAGATTTTTATTTTGTGTTTGTTTTAAAAAAAATTGTGTTTTCATATTTGTGTGTGTTTATTTTTCAATTTCTGGTGTGTTTTTTAAAAACTTTTGATCTGAAATGATTATCATTACCATTTTTTGAAACCTATTTCAATGAGTGAATCAATCTATTCTATGAAACTGAGCTTAATTGAATGTTGAAATGACTTTGTTTAAAGTTCAATTTTTTTTGAAATTCATGAAAAGTACACTGATTTTTGAATCCCATGTTATATTTCACTGTCTATATCTTTGAAATCACTTTTTTACGAGGCTTCTGAACCATTTTTTTATATTATTTTCATTCACCTCATTTCTTGAGAGAACCAGACCATGCTTTCTTTAACCATAATTTGATTTATTCCTTCCAAAAATTGAGGGTTTAGGGTATGTGTGTTTTAAATGATTGAGGCATTTATTTGGTTTGAAGCCCCCTTTTCAAAATAATCCTTTTCATTATGGCCTACCTTATATATTAATCATTGTATCCCCTAGTGGACATGAATAGCATATTAGGTTAGCCACATTACAATCCAATTCTCCTTATCCAACCTGCTCTTGAAGTGAAATTGAATGATCTAGTTGAGCTTAAGTGTGGGGGAAGTTGTCTTGTGTTGTGCTACCTCATTTTGTGATACTTTGGGTGGAAAATAAATTATTAAAGAGTTGTGTGAGATGCTGAAAAATTATTCTGTTGAAAGCTGTGCATTTTCTAGAGCATTCATGATAAGAGAATTTTTTCATTTCTGGAGCTTCCAATGTAAAAATAAAGTTGTGTCTATCTGGAGAATTAAAAAAAATCATGTTTGAAATGATTGAAATTTTTACTGCTAAAATATTGAGCTGATTGAATGATTATGGATCCTATTTTCTACAAAGGGGAAGAGAAGGAGACCATATTTGAGTGAAAATTAGAATCTTGCAATTTTGCTTCATAAAGAGCCAAGCCCTCCTTTTTCGGCCTCAGAATTTTTAACATGTAAATCCTACCAACCGAAAGCCACAGAACAACCTTGAAAAGTCCTCATGAGAAACACATGTCCTTGACTCACATCGGGTGTATAAGTAGGAATTTATCAAGCCTATGGTGAATTTTTTGTGAGCTTGGATGAGAAAAACCTTGTTGAGCATTTACATTTGTGAGATGAGAGAAAATTCATGTGTGGTAGGTTTTTTGTGTGCATGGGATAAAAAATGAAGTGGAAATATATTAAAATATAAAATAGATAACTTGAAATAATTTCTTTTTCATGGGGCATGATATCTTTTTGTTTCTTAGTATGGATTTTATAGATCTCATTGGTATGTGTTTTGGATTTGATTTGATTTTATTTTTACTTGTCCATGAGTCCAAGTGCTAAGTGTGAGGGAATTGATAGATCAAATATTTTAAATTAAATTTACATTTAATTTAATTGTTTTAAACCCTAAAAATTGTTACTCTAAGATGAATTGCTTCATTTTTATGATATTGGGGTTATTTTGAGCTGACCAGTAAAAATGGGTCATTTAGGATATTTAACTATTTTAAATTATTTCTGCAGTATGGCCATAACATATTATAAACTAATCCAAATTTCAAAATTTCTTCTTTTACAGATTCTACACATCCTGGTCTTCATTTCTCCTCTTTGGACCAAAATCTGAATCGACCATATAGAAGCTCCAAAGAATCTCACAATTGGCTCAAGAAAACTGTTTGTTGTTCTGCCTAGTTTTGGTGTGGGGTCCCTAAATCATTCATGGGGGTCCCAATTATTGTGAAATTCTGTGGGGGGACGCAAAAGGAGTTTTGGAGAATCTTTAATGAAGGAAAGGCCGCATGAATGGGCCTTTTAAGGGTTCGTTAAATCACCCTAATCCAGAGGATTGCGATTTGAAGAGTCTGACTGGACAGAATAAATGTTCAGATTAAAACGGCCATAACTCTCGGAATACATGTCCAAATACGCTGAGATTTTTAGGAGACACGCCCAAGATAATTATGAACAACATTAAAGAAGGATAAAATGCATGAAAATGTCATTTAATAGGGATACAATGCCTAAATATCTAGGGGAAAAATTATGGCTATAAAAAGAGAAGAGGTCCTCCCTCTCAAAGCATATCTCTCATTCCATTCCATTCCTTCCGGGACACCAAGGAGAAAATTTTTTTGGCATTGTATTTAATTTAATTTCTTTTTCATAGTATTTTAATTCCTTCTTATTCCCCATTCATCTCGATTACCCTTACCATGGTGGGGTAAACATTTTGAGTGATTTGGGACGAGTTGGTTTTTTACATTTTAATGCTTGAGTTCATGGACGTAATTGAATGAAATTTATTTCTTTTTCAAAGTTATTTTCAATATCTTATAGTGTATTTTATTATAAAGGGTGATATTTCTTGAATATTAATTCCGTTATTGATTTTTTCCTTCTTAAAATAATCATAATCTCCCCCACTAATTTCTGGTTTATATACGCTGGAATAGATCAGGGATTAGTGGTGAACTACTCGATGATCATCAGTACATGTAAAAGGTTTATTGAATGTTATTGATTGTTTGGGATAAAAAAACCTGATCGTGTATTGCCCATTTCAATTAAGGATATTAAATACAACTATTTTACACATTGAAGGAAAATTGACCAAACCAAGATCTTGGTAATGTTTTATATCACCATTATAATTTCACTAAGGAAGTGAGAGGAAATGATTGTGGAAACTCACTTTAATCAACAAAGAATAAGAGGATTGAATTAAATTTAAAAAGTATTGCATTACAATTAGGAAACCTACCCTGACCTAATCAACCTTTTTAATATCATAGTTTTTCAATCATTTGAATTTCAAATTTCATTTCAAAAACACAACATTTTTACCCTCATTTTAAAGTGACAAACAAATTTTGTATTCACTCCTCTTCAGAAGAATTCCTAGGGTTAATCACTAGACTACACTTAAAAAATTTAAAAATTGTTTTTCCACGCCCTACGACAGGTGTGTGTCAGTCCTGAACAATATGTCCCTCACATCTAAGGAGTTGTTCAGCTCATGGAATAATTGGACCAGGATTTCCACTCTAATTTTATTGATTTTATCCATGATCCTTTTGAGCGATATTATAATATTGAGGATTATTTATTGATGTTAATTTCTCGTAAAGGTAAAAAATTAATGGTAGGATCAGATGGATTTATTACTCTATATCCTTGAAAAACTATAAAATCAATAGATTATTTAAATATTTACAAAAAAAATTTACTCGATCCTTAGGGGCATATATAAAAAAAAATACCACACAACTTGTGGATGTTTAAAATATTATTCTTTCCTCTAGAGAAGATTAAATTATAGATATTAATTAACTTATTAATTTTAGAAGTGTTTTAAAGGAAGATCTTAAGGAATTGAAGGAATTTGAATTCTTCAATTCATCTTTCATTGTTGATTTGAAATCATCCACCATATTAAATGGTAATGATGATGATGATGTTTCCCCTATGGTGAGGGATGCATATAATGTTTTGGATGACTTAGGGGAAGAAATTAACACTTATCCTGATGAACATGATTCAACCATGTTCAATAAATACAACTATGGGAAAATCACTATGGAGGTATACCTTTAAATCAGAAAATTGATAATTACCTAGAGAGGAAAAATTTCAAAGAAATAATGACTTCAACATTTGGGATATATAGTGGAAATGATTATCTTCTTATTTTCCTTATTTTAAGACTTATTCCTCATTATTTTTTGTTATATGATCTAGGATGTTTAAATTAGTTTATGATTTATCTATTTTGGATATGATGGTATTTTTTAATGAAGTTTTTAATCTTTTTAATGAGGATACTCAATAGATAATTATGAATCCTATGGATGACTACTGAATTTGTATTGCATTTTATACTATTATATTGATGCTCTTTGTGGATATGATGGAATTCCAAAGTTCAACCTTGATGAGGATAGGGCATGCCTCATTAATCATTATCTGAGTCTTTATGAGTGGATAATTGAAATGTTAATGAGATTTTTCTTCACTTGGATTTTTTAACCATGAATTTGAAACTAGATTTTCAGTTCAATGGTTTTCTACAAAGATGAAGTAATATATTGTTAATGTGGTTGTTGTATATAAATCAATTGATCCACCTCCTCATTTTATAATAAGGCTTATGGAGGTTTCAGACTAATGATGCTTTCTGGGTTGATGGCACACTATTTTTGGATAGGTTTTATGTTATGTGTTATTTCATATATTCTTTTACCCCAATTATATGTTTCATCCATATTTACCTAATGGTGTAACATCATTAAAACTCATGAATGTATTGTAACTTGATTATTTGTAATAAATTTCATTAGGACATAATTTGGGATACCAATTCATGTCTTAGAATATTTATAAAATACGATCTTCAATAAGACAAAGGGATTATTTATGAAATATGATGGAAAAATGAAATAGGTCAAATATTAGGAATTTATGAAATTTTTATGTATCAAAGATAATTTATCCCAAATTTAATCTGAAAAGAAAATTAAGAAAATTATATTATAATAAAATTTTAAAAGGAGATATGAAATCTATATTGAGTTCTTATAAGGATTCTAGTGATTATTATCATTTTAACTCTGAAGATCATTATTCAAATAAAAAAATACGTCTCTTAAGGATTATACTAAAGAGGTATAATAATTATTCACCCCTATTTTTAAAACAAAAAATTATTTTTTTTGATGAAATAAAAGTGTATTATTTCATGCGTGAAAGATAAATATGATACATTAAAGAAAGAACATATAAATCCTATAAAATAATATGAAACTTTTCTTATTAAAGATTAATTTTTTAAAAAATATTTTAGAATTTAATTCTAGAAATGATAAAGCTAAGATTTCATGTTCTTTACATGACAGTGTAATTACCTATTTAATAATTTATGATGATTCTTTAAAATTAGATTCTAGTGTTGTCACTAAAGGGTGGGATTACCATAAGAATCATTTTTTACATCAAATTAAATAAATATAAAATTGTATTTTTAAGTAATAGTGATAATTTAAATCATAATAAGAATAATTTTATGCCTAGTTTGAAAATAAAATGCATGTCTATCCTTACTTGTTTTCACTGTGGTATTATTGGACATTATACTAATGAATGATGAACTAAAATTACTCAATTTTGTGGTGTTAAAAATGCCTATTTTTTTAAAATGTTTTATCTAAATTTAATTATGAAATTTATATTAAAAAAATGTAGATTTGGATGCTTAAATAACTTATTTCAAGTAGTGTTGGACCGAAAAGCATATAGCTACCAAGCATATACTTGTTTGATATTTTATGGAAAATGAGAAAAAAAAACAATGTTAAATGTTACATTAAGAGAGGACTCTCAAAAATACATCAATTAATACTTATTAAAATTATATTCCTTGTGAAATTAATGGAATTCAAAGAGATAATTCTAGATAAAATATCATTAGAGTTTGAATTATTGTAAAGTTATAATCAGTTCTCCTCAATAATGTACATCATGATGAAGTTTTATGGATGAGCATGGGTTGACAATGTTTTTGGGGTATGTACAACACAATGGTGATAGATAGGGATGGAGGGCCAAACATCTTGTAGGAAACATGGGTGGCTAGTCCTTACGTGGATGACAGCCAGGTCTAGGAGAGTCTGTTTTCGATGATGATGATGTGGGTGGAGGGGGTTTGGTGGGCTAGTTGACAATGACAACATGGTCGATGTGCACTACACACAATCTTGGTAGGAAATAGGTGACGTGGTGACAACAAGGGAGTTAAGGGAAATGTGTCCACACACAGCCGACGACAGAACTTAGCAGACTGGTTTTAGGAGGTTTATGGGAGGAGGTGTGTGGGGCAGTGAGGCTGCACACGAGATATAGTATATCCTATGGGTCAAGGCCAATTAAGTCCATGTAATGTTCTTTCATGCCCATGGGGCCTTCGGGTCATGTTTCATGGGACATTTTCTCCATGGGCCTATGGTTCATATAATGAGTTCCTCTCTACTTAGAAAGAAAGAGGTGTTTTCTTTTTTAAATAAAAAGTGGTCTTCACCAGCCTATTTTAAAAAATAAAAAAACTACTAATAATAACTAATATGATGATCATTAACTGCTACACTACTTTTTATAGGGGTAATCTTTCACTAATATGTTATTATTTTTCTCCAATATTTGTTTATCTAATATATTATTTTATGTTTTGTAATGATAACTTGAGTTATTAAATTAAAATTTAACCAAAATCTATACCCTTTAACGTTTTATTTACTAGAATATTGGCATGATCTTATTTGGAAGTTGTTATTTTTATGGTGATCATGTGTTTATTTTCTTATCATTTGGTTTAATAATATGTTATACACTGCTTTATTATTTCATGTGTTGGAATGTTAACTTAAATTATTTAGTCTTGGTCATATACTGTGATTTATTGTATATCATTAGTATTAATGATAAGTAATAATATGATTATATTTAATTATTTTAGTATATTTATTTTAACACACCGAATATCATTTATTTATACTTTTTTGGGAAAAAAATTGTTTAAGGGGGATATTTCCTTCTTGTTTATCATGTGTTAACTATTTTTTGTTAGTATAAACTAAACTATATGTTTTCTATTTAATTTACTGTACAATTTTTATCTAATCTTTTAATATTTTTAGTATGTTTCATGGAACCTAATTTTTTTTTGTATTATACCGGAGGAGTTCACTTTATGAGGATTAATTATTCTTTATTTTAATAATGGAAACATATATTAAGGTATAGTATATATTACAATTTTAATATTTATTAAGAAACATTGTCATTATGTATGATTTTTGGAACAGTTACTATTTTCATGACTGTTTATTTCATGGTTGATGTTTGCTACATTTTTTTGAAATTAATATTCTTTATTATTGAAGTATTATAGTTCTTTTTATTTTTTATTATTTATTGAAATGGGTAGATTATGTTCACATATCCCTATTTATTATGTTATATTATGTTATTTTTTATACCTGAACTTCCCTTTATTATCTTATCTTTTCAATCATTATAAAAATGGGGAGAGTGTTTTTGGGTTGTTTAATTATTTAAATGGGAAGAATGTTGAGTCATGCTTCACCACTTTTTGTGTATTGATAATTATATGCCTCATCTAGATTTGATTTATATGCATTACATATTTTCTAACAATTTGATTTATATTTTTTACATGTTCCCTCTCAATTAGATTTATATGTTTTGATAATTACTATTCCCTCTAATGATTCCTTATAAAAATATTATTTTTCATTATTTTTATTTATTATCGATATTTATTATTTATTCATTATTCTTGTTCAAAACTATTCCTGAATTATTATTCAATAAATAAAAAAATGTTGAATAATTTTGTTACGTAAAGGAACTTTACTTATGAATTTAAATCCATTATATATTCTAAAAAATTGGAATTTCCATTTTGAATTAGAATTTTCTCAAAAGAAGTACCCTTACATATGAAAATATAAAAACATATTACTATTTTTTGTGATATCAATGTGAAGTTTACTCTTATGCATAATGATTATTTTAAGATTGTAAATGTTTTTAACATTTATGTATATGAAAATAAATATTATAAGACTCTTATTTATGTAATTTGGTGTATTTAGATTTTGTAAATGGAATACTCATATGTATTTGTGATTTAATTTTACATATGAATCCATATTCTTAGATGAATAGTTTATAATAGATAAAATTCATAATTTTACTTTACATATTCATAGGATACTTTTATATATGACTTGAGTTACAAAGTGTTGACCTTTATTTATCCAGATTGTATTACCTTTACATATAAAGATACATGATAAAGACTTATCAAATATTATTTATGATAGATATTGTGCCACTATCTATTATAGATAATTTTGTAAATGCTTATGTAAATATTAAAAACTGATTGACCTGGAGGATTTAAATTAATATTCTCACCAATGATATTATAGTTATTATTTCAAGAAATAAGTTCTCAATGTTTATGAATATTTTGAGATGCTTATTTTTTGTGAGAGGATTTAAATTTTTTTTTTGAATTTATTTAAAGTATTTTGATCAAGTTTATTTGAATATTTATTTTGAAGAAGAATTTTGATAGTGTATATCATAGTATCATGTATATGATTATGGATTGATTTTAATTATGTTATTTGGAATAGAATCTAGATAAATTAATACTACAATAGTTATAATTATTTTAGTATTATATATATTATTATAGAGAGGTTTATGAAAGTTACAAAAGACAACAATAGAAAGTTACAGAAATCCAAAAAGAATAAATAAAGTATAAAAATTGTGAATATTCAATAATTCTCATAATATTAATTTTAAATATTACTTTATGACTGAAATAAAGATAAGAACAAAATAGATAATGATAATGGAGGAGTAAAAATTAATCTTGTTTTTGTTTTATTACATTTATGATTTAACTAAAATCTTTTTCCAAGCCAAACTTTGATGACTTATATGTTATCCGGAGGAAGAATCCATCAGTATAAATTCCTAGAGATCATAAATTTGTATTGATTTGTACTCATATTTCTACATCAAAATTATTTCTATTATACGATTTATCCTCTTGCACTCAACTATGGGTGACTAAGAGTCAGCTACTTGTACTCATTTTTGAGATTTGTGGGAAAATAACTAAAGACACGATATAAGACTTTTTGTATGGGAGAGAATGGTAAAATCTTTTGGAACATTACATTATGTGATAGATGCTTGAACTCAGTTGTGAGAAACCTATGAAAAGTACTTGAATACTAATCATCAAGACTATATGATGTGTCGGTGGAGTAGACTGGAGGGATATTCATTATACACTTGAATCATTTTAACTATATTTTATGTCATCCTATTTGTTAAATTTTATTCTCATTTTATAATCTAATTAGAAGAGAAATGGTGTATTAAAACTAAATCAAATATGGAAGTCTTAATTTGGTGAGGGTATTAGAACAACCTCTCATATCACCTATGGGGTGAACAACATCCTTTAAAATAAAACATGATGGCCATTATCATATACCCTTTACAGAGGGGTATATTTATAAATAATATGATCTCTCTATAACTCCCTCTCAATATTTTATAACTAATACTTCTATACATATAGATAATTATTTCACAATCAACCAATATAATAAAGGTTCATCAGTAACTTTATGACACCCCAGTACCAGGAGTCCAGTCAACAATGCCTAGACTAGTGGTGTGTGCATGTACTTAGGCATGCCTCCCTATACACAAAAAGTATTCCAACTAGTAGTGAGGTCATATCATATGATAGTATAGATACTACATCATCTGGTGATAATAATAAATATAATAATACAATAAAACTAATAATTTAAATATAGAGAAAGAAATAGATAAAAATAAACAGTAATAATGAGAAAAAAATACATATGAAAATCTAAATAATATATAAATATCATTCTAATAATATAGGGGTCATGGAAATATCCCAAAGGCTGACCATATATATATGTTCAAAAAATAAAAAAATGATCACTCGCCCAACACTAAGGAACCACATGGCTAGTCATCCAAAATCCATGTCATCGGTCCCATGCACCATCTACATGCCTCTATCCACTAATATCATAGAATATTCATTTTCACCTTATCTATACACAAATCCATTAATTTAAAATATTTCTTGAAGGTCCCAAATAGGGTTTGAATATAAACTTCATTATCCACCACTAACGGTGTCCCTAAATTATATACATAAATATAACAATGAGTGAAAAAAATATAAATAAACAAAAATCAACTATTTCACAAAACCGTATCCCCTTATGCTCAATATCCACAGGTAAGCCTTTACATTCCTCATCCAATTCCATAATGAAACAATAAATTTTCTATCTTCTATTACAAAATAACCCTTCTCTTTCCAACTAATCTCATGAAATAAGATGTTGTATGACTAAAATAACCACATATCCATTTATTTTATCCTGACACCTAAAATTCATGTCCAAAATACATGACAATACCCATATATCTAAGTACCTTCCCATATTAGCCATATAAACAAAAATCTTCATCCCCCAACTGGTGGTCTCAACTACTACCATCAGTGGCATTCTACAGTGATCACCTTTTCTATACTAATGGTCAACACTATACCCCTTTTGATTAATCTACACATACCTCCACCCACAAATATTGGCCATCACCACCAATCAAGGCCCTATCCTATGTAAAAATGATCACAAAATCCCCACCAGAAACCCACAATGAGTGGATTCAGCACTACCTAGGGTACACCACCTGCAAACCATTATTTCCACCTATGAACCTTGTTGATCAACATTAGAATTAGTCAACACCATCCTCTTCAGCCAACCAAACTACATCACTATATAATGGATGATTGACATCACCCACAATCATTTGGTACACTCCCAACATGTTCTCATGGAACCATCTCATCCATCATATCATGAAAAAATTTCCATAAGTGACATCATAACACTTAACTAACCATGGAACTCCCATATCATGCAACCCATGCCATACCAGGATGAATAACATCATTTTATACATGATAATACCCTATGGTATCTCTTAATAACAATAAAAACTCTTGTTTTTTCGTAACTAGTCTCACCAGGACCACCTCACACACACCCACTTACCACCTATCAAATAACACAAAGATAATATAGGAATAATCTACACATTTACTACTTGGATTTTTCAAGTCTTCACTTATTAATAAACATCATATAGTTCATCCCTAATAGAATTATTTCATAAAATTTTAAAAAGTACGTAAAATTAGGTTTTGGGTATAATAATGAAGAAATAGAATGAAATAAAAAAAAACTAGTTATATATGAACTTTTAGTCTTACCCATATCTCCCTCATACCAAAGATAGTATGAAATTTTAATGAGAAAACCTCCCTTAAATAAGAAGAAGAAATCATGAATACCCATTGGGTGTTTATTTGTTGAACATGGAATGAGGAAGCCCAATTTTCTCTTAAAGAACTATTTTTAATCATTTATTTCATATTTAGAATGTTCTAGAAATATGGCCCATCAAAGCCATTTTTTGGAAAATATCGTTACATTTCTCATCCTATAAACACTATTCATTAAAAAAATTGAAAAATACTATAACCTTAACAACACATACTTACTATCCAACCATTCTAGCACAACCTTGATAGCCCAAACTTAATAACACAAACTTATTAGCATAACCTTACTATAAAACAATTACTAGAACAACCATACTAGAAAACAACCTTACTAGCAGAATGTCACTAAAAAAAACCATACTAGAAAACCTTACTTGAAAACAACCTTACTAGCAAAAACTTCTAGCAAAAGAACCTTACTATAACAACATTACAAGAAATAAACCTTACTATCATAGTGATACTGGTCAATAACCTTAGTATCACAACATTACTTGGAAAACCTTACCAGTGAAAAAACTTACTAGAACAACCCTAGTAGCTGAAAACCTTTCTAGTATAGCCTTACTAGGATGACCTAACTAGAAAAAATCCCAACTAGAACAACCTTATAAGAAATTATAAACTCAACCAAAATTCAATAAATTTTATACAAGTCAAAAAAGCACATGAAACTCCAAAAAAACTCATTTTTCTCCCTCTAAACATGAAAAAAGTAATATAATGGTAGATACAAATTCTAACACTTAAAACAAAATTTATAAAAAATACACCCCTAAGTGCGTGCTAACTCTGAAGGATCATTCCTTAGCCCACACTAACACTTTCAATGCCCATAAGGTATCCAAAGACAGGAAGCTAATCCAAGTTATGAATTTAATCACTATACTATATACCAAGTATCTTAAATCATACCCACCATATAATAGTTCACCCTAAGCTATCCTAAACACTTACTGACCAACCCTTACCAATACCCGAGAATCAAGTTCTATGCATTAACACAACACTAATATGATTCCAGACATGTTCGTCTCTTTTCTCTAGACTAGCTAAAACCTATTGTAACATCCATAATTTTTACATATGAAACCTTTATATAATTAAATGGATTATCAATGAATTTATTTCATAATCAGTGCAGTGTTTTAGGTGTCATATGACCCCAACATCAATGTAATAAAAATACTAAATATTTCTAAATCATGTACATGTGGTATTTTAGAATAAATGAAACTCCCATTGATTGAATCCTCATATAGAAATTTGAAAAATGTCATTGAATTAAATGTGTGGGGTTTATCCTAAATGGAATATAATCTTTGTACACATCAAGTTTTACAATGATGCATAGTCATCGGAAGATATATGTTGGAATAAATTAATTAAATTTAATAATAAATTTATCATCTAATTAATATCTCTAAACCTAGTTATGAACTATTAAAACTTTTTTATGTAAAATTATCAAGGATTTCCATATAACACTGAGAGACCACCAATGGTTGAAGGGATCCACAGTGGGGAGGCTCTTCATTGAGAAAACAAAGAATTTACGGACCGACGATCAGTTTTCATGGACTTCACAATTGAAGATGGAGTTCTTGGGTCTGATCAATGATTATAGTTCATAATTTTTATTCATATATTATTGACATAATATTCAAGGTAGGTATCCTTATTTTTTGGATTCTATCCATTTTTTTACAATTTCAAGAAATTATTTTTAAAATCTCCTTCAAACCCATTTTTCCTATCATGATCTCATTCACCTATGTTTATTTTTTATTGATTTATAAATTTTCAAATTAAATAAAAATTTATTATTTGATGTCTGAAATAAAGATCATTATATTATTACACATCATCCAAAAATGATTATAAATATGGTGTTTTATCAGTTTTCTCCCATCATTCTTCACATTCTCCATTGTTATCCATATTATGGGTGGTGGTTCAACTTTTTCCGAATGGGTTCGAAATTAAATTGAACCCTTAGATTTATTTGATGTTTTTGCAGATGTATGATGAGGCTTAACTACATTGGAGCATCATGAGTGATGGAAGATATGAGATTTAATATTGGATTGGGATATCCTTTCTCTAATATTAGGTGGTTGGGATTTATTGGATTTGAAAATGACATCTGATTGAGTATTTCAGTTGTAGGAAATAAGCTTTTGACTATGTGAGATCCATGATCAATGCTTCTAGAAAAGTGCAATGGATATTTTGGGGGGAGAATTGATTGAGACTGAGTTTTATAGAAGGATTCATGCCCGCCTCAAATTACCATGTAGTTCAGAAGAACACACATTCTATATCTTGAAATCTCGTAGTTGTTAAGGTTTCTTCTTAACTAAAATATCACACACTGTGTAAAGTTACAACAACACATGTAAAATTTCTTATATATCCAAACCATGTACTAGTATTACACTCCTAAACATCATGTGTGGCATAGAAATCATATATCTTAATCACACCCCATGTAACCTACTCATTTAGTGACACCATGTATAGTGAAGTACACACCTTCAACCCCATGTGGTCCCACATGTCATGTTATCCTTATAAAATATTTTGTAGTTATTCTTTCACATTTCTAGTACAAAATGGGACACGAACTAACTTAGGCTTCAGAGTACACCCTATCTACCACTTTAGGACAAACCATGTGGTTTATCTACGTGAATTCAGCCTCACATATATCCTTTATCAGGACTGGGTATTACTCCATTGTGTAGTCTATTTTTAATTGAATTAAAATTTTTATGTGATGTTGCCTTTTTTGTACATCAGATACATGGAATGTGGTGGTGTTATTTTTTTGATTCATCTATCTCCAATAGTTGAGGAGGAGTCGAGTGTGATCTTGGGAGTGAAATTGGGGTTGTCAATCCTCTGAAGACCCACATAGGTTAGGGCATGGTCCCCAATTTCCTAGTACATATAGGATGGAACCCCTTCATACTCTCCCCAGAGCATCGGTCTCATATATGTGTAGTGGTACCCCCTCATCATTTTTCACTTGATGATGTGGGGTTTTGCCACCCTTCTAGGGTTAGCACGTACATGCCATGATGTGTCATCCACAAGGAATGGGCCCCTTATGTGTTTAGTGTGGTTTACATTATGTTATTGGTTTAAGGGAATCACATATGAATGGATTTAGTGGTATAAAATACATTAACATCAACTATAAAAATAGAGATCCCATATCTCTCTTTGATTGGATTTCTTTGAGAATATCTACCTACGGATTTATATTCTCCAATTTTTTCTTATGGCTAGATTTTAGCATTGATTTTACTATTTCCTTATGTTATTTAAGGACTCCCAGTAGGTATTTATATACTCACCCTTGTATGATATTTACCCGCACATGTCATGTCTTATGTTGATGGTTGTCAACTAGACAATGGATTTTGTTGACCCAGTGTTCATGGAGCATAGCAGCACCTAGTTGAAGAGGATAAATTTAGCAGTCCATTATGGAAGATCATGAGTGATCCCATCTCTTTATTTTCTATTTTCATCAGATTCTAGGTTGTGAACCTTTTTATTTTTGTGGAAATATGTTTTATATTTTGGTTTTTTTTGTTTTTATTACTGTATTATGTTGTATACCTAAAGTTTTTTGTATGTATTTTCACACTCTATTTGATTTTAAATATCTCTACTGTACCACTTTGAATTGATTTTTGGTGTTGTGTGTGTATACAATTACCATAGTATAAGGCTTACCATATGTGTGTTATACATACGAGGAATCTGTTTCCATCCCTTGTCCTATTAGAGGTGGGATTATGGTGTAACTTGTGTCTTATTTTCAATCTAGGAGGGGCTCGTGAATGAGTCATATCAAAGGGGGTTTTATCATAGGGAAATGTTTTATAGATATATGTGTCATGAGGATTGGTTGGGAACGTAGGGTAATATTGTTAAAGTGTCATGGATCTTAGGCCATGGATCCCAATGAATGTACGGTAGTCAATGTATCTATACACCAAGAGTCTGACTACCTACTTGTCGACTTAGAAAGATGATGCACTGGTTATTTGGAATAAATAGTACATGCATTATATAGGAATGGTACATTTAATTTGATATACTTATTGAGTCAGTTTCCAAGATATTATCATCTTACCATTGGTCATCCTGTAAAAAATTTAGGATACAACCATGATGATAGGCAAAAAGAGTTTCATGATGGATTCATGAGGATGACCAACTCAGTGGTGTGGATTTCCTTCAAAGAATTATTCTTTAAGGACACCCTCTTAGTGGGATATGCCCAGTTCCCATTCCCATCAAGTGGAAATTAGATCATGTTATAGTAACCCATGATAGTTACTTTCATCATGCTAAGTATTCGATAGTTATAGTAACTCATGCAACCATCCATCTTCATGTAGTAGCTGGATATTTGTAGATTCTAGTTACAATGCCCATGATAAGGCACTACTCACCAAGATAGAGTTCAATATATTCTTATATGAAGAGTACTACCTATACACATTGAATTTGGTTTATATATAGGAGACATTGGAGTTATGGTTGGGAGATATTACTATTTCTCAGTATGGATCAAGGTTTACTAACCTCATATGTTACTCCCTAGATATGGTGTTGTAAAAATACTTACAAGCAGAGAACTTTGAGTAAGGACTCCATTGAGACATTCAAGATATTTGGGTTCCTCTATTCATTTCCACTTATGTTGGAGTGTAAGAGATGGCCTTGGTGATATATAACTTCCTAGAAGAGGGAAGTTAGAAAGTTGGAGTAGTTAGTGGGAACTATGGGGATGAATCTTTAGATACATACAGTAAAAGCCATTAATTGTGTACCTTGTACTGGAGATGTTCCCATAATTAGTACACTTAGTCTTAGAGATCATCAGTATAAGTATACCATAATGGATCCAGATATTAAATGGATGATCGATATTATTCTTGTAATAGGAATGGTAAAATTTCATGTATATTCATGACATGATATTCTTATGAGAATAGGATGACTATTAATAGACCACCATGGTAGAGGTAATGTTGTGATCATGTGAATTTAATGGTATATTATAGCAGGTCCTGGGGAGGTGGAGCTAGAAATGGGACCAAAAGAGTCCCAAGAGGAGTAGTAGCTGGTGGAGGGTGATGTAATGAGTTACTTTGACCACCCCACTGGGAATAAAATTCATAGTGATAAGATGTGGAGGATTGGGTAATGACCATCTTTAGGCTATTCAGTCATATGAATGAGTGGTATGAGAGATGATTCAAGTTATTATTTGTTTCTTCTTAGATTTATCTCAATGTTTATAGGTACATGAATGATTAATTATTTCATCTATTTATCCCTAGTTTGTGAGATCAAGATTCTATTAGAGATCATAGCCTGACTTATGAGGCCGAACACTCTTACTAGTGGAGATTTTACCATCGCCCTCATCTTCAGACAGTGGTAGTTTTCACTTAGTGGATAATATTTTTCTTGGGATATTTTTATGGATATGATTAAGCCTTAGTACAAATTACTTAGTATATAAATTTTATCCACATTCTATACCAAGTTAGACAATCCCCATAGTAATTAATGGCGAGAGATTCTCCTTTATAATTGAGGTGGACTTTTTTGGCAGAGAAATCAAGGCACTTGTGTTAGAAACTATAGTCCATTTCTCATTAGTTAGTGATATTGGCCCTTAGAGTAGAAAAATAATTTGAAATTTGGTTTCTAAAGATGGTGGAAGTATATATGGTTGTTTATGATAATAAATTTTTCAAGAATACCTCTATAATGGGGTCAACTTGTGTTCCAATTTTAACCCAAGGACAACACTGATATCCTGAAAATCATATTTGATATGCCTTATCGAGATCTAGGATTTAATGGTGTAGTTGTAGGGTATTATGAGGAAATTTTTCATCATATATAGAATATACCCCTAATAAGATCCAGTTTTATTCACCAAAAAGGAAGACGAGTGCTTATATATTGGTGTTTTTTATTAATGCATGAATTAGGTGATGATCAAGAATAAGTACCCCTTTCCATGAATCGATGATATGTTTCACCACTTGAAAAGTGAAAGATTATTTTTGAAGATTGAACACAAATATACATATCCCCAGTTGAAGGTCAATGAGGTGGAAATCTATAAGATTTCATGTTGATGTCTTTATAGGAACTATGAGTTCCTTATGATTCTTTTTGGAGTGAAAAATTTCCCAATTTTTTCATGGGGATCATGAACCAAATATTATTTCCATTCTTGGATCATATTTTAATTTACACATTTCTAGGGTTTTTTATTTCAATGACCGGAGTAGAAATAGACCCCTCGATGATAGAGGTAGTGCCAACTTGGGAACCAACTAAAGAGTGTGACCGAGGTGCAGAGTTTTCTTAGATTGGATATGTATTAGCAGAGGTTTGTGGGGAATTAACTCATAAATCTTCCCCTCTAGCTGCATTGATTGGTAGGGGACAACCTTTCTTTTGGATTAAGTACTGAAATATATCATTTAATGATATGATAATGAGATTTTGGTTTCAATTCCCGACTTTTAAATAGTCTACACTCTTCAGAAGGGAAACATTGAGGTTGATTAACTTATTAGGAAATCTTAGTTACATTTGTTAGAGAAGGTGATAAAGAAAAATGACACTTTTTATCTGATCTTATTTAGAGTTTATAGGATAACTTTCCCTTGGTAGAGTTCAATTAAAATAATATATATCACTCTACTATCGGTATAGATCCATTCAAGGCCTTATATGAGAGAACTTTCAGTCAACCCCTATATTTAGTATAGATGGGTGAGTCATCACTCATAAGACTTGAGCTAGTGTAATTGAAGATAGATAATGTTCAGACGATCCTGCAGTGGATGAAGGCCACTCATTGTCAACATAAATCCTATGAAAACTAATTTCTTAGACCAATGTTTTTTGATCTAGGAAACCATTTATAAAGGAATATCAATGACAAGGTTTAAGGATGGTTGGTTGAGGTAGAATGTTATTCATGAGTGATTCACATATTATACATGTTGCAACAAAGTAGATAAGTGCATAAACTATAACATGGTATTTAAAGGGGTGAGATGGATGTCGAGGGTCAAGCCAAATTTATAAAGTACCTAGTGGAGTTTTTGAATTAGTAAGATATGATCAATTAGGGGTGATCCATCCCACCAGTGTGAGTTCCTTGGTGGAATGGAGATATCTAGGAGTGATCATGGGGCATGAAAGTAAAATATGGAAACAACACCCCTACCTCATCTAGTAGATTTTTTCTTTTCTTAGTAAAAATCCTTAAATGTGGGGAGAGTGTAACAGTCTTAGTTTTCGTATATGAACCCATTGAATAATTCTATGAATTATTATGAAATTTATTTCAGAATAAGTATGGAGTTTCAGGTGATGTTGGACACTAGTATCAGTGTAAAAAAATATTATATGTTTTTATATCATGTGAATATGAAATTTTAGAATAAATTAAAATCATATTTCTCATAACCTTATATAGTAAATCAAAGGCTGTAGTTTAATTTGGAATGTGGGGTTTACCTTAGGTTTGACATAAGATTTTTATGCATCGGACTTCAGGATGATGTGCAGTCCCAGGAGGATATTTGATGGAAAAATTTAAATAAATAAAATAATTAATTTGTTGTCTAATTAATATGTCTAACCCTATTTATGGCCTATTTAAACTCTGTTATTTCTGATTATTATGGATGGACATATAACATTGTGGGACCACCAATGGTTGAAAAGAGACCTCATGTGTGGTTCATTGATGACCGAATAAAGAATTAACATATTAAATATCTATTTTTTTGGATTTCACTATCAATGAAAGTATTCTATAATATCATCATCTAAAATGATGTAGGATTTTTTTAAATATGGATTGATTCTATCTTCAAGGTAGGGGCTGATATTTTATGGATTTTTTCAAATTTTTTATGATTACTGGCATGGATTTTTAAAATCTACTATAAAGCACTATTTCTTATCATGATCACATTCCCCTATGAAATCATGTTTATATTAATTTGGTTTATGAATTTTGATATTAAATCTCCATTTTTTCATTGGAATCTTCAACGATGATCATTAGCCACGTTTATATCATCCAATGGTTATTATAACTTTAGGGGCCCTTCACACCATTCCATGTCATCACCACTCTTATAACTTCGGGGTTTTTTCATGGTTTTCTTATATAATTATTCAAGTATTTTAAGTACTGGACATATTTCAGTTGGTGGTTAGACCTTTTCTATAATGTTTTGAGATTTAATTAAACCCTTAGACGAATTTGATGTGGTTTACTATGTACAATGTTATTTTTTTCATAAGGGAGCATCATGAGTGATGGTGGATATGAGATCTGATATTGGATTGAGGTGCTTTTTCCCTGAGAAGGGACAGTTAGGAAAAATGGTATTCAATTATGATATTTATTCCTATATTTTCATATCCATGAATAAACTTCCATTGATACAAGACCTATTATTGGTACTTTTTGTGAAGTGTAATGGTGATTTTTGTGGAAAGAGTTATGTATATCTACAATTACATCTGTACATGATGTGTTGTTTGGAAGAACACATGTATGGTATCACGGAATCCCATGGAGGGTAGGCTTTCATCCTGACTCAAATATCACATATCATTTGGAGTGACTACACAATATATGACCTTGGATAGATATCCAAACCGTGTGTCAGTTTTACATTCCTAGAATTCTCATTTAGAATACATTCTATATATCACATCCACACCCCATGTACACTACTCATCTAATGAAACTGGGTATAATGAAGTATGAGCCTTGGACCCCTAGTGGTTCCACATAT
The DNA here is from genome assembly GCA_963277665.1 of Viscum album. Classification (NCBI taxonomy): domain Eukaryota; kingdom Viridiplantae; phylum Streptophyta; class Magnoliopsida; order Santalales; family Viscaceae; genus Viscum; species Viscum album. The sequence goes on from OY728135.1 coordinate 1,000,770,252, forward strand.
CATTTCACCCTTATGACACATCATGTACTTATCATTTTACATACCGAGTATAGAAACAGTACATGTCAAGGATTATGATTCAGAGTACATCCTCATGTACCACTTTAGGACACACCGTATAGTTTTTCAATGACTTCTACCTCACATATATGATACACCGGGACAATGAAATGGACCCCCCAAGTAGTCTATTCTTTGAATAATTCTGCATATGAGATGATAGTAGACTTTATTTCAATATCAGATATATGAAATTATGTGGTGTGATTATTCCACTTCCACCATCTTAAATAGAAGTGAAATAGACTCATGTGTGATCTCTAGAGTGGCATCGGTGTTTTCAAATCCCCTAGAAGCACACATAAGTTAGGGAATTGGTCCCCCATTTCTTGGTATAGGTAGGATGGAACCCCTCTGTACTCTCCCCAAAGTGTGGGTCTCTAATCTAAAAATTGTTACTTCCAATTCATAGATTTATATATGGGTTTTGGGTCTTCCATCCTCATGGGGTCAGTACCCCCACACCATGATGTGCCATCAGTGTTGTGTAGGTCCCCTATGGATCTACTGAGGTTTATGTGGGCCAAATGATATCTTGGAAGAACAGATGCATGGATTTGTGGGAAGACTTGGATTTGATACTGGAAGTGAATATTGAGATCACCTATCTCTATTTATTAGGTTTCTTTTACTATATCTACCTATTGAGTTATATTTTCTCCTTTGTTCTGGTGGTTCGATGAGACCATTTATTTTATTTCATTCTTATATTATTTGAGGATTTCTACATGGAATGTGTATACTCAACCAAGCATGGAATTTTCCTACTTATGTTGTGTATTATTTAGATGATTGGGTGTAAAATGGTGGATTTGGTGGACTTGATATTGAATGAACATATAAGTAACTAGTGGCAGTGATTTTGTTTAGTGGTCAATTTCTAGAGATCATCAGTGGGGATCTCTCTTGGTTTTCTCTTTTCATTAGTTTCTAAGTTGGGTCTATTTTATGATTATTCAGGTGTTTTCCCATTTTATTTTTTGGGTCTTGATAACTATACTATGATCAATCCCTAGAGTTCATTGCATTCATTTATATACTCTAGTTGATTTTAGTTATCTTTACCCATTTTCTTTTCATAGAGATTGGTGGTGTGTGTATGTTCCTTACTCTATGGCCTCTCAAATGTGTGTTATTCCAACTTAGTACTAGTATCCATCCTCTGGATGAATAGAATAAGTCATATGGGGTCACCTGTGGCTTACTTCTAGTCCAAGAGATGCCTTGGTCATCGGGTCATGATATCCAGATACGCAACATAAATAAATTATTCCTTCTGTTGAAACTCCACTCCTATGAATCATCTAGTTGGCCACATTATGACCAAACTACTAAATATCCCATCTTTCCCACACCAATAATTATCTTAGAACACCCACGTCTCAGTCATCATCCACATTCAATAGCATATCAAATAAGATATCCATTTAATAACCAAATCATACTTGATATCTATAAAATTTTTAATCACTCTCGATTCTCACACAAATCCAACATCACACCTAATTCTAACATAAATCTTATATTTCTCTTGATTCCCACTTTAAATATTTGATGAAAATGCATTCTAAAATTATCATATACATCCATTATTATCATACTAAAAAAAACCTTGTTAATAATTTTATCATACACACACCTTATTCCCCAATATCCACAATAAAAACAAAAAAAATACTTTCATGCAAGTAGTAACCCTTTGACTTTTATCAATTATATATCCTTCTCTAAATATGTCACTCATCCATATAAATTTACCATAAATCTTGAATTCCTAATCTATTTACTCCCTATTGAGCATAACTCCCCACCAAATATTATCCCCACCACTTGGTATCTCTCCCACTTCTACGTCATCCACATATAGTCATATCCTACCTACTAGTTCTTGATAATGATCATGTTTTTCCTTATATTTTTATGTTTATCCAGGTCTAAGACTCTTATTAGGTCTTGAGGTTGTCCGACAAAAACTCTCTAAATTACCAATATGGTCGCATTCCCTGCACTCAATCAGTAGTCAATCACACTGAGCCTGATCATGTTCTTCCAGCCCATACTATAAGCACAACATCGATGACCCACTCTATAATGGAATCATCGAGCCTCTCCTCTAACTACCATTCTAAATCTCCTCATGGACCCAATTCTAGACAACTAGATCTTTAATACCTATCTAACCTAACCTAATTATCTAGCTTGGTATAGTCCCGTGCTCTAGGTTCAACTCAACTATAAGCACTTAGTTCACCACCTTTGAGAATGATTTCAACAAAAATATGTCAACATGTACCTTAATGGAATGAATTAACCCATCCTCAAATCAATACACCTTTGAAATCTCATACCCCACCAACATTGGTGAAAACTAAAGAAGGTATATAAACATTGTAGTATAATCCATGACCAAAATATCACCTTGTACCAGGTGCATAAATTCATGGGTATTCTCAACCCTCAATGTCTCGCTAAAGAACAAATCAAAGAATATATCCTCAAATTATTTTCAATTTATACCCCCATGCCTATAATCCTACATTTGTACATCCCACAAGTGTTTTTTGGGTCCCCTAGTTATATAAGTAGCCAAGTTCACCCACCACCCTAGGGGGTCTCAATATGAACAAAGACTATCTGAATAGCCTCAATATATTATTTTGATCCCTAGGGTCCAACCTCTCCGTAAAACAAAGAATGATATTGGTAGTATAATTATTATGTCAAATATTACTTAGTTGTTTTATCTCTCTGATATCCTTGATCAATTATCCAAATAAATCACTCTAAGATTACCATCAGATTTCGTCCAACCATTTTCCAAACTCCTCTACCCATTATGGATTTCCTTCCTACCTCAATGCCTCTACCAGTGGATAATTCCCACCCCTCCTTCAAGAAAATAATATCATGAAAGCCTTGGTGGCACCACATCTCCACCCAACTAACAATCCAACAGTGATTTTCTAGGTGGTATCTCATTGAGAACTAAATACCACAATCAACATAGATACAATATTCTAAATATGGAAAATAAGGAAAGATGTAGAAATTAACATGTCCCTCTATCCATTACACTTCCCTACTACACCCAATGAACATATCATTCATCCCAACATCCCCCTTCCCATAAATATGAGGGTCAAGAACCATACATTATAAACATGTTATATCACATAACCATTCACATTAGAAATCACATACCTCTTTTGGATGATTAGAATTACACCAAAAATTTCTATAGGGAAACATTGTATAGGTTTGTGTTGACACTTTAAATAGTCAGACCCCATTTCATTTCTAGAACCACTACCCTTACTGGGTAATTATAGTATAATTCCACCAAAATACAATACATGAAAACATTTGTTAGCCTATTTGGGACACTTTAAATATCTAAACCCTTCCTTTTTATTTCAGGTTCCAAACATCAATCATAATCCCACACATATATTGTAACACCCTGGGATTTTATGAGAAATATTTTTTTAATGTATTATGTTATACGAAACACCAAAGGAATCTTTCACTATACACGACACTGGCTTGGCTTGCGTTACACGTAAGAGCAACCTTCCTCTATAGCGTGTGTTGTATACAATACCGAGTTTCACTAAATAATGATATATTATTATAATATTATGAAATAGATGTTATGAATATTATTAATTAATTTTTAATTTTATAACATTATAATTCGTCTTACACATTTTCTAGAATGAGATATGAAAACAAAATCAATTTTTTGATAAAAGAAGTATTTTTCAGAAAATACAATTTTATCGCCTTTTGATGATGCACCCATTTTAAATAAAATTTTTGACAAGTCTATAAGTTCAATTTTACAGAATAGACTTCTTATTTTTAATCAGGATATAAAAATTTACATTGGATAAATTTTTTATATTTTTCTGACAATGTTCTTATTTTGATGAATAGTAAAAACATGCTCAATTTTTCTTAAAAACAACTTTTTTCATCAAGATAATTTATTTGGTTAAATGATAAAATTTAATGGTTTCAAAGTATAAATAGAATATATTTTTAACATTAAATACAATGTATTTTATTACCATTAATTTTACACTGAATTCATAGGTAAAAACATTTCAATCTTTGACAATGTTTTAACTTTTAAAACTCGTTTTCTTAACAACAAGATTAATTTTAAATTAATTACTGCAACTTATGTCTTCTGAATTTTGAAAAATGGATTCCATATTTGGATTCAATGGGTAAAAATTATGTTAATAGGTTACTTTTATTTTTTTGATATTATGAATAGTAACTACGGTAATTTTTATTTACTATAGTTAAAGATAAATCATGTAATTAAGGGTAAAAATAAGGTTATGAAATTACCCTAACACCTGAAAAAATTCTATTGGATGAATAAATATTGACCCATATCACCTACGGATCAGAATAGATTCATTTCATATATTATTGACCATGAAAATGATATAATTACGATTAAAACCAAAGAAAGTGACAACATGTCACTTTCTTATATATTATAAGTGTAATAATTTTAATTTAGTGATACTTAATCAAACATATAACATTAATAGTCTCTAGAAATATAATCAAATTATATACATCATGTGAATTTATTTACAATTTTTAGGGATTAAATAATTATCATTAATGATGACATAATAGTGATGTTGGAATTATTTTATTGATTAAAATATCAAATAAATGGTTTTAGAAATATTAAACTAAATATTATATGAACTATTTAATATGATCCACGAATTTCCTAGATGAATATTACATGTTAGGAATCTATTAAATAATTTGGTTCGAATATATACTCTGTTTTGATTTTATTTAAATGCAAATAAATGAATAGTGTCAAAATTGAAGCTATTGTTCTTTTATAAAAATAACATATTATAATTTTTTTTAAAAATCACAAAAATATTTAAAAAATTTAAATTGAACTTAAAATGGTCTAAACTTTCATAAATGATCCAATTATGGAAAATTATAAACACATAAGTAATTATTTATAACAATTTAAAATTTAGAATATTATTACCGCAAATAAAATTAAATAGATTAAATAAGGATAAATCAATTTGATAAGGTTTCAAATAAATTCCCAACATGCCTAAATTTTATTGTTTGATGATATTGCAACCCTATATCATCTCATCTTCGAATTGAGTCTTTTCTGGAGGTCTTTAAGTGGGGTTTGAATTTATTATAAATTAATATTTCTTATGTTTCCAAAGGTTCCCCTCTCCTCCCTTATAAAAGGGAACCTTCTCCCTCTCCTCTTCAAAACATTTTGAGCCTTCATGCTGGGCCAAACCCAATTCATTTATCTTCTCCAATTCCTTAGAAACCTACTAGAGGTCCTTGTCTTCTTCAAAGACCAACTTTAGTGCCCTAAGAGGAGGTTTAGAAGAGGCGCGTCGAAGAAGAGGTAATATCCTTTACCAATCCTTTCAAATTTATTTTTTCTTATACTTCTTATTATTTATTTGTTTCATCATAAATTAATAACATCAGTATAAATAATATACTGATATGTTATTATAAATATGAAACAACCCCATTTCACCTTCTATCCATCCTATGGAAAATGAAATCACCGTGTATGCGTACGTACGAAGTACCATCTCCACGTCGTGGTGTTATCTGTTTTTCCACCACCACCTTACTTAGATGGGTATAATTGTGTAAATAATAACTATATATGATTATTATAACATGATACTAAATCTTATATATTCTATCATCCACTCCAATGCCATTCAATAATTATGGGAATGATATTGTCGCTCGTGCATACGTACGGCTTACCGTCTCCACGATGCGATGTGATTTTTTCTACATGATCTTCATTAAACCATGATTATATAAACAAATTTAATGAATAAATCTGATATATATTATACTACTACCATTCTGTAAATTATTTATCTATAACCTAAAAAGAGGAATACAAATTTATTCGACAAAACACGCATAAGAACATAAAGCAATGAACACCCGAATAACAAGTAGCAATGAAATATTACTAATAAGAAGATAAGAATATGACCATATATGATATCATAACAATGTTTATGATTCTTTAATAAGTCAATGACATTATTTAAATCATTATACATGAGTTTCAGATACGTACAAAGCATATCGTACCTAAGGTAAGGGAAAATCTCTCAAATCTCAATTTTTTTCCGAGATTGTTTATACTTCAGGTTTTACTCGGCCATATTTATCATCCAAATCCATGTTTCCTGAATATGTAATTTTATTTCTATCCTCCTATAGTTTTCTAAATCCAATTTTACCTATTGTTTAATTTTTAGTAAAATATATAAAAGGAATCTTTTGTCATTTTTAGTACGAGGTACTTTTTTAATTTTCGGCCAAAGTACGAGAACAATGTTTTTTTAACTTATATGGCATGAATGGATTTTTATGATTTCATGGAAAATTATTTCCATGAAACTTCCTTTACAAGTTTTCAAGTTTATTTTCAATTAACTTCGTTTATTTTATAATTGCATGACATGTTGAGAACAGAAAATGTTATTGAAGAAGAAAGGATATTTTCCTCAAGATCTAAGTTCAAGTGATTTATCAATATTATTTCCCATATAAGATGATATAGGGTTTTGTTTTTATCCCTATTATTACATTTATTTTCTTATGTTATGATGGAATTATTTTTATGAAGTCCTTTTATCTTATATAGATTATGTTATAGAATCTCATTCTATTACATGGGTTATGTTATGATGTATGGTTTATGATTTTGTGGCACACATAAGAATGGTTTCATTATGACATGGGTGGGACCTATATCTCTCTCTAATGCATTGGGTAAATATTTATATCTCATGAGATAGACATGGTTGGAATGACAAATTAATCTGGTTTAGTGATACAGGACTGGAATGAGGAGTGAACTCAGTTCAGTAATGGACTTTTTCTGCTATGATGGTCTTTGAAATGAGTCTTGACTAATATGAAATGATTTTCTATGATTATGTGTGTATGCCAAAAAGTTTCATGTTTTATGTTATGATTATTGGGATTACATTTCAGTACTATGATTCATCCCATGTCATGATTTTATAATCTCATTTGCAGGATAAGATTTTCAAAATGTTATGTTCTTATGAATATGATATGATTGATATTTCCATTATTTACCCTTACTGAGCATTTGAGCTCACCCTTTTGTATGTTTTCTTTTCCCCATGTCAGGAAGAAGGGTAATAAGTAGGATATGCCAAAAGGGACTCTAGATATGATGAAATAAGTGGGAGATAATGCAGATTATTTATGAACTAGTTGTTTATGTGTCCTAGTTTCTAAAGATACTATACCTATACGGTCCTATCATGGTTTTGTTATATGTTGTAAAAAGTATGCTTCAATTCTAAAGTAATAACAATGTATGTAAAGTATGGGTCGTTATAGTGGGTATCATAGGAAAGGTATAGTCAACCTTTGGAAACTAGGATGTGAAAGCCTTAGTAAGAACCCTAAGGATATGTATAAGCATAGAACAAAATATTAGTATTTTAGAAATGGCCATAAGTAACCTATGATAAGACCTAAAGTGTGAAATTCTATTCTTGATTATGCGGTTTTCCTATTGTGATTAGTGTTTCTCACACTATGCTTCTTGGTTTTAGTCAACGGCAGAACCCGAAGGAACTGTGTTAATGTGGAATGTGATGGGCAATGCAATGATTTCACCCCTGAGCAACCAAACATTATGGGAGCTGGAATTCGAAATCTTATAGACATGCTCACACAACATTATCAAGATATGAATCATCCAGAACATCCAAACGAGGAAAGGTTGGAGCAACATTCTATTGAATCCTTCATGAGGTAGCGTCTACCTTCATTCAGCAGGACTTCTGATCCATTAGTGGCTGAACAATGGATTAGTGCCACTGAAAAGATATTTTCAATCCTTCAATGTTCTGAACATGATAATGTCATCTTAGCAGTATATCGTGTGGAAGGTGAAGCTGATCAATGTTGGAATCTTGCCAATAATACAAGGAAAATGGATGAAATTGAGTCCATGTAATGGGATGAGTTCAAGAACTTATTTTTCAATAAGTACTTCCCTCATATTATTCGAACAAAGATAGAGAAGGAGCTTATTGAACTAAAGAAAAAGGGTGATGAATCAGTTGGTACCTACGAAAAAAATTTAACATGACTTGCATGGTACGCTTCAAGAATTATTATCCAACCTTAGAGTAAGATTGATCGATTCTTTAGTGGCTTAAAACCAATTCTTCGAAGGGCATTAGCCATAAGAGACTTTAATAGCTATGAAGAAAATTGTTCGATGTGCTCTCAAGGTTGAGATGGAGATTGGGGTAACCCATCAGTTATATGGGTTTGATAAGAAGAAAAAAATGGAATTCAAAGGAAAATCTAAAGACCACACTGAAAATAAGATGAGTTTTCCCTTATGCTCAAAGTTTGGAAAGAAACATGGAAAGAGTTGACTTAAAGTGACAAGTAAATGTTTTAAGTGTGGAAAAGAAGTTCATCAGGCATTTGAATGCCGCAGTGATGGGAAAATTATGTCTAGTGATGCGAACCAGGAAAAGGCTATATAGAATACACCACCTACACTTCAATGTTAAAAGTGTAAGGAAATGGGGCATTATTCCAAACAATTTCCTAATCCAAGGGTTGTTGATGATGATCGAAGTCAACAAACTCCTAAGTCCAAATACAAAGGAAAGTCACATGAAATTTCTACCAGTGATGTAAAGTATGATAACAAAGTGGTTAAAGGTACACTTACCATCCACTCTAAAGTAGAAAATGTTTTATATGATTCTGGATCCACCCACTCTTTTATTTATGAACCATTTTCTAAGGGTATCACCATAATACCCCAAATATTAGCTATTGCGTTAGCTGTGACAACTCCTAATGGCACCATAGTCACATCAAAATTTTACAATTATTCTCAGGTTGAAGTTTGTGGGAAAGTACTTCCTACAAATACTATGATCCTTGCTATAGTGGAATTTGATGTGATTCTTGTAATGGATTGGAATTCTTTATATGGAGCTCATATCAATTTCCAGATAAGGGAAGCCACATTTCATATTCCTGATCAATATATGATCATCTATCGATGCAAGGATGAACATAACCTTCCAATGGAAATTTCTTCCATCTTATGGGTCTTGATTCCAATAAATGAAGGTTATTTATCTCAAATGGTTGGAGACAAAATCACGATTAAGAATATGCCCATTGTACGTGAGTTTGATGATTCCTTTCCAGAGGAATTTCCAGGTCTTCCACCAAATCATGAAGTTGAGTTTTCAATAGATCTCATACCGGGTGTTATTCCCATTTCGAAGACACCTTATAGAATGGCCCCAATTGAGTTGCAGGAATTGAAGAAGAAACTCCAAGAGAATCTTGATAAGTTATTAATATGCCCTAGTGCATCACCTTCGGGAGAACCTTTTCTATTTGTTAAGAAGAAAGATTGATCAATGAGACTCGACATTGATTATAGAGAACTTAACAAGATTAGCATCAAGAACAAATATCATCTCCCATGCATTGATGTCTTATTTGACCAACTACACGGAGCTCAATACTTTTCCAAGATTGATCTTCATTCAGGGTATCATCAATTAATGTTCAAAAGGGAGGATATACCAAAGATTCCTTTCCATACAAGGTATGGACACTATGAATTTATAGTGATTCCATTTGTTCTTACTAATGCCCATTCTATCTTCATGGATCTAATGAATAGAGTCTTTAGAGACTATCTTGATCAGTTTGTGGTAGGATTTATAGATGATATTCTTGTCTATTATAAGATCAAAGAAGAATATGAAGATCACTTGATAATTGTATTAAAGACCCTAAGAAAGGAGAAGCTTTATGCCAAATTTACCAAGTGCGAATTTTGGATTCAAAAAGTTTCATTTTTGGGTCACATAATCTCAAAAGAGGGGATATATATAGATCCAAAAAAATAGAGGTTTTCGAAAGATGGTCGATACCAACAATAGTAACTAAGATCAGACATTTTCTTAGTTTGGCAAGATATTATCAACTTTTTGTGAAATATTTCTAACGATTATCTAATACACTCACCAGGTTGACTCGAAAAGGAGTTAACTTCATTTGGATGGAGGAGTGTGAAGATAATTTCAAGGAATTAAAAAGAAGGTTAGCCAGTGCACCTGTGCTCACACTTCCTTGTAGTGGAGAAAGTTTTGTGATCTATAGTGATGCATCCAAGAAGGGTATGGGGTGTGTTCTCATGAAAAATGATATGGTGATAGCTTATGCCTCATGACAGCTGAAAATCCATGAGCAAAATTACCCAACTCATGATTTGGAGTTAGATGAGGTAATCATTTCATTAAAGATGTGGAGGCATTATCTTTATGGTGAAATGTGTGATATTTATACTGATCATAAAAGATTAAAGTATATTTTCACCGAAAAGGAGATGAATATGCACCAAAGAAGATGGTTGGAGCTGATTAAGGATTACAACTGGTCAATTCATTATCACCCTGGGAAAGCAAACATGGTGGTACATGCATTAAGTCAACAAGACCATGCTAGTTTATCCATGATGAGGATCATAAAAGATCCAATATTTATGGATTTACAAAGGATGGATCTTGGAATTATAATGGAAGGTGGAAAATATTATCTTTCTCAAATGAATGTTCAACCATCTATACATGTGAAGATTAAAGAGGCACCGAAAGAAGATGTATAGTTAAAAAAGAAGGTGAGAAATGTTCCTCAATTACACATTGATTGTGTTGAAATAATAAGGTTTAGGAATCGGGTTTGTGTTCCTCCTATCCCAGAATTAAAAAAGGAAATATTCGATGAGGCTCATAGTTATTTATTCTCTATTCACCCTAGAAGCACAAAGATGTATAGGGATCTGAAAAAGTACTTCTAGTGGGATGGAATGAAAAGAGATGTTTCTAAATATGTATCTTGATGCTCATTTTGTCAGTATGTTAAAGCTGAGAGACAGAAGTCTAAGGGGATGTTACAACCATTACCCATACGAAAATGGAAATGGGAAAACATCACTATGGACTTTGTCACTGGACATCCTAAAACATCAAAAGGCAATAATGCTATCTGGGTTATAGTTGATAGTCTTACGAAGTCGTCACACTTCATTGCTATTAGAGAGGATTTCCCTATTGACCAGCTTGCCAAGATATATGTAAAGGAAGTGGTAAGATATCATGGAGTACCACTTTCCATTATATCTGATCAGGATCCGAGGTTTACCTCGAAGTTCTGGGGAAGTCTTCACCATACTCTAGATACAGAGTTAAGTTTTAGTAATGCTTATCATCATCAGAAAGACGGTCAGTCTGAGAGGAAAATTCAATCCCTAGAAGATATGTTGACATCTTGCACTATATATTTCAAAGGTGGTTGGGATCAACACCTACCTTTGGTGTAATTTTCATATAATAAAAGCTTTCACTCCAGTATTCAGATGGCTCCCTATGAAGCTCTCTATGGAAAGAAATGCAGAACTCCATCTTCCTGGAATTAAGTTAGGGAAAGAAAGCTATTAGGACCTGATCTTGTTGATGAGATGGCAGAAAAGGACATATCTATTCAACAACACATAAGAGTAGCTCAGAGTCGACAAAAAAGTTATGCCGACAACCGAATAAAAGACCTAGAGTTTGAAGTGGGTGATAAAGTGTTTTTACGAATATCTCCTTGGAAGAGAGTAATGAGATTTGGAAAGAAGGGAAAGTTGATCCCTAGGTATATCGGTCCTTTTAAAATACTAGATTGTGTTTGGAAGGTAGCTTACCGATTGGTACTTCCACCAAATCTCTCTCAAGTTCATTATTTGTTCCATGTATCTCTCTTGAAAAAATTACATACCTGATCCTTCACATGTACTAAGCTCAGAAGTTGTACCGCTGGAGCAAGATCTTTCTTATGAAGAACAGCCGATAGAGATTCTAGATCTTAGTGAAAAAGTTCTACAAAACAAGACCACTCGCTTGGATAATGTTTTATGGAATAATAGCCAATTATAAGAAGACACATGGGAACTTGAGGATATGATGAGGGAGAGGTATCCTCATCTGTTTGTTACGAAGTGACGAATTTCGAGGGATAAATTCATTTTAAGGGGGGTAGAATGTAACACACTGAGATTTAATGAGAATTTTTTTTAATGTCTTATGTTATACGCAACACCAAAAAAATATTTCACTACACACAACACTGGCTTGGCTTGCGTTACACACAAGAGCAACCTTCCTCGATAGCGTGTGTTGTACGCAATATCAATTTTCACTAAACAATGATATATTATTATAAAATTATAAACTAGCCGTTATTAATATTATTAACCGAATTTTGAATTTTATAACATTATAATTCATCTTACACATTTTCTAGAATGAGATATGAAAACAAAATAAATTTTTTGATAAAAGATATGTTTTTGAAAAAATGCAGTTTTACCGCCTTTTGATGGCGCACCCATTTTAAATATAATTTTTAAAAAGTTTATAAGTTAAATTTTACAAAATAAACTTTTTCTTTTGAATCAGGATATAAAAATTTACATTGGATAAATTTCTGATATTTTTCTGACAACATTCTTATTTTGATGAATAGTAAAAACACGCAAAATTTTTCTTAAAAACAACTTTTTTCATAAAGATAATTTATATGGTTAAATGATAAAATTTAATGGTTTTAAAGTATAAATAGAATATATTTTTACCATTTAATATAATTTATTTCATTACCATTAATTTTACATTGAATTCATAGGTAAAAACATTTCAATCTTTGGCAGTGTTTTAACTTTTAAAACTCGTTTTCTTAGCAACGGGATTAATTTTAATTTAATTACTGAAAATTCTATGTTTTTTATTTTGAAAAATGGATTTCATATTTGGATTCATTAGGTACAAATTATGTTAATAGGTTACTTTTATTTTTTTGATATTATGAATAGTAACTACGGTAATTTTTATTTACTACAATTAAAGGTAAATTGGGTAATTGAGGGTAAAAATAAGGTTATAAAATTACCCTAACACCTTCCAAAATTCTATTTGATGAATAAAAGTCAACCCATATCACCTAAGGGTCGGAATATATTTGTTTCATGGATTATTGACCATGAAAATGATATAATTATAATTAAAACCAAAGAAAGTGACAACATGTCACTCTCTTATATCTTATAAATGTAATAATTTTAATTTAGTGATAAACTTCTTAAAAATTAGAACATGAATAGTATATGGAAAACAGATAAAATTATCTACATCATGTGAATTTATTTATTATTTTTAGGGATTAAATAATTATCATTAATGATGACACAATAGTGATGTTGAAATTATTTTATTGATTAAAATATCAAATAAATGGTTTTAAAAATATTAAAATAAATATTATATGAACTATTTAATGTGATCCACAAATTTTATAGATGAATATGACATGTTAGGAATCTATTAAATATTTTGTTTTGAATATATTCTCTGTGTGTATTTTATTTAATTTCAAATAAATGAATAGTGTTAAAAATGAAACTATTGTTCTTTTATAAAAATAACATATTATAAAATTGTTTAAAAATCAAAAAAAATAAATTGAACTTTAAAGGTCGACAATGTCATAAATTATCCAATTATGGAAAATTAAAAACACATAAGTAATTATTTATAACAATTTAAAATTTAGAATATTATTACCGCAAATAAAATTAAATAGATTAAATATGGATAAATTAATTTGATAAGGTTTAAAATAAATTACCAACATGTCTCAATTTTATTGGTTGATGAGATTACAGCCCTATCTCATCTAATCTTATAATTGAGTCATTTTTTGAGGTTTTAATGTGAGTTTTGAATTTATTATAAATTAATATTTCTTATGTTTCGAAAGGTGCCCCTCTACTCCCTTATAAAAGGGCACCTCCTCCCTCTCCTCTTCACAACATTTTGACCCTTCATGCTCGGCCAAACCCTATCCATTTATCCTCTACACTTCTCTAGAAACCTACTAGAGGTCCTGGTCTTCTTCAAAGCCCAACTTTAGTTCCCTAAGAGGAGGTTTAGAAGAGGCGCGTCGAAGAAGAGGTAATATCCTTCACCAATCCTTTCAAATTTATTTCTAATTATACTTCTTCTTCTTTATTTGATTCATCATAAATCAAAAACATCAGTATCACTCATATAATGATATGTTATTATAAATATGAAACAACCTCATTTCACCTTTTATCCATCCTACGAAAAATGAAATCACCACGCGTGCGTATGTACGGAATATCGTATCCACGCCGTGGTGTAATCTGTTTTTCCACCACCACCTTACTTGGATGGGTATAATGGTTTAAAGAATAACTATATATGATTATTATAACATGATACTAAATCCGAGATATTCTATCATCCACTCCAATACCATTCAATAATTATGGGAACGATATCGTCGCTCGTGCGTACGAACGGCTTACCGTCTCCACGATGCGATGTGATTCGTTCTACATGATCTTCATTAAACCATGATTATATAAATGAATTGAATGAATAAATATGATATATATTATACTAATACCATTTTTTAAATGATGTAGCTATAACCTAAAAAGAGGAATAATAATTTATTCGACAAAACACGCATAGGAACATAAAGCAATGAACACCCGAATAACAAGTAGCAATGAAATATTACTAATAATAAGATAGAAATATTTCCATATATGATATCATAACAATGAGTATTATTCTATAATAAGACAATGAAATTATTTAAATCATTATAAATGAGGTACAGATACGTACAAAGCATATCAAACCTAAGGTAAGAGAAAATCTCCCACATCTAATTTTTTTATTCGAGATTGTTTATACTTCCGTATTTACTGGGGAATATTAATCATCCACATCCATGTTTCTTGAATATGTAATTTTATTTCTATCCTCCTACAATTGTTTAAATTAAATTTTACCTATTGGTGAATTTTTAGTAAAAGATATGAAAGGAATCTTTTGTCGTTTTCAGTATGAGGTACTCTTTGACTTTTCCGGCCAAAGTACGAGAAGAATGTTTTTTTAACTTATACGGCATGAACGGATTTTTATGATTTCATAGAACATTATTTCTATGAAACTTCCTTTACATGTTTTGAAGTTTATTTTCACTTAATTTCTTTTATTTTATAATTTCATGACATGTTGATAACATAAAATGTTTTTGAAGAAGAAAGGATATTTTCCTCAAGAACTAAGTTCAAGTGATTTATCAAAATTATTTTCCATCTAAGATGATATAGGGTTTTGTTTCTATCTCTATTATTACATTTATTTTCTTATGTTATGATGGAATTATTTTTATGAAGTCCTTTTATCTTATATGGATTATGTTATAGAATCACATTCTATTACATGGGTTATTCTATGATGTATGGTTTATGATTTTGTGGCACACATAAGAATGGTTTCATTATGAGATGGGTGGGACCTATATCTCCCTCCAATACATTGGGTAAATATTTATATCTCATGAGATAGACATGGATGGAATGAAAAATTAATCTGGTGCAATGATACAAGATTGGAACAAGGAGTGAACTCGGTTCAGTAATGGACTTTGTCCGCTATGATGGTCTTGGAAATGAGTCTTGACTAATATGAACTGTTTTTCTATGATTATGTGTGTATGCCAAAAAGTTTCATGTTTTATGTTATGATTACTGGGATTACATTTCACTACTATGATTCATCCCATGTCATGATATTATGATCTCATTTGCATGTTCATATTTTCAAAATGTTATGTTCTTATGAATAAGATATGATTGATATTTCCATTGTTTACCCTTACTGAGCATTTGAGCTCACCCTATTGTATGTTTTCTTTTCCCCAGGTTAGGAATAATGGTATTAAGTAGGATATGCCAAAATAGACTCTAGATATGATTAAATAAGTGGGAGACAATGTAGATGATTTATGAACCAGTTGTTTATGTTTCCCATTTTCTAAAGACACTATACCTATACAGTTCTATCATGGTTTTGTTATATGTTGTAATAAGTTTGCTTCAATTATAAAGTAATAACAATGTATGTAAAGTATGGGTTATTATATATATCATGTGAAACATCTATTTCTAACATTATACATGAGTACTCGCACTTGCCTTCAGGGTCCAAGAGTCTGAAGAAAACAATAACACCACCCACCAACTAATATAAATAAATTATAACCATAAAAATTAGAACAAAAATAAAAAATTCACTAGTAACTTGGAATTTAACTCATGTTGGTGTTAGACCAACACAAAATGTGACATCGATCCCAAGTTCTAACACATTTCTATACTCATAGTATACCACACCCAAAATAAAAAGTTACATTTTAAAAAAGAAAATTTAATTATTAATAGTAAATTTTTAACAATTTTATTTCTTTATACCCAACCAAATCAAGAACTAACATGTAATACCCAATCCCTAATTCCACTTTTTGACACTCTTCCACCCCACTTCCACTCAACAGTACCTAAACCAATGGTGCACCACATGACTTAGGCATGCCTCCCCATACACCAATGGACTTCGAAGAGAGAAAAGGGAATATTGGGTGATATAGGGGATAACATTCACTATAGTCATAATAATAAATATTTTAACACATTAGAAGAAATAATTTAAACACAATGCAATCAATAGGTAAAAATAATATCAAGCCAAGAATACACAATAAAGTATAAATAATATCTGGATTCCATTCCATCCATTCACGAGTCAACAAAAATACCCACCATATGATCACATATATACATGTACAACAATAACTAATATGATCACCAATCCAGTACTGAAGAACCATCTGACCCATCTTCCAGAAAATATCAATTGTCCCATGCATCATCTATAAACATTTATCCACTAAACTTCTATCATCGAGAATTTTTCCTTACCTATATCCAAATCCATAAAGTTTTAACACATCTGAAATGGACTATGAAGGGTGTGAGTATGGACTTAGTAGGTGACTGGAAATGGTGTCACTTTAATACATCTATATCGATAAGGTTATGAAAAAATGGAAATAAATGGAAATCAACCATATCACATAAACCACTCCACATGCACTCAACATCCATAAGTAATCCATCGCCTACCTTGACCAGTGTCAGAGTGGAATTATACATCAACATTATATCATACTAGAAGAACCCCCATCCTCCCATCCTGTCACATAACACATGGTGCCACATACCAACCATAAACACATAGCCATAAAAGTCATCATAATTCCCCAAAGGTACATCCAGAAGGCATAATGATAATCATCCTATCATTTCCTAGTCCATCTGTCCTACATGAATGAAAATAATCTTCCCAAAATCAGTGATCTCAACCACCACCATCTATGAATCTATATGGTGATAACCTCTTCCGTATCAAAGGTCAACATCATCCCCAGTGTCACTTAATCTATAGAGGCATCCACCTATAATAACTGGTCAATCCCACCTTATTGGGTCATATAATGTGTCCACACAACCCCAATGGACTCATTAGACACCCAATATTAGTGGCTTCACCAATAGTATAATAAAAACCTTTAGATAACATGTATCACCACCAGTGAGCTATGTCACTCACATCTTGGTGAACCATGTCCCCTCACTTCTGGTGATCAACATATCCCCTAGTCACTCAGGCCATTCCCAATAAGTTCCCATCGAACCATCTCATCATGAAATTCTTTTCCATAACTTCCATAATCAGGACTAACCATCAAGAGAATACCCATATCATGAAACCCATTCCATATCTAATCCAACGACACCATTTCATAAAAATTACTTCCCTATATAATTTCTTTAGTATAATAAAAACTATAGTCAATTCATAACTAGTCATACCGGGAACACTCCATACATTCCCACTCACCATGCATCACATAACACACATATAATTTATGAATAATATAGGAACCACCTACATATATTTTTCAATACTCCAATCATTAAGAAACCATAGCTATTTTAGCCTTAATTAGAATATTTTTAGAATCTAACAAAATACTTAAAATTGGGGTTTTTGGTAAGGGGTGAAGAAATATAATGGAATATAAACATTAGTCACATGTAGAATATTAATCTTACCTAGAGACTCCTACTACATTATATTGAACAAAATGTTGAATATAAATAAATAAGATCTCCCTTAATAAATAATAGAAAAACATGACATCCCCATGGATGATTTTGTTGTTTTACGCCGCATAAGGAAGCCTTATTTTCCATTCAAAAGATGTTTTTAATCCATTATTTAATATCTGGAAGGTTCTTGAAAAAAAGTCATCTAATAATTTTTTTCTAACACTGAAACCTTACTCATAGAAAATTCAACCTTCCTAATATTGGAAATTCTATTTATTCAAAAAAAATTAAAAGACTAGAACCTTACAAGTGAAAACATACTAACCAACCTTATTATAACATTCTTATTATCCCAACCGTACAATTACAACCTTACTAGAAAAAACCATTCTATAAAATAATATTACTAACAAAAATACTAGAAAAAACCTTACTCGTAAACCTTACTTGAAAACAAACACACTAGAAAAAAACATTACAAGCCCAACCATACTAGAAAATAGCCTTACAATAAGAACCTTACTATCACAATATTACTAGCTTAAATAATTCCTAGAAAAACCTTACTATCCAACAACATATCATAACCCTACTAGAAATCAACTTTAGTAAAAATTACATACTTATCCAAATATTAAGAAATATTCTATAAGTCCCAAAAACATTATAAACTCTAAAAAATTATTTTTTGGACTTCCAAACATGTCCAAACGAAAAAATAATGGCAGTTTCATGTTGGAAAACTTACTATAAAATTTAAAAAAAAATTACCCCCAAACTCAAGACAACTCCAAAGGCTCATTCCTCAGTTTACACTGACACATCCAACACCCCTGTGGGACCCAAAGTCACAAAGTCGATCCAATTCTCAACCTGAATCACTATTCAAAATACCCAGGACCATAAAAACTTCATCCATATCTTGATATAGATCCTCAATCTCTTCTATCATCTCCAACTCATCTCCAACCTTGAAAAAATTATCACTATGTGTATTCCTACTTAGCACATCAGCAACCATATTTCCATTCATTAGAGTGTAACAAATATCTATGTGATAATACTCTAAAAAATATACCCATATAAAATGATAAAGATTTAGGTATCATTGAGTAATTATATACCAAAAACTCTTATGATTCATGATGACTACAAAGTTCTCACTGATAAGATAATGCTTCCACAACTTTTGATAAAACACTGCAGTTGGAAGCTCAATATTATATATAGAATAATTATACTCATGTGTTATTAACTTCCCAAACACATAAAATATCACTATCCTATATTTAATAAAAAACAACATAAATCATGATGAGAATCATTTTAATAAACATCAAACGTAATCTATCCCAAGGAAATCAAAGGATTGGATCACTATTCAGATTCTTCTTCAAACACTCTAATATTGTCTAACACTGATTTGTGAACATGAAGGACTGATCCTTATTGTTTAAAACTATCAATGGTGTCAAAATATATGATAAATCAAATACAACCCTCCTTTAATATCTTATAATACCAAGAATGTAATATTCATGACCCTACCATAGCAGGTAAACACTATATACTGGACTATCATGCAATATGAACTCTAAATTGCCTTTATTCATAAATATATTTAAACGTTTAATTTCGTAAAATTATAATTTTATTTCAAAAAAGTAGACATAATTTTTTTAATTCATCAAAAATATATTATATTAAGATTAATTTTTCGGGTTTTTTCTAAAAAATTGGATTTTCAGGTGAATAGTGCACCCTACCGTTTTTTCTAAAACTAGATTTTATGCCATTTTAGAATATAAGTAAAACTTATAAATTTATTAAACCATTTTATTAAAAACAATATGTATGTTATATTTGTAATTACCTATTTTAAAATATTAATTCTAACTTACAAATCCAATATTTACATTTTAGAACTCAAGTAATATTGTTCTAAAATATTATTTTGATATATTACACAATAGTCATATTAAAATTAATTTTTAAAACATATACAAATTTAACCATACAAAATGGACATAAAATTTTGAATCATTTGTTCCAAACCATCTAATAGGGACCCATTTTTTCATTACTAAATATTAATTTATCATTGGTAAAAAGTAGTTACCATGGTAAAAGCTAAAATATGAAAAGTATTAATTCAAGGGGTAAAGGGAATGAAACCTAATAAAAATGTCTGTAATTGATTTTATGAGTTTTTTATAACTTTATTGCTTCCCAAATCCATTATTATAAATTTTATACCAACTTTACAGGTTTTACATGTTCTTCCATTATATAATGTTGAACATTTTACAGAAATACCGTTATCACCACTTATAAAAGGGGCCACTCACCACCCCTTAAATACCACTCTAAGAATTAGATTTACTCATAAAAATATGATATCATTACTTACCCTATAATTTTATTTCACTCTAATAAGGTTATTTTCACCACCACTTTTCATGAATCCCTTATTTCTAATGAGGCTTAGAAGGGAAATTCAAGTCCCCGATGTGAGTATTATTAACTACTTAGTTTTATAATTATTTATATTCATTCAAATTTATTCTAGACATGATAATGTAATAATATTGTTATCATTTATATAATTTATAATTACTATATTAATTATATTATCATTATTTATTCATATACCCCATCCATTAATAAAATCAAAATTGTCATCTATGTGTTTTTCAGACTACCGCCTCTACTACGTAATGAGCATCATTTTCATTCACCAACATAAATGTTGGATATAATTATGGTATTAATGGATAAATATTATTTTTATGAAATAAATAATTTTCTAGTATGAAATATTATTTAACCAATTAATTATATGATCAGAAAACGATCATCGTTAATTTAATTATTTAAAACAAACGTGCTTTAGGTGTAATTTTTTATCAAAATCATGTAAGATTTTCATATCAATTACTTCTTCTTATAATTCCTCAATAATTATAATAAATCATAATAATTAACAATTAATAATACCATTATGTTTATTTTATAACAATATTATAACAAACTAACCTCATAATCATTCATTAAATCAGGTTATGTTCATGTTTGGGTTAGTTTAACCACCTAATTGAACAAATATATGAATTTATATAATGAATGAATATGGGAAAAATTACTGATATAATATGCTATAAATTTTTAAATAATGATAGATTTTTTTCTGTATATTTTATATCAATATCTAATACATCAATTAAAAAACGCCCTCTATTCATTAAACATAATAAAAACATGTTTATTATTGAATTCATCTACATGGATAAAGGATAAAATGCTCATAAAAAAGAATTTGAAACATAATAAGTTATTATAAATATTATCTAAAAATAACTTTAATAACCTGGTAAAGATTATATTTTTAATAAGATTTAATATGAACACTTCTATTAAAAACTATTACAAATGATCAAAACTATAAACATCTCATGCAGAAAATTGGGAGAATTCATATAGAAAATGAATATTTATTAAGAGTATGAATGAAATAGATAAGAGTAATGATTTTAAGTAAGTGATTTTAATATATATGTTTGTGATAAAAGTGGTTAACCTACATTTGTTAAAGTCAATATAATAGTTATGGTATTTTCATTTCAAATTCCTCTCTTTGAGATATGTTTTGTATTACGAACCTCATTTCACATAATTGGTGTATATATTATATATTTGAGATGTTATATCATGAAATACCATTATTCATGGTATTTTAAGATCTATATTAATCCATATCTTTTAATGGGTTGTGATTTATTTACTAACCAATTAATAAGTGGGGTTTTCCATCTCGATTTTTATTCTTTGAGACTCAAGTTATATTCACCAATTATTTTCTTCTACATGGTTCATACATTACCACATAAAAATTTTACCATATTATTAATGAAATTTATTAGATTTATATTTTTATATTTTTATTCCTCTCACATGCTCTTTAGGGTCAATAGTTACCAAAATAATTAAAAAATAATCTTTTCCATGGTAAAGTAAAAGTGTGTGTAATTTCATAGAAAATAAACCGATGTCTATATATTAAATAGTGGATGGGAATATGGAATAGATTAAACTAGAGGTAATAACCCCAAAAAAGGTTTGGTTGGGTATTGAATCAATCATCACCATGATACATGACAAGTGGGATGAAGACTGCACACCTAGAGAGGAACTTCTAGGGGATATGCTTTGGAATATTCATAGGCTCTTAATGAAACATGATGAATTATTTTTCCTACCATTGACTTAATCTGCTACCAATGAAAACTATTAAACCAAAATTATATTTTCTATGTATGAACCAACACATTGAAGGTAACCTCACACCTTTATTTCCTTTATAAGGTTACTATATCTTACTTTGATGATACCCATGTCTTTCGAGTTGATTAAGGGATGTTATCCTAGACATAAATGTCATTATATTGAATTTGGAAGTATTCAATGTATTTATTTCCTAATATATGGATATCCATGTTTTATCCAATAATATGTTTCTCATGGAATGGTTTGAAAGGTATTTATTTATATTATGGTGAATGCATTCGATTTAATCTGGTGTTGCATGGGGCCAAGAATTATATAGCTGCTTAATGAATTGATAGGTGTCCTGAGATAAAATATGATCGGTTTTAGCGTAAAACTCTTCCCATGAATGGAAAGTGTCTTAGATAAAGTTCTTGATAGTAATTTTTTATGTCTAACATTGTTCATTCCATCATTATGAGATCAAGGATTATTTTTGTCCATGTTTTTATTTAATTTCATGGATATAGCATGCCACTAGTTTTAGTTGATAATGGATTCATGTTACTTATTTCTTCTTTCTATATCACTTATTCCATTTTTTTGTTATGAAATCTTTCATTGTATGTTACCCCTTACTGAGCATCTGATATCACACTTATTTGTTCACTATTCCATAGGAAAACTAGAGGAGGAATATGTATAATTATATGGTATATGTTATAAGGGTAAATCATGTTCTCATTATATGTTCATGTTGTATCTTATGTTTTGAAATGTTTTGGATAAATACATCTGGTCCTATAAGACCACTAAACAGTTTGCTCCTTCAGGAACACTTGTATCTTGTAAAACTAATGTAATGTAACTATTAGATCTATGTTCTTTGAGCCTAGGATGTTTTAGATGGTATCAAAATATTGTTATTATAAAACTTGTGGAATTGATTTATATTAACCAATTAAAATGGTACTAGTGCTTTAAAGAGTCATCAATATTTCTAGAGAACACTCTAGAAAACTTTGTAGGAATTATATTTTACAATTAAATATCATGATATAATTATATTTATTACATTGTAGAAAGATAGTGACTAACAAGAGGAATGGTATCCATTTCAACACCTATATTCAATACATCTATATTACCCCTAAAATGTTAATAAATCATGAATTCTGGATAAAACTTTTATAACCATATTAGGTTAGTTGACCCATGTCATGAAAAATAATTTCACCCATATAGACCATCCAACTGATCAAAAACATGGTTAAAATATACTAGATCACTTCATGTGACAATTTTTTCTAGCATTTAGTGGCACTTATAATCCATTGGTAGCTGAATAATGGATCAATTCTGTATATAATATCTTTCTTTATTTAGGTAGTAATGAACAATAAAAATTCGTTATAGTGGTTTATCATTTCATGGGAGTTGTGAACCAATGGTGCTGTATAATTGAAAACACTAAATATGAAGATTTGAATGAGTTCATGGAATGGGGATCTTTCAAGGAGGTATTCTATGAAAAATAATCCCCTCATGAGAAATGAGCAGAAATGGAAAGGCAGTTTTCCAATCATAGATTAAAAGAGGAGGAAAGTTTTGCTGAGTAAAAAGATAACATTAAAAGGTTATCTAGTCATGATTTGAACTATGTATATACACCAAAAATTATGATTGATCATTTATTTGATGATTTAATGATGATATTCCAAAGGGAACCGATATCTCATACATTTAAATCATATGAGAATATAGTCTCAAGTTACATCAATAAGAAAAATGAGTTTTATATGATGTTTATATTCATGGTAAATACAGATAAAAAGAGGCCAATTGTACATAATGGAAAAATATTATGGATAAGGGGAATAAAGTAAGGATGGTATTTTCTATGTGAGAAAACTATGGGAAGATACACCCTAGGTCATATAAGAAGGGAATAGAATTTTGTTAGAAATGAAAAGAAAAAGGCCATCAATCTCACCAATATAAGGGAAAGGAAGAATAATTTTATATCCAATGATCTAAATATAGGTATATGGTACATTATATGAACAAATTCCACAAAAAATGTAATTTTCCTCATAAAAGTTCAAGGGATAAAGGCCAAGATAATGTGATTACCACAACTGAATTTGAAGTTCCTAATGGAATGGTGGAAGATAGATTGAGCATTTCCTCAAAGTTAGTTAATTGTTTATTTGATTCTGGATATTCATAAACTTTTATATCTTCCATTTTTTCTAAAAATTATATATTTTCATTACATCCTATTAATTGAGTTATCAATTAAGACACCGAGTGGGATTATTAAGGCAACAAAGATACTTTAGGAAATTCTAATTATGATTCATGGGCATACCATATTTAAAAACATGGTTATTGTGCCTATGGTTGAAATTAATATCAGACCTGGTATGAAATTTATTTCAAGTTATAATTAAAAACAAAATCCAATAGAATAATGTTAAGACTCATGAAGGTGATGTGGAAAATCTTACCATTATATGGGAAACATCATCATATAAATATTTTCTAGATCCTCCCCCAATATCTCTCCTTAATGAAATTTTGGGTGATAAGGAAGATAAAACATGATTTATAAAAGAGTAAGGTATCTAGAGAATATCTTATGTACACATGGAAAAAATAATTTCATTTTCCTAGAATAATTACATGGTCCTCCACCAGAACGTGAAGTTGATTCCTCCATTGAAATCATTCTTGATGCTAGGTCAATATCAAAAATTATATATAGAATAGAACCAATGGAGTTAGTGGAGTTTGGTAAATAGTTAAAGGAGTTGAGTGTTAAAAAATTTATATGCCCAAGTATTTCACTATTGGTATCCTCTATTTTATTCATTAAAAAGATGGATGGTTTCATGTGATTATGAATCAATTATAGAGACATCAATTCCATCACTATAAAGAATAAATATAAATTTCCAATCATTTATGACTTATTTGTTCAACTTTGAGGATCCCAATACATTTTTGAAAGATTGATCTTCACTCTGGTTATCATCAGTTAGGGGTTTGGAAGTATTATTTTCCAAAGACAGTTTTTTGAACATGGTATAGACACATTGAGTTAATAGTAAAAACTTTCATACTGACTAATGTACCTTTGTATTCATAGATCTGATAAATAAAGTATTCAAGGAGTATTTTGATAACTTTTTAGTGGTATTAATTGATGATATCTTGACATAATATAAGAGCTATGTAGACAATAAGAGACATCTGAAACTAATTCTAGATACCCTAATAATAGGGGAATTATATCTTAAGTATAGTAAGTGTAAATTTTGGCATAATTAAAGTTCTTTTACTATCCATATTGTCTTTAAGGATTGAATATTTATTGACCATGAAAAGCAAAAGTTAGTCAAACAATATCCTACATCAATGAAAATAATACTGATATGAATATTCCTAGGTTTAGTAGGTTACAATCAGTTGTCCTAAAATGATGTTTCCCAGTTTTCTAACTCGTCAACCAAGTAAACATGTAAATGTATTAAATTCACATGGTTAAGGGGATGTGGGTAATGTTTTGAAGATCTAAATAGGAGACTAATTAATGCATTGGTATTGAATCTACCTTTATGTAAGGAAGTATTTGTGTTTTATAGTGACATGCCAATTAATAAACTTAGGTTTTTTATTATACGTAATGGTAGGGTGATTTCATATGTATCAAGGAAATTTAAAATACATGAACATAATTATCCAACTCATTACCTTGATATGGAATAAATGATAATTTCTTTTAAAATATTGATACACTACCTCTATGATGAAGGATGTGATATATATATATATATATAGGTTGGGCTATGTGGGCCTTATTTATTCGGGTCATCTGGACTTTGCAGTTGCATGACATGTAGTGTTTTGTTGTATTTGTGGGTCTACAGGCCATGAGGTGTGTTGTATGTTTGTCTTTACTTTTTAATAAAACTTTTCAGGGTCATGGATTTGGGCTACCAAATCCATGATCAGATGTTATGGTATATATATATATGTGTGTGGATTATAAGTCTTCTAAGTGTATCTTTTCTTAAAATGATATACATATGAGTACAATTTGATTGTTATAACTACTTAGGGAAATTATTTATCAATACACTATCATCGTTTGAAGGAAAACAATGTTGATGAATTGAGTAAGAGGAACCATTGAGTTCTGACCATGATGAAAATTAACAAGGATATTATATAAAAAGATATAGTAAAAACTGATATGGTGATTTCTAGGTAGGGGGTCCACCATTCCATTTCCAAGAAATTGTTAAACCATCCACTCTATAATGGATACAAAATTACCATCAGGATGAGGAGAATGTACAAAAAAGATTAAAATATTAAATAATAAGAAATTGATGGAATTCATTATAAATATGGAGTGTTGAAGTTTCAAAAAAGAGATTATGTGTTTTATCTGTAACAGAGTTGAAGAAGGAACTATTAGATGAAACACATAGCTTCAATATTTCTATAAACCATAGTAGTAATAAGATATATTATTATTTAAGAGATAATTTATGTTGGGATGGTATGAAGTAACAAATTTCAAACTATGCATCTCGATGATTAGTATAGAAATAGGTAAAGGCTAAAATACCACATCTTAAGGGGTTCATGCAACCTATTCCTATACCTATATGGAATTGGGAAAATGTTATAATGGACTTTATTATTAGAATCTCAATGACTCAAAGGAAAAATGATGTTATATGGGTTATCATCTATCATCTCACGAAGACTGGTCATTTGATAATAATAAGATAATATCTAACCCTTGATCACCTTTCCTATATTTATATCAATTAAATAATAAGGCTTAATGGGGAACCTATATCCATTATATCTAACCATGACCCTTGGTTCAAATCAAAATTCTAGAAGATTCTTCAAAGTTCTCTCAACACTAAGATATATTTAAGCCCTATTTATCATCCTCAAACTGATGGGTAGTCTAAAATAACTACCCAAGATTTAGAATACATGTTGAGATCATATTATCTTAGCATCCAAGTTAGGTAGAATCATTATCTACCTTTGGTGTGATTTTTATACAATAATACCTTCTAATCATGTATCAAAATGGCACCATATGAATAATTGTATGGGATGAGGCATCATACTCTAACTTATTCGAAATAAATTGGAGAAATAAATTTATTTCGTCCATATCTCATATAAGAGATCACTATTAAATTATAAACTATTCATGATCATATTAAAGCATCCTAGAGGGGAAAAAGGGTTATGCTCATAATCAAAGGAAATACATGTAATTTTAAGTTTAGATCATGTATTCTAGAAGTTTTACCATGTAAGGGAGTTGTAATTTTTGGTTAGAATGGGATGTTAAGCCCAATGTACATTGGTCTTTTCAAAATATTATAAATAATTAGGTTTTTATCTTACTTGTTGTTTATGCCACCCAGACATTCTAAATTACAAGTCATCTTCCATGTTTTATTATTTAGGAAATACATATCAAATCCAATTCATGTTCTCAAATATGAGGTAATAAAGTTTGAGATTAACTTTTTTTATAATTAATAAGTTTTATAGATTATTGAAAAAATAGAATAAGTGTTATGGAATCAAACAACTTGATTGGTGAAAGTCCTTTAGAGAAATCAAAAACTAGAATAGGCAACCAAGAATCATTAAAATATATATGGAAGGAGTGTTCACATTTGTTAAATATTTTATTTATACCACAATTTTAAATAAAAATTATTTAATGTGGGAGAATGCAATACAAGATACCCTAGTATAGTTAGTAAACACCATATCATGGACTATCGTGAAATGTGCATGCTAAAGTGACATTATTCAATAGTATATTTTAATTAATAATTTATTAATGTTAGAATTTTATTTTAACAAATAAACATCATTTTTTAATCCTTCCTAAAGAAATTATCTTAAAATTAAATTTTGAGGTTTTTCTAAAAAATGGATTTTTAGGAGAATAGTGCAATATACTGATTTTAGTAAAACTATGACTTTTATTCAATTTTATTATATAAGTATGAATTAAAAAATTATGAAAATTTTGTATTTGAAAAAAATATATTTTATAAAAATTATTAACTTTTTTTAAAATAATAATTATGATTTACAAAACCAGGATTTATATTTTAGAGCTCTAGTAATATTTTTCTCAAAATTTGTTTTAATATATTATAAATTTTTCATATTAAAATTTATTTTAAATACATAAAAAAATGGAATCATGTAAATTGGATTTTAAATTTAGTATCATTATATCTAAATTAATTAATATGTGACCCTTTATTTTTAGTCATAAATATTAATTTACCTTAGGTAAAAACTAGTTATTACAGTCAAATCAAAAATAGTAAAAGTTATAATTAAAGGGATACAGGGATAAAAACATGATAAAAACTAAATGAAATTGAATTTATAAGGTTATAATATAACTGATTTCTTCCCCAGTACACTATTTCTCAATTTTATAGTAACTTATCATGTTCAACAAGTTATCCTACTATATAATGTTGAAATATTTAGAAAAAAAAATCATTCACACAACTTATAAAATGGGTATCTCACCACTACATCAATACCGCTATAATAATTCTCTTTCCTCACAAAATTATAGCTTAA
This sequence comes from Viscum album, assembly GCA_963277665.1. Lineage (NCBI taxonomy): Eukaryota > Viridiplantae > Streptophyta > Magnoliopsida > Santalales > Viscaceae > Viscum > Viscum album. The sequence goes on from OY728135.1 coordinate 1,000,799,434, forward strand.
TTATTATCCCTATCATCATTTTTCACTATAAAGATATTATAGTCACCATTACTTATCGTAATTCCCTCATTTCTAAGGGGACTTCCAAGGAAATTTCAAGTCTCCAACTTGAGTATTACAACTGCTTAGTTTCTTCTTAATTTTATTCTAGAAAAAATAATATAATTATAGTATTTTCATTTACTTATTTAAATTTTACTATATTAATGGTATTATCATTATTTATTTATATTTCCCATCCACGAAAAAAAAATTGTGTTGTATGGACTATCACCTCTATGATGTAACATGTTACATTTTCCTTCACCAACATACAAGGTTTTTCATGGACAAGCCCATATACCTCGGTACCCTATTACCTAATCTGGAATTAACATGACCCATAGGGAGTTCTTGATCCCCATGGGTTGGTGTATATCACCTAGAATCATACACGAAAAAAGAGGGAATGAATTTTTCACAAAAAATCAGAAGATAAATGTTTATAAGTCATCATACTCAACACTCTAAAGGAATAAAGTACCATAAACCAAAAAGATATAACAAAACTGGAATTAGTACACCATCAAAGCACTCAACATCTAAGAAGATAAAAACTCAAATAACTCATGTAATAGGTGTATCAAATCCCCACCAATCACCTCCATCACACCAAGACCATAGGATCAAGAGAATATGTCACATCCAAGTGGTGACTTACCTTTGCTCTGACCTAACATAAGAAATTATACAAAAAACCGAAGGAAAATGGATGGTGTGATATATAAATCCGAGTAGGTTCTCACTAAGTGTTCCATAATAAATTCCATAATAATAGACAAAATTATGCTTTCAATCAAAATATAACATGAAATGAGATGACTTATCATTTTCATATTCTAAAAAAACATTATTTCTTTTCATAGGATAAAAAAAATTTAAAACATTTATTAAATAAAAATTTGATATAAAATAATTTATATTAATCATTAATAATAAGTAAAATAGTACTATAAAAAATGGAATATATAATCGAAACATACATAACAAACACCATGGTCATCTACCCTAAAGTATGTTAGTTTATGGATATAGGATCCTCAATATTCTAAAATTAGTGATCATGGATAATCATTTGGGCACTTTTCCCTTAGGATCAGGCCAAATTAGACTCATTAACATCCCATTAGAGATAATATTTCCGAACTAGGTTTTTTATAGTTTTCATCATCAATCCATTTCTATGGGATCAAGATCCTAGAATTATTATCCCAAATAACACACTAACTACCCTGGCTCTCATGTGCCCAATTAATCATTCAATAATAGGAAAATCATATCATTTCAATTCTATCTTCCCTTATAATTATATTTCCCTATTTTTAGTTTCAATATGCCAATTCAATTTCAAAACCATAACATGGGTTTTTCATCACTTATTTACTTTTCAGTAGAAAAATTATAGGTTTTCATCATTTAAATTTAATCATTTTTTCTCAAAATGATTCTAAAATCATTTCATCAATTCGATCATTTTTAAAATTCATTCCCCCAATTCCAATTCCATTAGAAGTGGGTTTTTTTCTCAAAATACATGCCATTTCAAATTACAATTTCAAATCATATAAAATTGGGGTTTTATAAATCAATTGAAAGATACTTCAAAAAATCAATCAATTCAAGGTTTCACTTACATATAAAATATCAAAAGGAATAACCTAACTTTAATCATGGAATCAAATAATCAACACCCTCAATGGGAATTCCAACAAAGATCAATGGAAAAAGAGATCTAGAAATCAAACCTATTTCCATGATCCAATCATACAGAATTTAGATTCATCCAATACATGATTATCCATCAAAATATAAGTAGGAATAAAGTAGAGACGAGAAGGAACTATTAGAGAGCGGATCAACTTACCCATAGGAGATCGAATGAGATCAAATCCACTTCGATCCTCCAAGGAAATGGTTTTTAGGAGCCAAAGTTGCTTATGGGGAGCATTCAAAACCTGAGAAATTATAATAGGATCAAATGGGTTTGTTAGGAATATTAAATATGGGGTTTAGAATTTAAAATAAAATTTCAGAATATTTAAATATTGTGATCACAGTTTCCTAAAGAGGGTCACATGGTTAGAAAAAATATGCACCATAACCATTCAACCCTACTATCATGGGTGAATGATTTCTCCTTAGAGGGCACACAGTTTGGTTAACCATGAATCAACCAAAAAAATTCCCACTTCCTGAGGTTGCATGGTTTGGATTGTCTAGCTACATGATTTGGAAAAACCATTAACACCCCTCCATAGAGACATCAAATGGGAGAATGGGTTTTGGGGAGAAACCACATGGTTTTCCATAACTTTTTTATAATTGTGCATACCCTAAAGGGCTTTAAAAGTTCTATACATTTCACCAAAAAAAATCCCCAACTAAAGTAAGATAAAAAATAGGGTTGAGGAGTACCAAAAAAATTTAATAAGAATTTAAAACCTCCCCTCCCTAAAAACGTTTTCCCTCAGAAATCCTATCAAGAAGTTTCCATATCAAAGAGATAATTCCACTACTATCTCATTAATTCCTCATGCTCCCATGTATTATGATAATCATAAACATGCTCCCATAGCACAAAAACCTCTCATGTAACGACCCAAACATTTATCAATGAAAATTCCTATTGATCTAATTAAATTTCTTATTATAAAAATGGTTCTATAAAATATACACCTACATGGATTTATGTTTTTGTATTTCAAAATACCATTATGAATTTTTACCATTCTTAATATTGATGTTGAATAGTGATCACATGATTAGTATAAATATAGGTCTTTAACAAATCCAATTTATTTTAGAAAATCAAGTGATGGCCTCATCCAGTTGACTTGCTCTTACGAAGTCCATTTTTTTAGAGCTCGGAAAGGAAGTGGCGTCATTGGGCTTCACTCTTCACCAAGCCCAAGCTGAGCTTCAACGTGTTAAGCTCGAGCAGAACCACTTACAAGAGAATTGGAAGTTGATAGATATTACCACCCGAGTGATGTTATCCAAGCCACCCCAAGTGTCTGTCACCATCACACACCTTACTCTTCAGTCTTATGCGGGTGTTATAAGGGGTTATGTCACAAGACCTTAGCACTATGATTATGTGCATTATTTTTTTGTATATAATAAATAATATACATTCTCGTTATTATTTTTACGTTATAAATAGTTTTTAAATCAAAAATAGTATTTTTAGTTAATGTTCAATTAATAAATATATTTGGATGAATTAATGGATTTTTTAATTAAATAATATTTTGAAATTATTACTAAATTAATTTTTATAAAATATAAATGACAGTATAATTATTATTAATATGATTGTGATTTCTATTAAGGTTTGCAAACTATTTCTTAAAAAACCCATAAATTTTCAATAAATGTCTGTTTTTATTTTAAAAGTAAAAATTCACATATTTAGAAAATTATTTAGATAAAATGATTATTATTTTTAGAATTAGGACATCAAAATTATCCAATGGTTAATTTTTTCCTAATTTTCTGAGACAGTCGAATTTCTGGGTAAAAATTAAATACCATTTTAAATATTTAATGTGTTTTATGACATCATAATGACATACTAGTGATGTAATAAAATACTATAAACATTATTTTCTGACAATATATATTTCAACATTAAAATAAGGTGATTTTAGGTTTGTTTGATTTATTTTACAAAGCCTTAGTGGACCCTCCAAAACTTATAAAACACCATAGCTTTTTAAATTGATTTCTTTGAGAGTGTAACTCGCCTCCAAAAAAGCAAGCCTATTATTTTTAAGAAGTTAGGCCATTGGTTTTATAAAATATTTTATTCCAATATCCATTGGAAAAAACTACGGGAAAAAACGATGGGATGGTTTGTGGTTTTAATTAGTTTAATGTGTTGTATCCCAAACCTAAATAATAAATAATTCCCTCTCCTTTCCTATATAAACCCACCCAAGCTCCCACTTCCTATGCACTAAAATCTTTGGACGTAATCCAAACTCTTCCCTCCTCTCTCTCGATTCCTCCCAAGGTTCCCCAAGATCTTAATAAGCCTCTCCCAATCCCATCCCAAGACTTTGGGATCACACTTCAAAGTAAGGGATTTATTCCTTTCTCATTTTTGTCCAAATTTCATTATGTTTTTATGCCCTATTATATTTAATTAAAAATGTTAGGGTATGATTTTACACCTCCCCCATACTGCCCTATTTATGTTTAAATGTTGAGGGACCCCTTTATCTCTCATTAATGACTTCCATGTACACCCATTACTATGCTGAAATTCTTTGAGGAATTTCTATCTTTTCATTTACATTCAAGAAATTATTTTGTAATATAAATCTAAACTCCATTTCAATTGTTGGGAAATATATCTATATGACCCCATTACTTTCCATTTCATGATCATCTGATAAGACACCCATTTTTTATCATCAGCCATTTTTATGAATTCTTATGTCACGTTGTTATGCTGCCAAAATTGCACCGGGATTTTCCAAGACAAATTCATTGTGTTGTGAATACCATACCCATTTATCTATCAAGGGTATTCACCTTTATGAACGATTACTTATTGATTATAGATTTTACTGTATAAATTCCATGTTTCTTTATCATGTAATAAATGATGACCTTTAATGATTCCATGTTGTATGATCCATGTGGCACACTTATACATAAAATTAAATGTTTAAGAAGGGTGTGCCCTAATAGCTCTCCAATTCATTGGGTAAAGATTATTATCATGATACGTTAAGTGAAATTCGGTTTTAATCATTCTAATTCAAGTTCAATGAGGATTTACTCATGCTAATTCAAGTGAAATGAGTGTTTACTACTTCTCCATGTGCAATGAGACTTGGCTCATGCGAATTCCATGTTAAGTGTTGTTGCCACATTTCCATGTTATGAAAATAATGCTTTACCATGCCTCAATGTTCATGTTTATCTTATGATCCATTGATATAACTAATTCCTAACATGTATTGTATTCTTCATTTTATACCTTGTTTACTCCCTTCCTCGTCTTTATAGCTCACCCTTTTCTTATGAATGTCTTCAGGTTATCCCATATAATGCTAAGTACAAGGGAATTTAGTGGTCAGGTAAAGGATGTTTTCAATAAAGATGTTGTGTTTCTTGTTTTAAGTTATTATGTAACAATATTAAGCCCCAAAGACACTAGACCTCTAGATCTTCTATGTTTTATTAAGTGATGGTTTTATATAATAAATTATGTTTAAGTTTGAAATAAAGAGCAGGGTTGTTATAGTTGGTATCAGAGGATAGGTTTTGTTATTTTTTGGATTAGGATTAGAAAACCCTAGTGAAATACATAGAGATAATACTAAGTATAATAAGAACATCCCTAAATTTTGTTGAGTATTGAGTAATTATTTTATCAAGAAAATACATCCTTGTCTGGACACGAGCAGGTAGAGGTGTCTCTAGCACGGATATACCTAGGAGTAAGAACTCTGACAAGGAGTTTCGGGCTTGACCTGGGGTATCCTAGTATATGACAATGGGCCTTGCTACACTATTGGTTACAAAGCTCCTAGGGGATATTCTTTGGTAAATTTACAAGCTTAGTATGAACCATTGTTAAGGGAAAATATTCCCCTAAGAATAAATGTTGGAAAGTAGATCATGGATAACAAAGATTGAAGCATATAGATTCATAAGTTGAGGAAATAAAATAAATTTATAATTAATACATTTTTTTCTTTGGATTACCCTTTATGTGTAACCCCTAACATTTCTTTAATTCTATCCAATGGCCAGTAATATGAGGACTTAGGCTAACTACCGATGCGAATATCAGTGTGATGATTGTTCTAATGAGATGCCCAATCCGATGGGAGCTAGAATCACGAATGTTTTCATGATACTCTCTCATTCAACTCAATATTTGAATAGAAACATGGGTTAATAGGAACGTTCAACCCCCCTAAGAAATAATAGGTTGAAATCTAGAGCTTCATGAGATAAAGGCCTCCTAATTTTAATGGATCATATAATCCCTCAATTGTCGAACAATGGATCAACTCCATTGAAAAGATCTTCTCCATTCATCAATGTTTCGAATAAGATAAGTTTCTTATTGCTACTTATAGAATGGATGGTGAAGCTGATCACTGGTGGATATTGATTAAAAATACAAATCATGAGGAGGAGATCCAGAAGTTGGAATGGAAGGATTTATGGAAAATGTTTTTCGATAAATATCTTCCATGCAACCTTCGACGTATAATGGAAAGGGAGTTCCTTGTCCTCAATAAAAAAATACGACGAATCCATCAGAGCATATGAGAAAAACATCATATGGTTTGCACAATACACCTCTAGATTTTTTGTTACCCCTGAATGTAAGGTTGACCACTTCGTTGGTGGGCTAAAACCTAGCCTACGAAAATCCATGGAGATCCGTGACTTTGATAGATATGAGGAAATTGTATGATGTTCCCTCAAGGTCAAAATAGAGATTGGAGAATATCAGGGGTATCAAGGGGATAAGAAAAGTATGGTGGAATTGAATTCTGGTGGTCCAATGGATAAATCAAACAGTTCTAAGAAAACCCATCACCCCACTTTCCAAAGGTGTGGAAAGAAGCACCCCAAAAATTTCCTGAAGGGGGTGAGGAAATGATTTAGGTGTGGAAGAGAATGGAACCTAGCCATTAACTACCAACAAGAAAACCCCTTAGATGCCACTGAGGAGAGGAACACTTTGTTCAACCCTCAATGCATTGTTCATTGCTTCAATTTCAAAGAACCAGGGCACCTTGAAAATCAGTTCCCTAATCCAAGGATTTTTTTGGAGGCAACCAGTAACAATTAAGGCAATAAGGGAGAGATTTTGCCATCACTACTACAAAAGTGAGCCCCGACAACGATGTGGTGATAAGTACTCTAGTTATTCATTCAATAATAGTTAATGTACTTTTTTATTCTAGTTTTATGCATTATTTTATATCCTGAAAGTTTAGTAGAACAATCCCAACACCACCATAAATCATAGAAGTAAAGATGTCGGTGAGTACAGAAAACGGGAAAATCAATGCATCCCATGAATATAACACCTCCCCTGTCATAATTTGTGGATTGAACTTCTCATCGAACCTCTTCATACTCCCTCTGGTGGAATTTGATGCAATTCTCAGCATGGATTGGCTTACCTTGTATAGAACCAACATAAATTTCCCTGAGAGGGAAATCACTCTCCATATGGAGAATCGAACCACGATTATATACAAGTGAAAGGATGAAGATGAATCTTTTTTAGCACCATCATCTCAATCATGGATATTACTACCCTATTAGCATGCATATCTTGCTCATATGATTAAGTCTAAAGAAGTAACCATCCTTGAAGACATGCCTATTGTGAGGGAATTCGCTGATGTGTTTCTCGAGGAATTTCTTAGTCTTCCTCCTAGAAGAGATGTTGAATTCTCAGTTGAACTTATACCTGGAGTAATGCCAATATCCAATACTCTATATATAATGGCTATTGTGGAGCTTGAGGAGCTAAAGAAACAACTACAAGAGAATATGGATAAAGGGTTTATATACCCAAGTGGGACACCATGGGGTGCACCAGCCCTCTTCATCAAGAAGAAGGATGGGTCAATGCGCATTTTCATTGATTATCGTGAGCTCAACGAAGTCATGATAAAGTAAAAGAATCCTCTACCTCGAATTTATTACTTTATCAATTAGCTACGTGGAGCACAATACTTTTACAAGGTGGATTTGCGGTCAGTATATTACCAAGTAAGGGTGAAGAAGGAGGATATCCCCAAGACTGCTTTTCGTACAAGGTACGAGCACTATGAATTCATAATGAGGCCTTTAGAACTCACTAATCCTCCAGGAATCTTCATGGACATGATGTATAGAGTCTTTAGAGATTACCTCAATAGATTTGTGGTAGTCTTTATAGATGATATTCTAATATAATCCAAAACCAAGGAGGAGTATGAGGAGCATCTTAGAACTATACTATAGACCTTACGAAATGAGAAGATCTATGAAAATTACAAAAGGTGTGAGTTCTGGTTGAAGTAAGTCTCATTCTTGGGTCATATCATCACAAGAAATTGGATATCTATGGATCCCTCCAAGACAGCTACAATTGAGGGATGGATGAAGCCAACATCGGTAACGGATATCTGTAGCTTCCTAGGGTAAGCTAGATATTATCACCAATTTTTGAGAAATTTATCATGATTGTCCCACCCTCTTACCAATATAACTCGGAAGGGAGTGAGGTTTTCTTGGAGTGATGAATGCGAAGAGAGCTTCAAGGAGTTGAAAAGGAGGCTTATCACTATGCCCATACTCACACTCCCAAAAAGTGGAGAACTCTTTTTATTGTACAGTGATGCTTCAAAAAGGGGTTTAGGCTATGTGCTAATGCAAAATGATAAATTGATAGCCTATTCCTCAAGGCAGCTGAAAATCCATGAGAAAAACTATCCCACACATGATTTGGAGTTCACGTCTATGATCTTTGCATTGAAAATCTGGTGACATTATCTATAAGGGGAGAATTTTGAGATATATACTGATCACAAGATCCACAAGTATATATTCACACAAAAAGAGGTTAATACGTGCCAATGAAGATGGATATATCTCATCACAAATTATTACTGCTCAATCCACTACCATCCTAATAGGGAAAACAAGGTGGCAGATTCTCTAAGTAGAAAAAACCCAGTATGTTTATCAATGATGAGAATTGAAAAGGATCCAATCTTCTTAGATTTTCATCAGATGGAAAAGGGAATCATTAAGGGAAGAACATCATCAATCCTTTCTCAAATGACTGCTCAACCATCCCTCATGGAGAAAATAATGTATGGTCTAAGAAAGGATGTGTAAATTCCAGAAAGGGTAGAAGCTATCAGAAATAAAAAATCCTCAGATTTTGTGGTTGACAAGGATGGAATTGTGGGATTTGGGTCATGATTATATGTACCATCCAATCTGGAGATAAAGAAGGAGATTTTGAATGATACACATAGCTCAACCTTCTCTATTAACCCAGGGAGCACAAAGATGTATCTAGATCTCCGAGAGAACCTTTGGTGGGACAATATGAAAATGGAGATTGTTGAATATACATCAAAGTGCTTGGTATGTCTACAAGTTAAGGATGAGAGGAAAAATTATAATGGGGTGATGAAACCACTACCCATACCGACATAGAAGTGGGAGAACATTACCATGGACTTTGTCACTCAAGTTCTAAGGACATCCAGAGGAAACAATGCTATATAGGTCATTGTGGATCATCTTATGAAGACAATTCACTTTATCATGATTCGAGAGGACTTATCACGAGATAAAATTGAATGGATTTACATCAAATAAGTGGTAAGGCTACATGGAGTACCACTATCCATTGTTTTCGATCATGATCTAAGATTTACCTCAAAGTTATGGAAAAGTCTCCAACATGCTCTAACCACTGAAATGAACTTCAGTACGACCTATCATCCTCAAATTGATGGCCAATCTTAGTGAACTATTCAGACACTAGAAAATATGTTAACATCATGTTCTATGGACTTCAAAGGAGGATTGGACCAACATATTCTATTGGTTGAATTCTCCTACAATAACAGTTTCCACTCAAGTATCTGAATGGAAACATATGAATCTCTTTATGGGAAAAGGTGTAGAACACCAGTGTGTTGGGGTGAAGTCAGTGAGCGTAAGATTCTAGGACCTGAAATGGTTGAATAAATGGTGGATAAGGTGAAAACCATTCAACAACATATCAAGGAAGCCCAAAGTCGACAGAAGTGTTATGCAGATAACAGTCGATGAGACCTTGAGTTCAAAGTTTGAGACATGGTATTTCTATGCATATATTCGTGGAAGAAGAATATGAGTTTTGGAAAGAAAGGGAAGTTAATTCCTAGGTACATAGGCTTCTTCAAGATTCTTGAACATGTTGGGGTAGTGGCCTATCGACTAGAACTTCCACCTACCAGGGCTAAAGTACATGATGTCTTTTATGTATCCATCTTAAGGAAGTACATACCAGACCCTTCACATGTACTCTCTTTAGTGGTACTAGAGTAAGAGAATGATCTTTCTTATGAGGAGTAGCTAGTGAAGATCTTAGATCGTAGGGAAAATTTTATATGAAATAAGACAATTCCCCTCATCAAGGTGTTGTGGTGAAACCACAAGTTTGAAGAGACAACATGGGAAATGGAGAAAGTGATGAAGCAGAGTTACCCACATCTGTTTTAGTGTGGGAAAAGGAAATCTTGAGGGAGAAATTTCTTAAGGGGGGAATATTGTAATGACCCACACTTTTATCAATGAAAATTACTCTTGATCTAATTAAATGTATTATTATGGAGAATGGTTATATAAAATATGCACTTCCTTGGTTTTAGTTTTTTTGGATTTAAAAATACCGTTAAGAATTTTTACCATTGCTAATATATTCATTGAATAGTGATCACATGATTAGTATAAATATAGGGAATTACCAAATCAAATTTACTCAGAAAAAGGAAGTGATGGACTCATCCAATTGACTTCCCCTATATGAAGCCCATTTGTCAGAGATTGTAAAGGAGGTGGCGTCATTGGGATTCTCTCTTAACCAAGCCCAAGCCTACCATCAACACGTTAAGCTCGAGTGGAACCACCTACGGGAGAAGTGGAAGTTGATAGAGATTACCACCTGAGCAATGTTATCTGAGCCACCCAAAGAGTATGTCACCATCTCACACATTACCCTTCAGTCTTATATAGGTGTTATAATGGGTTTTGTTACAAGACCTTATCACTATGATTATGTGTCTTATTTTTTGGTATATAATAAAGAATATACATTATTTTTATTATTGTTACATTCGAAATAGTTTTTAAAGCACAAATAGTATTTTTAGATAATATTCAATTGAGAAATATATTTTTATGAATTAATGTATTTTTAAATTAAATAATTTTTTTAATATTATTACTAAATTAATTTTTATATAATATAAATCACTGTATAATTATTATGAATATGATTGTGATTTCTATTAAGGTTTGAAAACTTTTTTTGTCAAAACCCATGACTTTTCAATAAATGTTAGTTTTTATTTTAAAAGTAAAAATTAAAATATTTAAGAAAATTATTTAGATAAAATGAATATTATTCTTGGAATCAGTATGTTGAAATTATTTAAGGGTGAATTTTTTCATAATTTTATGAGATAGTCGAATTTTTGGGTAAAAATTAAATACCGTTTCAATATATGATGTGTTTTATGACATCATAATGACCCAATAGTGATGTAATAAAATAATATAATCATTATGTTTGGCCAATATATGTATTACCTTTAAAATAATGTTATTTTAGGTTTGTTTGATTTATTTTACAAAGCCTTAGTGGACCCACCAAGACTTATAAAACACTTTAGCTTTCTAAAATGATTTCCTTGAGAGTGTGACCCACCACTACATAGGCAGTCCTATTATTTAAAGAAGTTCTTACATTGACCCTATAAAATATTTTTTTCCAATACCCTTGGGAAAAAATCATGGGCAAAAACCATGGGCTGGTTTGTGGATTTGATTAGTTTGATGTGTGGTGTCCCAACCCAAAATAATAAATAATTCCCTCTCCTTTCCAATATAAACCCACCAAACTCTCACTTCCTCTTCACTCAACTCCTTTAGAGTTTATCCAAACCCTTTCCTCTTATCTCTAGAATCCTCCCAAGGTGCCCCAAGATCCCAAGAAGCCTCTCCCAAGCCCCTCAAAAGCCTTTGGGATCACACTTCCATGTAAGGGATTTCTTCCTTTCTCATTTTTTTCATATTTAATTATGTTGTTATGCCCTTTTATTTTAAATTACAAATATTGGGGTATGATTTCTCACCTCCCCCATACTTCTCTATTTATGTTTGAATGATAAGATACACCTTTTTCTCTTATTAATTCCTTCCATGTAAACCTATTACTTTGCAGAAATTCCATAATGGATTTCTCTCTTCCCATTTACATTCAAGAAATTCTTTTGTAATGTAAATCTAAAATCCATTTCAAATGTTGGAAAATGTATCTATATGATCCCATTACTGTCCATTTAATTTAAATATCACGAGACACCCCTTTCTCCCTCATCAAAAAATTTTATGAATTCTTATGTCATGTCGTTATACTGCAGAAATTGAACCCTGATTTTCCAAGCCAAAGTCATTGTGTTGTCAATACCATTCCCATTTCTCTATCAAGGGTATTCACCTTTATGCACGTTTACTTATTGATTATATAGTTTCATGTATTAATTACACATTCCTTTATCATGAAATAAATGACTTCCTTTAATGATTCCATGTTGTATGATCCATGGGGCACATTTATGCATAAAATGAAATGTTTAAGAAGTGTGTGCCATGACAGCGCTCCAACGAATTGGGTAAAGATTAGTGTCATGATATGTCAAGTTAAATGAGGGTTTAATCATTCTTATTCAAGTTAAATGAGGATTTAATCATGAAAATTCATGTGCAATGAGGGTTCACTAATGCTCCATGTGCAATGAGCCTTGGCTCATTTTAATACCATGTTAAGTGTTGTTGCCACATTTCCATGTTGTGATAACCATGCTTTATCATGCCTTTAAGTTCATGTTTCTCTTGTGCTCCATTGATATGATTATTTCCTAACATGTATCATATTATTAATGTTATACCTTGTTTAACCCCTTAATGGGCTTTATAGATCACCTTTTTCTTATGCATTTCCTCAGGTTATCCCATGCAATTATAAGTACAAGGGAATGTTGTGGTCATGTAAAGGATGTTTTCAAAAAAGATGTTTTGTTTCTTATTTTAACTTATTATGTAATGATAATAATCCCCAAAGACACTAGACCTATCAATCTTCTATGTTGTATCAAGTAAATGTTTTATATAATAAATTATGTTTAAGTTTGAAATAAAGAGGAGGGTTGTTATATCGGAGGAATAACCTTTTTCTTAGAATCAAAAATCCTAAATTGGTGCTTAATCACAGATAAATCATGGTCATCATCAAGATTCTCCCTGATCAAGACATTAGATGGGTCAAAAATATACTTCAAACGTTTTTATACATGGAACACATTATTTATTGAGGTCAATTATGGTGGAAGTGATAAATGTTTATCCACTTTCCCCCACAAGATTAAAAACATCAAATGGTATCACAAACTATAGAGTATGTTTCTCTTTCCTCCCCTGATGTTGGTGACCCAACTAAAGTGAAACACTCAAAAACACATGATCACCCATATAAAACACTAAGAGTATATGACGATGATCAACATAAGATTTTTATCAAATCTATGTTGTGAACATTATCTAAAGAATCAAGTAAATCTTCACTATTATCTCTTGGTACAAGCTTGATCCAACTAAGTAAATTTCCCCAATATTTGACAATGCAGTAGATATTTACATGGACTACCATACAATGCCTCAAAATGAGCCCATCTGATTGTGTAATAATAAATATTGTTATAAGAAAACTCAACCAGTCCCAAGTGGTCATCCCAAGATCCACCAATGTTAAGAACACTGGCATATACCATGTCCTCAAGAATCTGTATAGCTATCTCCATCTGTCCATCTGGTCGTGGGTGGTATGTCATACTCAAATGAACCTAAGATCTCATCTCCTCTACAAGGTCTCACCAAAATCTAGGGGTAAAACAATGATATATATTAGGGACTATAGAATATGGAAATATATTAAACTAAAAAATAACTATCACATATAGGTTTCTCAAGTCCTCAACTTTGGTTTTATAATAAATGGGTATAAATGAGCTCATCTAGCACTAATGGAAATGGGAATTTTCTCAACACTTGTATACCAACAGTTCAAAGAACCGTTGGTATAGGTTATCATTACCAACGGTTTGCATGAACCATTGGTAAAGATATCTAAGAAGTGACTTTTCCCAATGGTTTCATAAAATTGTTGGGAAAGGTGGGTAAAAAAAATCAATTTTCCCAACAGTTTGATGAAACCATTGGGAAAGATTGGGATAAAATGAGTTTTCCCAACGGTTTCAGTAAACTGTTGGGAACGATTGAGTTTTCCCAACGGTTTTTAAAAACTATTAGGAAAAATATGCCCCAAATTCCCCAAACCCAGGCAGTCGGCTCCCCACGATTCCAGAACCATTCCGCTTCTCTCCAGAAGTGATTCCTTTGTAGAAGCACTTGAGAAGCCCCACCTCTTCCATCAGATCAGCTGCTGCCAGGTTAGACTCCTTCCATCTTTTTTCAAGTATATAGTTCCACCTCTTATCAAGCATATCCTTATATTCTCAAGGATTTCGTTATTCCCAATTTTTAGGGTTTTTGTAAGATTTTATGATTCACTAATCCATGAATTGTGTACTCAAATCACTACATCGGTGTTTGTCTAATTAATGTTTTCATTACACATTTACATTTATAAGGGCATGATGTATCTTTATTTTGTTCTAATTTTAAAGATTCATAATTTTTTTTAATCTCAATGCTTCAAATATTATAGCTTCATGTATATGAACTTATAAGAAATTTTTTGTAATATTTAGTGATATTATTTCATGAAAATCACTCCTTTCATTAAGATCATGTCAAACATGAAGATTATGCTCATATTAATTTTTGTACACTATGTGTATTACATAACAAGTATGTATCATGTTTTTATCAAAATATTTATATAAAATGACTCACTGTTCACTTATCCTTTGTACAATAGAACATATGGAGTATCTTCTTGAACTTTTCAAAATAGTATGTGGTCCCTAATTAGTAATTTTTCCTTCTTCATGAAACTAATTCACAGAATGTCAAATTCGCAATATTAGTGAATATTAGTTTTTCTAATATAACCATTAATCATTATGCCTTCTACATCATACATGTGTTATTCAATCACCTTTTTAAAACACAATTACAATTTTCAATGATTTGGGGTTCCTCAAAATGTTTGGGAAAATCATAAAAATGCATGTATTGAATCGTGTTTCTCATATGGTTTCATGGATTCAAGTTCATCTCGAAAATCATGACTGCGTGGTTCAAATATCATGAGGACCATGAGATTATTATTCTTCACACAAATGAAGTTGTTTTCTGTAACTATGTGTTTTTGTTTTCACTTTTGATTTGGCTGAGAGCGGAGCTTTGTGGTCATTAATCATAGTTTTGGGTGGTCATTTAGGATGTAAGATAGTATCACTTAATTTTATTTGATATATCCAATATTATTATTGATTTATGTTCAATTTTATTATCTTTAACAAGTGATGTTGTTTAATAAGTTTTTATTAATGGTTGTAATAATGACGATATGGTATAAGGGATCATATGGTGTGTATAAGGGTTCAAATGGTGTGTATAACAGTTGATTTATTAAATCCATTAAAGCTCTTCTAAAACAATTGATAGCTAAATTACCAATGAATCCCCTTATTCCCTCATATATCTAATTTTTTGGGTTACACATTAGTTTACTTTTTCTAATTAATTACATATTTGTTTTAAAAAGTAGGAAATGTAGTCAATTAAAGAGAGACGAAGGAAAAAAATGATGGAGAACAATCATCGAATGGTGGAGTTGGGCATTCCACCATTAGTTCCTATAGTGAGTACTTTATTTCAAATATATATATTTAAAAAATATATAATTTCATGTGATTAATTTTTTTGTAAACATTTTTGTAGGATCCACCTATACGTCGACATTTATTCGACGAGGAGCCTAGTACCGGTCCTAGTACTCAGGTCGATGGTACGAGGAGGGTTCGTACTAGAGGTGGACGAGCAGATGCGCGTACCCGACTAGACCCTGCCCCTCCTACTGACATGTCATCCTTCCCACATTCTGATCCTGGTGTGTTGTTAGGGACACACAGGATATTTAGGCCTCCCATATTTTCTCCACCTTTTGCATCTTCTGGCCCATTATTTTCATATCCCATGATGATTCCCAATCCCCAGTCAGAATCCGGCCATACAGCTGTCCCATCTTCTTTTCCGTCTTCTTCTGTCTCTCCGAGCTTCTATATTCCATCATCTTCGACTCCTGTTCCACCATAGGGTGTTCCATCAGTTTCTGTGGATCCAACGGCGCTCAACGATCAGTCTGGCATAGGTATATTTATAGAACCCTAAAAAACTTTTATAGCAATATTTATTTCCATTATAACATGTTTTGATAAAATATATGTTTTTCTTTAATGATAGATACATCTACTAACTGTAGGCGGGGGCGGGGGCATACACACATGTGTTCGGTGTGGAACCGCCGCACATAGTTTATGGTGGATTACAATTAAGACAACCAAATGGTTGAGAAAATAGGGCAGCAATGTCGGAGTTTTTTGGTGATGCTTGCCAAATACTCTGACAACATTCTGTCAGCCCGCTATCATGGAGAAATTTTCCACATGAGGTCAAGGATAGAGCTTGGGTAGAGATATGGGTAAAAAAATATGTTGTATTTAATGACATGAATTATTTTTTTATTTATATGAATTAATATTTTGATGTCAGCTTCAATTTAAGTTTCCTGATGGTGAGGGTGCATGACCGGAACGTCTATTGGATTTAGGCGAGCTTTGGAGAGCCTACAAGCATGATTTGTATATTGGATGGCGTGCTAGAGTTGGCACTTAGTTAGAGGTTGTACCAATCATGGATGATTGTCCTATAGAGCATTATCGTCAAATGATTACTCATTGGATGAGTACCCAGTTTAAGGTATGAATTACTTTTGAGGTATTTAAATAATAACTTTCATGTTTCTCATTAATATTATCCTTTTCAATATCTAATTTTATTTAGGAATCATCTAGAAAAAATAAAAAAAACATTGATGCAAAAAAATACCTCCACACACTAGGACGTACTTCGATGCTGAATCATGAGAGGAAGCAGGTATGACAATTGTTTATAAGTTTTCTTTACGACTTACATTTTCTTTTGTTTCCTAAATAATTTAATCATTTGCTAAAGTTTTCATATAACTTTAGTTTTCAATGTCATTGTAGAGGAAAATACAGAATATTGAAGGACGTGTGCCTCAAGCAAAACTGTTTTTCTCAAGTAGAAGGAAGAAGGATGGAAGTTCCATCAATGAAGCGAGTCAGCAGCAGATTATAAGTTTTAATATGTTGATTTTATATTTTAATATCTATTTTGTAACTTAATAATATATTTATATTTGTAACAGGATACTTTATAGGCCCTTGATGCCCAAGAACCAGACAATTTTGGGCCAACTGATCACTTACATTAGGTGTTGGGAGGGGAGCATCATGGCAGAGTACGCTGCTGACCTAGGATATCCCTGACGAGGTATTATCCCTCCTTAGGTATGAGTTATAGTTCCACCGAGCTATAGGAAGTTTGGGCACATGCATAGCAGGCTGAGAAAAGGGCCATAGAGATGGAAGAACAGTCTGCTAGGGAAAACAGTGCATTTATGAAATTTATTGAAGTTCTACGTCCAACACTTCCAGCAGAGGTCAGCCCAGCTTTTGATGAATATATGTCATTGATAAGTTCTATATATGGTGCAGCAGGTGGTAGTTCTAGTGGTGGTCAGGACGATGTCCGGCTTGATGATGATGATGGTGAGGAGTCTGATGTGGAAGAGGAGGGAGAGGAGGAGGGTGAGGCGGATGGCGAGGGCAAGGAGGAGGGCGAGGGCGAGGAGTAGGGCACTGAGGAGGGCGAGGACGATGATGGGGATGAGGACGAGGGTGATGATGATGGTGATGGTGATGTGGGACAAATTGATCCATTACATTTTTGACTAATATTTCTGATATTTTATGTTTAATCTATTCAAGTTGTTGGTTTTATCTAGAATCGTAGTATAGTATTGGAGTTTAGTAATTTTTATATATTGTCTGTTTTTATGGATGTTGTTCCCTTTTAGTGGTTGTGTATTTGGGAACTCCCTGGACAGCCCCCTCCTTCCTAGACCTTGGACAACCCCCCACCATCCTCCTTGGACCCTGGACAGCCCCCCGGACACCCCCCTTACAGCCCCCCACCCTCCTCCTTAGACCCTGGACAACCCCCCGAACACTACCCGGACAGCCCCCCCACACAGCCCCCCACCCTCCTCCTTGGTCCCCGGATAGCCCCCCGTACACCCACCTGACAGCCCCCCGAACAGCCCCCCCGGACAGACAACTAGCATACAGAAACCGACCAACTGGATTTTGATTGTGTCGATACTTTATCACAACGATCCATGGGTCATATTTGATGTGTACGAGTCAACCCCGCCTCAATCCGAGGTGCGGTGTGGCCGACACCATTCATAGTGTCTCTCTTTTGTTTAAAATGGGCATCATTTTAAGTGAAAACAACAACTGACATAAAAAAACTGACCAAACGCATTCAAAATGTGTTGATTCTTTAGGAAAATGATCCATGGGTCATATGTGATGTGTACGAGTCAACACTGCCTTAATCCGAGGCACGGTGTGGCCAGGATCACTCTAAGTGTCTCTCTTTTGTTTAAAATGGACAACATTTTAAGTACATACAGAAAACTAACCAAACGGATTCTAATTGTGTTGATACTTTAGTAAAATGATCCATGGGTCATATGTGACATGTAAAAATCAACCCCACCTCAATCTAAGACACGGTGTGGCCGAAACCACTCAAACTGTCTGCCTTTTTTTCAAAAGGACATCATTTTAAGTGAAAACATTAACTGGCATTTGAAAAACTGACCAAACGCTTTCGGATTGTATTGATACTTTCGGAAAATTATCCATGGGTCATTTGAGATGTGTAAGAGTCAACCCTGTCTAAATCCGAGATGCGGTGTGGCCGGTACCACCCTAATTGTGTCTCTTTTGTTTAAAATGGACAAGATTATAAGTGAAAAGAACAACTGGCATATGAAAAACCAACCAAACGCATTCGGAATCTGTTGATAATTTATCCCAACGATCCATGGGTCATATGTGGTCGTACGAGTCAAACCTTCTTCAATCTATTTCACGGTGTTGTCGGGATCACCCTAGGTTCCACTCTTTTGTTTAAAATGGACAACATTTTAAGTACATATGGATAATTGGCCAAACGGATTCTGATTGTGTTGATACTTTAGCACAACAATCCATGTGTCATATGTGATGTGTACGAACCAACCCAGCCTCAATCTGAGATGCGGTGTGGCCGGAACCACTCAAAGTTTCTGTCTTTTGTTTCAAAAAGACATAATTTTAAGTGAAAACATTAACTGGCATACGAAAAACCGACCAAAGGCATTTGGATTGTGTTGATACTTTAGGGAAATGATCCATTGGTCATTTGAGACGTGTATGAGTCAACCCCGTCTAAATCTGAGAGACGGTGTGGCCGATACCACTCTAATTGTGTCTCTTTTGTTTAAAATGGACATGATTATAAGTGAAAAGAACAACTGGCATATGAAAAACTGACCAAACGCATTCGGAATATGTTGATAATTTATCACAACATTCCATGGGTCATATGTGATGTGTACGAGTCAACCCCACATCAATCCGAGTCGTGTTGGGGCCAGGATCACTCTAACTGCCTCTCTTTTGTTTAAAATGGAAAACATTTTAAGTACATACGGAAAACTGACCAAACGGATTCTGATTGTGTTGATACTTTAGCGCAATGATCCATGGGTCATATGTGATGTGTACGAATCAACCCCGCCTCAATCTGAGACACAGTGTTGCCAGCACCACTGAAACTGTCTATCTTTTGTTTTATAAGGAAATCATTTTAAGTGAAAACATCAACTGGAATATGGAAAACCGACCAAACTCATTCGTATTTTATTGATACTTTAGGAAAATTATCCATGGGTCATTTGATATGTGTACGAGTTAACCCCGTCTAAATCTGAGATACAGTGTGGTCGGTACCACTCTAACTGTGTCTCTTTTGTTTAAAATAGACAGGATTATAAGTGAAAAGAACAACTGGCATACAGAAAACCAACCAAATGCATTTGGAATCTATTGATAATTTATCACAACAATCCATGGGTCATATGTGACGTGTATGATCCAACCCGGGCTCAATCCGAGTCACGGTGTGGCTAAGATCACTCTAAGTGTCTCTCTTTTGTTTAAAATGGACAACATTTTAAGTACATACAAAAAACCAAACAAACAAATTCGGTATCTATTGAAACATTAGGATAACGATCCATGGGTCATATGTGACTTGTAAGAGTAAACCTCGCCTCAATCCGAGGTGTGGTGTGGCTGACACCACTCAAAGTGTCTCTCTTTTGTTTAAAATGGACTTCATTTTAAGTGAAAACAACAACTGACAAATGGAAAACTGACCAAACGCTTTTGGAATATTTTGATACTTTAGGAAAATGGTCCATGGGTCATTTGTGACATGTACGAGTCAACCCCGCCTCAATCTGAGGCGCGGTGTGGCCGACACCATTCGTAGTGTCTCTATTTTGTTTAAAATGGGCATCATTTTAAGTGAAAACAACAACTAACATACAAAAAACTGACCAAACACATTCAAAATGTGTTTATGCTTTAGGAGAAAGATCCATGGGTCATATGTGATGTGTACGAGTCAACCCCGCCTCAATCTGAGGCACGGTATGGTCGGGATCACTCTAAGTGCCTCTCTTTTGTTTAAAATGGACTACATTTTAAGTACGTATGGAAAACTAACCAAATGGATTCTGATTGTGTCGATACTTTAGCACAACGATCCATGAGTCATATGTGATGTGTAAGAATCAACCCCGCCTCAATCTGATATGCAGTGTGGCCGGAACCACTCAAAGTGTTTGTCTTTTGTTTCAAAAGGACATCATTTTATGTGAAACCATCAACTGGCATACAGAAAACTGAAAAACTCATTCAGATTGTGTTGATACTTTAGGAAAATGATCCATGGGTCATTTGAGACGTTTACAAGTTAACTCCATCTAAATCCGAGATGCGGTGTGGCCGGTACCACTCTAATTGTGTCTCTTTTGTTTAAAATGGACAGGATTATAAGTGAAAAGAACAACTCGCATACGAAAAACTGACCAAACGCATTCGGAATCTGTTGATAATTTATCACAACGATCCATGGGTCATATGTGATGTGTACGAGTCAACCTTGCCTCAATCAGAGTCACAGTGTGGTCGGGATCACTCTAAGTGCCTCTCTTTTGTTTCAAATGGACAACATTTTAAGTACATACAGAAACTGACCAAACAGATTCTAATTATGTTGATACTTTAACACAACTATCCATCGTTCATATATGACGTGTAAGAATCAACCTCGCCTTAATCTGAGATGTGGTGTGGCCAACACCACTCAAACTGTCTGTCTTTTATTTCAAAAGGACGCCATTTTAAGTGAAAACATCAACTGACATACGGAAAATCGACCAAACGCATTCAAATTGTGTTGATACTTTAGGAAAATGATCCATGGGTCATTTAAGATGTTTACGAGTCAACCCCATCTAAATTCGAGATGTGGTGTGGACGGTATCACTCTAACTGTGTCTCTTTTGTTTAAAATGGATAGGATTATAAGTGAAAAGAACAACTGGCATACAAAAAACCGACCAAATGCATTCAAAATTTGTTGATAATTTATCACAATGATCCATGGGTCATATGTGACGTTTATAAAGCATCCCGAGCTCAATTCGAGTAGCAGTGTGGCTAAGATCACTCTAAGTGTCTCTATTTTGTTTAAAATGGACAATATTTTAAGTACAAACAAATAACTGACCAAACGCATTCAGTTTCCATTGAAACATTAGGAGAACGATCCATGGGTCATATGTGATGTGTAAGAGTCAACCTTGCCTCAATCCGAGGCGCGGTGTGGCCGACACCACTCAAAGTGTCCCTCTTTTGTTTAAAATAGACTTCATTTTAAGTGAAAATAACAACTGAAATATGGAAAACTGGCCAAACGCTTTCAAAATATGTTGATTATTTAGGACAACGATCCATGGGTCATTTGTGACGTGTACGAGTTAACCTCACCTCAATCTGAGTCACGGTGTGGCCGATATCACTCTAGGTGTATGTATTTTTTTTAAAATGGACATCATTTCTAGTAAAAACATATGGTATACGAAAAACCGATCAAATTATGAATTGAATTCCAGATTCTGTTGAAACTTTAGGACAATGATCCATGGGTCAGATGTGATGTGTACGAGTCAACCGCACCTCAATCCGAGTCGCAGTGTGGCCAAGATCACTCTAAGTGTCTCTCTTTTGTTTAAAATGGACAACATTTTAAATACATATGGAAAACCAACCAAACATATTCTGATTGTGTTGATACTTTATCACAACAATCCATGGGTAATATATGACGTTCATGAGTCAATCTGAGGTGTGGTGTGGTCGAATCCACTCAAAGTGTCTCTCTTTAGTTTCAAATGGACTTCATTTTAAGTGAAAACAACAACTGACATACAGAAAACCGACCAAACACATTCAGATTCTATTAAAACATTAGGACAATGATCCATGGGTGATTTGTGACATGTACGAGTCAACCCCGCCTCAATATGAGGCGCGGTGTGGCCGACACCATTCGAAGTGTCTCACTTTTGTTTGAAATGAATAACATTTTAAGTGAAAAGTACAACTTACATATGGAAAACTAACCAAACACATTCGGATTGTGTTGATACATTAGGAAAATGATCTTTGGGTCATTTGTGACGTGTACGAGTCAACCCAGCCTCAATTCGAGGTGCACAGTGGCCAACACCACTCGAAGTGTCTCTCTATAGTTTAAAATGGACTTCATTTTAATTGAAAACAACAACTGACATACGGAAAACTGACCAAACACATTTAGATTCTGTTGAAATATTAGGAAAACGTTCCATGAGTCATTTCTGATGTGTACAAGTCAACCCTACCTCAATCCGAGGCTAGGTGTGGCTGGCACCACTCTAAGTGTCTCAGGTTTATTTGAATTAGACAACATTTTAAATGAAAACAACAACTGACATATGGAAACCGACTAAATGCATTCGGATTTAGTTAAAAATTTAGTACAACGATCCATGGGTTATATTTGACGTGTACGTGTCAACCCAGCATCAATCTGAGGCAAGGAGTGGCTGGTACCACTCGAAGTGTCTCTCTATAATTTAAAATGGACATCATTTTAATTGAAAACAACAACTGACATACGGTAAACCAACCAAACGCATTTAGATTCTGTTGAAACTTTAGGAAAAAAGATCCATGGGTCATATGTGACATGTAAGAGTCAACCGTGCCTCAATCCGAGTGTCATTGTGTCTAGGATCACTCTAACTGTCTCTCTTTTGTTTAAAATGGACAGCATTTTAAGTACATACAGAAAACCGAACAAAAGGATTATTATTATGTTTATACTTTATTACAATGATCCATGGGTAATATATGATGTGAATGAGTCAAACCCGCCTCAATCTGAGGCACGGTGTAGCCAGAACCACTCAAAGTGTCTCTCTTTAGTTTAAAATGGACTTCATTTTAAGTGAAAACAACAACTGACATACGAAAAACTAACCAAAAGCATTCGGATTCTATTGAACCTTTAGCACAACAATCCATGGGTCATTTGTGATTTGTAAGAGTCAACCCTGCCTCAATCTGAGGCACGGTGTGGCCGGAACCACTCAAATTGCCTCTCTTTCGTTTAAAATAGACTTCATTTTAAGTGAAGACAATAAATGACATAAGGAAAACCGACCAAATTCATTCTGATTCCATTGAAACTTTAGGACAACGATACTTGGGTCATATGTGACGTGTACAAGTCAACCCCACCTCAATATGAGGCCTACTGTGGGTGGCACAACTCAAAGTGTCTCATTTGTTTTGAAATGAACAACATTTTATGTGAAAACAATAACTGGCATACGGAAAACTAACCAAATGCATTCAGAATATGTTGATACTTTAGGAAAACGATCCATGGGTCATATGTAACATGTACGAGTCATCTCCGCCTCAATTCAAGCAACGATATGGATGTTATCACTCCAAGTGTATGTATTTTGTTTAAAATGGACATCATTTTTAGTAAAAACAACTGGTATACGAAAATACGAACAAACGTATTCAGATTCTGTTGATACTTATTTAGTTTTTTATGTATTTTATTGATAATTGATAATTAAATTATGTATGTAATTAATTATGAATTGAATTCTGGATTCCACATACAATTGTCATCTAAATTTTAAATTGAATTCTAAATCAATTATATATGTTTATAATTACGTTATGAATTTTGATTTAATTCTAGATGTGTATAGTTCAAGAATGCATTATATATTAAATGTTTATGAATTTGTTCTCTATATGTATGTATTAGTTTGTTATTGTAGGTAGCAGAATGGAATGGAGGATGTTGTGCAAAATTAGAGGCTGCTGTGCAATTTGCAGGCTATTGTGCAATTTGCACAGCATAGCCTATGCCAACGGTTTAAAATTGTTGGCCTAGGCTTATAATAACCCTTTCCCAATGGTTTGTAACCATTGGGAAAGGTTTCAAAGGATTTTTTTACCAACGGTTCAAAGAGAACCATTGGTAAAAACCTTTCCCAACAGTTTAGAACCGTTGGGGAAGAATGAATTTTCATTAGATTTACCAACGGTTTAGTGTAAATCGTTGGTAAAACTTATGCCAACGGTTTAACCACACTATTGGCATCGGTTAATTTTACTAACCTACACCAACAGTTCTTTGTAAACCTTTGGGATAGTTTTTTCCAATGTCTTACTTCCCCACGGTTTGTAGAACCGTTGGTATATGTTATACCAACGGTTATGCAGCCTTTCCCAACGGTTCAGAACCATTGGGAAAATCCTCATTTCCAGTAGTGTAGTCACCCAATCAATCATAACATGTATCAAATTTTTCTTTCTTGGGGTACAGAATAACCCAACCATAAACTCAATAGAAATATTGTCCCACTTCCAATTGTTCACTGGAAGTCACTCAATAAAACATGAAGGCCTCTAGTGCTTGTCCTTGACCTGATGAAATATATTGTCACATATGTGTCTTTCTTTTCAGGTAATTTCCCTTTTTTGGTCTATCTTTTCCCAATATGCTTCCTTCTATATTTTTGAAAAAAATTGTGGTTTTTGTGTGGGCCTACCCAGGCACACGGTTGGAACACTGTTACTGTCAATCGTGCACCCAACCCAGGTTACCATGCGGTTGAAGGTAGAACCTACCACACTATCATGCACATCAGCCTAGGTAACCATGTTCTCTAGCCAGAGCATGTACATAGTTTCCACAGGGATTATTAAACTATTCGGACTAACCATGTGCAATGTTCAGCTCATTAAAAAATGAAATTTTACCCCTTCCCCTTTCGGGATTTAAACCATATTCCACCCATATTATTCCCCAGTCAGGATATTCATCCACAAAAGGCCTACATGATCCATCAAGATCCCTTGGAAACCCATTTTTAAAGGGTATTTAGTGGGGAAACTTCATGAATAATCAATTATGTGGATTTCCCCCTTCTTTACTTCTAATTTCTTGGGTTTCTTCCCTCTTTCTTGAGGTTTTATTTTTTTAGTAGCTAAGGTTTTGTCCCTAGGGTCTAATCTTGGGTTTTGGAGTTCAATATCTTGGATTAGGGTTCATTATAGCCTATTTGTGGTGTGGTTGAGGTGCGGTTGAAGATTCATACCAATTTTTGGGGTTTTAACATAAAAGGTAGGTGGTTCCATGTATAAACATTTTTGGGTGAATTATGGTTCTTAATTAATTAATTTAGTATGATCTATAATTAACATATGTGGTGTGAAAGTGGTTTTTGGAAGAGTTTAATATGCATTTGATTTTTAGGTGGATTTTTTATATGAAATGTGTTGTTCTTTTTGGTGTAAACATATATTGTTTCACTTGTTAGTGTTTTATAAATTGTGCAATTAGTTTATTAAATTATGAATGGGATGAAAATTATGTTTTTATGTGGTGTGGGAGTGTGTTTGATCTTAAAAGATTATTTTAATGGGTTTTTATGCGTAAAACCATGTGATGATTCTTAGAATTGTTTTATAAACTTTTTAAAAGTTTATAAAATTATATTGAAGGTGTGGAACATGTTTTCAATTTTTTGGTGTGATTATGATTTTTAAATGGAATTTGGATGTGAAATTGGTGTTATGTGATAGGTGGAACTTGATTTAACACAAAAGGGAAGCTCATGTATCTAGGTGGGTGGCCTAGGACAAGTATGCTAGTGATTTGGAAGTGGCTACAACCCGATATCACTTATCAGGATTGACGATAACAACTCTAACAAAATAATGATGATTGATTGGAGAACAATTGGTTGTGGGTGTGTTCTCTAATAGTGTCTCATACTTGAGAATGTCTTTGGTCGTGGTTTCTATTCCAAATTTCACGGAGATATGATGTACCTTGTTTCCCATTATTTGCTAGTTCCTAGGGGTGTTTATCATAACTAGGGATCATTGGTTATTTCAAATATACCATTAGCATATGGTATGTTTGGTTGGTAATTTCATAAGCATGTGTTCTCTATTTAAATTTTTGTCTTCTTTAAAGTTTATTTCATAAAAATGTTCTCATTAAAGTTTATTTCCTTAAAATTGTTACTAGCATTTCGTTTTTATGAAAACTAAAACCTATTTATCTTATAATCTTTATAAAATTGAATATTTTCTCAGGTGGCACCCTAATGGGCTTAGGATCACACCCTACTTACACCTTTGGGTGTAAGTAGATTTGGTAATTTTTGACATAGGTAAGGGTAAATATTTTGGAGATGGGGGTTTGGGTTTCTAGCTATCTTTCTTGGTGCGGTTTTTTGGAAGTGGCTTGAGGCTGATGCCCCATTATATGTGGTGGTTTTTTAGTTAGTCTTGTGGTTTCTTTTTGTTGTAAATTTCTTAGGGTTTTGATTTAAACTATGTAACTCAATTCAAAAAAAAAATTTAAGTTTTGTTTCATTTGAATTTTTCAGAATTATTTTATTAGTTATTGTTAGTTGTTTACTGCTTGTAAATTCGGGTAAATCATTCCCAATATTTACTCATGATACCCAGGCACTTGTTCCAGCCCGAGGGGATAGGGAACGCCCTTAAGACCTTCTAATGTACTGTGTTGGGAGATGATTTGGATGATAACCCAGTTTTGTTTGTGGGAAAATGGTATCAGGGCAGGTTAAGCCCTTTGTGTCATTTTATTTGAGATGAGTCTGGTTAGACATGAGCTAGGACTGTCGGGGCTCGGAGTTCTGGTTGTGAGTAGGGTGCTTGGACAGCACACCTTATGAAAGACCTTGAGTCTCGATGGAATGTTGGGATCTTTTTTTGAATTATCTTCTAGGTGGGACATGCAGGCTACATATTGCACATGAACAATAGATG
Source organism: Viscum album (assembly GCA_963277665.1). Classification (NCBI taxonomy): domain Eukaryota; kingdom Viridiplantae; phylum Streptophyta; class Magnoliopsida; order Santalales; family Viscaceae; genus Viscum; species Viscum album. The sequence goes on from OY728135.1 coordinate 1,000,826,907, forward strand.
GAGTGAATTGGACTGGTCTTTTCATTGTCATGATAAGTTTGATTTATTTACAATTAAACTTGTTGATGAAATCTTTCAGAACTATTGTATTAATGTTTTTTATTGTGGTTTTTTCTTTTTATAGCAACATTCCTAGCCAAATAAATCTCTTGCACCCATGGGAGGAAGTTGGAGAGATTTATCCCTCACCGCTTGATCATAGTTTAGTGAAAGCTGTGGTTCGGGCTATCCAGGCTCTAGGATAGTATGACAAACCTTCTTTTTATTACAAATTAAACATGATTTATTACATAAAACTTCACTTGATAAAACAAAGAAGACCGAGAGTTTTAGTGTCTTTGGGGCTTAATATCATTACATAAAAACTTAAAACATGGAATACCACATCTTTATTGAAAACTTCCTTTACATGACCACTACATTCCTTCTTACTTAGCATTGCATGGGATAACCTGAGGACATGCATAAGAAAAGGGTGAGCTATAAAGCCCAGTAAGGGAGTACACATGGAATAAAATGAGGAGTAAAATACATGTTAGACAGTAGGTATATCAATAGAGCACAAGAAAATCATAAAGGCATGATAAATAATGATAATCATAACATGGAAATGTGGCAACAACACTTAACAAGGAATTATATTGAGCCAAGGCTCATTGCACATGGAGCATGAGTAAATCCTCATTGCACATAAAGCACGATTAAACCCTCATTGTACTTGAATTATCATGATTCAACACTCATTGCACATGACGTATCATGATACTATACATTACCCAATGCATTGGAGCGCTATAAGGGTGCATCCTTCTTAAACATTTCATTTCATGCATAAGTGTGCCACATGGATCATAAAACATGGATTCATAAAACATATACATTTATTCCACGATAAAGGAATGTGGAATTCATATGTGAAACTTTGTAATTCAATAAGTAAAAGTGCATAAAGGTGGATACCCTTGATGGAGAAATGGGCATGGTATCCACTACACAATGGCATTGTCTTAGAAAATTGGTGCGATTTCGGCAGCATAACGGCGTGACATAAGAATTCATAAAAAAGGTTAATGAGAGAGAAAGGGGTTACTCATCATATTTACATGTAATGGACAGTAGGTAGGTAATATAGATACATGTCCCATCAATGGTAATGGAATTTATATTTATGATACATAATTATTGCTTGAATGTAAAAGAAGAGAGAGAAGTTCCTTTCGGAATTTCGGCATAGTAACGGGTGTACATGGGATGCATTTAATGATGGAGAAAGGGTCTCCCATAATTCAAAAATAAAGAGGTAAGTATGAGGGAGGTGTGAAAACATACCCCAAAATTTATAATTGAAATTAAAATGGCAAAACAACTTAAAGAAAATTGACAAAAATGAGAAAGGAAGAAAAAACCCTTACTTGGAAGTGTGCTTCAAAAGGCTAGAGAGAGGCTTGTGAGAGGCTTCTTGGGAGCTTGGGGCACCTTGGGAGGATTATAGAGAGAGTAGGTCAGAGGTTGGACGAACTCCAAATGTTTTTAGTGGGGAGGAATTGGGATCTTGGGTGGGTTTATATAGGAAAGGTGAGGGAATTCTTTATTATTTAGGTTTGGGTCCCCTTACATTAAATTAATCCAAACCAAAAACCATCCCATGGTTTTTGCCCATGGTTTTTGGAAAAGGGAAGAGGAAAAAAATATTTTATAAGGCCAAAGTCCAAACTTCTTAAAATATTAGGGTTGCTTATGTGGAGGTGTGTCACACTCCCATAGAAATTAATTTAAAAAGGCAAGGTGTTGAATAAGTTTTGAGGGGTCCATTAATGCTTTGAAAAGTAAGTCAAACAAACCCAAAATCACATTATTTTAATGGTAAAACATATATTGTCCGAAAATAAAGATTATAATATTTTATTACATCACTATTGGGTCATTATGATGTCATAAAACACATTATATATTTAAACGGTATTTAATTTTTACTCAAAAATTTGACTGTCTCAGAAAATTATGAAAAATTCACCGTTGGATAATTTCGATGTCCTGATTCCAAAAATAACATTTATTTTATCTAAATAATTTTCTAAATATGTTAATTTTAACTTTTAAAATAAAAACTGACATTTATCGAAAATTCACGGGTTTTGACAAAAATGGATTTCAAACTTTAATAAAAATTATAATTGCTTTCATAAAATTATATGATAATTTATATAATAAAATAATAATAATAATTATATTTTATTAAAATATTATTTAATTCAAAAATCCATTAATTTGATAAAATAGAATTCTTAATTAAATAATAACTAAAATAGTATTTGTACTTTAAAAACTATTTACAATGTATCAAAAATGACAAGAAATTATATTCATTATTATATACAAAAATATTGTACATGAACATAGTACTACTTATTTGTTACATAACCCCTTAAAACAGCCGCATAAGACCTAAGGATAAGGTGTGTGATGGTGATAGACTCTTGGGGTGGCTCGGATAACATCGCTCGAGTGGTAATTTCAATCAACTTCCACTTTTCCTGTAGACGGTCACGTTTGAGCTTGACATGATGAAGCTCAGCTTGGGATTGGTCAAAGGATAATCCCAAAGACACCACCTCTTTTCTGAGCTCTGAAAAATGTGCTTCGTATAAGGCAATTCTACTGGATGAGGCCATCGCTTCCTTTTTCTGAGTAAAAAGGATTTGTTAAAGTCCTATATTTATACTAATCATGTGATCACTGTTCAACGGCTATAAAAGTAACGGTCACAATTCATATCATAAAACCAATGAAGTTGAAATTTTATAAAAACATTTTATATAAAGAGATATTTAATAAGATCAAGAGGGATTTTCCATTAATGAAACTTTGGGTCGTTACAATATTCCCCCCTTAAGAAATTTCACCCTCGAAATTTTCCTTTTCCCAGAATAAAACAAATGTGGTTAACATAGCTTCATCACTTCCTCTGATTCCCAAGTTGCTTCTTCAAACTTTTGGTTTCTCTAAAATACCTTGACGAGGGGAACTGTCTTATTTCATTGAATTTTTTCTCTACGACCTAAGATCTTCACTGGTTGCTCCTCATAAGAAATATCATCTTCCAATTGTACCACCTCAGAAGAGAGTACATGTGAAGGGTCCGGTATGTACTTCCTTAAGAGGGATACATGAAAGACATCGTGTACTTTGGCCATAGTAGGTGGAAGTGCTAGTCGATAGGCCACAACCCCGACACGGTCAAGAGTCTCGAAGGGGCCGATGTACCTTGGACTTAACTTCCCTTTCTTTCCAAACCTCATGACCTTCTTCCACGGAGATATGCATAGAAAAACCATGTCTCCAACTTTAAACTCAAGGTCCTGTTGACGATTATCTGCATAACTCTTCTGTCGACTCTGGGCTACCTTGATATGCTGCTGAATGGTTTTCACCTTCTCCACCATTTCCTCGACCATTTCTAGTCCAAGCAGCTTACGTTCACCGACCTCATCCCAACATACCGGTGTTCTGCATCTTTTCCCATACAGGGCTTCATATGGTGCCATTTGGATGCTCGAGTGGAAATTGTTATTTTAAGAGAACTCAACCAGGGGAAGATGTTGATCCCATCCTCCCTTAAAGTCCATTGAGAATGCTCTCAACAAGTCCTCAAGTGTTTGGATAGTCCGCTAGGATTTGCCATCAGTTTGAGGATGATAGGCCATACTGAAGTTCAGTTCAGTATTAAGAGCATGTTAAAGACTCTTCCAAAACTTATAGGTGAATCTTGGATCTCGGTTAGACACAATAAATAGTGGTACTCCATGTAACCTTACCACTTCCTTGATATATATTTGTACCAGTTGATCTAAAGAGAAATCCTCCTGAATAGCAATGAAGTGTGGAGTCTTTGTAAGATGATCCACAACAACCCAGATTGCATTGTTGCATTTGGATGTCCTTGGAAGTCCGGTGACAAAGTCTATGGTGATGTTCTCCCATTTCCATTCTGGTATGGGAAATGGTTGCATCATCCCCTTAGACTTCTTCCTCTCTGCCTTCACTTGCTGACACACAGAGCACTTTGATGTATATTCAGCGATCTCCTTATTCATATTATCCCACAAAATGTTTTCTCAGAGATCTTGATACATCTTTGTGCTCCCTGGGTGAATAGAGAAATTTGAACTATGTGCATCATCCAAAAGTTCCTTCTTCAGCTCCGGACTTTATGGAACACATAGTCTTTTCCCAAACCGCACAATTCCTTATTCATTAACATTAAACTCCGAGGATTTCTCTTTTTCGATATCTCCCACCTTTTTCTTGAATTCCCATATTATCCTTTTGAGCATCCTTTCACCTTTCCAAAAGAGATGGTTGAACAATCATTTGTGAAAGGATTGATGATGTTCCCTTCTCTATGATTCCCATGTCCATCTTCATCAAGTCTAAGAAGATTGGATCCTTCTCAATTCTCATCATTGATAGAATCGCTGGATCCTTTCTACTTAGGGCATTTTCTACCTTGTTCGCTTTCCCAGGGTGGTAATGTATTGAATAGTCAATATACTTGATGAGCTATATCCATCTTCTCTGGCGCATATTGAGCTCTTTCTGTGTGAATATATATTTAATACTCTTATGGTTAGTATATATCTCACATTTCTCTCCATAGAGGTAATGTCGCCAGATTTTCAAGGCAAAGATCACCGCCGCCAACTCCAGATCATGCGTTGGATGGTTTCGCTCATGGATTTTCAACTACCTTGAGGCATAGGATATAACTTTATCATTGTACATCAGCACACAGCCTAAGCCCTTCTTTGAAGCATCACTGAATACCACAAAAAGTTCCCCACTTGTGGGTAAAGTGAGCACGGGCGCAGTGATAAGCCTCCTTTTCAACTCCATGAAGCTTTCTTCGCATTCATCACTCCAAGAAAACTTTACTCCCGTTCGAGTTATCTTGGTGAGAGTGTTGGAAAATCGTGAGAAATTTCTCACAAATCTTCGATAATATCCAGCTAACCCCAAGAAGCTACGGATATCCATTACTGATATTGGCCTTAGCCATCCCTCAATTGCATCTTTTTTGGAGGGGTCCATAGATATCCCATTTCTTGTGATGATATGGCCCAAGAATGAGACCTCCTTCAACCAGAACTCACACTTGCTGTACTTTGCATAGAGCTTCTCCTTGTGCAAAGTCTCTAGTACATTTTTTAAATTCTCCTCGTGATCCTCCTTGGTTTTAGAGTATATTATAATATCATCTATAAAGACTACCACAAATTTGTCAAGGTAATCTCTAAAGACTCTATTCATCAAGTACATGAATATTACTAGAGCATTTGTGATTCTGAAAGGCATTACTATGAATTCATAGTTCCAGTATCTTGTATGAAAAGCAGTCTTGGGGACATCTTCATTCTTCACCCTTACTTGATAATATCCCGACCGCAAATCCACCTTGGAGAAGTATTGTACTCCACACAGCTGATCAAATAAGTCATCGAATCTTGGGAGAGGATACTTGTTCTTTATCGTGATTTTGTTAAGTTCACGATAATTGATGCAAAGCCACATTGACCCATCCTTCTTATTGACAAAGAGGACTAGTGCACCCCATGGTGAAGCACTTGGGTGTATAAACCCTTTATCCAGATTCTCCTGTAGTTGTTTCTTCAGATCTTGAAGCTCAATGACAGCCATTCTATATGGAGTCTTGGATATTGGTAATGCCCCAGGTATAAGTTCAATTGAGAACTCAACATCTCTTCTAGGAGGAAGACCAGGTAGTTCCTCGGGAAACACTTTCGTGAATTCCCTCACAATAGGCATTTTTTCAAAGATGGTTTCTTCCTTGGACTCAATCATCTAAGCCAGATATGCATGCTCATAAGGCAGTAATACCCATGCTTGAGATGATGGTGCTAAAGGATATTCATCTTCCTCCTTACACTTGTAATGAATCTAGGGTTGATTCTCCATATGGAGTGTGATTTCCCTCTCCCGACAATTTATATTGGCTCAATATCAGGAAATCCAATCCATGCCAAAGAATTGCATCAAATTCCACCAGAGGGAGTATGACGAGGTTCTCCAGGAAATTCATTCCATATATTATAACAGGGGAAGACTTATATTCATGGGATGCAGTGATTGCCCCATTTTCCATACTCACTGACATCTTCACTTCCATTATTTGTGGTGGTGCTGGGATTGTTCTACTAAACTTTTGAGATATAAAAGAATGCGTAGAACCTGAATCAAAAAGTATGTTCTATATTCTTGAATGAATAACTAGCATACCTATCACCACTTCGTTGTCGGGGTTCACTTCGGCAAAAGTGATGGAAAAATCTCTTCCTTGCTGCCTTGGAGGTTGTTGGTTATCTCTGAAAACCCTTGGATTAGGGAACTGATTTTCAAAATGACCTGATTCTTTGCATTTGTAGAATTGAACAACATGTTGAGGTTCGAACGAAGCGTTCCTCTCCTCTATCGCAGTCGTGGGTCTTTTTTTCCAACTGTTAACAGCTAGGTGCCCTTCTCTTCCACACCTGAAGCATTTTCTCCTCCCCTTAAGGCAATTTCCAGGGTGCTTCTTTCCGCACTTTTGGAAAGTGGGGTGCTAGATCTTCTTAGCACTGTTGGGTTTATCCATCAGACTACCAGCATTGAATTCCACCTTACACTTCTTGTCCCCATGATACCCTTGTGATTCCCTGGTCTCCATTTCGACCTTGAGGGCACATCAGACAACTTCCTCATAGCTGTCGAAGTCACGGATCGCTAATGCTTTCCGCAATCTAGGATTCAGCCCACCAAATAAGCGGTCAACCTTGCATTCGGGGGTAACGACAAAGCCAGAAGCGTAACGTGCAAGCCTTGTGAAGTTTTCCTCATACGCTCCAATAGATACTTCGTCTTTTTTCTTGAGGGAATATAAGTCCATTTTCATCCTAAGCCGGAGGGTGCGCGGAAAATATTTATCGAAAACATCTTCCGGAAATCCCTCCATTCCAATGCCTCGATCTCCTCCTCAGGCTTTGTATTTTTTATCAACGTCCACCATTTATCAGATTCACCCTCCATATGATAAGCCTCCAGGAGAACCTTCTCTTGTTCATAACATTGGAGGATGGAGAATATCTTGTCAATGGAGTTGATCCATTGTTTAGCGATCGTGGGATCGGATGATCCACTAAAAGTAGGAGGCCTTTGTCTCATGAAGCTCTCGATAGGAACTTGTTTTTTCTTAGGGGGGGTTGAACATTCCTCTTGACTCGTGTTTCTATTCAAAACATGAGTTAGATGAGAGAGAAGCATGACAAAGTTCGTGATTCCCGATCCCATTGGATTGGGCATCTCATTAGTACAGTCATCACACTGATCTTCACATCGGTTGTTATCCCGAGTCCTCCTATTACCGTACATTGGCTGGAATAAAAGGAAAGTTAGGGGTAACACACAAAGGGTAATCCAAAGACAAAAGTTGATGACTTATAAATAAACTTTTATTTCCTTAATTCATGAGTCTATAGGCTTCAATCTAGGCTTTTCATGATCTACTTTCTACCATATATTCGTAGGGGCATTTTTTTTAATTCCCTTAATAAGGGTTCATACTAAGCTTGTGAATTTATCAAAACATATCCCTCGGGACTGTCTTAACCAAGAGTGCAGCAAGGTCCGTTGTCGTGCACCAGTTCCTGTTCGATTCTAGCTCAAAGTGATGTTTTTGGGTTTTACCCCTAGGATACATCTGTGCAAGAGCCGCCTCTACCTGCTCGTATCCAGATAGGGATGTATTTGTTTGATAAACCACTTACTCAGTACTCACCAAAACTTGGGGATGTTTTTATTATACTTAGTCTTGTATCTAAGGCTTTACTAGGGTTTCCTAATCCTAATCCCAAAAATAACCAAACCTATCCTCTGATACCAACTATGACAACCCTGCTTTTATTACAAACTTAAACATGATTTATTACATAAAACTTCACTTGATACAACAAAGAAGATTGAGAGGTTTAGTGTCTTTGGGGCTTAGGATCATTACATAAAAACATAAAACATGGAATACCACATCTTTATTGACATGACCACTACATTCCTTTGTACTTAGCATTGCATGGGATAACCTGAGGACATGTATAAGAAAAGGGTGAGCTATAAAGCCCAGTAAGGGAGTACACATGGAATAAAATGATGATTAAAATACATTTTAGACAATAGGCATATCAATAGAGCATAAGAAAAGCATAAAGGCATGATAAATCATGATAATCATAACATGGAAATGTGGCAACAACACTTAACATGGAATTAGCATGAGCCAAGGCTCATTGCACATAGAGAATGAGTAAATCCTCATTGCACATAAAGCACGAGTAAACCCTCGTTGCACTTGAATTAGCATGAGTCAACACTCATTGAACATGACGTATCATGATACTATACTTTACCCAATGCATTGGAGTGTTATAAGGGCGCACCCTTCTTAAACATTTAATTTCATGCATAAGTGTGCCACATGGATCATAAAACATGGATTCATAAAACATAATCTTTTATTCCACGATAAAGGAATGTGGAATTCATACATGAAACTTTGTAATTCAATAAGTAAAGGTGCATAAAGGTGGATACCCTTGATGGAGAAATGGGCATGGTATCCACTACACAATGGCATTGGCTTAGAAAATCTGTGCGATTTCGGCAGCGTAACGGCATGACATAAGAATTAATAAAAAAGGTTTATGAGAGATAAAGGGGTTTCCCATCATATTTACATGTAATGTACAGTAGGGAGGTCATATAGATACATGTACCAACAATTGTAATGCAATTTAGATTCATGATACAATATTATTGCTTGAATGTAAAAGAAAAGAGAGAAGTTCCTTTCGGAATTTTGGCATAGTAACAGGTGTACATGGGAGGTATTTAATGAGAGAGAAAGGGTCTCCCATAATTAAAACATAAAGAGGGAAGTATGAGGGAGGTGTGAAACCATACCCCAAAATTTATAATTGAAATCAAAAGGGAAAAACAACTTAAAAAAAATTGACAAAAATGATAAAGGAAGAAGAAACCCTAATGTGGAAGTGTGCTTCCAAAGGCTAGACAGAGGCTTGTGAGAGGCTTCTTGGGAGCTTGGGGCACCTTGGGAGGATTATAGTGAGAGTAGGTCAGAGATTGGACGAACTCCAACGTTTTTTAGTGGGGAGGAAGTGGGAGCTTGGGTGGGTTTATATAGGAAAGGTGAGGGAATTCATTATTATTTAGGTTTGGGTCCCCTTACATTAAATTAATCCAAAACACAAACCATCCCATGGTTTTTGCCCATGGTTTTTGGAAAAGGGAAGAGGAAAAAAATATTTTATAAGGCCAAAGTCCTAGATTCTTAAAATAATGAGGTTTCTTATGTGGAGGTGAGTCACACTCCCATGGAAATTAATTTAAAAAGACAAGGTGTTTAATAAGTCTTGAGGGGTCCATTAATGCTTTGAAAAGTAAGTCAAACAAACCAAAAATCACATTATTTTAATGGTAAAACATATATTGTCCGAAAATAAAGATTATAGTATTTTATTACATCACTATTGGGTCATTATGATGTCATAAAAAACATTATATATTTAAACGGTATTTAATTTTTACTCAAAAATTTGACTGTCTCAGAAAATTATGAAAAATTCACCGTTGGATAATTTCGATGTCCTGATTCAAAAAATAACATTTATTTTATCTAAATAATTTTCTAAATATTTTAATTTTCACTTTTAAAATAAAAACCGACATTTATCGAAAATTCACAGGTTTTGACAAAAATGGCTTTCAAACCTTAATAAAAATTATAATTGCTTTCGTAAAATTATATGATCATTTATATAATAAAATAATAATAATAATAATATTTTATTAAAATATTATTTAATTAAAAAATCGATTAATTTAATAAAATAGAATTCTTAATTAAATAATAACTAAAAGCAATATTTGTACTTTAAAAACAATTTACAATGTATCAAAAATGACAAGAAATTATATTCATTATTATATAAAAAAATAATGTACATGAACATAGTACTACTTATTTGTTACATAACCCCTTAAAACAGACGCATAAGACCTAAGGGTAAGGTGTGTGACGTTGACAGACTCTTGGGGTGGCTCGGATAACATCGCTCGAGTGGTAATTTCAATCAACTTCCACTTTTCCCGTAGACGGTCACATTCGAGCTTGAAATGATGAAGCTCAGCTTGGTCTTGGTCAAGGGAGAAGCCCAATGATGCCACCTCTTTTCCGAGATCCGACAAATGGGCTTCGTATGGGGCAATTCTGCTGGATGAGGCCATCGCTTCTTTTGTCTGAGTAAAAAGGATTTGTTAAAGTCCTATATTTATACTAATCATGTGATCACTGTTCAACAGCTATAAAAGTAACGGTCACAATTCTTATCATAAAACCAATGAAGTTGACATTTTATAAAAAAAATTTATATAAAGATATATTTAATAAGATCAAGAGGGATTTTTTATTAATTAAACTTTGGGTCGTTATAAATAGGGAGCGGGTCCTGTTCATAATTTAGTTAGAGAAGATGAATCTAGTACTAGGAAGGACAAAGACTAGGAGATTATCAAGAACAAACCTTCTTCTTTATGAGGTATCACGGAGCCTCAAGAAGTGGAGGAGTGTCTTGAGAATATCAAGTACACAGTGGAGTTTATTGACACTCCTGAGGAAGTCAGAGTAATGTTCTCCTGATTCTTGTTAGAGGGTCCCAGTCAAAGGTGGTGTGAATCAGTGCTTCAAGATAGGAATCATGAGAAGATGAGCTAGAATTAATTTAAAGATATCTTCAATGACCAGTTCTTTCGTAAGGTATTGGTTTATACCAGATCCCAAAATTTTATCAATCTCATTCGAGGATATTAGTTAGTGATGGATTATGCCAACCACTTTGTCGAGATAGTCTTATGTACACCTGAAATAGTCTCTAATGAGCAGATGAAGGCTTAGAGGATTGAGAGGGGGTTTTGGGATAGAGATATATTCCGCGGTGTTATTATTCAAGATGAAGATCTATGATAAGGTAGTTGATTGGGATTTTATATTGGAGATTGATTTCAAGGGAAGGTCTGGTTTTTCTGAGGAAGTGACAATGTTGGGAAGTGGTAGTTCATCTAAGAAGAAGAGGAAGTGGGAGGATAAGGGGAAGAAATGAGGTGGTAGTTGAGGCCATCCTTCGAGGAAGTCATCATTTATAGCTTCTGATGTAGGGTCTGTCGTGTGCTATTAGTGGGGTAGTATAGTCCACATCTGACCTATGTGTACATATCCTCCTAAACCTTGTTATGGATGTGTATTTATGGGGAACATTCAATGTTTTTGTAGGGTGACACGCCCATACCAGAGTGGGGTACGGTCTGTGGCTTCCAGGGGGTGTCCGTTCAATTGGATTCATCTAGGACAGTGGGATCTCAGTTTGATGGTCATGGTTTCGGGACCATATCGTCTTCTAGGAAGAGCTAGTTCATTAAAGAGCAACATGAAAGTGGTCATTCTCAAGAAGATATGATATTTATTCATGATAATGATCAGGCACTAGTAGGACAGGATGTAGGGCCCTCGATAGTTCGAGTTACCATTCTGATTTCATCTTCTATAGAAGCTATTTTATTTGAAACTGGTGCATCTTTCTCTTGTATATCTTCTAGTATTATGAATATTTTGAACATTCCAATCGAGATGATGCCTTTTGTAATGGATTTGGAGACACTATTTGTTGAGAAGAATGAACAGGGTCTCAGGTGCCCATTCTATGCACTCTCCATGTCATGGGTTGAGATGGAATGGGATTTCCTGGTCTTGGATATGGACCTTTTCAATGTAATCCTCAGCATGGATTATCTAGAGTGTTTTCAAGCACATGTCAATTTCTATAGTCGGTGGGTGAGTTTAATGTCATCTTATGGGAGTCCTCTTGTATTTCTTGGGGAATGGGATCCTCGGTAATGTCGTACAGGACCTCCATGCCTAGAGTTCTGAAATATTTTTTATCAGTTATCATCACTCACACTGGAGGACAATGGTGGTTCTCCTCAGTATGGATTACCTCTTCTAGTATATGATTTCCTAGAGGTATTTCTAGATGTTTTTTTAGGCTTACCGCCATAGAGGGACATGGATTTCTTGATTGATTTTGCGTCAGGAACACTACCGATATCTCTTCCCTCATATCGCATGGCCCCCACCTAATTGAGGGAATTAAAGGTAGAGCTGGATGATTTGGAATACAAAAGGTTCATTCACCTGAGCATCTCTCCTTGGCTTATCATAGTCTTGTTCACAAATAAGGATGACAGATCTCTCTGGTTGTGCATTAATTACCAAAATATGAATAAGGTAACCATTAAGAATAAATACCCTTTCCCCAAATAGGTAACTTGTTTGATCAACTGAAGGGGTAATAGTGGTTCTCCAAAATCGACTTGTGTTCAGGTTACCACCAAGTTAGGGTAAGAGAAGTTTATATCCTGAAGACATCTTTATAAAGTTGGTATTAACACTTCAAGTATTTAGTCATACCCTAAGAATTGAGAAATTCTCCAGTAGTTTTTATGGTGCTCATGAATAGGTTGTTCAACCAATATCTCGACCCCTTTGTTGTGGTATTCATGGAAAATATCCTAGTTTACTCTGGATCTGAGGAAGAGAATGAGCATCATTTTCGAATTGTGTTGGGAACTCTATGGGATCATCACCTTTACGCCATGCTTTCAAAGTGTACCTTCTACATTAGAGAAGTGATGTTTATGGGATACATTATTTCAGATCAATGGTTTTCAGTTGACCCCGAGAAGATCGGTGCAGTTATGTTGTAGGAATAGTCGAATAATTTGTTTAATGTCTGGATTTTTCTTGTCTTGGAAGGTTATTATAGGATATTTGTTTAGTATTTCTCATGGATTGATTCCTCTATGAAAACACTCACTCGAAAAGGGATAAAGTTTGAATGGAACCCAGAGTGCCAGACATCCTTGGAGGAGTTGGAGCGGCAGTTTATTACCACACCTATGTTTATCTTTCCAGAGTCTGGGAATGGCTACGTGGTTTATTACGATGCTTCATTTATAGTCCTTGGGTGTGTTCACATGTATCATAATAATTTAGTGGCTTATGGTTCTCACCAATTTTGACCACATGAGAAGAATTACCCAAACCATGACTTGGAGTAAGTAGCGTTGATTCATGACCTGAAGACTTGGTTCCATTATCTTTTTGGGGAGAAATTTTTTTCTATTATATCCATAAAATCTTATCTTACATCTTATCACAGAAAAGAATTGAATTTGTGGCAGCACCTTTGAATCGAGTATTTATAGGGGTTCAACTTTGATATTTCCTATACCCTAGGAAAGGGAAATGTGGTTGATGATGCCTTGAAAATAAAAGATCCAATGTAGGCTTTGAGGAAGTCCAGTGATGAGTGGACACTAATGGGGATCTTTTCCAAAATTCACATGGAGACCAAGGAGCACAGTGGGGGTGCATTCTTGGAGAGGGTTCAGTTGAATCCTTCTCATTTAGATTTGATTCAGTGGAAGTAGCCAGGTGATGATCTATTTTAGTGGTCTGTGCAGTTTCTTCATTGTTGGGAGATATCTACTGATTAGTATTTGTATTCCAAAGTAATCTTGTGCTTTAAGGTCTGTTTCATGGTGTCGTTGTCTCAATAGAAGGTAGTGATGTAGGATATCCACCAATCTCAGTGGTCCATTTATACTGGGGCTACCAAAATTAAATATTATGTTCTTTAGTAGTTTTGGGGGCCATGCATGAGGTGGGACATAGCTGACTTCGTATTGAGGTTCTTTACATGTCATTAGGTAATGGTAGAGCATCAAAGGCTATATGTTTTTCTCCAGCCACTACCCATTCCTATGTGTAAGTGGGATGAGGTCACCATGGAATTTATTATTGTATTTCCTCATACACCTTAGGGTAGGACTTCTATTTGGGTGGTGATTTATCAGATAACCAAATCATCCCACATTATTTCGATTATAGATATAGCTTAAGTGGATGAGTTGGGCCGATTGTATATTAAGAAGGTGGAAAGAGTTAATGGTGTTCTATCATTGGTTTTTTCAGATAGAGACCCACATTTTACCTCTTGATTTTGGTAAGTCATTAAAAAGTCATTGGGGTTAGAGATTAATATGAATATAGCATACCATCCTCAAATAGATGGTTAGACAGAGAGGGAAAATTCGCTTCTGGCGGACATGCTTCATTCGTGTGTTTTGGATTTCAAAAGATCATGAGATATCCATCTAGGATTTTTTTAGTTTTATTATAATAAAATATACCAACCCTATATTTGAATGGCCCCTTTTGAGGTGCTCTATGGATGACCTTATCATTCACCTTTATATTGGGATGAGGTAGGCGATACCTCGCTTTTGGGACCAAGTCTTGTGCAGGAGTCATCTACGAAATTCATGTTTATTAGGCAGCGGTTATTGATGCTCAAAGTTTCCAAAAATATTATTCCGAATAGAGGTGATGATATCTTGAGTTCTCTTTGGGTAATCGAGGGTTCTTAAAATTGGAACCTCGCTTGGGACATTGTCATTTGGGAATGTAAGGAAAGCTAACGCCGGGGTATGTCGATAATTTTGAGATCACTGAGCAGATTGGAAAGGTGGACTACATGTTATCTTTTCCTTCTCATTTTACTGGAATTCATGATGTATTTCAAGTCTCCCAATTGAATAAGTATAATCCATATGTATCCTATGTATTTAATTGTGTTGAATTTGATATAGAGCCTGATTTATCAGTGTTTGAATAGCCGGTACAGATAGTGGGTTCCTAGGAGAAGGTGTTTCATGTGAAGTCTATTCCACTGGTCCATGTCCTTTGGAAGCATGGGAATGATTAGCCTAAGACATGGGAGTGGAAGTAATGGGTTGATCTAGAGTATTTTTTCTTATTTTATGATCAAGCTTCAAGTTGACTTTCTGAGGACGAAAAGTTCTCATGGTGGGGAGAATTGTCACAACTGTGTCTTTCTTTTTATGTGTTTTTCCTTTTTATTTTTTTTTTCTATCTTTTCCCCCAAGGTTCACTTCTAAATTTTTGAGAAAAATGGATATTTTTTGTTGGTTAGACCAAGGCGCACATTTGGCACACGATTAGTGTAAACTATGCACCGAACCTAGGTAACCATGCGGTAGAAGGAATAACCTATTGAATGCCTACCGCACGACCATGCACCTCGACCATGTAACTATCTTCTCTAGGAAGATAATGTACATAGTTGACACATTATTTATCGAAATTTTCTAACTAATCATGCATAATTTCCATCTCACAAAAAAATGGAATTTTAGCCTTTTTCCCTTACCAAATTTAAACCCTATTCCATCCATCTTCTTCCGCGCTTGGGATTTCTATCCATAGAAGGACTCTATTCTCCCATAATCACCCTTGAATGCCCAATTGTTTAAGGGAATTTAGTGTGGAAACATCAAGAATCATCAATTAAGTGGATTTCCCCCTTATTTCTTCCTTCTTTCTAGGGTTTCTTCCCTCTTTCTTGGGGTACTATTTTTTCAGCAGCTAGGGTTTTGTCCCTAGGGTTACATCTTGGGTTTTTGGGTTTGATATCTAGGATTATAGTTCATTATTTATGGTTTGTGGTGCAGTTAGAGATTTTCACAGATTTTTTGAGGTTTTTGATTCCAAATTTAGGTGGTTCCATGTATAAACATTATTTGGTGAATTATTTTTCTTGATTAATTAAATTACTATGTTATTTAATCAATAAGTGTGGTGTGAAATTATTTTTTAAAATATTTTAATATGTGTTTGATTTTAAAGTGGTGTGTTTATATAAAATGGGGTGTGCTTTGGTGTAAACCCATATTATATCACCTGGAAGTATTTTATAAATTATGCAATTGGTTTATTAAATTATGAAAGGGTTTAGAATTATGTTTTGATGTGGTTTTGGTGTATGTTTGATCTTAAAATAGGATTTTTAATGGGTTTTGTGTGTAAAGCCATGTGATGCTTCTTGGAATTGTTTTATAATCTTTTTAATGGTTTATAAAATTATATGGAAGCTTCAGAACATGTTTGTGAACTATTTTGGTTTGAGTATGATTTTTAAAAGGGATTTGGATTTGCAAGTGGTGTTATGTGACATGTGGAACTTGATTGAGCACAAAACGTTGGCATGTGTATCTAGGTTGGATGACTTGGACTAGTACGTTTGTGATTCGGATGTGGCTATGGACCAGTTTCACTTATTGGGATTGATGATAAAAATGATAACTAAATAATAATGATTGATTTGAGACCACTAGGTTATGGGTGTGTTCTCTACTAGTATCTCATGCATGAGAACATAGTTGGTTGTGGTTTCTATGCCACATTTCTCTGAGATATGATGTACCTAGTGTCCCATTGTTATCTAGTGCCTAGGGGTTCTTACCTTGACTAGTGCTCATTGGTTATATTGCACTTACCATTGTCATATGGTATGTTTTGTTGGTAATTTCATTAGCATGTGTTTTCTCTTTAAATTTTTTACTTCTTTAAAGTTTCTTTCTTAAAAACTATTCTCATTCAAGGTTTCTTTCCATAAATGTGTTGCTAGAAATTCCTTTTTATGAAAAATGTACGTTATTTTTCTTATAATTTTTATATTATGGAATCTTTTATTAGGCGGCAACGTACTGGGCTAAGGGTCACACCCTACTTACACCTTTGTGTGTATGTAGACTTGGTAATGTCTGATACATGTAAGGGTAAAGCTTTTGGAGACAGTGGTTTAGGTTTCTAGATATACTTCTTGGTGTAGTGTTGTGGAGGTGTATTGAGGGTGATACCCCTTTACATTTGGTGGTTTTTGAGTTAGTATTGTGGTTCCTTTTTATTGTAATTTTTTTTGGGTTTTGATTTAAACTTTGTAACTCAATTCAAAAAAACATTTAAGGTTTATTTGGTTTGAATTTTTTATAATTGGTTTATTGGTTATTGTTGGGTTTTTAATGCCTATGAATTCAGGTAAATTGTTCTCACTCTTTATTCATGATACCCAGGAACTTTTTCCAGCCCATGGGGATAAGGAATTCCCTTTGGGCCTTGCCACAGACCAGGTAAAGGACCAGTTTGGATGACAACCCGGCTTGGTTCGTGACATGTATAGCAATGTGAAACAAAGTCAGTAATGTCATGTCTCATACCTTTCCACCATAATCATCACCACATATCATAAAACATATTCATGGTACCTAGGTGTAATTCCCATTGAAAAATATGATAGTCTCCCATAACATCCTTCCTCGTGGAAAAGAGAACATCGTATCAGTTTTGGAAACACAGAATACCCTTTATGGGAAAATTCTACCCAGGGATGATCTCTCTACCATAAATAGAGTCTCTAAAGTCATATAAATCATCATCATGTTTATGATACTAAAGAATAGTATATATTGGTTATTAGTTCAACTTAATATTGGTAAAAAAAATCCTAGACTCATTATCATAGACTCTAAAATGAATATTTACAAAGAGATCAATAAAATTGCATTCTTCCGATGACTCTTTCATAACCTAGGTTAGAAGTTCCCTTCTCGGAGCATTAGTAATCACACATCACATGCTTGAGGTATAAATGTTTTTAAGAGAAGATATAAATTAGGATCTTGTGTTTGGAATGAATGGTAAACCTTTCTCTAAAAAGGTAATTCCACAAACTCTTAAGAATATGCATCAGGGATGTGAGTTCATGGTCATGGGTTGGATAATTCTTCTCACATGTCCTAAGATGTTAAGAACCATAGGCTACCACATGATCACCCTGTATAAGAAAACAACCCAAACCCAGACTTTATGCTTCAAAAAATACCACATATCCTCACCTGATATATGGAAGAGACAACACCATCACATAAGTCAAAATTTATTTCAGATCAAAAAAATAATTATAACATTTTTCATTAAAAAACAATCATTACTCACTTCCTAGTGAGAGCATACAATAGAGATGAAAAATTTGAGAAATCATTTATAAACTGAGGGTAATACCCCTAAAAAACTCAATAATATATGAATCTTGAAATCCTTCCATGGTTATTACCATGTCATAATAGATTTTACCATCTTGGGTTCAACTGAGATGCCATGTTCTGAGGCCACCCATCCCAATAACCTCACCTCCAACTCTAGAAATAACATTTTGATACATTTTCAGAGAGTTAGTGATTTCTCAATAATTATAGAACTTCTCTTAGATGATGTACATGATACTACTCAGACTAAGATTAAACTAGGATGTCTTCCAAAAATACCACCATAAACATATAAAGATACTAATGCAAGATCATTTTCATCAAGTCTGTTAATATTGTAGGAGAAATGTTTATACTGAATGGAATGAAAATATACTCATAATAGACATACCTATTCTAGAATATGGTTTTACGAAAGTTAGATTATTTTATTCTCAATTGTTAATAATAATACTAAAGATCAATCTTTGAGAACCAGTTCACTCCTTTCAACTAGTAAAATAGATCATCAATATATGGTAATAGATACTTATCCTTCACTATAACTCAGTTGAGTTTCTAGTAATCAACACATAGGAAAATTGTTATATCAGCTTTATTCACAAAGAGAACATGTGTTGTCCAAGGTGGCACACTCGAGAATATAAATACTTTCTCTATTAAATCATCCAATAGAGCCCTCATCTCTTTTAGTTCAACTGGTGATATATAGTAATAAGGCATAGATATTGGATGAGTATCAGGAACTAAATCAATAGAGAACTGTACCGCTATTACGAGTGGAAACCCAGAGAAATAAAAAGAAAAAACATTAGGGAACTCAAAAAAACTACAGGGAGATAATATATTAATGAATCCCAGTCTAGATCAAAAGAAAACACGATTATTAAATTCCCTAACTCTGAATAAGAAGTTCTAGATCTACTCAACTTCAAGTCCCATTCTCCATGAAAGATACAATACACCCCATCAGGCTCAGTAAATAAGATCTGCTGAAGATAAAAATATATTCAAACCTTAATAAAAATGATTCAATACATGTCAAAGACAACATCAAGAGGTTTCATGTAGAGTACCATAAAATCCTAGGTAATATAGAACTCTAATAAAGAGAAAGAACAAGAAGAAGAACAGAGACCGTACTCTCTCTTCGTTCTGATGGGTGTAGTAATATCAATCACATAAGAAAAAATATTCATGAGAATATTTATAAGGTTCACCATATGAGTTGATATAAATGAGTGAGATTCACTAATATCAAATAACATAGTCACTAAATATGAATCTATAATGATGGTACCTCTCATGGCGGCTAGACCTATATTTTCTTCCACTAGAAACTCTTCTACTACAAGAAGAAGATTTTTTCAGATGTTTGTGGATAAACCCCCTTTATTTGTGTAGTATATTATTGAACTTAAACACTTTTAGTTACTGATGATCTCATTCCAGTATATGGTAAAAAATATATAACATAATTTCAGAAAGTGACCATAGCATCCACAAGAACTGGAGATCTTGGGTGCTTCGGTTCAAACCTGTTTTTTATTCTCTGAATTTTTACACTATAATCAAGTAAAAGTTCATCTACCAAACACTAAAAGAGTTCTTGGAAGAACCCTACTATCGATATTCACCATGAGACTCATCACATTTCCTCTTTCCTTTAATGTAACTCATAGAACTTCCACCAGGGAAAAAATAAACTTCTATCAACCTTGACTTACTAGTAAGGTCATGTTTAACAATCAAAGCCCTATCCAACACGTTATAAAATGAAATGAGCTTTAGTAATAAACCCTAAAAATTAATATATGGTTTAAGATAAATCTTGAACTGTACGTTATTTATCATCTAATATAATATAATATAAGGTCCAAACTACACAGACTTGGAAAAGTGGTTCGCATTCTCTTCTATGATCATGTTATCCTGATGGAAGTTCAAAAGCTCTATAGCCTTATCCAGCACCATATATTTTTGATATAATTAATCATTTAAAATATCTCTAATGTCCTTCTACTCTAAACCCTCATTATTTTTAAATGTTACCATTGAATACCATCATCTCCTTCTAGGTCCTTCTTGCTTGAAGGTGGAAAATTTCACCTAAATCCAACCAATAATTTCTAAGAAATCAAACATAGGTTATATCTTTATCAACCAATACTAATAATCTTGAGGATTAGTATATCCTTGAAAGGATGGTGGCTTCAAAAAAACAAACTCTTGGACATTATTCAAATATTAATCCCTTTATGGTTCTTCAATTGGATCTGGAATAGGAACGGATGTAGGTGCCTATCCCAAAGCTTGGATAGCAGGCACAATAATATCAACAAAATTCTAGTCCATAGGAGGATCCTACCACTATGGTTTACCAGAAACTTCCTCTTGGAGAATATTAAATCATCTTCATAGTGGCATGATTCTAAACAATATCAATAAAAAACACAGAATACATCAGAAGATTACTCAGATCAATAACTAAAATAAGAGAAACGAAAACATCAATTTCATAAGATTACTTATCATGATTTGGATTTCAAAAAACACAAATAAAAATCATGTAAATCACTAGAATTAGATCAAATTATTCCAAAATATTCATTTCCCCAAACATAAATGGGGACTCTAGGTTCATTATGTTGAGAATCAGCCATGAAATCAATCACAAAATCCTTCTAAATCCCAAAAATGCACCCCAAAGTGCATACTAACTTCTATAAAAGATTTTAAAAACCTATCCATTAATACCAATTTGTCATGAACCAACCTAGATACCCTAGTACCCTAATACCTGAGCTAGATATGACATTTCCTAAAGTTAATTACTAATCCCCATAGGTTAGTTACTAGCACCTAGTATCATACATGAAAAAATAAGGAATGAATTTTCCACAAAATAGTGAAAGATAAAATTTTAAAATTCAGTATGATCAACACTAAAAAGGGATAAACTACCATAAACCAAATAGGTATAATAAAACCCAAAGAATTACACCATTAGTTTACTTGACATCTAAAAAGAAAAAATCAAACATCTCATGTAATAAGTGGATCACATCTCTACCAGTCACCTCCATCATTTCATGTCCAAAGGATTAAGAACATACACCACCTCCAAGTGGAACATTCCCTTTTCTCAAAACTTACATAATAAATTCTATAAAAAAACCCTAAGGAAAAGTTAGGGTGTGAATTATAAATCATAGTAAGGTCTCACAAATATTTCCACAAAATATTCCATAATAATAAACAAAATCATGCTTTTAATCTAAATAAAATAGGTCATGGCATGAAATATAATTTTTATATTTAAAACAAAACATGCTATCTTTTCAAAGTATGGAAAATATTTCAAAAATGGATTAAATAAACATTTTATATAAAATAATTTATATTAATCATTGTCACGAGAAAAATTGTTCTACAATCAATCGCATATATAATCATGAAAAAACATAACATGCCTCATGTTCCTCTTTCTTGAAGTACATTAGTTTCTAACTATGAGATTCTCACACTTCTCAATTTAGTGATCTTAGCCAATCATATGTGCACACATCCCTTAGTCTTAATCCGAATAGGACTCATCAATATCTCATCAGGGATAAACATAATGAACTAGGTTTTTGTTTGAGTTTTCATCATTAATCTATTGTTAGGGGATCAAGATATTATTATTCTAGTCCCAGATTAACCCCTAAGAGCATCTCCAACCCAGTGTCAAAATGATGGGGAAATGCTATTTTAGCACAAAAATCAATTCTAACCTAGTGTTATTTTTAGCATCAAGATGAATTTTTTCTATAGTGTAGCGCCATATTTGGCACTACACTGTTGAAGCGGTATCTTCTTCTTTTTCATTATATTCATTTTATCAGCATAATAAATTATTTATATTTATTTTTATACTAAATATTTTAAGCATTATATTTAATTAATTTTTATATTTTAATATTCAATTATTAGTTTTTTATCAATAATATTATTAATGTTCTTTTTAATATATGAAAAATATTATTATTATTATTCATTTTAATTTTTTGGAACTTAAAATAGAATAAACTAATTATTTATTTGTAATTATTATATTTAATTGGTTATTTAGATATATATAATAAAATATATATAATAATAACCATATAATAAGTGCATAAATGTTATAAAATATGATAAATTATATATTTCATTTAGGTCAGTTCAAACTAATAATAGATGGTAATTAAATAAAAAAATTAAATACATTATGCAATTGGTTTATAAAAAAATAATAAATTAAAATTGAACCTATTAATATATATATATATACATACATACAAACATACATATATATATATAACACATATTTTAAAAAAACAGGGGAAAATAAAAACATGCATGTTTAAATGAACAAACACAATGGATTGGAGTTCTCTTTTTCCCCCTTTTCCAACCCAAATCATCTTCCCTCATTCCCTAAAATATATTTGTTCCCTAAGGTTATAGATCTGTATGATGGTTTCCATAATCATTTGATTTTTATTGTGGAGTTTAATGATGCTTCGGCCCTCCTCAACTTGATCTTGATTACTCAATTATCACAAAGGAGGCCTTAAATATATTTGCTTGATAGCTTCATTTTTAGTTCCTAGGACTTACAGGATACGAAAAAAATGGGTTTTCTCGACAATAAGAACATCAATATCTTCTTCGCTTCTGAGGATGATGTTATAAAAACATGGTCTAGTGCTCCCCACTACTGTAATGGGTCTTGATTCGTTCTCTTCAGATGGACCTATGACTTCCATATGAAGCGAGACTCTCCTTACGTGGAGATTTGGGTTAGTTTCTCAAACCTACCTTTACCATTTCAAAATCATTCGATTTTTAGGATGTTTAGGAACCTCGTAGGTAGGTACTTGAAATTCCAATAGCCAGACCAAATCTGTCTATCATCTGGTTAATCTGAGATTTTTTGTGGAAGTAGATGCCTCAATTATGCCTTCTGATTATGTTTGAATTATAGTAGGTGAAGAGTTTTGTTGTAGACATCAAGCTGTTTTTGAATCATGGGTTGAATTTTGTTCCACTTATAAGAGAATCGGTCATTCATTGGTGGCTTGTAGGCATGGGACTAGATAGTCGAACAAGAACAAGGGTTTGGGCATTGGAGGTAGTAGCAAGGATCATGTGTCCATCTCCATGGATGGTTCCTCTAGTCAGGAGAAAGTGGGTGTGGAGATCACAAAAAATGTAGTAGAGATTGAATCATGAGAAGTTAATCCTTTGGTGGAAGACATATTTAGCTGGTTGAGAAAGGACCTAGATGATCCTCAACTTTCATTAGAAGTTTCTATGGATAAAATGAGTTCAGAGGTGGAAAAAGATGATGCATTTTTGGACCCTCCATTACTTGAGGGTCCTCAAGGTGGAAATAGGAATAACTCTGAAATGGAGCCTCAAATTGTGGATGAGGGAGGTCTCAAGACACCCTTAGGTGCTTTATATGTTGAGATGGTGTGCTTAGAAAGTGGTATCAGTGGTAGAGACTAGGTATAAGTTTTTAAGGAACCTAGGAAGGGTACTCTTATAGGTTTAAAGGTTTTGAATCTTGCTTTAAGGTATGAGAACATGAATCGGGCATGTCCTAAAAGGGAGGTGGAAGTTATTGAGATAGGAAATCACTTTGAACATTAGTATAATGATGATCCGGCCTAAGAGTTTGATAAAGATCTGGTCAGGACCTAGATGAATTGGAAGATGGTCCTTGGGAATGAGTCCAGTGATGAATGTTCTAGCTATTTTATAGGTGATACAAAGGATGAAGTTTAGGGTGGTAGGCTCCCAAGGCCGAGGAGAAGTAAGAACCATAGGGGAAACCATAAAGAGAGAAAGGATTTACCATTTTTTCCACTACCAATGGAGACATGATTAGTAAAGAAGTTGAAAACCAAGCAGTTGGATAGTGATCCACACCTTTATTCCAAGGCTTCTTGTTAGTAGAGGAAGTCGGGTGATGTTCTTGATCAATCCTTATAATTTCTTATGATATTGGAAAAAGAAATTATTTAATAGTTTTTGAAAATTAATTCTACTAAAGAAGAAGGTGATAGAATGATGGGAATACCGTTAAGGGTGACTCTCAATAAGGAGAAACATACCTAGATCAACAAGTAAAACCTGGTTTTAGTAAAGGATTTCAATAATGGGAAGATAATCCTTTAGAAGTACATCCAATCTTAGGACAAGATGAAATTTCAATACAAATATCTTTTAATGTCTGAACTAGACACTCAGGTAAACACTATCTCTTGGAAACTATTTAAGGAGATTAAATCTTATAGGCTTAAATTTCCTTTTAATGGATTGGTTATTTCATTTTGTGGTTTAACTTTTGGTTTCTCACTTTTTTCCTTTAGTGTTTAGTAAATAAAAATTTAATTTTCGATTAGTGTAAAATAAAGTTAATTAAAGGTAAAATAAAGATATGTAAGGGTCAATTAATGTTATGGGTTAAACAAAAGTTAATTAAGTGTAAAAAAAGTTAAGTAAGTGTAAAACAATGTTAGATAAAGGTAAACTAAAGAAAATTAAGGGTAAACTAAAGAAAATTAAGGGTAAACTAATGTTAAGTAAGGGTGAAATAAAGTTAACTAAGGGTATAAAAAAATTAAGTATATGTAAAAAAATTAAGTAGAGGTGAAACAAAGTTAATAAAGGGAAAAAAGTTATGCAAGGGAAAAAAGTTAAGTTAGAGTAAACAAAAGCTAATTAAAGGTAATATAATGTTATGTAAGGGTAAAATAAAGGTAAGTAAAGGTAAATTAAAGATAAATGAGGTTAAACTAATGTTAATTAAGGATAAATTAAAGTTATTTATGGGTAAATTAAAGCTATTTAAGGGTAGAATAATGTTTTTTTTAAAAAGAAATGTCTTGGTCAAAGGCTGAGACACAATTTATTTAAAATTCAAGAAAGGAACTAAAAATGTCTGAAAGATGGAATTTGTTTACAATATTTTTTATATAAAGGGAAAATATTATTAAGAAAATCATCGAACCACATAATGTCCTGGTTGATTATCTTGTTAGCAAGACCATTAGTCACCATGTTCGCTTCTTGATAGGTATATGTGGCAATGTATCTAAGCTCCAGAAGTAAGTTAAGGTAATTCATCCAGTGCATTGTAAGAGGCCAAGAAAGGTGAACCACACCATTCCATATTTCTTGAACAATGGTGGTGGAGTCACTTTCAATCCAGATGTTGTTCTGTCCTTTTTTTCTTAACAAAAGTAATATCCTAATCACAGCCAACATCTCTGCTTCAAGGGAAGAGGAACTATCATAGTTGCCATGGAAACAACCATGACACTGACAGAGAGAGTCCGTAAAGATGGCCCCATAGCCTGTATGTCCCAGTTTTCTTTGGAAGAACCATCAACATTAATTATAATCCATCTAAGAAGTGGGGCTTTCCAGAACACCTTGAAAGAGATCTTCGGTTGATGGAAGATTACATCACGTCTAAGCCGTCGCAAGATCATAAAGTCACCAACTGAGTTATCAAAATGTACTTTCTGAAGCTTGGAAGCATTCCTAATGGAAATAAGAATTATTGTGTAACCTTAATTATGGTTGAAATAGTAATTATTGTGAATAATGGCATTCTTATCATACCAGATAATGTTGAGGACTTCAGCAATAGTGGATAATAAGAGGTTCTTGATTTGTCGCGAAGTATCAAGATCCACACACAGTTTTAGATGAGAGAAAATAGATTCATAGCATAACCATCTAAAATCAAACATATCAGTAATGAAATTCCTAAGAGTAGAGGTTGTAGTACAAGACAAAAATAAATGATTGGTATCCAACCTATATTGATGTTAAAGGAGACATTTAAAGCATAGATGGATACCAAATGACTAGATACAAACCTCCGTAGGAATACAGTTATGAACAATATGCTATACTAGATTAATTCTTGAGGGTTTAATCGAAGTCTTATCAAAAAAAATCCACCAAGAAAAAATTAGAAATAGATTTAGTGAAATAATGATTGTAAAAAAAATTGAATCAGGAATACCATTGTGTGAAGGTTTCCAAATAAGAAAATCTTCATCGTTTGAAAAATAGTAATCATCAACGACCTGCATGATAGGATTAGGGGGCTCTAGGTTACTAGTTTTCATAACCTTCTTTGTAGTGTAATTGATGTTATACGGATAGGTATTAGGAGGCAACATTGCAATGAGAAAAGAGCCAGTCCAGTTTCCAAGCCAGAAGCTCATGGTAGATTCCGAGCTAACCATCCATCTAGAGTTATGCATGATGTTGACAAAAGAGCTTCTAATGTATGTCCAAATCAAGGAATTTATATAGTGAAAATTTCCTTTTTTAAAATTTTTCAGGAACCTATTTCTAGGAAAAGCTATAGAGTCAGATTTATTATTGATTAGTCTCCAGGTGAGTCTGGATTGAAGGGCCTCATTAATAAGTTTGATATTTTTAATGTCAAGACCACCTCACTCAAGAGGTTTGCAACAGGTAGACCAGATAATAGTAACAAGCTTATGTTCAATAATACTTCCAGTCCAAACAAGGTTTTTAATATAGGCATTAATTTTCTTGAGAAGACTAGTAGGCCATTTGTAAATCATCAGCGAGTAAACCATTTTGGAAACAATAGTAGATTTCACCAAGAAGATCATTCCAGCCATGGAAAGGGATTTCCCCTTACAAGAGGAAAGATGATTAATAACTTGATCAACAATGTCATTGAAATTCATGGATTTAGGCCCACCCCAAAATATGGGAACCCCCAAGTAGGTAAAGGGGGTGGATCCTTCTTTGATTCCAAGGCTTTCAATGATGTGACTTTTCCTGGTGGGAGGGAAATTTTTTTCCAAATAAGAAAAAGTATTTGATCCAACAAATGGATTAACACGAGACTTCTTCATCGTGAGATAAGGCATTTTTTAGGTTAAGGATATTTATTTTACTTCCATTAAGGAACAAAATTATATTATCATTATAAAGAAGATGGGATGCCACATTTAGATTTCTGGCAGCCTGTATAGGTTTGAGTTTGTTTTGAAGAATTAGTCCAGTGATAAGTCTATAAAGATAATCCTCAGAAATGGGAAAAAGAGTAGCAGAGAGGGGATCTACTTGTTGAACCCCCTTTGAGCATTTAATGTATCACTTGGGGGATCCATTGATGAGGATGGAGATAGAGGAAAAATTGATAAGGGAGTTTATCCTGCTAATGAAGACATCATTAAAACCAAAGATACGAAGGAATTTTAATATAAATCCCCAGTATATGGTATAAAACGCTTTCCTAATGTATAGTTTGATGGAAATATTACCACCTCTAGAAACTTTATTAAGAGATTTAGTGCATTCCAAAGTAAGGAAAATGAAATATTGTATAGACCTGTCTTTGATGAACCCAGATTTATTCCAAGATATAATTCTGCTACACAGAGAGGAAAGACTATTAGAAAAGATCTTGGTAATGATTTTATAAAGGGAGTTGATGAGGGAAATAAGACAGAATAAATGGAATTTAGAGGCATTGGTTACCTTGGGAAATAAAATAATAAATTTATCATTGAGACCATAAGGGAGGTCACCATTAACAAATAAATATTTAAAAATATTGAAAACAACTGAACGGACAACCTCCCAATGGTGTTGAAAAAACCATTATTGAATCCATCAGGACTCGGAGCACTCTCAAGGTTGAGGCTAAAGACATTGGCTTTGATTTAATGTTCTAGAGGAGTGCTCAAAAGAAACCGGTTATCTTCCTTATTGAATAAGGTCGAAATGATCCCAGGAAGAATATCTTTATTTATATTTAGCATATTAAAAATATTTTCAAAATAATTGACCATGTAATTAGATATGGAATGTTTAGAATCATAAATCTTATCATTGTCTTTACGGAAGGATAGAGGGTGACAAACTTTCCTAACCCTCTGAAGGGTATTGTAGAACTTGGTGTTTCTATCACCATTGGAGAGCCATTTAATTTTGAAGACTTATTGGTGAATTTTGTCTTTGAGAAGTAGAAGAGAATTGAGTTTCATAGAGACATTTATTTCATTTTTGGGATCAAAGGATAAGTTATAGTTAGTAGAGCTATTTTGAATTTGATTGAGCTCATTCTCAAGGGTGGATATGTCTTGGTCAATTTGTTTAGATTTATCCTTGCACCAACCCTTGAGGCAGTGCTTAAGATGCTTGAGCTTAGTAAAACAATAAAAATAATCTAAGTGATGACACATAGACTCCCAACAACTTTGAATGATGTAAGAGCAATCCAAATCTTCAGACCACGCATTATTAAATTTGAAATGGATATTGTGTTTTTCTATCTTAGTGTGAAAGCTAACAAGAATAGGTTGGTGATCCAAGTTTAGTTTAGTTAGGGTGATACAAGAGATGGTATCCCATGCATCCAGAGTAGGGATATTCACAAGGTCCCTATCCATTTTTCTAGAAATGACCGTATTATAATGTCTTCGATACCAATTGAACTTAAAAATGTGAGATTCATTTAACCAGGTTACAATCCTCTATCGAGGCTCTGAATTTTCTAGAAGAAATATGAGAATAAGAAGGACCGAGAATCTCATTGGGAGAAAGAATAGAATTAAAATATCCAATCATCAACCATGGTCATGGACGGAGCTAGCCAAAATAGATAAATCATGTCCAAGAGGCCTACGGTCTTGATATCTATTCTTATCATAAAAAAGGGTGTAGAAAAATGGGGGTTCAAAACCCATTGGGGGAAAGCATACTGTATCAGCGGCAGCACTGTAGAAATGGAGGGCACTGTAATGGAGGAAGGTCACTATAGTAGTGATAGGGCACTATAGCTATAGAGGATAACGTGTGGTACTGTAGCAGGTGGGTACTGTAGCAATATTATTCATAGAATGGGCCTTGAGCCAAATATTTGGGCCTAAAGGCCATGTAATGGGATAAATGCCCACTATGCCTTCGAGCTATGCAATGGGTCTCCCTCTACCCAATTAAAGAGATATTTTCTTTGCTTTAATAATAAATGAGGATCCGGCCCCAACATTTAAAAAAGGTGCAGAAAAAATTCAAGCTATCATGTTTAAAATCACAAGAGAAATTTTGGTCAAAGAAATTAAAAACATTAACATCTTGTAAAGAGATGTGATAAAAATCCAAAGTGATTCAACAACATAGCCATTATTGAAAGAACCAAGAAATTTATAACCAGAATAAAAAAGATGCATAAATTTAACAAAAAAATTAGTTTTTGGTTCAGCAAGTGCCAGAATTTTTGTTTTATGAGTCAAAATAATTCTTTTATGAACCGAAAGAGTGTCAGGGTTTGATATACCCTGGAAATTCCAAAAAAATAACATCCATTAAGACCGGTTTCTGGAGAAATTTCTCCCCTTTTTCTTCTTATGACCACTCGAGCCCTTATTTCTCTTGGATCTTCTATGATTTGCAGAGGAGGCTAGAGGTGTCTTCATGTCCTGTTTTCTCTTGGTAGAAGTAGACAAAATGTTAGCAGCACCTGAGTTAATAACATCCTTGATGCTATCAGGTGATTTAGAAGGCCCAAGAGTGATGATATGATCATCATGTGTGTCATCTATTAAGCCCATGTTCTGAGGAATGGTAGGCAGCATGAGAATGGAATGTATGCTTACTGTCTTGGAAACCTTAGTGGGTTACTCCATATTGGTTTTATTATTTTAATTTGAATTCAAAGTAGACACTATTTCCGACACTTTCGCCGGGGCGCGCGCATCCGTCTGTGGAGGACGCGCTGCCTGTTGCCCCGCATTCCCGCTTTCCAAAGGTGGGCGGCATTCGTTCCTTGTTCAGGGACGTCTGATCCTTGATCAAAACGGGATGATGGGATGTCGTTTCTTCCTTTCGTGGATTCCTCCTCGGAAGTCATCACCTAGTCCGGGTCTCCCTCATAGATTTAATACGTTGTTCGTGAATCTCATTCCCGGTGCCATATCATCATGGACGCCGGTTAATTACACTACTTCCGTCAAGACTTTCCATAGGGTCTTGACATGGTAGCGACCTTCGGTCAGAGTAGACGACAACATCAAGTATGTCGGGGCATCTCTGGGTGTGTGGACATAGGGGAACCTGTATTCTTCCTCATGGTATGGCATCTCAAGGGTGCATAACCCGAGGCATGTATCTGAGGTTTTCCTCAGCTTCCCGTGTTTAACACAGGGTATGCAGCATGTTTAACGTCTTGCGAAGACGGTTACGCCAAAGGTATGTCATCCGAGGTTTTCCTCAGGCATCTCATGTTTATCACGAGTTAGGCCGCGAGTTTAACGTCTTGTGGAGACGGAATAAGGGTGATCAGAATGTCCCATGGAGACAGATCAGATTGGTATATCGCATAGAGATGGCTATGGTCCCATAGAGACGGATCAGAACGCCCAATGAGGACGGATCCGAGGTGGTGCACTCCCTAGAGGGGAAATGGGTGATGAATCGGGGTGTACA
Source organism: Viscum album (assembly GCA_963277665.1). Taxonomy (NCBI): domain Eukaryota; kingdom Viridiplantae; phylum Streptophyta; class Magnoliopsida; order Santalales; family Viscaceae; genus Viscum; species Viscum album. The sequence goes on from OY728135.1 coordinate 1,000,857,513, forward strand.
CAGAGGACAGCGACCCGAAGATATGAAGGGGCTTACATGTGGAAAGCGGACCATGCGCCGCTAGGAGCAGCGAGGAGGTGGATGGCATGATTCCATCGGGATGTGGTGGCCCGGGTGAGAATCAGGATGGGTGATGGATGGATAAATGAAGTGGAGGGGACATGAAATGGGACCATTGCAGAGGCGACAATGAAGTTGGTCTTGAGCCTCGAAGAGGCTTCCTACGTATCCCTGTGGCAGGGAATCAAAGTCCACGTAGTTCGGGATGGTGCCGGTAAACCGACATGAAGGTGGACCTTGGCCCGATGAATATCGTCATCGTACTGACGTGAAAGTAGACCTGTGGGTCCACTAGTGGTGGGCTTGAACCTTGGGAAGGTTTCCTACATACCATGCCTTGACATGGATCAAAGTACTCATAGTTCAGGGAATACAGTTTAACGTCATGCGGGACGATAGTGAACCCTGACGTGAATAAACGACGGGCGGTGGGTGTCGGCGAACCGACATAAGTGAGGGACCTTGGTCCGATGGGAGTTGGGCTTGAACCTCTGGGAGGATTCCTACGTACCATGCCTTGACATGGATCAAAGACCTCGTAGTTCGGGGTGGTCACAACGGCTTGACGTCGGACGGGAATTGCAGTTTAACGTCGTGCTGGACGTCGGTAGAACTCGACGTGAATTAGATGATGGTTGGCCTTGAAAAGTTCGCGGTGCAACTCTCCATTTTTCATGGGGGTCTGTGGCGGTAGCGAAGGGACCGGCCCGGAAGGGCCGGGACCGCAGCCCGGCAGTGACCCCGAGCGGGGGTGCGGGGGCGCAGCCCCCGCGGTTTGGACCGGTGGGCGCGAAGGTGGGATCCTCGCGAAGGATAGGTCTTCGCGAAGCAGCTTCGCGAAGCATGGACTCGCGGAGCAATAGTCTCTCGCGGAGCAAAGTTCTCGCGAAGTAGCTTCGCGGAGCAAAGGTGTCTCGCGGAGCTTGGTCTCGCGGAGCTTGGTCTCGCGGAGCAGCATCGCGGAGCATGGGCTCGCGGAGCAAAGGGCTCTCGCGGAGCTTGGTCCCGCGGAGCAGCAACGCGAAGGAAGCTGCTCGCGGAGCATGGCTTCGCGGAGCCGCAATGCGGAGCTCCGCTCGGCCGCCCAAGGGGCAAAATGGCCATAGCCATCCTTTTCGAGAAGAGGGGTGAGCTGGGTATTTATAGGCAGGGGCGCCGCGAAGCAGAACTCCCGTGCCGCCTCAGGAGTTTCGCGGCGCGCTCGCGAACGTCAAATTCATTCGCGGAGAGGTACCGCCTTCGGAGCTTCGCGGCGGGCTCGTGAACGTCAAATGCGTTCGCGGAGAGTTACCGCCTCCGGAGCTTCGCGAGACCGCGATGCTCGGGTGCTTCGCATCGGTGCTTCGTGAGGGGTCTTTGCGGCGCATCGCGAACATCAAACGGGTTCGCGGAGCCTCTCCCCTCATTACTTCATGGCGGCACTCCACGATCACGGAGGGGGCTTCACGAATGGGCTTCGCGAAGCAGATTTCCAGCCCAACTTCAAATGTCCGTAACTCCTGTTCCGTAGCTCCGTTCGGGCCCTACGACCTACCAAATCGAAGCTTGCGAAATGGACTAAGATCTTGGATCATGTATGGAATAATTTGGAAAATTTTGGGGACGCGTTTTCCGGGGTCTAAAGACACCCTATCAGTAGTGCTCAAATCCGATACAAGCGGTGAGCTCACTGTTACCGTGTGATCAATAAAATAAACTGGAATAGTATAAGAAACCATACCAGGATTGTTAACTAAATTTAATTAAGGGGAAAACAAAGTAATGTAAGAGTAAAACAAAATTAGTTAAAGGTAAACTAAATCTAAGTATGGGTAAACTGTGGTATGTAAGGGTAAAATAATGGTAGGTAAGTGTAAAAAAAGTTAATTATGGGAAAAAAATTTAAGGATAAAATAATGCCAAATAAGTTTAAACTAAAGTTAATTAAGGGTAAAATAAAGTTAATTAAGGGTGAAAGAATGTTAAGTAAGTGTAAATTAAAGTTAAGTAAAGGTAAAACTAATGATAATTAAGGGTAAACTAAATATAAGTAAGGGAGAACTAAAGTAACTAAGGGTAAACTAAGTTTGAGTAAGGGTAAAAAAAGGTTAATGCTAAACTAAAACTATGTAAGGTTAAATGAACATGACCTGAATTCTCCAATTATAAGTGCGATAGAAGTGCTAGATCCAACTATTGAGTTAACAATAGATGAAAATGTTTAATTTTATCACTTGCTCAGTTATCATAGTAGAATAAATTATGAGGATTCTTATATTACACTCTATAATGCATTAATCGAGCATTTATGGAAGTGATACACTGATTTAGAAAATTAATTGTAATCTATTATCCATTTTAATCTTCTATATTTTTAATTGAATATATCTTTAAATAGAATATAATTTTATTTTATTTTATTTTGTATTATTAAATAATGAGTGCAAATTTAGTTTTATTTAATCATTAATTACTTAAGTAGTTAATTTTATTATTGTATTAAACTTGATTCTTTAATATATAAATAAATAAATAATATTTAACGAATTTTAAAAAAAAAATAAATTAATTAATCAAACACACACATGTAATTATTTGTATACTACATATTTTAATCATTATATTTATTTAATTTTTATATTTTATAATTAAATTATTAAATTTTTTCAACAATAGTATTACTTTTATTTTTAATATAAGAAAAATATCATTATTATTCATCATATTTTTTTGAAATTTTTAATCAAATAAATAAATGGTTTATTTTTAATTATTCTATTTAACTGGTTATTTATATATATACATAATAAAATTTATATAATAATAATCACATAATTAGTGAAAATACTTATATAATATAGTATAATATATATTGGATTAAGTTTAGTTTAAATTAATAATATATAGTTATTAAATAAACAAAATATTGAAATACATTCAGCTATAGGTTGATAAAAAATTATAAATTAAAATTGAACCTATTAATATATATATATATATATATGTTTATAATAAGTATATTTTTTAAAAAACAAGAAAAAATACAAACACCCATGTTTACACTAATAAATGAAAGATTAAACAAAATAACATAATTATTTGCAATAATCATAATGTAACATGCCAAACATAAAAGATAACAAAAAATCAACATTACAACAATATTTCTCACCTACCATACTAAAAATAAATAAAAGGTATAAAATTAATAATCTATTAATTAGTTAAATTAGCATCTCTTCCCTCTATGTAGTTAAAATATTCAAAAAAAGTTAATATTCAAGGTGATCTTAAAGGAAACTCTGGTGGTTGGTGAAATTGTCCTACACTTTTTCGTATAATCCATGATTTTTTAGATTAAATTAAAGTATGAACATTTAGATGACTAATTTTATTTGGATCTTAGGGTATGATTTTTTACTTTTCAAGCTCTTTAAAATCCATTATCCATTATTCAATTTCCACTTGTTGTTTCCCTAACTTCTCTAGCATCTCTAAGAAACACTGATTATATTATTTTAAAGTTTCAATGATAGCTTGAGATTTTGCATCATTTTTACTTTTAAATTTAGCTTTATTCACTCTAATGGGTGGTGCATAATAAGTGCCACTAACATCATTTTCAGTTATGTTTGGCAAAAAATGATGATACACTAGGAGATTTGGGTGCGTAAAACTTGGTAGTTGGATTTTATGAATCTAATGATACATAGTTCTATTTTCAAGATATATGTACTATAGTACTTGCACCATCTTTGAAGTTTTCAAAAAAATTGGCAGTGCTCCATACATGATCAAACCTAAATCCTTTATTTCTTATGGGATCTTGAATGAGTAAGATTTTTTATCAATATAATGGGAAAAAATTCACAATGTTAATGATATGTATTTGTATATATGAATATAAAATAGAAAAATAATAAATTACTCACAATATATTTTTCTAATGCACCAATATGATTCATATTTTAAACTTTCCTAATGCATCCATTTAATTTATTTACAACCTTCTCAATAGCTTGTTTCTATCACTGCAATGATCTTTTTCCTCAAATGTCCCATCCCCCATTCTTTCCTTTGTTGTATGAATTTTCGATGCAAGACCAAAAATAATCGGATTACTAGTAAACACTGGTAATAGGATCTTTGGAAGTCTCCATGTTCACATCACATAGGAGTATATCTTCACCAAAAAAGTAGCTAGGAAACCCATAAACCATCACTTTATGAAATAAAATAGTTATAGGAATGTATTGGTGAAATGAAGGAAATGATCATTTGGGTTGAATGAAGCTCGTATTTATTTATAGGGAGTATAATGGATAATTCATATTGAGAGTATAAAAACCCAACCATTGGATGGATTTCATATTGATCTCAATCGTTAGATGGATTTTATCCCCATCCAACCTTATCAGGAATGAACCTTGACCCGAACCGTTGAATGGATTTCATTTATAAATGAATCATTGGATGGATTTTATCATTATTTCAACCTTACCATGATACCACTATGATCTCACCAATATATTGGATTTCATTTTGAACACAACTTCCAGATTAGTTTTAACTTTATCTATCCTTATCATGGTCGTATATCCATCCCAATTTTTGGATGGATTTCATATTGATCTCAATCATTGGATGGATTTTGTCCTTATCCAACCTTATCATGAATGAAACAGCATCCCAACCATTTGATGGATTTAATTTTGATATAAAACATCATATGGATTTTATCTTTATATTAACTTTATCATGATTTCATTATGATCTCAACCATCCATTGCATTTCATTTTGATCAAAGTTGTCAGGTGGGTTTAAACTTTATCTAACTTTATCATGATCACATATCTATTTTTAATATTTTTTTACTCATATTTATTGATTAATATTTAATGTTTTTAATATAGTTTTATTTTTTATAATTAATATATATATTCACTTTCATTTCAAGAATTCATTATTTATTTTTTAAGATATATATAATTAATAATTCTTATTCCTTATTTTAATATTTTTTTCATCTATTAATATGTTAATTAAATTTCACTCATTCATAACATTTAGAGTATAAGAAATATATCATTATATGAATTTAATATTAATATCAATCCTTGGACATATGTCTTCCTCTTGTAACCTTATCAAGATTGCACTTCCTTCCCAACCGTAGGATGGATTTCATTTTCAAATAAACTGTCTAATGTATTTTATATTTATTCCAACCTTATCATGATTTTATTATGATCTCATCCATCCATTGGATTTCATTTTGATCGGAACTATCAGATGCTTTATAACTTTATCAAACCTTATCATGATCACATATCCATTTTTAATATTTATTTATACATATTTATTGATTAAAATTTAATTTTTTTTAATACTATTTTAATTTTTATAATTAATATATGTATTCATTTTTAGTTTAAGTATTCATTTTTAATTTTTAAAAAATTTATATAATTAATAAATATTATTAATTATTTTAATACTGTTTTTATCTATTCATATTTAAATTAAATTTTACTCATTTTTAACATTTATAGTATAAAATATAGATCATTGGATGGATTTCATATTGATATCAAACACTGGATGGATTTTATCCTCTTCCAACCGTATCCTGACTGCAACTCCATCCCAACCATTAGATGGATTTCATTTTTAAATGAACTATCGGATGGATTTTATCTTTCTACCTACCTTATCATGATTTTACTATGATCTTAGTCATCCATTGGATTTCATTTTGATCACAGCCATCAAATGGATTTTAACTTTATCTAACATTATCATGATCGCATATCCATTTTTAATATTTATTCATACATATTTATTGATTAACATTAAATTTTTTAAATATTGTTGTAATTTTCCTGATTAATATACGTATTCATTTTTATTTTAAGTATTCAATTTTAATTTTTTAATGATTTATATAATTAATAACTCTTACTCATTACATTAATATTATTTTGGTTTATTCCTATTTTAATTAAATTTCATTCAGTTTTTATATTCGGGTATAAAATATAGATCATTGGATTGATTTTATATTTATCTCAATCAGTTGATGGATTTCATCCTCATTCAACCTTATCCTAATTGCACATCTATCCCAGTTGTCGGATGGATTTCATTTTTAAATGAACTATCAGATGAATTTTATCTTTATTCCAACCTTATCATGATTTCACTCTGTTCCCAACCATCAATTTGATTTCATTTTGATCATAGATGTTAGATGAGTTTTATATTTATCTGACTGTATCATGATAGAAGATCCATCCAAACTATTGGATGGATTTCATTTTGATCTCAATCATTGGATGGATTTCATCCCCATCCAACCTTATCGTGACTGTATCTTTATTTTTTTTATATTTATCAATATAAGTATCATTTTGTCACTTCTTAGGAATAAATTCTCAATAAGAGTTAAAAAATGAATTACAATACTAGAGGTCCATCTGATTTTCATTACAAAATTTCATCATCATCATCTTCTTCTTCTTCTTCTTAATCTTTTTCCAATGATATAGAAAAATAATAATTTTAAGAGATGCAAGAAAAAATACATAGAGCAGTGTATATGAACAATATGATGATGGAAAAGTATTATAGTGAATACAATGATCATTACACTCATGTCAGATCCATTTTGGGGAACATAGTTTCCAATCATGATAGTGTAGCTGCAAATTGTAATTTCTATGATGATTATTTTTTTAGAAACCCATGATAAAATTTGACATTGTTCCATCAATTATATTGAATTTCTCAAAGTCTTTTTCATTGTATTTTCGATGAAATTAAATAACCTAATCACTAATTTGAACAAAGAAGTGATGGGATTTGTAAATTTAGATTATCAATTGTGTATAAATTAAGAATTTTGTTCTAGATGTTGGAATATAGCCCCCGGCCAATGCTGCTAATGAATATGTTAAAATTAGTGAGTCTACTACAATTACATGTTTCAAATAAATTTTCCATGATATTGTTGATATTTTTGCAGAGTGATACCTTTAGTCACCTAATGAAAATGATATTTAAATATTTTTTAATATTGGTCAAGAATGTGGTTTTTGAGGAATGTTAGCTAGTTTGGATTGTACACACTGGAAGTGTAAACATTGTATTATGGCATGGGGTGGACAATATGCATGATGTTATGGATTAGAAACTATTATTCTAGAAGTAATGGTTGATTATGATCTTTGGATATGGCTTGAATATTTTGGTATATCGTGTACCAATAATGGAATTAATGTGTCTAAATCGTCTCATGTATTTTCTAATCTTGCTCAAGGTATTGCTCCTCATAATCATTATGTCATTCAGGGAAATTAATATGATATGGGATATTATTTGGATGAAAATATATATCCAAACTCTTCCAAAATTTTGAAAGGTATCCATGATCCACATGTTCTAAAGAATAAATATTTTTCAATAAAGAGATAATCAAGAAAAAAAGACGCAGAACATGCATTTTTAGTTTTACAATCAATAATTTCATTCATCATAAGACCTATGAATTTTTTGAGAAAAAATGTGTTATATGATATAATGAATACATGAATTTCCATGCACAATATGATAATTGAGGATGAACATGATATGAATGCTCCGATTATTGATGCGATAGAAGTAAAAGATCAAACATTTGAGATAATGGCATATAAAAATGCTCGATTTCATCACTTACTCTATTATCATAGAAGATTTAAGAATAAGGATTCTCATATCACACTATTTAATGAATTAATTGAGCATCTATGGTAGTGATATTATAATTTACAAAATAAATTATAATCAAGTAAACTACAGTTATGTAAGGGTGAACTAAAATTAAGTAAAGGTGAAATAAAATTATGTAAGGGTAAAGAATATTAATTAAGGGTGAATCAAAGTTAAGTAAGGATAGAAAAGATAATTAAAAGTAATTAAAATCTTTTTAAGGGAAAAATAAAGTTATTTAAGGGTAAACTAAAGGTATGTAAGCATAAGACAATGTTAAGTAAGGGTAAAGTAAATCTAAGAAAGGGTAAAAGAAAGTTATGTAAGGGTAAACTGAAGTTCATTAATGGTCAAATAAAGTCATGTAAGGGTGAAACAAAGTTAACTATTGGTGAACTAAAGCTTATTAAGGGTAAAAAAGGATATTTAAGGGTAAAATATAGTAATGTATGGGGTAAAACAAAGTTAAGTAAGGGTAAAAAAATTAAAGGTAAAAAAGGTTAATTATGGGTAAACTAAAGTTATCTAAGTGTGAAACAAAGTTAAGTAGGGTAAAAATAATGTTAACTAAGGGTAAAAGTAAATCTAGGTTAGGGTAAACTAAATCTAAGGATGAAACAAAGTTATGTAAAAGTAAACTGAAGTTAACTAAAGGTAAAACAATGTTATGAAAGGGTAAAAAAGGTATGTAAGGGTAAATTAAAGCTAAATAAGGGTAACAAAGTGAATTAAGGTTAAACTAAAGGTAATTAAAGGTAAACTAAAGGTAATTAAGGGTAAATTAAAGTTAATTAAGCATAAAATAGAGTTAATTACATGTAAAAAAATATTAAGTAATGGTAAACTAAAGTTAAGTAAGGGTGAAAAAAAGTTAAGTAAGGGTAAATAAAATTGAAGTAAGGGTAAAACATCATTAAATAAGGGTAAAAAATGTTAAGGGTAAAATAAAGTTATGTAAGATAAAACTGAAGTTAATTAATGGTGAAAAAAAGTTATGTAAATGTAAACTAAATTAAGGGTAAAACTAATGACAAGTAATGGAAAACTAAAGTTAAGTAAGGGTAAAATAATGTTTATTAAGGGAAAAACAAAATTACGTAAGGGTAAACTAAATATAAGGTTAAACAGAAATGATCTAAATGATCAAATTATAAATACAATGGAAGTGCCAGCTCTTACAGTTGATCTAACAATGTGTGAAAATGTTGTATTTCAACACTTACTCAGTCAGTATAGAATAATCAAGAATAAGGATACTCATGTCTGACTCTATAATGCATTAATCGAGCATCTATGATAGGGATATACTGATTTAAAAATTAATTATCATTGAGTATCCTTTATAATTTTCTAAATTTTTAATTAAATATCATTTTAAATAGCACACAATTTTATTTTATTTCATTTTATATTATTAAATAACAAGTAAAAGTCTAGTTTAATTTAATCAGTATTTATTTTCATGGTTAATTATATAACTACATTAAACTCGATTTTTTAATATATAAATAAATAATAATGATTATACTAATTTTATAAAAAATCACTTAATTAATCAAAACATAAACATGTAATTATAAAAATCACACATATGTAATTGTAACTAAAATAAACTATATTAATGTATAATAAAAATAAAGAATAATTTAATATATTTAAATTGATATTGTTAAATAATGATATCATATTTAATTTAATTTAATTATTAACCAATATCTAATTTAATTAAATTTGATTATAAGTTTTATTTAATATCATAATATATCACATTTTTTAATTTTATGAAAAAAAATTATGATTTTTAATATAATGTGTTGAATAAGAGTAATAATAATAAAAATATAAATAAGAATATTCAAAGAATATTCTCTTTGAAGTAGAAAATAAGGTAATTGGGTCAAAGTGGATTTTACGGTTCATACTTCAAAATGGAGTAACCCTATGCTAAAATGACATTGTATGTTGGAGTTTCTCCAAATACCAAGGCTCACATATGATCAATCAATCAATTAATAGTGGGAAAATAATCTCATTTCAAATTAATAATCCTTTAAAATTCAATTGCCCAATTTTCAAGTTCAATATGCCACTTCAATTTCAAAACCAAAACATATATTTTCCATCATTTCATTCTTTTTTAATAAAAAATCAATCATATGTGTTTATCCTTTTAATTTAATCCATTTTTCTCAAAATTGTTCTCATATCATTTCATTAATTCCATAATTTTCAAAAATTCATTCCCTCAATTCCAAAATCCATTGGAATTGAGATTTTTTTCAAAATCCATTACATTTAAAATGAAAAACTTAAATTATATCAAATCATAGTTTCATAAATCAATTGAAAGCTATTTTAAACAAATCAATCAATTCAAGGTTTTAATTACTTGGAAAATCCTTAACAGAACAACCTACCTTTAATCATATAATTAAATAATCAACACCCACAATGGGAATTCCAATGTAGATATAAGGAGAAGGATATTGAGAAATAAAACCAAGAATTAAGATCCAATCAAAGGGAATTTATATCCATCCAGTACATGATGATCCACAAAAATCTAAGGAGTAAGAAAGGAGAGATCAGAAGAAACTATTAGAGGGGGGATCCACTTACCTCGAGGATATCGAATGTGATCAATGCCACTTATATATTCCATGTAAAGGGTTTGGAGGATCCAAAATCACTTCTAAAGCCTTTAATATCATGGAAGTCATATTAGGGTCTAATGGGTAGGTTATGAATCTTAAATGTGGGGTTTAGGGATTTAAAATAAAAATTCAGAATAATTAAATCATGTCTGCATGGTTTCAAGATAGGGCTACAAAGATAGACAAATAATGTACCCTAACTATGCATCCTTAATGTATGCGGTTCATTTTTTTACCTTGGAGGGTGCATGGTTCGATTAACCATATGAACACCATGCAAATTCCAACTACCTGATATCGCATAGTTTGTAGGGTCAGGTCGCATGGTTTGTAAAAACCATACCCCCCCCCCCACCCAAGTACCATCAAAGGGAGCATGGTTTTCTAGTCCAAACCACATGATTTTCACTAACTATGTTCCAATAGTTCACACCACAAATGGACTCCAAAATTCTATAAATTTTACCTGAAACAAGCCAAAACAAGCCCCAACCAAAGTACGATCAAAACTATGGTCGAGGAGTACTTGAAAAAAGTAACAATATGTTACAAGGTTTTATATATGGATGGTATTAAAGGATAAATATTATATTTATTATATCAATAATTTTATGGTATGGGATATTATTGAACCTATTAATGATATGATCAATGAACAATCATCATTAATTTAATCATCTAAAAAAAGTGTGCTAAGATGATATATTTTCTTCAAATTGTATAAGAATATCAAATATAATAAAACATCTTATAATTTCTTCCAATTATAATAAATCACACTAATAAATAATAAATAAGTTCATTATTCTTCTAGTATAGGTATATTATAATAAAACCACTACATAATCATTCAATAAATCTTTGTATGTTCAGGTTTGGGATGGTTTAACTGCCTAATTGAACAATATTAGGAATTTAATCCATGAATGATGAAGGGAACATATTTAATTTTATAGTATTATATAAATTTTTAAATAATGATTATTTTTTATTATAGATATTATATATCAATATCTAATCCATTAATTAAGAAAAACCCCTCTATTTATCAAAAAAACACCAAAACATGCTTATTATCAATTCCATTTTCAAAGGATAAAGGATAAAAAACACATTAACGGAATTCGAAACATTTTATTTTTTTATAAATAATTCCTAAATGTAAATTTAATAACCTATTAAATATTATCTTTATAATAAGAATGAATACAAACACCAATATTTTGAAACTAGTAAAAATGATCAAAACTATAGACACCCGATGTATAAAATCGGGGGAATTCATATATATAATGACTATTTTTAAAGAGTATGAATGAAATGGATATGATTAAGGTTATTAAATAATTTTTTAAGATGTATATTTTTGTGATATATGTGGTTAAATTACATTCATGAAATACATGACAAGACATAGGGTTTTTTCATCTCAAATTCCTCTCATTGAGGCAGTTTTGTATTATGAACCTAATTTCATTTATGTGGTGTATATATACTACATATATGAGATGTAATATTATGAAATTAATTTATTAATTTGATTTAAAGATCAATTTTAATACCTCTATTTCAATAGGTTGTGATTGAATTTCTTCCCAACCTATAAGTGGGGTTTTTTCTTTCTTAATTTTCCTTCTTTGGGACTCAAGATATGTTCATCACCTATTTCCTTATGTTGGGTGCATACATTATAATAGAATAATTTTACCATTTTATTCATGAAATTTAATGGTTTTTAATTTATTTAGTGTTATCCATCACACATGTTCTTTTGAGTCAAGAGTCACCAAAATTAAAGTAATACTCAATATTTTCCATGGTGGAAAACCCATCATATGAGTTGGTAAAGGAAAATTGTGTATAATTTCCATGAAAATACATCCTCATCTACATACTGTAATGTGTATATGGATATTTAATAGATGAATATTGGGGTAATAACCCTGAAAAAGGTAGTTTGAGTATTGACTCAATCATCACCCTATTTCATTATGAGTGGGCCTAAGATTACAGACTTATCAAGACACTCAAATGGGATATACTTTGGAGTATTCACATGATCCTAATGAAACATGATGAAGAATGTTTTCCTACCATTTACTTAGTATCCTACTAATTAAAACTATTGAACCAAGATAATATATTCTATGAATAACCTAAGACATTGAAGGTATCCTCTCCCATATATTTCTTTGATAAGAGTACTACTTATTACTATGATGATACCCAAAACTTCTCAGATGATTAATGGATGTTCTCTTAGATATACACATTATTCTATTGAATGGGGAATTATTTTATGTATGTATTTATCAATATAAGGAGATCCAAGTTTTATTCAAAAAGAGGTTCCTTGGATAATGGTATGAAAGGTCGTTATGGCTCTTATAGTGAATGTAATAGACTCAATCATGTGAAAGGTGGGCCCTATAGTGAAATATACCCTCGAAGCATCAACATGTATCATGAGATAAAATATATTGGGATTTAGTTTATAATTCTTCCAATTATAGGAAATATTCTTGGAGAAATGCCTTGAAAAAGAGTGCTTATGTTCATCATTATGAATTCCATCCGTATGAAATTAGTAATAATTATTGTCCATATTTTCATTTATTATCATGAATATATAATTCCATAGATTTTAGTTAATTATTTATAATTTTTATTTATTTATTCCTACCATATCATGTATTCCATGTTTATGTTATGAAGGCTTATACTTTATCTTTCCCTTTATTAAACATCTTAGCGCACCCTTATTTGTCTTCCTTTCCTCAAGAAACCTATAGGAGGACTATGTCTAATTTTCTAGGATATAATGGAAGGGTTTGTCATGTTCTAACTATATGTTCTTGTTGTATCATATGTTTTGGATGTTCTTTATGTATGTATCTGGTCTTCCAGGACTACAAAACTATTCAATCCTTCTAGAACACATGTATTATATACTAATAATTTAATATAACCATTGGATCAAGGATTATGGAATTCATTATATTAAAAATGAAACTATATTCCTACACAATGTTCTTGGTTAATTCTTAAGAAAAAACCTCCTAAATATTCATTTGATCAATAGTCACACTCTATTGAGACACAAAATGACCAAATAAATGAACCTCTCATATATATAACATTCAATTGGATATATTTTAATATATTTTATGTAATCAAAAGATCTCCAAAATATTCTACAAATGATTTGTATATTACCCTCATGTAATCAACTTAACTTGGATGTCATTGATAAGAAACACTATAAATTGATCAAATAAATCATGCAATGTTGAGTATATATATCCCATTAATTCTTTTAGGGAATTTTTGACTCTAAAAGAAATAATCAAGAAATAAAAATTTCTATAGAAATAATTGAATTTGGTATTATAAACAAAGTCCACATTCAACCTCATTTGATGATATCTAATCTTCAAAAAAATCTTAGAAAATCAACTCGACCTCTTCAACTGATCAAAAAAACCATCAATCTTCTAGAGAGGAAAATTGTTCATAGTTTTCACCTAGTTCAACCATTTATAATTCACACAAAAATAAAAACTATATTTTGTATTTACCACAAAAACAATTGATTTTGACAAGGAGGAATAGTGGGAAAAATGATATCTTTATATAATAAATCATAAATCTAGATATGAAATTCTTGAAGTCTTGAAGACATTATCCGATGAAGTTACATAGAAATTAAATAACCATAAGTTTTTAGATCTATCTCAAACTCAACCTCACATCGAGGGTAAAATGTCACAATATCTTTAGGAAAAATATCCAAAAAATCATCCAAAACTCTTGGAAACTCTTTCAAATACACTTCCTCTAAGAAAAACATTAATCTCTATACTTATAATGTGATAGGATCGAGAAGTATGAAATCCATATGATGATCCATCTATCCAAAAAATGACACATGTTCACCATACATAGTAGATAAAACTTATTTTATTTTATTTAAATCAATAATACTCTAAAAATAAATCGACAAATAAATTTTAAAGATAAAATAATGTTATTGTATCTAAAATAAGAAGAACTATCCAACCAACCATTATTTCCCTATTATAAGCTCACTCAACTGACACAAATGTTCAAACTCAAACTTTTCATGACCCGTCCCCCAGGGCCCATTCCGTGACTACTCCAAGCCCGCCTTCCATAGGCCAGGGGCTGGCGACTAGTATCGAAGGTGTATTCCCTAAAACTGGGAAGGCATTGCCTTCGTAACCTGTAATCACACGTAACTAAGCACACAGCAAGATTGGAACACAAGTAAACTGAACTGTAAACATAGCGAGTGCAGTAAGTAAAATGGGTGAGAATACAATACCAACTGGAAAGTACAAATACAACTGAAATACAAACAACTGAAGAAAGAGAAAAGACAGCTACTGGATCATCCTCCGGGGTTCCTACTTGAGGTGTAGGTATAGATCGACTCCTCAACACTCCACGTCCGCTTGTCTCCTCTGCATATCGACACGTCGTATGGTCCAACTCCGGACACTGTCCAGTCCTGGTACTCATGTCCTCGATCAGTGTTGTTCATCATCTATATCCAACACAACAAGGTGCAGGCATAACCCATGCAGGGGTGAGTATAACGATACTCAATAGGGACCCCGAGACCCTCTAGGTCTCACAAAATCCAACAAGGGTAAAAAACAAAGTCTGAAATCAACAGATAACCATAACTACGTATATTCCCATATATATACCTAAGTTATCATGTAATCCATCTCAATCATGAGGAAAAACATAGAGCTTCTGACTCAGCTCAAACCAGGATTTAATTCTAGGGGTAGTATCAAGTAACATCCCCAGTCACATTGTCGAAACCTTGGCTGCTGGAGAACTCCTCATCTATTGAGTATAGTGGGCCTACCATGACACCAAGGCACTTCCCACTAACCAAGGACTGCTGAGGTACTCCTCCTGTTGAGTACCATGGGTATGCGGCGTCACCATGGCACTCCCCACTGTGGGTATGCCACATCACCAAGGTGATCCCCCTCGTAGTCTGCTGAGGTACTCCTCCTGTCAAGTATTGTGGGTCTATTGAGACACCAAGTCACTCCACACTATGGGTCTTCCGTGACACCAAGGTGCACCTCATTGGGCTAGTCGAGTCACTCCGAGTTGAATCGGTCAGCAGTCATCAGGTCTCAGCCAGCTATTAGGTCTCTGCACTATGATCGCTCATCTCTAAAAGGATCCTCTCCACGAGCAACTGGTCGATACTCCAACTATCATGAAGACTCAAACATAAGTATCTCAATGTTCTACCATGCCATAGGGGTATCAACTCAATAGACGGCGCGTCAATTGAACGCTTGGTCTGTGGGTTATTAGCCTTTTAGTCATTGTGGCCCGATTGGATTTCTGATTGATCCAACATTACTGTTTTTACATCTCAAACCAAAACCCCAGTGTAGTATACTCAAAGGGACTGTCTCACTCCAATATTTTCATCGCCACTGACAGTTCGTCAAAAGGACTTCTGGTGCCAAAGTTATGGACAAAATAAAGTAAAAGGGGTCATATTGGGCCCGAGTCCGGGCTGACCTGATCGGACCGACCAGGCCCATAGTATGTCAAGGATGTTGTGAGGGCAGCTCATCCGAGGGGTACTACGAGGGTAGGGACAGGCTGCGAGGGGCGCAGACCAGCAGATAGGGAGCGGACCGACCGTGAGAGGTGCGAACCGGCCGCAAGGGGCGCTAACCGGCCTCAAGGGCATAGACTGGCCACGAGGTCGTGGACCGACCGTGAGGCCGCAGACCAGCCATGTGGGTGCGGACTAGCCGTGAGGGTGTGGACCGGCCACGAGGGCGCGGACCGACCGTGAGGGCGCAGACCGACCGCCAGGGTGCGGACCGGCCATGATTCAGCGATGGTTTGGTCAGGAGGGCAGAGCGGCATGGACCTATGGCGTGGCTCGGCTCAACGGCGGTGTGGCTTGGCTCATAGGACAATGCGGCTCGGCAGACGGTGGCGCGGTTCGGTTCGGCGGACGGCGGCGCAGCGCGGATCGGACGGCGGCAATGCTCGGCGGAGGGCGACCCGGCTCGGCTTGGTAGACGGCGTGGCTCAGCTCAATAGTGTGGCTCGGCTCGGATGGCAGTGTGGATCGGCTCGGAGGTGGCGTAGCTCGCCTCGATGGTGGCACGACTCAGCTCGACAGCGCGGCGAGGCTCTGATAGCGGTGCGGCTCAACTCAGTGACGCAGCTCGGCTCGGTGGCACGGCGAGGCTCTAGGTCGGCCAGGGCGGAAAGGTGAGGATGCGGGTCGGACGGGGTGACGCGGTGAGTTTGTAGGTCAACCAGGGCGGTAGAGCGAGGCCACAGGTCAGTCGGGGTGGTGCGGAGAAGCCGCGGGTCGCAGCACCGTTGCCTCCATCATCTTCGTCGCCTTCCTCCATTTCGAATAATACACCAAATAAGAACAACAGAGGGGTTGTCCCATGTTTGTTCAGCCCGTACCCTCTGCATTTAGAGTGATAGCAAGCGATTCACAAAGCACAAACCATGAATGAGGATATTAATCAAGAAGATTCACGTATTTAACAACCATCCCTTCCTTGTATTGTTCGTTGACAATGATGAAGAGGGAATGTCAGTCATCGAAGACATCCCACGTCGGTTGCCTCTGCAAGGTTCTTCCGAGGAAGAAGTCTAAGACATTCCTCGACGGCGTTCTTCATTTGGAGGAGCATTCTTCATGGAGGAAGTTCTTTGTTGGACTACTTTATCCCTAATTCCTTCTCTTCCCAAATTCCACCAAAATAATAGATTAAGCCATCTATTATTTTGTTGGTGAGAGTTAAAAAATCTTAATTAATTAAGGTGGGTGGCATAATAAATTAATGGAGGGGTTGGCATAATAAATTAAGGGAGGAGGTGGCACCATTAAATTAAGGGAGTTGGTGGCGCCATTAAGTGGGGAGATCAAGAGGTTTCTCCCCACTTAATAGGGAGTTCAAAAGGTTTTAACCTTGGGTGGTCCCCACCACCACATCCTCTCATGGGAGGTTAGTTCAGGTGGTCCCCACCACCATAACCTCTCATGGGAGGTTTAGTTTGGGTGGTCCCTACATGAAATATCCACATGGATGTTCAAAATAAAATAAATGATGTTTATTTGATTTTATTTTTTCCACGAAAAACCCAAAAATTAACTTTCACCCTCGACCAACTGTCGTTGAGGTGAAAGTTTCCTTAAGCGAATATTGGCGCTGTGAGTTCAATGGTTCCCACAGATTTCAATTTCAAGCACTGGCTCAAAATTTAGAAAAACCTGCTCGCACGTTTACTGAACGTACCCAAAAAAAAGTTCAGAAATTCATTTTGGGCGCTCCGAGCCTTGGAATCACATGCCGTAAATTTTCGTGGACTTGTAAAATTTCTATTTATTTTAAAAAAAATTACATGGAAATTTCGAGTCTTTACATACTCCCCACCTAAGGCTTAACGTCCCCGTAAGCCACAACTCAAACTAGGTAAACAAGTGGGGGTACTGAGCACGCATATGAGCCTCCCTCTCTCATGTGCTCTCCTAGAGGTTCCCATGCTGCCAGCATACGTGCACCAGAGGTATCGACTATCCATGAAGGACCCTCTCCTGTCGCCCCTCAATCTCTACTGGAACCTCCATAAAAGTCACCTCATCGTCGACGTCCATCTTGCCATGGTCTATGATGTGAGAAGGGTCATGCACGTATCTCCTTAACTGAGATACGTGGAAGATGTCGTGCACCCAGTGCAACTGATGTGTAAAAGCTAAGTAGTAAGCCACCTTTCCAAATCTACTGAGGACCTAGAAGGGTCTAATAAATCTCGGAGATAACTTGCCGCCTCGGCCAAATCCTCGCAAACCTCGTCGAGGTGAGACCTGTAGAAATATGTGGTCGCCATCCGTGAACTCTTGAGGTCTCCATCTCCTGTCACCATACGACTTCTGCCTGCTCTGTTCAGTCTTCATTCGCTCCTGGATGATCTGTACCTTCTCTGTGGTAGCCCGTACCATCTCTGGTCCCACTAGTGCTGACTCCCCTGGGTCAGTACAACACAAAGGTGATCTACAAGGTTTCCTGTACAACACCTCAAAAGGTGTCATCCCAATAGTGGATTGATATTTGTTGTTGTATGAAAACCCCACCAAAGGTAAGTGATCCTTCCAACTGCAGCCAAAGTCGAGGACACAAGCATGTAGCATGTCCTTGAGGGTCTGAATGGTCCGCTCAGTCTGGTCATCCGTCTGAGGATGGAAGGCAGTTCTCAAACAAAGATGCCTCCCAAAGCCTCCTGCAACCCCTTCTATAGCAAGGAATTAAATAGTGTGTCATGATCGGAGACAATCGTTGAAGGTACTCCATATAGTCGCACAATCTTCTACACATAGAGACTTCCTAAGCTCTCTATTGAACCCTGCTCTCTGATCGGTAGGAAGTGGGCCGACTTGGTAAGTCAGTCGATGATCACCCAAATCGAGTCATGTCCCCTGGATGTATGTGGAAGTCCTATCATGAAGCCCATGAATATCCCATCTCACTTACACTATGGGACCTCTAAAGGCTGAACCAAGCCTACTGGTACCTGATTCTCTACCTTCACTTGCTGACAAGTGAGGCACAGAGAGACAAACTCTGCTGCTGCTTTCTTAATTCTTGGCCACTAGTGTTGTCATCAGAGATCCTGGTATATCTTCGCCACTCCTGGATGTACCGCTAGAGGGGAAGTGTGGAACTCCCTCAACACTTCCTCCTGAAGTGACAATGTTACCATGGTACATCCTTCGAAGATGATGCTGTGATCCCCTCCTTCAAAAAGTTCATCAGGTGGCTGTCATATAGATATCTGAGCACGTCATGCCTCGCCGTCAGTGTCCGCACACTACACCTCTCTAACTCACTAAATAAGTGGGGGAGTGACTGTAAGAGACTGAAGGAAAACTACTCTGTCTCTATCCACAAAGGATATCTGTAAAGTAGCCAGCTACTATGTCGCCTCACCTGAAAACTGTATACCATACCTCCTACTGAGTGCATCTGCAACAACTTTCCCCTTCCTAGGAGTATAGACTATCTCAAAGTCATAGTCCTGGGGGAACTCAATCCAACGTCATTGTCTGAGGTTCATGTCCTTTTAATAGAAGATATACCGAAGACTCTTATGATCAGAGTATACTATAAAACATTTTCCCATCAGATAGTGATGCCACATCTTCAAGGTTAAGACCACTGATGCTAACTGAAGGTCATCGGTATCATAGTTCTTCTCATGTTGTCTCAACTGTCGAGAACCATATAAGATCACTGATTGCTCCTACATCAGGACACATCTGAGACCAGTCACTGATTCGTCACAGTAGACTCTATAGCCTACACCCTTCTCTAGAATCCTTAAGATGGGGGCACTAGTGAGCCTCTACCTCATCTCTTAAAAACTCTGCTGGAATCTCTCTGACCACACAAATGGTTTCCCCTTCTTCATCAAGGCTGATTGTGGGGATGCAACTCTGGAGAAGTATGGAAGAAACCTCCGATAGTATCCAACCAAACCTATGAAACTTCGTACCTTTTTCACACAATTGGGTGGCTCCCAAGCAAGTACTGACTCAATCTTTGCTGGATCCACTACAACTCCAGCCAATGATATGAAATGTCCCTGAAAGTGAACATCTTAGATCCAAAACTGGCACTTCAAGAGCTTACCATAAAGTTGATGCTCTCGATGTGTGTCCATTACTACCTGCAAATGATACGCATGCTCCTCCTCAGTAGTCGAGTAGATCAGAATGTCGTTGATGAAGACCAATACAAAGTGATCATGGTATGGCTGAAAGATCTAATTCATGAGCCCCATGAACACTGTTGGATTGTTGGTTACACCGAATGGAATAACCAAGAACTCATAGTGGTCGTATCGACATATGAAAGTCATTTTCTGCACATCCTCATCTCGTACTCTGAGCTGATGATATCCTGGTTTGAGGTCTATCTTTGAGAACCACTGTGCTCCCTTCAACTGATCAAAGAGGTCTTCAATCCTCGAGATTGGGTACTTGTTCTTCACGGTCACCTGGTTCAGGCGTCCGTAGTCAACACAAAGCCCCAAGCTCCCATCCACCTTCTTGGCGAACAAAATCAGGCCTGTCCAGGGAGAAACATTGGGCCAAATAAATCATTTCCCCTGCAAGTCCTCCAGTTGTACCCACAGCTCACAAAGCTCCATAGGAGCCATCCGATATGCTGGTGTAGATATCGGTGTAATCCCAGGGTATAAGTCAATGTAAAATTCCACCTCTCTGCTAGGTGGTATACCCAAAACATCATCAGGGAAAACATCTGTGTACTGGTCCACCACTACAGGAATGCTCAGACTCTCCATATCAATAGCTCTAAGGGTAAGGCTAGCCAACTGATGAGTGGTCAGCTGCACTCTCCTCCGGGTAATTCCATCTGGTGCTGCGAAGGCACCCTTCTCGCCGGTGAAGGTAAACCTTGTCCCATCTGTACGGACACACCGCACTTTTCACCTAATACAGTCTATCTGAGCATGGAATATAGATAAACAGTCCATACCCATGATAACATTGTAAGGCATATACGTCGCTACTAGGAGATCCCAGCCGAAGCTCTTACCTCCTAGAATAATCTCACACTACCGAACCAGTGCGTAATCATCAAATCTGCTCCCATAGGAGTCTCTATCCATAAGGATCGAGCCAACGGATCTGTCAGAATCTTCGAGATCTGAATGAGGGAAGTGGTAATAAAAGAATTATTGGCACATGTGTCTATAAGTACTACAGCTATGGTGCAGTAGACACAGATCGTACATCAAATCACCTCCAGAGCACCATGATCATAATCCTCAGCTGCTTTGAGATGATCTCCCCCCTGTCCACCTGATCCCTGCAGTTGGGGTGGACCTTCTAGTGGTGGTGGCGGTAACATCTCGAATCCTTTCCCACTGCCAGCTACATGACCAGCTCCTCTGCCACATCCGCCTCCTCCTTAAGGACTTCCTCGGTCGAACCTCTGTCTCTGCCTGGACAGTCCCTAGACCGTCTTCTGATCATCTATACGACGGGTCAGAAATTCATGATCCATGTGACCATGCCCAGCGCATATGAAACATTGCCTACTCCTGGCATGTATGTCTCTGCCTCAGGTTCCCCACACAACCGAGTCTGAATCCTACAGTGATCCACCGGTATTTCTGGTCCTCTGGGACCTCTGAGATGTTTGTCTGCTGCCAGCTATAGAATACTCCGCTATGTGATGACTAGTGGTGGGAATCGCTGCTGGTGACTGCTCAGCATGGAAACCCTCCACCAAAAGGGCTCTATTTAACACCCCTGCCTGTGTTGGGATACTGAGTGAGATCATCGAAGTACTGATCTCCCACATGATCCCCTTATCGAAGGTACAGTCCCTGAAGAATGGGTCTCACACCATATTGGGGGAGTGACGTGAGAGGTCAGTGAACCTCCCTGAGTACTGAGCTACAGTCATGTTGCCCTGCTGCAGATGAAGTAACTCCTGAATGCGCACTGCGCGAAGAGTCGTTGGGACTAACTCTGCCCAAAAAAGGCTCTCAAAGTCTGCCCAAAGAAGCGTCACCTCGTCGTGAACCTAGAGCATCATGCTCCACCATCTGCCTGCTGCTGCTAGTAGAAGGCTGGCGGAAATAATCACCATGAGATCGTTTAGTGTCCCTATGAGTCGGAAAACTCTCACCATAGCCTCCAACCAATCCTCAACCGCCTGCGGGTCCATCTCTCCCCTGAACCTGGGTGGCCTCTGGCGCTGGAACTCATGCAATGTGCTCAAGTGGTGTGCACCGTCTGCTATTGGGGCTAGTGGAATTGGTGTCGCAATGGGTAATGGTACCTCTTGTGCCTCCACTGGAAAAGGGCCATGCACCGAGGCCTCATCACTCGGTGGGCTATCAGTGCATACAACTCTTGGAACTCTAGCTAGTTGTCTGCGTGGAGGCATCCAGAAAAGAAATAGGTGCACCATGGTCAAAAGTTATACCTGGTGAGCTGAAAGTTATACCTAGTGAGTTGAATCAAAATATGAAAAAAAACTTATGAAAACACATATGAAATCAGTGTTTTTGTGCACTGAGTCAGAAATCAGAAGTCAGGGTCCTGGTGTATGGATATGTTGGCCGCTGCACCAACACTGGACTCCCTGAATTGAAAACCACACTCATTACACTTAACAGAACTGCTTCATAGAAAATATCGAAGTCGTATGTCTTTGGTAGAACCGACTCCTTTGATACCAATTTGTCACGACCCACCCCCCGAGGCTTGTTCCGTGACTACACCAAGCCTACCTTCCATAGGCCAGGGGCTAGAGACTAGCATCGAAGGCGTATTCCCTAAAAATGGGAAGGAATTGACTTTTTATCCTACAAGAACATGTAACTAAGCATACAATAATATAAGAACACAACTAAAACGAACTACAAACAAAGTGAGTGCAGTAAGTAAAAGGGTCCAGAATACAAGCCCAACTGGAAATTACAAATACAACTGAAATACAAACAACTGAAGAAACAGAAAAGGCAACTACTGGATTGTCCTCCGAGGTTCCTACCTAAGGGGTAGGTACAAATCAGCTCCTCAGCACTCCATGTTTGTTCGTATCCTCTGCATATCGACACGCTGTATGGTCCACCTCCGGGCACTGTCTAGTCCTGGTACTCACATCCTCGATCAGCGATATCTGTCGTCTACATCCAACACAACAAGGTGTGGGCATAGCCTGTGCAGGGGTGAGTATAAAGATACTCAGTTGGGACCTTGAGATCCTCTAGGTCTCACAAAATCCAACAAGGGTAAAACACAAAGTATGAAATCAACAGATAACCTTACTTAGGTATATGCCCATACTTATACCTAAATTATCAAGTAATCCATCTCAATCAAGAGGAAAAACACATAGGTTATGACTTATCTCAAACTAGGATTTTATTCTAGGGGTAGTATCAAGTAACATCCCCAGTCACATTGTCAAATCCTTGAATGCTGGAGAACTCCTCCTCTATCAAGTACAGTGGGCCTGCCATAACACCAAGGCCCATCCCACTAACCTAGGACTGCTAAGGTAATCCTCCTGTCGAGTACTGTGGGTTTTCCGCGTCACCAAGGAGCTCCCCACTATGGGTCTACCGCATCACCAAGGATCTCCCCCTCGTAGCCTACTGATGTACTCCTCCTATCGAGTACCATGGGTCTGCCGTGACACCAAGGCGCTCCCCACTGTGGGTCTTCCACGACACCAAGGTACTCCCCACTGGGCTAGTCGACTCACTCCGAGTCAAATCGATCAGCTATCGTCAGGTCTCAGCCAGTTACTAGGTCTTCGCACTATGCTCGCTCGTCTCCAGGAGGATCTAGTCCATGATCTAATGTTCGATACTCCAATTTTCACGAAGACCCATGAAGAAGTATCTCAAATTTATTCCACGTCATAGGGGTCTCAATGCAATAGACGGTGCATCAATCGGACACCCGTTCTATGAGTTATTAGCCTTTTAGTCCCGGGGGCCTGGTTGGATTCATGATCGATCCAACCTAACCGTTTCCTATATCAAACTAAAACTCTAGTGGAGTATACTCAAAGGGACTGTCTCAGTCTTATATTTCTAGTGCCGCTGACGGTTCATCAAACGGACGTCCAGTGCCAAAGTTATAGCCAAAAGAAAGTAAAAGGGGTCGTAGTGGGCCCTGGTTTGGTCCGACCCGGTCAAACCGACCCGGCCCTGCCCGTAGTACAGTGAAAATTCCGTGAGGGCATCTCCGCTTAGGGGTATCCTAAGGGAATGTACCTTCCATGAGGGTGCGGACTGGCTGCAAGTTGATGGCGGTTTAGCCAGGAGGGCGGAGCAGCTCGGCCCGACGGCGCAGCTCGGCTCAACAGTGGGGCGACTTGGCTTGGACGGTGGTGTGGGTCGGCAGACAGCGGCGCCGCTCAGTTCAGAGAACGATGGTACGGATCGGATCGAATGGTGGCATGGCTCGGTGAATAGAGGTGCGACTCGGATCGGCTGACGGCAGCGTGGCTCGGCTCGGTGGTGGCGCAGCTCGGCGGTGCGACTCATCTCAGACGGCGGCGCGGCTCGGCTCGGCTGCGCGGCTCGGCTCAGATAGCGGCACAGCTCGACTTAGCAGCGTGGCTCATCTTGGTGGCGTGGCGGGGCCTCGGGTCATCCGGGGCGGCACGACGAGGTCATGGGTCTGTCGGGGCGGTGCAACGAGGCGACGGGTCGGCTGGGGCGGCACGATGAGGCCGCGGGTCGACCTGGGTGGCGCAGTGAAGCCGCGAGTCATAGTTTGGTTGCCTCTTTCCTCTTCGTCGCCTTCCTCCATTTTGAAGAATACACCAAAGAAGAACGGCGGAGGGGTCGGGCCATGTTTTTTTTGCCCACACCCTCCACGTTTAGAGTGATAGCATGCAGTTTACAAAGAATGAAGCATGGACGAGGATATTAATCGAGAATATTCACGTATTTAATAACCATCCCTGCCTCGTATTGTTCATTGAAGATAATGAGGAGGTAAGGTTGGTCGTCAAAGACATCCCATGTCAGTTGACTCTGCAAGGTGCTTCCATGGAAGAAGTCGAAGACGTTCCTTGCTTGTGTTCTTCATTTGGAGGAGTGTTCTTCATGGAGGAAGTTCTTCGTTGGAGAGCTTTCCCCCTAACTCCTTCCCTTCCCAAATTCCCCCAAAATAATAGATTAAGCCATCTATTATTTTGTTGGTGATAATTCAAAATTATTAATTAATTAAGGTGGGTGGCATAATAAATTAATGGAGGGGTTTTCATAACAAATTAAGGGAGGTGGTGGCACCATTAAGTGGGGATCTCAATAGGTTTCTCCCCACTTCATATGGAGTTCAAGAGGTTTTAACCTCAGGTGGTCCCCACCACCACATCCTCTCATGGGAGGTTAGTTCAGGTGGTCCCCACCAGTATAACCTCTCATGGGAGGTTTAGTTCAGGTGGTCCCCACCTGAAATATCCACATGGAAGTTCAAAATAAAATAAATGAAGTTTATTTTATTTTATTATTTCCACAAAAAACCCAAACTATTAACTTTCACCCTCGACCAACTGTCGTCGAGGTAAAAGTCTCCTTAACTAAATACTGGTGCTGCGAGTTCAACAGTGCCCTCAGATTTCATTTCCGAGCACCGGTTCAAAATTTAGAAAATCCCACTCGCACATTTACTGAACGTACCCAAACAGAAGTTCATAAATTCATTCTGGGAACTCCGAGCCTCAGAATCATGGGCCGTTAATTGCAGTGGACTCGTAAAATTCCCATTTATTTTAAAAACAAATACATGGAAATTCCAGGTCTTTAAAAAACTAACATTATATTGGTGTAGAAAATTCTAAGGGAGTAGGTATTTTATCAACCATAATTCTCAATAATCCGACTTTAGTTGGTATAATTAAAGTTCATGAAGCTTTCATATTTATCAAAGCATAAAATAGGGTAGAATAAAGACAAATGATACCTTTAGAGATCTTGGGTCCTCTCAGTGATGGAAACTCCATTTCATATTACTATTTTTGTCCTAAACCACTATTTAGTTATCAAAAATAACATCCACCATTTCATACATTATTAGCTCTAGGTCCCTAGGGATGGAAAATATTCCAGGGTTTTCATATTCCTACATAATTAGACATATATGGTCTAAAATCATAAGTATTGGTCTACTTCTACTAATTTATAAGATGAAACTATTACTGAAAATATTGGGGCCATCTATTTCAAAAATATCAAATCCACACTAACAACTAAGGAATTGTAGACTCATGAACTTAAAATGTTTATTTCCACTAGAAAAATAAAAAAACCACACCATAGTTTCTAAAAGAATTTTAAAACATTCAAAAAAAGAGAAATAGGATAATGAGGACTAAGGGTGACTTCTCACATCTTGGAACCTCGAATACCCTATAAAATGAAAAAATACATCTAAAGGTACACTCTTTGTGTATTTTTAATGACTTATTTATCAATATAAATCCATCTATGATAAATTCTTCTCATTCACTCCATCATTCTTTAATAACATGATATTGTACAACAACGTGAAAGGAAATTCTATATGCATAATCTATGGATATGAAGTCTCAAAAAGATGATGGTTCATTACCTCAACATCTATTAAAATATCCAGAGAATATATATGGAAGTTCATGACCCTCAATACAAAGATTCACATGCTTATGCTCTCCAATAAAATACTAAACTATTTCAGGCACTATTCTATCTAAAAAGTCAAAGAAAAAAACTCATCCCAAAATTGGCCCCTGAATTTTTTTCATGTCACCTATAACTTATAACAGTTTCCAAGATAATGTGTCAACAATTATTGTGTTTTTTCTTAACATCAATATAACCAGTAAAGTAAATAAATACTATTTTCTCATAGGAATTGGATCAAAGAGATCTCAATATTTTCTATCCATATCTCGATCTACGATTCCGAGAAAGATCCCTCATAATTTGGTAGAATATATCTATAAAACTAATTTTTATTCATCCTCTATAAATTACCCTCCCTAATTTCAACTGATTTACAAATCACCATAGCATCCTTTTATACCTCACAAACATGAACTACCTGAGTTTATCATCCACCATTCATATCTTCCAATTTAAAATAAATTATAAAGACTAAGATACATATTTATTTCTAATATTATATAATCAAAATTACAATTTAATTTTCCAATAATTATTCCCTAATTCAAACATAATTTCAAAAAATAATGATGTATGTACCCCAACTAGGTCTCTCACTCATGATCAGTACACTATTTTTTTTTTATCATTTTTAGTAAACTATCATGGTCTATATGCCAAATCCCAAGGTCCCTTATTTTTTCTCTCCTGTCTCCATAGACAACATTACATGATAATCTTGAATGAACCATTCCCCTACCAAAACACATGAATTCCTAAATATTGAATACTCTAAACAGTTTACTAAAGATAATGAGGAATCTAATACTATTATTTCATAAACTGTCCCCACTATAACTCCTCCTAGTTTAGTAGTGAATCTTGTTATGGCCCGCATAGCCCACTTCCAATAGTCCATGGGTTGGGGACCAGTGTCTGTGGTATAAATCACATAATATAAGAGGAATTTCACTCTTTAAACCAAGAAAAAAAGACACAAAAACAAAAAATTCATAAATATAATAAACATAAAATCATATTAATAACTAAGAATACAATGTCATATAAAACAACAGTACAACTCCAAAGATAATACTGAGTTAAAATAACTGTTATAGGAAAAAAGTCATCCAACACCAACAAATCACTATGTTAGGAACTAGTATACTATAGGTAGATCATTGACTTCCTCTAGTAAATATATAAATATAGTATATATATAAGTAGTGGTTCGAATAAAAGTACCCTTAGTAGGTTCCACTCTATAGACTATTGTGTTAATATGGATGAAGTATAATAAACCTCTAATGGATAAATAATGAAACCAATATGTCGCATTCCCACACCTTCTTCCCTACTAATATATTCACCCTACTGTCCAGTGACATATGTCATAGCACTCACATCCCCTCACATGTCCATAAACCATAACCACAACCTCAATCCAAATACCTCAACCACATACCAAAACATCAAATCATAACAACATACTGGAACCTCAGAACATAACCAATTACACCACATACCATAACTACTATAACTATTATATAGTTTCAATATGATTATAAAGAAGATTCATTAAGAGAAGTATTCATCAATTCATATCACCCATATCTTGGATGTTTGGGGTTCACCTAGTACCCAAAACCACATATAGAAATTATTCTGGTAACTTGACATGCGTTGTGGTGTGTAAGAGATAACAAAAACTATAATGATAGATAAATAAAATGCACACATTCTCATTTAAGGTTATACTTCCTGTCTCACCTCTAAAATCCGCATTTTATCACTCATGTCAATGCCACCACTTTACAACCATTATCACCTCCAACCACACAACTGAATGTCACCACAGCCACATAACTACCACTAAATATACAAAATAATTCTTTAAGTTTCATAATTCATTTTAAATTATATGTAATTGATTTCTAAACATATTATATAAACTTTATTTATTTATATTAAAGACCAATTATTAAAATTTCCCATTCATATAATTTATTACCACTTCCCTCATAATTTTTCAAAAAAATTAATTCATTATTCATCATTTTATTTACCAAAAAATAGTAATTAACACATTAATTAACTACTTTGAAACTTTATTTTATCATAATGTTATCAATATAACCACATCCTCATTTAATTTATTTAATTCATTCATTTTTTCATTAAATATAAATAATTTGGGAAACTAAAACACACTATCCATATTGGACTTATTATATTACCACATCAAAAAAACTACATATACTTCTCTTCAATTACCAAATCCACTTTTAATTATCAAATAATCACATTTTATTCAACCTCATAACACTACCACTACAACAAACAACACAATTATGTTATTTTATGACCTCTCCACCCCGTTACCATTTATTACCCGAGAAAATTTTAATTCAATACACCCTATCACATACTCAAATATACTACCATCATATAAAAAATATATGGCATAATTATAAAAAATAAAACAAAAGTATTAAATCATATATAACCCCAGCTTCCCACATTCTTCTTAAGTTTCTATTAAATTTTCATTCTTAAATTATATCAATCCCATATTCTTACTCAAATAATTAATATTTATTTCTAAAATGGAATCAATAACAAAGGAATAAAAAATATAACTCAAATAACCTACCTTAGATCATGATTTAATCATCAATGAATCAAAAGATGATCACCAATTACTCTAACTCTAACTTTCACATAAGATTCTTCAAAAACACCTTGAAAAAATCATCCTTACATAAATATTTCATCAATATGACACACTAAATACTACCATAGTCCCTCTATATGTAAAAAAAGAGATAAAAGAATAGAATATAAAAAAAATACCTTAGATAAATAGGGTTTAATATCAAAATACTAGGAACTCAAGGATCCTCCAAAAATTACTCAAAATAGGAATACCCAGCCATATAGGGTTATAAGAGAGATTATAAAATTGAGTAAGGGAAAAGGGTGGTTGAATTGATAAATATATTTCTAGTGGACAAAACCATGTTGTTGTAACATAAACTAGATTATGTTTTTCGTTAATTAATGGTGATCTAAAACCCATAGAATTATAAAACATAAACTCAAAAAATATCTCTGGTCATTTACTTTATAAAAATATAACTTTGATTGAAACCATTATGTGGTTCTCAAAGCAATTACATGTTTTCATCCTCTTCTACTAAACCTTAAAATAAAACCATGGTATATTTCCCTATAATCCTTGATTTTTTTAAACCATGTTGTTGTCAACTCTATATTTAAAATAGAGGCTCCACATACATATCTAAACCATTCTTAGAAAACTATTCATGTAAAAAAAACCCTGACATAATTAGTTATTATGGTGATAAAAACAAGCTCTATCATATCCCTATTAAAAACCATGGCCACTCTTCCATATATAAGATCAAGACCATGATTGTCAAACATCAACTCTAGGTTGCTCATGATTTGGACTCCTAAACTTTCTTGTGATATACTTGAGGGTCATATTTGAATTCATTAAGTTAGAAATAAGTTCTATGGGATCAAATATAATATTTATGGATGATTTAATCCCAAAAATATAACATTAACTGAGTAATAGAATTCAGTATGAGTGGTCTTAACATTGTACATCTATGTCACACAAATAGGTAGAAAAGTTTTTTTGAGACAAAATCAAATATAACATAATCAATAATAAATATATAACTGGTCATAAATATACAATATGAATGGAAAAAATATATATATTCATGTGGTCTACATGGATGATACATTACCTATAGATCCCAAAAACCAAAACACTAGATAATATCTCTGTGTGAACTCATGGTCATCTTCCATCATCCAAACTAGCTCACTCCACAAGAGATCCTAAAACTGAACTTAGACATGAAAAATTACTCTTGCATACTAACATAGAGTGTAACAAGTATGGTGTAATCCTAAAATATCTTAGTAGGTAAGAACTATAAAATCCATTCATTTCCTTTCTCAAAACAACACTTACTAGTTTGACCATAATAAACTATTTAAGGTAGATATTTTAACATATTCTAAAAAAACCATCCTTAAATACACTTTCAACCCTATTTAAAACATTCCTTAAGTTATTCCCATTTTTTATCCATATTTTAAGCTATACCCAAAAAATATGTCTTGATAAATAACTAATAGAATCACTAACCAAGTGAACACAAAATCATGAATGACCAACTACAAGATTTAAGTAGTTGGGTGTGTCATAATACAATACATTAAGTAAAAGTGAAGTAGTACATAGAATAAAAATTTACACTAAACATTAGAAAATACATAATATCTAATCATGGTAAATTCCTAAACATCTCATGATGATACCCTAAATGTACTCAATAAGAAATTGTTTACAGGCCTATTGATGTACTACAAAGTCTATAGAAAACCCACTTCCCTCAAATAGCCTCGCCAGTTGTACTTCCCTGTGGACTTTCCATGACATAGTGGATATATCCCATATCATAGGTATTATATAGAAACATCGATCATCTCTAACTAATATTCCTCGGATCCCATGATGACAATAATAATGTTAGGTTAGTAAACCTTTACCTAAAACATATCAACCAAGGATCAATATTTTTAAAACATAACCACTCATCCCACCTCACTTAACTCATCCACAAAAAATATCCCTTCTTAAAATAATGATAATGTCTCAACATAACCAAAGGAAAGGGAATTATATGGATCATGGTCACTTTTTAAAATAACTAATTCAAGGTACTAATCAGGACATAATATTTGAAACTAGTAAAAAAATCAAAAATATCCTCCTTATTTTAAATATTTTTTAAAATGTAAGTGGTTGTTCAACTCTTTACTCATGGTTTCAAATGGTCCTTTAAACCGTGATTTAGAAACACACATTCAAAATATTCTTTAAAAACATTTTCTAAATCTATATATGGTTTAAGATCCAAATCTTTAAAAATAAATCTTATGAAATTTTATTTATATATGCATATATACATATATATGTAAACAAAACGTAAATATATATATATCCACTCATATTTATTAATAGAGACATTAATAATGAATACTAAGTATTAGAAAAATAGGAACAATTCAATTCATTTATCAAAATATAATAACCTTAAAGTAAAACCATTAACACATCAAAAAGGAAATAACTCTAATAAAGAGAAATATAACCTCAAAAACGAACTCACACAAACTATTAAACACTAATGACCATTTAAAACATCACCATTCATTGAAAATTACCAATTAGTAATTTAAGTAACACAAAATATGCATGTATTTTTCAACATAAATATATAAACATTCCAACCCTTGGGAAAACCCATTTTATAACCAAAGATCTAGTTCATAGATATTTCAAAACCAATTTATAGATTTAAAAACATGAGAAATTTACTTAAAATAAATTTATAAAACCCTAATAATAACATGGTGAGAAATTGAAAGTATTGAGGATGAAAAAAAAAATCTTCCACTAATATACACTCAACACCTTAAACAAACCCAATACATCTTTCACCTTCAAGGATTATAAAGTTCTGAATAAACTAAACATTTCCTCTATTTTCTATGGCTACTATGTAGCCTCTTGTGAACCTGAATCATCAAGGAAAATAGGCATCATCCAAGGAATATATGGATTTACAACTATATTTAGAGTATGGGTAGAGTTAACTGCTATAATAAAGATATAAAAACTCTAAGAGACAACCCACTTATGATCCTTTAAGATTTTTTTGGTGGAATAATCTAATGAAAAAAAATGAAAATACAAGGCTAAAGCAATTACACCTCTAGCTCAAAACACACCCACCAAGAAATAAATCCTCAAATAAAAACACTAATCCAATATAATAAATTACAGCCATGATCCAAATAACTACAACACTAAACAAATCAAATAACACCACCTTTTAAATCAAATTTGAAATTATGGACTTTAAATATTAAATCTCAAAAATCTTACTTAAAACACATTTCATAAGTCAACAAATTCCTTTAATAAAATCATTCAACCACTTTTAAACATAAAACCCATTTCAATAATTTTTAGAAAACTACTTTTCAAACGTCAAAGTATTATTTTAAAAATAAAATTCTCATTAAAAAATACATTTATCGATTTTCAAAACCAAATATTTTTTATTCTCAAACAAACCTTTATATTTCTAAAAGAAAACAAAAAATAAGTCTATAACTTCACATACCAATAATTTATTAAGATGTACTTGTGGTTGGGTATGATTTATCCACATGGTTTAGGAGACCATATGGGAATCATTAAACCTCTTATATAAGTATTGTTGAATCATTTACACAAGATCCACATGTTTTTCTCGGTCCTGTGAGCTTTTATAGTGACCCTAATTCAACTCCCATTATCATCCTCAAAACATAGAAATACCTTAAAAGTTTCCAAACAACCATAAAAAATAATATAAGTAAACCAAAAATAAAAAAATGAAATTCAAAATTCAACAATTTGAACCCAAAATCCCATGGAAAATTCAGGGTCATAATGAGAAGCACTTATCTAAGCTCTTCTCAGCCTTTCGTATCATGTTCTGATAGTCCTTAATCTAATCAACCTGAAATCCCAAATAATATGGAGTACTTTGGAACATAGTAAAAATTAAGAACCTAGGATCTGATAACATTTTTATCATGAACCAACATTGGGTCACTCCTGAGATGGGAACTTAAACTAGCCCATGATATACCTGAGGGGTTTCCTCGATCCCCTTGTACTGGGAAAAAATGTTAGGGAATCAATTAGAATCATTGGGGATGATTTCCTCAAATAAATAACATTAAATATGAAATTTAATTCTACTATAATTCCAACATGATTCATATATACATTGGACCTCCATGCCACACAAATAATCCAAATAAAATTTAAGACAAAACTAAACATGGAATAATAAATAATAAACATCCAACTAATCAATAATATACAAAAATAGTGGGAAAACAATAACTAGAAACAATAGTCCAGTATGTATGATACATACCCTTTTCATAGCCTAAAAACTAGTATAAAAAACATGATCTCTTTGAGACCTCATGTTCAAAATCCAATATCTAATCTAGATCGCTCCATTATCGATCCAAAAATTTATCCTGAACCTACAAAATAACTTGTCTCTACTACATCCAAGTTAAAAAAGTAGGGCGTGAGCATAAAATATCTAAGTAGGTAACCAATATAAAATCCATGAAATTATTTTCCCAAAATAATACACACAAGATTGTATGAAAATAATAAACTAATAAAAGTAGAATTTTTATCATTTTATGAAGAAAAAAACACATTTATTTATCAAATCCACTTAAAACCTCAGTGAAAATATTCTGTTATGTATTCTTATTTTTTAAATCCATATTTTAAAAAATATATAAAAATAAGTCTCAATAACTAACTAAAATAAACACTAATCTAGTAAATACATAAGAAATAATAACCATGTAAAAGATATAAGCAGCAGGGCATGTCATAATAGAATACAACAAGTAAAATTAAAGTAGTAAAATTAATGAAAGTTCAAGTAAATAATAAGAAATACACAATATAGAATCATGGTAAATTCCTAAAAATCCCATGAGGAGGTGCTAATGTACTTGATTTGGAACCATATACTAGCCCATTAATGCATTCCCGAGACTATAACCAACCATCTTCCCTCAAATAGCCTAACACACAGAACTCCCTTATGTCATTTCCATGCCATAGTTGATCTAGTATGTCTCATTATGACTACATAGAAAGATCACTCATATCTCGCTAAGACACCTAGGATCTCATAGTGATAATAATAATTTGATTTGAGGTAGAATTTACATATAATATATTAACCAAGGATCAACAGAATTCAAAAAACTACTCATACCACCTCCCTACATTCATCCATTCAAATAACCCCTTCTTAACACAAAAAAAATATGCTAACATAACTAAATTAAAGGTTCTTCCATCGAAGGATATCACTTTTCATAAAAAACCAAACAAGATTACCAACTAGTACATAAAATTTTAAAATAGTAACAACTGTAAAAAAGATCCTCCTACCTTAAAATTATGATCAAAACTAAAGAGGTTATTAAATTCCTTACTCAAGCTTCCAAAAAGTCATTTAAACAATTATTTAAAATCACACCTTCCAAATATCCTTTGAAAACATTTTAGAAACCAAGAGATTATTTGGGAACCAAATATTTAAAGAAACAAAATCATAAGAAATTTTATTTATATACATAGATATAAATATATGTGTAAAATGCATATATATATATATACATATATATTTCCACTCCCATATATATGTATATACCTTCATAAGTAATGCCAAAGGATAAGATAAAGTACTTCCATTAAAATAACTTTTCATAATACCAGAATTTTAAGGTAAAACCATTGACACCTAAAAACAAAAATAAATAAAACAAAGAATAATATAAACCAAATAAAAAACTCAAACAAATTATTAAATTCAAATTACTACTTAAAACATCACCATTATTTAAAAAAACCTCTTATACATTTCAGTAACACATAATATGGATATATTTTTCAATATAAACATATAAACATTTAAAACCTTGGGAAAACTACTTTTTTAACCAAACCTCTTATTTATAAATCTTTCAAAACCAATTGAAATATTTACCAAAATCATAAATTTAATTATAATGAATTTATAAAACCCCAATAAGCTCATGGTGCGTAATCGAAAGTAAATAAACATAGACACCTACCTAAAACCTATATGGGTGTGACATAACCCATGAATATGGAAGGGACAAGGCCCAAAGAACCAATCGCACACATAATATCAAGATAAATAGAAATTGACATCCAAAACCCACCCTAGGGATCATCCAAATGGTAACCAAGACAATGTTAGAAGAAGAACCAAGGGGAAATGGAGAAATGGGGGGAGAAGATGCCTTACCAACAAACCAATAAGAAATAAAAGAAGTATCCTAAATATATAAGGGAAATCAAGGAGGATAGTTTCATGGATCCCATTAATGTTACTAATCCATGTGAGTAAAGTGTTTGGTCGAATTGGATTTTAAATTTAAAAGTGTAAAATAATAAATTCAAGTTTTATGAAAACTATGCAAGACGCGTGGTATAGATGCAGAGTTTACCAAATAGTGTTCCACTCAATGGACTTGCCTGGACACCTAAAAAGTTTTGGAAACTACGAAAAAAACTATGTGAAATGTGTATTTTGTGAATTATGGGCCTCCATATGGTAAGTTTTACAGTTACTACTAACCATTCTCTAATTTTTTTTCCTTTTAAGAAACTCAAAAAATTCAAACTTTTGCACAATTTCAGCCTGAAAGACAGGAAAAAACATAAAATATAATAAATAAATAAATAAATAATGGAATAAAATATTTGGGATGCAATAATGTATAAGGATAAATTCATGATTAGGTGACACAAAACCATGACATGATTTAAGTCAAAACCCAAAAACTCAACTCCTTTCTAATAATCTACCCCCAAACTCACTCTCACTGTCAACAACATCCCAAAAACAAAACATAAAGGTCCAGGAAAATACATTCCCCAATATTTAAGTTGACTTATACATAATTTAAATATGTTCTCTCAATACATGTTTTAATATCATAAATAAAATATCATTTATAAATATTCATGTAATCATTGAGGATACCATCTCCGGTCGTATGTGATTAATTTTTATTTTACTATTCTAAGAAACATAAATATACTATAGAAACTCATGTAAATATATTTGAATAGTTTTTATTCATCTAAAACAATAAGATTCTTATCAAAACTATTGAATCTGTAAAGTTTAAAAAAATTTGAGTAATATCCATTTGTCAAAAAGAATCAAACTCAATAAGAACATAAAATCATAAAAACTATTATATAGAGGATAAATTAAAAAAATATACATTTCATCTTGTCATTAAATGAACAAGATTAATTAATATTAATTTTTCCATGAATTTTAAACAAAAAGATAATATTTTTTTATCAATGATTTTTTATTCATCATGTTATAGGAATATTTATACTGATCCATATGGTTACATAAAAGATATGATAGAGTACATTTCTTATCATTTTATCCTAGATAATAATTATTAACACTTTATGTTATTTTTTTTGAAAGCCCTGGAAAATTTAATATTGATCACATTTTTTCAAAAACATTAGTGTCAATGGTGTCTCAAAATATCTTTTCATTATAATTTAATAGAAACTATTCTATTATAGTAACAGGGATCTTCATGGAATTATAAATCACATATATTTAAAGTAAGGGTCCTTTAATATTCTAGGAATATTACTAAATTTTATTTTACCTATGATATTATAAATCATTTTATGATAAAAATGTCATGTACATAGATCTCAAAATGAAAATTTCGCATTTCAATGTAAATAAATATACATTTTATAAAAGTGAAACTATTTATTTTTTGGATGAAAAATCATCTTATATCACATCATTAGTTGATTTAGAAACACAATTAGTATACATATATATATAAAGTTAATTTTTTTATCCCAATAAATACAGTAAAATTGTTATCACTATATAATTTTCATAATGTGTATAAAGTTATAAATAAATAAATTTATTTTTAATATATATGGTAGTTAAATAGTTGTAGAAAAAATAAAATTTTCATAGACTTTTAGTTGTAATAATTCTACTATTCTAAAAAAATGAGTTATTCTATTTTATTTTTAATCAAAAACTTAATATCATATAATAATTCTTTATGTATTATAAAAAACAATTATTTATTATTAAATATAATTTATTCATTTTCAAATATAGGTATAAATTTTTCAATGATATCTTTGAAAATATATGTTTTTTACAAGATCACCTATATCATATAGTTTTTTGATTTTTTAATATTTAAACTTTATAAAATAAAATTTTAATTTTCTATTATGATTTATTTTTTTATTTGAAATTATAATTATTATATATAATGTATTTATTATAACTTTTATAATTATTTTATTATAATCATGTAAATAATCATTTAATTTTAAAAATGATAGTCTCTATCAGATTTGGTTTGGAAAAAAACACATGATTGTCCAAATAATTTCATTTTATGACCTTTAGGAAATAATTTCATGTCAATATAATGTCAACTATTATTAGAAAGATCAAAATTTTCTATTTAACGTTAGTTTTCATTTATAATTATCAAACCTATATGAAACATTCAAAACATATCATGTGATGTTGATTTTTTGTGAAAAAATTAAAATGAAGAAAACATATTTAATTTGAGAATTGTAGAATAAAATTACACATAAATATAATTTAAAATGTTATTTAAATGGTTAATAGTGTCTTTTATATAATTTAAACTCTAAATTGTGTATTAGAAGATAAAAATATACCAAAAAATATTATTTTTTAATGAAACTTTAGGACAGATGTACTCATGTCATTTTAAAATATAAGAAAATATCATGCATCGATCTAATGTATGATATGCCTAAATGTATCCTTTGGGAATTAAAATTAATTTCTTAGATACTCATCAAATAATGACACAATACTATGGAATCCATTAACATTAAGAAATATAGTGATTTTTTCCACATTAACCCTTGTATAATCAATGGTTATACTAATAAACTTTTAAAAGATATCCTAAGAAAAGATGATATCCAAGAAGTTATCGATAAAATAAACCCAGATAGAACTCTATGAGATGATGGTTTTCTTAGACCAATATATTTTTTTTCATGGTAAATCATCTAAAATGATAAAATCTTGGTTATTCATGACTTTTATAAAGGATTCTCACAACCTAGATCCATGTTCATAACATCTCTCATTCTTATTTTGAAAGATGATCTCCCTAGATCCTTCAACCAATTTTAACCTATCAGTATGTGTATATTTTCATATAAAATTTTGAGTAATATTATTAATGATAGATTATCCTAACACTTTTCTACCTTGATTACTAAAGAGAGGCATAGATTTATCTAAAATGGGATCAGTCAAGGATTCATAGTCCAAGTATAAGAGATGTTGGGTGACCTCAATAGAATAGTTCTAGGTTAAAACATTATGATAAAAGTTGATATGGAAAAAATAATATTATAGATTAAAATGGATCTTTAGCCTCAAAATCATGTGTGAATTTTGGTTCTCATGTGGTTCTATAACCTTTATTTTCATTATTATGCCTCTATATAGTTCTTAGTTTCTCTTATAAGAAATAGGTTTCTATTTTTCCAAAGCACTAATGGACTACACCAAGGTGATCTACTTTCTCCAATGCTATATTTTCTTGTATAAGACTCACTCAGAATAATTGTTTTTTATGTGATTAACACGTGAATCATATTTATTTTTAAAGGAAGGTATAGAAAATTGGGAATATCCCATCTATTGTTTCATATGATATTCTATTTTTTCATAATGTTTAGTGTATTTTCATCATGGGGTTCAAGGATCTTTTTAACTCATATTATAATAAGAGTGGGAAAATTTTTATTCTATCTAAAAGTGACATCTATATTTCTAATAGTTTCTTAAGAAGGTGTGCTAAATAAAATTAGGGTGCACCTTGTTTAAAAAGGATATGTTTCCCCATGGAGTACCCAGGGGCCCCAATATATATATAGAATAAGTCTTAAATATCTTAATATATTGATCATTAGGATCACATGTTGAATTAATTATTAAAAGATTCATATCCTCTCTTTTAAAGGTAGGATGACACTGGTTTATGGTGTCCATTCATTGATACCCATGCATATCCTCTCTATTATCTAATATCATAAAGGAATCATTGGTTGTATTTGAAAACACTAATAATTCCTTTATTTTGGTTTCATACCAGGAAAGTAGGTGCCATTAAGATAGGTGTAATCACTTACCAAAATACCTTGAATATGGAGGAATGGTCTGGATGATTTTTGATTCATCCATGAAATCCATATAGGGTAAATTATACTAGGAATTTATTTAGAGTATCTTAATATGGGTGTAGTTCACTAAGAATAAAATATAGGAAGGTGATGAACACCACTCATTATCTAATATGAATGGCCTATCCACTTTGGAATAATATTCAATAGAATATCGGTACCCTCCTTAGACACTAACAATGGATAATCTATAAATGTGGGGTGATGTTAAAGAAGAATCATAGTTTTGGAGACCCTATTTACTTCCCCTACTAATCGGAACAAGATATGACCTTTATAGAGGCTAAAAATTTTCCCATTATCATAGATAGATTACTTACTAGAGATCAAAAGAAGTTTTTTAATTTAATTATATTGGAGGAAGAGCTGGATCGATGTTTTCTCACCGTGTCTCATTCAGGTCTCTTGATCGTGAAGTATTTTCCTAAACTTATCCATAGACATGCACAAGATTATAAAGATGAATGGGGTGATACCCATTAGAATAAATATATCCCTCTCAAGATTATATTTTGTTTTGGATTTTGTGTCATAAAATCGTACCCATCGACAACATTATCCAGTACTGGGGTGTTTGACTATAATCATGCTCCAAGTGTTAGAGTCACCCACAAACTGAGTAGGAGGGGCATGATTTTTTAAAGGATATTGGGTATAGTTTATTTGGAATATCCTTGTGGTTTGGTTGAATAGATAATTCAATCTTGGCTCATTTTAGATATTTCTATTGACATGGTTTAATAATGAGGTCACTTCTTCCAACCCTGTTTGGGCTCAAAATATAGAATTTTTTACTGTATGATAGGTCATTTAGACTAGTTTTAATGACTTTAGTTATATGGATACACATCCTAGATTCCAAATTATGATAATAAAGATAATTTATATGATTTTATATATATAATACCTCATTAAAGGGTGTAACATATTATATTATTTGTAGTTATTTCATGGTTATTATATGGAAGGAAATATATAGTGGGTAGTAGGGGACTCGAGAATTTAGTCCAATATCCCCATCCAAAATCTTGTTAAATGATCAATACCAATGGTTCATTATATAAATTAATTATTCAAGGTAATGGAATTATTTATAATTGTATTAGAGAGTTCATAATTTCCTTAAATGTATTTTATAGGAAGGGATGGTTTCTCATGGTGGAAACAAGGGTCATGCATACTGGTCTACCTATTTTCTAAAGGAGAGATTTCCCACTTTTTATGCTTTAATCAGATGCATTCCTAGTTATCTAGTTCATGGGAGGACTCTATTAGATAAATTTTTCTTTAATTTATCTATCTTGTAAATATAAACTAATGGTACATCAAAAGGATTTGATTATTTATACCTATTGTGAGGGGAAAAGATTGATAGATTTTTTTGGCTACAAAAGGGGATTTCTCTATTTCTCTTAACATGTTCTATTCTCTTGGTTCCCTTCCCCTAGTGTATAAGTTTATTATTATTGATGATTCCCTTATCCATCAACATTTAATCCCCCTTAAAATTTAGTTCGAGCATTGATGCACTTATTTTAATAAAAAAATTAATTTTCAATCAGTTATCAAACATTCATGACCACTCAAATGATCATAATTTTTTATAAAAAAAATTAAAAAATTGTTAAATTAATTTTTATATTTTTAAAGTGAACTACACATTAATATGATGGTTGATTCAATAAAAATTATTCAATTTTTTATTTTTAGAATAAAAAAAATATAAATATATTTCAAATGATCAAAACTAATAAAATTAGAATAATTTTATAAAAAAATTAAAAACAATGATGGTTATTTCATTTGTCACCCCTAAAAAAACCCCCACATCAATATTACATCCAATATTTTTATATGTATTAAAAGTTTATTTTTTAGAGTTAAAATTCATATCTACATATCAAACATCCAAAAAACATTTAAATCCTATAAAAATCTTTGTTTGACCTGAAAATTTAGAAAAATAATCATCAATAAATTTTTAAACCATAGGAACAAAACAAATATCAATATGATGTTTGATGATCTAAAACGATACAAAGTTTATTTTTTAAAAAAAAACTATAACTCTTCTAAAGATGTATATTATGATCAAAACTTATCATATGATCATATATTTTCATTAATAATTAAAACAAAAAAATCATTACATTTGTGACCTAGGGGATCAAATTGTAAATCAATTTGATATTAGAGATTCTCAGAATTATAAAAAGTGTTTTTAGTGTTAAAACTAAAATGTAACTATCAAACATATATCATAAATTCAAAACTAGTAAAATTACCATGGTTATTAATGGAATTTTAAGATGAAAATATTTAATTAAACTTTGAATTTCAAGAAAATATTATACATTCATTTGGTAGTTGATACTCTATAAATTATTAAAACAACATTTATTACATTTAAAACACTTTTAAATGTGAATCAAATGATCAAAATTGACCAAATGAGATTGGATTGTTGTAAAAATTTATCAAAATGATATAATCTACATTTATAATTGTTGGGCACAAATCATGCAACAATCTACATCAAATGTGATAAAAATGATAAAAAATGTCTTATTAGAGTAAAAATTGATTTATAGTTTTAAAAAATGATTTAAACATTCAAAATTGATCAAAAAACATGGGTTTTCATAAAAATATAAGTCAACTATTATCGATTAATTTTTGAATTATAGAGACATATTATGCATCGTTCTAACAATCGATGATCCATAAATGATTAATATCATTTTTTTATATAAAACAAATTTGAATGTGTGTCAAACTATAAAAACTAACCAAACAACATTGTTTTATAAAGAAAATATATGATAATTATTTCAATTTAATTGGTGAATTATAAGCATAAACTATGTATAAATCAAACATAATATGTATTAAAAATTATTAAAAGTGTCTTTTAAGAGATAGAATACATTTTTAACTATAAAAAATGTGTGAAAATTTCAAAACTGATCAAAATATAGAAATTTCTCATTTATTTTTTGGAAAAAATTATTAGATAAATTTTTGAACTATAAGAAAAAAATACACATCAATTCCATGTTTGATGCTCTTGAAATGATTCAAAATTGTTTTTTGCAATTAAAATATTCTAAATGAACATTAAAAAAATGATAAAATAATAACATTTTTTTCCTGAAAATTTAGTAAAATAATTATCATGTTATTTATGACCTATAATTACACCCCATGTATATATTTGATGTTGGATTTTCTATAAGTGATCAAAACGGTATTTTTAGAGTGAAAATTCATTTATAATAGTCAAACTTGCATTAAGAATTTAATATTGATCAAATGATCTTGGTTTTTCATGATAATTTAGTAAGGATGTCATTGATTAATTTTTGAACCATTAGAATAATCCATAAATCAATGTAACAGCAAATACTCTCAAAATTATTCAAATTTTATTTTTTTCAATAAATAAAACTCTTATAAACATAAATTTAATCATTAAAACTAACCAAACAAGATTAGTTTTCCATTAGAATTTCATAAAATGGTTCCTAATTCATTTTTTACTAGTAAGTATAAATCGTTCATCAATATGACAATAGAGGTGCTTGTAATGATCAAAATTTCCATGTAATAGTTAAATTTTTTTTAACTTCCAAACCTTTTTCAAAGGCACAAATCCAATCAAACAACCTTGAGTTCTCAAAAAAACAATAATAATTAAATAATATTTAAACTATCTAAATATTTTACACTTTAGTTTATGTTTCGATGCTCTTGAAATGATTCAAAGTTTATTTTTTATAGTTAAAACTATTATAAAAATGTTTTAAATGATAAAAAATGAATAAATGGAGTCAATTTATCATGAAAATTTAATATGAAAATGCTTGATCTATTTGTGACCAGTAAAAACAAATTTTGCATCGATCAAAAATAAAATGCATTCAAAATGAAAATAAAAATGTCTGTATAAAATAAAAAACAAGTATATATGTGTGAAAAAATCATTTAATATTCAAAAATAGTAAAATAAACATGACATAAAGTAAAAAATACATTACTTAAATTCTCTTGATATTTATGAGCATTAGAGATACACGTTTCAAGAATTAGATGTGTGAGGAACTTAAAATGATTCAAGTTACTTTTTTAGAATTAATAATCATTTTTAAAAGAGTCTTAAACATTAAAAAACAACCAAACCAACATGTATTACTATGAAAACTTCAAATAATGATGTTAGATCTATTTATGACCTATATGTATGATTTTTACATTAATATAATGCAACGTGAGCCCAAAATGAGTGAAAGTTATTTTAGTGTTAAAATTCATTTATGAATTTAAAATGGGTGTCAAAAAAATAATAATCAAGTTAACAATAATGATTTTTATAGAAAATTTAATATGAAGTCCATTAATTAATTTATGCCCCTTAGGATTAAACGATTATAATATTGGGTTGCCTAGATTCAACTAAATACTATATTCGATTACCATTTCATGTACATAATAAGATATGAATGATGTACTATTACCATTATAGTGTATAAATTTATACATCCACATTTGAAATGGTAATGACCATTGATTAATTTTTATATCAATATGTTATATAAGGCCATAGGTTCTAATGAAAAACTAGAAATACCCTGACATTAATCTTAAATATATATCATATGTTCTATATATATCATACTAACTGAACATAGTATATGTCTGACAATCAGGTGTTGGTAGCTTATAAGCATTGAGACTTCTTCTTATGAAGTTTTCACTTACTGATCTGTAGTAGTTGAGATCATGAAGACAGACCTCCCAATAGGAACACCACATGTTTTAGGTGTCATTGTTTGTTTCTATCTACAAACATGTGTATTGGTCTTATGAGTTGATATCATTATCAATATGTTTCATTTGGTTGCAAACATTTATGAAAGAAAAAATCCATGATAATGAAATCAATCGAGGTATCCATTGTTGGGTGTGTCATTGGTGGTATGACACTAGTAGAATGGTCAAGATAGAATTTATCACTTCCAAGTTGAGGAATTAATATATCTTGATATAAGTTGATTGGGATGGTAGTATCTTCATAAATCTTTGGCCAATGTAGTTATAGGTAAATATGTCTAGTTAGATCAACAAATAATAAAGCAAGAAAGGATGATGAAATAAGAGTGTGTCCTTCTTTAGGATATATCAATGAAAAATAGATTATATTACACATTGCATGTTCATAGGTTGGTTATTGT
This sequence comes from Viscum album, assembly GCA_963277665.1. Lineage (NCBI taxonomy): Eukaryota > Viridiplantae > Streptophyta > Magnoliopsida > Santalales > Viscaceae > Viscum > Viscum album. The sequence goes on from OY728135.1 coordinate 1,000,902,426, forward strand.
TGCTATGACTTTTCCATATCTCTTGAGGGGCTCTATGGGTTCCTAGACTCCACTCTTGCACTGTGAATACTATTCACTACTATTCAGATAATCTCTTAGAGGGTCACACACAATAGTGTATTCAAGAATCTTCCCTATTATAGTGAATATGTTTATAGGACATAGTGGGGCCAATCATGGGGGGGTGATATTTTTACAATTCATCAATAACCAAAGAATAAATAAATTCATTATTATTCGAGTAAGAATAATTGGGTTGGATTTAATTTTTAAAAGTATTTACAATGTATTAAGTGAATACTGAAAAAATATTAAATGAAAAACTATTATTTTAATATTCTAGGATCGTTTAATAATAGCAAGAATTATGATTAAAGATAAAATGACTCTATTTTATCACACAACATATTCAATATATATTACAGTTATACTATAAAATATAAATTATATTTATGATATAGTGTAGTTATTCATAATTATTTATTTATTGCTTACTTGGTGAGTGTTTTGTTTCTGGGGGTTAGGGAACCCTTCTGAGTATTTTGAACCTCTCACCATTTAAGCTAGAGAGTGGAGATCTTTCTTTGTGATGTTCATTGTAATAGAATGAGATATTTTTACTCCTCCTATCTTCTAGAGAGAGAAGGACTCTCTCTAAGCACCAATCCATGAATTTATTTGCCGAATTGAGGGAACAAGATCAAGGCGATTGTCACAATGATGAATGATTCTTTAGAGGCCCATGCTATCACCTTGATTTTAAAAAATTGTGATCATTTTGATTCATATATAATGTTTGGATGATCTAGAGGTATTTGGATTTAGATACTTCAAGAAACAATCACTGGGGACTAGCTAGACTTGAGAAAACTTCATTTTGAACAAGGTTTGAGTTTAGTTTTTTTCAGTGATATGTTTAATTAACATAATATCCCCAGACCATATTGGGGCTCTGATCTCTTGAGATGATAAGTTCCACCATTTTGGTGATGAAAAAAATTAGAATCCCTGACCCATCGTCTACCACTTCATGTCTCAGTACCTCCAATTGGTATCAAAGGGATCACATGAATTTTTTGATCCAATACAAAATTAATTTTATTTAAATTAAATGGAGGTCTTTAAATCGGTCCCAAAATACCCAAACAATATTTGATTCAATCTTTTATATCCAAGTAAAAACTATCGAGAAAAAAAATTATGGATCGAAACAGTGGTATTTTGGATATTAGAATTTTAGGTATACTGGTCTAGCTATTTCCCAGTGGGTGAAATTGATTATCAACAGTCAGAAAACTATTTTCTATGTTTTTTATTATTCAACCATTATTGTGGATATTTAGATATAATAACTATTTTTTTCTTTTTATAATAATCATTATTATTTTTATAATTAAAAGGATATTGTTTTAGAATATAAATATTTTTCAAAACAATTGAGGGTCAGGAAGTGGAATTCAACTATAAAACCATTTTTTATTCAATTAGAAGGCAGCTAGATTTTTTAGAGACAAAAAAAATTGGATTCCACATAAAGAATAAAGAACAATAAAAATAAAATAATATATAGGGATAGGGACTTCCACCCTTCTCCCACTTGGAGCACCCCCCCTCAGCATGACTAACCCAAGAGACCCCCTCATCGTCTGCCTCCAAAACCTGGCTATCCTACCTCCTTCCCTACCACCATTGTAGCTTCCCCCACCCATGACGCACCCACCTATCTATGTTGGGATATGTCCACCCCGCAGTACCCACTCACTAATCTAGTACCTCCCCACTACTCTCCAGCTGGCAGTTAAACTACAGGACACTCCTCCTAAGTCACAACCAAGAACTATCATGCTTGCACATGCACCACCTCATGACCTAGTGAACCACTCACCGATCTAAGATAGCACACCAAATACATGACACTAAAAACTGATTATCCTCTTGAGTGTCTACCACCACACTAACCACTCTACCATGCCACTTCTCTAAATGAGGAATCCTCCTACTTCTCTATGAGTGACCGACCATGAATCCCCTCTGGTGTCTAGCCCCTATACCCCTGGACTCCATAACATTGGATACCCCATGTATAATCCATACATTAGATCTCATACCCTATGGTAACCTCTAATCTATTTCAGTTTGATGAACTTCTCACTGATAGGTAAATCGGATCCCATCAAGTACCTATGTAAGATGATTCTAAATAATTAATTAGTTTTTAATGGAAGTATATGCATCATCCTTATATTCAATGTTTTTAAGGGCCTATATTTCCATCATTATCTATATGTTCATTTCACTCATGAGACCCCCTCACCTGCATCTGATTATTTTTTTACCATGATGAGGATGGTGTAAGACACTAACAACACCAATTCGATGTGAAATCCAGATGATCAGTGGACTCACTTAACAGCGACGAGCTACATCATGAGTCATGATAAAACTCAATTATTATTCTCTTGGTTTATAGTTGATACGTTAAGTTTAAATTGATAAAAAAAATATTATACGATTGATACAAGTTGGGTATTTTATTTATTTTATGCATTTATTTGTTATTTTACACATTTTCATGATAGCGAGTTACAAAAATAATAATAAAGGAAAAATGCATAAAGACTTTATGGGTGTTTTTAATATTAATTTTTAGTTGTGAGCACAATAAAAAGGAATGAACGGATTAATATAAATGTATTACATTAATCAAAAAATTATTGAAAACCTCAAATAAATACTAAGTCATAAACGCCTTTTTTATTTGAATTTGAATACAACCATATGTTCAGGGTGCTCATTCATCCATAGTTGAGGGTTCCTTCTACTGTTGGGGAGTTCTTATGAAAATGATGGGTTGAATTAATTAAATTTGAATGTAAAGAAGTAGTTGTAGAAATCTTGTATAATCTTTAGATACATGCATTGAGGAAATCAGTTTTATTATTTTAGAAGCTGGGACTTCACTCAACATATCAAGGAACCATGAGTTAATGTGGTTGCCCATTAAAACTCTAATCTTGAACTTGTCCAGTTGTGGTGTAGACAAATATTTTAGACTATGAGGAGAGGTTTAAGGATCATTTAAATTAGAATAATCAAGTGATAGATTATTATTATTCTAGTACATAGAGTTGATATAGTTCGATAAAATTTCAGGATACATTTAATGATTTAATTAATTAATCAATAATTTTTAATCTAGTAATCAAGATAAAAGTACAATCTACTATATTATGTTTTTTAAAAAGTATAAAGTAATACCATAAGATATGATATGATATTTATTGGATAAATTTTTTGTTTTATCAATCATGAGTTTCCAAATAGTAGTATAGGTTCTTATTCACAATACTATGGTATCATAAATTCAAGGTGTTGGTGTCCTCAATACCTATTAATGCACCTCATGATGTGAGGGTGAGAAACTGCTTATAGAAGACTCATGTAAGATTCATATGATGGTTGTGTAATAATACTATCATCAAAGTCTAATGTAGAATTTGGATACTACCTCAAGAAAAGAATAAAATTACATGTAGTCTCATCTCTAAAATTATTGCAAGGAGAAAGAGAAGAGAGATATGAATGGGTGATGATTACACTATATATGTGTAAATATGAAAGACGAAACAAGATCTTTCAATACATCTCATTATTATAACGTTTCCTCCCAGTTTCTCCAGTTTAATTTAAGATTAAAAAAATTAAAATTATGGAAAAAATACTTTTTTTCTTTTGGGTATGGTTCTCCAAGTAAATAAGAACTTAAATAAAGTATAATTCTTAATTCTTATGGTGAACAAGTTGAAATACAAGGTGAAAATGAAAATGGGAAGAGTGATGTAAAAGGAAATTTTGTAGCATCCTTCAAAGAAAGTGGTATTAAATAGGAGAATATTTTATACTCATATCGTGACCTAAATGATTGGAGGTTTAAATGAAATGAACTGAATTGAATAAGAAAGTGGTCACTTTTTCATATAGATTCATCAATTATAAGTAATTTTTCCATCAAACTTCTTGGGTATTAAAAAAAATATACCAATCAAAAATGTGTATTTAAATAAAGTAACAAATTAATTATTGAAACATTACTAGAATTAAGGTGAGTTATTCAGGAAGCGAAGAAATGGTGGTGCCTAAGTTAGTGGTAAGAGGTACAAAAATTCTATATTTTCATGTAAATAATTCAAGTAAAAATTTTATTGATTATAACTGAAAAATTTATCTCACATGTAATTTGGAAACAAGGAGATGATATTATGGTTTATGAATGATTTTTTATGTTGGGTCTCATACTCAACCAATAGTTTAGTAATACATGAATCATAGGTAATGTGTGATGAATATAAAATGTGATACTTATATACTTAGTTGTCAAAAGATAATACCTTTTCAAGAAAAAATAAAAGTGGCTGTCATGGATACACCCAATATGGTATTTAGACTATGTGGAGATAAAAACATTAGGAATTACTAATGTATAAACTTTTTTATTTTTGAACAAATAAAAAATTATAAATAAAGGTAAGGTACAAAGATTTCAAAACTAGTTCGGCTAAAGAGTGGGTACTATTCCAATGGTAAGCTAGTGGTAAATATACTTCAAATGATTCCTTTAAGTGTTATCAAGGAATGTTACAGTGAAGTATGATATATATATGGTTAGAATATATGAGTTTCTTTGGGTTGGCATGCCAAAGAATATATTGTCCAAATATTCATTGATCATTATAATGTAGCGTGGAGTAATTCATAAATGCACATTACCTTGTCAACATCAGCGCTATAATGAAAATAAGGAGGATCGATCATGATTCTTACATGTTAACAATGATCAACAAAAATATAACATGTATTTGTTCATAAACAAACATTTATTTATACACATCATATTCATGATGTATGTAAAGGAGCATCAATGTTGAGATGTATATTCATGGCAAAAACATCCATTATTTTCAAGACATGAATCACAAATAATGATTTCATCCCATAATAGCATGCCATCTATCATGAAAAATGGATATCATATGAGTTATAGTACGATGTGAATCCATTATATCATAAGAACATGTGTTTGGATGAAAAGATAAACAAAAATTGAATATATAGTCAAGAAAGAACAAAAAGCAATTATCCTAAATTAGGATAAACAAACTTGCATCAAGAAAGAAAAAAGTGCATATATAGTAATAATCCTTAATTTTTTAAGGATATTAAAGAAAACCATAAGATAGAAATGATATAGTTAAGTTATTTCATATATTTATATAAAAGGGGAGACATCTCTATTTGAGATAGCGGAGAAAATATTGACTTGGGTTTAGTCAATGTCAGAGAAGTACAAATATTTTGAATAAGAACAAGTTCCACAAGAGTTGTTGAAGAAAAATGTTCTGGAGATACATACTGTGTAGGAAGGATAAAACCATGGTGATGGTTTTATATTCATCAAGGATGGTGATACATTATTCATTGATAATAAAAATTCCTACATATAGTTAGTATATAGAAATTAGCTAAAATTGGAAAGATCAGTTAATATTTAAAAATGGATTCCATGTATAAAAGTACAAGGGTCTTGTTATTTTGAATACTATTGTGTGTATTCAAATAAGACTATATGTGGATGGTACAAGTGTCTTCCCAATAAGGATAAATTCGTAACTCCGTGTTTTTATGCTTAATCCATTGGAATTTTACTTGTTATAGCTAATTTATATGATCATTTTATTGAGCATTGGATGTTAAGGCCAAAAATCAAGAAAGGTTTCTATACAACACAATGAGAAAGGGATGGTGTCATCATAGAATTTGAATAAGGGTTTAAGTTACTAAAATCCTATTTAGTATTGATGTAAGCAACAAGATCATTGAATATTCATTTGGAATGAATTTTTTCCATATGTATATAATAAGTTAGTGGAAGCACAATTGCTTTCCAAGTGAAATATATTTGGTAACCAATAGAAAAAACTAGCCTTAGAGTTAGTTAAGACCGGGATAAAAGTAATTCTATGGTGATTGAATTAAAGTAGAAAATTTAGTTTTGTATATACAATCAACTGATTTAGATCTAAGCATTTCATAGACATTTTCAATCATACATATATTTACATAGTATTGAAAAATAAAAGTCTGAACAATTCAAGTGAGAATTTTTACCAGAGTCAAATGGTATAAATCTATATAAGAATAAATGAATATTAATAAGAGGAGATTTAAGTATTGAGTTGATTTCCATATTCTTTCGTAATGGATTATTCACGTATTCCATAATACATACAAAAAATGATATTTCCAACATATAATTTATAATATGAAAATTTTAGTTATATCCAGAAGAACTGCAAGGGAAGCGATCAGAATTATCCAACTACACATGATAAAGTACAATGGATATATACCTTGTATATGGAGAGGAAAGGATACTAGTTTTAGAGGACACAAACTAGTCTTCCTTGGATCAATAAGATCAAATATCATAGTCAGACTAAGGTAATGAGAGAGACCAGCTCATAAAGTTAGTGGTGGCCATACCTTCAAATACTGATTATGTTTCATCTTCTGAGGTAGCAAAGAAGAATTCAATTAAACAAAATGATTTTTTCCAGTTCTTCGAATCATACCAAGTAACTAAAGTTTAATCATAATGATAATTCTTAGAATGATACTATCCAAGTTGTCAAGTTTTGACAGTGGAAAAAAGAGTATACTCATGGATAATATCTCTTGAGAACTTTTACTCAAGGAGGTTAGTCCATACATAGAATAATATCTATGAAGAAGAGATATGGCATACCTAGAAGTTAAATCCATGACTCAGTAGAACATGATATTAATCATGTGAGAGCTAAAAAGGATGGTTAGAAAGTTGGCTCTAGTACAAGTGGGAGTGTTGTAATATTGGGTTCCCTAAACCTAACTAAATAGTAATTTTTGATTAACATTTCATGTATATAGTGATATATTCATGATGTACTCTTACCATTATAGTATAGACATTTTTGTGTCCACTGTTTAAAAGGAAATTTCTAAGGATTAATTTTTGTATCAAAATGTTAGAGTAGATCCCAGGCTATAATGAGAACCTAAAAATATACTATGACATTAATCGTAAATATATGTTTTATGGTCTAGATGAATCATACTGAATGGACATAATAGATGTATTATTATCATGTGATGGGGGCTCATAAGAATAAAATCTTATTCCAATGAATTTTTCACTTTGTGACCACTAGTAGTTGAGATCATGAGGATAGACCCACTAATAAGAACACCACATTTTTTAGGTGTCATTTGTACTTCCAATCTATAGGCATGTGTATTGGTCACATGGATTATGATCATTATCAATGCATGTCATTTAATCACATACTTTTATGCACGGAAAGAACCATGATAGTGAATTCATGTAGAGGTATCTTTTATTGGGTGCATTAATGGTGGTATGACATTGGTTTAATTTTCAAGATAGAATTTGGCACTTCTAAGTTGAGTGAATAATATATCTTAGGCCTGGTTGATTGGGATGGTAGTAACTTCATAAATATTTTTCCAAGGTATTCAGAGGTAAATCTTTCCAATTAGATCAAAAAATAATAAATAAATAATGGATGATGACATAAGTGTGTGTAATACTTTAAAAGATATCAAATTCAAAGAGATTATATTACATAGTGTGTGTTCATTGGTTGGAAGTCATTGATGTGACTTTTCCTTATCACTTTAGGGGCCTTGATGGGTTTCTTTACTCTGCTCTTGGATAGTGAATACTATTTAATACTATCAAGATAGGTTCCTAGAAGATCACACACAATAGAGTATCCAATAATCCACCTTATTCTAGTGAATAGGTATATAGGATATGGTGGGACCCATCGTAGGGTTCTAGATTTTCCCAAGTCACTGATTTCCAAAAAAAAATTCATTATTATTCAATTACAGAATAATTTTGTTAAATTTATTTATTATAATTATTCACAAGGTATTAAGTGAATACCATAAAAATATTACATAATTAAATATTATTTTAATATTCCATGTATGTTTAATATTAGTGGGAATTATCAATCGAGTTATATGACTCTGTTTTGTCATGTAGTATGTTTAATATATATTTTAGGTATCTGATAAAATATAAATAATATTTATGATGAATTTTAGTTCATTATACTTATTTTTTATTGATTATTTAGTGATCATTTTGTTTCCAGGGACCGATGAAACCTTCCTTGTATTTTGAACCTCCCACTATTTAAGCTAGAGAGAGGAGCTCATCTATTGTGAATTCCATTCCAACAGAATGATAGATTATCTATACTCCTGCCTTCTAGAGAGAGAAAAATTCTCTCTGAGCACTGATCTAAGAACACCTTCAATGGATCAAAGGCATGGAATCGAGGTGATCATCATGATGTTGAATTATTCATCAATGTCCATACCAGAATCTGTATTTTGATGAATGGTGAGTACACCTACCTGCAAATTAATTTTTTCCATTTTCTCATGGCTGGTTTGAGGGTTTCCGGTACCCAATAAAAAACATCACCGGTTCCAAAGACCACGTCACAACATCCAGTCAAATTCACATTTCAAATTTCATACTCAAGTAAACCAGAAAGTTGTCCTCCATCCACACGCCATCAATCCGCACACCTTTCCATGCATCCTCAAGCCGCTCACGCCCTCGAGCATCGAACCCATCAACGTCGCCACCATCATTCGACGCCGGTAAGAAATCATCTGGAAACACCATGAAACCAACAGATCCGGCGAGCGAGGACACCAGAGAGAGTTCCAACCCCACCACCATCTTAAAAAACCATCGTCGTGGCCAGAAAACAGCCACATTCACGACCCAAAAAACCCATCCCTTTCCATCCGTGAAATCGAAAAATCACTTTCATAGAAGATTGCGAGAGGAAGAACATCACCAGAAACCCAGAAATCACCCAAAAAAGAAAATCAAAACGAACAAATAGCACAGAACATCACCAGATTCAAGTAAATACCAGCTTAAAACGAACACACACCGAACTCCAAGAACATGATTTTGGAATGTGTGTGGATGATATATAGGGGTTTTAATTTTAATCCCTCAAGAAATGATCATCGGTGACTAGTTGTAGTCGATAATGCTTCATTTCAAACAAGGTATTATTTATTTTTATTTTTTATGTTCTATTTATTTCACACGCGATCCTTGAACCATAATGGGGAAAAAATCACCAGAGATAGTTAATTAAGTCATTTTGGTGATAAATACATAGAATTCCTGACCCACCAACATTTACTATACACCCTGGTACCTTCAATTGGTATCAAAGGAATAATGTGAATTTTTTAATCCAAGTCAAAATTAATTTTCTTTAAATGAAATAGAGGGCTTCAAATTGGTCCCAATGGATCTTACCATACCTGGATCTGAGATTAGATGGCCAAGTTACAACCTTCTAAAATAATATTTATGGGTTAAAATGGTAGTTTTATAAATATTAAAATTTCAGGTATACCTATCTGTCCATGGGTGAAATTGTCTTTAAAAGGATAAAAATATTTTTTGGGGGGAGGGTTATTATTCCACCAATAATGTGGATATTTATTTATAATGATTATTATTATAATTTTACAATAAAAAATTAATTATTATTATTATTATAATGCTATTGTTATAGCCTATGAATTATTTGATAAAAATAAATTGAGGGGTAGGCTATGGAATTCAATAATATAGTTAATTTCTTTATAATTAGTGGGAAAATGGACTTTTTAAATTCAATAAAAATTTGTATTTTATATGAATCCAAATGAAGAAAAAGTAAAATAAAAAATAATGATAGGGACAGCCTCCCTTCTCTCACTTGTGGCACCTCCCTCAATGCGACCAACCCATGGGACCCCCTCACATTCTTCCTCCTACACCAATTCATGCCACCTCTATCCCAACCACCACAGCAACAACCTCATTGGAACTAAACTCACCTCACCACATCATGTTTTCACTACCCAGTAATTCCCATGCACTTAGTCAGTTTCAACCTACCACTCTTCATTTAGTAGTCAAACTGCATGCCTCTCCTCCCAAGCCACACCCATATTTGATCCTGCATAACCGGACACCACCTCACGGCCTATTCCACCACTCATTGGTATGAGTGAGCTCACCGAATCCACACCGTGGCCCACCGGTGGGCCTCTCAAGATCTGACCCCTACATGCATTGCTTGATCCCACCAGTGCTCTAAAGACAACATCCTCCTCATTCTCTATGAGTGACCAACCATGACTGCCCTCTGGAATCTAGCCTCCTCCATGAGCCCACACCCCTAGACTCCCTCCCTTTGTAAACCCCCTGTCATATCCTTCAATCATCTCTCATTCCCTACGGTAACCATTTCACTATTTTGGTTTTACGAACTTCGCATTAATGGGTAGACAAAAACTCATTAGGTATCTGCGTGTGATGATTGTAAATAAATAATTAGTTTTTCTATGGAGGTCAATGTATCATCCTATTATTCAATATGTATAAGGGAATGTTTTTCCATCATTATCTATATATACATTTCACTCCCAAGACCCCCTCTCTTGTGTGTGAGTATTTGTGTACCATGAAAGGTCGGTGTAAGATGTGGACAATTCCAAGTTAATGTGAAATCCATATGAGAAGTAGACTTTCTAGATAGGGAAGAGCTGAATCATGAGTCAAGGTATGACTCAAGTATGATTCCCCTATGTTATGGTTTATCCATTAAGTATAAAATGGATTAAGTAATATTAGATGCTCAAGACCAGTAATGTATTTTAAATCCTTTATTCATTTTTTATTATTTTATTCATTTTCATAATAGTAAGAAATATGTAAAATAATAAATAGGAAAAAAAGAATAAAGATACAATGGATGTTTTTTCTATTAATCTTATGTTATGAGAGTGAAAACATAGAATCAATAGATCAATAAAAATGGATTTCATTCATCAAATAATTTTAAAAACCCTCAAATAAATATTAATTCATAAACTTCTTCCATAATTTGATTTTGAACATAACTAGGTTTTTGAGGTTATCGGTTGGACATAGTTGAAGGTGCCTCCTACTAGTGGGGAGTTCTTTTGAAGAACAATGGGTTGAATTAATAAAATTTTGAAGAAAATGACTATCCATATCTAGAATGTTGAAATTAGAGTAAATATTTTATTAAATCAATTTTATGATTTTAAAAGTTGTAAATTGACTCAACAGATTGAGGAACAATGATTTAATATGGTTGGTCAGTCAAACGACTACCTTGAACTCTCTGAGTAGTGGCATAGCCAAAAAAATGTATACTATGAGGAGAGGTTCGAGGATCCATGACACTAGAATACTCAAGAGATATATTATTCTGATTCTATTACATACGGTTACTAGAGTTCGATAAAATAGTGGGAGACATTAAATGATTTAATTAATTAATCAATAATGTCTAGATCAGTAATCAAGATAAAAGTAAAATATAATAGATTTTGTTTTTAAAAAAATGGAATGTAATAACACAAGACATACTATGATATTTATTATAAAAATTTTAAAACTTATCCAAAATTAGTTTCCAAATAGTAATATTGATACTTGCGCACAATACTAAGATATTAGAAATTCCTGGTGCTAGTTTCAAAAATACATGCTAAGCTACCTCGGGAAGTGACGGTAAGAAAAATTATTACATGATACTCATTAAAGATTCACATCATAGTTATGTCCTAATCCTATAATTAACATCTTATTAAAGTTATGGATAGTACATAATGACATGGATGATTTTATATGTAGTCTCATCTCCAAAAAACTTGTGAGGAGAAAGGGAAGAGAGATATTAATGGGTGATGATTACACTGGTTATTTGTAATTATGAAAGACATATCATGATCTTTCAAGAAATCTCATTATTACATCCTTTTTACCCAGCTTCTCCAGTTTTTTTAATATTATAAAAAAGAACATTATGGAGAAAATGCTTCATTACATTTTGGGAAAGGTTGTCCTGGTAAATAATAACTTAGAGAAACTATAATATTTAATTATTATTGTGAACAAGTTTAAAGCCAAGGCGAAAAGGACAATGGAAGGAAAAAAATAAAATTTAATTTCATAACTTTGTTCAATGAAAGAAGTATTAAATAGGAGGATACTTTCTTCTCATATCATGACATAAATCTATGGAAGTTTAAATTCCAATAACTTAATTAAAGAATCAAGTTGTCTCTTCTTACTATATATTCATCAATTGTAAGAAATATTTCTATCATACTTATTGGGTATTAAAATAAAATATTCCAATAACATATGTGTATTTAAATATAGTAACCAAGTAAGTATTGAAACATTTCTTGAAGTAAGGTGTGTTCTCCAATAGACTGAGAAAGGGTAGTACCTAAGTAAGTGGTGAGAAGTACATAACTTCTATATTTCCAAGTAAATGGTTCATGTAAAAAATTTATTCATTATAGCAAAAAAAATTAAATCATGTATCCTTTGGGAACAACAATACATTATTCCAATTCATGAATTAATATTGTTTTTGGTGTCTCATACTCATCCAATAGTTCAGTAATAAATTAATGATATGCAATATAAGGTGAATATAAAATGTAAGACCTATATACCAAGTTTTCGCAAGATAATAATTTTTCATGAAAAACTAAAATTAGATGTCAAGGATATACCAAGTATGGTCATTTAGATTAGTGGATCTCAACACCTAATTTGTTATTGACATATATACTTATTTATTATAGGAAAATGAAACCTTTAGAAATAAATCTAGGATAAAATTATTTCAGAACTATTTTAGCTGGAGAGTGTTGACTATTATAAGGGTAATATAGTGGTAAATATACATTATATGATTCTTTTAAGTTTTATTAAGAAATGTGAAAGTGAAGTATGATATATGCATGGTTAGAAAATATGATTTTCTTTGGGCTATCATGCCAAATAATATCTTGACCACCCATTCATCGATCATTATAATGTTTCATGGAGTAATTTCTAAATTCACATTACTTTACCTACATCAGAGTTATGATTCTAATAAAGAGGATCTATCATGAGTCTTTCATGTTAACATTAATCAAAAAAATGTAGAGTGGAGTAATTCATAAATGCACATTTCTTTATACACATCAGTGTCATGATGTAAGTAAAGAAGCATCAACGTTGACATGAATATTCATTACAGATACTTACATTATTTTCAAGACATGCATCCCAAATAATGACGTTATCCCATAATGCCATGCCAGCTATCATGGAAAATGGATGTCATGATTTATAGTATGATTTCAATACATTATGTTATAAGAACATGTGTTTATATTCAAAGAGTTTTTTATAATATAAAAAAAACTTACATCAAGAAATAAAACCACAAAGTGAATATATAGTAATTATACTAAATTTTCTAAGTATATTAAAAAAAACCTTAAGATATAAAATATATTTTCAAGTTATATACTTTATTTCTATAAAATGGAAAATATCTCTATTTGACATAGTGAGAGAAAGATTGAAATTAGTTTTAGTCAATGTTAGAGATACAAAAATAGTTGGCATAATAAAGAGTTCCACAATAGGTGTGGAAGAAGGATGTTACAGAGAAAAATAATGTATAGGAAGGATAAAACCATAGTGATGGTTTTATATTCAATACGGCTGGTGATTTATTTTTTATTGAGAATAATAATTCCTACAAGTAGGTAGAATATGTAAATTAGATAAATTGAAAACATAAATTAAAATTAAATAATGGTTTCCATGTATCAAATAAAATGGGATTATCATTTTGAATAATATGGTGGGTATTCAAATTAGACTATACATGGATGGTAGAAGTGTCATTCTAATAAGGCTCGATTGGTAACACCATGTCATTATGCCTAAATCCAATAGAATTTTACTTATCATAGATAATTTCTATAATCATTTTTTTGAGTATTCAAAGTTAAGACCACCCATCATGGAAGGAATATAAACAACAAATCCAGAAAGGGATTGTGACATCATAGAATTCCAATAAGGGTTAAATTTAATGAAATCAAGTTTAGGATTGAAGTAAGAATCAAGATCATAGAATATTAATTTGGAGTGAATTTTGTTCATTTTTTTACAAGAGGTTAGTGGGAGCACAATTTTTTTCCAAATGAAATATTTTTGGTAACATATAGAAAACAATTATTAGCCTTATAGTTTGTTAAGATGTGGATGAAAGTAATTCTATATTGATTGACATAAAGTGTCTACCTAGTTTCTAAGAAATAGGATCTACTAAGGTAGATATAATGGTTTATTCGACCTATTAAATCATAAATATACTAACATGGTATTAAAAATTAATATTTGGAACAATTCATGAGAGAATTATTACTAGATTCACATGGAATAAATCTCTCTAATAAGACATTAATATTAATAAGAGGATATTAAAGTAGTGAGTTGAGTTTCATACACTTTATAAATTGATCAATCATGTATTCCATAATATGTGCAAAAAATTATATTAACAAAATATACTTTATAAGAAGAAAATGTCAGTTATATCCTGGAGAACTGCAAGGGAAGTATTCAAAAAAATTCAACTATACTTGATGAAGTACAATGGAAATATACCTAGTATATGGATAGAAAAGGATAATAGTTTTAGGGGATACAACTATTCTTACTTGTATCAATATGATTAAATATCACAATCTTGATAATGGAATGCATGATACAATCACATATAAGCTAGTAGTATCCATATCTAGAAATACCAAGTATATTACATCTTTTGAGTAGCTAAAGAGGGAATTTAACACAACATTTTTTTCTAGTTCTTAGAATCACACCTAGTAATTAATGTTTTATCATGATGATAATTATTTTACTAGTATGATCTAAGATGTCAATTTTTTATAGTGGAATAAATGGATATAATTGGGGATAATATCTCTTAAGAATTTTTACTCAAGGAGCTGAGGTCACACACAGCAGAATAGACATGAAACAAAGACATGGAATACCCATAATATAAATACATGACTCAGTAAAAGCATTATCTTAATCATGTTAGAACCAACAAGGATGGTTAGAAATTTGGCACTAGTTCAATTGGGAGTGTTATAATATTGGGTACCATAAACCCAACAAACTAATACATTTTAATTAACATTTCATGTATACAGTGAGATATGCATGATGTAATCTTACCATTATAGTGTGAAAATTTTAGTTCCCAGTATTTAAATGGTAATTTCCATTGATTAATTGTTGTATCAATAGGTTATAGCAGATCTCAATCTATAATGAGAACCTATAAATACTAGAAAATTAATCTTAGATATATGTCATTTGGTCAATATACATCATACTGATAGGATGTACTAGATATATGACTATCAAGTGATAGGGGATCATAACAATTGGGACTTATTCTCAGAAATTTTTCACTTTTTGATCTCTAGTAGTTGATATAATGAGAATAGATCGGCCAATAGAAACACCACATGTTTTGGGTGTCATTGGTTGTTCTAATCTACAGACTTGTGTATTGGTCTCCTGAATTGAGATCATTATCAAAGTTTTTCATTTGATCATGTACTATGATGAAAGGAAAAAAACAATGATAATGAAATAATGGAGAGGTATCTTGTGTTGGGTGTGTCATTAATGGTATGACATTGATTGAATAGTCAAGATATAATTTTTCGTTTTTTAGTTGAGGGAGTAATATATCTTGGGCATGGTCAAACTAGATGTTATTACCTTCAAAAATCCTTATCAAAGGTAGTCAAAGGAAAATCTTTCCAATTAGATCAAAAAATAATAAATCAAGAAATTATATTAATACAAGTGTGTGTCCTGCATTATGGGATATCAAAGATAAAGAGATTATATTACACAGTGCATATTCATAGGTTGGTTGTTGTTTCTATGACTTTTCTTTATCTATTTAAGGGCCTTGATGGGTTTCTAGACCCCTCTCTAAGACAATGAATATTATTCACTGCTATCGAGATAAGGACCTAAAGGGTCACATGCAATATCATATTCAAGAATCTTTCTTATTATGGTGATTATGTATATAAGACATGGTGGGTCCCACAATGGGTTTTGAGAGTTGTCCAAGTCATCGATCACCAATGAATAAATAAATTCATTATTATTAGAGTACATAATAATTTGGTTGAATTTATTTATTAAAATTTTTCAGAAGGTATTAAGTGAATAAAGGAAAAATATTATTTGAACGAATATTATTTTAATATGCTAGGTATGATTAATATTAGCAAGGATTATGAGTCAAGTTAAATGACTCCATTTTTTTATATAATATATTTAATATATATTATAGGTATGTGATAATATATATATATAATATTAATTATATAGATCAGTTAATCATAATTATTTATTTATTGTTTATTTAGTGATTGTTTTGTTTCTACGGGATGGGGAACCCGTCCAAGTATTTGGAACCTCCAACTATTGAAGAAAGAGAGAGTATCTCATTATGTGTGTTGTTAATTTACAAAAAAAAGGATATATTCTCTCTCCTCCAACCTTCTAGAGAGATAGAGTCTCTCTTCGAGAACCTATTTAAGAAATCCTTGGACAGATAGAAGGCAAGAGATCAAGTTGATCATCCTGATGCTGAATGGTTCATTAGAGGTCCATAATAGCACCCAAATTTCAATAAATTATGATCTCATAGATTCTTGGAGAATGTGTGGATGATATAGAGGGGTTCAGCTTCATATCCTTTAAGAAAATATCATCAGCAACTACCTACAGTAGAGAACACATTGTTTCAAACAATGTATGTGTTCAGTTTTATTTTTCATACTCTGTTTAATTCAAGTGGGATCATCATATTATATCTGGTCTTGGATCACCAAAGACGATAGGATTATACACTCTTCTAAAAAAATAAATTAAAATCTCCCACCCACTAGCTTCTATTGTGTTACTCAGTACCTTTATAAACCACGCATCTATATATTATTCAGTGGTCCCACAAATAATCAAAGTTTTTTTTTGGGAATTAAATTTATTTTAAAATAATGTAAAACATTAATAAACAACTAAAATAGAACATTCTTATATAAAAATTTAGAACAATGAAAATAATTTCATTTGTGTACTATAGGATAAAATTATGTATCGATCTCATATTTGATATTATCATAATGACTTATGGGTCCATTTTATAATGAAATACATTTCCTAAGTTTCAAACATGTATCAGACATTCAAAACTAAGAAAATGAACTTAAATTGAATAAAAAAATTTGGGATAAAAAACTATTCATTGTTTCTAACCTTTCTGGATATAAAATGAATAAATTTTACATATGGGGTGTTTGAAATGGTTCAAAAATTAGCTTTAATAATTAATATTCATGTTTAAATGATTAAAAATCATTCAAAAAAACCAACTAAATAGATTCCCTATTAAAAGTTAGTACAAATTATTGAGTGGATACTTGACACTTTATATGTATTTTGATACTTACTTCATCCCTCTATTTTTATTTTTGTTTTATTATGTTTTATTTTAGTTTTATATTTATTGTTTTTATAGTTCTTTTAAATACATATTCCATATACTTTTAATGTAGAAATTAATTTACAACTATATATAATAAGGTGTTTCTAGTTTTATTAGT
This sequence comes from Viscum album, assembly GCA_963277665.1. NCBI lineage: Eukaryota > Viridiplantae > Streptophyta > Magnoliopsida > Santalales > Viscaceae > Viscum > Viscum album. Next base: position 1,000,920,117 of record OY728135.1, read on the forward strand.
TTGTTATATTTTAATCATAACATGAGATAGAGACCACATAATATCATGAATCTTATTCTGATGGGTAGAAAAGACTATTTTTTATATTTCATTCAACTAAATATAAGGCTAAATAGATTATTTGGATGTTATAAATTTTTTTAGAAGTCATTGAAAGAATTATTTCATATTTATATAATTCTCATATTATATTCTCTAATGTTTTTTAATGATATATTAAGCCATAGAATTCAGATTGCGGAGATATTTGAGGATTTAGAAAAATAATGGAAATTTATAAAAATAATTCAACTAGAATAGAAACTAAATATACTATTTAAAGGCTCTCATATTAGATTTAACCTTATTAAATCAAGCTACCGTAGAATTATATACTATATATGTTATAAAGTTCATATATCTTATCAGATCTAGAATATATTTTATGAAAAAAATATATATTATGAAATTAATGTATATTACAAAATAAGTATCTTATTAAGTGTTTATATCTTATGAAATGTTGTATCTTACAAAATACTAGAATATCTTATGAAATGATGGAATGTCTTAATTGGTTGGAATATCATAGGAAATGATGGAATATCTAATGGGATGAGAGTATCTTATGTTTTTAGAGTAAATATCTTACATGATATCCTTATGTTTGAATAACATGAGAATAATGTATTTCTGTAGAGTAGTAGTTAATCCCAATATACATGCATAGTAGAATGTGACTTGTAGTGAGCTTTCCAATATAAAGATACGTTATAGTATATAGTTTACCGGGACTCACCATTTCAATGAACAGAGTAAGATCCTCTCAATAGATTTCTAGAAAAATGAGGAGATCTTAGTTTTCTATAGAATAATATTTTATTCAATCATGAATTTTGTGATCTAGTATTCCATGACATATAGGAACTTTAATAATGTAGAAATGTGAGCAAAATTAACAAAACACATATCATGGTTTATATGAAGATACAATGCATTATTGTATGTGATATAGGATATGACTCTATTATAATTGGTAGAATTATTATATACATGTAAACCCCAACATCTAAAACATCCATTTTATAATATTCTCTAATTAGAGAGTATGACAATGAGATATCTGTATTTTGAAAGTGATGACATGTAAAACTGATGATGTGGATTTTTAATCATGTTTTATGATAGCCTTAGTTATAGCGTATGATATATTATTCAATTTTTTAATGTATTCATATACATATATATATATATATATATTAATGATATATAGTTTATTCTTGGTGTTTATTAGTTTTATATTTATCATTATATTCTAATTATGTTGATCAAATTGGTTATGAAGAGTTTGATACTAAATTGAGAGAGGACTATGATCAAATGATTTAATGGATTTTATGATGCCAGGAATATTGTATTTATGATTTTTGGAGTTGGTGACTATTATTTATTTTAAATTAAAATATTAAAATTATTATAGTGATAATTATGTAGATATTTCAAAGTTGTTCAATGAATTGAAGATTTTAAATTTACAAAATATGACTTGGTAGATTTAAATGGATATTTAAATTTGTTTCTATATTTCAAATAAAGGATAATGTTCAATGGATTCACTATTTTTAGGAAGATATTTTTGAGATATATGAAGTGATTATTTTTAATTCGAAAATTTGGAATAAGGTACCAAAATATCTAGAATTAATATTTTCTATATATATTTATTCTGACAGGTTTAAGGAGAATTAACAAAAGTTCTATAAAGTCTTATATTTTTTTATTGTTACTTATTTACATAAAGGAGATAAGTAATAATTATTTATATTCATTATTCTCTCATGGTTACTATCACTTAATATAAGGGGGAAGGAATCTTTAATTATATTGAAGAATATCTTTCTATAAGTGTTGTTCCCATTGAATATCATCTATGTTTATGTCTTATTAAAAATTGTACCTTAAAATATTTTTCATTTTCTAGGGGATATTATCTACTAGACCTTGAAGTATTATTCATTTTCTATAGGAATACTACCTATTTAAAATTTCAACTGTCAACTCCATGATATAACTTTGCAAACTTTATACCTCATCACTTTATACTTAAGTGGAAAATGCACATACTCATTTTTGTATTGAAGTTGAAACTACTTGGACTTAAATGACAAGATTCCCATTAAAACTATCTAAGATCCCAATAAAATCATTATTATATGAAATTTTATCTATAAATAACCGACCCCAATTTCCCAGAGTCAGTTCCTTATTTTATTACATTGGAATTATTACAAGAAATTCATATCCTTAAGGAACGAATAGTTTAGAAGTTTTGAAAAACCAGATAAACACATAAGTTCAACATTAAAACTTGAAAGAAAATACAATATATATATTCCATTAGAAACATCCATGAATCCTAGATTGTCCCTGCAAGTCATTCATAGTATACTTATTCATATCTTGTGAAAATAAAACATAATAAAGGGTTGATCTCAGATCCTCAGTAAGGGTAAGAAATATAGGATAAGATTTCATAAATATAAACATTTGGCATAGTGAATAACTAAAAACACATGCCTTTAAAAAATATACATAAACACAATATGTCAGGAATAAGAGATGAATAAATAATGACATAATAAAACATAATCATGGGTATTATAATAGTCGAACATCCTCATGAACTATAAATTACTAGATTCATAATGAGTGAATACATAATTCTATATATCATAACCATACTGTCAAGGCCTCATTCCAAGACCATAAATAACCATATTGTCAAGGCCTCAGGCCAAGACTCTAGTTTGTCCCCTGAGACCTATCGATGCATAGAGGGGATATACTGGGCCCTAACCATCACTTAATAAGTCCAATTCATTCATAATATAAATGTGGATAAACATAAACAACATATAAATTCATTTTGAAACTAACATATGAAATATAAATAAATTTCCCCAAACATTAAACATAAACACTAACCATTCAGAGTAATATGGTGAATGGTATCAAGATAGTACATAAAATTTCAACCAAATAATAAACCCTTAAATAAAATATGGTGGATGATATAATAAAACATTAACCCCACTTAAACATAATAATCAACAAGATTTTAGAAAAATGTGAAAAATAATCTTATAAAATCATGGATTAATTCCTGAGATAAAAACTCTTTTACTTTGAAAAGAAGAGTTATTTTGGAACAATTATTTTATAAAACCAAAAGTTAATTATGGTATTTTTTTCATAATAAAATTATTGATTTTATAAAAATAATGGTTTCTTAAAACATATTATAGATTTCATTTCAAAATAGTTAATAATTCGAGAATTTCCCTTGAAACGACCTAGTTTATCAGGAAGCATTTTTTAAAGATCCTTTTAAAAATGTAACTCCCCATAAAATTAAGAAGGATTATTATTGGTACAGATATATATAGAAAATTAAAATAGTATTTATGATTATTAAATAATTATAAATAATAATTTCATTGAGGTAGGTATAGAATTAGATTAACTCGAAAGAAAAATGGATGTTCGGGTAAAAAACGCTTACCACTTTGAAACAAATTGAATCATATGCCCAAAAATTAATAATCATAAAATGATACATTTAACACCATGAAAATAAATATATTCATGGTTTTATACATAAATATTCAGTATACATACACCACACACAAGAATTTGTGGTGAGTAAGGCATATCTCATGACAATGAAAGTGGGTTGAGAAAACCCTTACCTTATGTCCGAAAATGTTCTGCTCTTGTGCTTAAGGTCCTAGAATAAGAAATTATGCTTATTAATAAATTATATAAAAACCTTTTATACATTTATTTAGTTTATTTTAATTTTATTAAGTTCATTTATGTCCTTATTGATAGGTTATAAGATTTAATTTTGTCATTCTGGAGTGTTCGTTTCCTGGGTTTTTAGGATCACTGTACTTGTATATGAGTATGGATGTTCATGTGGAATGGATATAATTCTCCAGAATTGAATTTCTATATTATTTATGAATATCCATATGTTTTAATGGTTATATATATCATTTGTTTACATGGTATTGAGATGAATTATTTGAAGAAATGTTAATGAAAGTCACTTAGATTATTTTGGCGGTATTTTGATTATTACAAACTAGTTTTATTGTATGAATTAATATTATGTATATAAACTAGTTATTTAATATTAAATTGGTTATAAAACATATATTATAGTCTGTTTAAACTATAAAAATGGTTTTATGATCATTATTGAGGGATAAATTGAAGAATGAGACTTTGTCGTCCACAAACATAGACGATGATTTCATTTATAAAATAAAAGAGAGAGAGAGAGAGGGAGAGTAATAAGATTTATAATGATTATTACATTAAAATGATATAATTAAAATATATATATATATATATTATAATGTAGTTATTAAGATAAATTTGATAGTGTAGGAGATTAGAGGATAACAGAATAAAGGAACTTGAAATGAAATGAAAATAAAGAAGATGTGAATTTACCTCTTGAATATACCTCCTTGAGAATCTCCTTAAGGGAAAGGGTTTTGGTATTTTTGAAAGGACAAGAGCTCCTGGACATGGGTAGGGACTAGGGAAGAGTATTTTGGAATAACATTTAGGAGATTCAAGGCTTATAAGAGTGAATATAATAGGGAGTGTGGAGTGGTTTTTACAGTGGAGGAGAGGAGTGATTTTTGAATATCTTATTCATTATTTAATTATTTTTCTCAAGACAATAAATAATGTTTGATTATTGAGATGAAAATAATAATAGGATATTTTTATTTAGAAACAATGGCCATTTACATCATCTATATCTCAATAATGATGCAGATATTCATTTATTTAGTATATTTCATAAATTATCGAATTTCACTATTCACCAAAAAATCAAGTATTTCAGAAAAATCCCAAAAATTAACCCAAACCATTTATAAATGTGTAGAAATCAAATATGGACAATATTTTATCAAAATAATTTTCTAAATATGTGAATTTTAATATTTAAATAAAATCATCATTTACTCAAAAAAATACAATTTTAAAACTAAAACTGATTTTATAATACCCTGAAAATTTAACTAAGGTCTTATAAAATTATTATATATTTATAGGACAAAAAAAATTTATTTAGGAATAAATTTTATGAAAATTAATTTTCTTTTAAATCAATTTATTAATTTAAAATTTTAATTAAATATTTATTAATCACAAAAATACCAACACTTGATTAATAATTTCAAAAATACTATATCTCATTTATAAGGTTTATAATTTTATTTATACTTTCTTGGGAAAGGATAGTATTTATAAGGATCATATTACAATTCATAAGGTTAAATTACTATTCATAATGGTACATTACTATTCATAAGGGTCAAGTTACTATTCACAAAAAATGTAAGTTGATCCTATCAGAATATAAATATCTTACTCAAAGCAACCGTGTATGTCAGTGTTTTAAAATTCAAATCATAGAGGTAGAAAGTTGTGTTTACTGGAAAAGTTATAACATAGTAGTGCTTTATAGAGACTCAATGTTTCATGCATTCAATATTAAATTTATTTATAAATCCTTGTGGTGTTACATTCTCCCCATTACAACAATTTCTTCCTGAAAATTCCAGAATGTTACCTCATAAAAAATTTGGGTAGCTCTTCATTATATGCTCCTCAGGCTCCCATGATGATTATTTAATTTTATGATTTTTCCAAAGTACCTTTACCATTCGTGTCATCCGATTCCTCAACACCTATTCCTTAGTTTCTAGAATCCATATAGGCTCTTCACAATAAGATAAGTTAGGTTCCAAATATTTACCTTCTGAAGTAAGGAAATGTGTTGGGCCTGCCATGTACTTTCTCAACAACGAGACATGGAACACATTGTGTACTTTAGACAGGTTAGGTTACATTTCCAAATGATAAGACAAAAGTCCAATTCTCTCTATAATTTCAAAAAGGATAAATATATATGTGGCTCAGTTTCCCTTTCTGTCTAAATATTATAACACCCTTCCAAGGATATACTTTCAAGAAAACAAGATCTCCCACTTGAAATTCTAAATCCTTCCTTCAATTGTTATCATAGCTCTTTTTTCTTCTTTGAAATGCTTTGATATGGGTCTGAATAGTCTTTATGTTCACTTTGGTTTCCTCCAAAAGCTCTAGACCCACAATCTTCCTTTCACCGACTTCATCCCAACATGTTGGTGTATGACATCTCTATCTGTACAATGCTTCATATGGTTCCATTTGAATGCAAGAATGGAAACTATTATTGTAGGAAAACTCCACAAAAGAAAAATACTAATCCCACATACCTTGAAAATCAATTGAGAATGATCTCAACATGTATTCTAAGGTTTGGATCATTCTTTCTGATTGCTCGTCAGTTTGTGGGTGATAAGCAGTACTCAAATGAAACTCAATATCAAAAAAAAATTGAAGAATTTTCTAGAACTTTAATGTAAATTGAGGATCACAATCAGACAATATTGAAAGAGGTGCTCTATTATGTCTTAAAACATCATTAATATAGAGTCGTGTAAGGTTCTATAGTGTAAAATCCTCCTTTATAGCGAGGAAATGTGCAGATTTTTAAAGTTGATCAATAATTACCCATATTTAATCATTCTTTCTTAGAGTTTTGGGTAATATAGTGACAAAATACATTGTGATGTCATCCCATTTCCATATATGAATAGGTAGGGGTTTCATGATTCCTCTAGGATGTTTTCATTTGGCCAACACATTTTTACAGACTAAACATATTGATACATAATCTGTAATTTCCCTCTTCATGTTATCCCATCGGAAATGTTTCTTCAAATATTTATACATCATAGTGCTATAAGGATGTATAGAGAAATTCAAACTCTGGCCATCATAAAATAACAACCTTTTCATCTTAGGTATAGCTAGAATACAAATCCTCTTCCCAAATTTTAGAATTCCATCTTCATATATGAAGTCTTGCAACTTCCCATCATTCACAACATTAATTTTATTTTAAAAATTCTCATCATTAGGTTGAGAACATTTAATTCTTTCTAATAAAAATGTTTGGGAAACCAACTGAAAAATTAATGAGGTTTTACTTTCTTGGGTAATTCCCAAGTCTACCTATACTATATCCATGAATATAGGATCCCTATCAATATTTATTTTGTTTATAACTTCATTATCCTTCCTACTCAATGAATCACCTACCTTATTTTCCTTTACTTGGTGGCAGTGTATGGAACAATCATAATCCTTGAGTAGTTTGAGCTATCTCCTTTTCCTCACATTGAGTTCATTCTCTGAAAAGACATCTTTCAGACTCTTGTGATCTCTATATATCTCACATCTTTCACTATAGAGATATTTTTAAAGTAAATATCATAGAATCTAACTCAATATCATGAGTATGATAGATTTGTTCAAGATTTTTTATCTTCCTTGAGGCATAGTCAATAACTCTATCATTCTTCATAAGGACACAACCAAGTCATTTCTTTGATACATAACTATAGATCACAAACCATTGTTCCTCGATGGTATAGATAGGATCAGAGCATTCACTAATATCATATTTAATTATTCAAAACATTCCACACATTATTTTTTCCATAAAAACTTCACCCCTCTACGAGTAAGATTAATTAACGGATTGGCTAATTAGAAGAAGTTCAGAATGAAAAACCGATAATAATCTACTAAACAAATAAAACTATATACATAGGTTATGTTCTTTAGTGTAGGCCATTCCTGAAAAACCTTTTTCTTCTTAGGATCAATGTATATTCCATCCTTAGAGACAATATGGCCCATAAAAGAAACTGATTGAAGCCAAAATTCACAATTACTAAACTTCCCATATAATTCATTTCTTCTAACAGTCTTTGAAATAATGCGCAAGTGATTTTCATGATCATTGTAGCTTTTGGAGTATACCAAGTTATCATCAATAAATACCACAACAAAGTCATAAATATATTACTTGAAATCCTTATTCATTATATCAATGAATATAGAGGATGCATTAGTCAGTCCAAAAGGAATTACAATAAACTCATAATTCCTATACCCATTTCAAAATGATTCCTTTGAAATATATTCCTTCCTTACATTCAACTGATGATATCCATATTGAACTTCAATCTTCAAAAAATATTAGGCTCTATAATGTTAATCAAATAAATCATCAATTCAAGGTAGGGGATACTTGTTCTTTGTTATAATACCACTGGTCTCCTTGTAGTCAACGCACAACCTCATAGATCAATCTTTTTTCTTAACAAAAAGAATATGAGCACCCCATAGAGAAACACTAGGGAGAATAAACCCTATAATACTCAACTATGTGAGTTATTTCTTCATTTCCACTAATTCCACTGGGTATATTCAATAAAAAGACTTTGATATAGGCCTTTAATGAAGAATTAAATCAATATTATATTCAATTTCCCACCCTAGAGGATGTCTAGGTAAATCCTCTGGAAATAAATCAATGTACTTATACAAAATAGGTACATCCTCAATTTGAATATTTCTTTCTTCACCCATAGGTATTTTTTCTCTTCCTTCCAAATAATTGAATTCAGTATAACTATTGAGGTTGGATCTAGATTAGAATAATATGGTGATGTTTCTACCCTAAATATAATGGAATCTACATCATTCTCAAAAATTGTATCTTCCATATTCTTGCAATATATTTTCACATAAAAATTTCAAATCCAATACATATCGATGATTGTATCAAAGTCAATCATTGGTATGATAATAAAATAAGAAGATAAAAAATGTTCATATGCCATAATGGGGACTTTATGACACATCTATGTTGGAATGATACTTCCCTTAGGATTTTTGACTGGAAAATCATTTATTAAATAAAATTGGAAATTTCTAATTTTCATGGAAAACTAAGAAGATATAAAATAATGTGATGATGCATAATCAAATAAATAATTGTCTAGGTTTGAGGAAATGATTAATGTACCTTCCACCACATCATTAGAAACTTCAACCTCAGCAGTTGTGACAACATAATATTGGCCTACCTCTCTTGTCCTTCTTTAGGTAATGTTTCCTTGATGCTTAGGAAAATCATTTCCATAATTTTCCAAATATTTTTAATTGTATCATAAAACATTGGTATCTTATTTCTTACCCTTTTAATCATGAGTGTGGTGAACTTTTCTTCCATGCTTATAATAAACACCCATTCCCTTCAGAAAAATACTGGGGTGTTTCTTTCCAAAATTATCATATATTGGAAAGTAAACTCTTACCTTCTTCCCCATTTCCTTATTTCCTTTTCGATAGTTTTTAGTAGACCTACTGTTATATTTCTTTCCTTTAAATTAATAAGACTTAGAGAATTAATTTTCCATCATGATATCATATGAGACTATATCTTTGTATGATGAGAAACTTTGAGAGACTAATGCCCTTCAAAGGAATGATTTTAAACCATAAAAGAATCGATAAATATTGTTACTTGGATTATGTATGTAGTTCATGGAATGTCTTGATAACCTTTTAAAGTTATCTTTATACTTTTCAATATTCTCAACCTCTTTTTTCCCCAGATTCAGAAACATCCTATCTATATCTTCTTATTGTTTATGAGAGAAGTATTTTTCTAAGAATATTTCCTTAAAATGCATCAATTCTATTTCTTTTATTTCTTCCTCATCCTTTGTGTTTTGAATTAAAGACCAACATTGGTCCACATCTCTCAATATATGATAAACTTCCATGAAAACCTTCTCTCTTTCGTTACATCCCAAAGAAAGAAATATCTTCTCTAAAGAACTTATCCATTGCTCCTCTACAAATGGGTTTGTAGTACTGCTGAATGATAGAGGTTGTTGTTGCATAAAGTGGTCTAACATATCTTCTCCACATTGTGTATAAGTTTGCTTCGTATGGATAATATTTTTGTTCATAACCTGAGTCAACTGTCCCATTATAGTTATAAGTTTCTCAACACCTGTTGCATCACCAGATCCAAAATCATTATCTTGCATCGAAGGGGAATACCTACATGGGATATGTGCATTCATATGTTTCCCATTCCTTCCACTGGGTTCCATTTCTAAATTATATCATACACTAGATTAGGATAAGAATCATAATGTATAATCTCAACTTAGAAAAATACTTATCATAAATTAAAATCCTATCCATATCTAATATTATAGTCATTAACAGGGTTTCTTTGAGGAAAAATTTACATTTAATTACTTCATAATGGTTTGTAAAGAAAATGTAAATTATCCTAAGAATATCCACTAGTATTGTCAAACTAGGTGCGTAGTAAGTCACATTGTCATGTACCAGGACACCCTAGGTCAAGCCCAAAACTCATTGTCGAAGTTATTACTCCTAGTTACATTTATTCCAGAACCATGCCCACTTTTAGTATCTAGATAGGGATGTATTTTATATAAATATCCACATAATATATCTCTTACTAAAATTTCATGATTTTCTTGTATGTTTATCCTCAAATAATATCTTAGGGTTTTGTTTCTTAATCTAAGTTTTCTAAATATAGTTTCCAAGATTTCTACTAAACTTCCTCTGATACCAACTATAAAGACCCGACACTAGTTTCTTAGATTCGGTGCATTATTTCATTACATTAGCATGATTATAAGAAATTTGTATCATGAAGGAATGAATAGTTTAGTATTTTTGGAAAACTATATACATACAGAAGTTCAACATTACAAATTGAAATGAAATACAATATTTATATTCCATTAGAAATATCCAAGACTCCTAGATTATCCATTCAAGTAATTCATAGTTTACTTCATAATATCCTGAGAAAATAAAACATAAGAAAGGGGTGAGTTCAGATACTCAGTAAGGGTAATAAATATAGTGGAAGATATCATAAACATAAACATTAGGCATATTGAATGAATAAAAACATGTGCCTTTAAAAAAACATGAACACAATATGGTAGGAATAAGAGATGAATAAATAATGCCACAATAAAATATAATAAAGGGTATTATATTTTTCAAATAACCTTACTAACAATCAATTAATAGCTTTTTAATGAGGTAATGTACAATTTTAGACATCATAACCATACCGTCAAGGCCTCATTCCAAGACCATAAATAACCATACTATCAAGGCCTCATGACATGACTCTAGTTTGTATCATGAGACCTACCAATGAATCGAGGGGATAGTGGGCCTCTCCCATCACTTACTAAGTCCAATGAATTCCTATTATGAATGGGGATAAACATAAACAACATATAAATTCATTTTGAAACAAATATATGAAATGTAAATAACTTTCCCCAAACATTAAACATAAACACTAACAATTCGGAGTAATATGGTGAATGGTATCAATATAATACAACTACAATAAAAATAATCATAAACCATTCAATAAAATATGGTGGAAGAAATCATGAAACATTAACCCAATTTAAACATAATAATCAACAAGATGTTTGAAATAAGTGAATATACTCTTATAAAATCATTGAGTAATTCTTGAGATAAATACTCTTTTACTTTGAAAAGAAGAGTTACTTTGGAAAAAACATTGTATAAAAATATAAGTTAATTAAATTAGTTATTTTCATAATGAAATCAGTTATTTTATAAAAATAATGGTGTATTAAAATAGATTATATAGTGAATTTGAAAATATGTAATAATTTGATAATTTCCTTTGAAACAGGCTTGTTTACCGGGAAGAATTTTTTGAAAGATCCTTTTAAAACATGAAACTACCCATAAAATAAAGAAGGATTCAGATTGGTAAACATATATAGAACATTAAACCCATATTGTTGAGTATTAAATAATTATAAATAATAATTTCATTTAGGTATGTAGAGAATAATAGTAACCTAAAAGAAAAATGGACGTTCAGGTAAAAAACGCTTACCACTTTGAAACCAATTAAATCTTATGCCCCAAAATTAATAATCCTAAAATGATACATTTAATACCATGTAAATAAATATATTTTCTCTATTATACATAAATGGTCATTATACATACACCACACACAATAATTAGTGTTGAGTAAGGCATATCTCACGGGAATGAATGTGAGTTGAGAAAACCCTTACCTTATGTCGGAAAATGTTCCTCTCTTGAGCTTAAGGTCCTCAAATATGAATGTATAAATATTAATAAATTAAATAAGAACCTATTATACATTTATTTATTTTATCATAATTTTATTAAGTTCATTTATGTTCTTATTTATAGGTTATAAGATTGAATTTTTTCCTTCTGGAGTGTTCGTTTCCTTGGTTTTCACGATTTGTATACTTGTATATGAATATGGATGTTCATGTGGAATGGATATAATTCTCCAAAATTGAATTTATATATCATTTATTAACATAAATATTTGTTAATGGTTATATATATAATTTTTTTACATGATATTATGATGAATCATTAGAATAAATTTTAATGATAATCACTTAGATTATTTTGGCGGTATTTTGATTATTACAAACTAGTTTTGTCGTATGAATTAATAATATGTAAATATACGGGTTATTGAATATTAAATTGGTTATAATAAATATATTATAGTCATTTTTAACCATAAAAAGGGTTTGATGACCAGTATTTAGGGAAAAATTGAAGAATGATACTTCGTTGTTCAAGAAGGTTGAAAATTGGCACCTCACGGATGATGATTTCATTTATAAAATAAAAGAGAGAGAAAGGAAGAGTAAGAATATTGATAATGGTTATTAAATTAACATGATATAATTTCAATATATAGATGATACTGGAGTTATCAAGATAAATTTTATAGTGGAGGTGAGTAGAGGATAAAAAAATAACTAAACATGAAATGAAATTATAAGAAAGAATATGTGGATCTACCTCTTGAATACACCTCTTTGATAATCTCCTTAAGGGAAGGGGCTATGGTATTTTGGAAAGAACAAGAGATACTTTATGTGGGGAGAGACTGGGTAAGACTATTTGGTCAGAACATTTAGGAACTTAAAGGCTTATAGAAGTTAAGATAAGAGGGAGTGAGGGGTGGTTTTTATAGCGGATGAGAGGAGTGATTTTTGAATATCTTATTCTTTATTTTATTATTTTGATCAAGGAAAGAAATTGGGTTTGATTATTGAACCAAAAATAGTAATAGGTTCATTTGAGTTCAAACCAATGTCCATTTACATCATCCATGACTCAATCGTGGGGCATAAATTCATTTATTTAGCATATTTTGTAAATTATCGAATTTCACTATTCACAAAAAATTCATTTATTTCAGAAAAATCCCAAAGAATCACCATAACCATTTTTCTAAGGGTATAATTCCAATATAGACTAAATTTTATCAAAATAATTTTCTAAATATATGAAATTTATTTTTTAAATGAAATCATATTTTACACGAAAAATACAGTTTTTAAAACTAAAACTAATTTATAATACCCTGAAAATTTAACTAAGGTAATATCAAATTATCCGAAAATTATAAAACAAAAAAATATTTATTTAAGAATAAATTTTATGAAAATGAACTTTCTTTTAAATTAATTTATTAATTTAAAATTGTAATTAAATATTTATTACGCACAAAAATACCAACACTTAACTATTAATTTGTAAAATACTCTATTTCATTTATAAGGTGTTGAATTTTATTTATAATTTCTTGGGTGAGGTTACTATTCATAAGGATAATATTACTATCCATAATGGTACATTACTATTCATAAGGGTTATGTTACTATGCACCAAAAAATGTAAGTTGATCCTATCAGACTCTAAATATCTTACTGAATGCAACTGTGTATGTTAGTTTTTCAAAATTCAAATCCCAGAAGTGGAAAAATTGTGTTTACTGGCTAAGTTATAACAAAGTGGTGTTTTGTATAGACTCAGTGTTTTATGAATTCAATATTAAATTTATTTATAAATATTTGGGGTGTTACATTAGCTTTTTGTACTAAACTTTGTGATACCTATTAAAAGGGTCAAAATAAAAATCTATAAGTTCGGATTGAGTGTTGGTGGAGTGTAATAGGGAAATTTATTGTAGCCCTGAACCACTATAAAAATATTTTATTTCATGTTCTCTTTACTTTGGTTTATTTATATTTTATTAACTTATAAAATAATATAAATAATGAATCAAAATCAACATAAAAGATGGAACTTTACATTTGTTAAAATTATTTGAAAGACGCAATTCGCCCCTCTCTTGAGTTTTTATATTTATCATCTTGGGAGAAAAAGTGGTATTAAAGATCACTCTTCAAATTTTTAATTTTTCAGCCTTAACAATATAGAGATAAATATCCTACAAGAAATATATACACATATATGTTTATATATGGTCAAGATAAGTTTTGTCCATGATTAGAGCTCCTTATTTTAATAGATAAAATTTTCATTACTAGAAATCTAGAATGGTTATATACTTGAAGAATCATGGATCTGAAGTCTATTTTAAGGTGTATAAACCATAAAAGATTTATATTTGTGAACTTTAATTGTGGAATTATTTTTCAAGGATCTAATTATGATTTTAATTTAAATCCTATGAATGCTATTATTTGTGGTTTTAGTCCTGATAAATTTAATAGAGTTTCTCACTATAAATTAACTTATGATATGTGGGAAACCATTTTAGTTTCTTATAAAGGAACAAATAATTCCATACAACTAATGTATAATTCTAAATATCTTATTTTTTATTCTTTGAAAATTTTTGATGGAGATATTTTCATTCAAATGAATTGATGACTCACTGAAATGGTAAATGACGTTTCCACTTTGGGAACTATTATACATGGACCTAACCAATATTTAATAGTTATTAGGGTTTTAATTTTTAGATAGTGTAGAATATATACTACCATTAGATAATATTCACTTTTTAAAGATATTAGGATGAATAACTTTATTGAAACCCTTATGATGTATGAATATGGCACTACAAGAAAAGTGTCGAGTAGCAGCGGTTTTTTTTATTTGGCAGCGATTTAAACTACTGCTACATGGTTCTACAATGGTTTTAAAAAACCATCGCTAAATCCGGTTTCGGCATCCAATACATGGATGTTTCTTCCATTTAGTAAAGGTTTTTGGTAACACAGTAGTTTCCCAGGTGGGAATGAGTATTTAATGATCGTTTTAATCCATCGCTAAATCCCAAAATGTTTTCCCCCACAATACCACTGCTAAAATTATTGAAACTGGCATTAAATAATAGGGTTTTATAATTAGTGGTGGTTTTAACCGCCACAAAAAATACATCTTATAGCGGTGGTTTTAACCACTGTAAATAAAAATATTACATATGTATCAACAGTTTAAACCTCTATTAAATGCATATTTATAGAAAAAAATGCCAACTGCAGATTTTACATCCCTAGAACAACCCTAAAAAATAAATTAAAACCAAATGTTTCAATTATCAGTATCACACAAAATACCTCTTAGAATAACACAAAATCACACATATATATAACAAATATGGCATGAAATAATAAGTATTTTATTTTACATCCAACCATAAATTATTTCAGGTATATATCACAAATAATACATCAACAAAACCACTCATTCCATATTAGTCCAAGACATAAAAAATACCACTAATCACTACCAGATGAACTCTAATCATCACACTCTCCATATCCATATCCATCTTCATCTCCATATTTACTTCCTACTATCAACACTTGTAAGACAATTATATTGAAAATTAAATAGTTTTGTGTATTTATATTTATACTTAAAACTTTATACTTAAAACTAATAAAAGTTTTTGAACTAAATGATTTTGAATTTGTGTGATTTACCAGGTTACCACAAATCATTGATACAATATCACTGGGGACATATCAATTCATCTTCTGGTATAAATCAACCAACAATTTTAACGTCCACTTTCATGTTTTAACATCAGCAATGGAAAAGTGGAAAAACATATATGCAAAGAGATTCACTTTGAAAATATTAGAATTTAATAACATAATTACATTCAATTAGACTATAATGTATTAAAATTACCTTTATTTGTGAATCAAAAACTTCATTTTTCTAAGATGAAGGCATATGTCTCCAATCATCATATGTAATCAAAAGGGTAACCAGCTATGCCACTAGTTAGCCTTGAATATAGCCAAATAACCCCCGCAGTGTCATCCATAGGGACCTAATAGCTGTCAAATGGGAGAACTATCTTTAGTCTGTTCAAATTCCAGACATCTAATCTTTTCATATTTTTCTTCGTAGTAACTTTGTTTCCATATTTTATGAAAAAACAGTTAGTAGTATAGAAAACTACAATAACTTTATTAATATTTAAATTTTTACCTATAACTACAAACCTTTAATATCCTCATAAAGAACTAGGAGTTGTCTACTACCTCAGTGCTGAGGGTCGAATGGTATCAATATAACGCTTCCCCTATGGCATTCCTATCATTTAAACAAATAAAAGTAACTTCAGAACATATATTTCAAAGAAATATTCATAAGAAAATTATAAATTATAATATATGCACAATACTGACTAATAAAATATACATAGATATGATAATTAATAACTACATAAATAACATAAGTGATTGATAAATGAATGTATGGGTACTCATACAATCATTTTCTCCTTCAATCATGTTATTTTCCTACACTATCATTACTTTATCTACTTCATCCACCTTTACAAGAATAATATTTTCAATATCATGATGGACAAATATGTTCTCTTATTATTGTTGATGGGATTCAATGTCAGAGGTAAAATATTCCAATTCATCACCCATATCATACAAGTCTCTTTATTTTACATAAGAAACTACACTTCACCCTTCATCTGTGACA
Source organism: Viscum album (assembly GCA_963277665.1). Classification (NCBI taxonomy): domain Eukaryota; kingdom Viridiplantae; phylum Streptophyta; class Magnoliopsida; order Santalales; family Viscaceae; genus Viscum; species Viscum album. Next base: position 1,000,936,974 of record OY728135.1, read on the forward strand.
TCTTCCACATAATATAACATTTTCAATTGTGATTATAAGATATAAAGATCATGTAATTCATGATCACCAACATCAATCATGTGAGATAACTTAAGAGAAGTAAATTTTAAGTAATCCCTTTTAACACCCCTGATAAAATCATCCCAAATTCATTTGAATAAAAAAACTAAATAATACTTGTGGTAGTTTAATTGGATAATATCAGTGAACTTTCCATAATATCCCACTTAGAAAAATGTAAATATACCACTATTCAATGTTTTCAAACCCTCTTCAAGATCAATTGTATGAAATTTAAAGTCATTCACATTATAAGTGTTGAAATTTCTAGCCTGTTTTGGAGGACCTCAAGAAAGAAAATTTAAATCTTATGAAAAATCATCTCAAGTATCAATATTCATGATCTAAAAATGATATAAATCATTAGATTTACAAAATATATGCATCGACCAAATATTTGTATTTATTCCAATATTTATGAACTTACAAGTCGTGAAAACCATTCTGCAATCTCTTTCTTAATAACTTTTGTTATATCTTTCTCATTTCATGAAAAACCTTTCATTAGTATTTTTATTTGTATTCTATAATCTTCAATAAATAGATCTATATTTTCACTATTTAGTATCACATGTCTATGTGTCTATGAAAATTCCATTCTATCAGTGTAACATTTGAGATCCTCCTAACTAATTGGAAAATAACAGGAAATATTTTTGACTTCTCATGTACTTGAGATTGTGTCGATGTGTCATCAACATGTCCAAATCAATTTAGTCTTGTCTCAATATCATCGAAGTATCTAGAAAAAAATTTAAGTCTCTCCTCTTCCAAATAGCCTTCAAAAATTGAGCCTTTAGGTTGGGCTTTATTTTTCATGTATGATTTCAAATTCTTAAGATATATATGAAATAAAATAAGAAAACATAATTTTGTATTTTATGAAGTGAAAATAATTTTTTACTTGAATTAAATATATATAAATAAAGTACCTCTCAATTTGATATATCAATAGATAATGTACAGGGCTTCCCAATTTAGCTTCCTCAACCAAATTCACAGTTAAATGCATCATGATAGTAAAAATTTGACGGAGGAAAGATCATATCCATTGCACAAAGTGTCAATAAAAATATATCCTGAATTTTTTCAAGCTAAAATGGTTTTATATTTTTCTCACATGTTTTTCTAAATAATGTTAAAAATTGGAGTACAATAGCAGTAACCTTTTTAGGTAATAATTTACCCAATGCCAATAGTAGCAACTATTGTAACAAACTATGTCAATCGGGACTTTTTAATCCATGTAACCCACAATGATTTAAGTCAAAAAACCTTAATATGTTACTTGAATACCCATTAGATACCTTGAGATGTTTTAAAATTTTAATTAATGTATATTTATCGATATTATTAATTGAAAAAAATGTCATAGTATACTTTCCATTCTCATCTAGCTGGAGATAACGATTTATGTTCATTTCTTGTATGTCTTTATAAGAAATGAGATGATCCTTTAATTTTCCATGCTCATTAAGTAATGTGAATATCAAATTGTCAAAAAAATTATTCTCAATATGCATCACATCAATATTATTCCACAACAAATTAAATTCCCAATACAAAATTTTGAAGATTGTACTTTTTTCTTCCATTATTTTCTTCCTATTTCACTTAACGATGAACTTCAAACTCATTTCCCAATATCATTCAAATGATACACCTTCCCAAATTATATTTCAACATTTACAAGTTGCACCAATATTTCAAAACCTTTCAACAACTTCATAAGTGGTCTACGATCCATAAAACCATTGAATTTTGACTTGTTCAACCGAAATCTGAGATGCATCAAGAAATCATTGATAAAAGAATAAGCACTATTTTCAATAGTGAGGTAGCTATTTGGGCTCAAAATCAAAGTTACAAATAAGATGATCCAAAACCAAGTAAGTGTTCAAACCATATAAATTCCCTTGTCTAGGGAATTCACTAATGGTCCACATTAGATCAGCTTGCATTTTTAACATTATTCAAGAAGATGCATCATATGTCTCAACACCTTTTCTCCATAATTCTTCAATTGAAGGATGCAAGTATACATCAAAATCATTTCCAGACATTTTTTTCAGTAATAATCATTCAAATGATAAAACATATTTGTTTCATACACATCCATGGAGGTATATTGTAAGGGATCAAAACAACCGGCCAAATGATATAACGGGTTCTCAAAGTCCCAAATGGGTTGAATCCATTGGCAGTCAATCCCAATCAAAAATTCCTAGGATCAGATGAGAAATCTGATGTAATCAATCAAATTTATTCCATGATTTTGAATTTCTTGGATGCTTCATTAACCCATCATTGTTATTATCTATATAATGTTGCTTCATGTGTTTGGTGGTTTTTGATGACATGACTAATCTTTGCAATTTATGATTTAAAAGAAAGTTACACAAAACCTTTATAGGTGTGTTATTTCTCTTCTTCTTCATTGTAATATGTTGATTCATACTTCCAACATCACTCATTGACTTCCATCTAGAATAATAACATTTTTCAATCATGTCTACTTGAATCCTCTCCCCAATAAAGCATACAACCATTAGGAAACACATGTATTTTTGTATAATTTAGACTAAGATTGTTAACAACATTTTTCATATCATAAAATGATTGAAGAATATTTTCTTTAAGAAATTTATCACGCAATAATTTTAATATCATGGACATCACCTAATTTTTAATTCCACAAAGGAATTTGATATGGTACAACTTCAGCAGAAAAGATATTTTTAAATATTTAAAACATTCACTATTCAACTCTTGATTTACAGCATCAACTAAACCATGAAATGCATATTTCTTCTTAGTAATTTTTTCTCTTACATTAGTCTCATCTGATTCAATAGGAGTATCTAATGATTCGTTACAATCTTGATCTGTTTGTCCTATTGTCTCAAAAACATCAGTCATCACATTGGTTTTTGTAGCACCCTAAACTTGTTGTTATGATATGTTTTGATGTTGATGGTGTTTTATTACAATGCCAAATTAATCATTAATAAAGTTTTTCATTTCATTTTACATTATCAACGAATATGGGAAATCATCCTGTTGATTGACTTCAGTGATCAAAGTTTCTATAACGTTTGATTCTCTATGTTAAATCCAACACAAATATTGAGAAGTTAATTGCATCAATATCAAGTGTCCATAAACTTCATCTCTCTTCAACCATCTTTTAAATTTACATTTAGGACATGGACATATTATTGTACCATCAACGGATCGATTGGAAATTGAAAAATCTAAAAAATCCTCCCAACCCTTATCATATTGAGGTGTTCTCCTCAGTAATGTGATCTAGCTTTTATCCATATTTATCACAATGTGCCTACACATTATTAAAAAAATTAAAACACATAACTATTACTAAATAGTAAAAGAGATTAATGGAAGTGAAAAAACCACAACCTCAGTAGTTATAATAAGATTCATATAAGAAGTGTCATATAAGTACTAGAGGGGATGACAAATAATGCTTCACTTGCATTCCTAGTGGTGGAGGACCTCTTGTATAAAACACTTATATTTTCTAGTTTCATAACTAACATTGTTTTATTCATCATTAAATTTCCTATATATGTAACTAGATTTTATTCTACTAAATTTTTATGCTATCATAATATGATAACGTAATACTTAGTAAATTATGATTTGATTATATTCTACTCTCTAAAAATTACCTCTATTAATATAACTAGTCTATGATCATTAATGTTGGTTTAATGATTAAATTGAAAGATTTATTTTTTATATCTTCTAGAAATTCATGCCTAGACCAAAAGGTTTTCTAAATCTCCTTAATTAACATCTCTAAAAAGAAACGAAATATCAAAACTATTTGATAGAAAATCATGTTAAAGAATATTTGTCAATAATTTATCAAGGTGATCAAATGGATTCACATAAACCTACACAAAAAAATGGGATATAATGTCTAATGTCTATTTAATGATAATTTATTTTTAGGATTATTGAGTATTCCTATTCTAAAATAATACATAGAACTATGTGGTCATGTTCCAAAACTATACATAGTACTATGTGATCCTATAAATACATATGGTAAATAATGAAGAATTTTAAAAAAGATAATTGAAATACATAAAGTGTATTTGTGAGGTAAATGGTGTGTAAAAGAGTGGAATTTTTCATTTAAACCCCATTAATAAACCCAAGAGGAAAAATACATGTTGAAATACATTTTTAATAAAATATTCTTTTAATAAATCATTGAAAAAAGTATCATAATCCAATATTAATAATTGATATTAAAGCTATGAGTATGTACCATATACCTATAATGAATACATCATATCAAGGATGATACATTGGAAAAAACGGTACCTTATAAAAGTCAAACAGATATAATAAATGAGTTCAAATGTGGAAATTCTAGTGTTAAGTAACTATGAAGTGATCAGAGATACATAAAAACTACCAAAGAAAAGTGTTGAGTACATATATCATTGGATAGTCCTGGGTATATTAATGATACCATCAAAGATTAGAAAAATATAACAATGATTTTCTACATTAAAATTGTGTATCTACTATGTACACAAGCTTACCAACTCAGAGCACACCTACTTACTCATTGCATGTACCTAGCATAAATTCAAATTTCTAGGTATATTATATTTGGGGTGTGAGTATGTAAAATCCTACAATAAATCTATACTTTCGTATCATTCAAACACATGATTCCCCTTGACCCATCAAAGTAGTGAGGGATACTTCAAGAAATGGGGATCCCAATAATGATCCTCAATGAAATAAATATAAACAATCAACATTCCATTGGGTAAAAAGTTCTCATATCTCCCACCCCCAATATCCCTCAATGAACAAAACCCTTATTTCAACAACCAATATCTTTTTCACCAAGAACCATCCATCAAGGAAAATCATAAGAAAAGGATTCATCAAGAATTTATCAAATAAGATAATTTACATTACAAATTTCCAAATATTACTTTATAGAAAACCACATTGGTAAAAAATTCCTTTATCAACCAAATAAAACATTTCATTCAACCATTAATTTTATAAAACGTAATCATACTTGTTTCCTTTAAAACTGATTTTAATGTGTTGGAAGGTCCTTTGAAGAAAGAATATGAAAACACTGAAATTTCTTCAATTTTTTGAAATACCATACAGTAAACCATTAAAAACAAATCATTGAATGTTTTACTTTAAATAATTACAAAACCCATTTCATAGAAAAATACACATTAAATCTTGTGGAATTAACATTATTGAGTAAACAAAATTTTATTGAAAGGAAACTTTATATTTTGATAATGAAATCCACTGAGATTAGTTAAAAATTGCTATCATTTCAAAACAAAGGATTAAATCACAATATGAATGCATCCATTGCAACAAAAATTTTCTTAACAATGGGTCATTTTTGGTTAAAAATGATAAATTAGTATTAACTAATCTCAAATGGAATAAATTATAATTCTATTAGTAAATGAATAAAGACAAGAATAAATTACATAAAAACACCTACCTCAAGACTGGTATAATAATACGTTGATGATCTAGACCCAATGGGGGAGAAGGATCCTATATTAGTATCTAGAGTAGGGGGACCAGTAGTGGGGTGGCGACTAGGGGGAGCAATGATAGTGACGGTTTGGTAAGAGAGATCTTGGTGTCCAAGGATTGGGATTAGTGGGCTTGGGGTGTGGGTTAGGGGTTGTCGATGGCTTGGGATTGGGATTCAGTGTTGGTGGAGGTGGGGGTATCAATGGATTGGGATTGGACCGACAGTTAGGGGCTAGGGTTTGAGGGGCTTGGGGGTGGGGGTGTCAGGTTCAAGGGGTGATGGTTTTTCGGGGTGAAGAATTGTCATGTTTAAAAAATCTAAAAGTTTTAGCAGCATTTTCTTAAACTGCTGTTAGAAAAAAAAACCCCACGAATTTTTTATTTTGATGTAGTTTTGGATGCAAGATGATGCTGATGATCATAAGCTAATAAAAAATGACAATGTTTCTATTAGAGTTTCTACTTATAAAGAGGCCTTTTAAGATTCCAACCATTCTTGATACATCTCATACTAGTTTTTAGTGATTATTTGACCATATTTTTTTTATAATTTGGTTGATCCTTTTCTATGGGTCATTTAAGGTAATTTTAGAGAATTTTGAAATCCCATGCAGTTACGCACAGTTGTTGAATAGTTTGGGGAAACTATGTGGTTTTCCCCACCAAATCACGTTCCAACTTTTTGAGACATTAGAAGGGGGCAAAGGTTTTGAAAAAATCATACCCCCTCAAACTGTGCACCCTTGGAAAGAGGTGGTTTTCATGGTTGTGCACCATTTTTAAAATAGTGTGTCCACCCAGTGAAAAATCTTCTCCCCAAGAGAGTAGGGGAACAAGTTTAGGCCACACGGTTTTTTAACCATGCGACTCATCCATAAAACTGTGTACGCACACATTCAAACCCCCAAAAAATTAATAAAAAAATTCATATACTCCCATTTTATATTACTAATCACCCCCACTTATTTCAATATAGTTTCCTTGTCTTTTGGAGGCTTCATAGAGAATTTATTGTCTCCTCAAACACCTTCCTTTGTGAATTGAAGATCTGGTGTATGGAATTGACCTCTATCTAGTATGTGATATCTTACTTGATGAGGTTATTATCTCTCCCATATTTCTCTCCCATTTTAGAGGTATTAATTATTCTATTTTTTATGGTATATAACTTGTTTTTAATAGATATTATTTCATTGGATCTTGATCCTAGGTTTTGGTCCTTCATCTTCTTCATCATTGTGATTTTTCTTGTTCTACATTGAATTAAGGTCTAAGGTTGGGCGAGTGTTCATTAATGACCATAATTTTGGGGGTCTATGTGACATTTTACCTAGTCTTCAAAATGATCTTATGGTTATAGTTTTATCTTGAATTTGCAATTTCTTTTAAACTATAAATATGAATTCAATACCCATGAATTTTGATAGTCCCTTCTCAAATCACATTGGATGCATTAAAGATTATGAGATTTAGTATAATGGAAACCCATGGGGTGTGTTAACTTTTCCATGAAATAAAAATTATGGAATTAAAATGGGGGGATTATAGGGTTTATTAAATTAAACCAATTGTTAATTCATTGGCATGTAAACTTGTTATAAATATTGTTTGGATTAGCTTCCAAAGTTTAATGAATTATTATATGATTAAGGGTAATTGAGTTTAACGGTTAAGGTTTTAAATGATTTTAAAGGTTTTATTGGTGAATGAAATGGCTAACCATGTTGATAAGGGTTGGTAAAATTTTATTAATGTTTAACCTTGATATGTATATATGAAAAATGGTATGTGCTTGTTAGACTGATTCTCCTCATCCGTGGGTGGCCATAATGATTCTCTAGACCCCCGATGCATGTGTGAGATTTGGTGATAGATTGATGTGCCAAGTACTTGATATTTTTGTGCTAGACTGATGCTCTAAGTACCCATGATATTGGTGTTGGACTGATGCTCCAAGTACCTTAGATAATGATGTTAGACTAATTCTCTAATTATCTATGATAATGGTACTTGTACTGATTCTCCAAGGTACTAAAATGAAATTTTAATTAATTTAATGATAAAATCCCATGAATTACTAGAGTCAAAAATACCTATGGTGTAAGGTTCAGACTCTAGCATGGGTTAAAGAAGGTATGATTGGATTGGGTGTCACCATGAACTTGAGGGCCAATGTGGTTAACTAGATAATAATAAATTTAAAGCCTATTTACTTTTATCATTATATCTTTTATTCTTTATACAACTACATATACTATTATAGAGACTATAGATTCTATTAGAAACCATTGGTGGTTTCCTTCTGAGTTTTACACACACCCTACTCAGCCCGTCGATAGGTACTTGAGTAGACTTCATGTTTGCAGGATAGGATAAGGGAAAGAGCCAAATGTTAGATGGATGAGTTGGGATTTTGGATGGTGCAAGGATGAGAGAACTAGACATGATGTCGGTACATACTTGGGAGCAGTAAGTGTGTCTTTATTTGGGGTTTTCATTTGACAATTTACACTTATATGGAATGACATATTTAATAATTTGGTTTTGGTCATTTCCCCACTTTAGGTATTTTCATATGATGCTTAATATTTATTGGTTGTTTCTTATTATTATTATTTCTACTGGTATATTAATTTCCATGATTATCATACTTTGATAAATATGGTATAGTATCCCCATATAACATATTAAACCCTCAATGATATTTTGTAGCCTCCAGTGTATAGGGAGGCATTCTTGAGGTCACATAACAAACTGGCTCGAGGAACCGGTATGTGCCAAACGGGTCATGATGTTACAAAGTGGTATCGAAGACAAGCGACTATGTTGTGTTGAGTCTTGTAAATGATCTTGTTCATGGGAATAATTAACCCATGTACAAGTGAAAACCCAAGTTCCTATGGTAGGAATGTTGTTTCTGATGTTTTATTGTTACTGTTGGATGATATTTCACCTTATTTCATTCACTTGTTGTGTTATGTTACTGTTTTTTTATATTTTAATCATGGCCAGGTATGGAATGATATTTGTGTATGTATGCATCATTATAGGACCTCAAGGATATATGTGACATGAGTCATTTTAGGCATGCATAGAAAGTTAGGTTATGAGTGAGTTTTGGGATAAGAAAATAATCTACCTTACTTGAGTATTTTAAAATAAATAGTGCTAACAATGAAATTATAATAGATAAATGATGTTAGATTTTGTAATTTTATATGGGTAAAAATATAATCTAGTGGAAAACATATAAATATGAATTTTTTACCCTTTTTTATACATATCCTAGGTTAAGGAATGTTGATGGTAATGATAATACTGTAGTTTTGATGGGGAAATATATGTGGGATAACTTATTGTGTCTTTATGTTAATATCTCTTGTAAAAATTCGTTAATGATGTGTTAAGTGACCTAAGATGTGTAACTGGAATTTTAGAGATGTGCCTCCATGGAATTGTTTTGGAAGGTTGATCGGAGAACAATGTATGATATGTGCCTCCAGCAGTGGGACAAGATGCCTTGATTGTTCCATGTGAAGGGATGAAAGAGTAGTTCCATATGAAATTTGTTCACTTTATGTAGTTCATGGAAGGAGACCCATGGTGGGATGTGCAAAATATGTCTGATCTAACCCTTATATTTACAATTACTAAACCCTCCAATGTTCATCAGAGATGGTGGACCTAAGGTAGCTGAGTTCTAGATTGATTCTTTCCAAAAAATTCAGGATCATTTAGAGACTCCTTCAGAGAAGTGAGTCAAACTAGAAACCTATATATTATGAGGACTAGTGAACCACTTGTGGGATATTCAAACTAAGGATGAGTAGTTGGAAGGAATGGTATAGAAGGAATCCTAGTAGAATTTCATGGAATAATTTTACCTATAGATAATGAGATAGGATAGGGAGGAAAATTCTATGTGGTTGACTTAGGAAAAAATATTAATGATGGAATATCCTATCCACTTAATGGACTTGTAGTGATTTTTTCCAATGCTGGTAGGAGATGTGGAATTTGTGGAAAGATATTTTCAAGATAGACTTAAATGTGAGATTAATCCTAGGTTAAAATCTTCTGATTGAAGAAGTTTTCTAAGGTAGTGAATCAAGATCTCATTTATTAGAGGAACCTAAAGGAGGATTCCAATATAGGATAGGTGGTATATAGTGGATGAATATGTGGTATATATTCTAAGGGTGGGAAGAATAATTTTGAAAATTTTCACCATAGTAGTGGAAAAATGAGTAGCCAGTGGAGTATTAGTTACTCAGGGTAGTGATCGAGAGTTTTTTCCATCAATGTAATAGGCCATGCCACATTCATAGCCAGTGTCCATGACAACCGGTGGAGTACAAATAATTTGACATGATAAGACACTTATATAGGTACTATATAAACCCTTTGCATATGGGAAGTGATGGAGAACCTAATCTGACACAAAACACTAGAATGAGGTCTTCTACCCTATACTCATTGGGAAATTGGAGTTATAATGGTTGTATTCTTCGAGGTTCCATACGTACTTCTTTAGAGAAAGAGCTCCCATATCAATAGAGTGATGGAGCACAAGGGACTCAAACTAGATCATAGGGTAGAGGGACTAGTCAGTTACATGAATTTCATCTTGTACTTCTAGATACTAAGGCTGGATCATTGATAGTCATAGGTACAATTTTTATAGAATCTACACTTGATATCACTTTATTCGATATAGGAGCCTCAAATTATTTTATATCTTCTTAACTTTTGAATGGTTTGAGTTGGATGATGGATTTTTTGTATGGGGTTATGATGATGGACATATCATTGGATGTTCGGTCGAAGGAAATCTTCCTTTTAAAGGGATGTTCCCTTGAGGTTGGTGAGTATCATTTCTAAGAATGTTGACAGAACTTTTTGCTTATGCATCAATTACAAGAAGTTTAATAGGATGATAGTTAATAATTGGTATCCTCTTCCATGTATCAATGATATTATTGACCAGCTAAGAGGTTCTAGTGTTGTCTCCAAGATCGATTTGAGGTCAGGATAACATCATCTGAGAGTGAGACCTTATGATATAACATGGACTACACTTAGGATTAGGTATGACATGTATGAGTTCATTATAATTTCTTTTGGATTGAAAAATGTTCTTATTATGTTTATGGACTTAATGAACTGAATCTTCCACCCTTATTTAGATCGGGTTTTTGGTATTTTCATCAATGAAATCTTGTTGTACTTCTAGACTCATGATGATCACTCCAAACATCTTGACATCATCATGAGTACACTGAGAAAGAATAAGATATACACCAAGAAATTTGAGTGTCGATTTTGGATCAACATGGTACATTTCTTGATCCATATCATCTCTGAGGAAGTTGTATCATTTAAACAAGAGAATGTTCAAGAATTTGTTTCTTAGGAGCATCTTAAGATTGCTTTTGATATCTGAAGATTTTTGGGATTAACATACTATTTTCATAGATTCATCCAATACTTTTCTTGTTTTGAAGCACTGATTCTTTCTTGACCAATAAGGTTGTGAATTTTGAATGGTTTGCATCATGTGAGAATTAATTCTAGGAGTTAAGGAATCATTTGACCACAACACTGATTTTGATCTAAACTGATCCAGGTGAGGATTATAGCTCATTTTCTTAGGCATATAGTATTATAATTGGGTTAGTATTGAATCATGGTGATTGATTTGTGGCCTATGGATCAAGAAAAGTGATGCCACATGAAGAGAATTATCTAACACACAATCTTTATTTTTATATGGAGGTCTATGACTTAAAGTTATGGTGACATTACATGTTGGGAGAAAGGTTTATTATGTATATCAACAAAAAAGTTTAAATTAAATATTTTATTTGAATATCTAGAAGCATATATGGGTTGAGTATATGAAGTCATTTAAGCTGAAAGACACAGACTCACGAAGTCCAGTAGTTCAGTTCTGAGTAGAAGATGATGGATTTACTAGATAAGATACACATGTATGTTCATGAGGGCCAAGAACAGATGACCCTCATATCCTTATCTATGTAACCCACACCTTTGAGTCTAATCAAGGAGAGGCAGTATGAGTATATAGAGTTTTTGGACATTAGGGAAAGCCTATAAGGGGGGATTCACCTTCTGATTGGGTTATTAGTGATGATAAGATCATATATATTTTTTGGCCATTTTGTTGTGCCTATGTGTATTTGAGATGATTTGATGCATTACTTCCATACATCGAAGTGGGAAATGAACCCAATTTTGACCAAGATATACTGTGATATTCAGGGATAGTATTGGTGTCCAGGAATGAAAAAGGATATTATAAGTTTTCTGACACAATACTACACTTATCAGTAAGTGAAGTTTAAGCATAAAAAATCCTTTAGGATTATATGTCTTCTTCCCATTATAGATTGGAAGTGGGATGATGTCACCATGGACTTTGTGGTTTGTCTTTTAAGGATCGCTTAGAAGAATGACATGATATGGGTGATTGTTGACTGATTGAAAAAAGTGACCCATTTCCTACCAATACCGGAAAAGTTCACAGTTTATTAGTTGGACGACTTATATGTTTAGGATATAATTCATTATCATGGGGTAACATGAATTATAGTTTCATATATTGATATGTTTTTTACCTCATTCTTTTGTAATGTCTTTCAGAATGATATTGGTACTCAATTTTTTCTAAGTACATATTTTCACCCATAGAATGATAGGAAATTAGATAATACTATTTAGGTGTTGGAGTACATGCTATAGGCATGGATCCAAGAGTTTGGTGGATCTTGGGAGAAATAATTATCACTATTTGATTTTTACAATAATGATATTTATCAAAAGAATATTTAGATAGAACCATATGAGGCACTCTACAGAAGGCTAAATAGATCACCTTATGTTGGATAGAGGCAGGTGAGTTAGATTTGTAGGGACCGAGTCTCGTGCAAGAGAAATCATAACAGGTTTAGATGATTTATATATGTATGGATATTGTTCATATTAGATATTAGGTTTATGTTGATCATCATCATCAAATCCTTTTAGTTTATAGTGGGTGACCATGTATTCCTTCAGGTGTTTCTGATGTTGGGTCACCATCATATTCAAATTAAATTCAAGTTAGAACCCAGGTTTGTCAGATCATTTGAGATTGTGGATAGGATCTAATGGGTGGAATATCAATTCTCTCTTCCATAGAGGTTTAGTTTTATGCATGATTTTTTTCATCTGTTGCAGCTTTGGAAGAATTATCTCTTCCCTTCTAATGTGGTAGATGTTGATGATTTTGAGATTTATGTTTATGCATACTTTCAGGACAATATGATACAGGTTGTAGATCATAGTAAGAAAGTTTTTCAGGGAATTTATATATCGATAGTCCGAGTTTTGTGGATGCATGGTTGTTTTTAGGAGTAAAAATGGGAGTATGAAGCATATATGCGGGCCTAGTGGGCTGACCTTTTCACCTCATAAACTTAGTGATTCTAAGGAGTGCATCTCAAGGAAGTGATATTATAATGTGTGGATATTGTAAGATCCCGACATTTCTTGATACCTCACATTATCATTTTCAAATATTCTTTTACCCTCGTTTTGATTATACATTGGTTGTTCCTTTCTTAATGGTTGTTTTGGGTAAATTTTTATATTTTGGAAGTCCATGGGTTGTGAATGGTTGGTACATGGTTAGGGAAAATTATGCAGTCTTCCCTATATAACCATGCACCCAATTTTGAGCAACTAAAATGGGGCACATGATTTGAACAAACTATGTACCCCCCCCCCACAAAATTTTCACCCTTGGATAGAGGGGTTTTACATGGATTTGAAAATCTTGCAACCGCCCAGTGAAAACCATGCACCCCAATATAGGTGGGGCACATGATTTGGGATCATAATTTTTATAACCATGAATCTCATCTATGAAACCATGCATGTGGACTTTTAAACCCCCTAAAATTTAATAAAGAAAATTTTGGAACCCCGGTTTGTATTCTTAATGATCCCCACTTGGCTGAATATGGTTTCCTTGGCTTTTAGAGGATCTGAAGAAGATTACTTTCCCCAACAACTTCTTCCATTTCAAATCAAGGATCCAATGGAATAAATAAACCTCTCCTTAGTATGAGATCTATTTATTCTTGATTTTCTTATCTCTCACATATTTCTCTTCCTTTAGAGGGATGAATTCTTCTATTGTTGATGGTATAGATCTAGGTTATAATGGATCTGGTTTATTTGGATCTTAATCTTAGGTTTTGATCCTAGATATTCTTCATCATTATGAATTTGGTCATTCTACATCAAATTAAGGTCTAAGGTTGGGAAAGAGTTCTTCAATGACCCTAAGGTATGTGGTATATATATTATTTCCCATAGTCTTGATAATGATATGGTGCTTGTAGTTGTATCTTTCAATTTCATATTATGTAATTTATTTGAAATTAGAAAATTGAATTGAATCCTCATGAATTTTTAGAGACCCTTCTCATATTCTATTGGATACATTGGAGATTATGAGACTGAGAACAATATAAACCCATGGTGTATACCAATTTTTCCGTGAAATGATAATTAGAGAAAGGGGGAATTATAGGATCTATGAAATTAAACCAATTGTGAATGTGTTGGCATGTTAACTTTATATATATATTGTTTTTCTTAACTTTGAAACGTTAATGAGTTAAAAGATTATTAACAGTAATTGGGTAAAATTGTTAAGGGTTTAAATGATGTTAAAGGTTTGATTGATAAGTGAAATAGTGAACCGTGTTGATAGTGGTTAATAAATAGGTTATTAATTTTGAACCATGATATGTATATGTTAACAATGATTTTTGGGTGTTGGACTAATGATCTTCATCTATGGTTGGTCAGAATGATGTTATAGGCCCCCTTTGCATTCATGAGAATTGGTGTTGGATAGATACTCTAAGTTAATAATATTTTGTTGATAGACTAACTCTATAAGTACATGTGATATTGGTGCTAGACTGATGCTCGAAGTACCCAAGATAATGATGCTCGACAGATGCTCCAAGTAATAGTGATAATGGAACCTAGAAAGATTCTCCAAGGTATCGAATTTAAATTGGAATTAATTGAATAATGAAATCCCATGAAATAATAAAGTGTAAAATTACTATGGTGTATGGTTTAGACTTCGACATGGTCCAAAAAATCTATTATTATCTTGGGATTCACCATGAACCTAGTCTCCAATGTTGTTAATTAAGAATAATAAATTTGTATCATTTTTACTTTTATCGTTCTGTATTTTATTATTTATAGAACTTAATACACTATTATACACTATATATTTCTTTATACACCATTTTTGGTGTCCTACTAAGTGTTATTCACACCGTACCCAGGCCACTGATTGGTACCCAAGTAGACATCATGTTTTCAAGATAGGATAAGTACAAGATCCCTATATTAGATAGTTGGGTTAGGATTCGGGATGGAGCATGGATTAGGGAATTGAACATGATGTTAAGACCCTCTTGGTAGTTTTTAGTTTTTCTTTATTTTTTGTTTTCATTTGATACTTGAAACTTATACAGCATGATATATTTACTACTTTGGTTTTGGTCATTTCCCTTATTTTTGGATTTTTCATGTGATGCATGATCTTTATTGATTATTTTTTATTATTATTTTGGATATTTGTGCATTGAATTTTTTTCTGTTTTTTTACTTTGATAAAGAGGTTATAGTCTCCCCACATAACATATTAGTGAATATCTACTAGTAAGAATCCTCTGGCATTTGGGGAGGTGTGCTTGATTTCATGTAACAAACTAGTTCGGGGAACTAGTATGTGGCACTTAGGTTGGGATGTTATATACATATTCTGTTTTTTCTTATAATGGTTTTAATACTTCAGATTATAGTGATTAAAATACATGTATTTTTAGATGATTTGGAAATTTATACAAGAGAAGAAAAAACATTCAAGAATAATGATGAAAAAATAATTCAGATGGTATGAACACAAGAAAAGAGTACATTTGAGATCTAACTTCCCTAAAATAAAAGTAAAAATAAAATATAAAAAACTAGATTATAGAACAAAATGAAATAAATTGATGAAAGATACTTGGAGTGCCTCTAAATATTCAAGTACTAAATCTCATTCAAACTCTAAAGCTAAGCATTCGATTAAAATGTTAAATATATATCTTAAGGCTTAGGCTGAAGAGGTATAATCATTCTTCTTTTCTAAATCTAAATGTAAAAATATCACTTTTTATGAGATGAATGAACATTATTTTATTTTTTAAGATATATTTTATGATTTAAATAAATTTCATAAAAATAATATAAAATCTTATGATATTTTTCTTTTTAAAAATATTTTTTATCTAAATATATTTTGGATTTAATTTCTAAATTTGATAAATATAATTCTTCTTATTACTTAAATGATAATAGAATTATAATATTCTTAGATAATGGTAATTTTCTAAAGTTAGTTACTAATGTTTTTACCAAAGGTGAAGATTATATAAATAAAATATTTGGTATTATTGAAGTAAATAAATGCAAGAATGGACTTAGAAGTAATGGTGGAAAGGCTAAACTATAAAGAAATTATTTTTTTAGTAGGAATATTAAAACAATGTCTACTATAAAAAATTTCATTTTTTTATTAATGGAAATTATGTGGATAAATACTTCTTTAAGATTATTTAATTTTTTTAGGTTAATAATGTCTACATTTCCAAAAAAAATGTACATCTTCAAAGCTGATACTTTTTATTGAAGTGAAAAAAAATTTCCCCTTAAGTATTTAATCACTAACATTGCTAGACCAAAAATTATATGGATACTAAAAAGTATTCATATTTTATATTTTATAGGGAATATTCCACAAGGAGATTAATGTTAAATTCTTTCGTAGATTCTTAATGTCACACCTGGACCTTTAATTCATTTTTTATTTATTTAATTCTTGGCCCTAGGTTCTCTCGCCAAGGTATAAGTTGGGTCCCAGATCAAATTTGTTGACGTTTAATGTTTTTACTGAGTTTCAGACCCATGTGCGATTATGACGCAGTTGGCGGTAGCCACACAACTGGCCGTAGTGTCATGCAATTTTCCAATATTATTTTTTTATTTTTTTATCATAATTGTTATTATTTTTATTTTTATTAGTATTATTCTATATTATTATTATTCTTATTATTATTATTATTATTATTAGATTTGGTTTTATTATTACTATTATTATTATTGAAACTATTAATATTCCATTTCCAGTTCTATTATTATTATTATTATTAGTATTATTATAAGATAAAAAACAAAAAAACAAGAGAAATCCTAATTCTACTCGGCAAACCCTCCCATCCCCATAGCATACATGAGACCCCCCCCCCCACTCTTCATTTCTGTTCACTCACTATGGCCTCATGTCGCCCTCCCTGCTTGCCTACTCCGCCCCATCCAGATCCCAGTCTCCCTACGCCGACCCGCCTTCGCGCCTGTACAGATCTCCCAACTGCTCTCCCTCATGCTAGCCTCGTTGTGGCTTCCGATCACCACCACCCTCCACCTGGCCGCACCATCCAAGCCTCACTCTCACCCCCGACCACCGTGCTCTCCTCTCCCCTCCATCCCGGTCTCCGCCTGCCGACCCCCACCTGTTTCGTGCCTCCGGTTAGCCGGCCTCACCTCATACCTCCAGGACACAACTTCTCGCTTCGCCAATCCAGACTTTCCAGCAATGCCCTAGCCTCACGCCCTATAGGTCTGCACTCCCTCTCCTGCTCTACAACCAGCCGATGACCAACAGTTCACCCACCCCCTATTTTTCTCA
This sequence comes from Viscum album, assembly GCA_963277665.1. Classification (NCBI taxonomy): domain Eukaryota; kingdom Viridiplantae; phylum Streptophyta; class Magnoliopsida; order Santalales; family Viscaceae; genus Viscum; species Viscum album. Next base: position 1,000,954,429 of record OY728135.1, read on the forward strand.
ACGGTGTGCACTTGCTCCCAATGCACCTAGCCTCCAGCATTCCGCTCCAGCCATCCACGACTTCTCCGGCCCGATAAACTCGCATACGGTAGTTTTCTTTCATTTTAGTGTTTTTATTTAAGTGGTCAAACCCCGAAATCTAGAGTGCTGATTTTTACCTTTTATCTCATTGTTTTAGTTGTGTTTTTGGTCTGTAGGTAGTTCTTTTACCTTCCGTTGAAGTTTAGTTGAGTCTCCGCTTCGTTTGAGGTAGGATCCATTTGCCTTGTTCTTTAAATTTAGTAATACAGTACTTGGTTGTATTTTTTACACCCACTGAATATTAATCAGTTGTTTTTACTTTTTTTTAAAATAATTGTTTTGGTAGAAAATTATTTGTCTTTGTAGATAGTCATTGTTTGGCCAACTATTTTACTTGCTTGGTTGTTTTGACATACTTTGGGGTTAATTAATTTGGTGCAAAATGGTTCTTTTTTAGAATTTAGTTGTGTTCACCATATTGTTGTGAGTTTACATGGTATAAAAGAAATTTTTGAGGAAAACCAATCTTATGCAATTTAATTTCTTTTCATAAATTTTGAAACTAGTTCTTTTAACTTTTCAAGAAGTGCGTAATTTGTTTTAGTGGGTTGTGGGAATGCGTTTGATAAAAAATGAGTTCATTGAATGACTTTTGTTTACAAAAAGTTGTGATCGCTCATTAAAAAATTATAAAATTTTAATTGGTTATTTAAATAATTTAAATGTTTCGAATCATGTTTTGGAAATTTTTTGAAGTGCGCATGGTTTCGAATATAAATTTTAACATGTGATGTTTTTTAATTCATGCATACCAAGTGTATATTAAATGCCCAGTTGGCCCTTATGAATTTATTCTGAAATTAAAATAGTGGTTGGTTTTCCTTAAAAGGTTCCCAAGTGGACTTTTTTTTACTATGGTTGATAAAGTGATGTTCGCATGATTTTAAAATGGACTTTGAGCATGTTGTGTGTTTTATTTGGGGGATGCGCACCAAGTTTTGGTTAAGTTGCTCAGTTTTCTCTTACACATGGTTTATGACATTGAGAATCGTGTTTTGATTTTAATAAATGTGTTTGAGATGCCAAAAATGATGATTGATTTATTCAAATAGGTTTTCATGCTAAGTGCTTGTTGCGATGTCTCTTTGGAATTTGTAAAGAGTGTTTTGGAATTAAAGTGGTGATTTGCATTTATTAAATGGGCTTATCGAACTATGTTCGGTTCTAAAAAAATGGTCATTCGTGGTTAAATTCTGTGATTAATGTGAAGAATTATTTGAAATGGATTTATGGTGTGTGTGGCTTAAAAGTTGGTTTTCTAAAACGAAATGGGTTGGATTTTATGTTTACCCCTTTATTATGCCCTCTGAGTGTATTTTATAAATTCCGTATATGGTTTTATAAAGTTTTTGAATGGTATTAAAGGTGTTTTTAAGTAGATTTTTTGTCTTACTTTGGATTTAAAATGTGTTTTGAGAGGGGTTTGTTTTGGGCGTGTAAAGTTTTGTGTTTCTCTTTGAAAATTGTTTTATAAATTTTTAAGAGGTTTAGTAAATAATGTAGATGATGCGAGTTGTGTTTTGAAAACATGTCGAGGTGGTGTTTGTGTTGTTTGTTCGTTTGAATTGTTTTAAGTCCGTGTTTATGCGTTTTAGTTGTGTGGTTGTTGCAGCGTGTTGGTGATGAAAACCCATGATACTGTGGTCGTCGACTTGTGCGTGTTTGCACATATGTGCGAGGCATGACACACCATTGTGTTTGGATAACAAGCTGAGGTAGGTCCCCCACTGCACTAACCTTTAAATTTAGAATTTATTAAGTGCTTGATATTTTATTAATTTTAATAAATGAGAAATAATATAAGATAATTAATTTTTAAATGATTATTTGGTGTAAAAAGAGCCGTTTATTTTATACACAACACTTGAAATATTTTCTTGATGATCGGACACCCAGTAGTGAAAGAATGCCTGTTTTTCCTTCAAACATAATTCACGGAATTTCAAATATAGTTCTGGTTTATTGATAAATGATTTCTTTTGAAGCATGAACAAGAGTCTTGGTTCTCTTGAGAAATGAGAATTTTATTTAAAATTGGTGAAGGCACATTTGGCACTTTAATAAAATAAATTATTTTGGAAAACTCACTTTGGGGTGACTCGGGGTTGATCTTTGGTGTACATTGACTACATGAGTTGTGTGTGATGTTTGTGCTACTTGATTGACTTTGTTGACTCACCCCTTTCCTTTTTATTATACGTGTTGACATGGGAACCTGGCATAGTAAGTTAATCTTCTGAGAATGATTGATGTACTAGTTTAGATTATGTACTAGCTTGTGGCCCTTAGTGTGGATTATACTCTACTAGGGGATTGGGCCCCTCATTTAGGCCATGTAGGGAAACAACGGGCGTTAAGATTTATGATGTCATCGAGAGTAGGCATGCCTTCAGGATGAGTCACATGTATGGTACGTTCTAGATTGTTCACGAGCTCCTAGGTTCGATCCATGTTTTCTTTAGTGTTTATTTTTACGTGTCGGACGATTAAGAGGCATAGTTCGGTTGTTGGACCTTGTGTCCCACTTCTTTTCCATTGCCCTTAGTTTGTGTCGTGTGTTGTGTGTGGTTTTCCATTTGACTAACAACTAAAATTTGGATTTCTAAATTTTTCGCAAAAATTCTTTAAAATGCAATGCACCTGTTTCTTTCAAACATTAAACTTGTATTTAAATTAAAAAGGGCATTGGAATGTTACTTGTCTTAGAAATGGAAGTGTGTGTGTGGAAACCCATATTTTGTATACTTTAGTTGAAACCTGGAATTAGTAAATTTCTTTATTTCAAGGTAGTGCATTGGGAATAGTTTTTTGGGAATGCCTACTGAGTTTTAATACTCACGCCTATATCGTTTTCTTATTTTTAGTTTTGCTGCAGGTTTGACTTGAGCTTTCTCACCGTGGGTGAGAGTTGGTTGTGGATTTGTGAGCGACTCCTGAAGTCGTGAGGATTTTTGGTCGTGGGCAGGTTAGTTGGTTGTTTTTGTGGTTCTTTCTTTTCATGATGTTAATTTAGTTCGTGTTATTCTACTTTTCCACTGCATTATTTATTTTCACTATGCAAAATCATTCTCAATTGCCCTTTATTAATGCCCTGGAACTTGTCACCAGCCCGGCAGGATTGGGAACGCCTCTCGAGCAATGTCGCGGACCACCTCAGGTGACCAGTTCAGGGTTGACCAGGGATGGTTCATGACAAAAATGGTATCAGAGGAAGGTTCTTATTATTTGGAGTGTTTGGTAGATGGAGATTAGGATTGTCAGGACTCGAGTGGTAGGTACAAGAAGAATGTCATGAACCATCGCCCATTCTGAACCTCGAGTTGTCAGGGGTAGTCCAGGTTTTTGAGTATTATGCTTTTGTTTTGGGATTGAGGAATGAAAATGGAGGTGGACCAGTGTCTTGCCGTGACCTCACATGGAGTGGTGACCCATGTGGAGTTCGACCGCACGGTTGAGCTTATCCTAGTCATTTACGCTTTCTTAGGGTGTTACTCCCTACCATGTTTCCAAGTTAAGCGTAATTTCTAGTTCATCATCCTGATGGTTTGTTATAAGTTGGGTTTTGTTTTGGTTCTGATTGATGTAAGCGTTTTTTTTAAATGAAAAAGGAAAATGATTTTTGGAAAATTGAATTTGGTTTGAAAAGTGGGTTTGGTATTTGGGAAGTTGCCTTGAAGAAAGGCAGTTTTGAAATCTAATGTGAAAAATGGATTTTTGTGTTGTGTTTTTATTTTTTTAGTTTTTTTTTGTTGGATGTTTTTGGATGAAAATGATTTCAATGATATTGCTTCGGCTTGATATTAGTTTTGGCTCTGTGTTTTATATGTTGTTAAGAAAATGTCACCGAGAAAGATCCCCAGAGTTTCTGATAATTCATGCCCATTTTTTAGTCCTTCTCGGACATTGTCTGTACTTAATGGTGATCGGGGTCCGTTAAAGGTATGTATGTGGTTTGAAGAGGTCTAGTGTGCTTTTAGGATGTTGGGAACTTCTGAAGTTGTCAAGGTGTGTGCCGTTTTGGGCATGTTCGAAGGTCCATCCCTGGACGAATGGGGGTTGCTCGCCCCACCATCAATGCAAGTTGGGATGACGTGATATGTCTTTAAATTCATCTTCATTCGATGGTTTATACCTAAAGAGGTGTAGAAAAATTAAAGGGAATAGCTCATGTGTATTCAACAAGGCCAACGGATGGTGAAGGAATGTGTTGACCATTTCAAGGAACTTGTGTCCTTTTCTCAGGAGGTAGCATCACAGGATTTGATGAAGACTTCTCTCCTCATCAGGGGTCTTAGTCTAGAGATCATGGGGTGGGTCCTCCTTTCTAAGGACCATCATTTCAAGAAGCTGGTGGATGAGGCATTCCTAGCTGAGCTGCTCTCCGGAGCGCAGGTTCTTAGCAATCTAGTGAATTCAGTTTCTCTTGAAGGTTCCCCATCTGGCGAGCAGAGTGTACCAGAGGGACCTGTTTATAAAGATTCCTCTACAATGGTTCTAGATTCCACTTCATTAGACTGTTCATTTGTGTGTCACTAGTGTGGCTGGTTCCGGCACGTGAAGTCGGCATGTCGTATCCCTCTGAAGATGTATCATTGTTGTAGTTGTCTAGGTCACTTGGACAAGTTCTACAGGAAGCTTTGCATGAAGAAAATGTTGTGACCAAAGAAATTCCAGTGCCTGAATGTGAGGCAGGGGATGCTTCATCCATCAGAGCCCGAATCACAGGTCTTGGGGTGAAGCTCGCGCACAGTTAGGAGTTTCTAGGGGTGTGGAGCCTCGGTTCGGGTTTTGTGATCTGTGTTGGCAGTGGAACATTTAAAGTCTTTTCGTTCTTATTTTCTGTTGAAAGAGTTTTTACGTGGTTTTGAGTTCATTGTTTTGTCATGAAGTTATGATGGACTTGTTATATTGTAATCCAACTAGTTTTGATCATCTAATCATGGTTTTTTGAATCTTTTTTTTTTCTTAAAAGTGTGTTTGGACCTTGTATGGGTTGATCTCGGTTTAGTTGTGTTTGTTTGGAAGTGTAAGTGCCTACGGAGGAGTCAAGGATTGTGGTTATGCTTGAATTCATTGTTTGGGATTATATACATCTCGGAGGTTTTTCTCCTAGTGTTGGGGTTTTCTGGTCTAGGTTGAGAGTTCCAATTTTCAACTGAGGTGTTGTTCGCTCGTGCTATATAAGTTAGTTTAGATTGATTGGGAGTTTCTGCGTCCCCCCCCCCCCCTCGTCCCGTGGTGGTATGTTTGAGTGTTAAATTTCCGCATTAGTTGAAATATTGTGGTGGGGAGAACCCTATCATGTTCTCCTGTTCTCATATGGTGTGGTTCCTTTCAGTTTCAGTCGGGCATGGACTCTTGTTTTGTCTATTATTCAACCGAGTGACTTTTTGGGGGAAGAAAGTGTATGTGGTGGGGAGAGTTGTCACATCCCAACCTTTAATTCAATTTTTATTTATTTAATTATTGGCACCGGGTTCTCTCGCCAATGTCTAAGATGGGCCCTGGATCAAATTTGTTGACGTTTAATGTTTTTACTAGGTTTTGGACCCCTACGCGGTCACCGCATGGTTGGAAGTAGCCGCGTAACCGGCCCTAGTGTCGTGCAATTACCCATTATTATTATTATTATTATTATTATTATTATTATTATTATCATAATTTTTATTATTTTTATTATTATCATTATTCTATATTATTATAATTATTATTATTATTATTATCTTTGGTTTTTTTATTACTATTATTATTATTATTGAAACTATTAATTATATATTGCTGGTTTTATTATTATTATTATTATTATTATTATTATTATTATTATAAGATAAAAAAACAAAAAAAACAAGAGAAACCCTAATTCTACCTGGCAAACCCTCCCATCCACGTATCATGCGCGAACCCCCCACCCCCCACCCCCCACCCCCCTCTTCATTCATGTTTTTGCACTTAGGCCGCAAGCCGCCCTCCCTTCTTGACTCCACTGCCCCGTCCAGATCCCAGCTGCCCTATGCCGACCTGCCTCTGCACTCGCACAGATCACCCAACTGCTCTCTCTCACGCCGGCCTCGTTGTGGCTTCTGGTCGCCACTACCCTCCACTCGGTCGCACAGTCCCAACCTATCTCTCATGCCTCGACCTCCGTGCTCGCCTTGCCCTTCCAACCCATCCCCCGTCTGCCAACCCCCACTTGAGTCGTGCCTCTGGTTAGCCGGCCTCACCCCATACCTCCAGTCCATATCCTCTCACTTCGCTAATCTGGATCGGCTAGAGACACCCTGGCCTCATGCCCTGCAGGTCCATGCTCCCTCTCCTGCTCCCCAACTAGTCGATGGCCAGTAGTTCACCCACCCCCTGTTTTGCTCCATGGTGTGCACTCAGTCCCAGCGCACCAGGCCTCCAGCCTTCCTCTCTAGCCAGCCATGACTTCTCCGACCCGATAAACTAGCATGTGGTAGTTTTCTTTCATTTTTAGTGTTTTTATTTAAGTGGTCAAACCCCGACGTCTCAAGTGTTGATTTTGCGCTTTTATCTCGTGGTTTCAGGTGTGTTTTTGGTCTACAGGCAGTTCTTTTACCTTCCATCAAAGTTTAGTCGAGTCTATGCTTCGTTTGAGGTAGGATTCCTTTACCTTGTTCTTTAAATTTAGTAATACAGTGATTTCTTGTATTCTTCACACCCACTGAATATTAATCAATTATTTTTACTTTTATTTTTTATAATAATTGTTTTGGGAGAAAATTATTTGGCTTTTTAGATAGTCATTGTTTGTCAAACTATTTTACTTGATCAGTTTTTTTGACATGCTTTGAGATTAATTAATTTGATGCAAAATGGTTCTTTATTTAGAATTTAGTTGTGTTCACCATATTGTTGTGATTTTACATGTTATAAAATAATTTTTTGAGGAAAACCAATCTTATGCTATTTAATTACTTTTCATAAATTTTTTCAACTAGTTCTTTTAACTGTGCAAGCGGTGCATAATTCGTTTTAGTGGGTTGTGGGCATGCGTTTGATCAAAAATGAGTTCTTTGAATGAATTTTGTTTACAAAAATCTATGCTCACTCATTAAAAATTGTTTATAAAATTTTAATTGGTTATTTAAATAATTTTAATGTTGTGAATCACGTTTTGGAAATGTTTTGAAGTGATCATGGTTTTGAATGTAAATTTTAACATGTGATGTTTTTTTAAGTCGTGCATACCAAGTGTTTATTAAATGCCTGGTTGGCCCTTATGAATTTATTCTGAAATTAAAATGGTTGTTTGTTTTCCATAAAAGGTTCCCAAGTGGACTTATTTTGACTGTGGTTGATAAAGTGATGTGTGCATGATTTTAAAATGGACTTTGAGTGTGTTGTGTGTTTTATTTGGGGGTTGCGCACGAAGTTTTGGTTAAGTTGCTCAGTTTTCTCTTACACATGGTTTTTGACTTTGAGAATCATGTTTTGATTTTAATAAATGTATTTGAGATGCCAAAAATGATGATTGATGTTTTCAAATAGGTTTTCATGCTAAGTGCTTGTTGCGATGTCTCTTTGGCCTTTGTAAAGAGTGTTTTGGAATTAAAGTGGTAATTTTCATTTATTAAATGGGTTTATCAAGCTGTGTTCAGTTCTCAAAAAAAATGGTCATTCATGGTTAAATTCTGTGAGTAATGTGGAGAATGATTTGAAATGGATTTATAGTGTGTGTGGCTTAAAATTTGGTTTTCTAAAAAGAAATGGGTTGGATTTTAAGAGTACCCCTTTATTATTCCCTCTGGGTGTATATTATAAATTGTGTATGTGGTTTTATAAATTGTGTGAATGGTATGAAAGGTGATTTTAATTATATTTTTTGTTGTGATTTGGATTTAAAATGGGTTTTTAGAGGGGTTTGTTTTGGGAATGTAAAGCCTTGGGTTTCTCTTTGAAAATTGTTTTATAAATTTTTAAGTGGTTTAGTAAATAATGTAGATGATGCGAGTTGTGTTTTGAAAACATGTCAAGGTGGTGTTTGTGTTGTTTGTTCATTTGAATTGTTTTAAGTCTGTGTTTATGCATTTTGGATGTACGATTGTTGTAGCGTGTTGGGGAGTAAAACCCACGATACTGTGGTCATCGACTTGTGTGTGTTTGTGCATTTTTGCGAGGCGTGACACGCCATTGTGTTTGGACAATGAGCCAAGGTAGGTCCCCCACTACACTCGCCTTTAAATTCATAATTTATTAATTTCTTGATATTTTATTAATTTTAATAAATGAGAAAAAAATATAAGATAATTAATTTTTAAATGATTATTTAGTGAAAAAAGAGCAGTTTATTTTGTTTACGACACTTGAAATATTTTCTTGATGAATGAACACCCAGTAGTGAAAGAATGCCCATTTGGACTTTAAAAATAATTCATATAATTTCAAATGCATTTCTAGTTTATTGATAAATTATTTCTTTTGAATTGTGAACAAGTTTTTTGGTTATCTTGATAAATGAGGATTTTATTTAAAATTAGTGAAGGCCCATTTGGCACTTTAATAAAATAAATTATTTTGGAAAACTCTCGTCGAGGGGACTCAGGGGTGATATTTGGTGTACGTTGACTGCATGAGTTATGTGTGATGTTTGTGCTAATTGATTGACTTTGTTGACTCGCCCCTTTCCTTTTTATTATACATCTTGACATGGGAACTTGGCATAGTAAGTGAATCTTCTGAGAACAATTGTTGCACTAGTTTAGATTACGCACTGGCTAGTGGCCCTTAGTGTGGATTATACTCTGCTAGGGGATTGGGCCCCTTAGTTTGGCCATGTTGGGAAACACTGGGCGTTAGGGCTTCATGACTTCATCAAGAGTAATCATGAATTCAGGATGAGTCACATGTATGGTACGTCCTGGATTGTTCACGAGCTCCTAGGTTCGACCTATGTTTTCTTTAGTGTTTATTTTTACATGGCAGATGATTGAGTGGTCTAGTTCGGTTTCTAGCCCCTATGTGCCAATTCTTTTCCATTTCCCTTAGTGTGTATTGTGTGTGGTTTTCCATTTAAATAACAACTAAAATTTGGATTTCTAAATTGTTCGTGAAAATGCTTTAAAATGTAATGCACCTGTTCCTTTCAAACATTAAACTTGTTTTTAAATTAAAAAGGGAAATGGGTTGTTACTTGTCTTGGAAATGGAAGTGTGTGTGTGTGGAAACCCATATTTTGTATACTTTAGTTCAAACCTAAAATTAGTAAATTTATTTATTTAAAGTTAGTGAATTGGGAATAGTTTGTTGGGCACGCCTTCTAAGTTTTAATACTCACACCTATAGTGTTTTCCTGTTTTTAGTTTTGTTGCAGGTTTGACTTGAGCTTTCTCATTGTGGGTGAGAGTTGGTTGTGTATTAGTGAGCGAATCTCGTAGTCGTGAGGATTTTTGGTCGTGGCTAGGTTAGTGGGTTGTTGTTGGCCATTCTTTCTTTTTGTTCTGTTAATTTACTTCATGTTATTCTACTTTTCTACTGCATTATTTATTTTTACTGGGTGAAATCATTCCCAATTTTCCTTTATTGATGCCCTGGCACTTGTCGCCAACCCAGAAGGATCAAGAATGCCTCCTGGGCCATGTCGCGGACCGGCTCAGATGACCGGTTCAAGGTCGACCTAGGTTGGTTCATGACACATAATATAAAGAGAATTATTAAAATCTATTTCTTATCAATATTGATGGAAGTCGTGTTGATTTTTAATAATAGTTCACTGGATGAAGGGTTTCATCTTTATCGAATGTATTTCTTTCATTTTTAATTACTAATTGAACTTAAATAACTATTTTATATAGGTTTAGAAAATTTTATAAATATTTTTTTCTTTCTATATTATATGTCACTATAGAATGGATTTCAAAAATAATATTATCATGTTTTTATTATATTTTTGATATATTTAATGTATTTTCTTAACTATTTGACTATTTTTTTAACTGCTCTGATATTTTATGTGCTAAAATGCTAACTTGGTTTATTATATTAACTTGTAAAAAACATGAATGTTCTTTATACTTATATTTATTGATATGTTTACACAAGAAGATTTAAAAGTTATTTCATTAGTAAGCATGAGTTAACTATTTTATATTTTTTTACTTAGATGTGTTATCATAATGTTATTATTTCACATTATAAATTGTTTTCATTCCATAAATATATTTGATATCTTTATGCTTAGTTTTAGGGGGACTAATATTGAATAGAATATGCTTAAATATTTTATATTGAGTTGAACTGTTAGTATTATAAATTTAATTCATTGAAAATATTTATTCCATTATGGAATTTTTTTTATATTTTGTGTGGCTCCTTGAAGCTCATTGTTCTATATTTTTAAAGGAATGTTTTTTAAGGGAGATTTTATCATTGCATGGGTTTTAGAAAGATTTATTTTTTCTTAAATAATATCTTGTTAAGAGTTATATTTAGTTTTAAAGGGGGAATGGAGAATTATTATTATGGCTTTTCTTTATTATTGAAATCATGTTAGTTATATTCAATATTATTCATTGAATCATATTGTATTAATTTTTCTCTATTATTCATCGAAAGGGGCTGATATGTTTTCATACTCTATGTTATTATATTTTATTCCTTTAAAATGGGTGAATGTATTTATTATATTCTGTTATCTATTTTTATTTGATCTACCCTTCATTATTTTAACCCTTTTTATCACTACAAAAAAAAGGGGATATTATATTGAGAAATTTTGGGTTTTCAAAATTCTATATTTTTTTAATAATAATCCCTCTTTTTAACTAGGTGGAGAGGGAGCCCTTACATGACCCAAAGGCCCATTGGCACAAAGGCCCGAAATATATATCCCGAACGCCCATCATAAAAATGCCCAGTATATAGACTGAAGGCCCAAGACTCTAAACTTAAACATCCCCTCTCACCTCCCTTAATTTGTCTAATCCATCTTGTTCTCCTAACATCACATTTATGGCCCATCATCATGGACTCTCTGAATGGAATCTTGAACAATTTTGTACTAGAGACTCTATGAATGAACCTCCACATCCATCCTAATCACAATAGAATTCTTTTTCACCTTCATAAACTCCACGGATCAAGGAATTCTCTAGAACAAGTCTTGAATAATCAACATTAATGACTCAGAGGACCAGTGGCCAAAACTCCCAGATACATGGATTTAAATCCCAATTTGGTTAAATAGTACTACTGTTATAGTACCCTACTACATTACCATGGAAATTTTCCCCTACCCAGTGTTGAGTGGCTCCTTGAAACTTTATTTTTATTTTAAAAATTAATCCATACATCTCTATTCATTATAATTTTATTATGTTTAATTTTTTTTCAACATTTATTGTTTTTATAGCGCTTACAATTTCAAATTCTATAAATATTCAAGTTGGAACTTAAATTAAAATTGGATATCATAATGTCTTTTTAGTTTTCTTAGTTCTCATTATTTTGATCATATCATGATCTATAAATCAAAAACTTTCATGCCACTTGTTTATTTGGATTGATATAATGATTATCAATATTTTCTTCAAATAAAAGGAAGTATAAATTGATCATTTTGGTGTTAGTAATTTGTTCTCAATCCACCACAAGATTAATATCATATTTTTGTAGTTTTTTATAATATTTTATACTATTTTTTAAATGATATATTAATATGTATAAGTTATATTGAGCTGATGTTTGAGGTATTGTAAATTTAATTGTATTTTCTCTAAATATTAGTCAACTCAACATAAAGTAGAATTTTTGTTTTATAGGCTCTTATATTGGATTGAACCATCTAATATCAAGATTTCAAAAAATTACAGACCATATATCTTATGAAGCGGATATATTTTGAGTAGTTGATATATCTTATAAAATATTAAATATATCTTATACATAGAATATATCTTATGAAGTGAATGTATATTACAAAATCTACTATCTTTAAATTTTAATATATCTTATGATTTCCAGTATCTTATGAAATACTAGAATATATTTTGAAATTCTTGAATTTATTATGGAGTTGAAATATCTTATGAAATTCTAGAATAACTTATGGAATTAAGTATCTTAAATTTATAAATTAAATATCATATACATTATACCTACATAAGAATAAATCAAGAAGAATATATTTCTATTGAATAATAGTTAAGCCTCATATGTAGGAATCTAAAAAGATGACTTATTGTGAGCTTTGAAATATCATTATATATTATAGTATGTAGTTTGTATTAAATATCAATTTTGATGAATTTACAAAGCTCTCCTCAATGGAATTTGATCAGAATATCAAGATCTTGTCCATATGTGGAATAAAAGAATACCCCCTCATGAATTCATTATGTAATATTCCATGATAATAAGAAACTATTCCCATGAAAAAACTAACACAAGATAATAAAAACTTGTATCATACGTGATAATAAGATAAAACATTTTTTTATGTTGTACAGGATATGATGTGGCTATAATAGATAGAATTATTATACACATGAAGATCACTACATCCAGAAGAATCATTTTATGATATTAGATGATTTGAGAGTATGATAATGGGATATCTAAATTTTCGAAGTTACAACATGTCAAACCAGTTTTGTCGACTATTTATCGTATTTTATGACATCTTAAGTCGCAACTTGTGATTTGTTATTTTTTCCCCTTAGTTTACATATTTATATCTACAGTAATGATATCTAGATTATTCATGATGGTTTATCAGTTTCATATTTATTATTATATTCTAATAAAGATGGTTGAAGATGTTGTGAAGATTTTGATGCAGGATAGAGAGATGAATATGCTTCAATGGTTTAATGACATTTTATGATATCTAGAATATCATATTTAAGATTTAAAAAGTTGGTTACTATTATTTATTTTAAATTCAAATGTTTTGATTATTATAGTAATAATTATAGAGATATTTTGAAGTTGTTCAATGAATTGAAGATTATAAATTTATGGAAGTTGACTTGGTATATTTAAATGGATATTTTAATTTGAAACTATTTTTCAAATAAAAACAACATATAATGTATACTCAATTTTCAAAGGGAGATTCACTGAATATTTTACATTAGTATTTTTAATTATAAAAGGAGGAAGAATGAGTTGAAACAACCAGAATTATTATTATATATATATATTCTACAGTGTTTAAGGATAATTAATATAACTTCTAAAAAGTCAAATATTACTTTATTTCTACTATAAATTTTTCTACCTACAAAAACTAGAGAAGAGATAATTTTGTAGATCACGTATTATCTCACTACTTCTATCACTCGACAGAAGGAGGAATGAAGTTTGTGCTGCATTAAATAAAATCATGTTGTTTTTGTTGTACCCACTGAAGATCATCTATAGTGAAGTATTATTTAGAAGTTCAACATAAATTATTATTCATTTTATGGAGTAATACTATATACTTTTAGTTTTTGTTGTCAATTGTGAACTTTAACTTCTAAAACTCTATATCTCATTCTTTTTTTACTTAAGTAAAAATTGATTGTACTCAGTTGTGGATTAATGTATCAACTACGTTTACTTAGTGGTAAAGGTACCCTATAAATTAATCTTAATTCCTAGTAAAATACATGTTGTGATAATTATATGCTTCTTTTACTCTATTGTTTTATCCTTGAGAAAATTATATGAATAAAAATCATCAAGCTCACACCATGTATCACCCCCCCTATTTCAAGTAAGAAACCCTTTTTTTATGATTTTTAAGTGCGTAAAGTTTTTGGGTGATGTTTGAGAGGTTTTAGAATATTTTTAGAATGTTTCAGGGGATTTTATAAGGGTTCATGGTTAGTAGAAACTGTGAAACTCCTATAGGAAACTGTGCAAGGTGAAATAGGGGCTTTTGGGTAGGTGTACAGTTTCTCTAAACCGTGTGGCCCCCAAGGAGAAACCTTGCAAAGTGGGATAGATTTATTTTTCATGGTTGAAACGAAGTTTTCCTAATAGTGTGGGACAACTATTTTAGTTTCTTCTTAAGGTATAGGTTGGTGCATGGTTAGCGCACAGTTTTCTTAACTATGCGACTAATCATGCATGGTTGAAAATTTATATCCTAAAAAAGTAGATCTCGTTATGGATTTGATCTAAATCCCTTGTTTTCCCCCATTTCAACCCTAACCCAATATTTATTCTTCCAAAATTTTGTTTGGTCTTTCCCCATTGATTTAGGAGTGATCCGAAGGTTTTTCTTGATGCATCAAAGCTTGATTCCATTGTTAAATCTTTATATTTGGTGGTTTTTCTTATATCTACTTTTCTTCCCTCTCTTAGAATCTTAGATATAGTAATATGTGGATATATCTATGGTTTTTTATGCTAATAATGATGATATATGTCTGTGTTGATTATAGGTAAAGAAATCTAAGGTGTGTTTTTGGAGTTTCAACCCGGTTTTGTTGGTGTTTTCATGCCATTCTTCTTTTCCACCATAATTTTCAAGGTGGGTGGATTCACTCTCAACTCCTATTCGTATAAATATAAGTCTTAGTTTAAAATTGATTCTTTTTTATTGAAATTAATTGTTAAATTTTTTATAAATTATTAAAGGAATCTTTTTTTGGTGACGGTTTATGGAATTATAAAAATTGGTTGTTTGGGTGGAAAGTGGAAACGATTGCATGATTTTAAATGATGATTTTAAAATGGTTATTTGATTTTGATGCATGGAAATTTTTTTTAAATAACAGGATGGTATTATTGAATTTTTTTGGAAAGTATGGTTTGGAATGTGGTTGGATTAAATGGTTAAGCGTGAGTTGAATGGGATGGATAATGGTCGTGAATTGCCGCCACCAATGGGATAGGTTATGGATGTGCAGTTCCACCATAAATGGTAATAAAAATATTGTGTGGTTGATAGTGTGTGTGTGTGTGTGTGTGTTTTTGATTATGTGAAATGGAATGGGTTATTCCAACATGTAAATTTTACTTGGTTAAATGAATCACTTTTTTCCTTGGAAATTGGTTTTTCTTTTTTGGAAACTGTTTTTCTATAGAAATTGTTTTATATTATGAAATAAACTATTTTCAATTGTTTTATATAAATTTTTTATTTAAATTAATTTATATAAATGTGAAACCATGTTTTATACTAGTGGAATTGGTAGGTAATTCATTTTTGTAAATCCTACTTAGTTTCAATACTCATCCATACTTTGGCATTTTGCTGCTTTTGTAGATATTGTTTATTATAACATAGGAAAAGGTAAAGTATCATGCTTCATTAGTGGTGATTCATAATACTTGGAATGTATTTTGGAGTTGGATAATGGATAATGTTTGGAGCTTTGGATTTATGTATGTGAGTCCTTGAGTTTTTTGTTTAGTTTTCTTCTTTTTACTTTGATGATTAGTAGTGTTCCATTGTGGTGCCATGTTTTAGTTTGGTTTTGATAACAATGGTATTAATTTGAGTGTTCCTTTTATTATGGAATTTTTGGTTGGGTTGTTTTATTTTCTCAAAGTCAAAATCTTCACATAATTTTATTGAATACCTTAGCATGTATTACTAGCCTTTAGTTCCTTGGGGATTTTGCTTAATTCCAAGTAATGTTCCATTGATTTCTCAAGACAATGAGGTGGGGCATGATGTTACAAGTGGTATAACCATGTTTGGTCCTTGAATTACAAGTGTAATTAGTTATGGTCAGTCATCATATCTTTTGGAAAAAAAATTAGTTTGTTTTCCTTGGAGTTTATAATCATTATGGTTAGTGTTAGAGTTGGGATGGTAGAAAGAAGTAGAATTGTCAGAACTTGAGATGTTGAGAATAAAAAGATGTAGCTAAACTTATTATTCTAAAATTCAAGTTACCAGGTATTTGAGTACATAAGTTTTGTGGAGACACTTATAGGATTTTTAATCTCATTATCATGGGTTTATCCAAGGAGAAGAGCATGACATGCATTTTATAAATGACTTCCCACTAGGAGTTCATATTTCATTTCAAGTAATGATTTATGATTTGGTAAAAAATGTTTATTTTTGGAATGTGTTAAACTTTTTTTCAGATGTGATAATTTGAAAAAGTCATGATAATTTTATTTTGAAAATGGTTTTATTTTCAAAATATTGGTGGACTTTTCAAAAAGAGTTGAAAATTGAAAGTGTTGAATTTTGGAAAGCAATGTTGTGATGGTTATGATGTGGTATAATTTTAAATTTTTAATCATTTAGTTTCTTGAGATTGAGACTTATGGAATTTTTTGTGTTTATAGAAAATGAAACCTAGTATGCATCATAGGAACCAACTGGAGGAAGCTGCTAAGAACGTGGTTGCACCTAATCCATAGGTGAACTAACAACTAGTTTAGAGTATAGTCCAAGCCTTTTAGGCTGTAGATAAAGGAAATAAGAGGGATGAACCAAGAAAAGTGAATCATTCTGTATAGTTCCAAAAGTAGAACCCACCCATCTTTCAGGTTTATTAGTAACCAGATAAGGCAGAGGTGTGGCTGAATAGGATGAATTAAATCTTGGATTTCCTTGTCACACCAACAGAGCTGAAATTAAAGTTGGTGACATATATTTTTTAGGATATTTCATTCCAATGGTGGGATTTAGTAGTTCAGGATAAATTAGACCAAGGTCAGGCATGAGAGGATTTTGAAGAATTATTCAAAAAATAATTCTATCCTCATAAAATTAGGATTTCAATAATTATTGACTTATTTAACTTGAAATAATAGTGTCTCACAATGATAGATTATGCGGATAAATTTATGAATTTAGTCCTATTTTCACCTAAAGTTGTTGCTAATGCATCCTTGAAGGTGAGAATAATTGAATTAGGGCTGAGGTAGGAGATTCGCTCGAAGATTTTTATGCTCTATATAACATATTATACAAATATAGTCAATATAGTGACAGTGGCGAAATGGGAAATCTCATGAATTATGGGAGGAGGAAGCATGTTGATACCTATGGGAAATTTTGGGAACTATAATTTTGGGAGTAAGAGGAATATGTGAACTTATTTCTAAGGCATTGAAATGGCATAGAATCAAATTTTTGGATTAGTGAATCTTCCTCCAAGAACTAAAAGCAATCCAGTATGTTTCTATTGTGTTTCTTTGGACTACATGAATCGAGATTGTACAAAATCATCTAGAGCATGCCACAATTGCAATCACGTGGGAATATTTAGTGCTATTGTCACAGTGCTAAGAGGTCGGTTGTTTGGGATGCATCACATGTGTCACAGACATCATATGATTTGACGGATCGAGGTCAGCAGAATACCTCTCAATAGTAGAATGAAGCTAGCCATGGTGTTACCTATAATTCCATGACTCCTCAGTAAGGGTACTCTCAATAGGGTAAAAAGGAACAAAGTGTGGCAAGTAAGAAATTATATGAAGATAAGCTAGTTATTTTGGATGATCAGTCTGGACCATCAACAATACAAGGTATGATTCTTTTAAATTATACCCTTATGAAAGATTTATTTGATACAGATGCATCCCATTCATTTATTGCTTCTCAAGATTTTAAATTTATGAGTTTAAATGTTGAGATGATGTCTCTTGTGTTGAAACGTCAATCTCCTCTTAGTCAAAGAGAATGTTAAGCCTTTATATGTAGAGAACATTTGATAACTATTGATGGAGCTAAGTTGATATGGGATTTCTTAGTTCTTGAGAAGGATGTTTATAATATAATCCAAGCTATGGATTGGTTGAAAACATTCAAGGCTCACATTGAATGTTATACTAGAATGGTTAGTTTCATGAATGATGATGGCATTGGACATCTCTTTAAAAGAGACCAGAATGTAAAGGTAGGTTCAGTGGGCTTGATGGCACCATCAGTTTGAATGATCTCATACCACTTGGAAGAGATGAATTTCGAATCAATGGAAGAGATTGAGAATAGAAGTTTTCCAGTGGTGTTTGAACAATTTATGGATGTTTTTCCTAAAAATATCTAAGGGTTTCTACCCACAAGAGAAGTGTAGTTTACGATTTATCTTCTTCTAAGGACCAATCCTATTTAACTTCCATCTTATCAGATGGAACCAAGAAAATTAAGTGAGATTAATGTGTATGTTGTGACCAACTCGGGTCTCCATCCAACCAATGCTTGACCCAGTCCATAGCAAGGTTTGATGGGAACTACCAATCTACATGGGTTGGCACAAGTGCCCGAGTATCAAAAGTAAATTTTGGGAATGATTTACCTAAATATGTATATAAATGCAAATACCAACAATATAGTATAACCAAAAGTGGGAAGTCACAACCAAAGAAGCTTTTACCCAAAAACCAGAATTTGACTTACATGTTAAAATCAAAACCCAAAAAAACTATAAAGTTCGGTGACCAAAAACCATCTCAAAAACAACCACTTGGGATGAGGATACCACCTTCAAGCCATCTCCACGACACCGCACCAAGAAGGGCAGCTAGAAACCCAAACCACCAGTTCCAAAAACTTTACTTTTACCTGTATCATACATAACCAAGTCTACTTACACCCAAAGGTCTAAGTAGGGTGTGAGATAAAAACCAATAGGATTCCATCGAGAAAATATTTCAAGCACAAATATTAAATGAAAAATACAGTTGCATGTTTAACAAATGGAAAGAAATAAATGCTTAAACAATTTTAATGAAAATAGTTTAAAGGATAACAACTTTAAAGAAAAAAAGTTAAATTAAAACACACACACACTTAATTTTAATATAAACCAAATGTTGCATCGTATGCCAATAGTGATCATAAATTAAACAAGGAGCACCAAATATGGGAGAATCACTATAGGTACTAGAAAAAACGGGGACCCTAGAACATCGTATCTTGATGAAAAGTGGTGTAGGAACCACGACAATGTGTTATCTCATGAACAAGCCACTAGTATGGGAAACACCCAAAACTTAGTGGTCTCTAATCACCATCCCAACATTTAGTTGGTGTTATAATCATCAATCTAGCTTTGTGAAATTAGGACAATGCCACTTCCATGTCACTAGTAAAATAGTCCTAGTGTTTTCACCTAGTCACCTGGCTTCCCATTGGTGCTCAAGAGGTTTCAAGTCCATGTCATATGTCAAATTCAAATAAACAAAAAAAAATGAGGCACTACCTTTACCCAACACCACCCTTTCACAACCAAATTCCATTTTAAAATAATACACACACCAAAAATCTTTAAAAACCTAATATGCATCCCTTACACAATTAAATAAACCAACTATACAGTTAAAATGACCATTTTCATGATTTAACAAACCACTAGAAAATTTACCAAAAAATTTTCAAAATGTGTCGCATGACTCAAAATACCAAAAACTCACTCAAATGTTCTTTTATGACTAAAAACAAATTGATGCTACACCAAAACACAAATTTCACCCTTTTCATGCTCTAACAAACTAACTACACAGTTTATAAAACACTAATAAACAACTCAACATGGGTTTTCACAGAAAATTGCACACATATTGTATAAACATGCTACTAACCAATCAAATGTGTATTAAGTATCTAAAAAAAAATTCACATAACACAAACTAATAAATAAACATACTCAATTAATTAAACTCACAAATTAATTCTTCAAATAATAGGTATACATGGAATCACCTACATCGGTGTAGACAAACTTCACAACTTGGTGTGAAAACTTTTTTGCATGTCAATTGCACCTAAACCACACGAATAGACCCTAAAAAAAGTATCGAACCATTTTCATCAAAAAAACAACCAAAATCCAAAACTCTAACCTAAAAACCTACCAAAAAAGGGGAAACAACCAACTGAGGTGAAACACACCTGCAAAAAGGGAGCGGGAGGATAACTGAGCAAGAGGGAGGGCTTCTGAAGGTGTTTTGTGTTAGCTAGAGCCTTTCCGGAATGGGGAACGACTAAGGGAGCAGTGGACGAGGTGATGTGTGAGGCAGAATGGATGACACGTGGCAGGTTCACCGGATGAGAGGAGAGGAACCAGTCCTAAACACCGGAGGAGGAGAGAGCAGCGCCTAAGGGGGGAGGACCCAGCTGCAACATAAGTAGGTTTTGTGGGAAGGGTTGTTGAGCCGTTTCATAAGGGGAAGGGTTGGGGTGGGTGTGGAAGAGGAATAGAGGAGAGTGAAGCAAAGAAAGATATAAAAAAAAGATATAAAAAAATAAAATAAAAAAGATAAAACCTATAAAAAAACTAAGTCCTCTTAATTATAATTAGAATAATTAGCAATAAAAATATAAATAATCATGTTGATAATTTTTCATAATAATGATAATGGATTAATAAAAAAATAACCTAATTAAAATATTATGAAAATAATAATAATAATATTTACTTAATAAAATATTAACAATAATTATAATCTTAAAAATGTTAATAATAATAACTTAATTAAATTATTAGGAATAATAATAATAATAACCTACTTAAATAATATTATTATTAATATTATTATAATCGTCTTTAATTCACTTTATTTTCCTAATTTATTTTTTTCTCACTTAATCAACCACCCCATTAATTAATTAATTAATTAATTAATTATAATAATTTTTTGTTGAATGTTAAGAAAGCTATATGGTGACCCGGAGAAACTGCATGACTTTGGTCATGCCCTGTCCAGACGTCAGACACTGTCACGGCTAAAACATCCATTTATCAGAAAAAACAACAAAAACTCAACTGAGTCTTGGTCCAAACCTAAAAAAAAGTTTTAAATCCATATAAAATTATAAGAAAAAAATATGAATGAAATTATTACTGAAGTCTGAAATCTGAGTGTGACAATTCTCCCCACCATGAAAACTTTCCACCCTCAGAAAGTTAACTCGAAGGCTGGTCGGAGAATAATAATGGGTACTACTGGTCAACCCATGACTTCTACTCCCAAGTCTCATTCTCATCATTTCCATGCTTCCACAGGATATGGACCAATGGAATGGAATTTCCATAAAGCACCTTATCTTGGGAATCCTCTATCTGCACTGGCTTCTCAAACACTGATAAATCGTGCTTTATCTCTAACTCTTTATAGTTCAGCACATGAGACGGATCCATATTATACTTTTTCAATTGGGATACATGAAATACATTTTGAATTGACATCAACTAAGAAGGTAAATCTAACCTATATTCCACATTTCTAATCCTCTTAGTGATATTGAAAGGCCCGACATACCTCGGCGTCATCTTTCCCTGCTTTCCCAAACAACAGTGACCCAAGCGAGGGGCCACCTATAAGAACACACGATCACCCACATAAAACTCAAGATCTCGATGCCTCTAATCAGCATAATATTTTTGGCAACTCTGAGATATCAATAACAGATGCCTGATTAACTTGACTTTCTCAGACATCTCCTGCACATGGCTCGGTCCCAAAAGTGAGGTCTCTCCTACCTCATCTCAACATAAAGTAGACTGACATAGATGACTATAGATCACCTCAAATGGTACCATTAGAATAGAGTATTGGTTACTATTATTATAAGTGAACTCGACCAATCCCAAATGGGTATCCTATAATCCTCTGAAATCTAACACACATACATGAAGTATGTCCCCCAGAATCTGATTTGGATGCTCTATCTGACCATCCATTTAAGGATGGTATGTCGTTCTCATTTTGATATGCAATCCCAATTCCTTTTTAAGGCCTTACAAAAACCAAGAGTTAAATAGGGGGTCTCTATTAGAAACTATTGTTGATGGCACACCATGAAGTCTGACCACCTCCTAAATATATAATCGGCTCATCTCATCCACTTTTGTTATATCTATGGTTTGGATAAAGTGGGATGATTTGGTCAAATGGTAAATCACCACCCAAATGGAATTATTTACTTGATGTGTATGAGGAAAGCCAGCAATGAATTCCATGGTGACCTCATCCCACTTCTAGGTAGGAATGGGTATTGGCTGAAGCAAACGAGAGGGTCTTTGTTGCTCTTCTTTCACCTACTAACAAGTATAGCATCTCTATATGAAGTCAGCTATGTCTCATCTCATACCTATCCACCAAAATAAGTAACTAATATCATAATACATCTTAGTAGTACCAAGATGGATGGGCCACTGGGATTGGGGTTTATCCTACATCACCACCTTCCACATAGACAATGGAACAATTTCATAGCTCTTAAAGTACAAGATCCCCTTGGGAGACAATGACCAGTCAGAAGAAGTCTCCCCACCCTGGAGAAACTATATAGACCATTGACACAGATCATCACTAAGATTCTCCCACTGAATGAACTCCAGAAGTGTAGGAACCAACTGAATTCTTTCCAAGAATTTACCTCCACTATGATCCTTGGTCTCCAACTGCATCTGGTAAAAGAGCCCCATAAAATCCCACTCATCATTGGAATTCCTCAAGGCCTTCACTAGAACTTTTCTACTCTAGGATTCATTAACCACATTACCCTTGCCCATGATATAAATGATATCTAATTCAAAACCCTGTAGATACTTGATTCAATAGTTCTACCTCAGATTAAGATCATTATGTGAGAAGATGTAGGATAGGCTCTTATGGTCAGAATAGACCACAAATTTTTCCCCAAATAGGTTGTGATGCCAAGTCTTTAGGGTGTGCATCATCGCTGCCAACTCTAAGTTGTGAGTCAGGTAATTATTCTCATGCAGTCAGAGTTAGCAATAACCATAATCTACTACATGATTATCTTGAATGAGTAAACACTTGAGTCTCATACCTAAATCATTACAATAAACCATTTAGCCCTTCCCAGACTCTCACAAGATCAACACATGTGTCATAGTCAACCACGGTTTCATCTCCTCAAAGGATTCCTAGAACTATGGGATCTATTCAAACTTCACCTTTTCCTAGGTTAGTGTGGTTATAGAGGAAGAAAGCTGTGAGAAATTCTGAAAAAAAAAATGCATGTAATAACCTAACGGTCCATGAAAACTCCTGATCTCGAACACATTTCTTGGTTGTTCCCATGAAATGATTGCACCGATCTTCCTAGGTTCCACTAAAACCCCTTTTTTTGAAACAACATGGCCTAGAAACTTCACTTCCCTAATCCATAAGGTATACTTATAAAGCATCATATAGAGGTTATGATCTCATAGAATTCCCAACACAATCCGAAAATGATGCTCATGCTCTTCCTCAGATCCAGAGTAATCCAGGATGTTGTCCACGAATACCATGATAAAAGAGTCGAGATACTGGTAGAAAACTGAATTCATGTTCTCCATAAAAACAACTGGAGAATTTTTCAATCTGAAAGGCATGATAAAATACTCAATGTGGCCATACCAACTTCAAAAATCCATATTTGGGATGTCTGCTTCACTCACCCTGACTTAGTGTTAACCCGAGCGTGATTTGATTTTGGAGAACCACTTTTCCCACTTTTATTGGTCGAACAATTCTTCAATCTAAGGAAAAGGGTGTTTATTTCTGATGGTTACCTTATTTAACATATGATAATCGATTCATAATCAGATATATCTATTGGAATTCTTTGAGAATAAGACTGGGGCGGCCCAAGGACTGATGCTTGGGAAAATGAACCCTTTGGATTCCAAGTCGTCCAGTTTTACCTTTAATTCCATTAATTATATGGGGTCCATGCGATATGAGGTAAGAGATATAAGCTATATTCTCTGTGCTAATTCAATCGATAAATCCACATCCTGCTTTGGGGGTAAGCCAGAGAAATCATATGGAAATACCTCTGGAAGCTCATCCACTATAAGAGGTAATCCCTCCTGAGAAGATCCACCATCATCCCTCAGTGCGAGTGATGATAATTGATAAGAAAGATTTCCCAGCTCTGAATGTGGAGGTCCCGCACGACCCAACCAAGGATCCCATTCCCCAAGAAATACATGAGGACTCCCATCAGGTTCTATAAAAATAACTTGGCACCAATAGAAATAAATATGTGCTTTAAAATGAACAATCCAATCCATACCAAGGATCACATAAAATAGGTACATATCTAGGACCAAGAAATTACATTTCATCTCAACTCCTGACATGGAATGTGCACACGATGGACACCTAAGGCCTTGCAACTTAATACCCAACGGTGTTACCAACAACATTGAAAAATAAAATAACTCAGTTGGTAGGTCCAGTAGATTCACAATATGGAAAGATATAAAAGATATAGATGAACCAGTATCAAATAAAATTGTGGCTATAGAAGATGCAATCATAATGGTACCTCGAACAGTAGAAGGTCCTATATCATATCCCACTAGTGCTTGATCCACAACATGCAGATGCCTAGTCCTTACCTAAGAACGACTACTCACCTGTGGCTCTACCCTAATCTGGATCTTCCTAAAAGATGATCTGGTCATACCACCACGACAACCAAATTGAGATCCCATCATCCTGGTCAGCTCCAAATGAACTGACACTCCCCTAGAATCCACAAATCCCACTCCAATCTAATAAAGGATTGTCTCCCTACAAAATCATTTCATGTGTTCCATAACTCCACATCGATAAAAAATATTGGGAGGGGAGGGACATGCCGGTTGGATGTGACCTTCCTTTTTGTACTGATGGCACACAACAGACCCTGCACCAGAAGCCACAGATGAAGTCTACCTAAGAGGATGGTTTTAGATACCACCACCCTGCTTCCCTTTCTCATAACCCATCCTATTCTTTTTGGGTGAACTTCCACTATCAAACAATGACATATCCCCAATGGAACCAGACCTTCCCTTATAGTTAATCTCCACCATACAATCTCGGTAAACCACTTTATCATATGTCTTCAACATGAACAAGAATACCTAAGAATATATCTTTGGTCTTAAACCTTTTTCAAACCATTGAGCCTTCATCTATTTGTTGGAGACTATTTTAGGTGAATATTATACTAGCTTAGTAAAGTGGTTGGAATACTCCATCAATAACTGGTCCCCCGGAACAAGATCCATGAATTCCTGGGATCTAGAATATGTCAAGACCTTAGGTCAATATTGGTCATTGAAGACCTCCTTGAAGTCCTTCCATCTCATATTCTCATGCTTTCTAGCTTGGACCATTTTATCCTACCACCTTCAACTCGGACCTTCTAGCAGAAATTAAGCGCATTTCACTCTGACCTCTTCAGGAATGTCCATGAATTCGTACATGAGCTCTATCTTCTCAAGACATTCTTCTGCTTCTTGAGGCTACATGCTACCTTGGAATGAAGGGGGTTTGTTCTTGAGAAATTTATAGTCTTTTTCATTTTTTTGGACTATATTCATCTTCTCTAACTGAAAATGGAGTAGGAAAAGGAGTAGGATTCGCTTCTTATCCTTATGCTTGAACAGTCTGGACTATAGTTTCCTCCATCCTATGATCAAGTGGTGATGGAGAAATATCATTGGATCCCTCCCATAGGTGTATGGGATGTCTTTGAAGAGGCATGTTGCTATAGGAATAAACAGTCACATAATAATAGCATTAAAACAAAAGGCCAAGAAAATAAAATTTTAGCAATAACATTAAACATCAATAAATATATCACGCAGAAGCAACACAATGACCAAACCACTTCTCCCCCCCCCCCCCCGATGTCCACATAGATTCCGTAGCCTGCACATCCCACCAGGAGTAGAAGTTAAACAAGAATCCCAATATCCCATGGCAAATCGAGGTCTATCACAAGGTGTACTGGACAGGCACCCTACTCGAAACTAGAACTCTGAGTCCCAACATTCCTAGATTCTGTATAACTAGACTCATCCAAAATAATAACATAACCCAAAGAGATTAACCTCACACTAATTCCATTTTATTAGGAACCAACTCTGGTCTCCATCCAACCAATGCTCGACCCTGTCTACAGCAAGGCCCGAAGGGTTTTCCCGATCCCTATGGGCTGGCACAAATTCTCAGGTATCAACAGTAAATTTTGGGAATTATTTACCTGAATATGTATATAAATGTAAAAAACCAACAATATAGTATAAACCAAAATGAGAAGTCACAACCAAACAATACATTATCCAAAAAATAGAATTTGAGTTTCATGTTAAAAACAAAACTCAAACAAAAACTATAAATTGTGGTCACCAAAAACCATCTTGAAAACCACCACCTGGGATGAATACACCACCCTCAAGCCATCTCCATGACACTGCACCAAGAAGGATAGCTAGTAACCCAAACCACCACTTCCAAAAACTTTACCTTTACTTGTATGAGACATAACTAAGTCTAATTACACCCAAAGTTGTAAGTAGGGTGTGAGATAACGCCCAGTAGGATGTCTTTGAGAAAATATTCCACACATAAATATTAAATGACAAATACAGTTTCAAGTTTAACAAACACAAATAAATAAATGCTTAATCAATTTTAATGAAAACAGTTTTAAGGATAACAACTTTAAAGAAAACAAATTAAATTAAAAGACACACACACTTACTTTTTAGATAACCCAAATGTTACATTGTATACTGATGTTGACCATAAAGTAAACAAGGATCCCCAAATATGGGAGAGGCCCTATAGGTACTAGAAAAAATTGGGACCCTAGAACATCATGTCTTAGTGAAAAGTAGTGTAGGAACCACAACAACATGTGTTATCTTGCACAATCCACTAGTAGGGAATACACCCATAACCTAGTGGTCTCTAATCACTATCCCAAAAGTTTAGTTAGTATTGTAATCATCAATTCATATAAGTGAAACCAGGACAATTCCACTTTCATGTCACTAAAACACTAGTCCTAGTCCGACCACCTAGTCCTTGGGCTTCCCATTTGTTCTCAAGAGGTTACAAGCCCATGTCACATGTCAAATTCAAATTAACAAAACAAATGAGGAACTACCTTTACCCAACATCACCCTTACACACCCAAATTCCATTTTGAAATAATACGCACACCAAAAACCTTTCCAAACCAAATCAACATCACTTACAGAATTAAATAAACCAACTGTAAAGTTCAAAGGAACATTTTAATCATTTAATAAACCACGAGAAATTTTAACAAAAAAATTTCAAAATGTTCCTCATAAATCAAAATACCAAAAAACTCACTCAAATATTCTTTTATGACTAAACACACGTTGATGTTACACCAAAATACAAACTGCACCCTTTTCACACTCTAACAAACTAACTACATAGTTTATAAAATACTAATAAACTGCTCAACATGGGTTTTTATAGAAAATTTCACTTAAATCGCATAAACATGCTTCTAACCAATAAAATGTGTATTAAATATCAAACAAAACCAAATTCATAGCATTCAATCTAATAAATAAACATGATAAATTAATTAAACTGACAAATTAATTCGTCAAATAAAAGTTATATGTTGAATCACCTACCTCGGTGTAGAAAAACTTCACAACTTGGTGTGAAAACTCCACCACACGTCAATCACACCTCAAACCACATGAATAGACCCTAAAACAAGGTATCTAACCATTTTGATCAAAAATGAAACAATTGTAACCCAAAAACCCTAACTCGAAAACCTAACAAAAGGGGGGGAACAACCAAATGAGGTGAAACACACCTGTGGTGAGGGAGAGGGAGGCTAACCAAGAAAGAGGGAGGTCTATCGGAGGTGCATCATGAAGAATGGAGCCTCAACAGAAAGGGACGCATCTAAGGTAGCATCGTTCTTGGTGTTGTGTGAGGTGGAACGGATGGCGCGTGGTAGGTTCACAAAATTAGAGGAGGAGCGTCGGTCCAAAATATCGGAGGAGGAGAGAGAAGCACCTAAGGGGAAGAGAACCTGACTCCGATGCAGGTAGGGTTTTGGGGGAGGTCTGGTATGAGATTTCATAGGAGGAATGGTTGGGGTATTGTAGCGCGATGGGTGTGGAGAAGGGATAGAGGAGAGGGAAGAAAAAAAGAGATAAAAAAGAAATAAAAAAATAAACCCTAGAAAAAAACAAAATACTCTTAATCATAATAATAATAATTAGTAATAATAATATAAATAATTATTTTTATAATTTTTCATAATAATGACAATGTCTTAATAATAAAATAACCTAATTAAAATATAATAATAATAATAATATTGACTTAATAAAATATTAACAATAATTATAATCTTAATAATGTTAAAAATAATAATATAATTAAAGTATAAAGTATAATAATAATTTTAACCTACTTAAAAAATAATAATATTATTATTATAAAAACGGTCTATAATTCACTTTATTTTCATCATTTAATTTTTGTGCTCACTTAATCAATCATCCCATTAATTAATTAATTAATTATAATATTTTTTTGAATGTCAGGTAGGCTACACAATAATCCAGTGAAGTCGCATGGATTCGGCCATGCCCTGCCCATATGTCAGACGTCGTCACAGCTAAAACATCCATTTATCAATGAAAACACAAAAACAATCAACTGGGTCTCATCCCGGACCTCAAAAAAATATTTAAATCTAGATAAAATAATAAGATAAAAATAATAATGAATTTATAAACTAATTTTGAAGTCTGTATGTGACATTGTAGGTGGAATACCTAGAAAGAAAAGGGTTCATTTGTCCTAGCACAACTTCATGGGCTGCATCGGTCTTGTTTTTCAAAAAGGAGGATGGAACTGTTCAGTTGTTTTTGGATTATGATAATCTTTACCATGTTAGGATAAATAATAAGTGTTCACTCTCATGAATTGAGGATCTAATTGATCAATTAAGGGGAGCTCAGTGGTTCTCTAAAATTGACTTGTGATCAAGAAATAACAAACTGCAGGTTCTAAAGGGGGATATTCCAAAGGCAACTTTCAGGATTAGATATGGTCATTATGATTATGTGAAAATTCCTTTTATTCTTATGAATTCACCATTAGTATTTATGGAATTGATGAATCAGTTTTTTAGAGGTATCTAGATTATTTTGTGGTGGTGTTTTTATATGACATATTAGTGTATTCAAGGACAAGGAATGAGCATGAGCAACACTTGGTGATAGTGTTCGGAATCTTGTGGGATCATTATCTATATTCCAAATTATCAAAGTATAATTTTTGGATAAAATAGGTATATTTCCTTTGCCATGTAATCTCTAAAATATTTGTTTTTTCGATCAAGAAAAGATATAGGCTATTAACTCTTAGAAACCTCCAAATAATGTCTTCGAGATATGTAGTTTCCTTGGTTTAGCTGCTTATTACCAAAGCTTTATCCATGATTTTTCATGACTAACCTTAGCAATAACATCCTTGTTAAGGAAACATGTTCCATTCCAATATAATGATAAATTTCAGAAGTCTTTTCAATAGCTTAAATTTCACTTTACATCATCACTAATCATGATATTTATAGAATCAAGATAAGGGTAAGTGGTGTATTATGATGCATCTGGATCTAGTTTGGGATGTTTTGTCATGTAAGGATACCATTTTGTTTCTTATTGATCAAGGAAATTATAATTTCATGAGATGAAATACCCAACACATAATTTGGGGTTTGCTACTATATTCCATGCTTTAAAAACAAGGCATCATTACCTCTTTATTGGTAAATTTATAGTGTTTACGGATCATAAGATCTTGAAACATATTTTCTCATAAATCGATTTGAAACTAATACAAAGAAAATTGATGGAGTATCTCCAAATGTTTAACTTTGACTTGATGTATACATCGGTTAAAGGAAGTTTGGTGTCAGATGCATTAAGGAGAAATTAATATGCTCATTTGGAAAAAGAGGCTTTAGACCAATGGCAGTTGATGTCGGTGATGAAAGACATGCACTTAGAATGTTAAGATAAAGGTAAAGTTGTGGTTTTCTTTCTTGTTTCATTCATTCCAGATTTGGTTGAGATAATTGAGTAGGCACATGCATCTGATTTGAAATACATTATTATGAGGTCAAAACTCAATAGTGTGGATGCCATTTAGGGATGGAGGATGGATGGGAGTTCATTTTTGTGGTTTTAAAATCATATGGTCATACCTATGGCTTTTTAGGAACAACTTCTTCATGCTTACCACCATTCGAGATGGGTTGTTCATCCTGGAATACAAAAGATGTATAAGTCATTGAAAGTATGGTTTTGGCGAGTTAGAATAAAAATGAAGGTGGTTGAGTTTCATTTGAGATGCTTAACTTGTCAACAGGTTAAGCGAGATCATCAGTGACCACTAGTTATGTTGTTGTCATTACCTATTCCTTTTTGGAAATGGGAATATATAGCCACGGATTTTGTGACAGTTTTCCCAATAATGGTTCAAAAACATGATGACATATGGGTGATAATGGATCATCTTACAAAGTCATCTAATTTCATTCATATTCTTGAATCTCCTACAGTAGAGGGATTGTCAAAAATCAATATCTGAGAAGTGTTAAGGAGTAATGGTGTACCTGTTTTGATAGTATCAGATAGATATATAATTTTTATGTATCATTTATGGAAATCCTTACAAAAATCCCATGCGACTCAGTTGACTATGAGTATGGAATATCATCCATAGATGGATGTAAAATCCGAATAGATTATACAAACATTATAAGATATGTTTTGGGATTTTTTAATGGATTTTGATGGGTCATGGGAAGATCACACACTGTTAGTGAAGTTTTCATATAAAAAGAGTTATTAGGACTCGATACATATGGATAATTTTGAAACATTGTATGGGATTCCTTGTCATTCTCCAATTTTTTGGGTGGAAATAGGTGAGACTTCACTTGTTGGTTAGACCCTTGTCCAAGAAATAACAAAGAATATTCGGTTGATCAGGAAACAAATGGATACAACTCAGAGTCGTCATAAATCGTATGTGGATCATCGTTGATGGAATTTTTAGTATAAGATTAGTGATCATGTGTTCTTGATAATCTATCAAAGGATTATAAATCACCATTTTTGGAAGAATGTGAAGTTATCTCTTTGATACATATTCCCTTCTAAGATACTTGAATGGGTTGGTGAGGTGGAATATCGGTTGGCATTGCCACCACAGTTCAGTCTAGTGCATAATGTGTTTCATGTATCTCAGTTGAAAAGGTATCGGCCTAATCCTATCCATGTTATTTGATGGGATCATATTGACCTAGAGTATTATGCTTTATTGTTGTATGTGTTGGTGCATATTGTGGATAGGCAAGAGAAAGTCTTGCGTGGTAAAATCACCAGGCTAGTATGGGTTTTCTAGAAACATGGTTGGATTCAGGTAGATACTTTGAAATGGGAGAAGGAAAAAATCAAAAAATCTCCAAAACTCTTTCATGATAATGATGGTTTTCTACTTTCTAACGATGGAAAGGCCAATGGTGGGGAGAATGTAGGACCCACAATTTCAAGTAAGTAACCCTTTATTTGGGCCTTTTAAGTATGTAAATTGTTTGGGTGATGTTTGGGAGGGTTTGGAAGACTTTTAAAATATTTTGGGGACTTTTATAAGGTTGCACGACTTGATCATGTTTAGTGGAAACTATGAAACTCCTACATGAAACCATTCAAGGAGAAACTGTGGCTTTTGGTTAGGCACATGGTTAGGCGCACAATTTGGTAAGACTGTGTGTCCACCCAAGAGAAACTATGCAAAGTGGGATAGAGGGCTTTTGCACAATTGGGGAAGGGTTAATCTAACTATGCAGGACAACTATGTGAGGTGATCCTTGAGGAACAGGCTGGCACATTGTTAGCACGCGGTTTCCATAACCAAGCGACTAACTAAGAAAGGTTTGAAAATTAAATTCTAAAAAAGTGAATCTAGCTCGAAATTACCTCTAAACCTTTCTTTTTTCCCCAATTTTATCCTTAAAATAATATTTCTTCCTCCCAAAGTCTATGGAGTCTATCCCCATCAATCTGGAAGCGATCTGTAGGTTTTTCTTGGTGCGTCGAAGCCTGATTCCCTTGGTAAGTCTTCATTTTTTTTGTAATTTTCCTTATATATACTTCTTTTCCCTCCCTAAGATTATTATATCTAGTCCTTTATGGATAGATATATGGTTATTTATGCAAATAATGATGAGATATGGCTGTATTGATACTGGGGAAAGATATCTAAGGTGTTTTTTTTGGAGTTTTAACCTTGTTTTGTTGGTGTTTTCTTTTCATTCTTCATTTCCTCCATAATTCCTGAGGTAGGTAGGTTCACTCATGACTCCTATTATTATAAATTGAAGGATTATTTTGAAATTTATTTTTTTATGGGAATTAATTTTGAAATTTTTGTTAAATTCTTTAAGTAAAGCTTATTTGGTGATGGTTTATAGAATTTTGAAAATTGGGTGTTTTGGTGGAAAGTGAAAATGGTAGTGTGATTTTAAAATGATAATTTTAAAATCGTTATTTTATTTTGATTCCTGGAAAATTGATTTCAATAAAAGGATGGTTTTATTAAAATGTTTAGAAAAATATGGATTGGAATGTGGTTGGCCTAAATGGTTAATCATGAGTTTAATGGGATGGATAATGGTCATGAATTACCACCATCAAATGGATGGGATATGGATGTGAATTTTCACCATCAAAGGTAAAACCAAAATTATGTGGTTGATATTTTGTGTGTGTTTGTGTGTGATTATGTGAAATGGAATGGGTTTTCCCAACATGGAAATTTGGAAATGCTTAAATGACTTGTTTTTTTTTTCGTAGAAATTGGTTTTTGTTTTGAGAAAACTATTTTTCTATAGAAATTGTTTTATATTCTAAAATATACTATTTTCAATTGTTTTATATAAATTTCCTAACATGTTATATGCTAGTGGAATGAGTAGGAAAGTGGTTTGGGGAAATACTACTAAGTTTCATTACTCACCCCTAGTTTTCAACTTTTTTGCTTTTAGAGATATATTTTATTAGGACACATGCAAAGGTAAAGTGTCACACTTCTTTAGTGGTCCTTCATGATACTTGGGATTTATTTTGGAGTTAGAGCATGGATCATGTTTTAATATTTGTAGTTATGTCTTGGAATCCTTTATTTTGTTCATTTAGTCTTCTACTTTGTAATTTGATGATTATTAGACTTTAGTTGTGGTCCTTTATTGTATTTTAGGTTTGATATCAATGGTATTACTTTGAGTTGTTTTTCATTATTATCATTCATCATGTAGTGGTCCTTTTATTTTGGCATATTTGGTTGGGTTGTTTTATTTTCTCAAAGGTAAAATATTCTCCCAATTTTATTGAAGCCCTTGGCATTTATTTCCAGCATTTGGTGACTTGGGTATTTCACTTAAGTCCAAGTAATATTCCACCAATTTCTAAAGCCAATTAAGAGGGGTGGGATGTTATGCATCAAGTGTTTATAGAGTAGACTAAGTGATTATCTTCTATACTAGAACCACTATAAAAATATTTTGTTTCATATTATCCTTAAATTAATTTATTTCTATGACATTATATTATTAAATAAGAAAAAGGATTACTTAAAATCAACTTAAAAGAGATAAGTTTAAATTCTATGAAATTATTTAAAGGATCCAATCCACCCCCCCCCCCTCGCTCTTGAGTCGTAATCTACATTATCATGGGACAAAAATTACTATAAGAGCCTAATATTCAAGGTTTTATATTTTTTGAATTTAAAATAAATGGAGAAAAGGTCATCCATGATAAATATTTTTGGTTATGGATAATTCTATATAGTTTATGTCTATGATTGGAGATCCCTACTTTAATGGTGAAAATTATGGCAGATAGAAATCTAGAATGTTTATATACATGAATAAAATTAGATTTGGAAAACTATTTTAAGGTTTTAAAAACATAAAAGAATAATATTGGTTAACCTAAATTATGGAATACTATTCAAGATTCTAATTATGATTGGAATTAAAATTTTATGAATGCTATTATTTTCAATTTAGGCCCTGGTGAATTTAAAAAAGTTTTTAGGGAGCTCCAACTTATGATTTATGAAAAACCATTACAGTTTCTTATTAAGAAACTGATAATGTTAAATAAATAAGGTATAAATCTAGTTATCTTAAGTTTTATACTTTCATAATGTTCAATAGAGAAAGTATAAATCAAATAAATAGATGAGTAACTGAAATAATAAATGATGTTATTACTTTGGTAACTTCTATTCGTGAAGCTGATAAAGATTTGAAATTTGTTATAGTTTTACCTACTACATGTATTTTAATATTTATTTTTATTAGAAAATCTATGCTTATTAAGGATTTTAATATAAAGGATTGTATTAGAACCCTTATGATGTTTTAAGCTAAGATAAAAGAAAATTATTATGACCATAATCTGGTCAATAATGGAAATGATTCTCTTAAGGTTTATACTTATAAAGATAAATATTTTTATTTTTTTAATATTAAAGTACTTCACATTTTACCGATGAACTAATTTATATTTATATAAAATTTAGTAAATTTAAAATGAGAATAAAATAAATATTTGGGAAGAATGATGAAAAATAATTCATATTATATGAATGCAATAAAATAGAAAATTTGATACCTAATTAACCTCATCTCAAAGATGAAATAAAATATAGAATGTAAAATTTAAAAATTAAGGGAAATATATCTATAAAATCTACTTATAGTGTCTCTGGTGATTAAATTTATGAATTTAATTCAAACTCTAAGGCTAGGCATTCAAATAAAAAGGTGGATCTATGCATTATGGTTGAGGATAAAGTGGTATAATCTTTATGATCTTATAAATATGAATTTGAAAATGATTCTTTTGATTATCTGAATTAATTTTATTTTATAATTGATGATAAATTTTATGGTTTAAACAAAAATCATCATAATCTTAGAAAATATTATGATACATTTCTTTCTGAAAATGATAATTTATCTAAACCACTTTTGGATTTAAATTATACATTTAATAAAGTTAATTCTTTTTATGACTTTCATGAAAATATAATTAAAGAATCGTTAGTTGAATTTAATTCTCTAAAATTTGTTTCGATTTTTTTACTGAAATTGAATAATATTTCATTAAAATATTTGGTATTGTTAAATGAAATAGAGGGAAAATTTTTACATAGAAGTAACGGTGAAAATTATAAACTGTATATAAATTATTTTATGTTAAGAAATAATAGTAAAAGAATTTATATTATTAAATGGATTAATATTTATAATATTTTACATTATATAAATGAATAATTCTCTAAAATTCTACTATTTTGTGGGGCTATGCATGATTAATTTTAAAAATAATTATCCAGCTTTAAAAGTTTGAATTTATACTTGAAGTTAATAGATTTATATGTCTATGTCATTAATCACTAAGGCTATTAGACCTAAAATAATATGAATTCCAAAAGGCATTAGAATTTTATGTTTTTAGGGAATTTATGGAAGTCATGTTTCTTTTGATTTCACTAGATACATGGTTATATATTTTAAATAAGTATTTTATTTATTTTTAATAATTTTTTGAAGTGCACTAATTGTTTTATATAGGGAGAGATACGATTTTAACTATTTTATAATTTTTCCTTTTACCGTATATTTTTTGTATCACTGATTTCAGAACTAATATTATCATATGTTTTTAATGTATTTTTCATATGGTTAGTGAATGTGCTTAACTTTTTGACTATTTCTCTCACTATGCTACTATTTTATGTGATAAAATGTAAATTTTAATTATTATTTTAACTTATATATAGTGTTTATCCTCTTTATATTTCCTTTTATTAAAATGTTTACATGAGATAATTTAAATTTTATTTTAATCATAATCATGATTTAAATATTTACCTAACATTTAACTAACATGTTCCATCACAATTTTATTATTTCATATATTTAACTACATTAATTTGGAAAATATATTTGATACCTTTAGGTTTAGTTTCATGGGGAGTTATCTTGAATAACATCTACTTAAATATTTTATCTTAAGATAAACTGTATAATTCTTTATATAATTCATTGAAAATATTTTTATTATTCTTTGATTGTTATTATTTCTTAAAATTATTTCATGGATATTAAAATCTCATTGTTCTATCTTCATATAGGAACCTTATTTTAAGGGGGAGTTTATAATTTCATGAGTTTTTTGAATTGTTATTTTCTATTGAATCATTTCTGTTTAAAAATGATTATTTGTATCTTAAGGGGTATAGAGGATAGTGTTTATTATATGTATTATTTATTATTTATAACATAAAATTTATATTTATGATTATTCCTTGAATCAATAAACATATTTTATTCTTTATTATTTATTGAAATGGGAGAATATTTTTTCATATCCTTTGAGCTTATGTTTTATTCTATACAAAAAATGAGATAATGTGTTGCTTACAATATGTTATCTATTTTTATTTAATATACCCTTTATTATATTAAATATGATAATCCTTAAAAATAGGGGAGATTTTGATGATCATGTTCAAGTTTTATAATTATAAAAATGGGGTAGAATGTTGAGTGGATCTTTCCTAATTTATTTTAATTTTGATAATCACTACATCTATTTATATTGACGGTTATTTTATTTTATTTTTAATATAGTGATACAGGTTTTTCTATAGTGATTTAAATTAAATATTCCATATATATAGAAAACATAACTTAATTTACAATTGGATGTCATAGGGTGTTTCTAGTTTTATTAGTTCTCTGTATTTTGATCATAACATGAGGTGCATACCATTGAATTTTGATCCTCGTGGTGTGTATGATAGCTAATACGATTTTCTACATTTTATAAAACTATTATAAAGTTTTAATCGATTTTTTGTGTGTTCTTAATTTGATATGAAGTAACTGTAATATTTCAATCATATTTTTGTAATTTTTAGATTATATTTTCTATTGTTTTTAATGATATCATAAGATATAGAAATTATATTAAGGAGTTCTTCGATGAATTTTTAAGCTAAGAGTGATTTTATAAATATAATAAAACTAGACTATAATCTAAATATACTATTTAAGGGATCTAATATTAGACCTAACATTCTTTATATCAATCTACCACAGAATTAGAAACCATATAACATATACAAATGACATATCTTACACTATTGATATACCATATAAAATCTAGCATATATATTAAGAAGAACATATATCATACCTAGTGCATATATCTTACTAATTATTATATCTTATGAAATTAATATATCTAATGAATTCCAACATTTTATGAAATTTAGGAATATCTTACAAAATGAGAGAAAATATTACATAATATTAATATCTTAGGTAATGATGGAATATCTTACAGATCTGGTATATCTTACATTTACAAAGAAAATATCATACACATTATCCTTATATAATAAAAAATTAACTAAAATAGATTTCAATATAATATTAGTAAATATTTACATGAATTCATAACATGAATTATAGGTAGCTTTACAATATCAAAATATGTTGCAATATTTAGGGTCTCCCTATTTTGATGAACATAGGAAGATCACATCATTAGAACTTAGGAATAACAAGGAGATTAGGGATTCATGATGAAAAAAAATTGAATCATACATGAAGTTCATGATGCAGTGCATCATAACATGCAAGAAATAAACTCATGAAAATATTTGATCATGATTAAAAAAACTCATAGTCTGCATGATACAAAGATGGAACCCATTTTTGTATGCAGTTCCAGGGATCAATCAACTATAGCAGCTAGAATTATTATATACTTGTAGATCATTAAATTTAAAATACTCATTTTAGAATATCTGCTAATTGGAGAGTCATACAATGTTGTATATAGATTTTAGAAGTTACAACTTGTAAGATAAGTATTTTGGATTATTAAACATAATTTATGATGGCCTTAGTTAAATATTACAATATGTTATTCTATTTTTTACATTTTTCATATTTTTATCTACTGTGATGATTTCTAGTTTATTAATGATACTCTTTCAGTTTTTTATTCAATTTTTTATTATAACAAAGATAATTGAAGTGGTAGAGAATAGTTTTTTGAACATTTGAGAAACAACTATGATTGGATGGTTTAATATCATTTTTTATATCATAAATATTGTATTTATTATTTGAAAATTTGGTTACTTATTTATTTTGAATTCAAATGTTGTGATTATTATAAATATAATTATAGATATATTTCATTATTATTCAATGAATTAAATATGTTAAATTTATGAAATATGACTTGGTAAATTAAAATATATATTTAAATCTATTTCTATATTTCAATGTATGAATAAACTACAACGTATACTCTATTTTCAATGAGATATTTAATGAACCATTGACATGAATATTTTAAATTATAGAAGGTGGACGAAGGAACAAAATTGGTCAAAATTATTATTTTCAATATATATTTATTTTGGAAGGTTCATAGAGAGTTAACATGACTTCTACAAAGTAACATTTTCCTTTATTTTTACTTAATATTTTTCTACGTACATAAAATATAAAGTGATAATTTTTTATATCCATTTTTATCTCACTATTTTTATTACTTAATAGAAATAATAAGGAAGATTTTGCTACATTTAATAACATCTTAATACTATTGTTGTACACATTGAAGATGATATATAGTAAAGCCTTATTCAAAACTGGACCTTGAAGGATTTTTTGTTTTTTGGAAGAAGGGTATCTACTATCAATTTTTGCAATTAACTATGCACTAGAACTTCTCAAAATCTGCATCTCATATATTTATGATTAAGTGAAAATAGCATGGTCTCAATTGTCTATTGAAGTTTCAAAAACCTGTATTTAGTGTTAATGGTTCCTGATAAAAGGATTTTAAGGCCTAGTAAAATCGTTATTGTAAGAATTTATAGCTTCTTACACTTAGTTGTGTGATCCCTGGGAAGATAATCTAAATAAAAATAACTAAACTCACATCAAGTGTTGTGGAGTGGACTATGGGTTGTTCTTATAGCCCCAAACCACTATAAAAATATTATGTTTCCTACACCCTTTACTTTAATTTGTTTCTACTACATTAACTAACTAAATAAGAGAAAGGATTAATAAAAATCAACATAAAAGAGGGAATGTTAAATTTTGTGAAATTTTTTAAAGGACTCAATTCACGCCCCCCCCCCCCCCTAGAGTCTTTTCTAAATCTTTTTGGGACAAAAAGGAGTGTGAGAGACCAATATTCAAAGTTTTATCTTTTCAGGGTTGAAAATCTAGAGATATAGATCATACTAGTCAAAGATAGATGGTTGTGGATGATCCTAGAGAAGGCATTTCAATGATCATAAATTCTTATTTCAATAGAGAAATTATGGTTTTTAGAAATATAGAATAGTTATATACATAAATAATTCTGGATTAAAACACTACTAAAAAATAGGCCTTTAACAGCGTTGTCCTTTCTTAGCACTAGAAAAATGTGCTGATAAATTTTAACTTTTATCAACTCTTTTATTTTAGCATTGATAATAGGTACCCTTTATTCACATTTTTTTAGTGCTAATAATGGGTACCCTTTATCAAAGATTTATTTTTAGCATTGATAAATGGAACCCTTTATCAGCACTTTATTATTAGTGCTCATAAGGGATATAATTTATCACCGCTTTATTTTTAGTACTAATAAAGTTGCGAATAAAATGAAATAATTATATAAATAAAAAATAAAAAATTATTTTATTAAAAAATATTATAATTTTTATTAATTAATTAATTATTGATAAAATTAATAAATTGATTAAACTATATATAAATTATAAATACTAATAAATAGTATATATTATATATATAGATATATGAAAAATGAAAATTAGAAAAATTAAAATTAAAAACAAGTAAATTGAGAAAAATATTAAACACTTTTTTAATTATATAATTATTAATAAAATTGAATAAATTTATTATAGTATATATAAGTCATAGATACTAACAAATAGTATATATTATATATATAGATATATGCAAAATAAAAATTAAACAAACAAAAATTAAAAATAAGTAAAATGATAAAAATATTAAGAAGTTTATTAATTAGATAACTTATGATAATGTTAATAAATAGTATATATTAAATACTAACAAATTTCATAGAGTAATGGAAATAATTAAATGTCATTTGATTTTTAAATTTAACGTATATTATATGTGTGTTCTATTGATTTCACATATACATAATTGATACATTTTTTATACAATGCACACGCATAAAACTTATCCATTTTTTAAATATTATTAAAGTGTACTTAATTTTAATTTATTCAAATTCAATCATTTTTAACATTCATACATGCAGTTAAGATTAAATATTTCTTAATAATGTTAAAAAAATATTTGTAAAAAAATATTTATAAATAAATTTTTTTATAAATCTACATTTACTATATTTATATTGATATATATTTATTAAATATATTTATAATTATATATATTTATTTATTTATTTATATTTATGATTATAGTTACTTTATCAATGATTAAGTAATAATCACTGATATAAGGTATCTTTATCAATACTTTTTTGGAAGTACTGTTACAAGTGGCCCTGTCTATTTAAAAAAACTTAAATAGTCACGAACCCTTAACGATTTCTGAAGATTTTTTGTGGAATCCACCCTCTTTTGTTTCTCCTCCTTAGTTAATCAAATCTAGAATCAAGGATCAAACAATTCCAAGGACTAAATCCAAATATCAAATCCAAGGATTAAACTATTTAAGGGTCGAATGAATCCAATGATCGAACGTAAGTCTTTCTGTCCATTCTCTCCAACATAAGTCTTTATCTACTTTCTCTTGGAGAACTCAGGGTGTAAAACATCAATGGTTCTGGCCATGGTGGATTTTTTTTAATTGTTAGTGTGGTGAGTTTACCATTTTGGATATTTGGCCATGGAGATTATTTATTTTGATGCTTGAAAATTTTGGAGTGTAAAAAACCTATACTAAGAGCCTTACCATCTGTGTTCCCATGTCATATGAGTATCTCCTTACTTCTCAATTACAAATATGAATTAATGTAGGGGATTTTATAGCTACTCTTTTACTTGTGTGAAAATTTGGATGAATCTTGCTTTATTTTCATTGGATGAATAGTGGAATTAACCATATAGTAGAAGTCACATCCCATTTTAACTCATCTATATAATTTTGTATGTACCAATGTCCATGATGGTGGTTGGGTAGCCAATGAGACTACTTCCTAGCATATTAAAATGATTATTTATTTTCATATTTTTTTGTAGAAACTTTAGATGGGGAGTGATGTTTTATTGATCTGTTAATTTTGTGATTCCACTTAAATTTATGAGTTAAGTAAGGTAATTACACTTAGAAAATGTGTCCTCACAGGATTCATTCCATATCATTAGAGGTTAGTGTGTATGGGATAGATTTTTAAAGGGTTGGTGTGTTTTTCTCCCTTGTATGTGATATATCTTATTAATGCGTATTATTTCTGTATTACAAATTCACTATGGACCTCCCTAGAATATCAAGGATGGGTCAATGTGTATTATATAGCCTCCCAATAATCCTTTATAAGGGTAGATCTAATGTGAGGACCTCCCTAGGATCACTGGTATGTGTCAGTGTGGTGATATGACATCCCAAGAGTCTTGAGATGTTTTCAAATATTTTTTATACCATTAATATTAAAAGTAACAATTCCTTAGGTTGTCACATCACTTGTTACAAAACAAATATAATGGAGGTTATCAAATTCAATATATTAGAAATTATCTTTTGGTATTCATCAATTTAGGTCTATATATATTGGTTCCGCCCCTAGAAATCATTGATTACCATCCATGTATATTAAATAACTCTATTTATTAAAATGTTTTATCAATATATTTTTATATCTTCTAACTAATTTAATGAGAGTTTATTATTCTTTTTTATCATATTTTGGTTTCTTATTACTTCTTAATTTCCTATATTATATTTTCATTTGTTTAGGGGATTTAATAAAGACTTTTTGTGTTTCAAACAATAGTTATTATTGTAACTTGTTGCTTGAGACTCATCCCCATATCTTTTATAGGCAACTATCATTCTCATCAGTTTCATCTCCTGAATAGTTATTTAATTTTGTTTCATGAGACTCATCCCCTGTATATTTTATGTTAATTTTACTAGTCTGAGTATTAGTCATCTCATGGATGACTACCACTTAGAGTATTTCAAGTAACATAGGTAAATGTCCACCAGAGATGGAGGATGTGTGTCAAACAACAAAATGTAATGATAAATGTTTAGTAGATGAGATGATGAGTATGATTTTTGTCAAACTGTAACCTTTGAATGAATTCAAAGGATAACACCTACTATAGTTGAGTAATTCTTTTCTTAAATTCAATTACTAATTTTATTCAAAGCGTAGTGAATTTTTTTGAAATAGTAAAATATTGGGTTTCCATTCTTATAATTGTCTATAACTTTTACCTTTAATAATGAATGTCTTATGTGTATTTATTTATTTATTGTAAAAAAATAGTAACCCAATAGTATGGATATGAATCGAGAATGGATTCATGGTATTCATTTGAAAAATGAGTATGAATATGGAGTTAAAAAGTTCATCAACTTTGCAAGAGAGCATGAATACGACCCTTCTCAAATCCTTTTTCCATGTTTAATCTTTACTTATCCATGAAAAAATAGTCTGGAAGAGTTGGAATAGCATTTGATTTGTCACGGAATAGATTTGATCTATAAATATAGGACTAAACACTGGGAAAACTAATTGTGTGCACCAATTGGTATGATACTGCGGTTTAAGGATCATTAGATATTAATACCAGTGTAAATAATGATGAAGATTGAATGGAAGAAATTGCAATGGAAATTGAATATGACCTTCGCGATTATCGAAATTTATTTGAGAAGTTAAATAGTTGTGCCAAGAGACCATTGTATACTGGTTATACTAAATACACAACATTTTTAGCTGTATTGAAGTTATATAATTTGAAAGATGGAAGTGGATAGAGTGAGACCAGCTTTACAGAATTTCTTGGTCTCTTGAATGATATTCTACTAGAATAAAATTAACTACCTTGTAGAAAATATGACTCTAAATGAATTCTAAATTCAATGGGAATGATCTCTAAAAAAATACATTCTTGTCCAAATGATTGTATATTGTTTCGTAGGGACCATGAATCACTCATAAAATTTCCTAAGTGTGGTTCAGATTGATACAAGAAAAATGAATCAAGACCATAAAAATATGTATGGTAATTTCATTACATTCCATGTTTTATAAGACTATATGGATGTTAGGAAACTGATTGAAAATTGGCATGGCATGAAGATACAATAATTGAGGATGGGAACCTATGTCATCCAGTATATTCTCTTAAATAGAGGAAAATTGATTACAAGTATCCTTTATTTTGAAATGAGCTGAGAAACTTTCATATTGTATTATTTATATTTGGAATAAATCCTTTTGGTGTACAGAGTAGTACCCACAGTACATGATCTGTCATGCTGGTAAATTATAACTTTGCATCATTTGTATTTGGTTATATCTGAACCAAAGAAACCTGGTAATGATATTGATGCTAATTTGGCTCCATTGATTGAAGATCTAAAATTGATGTGGTATGAAGGTGTTGTAGTGTATGATGCTCATAAAGTAAATAATTCACATTGAGGATCATGTTGTATGGGATGATAAATTACTTCCCTTCTTATGGAAATTTATCAGGATATAGCATTAAAGGAATGTTGAGGTGTCCCATTTGTGAAAAACACACATACTCAGTTCAGTTGAAACATTCCTCAAAGACTGTATTTTTAGTACATCAATTTTTTTACCTTAACGACATAAATACTAATCTAGAACGACAGTATTCAATGGGAATATCAAACAAGGTAAAACACCATCTTCGATTATTAGTGATCAACTGTACAATAAAGTAAAAAATATTGACACTATTTTTGGTAAACCATTTTTGAAAAACCATAAAAAATAAAGTTGGAAGAAGAGATACATTTTCTTTGAAATACTGTATTGGAATTTTTTATATGTCATAAATTTTGTTTTTTCCATTCATGTAGAAAAAAAAAATTATTTGATAGTGTTATTGTCACATTACTAAATATTCCAAGAAAAATTATGGATGGCATAAAGGATAGGTTAGACGTGATTGAAATGGGGATAAGGGAAGAGTTAGCACTGGTGAAGGATAAATGGTATAATTTTCTTCCCCCAGTAACTTACACTCTATCCAGATAGAAAAATTTTCAACTTTTCCTTTTCCTTAATAGTGTAAAAGTTCCATGGTGGTATTTATAAAATATCAAGAAAGTCATGTCAATGAATAATTTGAAGTAACAAGGACTAAAATCACATGACTACAATGTTTTGATGCAAGATTTGATAATTTTTTCTTTCTGTTTCATTTTGCCTCAAAATCTATGGCAAACATTAACCAGAATCTTCTTCTTTTTCAAATCTATATGTAGTAAAGTTATAGACCTGATGATGTTACAAATCATTAATAAGGAGGTTTTAGTTATATTATGTGAATTAGAGATGTTATTCCCACTATCATTCTTTGATATAATAATCCACTGGATGGTTCACTTGGTTAGAGAGGTTCACTTGGTTAGAGAGGTTCAACTATGTGGTCATGTCCATTACAGATGGATGTACCCCATTGAATATTATATGAAGATTTTGAAAGAGTATGTTTAGAATCGAAGTAGGATAG
Source organism: Viscum album (assembly GCA_963277665.1). Classification (NCBI taxonomy): domain Eukaryota; kingdom Viridiplantae; phylum Streptophyta; class Magnoliopsida; order Santalales; family Viscaceae; genus Viscum; species Viscum album. The sequence goes on from OY728135.1 coordinate 1,000,999,093, forward strand.
GAGGTTGTATTGCAAAACAATATATTATTGAATAATCTATTGAATTATATACCAATTACCTATCAGATGTTGAAATCGTATATCTTCCAAAGTCTTGTTACAGCAAAATACTATGGTAGAATGGATTTATAGAAGAGATTTTTTTATAATTACTTTAATAGAGCTAGAGAAATTGTGCCTTTACATTTTACATAATAGTGAAGATATTGATCCATACATAGAAGCCCAAAAAGAAATTATTAGGGATTTGAATCCATCAACTGCTAAAGGATGGATATCAAATACACATTATCAATAATTTATAGAATGGTTCTGAGATAAAATTTATAAGTAGTTATCTAAAAATATGAATTCAATTACTGGACGACTTAAATGTCTAGCTAAGGGACCAAATTAAAATGTTATATATTACACCGTTTTTCTAATTAATGGTTGTGCATTCTATAAAAAATAATACTATGACTATAGTATGATGAAAAATAGTGTTCTTACTCTTGTGGCTGAAGCGATTCACATATCAAGTTCCAAGGATAGAAATCAAATTTATGGAAACATGCCATATTTTGGCATATCGAATAGATATACAAGTTATATTATACAACATTTCAAGTGATGATTTTCCATTGAAATGGGTTGAAAATATGAGTTCAATGAAATTTGATGAAATGGGATTCATTAAGGTGAATTTTAGTGTGGAAGTGGAAAATATGGGTCATTCATAATGGAATCCCAAGTAGTGTAAGTATTTTATGTATCAGATCTAGCAAACAAGAGTTGGTCAATTTTCTTAATAGAAACTAAAAAAATTTCTAGTTAGATGAAAATTTAATTGAGGATGACCCTTTCATTAGGAGATCCCAATAATTTCATGGTGGTCCAAATGTAGATAATGTATTATATGTTAGAGGGGACTGCAAATAGGGTATTTGGATTCTCTATAGAGGACCCAAATCAATAAAACCTTTAAAAATGAAAGAGAGTTCAATGAGAATGTAAAAGTGTTTTTTAATATACTTTGTTTCATATCATAATATTATATATTTTCTACTTCATTAACATAATATAAATTAAATTTTTGAATACGATTCATACAATTTCTTCTACACATGATGATGTAACCAATCCCTTAGAAGAAAAAACTATAATGAAGGAAACCATTTTAGAAAATGTAAAGGTAATGTTATGATATACTTTATCTATTTTACTAAAAATATATGTATAATAGAATGTTGATTTAATTTTAATTATTCTTTATAGAGTTTTTTTATATTAGAATATTTGTTTCCATATTTTAGGCCTTTGCGGGAAGAGAAACGATGCTCTCTCTACTAAATCATCGACGTAATCTTGATGTTTACACAGTAAAAACATTATCTATAGAATTATTTTATTGTTTCATGCTTATGTTTAATTTATTTATTTTTATTTTTACTCACATGATAATTGTTTTCTTGTATAGGTGGATTATTTTGTTCAAGTTGGGGTGTTCTATCCATCTGCCATGCCTTTCTTCACCAAAACTTCCAAAGACTTCTTCTCCCTCAAAACTTTTTCACCTCTACAATGTTAGAATTTATCACTTTCCTTCTAGTTCCCTCTACTACTCAATCATAAAGATAAACTTGATGTTTTCATAGTAAAATAATTGTCTATATAATTAATGTATTGTTTCATATTTATTTTTTATTTATTTTTTATTAGAATTAATCATCTAATAATTGTTTTATTATACAATTGGATTGTTTTGTTCAAGTTGTGGTGTTTTGTTCACTACTGCTCCTTCTCATAACAGATTGGAATTTGAGCATATAGCTGAGATAATAACAAGGTACTTCTTCAAGAATGTATATAACCATCATAAAAAGGTGAATCCCTACTACTTATTTAATTAATTTTTTCATAATTCTATCTACTATTTTTAATTAAATTTCCTTATCATTTTTTTCAAATACTTATTTAGTTTTTTCACATATCTTTTGGTAAATCATATTGATTCAATGTTCTTATCTAAAAAAGATTTCTTATTTAATGATATAAGAGTAAATTAATCTCATGTGGTCATTGTGGTGACTTATCATGATGTAATGGGTACATGAGTTTTCTCTAGTCTTCTGTATTTCAACAACGAGAAAGTTTTTTTGGCTAAGAACATAAACTCAATATACAGTGTCGGCAGTTTGATAAATAAATGTAATGGAAATCATTTTAACATTGGTAGTTAGGATTTTTTGATACTTTGATACATTTAGGAAACATCCTCACCTCAATCTGACACATAGTGTGACCGGTATGACTCTAAGTGATTCTTTTTATTTAAAATTGACATGAATTTTAGTAAAAAATACAGCTGACATACTCAAAGTAGAGAAACCCTATTTATATTATTTTTATACTTTATAAAAATTGTCAATAAGTCATTTTTTAATGTGTATGAATTTTCCTCACCTTAATCTGATACACAATGTGCCCGGTATGACTCAATGAGTCAGTTATCAATTTAAAATTGACATTTTAGTTCAAAATATGTTACTCCCTAAAAACCAAGAAACAAAACTCATTTTTATTGATAATTTATTACATCAATTCAAAATTAATTTTTGACATGTAGGAATTGATCACACTTCAAACTTATACATTATGTTATCGGTATGATTCAATGTGTGTGTTTCTAGTTTAAAATAAAATTTTAGTAAAAAATAAAAGTGATGTACTCAAAACTATGTAAATACATTCAGGTTATTTTTATACTTTAATAAAATGATCCATAAGTCATTTTAGATGTGTAGGATTTAGACTCACCTCAATCTAACTCATGGTGTGACTGGTATGACTCCAAGTGTGTCTTTTTATTTTAAATTGACACAATTTTAGTAAAATGGATAAATGACCTACTCAAAACTAATAAAATGCATTCAGATAGTTTTGATATTTTATAGAATATATACATAAGTCTTTTTTGATGTATAGGAATCATATTCACCATAATTTGATACATGATGTTCCCAGTATGACTCAAAGTGTCTGTAATTAGTTTAAAATCTATATTTCAGTTCAAAAAGTGTCACTCGTTAAGAACTGATCAAAATCGCTCATTTTTTCTTGATAATTAATGAAAATTATTCATAACCCATTTTTTATGTAGAGGAATCATTTTCACATCAAACCGATATATGATGTGATCGGTATGAGTCAAAGTGCTTGTTTCTAGATTAAAATTACTTTTTGTAAAAAAGACAAGTGACTAACTCAAAATTTAGAAAAAACATTTGGATTGTTTTTATACTTTATGAAAATAATAAATATTTCATTTGATATGTTTAGGAATCAAATTCACCTCAATCTGATGCACGTTGTGACCGTTATGACCCCAAGTGCACCTTTTTATTTAAAATTTGCATCAATTTTAGTAAAATGGAAAACTTACCAACTCAAAAATGATAAAAAATATTTAGATTATTTTAATAATTATCAAAAATTAAGTCATTTTTTATGTGTAGGAAAAAGCCTCAGGTCAATCTGATACAATATGTGCTCGATATGACTTAATGTGTCTGTTATCAGTTTAAAATCAATATTTTATTTCAAAAAATTTCACTCACTATGAACTGATAAAATGTACTCAAATATTATTTATAATTTATGAAAATGATTCATAATTTAGTTTTTATGTGTAGGAATCTGTCTCACATAAAACTAATACATGATGTGATCGGTATGAGTCAAAGTGCATGTTTCTGGTTTAAAATCAAATTTTAGTAAAAAAAGAAAAGTGATGCACTAAAAACCTAGAAAGCGCATTTGGATTGTTTTTATATTTTATGAAAAATATGCATAAGTCAATTAAGATTTGTAGGAATTATCTGAACCTCGATCTTATGCATGGTGTGACCTGTATGATTCTAAGGGTGTATTTTTATTTAAAATTGACATCAATTTTAGTAAAATGGACAACTGACCTACTCAAAACTGGTAAAACACATTATAATAGTTTTGATACTTTACAAAAATGATCTATATGTAATTTTTGACGTGTATCAATAATCGACACCTAATTCTGATACACAATATTCCTGGTATGACTCAAAATGTATGTTATCAGTTTAAAATTGATATTTTAGTTCAAAAAGTGTCACTCACTGAAATATGATCAAAGACACTTGGATTTTCTTGATAATTTAGGAAAACAATTCATGAGTCATTTGTGACATATAATAATTAGTCTCACATAAAACTTACACACATTGTGATCAGTATGAGTCAAAGTGTGAATTTCAAGTCTAAAATGACATTTTAGTAAAAAAAAGTGATATACTCCAAACCGAGTAAACACATTGGGATTATTTTGATACTTTAGGAAAATGATCCATAAGTCATTTGAGATGTGTAGGAATCAAATTCACCTCAATCCAATACATATTATTTCTAGTATGATTAAAATTTTAGTTTAAAATTAACACTTTACGTTAATTTATTTCTATATATTATTACTAATATAAGAATTGTTTTCTTATACAGGTGTCTTCTTTTGCTTGAACATGGGTGGATTCTTCAGAAATAGAATGATTTAGGGTCAGGATCAATATAAAATGGAACAATGATTTTTTTGAATGTATGTAATAATTTGGACTTATTTAATTGTATAAACAAATTTTTGAAATATCTATATACTGGTTTTCTTGTATTTGTGTTTTAATTTTCATTTCATTTAAATTCTATATTGTTACTTGATTTGGGTGATATCTGGTGGTATTTATAGTTATTTGGTGTGTTGTTACATCACATTTCACTAGTACTGCAATGTACTATTATATCACATTGTAGTATGCCTCTTTATCGATGCTTTTGAAAGCTCTAATAAATGGGTCCTTTATCAGTGCTTTTGAAAGTGCAGATAAATTGGTCCTTTATCTATTTGAAAGCACTAATATATGGTTCCTTTATAAGTTCATTTAAAAGTGTTGATAAATTTATCCTTCATCATCACCTAAAATCACTTATAAATGGTCTCTTTATCGATGCTAAATAAAAGCGCTAATAATGAGGCCCTTTATCAATGCTAAAAAACACTGATAATGGAACCATTTTTCATCTCTTTTTTATTGTTGATAAAGTTTCCCTTTATTAGTTTTTTTATCACTTATAAAAGACAGGGTCTTTTAATCTCACTCCAGTAGTCAATGCTTCTCTAGTGCTAATAAATTCCATTTTTAGCAATGTTTAAGGCCTATCTTTTAGTAGTGAAAATCTATCTGAATGTTTTTGAAACCTAATAAGACTCCTAATGGTGAAACTGAATTTTTAAATAGGATAGTTGAGACCCAAATACACTCAATTAAAAGATAAAAGAAAATATAGAAAGTAAGATTAAAAAATTAAATAAAATAAATTTATAAAAGCCTCATAGAGTCCCTTTGAGGATTTAAGTATTAAATTTTATTAAAACTCAAAAGTTTGGAATTCAAATAAAAATGTAAATCTATATATTATGGGTCCAGAAGAAGAGGAATAATTATTTTTATCGTATAAATCTGAATAAGAAAATATTTCTTTTTATGAGCTGAATGAATATTATTTTATTTTTGTAGATAAATTTAATGGTTTAAAAAAAGTCATAAAAATATTAGAAAATATTATGATATTTTTTTTAAACATGATTTATCTTAATAGATTTTAGATTTAAATTATATATTTCATAAGGGTATTATTACTTGTTCCCTATATGATAATATAATTAATGACATGTTATATGTAGTTAATCCTCCGAAGTTAGATGATAGTTTTGTTAAAGAAAGGTGAATATTATTTGAATAAAACCCTTGGTACTATTAAAGGAAATATAGGTGATCTTTGACTTAGAAGTAATGTTGAAAATGTTAAACACTATAGAAATTATTTTTTGTCTATTAAGAATAGTAAAATAATGTCTAATGTAAAATATTTTTTATTGTGTTATACTGGAAATTATTAAAATGAATCATTCTATAAAATTTCTCAATTTTGTGGGGTTAAAATTTTCTACTTGTCTAAAGAATTTTCTAAATTTAAAAATAGAATTTCAAATCGAAGTAAATAGGTTTGGATTATTATGTCTTTAATCTCTAACATTGTTTTTCCCAAAATAAAATGGGTACCAAACCACATTCGTTTTTAATATTTTATAGGGAATAACCCACATGAGACTTCATTGTTAAGCTGTCTAGTGTTGTAAAGACCCGTAAATTCAAGGAAAATTTTTTCTTAATTTTCTTTGGGATTTTAGAAGAACGCAGTTTCTGACGACACTTGATTCCGAGGCCCGGTGTGTCCGAAATTTCTATCCAAAGTTTAGCTCGGGTACGTTCAGTGAACGAATGAGCGGGAATTTCTAACTTTTGAACTGGTACTCGGAATCGAATTTTGAGGGTACCGATAGAATTGCAGCGCCGGTATTTGCTTAGAAATGCCTTTTCTAGAGTTTGGTTTGCTCGGGAGGAATTGTTAAAATTTAGGGAATTAAATGTTAGGTAAAATAAATTGTGTGCAAATTTATTTTATCCTTGGTAGTTAAATTCTCTCATGGGAAGTTGTTGGTGGGGCCCACAACCACCCAACTTCCCATGTGAGGTTATGAGGACAGTGGGGCCCACATGAGCCCCCATCTTCTCATATTCCCTAACTCCTCTAATCTCCCTCTTAAGTGTGTAACCCTTAAAACTTCCCATTTAATTTGTGACCTTCCCTCTCCCCACTTTTATTCAATGCCAACTCTTTAATTTAATTAAGTGAGTTATGTATTTGAAATTTGTAATTTTGAAAGGCATGACTTAAGATAATAAAATGAGAGGGATCTTATTTTATTAGGTTGGTTTGTGGTGTAAGGGGATTGGGGAGAAGGAAACTCTAGGTCTTGAAGTTCATCTTCTTCCTCGTCGTAGAACGTGAAGAACGCCGAACCTTCGACGAAGAACTTCATCACCTCAAAGGGGAGTTCATCATACCGTCTTCTTCTCTCTCTGTAGCCGGTGAGAGACGCCATCCTCAGAGATCGACGATGCGATGCCTTGTACCGCGACGCCGACGACTCTCTTCTCCATCACGCAGACGATGCTTACAGAGTCTTCTTCCGCGATGATCTTTTCCGCGATAAACTTTCGTTCTTCTCGTTATCAAGGTAAGGGTGTGTTTTTATTTGAGCAACTCTGATTCTTCCTTCCTTTGTTTATCTTGGCCCACTTTTTAGAAAACTAACATGGGAGGACTGGGCCAAATGAACACAGCCTGATCCCTCCGTCATTTTTGTGAATGTTTGGTGGGATCTTCGTGTTCTTCATGGGTGATGAACACCGGAACGTTGCTAGTTAATTGTGCGATGCAACGATCCCAATTGAAGATCCAACATCATGACTTCCTAGCGATGGTGCGACGACGATAGCGGGCAACATATCAAACCGGGACGGGAGAGACCGTCCCTTGACCGTTCTTCGAGCGGGTGAATCAAATTGTGATTTCGGAGCCGATCGGAGGCCCGAAAATATCGGAGACGATTACGGGACATCAGGGAAACTTAGTGTCCGAAGTTTCGTGATGAGTGTACCGTTAGAACGAAGAATGGACAGCACAGGAGGCACGCTGGCTGGAGGCATCGATTCTGGAAAATTCCAGAATACACGGCGTGTTCCACTGACGAACATGCCGTGTAGTGTGGGTGTACTACGGCTGGAGTTATGGGTTTAGACAAGTAACACACAGAGTGTGACCCCGGCCACACGGCGTGTAATCTCTATGCAGAATAGCGGAAGCAGCTTCGCGGGACTCGGTGTGTAATCCGAGGATACACGGACATGGATTTGAGTACACGGGTATGTACTCCACCACACGACAAGGCATGGCTAGCATACACGGAGCTGACCTAGATGTTTGGCCACGGCATGTAACCATACCACATGTCATGTACTTACTTTTTACATGAACAGCCCATCGACACGGGTTGTGGAACACGGACAGTACCCGTGGACAAAAGACACGGCGTGTAACAATACCACACGTCTTGTACTTACTTTTTACATGACCAGCCCTGTGACACGGTCCGTAACACATGGGCATTACCCGGTGTCAGATGACACGGCGTGTATCATATATCTACACGCCGTGTACTTTTGGAAAATGGTTTGTTCGTCTTATTCTCGGTGACCAAGGCAAATTTTTCTTGGTTTTCCCCTAAGACGTGGGATGAAACATTGGGTTACATCATCCCTGGACTTTGTGTCAGTTGATGTATCAGCCTCTCAGCTCGTGGAGCGGACCCTCCCGAACGAGCTTGCTATGTGCGGGAACCCTAGAACTGGCTGCGACTGCGACGATGTTGAATGTACAGAAATCCTCCATGGATTCAACGAAGAAGACTACAACACTCAGCGATCCTACGTGGATCAGTGCTACCGATCCTGTGTGGGTCTGATCCTGTGTGGGTCAGCGCTCAGCGGTTCTGTGTGAGCCAGTGCCTACAGATCCTGTGTGTGTCTGATCCTATGTGGGTCTTTGTAGGGGTTAGTTATCTATCGATCATGTGTGGGTCAGATACTTTGTGGGTCATTTCGGGGGTTAGTACCTATCGATCCTTTGTGGGTCTGATGGCTTAGATGAATCATTGGATATACCTGATCATCTCTATAGTCATATGAAGAAGTATACATGTGCGAGCTGAATCATGTTTTTTTCCTTTGTGGATTGTGTTGTGCTATCATGTGTGGATTACGTTTTGTTTCCCTATGTGGACTGGGTTGTACTTGGGCTTGGATATTGGAGCCAAACGAGAATTGATGACTTAGGTATATGTATGGGCATATACCTAAGGAATGTAGGATGTTACTTTGTGATTGTATCTTTCTTTTGTGGATTATCCTTTATGGATTCTGGGAGACCATTGGGGGTCTCGGGGTCCCTACTGAGTAGCTTATTGTAACACCTGAGACTTTTATGTTATATAAATCATCAAAGGAATCTTTTTCTACACAACACTTGCTTGGCTTTCTTTACACGCAATCGCGACCTTCCTCGATAGCTTGCGTCGTACGTAATACCGAGTTTCACTAAACAACAATATGCTATTAAAACTAGCCGTTATGAATAGTAATAACCACTTTTTGAAATTTTATAAATTTTATTTTTCAAAATGGACTTCATTTTTGGACTCAGAATATCGAAATTAGCCTAGGGTGAAATTTTGGTATTTTTCAGAAAACTTTCAATTTTTGATGAATAGTGAAACCACTAAGTGGTAGGTTAAAAACTGAATTTTTGCATAAAAATTAATTTTACCGCTTATGTGAATGGAATTTCAAAAATCCGACAGACACGGTTGATATCAGTAAGTAAAATGTGGTTCAATGAGATAAAAATAATTTTTTGGTGAATAATAACTTTTTACTTTTTTTACCGCGGTTAATAGTAAATAGGGTAACTAAGGGTAAATATGATATTAATATTACCCTAACACATGTCCTAATTCTATTGGACAAGTGTAATTCGACCAAAAACAAACTTAGGAATAAAAATATGACCATTTAGGCCCACTTGGATTAGATTAGGACATTTATTATTAATTTATTTAAAGAAGGGTTAAAATAGTTAAAATCAAAGTTTAATAAGTAAATCATTTTTAATATGGGGTTCTACATAAGATAAATTCGACTATAAATATTAATTAGAAATCTAAAAAGATTTCCTACATAATGGTATTTTATTTGTAATTTTTAGACATTAAATAATTTAATTTATTTATGACACAATGATGATGCAGTAATTATCTTATTAATGAAATATTGACATAATTGATGTTATAAACACAAAAATAAATGTAATTTGAGACTTTTTATGAATTCCACTAATTTTCTAGGTTACTATGATATATTAATGTTTATTTAATCAACTTGGTTCGAACATATAATTCTGTTATGACTTTCACAAAAATCATATATCAAATAGTGTCAAAATTGACACAAAATAGTTTTTTAAATCAAATATTATATTATTAATTGTTATTTTATTCCTAAAAATCTAAGATTCGGCAAAATGACTTAGATAAAGATATATATATTAATAATAAACAATTTGGGGTTCTTTTGGCATGTTATAGTAAGTGTATTAACCATATAGTGAAAGAAAACAAAAAGACACGGTAAAAGTTAAATTATTTAACTTAGAGTTAAATCTAATTGATAAGGTTAAAATAATTACCTAAACTTGTCTAAATCCTATTGGTTGATAGGATTTTGACCCATACCCACTTTAGCTTCGAAATAAGACCCTTTGGAACCATTATAAACCGATTTTGACTTTAATATAAAATAATATTTTGAGATATTCCTAAGGTGCCCCTCTCCTCCCTTATAAAAGGGCACCACCTCCCCCTCCTCCTCACACCAATTTTAGCACTCAAGCTCGGCCAACCCCTGCCATTTTCTCCTCTCCACTTCCCTAGAATAATCCTAGAGGTCCTGGTCTTCTTCAAACACCAATATTAGTTCCCTAAGTGGAGGATTCAAAGAGGCGTTCCAAAGAAGAGGTAATATCCATTACCGATCTTTTCAATTTCTTTCTTCTTCAACTTCTTCTTCTTTAGTTGTTTCATGATAAAGTAATAACATCAGTATTACTTACATACTGATATGTTATTATAAATATGAAACAACCCTAATTCACCTTCTATCCATCCTACGGAAAAAATGAAATCACCGCGCGTGCGTACGTACGGAATACCGTCTCCACGCCGTGGTGTAATCTATTTTCCACCATCACCTTACAAGGATGGGTATAATGGTGTAATGAGTAACTATTTATAATTATTATAAAGTAATATTGATACTGAAATAATATATATATACTCCAATACAGTTCCACGATCATAGGAATGATATCATCACTCGTGCGTACGTACGGAATACCGTCTCCACGATGTGATGCGACTCGTTCTACATGATCATCATTACATAGTAATTATATAAATGAATTGAATGAATAAATATTATATATGTTACACTAATACCATTCTGGATATAAGGTATCTATAACCTTAAAATAATAATAAGAATTTATTCGGCAAAACACGCATAAGAACAAAAGGCAATAAGGACCCGAGTAACAAGTAACAATGAAATATTACTATCAAGAAGCTAAGAATATGACCATATATGATATCATATCAATATGTATGATTCTGGAATAAGTGAATAACATTATTTAAACCATTATACAGGAGCTTCGGACACGTAAAAATCAAATTGGACCTAAGGTAAGGGAAATATCACAATCTCATTTTTATCTGAGATTGTTTATTCGTAAGTATTTACTGGGGTGTATTTTATCATCCACATCCATGTTCCCTCAATATGTAATATTGTTTCCATCCACTTACAATAGTTTAAATCCAATTTTACCCTTCGGTGATTTTTTAGTAAAGAATATGAAAGGAATCTTTTGTCGTTTTTTTCGTACGAGGTACTTTTTGACTTTTCCGAAAAAGGTACGAAGAATGTTTTTTTAACTTATATGGCATGAATGGATTTTTAAAAACATTATTTCCAAGAAGCTTCCTTTACAAGTTTTCAAGTTTATTTTTAATCAACTTCTTTTATTTTATAATTATATGACATGTTAAGAAAAGAAAAGTGTTTTTGAAGAAGAAAGGATATTTTCCTCAAGAATGGAGTTCAAGTGTTTTATCAAAATTATTTTCCATCTAAGATAATATAGGGTTCTGTTTTTATCCCTATTATTACATTGATTTGATTATGTTTTGAGGGAATTATTTTTATGAAGTCATTTCCCTTATATTATTTGTTTTATGATGTCATGATGTTTCAAGAATCCCATTTTTGTTACATGTGTTATGCGATGATGTATGATTTATGATTATGTGGCACACATAAGAAAGGATTCATTATAAGATGGGTGGGACCTATATCTCCCTCCAATGCATTGGGTAAAGACTTTATATCTCATGAGATATACATGGATGGAATGGTAGGTTATACCGGTTCAGTGAAACAGGACTGGAACGAGGGTGACTCGGTTCAGAAAGGGACTTTGTCCACTAAGATAGTCTTGGCAATGAGTCATGACTAACAAGAAATGATTTTCCATGATTATGTGTGCATGCCACAAAGTTTCAAGTTTCATGTTATGATTATGGGGATCTCATTTTCACTTCTATGATTTATTCCATGTTAAGATTTTATGATCTCTTTTGCAGGTTATGATTTTCAAAAAGATATGATATGATTTTTATTTCCTTTATTTTCCCTTGTTGAGCATTTGAGCTCACCCTTTTATGTTTTCTTTTCCCCAGGTCAGGAAGATGGATATTAAGTAGAATATGCTAAAAGGGACCCTAGATATGATGAAATAAATGGGAGACATTGTAGAAGATTTATGAACCAGTTGTTTATGTTTCCCAGTTTCTAAAGAAACTATACCTATACGGTCCTTTGTGGTTTTGTCATATGTTGTAATAAGTGTGCTTCAATTTTGAAGTATTAACAATGTATGTAAAATATGGGTCGTTATAGTTGGTATCAGAGGAAAGGTATAGTCAACCTTTGGAAACTAGGATGTGAAAGCCTTAGTAAGAACCCTAAGGATAAGTCTAAGCATAGAACACAATATTAGTGTTTTAGAAATGGCCTTGAATAACCTAGGATAAGACCTTAAGCATGAAAATTTTATTCTTGAATTATGTGGTTTTCCTATTATAATTAGTGTTGCTCACACTATTCTTCTTGGTTTTAGTCAATGGCTGGAACCCGAAGGAACCGTGTTAATGCGGAATGCGATGGGCAATGCAATGATTGTCCCCCTGAGCAGCCAAACGATATGGGAGCTGGAATGAAAAATCTTGTAGCCATGCTCACACAAATTTCTCAAGCTATGAATCATGCAGGACTTCCAAACGAGCAAAGGAAGGAGCAACATTCTGTTGAATCCTTCATGAGGCAGCGTCCACCTTCTTTCAGCGGGTCTACTGATCCATTAGTTGCTGAATAATGGATTAGTACTACTGAAAAGATATTTTCAGTTCTTCAATGTTCTGAGCATGATAAAGTTATCCTAGCAGTGTATCGTTTGGAAGGAGATGTTGATCAATGGTGGAATCTTATTAAGAATACGAGGCAAAGGGATGAAATTGAGTCTATGGAATGGGACGAGTTCAAGAACTTATTTTTCAATAAGTACTTCCCTCGTATTCTCCGAACAAAGATGGAGAAAGAGTTCCTTGAACTGAAGCAAAGGGATGATGAATCTGTTGGTACCTGTGAAGAAAATTTTACAAGACTTGCAAGGTACGCTTCTGGTATTATTATCCAACCTGAGAGTAAGATCGATCGATTCTTTAGTGGCTTAAAACCAAGTCTTTGAAGGGCGTTAGCCATAAGGGACTTCAATAGCTACGAGGAAATCGTTCGATGTGCTCTCAAAGTCGAGATGGAGATTGTAGTAACCCATCAGTCACATGAGTTTGATAAGAAGAGGAAGATGGAATTCAAAGGAAAATCTAAAGAGCACACTGAAAAAAAGATGAACTTTCCCTTATGCTCAAAGTGTGGAAAGAAACATGGAGGGAGTTGTCTTAAAGGGACAAGTAAATGTTTTAAATGTGGAAAGGAAGGTCATCGGGCATTTGAATGCCGTGATAATGGGAAGAAGATGTCTAATGACGCAAACAAAGGAAGGGATACACAGAATGAACCTACTACACTTCAATGTTTCAAGTGCAAGGAGATGGGGCATTATGCCAATCAATGCCCAAATCCAAGGGTTGATGATGATGGTCGACGTCAACAAAATCTTAAGGCTAAAGGCAAAGTAAAGTCACATGCAATTTCTATCAGCGATGTGGAGTACGATAACGAAGTGGTGAAAGGTACACTTACCATCCACTCTAAAGTAGCAAATGTTTTATTTGATTCTGGATCCACCCACTCTTTTATTTCTAAAGAATTTTATAAGTGTATCACCGTATTACCTCAACAATTAGATGTTGAGTTAGCTGTGACAACACCTAATGGCACAATAGTCGCATCAAAAGTTTATAATTATTCTCCGATCTAAGTTTGTGGGAAAGTGCTTCCTACAAATCTTGTGATCCTTCCTTTAGTGGAATTTGATGTGATTCTTGGCATGGATTGGCTTTCTCTACATGGAGCTCATATCAATTGCCAAAGAAGGGAAGTCACATTTCATATTCCAGATCAATCTACGATCGTCTATCAATGCAAGGATGAACATAACCTTCCAGTGGAAATTCCTTCCATCTTATGGGTCTTGATTCCACTAAATGAAGGTTATTTATCTCAAATGGTTGGTGAGAAACTCACAATTAAGAATATGCCCATTGTACGGGAGTTTGATGATGTCTTTCCGGAGGAATTACCGGGTCTTCCACCAAATCGTGAAGTTGAGTTTTCAATAGAACTCATACTAGGTGCTTTGCCTATTTCAAAGACACCTTATAGAATGGCCCCAATTGAGTTGCAGGAATTGAAGTAACAACTCCAAGAGAATCTTGATAAGGGATTCATACGCCCTAGTGCGTCACCTTGGGGAGAACCTGTTCTATTTGTTAAGAAGAAAGATGGATCAATGAGACTCTGCATTGATTATCGAGAACATAACAAGATCACTATCAAGAACAAATATCCACTCCCACGCATTGATGACTTATTTGACCAACTACGCAGAGCTCAATACTTTTCCAAGATTGATCTTCATTCAGGGTATCATCAATTAAGGGTCAAAAGGGAGGATATACCAAAGACGGCTTTCCGTACAAGGTATGGACACTATGAATTTATAGTGATGCCATTTGGTCTTACTAATGCCCCTGTTATCTTCATGGATCTAATGAATAGAGTCTTTAGACACTATCTTGATCAATTTGTGGTAGTCTTTACAGACGATATTCTTGTCTATTCAAAGAGCAAGGAAGAGCATGAAGATCACTTGAGAATTATATTGAAGACCCTGAGAAAGGAGAAGCTTTATGCCAAATTTACCAAGTGTGAATTTTGGCTTCAAAAAGTTGCATTTTTGGGTCACATAATCTCAAAAGAGGGGATATCTGTGGATCCAGCAAAAACAGAGGTTATCGAAAGATGGTCGAGACCAACAACAGTAACTGAGATCCGAAGTTTTCTTGGTTTGGATGGATATTATCGACATTTTGTAAAAAAAATTTCACGATTATCTAATCCACTCACCAAGTTGACTCGGAAAGGAGTTAAGTTTGTCTGGACAGAGGAATGTGAAGAGAATTTCAAGGAGTTGAAAAGAAGGTTATCCAGTGCACCTGTGCTCACACTTCCTTGTAGTGTAGAAAGGTTTGTGATCTACAGTGATGCATCCAAGAAGGGATTGGGGTGTGTTCTTAGGCAAAATGATATGGTGATAGCCTATGCCTCACGACAGTTGAAAATCCATGAGCAAAATTACCCAACACATGATTTGGAGTTGGCTGCAGTAATCTTTGCATTAAAGATTTGGAGGCATTACCTTTATGGTGAAAGGTGTGATATTTATACTGATCATAAAAGTTTAAAGTATATTTTCACACAAAAGGAGTTGAATATGCGTCAAAGAAGATGGTTGGAGCTGATTAAGGATTATGACTGCTCAATCCATTACCACCCTGGGAAAGCAAACAAGGTGGCAGATGCATTAAGTCGACAAGACCATGCTAGTTTATCCATGATGAGGATCACAAAAGATCCAATATTTATGGATTTACAAAGGATGGATCTTGGAATTATAATGGAAGGGGAAAAATCTTATCTTTCTCAAATGAATGTTCAACCATCTATACATGTGAAGATTAAAGAGGCACAGAAAGAAGATGTCGAGTTACAAAAGAAGGTGAGAAATGTTCCTGAATTCAACCTTGATTGTGATGGGATAATAAAGTTCAGGAATCGGGTTTGTGTTCCTCCCATCCCTGAATTAAAGAAGGAGTTGTTGGATGAGGCTCATAGTTCATCATTCTCTATTCATCCTGGAAGCACGAAGATGTATAGGGACCTGAAAGAGTACTTCTGGTGGGATGGCATGAAAAGAGATGTTGCTGAATATGTCTCTCGATGCTTGGTTTGTCAACAAGTTAAAGCTGAGAGACAAAAGTCTAAGGGGATGTTACAACCATTACCCATACCCGAATGGAAATGGGAAAACATCACTATGGACTTTGTCACAGGACTTCCTAAAACATCCAAAGGCAATAATGCTATCTGGGTCATAGTTGATCGTCTTACAAAGTCTGCACACTTCATTGCTATTAGAGAGGATTTCTCTCTAGATCAGCTTGCCAGGATATATGTAAAGGAAGTGGTAAGATTGCATGGAGTACCACTTTCTATTATATCTGATCGAGATCTGAGATTTACCTCGAAGTTCTGGCGAAGTCTTCAGCATACTCGGGATACAGAGTTGAGTTTCAGCACTGCTTATCATCCCCAGACAGACGGTCAGTCTGAGAGAACAATTCAAACCCTAGAAGATATGTTGAGAGCTTTCTCTATGGATTTCAAAGGAGGTTGGGATCAACACCTACCTTTGGTGGAATTTTCTTATAATAATAGCTTTCACTCCAGTATTCAGATGGCTCCTTATGAAGCTCTCTATGGAAAGAAATGCAGGACTCCAACTTGCTGGGATGAAGTTGGGGAAAGAAAGCTATTAGGACCTGATCTCATTGATGAAATGGCAGAAAAGGTCAGATCTATTCAACAACACATAAGAGCAGCTCAGAGTCGACAGAAAAGTTATGCCGACAAACGAAGAAAAGACCTAGAGTTTGAAGTGGGTGATAAAGTATTCTTACGAATATCTCCCTAGAAGAGGGTTATGAGATTTGGAAAGAAGGGGAAGTTGAGCCCTAGATATATCGGTCCTTTCGAAATACTGGATCGTGTTGGGAAGGTAGCTTACTGATTGGCGCTTCCACCGAATCTCTCTCAAGTTCACGATGTGTTCCATGTATCTCTCCTGAGAAAGTACATACCAGATCCTTCACATGTACTCAGCTCAGAAGTTGTACCGTTGGAGCAAGATCTTTCTTATGAAGAACAGCCGAAAGAGATTCTGGATCATAGCGAAAAAGTCCTACGAAACAAGACCACTCGATTGGTGAAAGTTTTATGGAGGAACCACCAACTTGAAGAAGCTACATGGGAGCTTGAGGATATGATGAGGGAGAAGTATCCTCATCTGTTTGTTACAAAGTGACGAATTTTGAGGGCGAAATTCTTTTTAAGGGGGGTAAAATGTAACACCCGAGACTTTTATGTTATATAAATCATCAAAGGAATATTTTTCTACACAACACTTGCTTGGCTTGCTTTACACGCAATCGCGACCTTCCTCGATAGCTTGCGTCGTACGCAATACCGAGTTTCACTAAACAACAATATGCAATTAAAACTAGCCGTTATGAATAGTAATAACCACTTTTTGAAATTTTATAAATTTTATTTTTCAAAATGGACTTCATTTTTGGATCAGAATATCGAAATTAGCCTAGGGTGAAATTTTGGTATTTTTCGGAAAACTTTCAATTTTTGATGAATAGTGAAACCACTAAGTGGTAGGTTAAAAACTGAATTTTTGCATAAAACTTAATTTTACCGCTTCTGTGAATGGAATTTCAAAAATCCGACAGACACGGTTGATATCAGTAAGTAAAATGTTGTTCAATGAGATAAAAATAATTTTTTGGTGAATAGTAACTTTTTACTTTTTTACCGCGGTTAATAGTAAATAGGGTAACTAAGGGTAAATATGATATTAATATTACCCTAACACATGTCCTAATTCTATTGGACAAGTGTAATTAGACCAAAAACAAACTTAGGAATAAAAATATGACCATTTAGGCCCACTTGGATTAGATTAGGACATTTATTATTAATTTATTTAAAGAAGGGTTAAAATAGTTAAAATTAAAGTTTAATAAGTAAATCATTTTTAATATGGGGTTATACATAAGATAAATTCGACTATAAATATTAATTAGAAAGCTAAAAAGATTTCCTAAATAATGGTATTTTATTTGTAATTTTTAGACATTAAATAATTTAATTTATTTATGACACAATGATGATGCAGTAATTATCTTATTAATGAAATATTGACATAATTGATGTTATAAACACCAAAATAAATGTAATTTGAGACTTTTTATGAATTCCACTAATTTTCTAGGTTACTATGATATATTAATGTTGATTTAATCAACTTGGTTCGAACATATAATTCTATTATGACTTTCACAAAAATCATATATCAGATAGTGTCAAAATTGACACAAAATAGTTTTTTAAATCAAATATTATATTATTAATTGTTATTTTATTCCTAAAAATCTAAGGTTCGGAAAAATGACTTAGATAAGGATATATATATTAATAATAAACAATTTGGGGTTCGTTTGGAATGTTATAGTAAGTGTATTAACCATATAGTGAAAGAAAACAAAAACACACGGTAAAAGTTAAATTATTTAACTTAGAGTTAAATCTAATTGATAAGGTTAACATAATTCCCTAAACTTGTCTAAATCCTATTGGTTGATAGGATTTCGACCCATCCCCACTTTAGCTTCTAAATAAGACCCTTTTGAACCATTATAAACTGATTTTTACTTTAATATAAAATAATATTTTGAGATATTCCTAAGGTGCCCCTCTCCTCCCTTATAAAAGGGCACCTCCTCCCCCTCCTCCTCACACAAATTTTAGCACTCAAGCTCGGCAAACCCCTGCCATTTTCTCCTCTCCACTTCCCTAGAATAATCCTAGAGGTTATGGTCTTCTTCAAAGACCAATCTTAGTTTCCTAAGTGGAGGATTCAAAGAGGCGTTCCAAAGAAGAGGTAATATCCATTACCGATCTTTTCAATTTCTTTCTTCTTCAACTTCTTCTTCTTTAGTTGTTTCATGATAAAGTAATAACATCAGTATTACTTACATACTGATATTTTATTATAAATATGAAACAACCCTAATTCACCTTCTATCCATCCTAGGGAAAAATGAAATCACCACGCATGCGTACGTACGGAATACCGTCTCCACGCCGTGGTGTAATCTATTTTCCACCATCACCTTACAAGGATGGGTATAATGGTGTAATGAGTAACTATTTATAATTATTATAAAGTAATATTGATACTGAAATAATATATATATACTCCAATACATTTCCACGATCATAGGAATGATATCATCACTCGTGCGTACGTACGGAATACCGTCTCCACGATATGATGCGACTCGTTCTACATGATCATCATTACATAGTAATTATATAAATGAATTGAATGAATAAATATGATATATGTTACACTAATACCATTCTGGATATAAGGTATCTATAACCTTAAAATAAGAATAAGAATTTATTCGGCAAAACACGCATAAGAACAAAAGGCAATAAGGACCCGAGTAACAAGTAACAATGAAATATTACTATCAAGAAGCTAAGAATATGACCATATATGATATCATATCAATATGTATGATTCTGGAATAAGTCAATAACATTATTTAAACCATTATACAGGATCTTCGGACACGTAAAAATAAAATTGGACCTAAGGTAAGGGAAATATCACAATCTCATTTTTATCCGAGATTGTTTATTCGTAAGTATTTACTAGGGTGTATTTTATCATCCACATCCATGTTCCCTCAATATGTAATTTTGTTTCCATCCACTTACAATAGTTTAAATCCAATTTTACCCTTCGGTGATTTTTTAGTAAAGAATATGAAAGGAATCTTTTGTCGTTTTTTTCGTACGAGGTACTTTTTGACTTTTCCGACAAAGGTACGAAGAATGTTTTTTTTAACTTATATGGCATGAATGGATTTTTAAAAACATTATTTCCAAGAAGCTTCCTTTACAAGTTTTCAAGTTTATTTTTAATCAACTTCTTTTAGTTTATAATTGTATGACATGTTAAGAAAAGAAAAGTGTTTTTGAAGAAGAAAGGATATTTTCCTCAAGAATGGAGTTCAAGTGTTTTATCAAAATTATTTTCCATCTAAGATAATATAGGGTTCTGTTTTTATCCCTATTTTTACATTGATTTGATTATGTTTTGAGGGAATTATTTTTATGAAGTCATTTCCCTTATATTATTTGTTTTATGATGTCATGATGTTTCAAGAATCCCATTTTTGTTACATGTGTTATGTAATGATGTATGATTTATGATTATGTGGCACACATAAGAAACGATTCAATATAAGATGGGTGGGACCTATATCTCCCTCCAATGCATTGGGTAAAGACTTTATATCTCATGAGATAGACATGGCTGGAACGGTAGGTTATACCGGTTCAGTGAAACAGGACTGGAACGAGGGTGACTCGGTTCACAAAGGGACTTTGTCCACTAAGATAGTCTTGGAAATGAGTCATGACTAACAAGAAATGATTTTCCATGATTATGTGTGCATGCCACAAAGTTTCAAGTTTCATGTTATGATTATGGGGATCTCATTTTCACTTCTATGATTTATTCCATGTTAAGATTTTATGATCTCTTTTGCAGGTTATGATTTTCAAAAAGATATGATATGATTTTTATTTCCTTTATTTGTCCTTGCTGAGCATTTGAGCTCACCCTTTTATGTTTTCTTTTCCCCATGTCAGGAAGATGGATATTAAGTAGAATATGCTAAAAGGGACCCTAGATATGATGAAATAAATGGGAGACACTTTAGAAGATTTATGAACCAGTTGTTTATGTTTCCCAGTTTCTAAAGACACTATACTTATATGGTCCTTTGTGGTTTTGTCATGTGTTGTAATAAGTGTGCTTCAATTTTGAAGTATTAACAATGTATGTAAAGTATGGGTCGTTATACTTATACTCACCCCTGCACGGGCTATGCCCGTACTATGTTGTGTTGGTTGCAGACGACGGACAGC
Source organism: Viscum album (assembly GCA_963277665.1). Classification (NCBI taxonomy): domain Eukaryota; kingdom Viridiplantae; phylum Streptophyta; class Magnoliopsida; order Santalales; family Viscaceae; genus Viscum; species Viscum album. The sequence continues at coordinate 1,001,020,053 of OY728135.1, forward strand.
GCTGATCGTGGTTGAGGCTTGCGGAGCAGGACGGTACCTGGAGGTGGACCACTGGGCGGGACGTACTCAGAGCGAACGGCTATACCCTAGGAGCTGTGGAGACCATTTGTACTCACCCTTCAGGTGGGACTTCCAGTGAATGGCTCGACATTGCGGCTTTACTTTCTGTTGTTGTTTTCCCTTTCGAGTTGTACTTTACCTTCAGTTGGGTTTTTATTCTAGCCCACTTACTTTTTCCACACTTACTGTTGTACCCAGTTTTTACATAGTGTTTACTTTTACTGCTTGCTTTCTCTATGGTGTTTGTTTACTTTACAAAGGCAATGAATTCCCTTTTTACTGGGAATTATGCCTTGGTGCTAGTCACCAGCCCCTGGACTATGGAAGGTGGGCTTGGGGTAGTCACGGCATGGGCCCTGAGGACGGGTCATGACAAATTGGAATCAGAGGAGTTCGGTTCTACCACAGAACTTGGGACTCTGATCTTTTTCTATGTGAAGTAATAGTGTTAAGCGTATTGGGTGTGGTTATCAGTTTGGGGAGTCCAGTGTTGGTGCGGTGGCTGACATATCCGTACACCAAGACCCTGACTTCTGATTTCCGACTTAATGCACAAAAATTTTTTTTGCATGTGTGTTTCAAGTTTTCATTGTGATTAATTTGTGTCAGCTCACCAGGTATACTGTTCTGACCATGGCGCACCTGTTTCCTTTTGAGGATGGCCCCACAACGGCAGCCAGCTAGGGTTCCGAGAGTTGAGCGTGACGACATCCCACCGAGCGACGAGGCCTCGGTACAGGTCCCTTTGACAGTAGAGACACTGGCGGTATCTCTACTCGCCGAGCCACCGATGCTACCAGCCCTAACCTGACGATGCACATCGCCTTAGTGCACTGCACGAGTTTCAGCGCCAGCGACCGCCCAGGGTCCATGGGGAGACGGACCCCCAGGCAGTTGAGGACTGGCTGGAGGTAGTGGTATGGGTTTTCAGGTTAGTGAGGACACCAGCAGACCTCATGGTGATCCTCGCAGCGAGCCTACTACACGCGGCAGTAGGCAGATGGTGGAGCTTGATGCTCTAGGTGCACGATGAGGCATCTCTCCTCTGGATATACTTTGAGAGCCTCTTCCACTCGGAGTTTGTCCCAGACACCCTCTGTGTGGTGTGCATTCAGGATCTTCTACAGCTGCAGTAGGGAAGCTTGACGGTCGCCCAGTACTCGGTGAGATTTACCGATCTCTCGCGCTACTCGACAGACATGGTACGGGACCCATTCTTCCGGGCCTGGACCTTTGAGCAGGGATTGAGGTAGGAGATCAGGGAATCGCTGATCTCCCTCAGCATTCTGACACAGGAAGGAGTACTGGAGAGAGCTCTTCTGATCGAGAGCTTCCTTGCTAAGCCTACATCAGTAGTGAGACCTACCGTAGGGCGGTACATAGCAGAGTCTTCTGCAACAGGCAGTCTACGGATGACTCATGGGTCCAGGCAGACTAGACCCTCAGGAAGATGACCTCAGGACACTGGCTTAGCTGTGCGGGGCACACAGAGTGGAGCTAGTCTTTCGAGAGGTATACAGTGCTACGCATGCGGCGGTCAGGGTCACATGGCTCGTGACTGCCGGACCCGCCATGTCGAGGAGCAGCAGACAGTTGAGGGGCCACCCTGGCAGAGGCAGAGGGTCGACCGTGGCGGTCTGTAGGGAGCATGCGGACAAGGCAGAGGATCTGGCCGAGCAGCAGGTGGTGGGCGACGCTTTGAGGCTCTACCACCACCACTACCAAGAGGTCCACCCCGACCATAGGGAGCTGGCGGGCAGAGATAGGCACAACTCCAGGCAGCGGAGGTCTACGACCACAACGCGCCTGAGATGATTTGAGGTACTATCTATTTCTATTACACCCTTGATGCAGTACTTATAGACACAGGATTGAGTCATTATTTCATATCCAATTCCATTGTTCGGAGCTCGGATATTCCGACAGAGCCGTTGGCTCGATCCTTACGGCTAGAGACTCCTACAGGAGCAGACTCGACAATTACGCACTGGTGACGGCAGTGTGAGCTTACTCTAGAAGGTGAGAGCTTCAGCTGGGATCTTCTTGTAGCAGCGTCAAGGCCTTACGACGTAATCATGGGCATGTATTGGTTATCCACAGTCCATGCTCAGATTGACTGTATTAGGCGCAAGGTGCAATGTGTATGCACTGACGGCAGCAGGTTCACCTTCACTGGTGAGAAGGGATCCTTCGCAGCACAGTATGGACTTCCGCAGATGAGGGGACAACCTATCACTCATCAGTTGGCTAGCCTCATCCTAGGATCAGTTCACGTGCGGAGTCCTAGTTTTCCTGTAGTGGTGGATCAGTATGCGAACGTCTTTCCGGATGACGTTTCAGGACTACCTCCTCACAGAGAGGTAGAATTTTATATTGACCTATACCCCGGGACAGCCCCGATATCGACTCCAGCATATCATATGGCCCCCGCTGAGCTTCGAGAGCTACGGGTACAGTTGGAGGACTTGCAGGGCAAGGGATTCATCCGACCCAGTGTTTCACCCTGGGCTTCCCCGATTTTGTTCGACAAGAAGGCGGACGGGAGCTTGCGACTTTGTGTCGACTATCGTCGCCTAAACCAGGTGACAGTGATGAACAAGTATCCTCTACCGAGGATTGATGACCTCTTCGATCAGCTCAAGGGAGCACGGTGGTTCTCAAAGATAGACCTCAGGTCAGGCTATCATCAGCTCAGAGTTCGGGATGAGGACGTGTAGAAGACGGCCTTCAGATTTTGGTATGGCCACTATGAGTTCTTGGTTATGCCATTCGGCATAACCAATGATCCAGCAGTGTTCATGGCCCTCATGAATAGGATATTCTAGCCATACCTTGATCAATTTGTCATGGTCTTCATCGATGACATTTTGATTTACTCGACGACTGAGGAGCACTCCTACCACTTGCGGGTTGTACTAGACACACTCCGAGAGCACCAGCTTTATGGAAAGCTCTCGAAGTGTCAGTTCTGGATACGTAAGGTCCACTTCTTGGGAAACGTCATCTCTAAGGTAGGAGTTGTAGTGGATCCTGCGAAGATCGAGGCAATGCTAGCTTGGGAGCCACCCAGGAGCATGAAGGAGGTACGGAGTTTCTTGGGACTAGCTGGATACTACCGAAGATTTTTGCCAGACTTCTCTAGAGTTGCAGCACCACTCTCAGCTTTGATGAAGAAGGGGAAATCCTTTGTGTGGTCAGACAGATGTTAGCAGAGCTTTCAGGAGCTGAGATAGAGATTGACCAGTGCCCCTATCCTGAGGTTGCCTGAGGAGGGAGTAGGGTACACAGTGTACTGCGATGCATCAGGGACCGGACTTGGATGTGTCCTGATGCAGGAGTAGGCAGTGATCGCCTATGGATCACGTCAGTTGAGGCCGCATGAGTAGAACTACGTTACCCATGACCTGGAGTTAGCAGCAGTGGTCTTCGCTCTGAAGACAAGGCGACACTACCTGATGGGCGAGTGCTTTACAGTTTATTATAACCATCAAAGTCTCATGTACATCTTCTCTTAGAAGGACCTGAATCTGAGATAGCGGTAATGGATCGAGTTCCTCCAGTACTATGAATTTGAGATAGTCTATACTCCTGGGAAGGGGAACGTGGTAGTTGATGCTCTCAGCAGGAGGACGGGCATTCAGCTACTTGGGGAGGTGACAGAGCAGCTAGCCTCTTTGCAGATATCCTTTGTGGATAGAGATGGAGTAGCTTTCCTTCAGTCTCTCACAGTCACTCCTCCACTACTATAGCGGGTCAGAGAGGCATAGCGTGGGGACGCCGACTATGAGACGCAGCATGCACAGATATCCTCAGGACAAGCACCTGATGGTTTCTCCTTAGGAGGAGAGCACGAAGTACTTTTTAGAGGACGTACCTTGGTACTAGTTGCTTTTCGGGAGGAGGTGTTGAGAGAGTTTCACACTTCTCCTTTGGCGGTACATCCTGGAGTGGCGAAGATGTGTCAGGACCTCAGACGACAGCACTGGTGGCCGCGCATGAAGAAGATTGTGGCAAAGTTCATTTCTCGATGCCTCACCTACCAGTAGGTGAAGGCAGAGCACTAGGTACCATCAGGCTTGGTACAACCCTTGGAGGTCCTGGAGTGGAAGTGGGATGGGTTATCTATGGACTTCATGACTGGACTTCCACACACTTCCAGAAGTCAAGACTCCATTTGGGTGATTGTTGACCGACTCACCAAGACGGCACACTTCTTACCCATCGAAGAGCAGGGCTCAGTGGAGAGCATGGGACGTCTCTACATTCAGGAGATTATATAGCTTCACGGTGTTTCATCATCTATCGTCTCCGATCGAGATGCTCTCTTTACTTCCCGGCTTTGGAAGGGGTTGTAGGAGGCGTTCAGGACGCAGCTACGTCTGAGCACCGCCTTTCACCCTCAGACAGATGGTCAGATGGAGAGGACCATACAGACTCTCGAGGACATGCTCCGCGCATGTGTCCTCGAATTTGGTCGCAGCTGGGAGGACCACTTACCCTTGGTGGAGTTTGCGTACAACAACAGCTACCACTCCACCATCGGTATGGCACCATACGAGGCGTTGTATGGCCGACCTTGCAGATCTCTTTTGTGCTGGAAAGACCCTGGAAAGTGAGAACTTGTGGGACCAGAGATGGTCCAGGACATGACAGAGAAGGTCCTGATCATCCAGGAGCGGATGAGGACAGCTCAGAGTCAGTAGAAGTCTTATGCTGACAAGAGGCGGAGGCCATTGGAGTTCGAGGATGGCGACCACGTCTTCATGCGGGTCTCACCTCGACGTGGATTATGGAGATTTGACCAAGGAGGCAAGTTGTCTCCACACTTCATCAGACCGTTCCAGGTCCTCAGCAGGATTGGCGAGGTGTCTTATCGCCTGGATCTACCACCTCAGTTGCACCGGGTGCACGACGTCTTCCACATATCTCAGCTGAGGAGATACGTGCACGACCTGATGCATATCATTGACCATGGGGAGCTGTACATTGATGATGGGGAGACTTTTATGGAGGTCCCAGTGGAGATCGAGTATCGACAGGATTGGGTCCTACATGGACGGTCGATTCCTCTAGTGCGCATCAGATGGCAACATGGGAATCTCCAGGAGAGCACTTGGGAGTGGGAGGCTCAGATGCATGCTCAGTACCCACTTTTGTTTCCCTAGTTTTCGATGTATCTTTACGGGGACGTAAAGACCTGAGGTGGGAGTAATGTAAAGACCTGTAAAATTCATGGAAATTTTTTTCTTAATTTTCTTTGGGATTTTACAAGAATGCAGTTTCTGACGACACTTGATTCTGAGGCCCGGTGTGTCTGGATTTTCTATCCGAAGTTTATCTCGGGTACATTTAGTGAACGAATGAGCGGGAATTTATAACTTTTGAACTGTTACTCGGAATCAAATTCTGAGGTAACTGATGGAATCACAGCACCGATATTTGCTTAGAAATGCCTTTTCTAGAGTTGCATTTGCTCGGGAGTAATTGTTAAAATTTAGGGAATTAAATGTTAGGTAAAATAAATTGTGTGCAAATTTATTTTATCCTTGGTAGTTAAATTCTCTCATGGGAAGTTGTTGGTGGGGCCCACAACCACCCAACTTCCCATGTGAGGTTATGAGGGTAGTGGGGCCCACACGATCCCCTATCTTCTCATATTCCCTAACTCCTCTAATCTCCCTCTTAAGTGTGTAAACCTTAAAACTTCCCATTTAATTTGTGACCTTCTGTCTCCCCACTTTTATTCAATGCCAACTCTTTAATTTAATTAAGTGAGTTATGTATTTGAAATTTGTAATTTTTAAAGGCATGACTTAAGATAATAAAATTAGAGGGATCTTATTTTATTAGGTTGGCTTGTGGTGTAAGGGGATTGGGGAGAAGGAAACTCTAAGTCTTAAAGTTCATCTTCTTCCTCGTCGTAGAATGCAAGGAACGCAGAACCTTCGATGAAGAACTTCGTCACCTCAAAGGGGAGTTCGTCATACCGTCTTCTTCCCTCTCCGCGGCCGGTGAGAGACGCCATCCTCAGAGATCGATGACGCGACTCCATGTACCGCAACGCCGACGACTCTCTTCTCCGTCACTTTGACGATGCTTACAGAGTCTTCTTCCACGACGATCTTTTCCGCGACGAACTTTTATTCTTATCGTTATCAAGGTAGGGTGTGCTTTTATTTGAGCGACACTGATTCTTCCTTCCTTTTTTTATCTTGACCCTCTTTTTAGCAAACTAACGTGGAAGGACCGGGCCAAACGAACATGGCCTGATCCCTCCGCCGTTTTTGTGAATGTTTGGTGGGATCTTTGTGTTCTTCATGGGTGACGAACACCGGAACGTTGCTAGTTCGTTTTGCGACATAACGATCCCAATTTAAGATCCAAAATCATGACATCCTAGCGATGGTGCGACGATGATAGCAGGTGACAGATCAAACAAGAACAGGAGAGACCGTCCCTTGACCGTTCTTCGAGCAGGTGAATCAAATCGTGATTTCGGAGCCGATCAGAGGCCCGAAAACACCGGAGACGATTATGGGACATCGGGGCAACCTAGTGTCTGAAGTTTCGTGATGATCGGACTGTTAGAATGAAGAACGGACAGCACGGGAGGCGCACTAGCCGGAGGCGTCGATTCTGGAAAATTCCAGAATACACGGCATGTTCCACTAACGAACACGCCGTGTAGTGAGGGTGTATTGCGGCTGGAGTTTTGGGTTTAGACAAGTAACACACGGCGTGTAACCCCAGCCACACGGTGTGTAATCTCTACACAGAATAGCGGAAGCACCTTTGCGGGAATCAGTGTTTAATCTAGGGATACACGGACATGGATTTGAGTACACGGGTATGTACTCCACCACACGACCAGGCATGGCCAGCATACACGGAGCCGACCTAGATGTTTGGCCATGGCGTGTAACCATACCACACGCCGTGTACTTAATTTTTACATGAACATCCCATCGACATGGGCTGTGGAACACGGATAGTACCCGTGGACAGAAGACACGGCATGTAATAATACCACACGCCGTGTACTTACTTTTTACACAACCAACCCTGTGACATGGTCCGTAACACATGGGAAGTAACCAGTGTCAGATGACACGATGTGTATAATATATCTACACGCCATGTACTTTTGGAAAATTGTTTGGTCGTCTTTTTCTCGGTGACTTGGGCACGTTTTTCTTGGTCTTCCCCTAAGATGTGGGACGAAATGTTGGGTTACATCATCCCTGGACTTTGTGTCAGTTGATGTATCAGCCTCTCAGCTCGTGGAGCAGACCCTCCCGTACGAGCTTGCTATGTGCAGGAACCCTAGAGCTGGATGTGACTGCGACGACGATGACTGTACAGAAATCCTCTGTGGATTCAACGACGATGACTACAGCACTCAGCGATCCTATGTGGATCAGTGCTACCGATCTTGTGTGGGTCTGATCCTGTGTGGGTCAACGCTCAGCGGTTCTGTGTGAGCTACCGCCTACAGATCCTGTGTGGGTCTTTGCGGGGGTTAGTTACCTATTGATCCTATGTGGGTCAGATCCTTTGTGGGTCATTGCGGGGGTTAGTACCTATCGATCCTTTGTGGGTCTGACGGCTTAGATGAATCAGTGGATATACCTGATCATCTCTATCGTCATACAAAGAAGTATACCTGTGTGAGCTGAATAATGTTTTTCTTTCCTTTGTGGATTGTGTTGTGCTATCCTGTGTGGATTAGGTTTTGCTTCCCTATGTGGACTGGGTTGTACTTGGGCTCGGATGTTGGAGCCGAACGAGAATTGATGACTTAGGTATATGTATGGGAATATACCTAAGGAATGTCGGATGTTACTTCGTGATTGTATCTTTCCTTTGTGGATTCTGGGAGACCTTTGTGGGTCTCGGGGTCCCTACTGAGTAGCTAATACTCACCCCTACACAGGGTATGCCCGCACTACGTTGTGTTGGTTGCAGACGATGGACAGCGCTGATCGTGGTTGAGGCTTGCGGAGTAGGACGGTACCTGGAGGTGGACCACTGGGCGGGACGTACTGGGAGCGAACAGCTGGACCCTAGGATCTATGGAGGCCATTTGTACTCACACTTTAGTTGGGACTTCCAGTGAATGGCTCGACGTTGCGGCTTTACTTTCTGTTGTTTTTTTCCCTTTCGAGTTGTAATTTACATTCAGTTGGGTTTGTATTCTAGCCCACTTACTTTTTCCACACTTACTGTTGTACCCAGTTTTTACTTAGTGTTTACTTCTACTGCTTGCTTGCTCTGTGGTGTTTGTTTACTTTACAAGGGCAATGCATTCCCTTTTTACCAGAAATTGCACCTTGGTGCTAGTCGCCAGCCCCTGGCCTATGGAAGGCGGGCTTGGGGTAGTCACGGCACGGGCCCCGAGGACGGGTCATGACAGGTGTATTATCAATATATAGAGACTTATTAAAATCTATTTCTTATCAAAATTTATGGAATTCATGCTGATTTTAAATAATATTTCACTTCATGAAGAATTTATTTTTTTAATAACTTCTTGAAGTTTATTAACTTTTTTATACAAGGTAAAATATTCAATAAATGTTTTATCTTTTTCCTTTATTGTTTATATATTACTATAGTAGTTATTTTAGAATTATTATTATCATGTTTTTTAATGTATTTTTCTTATGTTCAATGCATGTTCTTAATAGATTTTCAATTTCATTAACTTATCTACTATTTTATACGATGAAATTTTAACTGGATTTATTATTTTAAATTATTCCCACATACATCTTCTTTATATTTTTATTTGTTAGTATGTTGACATAAGATGATATAAAATTTATTTCCCTCGTAAGCATGATTTGACTATTTTATTTTGTGGTTTACTCACATGTTTTATCATTGTTTATTTATTTCATGTGTTGAACTATTTAATTCTTTCAATATCATTGATATTTTTATTCATATCTTGTTGTGGGTTATCTTGAATATCTTTCACTTAAATATTTTATCTTGAGTTGAAATGTTATAATAATCTATTAAATTCATTTAAAATATTTTTATTATTCTTTTATTATTTTTTAAGAGTTTTTGGGATCCTTGAAGCTCATCATTTAATCTTTTTAAAAGGAATCTTATTTTAAGTGGGTTTATCATTTTATGGGTGTTAGAAATATTGTTTTTTACTGAATATTTTCTAGTTAAACATGACTATTAGTATATTCTAGGGGAATGAAGAATATTTAATTTGAATATTATTTATTATTGAAACCATGCTTCTTCTATTTAAGATTATTCATGAAATAATTTCATGTTTATTGTTCTTTATTATTTATTAAAAGGGATAATATTTTCACATATCCCTTATACTCATTTTTTATTCTTTGAAAATGGGTAGAATGTGTTGCTTATATTTTTTTCCATTTTTATTTTAAATATTCTTCATTATCTTAACCTTTATTATCCTTATAAAAATAGAGATATTATTTTGATCATGTATAAGTTTGTTAATTATCAATAATAGTATAATTTTGAGTGACTCAATGCTAATATTAATATTTTGTTAATTACTTCATCCAATTATATTCATTTTCATCCTCTAATTCTGTAGCAGCCAGGAATATGCCCTCGTTTGGGCCTTCGGGCCACTGATTTGGTCCCTGAGTCATTTTAGGCCTTCGGGCCACCCAGGCCTTTGGGTAAGTTAGGCCTTCGGGCCACCTCAAGGCCTTCGGGCCACCTTAATTCAAGATGCAAACCAGACGACCTATGAGGAACAAGCTCTACAAGGAGGATGAGCAAGGAGATTTCACCACAGCAGAAGCTAAATGGATTGCAATAATGAGAGGGTATGGCACCTACCATTGGGATAAGCATGTGAATTCATGGGAATGCCTAGTCGAACAGCCATGCGAAGGTGGAGAGATGATTTCACGATGAAGATGCTGGGGAGGAGCAGTTCCAAGTAGTTATTCTTGGTTTTATGTAATGTTTGAAGCCTACGGGCAAATGAATTCCTCTAAGGCCTATGATCCATGTAATACTTACACCTACAAGCCTTGTTAGGGTTCCACCTCACCCCTTGAAAGGTGGATTATCAAAATCAATAAAAAATGAAGGCCTTCGGGCCATTAGAGTAATGTGTTTCTAGTTTTATCAATTCTCAATATTTTGATCATAATATTTTATACAAACAAAGAAATTTCTTGCCTCTTATTGTGTTGTATATATAATAAAATTATATAAATTTTCTTCAACTATGAGAAATGATGAATAGTTTGTTTGGATGTTCACAATTTGGTTCAAATTCACTAAAAAATTCCTATCATGTTTCTATAGTTTTCATATTATATTTTATATCATTTTTCAATTATATCATGAGCTACAGAAGCCTGAGTGAGGATATCATTCATGAGTTGGAAAGCTACGGTAATTTTCTAAATATAAGTTAACTAGACTATATTTAGGATATATTTGAATGATATAGTATGCTATGACATGTATTAACTTTACTCATGTAGAACTCAAGCATAACTAACAAAACTAATATCATGAAGGATTAAAATATATAAAGGATTACTCTATTCAGTATAAGAGAAGACAGAATGATTATATAAATGAAATTCATTTCATCCAAGAATCTCATTTTATAATATCATCTAATTATAGAGTATGATGATGGGATATCTAGATTTTCTAAGTTATAATATGTGAAACTAGTGTTACGGATTGTTTGTCGTATTTTACAAAATCCTTAGTTACATATTATGATATGTTATTTTGTTTTTTATGGTTTTCATATTTCTATCTATTTTAAATAAATCTGGTTAACTCTTTTTGATTTATTGGTTTTATATTCATCTTTTTATTCTATCTAAGTTTATTAAAGTGGTCTTGAACAGTTTGATTCAAAATTGAGAGAGAAATATGATCTGATGGTTTAATGGCATTTTTTGATATCAGGAATACCATATTTATGATTTACAAATATAGTTACTTTTATTTATTTTGAAATCAAATATTTTTATTATTATAGATATAATTATAGAGATATTTTAAATATATTCAACAAATTGAATATAGAATTTCATATCATCCAGACCTGTTACTTTGTTTTGGGATTTTGGGGTGTTGAGAAGATGTTTAGGGAGAGATCGGTGGATTTTGATCAAAATGTTTAGTTAGAGGATGAGGTTTCAGTGTTGATGTTCAGGTTGTGATGTGGTGTTTTATATTGATGGCCTATTTTGGTGTGGTCAGAAACCTTGTGGTGTGGAGGATCGAGATGGTAGTTTGGTGGTTCTATCTATGTAGATGTCACAATAGTGTAGGAAGAAAAATTGCATCATGGTGTCCTGGGAGTCAAGTTCCTTGTCATTTCCACTTGGGGGCACTATAGTGTGATGTATAGGTTGCATCATATCCATACCCTAGGTTAATAGGATCTATAGGAGATTACACTATGGATTATGACTGGTGGTTAGACTGGGACCCTTTTTATCATAACCTATTATGACGCATCTGTTTTTTGGTAGAAACCCTATATATTATGGTATGGTAAGGGTTATTTCACCATATATTGTTAAAAATACCTCCTGGTATAAATTTTGGGCTTCCTCTAATTTAATTCATTCAACACTATATCCCTAAAATCTTTGGGGACTCTAAGGTGACTTTAGGAGACCTTTCATCCCATCTTACTTGTTTTTAATCCTTGGATTTTCAAGTTCAAGTATAGATGATATAAAGTGATTTTTTTCCCTTTCATTTTGGTTTCTTCTTCTTTCGACATCCATAGAAGGTTGGGGATATGGGTTTTGGTTGGAATGTGTGAGGATAAAGAAATTTATTGATGATGGATATTATGCTTTAGGTTCATAAAGGTTTCCCTACTATGACCTCCATCTTGGGTTATCTCTTCATTAATTTGTCTATGAACAATGAACTGTGATGCTCCATATAAGTTAGTGGTTTCGATAAGTCTTCTTTTTATATATAAATTTTTGTATTAACTTGATTTTTTTCTTTTTATGGGTATTATAGATTGACCAAATTAACATAATGAACCAGACCTAATTGAACCTGATAGGAATGGGGTGATACACATACCTATTTTCATGATATTTTCCCCTCAATTAGTGTTTTTTTTTGTTTCTATTGATAAAAAACATTGATTTTTGGTGGATTTTTTGTCACTGTTTGGATTGTGTTGTGAATCACCTTCATAAAATTTTAATCACTTAAAGATAAAAATGAACTTGTTGCATGGAAGAAAGAAATTGTCATGAAGCCATTTTTTTATATAGAATAATGTGGTAGTGGTTTATGATAAAATATATTTTGTGTGTTGTGGTAAAGATTATTTTTTTTATAGGATTGTTTTATTGTTGTGGTGTTTGTTAAGTGGGTGTTGTGGAAAATACATGGGTGGAATATTGTTTTATAGTTGAGTTTGTGGTTTGTGTAGTGAGGTTATGTATACCTTTCCCTAGTTGAAAGAGGGGATGAGTGGGATATTATGGGAGATAGATTGGTTGGTTGATGTGGGGTAATTAGATAATTTCTAGTGGAATGGAATATTACTGGTAATATGAACAAAAGATGGTGTTATATCGAATTGAATAAACCCATGGATAAAAATTGAATGGTAATGGGTAATGGATGAGATAAATGTGGGTATTGAATAGAAGTGGATTTTCATTAAATATGGAATTGAATGTATTAATAAATGTAAATTGGTTAGTTAATGGAATGTTTGGAAATAGGATAATGTTGTGATCAATAGAAAATTATGCATGTTTGATGTGTTTGTTTTCATGGGATGTGGGGTTGGTCTGGTGGTTTAGTAGTTGTAAATGAAGGTGAAGTATGGATATAGAAGTGTAGTAATGTTTTTGGGCTATAATAGTACAATTTAGGTTAACCCACTAGGTAGGTTTGTGTGTGAATATCTATATGATTTATTTTTATTATGATTTCTATATTCACCTAAACCAAGTTAGATAACCTTACTAATTCCCAATATGCTTTGGGTATCAGGTGTTTTCCCCTAATATCTAGGTTTGAGAGATAACAAAATAATTAATACTCCCTCTTCCTTACTCTCGCTTCTAGGTATATCATAGGTTGTGATAGCTTGAGGTATTTACTATCATAATAATTTAGTGTGTGGTGTGTTTCTAGACCCTATGGGTTATTGGTTTGATGATGGTTATATGAAGTAATAACAAACCCTACTAGTTATGGATAATGAGGTATAGGTGTACTGGAAGACCCTATGGGGTATTATTGGGATGTGACGTGGTGATTTTTATTTGAGGATACATGATGGGGTTGTTCATAGTAGGAGGAGAGTATGAGGTTGATGTCCTTCATGTTCACAATACCCTATTATTCTCATTACGATATGTGTGGATGATACATGTGTGTTGTGGAACAACTATGGAATGGATTGATAGTATAGTATATTTGAAATTGGGTCATAAGAGTAAAAAACTATTGGTGAAGTGGTTATTGGGTACCTTCATATTATATTCTTTGGAAATATTTTAATATTCTTGGATGCGATATTTGGTGATAGAGCCTTGGTAATTTTTTGTGGTATTTGATCTGATAAGTTCTTTTTGGTTTTGCTATTTGTTCACTAATGTATTAGTATGTTATTTTCACATTTTCAAGACAGGTGTTGAGTATGAACTCACTGAGTATACATTTTATACTCACCCTGATATATATAAACTACATTTTAACATTCCATGGTGATTTTTTTGATCGATCTACGCAGCACTAGCTTAGAGATTGGGTTTTTCTACGAAATTACTTCTTAAGAGTTTGTTTTTGGTATTTTGTTTTTGGATTTGTATTTGTTTGGAATATTTATAAATTGTGGGATAATTCTGTATCTTTATCTATTTATATTAAGGTGTTTATTTGTGGTTTTTTCGTGTTTTCCTATGTTATATGATGCTAATTCCTCCCATATGTATATTTTATACCCTCAGTGGTAGTCTTCAACTCAAGGAGCATTAGAGGTAGCCTTCATGGACTACCCTCATCTCTAATAAAGGCTTGGTAGGATTTATTAATGGGTGTGGGTCATGATAGAGTGAAATTAGATATTTTAGTTGAGAGTTAAGATAGATTTTTTATTTAGTCACTCGTGAGGATTTCATTGGTTAGTAGGAAAATAGTTCCAGCTAAACTTGGTTCGTGATATAATCCAATGATATTGGTTATGTCATGGGATGTTAGGGCCACTCTTGATCTGACATAAGGACCCTAAGATGAGGAGTCTAGAGCTTGGTGTTTGGAGTTGGCAATTCACCTAGTGATTCACTATGTTTTCGCCCCATTTATGGTTGTTACATACTTAGAGATGAATAAGAAGGATGAGGTGATTGAGAGTATACATGATCATCCAAGATCATATCAAGAGGGTATCCATTAGGGATCCTTGTGGACTAGCGATTTTGGGAGTGGGTCAAAGGCATTAAGGAATTAGAGGTTTTTTAGCTAGTTATTGGCATCAATATTTTTCTCCTTCCCATTTCTCTAGGTCCAGTAGTTCTCTTGTACCTACTTAAAGTTTCGAGCTGGTGTGTTAAGGTTGTGGGAGGTATATCCATCTTTAATTTCAGTATCTGAACATATTTGGGAATAAATGAGGTTTGGGTGGTTCGGTTCCTTACCATCCTCAGTGGTAGTAGTTTCCATAGAGGTTGTATCAGAAGTTGGTATAGCAGGTGTAACACCCCAAGGATATACAAATAAATTTAATATAGAATGCATGCAACACTAAGTCACTGTGAAATAGTCACTTTATTATATCCTAGTAGTTAAACATAATTTTATTACTTCTATATTTGGAATATCAAAAAACAGACATACATGGTTATGATTAGTAGGATATATAGAGTCTAATAGGGTCAACTTACATTTTTGGTGAATAGTAACTTGACCCTTATGAATAGTAATATACCCTTATGAATAGTAATATGACCCTTATTAATAGTAACCATGCCCATGAAAAGTATAAATAAAATTTAGGCATCTCATAGTTAAAATTATGATATAATTATATCAAAGTAAAAGTAAGTGAATATTTTAAAAAATTAATATTTAAGTGTTGGTATTTTTATAACTCATAAATACTTAATCACAATTTTATAACTAATAAAATTATTTAAATAAAATTTAATTTTCAAAAAATGGATTCATAATTAAATATATTTTTGTCTTATTATTTTGGGATAATTTTATGAGACCATAGTTAATTTTTGAAAGTGTTATAAAATCGATTTAAAATTTAAAATCAGTATTTTTTAGTAAATAATGATTTTATTTAAAAATTAAATTTCAAATATTTATAAATTTATTTTGATAAAATGAAGTCTATTTTGAATTATACAAGGCAACAAAATGGTTATGGTTAATTTTTTGGATTTTTCTAAAATACGTTACTTTTTGGTGAATAATAAAATACAATAATTTACGATAAACACAAAATACATGATTTATTGAGTCATAGGTGATGTATGGATGATGTAATCACACCTGGTTCTAACTCATATTCACTTATTACTATTTTTCACAATAATCAACACCATTTCTTGTCTTGAGCAAGATAATAAAATAATAGATAAGATATTCAAAAATCACCCTTCTCCTCCACTATAAAAACTACCCCTCACTCCCTCCTCTCCTCACTCCTCTAAGCCTTCAATATTCTCAAAAATCATCCCAAATAATCTTCCCTAGTCTCTCCCCATGTCTATGAGATATTTTATATTTCTAAAAGACTAGAACCCCTTCCCTTAAGGAGGTTATCAAGAAGAATATTTCAAGAGGTAAATTCTCTTCCTTTTTCATTTAATTTCATTTCAATTTATTTTATTTTCTTAATCTCTAACTTGCCTTCTATATTAAAATTATCATGATAACACCATTATAATTAATATATTGGAATCATATCATATTAATGGAACATCCATTATCAACCTCCTTACTCTCTCTATATTTTATTTTAAAAACGAAATCATCATCTAGGTGGTGTCGATTTACGACATTCATAGACGACGAACCTTAATTCTTCAATTTCCCCTTCAATGCTGGACATGAAACCATTTTTATAGTTTATAAAGATTATAAAATATTTATTATATCTTATTTAATGATTTTGTAACCGTAATTTATATATTATATTAAATAATAGAATAAAACTAGTTCCTTTTTATTGAAAAACCACCGAAAATATCTGAACTATTATCACTAAATGTCTTGTATAATGATTCATCCTCATAACATGTAAAAAATGATATATATAAACATTTAAAGTCTTTTAAATTCATTAATAATGTATAAATTCAATTCTGTGTAATTATACTCATTCCACATGAACTTCTGTACTCATATACAAGTATACTGGTTGTAAAAACCAAGGAAACGAACTCTCCCGAGCGATAAATTTGTATTTATAACTCATCCAAAAGGCCATAAATGAACTTAATAAAATTATAATAAATAAAATAAAAGTATAAAAATTTCTGAATTAATTAATTAATGGATTTAATTTTATTATCTAGAATGTTAAGGTCATGTGTAGAACACATTTGGACATAGGGTAAGGGTTTTCTACCCAAACCTCCATTTTCTTTTGGGTTACTCTTTTTCTCTATTTACAACTATTAATTTCTTAATTATTCTATTTTAATCATCTTAAATTCTGTATAAATATTCTATATATGTTTACCAATAATAATTATTCTTTTTTTATGGGGAGTTACATGTTTTAAAAAGGATATTTCTAAAATTCTTCACGATAAACAGGCCTGATTCAAGGGGACTACTCAAATTCTTACATATTTTCAAGTACACTCTATAATATATTTTAAGCCACAATTATTTTTATAAAATCATTAATTTTATTTTTAAAAAACTCTCTTAGTTAACTTATGGTTTTATACAAAATTTTTTTCCAAAAATAACTCTTCTTTTCAAAGTAAAAGAGTATTTCTATCAAGAATTACATCAGGATTTTATAAGAGTATTTTCATTTATTTAAACACTCTAATTGATTATTATATTCAATTGGGATTAATATTTTATGATATAATATAATATATTTTATTTAATGGTTTATAATTATTTTGATTGTGGATGTTCTATCTTGATACCATTCACCATATTACTCCAAATGGTTGGTGTTTATGTTTACTAATTGGGGAAAGTTATTTATATTTCATATGTTAGTTTAAATATGAATGTGCATGTTGATTATGTTTATCTCCTTTCATATGAGGAATTAATTGGACTTATTAAATGATGGTTTAGACCCGATATAGCCCCTTGATTCATTGGTAGGTCTCATGAGACAAACTAGCCAGGATTTTTATGCATTATGTATGGTGTCTTGGACGAGGCCTTGACATTATGATTATGATGTCTAGCATTATCCATTACCTCATTATGAAACTATTGATTGATATTTAATGTGATTATTTGAATATTAGAATATCCATGGTTATTTTTTATGGAATTATTTAATCATTTTTTATTCCAAACATATTATTCTAAAGTTTATTTTTAAAGTCGAATGTTTTTAGTTATTAAGCATGCTTGATGTTTATGTCTATGATAACATCCACTGTATCTCTTACCCTTACTGAGCATCTGATCTCACTCATTCTTATTTTTTATTTTTCCACGGTTTTGAATAAGTATAGTATGAATGAAATTCTGGGAAAATCTAGGAGTTATGGAAGTTATTAATGGATCTTCTATATTGTATTTCATTTCAATTTGTAATGTTGAGATTATGTATGTATCTAGTCTTCTAAAACTACTAAAATATTTAGTCCTTTTGTATTTTTATTCCTTGTTTATATTCCATTGTAATAAAATAATGCACCAACTCTAGGAAACTAGGTTCTAGGCCTTTACATTTGATATCAAAGGATGTTTAGTAGAAACCATAGAAACTAGATTTAGAAAACATAGACTAGGGAACAAAACACTAAGATAAAAATTGAGGATAATAATACAAGAACATCCTAGAATTTTGATAAGGTATAGATTAGTTTGATCTTCCTAGAAATACATCCCTGTCTAGATACTAGAAGTGGACGTGGTTCTGGAATATATGTACCTAGGAGTGACAACTCTGACAATGTGTTTCGGTCCTGACTTGGGGTAACCTGGTACACAAAAACGGGTCTTACTACACATGTGGTTTAACACTCTTGGGGGATATTATTAGGATAATTCACATTTTATTTACAAACTATCATGATATATTTAATTGTAAATATGTACCCAAAGAAACCATTCTTATTATTATGAGATTAGACATGCATAGGATTTCATTTTATGTCATGTATTTTAGGAATTTGACATTATACATTATGATTCATAACCTAATTTAGTTTATGTCATTATTTAGAAATATATCCTAGTGGAAGGAATGGAAACCAAATGAATGTGTGTATCCCATGTATGGATCACCCTCTTTTTCAAGATAATGATGTTGGTTATGGAGCTGCGACTGGTGTTGAGTAACTTATAACTATACTCTGAAAACTAACTCAGGTTATGAACAATAACCTAAACCATATGGAGCATCTTGAACTAAATCATGGAGGATAAATGTTATAATTCTCTATGCGACAAAAACCTCCATCATTCAATGGGACCATAAACCCAATTATATCTGAGCAGTGGATAAGTTCCCTAAAAAAGATATTTCTCACTTTTGGAAGTAATGAAAGGGATAAGGTTTTCAGGGAAGTTTATCATCTATCAGGAGATGTGGATCGATGGTGGTCAAAAATTCAAAACACAAAGGAGGAGGAAGATATTGAAAATATGTAATTCCAGGATTTTACGAAAATTTTCCAAGAAAAATATCTCCCTCGTGAACAATGAGTAGATATAGAAAGGCATTTCTTGGGTCTGAAATAAGAAGAGGATAAAAATGTTGCAAAGTATAAATCCAACATTACAAGATTAGAAAGGAATGTTTCATAATACATACATAATTCAAGGAGAAAAATTGATCAATTATTTAATGGTTTAAAACCATTCCTCCAAAGGTCACTAGTCTCCCAAAGTATCTCATCATACAAAGATATAGTCTCATGTGCTATCAAAATAAAAAAGATTTCTATAATTCGTATGAATTTAATAGAATTAAAGAGAAGAAGAGGGTTGATAAACACTCTGGAAAGGAAATAAGGAAAAGGGGAAGAAGGTAATAATTGATTTTCCATCCTATTATTATTGTGGGAAGAAATACCCAAGTACATTCTTGAAGGGTATAAGTGTTTGTTAAAAGTGTGGAGAAAAAGGCCACCAAGCCTATGATTGTAAGGGAAAGAAAGAAGCTACCAATGTTAAATGATAAAATTTCAAAGAGATTGGACATTATTAAAATGATCATCCTAAGCATCAAGAAAACTTTCCCCAAAGAAGGACAAGGGAGTAAGGTCAAGCTTATGCGATAAAAAATACTAAGGTTGAAGTTCCTAATGATGTGGTGGCAGACACTTTAATCATTTCCTAAAACTTATCCAATGATTTATTTGATTCTAGATCATTTCATTTTTTTATATATTCCTAGTTTTACATGAAAATTAGATATTTTCAATTTTATTTAATAAAGGAATTTTCAGTCAAAACTCATAAGGGAAGTATCATTAAAACAAATATGTGTTGATAAGTCACACTTATGACATATCAAAATGCATTAGTTTCTAACCTTATAATCATACCTATGATTGACTTTGATATAATCCTAGGTATGTATTGGATTTCAAATTATGATATAAAATTAAATTTCAATAAGATGGAGGTTATAATTTTTGAGAATGATGTAGAATCCCTTATTTTTAGAGCAGAAATGTCATCATATGAGTCTTATCTAGATCCACCTCCAATAGCTCTAATGAATGAAATTATTAGGGAATATGAGAATGCAATGGGTGGGAAAAGAAATCTTAAAATTCTAGATATAACTATTGTGAAATAATATATTGATGTTTTTCTAGAGGATTAACTTGTACGTCCTCAAAAGTGGGAAGTTGAGTTCTCTATTGATTTAATTCCTGGTTCAAGACCTATATCAAAGACTCCTTATAGAATGGCCACTATAAAATTAGTAGAACTGAATAAACAACTAAAATAATTGAGTGATAAAGGATTTATTCTCCCTAGTGTTTCCCCATGGGGAGCCCCTGTTTTTTTCGTTATGAAGAAAGATGGATTAATGAGGTTGTTTATTTACTACCGGGAGATCAATGTTATTAAGATAAAGAACAACTATCCTCTTCCTCACATTGATGATTTATTTGATCAACTTCATGTCATATAATATTTTTATAAGATTGAACTTTAATCTGTATATCATCAATTGAATGTGAGGAAGGAATATATTCGAAAGACATCATTTCGAACCAGTTATGGGCATTATGAGTTTAGAGTAATTCCTTTTAGATAGAATAATTCACCCTTAGTTTTCATGGATCTAATGAATAGAGTTTTCAAGGAATATATTTATGAATTTTTTGTGGTATTTATTAATGATATCTTGGTATACTTGAAATTCTATGAAGACTATGAGAACCACTTTTGGATTATTCTAAATAATATTAAAAGAAATGAATTATATGGGAAGTTTAGAAAGTGTGAATTTTGGATTCAATCGGTTACTTTTATTGTCCATATTGTCTCTAAGGATGGAATATCAGTAAATGGTGAATTTCTGATCTATAATGATGTATAAAAGAAAGGACTTGGCAGTGTCCTTATGTATAATGATAGAGTTATTGCATATGCATCAAGACAGTTAAAAATTCATGAATATAACTATCTAACTCAATATCTTGAGTTAGAATCTATAATGTTTTCTCTTAAGATATGGAGACACTATCTTTATGGTGAAAGATGTGAGATATATACGGATCACAAGAGCTTAAAATATATCTTCTCACAGAAAGAACTCAACATGAGGAAAAGACGATGGCTTGAGAAACTCAAGGATTATGATTGTTCCATACACTACCATCCAGGAAATGAAAATATGGTAGTTTATACACTGAGTAGGAAGGATCATGTAGTTTTAAAAAAATGATAATCGATAAGGATTCTATGTATATGGATCCAGAGAGGACAGATATAGTAATTATTAAAGAAGGTAAAACATCACTACTTTTTCAATTGGTTGCCCAACCATATTTATTGGAAATAATTAAAAGTTCTTAGTCTGATGATGGGAATATTCAAAAGAAAATTAAAGTTGTGAATCATGGGAAGTCTACAGACTTCATGTATGATGATGGAATTCTGAAAATTTGGAGGAGGTTATGTGTTCCCTCTATTCCTAAGCTAAAAAGGGAGTTTTTGGATGATTCTCATAGATAAAACATCTCTATACACCTGGGAGTCACTAAGATGTATAGATATTTGAAGGAACATCAACATAAATTAGGAAATTGTTGATTATGTATCAAAATGATTAGTATGTCAACAAGTGAAGTCCAAAAGACAACATCTTAGAGGATTCTTGCAACCTCTTCCAAATAATACATGGAAATGGGATGACATTACTATGGATTTTTTCACTGGATTACCCAAAAATCTAAGAAAGAATGATGTGATATGGGTAATTGTGGATCGACATACCAAATCTACACATTTCCTCTCTATAAGGTGGGATTTTCCACTATAGTGCCATGCAAGACTCTATATTAATGAATATGTAATACTTAATGGGGAACCTCTATTAATTGTGTCTGATCATGATCCATGATTTACATCAAAATTTTGGAAAAGTCTTCAGAAATATTTGGATACTGAGCTTCGATTGAGTATTGCTTATCACCCTCAAACTGACTGGAAATAAAAAAGTAAAATCCAAACTTTATAAGACATGTTGATATCATGTTAACTTTACTTTCAAGGTATGTGGGATCAGTATTTACCATTGGTGGAGTTTTCTTAGAACAATAGTTTCAATTCTAGTTTTCAAATGGCACCATATAAAGCATTGTACAGAAAGAGATGTTGTACACCAACATGTTGGGACGAAGTTGGTGAAAGGAAGCTTGTGGTCCCAGAGCTTGTAGAGGAAACAATAGTGAAGTTAAAGACTATTCAAACCCATATCAAAGTTGATCAAATTAGGAAAATGATCTATGCTGATAATCGAAAGAAGGATTTTTAATTTCAAGAGGGAGATCAAGTTTTCATGAAATTATTTTTAGGGAAGGGTGTTATAAGATTTGGGAAGAAAGGGAATTAGATCCCCTAGTACACTAGTCCTTTTGAAATTCGGAAGAGAGTTGAAGCAATAGCTTATTGTTTAGCGATGCCACCGAGCCTTTCTAAAGTAAAAAATGTGTTCCACATCTCATTATTAATAAAGTACATGTCAGACCCAACACATGTAATCACTTCTAGAGGAATATAATTGGAACTTGACTTATCTTACTATTAAAAGCCTATCTAGATTTTGGACACTAAATAACAGGTGTTAAGGAATTGGAAGACTCAGATGGTAAAGGTGCTTTATAAAAATCATAAAATTAAAGAGGCGACATGGGATCCTAAGGAACTTATGATGAATAACTACCCAAATATTTTTATGAGGTAACAGTCTGGTAATTTTGAGGATGAAATTTTTTTAATAGGGGAAGAATGTAACACCCCAAGGATTTAAAAATAAATTTTATACAGAAAGCATGCTACACTGAGTCTCTACAAAAAAACACTTTTTATAGCCTAGAAATTAATCATAATTATGCTGCTTCTATGTTTTGAATCTCAAAAAATAGATATACATGATTATGATCAGTAATATATTTTTAGTCGGATGTGATCAATTTACATTTTTTGGTGAATAGTAACTTGACCCTTATGAATAGTGATATACCCTTATGAATAGTAATATCACACTTATGAATAGTAAAATCACCCATGTAAGTATAAATAAAATGTATTCATCTTATAAGTGAAAGTATGATATAATTATATCATAGTAAAAGTAAGTAAATATTTTTAAAAAATTAATATTTAAGTGTTGGTATTTTCATAACTCATAAATATTTATTCACAATTTTATAATTAATAAAATTATTTAAAAGAAAATTCATTTTCATAAAATGTATTCATAAATAAATATTTTGTTGTCTTGTGATTTTTATATAATTTTATGAGACCTTAACAATTTTTTGAATGTGTTATAAAATTAGTTTTAAATTTAAAATCTGTATTTTTGTGTAAATAATGATTTTATTTAAAAATTAAATTTCACAAATTATTAAAATTATTTTGATAAAATGGAGTCCATTTTTTAATTCTACACATATAAAAATGGTTATGGTGATTTTTGGGTTTTTTTCTAAAATAATTGACATTTGGGTGAATAGTAAAATACGATAATTTACGATAAACGATAAATACAAGATTTATTGAGTCATAAGTGATGTTTGGATGATGTAAAAACACACGGTTCAAACACACATGAACTTATTACTATTTTTAGTCACAATAATAAACATTATTACATGTCTTAAGCAAAATAATAAAATAATTAATAAGATATTCAAAAATCACCCTTCGTCTCTACTATAAAAATCACCCATCACACCCTCCTCTCCTCACTCCTCTAAGACTTTAAGGCTATAAAAGTTATTTTAAAATACTCTTAACTATTCTATCCCCATTTCTAGGAGATCTTTTTCTTACCAAAATAGTAAAACCCCTTCCCTTAAGGAGGATCTCAAGGAGGATTTTTCAATAGGTAAATCCTCTTCCTTTTTCATTTAATTTCGTTTCAATTTATTTTATTTTCTTAGTCTCACACTAACCTACTCTATTCAAATGATAATTATAACAAAAATATCATATATAAAATTTAATGATATAATGTTGATGGAAAATTCATTATCATCCTCCTTACTCTCTCTATAATTTATTTTAAGAACGAAATCATTGCCCGAGAGGTGCTGATTTACAACCTTTATGGACAACGAACCTTCATTATTTAATTTCTCATACAATTATTGTAATGAAAATATTTTTATGGTTGAAACCAATTATAAAATATGTATTATATATTATTTAATTATTCTATAACCATAATTTATACATGATATTAAATAATAGAACAAAACTAGTTCATTGTGATCGAAAAACCATCGTAAAAATCTAAAAGATTATCACTAAATGTCTTATATAATGATTAATCCTCTTACCATGAAAACAAATGATATATATAACCATATAAATTTTGTATTTTAATTAATAATATATAAATTCAATTGTGTAGAATTATAATCATTCCACATGAACTTTTGTACTCATATACAAGGATATTGATTGTGAAAACCAAGGAAACAAACACTCTCAAGCGATAAATTTGTATCTTATAACTCATCCAAAAGGCCATAAATGAACTTAATAAAATTATAATAAATCGAATACATGTATATTAGGTTCTTAATTAATTAATTAATTAATTAATTTTATTATCCAGGATGTTAAGGTCACGTGTAGAACACATTCACACATAAGGTAAGGGTTTTCTACCCAAACCTCCATTTTATTTTGGGTTACCCTTTTTTTCTCTCTACACCAATTAATTTATTAATTATTATTATTTAATCATATTAAATTATGTTTTAATGGTCTATATATGTGTTAAAATCATAATCCTTCTTTATTTTATGGGGATCTACATGTTTTAAAAAGGATATTTACCAAATTCTTCCCAATAAACAAGACAAATTCAAGGAAACTTCTCAAATTATTACCTATTTTAAAGTACACTCTATAATTTTTTTTAATAAAAAATTATTTTTATAAAATGAATAATTTCATTAAAAAACTATCTTAGTTCACTTCTAGTTTTATGAAAATATTTTTCCAGAAAAACTCTTCTTTTCAAAGTAAAAGAGTATTTATATCAAGAATTACACAAAGATTTTATAAAAGTATTTTCATTTAATTCAACACTATTGTTGATTATTATGTTAAATTGGGATTAAAATTTTATGATATCATCTACCATATTTTATTTAATGGTTTATGATTAGTTTGATTGTGGATGTACTATCTTGATACCATTCACCATATTAATCTGAATGGTTAGTGTTTATGTTTACTAGTTAGGGAAGGTTATTTACATTTCATATATTAGTTTAAATATGAATGTACATGTTGATTATGTTTATCCTATTTAATAAAAGGAATGCATTGGACTTATTAAGTGATGGTTGGGACCTGCTATAGCTCCTCGATTCATTGGTAGGTCGCATGAGATAAACTAGTCTAGGCTTTTCCCCATTATTTATGGTATCTTGGCCAAGGCCTTGATGGTATGATTATGATGTTCAGCATTATGAATTACCTCATTATGAAACTAGTAATTTATAATCTATGTTATTATTCTACTATTAGAATATACAAGGTTATGTTTTATGGAATTATTTAATCATTTTTTATTCCTATCATATTATGCTCAAGTTTATTTTTAAAGGCGTCTTTTTTTAGTTATTCAGCATGCCTGATGTTTATGTTTATGATAACTTCCGCCTTATATCTTACCATTAATTATCATTTTATCTCACCCATTCTGATGTTTTATTATTTCTAGGTTGTGAATAAGTATATTATGAATGACATGCAGGAAAAATCTAGGAGTTATGGAAGTTATTAATGGAACTGATATATTTTATTTTATTTCAAGTTGTAATGTTGAACTTATGTATGTATTTGGTCTTCCAAAAATTCTAAACTATTTGTCCCTTTGGGATTTATATTTCTTATTTATATTACATTGTAATAAAATAAGGAACTGGATTAGGGAAATTGGGGTTGGGGTCTTTACAGTAGGCTTATATCCAACAATGAGTATATGGAGCTGATAGAGGATAGGTATGTGATATACCTCTCCCTAAGGGACATTTATTTTATCATCTCCATAGAGGCGGTCATCAGTAGTGGAGTAGAAGATATAGATGTGAATAGCTTCATTCTATGAATTTCCTAGAATCATAGGGATTATAGATCATATGAGGTACCATTTTATTGACTTCTACCTTTTTCTTGTTTGTTCATAGAGTGTTGCACTCCTTTATTTCACAGACATTGGTATGTTCCATGGAAATAATGGTGGAAAGGATTCCATTACCCCTAGTGTTGACTAAACTAGTTGGAGTTCATATGAGTATACTTATTGTCTATTGGGGTTATGAGCTAAGTGTGGGAAAATATCGATCATCTAGGAATATCTTTTCACTTCAAATATAGCCAAACAATGTCATTATCTATATTGAATGGTTGAATTTTGTGCATATAGTTATTGATTTATTCAAAATGAGAGTTTTTTTCTAACTTGAATAGGGCCAGTGAGCTGTGTTCTATAATGGATTGAACCACTCTAGTCCATTCCTTTTCTAAAATATAGTGTTTGAGGTGTTATGGGAGGTCAAGGTGACTTATTCCCAACAATTTTCCAAATTCCCAATTATGTGAATAGTCTATTAGTGAGTCATCTTTTGGTGAGTCATCTTTCAGTGAGTCATTTATTGGTGAGTCATATGTTCATGAGTCATCTGTCGGTGAGCCATCTATTGGTGAGTCATCTGTAGGTGATTCATCGGTCAGTGAGTCATTTGTCATTGAGTCATCTATCGCTGAGTCATCTATCGATGACTCATCTTTCATTGAGTCATCTATCATTGAGTCGTCTATCTATGAATCATTTTTCGATGAATCGTCTATCAGTGAGTCATTTATCGGTAGGTCATCTATCAGTAGGTTCTATAATGTTTCCAGATCAACCAGTGAATAGTGTTTCTAGCTTCCTACAGTTTCCCCTGTTTGATATTTTCTTTAAAGTATAATGCATTCAAAGCCTCTATTTAAGAGATTTAAGGCCGATTAAAATCCCATAACTCCTATCATTAAATACCTATGGATCATGAGGTTTCTACTTGGTCAAATTGTGTGAGTTATTGAGATCCATCTTTAATGGAAATTCAACCATTTCACATTCTATGAGTCTCTGATCTGTCCTTCTAAGCCGTGGGCCTTCCCTTCATTCATTTATTCTCCTTACTCTTGGTACTAGGAACCCACAACCTTTGTTTCCCTAGGATACTTGAGATTGTGTTATATCCTTGGACCATGTTTTCCCTTCTTGTGCACCCCAGTTTTGGTGCAAGCAGCTAGTGTCAATATGTATTCAATAGAAGGTATGTTCTATCTCTATTCATGTGGGTCCTTCAATCTATTTCCTCATGTTTCTCCTTTATAGGTTATGTAATGTGATCTCCATGTTTCTAATTGACATTTCTTGGGCGTTGGTTGATGTGGTTGTTCCACAGCATCCTCGAGTGGATGCATTCATTATGGGAGAGGTGATTTTGATCCCTTGTATTGGCTCATTATCGTGCAAAGAACATCAAAAAACTTTTGAGGTAGAAGATTCATGGATTATATATTCTTTTTGTGTGCATTCCTAAAGTTAGTATGATTTATACACAACACCACAATGAAATTCACATAATAAATATTGAACCATAGTAAATAATTGGTATGGATAGTATGTTTTTTTCCATATACCTTGATAACAGTTTGCCTCTTGATTTTTCTAGATAGTGAGATATCTATGCCTTTCTTGTTTAGTATGCCGTTCTTGAAGAAAATTGGTAAATAACATAAATCTAAGATTAATTTTAAATTTATCTAGCCAAAGATAAAGAGGCATGTTAATGAATCTGGTTGGTATTGTTGTGTTGGTGATAAATCAAATGAATGCAGTTATGTATGTTTAATTGAATTGGTTAATTATATATGGAATAAAGGACCGGTTGTGTGATAAAGATAATCCCTTGAATGGTTCTGAGTTACCCTCTTTCTTTTATAGGCCAAGCGCCTTACTCTTTGGATCTGTGAGTGATCGTTGTGTGTGAAGGCTGAATTCCAAGTTTACGGCCAAGATCCTAGTTACTATGTTGTTTTTTTTCTACTGCTTGTGTTGGGGTATGACCCTAGGATGCCTGAGCCTGGAGGGATATTTTGGTATGTGGGGGAAAGGAGGCCAAGTGGTTTTGGTGGTATTAGTTGATACCTAGAGTGGAGAGATGCATCGGTTTATTCATGTGGGTGTCAGGGAGGACACCAGATATGATGAAATGGTCTAGATGTGAATGTTGGATGCTTGTTGAATCTTGTTTTTTGTTTATCTACTATATTTTTCCCACTGCTTGAGGTAGATGGACTTGTCTACCCTCTTTTCAAAAGAGGTTAGGATTCATGGGGTATTCCATGTGCTTTCCATGTCTATCTTCTCAAGGGTGTATGGGCCTATGCTTTGCCTATATGTGGCAAAGACTCGATGGGTGGTCCATCTACTCATCGTGTTGATCCCCTTGTGTGTGGAAGCTTAGAATGTTTTTTCTAGAATACCTAGAATTATGTAAAAGTGGTATTGATATTAGTAAATGATTGAATAAATTATGTTAAACCATGCGGATAGATCTTGTTGGGATGCAATGTTGAGGTTACAATTTAAAGGAACTATGGAATTGGTCTGGTTATGACTAGAGGGCATAAAAATTTGTCGTGATGATAATGAAATGTAATTTGGAAATGATAATGATTAATTAATGATTAAATAATTAATTAATGTAAATTAAAACTGATAAAAAATGGATAATGTAATATAATGTATCTATTTAAATGGTTGTGTGATTATAGGATACCTAGTATTAGTAATGGAATCTAAAAGTCGGAGAGAGGTTAGCTATAGTTGAGTCTAAGACTAGGTTATGACCATAGTATGTTTGGGATCTATATTATATTATGTAATTTTTGTGTTTATATATGCTACTCCACCCTTTCGGTTAGGGTAACTGACACCTCGTGGATTTTAATCCCTGGGGGTGTTTTCCCCAAAATCCCTATGGGAGGATGGATGGCTGACTACCCCCTTTATCCCTGCTCTCTTCTCTTGGTAGTTACTTTTTCTGGAAGGAAAGTCAGTTAGATTTCCCCATATATGTGTGTAGAGGGCTATAATGAATTGTGCTTATTCACACCCATATATTCTGGATGTAGTTTCCTATGGACTACTATAGATGTAATGTTTATAGTTGTGATGGATTGAGGATCCATACTCGGTGTATGGTTTGTAATGGATTGAGGTATAATACATGATGTCTGATATACATTATTCAAGCTTTGGTGGCTCCCAAAAACTACCTGGTTACCTTGGTTATTTGGATGAGGTGGTTGGTTTGCATGAGGTTCATGTTGTGGTGCTTCACTGAGGTCTCTGCAAGTAAGCCTTTTGGAGAGAGATGCTTAGGATGTGCAACGTTGGGGAAAAGCGGAAAACCAGAGGGGAAGTGGTAGCGGGGTACCCCTGATGTTATTTATTATATTATATACTCTTGTATGAGATACTTGGTGAGAGTATCCATGATGAGGTTGGGAATATAGTATACTTGTTTAGGTGAGGAGTTAGTTTCACTTGTTGTTCACTGTGATTTTGCATTCTTTCTTTACATTTTCACAAGAGGCTCTAGGGAAGATCCCACTGAGTATACTATTATACTCACCCTATATATACATAAGCTATTTTCAGGTTACTTGGATCAGGTTGGAGATCAGGTTGGTTTCTACTAGCTTGGGGTTATAGGAGCTATTCTGGCTTCATGGTTGTTGTCGTTTTACTTTCTTTTATTACTTGAAGTTTTCCCTTTCAGTTGTAGTAGTTCTTGCATGACATTATATATGTGTACTTGGGATTTATTTTATATTATAGTCTGAGCATGAGCTGGTTTGTTTCTATATTATCTCTCTCTTTATCATGTGTTCTCTTAGAGGGTAATGCCTCCCATTTTGTGTTTTTACTATACCCTCGGTGCTAGTCACCAACCTAGGGACTACTGGAGATGGGAATCGAGGTTCATTATCTATCTTCTCGCATTTCTGGCCTAGGAGGGGTAAACTTTGTTGGGAGGGGGTTGTGATAGAGTGGTATTAGAGGTTTGGTTGAGGGATAGGATGGATTTTGGAGTTAGTCACATGTGAGGTTGCATGGGTTGGTAGGGAAACAGTGTCATCTAAGTTTAGAAATCACTGTAAACACGGGAGACCAGTTGAGACACGGGTATTTGGGGGACCCTATTATCTGATGCATAGACCTTTAAGTTTATAGTAGCTACTAAACAACGTGATACTTGTTGCAGCATAGAGACCTTGGAAAGGATCATGTATCATTCTTATTTTCTCCTATGTTTGAATCGGCAGACCTTGGGATTGGTTAACCTATAATGAATAAAAGAAAACAATTAATTAATTAATTTTGAGTATTTTATAATCCAGCTTTAATAGCTTTAACTATTTACTATTTTGCAGGTATGGCTCCAGGTCGATGTCCTGTTCAAGTTTGAACATATGATGTTTAGAAGGTTGTTCCAGCTGATCATCATAGAGTATAGGTTGATGATGACAACACATGGAGGAGGACACTATGAGAGTTTCAGCACCAGAGTCTACAAAAGTAAGAGGTATTTGTTTTAGATGTAGTCGTGAAAGACTGGTTGGAGGAGGTTGATAAATCTTTCATCTCAATCTGTTCTCTGAAGGAGAACTAGGTGTCGTTGGTTGTGACGATTCTGTGTGGAGTAGTAAGGGAGTGGTTATTCTTATTCCTCAAGGATCAAGAGGAGTTGGTAGTCTTTTTGGAGGATTTTCAAGAAAAGTTTATAGTCGAGTTTCTTTCTTCAACCGTGAAGGCAGATAGTCTCCAGGAGCTACTTACCCTTTGATAGGGGAGATTCAGTGTGTGAGAGTTTAGAATCCATTTCGAGAACCTTTTATAATATTTTTCAGATCTATTTCCAGATGAGGAAGCACAGGCAAGGAATTTTGAGGAGCCTTTGCATCCAAATATCCAACACCAGGTCACACCATTTATGCTGAAGACATATCTTGAGGTGCTGGTAAGGGAATAGGTCATTGATAGGATTTTATCGAGAACCAGATCATCACAAGAGGGGATTCGTTAAGATTCCTCACGAAGTAGAATTATGGTCTGGGGAGGAACATGCAGAGCATCTGCATGCCATTTTGGGAGTTCTTCGTCGACCATAGCTGTTTGGGAAGATGTTGAAGTGTGAGTTTTGCGCTCGATAAGTCTGTTTATTGGGTTATGTTGTATCCTAGTAGACAGTAGCTATAGATCCATCAAATATAGAAGAATTTTTATTTTGGAAATACCCCATGATAGTGGTAGAGCTGTGAATTTTCCTTGGTCTTTTAGACTATTAAAGGAGGTTCATGGTCGATTACTATTGGGTTACAACTCCTCTGACAACGTTGACCAGAAAGGATCTGGAATTAGTATGGATTTATCAATGTCAAGAAGCTTTTGAGTATTTGAAGTAGAGGATGGTTAGTGTTGAGGTTCTTTTTATACCAATAGAAGGATTTTAGTTTTACATTTTCTTTGATGCTTCACATCTGAGGTTTGGATGTGTTATGATGCAGTAGAGATTGGTCATTTCTTATAGTTTTTGATAGTTATGTCCCCATGAGCGTAACTATTCCACCCAAGACCTAGAGATGGTAATAGTTGTGTTTTTCCTAAATTCATGGATACATTACCTCATCATAGATCACTTTGTGGTCTTCACCAATAATAAAATCTTGAGGTATGTTTTCTCCCACCATGAATTGAACTTGCGACAATGTCAGTGGATGGAGTTATTATAGGATTATGACATTGAAATATCATATACACCTATTAAAGGAAATATTTTAGCTGATGCGCTAAGAAGGAAGTCGCATAGTGATGCAGTACATGAATTGGGTGATTCCTAGAGAGTAATGGAAGAACTTTTACTATTAAATCTCGATATGGGAGAAGTATGGGGAAGAGGTTGTCTTTTTCAGAAAATGGTGTAGTCATATTTGGTGAAGCATTTGGAAGATTCCCAGTTTGGGTATCCTAAGTTAGAGGTCTAGAGAGACCAAGTTTTTTGTGGTGGGGCCCTTGATGGCTAGTCTAAGGATGAACAACACTGGGTGTTATTTTAGAGAAGGAATTGCATTCCTTTAGTGATGGGTGAGATGGTTCTCATAGAGTTCCATATTTATCCCTTAGCGGTACACCATGGCATAACAAAGATGTACTAATCTTTGAGGGGTTGGTTTTAGTGGCCTAGGTTGAAGCAAGTAGTTGTTAATTTTGTGTCTCAATGTTTGGTACTCTGGAAGGTGAAGGTCGAGTACCATGTTCCCGGTGGGTTTCTCCAACCATTAGATATTCCTTAGTGTAAGTGGGATGACATATTTATAGACTTTGTTATTGGTTTTTCTCAATATCAGGGAGGATATGATGTTATATGGGTAATTTTGGATCATTTGATGAAAACATCCCACTTTATAGCAATCAAGGATTCGATCTCAGTTGAGGTTTTGTCAAGGTAATATTTAGATGAGGTGGGGAGACTCTATGGGGTCCCTAGGATGATCATTTCTGATCGAGATCCACATTTTACCTCTAGGGTTTAGAGAGGTCTCTAGAATGCTTTTGGTTCTCAGTTATGCCTTAGCACTACTTTTCATCCAGAGATGGATGGTTAGACAGAGCAGACTATCCAGACTATTAAGTACATGTTGTGCTCTTGTGTCCTGGATTCTGGACGTTCATGGATGAGGCATTTACCCTTGGAAGAGTTTACCTACAATAATAGTTTCCACTCCATCATTGGTATGGAACCATTTTAAGACTTGTATGGTCAACCTTGATGTTCTCTATTCTATGGTAATAGGGTCAGAGAGTTAGCAATTCTCAGGTTAGAACTGGTACAGAACATGACAGAGATGGTTCATGTGATTCATGAGAGGATGAAGGTAGTATAGGATTGTTATAAATACTATTCCAATCATAGTAGGAGACCTTTTATAGGGACCCAAGCCTTTTCATACATTACTATTACATCATTTTAAAGATAAAAAACATAATATTATTACACATAGAAAATCCAAATGTTTAGTGTCTTGGGAAAACTAGGACCATCCATAACAATTACAACATCAAGCATAAACATTTACTTAATTTCTTATTCTCTAGATTCTTATTGGCACTTTTCCTCTCCTTAATACATGTATCCACCTGAGGATATACATAAAAATGGGTGAGCTAGAATCCCAGCAAGAGTATAGATAATAACAATATTGCATGGGGTGAGCATAATCATAACATGGGAAAAGATCATGAACATGAGAGGAATCATAAATATAAGACTTGAAATGTGGAAATGCATAAAAATGAAACATCATGTCTTAGTGGTTAACCACCACACATACTTGTGAACCAAGCTAGCATCTTGTTCACACGTCATTTCACATTTACTCATGAGATTAATCACTTTACCCAATGCATTGGAGTGCTGTATAATTCCAGGCGCACCCGTCACTTTTAAACATTCATATTGCGCTATATAATTCCGGGCGCACCCGTCACATCATAACATTATCATCATTATGCTTGCCATATAGAACACATATTAAAAATGTACATAACTAACCCATGGAATGGAATGGGATTAATCTCATATGAACTCATTCATAAACTTTGGGTTCCCAAAAGAAAGAGGTAATGACATACATGTTACAAGAACTGTATACTTTGAGTGAGAAGTAAAAGGGGTGTTCTTAAAAGAGGAGTTGTTTTGGGAAAAACAATTTGACATAAAAACCAGTGACAAACATGTATATCCCAGAAAAGTAAAGGCAATGATAAACAAATGATCTTTAAGGAGTAACCATATCAAAAATGGAGTGAAAGAGGGAGAACCCAAAGGAAGAAAATTGGGTTCGAGATTTCCCCTTACCTTATACTCGAATGCTTTTTTCTCTTTAATGTCCTGTATAATGACATTATATTCATTAATTAGAAATCCAGAACCATGTGTACATTAATAGGGTTAATTCTGGTTTCATTATGTCATATTATGTTCCTTTGGATGACTTATGGAGTTTAAAAACATTGTTCGGGGATGTTCGTTTTTATGGTTTTTCTTGGGTGGTTCACTTGTATTCTTAAATTGAAGTTAGGGTAGAACATGAATGAACATACAGAAATGATATTACATGTAATTAATGATATTAAAGGATATTGAATTACCTTATAATGAGTTATATTATATCCATGTAGATGAATCATTAGATAAGATTTAAATGATGATTATTTGGGTTGATTTGGGCGGTTTTTCGATCATAATGAACTTGTTTTATTTTATCACTTAAAAATGTGATCATAAGTTAGTTAAAGATCTTTAAATAGGATATAATACATATAAAATGTTCTGGTTCAACCATAAAAATGGTTTCATGACCAGATCTGAAGGTATAAATGCAAGAAGAAAGCATGTCGTTCTTGAAGGTGAAAAATTAACACCTCACGAACAACGTTCTCTTTAATAAAATAAAAGGAAGAGGGAAATGGGTTTGGATGGTATAATATCCCATTAGAATCACAAAATTACAGTATATATATAATACTAGAGTCAAAATAAAATTCAGATGAATATAGTTGGGGAGATATGAAGAAATGAACTTGAACTTGAAAGGAAATTAAAGGAGAAGAGGGAGAGAAATTACCTCTTGAATCCTTCTCTTGAGAACCTCCTTAAGGGCCTATGATTGGTCTTTTGATGAGACCAGAAGCTCTTGGACTTGGGGTAGGGGATAGGGAAGGTGTTTGGGAAGATTTTATAGAAGTCTTGGAGCTTGAGAGGTGTGAGGAAATGAGGGTGTGAAGGGTGGCTTTTATAGTAGAGGGGAGAGGGGTTTCCTTAATATAAAATTAATTAGTTTAATAATTTCCCATAAGACAAGGAATAGTGAGTCTTGAATGACCAAGAATAGTAATTTTATCATGTGATCCCAAAACAAGTGGGCTTACATCAGTAGAGCATCATTGATGACTCAATTAATCCATTATTTAGCATTTATTGTAAATTATCGGATTCTACTATTCATCAAAAATTCAAGTATCTCATAAAAATACCAAAAATTTACCCCAAGAATTTTTCGACGTGTAGAATCCAAAAATGAATTTCTTTTTTTCAAAAATAATTTTCTAAATATTATCAATTTAATATTTAATTAAAATCATAATTTACTTAAAAACAGTTATTAAGATTAAAATTGATTTTATAGTGCTTTCAAAAATTACGTAGGGTCTTATAAAATTATCTAAAAACTATAAAACATTGATTTGATAAATAATTAATACATTTTAAGAAAATACATTTTCCTTTAAATTAATTAATTAGTTATAATTAATTATTTATGACTTACAAATTTCCAAAACGTTTACTAAGGTCAAATTGTCACTTTCTAAGATGTCTAAATTTTATTTAATTATTCATAGGTAATGTTACTCTTATGTTGGATGATTTACTATTCATAAGGGTCATATTACTATTTATAAGGGTATGTTACTATTCCTAAGGGTATGTTACTATTCACTGAAAATTATTTTTGTTTCATTAGACTCCAAAAATCATCTTGAGCACAACCGTGTATGTCAGATTTTTTAAAATTCCAAACACAGAAGTGAAAAACTTATGTTTAAAGGTCACTTATCACTTATTAGTTCATTATGTTGTGTTTTCATGTTATTTTATGACATAAATATAAGAAGGGAATTTCTATTGAAAAACATTGGGTCGTTACATTCTTCCCTCTTAAGAAATTTCACCCCCGAAATTTCACTTTACACAAATAGGTGAGGGTGTTTCTTCTTCATTGCCTCTTCTGGTTCCCAAGTTTCTTCCTCAAACTTATGGTTCCTCTACAACACTTTGACAAGATGGGTTGTCTTGTTTCATAGAACCTTATCTCTCCGATCCAGAATCTTTACTGGCTTCTCCTCATAGGAGAGATCATCTTCCAGCTGCACCACCTCTAAGTTTAGTACATGTGAGGGGTCTGGTATGTACTTCCTCAGTAGTCATACATGAAACACATCATGAACTTGATCCATATTTTGTGGAAGTGAAAGATGATAGGCCACGGATCCTATGCAGTCAAGGATTTCAAAGGGGCCAATATACCTTGGGATTAGCTTCCCTTTCTTCCCGAATCACATGACTCTCTGCCATGGAGATATTCAAAGGATGACTTTATCTATAACGTCGAACTCCAAGTCCCTTCGATAGTTGTCAGCATATCTCTTTTTCTGACTTTGAGCAACTTTGATGTGTTTCTGGATGACTTGTAACTTCTCTGTCATCTCTTGAACAAGATCGGGTCCAAGTAGCTTTCTTTCTCCAACTTCATCCCAACAGGTTGGAGTTCTACATCACTTTCCATACATAGATTCATATGGAGCCATCTAAATACTCTAGTGGAAGATATTTTTGCATGATAACATAGCCAATGGTAGATTCTGATCTCAACCACCTTTGAATTCTAGAGAGCAGGCTCTTAGCATATCTTCAAGCGTCTGAATAGTTCCTTCAGACTGGCCATCAGTTTGGGTGTGATAGGTCATGCTGAAATTTAATTCAGTACTCAAAGCATGTTGAAGGCTCCTCCAGAATTTAGATGTGAACCTTGGGTCATGGTCAGTGACAATTGAGAGTGGAACACCATTCAATCTCACCACTTCCTTCACATATATCTTTGCAAGTTGATTAAGTGAGAGATCTTCCTGAATAGTGATAAAATGGGCAGTCTTGGTGAGTCGGTCAACCACAACCCATATCGCATTATTTCCATTTGATTTTTTCATGAGACCCGTGACAAAGTCCGTAGTAACATTTTCCCATTTCCACATGGGTATTGGCAATGGATGCATCATACTCTTGGACTTTTGTCGCTCAGCTTTAACTTGCTAACATACCAAGCACCTTGATATATATTCCACAATCTCCTTCTTCATGTTATCCCACAAGAAGTGTTCTCAGAGATCACGGTACATCTTGGTACTCCCAGGATGGATAGAGAAAGTTGAGCTATGTGCATTGTCCAATAGCCCCTTCTTTATCCCGGGTGATGAAGGCACACAAAGCCACATTCCAAACCGAATCACACCATCATCGTTGATATGGAACTCTTGCATCTTCCCTTCCTTTACTTCATTCACCCTCTTTTGTATCTCCACATCATCCCTTTTTTCTTCCTTAATCTTCTCCTGGATGGATGGTTGCGCAATCATTCAGGCAAGGTAGGATGTATCCCCTACCCTTATGATTTCCAAATCCATCCTTTGCATATCTAAGAATATAGGGTCTTTCTCAATCTGCATCAAGGATAGAGTAGTAGGTTCTTTTTTCTTAGAGCATCAGCTACCTTGTTCTCCTTTCCAGGATGATAGTGAATAGAGCAATCGTAATCCTTGATTAGCTCTAACCATCTACTTTGATGCATGTTGATCTCCTTTTGTGTGAATATATACTTTAGGCTCTTATGGTCAGTTTATATGTCACACTTCTTTCCATAAAGGTAGTACCGCCAGATTTTTAAGGAAAAAATCACGGCTTCCATCTCTATATCATAAGTTGGGTAGTTCTGCTCATGGATCTTCAACTGTCGTGAGGCAT
Source organism: Viscum album (assembly GCA_963277665.1). Classification (NCBI taxonomy): domain Eukaryota; kingdom Viridiplantae; phylum Streptophyta; class Magnoliopsida; order Santalales; family Viscaceae; genus Viscum; species Viscum album. Next base: position 1,001,057,720 of record OY728135.1, read on the forward strand.
AGGCTATCACATTCACATTTTTCATGAGTAAAAAACCCAAGACTTTCTTTGAAGCATCACTATATATCACAAAACTTTCTCCACTTTTCGGTAGTGTGAGTACAGGTGTGGTGATCAGTCTTCTTTTTAGCTCCTTGAAGCTGCCCTCACATTCTTCCATCCAGACATACTTTACCCCTTTCCTTGTTAACTTAGTTAGCGGGCTTGACAATCGTGAGAAGTTTCTCACAAAACTTCAGTAGTACCCAGCTAATCCAAGAAAACTACGGACTTCGGTGACACTAGAGGGTCTGGACCATTCATCAATCACCTTTGTCTTTGATGGATCCACAGAAATTTCCTCACTTGTGATCACATGTCCCAACAACATTACTTGATTCATCCAGAAGTCACACTTGCAGAACTTGGCGTACAACTTCTCCTTTCTCAATGCCGCCAACACAAGTCTTATATATTCTTCATGTTCCTCCTTGCTCTTGGAGTAGATGAGAATATCATCGATAAACACTAACACAAATTTTTCGAGGTAATGTCTAAAGACTCTATTAATAAAATCCATGAATATTGAAGGGGCATTAGTAAGTCTAAATGGCATCACCAAAAACTCATAGTACTCATACCTTGTACGGAAGACAGTCTTCTAAATATCTTCCTTCTTCACCTTTACCTGATGATATCCAGAATGAAGATCCACCTTTGAGAAGCATTGATCTCCTCTTAACTGATCGAACAAGTAATCAATCCTTGGGAGAAGATACTTGTTCTTTATGGTGATCTTGTTGAGTTCCCGATAATCGATACACAGCCACATTTTCCCATTCTTCTTCTTCACAAAGAGCACTGGTGCACCCCAAGGTGATGCACTAGGTAATATTAACCCTTTTTCCATATGCTCTTGTAGCTGCTTCTTTAACTCCTCCAGTTCAGGAAATCATTGCATTGGACCTTGTAAGAGTTATTGGCCTGATTTCCCATTGTTCCCACCATTTTCTAAAATAGAAAAGGTTATGGAAAAACATAAGTAAACAATTCATGTATACATAAATTATTAATTTGAAAAAATTATACTAAAAGCATAACATATGGGATCCCTATGTAAATATTCTTGTGTGCATAATTATACTTAGTCTCATGCTATAGGTTTTCTCTAGGGTTCACTAATCCTAATTCCCAAATTAACTAAACTTCCCTCTAATACCAACTATAGGGACCGAAGAATTTTCTTACATTACTATTACATAATTTTAAAGATAAACAACATAATAGTATTACACATAGAGGATCCAAAGGTCTAGTGTCTTGGGAAAACTAGGACCATCCATAACAATTACAACATCAAGCATAAACATTTATTTAATTTATTCTTCTATGGCTTCTTATTGGAACTTGTCCTTTCCTTAAGACATGTAAACACCTAAGGATATACATAAAAAGGGGTGATATAGAATCCCAGTAATAGGATACATAAGAACAATATAGCATGGGGTGAGCATAATCATAACATGGGAAAATATCATGAACATGAGAGGAATCATAAATATAAGACTTGAAATGTGGAAATGTATAAAAATGAAACATCATGTCTTGGTGGTTAACCACCACACATAATTTTGAACCAAGCTAGAATATTGTTCACACATCATTTCACATTTACTCATGAGATTCATCACTTTACCCAATGCATTGGACCGCTGTATAATTCCAGTTGCACCGGCCACTTTGAAACATTCATATTGCGCTATATAATTCTGGGTGCACCCGTAACATCATTACATTATCATCATTATGCTTGACACATAGAAAACAAATAAAAAATTTACATAACTAACCCATGGAATGGAATGGGATTCATCTCATATGAACACATTCATAAACTTTAGGTTCCCAAAAGAAAGAGGGAATGACATACATGTTACAAGAACCGTCCACTTTGAGTGAGAAGTAAAAGGGGTGTTGTTAAAAGAGGAGTTCTTTTGGAAAGTATTTTGTTTGACATTAAGACCAGTGAAAGTCATGTATATCCCAAAAAAGTAAATAAAATTATAAAGAAATGATCTTTAAGGAGTAACCATATCAAAAATGGAGTGAAAGAGGGAGAACCTGAAGGAAGAAAATTGGGTTCGAGATTTCCCCTTACCTTGTACCCGAATGCTTCCTTCTCTTTAATGTCCTGTATAATGACATTATATTCATTAATTAGAAATCCAAAACCATTTTTACATTAATAGGGTTCATTCTGGTTTCATTATGTCATATTATGTTCCTTTGGATGACTTATAGAGTTTAAAAACATTATTCGGGGATGTTCGTTTTTATGGTTTTTCTTGGGTGGTTCACTTGTATTCTTAAATTGAAGTTTGGGTAGAACATGAGTAAACATCCAGAAATGATATTACATGTCGTTAATGATATTACTGAAGCTTTAATGACCTTATAATGAATTATATTAGATCCATGTGGATGAATAATTAGATAAGAATTAAATGATGATTATTTGGGTTAATTTGGGCGGTTTTTCGATCATAATGAACTTGTTTTATTTTATCACTTAGAAATATGATCATAAGTTAGTTATAGATCTTTAAATATAAGATAATACATATAACATGTTCTGGTTCAACCATAAAAATGGTTTCATTACTAGATCTGAAGGTAGAAATGGATGAAGAAATCATGTCGTTCTTAAAGGTGAAAAATTAACACCTCACGAACAACTTTCTCTTTAATAAAATAAAAGAAAGAGGGAAAGGGGTTGGATGATATAATATCTTATTATCATCATAAAATTCTAGTATATGTATAATAATGGAGTTACAATACAATTAAAATGAAGATAGGTGGGGAGAGATCAAGAAATGAACTTGAACTTGAAAGGAAATTAAAGGAGAAGATGGAGAGAAATTACCTCTTGAATACTTCTCTTGAGAACCTCCTTAAGGGCCTAAGCTTGGTCTTTTGATGAGACCAGAAGATCTTGGATGTGGGGGAGGGGCTAGGGAAGGTGTTTGGGCAGATTTTAGAGAAGTATTGGAGCTTGAGAGGTGTGAGGAAATGAGGGTGTGAAGTGTGGCTTTTATAGTAGAGGGGAGAGGGGTTTCCTTAATATAAAATTCATTAGTTTAATAATTTCCCCTAAGACAAGGAATAGTGAGTCTTGAATGACCAAGAATAGTAATTTTATCATGTGATCCTGAACCAAGTGGGCTTATATCAGCAAAGCAGAATTGATGACTCAATTAATCCATTATTTAGCATTTATTGTAAATTATCAGATTCTACTATTCCTAAGGGTACGTTACTATACCTAAGGGTACATAACTATTCACCGAAAATTATTTTTGTTTCATTAGACATCAAAAATCATATTGAGAACAACCGTGTATGTTGGATTTTTTAAAATTCCAAACACAGAAGTGACAAACTTATGTTTAAAGGTCACTTATCACTTATTAGTTCATTATGTTGTGTTTTCATGTTATTTTATGACATAAATATAAGAAGGGAATTTATATTGATAAAAATTGGGTCGTTACACCTTTGGAGTTTAACATTGGGGATCATGTGTTTCTGAAGGTGACTCCCCGTCATGGTCATTGAAGTTTTGGTCATGGGAGTAAGATTTCTCCCTGGTTTGTTGGGCCTTTTGGGATGTTGGATTGTGTTAGAGACATGGCGTATTAGGTAGAACTTCCCCTAAATATGAGAAGGATACATGATGTTTTTCACATGTCCTAGCTCATTAATTATCTTCATGATGACTCTTACATCATTTATTGGGGTGAGATCGATGTTGACGATGATGCGACCTTCAAGGAGCAGTATGTCGAGATCTATGACTATAAGAAGAAGGTGTTGTGTGGGTTTGTTATCCCCTTGGTTTGTGTCTTGTGTCGACATAGTGGCATAGAGGAGATTACTTGGGAACATGAGTCACTGATACGTTCTTAGTACCCTGAGCTATTTGATGTTTATCTCTTTTCTTGTAACAATTTTCATCTTGTGGTTGTAGAACTTTCTTATTTATGAGATGGATTTCTCTTGTTGATTATTGTGGATTGATCTCTCTTGACACGTATCTTTCCTGGGATATTGTTTATGATCTAGTTATTTTTTTCACATGGTTTCATGTTGTTCCTTTAAGGAAGTGGTTGAGCTCCTTTGGTGGAGAGATCCTTGAGAGGTATCTCAAAGAGTGGTTATTCAGACCCCTTTTATGTTTCCCATCTGGGTTTGTTTTAGATTCTCAAGGATGATAATGTTTTGGGAGGTATCTGATGTAATGGCTCAGACCTCTCTAGACTATTCCTTTGGTGAAATCTAGTGTTTTAAGTATTCTGGGAGGTCAAGGTGACTCATTCACAACACTTTGGTAAATTTATAGTTCTTTGAATAGTCTATCGATGAGTCGTCTGTCAATGAGTCATATATTGATGATTCATCGGTTGATGAGTCATATTTTGGTGAGTCATATATTAGTGATTTTTCTATCAGTGATTCATCTATAGGTGAGTCATCTTTCACTGATTCATTTGTTGGTGAGTCATCTCTCGGTGAATCATCTGTTAGTGAGTCATCTATCGATGAGTCATCTGTCAGTGAATCATCTGTCGATGAGTCATCTATTGGAAAGTCATCTATTAGTGAGTCATCTATAGGTGTCGGTGAGTCATTTGTGAATGATTCATCTGTCAGTGAGTCATATTTCGGTGAGTTATCTAGCAGTGAGTCATTTTTCGGTGAGCTATTTGTTTGTGAGTCATTTGTCACTGAGTCATCTATCGGTGAGTCATTTGTTGGTCAATCATCTATCGGTGAGTCATCTATTGGTGAGTCATCTATTGGTAGGTCATATTTCAGTAGGTTTTATAGTTTTTCTAGATCAACTGGTGAACAGTGTTTCAAGCTTTATATAGTTTCCCCCATTTGACATTTTATTTGATTTAAAATGAATTCAAAGCCTTGTTTTAAGGGATTTAAGGCCTATTCGAATCCCATAACTCCTATCATTAAATCCATAATGGTCCTGAGATTTTTACTTGGTCAAACTGTAGGGGTTTTTTATATTTATATTTAAGTAAATTCAACTATTTCACGTTCTGTAAGTCTCGAATATGATCCTTCTAAGCTGGGGGCCTTCCCTTTGTTTGTTAGTTCTCCTTTCTCTTGGTAAGAGTTTCCCAGAACCTTTCTTTCTTGAGGATATGTACGATTTTGATATAGACTTTGATTGTGTTTTCTCTTCCTATGCACCTCTGTTTTTGTGAAAACAGTAAGTGTGATTTGTCTTCGATAGAAGGTATGTTCTATATCTATTCTTGTGTGTTCTTCGTCCTTTTTCCTCCCATTTCTCCTTTCTAGGTTATAGAATGTTTTATACATGTTTCTAATGAACCTTTCTTGGGTGTTGATTGATGTGTTTGTATTGAAGTATCCTCAGTTGGATCTATTCATTGCAGGAGAGATGATCATGATCCGTTGTGTTGGCATGTTCTCCTGCGAAGAACGTCAGAAATATTTTGAGGTAGGGGATTTGTGGCTTCTTTTCCAAGAAGAAAATTCTGGAGAAGGATATGATGTGTTATTTTACATCCCATAATTATTGTGTCCCAATGGTGGAGGCAGACATGTGTGGTGTCATGCACTCTCATTTTTGTAATAATCCTTTATATGTATGACTCATCTTCCTATTTTTTTTAATAAATTTTTTTAGGACCAGTTTTAGTCGGATCTTGGACATTTGGAGTAGAGAATTCATGGATTCTATATTCTTTTTACCTGAATTCCTACAGTTAGTATGATTTATCCACTAGAACATAATGAAATTGAAATAATAAATATTGATTCAGATTAAATAATTGGTATGGATCCTATGTTGTTTCTTTATACCGTGATAACAGTTTGCCTCTTGATTTTTATAGATAGTATGATATCTATGCCTTGATTGTTCAGAATATCATTATTGATGGAAATTGGTAAATAACATAAAGGTGATATTGATTCTAAATTTATTTGTCCAAATATAAAGAGGCATGTTAATGAATCTGGTTGTTGTTGTGCTTGGTGATAAATCAAATGAATGCAGTTATTCATGTTTAATTGAATCAATTAATTCAATATGGAATAAAGGACCAATTTTGTGATAAATATAATGCCTTGAAGGGTCATGAGTTACCCTATTTATTTTAAAGTCCATGTGCCTTATTTTTTGGATTTTTGAATGCTCTTTGTGTATAAAGGTTGAATTCTTTATTTAAGGCCAAGAGCCCAGTTTCAAGATTTTTTGTTGCATGCTACTTATGTTGTAATGTGAGCCTGGAATGGCTGAACCTAAGGGGATATTATTATATGTGTGGATAGGGAGGCCTAGTTGTTGTGGTGGTAGCAATCGACACCTAAAGCAATGAGATGCATCAGTTTATTCATGTGGGTGTTGGGGAGGACACCGAATATGATGACATGGGTTTGATGTGAATGTCAGATGCTTATTTAATCTTTTTGTTTGTTTACCTAATTTACTTTCCCCGCTGCTTGAGGTAGATGGTCTTGATTACCCTAATACCAAAATAGGCGAAGGCATGTGGGGTATGTCTTGTGATTTCTGTTTTTATCTTCTTTGGGGTGGATGGTCGTACTCTCCAACTATAGGTGTCAAAGACTCAATAGGTAGTTCATTTTCTCACCGTGTTGATCCCCTTCTATTTGGAATCTTATAATGCTTTTTTTCTAGAATACCTGGAATTATGGAAACGTGATAATTCTATTAGTAAATGATTTAACAAATTATTTTAACCCATGGGAATGGAGTTTGCTGGGATGCAATGTTGAGGTTTCAATTTAAAGGAAATGTGGACTTGGTTTGGTTATTCCTAGAGGGAATGTAACTTTGTTGTGATGCTAATGAAATGTAATGTGGAAATGATAATGGTTAATTAATGATTAAATAATTAATTAATGTAAAGTGAAATTGATAAAAAGGGATAATTTAATCTAACGTAGCTCTTTAAATGGTTGTGTGCTTATAGAATACCTAGTCTTAGTAGTGGTAGTCGGGAGTTGGAGAGACGTTATATGTAGTTGAGTCTAATAATAGGTTATTCCGATATTGTGGTTGGGAAAATATATTATATTCTGCATTTTTTGTGTTTCTATACGTTACTCCACCCTGTTGGTTAGGGCAGGTGACACCCCGTTGATTTTGAGCCCTAGGGGTGTTTTCCCCAACATCCTGATGGGAGGATGGATGGATGACTACCCCTTTCGCCCCGCTCTCTTATCTTGGTAGTTACTTGGGATGGTTGGAAAGGAGGTTATATTTCCCCATATATGTGTGTAGAGGTCTGTAATGTATTGTGTTTATTCACACATATATTTTCTGGATATATTTTTTTATGGACTACTATAGGTGTAATGTGTATAGGCTATGATTTCTTGAGGATCATTACTCAGTGTATGGGTTGTAATGGATTGAGGTATAATACTTGATGTATGATACATGTTATGCGAGTTTTGGTGGATCCAAAAAAACTAACTATTTACCTGGGTTATGTGTACGTGGTGGTTGTGTTTCATGAGGTTCATGTTTTGGTGCTTCATCCTAGTGTCTGGGGGAAATCCTTTTAGAGAGAGATACTTAGGACGTGCGACGTTAAGGAAATGCGGAAAACCAGGGGGGAAGTAGTAGCGGGATACCCTTGATATTATTTATTATATTATATACTCTTGTATGAGATAATTGGTGAGAGTAGCCATGGTGAGGCTGGGAACATAGTATACCTTTTAGGTGATGATTTAGTTTCACTTTTTGTTCAGTGTTCTTTAGTCTGCTTTCTTTAATTTTTCATGAGAGGCTCTAGGGAGGATCCTACTGAGTATACTGTTATACTCACCCTAAATATATATAAACTATTTTCCAAGTCACTTGTGACATGTTGGATATCATTCTTGTAACAAGTATCTTGGGGTTGCAGGAGTTGTTCGGGTTTCGTGGTCGCTGTCATTTTACTTTTTTTATACTTGCAGTTTTCCCTTTTAGTTTTACTAGTTATTGCATAAAATTACATATGTTTACTTAGTATTTAATTTATATTTTAGTATGGGAATAATTTGGTTGGTTTTTATCTTATCTCTCTCTTTCTTATGTGTTCTCTTAGAGGGTAATGCCTCCAATATTTTGTGTTTACTATACCCTCGGTGCTAATCTCCAACCCGAGGCATACTAGAGGCAGGAATCAGGGATCATTATCTCTCTTCTCACATTTCTAGCCTAGGAGGGGTACACTTTGTGGAGAGGGGGTCATGACATGTCCATTAATTAATGAGAGAATTAGATGGGTTGTGGATATTTGTAGTTTTTTGTCTCAATTAGAATCATTTTTATTGGGATTTATAAAAGTTAGGGTGGTGGAGTTTCCTAGTGTCATGTAGGAGTTCTCATATGTTTTTCCTAAGGATATTGTGGATTTACCCCCTTGGAAGGATATTAATTTTGGGATCTGGTTGTAGTATGATTCCTCTATGATTTCAATGGACCCTTATAAAATATAACATTTCCAGCAATGGGACGTGAGGATTCATTTTTAATGACCTAATGTATAAGGGATTTATCTAGCCAAATGTGTCCCCATGGGGTGCTCCTGTATTATTTTCCAAGAATGTGTACCATAACCTATGGTTGTGTATCAACTATTGATGGATAAATTAGGTAACATTCAGGAACCATTAACCCCTCTTAAGTATTTATGATCTATTTTACTAGTTGAAGGGATCCATCTTATTTTCAAATAACAATCTGTGTTATGGATATCATCATATGATATTTAGGGTGTATGACATACCGAAGAACACTCTCAATTATTGGTATAGGGACTTTGACTTAATTTTCATGTAATTCATTTTCATTAAATCCACTTCCATGTTCTTGGGACTCATGAACTATTTATTCTATGATTTTCCATAATGGTTTGTGGTAATTTTCATCAATGGAATACCCATGTACTCAAAGTTAGATTATGATCTTACTGAGAATTTTAGGGCTTTTTTATAGGTCCTTCAATACCATAATCATTATAGGAAGGTATCCAAGTGATTTTTTTGGATGTGGGGGTATAATTTCTTTGACATGTGGTGTCTTATAAATGAGTGGTAGTTTATGTGTCAAATATTGAGGTAGTTCTTTTTAGGAAACAACCAAGAACATTATAGTGGTCATAGTTTCCTTGGTCTTTCGTGATTTTATCAAATATTTTTTTCTAATATTTCTCAGGATACAACCCCATTAAAATCCTTAACTAGGAAGTACTAGGCCTTATTATGGACAAATTAATGTTAGTAATATTTCAACAACATGAAGGGGGGGTTGATCAATGATCTCATTCTCCTATTTCTTGGGAAGAGATTAATTCTTGTGGTATTTTTCGATACTTCTCATATCAGTTTAGGTTGTGTAATAATGCTATAGAGATTAGTGATATCATATTATTCCATGAAATTAAATCACTATGAACATAACTATTCCACACATGACCTTGATTTGGTGATGGAGGGTTTTTCTCTATATTTATGAAGATATTACCTCATTAATGAGTGATATATGGTCTTCAAATACTATAATATCTATAGGTGTGTTTTCTCTATGAAAGATCTAAATTTTAAGAAATAGATGTGGATAAAGTTTCTCTAGGATGATGATCTTGAGTTCTCCTAGACCTCAAGGGAGGGAAATGTAGTTGAAAAATCACTAAGTAGGATGTCATAGGTAGATGTTATTCGAGAGTTTGGATATTTTTAGAGCGTAGTGGTGGAGATTGCAGTGATGAATATTAATGAATAGGAGGTCGAAGGAAGAGGTTTCCTATTTCACATGTTGTGGAAATAATCCTTGATATAGTGGGTGGAGGAGTTTTATTGGAGAGAATAAATGGTAGAGGTCATGTATGACCATTTCATATATAGTGATTCTCTAGAGGGATGGTTGTATAATGATCAGTATCAGATGATGTTTCAAGTAAGTTTGTATGTTCCATCGGTGGTGGAGAAGAGGTTCTCCATGAGTTTCATAACTCGACAGTGGATATATATCTTGGTGTATATAAGATGTATCATGCTTTGAGGATTTAACTTTGTTGTCCCAAAATTAAGTATATAACTGTATATTTCATTTCATGGTGTTTGTTCTATTAGTAGGTGAAGTCAGTGCATCATGTTCTAGGCAAGTTGTTACAGTCATTGGATGTCCCTAAGTGGAAATGGGAGGATTCATCAATTGATTTTTTCACTGGTTTAACATGATCCCTAGGAGGTTGTGATGTTATTTGGGTGATCATGGGTCAACTGATGTATTTAGATCACTTCCTATAGATTATGGAGTTAGGTGTTATAGAGGTCCTAGTGATATTGTATGTGGATGAGGTGGTTCAACTTCATAGGGTATAGAGGGCCATAATTTTTTATTGGGATCCTCATTTTACCACAGGAGTTTAGTAAGTATTGAATCATGATTTGGCCTCCATATTTTTATTTATCACTCCATTACATCCCCAAATTTATGGGAAAACAAAGAATACTATTTAGAAGTTGTAGGATATATTATGGGATTTTATATTAGATATTAGTGGATCTTGGGTAAGGAACTTTACCTTGATTGAGTTTTATTATAACAACAAAATCCATTATTCTATGGGAATGACTCCAATTGAGGAGTTATATGGGTGGCCTAATAATTATCTATTATGTTAGACTGAGTTTGTGGAGTTAACAATTTCTATTCTTAGTGTGGTGGTGAATATGACAGAGAATATTTAGATGATCTAAGAGCAGATAAAGGTGTAATAAGACCACCATAAGTATTATAAGGATTGGAAGAGGAGGAGTATAGAATTTGAGGTTTGTGAACATGTATTATTGATGGTTTCCCCTCATTTTGGGTATTTTATATTTGGTGGGGAGATTACTCTATCTCCCTAGTTCATCAGTCTTTTGAGGTGTTAAGTATGTTAGTGAGGTGGAATATCAGTTTGTGCTTCCTTCTCTGATGGATTGGATACACAAAGTATTACATGGGTCTCAAATCTAGATATATCTTCATGATGAATATCATTTCATATATATGATATACTTGGGTATCAAGGATGATTCAACATTAATAAAATGGCTGATTGAGATCCCGGATCATTAGAAGAATGTGTTGAACATGTGAGTTATACCTTTGGTTTGAGTTTTGTGGGGGCATGGTGGTGTAGAGGAGAGTATCTGGGGACATGAGTCATATATTCATTCTTATTATCCATAGATATTATAATATTTATTTGTTTTTATTATATAATTTTTAAACTAGTTTTTATCTAATTGATATGCTTGTTTTCGTTGTTTTTGAGTCCAGTTAGTGGTGTCCCTTTATTTGAGAGGTATCTCCTAGGGGAGTGTTTGAATTTTTGGTATTTGATATTTCCTTCTAGGTTTTGTTTTTATTATTTATGATGATAATTTTTTGAGAGGTATATTATGTAATAGTTCATACATTATTAACCTGTTAGTTTATATGTTTTGGGAGTTGGGGGTGTCAAGCGAACATTTGAGGAGAGATAGGTAGATTTTGAGATGAATTTTCCATTTGAGAAGGAGGTTGTGGTTTGGATGCTATGGATGTAGTGTGGAATATTTTATTGATGTACTCTAGCAATTTTTTCATGGTACTTTCAATGTAGAAGTTCAAGATGGTGGTTTTGTAAGTTCTATTAATATGAAGGTCATTGCAGCATATGGAGAAGGATTGTGTTGTAGTGTCTTTGGGATTACAACCCTTTTCTTTTTCACTTGGGGGACTAATATAGTGTGATTCATAGGTTTAACCATATATATACCTTATATTAATAGTATCTAGAGGATATGGTGACATGGATTTATGATATAGGTTGTACTACAACCATTTGTGGTATAACCTCTAATGTGGCACCATAGTTTTAATAGAAAAACTAGATATTGTGGTATGGTAAGGGGTTTTGTTCCATGTTATGTTAAAAATAAATCTTGGTATAATTTTTTTCCCTTATCTAAATTTCATTCATTAACCTCTCTTTCCCTCAACTTTGGGCAGGCTCCAAGGTGGATTTAGGAGACTTATCAACCCCTCTTCCTTGTATTTGACCCTTGGCAAAGGGAGATAAAGTGTAGGTGGTCTGAGGTGAGTACTTTCCACTTTCTTCTTGGTTTTTTATCTATTTATCACTCAAATAAGGTTTTGGTTGTGGTTTGTAGTTGAAATGTGTTAGGATGAATCATGTGGTTCATAATAGATGTTATTCATTAAGTTGTTGAAGGTTTCCCTATTGTGGTCTTGATTTTGGGATCATCTCTTCCTTGCTATGTATTTTTGTAGTGTATTTTAAAGCACAAGTTTATATATGGGATTCAATAATAATCATTTATTATATGTTAATTTAGGGATTAACATGCTTTGTTCTTATTTGGGTGAGTATTATGGATTGAACTAATTAAGATAATGAAATATAACTAAATGAATTTGTTGAGAATAGTGTGATTCACATGTGTTTACCTATTTTCATGATATTTATCCCACACTAAGTTCTTGTATGTGGTCATCACTAGAAAACATTGATGTTGGGTGGTATGGGTTACACTATTTTTATTTTATTGTGAATCACCTTTATGAATGGATAATCACTTAAATATAGAAATAAACCATTTGTGTGGAAGAAATAAATTAGATCAAAAAAATTATAGGGAAGAATGTGGTAGTACATATTGCTGAAATTTTTGTTGTGTGTTATGGTAATTATTTTTATTGTGGCTATGTTTGTGTCATTTTGTGGGATGGTTTTTGGGTTTTTTTAGTTGTTATTAAAGAAGATTCTATGGATGGAATAGTGGATTATTCTTGAGGTTATTCTTTCTTCATTGGGGATATGAATTCATTTTCATGGTTAGAAAGAGGGGATGAGTGGGTTGTTGTGTCCTATGGCTAGGTTGGTTGACATGGGATTTTTTTAGTTTCCATGTGTAAGGGAATATATTTGGTAATAATAAACCTAGAATGGGGTAATCTAGAATTGAATAAACCCATGGATACAAATTAAATGTTAATGGGTAATGTCTAGGATTAATGTGAGTATTGCATAGAAGTAGTTTTTCATCAAATGTGGAATTGATTGGATTAATAAATGTGAATTTTTTGGTAAATGAAAAATCTAGAAATGGGATAATGGTATTATAAACTATTAATTACACAAAATTTATTTTGATATTTCCATTGGTTATGGGGTTGGTCTAGTGGTTTAGTACTTGGTGGTGAAGATAGATAATAGCGATAGTAGTGTAGTGATGTTTATGGGTTGTAGTAGTGTTGTTTAGGTGAACTTGATTGGTTGGTTTATATATGAATCTTGATATGATGTATTATTCTTATGATTTCTATACACACCCCACCCAAGTTTAATACTCTTACTAATTCCCAATATTCTTTGGGTATTGTGTGTTTCCCCTAACATCGAGGATAGTGAGGGAATGCATAGCTGACTACTCCCTCTTGCCCACTTTCCCTTGTAGTAATAGCATTGGTTGTGATAGATTTAGGTAGGTATGATCATAATTCCATATTATGTGGTGTAATGGAAAATATTATGGGGTATTAGTGTGATATTAGGTGAATGGTATACTGGTAAACCCTATAGGGTATGGATGAAAAGGTATAGGTGCACCGAAAATCCCTATAAGGTATTGAGATGAGTATATGGGATATGTGAACTAGAAGAACCTATGGGGTATTGATGGGATGTTATGTGGTATTGATATTGATGATAGGATACAATATGGGAATCATGAATTGTATAAGAATGGTATGATTTTTATTTCCATTATATTCACAATACCATATTATTCTTCTTATGAGATGTGTGGATGAGACATGGTGTGTTGCATCATGGTTGTGGAAGGGATTCAGGTCATATGAAGTTTGATTCTAGGTTGTGAGAATAAAAAACTACTGGGGAAGTGGTTGTGAGGTACCTTATTATTATATCCTTCATCATTATTTTACTATTTTTGGATATAATTTTTGGTGAGAGATCCTCAGTGAGTTTGGGTGGTAGTTAGCCTAATATATTATTATTGGTTTTACTGTTTTTTCACTAGTGCATTAGTATACCCTTTCCACATTTAAATGATATTACATGTTTATGATCTTATTGGGTATACATTTTATGCTTTCCCCAATATATATAAACTTCTTTTTATGTTTCTAGGGAGACTTTGGTGACCCATCTGGATAGCACTAGCTTAGAGCTTGTTTTTTTCTATATAGTCTCTACTTAGGAGTTTGTTTTGATTTTTTTTTGGGATTTGTATTTGTTTGATATATTCACTCATTGTGGGATTATTTTGGGTCTTTATTTATTTATATTAATTTGTTGATTACTTTTTTATTCATTTTTCCTAGGTTATATGATGTTAATTTCTCTTATATGTATGTTTTATACCCTCAGTCCTAGTTTTCCACCCAGGGTGTATTGGAGGTGTGCCTCGAGGGTCACTGTTGTCTTAACTATAGGCCCAGGAGGGGTTCATAATGGGGGAAATTCATGACATTGAAGATATTTAATTTACATAAGATTAATTAGTATATTTAATTATATATATATATATATATTCATTTTTATATTTTAAATAAGTAAAGAGAAACAAAAATTATACTATTCTCAAGGAGAGATTGAAGGAAGGTTTAATAAGATTATTTTGAATAATCAAAATATAAAAAATGAACTAAAATAGCTAGAATTACTATTTTCTTTATATATTTATTCTGATGGGTTTAAGGATAATTATTAGAAGTGATACAAAGTCACATGATCATTTATTTTTTCTTGGTATTTTCTTACATATAGAAAAGAGAGAAGTGATAATTATATATATCTGTTATTCTCTCAAAACTAGAATCACTCAATAGAATAAGGAATATGTTTCTACATTTAAGAACATTTTTTATTATTATTGTACCAATTTCAAAATATCTATAGAAATGTATTATTCAAAATTGGAACTTTAAGGATTATTAATTTTCTATAAGAAGATTATATACCATCAGAATCTACTATCAACTATGAACTGGAACTACTTAAACTCTATATCTTATCTCTTTCTACATAAGTGAAAATTTATTGTACTCAATTACAGATTTATGTTTCAACTACTTTTACTTAGTTGTTTATATCCCTCATAAAAGGATATGAATCCCATTAAAACCCTTTTTATATGAATTTTCATATTCTTGAACTCATTTGTATGATTTGCAATAAAAATATTGAAATAAAAAATAGAAATCTCGCATCGAGTGTTGGTGGAGTGGACTAGGGGACATTCTTATATCCCTGAACCACAACAAAAATATCATGTCTTCTTCACTCTTTAATTTAATTTTTCTTACTACATTAAATAATTAAATAAAAGAAATTATGGATCAAAATCAATTTAAAATATAGAAATTAAATTCAGTAAAAAAAATTAAAGGAATAAATTCACTCCCCCCCCACACACTTGAATCTTTTTCTATATAATCTTTTTATAATAAGTGGTATTATACCCTAGTATTCATTTTTTCATATTTTCATCCTTAAAAAGATAGAGATAACAGTTCTATATGAAAAAAACCGATGGATATTCCTAATCCTAGTGAATGTATTTCTATGATTAAATATACTTATTTTAATTGGGAAAATTATGTTTGCTGGAAATCAAGAATGGTTATATACTTGAAGAATCATGGATTAAAAGTTTATTAAAAGGTTATGTAACCCTAAAAGATTCATTTTTGTGATCCAAAATTGTGTAATACTACCCAATAAGATTATTATGATTTGAATTTAAATGCTATGAATTATATTATTTGTGTTTTAGGTCATGGTAAATTTAACAGAGTTTGTTAGTTTGATATATCTTATCATATGTTGGAAAACATTGAATTTTTTATAAATGAACCATAATGTCATAAAACTAAGTTATGATACTTAAAATATTAATTTTAATACTTTTATTATTTTTTAGGAAGAAATTATTACACATGTGAATGGAAGACTCACTAAAATAGAAAATGATATTGCTGCTCTGAGAACTGTTATACCTAAACGTGATCAAGATTTTAAAAGTAATTATAGGTTTAAATATTATATGTAGTGGAATATATTATTCAATTAAAAAATATACACTTTTAAAATATTATATAATTAAGTATTTTATTGTAACCCTTATAATATATGAAGTCAAGATGCTAGTTGAAAATGATGATCATAAGCTAGCAAAAAAAAACAATTCTAATCTTAAGGTTTCTACTTCTAAAGAGACATATTCTAATTTTTATAATGAATATTTTTCATAAATTTTATTTTAGTGATTAAATTATAAATATTTATATAATAATTTGAATTTTTTTCAAGATAATAATGAAAAACTTAGGAAGAATGATGAAAAGAGGTTAGATGTTGTGGATAAAAGAAAAGAGTACACTTGAGACTTGACTGCCTTCAAATCAATGCTAGAAAAAATCTAGAAATTCATATCACAAAATTAAATTAATTAAATATATTAATTATAATTGTAGTGACTCTAAGGATTCAAGTGTTTAATCTCATTCAAACTCAGAAGGTGAGTATTCAAATAGAAATTTTAGATATATCTTCTGGGACTAAGTTGAAGAGGTATAATCTTTCTGCACTTCTGAATCTAAATATAAAAATATTTATTTTTATGAGATGAGTTAATATTGATTTATTCTAGAATATAAATTTTTTTATTTGAATAAAAATCAAAAAAATATTAGAAATATTATTGTAACACCCTAATATTTTGGAATATATTTTTCTCTAAATTAATACCCTATTATATATCTTGATCCACATGAAATGCCAAACTAAAATGATTCATGAAATATTAGATGAATGTCATTAATAAAATAATATGAATAAAAAACTCAAGTAAATAAAAATATCTTAATCAACTAAAATTTCATACATTTAAAAGATAAATAATTAATATGATTTAAAATTAAAAAGATTGTTCTTTCTCAAATAACTATTTTTTAAAATGTTATATATTTTATCCTAATAAATTAAATTAAATAATTTGAAGATATTATTATCTATAAACTAATATATTATAATTTTTTAAATTAAAAATTGATATGAAATAATATTAAGAATGCTTGAAAAAAAAATCAATAAAAACAGTTTTTCATTATAATTTGTATTTTCATTTAAAACCCATATCAATTAATTTTAGATTTTTAGTTTTATAAAATGAACATCGGTTTTTGTATTTATATTATCAATGTTATCTTGAGATTAATTTTTGACATTTTTCTAGATAAGGTTGGTTTTTATTTGAATAGTACAAAATACTATTTTACATATACAAATACTTTGATGGCATTTTCATAAACAAAGTATGAATTTAAAACATATAAAACATTTTTCATGAATATAAAATCCATTTAAGGGATAAAATGTTCGATTTAAATAAATAATATTTTAAATTCAGATAAATCATTTTAAACATTTTGAAACTTAAGTAATAATTTTTTTTATAAAAACTATTTTTGGTATATTTTATATAATTAATTTTCACCAAGGTTAAATTCTGTTTGGGATTGTTTTTAATGAAAATGAATCTTATTAGGTTAATAAAAAATTCTAAATTAATCAAAAACATTGATAATTTGATCTTAATCATAATTTTTATGCATAAATATACACTTTATCTAAAAAAGGTTTTAAAGTGTTATGTGTGTTAATATTAAAATTAATTTTTATTGCCCTTATAAATTTATCTAAAAAATGTATTTCATATTTAGAATAATTAGTTAAAAATTATTTAATAACGATGATTTTACTTTTAGTCATTAAATGTAAATTACTATGATAAAAATTTGTTAGTGCGATAAAAACAAAAAATGATAAAAGTGAAAAATATAAGTGTAAAAGAAAGAAAATCATGTTGAAAACAAGTATGAAATTTTATTTTTGAGTCTTTATCAAAATTACCCCTTCATAAATATATTATTTTCCATTATTGAATCCATTTGACCTTTGAATAATGAATTTACCTATTATATTACAATAAGAACGCCACTCCTCTCCCTTATACAAGGTTTCATTAATACCCCACACCTTTTCAGACAGCAAGACTCTTTTATTAGAACAAAATATTCCTTAATAACTCTAAAAAATCATATACAATTATTATAGGTTCTTTTATTCTCAAAATACCACCTCTTAAATCCTTAATCCATTTTTCAATGGAACTCTTCCAAGGACTAAGGTAAAATGCTCAAATACTATTTTTCCATTTCTTTTCCTTTATTTCATCTTCTTCCTCATCAAAATATAATATAACCATACTTATATAATTACATAATTATAACAAGTATAATTAAATGTTAATATGTTTATGGTATAATCATTTTCTACCTTCCTCCCATCCATTTGAAAAATGAAAACACCCCTTATGTTACGTGAAGACTACAACCTCCATAAGAGACACAATCTGTTTTTCATATCATCCTTACATATATTGTTAAAATTATATATTAATGAAAAAATATTATATATACAAAATTATTAATAATTTAAAAATATAAACCAATTCCTATCTTAATTTAATTCTATGGAAAATGAGAATATTGACCATGAGTATGTGAAAACTACCCCCATCATGAAGCAGCGTATTTCATTCATCATCTAGAATTTATTACTTATCCATATCCCCAAAAATATAATTAAAAACCATAAAAACATAAAAATAATATCATTATACTTCTATAAAAATGATATTATAACAAATGAATCATTTTCTTAACCATACTAACCCATCTATTATAGTATGTTCTTGTTTGGGTGGGTTTAACAACCTACATGAACAGTGCTATAAATTTAAATCAAGGATGAGTATAAAAAAATAACTAATATTAATTATAAATTAATTATAAAATATATTTTTTATGGTTCTATAAAGGTTATATTAATATTTAACTTATTATTAATGTACCACCATTTTTTGTTAAAAATTACAGAAACAAGTTCATCACTGTTTTCATCATAAAAAATCATAATTAAAATAATTATGAAATGAAATTATAAAATTATAAATCATTATAAATCATATATTAAAATTTCTATAGTTATATTATAATGATATTATTTGAATCTATAAACAATAATTGATACCGCTGTTATGAAACTAGTATTAAACCAAAAATTAAAACTAATAATATCTGATGATGAAAATAAAATATAAAAAACTAATATATTAGTAAAAATGATTATAAATGATTTTTTTAAAAGGTTATAGAAATTAATAAGTTTCTGAAATATGTGATAAAGTTTTTAATTTTTTTATGTTGCAGGTAAGAGCATGTTTGGCTAAACAGTATTAAAGGTAAGTGTGTTTCCTCTTAATTTTCTTATTTTGAGACTGGTTTTTGTGTGTACCTAATTTCATTTAAGTGGTGTGAATAAATCCTATTTGATATATAATATCATGAATTATATTTTATTTATGGTAATTTGAGATCTATTTCAATCTCTCTATTTCAAGGGGGTTCAATTAAAATTTTTCTTAAGTTGTAAAGGGTTTTTCATGAATCAACTTCTTTTCTTTAGTCATAATGATTCCTTTTTTACTATGGTTTTACAAGATGGTTTTATTATTTTATATAATGATATTATAATGAATTTAATCCTTATTTTCTTGGGAATTACAATGATTAAATTATTACTTCAAAAAAGTTGATGATGTTAAGAATAACTATCACTCTTTCTAAAAGATCTCTTTTTATTTAATATTCATATTTAATCTTCCCACTAATATTCCCATTTATTATTTTCAAATAAAAAATATTTTATTTATATTAATATTCAAATTTATATCATCCTTTATTTCAAGTGAATGATTTATCACTCTCTTTACAATGTGGGTTTCAATAAATGTATTTAAAAATATTAAAAAGGTTTTCCCTTTCATGTTTATATGTTTGTCTTTCACTACAGATTTACTATGGAACCCCATAATATTTTTTAAGGATCTATTATCTAGATTTATTTTATATTGGTTTTTTAAAAAATGGTGCTCAAATTACCATCTTGAAAATGATTTTTAAAAGTGATGTGTAATTTTTCCTTTTTACAAAAATATTAATGAATGTTTTCTAAAATATATTTTTCATGGTTTTGATTCTATTTTCCTATTTAAAATATACAACTCCTAATTATTTTTTTATCAATTAACATCCCTGGCCTAGAATCCACTAAACTGGTGCTCCATGTTGGGTCATCACATGACCTCAAGCACACCTACCCATACGTCAGAGGTTGTCGACTAGTGGTGGGGGTCTAATAAGCCACATGGGGAGACTATACCCTCTTTAACAAAGTAATCCATAATAGATCACAATAAAAATAATAGAAATAGTATTAAACAACCAACAAACATGCATAACCAAACATTTCCCAAACAGGAGACAACACAAATCAAATACAATAATGACATGCCATACTAGTATTGCAACTCAAAGAAACCCAAAATAAAACAAATGGCCAAAACTCTCAATGGGTCCCGAACCTAAGTTGAGAACCTTCTCCATGTACATCCTGAGCCCATCTCCACATCTTAGTGTAGGGTATCAGCCTTTGTCCAGACATGCAACCAAGAGATCTGCTCGGGTACCCAACGGTGGCCCGAGCAGGGTGTGAGTACCAAACTCAGTAGGCCACCACCAAAGGTGTCTACAGAATATCCAGTCTAACAGATAGTGCATGAAAGTACAAAATAAATGGTAAGTGAACAAAGGATAGTTTGAGTGTCATTAGTTAACAAGGTTCATTTAATTCACGACTACCATTCATCCCAATTCAATTTCTTATACCATCTTCATTACTTAATCCATTTAATGATAAGTGCCATGGGTTATGCATAAATATCATATACACAAGGTTATAAGGCAATAAATCACAATTCATAGGGTAAAAAATCAAGTCTCTATCTCACTAGGGATACTCATATCACATCAACCCATTATACTAACCTCGAAGCCTCATTCTGGGTTTAATGAAATCAATACAATATTCTCACCTCTAAGACTTAGTCCGGGTGGAATTAAACTATTAGGGAAATAGACCCACTATCCCCTTCCCTAAACCATTCATTTTGGAGTGGAATTTAGAGCCTCAGTCTAACTCGACCCTTGGGCATAGATCCTCAAGTAAATACCACACTCTACCAAGCCATGTGCACATGCTTATTTATCAATCACCACAACCATACCATAACACAACATAACATAACCAATGCTATTGGAAATAATCATTCACAATGCATATCAATCAACATGGGAATTAATAATATTCCATAACCCATTAACACATTTTTTCCATTACTATTCAAATCCATTTAGCCAAATTCTCATTCCCATGACTTAACCCATTAGGTGTATTCAACAACCCCTATGCCTTAGTTAATTTCATAAATTCCCATACATTTACCCACTTATCCAATTTAGCATTTCACAATAAGTCGCCACAAAAAAACATATCACAACAACATAGACAACATCATTTACAACACCACAACAATCTCAATAAATGGGAAATTTACATTATGCCACAATCCATTAACACATCCTTCATTTCTAACCCACAACATTCATCCTGATTTCTCATGCCTATATCACTAAGCATAATCATGTATAAAGCTAATCCCTTATTATTTCCCCTTATCTCACTTAACCCCTTTTTAAGACAACCAAACTCCCACATGGTCCACCGCCCAACCAAGGTGTGTTACTAGGACTCCCATTCACATCCTTCATGCTTAACATCTTATTCACCCTGGTCTCTATGTTCTCGCATCATGGACCAACATTTAATTAGCTAAACTCTAAGTCTGAAAACATGGGCACACCCCATGAGTGGCCCAAACATAGGTCGCATCTTCCTCAATGCATCCCATGGGGATCATGAGGGTTCCATTAGGTTGTTTAGACACCCTAAAAATCACATCACAATAATGGAATGAAGAACTCATCACAAGAGGGTAAAAATAAAAACCCAACATGCACAAATCTCTATAAGACTCAAGGAATATAACTTGTAGACCACCTACCTAGAATCCATTAATGAACACACTCTTAAATGTTTCCATTGATCCGAATTCAAACACCCCTTGAAGCCTCAACCTAAAATTCACCAAAAAAGAGAGGTTTGAGATATTCTAATGGAAATATCCCAAAATAAAATACCTAAACTAGAAAAGAGAGAGGAGGGGAAGATAAGACTCACCCCGATCTTCGATTCGCATCCAATGGCACTCCAAACGGTTAATAATCTAAGGAGATCGATCCTTGGAAGCTCTTGGCCCCTTTGGTTCATTCCCAGTGTTGAAAGGGAGGAGGAGGATGAAAACCCCGAGTTGGGTCTTAAAATCATGGGGTGTAATTTTTGTAATTTTTTAAAAGTTTCTAGGTCGTACAGTTTACCCGCATGGTTTTCCAAATTGTGTGCAAATTGTACGGGAGCTACTGCCGAAGATCCCCCCCTTCGCACGATTTCCTGGGAATTCTGTACTATTTTCCCAACCATTCTTAGACCTTGTGTGAGCTTCTATTCATAGCCGCATGGTTACCCGGGATGCTCCACACGGTTTTCACTAACCACGCACAAATCATGAGACATGCCCAGAAACTCCCCTTTCCTTCCTCTTTCATGTCCCAAACCCCCTGGGACACCCTTGATCCTTCACAAGAACTAGGGAAGCATTTAATTAGCTTAAAAATAAGAGGCCAAAATAAAACATAAACAAAATCATACCTTAAGAAAATCCGAGATCTTACAACCTCCCCACCTTATAGCGAATCATCCTCAAGCCACTCTTTCTGGCATCACTAAGCTTTTATAACCTAAGTTCATTCCACTAGGCATGCCTATCCACCAACTCTCCAAGGTTTTGGTTTTTACATCACAAGGCCACCGAACACAGTTCGAGGGCACATACTTTCCCCTCGAGATTTCCTCACCACAGCCCACATCACGAACCAAAAAACTCCTCAAGAATACATCCACTTCATCCATTCCCACCACGATAATTTCATGGGAAAAACTTAGGCGACAACACCTAACTCACAACACATGGAAAATTAGCACAAAACTTTACATCATCTTTGGGGAACTAGTTGGCACCTCATCGGCCTGATCATCCACAGAACTCATGATCCAAATCACTGGGCATCATTTTCCAATTCACCCCACTCTAATATTGACAAACCTAGTATCACCCAGAAGAAAACACACAATCCTTCCAACCACCTTTCCTGAAGATTTCATTCCACAACTACACATCCAACGCAACTCAGAAATCTCATCTACTCATTCAGTTAAATAGTGCCCAAGCTCGCTACCAGGTCCAACTCACCCAAATGGTGACCACTCGAGTCCTTCCAACCCAAAATTTTGATCACATCATCAACCAACCATTTATCCGGTATGGTTCATTCCACCATTTTAGTCACTCGATACCTTCTCTGTCGATGAAGGACCACAATAACTCAACCTAACTTCCCATCTCCTAACATGTTCTAACTCACCGCTCCAAATAATCCATAGGGCATTACCCCACATTGACATCTAGCCGCACCTTCAAAACCATTCGGAAGGACATTCCTGCACTATCCATTTAAGCAATAAGATCAACATGACCTCACTTAGGTACCACTTCATTTCAAGAGGCACTTTCCACCACAACATGAACCCTGAGGTGGAACACTCTCACCACACCCATTAAAGTTTACCATCTTAGGTTGGACCACACCTGACTATATTACCCCAAAACACCCATCTTCCACTGATGGTACGCTACTCCTTTTTCACCTTCCCAAAGTGCTTACTGATTTGAAGCCTATCATTATCATCCCACGCACCCACTAAGGTCGTTTCCTGAATTATAGTAGGATTTAATCATCACAGCATTACCACGCTCCATACCATCATTGAACTCCACCCTTGGCATAACACCACATCATATGGCCAAGTTCCACTCACATCACGATGTTTCCAAAACCACACAAGGGAAAATTAACTCAGTCTAACCCCAATCTTCATTAGAGTCATAGAACCCAAACTCTCTTGCCACAACCTTCTTTCATATCCAATCACGCCCTATTATGTGTTCAGTAGAACCATTGAAACATTCACATGGAACCACCATGAGCTCAAACCCAACACTTGGCTCATCATTCACCACAACCAAGGCCCACATGCCTCTCTGAGGAACCCAACAAGAACCTTATAGGTTTCTTACTAGCATTCCGATTCCAATAAATCAATTTGATGTTCTCCTATCTACATCTAGGACTGAATTATCACTCCCCACCTTAGTATTTTTGTTACCACTGATCACAAGAGGGATTCTAACCACTTCATCTTACACCCAGTCACAAAATGAACCCCAAAACCTTGACATGACTAACTATATTTTCCAAAACAAGTAAACGAACATCACCCAGTGCCAGTTTCCGGCTTTTGTGAATGGAACACATAGCATTATTCTACATCTAGTACATCTTGGGGGCCTCACCCCAAGCCATTGAGGATGTACATCCCACCATCAAGCTCTGAATATACCATTTCCAGGAGTGTAACTCCAAGATGTCCCTCATCCAACCAAATGCCTCTATGTCACTTGGCATGAGCCAGAGCTTCTCAACATACCTAGGATGATGTCAAGATGTTGGGCATGCTCGTCCCTAGATTAGGTACGCTAATAAGTTTTCTAGGAACACCGACACTAAATTATCCATTTCTATTGATTAACTATGGGACACCATGACCTGCCAGGAATTTCAGGCCTCCCTATCGAACAAGTCTCATCAAAACTTAACCACCACCACTCAAGTTTGATTTCCAACCAGATCCAACCATCACACCACAACCAAACCACCAAGCAACTATTAACCAACATTTTATGTTGTACTATTTCCACCACACCACTTAAGTTCTTCTGATGTGTCCCTGACAACCAACAATCACAGCACATAGTCTTCCACCCCATCCAAACCATTAGTATCTCACCAAAACAACATTAACTTGTGTATATCCCATCGCCTGCTTACTTACCTATCCCTGTATCTTGGTTAGTCATCATTATCTTCCTTAAGGCGGCCTCTGCATCTTGCCCAACAACCAAACCATTCAGACAACAAGTTTAGCCACGTGACCACCCTCACCTTGGGTGTCACCATCAAGCAAGGTCATATAACCACACTCCATCCAATCTTGCCTTTCTGCTCAGAGACAACCTCAAGACCCCCGTTAATCATCGTCCCAAAAAGGGAGAGTCAGGCATCTAAATGGTACAACCCTTTAAAACAAACCTTAAATCTCATCAAAAGCACTAGGGTGCCCTTATGGGAGAACTTGACATACTTGACCATCCCCAAACTTGCATTAACACCGCCTCTACAGGATCTATCATGCTTCATATTCCAAGTCACCTACATCCCTAGGCTATCCTCCCAAAAAGTCACCCTTGATTTCCAAAACTATCAATGTGTAACCACAACTCGAGTGGCACAACCATCCATCAACCTTCCCACTTAGCCCTGAAGGCCAAAACTACACCATGGGGCACTCTGGGTCCCACTACCAAAGTCCAAAACATCTACACATATGGAACACACCCAAAAGCACTAGAAATATTGTCTAACCTCTCTCATTGGTCACCTTGAAGGTTAATGGATACCAACTCCCTAGACTAGAGTCACAACCAATAAAATCCATTGGTCCTCTCTCCAAACCCCACATATCATGACACAATCAAAGCAATGCTCGTGAATGGAAATCTTACTCCCATTCCGGTGCAGAATAACAACTGTCTACTCTAGGTTCCACACCAAAGGTGTACACATTCATCAGCACTACGAGAAAAACATACTCTCTAGGATTCAAGACACAACTCACAAGGTCTCAACTCACAAGGTCACCAAGTCCCAGGCACCATCCTTATGGTCCAGCATGTACTCTGTACGGTCACGGACCACGAGAGTTACCTCACTCACATTAACGAACAACGCCTCACAACCCAAAGGCCAAAACCCAAACAATGGTTCCCTAAACACACCACCTAGGTCATACCACAATTGGAAAGGATTCACAATCCAAACCCCAAGTCTCAACTAGGGCACTCTCACTGCCCCAACCCACACGTACTAGGGTCAAACTGAAAACACAAAGGATACCCACCTTTGAACCTAAACATTCTCATTCTAAACTTATCATTCACTCAACATATTTAAGAATGACCGATAGGATTTAACCACAGATGAAAAAAAAGGTCTCATGCTACCAACCTTAAACA
Organism: Viscum album; assembly: GCA_963277665.1. Taxonomy (NCBI): domain Eukaryota; kingdom Viridiplantae; phylum Streptophyta; class Magnoliopsida; order Santalales; family Viscaceae; genus Viscum; species Viscum album. The sequence goes on from OY728135.1 coordinate 1,001,084,120, forward strand.
AACCATTCTGTATACACTGTCCCAACTATCTCCATCACACATAAAACACTACCCTCCACCGTACCAACCACAGGTCACAGTCAACATGGGGTAACCAATTTAATTAATCATGAGTCTTTCGTCAACACCTCTTAAAATTAATTCTTCATTTACAACAATATTCCTTCCTATTAAGAACATTTCCCATTTCACAACATGTTAAAGGCATCATTTTAACTCATTTACACCTTTCATTAGGAAAAATTCATTAATAATATTACTGTCATTATGCAACCCTTTTTCTTTTAGACACTAAAAAAACCTCTACAATTTATTACAACCCAAAATTTTAACCCAATTATAAAATTTATTCATTTGAATTCTTTTCATTAACCCACTTGCATTTAAATTATTAGGCATCATTTTCTTCATATTTATCAAGGGAGTAAAATGCACTCTACTCTCTATTCCCCGCACACCCATCCCATGTGTGTGCCTATAATGATGCATGAAAATTATATCCTTATGTTCCTAAAATGATGCATGAATGAAAAACCTCATGCCACTCCGACCGTGAGAAAAATATCATAAATCAGTTAAATCACACAACATGTGCATCAACCAACAGTGAAATATCATCCAATTATAACAACACACATTAAAAACAATGATTCCCACCCAAGGTGACTTGGGTTTTCCCTCATACATGGGTTAGTTACTCCCAAGCATGAGTTCATTACCAAGGCCTGAAACATCCTAATCTTCTCTCTACTATCCCCAAATAGTAAGAAGAGAAAATAACTCATATGATACCACTTTGTTACATCCCCGACCTGGAAGCCACTAAATGGGTGCTCGGTGTCGGGTCATCTCTTGGCCTCAAGCGTGCCTCCCCATACACTAGAAGTTTCCGACTAGTAGTAAGCATCTAATAAGCCACATGGGGAGATTATACCCTTTTTACTATAGTAATCCACAGCAGATCACAGTAAAAATAACAGAAACAGTATGAAACAACCAATAAACATGCATAACCCAATGTTTCCCAAACAGGATAAAACACAAATCAAATACAAAAATCTCATGTCATACTATTAGTGCAAGTGAAAGAAACCCAAAATAAAACAAATGGACATAACTCCCAATGGGTCCATACCCTAAGTTTAGATCCTTCTCCATGTACGTCCAGATCCCAACTCAACATCTTAGTGTAGGGCCTCATCCCTTGTCCATACCTACAACCAAGAGATCTACGCAGGTACCCAACGGTGGCTCGAGCATGGTGTGAGTACAAAACTCAATAGGCTAACACCAACGCTATCTAAAAAATATCCAGTCTAACAAATAGTGCATGTAAGTACAAAATAAATGGTAAGTGAACAAGGGACTATTAGGGTTCCATTAGTTAACAAGGTTCATTTAATTCATGACTAGCATTCATCCCAATTCCATTTCTTATACCATCTTCATTACTTAATTCATTTAATCACAAGTTACATGGGTTAGTCATAAATATCATATACACAAGGGTCTAAGGCAATCAATCACAATGAATAGGAGAAAAATCAAGTCCTTATCTCACTAGGGATACTCATATCACATCAACCCATTATCCTCACCTTGAAACCTCAGTATGGGTTGAATGAAATTAATAAAATATCATAACCTTGAAGCCTCAGTCTGGGTGGAATGCAACTGTTAGGGGAATAGAGCCTTTTTCCCCTTCCCTAACCTATGCATTTTGGGGTGGAGTTTAGAGCCTCAGTCTAACTCGAACCGTGGGCATAGAACCTCAAGTCAATACCCCACTCTAAAAAGACATGTGCACATGTTAATTTATCAATCACCACAACCATATAATAACACAACATAACATAACCAATGCCATTGGAAATCATCATTCACAATGCATTGCAAACAACAAGGGAATTAATAAAATTCCATAACCCATTAACACATTTTTTTCAATTATAATTCAAATCCATTTATCCAGATTCCCATTCTCGTGCCTTAACCCATTAGGTTTATTCAAAATCCCCTATGCCTTTCTCAATTTCATCAATACCCATACATTTACCCACTTATCCCATTTAGAATTTCACAAGAATTCGCTACAAAAAACCATATCACAACAACATAGCCAACATCATTTACAACACCACAACAATATCTATAAATGGGAATTTAACATTACGCCACAATCCATTAACACATCCTTATTTTCTAACCCAAAACATTCATCCCAATTTCCCATTACTATCTCACTAAGAATAATCATGTATAAAGATAATCCCTTAGCATTTCCCCTTATCTCACTTAACCCCTCTTTAATCCAACCAAACACCGACATAGGTCACCGCACAACCAAGGTGTGTTACTAGGACTCCCATTCACATCCTTTATTCTTAACATCTTATTCTCCCTGGGTTCTATGTTCTTGTACGACGGACCTACATTTACTTAGCTAAACTCTAAGTCCAGAAATGTGGGCATTCCCCATGGGTGGCCCTAACATAGGTCACATCTTCCTCCATGAATTCTGCAGGGATCCAGAGGGTTCCATTAGGTTGTTTATACACCCTAAACATCACATCATAATAATGGCATGAAGAAATACTCACAAGAGGGTAAAAATCAAAACCCTACATGAAAAAATCTCCATAAAACCCAAGGGATAAAACTTATAGATCACCTACCTCAAATCCATTTATGAACATACTCTTAAATGTTTTCGTTGATCCTAATTCAATCACCACTTGAAGCCTCAACCTAAACCTCACTGAAAAAGAGAGGTTTGAGAGCTTCATATGGAAATTTCCCAAAATACAAGACCTAAATAATAAAAGAGAGATGAGGGGAAGATTAGAATCACCTGAATCTTTGATTCACATCCAACAACACTCCAAATGGTCAAGAATCGAAATAGATTGGTTGTTGGAAGATCTTGGCCCCTTTTGTTCATTCCTAGGGTTGTAAGGGAGGAGGAGGAGAAACACAAGTTGGGTCTTAAAATTAGGGGGTGTCATTTTTGCAATTTTTTAACAGTTTTTGGGCCACATGGTTTACCAGCACGGTTTTCCAAACCATGCACAGACCGTGTGGAAGCTACTAGTGAAGATCACCCCCTTTGCATGGTTTCCTAGGAATTTCTCATGATTTTCTAAATTGTGTGTTGACCGTGTGTGAGCTTATGTCTATGGACAGACAGTTACCTGAGATACTCCACATGGTTTTCACTAACCATGCACAAACTGTGTGACATGCCTAGGAACTCCCCTTTCCTTCCTATTTTGTGTCCTGAACCCCCAGCACACCCCTAAGCCTTCAAAAGAACTAGGGAAGCAGTTACTTAGCCCGAAATGAAGAGGCTAAACTAAAACTTAAACAAATTCATAACTTAAGAAAATCCAGGATCTAACATAACCAATATATTCCTCTACTAAATAATCATTTTTTCTGATTGAATTTTTTTATCAATAGATCTAATCCCTGAAGTCATTTTTTGTGATACCGTCTGGAAATGATATGAAACATGTTTTCTTTCTATGGGTTATTTATGATATGATAAATGATTGATTTCAAGTGGACCACATATGTTTGGATGATTGATGGGTGAGGTCCTATATCACCCTCAAATTAATTTTTTAAAGTTTTATACCTCATGAGATAAATATCTTGAGAATGAAAATGATGCATGTTATCTACATTCACAAGATTGAGTATGGACATGATGTGGATTAGCTACATTCTCAATATTGAGTGTGAACATGATGAAGATTACCTATGTTCACAATATTGAGTGTGAAAATGATTTAAATTATCTACATTCAAATGATTGAGTGTGGAAATGATTCAAATTAACTATTTTCACAAGATTGAGTGTGAACATGATTTGAATTAGCTATGTTTACAAGATTGAGCATGAATTCGATACAGTAATCAATGTTCATAATAACAAGATTTTATATGCTTATTCTTATAACATAATTATATATTACATGATTATGTTATGATTTGTGTCTCTTGATTACTGTCTCATGTTTCTTCAATCTTATTTCAAGGTACTTGTTTGTTCATTAGAGATTGCATGTCCTCCTATCATGACTTATGGATAACTATTATTGTTCCATGTTATTTTTAAAAAGATATTTCTTACCTACTCATTCTTTCTTATATGATTATAATATAACACTAGATGACATGCTGATAAATATTTCCCTTAAAATTTAATTTGGTATACCCAATTTATTATGTTTCCATTACCTATGTTATGAAGAAGATTATAACTTTTGAGAAGTTTGGAATGGGGTTTAATGTGGCTTAATTATGGAGAAGTATTCACAAGTATCGTAAAGTATATTTCTTATATAGAAGATACTAAAATAAACTAAACCTTTTATTCTTGGGATTGTGTGTTTATTATGAGATGTAACTTTTAAATTATTGAAATATATGAATGTTTATTTTAGGACATATAACTTGGTATCAAATCCAGTTGTAAAAGAATTTGTTTTATCATCAAGCGAGAGAGTGTGGGTTTGGGGTGACTCGGTTGGTATCAAAGTAAGGTTTAATTATTTTTGTGGATTATTTTAGTTATTTTTTAGGATTAGGATGAGATGTATTTATTGAAAACCCTATGTTTAAGTCTGAGTAAAGTTTAACAACCAGTTATTTTGGTAAAGTTTTCAGTATGTGGTTTTCCTAAAAATTACACCCCTGTCAAGATACTGGAAAGTAGATGCGGTAGTGGCACAAATGACCCAAGGGGTAATAACCATAAAAATATTAGTTAAGTATCAACTCTATATTACATCATTACACAATTAATGGGACTAATATATCACACCTATCAAGACACTTCATAGGTATATGCTTTGGTTTATCATATTCTCTTTATGAACCACTATGAAGAATTTATATAGAAGTTGATAATGTAATTTATAATTACTTAGGTCAAAGAAACTAATAGGAATATGAATATAGACAACCTAGGTCAAATTAAAGTGGCTATAGATTGATATAATTATATCATAGATGAACCTAAAGTATCATAGGTTGAAATGAAGGTGTTTTTAGAGAATACATCTTAGGAATGAGTTTTCATATTCATAAGATCATCTAATATAATAGTATCACAAATATTTTGTATTTATTATTTAGATTGGAACAGGATCATGAAAATGAATCTATTAAAGGTATAACCCTAGAAAATACTATAACCAATTCAGGAATTATATTCATTAAAAATGATTGAGATAAAGGAAAATATCAACACATGCCTATTATGCAAGAAATAAAGAGTATCCCAGTATCTAAGAATGTGAGATTGATATCTCAGTAGAAAATAAATCTTGATTTTCATATAGATCCCTTAGATTCTTTCATTAGTTAATGAAAATTAAAATTATGGGGATGAAACTTATTTTAAGGGTGGAATATAACACCATGAGATTTTGGAATATATTTTTCTCTAAATTAATACTATGTTTGATAGCTTTCTCTACACTCAACACTGAACTAAAATGATTCATGACATATTAGATGGATATTATTATGAAACTCATAATAATGATAAAACATATAGTAAATAAAAATATATTACTCAACTAAAATTTCTATCAATTAGAGGATAAATAATTAATATGATTATTAAAAATGATTTTTATTTCTCAAATAATTATTTTTTAAATGTAGTATATTTATATCCTAATAAATTAAATTGAACACATTTAAAATATAATTATATGTGAACAAATATATTAAAATTATTTAAATTATAAAATGATATGAGATAAAATTAAGAAAACTTGGAAACATCTTTTTCAATAAAAATGGTTTTCCATTATATTTTGTTCTTTAAATTAAAAAACTAAATTTATAAATTTTAGAATTTTAATTTTATAAAATTTCATTTATTTTTTTTATTTATCATGTAATTATTTTCTTAATATTAATTATTTATAATTTTCTAAAATATTAGTTTTTTTGTGAATAGTATAAAATATTTTTTTACAAATACTAAAGCTTTTATGATATTACCATAAATAAAGTATAAATTTTAATAGTTATAAAACGTTTTTCACAAAAAAAATATATATTTAGGATTAAAATGATTCATTTAAATAAATACTATGTTGAATTTATAAAACTCAAGTTTAACATTTTGAAACATAAGTAATAATTATTTTAATTAAAACTAGTTTTGGTATGTTTCTTATAGCTAATTTTTCTCAAGGAGTAATTCAGTTTCAGAATTTTTTTTAAAATAAATAAATATTATTGGGTTAATAATAAAAAAATTAATTTCATATAAATTAAAACAAAATCAATAATTTTAACTTAATCATATTTTTTAGGTATAAAAATACAATTTTTCTAAAAAATGGTTTTTACACGTTAAGTGTGCTGATATTAAAATTAATTTCTATTTCCCTTATGAATTTTATTTGATAAAATGTATTTTATATTTTTAATAATTATTTATAACTTATATAATAATAACCTGTTTATTTTTATCCATTAAAATTAAATCACTTAGGTAAAAATTAGTTATAATGGTAAAAACCAAAAATGATAAAAGTGAACAATCTAAGAGTAGAAGACTTAAAATATGTGTAAAAATAATGTTTGAGGATTTATCGGCCTTAAACCTTACCCACTCTATGATTTTCCCTTATTTTATCCATTTTATCTTTGAATAGTGATTTTACATTTTATATTATTACCAAAAAAAATAAACTCCACTCCAATATGAAAGGATCCACTACCACCCCACTTAACATCACACCCCATGCATCTTGGAGTCAAGAAAAAAAACCAAAATAACTCCCAAAAACTAATATATACATCCTATACGTTCTTATATTCTCAAAATACCACCATTAAAATCCTTAATTCAATTCGTAAAGGAGATCTTTCAAGGAGTAAAGTAAAATTCACAATTATTTCTTTTTCCATTTATTATTTTTTCTTTCATACTCTATCTCATATGAATATAATCTACCCATTTGGAAATAATTAAATAATTATCATAAGTATACTAAAATTTTATTATGTCTATGAGATAACAGTTTTCTACCTTCCTCTCAATCATTCGAAAAATGAAAATTTCCCTTATGTTATGAGCGGACAACCACCTTCATAAGCAACGTGATTCATTTTTCATAACCACCTTACATGGATGGTTTAAATGTGGGATTTAATAAATAACTCTTATATATATATAATTATTAATGTTATGAAAATTTAAACCAATTCCTACCTTATTTTTTTATGGAAAATGGGAATGTTTCTCATGAGTACATGAGGCTACCGCCTCCATAAAGCAACATATTTAATTTTACATCTAAAAGTTTCTTCTTTATAAAAATATATTAAAATATGATTCACCACATTAAAAACATATAAGTAATATTATTATACTTTTTATTAATTATATTATTCCAAAGTAATCCCTTTCTATAACACCTTGATATTTTTAGAAAGAAAACCATGTTCGATAGCATATATGACATGCATCATTGAGCCTAAACGAACCAAGATTATTTAAATATGACCCCTATAACCTAGATTTTGAATTTGGGGGTAGAAAATTTATTAACTAATTTATGATATATATATATATATAAATTTTCTACTCAATATAAATGTATTGATAAATTCTTGGTAAATAAGCACTCAATTTTTAATAAAGATGTGTTATTTACCAAACAATGTGTTTTCTTCATAAATGATTTTTATTACTTTTTATAAGAAAATAATATAATTAATTTCATAAACTCTTAGAAAATTATTTTATAAAATTAACATAATTTTTTAAATGATCATATTAAAATTATCTTAGGGTGAAATTATGGAATTTATTTGAAAAGATGGATTTTTCAGTAAATAGTGAAAATTACCAATTTTTCAAATACTATCATTTATTTTCATTAAATAAATTTATTTAAAACTCCCATTATGTTTTGGATTTTATCCTAAATTTAGATATGAAAAATTTTATATATATTAATATAATTAATTTCATTTGAATAAGTAATTTTAGTTATTTTGATATAAGTTTATTATTTATGCTTTAAAATGACAGTTTTCTGAAGTAAAAAAATTTAAGCGAATAAAGTTTATCTACTTTAATTAATTATAATAACCTATAAAAATTAAATATTTAGATGAAATTAATATATTATATATCTATTTATATGAATTTAAATTCATATAATTATTATTTCTAATCATAGAGTTAATATAAGATCATATATTACTTGAAAAATATTTTTTCTAAAAATATTGTTCATCACGATTTGCTAATATAATTTTAAATAAAATTACTCCACTTATTTGAATTAAATTTGATAAAATTTATTAAATGTTTTGAATCATAATAATTAATATTAGTTGAGAATTTTAAATAAATTTTTTCCTAATAAATAGTAAAATATGTAAAAAAAAATTATCAAGGTTAATGTTAAAATGGGTTTATTGGGGGGTCAAACTAAAGATATATGGGATAAAATGACCTAAAAACTTGTCAAAATTAAAATTATATAGTCATGTTTAGACCCTATGTAATATAATATTTTTAAATGGTCTATTTCGAATCCATTTTATGTGAATAATACATTTATATATTTTATTATTTTTAAAAATTCCAAGGGGGTCCTCTCCCACAGTTATAAAAGGACTCCCATGATTCTCTCCACTCCACACATAAAGATCTTTCTAGTTTAGAAATTTCCTAGAGAATTAAATTCAATAATTCCTCTATTGCTTCTTAGAGTCATTTTTTTATTATGAAATTATCTTACAAAGGCTTTTGGTAAAAACCTAATGAGGTTGTCCAAAGAAGAGGTATCATTCTAAACCGAGCATTTTTGTATTATTTCTTCTTCAACCTCCATAAAATATTAGTCAACCAAAATTATATGATAACTTTATTATCTCCAATATACTAAGGTTATATTATGTTAATTTAATAAACTGCATTCATCTCCTCTTCCATCTAATGGGAAACTAAACCATCATATGTGTGTGTGGCAGATTACCGCCTCATGAAACGATGTAACTCATTTTCCATAATAACCTCACACGTCTATTTTTAATGATTGATTTAGTGTATATATATGATATTCATCACATATTTACCATCTTTTAAAATTAATATATCATATATATTATTACCTTTCCATTAATTTAAATATGATAACATCCTTTCTAAGAACTCTATTTTTTTCTACAAAGGACTTTGGAATATTCTTGATGTTATTCCAGAGCAGCGCCTTAAGACGGGATGCGATTCCGAGCCCCGGAGTGGCCGGAATTAAATTTTCAGTGCGTTCACACTAGAAACGCCAAATAAATGGGATAACTCCTAAACGGTGAACCGGATCAGGGATCTGAGTGTACGGATAGGTCTATAATGGGGTTTTTACCCTAGAAACAACATAAAACTTGTCAGCGCGGGATGTTTGGACCCTTCGCTCGCTTTCGGAACGTTAAATGGATAAATTAATTAATTAATTAATTCGTTTAATGTTGAAACGCAAGTATCTCTTAAACGGTGGATTGGATTGGAAAACTGAGGGCACCGTTGAGTTCGGAGCATTCCGTTTACCCTAGGAGGGGTATAAGTTTTGCGGGCGCGGGCTGTCTGTGAAAAATGGCCCCAGGGGCATTTTCGTAATTTGGCGGCTTTGGGCGTTCAACTTTATAACTTTCAAACGAAAGCTTGAAATAAAATTATGAGACTGCCGTTGTGCTCAGATCGTGGTGTTTACCCTAGGGGAGGCTTAACCTCGACCCCGTCGGATGTTCCATACGCGGGTTAAATTTGGGGGTTTTAAGTTAATTAAAATTTAATTAATTTTATTTTTAAACCCTAACCCCACCCCTCTCCTTCCCCTTTCCCCTCGAAGAAGCGCTCAACCAAGGAGGAGAAGCTCCTCCTATCCTCCTCCCCTTCGGCAAGGCCACGGCGTGGCGGCGGATACTCCGTGAAGCGTCGGGCAACGCCCTCGCAGGTAGGATCGTTGCGGTTTCAATTTTCATTTCCACATCTACTTTTAGCCTGAATTCTTGTATCAAACCTCTGTCAAATTTGTAATCAAATCCCATGATCGCGTAGCACATTTTTTGAGCTTCCCATCGCCTATTTTGAATTGAAAAACCGAGCTTCGGGGTGTTCGCAATCGTCCGCCGAAATCAGCGGGTTTTTGATGTTTTCCACCGGGTTTTGGGGTCTTCGGCTAGAGGATGAGGGCAGCGCGGGTCTTCCAGGTGGTGGCGGACATGGCTAAGGCCAGGCGGCGGCGCTCCAGGGGGAGCGGGCTTGGCCTGGTGGACAGTGAGGCGTAGCGGCGGGGTTCAGCCTCGGTCTGCGGAGGGCGTCGGCGTGAGGACGAGCAGGCGAGGCCGGCGGAGGCGCCTGCGGGCGAGTGGAGGCGTGCGGTTTCGGTCGGGACTCATGACAGCAAGCGGAGGACGACGTGAGGTGGAGCGCAGCCGGCGAGGGAGCGCGGAAGGCGGCCGCGGTGCTAGCGGGCGGAGACCAGGGCCGACCGGCCCTTTCCGATCGGTGCCCCTGAGAGAGGACCGGGGTCGTCGGACCCCGGCTGGCCGACCAAGACCCACCTTTTGCGGGTCCTATTGGGAGAAGAAGATCGGCCTCTCGGCCGGTCTGGCTTTAAAAAAAATGTTTGATAATAATAATAATAATAATATTATTATTATTATTATTATTATAAAAAAGAAAAATCATCCACGGGGCATCCGTATTGCGCGCCGTCTGTGGCAGTGCAGAGCCCGTGTCAAGGCGGACTTTTTGAGATGGTTTCGGTGGTTTTTAACTCCCAAAACAGGGGACTCGGAGGCGCGTCATGTGTGTTAAGCAGATTGGTGTTTTTCGGGGGATCTTGTTTTGGACAGAACGGATGCGTCCAATGTCCGTTTTGAGCGTCGTTAGTGGCGTTGCGACCCTAGAGTCAGGGTGGAGTTTTCTAGTATGGTTTCGGGTGCTGAAGCCGGAGTTGAGGCGTGGGCCCCACGGCCATCTTTTGAGCTGCATGCAGGTTTTAGAGACTTTTTCATCGGACGTCCGTTCGGGGCGTGTGAGCAATCGATGTTGGGTGTTATTCCGAGGGCATCGTGTTGGGGCAGTCTGCCCGCTGTAATTCTGCACGATGGTGCGGGCCCCACGAGGGCCGTTTGGGCGTTGACGGTGATTTTCCATCTTTATCACCGGGTGTCCGTTTTGGACAAGTGATTAGTCCATTTCATGTACTTTTTCGAGAGGATCGCAATTGTGTGATCCGTTCGTTGAGTTTCGGGACCGGGATGTGAGTCCCACGAAGCACCGCTCATGTGCGGTGCACCGGAATGCATCTTTTTCTCTGGATATCCATTGCGCTCAAATGAGAAGTCTTTTTGACATTTTTTCCAAGGGGATCGTAATGGTGCGATGCGCCCGACTATTTTTGGGCCCGAGGCTCGGGATCACGGGACATCGTTCGGGCGTGAGGCGGTATTGGTGACTTTTCCGTCAGATATCCGTTAGAGGCGAGTAAGTAGTTGATCCCACGTGTTTTTCTGTGAGGATTACAATAGTACAATCCGTTTGGTTGTGCGGAGCCTCTTGCGCGATCTTGTTAAAGATGGAAGCATGAAAGGTGCTCTGGTGGTGTTTTTCCCTACCATGTTTGTAGAGGACCCTTGGCATGTGATCGTGCACTCTTGGGGGAGCGATATAAATGATTCACAAGATGTGGTTGGCCGTGCCTGGGCCTTTGAGGTAGAGTTGTTACGTCACGCCTTCGCGTTGATGCTGGGTGTCGTGTACACGATAGCCTTTGGGCTGGAACGATGTATACTATGGGAGTATACGGGAGCGCTTGGAGGTACGTGTGGTTTGTACCCGAGAACGTTTGTGCGCTCAGTTGGGGTTGACTTGGGGCCACACGTCGTGTGGACCCCACATGCATGTCGTAATCTGATTTACGTACTTTTGACCTCTCGCGACGTAGAGGGTTCCTCTCTTCTTATTTGTTTGACCAGTAGGGTGGAGTTTCCCCTGGCCTGGTGCTCTTTTGTTTGACCAGCAGGGTTGAGTGGTCTCCCCCTGGTTTCGTTCTTGATGGTTTGGATGATAGAAGTGGTTTGTTTCCTCTGTTTCTTCAGCTGTGAGGGGTTTCAGTACCGTGCCCCTTTCACCGGACTGCGACACCGTTTACGACTACGGGTTTTCGTGCAGCGTGGGTGTTTTCCCCACTTTCTGGGGTGAGTTGACTCGGTCCGATTCGATAGTGACTCAGCGGATTGGAGCAGGATCGCCTTGTGAGGCCTGGGGGTTTCTCTCATCACCCCATGTTCCCTGGTAGAGTTCTTGTGGAGTCGGTGTGACCAACACTTTACGCGGGCACTGATCCTCAACCCAGGAGGTTGTTACCAGCAGGGTTGAGGTTGTTACCAACAGGGATGAGGTTGTTTCCAACAGGGCTGAGGTTGTTACCAACAGGGATGAGGTTGTTTCCAGTAGGGCTGGGGTTATTTCCAGTAGGGCTGAGGTTGTTTCGAGCAGGGCTCGCCAGTGGGTTACCATCTAGCAGGGATGGCCAGTACAGCGGTGTTCCCTGAGCAGTACCATCCAGTAGGGATGGCCAGAGCAGTTCCGGGCTTACCTCCAGCTGGACTGGGCAGTGGTCCCCGATGTTGGGATTACCTCCAACTAGGCTGGGCAGTGGTCCCCGATGTCGGGCTTACCTCAAGCTGGGCTGGGCAGTGGTCCCCGATGCTGGGTTACCTCCAGCTGGGCTGGGCAGTGGTCCCGTCACCGACTTTAGCCGGGTCTCCCTCCAGTGGATTACCCAGTTACGGGACAAGGTAGTGTGGCACCCATCGACTTTTCGGGTCTCCCTGTAGTGGGAACCCATTGAATTCCAGGGACCCTCTAGCGGGGTTGGGCAGCGGGTCACCTATCGACTTTAAACAGACCTCTCGACTGCGGGGCAGTGATGAGTTTTGGTTGACGTTCCCCCAAAACTCTCAAGTACGAGGAGTGCTTTCCCCCACCGAGACGCGTCCTTGTGACGCGACCTAAAATCGTGCGGGCGAGTCAGTTCCGCCCAAAGCGGATAGTGTCGAGGTGTGGTGATTGAGCCCCATGGCTTGCGGTTCGGAGCAGACGTGCAGGATGCTGGGCATCGATGGAGTTTACTTCTGGGACTGTTGGCGAATCACTTTCCTTGGGCTGAGCTACAGGACGGAGATCCCCTTACAACATTGTTTGGGCTTCTTGATTGAGCATAAGGATATGTATATACCTTGTTCTAGTACCCACTTCTTGGGTTTGGTTACTCTCCTTCCAAGAGAGTCGAAGACGCATGGGGTATGCCATGTGCTTTCCGTGTCTAGCTTCTCATGGTTGGATGAATATACTCTCCTGCTATAGGTAGCGAAGACTCGACGGGAAGTTCATCTTCTCACCGTTTCCAGCTCCTTGTGTCTGGACGAGTCTACCTTCTTTCCTCTTGTTGGGTTGAGCCAGACTCTCTACTGTTACTCTTACTGCCCTTTCAGTTGTACTCCTCTACTTTTCCTGTTCGCTCTACTGCTCACCCTTCGGTACCTCCTATTTTTGATCCCTCGAGCCTTCGGGGTATCCTACTGAGTATTTTTATACTCACCCTTCTTGGGCTTTGCCCGCACTTGGTGTGCCCTTGCAGACGACGGACAGCTGGAGCGTGACTTCAGTGGAGCATAGGAGCTTGGTAGCATGGACCGCGTGCGGTGGTCGGAGTCGGGTTCCAGGTGGGGGACCCTTCCAGCTGTTTTTCCTTTTGATTACCTATTGCCAGGTTGTGGCACTTTTTGGTTGGGTGCGGGTTTTTCCCCTTTTCCTTTTTAGTTTACCTTCATCTTGCTTTTTACTGTTAGAGATTGATGCACTTTGTGGTTTATATATAGCAGTTTCCCTTTTTCTTTACTTGTCTTTTCTTTTACTCTTTACTTTTGCATTGAGTGTGTTGTGTGTGTGTGTATAAGTACTTAGGAAAAGGCCTCCCCGAGTTATTGTGCCTTCGGCACTGGTTGCCAGCCCCTGGCCTATGAAGGTGGGCTTGGGGTAGTTGCGGCTTGAGCACGGGTAGGGTCGGGTCGTGACAAAGTGGTATTGGAGGTGGTTTGTTCATTGGGACGTTGTTCGGACGTCCCTAAAATAAAAGGAATTGGTTGGGATATAGGGCAACAGTGTTAATGTGTCTCGAGAGCGGCTCTCAGGCCAGGGAGTCCAGTGATGGTGCGGCGGCCGACATATCCATTCACCAGGACCTTGATAACTCGCTTGTCGAATCGACATGCTGAGACACTTGTTGTAGGGAAAATTGGTTTGTGCATCACATAGGATTGAGTCTTTGACTGTCCTTCTTGAGTCAGCTCCCCATCATTGTTGTTGTTGGTATATACATGTATGCTCATCTGACCGCGGCACTCCTTGATAATATTCAGGATGTCTCCGTGAAGACAGCCAGCCCAGATACCAGCTTTGGTGTGTGACGACGACCCTGTGAGCTATGAGGCCACAGTCCAGGACCCATCATGCGAGCCCCTTTCTCCAGGTGGGCCGGTAGCAGCACCCCCACCTATTGAGCAGCAGGCAGTTTCAGCAGAGCTGGATGATTTTGAGCGCAGGTTGACCGCGCTCCGTGAGTTCCAGTGGCCGAGACCGCTAAGGTTCAGTGGTGAGCCAGACCCTCAGGCAGCAGAGGTTTGGCTCGAGGTAGTGGTCTGCCTTTTCAGGCTTATGCAGACACCGAAATATCAGAGAGTGTCTTTGGCAGCCAGCATTTTTCGTGGATCAGCTTGGCATTGGTGGAGTCTGGTGACTCATCTTCTTGATGAGTCGTCGCTTTCGTGGGGAGACTTTCAGTTGTTGTTCTGTGAGGAGTTTTTCCCCTCCTGCTTTCACTTCGTTCGGATTCAAGAGATCCTGCAGTTTCAGCAGGGAGGGATGACGGTGGTTGAGTACGCGGCTAGTTTTGTAGACCGTGCACGCTTTTACCCGGACTTGGTCCGTGATGACAACATCCGAGCGCGGATTTTTGAGCAAGGTCTCCGCTGAGAGATTCGTGTTGTCATAGTACCCTTGGGAATTTCCACATATGCTGGGGTGCTAGAGCAGGTGCTGGTGACAGAGAGATTCCTATCACGTTCTGGAGTTGGTGGTGGCAGCAGGCACGTTGGAGCCGAGACGTCTGTCGCAGCTAGCGGGCGTCGGCAAGCAGGACCTCGACGCAGGTGGCTTTCTGACAACCGGACTCAAGGGTGTGGTCGTACACCACAGTGGCACTGGAGGGCACCAGTGCATCCCAGAGAGATTCGGTGCTATGCTTGCGATGGGCGAGGTCACCTGGCATGGGACTGCCCGACCAGGCATGCGGAGAGCTTCGGGCAGGCAGCAGGTGCACCACCATGACAGAGGCAGCACCGTGATCAGAGTAGTACCCAGAGAGGTTGTGCTAGAAGAGGAGCTGGAGGAGATGGTAGTGGGGGATGACTTTATGAGTTCTTCCCATCACCACTAGGTGGTCCACGACAGGCTCTGGGGGCTGACAGTTGGGACCGAGGACAGCCGCGAGCTTTGGATGTCTAATATCCTGCAGAGCATGAGGTTATAGGAGGTACGCTCTATAGCTATTCTACTTTTTTGCAGTAGAATTGTTAGACTCTGTGTGTGAACTGCTTTCCTCCCTTCTCCTTGTTTGATGTGTTAACAGGGTGATGTAGGGCATTGGGTGTAACACTGTGTTGGTAAGGTAAAATGAATGGGACCTTTTTCTCTAGTCGATGGTGTTGACTCCTTCGCCTTTCGAGCATATAAGAGAGCCTTGGTTGTGGAATCTTATGTGGTCAGATATCCTTGGGTGTTTCACCATATGGATATTCAGAAGGAGGGAATCACCGGGCCTTGTTCCAGGTGCGGGCGGTGATTCCAGTTGCGGCATGCGACATAGAGGTTCGGTCGGGGAGGTGAGCTTCCCCCGAGAGCCTTCGAGCCGTTTGAGACCGTGCAAGGGATGGCGAGGTACCCTACCACCTTTCCCTAACCCCAAAGTCTGGATTGGGTGCACGACATCGGCAAGGGCCTACCTCACGTGAACGAATCAATCCTTTGGTCTGTGTGCGGTGACGTAGAGCTGTGCGTGGGTTCTTCTGGGTATGGGAAAGCCAGATGTGGGCTTAGTACCCTGTGATGCTCCCTAGTTTTGATTTTTGGGGATGAAAAGATTGAAGGATGGAATGATTTAAGAACCCTTTTTTTGGGTACAATGGACTTTGGAATATTCTTGATGTTATTCCAGAGCAGCGCCTTCAGACGGCGTGCGATTCTGAGCCCCGGAGTGGCCGAAATTAAATTTTCAGTGCGTTCACACTAGAAATGCCAAATAAATAGGATAAGTCCTAAACGGTGCACCGGATCAGAGATCCGAGTGTACGGATAGGTCATTAATGGGGTTTTTAGCCTAGGAACGACATAAAACTTGTCGGCGCGGGATGTTTGGACCCTTCACTCGCTTTCAGAACGTTAAAAGGATAAATTAATTTATTTATTTATTCATTTAATGTTGAAATGCAGGTATTTCTTAAATGGTGGTTCGAATTGGAGAACTGAGGGCACCGTTGAGTTTGGATCATTCTGTTTGCCCTAGGAGGGGTATAATTTTTGCGGGTGCGGGCTGTCTGTGAAAAATGGACCCAGGGGCGTTTTCGTAATTTGGCAGCTTTGGGTGTTCAGATTTATAACTTTCAAATAAAAGATCAGAATCAAATTCTGAGACCGCCGTTGTGCTTAGAGTGTGGTTTTTACCCTAGGAGAGGCTTAACCTCGACCCAGTCAGATGTTCCAGACGCGGGTTAAATTTTGAGGTTTTTAATTAATTAAAATTTAATTAATTTTCTTTTTAAACCCTAACCCCACCCCTCTCCTTCCCCTTTCCCCTGGAAGAAGTGCTCAACCAAGGAGGAGAATCTCCTCCTCTCCTCCTCCCCTCCGGCAAGGCCACGGCACGGCGGCAGATCCTCCGTGAAGCGTCGGGCAACACCCTCGCAGGTAGGATCGTTGCGGTTTCAATTTTCATTTCCACATCTACTTGGAGCCTGAATTCTTGTATCAAAACTATGTCAAATTTGGAATCAAATCCCATGATCGCATAGCACATTTTGTGAGATTCCCATTCCCTATTTTGAATTGAAAAACCGAGCTTCGAGGTGTTCGCAATCGTCCGCCGAAATCAGTGGGTTTTTGGTGTTTTCCATCGGGTTTTGGGGTCTCCGGCGAGCGGATGAGGGCAGCGCGGGTCTTCCAGGCGGCGGCGGACACGGCTAAGGCTGGGCGGAAGCGCTCGGGGCTTGGCCGGGTGGACAGCGAGGCACGGTGGTGGGGTTTGGCCTCGGTCTGCGGAGGGTGTCGGCGTGAGGACGAGCGGGCGAGGCCGGCGGAGGCGCCTGTGGGCGAGTGGAGGCCTGTGGTATCGGACGGGACTCACGACGGCGAGCGGAGGACGGCGTGAGGCAAAGCGCGACTGGCGAGGGAGCGCGGCAGGCAGCCGTAGCGCTAGCGGGCGGAGACCAGGGCCGATCGGCCCTTGGCGGTTGGTGCACCTGAGAGAGGACCGGGGGCATCAGACCCTGACTGGCTGACCAGGACCCGCCTTTTGTGGGTCCTGTTGGGAGAAGAAGACCGGCCTCTCAGCCGTTCTGGCTTTAATAAAAATGTTTTATAATAATAATAATAATAATAATATTATTATTATTATGAAAAATGATAAATCATCCGTAGGGTATCCGTATTGCGTGCCGTCTGTGGAAGCACGGAGCCCATGTCAAGGCGGACTTTTTGAGATGGTTTCGGGGGTTTTTAACTCCCGAAACGGGGGACTCAGAGGCGCATCACGTGTGTTAAGCAGATTGGCATTTTCCGGGGGATCTTGTTTTGGACGGCACGGACGCGTCCGACGTCCGTTTTGAGCGCCGCCAGTGGAGTTACGACCCTGGCGTCAGGGCGGAGTTTGCCAGTATGGTTTCGGGCGCTAAAGCCGGAGTTGAGGCATGGGCCCCACGGCCCGTCTTTTGAGATGTGTGCATCTTTTAGTGAATTTTTCATCGAACGTCTGTTCAGGGCGTGCGAAAAGTCGATGTTGGGTGTTTTTCCGAGGGCATCGCGTTGGCGTAGTCTACCCACTGTAATTCCGCACGATGGTGCGGGCCCCGCGAGGGTCGTTTGGGCGTTGACGGTGAATTTCCATCTTTATCACTGGGTGTCCATTTTGGACAAGTGATTATTCCATTTTGTGTACTTTTTCGAGAGGATCGCAACGGTGCGATCCGTTCGTTGAGTTTCGGGACCGGGATGCAGGTCCCATGAAGCACCGCTCGTGTGGGGTGCGCCGGAATGCATCTTTTTCTCCGGATATCCATTGTGCTCAAGTGAGCAGTCTTTTTGAAGTGTTTTCCCGAGGGGATCGCAATGGTGCGATGCGCCCAACTATTTTCAGGGCCGAGGCTCGGGATCACGGGACGTCGTTCGGGCGTGAGGCAGTGTTGGTGACTTTTCCGTTGGATATCCGTTAGAGGCGAGTAAGTAGTCGATCTAAAATGTTTTTCTGAGAGAATTACAACGGTGCGATCCATTTGGTTGTGCGGAGCCTCTTGAATGATCTTGTTAAAGATGGAAGCATGAAAGGTGCTCTGGTGGTGGTTCGCCCTACCATGTTTGTAGCGGACCCTTGGTGTGTGATCGCACACTCTTGGGGGAGTTATATAAATGATTCACAAGATGTGGTTGGTCGTGCCTGGGCCTTTGAGGTAGAGTTGTTACGTCATGCCTTCGCATTGATGCTGGGTGTTGTGTGCACGATAGCCTTTGGGATGGAACGAGGTATACTCTGGGAGTATACGGGAGCACTTGGAGGTATGTGTGGTTTGTACCTAAGAACGTTTGTGCGCTCAGTTGGGGTTGACTTGGGGCCACATGTTGTGTGGGCCCCACGTGTGTGTCGTGATCTTCTTTACGTAATTTTGACCTCTCGCGATGTAGAGGGTTCCTCTGTTCTTGTTTTTTTGACCAGCAGGGTAGAGTTTCCCCTGGCCTGGTGCTCTTTTGTTTGACCAGCAGGGTTGATCGGTCTCCCCCTGGTTTCGTTCTCAATGGTTTGGCCGACAGAGGTGGTTCATTTCCTCTGTTTCTTTAGCTGTGGGGGGTTTCAGTATCGTGACCCTTTCACCGGACTGTGACACCGTTTACGACTACAGGTGTTTGTGCAGCGTGGGTGTTTTCCCCACTTTCTGGGGTGAGTTGACTCGGTCCGCTTTGAAAGGGACTCAGCGGATTGGAGCGGGATCGCCTTGTGAGGCCTGGGGGGTTTTTCCCATCACCCCGTGTTCCCTGGTAGAGTTCTTGTGGAGTTAGTGTGACCAACACTTTACGCGGGCACTGATCCTCTACCCAGGAGGTTGTTACCAGCAGGGATTAGGTTGTTACCAATAGGGCTGAGGTTGTTTCCAGTAGGTCTGAGGTTGTTACCAATAGGGTTGAGGTTGTTTCCAGCAGGGCTGAGGTTGTTTCCAGCAAGGCTGAGGTTGTTTCGAGCAGGGCTCGCCAGTGGGTTACCATGCAGCAGGGATGGCCAGTACAGCGGTGTTCACCGAGCAGTACCATCCAGCAAGGATGGCCAGAGCAGTTCTGGGCTTACCTCCAGCTAGGCTGGGCAGTGGTCCCCGATGCCGGGCTTAACTCCAGCTGGGCTGGGAAGTGGTCCCCGATGCCGGTCTTACCTCCAACTAGGCTGGGCAGTAGTCCCCGATGTCGGGTTACCTTTACCTGGGCTGGGCAGTGGTCTCGTCGCCGACTTTAGCCGGGTCTCCCTCTAGTGGATTACCCTGTTACGGGACTGGGCAGTGTGGCACCCGCCGACTTTCTGGTTCTCCCTGTAGTGGGAACTCGTTGACTTCCAAGGACCCTCCAACGAGGCTCGGCAGGGGGTCACCTATCGACTTTGAGCAGACCTCTCGACTGTGGGGTAGTGACGAGTTGCGGTTGATGTTCCCCCATAACTCTCAAGTACGAAGATCACTTTCCCCCATCAATATGTGTCCTTGTGATGCGACCTAAAAGTTTGCGGGCGAGTCAGTACCGCCCAAAGCAGATAGTGTCTAGGTGTGGTGATTGAGCCCCTTGTCTTGCAGTTCGGGGCAGACGTGCGGGATGCTGGGCATCGATGGAGTTTACTTCTGGTACTTTTGTCGACTCACTTTCCTTGGGCTGAGCTACGGGAATTAGATCCCCTTACGATGTTGTTCGGGCTTCTTGATTGAGCATAAGGATATTTGTATACCTTGTTCTAGTACCCACTTCTTGGGTTTGGTTACTCTCCTTCTAGGAGAGGCGAAGACGTGCGGGGTATGCCACGTGCTTTCTATGTTTATCTTCTCATGGTTGGAAAAGTCTACTCTCCTGCTATAGGTAGCGAAGACTCGACGAGAAGTTCATCTTCTCACCGTTTCCAGCTCCTTGTGTCTGGATGAGTCTACCTTCTTTCCTCTTATTGGGTTGAGCCGGACTCTCTATTGTTACTCTTATTTCCCTTTCAGTTGTACTCCTCTAATTTTCTTGTTCACTCTACTGCTCACCCTTTGGTACCTCCTTTTGCTGCTCACTTGAGCTTTCGGGGTATCCTACTGAGTATTTTTATACTCACCCCTGTTTGGGCTTTGCCCGCACTTGGTGTGCCCTTGAAAACGACGGACAGCTGGAGCATGACTTCAGTGGAGCATAGGATCTTGGGAGCTTGGACCGCGTGCGGTGGTCGGAGTCGGGTTCCAGGAGGGGGACCCTTCCAGCTGTTTTTCCTTCTGTTTACCGGTTGCCGGGTTGTGGCACTTTTTGGTTGGGCACGTGTTTTTTCCCTTTTCCTTTTTAATTTACCTTCAGCTTGCTTTGTAATGTTAGAGGTCGATGCACTTTGTGGTTTATATATAGCAGTTTCCCTTTTTCTTTACTTGTCTTTTCTTTTACTCTGCACTTTTGCATTGAGTGTGTTGCATGTGTGTGTACAGGTACTTAGGGAAAGGCCTCCCCGAGTTATTGTGCCTTCGGCGCTGGTATCTAGCCCCTGGCCTATGGAGGCAGGCTTGGGGTAGTTGCGGCTCGAGCCCAGGTAGGGTCGGGTCATGACATCCTTTGTGTGCATGTGTGGATTACCACCTCCCTGAAGCGATGAGATTCGTTCTTCATTATCACATCACATGTGTGGTATATATAAGTATATTTAAATAAATAATTTTATATTTATTATATAATTATCATTTTGGAATGATAAAATAACACTTACCTTCTTTTTATCATGATCGTTGAAAATGGAATTTTTACTTACGCGTATGTATGGTCTACCGTCTCCATGATTATAATGTAGTTCATTTTTCATAACCACATTTAATAGTCAGTTTTATATAATTGATGTATAAATATTATAATTATTTAATTATTATTATATAAATTATGAAATAATAATCCTTTTTACCCTATTCAAGTTATCAAAGTGATTTTGGACATATGATCCAGATATCATCAAAAGATCTGACATGAACCTAAATGATTAAGTAATTGAATATAACATGATAAATAAAGTAAAAGGAATAATAAATTTTCAAAAGTTTCTTATATAAGTAAATAATTAATATAAGTTTCTTATTTATTAATATTAATATGGAACATAATAATTTGGTCTTAAGGTAGCGGACCTCCCCGAACCACCCTTTTCTTCAGGTTATGACCATTCTCTCTCTAACTCACTTTATCTCTCTATTTAATGTTAGGGAATACTTAAAAATTATGTATATATATCTCTCAAATATATAACTATCTTATTCTACCTTCATTTTATGGGTCAATACATTCCTTATGATCATTTCCAAAATTCATTATTTAAGAAATCTCTTTTGATTATGATATGAGATAAGATTATACAACCCATTTTCATTCTATGGGTAATTATTATGGTTATTCCTTATGAATTATTTCTTTTTTGTGGAACAAATAATCAATAACATGTTATGATGGGTTCCCCCGGATAGTTCTCCAGTGTATTGGGTAAATATTTTTTCTCATAAGTTATTATGTATGGGATTATGGAGTAAATCTAATACACTATGGGACTCTATTCACTATGTGATGTTGTCTTGGTAGTTCACCTTGACTTATTCTTATGTCATGTTTTTTGTTTCTACCAAATTTCTATGTTTCAATGATCTTATGATACTATGTTCTTTATGTTATTCTCTCATGATATTACTCATAAGTATTCCCTTTTATGATGTCATGTTATACCTTTAACTCACAATCCATGATTCCTTATTATGTTTATTCATTTACTTGGATTTTTAGCTCACCCCCTTCTTTTATGTATTCCCTAGGTTATCCTAGGAAGTTTCTGGAGGTCAAAGGTATTTATGATATCATTATAGAGAATAAAATAAATATTTTATGTTTTATTTTCCTTTTGATGTATTATGAAACTGGTCTTCTAACAACACTAGGCATCATGATCTTTAGGTTGTGTTTATTGGATGTTTATGTTAAATAAATAATGTAATAATATGTGAAAAAATATTGGGACACTATAGTTGGTGTTAAATTAAGGTCTAGTTATTTTTGGGGATTAATACTAGAATAATTTAATTATAAATCTAAGGATAAGTCTAAATATAGAAAAATATCCTATAATTTTGGATAAGTATTGAACGAGTGGATTATAAACAATTAAATCCCTATATGTATACTACAAGTGGATGTGGCTTATGCATAGTTGTATCTAGGGGTAATAACCCTAAAAATTATGCAATATGAATTAACTCAATCGTCACCTAGTTCAATACAAAGAGGCCTTGTTGCACACCAAGTTTGAAACTTCATGGGGATATTCTTTGGAAATTTACGAACTCTTTATAAACCATTATGAAGGAATTGAAAAAAAATAGGTAAGAAAATATAATAGGATACATTAACATGGATAACCTATATTAAAACCAATATACACATTAGTTAAGATATATTTATCATTTATAAGTTATTTCTTCAATGTTTATAAGTTTCCCTTTTGTATGTTCATTAGTTAATGTATTCTCATCTTTTTTTAGTTAATGGAAGGAAATAAGAGAAATTTTCCAATATCCAATGTGATAGGTAATGTGATGATTTCCCCAATGGTATGAATAACATTATTGGATTGAGAAAATAAAACTTCATGGAAGTACTGGCTCAACTGGATCAAGTTATGAATAATAACATGAATCATACAGAAAAATATCCTCCTAAGAAATAGAAAGTTTTTGTTGAGTTTTTTATACAACAAAGGCCTCCTAAATTTAGTGGATTTTTTGATAATCATCATGAAAAATAGATCGACTCTATTGAGAATATATTCACTGTCCTTTAATTCCCAGAATAATAGAAAGTTGTGATGTCTATTTAACACATGGAGGGGGAATCCAATCGGTGGTGTACGTTGATCAAGAACACAAAGTCTAAAGAGGATATTGATTACATGGAATTAGAATAATTTAAGAAGAAAATCAATAAATATTTTACCCAAACTATTTATCTTAAAAAAAAGAGTTAGTTCCTTGGACTGAAGGAAAAGGAAGATGATTCTCTCTAGACATATGAGGTAAAATTCACAAGGATTCTATAGTACACCTTTGGTTTCATCATTAACACTAAAATTAAAGTGTATTGATTCTTTAGTGGATTAAATCCAAGTCTATGAAAATCTTTAACAATTCAAGAATTTGATACTTATAAATAGATTTCTCATTGTTCTCTTAAATATGAGATGGAGATTTGTGACTCTCGGTGATCTCATAGGTCTGGAGATAAATAAAATACAATAGATTTTTTTTCTAGAGGATCAACAAATAAACCCCATTATGGAAAGAAGACCCAAGATCCCACTTGTAAAAAGTGTGGGAAGTTTCATCCTAGAAACTCTAAAAAGAGAACAAGGATATGTTTCAAATGTGGAAAATAGAGGCATAAATCTAATCAGTGCTGAAGATAAATAAAGAAACCCACTAACGTGGAAGAATAAAATAAGGTTTATATTAAAAATAACCTTGCGGAACATTGTTTCAAATTAAATAAACATGGTAATTATGCAAGAAAATTCCCTAAGCCAAGGGTTAGTAGAGACAGTCAACAACAACAACCTTTAAGGCCTAAAGAGGAAGGAAGGGAATATGTTATCACTACTACTTTGGTGGATTCTTATAATGATATTGTAACTGGTACCTTAGCTATTCATTTATGAATAAAGAACATACTTTTTGATTTTGGTTATACTCTACCTTTCATATATTATATTTTTAGTAGAACTATTAAAACACCACCTCAAAACATGGGGGTTTAGCTATCTGTGAGTATAGAAAATGGAGTAGTGGTTTCTTCCAAAGTATATAGCTCCTCTGTAGTTAATGTTTGTGGAATAAATCTTCCATAAAATCTCATCTTAATTCATTTAGAGAAGTTTAATTCTATATTTTTAATGGATTGGTTTTCCTTATATAAATCCAAAATCAGCTATCAAGAGGGGGGATCATACTTCACATCGCAAATCATCATCTGGTATTATAAAAGTTTAAAGAAGAGGATGAATCTCCCATGTAATCTTCTATTAATGTGTGTATATTATTTATTTATGAGAAAGAATATATATACCAAATATTAATAAAAATGAGAGAATCATGTTTGAATACATGTCCATTGTGCGGTATTATACTGATATATTCCCCAAATATTATCTTAGTCTTACTCCCGATTGATAGATTGAGTTCTCATAGAAAATTAGACTTGGATCTCATCCCATATCAAAGACTCCTTAGATAATTTCCACCATTGAATTAGAAGATCTGAAAAATTATTTACAAGAGAATCTAGAAAAGGGTTTTATACATTTGAATTCTTCTATATGGTGTGTTTTGTTCATTTTCATTAATAATAAGGATTGGTTAATGGGCCTATGAATTTATTATTATGAACTCAACAAAATCCAGATAAAGAACAAGTATCCCTTATCATAGATATAATACTTGTTCAGTCAACTATAATGGGCCCAATATTTCTCTAATGTGGACCTTCTATCATGATATCACCAATTAAGGGTGAATAAGGAAGATATTCCAAAAACTACCTTTCAAAAAAGGTATTGACACTATGAGTTAATAGATATGCCTTTAGGACTCAATAATGCTCCATCAATATTCATAGACTTTATGAATAGAGTCTTTAGGGATTACCTAAAAAAAATTATAGGCTTTATAGATGATATACTGATATACTCTCAAATAAAGGAGGATCATGAGAGTCATTTGAATATTTTTCTAAATACTTTTCAAAAGGAGAAGATATATGAAAATTACAGTAAATGTGAGTTCTTTATGAAGGAATTATCATTATTGGGGAATGTTATCACCAGAAAAGGGATATCTTTGGACCACTCTAAGACAAATCCAATTGGGGACTAGCCTAGACTAGTATCCATAATGGAGATCCATAGTTTACTTGGAATAGACGTATCTTACTGATGATTTGTGAGAAACATATCATAATTTTAAAACCTTATAACCAAGATAATGTATAAAGGGTAAAGTTTTTATAGACCATTTAATGTGAAGACAACTTTATGGAGTTAAAAATGTGTCTTATCTTTGCATCAGTCCTCATACTTCCATTAATTGAGGAACATTTTTTGATTTATAGTTCTTTAAATGAGGGTTTGGGCTGTGTAATAATGTAAAATGATTATATCCTATGCCTTAAGGTAGTTGAAATTTCATGAGAATAACTAACCATCACATGATCTGGAGTTGGCTACGGTGATATTTTATTTGAAAAAACTATAAACATTATATCTATGGTGGAATTTTGAAATATATATATGTGTGTGTGTGTGTGTATTATAAGATCCACAAAAATATATTCACATAGAAATAGATTAATATGAACCAATGAATATGGTTAGAGTTGATCAAGGACTATGACTGCTTAATCAACTATTATCCTGGGAAAGAAAATAAAGTGGTAGATTCTCTAAGTAGAAAGGATCTGACAACCTTATCACTTATGAGAATTTAAAAGGATCCAATCATCTTATACTTGAAAAGTATGGACATGGAAATAATAAATAAAGGAACATCATAATTCCTTTCTTAGATGATTTCTTAACTATCCATTTTAGAGAAGATAGTGGATGCTCAAAGAGATGATGTGAAAATTCAAAATAATGTAGAAACTATAAGAAAATGGAAATCCTCATACTGAAAAATTGATGAAGAAGAAGTTTTAATATTTTTTTCATGAATATGTATAACATAAAATGATGAGATAAACAAAAGGTTTATTGAATGATTCATATAACTCAACCTTCTCCATCCACCCAAGGAGTATAAAGATATATCATGATATCTAAGAGCATTAATGGTGGGGAAATATAAAGAAGAAGATTTTGTAATATACATAATGTGACTAGTATAGAGAGAAGTGAAATTTGAAATTCAAAAGTCTAAGGGAATGAGACAACCATTACACATACCAAAATGGAAATGATATAAAATCACTATGGAATTTTTTACTATTATTCAAAAGTCATCAAGAATAAATAATTCCATAGGGTTTGTGGTGGATCATATTAAAAATAGTTCTCAATTCATTTCAATTTGAGTGGAATTGTAACTCAATAAACTTTCAAGTATATACTTTATAGAGGTGGTAATGATATATGGAGAGCCATTATTGATTGTATCTGATCGAGATCTGAGATTTACCTCCAAGTTTTAGAAGAGTCTCCAACATTATTTAAAATATTAGTTTAAATTTTGTGATTCTTATCACCCCCAAAATGATGGTCAATTTTATATGACTATTCATAAACTATAAATCATGTTTATAGAATGTTCTATGGACTTCAAAAGTAGGATGGGATCAATATCATCTTCTTGTAGAGTTCTCTTACAATAATTGCTTTCACTCATGCATCGAAATGAATCCTTATGAATCCCTTTATAGTAATATATGTAGAAAAACTATGTGTTGGGATGAATTTGGTGAAAAAAAGTTTTTGGAACCTAAAAATGGTTGAATAAATGGTAGAAAAGTTCATGACTATTCACAAACACATCAAGGCTACTCGGAGTCGACAGAAAATCTATGTTTCTAGTTATCGATAAGACCTGGATTTTCTGGTCAGAGATAATTTTTTTCTCCACATATCTAAACAGAAGAGATTCATGAGATTTGGGAATAAATGAAATATTATCCAAAGTTACATCATCCCCTTTGAAATTCCTGTTCTCATCAGATTTTTGGATTAATGACTAGCACTATCCCCAAAACTTTCTCAAGAACATAAAGTATTCTATGCATACCTCTTGAATAAGTACCTACTAGATCCATCACATGTACTGAATTTAGAGGTAGTATAGCTAGAAAATGATCTCTAATATGAGGATAATTTGGTGAAGATATTTGAATAAAGGTATAATGTTCTATGTAACAATACAACTCACCTAGTCAAAGTACTATAGCAGAACCATAAATACAAAGAGGTAACCTGAGAACTGGAAGAAGCCATGAAGTAGATTTACCCACACCTATTTTCAACATAATCATTAATATGAAATTTTGAAGGAAATTTTCTTTAAGTTGGGAATAATGTAACACCTTGATATTTTTAAAAAGAAAACCATGTTTGATAACATATACAACAAGCAACGCTGAGCCTAAATAAACTATGATTATTTAAATATGACCATTATAACCTAACTGTTAAATTAGAAGGTATAAATAGGGATAAATGATTTATAAAAATATATATAAAGGTCTTAATCAAAATAAATATATAAATAAATTATTATGTTATAATAACTCAATTTTTAATAAAAACATGTTATTCTTCAAAATATATGTTTTCTTCAAAAATGATTTTTATTTATTTTTGTGAGAAGATATTATAATTAATTAATGGAACTTTTAGATAGTTTATTTGATAAAATGAAATTAATTTTCAAAATAATAATATTAAAATTATCTTAGGGTGAAATGTTTAGAATTTTTTGAGGAGATTGATTTTTTTATAAATAGTGAAAATTGCCAATTTTTTGAATACTATCATTTATTTTTATTAAATATTGTAATTTAAAAGTACCATTGTATTTTGGATTTGGTATTATAGTGAAATATGGAATATTTTATTTATAATAATATAATTAATTTAATTTGAATAATAATTTTTAATTATTCTGGTATAAGTTTATTTATTATTCATTAAAACAACAGTTTTATGGAAACTGTTTTTAAGTGCATAAAATTTATCTACTTTAATTAATTAAAATAACCCCTACTAAAGAAAATATTTAAATAAAATTTATATATTATATATCTACTTATATTAACTAAAATTAATATAAAGATTATTTTTAGTCATTGAGTTAATATAACATCATATATTGCTTGAAAATGAATTTTTCAGAAAAAAAAAGTATTCTTCATCTTGTTTTGCAGGAGTAACTTTAAATTAAATTAGGAAACTTCTATGAATTAAATTTTATAAAATATATTTAATATTTATAATTATAATAATTAATATTAATTAATAAGTTCAGCTTAATTTTTGGTTATGATGAATAATAAAAATAGTAAAAATTTATTACCACTATTAAGGTTAAAATAGTTTTACATGGGGTTAAACTAAAGAGATAAAGGTTAAAATGACCTAAAAACTTGTCTAATTTCTATTTTATAGCCAAATTTTGACAATATATAATATTATATTCTGTAGTGGTCCATTTTGGATCCATTTTTTGTGAGTAATACATTTATATATTTTATTCTCTTAAAAAATCCAAGTGGGTCCTCACCCCCACTTATAAATAGACACCCACTATCCTCTTATATCCACACATAAAGAGAATTTTGGATCAATAAATACCTACCCAAATACCTTCCTTAATTCCCTTAAAATATCCTAGAATCATTTTTTTATTTGAAAAATATTTTAGGAAGTCTTTTTGTGCAAACCTAATGAGGTTTTCTAAAGAAGAGTTATCATTCTTAACCAAGCGTTTTTGTTTAATCTATTCTTCCATATCCTTCAAAATTTATTCAAACATGATGCTATAATAACATTAGTATATAACATATAGTGATATTTTATTATTTTAATTGAATAACCTATATCCATCACCTATTCATTCAAATGAGAAACAAAATCATCATTCGTGAGTATGGAGAACAACCGCCAAGCAAACTGATGTAATTCATTTTCTATAATTACCTCTAACAACTATTTATGATTATGTATTTAATTTATATATATTATATTAAGGAAATATTTATAATTTTTTAAAATTATTATATCATCTATTTTATTACCTTTTCATTCAATGAAAAATGATAACGTCGTTCATGTGCGCGTATAGATTATCACCTCCGCGAAAGAATGTGATTCATTTTTCATTTGATCATAAAATGGATTTATATATTAGTTTATTTAAATAAATAAAATAATATTTATTATTTAATTATAATTATTTAAATAGTAAATAACCCTTACCTTCTTTCCATCATGATCATTGAAAAATGGAAATGTTACTCATGTATATGTACAGCCTACCTTCCCCATGATTGAAACGTAGATCATTTTTCAACACCATATTTCCTTATTGGTATTTAAAGTATAAGTAATGGATAAAAATAATAATTATGTCATGAATATTATTCTATAGATAAAAAAATAATAATCTTTTTGACCTTAGTCAACTTACCAAAGTGATTTTGAATATATGATCCAAATATCATCAAAACATCCAAAATGAACCTAAATGATTAAGTAATTGAATATAACATGATAATAAAAAATGAATAATAAACTTAAAAAATTTATTAAAAAAGTAAATAATTAATATAATTTTATTATTCAAGAAGAAAAATAATGCATGTGAGAAGTCGGGCTTGAGGTATGGGGTCTCCCTGAACCACCCATTTCATCGGGTTATGACCATTCTCTCACTAACTCATTTAACTCTCTATTTAATGTTATTAAATTCTTATAAATTATATATATATTTCTCTAACATAAATACCTAGCTTATTCTATGTTCCTTTTATAGTTCAATACATTCCTCATGATCATTTATCAAATTCCATCTTTAAGAAATTTCATTTGATTATGATATGAGATAAGATTGTGAAACCCATTTTCATTCCATGGGTAATTATTATGTGTATGCCTTATAATTTGTTTTATTTTTTTAGAACAAATAATCATGAATATGTTATATTGGGTGTGCACATATATTTCTTCAATTCATTATGTAAAGTTTTTTTCTCATGAGATGTAACGTATGGGATTAAGAAATAAACCTAATCCACTATGTGGCTTTATCCACTATTTGATATTGTCTTGGAATATAGATTTAAAATTATTATTATATCCTGTTTTGTGTTGTCTTCACATTCCTATGTTTCTATAAGCTTATGATACCATGTAATTTATGTTATTATCCCATGTGATTACTCATAATCCTTCACTTATCTAATATCATGTTATACTAACTCGCACAGTATAAGTTCTTATTATGTTAATTCCCTTACTGGTCTTTTTATCTCACCCATTTATTTTATATATTCCCTATGTTATCATATGTAGTTTTAGGATCTCAAATGGATTTAGTATCCCATTATGAAGAATAAAATAAAGATGGTATGTTTCAGTTTCTTTTTGATGTATTATGAAACTATTATTCCAAAAACACTAGGCCTCATGATATTTTGGTGGCATTTATTGGATTTTTATGTTAAAAAATCTTGTAATAATATTTGAAAAATGCTTGGGTCATTATAATCTCTTGACTATAATCATCCATTGATTGTATCATATTTTTTTAGTTGGTTTGACCACCTATGTGAATAATGTTATAAATTTCCATTATATATGACAATGGAAACTTAAATAATAGTAATTATACATTAAGCAGAAAATATTTTTATTTTATGGTTCTAGAAATTTTATATTAACATTTAACTTATTATTAATATACCACACTATTTTTGTTAAAAATTACCGAACAAGCTCATCACCGACTTCATCATCACAAATTTTAATTAAAATATTTATGAAATGAAAATAAATCATTATAAATAATTATAAAACATAAATTATAGTACCTATAATGATCTCATAATGATGAAATTTGAATCTATAAACGTGAATAAACATTTTCATTATGAAACTAGTATTAAAGAAACAATCGAAACTAAAATCATTTGGTGATGAAAATAAAATATGAATAACTAATTTATTTTTAATAAATGATTATAAATATAGTTTATAAAATTTTATTGGTATGAATAAGTTCCTCAAATAAGTGATTAATATGGTTATTTTTGTCATACGGGAGGTCAGAACATGTTCGTATAAGAAAGATTAAAGTTAAGTGTGTTTTATCTCAATTTACTTTCATTGAAATGTGTTTTGTTTTATAAACCAAATTTATTTTCAATGGTGTTTATACTACCTATTGGATATATAATATCATGAATTATATTTTATTTATGGTAATTTTAGTTCAATTTCATGCTCTCTATTTCAAGGGGATTCTATTAGAACTTCCCTTAAGCTGTTAGGGTTTTTTCTTGACTCGCCTTCTTTTCTTTACTCATAATGATAACTTATTTACTATGGTTTTAAAAGATTTTTTATTCTATTATAAGAAGAAATTATAAAACCTTTACACCTTATATTATATGGAATTTCATTGATGAACTTATATCTTCATAAAATTTTACAATGTTAATAATAATTCATATTCCTTGTAAATAAACACTTTTTCTTTCATATCCATATTCAATCTTCCCATTAATGTTATCCTTTAAAATTTTGAACTCCAAATATGTTTTTTTGTAATATTTAAATTTATATTTACCTCTTTTCAAATTAACTATTTATCATTCACTTTATAAGGTTGGTTTCAATAAATATATTTTCAAAATATTAAAAAGGATTCCCCATTCAAGTTTGAATTATTATATTCCACTCCACATTTCCTATGGAAAACCTTTATTTTTTTCAAGGCTCTATTATTTTGATTTATTGTAAAGTAATTTTTAAAAAACTAATTTTAACTTCTAGAAAATTATTTTTGAAAGTAAGGTGCATTTTTTGTCTCTTTATGAAAATGTAAAGGATTGTTTTTTAAAAAGATATGTTTCATGGTTTCATTTCCATTTTCCTTTTTTAAATATATAAATCTTATATAGCTTTGTTTTATGAATCTCCCTACAATTTCCTTAATGAAATAATTATTATTTGTGATTGAATGTTTGTATCAATTGATTTAATCCTTGAATTCAATTTATGTGATACCATTTGGAAATGTTATGAAACCCATTTTCTTTCCTTGGGTTTATTATGATATGATGAATGATTAATGTCATGTAATGAATATATGTATGTATTATTGATGAGTGTAGTATTATATCACCCTCCAATGGATTAGTTAAAGTTTTATACCTCATTGAATAATGATTTTGAGCTTGAAAACGATGTAGATTTGCTACAATCACAATATTGAGTATGTACATGATGCGGATTAACTACATTCACAATATTGAGAGTAAAAATTATGTGGATTATCTAAGACTACATGATTAATCATGAAAATAATTTAGATTCACTATGCTCACAAAATTGATCATGGATATGGTTCTGATTAGCTATGTTCACAAGATTGAGAGTGCGCATGATGTAGATTTTCTATGTTCACAAGATTGAGCATAAACTTGATATGATTAGATATATTCACAATTTAATGATTTCATATGATTATTCTTGTGTCATAATTATATGTTACTTGATTATATTATTCTCCATGTCTCATTATTATCTCACCACACTCTTATATCATGGTATATGTTTTATTATTTTAGATTACATGTCCTTATATCATGACTTGTGGACAACTCTTATTATTCCATGTTATTTTTAATAAGGAATTTCTCTCCTACTAATGTTTGATCATATTCTTATAATCTAACCCCTGACGGCATGTAGATGAGTTTCTCCATTTATAAGAATTTTATCTCACCAATTTCTTATATTTCCAATCCCCAAGTTATGAAGATGATTATAAATTATTAGAAGTCTAAAATGGGGTATAGTGTGGCTCAATTATAGAGAAATGTTTACAAGTATTGTAAAATAAGTTAATTATGTAGATCATATTCAAAGACATTAAAACTTAATTTCTTGTTATTATTTTTTTATTATGATATAAATTTTTCAATTACTGAAATATTATTATATTTATTTTTGTACAACTCACTCGATATCAAATCCAATTGTAAAAGAAACCATTTTTAGCACTGGAAATAAGAGTTCAGGTTTGGGGTGCCTCACTTATGATATTTTTCCTTTATAAAATGATGATTTATCTAAATATATTTTGAATTTAAATATAAATTTTACAATGATACTTGTTCTTGTTCTTTTCATGATAATTGATTGAATGAATATCAGCTGAAGTTAATTCTCAAAATTTGGATACTAGTGTTTTTACTAAAGGAGAATATTATATGAATAAAATCCTTAATATTGTTAATGTATTTAGAGGTAGAATTAGACTTATATTTATTGGTGAAAACCCAAAACTATATATAAATAACTCAGTGATGGTTAATAATAGTAAAATTATGTGTATTGTTAAATTTTTTCATTGTGGTATTAATAGATATTATATAAATGGATGTTTATTTAAAATTCCTCAATTTTATAGGGTTAAGAATGAATTATTTTCAAATAATTATCTAACATTAAAAACTAAAATTTATACACTAAGTAGATTTTTTTACCTAATTATTTAATAACTAACATTTTTAGGTCCAAGAGCATATGGTTACAAAAAATTCATTCATATTTGATATTTTGTATTGAATATTCCACAAGGACTTTAATGTTAAACCATATGGTGGTTGTTCAATACATGTAGACTTTTAAAATCATTTCTTTATTAAAATTTATGTAATTCATGTTTATTATAAATAATATTTCACTAGATACATTTTTAAATATTTATAGGAAGTATTTATTTCATTGTTAATAACTACTTGATGTGTACTAACTATTTTATATAGGGGGAAACTTTTATTACTTTTTTATTTTTTTCTATTTTACTTTATATGTTACTATATTAGTGAATTTATAATTGATACTATAATGTATTTTTAATTTATTTTCTTTTGTTCAATGCATGTTCTTAACTCTTTGACTTTCTAACTGACTACACTATTATTTTATGTGATAAAATTTTAAATTTATTTGTTTTTTTAACTTACATAAAACATGCATATTATTTATATTTATATTTAATTGTATACTAATATAAGTTTATTTAAAAAATATTTCACTTGTAATAATTAGTTAACTATTTAATCTAATTTTTAACTTACTTGTTCTAATAATATTTTATTATTTCATGTGTTGAACTATTTTAATTCCCTAAATATATTTGATATATGTATGATTAGTTTTATGGGGGCTTATCTTGAATATAATATAC
Organism: Viscum album; assembly: GCA_963277665.1. NCBI lineage: Eukaryota > Viridiplantae > Streptophyta > Magnoliopsida > Santalales > Viscaceae > Viscum > Viscum album. Next base: position 1,001,118,749 of record OY728135.1, read on the forward strand.
TTAAATATTTTATCTTGAGTTGAGTTGTTATAATTATCTTTGTAATTCATTGTGATTCCTTTTATTATTCATTTTTTATTTTTTAACATGTTTCATTGTTCCTCCAATATCATTGTTATATATTTCTAAATGGAATCTTATTTTAATGGGGATTTTATCATTACATGGGTTTTATAAAGAGTTATTTTATATTGAATCATGACTAGTTAAGCAAGACTGTCCATATCTTAAGGGGGTAATATAGAATGTTTATTTTGTATTATTTATTATTTAAATCATGTTATTTCTATTCATAATTATTCGTTGAAGAATGTTGTGTTTACTATTCTTTATCATTAATTTAAAGGGGGTAATATGTTTCCATATACCTTGTTCTTATATTCTATTCTTTTAAATATTATATAATTTGTTTCTTATAGTATTTTATCTATTTTTATTTGACTTACCCTTCATTATATTAAAATTTTTTATCCTTACAAAAAGGGGAGATTATGTTGAGTATGTTTGGGTTTTGTAATTATCAAAAGGGGGGAAATGTTGAGTGGATACTTGCTTCTGTATTTTTATTTTGATAATTACTCCATCCCTCTATATTCACTATTATTTTATTATGTTTTATTATAGTGATACATGTATTGTTTTTATAGTAATCTCAATTAAAGATTCTATAAATAGTGAATTAATAAATTAGTTTGAAATTGGATATCCTAAGGTGTTTCTAGTTTTATTATTTCTATATATTTTGATCATAACATGAGTTACAGACTATATAATTTCTTTCCTATTATTGTGTTGGATATCTATGATGATTATATATATTTTCATCAACCAAAAGGAAGGTTGAATCAATCATTTGAATGTTTGAAATTCGGTCCTAAGTCACTGCAATATTTTTTCATATTTCTACTATTTTAATATTATATTTTATACTATTTTTCAGTGATATATTAAGCTAGAGAAGTAATATTAAGGATATATTTGATGTTTTGTAAATATCAAGGGGTCTCTATAATATTTTTTCATATTTATACAGTTTTCATATTATATTTTATATTATTTTCAATGATAACTTGAGCTAAAGAAGTAATATTAATGAGATATTTGATGTTCTGTAAATCTAAAGGGGGTTATAAATATAATTCAACTGAACTATAAGATAAATACGTTTTTCAATGGCTCTTATATTGGTAAAAACCTTATGATATCGAGGTATAATTGAATTTCAGGCCATATAACTTACACAGGTGATATATCTTCGAGAGTTGATATACTTATGAAATCTAGCATATATCTTATACCGACAAAAATATTATGATTTGAACTTACCTTATGAAGTCCTATATCTTATGATGTGAATGTATCTTACAAAGTCTAGTATCTTATGAAATGATTCAATATCTTATTTAATTCTATAATATCTTAAGCAAGTGAAATGTTTTAGGAAATGATGGAATATCTTATAGAATGAGAGTAGATTACATTTTTTAAAGTAAATACACTGTAAATAATCCTTGTATAATAAGAACTCAAATAGAATGGATTTATTAATAATAGTAGTTAAGCCTAACACACATGCATAGCTAACTATTACATACATGGAGCTTTGTAATATTAAGATATATTGTATCATTTAGTTTGTAGGAAACCCCATTTCAATGAGCAGGGGAAGATCCCTCATTGAAACTTGAGAAGAACAAAGAGAGCTTGGCTGCATATAGAATCAAATTAGATTTATGAATGAATTAAATGATGTGGTATACCATGATATTTAGGAACATGACTCGTATAGAAACTCCAGAAGAATTAACAAACCTTGCAACAATCATGATAAAAAGTTACAAGAAATTATCATATGAAGTATAAGAGATGACTCAACTGCAATGTCTAGAATGACTATATACATGTATATCACTTCATCTAGAAGAATATTTATATAATATTATCTAATTGGAGGGTAATATAATAGGATATATATATTTTGGAAGTTATAACATGTAAAACTAGTGTTCGGATTATTTTTCATATTTTATGACAACCTGAGTTATAGATTGTGATATGTCATTATCTTTTCTTATGGTTTTAATATTTCTATATACTAAGATTATATTTGGATTATTCTTTATGTTTTATCAATTTAAAGTCCATATTTATATTCTAAGGAATTTTATTGAAGTGTTAGAAAATATTTTAATATATAATTGATAGAGAAATATTATTTTACAGTTTCATTATATTTTATGATATCAAAAATATCATTTTTAGGTTTTTCAAAGATAGTGACTATTCATTATTTTAAATTCAAATGTTACAATTATTATGGAAAAAATTATGGATATATTTTAAGTTGTTAAATTAATTGAAGATGTGGATTTTACGATAGATGATTTGGTAGATTTAAATGTATATTTAAATATGTATAAATATTTTGATGAAATAAGAAACTACAATGGCTATACTATTTTCAAGGAGAGATTAATGGAATCTATGACACAATTATTTTAAATTATAGAAGGTGGAAAAATGGAATATAGTGGATAGAATTGTTTATATATATATATATATATATTATTCTGAAAGTTTTGAGTAAAATTAACAATGTGCTACATAGTCTCATATTCTTTTATTGATGATCTATATTTTTCTACATACTAAAAATAGAGAAGTTATAATTTTTTATATCCATTATTCTCTCACTACTTCTATCACTATTAGAAGTAGGAAATTAGATTTCACTATATTTAAGAACAACTTGTTACTATTTTTTGTACCCATTGAAGATCATCTATAGTGAAGTATTATTCATAACTAGACCATTATAGATTACTTATTTTCTTGAGAAAGACTATCTGTTATCAGTGGTTGTTGTAAACTATAGATTGGGTCTTCTCAAACTCTCTATCACATATCTTTCTTCTTAAGTGAAAACTTCTTGTACTCAGTTTTCGATTGAAGTGTAAACTACTTGGGATTTTTTTTGAGGTCCCCGATAAAAGGATCTGAAATCCCTATAAAATTTTTATGTTATGAAGTGTTTATTTCTTAGACTCACTTGTTTGATCCCCAAGAAAAGGATTGGAATAAAAATTCCAATCTCACATCAAGTGTTGGTGGAGTGGACTCAGGGATTCTCTTTTATCACCAAACCACTATAAAAATATTCTGTTCCCTACACTCTTTACATTACATTGATTCTACTACATTAACTAATTTAATAAGAGAAAGTATGAATCAAAATCCACTTAAAATAGGTAAAATTAAATTTAGTGAAATTATTTAAAGGACTCAATTTGCCCTTATTGAGTATTTGTTTATATCATATTTAGTTAACATAATAGTTCCTAATACATTTTTTATTTGTAAGAATAAACCATATGTCAATAAAATATTACATGTTTATAGAATGATCAAAAGTTACTTTTTGGTGTTAAAATTATTAAATGACCATATATGCATCAAATTATCAAAAAAATATAATAATATTTTTTATTGTGAAAACTTAAGATAATTATTATAGATTAATTTATAACATGTATCAATAAGCTACACATATTTATTAGATATATCTTCTAAAAAAATTTCAAATTCAAAAAGTAATATTATACTTTACAATATAATTTATAAGTACAATAGTGTTGTGACCTAGAATATGTTAAAGAGATAAGGTTCCCAAAGAGATATTTATTTTATAAAGATGGATATTTTTTATTGAAGTCGCTACTATAAAATTAAGTTATATTAATAGTTTTAAACCATTAGTATAGTCTTGAGAACCATTGGTATAATGGCCCTCAGGATAACCCTATGCCAATAGTTTTTGTTAATTTTTGGTAGAGATGTTATACCAAAGGTTAGTAAAACATTGGTAAATTCTCACACTACCACCATCTTACAAACATCTTTCACAAGAACATTAAACAACATTTAAACAATATAATATAGACTACTAAAAATTTTATATTTAAAACTAGTTTCAATACACATGTAATACATAAAATATAATTTATAATGCACATTTAATTATTTCAAAACTTGAAACAAAAAAACATATATAATCAATTTCCATCATCAAACAACATCCACATAATTATTTCATATATATCAAGTTGTAAATATAGGGTATTAATATCTTCCTCTTGACCACCAATACCATCATGTCCACCACTTTCATCGATATCATCATGAGCATCCTCACTAGAATCATCAATTATTACATATTAATTATCATCACCATCAGTTCAGTCATCACCCCACCCACCACTAGGATCATCATAATCATTATTGGGTACATAATATAAGAAGAGCATTGATGACATGCATGTATCTAAAACTATAGGGGTATCCAGGGAAAGTGATAGGCATAAAGCATCCATAGATTTTAGAAACTACTCATTGGTATTTTTACTAATTTCACACTCCTACATGGATACTTTTTTACCTCTATTGCCTTAATGTGGGTCTCTTATACCTCTATAAAGGACTCATTCAAAACAATGACTCTAAAACTACTAAAAGTTCTTTATTGGTCCTAATGCCTATTGGGGACCATACTCTTCTCAGGTCAATGGTAGACCCTCCCATGGTTCTCATCACCTAATACCTATCAAAAATTATGGTCTAGATCGAATTTTTCATCCCCTTATTCACCAACGGCCTCCAAATAAATTTTTTGACAATTATAAATGAGATATTTTATTACAAAATAAATATTAAAGTTTTAAAGTGGCAGAATAAAACTTGAAATCATTTATTATGTCGAATCATTTATAGCACTCCTGCATTTTTTCTTTCTTCTCAAGAAAGAACAATTTTGACTAATGCACAAGACATTATATATTCAATACCACTTTCTACAAATGAAATTTATTTTAAGAAAAAATAATCCATAATATTTTATTTTTGATTTAATTTATTTGTACAAAACATCTAATAAAAATATTATTCATTTGTTTATTGGGTGATGAAAAATGACTAGTTTGTGATAAAGGTGTTTCAAAATGAGTTGGTGATTTAATTTAATCTGAGTAAGGTGTATAAGGGTAGTGTTCTGAGGCATTTTTTGGATAAATCAAATGTTTATCTAATATTTTTCATATTTATTTTTCAATTAAAAAGGAACTCATTTATAAAAAATACTTTTAAATGATTATGATACTTAAAAACCATGACTTAGATTTAAAATAAAGTTGTTCACACTGGGATGTTTTTAATTATTATTTTTTATATGGTATCTTTTATCTATGATTATATTGGTTTTTCTTGATTTGAATAGTGATTGAGTTGTAATATTATGTTTGGTTTGAAGAAATTTTGGAATTTTATGTTAAGTGGAAGGATATTTTTGATTATGGTGATTATATTGGGAACACTTTATTTAGGATAAAACCATTATATATGGTTTCCTTGGATGAAATTAGGTGGTAGTGTTTTTCTTTGGGTGGTTATTTTATATTTTAGCACTATTTTATTAATATTTGGGATATAAACAGAAAGAGGAATTAGCTTCTTTGATGAATGAATATTGTGATGGAAAAATGGATTATATTGTGTTAATTTAGGTCTCAACCATGTGTATTTGATCTTTAATAGATGATTAGGATTTTATTCGATAGTCTCAAGATTAGAATTGTGTTTTTAGGTGTTGAAGTTGTTAGGTTTGATTGGAATTCTAAAGGATATTGATGTTTTAGATGGTAAATCATTAAAATATCATTCATTTTAGCTTTTTTATCCATTTCAAGTAGTTTTTGTTTAGTTTATGTCTATTTGGATTACATTGTGTCATTTTAGTTTGATTTTTGATTATTCAATTTAGTTTGATTTGGTATGGTTAAGCTCTTCCTTGATACAGCTGGTTTATGCCACTTTTTTGGTTTGTTAATTTTTAGTTTAATTTGATTTAATTCAATTTTTTCTGATTCATTTTAAGTCATTTAAGGTGTGGTAGGTTTGATTTGGTTTGGTTTATTTCTATTAAAACCTAATTAAACTCGGTTGTACATGAAAAATACCTAGTGTCTCTCATGCTCTGACATAGTATTTGAACCCAAAGTGAGGGAAAACATTATAGTATCCTTTTTTTATTTCTTTGTGAGTATTCTGGGAAAGAATGAAATGATAATAAATATATTATTAATAAAAATCATAATTAGTTTCAATCAAAAAACATTAAATGTGAATAATAACTTAAACTCATCGCTCTTTCAATAAGTAATCATTTATTGGTACTTTATTACTAGTGACTCATCGAGGGATGGTATACACTCTAAATATAATACAACTCTAAAATTCCTACCATTATATATATCATTATTATTTTATCTCCATATCTCACCTAATTCTATCAGTCATGTAGCCCTCATAGCTTCACCATCGAGAAACTTATAGCAAACATGCTAACAAAATTTTAACTCGTATAAATAAAATAATAATATAAAATTTATTCTAATAGATTTTATATACCATATCTAAGACCATGAATTATCCGTTATTTAATTTTCAAGGTGTCTCTAGAAAACTATTTTCATCGGAATGATGTCATAATATTTGGAAATCATTAACATAAAACTCATAAATTCTCTAACATTTTTACCAATCATTTGATTATCTTCATTATACTTGACTATCACTTGTATAGTGGTTCCATGCTTCATGCATGTGAGTCCTCCCATGCCACCTAATAGTGGTAGATACAACTACAAAAGAATAAAATACAAATATTAAATTAATACATTTTATAATGAAAATAAATTATGGTAACAAAATCTACTAGGTTTTTATATATATACCTAATCCATGTTGATCAGTGGGCTCTGATGGATCCTTGTGCAATTAAGGATTAGTAAACTATATAGTGCCAAGGGTTATAATGTATTCTTGGGATAATTTATAGGATCTATAAAAAAATCAAAGTAGAATGGTTATAAAATCCCAAGGAGAATAGAGAAGTAGGAAATAGATACTACATCATAGAATTCTATAGCAATAAATAATAGGTATGAGGAGAAGGATCCATAATCTGATTTGTAAATGATATATAAGGAGTAATATTATATGAGAATAGTGGTGATAGTATAGGCGGTACAAATATCCCTGGTTCCTCTAAGGTAACCATGGGATAATAATTTGTGGTAGATAGTATATTTTTTGGAAGTTCTAGTTGTGATCAGGTTCAATGGGTGTTCTGAGAGCACTAGTACCTTCCCTCATCGAACTGGTAGGCTGGTGACTGTTGTAGAATAGTTGTCTCCTAGATGGTGGAACCTAAATAAAATTTAAAAATGATTTAATATGTGACATTATATGTTTCTTAATTAACATATATATATTTGAAATAGTATACCCACAAGGGGAAGCAGTAGAGTAATTCCAATCTCTCTCATTTGGAAATAATTTTCAGACATTATCTTCCTTTTATATATATTCAATATTTTCCATTTCCTATATTTTAAAATAAATATACAATTAATTATAAATTTATTACTAATGTAATAATATAATCAATGCATACTAATTATAAATCTTAGTATGGGTATGGTATAGTTTTCTTCTTGTATATTCAATTAAGAACAATTCAGTTTGGGTTTGGTTATTTGGTTATTTGGCCATTTTGTTATTTGAACATTTGATCATTTAGTCATTTGGTTCCTTTTTTTGTAAGATTAATTGGTTATTTTTTTCATTTTTTTCATTTCTTCATTTGATAAGATCATTAAGTTCATTTTCGGTTAGAAGATAAAAGAGTTCGACTAAAAAAACTCAATTTGAGTACTTGAGACTCCTCTCCTTAAAATATTGGGGGATTATTTATCCCTTGTATTTAAATGTAGACAAGAAACCTGAAACAATATTTATTTTTAATTGGTTATTGTAATAAATCCAATACAAAAAACACATTATTTTTAAAAAATAATTATAAAAAAACCCAATGCACTCACTTTAGTGGGAGTGACCACCCAAGAAGAAAAAGGGGAAATGTTTGTTTGAAAAAAAACCTTTACATCACACTCTAAATTTTATTAGAAATAATGAATGTAAAATGATATAAAAAGGTAGTAAGGAATGATATAGGAATTTATTATAATAAGAAATAAAAATTATAGCTCAATGGATGGAACAATAGTAAATGGTAGTGTCCAAGCATTCTTCTGGGTGTATTTATAGCCTCCTGATCTCTATTGACAGTATTAGTGGTGTTTGGAGTCCAATAGAGTCATTAGTGTATGGAGATCACACTGTTTCACTATGAAGGGTAACCAGACTGGGTTGTTATGGGACCTCAGGCATGCCTCCCTATACATTGGAGGCTACTGACTAGTAGAAGGGGTCTAGGGAAGTACCATGGGGAGAATATACCACCATATTAGAGTGAGAAATAACATATAAGAATAAAAAAATATCATCTAAAGTAATAAATTATCAAATTATATGGAAGTAAATAAAATTTCCAAATCGATAATAAATGAATGCAGTAGGCAAGTAGTTATACAGACTCTCTAGTTACCCACCAGGCTGACCACATATACAAAATGAATACAATAGTAAAATAAATTTGAAAGAGGTTCTATTATATACCCAATCCACACATCATCCAAATCTACAATATCATCTATGTTATCTAGCTAAAAATTCCAATCTTGGGATTCTACCCAACCTCAACCAACAATCAGTGAAGTCCGCTCAAGTACCCAAGTGTCATGGACGCCTGAGTAGGGTGTGAGTACAACTCGGTAGGGAATGGGGTCCCATACACAACTATTAAATTCAGTGTGTATGTGTATTGTTCTCAAAAAATAAATATAGCTACAAAAGTGTAAATAAATAACCATTATTTATCCTTTTTTCTATTATTGAACTCGGGATTGACCCAAACCTGCTTCAGCTAGTGTAAGGGTGTCTCTGAGCATGTCATATAACCATGAAAATCAAATATTGTGTCATTCCCAATGATCCAGTACAAGGAAACCCAAACCTATGGGAGGATCTACATCCAACCTCGGAACTACTGTATCCTCTTGACTCTTAGGATTAAACCTAAGGAAAATAAAATCATGGTATCCTAGCTTTAATGCATGGCATCCTAAATCATGATATCATCCTAAATCCATGGATCATGTCCATAGAAGCCGAAATCATGGCATATCATCTAAACTCTTAGGATCAAATAAAAGGAATCCCAAATCATGGTACTCTCAAATCTAAATCCATGGTATCTCCAAACATGATTATAGGCCTCATATGAATCTTAGGATCATATCATCGTTATCCCAAACAAATAGTTATCCCAAAACCATGATTAAATCCTTAGAATCCCAAAACACACACATATGCCTCATATGACTACCATAATTATTTCTTAGGTATCCAAAACAAGTATGTATTGGAGGGAAATTAATATCTCCCAAATCATCTCATATAGCAATTATCAATGGTTTTATATTCCCCCTCAAACCCTTCTAAAACCTAGGATCATACACATTGGTGCAGGACATATCCTCACCACATCCATAATAGGCTCAAACCATTAGTTTAGGTTCTGATTTTATAGTTGTAATAATCATAACCAATTTCCAATGAACACCCTCTCACTAGAGTAAACATATCATTGAGTCACCCACTAGATTCCCCTAGGTCACATCATTCAATACACCCTCAATGGGCCCTCTTATTTTAAATTAATCTCTCAGGTCAACACCCATCACTCAAAGGTCCAAGTTATAAGGGCCCAGATCCATCTAGTCAGACCCTTTGCATGTTTTTGAAGCCCATGGTTCTCGGAGGAGGCCAAGAGAAATCCTAGATGTGTTTGGATACTAAAATATGGAATAAGGGATGATTAATTATGTGTAAGGGTTTTATGTCATGAATGTGCGGTTCAAGGATTAGGTGAGAGCCTGATTCATGATCAGTTGAATTAGCTACATGGAGAAATCAACTACATAGATAGATCGGTTATGAGGATGGATCAACTACATGGATGACTTTTCTACATAATTTATCAGCTATGTAATTTAGCTATGTGTCTAGATTGTCTATGTCAATTGGCTACATTATCGATAGGCTATGTGAGTGATTGGTTATGTGAGTGATAGACTACATGAGCGATTATCTATATCAGAGATTGACTACATGAGTGATCGACTATGTGAATTGGAAATGTGAAATAGGATATGTGAAACTTTTATGTAGATATTTTGGATACATTATTCTTATTTCTATGTAAATATACTATGTGAAGACGGTTATGTGTGGATTTTGTCTATGTGACGAATTAGGCTACATGGAATCAGCCACATGGAGTTTTTTGATATTTTTGTAAAAATAGTTAGGAGGGTCTTTTGGAAGCATGAGTCATTGGAATTCAAAGTTTGTTTCATCAAGGATAATTATATCCATAATTTTTTACTATAACCAAGTTTGTAAAAGAGTCCTTTAATGTGGTATTTTATGAGATCTGCAATAGTTGGAATTAAATATTTTACGGCCTGGAAAATCAGATCTTCCTATATATATCAACACAAAAATGAACATATTTTCCTTTATTCTTCTCTAATTTCCTTCTCTAAAGACAAAAAATTCTATAAACCTTCTCTTGGAATCATGTAACCCTTTTTATGGCATCTCGAGTTCTCCGGTTGTGATCCGATCTTGCATGCGCCCCCTATTTTGGTGCAGCGGGTCACGTCGAGACTCTTTCTTCTATGTTGGGGATTCATTGATTCTATTATTTATTTACATGAAATCATAAATTTATCATGTTTTAGACCCATGTTTGTAAATATAATTAACCTAATAAATATTGAACTATATTAATAAGGAATTAGATTTTGATTTTTTTGTCATTGTTTTCTACTACGATAATGGTTTGCCTCTTGATTTGCTCAATAGTGTGAGATCTATGATATAATTTTGTAGCCTAATGTTATGCTCATTTTAGAATGTTTTTTATGGAACATGGTAAAGAACAAAAATCGTAAATTAATTGATGATTAATTGGATGGATAATAAAGAAACATGTTTAATGAATATGGTGTTCGTTGTAATTTGACAATGATGAAATTAATGTGAGTATGCATGTTTAATTGAATATGTAATTCCATGTTTTTATGTAATTTGATAAATAATGTAAATAATTTCATTTTTTTTTGATGAAAAAAATTAAATTCATGTTAACAAATAGTAATTCTAGAATATTTTTGAAACTAGAATGTATGTTGAGAAGCATTTTTAAATTAATTGTTTAATTAATTTAGTATCTTGTTATAGATTGATTCTTTAGTTTTCACATAGTTGGAACCTGTGAATAATGAATTAGTTAATTCAATAAGTGTTAAAAAAATCATTGTTTGGTGTAGATAATTTCTACGGCCAGGTTTTCCCATCTTCTTGAGAAGGTTGAGAGCCTTGTGTTGGAACCCTGAGAGCTCATTTTCATGTGAAGGTTGGATGCCTTATTTTAGGGCCAAGATTTCCCTATTTACTATGTTTGTTTTATTCTTCTTTTATATTTTTCTTTGGGTGTGAGATTCAATATGATATGTGATATGATCCTAGAATGGATGAATTTATATTATCCTAGGATGGATGATGTGATATGGGGTGGGGAGGCCTGGATGATGTGGCAGTAGTTGATGCATGAGATGGTGAGATGCATCAGGATATGTATGTGAGTGTTAGGGATGACACCAAAGATGATGGAATGGGTTGAATCTAGGATTACTCATTGATTTGATAAATATGGATTCTTGTTTTACATTAATATGTTTAATGTTGTATGGTTGGGTTGCTTATTTTATCTTCATTCCTTTCCCCACTACTTGAGACAAATGAGTGTGTTTGGTTGCATGTTTCCTCTTGGTGGTAGATTAGGATAGTTTTCCTAGAGTACCTATATTATGGATTTATTATAATAATTAATAAATAATTCTTAACTTATGGGATGGGTGTTATTGGAATGAAAATGATAATGTTACTCTTGAGTATCTAGGGACTTGGTTGGAATATTCCTAGATGGGATGGACTTTACTCTAATGATTAAAGTAATGTAATTCATAATAATTTTGATGGTTAATTAATTGATAATGAATTAATTAACAAAATTAAATTATAAAAAATAAAATAAGTAATTAATATAGCTATTTAAATGCTTGTGTTCCTATAATAAATCTACTCCCTAGCATAGGCAGTTGGGTGTTCGATAGATGATAGCTGCAGTTGAGCTTAGGACTAAGTTGTGCCCATAGTGTGGTTATGAGATATATTCTATCTTATATATTCTGTGATTTAATATGTTTCCCCACCCATGTCAGTTAGAGATACTGATACCAAGTGAACTCCCGGAGGGTGTTTTCCCCAACATTCCGATGGGAGGATAGATGGTTAACTACCCCCTCTGGCCCCTCTCTCTTCTCTTGGTAGTTACTTTTATTGGTATGCATAGTGATTACTCTCCCATATATGTGTGTAGAGGGTTGTGATGTCTTTTTTTTCACACACATGTATCTCCGGATAGTGTATCCAAATGACTATTATTGGTATGATGTGTATAGGTTGTGATGATTTGATGTGCCTCATTCAATGTATGGGTTGTGATGGCTTTGAGGTATAATACCCGATGTATAATACACATATATCAGGATGTGGTGGATCCTAGAAAGTACTTGGTTACTATATAGAGATATGATATGGGGTGATGTGATGATGTGATGCAAAATGTTCATGTTTTAATACCTTGTCTAGGTGTATTCAGGTAAGATTATTTTGGAGAGAGATGGATCAGGACATGTGACATTAGGGTAGAGTGGAAAAATAGTGGGGAAACAGGAGTGGCATACCCTTTATGTTTCATTATTATATTATGTTCTCTCTAGAATGTGATAATTGTTTAGATTTATCCATGTTGAGTCTGGGAACTTTGTATACCTATTGAGGTGATGTGTTAGTTTTACTATTGATCACTATGCATTAACATGCTTCATTTATCTTTTTCATGAGAATATATGGGGAGGATCCTACAGAGTATACTATTATGGTCACCCTATATGCATATAAATTGTTTTTTAGGTCATCTAGATCATTTTGGATATTGGGTTGGATATTACTAGCTCGTGGTTTTGTAGGAACTGCTTGGGCTTTGTGGTTGTTGTTTTATTTACCTTTTTGGTACTTATAGTTTCCTTTTTAGTTCTTTCAGTGCTACATGACATTGAATTTATACACTTGGTATTTCTTTATATGTCTAATAAAATGTTTATTGGTGTATATATCTTATCTATCTCTTTTGTATGTTCTCCTATAGGGTAATGTCACCCATATGTATTTTTATTATACCCTTGCTGCTAGAAGCCAACTTGGGGCCTCCTGGAGACTAGAATCAGGCAATCAACATCTACCTTATCTCATTTCAAACCCATTAGGAATACTCTTTGGGGTTATGGGGTCATGATAGAGTGGTATAAAATGTTCAAGAAGAGGAATATGATAGATTTTGGAGTTAGGAAGAGGTTAAATTTCATGGGTTGTAGAGAAATGGTGTTAGGTAAGTTTAGTGAGATATAGAAACATAGGAGACCGGATGATACATGGGTATTTAGGGTCCTCTATGATCCAATTCATAGAACTTTAAGTTTATTAATCCTACTAAACTAAGTGATTCTGATTTTGGGGTGGAGACCAAGAAAATAATATGGAATCACTCTTCTTTGTCATTTTTTTAAATGGGTTGAACTTGGGATAGGTTAAAACCTTAACAAGATAAAAATAATTAATTAATTAATGTTAATTATTTCATATTCTAGGTTTAGGAGTCTAATAGTTTATTTTTTTCATGCATATATCATGTTTGACATCCTCATTTGGTTCATGTCGAATATGTTCAATAGGGTGTGCCAAAATATTGTCGCCGAGTAGAGGTCCATGAATATGACACTTGGAGGAGGACACTCTGAGAGTTTCAATGTTAGATTCTGTAGAATTATAAAGACTCCATTTCAAACTTATTCATAGAAGACATATTATAGTACATTGAGATGGATTTTAGTTTTATCTATGCTTGTAAGGAGCACTTGGTTTTGTTGGTTGTGATGATGTTATGTAGAGAAGTAAGACAGTGGTGGTTCTTATTCCTTGGGAATCACGAGGAGTTTATAATATCATGGGAGAAGTTTTGAGAGTAGTTTAAAGTACAGTTTTTTTATTTGGAAGTTAATTTTCCAGTCTCCAGAAACTCCTTATCATTCGACAGGGGAGTTCTGGTGTGTGAGAGTTTGGGATATGTTTCAGGAACCTTATGTGATATGATTCAAGACTCTTTCTATACGAGGAGTCTAGGGAGAGGAATTTTGAGGAGGATTTATATCTAGAGATATATATCTAGGTCACGTTGTTTATGTTGAAGACATTTCTCGTGGATTTAGAGAGAGAAGAAGTCATTGAGAGGATACTATCTCAAACCATATCATCATGAGAGGGGATTAGTCAGGATTCCTCATAAACTATATTTGTGGTTTGGGGTTCCTAGTTTCCTAGATAGAAGATCTTTCTGTTAGCCAGGAGTAGTTCACAACCCTCGTCATCTCATTTCCCCAGAAGTGGGGTCTCTTGGACCTATTTCAAGGGATCATATGTGTGTTTTTCTTATGAAAACTATGGTAATCAGCGACAAGAGTGCCTGACCTTTCTAATCAATTATCATGTGCTAGGTTTTCCACGTCAATTTCCTCCATTGATGTTGTTTCATCCAAAGATGCATTAGTAAGGTTTTATAATTTGGGATTATTAGATAGGAAATGGGTTGAGTAGAGTACAACCCTGAGATACTCCTCATTCTCAAAGATAAGAGCATGGTCATGGAGGTGGTCATCAATAGGGTTAGAGAGGCTATGGAGTAGTTCATGATCAACTTTATGATTTAAAGTTTCTATCACTAGGAAAGTCAGACATTGTTCGAGGTACCCTTGTCTTTTTTTCTAAATGGGTACATGATTTGTTTGAATCAGTATCTATGTAATCCTTTATATCACCTACCTTCATCCATGATTTAGGACTTGAGTTATAGAGGCTTTCATTTCCGTTAGAATTAAAGTCACCAATTAGATGTTTGACTTTTATAAAGTATATAGATACTATAAGCTAGTGCTGGGTTGGAAACACTATTTTAGAGACTTACTATGTTTACAGATTGATCCATATGACATCATCCATAGCATGGATTGGTTGTATTAATTTCAGGCTATCATGGATTCCTTCAGGATGCAGGTTGTGTTCTATGATGCTGATAAAGATCCAATAGTGTTCATTAGTGAGAGAGGCCCTCAGATAGGTCAGAGGTATATTTTTTCTTTGTCATCCTTGATGTTCAAGTTGGTGAAGATCTCATTGATGGTTTAGTAGTCAGTGTTTCCAAGGGTTATAGAAGAGCACCATAATGTATTTTTAGAGGAGGTTATATCATTACCCCCTCGATGGGAGATCGATTGTGTGATCAAGAATCATCCAGGTGTCTCTCCTATATTGATATATCCATGTAGGATGGAACCTTTTAAGTTGCAAGAGCTTCTAGTATAGCTTGATTATTTGTTGCAGTAAGGTTTTGTTCGACCGAGTGTGTCACCTCGGGGTGCAACTGTTTTGTTCATAAAAAAGGCTGGAGGTAGTTTCTAGATTTGTATTGATTATCATCACTTGAATCAGGTGATAGTGAAGAACTGCTATCATCTTCCATAGAATGTTGATTTATTCAATCTGTTGAAGGGATAAATTTGGTTCTCGAAAATTGATTTGCGTTCAGGGTATCATCAAATATGTGTGAAGGGTGAGGATATCTTAAAGACTTCTTTCCATTATCTTCATTGGAATTATGTGTTTGTTTTGATGATATTCATTGTTATGAATTATCTAGCCATGTTAATGGGGTTAATGAATGTTTTGTTCATAGATTTACTAGAAAATTTCATGGTGGTTTTAATCAAAATCCTTGTGTAATCTGTGTTTGAAGAGGAGCGTGAAAAGCATCAGTGTGCCACTTTCATAGTTCTCAATCCTGATATATTGTTCATAAAGTTTTCAAAGTGTGAGTTTTGGGATAAAAAATTCTATTTCTTGGGGAATTTCATGTCCCATCAGGGAGTAGTTTTGGATACTTTGAAGATAGAATAGATTGTTTCTTTAGAATCCCTTGAGACAGTGGTAGTGGTGAGGAGTTTCCCTGGTCGTGCAAGCTATTACAGGAGGTTTGTAGCTAATTTATCTTAAGTTGTGACTCCTTTGATATACCTAACTCAAAGGGATTAGGAATCCTTATTTACTAACCAATTTCAATAATCTTTTGATTACCTGAAGGAAAATTTGGTCATCACTCTATTCCTTTGTTTTCCAGATGAGGGAGTTCAGTTTGAAGTTTTCTATAATGATTCACATCTTGGGTTTGACTGTGTTCTAATGAAGTACAGACCAATTGCTTCTTATTGGTCTCAAAAGTCACTTCCCCATGATAATAACTACTCCACCCATGATCTTGAGTTGGTTTAAGTTGTGTTTTCATTGAATTTTTAGCAATATTACCTCATCGATGAGTATTTTATGGTTTTTATGAGCATAAGAGCTTGAGGTATGTCTTATCCCAACATGAATTGAACTTCAACAGCTTTGGGAGATAGAATTATTACAGGATTACAACATAGATTTTTTATATATCTTAGCTAAGGGAAATGTTATATCCAATGCGCTGAGTAGGAATTCACTTAGTGATACTAAGTATGAATTCAGAGATTCTTGGAGAGCGATGCAAGAACTCTCATCAGTTAATCTAGGTACGGGATATGTTAGAGGTAGAGTTTTTCTTTTCCATATGATAATGTAGTATTATTTAGTGTAGTAGGTGGAGGATTCCTAGTTTGGAGATTCTAAGGAATAATTATAGAGAAACAGAGTTGTTTTTTTTATGCCTCAGATGGTTGTTCTAGGGATGGACAACATCATGTGTTATTTTAGGAAAGGATTTTTCTTCACTTTATAGATGCGTGAGATGTTTCTCTATGAGTTCCATATCTAACATTTTCTGTAACATCCCAATGTGACTAATATTTAATAAGCCTTGAGAGGTCATTTTTGGTGGCTTGGGATGAAGCATGAAGTTGCAGAGTTTGTTTCTTGATGTTTGGTCTTCCATAAGGTTAAGGCCAAGCACCATGTTCCTAGTGGTTTTCTCCAGCCATTACATATTCCCTAGTGAAAGTGGGAGCACATATTGATGGACTTAGTTACTATTTTACCTTGATATTAGGGAGTCTATGGTGTTATATGTGTGATAGTGGATCATTTGATGAAATAAACCCACTTTATAGAGATCAGGAAGTCGAGCTCGATGGATGTTTTGATGAGGAAATATCTGGAGGAGGTGATGTGACTCCATATAGTGTCAAAAATTATCATCACTGATCAGGATACTCATTTTACCTCCAAGGTGTGGAGTGGTCTCTAATATTATTTTGGATCTTAGTTATGTGTTGGAACTACTTTTTATCTGTAAATGGATGGTCAGACAGAGCAGACCATCTATACTCTTGGAGATATGTTGCACTCTTCTATACTATATTTGGGTGGTTCATGGATTAGGAACCTTCTCTTAGTTGAGTTTTCATACAATAATAGTTTCCACTCTACCATTGGTATGGAACCATTTATAGCTTTATACAGATGACCTTTTCATTCTTCATTATATTGGACTAGGGTCGTATTCCCAACAATTGTTAGACTGGAACTAGTATAGAATATGATATATATGGTTTAGGTAATTCAAAAAAGGATGAAGGAAATGCATGATCATCGTAAATCCTATTTCAATAATAGGATTACACCTTTGGAGTTCAACATTGTAGATCATGTGTTCTTAAAGGTGACTCCTCATTATGGGAATAAAAGGTTTGGTTTTAGGAGTAATATTTCTCTATGGTTTGTTGGGCCTTTCAAGGTGTTGTCTCGTGTTGGATCCATGGTGTATCGGATAGTACTTACCTGATAGATGAGTAGAATAAATAATGTTTTTCATGTATCATAGCTCTGTTATTATCTTCATGATGAATATCATGACATTGATTGAGGATAGATAGATGTTAACAATGATGCAACCTTCAAAGAGTGGCCTATAGATATCCAGGACTGCTAGGATAAGGTGTTGTACGGGTGTTCTATTCCCTTGTTTTATGTATTTTGGTGGCATGGTGGTGTGGAGGAGAGTACCTGGGAACATGAGTCATAGATGCACACTCATTACCTTAATCTATTTGAGGTTTATCTCTTCTCTTGTAACGTTTTTCTCTTGTGTATATTGACCATTCTAGTTTATGAGATAGTTTCCTCTTATTACTCTTTGGTATCCTTTCTCTCGATTGAGAGGTATCTCATCCAAGAGAGTGTTAGGGAACTGATTGTTACTTTTTTTTGTTTTATGCTTGTTTTATATGATGATGTGGTTGATCTCCTGTGATGGAAAGATCCTTGAGAGGTATCTGATGGGGTAGCTATTTGGATGACCCCTTTTTTCCTCCAGGTTTGGTTTTACATTCTTGAGGATTAGAATGTTTTAATAGGTATCTGATGTAAGGGACTATATCCATATAGTCTTAACATTTGTGTGTTTTTGAATCCCTTGGTGCTCATATGAGGCCTAAAGCGGGTCTAGAGCTGTTTGGTAGATAAAATCTAGAAACAGGGATAATTAACGATGTGTAAGGTTTTCATGTCATGAATGTGTGGTTCAAGTCTTAGGTGAGAGCCTGATTTATGGTCAGATGAATCAGCTACATGGATCCATCGGCTATGTGGATGGATTGGTTATGTGTCTAGATCAGATACATGGATGAATCATCTATATGAGAGATCAGCTACCTGAATCATCTATGTGGTTGTATTGACTATGTTGATTGTCTATGAGAACGATAAGCTTTTTGAGCGAGCAGCTACATAGATCAACTACGTGAGTGATTGGCTATGTGAGATACCATCTACGTGAGTGATCAATGATGTGAATCAACTATGTGAAAATGGTTACATAGGGATTTTGGTTATGTGGTGCTTCCGGCTACATGAAGCAGCTTCACTAAAATGGTTACATGGGGATTTTGGATATGTGGGGAATTCAGTTATGTGGAATTGGCTGCATTGAGTTTCCCACCAATTTTGTGAAAATGGATAGGTGGGTCTTTCAAAAACATGAATCATGGGTATTCAAAGGTAATTTCATCAAGAATAATTATATACTTGATTTTATATGATGACTGAGGATGTAAATGTTTCCTTCGGCATGGATTTTAATGAGATCTACAATAGTTGGAATTAAATCTTTTGTGATCTATAAAATTGTGTCATCCCATATCTGTCAACTTAGAAATGAAGATATTTTCCTTCATTCTTCCCTATTTTTCATCTCCCAATACCATACATTCGAAAACCCCTCCCTTGGAGTCATGTAACCCTTCTTTTGATGGCTCGAGTTCTTCAATGGTGACCCCATATTGCATATGCCCCTTTTTTGGAGCAGTAATCCATTAGGAGATTCTTTCTTCCAAGTATGGGATTCATTGATTATCCTATTTATTTACATGAAATTATAAAGTTATGATGGTTTATCCCCTTTGGTGGAAATTTAATTAACCTAATAAAGATTGAATTGTATTACTAATTAATTGGATTCTGGTCACCTATCATTCCTTTCTACCATGATAATGGTTTGTCTCTTGATTTTATAGATAGTGTGTGATATATGTTATGCTTATGTAGAGTTTTTTATGATCATTTTAGCATGTTTTTATTGATGGAACATAGAAAAAAACATAAATATAGATGGAACATAGAAAATAACATAAATATAGAATTAAGAGATCATTAATTGGATGGAGAATAAAAATTCATGTTTAAATAATTTGGTGTTTTTTGTAATTTGATCATGATCAAATTAATGAAAGTATGGATGTTTAACTAAGTATTTAATTCTAGGTATTGATGGAATTTGATAAAAAAAATGTATATAAAGTTAATTCTTGTTGATGAATATAATTAAAGGCATGTTAATAAATTGTAATTCCATGAGTTTTTTGAAAATGGAATGTATGCTGGGAAGCATGTTTAAATTAATTGTTTAATTAATTTAATAGCCCATTATAGCTTGATGCCTTATGTAGAGACCCCAACCCTAGTATCCCAAAGCTAATTTCTACTTTATTAAATTTTCATAAGATAAAACAAATCATATCCTGAAGGACTGAATAGTTTAGTAGTCTTGGTAAACTAGATACATAATTAAAATTAACATCACATTTTAAAACATAAAATACACAAATAATTTTCCTTGAGAACCCCATTATTACCTATTGTCTATCCCATATATCAATAATAAAACACTTCTTCATATCCTAGGGAAAATAAAACATAATAAAGGGGTGATATCAAATGCCCAATAAGGGTAAACATACATTAGAATTTATGAATAAATAATGCATAATAAATATGGAAAGGTAAATAACTAAAACACATTCCATTTAATCAATAACTTGAGCATAATATGGTAAGAATAAATGGTGATAAAAAATTTCATATAAATAATCACATGAGCATGAAAATTAGTGATAGATATTCTAACTATTTGAATAATCACATGAAATGTTAACAATTGGGTTCTTCATGATGGAATGGATAATTCTAGACATCTAAAAAATGTCATTGATATCTTGTTCCAATACATCTAATACCATCGAGGCCCTATGCCAAGTCATCTACATAAATGAGTAAGGTCTTGGAAAAAACCCAATCTAGTTTGACTCATGAGACCTACCAATGCATTGATGGGAAATAGTGGACCCCTACCATCACTTACTAAGTCAAATTCATTCCTCAAATGAAATGGGTGAACCATAACTCAAATAAACATTCATATTTAAACTAGAATATGAAATATAAAAATTTTCCTCAATCAATAAACATAATCATAAACCATATAGAGTAAAGTGAATTGTATCAACATAGTACATCCTCATTTAAACTGATCATAAACATTCCATATAAATAATAAGGATGGTATAATTATAACATATTCCTTTTGGATCATAATTACAATAAATGGTTGATTCCATTGATGAATTTGAATACCATAAAAAGAACCTTAAAAACATTTTTGAGGAAAATAACCTTTGAATTTTAAAAACACCAAGTTAATATTGTGATATAAAAAACACTTAGATTATCTTTCGGTACACGCAACACTATGTTTGTCTTGTGTTACACACAATTATTAGTTCCTTTGATATTTTGTGTTACACAAAACGTCGACTTTTACCACACTACAATATACCATTTATATTATTACTAAAATAATATTATAGGTATCACCTTGCTGTTGGAATGATGGGTATGAAAGTGATTAACTAAATTATGAAAATATGTTTTATTAATTATTATAAAATTAATTCTTTGGTAACAAATTAATTATAAATTATATTAATAACTATTTGAAAAACAAGAAATTCCTTTTCTAAAAAACTATTTTCCATGAACAAACATGTTTTATATCAATAAATTAAATAAAATTTTTTTATGAATGATTTTAATGGAATCTATATATTATATATTAAATAAATTATTTAATATTCATATTATAAATTTTCTAGATAATAGAAAATAATAAATACAATTTTATACATAAAAATGTGTATTTTTCTTAGAGGAATTTATACCGCCTTTTAATGGAAGACTTATTTTAAAACTAATTTTTTACACTTTTATAATTTCTATTTTAAAAAATAAAATTCATTTTTGAAATAGTAATATCAAAATTTACTTTGGGTAAATTTTTGGTACTTTTTTATAAAAGTTTCATTTTTTGATGAATAATGAAAAACACCGAATTTTTAATTAAAAACTACATTTTTTATAATTTATTTATATAGTTAAATTATATTTTAATTTAGTTTTAATGTATAATTAGTTCAATTATACATAAATAAATCCAATTTAGGTTATTTTAATAATTTTTACATTGAAATTGGATATAAAAATAATTCAATTTTTTGAACAATTTTCTTTAAAACCCCGTTGTTATATCTCTTCTCTAAGATTAACTTTTAAATTAAATTCGGTCACTTTTGTGATTATAATTTGGAAAAATGGATTCTATATGTAGAATTAGAATAATTTATAATTTCTAGTAAGTTTAACTTAGTTTTTAACCAAAAATATAAGTGAGAGAAATTAAAATTAATTACATCGATTAAGAGAAAAATGAGTGTACTTAGCGGTTAAACTTTGAACTTAAAGGGGAACATGGCCTAGAAACTTGTCTAGAATACATTGGATACCTATTTTTTGTCCATTTCCCCTCTTTTATAAAAAAAATATACCATTATTTTAGGCACATTATGTAAGGGAGACCACACAATAGTCACTACCACAAAACTGGGTTTCTGCAGCACCACCCTTTATCAGCGCTAAAAAAAGTGCTGATAAACGGGGGGTCTTTATCAGCGCTAAAAAAAAGAGCCGATAAAGGGAACTTTTAAAAGCACTAAAAAATCATGGTTAAAAGTGACCATTTATCAGTGCTTTTTTTAGCGCTTATAAAGGCATCCCCTTTATCAATGCTTTTTTTTAGAATTGTTAAAGGGGCCCCCTTTATCTACATTTTTTTAGTAGCGCTGATAAAGGGGAAATTTATCAGCACTTTTTCCAAGCGATGATAAAGTGTATATTTCAAAAAAATATTTTTCATAAAAAATAATATATTGATATATAAGTATATTTATATTGATATAAATATAATATATATTTTTTAAGTATGTTTTAGATAAGGATAAATGAAAATCTAAAATTAATGTATAAGATATTTAGTAAAAGAGGCTTATAAAATATTTTAAAAAATATTTTTAATTAATAATTTTCTAATTATCATTTACTAATAATCATTTAATAACATTTTGAAGACAAAAAAATAAAAATAAAATTAATAAAAGATCTAAAATAAGTTGAAAATGTAACTCAAACTTCAAATGGTTATGACTTTTGATCTGAGTGTCCATTTAAGATCTACAACATATCAAATCGAAGCATGCAATGAGCTCTACCCACTAGTGACCCAAGGGAATATTCTATCACATTTTTTAAGGCCAAAAAAGGCCTAGAAGGCCTCCAAAACTAAGTTTTTAGTCCGGATATCCAAATTTTGTAACATTCAAATGTAACTTCTAATCTGGATGTCCTCTAGGCATGTACCAAATATCATATCAAATATTATTTCATTTTCTTCTATTTGACTAGTTGTAGAGTTGAAACTAACTTATGTATTAGAAGTTATGGTCGTTTTAACATTCTATGGCTTTTCAGATACACATATATATGTATTTATTCATGTGTATATATATATATATCTGTGTGTGTGTGTGTTTTATATATGTATGTATGTATTTATTTATTTATTAATAAACACATATAAGAAAACATATTTTATAAATGTATTTAAAACTAATCTTATAAATATATATTAATATATAGATAAAAATTTATAACTAAATATATATATATATATATATATATTAATATACGGATATATATATATATATTAATATAACTAAATATATATATATTAATATGACTATATATATATATATATATATATTAATATAACTATATGTATATATATATATATTAATATATGGATATATATATATATTAATATAACTAAATATACATATATTAATATATATATATATATATTAATATATATATATATATTAATATAACTAAATATATATACGGATATATATATATATATATATTAATATACATATATATATATATAACTAAATATATATATATTAATATAAATATATATATGTTAATATATATATATATAATAATATTAATATACAGATATATATATATTAATATAACTAAATATATATATTAATATAACTATATATATATATATTAATATAAATATATATATATATATATATGTTAATATATATATATATATATTAAAATATGAGTAAACATAACTATATATATATATATAAATAGATATAATAATAAATGAAGAGAAAAGAAATATGGTGGAGTGGTAAAGGTTTAGGCGCGCAGGCAATGGGTCTCGAGTTCGAATCCTGGGGGAGGCAGGTCGTACGCGTAGGTGGAGGGAATAACCCAGTGCTATTAAAGGGGGGATGAGAGCGCTGTTAAAGGGGTTGGGGCTAGGTGGAGCTGGTTGGGGCCTACATGGGCTACCATGGGGGTGGGGCGCTGTTAAAGGGGGGCTTCAAGCGCTGTTGAATCCCCCCAGAATTGCAAAAAAAAAATTATTTTTATAATATTTTTTTAACTTTTATTAGTGCTTTTCTGAGCACTGATAAAAGGGACCCCCCCTTATCTTCACCTTGATTAATAGCATTTTTTCAGCACTATTAATGCCCTTTTCTAGCACTGATAATGGACATATTTATAGTAGTGAGTGTTTACCTTTTTGTATTTACTAGAATGTCACTCCTCTATTATAAAAGGGAACTCACACCCCTCACTTATTCACACCTCTCAAGCCATTTGGGTCATCAAAACCCTATCATAATAAGACACCATATTCCCTTCTCTCAACCTATATGCCTCACTTTGGTCATAAATAAAACCATTGAAGTCCTTTGTTGCAAACCAAAATGAGTTACCCGAAGAAGAGGTAACGTTCTTCAATAAGTACTTTTGATTTATTTCTTTCTCCACCCCTTCCATTATTCTTATATCAAGATTATATAATAAAATTAGTATAATAAATTTACTAAGATGTTTTTATGTTAATATTATGACCTAAAGCTTCACATACTTTTATAAAATAGGATATGTAATCATCATTTGTGTGTACGGAAAACTACTGCCTCGCAAACTGATGTTACTTATTCTTCCATTAGCACCACTCAAGGTTGGAAATAATGATGGAATTACTATTTTTATATGATATATGTGATATTTATGGTGAATTTATTCTTCTTTAAGTATTATATAACACATACCTTCATGATTTTAATTTTTTGGGAATACGATAACTTCATTTGTGGAGGTGTGGACAACTGCCTCCTCAAAGCGATATGATTCATTCACGCTTTAAATAGAATGTATTAAGGATAGGATTAATAAAAATATGTGATATATATGAAATAATAATTATAATATAAAGAATATATATATATATATCATTTACTTTTCTTTCTTTCAAAATATGACAAGAAAATGGAAACAACATTTATGCATACGTACGGCCTACCATCTCCATGAACAGTGTATTTCATTTCATATTTCTATATTTTATAGATTATTATAAATACATATATACTAAATATACATGATATTTATATCATTTTTCATTATTTAATTTAAAAAATTATGATCAAAGTAAAAGGACCAAAAATAACACGTCAAGACATATATGAAAAACAAAGAGTGTATTACCAGAAATGTAACTTTAATGTGGGATTGTTAATAAACGAGTAATATAAAGTCATAATAAAATCATATATGTTATGGTATATAATAGTATGGCTTTTAGTATATTTATAATAAACTTATTCTTATTATACAGGATGTTTTCATGTGTATGAATAAATTCAAGACTTAAGGTTAGGGGTTTCATCTCAATTTACATTCAATTGAGACTTATTCATAATTATGAACCTAATTAATTTTATATGATGTATATACTACTCTATGAAATTTTATATCATGAATTTTATTTATTTATTTATATTAAAAGTTTCAATTTATGATATTCTTTCACAAATCTCATGATTCAAAAGTTATTAAATTGATAAGGGGATTTCTAGTCTCACTTTTATTTCTGCGTGACTTATGTCATATTCCCCACTCATTTATTTTTTGTGGTGTATATAATACCCATAAATGTATTATATTATTATTATCCTTAAATTTATATTTATTTAAATATCCATTTTATTATCTCTCTCTCTCATGGGATTTACAGTTCAAAAGATTCCAAATCAGTAAGGTAAGTGTTTTTCAATTTTCCTTCTTTGAGACACATGTTATGTTATGCACCTATATTCTTTTATAAGGTTTTTATAATTCCAATTAACATGTTATATCATGAATTTTATTCTTTTCATGATATTTTAAGCTTCATGTAATGTTATTATCTCATGAGTAATATTATTCAATGTTACCAAAGTCATAAATATTTATGACCACAATCTCATCATTTATCAGGACAGTTTATGATTAAGTCTCTAATATTGAAATATCATGATATATACCATAATAATTCTCGTTAATTTTATTGAACATTGTTAATTCATGTTATATTCATAAAATGGTAAAATTTATATACTCTTTGGTACTTAATAAAATTAAGAAAATGTTTTCAAGAAAATCTGACTTTATTTATCTCTTCGGTAGAAAATTTGTGTTCTTTCAAAACAATGTTTTATAAAAATATTTTAAACGGTATTTTAATATCATTTTAAACAAAAAGGATTTTGCAGAAACTTTTTTCAAAGTGGGAAGGATATTTTTCTCAAGAAATGTTTTGAATGTTTTTTAAAGATTACTTAATAATTTTTTAAAGTGGTTTTCAATGAGAAGGATTTTAAAAATGTTTCATGTTTTAAAAAGTGTTTAAAATGGTTTTAAATTATTCCTTTATAAGTTTTAAAGTTTATTTCGATAAAAAATGGTTTTAAAAATGTTTTATGTTATAAAAATCATTTTTCAAATTGGGTAGGATATTTTCCTCAAGAAATGTTTTAAATTATATTTCAAAATGATTTCCCATTTAAGATGACATTTTTTGGTGTTACTCATGCCTTACTAGGAATATGATCCACAAAAACCATTATTATTCATTCTTTGAATGGTTTATCTTTAAGTTGGTGAGTTTTTTATGAAACCTGTTTCACTTCTGTGAGTTATACCATAATAAAGTGCTTATGAAACTCGCTTCCTTTTATGGTTTATTCAATGATGAAATGATTATGAATCCTATCACTTTCCATAGGTTATGATATTATGATATATTTCTGATAACCATTTCATTTCATCATTTATGATATGATTTTTATCAAACTCTTCTCTTTTTATGGTTCATGATATGATGAATGTTTTATTATATTATGTAATATGTGTTTATGATTTAAATATGTAATGGGTGGGATGTATATCTCTCTCCAGTGCATTGGGTAATGATAAATGTTTTATAAATTCAATTGGTACATGGGTGGGAATACCAATCCTAAAACAAGAGGGTACACATAAGGTAATCCCAAGACCATAATAAGAGGGTACATAGGAGGGAATCCCAAGCCCATAACAATCGAGTACACAAGAGTGAATTCCAACACCAAAGCAAGAGGTTGAAGGGGAGGAAATCCTAATCCTAAAGCAGGTACATGGGTGATTATCCCAAGACTAACAAGTTATGAAGTTCTTGGTAGGTATAATTGACATAAGATTTTCCATGCTTATGTGTATGCCACAATTTCATGTCATATTCCTATGTTATGACCTCATGGATCATGTTCTTTGATTTTCTTATGATTCATGTCATATGAATTGTCAATATTTATTTCATGACTAGTTATTATATTCTTTTATATGTGGGGTATGATCTTCAAATGTTGTTCTCATGTTATTATACACTTATGATCATGTTATGCTTACATATCTCCTTTATTTACCCTTATTGGGCATCTGATCTTACCCATTCATATGTTTCATTTCCCCATGTTTTGAATAATTGTTTTAAGTAGGAGGAATAAAGGGGAATATCTTTATGGGAGACATTTAAGATCTTCCACTAACTTAGAATATTATGTTTCTATGTTTACATAGACACTAAACTATTATGTTCCTCATACATGTACATTTGTAATGTATTAAATATTCATCTAAAATGATGTAATATTCATGTATGTTAAGATTGGGTGTCAATAGTTGGTATCAAAGGAAATGTTTGTTGAAACCAAGGCCTATCATAGCTGGAATCTAGAAATGGGGTATAGTTTGTGTTTGTTTTTAATCCACAATGGGTTGATTAGGGAGTTTTCAAGGAAAGTGAACATATATTACAAGATGGATATAGTAAGGAAGGTGGTTGTTTTTCGTAGTGTTTTCTAATTTTTTTGGATCAAATTAAGGAGGAAGGAGAAATATTTTTAAAAGGTTGTTTTCTAGAATTGAATCATCTTAAATATATTAAAGTCATGGGTTTCATGAAGGTTTAGATATGAAAAGATGTTTATCATCATGAATAATTATCATGAATGACACGATGAGATGATGGTAAATCTTTGAAACTATGAGAAGCTTCATGAATGCATGATGGCATGAGGGTAAATCTATGTGACTATAAAACTGTTCACAAATGGGTTATATTTGAATGGATATTCATAAATGATGTAGCTTCACAAAAATTAATTGGGAGGTCCAAAAAAATCTTTTTGGAGCTTGGAATCATCACAAAAGGATGAGCCTATAAATAGGCGACTATCCTCACTTCATTTTATATGAAGATAATTGGTGAAAAGGATGATTTTATATAATTTCATGAAGTTATACCTAATCATCAAATATGAATGAATTAGAAATCCTTCAAAAGATTAAGAATCATGAAAGGAATGGATATGAACTAATTCATGCTAAGGTATATCGAAAAAAATTGTGAAGACTGAGTGAGTTCCACAAAGGATGTGAGCTTCACGAAGGATGGGAGATTCACAAATACTGATTACTATGTGAAGGTAGGGAACTTTGTGAAATTGTGTGGGTCCATGAATGTTTTTATTTCTCTAATACCTAAATGGGGTTTTGAAAAGTATATGGGACTCACAAATAGTAGTATTGAACATATCATTTAAGTAAAAGGTGCATTTAAGCACATCAACTCAGGACATCGATGTAAGAAAATTATCATTCTAGTTAAGGAAACATAATTAAATGTGAATCTACAGAAGTGAATTTCAAGTCGTTAAATTGGGTAAGACTTCTCTCAATATAGTGATAATGGGGGATTCGTTAAAAATTTTCCAAGGAAAGCAGTGAGCTATGCCTAAAATTCTTGTAAAGGTAGTGTGTCTGGTATAGAGTGATTGTATCTAAAATTTTGTAATCCAAAACTAGTGAATATTGGTGGATTTAGGTATTATTGATACACTATAGGTGTATTATCTTTGGAATAGATCTTAGTGGTGAACCAAGTAAAATTGTTGTGTTGTCTCTCTCTATGTGAATTTTTGTAACGTGGGAACAAAACCCATAGATTTAAAATAAAACGTTGACACCTTGATTCACCCCTACCCTCTCAGAGTTTTCTAGGGTCCTAAAATTGGTATCAGATCATATAGGTTGTTGGAGTTAAATATTTCCTATACTATTTTCATAGAGAATTCATTTAATGTTAGGGGAGTCTCCCTATTTGATGGAAGAAACTTCCAAATTTCAAATAATGGGATGATATCTCATATGAGATACCTTTGGATAGAAGTTATTGTTCCACTACATAAGGGATTCAGGTCACTAATGAAATAGGTATTTCTATGACTAAAAAAGATAAGATAATTCTTGATACAGATGCCAAAGAAAAAAATTCCCTTACTACAACTCTATTTGAAAAAAATTATTTGAAGGTGATGAGTTTAAATTCATCTAAGTATATGGGGAAAAACAAGAAAATATATATGAAAGAAATAATAAATTGAAGGAATCTAATATCTATGTTTTTCATAATAGGTTAGATGATATGAACAATGTTTCCTGATGAAAATGCAGATATATTTTTTAATCAAATTATAGAAGTTGTTATAGAAATTCAAGGACTTGGTGAAGAAATTAAATATATTAACATTGTGAAGAGAATATTAAGAAGGATTACACCTCTGTATAGTCCAAAAGTGTAATCACTTGAGTAAAGAGATCTTTTTAAACATTCTCTTGATGATATGCAAAGAATTCTAGTGTCTTATGAAATGAGATTCAAGCCAAAATTTGCAACAACTCAAGTAAGAAAGGAAATAGCATACAAGACATGAAAAAAATTATATTTCCAGAGATATTTTTGAAAAATATAATGAGTAATATGAACTTATTTATCTTTTTTCCAAGAAATTCAAGAGGGTAAAAGGTATATTTTAAGGAAATATTCCTCTGGCCAATTTTCAATGTGGTAGAGTTGGGAACATTGCCTCTCTATGCTCAAAGAAGTTTGATGATTAAGAAATTGAAGCATGAATTAGGAAGAATCCTTGGAAAAGGTTTTCCCAAAAGGGAGACTTCAAATTAGGAAAGAAATTATAGAGAAATAGTTTCTTCCGTAAATAAGAACAAGATGATAATGAATTTTTAGAGGAAGAAAAATTTGAGTATAAATCTAAAACCCAAGTGTCCATGGTGGATAAAATTGGGAAGGTATAACCTTACAAAGATAAAGATAAATAATTGATTGGTTTTATTGATCTCAAAGTGGAAATTTAGTGTGCTCTTGATAAGATTGACATTCAAATAAAATAGAATAGAAATATGATAGGTGTTATGGAAGAGTCATCATAGTATGTTGATCAGCTTGAAGTAGAAATTGATCGACTGGAAATGGGGACATAAAAACATTTAACAACTCTTGAAAACTCATAATAATTTTTCAAATTTAAGCTCAGAATTGAAGAGCATGAAAAAAAGATCAATGGACTTACATCCAAACTAGTGGAGATGGATAATATAGTTGAGGGACTTGAAGAAGAATATATTACACTAAGGAGTAAAATGGAAACAGAATCAAAATCAAGGGAAACAAAGAAGAAATTAGTTTCAAATATTCTCGTATTTAGAGCTACTAGTAAGATAAAAATTTGGTTCTAAATGAGTAAAGAAGGCCTTTAATGATCATATATACACATTTATGGGAAAATTATAATTGTATGTGATGATAAAACATCAAATTATGGAAATGAGATTATCCAAATAAAGGGAAGAAAAAAAGTGGGACATATCACAAAGGCACCTCATGTCTTAACAAAGAAATCTTCAAATCAAATCGAAAATATTGTTAAAAATTATCCTCAAGTATCTAGATATGATCTCCAAACAAATACTTTTACAAAATAAGGGTATATGAGGATGAATATAAGTGAGAATAAATTTCCTCTTATGAAATTTCAGCTTTGTGGATTTCTGGACCATACCATGACATACTTTGAAGTGTCAAGGACCTATCTGAATGTGGAAGCACTTGGAAGTAAACAAAGTATAATGTGATCATATCCTTTATCAAATAAAATAAATAGTTTATATGGATATTTATTTCACTGTTCTAACTATGGCCATAAATCTATTCATTGTTGGTAGAGGAAAGGTGGGAACATTAACTATAGAACTCAGAGAAAAGTCCATACCTACCAACCAAGAGAAGTTACTTTTGAAAATAGTTATTATCCTCTAGAAAAATAATATGAGTATAATGAAACCATGCATATTGAAAAGATATTGGAAATTACATATTTAGATTCCACCCAATCAAGTATCTCATGGAAGGAAAAGAAGAAAATCGAGGAATCCAACATTGTAGAAATAGCTCTCAAAGCTACAAAGAACAGTAGCGCCTAGATTCTTGAAAGAGTAGTATCATCCCACATGATAGGAAATGAATATTTTTTTAAGAATTTTAAGGAAAAATGTTGACATAATAGTGATATTTTTAAAAGATGGATCTTTAAAGATCAAAGGCAGTGGAAGTAAAGAACTAGAAAATGATGAGCTAAGGAAAACTAGCATTCACTATATAGATGGTTTGTGTCAAAATATCCTAAGTGTGATTCAACTCTGTGACTCAGAACTGATAGTGAAATTTAATCAAAAAGGGTGCACTATCAAAGGAAAGATAGGTAATTCTTTCATGAAAGGATGTAGAACATATAGTAATTTATATTAGGTTGACAGTAAAGAGAACATTTGTTACTTAAAATTTTAAGAAGAAAAAAACTTATGGCACCAAAGGTTGGGCCACATTAATCAAAAGAGCATAGAATAGATTTCTAAGATTAATATAGTTATTGAAATTCCCAATATGAAGCATGATCAAGAAAATACATGTGATTCATGCATGAAAGAAATGATGGTTAGGAGTTCATATTGGCCGAAGAATAAAAGGGCATCAAATCTACTTGATCTTATCCACACAGACATATATAGTCCAGTACATGTGGCTAGCACGTATGGAATGATATACTTAATTATTTTTATTGATTGTTATATTAGAATGGATTATGTAATGATTATATATAAGAAACATCAAGTGTTTTATTGCATGAAAAGTTATCATCAAATTACTAAGAATGAAACTGGACACACAACAATATTCTATGATCTGATAATAGAAGAGAATACACATCCATTTAATTTTAAAATTACATCAAAAAATATAGAATAAATAAATAGGTGGATATAGTGAGAACCCTGTATAAAAATGGAGTTATTGAATTCATAAATCAGTAGGTGAACAATATGGATGGAACTATGCTGATTGAGAGTCATATTTCTCATCATTACTAGAAAGTGGTTATTCAAGTAGTGGTGTACACACAAAATTGAAAAGGTATTTTTATGGGAAAAACCAAGACACCCTATGATTTATGGTATGGAAGGAAGCCCTCTATGAAGTATTTTTGGTTTTTGGAAGTGAATTTTTTATATAAAACAAAGAAGGAAAACAAGGCAAGTATGGTGATGTTGCAGATGAGGGAATATTCCTTGGATATTCAATGAAGAGAAAATCCTAAAAATGTTAAAATAAGAATCTATAAATAATTATGCAAAGTAGTGATATAAATATCATTGAAGATAAAACTATAAATACCTCTATGATCTCATATGCTGATATGATAGAAGATAAAGAAGAAAGTGGACAATGGACATATTCAAATTCAAAAATAGTGGAAGGATTAAAAAACATCCAGATCTCACAAAATGATGATGATTTATAAGAAGAATTATAAGAGGAAACCATGGCTTATAAAACATCATTAGAACCTCATAGGATAAATAAAAGAGAATAAATTGATCAATCCCATGTCATTAGGGATTGGACCACACCCACATAGACAAGGATATTGAGTAATGAAGAACAATATTCCTTCCGGTCAATTGTGGAACCATCTTCATTTAAAGATTCATAAAATGATAATCATGGGTCAAGGCCATGAATGAAGAATTGGATCATATTGATAACAACTAGACATGGGGTCTTGTTAAGAGACCTGAAAATAATAATATGATTGGAACAAAGTTGATATTTAAAAACAAATTTTATGAGCATGGAAATGTGATTAGAAACAATTCATGATTGGTGTGTAAAAGATATGCATAGATAAAAGGCATTTATGTTGAAGAAATATTTTCACTTATGGTAAAATTGGAGTTGATCAGGATATTTTTTACCATGGTGATTCAAAGAGAGTACAAATTTTATTAGATGGATGTTAAAATAGAATTCTTAAATATTGTTACTTAATAAGAAGTATATATTGAATAACTATTAGGTTTTATGATTATAAATGATGAAATGAAGGTTTATATATTAAAGAAGGCATTCTATGGTCTGAAGCAGGCACCATGATCATGGTATTCTCAATTGGATACTTATTTGAAGAACATTAAATTTAAAATAGGAGGTGTCGACCATAATCTCTATGTGATGAATTATCAAAGAGATTAATTTATATTTCTTGTGTATGTGGATGATATTATTTTTGGTGGAAGCAGGAAGGGATTAATGAAAGAATTTTCTAATCACATGAAATAAGAGTTTAAAATTCCTATGATTGGTGAACTCACATACTTCTTAGGGATACAAGTGATTCAAAACAAGCATTACTGCTTCATTTATTAGGAAAAATTTTCAAGAGAGATTCTAAATAAATTAAACATGCATGACTCCAAAACAATGTTGAATCTGATTGCAGTTGGGAAAAACATAGAAATCATGAGGATGGAACATCTACGAATCCCACTCTGTATAGAAGAATCATTAAAAGCTTATTATACTTGATTTTAATATGTACATATATCATCTTTGAAACATGATTAGTGTCCCTCTTTCAAAGTAATCTGAAAGAAGAGAATTTGGAAATTGTTGAATGAATCATGAGGTATATTCAAGGTATAATCGATTTTGGATTATACTTTATAGCAGGAAGAGATAACGAATTATCAACATTTTCGGATGCTTATTTGGATGGATATGTGGTAGATATATATTCCACATGTGGTCAATAATTCTTCATTGAAAATAAATGTGTGGTATAGTTGATAAAGAAATAAGAAATCACTTATGTTAATACGGTGACTCAGAGTATATCTCTTATACAAAGGATTACACTCAACTATTACAGATAAAGAAACAGCTGACTAATATTGGTGATGAGGTGAAAAAACTAATGGTGATTCATTGTGACAATAATATCATGATCAATCTTATCAATAATATGGTTCAGTACTCTTGTACAAAACATATTGAGATTAGATATTACTTCATCAAGGAAAAATTTGAACAAGGTTTGATTAAAATGGATCATGTTGGGACTGATGACCAAGTGGTTGATATTCTGACTAAGTCTTTAGAAGCACATTTTTTCAAGAAACATCACTTGAACCTCGGTGTTCAGCCACCTCCCAATACATGATGAGGTTACAGTTGTTCCCTTATCCCCATTTTTGTTAACTGATTTAATCTTTTTGTGGAATTGATGTAGGTTTATAGGGGAGATACGATCCAAAAGAAGTTTGTGTTGAGTTATAAAAAAAATACAGGTTCTTTGGGTTTATTACCAAATGGGGAGAATGGATAAATTAAATTTTGGAGAAATTCAACGCTTTAAAGGATTTTTGGTTGTTGTATTTTGACAAACCATGTGATGCTTCAGTGACAAGATAAGAATTTTGTTTTATGAGGAATTTTTTTTCTTAGAGATTATATTGTAAATATTTAAGGTTTAAAAAGCATGATAACCCATTTCATACTTCCCCTATTATTTTCTACACTTATCTTTACTCATGTAGAATTAGAGTGTGTGTTGATTTGTTTCTCATATTTTAGGTTTTTGTTCAAGGTTGGTGCTTTATATAATTTATCTAGCTGATTTCCAACAAAACCAAAGAGGGAGATTGTTGGAACTAAGGCCTCTCATAGTTGGTAGATGGAAACAGAGTCTAGTTTATTTTTTTAAATCTATACTAGGTATATCTGGTAGTTTTCAAGGCAAGTTATCTTAGAGTACAAGATTGCTATAGTACTGAAGGTGGCATCTTTTCCCAGTGTTTTCCAAATTTTTAGGGTCAAAATTAGGAGGAATGGGTAAGATTTGTGAAAGGAAGTTTTCTGGGATTGACTCATATTAAATATGTTAAATTTATAGGTTTTTCAAAGGTTGATATTCATGAATATAGGGAGCATCACAAATAAGCATAATGAACAGCGTGATGAGATGATGGTAAATCTCTACAATAGTGATAATATAAGAACCCAGCCTTATTAAATTACATAATCTTGAATTTATTCAAGATATCACTTCCTTTAACATTGAGGATCTTTTCAAGTTTATAGATTTAGAGAATTGGGACATAATAAATTTATAACATTACACATTATTACAGAGTGGATACCATAAAAACAATATTCATTTCTTGCAAATATAAATCTTTTCAAATAAAACATGATTTAATTAACAATTCTTAAACATTTATCTTAGATTAAATCTTTGTCTAACACATTATTATAACCTGTTAAAATCATTTAAAAACATGGGATGAGCACGAAAAGCTCAGTAAGGGATATAAAAAGAAGTAAAGAACGCATTATTCCCCGAATACTTGTAATGTGTGAAATCATTTTCAAAATACATACTTGTCACCCATATAAACTTAATTTGTGAAAAATGAGATTTACACAAGATCCAAACAAAACATAATAACATAAATAGAACCATAAAGGTATATGGGTGCATTACTTACACAATATTGTAACCCTCGTGGCTACCTTATAACTTGTATCCCTCACGGCTACCTTACAATTTGTGTAAACATCGCAA
Source organism: Viscum album (assembly GCA_963277665.1). Lineage (NCBI taxonomy): Eukaryota > Viridiplantae > Streptophyta > Magnoliopsida > Santalales > Viscaceae > Viscum > Viscum album. The sequence continues at coordinate 1,001,154,853 of OY728135.1, forward strand.
TTACACAGGGAGTAACCATACGTCTGACCTCCAACTTACAAATACCCTATGAATTTAAGGGAGATATAGGTCCCACCATTCATAGTAAACAATTCCCAAGAACCAGAACATAATCATACAACATGAATAATTGCATAAAAACATTGTTTTTGAATTTTGTAAAATATAATTTTAAAAGAGGATTTTAAAAGAAAAGCCCCTTATAAAAATCATATAATTCAAGTGAGAATGAATTGAGTTGATGGAATATGTATATACACTATAAATACATATAAATAAATATAATATAAACATAATTTATCACACAAACATTTTTAATACAACATAAATAATGAAGTAGAAAGTTAACCCAAAAAATGGAAATCGGGTTAAGAATTCCCTTACCTCAGGTTTGTCTTACTTAACTCATTTAAAACTTCTGTATAATGGTTAAAAAAGTGTTATTATTATATTACAGAAATATTTTCATCTTTATAACATCTTATATGATCATTTTGTAACATCATTTCACCCTTTAATTGTTAGTATTTTGTTCCTTCCATTGTTTTGGGAGCCTTCTTTACATTATTTCCATAATCGGTTCGTGCTGGATATTCTTGTAGATTAGAAGTAAAACTATAGAATTGGAATGGAGTGATATTTATATATTTATAGAACTATAAATTATACCATTTATCATTTTGAATTCTTACATTATGATTTTTCATAAGTTAAAACATTATTGATATTTGTTTAGGTCATTTTGGCGATTCTTCGATCGTAATCATCTCATTTGCTTCATAAATTTATAACATGTGTAAAAAAAGATTACAGAACATTATATAAGATATAATACATAAATTATAACCTGGTTCAACCATAAAAATGGTTTCAATACCATACTTGAAGTAATTAAAGCAAATTAAAATTACATCGTCCGCGATGTTGGTTATTTGACACATCACGAACAATGTTTTTATTCCTTGAATAAGTGGGAGAGGAGAGGAAGAATGATTCTGAATTTTACATTAACATGAGAACATATAAAAATATAAAATATTAATGGATATTTAATTCCTCTTGTATAAGATGAGATTAATAAAGAATAAGAAAATATAGTAACTCAAAATAAAAGAATAGTTGAAAAATCCTTTACAAAAATTCAGTAGCCTAACGACTAAGCAACAAGGTTTTAGAAAACATTAAAAATAGAGGGGAAAAGGGTCACCCATACCGAAATAAATCTTAATACAAAATATATCAATAATAAAAATTAAATAAGAACATGGTATGGAAAAATGAAAGTTATACCATAAAAAAGAGAACTTGAATGAAAAAAAAGGAAAGAAGTTGAGAATTCTATTACCTTGTAGAGTAACTCCTAGAACATGAAGGTTGGGAACTCAGGGGCTTGAGGACACCTTGGGAGGACTACTAGGGAGGTAAGGATTCTAGAGCTTCATTGAGTAGGAATTTGGAAGGAATTGAATGAAGGAATGGGTTGGTATTTATAGAAAAAGTGAGGGAATATTTTATTATTTTCCAAGGGACACCTCATTAGTGGTATTTGAAAAACCATGGGCTTGCCCATGGTATTTTCCCATGGTATTAGCCACTTGGGACACCTCATAACTTATTTTACTGTAAAAAGTCAAATAGAATTATTACATCATTAATGATGTCATTAAACACACCGAAACTCAAAACTGTATTTTTACTATTCACCAAACAATCAACTATTTCAAAAAAATACCAAAAAATTACCCTTAAAATTTTTCGACATGTAGAATTTAAAAATGAACTCCATTTTTTGAAAATAATTTTCTAAATATTATTAATTTAATTTTTAAATAAAATCATACTTAATTTAAAAATTAACAATTTTAATTCTATAACTGCTTTTATATCACATTGAAAAATTAACCAGGATGTCATTATCTTAAAGCCTTAAGAAAATAAAATAATAATACAATTTACTATTCATTGGGGTCATATTACTATTCATATTACTATTCATAAGGGTGTGTTACTATTCACCAAAAAAAAAGTTGGTTTCATCAAACTCCAAATAACTTACTGATCACAATTATAGATGATCGTTTTTTGAAATTCAAATCATAGAAGTAGTAAAATTTTGTTTAAAGGCTAGTTATAATTATCTACCTAAAAAAAGTTTCATGCATTTCAATTTATTTTTAGAAAACCTTGGGGTGTTACATTCTCCCCACCTTCTAGAAATTGTGTCCTCGCAATTTTATTTACTTATTAAACAAGTGAGGGTACCTTTCCCTCATAGCATTTTTAGACTCCCAAGTTGCTTCTTCTACCATGTGGTATCTTTGCAAAACCTTTACCTAGTGGATTACCTTATTCTAAAATACATGTTCCCTTCGATCAAAAATCTGAATTGGTTTCTCTTTATAAGAAAGGTTCTCTTCCAGCTGAACTGCTTCTAGGCTCAAAACACGAGTTGAATATGGCACATACATTCTCAACATCAAAACAAGAAAAACATTGTTTACCTGAGACAAACTCAGAGGCAAATATATTTAGTATGAAACTGGTCCAACTTTCTCTAAGATTTCAAAAGGACCGATGAATCACAGTCTTATCTTCCCTTTATTACCAAAACGCATCACACTTTTCCAAGGAGATATTTTAAGGAAAACATGGTTACCTACCTCGAATGAGAAGTATTTCCTTCTATTATATGCATAACTTTTCTACCTGTTTTGAGCTGTCCTCATCTGCTGCTGTATCATCTTCACTTTCTCATCCACTTATTATACTAATTCTTACCCCATCAACTTTCTTTCACCAACTTCATCTCAAAATGTTGGAGTCCGACACCGCTTCCCATACAAGGCCTCAAAAGGTACCATCTGAATACTAGAATGAAAACTATTATTATAAGAGAAATCAACTAAAGAAAGATGTTGATCCCAAGTTCCCTGGTAGTCCATTGAACAAGCTCGAAGCATATCCTTCAAATTTTGAATCATTATTTCCGACTGCCCATCGGATTGAGGATGAAAAGTTGTACTGAAATTTAATTATGTTCCCAATGACTTATAAAGGCCCTTCCAAAAGTTAGAAGTGAACATGGGATCCCGATCAGATGTAATGGAAAGATGAACTCCATTTAACCTAATAATATCATTGAGGTATATTCAAGAAAGTTGGTCCAAAGACATTGTATCTTGAATAGAAAGAAAATGTACAGATTTTGTCAACCGATAAACAATAACCCAAATCACATTGTTACCTCAAGAAGACTTTGGTAGTCCCACCATGATGTCCATGAATATATTCTCCCATTTCCACTATGGAACTGAAAAATATTGAAGCATCCCCTTCGGTAACTGCCGCTCTACTTTAACATGTTGGAAAGTCAAACATTTCACAGTAAATTCTACAATATCCCTTTAAATTATATTCCACCAGTAATACTCTCGAAGGTCTTTGTACATCTTAGTACTTCCAGGATGAACTGAAAATGGGGAACTATGAGCTTCAAACAACAAATATTTCTTCAAATGGGAATCACAAGGCACATAGAACCTTTTTTCAAATCTTAAAACACAATCTTTATCAAGGTTAAATTCTGGAAGAATGCCCATTTTAACCAATTCTACCTTTTTCTGCAGCCTATGGTATTCCTTCTGTGCTCACTTAATTCTGTCTGATAATGATGACTGCACTGAAACCTAAAGCAAAATAGATTTATTCCTTGCAACAACAAATTCTAAGCCAAAATTTACCAAATCATTAATCAAGGGATCATGTTTCAAACGTAACATGGTTAATGATGCATGATGTTTTTGACTCAAGGAATCTGCCACTTTATTTTCTTTTTCCAGATCGTAATTGATTGTACAATCATAATCCTTTATCATTTCAAGACATATTACCTTCCTCATGTTTAATTCCTTCTAAGTGAATATATACTTTAGAATTTTATGGTCAGTATATATTTTACATTTGGCTCTGTATAAATTATGCCTCCAAATTTTCAAATCAAAAACCACAGCTTCCAATTCCAAATCATGTGTGGGATAATTTAACTCATGGGGTTTTAGTTGTCTTGAAGCATAAGTAATTACCTGATCATTATGCATCAAAACAAAACCAATTCCCTTCAGATAAGAATCATTATAGATGACAAACTCACCATTTTGGGAAGGCAAGCCCAAAACTAGATCATTCACCAATCTCTTCTTCAGTTCCTGAAAACAAATATCATATTCTTATATCCAAATAAATTTAACCCCTTTTCACATTAACCTGGTTAGCAGGCTAGATAACTGTGAAATTTTTTTAACAAACTGTTAGTAATAACCTACTAATCCAATAAAACTATGAATCTATGTAACATTTGTGGGTCTCAGACATTCATCAACCACCATTGTTTGGGCCGGATCAACTTTTATTTCATTCTTATTTACAATGTTCCCAGGAAAATAAATCTGTTGTAACCAAAAATCAAACTTTATGAATTTTCCATACAGTTTCTTTTTCTTTAAGGTTTGTAAAACAACCCTTAGATGTTTTTCATGTTCATCTTTACTCTTAGAAAATACCAGAATTTCATCAATAAACACAACCACAAACTTATCCAAGAACTCATGAAATATTCTATTCATAAGATCCATGTATATAGTAGGTTAATTAGTTAACCCAAACGGCATAAAAAAAATTCAAAATTCTCATATCTAGTGAGAAAGGATATTTTTGGGATGTCATCATCCTTCACCTTCAACTGATGTTATCCTGATTTCAAGTCAATCTTGGAAAAGTAATGAGCTCCTTGGAGCTGATCAAACAAGTCACCTATGTGAGGAAAAGGATACTTGTTTTTAACAGTGATGTTATTCAAAGCTCTATAATCAACACAAAGTCTCACGGAACCATCTTTCTTTTTAACAAACAAAATAGGAGATCCCCATGGTGATGTGCTAGGATGAATGAAGTCTTTATCAAGAAAATATTGTAACTGATTTTTCAATTCAAGAAGTTCTATTTGAGCCATACGATATGGGGTTTTTTAAATTGGCTTAGCATCAGGAACTAAGTCGATTTTGAATTCGAATTCCCGATTAGGTATGACACCAGGTAACTCGTCAGGAAAACATCAAGGTATTCATTTTCCACTGAGACATCATTAATTTGAACATTTTCCTTGTTTTCAACAATATGAGAAAGATAAATTTCATTTCCATCAATCAACGGTTTCTCAGCTTCCTTATATGTTATCAATTGTATGGGTTTGTTCTTGTATACAAACTGAAACTCTTTTTGAAAAACAAATTCTTTAGATCTACAGTCAATCTTAGCATGATAAACAGAAAGGCAATGAATTCCCAGAATAACATCAAACTTGAATAAGGGTAAAACAACAAGGTTTGCAGGTAAATTCTTTCCACATACCATAATAAAAAAATTCTTATAATTCCTATTTACTATAATATTTCCCCTGGTGTTTTAACAACAAGTTCTGGTCTCATTTGTTGAGGTGATATTTCCAATTTACAAGAAAATTTCTCAAAGATGAAGGAATGTGTAGACCCTATATCGAACAAAACTTTAGAAAAATCTGAGTAAATGAATAGAGTACATGATACCACTTCGTTGGATGGACCGACATCTACTGATGTAGTTGCAAAGGATCTCACTACACCTTTATGCTTATATTTTGGCTTCTTTATATCATTCGAATCTCTCTTTGGGTAAGAATTTTCATAATGACCCATCTCACCAAATTTAAAAAACTTAACAGTTTACTTGTCAGGATTAGTCTTAGGATCATTTTCATTACAATCTCAGACCATATGTCCAAACTTACCACATCAAAAACACTTCCTAGTTTTAGTAAGACATTCCCCAAGGTGCTTCTTTCCACACTTTTCACAAGCAAGAAACTGGATTTTCATACCATCAAATTTCTTTGTTTGATTCATACCCATCACTTTTCATCTAGACCTATTCTTCTCCTTGTTTCCAAAATAAACATGATCATCAGCAAACTCCATCTCTACCCTCTCAACACATTGGATAAGTTTCTCATAAATTTTGAATTCACATGAGGCCAATGCCCTTTGATACCTTGGATTCAATCCTGAGTAAAAGCAGTTTATTTTGCTATCAATATCCAGAGTAAGATTTGGAGCATACCTCTTCAGTTGGGTGAAGTTCGCTTCATACACAGTCATTGAATCTTCCTCCTTTTGCTTTAATTTAAGGAATTGCTTCTCCATCCTAATTCTCACCACCTTACGAAAATATTTTTCAAGGAAAAGACTTTTAAATTCATCCCACTCTAAGGCATCAATATCCTCTCTATCCCTGATATTCTTTACTATTGACCACTACTGATCAGCTTCAACTTCAAAATGATAAATTTAAATACTTACCTTTTGATTATATTAACATCCCATAAAATTGAATATCTTTTCAAGGGATTTAATATAGCCTTATTCCACTACTGGGTCAGAAGATCCATTGAAAGAATGAGGGTGTTGTCTCATAAAATGTTCCACTATTATCGTGTTCTATTGTCATACCTTTGGTTATTCTCTTGAATGGATTCCACCACCATTTATTTCATGCATTATCTGGTCCATTACTATCACAAACTACTCGGTTCCAATCCCTACCATTTAGGTCTGCATATTCATAAGGATTTCATTTCATCGGTGCCTCTCCTCTTCTGCTTCCCTGTTTCTTCTGTGAAAAACCATTCTGAACAAACATATCTTATTCAAAGAAACATGGTAATATTTAAATTATATATCATTTTAAATTGACCATATAGTAAAAAAACATTTATGGTAATATATTAACATCATTCTAACCCCTAAAGTTATCTAAACCATCCTCTGATACCAACTATAAGGAACCCGCCTTATTACATTACATAATCTTGAATTTAGTCAAGATATCACTTCATTTAACATTGGGGATATTTTAAAGTTTATAGCTTTAGAGAATTGGGAAATAATACATTCCTAACATTACACATTATTATAGAGTGGATACTATAAAAACAGTATTCATTTCTTGAAAAATATAAAACTTTTCTAATAAAACATGATTTATTTAACAATTCTTCAACATTTAACTTGGATTATTTATTTGTCTTACATATCCTTATAACCTATGAAAATCATTTAAAAACATGGTATTAGCACAAAAATCACAGTAAGGGAAATAAAAAGAAGGAAAGAACACATTATTCCATGAATACTTGTAACATGTGAAATCATTTTCAAAAGACATACTTGTAACTCATATAAACTTACTATGTGAAACCTGAGATTTCCACAAGATCCACACAAAACATAATAACATAAATAAAACCATAAAGGTATATTGTGGCATTACTTACATAATATTGTAACCCTTATGGCTACCTTATAACTTTAACCCTCACGACTACCTTACAATTTGTATAACCATTGCAGTTACACATGGAGTAACCATACGGACGACCTCCAACCTAAAAATACCCAATTCATTGGATGGAGATATAGGTCCCACCCTGCATCATAAAAAATTCCCAAGAAACATAACATAATCATACAATATGAATAATTTCATAAAAACATTGCTTTTTAATTTTGTAAAATAGAATTTTAAAAGAGGATTTTAAAAGAAACACCCCTTATAAATATCATATAATTCAATTGAGAATGAATTGAGTGGATGGAATATGTATATAAACTATAAATACATATAAATAAACATAATATAAATATAATTCATCACCCAAACATTTTTAATACAACATAAATAATGAAGTATATTGTTAACCCAAATAATTGGAAATCAGGTTAAGAATTCCTTTACCTTGGGTTTGTCTTACTTCAACTCATTTAAACCTCTTGTATAATGGTTAAAAGAGTGTTATTATTATCTTACAGAAACATATTCATCTTTATAACATCTTATATGATCATTTTATAACATCATTTCACCCTTTAATTGTTAGTATTTTGTTCCTTCCATTGTTTTGGGAGCATTCCATCCATCCAAATTTGGGAATTTTATTTCATAAAGAGAGGGCCCAAGGACTGTACAAATCAAGGAGGTCTAGAATAGTTCAAGCCCAGGTCATTATCCTAAAAAATATTAACACATGCGGGGGGAAGGGAACCAATACTAGAAAAAATGATGCTCAGAAAATTAGGTGAAGCCTGGGAGAAAAAGAAGTCTACAACCATGTTACCTTCTCTCCAGGTATAGGTAATCTCGATATCGTTAACAAGAAACTCTCTAAATTTATGAACAGTATATGTGATGGACTAGGGGATGGAGCTCGCTCCTTTGATTGAGTTGATGAGAATTAATGAATCAGATTCTACTCTAGAAAGAGAAAAACCATGGGAGTGACTGGGTGATAATCCACTAAGAAAGGTAATAGATTCAGCCTGAAGAGAGTCACCTAGCCCGAGGAAAAAAATGAAAGTCAGATACACCGAACCGATCATGTCCCTCACAGCCCCTCCACTACGCATGAGGCCATATTTTCATGATCCATCGATGTTCAAAAGAAGGCCTCGTGCTGGAGGAATCCACCTCACCCAAATGTCGTGGGAGAGCCTCCCTGGTTCTGGTATGTCCTCACTGCTACCCACTGACATCCATCGAAGAGAGGGAGAGAGCTTCCACTGACTGAGTAACGGAGCAAGTTCCATGACCAGAGCCCTATCCCAGACTTTAAAAGCTAAACGAGATCTAACGGATCCCTTGATTCTGGCCTTATTCTGAGCGGACCATATAATCCAACACCCAACAATGAAGAGAGTCGATTGGGCCATTCATTCCTGGGAAATATTGTCCGAGCCAAGAAACCAATAATACAGGAATGAATAACCTGAAATCCCATGGACGATTCTTCTAGTGAAGCAACCCAGATCCTACCAGATGGTGAGAACCCAGTCACTGAGGAAGAATAGGTGCTCGCTGGACTCAACATGGGGGATACGACAACATTCATAGCGGGAAGTGAGGGTGACCCCTTTGCATCCCCCCCTCATCTATGGGTAAAGAATGATTGTGGAGATGCCAAACCAGAAAGTTATATTTAGCAATAAAGTACTTACACCATAACACAGCACCCTAAATATCTGAGGTAGACCCTTTATGCATATAGAGATGATATACTTTTGAAGAGAGCATCCCAAATGAAGATCCAGTAAACACCAACCGGTCCAGTTTAGAGGAAGAAGTAATACCTTAAAGTACCAACTGCTACTGAGGGTTGAGAATATCCTAGGTAAAGGTAGGGAAATTGATCACCTTAGAAAATGTGATGTTAGGCACTGGGCAGCCAGGAAATTTAAGAGCGGACCCTACCAAGTTATCATTCCAGAAGCTAATTGTACCGACGCCCACAATCAATTTTGAGTGATGTTCAAGGTTGAGAAAGTGCTGATGGATAACCACACATATCTTGGTGCATTTACCATCAGAGGGTTCAAATAAAGGGTCGAATTTATGACTTGTGAAACTAGACCAAATATATTTCCCTTCCATAATATCCTGGGCCATCTTGTCTTAGAGAAAGGACATGGTGTCCCTGAAATTCTTGAGATTGATACCACCTTCCTCAGTAGCTCGTTCCATTCTATCCCATGACACCCGATGACATCTCCCCTCTACCTGGGCATCCCAAATAAAACTATCCATGATGCTCTAAATGGTGTGAATAACCAACTTGGGTACAATAGTGGTATCAAGAACATGCATAGTAATTGAGGTTAACACACTATTGACAAGGGTGAGTCGGCCTCTGAATGAGAAAAATCGATTTTTCTGGTTGATAATATGAGCAGAAATCTTGTCGAAAATTCCATCAAAGTGATGTATACGGATTCTACCCAAGGAAATAGGGGCCCCTAAGTAATCCATGGGAAACTATCTTCTAGAGATCCCCATCCTCACTTAAATTTTCTTTCCTCTTCTTTCCGAGCATATTTTAGAGATAAAAATACTACTCTTTCCACAGTTAATAAGTTGTCCACTCCAAGTACAATAAGTTTCTAGAATCTAGTTAAGATCCTGAATGTTTATGCTAGCTCCATTGCTAAAAATTAGAATATCATCATCAAAAAAATGGTGTGAGATCCCATTTAGGTTTGACTTGCACCTGAAAGGACAAACAATGCCATCATGACAGCTTCTATTAAGGTACCGGATAAATGCATCTTGAATCATAATGAAGACATTGGGGGAGAGGGGGTCCCCCTGTTTGAGACCATGAGAATATTTGAAGAATCCATAGTTTTTACCAAAAAAGGCGATAGAAAACCATGGAGATATAGTACACCTGAAGAAAATATCAACCATATTCTTAGAGAAGCCCATACATCTCATGACTCTAATGATGTAACTCCACTCAACCCTATCATATGCTTTATCCATGTCAAGTTGAACTGTAATGTTTGATCCTAGGACTTTTTTATACATATCACTAATCATTTCATAAGACATGTAAATGTCTATTTGAGTGTACCGACCATGAGACAAAACCTTGTTGTTCCTCTGAAACCCAAATGTGAAGAAAACTTGAAAGCCTTTCATTGATAATAACTGAATGGACATTATTAGGGAAGTTTCACATGCTGATAGGCCTGAATTATTTCAAAGAAGAGGGGTCTTTGACCTTGGGAATGAGCATAAGTGTGGTGGAACAAGACACTTGGGGTAATCCCCCTCCCTGGAAAAAAAATCACGGATCATATCCACCAATTCAGCCTTTAAGAGAGACCAAAACTATATATAGAAAGATCCTAGAAAACTATCCGGACCGAGGGCACTCTCATGGTTAAGAGAAGACACAGCCCCCCAAACCTCCTAATCGCCAGGAAGCCTCTCAAAGGTAGAATTAGTATCAGAGGAAACCACCTGAGGTATGTAGTCGAATAAAACACTATGACCACTAATATAACCACCCAACATGCAAGGGTTAGGATCCACAAGAAGAGAGTGAAAATGTGCCAAGGCCATACCTCTAACAACCTAGGGGTCATTGGTAAAAGAACTGCCTTCCAAGAGAATATTTGGAGCATTCCACTGTTTCTTTTCCCGAATGCAATCATGGAAGAAGGAATAGTTTCTATCTCCTTCTATAAGTCACTTCACCTTGGATATCTCTCGAGAAACTCTCTCTTGTTCTAGGAGAAGATCAGCAAGCCGATTTTTCAAACCAACCAACTTGATGAGAACATCATCATCCCACCACTCTTCAAGGACCACTTTAGTGTGTTCAATCTCATATTTGAGGCAATCAAGATCTAGAAATAGGGAAGGCCTGGAATTAGCCTAGATTCGGAGGTCTTCCTTTAACCATTGGAGCTTATGGTGAAACCCCACCCAAGAGCCAATGTACATGATTTTCTCCTAAGAAGAGTGAACCACAGAAGAGAAATTAGGATCGACCTCCCATCGACTGGAGTAAAGGAAACGGTCATTCTGAGAGAAACTACCTTACATGATGATGAGGAGAGGACAATGATCATAGACCTCATGCACCAAGTGTTACACCTTGGAATTCGAGAAATTAGAAATAAACTGGATATTAGAAAAGTGGCGGTCAAGTTGGCTCCACACCTGGTGCCATCATTTTTGGTTATTACACCATGTGAACTTGTCACATGAGTACCCCAAGTCAAGCAGGCCATTTTGGGATGAAAAGAATGAAAAATCCTACCTATCCTTCAAGGGATAAATCCCTCCACCTTTCTTTTCCATCAATTCAAGAATGGAATTGAGATTCCCTCCTGCTAACCAGGGCCCCGCACCCAGGTTGAAGAGACTCAGATCCTTCCAAAGATCACCTCTACCTTTCGGGTTCCATTTAGCATAAACAAATGAAAGGAAACAAGTGACTCTGCCAAACTGGATCTTTGATGAGACATGTTGACTTGAGGCTACAACCATATCCACAGATAGATTGTCATTCCAAAAAGACCAAATATGATTATTCTCTGGCGCCCCATGCATGAAATTCTTGAGGCCAAGCCTATGCGCAAAACCATATATTTTAGAGGAATGTTGTTTGTGATCTAAAATAGCCACCAATGATAATTTATAATGGCGAACCTCATAAGTGATGAAATCTATCTTCACCCACACCCCTAGGCCCCGGGAATTCCAAATGAGCATAGAAATCTTTGAAGGGAGGGGCATCTGGCTTTGGCCCCTAACACCGATGAGCTCTTAAACTGCGAGGAAGTAGAATCTTGATCTAGCTTGGCCTGTGCACGTGTATGTACACCACTAATAGGGGTTGAAAGTTCATTAGGATACATACTGGGATCCACATAAGAAAGATAAGTAAAACCATTTGAGCAGGAAATGTAGACCATGGTCGAGGGAAAGCGGGAGCCTGGAAAAAGGCACAAGTAAGAAACTATAGCTTTACCCTTACAGCATATAGGAGGAAAAGATTCCTAAGAAGGAGCCACTGGAAGCTGAGTCGGCTACTCGGGAGTTGACATATCAGATAGTCCTTTGGCTGGACAGGAACAAGAGCATCAGAACAAAACGTTGCCTATTCGGGACCCCCTAGAACGGGCATCTTGACCACCTGCTTAGAAACCATTAAACTTGGTGGAGGTGGAGGGGAGCAAAAGACCACCAAGTGTATGAAAGGGTTCCTAACAGCCATAGAAACCATCCTATCATTTATATATGAAGAGGGAGGCAAGGAATGAGCTACAGGATCCATCGAGGAAGAAGGAGCCGGAGAATAAAGGGTGCAATCCTGCAATGGAGGGAGAAGAGAAACAGCGAAGGAGCCCGAGTCTTCTTGTTGAGTATGCCCCGAAGGAGGGGGATTAGAAGAGACACCAGGCACATGATAAAGGACCTTGCGTAAAACCAGAAGGGAATGACCCTACAAGTGGAAAGATGAGAAATATCTAATAGGTGAGAGGTCGGTCACCGACTGCAACCAAGAGATAGTGTCACCAACTTTAATAATTATACGCCCAGGAAAGTGATGAGATATATCCATCTCAACACAAATCCTCACAATCCCCACATCTTGAAGTTTCATAGTCAGTTCATCCGCATGGAAAAAAGACCCAAGGTTGTAGCCTATGCACCGCAACAAATCACTATTGTGTAAGGGGAGAGGAAGGCCTGGTAGATTAATCCACACTACAAAAAAGGGTGAGTCCCTTCCAAAGTGGGCCTCTATCGACTAGAAGAAGAGATTAAACCACCATTTACCAAGGGACCGAGGGCTGAGAGACCAGGAACGGATGAAATCAGCATGGGAAGCCAACACAATGTAAAAAGCCTTCTTGTTGAAGAATGAAACACGGGCAGGTACCTACAACCCCCATGAAAGAAAAAAGTTCTAAAAAAGGGAGAGGAGAGCTTTTCCACCCCAAACCTTTCAAGGAGTGTCCACTAATGGGTATCCATAGCTGCGTCAAAAGATTCTAAGGGAAAGTCGATCACAGGAAAACCATCCAAAGAGGAAGTTCGAACATCGCCAAGATGAACCTCAACCAATGGAGGAAGAAGATCTGGCCTTGATGAAGCTATGAATTGAAGCAAATCCTTCAGGGAGGGATCCTTTAAGGGGAAATATGGATATGGTCCTGTAGATGTCGGATCCGAGAGGGCAGGAGCAGGAAAATGGAGAGGGGAAGGAAGAGAGGGGCCAATGGATGTAGGATTAGGCTTTTAAGAGACAACCATAAAGGACAAAGGTAGAGATTTGGGATGAGAAGTTTGAAAGTTCAGAGGCGCGTTCTCCATGGGAGGTAGATCTATCATTTTTCTCATGGTTTTGGGAGCGTTCTTTACATGATTTCCATGATCGGTTCATGATGGATGTTCTTGTCAATTGGAACTGAAACTCCATAATTGGAATAAAGTGGTATTTATATATTTCCATAACCATAAATTAAACTATTTATCATTTTTAATTCTTACATGAGGATTATTCATAAGTTAAAACATTTTTAATATTTTTTTAGGTCATTTTGGCGATTCTTCGATCGTAATCAACTCATTTGTTTCATAAATTGATAACATGCATACAAAAAGATTCGAGAACCTTATATAAGATATAATACATAAATTATAACCTATTTCAACCATAAAAATTGTTTCATGACCAGAAATTAAGGAATTAAATCAATTTGAAATTACATCATCCACGATGTCAGTTATTCGACACATCACAAACAATGTTTTTATTCCTTGAATAAGTGGGAGAGGAGAGGAATAATAATGATAAATTTTTCATGAACATGAGAAAATCAATAATATAAAATATTTTTGGATATTTCATGACTCTTGTATAAGAGGAGATGAGTAAAGAATAAGAAAATAAAGGAACTCAAAATAAAAGAATAGTTGAGAAATCCTTTAAAAAAATTCGGCAGCCTAATAGCTATGCAACAGGGTTTTAGAAAACATTAAAAAGAGATGGGACAAGGGTCACCCATCTAGAAATTAATAATAATACATAATTTATCAATAATAAAAATTAAATAAGAACATGGTATGTAAATCTGAAAGTTATACCATAAAAAATAGAACTTGAATGAAAAAAAAAGAAAGAAGTTGAGAATTCTATTATCTTGTAGAGTAACTCCTAGAACTTGAAGGTTGGGAACTAGGGGGATTGGGGACACATTGGGAGGACTACTAGGGAGGTAAGGAGGCTATAGATTCATTGATTAGGAATTTTTAATGAATGTAATGAAGGAATGGGTTGGTATTAATAACAAAAGTGAGGAAATATTTTATTAATTTCCAAGGGACACCTCATTAGTGGTATTTGAAAAACCACGGGCTTTCACATGGTATTTTCCCATGGTATTAGCCAATTGGGACATCTAATAACTTATTTTATATTACACAATTCTACCAGAATTATTACATCGTTAATGATGTCATTAAACACACTGAAACTCAAAACTAGATTTTTACTATTCACTAAAATATCAACTGTTTCAAAAAAAATCCCAAAAAATTACCCTTAACATTTTTCTACATGTAGAATTCAAAAATGAACTCCATTTTTTAAAAATAATTTTCTAAATACTATTAATTTATTTTTTAAATAAAAGCATACTTAATTCAAAAATTAGCAATTTTAATTCTATAATTGCTTTTATATCACATTAAAAAATTAACCAGGATGTCATTATCTTAAAGCCTTAAGAAAATAAAATAATAATAAAATTTACTATTCATTAGGGTCATATTGCTATTCATATTACTATTCATAAGGGTATGTTACTAATCCCCAAAAAAACAAGTTGGTTTCGTCAGAATCCAAATAACTTACTAATCACAATTGTAGATGACCATTTTTTGAAATTCAAAACAGAGAAGTAGTAAAATTATGTTTAAAGGTTAGTTATAATTATCTACTTAAAACAAAGTATCATGAATTTCAATTTATTTTTAGAATACCTTGGGGTGTTACAGATAAGCTTCACGAATATGTGATGGCATGATGGTAAATCTACAGGACTATGAGAATGTTTTCAGATGTGTTAAATATCACTGGAGCTTTGTGAATGAAGAAGCATCATAAACATGAATTGGGAGGTTCATGAAAAATCCAATGGGATCTTGGAAACATTACGAAATGTTGGGCCTATATATAGGCGCCTTTCCCCACTTCATTTTACATAAAAATAATTGGTGAAAAGGATAATTTACTCTAATTTCTTTAAGATCTACCTAATCAAAAAATCATCATAAATCAAGAATCCTTAATGATATTGATCATCACAAAAGGAGTGGATATGAACTGATTGAGGATAAGGAATTTCAAAAAAAAGTTTCATGAAGACCGAGTGTGTTCTGTGAAGACTATAAGCTTCACAAAGGTTGGGAGCTTCATAAAGACTGGTTTATTTGTGAAGGTAGGAAGCTTCAAAAAAGTTTTTGGGTTCATAAATGTTGTTATTTATTTGAAACATAAATGGGGTTTCATGAAGGATGTGATCTTCACAAATAATGGTGTTGAACATCTTGTTTAAGTGAATAGTGCATTCAATCGCATCAATTTAGAACATTATTGCAAGAAAAGTCACAGACTAGTCATAGACAAAGACTTAAATTCCAATCTATTAAAGCAACCTTAAATTCATTAAACTGAGTAAGAATTCTACCAATTAAGTGATCTAGGGGGAGTCTATGAATGTGTTTCAAGGGAGGAAATGAGCTATCCCAAAAATTGGTGCAAAGGCAATGTGCCTAGAACAGAGTTACAGTATCTGAACTTTTTTATTCCAAAACTAGTGAAGATTAGTGGATTTAGGTATGACCAAAACACTTTTGGAATATTATCCTTGGATTATACCTTAGTGGTGAACCAAGTAAAACTTTTGTTTTTTCCCTCTTCATGTGAATGTTTGATTACTACATGATTCTATCAGATAGATTTTACAAGTTCCTACCAACATGGGAACAAGATCTGTGTCTTTAAAAGAAAAATTGACACTCTGATTCACCCCTCCCCTCTCAGGGTGTTTTGGGGTCCTACAAGGTTGAGTCAACCTTTTGAAACTAGGATGATAAAACTTTAGTGATGTCCTTAGAGATATTTTAATAAATATGTCTAGGAATATCTCTAACGATAAGTCTAAGGATGAGTCAAATTTTAGTAAAATGCCCTAGAATGTTGGTAAAGGATTGAGAGAGTGGTTTCCAAGAAATTATATACCTATCTAGATACTACAAGTGGATGTCTCAAAGTAATAGGAATATGTTTTGACTATGGAAAATAAGGACACATAGTAAGTAACTTCAAAGTGAAAATGAAAAAAAAGGTTCAGTTAACATAATGGATGGGAATATTGGTCTCTCTAAAGTATTATAAAAAATTTAATGTTTTAAGTGTGGAGAATATGTAAATTATTAAAATCAATGTCTTAAAGGTAAATCTCATGATAAAAATCAGAAAATTTGTTAGATTAATGGTTTTACTACTGATGATTAAGAAACCATGAACAACGCATGAAAGGTATGTGTTATTCTAATAGTATTTTTTATAATAACAATTAAATTGATTTTGATGAATGTTAATACTTTATTCGTATTCCATATTTTTGGAAAGGAGTATTAACGAATAATATAATGAATCCTAGTCTATGGTTTGAGAAAGAAGTGGGGTTTTTAAAGTGTATATGTATTGGTATTCAAGAATTATAAATCATAAGGTATATGTTTTTTATTAAGGATTTTCAAAAATTATATTGAATGGTGCTGATGACCTAGAAAAGTGACTTAATGGAAAGGTCAAATTTTTATCAAGGGAAGGTAACCCTTGATGAATTTTTGATGTTGATAAAATTTTGTTTATCTTGGATAAAGAGATGATTGATATGGATAAAGTTAATTGGATAGTATTGATGACCTTAAAACTGATAAAGGATTTGTTGAAAAGTGGTTTATGTTATCATTGATGAAGTTTAGATCATTTTTGGATTCAAGTAATATATCCAATAATCTATGTTCTATGAAAGGAATCAAAAAGTGTGTATGCTTTCAATATGGATTTATAGTAATTTAGGTTATTACCATGTTTTTGAAAAATAAATGATAAAGGTATTCACATGTTTGGTATGTGGAAAACAAGAGAAACCTTATGATATATGGGGGATCATTGTTAAGTTGATTTTTAGAAATTTAGTAACCTTCTTTCTAAAGTTTTTTATTTTCTTATTTCAGAAGGGTTATAAGGTTATCCATTTATGGAATGGTTTGAGTTAAAATTTAGATGAGGTTTTAGAGATTAAATTATTATCTCACCATAATAGGATTTATACATATTTTTTAACATGTTCTATCCATTTTTCTATGATTATAACTAAAGATAGATGGAATGAATTATCATTCTACTTATGGATCTTGTGATCTGTTAGTGCTTTAGGCATAACAAATTCTCCTTTATTTTGTGGATGAAGAGATGAAGTGGATATTGGTCAAACATAACCAAAGGGTGAGATTGTGAATATTAAATTCCATGAAATCAAGTAATTATATCTCCTTGTGAAAAATCTTCAACTTTAGGAAAAGGTTCTTAAAATAAAATTTTGTCTCATTGTCATCAGTTTTTATGATATCAATGAACTTTTTCAATCCTCTTTGGTTTATGGATTTGTTATCATTAACTTTCTTCTGACCATATTATCTATCATTCTCTATCAGAACTAGATAGGTAGATTTCTCTTTCATGTCCATGTTTTCACTTCTCACATATGCTTTCCTATGTAGAAACCCAGTTATGAGTTACTTTGGGGAACTATTATGTTCCAAACATTCCTTTTTTTAAATAAAGTTTTATTAATAATTTTTACGATGTGAATTTTATAAAAGGAACTTTCATATACTAAACATTTAACATCCCAAAATAATTGTTAGGTCATAATTCATTTTAAGGGGGGTAGAATATAACACCCTGAGTTTCTATGAATTAATTTTTTTGGATAAATTAAAATTATTCGATGGATTGAATATCACAACACACCAAGCTAAGATTTATTTATATGAAACACCAAGTTAATATTATTCTATACCCAACACTTAGATTATATTTTGGTACATGTAACACTATTTTTGTCACATCCCATGTTTTGAATCGGATAAAATACCAAGGTTTTTGAACTTTTTCTTTTATCAACGGGTCAGTTTTAAAAACCGAGCTTCGGAGTGAGGTCCTGAGTTTTGGAACCGTTATAAGCGGTGATATCGGACTGCTCACGTTAGGTTTAACCATGCGGGTCAAACCGTGCTCTTGGGTGAGTTTAAGTTTTTGTTTAAAATTAAAATAAAATAAAATAAAATAAAATAAAATAAATAAAAACCTAAACTAACTCTCCCTCACCCTCACTCGGCAGAACCCCCCACGGCTCACCTCCCTCCTCTTCCGTGAGCCGCGCGTGACCCCCCTCTCCCTCTTCTCCTCCCTCGGCCAACCTCGTAGTAGCCAGACCACCAGCGCGGCGGTCCCCTCTCCCTCTCCTCCCTCGGCCGACCCCGCAGCAAACGCCTAAAGCGGTTCGAACCGAACCGTTGTAGTGCGCAACGGCCCGACACGCGACCTCCTCCTTCTGCTAATGATTTCATCCAGTTTTCTTCACCTTTCGGATTCGATCTTCCACGGTAAAGTCTTTATATGCGTCCTTAATCATCGTTTTGACGATTCGTTCCTTTTTTCAGTGCCCGTTTGGTTTGGCAGGATTTAGGGTTTTTGTGGTAACCCAAATTTTTGGCTTTCTTTCTATTTTAGGGCATGTAAATGATTCCTTGGGACTCCTTAATGCACGTTCCGGAAACTGACGCCGAAGGCGAAGCGATTCGGGTTGTTTTGGACCATCGGTGTGGTTTCGGGGTAAGGATTTCACCTCTTTCTTTGTTTCTCACTTGTTAAATTTGGGGCTTTTGATGTTTATGAGTCCCTGGTTTGTCGTTGGCAGTGCGTTGGGATTCACGGTGTGGTTCACCTTCATTTTGGTTTGTCGCCAGCACCTGAGGTAAGGGTTTATTATTTCTGGTTGGTTTTTCCTTGCCTAAATTGGTTTATCTTTGTGTCTTAAGGTTCGTAGTGGTTGTATTATAGTGTGTTGGATGTTTTAGCATGGTTTCGAGTCGCCAGAGTCTAGGAGACTTTCCTACGCAGGCATAGGTATGTATTTACATGTATGTGTGTTCCCCCAGCATGCATATATTTATCCATGGCAGCGAATATACACGTATGGGGCTAGTTGTCCCCATTACATATATAAAAAGAGCATGCGAAGGTGAGCGGAGATAGGTGTATGTGTATAAGAATATGTGTAAGGATCCTCTTGCGCACAGTCATGGCCATGCGGAGCGTGTTCATAGAGGCTAGGTGTCCTTATACGTATGTGAAATCACATATGCCTCGTGGGGGAGCAGCAGCGGCTCTTAGTTAGAAAGCACCACGAGCTGGAGTGGACGGATGGATCCACCTTGAGGTAAGTTCCATATCCTTTCCCTTTAAATTTAAGTAAATTAATAGTGGGTTTAATATTACACTGCCTTAGCATTTTAATTATGCAAGTTTAGTTCCAATTAAATGCTTCTATGAAAATTGTTTGAATTGCAGTAATAAGATAAAAGGGGTTTCTTGGTCACTAAACAAACGATTTAATAATAAAACCCTTCTTTTGAGGTGTGCTGCCTTCAATCTAAAAATGTAGCGATAGCGTTTCATGATTTCCTTTTTTATTTCTTGGATTCTTAATTTTGTTAAGTGTTGAATGCGTTTTAAAATAAATGTTAAATATCACCAAATGAATTGTTTGATAAAGTAATGACATTTTTTCTAATAAAACTCCTCCAATGAAGGTGAGCTGTCTTCAAGATAAAAATTTAGTAGTAGATTTTTGTGCTTGCTTTCTTAAATGTCATATGACTCTTTATACTTGACATTATTCCTGATAAATGACATGCTTGTACATGTACCTTACTAGTTACCTCAAATGACGTTGCTTCTTGAAAAATAATAAATGAGCCATGACACCTCTTAAGTTCATGGCTTAACATGTAATTGGAACTTTTAATATTGGGTTTCTACCCTCTTCCCTTTACTTCGGCGCTTATGTCATTCCATGTCTTGTGCCGCTTGTCGCAACCTTTCGGCGATGCCTCATTATCTCTTATTGAAATTCTTGGGTGGCTCGCTCATGCCCATTGTGGCCTTCGTTTATGGTGAAGCCCATCCTGGGTGCTCGCTTTGCCTCTTGGCCACCCCCTTGGGTGTGCCCCACCTAAACTCCCCCCTTTTTCCATGTTCTTTAAGTTATAAATGTAACGCGATAGTTTGAATTGAATGCCTAGCTTGAACAAGTTTGTTAGCTTGTACTGTTTTTTTTTAATGTCATTAATATCCTCTCATTGAGGCATGTTGGTGCCATATACTTTTTTTACCTTCTATTTCTCATGCAAGTGCCAGAATACTAATTAAAGATAATTAATTATGAGAATTAATTAGGAAAAGTTGAGAACGAATTTGGATGATTAAATGTGAAGAATTAATTATGAAATGGGAATTGTGTCGACTGATTAATTAATTGATAAATGGTAATAAATAAATGAGATTCTGGGTCCTACACATGGCATTCTAGACCAATTTAAAAGTTGGGTTTGGACATGGCGTTCCTTCCCAATGGTTATCCAATCTTGTGATATAGGGTGTTAGACATGGCGATATACACCAAATAATTATCTAGGTGTTAAACATGGCGATTTACACCAAATGTGATTCGGGGTGTTAGACATGGTGATCTGCACCAAATGAGAATTGGGGTGCTTGACATGGCGTTCAATACCAAACAAATGATAATAATGATTTATGAAAAGAATGAGAGATGTGGTTAAAACCAGATTGAAATGTGATCAAATAAAGAAAGGTAAGAATGAATGGATTCCCAATCTGAGTTGAAATGATAAGTGAATAAATAGAGTAAGTGAGCAAAATGATAAAAAGTGTTTTTATGCTTGAACCAAATGTAATTGTGTTGTTTTAAGCAGGTTCTTATTCCGGCTATGGGCCGACACAGGTATTGTTGTCAGGTGTCCTTTTTGGAACCTAGACGGGCATTTATTTTTTGTATTGTATCGTTATTGTTTGGAAATATGAGCACACTGTTTAATTATATTTCATTGTCTAGAGTGGGCTAGACCCTGGTGGTTCCGGCCTACTGAGATATATATCTCACACCCTACTCTGGCCGCCATTGCACTTGGGTACCCGAGTAGATTCTATTTGGTTGCAGGGCCTTGTCATTGTTGTTTCTTGTATTTGGAGTTAGGAGCAAAGGACCGAGCTAAGGCTCGGGATGCTTATGGAGATCTTCCTCGGCATGAGACTTTTGTTTATTTACTTCCTGCATTGATGTGTAATTATGTTGCATGGTTTACTGCTTCCATTGTATTATTAGCATGTCATGCATGCATCTTCTATATAAACTGAAGTTTTCCAATTTTATTCAAACCTTATAAATGAAAAATGTTTTCCGCTGTTTTATTATTATTTACACTACTTTCATTTTTGCTGCATTTTGTCCTTTTTATTCACTTTGATAAGAGGGTATAGTCTCCCCCCTGACTTACCTTACACCCTCACCACTAGTCGGCAACCTCTGGTGTAAGGGGAGACGCGCTTGAGGCCATGTCGCGGGTCGGCTCGGGTGACCAGTTTAGGGTCGACCCGGGTTGGTTCATGACGAAATGGTATCATAGGGTCCATTTTTTTTCTTTGTCTTTCTATTTTTGGGATTGGTAGACAGGAGACTAGGAATGTGTCGGCACTTGGGTTAATAGTCATGCTTGGGACAGATCACCCCACGTACGGGAAATGACCAAGTGACCAGGGTTGGGATTGTTGTTCATGCTTTTCGATATTACAGTTGATATGATTTCACCTAGAGTGATTGGTGTAATTTCTACTGCTTATGGTTTATGAGCATTATAGTATTTAACCCTTAACCTGTTATGGTAAAGACAAAGCATTGCATGCATCATAATAGGCACTTAGAGATTCCCATGTCATGCATATATATCATTCCATGTAGTTTCATTAGTAGTATGCTTGCTGGTATGTATTTTGTGCCTTGAATATTCTATGTATTGTACTTGTTTACCTTTCCCTTTTTGATAACATGTTTTAGTTGTAGATCTAACATGCTTGAGTGATAATATGTCATTCTTTTGTGCCATGCTTCTGTGTTATATCGTGTTTCTAATAGTTTCAGCATGTTACTCTGTGTTTACTTCTTATGATGGCATGTCTTGCTTTAGTTTTACCTGGGTTGTAAATGAACGGGAACCAATTCTCAATTGTAAGGAATATGGGTGAATTACAAATGGAAAGGGATAACCCATATATTAAAACCATTCTGATCATGATATAAATACATTTGTGGGGCTATTGATAAAAATGTAAAGTTGTGGAAATTAAAATGCGAAAGTAAATATGGTTTTGATAAAAAGTGGGGTCAATTTTCAATCCATGAAGTGTTGGGCGCTTCATGAATTGGGAAATGACAACCCATATTAACTGTAAAGGCTTGATGTATTGTGAAATGATTAAATGGAAAGGTTGTTTGACTTCTAAATTGAAAGGTTTTGGCTAACTGTTAAATGTGCAACTGGACCCGAGTAGGTCAGTTGAAAAGTGTTGTATGAGATGACCCGGTTGAGGTGTTTAAAATTTTAAAAGGGATTTGAGTAACTTCTTGGGACTGCTTTTTGAAGAACCCGTGATGATTAAAATGGGACCCTCGTAGGCCGCCTCTTCGGTTAAATGGTTTTGTTTTTCTCTTTTGATTGATAAAGATGGGATGTCTATGAATGTTTAATGTTTTTAAAAGGAAGTTTTGTTGTGCGAAACTTGCATGTTTTCTTGATGTATGGTTGGAACTTTGAAATAATTAAAGTTTAAATGAGATAAAAAGTAAAGGTCTTGGTAATGGAACCCGTGGTGGTGTGTTGAAACCCTAGTGTAAGGGGTAGTTTTGAGAATCTCGTCGAGTTGCCTTGGAACGGGACCGTAGGTGTCTCCGTAGGAGTTATTTTCCTTAGCAGTGTCTTGATGATTAGCTTTTGAGCCTAGAGACTTTGTTTCGTGTGACCCGGTGTTAGGGTCGATGTTTGATCTTCGTAAGGGTCTATCCTGTGGTTGGTAGCACCCTTAGCATTTTAATGCTTTTCTTGTACCGTGGGTTTTCTGACGTGAGGTGTTGTTCGGGTGTCGTTGTCCCTAGTCAGACTCCCCTAGCTCAAATTGACACCTTTGTTCGGAAGTGTGGTCATGTTTTCCTTGACCTTTGTTTCGGGCTTGAGAATCATGTAGTGCTCTTTTCCAGCAGGTTATACAATCTCAAGTAAGTGTCGTCGTGGTGTTTTGATTGGGAAATGAGTGTTGGCTCAGATTATAATGGCTTATGTGTCACTTTCCTAACAAATGTTCGATCATGTTTTAGACGTTTGAAGATGCAACATGACCCTTTGTGTAAGACTTCTTGAATAGCATAGGATGGGTGAGGGTTACGTTGTTCCTAAAGGCTTCTCAGGGATGAGAAGTTCTAAGGTGGGGAGGTTGTCACATCTCATGTTTTTAATAGGATAAAATACCAAGGTTTTTGAACTTTTTCTTTTATCAACGGGTCAGTTTTAAAAACCGAGCTTCGGAGCGAGGTCCTTAGTTTTGGAACCATTATAAGTAGTGATATTGGAATCCGCGTGGTAGGTTTAACCATGCGGGTCAAACTGTGCGCTTGGTTGAGTTTAGGTTTTTGTTTAAAATTAAATTAAAATAAAATAAAATAAAAACCTAAACCAACTCTCCCTCACCCTCACTCAGCAGAACCCCCCACGGCGCACCTCTCTCCTCTCTCGTGAGCCGCGCACGACCCCCCTCTCCCTATCCTCCTCCCTCGGCCAACCTCACAGCAGCTGGACCACCAGCGCGGCGGCCCCCTCTCCCTCTCTTCCTCCCTCGGCCGACCCCGCAGCATCCACGCAAAGCGGTTCGGACCGAACTGCTACAGTGCGTAACGGCCCGAAACGTGACCTCCTCCTTCCATGGATGATTTCGTCCAGTTTTCTTCACCTTCTGGATTCGATCCGCCATAGTAAAGTATTTAGATGTGTCCTTCATCCTCTCTTTGATGATTCGTCCCTTTTTTCGGTGCCTGTTTGGATTGGCCGAATTTAGGGGTTTTGTGGTAACCCGAATTTTTGGCTTTCTTTTGGTTTTAGGGTGTGCGAATGATTCCTTGGGACTCCTTGATGCACATTCCGGAAACCATCGCTGAAGGCGAAGTGGTTCGGGTGGTTTTGGACCGTAGGTATGGTTTCGGGGTAAGGATTTCAGCTCTTTCTTTGTTTTACACTTGTTAAATTTGGGGCTTTTGATGTTTATGAGTCCCTGGTTTGTCTTTGGTAGTGTGTTGGGCTTCGCGGTGTCGTTCGCCTTCATTTTGGTTTGTCGCCAGCACCTGAGGTAAGGGTTTATTATTATTGGTTGGTTTTACCTTGCCTAAATTGATTTATCTTTGTGTCTTAAGGTTCATAGTGGTTGTCTTATAGTGCGTTGGAGGTTTTGGTGTGGTTTCGAGGTGCCAGAGTCTAGGAGACTCACCTACGCAGGAATAGGTACGTATTTATATGTACGTGGGTTCTCCCAGTGTGCGTATATTTGTCCATGGCAGCGAATATACATGTACCGGGCTAGTTTTCCCCATTTAATATATAAAAAGTGCCTGCACAGGTGGGCGGAGACAGGTGTATGTGTATAAGCATATGTGTAAGGATCCTCTTGGGCATGCTCATGGCCATGCGGAGCGTGTTCATAGAGGCTAGGTGTCCTTATATGTATGTGAAATCACATATGCCTTATGGGGGAGCAGCAGAGGCTCTTAGTTAGAAATCTCCAAGAGTCGGAGTGGACGGATGGATCCACCTTGAGGTAGGGTCCCTCTCCTTGCCCTTTAAATTTAAGTAAAGTAATAGTGAGTTTAATATTGCACTTCCTTAGCATTTTAATTATGCAAGTTTAGTTCTAATTAAATGCTTCTATGCAAATCGTGTGAATTTCAAGAATAAGATAAAAGAGTTTTCTTGGTCACTAAACTAACGATTTAATAATAAAACCCCTCTTCCGAGGTGCGCTGCCTTCAATCTAAAAATGTAGCGATAGCATTTCATGATTGCCTTCCTTATTGCTTGGCTTATTAATTTTGTTAAGTGTTGAATGAGTTTTAAAATAAATTTTAACTATCACCAAATGAATTGTTTGATAAAGTAATGACATGTTTTCTAATAAAACTCCTCCAATGGAGGTGAGCTGTCTTCAAGATAAAAATGTAGTAGTAGATTTTTGTGCTTGCTTACTTAAATGTCTTATGACTCTTTATAATTGACATTATGCTTGAAAAATGACATGCTTTTACATGTACCTTACTGGTTACCTCAAATGACATTTCTTCTTGAAAAATAATAAATGAGCCATGACACCTCTTAAGTTCATGGCTTAACATGTAATTGGAACTTTTAGTGTAGGTTGTTTACCCTCTTCCCTTTACTTCAGCGCTTATGTCATTCCACGTCTTGTGCTGCTTGTCGCAACCTTTCGGCGATGCCTCATTATCTCTTATTGAAATTCTTGGGTGGTTCTCTCATTCCCATTGTGGCCTTCGTTTATGGTGAAGCCCATCCTGGGTGCTCTCTTTGCCTCTTGGCCACCCCCTTGGGTGTGCCCCGCCTAAACGCCCCCCTTTTTCCATGTTCTTTAAGTTATAAATGTAACGCGATAGTTTGAATTGAATGCCTAGATTGAATAGGTTTTTTATCTTGTACCATTTTTTTAATGTCATTAATATCCTATCCTTGAGGCATGTTGGTTCCATACACTTTTTTTTACCTTCTATTTCTCATACAAGTGCCAGAATGTTGATTAAAGATAATTAATTATGATAATTAATTAGGAAAAGTTGAGAACGAATTTGGATGGTTAAATATGAAGAATTAATTATGAAATGGTAATTGTGTTGACTGATTAATTAATTGATAAATGGTAATAAATAAATGAGATTCTGGCTCCTAGAAATGGCGTTCTAGACCAATTTAAATGTTGGCTTTGGACATGGCGTTCCTTCCCAATGGTTATCCAAGCTTGTGATATAGGGTGTTAGACATGTCGATCTACACCAAATGAGAATTGGGGTGCTTGACATGGCGTTCAACACCAAACGAATGATAATAATGATTTATGAAAAGAATGAGAGATGTGGTTAAAACCTGAGTGAAATGTGATCAAATAAAGAAAGGTAAATATGAATGAATTCCCAATCTAAGTTGAAAAGATAAGTGAATAAATAGAGTAAGTGAGCAAAATGATAAAAAGTGTTTTTATGCTTGAACCAAATGTACTTGCGTTGTTTTAAGAAGGTTCTTATTTTGGTTATGGGCCGATGCAGGTATTGTCGTCATGTTTCCTTTTTAGAACCTAGACGGGCGTTTATTGTTTGTATTGTATCGTTATTGTTTGGAAGTACCAGAAAACTGTTTAATTATATTTCATTTTCTAGAGTGGGATAGACCCCAGTGGTTCCGGCCTATTGAGATATATATCTCACACCCTACTCGGGATGCCATTGCACTGGGGTACCCTAGTTGATTATATTTGGTTGTAGGACCTTGTCATTGTTGTTTCTTGTACTTGGAGTTAGGAGAAAAGGACTGAGCTAAGGCTCGAGATGCTTATGGAGATCTTCCTCGGCTTGAGTCTTTTGTTTATTTACTTCCTGCATTGATGTGTAAGTATTTTGCATGGTTTACTGCTTCCATTGTATTATTAGCATGTCATGCATGCATCTTCTATATAAACTAACGTTTTCCAATTTTATTCAAACCTTATAAATGAAAAATATTTCCCGTTGTTTTCTTATTATTTACACTACTTCCATTGTTGCTGTATTTTGTCCTTTTTCTTCACTTTGATAAGAGGGTATAGTCTCCCCCCTGACTTACCTTACACCCTCGCCGCTAGTCGGCAACCTCTGGCGTAAGGGGAGACGCGCTTGAGGCCATATTGCGGGTCGGCTTGGGTGACCGGTTTAGGGTAGACCTGGGTTGGTTCGTGGCAATTTTTTTCTTGTGTTACACATAATTCATAATTCTTTCAATAGCTTGTGTTACACGCAACATCAAGTTTTATAGAACTACAATATACTATTTATATTATTATTAAAATATTATTATAGTTATCACCTAGCCATTGGAATGGAGAGTATGAAAGGGATTAAATAAATTACTAAAATATTTTTATTAATTTTTATAAAATTAATTCTTTTGTAACTAATTTGTTAGAAAGTCAATTAATAACTATTTGAAAATAAAGAAACTCTTTTTCTTAAAAAACTATTTTCCATGCACAAACATGTTTTATCTTAATAAATTAAACATACCAATTTTGATGAATTATTTTAATGTGATTTATATATTATATATTCAATAAACTATTTAACTTTCATATTATTTATTTTCTAGACAATAGATAATAATAAATCCAATTTTACTTATAAAGAGATGTATATTTCTAAGAGGAAGTTTTACCGTATTTTAATGGGAGACTTGTTTTAAAACTAATTTTTAAAACTTTTATAATTTATATTTGAAAAAATAAACTTAATTTTTGAAATATTAATATCAAAATTTACTTTGGTTATATTTTTGATACTTTTCTGAGAAGTTTCAATTTTTGATGAGTAGTGAAAAACCCCAAATTTTAATTGAACATTTCATTTTTCATCTAATTCATTTTATAGGTAAATTATAATTTAAATTATTTTTAAAGTATAATTAGTTAAATTATACATCAATAAATCCAATTTATGTAATTTTAATCAATTTCACATTGAAATTTAATATAAAAACATTTTTAACTTTTTAACTTTTTACATTAAAAACCTATTGTTACATTCCATCTATCAGATTAATTTTAAATTAAATTATACCAATTATGTTATTAGAATTTATAAAAATTGATTCTATATTTTGAATCATCATAATTTATAATTTCTAGTAAGTTCAACTTAGTTTTTGACAAAAAAAAATATTAGTGAAAGCTATAAAAATTAATTACCGCGATTAAGAGAAAAACAAGTTTACTTAGCAGTTAAACTTTAAACTTAAGGGGAAAATGAACTAGACACTTTTACAAAAGAAATTGGATATGAATTTTTATACCATTTACTATATTGGATCAAAAATGGACTATTATTATAGGCACGTGATATAAGTTATACCTCTCAATAGTGTTTACCTTTTTGTATTTACAAGAATGTTACTCCTCCTCCACTATAAAAGGGTACTCAACCCCCTTACTTCTTCAAACATCTCAATCCCTTTGTGACATAAAAACCCTTCCAAAATAAGATCCCAAATTACATTATATCAAACTATAATCCTCAATTTTTTTGTAAATCAAACCAATTAAGTCATTTGGTGAAAACCAAAAGGAGTTACCTAAAGAATAAGTAACATTCTTCAACGAGAAATTTTGTTTTATTTATTTCTCCACCCATTCAATCATAATTATATAAAGATTATATAATAAAAAAATTATAATAAATATAATTATATGTTGTTAAGTTAATTTTAATACATTAACCTTTACACACTTTCGTCAAATGGGATACACAGTCATCATTCGTGTGAATGGCAGACTACTGTCTCGTGAACTAATATCGCTTGTTTTTTCATTACCACCTCTTAAGGTTGGGAATAATGACAGAGTTACTATTTTTATGCTATATATGTTATATTTATGATTTATTTATTCTTATTAAATTATTATATAACACATACCTTCATTATTTCAATTTTTTGGGAATACGATAACTTCGTTTGTGAATGTGTGGACTATCGCCTCCCCAAAGAGATGTGATTCGTTAACACTTTACATGGAATAAATTAAGGATGGGTTTAATAAAAATATGTGATATATATATATAATAATAATTATACTATAAATAATATATATATATATATATAATTTACTTTTCTTTCTTTCAAAATATGATAAGAAAATAGAAAAAGTGCTCATGCGTACGTACGGTCTACCATCTCCATGAACAATGTATTTCATTTACTATTTATATATTTTATAGATGATTATAAATATATATATACTAGAAATTTATTATATTTATATCATGGTTTAAATTATTTAAATTATGAAATCATGATCAAATAAAAAGGACCAAAAATAATAAGTCAAAACATATATGTAAAACAAAGCAGACATTTCCTAAAACGTAACTTTAACATGGAATTATTAATAAATGGGTAATATAAAGTCATAATAAAATAATATATGGTATGATATATAATAATATAGTTTTATGGTAGATTTATAATAAACTTATATTCATTATACAAGAGTTTTTAACATGTATGAAGAAATTCAAGACTTGAGGTAAGGGGTTTCGTCTCAATTTACATTCCATTGAGACTTATTCGTTATTATACACCTAATTACTTTTATATGTTTTATATACTAACCTATGACATGTTATATCATTAATTTTCATTATTTAATAATATTAAAAGTTTTAATTGATGTTATTCTTTCACGGATCTCAAGATTAAAAAGTTACTCTCAAGTAGTAAGGGGATTTCTAATCATGCTTTTATTTCTGTGAGACTTGTGTCATATTCACCACTCATTTCTTTCGTGTGGTGTATATAATGACCATGAATGTTTTCAATGATTATTATTTATAAATTTATGGTTATTTATATATATATTTTATTATATCTCTTTTATGGGTGTCACGGTTCAAAAGCATCCAAATCTATAAGGTAATTTTGTCACAATTTTCCCCTTTGAGACACATGTTATGTTATGCACCTATATTATTTTATGAGGTGTATATACTTCCCATTTACATGTTAAATCATGAATTTTATTGTTTCCATGATATTTTAAGATTAATTTAATTTTATTCACTCAATGGTATTGTGATTAAATTTTACCAAAGTCATAAAGATTTATGTTATAATCTTATCATTTATTGGGATTGTTTATGATTAAGTCTCCAATATTGAAATATCATGATATTACCCTCAATAATTTGGATGAATTTTGTTATCCTTTTCTTATTAATGATATCTTCATAAAATGTTACCATTTATCCACTCTTTGGTACTTAAGACAATTAAGAAAATATTTTTAATAAAATATGACTTTATTTCTCAATTCAGTGAGAAATCTGTGTTCTTTCAAAAAAATGTTTTATAAAAAATTAAAAAAAATTTAAATGATATTTTAAGATAATTTTAAACAAAAATAATTTTTTTAAATAATTCATGCTTTGAAAAGTGTTTACAATGGTTTTAAAATAATTCTTTATAAGTTTTCAAGGTTAATTCCAAAGAAAAAGGTTTTCAAAATGTCTTATGTTTTAAAAAGAATTTTTCAAAGTGGGAAGGATATTTTCTTCAAGAAATATTTTGAATGGTTTTTAAATATTAATTCATAAATTTTTAAATTATTTTTTAAATAAAATGATTCTAAAAATGTTTCATGTTTGAAAAAGTGTTTAAAATGGTTTTCAAATATACCTTTATAAGTTTTAGAGGTTATTTCCAAAGAAAAAGGTTTACAAAATGTTTTATGTTTTAAAATAGAATTTTTTAAAGATATAAGGATACCTTCCTCAATAAATTTTTTAAATGATATTTCAAAATTATTTTCCTTCTAATATGATATTAATTGGTGTAACTCATGCCTTACTGGAATATAATCCAAAGACACCATTATTATTCTTTATTTGAATGGTTTATGTTTAAGATGACAATTTTTTTATAAAATCCTTTTCTCTTATATGGGTTATACCATTATAAAATGATTACTAAACCCACTTCCTTTCATGGTTTATTCTGTAATGAAATGATTCTGAAACCTGTCTCTTTTCCATAGGTTATAATGTGATGAAATTTTTATGATACCCATTTCATTTCATGGGTTATGATATAATGTTTATCAAACCCGCATTTTTTATGGGTCATGATATGATGAATGTTTTATTATATTGTGGTACATGTATCTATTATTTCATTATGTGAAGTGTGTGGCCTATATCTCCCTCTAATGCATTGGGTAATGATAAATATTTTACGAGCACAAAGGGTACACAGGGGTGAATCCCAAGCTCAAAAAAAGAGTGTACATGGGAGGGAATCCTAATCCCATAATAATAGGGTACATAGGAGTGAATCCCAATATCTTAATAAATGTTACATGGAAGGGAATCCCAATCCCTTAAAAAGGATGGTACATGGGCGGGCATCCCAAGCCCGCAACAAGAGGGTACACGGGAGGGAATCCAAAGTATGAAGCAAGATGGTATACGAGAGGACATCCCAAGCCTAAATTAGGTACACATGTGATTATACCAATCCTAAAATTTTATTAAGGACTTGGTATTTATACATGACATAATATTTTCTCTGCATATATGCATGCCACAATTTCATGTTGTATTCCTATGTTATTCTCTCATTTCCCATGTTCTTTCATCCCCTTATGATTCGTGACTTATGAACTGCCAATATTTATGTCATAACTAATTATTATGTTATTTTATATGTATGGTTTGATATTAAAAATTTTTAGCATGTTATCATACCCTTACTCTCATGTTATTCTTATGTATCTCCTTTATTTACCCATTTTGAGTATCAGAGCTCACCCTTTCTTATGTTTCCTTTACACGGGTTATGAAGAAAGTTTTTAAGTAGGATTGATATATGGTAATATATTTATGGGAGACATTTAATATATTTCACCAAGTTATAATATTATGTTTCCATTTTTCCAAAGACACTAAACTATTACGGTCCTCAGGCATGTACATTTGTATTATGCAGAATATTCATCTAAAATGATGTAATATCTATGCATGTTAAGCCTGGGATGCTATAAATTGGGTGATATATTAATTTTAAAAAATAAATATGATCCCATATGTATCACATATATTCATTAATTTTATCCTTATTACATTTTATTTAAATCATAAGTGAAAAATGAATCACATTGCTTCACGGGGCGGTAGTTCACCGTACACACGAGCGACATTATCGTATTTGAAACAGAATGAAATGTAAAAAGGTATATTTCATAATAAAATTAAATAAGTATATTAATATAATAAATATCATATAAATTTGTTAAATCCATAATTATATCCATATTTTAAAGGCATTGATCGAAAACGAGCTATATCTATTCGCAAGGCGGTAGCCCGGCATATACATGATCGATGATTTTATTTCTCATTTCATGGAAGTTGAAATGGATAAATATTATACCATAAATATAATAAAATCTTAGTATATATTATATACTGATTTTATTATATTTTAAGTGTTAAGAAATAATTTAATTTAGAAAAGGAAGAAAGAAAATGAATGAGCTTTGTTAAGACAATTACCTTCTCTAAGAGACACCTCCTTTGGATCTCCTCTTAAGGACCCTAAGGATGGTCTTTTTGGAGGACCAACAGCTCCATAATGGGAAAAAGTATGTTATAGAGATAATTTTATAAGTTTTTATCAATCAAAAGGACTTTTGATGTGTGGATAAGTGAAAAGAGTGATCTCCCTTTTATAAGCAGGGAAAGGGAACCCTCTTGGAAATCACTTGGAAATTTCCCAAAAGAATCCAAAATGGTAAATTCATTCACATTAAAAAGCTTCATAATGACCCTATATTATAACTTAAGAAGTTTTGGGTTGTAATATGGATATATAATAGGTTTTTTAAAAGTTTTTAGGTCATTTTTAACCCTTATCTTCTTAGTTTAACCTCTAGTAAACCCATTTTTACCTTAACAATGGTAAATAAATTTTACTATTTTCACTATTCATTTTGATAAAAAATTAAGTTAACCATACTAGATAATATAAATTATTTTTATTATAAATATGGAATTAATTTTTTTAAAGTCCTTCTACATAAGTGGAAAATTTTAATTTAAAATTAATCATTTGAATGTGATGAGAAAGCAAGTTTTCAAAGAGAAAATTTTCAAAATTTTATGAAGTTTTTATATAATAATTAAATGTGAAAATGATTATAATGACCTAAATTAGATTAATTGATATAAAATTGAACTAATTATACTTTAAAATAAATTAAAATTTTAATTTAACTTCGTAAATAATTTAAATGAAAACGTAGTTTTCAATTAAAATTCAGTTTTTTTCATTATTCATCGAAAAATAAAACATTTTAGAAAAATCTCAAAAATTCACCATAAGATAATTTTGATATAATTATTTCAAAACTGAAGTTCATTTTATCAAATAAATTTTCTATAAGTGGTAAAAAAATTAAAATTATGTTCAAAAAGTGCGACTAATCCGTCTTTTATAAAAAAATACCGTTTTTTTAGAAAACATTTATTTTTCTTTTAAATGTTTATTATTTTTATTTATAAACAATAGATAAAAAATTAATGTGTGTAAAATATATATTTTTTATAATTTAGTTAGTTCAATTCATATATTATAATTTAATGGCAAGTTTATAATGGTCATATTTAAATAAAAACATTTTAATAGAGTATCATGTTTCGGTTAAACCGAGTGTTGTGTACATCACAAGTTATCGAAGTGATTGAATTTATTTAAAAATAAATTTATCAAAGTATAGAGATGTTATATTCTCTTTCAATATTGGTGTTTTGTGTTATACATGTTATCGAACATGATGTTCCTATTGTAAAATCATGAGGAGTTACATTCTACCCCCTTAAATGAATTGTGTCCTAGAAATTTAATCTTGATCTTAGTAATTAAGGGTTTGAAATTTGAAAATACCTTTATTGGGAATCCAAATAATAAGAAGTTATGATAATACATCATATTTATAATATAGAAATATAATTATGAAGTTCATTAATAATAACATATTACTAAGTTTCCATGTAGGAGAACATTAGTGGGAAATGAAAACATAGACATGGAAGAGAATAATAACACTAAAGGATTAATAGGTAGTGATAGAGATCATTGATCACAAGAAGGTGAATTATCTAAATAAGGTTAACGACAACAAAACCACAAATATATGATGAGTTAAGGGACCATTTGATTCATCATAAATATAGGTACTAGGATAATATTTTTTATTTTAATATACTTTTCTAGAGTTTAGGAATTCAATTACCATATAGACTGAGAATATATGAAAATATACTTCGTTGATATCTTTTTATTTCATAGGAATGATTTTATCTCTCGTTTGTTATTTGATCATTTTCCAAGTCATTTATTACTACAAGAAATGAATATCAAATATGTTTTTTATATATATAAAGCACTAAAATTATCTTTTAATTGATCGTAAGATCCAAAAAAGGGTAACAAGCTATTCCTAATGTCTTTACTAAAACAAAAATGATTTTCACAGGTTATAAAATAACACCCAAAGTTCAACTTAATCCATTCCATAAATATTTAACCTTAAGACTCATCCAAAATATGTTTCTCCAAATTCAAATTCAGAAAATTTTAAAGGAAGGTCACTAAATCAAAATTATATTCCCCAAACAAAAAAAAGTGTCTCTTACTGTCACAATCCAAATATTTGAGTACCTTGATCATCAGAAAACCTTAATAAAAACAATCATGATTCCAAATATAAAATCATATTTTGTTTAATATATTCCATAAATCAATAATTTTAGTAAAATCTAGTAAATATGAAATAAACTATCATGACCCCATCCCCACAAAGTGTACCCCTCCATGGCCAGTAATGGGAGAAGAGAGATAGTGAACCCTGAGTCCAACCTCTAGTAGGCCCCAGGTTGGCGACCAGCACCAAGGGTATATTAAACACACATATGGGAGGCATTGACCTATGAGAGAACATGAGAGGAATAGATAGATAAGATAGACACTAACCAAACCCTACTTAGACTACATTATAAAATAAACTCAAGTACAAAAATGTAATTTCATTCAAGAACTACTATAACTGAAAGTAAAAACTACAAGTACCAAAAGAGAAAGTAAAGATAGCAGTGACCATAAATCCCAAATAGCTCTTTCAACCCACAAGATAGTAGTAACTAGCCTAATCTCCAACCTGCTCCAACTGACCTAAAAAAGAGTTTATATAATGTAGGGTGATTATAACAGTATACTCGGTAAGATCCTCCCCAAAGCCTCTCTTGCAAAAGAAAAGAAAACATGATAAAGTACAATGAACAATAGGTATACTAAGTTCACAGCCTCACCATGGATTCTCTCACCAAGTATCGCAT
This sequence comes from Viscum album, assembly GCA_963277665.1. Classification (NCBI taxonomy): domain Eukaryota; kingdom Viridiplantae; phylum Streptophyta; class Magnoliopsida; order Santalales; family Viscaceae; genus Viscum; species Viscum album. The sequence continues at coordinate 1,001,190,687 of OY728135.1, forward strand.
ATAATATAATAGAATATAATAAATAATATCAAGGGTACCCTACTACCACTTCCCCACTAGATTTTTGCTCTTCCCCAATATCGCACATCCTGAGCATCTCTCTCCAAAATGGTTATCTCAAAGACATCTAAGTGAAGCACCACAACATTCACCTCCTGCAACTCACCACCATATCCACAAAACCAAAAGTAACCATGTAGTTTTCAAGATCCTCCACAGCCCACATAACATGTATCATAAAATGAGTATTATACATCAATCCATTATAACCCATACTCTGAGTAAGGATCCTTCAACCATCACAGCCTATACACATTATACCTATAGTATCCTTTTGGAAACTATATCCAAAATATATGTGTGTGAATAACCACAAAAAAATTGCATCCCTTTATATATATATATATATATATATATATATGGGGAAAACTAATTTTCATGCATACCAGCACAAGAAACTACCAAGAGAAGAGAGAGGGGTCAAATGGGGTAGTCATCCATCCATCCTCCCACTGAGATAATGGGGAAAACACCCCCTAGGGATCAAAACCCTTGGGGTGTCATTTTCCCTAACTGATAGGGTAGAGTAGCATATAGAAACCCAAAAATTATTTCATATAATATAGCTCAAAACCACACTATAAGAATAACCTAGTCTTAGACTCAACTACAGCTAATATCTCTCGGACTCCTGGATGTCACTGCTAAGACTATATATCTTATAAGAACTTAACCATTTAAAGAGATACATTAAGTTAATTTATCATATTTTTATCAATTTCACTTTAAATTAATTAATTATTTGACTATTAATTAACCATCATCATTCCCACATTACATTTTATTAGAATCTTAACAAAGATCTATGTCATTTAGGAATAACCAAACTAAGTCCATAGCTTCTCAGAAATTATAACCTCAGCATTTCATCCTAGTAATCTCCAACCCCATGGGTTAAACATTTATTTATTCATTTATTTAACATCATTACCATTTTCCATAATTCTAGGTGTCCTAGAAAACATTATAAGCTACCAAACACAAGGGGATCAACACAGTGAGTATATGAACAACCCATCGAGTCTTTTACACCTATAGTAGGAATATAGGCCCATCCAACCATGAGAATCTAAACATGGAAAGCACATGCATACCCTACACGTCTTCGCCTCCCCTGGAAGGAGAGTAAGAAAACCTAGTTGCCTCAAGTGGTGTAGAGAGTAAAAAGTATAAACAAACAACCATTTAAGCAAACATCCACCTTCCATATCAATGGGTAAGCCCATCTTCAACCATTTCCATCATCTCTAGTGACTTCCCCAACACCCACATGCATAAAATGATGCATCTCACCACTCCATGAGTCAACTGCCACCACAACAACTAGGCCTCCCTACCCCACATACCACAACAGCCCTCCAGGCTCATCCAACCCAGGCCCACATCACATCTGGGTCTCCCTACCCCCACAACCACAATATACCTCCAGAATCATCTATCACATGCTCACATCACAACACAAAAAGTAGGAAACAAACATAGCAACTCTGGCTCTTGGACCTAAAATAAGGCATCCAACCTTCACAAACAATGTGCTCTCATGTATCCAAAACACAAGTAACTTGGAATTTACAAGCAAGTGGGAAACTCGGGCCCTACAAAGGCATTATCTTTTATCATAAAACCAGTTCTTATTCCATCTTGAATTAACTGATTCATTATTCACAGGTTCAAACTATAGGAAACCTAAACAACAAGCTATCACAAATTAATTAAACAATTAATTTAACATGACTTTAGTTCTTTTATAAACAATAATCCACATGCTTACAGTAAATTAACCAATTCAATTAAACATGAACACTTGCATCAATTTGATTAACATTAAATTATAACAACAACAACAACCAGATTCATTAAATATGCCTCTTTAAGCTTTTATCCAATTAATTATCAATGAATTTTGGATTTACATTATTTATCAATTTCTATAAAGAACAACATGATAAACCAACTAAGTCATAGATATCACACTATCTATAAAATCAATAGGCAAACCATTATCACATCACAATGCAACAACATTGTTATGCGATCGAAACCAATTCGTTAAATCGGTTCAATTATTTAATTGGGTCAATTATATTTCGATCCAAGGGGATAAATCGTAACTATATGATTGCGTGTAAATAAATAGATAAGAAACGAATCTTATACCTAAAAAGGTCTTCAAATTTATTCACATGAGAATGGATCAATTAAACAAATCCCGGGCACCTCTCCCGTAACAACTTCATCCATCCAAAGATGTGGCGGCACCACCGCCCCAACCCAAAACCAATAAAAACTCCATTAAAACCATAAGAGATTATATTCCATAGAATGGATAGAGGATACAATAGGAAACAAGATCAAATTGGGATGAACCTATAGAAAATTAAGTAAAACACACCTTGGATCAAAGATGGATCGAAGATGGAAGCCCACAATTGATCTCCATCAAAGGGATCTCTAAAACGCCAAGAAGGGGACTATAGGGTCACCTAGGATGAGGGAGATGGAAGCTATATCCATAGGTTTTGACCACCCAAATGGTTTAAATTTTTTAAAAACATATAGCATTGATCTATTACATGATGTGAAATCCCATTTCACATTGTGTAATGCCTCAGGGTCACTTATCACCGAACAACGCATTACCTATTCACTTTATTTTATGTTTCGAACCTCAAAATACTGCATTTTGTTAAACCTACAAGACAACCCATGAAATAGGATTTCACATCGTGTAACATAGTTACATGATGTTTAATCCCCACTTTCTAGATTTTAGTGACCAAACTCCTCCATATTTCTTCTGAGCCTCCTCTGAACACCTTGATATTTGAAAACACACAAAGGGTCAATCCACACGGATTTGAGCCCTTACATGACATACCTTTCAAAACATTATCATCCTAGATAATCCAAAACCAACCCATATAGGAAATAGAAAAAGGGTTCATCTGAACAGGAACCCCGTGAGATACCTCTCAAAGCTCTCTCCATCATAGGAGCTTAACCACCTCACTAGAGGAATAGTGAAAAACCATAAAACAACCACAATAATCTCCTAAAAACTCTCTTAGGGGAGATACCTCTCAAAAGAGATAAATCCACAAAAAGCAACAATATAAAGCCATATCACAACTAGGAAAGGTCTACAACCATAAAATGAAAAATGTTATAATAGAAGAGCTAAACATCAAACAGATAGGGGTAATGAGTGCATATCTACGACTCACATTCCTAGGTACTCTCCTCCACGCCACTGTACTACCACAGTAATGAACCAAAGGGAAAACATGCTCATGAAACACATTCTCCTAGTAGTCTTGGATCCCTATAGGCCTCTCCTCAAAAATCACACAATCATCAACATCAATCTCACCCCCAATCGATGATGTGAGAGTCGTTGTGAAGATAACGACAGAGCTATAACATGTGAAAAACATTTTGTATCCAAATCATCTTTGGGAGAAGTACTACCTGATATTACACAGCTCTAATATAATCCAACATCTTGAAAGTCCCAAAAATCAGGGAGAAATATTACTCCCATCACCAAACCTTCACTTCCCTCAGTGGGGAGAAACCTTCAAAAACATGTGATCCCCAACACCAAACTCTAGAGGTCTCCTCCTATGATCAGAATAGGATTTATGATGATCCTACACTGCCTTCATCCTCTCAAAAATCACCTGAACCATCTCTATCGTATTCTATACTAGTTCTAGTTCGAGAATTGCTGACTCTCCGACCCCGGTCCAGCACAATGGAGAATGGAAAGGTCATCTATACAAGGCTTAAAACAGTTCCATGTTGATTATAGAGTGAAAACTATTATTGTAAGAAAACTCTACCAATGGAAAGTGCCTCATCCATGAACCTCCAAAATCTAGGACACAAGAGAGAAACATGTCTTCAAGAGTCTAGATGGTCCGCTCTATGTGATTATCTGTTTGCGAATGAAAAGCAGTGATAAGACATAGCTGAGAACCAAAATCTTGCTAGAGACATCTCCAGACCCTAGAGGTAAAATAAGGATCTTGATCAAAAATGATTGTCCTCAGGACTCCATGGAGTCTCACCACCTCTTCCATATACTTCCTTGACAAAACATCTACTGATATTAACTCCTTAGTCACTATAAAGTGTGATGACTTCATCAAATGATCCACTATTACCCATATAGAGTCATATCCTCCCTGGTCTCAAGTTAAACCAGTAACAAATTCCATCAAAATAACCTCCCACTTCCATTGAGGAACATCTAATGGCTGGAGAAACCCAATGGGAACACGATGCTCAGCCTTCACCTTCTGGTTGACCAAACATCAAGACACAAACTCTACAACTGCATGCTTCAACCCATGCCACAAAAACTGACCTCTCAAGGCTCAGTACATCTTCTTCATACCAGGATGTACTGCTAAGGGTGAACTATGGAACTCTATGAGAACCATATCATGCATCTCTAAAGTAACAAAAATCCTTCCCTGAAAAAACACTTGGTGTTGTTCATCTCTAGCCTAACCATTAGGGGCCTCACTACAAACAACTCGGTCTCTCTAGACCTCTACCTCAAGATCCCCCAATAGGGACTCTACCACCGACTACACCAGAGATGACTACACCATCATCTGAAAAAGAAAGTATATTCCCCTAACTTCTCCCATATCTAGATGTAATACTGAAAGTTATTCCATTACTCTCTAAGAATCACCAAATTCACACACTATATTAGTGAAAAATTTACACATCAACACATTGGACACAACATTTCCTTTTCTAGGTGTATATGAAATCTAAAAGTGGTAATCCATTAAGAAATACATCCACTGACATTGGCCCAAGTTCAATTAACACTGGGATAAAACATACCTCAAGCTTTTATAATTTTTGAAGATTGAAAAATGCTCACTGATGAGGTAATGTCTCCACAACTTTAGGGAAAACACCATTGCCACCAACTCAAGATCATTGATAGAATAGTTAAGTTCATGGGGATTCAACTATCAATACCCATAAGAAACAACTAATATCTAATGCATCAAAACATTTTCCAACCCTAGATATGAAGCATCAAAAAAACTCAAACTGAACTCCTTCTGCTAGAAGACAAAGAACTGGAGCACAAACCAACTTCTCCTTTAGATACTCAAAAGTTTCCTGAATTTGATCAGTCCACAAGAATGCTTGATCCTTTCTGGTCAATATTTTTAGAGGAGTCTCAACCTGAGAGAAATTAGCTATGAACCTCCTATAATAGCCTAAAAGACCAAGGAAACTTCACACCTCTACCACGGTCTTCAGGGCCTCCCAAGACACAACTGCTTCTACCTTCAAAGGATCCACATCTACTCCCTTATAGGACACAACATGACCTAAGAAATGGACTTCTCAAGCCCAAAAATCACACTTCAACAACTTCCAAAACAAATTCTCACAGCAAAGAACTCCCAAAATGGCATACAGATGCTCTGCATGATCCTCCTCAGACATGGAGTACATGAGGATGTCCTCAATGAAAACCACCAAGAACTTATCTAGGAACTCATGGAACACAACATTCATTAACCCCATGAACACAACTTGAGAATTTGTCACACCTAACGACACCACAATGAAATCTTAATGCTCGTGAAGACAATGGAAAGTAGTCTTCATAATATCCTCATCCTTCACTCACATCTGAGGATATCCTGACTGAAAATTGATCTTTGAGAACCAACTCGAACCCTTCAATTTATTGAATAAATCATAAATCCATGGAATAGGGTAGCAGTTCTTCACTGTCACATTTTTCAAGCAATGATAGTTGATACACAACCCAAAACTGTCGTCAGCCTTCTTCACAAACAAAACCATTGCATCCCACAGTGACACACTCATATGAGAAAAACCACACTACAACAAACCATAAAGATGTATACGCAGCTCTTACAGCTCATAAGGTTACATCATATACAGAGACATCGATATATGAGACAAGCATGGATGTAGGTCGATCCCAAACTCTATCTATTGTCGAGGGGGTAATTTTACAACCTCATTTAGAAATACATTAGGGTACTCTTCAAATACCCTAGAAAATTACAACTGTTGAAACTCTGATGAACTCAACATTATCTCATCCATCAAGGATGATAGGGAAGGAACACCCCTTTGACCCATTTGAGGGTCTCTCTCACCAACAAACATTGTTGGATCTCCATATGCATTGAGGAACACAACCTTGTCTCTTAAATAAATCTAAGATAGCCTGCACTAAATATAACTAATCTATACCAAGGATGAAATCATATAGTTTTATTCGTAAATATAGGAAATTTCCCCAAGAGTAGGGCTTCCCGGGCACTGGATTGCAGTCTCTACATACTTCAAACAAGTCATCTCGACCTACAACCAGCATCGTCAATGATAAGGGAACTGGAAGTCTCTAAAGATCAAGTCCCAAAGCATGGACAATGGCAGGTGGTATGAAGGAGTTTTCGCTCCTGAATCAAAAAAAGGAATGCACCCAAGTATAAAACAAGAAAATAGTACCTTGAACAATGTTTGGATTGTCTGGCGCTGGAAATGCTAAAGAATGAATCTAAACATGACTTGCTCCATGAGATCTATGACCCAGCTGACGACCACCACCATGGTTAGGATCTTCTCTTTGAGGACAGGGAGCATCCCGGGGTTTTCCTCTACCCACTCCATCTTCTCTCTACTAATCCAAAATTGGTGCAACCAGTTGTGGCTTCTTCGGCTAGAATTACCTCTACAAAGGAACCTGAAGCAGAACAACTGGTGTGTGATGATGGCCTAGAAAGTTCAGTCACTCTCTCCACTGATGACCTCATCCTACACAAGAAAAAAAGTGTATGATCCCTTGGAATAGGCCTGAGAGCTTCTTCCCCCATAGAAACGAGATATTGAGGGTTGGGACCTACCCCCATCTATTTGAAAGTTCTTCTTTTCTGACAACTAGAAACCCCGTACCACATTTATGCTTCATAAGGAATCTTGATGACTCTCCTCTCATGATGATCTAGTTCTAGATAACATCCTCTTGATGAATTATAATCTCGCCAACACCTCGAGATGTGTCTTTATCATAAACAGGGTGACCTGGTGCTAGATATTTGAAATGCCTTGTCCTGGCCTCCTCATCTGTCAATAGGTCCAAAGCATATCACAGAAGGTTCCTGAAATAGATTCCAAACTATCGCACCTAGGCCTCCCCTATCAAAGGGTAAACTTATCATGGTGACTATCTTTCTTCATGGTCGAAGAAAGAAACGTGGCTCAGAACTGGTCTCAAAACTCCTCCCATGAGACAGCCAACTCCTCACGATATTCTAGGAACAAGAACCACCACTTCCTCACTGCTCTATGAAACATCATCAAATCAAATGACACCCATTTCTCCTTCCAAGAACGGATTGAACTAAAAGTTATCTCAACCTCCTATAACAATTCTTATGTGATTTCATTTGAAATGGATCCCTCATACCTCTACAGACTCTGGCACTGAAACTCTTAGAGTGTCCTCCTCCAAGTGACGTTGTCGTCAACCTCTACTTTGTGGTGATCTGATGGCGCAACCTGCTAAACATATTCTGTGAAAACCTAATGAGGATGTCTACCTAGATCCATACCTAAAAAAGAAAAAAGGGATAGATCTCTTAAACCTATAATATTAAGGAATTTAACATTAATTAATCACTTTATTTTGATTATTTTAGGTTAACCTATCCCAAGTTCTACCCATTAAAACATAGGCGTAAAGAAGAATGATACATGATCCTTTCCTAGTTCTCTACCCAGCAACCAATATCACCTCATTTAGAATCCACTATAAGCTTAAAGGTCCATGAGTCATATCATAGGGAGGGCTAAATACCAATGTATCAGTCAGTCTCCCATGTTTAGAGTGCTTTCTAAACTTAGATGACACTATTTCCCTATAAACCCATGAAACCTCACCTATTCCTAAATCTAAACTCCATCCTATAACTCAACCGAACCTCTGATACCACTCTTTCATGACCCCCTCCCCACAAAGTGTACCCCTCCTTGGATGGTAATCAGAGAAGAGAGATAGTGACCTCCGAGTCCCACCACCAGTAGGCCCCGGGTTGACGACTAGCACCGAGGGTATAGTAAACACACAGATGGGAGACATTACCCTCTAAGATAACACATACGGAAGAGATAGATAAGATAGACACCAACTAAACCCTACTCAAACTAAAATATAAAATAAAATCAAGTACACAAATGTAATTTCATGCAAGAACTACTAAAACTGAAATGAAAAACTGCAAGTACCAAAAGAGAAAGTAAATACTGCAGCGACCACAAAGCCCAAACAACTCCTAAAACCCACAATCTAATAGTAACCATCTTGATATCTAACCTACTCCAACCAACTTGAAAAATAGTTTATATAACATAAGGTTAGTATAAAAGTATACTCAGTAGGATCCTCCCCAGAGCCTCTGGTGAAAAAGTAAAGAAAGCATGCTAAATCACAGTGAACAATAAGTGAAACTAACTCATAACCTAAATAGGTGTACTAAGTTTCCAACCTCACTATTGTTACTCTCATCAAGTATCGCATGTAAGATCATATAATATAATAAATAATATCAAGGGTACCCCACTACCAATTCCCCACTGGCTTTCCACTCTTCCCCAACGTCGCACATCCTAAGCATCTCTCTCCAAAAAGGTTATCCTAAAGACACCTGGGAGAAGAACCACAACATGAACCTCATACAACTCACCACCACATCCCCACAACCAAAAGTATCTAGGTAGTTTCCAGGATTCACCACAACCCGCATAACATGTATCATACAATGAGTATTATACCTCAATCCATTACATCCCATACACTGAGTAAAGATCCTAAAGCCATCACAACCTATACACATTATATCTATATTATCCTTTAGGAAACTATATCCAGAATATATGTGTGTGAATAACCACAATCCATTACATCCCTATACATACATATATGGTTAAAACTAACTGTCATGAATACCAGCACAAGAAACTACCAAGAGAAGAGAGCGGGGCCAAAGGGAAACCACCATCCCCCCCACCCCCCACCCCAGGACTCAGAATCCCCAGGGTATTAGTTTCCCTAACTGACAGGGTGGGGTAGCGTATAGAAACACAAAAAGAACATGATATAATATAGCTCACAACCACACTATGGTCATAACCTAGTCTTAGCCTCAACTGTAGCTAATGTCTCTTGGACTCTCAACTTCCACTACTAAGACTATATATCCTATAAGCACACACCCATTTAAAAAGATACATTAGTTTAATTTGTCATCTTTTATCAGTTTCACTTTACATTAATTAATTCTTTAACCATTAATTAACCATAATAATAACCAAATTACATTTCATTAGCATTTCAACAAATATCCATGCCCACCAGGCATAACCAAACTGAGTCCACAGATTCTCAGAAATTATAACCTTATCATTGCATCCCAGTAAGCTCTAACCCCATGTGTTAAACATTTATTTATTCATTTATTTAATAGCATTACCATTTTCCATAATTCTAGGTTTTCTATAAAACATTATAATCTACCAAACTAAAGGGGATCAACATGGTGAGTAGATGAACTACCCATAGAGTCTTTGTCACCTATATTAGGAGTGTATACCCATCCAACCATGAGAAGATAAACACAGAAAGCACGTGGCATACCCCATGCATCTTCGCCTCCCCTAGAAGAAGAGTAAGAAAAACCAGTCGCCTCAAGCAATGGGGAAAGTAAATCAGATAAACAAATAAAAGATTCAGTAAGCATCCAACTTCCATATCAATGGTTAATCTCAACTTCAACCCATTCTATCATCTCAAGTGTCCTCCCCGACACCCACATGCATAAACTAATGCATCTCACCACTCCAAGCATCAACTTCTGCCACAAAAATCATGCATCCCTACCCCACATACAACAACAGCCCTTCGGGCTCAACCATCTTAGGCTCACATCACAACTAATCCTCCCTTACCCAACAACCACAAAATTTTTCTAGGCTCAGCCATGTGAAGCACACATCATAACACAAGCACCATGAAACAAACATAGCAACCCAAGATCTTATCCCTAAAATAAGGCATCCATCCTTCACATGCAATGAACTATCACAGCTCCAAAACACCAGTCACTTGTCCTTTATAAGAAAGTGGGAAACTTGGGCCCTATAAAGGCATTATATTTTTTCATACAGTTGGTTATTATTCCATCTTGAATTAAATGATTCATTATTCACAGGTTACAATTATGGGTAACATAAACAACAAGCTATCATAGGATACCATAAATTAATTAAACAATTAATTTAACACACCTCTATTTATTTTATCAACAAGAATCAACACACTTCTAGTTCATTAACCAATTCAATTAAACATTCACATTTTCATCAATTTGATTAACATCAAATTACAACAACAATAACTAGATTCATTAAACATGCCTCTTTAATATTTTATCCAATTAATTATCAATTAATTATAGCTTCATGTTCTTTACCAATTTCCATAAAGAAAAACATGCTAAACTAATAAAGGCATTGATATCACACTATCTATCAAATCAAGAGTAACACCATTGTCATGGAAAAAAGCAACAACATTGATATATGATCAATAACGATTCTTTAAATAGGTTCATGTATTTAATTAGGTCAATTACATTGCGATCCAATGGGATAAATCATTATAACTCTATAATTTCATTTAAATAAATAGAGAATCAATGAATCCCCTACCTCAAAAGGTCTTCAACGTTCTTTGTATGATAATATATCAATTCAATGGATCATGACCACCTCTCCTACAACAACAGCATCCGTCTGAGGATATCACGACACCATCGCACCAACCCACAACCGAGAAAAACTCCATTAGAATCATAGGAGATCATCCTCCATATCATGGTGAGAGGATGAAAGAGGAAACAAGATCAAATCAGGAGGAAATTCTGGAAAACTAAGGAAAACACACCTTGGATCAAAAAGATGGATCAAAGATAAAGGCCTGTTATCGATGCTCATTGAAGGGATCTCTAAAACTCCAAGGAGGGGACTGCCGAGTCACATGGGATGAGAGAGAGGGAAGCTACAACCATAGGGTTTGAAAACCCAAGCAGTTAAAATATTTTAAAAACATACAACATCGGGTAATTACATGATGTGAAATTCTCTTTCACGTCGTGTAATCCCTTATGGCCGGTTCTCACTGAAAAACACATCACCTTTTCAATTTATTTTATTTTTTGAACCCCGAAATACTACACATCGTGAAACCTCCAAGAAAACCCATGAAACAGGATTTCACATCATGTAGTATAGTTACAAAACATGTAATCCCCCCTTTCCATCTTTTAGCAACCAAACTCCTCCAAACTTCTTATGAGCCTCCTCCAAACACCTCGGTCTTCGAAAACACACAAAGGGTTGATCCACACAAATCCAAGACCTTACATAAACCATCAAACATATAATTAATTTCATGGTTACCAACACTATCCCATAACCATCTTATTATTATCTCAACATTGGAAACATATTAGGGGTTATCCTCCCTCAATAATGTGTTTTATAAGAGGTTCACATGTCACTAAATCACTTTTCATGATCACCAGTACCACTCAAAATATGCTCTCAAATCCTTTAAAAAATAATACTAGAGTAAAATAATTATACATTTTATAATTCTTATTACAATGGTATCATTGATAAAATTATCCTATATCATAATTTTTTAATCCAAATACAAGAACATTAATCATTCCACTTCATCTAAGTAATAACATAATCTTGACCTTGATCCTTAGCTTTTTTTAAGGTATATTCCCTTAACACTTGGGGAATTCATTTCCTTAGTGCCCCATATCTTTATAGTTAAAGCAATGATCATTGGAAATTTATTTCTTTCCCTTGAAATCATGAGAATGGTAGTCTTTCTCTCCACACTTGTAGAAAACCCTCATTCCCTTAAAGAAAATATTAGGGTGTTTCTTTACACAATTATTATAAGTAGGAAAATCCTTAATTCCCTTATTACCCTTATAAATTTTTTTATACCATCCTATTCTTCTCTAGATTCCCCTTGAATCCATAATACATAGATAATTCTTTCTCTATCTTGATAGCATGTGATACTATATCCTTGTATGATGAGAAGTTTTGGGACACTAGTTCCTTTAGAAATATTGTCTTAATCCCATAAATGAAATGATCATTATTACTCCTTAGATTATGTGCACTGATAAAACTTCCATTCCTTCCACCAGACACCATTTCTAAATAATTTCATACACTTGATTAGATCATAACATTATAAAACATAATGTGTAATCAAAAAAACTAGTGCACACTTAACATAAATTGAAAATTTTATGCATAGAAGATATCATAATAATAAACATGGTTTCTTTGGTGTATCTTTATTTTCAAATCCTTTATAATTATTTATAATGAAGATGGGATTTATCCTAAAAATATCCCCCTGGAGTGTCAAGCTAGTAGTTTGGTAAGGTTTGTTTTTATGTACCAAGTGATGATCAGGTCAAGCCTAATTTCCATTTTCAGAGTTATTACCCCTAGGTACCTCTATTCCAGAACCATGTCTACCTGTAGTATCCAAAAAGGGATGTATTTTTGGGAAAAAATAATCTCTTCCTTACCAAAACTTTAGGATGTTATTCTATACTTATCCTAAAATTCTATCATATGCATGTGTTCCCTAATATAAATTTTCCTTAATATAGTTCATAAGGTTTATACTAAACTTCATCTGATACCAATTGTAGTGACCCTATCCCTAGTAGCCCAGAGAAGGTGTTTACTTATTTACATTGGCATAATAAATAAGGAATTGCCACCCAAATGAACAAATAGTTTAGTTTTCTTGGTAAACTAGATAAATACTTGAAATTCACATTACATTTTAAAACATAAAATAAAATAATAATTTTATTTTATAATTCCATTATTACCATTATTTTATCCCTACATATCAATCATAAAACACATCCTCATATTCTAAGGAAAATTAAACATAATAAATGGGTGATCTCAGATGCTTGGTAAGAGTAAGTGTACAGTGGAAGCTATGAATAAATAAGGCATAATCAATATGGAATGTTAAATAACTGAAACATATGCCATTTTATCAATAACTTGAGGATAATATGGTAAGAATAAATTATTATCAAATAATTATATATAAATAATCACATGAGCATGAAACTTAACCATGGATATTGTAACTAATAGAATAATCACATGGAATATCAATAACTAAATTCATCATAATGGAATTCATAATGCTGGACATTTAAAAAAGAATTTGTAGGACTTGTTCCAAGACATCTAATACCATCGAGTCCTTGTTCTAATACATCTATATAAATTGGTAAGGCCTCATCAAAAACCCAATCTAGTTTGTCTCGTGAGACCTACTGATGAATCAAGGGGATTTAGAAATCCCTACACCACTTAATAAGTCCAACTCACTCCTCATATAAAAGGTGTGAAACATAATGGACATAAAAATTCATATTTAAATTAGTATATGAAATGCGAATACTTTCCCTAATAAATAAACATAATCATAAACCATCCATAGTAAAGTGAATAGTATCAATTTTAAAATAACTTCTTTTTTAATGTATGTCTCTCTTTGAGTTTGGAATCCGAGTATAAAATGTTTGAGTGTTTCATGGGTTATGGGAGAGAGAAGAAACTTTAAGAGAGGTTTGGTTTGTTTAAATGGAAAATTAGATGAAAAATTAATTTCATAAAGGTTACACATTGTGTAAGGGGAATACACGTCATGTAATTATTTGTGGGTTTTAATAAAATAAGTCTTAGGCAATGGATTTTTTGGGAAAAAAACAATTAAAAATAATTACATGACTTGTAACTAAATTACACATCATTTAAATTCCCAACCTGTAGTTTTAAAGTCATTGTGCAGCTGAATTCTCTATTTTTTTCAGCTACAGCTCTCCTCCTTCAACATTATGCACTCTTTCATGTTTTTTGAGATTTCTGGAAAGATTCCACAGTCTTATGACCTATTTTTTTTAGGATTCAATGCCCAGATCGAATATCTTCATCCCTCCTAGTAAGTGGATCTTATCCTGATAATTTCATGTTCATCCTCCTTTATTATCTCATTCTTTTAGTGAGAATTTATCTCTTGTTTTAATAGATCTAGTTCTATATTTGGTGAATTTAGATCTAGTATTGTATATCTATATCTATATTAGATAGATCTTGATTTTTTTAATCTTTAATTATTTTATAGATCTAGAACCCATTATATGTCATTATGGTACTCAATTTTGGGAATTTCTATAAGGCAATCATTAGTAAAAAAATCGAGGTGGGTGGTCTAAAATGTAAATCATTTAGTCTTGATTTGGATTGTGTATATGAAAGTTGTAGAATTTATACAATTTTTTAGCAATTTAAATCCCTAATTGAATTGATTACTATGGTAAATTAATTAATTAAGATGATTGTGAAATTGTGAGATTTAGGGATTGTTTGATGAGATAATTAATTTGTTGACCTAATTATGAGATTTTGATATTAGTGATTTTGATAATTAATTGTGGGAATTAATTATGATATAATTGATATGGTTGAATTTGGTAATTAATTAAGGAATTAATTATGGGTTATGGATGTTATAAATTGAGATATTTAATTGGAAAATTAACTACGGGATATTGATATCATGATTTGAGATGATTAATTGGGAATTAATTATGGGATATTGATGACATGAAATTAATAATTAATTGGTGAATTAATTATGATATATTGAAATAGTGGGTTTGAATAATTAATTGGTGAATTAATTATTGGATGTTGATATTGTGAAAAGAGTAATTAATTGTCAAATTAATTAATGGACATGGATTAATTGATTTATGAATTAATTAATGGAATTTTTTATGGGTAATTGTGATAATAATATTAATGTGATTAATCTTGGTTGATGGGATAATGTGAAAACATGTGACTATAAGATACATGTGAGGTTTTGATAAGAAATGGCATATATGCATATTTGATAAGTGGGGTGTTAGAAATTATGATCTACGCTTGTTGACGCTCCTTTCGTCACGGAATCTAAAGTTCGGAAAAGGGAATATCTGAGCTCAAAGTGATTAATCCTTTGAAGAAACATCAAAAAATCGACAAAGGGATGAAAAAGGAGAACATTGCCCATGTATCGCGCAAGTTCCATCTTGGTCGCGCAAGTCTACTTGCGCGCCGCCTTAACACTTGCGCGACCCCTCATGGTCGTGCAAGATACTTGCGCGACAGATATGGTAACCGCCCAGTAACCGCCCGGGGTCTTCTTTTGCCTATAAATAGACCCTGTGGGCCCCCCATTCGGAGAGGTTCTTTTCCCAGAAACTCGTATCAAAGCTCCCGACGCCCAAGTCTCTTCTCAAATCTTCCAGAACACTTCTAAGGTAATTTCTTACCTAGAATGGAAGATCTAAAGGGAAGAAGGAAGGCCTAAGTGTTGAAACTTATCAAACACTTGCGCGCCGACTTAATTCCTTCAATATAACTTGCGCGTCCCTCTTCTGGAAGAACCTCAAGAGGATGGGAAAGGGTTTAATAAAGAGTCGCTCAAGTAATTCAACTCTGATTGAAAATCGCGCAAGTATCCCTTATGTCGCGCAAGTATACTTGCGCGACCAATACTTGCGCGCCGCCGCAGGACTTGCGCGACCTTCAATACTTGCGCGCCCCTATCTTTTTGGGTGCCCATCTTGCCCTTTTTCACCCCTCTTAAGCCATTTCACCCTTCCTATTCAAGATTCAGTCTTCAAGATACTCTTCAAAGCCATTTATGGCATGATTTCTTGATTTGACATCCTTATCTGAAAGGAATTATGTGAAATATCTCTCAAAACCTAATGATTTAAACATCTTTATGTCACCAAAGATTGAGAGTTCATTCATTCAACCTCATCCTTTAAGATGAGAGAATCCTAACCTGGGTTTCCTTTTCAGGAATAAATCCCCAGTTATAAAACCTTTGATTTAGGCATCTTCCTTAAGAATAAGCCCCAATCAAAGTCCTTTAAATCTTGGGCATCCTCCTCAGGAGTAAGCCCCAAACCTTAATCCCTAACCTGGGTCTCCTTTTCAGGAATAAAGACTCAGTCATAACCTTGGGCTTCCTTTTCAGGAGTAAGCCCCAAGTCCCCTAAACCTAGGCTTCCTTCTCAGGAATAAGTCCTAGTCATAAACCTTTGATTTAGGCATCTTCCTTAAGAATAAGCCCCAATCAAAGTCCTTTAAATCTTGGGCATCCTCCTCAGGAGTAAGCCCCAAACCTTAATCCCTAACCTGGGTCTCCTTTTCAGGAATAAAGACTCAGTCATAACCTTGGGCTTCCTTTTCAGGAGTAAGCCCCAAGTCCCCTAAACCTAGGCTTCCTTCTCAGGAATAAGTCCTAGTCATGAACCTTGGGCATCTTCTTTAAGAATAAGCCCCAATCAAAGTCCTTTAATCTTGGGCATCCTCTTCAGGAGTAAGCCCCAAACCTTAATCCCTAACCTGGGTCTCCTTTTCAGGAATAAAGACTCAGTCATAACCTTGGGCTTCCTTTTCAGGAGTAAGCCCCAAGTCCCCTAAACCTAGGCTTCCTTCTCAGGAATAAGTCCTAGTCATGAACCTTGGGCATCTTCTTTAAGAATAAGCCCCAATCAAAGTCCTTTAATCTTGGGCATCCTCCTCAGGAGTAAGCCCCAAACCTTAATCCCTAACCTGGGTCTCCTTTTCAGGAATAAAGACTCAGTCATAACCTTGGGCTTCTTTCTTAAGAGTAAGCCCCAAGTCTCTTAAAATTTCTCTTAACCAGTCATAAATTTCCTTTGATTTGGGTTTCCTTTTCAGGAATAAAACCCAATCATAAGTCCCCTCCTAACTTGGGCATCCTCCTTAGGAGTAAGCCCCAAGATTAGAGTATTCAAATCTCCATGAAGCACATATAACTTTGTGGACCCTGTTCATGGATTTTCTTCCTAAAAGTAAATCCTAAACCTTCGCCTATCTGGGCAGTCATCTATACATAAGCCCCAAAACAAATTCTTATGATTGCATCTTTTATGGCACAATTGTCTAAATTTTACCAATACCTCTTGTTTCTCACACCGAGCATGACTCACGTGAGCTTAGAGTGTAAAAGTAATTATGACATTCATCTTTGAGCCATCAATCATAAAACATCATATCCCATTCCTCGAACTACGTGGGTTCTGATTCCTTTTTCAAAACAAAGGATACGTAGGTAGCCCATTCATGGGTTCGATCCCAACATTGAAATAATCTCTGTCCTTCTGAATGACGATAAACTTCAAGTGCCCCACTGAGTGGCTTTAAAACCAGCCTGGTCATCAAAATGACCAAGAGACTTTTATATAAATGTTTTGAAGGATACCATTGACCAAGAATCTCTAAACAAATATAGATGATTCTATATTGATGAAGGACCTCGAATACATATAAAAGATTCTCTAAATTTCTTGCATATTTAATCATTGATTGTTAAAACTAAAGGAAAGCTCATTTTATACTTGGTAATGTAATAAGGATTCACGAACTTAACTTAAATCTATAAAGAGAGTCCCGGAGTAGACAATAATTCCCCTCAAAAAGGTGTGATGAGTCCGACCTCCCATCCTCTCGACCAATGCAAATTCCTAAGCCTCATTAGCCCACAAGCTAATGAGCGCCTGCCTTTGGAAAGTAGGTCCAAACGGATGTGGAATCATTGGATGTTTCCGGTTCTACGAACAAACCCGTTAGAAACCGATCGGAACGTTTGAATCTCCCGTCCAGGAGGTCATCCCCGGATTCCGCGCGAAACAAAAAATGGTGAACCCGACGTGAATCCTTAACCAAGTTAAAGTGATGTTCTTCTTAGATGTTAGGCCCCTTGGGCCAACAAGGCAATCATTGACATATGATCATCCAAAAGATGCAGTAGCCGGATTCATCTTGATTATGTCTGTTATATGGAACAGGCACTCTTTTTTCAAGATCTTCTACAAAAAATGGCTTTCCTTAAATTCACCCCTGTGAATACTGCTGCTGAGAACACCTCTACTGTGAGGTCTGCTGCCATGAAAACCAATGCTGCTACTCCTGCTGGAACGTCATCCGCTCTGAGGTTGACATCACCAACTCAGCGTCTTCAACGCTTTGTTTCAAATGCACTGGTTAAGGAGTACCGTCGTAACGGTACTATCCCAACTCTGGAGGCCGCTCGTCAAGCCCTCCAAGTTAACAATTCTACCTGGTCGTCCGGACAACGGCAACCAGCAATCAAGAAGCAGGCGGTGCTGACTACCGTCTCCAACCGTTTCGGGTCGTT
Source organism: Viscum album (assembly GCA_963277665.1). Taxonomy (NCBI): domain Eukaryota; kingdom Viridiplantae; phylum Streptophyta; class Magnoliopsida; order Santalales; family Viscaceae; genus Viscum; species Viscum album. The sequence goes on from OY728135.1 coordinate 1,001,209,180, forward strand.
ATCCCCGGAACGCAATTTCCATTCACTCCCTTATTCTGAGGAAGTGAATGAGCAGGTCCCGCAGGACCTTAATTCAAAAAGACAGGAGTCCTTCTCAAGGGCTCCCATCAACAATCGCCGCCAGACTCGTGCGGTAGTGCACCCTCAACATGATGAGGGTACCGGCTCCAGGCATTCAGCTCAGGTTCCTCGAACCCGAGCAGGCAAGATGAATCACCAGAGACGGAATCCGGTTAATAATAGGCAGGTTGTCATCCCTGCCATCTCCGGAGAAATCCACCAACCTAACTTGGTGGCAAATAATGAGCAGGCATACACACCTGTTCGTTTTAATCCCGCTGTCCAGCAGACTCGTCTGGCAGCATCAAGCCGATCCCACCAGGCAATTCCGGCGGAGTACCATAGGCAGGAACATACACCTGCTTATACATCAGCAGTTAGTCAGCAGGCTCGTCTGACTACATATGATGGATCTCGTCAACAGCGTTTGGAGAAGTGTAATCAGCAGGCACATACACCTGCTAATACTAATCAAGCCTACCAACAGTCTCGTTTGGTAGCGCACGGAGAAGTCAGTCGGAAAGCCCCGACGACAAACAGGAGGCAGACTAAACTCTCTGCCTCCACACTTAAGTACTGTCAGGATTCACTGACAGGAAAAGGAGGACAGGAGCAGGCACATACACCTACTCCAAGCCCGGAATGGACGTATATCCCTGTTCCGGCGGCTGAAGTCACCAAGCATATTTTATCAATGGTGAAAGAGCAGAAGCAAATTCCTGCTCATATTCTGGATGCTTGCCAGGATATCATAACATCTTCAGCATCATCTCAGGGACAGACACATAAATCTATCCCTAGCAGTGGAGTGACACATCAACAATTCACTCCGGAACAGACACACACATCTGTTCCAGTCCAAGAGGGTTGTGGGGCCTACTCCCCCATATCATATGGACAACCAAGTCAGGCACATACACCTGATTTGAGCGATGATCGTCAGCCTAACCTGACCATCTTTCCTGATCAGGCACATACACCTGCTCAGAGCAATCACTTTCGTCATCAAGTGATTTCTAAAGCGAGTAAGAAGGCATCTAAGAAAAAGATCCGCCCAGCACAGTCAGGAGATCAAAGGCCAATCTGCAACAAGGCCTTGCTCGATGCTGGAGTTCTTGAAGCCCTCAGACATTTATCTGTCGAAATTCAAGATTCTACTCCCTCAGTTCCCAATAACAGGAACATTAATCCCGAAGGTCTTCAACAGACACTTCCTCATGAAGACTTGCTTCATGAAAATTCGGTCAATCTTGAAGTTTCTTCTTCAGATGAGAACCACAGGAACCCTCTGTGTGGTCAGAAGACCAAGGAGCAAGAGATATCATCTTTTGCTGTAACCCATCATGAAGGTCCTCCTCATGGTGATGAACTTCGCTGCGAAAGTCCTCTCCGCAGTAGTGATTCACATTGTCTCGAAAATTCTTCAGAAGGCAATGTAGTGACGAGAAAGCCCTCCTATCTCGAGGCACTTGCAAACGTAAAACCAGTCATGTCTGAAGTTTTACTATCGGCAGGTGAAACTCTTTCTCCATCAGAAGATAGCTTGGGGTTCAGGTTATTCTCCGAACCTTCCCTAGGTCATTCATCTTCCAGCATGAATAGTGATTCCTCTACCAATCTTGTTGAATCCGATGAAGCAACAAGGAAACACCAACTCTGGTCCAAACAGGTAGAAGAATCTTCATTTAATGATAAAGAGGAAATGCTGAACATGAGGAAAAAACTGGCAAAAGGTGAAGTACCAGTCATGTTTTGGCCTTTGGCTGATTCACAGTATGACATTCCAAAGATGTTGACGGATGATGGAATCCATGATATTCGTCTTAACATATGGAAAACTCTTTGTCAATTAAAGAAGAAGGTATTATCTTACGATGAATATGAAAACCATCTTAAGATAATAGAAGGGTTACAACGCCAGATTGATTTGGCATCTCTATCAGTCTCTCGGTATCCGAAGGCTGAAAAGCAACAGAGAACCCTTCAACGTTCATGCCTTGGCGCGCTGAGAAAATTGCGTCAGTTAATTTCCAATGCTCCATCTAATGTTCATATCAGAGGATGGGGTATTCACGGAGCACTACATTTCACAGTGCTTTCCGGTCAGCAAAGCCCGCCGAAAATGGTCTCATGCAATGTTATTGCCCATGGCCGGCCACAGTCAATGGGCTTTGTTCATAATCAAAATCTTGCTCGAGATCAAGCTTCAACTAGTTCCTCTCAAAATCAAGTATATAGAGAACAGGTTGTTGAATTGCTCCTACATCAAGCAGGCGAGAATATTGCACAAGCCTCTCGTCTGGAGCAAACACGTCATCAAATGACAGAAGTTTCGGAAATCATCCAACGGTCTGTTGAACCAGGTGATAAAAGTGGATACAGGTTAATGCATCCAGCTAATTTCCGAACTAAGATCCGCAAGATCAAGAGAGATTTCAAGAAGATCTCAGACATAGCATGTCAAGAGACACCCCAGCTTGCCAGACTGGGGACTTCTCTAACCCAACCCTCAGAATCAACGAATGGAATTCGAGGAGTTGAGCAGAAGCAACAGGAACACCCCCAGTCCACCGGACTGGGGACTTTTTCAAATCTTCAATCCCTCCCTCAGAGAAAGTCAGTATTCTCTCGATTAGGGAATAAGCCTCAAGAGGAACGAAGAGCCAAGATGTCAGGAGATTCTCTCCAAGTGACGGTTCACAAAGAAATTCCTGAGGGGTCAAGTCAACGGGATGCCATGTCTTATCATGGACATAAAAGGAGACAATATCATAGAAAGGCTGATAGAAAGGATTTCATGAAATATGCATCCATTAATGTCATCACTGCCGTTGCTGCTGATTCACCAGATGAGGCTCAATCAGAGGGATCAGATGAAGAGGTTCCTGCTCAAGAAGTTGCGCACACAGACCTAAATGAAGAAGGTGTGCGCACACGTAATCAAAGGATTACCCAAAATTTGGGTATTCCTTCAAGTAACCCACTTCCCCCTCTCCGAAAAGGATCCAATAAGGGGAAAGGAAAGAATCAGGTTACTTCTCACCCTTCCTCTGAAGGAGGTCAATCGCTCTCATTAGAGCAAAGGCTTGCACAACAGGAGGAAGAAATGAAAGAATTAAGAAGGTTGAATGCAGAACTACTTCAGAGTAGTCTTCTTCTTAAGAATGCTGAAGTCCGACAGCCGAAGGAATTTGTTGTAACTACTGAGATGGATCAGGAATATCCTCCTTTATCAGTACACCCACAGAGGTCTAATCCTACGGGTCAAACGCAACAACGGTTGGCAGCACTACCATTAGTTGCAGCACCAACCTCCACGGCTGTCCAAGCTCCATTCATTGCACCTACCCAAAACCAAGTTCAACCTGACGTTTCTCAAAAGTTGATAACTACTATTGAGTCATTAACAGCTCGGTTAGAAACTATGGAAGGGAAACGGGCGCAAGTTCAACCTGAAAAGAAAGTTTACCCTGAATGGGTAGATTCAATTTCTCCTCCATCCAGTTTTGGAAACCCTATTTTCCCTACTTTCAATGGATCAGGCGACCCTGAACAACATTTGACGCATTACGTGTCTTGTTGTGATCCTATGATGGGAACTCCAGAACAACAAGAAGCAGTGAAACTCAGATGCTTCGTGCGAACCTTGCAAGGACCAGCTTTTGTCTGGTATACAAGCTTGAAATCCCGGTCAGTCATCGGATGGGAGGATCTTCGTCAAAAATTCCTTCTTCAGTTCAGCTCAACTTTGCCAAAAACGACAGTTTTCGATCTTACAAACTGCAAGCAAAGGGAGAATGAAAGAGTCTCTGATTTCATTTCTCGTTGGAAGGGATTAACGTATTCCTTGAGTTTATCACTCCCTCAGGAGGAATTATTGCCAATCTGTGTGGCAAATTTGCGTGACGAATTACGCACGCCATTGATCCCTGTGAAATACACAGGAGGGTTTCGAGACCTTACTTCAATCGCTCAACAGATTGAAGATTCCCTTATACAGGCTAAGGTTAAATCTCGTGTAATTCCATCAGCTCCAGGAAGAAGAATGGGTAAAGCAGAAACTGCTACAGTTATGCTTAAACAGGCACCTGTACCTATTTCTACTTCAAAACCTTCATCTTCTCGAAGGGCTCCACCTCCTGAACGCCAACAACAAAGGCTGTTTCGTCCAAATGATCAAAAAGATCAACGACGAAAACAATTTGAGGATATGAAGAGTAAAACATACTCTTTCCGAAGTGAGCAAGTTCCTGGTTACTTCATTTCAGCTCTGGAAAATAATTTGGTTCAATTACCAGTGCCGAAGAGACCAAACAAGGAAGGAGATGAAGACCGTCCCAATTATTGTCCCTTTCATCAAATGTTGGGACATCCCATCCAGGAGTGTTTTGTCTTTAAAGACCTCCTACAAAAGATGGTTGACTTGGGACAAGTCAAATTGAAGGGTTCTTCAGCTCATGTAGCGTGTATTACCGCTACAGATCCAGAGGAAGGAGGCGAGTGGCAGGAAGTCAAAAGCAAAACTGCGAAAAAATATGATGATTGGATGGTCAGAAAGACAATCAATCGGACCCATTCCATTTTGCGAACACAATTGAAGAAGCCAATTGTGTCTCCTACAAAAGCTGCAGTAAAGCCTCCATCAAAGGACAAATCCTCAAAAGGGCAGCGTAATTCAAAGAAGAAAGAGGAATCAGAAGAAGATGAGTATGCATCAAAGCCTAAATTGTCTTTGACTCTGGCAGATTTCATGCCATCTACTTCAAAGTCACGGGCACCGTCCCACCAAACGGCACAGCCTAAACAGGCCAACCGGGCAGAGTCTTTATCAGACGAAGAATTGATCTTTGGTTCTGTTAATATGATTCAATTAACAGATTCATATTCCAGTCTTGATGAGCCTGAATTCCCTGTATCAAATAAAGGAACCCGAGGAAGTTCTAGAGGTTCAGGATATAGGGGAAGACGTGGATCTTTCCGAAGCCACTACTCTAATTCTACCCCTGCTATCACTGTATATGCAGCAGAAACTCGTGGTAGAGCCCTTCAGCGAGCTCAAAATGAACAAGAAAGTTCTTCTGCTAATGGCCAACTCAGCTTCGGCACAATTATTTTGGAAGACCGATTAAAGGTTCCATCTTCTTTATCTCAGCAAGCAAATGGATCTAATCAGTCTAATTTTCCAAAACCAAAGATGTTTCCAACTTCAATACAAGATGCATCAGCTTCCAAAGCATCTGCTTCCAAGATACCTGCTAAACCACATATTCCTATTGGGAAACGCAGGCCTCTAGATCAAAAGTATGATATATTGAAACACTTGGCCCAAGTACCAGCCAAATTATCAATTTTGGATGCTTTGAATCTATCAAGAGATCTTCGGGAAGCACTCATCGAAGCTTTGTCAAGTCCTCAAGAGTTTGAAGCTGAGATTGCTGCAGCTGAAATTTATCACATAGAGAATAATCCTGCAGAATGCCATGCAGTGATATCTTTTACTGATAAAGATGAGGATGATGTTGTGCATGGGCACATAAAACCTTTGTACTTATCCGGCAAAGTCAATGGTATAGATGTTCGAAGAGCTTTCATTGACAATGGTTCAGGAGTCAACCTCATGCCCATTCGCACACTTCGTCGATTGGGCCTCACAGAATCTGATTTATCTCCTTCTACCATGATGTTGCAAGGATATGATAAAAATGAACAAGAACCACTGGGAGAAGTTACGCTCAGAACTCAGTTTGGAGATCTTGTTTCCAATTCAGATTTCATGATTGTTGATCAAGACTCAGCTTTCAATATCTTGCTTGGAAGACCCTGGTTACATCAGCATGCAGCTATTCCGTCATCATACCATCAATGTCTCAAATACTGTTTCGATGGTCAAGTTGGAACATTATATGGTGATAAGGCCCCGTTCAAAACATGTGAGTCTCAATACATTGAGGCGGAATTTTATCACATGAAGGGAAGAGAAAAATCTACAATAAAGGAAATTACCAAAGTTAATGCTCCATATGGTTTGGAAAAAATTCCAATAAATCCATTTTCACATGTGAGTACAGATTATGTGTTACCTATCAGTCAAATTGACAAAATAGGCCCAAATCAAAATACTCTTATGGAAAGATCCATAATGTCAATTACGGCAATCGAGCCAGACAACATGGGAGAAATTGGTAACTTACCAAGCAATGATGAAAGCATAAGTGGTGACGTTTTCATTTCGTCTGCTGAAATCCAACAAGTCTATACTTCGCTAATCAGGCCAGAAGAAGTTATAGCAACACCAGAGGTGAATGTTGATGTCGATTCTCAATCCATCATCTCCTCTTTATTTCCCAAAGAAGACCCTTGTTCATCAATAGGGACGGAAATGGAAGCTTCTTCTTCAAAATGTGAAAATTTTGACATCTCTTATGATCATGAGAATTTCGTTTTTTCATCTACTTTGCAAGTAGAAACGGAAGATATAACACATGATGAAGAGGAAGAAGAAGATCTTAGAGATGCTCCTCCAGCATTTGAAGAGGGTATCTCTACCACTGTGGATGAACTCAGAGAAGTAAATCTGGGTACAGAGAAAGATCCACGCCCCACTTTAATTAGTGCGGCCATGACCCTTGAAGAACAAGAGATGTATATTTCTTTTCTAAAGCAAAATAAAGATATCTTTGCTTGGAATTATACAGAGATGCCTGGCCTTGATCCTGATGTTGCCACCCATCATTTGGGTTTGCCAAAAGAACATCGAGGATTCAAGCAAGCCGCGAGAAGAACACACCCAACCTATGCTTCCAAAATCGAGGCTGAAGTGGATAAGCTTATCAAAGCTAACTTCGTCAGAGAAGTTCAATATCCCAAGTGGTTGGCTAATATTGTCCCAGTAAAGAAAAAGAACGGACAAATTAGGGTTTGCATCGATTTCAGAGATCTTAATCGGTATTGTCCCAAAGATGATTTTCCAGTTCCGATTACAGAACTCTTAATTGATGCGACGGCTGGCTATGAAGTACTTTCTTTCATGGATGGATATTCTGGATATAATCAGATCCGAATGGCCCCAGAAGATGAGGAATATACAGCCTTCAGAGCTCCTCAAGGTGTGTTTTGTTACCGGGTGATGCCCTTTGGTTTAAAGAATGCAGGTGCAACATATCAACGCGCCATGCATCGTATCTTCAAACCTTTTCTAGGGAAATTTGTTGAATGCTATGTAGATGATTTGGTGGTTAAATCCAAACAACGTTTTGATCACTTGGCTGATTTGGAAATCATATTCCACAAGCTTCGACAACATAATTTGAAGATGAACCCCTTAAAATGTGCTTTTGGGGTAACCTCAGGAAAATTCCTCGGCTTTGTTGTACGCCATCGTGGTATTGAAGTCGATCCTGAGAAGACCAAATCAATCCTTGGTATGTCACCTCCTCAGAATTTGAAAGAATTAAGAGGACTTCAAGGACACTTAGCCTATATTCGGCGTTTCATCGCCAATTTGGCAGGCAAAAGTTTACCTTTTACCAAATTATTGAAGAAAGGAGTCACTTACCAGTGGACTAAAGAATGTCAAGAAGCATTTGATATTCTCAAGAAATACCTCTTAAGTCCACCAGTACTCATGCCACCTGTTGAGGGTAGACCTCTTATCCTCTATGTGACAGCTTTAGAGCGATCATTGGGTGCCTTTCTCGCTCAAAAGAATGATGCTGGGAATGAAAATAGTCTCTACTATCTCAGTAGAACTATGCTTGAAGCAGAAACCCGGTATTCGAGTATTGAAAAATGCTGCCTAGCATTAATCTTTGCAGTTCAGAAACTGAGACACTACCTGCAACATCACGAGGTCCAATTGGTATCTCGTAATAATCCACTCAAATTCATCCTTAGTCGTCCAATGCTTACAGGACGTCTGGCAAGGTGGGCGGTTATTCTACAGCAGTTCGACATTCAATATGTGTCTCAAAAGGCAATTAAGGGCCAAGCTCTGGCTGATTTCCTGGCTGAACACCCTTCAGTGGAAGACACATATTCAGATATCGAACTCCCTGATGAGGAAGTTTTTTCTATTCAAGAGAATCCTCAAACATGGGAAATGTATTTTGATGGTGCTTCTAGAAGTCCAACAGGGAAGAAAATGGAAAATCCTAAATTCAACAAAGTTGGTTTAGGAATTGTGCTCATTTCTCCAGATAAGGCAGTGTTACCTTATTCCTTTTTGTTGTGGGAAGGTGGTACCAATAATGAAGCTGAATACCAAGCTCTCATTGCAGGCTTGGAGTTAGCGCTTCAAGCACAAGTGAATCACTTAAAGGTAAAAGGTGATTCAGACCTGGTAATCAAACAAATCAATGGGGATTATGCCATCAGAAAAGAAGAATTAATCCCTTTGTATGATTACGTCAGAGAGTTAATGTCGGAATTCCCTTCAGAACCGACATTTTCTTATGTCCCAAGATCACAAAATGCTCAAGCTGATGCACTGGCTAATATAGCCACAGCTTTAGCAGATCCAAATCGGGACGAGACAACCATCGGTATTGCCCACCGTCGTGCAATTTCACCTTATGTTCAAGTCAGAACAGAGGAAATTAATGAAATTAGTCCCATTCCTGAACCATATGGTCATACTACAGGATGGATGTCACCTATCAGGGAATACCTTCAAAATGGAACACTTCCACCTGATAGAGCCAAGAGAGAACAAATTCAGCGACGTGTGGTCAATTTTACTCTTTATGATGGTCCAAACCACCTCGAGAAAATTCTCTACAAACGTGGTTTTGATGGAGTTCTCTTCAGATGTATTGATGGTGAAGAGACAATGGCTGTCATAAAAGAAGTGCATGCAGGAGTCTGTGGTGCCCATCAGTCTGGACATAGATTGTCTGATCAAATTCGAAGACTTGGATACTTCTGGCCTTCAATGATACAAGATTGTGTTAATTTCACAAAGAAGTGTCATTCATGCCAAGTATATGCCAATTTCATTCATCAACCTCCAGAATTGCTTCATACAGCTAAATACTCATGGCCATTTTCCACATGGGGAATGGATGTGGTGGGACCTTACCCTTCAGCTACAGCCAAGCAGTTTAAGTACATTCTTACTGCTACTGATTTCTTTTCCAAATGGGCAGAGGCAGTACCTCTCAAAGAAGTCAGTTCTAAATGCATTGTTAGCTTCATCAAGTCTAACATCATTACTAGATTTGGTGTCCCTCATACCATATTGACAGACAACGGCACCAACTTCTGCTCTTCTGAGGTAAAGAGATTGTATCAAGAATACAACATTAAGTCCAACCATTCATCTCGATATCATGCAGCGGCTAATGGCCAGATAGAGGCCTTCAACAAGACTCTTTCAAATATACTGCAAAAGATGGTGGATAAAGATAAGAGGTCATGGCCTGATAAACTCTATCATGCTTTATGGGCTTATCGGACTACCACTCGCAATGCAACGCGGTCTACTCCATATTCATTGGTATATGGAACAGAAGCAGTCTTGCCAATTGAAGTCCAATTGCCCTCACTCAGAATAGCCATTTGTGATCAGTTATCAACAGATGAGCAATCCCAAAAGCGGTTGAATGAATTGGAACAGTTAGATGAGAAAAGATTGTGCACTTTGCACCACTTGGAAATCTATCAGAATCGAATAGCACGAGCTTTTAACAAAAAAGTTCGTCTTCGTTCATTCATTCAGGGAGAATTGGTATTGGTTCTCAGAACACCAATGATACCAGGAAAGAAGCCTCCCAAGCTTGAACCAAAATGGGAAGGACCTTATTCAATACATAAGGTCTACTCCAATGGAGCGTATTCTCTGATTTCAATGGATGGAGAACACATCACGACTCCAACTAATGCCAGATTTCTGAAGAAGTATTTTGTATAAACACAAAATGTTGGTCCCCAGAACCAAGACTTACAATTGGTTCATACAGCATGACCTTAAACTGCATCAACAACTAGGTCCGGTATGACCTTAAACTACGCAATGGTCCAGTATGACCTTAAACTACAACTACGTCCAGTATGACGATAAACTGTATGGTCCGTGCATATGACCTTAAACTATTCGCACTTATGTCCCAGCAACATGACACTAAACTGTGCAACACCAATAGTCCTAACTGCAAGACTTTAAACTGCATAGTCCCTGATTTTGTCCTACATGACAATAAATCGTATAGAAGTTCTTATATTTTGTCCGAGATGACATTAAACTATATTTTGTCCTAGCGACATGACATTAAACTGTGTGGCACTTTCATCGTCCAGCATGACGTTAAACTGTGTTAAGTCCCTTATTGTCCTACATGACACTAAACTGTATTCTGTCCGAGATGACATTAAACTATATTGTGTCCTAGCAACATGACATTAAACTGTGTGGCACTTCCAATGTCCAGCATGACGATAAACTGTAAAAAGATCAGAACTGATATCCTCATATTGATTCACCTTAGTCTTAGCTACATGACTTTAAACTGTACAGCATCAGTTCGTCCTTGCTATATGACGCTAAAACTATACAGCAATGGTCCAGTATGACTTTAAACTGCAACTTCGTCCCACACGACATTAAAACTGTGAAAAAGTTCCATAAACAGTCCAGCATGACCTTAAAACTGCATCATTCCTGGTCCATGTATACGACCATAAACTATTTGCAAATATGTCCAGCAAGACGTTAAACTGTGACGTCCTAACTACATGACGCTAAACTGTATAAAAGTCCCTCACGTCCAGAAAGACGTTAAACTATATAATCATCAAAAGTCCAGCATGACATTAAAACTGCACAATCCCCCTTTCGTCCAATATGACGTTAAACTATATTGTCCCCATCGTCTTAACTACATGACGCTAAACTGTACAGAAAGTCCCTTTTTTATGTCCTACATGACATTAAACTGTACATCGTTAAGGTTGTTATCACCTCTTGTTTCTCACACCGAGTATGACTCACGTGAGCTTAGAGCGAACATCAACTATAACACTCCCTTTGGGCCACTAACCATGTGTAATTCCCAACAACATTTTTTTTAGATCATTGTCCGCAAGAACAACTTGATCATTAATTCATTCTTTAATTGAACTACACAGACTTTGATCCTTTCCCTCCAGGCTGGGTATGTAGGCAACCTCCCAAAGGTTCAAGCCCAAAAACAATCTCTTCATATTGGTTCACCACAATCTCATATGATGATGATTTGTGAAACCACCCTTGGAATCAATATCTTTACATTGATTCACTTTCGTCCTTGTTATATGACGTTAAACTATACAACACTTTTGTCCAGTACGACAATAAACTACAATATTCTTTGATTTCCTCATTTGAGAAGGAACCATTATTAACATTGATTCTTTTTCAATCATGGTTTTCATTTTCAAAAAGACTACGTACATACATGGTAATGCCTAAACTTTTTATCTTAGGTTAAAACCATCATTGCACTAAAGTCCCTTTTCACCCTTCACATGTACGAACCAAATTTGTACAAAGGGTATATCTAGAACTACGTGGACTTGATTCCCATCTTTATGGGATACGTAGGAACATTCGAGTGTCCCTCGAATCCAGTCCCAAGTCTTTTGGGCCTAACCCCAAATTTCACTTTCAGTCCCTTGGCTGAAAAGTCCTCATGAAAACACACACTGTGTATTCATTATTATGGTCCGAATTCTATGACCCAAAAAACTAAGATCACTCATCCTTTCATCCTGCACGACGTTAAACTGTATTTCAAGAACTACGTATGGCTTGATTCTCATTCTTATGAGATACGTAGTGAAGTCCAAGTTTCAATTCAGGACCCAGCCACAACATGATTATGGTTTTCATTGACCTATGTATCTCTATATACATTGGAAAATACCCATCTTTATGTATTATAATCCTAACCTCAAATATTTTCAGATCTTCATAACCCTTTTTCATGACTTATGGTCACAAAAATGTCAAACTTCTGAGAATTCTTTTGCCTGACTATGCAGCACGTGCCCATAGGTGGCCTTGCATAAACAGTCCACATAACAGACTTGTCAGCCAAGAGATGCTATTTATTTGACCATGCAGCCAATGCCCATAGGTGGCCCTGCATGTTTTCAACCCCCTAACGGGTTTGTTAAATAATAGTAACTTCATTCTTGGGAAGAATGCCTCTTTTGTCCTTATTTGTCTTAAACGACAGTATGTAGGGATCCGCAAAAATAGCCATCCTTAACGTATTTGTCCCATATCCTTTTTCATGATCTGAAAGTATTCAAGTCTATGGTTTATTCTTCTTCCCTACGTTTGGGTCAGACCTTCGTAGGAGTGATATTCATCCAGTTCTTCGATATTCTTGTTTGAAAATATCTTCTCCATATTCAAGTACCTCTTTCCATACAACAAACTCTATGCTTTAGAAAATTTGAATCTCCATAAACTTTCACTGGCTTTTAGCACTAGGAAAGTAAATTTCTGAGAGTTCTTTTGCCTAACTATGCAGCACGTGCCCATAGGTGGCCTTGCATAAACAGTCCACATAACAGACTTGTCAGCCAAAAGATGTTATTTTATTTGACTATGCAGCCAATGCCCATAGGTGGCCCTGCATATTTCAACCCCCTAACGGGTTTTGTTAAATAATAGTAACTTCATTCTTGGAAACTACTTCTTCTAATGCTATTTAGCTCTTTTTCATATCATCCCTCAGATTCAAATATTCTTAAGTCATAGTTTACATATTTTCTCTCATACTTGAGTATGGTAATTTGTTTTCAGATAAATTATCAAGGAATTAAACCCATTTTAATCCATTTTTCGGTCAAAGCTATTTCGACCTTAAACATTAGCCCCTTTATGTCCGGCTTGCATGACTTTAAACTGCCCGCACAAAAGACAAAGGAAATCTGAATAAAAGTCAAGTTCCAGCACACTTGTGCGCTGCCCTCTGCGCCTTGAAAGACTTGCGCGCCTCCCTTTTCCTTTAGAGGGATTCGATTTCCTCAGAGTCAAATCCTCATTTTCTCTCCGGATCCAACTCTGAGGGGGGACTTTTGTTGACGCTCCTTTCGTCACGGAATCTAAAGTTCGGAAAAGGGAATATCTGAGCTCAAAGTGATTAATCCTTTGAAGAAACATCAAAAAATCGACAAAGGGATGAAAAAGGAGAACATTGCCCATGTATCGCGCAAGTTCCATCTTGGTCGCGCAAGTCTACTTGCGCGCCGCCTTAACACTTGCGCGACCCCTCATGGTCGTGCAAGATACTTGCGCGACAGATATGGTAACCGCCCAGTAACCGCCCGGGGTCTTCTTTTGCCTATAAATAGACCCTGTGGGCCCCCCATTCGGAGAGGTTCTTTTCCCAGAAACTCGTATCAAAGCTCCCGACGCCCAAGTCTCTTCTCAAAGCTTCCAGAACACTTCTAAGGTAATTTCTTACCTAGAATGGAAGATCTAAAGGGAAGAAGGAAGGCCTAAGTGTTGAAACTTATCAAACACTTGCGCGCCGACTTAATTCCTTCAATATAACTTGCGCGTCCCTCTTCTGGAAGAACCTCAAGAGGATGGGAAAGGGTTTAATAAAGAGTCGCTCAAGTAATTCAACTCTGATTGAAAATCGCGCAAGTATCCCTTATGTCGCGCAAGTATACTTGCGCGACCAATACTTGCGCGCCGCCGCAGGACTTGCGCGACCTTCAATACTTGCGCGCCCCTATCTTTTTGGGTGCCCATCTTTCCCTTTTTCACCCCTCTTAAGCCATTTCACCCTTCCTATTCAAGATTCAGTCTTCAAGATACTCTTCAAAGCCATTTATGGCATGATTTCTTGATTTGACATCCTTATCTGAAAGGAATTATGTGAAATATCTCTCAAAACCTAATGATTTAAACATCTTTATGTCACCAAAGATTGAGAGTTCATTCATTCAACCTCATCCTTTAAGATGAGAGAATCCTAACCTGGGTTTCCTTTTCAGGAATAAATCCCCAGTTATAAAACCTTTGATTTAGGCATCTTCCTTAAGAATAAGCCCCAATCAAAGTCCTTTAAATCTTGGGCATCCTCCTCAGGAGTAAGCCCCAAACCTTAATCCCTAACCTGGGTCTCCTTTTCAGGAATAAAGACTCAGTCATAACCTTGGGCTTCCTTTTCAGGAGTAAGCCCCAAGTCCCCTAAACCTAGGCTTCCTTCTCAGGAATAAGTCCTAGTCATAAACCTTTGATTTAGGCATCTTCCTTAAGAATAAGCCCCAATCAAAGTCCTTTAAATCTTGGGCATCCTCCTCAGGAGTAAGCCCCAAACCTTAATCCCTAACCTGGGTCTCCTTTTCAGGAATAAAGACTCAGTCATAACCTTGGGCTTCCTTTTCAGGAGTAAGCCCCAAGTCCCCTAAACCTAGGATTCCTTCTCAGGAATAAGTCCTAGTCATGAACCTTGGGCATCTTCTTTAAGAATAAGCCCCAATCAAAGTCCTTTAATCTTGGGCATCCTCCTCAGGAGTAAGCCCCAAACCTTAATCCCTAACCTGGGTCTCCTTTTCAGGAATAAAGACTCAGTCATAACCTTGGGCTTCCTTTTCAGGAGTAAGCCCCAAGTCCCCTAAACCTAGGCTTCCTTCTCAGGAATAAGTCCTAGTCATGAACCTTGGGCATCTTCTTTAAGAATAAGCCCCAATCAAAGTCCTTTAATCTTGGGCATCCTCCTCAGAAGTAAGCCCCAAACCTTAATCCCTAACCTGGGTCTCCTTTTCAGGAATAAAGACTCAGTCATAACCTTGGGCTTCTTTCTTAAGAGTAAGCCCCAAGTCTCTTAAAATTTCTCTTAACCAGTCATAAATTTCCTTTGATTTGGGTTTCCTTTTCAGGAATAAAACCCAATCATAAGTCCCCTCCTAACTTGGGCATCCTCCTTAGGAGTAAGCCCCAAGATTAGAGTATTCAAATCTCCATGAAGCACATATAACTTTGTGGACCCTGTTCATGGATTTTCTTCCTAAAAGTAAATCCTAAACCTTCGCCTATCTGGGCAGTCATCTATACATAAGCCCCAAAACAAATTCTTATGATTGCATCTTTTATGGCACAATTGTCTAAATTTTACCAATACCTCTTGTTTCTCACACCGAGCATGACTCACGTGAGCTTAGAGTGTAAAAGTAATTATGACATTCATCTTTGAGCCATCAATCATAAAACATCATATCCCATTCCTCGAACTACGTGGGTTCTGATTCCTTTTTCAAAACAAAGGATACGTAGGTAGCCCATTCATGGGTTCGATCCCAACATTGAAATAATCTCTGTCCTTCTGAATGACGATAAACTTCAAGTGCCCCACTGAGTGGCTTTAAAACCAGCCTGGTCATCAAAATGACCAAGAGACTTTTATATAAATGTTTTGAAGGATACCATTGACCAAGAATCTCTAAACAAATATAGATGATTCTATATTGATGAAGGACCTCGAATACATATAAAAGATTCTCTAAATTTCTTGCATATTTAATCATTGATTGTTAAAACTAAAGGAAAGCTCATTTTATACTTGGTAATGTAATAAGGATTCACGAACTTAACTTAAATCTATAAAGAGAGTCCCGGAGTAGACAATAATTCCCCTCAAAAAGGTGTGATGAGTCCGACCTCCCATCCTCTCGACCAATGCAAATTCCTAAGCCTCATTAGCCCACAAGCTAATGAGCGCCTGCCTTTGGAAAGTAGGTCCAAACGGATGTGGAATCATTGGATGTTTCCGGTTCTACGAACAAACCCGTTAGAAACCGATCGGAACGTTTGAATCTCCCGTCCAGGAGGTCATCCCCGGATTCCGCGCGAAACAACGCTATTGATATACAAGCATAGTTTTTAAATGGGGTGTTATACATGATGATCTACACCAATGATAGATCTATCTATATGGTTGAGAATTGGGATATTAGATATGATGATCTACACCAATGATTTATGTGCATAGTTAAGAATTGGGGTGCTACACATGGTGTTCTAAGCATATGATGTATATGCATGATTGAGAAGTAGGGAGTTAGATATGAAATTCTATACCAATGGTATATATGCACGATTGATAAATGGGGAGCTTGACATGGAATTCTATTCCTAAAACATTTGAATTGGACTAAGGTTCCAAGTGTATGTAATAATGAGATTGAAATAAAATAGATAATAAAATCCCATTTTTTTAAATGAATAGGGAGTTGAATATGTAGCATGGTTCAGACTCAGCATAAGTCGGAGTAGGTATTGAGGTATGGGTGTCCTTAAAAACCCGGTAGTCTACGTAGTTAATAAATATTAATTGATAATGTGATAATTGTTTACTTATGCATTATAATTTTTTATTTATACAACTTCATACACCTATTATTAACTAGGTTATTTTAGAAACTGTTGATGGTGGCCTACTGAGTTGTACTCACACCCTACTCGGGCTACCTGATTGGTACCCAAATAGACTTTGTGTTTTCTGGATATGTTAAGGGAAAAGGCTCTGAGTTAGATGGATGTGTTGGGATGGATCTTGGATGAGGGAACCAAATGTGGTTTGGGACCCACTTGGGAGTCATCAGTGTATTTATTTTTAGTTGTCATTTTAGACACTTGACACATACATTATCTTGGCATGTTTTCTTCTTTAGTTGGATATTGTATTTTCCTACTTTTATTATCATGATATATTGGTATTTCTTATGATTATATATTCTTCCTCTATTGTTAATTTATTTTTTATGGTTTATTACTCTGATAAAAGAGGGTAAAGTATTCCCATTATCAACTTATTAGACCCTCACTACTATTTGGAAACCTTTGGTGTATGAGGAGGCATGCTTGAGGTCATGTGACCGACCGGCTCAGGGCACCGGTATGTGGTGCCTAGGTCAGGACATTACAAATTGGTATCAGAGATACCAGTTTTCTTTCTTCTTCTTTTTTCGTACTATTTTGGAAAGGTATATAGGATACTAGAAATATTCAAGGCATGGTTATGAGCTCATGCAAGGGAGTTACATACCCATGTATGGGGGGAAACCCAAGTAATCATGATGGGATTGTTATTATTGTTGTTTTTTGTTACAGTTGGATATTATTTCACCATAGTTGATTCACTTGTTGTGTGATTTTATTATTGTTTATGGTAATTGTTGAGAATTGACTCGTGTCTTGGAAAGTCATGATATTTGAGTCTACATGCATCATTTTTGACATGCATGGGAAAAATGGGTTATGGGTAAGTTGTTGAACTTGATTGTTTTTCCTTTCTTGTGTGAATTTAAATGAAAATGGTTCCCAATTTGAAATTTAAACGTGATTCAATAATGAGAATAAATGGGTTTCTAAATGAGAAATTGAATATGAGAATGTGTTTACCCTTGTTAACCAGGACCTAGGTGTAGGATGGTTAAGGGTAGTGATAGAGCCTCAGTTTGGACTGTGTGGAGAGGTTGGTAAGAGACTGGTTGTGTCTTGTTGTGTTTCCCTCTTACATAAACATGTTAACTTTGTGAACTATGTCCAAAGGTTCGTGTTTATACTTATAGAGATATTCCTTCATAACGATGCTTGTTTAGAGGATTACTAGAGGACATGATAGTGGATGATCCTCTAGTGGTGGAACCTGAGGCACTGATAGTGTTGAACGAGGAAGCATGGGAGTGGTTCTAAGAGAACTTCACTCGCTTCATACAATTAATGGAGAGAGGCCCAGGGCAGGTTGAGAAGAGCTTGTTTGTCCTGGCGAGGGAGTTTTAGCTGTATCACCCTCCAAATTTTACTAGAGAGGGTTTACCTAAGGGAGATGAGTTCTGGGTTGAGTCCATCGAGATGTACTTGACCATCTAGATACCCCTACTGAGAGGAGGGTCAAGGTGGCTACTTTTATGCTATGAGGATCAATAAAGTGATGGTGGGACATTCGAGTGTGGACTGAACAGATTGATGGTATGTTATGGAAGGACTTCTTGGAGAGGTTCTTGGAACACTTTTATCCATAGATGTTGATGCAGGAAAGAGCGGTGGAGTTCATGCAGCTAACTCAGGGGATAATTTCTGTGATGGACTATGCGGGATGCTTTACATATCTGCAGTGTTGTTCTCCAATGTTGGTAGGAGATGAGACATCTACAGTGATATGTTTCCAGGACAAACTTAAGTGCGAGATTAAGTCCCAAATTAACCTCTTTTGGATAAATAAGTTTACTGTGGTGGTAGATCAGGCTCTCATATCTGAGGGTAACCTGAGAGAGGCTTCCAATGCAGGATAGGTGGTTGCTTATAGATGATTAGGAGGTATAACTTCCAAGAGCAGGAAGTTATGTTATGACAACTTTATCTAGAGCATTGGGAAGCGGAGTGTCCCATCAGGGGGATCGGGTACTCAGGATCTTACTCAAGTACTTTTCCACTAATGTGGTAAGTCGGGACACTTCCGGAAACATTTTCCCTGACCACCATTTTAGTTTTGATCTTTCAGAAAGATGTAGCATCTACGAAGGTTCTACAAGAACCCACGGAAGACAGTTAGTGATGGAGAATATAGACAGAACTAGGGTTCGGGATGGGGATCTTCTGCACCATATCAGTCTGGTATCTAGAGTTCTACTAGCTAAGGTGGTAGAGGCAGTTGACGTGGTTCTTATGGGAAATAGTGCTCACATCAAAATAGTGGTGCATGTCTGGGGATTCATACAGCATCACAAGGAAGAGGGGAAGAACATTTTCATGTGGTATAGCTTAAACTTGTGGATAGAAAGGTTGGACCATCTATATTGAGAGGTACTATTCTTGTAGCTTTTACATTATCTAGTGCCTTATTTTATATTGGTACCTCTCATTCCTTTATATCTTCAAAACTTTTTAATGATTTCAGTCTAGCGGTAGAGTTTTTGAGTGGGGTTATGAATATAGATACACCTTTGGGAGTATGTCCTAGAGACATCTATATGTTCAAGGTATGTTATATTGAGATTGGGGAGTACCATTTTCTATGGAATCTCTATATCCTTGACATGTCAGGCTTCTACCTAATTATGTGTATGGAATGTCTAGTCGCATACTGATCTTGCATTGATTGTTATTGTAGTAGGGTGATGTTTACGTCTCCTAAGGGTGACAGTTACATTCACCGAGGGAAGTGGGATATCCAAGCAGGATGAGAAGGGCCAATGACTCAGCAACTGGGAGAGATCATATCCTAGGTTTCTAGTTTATTTCTAAATGATAGAGATGTAAATCATGTTATCTTTCCATCAGTGATGGAATAGTTTCAGGATGTTTTTTTCAAGTACTTCTCAGGGCTGCCACCTAAGAGAGGTGTGTAATTCACTACTTAACTCATTCTGGGGGTTGAGCCAGTATTTATTCCACTGTAAATAATTTCACTGATAGAGCTTCAAGATATCAAGACTCAACTAGAGTAGTTAGGGGATAAAGGATTTATCCATCTGAGTACATTGCCTTGGGGATCACCTGTGTTGTTTGCAAAGAAGGATGATGGGAGTTTTAATTTATGTATCAATTAATGGAAGTTGAACAAGATGATGGTAAAGAATCGTTATCCTCTTTTGTGTATCGATGATCTGTTTGAGCTATTAAAAGGATCTTGTGTGTTCTCGAAGATCGACTTAATTTATGGGTATCATCAGATAAGAGTTTGGACTTATGATATACCGAGGACTACTTTAAGAAGCAATTATGGCATATATGAGTTCGTCAAAATTCCTTTTGGGTTTGTGAATGCACCAGTAGTGTTAATAAATTTGATTAACAAAATATTCCATCCGCACCTGGATCAATTTTTGGTGGTATTTTTGGATGAAATCTTGGTGTACTTCAAGACTCATGACAATCATACCCAATATCTTGACATCATCCTGAGTACACTTACAAAATATCAACTATACACCAAACTATCTAAGTGTCAGTTTTGGATCAATCTAGTACACTTATTGGGTCACATCATCTCAGAGGAAGGTGTGTCAGTATACCTGAAGAGGGTTTAGGCAGTGGTTTCTTGGGAGCATACTAAGAATGTATTCAATATCCATATATTTTTGGGGTTAACTGGATATTACAGGAGGTTCGTCCAGTACTTTTTCTATTTGGTAGTGCCACTTTCAGGCTTGACCAAAAAGGGAATAAATTTTGAATTTTCATAAGCATGTGAGAAGGACTTCTAGGAGTTGAATAATCATATAACATTGACACCTATCTAGATCCTACCTGAGACAAGTGAGGAATATACGGTGTATTGTGATGCTTCATAGATCATACTCAGAGTTGTGTTGATGCAAGGGGATATAGTTGTGGTGTATGGGTCTTAGAAGTTTATGCCACATGAATGGAACTACCCTAAGCATGAACTCGAGTTGGTAGTAGTGGTTTATGCTTTAAAGTGTTGTAAATATTACATGTTGGGTGAGAAGTTTATGGTGTTTAACAAACATAGAAGTTTGAGATACATCTTTTCGTAGAGAGATTTGTATATTTGGCATTGGATATGGTATGAGTAATGTAGTATTTTGATTTTGATATGGCATATACACCCAGAAAGGAAAACAGTGTGGATGATTATTTGTGAAAGAAAATTTAGACTCAAACAGTTTAGGAGTCTAGTGCTGAGTGGAAGATTTTGATGTTGCTATTTGAGATGCACATTGTGGTTCAGGAGAGTCAGGAACAGATGACTCTCATATCAGTTTTAGTGGATTAAACACTTTTGAGATGGATCAGGGACATAAAGCATGAGGATATAGAGTGATTGGCCTTGAGGGAAATCTTTGAAGGTGGAGAGACACCTTTGAAAAAGTTGATGGATGATGATGAGATCATATGTGTGAAGAATCGAGTTATTGTGCCTATGATCATGTGAGAGGATCTCATGCAGAAATTTCATGCCTTGAAGTGGGTGGTATATCCAGGCATGACCAAAATGTACCATGACCTACGATGGAATTTTTGGTGATCAGGCATGAAAAAAGAGATAGTTGGATTCATGAAATGATGTTACACCTTTTAGCTAGTGAAGGTAGAGCATCAATGACCTGGAGGTTTTATACAGCAATTTCCCATTGCGAAATGGAAGTGGGACAATGTAATAATAGACTTTGTGATAGGTCTTCTAAAGACACTGAGGAATAATGACATTATCTTGGTTATTTTGTATTAACTAAATAAGGTGGTGTATTTATTCCCTATATGGGATACTTTCTCAGTGGAGCAGTTGGGAGTTTTGTATGTGTAGGAGATGGTTCATTTACATGGGATGCCACAGACTATTGTCTCAGATCATGATTCACACTTTACTTCACACTTCTAGTAGGGATTATAGAAGGAACTTAGTACATAGGTATTATTGATTATGGAATTCCACCTACAAATGGATGGGCAGTCAGAACATACTATACAGGTTCTTGAGGATATGTTGTGAGCATGTGTGCTTAAGATTGGTGGGTCATGGGAGAAGCACCTAGGTTTGGTGGAATTTTATGATAACAACAGTTATCATGAAACTATACATATGGAACCATATGAGGCTCTTTATGGTAGGCTGTGTAGATCAATGCTATGCTGGATAGAGGCTGGTGAGTCTAAGTTTTTGGGGCTAAGTCTCGTGTAGGAGACATTGGAGGAGTTGTAGTTGATTTCAAAATGTATAGCTACAACTCAAAGTAGGAAGAAGTCATATGATGATAGATATATATGACCCCTAGAGTTTACATAGGGTGATCATGTATTCCTTTGGGTGTCACCTATGTTGGGTCACCATAGTATATGGAGACAGGGAAAGTTGGTGCCTGGGTTTATTGGACCTTTTGAGGTTGTGGAGTCAATCGATCTGGAGGCGTACTGATTGGACCTTCCGCATAAATACAGTTCTATGCATGATGTTTTTCTATGTATCACAACTATGGTGGTATCACCGCAACCATTATCAAGTGATTGATGTGGATGAGGTTGACCTGGAGATAGATGCATCCTTTTAGAAGCATCTGATACATGTTTTGGATCACAGTGAGAAAGTGTTGCAGGGAAAGACTGTGTCGATATTTTGTGTATTATAGAAACATTGACATTTTCAGGATGAAACATGGGAAAGGGAAGCATATATGAGGGCTAAGTGGTCTAATATTTTTGGCTTGGAATCTTAGAGATGCTTGGTATTGTAGCTCGAGGATGAACTATTATAATTTGGGGAGATTGTAAGATCCCATCATTTTCTAGGTGCATCTCTCTTTGAGTTTTGAATCTGGGTATAAATGGTTGAGTGTTTCATGGTTTCTTGGAGAGAGAAGAAACTTTAAGAGAGGTTTGGTTTGTTTAAAAGGAAAATGGGATGAAAAATAAATTTCATAATAGTTACACATTATTTAAGGGGATTACATGTCGTGTCATTGTTCATGGGTTTTAATAAAATATGTCTGAGGTAACGGATTTTTTGGCAAAAACCATTAAAAAAATAAAAAATATGTAACTAAATTACACATCATGTAAATGCCAGACCAATAGTTTTAAATTGTCTGTGCGGATGAATTATCTATCATTTTCAGCTAAAGCTCTCCTCCTTCAACATTATGCTCTATTTCACGTTTTTTGAGCTTTTCGGAGAGATTCCAAGGCTATCTGACCTCTATTATTTGCGATTCAAAGCCTAGATAAAAGATCTTCATACCTCCTAGCAAGTGGATCTTATCCTGATTCTTCTCGTTCATCCTCCTTTATTCTCTCATTAATTTGGTGAGAATTTATCTCCTATTTTTCTAGATCTAGATCTAGATTTTGTGAATCTTGATCTAGTTTTGATGATATAGATCTAGGATTGTAGATATATATTAGATATATCTTGATTTTGTTAATATTGATTTATTTTATAGATCTAGAACATGTTCTACATCATTATACCACTAAATTATAGGGATTTCCATTGGTAAATCATTCATCAACAAATTGAGGTAGGTGGTATAAAATCTAAGTCCAATAGTATTGATTTTTATTACGTATATGCAAGTTGTATAATTGCTAGAATATTTTAACAATTGAAATCCCTAATTGAATTAATTAACTTGATAAATTAATTAATTTATATGATTGTGAAATTGAGAGATTTAGGGATCGTTGGATGAGATAATTAATTAGATAATTAATTATGAGATTTTGAGATTAGTGATTTTGATAATTAATTGTGGGAAACAATTATGATAGAATTTATATGGTTGAATTGGGTGATTAATTGTGGAATTAATTACGGGCTATGGATGTTACTAATTGAGATAATTAATTGGGAAATTAATTCTTGGATATTGATATTTTCATTTGATATGATTAATTAGGGAATTAATTATGGGATATTGATGCCATGAAATGAATAATTAATTGTTGAATTAATTATGAGGCATTCAAATAGTGTTTTTGAATAATTAATTGGTGAATTAATTATTGAATGTTGATATTGTGAAAATATTAATTAATTTAAAAATTAATTAATGGACATGGATTAATTAATTTAAGAATTAATTAATGAATTTGTGAGGGGTAATTGTGATAAGAAGGTTAATGTGATTATGCTTGGTTGATGTGATAATGTGAAAACATGTGATGATAAGATACATGCGAATTTGTGATAAGAAATGATATATCTGCATAGTTGATAAGTGGGGTGTTATACATGACGATCTATGCTAGTGATATACATGCATAGTTTTTAAATGGGGTGCTAGACATGATGATTTATGCCAATGATATATTTATATGTATGGTTGAGAATTGGGATGTTAGACATGACGATCTACACCAATGAGTTATGCATATAGTTGTGAATTGGGGTGTTGGACATGATGTTATAATCATGTGATGTATATACATGATTGATAATTGGGGTGTTGGACATGACATTTTATTCCCATGGTATATATGTAGGATTGATAAATGTGGAGCTATACATGGAGTTCTATTCCCAAAACATCAGCATTGGACTAAGGTTACAAGTGCATGTAATAATGAGATTGAAATGAAATGGATAATGAAAAACCATTTTATTAAATGAATAGGGAGTTGAATATGTAACATGGTTCAGACCCAGTGTGGGCTGGAGTAGGTATTGAGGTATGGGTGTCCTCATGAACCCAGTAGTCTATGTAGTTAATAAAGATTAATTGACAATGTGATAACTATTTATCTATACATTATAATTGTTTCTTTATACAACTACATGCACCTGTTATTGACTGGATTGTTTTAGACACTGTTCGTGGTGGCCTACTGAGTTGTAATCACACCCTACTCGGGCTGCCTGATCGGTACCCAGATATAATTTGTGTTTTATGGATAGGTTAAGGGAAAACACCCTTAGTTAGATGGATAATTTGGGATGGATCTTGGATGAGGGAACTATATGTGGTTTGGGAACTACTTGGGAATAGTTGGTGTCTTTATTTTCAGTTGGCATTTTAGACACTTGACATGTACATTAGCTTGTCATGTTTTCTTCTTTAGTTGGATATTGTATTTTCTTGCTTTGATTATCATGATATATTGGTATTTTTATGATTATATAATATTTCTCTATTGTTAATTTATTTACACTAGTGTATTACTATGATAAAAGAGGGTAAGGTCTCCCCATGATTGACTTATTAGACACTAGATGTTATTTGGTAGCCTCTAGCATACAGGGAGGTGGACTTGAGGTCATGTGACAAATAGGCTCGGGGCACTGGTATTTGGCACCCAGGTTAGTATGTTACATCAACATAGTATATCCTGAGTCAAATTGATCAAAAACCTTCCATAGAAATAATAAGGATGATATCATTACAACAAATCCCTTGTATAGAATAAGTGTAATAAAGGTTTTATGTAGTTGATGAATATTAATACCATAAAAAGATCCTGAAAATATTTCTGAGGAAAATAACCATTGCATTTTGAAAATAACCTTTTAGAACAAAACGTTCACAAAATATTTTGAAAATAATTTTGTTTTAAAACAACCTTGAAATATTTTAAAATAAGTCTTGAAAAATTTATTGGTCATGATGGTGGAAAATCTTATTCATATAGTACATGTTAAAATAATTATT
This sequence comes from Viscum album, assembly GCA_963277665.1. NCBI lineage: Eukaryota > Viridiplantae > Streptophyta > Magnoliopsida > Santalales > Viscaceae > Viscum > Viscum album. The sequence goes on from OY728135.1 coordinate 1,001,234,344, forward strand.
CCTTTCACATTTTCAGTAAAATTCAAACATACATTGTTTTGAAAATGACATGAAGATTCCTTTAAAAACATTTTGTAAAAATTTAATATGGATCAAAATTTATTTAATAAATCATTTTTAGAATTTTAAAAACATTTTTGAAAGAATTTTTAAAATACATGGTTTTTAATGAATAATGATTTCCAATCAAAGAGAGAAATAAAGTTGGATTTTCTTAAAAACATATTAATCATTTTAATTACCAAAAAGAGGAAAAAATGGTATTTATACTTGAAAAAGTTCATGAATAACCATATGATAATAAAATATATTAATTTTAAGATATAAATATTAAATAATTCCCCAAATATATACTTAAAAAAAACAATCCCATATAATAATGAGATTTTTAAATAAACCCTTACCACTTTGGTAACTTTTATATCATAATCCCCATGAAATAAATAACATTAATTGAAAAATTAAACATCATGAAGACAAATTAATTCATTATATAATATAAAAAAATGTTATTATATACACTAAATAAAATAAATAAGTGGTGAATATGACAATATGTCTCATGGAAGTAAAAGTGAGACGAGAAACCCCTTACCTCAAGTTCAACTTCCTTCATATGTGTATGAACCTCTTGTATAATAAATATAGGTTTAATATAAATATATTAAATAAAAATAATCATATATATCATACCATATATTATCCTTATATAACATTTTACCACCCATTTGTTAATAATATTTCATTATTTTCATTTTTTTTGTGTTAATTGCATTGTTTTCCCATGCGTGTTTTGTCATGAAAGTTCTGATTCTTATGAATAATATATATATATATATATCATCTAAATTATTATAATAATTTTATAAATATTATATTTACTCAATAGATACATTTTTAGAACCATTTATGAAATTTGTACATGGAAAATGAACCACATCGCCACGTGGAGACGGTAGGTCGTATGTACGCACGAGCGATGATATTATCCCCTTAGCGCGTTAAAGGGTAGGGAATTGGGTGATATATTAATTTTATATAATAAATATAATCTCATATATATCACATATATTCATTAATTTTATCCTTATTACATTCCATATAAATCATAAGTGAAAAACGAATCACATCGCTTCGTATAGTGGTAGTCCGTCGTACACATAAGCAATGTTATTGTATTGAAATGGAATGGAACGTAAAAAGGTATATATAATATTTAAATTACATAATTATAATAATATAAAAAATATCATATAAATTTGTTAAATACATCATTATATCAATCCTTCAAAGGTGGTGATAAAAAACAAACTACATCAGTCCGTGTGGCGGTAGTCTGTCGTACACAAGATTGATGATTTTGTATCCCATTTGATGGAATTGGATATGGGTAAATATTATTACATAAATATAATAACATATAATTATATATTATATATCTATATTATTATATTGTAAGTGTGAATAAATAATTTAATGTGGAAAAAGAAGAAAGAAAATGAAATAGTTTTGTTAAGATAATTACCTTTTCTAAGAGAAACCCTCTTTGGATATCCTCTTAAAGACCCTAAGGATGGTCTTTTTGGAGGATAAAAAGATATATAATGTGAATAAGGATGTTGGGGATATAAATTTTTAGGTTTTGGGTGAGAAAAAGGACTTATTATGTGTGTATAATTGAAGGCAATTAGTGCCCTTTTATAAGTGGGGAAAGGTAGCCCTCTTGAAAATTACTTGGAAATTTCCCAAAAGAATCCAAAATGATAGTCATTAACATGATAAGAGATTATAAATGACCCTATATTAGAACTTTATAAGGATAATGATGAAATAAATTTATCCAATAAGATTATTACAAGTTGGTAGGTCATTTTTAACCCTTATCTTCTTAGTTTAATACCTCAGTAAACAAATTGTTACTTAACTACAGTAAATAATTTTTACTGTTTTCACTATTAATATTAGTCAAAAGTTAAGTTGAACTTATTATATAATATAAATTTTGGTGATTCCAAATATGGAATAAATTTTTCAAAATTCCAACCATAGAAGTGGAAAAAATTAATTTAAAATTAATCCTGCAGATGCGATGAAAAAACAGGTTTCTAAAGAGAAAATGGTCAAATGTTTATGAAGATTTTATATAAAAAATCAATATTAAAATGATTAAAATGAAATAAAATGGATTATTTTATATATAATGAAACTAATTTTACTTTAAAAAAAATAAAAATATAATTTAACTTTGTAAATAATTTAAACAAAAATGTAGTTTTCAATTAAAATTCAGTATTTTTTACTATTCATTGAAAAATGAAACATATCAAAAAAACCCAAAAATTAACCCTAAGATAATTTTTATATGAATATTTCAAAAATTAATTTCATTTTATCAAAATAAAATTCTAAAAGTGGAAAAAAATAATTTTAAATTATGTGTGTAAAGGGCGGCTAATCCATATTTTAGAAAAAATACAGATTTTTCAGAAAAAATTAATTAATTTTCTTTTAAATGATTGTTATTTTTATTTATAAACAATAAATAACAAATGGTAATGTATTTTTTGAAATTTTAAAATAACTTTATTAGGAAAACACATCTTTAAAATGTTTAATAAAACGTTATCTTTATAAGTAAGAAAGGGGAGTATAAAGATCATTCAGAATAACACATTACTAGGTTTCTATATAGGAGAACATTGGTGGGAAATGAAAATATAGACATTGAAGATAATAATAACACCCAAATATTAATAGATAGTGATATATATCATTTATCACAAGAATTTGGGTGATCTCGATAAGTTTAACTACCACAAAACTATAAATTTGTGATGAGTTAAGGGACTATTTGATTCAACAGAAATGGAGGTACTAGGATAACATTTTTTATTTCAATATTATTTCATAGAGTTGAGGAATTCCTTTATCATATAGACTGTGAATATATGAAAATATTCTTATGTTTCTATTTCATAGGCACAATTTCATATTTTTATTGCGATTTGATCATTTTCTACTTAATTTATTACTATAAGAAATGAATATCCAAGATGAATTTTTTATGCCTAAAGCACTAAAATTAAATTTTAATGGATTTTAAGAATCCTAAAAAAGTAAAAAACTATTCCTATTTCCTTTTATAAAATCAAAATGGTTATAAAAAGTTATAAAATAACACCTAAATTTCAACTTAATCCATTCTATATATAGTTAACTTTAAGACTCATCCAAAATATGTCGCCCCAAATCAAAAGTCCAAAAATTTCAAAGGAAGGTCACTAAATCAATATTATATTCCCCACACAATACAAATTTTCTCTTAATTTCACATTCCAAATATTTGAATACCTTGATCACTATAAAACCTTAATGAAAATATGCATACTTTCAAATATAAAATCTCATGTTGTCGAATATATTCCATAAATCAATACTTATAGTAAACTCCACAAAAGATTACAAAAACCATAAAACCTATTACCAGTTTCATGGTTTCCAAAACTATCCCATAAACATATTATTATTAACTCAACATAGAGAATATATTATGGGTTATCCTCCCTCAATAATGTGTTTTATAAGAGGTTCATCTTGTCACTGAATCACTTTTCTTGATCGGTACCATTCAACATATGCTCTCAAATCCATTATGAAATATTACTGCATTGAAATACTTATACATTTCATGATTCTTATAACCATAATATAATTGATAAAATACTCCTATAACATAATTCTTGGATACAAACACAAACACATTTGTTATTATAATTTATATTTAGTAATAATATAATTTTAACCTTGATCCCTTAGCATATTTTGAGGTATATTCTGTTGAGGATTGGGGCATTCATTTGTGTAGTGTCTCATCACCTTACAGTTGAATCTTTGAACATTGGAAATTTCTTTCTTTCCCTTGAAATAATGAGTACAGTGTCCTTTCTCTCCACACTTGTAGAAAACTCCCATTCCATTTAATCAAGTACTAGGGTGTTTATTTCCCCATTTATTACAAGTAGGAAAATATTTATTTCCCTTCTTCCCATTATACATTTTTCTCTATCATGAACTTCTTCTATGTATTACCTTCAAATCCATAATACATAGATAATTATTTCTTTATCTTGATATAACATGATACTATTTCCTCATATGATTAGAAATTTTGGTACACCAATTCCCTTTGAAAGTTTAGATTAATACTGTTAAAGAAACGATCATTATTACTCTTTGGATTACATGCATTGATGCGGTTTTCATTTCTTACATTATAAACCATTTCTAAACAATGGAATAAATTATATTAGATCATAAAATTATGATAAATAATGTATAATCCCAAAACTAGTGAAACACTTAACATAAATTGAAAAATTTATTCATAAATAATATCATAATAATAAGAATGGTTTCTTTGAGGATGTATTTATTTTCAACTCCATCATAATGGTTTGTAAAGAAAATGTGAGTTATCTTAAGCATATCCCTTGGGAGTGAGAAACTAGGTGCACAGTAAGTCCTATTATAACAACCTTGCTCTTTATTACACACTTAAACATGATTTATTACATAAAAATGCACTTAAGAAAAATCTGAGGATTGATAGGTCTAGTTTCTTGGGAAATTAGGAACATTACATAACAACTTAGAACATAAAACCCAACATCTTTATTGAAAACTTCTTTTACATGACCACAACATTCCTTTGTACTTATAATTTCATGGGAAAACTTGAGGACATGCATAAGAAAAGGGTGATCTATAAAGCCCAGTAAGGGAGTAAACAAGGAATAAAATGAATAATATAGTACATTTTAGTAAATATGAATATCAATGGAGCACAAGAGAAAAATGAACATAAAGGAATGATATAGCATGATTATCATAACATAGAAATGTGGCGACAACATTTAACATGATATTAGCATGAGCCAAGGCTCATTACACATGGAGCATGATTAAACCATCATTGCACTTGAATTAGAATGAGTAAACCCTGATTTCACTTTATGTATCATGATACTAATCTTTACACAATGCATTGGAGTGCTATCAGGGTGCACCCTTCTTAATCATTTCATTTCATGCAAAAGTGTGCCACATGGATCATACAACATGGAATCATTAAAAATGATCATTTATTCCATGATAAAGTAATGTGGAATAAATACATGAAACTATATAATTGATAAGTAAATGTTTATAAAGGTTAATACCCTTGATAGATATATGGTCATGGTATTCATTACAAAATAACTTTGTCTTGGAAAATCACGGTGCAAATTGGGCAGCATAACGGCGTGACATAAGAATTCATAAAAATGGTTGATTAGATAGAAAGGGGTATCTCTTCATATGTACATGAAATGGAAAGTAATGTGGTCATATAGATACATGTCCCAACATATGTAATTTAATTTAGATGCATAATATAAAAGAATTTCTTAAAGGTAAATGAAGAGAGAGAAATCCCTTATGGAATTTCAGCATGGTAACAAGTGCACATGGGAGGCATTAATGAGAGAGAAAGGGGTCAATAATCATTAAAACATAATTAGGGCAGTATATGGGAGGTTATAGATCATACCCCAACATTTTTAATTGAAAATAAAAGGTTATAACAACATAAATAAATTTGGACAAAAATGAGAAAGGAAGAAATCCCTTACTTGGAAGTGTGATCCCAAAGGATTGGGAGACGCTTGAGAGGGGATTATTGAGATATAGGGGTGCCTTGAAAGGATTATAGAGTTATTAGGGAATGGTTTGGTCAAGATAAAAATGGTTTGAGAGAATAGGAATGGGAGATTGAGCGGGTTTATATAAGAAATGAGAGAAAATTCTTTATTATTTAGGTTTTGTACACCACACATTAAACTAATAAAAACCACAAACCATCCCATGGTTTTTTCCCATAACTTTTTCCAAAGTGTATTGGAAAAAAATATTTTATAAGTACAATGGCCTAACTTATTAAAATATTAGGCTTTCTTATGTAGTGGTGAGTCACACTCTCAAGGAAATCATTTTAAAATGTTAAAATGTTTTATAAGTCTTGAATGGTCCACTAAGGCTTTGTAAAATAAATCAAACAAACCTAAAATCACATTATTTTAAATTTAAAACATATATTTTATGAACATACCATTTATAGTATTTTATTACATCACTATTGGGTCATTATGATGACATAAAACACATTATATATTTAAACGGTATTTAGTTTTTACCCAAAAATTCGATTCTCTCATAAAATTATGAAAAATTCACCGTTAGATAATTTTGACATCCTTATTAAAAAAAATATTCATTTTATCTAAATAATTTTCTAAATATGTGAATTTTTACTTTTAAAATAAAAACTGACATTTATCAAAAATTCATGGGTTTTGACAAAAACAACTTTCAAACCTTAATAAAAATTAAAATTGTATTCTTAAAAATTATATGATCATTTATATTTTATAAAAATTAATTTAGTAATAATATTTTTTTAAAAATATTATTATTTTAAAAATCCATTAATTCATCAAAATATATTTCTTAATTGAATATTAACTAAAAATATTATTTGTGCTTTAAAAACTATTTACAAAGTAACAATAATAAATGAATGTATATTCTTTATTCTATACAAAAATAATGTACATAATCATAGTGCTAGGGTATTGTTACATAACCCCTTATAACACCTGCATATGACCTAAGGGTAAGGTGTGCGACAGTGATAGACTCTTGGGCTGGCTCGGATAACATCGCTCGAGTGGTAATCTCTATCAACTTCCACTTCTCCTGTAGGCGGTTCTGTTTAAGCTTAATGTGTTTAATATTGGCTTGGTCCTGCTAAAGAGTGAATCCCCATGATGCCACCTCCTTTCTAAGCTCTGAAAAATGGGTTTCATAAGGAGAAATTCTACTATATGAGGCCATCGCTTCCTTTGTCTAAATAAATTGGATTTGTTAAAGCCTTATATTTATACTAATCATGTGATCACTATTCAATGGATATATTAGCAACAGTAATGATTCTTAATGGTATTTTAAAATCAAAAAACATAAAACCAAATAAGTGTATATGTTTTATATAACCATTTTACATAATAATACATTTAATCAGATCAAGAGGAATTTTCATTAGTAAAAGTTTGGGTCGTTACAATCTTCCCCCCTTAAGAAATTTCACCCTCGAAATTTCCTTTTCCCACACTAAAATAGATGAGGGTAACTCTTATTTATCACTTCCTCTGATTCCCACATTGCATCTTCTAACTTATGGTTTCACCACAACACCTTGACGAGGGGCATTATCATATTTCTTAGAAAAAAATTTCTATGATCTAATATCTTCACCGGCTTCTCTTCATAGGATAGGACATTCTCCAATATTACCACCTCTGGATTGAGTAAATATGATTGGCTAGGTATGTACTTCCTCAAGAGTGATACATGGAATACATCATGTACTTGAGATAGGTTTGGTGGGAGTGTTAGTTGATAGGCCACTGCTCCAATGCGATCAAGGATCTCAAAAGGGACGATGTACCTTGGACTAAGCTTTACCTTCTTCCCAAATCTCATAACTCTCTTCCACAAAGATATGTGGAGGAATACCATGTCTCTAACATCAAACTCTAGGTCTCATCGATGATTATCAGCATAGATCTTTTGTCGACTCTGAGAAGCTTTAATATACTGTTTGATTATCTTAACCTTCTCCGCCATTTCTTTGACCATTTATGGAACTAGGAGTTTTCGCCCCCCAACTTCATCCCAATATGCTGGTGTTCTGCACCTCTTCCCATAAAGGGATTCATAAGGATCCATTTGGATGATTGAGTGGAAACTATTATTATAAGAGAACTCAACCAGAAGAAGATGTTGATCCCATCCTACTTTGAAGTCCATTGAGCATGATCTCAACATGTCCTCAAGTGTTTGGATAGTCCGCTTATATTGGACATCAGTTTGAGGATGATAAGTCGTACTGAAGTTCAGCTCAGTATTCAAAGCATGTTGAAGACTCTTCCAGAACATAGAGTTGAATCTTGGATCTCAATCGGATATAATAGATAGTGGTACTCCATGCAGCCTTACCACTTCTCTAATATATATTTGTGTCAGTTGATCTAATGAGAAATACTCTCTAATTGAAATGAATTGTGCAGTCTTTGTATGAAAATCCATAACAACCCAGATAGAATTGTTTAATTTGCTTGTCTTCGGAAGTCTGGTGAAAACTTCCATGGTAATGTTCTCCCATTTCCATGTTGTTATGGGTAATGGTTGCATCATCCCCTTAGACTTCTTCCTCTTAGCATTCACCTTCTGACATACCAAGAATTTTGATGTATACTTAGAGATCTCCTTCTTCATGTTATCCCATCAATAATGCTCTTAAATATCTCGATACATCTTTGTGTTTCTTGGGTGAATGGAGAAATTCGAACTATGTGCATCATCTAAATGTTCTTTCTTTGACTCTGGATTTGATGGAATGCATAGGCATGACCCAAATCTCACAATTCCTTCTTCGTAAACATTGAACTCTGAGGATTTCCCTTTTCTGGTAGTTTCTAATTTCTTCTTAATTCCCACATCATCCTTTTGAGCATCCTTTAACCATTCCAAAAGAGATGGTTGAGAAAAAAAAATTGAAAGGATTGATGATTTTACCTTCTTTATGATTCTCATGTCTATCTTCATCAAATCTAAGAAGATTGGATCCTTTTCAATTCTCATCAATGATATAATCGTTGGTTCTTTCTACTTAGAGCATTCGCCGCCTTGTTTGCTTTCCCAGGGTGGTAATGGATTGAGTGGTCATAGTCTTTGATCAGATCTAACCATCTTCATTGGTGCATGTTCAACTCTTTCTATGTGAATATATACTTGAGGATTTTGTGATCCATGTATATTTCACACTTCTCCCCAAATAGATAATGTCGCCAAATTTTCAAAGAGAAGATTACTACAGCCAACTCTAGATCATGTGTTGTATAGTTTTATTCATGAACTTTCAATTTCCTTGAATCATAGGTAATGAATTTTTCATTTTGCATCAACACACATCCTAGGAATTTCTTTGAAGCATCCCTAAATACCACAAAAAGTTATCCACTTGTGGGTAGTGTGAGAACGGGCATAGTGATAAACCTCCTTTTCAACTCCTTGAAGCTCTCTTCACGTTCATCACTCCAAGAAAACATAACTCCCTTCCTAGTTAGCTTGGTAAGAGGGTTTAACAATCATGAGAAATTTCTCACAAATTGGTGATAATATCCAGCTAAGCTCAGGAAGCTATGGATATTCATCACCGATGTTGGCCTCAACCATACCTCTATTGTAGTTGTCTTGGAGGGATCCATAGATATCCTATTGCTTGTGATGATATGACCCAATAATGAGACTTCCTTCAACCTAAACCCACACTTGTTGTACTTTTCATAGAGCTTCTCCTTTCACAAGGTCTCTAATACAGTGCTTAGATGCTCCTCATTCTCCTCCTTGGTTTTGTATTATATTATAATATCGTCTATAAATACTACCAAAAATTTATTGAGGTAATCTCTAAAGACTCTATTCATCAATTCCATGAATATTTCTATAGAATTAGTGATTCCGAAAGGCATTACTATGATTTCATAGTGCCCATACCTTGTAAAAAAAGCAGTCTTGGGGATATCCTCCTTCACCCTTACTTGGTAATATCCTAATCAAAAATCCACCTTAGAGAATTATTTTGCTCCATGTAGATGATCAAAGAAGTCATCAATTCAGGGAAGATGATACTTTTTATTTATCGTGATTTTGTCGAGCTCACAATAATCAATTAAAAGGCACATTTACCCATCCTTCTTCTTGATGAAGAGGACTGGTTTACCCCATGGTGAAGCACTCGAGCGTATAAACCGTTTATTCAGATCCTCCTGTATTTGTTTCTTCAGCTCCTTAAGCTCCACAACAGCCATTCTATATAGAGTCTTGGATATTGGAAATGCCCCAGGTATAAGATCAATTGATAATTCAACATCTCTTCTATGAGTAAGACCAAGAAATTCCTCAGGAAAAACTTCAGTGAATTACCTCACAATAGGCATGTCTTCAAGGATGGTTACTTCCTTAGAATCAATCATCTGAGAAAGATACACATGCTCATAGGGCAGTAATATTCACACTTGATATGATGGTTCTAAGGAAGGTTCATCCTCCTCCTTGAACTTTGTTGATGCTATTTTCCATCACAGAGTCTAAATGAATGAAAAGGGAAATACCTTGAACAAAGAAGATTCATCCTTTGAACAAATATCAATAATTGACAAAGGAAGGAAGAAGAAGAACATTACGCAAAGGTCGCGCAAGTTATACAATGGTCGCGCAAGTATACTTGCGTACCTCAATAGTCGCGCAAGTACACTTGCGCACCTATGTTGGTCGTGCAAGTGACTTGCACGCCGATGTTGGTCGTGCAAGTGACTTGCACGCCCTAAGTGATAACCGCCTGGGTTCTTCTCTCTGCCTATAAATAGACCCTATGGGCCCCCCATTCGAAGAGGATTTTTTCCAGAAACTCATATTTGAGCTCCCGGCGCCCTAGTCTCTTCTCAAAGCTTCCGGAACACTTATAAGGTAATTTCTTACCTAGAACGGAAGATCTAAAGAGGGGGAGGAAGGCCTAAGTGTTGAAAACTCATCAACACTTGCGCACCTAGGTGGCCAGCCCTTAAGGGAAATGGCCACACTTGCACGCTGCCTTACTCCTTCAATAGAACCTGTGCGCCCCTCTACTGGAATAACCTCAAGAGGATTCTAAAGGCCTTAAAAAAAGGTCGCCCAAGTATTACCCTGCTGGTTGAACACTGCACAAGTACCAAACATGTCGCGTAGGTGTATACCTGCGCGACCAGGACTTGGGTGCCCACGCAGTACCTGCGCGCCTACCAGGACTTGCGTGCCCCTGTCTTTTTGGATGCCTTTCATGCCCATTTCACCCCTCTTAAGCCATTACACATTTCCTATTCAAGATTCAGTCTTCATGACACTATTCAAAGCCGTTTATGGCATGATTTCTTGATTTGACTTCCTTATCTGAAAGGAATTCTATGGAATATCTCTCAAAACTTAGTGATTTACACATCTTTATGTCACTAAAGATTGATATTTCATTCATTTAACCTCGTCCTTTAAGATGAGAGAATCCTTAATCTAGGTCTCCTTTTCAGGAATAATCCCCAGTCATAAGTCCTCTAAATTTTGGGCATCCTCTTAGGAGTAAGCCCCAGATCCCCTAACATGGGCTTCCTTTTTAGGAGTAAGCCCCAGTCTCAAGTTTGGGCATCCTCCTTAGGAGTAAGCCCCGGTCATAATTCTTAACTTGGGCATCTTTCTTAGGAGTAAGCCCCAATTCTTAAAGTTCCCAAAATATGGGTATCCTCCTTAGGAGTAAGCCCCAGTCCCCTAATTTGGGCATCCTCCTCAGGAGTAAGCCCCAATCCTTAATCCTTGATCTGGGCCTCCTTTTCAGGAGTAAGCCCCAGTCTTAGATTCTCTTAACTAGTCCTAATTTACCTTTGATCTGGGATTCCTTTTCAGGAGTAAAACTCAATCATAAGTCTTCTCCTAATTCGGGCCTCCTTTTCAAGAGTAAGCCCCAAGTTAGAGTATTCAAAATCTCCATGAAGCACATATACCTTTATGGACCCTGTTCCGGGATTTCTTCCCTAAAGTAAATCCTAACCTTCATTTATCTGGGCAGTCATACATACATAAGTCCCACATCATTTCTTATGATTGCATCTTTCATGGCTCAATTGTCTAATTTTTACCAATACCTCTTGTTTCTCACACCGAGCATGACTCACGTGATCTTAGAGGGTAAAAGTAATTATGACATCCTTCTTTGAGCTATCAATCATAAACATCATACTCTCTTACTCGAACTACGTGGGTTCTGATTAATTTTCTAAAACAAAGGATACGTAGGTATCCCATCTACGGGTTTGATCACAACTCTAAAATAATCCATGTCCTTCTGAATGACAATAAACTTCAAGTGCCCCACTGAGTGGATTTAAAACCAGCATGGTCATCATAATGACCAAGAGACTTCTATATAAATGTGTCGAAGGGTACCATTGACCAAGAATCTCTAATAAATATAGATGATTCTCTATCGATGAAGAACCTCGAATACATATAAAAGATTCTCTAAATTTTGTACATATTTGATCATTGATTGTCAGATCTGAAGGAAAGCTCATTTTATACTTGGTAATGTAATAAGGATTCACGAACATAACTTAAATCTATAAAGAGAGTCCCGGAGTAGACAATAATTCCCCTAAAAAAGGTGTGATGAGTCCGACCTCCCATCCTCTCGACCAATGAAAATTCTTAAGCCTCATCAGTCCACAAACTAATGATCACCTACCTTTGGAAAGTAGGTCCGAATGGATGTGGAATCATTGGATGTTTCTGGTTCTACGAACAAACCCGTTAGAAACCGATCAGAACGTTTGAACCTCCCATCAAGGCGGTCATCCCCGGATTCCGAGGGAAACAAAAATGGTGAACCCGACGTGAATCCTTAACCAAGTTAAAATGATGTTTTACTTATTTGTTAGGCCCCTATTTAAAACTCAATGAGAGGGCCAACAAAAACAATCATTGACATATGTGCTCATCCAAAAGATGTAGTAGCTGAATTTATCTTGATTACATCTGTTATATCAAATAGGAACTCTTTTCCCAAGATCTTCTGCATTTCTATAATGGCTGCTCTCAAGTTCACACCTGTGAATACTGCTGCTGTAAATGCCACTGCTGCTACTCCTGCTGGATCGTCGTCCGCTCTTAGGACGATATCACCTACTCAGCGTCTTCAATGCTGGGTATCAAATGCACTGGTTAAGGAGTACCGTCAACACAGTACCATCCCAACTCTGGAGGCTTCCAGACAAGCCCTCCAAGTAAACAACTCACATCGGTCGTCCGGACAACGACGACCAATGATCAAGAAGCAGGCGGTGCTGACTACCGTCTCCAACCGTTTCGGGTCCTTATCCTCGGAATGCAATCACCATTCGCTCCCTTATTCTGGGGAGGTGAATGAGCAGGTCCCTCAGGATCTTAATTCAAACAGACAGGATTCCTTCCTGAGGGCTCCCACCAACAATCGCCGCCAGACTCGTGCGGCAGTGTGCCCTCAACATGATGAGGGTACCGACTCCAGGCGTTCGGCTCAGGTTCCTCAAACCCGAGCAAGCAAGATGAACCACCAGTGGCGGAATCCGGTCAACAGTGAGCAGGTTCTCATCTCTTCCATCTCCGGAGAATTCCACCAACCTAACTTGGTGGCCAGCAACGAGCAGGCACATACACCTTCCCGTTTTAAACCCGCTGTCCAGCAGACTCGTCTGGCAGCATCGTGTCAATCCCGCCTAGCAATTCTGGCGGAGTACTATAGGCAGGAACATACACCTGTTTATACATCATCAACTAGTCAGCAGGCTCATCTGACTACATATGATGGATCTCGTCAACCACGTTTGGCGAAGTGCAATCAGCAGGCACATACAACTACTGGTATTAATCAAGCCTACCAATAGTCTCGCTTGGTAGCATTCGGAGAAGTTAGTTGGAAATCCCCAACAACAAATAGGAGGAAGACTCAACTCTCTACCCCCACACTTGAGTACTATCAGGATTCACTGACAGGAAAAGGAGGATAGGAGCAGGCACATACACCTGCTCCAAGCCCGGAATGGACGTATATTCCCGTTCTGGCAGCTGAAGTCACCAAGCATATTCTATCAATGGTGAAAGAGCATAAGCAAATCCCTACTCATATTCTGGATGTTTGCCAGGATATTATAACAACTTCAGCGGCATCTTAGGGAAAGACACATAAATCTATCCCTACCAGTGGAGTGATACATCAACAATTCACTCCAGAACAGACACACACATCTGTTCCAGTCCAAGAGGGTTATGGGGCATACTCCCCCATATCATACGGACGACCAAGTCAAGTACATACACCTGATTTGAGAGGATATCGTCAGCCTAACCTGGACATATTTCCTGATCAGGCACATACACCTGCTCAAAGCAGCCACTTTTGTCAACAAGTGGTTTCCAAGGTGAGTAAGAAGGTGTCTAAGAAAAAGACCCGCCCAGTACAGTCAGAAGATCAAGAGCCAATCAGTAACAAGGCCTTGATCGATGCTGGAGTTCTTGAAGCCCTCAGATAATTATCTATTGGAATTCAAGATTCTACTCCCTCAGTTCCCAATAGTGGGAACATTAATTCCGAAGGTCTTCAACAGACACTTCCTCATAAAGGCTTGCTTCATGAAAATTCGGTCGATCTTGAAGTTTCATCTTCAGATGAGTGCCACAGGAACCCTCTATGTGGTCAGAAGACCAGGGAGCAAGGGATCTCATCTTTTTCTGTAACCCATTATGGTGGTCCTTCCCATGATGATGAATTTCGCTACAAAATTCCTCTCTACAGTAGTGATGCACATTGCCCGGAAAATGCTCCAGTGGACAATGTAGTGCCGAGAAAGCCCTCTTATCTTAAGGCACTTGCAAATGCAAAACCAGTCATGTCTGAAGCTTCATCACTAGAAGTTGAAATACTTTCTCAATAAAAAGTTAGCCCAGGGTGTAGGTCATTCTCCAAACCACCCCTAAGTCATGCATCTTCTAGTTTGATCAATAATTTCTCTACCAATCCTGTTGAATCCAATGAAGCAACAAGGAAACACCAACTCTGGTCAAATAAGGTAGAATAATCTCCATCAAATGATAAAGAAGAAATGCTGAATATGAGAAAACAACTGGCGAAAGGTGAAGTGCCAGTCATGTTTTGGCTTCTGGCTGACTCTCAGTATAATATTCCAGAAATGTTGACGGAAGATGAAATTCATGATATTCGTCTCAACATATGGAAAACTATTTGTCAGTTTAAAAAGAAATTATTATCTTATGATGAATATGAAAATCATCTTAAGATAATATAAGGGTTATAACGTCAGATTGATTTGGCGTCTCTATCAGTCTGTCGATATCCGAAGGCTGAAAAGCAGCAGAGAGCCCTTCAACGTTCATTCTTTGGCGCACTAAGAAGATTGCGTCAGTTAATTACCAATTCCCCATCTGGTATTCATGTCAGAGGATGGGGTGTTCATGGAGCACTGCATTTCACGGTGCTCTCCAGTCAGCAAAGCCTGCCGAAAATGGTCTCATGCAATGTTATTTCCCATGGCCGGCCACAGTCAATGGGCTTTGTTTGTAATCAAAAGCTTTCCCAAGAATAGGCTTCAACTAGTTCCTCTCAAAATCAAGAATACAGAGAACAAGTTGTCAAATTACTCTTGTATCAAGCAAACGAGAATATTGAACAGGCCTCTCGTTTGGAGAAAGCACGTCACCAAGTGACAGAAGTGTCGGAAATCATCCAACGGTCTTTTGAACCAGGTGATAAAAGCGGATACAGGTTAATGCATCCAGCTAATTTCCAAACTAAGGTTCGCAAGATCAGGAGAGCTTTTAAGAAAGTCTCAGACATATCTTGTCAAGAGCCACCCCAGCTTGCCAGACTGGGGACTCTTTTAAACCAACCCTCAGAATCAACAAAAAGGATTCGGGGAGTTGAGCGAGAACAGCAGGAACAGCCCCAATCCACCGGACTGGGGACTTTTTCAAATCATCAATCCCCTCCTTAGATAAAGTCGGTCTTTTCTAGATTGGGGAAGAAACCTCAAGAGAAACGAAGAGCCAAATTATTAGGAGATTCCCTCCAAATTACGGTTTGTCAAGAAGTTCTTGAGGGATCGAATCAAAAAAAGGCAATGTCTCATCAAAGACATGGAAGAAGACAATATCACAGAAATGCTGATAGAAGGGATGCGATGAATTATGCATCGATTAATGTCATCAATGCCATTGTTGCTGATCCACCAGATGAGGCTCACTCAGGGGACTCAGATGAAGAGGTTCCTGCTCAAGAAGATGTACACACCGACACAAATGAAGAAGGTGTGCATACACGAAGTCAAAGGATTACTTAGAACTTAAGTAATCCTTCGAGTAACCCACTTCCCCCTCTCCGAAAAGGATCCAACAAAGGGAATGGAAAGAACCAGGTTACATATCCTTCCACTGGAGAAGGTCAATCGCTTTCACTAGAGCATAGGTTTGCACAATAGGAGGAAGAAATGAAGGAATTAAGAAGGTTGAATGCAGAACTACTTCAGAATAGTCTTCTTCTTAAGCATGCTGGAGTCAGTCAGCCAAAGCAATTTGTTGCAGCTACTGAGATGGATCAAGAATATCCTCCTCTATCAGTACACCCTCACAGTTCTAATCCTACGGGTTAAGTGCAACAACGATTGGCAGTGCTACCATCAGTTGCAGCACCAATCGCCACATATTTCCAAGCTCCAGTCATTGCACCTACCCAAGTCCAAGTTCAACCGGACGTTTCTCAAAAGTTAATAACTACTATTGAGTCATTAACAGCATGGTTAGAAACTATGGAAGGGAAGCGTGTGTAAGTTCAACCAGAAAAGAAAGTTTACCCTGAATGGGTAGATTCAATTTCTCCTCCATCCAGTTTTGGGAACCCTGTATTCCCTATTTTCAATGGATCAGGTGATCCTGAACAACATTTGACGCATTACGTGTCTTGTTGCGATCCTATGATGGGAACTCCGGAGCAGCAAGAAGCAGTGAAACTCAGATGCTTCGTGCGAACCTTGTAAGGACAAGCTTTTGTTTGGTATACAAGCTTGCAATCCTGGTCAATTACCGGATGGGAGGATCTTCACCAAAAATTTCTCCTTCAGTTCAACTCAACTTTTCCAAAGACAACAGTTTTTGATCTTACAAACTGTAAGCAAAGGGATAATGAAAGAGTCTCTAATTTCATTTTTCGCTGGAAGGGATTAACATATTCCTTGAGTTTAGCACTCCCTCAAGAAGAATCGTTGCCAATATGTGTGGAAAATCTGCGTGACGAATTACGCACGCCATTAATCCCTGTGAAATACACAGGAGGGTTTCGAGACCTTACTTCAATCGCTCAGCAGATTGAAGATTCCCTTATACAGGCTAAGGCTAAATCTCGTGTAATTCTATCAGCTCTAGGAAGGAGAATGGGTAAAGTAGAAACTGCTACAGTTATGCTCAAACAATCACCTGTACCTATTTCTACCTCAAAACCTTCATCTTCTCAAAGGGCTCCACCTTCTGAGTGCCAACAACAAAGACCTTTTCGTCTAGATGATCAAAAAGATCAAAGACAAAAACAATTTTAGGATCTGAAGAGAAAAACATACTCT
Source organism: Viscum album (assembly GCA_963277665.1). Classification (NCBI taxonomy): domain Eukaryota; kingdom Viridiplantae; phylum Streptophyta; class Magnoliopsida; order Santalales; family Viscaceae; genus Viscum; species Viscum album. The sequence goes on from OY728135.1 coordinate 1,001,251,692, forward strand.
TTCCGAAATGAACAAGTTTCTGGTTATTTCATTTCGGCTCTGGAAAACAATTTTATTCAATTTCCAATACCAAAGAGGCCAAACAAGAAAGGAGATGAAGACCGTCCTAATTATTTCCCTTTTCATCAAATGTTGGGGCATCCCATCCAGGAGTGTTTTGTATTCAAAGACCTCCTGCAAAAGATGGTCGACTCGGGATAGGTCACATTGAAAGGCTCCTCAGCCCAGGTAGCATGTGTCACTAATATAGTTCCAGAAGAGGAAAGTGAATGGCAGGAAGTCAAAAGCAAAAATGCACAAAAGTATGATGATTGGATGGTCAGAAAGACAATCAGTCGAACTCATGATATTTTTCGAACACAATTAAGGAAACCAATTGTGTCTTCTGCCATGAATGTTGCGGAAAAACCCTATTCGTCATAGAGAAAGTCCTCAAAGAAATGGCATGATTCAAAGAAAGAAAAAGAATCAGAAGAGGATGAGTATGTGTCAAAGCCTAAGTCGTCTTTGACTTTGGCGGACTTCATGTCATCTAATTCAAAGCCACAGGCACCGCCCCACCAAACGGCACAGCCTGAACAGGCTAATCAGGCAAAGTCTTCATTAGACGAAGAGTTAATATTTGGTTTTGTTAATATGATTCAATTAACAGATCCATATGACAGTCGCAGTTTCAATTTCAATGAGCCTGAATTCCCTGTATCAAACAGAGGAATCAGAGGAAGTTCCAGGGGATTAGGATAAAGAGGAAGATGTGGATCTTTTAGAAGCCACTATTCAAATTTCCACCCCTGTTAGAACTGTGTACGCAGCAAAAACTCGTGGTAGAGCCCTTCAGCGAGCTCAGCAAGAACAAGCAAGTTCTTCTACCGATAGAAAATTCATTCCTGGAATAGTTATTTTGGAAGACCAGTTGAAGGTTTCATCTTCTTCCTCTCAGCAAGTAAATGGATCTAATCGGTCTAGTCTTCCAAAACCAAGAATATTGCCAACTTCTATCCTAATACAAGATGCATCAACTTCCAAAGCATCTGCTTCCAAAGTACCTGCTAAACCATATATTCCTGTTGGTAAACACAGACCTTTGGATCAAAAGTATGATATATTGAAACACTTGGCCCAAGTACAAGCCAAGTTATCAATTCTGGATGCTCTGAATCTGTCAAAAGATCTTTGGGAAGCACTCATAGAGGCTTTGTCAAGTCCTCAGGAGTTTGAAACTGAAATTGTTGTAGCTGAAGTCTATCACATAGAGAATAATCCTGCAGAATGCCGTGAAATAATATCTTTTACTGATGAAGATGAAGATGATGTTGTGCATGGACATATTATACCATTGTACTTATCTGGAAAGGTCAATGGCGTGGATGTTCGAAGATCTTTCATTGACAATGGTTCAGGAGTCAACCTCATGCCCATTCGTACACTTCGTCGATTGGGCCTCACGGAATCTGATTTATCTCCTTCTACCATGATGTTACAAGGATATGATAAAAATGAACAAGAACCACTGGGCGAAGTTACACTCAGAACTCAGTTTGGAGATCTTGTATCCAATTCATATTTCATGATTGTTGATCAAGACTCAGCTTTCAATGTCTTGCTTGGAAGACCCTGGCTACATCAGCATGCGGCTATCCCTTCATCATACCATCAATGTCTCAAATTATGTTTTGATGGTCAAGTTGGGACATTGTATGGTGATAAGGCCCCGTTCAAGACATGTGAGTCTCAATACATTGAGGAGGAATTCTATCACATGAAGCAAAGGGATAAATCCATAACAAAGGAGATTACCAAAGTTAATGCTCCATATGGTTTGGAAAAAATTCCAGTAAATCCATTTACACATGTGAGTACAGATTATGTGTTGCCTATCTGTCAAATTGACAAGGTATACTCAAATCAAAATACTCTTATGGAAAGATCCATAATGTCAATTACGACAATCGAGCTAGAAAACATGGGAGAAATTGGTAATCTACCAAGTAGTGATGAAAGCACAAATGGTGACGTCTTCATTTCATCTACTGAAATCCAAAAAGTCTATACTTCGCCAATTAGGCCAGAAGAAGTTATAGCAACATCGGAGGTGAACAATTATGTCGATTCTCAATCCATCATCTCCTCTTTATTACCCAAAGAAGACCATTCATCATCAATCGGGTCGGAAATGGAAGCTTATTCTTCAAGATATGCAAATTTTGACATCTCTTCTAATCATGAAAATTATGCTTTGTCATATACTATGCAAGTAGACATGGAAGAAATAACACATGATGAAGAAGAAGAGGAAGATCTCAGAGATGCTCCTCCAGCATTTGAAGAAGGTATCTCTACCACTGTGGATGAACTCAGAGAAATAAATCTAGGTACAAAGGAAGATCCACGCCCCACTTTAATCAGTGCGGCCATGGCCCTTGAAGAGAAAGAGATTTATATTTCTTTTCTAAAGCGAAATAGATATATTTTTTTCTTGGAACTATACAGAAATGCCCTGGCTTGATCCTGATGTTGCTACTCATCATTTGGGTTTACCAGAAGAACATTGAGGATTTAAGCAAGCCGCGAGAAGAACACACCCAACTTATGCTTCCAAAATTGAAGCTGAAGTGGATAAGCTTATCAAAGCTAACTTCTTCAGAGAAGTTCAATATCCCAAATGGTTGGCTAATATTGTCCCTGTAAAGAAAAAGAATGGACAAATTAGAGTTTGCATCGATTTCAGAGATCGTAATTGGCGTTGTCCTAAGGATGATTTCCCAGTTCTGATTACAGAACTTCTAATTGATTCAATAGCTGTCTATGAAGCACTTTCCTTCATGGATGGATATCCCGGATATAATCAGATCCGAATGGCCCCGAAGATGAGGAATCAACATCCTTCAGAGCCCCTCAGGGTGTGTTTTGTTACCGGGTAATGCCCTTTGGCTTAAAGAATGTAGGTGCAACTTATCAGCGTGCCATGCATCGTATCTTCAAACCCTTCTTAGGAAAGTTTGTTGAATGCTATATAGAAGATTTGGTAGTTAAATACAAACAACATTATAATCACTTGGATGATTTGGAAGTCATATTCTGCAAGCTTTGACAACATAATTTGAATATGAACCCCTTAAAATGTGCTTTTGGGGTAACCTCAGGAAAATTTCTCGGATTTGTCATACGCCATCGTGGTATTGAAGTCGATCCTGAGAAGACCAAGTCAATACTTGGTATGTCACCTCCTCAAAATTTGAAATAATTAAGAGGACTTCAAGGACACTTAGCCTATATTCGGCGTTTCATCGCCAATTTGGCAGGCAAAAGTTTACCCTTTACCAAATTGATGAAGAAGGGAGTCACTTACCAGTGGACTGAAGAATGTCAAGAAGCATTCGATATTCTCAAGAAATACCTCTTGAGTCCACCGGTACTCATGCCACCTATTGAAGTAAGACCACTTATCCTCTATGTGACAGCTCTAGAGCGATCATTGGGTGTCATTCTTGCTCAAAATAATGATGCTGGGAATGAAAACAGTCTCTACTATCTCAGTCGAACCATGCTTGAAGCAGAAACCCGGTATTCAAGTATTGAGAAGTGCTGCCTGGCATTAATCTTTGCAGTTCAGAAGTTGAGACACTATCTGCAACATCACGAGGTCTAATTGATATCTCGCAATAACCCGCTCAAATTCATCCTTAGTCGTCCAATGCTTACAGGACGTCTAGAAAGGTGGGCAGTTATTTTGCAGCAATTTGATATTAAGTATGTGTCTCAAAAGGCGATAAAGGTCCAAGCTCTGGCTGATTTCCTGGCTGAACACCCTTCAGTGGAAGACATGTCTTCAGATATTGAACTCCCTGATGAGGAAGTCTTCTCTATTCAAGAAAGTCCTCAGGCATGGGAAATGTATTTTTATGGTGCTTCTAGACGTCCAACAGGGAGGAAAATGGAAAATCCTAAATTCAACAAAGTTGGCTTAGGAATTGTGCTCATTTCTCCAGAAAAGGCATTATTACCTTATTCCTTCTTATTGTGGGAAGGTGGTACCAATAATGAAGCTGAATACCAAGCTCTTATCGCAGGCTTGGAATTAGCGCTTCAAGCACAAGTAAATCACTTAAAGGTGAAGGGTGATTCAGACCTGGTAATCAAAAAAATCAATGGGTATTATGCCATCAGAAAAGAAGAACTAATCCCTTTATATGATTACGTCAAAGAGTTAATGGCGGAATTCCCTTTGGAACCGAAATTTTCTTATGTTCCAAGATCACAAAATGCTCAAGCTGATGCGCTGGCTAATATAGCCACAGCTCTGGCAGATCCAAATCGGGACGATACATCCATCAGTATTGCCCACCGTCGTGCAATTTCACCTTATGTTCGAATTAGAACAGAGGAAATTAATGAAATTTCTCCCATTCCTGAACCGTATGGTCATACTACAGGATGGATGTCACCTATCAGGAAATACCTTCAAAATGGAACACTTCCACCTGATAGAGATGAGAAAAAACAAATCCGACAACGTGTGGTTAATTTTACTCTTTATGATAGCCCAGATCACCTAGAGAAAATTCTATACAAACTTGGTTTTGATGGAGTTCTCTCCAGATGCATTGATGGTGAAGAGACAATGGTTGTCATGAAAGAAGTGCATGCAGGAGTCTGTGGTGCCCACCAGTCAGGACATAGACTGTCTGATCAAATTCAAAGGCTTGGATACTTTTGGCCTTCAATGATACAAGATTGTGTTGATTTCACAAAGGAGTGTCATTCATGCCAAGTACATTCCAACTTCATTCATCAACCTCCAGAGTTTCTTCATACAGCTAAATACTCATGGTCATTTGCCACATGGGGGGTGGATGTGGTGGGGCCTTACCCTTCGGCTACGGCCAAGCAGTTTAAGTATATTCTTACTGCTACTGACTTCTTTTCCAAATGGGCAGAGGCAATACCTCTCAAGGAAGTTAGTTCTAAATGCATTGTTGGCTTCATCAAGTCTAACATCATTACCAGATTTGGTGTCCCTCATACCATATTGACGGACAATGGCACCAATTTATGTTCATCCGAGATAAAGAAGTTGTATCAAGAATACAACATCAAATCCAAACATTCATCTCGGTATCATTCAGTGGCCAACGGCCAGATAGAAGCCTTTAACAAGACTCTTTCAAATATACTGCAAAAGATGGTGGATAAAGATAAGAGTTCATGGCCTGATAAACTCTTTCATGCTTTATGGGCTTATCGGACTACCACCCGCACTGCAACTCGGTCAACTCCATATTCATTGGTATATGGAACGGAAGCCGTCTTGCCCATTGAAGTTCAACTACCCTCTCTCATAGTATCCATTTGCGATCATTCATCTACAGATGATAAATCTCAAAAGCGATTGAATGAATTGGAACGGTTAGATGAGAAAATATTGTGCACTTTGCACCACTTGGAAGTCTATCAGAATCGAATAGCACGAGCTTTTAACAAAAAAGTTCATCTCCGTTCATTAACTCAAGGAGAATTGGTATTAGTTCTCAGAACTCCAATGATACTAGGAAAGAAACCTCTCAAGCTTGAGCCAAAATGGGAAGGACCTTATTCAATACATAGGGTCTACTCCAATGGATCTTATTCATTAATCTCGATGGATGGAGAACTCATCACTACTCCAACCAATGCCATATTTTTGAAGAAGTATTTTGTATAAACTGAAAAGTACCTTACTTATGTCCCTGCAACATGACACTAAATTGTGCAGCACCAGTATGTCCCTGCAACATGGAACTAAACTGTGCAGCACCAGTATGTCCCTGCAACATGACACTAAACTATGCAGCACCAGTATGTCCCTATAATATGACACTAAACTGTGCAGCACCAGTATGTCCCTGCAACATGACACTAAACTGTGCAGCACCAGTATGACCCTGCAACATGACACTAAACTGTGCAGCACCAGTATGTCCCTGCAACATGACACTAAACTGTGTAGCACCAGTATGTCCCTGCAATATGACACTAAACTGTGCAGCACCAGTATGTCCCTGCAACATGACACTAAACTGTGCAGCACCAGTATGTCCCTGCAACATGACACTAAACTATGCAGCACCAGTATGTCCCTGTAACATGACACTAAACTATGCAGCACCACTTCTTCCTTGCTATATGACATTAAAATATACAAAAGTCCTTTAATATGTCCTACATGACATTAAACTATACTTCGTCCTTGCTATATGACGTTAAACTATACAGAAACGGTCCATACATATAACCTTAAACTATTTGTACTTTCATCTCATACGATGCTAAACTATGAAAAAGTTCCCTAAATGGTCATGTATGACCTTAAACTGACACTAGGTCCTGTATGACCTTAAACTACATCATCAATGGTCCATGCATATGACCCTAAACTATTTGCAAGTCCCTTACATCCACAAGATGTTAAGATGTGACGTCCTAACTACATGACGCTAAACTGTATAAAAGTCCCTTACGTCCGTAAAGACGTTAAACTACATAATCATCAAAGGTCTTGTATGACCTTAAACTACACCACCGTCCAGCATGACATTAAACTGCACCATCCACGGTCCATGCATATGACCTTAAACTATTCACACTTTCGTCCAACATGACACTAAACTGTATCATCCCTTTTTCGTCCAACATGACGTTAAACTGGGAAAAAAATCCCCAATGCATCCAACATGATGTTAAATGGTGTACTCTTTTGTCCTCACTGCATGACATTAAACTGCACATTCCCCCTTTCGTCCAACATGACGTTAAACTCTATTGTCTCCGTCGTCCTGACTACATGACGCTAAACTGTACAGAAAGTCTGTGATACGTCCTACATGACATTAAACTATACTTTCTTCCCTGCTACATGACACTAAACTGTGCAGCACCAATAGTCCTAACTATAAGACTTTAAACTACATAGTCCCTTCATACGTCCTACATGACGTTAAACTATGTATTGTTAAGGTTGTTGCTACCTCTTGTTTCTCGCATCGAGTATGACTCACGTGATCTTAGAGCAAACCTCAACCATAACACTCTCTCTGGGCTACTAACCATGTGTAAGTCCCAACATCATTGTTTAGGTCGTTGTCCCCAAGAACAACTTGATCATTAATTCATTATTTAATTGAACTACACGGACTTTGATCCTTGCCTTCTAGGATGGGTATGTAGGCAACCTCCCAAGGTTCAAGCCCAAAACCAATCTCTTCACATCGGTTCACCTCCATCTCATACGATGTTGATTCGTGAAACCACCCCTAGAATCAATATCTTTACATTGGTTCACATTCGTCCTTGTTATACAACATTAAACTATACAACACTTTTGTCCAGTATGACAATAAACTACAAATTTCTTTGATACCCTCACCTGAGAGGGAACCATTATTTTCATTGATTTTTTAATCATGTTTCATTTCAAAGACTATGTGCATACATGGTAATGCCTGAACCTTTTATCTTGGGTTAAACCATCATTGCACTAAAGTCCCCTTTCACCCTTCACATGTACGAACCAAATTTGTATAGAGGGTATTTCTAGAACTACGTGGGATTGATTCCCATCCTTATGGGATACGTAGGAACGTTCGAGTGTCCCTCGAATCTAGCCCCAAGTCTTTGGGCCTAACCCCAAATTCCATTTTCAGTTCCTTGGCTGAAAAGTCCCCATGAAAACACACACTGTGTATTTCTTACAATGGTCCAAGATTTATGACCCAAAACTAAGATCTCTAATCCTTTTGTCCCACACGACGTTAAACTGTAGTTTAAGAACTACGTATGGCTTGATTCTCATCCTTATGGGATACGTAGTGAAATCCAACATTTCAATTCAAGACCCAGCCACAACATGATTATGGTTAGCATTGATCTATGTATCTCTATATACATTGAACAATACCCATATTTATGTGTCATAATCCTAACCTTAAATATTTTCAGATCCTCGTAACCCTTTTCATGACTTCTAGTCACAAAAATGTCAAACTTCTGAGAGTTCTTTTGCCTGACTATGCAACACGTGCCCATAGGCGGCCTTGCATAAACAGTCTACATAACAGACTTGTTAGCCAAAAGATACTATTATTTGACTATGCAGCCAATGCCCATAGGTGGCCCTGCATAATTCAACCCCCTAAAAGGTTTTTCGGATTGTGGTAACTTCATTCTTGGGAAGAATGCCTCTTTTGTCCTTATTTGTCTTAAATGAAAGTATATAGGGATATGCAAAAAAATAGTCATCCTTAACATATTTGTCCCATATCCTTTTTCATGATCTGAAAGTGTTCAAGTCTATGACTTATATTCTCCTTCCCTACGTTTGGGTCAGACCTTCGTAGGAGTGATATTCATCCAGTTCTTCTATAATCTTTTCGGGAAATATCTTCTCCATATTCAAGTACCTCTTTCCATACAGCAAACTCTATACTTTGGAATATTTGAATATCCATAAACTTTCACTGGCTTTTAGCACTAGGAAAGTAAATTTCTGAGAGTTCTTTTGCCTGACTATGCAGCACATGCCCATAGGTGACCTTGCATAAACAGTCTACATAACAGACTTGTTATCCAAAAGATACTATTTTATTTAACTATGCAGCCAATGCCCTTAGGTGGCCCTGCATAATTCAACCCCCTAACGGGTTTGTTAAATAGTGGTAACTTTATTCTTGGAAACTACTTCTTCTAATGCCTCTTAGCTCTTTTTTCATATCATTCCTCAGATTCAAATATTCTTAAGTCATAGCTTACATATTTTCCCTCATACATGAGTATGGTAACATGTTTTCAGATGAATTTTAGAGGAATTGAGTCAATTCTAATTCATTCGGTCAAATCTATTTTGACCTTAAACATTAGCCTCTTTATGTCCGACATGCATGACATTAAACTTCCAGATTTCTTATTTCTTCTCACCTCAGAGTCAAATCCTCTTTTCTCTCCGGATCCAACTCTGAGGGGGGACTTTTGTTGACGCTCCTTTCCATCACAGAGTCTAAATGAATGAAAAGGGAAATACCATGAACAAAGAAGATTCATCCATTGAAAAAATATCAATAATTGACAAAGGAAGGAAGAAGAATAACATTGTGCAAAGGTCGCGCAAGTTCTACAATGGTCGCGCAAGTCTACTTGCGCGCCTCAATGGTCGTGAAAGTACACTTGTGCGCCTATGTTGGTCGTGCAAGTGACTTGCGAGATGATGTTGGTCGTGCAAGTGACTTGCGCGCCCTAAGTGATAACCTCTCAGGGTCTTCTCCCTACCTATAAATAGACCCTGCGGGCCCCCCATTCAAAGAGGATTTTTTCCAGAAACTCAGATTTGATCTCTCGTCGCCCTAGTCTCTTCTCAAAGCTTCCGGAACACTTCTAAGGTAATTTCTTACCTATAACGGAAGATATAAAGAGTGGGAAGAAGGACTAAGTATTGAAAACTCATCAACACTTGCGCGCCTAGGTGGCCAGTCCTTAAGGGAAATGGCCACACTTGCGCGCCGCCTTACTCCTTCAATAGAACCTGCGCGCCCCTCTGCTGAAATAACCTCAAGAGGATTCTAAAGGCCTTAAACAAAGGTCGCCCAAGTATTACCCTGCTGGTTGAACACTGCGCAAGAACCAAACATGTCGCGCAGGTGTATACCTGTGCGACCAGGACTTGCGCGCCCACGCAGTACCTACGCGCCTACCAGGACTTGCGTGCCCCTGCCTTTTTGGATGCCTTTCTTGCCCATTTCACCCCTCTTAAGCCATTAGACATTTCCTATTCAAGATTCAGTCTTCATGACACTATTTAAAGCCATTTATGGAATGATTTCTTGATTTTAATTCCTTATCTGAAAGGAATTCTGTGGAATATCTCTCAAAACCTAGTGATTTACACATCTTTATGTCACTAAAGATTGAGATTTCATTCATTTAACCTCATCCTTTAAGATGAGAGAATCCTTAATCTGGGTCTCCTTTTCAAGAATAATCCCCAGTCATAAGTCCTCTAAATTTTGGGCATCCTCTTAGGAGTAAGCCCCAGATCCCCTAACCTGGGCTTCCTTTTTAGGAGTAAGCCCCAGTCTCAAGTTTGGGAATCCTCCTTAAAAGTAAGCCCCAGTCATAATTCTTAACTTGGGAATATTCCTTAGGAGTAAGCCCCAATTCTTAAAGTTCCCAAAATCTGGTCATCCTCTTTAGGAGTAAGCCCCAGTACCCTAATTTGGGCATCCTCCTTAGGAGTAAGCCCCACACCTTAATCCTTGATCTGGGCCTCCTTTTCAGGAGTAAGACCCAGTCTTAAATTCTCTTAACCATCCCTAATTTACCTTTGATCTGGGATTCCTTTTCAGGAGTAAAACCCAATCATAAGTCTTCTCCTAATTCGGGACTCCTTTTCAGGAGTAAGCCCCAAGTTAGAGTATTCAAAATCTCCATGAAGCACATATACCTTTATGGACCCTGTTCCTGGATTTCTTTTCTAAAGTAAATCCTAACCTTCATTTATCTGGGAAATCATACATATATAAGTCCCACATCATTTCTTATGATTGCATCTTTCATGGATCAATTGTCTAATTTTTACCAATACCTCTTGTTTCTCACACTGAGCATGACTCACGTGAGCTTAGAGGGTAAAAGTAATTATGACATCCTTCTTTGAGCTATCAATCATAAAAATCATACTCCCCTACTCGAACTACGCGGGTTCTGATTCCTTTTCTAAAACAAAGGATACGTAGGTAGCCCATCTACAGGTTTGATCCCAACTCTAAAATAATCCATGTCCTTCTGAATGACAATAAACTTCAAGTGCCCCACTGAGTGGCTTTAAAACCAGAATGGTCATCATAATGACCAAGAGACTTCTATATAAATGGGTCGAAGGGTACCATTGACCAAGAATCTCTAATAAATACAGATGATTCTCTATCGATGAAGAACCTCGAATACATATAAAAGATTCTATAAATTTTTTACATATTCGATCATTGATTGTCAGATCTGAAGGAAGGATCATTTTATACTTGGTAATGTAATAAGGATTCACGAACATAACTTAAATCTATAAAGAGAGTCCCAGAGTAGACAATAATTCCCCTAAAAAAGGTGTGATGAGTCCAACCTCCCATCCTCTAGACCAATGCAAATTCCTAAGGCTCATCAGTCCACAAACTAATGAGCACCTACCTTTGGAAAGTAGGTCCGAATGGATGTGGAATCATTGGATATTTTTGGTTCTACGAACAAACCCGTTAGAAACCGATCGGAACGTTTGAACCTCCCATCAAGGTGGTCATCCCCGAATTCTGAGGGAAACAAACTTGTATAGAATCAGGGGTTGATTCTCCATATGGAGAGTGATTTCCCACTCACGGAAATTTATGTTGGCTCTATATAAGGAAATCCAATCCATGCCAATAATTGCATCAAATTCCACTAGAGGGGGTATGATGAGGTTCTCTGGGAATTTCAAACCACAAATTGTGACAGAAGAGTAGTTATATTCATGGGATGCAATGATTTCTCCATTTTCCATTCTCACTGACATATTTACTTCCATGATTTGTGGTGGTGTTGGGATTGTTCTACTAAACTTTAGGGATATAAAAGAATGCATAGAACCATAATAAAAAAGTATGTTCTCTATTATTTAATGAATAACTAGCATACCTATCACCACTTCATTTTTGGTGTTCGCTTCAGCAGTAGTGATGGAAAAAGATCGGCCTTGCTGCCTTGGAGGTTGTCGGTTGCCTCCAAAAACCCTTGACTTAGGGCACTAGTTTGCAAAGTTCCATGGTTCTTTGTAGTTTAATCAATGAACATTGCATTGTGGGTCGAACAGAGTGTTCCTTTCCTCTATCATAGAAGCGGGTTTTTCTTTTTGGTAGTTAATAACCACGTGCCCTTCTCTTCCATACCTAAAGTATTTCGTCCTCCCCTTTAGGAAATTTCCTGGAAAGTAGGGTGCTGTAATTTTTTAGCACTATTGGATTTATCCATCAGACCACTAGAATTAAAGTCCACCTTACGCTTCTTATCCCCATGATACCCCTGAGATTCTCCTATATCTATTTTGACTTTGAGGGAACATCATATAATTTCCTCATAGCTCTCAAAATCACTGATCTCTAGGGATTTCTATAGGCTCAGTTTTAGCCCACCAAAGAAGCTTTCAACCTTGCATTCAGGGGTAACGACAGAGCTGAAGGCATATCATGCAAGCCTTGTGAATTTTTCCTCATACTATCCAATGGATTCGTTGTCTTTTTTCTTAAGGGAAAAGAAGTCCCTTTCCATCTTAAGTCGTAGGGTGCGATGAAAATATTTATCGAAAAATATTTTCTGTAAATCATTTCATTCCAAAGCCTCAATCTCCTCCTCAAGCTTCATATTTTTTATCAATGTCCACTATTTATCGGATTCACCCTCCATATGATAAGAATCCAGAATTACCTTCTCTTGTTCAAAACATTAATGGATGGAGAAGATCTTCTCAATTGATTTGATACATTGTTCAATGATTTAGGGATCAGATGATCCATTAAAAGTAAGAGGCCTTTGTCTTATGAAGATCTTGATTGTGGCTTGTTCTTTCTTACGGGGGTTTGAACGTTCCTATTGACCCATGTTTATATTCAAAACTTGAGTTAACTGAGAGAGTATCATGACAAATTTTGCGATTCCTGCTCCCATCGGATTGGGCATCTCATTAGAATAGTCATCACAATGATCTTCGCATCGGTTGTTAGCCCGAGTCCTCATATTACTAGCCATTGGATAGAATAAAAGAAAAGTTAGGGGTAATAAATAAAGGGGAATCCAATGACAAAAAGGGATAACTTATAAATTACATTTATTTTCTTAACTTTTCTATGTTATCCATGATCTACTTACCAAAATATATTTATAGGGGCATTTTTTTAATTTTATTAATAATGGTTCATACTAAGCTTATGAATTTACCAAAGAATATCCCTCGAGAGGGTCATAACCAAGAGTGTATCAAGGTCCATTTTTGTGCATCATCTCCCGTTTGAGTCTAGATCAAAGTGGTGTTTCCGGGTTTTACCCCTAGATTCATTTGTACCAGAGCCGCCTCTACCTGCTCGTATCTAGGTAGGGATGTATTTGATTGATAAACCACTTACTAAATACTCACCAAAATATAAGAATGTTTTTATTATACTTATTCTTATCCCTAAGTCTTTCACTAGGTTTTTCTAATCCTAATCCCAAAAATAACTAAACATGTCCTCTGATACCAACTATAACAACCATTCTCTTTATTACACACTTAAACATGATTTATTACATAAACTTGCACAAAAAAATCTCTGAGGATCAATATTTATAGTGTCTTGGGAAATTAGGAACATTTCCTAACAACTTATAAAATAAAACCCAATATCTTTATTGAAAACTTCTTTTACATGACCACACCATTCCTTTGTACTTAGCATTTCATGGGATAACCTGAGGACATGCATAAGAAAAAGGTGAGATATAAAGCCCAGTAAAGGAGTAAACAAGTCATAACATGAATAATATAGTTCATGTTAATAAATATGCATATTAATGTATCACAAGAGAAACATGAACATAGAGGCATGATATAGCACAATTATCATAACATGAAAATGTGGCAACAAAATTTAACATGATATTAGAATGATCTCAGGCTCATTGAACATGGATAATGAGTAAAACCTCATTGAAATTTAATTTGAATGAGTAAACCCTCATTGCACTTGACATATCATGATACTAATCTTACCCAATGCATTGGAGTGCTATCAGGGTGCACCCTTCTTAATCATTTCATTTCATGCATAAGTGTTCCACATGGATCATACAACATTGAATCATTCAACATCATCATTTATTCCATGATAAAGTAATGTGGAATACATACATGAAACTATATAATCTATAATTAAATGTGGTGAATACCCTTGATATAGAAATGGTCATGGTATTCACTACACAATGACTTTGGCTTGGAAAATCGCGGTGAAAATTGGGCAGCATAACAGCGTGACATAATAATTCATAAAAATAGTTGATGAGAGAGAAATGGGTATCTCATAATATTTACATGAAATGGATATTAAGTGGGTCATATAGATACATGTCCCAACATATGTAATGGAATTTATATTTATAGTATAAAATAATTTCTTGAATGTTAATGAGGAGAGTGAAATCCCTTATGGAATTTTGGCATGTTAACGGGTGTACATGGGAGGCATTAATGAGAGATAAATGGGTATATCATCATTAAAACATAAGTATGGAAGTATAGGGGAGGTTTTAAATCATACTCCAACATTTTTAATTGAAAATAAAATGGCATAACAACATAAAGAAATTTGGACAAAAATGAGAAAGGAAGAAATTCCTTACTTGGAAGTGTGATCCCAAAGGCTTGGGAGAGGCTTGAGAGGGGATTCTTAGGAGATTGAGGCACCTTGGGAGGATTATATAGAGAGAATTTAAGGGTTTTTTTTCAATATCCAAATGGTTTTATTGAAGAGTAATGGGATATTGAGTGGGTTTATATAGGAAAGGAGAGGGAATTCTTTGTTATTTGGGTTTTGGACACCACACATTAAACTAATCAAAACCACAAACCATACCATGGTTTTTTCCCATGGTTTTTGCCAAGGTAGAGTGGAAAAAATTAATTTATAAGTTCAATGGCCTAAATTATTAAAATATTAGGCTTTTTTATGTAGAGGTGACTCATGCTCTCAAGGAAATCATTTTAAAATGTTAAAATGTTTTATAAGTCTTGGAGGGTCCACTAAGGCTTTGTAAAATTAATCAACCAAACATAAAATCACATTATTTTAAAGGTAAAATATATATTTGCAGAAAATAACATTTATAGTATTTTATTAAATCACTATTGGGTCATTATGATGTCATAAAACACATTATATATTTAAACGGTATTTAATTTTTACCCAAAAATTTGACAGTCTCAGAAAATTATGAAAAATTCACCATTAGATAATTTTGATATCCTGATTCCAAAAATAATATTCATTTAATCTAAATAATTTTCTAAATATTTTAATTTTTACTTTTAAAATAAAAACTAACATTTATAAAAAAAATTCATGGGTTTTGACAAAAACATCTTTCAAACCTTAATAAAATTTACAATTGTATTCATGAAATTTATATGATCATTTATATTTAATAAAAATTAATTTGGTAATAATATTTTATTAAAATATTATTTAATTTAAAAATCCATTAATTAATCAAAATATATTTCTTAATTTAATATTAACTAAAAATACTATTTTTTCTTTAAAAACTATTTACAAAGTAACAATAATAAAATGAATGTATATTATTTATTCTATACAAAAATAATGAACATAATCATAGTGGTAGGGTCTTGTTACATAACCCCTTATAAAAACTGCATATGACTTAAGGGTAAGGTGTGTGATTGTGATAGACTCTTGGGGTGGCTCAGATAACATCGCTCGGGTGGTAATCTCTATCAACTTCAACTTCTCCCATATGCATTTCTATTCAAGCTTAACGTGTTGAAGATCAGCTTGGGCTTGGTCAAGAGCAAAGCCCAATGATGCCACCTCCTTTCTGAGCTCTAATAAATGGGCTTCATATGGAGCGATTCTACTAGATGAGGCCATCATTTCCTTTGTCTGAGTAAATTGGATTTGTTAAAGCCCTGTATTTATACTAATCATGTGATCATTGTTCAACAGCTATATTAGAAATGGAAAAAATTCTTAATGGTATTTTAAAATCCAAAAACATAAAACCAAATAAGGGAATATTTTTTATATAACCATTTTACATAATAATACATTTAATTAGATCAAGAGGAATTTTTATTAGTAAAAGTTTGGGTTGTTACACCTGTTGTCATGCATCGGGTGATAATCAGGTCAAGCCCAAAATTCCATTTGCAGAGTTATTACCTCTAGGTACCTCTTTTCTAGAACCAAATTCATATGTAGTATCCAAACTGAGATGTATTACTAGAAAAACCACATAATCTACTCTCCACCAAAATTTCACAAGGTTATTCTATACTTATCCTAAAATTATATCATAGGTTTATGTTCCCATCTATGTTTTCCATAATCTAGTTCCAAAGGTTTCTAATAAACTTCCTATGATACCAACTATAGTGAACCTGAACCCAATAGCCTGGATCTGATGTCTACTATATTACATTGGCATAAGATACAAGGAATATCTTCCCTAAGGATTGAATAGTTTATTAGTCTTGGTAAAATAAATACACACTTCAAATTAAAATTAAATTTTAAAACATAAAATACGCAAAGAATTTTATTTGATAATTCCATTATTCCCCTTAGTGTATCCTTGTATATCAATCATAAAACACTTCCTCATATCTTGGGAAAACTAAAACATAAGAAATGGGTGATCTTAGATGCACAATAAGGGTAAGAGTGCAATGAAAGCTATGAATAAATAATTCATAATCAATATGGAGAGGTAAATAAATGAAACACATGTTATTTAATCAATAAATAACTTGACCATAATATGGAAGTAATAAATAATAATCAAATAATTCCATATAAATAATCACATGAGCATGAAACTTAACCATGGATATTCTAACTAATGAAATAATCACATGGAATACCAATAACTGAATTCATAATGATGGAATGCATGATGATGGAAATATAAAACATACCATTGAGGCCTTGTACCAGAAATCTAATATCATCGAGGCCTTATTCCAAGAAATCTATATAAATGGGTATGGTATCATCCAAAAACCAATCTATTTTGTCTCATTAGACATAATGATGCATTGAGGGGTTTTAGAGGGCCCCACCCATCATGTGTTAAGTCCAATTCATTCGTTGTATGAAAGGGGTGAAACATAATGCACATAAACATTCATATTTAAACTAGTATATTAAATTTAAATACTTTCCCTAATCAATAAACATAATCATAAACCATCTAAAGTACAGTGAATGGATACATCTCTAGTCAAACTGATCATAAATCATCCCTAAAAATAATAAGGATGGTATCATTAAAACATATCCCTAGTGTAGCATTAGTACTATAAAGGTTTCATGTCATTGATGAATATGAATACCATAAAAATATCCCTAATAATATTTTTAAGGAAAATAACCATTGCATTTTAAAAATAACCTTTTTAAAAAAAGTTTCACAAAATTTTTTAAAAATGATTTATTTCAAAAAAAACATTGAAATATTATAAAATAATTTTTAAAACATTGATTGGTTATGACATTGGAAAATTCCATTCATATCATACATGTTAAAACAAATATTCCTTTTACATTTTTGGTAAAATCCAAACGAGAATTGTTTTGAAAACGATATGAAGATTCATTTAAAAACATTTTTATAAAAAGAACAAATGGGTAAAAAATTATTTAATAAATCATTTTTAAAATTTTGAAATCATTTTTTGAAAACATTTTTAGAAAACATGGGTATTGATGAAAAATGATTTCTAATCGAAGAGATAAATAAATTCGTATTTTTAAAAAAATATTTTCTTATTCATTTTAAGTAAAAAAGATAGGAAAAATGGTAATATTACTTTTAAAATTTCATTAATAAATAGAGGAGAAGAACGTAGATTTATTTTAAGATGTAAATATCAAATAATTCCCCCAAGGTATACCTAAACAAAAATAATCCCAAATAATGATGAGATTGTGAAATAAAATGTTACCACTTTGGTAACTTTTGTATCATAAGCCCCATGAAAGAAATAAATTTAAATAAAACATTAAATACCATTAATATAAATGAATTAATTATATAACATACAAAAAGGTAAATATGTATACCACATAAAATAAATATGTGGTGAATATGGCGTATGTATCATGGAAGTAAAAGTGAGACGAGAAACCACTTACCTTAGGATTGACTTCCTTCGTATGTGTCTGAACCTCTTGTATAATAAATATAGGTTTATTATAAATCTATTAAATAAATATAATCATATATATAATATCATATATGATCCTCATATAACATTTTACCACCCTTTTATTAATAATATTTCATTATTTTCATTATTTCTGGTGTTAATCGTCTTGTTTTCACATGCATGTTTTGTCATGAGACTTCCAGTTATTATGAATAGGATATATATATATATATATATCATCTCAAAAATTATAATAATGTAATAAATTTAATATTTAATTATTAGATACATTTTTATAACCATTTATGAAAATTTGGCATGAAAAATGAATCGCATTGCATCGTGGAGATGGTAGATCATATGTACGCACGAGCGATGATATAATTCTCTTAATGAGTGAAAGGGTAAAGAATTAGGTGGTATGTTAATTTTATAGAATAAATTTAATCTCATATATATCACATATATTCATTAATTTTATCCATATTACATTACATGTAAATTTTAAGTGAAAAACGAATCACATTTCTTCGTGAGGTGGTAGTCCATCGTACACATGAGTGACGTTATCATATTTGAAACGGAATGGAATGTAAAAAGGTATATGTGATGTTAAAACTAAAAAATTATAATAATATCATAAATTTCATATAAATGTGGTAGATATATCATTATATTTATCCTTGAAAGGTGGTGATGGAAAATAAACAACATCGGTTTATGAGGCGGTAGTCTTTCATACACATGATTGATGATTTCGTTTCCCATTTGATGGAAGTGGAGATGAATAAATATTATTAAATTAATATAATAACATATAAGTGTATAGGAGATATTTTTTTATTATATTTTAAGTTTTAAGACATAATTTAAGGTGGAAACATAAGAAACAAAATGAAAGGGATTCGTTAAGATAATTACCTTCTCTAAGACAAACCTCCTTTGGATCTCCTCTTTAGGACCTTGGGGATTGTCTTTTTGGAGGACCAGTAACTCCAGAATGTGACTAAGGATGTCAGGGAGATAATATTTAAGTGGTTGGTCAAGTAAAAGGGCTTGGGATGTGTGTAAATGTAAGGGGTTGAGTTCCCTTTTATAAGTGGTGAAAGAGAACCCTCCTAGAAAATACTTGGAAATTTACCAAAAGAATCCAAAATGATGAAGTCATTCACATGAAACAATATTCCAAATGAACATATATTCTACCTTGTTAAGGATAAGGTGAAAATATATCCATAAAATAGTATTTTGAAAAGTTTTTAGGTTATTTTTAACCCTTATATTCTTGGTTTATCCCCCTAATAAACTCATTTATACCTTAATCATGGTAAATAATTTAATCTGCTTACACTATTCATTTTGGTAAAAAATTAAGTTAAAATTATTAGATAATATAAATTATAAATATTAAAAATATTTAATACATTTTTAAAATTCTATACACATAAGTGGAAATTTTTAATTTAAATTTAATCTTGCAGATGCGACAAGAAAGCGGGTTTTCAAAGAGAAAATGTTCAAAAAATCAAAGTTTTTATATCAAATTTCATTATGAAAATGATTAAAATAATATAAATTAGAATAATTGATATATAATTGAACTAATTTCACTTTAAAACCAATTAAAAATATAATTTTACTTTTTAAATAATTTAAACGAAAAGACAATATTCAATTAAAATTCAGTATTTTTCATTATTCATCGAAAAATGAAACATTCCAGAAAAATCCCAAAAAATCACCCTAAGATAATTTTTATATTGTTATTTCAAAAATTAAGCTCATTTTATAAACTATATTTTCTAAAATTGTTATAAAATAATTTTAAATTATTTTCATGAAGCGCGGCCAATCTATCTTTTAGAAAAAAAATATTGTTTTTTCAGAAAACATTTTTTTTATTTTAAATGGTCCTTATTTTTATTTCTAAATAATTGATAACAAATGAACATGCTATATGAATTTTTAATAACCTAGTTTTTTATATTCAAACCCACTAATTTAATATCTTGGTTATAGTTTTCATATTTAAATAATAACTTTTCAATAGAGTATCATGTTTCATTTAAACCCGGTGTTGCATACATCACAATCTATCAAAGAGTTTGAATTTATTTAACAAGAAATATATCATAAAGTCTCAGGATGTTATATTATCTTCTAATATTTTTGTTTTGTGTCATATAATCTATCAAACATGATGTTCCTATTTTAAAATATTAGGGAGTTACAGCTTAGGTTTCTTGTAGTTGGAACCAATGAATAGTGAATTAGTTAATTCAAGAAGGAATAAAAACCAATTATTTGATAAAGATAATTTCTATGGCCTGAGTTTATTATCTTATTAATATGGCTAGGATCCTTGTGTTGGAGCTGTGAGAGGTCATTTTCAAGTGAAGGTTGGATGCCTTGTTTTAGGTCCAAAATTGACCTCTTTTCTATGTTTATTCCCTACTAATTTTGTGATGTGATATGGGTTTGAGATTCGCTATGAGACATGATATGAGACTAGTATGGATGATATTATATGATCCTGGTATAGCTAAACTTGTGATGGATGATGTTATATGGTTAAGGGAGGCTCAGATGATGTGGAAATAGTTATTTCCTGTGATGGCGAGATGCATCAGGATATGCATGTGGGTGTTGGGGATGACATAGAAGATGATGGAATTGGTTGAAGCTAGGATTACCCATCTATGTGATAAATTTGGATGGTTTCTTGAAATGAATCTATTTAATGGTTAATTTTCAGGTGGATTTTTTTCTCTGCATTCCCTTCCCCACTACTTGAGGCAGTTGGGTGTTCTTGGTTGCATTCTTCTTCTTGGTGGTAGCTTTGGATGGTTTTCCTAGAGTAACCGGATTATAGAATTATGATAATAATGAATAAATAATTATTAACTTGTATAGTAGTTGTTTCTAGAATGAAAATGATAATGTTACTCTTGATAAACTGTGGACTTGGTTGGAATATGCCTGGAGGGAATGTACATTACTCAAATGATTAGAATAATGTAATTAAAAATAGTATTGATGGTTAATTAATGGATAATGAATTAATTAATGAAATTAAATGATAAAAAAAGAATTAATTAATATATATCTTTAAATGTTTGTGTTCTTATAGGATATCTAGTCCCTAGTAGTGGTAACCGGGTGTCTAAGAGACGATAGCTGCAGTTGGGCATAGAAATAGGTTGTGCCCATAATGTGGTCGTGAGCTATATTATATCATTTATATTTTATGATTTCATATGTTGCCCAACCCATGTCAGTCAGGGTGACTGACACCCAATGGACTCTGTGAGGGTGTTTCCCCAACATTCTAGTCAAGGGATAGATTGATGACTACCCCATATAGCCTCGGTCTCTTCTCTTGGTAGTTACTTGTGTTAGTATGCAAGGCATTTAGTTTCCCATATATGTGTATAGATGATTTTGGTGGATTGTGGTTACTTCACACACATGTACCTATAGATATAGTATACAAAGTATTGTTATAGGTATGGTGAGTATAGGTTAATATGGCTTGAGGTACCTTACTCATTATATGGGTTGTGATGGCTTGAGGTATAATATATTAAGTATGATACACATCATATAGGATATGGTGACTCCAATAAACTACATGGTTAGTATATAGAGATGTGTTATGGGATGATGTGATGATTTGATGCATGTGGTGGATGTTGTGACTCCTTACCTAAGCATCTTTCGGTCAAATTATTTTGGAGTGAGAAGGCTTAGGACATGCGACGTTAGGGAGGGGGAAAACCAATGGGGAAGTGGGAGTGGGGAACCCTTGATGTTTCATTATTATATTATGTGATCTATTCTATTTGATACTTGGTGAGAGTTATCCATGGTGAGGTTGGGAACTTAGTATACCTATTTAGGTGATGAGTTAGTTTCAATTTTGTTCATTATTCTTTAGAATGGTTCCTTTATCTTTTTCATGAGAGGATCCGGGTAGGACCCTGTTGAGTATATAGTTAGGCTCACCCTACATACATATAAATTATTTTTTAGGTTATCTGAATTAGGTTAAAGATCTATCTAGATATTTCAAGATCATGGTTTTGTAGGAGTTTTTTGTTCTTTATGGTCATTGTTGTCTTTACCTTTTTAGTACTTGTAGTTTCATTTTTAGTTGCTTCGGTTCTAGATGACATTTCATGTATGCACTTGGGATTTCTTTATATGTCTGAGCAGGTTTTGATTGGTGTATTTGTCTTTTCTCTCTCTTCTCCATGTTCTCTTAGAGGTAAATTCCCCCCATATATAGGCTTATTATACACTTTCTACTAGTCTCCAAACCGGGACCTACTAAAGGCGGGACTCAGGCAGTCACAATCTCCCTTCTCTCATTGAATGCCTGGGAGGGGTACTATTTAGGGAAGGGGGTTATAATACTATCGTCCCTCAATATCATCAAAGTATCTTTAAGTCCTCATTGTAATCCTAGGAAAGTCCCACAAGGGGGGTGGTCTCAAGTCCATTCCCTTCCAAAGTCACCCTGGGTAGGCCCGATCACCCAATATATCCATCAGTATCCTTGAGTCTACCCACCCAGGTAATCATGTCTCAATGTGATAGGAACACTCAACCCACACTCATCTCAATATTGTGAAGTCTCTAAGGCATATCAAGGGTCCAGTTGGCAACTTACTTTTCTATCTATATCAATTCATCACTCCCCTCTACCATGAGGTCTCTAATGGTTCCTACACTAGGTCCACTGCATTATACTCATTTAATCTATTTTAAACCCCTTGGGGTACAAGTGCCTCAAGGAAGACATATTTAATCAAGGCATCATCCATTCGTGGTCGAAACAATCAATCCAGTTCCCAAGGCTCCATCATATCCCTTTTCACTTTATTCAATTCATCATGCATTACATTTTAAATAAATAATTTTCTTAAATTTAAAGGATTTAATCACCCTTAGTGGCGATACCACACATCATGTGCCAAGCATAAATAATAAATGCAAATACCATTAGGAATGTATAAAGAACCACCTACCTCACTTGAATTTGTTTCCCTTTTTAAGTATAACCTAGAAACTCTTTCCCGAGCTCATCCAAGTCTATCTGACCACTGCTCACCCTTGAAAGGCCCTAAATCCTAGAATAGCATCCAATAATTAGTTATAAACCACTTTTTATTAACTATACAATTAAATTAAATACTTTATAATTAATTGTTAAATTTTATTTAATTGGGAAAAAGGCCAAAATCTCACCGGTTGACCTCATCATATCGAAACCTTGAGCGACAGGGTGCAGTTCACTCTCAATACACCCCCATTCCTAAGAAACACAAAAGACCTAATTAATATCACTAATTAAATGGCTAAATAAATCAACTTATGTCCAAACACATTGAAAAAAACAAACAGTGATATACCTTTACTAAAATGGTGTGTGACAGCATGTAAATTTTTTCTTGGGTTATCCTCTATCTAGGACAAGAAAAATCCCCTATAATAATAGATTATTCCACCATGATCTTGTAGAAATAATGACAAACCCTAAAACATAATCACCCAAATTCAATGTTAATGGAGGAAAAACAACACAAGGGGGAGGGGAGGAAGAATATACCTGGAAATGTCATCAAATCGTACCCTATATCTCCCTGAATTGAGGAAAGAAGGGAGAGGAGGGTCTGGCATAAACCCTCCCTGAATGCACTACTCTATCTAGAACAAAAAGTGGGTGATCCCTTTAAAAAAAATAAGCTTCTCTCGTTCATAGCCTAAACCCATGGTTCACATCATGGGCTAGTTGGGCATGGGGTTTCTCTCTATTCCTGAACATTCATGGCGTGAATTGGTATTTCACCATGTGAAAGGCTACTATTTCTCTCTTCTAGCAGTTCTAGCCGCCCATTCCTCCTCCTATGCTTACAATAAGCTCTATGTCACTACCCAAACCTTGAATATTCTCAAAAAACACCTATTAGGGTCATACAATATCTTAAAACCCATTTTTAGTCTCGGTTCTCAAAAGAATCATCCACTAAATCAAAATTTTAAATTCCCCCTAAATTTCATAACCCATATGAAAACAAGGTATTACAATCTCCCCACCATAGAACTTCTCATTCCTAATAATTCTCATCAATCATTCAACCAACAATCCTGACCCACTTGTGTTGTCAATTCATGGTCAATTTTTCATGTTCTATCTTTGAACATTTAATGGTCTCCCATTGCGCAACTCCAAACACGAGGTGCACTCTCCATCAAAAGTTGAGAAACTACTCAACAAAATCACCAAAACATTGAGATGGAACTTACCTGAACCTATCTATCCTAAGACACCATAGTGTTATCAATTAATTCATACTTGGTCTTATGGTCCTCCCCACCATAAGATTCATCTCACAAGTGCCAATTCTGATCTATAGTTCTCATCACCATCAAAATTGAATGTCAAAATCCATCCTCAATGGTCAAACGACATGCTCAGTTTGATGTCCATCTCACTATACCCAAATACACTTGAAAACACCATGAAAAATATGGTACTGGATCTCATTTTGATTCTAAATCAAATCATATAAGTCTCTACCACCCATGCATAGGGCCTGTATATGCTGCAAATTATTCAACAGGTCCCAAACAAACCTCAAAATACTCTTTTTATGCCCAATAAAACATACTTGATGTGGTCTCCAGTCCACTGCATCCAATCTCACACAAAAAACCCTTCATTTTATTTCACCAAATTATTTACCCCTATATCATGTGAAGAATCAGGTTCACCCCCTGAATCACGTGGAAAAACAGGTTTAGACCCTAAAACATGTGACAAACCATGATTCACCTCTTAAATCTTGTCATGAATCGTAGTTCACCTCATAAACTACCTTCAAATCATACCAAAACTATACCAAGCCAATTCCAATGCACCATCTCATCAAATATCTCATCTGAATCTCAAATCTAGTAATTAAGAGTGACCATATAGATCGGATTTACATCCCACTAGAGTCCAAGCACTACCTCAACCATAAAAAAACTAATCCGACCATGCCAACATCCCTACCAATAAGGGTTCATTCCCTCACTGCTCATGCTCTATCTGTTACTATATTTAATGATTTGAAATCGTCATCTCTCTCATACCTGAGAACCATTGTAACCATCTTTTGATGATTTCTCCCAAATCATGAGAATAACATCCTAATAAATAATTGAGTTCCCATGATAACATGGGTCATTCCCTCAATGTCCAATGGTGTACTCCACATAATATGTATAACCTTATACCACTCCTCAACGACCACCTTAACAGGCTCCATCTTCACACATGTGTCACTCCTCTAGATCCATGCTCATCCACTATCAACCTATGGAACTAAACCTCCCTAAAAATATGTTTCAAGGACCACACTTAGGTTAATCATCCAATGACACCTAATTAAACTCCAATTCCACCTCTCACCACATAGGTATATTTTTAATTCTCATCAAATCTTCAGGAAATTGCACCTGTAAATGTCCCATTAGATGCATCGATCCTCAGTTCATACATGGCTACTCACCGATCCATAATTCAACGGGGAATGTGCATGACCATCACACATCACCTCAATCTCATCTAAATGTAATGGAGTACACTCCAATACCACTCAATCTCCCAACCCAAATCACAATCCCATGAGTCATACGTCACCAAAACTATGTTCACATGCCTAAACAACTAGATATACTATGAGACATGTAAAACATGTCTAACCAAAATAACCCTTGATGGAACTCTTCAAAATCAGGCATATCACTTATACCATGGTCTATTTCACAATCATACACTATCTAGGTGTCATTTCAAAACCATAATTTTCCATTTTCGCTCTACCCACATCGCTGAAAATGTATTCAAAATCAGCAAGTTCTGGTACTCAATTGGTTCTTCCCTTGAAAACTAAACTATGATATAAAAAGCACCAACGTGTATAAAGTACTCTGTCTCAAAATTCTAAGGCATCTCTATGCCTATACCATATCCCCAATAGTGCCTCATGTGCATTGTTCTCAAAGAAAGGCACCTTCCCATACCTTCCACATTAACAACATCTAAGGAATCTCCAAGACTACGTCCCACACCCAATATCACCTCCCATGCATCAATCTCATAACCTTGAAGCATCTTCCCATGCTTCCCATTTCTATGGGAACTCACAAGACTAGGTCAACCCCACTCGCAGGTTACCCTCTTATAACACATTTCATTTCATCCATAATATCTAGATCATGAATCATGAGCCATGTCCCTATCACTAAGATCTCTACCATAACTCAGAGGTCACATATCACATAGGTTATAACATGTGGGAACACCTCTTTGTTCCTATATTATACACCACAAGGAAACTCACATGCTAAGCTACCCACTCTAGGGTTCACATATATGTATTAGATATCACATGTCAAATCACTTCCTACTAAGGCACTAATTCTCATTGGGCATCCGCATACAGGACTGCCCCTTTGAGAATCAAAATCCTAGTTTGATTCTCACCAGGCCTCCACATATGGGATTAACCCCCTTAAGGATCAAATTCCCATCTATCATCACATAGTGACACCTCCCAATCATGATCTGTGTCAAATTTACCATATCCATGTGGTTTGATTAAGTATAATTCCACTAGGAAGCTATATGGGAAAAACCATATAGTTTTTTTGATAAATTAAGTAACTAACCCAATTTATTTTCTCAAAATAGTATTACAGTCACCCACTAAGGGTCTATAATTAAGGAATTGAATGTATGTTTGACCTATAAGGTTCACTACACATCCCTTACAAGAGGGATTTCATATTCATTATCATATAGAATCCCATTATTGATCCACGTGACATGTTATCATAATAAAATATATAATGGTTCAGCTAAGTAGAATTTCACCAACAAACTATATGGGAAATCACCATTTAGGTTATTATTGAAACTTTAAACCCTTTAACTCTACCATAAGTGATATTAATCGCAATCAAATAAATATATGTAAGGTGAATCCTATGTGCTAAATATGATATATTAACACGGGCCTCATTACATCATTCCAAAACCAAAAACTCATAAATCATAAACCATAAAAATCTATGTGTGTCATGCTAGGTTAAAAGAATACAATTGTAAAATCAGAAACCAAGAATAATAATCTGATGCCCCTAGTAACTTGGACTTAATATTAAAAAATTTGTTCATAATGCACTAGTATGATATCCATTAAAAGCACTGTTATATCCCTATGTCACCTATCTTCCATCTCACTAAAGAGTAATAAAAAATAAAACTCTAATACATTATGTGATATCAGTTACATAATATTTTATACCTCTTTGTAACGTCCCAACCTCGGTTCACTATGAATAGTAAATAGGGTAGGTCATTACAAGACCTCAGGCGTGCCTCCCTGTATGCCAGATGTTATCGACAAGTATTAGGGGTTTAGGGAAGTACTATGGGGAGTATATACCCTCATGTAAAAGTGAGAAATAATAGAAAATAATAACCAAACATTATCAATAGAAATAAATAATCAAAGTATTCATAAGAAAATAAAACATCCCAATCAATAATAAATGAATACAACATGCAATAAATCATAAAGACTCCATAGTTACGCACCAGGTTGACCACAAAAAAAATGAATACAATAATAATTTAAAAGTACAATAGGTTCTACTGAATCCATAAGCCTCAACTCACCTCATCCAAATATCTAATCTTGTCCAAGTTATCCTGCTAAACAATCCAATATTGGGCCTTTTCCTAACCTAAACCTAGATCCAGTGAAGTCTTCTTAGGTACCCAAGTGTCATGGACACCTGATTAAGGTGTGAGTACTACTAGGTAGGGAACCACTAATGCATTCCTATACATAACAAAAAAATGTTTTGTATACATGTGATATGATTAGAAAATAAATACAGTTGTAGAAACGTAAATAAATAACCGGTGTTGATGATCAGATTCTATCATTGAACCCAAGATCGATACAAACCTACTTTTGTCAAGTGTCGGGTGTCTCTAAGCATGTCATTCAACCATGCCAATCAAATATCATCCTAGTCCCAAGGATCTAGTTTGAGGCAACCCAAACTTACGTGGGGGTCTACATCCAACCCTAGAACTCATGTATCTTCTTGACTCTAAGGATAAAATCCAAGGAATCCCTTTTATGGTATCCTGAATACAATGCATGATATCCCAAATCATGATATCATCCCAACTCCATGGATCATATCCATAGTATCCCAAATCATGGTATATCATCTCTACTCTGAGGATTAAATTCGAGGCAACCCAAATCATGGTACTTCTGGCTCAAAATCCATGGAAGGCCAGAACTCATCTATGGGAATCATACGAATCATGAGAGAATATCCTAGATAGCCAAAATTAGTTTTCAACATGACTCCATGGATCAATCCATGGAAGCCAAAAACACACCCGTAGGCCTCGTCCAACTCCTGGAAGCATTTTCTAGGTAGCCCAAACTGGTATGACTTGGTGGGAAGTGTGTCCCACCCAAATCATCTCATATAACATATCTTGACGAGGTCAGCCTCCTATCTGAACCCATCCAAAATCAATGTTCAGACACACTTGTGCACAAACCATCCCCATCACAGCCATAAAATGATCAAACCAGCAATTTGGGTTCTAAGGTGACACCTGAAATCATCACCACCCATTTTCCATACACACCCTCTCACTAGGGTAAACATGTCACTGGGGAACCCACTGGAGTCCCATAGGTCTCATCCACCATGACACCCTTCATGGGTAATCTTATTTCAAAAACATATTTTGGGTCAACAACCATAACTTGGAGGTCCTAGAATCCCTCTATATTTTCAAAGTCTCATTGAGGCCTCACTGTCCTCTTAAGTAAGTCCCACAAGGGAGATAACCTTAAGCTCATTCCCTTCCAGATTCACCCAAGGTTGGTCTGAACACCCATCATATCCATCAGTCTCCTCAGGCCTACCCACCCAGGTAATCATGTCTCAGTGGGAGGAATGAACACCCCACACTCATCTCACTAACCCAATGGCTCTAATTAATCTCAAGGGTCCACAAGTCCAATTCATTGGACACCCATCTCAATTCACCATGATCCTTTTCTAGGAGGTCTTTAAGGGATCCTACACTAAGGACATTATATTATAATCATTTAATTTATTTAATAACACTCTAGGTATAAGTGCAACAAGGAACATATATATAATCAAGGTCTCATATATCAGCGGCTACGTTAATTAATCCAGTTCCCAAGGGTCCATCATGGACCTTCACACTTTGTTCAATTCATCGGGCATTTCATTTTAAAAAAAAAACTTAAATTTAAATGGGTTAGTTTCCCTTAGTTCCAAGACTGCACATCATATTCCAAGCATAAATAATAAAAGAAAATAAAATCAATCATGTAGTAAGAACTGCCTACCTCACTTGAAGTGATTTCCTTTTTTAAGCACAGCTGAGAAACTCACTCCCAAATTCGTCTGTGCCCATTCGGCCACCGCCTATCATTAAGAGGCCCTAACTCATGGAAAATCATCCAATAATTAATTATAAACCACTTATATTTAATTGTTTAATTTATTTACACACTTTATAATGAATTATTCAATTTTATTTAATTAGTAAAATAGCCAAAAACTCAATGGTTGACCTCATCACATTGAAACTGTGAGAGGTAGTGTGCAGCTCACTCCCAACAAACCCTCAGGCCCAAGAAACACAAAACCGCTAATTAATATCATCAATATAAGGGAAAAATAAATAAATTTAAGGATAAAATCCTTGAAAAATCTAAATAAAAATTTACCTTTACTGAAAAATATACAGACATTTCCTTGGGTTCTCATCTAGTTAGGCCACAAAAATTCCCTTTCACAAATGAATGATTCCATCATGATCTGGTGGAATCAGTGCCAAGACCTAAAATGGAATTTCCCAAAATCAATGTAAATGAAGGGAAAACAAAACATAAGTAAGGGGTTGAAGAAAATTCCCATAAACATCATTAAATCAAACCCAATATCACCTCAAACTGAGGGGAAAAGGGAGAGTGGTAGGTTCAACCGAGGCCCTCCCTATTTTTGTGGCTTCATCCAGAACAAGTATAGGTAGATCCTCCTTTAAAAAAAGAACCCAAATCATTTCACAACATGAACCCATGGTTAATGTCATGAACCACCAAGGAAAGGGGTTTTCTACCTCTGCTCAATCATTCATAGTGTGAACTGGTCTTTAACACCATGAAAGGTTGTTGTTGTTGTCTTATACCATCTTTGGCTGCATGTTCCTCCATTGATGCTTACCTGAACCACTAAGTCACCACTCAAACCTTAAATACTATCCAAAAAAATCTTATGGTCTTCCAAACTCTCATAAATTCATTCTGAGTCTCATTTCTCAAAATGAACCATCAACCAAATAAAAAATTTAAATTCCCCCTAAATTTCACAACCCATCCGAACACAGGTTATTATAGTTGGGAGGTAAAAAATCCAGAGGGTACAAGAAAAAAATAATGTAAACCAAACCAAGTTAAATACCCTTAGAGGGGGTGAATCAGGGTTTGATGGATTAAAAGAACCACCCCATTGGATCTTGTTTTATTATTAAAAGAACTCTATTATCTCTCTTTTTCATAGTAAAGGATAAATGAAAATTAAAACATGTATAGGACACGTAATTTTACTTGGTTCACCCTCACTAGGCTATATCCATGGAGAATATGAAGGTAATATGTTGATGTACTAAATCCACTAAAGATCAATTTTGTTACAATGTTCGAAGCAGACTCACTATCCCTCCTAGTTTATAACCATTCACAATTTGAGAGCTCATTACTCCCTCTCTCTCTACTGAAGTGAACACACTGATCCATTAGTAGAATCTTCAAAAGATATTTATCAATTATGAGTTATTTCATAGTTGAATAAGTGTGTCTTTATTCTCTTATTTCATCAAAGAGATGAAAATAATATTCACGTGTAACTTTTCTTCTTGTAGCATGAAACCTTTCTTCTTGGATCACATAACCCTCACTAGGTCATGTAATCTTATAACCCAGTCATGAGACATGTGCGTATAAACCTCTTCATGTGAACCCAAGATAGTCATCATATGCATGAAACTCTGAGCACATAAATTTGTTGTGAATATTAGAGATCATGTTACCTCCTTTGTTTTATGAAAAAATCCTTATGTGCTTCAACTTATGCAATCATGTGACTCCATTTTATTCTTTCACTCCACTTATGTGACTTTGATCATGAAAACTCCATTGCTTCATGAAAAAAACCCTTATTAGGACTTTTATTTGGATAAAATGTTTAAGAAAACTTCTTTTTTAAGGATGGGTTAAGGGGTATTTATAGGCAATAACCCATCTTTTTAACTCAAAAAAATAACATTAATTCATTCATTCCAATACCTTATCAAACTCTACCCCATCTTTACATGATTTATACAACTTCACCTAGATCATGAGATCATGAGATCTCCATTAAAAGATCTCGTATTTCAAGCCTCTCAGCCTCAGTCAGCTTTATTACCTTTCACAAAAATCATGTGACTCTATCCAACTCTAGTGATCACGTGATTAAGAGAAACCGCAAGACTTCTCCATCATTACCAGCAAAACTTACTCCATGCAATTCACAATACCTTTTCATGATAACCATTGGCACTTATGTGATCATGTGATTCTGAGTTATCGCAATACAACTCCATCTTGAACAAAATTTATTCAATCATGTGATTGTGTGATCTCATTTGGTTCATGCAGTCGCATGATCTCATTTGGTTCATGATATTGCATGATCTTCTTAACTTCATGTGACCATGTGTGTAACGTCTCAGACCCGGGTGCCACGCAACAGGTGCCCCGAGCCCAATTCACCACGTGACCTCAAGCGCATTTCCCCAAACGTTATAGGCTACTGACTAGCAGCGAGGGCCCAGGTCTGATAGTGGGGAAACTATGCCCTCATTTGTCAAAGTGTAGAATAGCGGATTACCAAAATAAACATACAACAACAGCAGAAGCAGTAAACATACACAACTGAAATAACTACAGCAGTGGATATAACCAACAGTATATAAGTGATGATGCTACATGATTCAAATTCTAAGAAAATAGCCAGAACATGTTATGCATCAATACAGTACAGCATAAAACAGAGTGCAGCAAAGCAAGAAAAACAGCTAGCAGCGGCATCGCGAGCCTAGGCTCGGTCCCATGCCCTCCTACTCCTCAGCAACAGTCAAGTACCTGTATAGAGACTCTTGCCCCTATCTACACCTGCAGCAACGTAATCTGTTTGGGCCAAAAAGCATGACCCAAACAGGGTGTGAGAAATATATCTCAGTAGGCACCCACCAAAGGCCCGTGCTCAACTGTGTGTAAAACATGCAACAAGTGTGCAGTATTAAAATGAAATAACTAAGCAGTACTCAAAAGTAACTAACTTAACAGTTAAATTGTCATTTTATTATTCATTTAATTCCTTTAATTTAGTAACATTTTTGTGCTCAACAGCACCAAGCCCTCAGGCTAACCAGAACCGTGCCCTCAGGCTAAAATAGTAACCACGCCCTCAGGCTTGCCCTTAGGCCATACAGAATCCAACCCGCAGGTATTTCCCTCAGGTGTAACAGAAATTCTTGCTCTCAGACATACGAAGTGTCACCCTCAGGCACAGAAGTCAAGCCCTCAGGCACGAAAGGTTTCCCTCAGGCGGAATAACAACAGCCCTCGGGCTAAAACAGTCATGCCCTCAGGCTAATCACAACAACGCCCTTAGGCTAAATAGGTAACTGGGCCATGCACAACATATCAAAATGCAGTAAACAAGCAATTCCTCTCAAGGAAATTCTACAGTTACTACA
Source organism: Viscum album (assembly GCA_963277665.1). Taxonomy (NCBI): domain Eukaryota; kingdom Viridiplantae; phylum Streptophyta; class Magnoliopsida; order Santalales; family Viscaceae; genus Viscum; species Viscum album. The sequence goes on from OY728135.1 coordinate 1,001,284,598, forward strand.
TTTAAGGCATACCCTTGGGTATCCTGGCCAAACGGCTAAATAGAGGAACACACCCCTCGGGATGGTCCTGGATCCAAGAAATGATCCCAAACAGCATTTTATTATCACAATTTAATCACCTATGCAATTCTAGGCATTAAATATAGCAATGGCCTCAGCCACACGACACCCCAACATGGGTTCGTGGCACGAAAACGCACAAAAACGCACGATAGTTGGAAAATAAACACCAAGCCACCTACCTTATACATCAACGAACTCTATACACGAACGCCGACTCCAGAAATGCCCAAGAACGGCGTAGATCTGACGAAGAACAAAACCCACACAAACATAAATAACTTACATTGGGAGAATAATTGGCAAGAACGGTACCAGGAGAGGAGAGGGATTACCCGTGCTATTCCAACGAAATCATCTGAAGCCGAAACGGATTCCAGATGAACGCCCGGTGGATCTTCAAAGATCTGGCCTCCTCCTTTGGCTCCAAAATGGCTCAAGTGCCTCCTCTGCCAAATGAGGAGGCTACTGCCTGTTTTAAGCCGAAAAAACAAAGTACACAACCTATACTTCCAAGTACACGGCGTGTACTCCCTTCATTTAATTGTTCAAATGGAGGCACTGTCACACTGTTCATACGTCGACATGAGTACACAGTATGTACTCTCGAGTACATGGCCTGTACTGTCGCCCAGCTGGTGGCGACGCCACCGCCTTACTGTTTAAGCCTGTTGAATGACTACACGGCGTGTAAGGTACCACTACACGGCGTGTAGTCGGTTCTTACACCCTTCGTCGTCGGTAGGGCTACACGCCCCGTGTACTCATCCCAACACAGCCAAAGTATACGGCGTGTGGATAAAGTACACGGCGTGTAGTTCCAAAATTTAGGATTTTCCCCCATTTTCTATATTTTCTCAAAATCACTTAAGGAAAAGGAAAAGAAGAAGCCCTTACCTCTAAAACAAGAACCGGGTTCTTACAAACTTCCCCCCCCCCCCTTATAGCAATTCGTCCCCGAATTTCCATTTCAAGGGTGGAGAAGAGAAATCTCAGAATAGCTCTGTCCACTGAGCACGTATGTCGGCCTCCCTCTCCCAGGTCTCGTCCTGCACTCAGCCATGCTGCCATAGCATCCGTACGAGAGGAACTGACCGGCCTCAAAGAACCTTTGTGCCCCTATCAATGATACGATCAGATGCTCCTCAAAGGACACATCATGTTGAAGCTCAACCTCCTCTGGCTGAAAGGTGTGAGACGGGTCTGAAAGGTAGTGATGCAACTGAGACACGTGGAAGACGTTGTGCATGGCTCGGTACCGCTCCAGTAACTACAATCGATAGGCAACCAGCCCGACTCTCTCCAGAATCTCAAATGGTCCCACATACCTCGGTGAAAGCTTACCATGTCTCCTGAACCGTTTGTGTCCTAGCCTCGGAGAAACACACACAAAAACCTGATCCCCGACCACGAACTCCAAAGGTCGTCTGCGGCGATCAGCATAAGACTTCTGATGAGACTGCGCGGTAGCCATCCACTTCTGAATTAACTGTACCTGCTCAGATGTCTCCTGCACGAGCTGTGGTCCCAGTAAAGCTGCCTCACCTGCCTCTAACCAGCACAAAGGTGATCGGCATGGCCTACCATATAAAGCCTTGTATGGTGCCATCTCAATAGTTTCCTTAAAACTATTGTTATAGGCAAACTCGACTAAGGGTATATGATTCTACCAAGAGCCCCCAAAGTCTAGGACGCATGCGCACAGCATGTCCTCTAGCACCTGTACCATCCGCTTTGACTGGCCATCTGTCTAAGGGTGGTATGATGTGCTCAGAAGCACCTGTGTACCCAGCGCCCTCTGAAAACTCTGCCAGAAACGAGACGTGAAGTGGGCGTACCTATCTGAAACGATAGAACAAGGGACCCCATGCAGACGTACGATCTCTCGGATATAAAGACTTCTGAGCTCATCCACACCAAAGGTCTCCTTAATTGGCAAGAAATGAGCTACCTTTGTGAGTCTGTCCAAAACAACCCACACGGCGTCATTGCCACGAGGTGACCTTGGCAATCCCGTTACGAAATCCATCGCGACATCATCCCATTTCCATTCCGGAATGGGCAACTGCTATAACAGCCCAGCTGGTCTCTGATTCTCTGCCTTCACCTGCTGACAGGTGGAACACCTCGTAACAAAACCAGTTATCTCTCTCTTCATACCTGGCCACCAGTACTGATGTCTCAAGTCTCGGTACATCTTGGTAACCCCGGGATGAACTGCCCAAGCTGAAGCATGAAAATCCCACATCAGCTCCTCGCGTATATCCCCTGGAACCCATACACGTCCATGGAAATGCAAAACCTCGTCATCGCCTATCATCCAACTGGGAGGGTTCCTCACTTTCCACCGAATCCCGTAGAACTAGGCCTTCTGAAACTGATAGCTGCCTCATCCTCACTCTGTCCAGGAGGGTAGAAGTCACAGCTAACGAGGAAAGATAAGTCTGCCCCTGACTTTCATGCACCGCCAAATGCATCTCAGAGAACAAAGCCATAAGCTGCCACTCACCACTGGCCTCCTGCACTGCCTGTATCTGAGTCTTCTTGCTCAGTGCATCGGCTACTGCATTACCTTTACTAGGTGTATAGGCAAGCTCAAAATCGAAGGACTGTAGGTACTCGACCCACCTTCTCTACCTCAGATTCAGGTCACGCTGAGTAAAGATATACTTGAGGCTTTTGTGGTCAGTGAAAACCACAAAATGTTCTCCCAATAGGTAATGTCTCCAACAGCGCAACGCATGCGCAACTGCAGCCAACTCGAGATCATGCGTCGGGTAATTCCTCTCATGTGGCCTCAACTGCCAAGACCCGTACGCCACAACTCGGCCGCCCTGCATCAAAACGGCTCCCAGCCCAATCCCTGATGCATCACAGTAAACTGTATAGCTCTTCCCCTGCTCTGGGAGTATTAGGATCGGTGCTGATGTCAGCCTTCCCTTTAGGTCCTGAAAAGCTGCCTCACAAGCTTCTGACCAAACGAACTTCACACCCTTCTTAGTCAGACCTGTAAAAGGTGCTGCTAAGCGGGAGAAGTCCTGTATGAAACGTCTGTAGTAACCATATAGCCCTAAGAAACTTAGTATCTTAAACATGTTCTTGGGCTGCTCCTAGGAAACTACTGCTCCCACCTTCTCTCCAACTCCTGCGTCTGAGATGATATGACCCAGGAAGTGAATCTGGTCCATCCAAAAGTGGCACTTCGAGAGCTTAGCATATAGGCGATGCTCTCTCAGTGTACTCAATACGATCTCAAGATGGGTGTCATGGTCGTGTCGAGTGTGAGAGTACACAAAGATGTCGTCCACGAATACCACCACAAATGAATCAAGATACGGATGGAACACACAATTCATCAGAGCCATGAAAACTGCTGGCGTGTTCGTGAGTCCGAACGGCATAACCGTATACTCATATAGACCATACCTGCTTCTGAAAGCTGTGAGAGGTATATCAGATGGTCTAATGCACAGCTGATGATATCCGGATCTCAAGTCAATCTTCGAGAACACTCGTGCTCCATGAAGCTGATCAAACAGATCATCTATCCTCGGCAAGGGATATCGGTTCTTAATCGTCAACTGGTTCAGCTTCCGATAATCCACACAAAGTCTGAGGGTACCATCCGACTTCTTCACAAAAAGGACCAGAGAACCCCAAGGAGATGTATTGGGTTGGATAAAACCCTTTGCCTTCAACTCATCTAACTGCCTCTTGAGCTCCTGTAACTCAGGAGTGTCCATCCTATAAGGAGGAATGGACACTGGTGCTTCTCCTGGAACAAGATCGATAGAGAAATCCACCTCACGCACCAGAGGTAGACCTGAAAAGTCATTCGGGAAGACATCCCTGAAATGATCGACAACTGGAGGGAAATCCGTCCGACAAGTCCCCTGGTCATCCAGATATAAGCTCTCAATCTGGGCTGTGACTCCACCTCGCCCATGATGCTCTGGTCCAGCTCGACTCGCCTGAACATCCCACTCACCTTTGTATAGAAACTCCCCGCCCTCTGGTGACGTGAAACGCACCCTACGACGATAGCAGTCTACAAAGGCTCGAAAGGGAACCAACCAGTCCATTTCGAGAATGACGTCATAGCTCGTCATCTCCAGGACATAGAGGTCCCAAAGGAAGTGACACCCACCAACCTCAAGGGGGCACTCCTTGCACTGATGCACACCAACCGTCCTAGTCCCCAACGGAGTGTCTAGCGTCAAGATAGAAGAAGAAGTAGAAACACTGAGCCCAAGGCTCTCCACAACAGGTACTGATATAAAACTATGTGTAGCACCTGTATCAAAAAGTACTGAAGACAAGACAGAAGCTACTAGAATAGTACCTCTAACTGTCGAAGGTCCGGGATCCTGCTCCTGCTAGGTCTGTTGCACTGCATATGCCTGTCCAGTTCCGTGGCCCTGCGACACATCTTGGCTACCCTGAGCTGTCCCGCCCTGTTTCCTCTGAGATCCTGGTGTCTGGCTACCACGGCCACGACCACCATCTTTGCCTGCACGCCCTGATGTATTCCAGTTCCCTGACTGGTAAGAAGCAACTGGTCCTGCTCCCGCACGCGGAGTTTTCACAGAGCCCCTCTCACTAGCCACTGGTAGAAATGCCCTGCAAAAGCGCTTCAGATGACCCATCTTGCCGCAATCTCGGCACTCCACTGGGTCTCGTGGACACTACGGCCTCTTGTGCCCCTCTCTACCACACTGGTAGCACCTGATCGGGCCACCTAAAGAAGCTGCCTAGCTGGTACTGCCGCCCTGAGAGAAGTCCATCTGTCTCTTCCTCTTGCCAGCAGAAATAGTACTAGTAACTGGTGTCGAACCGCCCTGGCCCACACCACTAGATTCTCGCAGGTTCCTCTCTGTAATCAACGCCTCATTCATAATCGTGTGTACAGTAGGCAACCTGAAAACATTCACCAGCGCTCGGATGTCATACCGAAGACCATCCTCAAAACGTCTAGCTCTCAGCATCTCATCACCCACCAGCACTGGTGCAAAGCGCTGAAGCTCCGTAAAACGAGCACAATAGTCCATCACCGACATAGTGCCCTACTGCAGATTCATGAACTCTCAAGCTCTATCTACCCTCAGCATCTCGGGAAAGAAGAATTCATAGAATACTGTCTGAAAATCCTCCCACGTCATGTCCCTATGATGCTCTGACTGGGTGGTACATCCCACCACCTCTTGGCAGAATCATGCAACATGTAAGTCGTGAGCTTGACCCTCCACCCTGGAGGCATCTCAAGATGCTCGAAAATAGTCTGCATCGATCCTAGCCAAGACTCTATAGCCTGTGGTCCACCATCCCCTGAAAACGTAGGTGGATGCTGCAGCTGAAAGATACGCGTCAGCTCGTCCATAGATGTGGCAGCCTGCAGTGCTCCCTGAAAGGTCTGTATGAACTACAATAAGCCTTCACGGAACTGCGCCTCCACGCCTGTGTCCGGTATAACATCTAGTGCTGCATATGGCTCTGCTGGTGGATCAACTGGTAGCCCATGGCCCACCATCTCCAAAGTATAATCGCCGCCGCTCTCCTGGCGAACAACTCGCGGTCATCTAAGTGGCATGACTCTACAAGGTCAAAATCACACCTCAGATTCAAGATTATCAAGACTGAAACGAAGGAACCAAAAAGGAACAAGAGGAAGAAGGCGTTTCAAAATTTTCAAAACAAGACTACACGGCGTGTACACTGACTACACAACGTGTACTTGACTTCCTTTTCCCTGGCTGGGTCCTTCTACATGGCTAAGCCACACGGCTTCCGTTCAAAAAAACTACACGGCGTGTATAATATCTACACAGCATATATGGTGTTATTTTCCAACTGCCTGTGTCATCTGTGACACAGTCGACTACTCAGCTTAACACTACACGGCGTGTTACACCCGTACACGGTGTGTACAGCACCCCGTTTCCCAGCCACACGGCTAAGTCCACATGGTCTGTCCTCAGACAAGACTACACGGCGTGTCCCATAGGTACACAGCGTGTTTAAAAGGAGGTGACACCGGCCCGTGTTGTTAGTTACACGGCCGAGTCCCCAGGTCACACTACACGGCATGTGCATCATTGACACGGCGTGTTCTGTCAAGGAGTTCACCGACCCGTGTTGTTAGTTACACGGCCGGACTCTGGGTCAACACCACACGGCGTGCACAAACCTACACAGCGTGTTTTACCCAAGCCCTTCCCTACCCCGTGTCTCCGCCCACACAGTTTGTGACACGGGAAGAAACTACACGGCGTGTACTCTGGGTACACGGCATGTACTCAAAAAGTTCTTTTTTTTCTTCCCGAACAGAAGAACACACACGGCGTGTATAAAAATACTACACGGTGTGTATACTGGGTTTCCAGAAAGTATGCCTTAGAAACTTCTCCGGAACCCAGAAAATACTGAAAATCAACACCTAAGTGTCAAATTCTGACCCGTGGGGGCCCATACACCCCCACAAATCAATGTTTGACATCTTATTTGTGTTATAACCAATAACCAGTCACTAATCCACCAAATTCCGGTCAATGGGGGCCCATACTCCCCAAAAACCGAAGTTTGGCGTCTATTCTATAAACAAGTTCAAACAAAAATACCATATCACAGGGCAGGTATTTATCAAGCAGCTATCACAACAGCATGCTTTTCTAGCACAACAACTATCACAACAACATGCAAATTCTAATGCACCTACATGGCATGGAAACTATGCATGGAATGTGATATCTAGCATGTGCCTATATGATGCATGAGACGGCATACCCTCATCTCATCGGGTTGCAACTAAATAGAACCCACAGATAAAATATAACCAGCACAATCCAAGTGCGTCACCCAGCAGTGAAAACATATCAACCGTAAAATTGAAAATCAAATAATGAAAAATACGAGGTAGACTGGCTTTTCCCTGTACACGGGTTAGCTACGCCGGGGCACAGCTTATTACCAACTACCATTCTGTCCTATCCCTGACTACAGCTCCAAATAGTAAGTCAAAGAAAAGAAACATCCTCTGATACCACTTTGTAACGTCCTGAACCCGGGTGCCACGCAACGGGTGCCCCGAGCCCGGTTCGCCACGTGACCTCAAGCGCATTTCCCCAAATTCCAGAGGCTGCCGACTAGCAGCGAGGGACCAGGTCTGATAGTGGGGAAACTATGCCCTCATTTGTTAAAGTGTAGCGCAGCGGATTACCAAAATAAACGTACAAAAACAACGGAAGCAGTAAATATACACAACTGAAATAACTAAAGTAGTGGATATAACCAACAGTATATAAGTGATGATGCTACATGATTCAAATTCTAAGAAAACAGCCAGAACATGTTATGCATCAATACAGTACAGCAGAAAACAGAGTGCAGCAAAGCAAGTAAAACAGCTAGCAGCGGCATCGCGAGCCTAGGCTCGGTCCCATGCCCTCCTACTCCTCAGCAACAGTCAAGTACCTGTATAGGGACTCTTGCCCCTATCTACACCTGCAGCAACGTAATCTGTTTGGTCCGAAAAGTGTGACCCAAACAGGGTGTGAGAAATATATCTCAGTAGGCACCCACCAAAGGCCCATGCTCAACTATGTGTAAAACATGAAACAAGTGTGCAGTAGTAAAATGCAATAACTAAGCAGTACTCAAAAGTAACTAACTTAACAGTTAAATTTTCATTTTATTATTCATTTAATTTCTTTAATTTAGTAAAATTTTTGTGCTCAATAGCACCAAGCCCTCAGGCTAACCAGAACCGTGCCCTTAGGCTAAAATAGTCACCACGCCCTCAGGCTTGCCCTCAGGCCATACAGAATCCAACCCGCAGGTATTGCCCTCAGGAGTAACAGAAATTCTTGCCCTCAGGAATATGAAGTGTCACCCTCAGGCACAGAAGTCAAGCCCTCAGGCACGAAAGGTTTCCCTCAGGTGGAATAACGACAGCCCTCGGGCTAAAACAGTCACGCCCTCAGGCTAATCACAAAAACTCCCTCAGGATAAACAGGTAACCAAGACATGACCAACATATAAAAATTTAGTAAACAAGCAATTCCTCTCAAGGAAATTCTACAGTTACTACATTTAAGGCATACCCTCGGGTATCCTGGCCAAACGGCTAAACAGAGGAACACACCCCTCAGGATGGTCCTGGATCCAAGCAACGATCCCAAACAGCATTTTATTATCACAATTTAATCACCTATGCAATTCTAGGCATTAAATATAGCAACAGCCTCAGCCACACGACACCCCAACATGGGTTCGTGGCACGAAAACGCACAAAAACGCACGAAATTTGGAAAATAAACACCAAGCCACCTACCTTATACGTCAACGAACGCTATACCCGAATGCCGACTCCAGAAATTCCCAATAACGGCATAGATCTGACGAAGAACAAAACCCACACAAACGTAAATAACTTACGTTGGGAGAAGAATTGGCAAGAACGGTACCAGGAGAGGAGAGGGCTTACCCGTGCGGTTCCAACGAAATCATCCGAAGCCGAAACGGATTCCAGACGAATGCCCGGTGGATCTTCAAAGATCTGGCCTCCTCCTTTGGCTCCAAAATGGCTCAAGTGCCTCCTCTGCCAAATGAGGAGGCTACTGCCTGTTTTAAGCTGAAAAAACAAAGTACACGGCGTATACTTCCAAGTACATGGCGTGTACTCCCTTCATTTAACTGTTCAAATGGCATCCCTGTCACACTATTCATACGTCAACATGAGTACACGACATGTACTCTTGAGTACACGGCGTGTATTGTCGCCCAGCTGGCGGCGACGCCACCGCCTTACTGTTTAAGTCTGCCGACTGACTACATGGCGTGTAAGGTACCACTACACGGCGTGTAGTCGGTTCCTACACCCTTCGTTGCCGGCATGGCTAGACGCCCCGTGTACTCATCCCAACACGGCCAAAGTACATGGCGTGTGGATAAAGTACACGGCGTGTAGTTCCAAAATTTAGGATTTTTCCCCATTTTCCATATTTTCTCAAAAACACTTAAGGAAAAGGAAAAGAAGAAGCCCGCGCCTCTAAAATAAGAATCGGGTTCTTACAATGTGATCTCTTTTTCCTAATGTGATCATGTAACCATTTAGGGCATATGCTCCCAACCAACTCCTTATCCATTTTCTCATCAAAACTCCAAAAAAAATCACACACCCTTTAACAACCAACACTTTTCAACAATTTCTAACATTGTCAACAGACACCACAACCCAAAAAACATCATCAAGAGGGATTTTTTTCCAATAATCTCTCCCTTTGGGTTTTTTGAAAACACTTCACAAATTTGAGAATGAACTTATTAAAAACCCATGCACAATCGAAACCATTTTCCTTATGCAACTTCATATAGTGGTCAAGGAATTCCTTAACACATACCCTAAACCCACATGAGTCAAGATCGGTGTGAAAAACAAGAGTAGCATTAAAACTTCATCAATGAATCACATCATTCATGATCCTACCTTCATAAAACTTCTTGATAGCAAAACATAAAACATGATCATCCCTCAATATCACTTCTCAACCCACACATGTCAGTTGCTAGCATCATGAACCAATAGGATACTCTTTTCAAGATTCTTTTTCTTTGATATACTGGCTTAAGAATCATCATATTTGAAACCCCCTCTATTTTACTACTCCCTCTATCAGCTTCTCCCCATGTATTCATCGAGAAAGAATCTCCCCCTTTGTCAATGAACTAAAATGTCACACCATTGAGGTCCACAACATGATAAAGAACACATATCAAAACATAGGGAAAAACACACCATACCTCAGGGAGATGGGGTCCCACATACACACTATTCAAGTGTGGGGAGTCAAATGAACTCCAAAATCCTATCAATTCTATTCAAATTCTTATTCGGGTAAGGCCTTTATCAGGATGTTTGTAACTTATAGTTTAGTGGGCGCATAATTTAGCTTCATAAGTCCATGCTCCACTTTCTCCTTGAGAAATTGACACTTGATTTCAATTTTCTTCATCTGTGAGTGATGGACATAATTTTTTCTTAGATTTATAGAACTTGAATTATCATAATGTATTTCAATCAGAGAATTCACTTCAACTCTTATATCTTCAAGTCAATGCTTTATCCATAGTAACTATATGTAAGCTTGATTCACCTCAATATATTCAACTTTTGCAGTGCTCATAGAAATGAAATATTGTTTATTGCTTAGCCAAGAAATATATAATCCACGAATATAGAATGCACCAATTGATGTTGACTTCATTTCATTTGTTGAACCATCTCAATATTCATATGTATAACCCAATATCTATTATTGATATTTTTCATTATACAGAAAACCAAAATCCATTATTCCCTTGATATACTGAGTTATATTTTTCACTACAAGTAAGTGTATTTCCTTGGGATTAATTTATTATCATGTTTCCTGATATGAGGTAAAAATAATATTAAGTTGTGACATTGTTAAGTATAATAAGAAGACAATTATATGTCATTATTTTGTGGCATTGACTGGTTTTTCTTCATCATCCCTTGATAACTTCATTTGAGTAGAAACTAGGGTTTTCATCTTCGTCAGTTCTATTTTTAAATATCCTCAAAACCTCCTTGGCATATTTGTATTGAGAGAAAAAATGTTTCATTCATTCCTTATACACCAGTACCATCATCCTTCAATTATTCTCATTATTGACATAGATATTATAATCAACTCCACTACACTGGAAATGAAGCTTATTCAAATACTCCTCAAAGAACGAAGGCCTTATATTTTTATTAATTTTTGGATAACCCTTATTTTTGAAATAAGGTTAAGAGGGGACCCTTACATGTCCTATAGGCCCAGAGGCATAAATCCTTGAACATGGCCTAAGGGCCCAAGGGACAAACCCACAGAACAACCCCGCCCCTAGCTCCTATTATTTTTCCCTTGATGATCCAAAGCTCCCAACCCTGAAAAGCTAAACTGTAAGCATTTCTCTATGTAGAAATGCATGGTGCCTGATACTAATGGTTAAAGTCATACCATTTAAACACTCTCAATCTAGTTAGCTCTGATGATGGTTTCCTCATGCTACAATATCCGCATCTGGGCCTATATCTGAGAATCTAGCCCACCTTGATTTTCCCAAGCATGATCCACATCCAAAACTCATCAAACCAAGCTGTTGTATCCCACCTCCATCATGGCCCCATGCACTAGAGATTTCTCCTCACGGCTGATGTGACTTGTCGTCAGTTCACCAACCTATTTTCATTGAGGATCTATCCTTCATCATTGTTGATTCCCTAAAATTTACCATCGCAGACTATGTCAATGTTGGCATTCCTCACTACTACTGAGGATATGTCCTGCTATCACCCTCATCTTTGAACTCCCACCATCTAGGTTGAAGCCTCTGTCGCAGACAACGACTACCCCTGTCACCCGAGGGCTCCACCCCCATCGAACATCGTGGACCTTCCTCTCATACATCTATAAATGAAACCCCAAATATGTATATCCATGAGGATTTGATATTGGGATTGATGCAGTATTACGGGGTGGCTTTTCCACTAGGCCATACCCCAACTGCTTCTTTAAATATTGATCAAGTTTTAAATACCATTCTTTTAGTACATGTTTCAATCTATATAGAACTTTATTCAACTAAAAAACATTTTTCTCATATTCATGAATGGGAAAAACATATGGTTTTTCAATATAAAATTCTTTATCTAGAACCCCATTCAAAAATTTTGGATTGAAATACATTGGAAAAATTTTTAATTTTCATTTCATTACTATAGATAAGAATAATCAAATTGCCTCCATCCTTGCAAAAGGTGAAAATGTTTCATCAACATAGATGCCCTATATCTAATATTATCCCTTACACACAAGTGATAATTTATTTCAAATTATTCTTTCTCTTTATTCATCTTGTTACGGAAGACCCATTTGGTCTTGATGACATTCTTGTCTATCGGCCTCGAAACAATCTCCCATGTCTGATTATTTTTGATTTAGTCACACTCTTTATTCATCACTTGAACTCAATTATCATCTTTTGCAACTTCTTCAAAGCACTTTGGTTGTAACTATGATAGGAATTTTTCTTTTTAGAGTATTCATCCTCCTTGTATACACTGGTGATTTCTGGTCACTTATTATGTTCTGGATATCAATTTCCTCTTGGACATTCAGTCTCTGTATAGATACAGGTCTAAATTATTCATGCACATCATTTGAGTCTGCTTCTGAATCAGCCTTAGGTACTTGCACTCACCCTAAGATTCTCATCTCTCTATCGCTATCCTCCTGATATTGTTCATGTATTTGCTAAAGATTATACTCATTTTCCACCACAACAACATCATTGCTTTCTAAAACATTTACCAACCACTTATTGAAGCATTTATATTATTCTCTTTTTCTTGATCATCCAAGAAATATCTCCTCATCTCCATGGGATTAAAATTTCTTGTGTTTCTCCTTATGGAAAATGAAACACTTACTTTCAAAGACTCAAAAGTACTCCAATATCAACTTATTTCCATACCACCAGCTCGTATAGAGACTTGTCTTCCTATGTAAACAAAAAAGATCTGTTAGAAATATAGACTGATGTTAACATTATTTCTTTCTAAAACTTATTTGTAAGATTTTTCTCAATAAGAATTATTCTAGCCATGTTGTTGATAATCTTATTTCTTCTCTCATTGGCCCATTTTCCTAAGTAGTCCTTACTATTGAGACTTGGTGCCTTATCTCATACTTCTTGAGATAATCCTCCACTTGGTTTTCTGTGAACATCATTCTAATATCATTTTGGAACTTTTGTATTTTTTTATTGATCATCTTTTCAACTTCCTTTTAATATTGTGTTGTACAATTAAAAACCTCAAACTTATGAGTGATAATTACAACCCATGCCATTATGTTATAATCATCAATTAAAATTAAGGGTATCCAACTCCAACCCGACCTGACCAACCCGACCTGACCTGACTGAGTTGGGTCGGGTTGGGTCGGGTTAAAAAATTTATACCACAGGTTGGGTTTCTTTGGGTTGAACTATGGTCGGGTTGGGTTGGGTCATGGGTTGGGGAAAAATGACCCAATCTGGACCAACCAACCAGATTTTTGTGAGTCACCCACCCCTCCCTCTATCCCTGTCTTCATCCTCCATGTCGTCACCTACCCATTGTGTTATCATCATTTCTGAAAGTATTAATGTAATAATAAATCAATGAATTCAATTGCATAAGATTCAATCATAATAGTATTTATCTAAGCATAAAACAAATTCAGAAGAATTGAGACATGTGAAATCAATGAACAGCGATGTTAGGTCAACAAACAGAAGCATTAGATTCAACATAATTAACAAGATAACTAGATTTCATTTGATTCTACTAAGGTAACTAAAGAATAAGAAACAAACTCAAGAAATACTGGATGATTATCAATTCAAAGATCTGGCGGTGGAGGATCAACCAAGAAAATGATCATTCCATGTCACCTTCACCCACATCGATGTATTCCTCCTCCGCCGCCTCCACCATACTTGTATCTACCACCCCCACCTCTGCCACCATCTCCTTCTCCGTCATGACTGTGGGCCCAAAACTGTTGGCGTTGGACACTACCCCATCCTCATCACCCTATTTTCCTCACCTTAAACCTCCTCAGACCTTGATGACTACCTAAAAGTGAGAAAATCACACCGCTAACCAACATTTTTTGGGTTTATTTGTCACAAGGTAGTTATGGGTATTCCCTGGAGTGGTGAGGAAGATAAAGTGGGAGACGACGACTCACACAATGTACTAAATAATTAATGGGTGGATTTTTTTCTGTAACCCAATTAACCCAACCCAACATGATCTGAGATGGTTTGGGCCATGTAGGTTCTAAATTAAAAACCATTTCTAACCCAACACGACCTAAATCGACCCCTTGTGATCGATTCAGACCCAAAAATCCCTCAACCTGACACAACGCGACCCATGGGAGCCCATAATTAAAATGACATAATATATCTTCCCATAAATATATTTTGGTGAAATAGTTCCACACATATCAATATACACCAGTTCACTCTTGTTGGCCTTTTCCCTTTTTCCTTATGCGACTTTCGAGTGATCTTCCCTTGTTGTTAGGAATTGCATGTATGAGTATGATCACATGATAACCTAGGGGGATCTCAATCAGCATCACATTTTACTAGATATTCTAAGGATTGTTAGCTTATATGAACAATACGTTTATGCCACAACCTGTTTTCTTCTTTCTTTGATAGGAAACACATATCTTCTTCTCCACTAACAAGGTAAAGATTCCCCTTAATGTGTTTTCAATAAAGAACTGGTTCATCATATTTTCCATTGATGATGCATAAATTCTTGGTAAAGATTATAGTGTGTCCTGATTCACACAACTGACAGACACTTAGCAAGTTCTGACTGAGACGTTTAATAACCAATACATTAGCATATCTCATGTATTTTCTCCCAAACTTGGCTTTTCCTGAGCCAATAATCTTTAGGACTTCATCACTTCCAAATCTGATGACACCTGATTTGTCGTACCTGATGTATATCACCAAATTCTTATTTCCCATCATATGGGAGGATCATCCACTATCCATGATCCATATTCCAGTGCATCTGATACTTTAAAGGAAATAACTACAAACATTGTCTGTTCATCACTTTTATTTTTGATTTGTGTCTTTGATTTCATGCTTGATATTGAATGATATTATTGATCTTCCTTGGGGTATAATGGAACAAATTTATCTTGCAAATATACAAGTCATTTTTACATTATCTTTTCATTTGATAATCCCTTGAGCTATTATGTACAACCATTTTGGGTCTGTTTCGGCACATTCCTCCGCATTATCGATGAGAAACATTTGGTCATGTGACTGGATCCTTTACACTAAAACAATGAACATCAAAAGAATTCACAGAATATTGAACCATGTTTGGCTACTTTTATTTCTCTTGTAACCTTAAATGCTTCTTGGATATGGAATAAAAATTTTGAGAATGTTCTATCTTTCCACAACAACAAAACCTAATATGATGTGTATTCTTGTGTGTTACTACTGTAGCATTGGTTGTCCTCTGAGTTCCCTGAGTCTTCTAATTCTAATTCATACCCAAATAAGAGTGGGTGTTTGTGGTATGGAATTAATCATCAATATTTTTTATTTTTAATCAATCCCCACACCATCTATGTCATTCTGATGTGTCATTCTGATGTGTCATTTTCTTCTCTTAACAATCCATTGAATGTTTTGTTAGACCTTTGTACTCTAATTTCCCTTTTTTTATCCCCTATGTAACATAATTTCCTTATATCATACTGGGGTCAAGATTTTCTCCTAATCTTATAATTTTCTTTATAGGAAAACAACTTCCTTCTCAAATTCTTTGATATGTTTAACTCGATATTTTACTATGTTAGTTAAACTATCTATAACCCTGGTTTGTTCTTTAACTTTGATCTTGTACTCGATAACTTTCTCTATGTTTTATGGATTTTCGAATTTAAGATTTTCAATTTCATCCTTCATCTCAGACCTCTCTTCTTCCTGATACTACATATAGAGTTTGTAATCATGAAAAATTCTATTGGATTTCTTTGTTTCATCTCTCCAAACATATATCTCCTCAATAGAAGCTTCTAATTAAAACCGGAGGTACACACTTCCTTAAAATTAAGCTTCATCGCTTTCACTCTCTTCCCTTTCCTAAGAATTACTTAAAACTTCCACTATAGAATTTTCTCTATGATCCTTTCAGTCCTCCATCTCTTATGCCTTAGATTCCTCTAAGGTGTCATTTTTTGTGAAAGAAGATTCTTCTTTATGAAGAAATTTTGCTTAGTATTTTTTTACCTTTCACACTGGTTAAAGACTTATTCCTGATAATTTCATCATTATCATCATCATCATATTAATACTTCTTGGGAAACTTTTTTACAAGATGTTCAACCCTTCCAAATTGAAAACACGCAAGAGGAAATTTCCCTTTAAACATTTCATTTACCCCTCATAAATTTGAGGAAAGGAATGACATAACCTCATCCACTTCTCCTTCTTCCTATCCATCCTCTATGGTGATCTTCTTCATGGACTTAAATTACACCTCCTTAGACTTCCCTTTTTAAATATCCTTATTATCATAATTTCTCATCTTGTATGCAACAAGAGCACTGTGTAATCTATCCAATTTCATATCCATTGGATCTTTGTAGTCTAGTATAGAGACTTTCAGATTGAACCGAGGTGGAAGCCTTCTCAAGATACACTTTATGATCTTTACATCATTGATGATTTCTTCGATACTATGCATATACTCCACAATAACATTCAACTAATTAAAGAAATCATCAACAAACTCATTAGGGTGCATCCTCAGGTCCTCATACCTATTCTAAAGAACCTACAATTTAGCTCCTTGGGCCTTTAAATCACCTTTGTAGATATTTTGCAGTTTTTCCATATGGAGCGTGATTACTTACATGAAATCACCTTTTTATAGATTATATTGGACAAGGATCCCCCTAAATAAATGATTCCTCTAACATAACCATCCAATTATCTTTATTCTACTTATAATAAAGCTCCACTATCCATACTGGATGAAATACCACATATCATAGTAGTAAAAACATCCATGATAAAATATTTAAATGGGTGTTTCATCTGATTATTCAATGGTTAATAATTGTTTCCATCAAATATTAGAATCTTTTTATGATTAACCACTTCCAACACTTCTGTTGAGAGAGAAACTCTAACTTTTGTTTTTCCCTCTACTTCCAATTTTTATCCTAACATGGTTAAATACCCTAGGAGGGGTTGAATTAGGGTATGATAGATTAAAAAAAATTCCCCTTTGAATCATGTTTCATCATTAAACAAAACTCTCTTCTATTTACTTCTCTTAGTAAAGGATAAATAGAAATTAAAAAATGCACAAGACATGTCAAATTTATTTGGTTCACCCACACTAGGAAACATACAAGGAGTATAAAATGGAAATGTGTTGATGTATCAAATCTACTAAAGTGAATTGTTTTTAAAATGTCCAGAGCGAACTCATTGTCCCTTATGGTTTACAACCATTAAAAATTTTAAATCTCACTACTCTCTCTATTATAGTGAATGAACTTCTACTCTAGTAGAATATTCTGATGATATTTATTAGTTCTGATTTATTTCACACTTTAATGATTGTGTCTTTATTCTCTTGTTTCATCAAAGATATGGAAATATCCTTTGCATGTAACTTTTCTTCTTTGATCATAGAGCCTTTCGTATTGAATTATGTAACCCTCACTAGGTCATGTGATCACAAGACCCGAGGGTGTAAACCACTTCACCTGAACCTAGGTCATTCTTCCAATTCACAAAACTCTATTTTTATAACTTCCTTATGCAAATTTGTGATCATGTGACCTCATTCACTTTACATGAAACTCCTTATGTGCTTCAACTTATGTAATTGTGTAACACCCTTTGCTTTTTTCTGCTCCACTTATGTGACTTCAATCACGTAAACTCCTTTTCTTCACATGAAACCCCTTCTCCAAAATTTCCTTTAAATAAAATGTTTAAGAAAACTTCTTTTTTAAGGACAATTTATAGGGTATTTATAACCTATAATCCACTCCCTAAACTCTGAAAACCAAGGTAATCCATTTGTTCCACCACCTTAGCAAACATTTCCTCGACCTTACGTGTCACATCCATGACTTATTTTAAAGTTAAATTTCATTTAATTTCCATTATTTCTTTTTTCTGGGGGTTTCCCATACATTTTTTTAGGAAAGGGTGAGTTTTCATGATTTGGGCCAAACCGTGAACCCATTTCCAGATTTAAAAACCAATTTTGTTTCTTTTATAGATCTTTATTTTTTCAACATTTTGCACCCATTATACTTCCAAAATGTCCTCCCCTGACCTATTAACACCACCATATAAATTTGGACCCTTTAGGAATCTATAATCATGGTGTATTTGGGTTTTTATTTAAGGAATTGGGCCAGCCCATATTCCCATTTCTAGTTTTTCTAAAAAAATGTTTATTTAATATCTTATTCAATTTTTATACTTTTTTAGTGATTTAAAATCTCACCTAAGACCAATAACCCTAGTCATTACCCCATTCTCTTTTCCCCCTCTTTGTAGCTCATATGCATCGTGAATTAGGGCAGAACTTCTTAGGTTTTCTCAAATCTTCCAGATTTGAAGAGCTAACTTGTTTCTTTCATAAATCTTTCAATTTTTACTCTTTTTTCCCCATTTAAGTTCTCACTTGACCTTATCATCCTTATTTGAACCTCAATTTCATTTTTCTATTTTGAAATTCATTTACGAGTGTATTTGGGGCGATTTCTTCAAGATCCCTCAAGTAAGTGGTCTCCTTCCTTCTTCCTTCAATTTGCTTAGGGTTTCTTCAATTTGATTTGGGTTTCTTCCATTTCTACTTGAAGTTCCTAATTTCCCAAAAGTGGGGATTCAAAGCTAGGGTTTGAACTCGGGTTTATTGGTCTAATATTGTGGTTTTAGTCTTGATCTAAGTCCCTTGTGGTGCGATGGTGGTGTGGTTAAACTTTTGCACAAAGATTCAAGGGTTTTGACACTTATGGTAGGTGATTCCATGTGTAAGTAATTCTAGATGAGTTATATTTGTTTAATTTACATTTTTAGAACACTTATACTTCATTATAATTTCTTATAAATTTGTTTTTGGTGATGTTTGTTAAGAAAATGATTTTTAGGTACCAATTTTGTGTTAAATTGGGTGTTTTACATGTCTATTCTATGTTATGCCAATTGAGGTTGTTTTATAACTATTTTAATGGATTTATAAAAAAAATTAGTGCTGAAAATTATGTTTTGGTGAATATGGGTATGAACATAGTGTTCAAATTGGGGTTTTTAATGGATTTTGTGTGCAAAACATTGTTAAATTTTGTGAAGTTGTTCTATTGAAATTCTAGAGGTTTTATTGAGTGATGTAAGTGGTGAAACGAATTTGTAGCTACTGTTTTGAGTTGATTATGAACAGAAATGATTTTTTTATGTGCTAATGTAATTTTTTAACATTTAAAAATGGTTTGATCACAAAGGGGTAAACCCGGGTATCTAGGAGGGGAGATCTGTACTAGTACGCTAGTGATTCGGAGCGGTTTTATCCCTATTTCACTGAGAAAAATGGATAAAGACAACAATAAAAAACTATATTAATAATGGTTGGGGACCAATATGTTATGTTTATATTCCCTACTAGTGGATCATGCATGAGAATGGATTTTTCTATGGTTACTTTACACCGAGATACGATGTACATGGGGCCCGAGACTAACTAGTGCCTAGGGGTGTTCCTGAGATTAGTGCTCATTGACTCTTTTGTATTTATCTTTGAAATATGGTGGGTTTGGATAGAAAATAAATTATCTTACATGTTTTATTGAAATTTTCTCACTCATAGAAAATTCCCTTTGAAAACTATTTACATTTAAAAGTTTCATTCTTTAGAAATTATTTCCACCACTTCTGGCTTATCAAAACTGGCATGCTTTTTATCCTGTATTGCTTACTCTATGGAATATCTTGGTGTTATACTATTTTGATTAGGCTCACACCCTAATTACACACCTTGGGTGTTAGTAGACTTGATCATGTTTGACAAAGGTAAAGGTAAGGCCTTGGGTGATGGTGGTTCGGGTTGTTGGTTCCCTTCCATGGTGTGGTGTTGTGGAGATGGCTTGTGGGTGATGACCCCTTATCGTGTGGAGTATTTGGGGATGTTTTTATGAAAATTTCATGTGTCTATGGACCTCTTGTATTATTTTTAAACCTATCTATTTCGTTATGGATTTTTTTTAATCTTTTTTGGCATGAATTTTCAGATTCAGTTTATCGATTGTTTTGTATATTTTATGTATCCAGACTCAGATAAATCGTTTCCAAACCAAAATATATGATATTCAGACACTTGTTCCGGCCCATGGGGATAGGTAAATCCCTTTGGCCCTTGTCACGGGCTGGGTTTGGTTCCCATTTTTATGGATACCAGATTTGGTTCGTGACAAAATGGTATCAAAGGAGGTTAATGTTTTTGGGTTATATTATTATTTTGAGATGAGATGGTCTAGACAGGAGATAGGACTGTCGGGACTCGGAGTTTTGGTCATGAGTAGTGTGCATGGACCGCACCTCTCTTGGAATACCTCACGTCACCATGGGACATTGGAATTGTTTGTTTGACTTCACTTCGAGGTGAGACGTGTGGGCTGCAGACTATACATGGACATCGGGTGGGGGTGGGGTGGTTGTTTCTTTTATCGTTGTAATGTGTTTGGATTATTTATATTTTATGTTATTGATGAAATTTTTATAAATTTTGTACTGATTTTTTTTCTTGTGACTATTGTTTTTTGTAGCAACATGCCTCCCTGGAAAGCTCTCATGCAATCACGGGAGGAATCCAAAGAGAGTTCTCCCTCACTGCTTGATTAGAGGCTAGTAGAGGTTGTGGTTCGGGATGTCCAAACTCTAGGACATGGACCAAATCCTATTCCAACTCTTATTAGATAAGATTAAAATTGGTCCTATGAAGGACAAGGCCTAGGAGTTCCTGAAAAACAAGCCTCTTACATTTTGAGGTAGCATAGAACCCCAAGAAGAAAAGGAATGGCTTGAAAAGATCGAGCGAATGTTCGAGTTCCTGGACGCACTCAAGGAGGTTAGGGTGAAGTGTGCCTCTTTTTTGTTGGAGGGTCCCAACCACAAGTGGTGGTAATCAATACTTAAAACTAGAAAGAACGAGCAGATGCACTGGGGAGATTTCAAGGTTGTCTTAAATGAACAGTACTTCCCTGAAGTCTTGGCATATGATAGATCCTGAGAGTTCATGGATCTTATTCAGGGGGATATTTCTATGATGGAGTATGCCAACCGTTCCACTGAGCTGGTTTGGTATGCTCCTAAAATCATCTCTAATGAGAAAGTGAAGGGCCAGAGGTTTGAGAAAGGCTTACGGCCAGAGATATACTCCCAGGTTTTCTTGTTTAAGCTGATAACCTATGTTGAGGTGGTTGACTGGGCGTGTATGGTAGAGATTGACCAAAAAGGGAGGTTTGGTTTCTCTAGGACAGTATTAGTAGTGGGCAGTGGCAGCTCTTCATAGAAGAAAAGGAAGCTAGAGGAGCAGGGAAAGAAGGTAGGTGGTAGTTCAGGCCACTCTTCCAGGCAGTTTTCATATGTGGCTTCTGATGTGAGATTTGTCATGTGCCACCAGTGTGGGAGGTCAGGGAACATCAGACCAGCATTCCCATTTCTTCTGAAGCCCTATTATCAATGTGGAGTTATGGGTCACTTGAAGTTCTTTTGAGGGGTGGAAAGTCCACTTCAGAGTGGGGAAGGATTAGTGGTTTCAAGAGGAGTGCCATCTCAGTCAGAGCCGTCAAGGATGGGGGGATCTTGATTTGGTGGCCATGGTGGTAGGTCTAGGTCATCTTCTGGGCAGATCCAGTTTAGGGCATAACCACATACTATCTTTCATCCTCAGGCAGAGACCATACATCTCTATGTGGTGGATCAGGCACCGGTATGATCAGAGGTGGGACCATTGACGGTTTGAGGTACCGTTTTGATTGCATCTTCTATAGCTGCTACTCTTTTGGATATTGGTGCCTCTGTTTCATTAATTTCTGCCCATTATGTGAACACGCTGAATTTTTCAATTGAGATTTTGTCCTTTGCAATGGATTTGGTGACACCGCTAGGAAAGAAGAAGGGGCAGGGTCTTAGGTGACCGTTGTGTATAGTTTCTGTGTCAGGGGTTGAGATGAAGTGGGACCTCCTGGTCATAGATATGGATCTATTTGACGTGATACTTGGCATGGATTGGCTGGTACACTTTCAGGCACACATTGATTGCTATAGGCGGCAAGTCAGTTTCACGGCACCTAATGGGAGTCGTCTGGTTTTTCATGGGGAATGGGATCCTCAGTCGAGTCGTGTGGGACCTCCACTCCCTGATTTGGGAGATCTTGTTTTTTAGTTATCGTCACTCGCAATAGAGGAAAATGGTCATGATCCTTATAGTGGACTAACTCATGTAGTGGATGAGTTTCCAGAGGTATTTCTGGATGATTTTTCAAGTTTTCCCCCAAAGCAGGATGTAGAGTTCTCGATTGATCTAGCACTGGGAACACAGCTGATATCTCTTCCCTCATATCGCATGGCCCCACCAAGATAAGGGAATTAGAGATACTACTAGACAACTTATAATCCAAAGGATTCATTTTCCCAAGTGTCTCTCTTGGGTTGCTCCTGTGTTGTTCGTGGAAAAGGCTAACGGATCCCTCCGGTTGTGCATTGACTACCAAAAGTTGAATATGGTAACAATAAAAAATAAATATCCTTTTCCCCAAATAAGTGACTTGTTAAATAATTTGAAGGGGAAAATGTGGTTTTCTAAAATAGAATTGTGTTCGTGCTATCATCAACTCAGGGTGAAAGAGGCAGATATCCCAAAGACATCCTTCCAAAGCAGGTACAACCACTTTGAGTACTTGTTCATTCCCTTCAGATTGACCAATGCTCCAGCGGTCTTTAGGGAACTCATGAACATGTTGTTCCATCAATATCTCAATTCTTTAGTCATGGTATTTTTGGATGACATCCTATTATATTTGGGATCCGAGGAGAAACATGAGCATCACTTGTGGATAATTCTGGGCACTTTGCGAGAGCATCGCCTTTATACAAAGTTGTCCAAGTTCACTTTCTGGATCAGGGAGGTGAAATTTTTGGGGCATGTGATCTCAGAGCAGGGAGTTTTAGTTACCCAACCCACAACATGGAGTTAGCAACTGTGATTCATGCTTTGAAGACTTTGTGTCACTATATATTTGGGGAGAATTTTTTGGTCTACTCTGATCACAAAATCTTAGCCTATATCTTCTCGCAGAAGGACCTCAACTTGAGGCAGCATTGTTGGATCAAGTACTTGTAGGGGTTCGACTTTGACATTGTCTATACCCCAGGAAAGGGTAACATGGTGTCTGATGCCTTAAGTAGAAGATTTTCAATGAAGGCTTTGAGGAAGTCCAGTGATGAGTGGACTCTTATGGCAATCTTTTCTCATATGCATGTGGAGACCAAAGAGCAAGATGGGGGTGCGTTCTTGGAGAGCTTTCATTTGATTCCTTCTCTGGTGGAGCTAATTCAGCAGGAACAACCTAGTGATGAGATTTTTCAGTGGTCAAAGCAGTTTCTTCATAGTGGGGAGACGTCTTCTGATTGGTCGTCGTCTCCCGAGGGCATCATGTGCTTCAAGGGTCGTTCAGTAGTGTTGTTATCTCTACAGAAGGTGGTGATGTAGGATAGCCACCAGTCTCAGTGGGTTGTCTATCCGGGTGCCACTAAGATGTATTGTGATGTTCGTTGGCAGTTATGGTGTCCTGGTACGATATGAGACATCATGAACTTTGTGTCGAGATGCTACACATTCCAGTAAGTGAAAACAAAGCATCAAAGACCCTCTGGTTTTCTTCAACTATTACCCATTCCTATAGAGAAGTGGGACGAGGTCACCATAGACTTCATTATTGGACTGCCTCATACAGCTCAGGGTAAGAATTCCATTTGGGTGGCGATTGATCATCTGACCAAATCATCCCACTTAATTCTGATCAGAGATGTAGCTAAAGTGGATGAGTTGAGTCGTTTGTATCTTCAGGAGGTGGTAAGGCTCCATGGTGTTATATCAGTAGTTGTCTCAAATAGAGACCCTCATTTCACTTCTCGGTTTTAGGAAGGCCTTCAAAAGTCCTTGGGGTCTTAGATTAAGATGATCACGATATACCATCCTCAAACAGATGGTCAAACAGAGCGAGAAAATCAGATTTTGGAGGACATGCTTTGTGCATGTGTTCTGAACTTTGGAGATTCCTGGGATATCCATTTAGGATTGGTTTAGTTTTCTTATAATAATAGTTACCAATCCTCAATTTGAATGGATCCTTTTAAGGTGCTCTATGGTCAGCCATGTCAGTCCCCCATGTGTTGGGCTGAGGTAGGTTAGACCTCTCTACTAGGGCTGAGTCTAGTGCAAGAGACGTCTGAAAAGGTCAAGTTGATCAGGAAGCGCTTGTTGATAGCTCAGAGTCTCCATAAATCATATGCTAACCAAAGGTGTCGAGACCTAGAGTTTTCTGTGGGTGACAGGGTATTCTTGAAAGTGGCCCCTCGTCTGGGCCATCTTCAATTGGGAAAGCAAAGGAAGTTGACATCGCAGTATGTCAGACCTTTTGAGATCATCGAGCATATTAGAAAGGTGGAATATAGGTTAGCCTTACCTTCTCAATTTACATCCATCCATAATATCTTCCATGTCTCCTAGTTGAATAAATACAACCCAGATTCATCACATGTACTGAATTGGGAGGAGTTGGATAAAGAGCCTGATTTATCTGTTTTTGAGTGGCTGGTGCGAATAATGGACTTTCAAGAAAAGGTGCTTTGGGGAAATTCTATTCCACCGGTCCAGGTTCTTGGAAGCATGAGAAAGATACACATGAGACTTGGGAGTGGAAGTTGTGGGTGGAGAAGGAGTACCCATTCTTATTTTCCGATCAAGCTTTCGGTTGACCTTCCCAGATGGAAATTCATCCATGGTGGGGAGAATTGTCACACCCATGACTTATTTTAAAGGTAAATTTCATTTAATTTCCATTCTTGCTTTGTTGTGGGGATTTCCCATGCATTTTTTTAGGAAAGTGTGAGTTTTCATGATTTGGGCCAAACCGTGAGCTCATTTCCAGATTTAAAAACCAATTTTTTTTCTTTTATAACTCTTTATTTTTTCAACATTTTGCACCCATTCCACTTCCAAAATGGCCTCCCTGACCTATTAACACCACCATATCAATTTTTACCCTTTAGGAATCCATAATCATGGTGGATTTGGGTTTTTATTTAAGGAATTGGGTCAGCCCGTAAGCCCATTTATAGCTTAAAAAAATATTTAATATATTATTCAATTTTCATGATTTTTTGGTGATTCCAACACTCACCTGATACCACTGACCCTAGGCATGCCCCGTTCTCTTTTCCCCCTCTTTGGAGCTCATATGCATTGCGAATTAGGGCATAACTTCTTAGGATTTCTCAAATCTTCCATATTTAAATAGGTAACTTTCCATTATAACTCCTTCAATTTTTACTCTTTTTCACCCATTTAAGTTCTAAATTGACCTTCTTAGCCTTATTCAAACCTCACTTTCATTTTTTCTGTTTGTAAATTCATCTACTAGTGTATTTGGGGTGATTTCATCAAGATCCCTCAAGTAAGTGGGTCTCCTTCCTTCTTCCTCCAATTTGCTTAGGGTTTCTTCCATTTTCTTATGGTTTATTCCATTTCTTCTTGAAGTTCCTAATGTCCAGAAAGTGGGGATTCAAACCTAGGGTTTTATCTTGGGTTTTGTGGTCTAATCTTATGGTTTTAGGCTTGATCTAAGTCCCTTGTGGTGCAGTGGTGGTGCGGTTGAACTTTCGCACAAAGATTCAAGGGTTTTGACACTTGTGGTAGGTGATTCCATGTGTAAGCACTACTAGATGTGTTAGCTTTGATTAATTTCCATTTTTAACACACTTATCCTTCATTATCCTTTCTGCAAAATTTGGTTTTGGTGACGTTTGTTAAGAAAATGATTTTTAGGTACCAATTTTGTGTTAAATTGGGTGTTTTACATGCCTATTCTATGTTATGCCAATTGGGGTTGTTTTATAACTACTATTTTAATGGATTTATAAAAATGTTTAATGCTGAAAATTCTGTTTTGGTGAATATGGGTATGCACATAGTGTTCAAAGTGGGTTTTTAATGGATTTTTTTTTGCAAAACATTGTTAAATTTTGTGAAGTTATTCTATTGAAATTCTAAAGGTTTTATTGAGTGATGTAAGTGGTGAAAAGAATGTGTAGCTACTGTTTTGAGTTTATTATGACCAAAACTGATGTGTTTATGTGCTAATTTATTTTGGTAACATGTGAAAATGGTTTGATCGCAAAGGTGGAAACTCGGGTATCTAGGAGGGAGGATATGTAATAGTATGCTAGTGATCCGAAGCGGTTTTATCCCTGTTTCACTGGAAAAAAATGACAACGACAACACTAAAAAACTATATTGATTATGGTTGGGTACCACTAGGTTATGGGTATGTTCTCTACTAGTGGCTTGTTCATGAGAATGTATTTTTCTATGGTTACTTTACACCGAGATATGATGTACATGGGGCTTGAGACTAACTAGTTCCTAGGGGTGTTCCCGAGATTAGTGATCATTAACTCTTTTGTATTTATCTTTGGAATATGGTGGGTTTAGCTGGAAAATATAGTATCTTACATGTTTTATTGAAATGTTCACACTTATGGAAAATTCCCTTTGAAAACTGTTTACATTTAAAAGTTTCATTCTTTAGAAATTATTTCCACCACTTCTTGCTTATCAAAACTAGCATGCTTTTTATCCTATATTTCTTACTCTATGGAATCTATTGGTGGTATCCTATTGGGATTAGTCTCAAACCCTACTTACACCCCTTGGGAGTAATTATACTTGATCATGTTTGACACAAGTAAAGGCAAGGCCTTGGGTGATAGCGGTTCGGGTTGTTAGTTCCCTTCCATGGTGCGGTGTTGTGGAGATGGCTTGTGGGTGATGACCCCTTGTCGTGTGGAGTCCTTGGGGCTGTTTTTATGATAATTTTATGTGTCTATGGACCTCTTGTTTTATGTTTAAACCTATGTATTCAGTTCTGTATTTTTTTGAAAGCTTGTTTGGCATGAATTTTCATATTCGGTTTATCGATTGTTTTTGATGTTTTATGTATCCAGACTCAGGTAAATCATTCCCAAACCAAAATCTATGATACCCAGGAATTTGTGCCAACCCTTGTGGATAGGGAACACCCTTTGGGCCTTATCACAAGCTAGGTTTGGTGCTGGTTTTGATGGTGACCAGATTCGGTTCATGACATTACTTGTTTCGCGTAACTTCACCCGGATCATGCACTCACAAAACCGCTATCACAAGATCTCATTTCGAAAGCCCCTCTACCTCAGTCAGCTTCATCGCCTTTCACATGAATCGTGTGACTTTATCCAACTCTCATGGTCGCATGATTAAGAGTGACTGCAAGACTTCTTCGTCATTACCAATGAAACTTCCTTCATGCCATTCATAAGACCTCTTCAAGAGAACCATTAACACTTATGTGATCATGTGATTCTGAGCGACCACAAGACAATTATGTCTCGGACCAAATTTCTTCAACCTTGAAATCACGTGATCTTTTTCGGTTAATGTGATCATGCGGTCTCTTTCGGTTCATGCGGTCACGTGATCCACTTAACTTTGTGCGACTGTTTGATCTTCTTTTCTTAGCGTGATCATGTAACCCTTTAGGACTTATGTGCCCAACCAACTCCTTATCCACTTTCCCATTAAAACTCTAAATAACTTCACACACCCTTTAAAACCCAACTATTGTCAACAACTTCCAACCTTTTCGGCAACTAAAACGACCTAAAACTCCATTAAGAGGTATTTTTTCAATAAATGGGTAGTTTAAATTTTTAGAAAAGTTCCAACAACCATCCACTAGGAATCACTGACTGGCAAGTGAGCACTTTTGCTCTTACCAGATGACTAGTGAGGCTCGCTGGTAGGCTGGTGGTTGAGGTAGTGTGCAAGTGCCACTGTATTTCTCACTAGATGGTCAGTGGTTAGCTTCAGCTAGCTGGTGGCTTAGCCCGGTAAGGGCCTTCAAAGTGGCTCTCCAAACTCCTTTTAAAACCATCATCTGACTGGTTGATATCCAAAAATAATAATTGAAATAATATAAAATGGAATGGTTAGAATAATAAGAGGTGTTTGTGATCATTAAAAGAACTAAGATACTGAGGAATACAATAATGTATGGGTTGGTTCATTTTTTTCATTTTGGTTTTGGTCATTTGGCCATTTGTTTATTTTTGTTAGGTCATTTGGTTCATTTTGGATTAGGTCATTTGATTCATTTTGGGATAGGCTATTTGGTTAAAATAGTGTTTTTTAAATTGATAAGTTATTGAATTTATCCCTTGAGGAATGATGCATTCATTGAAGCATGTGTTCAAGGATAGAGGGATTATATCGACATATCATTGAGGGGTTAAACTAAATTCTAACTAGCAGGAAATTTTGGATTTCAAGTGAACTTGTAGCATGTTTAGAGGATTATTTTTTACAAAAAATGGAGGGATCAAAAGGACTTAATTCAAGCTATAAAGTGTATATTAAAGGGGCATTTCTATCCATATTTTCAAGGGATTCATGAGTATAAAACTTATATTTCAACATGCACGGCTAAATTAAAGCGGCATTTCCAGCCTACTGAAATAAAGCGTCATTTACAGCCTTTTGTTTTAAGACTGTATGAGTTTATTTTAGGACTGTTTTATTGATTTTTAAATCTTTTTTAGGATTGTTTTAGTTTTAGGATGGTTTGATTTTGTTTCTGTTCCCTACATAAAAATGATAATAAAAGTTTAAGATAATTTGAAACTACTTAGTATAAAATAATATGTACATGATGAAATTTCTTATATGATGTAGTCATCATACAAATCACAGTTAAACAAGATTGTGTGATGTGTCATCTCCCACTCTTTAAGGATTAATGTACCCTATGTATATGATCTAGGAATTCCCCTTGTTTGGGGAAGTGATGGAAAAGCATGTTTAATTTTCTTATATTTCTCTTCTTCATTTCTCATTGGTCGGTTATGTCTCGTGCTCACATCACCCAAATACATTGAACATAAATTCATACATTCTTGAGCAAAGTAACCTTTCAAAATGGAACCTTTAGGATGATTATTGTTATGGACATATGTAGAACCCATATGGATTATGTAGGGACACTAAGAGGGGGTAAATCAGTGTACTCAACTTTTTATTGAATTTATACTTTTTTTTCAATTAGTTCCTCTATCTCTTGAACCTATTCCCCGATTAAGAGGAATTGATCTGATATATGTTCTCAATAATCACATACGCATGTAATGTAGATAATAAATGAGATAGCAGCACAGATAAATTTTTACAAGGCTCGACCTCAATGAGAAAACTTGCTCCTTGTCATGATCTACCTATGGTTGTTTCATGGATTTTCTTATCATAAAAATTTGTAGTGATCAAAAGTGTAGAATAATTTGAACACAAGTTTAGATAGGTAAAATCCACTTCTTATAAGGTATAAATGGAATTTTTTGTACTAGTACCATTGAAACTTCAATGGTGTTGTTTATAATGACACTACCAGTTCTTCAAAGATCTTCAAACACACTTTCTGAACAAGATCACTTTATTGCACTGGATTTCTTTGCATCAATGGAATAACCTTGTTCCTCAACTGTAGGTCTTCAGCTACTATTGTATAAAAAATATTGATTATATACATGTCGGACTAGTACTCTTCAATCAGTGGAAGATGAAACTTCCACTCCAACTCACTGCTTTCTCAGAATGATCAACTAATGAATTTGTAATGTTGTATAAGTTGTCTTCTTCCTCAACTTTCAAATGCTCAGGTAGAAATTTTATCCTTCTATTGATGAAATTCCTAGCCTCACTATGACGTGTGAAAAAGATGCATACAATTTCTTCTAGTATTATTTTATGCAAGAATAATCTTTCATAACTCAATTCAATCTTTTCTTGAATTATCAACTCAATTCATGCATGCATGCAATAATGAATAGTGCATGTTCACAACACATGTCCATTTGATATCTTTATTATTTTATGTTCCTTTTCGATTGTTTCTCAATTTATTGTCCATTGTTTGTCTTTTATTCCTCATGTATGCTTGTATATACACAAGTGCTTTCATGTTCTTCAAACTGTTACACACGGTTACATGTGCATGAGAGCATGCATGTAATCTTCTTCACATTCTTTTGTTTATACACACCACTTACTGCCTCAGTTCTCTTCCTCTTCGCAAAAGTGTGTATGTGGAACTTCTATTTCATGCAACACTAACAGTTGTGAAAACCTTCTTCTTCATGCAAGTGATGATCATAAGTGCATGAGCTCTTCTTCACGAAAGTTGGTGTCCTTCGCGGAATCTCAAGGTCATCATGTAACCCTTGAGTGTTATACAAACTGGTCAAGAGTGCATAGAAATTCCAGCCATCGCATAACATGGTGTGTACACAGGATCTCCTCTTCGTGCGACTATTTCAATTGTGGATTTCCTCTTCATGAAAAAGATGTTTCACGGTGCTCTGTTGATGAAAATGAGATACCTCTTCAAATGGAAGCACCTCTCTCAGCCTCGATGCTTCTACTTTTATAAGCGAGTTCCACCGCCTTTGCACCACCTTACCCAAGGCTAAATAAGCCACATCAAAGCTGTATTTAAAACACTAAAGATCTCAATGCTTCTCAAATATTCTTCATGCAATATTTTAAATGCCTGAAGACTCGAGTCATCCTATATCCTCATTTTATGATCCCCGAATGACTCGGGCCTTATAATATTCACACAAAATATTCATTTTTTGAATACCCGAAAGATCTCATACGCAGCGTGTTATCTCATTTGGATTATATGCATGCAAAACATAGTTTCATTCATGTACAACTTTTTTTGATCATGCGGCACCTTGTTGGACAATCATCGTGCAACTGAGGTTGTCCACGATGGAGGTTTCATGAATACGTTCTTCTTCACATGACCCCGTGATTTCATGCAATGATTGTCGCTTGTTCTTCATTTTAGTGCTTGCATGTACCTCCAAGTCATCATGCAAGAATATTTGACACACAATAATCATGTGAACACTATCTTTCAAACTCGAAATAGCCATTGGAGGATGGCCTGACATTGGGTGTAGCTCGCAGCATCGAGGGGTTCCTATATGAGGTTGATGAGCAAAGGTTGAAGATGAAGACATGGAGCTCAATGGATCGATGGATCAATGATGATCGAACGGTAGCGATATGTTTGTATGTTTTTTAAATGGATTAACGGTAACACACGCTCCCCATCCCATGTCGAACTTCAGAATGGCTACACTCTGCTTAATAATGTAGGTTCCGGGCGCAGCGGAAGCGCGTTGGTGGGTTAGCCCAACTGTAATTTTAACGTTAAACAACGTTCAATCCGAGATCCATCACGATATAAAATTCTGAATCTTCGAAATAGAATGAAGAACGAAAAGAAAATAAGAGTCTTGGAACCCTTGAGGAGGATCATCATATGTTGATTATAATTAATTTAATTAATGCATAAGAATTACCTTGTTGGAATTCTTTCTTCGTTGATGTGTCCGGTCATGATTCGGTGATCCGTCGTTGCGTCGTAGAATCCAAGTGTAGGATTCCTCTAGCGGTGATCCACACGTGTGTCACGTATCTCTAGACATCACCGAAGAGATCTCCGGGTGCTAGCGCGAAAGAACCTTCGCTTGCGTTGTCCGCCTTTGACCACCTTGATCCGGTGGAGGATCTTGCTCTCGTAACTTGAGGGCATTCTTGGTGGAAAGGGAATTCTCTCTTGGATTGAGAGTATTTCCAAATCCGTTGTGCACAACAATGGCTCTAAAAAAATGTTGGGGTTGCGAGGATATTTATAATCAGGTTTGAGGTTAATAGAGTTATGACAATAAATAAACGCGTTACGCATTTTATTTATTTCATTAACTCTTATTGAAAACCCCCATGTCGAATTATTAATTCCTTGACATGCGCCCACACTGATTATAATAAATATCATTTAATAAAACAATATTAAATCCTCAAAATCCCAATTGGAAAAACTACACGGCGTGTAATAATTAATACACGGCGTGTATTTGTTTTACATAAAACTACACAGCGTGTATATTTAATATACACGACGTGTACTTTTATTTTCCATTTTTCTCCACCACATTTATTAGACCTTGAGTAATGACTATTTATTTCTTAAATAAATGTAACTTCATTACTCGCTAATAAATATATTATTTTATCCATATTATATTCTCTCGAATAACTAGTGTCAAAATAAATGCAATCATACATCCTTAAATAATTATTAAACCACAGTCGGGAATAATATTTATTTAACTTGTTAAATTAATATTTAACTGAGATACATGGACACACTTAGTGTGTGACCCTCTAGGCCTCTTTCTCAGTGGCATTAGGCTGAGCCTGCCTAAAGTCCAAGGTTAGCGTCTAGCAACACACCAAGGCACCCATAGAGAAAGAAGTTAATGCCGCAATGACGTGTCACCTCCTACAAACGCTTACCGTGTAATATAATCCATTTGTCTCGATATCTCTAATCAAGCGGGTTGCATGCTAGTGCCATCAACCCATGTGCTTGATTATTCTTTCTTTGACTTCCCGGAATTGAACTTGCCCATACCTTACCATGGCCATGGATTTATTTAGGCTATATCAATTCCATCAAAGGGTCTGAGATATCTACTTCCGTTATGGAACGGAAGGGACAAATCCTTTCTCGCATTATCTATTAATGCGGTATTACTCGTGACGCACCCAACGTATCCTACCTCGCTGCGAACAGTGTGTCGTCACAGTTTTCATCAATATATCTAAGTGCGCGAGTTGTAATACTCATTAATAATAATCTTAAAGTCTAAGGATCAATACACACTTCCGTAGATATGAACATCCAATGACACTATGAAATGTGGATTTCCTACTGGCGGGTCTCGTTCTCATAATATCCTCCTGGATATTACCAAGGGCGCACACCATGAGAAGGTGCATCAAAGTTTTATGAGTCCTCACCCCTAATGACCTGTATTATTTGTGTCCCTCAAATAATATCATCCGGCCATAGAACATACATTCAAGAACAGTGTTATGGCACTTTCGGGTTCTCATCATAGTAGGGATCCGCTACGACCCTTTAATGAAATAGCTGTCCTTAGGACATTATCACATGACATGTCACGCAGAAGAACAATCAAGATGTGATAAGGCTTTTATTTAATGAATAAAGTACAAAGTAGTTGGTTCTAGACCACCAACTCCAACAGGCTCCCACTTGGACTAGAGCCAACTGCTAACAACCTTTAACCCGCTAGCTCTCACATGATATTCATGCTTCTGCTGAGATAGGCCTTTAGTCATGGGGTCCGCCACGTTCTCTTCCGTGGACACTCTGCTCACTGCAACTTCACCCCTTTGATAGAAATCCCTCAAGAGGTGATACTTTCGGAGTATGTGCTTTGTCCGTTGATGTGACCTTGGTTATTTTGCAAGAGCCACCGCTGCAGTATTATCACAATACAATGTAATGGGATCTTTACTGCTAGGCACCACATCAAGCTCCTGGACAAAGTTCTGAATCCAAACGGCTTCTTTGGCTGCATCAGAAGCCGCTATATACTCGGACTCCGCTGTAGAATCGGCGACAACTGGCTGCTTTGAACTCTTCCAGCTCACAGCTCCTCCATTGAGACAGAAAACATATCTAGATTGCGACTTCAGATCATTCTGATCTGTTTGAAAACCAGCATCAGCATACCCTCTGATGACAAGCTCCTCGTCTCCTCCATACACCAGGAACATATCCTTAGTTCTTCTTAGATACTTAAGGATAGTCTTAACAGCAGTCCAATGTTGTTCTCCTAGATCTTCTTGATATCTGCCTACCATGCTCAGTGCATAGGCAATATCAAGCCTGGTACATAACATGGCATACATGATGGATCCTATAGCCGAAGCGTATGGGATCTTGCTCATCCTATCTTTCTCCTGTTGTTTCTGGGGACACATTTTCTTAGAAAGATGTAAGCCATGTGACACTGGAACCAATCCCCTCTTGGATTTTTCCATAATAAATATCTTTAGTATCTGGTCAATGTATGTACCCTGACTTAGTCCAAGCAGCCTCTTGGATCTATCACGAATGATCTTGATCCCTAGAATGTAGGCTGATTCTCCTAAGTCCTTCATGGAGAAACACTTGTTCAACCAGTCCTTAACTGACTGTAAGGCCGGTACGTCGTTTCCAATAAGCAATATGTCGTCAACATATACCACTAGGATGACGACCGCATTCCCATTAAACCGCTTATAAACACATGGCTCACATTCGTTCTTAATGAAACCAAATTCCTTTATGGATTCATCAAATCGAATGTTCCATGACCTGGATGCTTGATTTAATCCATAAATGGATTTCTGCAACTTGCAAACCCGTTTGGCTTCACCTGGTGTCACAAACCCTTCTGGTTGTGTCATATAGACATCTTCCTGAAGGTTCCCGTTAAGGAATGTTGTTTTGACATCCATCTGCCAAATCTCGTAGTCATGGTAAGCTGCTATGGCAAGTATGATTCTTATGGATTTAAACATGGCAACTGGCGAGAAGGTTTCATCATAGTCAATTCCTTGACGCTGTCTGAATCCTTTAGCCACTATCCTTGCTTTATAGGTTCTAACTTGACCTTCCATGTCCAGATTTTTTTTGAATACCCATTTGCATCCAACAGGCTTTACATCAACTGGCTCATAGACTAGAACCCAAACTTGGTTCTGATACATGGAATCCATCTCAGAATTCATAGCTTCTATCCATCTTTCAGCTTCTGAGCTTTCTACTGCTTCCTTGTAGGAGAGAGGTTCATCATTGTCCAATAATAATGATTCACCATCCTCGGTGACTAGGAAACCAAATCTCTCTGGTTCCCTTACCTATATTGAGCTCCTACGCAGTACTTGTGTTTCTGGAACCTCTTCCACGGGGACCTGTGGAACTTGTTCCTGTACCAACTCCTGTGTATCTTGGGCATCAACTTCTTCGAAGTCAATCTTGCTCCCACTATCCTTCTTGAGGATGTGCTCCCTCTCAAGAAAGACGGCTTGTCTGGCGACAGTCACTTTCTTGTCTTGGGGGTTATATAGGTAATATCCTTTTGTTTCCTTGGGATATCCTATAAAGATACACTTCGTGCCCCGGGGTGCTAGTTTGTTGCCTAAGAAGGACTTAACAAATGTCTCGCATCCCCATACACGTGTGTGCGACAAAGTGGGTTTCCTTCCATTCCATAACTTGGATGGAATTCCATTTGCCGCCTTAGTTGGTACTCAGTTTAATGTGTATGCTGCAGTTTGTAATGCATATCCCCAAAAGGATAATGGAAGATCCGCATGACTCATCATCGACCTCACCATGTCCAACAAGGTGCGGTTCCTCCTTTCACTAACACCATTCCACTGTAGTGTATAAGGAGGAGTGAGCTGAGATAGAATCCCAGACTCCCGTAGAAGATCGATGAACTCTTGGTTCAGATATTCTCCACCTCGATCCAATCGAAGCTTCTTTATCTTCTTACCAAGTTGATTCTCTACTTCATTCTTGAATTCCTTAAATTTCTCTAAGGACTCTGAATTATACCTCATTAAGTAGACATAGCCATATCTACTCAAATCATCAGTAAAAGTAATAAAGTAAGAATATCCACCTCTAGCTTCTACTGGAAATGGTCCACACACATCTGTGTGTACCAATCCTAGAAGCTCTGTGGCCCTTTCACCTTGTCCACCAAAAGGCGGCTTGGTCATTTTTCCTTGTAAACAAGCGTGACATCTATCAAGTGGTTTTAGCTCAGTAGAGTCTAAATAGCCATCTTGGCAGAGCTTTGTCAAGCGCTTCTCGTTCACATGACCAAGGCGGTGATGCCATAACTGGGTGATGTATGAGTCATGTGAGTTTGTTTCGTTATCGATTGCCAACACTTGGTTTTCGTAATTTAATACATACAAACCATTATTCAAATGTGTCATACCATAACATATGGTGTTCTTATAAAAGAGACAACCCTTATTTCCAAACTTGAAAATAAATCCATCCATATCCAAACAAGATACAGAAATTATGTTCTTGGTAACACTAGGCACAAAATAATAGTTTTGTAAAACCAAAATCATGCCAGTTGGCAATGAGAGGTGATAGTCGCCAATAGCCAACGCAGCCAGCCTTGCGCCATTGGCAGCTCGAAGATCCACCTCTCCTCTGGCAATCTTTCTAAATCTACTTGGTTCCTGCATTTGAATAAAAATGTGTGCCCCACAAGCTGTATCTAATACCCAATGTGTAGAAATAGAAAGATTGCACTCGATAACGAACGCACCTTTAGTGTCCCCACGCTTCTGGGTGCAGTTCCTCTTCCAGTGGCCATGCTTGCCACATGCAAAACACACTGCTTCTCATTCCTTGCCCTACCTCTGGATCTTCCCCTTCTTGGAGGGACGGTGCTCGGGGGCTTCAGACCGTTTATAAGTCTTTGGCCCCTTTTCCTTGTCCTTCCTTTTCTTGTTCACCATAAGGACCGCGGGTTTGTCATGCCCCATGTCCTTATCTACCTGGTGAATCAAGGTCAAAAGCTCCGATAGACTCTTCTCATTGCCGCTCATGTTATAGTTGACAATGAAGCTAGAGAAGGTCTTGGGAAATGATGATAGGATGAGATCTGTACGCAACTCATCTGGGAATTTAATCCCTAAGATGTCCAAGCGTTCAATGTAGCCAATAAGCTTGACCACATGAGGCCCAGCTGGCGCAGACTCTCCAAGCTTCGTGGTAAACAAAGCATTGGAGATCTCATACCTCTCCTGTCTCGCCTTCTCTTGGTAGAGATCTTTAAGGTGAGACATCATGCTATACGCATCCATGTTTTCATGTTGCTTCAAGAGCTCATTAGACATGGCCGATAGCATGAAACACTGGACATCTGTGGCATCATCCATGTGTTTCATGTAGAGAGATAATTCCTCATCACTAGCCTCTTTCCCAGGCGCAACTGGAATAGGCTCTTCCAGCACATATAATTTCCTTTCATGGCGAAGGACGACGCGTAAACGCCTCTGCCACTCTTGGAAATTGGTGCCAGTGAGAAGGTTTTCTTTTTCGAGTATGGTGCACAATGATATGTTTGAAGTCATTTTCTTGTCGTTTCTACAATTTAAGATGAGCAAAGGTTTAGTACTTTATTATAAAAATTGAGACAAATAAATAAATTAATACTTATTAGTCTCCCACTATTTTATCGAAATCCAATAGCCCTCACCATTGACTTCGGAATATTCTATTGCGTGAATATTCTAGTGGCAAGGATCCATATTTCCCTTCGCATTACCCCAACTAAGGTTGGTCAAGCAACTTGAAGGGTTTTAGGTAGGCATTCCAAATGCCAACTGCATTAACTCGCAGTTCCTTGATCCGCTGAGTGGACTCCCCAATCCTGAAATCCTTTTTGGATTTCCTCAACCTTTGCCTCTTGGTCACACCAAGTCCTGCTGTGGCAGTCAACCCTTGATGTGAACCAAGTCAAGTCAACCCTTGATGTGAACCAAGTCAAGTCAACCCAAAACCTTGAATTAGAATTCCCCGATAATTGAAAGCACCCCAACTAGGGTTGGTCAAGCACTTTGAACTATGGTCCGATTCTAACCAAGATTATGGAAGGCTATGCCGACTTAATATTTATTTTGAGGGATTTTATCCTTATACGTAAATTTCCATTTTATTATCTTTGATTACATGTTGTTAATATTAAGTGGGATATACTTAATTGATTAACCATGTCTAAGATAATATTTACGTATAAGCCAATTTTATTTTAGTTCCATCTTGCATGCTCGTTTAATTCATTAATTGTGTGATCGTGACAACACACCCACAATAAATAAACCATGCAACTGACAGAAATAAAATAAATTGTATGATCATGAGCTTTTCTATTGGTTAGTTTATCTGGCGGTTGATAAACTAACCCAAGACCTAGGGGAGAAACACCTTGAACCTTTCAGGTTCGTGTTTACAGCTTTCCACCTATCCACCTTTGTATCTCCTTGGATTGGTTTCATCTTGGCTCCTAACTTGAGCCGCCTCCACTAGCTTGGGAGCTCCATCAATTACATATGCATTTATCTCACACGCAGGTGAGGGGAAAAAGGAGGGTTTTACATAAAAGAATCCTTGGGCGCGCAGGCCCTACATATTAATGAGGAGATGGCTTGCAGGCCAACAAATTTAATTTAAATAAATAAATTAAAATAAACCATTCACATACAAAGGTCTCGGTCTAGCTCATGATCATCCATACATGCAACGATATTTACGCATAAATAAAACTAGCATTCAATTCTTTAATCGTTCTTGTTTAAGATAAATCACGCTTGAATCAATTAATTATCTTTAATTAATCAATCCTTTTATCTTAAATCCCTTTTCTAAATTTCCTTGAGATTCTCATCTATCATAATTTTAAACAAATAAATTCATTTAAAATTATCCTTGTACACAACTTGTACCTTGGAGGCAACCCGGCGAATTCCCATTTATTACGCAGATGTTAAATTAAACACATATATATAAAACACCTATCACGTGTTGTGCCTCAGCTTTACGCCTGCACCATGGTACACGTCTCAAGGGTTTGTATAATATAATAATAAATTTTAATAAATCTGCGTAATTTGGGTGAGTACACGGCGTGTAGTTCCGACTACACGGCGTATACTTTTTCTTCACCATCCAATCGAAGTACACGCCCGAGGATAGGGTGTGTTAATGTACTTCGGAAATTTTTGGAGTACACGGCGTGTACAGTGGGACACACGCCGTGTAGTTTTCGCGTTACACGGTTTCCAGTCGGGCAGGCTATGTATGGAGTACACGACCCAACCCTAACCCGAAGGGACTACACGCCGTGTTCATTGGACCACACGGCATGTATTCCGGAAACCGTGTGCCACCTGTTTCTGGTCAACACACGGTGTCTTAAATTCTTAAAAAGAATCCAATACACGACCTGATTTGGCGGATCAGTCAATGCATTGAACCTAGAATACACGGTGTGTACTTCTGAATACACGCCGTGTATTATGGTGTTATACGGCCAGAAACATTTGGCTCCTCCGGATGAGTTCCTCTATTTTATTTTAATCAAAATTAAAAGAAAAATCCGTTTCTGTGAGGTGAACGAGAAACGAGAGAGGAGGAACAGATCTCGATATTCAGATTTCCAGAATAATTAAACATGAATTGAAATAACTAAATTATTAAATGTGTAAATCACCAACAAAAAACTAAATAATTATAACCAACGATATGACCCCCTCTGATACCACTTGTAGGTTCCGGGTGCAGCGGAACCACGTTGGTGGGTTAGCCCAACTGTAATTTTAACGTTAAACAACGTTCAATCCGAGATCCGTCACGATATAAAACGCCGAATCTTCGGAATAGAACGAAGAACGAAAAGAAAAGAAGAGTCTCGGAACCCTTGAGGAGGATCATCATATGTTGATTATAATTAATTTAATTAATGCATAAGAATTACCTTGTTGGAATTCTTTCTTCGTTGATGTGTCCGGTCACGATTCGGTGATCCGTCGTTGCGTCGTAGAATCCAAGTGTAGGATTCCTCTAGCGGTGATCCACACGTGTGTCACGTATCTCCGAACATCACCGAAAAGATCTATGGGTGCTAGCGCGGAAGAACCTTCGCTTGCGATGTCCGTCTTCGACCGCCTTGATCCGGTGGAGGATCTTGCTCTCGTAACTTGAGGGCGTTCTTGGTGGAAAGGGAATTCTCTCTTGGCTTGAGAGTATTTCCAAATCCGTTGTGCACAACAATGGCTCTAAAAAAATGTTGGGGTTGCGAGGATATTTATAATCAGGTTTGAGGTTAATAGAGTTATGACAATAAATAAACGCGTTACGCGTTTTATTTATTTCATTAACTCTTATTGAAAACCCCCATGTCGAATTATTAATTCCTTGACATGCACCCACGCTGATTATAATAAATATCATTTAATAAAACAATATTAAATCCTCAAAATCTCAATTGGAAAAACTACACGGGGTGTAATAATTAATACACGGCGTGTACTTGTTTTCCATAAAACTACACAGCGTGTATATTTAATATACACGGCGTGTACTTTTATTTTCTATTTTTCTCCACCACATTTATTAGACCTTGAGTAATGACTATTTATTTCTTAAATAAATGTAACTGCATTACTCGCTAATAAATATATTATTTTATCCACAGTATATTCTCTCGAATAACTAGTGTCAAAATAAATGCAATCAGACATCCTTAAATAATTA
Organism: Viscum album; assembly: GCA_963277665.1. Classification (NCBI taxonomy): domain Eukaryota; kingdom Viridiplantae; phylum Streptophyta; class Magnoliopsida; order Santalales; family Viscaceae; genus Viscum; species Viscum album. Next base: position 1,001,324,875 of record OY728135.1, read on the forward strand.
TTAAACCACAGTCGGGAATAATATTTATTTAACTTGTTAAATTAATATTTAACTGAGATACATGGACACACTTAGTGTGTGACCCTCTAGGCCTCTTTCTCAGTGGCATTAGGCTGAGTCTGCCTAAAGTCCAAGGTTAGCGTCTAGCAACACGCCAAGGCACCCATAGAGAAAGAAGTTAACGCCGCAATGACGTGTCACCTCCTACGAACGCTTACCATGTAATATAATCTCTTTTTCTCGATATCTCCAATCAAGCGGGTTGCATGCTAGTGTCATCAACCCATGTGCTTGATTATTCTTTCTTTGACTTCCCGGAATTGAACTTTCCCATACCTTACCATGGCCATGGATTTATTTAGGCTATATCAATTCCATCAAAGGGCATGAGATATCTACTTCCGTTATGGAACGGAAGGGACAAATCCTTTCTCGCGTTATCTATTAATGCGGTATTACTCGTGACACACCCAACGTATCCTACCTCGCTGCGAACAGTGTGTCGTCACAGTTTTCGTCAATACATCTAAGTGCGCGAGTTGTAATACCCATTAATAATAATCTTAAAGTCTAAGGATCAATACACACTTCCGTAGATAGGAACATCCAATGACACTATGAAATGTGGATTTCCTACTGGCGGGTCTCGTTCTCATAATATCCTCCTGGATATTACCAAGGGCGCACACCATGAGAAGGTGCCTCAAAGTTTTATGAGTCCTCACCCCTAATGACCTGTATTATTTGTGTCCCTCAAATAATATCATCCGGCCATAGAACATACATTCAAGAACAGTGTTATGACACTTTCGGGTTCTCATCATAGCAGGGATCCGCTACGACCCTTTAATGCAACAGCTGTCCTTAGGACATTATCACATGACATGTCATGCAGAAGAACAATCAAGATGTGATAAGGCTTTTATTTAATGAATAAAGTACAAAGTAGTTGGTTCTAGACCACCAACTCCAACAAATAACACTCTCTATTTCTTCCCGCATTCGAGTCAACACCGAGGTTCGACACCCAGAACACTAATGCACACACACCCTCACCAGGTCGCGTCACACCTGCGCAGTCCCCCAGGAAACCCCTGTGCACCCTGTGCACATGCCATGCACACCTTTCTTCATGCTCCTTGTGGGTGCTAATGCAAGCCTACTCACTCCTGACACTGCCATATTGGCTGGCCTGGCTGGCTCTCCCATGTGGTTAAGCCTTGCTCCCACATGTTAGGGATTGAGCTAGCCTAGTTAACTAGCTTGGTTGGCCTTTTTTTTTGGTTACCACTAATACTTAGTATAATTACCAAGTATAGAATTGTAAAGCCTACCAAATGCCCTTCATGAAAACTTATTTCTCCAACTCTTTGCTCATGCAAAATATTATTATTATCTTTCTTCATGGCCTTTAAGAAAATCAAACTTCTTCATAAAGTTATCCAAATGTATTCTAATTCACTCAAAGCCACTTCGCATTCTCCTCATGCAATATGAATTTTGCATGGCCTTCAGTTCATCTTCTTTCTTCACATTATATTGTTTTAGACAATGTGTCATCTTCACATTCAATTAACATATGCATTTGAGCTTTAAGACCAGTTCCACAGACGTCACATTTAAACATGGAGAATTGTCTTACCAAATGACATACAATGAATCCATAACAATTCTCCAAGCATCATCATCCACTTTCTTCAATATTTCTCAAATTCTTTCAATCGTTCACTTTTCATGATTAATCACTAATCATGGAGGACTTCATCATACATTGAATTTGATTCCTTATTATATATTGACAACAAATACAATCATACTCATCAACCATCCATATAGGCTTTTCAACATAAGACTTTATAGTGAACATATTTCTTTCAGTTGTATACATCCAACAAAAAACAATGGATCCCCAATAAGTATTTATGTTAGAATATGAACAATTAGATGCAACATGCAAGCAAAAGAAGTTGGAGGAAACATTTTATCTAACTCGTACAAAATTAACAATACCTCTTCCTGTATTTTTTTCAAGAAAAACTATAACAACCTTTTAGCACATGGATATCTATAAAAAAAGGCACAACTGAATCACCATCACCTTTACATTATTGGACATTAAAAGATGTATTGCTATTAAAATCAATTCATGTAGAAGGATGTGGCACCCATGAGTTTTTAGAGATTTCAGTTTCAACTCTATTCTGTTGACCCGTTTTGATATATTTCTTGAATATACATGAAGAACGTTGATAGTCTCTAGTATATCAAAAAAACTATTTTTCTCTGAAGGTGTCATCACATAAGAAGTACAGTAAACTTTTCATTTATTTTCACTGATAGACACAGGATGCAGCTCTGGTTTGATACCCCAATCCACCAAGTCGCGTCAAGATCATATATCATTTTTGGTCTTCCCCTACATTTAGCATAATTGAAAGCAACATTTCGCATATTCTTTTCTCAATGTGCATTATGTCTAAACAATGGCATAACAAATTGGTTGACTAATAAGGAAAATCAAATATGATTTGTTCTTCCAATTTTACTTGGATTCAATGAAAACATTCTTCCTCTTTTTAGATTTTTTCTGAGCTTTTCAAAATAACAAATTAAAATAATGCAATTCTTTAAGCACATACATCCACCGGGGTGGCTTCTCAATCTTAACAGTGATATAAAACCTTTACTGATTATTCATGTATGGATGATCCGTTGACAAGAATCACCGATGTCCCGTGAAACTGAAACTATAATGATATTTAAGTCATCTAGATCTTGTATCCTTCATACAAACAGGACATGATAATTTTCGTTTCGTGCTCCAGCCAGACATCATTGCATAAACAGGAAACTCATTTATCATTCACATAAGCGCGAGACGCATTTCAAATGTCTTTCAAAGAAGCATTGTATGTACGCACGCCTACATTCCAAAACTGCTTCAACCCTTTTATTAATGGTTGCATGTACACATCTATGTCATTTATAGGATCAGAACGTCCGAATATGAGTATACTTATGAAAGTGAATGGTTTTTTCAAAGACGTCCATGGAGGAATGTTATAAATGTTAATGAAAACTGAACATGTTTTGTGTGAAGTAAACATCTGGCCAAATGAATTAAAACCATCACATGATAGACCCAACCTGACATTATGCACCTCAACTGCAAAAACAGGATATCGTGCATCAAATTTTTATCATGTTAATCCATATATAGGATGAATCATGCTAATCCATCTATAGGATGAACCAACTCATCATTATCCTTAATTCTCTCAACGTCATTTCATCACATATTTGTTGAAATTTCATCAGACATGAAAAGATGTTGGAGCATAGGAATCAATAGAAAGTGTCATATTACACTATGACATACAAGATGGTTTTCCATCTACATTTGACTTCCATTGAGATGTATTACATTCTTTACAATCATTTAGGTCTGCAGTTTGCAATCTTTCAGAAAATCATGAATAATATTTATAAAAAACCCAAGCAGATCAATTATATTTCATTTCATATAATGATTTAAGGAAATACCTACATCGTCAGGAAGCAATTCCTTAGAAAATGTAATAATATAATCGGCATATGTATTAGAAATTCCATACGTGGTTTTTCAATGATAAAACCGCATTAAAATTTTCACATTTGTCATTTTACCACATTATCAACATACAGGAGTCCTGACATCATCTATCAATTTTTTTACCTTCTCAACATTATCATTTTTATTAGTTGCATCATTTGTACTCATATCATTATCTTCTTGTATTGTCATTCTTTCTCATGATGATGAATATAGGGAAACTGATCAAATACCAAATTCTCTAATCCACTCCTTTCATTTTGATCATGAACAATTTTAGATCTCATTTTCTCGCCATTATGATATCAGACATAATAGCTTGTTTGAAAACATACTTTATGTATATCGTAGATAACTTCTTCATGACTTAACTAAGGTCATCCAACACAATTGTAATATGGACAGTGTATAACCAAAAAAAAGTTCATACGAATATCTACCTAGTAAACTATAACCAAAAAATTCATGACAATAGGGAGGAAGTTGTATTTCATAATTCTTTGAAAACCCAACTACAAAGGGAAGTGATTTCACGAAGGGAATGGGGATCACACAAGTTGGTATAGATACCAATGGTTATAAAGAACAATTGGTACAAGTCATTGTTTACCGACTTATACCAATGGAGAAAGATGTCTAAATTTACATGTTAAACATCCCACTAAAACTGGGTATCTATTGAATTCACACTTTCTTTTACAAAATCATATAAAAACATGAATATATTATTAGGTTAAGTCATTCACAATCTAGGGCATGAAAATGCAGGCATAATCATTGGGAATATAACCTAACATCTTCATGAGGTATTCATATATTGGATAATCAAGCTAAATGATTAACAACAAATAAAATATAAACCATCCAAAAAGTATCTCGACTTTAAAAAACATCTTATATAGTGAAAATAAACACCAACACAAAATCTTTATTGAAACCTTAAGAAAAAAAACAATTAGAACATAAGTATTACTCACAATCATTCAATAATTCCAATAGAAATCCCAAATTATTCAATCTCAATGTATAATATCATATCACAAATCTAAAAAACATTGATTTCTAATGCACAGGGAAACCAACCATGCTTTAGTTTACAAACAAAACCTCATTATCAAATCCAAAACTTATTTAAGGAAATGATTCACTTAATTTTAATCACTTCGATAATCATTGAAATGAGATTGAATACAAATCCATTTTAAATCACTATCCCTTTTTTTGTATGAAAACTAAATTTTATATACATAATACATCACTATAACAAAAAAAAAACTTTATCATGAAACCTGCAATTTGAGAAGGGAAAATGCCCTTCAGAAATAATTTAAACTTTATATTAATCACCTAAATCCCTAATTTCATATTTCTATCTCACAAGATAACACAATACCATATATATAAAATCATGATATTGAAATAATTTACATGGATGAGTAATAACTATACATAATACAACACATTAAACTCCAATATACTTACAAAAAAATGCAAATTTTTTATCTAATAATAAGCATTTAAAATCATATAATATCATTTTTTACACAAACCATCACATAATGAGATTTCAATCCAGTCATAATGTAAACAATTACATATTTTCCAGATGGGCTTTTAAATCTCCTATAGATAGTAAAGCAATGAAAATTCTCCTTAAAAAAATATGTCAAAAATAAAATATTAATTGAAATTTTATTTGAACCAATTTTAAACTTAATCAATACATTAATAAAATAAATCTTAACACTGTACAAATTCTATTCATGAATATGTATCACCTCACATTTAATTCCTCTATGAATGATGAACACAAAAAAGAACTGACATCATGTAATCCACCTAATTAGGAAATATTGGATCAACACCTAAAGATCTCCCATGCTCCACATTGTGCAGGGAAATCACCATGTAAAGTGAAGAGGAAGCTCTACAGTAGTTCAATCAAGGAGTTCCCAGTTGGTCATTCTCTTAACTCTGAATCTAGATCACATTATATTTCTATAACTAATTTAAGTACACAAAATCCAACAGATAAAGTGATTCAAAAAATCAAGAGAAGATTCAACCAAGGGTGGGTGTGAAAGAACACCCAATATCAACTGAGAGGGACCATGGTACATAGACATTTTTAGAGCACCTTGATATCATTCAAGAAAAACTCATAAGAAATGAGCATAGATTATAGAACTTATTTAAAACAATCAAGGAACTCATCCAACACACAAAAACCAATTTCCCTAGGATGGAACCTCTTCACATGTTCTTTTATAAAATCATATAGAAACATGTAAATTATATAATTGGGTTAGGTCATTTGCAATGTAGGGCATGAAATATAGAAATAAGAGGAAAAAACAAGATGAAAGAGGAACGGAACAGACATACCTTGATGAATGAGCCTATAAATCATTGTAAAAATGATGAATTCAAACATAATCGGAGGAACCGAAGGCAATCGCGATGGAGGAGAATCTGGCCGCAGGGGAGTTATTTCACGCAAGGGAAAGGGTCTAGGGGCTATGAAATTCTTTGATCAATTGGATGCAAATGGTGTGATGTTTGATCCCATTCTGCAGCACTATCTCAATTAACATTCAATACGGCTGACAACACAGTTATATTATTAAATTACATAATATAGTTTCTTCACACATATTCAAAAACAGAGCATCATCTGGAACCCTTTTTTAAAAGCTCAGAGCTTGCTGGAGACGTTAATGGACCGTACCTTGGAGGGCTTCGGAGACGAGTCCTTGGGGAGGACCACCGTCAGGACGCCGTTCTCCACCTCCGCCTTTATCTGCTCCGCCTTCACGCCCTCCGGCAACTCAATCTCCCGGCGGAACTCCTCTTTCCTCTTCCCTCTCTCCGCCACGTGCCACACGACATCCTTGCCGTCGCGGGGAAGCCCGTCCTTCGCAACCACACCTCTTATGCGAAGAATGTTCCCATCTTCCACCTCAACCTTGATCTCCTCCTTGCCAAACCCTATTCCGATGCCACGTCCACTGTGAAACTTATGAACCAATTGAAGAAATATTGACAGAAATCGGACACCGTATGGGTAAAATCACAGCGCTGGAAGGGAATATCGAGTTGCTATGAAGCAACGATTCCGGAAACTAAAGTAGCAATACACGGAGACAATACCGTCAGATAAAGGGAGAGGGCATGAGAGGGCACAATAACGAAGTACCTGGAACATTGAACTTGAGGATGTGAGAGTTGGGGGTTTCGAACCAGTCCATGAGAGCCGTAGATCCATGCCAGGTGCGGTAGACCACGGGGCTGGAGAAGAACCGCCTCAAAGGAAAGTCACCGAAGATACTATCTACCGCCATTGACGTCTGCTTCCTCCAAATCAAAGCACTGAAAACTGAATCAAGCGGATTCGCGTTAATGTGAAGGACGGGAGTGGTCTCCAGAAGCTTCGCACCGGGTCCAGTCGCTTCTAGTGGTTCATGGCGACCCAATGTGACTAGGATAGTAAAATTACGAAATATAATAATTTAGATAAAAATTAACATTAAATCCACCTTATCAAATTATTTATCTCTCGGTAAAAATTTGAAGGTGTTCTGAAATCGATCGAACGCTGATTGAAACCGCAAAGAATTTCAAAAACGGAAATATAAAACCGATCGTAGACGAAGCGCATTGTTGAGAAAACGAGCAACGAATTTACGTATGATGATGATGACGACAAATAGAAATACAAGAAGTAAATAAAAGAACATAATATAGAACCTCAAAAACCATCCACCTTTCATTAACATTTTCATATATTTATAGTGTACAAAAAATAGCAAAAGTTGGCATACGAATTTAATATTTCATAACACCCCCCTCTTGAATGTTATAATTTAATAGAATCTTTATATAATCTTCACTTAAAAAACTCTCAGAAAAATAAGTGAAATCAAAGTAATTGAATTTCATGTCATTCTATCTCATCAAAAACCTTACCAAGAAAATCCAGTGGGAAAACCCTGATGAAGGGGAAAAAAAGTACAACGTTCCTAACTCCCCTTGATTATATCATTTAGTTATGTCTTCATGACATCAATTAATGTTATTATTTAATTATGTCTTCGAGACATGGGAGGAAGACCAAAGGTAATAATGAATGGTCTCATTGAAAATTGTAACTCGTGGAGAACGCCAACAATTGTCATTAACTATAGAGATCCATAATAATTTAAAACATTCCCTTGGATATATGTTATGATGTATAATTGTCACATTAAAAACATCATCATGGAAAACCCCTTGATTAGGGAAAAAGAATACAATAACATCAAGTCCTCATAGTGTTGTCTCGTTAAAAACCTTATCAAGAAAACTCAGTGGGAAAAACTTGAATAAGGGAAAAAAAGCACAACAGTTACATCTCTCACTCATAATTTTTTTTAAAAAGGTTGGGGTCGAAACCTCATTTATTATTTAAAACAAAGACCTATTTCAAATAGGGTAGAGGGAGACCCATTACATAGCTGAAGGCCCAAGACCAAGTGGTCTGAATACAAGGCCCGAAAACCCATTTTTTGGCCCAAAGAGCCCTTCAGTGAATAGTACTGCTACAGTACCTGCTACAGTCGCCGCCACTACAGTACCTGAAATTTCATCCCTACCCAGATTTGATCCTGGGTCTTTTGGATGCCAAGTAGGAGCCTTTACCGCTTGGGTAAAGGCTCGTTGACACATCTCTCACTCATAATGACCATTATTTAACTCATAGAATGTTCATGATCAATTCATAACCAAAACATTCAGTTTTGAATTTTTGGAATAATAATAATTTATACCCTTTAGATTTCAATGAATAGGGAAGAACATTACCTTACATAATAATATGATTTATTGTTATTGGTGAGATACATATGCACATGTACATGTATATCCTTCAAGGATAAATAGAATGTGCATTTATATTTAATTCTTATGAGATAAATATGTTCCTCATCAACCCCTCATGTATGAAATATATCACTCTTGGAAGCAAGAGATTTAATTATTCATTAAGGGTAAAACCATTCCAAAAATTTAATATTCCATCTCCAGGGTGATTAATTCAAAATACAAGGATATTCAATGTAATTTCATGATCAAATAAGTCATTGATTTCAAAAAACTCTTAAAGAGTTTAGTTGTTTTTCAAAACATCTTAATAATAAAATGATTTATACAAACCATGTGATGATAAATTCAATTTATATTCTTCCTTAACTTAATATGGATACATGAAATATATCTTATTCAGTTCACCCCATAATTTATCATATTGGGTGAAACTTTCATAATTTTGAATATGCTTCAGGCATTTCAAACCCTTCTGGGATTCATATATAAATATCCAAATATACAAGGAATAATATTTCTTATAATAGGATCATCAATATTCAATAGACTTGGGATAATCAATCCAAAACTTTATATATTGAACATATCATAAATCCCTTTAATAATTTTGGCCAATAATTGTGATATCAACTTCTATCAAAATCCATTATCATCGATGAGTTTTAAAAGCATTCAAAGAAGATATATCATAAAAAAAACTTGATTGAGATCTCATAATTTTTTCGGTATCAGTGTCACTTTAGGGATAATATCTAAAAATATATAATGTTATCGATATATTCATTTTTCTCTTCAAGGGAAAATATATTTATTACTTTCTACTCATGATGAACAATGATTTTAGATAATCAGTTCAACCACACTTGAAGTGTGTATAATTAGACTATTGATTTTCAACACTTTACATCCATAGTGTTGTGAGCATCTTGTCAACGGTTCTTCTTGGCCATTTTATATATTTCATGTGATGCTTAATATATATTTTAATCAACATGCATATCATGTAATGTACAATCACCAGCAGCAAATAACGCATGGGATCATTTAGTGGATGCATCTTTAATATAGATGGATCACATGGTAGGTGGGCGTGCTCATATATACTTCTTCATAAGTATATGAGAAATTTATTTCCAAAATATTTTCTAATGATACAACTAATTTACCTCAAAAAAGGGTACCTCATGGTAAATTATCATACATGGGGCATTCATAACAACATAATGAGAATGAATTCATTGAAAATTTAGTAGACATGCATTCATTAAATAAATTTATCATTCTCCCCTTGATAGATGTCTACTATGTTATCAACAAATCAATGCTCGTGTATACATGAATCAATATCTTTCATTATAATTGATCCTGGATGGACCAAATCATCATGTCATATATTTAAAGTGTTAGGATTGGTAAACTTCTGGTTTACCATTATTGATTCGATTGTACATAACAAATTATTTATAATCACTTTTTATGAATGTCTGTTACATATCGAGGTACCTCTTTTATCTAGTGTCTCCATATGATATTAATTTTCATGAATACCATTCATATATCTCATCGAGACTTCAGATATAACAAAGCATTAAGAAGTTTTACTACTAGGTAGGAATATATTCGCTCTTCTGGAGCCGTTAATTAATTTTCTCAACCAATAAATATACTTATACGAGCATATAATAACTCATATACGAGTTCTTTTGAAGTATTTAAACAAAATAATATTTATTAATATTTTTCTTTAAGATCGAAACATATAAGATCTCTAGGATCATTCATTGTGAAACTTATATTTTTCTTTATAATTTCCACTTATGGTGGTTGATGAATTCACAATATAATCATAATGGGTTAGACCCATCAACAAGAAGATTATTGCATATTTTAGAACTTCTGGACCAAATATTTTGGAACTTAGAGCCCAAATATTATTTTACAATACCTCTACCTGGGATAGGAGCCCCCACATCTTTTGAAGTTGGTGAATATGGTAGCAAAAACCAATGTGGAAGAATCTTCTGGATTCACAACACACACCTTATTGCCATCCAAAATTATAATTCATAAACAAAATTCACTTTATCAAATGAAGGATAAATCATTTGATCAAACTTCATCAACTCTCAAATATTCATGATATCACAAATCATATCAAAATTTTCATGCATAATTTCATTCACTTCAAGGAATGAGATATAGTAATTAATACTACATTCAAATCGGGGAATAAAATCATTCATCGGATTTCATTATCCATGAATGATAATTTATTATTTATCAATAATGATCATCTTGTATAAAATATAATTTTTTTTATTATGATTATCATTTTTTTAACCACTTCAGGTGGTAAAATTATTTTCATAATATATATCGGATTATCAAAACTATGTAATTCAATCATTTCATTTATGAACTATATGAATAGAAACATCCACTTCATGGGATAAATGAATTACATGAGATGATATTGATAATAAATAAGAATATGATAAATCATATTTTTCCCTTGATATTGCTGCTACATGAACAATAATTGATAAATAATGATATACTTCAATATAATGTCAAAGGACATTATTTTCATATCATCCTTCAAGGATGTATTATTTTATAAATGTTAATAAAATTCATTATGCTCTGTAAATATTTACTATCATCAAACTTCTTATAGTGGTTATATTATTATCATTTGTTATAAACAAATATATCACAATTTTCATTCGCAAAACATCATATTCACTTCAAAATTTATTTAAAATAAAATCATGTATATTGCATTCACTTATGGGAATGAAATAAATCATTTTCAATAAATATTCTCATTCACTCCAGGTAATGGAATAAAATTATTTGTTCTAGTTTTATAGTGTCTTCATGACAATTGCATGAATATTCAATTCAAAATTTTCATCAATGTCATCCACTCTGAGGGATGGATATATACATATATATAATATTTTTTACACTTTTTCATCAAGAATATTTAAATTCTATAAAACATTTTATAAGAAATAAAAGAAAGAGAAAATAAATAAAACAATATGATATTTATAAAACACTTTGAGCCATATATCTTGAAAAAATAATATCTAATTATATTCTAAAAATAATTATACACATTATATAGTTTCTTATCTTTCCAAAAGACCATCCCTAGGGCCCTTAAGAGGAGATTTAAAGAGTTATTTCAAAGAAGAGGTAATCACCTTAACCGATCACTTTATTTTTTTACTCATTATTTTAACTCTTATAAATGTGTGGTATTTATCATAAAATAATAACTTAATTATCAAAAATTTAATAAAATGTTATTATGATTATGAAACCACCATTATAAAACCTATTTCCCATCAAATGGGAAGTTAAAGTATTGATCGTGATTACGTACGACTTACCGTCTCCATGTAGCGATACAATTCATTTTTTCATCACTATATTTTATGGATGTGTATTATGTTGAGTTTAATATTTATATATTATATTTATTAAATAATCATTCTTATATAATTATAATGTAATATCCACCTTCTTACATTCCAATCTGTTAGAAAATGATAACGCCGCTTGTGCATACGTGTGAACTACCACCTCCCCAAAGCGATATGATTCATTTTTTCATTTCTGATTTATATGGATGGTTAAAAGGATAAATTTAGTGAATAAATATGATATATATTATTTAATAATTATTATATAAATTTTAATTATTATTTACCATTCTTTAGTTCTATATTCTGAAAAGTGAAAACAACATTCATGTGTACGTAAGGCTTACTGTCTCCACGAACAATGTCATTCATTTTTACAGCTCTATATTTTATGGATGAATCTATATATATATATATATATATATTAAATTTTTATCATAATTAAAATTATAGCGTTGATTTAACCATGATCAAATTATAAGTTCTGGAACTACCGAACTGAAATTCACATGAAAAATGAAACAATTAACACCTGAAAATGACTTTTTTAATAAGAAATTATTAATAAATGAGAATTAAAATGATATAAGTGGATCATATATTATTTTATAAGCAATTTAATTATTATATTATATAATTATAATAAATTTAAATTTATTTTATAGGAGTTTATATCGCCTTCAAAGAAAGTCAAACTTGAGGTAATGAATTTTCATCTTACTTTTATTTCCACGAGACACATGCCATATTCACCACTTGTTTCTTTTATATGGTATATATACTTACCATGAATGTATTTTATGATTTTTATTATGAAAATTATTTAGATTTATATTTCCATATATGTTTATCTATTTCAACAGGTTCTGATTTGAAAGTTAACAAAGTGGTAAGGGTTTATCATCTAAAATTGTCTTTTTTGGGAAATATGCTATGACATGCACCTATATTATTTTATGTGGTGTTTATAAGTACATTTTACATGATTTATCATGACAAAATTTATTTTAATGACATTTAATGTTTTATTTTAGTTTATTCTTTCATGGGTATTATGATTCAAAAGTTACCAAAGTGGTAAGGGTTTTATGTTATAATCTCGTTATTTATAAGGATTGTTTATTAAGTTTTAGATGATGAAATTTCATGATATAACTCTCAAAAAATCCCATTAAATTTATCATACTATGGTTATTTGTGGATATTAAATGTTTTCCTTTAATTTTACACTCTTTAATAATTCAAGAGATTGGAAGTTTTTTTAAGGAAACAAACTTTATTTATCTCTTCGGATGAAAATGATTTGTCTTCCATATCTATGTTTTATAGAAATTGTTTCAAGAATGGTTTTAATATTATCCTAGGATTTTTTAAATTCATTTTTACTCATGATTTAATATTTAATTTTTTAAAGGATTTTTTTGTCATTTTATGAACAAGGCACTTTTTGATTTTTTTTAAAAAAGTGTGAAAAAAATGTTTCATTTTAACTTATACGACATGAACAGAATTTTACATCATCATGAACTCTCAATGCATTGAATCTTACTTTACATGTTTCCATGGTTCTTTTAAAATAAAATGATTTCGTCAATATTTGAGAATTTTTATTTTATTTTAAATAAGTTATTTCAAAGTGAAATGGGTATTTTCTTGAATAAATATTCCATGTGATCTTTTAAATGAATTTTCATCTATGATGAAATCCTTTGATGTTCCAAAAGTTTTAATGGGGATATGATCCAATTATACCATCCTTAATATTTTCCAAATTTGACGTCAAATATGGGCTTCTATACTTAGAGACATGTTGCACCCAAAGTGGTTAGTGGGTGATACACTTGCACATATGGTCGACAATGTCTATAAAATAACGGCTACCCCCTCAGTTTGATAGCTCAACCCTTAGAGAAAATCAGTGATCTGAATCGCGTAAGTGTTGTACGCAAGAGACTTTGTGCATAAATAGAGTTGAAAGAAAAATGTAAAAGTTGTGCACAAGAGTTTTTTCCACAATAGTGCACATAATTTGGGAGTTTTTCACCTAAACTCAAAGTCTATACATAAAGTGTTAAAGTTGTGCATAATACATCCCAATGTTGCACAGAAGATAGAAGTTTCCTAGTAATTCTATGGTAAAGGGATATTCATCAATTGGATGAAAGTGAAACTTAATGATGCACTAAATAATGTGTAAAACATATTGATTAATGTGATCAAAGAGATTTATTCTAAAGGAAAAGTGAGCACACTTTAGTTGAGAGAGCAGTGAGCTTTCATTTTGTGATTGGTTGTAAACCAGGAGGGATAGTGAGTCCGCTCCAAACTCTTTAACAACAGTGAGATTTTAGTGGATTTGGTACATCAGCACATTGATTTTGTATGATCCTTAGGCGTATCCTAGTGAGGGTGATCCATGTAAAATTATTGTGTCTCGTGCATGATTTCATTTCTATTCATATATTTCATTGGGAAAGGGAGAGAAGAATGTTTTATTTAGTAATGATAAAGATATGAAGGGGAAGTTGTTTTATTATGTCATACCCTGATTCAGCCCCTATCTGGGTATTTAACCTAGTTGGGATACCAATTGGTATTAGAGAGAAAGGTTGAAATTCAGTGGTTCTCTCTTAGTATAAGAAATGGGAGTTTTCAATCACAAAGGGATTCAAATATTTAATGGATTTTTTTCAATAATGGAAGAATCAGATGAAACACTACTTCTGATCATTAGGAATGGAGGTATTTATAGTATTTATGCATGGAATATTAGCCAATATCGAAAATGGTGATTTATTAGAAGCTGACCGTAGGGAATTCGATGCTAACACCAGAGGAATAAATTCATTAAGAGGATCCTTTTCCAATTAAATATATACAAAGGTGATGTCATGTAAGTCAACTCATTCAATGTGGGAAAATAGTTAAATATCTATAAAGGTGATTTAAAAGTTAGAGAAGCAAAACTGAAAATTCTATGGGACAAATATAAAGATCTAGGAATGAAACCAAATGAGTCTGTTGATACATTCTTTGACCAGGTAAATTTTATTGTGGAAGACATGTGTGGTCTTGGAGAAATTATTTAAGATGAAAATATTATTAAATAAATCCTGAGAATACTTCCACCATAGTTCAATATAAAAGTTTTTGTTTTGGATGATAAATATCCAGAGGATCTGACACAAGATAGCTTATATAGTACTCTTGTTGCATACAAGATGAGAAACAAAGATATTGAATTTTTGGAAAAAAGTGAATTCCAAATAAGTGGCATTCAAGGCCATAAAGAAGCTCACCATTAAAGATGGGTAGTGTTGATGCCAAAATATGGCCCGAAAGGGAGGAACGAAAAAGAAGGCTGGCGCGCTGCCTCGCGAAGCACCGCCGCGAAGCACCGCCGCGAAGCCCCGCCGTGAAGCGCCCCGACCATGGCGGCCTTGCGAAGCTCCAGAGGCGGTAATGCTCCGTGAATGCATTTGACATTCGCGAGCCTCCGTGAAGCTCCATAGGCGGTAATGCTCCGCGAACGCATTTGACGTTCGCGAGCCGCCGTGAAGCCCCAGAGGCGGTAATGCTCCGCGAACGCATTTGACGTTCGCGAGCTTCCACGAATCTCCAGAGGCGGTAATGCTCCATGAACGCATTTGACGTTCGCGAGCCGCCGCAAAGCTCCAGAGGCGGTAATGCTCCACGGACGACATTGACATTCACGAGCACGCCGTGAAGCACCGAAGGCGGCGCGCGAGTTCTGCTTCGCGGCGCCCCTTCCCTATAAATATTGGACTCCCCCTGAGTCCCGAGGACGGACAATCTGACCTTTCGACTTCTCCTCTCCCGAATCTCAAAGCACTCTTTGCCCCTGGAATCATGAGCTCCGCGAGTTACTTCTACTTCGCGAGACGCCTCTGCATTGTCCCATTTTGATCCCCTCTTCCGAGAGGGATTCCCTTCGCGAAGCTCAAGGGAATTTGCGAAGGAAGGAGATTTCCAAGGGAACCCGGGTAGCCGCGGAGCGTTTATGCTTCGCGAAACACCCAACCCATGATAGTGATCCCTATGCTAAGGCAGGATTGCTACACATCGCGATGTACACTGCTTCGCAGGACCCTGCTTTGCGAGTCACCTCTCCTTCGCGAGGCAGTGCTCCGCGAACACTGTTCCACTTCGTGAAGCACCCTCCACTCACAACTATGCCCCATTCCAAGGCCAAGGCACTCCACTTCATGAATCACACTCCTTTGCTTAGCGATTCCTCTTCCCGTGCGACCCTCCAGGTTTGCACGATGTGATTTCAATGTCCCATGGACAATACCACCCGTAGAGTTGCTTCGCCTAATGCTTCTTCGCATAGGCACGCTAACGGCTATTGCTTCTTCGCATAGCCACACTAACGTGGACACCTTGATGGTTCGTTCCACAACCCCCCTTTACCATGGCCTTACTGGTACCTTCCCTTCCCCAAGGACCAGAGGGTACCGGTTATGTAAGTCCTAGGGGTGAAGAGTGAACCCACCTCGTCCGAGCTGCAGGACATTAAACTACCAAGCACCACGTCCTCGACACATGAAGTTAAACTGTGACCCGACCTCGTGCCCCTCACGAAGGGTCCCCCCAGCTCGAACATTTTTTACACCACTCGTCTCCACAGGAATGGAATCACCCATCCACAAGGGATGATATCTTCCTTATCGGAGTGGCGTATGTTCGTAGGAGAAGGGCGACCCTAGTTCCCCAATGGATGGCTGCACCTCTGCATCTCCGTACTTCCCCACTACCAAGGTTAGTGGAGGGCGTGATAGGGAACGAGGAACCTCCCATCATTGGACCAAGGTCCATCTTCCCTGCGCTTTGTCGTACCATGGGCCTCCATCCTGGAGTAAGTCCCAGCACCATGGGCCGCCTAACGCGTAAGCCCCTCTTCGCTTCTCACGGATGCATCCTTCGCGACGTGATCGTCAGGTCCTTGCAACCTCTTGTTTCTCACACCGAGCATGACTCATGTGGGCTTAGAGTGAGCACCGATTCTGACCCCCACCCACAGCGAACTACAAGGATTTTGATCCATGTCAAGGCATGGTACGTAGGAAGCCTCTACGAGGTTCAAGCCCACCCGTCATCTACTCACGTCGGGTCTCATTCCCGTCCAGCACGACGTTAAACTGCATTCCGGTCCAATAGCAAGCCGTTGTGACCCATACCACCCAAACTACGGGGTCTTTGATCCATGTCAAGGCATGGTACGTAGGAAGCCTCCATGAGGTTCAAGCCACATTGCTCGGTCGTTCATTCACATCGAGTTTCGCCCTCGTCCCGCATGACGTTAAACTGCACGCCTCGTCCAACATGACGTTAAACTGCATTCCCTCGTCCAGTATGATGTTAAACAGTATGCCACCTTTGTCCTGCATGACATTAAACTGCACACCCATTCCCACCTGAACTACGAGGTCTTTGATCCATGTCTAGGAATGGTACGTAGGAAGCCTTCCAGAGGTTCAAGCCCACCACTCATTAGACCAAGGTCCACTTTCACGTTGGTTCGCCGACAAAGCCCCATTTGAACTACGGGGTCTTTGATCCATGTCAAGGCATGGTACATAGGAAGCCTCCATGAGGTTCAAGCCCACCCATCATCCAATTCACATCGAGTTCTACCTACGTCCAGCACGACGTTAAACTGCAATTCCAGTCCGACGACAAGCTGTTGTGACTAAAACAAACTACGAGGTCTTTGATCCATGTCAAGGCATGGTACGTAGGAAGCCTCCATGAGGTTCAAACCCACCATCCGGTCGTTCCGACCTCATTCACGTCGATTCACCTACGTCCAGCACGACGTTAAAATGCAATTCCAGTCCAATGGAAAGCCGTTGTGACTAATCCGAACTACGAGGACTTTGATCCGTGTCAAGGCATGGTACGTAGGAAGCCTCCCTGAGGTTCAAGCCCAAAAATAATTGGCCCAAACCGTCTCCTAGTCGGTGTGCCAGTCCCTCATTTACGTTGGTTCGCCGACACCCACCGCCCGTCATTTATTCACGTCAGGGTTCACTACCGTCCCGCATGACGTTAAACTGTATTCCATCAATCCTTTGAACTACGAGGAATTTGATCCATGTCAAGGCATGGTACGTATGAAACCTTCCCAAGGTTCAATCCCACCATTAGTGGACCCACGGGTCTACTTTCACATCGGTTCACCGATGAAACCCTTTGAACTACGAGGTCTTTGATCCATGCCAAGGCATGGTACGTAGGAAGCCTTCCAGAGGCTCAAGCCCGCCACTCATCGGACCAAGGTACACCTTCACGTCGGTTTGCTGACGATGCCCATCGGACCAAGGTCTACCTTCACGTTGGTTCGCCGACAACATTCATTGGGCCACGGACCACCTTCACGTCGGTTTACCAGCACCATCCCGAACTACGCAGACTTTGATTCCCTGCCACAGGGATATGTAGGAAGCCTCTGCAAGGCTCAAGCCCAACTTCACCGTCGCCCCTGCGATGGTCCCATTTCACTCCCCCTCTACTTCATTCATCCACCAACAGCCCATCCTGATCCTCACCCGGGCCGTCATATCCCAGTGAGAACATGTCGGTACGCTCTTCTTCACAGCCGCCCATGGGCTGGCCCCAGTATCGACATCCCTTCAAGGAGGATCCCTCAATCCGATCTATCCTAGATAATTCTCTGGTTGGGTTGATCCGTCTCCGATAGACGTTAAACTCGCGGCATACCCTGTGTTAAACACGGGAAGCTGAGGAAAACCTCAGATATGTGTCTATGACATATAATTCCCCGCGCTCGATGTGGGATGACTCGGGCTTCCATGCCCTCGAGAAGCCTTGTGACCAGGGATAACAGACAGACATTCCAAGTTCCCCAACATCCAGACACGCTACTGATGCCTCAACATGACTACTCCCCCGACTGAAGGTTGCTTTCCTGACTGGACACTTTGGAATGTCCCGACAGAAGCAGTGTAATTAACCAACGTCCATGGAAACATGGCACTAGGAAGAGTTTCATGAACTACGTATTAAATCTATATGGGAGACCCGAACTAGGTGATGAGTTCTGAGGAGGAATCCACAGGAGGAAGAACCGACATCCCATCATCCCGTTTCGATCAAGGAGCAGACATCCCTGAATAAGGAGTGAATGCCGCCTGCCTTTGGAAAGAGGGAATGAGGGGCAACAAAAGCGCCGCGCGTCCTCCTCCGCGGACGGAACAGATGCGCACGCCTGGCGAAAGCATCGGAAACCGGTAGGAAGAAGAAGAGACGGGTGAGGTAATGCCATTCCTTTCCTAAAATATTCAAAGAGGAAAAATAATGTTCAAAGGGAAACTCTCACTTGCATGATTTATATGTGGAAAGGTTATACAAATTACAGTAAGATTCCCTAATAATTTTCAAGATGAGGGTGAGGATGAAGTTGAAATTCCCATGAAGAAGTATTTAGCCTATGTTAAAGTCAAGAAAAAGTTTAAGATAAATTTATTAAAAAAATAATCTTCTTTCACAAAAAAATGGTAGTTCATATGAATATGAGGTTGAATAGGTGGATAACTACAAAGATCATAGAGAGAATTCTACAGTAGCAGTTTTAGGTAACTACCATAAAAATAAAGAAAGTGGCATTGATTAAGAAGAGGCTGAAGGAAGAGTTGATATATAGGATGAATTGGAAGCCTCTCTTGAAGAGATAGATAATTGGAGATCCAAAATTAATAAAGCCAACAAAGTAGTTCACGGTGACAAAATCTATATGTAGTAGTAGGAAAAAGAGAATTTTTAACTAATGGAAGAAATTGAGAATCACAAGTCTTCATTTCTAGAGGACTCAAAAATAGTCAGTGAGCATAAAATAAAAGTTTAAGAACAGAAAAGGGTGATCTATGGTTTGAATAACATAGAAAAATAAAAAATCAAACTCATTTAATAACTTGAAGCAAAATTTATAGGCCTATGATGAAAAGTTAAGGATCAAGAAAAAATCATGATTCCTAGTATGTTATCAAGAAGGTAGACCATTCAATTGACAAAAAAAGAATAATTGGAGCACAAAGGTTCAATAGAAAAGAAGCAATATTCAAGTTCAAATGATAAGGCCAATATGGGGCTTAAACAAAAAAATTGTGATGATTGGTTTCAGATGGAAAGTACCCACTCTAAGATTGAAGATTGATTTGGTTATGAAGCAGAACTAGAAGATTCAGAGAACCCAAGGGACAACTTGTGGTGTATAAGTGACATGAAAGAATACACCTCACATATTATGTTATTAATATGGAAATATGGGACACTCATAAAATGTGTGTTCCATATCCAAGAGATATCAAAGGGCATAAGAAAAAAGGCATCTATATAGAGCTCAATACTCTAGATTGTCTTTTTAGGGTCATTGTTTTTGTGTGGAGGTTTTGGACACATGGACAAATATTTTACATCAATTATGCAGAGAAATGAGTTACTCAGCATCTATAATGTGCCCGTAAGGGGCATGATGCATTAGGGTTCTCCCCTCATTGCTGCCTCTTTTGACTCAGGTTGACGGGATGACTCTTCTGGTGCTCAGAGAGATCTGGCGGTGAATCCTTGGTTACAGTGGTGATTTGTGGACTTAGGTCATCTCAACCTTCCACCATTGATATCCTCTCCTCACCTGATTCCTTCATTGCTGGATAGGGTCTCCCATGGCGGCGCGGTGCCAGTCTGTGATTGAGCTTCCAGATCTAGCGGCCTGAGGTCTTCACCTTATCTCTAGTGTGTGCAGTTGGTGCTTCGTCATGGTATTCAAGTGCGTTATAGTTGGAAGTGATGGGATCTAGCTGGCGGGTTTCTTTCTGGTGTACTGGTGATTTATTATGCTTTCATTTGTTATAGTCATTTTGGTTTGGGATGCGCTGGTTCGTGTTGCTGAGTCTGCGCAATGGGGTTGGCTTCTCTTTTTGTTGAGTCCTTTATTTGGTGTTGATTTTCTGGTTCTTTGGCTTCCAAAAACTTCTTTCACTCAACTTTCTACTACTGAAAAAGCCACATATTTGATGTTGAAATCTATATTTTTTGTTGTTTAGTTTCTATTGGATTTTTCTTTCCGCTCTTGTATGATTTTGGATGGAAGGAGGTCAGTGATTTTTGTTCGGTTTGAGGATGTATGATGTTGGGGGTTGGATTTGTGTGAAAGTGTAAAAGTGTGATTGTTTTGATGATGGAGGTCGAGTTCTATGGAATTTTGATGTTTTTGCCTTGGTTTCAAAGCAGTGGTTCTGAATTTGGATTTTGGAAGGCTTCTTCTAGACATTCTACTAGGATTTTCTCCAGAAGAGGATTAGAGTAGGTGCTTTAATTGTGCATGAATATCCAAATTGAAATTTTGAGAGGGTATAGCTCTGCCATTGGTACCAGGCCGATGAATTTTTGTATGGGACGACTTTCTGAATAGTCATACATTGGTGGAGGTTTTCTGTACTGATGATTATGCTGGGGAGGGGTATGTCTATGTAGTCTAGTTACGGGCTTTGAACTTCAATTTTTGTTGATATATTTATGTCCTTGAAGTCTTGTGAGGTTTCCCCCTTTTTTCCTTAAAAGGGGTTTTATCTAAAAATTAATAAAAATTTAGGCCTTAGGGCCATTCAGTCCAAAAAAAAATGAAGAGAAATGTGCCGAAGAAGAACCAAATTGGTCGCAAGTAGAAACTCAATAAATCATCAAGTGATATGAAAAAAAATTGATTCGCAGATGTACAAGATGAATATGGTCTATAATACTCAGAGGAAGATCAATATTTTCAATCAATACTGAGTATGAAGTCAAAAATATATATAAAAAATATCTTAGAAGGCAATGGTTGCAGAAATTTTCCTTAAAGCATCAAATTTTTCTAGTGTGTGGATCCTTGACAGTGGAAGATCATTCTATATGAAAGGAAATAATAACATTGTTATAGGCATAAAATATAACAATTAATGTGTTGTAAAATTTGAAAACGATGAAGACCTAAAAATAATTAGCTCAGGAAAAGCTAAGTTTGAGGGAAAAGAAATGAGACGTGCTGATGTCTTAGTCATTGAAGTTCTCAGTCAAAACTTGCTTAGTGTCAGTCAACTATGTGAATCAGGGCATGCTATAAGATATACTAAGAATATGTGTATCATCAAAGGAATAGATGGTATTGTTTTTCTATAGGAAAAAGAAAAAAGGGGGAATATCTACCTTATAAGTGGAGAATAAGATATGTGATTTTTATCTATAGAGTATAAAAAAAGGTTGTGGAATAAACATCTTGTCCATCTATGCCAACCATACTTAGAAGATCTGGTCAAATGTGATGCATCTCGGTACCTCCCTAAGATATCACATGATCATACTCATATGTGCGATACTTTTCAAAAATGGAAGATCATCAGAAATACATACAAGGAAAAAGAACAAACATCAACCAAAGTGCATGAATTAGTGCATACAGATGTATGCAGATCTATCTAACAAAAATCCATTGATGGGGTGAGGTATTATGTTCTTTTAATTGATGATTTTAAGAATATGGAATGGGTATTTTTCATTTACCACAAGACCGACATGTTCAGTTTCATAAAAAAATATAAAAGGGAATTAGAAAGGATGCTTGGAAAAAAATCTGAAGTTTCGTACTGATAATGGTACAAAATTTACAAACATCCAGGTGGAATATTATCTCAAGAAACATGGGATAAAGAATCAAGTTTTAGATATAATAACTCCTCAAAAAAATGGAGTTATTGAGAGGAGAAAATAGATTATCAATAGCATGGACAGAACAATGCTTATTAAAAAATACCTACTAGAGAAATTTTGGAAGGAATTAGTCTTGACATCATTCTACATATCTAATAGGGATTTATTGTGTCTTAAGGAAGAAAAGTATCCATACGAGATGTGTTATAGAAAGAATCCAGCATTAAAATACTTTCAAATCTTTTAAAGTAAGTGTTTTATTCTCAATAAAGAGAAACATAGGAAATTTCAGTCACATAGAGATGAGGGGATATTCCTTGGATACTCAGGAAAAAGAAAATCATATAAATGTTTCAATAAGGGGCTAGGAAAAGTAGTTTAAATAAATGATGTCACTGTAGTGGAAAATGAACAGAATATTCAACAACATAGTGAACAATTCCCTAATGAAAATTATGAGGAGGTAAGTAATGGAGGGGGAGTAGAAGTAGAAAATACCGACTCAAAAGGAGAAACTAATAATGAGTAGGAGGAAATAAAATATTTATCTATACAGAAGAAAAAGTATTTGAGATAAAATTGACAGGAAAAATATCATTGGTGATCATGAAGCACTAGTTCAAACACTAAGAATGAAGTCTTTACAATAGAAATTTTTCTTATCTTAGGTAGAGCATAATTTTTTTAAGAAATTATCTTATCATGAAAACTGTTTTCAATCTATTAATGACGAGCTAGACCAAATTGAGAAAAACTAGACATGGGAGATTGTTTCGATGCCAACAGATAAGAATGTTATCATAACTAAATGAGTCTTTCACAATACGATGAAAGATGAAAACATTATTATTTGAAACAAATAATGACTAGTGTGCAAAGAGTACTCCCAGATAGAGGTTATCGATGTTGATGAAACATTTTCATCTATTCCAAGGATAGAGACAATTAGACTATTCTTGGACATAATAGTGAAAAGAAAGTTCAAAGTTTTCTAGATGGATGTCAAGTCCACATTTCTTAATAGTGTTCTAGAAGAAGAAGTTTATATTGAGAATTCAGATGGTTTTATCATTCATGAATATGAGAAAAAATTTTGTTGGATGAATAAGGCACTATATGTGTTGAAGCAAGCACCAAGAGCATGTTATTCACGACTAGATTAGTTTTTTAGGAAGCTTAGTTTTTAGTGTGGTGGAGTTTATTACAATATTTATGTCAAAAATGATAGTAATCAAAGTATTATGGTGTTGGTATATGTCGATGACATAATATTTAGTGGATTAGATGAAGCGTAGTGTTCCCAGTTCACAAAATTCATGAAAAGTGAATTCAAAATGTCAATGATCAGCGAACTAACATTTTTCCTTAGTTTATAGGTGACATATGGAAAGGATGACACATTCATCTCTGAATATAAATATTCTAAGGTGGTTTTTAGAAGATTCAGAATAGATAATTCCAAGTAGATGATGACTCTGATGGATAACCAAATGAAACTATCATGGGATGATGAAAGAAATACAACTAATGTAATAAAATACAGTAAAATCATCAGCTTTCAATTGTACTTGACAATGATAAGACCTGATATTATTTTTCCACATGCCAGGAATCACAATATCAAATTAATCCTAAGGAAATACCCTTACTTGTGGTGAAAATAATACTTCGGTATATCAAGGACATGGTAGATTTTGATTTTCTGTACAATAAAAAATCTCAAAAAGAGTTATTGGTCTTTATAGATGCATATTAGGATGAATCAGTTGATGATAGAAAATAATTTTCAGGTGGTGCATTATATCTTTTCATATTGTGTATTTCTTGGCTAAGAAATAAATAATATTTCATTTCATTAAGAACTGTATAAGATGAATATATTGTGGCTACTCAAGCATGCACACAATTATTATAGATGAAGAACCAACTTGATGATATGGGGGTTGAAGTGAAGTCACCAATTAGAATCAATTGTAATAATTAAAGTGCAATAAATATTATAAAAAATCAAGTCCATCACTCTAGGACAAAGAAAATTGAAATCAAATATCATTTTATCAAGTAGAAGGTGGATCATGGGATTGTGAAGTTGGATTATGTGCCTACAGAACTATAGATAGTAGACATTCTGACAAAGGCCTTACCCAAAGAGGCTTTTGAATGACAACGACTAGATCTGTGAGTTTAGTCGACTCCACACACTTTTAAAAAGTTTGAATGTGGGACCCCTATCCATGAGGTATAGTGTGTTTTTCCTTAATGTGCTGATATGCGTTATTTATCCTATGACATACCACAAAGGAGTGACCTTTGGGTTCATTGACAAAGGGGGATAAATTGGACTATTAAAGGGGAGAAAATTTCTTAATCAAGGCAGGGGAAAAACTGACATGGGGAGTAGTGACATAGAGGGAGTTTAAACATTTTAAATATTAGAGGTTTTTGAAAAACCATTAAATGATTCTATGACACAATGAGATTTAAGTGTTATGTGGAAACAATTCATGGATATTAGATCTTAGCTTGGATATCTTTAAGCATTCCAAAGTACAAGAACCCAAGCAGATAAGTATGAGGAGTTTTAAATTTGATGATGCTAAAGATGTTCTATCAAAGGTAACATATCACAATATACAAATTTCGTGATGAAATAAGTTGAGTGGTTTTAGTAATGAAGTGTTTCATTGATTAACTTTTCATGCTACACTTGTTTCTCATGCCGATCATGGATCATGTGGGCTTAGAGTACACATTGAGTAGATATTTGATCTCTATCTGAATTGAATGCAGAAAATGGTAGTATAATATATAATAATATTTAATGATGTATCAAATTGAGAAGAGTTGTCAAAAAACCCAAAGGGGGAGATTGTTGGGAAAAAATCCCCAATATAGGATTGTAATGTTTTTGGGTTTATTGTGTTTATTGAAAAAGAATGTTTCCATAGTTAGTTGCATATTTATAGAGAGATTGTTGAAGAGCTATATTGAAAAACACCCAAGACAATGGTATGGACACTCTAGATGTGGTACAAAAATTTTATATACAAGGTGGCTCAGTTTCCTAGTGTTTTCCAAATATTTGGGTCCAAAATTTGGATAATGGAGAAAAGTGTTTTTAGAAAAGGAAGTTTCATGCAAATTTGAAGGTGTATTTTAATTTTGTGCATAAGATAAGTTTTATGATCATCTCATAAAAATATGGAAAAGGAAATAATCATGTGAAATATTTTATTTTTCACAAAAGGTGAGTTGAACTCACCTATGAAATAAAGATGAAGCGATTAGTGTGAAATAGAGTTATGAGTAAAATGTGATGTCAAATATGGGATTCCGTTCTTGGAGAAATTTTGTGTGCAAAGTGGTTGGTAGAAGGTACACTTTCATGTAGGGTCGAAAACGTCTATAAAATAGTGGTTACCCCCCCCCCCTCAGTTTGATAGCTCAACGCTTAAAGAAAACCAGGGCTCTAAATTGTATAAGATTTACATGTAAGGGAAGTTGTGCATAAATAGTGTTGTATGAAAAACGTAAAATTTACGCACAATAGGTTGTTCCACAATAGTGCACAGAAGTTGGGGAATTCTCCTAAACTCAAGGTCTATGAAAAAAGTGTTAAAGTTTCATGCAAGACATCCCAAGGTTGCGTAAAAGGTAGAAGTTTCCCAATAATTTTTTGGTAAAGGGGAATTCATCAAGTGTATGCAAGTGAAAATTAATGATGCACTAAATAAGGTGTAAAAAATATTGATTCATGTGATCAAATAGGTTTCTTCTGAAGGGGCAATGAGAAAAATTCAGTTGAGATAACAGTGAGCTTTCAATTTGTGATTGGTTATAAACTAGGAGGGATAATGAGTATGCTAAAAAATATGTAACAATAGTGAACTTTTAGTAGATTTGGTACATCAACACATTTCTATTGTATACTCCTTGGATGTAGCTAAATAAGGGTGAACCATGTAAAATTACCGTGTCTCATGCATGATTTCAATTCTGTCCATACATTGCATCAGGAAAGGGAGATAAAAACATTTTGTTTAACAAAAAAACAAGATCTGAAGGGGTAGTTGTTTTAATATTTCATACCCTAATTAACCCCTATCATGATATTTAACCTAGTTGGGATAAAAAAAGTGAGCCTTAACTACTAATGAAATGATTTTCTATGATTATGTGCATGCTGCAGATCTATGAGTTATGCCAACTCTATGATCTCATGGTTCATGTTATTTTGTTTCTTTATGATTAATATATTATAAACTTCCATGATTTATTCCATGATTAAAGCTTATGAGCTATGATATGAAGTGAATGATTTTCAAAATTTAATATCATATTCTTATACCCTTATGATCATGTTACACTTATGTGATTATTGATATCTCCATTTTTTACCCTTACTAACCATATTATCTCACCCTTTCTTATGTTTCCCTTCCCTAGGATATGAAGGATATTTTTAAGTATGATATGTATAATAAGAGTGAAAGTTTAGAATACTTAAGTGGGAGATAATGTAGATCTTATATGCACAAGTTGTTTATGTATCCAAGTTTTCAAAGCCACTAGACCTATACGATTAAGGTGTGGATCATTATGTTATTTAATGAATGTTAATATAATAATATGTAATATTTATATGTAAAAATTATGGTTCTATATAAATTTGAACTTTGAGACTCTCTTTGTACATATTCATCTCTCCGAACACAAATCATTAGTGAATCGAAGTATCGATTGAAGATATTAACCTCTCTTAGTAATTCTATCTTCATTTTGTTCCAGGATCTACTTCTCCATTGTATCCCTCTTATTTATCTTTATGAATCATCCATGAAAACTATAGGATTTTTTTATATATGGGTTTCAAATTATATTACTTTTAGTTTCTTTGTGAAATTGATGGGTTTTTTCCAGATCTCTAATCCTTTTCCTATGTTGTTCAAGAATTGTGGTGGTTAGCGATTCCTATTGATTCCTTCATTGTAGAAATTAAAATTTTGGAGATTCTTGACTAGGAATTAATTATTTAGGATCCTTCCTCAATTATTAGGATCCTCAGTTTATCTTTTATTGTGTTTCCCATGCGGGGTTGATATTCTAAGTGTTTCAAGGTAGGTGGTTTCATAAAATGGATTTACTCCACAAATATTGATTTCTTTCTCCTAAAATTTGGGTTTCTAAAGTTTTTATAAAACATGTTTTATGGTTTTAACTTGAAATTGTATTTTAAAATGGTTTTTAAAGTCATGATTTGTAAAATATTTTGGTTTTGGAAATGTTTATAAAAATGGATTTCTCCCTTGATATTGTTAATGAAAATAGTTTTAAAGAATGTTTTGTATGTTTTCAAAGATGAATTCTCTTTGAATGATTTTAATATGGGTTACACATTAGTGATTGGTGATAAAATAGGGATCCATCCTTAGGGATGAAATCTTACCCTATAGACCTGTTCTTCTTGGGTAATGTGTGCACCAGGTTTCCTAACTTTTGGCAAGGAGCCACTCTCAGGAGTGAACTCTTTACCCCAAGATAGGTCTACTGGGGTAATGTGCACATAAGGTGTCCTACTAATCACAATAATGGAATGGGGATACTCACTAACTTGGAACTAATGTGACCCCAAGGGGTAGTTTTCAATGTTGATTATCTTTGCAATATATTTTTGGAATATTTATGAAAATGCTTGAAAACTAGGTTATTGGTTTGTTTTTCAAAGTATGAAAATGGGTGTTTTACCATGGATTATATTGAAATGTGTAAAATTTGTATCTTATGAATTGATTTTATTTAATCAATCATAGTTGGTTTATTTTATGAAGTATCCTTACGTAAAACATAGTAGGATCCTACTGGTCCTGTTTTTCTCACACCCTACATACACCTTTTAGTGTATATAGATCATTTTTGGTCGAATATAGGTAATGGAAAGGCACCGTAGGGTGGTGGTGGTTTTTTTTGTTATTAGGGTGAGGGAATATGGTGGTGACTACATGCCACATTGAGTTGGGTTTTTCTACAGTACTTTGAGATTTGGTTTGGAGTTACTATTTTTAGAGGCATTTTTTGTATTACTTTTGTATATTTCCCATTTTGGACTTGTATTGGAATACTAAAATTGCCTTTATCCATGTTATATTATTTATGTTCTATTGTAGAAAAATCATTCTCAAAGTTATATATTGATGCCTAAATTCTTATCAATAGCTAGCGGGGATTGGTAATTCCCTTCAGGCCATGTCACGACAGGTTTGGGTTCCAGGTGGTTGGGTAACCCGGGATGGTTCATGAAAAATTGGTATTAAAGGAGGTTAGTCTGCTTCTATTTTTAGTATGTATATTGGAATGTATTAGTAGATAGGAGAAAGAAATTTTGGAACTTAAGGGGTATGATTTGACCGAGTGTCTATCCATCTCTCATCATGATGATCCTTAGTTATCACAGGTGGTCAATAAATTTGTATTTTGGGATTTAGAGTGTTTTGATCCCAATATTTCTTTCCTCCAATTTTTTTTTTCAATTTAAGTTAATTTATACTATTTTAAGTCAAAATTTATTCCTAGATATCATATTATCATGTCTATTGTCTGATGTTGTGTAGTATGATGCCCACTAGAAGACTGTTAGAGAACCCTTGATAGGGTGATTTCAATGAGCCTTAGAAGGGAAACCCTCTAGTTGATCAAAATCTCATCAAAACCACAGTTCACATAGTCTAATATATGTACCATGGTTTTTAACCAACCCTTGTTCAGGGTAGAGATGTGCAACCTTAAAGGCATAAGGATATGAATTGATCCTAAGAGTTTATTCATCCGAAACCACCACGTTTCTAAGAAACAAATGATCCTAAGAGGGAAGAATATTGGTTAGAGAAGATTGAAAGACTATTTGAATTCCCAGATACCCCTAATCCCAACAAGGTGAGTTGATATGTCTTCAAGATAGAAGGCTCAAGTAGAAGATGGTGGGAAATGATTAACTTGGTATATAAGATTGAAGGATTTTAGTAGAAATAATTCAATAAAATTTTGACCAAAAAATTATACCTAGAGTCCATGAGCTTGGAAAAATCTATGGGGTTCCTCATATTTGGGAAATGGAATCAACCAATGATAGAGTATGCTAATTTCTTTGCTGATCTCACCCTTTTCACATGAGGTTATGTCTAATGAGAAGATGAAGGCTTAAAGGTTTTAGTTGGTTCTTCGACATAATATCCAATATCAAGTATTCATGTTAAAGTTGACCACCTATATCAAGGTGGTGGATAGGGAATTGATGGTAGATATTGACCTGTCTAGTAATTCTGGGCTAAGTGGAGTTCCTCCTACCTTCGATGGTAGCTTCAGTTGTTCATATAATGGGAAGATGAAGTAGAGTGGGTTTCACATATGAAATAGTGTTGGTACTTCTTATAAGCCTTTTTATTCACCATCATTAGTAGTTAGTGGATTGACTTGTTACCAATGTAGTCAGATGGGACACACAAAGTGATTTTGTTCCATGGATCCAAGTGTCTGCAACTCACATAGACATTATGGTCACTTGCATAATTTTTTTCAGGTTTTTTATTCTCCTCACTCTAGCATAGGATTTTTGGTACTTAGAGGATCTACAGTCTAGTTAGATGATTTATGGACAATATGGTTTTATCTATAGGCCTCTAAAAAGAAACTATTACATGTAGTCGAGGAGTTTATAATGGAATTTGATGAAGGTCCTACAACTGCGAGAGGTACCACTTCTGTTGCTTCAACCTTAGTGACCTCTTTATTTGATTCAAGTGCCTCTCACTATTTCATACCTACATGCATGATAAATCTTTTAAAACATCCAATAGAACAAATTCCATTTATTACGGAATTAGATGCACCTCTAGGAAATAAAAATGATAAAGGTTTCTTATTCCCCCATGCTCTTTCTTTATGTGTGACATAGAGATGCTTTGAGATTTTATAGTTATTGACTTAAACCTATTTGATATTATTATTAGGATGGATTAGTTAACTGCTCATAAATATTAGATCAATTTTTACCATCAGTGGGTGTCATTTACTACTCCCGATGGGAACTCTCATGTGTTTCAAGGAGAATGGGACTTGAGGTCCATTCAGGTGAGACCTCCTATTTTAGATCTTGGTATTTTGGTGTATTTACCTATGACTGATATGATTTATAAATATCTTAGTAGTGAAATTCCTCTAGTAGTCAATGAATTTACTGAAGTGTTTTCAATTGAATTTTTTGGATTTCTATCAGAGAGAGAGGTGGATTTATCGATTGAATAAGTGTTGGAAAACCAGCTGATACCGATGCCATCTTACCACATGGATCTAGTTGAGTTGAAAGAGTTAATAATTTATTTAGATGATTTGAGATCCAATGGTTTTATTTTCCCAAGTGTGTCACCTTGGGTATTTCTTATTCTATTTTCCAATAAATCTAATGGAAATATTCTATTATACATTTATTATCAAAATATCAATTCAGTAATTTTCAAGAATAAATATAATCTTCCCCACATTGATGAATTATTTGACCAGTAGAAAGGGGAAGAGTGGTTATTAAATATTGATCTTTTGTCTGGTTATCACCAACTCAAAATCAAAGATTAATATATTACAAAGACCACTTCTAAGAGTAGGTATTACCATTTTTAGTACCTCATGATACTATTAAAACTAACTAACACTCTTATTATCTTCATAGAACCAATCAACTAGATTTTACACTAGTATCTTGAAACTTTTGTCATGATGTTCTTGGATGAAATTTTTGTGTACTCTAAGACCAACGGAGATTATATTACCCACTTGATACATGTTTTGGGGATCCTAAGGGATCACCAAATGTATGAAAAATTCCTAAAAATCCAATTATAGATATGAGAAGTTACTTTTTTTGGACATGTGATCTTAAAAATGGCATCTTAGATGATTATAAAAAGGTTTTGGTTGTAATTATAGGATAAAAACCACAAAATATGTTTGAAATTTTAAGCTTCATGGGTTTATAAAGATATTATCAGTTGTTTGTAAAGTATTTCTCAAATATTTCTTAACCTTTTACTTCTATCACCTGGAAGGGGATGAAATTTTTATGGGATTCAAAGTGTCAAGTATCCTTCGATGATATAAAGTAATGTTTGACCTCATCACCAATTCTGAATCTACTAAAGGCCGGGAAAGGCTAGTTTATTTATTATGATTCTTCAAGTGTGAGTTTGGGTTGTTTCCTTTTGGAAGGAGATTATGTGTTGTCTTATGGGTCACATAATCTTTGACCTCACAAGATGGATTATCCCACTCCTAATTTTGAATTAGAAGATCTTGTTCACACCCCTAAAAGTTAGATAAATTATCTTTTTAGGGAAAATTTTATCGTTTTTTCTAAACATTAATATTTGGGTTACATATTTTATAAAAAATACTTGAACCTACAATAGAGATGGTGGGTAGAACACCCACAATCATTTGACTTTGAAATTTCCTATACCCCGAGAAAGGGTAATGTGGTTTCTAACACCCTTATTAGGAAGTCTCATTCTTAGGCTGTGATAGAGGAAAAGGTTGAATGTCATTTTATAGGACTCTTTTCTCAGATACACTTGGGAATTAGGGAGGATGAGTCTAGTAATGTTCTGACTAGTGTTTGTTTGTAAACCTCTATCCTTGAGATGATTCTCTAGAAGTAGTAGTAGGATAATTAGTTATGAAGAATAATATATTCTTTATATGGTGGGGAGACCATTAGTGAGTGTTCTCTCTCTATGGAATGTCTTCTTTATTTCAGGAACCAGTATAATGTTCCATCGACTATGAAGAAGGATGTGTTGGGAGATTTTCATCACTATTTGGGGAACATCCACCCCGGTACTATAAATATGTTTTATGAAATGAAGCATATGTTTTTGTGGATTGGTATGAAATGGGAAATAAAAAAATTTGTATTTCAATGTACAGATTCCAATAGATTAAAGATGTGTACCAAAATCATTCTAGTATGCTTTTTCCTCTCATTGTACCAACATGAAAATGGAATGAGAATTCAATGGATTTCATTGTTGGTTTACCTCAAACCCCCAGAGGTAAGAACACCATTTTGGGTGGTGATCAATCATTTGACTAATTCAATGAAGGTTCTAGGCACATCAGAAGCACTTTGGTGAGAAATAAACCAATAAGGTTTTTTCGATTCAATGGATCGTTTGAAAAATTTTCATGATGTAAACACCATGAACACCAAAATTTTTTCACTAAATATTGACATAATAAAAGCCATAACCCAGAGAGAATATTTTCATGTTGAATTTATAATTAATTTAATTAGATATAGATAAATGATACTTGGTTTTAGAATCTTTATTCGATGTAGATTCTGATTGTAATGTCCTAACCTGGGAGAAACTAAATGGTGCATCAAGTAGGTCGGTCACATGGCCTCAAGTGGGCCTCCCCGTAAACCAAATTTTGTCGACCAGAAGTGAGGTAATGGGGTGTATGTGAAGAGACTATACCATCATATCAGAGTGAAATACAATGGTATAATATCAACAGTCAATAAAAAAAGTACTAAATCAACTAGACAAATAGAACATAACATTCAAGGTAGTAATAAATAAACAATTTCAAAGGTAATCTCATATAAAAAATGATATGTCATGTCTCTATAATAAGGAAAATAGGTATACAAGAATCTAGTACAATACATGAATCAAAATTAAAAAAGGAAAAAATAACTATCACCAGATAACATCATGAGTAAGGCTCGATCTTGTGCACCCCTAATTCTAAGAAATGAAAAAATCATGCATCTCACAATGGAAACTTGTCCTGATCCCTACCTGTATCCATGAAGTCTTTCCAAGTACCCAATGATGGCCCAAATAGGGTGTGAGATAACAATCATTAGGCCACCACCAACAATGTATATCACAAGTCCAATCTATGTAATATAAACAAAATAATTTTGAAATATATACCATAGGTATAACAGTACTAAAAGTAAAGTATTGAAATTCAATGTGATACTTTCCATACAAACATGGATATATATGAAACAATAACTGATCACCCATAAACAAGGGAAGTTTTAAAGAATAAATAAGAAAGTGATGTTGTTCAGTCTAACAACTATACACTAATAACAATACCAATGCTATATGTAACCATAGAAGAATATACACAATGGTTATGCCTTGTAATCAAGTGTATAACATCCCCATCATCCTATCTTGTATAACCCACTATCAGACCACAATGGGATGGATCCAAGGTATAAAAGGTCATGAAATCATCATCGATTCCTAGGAACATCTTAATGGAAACTCATTAAAGACTTGGGTGGAGTACATTGAGCATGTCAACAGAGTATGTCCAATGCGAGTCTAAGTAAGCTGGATCCAAGGGTTAGCAAGGCAGGTGAAATCCTACAGAACCAGGATCCAAGGAGTAAAACATGTCTAAGGCATGCACTACCACAATCAAGACCCATGTAGTAGGAATGCCCATAGTTTCCTATGGAGTCAGGATCTAAGGAGCTCATCCAAGGAATCCACTACCATAATCAATTCATCATCCCATTTCATTAAACATTTCATAAACCTTTATATTCCATGAGTTCATCCAACTCATTTCCATAAATTTTATAAAATGAATTTAAATAATCAACCAAATAAACATTATGTAATCACATGGAAATGATGTATAACATTCTCCTAATTAATCATTTGAGTCTCATTCAATTTATCAAGTCTCCCGAAACATGTGGTGAGATCACACTCACCCATAAAGGTGGTATAAAATAGTATAGATACAAAGATACACCCTATGGGTGTCCTAGGTTGGGGATAACAACCTCCAACAATCACAAAATCACTACCGGGAAGCCTAAATAGGTTCCAAACAATTCCTTTAAGGCATTAAATTATTTTTAGGGGAATCATTAGAAAGTAAGACATGCAAAACAACTGCAATAGGGCATATAAAACACCAAACCTTGAGTGAAAGGTATAGACCACCTATCGTTGGTCCATAATATAGCACTCATCCAGTATTGGTCTATGATTCAGTCTAGATCAGAAGAAAAAAGAAGAATTTATGAAAGGTTTAGAAGTAGGTCATATTAGATTGCACCTAAATAGATCCTTATATATGAAGGAAAATGAAGAATTACACAAGATGAATAAATAAATCACTGGTGTGGATCCAATGAGATAAAAAATGTTCAAATCAAGTATTCGATGAAGAAACGGTGTCCAAACTTATGATTTGGATTGAAAATAGATCAAACAATAGAAAGAACACCCCTTCTATCTACTGGAAATGAAAGGGGAGGAAGAGGTTTATGTTTTAATTAAAGTAAGGTAAAATGGTAAATTAACCCAAAAACAATGGGTCGTATGGTTTGACTATACGGTTGGACCAATCATGCACCCTTCTCTGCCGCAAGGGGAATCTTGCATGGTTCATGCACATGGTTTGACTAACTATACACAAACCGCAATGCACAACTCTTATAAAGTCTATAGAGGCCCTGCATAAGCGTGCACCATGGCTTCATGGTTTACTCAAACCATGAAGCTTCTTGATTCCCTATGTCTAGCCCTGCATGGTTGCTTCTAACCCTACAAATTGGGTTGCACGATTTTTATTAACCGTGAAATCTAGCTGTTTTTCTCCAAAAAATTAGGATTTGGGATCCAAAAAATCCCTAGACACCCCCAAACTCCTATGATCTCATTAGTCACTAACATTAGATAAAAAAAATTATTTAAATTTTAAAAAAGATCCATACCACATAGGAAAACCCACTATCTTACAATATCACCCCTTAAAGTAATTCATCCCCAAATTTCCCTTCTAAGGGTGGTCAAGAATCACATGAGAATAACTCTAGCCACTGAGCACATATGTCGAACTCCAACTCCCAAGACTTGTCCTATAAACAACCATGCTTCCATAAAACTTGTACTAGAGGAACTGACTAGACTCACAAAACCTTTGTGCTCCTGTCAATGATACTAATAGGATGATCATTGAAGGGCATATCTATCTATAATTCCACCCCATCTGAATGCAGAGTGCGATATGGGTCTGAGTGATAACGGTGCTGTTGAGATACATTTAAGATGTCATGCATGAATTGTTACCTATGAGGTAACTATAATTGATAGGCTACCAGACCAACTCTCTCTAAAATATCAAATGACCCGACATATCATGATGAAATATTACCCTATATCCCAATTTTTTTGTGTCCTAGCCTCAATGAGATATATAAAAAGACCTAATTCCTAATATCAAACTATATATTTCATCTATAGTGGTTATCATAAGATTTCTATCTAAACTGTGTATTATCCATCCACTTATTAATCAATTGGACCTGCTCTAAAGTCTCTTGCACAAGATGTTGTCCAAGTAAAGGTTCCACCCTACCTCTAACTAGCACAAAGATGATCAATATAGACTACCATACAAAGCCTCATAGGGTTCTATATGTATAATATCTTAATATGTATTATTATAGGAAAAATCAACTAGGGTTATATGCCTCTTCCAAGATGCCTTGAAATCAAGGACTCATGCTCTAAGAATCTCTTCTAAAACCTGTATAGTGTTCTATGAATGGCCATTAGTCTGAGGGTGTTATGCCATGCATAGTAGAACCTATGTACCAAAAAACCTGTACAAACTCTTCTAGAATAGAGATGTAAACCAGGCTTACCTATCTGATAAAATGGTACGAGGAACCCCATGAAGTCACACTATCTCACAGATATAAAGTCTCCTAATATCATCTTATGAGGTCTCCCTGATAAGCAGGAAATGAGATACCATCATGAGAATATCCACAAAAATCCATAAAACATCACTACCCTGAGACAACCTCATAAATCC
The DNA here is from genome assembly GCA_963277665.1 of Viscum album. NCBI lineage: Eukaryota > Viridiplantae > Streptophyta > Magnoliopsida > Santalales > Viscaceae > Viscum > Viscum album. Next base: position 1,001,361,400 of record OY728135.1, read on the forward strand.
AATTAAAAAAATCCATTGCAGTATCATCCCATTTCCACTGTAGAATAAGTAACTATTGTAATAGTCTGGATGGTCACTGATGTTCCACCTTCACCTGCGGATAGGTGGAACACCTCTTAACAAAACCAGCTACCTCATGTTTTATACCCAGAAATCAGTATTGACGGTGCAAGCCATGATACATCTTAGTGATCCTAGTGTGTATTTCCCAATATGAGGCATGAAACTCTGACATTATCTTCTCGCATATGACTTCCAGAACACAAACGTGACCATGTTTTCACAAAATTCATCCTCACCAACAATACAACCATGAGGCGGGTCCTAACCTTCCACACTCTCCCATAGGACTAGGATCTCTAAATCAAATAGTTGTCTAATCCTCACTCTATCCAAAAGAGTAGAAGTCATAGTTAAAGATAAAATAAAGGTCTGAACACAACTACACTACACCTCAAAGTGCATCCCTAAAAACAAGGCCATAAGCTACCACTCACTACTAGCCTCATGAGCTACTTGTATCTAAGTACTCTTGATCAGTGCAACAAAAACTAAATTCCCATTTTTGAGCATATAGGAAATATTGAATTCAAAATATTGTAGGTATTAAAACCACCTTCACTACCTCAGATTTATATCATGCTGTGTAAGTATATACTTGAGGATTTTTGTTGTTCATGTACACCAAAAAATTCTCTCCCAGTAAATAATGAATCTGACAATATAAGGCATGTACAACAATGGATAAATAGAGACCATTGTTTAGGTATTTACTCTTGTGTGGCCTTAAATGATGGGACCTATATTCCATGACACTATCCCCATACATCAGAACTTCTCCTAGCCTGATACCTGATGCATTGAAAAATACATTGTAGCTCATATCAAGATTAAGTAGAATCAGGACTGGCACTAAATTGAATCTTCCTTTTAGCTCCCAAAAGGCTAACTCATAGGTATCCAACTATAGAAACTTTACACCCTTATTAGTCAATCCCATAAGATGTTCTTCTAGGTGTAAGAAGTCCTATATAAAATTCCTGTAATATCTAGCCATCCCCAAGAAACTCCATCCATAAAATACATTATTGGGACACTCCTAGGAAACTATGTCTCTCACCTTCTTTGGGTCAACTGATATTCCTATCTCTAAGATAATATAACCTTGTAATTGAATCTTATTCATAATAAAGTGTCACTTAGTGAGATTAGTATATTACTGATTGTCTCTGAGTGTGTCCAAAATGATCTCAAGATGTTTGGCATTGTTGTGTCGATTGTGAGAATACAACAAGATATCATCCAAAAATACCACCAAAAACAAATCCAGATAAAGATGTAAAACCAAGTTCATCAATTTTATAAAAACCATTGGAATATTTATGAGACCAAATGACATAACCAGATACTTTTATAGACAATACTTACTATGAAAGGCTATATGAGGTATTTCTGTAGGTCAAACACATACTTGGTAATAACCCGACCTCAAATCAATCTTTAAGAAAACCCATGCTCCTTAGACTTGGTCAAAGAGATCATCTATCCATGGAAAGGGAAAACAATTCTTAACCATCAATTAGTTCAATTTTTGATAATCCACACATAGCATGAGGGTACAGTCTGTCTTTTCCACAAAAAGGATCGATGAACCCCATGGAGAAGTACTGGGTCGTATAAACCCCTTTAACTCAAAGTCCTCTAACTACCTCTTGATCTATTTCAACTTAGTATTACATATACTATAAGGAGTAATGTATACCGGTTTATATCCTGGTACTAGATTGATAGAGAAATCCACCTCTCTCTTAGGTGGTAAACTAGAAAATTCATCCAGGAAAACATCCCCCAAAAATGATCAACCATTGGAGGAAAGTTCACCTAACACATTCACTGGACATCCTAATATAAACTAATAATATGAGCTATCATCTTAACCATCCCACAATGCTTTGGTACATCTTGGATCTCCTGGACATCCCATTCACCCTTTTGAATAAAAACACCACCCTCTAGTGATGTGAAGGTCACCCTCTGGTGACAAAAATCGATATGGGCTTGATAAGAAACTAGCCAATCCATCATGAGTATGATTTAAAACCCTTTTATCTTGAGTAAAAAAATATCCCAAAAAAAGTGACACCCACCAACCTCAAGGTTGAACTCCCTACACTAGTGTACACCCTCTGTTCTAATCCCCAATAGAGTATCCAAGGTTATAACACCATCAGAAAACCTAACAACAAGCATGAGGCTCTCCACAACATGTAAAAATATAAAGTTATGAGAAGAACCTATATAAAAAAGAGTAGTTAATAGAGTATAATATAATAATATCATACCTCTCACCATAGATAGTCTGGAACTCCACTCCTCAGGTGTAGGTTGTACAAAATATATCTGACCTAAACCGCAACCCTGTGAAACAACCTCACTACCCAGAGTAGGATCACTCTACTATCTAGGTACATCTGGTTCCTAGATACCCAGTCCATGAATACCCCCTCTGCCTTAATTATAGGTACTACACCACCTTCTATCCTAACATGGAGCTATAAATCCCACACCCAAACCTAGAATTTGATCAGATCCCCTTCCACTAACTATTGGAGGGAAAGTCTTGTAAAAACATTGTATGTGGCCCATGCTACCACAAGCTCAACACTCAAAAGGGTATTAATCAAAATGATTCTTCGTATGCCTCCATATTCAAAAGTGATTTTAGAAAATAGATCTACCTTCACTAATGAACTTGCTAGTAATCCCCTCTTGAGAAGCCTCAAAATGGAACTTCCTGCCACTGGAAGCCTAACCACCAGGTCGAGTGGATAAAATACCCTACTCTATGCCCCGAACTTCCTTAAAGTTTTGATCAGTAATAAGTGCCTAACTCATTATCTCTATAAAATCAGTCAACCAAAACAGATTGAACTATGATCAAACAATATTCACGAGACCTTCCTCAAAGCATCTCTTCCTTTATGGATCATCAGCAAGATAAATCAGTGAAAAATGATGAATCTCAAGAAAGTGTTCCAAATACTCCATAATAGTCATAGATACTTTCTCCATATGAATAAACTCATAGGACCTTTCAGATCATAGGGTTTTAAGTAAAAAATTAGTCATAAAAACTAGATTAGAAATCCCTCCAAACCATATCTTAGAGCATATCAGTCTGGTTCAAAACATCCCACCCACTCTTAGCTACTCCCTGAAGCATATATATCATGAGATTCAATCTGATCTTAGGAGGTGTCTCCAGTTTCTCGAAATTAAAAAACTATATCAAGCCATAGATCAGCAGCATGTGTACCTATATCAGTCGAAAAAATGGGAGGATGCTACTATTGGAACACACACGTCAGCTCTTCCATAAAGGAGGTAGGCTGCAGTGCTCCTTGAACTATCTGCATAAAGTGTATAAAACTATAATAAAACTATGCCTTAGAACCCATATCTAGTTCAATCACTGATGCCAAATCTAGAACAATAGGATTATCTATTGGTATCCCATGGGCCACCACTTTTGAATCATGGTTGGTGCCACCCTCCTAGTGCATGATTGGAAGTCATCATGGTGGAATGTCTCTACAATGTCAAACCCACACCTCATAAAATATCAATAATGAAAATATCATAGATAAAAGATTAATAAAGGTAAAATCATTCCTATAAATAGATCCCACCCCTCTGCTTGCTTATAAATCTAGGGATGGGTAAAAAGAAACAGTCGTAAACATCATTAGAGACACTACCTACTACCCACTCTAAAGCTAGTTCTAGACCAAGTTCTCTATTTCACCATTTCAATTTCAATTTATTCATATTTATTTTAAAATTATATTTGAATGGTTGAACCAAATCATTCTCCAATTTCGATCCATAAGGTCCCATATACGTCATGAACTGAAATATGACATCCAATTAATCCAAACCATAACACCTTCCAATCCATGTGACTAATGGTCCATGAATCAACATACCATAGTTGACTACATAGGGTGTTTGCTGTAGCCTAAGAAAGAAAACACTGTTTAGGTTATGGAAAAAACCCTAAGTACCAACTAAGTTTCTCAATTACTGACAAAAATAATTTATCAAACAACATGTATATCACCCAAGGCACACATAATAATGGCATTCAACAAAGCAATTCATCCTATATGGCATAAAATAATGAATGACATGTGAATTCTAACAGGTTCTTAAATGATGCATGAGATGGAATACCCTTATCTCATTGGGTAATAGTAAAATAAAATCATCAATCATATCAAAAATAGAATCATATATCAACTGGGTCACCCAACGGTGGAATCAAATCAACTGTAATAGGTAAAATCTAGAAAAATATGTTCAGTTCTAGGAAATTTAGATTTTTCCTATACGTGGGTTAGCTACTCCTAAGAAAATATCATTAAAAAATCTCAAAAAATTCCTAATATAATTTATATTATCTCAAAATAGTAAATCTAGAAAAGAAATATCTTATGTCACTTTGTAACATCTTGACTCGGGAGAAACTAAATGGTGACCTGAGCCGGTGGGTCATATGGCCTGAAGCATGCCTCCCTGTATGCCAGAGGATCCCAACAAGCAGTGAGGGACTAGGGTGTGTTTGTGGGGAGACTATGCCCTCATATTAGAGTGAAAGGTTGTGGTATAATATCAACATTTAAGGTAGGAATAAATAAACAATTCCAAAGTTAATATCATATATATAATGATACGTCATGTCTCTATAAGTAGGAAAACATGTATACAAGCATCCGATACAATAACTGAATCAAAAGTACAAAAAGGCCAAAATAACTATCTCCAGATAGCATCATGATCAAGTATTGGTCTTGTTCTCCCCAACTTCTAATAAATGAAAAAATCAAGAACCACACAATGGGAACTTTCCCTACTCCCTACTTGCATCCATGATGTCTGTCCAGGTACCCAACGGTGCCCCGTAAAGGGTGTGAGATAACACTCAATATTACACCATCAATGGTGTCAATAACAAGTCCTTTTTTGTAATATAAAAAAAATTAGTGTGTAATATATACCATAGGTATAACAGTACTAAAAGTAAAGTATCAAAATGCAACGTGATCTTGTCTAGAAAAACATGGATCCCTGTGAAACAATAACTGATCTCCCATAAACAAGGGTAGTTGTAAAGCATAAAAAAGTAAGTGATTATATCCCATATAACAACTATACACTGATACCCATACTAGAGATATCCATAAAAATATCCACAACAACCACACCATGCAATAAAGTTTATAACATCCACACCATCCTATGCTGTGTAACCCACTTTTAGACTATGAAGGGTTGGATTCAAGGTATATAAGACCAAGGAATCCTTATCGAGTCCCAGAAACATCTTGATGGAAAATCGATAAAAACTTGGGTGGACTCCAATTATCATGTCAATAAAGCATGTCCAATGAGAGTCTAAGAAAGTCGGACCTAAGGGGTAACAAGGCTCGTGTCATCCTACAAAATCAGGATCCTAGGCGGAAAACATGTCTAAGGAATCCACTACCACAATCAAGACCCATGGAGTGGGAATGTCCATGGCGTCTTATGGAATCAAGATTCATATATATCATCCAAGGCATCCACTACCATAGTAAATTCATCATCTCATTTCATTAATCATTTCACAACCCTTTATATTCCATGAGTTCATCCAAATCATTTCCATAATTTCTATAAAATCCATTTAAACAATCAACCAAATAAGAATCATGTAATCAAATAGAAAAAAGGCATAAAATTCACCTAATTAATCATTCAAGTATCATTCAATTTATCAATGTTCCCAAAACATGTGGTGAGATCACACTCACCTAGAGAGGTGGTAAAAAATAGGGAAGATATAAAGACACACCCCATGGGTGGCCTAGGTTGGGGATAAAAATCTACAAAACCCACAAAAGATCTAGTGGGAAACCTAAAAAGGTTTCAAAAAATTCATTCAAGGATTTTAGTTAATTTAAGGGGAATCATCGAAATTTTCGGGGTGAGATACAACTACAAAAGGGAATATAAAACACCAATACGATTTTTTATTTATCAGAATAAAAATGAATAACAAATAAAAATCATTGAAATAGGTCATATTATCTTGCACCTAAATAAGCCCATCGATACAAAGGAAAATGAAGAATGACACAAGATGAATGAATAAATTACCAGTGCGGATCCAATAAGATAAATAGTGATTTAATCAGGTGTTGAATTAAGAAAAAATGTAAATGTCTATGATTTTACTTGAAAATGAATCACATGGGATAAATAACACCACTCCTATTCACTAGTAATAAAAGGAGAGGAAGAGGTTTAAGTTTTAATTGAAGTAGGGGAAAAATGGTAAATTTTTCCAAAACACTTGGTCTCATGGTTTGGCCACATAGTTGGAAAAAATGTGCACCAACCATGCACCCTACTATGCCTCAAGGGGAACCTCACAAGGCTCATGAACATAGTTTGTCTAACCATGTGAAAACCATGCTACAAGACTCTACTAAATTCTTTAGAGCCCTTTCATGGGCGTGTGCCCCTAGCTACATGGTTTCCTCAAACTGTACAACCTCTTGGTTACCTCTGTCTATCCCCACATGGTTACTCAAAACCATTAATCTTGGATCACATGGGTTCTACTAACCATGCGACTTGGCTTTTCTCTCTCTCCAAAAGTTGGGCTCTAGGCTCTGAAAAATCCCCAGACACCCCTGAAACTCTCATGATCTCATTATCCACTTGCATTATATCAAAAACACACAATTAAATTGAAAAAATACATACCTTGTAAGAAAACCCATGATATTACATTGATTATCCTGAAAACTCCCTTTTTGATTACCATTATTATGCTAGTAAGATCTAAGTGTAGAATCTATAGTTGTGATACACACATGTTTCTTTGATCTCAGAGTGACACCAGTGGAATGTTGGGTTCTAACATGATGAATCTATCATCTTGATCTATTCAATATACTTCAGGATTTAAGGTTTCTCTATTGATATTATTGTTATTAATAGGAAGAGATAAAGAGGATTTTGAGATAGAAGTCCATTGTATGCAATGATTCTCAATTATCATTTTTTTTATTTTTTATTTTTTTATTTTTTAATTTTAAAATTTTTCAATTTTTCAATTAACCCTACAAAATAGACATAATTATCTATTTATAGTGTTAGGATTTATGTTAAAATATTTTTTAATTTCATGAAGACCCTTAAATAATATAATAAACCATCCTTGACCCCATTCCATATAATAATAATAATAATATTTTTATGGTGTGTGCTAACTGGAACAATGATAGATATTATTTTACCAGCTTACAAACTAATATTTATCACTGGACATGATCTTGTTCCAATCAGATTCCTCATCATTTATTTAATACCCAAATAAATATTTAATCAAATATTTATTCATAAATAAATATTTTTTACCATTAAAATATGAATAAAATTATTCTTTAGCATTGAGAATAATATTTATTCCATTAATTTAATTCAAAAAGAATTTAATCAAGATCAATGGAAACACTTAGCATGTGATCCTCTAGGATTATTTCTCATTAGCATTAGGCGCTCTTGCTTAAAGTTTAAGATTACTATCTAGAAATGGTTCAAGGAACTTAGGATAAAGAACTTAATGTTGCAATATCAATTACCACATACGAATGCTCACTATGTAATATAATCCATCTCTCACAATATTTCTTTAATAAATTTTCACATATGTGTCATCAACCTCTATTCATGATATGTATTTCTTTTACTATCTAAAATAAGCATGTCGTTACACCATGACCATGGAATTTAATGTGATAGTTTTTTTTAAATCAAAGTGATGAGATATAAACTTCTATAAATATAAGAGGGAAAAATCCTTCCTCAACTTATTAATTAATAACACACCAATAATGACACACCCAATGTATCCAACTTCTCCATGAATCGTTGTCATAATGGTATACAAAATACATCTAAGTGAATGAGTCATGAAATGAATTAATAATAATATCAGATACTAAGGACCATTAAATATGCTCAAATATAGGAATATCATATGGCACATAAACATGTAGAATTCCTATTAGCGAGTTTGTTCTCATAATCTACCGTATTGGGGATTACTAAGTGAAAAAATTATGAGAAGAAGTTTCATTATCTTACGAGTACTCACACTAGAAAAGAAATATTCTATGTGTCCCATCATAGTATTTCATCTAACCATAAAACTATATTTAATAATATTATCATAGCACTTCAAGGTTCTCATCATATCGGGGAACTGCTATGACTGTATCAATGCGACTGATACTCTAGGACAATATTACATTAAAGTCATGCGGATCAATGAACAATATGTAATAAGGTGTTTTTATTAATATTAAAATATTAAAATATACATGTAATCCAAAGTACAAACAATTTTTTATAAAACACCAAATCCAACAAACTCCAACTTGGACAAGAACCAACTGCCTATGACATTTAGTATGTAAGACCTCACATGATGATCAAGTTTCTATCAAGTTAAGGATTTAGTCAAGGGGTCCACCACATTTTCTTCTGTAGATATTCTTCTCACTATGACTTAACCACTTTGAGAAAAACACCTCAAGATATGACACTTCTGAAGTTTATGCTTCATCCAATGATATGACCTTGGATCCTTTAAAAGGTCCACCACTGTAGTATTATCATAATAGAGTGTGATATGATATTTAATACTAGATACCATTTCAATATATTAGATGAAGTTTCATATTGAAAATTATTCTTTAACTACTACATAATTCACAATATACTTATAATATTTTGTATAATGTATGACCACAACCTTGTTTGAGATCTTCCAGCTCACAAAACCTCCATTCAGAGTGAATATGTATTCTATTTGAAATTTTAGATCATCTTGATCTATTTAGAAATTAGAATATGTATATACTCTATTGAATAGTCCCCCATCTTTTTCATATACTAGAAACACCACCTTAGTAAACCTTAGATACTTAAGGATATTCTTGAATTCCATCTAATGGAGGTCACCTGGATCATCTTGATATCTTTCTTCCACACTCAAGGCATAAGATACATATATCCTAGTACATAGAATAACTTACATGAAATAACCAATCTTAGATTCATATGTAATCCTTTTCATCGTTTATCTTTCATAATGGGACTGAGGAAACATTTTCCTAGAAAGATAAATGCCATGTGAAATTGGAAACAATCCCCTCTTAGACTATTCTATACTAAATCTCTCCAGTATCTTGTCAAAATATGTACCTTAAATTAGACCGATAAATATCTTGGATATATAATAATGGATCTTAATGACAAGAATATATGATTCCTCACCTAATTCCTTCATGAAGAAGCATTTATTCAATCAGTCTTTAACAGTCTGTAAAATGGTATTTTATTTCTAATGAGTAGTATGTCATTGACATATACTATTAAGAAAATAACTACACTCCCATTAAACTTCTTATAGACATAAGGATTACATAAATTCTTTATGAAACCAAATTCCATTTTGGATTTTATCAAATCAAATGTTCCATTTCCTGATTTATTTCTTTAATCAATAAATTGATATTTGAAAATTTCATACCTTTTTGGATTCCTTTAGAGTGAAAACCCTTCAGGTGGTGTCATATAGACATATTTCTTAAGGTTCCTATTATAGAAGTTTTTTTAGTATCCATTTTCTAAATCTCGTAGTCATGGTAATCATTATTGGAAAGTATAATTTTTATGTATTTTATCATAGAAAATAGTCAAAAGGTTTCATCATATCGAATACCATGACTTAGTTTGAACCCTTTTACAACTAGTCATGCATTATAGGTAATGACTTGTATATCCACGTACATTTTATTCATTAATACCCATTTATAACCTATATTCTTTAAATACACTAAAGGATCTTCCAAAATATAGACTTGGTTTTCGTAAATGAAACCCATTATAGAATTCATAGATTTTTTCCATTTCAAAACATATATGCCACTTTCTACTTCCTTGTAGGTTACCAGTTCATTATTATCAAATAATAATGAGCCACTATCCTCAGCGAATGGATAAATATATCATTTGGTTATCTAACCTATATTGTACTCCTATGTAGTACTTGTTTCTATGAAACTTATTCTTCTATAGGGATTTGTGTAATCTATTTCTATGAAAACTATTATGTATATTGAGCATAGATTTCATCAAAGCATATCTCACTCCACTATCTCTTTCAGTTATGTGACACCTTCATTAAATGTGGAATGTATGCTAACAAAAATTTTCATTTATATAGGTTCATATAGGTGATATCATTTAGTTTCCTTAGTATACCCTATAAAGATACACATAGTGACTCAGGGTGAAAGTGTTTTTTGCTAGAAATATCCTTAAAAAATACTTTGCAACCCCAAACTCATATATGAAATAACATGGGTTTTTTCTATTCCAGATATGATATGGAATGTCAATTGATGGTTTATTTGGCACTTAGTTTAGTATGTATGCTTCTGTTTGTAACGCATATCCCCAAAAGGATAATGGAAGAATCACATGACTCATCATTGATCTCACCATGTCCAACATGGTTTATTTACTCCTTTTGCTTATTTCTCTCCAACGAGGCGTATAAGGAGGACTGAGTTGAGATAAAATCACAAAATACCATAGATAATTAATTATTTCTTGATTAAGATATTCACCACGGTGATCTAAAAATAGTTTCTTATTCTTCTTACTAGATGGTTCTCAAATTCATTCTTGTATTACTTGAATCTTTCAAAGGAATCTGACTTATACCTCATTATTTATGCATATCCATATATACTAAAATCATATGTAAAATTTATAAAGTATGAGTACCCACCACTTGATTTAACTGAAATGGTCCACACACATTAGTATAAAATAATTTAATAATCTCTTTGGACATTTCACATTTTCCACTAAATTGGGATTTGGTCATTTTTCCTTGAAATCATGCATGGCACAAACTAAGTGTTTTTAGTTCAAAGGAATATAAATATCCATATTTATATAATTTATTTATATTATTTTAATTTACATTACCTAGTCAGTGATTCTAAAGTCTGGTGTGGTATGATTTATGTGAGTTAGTTTTGTTATAAATTTCCATTAATTGGTTCATGTAATCCAACATATAAATACCACTATTTAAATGTTCCTTACCATAAAAAATTCCATCCTTGTGAAAAAAGAAAAATTTATTCCCAAATTTGAAAATAAATCCATCAGTATAAAGTTTAGATATAGAAATAATGTTGTTGGTAACATATGACACATAATAATAGTATTCAAAACCAAGATCATTCCCATCGACAATGTGAGGTGGTAGTACTATATAGTCATAATAGCATGTCTAATCCATTGGATTCTCATATATATACCTCCCATAGATCAATTTTATTGAATCTAATTAATCCCTATATTTTAATACATATGTGATTACCACAAGATATATCTAATAAAAAATTTGTATAAAAAGATAAATTTTACTCGATAAAATACATACCTGAAGCTTTAACTTTATTCTTTTCCTATGTGTAGTTTTTATTATAGTGTCCCTTCTTTCCACACATGAAATAAACAAAATCCTATTTCATTTCCCATCCCTTGATTCTTCTATTCTTAGAAGGGAATTTTGAAGACTCTTTGGACTTAGAACACTTTACCTGAACTTTCCTTTTTTCCCCATAGGAATAGAAGGATTTTGATGCTTCGTCTCTATATCAATTTGGTGAAGAAATGTTATAAGATCTAGAGGATACTTCTCAATGTTTTTTCATATTGAAATTCACAAAAAGTTGGATAATATTTAAGGAAGTGATGAATGAATGAGATCAATGCATGATTATTTAAGAAATTTAAACCCAAGAACCTCTAAGAGATCAATGTAGACAATGAGTTTGACTACATAAGGCCCATATGGCTCACTTTATCCAAGAATAATTTGAAATAATTCCTTAGATATCTCAAATAATTCATGTCCATCCCTATCCTGGTATAATCCAAGGGGATTCTCAAGAATTCTATAAGAATCCTTGTTTTCATGTGACTTCATGAGTCCTCTAGGCATGGATGATAACATTAAACACTGAAATTTTACCGAGTCACTCATGTTTTTATCATAGAAATTGAACTCTTTATCAATCATGTCCTTTTCAGGTAGATTAGGAAGTGATGATTCTAGCACTTAAGATTTCTGTTCATAGAACAACACAACCCAAAGGTATATGAACCATTATTGGAAGTTTCTGCTACTAAGGAGATGGTCTTTCCATAATATTGATCATAAGGATCATGTGGATGAAGAGATTTCCATTTTTATAAAATATTAAAATAGGATATTATTAGTACTTTTCTTGATTACAAATTATATGAGTCATAATAATAAATATTAATTTTATTAAGTATCTCACCATTTTATCAAGTATTAATGGATCACACCATTGAATTTATAATGTCTCACAAATCAAGATATTCTAGTGTAAAGGATCCATATTTCAATTATTTATGATCCAAAATATGGATATGTAAACAATAAGAAGATATTTCTATAAGTATTCTTCCCAACTATAAACTAGTTGTTCCTTGATCTATTTTGTGGGCTCCCCAATTCTGAAATCCTAACTAGTATTTCCTCAACAGTTTCCTCTAAATTTGTATTCAATAAAATATGTCCATTAAATTCAATATAAGTTTGATTAAGTCAATCCATCATATTATTTAAGACACCCCAATGATTAAAAGTTCCCCAACTACAACCCAAACCAACAATTTAACTATAGTTTCATCATAATCTAGATGATGGAAGGCATAATAAATTAATATTAACTTGGTGGATTTGTTTTATTATTCATAAATATTTTGTGTTTTATCCTTTACACATCTTTTTAATATCAGGTATATTTTACTTAAGTGAGCAACCATGATTTGATTAAATATTTATGTATAACCCATTTATTTAAATTCCATATTTTCATATTTTTTCATTTATTTATGTGATCTTGGTCTTGCATCCATAAAATAAATAATGTATAAGACATAAATAAATAAGTAAATAAATGACCTGATCAAGATCTTATCTAAATATTGATTTATTGAGGGGATAATAAATCAACCTATAACATAGGGGAAAATTCATTATTCCAGTCTTGGAACAAGTTTCATCATTACACCTGTAACATCCCAGTTAAATAATGAATAAGAAATATTTCATATATATTAATATTTGTGAATTAAATATTAATTTTACTTTAAAAGGGTTTCTATGTTCGATAGCGTACCCGATACGCAACAACAGATTTCTTTGAAATCTTATGTTGCACACTAATAATATAATATTATTATTTTAAATGGTAGTTAACTCCTAGTCATTGTATTAGAGGGAATGAAGAAAACTAACTACAATATGATTATACATGATTGTTAAATATATTTACATTATCCAATAAAAATTTAGAGGCTTAAAATGTGAATGAATCTAATTTTAAGCATAATTTACATTAAAAGGTCGATTTACCGCCTTTTAATGGAGAACCCTATTTAAATATAGTTTTGGTCACTTTAATACATTCTATTTGACCAAATAAAATCCTTCTTTATAATGGGGACATCAAAATTTACTTTGTGTAAATTTTTGGAATTTTTCTGATAAAGTTCATTTTTTAATGAATAGTGTAAATATTGTATTTTAATTCAAAACAATGTTTTAATCTAATTTATTTATATGGTTATATTATATTCTTAATTGGTTTTAAAGGTTAATTAGAATATATTTTTATCATTTAATACAATTTTGGTCATTGGAATTAATTTCACTTTGAAATTAGACATAAACAAGTGTCAATATTTTGATAGTTATTATTTCTTAAAAACACGCTATTTGTTTTAACAATGGGAATTAATTTTAAATTAATTAACGTGAATTTTATGTTTAGAATTTGGTAAAATAGACATCATTTTTTAATTTAGAATATCAAATAATTATTAGGCTAAATTTTTGGTATTTTTCTGAAAAACTTCAATTTTTTATGAATAGTGAAACCACTTAATAGTAGTTAAAAAAACTGACTTTTTCATTTAAATGAAAATTTATCACTTCTGTGAATTGAATTTCGAAAATCCAACATACATGGTTTTTATTAGTGAGTAAAACGTGGTTCAATAAGATTAAAATAATTTTTAGTGAATAGTAACTTTTGACTTTTATTTACCGCGGTTAAAGGTAAATAGGGCAATTCAAGGTAAAAAGAATATTATAATAATTCAAAATTAACTTAACACTTGTTATAAACTTATTGGATGAGTAATTTCCAACCATGGGAATCCTTGGGTCGATTTTGAGACCCCATGGATCCACTTATGAATGATAATGACACTTTAGATTAATTAATTTAATGTAAAGGCAAAAATGACATAAACAAAACACTTTTAGTAAATTAATTTTTATATAGTGTTATATAAGGAATATTTTTGTCTATAAATATTAATTGAAAATATTAAAATATTTCCTACATGATAGTATTTTTTTATAATTTTTAGACATCGAATAACATAAATTATTCATGACACAATAATGATACAATATTTACCTCATTAATAAATGATTTAAATAAATAAGATTATAATGATTAAAATATTATCCAAAACATGTCCAATTATGATTGGATGATTTTATTACGATCACGAGTCATCTTATCTTTGACTATAATGATTTTTGGACCTTTAGAAACTGAATATCATTATATAATAAAATAATAATTTCACACTTTCCTAAAGAGCCCCTCCTCTCCCTTATAAAAGGAGACCACTTCTAACCAATTCCTAACACCTCTAAAGCCTTTTGGATCATTCAAACTCTAGACAATTAAGCTCCCTACATCCCTGTACTCCTCCTAGAAGCCTTATGTTAGGAATAAGGCACTTCAATAAGTCCTTTGGATAAAACCAAAGGGAGTTACCCAAATTAAATGTAACAGTTTCTCTTAAATTGTTTACTTTTATTTTACTTATCCAACCCTAAAATCTTTTTATTACTTTATTTTGTGACAAAACCAGTATCCTAAATATACTAGTATGTTGTTATGAGAAGTATTATAACTACACTTACACACACCTCTATCTAATGGATGATGAACATAATGTTTCTGTGGATGGAAAACTAACGCCTCACGAAACAATGATTGTTCAAATATCTCCAACCACCTCTCATGGTGGCCATTATGATGGAAATGTATTTATATATGATATATATTATGTTTATGTTTTATTTATGATTTTGTATTTTCCATTTATATCACTCATTTATGGTTTCCATAGTGTGTAAATACAATAATCTCATTTGAGGAAGTGCGGACTACCGCCCCCTCAAAGTGATGTGACTCATTAATGCCTTATGTGGGATGTATAAAGGATAGAGTAAATGATATTATATATGATATTATACTGGAATTATAATATACCTATGTATCATTATGTTTTAATTCCATTAAAATAATAAATAGAAATGAAAGTAACGTTCATGCGTACGTACGACTTACCGTCTCCATGAACGTTGCATTTCATTTCTTACCTTCAAATGTTATGTACTATTATAAATACATGTATATACTGGATATATATGATATATATTATATCTAAATCATGAATACCATTCTGGATATAATGTACTATTGACCATATGGACAACTTGTAAATATAAGGTGTTCATTTTTGACTCAAGTACCAAATATCGGCAAAATGAACATTATCAACTTAAATGATTACATAATGTTTATAACATGGTAATAAGTGATATAAAAGGAATAATAAACTTGAAAAAGGTTCTTAATCAAGTAGAAATTAACTTTATTTTATTATTCAGGATATTAAAGAACGAACAGATCAAGTCAGACACGAGGTAAGGGACTTCGTCTCAATCTCCTTTCATTGAGGCATATTTAGTTTTATACATGACTTTATTTTATACGGTGTATAAACCCCTTTTAATTTTCATTTCATTCAAATGGAATCTTTTTATACGAAGTGTTTTACTAAATGACAAAAAGGAATGTTTTTTTAAGTAAGCGGTGACAATGACCTTTCCGCCGCCACGAGTATTATTTGATCTTTGGCTTCCTTAACAAGACGAAATGTTTTTAAAAGAAAAAATAAATAACATATACTCTTTTTACGTATTTTGGTATTGAAAATGATTTTGTGAATGGATTTATTATTTCAATATCTTGAAATGATATTTTATTATTATAATGTGGAAATATTATCTTTCCTTTATGCTTATGTTATGTGTTATGATCATGTTATGGTTCTTGGGCATTATTTACGTATATGGGTGGTTCCGTGATAAACTTGGGGTGGGTGAGGCTGAGATAGCTCTCCAATGCATTGGGTAATATGACAGAGGTAAATGTGAATGTTTCTCCTAAGAGATTTAGGGAATATACTGTGACGGGTATTCCAAAGTAACTCCTTATGTAGCTGTGATGGCTACAATGTAAGTATGATATGGATGCCACAAGTTACCTTTATGATTTATGATTTCTATGTGTTATTCATAAAATCTTATGATTTCATGAGGTATGTAAAAGAGTGCATGTTTTTTATGAATTTATGAACACATGTTTTCTTTCTATGATTTATAACCCTTACTGAGATTTTTATGCTAATCCCATGTTTTGAAATGTTTTCACAGGACTTAAAGATGAATAGGGTCAAGTATGGGATCAAGGAAAAGTCATTCTGTCTAAAACATGGAACTAGACATGCCTCTTTTTTTCAAGAGTTTTTATTTTATGAAAAAAATGGAAACTGTGTAGAAGTGTCTACTTTTTAATCTTTTGAGATGTAATAGTTATGTCCTAATTCTCTAAAACTCTAAACGTGAAAATATCCTCAATGTGAATTATTCATTTAATTCAATATTATGTAATGTTTAAGTCCAGGTCCTTATATTTGGTATCAGAGGTCAGTTTAGATAACTTTAGGAGTTAGGGTATTGTTAAATAAATGTCCATTAAATAATTTATGTTAATATTGAAATCATATAGCATTTACAGATTACCATGTTGCTTCGCCTAAGATATTTCTATGTTCATAATGGTTTTCCGTAGAGGAAACATGGCAGCTATGTTGGGACAACATCAGGAGGAAGACAACCTTCCAAATCAGCAACCATAGATGGTCGGAATTGGAACTGAACAGTTTTTTGCAGTGATGGAACATTTGACTCAGGATATAAATGGTGGTGGTATCCATGTACGAGATCATCCAGATCAACCACAAAGGAACATGTCAGTAGTAGAGCATTTCATGAGGCAACATCCCCCATCATTCAGAGGATCATCTGATCCGGTGCTAGAATAAGGGTTGATTAAAGAACTAGAAAAGATTTTCGATGTCATGGGTTGTTCAGAACATCAAAAGGTTAGTCTTTCTGTTTACCGTTTTGAAGGTGAAGCTGATTAGTGGTGGTCGACGGTGAAAAATATCAGGGATAGTGAGGAGATTGATGCTCTTGATTGGGATGAATTCAAAGGTATGTTTCTTGAGAAATATTTTCTTAAGGTGGTTCGTCTTAGGATGGAAAAACAATTCCTGGAATTAATGCAAGAGGATGACTCAGTGGCTACTTATGAAGAAAAATTCACTTGACTGGCAAGGTATGCTCCAAATTTCATACGAGATCTTGATAGTAAAATCAACCGTTTTTACTCAGGATTAAATCCAAAGTATCGAAGGGTTTTAGCTTCTCGTGAGTTCAAAAGTTATGAAAAACTTGTTCATTGTGCGGAGAATGTGGAAATGGTGTTTGCCGATGATCAGGTGTTCTTTGAAAAACAACAGAATAAGAGGTCATGGTGGCAGACAAAAGGGAATAACTCTTCAAAAAAGTATGATGGTGAGAAACTTAAGTTTACAGTTTGTGAAAATTGTGGTGAAAATCATGCCAGGGAATGTCTTTTGAATTCTGGTAAGTGCTACCGATGTGGTAAAATGGAACATAAGGCACGTAATTGCACTGAAAAAGATCAGGGTAATGGTAAGACAAAATATGATTTACAATCAGTAAGATATTTTAAGTGCAATGAAATGGGTCATTATGCAAATGAGTGTCCAATAAAGAACTCAACTGAGGGAAAGCAGCTAGACTACAAGCAGAAAGGAATGGTGAAATCCTTCTCAACTACTTCAGAAGATGTTGGTCCATCAAATGAAGTAGTATCAGGTATACTGTTTGTTTGTTCAGATTATGCCAATGTGGTGTTTGATTCATGGTCTACACACTCTTTCATTTCTGAGAAGTTTTCTTGTAAATTGGGAATTCCATATCAGGGTATGAATACTGAACTTATGGTAAAAACAACTCGAGGAAATGTTGAGACCAAAATAAACTATAAGAACCTTCTTGTCCTTGTGTGTATAAAGAATCTACCTGCAAACCTTATTGTTTTGCCTCTAGTAGAGTTTGATGTTATTTTGGGCATGGATTGGCTATCTGTTTATCATGCTAAGATTGACTGTAGAGATAAAGAGGTTTCTTTTCAGAAATATTTAATGTTTTTGTACAATAATGAACCCTTTCGTTTGATAACATATCAGGAATCTGAGAAACTAGTAAAAGATGTAAATGAATGTTACCTTGCACATATTGTTGAAAATAAAGGAACTGTTCAGATTAATGATGTGCTAGTGGTAAATGAGTACCTTGATGTCTTTCTTAATGAGTTGTCTGGTATTATACCAGATCGAGAATTTGAATTTACTGTTGAATTAGTTCCTGATGCTAATATAATTTCAAAACCCCCATATCGAATGACTCAAATTGAACTTTTAGAGTTAAAGAAGCAATTGCAGGAGTTATTAGATAAAGGTTTCATTCGACCTAGCACATCAACATGGGGTGATCCTGTCTTGTTTGTTAAAAAGAAATATGGTTCAATGATACTTTTCATTGATTATAGAGCATTGAATAACATCACTGTTAAGAACAAGTATCCTTTGCCTCATATCGATGATTTGTTTGATCAGCTCTAGGGAGCTCAGTATTTTTTGAAGATTGACTTGAGATCGGGGTACCATCAGTTGAAAGTAAAGGAAGCAAACATTCCAAAGACTGCATTTCATACTAGATATGGCCATTATGAATTTTTATTTATGACTTTTGGTTTAACCAATGCAACTACTTTATTCATGGATCTTATGAATAGAATTTTCTGTGAGTTCTTGGATAAGTTTGTGGTTGTATTCATTGATGATATTTTGGTTTATTCCAAAAGTAAGGAGGAACATGAAATTAATTTAAGGGTTGTCTTGAAAACATTAAAAGAAAAGAAACTTTATGGGAAATTCAGAAAGTCTGAGTTTTGGTTACAACAAATTTATTTCCTTGGTCACATTGTTTCAAAAAATGGAATAACTGTTGATCCTGCTAAAAAAAAGTTTTTGAAGAATGGTCAAGACCCACAAATATAACCGAGATCCATAGTTTTCTTGGTTTGGAAGGTTATTACTGGTGGTTTGTTGAAAATATTTCACGGTTATCTAGTCCAATGACTAAGTTAACTTGAAAAGGTGTTAAGTTCATCTGGACAAAAGAATATGATGATTGTTTTTAGGAATTGAAAAGAAGATTGGTGAATGCTCCAGTTTTGGCCCTACCTTCCAAAAATGGTGAGTTTGTTATTTACAGTGATGCTTCGTTGAAAGGAATTTGATGTGTCCTTATGCAGAATGATCTGGTAATTGATTATTCTTCACATCAGTTGAAACCTCATGAGTTAAATTACCCTGCACTTGATTTGGAATTAGCTACTGTTGTTTTTGCTTTAACAATTTGGAGGCATCATTTGTATGGAGAAAAATGTGAAATATATATTGACCACAAAAATTTAAAGTATGTATTAACTCAAAAAGAATTGAACATGAGACAGATGAGATGGCTGGAATTAATTAAGGATTATGATTGCACGATCCATTACCATCTGGAAAAAGCAAATAAAGTGGCTGATGCTTTGAGTCAAAAAATTAACGCTTCATTAACCATGCTACGTTTAGAACGAGATCCTTTGGTTTTTGATTTGATGAATTGTGGAATAAAAGTTGTTGGTGCAGGAAATTCTTCTATTTTGTATCAG
This sequence comes from Viscum album, assembly GCA_963277665.1. Taxonomy (NCBI): domain Eukaryota; kingdom Viridiplantae; phylum Streptophyta; class Magnoliopsida; order Santalales; family Viscaceae; genus Viscum; species Viscum album. Next base: position 1,001,381,601 of record OY728135.1, read on the forward strand.
GTTTCAGTGATATCATCTCTATCAGACAGAATAAAGCAAGCGCAGAAGGAAGACAGTGAGTTGCAGAAAAAGGTAGAGTTGGTTTAGAAGGGTAAGTTGCCTGATTTTAACATTGATAATGATTGTGTTTTGATATTTGGGAAGTGATTATGTGTGCCTTGTGATTCACAATTAAAGAATGAGTTGTTATGAGAAGCTCATAGTTCCCTATTTTCAGTTTATCCTGGAAGTACTAAGATGCACAGAGATCATCGGGAGTATTACTGGTGGGATGGAATGAAAAGAGATATTGTTGATTTTTCTGTGAAGTGTTTGACTCGTCAGTAGGTTAAACCAGAGTGGCAGTTACTAAAAGGAATACTTTAGCCTCTACCAGTGCCAGAGTGGAAATGGGAAAATATATCCATGGACTTCATTGTGGGATTACCAAAGACATCTCAAGGTAATAATGCAATCTGGGTTATAGTTGATTGATTGACTAAATCTGCTCATTTCCTTCCTATTTGAGATACTTTGTCTCTAGATAAACTTGCTCGGTTGTATATTAAATAGATAGTTAGGTTTCATGGTGTTCCCCTCTCCATTGTATCTGATCGTGATCCCAGGTTTACTTCTAACTTTTGGAAAGGCCTTCAGAAGTCGTTGGGTACTGAATTAAATTTTAGTATAACTTTTCATCCTCAATCAGATGGGAAATCAGAATGACCAATTCAGACATTGGAGGATATGTTACGTGATTGCTCGATAGATTATTAGGGAAGTTAGGACCAACATCTTTCTTTGGTTGAATTTTCTTATAATAACAGTTTTCATTCTATTATACAGATGGCTCCATTTGAGGCATTATATGGAAAGCATTGTTGAACTCCATCTTTTTGGGATGAAGTAGGTGAAAGGAAGTTAATGGGACTAGAATTGGTAGAAGAGATGGCAGAGAAAGTTCAGTTGATCCAGAAGCACATGAGAACAACTCAGAGCAGATAGAAACGTTATGTAGATAACTGGAGGAAGGATCTTTCTTTTGATGTAGGTGATCATGTCTTTCTCAAAGTTTCTCTATGGAAAAGTGTGATGCGTTTCGGTAAGAAGGGAAAGTTGAGTCTGAGGTTCATTGGACCTTATGAAATTCTAGACAAAGTTGGATCAGTTGCGTACAGAGTGTCTTTACCTCCAAGTTTATCGCAGGTACACAATATTTTTCATGTTTCGATGTTGAGAAAGTATATACTATATCCATCTCACGTTTTGAGCCCAGAGGTAGTTTAGTTGGAAGAGAATCTATCTTATGAAGAAAAACCAGTCCAAATTATTGACCATAGAGAGAAAGTTTTGCGGAATAAGGTAATTCACCAGGTAAAGGTTTTTTTGGAAAAACCATATGATTAAAGAGACAACGTGGGAATCTGAAAATTCTATGAGGGATAAATACCCCCACTTATTTTGATAAGTGAATAAAAATTGTGAGGACACAATTCCTAAAAGGGGGGAAGGATGTAACATCCCATGTAAATAAAGAATAAGACATATTTCAAATTTATTAATATTTGTGAATTAAATATTAATTTTACTTTAAAAGGGTTGCTATGTTCGATAGCGTACCCGATAAGCAACAACGGGTTTCTTTGAAATCTTACATTACACACTAATAATATAATATTATTATTTTAAATGGTAGTTAAATCCTAGCCGTTGTTTTAGAGGGAATGAAAAAAACGAACTACAATATGATTATACATGATTGTTAAATGTATTTACATTATCCAATAAAAATTTAGAGTCTTAAAATGTGAATTAATCTAATTTTAAGCATAATTTACATTAAAAGGTCGATTTACCACCTTTTAATGGAGAAACTTCTTTAAATATAGTTTTGGTCACTTTAATACATTCTATTTGACCAAATAAAATCCTTATTTATAATTGGGACATCAAAATTTTCTTTGTGTAAATTTTTGGAATTTTTCCGATAAAGTTCATTTTTTAATGAATAGTGTAAATATTGTATTTTAATTCAAAACAATGTTTTAATATAATTTATTTATATGGTTATATTATCTTTTTAATTGGTTTTAAAGTTTAATTATAATACATTTTTAACATTTAATCCAATTTTGGCCATTGTAATTAATTTCACTTTGAAATTAGACATAAACAAGTGTCAATCTTTTGATAGTTATTATTTCTTAAAAACGTGCTATTCGTTTTAACAACGAGAATTAATTTTAAATTAATTAATGTGACTTCTATGTTTAGAATTTGGTAAAATAGAAATCATTTTTGAATTCGGAATATCAAATAATTCTTAGGCTGAATTTTTAGTATTTTTCTGAAAAACTTCAATTTTTGATGAATAGTGAAACCACTTAGTAGTAGTTAAAAAAAACCGACTTTTTCATTTAAATGAAATTTTACCACTTTTGTGAATTGAATTTCAAAAATACGACATACATGATTGTTATTAGTAAGTAAAATGTGGTTCAATAAGATTAAAATAATTTTTGGTGAATAGTAACATTTGACTTTTATTTACCGCGGTTAAAAGTAAATAGGGTAATTCAAGGTAAAAAGAATATTATAATAATTCAAAATTACCTTAAAACTTTTCCTAACCTTATTGGATGAGTAATGGCCGGCCATAGTCATCCTTGGGTCGATTTTGGGACCCCATGGTGCCACTTATGAATGATAATGACAATTTAGATTAATTAATTTAATGTAAAGGCAAAAATGACATAAACAAAAAATCTTTTAGTAAATTAATTTTTATATGGTGTTATATAATGCATATTTTGGTCTATAAATATTAATTGGAAATATAAAAATATTTCCCACATGATAGTATTTTTTTTATAATTTTTAGACATCGAATAAAATAAATTATTCATGACACAATAATGATGCATTATTTACCTCATTAAAAAATAATTCAAATAAATAAGATTATAACGATTAAAATATTATCCAAAACGTGTCAAATTCTAATTGGATGATTTTATTTTGATCATGAGTCATCTTATATTTGACTATAATGATTTTTGGACCTTTATAAACCAAATATCATTATATAATAAAATAATATTTTCACACTTTCCTAATAAGCACCTCCTCTCCCTTATAAAAGGAGACCACTTCTAACCAATTCCTCACACCTATAAAGCCTTTTGACTCGTCCAAACTCTACTGAATTAATCTCCCTACATCCCTCTACTCCTCCTAGAAGCCTTACTTCAAGAAGAAGGCACTTCAAGAAGTCCTTTGGATAAAACCAATGGGAGTTAGCCAAATTAAAGGTAACGGTTTCTCATAAATTGTTTTCTTTTATTTTACATCTACAACGCTGAACTATTTTTATTAATTTATTTTGTGACAAAACCAGTATAATAAATATACTAGGATGTTTTTATGATAAGTATTCAAACTAAACTTACACACACCTCCATCTAATGGATGATGAACATAATGTTTCTGTGGATAGAAAACTAACGCCTCACGAAACGATGATTGTTCAAATATCTCAAACCACATCTCATGGTGGCCATTATGATGGAACTATATTTATATATGATATATATTATGTTTATGTTTTCTTTATGATTATGTATTTTCCATTTATATCACGCCTTTATGGTTTCCATAGTGGGTAAATACGATAATCTCATTTGAGGAAGTGCGGACTACCGCCCCCTCAAAGTGATGTGACTCGTTAATGCCTTATGTGGGATGTATAAAGAATATAGTTAATGATATTATATATGATATTATACTGGAATTATAATATACCTATGTATAATTATTTTTTAATTCCATTAAAATAAGAAATAGAAATGAAAGTAGCGTTCATGCGTACGTACGACTTACCGTCTCCATGAACAGTGCATTTCATTTCTTAACTCCAAATGTTATGTACTATTATAATTACATGTATATACTGGATATATATGATATATAAATCATTAATACCATTCTGGATATAATGGAATATTTACCACATGGAAAACTTGTAAATATAAGGTGTTCATTTTTTTACTCAAGTACCAAATATCGACAAAATGAACGTTATGAACTTTAAATGATTACATAATGTTTATAACATGGTAATAAGTGATATAAAAGTAATAATAAACCTAAAAAAGGTTCTTAAGCAAGTATAAATTAACTTTAGTTTATTGTTCAGGATATTAAAGAATGAACGGGTCAATTCGGACACGAGGTAAGGGACTTCATCTAAATCTCCTTTCATTGAGGCATATTTAGTTTTATACACGACTTTATTTTATAAGGTGTATAAAACCATTTGAATTTTCATTTCATTCAAAGGGAATATTTTTATATGAAGTGTTTTACTAAACAACAAAAAGGAATGTTTTTTTACTTAAGCGGTGACAATGACCTTTCCGTCGCCGCGAGTATTATTTGATATGTGGCTTCCTTAACAAGCTGAAATGTTTTTAAAAGGAAAAATAAATACCATATACTCTTTTTACATATTTTGGTATTGAAAATGATTTTGATAATGGATTTATTATTTCAATATCTTGAAATGATATTTTATTATTGTAATGTGGAAATTTTATCTTTCTTTTATGCTTATGTTATGTGTTATGATCATGTTATGGTTCTTGGGAATTATTTTCGTATATGGGTGGTTCCATGATAAAACTAGGGTGGGTTATCCCGAGATACCTCTCCAATGCATTGGGTAACATGACGGAGGTAAACATGAATGTTTATCCTAAGAGATTTAGGGAATATACTGTGATGGGTATTCCAAAGTAACTCCCTATGTAGCTATGATAGCTACAATGTTTAGTATGATATGGCTTCCACAAGTTACCTTTATGATTTATGATTTCTATGTGGTATTCATAAAATCTTATGATTTCTTGAGGTAAGTAAAAGAGTGCATGTGTTGTATGCATTTGTGAACAAATGTTTTCTTTCTTTGTTTTATAACCCTTACTGAGCTTTTTATGCTCATCCCTAGTTTTGAAATTTTTTCACAGGACTTAAAGATGAATAGGGTCAAGTATGAGATCAAGGAAAAGTCATGTTGTCTAAAACATGGAATTAGACATGGCACTTTTTTTCAAGAGTTTTTATTTTCTGAAAAAAATGGAAACTGTGTAGAAGTGTATACTTTGTAATCTTTTGAGATGTAATAGTTATGTCCTAATTCTATAAAACTTTAAACCTGAAAAGATCCTCAATGTGAATTATTCATTTAATTCAATATTATGTAATGTTTAAGGATGGGTCCTTATAACTCCTATCCACCTATGTATCATCTAGGTTGGCATCATCTCAATTCCATCTTGAACCACCTCCACATGCCTTGGGATACTCCTTTAATTACATATATTTATAACTCACACATAGATGTGGGGAACCAAAGGATTAGTTAAAGGGAATTATATAAATTACCTTGGACTTGTAGGTCCTATATAATAAATAAGGGAGGGACGAATCACAAACCATCATATTTAATTTAATAATAAATAATTAAAAACCCATGTAATAAATTAAATTAAATAAAACTAATGGATACACAGGTCTTGGTCAAGTTGTTGAATAGTCATACACATGAAAAAAATATGCAAAAGTATATTGGTTAATATCCATTTATATTCATTCTTTATTATTAAGATAAAATTTCTTACATTAATTAATTCCCTTTTATCTTAACATCCATTCTAATTATCTTGGAGATACCCATCATAAATGAATTTGTGGAAAATAAATGACCTAACCAGTAATTATAGATAATTACATCAAATTAATTGATCACTTAATAATTTGTTAAAACCATTATTACATAGTTAAACAAATCTAGTTCCAATAGTGTAATTATATTTTAATGTTGTACTTAATTATTTTAATGTAATTTAATTCTATACTTTATTCGAAGACTACATTGTGTGTATTTACGAGCTACATTCCATGTACCACATTTTCTGTGTACCTAGGATAAATGTTAGGGGATTCAACGTGTACCTTGACTAGACTACATGGTGTGCACTCACCAGCTACACATCATGAATATCTCTTTCCATGTGTCTGCATAACCAATAAAGGACTCAGTGTGTTCTTTAGATGTGAAACCACACAACATGTACTCGATCCACACGTCATGTGTTCTACTAGTTTTCTATCCACATAAATCACTAAATGACTTGAGTGTATTATGGACATGAAAAATAATTAGTTACATGTCATGTACATTGAATACAAATAATGTATTTCTTTAGTTTTATAGTCCATAAGTCTCATGTGGGTTTTACCATGTATTTTAATACATGGTTAGCATGAATTTTGTCACTAAACCATGTAGACTATGCGACATTTACACTATATATACACCATGTAATGTGTGCTATGTTTTCTATTTCTAAACATGACGTTAAATAAATACACCATGTGTAATTACTACTTGGCATGTTGTATATCTTGTGACACGTCTAGGTGAAATGCACTTGGGTATATGATGTGTACTTTGACTACATGCTGTGTAACCCAGTCTTACCTGCCAAAAACCATATCACTTCCTGATATAATCTCCAATCATTCTTCACCTATTCTTAATATTTTAAGAAAATGAAACCATAATCAATGATAAATAAATATAAAAAAACATGTTAATTAAAATTAAATTAAAGAATGAATATTTTGGAAATAAAATATCTAACCACTATTGTGCATATATATCAACAATAAAATACATAATTATAAATTTAAAATAAGATGACTCTAATACCACTTGAAGGTTTCAGGTACAAAGAAAGAGCCTTGTTGGGTGATAAACCAAAAAGGTTTTTGTTGGTTCGATGGATCATTCACAAATTTTGCATGATGTAAATGCTACGACCAACAAATTTTTTCGACTAAATATTGACATAAGAGAAACTATAACCTAGAGAGGATCATTTGATATTAAATTTATAATTAATTTAATTATATCTAAAGAAAGGATACCTAGTCTTAGGATCTTTATTTGATGTACATTTTTATCATCCCAAAAACCCTTTTTCAGATTACCATCTTTGTGTTGGTAGGATCGATGTGTAGAATACATTCCAGAACCCATAGAGGATATTTTCACATTATTTTTATAATTAATTTAATTAGATATAAATAAAGGACACCAGGTCATAGTATATTTCTTTGATTTATATATCAATTGTTCTAGAAAACCCTTTTTTGGATTACCGTCATTTCATTGGTAGGATCCAAGTGCAGAATCCCTCTAAAGGCAATCCAAACACACTCCATTAATCTCCAAGTGACGCTGATGGAATTTTAGGTGCTAGAGATATGAATATATCATCTTGTTTTTTTCTTGATCACTTCTATATCCTTTGATCTTGAAAGATTCTCTCTTAATTTTCTCATTCTTGAGGGGAAGATAGAAAGAGGAATTTTATAGAGAAGTTTGTTGTGTGAAATGATTATCAATTCTCATTTTTTTCCCTTAGGTATTTAGATTTTTTGATTAACCCTACACAATAGAAATAACTATCTATTTATAGAGATAGTTTTTAATTTAAAATATTATTTATTTTTGTTCCATACCTTAAATAATATAATAAAACATTTATGACCCCATTCCATATAATAATAATAAGATTATTATTATTTTTATGGCGTTTGATAACTCATGAAATGATAAATATTATTTACTAGATTGAAAAGTAATATTTATCTCTAAAAATGATCTTAGTCTGCTCAGATTCCTCAACATTTATTTAATACCTGAATAAATATTTAATCAAATATTTATTCATAAATAAATATCTACGATCATTAAATTATGAATAAAATTATTCCTTAATATTGATAATTATATTTATTACATTAATTAAATTATAATAGAATTTAATAGAGATTGATGAAAACAATTATTGTGTAAACATATAGGATTATTTCTCACTGGCATTAGGTGGACTTTACTATAACATAAGATTACTATTTAACAATGGTTCATGGAACCAAAGAGAAAGAAATTACTGTCACAACATTGACAACCACATACTAATACTCAATGTGTAATGTAATCTCTTTGTCATATTATCTCATCAATAAATTTTCACAAATATGAAATAAACCAATATGCTTGACACATCTTCATTTGACTATCTAAAATAAAAACTTCATTACACCATGGAAATGGAATTTAATGCGATTAATCTATTTCAATCAAAGGGTTGAGATATCATCTTCCATAAATATGGAAGGGAAAAATCCTTCCTTGTATTTATTAATTAACAACACATCACTCATGATGCACCAAATATATACAACTTTTCCAAAACTATTATCATTATGGTTTAAAAAATACATCTAAGTGCATGAGTAGTAACATGCATGAATAATAATATTAAATTCCAAGGACCATTAAACATGCTCGTATATAGGAATATCTGATAACACATAAACATGTATAATTCATATTAGCAAGTTTATTCTCAAAATCTTTTATCTTGAAGATTACCAAGTATGAACATCATTAGAATAAGTCTCATCATATTACGAGTAATCATGCCTGATAGTCAAAAATATATATGTCCCATCATAGTATGTTATCTGAACATGAAACTATATTTAAGAATATCATTATATCACTTCAAGTTTCCTATCATAGTAGGGAACCTCTATGACCTTATCAATGCAGAAAATAATCTAGGATGTTATTACATTAAAGTCATGAATAACGATGAACAATATATAATATGGTGTTTTTATTAATATTCAAATCTTAAAATATACATGTAATATATAATATAAACAATTGTTTATAGAACAAAAACTCCAAAAATCATCATATTTCATACTAATTTGTGACATCACAAAAGTAGAAGACATGGGGAAGTTTTTTGTGTAAGAGATCATGACGCTTCATGGAATTCCCATGACCACTGTATTGGACAGAGACCCTCACTTTACCTCATGGTTTTTGAAGGGCCTCTAGGAGGAAATGGGGACTCAGGTCAAGTTGATAATGACATATCACCCCCATAAATATGGGAAAATAAAAAGGGATAATCAAATTTTAGAAGATATGCTCCATGATCATGTATTAGATTTTGAAGGTGATTGGGATAACCACTTGGGGATACATGAATTTGATTATAATAATAGTTACCGATCATACATCAATATGTAACCTTTTTAATATTTATATAGTTGAACCTAAAATTCACCATTCAGTTAGTATGAGATTTGTGAGGCTTATTTTATATAATCAAGTTTGGTTCAGGAAACAACTATAAAGATTCTGTTGATTCATCAACGTTTAGTGATGGCTAAAAACTAGTACAAGTCTTATAGGGATCATCATCATTATGATTTATATTTTTCAATTGGTGACCCTATGTTCGGAAAGGTCTCACCCTAGTTAGTTCACCAACGACTTGATTGACTGAAAATTAATTTTTTTATTATTAAAACACTTTTAAGGGGAAAGTGAGAAACTATAAAGTCCAGAAATACAACTACAATTAACCATAACAGAATAAAATCCAAAAAAAAAATAGAATCTGCCTCTCCCCAGCAACTACCTCATGACAAAAAACCCTCACCAATGCATGAACACTTGGCTTACTATCCCGTGAAAGGGTGAACGGGCCCAGAACTGATGGAAAATCCATACCCTGTCAGACTTCCAAATCCAAATGGCATGAAAAGTTAAAGGCTTAATGATCTGAACCCCATTTTAGAAAGATCTAAGAAAATGTGGGATGCATCACACCAAATTTCACTTCAATAGACACACGAATAACTGGTCCAAAATTAGACTAAAACCAAACCATAAAGCATCCCAAACCAAACAAAAACCTCCACCAAATTAACCAGAGTAATTGAAGAGCAATTTAAGATTACCAAAGCCCTTTTCTCTAAGAAAATTCCATGAAATAGATATTACCTGGATGCTAGGTGTCCATAACCTTATTTTTAAACTCAGAGGAAAGTTGGTCCCAGGACTGTATATACTCCTCAATGCTAATTTTCCCTTTTTTGAAACCCCCAATAAGAATTAGGTCTTGTTTGTCCACCCAAGAATATTGATCCTCATTAAGGGTTTCCATCAAAGACCTCCCCATAATTTTAGCTGCCTCCTCCTTAGAAGCATTAAGAAGTAAGACCTTATCTACTATTTCTTCCTTAGAGCTTAATAGTAATTCCAAGGGCTTCTCAACTTGGACCTATGATCTTTGATTAATCACCTCCTCAGTGTCAACCTTTTTGGTGTTAACCTTCCTAAAATATCAGTTCTCTAGAGGAGGTAGTGAGGATGAGTAGTCCTTCCTACCCTTCCTCCTCCTATTACTCATGTTACTCTTCGGTCTTGATGCTTATCTAATGAATGTCTATGTTCATCTCCATTGCACTCATGCACGCATCACCAAACTACCTCTAATGAGTTAGTAAGGTTAGAACTCAAGTCTTTCTTAGCAAGACCTTCATATTTGTTTCTCAAATGAATTGAGGCCCAATACTTATAAGTAGAACCCCATGAATTCCCATCACTAGATTAGTATGACACCTCCAAAGTAGGCCCCTGAAACCCCTTCTAAAAACACCACTAACCGACCCTAGTAACCCAAAAAAACCATTATCCTCACCATCCTACATCTGCACCATAACCTCATGACTTCCAGTCTCCTGGGTTCCCACTCGAGCCGCATCCTGCTAAACCAAACTATTATCCTTCACACCAAGAGAAGATGGAGGTTTTTACATGTCCAACCTCAACCTAGTAAAGATATTAGCAACCATTAGATTGGATTGAGTCACCAAGGCCTTCATCATAGGTGACCAAGACCCAGATGACTGGATAGACCCTACCTCAATGGCCTCATCACATGCCACTGGATTGCCGAAATTAATCTCCTACATTCTCAAACTACTTAAGGAATCCCCCACCAACCTTATCTTCCACCATGTTATACTTTTTCTCCAACATCTCTACCTCACCCTGCACCTCAGGTTCCTTTCTGTGACCATTGCCCCTCATCTAAGCAGAACAAGACCCCCTACGACATAATTCCAATGAGTGACCTAGGTTCTTGAATACATAAAATAAATTAATCCAATTTTCATAGACCACACATTTCTTACAGCAATACTCCTCACCCAAAATTATCCACACATAATCCAACAGAACCCTTACACATCCAATTCAATACAGACACGTGGATTGATAGGGTAGTAAAGGGATTCAGTTCGACTATCTGAACACATGTACTAACTAGTTAGATTCCATAGAATACACATAACTGGAGGATTTTGAAATGGTAGGGGGAGATTGGGAAAGCTTACCCAAGTCACCATAGTTGGAGGATCACGCTTCATATGCCAATCAAAGGACCACCAAAATGGGAAAAATCTGAAACCGTTAAAGCTGTGAGATGCACTTGACTAGGCCTTGATGAGATTAGCCTCTAAGGAGAAGCGTATCATAATATTTCAATTATCTAAAAGACCCACTGTCTCACTATCCTACAAATCCCAAGCGTTGAATACATGCCTATTGAATGAGTCCAATGAAGGAAGTTGCAGATAAAACCTAGAAAATAAGGTATTATTTAGAAGATATGAATATTTTGAGAACTCTGGAGATGATAACTGGAGGTTAGGGCACCCATTGAGAAACTTTGAAACTTTCAGTCTGATCAAAACTTGAGGGAATAGAGGAAGTAAATCGGGCTTCATAAAGGGGATAAAGGAAGAAGCCACCCCTTTATTAGAAGACAAGGGTCCCTACCCCCCATCAGTGGGGGAGGGGCCGACACAGAGGCCGTCACCATCACATAGAGGAGAAATCCCGTCTAGGGTTCCTCCTGAGGAGGAAGCGTGAGATAAATTATTAGAAAGGTGGAATATCACTTGGATTTACCACCCCATTTATCTTTGACCCACAACATCTTCCATGTTTCCCAACTCAAAAATTATTATCCTAACCCATATCATGTCTTGATTTGGGAAGACCTCAACATAGAACATGATATTTCTATGATTAAGCAACCACTTCAAGTTGTTGATTCTCAAGTGAGGGTTCTACATGGAAATTATTTACCATCGGTTTGAGTTCTATATAATCATGGGCCATACTCTCATGATATGTGGGAGTGGGAGTCTATGATGAGGGTGTAGTGGAATTATCTCTTTATTAACCAAACTTATTTGAATTAGATTAATGGTGGTACAAATTAATATGGTTTGAATAATTGTAACACCTCCACATTTTTTAGGTATGATATCTTCATCATTCTAGTTTTATTTTTTTGTCATTTCCTCATTATATAATTTTTATTTAGTTTGTAAGAGGGGCATAAGGGTGTGTCTTGAGGATTCTTTAGGGTGTAGACTTCAACATACAACTTGTAAAGCTACATGTGGTCTACCTTATAGATAGTAGGCTAGCTCATATCTATTAAATTTCTTTAGTGGCCACTGGACAATCAGTGAGCCTCCAATGAAGTGTGTGTGGTGCTAATATGGGCCAATTTAATAAGGGTGGTATCATCTTTTAATGGAATTGAAACACCCATTTTATTTCTTAATCCTCCCCCTTAGATATCAAATCAATCCATTCAAACCCAAGGACTCACTTTGAACATATTTGACTCCCCACATGAATCCTTGGTAGAATGAAGTGTCAATCGAAGCCATGAACCTCTCTTGGTAAGTCAGTATAAATTTTTTTCATGGATCAACACATATTTCATGTCACTATTATTTATATATTTGTACGATTGATGAAAATGATGAGAATTTTTTTAGGTATAGGTTTATAATTTTATTCCTTCTATATCTATCATGGAACTGAGGGATTTTTTCTGGATCTTCAATCCTCTTAGTGAATTGTTTGAGAATTGTGGTGGTAAGTAATTACTTTTGATTCCTTTATTATTAAAATTGATAATTTGGAGATTTTGGATTGGGAACTCATGATTTAGAGTGCTTACTCATTTTTTATCATCCTCACTTCATCTTGGCTTGTGGTTCCCATACAGGTTTTATATTCTGAGTGTTTTAAGGTAGGTGGTTTCATGAATTGGCTTTACTCTATGAACCTTTATTGCTTTCTTCTAAAATTTGGGGTTCCAATGTTATTGGAAAATATTTTTTATGATTTTTTCTTGAAAATTTATTTTCAAATGGTCTTTAAAGGAATGATTTGTGAAATATAGTGATTTTTTAAACATTTATGAAATTTGTTTCTCCCTTGGCATTGTTAATGATTTTTTAAATATTGTTTTCTATGTTTTAAAATATGAAACACCATTTGAATGATTCAATTATGGTAAAAAAATTAGTTATTGATGATAAGGCGGGTACCCGTCCTTGAGGATGAACTCTTAAGATATAGTTTGGGTTTAGAGGGTGAGGTATTTATTTTTGAGAGTTTCTGCATAACCTGGGTTTGGAAATTCCTTTAGACACCCTTTACACCATAAAAGTTATATTTATAGTGTAAATATGCCATAGGAAAAAATTAATAATACCTTTTAGGATGTAAACCTTTTTACATAATAAAACTCAATTCTAGGTCATAAGATCATTTCTCAAAATAATTTGACTTGAGGCAACATGTTTTCTAGATTACATGAATTATGGGAGATTCAAATCATAAATATGAGATTTACATCATAAATACCCTATTCTTAGTGCGTTTTACTCCCCACTTTTGTATCCTACCTCTTGTTTCATGGTGTAACTTTCTCCCTTGATCCCTAGAACTTCCATAGGTAAATTTAGTCATTTCAGTCCCTTTAGATTACTCAGTTTGGCATGGTTGATCTCTATCATGGTTGGTTTTCTTCCTTCAAATATGTGTGATCTTACTTTTCCCTATTCAGTTTTTTTTATCTTGGTTTGATAGTGGTGTGAACTATGTTTTTAAATTCTAATAACCATGATGTGATCTTGATCGATCATTTATAGTTTTATTTCATTCCTTTTATTTTAAAAGATGGTATTATCATTTCCAATATTTTTTTAAGGATACGATGTTTCCTCTATTATTAAGGTAGGTGTCTCTATAAGAAGGTTAAAACACATGAATATCCTTAAGTTCTTGTATAATTCCTTTGGTTTGTTTTATGGAAATGATGGATTTTATATCAAGGAATATTTGGTTCTTGAAATCTATGTTTTTAAAGGGGGTTTTCTCCAAAAAAAGTTTTGAATCTAAAATGAGTTTTCAAGCATGGGAGTGATGATTATTTTATATGATTTTTTTTATAAATTGAGAGTATGGTTTTCAAAATATATTTTTGGAAAGTATAATATATTGGGAATCTTGGGTGCATTAGGAAATGGATATATGTAACCTTAGTGTGTGTGGAACCACTAAGGGTTTTATTTATGATATCTATAGACTATGGAAGGAATTGATATTGGTTGGATTCACATTATTCTAACTAGTGTTTCTTCATGTGTCTAATACGTATTCCCATAGAGCCCAAATATTGTGCTATGTCATTTATACTTTATTTCTTTCATATGGTGATATATCTCATGATTTTTATTCACTTACTTATCTTATGGTGTATCCATGGTTGTTTTTATTATTCTTTCATGCTATCTCACATGTACTTTCTATATTCCTTATTATGTGAAAATGAAAGGATTTTTTATTAAAACCAAAGGATGATTTCAAAATTGTTTTATCTTCTAAAAATTATTTGTAAATTAGATTTTTTAAAGCTATAGATAACACACTCTTGATATTATATTTTTTTATATTATTTGGTGAAATCATATGGGTATTTTTTTATCACACCATACTTTTTCCTTTGGGTGGTTATATATATTGTTTTGTAGGACTCAGGTAAAAGTAAGGGTATTATAAAGAATACCAGTTTCTCTTGTTGGTCATCACCATAATAGCAGGATGGTTTGGTGATGATAGATGGTCACATGGAGAATTTTATATTTTTTATATATGTACTCTTTTTTCTATTTTTACACTAATTTATTTTTTAGTTATACATGAGACTTGTGTTTCTTTTGTTCCCCCCCACCATGTGACAGGCCATCTCAAGTGACTTTTCTAGTTGATGCTAGGATGGTTCATTACCAAAATGGTATGAGAGACATTACATAGACTAAATTGTTATGAAACTTCCTACATTTGGTTCAGTTTATTTTGAATATAGGAGTTAGGACCTTCATAATTCAGATAGTATACACAGGAGGGTGCCTTGACAAATCACTTCTATATCTAAACCTGAGTTACCATGGGTGGTTCGGGATTTTTTCCAATATTGAGACTTGGGGTTGAGGTTATTTGAATAAATTATATGTGGAGTTTATTTAAATGAACCTATTTATTTTTAAATCACTGTATTTAATTTATAGAATCCATAAATGATTTAATTTCTTGTTGTTTAAAGGCATTAATTTGGATTCTGGAAGTTGGTTTTATGATTTTGAAATTTTCTATTAAACTTATTTGTATTTTCTATCATGTTTATTAGAAAATGTCTCCTTGAAGATATCTTTTGAATTATATAATGGAATATATGAGATAGATCCCATAGGAAAATCCACTATTATACCCTTATTTTGTGGAATATTTTATCTATACAATATAGACTTAGGGTCAAGTGAGTTTTGGGAACTTGGGATAAATGGTGTATCATAACTCAGAGTTTATCAAGTATAATCCACCCTTCTTCTGAGGTGACAATGGACCCTAGGAACTTGAGAAGTGGCTTGAATAGATTTATGGGATCTTTAATTTTTTTAAAACTACTTAAGACTCTAAGGTGGGTTTTTTCCACATATATGATTAAGGGACTGGGAAGTAGATGGTGGGAATATTTTGTGTAATATAAGTTGCACAAGGATCTTACCTGGACTACTTTCAAGAAAATATTCAACAAGTAATTTTATTCTGAAATGTTACATGTGGTGGAGACCCAAGAAATTTTGAACATAGAGAAAGGAGAGAACACAATTTTGGAGTATTCCACCAATTTTATTGTGTAGGTGCACTGAGAACTGGAAAATATTACCAATGATTAATTTCAAGATTGGATATTTGAGATGAGTCTAAGGGTTGATATTTAGCTGATGTGAATTCTCATGTTCCTTTTGAAATTTCTAGAGGTAGTTAATAAAGTGTATTTGGAAGATGTAGATATAGATGGGAAAACAGGTTTGGGTGGAGCTTTAGTTGGTTTGGTTTTTAGCATGAGCGTGTTTTCTTGATAGAAAAGGAAGCGTAGAGGTATACATTTTTCTTCAAGATAGGTATTAAGGGAT
This sequence comes from Viscum album, assembly GCA_963277665.1. Classification (NCBI taxonomy): domain Eukaryota; kingdom Viridiplantae; phylum Streptophyta; class Magnoliopsida; order Santalales; family Viscaceae; genus Viscum; species Viscum album. Next base: position 1,001,397,870 of record OY728135.1, read on the forward strand.
TCATTAGGTTAGTAGTAGGTTGTTTTCTATTAGTGTAGAAGTCCTGGTCATTGAAATCCAAATTTTGTATAAGAACCCCAAACATGTCATCATTGTGAAAAAACTATCCATCTAAATCATTTTTGTGGAAGGATGTCCCAAGGAAATAAGGTTGGATCCATTATCACCATGGGTTATTAGGTTAATTATGATACTTTCAAGGGTGGTGGGTCTTATCCTCAGGAAAATGTATATATTCATGTGGATAATATATCTAAAGGAGGAGTTGAGAATAAAAATATTTATGCAACAGAGCACTCACCCAAGGAATTTGAAGTATGGATAACTACTATGAGAAAAGAAATTTTTATTTTGTCTTCAATGGTGCTAGGTTTGTTTGATATAGGTGCTACTCATTCTTTTATATCATCAAAGTAAGTTGATGTATTGGGCTTATGTTTGGATCTTATTTTGTTCTTATTGTATCTTTATATGACTTTGGGAAAGAGTTCTGAATAAGGTTTCAAATTCCCCATATGTTAGGTAATTATAGCCTAATTTAGAGTAGTGTGATATTTATTTATCCTTGACCTTGATATCCACAACCTAATTATTTACATGGATTGGATGATCATATTTAATTCCTAGATTGTCTTTTATCGTCTGTGTGTCCATTTTATATCTCCTGATGTATCCCCTCATGTCATTTAGGGTGAGTGGGATTCTAGATCTGGGAGAGTGGGGCCTGTTGTTCCTTATGACAGGGTAATATCATTCCATTTTTCAAAGATGTTCCTTAATGCCATTGATCCCTTTTTGAGTAGTTCACCTCCTTTAGTGGTGAGTGCATACCTTGATCTCTCTCAAAATGATTTTTATGGATTACCACCATAGAAAGAGGATGAGTTCACCATTGAACTACTACTAGGTAAGATACTCATTTCTATGCTATCCAATCACATGGAACCTACTGAGTTATAGGAACTCAAGTTTCAGCTTGTATACCACAAGCCTAATTGATTTATTTATCCTAGCATGTCACCTTTGCTTCACCTATCATCTTTTCTAAGAATTAAGACACGATACTTTGTATTTGTATCGATTATCAAAAGATAAATCAGGTGATTGTTAAGAATAAATGTCCCTTTCCTAGGATTGATGATATCTTTGATCAAATCAGAGGGGAATGTTGGTTTTCAATGATTATCCTTTGGTCACGGTACTACTGGTTGAGATTATAAGAATAGGATATACTTAAGACAACATTTTGGATCCAATATGGTATTTTTAGTTTATGGTTATGCCATTCAGTATCAAAAATGATCTTATGGTATTTATAGAATTAACAAACTATATCTTTCATTGATTCTTGTATTGTTTTTTGTTATGTTCATGTATTATATTTTAGTGCACTCTAAGTCATAGGAGAAACATATAGATCATCTGGATGTCATCCTTAGAAACTTGAGGGAACATCATATGTATAGTAATATTTATAAATATATGTTTTGGATATAGGAAGTGAAGTTTATAGGAAATTTTATATCTGATAGGGGTATCTCAGTGGATCCTAAAAATATATAAGTGGTAATTTCATAGAAGGATCCTAGAAATGTGTTTTTGATCTAGATATTTTTAGGGTTTGCTATTTATTATAGGCTATTTGTTTAGGAAATTTCCAAGATCTCATCTCATATGAAAACTTTGACCCGTAAGGGTGAAAAGTTTGAGTGGAATGAAAAATTTGAGAGGTCATTTGAGGAACTAAAGGTAATGTTGACTTCATATATAGTTTTGATTCTTCTGGAACTGTGTTTAGGTTATGTTATTTTTGGTGATTCTTTAGGTACATATTTGGGGTGTGGATTGATGTAGGTAAGACATGTGATGACATATGAATATTTACAGTTATGATTTGATGATAAGAACTACCATAATCATGATCTTGAGTTGGTATCGGTTATGTATGGACTCAAAATTTGGCATCACTATCTCTTTGGGGAGTATTTTATGGTGTATTCTAATCACAAGCACCTGAAAAATATTTTCACTCATAGGGATAAAAACTTGCATTAGACACACTAGGTTGAGTATATTAAAACTTTTGATTTTAATATTTATTATACTCTTAAGAAAGGGAATGTGGTGGCTGATGCATTGATCATGAAATTACCGGCTCAAGACATAAAGGATTCAGTAGAGGAGTAGTATCAGATGAGTCTATTATCCGAGATGAGATTGGGAGTGGAAGAGGTTAGTGGTAAAGTTTTATTAGATTAAGTGAAGGTTAAATCATCATTTGATGGGTGATTTTGGATCTATTAGGTGTTAGATACCAATTTCTAGTGCTTTATTAAAATATTAAATAGTGGGGAGACCTTGGGTGAGTGGTCTCAGTATTTCGGTGGCACTTTGTGTTTTAGAAGCAAGTTGGTCATTCTGATTTATCTGAGGGAGGAATTGATGGAAAGTGGACTCCATTATTTTTGGTATGTACACACTGGTACTTCCAATATGTATTATGATCTGACACATTAGTATTGGTGGCCAGGGATGATATGGTTGATTGCAGATTTCATGTCACCATGATTTACTTATAAGAGAATTAAGGTAGAGCACTAGAGTCTATAGGTTTATTACAACCCTTTCTCATTATATTATGGAAGTGGTATGAGATTTTCATAGAAATTTCCATTAATTTAACATAGAATCTTAGTAGGAAGGATGAAATTTGGGTGATCATTGACCGTCTTAAAAAATCAGTTATTTTCCTTCCTATCATAAAGACAATGAAGGTAGAGCAGCTCAGACACCTGTATGTTTCAGAGTTTGTGAGAATTTATGGGGTTATATTAGTTATTATTTATAATATGGACCTATAGTTCACATTCAGGTTTGGGAAAGGCTTGTATGAGGTTATGGGTTCCAAGTTGAAATTAAGCATGACATATCATCCAGAGATGGATGGATAGACTGAGCAAGCAATATAGGTTCTTGAGGATATATTCTATGCATGTGTACTTAATTTAGGTGATTATTAGGAAAATAATATACCTTTGGTCAAATTTTCCTATAAAAACAGTTATTAGTATTCAATTAAGATGGATAATTTTAAATTATTATATAGGAGACCATATAGATCTACCATATGTTGGGAATAGTTGGGAGAGCGGTCATTGTTTAGACCGATCCTTATTTAGGAGATGATAAAAAAATATAGTTGATAAATAAGATATTTTTCATGAGTAGAGTCATCAGAATTCCTATGAAGACCATAATCATTAACCACTAGATTTTGAGTTTGGTGATCATGTATTTCATTGAGTTTCACCTCTGTTGGGAAAATGTTAGTTGGGTAAGCAGGGTAAGTTGGAATCAAGGTTTGTTGGAACCTTTGAGATCATTTGATAAATTATAAAGGCAATATATTGGTTGGAATTTCCATCTTATTTAACATCGATTCAATATGTGTTTCTTATTTCCCAGTTGAGGAGGTATCAATCAGATCCTTACCATGTGATCTGATAAGAGGATGTTGATCTTGAGCCCAACACCACTATGGTTGAGTAATTATTTCAGATTATGGATTGCCAAGATAAGGTACTATGTGGTAAGAAAATTACATTAGTTATTATTCTATGTAAATACAGATGGGATAACCATGAGATTTGGGAGTATGAGTTTTCAGTGAGGGAGCAATGACCTCACCTCTTTTAAGATTTCCCTTCCGCATGAATTCCCAGGGATAGGAATTCTGATGGTAGGGAGATTATAATGTCTTGGTTAAAAATTTATTCTCTTTTTAGTTGTTTAGGATCTATTTATTTGGTTTACAGGGTGTGGTATTTTTTTGGGAGTTTCTACAAAACCTAGGCTCGGTGCTATATGAAGACCCCCTTTATATCGTAAAAGTGATATTTACTATGCATATATTTCATGGGGAGAAAGCTATAAAACCTTTTAGGATATAAATCTTATTATTCCATAAGACCCAATTTAACATCATAAGATCATCACTTAGGATAATTTGACACGAGGTGATGTTTTTTAGCGTACATGAATTATGGAAGATTCACATTATAAATTTGACATTTATAATGTAAATGACTTGTGCCCAGTGGGTTTTATTTTCCACTTGCTTCACCTACCTCTTGATTCATGGTGCATCTATCTCCCTTAATCCCTAGAACTCCCCCAAGTTTATTTTTTCATTTCAGTCCCTCCAAAATTCTCAGTCTGGCACAATTGATCTCCATCATGGTTGGTTTTATTTTTTATATATGTGTGATATTAATTTTCCATCTTTAATTTTATTGATCTTGGTTTGGTAGTGATTTATACTAGGTTTTTTAAGTCTAATAACCGGTATGCACTCTTTATTGATCCTTTACAGTTTCCTTCATGCCTTGTATTTTAGAGGGCACTTTTCTTGTTTTCAATCTCTGTTTTTGAAGGCGAATAGGTTTCCTCTATTATTGAGGTCAATACCTATATACAAAAGTTCTAACACATTAATTGATATAATTTATTATATAATTACTTTATTGTTTTTATGGAAATCATGGATTTGATATCAATGTGGAATTGGTTCATTAAATCCATGTTTTTAAATGGGGTTTTCTCCAAAAATGGTTTTGAATCTAAAAAGGTTTTTAAAGCATGAGAGTGGTGATGATTCACTTTGAAAAATGTTTTATAAATTACGATCATTCTTTTTAAATGTCTTTTAGAAAGAATAACATATTGGGAACCTTTTACAAATAAGAAATAAATATATGAAACCTTAGTGAGTGTGGAATCACTAAGGGGTTTATTTTTGATATCGATAGACTGTGGTAGTATTCGACATCAGTACGATTCAAGTTATGCCAGATAGTGTTCCTTCATGTTTTTAGTATGTATTATGTAGTGACCCCAACCCCAGTATCCTAGAGATGGTTCCTATTTTATTACACTAGAATATGATACAATGAATCACATCCCAAAAGACTGAAAAGTTTAGTATTCTTGGTAAACTGGATACATACATGATTCCCATATTAAATTTGAATACCCAAATTACAACATATTTTTTTTGAGAATACATTTATTCCATCTAGAATATTCTTTCACATATTTCATAGTACAATTTATGGATTCCTATGAATGGAAATAAAATAAGGATGATATAAAATTCTCAATAAGGGTTAAGTTAAATGGAAGCTATCTTGAATCAATGGACATAATCTACATAGAATGGTAAATAAATGAACATACATTTCATTTAAATAATTTTACTAGTATAATCAATATGGAAAATTAAATAACTAAACACATATTCCATGGAATCAATAATCTGAGAAGAAAGTGTGTCTAGAGATAATATCATTGTGAAAATATCACGGATAATAATAAATATGGGAAGGTAAAAAATTGAACACACATTCCATTTAAATAAATTTCCTATCATGAAAAGATAATGCATAATTAATATGGAAAGGTAAATTACTAAAAAAAAATTCCATTTATTCAATAAATTGAGAATGAAATTCATCCATAGTAAATATCATAGTGAAAATTTCATGGATAATAATAACTAAATTCTTAATGAAGGAAATGATTAATTATTAGACATCATGTCTCAGTCACATGATACCTCTACCATCAAGACCTTTCACAAATGGTTTAAAACTACTGGTAAAAACCTATTTAATGCTAGATTAACTTTTTTTGTCTCATGAGACCTACCGATGCATCAAGGAGCTATATAAAACTAGGCCCCACCCATCACTGTAGGTCCAAATTATTCCCCATATATAGAATAATCAATTTAATTCTTGAATCAATATACCTTTTCAATAAATATTCATATTGAGTAAAGGATATGGGTTTATAAATATTTTCATAGATAAACAAATAACCTTAAATATAGAACACCATATGTAAAAATGATATATAGTCTAGGAAATAAAAATATCTATGATAAATAATATGGATATTTATGTCACGACCCATCCTCGGGGCCCGTGCTGTGACTACCCCAAGCCCACCTTCCATAGGCCAGGGGCTGGCGACTAGCACCAAAGGCTTAAATCCCGATAAAAGGGAAGGCATTGCCTTTATATAAGAAAAAAAACACCACAGAGTACGCAAGATGAAGTAAACACTAAGTAAACTAAGTACAAAATTAAGTGCTGAAAAGTAAATGGGCCAGTATACAAACCCAACTGAAAGTACAATACAACTGAGAAAAGAAAGTACAATAGCTGAAAAGTAATCAGCAACCACCAAGACGTCCTCCGAAACTCCCACCTGAAGGGTGAGTACAGATAGTCTTGTCGGCTCCCCGAGTACGGCCGTCCACTCCGTGTACGTCCCACCTGATAGTCCACCACCATATACCGTCCCGCTCCTCAGGCCTCAACCACAATCAACGTTGACTGTCATCTGCAACCAACACAACGTGGTGCGGGCATATCCCATGCAAGGGTGAGTATACGATACTCAGTAGGGACCCCGAGACCCCCGAAGGCCTCCCAGAATCTACAAAGGATAAACCACAAAGGAAAGATACAAATACTAATTATCAACCAAAACTACTTAGGTATATGCCCATACATATACCTAAGTCATCAATTCCAGTTCGGCTCCAACTTCCGAGCCCAAGTTCAACCCAGTCCACACAGGAAAGTACAACCCAATCCACACAGGAAAGCACAACCCAATCCACACAGGAAAGCAAGTCAATCATATCAAAGATAATGATTGTAAGTCAAGACTCATCTCACACAGGTATACTATTCACGAAGAGGGTGGAGATGATTAGATATAGCCTCTGAATCATCTCCTCTATCGAACCCACGTAGGATCCAAGTATAGAAGTCGTCACTACCGAACCCACGTAGGATCCAAGTACAGTAACCATCGCTGCTAAACCCACGTAGGACCCAAGTACAGTCGTCATCACTACCGAACCCATGGAGGATCCAAGTACAGTCGTCCTTGCTGCTGAACCCATGTAGGATCCAAGTACAGTCGCCATAGTCGTCACAGTCGCAGCCAGCTCTAGGGTTTCCACACACAGCATGATCGATTCCGGGAGGGTCCTCTCCACGAGCCAAGGGGTCGATATATCAACTGTCACAAAGTCCAGAGTTGATGTATCACAAAGTTCCATCTCGTCAATAGGAACTCAACGCGACATACGGTGCGTCAATCGGACTCCCGGTCTGAGAGTTATTGGATTTTTCGTCCCAGGGGACTGGTTGGTTTTTAAGCTAAAACCAACCTGACTGTACTCCAGCTACATCCAAACCTCAAGCGCAGTAAGCCAAAAAAACCATCTCACTAAGAGTAATTCAACGTAATTGACGACACATTATTCGGACGTCCCGTCGTTAAGTTATAAGTGTTTCCGCTCCAAGGGCCCGGTTGGTTTCGGGTTCAAACCAACCCGTCCATACCCAAAATTCGCCGAAACCTAAAGTGTAATATACTGAAATGACTATCTCGATCCAAGGATCCATACTCAACTGACGGTGCGTCGATCGGAGGTTCGTAGCCCAAGATATGGGTGTTTGAACGAACCTGTTCCGAAACTAGGGGGTCTGGGCCCTGTCCGACCTGGCCCGATATCCCTTGAGTCGGCCCGAACCGGGTCGACCCAACCTGGGTCCGGTTCTGGGCCAATTGGGCACAGCCCGACCCGTGGCGGGGTGCGGCCAGTGGCCTGGCTCGGAGGCCGGCCGCGGCTCGGCTCGTGGCCGAGCGGTGTGCGAAGGGGGGGGGGGGGGGTGCGCCGCCCCCTGTTTTCGAAACGGCGGCCCTCAGTGGGGTCCTCCCTAAGTGATGGCCGGGGGTTTCAACCCCCCGGTTTTTCTGGAAAACGGCCGGCCATTATGGCTGGCCGGTTAAGCTGCAGCGGGACCCTTCGGGGTCCCGCATCCTGGAGCGCTGGCCGCCGGTCGAGCCCGGCCGCCCTTGCTGAAGACCGCCGCAACCTTATGCCATGGCTCCTGTCCGTCCGGCACCACGCGATGGCGTCGCGCCCCTCTTCCGCAACCCGCTCCGGCCACGACCTCCCTCGGGTTCTCCGACGCGGCGCGACAGCGCTGTGCACCACCGCCGTAGCCCGTTCCGGCCGCGGTTCTCTTCATTCCTGTGCGGTGCAACGACACCGCGCCGCCTTCACCACAACTCGTCAAGATTGTTCAACAAGAAAGCGGGGAGGAGAAATCGTACGTGTTTGTGCGGTCCGATCTCCTCCCGTTATGTTTGTAACATTCATCCAAATTAATCAACGAAGAACATTAATTTAAACATGATCGAAGATAACCCCTACCTTATAAAGAAGTTCGCGGTTGTCAAGCGCCGCGGATGATGGCGTCGTTACTGTCGTCGTCGGTATCTCCTCCCTTGTCACAGAGGAGGAAGAGGATGGAAAATACAGGGACCTCCAACTCAACGTTCTTCATCGGAGTCTTGGCGTTCTTCAACAAAGGTGATGAAGTTCTTCAAGGGACTTAGAGCTCTCCCAAAAACTTAACACAACAAGCTAACCCCTCAAATAAAATAAGGCTCATCTTATTTTATTAATTCATGCCATGTATTTAAATTTCAAAATTCCAACACACAAATCCATTAATTGATTAAAAGAGTGTTGGCATTAAATTAATGCGAGGAGAGGATAAGTCACCCAATTAATGGGGAAGTTTAACCAAGTTAAGATGAGTTACACAACTTAAGAGGGGGGTTTATAGGAGTTAGGGAATGTGAAGGGTTGGGATCGTGTGGGCCCCACCCCACCTTTATCCTCTCATGGGTAGTTAGTAACTAGTGGGTACCACCCCAACTCCCACACCTAGGATAAAACCACTTAAGGTAGGAATAAAATTTGTACCACAAATTTTATTCAATTATTTATTAATCCCCAAATTTTAACTACTCCTCCCAAGCAAACGCACCTCTAGTAAAGGTCCTCATAAGAAATTACTGCTGTTGTGGTTTCATCGGTGCCCTCAGATTTCGATTCCGAGCACCGGTTCAAAAGATAGAAAGAACCACTCGTTCATTCACTGAACGTACCTGAGGTAATCTTCGGAAATTGATTCAGGGAACACCGGGCCTCAGAATCAGGTGCCGTCTGAAACTGCGTACTCGTAATATCCCAAAGAATTTATGAAAAAAATTTCATTGAAATTTACAGGTCTTTACAATTTAGGGTAAATTTAATGTCCAATGATCACAGGAAAGTAAATAATTCAAGGGGAAGTTAATGACTACAAAAATGACTCAAGAAAGTTAATTTCAATACTTTACTTGGTCAAATGATCATAAAAAATTCATATAAAGAATAAGGATGGTATCAATAAAACATGTAGCCATTGGAGTAAGAATAAATGGTTATTGTCATTGATGAATAGAAATACCATAAAAAGATATTTAAAAACGTTCTTTAGGAAAATATCCTTTTCATTTAAAAATCACTTTTTAAAACATCAATCATTTTAAAAACCCTTTTATTTGTAAGTAAATTTTAAAAACTAAGAATTTAAAGAATATTAGGAAAGAAAGTTCTTTAAAAGAACCATGTAAAATTTTAAAGGAAGCTTCAAATAAAATTATGGTCCTGGTAGTGGGTAATTATGTACATGTTTCACAAGTTAAAAATAACATTCCTTTTGCATTATAAAAAGGTCATAGAATTTCCTTGATCAGAAAATGAAAAGAAGGTTCATTTCAAACTATTTTGTAAAAAGTAAAACATGGTTAAAAATTTATTTAATAAATAATTTTTAAAAGGTTAAAAGAAATTTATAAAACATTTTTATAAAACATGGGTCGTGAAGAAAAAGGATTTTTGATAGAAGAGAGAAATAATTTTGGATTTTATTAAAAAAAAATATCAAAACATTTAAGTACTAAAGAGTGGGGAAATGATATTATTACTTGAAAATATTATGAATATCTAAATGAGTATATAATTAAATAGTTTTATTAAGAAATTATCAAATAATTTCCTTCAATGTAAATACGAGTATAAACAATCTTGATTAGAATTTGATTGTGAAATAAACCCTTAAAATGATCATAACATTGATGTAAGAATTAATAAATGAATATATTATGTATATAAACATTAAATAAAAATAAAACAAGTGTAAATTAAATATAATATAATAAAAAATCATTATATACATAATTATATAATATCAATGACAATGAATAAGTAATATAACCCAATGAAGGGAAAATGAGTTATGAAATTCTTTACCACATGGTAATTTCCAAGTTAAGTCCCCTTGAATGGAATAATTCAAATTAAAACTTAAAATATCATTAAGAGTAATTTTTTCAAGATATTACAAGTCAAAGGGATAGTATATACACCATATAAAATAAATTAGGTGTATAACATTATAATATGCCTTAATGAAATGAAATTGGGATGAAATACATTAACTCATGATTCCTTTTGGTTGAACATGATTTAATCTCATGTATAGTGATTTTAAACATTCTATTATCTCATCAAATAACCACATTAATATTTATAATATCATATATGATCATTTTATAACATATTATCACTCATTCATTAATAATATTTCGTTATTTTTATTGTTTTGGGAGTTAATTACCTTGTTTTCTCAAGCATGTTTCATCATAAATGATCCAATTCTTGCATATATTATATAGTTATATCATATAAAAAATAATAATCATGTCATAATTATCATATTTATAAAAATATTATACTTTTAAAACTAATCATTAAATATGGTTATGAAAAACAAAGTATGTTACGATCATGGAGACGGTAGGCCGTACGTACGCATGAGTAACGTTTCCATTTTTCACCGATTATTACGTAAAGGAGGTAAGTAATATTTTATATTTAAATAATGATAATAATATAATATATACTATATTATATATTTAAATATACTTTTATACATCATCCATGTGGTGTGATGATGAAAAGAGAGTCACATCCTTTTGTGAAGGCGGTAGTCTACACGTACACAAACAATGTTATCATATTTAAGTGTGTGAAAAGGTAAGAAAGAATATTATATCATAATAATGATACATATGTCATTAATATCATAATTATTTCATTTATATCACATATATTTATTAATTTTAACCTTTTTACATTCCATGTAAAGCATTAGTGAAAGACGAATCAGATTACTTCGCGAGGCGGTAGTCTTATGTGTATATGAGTAGTGTTACCATATCCCCTATGAAATGGAAAGTAAAAAAAAATGATATAATTAATAAAGAGGTATAATTAAGTTATAAATATAATATATATAATTTATATCCATCATCATATCAAACCGTGAAATGTGGTAATGGAAGAACGAATGACATTGGTTCGTGAGGCGCTAGTCCACCATACATACAAACAATGATTTCACAACCCATTTTATGGAATTGGACATGTTTGTAGGTCATAAAATTATTATAATAATGTAGAATTATATTTAATATAATGAATTTATTATATCATCATGTTTTAATAACAATTTAAGGATGTATATAAAGAAATAAAATAAAAATTCTCATTAAAGAACGTTACATCTTCTTCGGATATCCTCCTTAGGTTTACACCAAAGACCTTTATAGGTTGGATTTATGACCAAAATAAGGATTATATGATAAAATTATAGATTTTGGGTTGTTACTATCCGAAAAAATGAGGTTTTAACTTTTTAAGAAGGGAGGATAGGGAGTGACATTTTATAAGTGAGATTAGTGGCACACTTGTAATTTTTTGAAATGTTTAAATCATACCAACATTTTTATCATGACAAAAGACTCCAAAATGAGCCATTATCAAACCTATAATATTTATGATCGAAGTATATCTATAAAATTAGTGATGGACAAGTTTTATGATCACTTTAACCCTTATCATCTTAGTTTAATCCCTTGGTAAATAAGTTTTTATCTTAATTGTGGTAATTAATTTTTACTATTTTCACTATTAATTTTTGTCAAAAATTAAGTTTAAATTATTAGAAATTATTATTTTAAAAAATGTGGAATCCATTTTTCTAAATTTAATTCACATAATTTTAAAAATTTAATTTAAAATCAATCCCGCAAACGTGATGAGAAAATGAGTTTTTCAAGAGAAAAGTTTCAAACGTTTATAATGTTTTTATATCTAAATTCAATATTAAAATGATTCCAATGACATAAATTGGATTAATTTATATAAAATTTTACTAAAATTTCTTTAAAACTAATTCAAAATATAATTTAACATTATAAATTATTTAAATGAAAAGGAAGTTTACAATTAAAATATAGTATTTTCCCTATTCATCAAAAAATGAAACTTTTCAGAAAAATACAATCAATTCACCCTAAGATAATTATGGTATTATGATTTCATAAATTAATTTTATTTTTAAAAATTAATTTTTTAAAAGTGTTAAAAATTAATTTCAAATCAAGTGTGCAAAGCGTGAATAGACCGACTTTAAAAAAATGCATTTTTTTTCAAAAAACATTTCCTTTTCTTTTAAATGATTATTATGTTATCATTAATAAATATATAACTAATAAAAGTATGTAAAATATATATTTTCATAAGTTATTTAATCCTATTCATACCATCCAATCCAATGGCTAGGTGATAACTGTCATATTAAATAATAATATTAATAGTATATTGTTGTTTGGTAAAACTTGATGTTGTATTTAATACAAGCTAAACTCAGTGTTTCTTGTAATAAAACCTATTAAAGATATAGGATTTATTTAAAAATAAATATATCTTTAAGTCTCATGGTGTTATATTTTCATATAATCTTGATGTTGTATGTCACATATGCTATCAAATACAATGTTCTTTAAAATCATGGGTTGTTACATTCTCTGCACCTTAAATAAATTGTATCCTCACATTTTAAAATTTATCTTAGTAATAAAAGTTTTGATATTTGGAATTACCATTATTGAAAAACCCACATTTTAAATTGGTTTAATTAAATATACTCTTAATAAGAGATATAAGGAATTATAAAGGTCATATGGAATAAAAAATACCTAGGTTTTTATGTAGGTGAACATTAGTGTCAAGTGAAGATATAAACATGGAAGAAAAACATAAATAATCATATATAGTGATTGAGTCCATTTATAACAAGCAATTTAATAGTCAATGTAAAGATAAGGGTCTCAAAAACACAAATCTGCGATGATTTAAAATATTATTTTCTTCATCAGATATGAATGCAACAAAATAAATTTTTTGTTTCAAGATCCTTCTCCAAAAGTTGAGGAATTATTTTACTATATAATAATATATGGAAATATATTTACTTGATATGTTTATACTTAATAAGAATAATTTCATTATTTGGTTATGCTTAAGTGAATTTCCAATTCATAACTTACTCTAAGAAGTGAATATCCATGAATTAATTTTTTATGCCTAAAGCACTAAAATTAACTTTTAACAGATCATAAGATCTATAAAAGTGTGAAAAGTCTTTCCACTTATCTCTAACTATTTTCCAAAACTAATATAGTCATCACAAGTTATCTAATATGCATAAATATCCATACAATGAAGTAATATATTAATCTCTAAAACCTAATCCAAAGTTCAACAAAAAAAATTTCATGAATGGTTAACCTTATGTCCCTTACAAAATATTAAGATCTATAACTTTAGAAAGAAGGCCACTGAAATTCCAAAATGAACTTATCATTAAAATATTAAACAATATGAATTATCTATTAATGACCACATACCAAACACATGAATACTATCATCATGCATTCTATTAAAACATTGTGATAACCTAAATTACCCTAAAACCTTATTGAAAAAATTCATGCTTCTTTATTCCTAAAATAAAACATAGATTATTGGATGTATTCCTTAAATCCAAAAAATGATATAAACTCTATCAATGATAGAATAAACCACTTTAAAAAAATCATTAATCAATTCCAAGGTATTCAATACTATCCAATTTATTTTATCCATATCAATCATATATTTATCCTAAAATCATTATCCTAACATTAGGAACATATTAAGGGTTACATTTCCTTCAATCATGTGTTTTCCAAAAAAGTTCATCTTGCCACTGAATCATTTTTCTTGGTCACCGATACTGTTCAATATACAGTTTCAAATCCTTAATTAAAAAGTAATGTAGTAAAATCATTATATATTTAATATTTGTTATAACCATGATATCATTGATAAAATAATAAAATTACATAATTATTGAATCCAAATACAAGAACATTAATCATTCATTTTCTTCTATGGTAAGAGAATAATCTTGACCACGATCCATTAGCTTCTCTTGAGTTATATTCCTTTGATTCTTGAGACATTTATTTGTGTTATAAGGCCCCATACTTAAACCTTACTTAATCTTGAGTTATTACAAGATTACACATTGAGGATCTTTTCGGGTTTAGAGTTTTAGAGAATTAGATCATAAAACTTGCATTACATTCCACATATAAACAAAGTGGTTACATAAAGATATTATTCTTCATTCCCATCAATGGAAACACATTTAAAATAAAACATGGATTATTTCTTGACACTTCCTTGACACTATCATCATATCAAGTACCTTTCCCTTGACCCGTGAAAAACATTTCAAAAAAACTTTGGATGAGCATAAAAAGCTCAGTATGGGTTATAAAAACATGGAAAGGAAACATGAGTTCATATATACATAAGAATGAAATCATACTTTACCCATAAAACATAGGCACTTTAACATACCTCATAAAATCATGAATAAATCATAGAAATCATAATACATAAAGGTAACTTGAGGCATCTATAACATTCTTACGTAGGGAGTAACCCTCTTGGTTACGTTTTGGAATACCCATCACAGTATATTCCCTAAATCTCTTCGGAGAAAACTTAATGTTTCACTCCTTCACTTTACCCAATGCATTGGAGATCTATAACGGGCTCACCCACCCTTAGTTTATCACGGAACCACCCGTCTTTATAATAATGCCCAAGAACCATAACATAATCATATCACATAAAACATGCATAAAGGAAACATAAAATTTACACATTTCAATCACGAGATATCAATACAACAAATTGATATAAAAACATTATGAAAACAATTTTCAATACCAAAATAAAAGAAAAGTAAGACATGGTATTTATTTTTCTTTTAAAAAGAAGGTATGGCTTGTAGAGGAAGCCGAAACTCAAATAACGGTCACGACGGTAGAGAAGTCGTTGTCGCCGCATGCGTACGACAAAAACATTCCCTTTTGTCATTTAGTAAACGCTTCGTATAAAAAATATTCCTTTTGAATAAACGTAAAAGTCAAAGGGGTTTATACACCGTATAAAAGAAAGTTGTGTATAAAATAAAATACGCCTCAACGAAAGGAGATTGAGACGAAGTCCCATACCTCGGGTCCGACTTGACTCGATCGTTCTTTAATCTCCTGATTAATAAACTTGAGTTAATATCTATTTTCTTATTAATCTTTTTCAAGTTCATTATTCCTTTTATACCATTTTATGAACATCATGTAATCATTTAAGTTAATAATGTTCATTTTGTCGGTATTTGGTTCTTAAGTCAAAAATAGACTTCTTACACTTACATGTTGTTAATTTGGTCAAATGTTCGTTATATCCAGAATGATATTAATGATTTGGATAACATATATATCATATATATTCATCATATACATGTATTTATAATATTACATCACATTTAGAGGTAAGAAATGAAATGCACCGTTCATGGAGACGGTAAGCCGTACGTACGCATGAACGCTACTTCCATTTCTATTTCGTATTTTCTGGAATGGAATCATAATTATATAAGAGTATATTATAATTCCAGTATAATAAAATATATAATATCATTAACGTTATCTTTTACACATCCCACATATGGTATTAACGAATCAAATCACTTTCAGGGGGCGGTAGTCCGCACTTCCTAAAATGAAGATATCGTGTTTAACCATAATGGGAACCATAAAGGTATGCCCAAAATGAAAAAAAACATAAGCTTAAGGAAAACATAAACATATTATATATCATATATAAAAATAGTGACATCATAATGGCCACCTTTGAAGGTGTTAAATGAGTATTGAACAATCATCATTTCGGGAGGCAGAATTTCACCATCCACGGAAACCGTATGTTCTTTAACCATTTGATGTAGTTGTATGAGAGTGTAGCTCAAATAAATCTTATAACAACATCCTAGTATATTGAATATACTGGTGTTATTACAAAAGAAGTAAATAAAAAGAGTTTAGGGGGTTGGAAAAACAAAATAAAACAAATGAACATGAGAGAATGAATTACCTTTAAAAGTGTAACTCCTTTTGATTTGAGCCTAAAGGCTTCCTTTGAAAGGATTCTGCCCAAAGGGAATCCTCTAGGATGAGGAGAGGGATGTGGAGAGAGTAAATGGGCAGGGGTTGGCCGAGCCAAAGGCTTGAGGAGTGTGTGAAATGAGGTAGAGGTGGGGGCCTTTTATAAGAGGAGAGGAGGGGCACTTTTGGAAAGTAAAGAAATATTACTTTTTTTTGAAAATGTGTTTCGGTTTTAAAAGGTCACACATTGATATAAGTCGTGGATAAGGTGATAAGAGTTCGAAATACACTCATACAATTGGTTTTGGACATGTGTAGTTCATAGATTTTACATTATCTTCCCATTTTATTTAAATCGTTAAATAATGAGGTCATCGCTGCATCATCATGATGTCATAAATAATTTAATTTATTTAATGTCTAAAAATTATAAAAAAAATACTATGATGTAGGAAATCGTTTTATCTTTCCAATTACTATTTATAATCAAAAATCTGATCTTTATAACCCCATGTAAAAATTCATTTCGTAAGACATATTATGTTTGTGTCATTTTTACTTTAACATTTAATAAAAAGTTATTTATGTCATTTCCCAACCAAAGTAGCTCCATGGGGTCCCCAAGTTGACCCATGGCTTGTCTTGGTCGGCCATTACACATCTAATGAGGTTAGGACATGTGTCAAGTTCGTTTCATATTATTAAAGTATTATTTATACCTTAAACTACCCTAATTACCACTAATCGCGATTAAGAACTTAATAAGTTACTATTCACCAAAAAATTATTTTAATCTCATTGAACCACATTTTACTTATTAATGACAACAATGTATGTCGGATTTTTGAAATTCAAAACACAATGATGGTAAAATTTCATTTAAACGGAAAATCAGTTTTTATAAGTACCACTTAGTGGTTTCACTATTCATCAAAAATTGAAGTTTTTCAGAAACTTACCAAAAATTCACCCTAAGCTATATTTGATATTCCAAATTCAAAAATGAAGTCTATTTTACAAAATTCAAAACATATAAGTCACATTAATTAATTTAATAATTAATTCCCGCTGTCAGAGCAAATAGCGTGTTTTTATGAAACAATAAGTATCAAAAGATTGACACTAGTTTGAGTCCAATTTCAAAGTGAAATTAATTCCAATGACCAACATTGGATTAAATGGTAAAAATATATTCATATTAAACATTAAGACCAATTCAAAAGATAATCTAATCATATAAATAAATTAGATTAAAAAGCATTTTTGATGTAAAATGCAGTATTTTTCACTATTCATTAAAAAATGAACATTGTCAGAAAAATATCAAAAATTCACACAAAGTAAATTTTGATGTCCCAATCATAAAGAATAAGTTTATTTTGACAAACATAGTTTATAAAATTGTCAAAAGATAGATTTAAAAATGGTTTTCCATCATAAGGCAGTAAAACAATCTTTTAAGAATATTAGTGTATTCCATGCTTAAGATTGGATTTATTTTCATTTTAAGCCTCCAAAACACTATCTTAATCATTAATAGACATAGATAAAAATATCTATTATTCATTACTTACTTGGGATGTTACATCCTTCCCCCCTTTAGAAAATTGCGTCCCCGCAATTTATTTACTTATCAAATAAATGGGGGTACTTATCCCTCATTGCATTTTCAGATTCCCATGTTGCCTCTTCAATCATGTGGTTTTTCCACAAAACCTTTACCTGGTGAATCACCTTATTCCGTAACACTTGCTCCCTGTGGTCAAGAATCTTGACTGGTTGTTCCTCATAAGATAGGTTCTCTTCCAGCTGAACTACCTCTGGACTCAAAACATGAGATGGATCTGGCATATACTTTCTCAACATCGAAATGTGAAAAACATTGTGTACCTGAGATAAACTCGGAGGTAAAGCCACTCAGTATGCAACTGATCCAACTCTCTCCAGAATTTCATATGGTCCAATAAACCTTGGACTCAGCTTTCCTTTCTTACCAAATCTCATCACACTTTTCCAAGGAGAAACCTTGAGAAAAACATGATCACCTACCTCAAAAGATAGATCCTTCCTCCGGTTATCCGCATAACTCTTCCGCCTGCTCTGAGCTGTTCTCATGTGTTTCTGAATCAGCTGAACTTTTTCTGCCATCTCTTCTACCAATTCTGGTCCCATCAACTTCCTTTCACCCACTTCATCCCAGAAAGCTGGAGTTCGACACCGCTTCCCATATAATGCCTGAAATGGTGCCATCTGTATACTGGAATGAAAACTGTTATTATATTAAAATTCAACCAAAGAAAGATGTTGGTCCCAAATTCCCTGATAATCCATAGAACAAGCTCGTAGCATATCCTCCAATGTCTGAATTGTTCGTTCTGACTGCCCATCTGATTGAGGATGAAAAGCTGTACTAAAATTTAATTCAGTACCCAACGACTTCTGAAGGCCTTTCCAAAAGTTAGAAGTAAACCTGGGATCACGATCTGATACAATGGAGAGAGGAACTCCATGTAACCTGACTATCTCTTTAAGATACAAACGGGAAAGTTGATCAAGAGATAAAGTATCCCGTATAGCAAGGAAATGAGCAGATTTGGTCAAGCGATCAACAATAACCCAGATTGCATTATTACCTTGAGATGTCTTCGGTAATCCCACAACAAAGTCCATGGATATATTCTCCCATTTCCACTCTGGCATTGGTAAAGGCTGAAGCATCCCTTTCGGTAACTGCCGCTCTGCTTTAACCTGCTGACAAGTCAAACACTTCACTGTAAAATTAGCAATATCTCTTTTCATTCCATCCCACTAGTAATACTCCCGCAGATCTCTATACATCTTAGTACTGCCCGGATGAACTGAAAACGGAGAACTATGAGCTTCACATAACAACTCTCTCTTCAACTGTGAATCACAAGGCACACACAAACTCTTCCCAAATCTCAAAACAAAAACACAAACTTATCCAAGAACTCATGGAAAATTTTATTCATAAGGTCCATGAATACAACAGGTGCATTGGTTAACCCAAAAGGCATAACTACAAATTCATAATGGCCATATCTAGTATGGAACACAGTCTTCGGAACGTCTTCTTCTTTTACTTTCAACTGATGGTACCCCGACATCAAGTCAATCTTCGAAAAATACTGAGCTCCCTGGAGCTGATACAACTTCATTTGATGGCCCGACATCTGCTGAAGTAGTTGCAAAGTATTTCACCACCCCTTTCTGCTTGTAGTCTAACTTCTTCCCATCACTCAAGCTCTTTGTTGGACACTCATTTGCATAGTGACCCATCTCATTGCACTTAAAACATTTCACTAACTGTAAATCAAATTTGTTCTTACCTTCACCTTGATCCTTTTCAGTGCAATCAAGATCCTTATGTCTCATCTTACCACATCGGTAGCACTTTCTAGAATTCAGAAGACATTCCCCAACATGCCTTTTGCCACATTTATCACAAACTGGAAACTTAGTTCTCTTACCATCAGACTTTTTTGAAGAATTATTACCTTTCTCCTGCCACCTCGGTCTCTTCTTCTGCTGGTTGTTATAGAACACTTGGTCATTGGCAAACTCCATTTCCACCTTCTCCGCACATCGAACAAGTTTTTCATAACTTTTGAACTCACGAGAAGCAAAAGCCCTTCGATACATTGGCTTTAACCCTGAGTAAAAACGGTTTATTTTACTATCAAGATCTCGTATGAAGTTTGGAGCATACCTTGCCAATCGAGTGAACTTTTCTTCATAGGCAGCCACTGAGTCTTCCTCTTGCCTCAATTCCAAGAATTTCTTTTCCATCCTAAGTCGAACAGCCTTAGGAAAATACTTCTCAAGAAACATACCTTTGAATTCATCCCAGTCAAGAGCATTAATCTCATCGGCGTCCCTGATATTTTTAACCATAGACCACCACTGATCTGCTTCACCCTCCAAACGGTAAATAGCAAGACTAACCTTTTGATTGTCTGAACACCCCATGACATCAAAAATATTTTCTAGTGCTTTAATCCACCCTTCATCTAGCACAGGGTCAGATGATCCTATGAATGATGGTGGATGTTGCTTCATGAAATGTTCCACCACTGACATGTTCCTCTGCGGTTGATCTGGCTGATCTCATGCATGGATACCACCACCATTTATAGCCTGAGTCAACTGTGCCATTACTGTAACAAAATGTTTAGTTCCAATTCCGACCATCTCAGGATGCTGATTCGGAAGGTTATTTCCTTCTGTATGCCTTCCTAGCACTGCTTCCCTGTTTCCTCTGCGGAAAACCATTCTGAACAAACATGTCTTAGATGAAGCAACATGGTAATCTTCAAATGCTATATCATTTCAAAAAAATATTTTTGGATAATCATTTAATAGAATTCTAACTCCTAAAGTTATCTAAACCGACCTATGATACCAACTATAAGTCCCCAGCCTTAAACCTTACTTAATCTTGAGTTATTACAAGATTACACATTGAGGATCTTTTCGGGTTTAGAGTTTTAGAGAATTAGATCATAAAACTTGCATTACATTCCACATATAAACAAAGTGGTTACATAAAGATAGTATTATTCATTCCCATCAATGGAAACACATTTAAAATAAAACATGGATTATTTCTTGACACTTCCTTGACACTATCATCATATCATGTACCTTTCCCTTGACCTGTGAAAAACATTTCAAAAAAACTTGGGATGAGCATAAATAGCTCAGTATGGGTTATAAAAACATGGAAAGGAAACATGAGTTCATATATACATAAGAATGAAATCATAATTTACCCATAAAACATAGGCAATTTAACATACCTCATAAAATCATGAATAAATCATTGAAATCATAAGACATAAAGGTAACTTGAGGAATCCATAACATTCTTACGTAGGGAGTAACCCTCTTGGTTACGTTTGGAATAACCATCACAGTATATTCCCTAAATCTCTTCGGAGAAACCTTAACATTTCACTCCTTCGCGTTACCCAATGCATTGGAGAGCTATAACGGGCTCACCCGCCCTTAGTTTATCATGGAACCACCCGTCTTCATAATAATGCCCAAGAACCATAACATAATCATATCACATAAAACATGCATAAAGGAAACATAAAATTTCCACATTTCAATCACGAGATATCAATACAACACATTGATATAAAAACATTATGAAAACCATTTTCAATACCAAAATAAAAGAAAAGTAAAACATGGTATTTATTTTTCTTTTAAAAAGAAGGTATGGCTTGTAGAGGAAGCCGAAACTCAAATAACGGTCACGACGACGGAGAAGTCGTTGTCGCCGCATACGTACGACAAAAACATTCCCTTTTGTTGTTTAGTAAACGCTTCATATAAAAAATATTCCTTTTGAATAAATGTAAAAGTCAAAGGGGTTTATACACCGTATAAAAGAAAGTTGTGTATAAAATAAAATATGCCTCAACGAAAGGAGATTGAGATGAAGTCCCATACCTCGGGTCCGACTTGACTCGATCGTTCTTTAATCTCTTGAATAATAAACTTGAGTTAATCTCTACTTGCTTATGAATCTTTTTCAAGTTCATTATTCCTTTTATACCATGTTATGAACATCATGTAATCATTTAAGTTAATAGTGTTCATTTTGTCGGTATTTGGTTCTTAAGTCAAAAATAGACTTCTTACACTTACATGTTGTTAATTTGGTCAAAGGTTCATTATATCCATAATTATATTAATGATTTGGATAACATATATATCATATATATTCATCATATACATGTATTTATAATATTACATCACATTTAGAGGTAAGAAATGAAATGCACCGTTCATAGAGACGGTAAGCCGTATGTACGCATGAATGCTACTTCCATTTCTATTTCATATTTTCTGGAATGGAATCATAATGATATAAGAGTATATTATAATTCCAGTATAATAACATATATAATATCATTAACTTTATCCTTTACACATCCCACATATGGTATTAACGAATCAAATCACTTTCAGGGGGCGGTAGTCCGCACTTCCTAAAATGAAGATATCGTGTTTACCCATAATGGGAACCATAAAGGTATGCCCAAAATGAAAAAAACAGAAGCTTAAGGAAAACATAAACATATTATATATCATATATAAAAATAGTGACATCATAATGGCCACCTTTGAAGGTGTTAAATAAGTATTGAACAATCATCGTTTCGGGAGGCAGAATTTCGCCATCCACGGAAACCGTATGTTCTTTAACCATTTGATGTAGTTGTGTGAGAGTGTAGCTAAAATAAATCTTATAACAACATCCTAGTATATTGAAGATACTGGTGTTGTTACAAAATAATTAAATTAAAAGATTTTAGGGGGTTGGAAAAACAAAATAAAACAAATGAACATGAGAGAATGAATTACCTTTAAAAGTGTAACTCCTTTTAATTTGAGCCTAAAGGCTTCCTTTGAAAGAATTATGCCCAAAGGGAATCCTCTAGGATGAGGAGAGGGATGTGGAGAGAGTAAATGGGCAGGTTTTGGCAGAGCCAAAGGCTTGAGGAGTGTGTGAAATGAGGTAGAGGTGGGGGCCTTTTATAAGAGGAGAGGAGGGGCACTTTTGGAAAGTAAAGAAATATTACTTTTTTTGAAAATGTTTTTCGGTTTTAAAAGGTCCCACATTGATATAAGTCGTGGATAATGTGATAAGGGTTCGAAATCCACTCATCCAATTGGTTTTGGACATGTTTAGTTCATAGATTTTACATTATCTTTCCATTTTATTTAAATCGTTAAATAATGAGGTCATCGCTGCATCATCATGATGTCATAAATAATTTAATTTATTTAATGTATAAAAATTATAAAAAAATACTATGATATAGGAAATCTTTTTATATTTCCAATGACTATTTATAATAAAAAATCTGATCTTTATAACCCCATGTAAAAATTCTTTTCGTAAGACATATTATGTTTGTGTCATTTTTACTTTAACATTTAATAAAACGTTATTTATGTCATTTCCCAACCAAAGTGGCTCCATGGGGTCCCCAAGTTTACCCATGGCTTTTCTTGGTCGGCCATTACACATCCAATGAGGTTAGGACATTTTTCAAGTTCGTTTCATATTATTAAAGCATTATTTATACCTTAAACTACCCTAATTACCACTAATCGCGATTAAGAACATAATAAGTTACTATTCACCAAAAAATTATTTTAATCTCATTGAACCACATTTTACTTCTTAATTAAAACCATTTATGTCGGATTTTTTAAATTCAAAACACAATGATGGAAAAATTTCATTTAAACGGAAAATCAGTTTTTATAAGTACCACTTAGTGGTTTCACTATTCATCAAAAATTGAAGTTTTTCAGAAACTTACCAAAAATTCACCCTAAGCTATATTTGATATTCTGAATTCAAAAAATGAAGTCTATTTTACAAAATTCAAAACATATAAGTCACATTAATTAATTTAATAATTAATTCCCGCTGTTAGAGCAAATAGCGTGTTTTTATGAAACAATAAGTATCAAAAGATTGACACTAGTTTGAGTCCAATTTCAAAGTGAAATTGATTCCAATGACCACCATTGGATTAAATGGTAAAAATATATTCATATTACACATTAAGAACAATTCAAAAGATAATATAATCATATAAATAAATTAGATAAAAAAGTAGTTTTGATGTAAAATGCAGTATTTTTCACTATTCATTAAAAAATGAACATTGTCAGAAAAATATCAAAAATTCACACAAAGTAAATTTTGATGTCCCAATCATAAAGAATAAGTTTATTTTGACAAACATAGTTTATAAAATTTTCAAAAGATAGATTTAAAAAGGGTTTTCCATCATAAGGAAGTAAAACAATCTTTTAAGAATATTAGTGTATTTCATGCTTAAGATTGGATTTATTTTCATTTTAAGCCTCCAAAACACTATCTTAATCATTAATATACATAGATAAAAATATCTATTATTCATTACTTACTTGGGATGTTACATGTGTAGTGTCTCATAACTTTATAGTTGAATCATTATACATTGGAAATTTATTTCTTATGCTTTAAATCACAATCATGGTGGCCTTTATCTCTACAATTTTGGTACAATACCATTCCTTTTAAGCAAGCATCTGGGTGTTTCTTCCCACAATTATAACATGTTGTAAAATACTTATTTCACTTATTCTCTTTATCTATATTTTTCACCACCATATTATTATTCTATTAATTACATTAAAATCCATAATACTTATATAATTATTTCTTTATCTTGTTAGCACATGATACTATGTCCCCATATGATGAGAATGTTTGGGATACAAGTTCCCTTTAAAATATTGGCTTAAGAACATAAAACAAATGATCATTGTGAACCGATGAAATTTCCATTTATTATTCTAGGCACCGTTTCTAAATGATATAATAGACTAGATTAGATCATATAATTATGAAACATAATGTATAATCCTAAAACTAGTGAAATACATAACATAAATTGAAATATTTATGCATAGATAATGTCATAATCATAAAGATGGTTTCTTTTGGGATAAATCTATTTTAAAATCCTTCATGATGGTTTATAAAGAAAATGTGAATTATCTTAAGAATATCCCTTGGTAGTGTCAAACTAGGTGTATAGTAAGACCCGTTGTCATGCACCATGTGACGATCAGGTCTAACCCAGTTCACCATTTTTGGAGTTATTACCCCTTGGTACCTTTATTCTAGAACCACATTCCACGTGTAGTATCTAGACATGTATGTATTTATAATAAAACCCAAATAATATATTCCTTATAAAAACTTTAGGATGTTCTTCTATACCACTTTTAAAGTATATTATAGGGTTATGTTCCCTAATCTATGTTTTCATTAATATAGTTCCCAAGGTTCCTACTAAACTTCCTCTCATACTAACTATAGCATCCCTAATCCTAGTAACCCCAAGATGATTTTGTACTTTATTACATTAGAATAAGATACAATAAATTGTATCTTGAAGGAATTAGTAGTTAGTATTATTGGTAAACTAGATACAAACATGATTCCCATATCAAAAATTAGAATATTTTTTTTACAAAAATAAGTTTATTCACTCTAGAATATACTTGCATATAATTCATAGTATAATTCATAGAATATGTGGTAAAGGAAAAAAAACAAGGGTGATCTAAATGATCAGTAGTTGTTAATTACAGTGGAATCTATATGAATAAATGAATCATCATCATTAATTATTGAAAATATATGAAGGTGAATATTTTAACACACATTCCATTTAAATAATTGACTAGAATAATAAAAGTAAAGGTAAATAACTAATAACATATTCCATTTAATCAATAAAATATTAATCATGATAAGGAATAATCAATATGGTAAGGTAAATAACTGAAAACACATGATATTTAATCAAAAAATAGATAATGAAATATATTCATAGATAATATCATGGAAATGATCTAATGGATAATAAAATAATATAATTATTAATGAAATAAATTCTTAATTATTGGAAATTATTTATAAGGCATAATAAAACCTCTACTATCAAGATTTATCCTCCATAAAGTTTAAAACTACTGGGTATAAACCTATATGTTACCTATACCATTATGATATATCTGCAAGATAGTTAAAAACTATTGGGTATAAACCTATGTGATCTAGCCTACTGGTTTGTCTCATGCGACCTGTCAATGCATTGAGGTGAAATATAAATTCTAGGACCCACCTATCACTCCATGTCCAAATCATTCCTCATATATCGAATAATAGATTAAATTCATGAATCAATATGCCTTTTCAACAAATATCCATATTGAGTAAAGAATAAAGATTAATCAATATTTCCTCAAAAAAACAAATAACTTTTAATATACAAAACCATATATATAAATGACATATGGTTTAAGTAATAAACATATCCATGATAAATAATTTGAATATTTATGGAAATTTAATTTCCAATGATCATAGGAAAGTGAATAATTCAAGGGGAAGTTAATGACTACAAAAATGAATCATGAAAGTGAATGTTAATAATTTCTTTGGTCAAAATGATCATAAACCATATAGAGGAAGAATAAGGATGGTATGAATACAAAATATACCCATGGGAGTAAGAATAAAGGGGTTTTCATTGATGAATAGAAATACCATAAAAATATCTTTAAAAACAATCTTGAAGAAAATATCCTTTTTTATTTTAAAAATCATAAAACATTTTGAAAATCCTTTTATTTAAAAATTATTTTTAAAAAATATTAATATAAAATATTTGGGATTTTTTTATTTAAATACAATGTTATAAACTTTTAAATTAACATTCAAAAAAATAATAGTCATGTTAGCGAGTAATTCCATACATTCTGTATAAGTTAAAAAGAACATTACTTTTTCACTATAAAAAGGTTTTAAAAGTGATTTATTTGAAAAAGACAAGAAGATTACTTTGATTTTTTTTTGTAAAAAGTAAAAATGTGTAAAAATTTATTTAATAAATCATTTTTAAAATTTTAAAAATATTTTTTGAAACATTTTTAGAAAACATGGTTTTGGAAGAAAATTGATTTTTGATCAAAGAGAGAAATGAAGTTATATTTTCTTAATTTTTTTATCAATTATTTTAAGTACCAAAGAGTGAAAAATGATACCATAAACTGAAAACATTATGAATAAAAAAGTGATTAAAAAATAAAATGGTTTTATTTACACATTGATCAAATAATTTCATTCAACTGAAATTTAAAAACAAACAATCTTGATTAGAATAAGATTATGAAATAAACCCTTACAATGATCATAATGTTGAAGTGAGAATTAATAAATGAGTCAATTATGTATATCAACTAAGAGTATACATAAATTTTTTTAAATACATAATAATATAATAAAAATTAATTATAAACTTAATAATAGAATATCAATGACAATGAAGAAGTAATGTAACCCAATGAAAAGAAATTGAGCTATGAAATTATTTACCACTTGGTAAATTTCAAGTTAAATCCTTTGAGATGAAATAATTAAAGTTGAAACTTAAAATAACATTAATAATGAATTATTCATGATATTATATGTAAAAATGGTAGTATAAAAACCATATAAAATAAACTTGGTGCATAATAATACAATATGCCTCAATGAAATGAAATTGAGACGAAATCCATTACCTCAAGCTTTCCATATGTTCAACATAATTTAAACTCATTTATAGTGGTTTTAAACATGTTATTAACTTAAAATAGAACCATATTAATATTTTATAATATCATATATGATCCTTTTATAATATCTTATCCCCCATTCATTAATGATCTTTCATTATTTTCATTGTTTCAGGTGTTAATTTCCTTATTTTCTTATGTATGTTTTGGCATTAAAGATCTAATTATTGCACATATTACATAGTTTAATCATATAAATAATAATAATATTGAAATTATTATTATATTTATTCATCAATTATAATTTTAAGACCAATCAGGAATTAATGTTTTGAGAAATGAAGTAGGTTACGATCATGGAGATGGTTGGTCATACGTACGCATGAGTAACGTTTCCATTTGCCAATGATCACTATGGAAAGAATGTAAGTAATGTATTATCTTTAAATATTGATAATAGTATAATATATACCATATTATATATTTAAATATACTTATATATATATTATCCATGTGTTGTGGTGATGAAAAGAGAGTCACATCGCTCCGTGAAGGCGGTAGTACACGTGTACACGAACAATATTATCATCTTTAAGTCAGTGAAAAGGTAATAAAGAATATTATATTTTCAGAATGATAAATATTTAATTAATATAATAATTCTTCAATTTATATCACATATACTTATTAAATTTAACCTTATTACATTTCATGTAAAGCGTTAGTGAATGACGAATCACATCGCTCTGCGAGGTGGTAGTTCGCCGTACACACGAGTGACGTTATAGTATCCTCTATGAAATAGAAATTAATATATATATATATATGTATATATGATATAATGAATAAATAGGTATAAATATGTTATAAATATAATATATATACTTTATATACATCATCATACCCAACCATGAAAGGTGTTAATGGAAGAAGAAATGACATCGATTTGCGAGACAGTAGTCCACCGTACACACAAATGATGATTTCATAACCCATTTTATGGAAGTGGAGATGGTTGTAGGTAATTAACTTATTATAAAAACATAAAATTATATGTAATATACTAAGTATAATATATCATAATGGTTTAACAATAATTTAAGGAGGAAGATAAAGAAATAAAATAAAAACACTCGTTGAAGCACATTACCTCTTCTTCGGGTATCCTCCTTAGGTTTTCACTAAAGCCTTCTAGGTTATATTTATGCCCAAAATAAGGACTCTATAAATAAGGTAAGGAATTTTTGAATTTATTTTTGACAGATCTTGGATGAACCAAAAGGATTTTAATGTGTTAAGAAGAGAGAAGATGGGGTAACCTTTTATAAGTGAGATGAATGACACACTTGTAATTTTTTTGAAAGGATTCAATCATGCCCATGTTTTTATCAAGCCACAAGCCTCCCAAATTTTCCATTATCTAAAATAGAAGATTTAAGGTATAAATATTTACATAAAATTATTGTTTTACAAGTTTTTAGGTCATTTTTACCCTTATCCTCTTAGTTTAACCCTTAACAAATCAGTTTTTACCTTAACCGTGGTAATTAATTTTTACTGTTTTCAATATTCATTTTGGTCAAATATTTAGTTTAAAATATTATAAATTATAAATTATTATCATTATAAATATGTAATACATTTTTATAAACTAAATTCATATAAGTTTCAAAATTTAATTTAAAATTAATCCCGCATATGTGATGAGAAAGTAGGATTTCAAAGAGAAAATGTTAAAATGTTTATAATGTTTTTATATCTAAATTCAATATGAAAAAGATTCCAATGAACTAAATTATATTAATTAATATAAAACTAAATTAATTTTAATTTTTAAGAAATAAAAATATAATTTAACATTATAAATTATTTAAATGAAAAAGAAGTTTTCAATTAAAATTCAGTATTTTTCACTATTCATCAAAAAATATTTTTTTTAGAAAAATCTAAAAAATTAACCTTAAGGTAATTTTGATATGATTATTTCAAAATTTAAGTTTTTTTTTTTCAAATTAATTTTCTAAAAGTGTTAAAAATTAATTTTAAATTATGTGTGCAAAGCCTGAATAAAACGTCTGTCATAAAAATGTAGTTTTTCAAAAAATACTTCTTTTTATTTTAAATGATTATTATTTTATTACTAATAAATAGATAACTAATAAAAGTGAGTAATATATATATATTAAATTTATTTAATCCTATTCACACCCTCCATTCCAATGGCTAGGTGATAACTGTCATAATAAATAATATTATTAACAGTTTATTGTTATTAAGTAAAACTCGGCCATGCATGTAACATAATATAAAAAAATGTTATGTATAATGAAATATATTTAAGATATTGAATTTATTTAAAAATAAATATATCGTTATGTATCATGGTTTTATATTTTCTTCTAATCTTGGTGTTGTGTGTCCCATATGCTATCAAATATAATGTTCTTTAAAATATCAAGGTGTTACATTCCTTAGTTATCTCACACCCTAGATGACCGGGGTTTCTTTTTTAGAGATCAATGAGTTACCTAAATTGGTTTTGGAACTTAGCTTAATTAAATAAAATAACTTGTTATACATTTCAAATTTCTCCACTCTTATCCTTATTTCCATACTAGTTATTAACTTTGATATGTTGTGAAAGAAGATTCATTCATATTTTTTGGCCTTGAGTCATGGTTTCGATGTAGTTGTTCAACTCTAGGTTATATATATTCCAAAGTTCTTCATGTATTTTCAATAATATCCCCATTTATTTCTTAAACGGTGTATTTTTGAGGCTCTAGTTGAGGTATGGTATTCAAGACATATTTTTTATCTATGTGAAATTATGGAATTTTCATGATTTTGTTATTCATTTTGTGAATAGTGTGAGTTAACCTATGAATCATAATAACATTTATAATTAAATTAAAAGTTGTAGTGGGAGGACCACATGATCATTATATTAATTAATGTTATTTGAATATTTTTATGATTATTTATTGAGGGTTCTCCAATGTAAATCTTTTTTGCTACTATTGGAGTAATTAAATCACCTTTTATAAAAATTAAATCACTTAATAAGTATAATGATTAAGATACATGATATATTGAATAGAGGTGACTCCTATAATTCAATAAAGGTTGAATTATTATAAATTTATTCATTAAAATGGGGAATTATTGATGTTCTTTTTTTTATATTGGGTGTTGTTTATTGGTGGTATGCGTTGAATGTATTATAGTGATTATGGTTATATTTATTGTTGTGGTATTTTAGGAATTAGTGTGGGGAAGTTTTAATGGTTAAAATTGTAGGTCTTAAGTGTCATTGTTGATATGGATGTATTTATAATATTGATTTGTAAATAGAGGAATGGGTGTTGTAGTTATTGATTTGGGATTGTGTAGTGGCTGTTATTATTGGTTAACATGGAATTATATACAGTGTTGGGTTTGGTTGATATGGGTATGTGTTATTATTTTTTGGTGGTATGGAATATGGTTATAAATAATTAATATAATAAATGGAACAGGGATGTAATTTAATAAAAAATAGGATGATAATAAACTACTAATTGTAGAAATGATCAATTGTTGACTATGATAAATGTGGTTGATTAATATTGATTGGTTTGAAATGACGTAAAGATAAATGATTTGAATAATCAAAATAATGTTTTGGGTAAAATGGTAACATGTAAATGGATAATTGATATGATTAAATGGAATGTTAATGATGATTTTGTGGTTATGTTTTATATAATGGTTGGGATTTTTCTTGTATGGTATCGATAACAGTTTTTGATTATTGTAGTGGTAGTGCAGAAATTTTGATGAGTATTAATAATGTTTTTTGGTATGAACCTTTGGTTTGTACATGTTTATTTACATGATATATATATATTATGTTTTTTTATTTCTTATTCACCCCACACAAGTCATATAACTTTACAACCACCCATATGTTTCAAGTACCATGTGTTAAAAAAAAACTAAGTTGGTGAGGGAACATATGTTTAACTGATTTCTATTCACTATTATAACAACTAGGTATAATACGGGTTGTGATATACCATGATATGTATATGCATATGGTATGTAATTTCTTAAGTATTTGGTATGTGATATACTTATTGACATGAATTTTCAGTTGTTATGATGACACATGGTGGGGTTCATGCATGGTAGGAGGAGGCAACAAGGTTGATTTCTATATTATTCACAATAACCTATATTGATTAGATTGTGATATATGGTTGGTATATGGATATATGGTTATAAATATGATGAGATATATTTTCTATGGTTGTTTAATGTGACATTATATGTGACGGGATATAAGTGAAAGGGATGAAATCATGTGACATTTTTTTATTGGAGTGTGATATAAAAAAACATGTGGGGATGTGATTTCATGGTACTATATCAATATTTTCTTTTAATACAATATTATTATACATGAATATGATATCAGGTGAGTGATAGTTTATGTTATTGGGTAATGGTTGTCTTTCAATCATTGTGTTCTCATTCTAGCATCAATTCATTAAGGCACTAGAATGTTTCTTTCACATTATACGAGAGGTATTGAGGACATTATTGAGTATACATGTATGATCATCTATATATATATGAATCTATTTTTTATCATATCATGATGGAGTTGGGGATTTACTTGGTTATTAATAACTTGTTGTAAGAAGTTATTATAGGATTCACTACCTTAAAAGTTTATTTTGGGATTTTATTTCTATAATACTTATACATGAATTCTGGGAAATTAGTTTTATTCTATAATATGATGTTGAATATTGATTTTCTTATACAATTATAATATTATGATGGAAATTACTCCCATAGGAATATTATTATACACTTGATGGTAGTCATCAACCTATGGCCGATTGGGGGTGGGCATTGGGGGACACCCTCATCTTCACTTCAATCCCATGAGGGGTTTACATAGGGGGTGTGTGATTACAATAACTCCCCCAGATCATAAATCCTTCTTATAAATATTATATTAAATTTAAATAATCAATAAAATTTATTATATGAAAAAATATAACATAGGTATTGAATGTTTGAAAATTTGTTTTGTTATTTTAAAATGCACAATTTTTCTCATTAAATACATTTTATTAAATGAAAATCATCTAAATTAATTTTTTTTAGAAAATAAAAAAAAATATCCCCATGATATCATTGAAATGATGATTTCAATAGAAATTTACATATTATAAAATTATTATTATAAAAATTAGAAATTGAGAATTTAATAAATCATACAATTCATATACATTTTTTCTTAGAATAATCAAATTTCAATTACTATTTGTGATTATTTTTCTATTTTTTTTATTTTATAATTATTTAATGTTCAATATTAAATTATATTACATATATTAATAAAAATAAAATTATAAATTAGGTAAATATAATATTTAAAATATAATATAGAATTTATAATCTAACATAATAAGTTAAAAATTGAATTACAAAAAATTCCTATTTATACTTAATTTTATTAAAATGATTTAAGAGATTTTTTTTTGATATTATTGCATTTAAATTTATTTAATTACTTATTCATGATAAATATTAATTATTAGTCATTTTACTACACCCAATGGTCAGTTTAATATTCCAATGTTTAATTACTATTCCAACAACCATATAATTTTTATACTTACTATAAATACATCATATTCTAATAAATATTTATTTAGTAAAATTTCTTTAGATTCTATTTAGATTTAATTTACACTATTTAAATAATGTATGTAATTTCTTTTCTATAAACAGCTTTTTTCACATTTTTGATAAATCCGGGAGACCAAAAAGTAGTAGAATTTAAATTCTTTTTTTATTATTTGGATTTATTTATTTATATATTTTAATATTTTAAATTTTATAATGTATATTTATACATCATATGTAATGTTTTATATTGATGTAATAATATAATGTTTTTTCTTATTATTCCATGTATGTGATTTTTAATATACAATATACTTGAATACGGTGTTCATATATACAAATAATGAAATTTATGATCTTTAAGAATTAAAGGATGTAACATTATACCCTATTTATATTTTTTTATATAAATTTTTTTAACAAAAAACCAATGATGAAAATAGAAAAGGGTACTTTTTTTCATTAAATCCTTAAATTACCATGTTTCCTCTTTATACATATAATTTTTCTGTAGTAAATTAACTCTATGAGTGTTCTAATTTCACATAACATTATCTATATAATCAATGATTTATGTAGTTTTCTTCTTATAAATACGATCATACTCCCACTATACAACATATAGATTAATTTCATGTAATGGATATAGTATTTACTTCTTTAAAAAGGATATCTGGAACACATTTTGTAATTGAAACAATTATTGTGAGAGGGAAAGCTTATAGGCCTCAACCCCAAAGTGATTATGATTCTCAATCCATATAAATCTATTACATGGAAATATTCATTAGAATACATTATCCCCGAAATCAAACTCCACATATTGTTGTTGATTATCAAACAAACTATTTTCTAAATATTTTTCTACTCTGATATTTTTTTGAATGGCTTAGACCTTCTCTATCATCTCCTCTACCAGTTCTTGTATCAATGTATTCCTTTCTCTAACATAAAAAAATTTGTTTAAATTATATATTTCATCATATTATGGACTTTATTTAGATCTATCAGAATTATTAAGTGGAATATATAATTACATGTTAACACAACCATATGAATGTGATGATCCTGAAATCCCTTAAAATTCATAAATAAATCTACAAGAATTTTTCCTAGAATTTTAAAATCATATTAAAATTAACCATCCATATAAGGATGATATTTTTTTTACTAATGTCCATGTTTGTGTTTAATTAATTTTCTGTAATCCTCCATAAAATTAAAATAAATCTTGAATCTCCGTTATATATAATAGATAGTGGTGTTCCATGAAGCCTCATCACTTATCTGAAATATACAATGGATTGTTAGTTGAGTGATAAATTGACCTCAGTGGAATTGAAATTTTCAATTATTTTAGGACAATCCACCACAACCAAAATGTATTTTTTCATTAGATTTCATAAAAATACTTTTTACAATTCTCATGGTTTTATTTTATAATTTCTATGTATATATAATTAATGATTATATAAACCCCTTATATATTGATCATTCTTCCTCAAATTATTGTAATTCCAAGTATATTGATATATATTTTTGTAGTCTCCATCATCATATCTGTAATGCGCCAACCCCTCTAGACTAGAGTCAATGAATTATTTTTTATATTGGTATGGTTAGAAGGAATGAAAGCCCGAAGGAACGACCGGTTTAATAGTCTTAAAGAAACTAGATATATAGATGTAACTAAAATTACATTGGAAAGGTAAAAAATACAACACATAACAAAAAACTAAAAAAAGCATCCATATAAACTCAATAAATGATCTCCTATTAAAAACCTATTTAAGGTGAAAAATTGAAAGGGGTGAGCCCA
This sequence comes from Viscum album, assembly GCA_963277665.1. Lineage (NCBI taxonomy): Eukaryota > Viridiplantae > Streptophyta > Magnoliopsida > Santalales > Viscaceae > Viscum > Viscum album. Next base: position 1,001,432,869 of record OY728135.1, read on the forward strand.
AATGCTCAGTAAGGGTTAAAAATAGTGGAAGAATGAATCAATAATAACTGAATCATAAACAACTGGGCATAGTTGGTGAATAAATGAAAAACACATGCCATTAATAAACTGAGAATGATCCTACATCCATAGATTTTGTCAAAGTAAAAACCTCATGGATAGTAATAACTGATAATGAATAAAGAGAATTATTATTAATTGGATGTCATGTATTTGGAACATGATACCATAATACCATTAAAATAGTTTAGTTCTATGGGTTGAAACCTGTCTGATTTTTGGAAACAAACTCGATGGGTTTGTCACCAAACTGATTGTCTCATGAGACCTATTGATGCATTGAGGGGATACAGAGGGCCCCACTAGTAACTTCACATACAAAGCATTCTTTATACATATATTCAATAAAATTTCAATATGCATTTACATTATCCATATAGAATAGAGGATACATATTCATCAATGCTTCCACAGTTAAAACAACATTCCAAATAAACACCGTATGTAAAATGGTATACGGTTTAGACAATGAACATATCAATGATCCAAGAATATGGATATTTAATAGAAATATAATTTCAAAATCAAAGGTGATCTCAAATGGGTAGTAGGTACACCACATAAGGATTATTAGGTGTACAATACAAAGTAAGTCACAACGAAATGGAAGTTGAGACAAAGTTCCTTACCACAATATAATCAGTCAAATAATATGAAAAAAACATAATAAAACTCAATTGAATCATTTAATATCATGAATATAAATATAATCATGATATTATATGACAAATTTCAGTACACATACACCACATTCAAGAAATAAGTGGTGAACATTAGAAATCTCACGGAAAAAATGGTGAGATGAGAAAACCCCTTACAAACATTTTGGTATGGTAACGAGTGTTCTTGTGATGGATTAATGAAAGGTAAATGGGTATATAATTATTTATATATCATAAGCGCATTATCGGGAGGTGTGAAAACATACCCCATCATTAGGAATTAAAAATAAAAGGGCACAACATAGGGGAAATTCTTGAACAAAAGTGAGAGAGAGGATCCCTTACCAAGAACGTATCATTAGATTGAGGGAAAATCAATGACATAATTATGAGTGAAAAACATAAAAATACAAAATAAAAGAGTATATACATAATAAAACAATAATATGTCATTCACACATATTATGGTAAAATAAAAAACCAATGAAATTGATGTTTAACTCGACGAATGAAAATTGAGTTAAGATATCCCTTACAAAGATTGTGTCATTAGAGTGACGATAAATCAATGGAATATTTACGTGTGATAAATAAAAATCCACAAAGTATAAGTGGATATATAGTATAAAACAATCAGAGTCCATTCACACATATTCTTGGAATAATTTAACCAATGAAATAGATATTTAACTCAAAGAATGAAAATTGAGTTAAGAAATCCCTTACAAAGATCATGTCATTAGAGTAACGTTAAATCAATGAAATATTTATGTGTGAAAAATAAAAATCCACAAAATATAATTGTATTTATATTATAAAACAATCATAGGTCATTCACACATATTCTTGGAACAATGTAACCAATAAAATAGATGTTTAACTCAAAGAATAAAAATTGAGTTAAGCATTCCCTTACAAAGATTGTGTCACTAGAGTGATGATAAATCAATGAAATATTTATATGTGACAAATAAAAATCCAAAAAATATAAGTGGATATATAGTATAAAACAATCATAGGCCATTAACACATATTCTTGGAACAATTTAATCAATGAAATAGATGTTTAACTCAAATAATAAAAATTGAGTTAAGCAATCCCTTACAAAGATTGTGTCATTAAAGTGACGTTATATCAATGAAATATTTATGTGTGAAAAATAAAAATCCACAAAATATAATTGGATATATAGTATAAAACAATCATAGGTCATTCACACATATTCTTGGAACAATGTAAGCAATGAAATAGATGTTTAACTCAAAGAATGAAAATTGAGTTAAGCAATCCCTTATCTTAAGTTCGAAGGTGTTCTTGATTTTTATTAATCACTGGAATAATAATATTTAGCTTCATTAAATAATAATTAAATAACCTCATAAAAATTTAATTGATATGGTATTACATTATTAGGTTCATTCATGACCTTTTGGATGGGTTTAAGAGAATCAATTTTATTGTTTTGGAAGCATTTTATTCCTTGGTTTTCATGATCCATTTACTTGTATTAATTAAAGGAAGTTCCTTTGAAATATAGTTAAAAATACAGAATTGTAAATATATATTATTAGTTACATTAAATATATATAAATGATCTTATAATGATTCTTCTTATATACCATGAGGTTGACTCATTCGATGAGTTAATGATTAACGCTTGGATTTGGCTTGGCGATTTTGTTCACAATGAACTTATTTTATATTATTATTCCACATTATGAATGTGTAAGGATTAAAGAACATTAAAAAAGATAAAATACATATATTATGATGTAGTTCAACCATTTAAAAGGTTTAATGACCAGTATTAAAGATAGTAATGCAAATTGAAAACCCGTCTTCCTTGAGTGTGATAAATTAGCACATCTCTGATGGTGTTTGCATTTATAGTATAAAAGGAGGGGAAAAGATAGATTTTTATGAAATATTCCATTATCAAAATTAAAATAAAGTAAATTTATAGTACTGTAATTATCATGGAATTTGGATTTGGTGAGGTGAGAATAGAGAACAAAATAATGGAACTTGTAAAAGAAATTGAAAGAAAAAGGAAGAGAGGTTCACCACTTGAGTACTCCTCCTTGAGAAACTCCTTAAGGCCTTTGTTTTTGGCCTTTTGGTGAGACCAGTAGGTCTTGGACGTGGGGGAGGAGGTTAGGGATCTATTTTAGGGTAATTTAGGCAAGGATTGAAGCTTGAGTGGTGTGGTAGGAAGAGGGGGTGAGGGGTAGTTTATATAGTGGAGGGGAGAGGCGATTTCTCTATATTATATTCATTAATTTATTATTTCTCCACAGGACACGGAATAGTGAGTCTTCTATGACCAATAATAGTAATTTTATCATGTGAATCCGAATCAATTGGGCTTACATCAGCAAAACATTATATATGACTCTATAATTAGTGTATTTAGCTTATTGTGTAAATTATGGTATTTCACCATTCATAAAAAATTCTAGTATTTCAGAAAAATATCAAAAAATCACCCTCACCATTTTTGACACGTAGAATCCAAAAATGAATTCCATTTTTCAAAAATAATTTTATAAAAATAATTAATTAAATATTTAATTAAAATCATTATTTAACCAAAAAATATAAACACTTAAAATATTCATCTTTATTTTAAAGGTGCCTAAATTTATTTATAAATTCATGGGTATGGATACCATTCATAAGAGTCACATTACTATTCACAAGGGTAAGTTACTATTCACATGGGTAGGTTATTATTCATAAGGGTAGGTTATTATTCACCAAAAATTGAGTTTTTCTTATCAGACTCCAAATAACTTACTGATTGCAACCGTGTATATCGAATTTTTGAAATTCACATCATAGAAGTGACAAAATTATGTTTAGTTGGCATGGTTATAAAAAAGTGGTATTTGTAGATACTTATAGCTCTATGAATTCTATAATAAATCTATTTTTAAATTCTTGGGGTGTTACATTATTCCCACCTTCAGAAATTTCATCCTCAAAATTTTATTTACTTATTAAAAAGTGAGGGTACCTTGATCATGGTGTCCATATGGTTTCATCATCATCTTTTCCATGTAAATAGAAGGTCCATGCATTGAAAATATAATTTATAAATCCTTCAAAATAATTTTCTTCCTTCATCCAGATACACCTTGTACAACTTGGGTTATATGGGTGTTTACAGAAAAATAGTTTTGGAAAATAATCATGTGTGACATATAATTTCAAAACATCTAATAAAACTTGTTTTTTATAAAATAGTCAGACCGATTTTGAGTTGAAAATTTCAATCAATGTTCCTTTTTAAAATTCCATAAGTATGTTATGAAATATTATATTTTAAAAGAAAATATAAATAGGTTTCGCAAGGGTATGCTTCTTCAGCACCTTTTTCAAAATCATAATATGCTTTAAAATCTTGTGATAAGGTAAAATATTTGAAAATTCCTTGATAATATTTACCTTTCTTGAAAATATGATAATATTGAGAAAATATGATTTTATTAAATAAAACCCATGATCAATGATGGTATTGAGGTATAGTGAAGGTGTTTGATATCTCAAAAAATTGCTTCCAAGTGAGTTGTATGTTAGAAAATGTTTCAGAATTATCAGGACATGACTTTGCAATAATTATTACAAGAAAGTCATTAGGAAGGGATATAAATTTCATTTGATATCCTTATACTTCTATTATGCACTATTTATAAATAATTTCATACACTATATTAGGTTATGAATCATAATTTATACTCTCAATTTGAAAAGTACTTAGCATAAATTAAAATTCTATGCATAGTTAATATCATAAAAATGGTTTCTCTAAGGAAATATTTACATTAAACTCTTTCATAATGGATTGTAAATAAAAATGTGAATTATCCTAAGCATATCCCCTAGGAGTGTCAATACCAAGAGTGCAACAAGGCCCGTTGTCATGTACCAGGATACCCCGAGTCAAGCTCAAAACTCATTGTCTGAGTTTTCACTCCTAGGTACATCTGTTCTAGAGCCACCTCTACCTGTTTGTATCTAGACAGATATGTATTTGATAGAAAGATCCACATAATCTATTCCTTACCAAAATACCAGGACTTTCTTGTATGTTTTTCCTCAAATACCACCTTAGGGATTTTTTACCTAAACTATATTTTCTAATCCAGTTTCCAAGGTTCCTACTAAACTTCCTATGATACCAACTGCAACACCCCAACCCCTCTAGACCAGAGCTAGTGAATTAATTATTATATTGGCATGGTTAAAAATAAATAAATCCAGAAGGAACTATCAGTTTATTATTCTTTAAGAAACTAGATACATATATGTAACTAAAATTACATTGGAAAGGTAACAAAATACAACACATAACAAAAAACAAAAAAATTGCATCCACATAAACTCAATAAATGATTTCCTATTCAAAACCTGTTGAAGGTAAAAAATTGAAAGAGATGAGCTCAAAAACTCAGTAAGGGTTAAAAATAATGGAAGCATGAATCAATAATAACTGAATCATAAACAACTGGGCATAGTCAACATGGCATAGTGAATAAATGAAAAACACATGCCATTAATAAACTAAGAATAAACCTGCATCCATAGATTTTTTCATAGTGAAAACCTCATGGATAGTAATAAATGATAATGAATAAAGTGAATGATTATTAATTTTACATCATGTATCTGGCACATGATACCATAATACCATTTAAATGGTTTAGTTCTGTGGGTAGAAACCCGTATGATTTTTGGAAACAAACTCGAAGGGTTTGTCGCCAAACTGATTGTCTCATGAGACATGTTGATTAATCGAGGGGCTATAATGGGCCCCTACCATCACTTAATGTCCAAATCATTCTTTATACATAGATTTAATAAAATATAAATATGAATTTACATTATCCGTATATAATAGAGAATAAAAATTCATCAACGCTTCCACAGTTAAAAAAACATTCCAAATAAACACCGTATGTAAAATGGTATATAGTTTAGAAAATGAACATATCCATTATAGAAGAATATGGATATTTAATATAAATATAATTTCAAATCAAAGGTGATCTAAAATGGGTATTAGGTACACCACAAAAGGATTATTAGGTGAAAAATACAAAGTAAGTCACAACTAAATGGAAATTGAGACGAAGTTCCTTACTACAATGTAATCTGTTGAATCATATGAAAAAAACATAATAAACCTCAATTGAATCATTTAATATCATTAATATAAATATAATAATGATATTATATGATAAATTGAAGCACACATACACCACATTCAAGAAATAAGTGATGAACATTAGAAATCTCACAGAAATGAAGGTGAGATGATAAAACCCCTTACAAACATTTTGGCATGGTAATGGGTGTTCTTGTGGGGGATTAATGAGAGTTAAAGGGGTATCCCATTATTAATATATCATAAGGGTAGTATGGGGAGTTTCGAAAACATACCCCATCATTAGGAATTAAAAATAAAATGGCACAACATAGAGGGGATTCTTGAACAAAAGTTTGAGAGAGGATCCCTTACCAAGAACTTATTATTAGATTGAGGAAAAATCAATGACATAATTAAGTGTGAAAAAAATAACCCCAAAAAATAAAAGTGGATATATAGAATAAAACAATCATATGTCATTCACACATATTCTGGTAAAATACAAAACCAATGACATTGATGTTTAACTCAATGAATGAAAATTGAGTTAAGATATCCCTTACAAATATTGTGTCATTAGAGTGATGATAAATCAATGAAATATTCATGTGTTACAAATAAAAATCCACAAAATATAAGTGGATATATATTATAAAATAATCATAGGTCATTCACACATATTCTTGGAACAATGTAACCAATGAAATAGATGTTTAACTCAAAGAATGAAAATTGAGTTAAGAAATCCCTTACAAAGATTGTGTCATTAGAGTGATGATAAATCAATGAAATATTTATGTGTGACAAATAAAAATCCAAAAAATATAAGTGTATATACAGTATAATACAATAATAGGTCATTCACATGTATTATTGGAACAATGTAAGCAATGAAATAGATGTTTAACTCAAACAATGAAAATTGAGTTAAGCAATCCCTTACACAGATTGTGTCATTAGAGTGAAGATAAATCAATGAAATATTTATACATGACAAATAAAAATCCACAAAATATAATTGGATATACATTATAAAACAATCAGAGGTCATTCACACATATTCTTGGAACAATGTAACTAATGAAATATATGTTTAACTCAAAGAATGAAAATTGAGTTAAGCAATACCTTACAAAGATTGTGTCATTAGAGTGACAATAAATCAATGAAATATTTATGTGTGACAAATAAAAATCCAAAAAATAAAAGTGGATATACAATATTAAACAATAAGAGGTCATTCACACATATTCTTGGAACAATGTAACCAATGAAATAGTTGTTTAACTCAAAGAACAAAAATTGAGTTAAGCAATCCCTTACCTTAAGCTCAAAGGTGTTCTTGATTGTTCTTAACAACCTGAATAATAAAATTTATCATCATTAATTAATAAGTCTATAACCTCATAAAAATTTAATTGATATGGTATAACCTTATTAGGTTTATTCGTGACCTTTTTTATGGGTTTAAGAGATTCGATTTTATTGTTTTGGAAGCATTTTCTTCCTTGGTTTTCATGATCCATTTACTTGTATTGATGAATAGAAGTTCATTTGAAATGTGGTTAAACATAAATAATTGTTAATATATATTATTAGTTACATTAATTATTTATAAATTATCTTATAATGATTCTATTTATATACCATGAGGATGAATCATTCGATGAGTTAATGATTAACGCTTGGATTTGGCTTGGCGATTTTTGTGAACAATGAACTTGTTTTGTATTATTATTCCACATTATGAGTGTGTAAGGATTAAAGAACGCTAAAAAAGATAAAATAAATATATTATGATCTGGTTCAACTATTGAAAAGGTTTCATGACTAGTATTGAAGATAGTAATGCAAATTGAAAACCTGTCTTCCTTGAGTGTGATAAATTAACTCATCTCGGATGGTGTTTTCATTTATATTATAAAAGGAGGGGAAAAAGAGAGATTATAATGAAATATTCCATAATAAAAATAAAAATCCAGTACATTTATGGTACTATAATTATCATGGAATTTAGATTAGGTGAGGTGAGATAAGAGAACAAAATAATGGAACTTGTAAAAGAAATTGAAAGAAAAAGGAAGAGAGGTTCACCTCTTGAGTAATCCTCCTTGAGAAAATCCTTAAGGCCTTTGTTTTTATCCTTTTGGTGAGAACAGAAGGTCTTGAATGTGGGGGAGGAGGTTATGGAGATATTTGAGTAGAATTTAGGCAAGGCTTGAAGCTTGAGTGGTGTGGGAGGAAGAGGGGGTGTGGGGTGGTTTATATAGTGGAGGGGAGAGGGGATTTCTCTATATTATTTTCATTAATTTATTATTTCTCCACAAGATAAGTAATAGTGAGTCTTCCATGACCAAGAATAGTAATTTTATCATGTGAATCCAAATAAATTGGGCTTACATCAGTAGAACATTATACATGACTCTATAATTAGTGTATTTAGCTTATTTTGTAAATTATGGTATTTCACTATTCATAAAATATTCAAGTATTTCAGAAAAATACCAAAATTTCAACCTAACCATTTTTTGATGTGTATAATCCAAAAATGAAGTCCATTTTTCAGAAATAATTTTTTAAATATGATTAATTAAATATTTAATTAAAATCATTATTTAACCGAAAAATATTTACACTTAAAATATTCATCTTTATTTTAAAGCTACCTAAATTTATTTATGCATTCATGGGTATGGATACCATTCATAAGATTCATATTACTATTCATAAGGGTAATTTACTATTCATAAAAGTAGGTTACTATTCATAAGGGTAGGTAACTATTCACAAAAAATTTAGTTTTTCTTATCAGACTCCAAATAACTTACTGATCGCAACCGTGTATGTAAGATTTTCAAAATTCACATCATAGAAGTGACAAAATTATGTTTTCTTGGATAGGTTATAAAAAAGTGGTGATTATAGAGACTTAGTGATCTATGCATTCTATAATAAATCTATTTGTAAATTCTTGGGGTGTTAAAATATCATCACATATGACGTGTTATTATAGATATTTTATAAGTTCTTCCTATGATTATTGAGAATGATGAGATTAAATGATCCTCTCACAGATCCACGTTTATCATTGGTTCTAATGGTAGAATTAAACATTTACTAATTCATATATCCATATCCTTATCAATATTAAACTCTGAGATTTTACCATTCCTTATTTCTTCAACCTTATTTTGTATCTCTCTATTATCCAATTAGGATACATTAATCTTATCCAAAATAGATAGTTGAGCATTCATTTAGGGAATTTAGGATTTTTAAACAACTTTTATTATTATCATGTATGTCCATTTTATATTTATGAATATTGGATCCAATTCACATCTCATCATGAATATGGTTGTAGGGTATTTTTTATTTATATCATCATCAAAATTATTTCCTTTAATCAGAAAGTAATGGATTAACCAATCATAGACTTTTATCATCTCTATCTATCTTCATTGGTTCTTGTTGAGATCTTATAATGTGAATATATATTTATTATTTTGTGATATGTATATTTGTCACCATTTTCTCTCTATACATAATGCCTCCATATATTTAAGGATACAACTACCACCGCCAAATCTAGTTCATGATTTGGTTAATTTTTCTCATCTATATTCAACTGTTTTGAGGCATATGCAATATATCAATTATTTTTAATGAGTAAATGATCTATCAAATTCATTGAACCAACACTATATGTATAAAATACTTCCCCAGTTAAGATTAATGTGAGTATGTGTTCTATTATTATATTTTTTTATATCTTAAATTATCTAATAAAATTCATCATTATAGTGATACATTATACTTTTATGAGTTAACATTTTTAAAAAGGTTTAAAATCATGTGAAATTCCTAAAAAATCATCAATATAACCCAGTTAGTCCGAGGATGCTATGGAAATGTTTCACTAATATTGTTTTGGTCCATTGATCATTTTACTTATTCTTTAAATGATTTATATATATCCCTTCACACATGATAACAACCATTAATAATGATAAATGTTTTATCTAAAATACACATTTAATATTTTTTAGATACAAATTTACAATTCACAGATTATTTAACACACTAATCCAGTGCTTCACATTCTTTTATATACATCTATAATATATGAGAATTTCATATTTAACATCCTCCACAAATATGTTGAGATATTATTTATATATTCTATTCATAAAATCCATAATGATTAATAGAGAATTTTTATGTTTGAATGGTATTAATGTGAACTCATATTGTTTATATCTTATATAAATGGTCGTCTTGATAATATATTCCATTTTCACTATCATATAATTACATCCACATCAATAATCCAAAATAGAGAAGTATTTATCCTCAAATAGTTGAGAAAATATGTCATTAATCTATGATTGAGGACACTTTTTCATTATTATGATCTAGTTAAGATCATAATAATCAATATAACTATTCATTTGACCTTTATATTTCTTAAAAAAGAGGTCTACAGAGCCCCATATAGAAGAATTCGGGTGTATACAACCCCTTTCCATGTTTTCATGTAGTTTATTAAATAACACTTCCAATTCGAGGTGGTATATTATTTAGGGACTCATTAACATAGGTAGAGCTCTATGTGTGATCTCGATAAAGAAGTCAACCACTTAATCACAAGGAAAGGATGAAAACTCTTCATATAATATATCATGGTATTCCATTATAGTGGGAATGTATTCATATATGATAAATTTTCTGAATCAATTGAGCAAGGTATGATTGTTCATAATGAAATAATATCCATACATGAGAAGGAGTTTCCAAAGAAGATCAATAATCCTTATTTAATATTTATAAAATAATTAGTTGGTTTTGGATATGGAAAGTGATTTTTGGAACCTAGTAATTTATATTATCCTAATATAAGGATACCCAATACATTCCTAATATAAATTGAAAATCTACCAAATAGAAAATAACTAGATTCATAGGAATATTTTTCCTGTAAATGTAAATTAGAGAGGATATATACAATTGAGATTTAATGATTTCAACAGTTGGTGTTTTTTATGATAACTCAACCTCCATGTTTCTTTATTGTTCTTGAATATTTATAAAGATCATTTTTGATATGAAAAAATTAAAAGAACTATTATATAATATGAAATATTATATTGTTGAATGAGTAACTAATGTACCTATAAATTACATATTATAGTGTTTTTGAACTATAATTAACTTTCTTTAAATTATGAGGATCTTTTTAGTTTAGAGTTTTAGATAATTAGTTCATAATTAATACATAACATCCCAAATTTATAAGAAGTGTATAATACTAAATGAATATCAATTTTTTAAATAATATACAACTTTTAAAATAAAACATGTTTTCTTTTTTCAGGAAAAATATCCACAACATTCAAATTGTCTTCATATTTTTTTACCCATTATTATAACCTATGAGAAAATTTTTAAAACTTGGTATAAACACAAAAAGATCAGAAAGGGACATAAAAATAAATAAATAAACCATTTGTCCATGATTACTTATAAACCTATAAAAACATTTTCATAAAGTTATACTTTTCACCCATAAAACATAAACTCTTTAGCTCACCTTATGATATCATAAGTTTCCTATAAACCCCATATACATCATAAACCATAAAGGTAACTTGTGTAATCATTTTCATGTAACTATTAAATATACCATATCACTCACAAATAAAAATGGAGTAACCATCATAGTTACTTTTGGAATAACCACTGTTGTATATTTCCTCAATCTCTTAGGAGAAACCCTCCCAGTTAAATCTATCCCTTTATCCAATGAATTGGAGATATATAATGGGATCAACCTCCCTTGGTTTTTCATGGAATAAAATATAATAATAAAAAATTCCCAATAATCATAACATAAGAACAACAAATAAAGATTTTATAAAAGAACATTCTTGAGGAATATAACTTTTCTATTTTGAAACCAATTTTCATTTTTATGAATCCACACACTAATAAATGAAAACAATTTATTTGAAAATAAAATCGTAAAATTATAAAGGAAGCATAAAAATATTAATGCATCATGAAATTTTAAAATTCTTTTCATTTAGTATATGTTAAAACAAAATTCCTTTTGTATTTTTAAAAAATAGTCACAAAAGTATCATTAAAAGAGGATTTTTAAAAGAAAGTCCATTACATTGAGTCCGACTCATCACGTAAAATATTTATATTTAAAAATAATAAACTTAAATTAATTATTTAATTTATTTAGAACAATTTTAAAGTTTATTATTACTTTAATATCAATTATTATCATGGTATAATAATTTCTTAATTATTTAAGTTCTTTTTGGGCGTTTTGATGATATTTGATACTTGAGTCCAAAATGAATTTGGTATAATGTCAGTAGTCAAAGTGGTCATTAGTAAATAATATCTAGAATAATATTCATGAAATAATAATAATAATTATATATCAATTATTCTTTTAAATCCATCCATTAAACTTGGTTATGAAAAATGAACTCTGTTACAATCTTGGATACGGTAGGTCGTACGTACACAGGAGTAACACATTCATTTTTCAATGATCATTATGGAAAAAAGGTAAGTATTATTTTATATTTAAATAATGATAATATTATCACTAATATAATATTAATTATTTAAATATAATTATATATATATATCATTCATTTATTGTGGTGATGAAAACTGAATCACATCGCTTCGTGGAGGTGATAATTCACACACACGCACGAACGATGTTATCATTTTTCTATACATGGAAAGGTAAGAATAGAAATGATATATTATAATTTAATAATTATAAATAATTCATGAGTATAATATATAAACATAAAGTCCATAATTATAAATATTCTTGATAGATGGTGATGGAAAACAAATTGCATCGGTTCGTGAGGCGGTAGTCCGCCATACATACAAATGATTAATTATTTTTCTATTTGATGGTAGTTGAGATGGATATAAATCATGAAAATAACATAATATATATATATATATATATATTTAGGATACTAGAGTTATTATTTTTTCATGGTTGAATTAGGTTTGATATATTTGGAAGAAGAAACAAAACAGAAATGATTAATTAAAAATGACACCTCTTCTTTATAAATCCTCCATTTCTTGACACCTTAAGACCAATATGGGTGGTATTATTCCTAAAAAAATACCTATATAATTTTTTTATGGTTTATAGGAAGGTATTTGGTTTTATATTGTCTGAACCAAATAGTTTTTTAAGTATGAATAAAAGATAATAAGAGGTACCCTCTTATAAGAGAGGGGAGGGAACTCTTGAAATTTACCAAAAATATTAAATTAATACAAATTATTTTTCAATTACAAATGGATAAATGTGAGTTATTTATAATATAGGATAATTTTGGGTATAAATAATATCATACAATAATTTTTTTATAAGTTTTAATCACATTATTTTCCTTTTCATTTAGTTTTAACCCTTACTTAACCCCTTAACTCTTACTATGAAAACATGGTTTTTACTCTTTAAAGATTAATATAATTATTATAAATTGAAAAAATACACATAAATGAATAATTTAGGACATATTAAACATTACACCAATAATTTTGATGATTTTTGGATTTTTAAGAATTTTATATCATTTAATAAAATATTATTTATTTTAAAATATCATTAATGTAAATTTTGACACTATTCATTACTTTGAAAAAAAATCAACACAACAAGATATCTTTAAACTAAATATTTTAATAATTACATAAATGTAAAATTAATCCATAAAATTCTTATATTATATTAATTATCTCAAATTATATTTATTTTAATACTTATAATATCATTTATTTGATTTTTCAATTAATTGAATAATTACTGCATCATCATTGTGCAAGCCTTTAAAGAAATTATTTATTCCCTAAAAATTAAAAATAAAATACCATGATTAAGATAAATATTTTATATTTAAAAATACTATTTATGGTCGAACATATATTCTAGATGACCATATATTAAAAATGCTAAACTTATTAAACACATTAGTTTGAAAAGTTCGACTTTTCTTAAATTAAAATACTATAAGGGGATTAAAGTCATCCAAATGGATCTAAGAGGTAAAAAATTATAAAGAATTATGATTTAGGTTGAAACATACGCATAAAATAAAATTGGGACAAGTGTTAAGTTAATTGAATAATATTTATAATATCATTTTTACACTTAATTACCCCATTTACCCTCAAATATGGTAATAAATTTACTAAGTTTACTCTGTATATTTTCTAAAAATAAAAGGGAAATATTTACTAAATTTTCACCTTATGATTAAAAATATGGAATCCATTTTTCAAAATTCAAAACACATAAGTGGATAAAATTAATTTAAAATTAATTTTGTAGATGGGGTGAGAAAGTATGTTTTTAAAGTGAAAAAGTTCAAACGTTCATAGTGTTTTTATATCCAATTTCAGCATTAAATTGATTAAAATGACCTTAATTGGATTAATAGATGTATAATTGAACTACTTTGACTTTAAAACCAATTAAAAATATAATTTAACATTATAAAATATTTAGATGAAAAGTCAATTTTAAATTAAAATCCAGTATTATTAACTATTCATCAAAAAATAAAACTTCTTAGAAAAATACAATAAATTTACCCTAAGATAATTTTGAAATTAATATTTAAAATAATAATTTTATTTTTTTAAATAGAATTTATAAAAGTGTTAAAATTTAGTTTTAAAATACGTGTTTCATTAAAAGGCAACAAAACTATAATTTAGAAAAATTCATATTTTTATGTATAAAATTGAATTTTATTTTTATATCATGTATAGAAAACACATAGGATAAATTTTAAACATTATATTGAATATTATATATATATATATATCATTAATATAATTTTAAAATAGTTATTTGTTTATATATTGGTATAAAACACACTTGTGAACATTTAAATAGTTTTTCGGAAAAATATTTCCTTTTGTTTTAAAAATGGTTTTATTTTCATTTATAATTAATTGGCCCCAATATAATTCATTATATATACATTTTTAAACAATAATTTCATAATTCAGTTAATCTTATTCAACCCACCATTTTAATAGCTATGTTATAATGACGACATTTAAATAATAATATTTAGTTGTTCGTTTAAGCTTGATGTGGCATATCTTATATGCTATAGAATATAGTATTTCCTTTTAAAATATCGGGATGTTACAATACCCATAACCAATTAATTTTTATGATAAAATTTTATGGTATGTATTTAATTAACACTCCCTTATTTAATTGTA
Organism: Viscum album; assembly: GCA_963277665.1. NCBI lineage: Eukaryota > Viridiplantae > Streptophyta > Magnoliopsida > Santalales > Viscaceae > Viscum > Viscum album. The sequence goes on from OY728135.1 coordinate 1,001,448,038, forward strand.
TTTATAGGTTGTGGTAACAAATTATCCTCCAGAACCATTAGATATATGTAATTATTTATATAGATTACACATTCCATACTATTGTAATGTTAGACTATGGTTATTGTATTGAGATTAACCTTTAATTCACCCATCATAATTATTGGTTTCTTCATATTCATTTAGAAAAATTGAGTTTGATTCCATTATTTTCCACACTTCAAACTTATCCCTATTATTACGAGTTAGTTTCAATGATGCTTATTTCTACACAGTTTACCAGGAGGAAGTTGGTTCATCATCCCTTCCTAATATTTACCAGTTTTACACCAAGATTTATACACTATTCATATTTTTATATCACATCCGATGAGACCATAAGGATTCAATAATCTATATCTACAACTTAAGGAGAAAAAAATATTTTTAGATAGAGATTAAAATCAAAAATTGATAAATATTTTTGAAGAATTTATTTTAGTTAAGTAATGATATTTTCAAACTCAATTTTTGGGTCTATGAAAATGACAACTGAATACATTAAAAACCTTATAATGATTTCCCGTCATGAACTAATGGATTATTCTTCTATTTTATTAAGACCAATAAATTATGTGAGAATTTTATTTGAAATTGTGCGTTGAAAATATTTATTAATTTTTTTTTCATAAATTAATTATATTTAAATGAGTTACTTTATTACTTGGCCATATTATTTAGTATCAGTGTCCAACACCTATTATATTCTCTTCAAAGTGATTAATATCCAAGTTAAAGTTCACTTGGTTGTATAATTAAAGCATGAAAAATATTTTTTTGAAGGTTTTTATCCATTATTCGATGATTAAAGGTTTAATGGACCCAAAAAATGTCGTTCAATTTCAAATAAAGTATATAACATAATTTTTTTATTATTTGGGGAATTAAATAAATCTATACATTTCCAATTATTTTTTAAAACATGAGTAAATTATGAATGTATCTTTAATTAATTTTAAATTCATTATCCCATCATACTAGAAATATAAATTATATATTCATCACATTTCTCATCACATAGTTTATTGACATGATTTATATTATTTCTATAAAATTACTAAAAAATTATTTTAAGGATTATAATACTAAAATTTATATGAAAATATATGGAAAATTATATACTTAGAAAGAATAACTCACAAATTACATATAAATCCGGACTTATGTATTATTAATAATTAATCTAGATTATTTAGGGAATATTTAAAAATAGTTTCACCTACCTAATATCAATAAAAATATATTCCTTTATTATATAATGTAAAACCTCATGTAAATAAGGGTGTTTTATTTTTTAAGAATGTTTGAGTTTTCATTTGTCGGAGGGGTCTGTTTTTTTACCAGATTTCAGATTCAAATTCCAAAGCATGGAAGTATATAAAAGAGAAATTTTTTACAACAAATGGAGTTCCCTAGTGTGTTTAGAGGGATTATAAATGCCTTTGGGGTTTGGGGATCATACTTTAAGTATTTGTATTTATAGCCTAGGGCACACAATTAATGCTATCTGTGCACCCCAAATATGTGCCCTGTTGTACATAGGCACACCATTTGTGAAAACATGTAAACGATCCCAATTTACCATGTAAATGTACACTATAAATTATAGATTCATGTCGCATGGATGGTGCTTGAATTTTAAAATAGTATTCCATAATTGCGTAAGAATAGAGGTTTTGGAGAGTGAGAAAAGCATAGTTGGTACAAAATTTGTCAAAAAGTGTGAAAAAACTATGGATACCTATAAAAATTAAAAATTACCTTATTAACCTTATGAACCCTTAATACTTTAACCACTATTTTCCACATTCTCTTTTCCAGTTTCTCCTATATGCATGCCCTCATTATACTTCCCTTAGCCAAGGTGGATGTTCTATATTTACTTGATGATTTTCCTTACATATATAGATTTAGTAGCCTGAGGTATGTATAAGAGTCATCATACTCCCTTTATTTTTTTATTTCATCATGAACTATTCTCACAAAATTTGTAGCTAAAATTTCTTATTTTTAGGATGTTTTCTTGGTTCATCATTTTTTACTTTTTTCTCAAACCGAAGTTCAATTTTAGATAAGTGGGTCTCTTTTATTTTATGGTTGTTATCTAAATACATTTACCTTAATTTAATTTATTTGTAATGAATTTTGGTTTGTGTGGTTGTGTTGGCTTATCACATGCATGACCTAATAAATGAATTAAATTGTTATTACCCTTTTACGCCTTGGAAACCCTATTGTCAATTAAATAAACACGATGACTTAGGGTGAACCATAATTTAATATATTTATGTTTTTTCTTAAGATAAATATGTTATTGTGGGTATGGAAGTGAGTCACACTACTACAAAACTAGGTTAATATAGTATTAGGGATTTAACAGTGCTAGCTAAAAGCACTATTAAAACTCCCCATTTTTAGTGCTAGAAAAACCATAGTTAAAGGGGGTTTTTAACAATGCTTTTTTAGCACTATTAAATGAGGTCTTTAACAACACTAAAAAAAAGTGTTGTTAAAGAGGGCCCTTTATCAACTTAAAAAACACTGATAAATCCCCCTTTATTAGCACTGGTAAAAAAGTGCTTATAAATGGTATATTTCAAAAAAAATCCATTAGAAATAATATATAAATATATAAATATATTTATAAAGATATAAATATAATATATATATTTTAAATATGTTTTAGATAAGGAAAAATAGAAATTTACATATAATATATAATATATTTAGTGAAAATGTATTATAAAATAATTGAAAAAATATTTTTAATTAATAATTCACTAATTATTATTGAGTAATAGTTATTTAGTAATAAATTGAAGATAAAAAATCAAAAAATTAATAAAATATCTAAAATAAGTTTAAAACGTAACTCAAACTTCAAACAGACATAACTTCTGATATGAGTGTCCATTTGGGATATACCACACATCACATTGATTCTTGTGATGAGCTTTACTCCCTAGATATTGAGGGAACCGTAGGTGTATTTTTTTAGGCTAAAAAAGTTTCTGAAGTCCTCTAAAACTGAGTTTTTAGTTGAGGTACCCCAAAGTTTTATCATTCGATGGATTTTCAACATCGTGTAAGGGGGTATTTTTCCCTTTTTTAGTGGGGACTAAATTTATTCTCAGGATAATATTATAGATTTGAAATTTTATCATTTTTCATAATGTATTGTTATTTATAATCAAATATATAACAATATATACATATTTCTTATATATTTACACATAAAAATTTAACATTATAAATAAATATTTAAACATATTTACATATAAAATATATTTCTCAATATATTAACCATATCTAAATAAAAAAATATACATTTTATTTAAATTAAACTTTTATGAATATTTATATACCTATAAAACTAATTTATATATAATGTTTATATATATATATATATATATATTTGTTTATATATTAACAAACATATATATATTTATCTATATATTCTAATATATGTATATAAATATTAATATATAACATATGTAAATAAATATAAATATGTGTAATTATATTTATAGATGCAAACCCATACACATATATAAATATATATATGTATGTATGTATTTATAAACATACACATATAAAAAAACACATATTTTATATATGTATTTAAAAAATATATATATAAATATATATAAATATAAGGATAAAAAATGTAATGATATATATATATATATATATATATATCAAAATACATAAAACAAAACAATATAGGTTATTGGAAAAGGCACTGGAGTAAGGACTGTAGGTCTCAGGTTCAAAACTCACTGGAGGCAGGGGCATGCATGGAAGTGTGGAATTATCTAAATCATTGATAAAGGGTAGAGGGGTACTGATAAGGGGGTGGGAAGCACTGATAAATTTGTGGAAGGGAATTTTCTTACCCATTTTATAAGCGGGGCTTTAAACAGTGCTAAAATAGCACTGTTAAAGGGGGCCTTTAACAACACTAAAAAAAGCACTGTTAAAGCTGACCATTAACACCACTAAAAAATCACTGATAAATTCCACCTTTATCAGTGCTAAAAAAAGACTGATAAAGGAACCCTTTATCAGTGCTTTTTTAGTGTTGCTAAAGGGGGCCTTTATCAGCTCTTTTTATGAGCACTGTCAAATCCAACATTTTAACATCACTCATATTATCAACACTTCTATAGCGCTAATACAATTTTTTTACTAGAACTGTTAAAGTCCTGATTTCCCTTAGTGTGAGTTTAGTTTGGCACGTTATTTTACTAGGTTGACCCTTAAGATCTAGTATTTTTTATGGACTTGGATATTATTAAATGGAATAATTAATTGAATTAAATTAAGGGCTTCACCTAAAATGTTAAAATAGTTATTATTATGATTTACTAAATTGGTAAACATTAGCTTGATATATTATGTTTCCTGATATTTATATGTTTATAATAACCTTTTGGCGTTTTTTGAAATGTATGTTATAATTGGAATTTCTTGGGAATACCCTTGGATTCCTTATGTAATGGATGAGAATTAGAAGGCCATAAAGAGACCCCATGGATTCATTACAACATGTATTTCTATATAATTCTATGTATGAGACTTATATTCCACTAGGGGACTCATCTGAATACTAGGATTGAAGACATTATTATATTGAATGATGCCTAAATCTATCGAATTCCTAAAGTAAACCAGTGGATTCTAGTTATATTCATTACCTCCAATACTAGGTGCTAGACCCCCCTTGTATTTGGGTATGGTATGAATTTATCATAGAGTGAACCAAGACTTTTATAAATACATTTAAATTATTTTTAACATAAATATCTGTTAAATACAACCAAAGGATAAAGAGGCCTATTGAATTTAGAAGAAAATGTATATAAAATAACATCATGAAACTAAAATAAAACTTCTGTATTTTAATCTCCATAATGAGATCCTAAACACATTTGAGATACTAAAACTACATAGGATAATATAGGTAATAAATAAAAGAAAGGTTTGAGCTGTAAACCTACATAATGTAATAAACCTGGTAATGAGGCATATCATATGAGTTAGAAGGCATAATATGATAACATATAAGACAAGGATCGAGAATAATTACATGGGATCATGAAATAAAGATAATGATATCATAATATCATGGAATCATTGGAATGTAGAAGAGTCATATAACATGACATAATTTTAATTCAAGGATAATGACCAGGATAATATCTCATGGTTGATAGAGTCCCATCATGGATTAGGTTCACCCCTAACCCCATTCATAACAACTCATTAGATAAAAATACTACCCAATGCATTGGAGATCTATCTGGGTGAAACTATCATAACATGTACATGATTATGTATGATACAAAATAAAATTAATCATAAGGTATAAACATATTAAAAATCCATGGAAATAAATAGGTTTCATAATCTTACCTCATATCATAAGAATTACCTAAGGAAATGGGTGTGTTGCATTTGAGAAATAGACTTAAGGCATGTATTATCCCATAAAAGTAAGAGATAATAACATACGAATATAGGTAAGAGACATAATACAAAATTTGGAAGCCTTTCATAACATAAAATAGTGAGATAAAGTGAGTTATATAGTGAAAAGTCATAACTTAAAGAAAAAGAGTGTTTTCAAGAGAACCCTTACCTTAGTTTCTAGAGTCACTCAGAACTTGTGTATAACATCATGTATAATTAAAATATATTCATTAATTACTTAGTTAAAAAACTTTTACATCTATATATTATTTAATATAATTTAATTATGTTCATTTATAACCATTTCTATGAGATATAATGTTTAATTTCACTATTTTTATAGTGTTCCTTTAATGGTTTCAAGGTCAAATCACTTGTGGAAAATTATTATTGTTCTTTTCCAATCCAAATACAAATCCATAAGTGAATGAAATTGTATTCATGTAATTAAAAAAGTTTAAATGGTCCCAATTACCCATATTTATTTTGATATAGGGATGATTCATTGGGTAAAAATGTTAAAGTCATGTGGTTAGTTCACTTAGTCCATTTTACGAATCATAATGAATATATTAATTTTATTTAATATATTCTAAGTCAATAAGGTTTTCCTTATGACTCTTTCCATTACTTCATTCAAGGGGGATATTGTTAAGTCATTAAGGTATCCTTATGACTTTATCATTCCTCTTGTTTTTAAAATCACAAACACCTTAATTTAAAGAAAATCTTATTTTACCCTTGTTTTACTTATATAAGGAAAATTTCCTTCCCCAAGGAAATTTACCCTTACCAAAATTTCATTGATCAAATCATAAATTTTTCTAAGTATAAAATTTGGATTTTAGTTCAAAAAAAACCTCGGAATCGTATAATACTTAGACATGAAGCATTCTATTTTAGAATCTGAATTTCTGTTACGAACTTTTATAAAGTTCTACTCTGAATTCCTGTTATAAACTTTTATAAAGTTCAACTCTGAATTCTGATTACAAACTTTTATAAAGTTCTAACTATGAATTCTGATGATGAATTTTGATTACGAATTCTCATTACGAATTCTGAAGATGAATTCTAATTATGAATTCTCATTACAAATTCTGATAATGAATTCTGATTACGAATTCTCATTACGAAATCTGATGATGAATTCTGATTATGAATTCTCATTATGAATTCTGATTACGAAATTATCTAAGTTATGACTCTGAGTTCTCTGAATTCAGACTTCGAACTCTTATGAGTTCTAACTCTGAATTCCCATGAACTCTGACTCCAAACTTTGTAAGTTCTGGTTCCTAATTCTAGTGAAACCAGACTCCGAATTTCCTTGAAATTTAGACTCCGAATTTCTACAGAATCCAGGTTCCGAATTCCTACAAAATAGAATCTAAATATCTTAATTTTATAAACTTTGAATTCATTCTTTACCTACACTCTAAAATTTCATATTCTACATTCTGAACTTTCATTTTCTCCATTCCGAATATTAGTTTAGTTATGCTTACACTTGTTCTTTTACAAAACGATGTCGGGATTTCAATTATTAACTAACCATTGATTGAGTGACATGTGTACTGGTCCCTCTGAAATTAAAGGAAAAATATGACCGTTGGAGGAGGTAGCCAACTGTTGGAGCTTCACCTATAAATAAGAGCTCATTTGAAAGTCGACAACAACTTTGACAACTATGCTTACATGCTGTTGAAGTGATTTATAGAGAGAGAGGCTCTTATCAACTCTCAAGCTTTGTGCAGAAAGTTTGAACGACTTGTTCAAACTTTTCCTTGTGCATATTTTATTCATGAGACTCCGATTGTTTCTGTGTACAATCGAGGGATTTCGGGGATAGGAAGACAGAGGTTCCAACACCTTGAAGTTGATGGCTTCCTTGATGAGGAAGACAGAGGTGTCGACTACCTGATAGTTGAGAGATTACAGGGATAGAAAGACAGACTTCAATCTTCTTATCGAGGGATTACCCTTGTATGGATAAGACAGACTTTCTTGAAAGTATAAATCAAGGGACCTTTATCCAAGGTTGTTGGATACCCTTCTCTTTGGGTTAAAAGACTTATTACTTGTTACTTGTTTTTGTTACAATTTTTTTCGCTACATTTTGTATTGTTGAGGAAAGTGTACTATCTTATACTTCCTCACCCTTGTACTCTGATATAGTTAGATTCTATACATTTTAAGGTAGAATCTTAATCTTTGTAACTTTTGTTAAGTTTCATTTTCGGAATTAATTTTCCAGAATCTAGCAAGTCTTTAGAACTTATAGAGGTCTTGTGAATTATCTTGTTTAACCTTGTTAAACATAACCATCCTCAAAATTTACTAAGGGGATTTTTAAAAGGTACAATTCACCCCCCTCTTGTATCTGAGAATATCATTCTTATTTCGATCCTAAGTTTGGTATTATAGAGTATATCATACTCAATCACATAACATCCTAACAATTGGTATCAAAGGTTGGAAACCTCAAACCTTGTACCAATTATAACAATTGGTATCAGAGCGTTTGGTTTAATTTGAATTAATCTCACGATTAGATTCTGAAGGAATTCTCGGAATTGAATTTTTGGATTCACACTTCCAAATTCGTTTTTTTTTCAGAATCTATTTTTTGGACTCATAGTTTGGATTGGTTTTTTCTTAGAGATACTTTTGCTCTATATTTTCTTGCTTAGAATATTTTCCTTGTTTATAAACTTTTTCTATTAACAAGTTTTTGTGGAAAGACTTTTTCTTAAGAATGGAAAGAATCAATGTTGGTTTCATAGACAATCTTAATCCAACTAGACCACCAATATTTTATGGTAATGATTATGAATATTTGAGAGATCGTATGAAGACTTTCATTATCAACACTGGGGTTGATAATTTTGTTATGCTTACTGATGGATACAAAATTCATGATAAAGAAGTAAGTGTCTTTACAAATCAAGAAAAACACGATTACCAATTGAACTATAAGGTACACAATACTTTACTTTGTTCAATTAATAGAAATATATATAGCCAAATTTCATCTTGTGAAGCAGAAAATTCTATATGGGAGAAACTTGAAGTTACTCACTTTAGAACTTCCAAAGTAATTGAAACTAGAAGATCCATGCTTAGAGATGAATATCATGGTTTTATTTTTCCTTATGGTGAACCCATATGCAATGTGAAATAGAGATTCATGACTATAGTGAATAGTTTACAATCAATGGGTGAGAAAGGATTAGATGATGAAGCCCTTGTTGACAAGATCATTGACATCATGCCGAATGAGTGGGAATCTGAAAGGACTGCAATTGATGAGAATATAAAGGTTACTCAGATTACCCTTTATGATATGTTTGGAACTCTTCTTCAACATGATACTAGAATGAAGAGAGATGATGATATTGTGAAGAAGAATAATGGAAATGACAGTGTAGCTTTTAATACTACTTCCAATCATATGAAATCCAAGACTCCTGAGAGAGTTACTAGATCCAGATCCAAGAAGGTTGTTTTCCATTCCGAATCTAGTGGAAGTTATTCCTCATAAAATTAATTATAAAATATTTCTCGAAGGATGAACAAGATAGCTGGACATAGGAACTTTCAATCCAAATAAAATAAGAAGGAAAGGAAAGACAAGAAAGATTCAAAAGTTAAATTCTATGAATGTAAGAGAGCTGGACACATAAGACCTGACTACCCTATGATCAAGAGAAAATAAAGAATGGAAAGGCATTTTGAGAAAAACAGAAAGAAGTATTACAAGTCCAAATCTAAGAAAGTGTTGAAAGCTAATGACACATGAAGTGCTAGTGGTGGAGACTCTTCAGATGAATCTTTGGATTATGAATCTTCTGGACAGAAGAATCTTGGTCTTATATCCAGGATACCTATTGATAATAATTACTTGATGGATAAGTATAACATCCCACCTTTTTGTCACATAAAATTTCATTACATTATACAAAACTGAGGATCTTTAAGGTTTAGTGTCTTGGAAACTAGGAACTTAATACATGAAACAAAAAAAAACATTCTTCTTAAGCACTTGAAAGGATTATCCTTATGTTCATCCTAGGTTCATTACTTCATCTCATAACCTGGGTACATACATCAAAAGAAAGGGTGAGAAGAAGTCCCAGTAAGGGAAACAAGAGAAACATTTAACATGTGAACTTGAGATACATCAATAAAGTCATGAAAAGAACTTTAAGGCATGAGAATGAAATCATGAGGCATATCATAATAAAAATAATGTATTTCATAACTTGAAGATGTTTCTACAAAATTTTACAAAGACAATCATTTCCATTTCACCAAGGTCCATCCCTAAGGTGTCAATAAAAATTACCAAGGTTATTCACCAAGGTATCAGTCTAAATGGTCATCTCTAGAGATCAAGTCTTCACCCAATGCATTGGAGCGCTATCAGGGAGAACCCTTAAATTTGTCTTTATCATCATGTGAGACACATATATCATCATCAATAATTTCATAAACAACCCATATAGCATAAAAGAAATGGGTTTCATTTCATAATCATAACGTTTTAAAAACTGCTTTAAAGACATGATCTTTATGTCACTTTAAACCCACGGAAAGGGAAAGTGGGTCTCATGTATGTAAATCCCAGAATTTAAAGTAGAACATTTTGGTATATATGTGAATACCCCTATAGAAGATAGGGATTTGAGTATTCACTTAATAAAATAAAATAACTTTAGAAAAAGATAGAGTTATTTTGAGAAGGAAATTCTGCAGCATAACGACTATGTTTCGGGGTTTTAGGAAACATTGAAAAGAGAGGGGAAATGGGTCAAACATTCATAAACGACCCATAAAACATTATAGGGACAGAATATAAGGATACATGAACATGGTAATGAAATTTTAAGTATATACCATTTGAAATGAAAAACATGGAAGGAATACAAAAATAAGATTTCACTTATGAAAATTCGGCAGCCTAACGACGTTACTTAAAACTTCCAAAAAAATGAATTGATGAGGTCAAATAGGATATCTCATCATATGAAAATAAAATATCAGTATGATAGATATAGAGATCATACCTGAACATAATAAAAAGGAACATGAAAGACCTGACATGAAAATAGATCTTGAAAACGAGAAGGGTGAAAGAACCCCTTAAAAATTCGGCAGCCTAACGACGCCACTTAAAACTTCAAAATACTGAATTGAAGAGATAAAATAAGGACTCTCATCATATGAAAATAAAAGATCAGTATGATAGATATAGAGATCATACGCCAACATAATAACAAGGAACTTGAAAGACTTTACATGAAAGTAGGACTTTGAAAAACGAGAAAGGTGAACGAATCCCTAAAAAATTTGGCAGCCTAACGGCGCCACTTTAACATTATTAAAATGAATTGATGAGAGAAAGAAGGGGTATCTAATCATATGAACATGAAAAGGGAAGTAAGAGGAATATAAAAGAACATACTACAACATAAAATCATGGAGCATAAAAGAAATGACATAAAAGATATTACATGAAAAGAAAGGGAGAGGTAGGATCCCTTACCTTAAAACGTAACTCTTAAAACTCAAAGGTTCGGACCTTGAGAGATTGGAGGAACATTGGGAGGACTCATTGGGAGGTAATGATACTAGAGATTTGTTGGGGAAGAGTTGGGAGTGAAAAATAAAGGAGGAAAGGGTGGGTATTTAAAGGGAAGGTGAGGTGATACTTTAATAATTTCAAGGGACACCTCACAAGTGGTTTTCTCAAAACCATGGGCTCTCCCATGGTATTTCCCATGGAGTTAGGCCACATGGGGCCCCCAATACAATAATTCATCACCTTTGGTCGGCCAACACTTAAAATATCTCATTAAATCATCATGACACAGTTATGATGTCATTAAACATACCGAAACCCTAAAACTGTATTTTCACTATTCATCAAAAATTCAACTTTCTCAGAAAAATCCCAAAATTTCACCTTAACCAAATATCGATACTCTGATTTCAAAAATGAACTCCATTTTATAAAAATAATTTTCTAAATATTATTAATTTAATTTCTAAATAAATACACCATTCACCGAAAATTCATTTTTTTCAAAAAAACCCCCAAAAATTACCATAACATAATATCGATGCTCTGAGTTCAAAAATAAAGTCCATTTTATAAAAATAATTTTCTAAATATTTTTAATTAAATTTTTAATTAAAAAAACACTATTCACCCGAAAAACTAATACTTGACTAAATATTTATGAAATCATTATTTACCCATTTTATTGAATCACATTACTTAATCAAGGTGTCTAAATTATATTAATACTTTCTTTAAGTGAGATTACTAATCCATTTGGTCACATTACTAATCCTAAGCATAAAATCACTATTCATAATTTACTATTCATCAAAAATCAAGTTGATCTTATTAGACTCTAAATTTTGTACTGAACATAATTGTAGAAGACCATTTTTTGAAAATCATTACACATTTTTAATTATTTAAGGTTTACATAAACATTTTTAAAATATTGTTTTTCTAAAATTCATCAAAAATATTCATACTATATTTATCCGGTCATTTGAAAATTCATAAACTTCATCATAAAAAGAAATCAAAATTTTTATTTAAAACAAAGGATTACACAAGGCAGTTACGGTATCCTTACATATCCCCTTATCACACCAGCATAGGACCTAAGTGTAAGGTGTGCTAAGGTGAGAGAATCCGAGGGAGGCTCGGCCAACATTGCACGAGTAGTAATTTCTATCAGTTTGAACTTCTCGCGAAGGCGATTCCGTTCTAGATTCACACGATGAAGTTTGGCTTGGTTTTGGTCCAGAGAAAAGCCCAGTGGTGCTACCTCCTTTCCAAGTTCCATTATATGGGCTTCGATTGGCTCGAGACTACTGGATGAGGCTATCGAATCTCTTTTCTATATTAATTAACCAAGGTCACTTTTATTTAGAGACAAAAGTTTCAACATTCAGTTTTCAATGGTCATACTATCTAACGGTCATATAATAGTCAAAACCCAACAGTCTCATTTTAATTATACTCATGTTATCAAATGAAACAGTTTTGTTGAGTATGAAAAATAAAATAACACACAAAATTAGGAAACAAGATTTATTCAAAATTTCAGGTCGTTACACTAAGGTAAACAATGCTGAATCAATGACCAATGTTTCTTAGTAATCTAATGATAGTAAATATTATAACTCTTCAGATGAAGAATCTTCTTCTGATGAAGATAATACTTTACCTACCTATGAAGAAGTTTCTAGGTTTTCCAAACTCCTTGAGAATGAGAATTCAAAACTCATGAAAAAACTTGATAAGGCAAATTCTAGAAATACTATTCTTACTAAGGAAATATCAGATCTTTCTAAAGATCTTGATAAGAAAAATGCTGATTTTGAAATTATTTCAAAAAATATTTAGGAAGTAAGTTCTGAGAAGAATAAACGTTCTAAAGATCTAGAAAACATAATTTTTAAGAAAAATGTTTTTGAGACTAGCTCTAGTTCAAAATAAAATGTTTTTGAAGAAAATAACTTAGTTATAAAACTCAAATCCGAAATATTCTCCTTAAGGAAGTGTTTGTCAAACTTTACCCATGGTAATGAAAATTTTGATAAAATGTATACACAAATTCGACCTTGAAGGAATACTTCTGGTTTTGGTTGCACAAGTTCTAAACTGATTTTTAGTAACAACTACTTTGTTCCTCAAAGAGACCCATTCTGTACAAAATTTCAGTGTGGTGGTCACTGGGCAAAGAATTGTTCCTTAAAAAAACTCAATCTTTAGGATTTCATAAGGCTTATTTCTCTAAGAATATGTGGGTACCCAAAATTTTACATTCTGAAATTTCTGGATCCAAGAAAGTCTGGATTCTGAAAACCTAACTTTTTCTTATTTTTAGGAAAATAGGGAAAGTACCAAAAACAATACTTGGTACATAGATAGTGGATGTTCCTGGCATATGACTGGTAACAAAAACTATTTTGAAAAGATTATCAAGACGGAAGTAGGAAAAGTAACTTTCATAGATAATGCTCAGGGAGAAATTATTGGTATAGGTAACATCGTTCTTCTTGGTAAAACTTTGATTTCAAATGTTTTATTTGTTAAGGGTATTAAGAACAACCTCATCAGCATGAGTCAATTATGTGATGAAGGCTATCTTGTGAATTTTAGGAATGATAAGTTCTTAGTACAAAATTACAAGGAAGAATTTATTCTTTCTGCCAATAGGCAAGAGACTGTTTACACACTAAACTTAGAAGACCTTAGGAGCCAAGACTTACCTTGCCTTAGTGCAATGGAAGATCATTCTTGGTTATGGCATAGAATATTAGGACACTGTAACCTTAGAAACCTATGCAAACTGTCTAAGAAAAGACTAGTTAAGGATATATCGGAACTAAGATTTGATTCTTAAAAAGTTTGTGACCCTTGTCAATATGGAAAGCAACATAAATCAAGTTTTAAATCAATTGGTGAAGTCTCAACTAATGATTCATTACATCTAGTGCATATGGATCTTTTTGGTCCAACACAAACTAGAAGCAATGGGGGCAAGTATTATGTATTTGTATTAGTTGATGATTACACTAGATTTACGTGGGTATATTTTCTAGAAAAGAAGTCTGAAGCTTTTTTTATTTCAAAAGTTTTAGATCACAAGTTAAAAATGAGAAAAACCTTCCATTAAAATCTATTCATAGTGATCATGGAGGAGAATTTCAAAATTCTGATTTTGAAACTTTTTGTAGTAGAAAAATAATTACTCAGATCTTTTCAGCACCTAGAACACCTCAACAAAATGGTGTTGTTGAAAGAAGAAATAGAATTCTTCAAGAGATAACTAGAACAATGTTGAGTGAGTATTCTGTTGCCAAAAAATTTTGGGATGAAGCTGTAAGTACTGCTTTTTATACTATAAATAGAGTTTTGATTAGACCTTTTCTTAATAAAACTCTTCATGAGTTATGGAATGGTAGAAAAACTAGACTTTCCTACTTTAAGGTTTTTGGTTGAAAGGTATTCATTCTAAACACTAAAGATAATATAAAAAAATTCGCACCAAAATTTGATGAAGGAATTTTCTTAGGCTACTCCACAACTTCTAAGGCTTATAGAGTTTTTAACAAAAACACTTGTACTGTTGAAGAGACAGTACATGTCAAATTTGATGAAACTGATCCTTTTGTTTTTAAACAACATCAACCTCCATCCTAGAATGTGTTTTCAAAAACTGATTATCAACCTATGATAGAAGATCCTTATGATAAAGAAAATGTACAAGAAGATACTTCTGAAACATTTACCCCATAAGACTTTCTACCCTGTGTTGATGAACAGGTTCTTCGAAACCCAAACCAGTCATTTCTTAAGAATCATCCTAGTGATAGTATCATTGGTGATGTGAATCAACCTGTAAGGACTAGAAGTTCCTTAAATAAATGAAATAGAACATCTAGCATTCCTTTCCCAATTGGAACAAAAAAGCACTGATGAAGATTTAGGTGATGATGATTGGATAAAATCCATGCAAGATGAACTAAATGAATTTGAAAGGAATAAAGTCTAGACCTTGGTTGAAAGACCTAAAGAAACTTTTGTAATTGGAGTAAAATGGGTCTTCAGAAATAAGTGTGATGAAAATGGAATCATCGTAAGAAATAAAGATAGATTAGTTGCTAAAGGATATAATCAACAAGAAGGAATAGACTATGAATAAACCTATGATCCAGTAGCTAGACTTGAATCTATTCATATTTTACTTGCCTTTGAAGTTTTCTTCAATTTCAAACTTTTTCAAATGGATGTGAAATGTGATTTTCTTAATTTTTATGTTCAAGAGGAAGTTTTTTTGAACAACCTCCTGGCTTTGAAGAAACAAAACATCCTGATCATGTTTTTAGACTTACCAAAGCTTTATATGTCCTGAAACAAGCCCCTCACGCTTGGTATGATAGACTTACAGGATTTTTGCTTCAAAATAACTATGTTAAGGGAAATGAAAATCCAACCCTTTTTATAAAGAAAGACAAGAAAAATGTTTTGATCATTCAAATTTATGTTGATGACATTATATTTGGTTCAACTCAGCAATCTTTAACTAATTCCTTTGCGAATCTAATGAAATCTGAGTTTGAAATGAGTATGATGAGTGAGTTAACATTTTTCTTAGGTTTTTAAATTTCACAAAAACCAGAAGGAATCTATATATACCAATATAAGTATATTAAATACCTTCTTAAAAAGTATGGATATGACAAAACTAAAAGTATAATTACTCCCATTGGTACCTCAAACACACTTGATCTTGATGAAGCTGGGAAACCAGTAGATCAATCATCTTTTATAGTTATGATAGGAAGTCTACTTTACTTGATAGCTAGTCATCCAGACTTGATGTTTTTAGTATGATTATGTGCAAGATATCAATCCAATCCTAACGAATCCCATTTAAAGGCAATGAAACGAATTTTTTACTACTTAAAGATAACCATGGATTTAGGATTATTTTATACTTCTGGAAATTATTTTGTTTTAAAAATCTTTTCAGATTCTGACTTTGGTGGATGTAGAATGGATAAAAAGAGTACATCCATAACTTGTCATTTCTTAGGAGATTCATTAGTTTCTTGGTCTTGCAATAAGCAACACTCTATATCCCTCTCCACTACTGAAGCTGAATATGTAGCAGTTGGAAGTTGTTGTGCTCAAGTGTTGTGGATGAAACACACACTCACGAACTATTGCTTGAGTTTTACTAAGACTCAAATTTTGTGTGATAACACAAGTTCCATTGTCCTTAGTAAAAACCCTATACACCACTCTCGTTCAAAGAACATAGACATTAGGCATCACTTTATTAGGCATCACACACTAAAAGGAGATATCATTCTTCAATTCATCGGAATGCAAGATCAACTTGCTGACATTTTCAGAAAATATTTACCCTCTGATATATTTGAATACATTAAACATAAGTTAGAGATGATAACCGTAAGGTATTCTTCCTCCATTAACTTTCTGTTGAACCAATATCCTTACAGTAATAAACTCCTTTTCATAGGGGGAGTACATTTGTTGTTGAATTTTTTCAAAATTTTCGTAATAAAATTTTCTAGTTGGTTTTTCTAAATTTTCGTAATGGAAATTTTCGTACTAGAAATTTTCATACTGGAAATTTTCGTAATGAGAATTTTCATAATGGGAATTCTCGTACTCATAATTTTCATAATCGATTTTTGGTACTCAAAGTTTTTGAAATAAAACTTTTAGATTGTAAGTTTTTCATAGTAAATTTTTCATAGTAAGGTTTTCATAGTGAGTTTTTCATAGTCAAATTTTCTTCAAGAAGAATACCAGCTATTATGAATAATCTTCCTATCCAATCCAAAAGGTATGATTTCCTTACTTAAGTTTTCATAGTCACGTTTACTTGCTGGTAGTTTCCTTTGTTTTTTTGTGTTAAAATTTTTCGTATTAGTTTTCCCTTAAATCTGAATGTTTTTCTTAAAACCTCAAACGATCGAATTCAAGATTTCCTTACGGGTATGTTTTTAATCGTTAGATAAGATCAGAGAGTTTTTCAACCATTAGATTGGTTTTGGAAGTTGAAAGGTCACCTACATCACCTATATAAAGGGGACGCCCAATGGTGCCCCACATCGGTTTTCAAAGCCATCGCGTCTCGAAGCTCTGCCTCAGTTCTTAAGCCCATTCCGAATCTCTCAAAGTTCCTCAGTCTGAATGTCTGCAGAATCCCCTTATCAGGATATGTCTTAAGTCAATCCAATCTCGGAATGGAAGATTTATAGGGAGAGGTTGGTACACTCAAATTTCTTCAATAAGTATGATTCTCTTATTTCTAAGAATACCAGGATCAATGTTTGGGAAAGTATAGCTATTTCTAAGACAGAAACTCAAGATGTAGTCTATTCGGTTCTTCTCATTGAATTCTATGAATCAGTGTGCTTCTTCAAGGAAGAGGGTAGAGAAAAATTCTCCTTTAAGAGTTATGGGAAGACTTACAAACTTTCTTACACCAAGGCTGCAATCTTGGTGGGGCTGGCATATGAAGGGGAAACTCAGTTTTGCTCACACAAACTCCCAGAGGTTCAAGGAAGTTTTTTCAAGTAGAAGGCCATGGAATGCCTTGGTCTTTCTAATATCAAGACTGCAAATAATATTGCCCATCTTTCAACAAATAATCAGATTCTACAATTATGGGTGCACGGTCTTATTGTTCTGAGGAAGGGAGATAAGGATACACTCAAGAAGAGTGATATGTATATCCTAGACTTTTTAGTAAACCTCAGGAAGGTGAATCTAATGAGACATATCCTCATTACGATTCAGAACATCAAGAATGGGAACCTCAGAGCTCAAATCATTATGTATCCGGCATTGCTTTCTAAGTTGATAGTTCGGTGCCTAGAATCCTTCAAAATCCTATGTAGCTCCAAGATGAGAAATTGCAAGGTGATGTTGATCAGTGATAACACTCTGAAGAGAATGAAAGTTGGTTTCTCAAAACAGTCAGGTAAGTTCTATGATCTGCCAGAGGAGGAGGCAGAAGCTAATCCGGAAAATGTTGAAAAGGCTGAACCCCCAAAGAAGGCCGGTAAGAAAAGAAAGCTGAAGGAAGTGGAAGTTGAGGGTAAAACCCCAAAATCTAAGGAATTCCAGTCCGCACCTCCTAAACCTAAGAAGAAAAAGGCCTACACAGATGAGGTAGTGGAAAAGTGGAGGGAAGACAAGAAAACTAGAAAATAAGGGGAGCCGTAGTTTGGTTTGGATCCTGCTGAGGCTAAGACCTTGAAAGAAAAATCTACTGATGAGTTAGAGAAACAGGCCAAATAGAAGAAGCACAAGAAGAAAATGTCTGAGGCAGAGATTGTTCAATCTCTTTTAAAGGATACATAAATTACATCTGAGAATATCCCAGTGCCGAAGTCTTATTTGGTAGAATAGTTTCCTGAGACTCCAGGTAAGAAGAATCTAGAAAATTCCAAAGAGAAGGAAGTTGAGAAAGAAGCTATGGAGGAAATTCAGAAAGTTGAGTTGAGTGGTGGTTCTGATGATGTAATTAGGCAAGTTGAAGAATATCAAGATAAGGGAACCCCATTCGAAAATTTCTCACTCTGGACTTCCCAAGACAGATCTTCTAAATTGGCCACACCCGTAGATGATAAGAAAGGTGAAGAAGAAGTCAACAAGACATCTAAAGAAGAGATTCACAATCATGACTTTATACATCTTGAGGAAGTTGAAGCTGAAGCAAAGAAGGATAAAACTAATGAAGACAATATTGTACAGCTATCTGAGAGTGCGTAGGAATCTCCTGATGAGGAATCCATACCAAAAGTTGATAAGGGTAAACAAGTAGCTATTGAAACCCCATCAAAAGATATTATCAGGAAGAAAAAAGCAACAAGATCCTCTAAGAGGAAATCAGTAGAGTTAGAGGTAGAACCATCTCCTTATAAATTGTCTGATTCAGAGTCATCTGCATTAGGACATGATTTTTTTGTTGAGTCCCTGAAGAAGTAAGTAGATACCATTCCGATATTTCCTACAATAGACTCCAGATGCTAGATGATTCAACACCGCATGAATCAAAAGTCAGAATTCGTATCCATGGTGATGTATAAGTGTGTGAAGATTGAGTGAGATCATAAAATTTTTCTTATTAACTACGAGGTCCACAGAAAGTCTTGCAGAAAAATAACTCTATGGTCTAAGAAGATTATTGAATATATGGAAGAGCTTGATCAGTTTCAAGAATATGTCAAGGAAGCTTTTGGTAACGAAGATGTCAAAATCAAAAATATTTCAGACAGTTTTCAGGAAAAATTAAGTTTAGAGAAAAATAATAGGATTCAACAGGTGAGAGATCTGAATGGGAAGCTTAACTCTGTTGCTCAAAGCTGGAAGGGGGAAAGAGATCTCCGGATTGAGATCGAAGAGAATCTTGTAAAGTAGGAATAATTGCTGAAGGATCAGGAAGAGGCCATGAAGGCTTAGGCAGAGGTCCTTAAGGCTCAAGAGGACATGATTAAGGCATTATAAAAGCAAGATGAGGATGATCATAAAGAATTGAAGAATTTGAAGACCATTGTCAAAATTCTAATGCTCAAGGAAAAAGAAACACAATAGACCACTCCGATCTTTTGTTGTATTTTTCCCTTGTACTAATACATTCAATATTAATGGAATTTTCGGTTCTTGTGTTATTTGTATGTATTTACTAATGTTTCAAGTAATTTATTGTTTTTCCATTCCCTAAAATTCTTTTTGAAAATCACAAAGGGGGAGAAGGAAAAAGAATTCTAAAAGGGAGAAGAAAAATTTCTAAGTTAAGAAGAACTATCCTTAATTAAGGGGGAGTTATCATTACAAAGTTTTCTACATTCAAATGAAATATCTCATTCTGGAAATCTAGAATACGATCCTTAGAGTTCCAAATCCTAAGGGGGAGTTAGTATTATTCACCATTTTCCATAAACAAAGGGAGATAAGCTTTAATTTCAAAGTTTATAAATTTATTATAAGTCTTTAAATTCTTTTTCGTAAGGATGTTTGTACTTTCCAAAAAGGGGGAGATTGTTGAGCCAATAAGGTTTTACTTATGACTCTTTCCATTCCTTCATTCAAGGGGGAGATTGTTAAGTAATTAAGGAATCCTTATGACTTTATCATTCTTCTTGTTTTGAAAATCACAAACACCTTAATTTAAGGAAAATCTTATTTTACCCCTATTTTACGTCTATAAGGAAAATTTCCTTCCCCATGGATATTTACTCTTGCCTATATTTCATTGATCATATCATAAATTTTTCTAAGTATAAAATTCGTATTTTAGTCCCAAAAAACCCTCAAAATCATATAATACTTAGACATGAAGCATTCTGTTTTAGAATCCGAATTCCTGTTACAAACTTTTATGAATTTATACTCCAAAATCCTGTTACGAAATTTTATGAAGTTCAACTATGAATTCTGATTACAAAATTGTATAAAGTTCTAACTACTAATTCTGATGATGAATTCTGATTATGAATTATCATTACGAATTCTGATGATGAATTCTGATGATGAATTCTGATGATGAATTTTGATTAAGAATTCTCATTATGAATTCTGATGATGAATTCTGATTATGAATTCTCATTACGAAATCTGATGATGAATTCTGATTATGAATTCTCATTAAGAATTCTGATTAAAAACTTTTCTAAGTTCTGACTCCGAGTTCTTTGAATTCAGACTTCGAACTCTTATGAGTTCTGACTCCGAATTCCCATGAACTCTGACTCCGAACTTTGTAAGTTCTGGTTCCGAATTCAAGTGAGACCAAACTCCAAATATCCTTGAAATTTAGACTTTGGATTTCTATAGAATTCAGGTTCTGAATTCCTACAAAACAGAATCCGATTATCTTAGTTCTACAGACTCTGAATTCATTTTTTACATACACTCCAAAATTTCATATTCTACATTCCTAACTTTCATTTTCTCCATTCCGAATATCAATTTAGTTATGCTTACACTTGTTCTATTACAAAACTATGTTTTACTTTTAGTTATTAACTAACCATTGTTTGAGTGAAATGTGTACAGGTCCCTCCGAAATTCAAGGAAAAATATGAATGTTGGAGGAGGGAGCCGACCGTCAGAGCTTCACCTATAAATAGGAGCTCATTTGAAAGTTGACAACAACTTTGAGAACTGTGATTACATGTTGTTGAAGTGATTTCTAAAGAGAGAGGCTCTTATCAACTCTCAAGCTTCGTGAAGAAAGTTTGAATGGCTTTTTCAAACTTTTCCTTGTGCAAATTTGCTTCACGCGACTTTGATTTTTGCTGTGTGCAATCGAGGGCTTCCGGGGATAGGAAGACAGAGGTTCCAACACCTTGAAGTTGAGGGCTTCCTTGCTGAGGAAGATAGAGGTGCCGACTACCTGATAGTTGAGGGCTTGCGGGGATAGAAAGATAGACTCTAATCTTCATATCAAGGTCTTACCCTAGTGTGGGTAAGACATAATTTCCTGAAATTATAAATCAAGGGACCTTCATCCAAGGTTGTTGGATACCCTTCTCTTTGGGTTAAAAGACTTATTACTTGTTACTTGTTTTTGTTACAAGTTTTTCTGCTGCATTTTTTATTGTTGATGAAAGTATACTATACTATACTTCCTCACCCTTGTACTCTAATATAGTTAGATTCTATACTCTTTAAGGTAGAATCTTAATCTTTGCAACTTTTGTTAAGTTTCATTTTTGAAATTACTTTTCCGGAATCTAGCAAGTCTTTAGAACTTATAGAGGTCTTGTGAATTATCTTGTTTAACCTTGTTAAACATAACCATCCTAAAAATTTCTCAAGGGAATTTTTAAAAGGTACAATTCACCCCCCTCTTGTATATGAGAATCTCATTCTTATTTCGATCCTAAGTTTGGTATTATAGAGTATATCATACTCAATCACATACCATCCTAACTATATAATGGCCATATATTCATTCCAAAACATGAAATAAGTTATAATATAGTTATTATAATCTTTTATAACAATAATAATAATTTTATAACCATCCATAAAGGTGATGGAAAAAAATGAAGTGCGTTGTTCAAGGTGGTATCGAACCAACCATATTGTGAGCAATATATTCATTTAAGAATCAAATGAAGGGAGGGTAGAAAATGAATATTGCATTAAAGAAATAACATTATAGTATATTTATGATAATTGAGCCATTATTTAATGTTGGATAACCTAGGTGAAGAGAAGGTATATGAATAAATAAATTTAAAATAGGTAAATGGAGAATATTACCTCTTAAATGTTGTCACCTTGAAAAACTCTTTAAGGAACATGAAATTGATTTTTGTTCAATACAGTAGTAATAGAACATGGTTAGAAGGATTAGGAAGGTAATTAGTAAGAAATTTTGAAATATCCAAGTCTTATAAGGTGTTATAAGAATAAGTGGTGAGGCGTTGTATTTATAAGAGGAGGAGATGGGTGTTTTTGAATACTATATCCATTTTCTTATTATTTTTGGATCAATACTACCAATAGTATTTATTATTTTGAATATATATATATATATATATATATATATTAAATTATACATGATATTTATAAATAATGGGTTCTTATATCATCCATGACTCAAAAATTCATATATTTAGCATATAATGATAAATACCGTATCATTTAGAATTTCACTATTCACCAAAAAATTCAATTATTTTATAAAAATACAAAAAATTAACCCTATCCATTTATATACATGTATATTCAAAAATTAAATTCCATTTTATGGATATTATTTTCTAAAAATATTAAATTTAATTTTTAAATAAAATTCTCATTTATCTAAAAAATGCCAATTTTAATATTATGATTAATTTTTTGTCCCTTTGAAAAATTACTTAAGTATCAATTAAATTATACTATCATTATTGTAAAACATAATATTAATTTTTAAAAACATTTTTTTAAAATTAAATTACTTTTAAATAATCATATTTTTTATAAAAATTAAAATAAAACATGTATCTTTTAGAAAAACAAAAATAAATATTTTATAATTTTTAAAGCATTTATAAACTTGAATAATGATTTAGATATGTCATAATATCATTTTATAAGATAAATAAATATTATTTTACATTTACATAAGTTATGTTACTATTCTAAAGGTTGGGTTAATATTCATAATGGTCATATTACTACTCCAATAGTAAGATTACTATTCCAACGGTCAGATTAATATTTCAACAGTTAGATTTGTAATGGTCATATGGGTTCCCTACATTTTAAAAATACATTATATTTAATTCATTATAAATTAACTTCTATTTTATCTTAAATATTTATATATTTTCATTATCAAGATGAATATTGAATTATGAATATTATCCTTTAGTTCTACAATGTTATTCATGAGTGTAGTTATTCTAGTGGATTGAGAAGATCCAAATTTTCATATTTTTGTTATCTTATTTTATATTTTTATCCCATTATAATATTTTCAATTTTTATTTCTACGTTTATTCTATAAATTTAATATTAAAATATAATAAAATATTTTTGGTTTTATCATATGGTGTATGTTCTATATGCTAAATTACTAAATATGAATCATATAAAAGAACATAAATTCTTTTGATAAAATTCTAGGACGTTACATATCGAATTACATAGATAAATTGTGTCGATTCTTGTTGGTGTCCCTTTTTGAATGTCATAGGACGAGTTCCCCATATTTTGATTGATAATTATTGGTATGGAATGCCTCGAGTGTAAGCTAGGATTCTAGTATATCCATGTTGTTGAATGTCAGGGGAGGTCTCTTGAGTACCAAACATACTGATGATTTTTGTAGATATTTCTTAGAGGGAATACTAATATGAGTCATGTGGATTCCTCACAGGATAATAAATTATTGTTTCTTTAGATACCCTCCTTTGAATCTAGTTATTTCATGATATTTACACCAAGATCAGAGATACCGACAATGGTTGATGTTGGTATTGTCAGTATAAGTTTTCCAATTGATACCCGAGGCTTGACTAGGTTCTATTTATTTCAACTACATATTATTATTATTAATAATATATCATTTATTTATTGAAAATAATTTTTTATTTACACTCATAAACCATATTTTCATTAAAATCATTATTGGTCAACTATTGAGTTATAATCACACCCTAATTAAGAAACCACGACAGTTGGGTATTCAAGAAGATTATTCTTTTGTTGTAGGTTACATGTTTAGGGAATGGCCTGAGGTTGATGATTGATTATTTTATGGCTAGTTAGAGTTAGGTTTAGGATTTGGGAAGGAGATCAGGGAATCTAGGGTTATGTTGACTTTAGGTATTTTTCTTTTTATTTTCCTATTTCCAAGCTATATTTGACCTTTAATTTCTTTATTTTTGCCTGTATGTAAGGAAAAATAATTATGTTATCACACAAGGAGTGATTTGGATATTTTGTATCAAGTTTTTTTAATCTTAGTGACATTATATTAGGTCACTATTATTATAATTTTGTTTCACACTCTAGTAATGAGGGTACAATATCCCCACTATACCACCTATAAACCCTCACTTCTAGTCAACAACCTCAAGCATATAAGGATGTGCACCTAAGGTCACGTGGGACACTGAATCAGGACATCAGTTCAGTGGCATAACGGTCGGGGCATTACAAAATGGTATCAAACATATTTTTATTTTTTATTACTATATGTGAATTTTAAACATGGGACGATGATTTTTTGAATCTTAGTAATGAGATTGTGCTTGGGTGCTTTATCCCCACATATGAGGGAAATACTAAGTTTCAAGGGTTGATATTTTTTTTGGATTTTCACTTTTATGGTTGATTAATTTCCACCTCATGAGGTGCACTTGGATGTGATTTTATTGATTTAAGTTATTTTTATTATTGGATGGTATGAAAAGATGAGGTGTGTGTGTTCATGCATCATTTTTGGCGTATAATATTTATATGTCATCCATACATTTTCTGTGATTAAAAATTTATTGGTATTCATTGATAGTGGATTTTATTTATTGTATATATAATATATCTACATGTAATTTATATCTTTCATTTTTTTAATGATTGATAGGGGTTGGTTATTTAAGGTTTCCACTATAATTTATATGGTGTTTCTCACATGTAATTGCATGGTAGCATTTTATGTGAACAAATCGGGGAGTAACCCCTTATAAACATTAGCTAGATATAAATGCATTCCTAAATTGATAGATTTTTTTTTGAATAGAGTGGTAGTAAGAAAATTATAAATCATTATTTTCTATAACTTGAGAATGGAATTCTATATTTCCAAACATGGAATGGGTTATCTAAATAATTGATGAATGATTAAAACCTAGAATTTTGTTAAAAATTAAAAGGTTTAAAATGTGAATCCTTAGGAATAGTGCTTTGTTTCTTATTAATTGTGAATTTATATGGTGTTAGTTAAATTTGGTTCCAGTCACAACATAAAGAGTATTTACCTCTATAACATGTGAATGAACCTTTTTATAATGAAACCTTGGAATAGAATTTGGAAGATTAAGTAAAATTAGAAAAAAATAAATTCCTAAATGTATATGATATTTGTGACCTGGATTGAGTTAAACGATGACTATGGATAAATAAAATTTTAGTAAGTAACCTTGTGTGTGTTTACCCTTAAAACTTGTTAATGGAATCTTATATAAAAAATCCTACTAATTTTAAACTATATCCTTATTATATAAAGATAAAATGTAAATATTCTGAGATAGTGGTTTATAGCCTTGAGTGGTAGACACGGATCAAGGATAGCCTGTGTTGTGACCTTTTTTTATGGTTGTTAACCCTAGTTATAGATAGATTAGGACAAAGAATGATCCCATGATGTGTTACCCTTATGGTATGTGTGTTTCCTTATTTATATATGGTATCATTGGGGTCAATTGGTTATTTTCTTCATGTTATCTTCTGCATGATCTTGATATGTGTTTGAGATTGTTGCTTAAGAGCTATGGATTGTTGTTTTATAATGTTTTGGCTAGATGGAAGGACCTACTAACCCTTATATGTGACCTTGGTTCATAGTGAGTCAACACATAACAATCCATGAGTGTTACCTGTAAGGGTTGTGAGTCCATTATAGTGTGTGGTCTGATTTTTGAAGCTTGGAAAGATAATTTGGCTTATGGAATTAGTGTACAGGAGGTGCTATTGAGTGCGTTGTTTTTCTAGTTTTAGTTACATGGTTTTTTATGGGGAATATGAATTAATATTTAAGAAACCTTAGTTTTAAAGTCATTTTTGTTTGAAAATATTGTTTGGTTGCAAGAATAGTTATCTTATGGAATAATTTGATGATATGGTTAGTGATGATCATAGATGGGAGGGTTCGGGATTAGTGAGGCATGGTGAAACATTCTAAATGGTAATGGAGGCATAAAAGTGATCAGGGGCATGTAATTTAGGCATGGGGTTACCTTAAGAGTGCTCAGATTAAGTGATATAGTTTTGGTGTGGTGTTTGGGATTTAGTATGAGGTTCCTTATAGGTGAGGATAACCATATAGGATTTTGGTGGAGGATAGTGGGTTACCTATTCTTTTGGGGTTTATGACACCATGAGTGTCATTGCTCTTGGTTTCTAGGGATTTTTTTGAGGGAGAGATCAATATTATGCATAGAACTATGGTTTTTATATAAACTATGGTCTATAGGGAGGTGATTTGTATGATATATACCAAAAAATAATACCTAGTGAAATATTTTAAGGGAGTAAGTTATGGACTAATCATATGATTGGACCGATGTGTGAGTGGGTCTCGACGTTGTATGACTAAAGGAACAATGAGATACAGGAATGGAAATAGGCACCTGGAGGCATGTGGAACCCGGGTTTTAGTAAAAATCATGGTGAAAAGTGTATGATTGTGGGGTGTGGTTCCATTTTAGTGATGTACTGGGTGGATCAAGAGAGAGCACCTATTGTTTTAATTATAGAAAAAGTGGATCATCTTGGTTATATGTGATGTTTGTTTAGATAGAGTGTGGTGAAACATGATGCATATGGGTCCATGGTAATCTTGTGAGTCTTAAATGGGATTTAGTGATGTGATGGTCTTCATATCATAATGAGCATAGGTTCACGATGACATGGTGGAGAACCATGGAACTATAGTGGTTTCGATCAAAAGGTTCCTATCGATATGTGATGGGTGAGGAATTATGGGCACATTTAGGTGTGACTACCTGGGTATTTTGATTTGGTTTGGGAATTTAACCATTTAGGTGGTGGTAACACCAATAAGGATTCAGTTTTATGGGAAATTTAGAACCCTTTTATGCTAAAGAGATGTGTTAGGGGTAAATGTTGTGGGTGAATGTGGATTGAAGGAACCAATACACATATATTTATGTTTAAGCTAGTTGAGACTATTTTTCAGGGTGGTGTATATAACACTATGTGCTGGGGAGTGAACCATAGGCTATTTATGGGAATGAAACTCATCTTGAATAAGTTTTTAGTGGATTCCATTTATGTCTTTCTTAAAACATAGAGATAAATAGTGGTTATTATGTTGTGATTAGTGCTTGAGTTTGAGTTGGGTGGCATCGTTTGACTTTTGTGTTTAGTAATAGATTCCACAATATCTGTATAGATCAAGAGTTTTGTTCCTTAGGTGTTGAATAGGAAACTATTTGTTTAAGGGTGTCAAATCTATCACGAGAGGTTAGATCCATGTGTTATGGTTTCATTAGTGTAGTGAGACTAGATTTTAGGTTGTTGAATTTAAAATCCCATGATTACATGGAGAAGTATAGGAGAAACTTTTGATGTGATTTATGTTGAAATTTGATCATTTACATCAATTTGATATGTTTTAGATATAACCCATGGGTAAATCTAATAAAATAGTAATAAATTCTTGGTATATAGCATAGTGATAAGATTAGTTGTCTAGTGGTTATACAGAGTAGTTTCACTAAAGGCCGGGTGGGACTTCAGTATTATTATTTTTATGAAAAAGCTTCATGACCAAGATCTTGAGTGATATGTCATCAAGTGAAACTAAGAATTCGAAATGTTTATCTATTGAAAGTACATTTTTTACCACTTTTTAATGGAACTATGTGGTTGGGAAATAGTGTGTTTGTACATTGAGGATGGGGGATGGTGAATCTCATTAGTCTAGTTTGGGACCAGGGGTGAGGAGATACACCATATTTTAATTATTTCCATGTATGAGATTTGGGTGATACATGTTGGAACATGTTGCAGAACTATCTATATCGATTATTAAGGTGTGGTTAAATGGATAATAATATGAATATCCCATGTTGGGATCATAACATAGACTGGATGTGCATGTGGAGATCATTTAATGTAGCTTTCAGTGAATGTTGGGAATGATGAGTTGATGAACCCAATATGCAAGAGTTATGTTCATGGATAGTGCCTTAGTGAGGGTGTTAGTTATGTCATTTTAGTTTGAATCAGTTGGATCAATATAGTTGACTAATAGTTTGGGATGATGGTCAGATGTTCATACTAAAAACATTCATCTTGAGAAAAGTAGGTTGGTTGATTGGGTCTATGAGACTTTAGTGTTTTGTGGTGATGTTATAATGATTTTAATTATCCAAGGCATCATGATATAGATTTTTTTGGAAGGGAGACTATGATTTTGGATGAAGTTTCATGTGAGAGAAATATAGTGTAGACTGTTGAAATCAACCATTGAGTTATACAGTTAGAAAATATAGAGTTTAGGGATTATATCTGTAGTGGGGCGTCATGTGTTAGTTTATTTTTTTGATTGATGCCATGGTAAACAAACTGATGGAGTGTTTAATGTTGAAGATGGTTGGTTTTGTTTTGGTATTACCATAAACACAAATGTGTATGTTTTTCATTAATGGTTTGAGGATTTGTGTTCCTCGAGGGTATAAATTGGGGAGGATTTTTATATGGTTGGTATATTATAAAACCTCATGTCTTTATGGGTGTTCAGTTTTTAGGGAATGTTTGATTTTTCATTTGGTGGAGGGGTCTATTTTTCAAACAGCTTCCATATTTGATTTATAATTGCTTGATCCCATTAAAAGATAAATTTTGGAATATGAATAGAGTGATCTATGTTTTTTAGAGTTCACAAGAGTATCTTGGGGGTTCAAGGAATAGAGTTCGGGTTTTTTTGAGTTGTAAAATGGGGCATATGGTTAGTGCATAATTAATGCTAACCATGCATCCCAACCATACTGTATGAAGTTCATAGGAGCATAGTTTGTTAAAACATGTGGAGGCTACTAGGAGACCATTATAATGTATGTAGTAAATTATAGTGGAAAGTTTCAATTTTGGAACATGATTTGTAAAATTATTCACTGCAACCATGTAAGAAGGGATATTTTGGGAAGTGAGGAAATCATGGTTGGAGCACTATTTATTAAACTATGTGAACAAACCGTGTAACCATTTAAATATTTAGAAATAATTTTATTTCCCATTAATAACCATTAATCCATTAACCAATCAACCCCACTCTTCCTCCTCATCTTATCCAGTATCCTCCCTATGCACGCCCTCTCCTCCCTCCCCTTGGCCATGGTGGAACTCCTCTATTTCTTAGTCGATTAACCTTCCTTATATGACATTAGAAACCGTCAGGTATGTTTAAGATTCCTTATCCCACCTTTCATTGTTTCTTTAACCATCAAATTTTCTCATTTACTTTGTAGATAATATTCCCTATTGTAGGATATTTTTCTAGTTCATTGATTCCCTTCATTTTAGATTGATCTGAAGGTTGATTTCAGACAATTGGGTCACTCTAAGGTTAAGTTATGTAGTCTAAATTTTTCCCTTAATTTAATCTCATCATAAATAACATTTTTTATGGTTAGGATGGATTATCAAATAATTTAACTAATAAATCAATTAAATTATTTATGACCCTTTCATGACTTGGAAGCCTTCTTTACAATAAGATAAAATTGATGTCTAATGGGTTTCATATGATCATCTAATGATAATTTATAGTAGAAGAAAACCCAAAATACAATAGATCTATTTTTAGGAATTAACATATAAATAATGATGTTAAAACATAGTACCTATAAAACATGAGTTGCAACAACCATCTTCATCTATTGATGGATAATAGTTGATAAATATCACAAGGAGAAGTGAACAAAAGCACTAAGTTGATACAATGGATCTAATATTGTATCATGAGGATTCTAAAGAAACTGACATGGTTCCAGAACCTTCTTAGGTGAGATAAATAGCACATGATTAGAAGAGGGATTATGAAGAGTCTTATACACATAACACTCATCACACACCCAATAGGAGAGTATCTCCACCTCTTATATAGCCGAAGACCAATGATTTTTCTATTCATAAAATGTAGTATGATTTTTTTGTGCAATGGGTTACAAATCATTAGAAAATTTTAATGAATTTAATAAAAAAACTTTAATCCAATCATAATGGATTGTAAATGATAAAAAACCATCTAGGAGAAATAAATAATATATATATATAAATGATATTCAAGAATTGCATGTATGAAAATTACATGCATCATATGCATATATTAAATGTACACCTAATGTATAATTTCTTATATTATATATATAATTATTATGTATCTTATGAATATGTACATTTATCTCATGCATATAAATTTTAATATACATCCTACAATCTCCCACTTTCACTAGTATCTCATACGTACTTTATGCATCCAAAATATTTGGGATACAAATTTTCATAAAAAACTATTCATTATAACCAAACACTTAATTAAAAATATTAGATTTATCCAAGGACCTAACTATGTGACTTTAAAAGCCTTAGAAACATTGAAGAAAACTATGAAATTATAATTTCATAGATGTAAGCAATGAGAGGCCTCTAGAAAAGCATCAGTTCTACTCAAGCTACTAAGGGGTCTGGTGTGATCTCCATCAAACATACCCATATGTTTATATAGAAATTTACACCACAAGATGTATCATATAAATAATATATATACCTATATAATCATTTTTTCCATGATGTCGAGTAACCACTTTAAATAGAACATGAAAATATTGTATATCCATCTAATCATTTCTTGATTCTTTGAAAGATAATGACCTAGATTATGAATACATCACATTTCATTCATCTATATAACAAGTACATCACATGTCACTTATCCAAGGAGTTAAAAACATCATATGTGAAACAATTAAGCATGGCTATCTATTTTCCTTAGTTTAATTCAATCAAGGGAAAAATGTATTTTTCATGTTAAATAAGTGGACAAATCCCATCTTAGTTGTTCTCCAATAGACAACATAATCAGATACATACCCAAACACCCCCATATTAGCTAAGTTCATATATTGACTTTCATATGTACAATATCAAAGTATGAAGGATCTCATGTTAAGTATCACACCAACCTCAAGTATGAAGTATTGATAATAAGCATACAATCCTATTTATATCTACAGTTGTATGAAATTCTATTATATATAATTTCATGAATAAATATAAGTAATAAGTATCTACTTATCACCTCAAGTATCTATTTTTCATATAAAAAATAAAACCATTTGTAATCTATATATGAATATATTCAACCTAACCTTTACATATCATGACAACCCATTATACTCCATGATGATCATCAAATAGGGACAACTCAATGTTTCTACTTTGAGGGGATATTTATCATTCAACCATTCATGGGAAGTAAACTGAAGCACATATGAATGAATTATAAATTGATATTTCATTTATTATAAATACATTATATGTTTACAACCATTAAAACCAATCTATTAAGTGTTTAATAACATGATATTCTACATGAATCTCATGTTATTGCTACATAAATTGTTTTTGAATATCACATCCATATATAAATCATGTCACACCCCATGTGATAATATGATAAAATTATCTAACTAACCTCTTAATGGGTAACATTAATTAAGAAATAAAGTTTGAATAATGGTGATATTTAGAAATCTTATTCCTCATCTTCAAATTTTCGAACTTATATTAAAACTCCCTAACTTCATAACATCAAATTTCATAATGTTATCTTTCATGGTCTATATAAAACTATTTCTATATAAATCTTCATTATACTTGCACTATAAGAAATAAGGCTATTAGAGGGTTTTTAACCCCCTCTAAATACTTAAGTGGCGGTTATGGGTAACCACCACTAAAGTGGTGGGATACTTTGATTAAGGGTGGTTGTGGTTAAGCATTGGTAAAATGGAATTGTATTTAGAAACATTTAAATTAAAGGGGGTTTTAACCACATACAATTTTCCCCTAACCACCCCTAATTCAAACATCAATTTAGGGGAGGTTATAACTGCCCCTAATTGACTTTCAAATACCATGTTTAGGGGAAATTATCTTATTATCACCCCTAAAGTTTCCTTTTTTTTACAACACCCACCCAATACGACACCCTGGACAACCCACCCCCACCCTCACACCTCAGGACCCCCTAGGCACACATCCCTACCCCCAAGATCCCCAAGACACCCTCCGATACCTCAGACAAGCACCCCAGACAACCCCGTACAAGCACCTCATACAATCCCTGACACCCTATACAAGCACCCCGAACAACCTCGGATAAGCACCTTGTACAACCCCATACACCCCAAACAAGCACCCCGGGCAACCTGGGATAACCCCATACAACCCTGGACAAGCACCCCAGACAACCCTTGATACAACAGACAAGAACCCTAGACAACCCCGAAAAAACACCCTAGACGACCCCCCTATACAACCCCCGACATCCCAGACAATCCCCATACCCCCTAATAATAAACATAAAGCACCCAAAAACACCCCCTGACACCCCTGACAACCCTAGAACTGACTGACACCCTCGACATCGACACACACATGTGCAAC
The DNA here is from genome assembly GCA_963277665.1 of Viscum album. NCBI lineage: Eukaryota > Viridiplantae > Streptophyta > Magnoliopsida > Santalales > Viscaceae > Viscum > Viscum album. The sequence continues at coordinate 1,001,481,024 of OY728135.1, forward strand.
ATGCCTGTTCCCCCATGCCCTAACGAAACTAGAAAAAATCCCTCCGTCGGGATTCGAACGGAGGGTTGATTGAAGGGATCCGTACGACTGGACCATTGTGGAAAATTATCTTTTATTTATTATATAAAATAAATTAGATTTATTTAGATACAAAAATATTAGATTATATATATGTGTGTGTATATAGAAATATAAATAAGATAATATATTTTTGTATATATAATATATTTGTGTATAATATATAATATATTTGTTTATAATATTTATATATAATATATATTTATGTATAATATATAATATATATATTTATGTATAATATATAATATATATATTTGTGTATAATATATATAAATATATATATTATATATATTATATCTGTATATAAAATATATATCAATAATTATATTTACATATATAAATATAAATTTATACATATATCTATAAATAAATTTATATTTGTGTGTGTGTGTATTTATGTATTTATATAATATGTATAGATATAATATAATTATAATATATATTTATATAATTATTTTTATATACTTATATATATGTGTGTGCATGCATGTAACAACAACAAAAACAACAACAACAACAACAACAACAACAAAAACAACCACAACAACAACAACATTATTATTATTACACACATTTTTCAAACTATAAAAATTATTTGTTGGTTTTATAAATACTATACATTTATATATTTTATGATTTATATTATAAATATATTATATCAAATAAATTTATTTTCTATATTTATACATGTAATTATATAGATTTATATTATATCATGTATGTATATATATATAGTATTTATAAAACCATATATAAATTTTATATATTTGAATAGATATATTTATAATTACATTTATATTATGTATACCAATATTTATATATGTATACATTTTTTTATATGTATAAGTATTAATAGAATATATATATATATATGTGTATATGTATATGTTTATATAACATGTTTATGTAAGATATATATACATGCACACATGTGCACACACATATATATGTTATAAATTTTGAATTTATATGAGATTTATTTATTTTTAAATAGAAGGGGTTAAAAACCCCCTTTAATCAAAGGTATTAGCAGTGGTTCCTGAACCCCCTCTAATATCATAAATTAGAAGGGGTTAAAACCCCCTATAATTTCTTAAATTATAGGAGTTTTGAAATCTCATTTAATCAAAGGGATTAGCGACGGTTCATGAACCCCCTCCAACATCCTAAGTTAGAGGGGGCTCAAAACCCCCTCTAATCTAAGGGATTAACGGTAGTTCATGAACCCCCTCAAATATCATAAATTAGAGGGGGTTCAAAACACCCTCTAATTTAAGAGACTAGAAGGGGTTATGAACCCCCACTATTTCCTTTTTACAAAATTCCATCATATATATATATATATATATTAGGTGCTTGAGGTTATAATTACATTAAAAACATACACCACACACACATGCTAGAAAGGCAGACCATAACCCCCTAAGGGATAATCCACCCATCAAGCCTTATTTATTCAGTATATAGCCCAAAGACCCAGTGAGCATGAAACCCATTACATGGTCCAAATGCCCAAAAACTATCCCTAAGGCCTAGTGCAACATCATGCCTGTGTCTTCATCTGCTTGCATCATGCGTGAATCACTGTCTGCCTGCATCATGTCTGCTTCACTACTTACCAGCAAAAATTCACTCTCACCTGGATTTTAACCCAGGTCTAATACAAAATCATGGGGCACCTCTACCACTAAGGCACACCCCAACTGCACCATTATATATATATATAACCTCTAAAATCTAAATGAATTATATATATATATATATATATATATATATATAACCTCCAAAATCTAAACAAATTAAAAAAATAACGCTAAAAAATTTATAGGTAGTTGTGAACCCCCTCTAAATTCAATGATTAGTAGGGGTTGTGCATAACCCCTACTAATTTATATAGAAAATTTAATTTAGAGGGGATTGTGCCTAACCCCCTATAAAAAACCACCGCTAATCTATTTTTTATAGTGTTGGAACCCTCTCTATCTAACATTTTCCTTGAAATCTTTTGGGAATAATGTAACTATTTACATTATCACTTTACTAGCACATCCTAAACACTTTTAGGAAAATGTGATATATACTTCATTATGGTAAATAATGTAAATCTTTACATTTATTTTTACTACCACACCATAAACACTTTTATTCTACCAAATGATACACACTGTGTGTTGGATCACATAAACATTTAGGTAATATTGATGCTCACTTATTATGGTAACAAAATTAAACTCCTTAAATTTACCTAAAAAATCCCATATCCTAAACTTCATAACACTAGTATAATCATTTAATTAATGGAAATACTCACTTTCTCACAATAATTAAATGTAGTTATTTACAATCCTCTTTACTGTGACATACCCTAAGTGACTAAAAATTATTTTTTTATTATAAAAATCCCTTTTAAGGGGAAAGGGGGAACCCATAATGACATGAAGGACATAAAGACATAAACTATTACCAATAGTAAAAGAGCCATCAAAAACCAGATCAAGGTAATAAAGAAAAGATCCTACCCAGTATAAAAACGTTAAGTCCAACTTCCACCTTCCCATCACTGCTCGACTAGCTATCCTATGCAGATCTTCATGGTCCTGGTACCGGTGACAAAAGTTATACCCTCTCAAACGTCCAAATCAAGATAGAAAAGGTCGAGTAAAAACTCCATAAAATGAACCTCATCTAGAGCATCCCCTGGAATAAGGTATGGTTTCATAGACCCTTGAACACAAGCCATAGGTCACCACATCATTGATCGCACAACGAACACGAGAATCATTCATGAAGAAAAAAAATTAGCATTCTAAAAAGAATCAATGACATAGTCTGCAACCCGGATACTAGAACTGCTATCGGAAGTCAGCTTCACTACGATTAACCCATGAGACTCCCATCGAAATCATAGCCACAAACGAGCAACCCAAAGAGACCAGCCACTCCAAGATGAGAGAAGCCAATAAAACTCCTCCCAGAGATGGAAGGCCCAAAAAACACACTAAATGAGCATCACCGGACCCCGCCAATCTAGACCATAAGTGCCACTCTGAGCATGAATCCAATGAGAGCTGAGCCAAGGAGGAACCTTCACCGGAGGCCAAAAAAAGAATACTTTCAGGAAGTGAGAGGAGCCCACGAGGGATATAAAAGAATCCATGTTGGAGACATCGATGACTCAAAGCTCCACAAATCCCATCACTGCTATCGGAACCGCTCGCAAAGACAATAACAATCCACTCAAATCCTTACCTAGCTGGAGCACGATGTAGAGCAATAGGATATCAATACTGAGGATGTGGAAGAATAGATCTCAACCCCATCATTGAAGAATAGGATCATGACCCCTCACCATAAGATTAGAATCACAACCCCGATTCCGTAGAACTAGATCTCGACCCTTTTGCCGCACTGGACTACGAACCCAAAACCAGACGAATATGAACGACCCCGAAACCTTCACCGAATTAGATGTGACCCCTCTTCCAGATCTCGACCCCTTCACTACACTGGACCACGACCCTTCACTGGATGTGTCATGACCCGTCCTCGGGGCCCGTGCCGTGACTACCCCAAGCCCGCCTTCCATAGGCCAGGGGCTGGTGACTAGCACCAAAGGCGTAAAATCCCGATAACTGGGAAGACATTTCCTTTAGAAAAGAAAAAAAGCACCACAGAGTACAAGCGGAAGCAAAACACTAAGTACAAAAGAAATGATGAAAAGTAAATGGGCCAGAATACAAACCAAAAAGAAAGTACGACTACAACTGAACAAGGTACAACAACAAAAAGACAAACAGCTGGAAGTAGGAAGCAGCTCCTGGGTCGTCCTCCTCGGATCCTACCTGAAGGGTAGGTACAAATAGCCTCCTCCACGCTCTCGTCCATCAACCTCCTCTGTGAGTCGTCTTGTCGTGTAGTCCACCTCCGGGTACTGACTCGTCGTGTAGTCCACCTCTAGGTACCGACTCGTCCTCGAACACTCGGCCTCCGTCAGCACTGCCCATCGTCTGCAACCAACACAACGAGGTGAAGACATAGCCCGTGTAGGGGTGAGTATAACGATACTCAGTAGGGACCCTGAGACCCTCAAGGTCTCACTAAAACAACAAGGATAACCACAAAGAAGATCTCACCAGATAGCCTTTTACTTAGGTATATGCCCATACATATACCTAAGTTATCAAGTAACCCATCTCAATCATGAGGAAACAAAAGGATTGTGAAATCAACGGATAACCACTACCCAGGTTTATGCCCATACATATACCTAAGTTAGCAAGTGACCCATCTCAATCATGAGGTAAACACAAGGTCAAAAGTCTCATCTCAAACCAGGATTTTCATTATCGAAACCGTAACTGCTGAAGAGCTCCGTCTCTGGAGTGTACAGTGGTCCTGTCACGACTCCGAGGTACTGCTCACTAACCTAAGACTGCTGAAGTACTCCTCCTGTCGAGTACCGCGGGTCAGCCACCCAGACACAGTAGTGCTTCCCACCGAGGTATGTCACCCAAACACAGTAGTGCACACCCCCTAGTAGCCTGCTGAGGTAATCTCCGGATGAGTACCGTGGGTCTGCACTGTCACACAGGTAGTGCTCCGTCCTCCATGGGTCTGCACCTCAGAAAGTAGTGCTCCATCCACTGGGCTAGTCGACTCACTCCAAGTCGAGTCGGTCAAGCAGTCGTCAGGTCTCAGCCAGCTACACGGTCTCCGCACTCCGCACGCTCGTCACTAGGAGGGTCCGCTCCACGAGCTACAGGTCGATACTCCAAGTATCTCAAAGTCCCACGAAGAAGTATCTCAAAGGACCGCCTCATCATAGGGGTCTCAACGCAGCAGACGGCGCGTCAATCGGATGCCCGGTCTGTGAGTTATTAGCCTTTTCGTCCCAGGGGCCCGATTGGTTTCGTGAGCGAACCAAGCCCGGCCGTATCTCAACTATATCCCGAAATCTCATAGGGTATACTCATAGGGACCGTTTCTCAACGAGATCACCAACGTCGCTGACGATTCATCAAACGGACGTTCTGTCAGAAAAGTATCAGCTTTTCCGTTCCAGGGGCCCGGTTGGATTTCGGTGCGATCCAACCCGGCCACTTTTCATCTGCATCCAAATCTCGAGCGGTGGATGCCAAAAGTTCCATATCGTCAACAGGAACTCAACGCAACAGACGTCACGTCAATCGGATGCCCAGTCTGAGAGTTATTGGCGTTTTCGTTTTTAGGGGCCCGGTTGGTTTTTAAGGAAAAACCAACCCAACCGTACTCCACCTGCGTCCAAACCTCGGGCGGAGTATGCCAAAAGATCCGTCTCACTAAGAGGAACTCAACAAAGCTGACAGCATGTCAATCGGACGTCCGTAGCTCAAAATATGAGCGTTTCCGCTCCGAGGGCCCGGTTGGTTTCGTGTACGAACCAACCCGGCCGAACTCAAAGTAATCCGAATCCTTGAGTGCGATATACCGAAACGACCGTCTCGATCCAAGGATCGCGTTTCTGCTGACGGCGAGTCGTTTGGAGGCCCGTAGCCCAAGATACTGGCATTTGAACGAAAGTGGTCCGAAACTGGGGGTTTGGGCCCGGGCCGACCCCCCCCCCCCCCCCCCCCCCTGGGTCAGCCGAACCGGGTCGACCCGGCCCGGGCGGTGACCCGGCCCGGCTCGGAAAATCCGGCGCGGCCGGCGGCGTGGCAACGCGGTCCGGCGCGGCGGCGCGGGCCGGCACGGCGGCGCGGCCTGGGCGCCGCATGCGCGCCGCGCGCGGGTCAAAGCCCCTCTCTTTGTGAACCACGACCCCCCTCATTATGGGGGTCCATTTTGGCTGGCTGGGGGAATTAAATTCCCCCGGTTTTTCATCCTTCCGGCCGTCCCGACCTGGCCGGCCGACTCCTCCTCAACGGGACTGGCAGTGGCTGGTCCCTTTCCGGCTCCGACACCGGCGGCCCGACCGGCCGCCGGTCACCAAGCTCCGTCGTGGCCTGGAACCGGCCGCGGCCCTTGTCGTCCGGCGCGGTGCGACAGCACCGCGCCCCTCCACCGCGACCCCACTCCGGCCGCGGCGCCTTCGATTTCTTTGACGCGATGCGACGGCGTCACATTCTTGGATTTCTTTCCACGGCGCGGCGCGACGGCGCCGCACATATCCTCCGCATGAAACCGTGTGGTGCGATGGCACCACGCTTTCTCGTACCAACCATAAGAAACCAACACGAAAATAAAGAGGAGGGTCGGCCGTGTTTGTGCGGTCCGACCCCCTCGCGTTTATTCGTTATCATTTGGTTTCAAACCACAAAGTTCAAATTCTATAACAAATGGTTTTTAACCACGACGATCATCAAGTCGGAAATCTCGAACAAAAATAAATAATAACCCTCATCTTCACGAACAATTAAATAAATAAAAACCCTCAACATCAAACCGCTTGATCGGATGATCCGCGGATCAACTCGGTATTGGTTGGTCCGCGCTCGTCGCTCTTTTCTCAAAAGATAAGAGAATTCCAAATAAATTCCCCTACCTCGTAATTGTCGTTCGTTGACGATCTTGGAAAAAGGGCGGATATCAATTCCTCGATTATCGTGTTCGTCACACACTCCCAATATCACGCTCATGCGTTGGAAGGAAGAAGGGTACTCGTCGTTGGTGACGTTCTTCGCAGGCGACATCTTCTCCTTTGACGCGGATGAAGGTCGTTGGAGATGTCGCGGGCGTCGTTTCCCTTTCCTTGCCTCAGTTGAAGAACGATGAAGAAGATGTTGCTTCACGTTCTTCGGAGATGAGGAACGTTCTTCTTCGAGAGGTTTAAGGACTTCCAAAAGTTCTTCTCCTCTCCTTAGTTCTCCCCACAAAGTTTATGCCAAACCAAAGAGAAGAATAGAATCTCTCATTTTAATGTTTGCAAAATGATTTCAAAAGAAATCAAACACCCAAAATAATTAATTAAGTTGGTTTAATTAATTAAATGCAAAGTGTTGGCAAAAATTTCAAAAGTTTGAAATTCAATTAAACCACACTTAACTCACCTCATTAAGTAAACAAGTTGTCAACATTAAAGTGGGAGTTGTGGGGGGTTTAGAGGGGAGTTGAGGAGTTAGGGTTCGTGTGGGCCCCACCACACTTAATCCTCCCAAGGGAGGTTACGTGGATGTGGGTCCCACCTCTAACTCCCTTTGGGAGGATATAACCAACATGGATAAAAATAAAATGTGTTTCCACATTTTATTTAACTTCATTTTAATTTCCCCAAAACTAACTCTCAACCCACACAAAACGCAACTATGGTAAAGGTTCCATTAAGCGATTACCGGCGTTGCGAGTTCGTCAGTGCAATCAGATTTTAATTCCAAGCACCGGTTCAAAAGATAGAAATTCCCGCTCGCTCGTTCACTGAACGTACCCGAGCCAAACTTTGGAAATTAATTCCGGGCACACCGGGCCTCAGAATCAGGCGCCGTCAGAAACTGTGTTCTTGTAAAATTACAAAGAAAATTAAGAAAAAATTTTCCTTGAAATTTCCAGGTCTTTACATTACTCCCACCTCAGGGCTTTACGTCCCTGTAAAGCTTCAACACAAACTAGGGTCACAAAAGCGGTACAGAGAATGCATCTGAGCCTTCCGCTCCCATGTGCTTACCTGGAGGTTCCGTACTGCCAAAGAAAGTGCACCGGAGGAATCGATCATCCTCGTAGGATCCGCTCCTGTCGATCCTCGATCCCCACTGGAACCTCCGTGAAGGACACCCCATCTCCATCGTCCATCTCCTCATGGTCGATGATATGCGAAGGGTCGAGCATGTATCTCCTTATTTGAGATACGTGGAAGTCGACGTGTACCTGGTGCAACTGCGGTGAATGGGTCAAGCGGTAAACCACCCCGCCTACCTAGCTGAGGACCTAAGAAGGTCCGCTGAACCTCGGAGATAACTTGCCGCCTTGGCCATATCTCCATAAACCTCGTCGAGGTGAGACCCATATAAGGACGTGATCATCATCCTTGAACTCCATAGGTCTCCATTTTCTGTTAGAACTGGAACTCGAAAGGCTGCTGCCACGAGGGTATGGTTGACTGACTCAAGAGTGGTCGTTCGCACCCTCCTGTGAAAGAGTTTATCCCGTGCTGCCTGGGGTTTCCTTTTCGCCGACCAAGGAAAACCCATCCCAACGTTTTCCTAAAACCGTCAATTTGAGTATGAACAGTTATTGCCCATTCCATACTCAAACTAACGTCGTAAGGCCTCGACGCTGTCACCAAGAGATTCCAACCGGAACTCTCACCTCGAGGGTCTGACCACACCGTCGGCGTAAGTGTGATTATCGAGTCTCCTCCCAAGTTATCTCCAGACGTGAGGGTCAAGTCCACGGCTTACCAGAAACTCTAGGTCTGGAACAAGATTTGTGGAATCAAGGAATGATTCATATCGACGTCCGTTACTACAACAACTAGTAGTGGACACAGACTGTCCCTTGAATCATTTCTAGAGCCATTGGGTCACACTCCTTGACCGCAAGCAGCCACATTCTTACTCCGCCCTCCAGCTCCCTGAGCCTGGCGGGAATAACTAAGGCGGGAGGTTGTACCATGTTAGGATTTACAACACCTTATGCTGCTCTCCTAGCTCTGCCTACACGTCTACTACTTCATAGACTCATCTCTCCTTTAAGATTCCTCTTCTTTAACACGCCCGAGTCTCTAAGACTGGCACCGGTTTCCTGGTTCTTACTGCACTGTGCAGTCTTCATCCTCTCTTGGATGTCCTGGACCTCCTTTAGTCTCACAAGAGCTGCTATGATTTCTTCTTTGCCGATAAGAGAAACCCGGTCTCATCCCTTGGATGAACCACATTTGTTGCCTAATACAATCAATCCTGACATGAATGATGCATTCATGCCATGGATGACGTCGTAAGGCCTCGATGTAACTACTAAGAGATCCAACTGTTACTCTCGCCTCCAAGGGTCGAGTCACACTGTTGACATCAGTGTGAGGTCACTGGGTCCCCTCTAGTAGAAATCTTGAAAGTGAGGGTCAAGTCAACAGTTTTAACCGGGACCACTCAACATCAACCAAATAAAAGGACAGGAAAGAAAACAAAGATAAGTGTCTTTTTATTATTGTAGCTCATAGTACAAAGACACGAATACAAAAGCAACATGGAACTAGAAGTACAAAGGACATATCCACTAGTTCCTATCCTGCCCACCTGCTCTCGGAGATCTACTGCCTTATCCACTGCTCGGCTGTTTCTCAAGCACCAGCCGCTGCTTCTGTCTCGGTGGCTCCTCCAACACCCGCTGTTCAACCGTACGAGGATTCGGACAGTCACGTGCGAGGTGACCCTTTCCGCCGCATGAGTAACACAACCTGCTTCTGGTACGCCTAGCTCTGTTCCCACCCCGGGTGCCCCGCACCACCGGTCCTAAAACCCGAGATCGTCTAACTGCTAGTCTGGTCCTCCTGGACCTCTGCATCATCTGTCTACTACCCACAGATGACTCGACTACTGATCGAAAAACACGCGGCAAAGGCAGAAGCTCCTGTACACCCTCGGGGTGTAGAGCTACTGTCAAAAACTCCACCCTGAAGAAGGTCTCGAAGTCTTCCCAAGCGAAGTTCATCCCGTCGCAAAAATGAAACAAGTGGCTCCACCACCTGCCTGCTGCTGCTTGAAGGAGTCTGGTAGAAAAGATCACCATGAAGTCTGCCAGCGTCCCCACTTGCCTGAAGACTCTCACCACAGCCTCCATCCAAACCTCAGCCGCCTGCGGGTCCGTCTCTCCCCGGAACCTGGGTAACCTCTGGTGCTGGAACTCGTGCAGCGCGCTCAAGCGTCGTGCATCACCTACTACTAGGGCTGGTGGCATCGGTGGCTCAACGGGTAGCAGTACCACTGGTGCCTCCGCTGGTGCCTCAACTGCAAGAGGGCCCTATACCGAAGCCTCGTCGCTTGATAGGCTGTCAGCACGCACATCCCTCTGGTCTCTAGCTGGTCGTCCGTGAAAAGGCATCCTGAAAGAAACATCGCGACACAGTCAAACGTTTATACCTGGTGAGCTGACCTGGTTTGAGCTGTTTTAAGGGAAAAACATTGAAAACACACACGCAATCAGTGTTTTCGTGCACAAAGTCGGAAATCAGTTGTCAGGGTCCTGGTGTATGGATACGTCGGCCGCCCGCACCAACACTGGACTCCCTGAACTGAATACAACACTCGTTACCTTTAACACTATTGCTTCACAGAAAGAAAATATCAGAGTTATAAGTTCTACGGTAGAATCGACTCCTCTGATACCAATTTTTCACGACCCATCCTCGGGGCCCGTGCTGTGAGTACCCCAAGCCCGCCATCCATAGGCCAGGGGCTGGAAACTAGCACCAAAGGCGTAAAATCCCAATAACTGGGAAGGAATTGCCTTTATAAAAGAAAACAAGCACCACAGAGTACAAGAGGAAGCAAAACACTAAGTACAAAAGAAATGCTGAAAAGTAAATGGGCCAGAATACAAACCCAAAATAAAGTACGACTACAACTGAACAAGGTACAACAGCAAAAAAACAAACAGCTGGAAGTAGGAAGTAGCTCCTGGGTCGTCCTCCTTAGATCCTACCTAAAGGGTAGGTACAGATAGCCTCCTCCATGCTCTTGTCCGTCAACCTCCTCTGTGAGTCGTCTCGTCGTGTAGTCCACCTCTGGGTACCGACTCGTCATGTAGTCCACCTCCGAGTACCGACTCGTCCTCGAACACTCGGCCTCCATCAGCACTTCCCATCGTCTGCAACCAACACAACGAGGTGCGGGCATAGGCCGTGCAGGGGTGAGTATAACGATACTCAGTAGGGACCCCGAGACCCTCAAGGTCTCACTAAAACAACAAGGATAACCACAAAGAAGATCTCAACAGATAACCTTTTACTTAGTTATATGCCCATACATATACCTAAGTTATCAAGTAACCCATCTCAATCATGAGGAAACACAAGGATTGTGAAATCAACGGATAACCACTACCCAGGTTTATTCCCATACATATACCTAAGTTAGCAAGTGACCCATCTCAATCATTAGGTAAACACAAGGTCAAAAGTCTCAGCTCAAACGACGATTTTCATTATCGAAACCGTAACTGCTGAAGAGCTCCGTCTCTGGAGTGTACAGTGGTCCTGTCACAACTCCGAGGTACTGCTCACTAACCTAAGACTACTGAAGTACTCCTCCTGTCGAGTACCGCAGGTCAGCCACCCAGACACAGTAGTGCTTCCCGCCGAGGTATGTCACCCAAACACAGTAGTGCACACCCCCTAGTAGCCTGCTGAGGTACTCTCCGGACGAGTACCGCGGGTCTGCACTGTCACACAGGTAGTGCTCCTTCCGCCATGGGTCTGCACCTCAGAAAGTAGTGCTCCGTCCACTGGGCTAGTCGACTCACTCCAAGTCGAGTCGGTCAAGAAGTCGTCAGGTCTCATCCAGCTACACGGTCTCCGTACTCCGCACGCTCGTCACTGGGAGGGTCCGCTCCACGAGCTACAGGTCGATACTCCAAGTATCTCAAAGTCCCACGAAGAAGTATCTCAAAGGACCGCCTCGTCATAGGGGTCTCAACGCAATAGACGGCGCGTCAATCGGACGCCCGGTCTATGAGTTATTAGCCTTTTCGTCCCAGGGGCCCGGTTGGTTTCGTGAGGGAACCAAACCCGGCCGTATCTCAACTGTACCCCGAACTCTCGTAGGGTATACTCATAGGGACCGTTTCTCAACGATATCACCAACGTCACTGACGATTCGTCAAACAGACATTCTGTTAGAAAAGTATCAGCTTTTCCGTTCCAGGGGCCCGGTTGGATTTTGGTGTTATCCAACCCGGCCACTATTCATCTGCATCCAAATCTCGGGCGGTGGATGCCAAAAGTTCCGTATCGTCAACAGGAACTCAACGCAACAGACGGCGCGTCAATCGGACGCCCAGTCTGAGAGTTATTGGCTTTTTCGTTCCAGGGGCCCGGTTGGTTTTTAAGGAAAAACCAACCCGACCGTACTCCACCTGCGTCCAAACCTCGGGCGGAGTATGCCAAAAGATCCGTCTCACTAAGAGGAACTCAACAAAGCTGACGGCACGTCAATCAGACGTCCGTAGCTCAAAATATGAGCGTTTCCGCTCCGAGGGCCCGGTTGTTTTCGTGTACGAACCAACCTGGCCGAACTCAAAGTAATCCGAATCCTTGAGTGCGATATACCGAAACGACCATCTCGATCCAAGGATCGCGTTGCTGCTGACGACGAGTCGTTTGGAGGCCCGTAGCCCAAGATACATGCATTTGAACGAAAGTGGTCCGAAACTGGGGGTTTGGGCCCGGGCCGACCCCCCCCCCCTGGGTCGGCCGAACCGGGTCGACCCGGCCCAGGCGGCGACCCGGCCCGACGACTCGGCCCGGCTCGGAAAATCCGGCCCAGCCGGCGGCGCGGGCCGGCACGGCGGCGCGGCCTGGGCGCCGCATGCGCGCCGCGCGCGGGGGAAAAGCCCCCTACTTTGTGAACCACGGCCCCCCTCATTATGGGGGGCCATTTTGGCTGGCCGGGGGAATTAAATTCCCCCGGTTTTTCCTCCTTCTAGACGGCCCGACCTGGCCGGCCGGCTCCTCCTCAACGGAACCGGCAGTGGCCGGTCCGTTTCCGGCTCCGACACCGGCGGCCCGGCTGGCCGCCGGTCACCAAGCTCCGCACGGCCCGGAACCGGCCGCGGCCCTTGTCGTTCGGCGCGGTGCGACGACACCACACCCCTCCGCCATGGCCCCGCTCCGGCCGCGGCACCTTCGATTTCTTCGACGCGATGCGACGACGTCGCATTCTTGGATTTCTTTCCACGGCGCGGCGCGACGGCGCCGCGTATATCCTCCGCATGAAACCGTGTGGTGCGACGGCACCACGCTTTCTCGTACCAACCATAAGAAACCAACACGAAAATAAAGAGGAGGGTCGGCCGTGTTTGTGCGGTCCGACCCCCTCACGTTTATTCGTTATCATTTGGTTTCATACCACAAAGTTCAAATTCTATAACAAATGGTTTTTAACCACGACGATCATCAAGTAGGAAATCTCGAACAAAACTAAATAATAACCCTCATCTTCACGAACAATTAAATAAATAAAAACCCTCAACATCAAACTGCTTGATCGGATGATCCGTGGATCAACCCAGTATTGGTTGGTCCGCGCTCGTCGTTCTTTTCTCAAAAGATAAGAGAATTCCAAATAAATTCCCCTACCTCATAATTGTCGTTCGTTGATGATCTTGGAAAAAGGGCGGATATCGATTCCTCGATTGTCGTGTTCATCACACACTCCCAATCTCACGCTCATGCGTTGGAAGGAAGAAGGGTACTCGTCGTTGGCGACGTTCTTCGCAGGCGACGTCTTCTCCTTTGACGCGGATGAAGGTCGTTGGAGATGTCGCAGGCGTCGCTTCCCTTTCCTTGCCTCGGTTGAAGAATGATGAAGAAGATGTTTCTTCACGTTCTTCGGAGATGATGAACGTTCTTCTTCGAGAGGTTGAAGGTCTTCCAAAAGTTCTTCTCCTCTCCTTAGTTCTCCCCACAAAGTTTATGCCAACCCAAAGAGAAGAATAGAATCTCTCATTTTAATGTTGGCAAAATGATTTCAAAAGAAATCAAACACCCAAAATAATTAATTAAGTTGGTTTAATTAATTAAATGCAAAGTGTTGGCAAGAATTTCAGAAGTTTGAAATTCAATTAAACCACACTTAACTCACCCCATTAAGTAAACAAGTTTTCAACATTAAAGTGGGAGTTGTGGGGGGTTTAGAGGGGAGTTGAGGAGTTAGGGTTCGTGTGGGCCCCACCACACTTAATCCTCTCAAGGGAGGTTAAGTGGATGTGGGTCCCACCTCTAACTCCCTTTGGGAGGATATAACCAACATGGATAAAAATAAAATGTGTTTCCACATTTTATTTAACTTCATTTTAATTTCCCCAAAACTAACTCTCAACCCGCACAAAACGCAACTACGGTAAAGGTTACCTTAAGCGATTACCGGCGTTGCGAGTTCATCGGTGCAATTGGATTTCAATTCCGAGCACCGATTCAAAAGATAGAAATTCCTGCTCGCTCGTTCACTGAACGTACCCGAGCCAAACTTCAGAAATTAATTCCGGGCACACCGGGCCTCAGAATCAGGCGCCGTCTGAAACTGCGTTCTTGTAAAATTCCAAAGAAAATTAAGAAAAAATTTTCCTTGAAATTTCCGGGTCTTTACAGGATGAGCAGGAACATGACCCCGACGCTGCAGAACTAGATCGCGACCCCTTTCCCGTAGAAGAACTGGACCTTGACCCTGATGCCGTAGAAGACCCGACCACCCTTCGCCGTAAAAGGATTCCACCTTGTGCCTCCAAATCCGAGCCACCCATCATCACGGAAGGTCAACCATCACTCTTCAAAAAAAAAAAATACAACACCACACCTCCAGATCTGAGACCACAAGATAGACCCTGTATAAGACACCATGCCGCGAGCTCTCTAGGAGAAATCCCTGGAGGAAATGCAGCCCAACCGAAGACGGAGGAGGATAGAAGCGATGGGGAAAACCCTAAAGATACTGCGCCCCTTATAGGATCATTAACTATGGATCAAATACCCTAACTCTTTAGGATATTAAGTGTAAAACCAATCAAACTATGATTGGAATATTCTTTAATTTTTTAATTTATAGTTCTCTATTTCCTAAAATACTTCCACTAACCTCTTAGAAATCATGTCCTCTATATGAAATCTTCCTAATAATCAACACAAACTGAATTATGTTTTATGAAATAAAATTTATTTCCTTTAAGTAGGAATCTATAAAAAATAATATATTGTTTCTATATCCCACATGGAATTCTTTAAGTTTAGAGTATTTACTCTTAAAGGAAGGTGTCATTAAAATATGCTACTAATGGCTGGAATGAACATATTCATCATATTTTAATTAACCCGATAAATACTTTATCCAGAGAAAAACACTTTTATACATATTTTATTCTTAAAAAATCTTACATAATTCAATGAATCAAAAACCTATTATATATAATTAATCATCTCATATTGTTCATAACAACTCATTTTTAACACATCATATCATATAATATAATTGATATAAAGAAACACTTCCACTACATAGATTCATCCAATATCGATAAACACCATTACATTCATATTTTTTATATAGAAACTATTTACATCATTACATGAATAAATACTACAATCTCTTCTAATTATTCCTTTTTTTAACTCTTGTATATTTAAAAAGCATGTAAAACATACACTTGGTGTCACATACCCTTGAAAATTGATGAAAAAAATTAATACATTAAATGGAAATTCCATAAAGTTCCTAATACCCTTAAGGTATTTTATATTATCCAATCATATTGAATCATTAATCCTTATATAACACACCAAAATTTTAAAATAAGAACATTGTATTCAATAGCGTGTATGACACGCAACACCAAGCTTAGAAGAAAATATAATAGCCTGAGAGTTTAGGATATTTTTATTTTTAAAAAAAATCCAATATCTTAAATGGATTTCATTACACACAACACTAAGTTTATCTTGTTATACACACAACACTAAGTTTATCCTTCATTACATGTAACAATGAGTTTAGCTTGTGTTACACGCAACACTGATTTAAACGAAATGTGATATATTATTAAAATATTAATATTTAATATGATAGTTATCACCTAGATATTAAATTGGTAGTTATTAATAATACTAAATAATTATAAAAATTATGATTACCTATTAATTATAAATAAAATATAAATCATTTAAAAGAAAAAGAAATGTTTTCTAAAAACCATATTTTTTTCTAAAGGATGGGTTAGTTGCACTTTGTGAACATGTTTTAAAATTAGTTTTTAACACTTTTAGATATTTTATTTGAAAAAATAAACTTTATTTTTAAATCATCATATAAAAATTATCTTAGGGTGAATATTTTTTATTTTTTTGAAAAGTTTCATTTTTTGATGAATAATGAAAATACTAAATGTTAATTGAAAACTATCTTTTTCATTTAAATAATTTAGTGTCAAATTATAATTTTGAATTGGTTTTAAAATAATACTATTTAAATTTTTTATTAATTAATCAAATTCAGGTCATTTTAATCATTTTTATATTGAATTTTTATATAAAACCATTGTAAACTTTTGAACCCTTTCTTTTTAAAAACTCGCTTTCTCATCGTGTATGTGGGGTTAAATTTTAATTAAATTTTTCCACTTATATTAATTGAACTTTGAAAAATTGATTGAATATTTGGAATCAACAAAATTTATAATGTCTAATAAGTTCAAATTATTTTTTGACCACAATGAATAGTTAAAATAGTAAAAACTAATTACAATAATTAAGGTTAAATTGGATTTACTGGGGGGTTAAACTAAAATGATTAGGATTAAAATAATATAAATTTTTTATAAAATATATTTGATGGAAATTTTTTTCATTATTAATTTTATTCTTGATAATGGTATATTATTGGAGCCCTTTTACATGAAAAAAACATGGGTGGAATTCATTATTTTCAAAAATTACAAGTGTGCCACTCACCTCACTTATAAAAGGCCACCCCTATCTTCTATTCATCACACCTTAAAAACCTTTTGGTTCATCCAATACCTACCAAAATAAATTCCAAAACGTCCATACTCTCATAATGGAATCCTTATTTTTTTTGTATAAATACAACCTAGGAAGGATTTCAGTTAAAGTAAAAGGAGTTTACCTGAAGAAGAGGAAACATTATTGAACATGAGTTTTTATTTTATTTCATCCTCCACCACCATAAATTATTATTAAAACATGATAATATAATATCATAATTATCTACAATATAATAATGTGTTGTTATGTTAAGGTAATTACTTACAAAAATCTCCACATCCAACAAATGGGTTATGAAATCATTATTTGTGTGTGTGGAGGACTACTGCCTGACGTACCGATGTTGTTTGTTTTTCCATTACCACCTCTGACAGTTAGGTATGATGATGGATAAAAAGTATATATATGATATTTATAACATAATTATACCTATGGATTCATTATATCACACACACACACACATACATACATACATATATATATATATATATATATATCTTTTTTTTACTTTCCATTCCGTAAGGGATATAATAACATTGCTCGTGTGTATGTCAGACTACCGCCTTGTGAGGTGATGTGATTTATTTTCACTAACGCTTTACATGGAAGATGATAATAACAAATTAAATGATTATATGTGATATAAATTAAATAATTATGATATTAATGAAATATTTATAATTATTAAAAGATAATACATATCATTTTATTTCATAACTTTTCACTTAATGAAAGATGATAAAGTTGTTCGTGTACGTGTTGACTACTACCTTCACGGAACGATGCGACCCTCTTTTCATCATCATACCACATGAATGATATATGTAAGTATATATAAAGAAATAATATGGTATATATTATGTTATTATAATTCTGTAAAGATACTACATTACTTACCTTATTTCTATAATGATTATTGGAAAATAGAAACGTTACTCATGCGTATGTACGACCTACCGTCTCCATGATCATAATATACTTAATTTATCAAAACCATATTTCACGATTAATATTAAAATTATAATTGATGTATAATTATCACAATTATTTAACGATTATTTATCTTTATATTATGAAACTATATAATATTAACAAGAACCATAACTTTCATGACAAATAATGAATGAGAAAACAAGGTAATTAACACCCAAAATAATAAAAATAATGAAATATTATAAAAGAAAGAGTGATAAGATGTTATAAAAGGATCATATATGATATTATAAATATTAATATATTTCTATTATAATTTAATAACATGTTTCATACCACTATATAGTAGGTTAATGAATGTTCAACCAAAAGGAAGCATGTGGTAATGGACTTCGTCCCATTTTCCCTTCATTGAGGAATATTGTAATGTTCCGTACCTAATTTATTTTATATGGTATATATAATACCCATTTAAAATGTAATATAATGAATAATTCATTATTAATTTTATTTTTTATTTAAATTTTAATTATTTTATCCAAGGGGATTTTACTTGAAAATTAACAAGTAGTAAAAGTTATTGTACAATCTCCCTTTCTTTTGTGATTGTTAACTTTATCTTGAAACAATCACATTCTTGTAATAATTTTTCATTATAAATTAAATTTATCTTAAATATCCATATTATTTTATAATGTATATTATTATTTCCTAAACCATATATCATTTTTTACATTTGGTGTTTACTTGGAAATTTATTTGATTAAATGGGGAAACATTGATAAATTTATATCCTTTATTCAATACAAATACTTGATGATAAGGAACATTGTTTATGAACTAAATTTATTATTCTATATATGAGTAAATATTTATACATAAAAGACACTGGTGAGTCCTAGATATAGATTGACCCTCGATGCATTGATAGTCTTATGGGACAAATCAGTTGGCCAAATCAGATGGGGTTTTATCCAGCAGATTTTAATTGTCTTGAGGACAGATCTTGATGGTAAAGATATCATGTTTCTAGTAAACATGGCATCTAATAATTAAGTATTTTATTCATTTATAATTTAATTATTTTTATTATCCATGAGATTTTGACAATGATATTATTTATGGATGTAGTTCATTCTCCTATATTTTATTAAATGGAATGTGTGTCTAGTTATTTAACTTTCCATATTGATCATCCATTATATATTCATATAGTTAAGTTATTAAATGGAATGTGTTTTCGTTTATTTACCCTGACATATTGATTATGATTTATTTATTCATGATAGCTTCTGCTGTACAAAACCCTTACTGAACATTTGATATCACCCTTATTTTTTTCCTTTCCCTAGGATATGAAGAAGATATATTTGAATGACTTTTAAAGGATGAAGTTCATTTTTTATGTATTATGTTTTATTTTCTATTTAAAATTTAAAATGGGTATCATGTATGTATTTGGTCATCCAAAACTGCTAAACTGATTGGTCATTTGACATTTTATTCTGTGTACTTATGACAATGTAATAAACTAAGACACCAGCTCTGGGTTACTGGAGTCGGGGTTGTTACAGTTGGTATAAGAGGAATTTTAGTAGAAAACATAGGAACAAGATTTAGGAAAACATATATTTGAAAAAAAAACATATTATACTCTTTGATTATAAGTATATAAGAACATCATAATGTTTTGGTAAGGTAAATATTTTGTGATTTTTCTATGCAATACATCCCTATTTGGATTTTAAAAGTGGAAATGGTTATGACACAGAGGTACCTAGGTATAATAACTTCAAAAAGGGTACATTGGTCTAGAACTGATCATCACCCAGTGGATGAAAAAAGGCCTTACTAAACCTGGTTTGACACTCCTGGGGGATATGATTATGATAATTCACATTTTCATTAAAAACTATAATGAGGGATTTTAAAATAATGATATCATGTTATGTGTTACCCCATATTTATAATTATACACTCTGATTTAAAATTCATAATTTTATGAACTAATCTAGTACATGCCATTGTTTAGAAATGGAGACTAGATGAAACAAGGGTATCAATACTCATAGGTAATATAATGATTTTCCTACTGAGGAAACAAATATAGATGGTGTTAGAACTGAGAAAATTATTACTATATTAGGAAAGATTAATCAAGTTATGAAAAATAACCTTTTCAATATGGAGAAACCTGTTCCACAAAAAAATTCTCCTATGCTGGATCTTTTTATGCAATAAAATCACCCATTATTTGGCGGGACTACTAATCTAATGGAAGTTGGGAAATAGAATAAGTCTCTAGAGAATATATTTATGGAATTAGGATGTAGTGAAAAGGAAAAGGTTACACTTACAGTGTATTATACCAAAGGTGATTATGATCAATTATGGTCATTGATCCATAATACTAAAGATAAAGAGGAAATATAACTCATGGAATATAAAGCTATTAAGGAGACATTCTTCAATAAATATTTCCCTCTTGAGAAACAAATTTATATGAATAGAAACTTCATTTGGATAAATTAAAAGGAATAAGAAAATTTTGTGGAGTATAAATATACCTTTACATGTTTAGCTAAGCATGCTTTTGATTACATATGCAACATGGAGCACAAGATTTACCATATATTTGAAGGGATTAACCCATGTCTCTGAAGGGTACTAGTCTCCCAAATTTTTTATTCATATGATAAAAAAGTTTTATGTGATATACAGATATATAAATAATTATCTAAGTCTTATGGATTCAAAGGGAATAATGAGAATAAGAGTAAGACATAGTAAGAAACAAGTAAAGGGAAGAAGGGAAAGAAGGATTTTCCCACATGTGATAATTGTGGAAAGAAACACCATGATGCTTTCTTGAAGGGAATGTGAGTTTAATACAAGTGTGGAGAGAAAGGAAACTATGACCATGATTGCAAGGGAAACAAATAAATTTCCAATGTGAAATGATTCCACTATAAGGATATGGGACACCATGCAAATGAATTCCCTAAGTATCAAGGGAATACACCTCAGAAGAATCTAAGGTTTCAAGTTCAAGCTTATGCTATTGATATAACCGAAGTGGAATGATTAATGTTATTGAGTATTTGGATCAATTAAATATATTGTAAAAGTATTTTATTGAAGATATTACCATTATAATAATTATAAAACATATAAGAATTGAACAACAATACCATTTATTAAAGTATTTTAAAGCATGTGTTGAATGGTACGATGAAATGTGATTCAGTGGAAAGTTAAACTTCTTGTAAAACACATGATTGAGGGAAATATAACCCTTAATGTTTCTGATGTTGAGATAATGATGTTGGTATGAAGAGATGATTTATATGGATAAAGTAAATTAGACAGTACTAACTACATTTGAACTGATTAACAATTTTTTGAAAAAATAATGTATTCTCTCATTGATGGAGTTGAAAATATCTTTGGATTTAAAAAATATATCCAATAATATGTGTTTTATTTAAGGAATAAGGAATCATTCATGTTTACAATAAGGTATTATGCTAATTCAGGTTATTACCATGTTTTAAGAGAATATATGATCAAGGTATTCACATATTTGGGATGCGACATTAAGAGCCACTTTATATTTTCTATGGAATATAATGTTGATTTAGTGACATTCCATATAAATTTGGTCAAACATATTTTGGAAGATCCTTATGGTAAACTATTTATGGAATGGATTAAGTTTAACTTTGGGTGTTATTGGATAACTTCATATAACCAATTTTGTTTTATTAAAGATAAGAGGGTTGTTACTATTTTATGGATATTATGATCCATAAAAAGTTAATTTTAGCACTTTAGAGATAAAAAATTAATTTTTGGATATTCATTTCTTAGAGTAAGAGATGAAGTGGGAATTGATCGAAGCATAACCAAAAGATGAAATTATGCATATGAAATTGTGCATATGAAATAAAAATATACAAAGTAATTACCTTTTCTTATATTTTTAGAAAGTAAAATAATTCCTCAACTCTAGTAAAAGGATCGTGAATAAAAAATGTTATATTATTATCATAATTTTTGATGATATTAATGACCTTATGGATTTTTGGTCATTAACTTCATACTCACCATGTTCTCTATCACTATCCATATATAATTGGGTGTTAGTTTTCTATTATATGTCAATGTTTCCACTTACCACCCATGTTCTCAAATTTGGAAACCTACTATGTGATATTCCATATGACCTTTGTACCTCCCTTTATAATCATAATAAGATGAAATTTTATTAACCCTTCTTATGATGTAGGTTTTTAAAATAACAATTTTAAAATATCAAACCCTTGATTTACAAGATAAAGTTTAAATTGTGAGGATGTAATTTATTTAAGGTGGGGATAATGCAAATCCTCAAAATTCTAAATTTAGAACACTGTATTTGATCGCATGTATGGCATGAAACACCAAGCTTACATGAAAATACAACACCATGAGAATTTATGATATATTTATATTTAAATAAATTTAATCTATTAAATATATTTAATTACATGAATCAATGAGATTATCTTGTTTCACACACAAACTGAGTTTATCTTTTGTTACACACAACATTGAGTTTAGTTTTCATTACACGCAACACCATGTTTAAATGAAACATGACATATTATTAAAATATTAATATTAAATATTATAGTTATCACCTATAAAATAAATTTGATGGGTATAAATAGTACTAACTAATTATGAAAATTATTTTTACCAATTTATTATAAATAAAATAAGAATCACTTAAAAGAAAAAGACATATTTTCTGAAAAATTGCATTTTTTTTCTAAAGGATGGTTTAATTGAGTTTTTTCACACATAATTTAATATTATTTTTTAAAAATTTTATAAAATTTATTCAAAAAAATATAAATCTTTTTTTCAATAATAATATCAAAATTATATTAGAGTGAATAATTGGGATTTTTCTGAAAAGTTACTTTTTTTATGAATAGTGAAAATACTGAATTTTAATAAAAAACCACCTTTTTCATTTAAATAAATCATAATGTTAAATTATATTTTGAAAATTTTAAAGTAAAATTAGTTCAATTTTATATTAATTAATCTAATTTAGTTCATCAAAATCACTTTCATATTGAATTTTTATATAAAAAGTTTTTAAACTTTTGAAT
The DNA here is from genome assembly GCA_963277665.1 of Viscum album. Classification (NCBI taxonomy): domain Eukaryota; kingdom Viridiplantae; phylum Streptophyta; class Magnoliopsida; order Santalales; family Viscaceae; genus Viscum; species Viscum album. The sequence continues at coordinate 1,001,503,872 of OY728135.1, forward strand.
ATTTTATCTTTAAAAAACTTCTTTCTCATCATGTCTGTAGGATTAATTTTAAATTATATTTTTCCAATTATGTGAATTGAATTTTGAAAAATAGATTAAATATTAGGAATAAGAATAAGTTATAATTTATAATAATATTAAATTAATGTTTTACCAAAATGAATAGGGAAAACATTGAAAATTAATTACCACGGTTAAGGAAAAAAAGGATTTACCAGGGGTTAAACTAAAAATATAATGGTTAAAATAACCTAAAATTAATCTAAAATATATTTTTTGGATATATTTAGACCTTATCACTTATATCATATATAATTATCCATTATTGGATCCTTGTGACATGAATAAAATGCGGGTAGAATTCATTTTTTTCAAAAATTACAAGTGTGCCACTAACCTCACTTATAAAAGGACACCTCCACCTATCTTATTCACACAATAAAAATCATTTTTTAGAAAAATAAATACCAAAATATCTTTAAAAATTCTATAATATCATCATATAATCATTATTTTGGTCATAAATCTAACCTAGGAAGGCTTTTTGTGCAAACCTAATGAGTTTACTTGAAGAAGAGTTAACGTCCTTCAACAAGAATTTTTATTTTATTTCATCATCCACCTACCTCAATTATTATTAAACCATGATGATATAATAAAAAAAATATCTTAAATATAATAAAATAAATTTTTGTTAAGGTGATGAACTACAAAAATCTCCACTTCCATCAAATGGGTTATAAAATCATCATTCATGTGTACAATGGACTACTGCCTCACGAACTGATGTCATTCATTTTTCCATTACCACATCTAAAAGTTGAGTATGATGATTTATATAAAGTATTTATATGATGTATAATATAATTTTACATATTAATTAATTATATCATATATAAATTTTTATTTTCTATTCCTTAGGGGATATGATAATGTTGCTCGTGTGTATGACATACGACCACCTCACGAAGCGATGTGATTCGATTTCATTAATGGTTTCCATGGAAGATGATAAAGATAAAGTAAATGATTATATGTGATATAAATGAAATAATTATGACATAAATTATATATTAATCATTAATAAAAGATATTATATATCATTTTATTTCTTACTTTTTCACTAAATGAAAGATGACAACGTCGTTTGTGTATGTGTGGAATACCGCCTTCATGAAACGATGTGACTCTCTTTTCATCACCACACCACATGAATGATATATATAAGTATATTTAAAGAAATAATATTTTATATTTGATATTATTATCATTATTTAAAGATAATATATTACTTCACTTCTTTCCATAATGATCCTTGGAAAATGGAAACGCTACTCATGCGTACGTATGCCCTACCTTTTTGATGATCATAACGTACTTCATTTCTCAAAACCATATTTCCTGATTGGTATTAAAAGTATAATTGTTTTATAATTTTTATAATGATATCATTATTATTATTCTATATATGATGAAATCATATTACATGCACAAGAACTAGATCTTTCATAACAAAACACGAATGAGAGAACACGACAATTAACACCTGAAACAATAAAAATAATGAAATATTATTAACAAGTGACTGATAATATGTTATAAAAGTATCATATATGATATTATAAATATTAATATAGTTCAATTATAAGTTAATAACATGTTTAAAACCACTATATAGGAGTTTAAATAATGTTTAACTAAAAGGAAGCGTGAGGTAAGGGGCTTCGTCTTAATTTCACATCATTGAGGAATATTGTAATGTTATGAACCTAATTTCATCTATATGGTGTATATACTGACATTTTTAAATATAATATCATGATTAATTCATTATTAATGGTAATTTAAGTTTAAATTTTAATTATTTCATCCATGGATATTCGAATTGAAAATTACAAAGTGGTAAAAGTTATTGTACAATCTCACTTTCTTTTGTGATTGTTAACTTTCTCTTAAAACAATCACATTCTTCTAATAATTTTTAATTATATAATAAATTTCTCTTAAATATCCATATTATTTTATAGTATATATGACTATTTCCTAAACCATATACCATTTTTATATTCGTTGTTCACTTTAAATGTTATTTGATTAACCAGGGGAATATTGATAAATCCATATCCTTTACTCGATACAAGTAATTGATGATAAAGAACATTATTTATAAATGTCACGACCCTTCCTCAGGGCCCGTGCCGTGACTACCCTAAGCCTGCCTTCCATAGGCCAGGGGATAGCGACTAGAACCAAAGGCGTAAATCCCAAAATATGGGAAGGCATTGCCTTTATGAAGTAACATACACAACAGAGTACACAAGTGAAGTAAGCATTAAGTAAAACTGGGTACAAGATAAGTGATGAAAAGTAAATGGGCCAGTATAAAAACCCAACTGAAAGTAAAATACAACTGAAAGGAAACTACAAAAACAGTATGTAAAGCAGCAACACCGAGTCATCCTCCGGAAGTCCCACCTGAAGGGTGGGTATAGTAGCCTCCTTATCTCCTCGGGTCCGGCCGTCCGCTCCGTATACGTCCTACCAAGTAGTCCACCTACAGGTACCATACAGCTCCACAAGACTCCACCTCGATCAGTGTTGTCCGTCGTCTGCATCCAACACAATGTAGTGCGGGCATATCCCATGTAGGGGTGAGTACACAATAATCATTAGGGACTCCGAGACCCCCGGAGGTCTCTCAGAATCCACGATGGATAAACCACAAAGGTAAAGATACAATCTCGAAGTATCAATCGACTCTACTTAGGTATATGACCATACATATACCTAAGTCATCAATTACAGAATGGCTCCAACTCTCGAGCCCAAGCACAACCCAGTCCACATAGGAAAACACAATCCAGTCCACACAGGAAAACACAACCCAATCCACACAGGAAAGCAAGACAATCACTTCGATGATAATGATTGAGAACCAGGACTCAGCTCACATAGGTATACACTTCAAAAGGAAATAGAGATGATTAGATGTAGCCACTGATTTATCTAAGCTGTCGGACCCACATATGATACAAGACTAGCTAAGCTGTTGGACCCACAAAGGATACAAGAACAGCCACTCTGCCGGACCCACATAGGATACAAGTATAGAGTCAAACACTACCGGACCCACATAGGATACAAGAACAGTAGTCATCGCCATCGAACCCACAAAGGATTCATGTACGGTAGTCGTCACTGCGGAACCTACGGAGGATCCAAGTAAAGTCCTCGTTGCTGCCGAACCCACAGAGGATCCAAGTGTAGTCGTCATCGTCGCAGTCACAGCCAGCTCTAGGGTTCCCGCACACAACATGCTCGATTCTGGGAGGGTCCGCTCCTCGTGCAAGAGAGAGAGACGATACATCAACTTTCACGAAGTCCAGAGTTAGTGTATCCCAAGGTTCTGTCTCGTCAAAAGAAACCCGATGCGACAGACGGTTCGTCAATTGGACGCCCGGTCTGAGAGTTATTGGCTTTTCCGTTCTAGGGGCCCGGTTGGTTTTTAAGATAAAACCAACCTGACCATACTCCAACTGCGTCCAAACCTCAAGTGGAGTAATCCAAAAGGACCATCTCAACAAAAGTATCCCAACGCAATTGACGACACGTCAATCGGATGTTCGGTCCTTGAGATATAAGCGTTTCCGCTCCAAGGGCCCGATGGGTTTCAAGTTCGAACCAACCCGTCCATACCCATACCTTGCCGAAACCTCGAGTGTAATATAAAAAAAAGACAGTCTGGATCCAAGTATTCCCATGCAACTTAAGGTGCGTCGATCGGAGGTCCGTAGCTCAAGTTATGGGTAAAAGACAGAAAGTGGTCGAAGTGGGGGGTCCGGGCCCGGTACGACCTGGCCTGGCTGGGCGAGGCCCGGCCCTGTCCGCGCGACCCACCCCACCCCAGACGGGGGGTGCGCTGGCTCGGCCAGCGAGCTAAGCAGGGGGGACGCGGTCCCCCCTTTGCGCTTTGCGGACGCGGAAACCGACGTTGCGTCTCCCAGGATCCCGCATGGCCGTGAGATCCAACTCCTCACCACCGCGGATAAAGCTGCGGCGGGCTCCTGTCAACGGCCGGCCGATGCCGGTCGCCACCTCTAGCCGCCAGCGACCCACGCCGCTAGAGATTTCCACGGGCCACCGGAGTCATTCTGGTGGTCTGTTCTTGCTCCCGTCTGCGCCTGTGGTCGTCTCGGGACCCGTAGATTACTGCGAAGGCCTCCAATCGCCATTTCGGTCTCATTTTGTCGTCGCTAAGAATTCTGTGCATAAAGAACAAACTAGTGGTGGGTTCAGACTTGTTTGTTTGTCCGATCCCACCGCTTTAGTGGTTCAAACATTACCAACAATTTCACACCATGCCGAGGATATAAAATCACAGAAGGAAAATTATTCAAATTCCCCTACCTCAACACGGAAGACGATCGTCGGTGTCGCGGTAGACGGCGTCGCGAGGAAAAGGATCGTAGGTGTCGTCGGGGCACACCGAGGAGGAAGTGGTGTCTCCTCTCTTGTCGCAGAGAATAGAAGGGGGTGGTGTATCGTCGATCTCTGAGGAACCGACGTTCTTCATCATTCTTTGTCGGAGGTTGGCGTTCTTCGTCATTCTTCGTCGGAGGCTGGCGTTCTTTCTCACACAATGAAGCTCTCCTTCTTAATAAAATAATAGGTTCCCCTATTATTTTATTATACACGCAATGAGACTCTCCCATAATTAATTCAACACACTAATTAAAATGTGTTGAAATTTAATTAAAGAAGGTAGAGAGAAGGTTCCCCATTATTAAACGCGTTGGCAGTTAAATTTAAAAGGGGGAAAAATGAAGGTTTCTCATTAAATTATGGGTTGAAATAATTTAATGGATTGATTGAAAATTAACATTTTTATTGATTTGGAAAAAAAATACAAAAATCATCATGGAGGATGAAAGTAATGCAATCCCAAAGCATCTTTGACAACAAACTTCACCCACTCACTAGGAAAAGACCCCAAGTTAAAGAAAGAAATCATACTGCGAGCTGGAGTTGTCATAGACGCCAAAAAATCATCCACCATATTTCCCTCCCGCCAAGTGTGATAGATCTCCGTGTTAGTCCCCATGAGAGATTTACATCTCCTAACAGTGTAAGAAATATTCCATGGAACCCTCCCTTTGACCATCATCACATTGCACAGGAGCATAGAGTCTGTCTCCACCCTCACCAAAGGGATCTGCCTACGCTTGCACATTCCCAGCCCTGCCGCCAGCGCCTGGGCCTCAGCCTGTAGGGCATCGCCTCTCCCCAACACTCCTGCGAACGCTGCAAGAACAGCCCCCCGACTGATCTCTCACAACTCTGACCCCCCGCATCTCCCCTCGATCAGCGAACTATCAATGTTAAGTTGGATCCCCTAGCGCAGAGGATTCCATCAGACCGATCGTCCCTACCCTACATTGGCTGCCTACTGAGCGGTGAAGAGATCGGAGTAGATGGAGCTCACAGATGGCGCATAATGACATTTGGGACACAGCCTGATCAGATCCAGAAAATGGTTTTTCATTTTAAAAATGATGCTGACCTGGGAAACAACAGTAGTGTTGTGGAGGCTGTCATTTCTTGCCTTCCAAATTGTCCATCACGCTGCAAGTAGAATGATTATCCTGCCTTTTCTCTTGGCCCCCTGATTCCCAGCGCCTCTAAACCATGCACTAAGGAAATCACCGTGAGACCCATCATATCCGTCCCACCCAAAGAAGGCCCCGAAAGTCTTCCATATCTTTCTAGCCCATTCAACATCATAGAAGAGGTGCCCCACTGACTCTTGGTTGAAGGACTTGCAACACCAACATATTGAGGCCAAATTAACTCCCATACGTTGCAGGTTTTCATCTATGGGCATCACCTTATTCCGTACTCGCCATAGTAGAAAATTAAATTTAGAAGGAATCTCCTTGCACCACAGAGCCTCCCCCCACGGGTCATCCAGCGATGTGTCCCTCGTCACCGAAGCATAATCTTTGATAGAGATAGCACCTGCCGTAGAACCAATGAAGATAATCCTATTATGCTCGTTAATAGCCACTATGGTATTGAAAATATCCATTTTTCTCTCATCAATGATGGCCTGAATAAACCGGGGATGACTACTAGACTCCTTGAAAGATAGATTAGGCATGGGGTAGCCCAAAAAACACATCCTGCCCACCCCACAGTCTTGCTCCAAAAAGTTGATATTACCTCTTCCCACGATCCATCGAGAGTGATGTTGCAAAATCTCCAAGTATGGGGAAGTCATGTGCCATATCCTAGAAGGTCGGTTCCTCTGAACATTCACATTCCTGCCATATAAGTCCTGCATTGTTCTACCTCAGAGAGACCGACCTTCCAGAGCCTCCCATGCAAGCTTAGCATGAAGCCCTTTCATGGTTGAGGAGACACTTCTTAAATTAATGCCCCCTTTAGAAATATGTCTTGCTAACCTTTTCCCCGAGGCCCAATGATGTCTGCCTTCCATCTGCCCATCCCATATGAAGGACACCATAATTCTTTCCAAGTTGGAAACCATGGTCTTAGGAACCTTTAGGGTGGAGAGAATATGCATGGAAATGGAAACTAAAAAACTGTTCACCAGAGTAATGCGACCTCCAAAGGATAGGAATCTATTTTTCCAATTGTAGATGTGCCCCGTGATTTTGTTAATAAGTTTGTCAAAATGATGTACCCGAAGAGAGTAGGGGCTAACCGGCGCCCCAAGATATTCCATGGAGAAGGATCCCTTATCCATATTCAAGCTGGACCTCAAAGCCCTTTCCCTTCTCTCTGAGATCTTCCTGGACGTAAAGAAAAAACTTTTCTCTTTGTTCACCACCTTCCCACTCCATTTGCAATACTCCCCTAAAATTCCATCCAACCCCTACACTGTTCTTATACTACCATTGATAAAAAAAATTGTATCATCCGTGAACATCAAGTGAGTGATATCCCTAGTGGCAAGCCTGTTATGATAAGGAAGGATTTTACCCTTTTTAAGCCCCTGATTTATGTAACAGCTAAAAGCATTTTGGGCGAGAATGAAAAGGGTAGGGGATAAAGGATCCCCTTGCCTAAGGCCAAGACAAGGCTTGAAAAAACCACATTGTTTACCCATGAATGAAGTAGATATCCACGCCGAACTGAAACAACGGAACAAAAGGTCTATGGTCTAATTGGAGAACCCCATGCAAGCCAAGACTCTTAAGACAAAACCCCATTCCAACCTATGATATGCCTTTATCATGTCTAATTTAACCACCAAATTTCCCCTAAAGTACTTGTTATTGATACCACTTACCATCTCCTAGGCCACTCCTATCGCACCCTGAATTGACCTCCCTTTAATGAAACCATGCTGTTCAGAATTCAACCAAGAATCCAGGTGAGCAGCCATTCTCTTATTGATTATACTAGCCAAAAAACTTATACGGTAAGTTGCACATGCTGATGGGCCAGTAGTGGTCAATGGATTGAGGATTACACACTTTAGGAATGAGAACCATTTTAGTAGCACTGGAAATTCGGGGCAGGTCTCCTCCCTGAAATAAATCCTGGACCGCATGAACAAGATCTCCTTTAATAATGTCCCATGTCGCCCTGTAAAATAATCCAAGGAAACCATCAAGCCCTGGTGCACTATCCAGGTTCAAAGTCATAACCGCCTCATGCACCTCAACCTCATCCGGAGTTCTCCTCAAGCTCTCATCAATGCCCTCTGTAACATTGTTCGGAATGCCCTCAAAAATCTCAGCATCACCCCTTGGATATCCCCCTGCCAGACCAGGATTGGGAGCAGCCACCAGGGACTGCAGGGCTCCATTTACCATGACCCCCACCTCCTCTTGGTAAGTGCAGAAGGTTCCATCAACCCTTTGAATATTAGGCCTTTGAACACGCCTACGTTATCTAATGCAGGCATGAAATTATCTCGAGTTATGAGATTAGAGGGAATTAAATGGTGGGGCTCGTGCGGACCCACACCTCTCTAACATCCCCACTTGGGTAGTTAAGTGGCTGTGGGCCCCACTCTTAACTACCCATGGGAGGAAAAAACCACCTTAAGAAATAAAAAAAATTTCTGACAATTTTTATTTACTTATTAAATAAACACCCCCAAAAAAAATCTCCTCCTCCTTTGCGAATGCAACTACGGTAAGGGACCCCTTAAGCAATTACCAGCACTGCGGTTTCATCGTTGCCCTCAGATTTTAATTCCGAGCACCGGTTAAAAAGATAGAAAAACACGCTTGTTCGTTCACTGAACGTACCCGAGGTAATCTTCGGAGATTGATTCCGGGCACACCGGGCCTCGGAATCAAGTGCCGTCAGAAGCCACAAACTCGTAAAATTCCAAAGTATTTAAAAAAAATTCCCTTGAAATTTCTGGGTCTTTAAATCACTCCCACATCAGGTATTTACGTCCTCATAAAGCTACAATATAAACTAGGGTAACAAAAGAGGGTACTGAGCACGCATCTGAGCCTCCCGCTCCCATGTGCTCTCCTGGAGGTTCCTGTGCTTCCAATGAATGCGCACCAGAGGTATCGACCATCCACATAGGACCCACTCCTGTCGATCCTCGATCTCCACTGGGAACTCCGAAAAATCCGCCCCATCATCGATGTCCAGCTCCCCGTGGTTGATGATATGCGTCGAGTCATGCACATATCTCCTCAGCTGAGATACGTGAAAGACGTCATGCACCCGGTGTAGATGAGGTGGAAGGGCCAGGTGGTAAGCCACCTCGCCTACCCTGCTAAGGACCTGGAAAGGTCTGATGAAGCGTGAAGATAACTTGATGCTACAGCCAAATCTCCGTAATCCACATCGAGGTGAGACCCTTAAGAAAACGTGGTCGCCATCCTAAAACTCCAGTGGTCTCCACCTCCTATCAGAATAGGACTTCTGTCTGCTCTGTGCAGCCCTCATCCACTTCTGGATGATCTGCACCTTCTCTGTCGTAGCATGAACCATCTCTGGTCCTATGAGTGCTGACTCCCCTGGGTCAGTCCAGCACAGAGGTGATCTGTAAGGTTGACCATACAGTGCCTCGTATGGTGCCATCTCGATGGTGGAGTGGTAGCTGTTGTTGTAAGCAAACTCCACCAAGGGAAGGTGATCCTCCCAGCTGTGACCAAAGTCGAGGACACATGCACAAAGAAAGTCCTCGAGTGTCTAAATGGTCCTCTCTATCTGGCCATCCGTCTGAGGGTGAAAGGCAGTGCTCAGGCGTAGCTGCGTCCCAAAATCCTCCTGTAACCCCTTCCAAAGCCGGGAAGTAAAGCGAGCATCTCGATCGGAGATGATAGACGATGGAACACCATGAATCCATGCAATATCTTAAATGTAGAGGCATCCCAATATCTCTACTGATCCCTGCTCTCTGATCGGTAGGAAGTGGTCCGACTTGGTGAGTCGGTCCACAATTACCCATATGGAGTCGTGTCCTCTGGAAGTACATGGAAGCCCCATCATGAAATCCATGGATATCCCGTCCCACTTCCACTCCAGGACCTCTAAGGGTTGTACTAAGCCTGTTGGTACCTGGTGCTCTGCCTTTACTTACTGACAAGTGAGGCATCGAGAAACAAACTCTTCCACAACCTTCTTCATACATGGACATCGGTACTGTCGTCTGAGGTCCTGGTACATCTTCACTACCCCAGGATGTACCACTAGAGGGGAAGTGTGGAACTCCCTTAGCACCTCCTCCTATAGTGTAACTGGTACCATGGTACTTCCCCTGAAGAGGATGACATGCTCTCCGCCTTCAGAAAATCCATTGGGTGCTAGCCCTGAGGATATCTGAGCACGTCGCGTCTCACAGTCAACGTCCCCATGCTGTGTCTCTCTGACCCACTGAAGTAGTGGAGGAGTGACTATGAGGGACTGAAGATAAAATTCCCCATCTCTATCCATGAAGGATATCTGCAAAGTGGCTAACTGCTCTGTCGCCTCCCAAAGTAGCTGAATACCCGATCTCCTGCTGAGAGAATCAGCCACAACGTTCCCCTTCCAAGGAGTATAGACAATCTCAAAGTCATAATCCTAGAGGAACTCGATCCATCGCCGCTGTCTCAAGTTCAAGTCCTTCTGCAAGAAAATGTACCTGAGACTCTAGTGGTCAGAGTAGACTATAATGCGCTCACCCATCAGATAGTGTCGCCACATGTTCAGGGCGAAGACCACTACTGCTAATTCCAGGTCATGGGTATCGTAGTTCTGCTCATGCTGCCTCAACTACCATGAACTGTAAGCGATCACTACTCGATCCTGCATTAGGACACACCTGAGTCCGGTCCTTGATGCATTGTAGTAAACTACGTACCCTACGCCCTCCTTTGGTAGCCTCAAGATGGGCGCACTAGTCAATCTCCTCCTCAGCTCTTCGAAACTCTGCTGACATCTGTCTGACCACACGAAGGGTTTCCCCTTATTCGTCAAAGCTGTAAGCAGTGCTACAACTCTGGAGAAGTTTGGAAAAAATCTCCGATAGTACCCAGCCAGACCTAGGAAACTCCGCACCTCCATCACGCTCCTGGGTGGCTCCCAAGAAAGTACCGCCTCGACCTTCATGAGATCCACAACAACTCCCACCTCTAAGATGACATGCCCCAAGAATTGAACCTCTCAAAGACAGAACTGGTACTTCGAGAACTGACCATAAAGCTGGTTCTCTCAGAGCGTATCTAGTACAACCCGTAGGTGGTAGGCATGCTCCTCATCGGTCGTCAAGTAAATTAGTATGTCGTCAATGAAGACTATGACAAAACGATCGAGGTAGGGCTGGAAGATCCTGTTTATGTGACTCATGAACACTACTGGAGCGTTGGTCACACTGAAGGTCATGACCAAGAACTCATAGTGGCCGTACCGACACCTGAAGGCTGTCTTCTGCACATCCTCATCCCCAACTCGGAGCTGATGATAGCCTGACCTGAGGTCTATCTCCGAGAACCAACGTGCTCCCTTGGCTGATCGAATAGGTTGTCAATCATCGGAAGTGGATACTTGTTCCTCACGGTCACCTGGTTTAGGCGACGGTAGTTGAAATAGAGTCGCAAGTTCCCATCCACCTTCTTGGTGAACAAAATCAGAGAAGCCCAGGGTGAAACAATGGGTCAGATGAAACCTTTCCCCTACAAGTCCTCCAACTATACTCGCAGCTCACGAAGCTCAGCGGGAGCCATCCGATATGCTGGAGTAGATGTTGGTGATGTCCCGGTGTACAGGTCTATGTAGAAATCTACCTCCCTGTTAGGAGTTAGTCCTGGAACATCTTCAGAAAAAACGTCCGCATACTGGTCCACCACTACAGGAAAACTCGGACTCCGCACGTCAACCGCTCCGAGGATGAGACTAGACAACTTATGTGTGATCGGCTGCCGCCTCCTCTGCGTGAGTCCATCCTATGCTGCGAAGGTTCCCTTCTCTCCGGTGAAGGTGAACCTAGTCCCATCAGTGCGGACACACCGCACTTTGCACCTAATATAGTCGATCTAAGCATGGAATGTAGATAATCAGTCCAAGCCCAAGATGACGTCGTAAGGCCTCGACACCGCTACAAGAAGATCCCAACCGAAGCTCTCGCCTCCTAGAGCAAGCTCACATTGCCGGCACTAGTGTGTAATCATTGAGTCGGATCCCGTAGGAGTCTCCAGCCACAAGGATCGAGCCAACGGCTCCGTCGAAATCTCCGATCTCCGAACAAGGGAAATGACAATAAAAGAATGTCTCACACCTGTGTCTATAAGAACTGCAGCAAGGGTGGAGTAGACACCGATAGTACTTCGAATCATCTCGGGTGTGCCGTGGTCGTAAGCCTCCACTACCTGGAGTTGAGCCTGCCACTGCCCGCCAGCTCCCTGTGGTCGGGGTGGACCTCCTGGGGGTGGTGGTGGTAGAGCCTCAAAGCGTCGTCCTCCACCCACTGCTCGGACAACTCCTTCGACTCATCGGCCTGCTCCCTGCGGACGACCATGGTCGAACCTATACCTATTCTTGGGAGGTCCCTCCACAGTCTGCTGCTCGTCTGCATAACGGGTTGGGCAGTCACGAGCCATGTGGCCCTGCCCACCGCATGCATAGCAATGTCCGCTCCTCATAAGGCTGGCTCTGCACCGTGTGCCCCACACAGCTGAACCCGAATCCTGAGGTCGCCCACCTGTCGGCCTGGTCCACTTGGACCCCTGTGCCATCTGTCGACTGCCAGCTGCAAAAGACTCCACTTCGTGTCGTCCTGCGGTGGGTCTCGCTACTGATGGCTGCTCGGTGAGAAAGCTCTCCACTATCAGGGATCACTCCAGCACCCCCTCCTGGGTCGGGATACTGAGTGGAATCGTCAAAGCTGTGATCTCATTCCTCAGCCCCTTCTCAAAGGTCTGAGCCCAGAAGAATGGGTCCCGTACTATGTCCATGGAGTAGCGCGAGAGGTCGGTAAATCTTGCCGAGTACTGGGCTACTAACATGCTGCCCTTCCGCAGCTATAGTAACTCCTGGATGCGCACCGCACAGAGGGTGGCTGGAACGAACTCTGAGCGGAAGATGCTCTTGAATTCCGTCCAAATTAGAGATGCCTCATCGTGCACCTGGAGAATCAGGATCCACCATCGACCTGCTTCTGCGTGCAGGAGACTCGTGAAAAGGATCACCATGAGGTCTGCTGGTGTCCCTACCAACCAGAAGACTCTGACGACAGCATCCAGCCAATCCTCGACTGCCTGAGGATCCATCTCTCTGTGGAACCTGGGCGGCCTCTACCTCTGAAACTCGTGAAATGTGCTCAGGCGGCGTGCACTATAGCATCCCGCCTTTTTATCACATAAACTTTCATTACATTATACAAAACTGAGGATCTTTAAGGTTTAGTGTCTTGGAAACTAGGAACTTAATACATGAAACAAAAAAAAACATTCTTCTTAAACACTTGAAAGTCTTCTTCTTATGTTCATCCTAGGTTCATTACTGCATCTCATAACCAGGGGACATACATCAAAAGAAAGTGTGAGCAGAAGGCCCAGTAAGGGAAATAAGGGAAACATTTAACATATGAACTTGAGATACATCAACAATGTCATGAAAAGAACTTTAAGGCATGAGAATGAAATCATGAGGCATATCATAATAAAAACAACTTTTTTCATAACTTGAAGATGTGGCTAAAACATTTAATATTGACAATCATTTCTGTTTCACCAAGGTCCATCCCCAAGGTGTCATTAAAAATTACCAAGGTTATTCACCAAGGCGTCGTTAAAAATAGTCATCTCTAGAGATTAAGTCTTTACCCAATGCATTGGAGCACTATCAGGGCGCACCCTTGAAATGTCTTTATTATCATGTGATACACATATATCATAATCAATAATTTCATAAACAACCCATATAGAATAAAAGGAATGGGTTTTATTTTATAATCATAACGTTTTAAAAACTACTTTAAAGACACGATATTTGTGTCACTTTAAAACCCACAGAAAAGGAAGGTGGGTATCATGTATGTAAATCCCATAATTTAAAATAGAATATTTTGGTATATATGTGAATACCAATATAGAATAGAGAGATTTGAGTATTCACTTAATAAAATAAAAGAACTTTAGAACAAGAGAGAGAGAGACATTGTGGGACGGAAATTCTGCAGCATAACGACTATGTTTCGGGGTTTTAGAAAACATTGAAAAGAGAGGGGACATGGGTCAAACATTCATAAATGACCCATAAAACAGTATAGGAAAATAATATGAAGTATATATGAACATGGTAATGAAATTTTAAGGAAATACCATTTGAAATGAAAAACATGGAAGGAAGAAAAAAAATAAGATTTCTCTTATGAAAATTCGGCATCCTAACAGCGTCACTTAAACTTCAACAAAAATGAATTGAAGAGATCAATTAGGGTCTCTCATCATATGAACATAAAAGTTTAGTATGATAGATATAGAGATCATACCCCAAGAAAATAAAAAGGAACTTTAAAGACTTGACATGAAAGTAGAACTTTGAAAAATGATAAAGGTGAATGAATCCCTTAATTATTCAGCAGCCTAACGGCGCCACTTTAAACTTAAAAATACTGAATTGAAGAGATCAAATAGGGTCTCTCATCATATGAACATAAAAGATCAGTATGATAGATATAGAGATCATACCCCAACAAAATAAAAAGGAACTTGAAAGACTTGACATGAAAGTAGAACTTTGAAAAATGAGAAAGGTGAACGAATTCCTTAAAAATTCGGCAGCCTAACGACGCCACTTAAAACTTCAAAATATTGAATTGAAGAGATAAAATAGGGTCTCTAATAATATGAACATAAAAGATAAGTATGATATACATAGAGATCATACCCAAAAAAAGAAACTTGAAAGACTTGACATGAAAGTAGAACTTTAAAAAATGAGAAAGGTGAACAAATCCCTTAAAAATTCGGCAGCCTAACGGCGCCACTTAAAACTTAAAAATACAGAATTGAAGCGATAAAATAGGGTCTCTAATCATATGAACATAAAATATCAGTATGATAGACATAGATATCATACCCCAAAAAATAAAAAGGAACTTGAAATACTTGACATGAAAGTAGAACTTTAAAAAATGAGAAAGGTGAATGAATCCCTTAAAAATTCAGCAGCCTAACGGCGCCACTTTAACATTCTTAAAATGAAATTATGAGAGAAAGAGGGGGTATCTAATAATATTAAAATGAAAAAGACAGTAGGATGAATATAAAATAACATCCTCCAACATAAGATCATGGAGCATAAAGGAAATGACATAAAATAGATTACTTGAAAAGAAAGAGGGAGGTCAGATCCCTTACCTTAAACGTAACTCTTAAAACTCAAAGGTTGGGACCTTGAGGGCTTGGGTGTACCTTGGGAGGACTCCTTGGGAGGTAATGAGACCAGAGCTTCGTTGGGGGAGAGTTGGGAGTCGAATGGATGAGAGGATGGCTTGGTATTTATAGAGAAAGTGAGGGGACAAGGCATTAATGGCCAAGGGACACCTCATTGGTGGTTTTGGCAAAACCATGAGCTTGCCCATGGTATTTGCCCATGGTATTGGATACTTGGAAAACCTCATACCTTATATTACTATTCATAAGTCGACTATATTGATTACATACTTAATACATCATTTAATGATGTCATTAAACACCAGTAACTTAAAAACTGTATTTTCACTATTCATCGAAAATTCAACTTTCTCAGAAAAATCCCAAAATTTCTCCTTAACCAAATATCGATGCTCTAATTTCAAAAATGAACTCCATTTTATAAAAATAATTTTCTAAATATTTTTAATTTAATTTTTAAATAAATACACTATTCACCGAAAATTCATTTTTTTCAGAAAAATCCCCAAAAATTACCTTAACATAAAATCGATGGTCTGAGTTCAAAAATGAATTCCATTTTATAAAAATAAGTTTCTAAATATTTTTAATTTAATTTTTAATTTAAAAAAACTATTCACCCGAAAAAACTAATACTTGACTAATAATTTATGAAACCGTTATTTAACCATTTTATTGAATCACATTACTTAATCAAGGTGCCTAGATTGTATTAATACTTTCTTTAAGTGAGATTACTAATCCATTTGGTCACATTACTAATCCTAAGCATAAAATCACTATTCATAATTCACTATTCATAAAAAATTAAGTTGATCTTATTAGACCCTAAATTTCATACTGAACATAATTGTAGAAGACCATTTTTTTGAAAATCATTACACATTTTTAATTATTTAAGGTTCACATAATTTTTTTTTTAAAATATCCTTTCTCTAAGATTCCCCAAAAATATGCATACTAAATTTGTCCGGACATTTGAAAATTCATAAACTTCATCATAAGAAGAAATCAAAATTTTTATTTAAAACAAAGGATTACACAAGGCAGTTATGGTCTCCTTATATAGCCCCTTATCACACCAGCATAGGACCTAAGTGTAAGGTGTGCTAAGGTGAGAGAATCTGAGGGAGGCTCGGCCAACATCGCACGAGTAGTAATTTCTATCAGTTTGAACTTCTCGCGAAGGAGATTTTGTTCTAGCTTCACACGATGAAGTTCGGCTTGTTTTTGGTCCAGAGCAAAGCCCAGTGGTGCTACCTCCTTCCCAAGTTCTGTTAGATGGGCTTCGATCGGTCCAAGACTACTAGGTGAGGCCATCGAATCTTCTTTCTATATTAATTAACCAAGATTACTTGTATTTAGAGACAATAATCGAAACGTTTAGTTTCCAGTGGTCATATTGACTAATGGTCATATAACAGTCAAAACCCAACCGTCTCATTTTAATTATACTCATGTTATCAAATGAAACAGTTTTGTTGAGTATAAAAAATAAAATAACACACAAAATTAGGAAACAAGATTTATTCAAAATTTCGGGTCGTTACAATCTTCCCCCTTAAGAAATTGCATGCTCGCAATTTATAAAATTGGGTTTTGAAATTTCATTAAAAGTCCCACATTGGAAAAGGAGTCAGTAAAACTATTACTTTAAAAGAAAGAAAGGGAAGTACAAAGGTCACCCGAGTTAACCCATACTAGGATTACATGTAGGAAAACATGGACATGGAGGAGAAAACAAAGGGTCACATTCTGAGGGAGAGTGATAGAAAACATGATTAGGAGAAAGTTAACGACAAGAAAATCACAAACTTATGATGGGTTAAATGGTATTTTATTTCCCAATAGGAAACGTTAATAGACAACATTTTTGTTTTACATTCCTTTTCATAGTTTTGAGGAATTCATTTACTACATAGAATAAAACACAGGGAAATATACCTACCTTCAAGTAGAGTTTCATCCTTTAATAAGTCTCTACCAAAACTAATCTTTTCTCTAAATTATGAGCATTCAAAACTAATTGGTCTCATCAAAGCACAAGAATATTCTTCTAGAGAATCACATCATACACCAAAGATTAACTATCTATTTCTTCTATTATCCCAAAAAAAGAAAGGGTAAGATAAAACAACTATTCAAAAAGAAATAATCCCATAGGAAGGGAAACTTCTTTAAATATTCAAAATTCCACGGTACTACCCAAAGTTCATTATAGACCATTACATAAATAACTATCCTTAAAATTCCTCAAAATAAACCAGAATAAGATTGAAACCTAAATACAAGAAGGATTTGATAACATAGTCTTCCAAAATAAACTTCATCATTCATCTCCAAACAACATCAACCACTCCAAACATCTTATAAAAAAAGTAGCTAACCTAAACATATTTTCCCCAAGATAGGTTAATCATTTCTACATGTAACCTAAAAAAGTCCACCTTAAATTCATCGATTCCTCAAAATATAAGTCAACCTTTACTCCTAAAAAAACCGTAGTAATCTATTTACCTTAATCAAATAGGGTTCCCAAAATAGTGAACGTCTTCCAAAATAATAATCATCTTTTAATCCCCTAATAATCTCTATCATATTAATACGACAATCGTCACATTTACTATCACATTGGTTATTGGGACATGTTCTTCCATTTCCCGCGATTAAATAAGAAAATAAAGTACAATTAGGGGCTTAAATACTTAGCCAATAATCATGAAAAGGAACTTAAATCATAGAAGGATAACTTGTAGAAAAAAGTATACCCTAACTTGTGATCCCCTAGGTTCCAAATTAGGCTATCCATGATCATATAATCTTATGTGAATCTTTATTTTATTTTATCTTTGTTCCTTTAATAATGGTTCAAACTAAGCTTATGAATTTACCAAAGCATATCCCACGAGAGTGTCGTAACCAAGAGTGCAGCAAGGCCCATTGTCGTGTACCAGTTCCCGTTTGAGTCTAGCTCAAAGCGGTGTTTTCGGGTTTTAACCCTATGTACAACTGTGCCAGAGCCACCTCTACCTGCTCGTATTCAGACAGGGATGTATTTTCTTGGCAACCCCTTACTCAATACTCACCAAAATACCAGGAAGATTTCCTATATTTAAACTTTTCTATAGGCTTCTTCCTAAGGGTTTCATATCCTAATTTCCACAAATACCTAAACCATCCTTTGATACCAACTATAGCATCCCGCCTTTTTGTCACATAAACTTTCATTACATTATAAAAAACTGAGGATCTTTAAGGATTAGTGTCTTGGAAACCAGGAACTTATACATGAAACAAAAAAAAATTCTTCTTAAACACTTGAAAGTATTCTTCTTATGTTCATCCTAGGTTCATTACTGCATCTCATAACCTGGGGACATAAATCAAAGGAAAGGGTGAGCAGAAGGCCCAGTAAGGGAAACAAGGGAAACTTTTAACATGTGAACTTGAGATACATCAACAATGGCATGAAAAGAACTTTAAGGCATGATAATTAAATCATGAGGCATATCATAATAAAAATAACTTTTTTTATAACTTGAAGATGTGGCTACAACATTTAATATTGAAAATCATTTCTATTTCACCACGTTCCATCCCCAAAGTGTCATTAAAAATTACCAAGGTTATTCACCAAGGCGTCGTTAAAAATAGTCATCTCTAGAGATTAAGTCTTTACCCAATACATTGGAGCGCTATCAGGGCGCACCCTTGACATGTCTTTATTATCATGTGAGCCACATATATCATCATCAATAATTTCATAAACAACCCATATATCATAAAAGGAATGGGTTTCATTTCATAATCATAACATTTTAAAAACTACTTTAAAGACATGATCTTTGTGTCACTTTAAAACCCATAGAAAAGGAAGGTGGGTCTCATGTATGTAAATCCCAGAATTTAAAATAGAATATTTTGGTATATATGTGAATAACCCTATAGAAGAGAGAGATTTGAGTATTCACTTAATAAAATAAAATAACTTTAGAACAAGAGAGAGAGACATTTTGAGACGGAAATTCTGCAGCATAACGACTATGTTTCGGGGTTTTAGAAAACATTGAAAAGAGAGGGGACATGGGTCAAACATTCATAAATGACCCATAAAACAGTAGAGGGACATAATATTAAGGATATATGAATATAGTAATGAAATTTTAAGGACATAACATTTGAAATGAAAAACATGTAAGGAAGAAAAAAAATAAGATTTCTCTTATGAAAATTCGGCAGCCTAACAGCGTCACTTAAACTTCAAAAAAAATGAATTGACGAGATCAAATAGGGTATCTCATCATATGAACATATAAGTTCAGTATGATATATATATATATCATACCCCAACAAAATAAAAAGGAATTTTAAAGACTTTACATGAAAGTAGAACTTTGAAAAATGAGAAAGGTGAACAAATCCCTTAATTATTCGGCAGCCTA
This sequence comes from Viscum album, assembly GCA_963277665.1. NCBI lineage: Eukaryota > Viridiplantae > Streptophyta > Magnoliopsida > Santalales > Viscaceae > Viscum > Viscum album. Next base: position 1,001,523,190 of record OY728135.1, read on the forward strand.
ACGGCGCCACTTTACACTTCAAAATACTGAATTGAAGAGATCAAATAGGGTCTCTCATCATATGAACATAAAAGATAAGTATGATAGATATAGAGATCATACCCCAACAAAATAAAAAGGAACTTGAAATACTTGACATGAAAGTAGAACTTTGAAAAATGAGAAAGGTGAACGAATCCCTTAAACATTGGGCAGCCTAACGACGCCACTTAAAACTTCAAAATACTGAATTGAAGAGATAAAATAGGGTCTATAATCATATGAAAATAAAATATCATTATGATAGATATAGAGATCATACCCCCCAAAAAAGTAACTTGAAAGACTTGACATGAAAGTATAACTTTATAAAATGAGAAAGGTGAACGAATCTCTTAAAAATTCGGCAGCCTAACGACACCACTTAAAACTTCAAAATACTGAATTGAAGAGATAAAATGAGGTCTCTCATCATATGAACATAAAATATTATTATGATAGACATAGATATCATACCCCAAAAAAATAAAAAGAAACTTCAAATACTTGACATGAAACTAGAACTTTAAAAAATGAGAAAGGTGAACGAATCCCTTAAAAATTCGGCAGCCTAACGGCGCCACTTTAACATTCTTAAAATGAAATGATGAGGGAAAGAGGGGGTATCTCATCATATTAACATTAAAAATACAGTAGGATGAATATAAAATAACATCCTCGAACATAAGATCATGGAGCATAAAGGAAATTACATAAAATAAATTACTTGAAAAGAAAGAGGGAGGTCGGATCCCTTACCTTAAACGTAACTCTTAAAACTCAATGGTTGGGACCTTGAGGGCTTGGAGGCATCTTGGGAGGACTACTTGGGAGGTAATGAGACCAGAGCTTTATTGGGGGAGAGTTGGGAGTCGAATGGATGAGAGGATGGCTTGGTATTTATAGGGAAAGTGAGGGGACTAGCCATTAATGGCCAATGGACACCTCATTGGTGGTTTTAGAAAAACCATGGGCTTGCCCACGGTATTTTCCCATGGTATTGGCCACTTGGGACACCTCATACCTTATCTTACTATTCATAAGTCGACCATATTGATTACATACTTAATACATCATTTAATGATGTCATTAAACACCCGTAACTTAAAAACTGTATTTTCACTATTCATCGAAAATTCAACTTTCTCAGAAAAATCCCAAAATTTCACCTTAACCAAACATCAATGCTCTGATTTCAAAAATGAACTCCATTTTATAAAAATAATTTTCTAAATATTTTTAATTTAATTTTTTAAATAAATACACTATTCACCAAAAATTCATTTTTTTCAGAAAAATCCCCAAAAAATACCTTAACATAAAATCGATGCTCTGAGTTCAAAAAAGAATTCCATTTTATAAAAATAAATTTCTAAATATTTTTAATTAAAAAACACTATTCACCCTAAAAAACTAATACTTGACTAATAATTTATGAAACCATTATTTAACCATTTTATTGAATCACATTACTTAATCAAGGTGCCTAGATTGTATTAATACTTTCTTTAAGTGAGATTACTAATCCATTTAGTCACATTACTAATCATAAGCATAAAATCACTATTCATAATTCACTATTCATAAAAAATTAAGTTGATCTTATTAGACTCTAAATTTCGTACTGAACATAATTGTAGAAGACCATTTTTTGAAAATCATTACACATTTTTAATTATTTAAGGTTTACATAAACATTTTTTTAAAATATCCTTTCTCTAAGATTCCCCAAAAATATGCATACTATATTTGTCCGGACATTTGAAAATCCATAAACTTCATCATAAGAAGAAATCAAAATTTTTATTTAAAATAAAGGATTATACAAGGCAGTTACGGTCTCCTTACATAGCCCCTTATCACACCAGCATAGGACCTAAGTGTAAGGTGTGCTAAGGTGAGAGAATCTGAGGGAGGCTCAGCCAACATCGCACGAGTAGTAATTTCTATCAGTTTTAACTTCTCGCAAAGGAGATTTCGTTCTAGCTTCACACGATGAAGTTCAGCTTGTGTTTGGTCCATAGCAAAGCCCAGTGGTGCTACCTCCTTCGCAAGTTCTGTTAGATGGGCTTCGATCGGTCCAAGAATACTAGGTGAGGCCATCGAATCTTCTTTCTATATTAATTAACCAAGATTACTTGTATTTAGAGACAATAATCGAAACGTTTAGTTTCCAGTGGTTATATTGACCAATGGTCATATAACAGTCAAAACCCAATGGTCTCATTTTAATTATACTCATGTTATCAAATGAAACAATTTTGTTGAGTATAAAAAATAAAATAACACAAAAAATTAGGAAACAAGATTTATTCAAAATTTCAGGTCGTTATATGCACTCTCTGCCGCTAGGGCTGGTAGCATCGGTGGCTCGGCGGGTAGAGGTATCACCGGTGCCTCTGCTGTAATGGGGCTCTGCACCGAGGCCTCATCACTCGGTGGGATTCCATCTCGCACAAAGCTCGGAACCCTAGCTGGTTGTCGTCGTGGGGCCATCCTAAAAAGAAACAGGTGCGCCATGGTTTATACAGTATACCTGGTGAGCTAACACAAAGTAATCACAAAGAAAACTTTTGAAAGTAAACACACGCAATCAATTTTTTCGCGCACTGAGTCGGAAACCAGAATTCAAGGTCCTGATGTATGGATACGTCAGCCGCCGCACCAACACTGGACTCCCTGGACTGAAAACCATACTCAATACTCTTAACACTATTGCTCCACAGAGAAGAAATTATCAGAGTCCTGAGTTCTACGGTAGAACCGACTTCTCTGATAATAATTGTCACGAACCGTCTTTGGGATCTGTGCTGTGACTACCCCAACCCTGCCTTCCATAGGCCAGGGGCTGGCGACTAGCACCAAAGGCATAAATCCCAAAAGATGGGATGACATTGCCTTTATGAAGTAACATACACAACAGAGTACGCAAGTGAAGTAAGCACTAAGTAAAACTGGGTACAAGATAAGTGCTAAAAAGTAAATGGGCCAGTATACAAACCCAACTTAAAGTACAATAAAAAGGAAAGGAAAGTAAAATAGAAGTAAGTAAAGCAGAAACACCGATTCATCCTCCAGAAGTCCCACTTGAAGGGTGGGTATAGATAGCCTTCCCAGCTCCTCGGGTCCGGCCGTCTACTCCGTATACGTCCTGCCAAGTACTCCACCTCCGGGTACCGTCCATCTCCACGTGCCTCCACCTCGATCAGTGCTGTCCGTCGTCTGCATCCAACACAACATAGTGCGGGCATATCCCATTCAGGGGTGAGTACAAAATACTCAATAGGGACCCTGAGACTCCCAAAGGTCTCTTAGAATCCATGAAGGATAAACCACAATGGTAAAGATACAATCACGAAGTATCAATCGACTCTACTTAGGTATATTCCCATACATATACCTAAGTCATCAGTTACAGAATGGCTCCAACTCTCGAGCCCAAGCACAACCCAGTCCACACAGGAAAACACAATCCAATCCACCGAGGAAAATACAACTCAGTCCACACAGGAAAGGAAGACAATCACTTCGATGATAATGATTGAGAATCAAGAATTATCTCACACAGGTATAACTTTCGTAAGGCGATAGAGATGATCATATGTAGCCACTGATTCATCTAAGCTGTCAGAACCACATAGGATACAAGAACAGATAAGCTGTCAGACCCACAAAGGAGACAAGACCAACTACTCTGCCGGACCCACATAGGATACAAGTACAGAGTCAAACACTACCGGACCCACATAGGATACAAAAACAGTAGTCATCACTGTCGAACCCACAAAGTATTCCTGTATGGTCGCCATCACTGCTGAACCCATGGAGGATCCAAGTACAATCACCATTGCTGCTGAACCCACAGAGGATCTAAGTGCAGTCATCATCGTCGCAGTCGCAGCCAACTCTAGGGTTCCCGCACAAAGCATACTCGATTCCGGGAGGGTCTGCTCCTCAAGAAAGAGAGACATTCAATACATCAATTGTCACGAAGTCCAGATTTGATGTATCCCAAGGTTTTGTCTCCTCAAAAGAAACCTGACGCGATAGACGGTGCGTCAATCAGACGCCCAGTCTGAGAGTTATTGGCTTTTCCGTTCTAGGGGCCTAGTTGGTTTTTAAGCTAAAACCAACCCGACTATACTCCAACTATGTCCAAACCTCAAGTGGAGTAATAAAAAAGGACCGTCTCAACAAAAATATCCCAATGCAATTGACGACACGTCAATCGGATGTCCGGTCCTTGAGATATAAGCGTTTCTGCTCCTTGGGCCCGGTTGGTTTCGCGTTCGAACCACACCGGCCATACCCATACCTTTCATAAACCTCAAGTATAATATACATAAACTCCCATCTTGATCCTAGGATTCCCACTCAACTGACGGTGTGTCGATCGGATGTACCTAGCTTAAGTTATGGGAAAAAGACCGAAAGCGGTCCGAAGTGGGGGGTTTGGGCCCGGTCCGACCAGGCCCAACCCCCTGGGTCGGCCCAAACTGGGTCGACCCAACCCGGGTCCAGGTCCAGCCCGGCTGGGCGCGACCCGGTCTAGTCTGAACGACTCGCCCCGGCCCGGCCGGGGGGTACACTGGCTCAGCCAGCGAGCCGAGCAGGGGGGACGCGGTCCCCCCTTTGCGCTCCGCAGACGCGGAGACCGACGCCGCATCTCCTAGGATCCCACGCGACTGCGGGATCCAACTCCTCGCCGCCGTGGCTTCAGCCGTTGGGGGATCCTACCGGCAGCGCGCCGGGTCACCGCCGCCTCTGGGTGGCTGGCCGGTGCCGGCTGCCGCCTCTGGCCTCCAGCGCTGCTGAAGATTTCCGTGGGACACCAGAGTCATTCCGATGGTCCGTTCTTGCTTCCGTCTGCGCCTGCGGTCATCTCGGGACCCGTAGATTACTGCGAAGGCCTCCAATCACCATTTCAGCCCCGTTTCGTTATCACTAAGAATTCTGTGCATCAAGAACAAACTGGCAGTGGGTTCGGACTTGTTTGTTAGTCCGCACCCACCGCGTTAGTGGTTCAAACATTACCAACAATTGCACGCCATGCCGGGGATATAAAATCACATAAGGAAAATTATTCAAATTTCCCAACCTCAACACGGAAGATGATCGTCAGCATCGTGGTAGATGGCGTCGCAGGGAAAAGGATCGTAGGCGTCGTCGGGGCACGCCGAGGAGGAAGTGGCATCTCCTCTCTTGTCGCGGAGATGAGAAGGGGGTGGCATGTCGTCGATCTTTGAGGAACTGATGTTCTTCGTCGTTCATCATCAGAGGTCGGCGTTATTTTTGTTCTTCGTCGAAGGATGGCGTTCTTCCTTGCACAATGAAGCTCTCCTTCTTAATAAAATAATAGGTTCCCCTATTATTTTATTATACATGTAAAGAAACTCTCCCATAATTAATTCACTACACTTATTAAAATGTGTTAACATTTAATTAAAGAAGGGAGAGAGAAGGTTCCCCATTATTAAAAACGTTGGCAGTTAAATTTAAAAGGGGGAAAGAGGAAGGTTCCTCATTAAATTATTTTTTGACATAATTTAATGGATTGAGGTGACATTTAATGGAGGTTTTACAAATTAATGAGGGGATGTTTAAGAGATTAGAGGTAATTAAATGGTGGGGCTCGTGCGGACCCCCACCTCTCTAACATCCCCAATTGGGTAGTTAACTGGCTGTGGGCCCCACTCTTAACTACCCATGGGAGGGAAAAACCACCTTAAGAAATAAAAAATTGTTCCGACAATTTTTATTTACTTCTTAAATAACCCCCCAAAAAAAATCTCCTCCTCCTTTGCGAACGTAACTATGGTAAGGGTCCCCTTAATCAATTACCAGCACTGCGGTTTCATCGGTGCCCTCAGATTTTAATTCCGAGCACCAGTTTAAAAGATAGAAAAACCCGCTCTTTCATTCACTGAACATACCCGAGCTAATCTTAGGAGATTGATTCCAGGCACACCGGGCCTCAGAATCAAGTGCCGTCAGAAGCCACATACTCATAAAATTCCAAAGTATTTAAAAAAAATTTCCTTGAAATTTCTGGGTATTAAAATAAATAAAATTAATTATTTGATATATGAGGAATTATTTGTACATACAAGACGTGGTTGGTTCCTGGTTATAGATAGCCCCTCGATGCCTCAGTAGTCTCATGAGATGAATCATTTGTCCAAATCAGGTGGGGTTTTTACTAAGTAGTTTTAAAATGTCTTGAGGATAGATCTTGATGGAAAAGATATCATGTTCTTGGGAAACATTATGTCCAATAATTAAGCATTTCCATCATTTATAATTCAATTATCATTATTATCCATGATATTTTCATAATAATATTATATCTGGATGTAGTTCATTCTCATATTTTCGATTAAATGAAATGTTTGTACAATTATTTACCTTTCCATATTGATTATGAAATATCTATTAATGTAGTAAATTTATTTAAATGGAATATGTGTTTAGTTATTTAACATGATATATTGGTTATGATTCATTTGTTCATAATAGATTCTATTGTATGTAACCTTTACTAAGAATTTTAGATCACCCTTATTTTTCTTCCTTTCCCTAGGATATGAAGAAGACATCTTTGAATGAGTTTTCAAGGATGAAGTTCATTTGTTTTTGTTATGTATTATGTTTTATTTTCTATTCCCAATGTAAAATGGGTATCATGCATGTATCTGGTTCTCTAAAACCACTAAACTGATGTATCCTTTGGGATTCTATTCTTTATATCTATGCTAATGTAATAAAGTAAGAACCCAGATATGAGTTACTAGAGTGGGGGTCGTTACACTTTAATGATAACACAATTAGGTTTAAAATTATCATAACTAGATTCTTGAAGAAATATTTTTGGATTTTACAACTTTATATACTCATATTTTGAACCTTTACCTCCCTATTCTATCTTTAAAGTACCATAACTTAGACATCATATGTATACATCATCTATTCTAAACACATTGAGAATATTAGGTAAATATTTATTGAATTCAACCATATTTCCATAAAAATTACATATATGAAAATATAATTAATTACTTATCCTAAATTAGAATTATAATAATTATTCAGTCTCTCAAACCATACTAAATCACATTGAATATCATTGACTACCCAGTCATATTGAGTATATGAGATAATAATTCCATTGGTAAATTAACTTCTAGAACCTTTGAAACCTTAAATGAATCATTCCATGATTCCATAGGCATGATAATTTTCTTGTTGAACAAATTTAACACTTGGTTACTTATTAAGGAACCATTCTAACATATGGAATATTTCTCTTGCTCAAGAACTTTTATTAAGATAACATTCTTAGGATTTTATTAAATTAACCTCCCCATTTCAAGGATTAATATAATGTTTAGTTTAATATTGTTGATGCTGAATTTATATATGAAAAAACTCTTTATCTGATGAATATCATCTTTTATATCTTTTCTTAAAGGAATTTTAATGAATGTTCTCCCACTAAAGATGATGACCCCATACATAGTATCTATTTAGTGATATGAGATATATATTTTACTAATAAATGAACCCAAAATGGAATGAAACTCATTACAATAGTCATTTATGTAGGTGTTCATCCCATTAAATATAGTTTTGATTCATGGATATTTGATTAGATATCTATTTATTAAAATCCATCATATGGATTCACTCAACTCTCTTTCCATGGTATCCCGATCCTTGGGGGTTCCCATGTAAGTATAGCCTAATGAAAACATCAAAAAAAGGAAAGAAAAGAAAAAAAGTCAATCTATGGGCACCCTTATATGTCTTGAAGCTACTCATTAAATATTCTCGAGTAATTAATTACTTTATTTTCCATCATAAGATAATTTTAGGGAACCAAACTATGGTGTGAAACTACCCGGCTAGATGATTAAGGTGTAGACAAGTTTTTCTTGGGAAGTAATCCCACAATTAATATTTTTGGGGTTTTCTTTTAATGTATCAAAAATTTAATAAACATAAAATTCATATTAAAATGACAAGTATTACATCATATATAATAATTATCATTCAATTTTTATTTCTGTTTGTGTATGCATGATTCTAACAATTTAGTTTTCTAAATCCATATTCCAACAACCAAATCAATGCGATCACATTATTTTGTAAATCCATACAAAACCCAAAAGTTTTTTTTGATCACCAAATAATAGAAGCCATTTATATTAATACATATCCAATGTTTCATGTCCCAACACAATAGGGCTTGATTTGAAACAACTCCAAGCCCTCCTACATAGTCCACGAGGTGGAAAAACGCACCAAACTTCATAACTAATATGTGATGAATTTTCCTAATGTACCTATATGCACACACCCAACCATCTAAATATAAAACTGTAGATTAATAATGATAAAAAATTAAAAAATCTAAATAATAATAAATTCATGTAAAAACATCTAGGGTTTACAAGAGTATGCTAGTGTAAACTAAAAATTAAATGAAAAAATACATACCAAACTAGAAAGACGTACCAACCAGAAAAAACTGAATATTAAATGTTGAGAGAGCCTAATTATGAATCTCCAAGCTCTGACCACCTTGTGCTGTCAGATGCACCAGGTATCCCTATGCTCCTCTATGATTGCTACCGACCTTTATGTCATCTGTATAAGACATGAAACATGTGGAAAAATCCCATACAGGGGTGAGTAAATACATACCCAATAGGAAGAACCAAAAGTTGAAAGGGAGAAATAATATAATTGATAGGAATAAACTATAGGTTCTAGGCGCAGCGGAAGCACGCTGGTGTGTTTTCCCAACTTTAATTTTAACGTTAAACGACGTTCAATCCGAGATCCGTCACGATATAAAACGCCGAATCTTTGGAGTAGAACGAAGAACAAAAAGAAAAGAAGAGTCCCGGAACCCTTGAGGAGGATCATCATATGTTGATTATAATTAATTTAATTATTGCATAAGAATTACCTCGTTGGAATTATTTTTTTTGTTGATCTGTCCGGTCATGATTCGGTGATCCGTCATTACGTTGTAAAATCCAAGTGTAGGATTCCTATAGAGGTGATCCACACGTGTGTCACGTATCTCTGGACATCGACGAAGGGATCTCCGGGTCCTAGCGTAGAAGAACTTCGCTTGCGATGTCCGCCTTCGACCGCCTTGATCCGGTGGAGGATCTTGCTCTTGTAACTTGAGGGCGTTCTTGGTCGAAAGGGAATTCTCTCTTGGCTTGAGAGTATTTCCAATCCATTGTGCACAACCAAAATGGCTAAACCCCTTTTGAGAATAATGTAATTAGGATTTATAATACCTAGAATAATAAAATAAATTAATTTCTCATAAGCATTTAACCATTTCATTTAATTCTTAGTAATACCTCATGTCTTAATAATGACAGTTGACCATCATTATTACTTGACATGCATCCAACGTATTATATTTAATATCATTTAATTAAATAAACAATATTTTCTCATGAATCCCAAAAAAATAAACTACACGATGTGTATATATAAATATACACGGCGTATACTTTTATTTTTTTAGTTTTATTTATTTTCCTCCACCATATTTATTAGACCTTGAGTAATGGCTATTTATTTCTTAAATAAATGTAACTGCATTACTCACTAATAAATATATATTATTTCTCCCACAATATATTCTCTCGAATAACTAGTGTCGAAATAAATGCGATCATACATCCTTGAATAATTATTAAACCAAAATTGGGAATAATCTTTATTCAACTTGTTAAATTAATATTTAACTGAGATACATGGACACACTTAGTGTGTGACCCTCTAGGCCTCTTTCTCAGTGGCATTAGGCTGAGCCTACCTAAAGTCCAAGGTTAGCATCTAGGAACATTCCAAGGCACCCATAGAGACAGAAGTTAACGCCGCCATGACGTGTCACCTCCTACGAACGCTTACCGTGTAATATAATCGCTTTGTCTTGATATCTCCAATCAAGCGGGTTGCATGCTAGTGCCATCAACCCATGTGCTTGATTATTCTTTCTTTTAATTCCCGGAATTGAACTTTCCCATACCTTACCATGGCCATGAATTTATTTAGGCTATATAAATTCCATCAAAGGGCCTGAGATATCTACTTCCGTTATGGAACGGAAGGGACAAATCCTTTCTCGCATTATCTATTAATGTGGTATTACTCGTGACACACCCAATGTATCCTACCTCACTACGAATAGTGTGTCATCATAGTTTTCTTCAATACATATAAGTGCGCGAGTTGTAATACCCATTAATAATAATCTTAAAGTCTAAGGACCAATACACACGTCCGCAGATAAGAACATCCAATGACACTAAGAAATGTGGATTTCCTACTGGCGGGTCTCATTCTCATAATATCCTCCTGGATATTACCAAGGGCGTACACCATGAGAAGGTGCCTCAAAGTTTTATGAGTCCTCACCCCTAATGACCTGTATTATTTGTGTCCCTCAAATAATATCATCCGGCCATAGAACATACATTCAAGAACAGTTTTATGGCACTTCCAGGTTCTCATCATAGCAGGGATCCGCTATGACCCTTTAATGCAATAGCTTTCCTTAGGACATTATCACATGACATGTCACGCAGAAGAACAATCAAGATGTGATAAGGATTTTATTTAATGAATAAAGTACAAAGTAGTTAGTTCTAGACCACCAACTCCAACAGACTCCCACTTGGACTAGAGCCAACAGCTAACAACCTTTAACCCGCTAGCTCTCACATGATATTCGTGCTTCTTCTAAGATAGGCCTTTAGTCATGGGGTCCACCACATTCTCTTCCGTGGACACTCTGCTCACTGCAACTTTACCCCTTTGATAGAAATCCCTCAAGAGGTGATACTTCCGGAGTATGGGCTTTGTCCGTTGATGTGACCTTGCTTATTTTGCAAGAGCCACCGCTGTAGTATTATCACAATACAATGTAATGGGATCTTTACTACTAGGCACCACATCAAGATCCTAGACAAAGTTCCGAATCCAGACGGCTTCCTTGGCTGCGTCAGAAGCCGCTATATACTCGGACTCTGCTATAGAATCGGTGAAAACTGGCTTCTTTGAACTCATCCAGCTCACAACTCCTCCATTGAGACAGAAAACATATCCATATTGCGACTTCAGATCATTATGATCTGTTTGAAAACCAGAATTATCATACCCTCTGATGACAAGATCCTCGTCTCCTCTATACACTAGGAACATATCCTTAGTTCTTCTCAGATACTTAAGGATTGTCTTAACAGCAGTCCAATGTTGTTCTCCTGGATCTGCTTGATATCTGCCTACCATGCTCAGTGCATAGGCAACATCAAGCCTAGTACATAACATGGAATACATGATGGATCCTATAGCCGAAGCGTATGGGATCTTTCTTATCCTATCTTTCTCTTTTTGTGTATGGGGACACATTTTCTTAGAAAGATGTAAGCCACGTGACACTGGAACCAATCCCCTCTTGGATTTTTTTCATACTAAATCTCTTTAGTATCTGGTCAATGTATGTACCCTGACTTAGTCCAAGCAGCCTCTTGGATCTGTCACTAATGATCTTGATCCCTAGAATGTAGGCTGTTTTTCCTAAGTCCTTCATGGAGAAACACTTGTTCAACCAGTCTTTAACTGCATGTATGGCTGGTACGTCGTTTCCAATAAGCAATATGTCATCAACATATACCACTAGGATGACGACCACATTCCCATTAAACCGCTTATAAACACATGGCTCACATTCGTTCTTAATGAAACCAAATTACTTTATGGCTTCATCAAATCAAATGTTCCATGACATGGATGCTTGCTTCAATCCATAAATGGATTTCTACAACTTGAATACTCGTTTGGATTCACCTGGTGTCACAAACCCTTCTAGTTGTATCATATAGACATCTTCCTGAAGGTTCCCATTAAGGAATTCTGTTTTGACATCCATCTGCCAAATCTCGTAGTCATGGTAAGCTGCTATGGCAAGTATGATTCTTATGGAATTAAACCTGACAACTGGCGAGAAGGTTTCATCATAGTCAATTCCTTGATGCTGTCTGAATCCTTTAGCCACTAGCCTTGCTTTATAGGTGCTAACTTGACCTTCCATGTCCAGCATTCTTTTGAATACCCATTTGCATCCAATAGGCTTTACATCAACTAGCTCATCAACCAGAACCCAAACTTGGTTCTGATACATGGAATCCATCTAAGAATTCATAGATTATAGCCATCTTGCCGCTTCTGAGATTTCTACTGCTTCCTTATAGGAGAGAGGTTCATCATTGTCCAACAATAATGATTCACCATCCTCGGTGATGAGGAAACCAAATCTCTCTGGTTCCCTTACCTCCCTTGAGCTCCTACACAGTACTTGTGTTTCTGGAACCTCTTCCATAGGGACCTGTGGAACTTGTTCCTGTACCAACTCCTGAGTATCTTGAGCATCAACTTCATCGAAGTCAATCTTTCTCCCACTATCCTTCTTGAGGATTTGCTCCCTCTCAAGAAAGACGGCTTGTATAACGACAGTCACTTTCTTTTCTTGAGGGTTATATAGGTAATATCCTTTCGTTTCCTTGGGATATCCTATAAAGATACACTTCGTGCCCTGGGGTGCTAGTTTTTTGCCTGAGAAGGCCTTAACAAACGCCTCGCATCCCCATACATGTGTGTGAGACAAAGTGGGTTTTCTTCCATTCCATAACTCGGATGGAATTCTATTTTCCGCCTTATTTGGTACTCGGTTTAATGTGTATGTTGCAGTTTGTAATGCATATCCCCAAAAGGATAATGGAAGATCCGCATGACTCATCATCGACCTCACCATGTCCAACAAGGTGTGGTTCCTCCTTTCACTAACACCATTCCACTGTGGTGTATAAGGAGGAGTGAGCTGAGATAGAATCCCAGACTCCCGTAGAAGATCGATGAACTCTTGGTTCAGATATTCTCTACCTCGATCCGATATAAGCTTCTTTATCTTCTTACCAAGCTGATTCTCTACTTCATTCTTGAATTCCTTAAATTTCTATATGGATTCTGACTTATACCTCATCAAGTAGACATATCCATATCTACTCAAGTCATCATTAAAAGTAATGAAGTAAGAATATCCACCTCTAGATTCTACTAGAAATGATCCGCACACATCCGTGTGTACCAATCCTAGAAGCTCTGTGGCCCTTTCACCTTTTCCACCAAAAGGCGGCTTGGTCATTTTTTCTTGTAAACAAGCGTGACATCTATCAAGTGGTTTTAGCTCAGTAGAGTCTAAATAGCCATCTTGGCAGAGCTTTTTCAAATGCTTCTTGTTCACATGACCAAGGCGGTGATGCCATAACTGGGTGATGTATGAGTCATGTGAGTTTGTTTGGTTATCAATTGCCAAAACTTGGTTTTCGTAATTTAATACATACAAACCATTATTCAAATGTGCCATACCATAACATACATTGTTCTTATAAAAGAGACAACCCTTATTTCCGAACTTGAAAAAAAATCCATCCATATCCAAACAAGATACAGAAATTATGTTCTTGGTAACACTAGGCACAAAATAACAGTTATGTAAAACCAAAATCATCTCAGTCGGCAATGAGAGGTGGTAGTCGCCAATAGCCAACGCAGCCAGCCTTGCGCCATTAGCAGTTCAAAGATCCACCTCTCCTCTATAGATCTTTCTAAATCTACTTGGTTCCTGCATTTGAATACAGATGTGAGCCCCACAAGCTGTATCTAATACCCAATGCGTAGAAATAGAAAGATTGCACTCGATAACGAACACACCTTTTGCGTCCCCATGCTTCTGGGTGCAGTTCCTCTTCTAGTGGCCCTTCTTGCCACATGCAAAACAAACTGCCTCCCATTCCTTGCCCTGCCTCTGGATCTTCCCCTTCTTGGAGGGACGGTTCTCGAGGGCTTCAGATCATTTATAAGTCTTTCGCCCTTTTGCCTTGTCCTTCCTTTTCTTGTTCACCATAAGGACCATGGGTTTGTCACACCCCATGTCCTTATCTACCTAGAAAATCAAGGTCAGAATCTTCGATAGACTCTTCTCATTGCCGCTCATATTATATTTGACAGTGAAGCTAGAGAAGGTCTTGGGAAGTGATGATAGGATGAGATCTGTACGCAACTCATCTGGGAATTTAATCCCTAAGATGACCAGGAGTTCAATGTAGCCAATAATCTTGACTACATGAGGCCCAGCTGGCGTAGACTCTCCAAGATTTGTGGTGAACAAAGCATTGGAGATCTCATACCTCTCCTGTGTCCCCTGTTGAAAGTGGGTGCTCTAGACCCAACTTGTCTTGTACTTTGATTACTGTTACATGTATTCAGTATGGTTTTATGCATGTGTTTATCTTTCCATGATAGTATAGTTACTTCTGCATCCACTTTATCAATGGCAATGTCCTTAGATTACCTGTCGCATCAAATGGTTATAGCAGTTCCCAGGCTATAATGAGAACCCTGAGATGCCATGACAGTAATCTTAAAGTAACATCCTATGGTCCAGTCACATCATTATGAAAGGACATAGATGATGTGTGACCATCAGGTGCTGGGGGATCATAAGCATTGAGACTTCATCTCATGAAGTTCGCACTTGATGATCTCTAGCTAACGAGATCATGAGGACAGACCCGCTTAATAGGAACACCACATGTTTCTGGTGTCATTGGTCGTTACTATCTATGGGCATGTGTAATGGTCTCCTGACTTGAGATCATTATCAATGAATGTCATTTAATTACGTACATTTGATATAAGGCGAAAACCATGGCGACAAATTCGTGGCGAGGTAGTTTGTATTGGGTACATCATTAATGGCATGGCATTGATTGAATGATCGAGAAAAGATTTTTCGCTTCCAAGTTTAGGAAGAGATATCTCGGGCCTGGTTGATTAGGATGGTTGCACCTTCATTAAATCCATGGCCATGGTAGACGAAGGTAAGACCGTCCGGACAAATCGACAAACAAAGATAAAGCAAATAAAGAATGATGACACTAGTATGCATTCTGCTTTATTGAGATATCGTTTGACGAAGAGATTATATTACACGGACCATGTTCATAGGAAGGCAGTCGTTGCTTTGACTTTGCCTTATCTCTATAGGGGCCTCGATGGGTTGCTAGACCCCGCTCTAGGTCTGTGATATTATTCACTGCTATTGAGATAAGGGCCTAGAGGGTCACACACGATAGCGCCTTGAAAATCTGCCCTATTCTGAGAGTAGGAATTTAGAACTTGGTGGGCCCCGCCAAAGGGTCCGAGTACTATCCAAGTTCAATGGATCACCAAACAATAAATAAGTTCATTAATTATTCGAGTTTAGAATAATTAGTTGAATTTATTTATAACATGTATTTACAAGTTGTATGGTAAATACACGTATTAATATTATTCGACTGGATTTAAATATCCTAGGTTCGTTTAATATTAGTAGGAGGTATGAGTCGAGTTAAAGACTCAAATTTTTCACGTAATATATTTATATATTACAAGCAAGTGATAAATTGTAAATTTTATTTATGGCATAATTTTATTTTCCATAAATAATTATTTACATCACTTATATAGCGGACGCCTAATACACGGGGGCCGGGAACCTACACCGCGTGTTTTAATACTCCCTATATAAGTGAGAGAGATGCTCTCCCACCATAACTATTCATGTGTCAATTTTGAGAGCATCTCTCTCCTCCTGGAATTTAGAGAGAGAGAGTCTCTCAAGCAAGGAGGATCTTCAAGCTTATCCATCCCGGATCGAAGCATCCTCCCTTGCGGTGATCATCGCTGTGCTGAAGTGTGCGTCGTAGATCCATGCTAGCACCCGGATCTTGACGAACGGCGCGCGTGCAGATTTGCAAGGCGTGTGTGGACGATCTAGAGGGCTTCGACGTCGGAGTCTTCGAGCAACGATCGCCGGTGTCTTACACGTCAATTCTGAACAAAGGTAAACGTTCGATTTTATTTTGTGCTCCTTATGAACCTTGCGAGATCCTCGGACCAAGCTGGGACGAGATCACCGGAGTCGACACGATTATGTCACTCCGATGATGCAGAAAAATTTTAAAATACCAGCCCATTGGCTTCCGCTGCGCAGTCCCGAACCCAACAGTGGTATCAGAGGGAGCGCAAGGTTAATTCTGAGTCAAAAATATTAAATTGCATTAAATTTAATTGCGGGGTGTTAAGACGGTTCATTCGGATTTAACCGCGCGTCGTTTCGATTTCAAATGATCAAGATACGATCATTTGAAAGTTTTAATCGGATCGACGCCCGTGTTCATGCTTGTTTGATGTTGAGTATTAACATCAAATAATTTTATTTTATTATATTTTAAAAGAAGAAGACCAAGACTTATGGGTCTTCTTCTTTTTGGTTCAAAAAAAAAGGGAGAATCAAAGACCCCAAAATGGGGTCTTCCCAATTTTAAAAAAATAATAATAAAAAAAAAACAAAGGGGGGCGGCTGGACTTTTGTGGCAAAGAAAAAAAAAAAAGAGGAAGAAGACCCTTACGGGTCTTCTCCCTCGCGCAGCCAAGGGCCGGCAAACCCTAGGGTTTCCGGCCGCGGCCTCCTCCCGGCACCGGACCTCCTCCTCCGCGCTGCGGCCTCCTCCCGGACCGGACCTCCTCCTCCGCGCCGCGGCCTCCTCCCGGACCGGCCCTCCTCCTCCGCGCCGGCCCTTCCCCACCGCGCGGCCTCCTCCCTGGCTCGCCTCGCCGGACACGGCCCTCGCCGCAGCTCGCCGGACGCGGCCCGCCGTCGCCGGACGCGGCCTGCCGTCGCCGGACGCGGCCTGCCCTCGCCGGACTCGGCTCCCTTCGCCGGACGCGGCCCGCCCTCACCGGACGCGGCCTGCCCTCGCCGGACGCGGCTCCCTTCGCCGGACGCGGCCCGCCCTCGCCGGACGCGGCCTGCCCTCGCCGGACGCGGCTCCCTTCGCCGGACGCGGCCCGCCCTCGCCGGACCGGCCCCTGCCGGCAGCCGCCGGCCACTCCGGCCTTCCCCCCTGCCGGACAGGTTCGCTCCGGCCTCACCTCCTGCCGGACTGCCTCGCACAGACCGACCCCTCGCCGGCTCGCCGGAGTTGCGGGCTGCCGGGAGATGCAGCCGTTGCGGGCCGCGGTCACGCCGCGGTCACGCCGCGGTTCAGGACGACATCCCGCGGCGGTACGCAGTCCCGCCAGACTTTTCTCCGGCGAGAGGTAACCGAGCACTGAATTAATTTTAATTAATTTAGTTTTCCTTTAAATTAAATTAATTGAAATTAATTTAGGGGTTTAGATTTTGTTTTAATCCAAGAATATTAATTTAATTTAATTTTAGAATTAAATTAATGGTTTAATTTAATTTTAGAATTAAAATTAAATTAAACAAATGGAACCGATAAAAATAAATTATTTGAATTTAATAAAATTCATTTAATTTATTAAAACACCCTCGCATAATTTAAATTTATTGCAGTTTAATTTTATTGCGCTTTTACCCCGACTGGTCTTGAGCTTTTGACCGACCTGTGTATGTTTGGCATGTATGTATTTATTTAATTATTTATTCAATGCGTGCGATGATTGTAATATTTAATTAGGTAAATGACGGTCTGCGAATCGTCTTTTAATTCAAATATGTATAAGGGCCTGCGCGTCCATTGCACTATATGTATTTTGTACCCCAGACCCCCTCGCCTGCGTGCGAGTATATTTGTAATTATTCGTGATGATCCGAGAGGCAGATCCCGCCAAGATGAGGCGGTAGTCCAGACATGAGTTGGGCTTTGCACTGGGGCCAGTAGCGACACGAGTCTTGTATTGACTCAGGTACGTATGCCCCTAGGTGATGATTGATCAGTTAATGATCAATCATTATAGAATGCTCAAGACCAGTCGGAATGCTTGATTTACTTTATGCATAGTTTATTAATTTTATGCGACTGCATGATTATTGCATGGTCACATAGGATAGTAAACAAGAGAAAATGCATAAAGTTATGACGAATAAATACTCTTTTTGAATGTTCAGTTGTGAGCGAGACAACCTAGTTTGAACATAATAAATAGAAAAGGGATTATATTCGTCAATTAATAAAAAAAAAATCCATCAAAGATATATTAAGTCATAATGCCTTCCATTTCTCATATCTAAACAAAACTGGCTGTTTGGGTGCTCATCAGCCTCAGTTGAGAGTGCCTCTTACTACCGGGGCGTTTTCATGTGAGGAATGGGTCGACTTAACTAAAGTGAGTAATCAAGGTTTAGCCTTAGCTAACTTATTATCACTTTAGAGGCAAGAGGTTGAGGGGATTAAGTATAGATTCCAAAAGCTGGGACTTTACTCAACTACACAAGGAACCACAAGAACAGGTGGTTGGCCAGCATAGCGCCTACCTTGAAACCCTTCAAGTAGTGTCGTAGCCCTAGCTTGTAGACTACGAGGGAGGTTTCGAGGATCCTTGCCACTAGAATGCTCAAGCGATAGAGTATTCCGAATCTAATGGTGAGGGCCATTAAGGTTCGTTAAAATAGTGGGAGACATTAAATGATATAATAATTTATTAATCATAAAATGTCAAAAGGTAATCAAGACAAAGTACTAACTGCTAAATGTTTATCTGATGTAGATTTAAAATGGCAATCACCAACACCACTAGTACTTTATCACTGCGATCAATCTTGGATAAAGAAAATATCCTGACCGGCAATAACTTCCAGGAGTGGTACAGGCGCTTGCGCATAGTACTACGCCAAGAAAGGAAGTTATATGTGTTGGAATCCCCAATTCCTGCTGAGCCTCCTCAGGGAGCAAGAAAGACGGAAAAAGATAAGTGGAAAAAGCATGTAGATGATGCACTTGATGTACAATGCATCATGTTGTCATCCATGTCCAGCCAATTGCAAAAAATGCATGAGGAAGAGGATGCCTACAAGATGCTTTCTCACCTCCAAGAACTGTATGAGGAGAGGGCTAGGAAAGAAAGGTATGAGATCTCAAGTGCACTTTATAAGTGCAGGCTGGCAGAAGGGCACCAAGCTGGTCCTCACGTACTCAAGATGATTGGGTATATTGAGAGGCTTGAAGCCCTTGGGTTCAAACTGAACCAAGAACTAGCAGTGGATCTCATTCTTGCCTCTTTACCGTCAAGCTTCTCGACTTTCATTGTCAATTATAATATGAATGATATGAAAAAGTCGCTCCCGGATCTTTTGGCTTTAGTTCTCCAAGCTGATAAGGACATGAAAAACACCAATACATCTGTCCTTATGGTGAACAAGAAAAACAAGGGCAAGGCAAAGGGTTCTAAAGCCAAGTCAAGTCCAAAGACACCAATGCACCGTCCTGCCAAGAAGCCAAAGATTCAGAGGTAGAGTAATGAGCAGGAAGCTGTCTGTTTTGGATGTGGCAAGAAAGGCCACTGGAAAAAGAATTGCAGAGCTGGGAAGAAGAAGCAAGCTGATGCTTCTGCTTCAGGTATTTTTGTCATTGAATGCAATCTATCATTATCTACAAGTTGGGTATTGGATACGACATGTGGCTCACACATTTGTATTCATATACAGGAACCAAGTAGGTTTGAGAAGATTGCAAAAGGTCAAGTGGATCTCCGAGCTGCAAATGGTGCAAGTCTGGCGGCCTTGGCAGTGGGAGACTATCACTTGACTTTACCAACTGGTTTGGTTCTAGTTTTAAACAATTGCTATTATGTACCGTCTGTTACCAGAAACATCATCTCTGTGTCATGTTTAGACACTATGGGTTTTTATTTCAAGTTTGGAAATAAAAGTTGTCTCTTTTATAGGTATAACATATGTTATGGTATGGCACATCTTAACAATGGTTTATATATACTAGAACTAGAAAACTCAGTAATGGCCATCAATGACAAAAATAACCAACATGACTCAAATAACACCCGCCTATGGCACTTTAGGCTTGGTCATGTAAACGAGAAGCGATTACCAAAATTACATCAAGAAGGGTATCCAGACTCGCTACAGTTAGAACCCTTAGATGTATGTCAAGCTTGTTTACAAGGAAAGATGACCAAAGCACCTTTCTCAGGAAAGGGAGAAAGAGCAAATGCAGTACTGGAATTAATACATACCGATGTATGTGGTCCATTTCCACTAGAGGCAAGGGGTGGTTTTCTATACTTCATCACTTTTACCGATGATTATAGTAGGTATGGCTCTATCTACTTAATGCAGCATAAGTCAGATTCCTTTCGTTTCTTTAAGGAATATCAAAGTGAAGTAGAAAACCAACTTGGTAAGAAGATAAAAGCACTTCGCTCAGACCGAGGCAGAGAATATCTTAACCAAGCTTTCATTGATCATTTGAAGGAGTCTGGAATAGTATCTCAACTCACTCCTCCTTATAAACCACAATGGAATGGTGTAAGTGAAAGGAGGAATAGGACCTTGCTTGACATGGTCAGATCAATGATGAGTCATACAACTCTTCCATTATCCTTTTGGGGATACGCCTTACAAACAGCAGCATATACCATTAACCGAGTACCAACTAAAGCCACAGATGGGATTCCATATTAGTTATGGTTTGGAAAGAAACCCAATCTGACACACATGCGTGTGTGGGGGTGCGAGGCATTTGTCAAGACTTTACCAAGTGACAAATTAGCATCCAGAAGCACTAAGTGCATCTTTGTAGGTTATCCTAAGGAAACTAGAGGATACAACCTATATAACCCTTTAGATAGAAAAGTCATTGTGGCAAGATACGCCACATTTCTAGAAAGGGATCACATTTCTACTGGAAATAGTGGGAGAAAGATTGACTTCGATGAAGTCGATGCTCCAGATGCACAAGAGTTGGTAGAGGAACAATCTCTACAAGAACAAGTGGAAGAAGAAATTGTTCCTGAGACACAGATACTGCGTAGGTCTACGCGAGAGGTTAGAGAACCGGAACGTTATGGTTTTCTTGTCACCGAGTCAGGTGACACAATAATCCTTGAGGATGATGAACCTCTGACCTACAAGGAAGCAGTAGAAGGAAAAGAAGATGCTACATGGCAAGAAGCCATGAATTCTGAGATGGAGTCCATGTACCAAAATCAAGTTTGGATTTTGGTAGACCCTCCAGCTGATGTGAAGCCCATTGGTTGTAAATGGGTATTCAAGAAAAAACTGGACATGGATGGTAAGGTTAATACCTTTAAAGCAAGACTGGTTGCAAAGGGTTTCAGACAACGTCAAGACATTGACTATGATGAAACCTTCTCACCAGTGGCAATGCTTAAATCCATCAGAATATTGCTTGCAATAGCAGCCTTTCATGATTATGAAATTTGGCAAATGGATGTCAAAACTGCTTTTCTAAATGGGAAGTTGGTTGGAGACGTCTATATGACTCAACCTGAAGGGTTTGTTAAGTCAAAGAATGCCAATAAATTATGCAAGCTGCAGAGATCCATTTATGGATTGAAGCAGGCATCAAGATCATGGAATGTACGATTTGATGAGGCCATAAGAGATTTTGGTTTTGTCAAAAATGAAAGCGAGCCTTGTGTCTATAAAAAGGTTGAAGGGAATGCTATTGTTTTCCTAGTTTTATATGTTGATGACATATTAATCATGGGAAACGAGGTGCAAGTCTTACACTCAGTTAAGACTTGGTTAAATAAATGCTTCTCCATGAAAGACTTAGGTGAAGCGGCCTACATTCTAGGGATCAAGATCTATCAAGATAGATCTCAAAGGATGCTTGGCCTAAGTCAAAGTACATATATTGACAAGGTACTCAAAAGGTACAATATGGAACAATCCAAGAGAGGATTGTTACCTATGTCACATGGTATTAATCTCTCCAAGAAAATGTGTCCACAAACATAGGAGGAGATTGACAGAATGAGTAGAGTCCCTTATGCTTCGGCAGTGGGTTCTATCATGTATGCCATGCTATGTACTAGGTTTGATGTTGCCTTTGCTTTAAGCATGGTGGGTAGATATCAAGCTAATCCAGGAGAGCTGCACTGGTCAGCTGTTAAAACTATCCTTAAGTACTTGAGGCGTACTAAGGATATGTTCCTGGTGTATGGAGGAGATGAGGAACTAGTTGTGAGGGGATACACTGATGCTAGTTTCCAGACAGATCATGATGATATGAAATCGCAGTCAGGCTACATCTTTTGCCTGAATGGTGGTGCAGTGAGCTAGAGAAGCTCAAAGCAAGCTGTGGTTGCTGATTCTACAGCAGAGTCCGAATATATTGCAGCTTCCGATGCAGCAAAGGAAGCAGTCTGGATACGTAGCTTTATCTCAGACATTGGTGTTATACCTAGCAGTGCAGACCCTGTTTCAGTATATTGTGACAATACTGCTGTAGTGGTGCTTGACAAGGAGCCCAGGTCTCACCAGAGGACAAAGCATATTCTTCGGAAGTTCCATCTCTTGAGGGATTTTACTCAGAGAGGTGAAGTAACAGTTAGCAGAGTAGCCACAGAGGACAACGTGGCAGACCCCCTAACTAAAGCCATTTCTCAGCAGAAGCATGATTCACATGTGAGAGCTAGCGGATTGAAACCTGTTAGCAGTTGGCTCTAGTGCAAGTGGGAGTGTTGAAAGTGGGTGCTCTAGACCCAACTTGTATTGTACTTTGATTACTGTTACATGTATTCAGTATGGTTTTATGCATGTGTTTATCTTGCCATGATAGTATAGTTACTTCTGCATCCACTTCATCAATGGCAATGTCCTTAGATTACCTGTCGCATCAAATGGTTATAGCAGTTCCCAGGCTATAATGAGAACCCTGAGATGCCATGACAGTAATCTTAAAGTAACATCCTATGGTCCAGTCACATCATTCTGAAAGGACACAGATGATGTGTGACCATCAGGTGCTGGGGGCTCATAAGCATTGAGACTTCATCTCATGAAGTTCGCACTTGATGATCTCTAGCTAACGAGATCATGAGGACAGACCCGCTTAATAGGAACACCACATGTTTCTGGTGTCATTGGTCGTTACTATCTATGGGCATGTGTAATGGTCTCCTGACTTGAGATCATTATCAATGAATGTCATTTAATTACGTACATTTGATATAAGGCGAAAACCATGGCGACAAAGTCGTGGCAAGGTAGTTTGTATTGGGTACGTCATTAATGGCACGACATTGATTGAATGATCGAGAAAGGATTTGTCGCTTCCAAGTTTAGGAAGAGATATCTCGGGCCTGGTTGATTAGGATGGTTGCACCTTCATTAAATCCATGGCCATGGTAGACGAAGGTAAGACCGTCCGGACAAATCGACAAACAAAGATAAAGAAAATAAAGAATGATGACACTAGTATGCATTCTGCTTTATTGAGATATCGTTTGACGAAGAGATTATATTACACGAACCATGTTCATAGGAAGGCAGTCGTTGCTTTGACTTTGCCTTATATCTATAGGGGCCTCGATGGGTTGCTAGACCCCGCTCTAGGTCTGTGATATTATTCACTGCTATTGAGATAAGGGCCTAGAGGGTCACACACGATAGCGCCTTGAAAATTTGCCCTATTCCGAGAGTAGGAATTTAGAACTTGGTGGGCCCCGCCAAAGGGTCCGAGTACTATCCAAGTTCTATGGATCACCAAACAATAAATAAGTTCATTAATTATTCGAGTTTAGAATAATTAGTTGAATTTATTTATAGCATGTATTTACAAGTTGTATGGTAAATACACGTATTAATATTATTCGACTGGATTTAAATATCCTAGGTTCGTTTAATATTAGTAGGAGGTATGAGTCGAGTTAAAGACTCAAATTTATCACGTAATATATTTATATATTACAAGCAAGTGATAAATTGTAAATTTTATTTATGGCATAATTTTATTTTCCATAAATAATTATTTACATCACTTATATAGCGGACGCCTAATACACGGGGGCCGGGAACCTACACCGCGTGTTTTAATACTCCCTATATAAGTGAGAGAGATGCTCTCCCACCATAACTATTCATGTGTCAATTTTGAGAGCATCTCTCTCCTCCTGGAATTTAGAGAGAGAGTCTCTCAAGCAAGGAGGATCTTCAAGCTTATCCATCCCATATCAAAGCATCCTCCCTTGCGGTGATCATCGCTGTGCTGAAGTGTGCGTCGTAGATCCGCGCTAGCACCCGGATCTTGACGAACGGCGCGCGTGCAGATTTGCAAGGCGTGTGTGGACGATCTAGAGGGCTTCGACGTCGGAGTCTTCGAGCAACGATCGCCGGTGTCTTACACGTCAATTCTGAACAAAGGTAAACGTTCGATTTTATTTTGTGCTCCTTATGAACCTTGCGAGATCCTCGGACCAAGCTGGGACGAGATCACCGGAGTCGACACGATTATGTCACTCCGATGATGCAGAAATTTTTTAAAATCCCGGCCCATTGGCTTCCGCTGCGCAGTCCCGAACCCAACATCCCCTTCTCTTGGTAGAGATCCTTAAGGTGAGACATCATGCTATACCCGTCCATGTCTTCATGTTGCTTCAAGAGCTCATTAGACATGGCTGATAGCATGAAACACTGGAAATCTGTGGCATCATCCATGTGTTTCATGTAGAGAGATAATTCCTCATCACTAGCCTCTTTCCCAGGCGAAACTGGAATAGGCTCTTCCAGCACATACAATTTCCTTTCGTGGCGAAGGACGACGTGTAAACGCCTCTGCCACTCTTGGAAATTGGTTCCAGTGAGAAGGTTTTCTTTTTCAAGTATGGTGCACAATGATATGTTTGAAGTCATTTTCTTGCCGTTTATACAAATTAAGATGAGCAAAGGTTTAGTACTTTATTACAAAAATTGAGACAAATAAATAAATTAATACTTATTAGTCTCCCACTATTTTATCGAAATCTAATATCCCTCACCATTGACTTCGGAATATTCTGTTTCCTGAATATTCTAGTGGCAAGGATACATATTTCCCTTTGCATCACCCCATCTAGGGTTGGTCAAGCAACTTAAAGGGTTTTAGGTAGTCATTCCAAATGCCAACTAAATTAACTCGCAACTCCTTGATCCGTTGAGTCGACTCCCCAATCCTGAAATCCTTTTATTTTGGATTTCCTCAACCTTTGCCTCTTGGTCACACCAAGTCCTGCTGTGGCAGTCAACCCTTGATGCGAACCAAGTCAAGTCAACCCAAAACCTTGAATTAGAATTCCTCGATAATTGAAATCATCTCAACTAGGGTTGGTCAAGCACTTTGAACTATGGCTTGATTCTAACCAAGATTATGGAAGGATATACCGACTTAATATTTCTTTTGAGGGATTTTATCCTTATACGTAAATTGAAATTTTATTATCTTTGATTAAATGCTTGTTAATATTAAGTGGGATATACTTAAGTGATTAACCATGTCTAAGATAATATTTACGTATAAACCAGTTTTTGTTTTAGTTCCATCTTGCATGCTTGTTATATTCATTAATTGTGTGATCATGACAACACACCCACAATAAATAAACCATGAAACTGATAGAAATAAAATAAATGGTATGATCATGATCTTGTTCTATTGGTTAGTTTATCTAGTGGTTGATAAACTAACCCAAGACCTAGGGGAGAAACACCTTGAACCTTGTGAGTTCGTGTTTACAGCTTTCCACCTGTCCACCTTTGTATCTCCTTGGATTGGTTTCACCTATGTTCCTGATTTGAGCCGCCTCCACTAGCTTGGGAGCTCTATCCATTACATATGAATTTATCTCACATGCAGGTGAGGGGTAAAAGGGGTTTTTACATAAAAGAATCCTTGGGCGCGCATGCCCTACATATTAATGAGGAGATGGATCGCAGGACAAAAAATTTAATTTAAATAAATAAATTAAAAGAAACCATTCACATACAAAGGTCTTGGTCTAGCTCATGATCATCTATACATGAAACGATATTTACGTATAAATAAAACTAGCATTCAATTCTTTAATCGTTCTTGTTTAAGATAAATCACGCTCGAATCAATTAATTATCTTTAATTAATCAATCCTTTTATCTTAAATCCCTTTTCTGAATTTCCTTTAGATTCTCATCCATCATAATTTTAAACAAATAAATTCATTTGAAATTATCCTTGTACGTAACTTGTACCTTGGAGGAAACCTGGTGAGTTCCCTTTCATTTTGCAGATGTTAAATTAAACACACATATATAAAACACCTATCATGTGTTGTGCCTCAGCTTTACACCTGCAATATGGTACACGTCTCAAGGGTTTGTATAATATAATAATTAAATTTTAATAAATCTGCGTAATTTGGGTGAGTAAACGACGTGTAGTTCCGACTACACGGCTTGTACTTTTCTTCACCGTCTATCCGAAGTACACGCCCGGGGACATGGCGTGGAAATGTACTTCGGAAATTTTCGGAGTACACGATGTGTTCTTTTGGACACACACCATGTAGTTTCTGTGTTACACAGTTTCCAGCCGGGAAATCCGTGTACGGGGTACACGACCCAACCCGAACCCGAAGGGACTACACGCCGTGTTGAGTTGGACCACACGGCGTGTAATCCGGAAACCGTGTTCCACCTGTTTCTGGTCAACACACGGTGTCATAAATGACCTCAATACACAACCCGATTTGGCGGATCGGTAAATACATTGAACCTAGACTACACGACGTGTACTTCTGAATACACGCCATGTATTCTAGTGTTGTACGGCCAGAAACGTTCGGCTCCTCCGGATCAGTTCCTCTATTTTATTTTAATCAAAATTAAAAGAAAAATTCATTTCTATGAGGTGAACGAGAAACGAGGGAGGAGGAACGGATCTCGATATTCAGATTTCCAGAACGATTAAACATGAATTGAAAAAACTAAATTATTAAATGAATAAATCACCAACTAAAAACTAAATAATTATAATCAAAGATATGACCCCTATGATACCACTTGTAGGTTCCGGCCGCAGCGGAAGCACATTGGTGTGTTTTCCCAACATTAATTTTAACGTTAAACGACGTTCAATCCAAGATCCATCACGATATAAAATGCCGAATCTTCAGAGTAGAACGAAGAACGAAAAGAAAAGAAGAGTCCTGGAACCCTTGAGGAGGATCATCATATGTTGATTATAATTAATTTAATTAATTCATAAGAATTACCTTGTTGGAATTCTTTCTTTGTTGATCTGTCCGGTCATGATTCGGTGATCCATCGTTGCGTTGTAGAATCCAAGTGTAGGATTCCTCTAGTGGTGATCCACACGTGTGTCACGTATCTCCGGACATCACTGAAGGTATCTCCGAGTGCTAGTGCAGAAGAACCTTCGCTTGCGATGTCTGCCTTAGACCGCCTTGATCCGGTGGAGGATCTTGCTCTCGTAACTTGAGGGCGTTTTTGGTGGAAAGGGAATTATCTCTTGGCTTGAGAGTATTTCCAATCCGTTGTTCACAACCAAAATGGCTAAAACCCTTTTGAGAATAATGTAATTAGGATTTATAATACCTAGAATAATAAAATAAATTAATTACTCATAAGCATTTAATCATTTCATTTAATTCTTAGTAATACCTCATGTCTTAATAATGACAGTTGACTATCATTATTACTTGACATGCGTCCAATGTATTAAAATTAATATCATTTAATTAAATAAACAATATTTCTCACGAATCTCGAAAAATAAACTACACGGCGTGTATATATAAATATACATGGCGTGTACTTTTATTTTTTTAGTTTTATTTATTTTCCTCCACCATATTTATTAGACCTTGAGTAATGGCTATTTATTTATTAAATAAATGTAACTGCATTACTCGCTAATAAATATATATTATTTCACACACAATATATTCTCTCGAATAACTAGTGTCGAAATAAATGTGATCATACATCCTTGAATAATTATTAAACCACAATCGGGAATAATCTTTATTCAACTTGTTAAATTAATATTTAACTGAGATATATGGACACACTTATTGTGTGACCCTCTAGGAATCTTTCTCAGTGGTATTAGGCTGAGCCTGCCTAAACTCCAAGGTTAGCATCTAGAAACACGCCAAGGCACCCATAAAGAAAGAAGTTAACGCCGCAATGATGTGTCACCTCCTACGAACGCTTACTGTGTAATATAATCCCTTTGTCTCGATATCTCTAATCAAGCAGGTTGCATGCCAGTGCCATCAACCCATGTGCTTGATTATTCTTTCTTTGACTTCCTGGAATTGAACTTGCCCATACCTTACCATGTCCATGGATTTATTTAGGCTATATAAATTCCATCAAAGTGCCTGAGATATCTACTTCCATTATGGAACGGAAGGGACAAATCCTTTCCCGCATTATCTATTAATGCGGTATTACTCGTGACGCACCCAACATATCCTACCTCACTGCAAACATTGTGTCATCACAGTTTTCGTCAATACATCTAAGTGCGTGAGTTTTAATACCCATTAATAATAATATTAAAGTCTAAGGACCAATACACACATCCACAGATAGGAACATCCAATGACACTATGAAATGTGGATTTCCTACTGGCGGGTCTCGTTCTCATAATATCCTCCTGGATATTACCAAGGGCGCACACCATGAGAAGGTTCCTCAAAGTTTTATGAGTCCTCACCCCTAATGACCTGTATTATTTGTGTCCCTCAAATAATATCATCCGGCCATAGAACATACATTCAAGAACAGTGTTATGGCACATCCGGGTTCTCATCATAGCAGGGATCCGCTATGACCCTTTAATGAAACAGCTGTCCTTAGGACATTATCACATGACATGTCATGTAGAAGAACAGTCAAGATGTGATAAGGCTTTTATTTAATGAATAAAGTACAAAGTAGTTGGTTCTAGACCACCAACTCCAAGATAAACAATAGACAACTAACCCCAAAGAAAGAGAGTAACAAAATCCAACAACATGGATAT
This sequence comes from Viscum album, assembly GCA_963277665.1. NCBI lineage: Eukaryota > Viridiplantae > Streptophyta > Magnoliopsida > Santalales > Viscaceae > Viscum > Viscum album. Next base: position 1,001,552,137 of record OY728135.1, read on the forward strand.
AAATAAATAAATAAATAAATAAATAAATAAATAAATAAATAAATAAATAAATAAATATATATGCTCAAACCAAAGAATCCCAAATGATAGAGAAATGATATCTCCTTCTCATAACCCATCACATAAAAGAGTTCAAATAGTTCCAAAGGTCCATCAATGATTCCCAACATCTCGTGTGTCAGTCCATATAAGTAACCATATGGAGGGACCATGCCTCTCTAATATGCATCCTAGTTTATAGAGGAACAATCATCAAGAAAAGCACCCACACCCTAGTGCATCGGAGGGGGGGCACTATATGTAAGGATGAACCGCATCCTATCCGATAGGGGTTAAAACTTGATAGATAGAATAAACTCACCATAATTCCATAGGGGGTACCACTCAGTAGATAGAGGTCCTGCACCCTAATTCCATAGAGGGTAACACTCAGTAGATATAGGTTCCTCACCCTAATGCCATAGGGGGGTACCACTTTTTAGATAGAGGACCCACACCATAATGCCATAGGTATCACTGAGTAAATATAAGACCCGCACCCTAATTCCATAGGGGGTACAACTTAGTAGATAGAGGAGCCACACCCTAATACCATTGGGGGGGGGTACCACTTAGTAGATAGAGGACCCACTCCCTAATTCTATAAGGGGGTACCACTTTGTAAATAGAGGACTTAAACCCTAACACTATAAGGGGTAACACTCTAATAATCCCTCCGGATGAATACCACCATCGAGTACCACCTAAATAAGTGTCACTCCCAAAACATGTCACATCATATCCCAAAAACTACTATAGGGTCCACCATCACATTCTATATGAGAAAACACCCAGGATAGGCTACCCATTGGCCAAAATCGGAGTTCAATCGAAGGATATATGAGTGGTATAAGTTTTCTCAAAAGGAAAAGTGGGGTACATGGAATGTAAGGGAATAACATAGAATGTGGTCCCACTCTATTTCCTGGACGTGTCTCTACCTGTACAAAAATTACTAACCATGTAGGACTACACGGTGTGTAGATGGACTACATGATGTGCCTCAACCACTCAGGGTCCTACTTGTGCTATTGTTTATGTTCGTGTAAGCTTTACCATGTCCGTATACTTTGATACATGGTGTGTAAAGACCATTCCATTACTCGGAGTGTTCCAACTACTCAATCCTATGTGATCTTTGATGTACATGGCTTGCCTACCTCCATACATGACATTTTCTAGGACGTGTCCTTCTACGTGAGGTCTTGTCTGTGATTTCCACTATAAAACTTGTCTACATAGGGAGGGATACACAGTATGTGGCCTAGCCACATGATGTGTCATCATTAACTTTATCAAAACCCTAGAACAACATCCAAAGAGGCACTACATGATAGGTGTTCATCATAGTACATGTCGTGTAGTTAGGTTTTTATAGAAAGTTAGATCTTATTTTATCATTATATATCCAGACTCAAATCCTTGGTTCTCACCTTTAGGCCTCCAAAAATCATTGGAAAAGGAATTTGTTTTTTTCTTCCCTCTATTGGTCCGAAATTGAATTACAATTGGTTTGTTCAATTACTACATGCACCACACACATATCCTGTCACCTTTAATGCCTCACCAGTATTTTGATCCTCAGTGGAATCACCCATATCATGAAAATAATCTGAAATACATCCTTTATTGCTGATCCATTCATTACACATGAATCCTTCACAAATATGAGGGTATGATTAGGCTTAGTACCACCAAGAAATGTTGAACCAAGACCCTATGGGGCAATCGATGAAGAACATGAATAATGGAGGGTGAATATCACAATTGACATATGTGAAATAATCATTGGACAAGAATTCTTGGGAAACAAATATAAATTGAACATATTTGGGTGAGAAAACATGGCACAATAAGCACAAATCCAATAATAAATTGAAATTTTGTATGGGGTGCATGAAATGACTCAATTATATTGTATATCAAAGATAAAATATGATCATACTCAATCATTTAATAAATTGGGGAAGAATCCAAAAATTGACGAGCCTTACTTGGATAATGGATCATTCATTAATGATGAACATACTTTCCAATGAAGAAGAGGAGTCATTATGTTTGTAGTGTCTTGATATTCCTAGATACAAAGTTTTTTCATTGTCTGATTCTCATTCTCCAACAGAGGTGGAAGGACGCTCCTCCCAATGGTCCCAGGGTTATGTGGATAACCCTAGAGACACTATCATAAAGGAATTTTTTTAGAGGGGGGGGGGGGGGGGGGCTATGTTTAGGTATTTAATTAAATAAATAAAATTAATTATTTATTCAAATAAACACATCCTCCCATGACCTATTTTATTTGAATGCCCTATGATAACCTATTTTAGATCGTGCCTAGGGTAAAAATCACATTCCAAACTCAACTGTGGTCATGAATTTTTTATCAGAGATTCTATTTAAGAGTTATCCCATTTTCTTTATGAAACTGTGTGTGCATAATATAAAATATATTTAATATTTTTATAAAATTAATTATGAGAACACTGAGTCTCGAAATCCCATTACTCCTCAACACATAGCTCTAAAAATATATCTAGAAATATTTTAAAGTCTTATAAGGAACAAAAAAGGTCTCTACATCATTCCATCCTTCAATATTTTCATCCTCAAAAAGAAAAACTAAAAAAAATATTGGGATACTAATCCCGCATTTGTCTCTCCCACTCCCAGGAGCTCTCTTGTATCCTCTAATGCTTCTACAACACACGAACCAAAGGGATGGTCCGTCCGCACATGGTACTTTCCTATCGATCCTTGATCAGAACTAGGTGCTCCACAAAAGTTCCTCCATCGACGATGTCTAACTCACCCCAGTCAATAACATGTGTGGGTTCATACATCTATCAAATCAGTTGTGACACTTGGAATAATTCATGAACCCAATCCAACCATGGGGGTAGGTAGAGGTGGTAAGAAACTTCACCAGCCCTCCGTAAGATCTCGAGCAGTCCAATGAACCTCAAGGATAGTGTTCCTCCTCATATGAATCTCCATAATACTCATAATGTGGTGAATTTAAGGAAAACATGGTCTCCCTGCTTGAACTCCAAGGGCCTACAACATCGATCTATGTAATATTTATGCCTACTTTGGGATATCCTCATCTACTCACATATAACATAGACCTTCTCCATCATCACGTGTACCATCTCTTGATCCACAAGAGATGTTTTTCTGATGTCTATCCAGCACAAAAGTGACATGCATGGTCTCTTGTATAAAGAATCAAACTGTTTCATGCTGGTAGTAGAGTGGTAGCTATTTTTTCATGTAGAATATACCAAGTGAAAGAGATCCTCCTAGATTTAGCCAAAGTATAACACAAAAGAACTTAGCATATCCTCAAACACTTTGAAGTGCACTTAGTCTGCCCATCTGTATGGGGGTGGAAGGATCTTCTCAGCCTCATCTGGGTCTCGAATACCTCTTGTAGGCCTCTACACAACCATGATGTGAACCAAACATCCCGTTCAGATACAATTGTCAAGGTACCCCCATGAAGGAAAAAATATACTATATATAAAACTACTACAAACTCCAGCAAATTTTGCTCCTAGATAGCAATGCAGTGCACTGATTTTATGATTTGTTTGACTATTACCCAAATGGATTCATGGCCTCTCACTATCCATGGAATTCCTATAATAAATTCCATGGATATTCTATAAAATTTCTAATCTAGGATCTCAGGGGGCTACAAAAAACCTACCAATGCCTAGTGCTCAACCTTAACCTGTTGACAAGTGAGGTATCGTGAGGAAAAATCAGCCACGTTCTGTTTCATACCGGACCACCAAAACTTTCATTGAAGATATATGTACATATTTCCCACAATAGGATGTATATCCAAAGGATATTTGTGAAACTCTCACATTACCTCCTCTCACATTATGACTAGGACGACCGACCGTCCTTATAAATGGATTTTGTGATTCCCTCGTTTAGAAAATCCATCGGGTGAATATCTTGAAGATATCTTATCCAAATAAACCTCATAGTCAATGTCCCCCAACTGGGAATATATCATATATTAGAGTAGAGGTGGATTGAACACCCTCAACTGAAGAAAAGATTCACCCTACTACTCAACCAGGGCCAGCTACCAGAAATCCAACTTCTCAGACACATCCTACACCTAACCATCTTGGGAATTCCTACAAAGGGAATATTCCACCACATTGGATTTATATGAAGTATATACTATCTAAAAGTCAAAGTCCTATAGAAACTCCAACTAGAACCTTTTCCCCAGGTTTAGGTGTCTTAACTTGAAGAAATACCCGAGACCCTGATGGTTTGAGTAAAAAAAGAACTCTCTCAAAAGATAGTGCCTCAACATACCTTGATCAAAGACTACCACTACTCTCTCTAGGTCATGAGCTGAACAATTTTACTTGTGGGGTATCAATTGTTTCAACCCATATGTGATAAATACCTATCATTTCATTAACACATAGTCAATACTCTCTCTCTATGCATCACAATATACTACCTACTCCACGTCCTCCTATGAAAGTCTCAAAAAATGTAGCACTCATCATCCCCCGGCTCAAATCCTTGATGTTTATTTGGATCTACTCATTCCAGGTAAATGGTTTCCATTTCTAAATCAGGGTGTTAAAAGGGGATTCAATCATGGATAACTATGCCACAAACCTCTAGTAGTACCCCAATAAGACAAGAAAACTTTATACCTCTAACACACTCTTAGGCGGCTCACCAGAAAGAACCGCATCGATCTTCTTTGATTCCACAACTAAACCATGATCATAAATGGAATGCCCCATAAAGGTAACCTCATAAATACAAAACTAGAACTTTGAGATCTTACCACAAATCTAGTGCTCTCAAAGAAAATCTAGGACCATCCTCAAGTGCTCTGCACATTCCTTCTCTAATGCAGAGTATATGCGTATGTCTTCAATGAAGACAAAAAAAACTAATCCAAGTATAGTTGGAAGATATAGTTCATGAAAGATATAAAAATGGTGGGGGAATTCATCAAACCAAAAGGAATCATGAGGAACTCACAGTGTCCATAGTGACATCAGAATGAAAACTTCAGAATATCATCCTTCCAAACTCTCAAATGGTGGTAGACATATTTGAGATCGATCTTCGGGAAACAATTCACACCTTACAACTAATAAAATAGGTCATAAATATTTTAAAAGTTTCATGTTTTATTTACTTTTTCCTATTTAAGGTGATGATAATCCATGAAAATCCTCAATCTCCCATTTTCCTTTTTCATAAACAACACTGGAGCTTCCTAGGGGGTCAAACTGGGACTAATAAAATAATTCTCTCAAAGTTCATAAAACTGAAACAATATCTCTAAAAGATCAGTAGGGAATTATAATTTTATTTAGAAAATATTGTAGTTGTACTAGGGTGTAAGTCGATAAAAAACTCCATATTTCACCTCATAGGCTGTCCCAAAACATCCACAGAGAAGATGTCCATGAAATCCTCCATGAAAGATGGAATCTAGATGCCTGAAAATCTTACTATGCTACGGGATACACTCACCAAATGATGTGTGATGGGATATATCCTCCTTTTCATAAAACCCACTCACCCTTCTATGATATTTCTCTCTCCAACAAAGGAGAATCTCATCCCATTAGTGTGAATCCATCTGACTCATATGTGGAAATAGTCAATCAGGGCTTGAACAATGGATAACTAATTTAGACCCAAGATAAAATTATAGAGTTCCATATTGGTGACCAAAAGGTCCCAATATAACCTCTCTCCACCAATAAATAGCTCGCATTTCTATAAGATAAAATATATATAAGATTCATTCCCTGTAGGAACCTCAAGACAAAGCTGCTGGGCTAAATACTCAATTGGGAGATCCAGATCTCTCACTAGGAGTAATGTGATGAAGGAATGACTCTAAACTATGTATAATAATACTTAATAAATAGTATAATAAACATATATAATACCTTTAATCATATCATGAACCGCCGATCCATAAACATCTTATGCTTACAACTATCTGTGGCTCTGACCGCTAGCTCCCTGAGCCTGATGTGGGATGCCTGGTGTTGGTGGTGGAAGGATCTCATATCATTATCCACCACTTAAAAATATTCCTCATGGGGATACACATGCTCTTATTCTATCTCCAACTCCATATGGGTCTCCTATCAATATCTTGGGAGATCCCTAATCATGAATCTATATCTTCCATGGTGGTCTGTCAGCTATCGGCCTGTGCTCATTGGTATGTCAGGTCGATAAATCATGATCCATGTGAACTTGATCATAACATGCATAGAACTGTTCCTATCTCAGATAACTTGGTCCTATTTCTAGCCCTAGTTTTGAAAAACATTGTTCCCAAGTCTGTTAATGGGGAGGTCTCCTACGTCGAGATCCTACTGACTGACATCTGATAGCTACTGCAGATGACTCATCCCTAAAATGACCATTACCAGCTCTAATTTTCCAGAATACATCGAAAAGGTATCTCTCCATCACCAGTACCTACTCCAACACCCTTAAATAGGTGTTAATACACAAGGGAACTACATTTTAATACATATCTCTACGTATACACTGATCAAACATCCATTCTTAGAAGTTGAAACCCAGGATCATATCGAGGGAGTACCGTGTAAAGTCTATGAACCTCATAATATACTCATCCACTATTATCCCTCCCTATTGCAGCTTTATAATCTCTTGAATCTGAATTGATCACAATCATGAGGGGTATGACTCTTCATAGAACAATTACTGGAAGTAGGCCAATGAGAGTTTCGACTCATCATCCATCTATGTATCAAGAATCCACCAGTGCCCAACTACTCCATGGAAAAGGTTAGCTGCCATCACAACCACCTAATCAGTCAGTGTCTAGATAAGACTAAAAAAATAGACCACTGACTCTATCCAAACATCCACTGCATGTGGATTTGGCTCATCGCATAACTTTAGCCTCCTTTGGTGTTGGAACTATTAGAGTGCGCTAATCCTGCGTGCATCCTCAACCTACTTTGATGGTATGATCTACTTCTCAATAAGTGGGGGTGTTTCAACCTATCCACTAGGTGGAAGGATCTCACATGATGAATCTTGAACCGAGGCCTCATCACTTGTTAGATCGTCATCACAATCCAGAATCAATAACCTAGATATATGTATTCATAGAGGAATCCTTAAAATTTAATCAATATGTACCATGGTTAGATGATCATAGATGTATATATACATAATGGGGAGATGAATCAAGAAGGAAAGTAAACGGAATCAATCCTATATGATTTTTGTACCATTGATCCCTGCAACCAATGTATCAGTATAAAAAGTCAACAAGAAGGTAGTTAGTATCCTAGTGAATGGATACGTTGGCCACCCACACCATCACTATATTCCCTAGCTTGAAAGATTCACTCAAAAAACTTTGAAACTATTTGCCTAAGTCCCAACCAAATCCTTATAAGGGGAATACTCTAAACACCGTCCCAAGGAATGAACTACTCTGATACCAATCTGTCATGACCCTAACCAATAGGGCTCAAGCCTCTACTACCCCAAGCCCACCTTCATAGGCCATGGGGTGGAGACAAGTTCTAGAAGGCATAAATAATATGGGATTCCCTTTCCTAATGTACATGTATACACACACCTAACCATATCAAGGTAGAAGTGTAGAGGAATTATAATAAAAAGATGTAACATATATAGAATAATCCATGAATTTAAAAACCTCTAGGGTGTACAAGAGTATGATAGTGTAAACTAAAAAGTAAAGGAAAAAATACCCACACAAATAGAAAGATTTACCAACCTAAAAAAAATATAAAATTAATTGTTGAGAGAGCCCAACTCTAAATCTACAAGCTCCTACCACCATATGCTATCAAATGCACCAATTATATCTACGATCCTTTGTGATCACTTCCATCCAGTCTATCATCTATATAAGACATGAAATGTATAGGTAAATCCCATGAAAGGTTGATTATATACATACCAAGTAGGACTCCTCGAAATATGAAGGGGGAGTAGTAAGACACATGATAAGAATAGACAGTAGACATCTCAAACCAAAGCAAGAGAGTAAAACATAAAATGACATGGATATAGATATATATTTTATCAAACCAAAGAAGCCCAAACGAGAGATAAATGGGATATCCATCTCACATCCTAGCCCAATAAAGAGTCTAGATAGTTCCAAAGGTACATAAATGATGCCTGAAATCTTGTGTGTCATTCCATATAAGTAACCATGTGGAGGTCCCATGCCTCACCATTGTTTTGCACAGTATAGGGGGAAAAATATTCAAGAAGAGGTCCCAAACCCTATTTCCTTAGAGGGATATGGAACTATGTGTAAGGAGGACCCACACCCTATCTGATATGGGGTAAAACTTGATAGAAGATGACATACACCCTAATTCCATAGGGGGTACCTCTCAATTAATAGAAGACTCACACCCTAATTCCATATGGGGTACCACTCAGTATATAAAGGACCCACATCCTAATTACATCGGGGGTAACACTCAGTATATAGAGGAATCACAAAATAATTATACAGGGGTACCACTTAGTAGATAGAGGACCCACACCCTAAGTGCATACTAAGGCACCACTTAGTAGATAGAGGACCCACACCCTAATTCCATAAGGGGTACCACTTAGTAGATAGAGGACCCACACCATAATACCATAGGGGGTATCACTAAGTAGATAGAGGACTCACACCCTAACACCATATGGGGTACCACTCAAATGATCCTACTTGATCACTGCCATTTTTTAGTGTCGCCTAAATAAGCTTCACAACTAGAATATTTTGCATCGTATCTAAAAAACCACTATGGGAGACACCATTTTTTCCTACGCAGATAAACACTTAGGATATGCTACTTGTGGGACAAAATCAAAGTTTAATAAAATGAGATAGGATAGGTAGAAGTTTCCTTAAAAGGAAAAGGGGGTACACAACAAGTTGGGGAATGACACGACTAATATTACCACTCTATTTCCTTGCTGTGTCCCTACCAGTACATGGATTACTGACTGTGTAGCACTACTTGGAATGTAGGTGGGCTACAAAATGCACCTCATACACTTAGGGTCATTCCCATGCTCTTGGAAATGTCTATATAATCTTTCCTATGTCTATGTACTTTGGTTCATAGCATGTAAGGGCCAGGACAACACTCATCATGTGCCGCATGCTCAAGCCTATATACTCTTCAAAGTACACGGAGTACCTCCTACCATACACAGCATGTGACTGACTGTATTATCATGAAAAAGGTCCTACCTATGTTCTCCACACCATGGATTGTTTACCTAGTATGTGATACATGGAATGTGGCTTAGCCACATTGTTTTTCATCCTTAACTTTTTCAAAACCCGAGCACCACAACCAAAGGGGAACTACACGACGTCTGTTTATCATAGTACACGCCGTGTAGTTAGATTTTTTGAAGAAAGCTAGATCTACTCCTGATATTCTAGATCCATCCTCACATCCTCAGATCTTTCCTCTAGGAATCCCAATATTGGTGGAAAATTCCCCTATTTATCATTTACAGCCCTCTGATGGCTGGAAATCGAATTCTAATTTGTTTATTCAACTCCCACATGCACTGCATGCATCTCCAGTCACCCGTAATGCAACACAAGTATTCTGATACATAGTGGAATCACCCATATACCAAAAATAATATAAAATTCATCCTTGATCACCGATCTATTCATTTCATGTGAGTCTATCATGAATCTGGGGATCCAAATGGGATCGCTCTCTCCCAGCAACGTCGAACCGGGACTCTCATGGGCCAATCAATGAAGAAAGTGAATCATAGAGGGAGAGAAAAACAAGGAAAAAATGTTAAAAAGTCATTATACATGATTTATTGGCCAACATATACAAATTGGGGTGATTTTGATGAGAAAAAATGGCACAATAGATACATATCAAATAATCAACTAAAATTTAGTACGTGGGCGCATACAATGGCTCAATTCGAACATAGATCAAAGAAATAATATGATCATGATTAATCATTTAATAAATTTGGGAATAATACAAAAAATTAATGAGTCCTATATAGATATTGTATTGTTATTCGATAAAGAACTCGCTCACCAACAAAGAAGAGGGGTCATTGTGTTCGTAGTGTCTCGACCTGCCTGGATCTGGAGTTCATCATCGTCTGATTCTGATTTGCCAATAGAGGTGGAAGAATGATCCTCCCAATGGTCCCAGATTTATAAGGATAACCCCAGTGATCCTTCTATAACAACATATTTATAGGGGCGGGGTGGGGGGATAGTTTTAGGTGTTTAATTAAATAAATAAAATTATTTATTTATTCAACTAAATGTACCCGTCCATGACCACTTTTATCTGAATTCCCCACGCCGACCTATTTTAGGTAATGATTAGGGTAAAACTCACATTTTGGATTCAACTATGGTGTAATATTTATATTCTATGTTTCCATTTAATAGATATACCATTTTCTTTAAGAAACCTACACGTGAAATATAAAATATTTTAAATATTTTTATAAAATTAATTCCGGACACACCAAGTCTCAAAATCACAAGCTATATTTGTGCCTAGCTCTAAAAATTTATCTATAAATATTTCAATTGCATACAAGGAAAAAATAACTTCTATACACAATGAATCATATTCATAAGTTACATAAAGATTCATTCAAAGTCATAGAGTTATATGAGATTGAAAAACTCTACATAAGTAATCCTAGAGCAACAAATATCCAACCCTATTCACTTTTATAGAGATGTAAAGACTCCAATAATTTATATGGTTGAACCCGAATCCCCAATTCTAACAAAATAAGATTTTAGGAAATGATTTTTTATTTCAAAAATGTTTAATTTCTTTGATATCTTGCACTGCATGCAACACTTTGTCTTAACTAACCATAATATAATATTAATATTAAGATTTAATCATAACCGTCATGAAATAGATGTCAAACTTGATGGTATGAATAGGAATAAACAAATTTTAAAAATTATTTATAATGTTTTTAGATAAATAAAATATATTTATAAATATGTACTTAATTTTGGGTAATTATTTTATATACTTATAAAATATATTTCTTCTAAAAAATTGATTTTCATTAATTTTTGGGAAAAATAATAAAAGATATTTTTTTACAATTTTAGAAAATTAATTTTAAAAAATTAAATTAATTTTTGGAATAAAAATGTCAAAATTAAATTATGGTTAATTTTTTTAGAATTTTCTAAAAATATTATTTTTTTGATGAATATTGAAAAATATTGTTTTTTATTAAAAAATGGATTTTTGTTCCATTTATTTACAATGTTACATTTCATTTTAAGATGATTTAAAATTTAAATCAGTTCAATTATATTGTTATTAATCCAAGTTGTGTCATTGGATTCAATTTCATGTTGAAAATTGATTTTAAATATTTTAATACTTTTCAATGTTTTTTTTGGAAAATCGGGTTTTCATCGAATCAGTGGGTTTTACTTTAAATTTTATTTTTAGAATTATATGAATTGAATTTTTAAATATGGATTAAATGTTTGTAATCATCATAATTAATATCATATAATAATATCAACTTAATTTTGGATTATAATGAATTGTAAAAATCCTAAAAATTAATTACTATAGTTAAAGTTAAAATGAGTTTACATCGGGGTTTAACTAAAAAGATAAGGGATGAACTTACCTAAAAATATTCTCAATTTCCATTTTATTGCCCTATTTAGACATTATATAATATTAGGTTTTATAGTGAGTCATTTTGGATTCTTGTGGAATGTGTAAAACATGGTTATGTCCTTTTCATTTCAAAAATTTCAAGTATATCCTCTCCCCCATTTATAAAAATGTACCCCTTCTCTTCTACTCTTCACACTTCCATAACCTTTTGGTTTAGAAAATTCCAACAATAATCCATTCCTTACTTCAATACCCATGTACCAGAGGCCTTATTTTTATCAGGAAACCATCATAAGAAGGATTTTTATGCAATCCTATGGAGGTTTTCTGAATAATAGGCATCATTATTAACAAATAAGTTTTATTATATTTTGAATTACAACACCATAATATATTCATCATGTAACACAACAAGATTTTAAAAACTATTTTTATTCCATAAATGATATTTTATATTAATAAATGAAATTAAATACTATTATTGGAATATATTAATTAAATTTATATATTATATATTCAATCAAATATTTTTAGATTCATCCAAAATATTTTTAGAGACGTAAGATAAGAATAAAATCAATTTTACACATAAGAAGGCTATATTTTTCTAAACGTGGGTTTTAATGCCTTTTAACGAGATCTTGTTTTGAATATAAATTTTGACACTTATAAATTATATTTGACAAAATGAACTTTATTTTTGAAAGAGTAATATCAAAATTCACTTTGATTAATTTTTTAGTATTTTTCTGATATGTTTTATTTTTGATGAATAGTAATGTGACCGTTAAAATAATAATGCAACCATTAAGAATAGTAATGTGTCCATTAGAAGATTAACCTCACCTATTAAAGTATAAATAAAATTTATGAATATTATAAATGTTAATATGATATTATTATATCATAGTATAAGTAATATAATATTTTTAAAATAATTAATTAAGTATTGGTATTTTTGTAATTCATAAATTTTTAATTACAATTTTATAATTAATAAATTATTTAAAAGAAAATTTATTTTCATAAAATTTAATCGTAAATTAATATTTTTTATCTTATTATTTTAGGATAATTTTATGAGACCTTAGTTAATTTTTCAAAGTGTTATAAAATCAATTATAAATTTAAAATATGCATTTTTAGAGTAAATGATGATTTCAATTAAAAATTAATTTTCTCATATATAGAAAATTATTTTTATAAAATGGATTTCATTTTTAGATTATAAATTCCAAAAAAAATTTAGGGTGATCTTTTCATATTTTTTTAAAATAATTGAATTTTTTGTGAATAGTAAATTACGAAAATTTATGATAAATGTTAAATACATGAATTATTGAGTCATTGGTGATTAATGAATGATGTAAGCCCATAATATCAAACTATTATTCATTATTTTAATATATTTGGTGATAATTATCAAACTATTCATAGTCTTGAGACAAAATAATAAACAAATGAATAAAATATTCAAAAAACACCCTTCTCCTCCACTATAAATAACATCCCTCACCACACATTTTCCTCACACCATAAAAGATTTTAGACTTGTAAAATTTATGCCAAATAATCTTCCCAATCACCTATAAAACTTATAGTATCCTTTTTTATCAAAAAAAATACCAAAACCAATCCCCTTAAGGAGGTTCTCAAGGAGGAGAATTCAAGAGGTCAAAATCCTCTTTCTTTTCTTTTATTTTCTTTTAAATTTCTTTAATTTTCTTATCATTCCCTCATATACCCTTTACAAAGAGACAAAATAACTCTAGTATCATTTATATAATATAATTATATCATTTTAATATAATCTATTATCAAAATCCTTTCTTTCGTTCTCTCTCTCTCTTTTATTCTATAAATGAAAACATCACCCGTGATGTGTTAATTTACCGACATCATGAATGATGCATTTTTATTTTTCATCAATGCCTTAAATTATGGTCATAAAACCATTTTTATGGTTAAATAAATTATATTATTTTTATTACATCCTATTCAATGTTCTCGAACCATTATATACACATGAAGTTAATTAATAAAAGAAAACTAGTTTGAAATGATTGAAAAACTTCCAAAATAATCTAAACGATTACCACTAATGTCTTATGTAAGATTCATCCTCACCCAAAATATTATATAACAATTTAATATTTTTTATATTAATTAGTAACATATAAATTAAATTATTGATATCAATTCCCATTTAAATTAACTTCCATATTCGTATACAAGTAAACTGATCATGAAAACCAAGGAAACAAACACTCCCGAATGATAAAATTATATATCATAACTCACCAAAAATACCATAAATTAACTTAATAAAATTATAATAAATAAAATAAATGTTTATATGTTATGAATTAAATTATTAATTAATCTAATTTTATTATCCACGACGTTAATTACAAGTGTAGAACACTTTCAGACATAAAGAAGGGTTTTCTAATCCCACTTTTATTTATGTGAGATATGTATTATTAACTAATATTTATTGTCTGTGGTGTATGTATACTATCCTTGATGTATCAAATAATTAATATCTTTATCTTCATGGTATTAATTTTTTTTATTTTATGATCCTTAATTTTATGGGGCATATGGTTTGACTGTTTGCAAAGTTGTAAGGGATTCTACCCAAACCCCCATTTTTTCCTTCGAGTTACTCTTTATCTATATTTACTCCAATGTAATGCTTCTTTATTTTTGTGTAATTATTCTAAATTATATTTATATGTTATAAAATCATATATCCAGATCATACCATTCTTATTTTATGGGGAAATACATATTTTAAAAAGGTTCTCTTCTCAACTCTTCCCGATATGCAAGACTACTTAAAAGGAACTTCTCAATTTCTTACCCATTTTCATGTATCATACATAATCTATTTTAATATATAGATATTTTTTATAAAATAAATAATTTTATAAAAAACTATCTTTTTTCATTTCTGGTTTTATACAAATAATTATTTCTTTTTTTTAAATACTCTTTAATATTTTCCTTAAACCGCATTAAAGAGGATCATTTCTAAAGTTTCTTAAACAATATTTTTACATTTTTCACTTCAGTTGGACATCATTTATGCCTAAAATATAATTTAATTTCCATTACTTTTTTTCCATGATATATACATGGTTACAATCTGATTTTATGAAAAATACAAATGATTTTTTGAAAAAACTCTTCTTTCCAAAGTAAAAAAGGGATTTTCTCATCTCACTTTTACTTCTGTGAGATATATCCGTTTTTACCACTTATTCCAAGCATGTGTTGTAAGTAATACCCTATGATATATTAAATCATGATTCCTCTTATTCTTATGATATTATATGTTTTATTTCTTCATAGGTGTTAATAATTAAATGTTTTAAAGTGGTATAGGACACTTTGGAATGTTTATAGATTATTTTCCTAAATAATTTATCAATGATTTTATTCGAGTATTTTCATCTATGATTATGATTCAAATATTTAAAATTTCTATGGGACACTTTTATTTATATATATATTTTTATTAGACTTACGAGGAATTCATTGCTCTTAGTAAGTGACGTACATGTCCCACTATAGCCCTCGATGCATCGGTAGGTCTCATGAGACAAAAAGAAATGGATTTTGGTTGAGGCCTTGTCAATTTATTTTCAGAAGTCTTAGATGAGCCCTCTGCGGTATGTTTATGATGTTTGAAATATGAATCCCCTTATTATAATACTAGTAATTGATAAATCATGTGATTATTCAACTATTAAAATATCCATTGTTAAGTTTTATGTGATTATTTGTATGGAATTATTTATTCAGATTCTATTCATGCCATATTATGCACAAGATTATGATTTATTGGAATGAGTTTTTGTTATTCACGTTGACTTATTTTTATATTTATTATATATTTTACTATATTTTTTACCCTTATTGAGCATCTGAACTCACCCCTTTATTATGTTTTATTTTTTCCTTTAGATGCAAAGATGTATATTATGAATGACTTTTAGGGATAATCTAGGAGTTACAGATGTTTTAAAAGGAGTTTCTATGTTTTTTTACTTTCATGTTGTAATGTAAAAATTATGTATGTATCTGGTTTTCCAAAACTACTAAACTATTTGTTCCTTTAGGAAGTGAACACTTGTTCAATTTACTAATGTAATAAATTAAGGCGACTCTAGGGCACTGGAGTTGGGGTCTTTACAGTTGGTATTAGAGAAAGATTAGTAGAATCCTTGGAAACTAGATTTATAAAACATAGATTAGGGAAAATAACCCTAATATAGAATTTGAGGATAAAAATATAAAAACATCATAGAATTTTTTGTAAGGTAGAGATTATGTGGGTGTTCCTAGAAATACATCACTATCTGGATACTACAAGTGGACGTAGTTCTGGAACAATTGGACCTACGGGTAACAACTCTGACATGGTGTCCTATGCCTGACTCTGGATAACCTTGTATGTGAAAACAAGCCTTACTATTCACCTAGTTTGACACTCCATGGGGATATGATTTGGATAATTCACATTTTCTTTATAAACCATTATGAAGGATTTAAAAGTAAACATGTCCCCAGAGAATCCATGCTTATGATTATGATATTAGATACACATAAAATTTTCAATTTATATAAAGTATTTAACTAGTATTGGGATTATAAATTATGTTTTATAATGTTATGATATAATCTAGTGTATTACATTGTTTAGAAATGGTACCTATAGAAAGGAATGAGAACCTCATCAATACACATAATCCAAAGAGTTAGAATAATCATTTCTTTGATGGGTTTAAGCCAGTATATCGAAAGGGAACTAGTCTCTCAAAATTTCTCATCATATGAGGAGATGGTATATTATTATAAAAAGAAGAGGAAAGAGTTCTATAATTATTATGTTTTCAGAAGGAATCAAGAGAAGAGAATGAAAACTATGAAAAAGATAGATAAAGGGAATTAGTGGAAGAAATATTTTTCCACGTGTAATAATTATATAAGGAAACACCTTGGTATATTCTTAAGAGGTAAATAAGTTTGCTTCAAGTGTGGATAAAAATGCCACCATACTCATTATTTCAAGAGAAGGAAAGAATATTTCAATATTCAATGCTTAAACTATAAAGATATGGGTTACTACGCAAATGAATGTCCCAAGCATCAAGAGAATATAGATCAGAAGAAGCAACTAAATCGTGGTCAAGCTTATGCTACTAACTCGGATGAAGAGGAATGATTAGTATACTATGTTTGGATTCAAGAGTTATGTTATTTTATTATTTTATCAGTAATTACCTATTTATAAGATTTATGATATGTATAAGGATTGTACTGTGATACTTCTTCTTTAAAGAATTGGAAGCATGAGATGAATAATACCAGTAATCAAGAGAATTGATTATGTTGTAGGAAGATATTTTTGAAAACACATGACTTAGGAAATATAACCCTACATAGGTGTTTGATTTTTGAGATAATAATAGATAAATGTTTATGGGAAAGTATTGGTGACCATGAAGGTGGTTAGTGTAATAACCCAAACTTTTATCAATGCAGTTTATCCCTTCTTATAGTAATATCATATAGTATAATAACATAAAACCACATTAGAAAACAAAATTCAAAATCATCCTTAAATGAACTACTAAATTATATGTGTCCTTGAAACATAATTTTTCCACATATGTGATTTCAATTTTGAAAAGCTGATATACACGTTTGCGATCGACAAGCTATTTGGAGTCTGATAGGAAAAAACTAATTTTTTTTGTGAATAATAACATACCTTTATGAATAGTGATGTTACCCTTATGAATAGTAATATGAACCTTATGAATAGTAAATCATCCAAGTGAATAGGATCCTTACCAATGATAGTATAAATAAAATTTATCTATCCTATAAGTGACAATATGATATAATTATATTATAGTGTCAGTATTATCTGTAAGTCATGAATATATAATTATTAATTTAATAATTTAAAAGAAAATTTATTTTAATAAAACGTAGTCATAAAAAATTATTTTGATGTCTTATGATTATATGATAATTTTATGAGACCTTAATTAATTTTCCAAATTGTTAGAAAAGAAGTTTTAATTTTAAAATTTATATTTTTCATGTAAATTATTCTAATAATTAAAAATTAAATTACTCTTATTTAGAAAATTATTTTCATAAAACGGAATTTATTTTTGAATTACACACATGAAAAAATGTTTAGGGTGATTTTTTTGGATTTTTCTGAAATACTTTAAATTTTGGTGAGTAGTGAAATTTGATAATTTAAAAATATGCTAATTAATTGAATTTACTCATCATGTTTGAGTTATAGCTAATTAAATTTTCCATTGGTTCTAAATCACATGCCCTATTAACATTATTTAGTCATGGAATCATCACTATTTATTTTCTTGAGGGAAATTAATAAACTAAAGAATTAAATATTCAGAAAACACCCCTCCCCTCCATTATAAATACCACCCCTCACAACCTCATTTACTCACACCTCTCAAGATTCAATTCCTGTAAAAATTCTACCCAAACCTCTTCCTTATCCCCTCCACCACGTCTAGGATCTCTTGGTCTCATCAAAATACGAAGACTATGTTCTTAAGTGGGATCTCAAGAGGAAAATTAAAGAGGTAATTCCTCTCTCTTTTCTTTCAATTTCCTTTCAAATTTCCTTTCTTCTATTTTATTATCCCCAACTTATCTTATCCAAATTTCATGATAAATACAGTATTATTTATATACTATTATTATATCATGTTAATGTAATATTATTCATTAAACTCTTCCCTCTCTCTCTTTTATTTTTAAAAATTAAATCATTGTCTGTGATGTGTCAATTTTCCATCATCGTGGGTGATGCACTTCCATTTTCCTTCAACAACTCCAAGGATATCAATAAAAACATTAAATGGTTGAAAATAAATTTTAATATTTATTTTTAACTCCTCTTATGTTCTAAAAAAACATTTATACAGAATAAAAAATGATAAAACAAAGCATGTTCATTGTGATCCAAAAACCGTCCAAATTAACCTAAAACGATCATCATTAAATTTTATCTAATGATTCATCCTCATGGTATATAACCAACTTCATTATAAGATAATTTAAAATATCTTAATATCATTAGTAACATGTAATATAAATTATATATTTTTATCCATGTTCTACATGAACTTCCATTCATGTGTACAAGTTAACCGTTCACAAAAACTAAGAAAAAGAACAACCCCAAACAATAAATTTAAACTCCATAACTAATCCATATGACCATAAAAGAACTTAATAAAGACATAATGAACCATATTTATGTATAAAAGGTTTTGTAATTGTTAATTAATGAATATAATGTCATTATATAGGACATTAATGTGAATAAAGTGTTCATACACAAGGTATGAGGAATTCTCGAACCCAACCTTCTTTGTTTGGGGTTTCCCTATTTCACTCCATTTTCAGTATGGTTATTACTTAAAAATAATTTCTTATTCATTATAGTACCTTTTCTGGGATATACATGTTTCCCAATGGAGTTTATGTGAAACACAATTGTTTACAAAAGAACTCTTCTTTCAAAAACACACCTTTTACTTGTTACTCAAGGTTGATGGTTCTTTTATCAAGTTTGTTTTTCCCTCTTTCATTTGGGAACCCAAAGTTTATGCATTTAGGATTTATGAAATTAAACCCATTAATTTCCATGATTTATTTATGTCTAATATTGATATACTTTCTATGTGGAATTCATGATAAAGTTAACATTATGATGTAATGGGTACACCCAGAATTATATAGTGCAATGTTGATGTTATAACATGACGGTTGCCCCCAGAATTATACAATGCTCCAATTCATTGGGTAATGTGATGAATCTCACGAGTTAAAGTGAAATATGTGTAAATATGATTATATCTTTGTTCATAACTATGTGAGGTAGTTAACCACTGAGACATAAGGTTTCATTTTTATGTATTGCCACTTTTCATGCCTTTTATTATTTCTTCCTATCATGTTTATGATACTATGCCTATGTTATGATGATAATGATTACTCTCACTGCATGTTTTATTATCTCATGTTTTTATCCTCTTACTGGGATTTTATCTCGCCCTTTTTATGTATATCCTCGGGTGATTACATGTACTAAGGTTAACTCAAGGGATAATAAGAAGCTAGAGAAGAAGAAATTAAATAAATGTTTATGTTTTATGTTGTAAAAGTTATGTATGGTCCTAGTTTTCCCAATAAACTACACCTTTGGATCCTCATAGTGTAATGTTTTTATGTTGTTTATCATTAAAATTATGTAAACATAATGTAAGAAAATCATGGTTTCTATAGTTTGCATCAGAGGAACAATGTAGTTAATTTGGGAATTAGAATTAGGGAACCTTAGTGAAATCCATAGTATGAGAATAAGTATACGTAAGCACACAAGAATATTTTCTAAACATACGGATCATGTAAAATATTATTTTAGTGTTAATAGCGCAAATGAATAATTATTTACTCATGAATTTTTGACTCATGTTTTCTTGTAACCTTTTCTATTTTAGAAAATGGCGGGAACTAGGAGAAACCAGGCCAACAACCCATACAAGGGACAATGCAACAATTTCCTGAACAACATCCCCCATTATTTGGGATGTGGAATTCAAAACTTCATAGAGATTCTTACCTTGTTATCTTAGGTTATGAATAATAACCTGAATAATGTGGAACTTACTCCTTCACCTAAGAGGGAGAAACTAGCCGTTGAGTGATTTATACAAAAATGACCACTGATGTTTAGTGGATCTTTCGATCCACTTGTTGTGTAATAGTGGGTCAACTCAATAGAGAATATATTTTATGTTATTCACTATTTAGAGATATATAAGGTGACTTTGGCCATTTATTGTCTCGATGGAGAGTCCGACCAATGGAGGGATTTGATTAATAATACCAAGTTGAGAGGAAAAATTGAATAGATGAAGTGGGAAGACTTTAAGATAATGTTTCTTAACAAGTATTTCCCACAAAATCTTTATATGAAGATGGTGAGAGAATTAATAGAGCTAAAGAAAAAGTATGGAGAATTTTTCATGGAATAAGAAGATAATTTCACAAGGATTTCAAGGTATTCTTTGGGATTTGTTATCAATAATGATATAAAAATTGATAGATTATTTAGTGGTTTACAAGCACAACTTAGAAAGGATCTTTAAATTCAAGACTTTGGTAGTTATGAAGATGTTGTTTTATGTTCTATCAAAGTGGAGATGAAGTTTGGAGAATGGTCCCATGGATATGGTGATAAGAAACTAAATATGGAGTTTCATGCTGGAGGATTTAATGAGAAAGGTGGAAAGAAAACTCAACCACCCACATGCTAAATATGTGGGAAGAAGCATCATGAGAACTGCCTAAAAGGTATGGGGAAATGCTTAAAGTGTGTAAGATAAGTCTACCAAGCTCAAGAGTGTCGAAAATACATGAGAAGGCAGGAGAATGTGGTGGAGGAATGGAGAGAATCACCCATGGTCCAATGGTACAACTGTAGGGAGAAAGAGCACTATGCAAGATAGTTCACTAAACCTTGAGACCTCGAGGGTAATAAATATCACCAACCATCAAATCCAAAGGATAAATGGAAGACTTATACCATCACTAATGCGAATGTGGAGCAATAATATGAAGTCATAAAAGGTAAAATTATTATTCACTTAGGAATGGAAAAGGTATTATTTTATTATGGTTCTATACATTCCTTTATATCTTGCAAGTTTGATAGAACTATTGAATCTAAGCCCCAAAACCTTGAAGTAGAGATATCTATAAAAAACACCAAGTGGTGAAATCATTACAACCCAAGTGTTGGACTCTTTCCCTGTTGAAGTATGTGGGAAGATTCTTCCAACGAATCTCAGGATACCTTCCTTGGTGGAATTCGATGCTATACTGGGGATGGATTGACTCTTTTTTTATAGAGAACATATAAACTATTTAAAAAATGAAATATATTTTCATATTCCATACCATCCCATGATCTTATAAAAATTAAAGGAAGATCATGAATCTCCTTTGAAAAATCCTTCAATGGTGTGGGTGTTGACTCCCTATGACGAGGCACACCTTACTCAAATGGCCGAGTCAAAGGAAGTTATCCACCTAGGGGAAATTCCCATCATGAGAGAATACAATGATGTATTTCCTGAAGAGTTACTCAGAATACCACTAGATCATGAGATAGAGTTCCCAATATAACTCGTACCTGAAGCTACTCCTATCTTTAAGTGTCCCTATAGAATAGATCCTATCAAGATGGAGATGTTAAAGAAGTAGCTATGAGAGAATTTGAAAAAAGGGTTCATATGCCCTAGTGCATCACCTTGGGGTGCACCAATTCTCTTTGTGAAGAAGAAGGATAGATCAATGCGACTATGTATCGATTATCGAGAACTCAACAATATCACTATAAAGAACATGTATCCTTTTAAAAGGATTGATGACTTATTCGATCATCTATGAGGATCTCATTACTTCTCAAAGGTGGATCTTCATTTTGGATATCATCAGCTAAAGGTGAATAAGGAAGATATTCAAAGGACTGTCTTCTGTACAAGTTATGGGAACTATGAGTTTCTAGTGATGCCATTCAGACTTACTAATTCCCATGTGATATTCATGTATTTGATGAAAAGTGTCCTTAGACATTACGTCGAAAAATTTATGGTAGTGTTTGTCATTGATATTCTCATCTAATCCAAGAGAAAGGAGGGACATGAAGAACATCTAAGAATTTTTTTATTGACATTGAGGAAGGAGAAGTTTTACACCAAGTTCAGAAAGTGTGATTTTTTGATAAAGACAGTTACATTATTGGGACATGTGATCACAAGTGAGGGAATTTGTATTGATCCTTCAAAAACAAAGGTGATTAAGGAATGTTCCATATACTTTAGTGTCATTGAAATCCATATTTTTCTTGGATTATCTAGGTATGACCAAAATTCTATGAGAAATTTCCCATGATTCTCAAGCATGATAATTAAGTTTCTAAGGAAAGGGGTAAAGTATGTCGGGATGGAAGAATGTGAGGAAGGCTTCAAGGAGCTAAAAAGAAGGATGGTCACTACACATGTACTCACATTACTATAAAGTGGAGAAAGTTTTGTGATATACAGTGATTATTCAAAGAAAGGATTGGGTTGTATACTCATGAAAAATGATAATGTAATAGCCTATGCCTCACGACAGTTGAAGATCCATGAGCAGAACCACTCGACACATGATCTGAAGCTAGCAGCTGTGATTTTTTCTTTGAAAATTTGGTAGAACTACCTCTATGGTGAGGAGTGTGACATATATACTGATCAAAAGAGCCTAAAGTATTATTCACACAGAAGGATCTCAACATGAGTCAAAGGAGATAGTTATATCTAATAAAAGACTATGATTTATCTATTCGCTATCATCCTGGTAAAGCAAATATGATAGCTGACGCTTTTAGTAGAAAAGAACCTAGGACTCTATCCATGATGTGGTTTGAGAAAGGCCCTATATTCATGGATATGAAAAGGATGGATTTGGAAATCATAATAACTGGTAATACATCCTACCTTTACCAAATGATTTCCCAACCATCTATCCAAGAAAATGTTAACGAGGCCCAAAGGGATGATATGTAGTTACAAAATAAGGTGAATGATGTAAAGGAAGGGAAGCTGCAAGAGTTCCATATTGATGAGGATGTTGTGATTTAGTTTGGAACAAGACTTAGTGTGCCTTAATTACCTGGGATAAAGAAGGATCTATTTTATAATGCACATAGATCACCTTTCTCTATCCATCCTAGTAGCACCAAGATGCACTGTGATCTATAAGAACACTTCTGGTGGGGAAACATGAAGAAGAAGATTGCTGAATATATCTAAAGGTTCTTGATATGTCAGCAAGTTAAAGAAGAGTGACAGAAGTCCAAAGGGATGACAAAACCATTGTATATACCAATGTGGAAATGAGATAATGTCACTATAGACACTGTTATGGGTCTCCCGAATACATCCAAAGGAAATAATGCGATATGAGTTATGGTGGACCGACTCACTAAGACTGATCACTTTATTGCTATTCAGGAAGATATATTGCTTGAGAAACTTGAAAATTTGTAAGTAAAGGAAGCGGTGAGACTACATGGGGTTACAATCTCGATTATCTCTGATCATGATCTAAGGTTCACATCTAAATTCTAGAGGAGTCTTCAACATGCATTGAGTAATTAATTGAATTTCAACACGACCTATCACCGCTAAAATGATGTCCAATATGAAAGTACTATTCATATGCTTGAAGATATGTTAAGATCATGTTCTTTAGAATTCAAATGTGGATGGGATCAACATCTCCCTTTGGTTGAGTTCTCATACAACAATAGCTTCAACTTAAGTATTCAGATGGCTTCATATGAAGCTTTTTATGGAAAGCGATGTAGAACTTCAACCTGTTGGTATGAAGTTAGAAAAAGAAAGATACTTGGACTTGATCTTGTATAAGAGATGGATGAGAAGGTTCATGCCATCCAAAAATAGATTAAATCTGATCATAGGGGAAAAAGAGCGATGTTGACAACTGTAAAAGGAAATTGGAGTTCGACATTTGAGATAAATTCTTCCTTTGAATATCACTATGGAAGAGAGTCACTGGTTTGGAATGAAAGGTAATCTAAGCCCAAGGTGCATTGTCCCCTTTGATATCCTTGATCACATAGGGGTCATGGCCTATCGGCTCGTACTTTCACTGAATATGGCTCTAGTTCATGATGTGTTTTAAGTATCACTCCTGAGGAATTACATACCAAATCCCTCACATGTACTGAAATTAGTGGTGGTACAACTAGAAGATGTTGAAAGTGGGTGCCCTAGATCCAACTTGTTTTGTACTTTGATTACTGCTACATGTATTCAGTTTGTTTTATACATGTATTTATCTTGTCATAATAGTGTAGATACTTCTGCATCCACTTTATTAATGGCAATGTCCTTAGATTACCTGTCACATCAAAATGGTTATAGCAGGTCCCGGGATATAATGAGAACCCTGAAATTCCATGACAGTAATCTTAAAGTAACGTCCTATGGTCCAGTTACATCATTATGAAAGGACACATATGATGTGTGACCATCAGGTGCTGGGGGCTCATAAGCATTGAGACTTCATCTCATGAAGTTCGCACTTGATGATCTCTAGCTAACGAGATCATGAGGACAGACCCGCTTAATAGGAACACCACATGTTTCTGGTGTCATTGGTCGTTCCTATCCACGGACATGTGTAATGGTCTCCTGACTTGAGATTATTATTAGTGAATGCCATTTAATTACGTACATTTGATATAAGGCGAAAACCATGGCGACAAGTCATGGTGAGGTAGTTTATATTGGGTACGTCATTAATGGCATGACATTGATTGAATGATCGAGAAAGGATTTGTCACTTCCAAGTTTAGGAAGAGATATCATGGGCCTGGTTGATTAGGATGGTTTCACCTTCATTAAATCCATGGCCATGGTAGTGGAAGGTAAGACCGTCCGGAAAAATCAACGAACAAATTAAAGCAAATGAAGAATGATGACACTGAGTATGCATTCTGCTTTATTGAGATATCGATGACAAAGAGATTAGATTACACAGACTATGTTCGTGGGAAGGCAGTCATTGCATTGACTTTGCCTTATCTCTATAGGGGCCTCGATGGGTTGCTAGACCCCGCTCTAGGTCGGTGATATTATTCACTACTATTGAGATAAGGGCCTAGAGGGTCACACACAACAGCGCTTTGACAATCTGCCCTATTCTGATGAATAGGATTATAGGATTTGGTGGGCCCCACTACGAGGTCTGGGTTTTATCCAAGTCCTATCGATCACCAAGTAATAAATAAATTCTTTTATTATTCATGTTTGGAATAATTTGATGAATTTATTTATAACATGTATTTACGAGTGATTAAGTAAATACATAGATAAATGTTAATCGGACAGATATTTATGTCTTGGGTTTGATTAATTTTATCAGGAGGTGCGGGCCGAGTTAAACTCATGTTTATCACGTAATATGTATATATATATATATAATTATATATATATATTGCAATTTAGTGATAAATAATAAATATTATTTATGGAATAATTTAATTTGTCATAAATAATTATTTATAATATATATATAGTGAATGTTTAATACGCAGGGGCCGGAAACCCTTACCCCGTATAATAGATATTCCCTATATATATTTAAAGAGTGGCTCTTCCCTATAGACTATTCATCCGTTGGAATTGAGAGCCTCTCTCTCCTCTTGAGTTCTAGAGAGAGACTCTCTCAAACTAGCAAGTTCTTCAAGTTCCGCCTTCACGGATCGAAGATGCTAGTTTTGTGGTGATAATCGCTGCGTCGAAGTGTGCGTCGAAGATCCGTGCTAGCACCTGGATCTTGACGAACGACGGCATGCAGATTTGCAAGGCGTGTGTGGACGATCTAGAGGGCTTCGTCGTTGGAGTCTTCGAGCAATGATCGCCGGCGTCCCGCACGTCAATTCTGAACAAGGTAAATGTTCAAGTTTATTTTTGTGCTCCTAAATAACCTTGCGAGATTCTCAGACCAAGCCGGGACACGATCACCGGAGCTGACAAAGTTATGTCACTCCGGTGAAGCAAATTTTTTTTAAAATACCGGCCCACAGGCTTCTGCTGCGGAGTCCTGGAACCCAACAGTGGTATAAAAGGGAGCGCAAGGTTTTTCTGAGTCAAAAATATTAAATTGCATTAAATTTAATTCCGGGGTGTTAAAATGGTTCATTCGGATTCGACCGCGCGTCATTTCTACTTCGAATGATCAAGATACGATCATTTGAAAATTTTAATCGGATCGACGTTGCAAGTTCTTGATCGTTTGATGTTATTTCTCAAATTCAGATAAACATCAAAAATATATTTTATTATAATTTATAATAAATATTTATTATATTTTATAATAAATTATATTATAATAATAAAATATAGAAAATATTTTTCCACAAAAGTGTGTGAAAAAATTTTTATAATAAAAGGAGGAGACCAAGACTTGGGGTCTTCCTCCTTTTGTTTATAAAAAAAAGGGAGTGGAAAAGACCCAAAAATGGGGTCTTCTCCTTTTTTTTTTAAATAAAAAAAACAAATGGCTGGACATTTGTTGTCAAAAAAAAGTGGTGGAATGGGGAGGAAGACCCTTACGGGTCTTCTCTCCTGCGGCGCACTAGGGGAGGCCGAAACCCTGGGCCTCCCCTCCTCCGGCGGTCCAGCACCACGGCGCACCAGCGCCGGTCTTCCCTGCGGCAGACCGACCTCGCGCAGGACCTCCCAGCGCCGGACCCTCCTCGCGCCGGACCTCCCCTCACGCCGGACCTACCCCGTGCCAGACCTCCCTGCACCGGACCTCCCAGCGCCGGACCCTCCTCACACCGGCCTCCCCTCCTCCAGCGGTCCAGCACCACGGCGCACCGGCGCCGGCCTCCCCGCGGCGGACCGGACCTCGCGTCGGCTACCCCGCACCAGACTTCCCAACGCCAGACCTACCTCGCGCCGGACCTCCCAGCCCCGGACCGACCTCACGCCGAACCTCCCTGCACCGGACAACCCTCGGGCCGGCTTCCCCACACCGGACCGGACCTCGAACTGGCCTTTCCTTCGCCGGACAGCCCTCGCGCCAGCCTCTTTTTCTCCGGACGCGGTCCGCGTCGGACCGGCTCCATCCGGCCGCCCCGAACCATCACTGGAGCAGCGGGCTGTCGGGAGATGCAACTGTCGCGGGAAGCGCTAGATGCCGCGGTCACGCCGCGGTCACGTCGTGGTCACGCCGCGGTTACCCTACGGTCACGCCACGGTCGCGCCGCGGTCACGCCGCGGTTCCAGGACGATATCCCGCGGCGGTACGCAGACCCGTCATACTACTCTCCGGTTAGAGGTAACCTGCACTGAATTAATTTTAATTAATTTATTTTAAATTAAATTAATTGAATTTAATTTAGGGGTTTAGATTATTTTAATCCAAGAATATTAATTTAATTTAAGTTTAGAATTAAATTAATGGTTTAATTTAATTTAATTTTAGAATTAAAATTAAATTAAACAAATGGAACTGATAAAAATAAATTATTTGAATTTAATCAAATTCATTTAATTTATTAAAACACCCTCGCATAATTTAAAGTTATTGCAATTTAAATTTATTGCACGATTACCCCGACTGGTCTTGAGCTTTTGACCGACCTGTGTATGTTTGTCATGTATGTATTTATTTAATTATTTATTCAATGCGTGCGATGATTGTAATATTTAATTAGATAAATGACAGTCTGCGAATCGTCTTTTAATTCAAATATGTATAAGGGCCTGTGTGTCCATTTCACCACTTGTATTTTGTACCCCAGACCCCCTCTCCTACGTGCGAGTATATTTGTATTTATTCGATGACGATCCGAGGGAAGACCCCGCCAAAATGAGGCGGTAGTTCAGACAGGAGTTGGACGCTTTTCACTGGGGCCAACAGTGACACGAGTCTTGTATTGACTTAGGTACGGGTGCCCCTAGGTGATGATTGATCAGTTAATGATCAATCATTATAGAATGCTCAAGACCAGTCGGAATGCTTGATTTACTTTATGCACAGTTTATTATTTTTATACGACTGCATGATTATTGCATGATCACATAGGATAGTAAACAAGAGAAAATGCATAAAGTTATGACGAATAAATACTCTTTTGAATGTTCAGTTGTGAGCATGACAACCTAGTTTGAACATAATAAATAGAAAAGGGATTATATTCGTCAATTAATAATTCAAAAAATCCCTCAAAGATATATTAAGTCATAATGCATTCCATTTCTCATATCTAAACAAAACCAGCTGTTTGGGTGCTCATCAGCCTCAGTTGAGAGTGCCTCTTACTACCGGGGCGTTTCAATGTGAGGAATGGGTCGACTTAACTAAAGTGAGTAGTCAAGGATTAGCCTTAGCTAAATTGATATCACTTTAGAGGCGAGAGGTTGAGGGAATCAAGTACAGATTCCAAAAAGCTGGGACTTTACTCAACTATAAAAGGAACCACAAGAACAAGTGGTTGCCCAACATAGTGCCTACCTTGAAACCCTTCAAGTAATGTCATAGCCCTAGCTTGTAGATTACGAAAGGGGTTTCATAGGATCCTTGCCACTAGAATGCTGAAGTGATAGAGTATTCCGAATCTAATGGTGAGGGCTATTTAGGTTCGTTAAAATAGTGGGAGACATTAAATGATATTTTATTAATCATAAAATGTCAAAAGGTAATCAAGACAAAGTACTAACTGCTAAATGTTTATCTGATGTATATTCAAAATGGCAATCACCAACACCACTAGTACTTTATCACTACGATCAATCTTGGATAAAGAAAATATCCTGACCGGCAATAACTTCCAGGAGTGGTACAGGAGCTTGCGCATAGTACTACGCCAAGAATGGAAGTTATATGTGCTGGAATCCCCAACTCCTTCTGAGCCTCCTTAGGGAGCAAGCAAGATGGAAAAAGATAAGTGGAAAAATCATGTAGACGATGCACTTGATGTACAATGCATCATGCTGTCATCCATGTCCAGCCAATTGCAAAAAAATGCATGAGGAAGAGGACGCCTACAAGATGCTTTCACATCTCCAAGAACTATATCAGGAGAGGGCTAGGCAAGAAAGATATGAAATCTCAAGTGCGCTTTATAAGTGCAGGCTAGCATAAGGGCACCAAGCTGGTCCTCACGTACTCAAAATGATTGGGTATATTGAGAGGTTCGAAGACCTTGGGTTCAAACTGAACCAAGAACTAGCAGTGGATCTTATCCTTGCCTCTTTACCATCAAGCTTCTCGACTTTCATTGACAATTATAATATGAAGGATATGACAAAGTCGCTCCCGGATCTTTTGGCTTTAGTTCGCCAAGCTGATAAGGACATGAAAAACACCAATACATCTGTCCTTATGGTGAACAAGAAAAACAAGGGCAAGGCAAAGGGGTCTAAAGCCAAGTCAAGGCCAAAGACACCAATGCATCGTCCTGCCAAGAAGCCAAAGATTCAGAGGCAGAGTAATGAGCAGGAAGCTATCTGTTTTGGATGTGGCAAGAAAGGACACTGGAAAAAGAATTGTAGATCTGGGAAGAAGAAGCAAGCGGACACTTCTGCTTCAGGTATTTTTGTCATTGAATGAAATATATCATTATCTACAAGTTGGGTATTGGATACGGCATGTGGCTCACAAATTTGTATTCATATACAGGAACCAAGTAGGTTTGAGAAGATTGCAAGAGGTCAAGTGGATCTCTGAGCTGTAAATGGTGCAAGTTTGGTGGCCTTGGCAGTGGGAGACTATCAGTTGACTTTACCAACTGGTTTGGTTCTTGTTTTAAACAATTTCTATTATGTACCTTCTATTACCAGAAACATTATCTCTGTGTCATGTCTAGACACTAAGGGTTTTTATTTCAAGTTTGGAAATAAAAGTTGTCTCTTTTATAGGGATAACATATGTTATGGTATGGCACATCTTAACAACGGTTTATATATACTAGAACTAGAAAACTCAGTAATGGCTATCAATGACAAAAATAACCAACATGACTCAAATAACACCCGCCTATGGAACTTTAGGCTTGGTCATGTAAACGAGAAGTGATTACAAAAATTACATCAAGAAGGGTATCTAGACTCGGAACAGTTAGAACCCTTAGATGTATGTCAAGCTTGTTTACAAGGAAAGATGACCAAAGCACCTTTCTCAGGAAAGGGAGAAAGATCCAATGCAGTACTGGAATTAATACATACCGATGTATGTGGTCCATTTCCAGTAGAGGCAAGGGGTGGGTTTCTATTCTTCATCACTTTTACCGATGATTATAGTAGGTATGGATATATCTACTTAATACGGAATAAGTCAGATTCCTTTCGTTTGTTTAAGGAATATCAAAATGAAGTAGAAAACCAACTTGGTAAGAAGATAAAATCACTTCGCTCAGACCGAGGCAGAGAATATCTTAAACAAGCTTTCATTGATCATTTGAAGGAGTCTGGAATAATATCTCAACTCACTCCTCCTTATACACCACAATGGAATGGTGTTAGTGAAAGGAGGAATAAGACCTTGCTTGACATGGTCAGATCAATGATGAGTCATATAACTCTTCCATTATCCTTTTGGGGATACGCCTTATAGACAGTAGCATATACCATTAACCGAGTACCAACTAAATCCATAGATGTGATTCCATATCAGTTATGGTTTGGAAAGAAACCCAATATGACACACATGCGTGTGTGGGGGTGCGAGGCATTTGTCAAGACTTTACCAAGTGACAAATTAGCATCCAGAAGCACTAAGTGCATCTTTGTAGGTTATCCTAAGGAAACTAGAGGATACAACCTATATAACCCTTTAGATAGAAAAGTCATTGTGGCATGATACACCACATTTCTAGAAAGGGATCACATTTCTATTGGAAATAGTGGGAGCAAGATTGACTTTGATGAAGTCAATGCTCCAGATGCACAAGAGTTGGTAGAGGAACAATCTCTACAAGAACAAGTGGAAGAAGAAATTGTTCCTGAGACACAGATACTGCGTAGGTCTACGCGAGAGTTTAGAGAACCAGAGCATTATGATTTTCTTGTCACCGAGTCAGGTGACACAATAATCCTTGAGGATGATGAACCTCTGACCTACAAGGAAGTAGTAGAAGGCAAAGAAGCTGCAACATGGCAAGAATCCATGAATTCTGAGATGGAGTCCATGTACCAAAATCAAATTTGGATTTTGGTAGACCCTCCAGCTGATGTAAATCCCATTGGTTGTAAATGGGTATTCATGAAAAAGTTGGACATGGATGGTAAGGTTAATACCTTTAAAGCGAGACTGGTTGCAAAGGGTTTCAGACAACGTCAAGGCATTGATTTTGATGAAACCTTCTAACCAGTGGCAATGCTTAAATCCATCAGGATATTTCTTGCAATAGCAGCCTTTCATGATTATGAAATATGGCAAGTGGATGTCAAGACTGCTTTTCTAAATGGGATGTTGGTTGAAGATGTCTATATGACTCAACTCGAAGGGTTTGTTAAGTCAAAGAATGCCAAAAAAGTATGCAAGTTGCAGAGATCCATTTATGGATTGAAGCAGGCATCAAGATCATGGAATGTGCGATTTGATGAGGCCATAAGAGATTTTGGTTTTGTCAAAAATGAATGCAAGCCTTGTGTCTATAAAAAGGTTGAAGAGAATGATATCGTTTTCCTAGTTTTATATGTCGACGACATATTAATCATGGGAAATGAGGTGCAAGTCTTACAGTCAGTTAAGACTTGGTTAAATGAATGCTTCTCCATGAAAGACTTAGGTGAAGCAGCCTACATCCTAGGGATCAAGATATATCGAGATAGACCTCAAAGGATGCTTGGCCTAAGTCAAAGTACATATATTGACAAGGTACTCAAAAGGTACAATATGGAACAGTCCAAAAGAGGATTGTTACCTATGTCACATGGTGTAAATCTCTCCAAGAAAATGTGTCCACAAACACAGGAGGAGATTGACAGAATGAGTAGAGTCCCTTATGCTTTGGTAGTGGGTTCTATCATGTATTCCATGCTATGTACTAGGTTTGATGTTGCCTTTGCTTTAAGAATGGTGGGTAGATATCAAGCCAATCCAGGAGAGCTGCACTGGACAGCTGTTAAAACTATCCTTAAGTACTTGAGGTGTACTAAGGATACGTTCCTGGTGTACGGAGGAGATGAGGAACTAGGTGTGAGGGGATACACTGATGCTAGTTTCCATACAGATCATGATGATATGAAATCGCAGTCAGGCTACATCTTTTGCCTGAATGGTGGTGCAGTGAGCTGGAGAAGCTCAAAACAAGCTGTGGTTGCTGATTCTACAGAAGAGTCTGAATATATTGCAGCTTCCATTGCAGCAAAGGAAGCAGTCTGGATACGTAGCTTTATCTCAGACATTGGTGTTATACCTAGCAGTGCAGACCCTGTTCCAGTATATTGTGACAATACTGCTGCAGTGGTGCTTGCCAAGGAGCCCAGGTCTCACCAGAGGACAAAGCATATTCTTCGGAAGTTCCATATCTTGAGGGATTTTACTCAAAGAGGTGAAGTGACAGTTAACAGAGTAGCCACAGAGGACAATGTGGCAGACCCCCTGACTAAAGCCATTTATCAACAGAAGCATGATTCACATGTGAGAGCTAGCGGATTGAAAACTGTTAGCAGTTGGCTCTAGTGCAAGTGGGAGTGTTGAAAGTGGGTGCCCTAGACCCAACTTGTTTTGTACTTTGATTACTGCTACATGTATTCAGTTTGTTTTATACATGTATTTATCTTGTCATAATAGTGTAGATACTTCTGCATCCACTTTATTAATGGCAATTTCCTTAGATTACCTGTCGTATCAAAATGGTTATAGCAGGTCCCAGGCTATAATGAGAACCCTGAAATTCCATGACAGTAATCTTAAAGTAACGTCCTATGGTCCAGTTACATCATTCTGAAAGGACACAGATGATGTGTGACCATCAGGTGATGGGGGCTCATAAGAATTGAGACTTCATATCATGAAGTTCTCACTTGATGATCTCTAGCTAACGAGATCATGAGGACAGACCCGCTTAATAGGAACACCACATGTTTCTGGTGTCATTGGTCGTTCCTATCCACAGACATGTGTAATGGTCTCCTGACTTGAGATTATTATTAGTGAATGTCATTTAATTACTTACATTTGATATAAGGCGAAAACCATGGCGACAAGTTGTGGTGAGGTAGTTTATATCGGGTACGTCGTTAATGGTATGGCATTGATTGAATGATCGAGAAAGGATTTGTCACTTCCGAGTTTAGGAAGTGATATCTCGGGCCTGGTTGATTAGGATGGTTGCACCTTCATTAAATCCATGTCCATGGTAGTGGAAGGTAAGACCGTCCGGACAAATCAACAAACAAAGTAAAGCAAATGAAGAATGATGACACTGAGTATGCATTCTGTTTTATTGAGATATCAATGACAAAGAGATTAGATTACATAGAATGTGTTCGTGGGAAGGCAGTCGTTGCATTAACTTTGCCTTATCTCTATAGGGGCCTCGATGGGTTGCTAGACCCCGCTCTAGGTCAGTGATATTATTCACTACTATTGAGATAAGGGCCTAGAGGGTCACACACAACAGCGCTTTGACAATCTGCCCTATTCTGATGAATAGGATTATAGGATTTGGTGGGCCCCACTACGGGGTCCGGGTTTTATCCAAGTCCTATCGATCACCAAGTAATAAATAAATTCTTTTATTATTCAAGTTTGGAATAATTTGATGAATTCATTTATAACATGTATTTACGAGTGATTAAGTAAATACATAAATAAATGCTAATCGGACAGATATTTATGTCTTGGGTTTGATTAATTTTATCAGGAGGTGCGGGCCGAGTTAAACTCATGTTTATCACGTAATATATATATATATTGCAGTTTAGTGATAAATAATAAATATTATTTATGGCATAATTTAATTTGTCATAAATAATTATTTATAATATATATATATATAGTGAATGTTTAATACACGGGGGCCGGGAACCCTTACCGCGTATAATAGATATTCCCTATATATATTTAAAGAGTGGCTCTTCCCTATAGACTATTCATCCGTTGGAATTGAGAGCCTCTCTCTCCTCTTGAGTTCTAGAGGGAAAATCTCTCAAACTAGCAAGTTCTTCAAGTTCCGCCTTCACGGATCGAAGATGCTAGTTTTGTGGTGATCATCGCTGCGTCTAAGTGTGCGTCGAAGATCCACGCTAGCACCCGGATCTTGACGAACGGCGCACGTGCAGATTTGCAAGGTGTGTGTGGATGATCTAGAGGGATTCGTCGTCGGAGTCTTCGAGCAAAGATCGCCGGCGTCCCGCACGTCAATTCTGAACAAGGTAAATGTTCAAGTTTATTTTTGTGCTCCTAAAGAACCTTGCGAGATTCTCAGACCAAGCCGGGACACGATCACCAGAGCTGACAAAGTTATGTCACTCCGGTGGAGCAGAAAAATTTTAAAATCCCGGCCCACAGGCTTCCGCTGCGGAGTCTTAGAACCCAACAGAAGATGATCTCTCTTATGAGGATAAGCCAATAAAGATTCTATACCAAAGAGATAAGGTTCTAAACAATAAGAAAACCTACCTTGTTAAAGTGTTGTGGAGGAACCATAAGTATGAAGAAGTATCTTGGGAACCAAAGGATGTGATGAAGGAGAAGTACCCTAACCTTTTTATGTAAAATGAAATTTTGATGGTGAAATTTCAAAAGGGGGAAGAATGTAATGAACCAAACTTTTATCAATGAAATTTATCCCTTCTTATAGTAATATCATATAGTATAATCACATAAAATCACATTAGGAAACAAAATACTGCATCATGCTTAAATGAACTACTAAATTCTATGTTTCCTTTAAACATAATTTTCCACTCATGTGATTTGAATTTCAAAAATTTGACATACACGGTTGTGATCAGTAAGCTGTTTGGAGTCTGATAGGGAAAACTTAATTTTTGTTGAATAGTAACATACCCTTATGAATAGTAATGGAACCCTTATGAATAGTAATATGAACCTTATGAATATTAAATCAACCAAGTGAATAGGAACCTTACTAATGATAGTATAAATAAAATGTATCCATCCTATAAGTGAAAATATGATATAATTATATTATTGTGTTGGTATTTTTTGCAAGTCATGAATATTTAATAATTAATTTAATAATTTAAAATAAAATTTATTTTCATAAAATGAATCCATAAACAAGTATATTTATTTCTTATGATTATATTATAATTTTATGAGACCTTAATTACTTTTTAAAGTGTTAGAAAAGAAGTTTTAATTTTAAAATTTGTATTTTTAAAGTAAATTATGAATTTAATTAAAAATTAAATCACTCATATTTAAAAAATTATTTTCATAAAATGAAGTTCATTTTTTATTCTTCACGTTGAAAAATGGTTAGTGTGAATTTTTGGGATTTTTATGAAATACTTTAATTTTTGGTGAATAGTGAAATTTAATAATTTACAAAATATGCTAAATAAATGAATGTTTGCATCATGTTTGAGTCATGGATGATAAAAATTACCATTGGTTAGAAC
Source organism: Viscum album (assembly GCA_963277665.1). Classification (NCBI taxonomy): domain Eukaryota; kingdom Viridiplantae; phylum Streptophyta; class Magnoliopsida; order Santalales; family Viscaceae; genus Viscum; species Viscum album. The sequence continues at coordinate 1,001,588,153 of OY728135.1, forward strand.
TCACATTCCATCCATACTATATTTATTCATGTAATAATCACTATTTCTTATCTTTAGGGAAATTAATAAACTAAAAAAATCAAATATTTAGAAAACACCCCTCCCATCCACTATAAAAACCACCCTCACAACCTTATTTCCTCACACATATCAAGCTTCAAGACTTGTATAAATTATATAAAAACATCTTACTTATCCCATAAACCACATCCATGATCTCTTTGTCTCATCAAAAGACTAATCCTAGGTGCCTTGAGGAGGATCTCAAAAGGAGAATTTAAGAGGTAATTCCTCTCTCTCTTTTCTTTCAATTTCCTTTCAAATTTCATTTCTTCTCTTATCTTATACCCAATGTCTCTTATCAAAATTTCATGAAAAATACATTATTATTGATATAATGTTATTATTTCATGTTAATTTAATATTTTTCATTAAAATATCCTCCTCTCTTTTTTATTTTTAAAAATGAAATCATTGGCCATGATGTGTCAATTTACCATCATTGTGGGTGATGCACTTCCATTTTCCTCCAATGCCTTCAAGGCTGTTAATAAAAACATTAAATGGTTGAAAAATAATATAATATTTATTTTTTAACTCCCTTTATGTTCTGGAAACAACTTTTATGCATAATACCAAATGATAAAACAAAAAATGTTCATTGTGATCTAAAAACCACCCAAATTAACCTAAAATGTTCATCATTAAATTTTATCTAATTATTTATCCTCATAGTATATAAACAAATTCATTATAAGATCATTTAAACTACTATAATATCATTAATAACATGTAATAGAAATTATTGATGTTTATCCATGTTCTACACGAACTTCCATTCATGTGTACAAGTGAACTGTTCAAAAAAAAAACTAATAAAAAGAACACTTTCGAACAATGAATTTAAACTCTATAACTCATCCATATAACCATAAAAGAACTTAATGAAACCATAATTAACAATATTCATGTATAAATTATTATTTAATTGGTAATTAATGAATCTAATGTCATTATATAGGGCATTAAAGTGAAGAAAGCATTTAGATACAAGGTAAGGGGAATTCTTGAACCCAACTTTATTTCTTTGGGTTTTCCCTCTTTCACCCCATTTTCAGTATGGTTATTACTTAAAAATAATTAATTCATAGTTATGTTACCTTTTCTATGATGTAAATTTTTTCCAATGGAGTTTATGTAAAACTCAATGTTTTCCAAAAGAACTCTTTTAAAAACACACCTTTTACTTATCACTCAAGGTTGATGGTTCTTGTATCAAGTATGTTATTCCCCATTTCATTTGGAAACCCAAAGTTTATGAATTTGTGATTTATGAAATGAAACCCATTCCTTTAAAAGGGTTATTTATGTCTAATATTGTTATATGGTCTATATGGAATTCATGATAATGTTAAATTTATGATGTGACGAGTGAACCCAGAATTATATAGCGCAATGTTGATGTTATGATGTGACATGTGCACTTAGAATTATACAATGCTCCAATGCATTGGGTAATTTGATGAAAACCATGAGTTAAATTGAAATAAGTGTGAACATGATGCTATCTTTTTTCACAACTATATGTGGTAGTTAACCACTAATACATAAGGTTTTATTTTTATACATTGCTTCTTTTCAAGCCTTTTATTATTTTTTCCTATCAATTTATGATCCCATGCCTATGTTATAATGATAATGATTATTCTCATCCCATGTTGTATTGTTTCATGTTCTTATCCTCTTACTTTGATTTTATCTCACCCCTTTTTATTTATATCCTCATGTGATTACGCGTACTGAGGAGAACACAAGGGACAATAAGATTCTAGAGAAGAAGAGATTAAATAAATGTTTATGCTTTATGTTGTAAAAGTTATGTATGGTCTTAGTTTTCCCAATACACTAAACCTTTGGATCCTCATGGTGTAATTTTTTTTATGTTTTTTATCATTAAAATTATTTAAAAGTAATGTAAGAAAAGTATGTTCTCTATAGTTAGTGATATTATGGTTTATGTTATGATGGAATTATTAGATGTTTGGATTTAAGGACAACCTGATATTTTAATCTTGGAAGCATGAATTTTTTCATTAAGTTTTTATAGTTATCAAGGTATTTATATATTTGGTATATGTGTTTATGAAATACATTATTTGGGGAATTTTATGTTAAGTTGATTTTGTAAATATTATGACCTTCCTTAAAATTGTTTTTGGTCATTGAATGTGGAAATACATGTTTTATATGAGTATTGAGATTAACCACTTGTGGAATATATCAAGTTAAAATTTATAAATTATCATTCATTGATAGAATATTCTAAACATTCTATTTTTATTAAACATTTAATGGTTAAAGGAATGATTTAAGAACCATATTATTTTTTAAAAGTGCTTAATGCATGAAAAAATCATCTTGAACCGTCATTTCTAGGTATTAGAGATGAAGTGAAAATAGATCTAAGCACAAAAAAGGATGAGATTATGCTTAAGACATGTAAATTAATCAATTAGGTTTACTTCTGAAGTTTCTATTTCAATATTAAAATAATTCCTCAACTTTAGGAAAAAGATTTTGGAACAAAAACATTAACCGTTTAATTTTATTTCTAAGAAATCAATGGTATTTTAACTGATCATAATATTTAAGGTTTTGTTATGGTTAAATTTTTAATGACCATGTTCTCTATCACTCTCCATCAGAACTTGATATTTATTATTCTTCCATGTATATATTTCCACTTCACACTAATGTTATCCTATTCAAATACCCAGTTTTTCGGTAACCTATGCATTCCCCTTTCCCTCTTATTGAGAGAATATTATATTAACCCTATTTATGGTGTGGGTTTTCCATATTTTTTTGAAGTATCAACATTTGATTTTAAATGTACAATTTCAAATTTCGAGGAAACAATTTACTGTAGGAGGGGAGAATGTAACACTCTAATAATTTACGGTATTCCTCTTTTTAAATTTAACTTCTTCAATATCTTATGAGCTTGAAAAATGATTAAATATTATCATTATATTTATCTCTTATATGTTGGTAATGGTGGGAATGAATGATATTAAATAAATTATGAAAATATATATTACACATGATTATGAAATTAATTCAATGGTTATAAATTAATTAGAAATGAAAACCAATTGAACATAAAGGACTTATTTTTATAAAAACAATTTTTATGACCATAATGAGATTTTATATTAATAAATAAAATTAAACACTATTTTTGAAATATATTAATGAAATTTATATATTATATATTCAATCAAATATTTTTACATTCATCCAAAATATTTTTAGAGGCATAAGATAGAAATAAACTCAATTTTACACATAAGAAGACTATATTTTTCCAAACATGATTTTTACCACCTTTTAATGGAGAACATGTTTTGAATATAAATTTTGAGACTTTTATAAATTATTTTTGAAAGTGTATTATCAAAATTTACTTTGGTTAAATATTTTGGTATTTTTATGATAAGTTTCACTTTTGATGAATGGTAATGTGACTGTTTGAATAATATTATGACCATTAAATATAGTAATGTGTCCTTTAGAATAATAAAATAAACTATTAAAGAATAAATAAAATTTAGTCATATTATAAATGGTAATATGATATAATTATATCATAGTATAACTAAATGAATATTTTTAAAATTATTAATTAAGTGTTTGTATTTTTGTAAGTCATAAATATTTAATTAAAATTTTATAATTAATAAAAGGATTTAAAATATTTTTTATTCATAAAATTTAATCATAAATTAATATTTTTTTCTTATGATTTTAGTATAATTTTACGAGACCTTATTTATTTTTTCAGAGTGTTATAAAATCAGTTAAAAATTTAAAATCTATATTTTTTGAGTAAATGATTATTTTAATTAAAAATTAAATTTCTCAAATTAAAAAAATTATTTTCATAAAATTGAGTTAATTTTTTAAATCTACACATAAAAAATTGTTTAGGATGAATGTTTGGGGTTTTTCTAAAATACTTGAATTTTTGGTCAATAGTAAAATATGATAATTTATGATAAATGTTAAATACATGAATTACTAAGTCATAGGTAATGTATGGATGATGAAATCCCATAATATCAAACTATTATTCATTATTTTAATATATTTTGTGATAATTCTCGAACTATTGATAGTTTTGAGCCAAAATAATACACAAATGAATAAAATATTCAAAAAAACACCCCACTCATCCACTATAAATACCACCCCTCACCACCCCTTCTCCTCATACATTCCAAGATTTGCGAATTTTCAAATTTATACCCAAAAAACTTTTAAGACCCTCCCCCATGGATAGGATCCTTTGGTCTCAACAAAATACTAAAACCAATCCCCTTAACGAGGTTCTAAAGGAGGATAATTCAATAGGTAAAAATCATCTTTCTTTTATTTTATTTTATTTTCAATTTATTTTATTTTCTTATTATTCCCTCACGTCACCTATTCAAAGAGACATGATAAATCTAGTATAATTTATATATTTTAATTATATAATGTTTATATAATATCCATCATCAAAATCATTTCTCTCTCTCTTTTATTCTATAAATGAAAACATCATATATGATGTGTCAATTTACTGACACCATGGATGATGCATTTTAATTTTCCATTAACACCTTCCAGGATGGTCATAAAAATATTTTTATGATTAAAAAAATTATGTAATATTTATTACAGAAAATTTAATGTTCTATAACCATTTAATACACATGATGTTAATTAATAAAACAAAAATTGTTTGTGATGATCAAAAAACCGTCAAAATAATCTAAATGATTATCACTAAAGTCTTATATAATGATTCATACTCACCCCAAATATCCCAATGAATTATATAACCATTTAATATTCAAAATTTTAATTAATAACATATAACTTCAATTCTTTGTATCTATTCCCATTTGACATGAACTTTAAAATTCATATACAAGTAAACTAATCATGAAAACCAAGGAAACAAACACTCCAAAACAATAAAATTGTATCTTATAAATCATCAAGAAGACCATAAATGACCTTAATAAAATTATAAAAAATAAAATAAATGTTTAATAGTTCTAAATTAAATTATTAATTAATCTATTTTCAGCATCTAGTACATTATGTATAAGTACATAACACTCTCATACATATGGTAAATATGGTAAGGGTTTTCTAATATCACTAGTATTTCCGTGAGATATGCCTTATTCACAACTATATATTGTGTGTGGTTTATTTATACTGACATTGATGTATCATATCATTAATATATTTATCTTCATGGTATTTAATGTCTTATTTTATAATCAATAATTTTATTGGGCATATGGTTCAACAATTTACAAAGTTGTAAGGGATTATACCTGAACCCCCATTTTTTTCCATCGGGTTACTCTTTCTCTCTGTTACCTCCAATGTAATGTTTATTTTTCTTTAATTATTATAAATTCTATCTATATGTTATAAACACATATATACAGATAATATCAGCCTTATTTTATGGGGAAATACATTTTTTTTAAAATTTTCCCTGATCAATTCTTCCTGATATGCAATCCTGATTAAAAGGATCTTCTCAGTTTCTTACCCATTTTAAAGTACCACCCACAATCTATTTTAAGACACCAATATTTTTATAAAATCAATAAATTTATCATGAAAATATATCTTTTTTTTATTTCTGACTTTATATAAACTATTATTCCTTTTTCCATTTTAAAGTCTCTTTAATATTTTCCTTAAACTGCATTAAAGAGGTTCATTTTTAATGTTTCTTAAACACTCTTTTTACATGTTTTCACTTCAGTTGGATATAATTTTTGACTCCAATATGATTTCATTGTACTTTTATTTTATTTTATAGTATATACTTGTTTAAAATCTCATTTAATGACAAATACAAATGATTTTCTGAAACAATTCTTCTTTCCAAAGTAAAAGGGTTTTTCTCATCTCACTTTTACTTCTGTGAGATATATTCCTTATTCACCACTTGTTAATTTCATGTGGTTTATGTACTTACCTTTGATATATCAAATCATTATTCTTCTTATTCGTATGATATTACATGTTTCATTCCTTCATAGGTATTAATATTTAAATGTTTCAATGTCCCATGGGACACTTTGTGATGTTTAAAGATTATTTTCCTCAAAAAATTATCAATGGGTTTATTAGAGTATTTTTATATGTGATTTTGATTCAAATATATAAAATTGTCATGAGAAACTTTTATTTAAAGATATATTTTTATTAGACATATGAGTAATGAATCAGACTTAGTAAGTTATGGGAATGACCCGCTATAGCCCCTCGTTGCATTGGTAGGTCTCATGAGACAAAACAGAAATGGATTTTGGTTGAGGCCTTAGCCATTTATATTCATAAGTCTTGGAAGAGGCCAAAACAGTATGTTTATGATTTCCAATATATGTATTCCCTCATTATTATATTAGTAATTGATAAACCATGTGATTATTCGACTAGTAGAATATCCATGGTTAAGTTTCATGTGATTATTTATATGGTATTATTTATTCATCCTTTATTCAAACCATATTATGATCAGTATTATCTTTAATTAGAATGAATTTTATTTTTTAATATTTTTCTTATTTTTTATGTTTATGATAGCTTACTCTGTATTGTTTATCCTTACTGATCATTTGAGCTCACCCCTTTCTTTTGTTTTATTTTTCTCTAGGATATGAAGATGTATATTATGAATGACCTCTAGGGATAATCTAGGAGTTATGGATGTTTCCAATAGAGTTTCTATGTTGTTTTTAATTTAAATTTTTAATGTAAAACATATATATGTATATGGTTTTCTAAAACTAATAATCTATTTGGTCCTTTGAGATGCAAACATTTGTTCGTTGTACCTATGTAATAAAGTAAGGCACCAACTCTAGGCTACCGGGGTCAGGGTATATACACATAAACTATGATAATACAAAAATAGAAAAATTTCCCATATATTGAGATGTTATTATGTTAATTTCATAACATATATACATATATTCTGCTACCAAATGTGCAACACAACTTTTGATTGTGTGTACGACGGACTACTGCCTTGCAAACTGATATAATTATTTTTTCCATCACCACCTCTCATGGTTGGAGATAATAATGGATTTAATGTTTATATATTATATTTATGAAATATTTATACTTTACAATTATAATATCATTTTTAACTTCTTATCTTCCAATCCGTTGGAAAATGATAAAGTCGCTCATGCGCAAATGTGGATTACCACCTCTACGAATTGATGTGATTAAATTTTCATTTTTTTACATGGATCATAATAAGGAAATATTTAATGAATATACATGATATCTATGAAATAAAAATTATTTTTTAAAGGTGATATAATACATACCTTTATTTCATTCCATCCATAGAGAAAATGGAAATAGTGTTTATGTATACGTACAAACTACCATCTCCATGAATGATGTAATTTCTTTTCTATCTATAAGGTTAATGGATTAATAAAAATACATATATAATGAATATAAATGATATATATATATATATATCATGGTTAACATTATGAAGATTATGTAACCATGATTAAAGTAAAAGGAATGAAAATACCAAACTAAAACATACATAAAAAGTAAGTAATAATTCCCCTAAACATGATTTTTTACAAGGAAATGTTAACAAACGACTGATAAAAGGTTGAAAGTAAATCATATATTTTATGATATATACATGTATAGTTATTTAATATATTTATAATAAACCTATGTTTATTATATATGATATTCAAATGTGTACAGTGAAATTTTATACTTTAGGTAAGGGATTTTTGTCTCACTTTTACTATTGTGATGCACGTTCCATATTCAAAACTTGTTTCATTTGTATGGTGTATATAATTCCCTTGAATATCTATTATGATTATTATCCTGAATATTATGGGATATAAATATCCATAAATGGTTATTTATTTCATGAGGCTTATGATTGAAAATTTGGCAATATATTAAGGGTCTTATTTTACAATCTCATTACTTATTAGGATTATTTATGAGTATGCTCCTAATAATGAAATATTATAATCTATATCTCATGAAACTCATGAATTTTCTTATCCTGTGATTTTTTCTTGAGAATAAAAGTTTTTCTTTAATTTTCATCTCTTTATGTATTGAAAATACCAAAATAACATTTTTATGAAAAAATATATTTATTTTTATTTTAAAAAGAAAATACTTTTTCTTCCATGTCCATGTTTTCTAAAAATTACTTTAAAGAAAGTTTTTAATATTATCCAATTATTTTGAAAGACATTTTAACCATTTTTTTTTAATTTTTACTCAATGGATTTAAATGAATCTTATTGTAATGTCTTGGATTTTTCCATGTGTTATTTTAATATTATGTAGGAATTATTTTGAGACCAGGCTCTGAGATAACATGCAGTTCCAAGGCCCAGTGAGCTCGGAACAAATGTTTGAATTTAATTAAATAATTAAATTACGTGCGCATGTGGTTTTCCTATAAAATTGGAATAACTCCTAAATGGGTGCTCAGATTAAAAATCAGAGGGCACCATTGCGTTCAAAACAATGATTTTACCTTTGGAGAGGCCTAACATCAGTCGGTGTAGGTTGGTGGTGAATCTAGTTTTTGGACGTAACTGTAATAAAATATTTAATAAAAAAATATATTTTATTAAATCCTTACTGCAGCAAATTTTTTTATCCTTTTAAATAGAGATTTTTTAGGGGATCATGGTTACAATTCCCATAACCCTGAATTTCCCTGGAGGCTCTGGAAAGATCTGGAGAAAACCTCCCAACACAGCGACGATGTTCTTGACGAGCTTTGCCGGTGACGATGACGCAGCAACCAGATCTTCTCCAACAAACTCTATGAATCCAAGTAAGGCATTTGATCTCTTTGTGATTTCTTTCCCGTTCTTGATTCCTACGATGAACACGGACTAATCCACAAACATATTATCCCACAGATCGATCGTATTTACAGGATGGGTTTTAGCGGTTATTTTGGGGGATTTTGATTCTTAAGTTATTTTGGTTTCGTTCAACCTTCTAACGGTGACGAACCAAGATTGACACGAACATCGATCGAGGTTAGTCTCTCTCGATTTGTTGTGTTTTTCTTCGCCAAATTCTCGCGTTCTTTGTGTGTGTTCTACGCTTTATTTGCGGGATAAGAACAACGATTGATTGCACCTTAGATCATCAGTGTAACGATTCGAGATTTTAGATCCAACCTTGGAATGATGGTATAGAGCTGCGACGACGGTTACGGTAGAAGATTTTGAGCAGATCGAGAGATATTCGTTTTTGGGTGTTTTTCTTCAGGAAGATCGTTGGAGGTTTATGACCCGATCGAAGGACCGAAAACATCCGATTCGGTGTTTGTATGATGGTACGGACCAAGACCTGAAGCATCAATATGAATGAATAAAGGATCGAGAACTCAGAGATTGGCCGAAGTGTGAGGAGGAAGACGACGATTCTGGAAATTTCCCAACTACACGGCATGTAGTATGGGCTACACAACATGTGTTCCTCGGCGGGCCACCTGGCCTATACTCCGGGAGTACACGGACACAGGTTGGGTATACAGCCAAGGACATAACGCGTATACCCTTCCCCATCCAGACCCGGCCAGATACACGGGATACCCCGTATACTGGTACACGGGTAGGAAACACAGACGGACACAGTGTACGGGCACACGGCCAGGGTACACGTGTGTTTCCCAGTTGAAAGGACATAATGTGGGCTTTGAATTACACGCTGTGTATATGATTTCCTACATGAATCTGACTTCTGACACGGGCTGTTTACACGGGCAGTACCCAGAGTCAAGGAACACAGCGTGGAACCCTACTACACGCCGTGTGGGTGAGTTTTACACAGCTTATACGGATGACAAGGGTAGTTACATGGGCAGTACCTGGGGTCAAGGAACACGACATGTAACCATACTATGTGCTGTGTAACCTGTTTTACATGGCTTGAGCCAGTTGCCTTCTGTGACTTGGACTAGTTTCCTTAGGGTTCGTCCCCTTGGTCTTTCTCCTGAAGGTTTCCGATATCATTTCCTACATGCAGGAGTATGATCCCTTCAGCAGGACTTCCTAAATAGAGTTGTTGGAATCCCCTCTATGAGACTTGGAGTTGGATCCTCTATTCCTTCTTGGTACCCTAGGTAGAGTTCTTGGTATCGACGTGACCAACTTTACCCGGGCGCCGATCCTCTGCTTAGCAGATTAGTTCAGACTGAGTTTTTGGAATCACCCCATGGCTATTGGTTGTGATCCTCATCTGAGCATCTTATTCTCAAGTAATTGTGGAGTGTGTTCTCCCGGAATGAGTACTTCATATCTCTCTCTTCAGACTTGTTAGTGTGTTCTCCTTGTTATGTGCTTAGTGGAATCTTCGAGCTAGATCCTGGTGGTGGTATCACGATAGTCGATCGTGTATGAGTATATCTGGATATTCTTGTTATATGTTCTATAGAAATATCCTATGTCGAGCTGACTATATCTTTACTTTGTGGTATTTTTACTTTTTGTATTTGATTTGTGGTTTCAGGGTGTCTTATTGGGTATTGTTATACTCACCCCTGCACGGGCTTTGCCCGCACGTGTCATGTCTTGTCCAGACAAGGGAGCCTTTGACGAGATTCTAGGTGGACCAGGACCAGACGGTGCTCAGTGAGATTAGACAGGTCGAGGTGTGTTCCTACAACTACAGATTACAATCCCAGTACCTTTCTTTATAGGTTGGACTTTGTTGTAGACTCTCTTTTGGTGGGCTTGTACTTTTGGCCCAGGTTTTTACATTACGACACTTTACTTTCCTGTCGTACTCTATTGGTTGGGATTTTTAGTATATGCATGCATTTCCATTTTTAGTAGTTTTTACTTTTCAGCTTTGTGCGCTTGACAATTTGTGTGTGTGTCTATATACAGGTTTATAGGCAATGCCTCCCATGTTAGTGACATGCCTACTCGGTTCTAGTCACCAGCCCCTGGCCTATTGGAGGCGGGCTTGGGGAGTTTCAGCACGGGCCCCACTGGGATGGGTCATGACAAAGTGGTATCAGAGGTGGTCGATTATACCTCAGGACTGAGAGTTTGTGAGTTGGTTTGGGGCAACACTATTAGGTGTTTCAAGTTCTGCTTTCAGGCCAGGGACCCCAGTGTTGGTGCGGGCAGTCAACGTATCCATACACCAGGACTTTGATAACTTTCTTTTCGACTTGGAACATGAGAACGCTAGTTACAGGGGGAAAATAATGGTACATGAATCATATAGAAATGCATTGTGGTTTCCATTTCCCTCTTGAGTCACCTCTCCAGATATACTCACTGACTGAGATATATCTTGTTTCTTTACAGGATGCCTCCGTGACGCGCACCTGCTAGGATCCAGTGGATTGATCACGAGGATGACCCCCTCAGTGATGAATCATTGATACAAGGACAACATCCCCCAGTTTTACCTTCGGGTGGTGTGCCAGTTATTCCGCCACCTGTGGAGTAGTGTTTAGTTCCTGTTGTACTAGTAGAGGAGGAGTGCAGGCTGAGCGCACTCCAGGAGTTTCAGATACAGAGACCCCTTAGGTTTCGAGGAGAGCTTGACCCTCAGGCAGCAGATGACTGGCTTGATCCAGTGGCTAGAGTCTTCCATTTGGTCAGGACACCAGCAGACCAGATGGTGATCATGACAGCGAGCCTTCTACAGGGCTCGGGAGGACGATGGTGGAGTTTGGTTATCCAGACCCATGACGAGGCCACTCTTGCGTGGTCAGAGTTTGAAAATCTCTTCAGAGAGGAGTTTTCACCAGTTACCCTGAGAGTGGTACATATACAGAAGCTTCTTCAGCTCCATCAGGGAACCATGACGGTGGCTAACTATTCATCGAGGTTTACCGACCTCTCACGGTACTTGATGGATATGGTCTGGGATTAGTATTTCAGAGCTCAGACTTTTGAGCGGGTCTTGAGTAGAGACATCCGAGATAGTATCGTCCCTATGAGCATTCTTACTTATGATGGGGTGCTCGAGTGGGCTTTGGTGGTCGAGAGCTTCTTAGTGGAGAAGAGACAACCGACAGTTGTCAGTAGTGAGTGAGCTGGAGTAGAGACCTCGACAGTAGGGAGCCGACGTTAGGGACCCAGGCGTTGGATACATTTTCAGAGGAGATCCCATGACAGGGGATCTTCCGTACAAGGTTCACAGGGCGCATCCAGCCATCCTCAAGAGAGGTGATGCTACTCATGTGATGGCAGGAGACATCTCACTCGAGATTTTCTGACCCTCCATACGACCGACACAGGAGTAGTGGACAGACCATCGAGGTAGAGGAAATGTATGGAGAAAAAAGATCCGTGAGGCAGTGGATGTGGTAGAGGATCTAGGAGAGCAGTTGGAGGTGGTCCACATTTTGACCTTTTACCACCACCCCTAATAGGTCGACCCCTAGCTCAGGGAGCTGGTGGACAGAGGCAGGGACAGATGCAGGAAACATAGTCTTATGACCCAGGTACTCCTGTAATGATTAGAGGTACAATCTGTGTCTTTTCTACTTTGGCTTCCATACTGATAGACACGGATGCTAGTCATTATTTTCTGGATGCTTATCTTATTCGAGACCTTGAGATTCTAGTTGAGCCGTTGACTCGACCCTTACGCTTAGAAACATAGAATGGAGAAGATTCAGAGATCACACACCTTTGCAGACAGTGTAACCTGACCCTTGGAGGTGAGAGTTTCGGTTGGAACCTCTTGGTGGTAGATTTTGGGCCTTACAATGTCATTCTTGGTATGGATTGGCTATCCACAGTTCATGCCCAAATTGAATGTTTTAGACGAAGGGTGCGGTGTGTCCGCAGTGATGGAATGAGGTTCTCCTTCGTCGGTGAAAAGGAGACCCATGCAACGCAGGATGGACTCGTTCATAGGAAAGTACAGACGATTTCACATCAGTTGGCTAGCCTAGCCCTTGGCGCAAAAAATGTTACGAGTTTCCATTTTCCAGTAGCAGTGGCTGAGTATGAGGACGTCTTTCCAGAGGATGTCCCCGGACTACCTCTTCATCAGGAGATAGATTTCTGCATTGCGTTGCAACCCGAGACGACACCGATATCAGCATCAGCATATCAGATGGCTCCTGTAGAGCTTTGTGAGCTAATGGTGCAGTTGGAAGACTTGCAGAGGATGGGCTTTGTGAGACCCAGTGTTTCACCCTGGGCGGCCCCAGTGTTGTTTTCCAAAAAGGCAGACAGGATCTTGAGGCTGTGTGTGGATTACTGGCACTTGAATCAGGTGACCGTGAAGAACTAGTATCCACTACCGAGGATCGATGACCTCTTTGACCAGTTAAGAGGGGAACGATGGTTCTCAAAGGTTGATCTACGATCAGACTATCACCAGTTGCGAGTACGGGATGAGGATATACCGAAGACGACTTTCAGATTTTGCTACGGTCAATATGAGTACTTGGTGATTCCCTTCGGTGTGAAGAATTCCCTGACAGTTTTTATGGGACTCATGAACCTGATATTTCAGCCCTATCTAGATCGGTTCGTGATGGTCTTCATCGATGATATCCTTGTGTACTCTGCATCTGAGGAGGAGCACGCGAGGCACCTAAGGATGGTTCTGGACACACTCCAAGAGCACCAGTTGTACGAGAAACTCTCGAAGTGTCAGTTTTGGATACATGAGGTCCACTTTCTGGGACACGTTTTCTCAGTAGATGGTGTAGCTGTGAACATAGCCAAGGTAGAGGCAATTTTAGCATAGAAGCCACCCCGGAATGTGTTAGAGGTGTGGAGCTTCCTTGGATTTGAAGGATACTATTGGAGATTCATTCTTGATTTCTCCAGGATTTCGGCACCCATGACAGCTTTGACCTGAAAGGGGCAACCTTTCGTGTGGACCAGGAGATGCCAGCAGGCTTTTCAGCAGTTGAGACAGAGTCCGACAAGCACCCTGATCTTGAGATTACCGGAGGAGGGTGTCGAGTATGTAGTGTTCTGCGACGCTTCAGGAACCGGGCTTAGTTGTGTCCTGATGCAGAGGAAAGTGGTGATTGCCTATGGATCACGTTAGTTGATGCCACACAAGTAGAAATATGTGACCCATGATCTTGAGTTGGCAGCGGTAGTCTTAGCGTTGAAGATGTGGCGACACTACCTGATGGGCAAGTGGTTTATCATCTACTCTGATCACAAGAGTCTCAGATATATCTTTTCGCAGAAGGATCTGAATTTGAGAAAGAGACGATGGCTTGAGTTCTTACAGGATTACGACTTTGAAATCATTTATACTCTTGGGAAGGGGAACATTGTGGCAGATGCTCTCAACAGGAAATCCAGTTCGCAGTTGCTGGATGAGGCGACGAGACAGTTGGCCTCTTTACAGTTATCCTTTGTGGATAGAGATGAGGGAGCTTACCTTCATTCGATGGTTGTTACCCCTCCACTCTTACAGTGAGTCAGGGAAGCACAACATGAGGATACTAGCTGTGATAATCTTTGTGCTTAGATATCCATAGGTGATGCTGCTGATGGATATTCAAAAGGTGGGGAGCACATTGTTCTTTTTAGAGGGCCCACAGTTGTACCGGTGACGTTTAGAGAGGAGGTTTTGAGGGAGTTCCATAGATCTCCTTTGGCGGTGCATCCAGACATGGTAAAGATGTACCAGGACCTCCGACGTCAGTTCTGGTGGCTAGGAATGAAGATGATTGTGGCAGAGTTTGTTTCTCGGTGCCTTACTTGTCAGCAAGTAAAGGCTAAGAACTAGGTGCTAGCAGGTTTGACTCAACCCCTTGAGGTTCAAGAGTGGAAGTGGGATGAGATATCCATGGACTTTGTGAAGGGTTTACCATGTATGTCCAGGGGCCACGATTCCATCTGGGTGATCGTTGATCGACTCACAAAGTCGGCCCACTTCCTAGCCATACGGGAGAAGAGTTCGGTAGAGAGTTTGAGATGCCTCTACATGTAGGAGATATTTCAACTTCATGGAGTGCCATCCATGATCATCTCAGATCGTGATGCTCGTTTCACATCTCGTTTGTGGAATGGATTGCAGGAAGATTTCTGGACTCAGTTACACGTGAGCACAACATTTCATCCTCAGACTGATGGGAAGACGGAGTGGACCATCCGGGTTCTAGAGGATATGCTACGAGCTTTCATACTTGACTTCGGTCATATCTAGGAGGATCACCTAACACTGGTGTAATTTTATTATAATAACAGTTATCATTCCACTATTGGTATGGCACCATTCTAGGATTTGTACGGGCGCCCTTACAGGTCACCACTTTGCTGGACTGACCCAGGAGAGTTAGCACTCATGGGCCCAGAGATGCTGCGAGCTACTATGGAGAAGGTGAAAGTCATCCAGGAGAAGATGAAGACTGTATAGAGTTGGCAGTATTCTTATACCGACAGGCGACAGAGGCCCTTGGAGTTCAAAGAGGGGGTCTAAGTGTTCCTTCAGGTCTCACCTCGATGGGGATTGCAGAGATTTGGCCGAGGCGACAAGCTGTCTCCGAGGTTCATCAGCCATTTTCAGATTCTGAGTAGAGTTGGTGAGGTGGAGTACCACTTGGCTCTACCTCCTCAGATGTACGGAGTATACAACGCCTTCCATGTGTCGCAACTGCGGAAGTATTTGCATGATCCATCGCACGTTATCGACTGGGGCGAGCTGGACATCGATGATAGAGTGACCTTTTCTGAGTACCCAGTGGAGATTGAGGATCGACAGGAGAAGATCCTTCACGGGAGAGCTATTCCCTTGGTTCGTGTCCGGTGGTAGCACGCAAATATCTAGGAGAGCACGTGGGAGTGGGAGGCTCAGATTCGTGTGCAGTACCCACATATTTTTGAGTAGCCTTTGTTTTGGCTATTCGAGGACGTAAAATCCCTAAGGTGGGTGTGATGTAATGTCTCAGATTTTTCCATATGATATTTTAATATTATGTGGGAATTCTTTCGAGACCAGGATCTGAGACGACGTGCAGTTCCAAGGCTCAGTGATCCCAGAACAAATGTTTGGATTTAATTAAATAATTAAATTACGCTCGCATGTGGTTTTCATGAAAAAGTGGAATAACTATTGAACAGGTGCTCGGATTAGAAATATGAGGGCACCGTTGTTCTCAGAACATTGATTTTACCTTAGGTGAGGCCTAACATCGGCTGGCGCAGGTCAGTGGTGAAATCTAGTTTTTGGACATAACTGTAATAAAATATTTAATAAAAAAATATATTTTATTAAATTCTTTCTACAGAAAAATATTTTATCTTTTTAAATAGAGATTTCTTATGGGATCAGGGTTATAATTCCCATAACCCTAAATTTCCCTGGAGGCTATGGAAAGCTCTGGAGAAAACCTCCCAACGCGGCGACGATGTTCTTGACGAGCTTCGCCAGTGACGACGACACGACGACTAGATCTTTGCCAACAAACGCCACGAATCCAGGTAGGGAGTTTGATCTCTTTGTGATTTATTTCCCGTTATTTATTCATATGATGAAAACAGACTAATCCTCAAATAGATTAGCCCACGGATTGATCATATTTTAGGGACGGGTTTTTGCGGGGATTTTGATTCTTGAGTTATTTTGGTTTCGTTCAACCTTCTAATGGTGACGAACCAAGATCGACACGAACATCGATCGAGGTTTGTCCCTCTCTATATGTTGTGTCTTTCTTCCCCGAATTCTCGCGTTCTTCATGTGCGTTCTACGCATTCTTCGCGGGATAAGAACAACGATCGATTGCACCTTCGATCTATGGAGTAATGATCCGAGATTGTAGATCCAACCTTGGAATAATAGTATGAAGCTGCGACGATGGTTTCAGTGGATGATTCGGAGCAGATCAGGAGATATTCATTTCTGGGCATTTTTATTCGGATGGATCATTTGAGATTTATGACCCGATCGAAGGACCGAAAACACCTGATTCGGTGTTCGTATGATGGGACGAACCAATACCTGGAGCATCAGCATGTATGGATGAGATATCGAGAACCCGAAGATTGGCCGAAGAGTGAGGAGGAAGACAGAAGTTCTAGAAATTTCTTGACTACACAAAGTCTAGTATGGGCTACACGGCGTGTGTTCGTCGGCGGGCCACCTGGCATGTACTCCGTGAGTACACAGACATGGGTTGGGTACACGGACAAGGACACGACATTTATACCCTTCCCCGCCCAGACCTGACCAAATACAAGGGATACCCCATGTACTGGTACACGGGCCGGAAACACGGATGAACACCGTGTACGGGCACACGGACAGGGTACACGTGTGTTTCCTAGTTGATAGGATATGGCATGTGCTTTGACTTACACGCCGTGTATATGATTTCCTACCTGACTCCGAATTCTAACATAGGATGTTTACATGGGCAGTACCCAGAGTCAAGGAACACGACGTGTAACCCTATTACACGGTGTGTGGTTGAGTTTTACACATCTTAGATGAATGACACAGGCTGTTACACGAGTAATACCCAGGGTCAAGGAACACAGCGTGTAACCATACTACACGTCGTGTAACCTATTTTACATGGCTTGAGCCAGTTACCTTCTATGACTTGGACTAGTTTCCATAGGGTTCATCCCCTTGGCCTTTCTCTTGAAGGTTTCTGGTATCATTTCCTACATACAGAAGTATGATCCATTCAGAAGGGCTTTCTAAATAGAGTATTTGGAATCCCCTTTGTGAGACTTGGAGCTAGATCCTCTATTCCTTCCTGGTACCCTAGATAGAGTTCTTGGTATCGACGTGACCAACTTTAACCAGGTGTCGATCCTCTGCTTAGTAGATTAGTTCAGACTGAGTTGTTGGAATCACCCCATGGCTATTGGTTGTGATCCTCATCTAAGCATCTTATTCTCAAGTACTTGTGGAGTGTGTTCTAATGGAACAAGTACTTAGTATCTCTCTCTTCAGACCTAGGAGTGTGTTCTCCCTGTTACGTGCTTAGTGGAATCTTCAAGCTGGATCCTAGTGGTGGTATCACAATATTCGATCGTGTATGAGTATATCTGGATATTCTTGTTATATGTTCTATAGACATATAATGTGTGGAGCTTACTGTATCTTTACTTTGTGGTATTTTCCCTTGTTGTATTTCCTTTGTGGTTTCGCGGTGTCCTACCGGGTGTTGTTATACTCACCCCTGCATGGGATTTGCCCACACATGTCATGTCTTGTACAGAAAAGCGAGACTTTGACGAGATTCTAGGTGGACTAGGACCGTACGGTGCTCAGTGACATCAGACAAGCCGAGGTGTGTTCTTAAGACTACAGATTGTAGTCCCAGTACCTTTCTTTACAGGTTGGAATTTGTTTCAGACTCTCTTTTAGTGGGCTTGTACTTTTGGCCTAAGGTTTTACATTACTGCACTTTACTTTCCTGTCCTACTCTTTTGGTTGGGATTTTTAGTATATGCATTTATTTCCATTTTTAGTAGTTTTTACTTTTTTGCCTTTTGGGCTTGGAGATGTGTGTGTGTGTGTGTACATGTTTGTAGGCAATGCCTCCCATGTTAGTGACATGCCTACTCAGTGCTAGTCACCATCCCCTGGCCTATTGGAGGCGGGCTTGGGGAGCTGCAGCACAGGCCCCACTAGGACGGGTCGTGACACATATTTTTTGTTTTATGAATGTGTATCTTTTGAAAATTTACCAAAAATGTGAATGAAATATTTATTTTAACTTGTATGGAAAGAAAATTATTTTCTGCCATCATGACCACTCAATAATTTAAAGCATCTTTTATAGGTTTTAAAGTTTCTTTTCAAGGAAAATGTTTTCCTTAATATTTGGGAATATTTTATATTTCAAAAAAGTGATTTCAAAATAGAAAGTATATTTTCATCAAGAAATGTTCTAAGTGGTATTTCAAAATCAAATTACACTTATGATGAAAGCCTTTGATGATGCATAATAATTACTAGGGAAATGATTAAATGATACCATCGTTATTATTTCTCTATATGGTTTATATTTATGATTAAAAGATGTTTATGAAACCTATTCCTTTTATATGGTTTATGATATGTTGAAATGATGAAATATTTATGAAAATCATTTAATTTCCATGAATTATGTTATGATGTAATGTTCATGAAACACATTTCATTCCATAGGTTATGATATAATAAAATTTTTATGATCATATGACTCAAATATATATGATTTTATTTATGTGACGGGTGGGACTATAATTATACAACACCCCAATGTATTGGGTAATGATTAATGTTCTATGATCTCGAAGGGTACATGATAGGTTATATGAATCCCAAAAGAGGATACAAAAGAGGTTATCCCAATCCCAAAAGAGGGTGCAAGGGAGGTTATCCCAAACCTTAAGTAGGTACATGGGTGGTTAGCCCAATAACATCATTTTATAAATGTCTTGGTGTGTATCGTTAACAAAAAATTTATATTCATATGTATATGAAAAAAATCTATTCCTTATGGAAATGTTATGATCTCATGGATTATTTCCATTGATTCCTTATAATTCATGTCATATGAACAACTATGATTTATTTAAAGACTCAAGTTTATGACATATGATATGTAGGGTTTGGTTTTGTAATGTTATTTTCATGTTCTCATTCCCTTTTGACCATGTTATGTTGATATCTTCCTTGGTTACCCATACAGAGCATCTGAGATCACCCTTATTTATGTTTCCTTTCCCCAGTTTATGAAAAAAGATATTATGTATGATATTTCTATGAAGTGTTCTAGTTATGAAGAGATTTATGAAAGATTATGTTGTTCACTTATGAACTAGTTGTTTATGTGTGTAAGTTTCCAATTGTACTGGACCTATATGATTATAGTGTGGATTGTTATGTAATGTTATGAATATTAATATAATAAGATGTGATAACTTTGTATGAAAAGTCTTGGTCACCATAGTTGGAATTAGATAAGGGTTTAGGTAACCATTGTAAACTAGGATGATAAAAAATTATTAAGAACCCTATAAATAATACAAAGTATAGGAAAACATCCTATAATTTTGTTAAGGGATAGATAGATTCCTAGAAATTACATCCTTGTATAGATAATACTAGTGGATGTGACTCTGGCAGAATTGTACCTAGGGTTAAATATCCCAAAAAGGGAGCATTGAGAATTGAATTGGTCACCACCTCGTGCATTAAAATGGGCCTCACTACACAATGGATTTGACAGTCCTAGTGGATATGTTTTATAATTTCACAATACTTAAAAACATTAGATTAGTGATGATTTTTTAGAGGAATTATCCACAAACCTCTCTAAATTCATTTTATATATAAATTAGAGGGAGTTATTCACAACTCCTACTAATAATAAAATTTAGAGGGGGTTCATAACCCCATATAAAATTTTTAGCATTATTTTTGTAATATTTAGTTGGATTTTAGAGGTGGTTATGTCAAAAGTATTGTTAATTTTTTAATTAGAGGCTATATCAGTTGGATTTTAGAGGCATTATATATATATATATATATATATATATATATATATTATTTTGGATTTTAGATTCTATATAAATAGATAAAATGGAATTTGTTTTTTTAAAAGGAAATAGTGGGTGTTCACAACCCCCTCTAATTCAAGTAATTATAGGGGGTTCATGAACCGCTGCTAATCCTTTTGATTAGAGGGTGTTTTTAACACCATTTAATTTATGACATTAGAGGGTTTCATGAACCACCGTTAATCCCTTTGATTATAGGTGGTTCATAAACCACTTCTAATCCCTTGGATTATAGGGGGTTTTAACCCCATCTTTTTTTGAAAATAAATCTCATATTAATTCAAATTTTATAATATATATCTATATGTGTGCAGGTGTATGTATTAATATGTGTTTGTATATATATATTACATAAACACATTATATAAATGTATTTAAATACATTATAAACACACACACACACATATAGAGACATTATATAAATAATTTAAATAAATACTTATTCATATAAAAAAATGTATACATATGTAAATATTGGTATAAATAATATAAATATAAATATAAATATATTTATTCAAATATATAAAATTTATATATGGTTTTATAAATACTATATATTTATATTATACATATATTATATTAAATATATTTTTATTGTATATTTATGTATAAATACATTTAGATTATATTATATATAAAAATATATATAATATAAACAAAATTAAATATAAATATATATATATATTAGGTGTTTGGGGGTATAATTACATTCAAACACACACACACACCACATACAAAGGCTGGAAAGGTAGGCCATAACCCTCCCTAAGGGGATAACCCACCCATCAAGCCTTATTTATTTTTAGTACATGACTCGTTGGCCTAGTGGACATGAAGCACATAATATAGCCTGAAATACCAGTACAACGTCATGCCTGCATCATCCTGCCTACACCAATAGGCCCGTGTCATGCCTGAGTCACCGCATACCTACGACATCGTCTGCGTCACTGCCAGCATAGTATTGTAATAGTACCTGTGCCCACCCAGATTTGAACCTGAGTATAATACAGAATCACATGGAGACTTTATCACTCAAGTAAGCCCCCCAACTACCGAATATAAATATAAATATATATTATATAATTTTATTATATATATTATATTATAAATATTTTATTATATATAAATTTATATATATTATATAATTAATATATATATTTTAGTATACCAAATTAATTGTAAATTAGTTTAGTACATATATATATATATATATCATTTAATTATATTATATCTTTCCATCTATATGAATGTATTTAAATTTGTGTGTATATATATTTTTGTATACAGGATACAATATAAATGTATATAATTATATACATAAATATATAATATAAATGTATTTAATACAATATATGTATACTATAAGTAATAAAATATATAAATTTATAGTATTTATAAAACCAACAAATAATTTTTATAGTTTAAAAAATTGGTGTAATAAAAATAATAATTAATAATATTATAGCAACACACTCATACACATATATAAGTATATAAAAATAATTATAAATATATATATTATAATTATATTTTATCTATAAATATTATATAAACACATAAATACACACTAACACAAATATAAATGCATTTATAAATATATTTATAAATATATATTTATATATGTAAATATAGTTATTTATATATATTGTTTATACATAGACATAATATATATATATATATACAATATTATCTATTATTTCTCTATCTAATATTATATATATATATATATGTTACACACACACACACACAAATATATATATATTATACACAAATATATATTTCACACAAATATATTATATATATATTATACAAAAATATAAATATTATATATTATACACAAATATATTATATATACACAAATATATCATATATACACAAATATATTATATTATTTATATTTATATTCACACACACATATATATATATATATATCATATAAAAATACTGTATCTAAATAAATTTAATTTATTGTGTATAATAAATATAATAACATTCAACATAATGGTTTAGGCGCATGGTCTTTTTCACAGGATCATGGGCTTGAATCATAGCAGAGGGATTTTTTCCGCCTGAGTAAAGGTGTGGAGGATAGGGGCGTTGCACGCGTGTGAGGGGAATTGTTGGGGGGTTTCTGTCTATGTTGGGATGGTGTGAGGGCCCGCTGATAGAGGGATGGATTGGGGGGGGGGGGTGTTTATGGGGGTTGTTGGTTGTTGGGGTGGGTTGTCCCTGGTGTCTGGGGGGTTGTTGGGTTGGGGTGTACAGAGTGTCTGGGGGGTTGTTGGGGGTGGGGTGTGAGTGGGGGTGGGGGTGGGGGGTGTTGCGGGGGTTGTTGGGGTGGGTTTTCTTGACTATCTCATGGGTTGTTGGGGTGGGATGTTCGGGGGGGGGGGGGGGGGTTGTGAAGGTTGTTCGAGTGGTGTTAAAAAATAAAAATAACAAAAGAGAAGTTTTGAGGTGGTTATAGGATAACCACCCCTAAATTGATGTTTCAATTAGGGGTGATTAGAACCTCCCCTAATCCATCTGTTTTTGTGAATTTAAGGCCAAATTAGAGTGGGTTGAACCCCCTCTAAATTAACTACAACTAAATTGACCTCTATTTTACCAGTGCTTAAACAAAACCACCTCTAACCAGAGTATGACCCACTATAGTGGAAATTATGGGTAACCACTTCGAAATTGTTTAGAGGGGGTTATAATACCCTCTAAATGAAAAAACAACCCCCTCTAATTGCCCTATTTATTTCTGGAAATAATTTACAAACCATCATGAAGGATTTGAATACATGATCACCATGAATGAACTATGTTAAACCAAATATGTCATAGATTGAAAAGAATGTGTATTGATTTAGACATCCTATGAATGATTTTTCAAGATCAATATCTCTACTAAATGAGTCTTTATGGTCATGTTATACATTTTAGTTTTAGCAAGGGATTGAAGATATAATACTGATGTTAGGGTGGTAATAAGTATGCTAAAATATTGAAGTACCATATTTGACAATAGTAATATTAATTCCATTATATCATGAAAAGTCTCAAAGAATTTTAATTCCTATGATCAATGATTATATTTTTAATTTAAAGTGAAACCCCCTAATGGTATGATGATCATATATCAGGTCTATGATTATTTCCACTTGGAGTTTGTATTAATGTGATTCCCTCAAATTTTGTTATTCTCCCTCTGTTTTAATTTGATGTTATCTTAGGCATGGATTATATTTCTATAAATAAACACCAAATCAATTTAAAATTAATGGATGCCACATTTTATATTTCAAACCAACCTATGATTTTCTATCAGTGTGATGGTAAATATATTTTTATTACAAAAATAAAATATATTTTATGGGTCTTGGTTCACATTTAAAATGTTGGTTTATCTGAAATGGTTAGGAAAAAACTCACCATTGATGAGATGCATATTGTGAAACTATTTTTAATATATTTATGAAAGAGTTTCATATTCTTCCACTGAATCATGAAGTTTATTACTCAATAAAACTCATACATTATGTTACACCTATATCAAAGACTCCCAATATAATTGACCTAATTGAGTTGAAGTAACTGAATAAGAAACCCCAAGAGAATAATGATAAGGTATTTATTCGGACAAGTGTGTCACCTTGGGGTGAACCTATTCTTTTGGTTAAGAATAAAGATGGATTGATGTGACTATTCATTGATTACTGATAGGTGAATAAAATAACTATTAATAACATGTATCCCCTACCTTGTACTAATGTAATATTTGATCAACTATGTGAAGCTAAATAAATTTCCAAGATTGACCTTTGTTCTATATATCATAAATTAAGGGATAATAATGAAGATATACCCAATAAAACATTTAATTCAATGTATCAACACTATGAATATATAGTGATTACATTTTTTCTTTCTAATACCCCAATTATCTTTATGTATTTAATGAATATATATTTTTAGAGATTAAATTGATCATTTTGTGTTAGTATTTATAAATTATGTTCTTATATATTCAAATAGAAAAAGAGTATGAATATCCCTTGATAATTTTATTAAAGACCCTAAGGAAAGAAAAAATGTATTATAAATTTAAAAATATTTAATTTTGAATCCAAAATGTTACATTTTTGTGTAATATAATCTCTAGATAGGTTATATTTATGGATCCATCATAGATAGAAGTTATTGAATATTTCCCTACACCAACCATAGTGAATAATATCCATAGTTGTCTTGGTTTTTTTGGATATTATAAATTATTTAAAGAATATTTATCACGATTTTACAATTCACATACTAAGTTAACTCAGAAGGGATCCAAGTTCCTTTCTACAAATGAATGTGAAGAAAATTTCAAGGAACTAAATAGAAGGTTAGTCAGTACATCTGTGATTACATTACCTTGACTGGATAAGGGTTTATCATGTATAATGATTCATCAATGAAGGGATTAGTATTAATTCTCATTCAAAATGATATAATGATATATTATGCCTTAAGAAAATTGAAGGATCATGAGAAAAATTAACCATCTCATGATTTGGAGTTATATTAGTTAATTTATAAACTAATGATATAAATACATTATCTTTCTTGATAATGATGTGATATATATATTAATCCTAATATTTTAAAGTATATTTTCAAATAAAAATAGTTGAACATGTGCCAGAACTGATGGTTGGAGTTGATTAAATATTATGACTGCTAAATATAATACCACCCTAGGAAAGAGAACAAGGGGGCCAAAAATTTGAGTTGAAAGGATAATGATATATTATATATGATAAATATAAAAAAAGATCCAATATTTCTATATTCTCAAAGGATGGATCTAGAAATTTTGAAGGAAGGGGTAAATTCATATCTTTCTCAAATGAGTGTCCAACCATCTATCCAGCTAAATATTAAAGAGGTGTAGAAGGATGATGTAAAGATATAGAAGAAGTTGAAAAATGTTCATGAGTTTAACCTTGATTGTGATGTAATTATATAGTTAAATAACCATGTATGTTTTCCATATATACCATATTTGAAGGAGCTATTAGAGGAGGCTCATTATACTTCATTATCAATTGATCCTTGAAGTAAAAATATATATATAGATATAAAATAGTATTTATAGTGGGATAACATGAAGATAAATATTGCAGAGTTTGTATCTCGATGCTTGGTATTTTGGAATGTTAATAATGAGAGACACAAATCTGAGGGGATGTTATAACCATTACAAATACCTAAATCGAAATAAAAAAACAACACCATGGATTTTATCATTGGACTACCCAAATCATTTAAAGTGAATAATTATATATGGTTTATATTTTACTGCCTTATGATGTTAGAACAATTAATCACTATAATAAAATATTTTACTTTGGATTAGTTTTTCAGGATATAAATTAATGAAGTGGTAAGTTTTTATGGAGCACCACTTTATTTTGTGTTTCACTAAGATCCTAGTTTTACCTAGATGATCTGGAAAAGTATTTTGCTATATCTTGATATGGAATTGAGTTTCAGCACTGCGTATCATCCTCAAATAGATTTTCAGTTTGATAGAACCATTAAAACCCAATATTATATGTTGAGAAATTATTCTAGGGATTTCAAAGGTGGTTGGGATCAATACCTGCCTCTGGTTGAGTTTTCATACAATAATAGATTTTATTCAATCATTCATATGGATCAATATGAATGCCTATATGAAAAAAAGTGTATAACTCTAATATTCTTGAATGAAGTTTGAGAAAGAGAGATATTGGGACCTATAATGGCTAGAGAAATGTTAGAAAATGTCATATCCATTCAATAACACATCAAGATAGTTCATATTTGACCGAATATTTATACTGACAATCATCTATCTGATATGGAGTTTGAAGTTAGTGGGATGGTTTTTCTATGAATTTATCCTTGGAAGATGGTTAAGAGATTCCGGAAGAAAGGAAAGATAATACCTTAGTATCTTGGATAATTTGATATTCTTGATTGAGTAAGGATAATTTCTTATTTCTTGCTACTTCCACCGAAACACTCACAAGTCCAAGATATATTCCATGTATCTCTATTGACAAATAACATACCTAATAATTCAAATGTATGGAACTTAGAGGTCACACAAATAGATAATTATATTTCCTACAAAGAACAACCTATGGAGATTCTGTAGCACAGAGAGAAAGTTCTTTGAAATAGGACCACTGACCTGGTCAATATTTTATGGAAAACCACCAACTTAAAGAATATACATGGGAACCTAATGATATGATGAGGCACAATTATCCTCATTATTTGTATTGAAGTGATGAATTTAAAGGGAGAGTTTAATTTTAAGGGGGTAAAATGTAACACCTTAATATTTTATGAAATATTTTTTCCCTTCAGATATTTTTTTTCTATAGATTTCTTTACAAGAAACATCAAGTTTTATAAAACCATAATATACTATTAATATTATTATTTAAACATGACCATCATATCCAAGATATTAAACTTGGTGGTATGAATATGAATAACCTAAATTTTAAAATTAATTATAATGGTTTTAGATAATTAAAATATATTGATAAATAAGTATATAATTATGAGTAAATAATTTATATACATTAAAATATATTTCTTCACAAAAAATGTATTTTATTGATTTTTATAACAAATAATAAAATTCCTTTTTGAAATTTTATAAAATTAATTTATAAAAATTAAATTAAATTTTGTAAAAAAAATTTCAAAATTATTTTAGGGAGAATTTTTGAGAATTTACTAAAAAGATCAATTTTTGATAAATAAAGAAAAATACTGACTTTTATTAAAAAATGTTATTTCATTTAAAGTATTTAAAAAGTTACACCATGTTATAAAATGGTTAAAAAGTATAATTAGTTCAATTATATGATTATTTATCCAATATATGTCCTCTGAAAAAATTTCATATTGAAAATGATACATTTTGTTTTATACTTTTTAAAGATTTATCTTTTGAAAACCATTTTTTCATCGCTTCTACTGGTTTAACTTTAAATTTAATTCATCCACTTCATTGAAATGAATTTCAAAAAATGGATTCCATATTTTGAATCATTATAAATAATATTATTTAATAAGTACAACATAGTTTTTGGTGATAATTAATGGTAAAAAAGTAAAAATTAATTACTATGATTAATGTTATAATGGGTTTATAGGGGGTTAAATAAAAAATATGGGTTTAAAGGACATATAACTTGTCTAAATCCAATTGGATTTACATATTTTAACCATATATAATCTATGGAGTGTGAATGATTCATTTCTAAGATTTGAAAAATGATTAAAATGAAACACCCTAAGACTTTACAATATATTGCTTTTATAATAAATTCCATTTCATCGATAGCTTATGATACACAAAATATCATATTTAAATGAAACACGACACTATATTAAAATATTATTTAAACATGACCATATAACAAAGATGTTAAAATAGTAGGTATGAATATGAAAAAATAAATTATGAAAAATATATAGTGTACAAACATACATTTTTATCTATTAATTAGAAATAAAAATAAGAATTATTTGGAAGAAAAAGAAATGTTTCTAAAAAACAGAATTTTTTCTCTAAAAGACGGTTTAGCTACATTTTGCACACATAATTTATATATTTTTTAAAACTTTTAGAAAATTTATTTGATAAAAATAACTTCATTTTTTAAATAAGAACATCATAATTATTTGAGGGTGTTTTTTTTGATATTTTTCTGAAATTTTTCGTTTTTTAATGAATAATGAAAAATGCTGAATTTTAATTAAAAACTACCTTTTAATTTTAATTATTTATAAAGTTAAATTATATTTTAAATTTATTTTAAAGTATAATTAGTTCAAATATATATCTATTAATCCAGTTCAGGTCATTGGAATCATTTTCATATAGAATTTGAATTTAAATACTTTTTAAACTTGGAACATTTTGTCTGTGAAAACCCACTTTCTTATCACATCTACGAGTTTATTTTTAAATTATATTTTCCACTTCTATGAATAGATTTTTTAAAAATAGATTCCATATTTGTAAACTTATTAATTTATATTATCTAATAAGGTAAACTTAAATTTTTACCATAATTAATTGTAAAATAGTACAAATTATTTACCGTTGTTAAGGTAAAAATGGATTTATAATGAGGATAAACTAAAAATATAAGGGTTAAAATGACCTAAAAACTTGTCTAGAATAAAGTTTATGGGAATATTTAGACATTATAATATCTAATTATTAGTTATACTGTATTTTTGACCCTTTTTTAATGTGAAAAACTTGGGTACACCTTTTTATTTTAAAAAATTACAAGTGTGTCATTCACCTCACTTATAAAAGGTCACCCCCTCTCATATTTTATTCACACCTTAAAAAACTTTTATTTTTCAGATAATACATTAAAAAATGACTTCAAAACTTATTTAACCTAATCCTATAATACATTTTTGATCATAAATCCATTCTAGGAATACATTAGGTATAATCTTAAATATGTGGTATGAGAAGAGTTGAAATTCCCTTGTGTTTTTTTTATTTCTTCCTCCACCTAATTAAATTGTTATTAAAGAATCATGATACAATAAAATTATTATATTACATATTATGAGATGTTTTTAGGTTATGGTAATGACCTACAACCATCCACACTTCCATCAAATGGGCTACAAAATCATTATTCTTGTGTACGATGGACAACCGCCTTAGGAAACGATGTCATTCGTTTTTCCATTACCACCTCTCAAGGTTGGGTATGTTAATGGATATAAAGTATATATATATATATGATATTTATAACATAACTATACCTATGGGGTAATTATATCATATCTATTGTAGTTGGTTCCCTTCAACCAACTTATATGTACTTTATGATAACTTGTATTAATAGTTTTGAATATTAATTAAATTCTTATCACATCATGATTGTTCTTCTACGTAACATAGTGTGTGATAATTCCCTAAGAGTAGATGTCTCACTAAAAGGTCATATAAGTTCCCCACTATTATGAGAACCCAAAAGTGCTATGACACTATTCTTAAATATATGTTCTATATCCAGATAATATCATTTGACGAACAAATGATACATGCTATCAGGGGTGGAGACTCATAGGACTTTGTGGAACCTTCTCATGGTGTACAACCTTGGAAATATCCAATAGGATTTTATAATAAGGAGACTGTTCATTAAGAAATCCACATTTATATGTGTCATTGGATGTTCCTATCTGTGGATGTGTGTATTGATCCTTAGAATTTAAGATGATTATTAATAAGTATTATGAGTAACATACTTTGATTTGTTGAAAAAAACCATGATGAAAGATGTTCAAAGCGAGGTGGGATATGTTGGGTACATCACACATAATATTTTATTAATGAAAAATGTGAAAAAGGTTTTTTATTTTATGTTCTTTAATGGAAGTTGATATCTCTGGCCCTTTGATGGAAATGAAATAGCCTAAACAAATCCATGAACATGGCATTCTATAGGAAAGTCCTTATTCTGAGAAGTCAAAGAAAAGACGTCAAGCACATAAGTTGATGGCACCGGCATGCAACCTTCTTGATTTGAGATATCATGATAAATGGATTATATTACATAGTAAGCATTCGTACAAGGTATCATGTAATTTTAGCATTAACTTATTTCTCTATGGGTTTCTTGGCATGTTGTTAGATGCTAACCTTGGAATTTGGACTACTTCACCTAATTCCACTGAGAAAAAGGCCTAGATGGTCACACACTAAGTGTATCAAGAATTTCAATTAAGTAATATATCATTATTTTTTATTTAACAAGTTGAATAAATATTATTCCCAAATGTGGTTTAATAATTATTCATGTACGCTTGAAATAATATAAATATTTATTTTCTATTTAGTGAATATAATATTTATGTATTTATTGAAGATTAATGCAATGATATTTATTTAATAAATAAATAGTAATTATTCACGTCTTGATAAATATTATAGGGGAATGGAGGATTGAGTTTAACGATTCGATAAGAAATAATAAATACTGAATATTATTTTATAAATAACATTTAATTTAATTCACAAGTTAAGAGCATGTTGATAAATAATAAATTATTATTTGACATGGTGTTCCATAGGGATTAAATAAATAATAAAGGGCACCTGTAAAATTATTTTATTTAAACCATTGTGATATATAAACCTAATTATATTATTTTCTAAATAAGACAATTATTATTTTTGGTTGTGCACAATGTATTTGGATAATCCTCTCAAGACCTAAAGAGCTTCTTC
This sequence comes from Viscum album, assembly GCA_963277665.1. Lineage (NCBI taxonomy): Eukaryota > Viridiplantae > Streptophyta > Magnoliopsida > Santalales > Viscaceae > Viscum > Viscum album. The sequence continues at coordinate 1,001,619,080 of OY728135.1, forward strand.
ATCCAAGAACTCTTCCAAGAATGGAGATAAATTTTCCTCCACCTCCCACTCTTGAGTTAAGAGAGATTCAGGAGAATGATTTAGAAGCGGTTCTCGAGGCGATCAAAGGCGACCAATGCAAGCGCTAGGGTCTATCGTGATAGAACCTAAATATTCCTATGGAGGCATTCATATATTTATGGAACACATATGGATCACCGCTAGAGTGAATCCACTTTGTGACTTACAATGTAATTACAAAACAACATAGATCAGTGGTTAGATCCATCAATGGGGAAAGAATTCCACCAAGATAATTCTTTAATTAATTAATTAATTATAAATAATATGTGATGATCTTATCTCTTTGTTTCACCATTCTATCCATTTTCTATATTACTTGATTCAATTCTATAGATCACAACTTTTACCATTTTGTAAATCTCAGAGTGATCATTGATCATCGAAAAATAAAAGTTGGGTATAACCCATCACACACTTCCATTGTGCCTGAAAACTATAAATGGAATCATAGAGGTCACATAATTATTTACAATTATTTAAATATCATTGATGATTTACTCATGTGTGATTTAGTTTTTTCAATTCAAGTTTAATCATTATTTTAATCCTAATTGCAAGATATTATTCTTCCTCCGTTTCTCGTAGACATAATCAATGTGATTAATTTTATGAATGAAATAAAAAATAAGGACTCATCTAGATGTGACAATGATTATGGAAAAATAATAAAGGATTACACACCATGTAACCAAAATAACATGTCATGTACTTGTGTTTAATGCATCAAGAATTAATTCAATGTGTGTGCATTAATGACACATGGTGTAGTTAATTCTTACACCATGTGTTGATTGGACTAGCCTGGCACAAAGTCAGCTAGCGTACACACTGTGTAGCCCATGTACATGGAGTTTAGTCCCTTTGAGTCATAAGTAAGACATATGTTTTATACATGGGCTACCTAATTGGTGGCCATGTAACTGAGAGTCCACACACGGTGTAGTCCATTTTACACATCGTGTAATCCATTTTTTTTCCAATTTACAATTTACATGGTGAATCCCTAGGTGTGTACCTATGATAGATGACAAGAGATGTACATACTATGTAGCTAGCCTGTACACACCTTATACTTATACCAAATTACGTAGGTTTAAAATTTATTTATTATACTATGTAAACCTTGAGACATGTTCTTTCATGTGATCATTAATTTTATAGGACACATCATGTGATAATTTTTTGTTTTATATATATATGTTTAATTAATATTTGAATAATGTTCAGATCTACATATCATGTATGGGTCATATTACAGTTGTTACTCTATGTGCATTGAAGCATAAAAAATGACCAAAAAAATAATGTAATTCATTTAATAATTAAATTTATAGTACATGCCATGAAAGTACATGATAAGTCGTGTATACTAAATGTAACAAGAGTAAAGAATATACAATTATAATACATTTTTAGGTTGAATCAAGAATGTATTCACTGAATTTCATCCAATGTACATTTATGTACATAGTTAATTTTAAATAAATTTATTTAGTTTGTTTAAAATTATAATTAATGAAAATATCAATGAAATTCAGATGAGAATTTAGAAAAAAGAATCGATTAATTAAAGATGATAATTAATTGATTCAAGATAAATTTATAATAAATAATATTGATTAATAATTGAATGATAATTTTATTAAATGTGTAATTCATTACATGCATGTGGAAGATCATGAGCATAAAACAAATATTTGTATGCGATTTTTTTCATTTAATTTATTATTAAATTAAAATTTTGGCCTACATGCCTTCTCTCCTCTTATTATGTAGGGCCTGCGTACCGATGGTTTCTTTTATGTAAACTCTTTTCCCTCACCTGTGTTTGAGTTAAATCATATGTAATGGACAGAGCTCCCAAGCTAGTGGAGGTGGTTGAAGTTTGGAGTTGAGGTGAAACCAATCCAGGAGAGATACATTGGTGGACACGTGGGGAGCTGTAACCCAAACCTTAATTGGTTTAGGGTGTTTCCCCCCTAGGTCAATGGTTACTTTATCAACCACTAGATAAACTAACCATTAGTAAAGTCTTATGATAATAACACTTATTATTTTATTTCTTTTAAGTTTAATGATTATTTCATTATGGATATTTTTTTCGTGATCACATAATTTAATGAATTTAGCTATCATACAAGATAGAACTCAAAAGAAAAAATTATGATGCATAAATATTATATATGACATGGTTAATCACTTAATTAAATCCACTAAATATTAAAAAGTATGTAATAAAGATAATAATTGGAAATTTACACATAAAATTTTAAAATCAATTAATTATATATATTAATTCAGTATATCCTTACACTAATTCAGTTAAAATCGAACCATAATTTAATGTACTTGAACAACCAAAGTTGGAGTGCTTTCAATTATTGGGGAATTATAACTTAAAGTTTTAGGTTGACTTAACTTAGTTCACATCAATAGTTGACTTCTAAAGAAGTACTAATGTAGCTGAGAGGCAAAGGTTGAGGAAATACAATTTCAGGATTTCAGGATTGGGGAGTCCACTTAGTGGATCAAGGAATTGTGAGTTAATGGAGTTGAAATTTAAAATACCTACCTAAAACCATTCAAGTTTCTTAACTAACCAAATTTTGGGTAATGAGAAGGGGAATATGGATCCTTTACACTAAGATCTCCAGGAAACATGATATTTCGAAACCAATGGTGATTTATATTGGGTTTTGATAAAATAGAGAGACATTAATAAATATAATATTTACTTATTTGTCTAAATTTATTAGATAAAGTACTAAAATTATGATTATCCTATTTTGTAGAAACAATATTAAAACTACATAAAACATATCATTTTGATCCATACTTGATAAGGACAAAATTCTCACTAACAAAAATTTTGAAGAATGAAAAAGGCACCTACATGTCATTGTTCACCATGAAAGGAAATTATTTGTGTTAGAAGAACCTTTTTCTAAAGTGAATGGAAATGAGGCTAGAGATGAAGAGTTAAAACTCTATGAGAAACATTTGAATGATTCCACAGATGTTCAATGTTTCATTCCATCATCCATGACCAATGACCTTTTAAAGCAACTTGAGGATATGGATTCTTATAGAATGATGTCTCACCTTTAGGATATCTATCAAGAGAATTCAGGACAAGAGAGGCATGAGATCTCCAGTACTTTGTTCACAAATATTCTTGGAGAGTCTATACCAGTTGGGACTCATGTACTAAATCTTATTAGCTATATTGAGCACTTACATATCTCAGGGATTAAATTACCAGATGAGTTATGTACATAATCTTATACTTTCATGACTTCCCAATACCTTCTCTAGTTTTATTATTAATTATAATAGGATAAATAACGAGAAGATTCTTTCATAACTTATTACTTTGATTCACCAAGTGGATAAGGACATGTGGCAGGATAAAACTGTGGTCCTTATAGTGAATAAGAAAATTTAGAATAAGGAGAAGGGGCCCAAGACCTATAAATAGTCTAAATATCCCAATCACCATCCTTCCAAGAAGAGGAATATCCAGAGGAAAGTAAAATAAAATGAGGTAGTATGTTTTGCATGTGGGAATCCATGCCACTAGAAGAAGAACTACACCCAAAAGTTTGGGGAAGCTAAAGGTGCATTCTTTATCAAGTGTAATCTTTCAATATCTACACATTGGGTATTAGATACAGCTTGTGGGGATCACATATATATCCAAATATAGGAACCAAGTAGATTTTGAAATATTTTTATCTGATAGGTGGATCTAAGAACTGTTTATAAAGAGAGGTGGACTTCCCTAACCATTGGTTTCTACAACATTTCATTTCCAAAGAGAATGATTTTAAAAAAATATTTTTATTATATACCAATGGTTAGCAGGAACATAATTTATATATCAAGTCTAGATACAGATGGGTTTATTTTCAAGTTTGGAAATAAAAGTTGTTTCTTTTATGAAGAAAACATATTTTATGGTATGAAATATTTAAATAAAAGTATTTCTTTATTAAATGAAAAAATCTAAGTATTGGAAATTGATAATGAATCATGTTCACATGACTCATATAACACCCAGCTTTGGCATCAACTTTATGGTCATGTAAACGTGAAGTGTTTGACAAAGCTCTTTCAAGATGGTTATTTAGAATCCTATGAGATAAAACCACTTGAAATATGTCTTTATTTTTTATAAGGTGAAATGACCAAACTATCATTTGGTGAACAGAGTGAAAGGAACATAGAAATTCTAGGATTAGTACACACTGATGTGTGTGGACCATTTCTAGTATAATCTAGAGGTGGATATTCTTACTTCATAACTTTTATTGATGAATTGTGTAGATATGGGTAGATCTAATCGATGAGGTATAAGTCTAAGTCCTTTTGGAAATTTAAGGAATGAAATAATGAAGTATAAAATTAGCTTGGAAAGAAGATAAAGAAGATTCAATTGGATCGAGGTGGTGAATATCTTAACCAAGAGTTTATAGAAGTTTTACTGGAGTTTGTGATTTTATCTCAAATAAATCCACCTTACAAACTATAGTGGAATGGTGTTAGTGAAAGGAGGAACCATACCATGTTAGACATGGTGTGGTTGATGATGAGTTAGGAAGATATTATGTTATACTTTTGTGGATATAAATTACAAACTACTACATAAACATTAAAACAAGAACCAACTAAATTGGAAAATGGAATTCCCATAGAGATATAGAGTGGAAAGAAAACCATTTTTTCAAACACATGTGTATAGGGTTTCGGGAAATTTGTTAAGGTATTATCAAGAAACAATATAGAATCATGGGGAATGAAGTTTATCTTTATAAGATATGAAAAGGAAAAAAATGGATACTACCTATACAACCCCTCAGACCAGAAAGTGACTATTGCAAGAAAATCTACCTTTTTTGAGAGGGATCACATCCTCAAAAAGGATAGTGGGAGAAATATTGACATTGATCATGTTGATTCTCAAGATACCCTAGATTTGGTACATAAATAGATTCCACAGGTCCCCACGGAAGAAGTGTTTCCCAAAACAAAGGTACTATATAGGAGTGTAAGAGAGGTAAGAAAACCAAAGAGATATGTTTTTCTAGTATTTGAAGATGGTTAATCATTATAGGTTGAAAATGATGAACCTCTATCCTATAAAGAGGAAGTAAAGAGATTAGAAGATGCAAAATAGAAAGAATCCATGAATTCTAAAATGTATTCCATGTATCAGAACCTTGTTTGGGTTTTGGTCGATGCACTAGTTGATGTAAATACCATTGAATGAAAATGGGTATTCGAGAGGAAAATTTAAATTGAAGGTAAAGTAAATACCTATAAAGAAAGGATAGTGGATAAAGGGTTTAAACAACGTCAGGGAATTGATTATGATGAAACCTTTTCACCATTTTCTATTTTTAAATCTATGAGATTTGGTAGATGGGTTTCAAAACTACATTCCTTAACAGGAGCATTTAGGAAGATGTCTATATGACCTGAACACAAGGTTTTATTAATCCAAGTGATGCCAAGAATATTTTAAAGTTACAGAGATCCATTTATGGATTGACTCGAGTATCTTGGTCATGGAACATTTGATTTGATGAATCAATAAAAGCATTTGGTTTCATTAAGAATGAATTAAAGCCATGTTTTTATAATAGGTTTAGTTTTAATGTGATCATTATCCTATAAGTATATGATGATGACATATTACTTATTGGAAATGACATACTAGTCTTATAGTCAGTTAAGAACTGGTTAAAAAAGTGCCTCTCCATGAATTAAATAGGTGAAACAGCCTATATTCTAGGGATCAAGATCATTTGTGATAGATCCAATAGGATTCTTGGATTAATTCAAAGTACATTTGTTAACCAGATACTAAATAGATTTAGTATGGAACAATCCAAGAGGATATTGGTTCTAGTGTCACATGGTTTACATAATTGTAAGAAAATGTATCCCCAGACACAATAAGAGAAAGGGAAAATGAGAAATATCTAATATGATTCAGTGATATGATCAATCATGTATTCCATGTTATATACTAGACTTGATATTACCTATGCATTGAGAATGGTAGGAACATAGCATGTAGATCCCGGAGAAAAAAATTAGACTATTGTTAAGGCTATTCTTAAGTATATGAGAAGAAATAAGGATATATTACTAGTATATAAAGGATATCAAGAGATAATCAGAAGGGTTCATACTGATCCTAGTTTTCAGATAGATCATAATGATCTGAAGTCGCAATTTGGATAAGTTTCCTGTCTCAATAGAGTAGCTGTGAGATAGAAGAGTTTAAAGCTACCGGTTACTGTTGATTATACATCAGTGTCTGAGTATATAGTGGATTATAATGCAACCAAGTAATCCATTTAGTATTGGAATTTTGTCTAAGATCTTTATTTGGTATCTATTAGTAAAGACCCTATCACACTGTATTGTGATAATACTACAATAGTGGCTCTTGAAAAAGAAAAAATGTCACACCAACAGATAAAGAACATACTCCAAAAGTATCAAATCTTGATGGATTTTCATAAGAGGGGTGAAGTTATATTAAGTAGTGTTCCCATGAAAGAGAATGTGGTGTAACGATTGAATAGAGGCCTATCTAATCAGAAGCATGAGTATCATGTGAGATCTAGAAGACTGAAGGTTATTAGCATTTAGATATATTTTAAGTGGGATTCTGTTAGAGTTGGTACCCTAGAACCAACTTCTGGGTACTTTATGATAACCTATATTCATAGTTTTTAATATTAATAAACTTTTTATCACATCATTATTGTTCTTCTGTGTAAAATAGCATGTGATAATGTCCCTATAGTAGATGTCGCATTAAAAGGTCATAACAGTACCCCACTATGATGAGAACCTGGAAGTGTTATGAAACTATTCTTAAATATATGATCTATATTCGAATGATATAATTTTACAAACAAAAATGATATAGGATATTAGTGGTGGAGACTCATAGGAATTTTAGGCACCTTCTCATGGTGTACTCCCTAGGTAATATCCGGTAGGATATTATGAGAATAAGACCCACTAGTAGAAAATCCACATTTATATGTGTCATTAGATGTTTCTATCAATGGATGTGCTTATTGATCCTTATAATTTAATATTATTATGAAAAAGTATTATGAGTAATATACTTTGATGTTTGGACAAAAACCGTGATGATAGATATTCACGGTGAGGTAGGAAATATTGGGTGCGTCACGAGTAATATTATATTAATGAATAACATGAGATAGGATTTTCCCTTATATTATTTAATGGAATTTGATATCTTATGGCCCTTTTATGGAAATTATATAGCCTAAAAAGTCCATATCCATGGTGTTCTATAAGAAATTTCATATTCCTGAAAGTCAAAGAAAGATACATCGAGCACATAGGTTGATAGAACTAGCATGCAACCCGCTTTATTTGAGATATCGTGATAAATGGATTATATTAAACAGTAAGCGTTCATATAAAGTATCATTTAATTGTGGTATTAACTTATTTCTCTATGGGTTCCTTGGCATGTTGCTAGACACTAACCTTGGACTTTAGGCTAATTTCCTTAATGCCACTGAGAAAGAGGCCTAGAGGGTCACACACTAAGTGTATCCAAAATCTCAGTTAAATAACATTTTATTATTTATTATTTAAAAATTTGAATAAATATTATTCTCATATGTGGTTTAATAATTATTATTATATTTTTGATCACATATAAATATTTATCTACAATTTAGTGAATATAATATTTATATATTTATTAGTGAATAATGCAGTGATATTTATTTAATAAATAAATAGACATTATTAAAGGCCTGATAAATATTATGGAGGAATGGTGGACCAAGTTTAATGGTCAGGTGATAAATAATAAATATTGAATATTATTTGATTAAATAATATTTAATTTAATTCACAAGTTAAGTTCATGTAGAGAAATAAAAAATTATTATTATTTGACATGGTATTCCACAGGGATTAAATAAATAATAAATTGTACTTGTAAAATTATTTTATTTTAACAATAGAGATATATAAACCCAATTATATTATTTTCTCAATAATCAAATTTATTTATTTGGTTCTGCACAATGGATTTGGAGAATCCTCTCAAGACCTAGAGAGCTTCCTTCTCCAAGAATTCTCCCAAGATCAAAGAGAAATCTTCATCCACCTCCCACTCTCGAGTCAAGAGAGATCCCAGAGAATACATTGGAAGTGGTTCTCAAGGAGATAATAGGTGGACGATGAAAATGCTAGGGTATTCCTTAATAGAACCCATAGATTCCTATGAAAATGTTTAGATATTTTCAGAACACATGTGGATCACTACTAGAGGGAATCTACTTTGATTCCTACAATGCAATGAAAAAACAACATAGATATGTTATAAGATCCATTAACGAAGAAATAATTCCATAAAATTAATTATTTATTTAATTTAATTAATTATAAATAATATGTGATGATCCTCTATCTTGGTTCTGGCATTCTATCCCTTTTATATATTCTTTGATTCAATTTCATAGATCACGATGTTTATTGTTGTATAAATATCGAATTGATCATTAATCATGGAAACAAAATAAAATTTCGACATGACCCATCACACAATTATACTACACATGGAACCTATAATATATAACTTTCACTTTCCATTCCATAGGGGAAACGATAATGTTCTCATGTGTCCAATAGACTATAAACTCACGGAACAATGTTATTTATCTTTCACTAATGATTTATATGGAAGGTGATAAGGATATATTTAATGAATATATAAGATATATGTGAAAAAATTATGATAATAATGACATATTTATCATTCTAAAAAGATAATACATATTTTTTTACGTTTTCACTCTCAGAAAGATGATAATGTCGTTCGTGTACACGTGGACTACTGCCTTCATGAAGCGACGTGACTCTATTTTCATCTCTAAATCACATGGATGATATGTATAAGTGTATTTAAAAAATTAATATGGTATTTACGATATTTATATTATTTTTTAAAGTTAAAATTTTACTTACCTACTTTACACAATGACCGTTGTAAAATTTAAATGCCACTCATGCGTACGTACATCCTACCATCTCCATGACCATAACATACATAATTTATCAAAACTATAATTAATGTTTGGTATTAAAATTATGATTTATGTTTAAATATTATAATTATTTCATGATTATTATTCTATACATGTTCAAATAATAACCTATTAGATCAATACTCAACCTATAGAATTCATTTTTGACATATAAGTCAAATATCACCGAAACACCCGACATAAACATAATTGAATAAGTAATTGTACATAACATAAGAATAAGTGAAATAAAATGAATAATAAAATTTAAAAAGGTTATTTATTAATTCAATAATTAACATAATTTTATTATTCAATAAGATAAAGAATGCACATGATGAGTTAGATTCAAGGTAAGGGACTTCATTAAAATTTCCCTTCATTGAGGCATATTGTCATGTTATGAACCTAATTTATTTTATATGGTCTATATAATACCCATTTGACATGTAATATCATGATTTATTCATATTTCATGGTATTTTAAGTTTCAATTTGAATTATTTCATCCAAGGGGATTTTACTTGAAAATTACAATGTGGTAAAAGTTATTGTACAATCTCACTTTATTTTGTGTTTGTTAAATTTTTCTTGACACAATCACTTTATTATGATAAATTTTCATTTTAAATTACATTTTTTAATATCCATATTCATGTTTGTTGGATATGGTTATTTACTAAAACCTATACCATTTTTATATATGGTTCTTACTTTGAATGTTTTTTTGATTAACTGGGGAAATATTGATAAATTCTTATCTTTTACTCAATATAGATATTTGTTGATAAGGAATATTATTAATTAATTATATAAATTAGTTGATATATGAAGAATGATTTTTATATGCAGTTATGGGTGATTCCCATGATTATATAGCCCCTAGATGTATCAGCATGTCGAATGAGACAAATTAGTTGACCAAATCAAGTGGGTGTCTACTTATAGTTTCAAACTATCTTGTGCAAGGTCTTGAAGGTAGAGTCATAATTATTCCTTCAAACATGATTTCCAATAATTAATCATCTAATTAATTATGAATTCAGTTATTTTTGTTATCCATGAGATTTTCATAATGATATTATCTCTAGATGCATTTCATTCTCAGAATATTGATTAAGTGTGTTCAATTATTTACCTTTCCATATTAATTATATCTTATCTTATCATGATAGTAAAGTTATTTAAATGAAATGTGTGTTCAATTATTTACCTTTCCATGTTTATTATTATTATTGATTCATGATATCTTTCTCTGTACTTAACTCTTATTGAGCATTTTATTTCATCCTTATTTTGTTTCCTTTTCATAGGATATGAAGAAGAATTAATGGAATGAGTTAAAGGATGATTTTTTTTTCCATTTTAATGTTTTTTATTTTATATAACTTTTTAAAATGGGTATCATGTATGTATTTTATTCTCCAAAACTACTAAACTGATCAGTCCTTCGGGATTTGATGCCTTGTATCTATGTCAATATAATGTAATAGGTACCAGCTCTAGGTTACTGGAATTGGGGTCATTACATTTGGTATCATAGGAAGTTTTGTAGAAACATTGGAAACTATATTAATGAAAAAATATATTATGGAACATAACCCTATGATATAATTTGAGTATGATCATTGAACAATAATGTAATGTTTTGGTAAGGAAGTGATTATGTGGTTTTTCCAAACAATACATCCCTATATAGATAATATAAGTAGACATGGTTCTATCACAAAGATACATAGGAGTAATAAATATGAAAATGGAACATTGGTATTGAACCGATCGTCACCTAGTGCACAAAAATAGGCCTTAATGTGAACTTTATTTGATTCTCCTGGTGGATCTACTTTGGATAATTTACATTTTCTTGACAAAACATTATAAAGGATTTGAAAATGATGATATCCCTGAAGAAACCAAGATTATAATTATGAGATTAAAAATGTATATATTTTAAATTTATGTTTACTATTATATCATATTTAGAATTATACCTTATGATTTAAAATTAATAATTTTATGAGCTAATATATTATATTCCATTATATTGAAATGGATATTAGAAGGAAGAAGGGTATTAATACTCATAGACAATGTAGAGATTTTCCTTCTAAGGAATACAATAGAGATGGTATTGGAACTAAGAAAATTATGGGTATACTAGGGAAGATTAATCAAGTTAAGAAAAATAACCTTTCACATATGGAGAAACCTATTCAATAGCACATCTCAAATACTAGATTGCTTCACGAGGCATAAACCCCCATATTTTGGTGGGACTACTAATCCAGTGGAAGCTAAGAAATGGATTAAGTATCTAGAGAAGATATTTATGGCCTAGGGATGTGGTGAAAAGGAAAATCTTACAATTATAGTGTATTATTTCAAAAACGATGATGATCAGTGGTGGTCATTAATCCATAATACTAGGGAGGAAGAGGAAATAGAACTCATGTAATAGAATGCTTTTAAGGATACATTATTTGAAAAATATTACCCTTGTGATTAACAAATTGAAAAGAATATAAAGTTACATAGATTAAATAAAAAGGAATAATAAAGTTTTTTTTAGTATGAATTTAACGTTAAAAGGTTATCCAAGTATTTTATGGATTACATATGTAACATAGAGTGCAATATTGACCATTTATTTGAAGGTATTCAACCAAGTCTCTGAAGGTCACTGGTATCTCAAACGTTTTCATCATATAATGAAGTAGTTTTATGTGACATAAAAAAGATAATTAATTATCTATATCTTACATATTCAATGGAAATCAAGATAATAATAGGAAATCCAAACACTATGAAGAAGGGAATTAGTCAAATAAGAAGAAGAGAATACAATGTTTAATATATTGTGAAAACTATGTAAAGGGTCACCCTAGGAAATGATTAGAGGGATTATGAGTTTATTAAAGTATGAAGATAATGGTCACTAGGAAATAGAATTAAAATAATATAAAGACAATACTTATATTCAATGTTTTGACTATAGGAAGATGTGGAACTATACAAATGAATTCTCCAAGTGTCATGGGAATCCAACATAGAAGATTACAAGTGGATAAGTATAAACTTATGTGATCAATACAACTGTTGTGGAGGTTCTCAATAATGTGGTGGAATGTATTTTAATCATATCTTAAAATTTATATAATTCTTTATGTGATTAGGGATCTTTTTAATCTTTTATATCTACACAGTTTTACAAGAAAATAAAACAAATCCCTTTTAATTTAAGAAGGTAATTTTTAGTGAAAACTCCTAGGGGAAGTCTCACTGCAACAATGATTTGTTATGAAGTCCCCATTATGAAAAATAAACATGATTTAGTTTTATACCTTATTATCATAACTCTAGTTGAACTTGATATAATATTTAGTATGGATTGGGTTTCAAAGTATGATGCAAAAAAATTATTGCAAGTAGAAGGAAATCATGATTTGAGGAAGGTGTACAATTTTTTATCATTAGAGTAGAGACATCATCATCTGAGTCATATCTAGATCCACCCATAGTATCTCTACTAAATGATATTATTGGGGTATAAGGGAAAAAAATATAGGTATGGATATGGTAATATTAAAATTGAGGATATACCTATTTTACAGAAATACATTGATGTATTTCTTGAAGAATTACCTAGATAACCATCAGAGTATGAAGTTTAATTTTCCATTGATTTAACCCCCAATTCAATAACAATATAAAATTATCCCTATATAATTTCCATTGTGGAATTAGTGTAGTTGAAGAAACAACTATGGGAGTTGAGTTCTAAGGGATTTATTCTCCCTAGTATTTTACCATGGGGATACCATGCACCTTTAATAAGAAATATGGATCCAGGAGGCTATGCATTGATTATAGGTAAATAAATTATATTATGATTAAAAAAAGTATCATGAACCTCTCATTGATTACTTATTTAGTCATATTTACAGATCCAAAATATTTCAATGATTGCCCTTCGTTTTGGGTATCACCAATTGTGAGTAAAGAAGGAAGAAATTCAAAAGACAACTTTTAGAATGAGGTATGAACATTAAGATTTTATAGTAATTCCATTTGGATTGACTAATTCACCCTCAATTTTTATAGATATATTGAACAAAGTATTCAAGAAATATGTTGATGATTTTTTGTAGTATTCATTGATGATATTTTGGTGTTTTCTAAAATATACGAGGACCTTTAGAATCAATTATATATCATTATTGAGACTCTCATAAGGAGAGAGTTATTTGGGAAATTTAATAAGTGTGATTTATGGCCTACAAAAGCTTATTTTATTTTCCATATTGTCTCAAGGATAGAATATTAGCTGATCTTGAAAAGAAGAAGGAAATTAGAGAATTACCTACATCAACAAACATAACTAAGGTATGTAGTTTCATTGGTTTGGTAGGTTATTATCAATTATTCTTATTTAACTTTTCGTAATTAGATAACCCATTAACCAAGATTACATTTAAAGGGGATAAGTTTGATTGGAAAAAGGAATGTGAAGAATATTTTGATGAACTAAATATGTGATTGGTCAATGATCAAATTTTGACTCTACTATCTGGAAATGATGGGTTTGTGATATATAGTGATGCATTGAAGAAGGGACCTGGTTGTGTCTAAATGAAAAATGATAAATGTTTTTCATTTACATAAAGGAAATTTGTGATTGACGAACATAACTATCCACCTGACGATCATGAGTTGGAAGCTGTAATCTTTTCAATGAAGATATGTATAAATTATCTAGATGGTGAAAGATGTTAGATATAAATAGATCATAAAATCATAAAATACATCTTTTCACATAATGTGGTAAATAAAAGGAAAATTCAATTTATTTATCAACTCAAATATTATGATTGCTCAATACACTACCACCCAGGGAAGGAAAATATGGTAATATATAGATTGAGTATGAAAGATCATGGAATTGTGACCTAAATGAGGATTGAGAGAGATCATATGTTCATGGATATAACAAAGATGGATATGGAAGTTATTAAGTAATGGGAAAAATAACACATTCTTCAAATTATTGAGATATCGTCTTTATTAGAAAAGACAAAACATTACCAATTTGATGATGAGAACTTTCAAAAAAAAATATTTGAATAATGGGAAATTAGCAGTCTTCATTTGTGAATATGGTGTTCTGAAATTTGGAAAGGGACACTTGAGATAAAGAGGTACTTTTTGGATGATTCTCATAGCTCAAATTTCTCTATAAACCCTAGTAGCACCATGGTGTAGAGGGATTTGAGGGAGGATTTTTTATGGGATAACGTGAAGTGGGAAATTGTTGATTATGTGTCTAGATGTTTTCCTTTCCAACAAGTGAAAGCTATGAGATAACATCCTAAAGGATTTATTCAACCTCTTCATTTTCCTATGTGTAAATGGGATTAAATTACTATGGCATTTGATATAGGACTTCTGAATACTCCTAGAAATAATGATAAAATATGGGTTTTCATTGATCACCTAATAAAATCTCCCTATTTAATCACTACAAGAGAAGATTTACCGCTTGATAACCTTTCAAGGATCAATATTAATGATTATAGAGGAATTAATGGTGCACCTAATTTATTTATGTCTGATCAAGATCCCCATTTTACATCAAAATTATAGAAAAGTATTTAGAAGCCTCTCGATATTGAGCTTCATTTGAGCACCACAATCCATCCTCAAACTGATGGATAGTAAAAAAGGACTACTCAAAAAATTAAAGGCAAGTTAGGCTTATAATCACTTAATATTCAAGGTACATGAGATCTATATTTACCTTTGATAGAGTTTTTCTATATCAATAGTTTCATTCAATCATTCAAATGGTGTCGTATGAAGCATTATATAACATGGGATGTTTTACTCCTGCTTGTTGAAATGAAGTTTTTGAAAAGAAAATCATAGTCCCATAGATTGTTGAAGAGAAAACAACAAAGGAAAAGGTTATTCATGCTCACATTAAAGTATCTCAAAGTAAGAAAAATGATTTATGACAATAATTAGTAGATATATTTGTAATTAAAAGTGGGAGATCATGTTTTCTTGAAATTATATCCATGGGAGGGTGCGATATGGTTCAATAAGAAAGGTAAAATAAGCCCCAGGTACATAAAAATATTTAAAATTATTGAAATAATTGGAATTTTTTCTTACCATTCTGAAATTTCACCAATCCTCACGAAAGTACATGACTTGTTTCATATATCATTGTTAAAGAAGTACATGATATACCCAATGCATGTGCTCAATTATAATGAAATTGAATTAGAACCTGATCCATAATACTTTGTATAACCCATCGAAATTAATGATACTAGAGATTAAGTGTTGAGGAATTAAATGATTCATTTGGTAAACGTACTTTGGATAAATCATACAATGCAGGAAGCAACTTGGGAATGAGAGGATGTTATGATGAATAACTACCCTCATCTATTTAGGGGGTAATATCAGTGAAATAACAAGGTAATTTTTATAGGGAAGAATGTAACACCCCATGACCTTAAAATGTATTTATTTTATAATAAATTTAATTTCATTGATAGCTTATGATGCATAAAACTCTAGATTGAAATGAAATGAAATACTTCATTAAAATATTATTTAAACATGAACATTATAACACATCCATTAAATTAGTGGGTATAAAAATGGATAAAAAAATTAAGAAATATATATATTTTACACATGTAAATTTTTTATCTATTTAATAGAAATAAAAATATGAATCATTTGGAAGAAAATGAAATGTTTCTAAAAACTATATTTTCTCTCTCTAAGACAGTTTTTTCCGCATTCTGCGCACATAATTTAGAATTAGTTTTTACCAATTTTAGAAAATTTTATTTATAAATATAAAATTAATTTTAAAATTATAATATAAAAATTATGATAGGGTGAATTTTTGGGGATTTTATGAAATGTTTCATTTTTTGATGAATTGTAAAAAATATTGAATTATAATTGAAAACTAACTTTTCATTTAAATTATTTATATAGTTAATTTATATTTTAAATTAATCTAAATAAAATTATCCCAATTATGTATCAATTAATACAATTTATTTCACTAGAATCATTTTCATATTATATTTTAATATAAATAATTTGTAAACTTTTAAACATTTTCCCTTTGAAAACCCACTTTTCTATCACCTATGTAGGATAAATTTTAAATTAAAAATTTCCATTTATATGAATGGAATTTATAAAAATGTTTCAATGTTTTGAATCATCATAATTTATATTATCTAATAAGTTTAGCTTAAATTTTGACCATAATTTATTGTAAAAACAATAAAAATTATTTACCACGATTTAGGTAAAAATGTGTTTACCAGGGGTTAAAATAAAAATATATGGGTTAAAATGACTTAAAACATGTCTAAAATATATTTAATATCTATATAAAGACATTATAATATCAAATTATTGATAATAATGAATTTTTTACCCTTATGGAATGTGAAAAATGTGGGTACACCTTTTTGTTTCCAAAAATTACAAGTGTGCCACTCACCCCAGTTATCAAAGGACACCCTCTCTCCGATCTTATTCACACCTTAAAACCGTTTTTTGGAAAATAACTATAGAAATAACATCCCAATATCAACCCTAATATTATAAGAATTTATTTGTTAATAAATACATTCTAGGAATAAGTTAGGTATAATCCTAAAGAGGTGGTCCAAGAAGAGGTAAAATTATTAACTTTTCATTTTCGTTTTATTTGTTCATCCACATCCTTAAATTATTATTAAAAAATTATGACATAATAAAATCAGTATCTCTCATATATTTATATTTTTTAATGTTATGATAATTACGTATAACTATCCATACTTCTATCAAATGGGTTACAAAATCATTATTTGTGTGTACGGTGGACTACCACCTCGCTAATCGATGTTGTTTCTGACACTTTCACTGGGACGCGCGCATCCGTCCGTCCGCAGAGGAGGACGCGCTGCGATGTTGCCCCATGTTCCCACTTTCCAAAGGCGGGCGACATTCGCTCCTTATTCAGGGAAGTTTGCTCCTTGATCGAAACGGGATGATGGGATGTCGGTTCTTCCTTCTGTGGATTCCTCCTCAGAACTCGTCACCTAGTCCAGGTCTCCCTCATAGATTTAATACGTTGTTCGTGAAACTCTTCCCAGTGCTATGTTTCCATGAACGTCGGTTAATTACACTACTTCTGTCGGGACATTCCAAAGGTTCCGGTCAGGGCAGCAACCTTCAGTCGGGGGAGTAGTCACGTTGAGACATCAGTAGCATGTCTGGATGCTGGGGAACTGGCATGTCTGTCTATTATCACTGGTCATAGGGCTTCTCGAGGGCGTGGAAGCCCGAGGCATCCCATATCGAGCACGGGGAATTATATGCCATAGACACATATCTGAGGTTTTCCTCATCTTCCTGTGTTTAACACAGGGTATGCCGTGAGTTTAACGTCCCGCGGAGACGGATCAGCCCGATCAGAGCATTAGATAAAATGGATCGGATTGAGGGATTTACCTTGAAGGGGTGCCGATACCGGGACCGGCCCATGGGCGGATGCGAAGAGGAGCGTACTGACATGGTCTCACTGGGATATGACGGTTCGGGAGAGAATCAGGGTAGATGATGGATAAACGAATGAAGTGGATGGGGGAATGGCAAGGAACCGTCGCAAGGGCAACGGTGAAGTTGGGCTTGAGCCTTGAAGGGGCTTCCTACGTATCCCCGTGGCAGGGAATCAAAGTCCGCATAGTTCGGGATGGTGCCGGTGAACTGGCATGAGGGTGGACCTTGGTCCGATGGGCATCATCAGCGAACTGACGTGAATGGGGAGGACCAGGAGGGTCTTAGCGGTTGTGGGCTTGAACCTCGTGGAGGCTTCCTACGTACCATGTCGTGACATGGATCAAAGACCACGTAGTTCAGAGGGGCTTCATCGGTGAACCGATGTGAAGGTGGACCTTGGTCCGACGGGTGGTGGGCTTGAACCTCGGTGAGGCTTCCTACATACCATGCCTTGACATGGATCAAAGACCTTGTAGTTCAGATGATGGAATTCGTTAGCGAACCAACATGAAGGTGGACCCTAGTCCAATGAGAGATGGGCTTGAACCTCAGGGAGGCTTCCTACATACCATGCCTTGACATGGATCAAAGACCTCATAGTTCAAAGGGTTTCATTGGTGAACCAACATGAAAGTAGACCCGGGGGTCCACTAGTGGTGGGATTGAACCTTGGGAATGTTTCCTACGTACCATGACTTGACATGGATCAAAGTCCTCGTAGTTCAAAGGATTGATGGAATATAGTTTAACGTCATGCAGGACGGTAGTGAACTCTGACGTGAATAAACGACGGGCGTTGGGCTTGAACCTCGTGGAGGCTTCCTACGTACCATGCCTTGACATGGATCAAAGTCCCCGTAGTTCGGAATGGCAGTGGGTGTGGGAGAACCAATGTAAATGAGGGACCTTGGTCTGATGAAAGATGAGATTGAACCTCTGGGAGGCTTCCTATGTACCATGCCTTGACATGGATCAAAGTCCTCGTAGTTTGGGTTGTGACAACGGCTTACAGTCGGGCTGGAATGCAGTTTAACGTCGTGCTGGACATAGGTAGAACTCGACGCGAATTGGGGGATGGGTGGGCTTGAACCTCATGGAGGCTTTCTACGTACCATGCCTTGACATGGATCAAAGACCTCGTAGTTCAAATGGGTGTACAGTTTAATGTCATGCAGGACAAGGGCATACAGTTTAACGTTATGATGGATGAGGGCATGCAGTTTAACGTCATGCTGGACGAGGGTGTGCAGTTTAACGTCATGCTGGACGAGGGTGTGCAGTTTAACGTCATGGTGGATGAAGTATTGTCATGGACAATGCCAACTCTAAGCCCACGTGAGTATTGCTCAGTGTGAGAAACAAGAGACAATAAGGACCTGACGATCACGCCGCGAAGGGTGCGTCCGTGTGAAGCGAAGAGGGTTTACGCATTAGGCAGCCCATGGTGCTGGGACTTACTCTAGGATGGAGGCCCGGAGTGTGACAAAGCACCGCGAAAGAGGGATTTGGGACCAATGATGGGAGGTGCCTCGTTCCCTATCACGCCCTCCACTGACCTTGGCAGTGGGGAAGTACGGAGATGCAGGGGTGCAGCCATCTGTTGGGGAACTAGGGTCACCCTTCTCCTGAGAACATACGCTACTCCAATAAGGAGGATATCATCCCTTGTGGATGGGTGATTCCACTCTTGTGGAGACGAGTGGCGTAAAAAATGTTGGAGCTAGGGGGACCCTTCGTGAGAGGCATGAGGTCGGGTCACAGTTTAACGTCACGTGTTGAGGACGTCGTGCTTGGCAGTTTAACGTCCTGCAGCTCAGACGAGGTGGGTTCACTCCACACCCCTAGGACTTACATAACTGGTACCCTTTGCTCCTTGGGGGAGGGAAGGTACTAGTAAGTACATGGTCAAGGGGGGTTGTAAATTGAACCATCGAGGGGTCCACATTAGTGTGGCTATGCGAAGAAGCAATAGCCGTTAGCGTGCCTATGTGAAGAAGCATTAGGCGAAGCAATGCTATGAGTAGTATTGTCCGTGGGACTTTGAAATCACATCCTGCAAACCTAGAGGGTCGCACAGGAAGAGGAATTTCCAAGAAAAGGAGTGTGCTTCATGAAGCGGGGTGCCTTAACCTTATCATAGGGAATAGGTGTGAGTGGAGGGTTCTTCGTGAAGTGGAATAGTATTCTCGGAGCACTGCCTCACGAAGAAGAGGTGTCTCGCGAAGCAGGGTGCTGCGAAGCAGTGTACTTCGCAATGTGTAGTGATCCTACCTTAGTATAGGGATCACTAGTACAGGTTGGGTGTTTCACGAAGCATAAATGCTCCGCGGCTGCCCGGGTTCCCTTGGGAATCCCCTTTCTTCGCGAATGCCCTTGAGCTTCACAAAGGGAATCCCTCTCAGAAGAGGGGATCAAAACGAGACAAAGCGAAGGTGTCATGCGAAGTAGAAGTACCTCGCAGAGCTCATGATTCCCCGGGGCAAAGAGTGCTTCGCGATTCGGGAGAGGAGAAGATGAAAGGTTGGATTGTCTGTCTTCGGGACTCAGGGGGAGTCCAGTATTTATAGGGAAGGGGCACCGTGAAGCAGAACTCGTGCGCCGCCTCAGGTGCTTCGCAGCGCGCTCGCGAACGTTAACGTCGTTCGCGAAGAGGTACCGCCTCCAGAGCTTCGCGGCGGGATCGTGAATGTCAAACTCATTCGCGGAGAGTTACTGCCTCCCGAGCTTCGCGGCGGGCTCGCGAACGTCAAATGCGTTCGCGAAGAGTTACCGCCTCCGGAGCTTCACGAGGCCGCAATGCTTGGGGTGCTTCGCGTCGGTGCTTCGCGAGGCAGCGGGCCGACCTTCTTTTCCATCCCTTCCTTTCATGCAATATTTTGGTGCCAACAGATGTTATTTATTTTTCCATTACCATATATCATGTTTGGGTATGAAGATGTATAAAAATTATATATATATGATATTTAATATATAATTATACCTTTAGATTCATTATTTCATATACACCTTTTTTACTTTCCATTCCTTTGAGAATATAATAATATCGCTCATGTGTATGGAGGACTATCGTCTCACAAAGCGATGTGCTTCGTCTTTCACTAACACTTTACATGGAAGGTGATAAGTATAAATATAACTAATATATGTGATATAAATGAAATAATTATTATATCCATGAAATATTTTTAATTCTTAAAAGATAATACATCATTTTCTTTTTTACCCTTTCACTCACTCAAAGATGATAATGTTGTTTAGGTATGTATGGATTACTGCCATCATAAAGATACGTGACTCTATTTTCATCACCACACCACATGGATGATATATATAAGGATATATAAATAATTAATAATTTATATATGATTTTAGGATCATTCTGTAAAGATAAAATATTACTTACCTACTTTCCATAATGATTAATGAGAAATGGAAATGTTACTCATGTCTACGTACGACCTACCTTCTCCATGATTGTAAAATACTTAATTTCTCAAAAACCTATTTCATGATTGGTATTAAAATGATTATTTATGTATAAATATGATAATTACTTCATGATTAATATTCTAGATATGTTTAAATAATGAACTCTTCGACCTACCTGCCTGAATGGCCCGAAGGCCTTCATTTTTTATTGATTTATGATAACCCCCCTTTCAAGGGATGAGGGGAAACCCTTACAAGGACAGTAGGCTCAGAGATTACATGGACTATAGTCTTAGGAGAATACATGACCTGAAGGTCTTAGGGAATTCAACCAGACTATCTACAAAGAACTGCCCCTCCCCAGTATATGCATCTTGATAGTAGCTCTCCACCTTTGCATGACCATCTGGCTAGGCTTCCTGTGCAAGAACAGGCTGGTACCGATGGCATAGACATACCCTCTCATTCTGAAAATCCATTTGGCTCTGCTCTGGTGAGTGTACCTTCTCTGAATCCTCTTCTGGGCCTGCTCCTTTTTTTGTAGTGTGTTTGGGGACTGCATTCATGTGGCTCGAAGGCCTTGGGGTGGACCTAAGGACTTAAGGTGGTCCAAAGGCCTTGAGAATCAACTGGCCTGAAGGCCTTGGGTGGCCCGAAATCCTTGCAGGACCTGAGGACCAAACCGGTGGCCCGGAGGCCTAGATGGATGAATAGTTTCAGCTACTACAGTACCGAACAGTACCTGCTACAGTACTACTACTACAGTCCTGCTACAGTACCGGGAAATATTCCTCCACCCGGATTTGATCTCGGGTCTCTTGGATGCACCTAGCGAGTCCTCAACAACTGGGCTAAGGCTCTTGTGAAACTCTTATACTAATAGTTAACCTACCGAAGTCATTTTTGATATAGAAGCCAAATATCATTGAAACCCCCTATGCAAACATAATTGATTAAGTAATTTACTATGACATATGGATATGTTAAATTAAAAAAAATAAAAATCTTGAAAAAAGTTCTTATGTAATTAAATAATTAGCATATGTTTACTATTCAGGAAGATAAAGGACATATGTGATGAGTTAGACTCAAGGTAAGGGACTTCGTCTCAGTATCCCTTCATTGAAGAATATTGTAATGTTATGAATTTAATTAATTTTATATTATGTTTATAATTCCCATTTGAAATGTAATATCATTATTTATTCAGAATTCATGGTAATTTAAGTTTCAATTTGCATTATTTCATCCAAGGGTACTTGAATTGAAAATTACCAAGTGGTAAAAGTTATTATAAAATCTCACTTTCTTTTATGATTGTTAACTTTTTATTAAAATAATCAATTTATTATGATAATTTTCATTATAAATTATATTTCACTTAAATATACACATTCTTGTACGATGGATATGATTATTTTCTAAAACTTATATCATTTTTTACATATGGTGTATACATTGAAAGTTATTTGATTAGCTGAGGAAATATTGAAAAATTCATATCATTTACTCAATATAGATATTTATTTATAAGGAATATTATTCATGAATTAAATCAATTATTTTATATGCGAAGAATTATTTGAACATAAAATATTGGGTGGGTACAAGAATTATATAGCCCATAGATGCATCAGTAGGTCAAATGAGACAAATCAATTAACCAAATTAAATGTGTTTCTACATATAGTTTTAGACTATCTTCTGAAAGATCTTGAAGGAATAGATATCATGCTTCATGAGATCATGGCGTCCAATAATTAAGAATTTACATAATTTAAAGTTCAGTTATTTTTAATATCCATGGAATTTTCATAATGATATTATCTTTGGATGAATTTCATTATTAGATTATTGATTATATGTCATTCCTATTCAATTATTTAAATTTCTATATTAATTAATACTGATATTATTTTGGTATTTAAGTTATATAAATGGCATGTGTGTTCATTTATTCACCTTTCCATGTTGATTATTCTTATTGATTCATGATAGCTTCCAATGTAATTAACCCTTACTGAGAATTTGAGCTCACCCTTATTTTTATTCCTTCCCCTAGAATATGAAGAATAATTCTTATAATGATTTCAAGAATTCCAAATGTTTTCCATTCATATGAGTTTTATTTTATATCTCTATGTAAAATGAATATCATGTATATATTTCGTTCTCTAAAAATGCTAAACTGATAGGTCCTTCAGAATTTTATGTCTTATATCCATGAAAATGTAATAAAATTGGCACTGAATATAGGTTACTAGAGTTAGGGTTGTTATATAAAAAGAGGGTATATCTTTTTATTTTAAAAAAATTCACATGTTTCCTCTCCGTCACTTATAGAAGGACAACCCTCTCCTCTCCCATTAACATATACAATTACTTTTGGATCAACCATTACATAGATAAACAACATTTTTAATTACCCACCCATGTCCTAGATGTCTTATTTGAATCATGAATCCCAACTAAGAAGTCTTTTGATTCAAAACTAAGGAGGTTGTGTGAAGAAGAGGTATCGTTAAAAAATGGAAATTTTTGTTTTATTTATTACTCCATCCAATTCGAATATTATTCGCGCAAAGACCCAATGTTTTATCAATTAAATTCCATTATTATAATTATGTATTATAGTTTACTAATATAATATTATATATAGAACACAATGTAAACATTATAAATGAATAATGAGTAAAATAAAAGGCATCTCTATAAGTTAAGGAATATATACCGATGAAATAGTAACTTGACCTTTGGAATAGTAATGTGACTCTTATGAATAGTAAACCAAACAATTGAATAGTAACCTCTCTGATGAAATTATAAATAAAATTTATCTATATTATAAGTTACAATATGATATAAATATATCATATTATAAGTATGAAAATATTTTAAAAATTATTAATTAAGTGGTGGTATTTTAGTAAGTCATGTGTTTTTAATTACAATTTTATTATTAATTTAATAATTTAAAAGAAAAATTATTTTCATAAAATGTATTCATAAATATTTATTTTGTTGACTTATGATTATATTATAATTTTAGGAGACCTTAATTAATTTGTCAAAGTGATTGAAAAGCAGTTTCAATTTTAAAATTTGTATTTTTCAAGTAAATTATGATTTTTAATTAAAAACACAAATTCACATATTTAGAAACTTATTTTCATAAAATGGAGTTCATTTTTTAATTCTACACTTTGAATATATAGTTTGGGAAATTTTTTTCAATTTTTATAAAATACTTGATTTTTTGGTGAATAGTAAAATACGATAATTTACAATAAATGATAAATAAATGAATTTATGCATCATTCTTGATTCGTGGATAATGTAAATGGATATTGGTTCAAACTAAAATTCTTTATTTAATTTTTTGGTCACAATAATCAAGACTATTCATAGTCTTGAGCAAAAATATTAAACTAATGATCGATATAATGGGAAACCCCTCCCCTCATTCACTATAAATAGCACCCCTCTTAACCTCTTCTCTTCACTTCTCTCAAGCCTTTTTTCCTTGTCTAATTTCATAAAAAATATCCTCCCAATCTCCAACCCAAATATAAAATCCCTTGGTATTTCAAAAGACCAAATACTCTCCCTTAAAGAGGTTCCCAAGGAAGATATATTCAAGATCTAAATTCCTCTTTTCATTTCTTTTATTTTCTTTTAAGTTCCTTTCTTTCTTTTTATTTCCTCGCATACTTTCATCCAAATGTTATGATAATTATATTAACTTAAATTTAATTTAATGTTGTTATGATAATTGAATAATTATTAATCATCTCTCCTTTCCCCTCTTATACTAGAAATG
The DNA here is from genome assembly GCA_963277665.1 of Viscum album. Lineage (NCBI taxonomy): Eukaryota > Viridiplantae > Streptophyta > Magnoliopsida > Santalales > Viscaceae > Viscum > Viscum album. The sequence continues at coordinate 1,001,644,073 of OY728135.1, forward strand.
AAAAAACTATCCGAGATGTGTTAATTCATCACATTCAAGGACAATGGGTTTTCAATGTCTTTTACCATCTTCAATATTGGTAAAGAAACCATATATATGGTTTAAATAGACTATAATATATTTATTATTTCTAATTTAAGGTTCTTTAATATTTTTTACACATGATATTAATTTATAAAGAAAAATGCGTCCGATGTGATAAAAACCGCCAATTAACCAAAAAAGTTATCATTAAAGTTTTATATAATGATTCATCTTCACTCAAAATAAACAAATGAATTTTATAACCATGTAATATTATGGATGTTCACTAATAACATACAACTTCAATTCTAGAAAACCATTCTCATCTTGCATTTTTATCCTTATATGTATATAAGTAAACCAATAATGAAAACCAAGGAAACAAACACTCCCAAATGATGAAATTGAACCTCTTAACCCATCAAAACAGTCATGAATGAAATCGAAAAGGTTATACTGAATCAATTAAATGTATAAGAATTTCTGAAAATATTAATTAATGAATTTAATTAGGTTATCCAAGACATTAAGATCAAGTGAAGGACACCTTCAAACTTTAGGTACGACACTCCGATTTTTTATGCTTTATGACATGATTATGATACACAATTCTTACCAGGGGTAACCCATATGTTTGTGCATGATTGATTATTTATGATTATATATGTGGAAATAATATTCATGAAAATTTTATGATGAGTGTTCCCAGATATTGCTCTAATTAATTGGGTAAAGTTTTGTCTCATGAGACGTTATGTGCAATGGTCTTAGTGGTTAACCTTGACTCGTGCTACTATGTGAAATAGTCTTAGTGGTTAACCTTGAATTGTGATCCTCTATGTGCAATGATCCTTGACTCGTGCTAAATTCATATTTTATGTTTCTGAAACATTATTATGACTCCACTTTTATATAATCTATTGATTATATGTTATGATTCCATATGTTCCATGACTTTTTACATCATTATTCCATGCCTTCTTACCCATGTGATAAAGTTTTATTCTTATGTTTATCCCCTTGCTAGGATTTTTAGCTCATCCATTTTTTCATGTTATCCCCAAGTTATCCTATAAATATGTATGATCACAATGGATGTTACGATCTCTTTATGAATATTAAATAAATAAATGTTTTATTTTGTCCCATATTTTTAGTTTTATGTGACTAGTCTTCCAAGACACTAGTCTTTACGATCCTTAGATTGTAATATGATGTTTTATTATGATTAAAATCATATAATGATTTATCTAAAAGTCTAACGTAGCTATAGTTGGTATCATAGGATGATCTATTTATTTTTGGATATTAGTAATAGAGTAATTTAGTATGAACCTTAGGGATAAGAATATATATAAGAAAATATACCTAAATATTGGTAAGTGTAGAGTAAGTGGTTTGTTAAGAAAATAAATCCTTGTCTGGATATGAACAAGTGGATGTGGCTCTGGCATAAATGTATCTTGGGGTAAAATCCAAAAACATCGGTTTGAGCTAGACTCAAACAGGAACTGATTCATGAAAACATGCCTTGCTGCACTCCTAGTTTGACACTCTCAAGGGATATAATTTGGTAAATTCATAAGCATAGTATGAACCATTATTAATGGAACAAGAAATAGAATCCCATAAGAATATATGTTAGGAAACAAATTATAGATAACCTAGATTGAAACCTAAGTAATCACAAGTTATGATATAATTTTCATTTAATAGTTTATCCTTTTATGTTTATAGTTTCCTTTTTTAATAGATATGTATTCAATCCCCCTAATTGTACATTATTTTTCTAAGTTAATGGTGGGAAATATAATAACACATGCTAACAATTAATATGAAAGACAATGTGACTATTTCCCTAATGATATGCCTGATATTCTTGGAATGGGTGCTCAAAACTTTATGATAATACTTTCTCAATAGGCTCAAGTTATGAATAATAACTTGAATCATGTGTAATTTCCTCCTCCTCTAAGGAAAGAGAATGTTTCCATCGAATCTTTCATGTGTAAAAGGCCTCCTATGTTTAGTGGATCTTATGACCCCCTCCATATAGAATAGCTGATTAACTCCATTGAAAATATATTCTCTATCCTCCAGGACTCAGAAGAAGAGGAATTCATACTGGTGGTCTATCATTTTGATGGGGAAGCTGATCAGTGGTGGAAACTGATCAGGAATACGAAGTCCCAAGAGTAAATTGATTCCATGGATTGGGAGGAATTAAGGAAAATATATTTCAATAAATATTTTCCCTGAATCCTCCATCTCAATATGGAGAGAAAGTTCCTCATACTTAAGAAGAATAAAGATGAGTCCATTAGGGAATATGAAGAAAAATTCATAAGGCATGTAAGATAGGCATTTGGATTTATTATTAACACTAAAATAAAGGTGAATTGATTATTTAGCAGACTAAATCCAAGTCTATAAAAAGTTTTTGTGATTTAAGACTTCGACAGTTATGAGGATATTGTCCATTGATCCGTCATGGTTGAAATGGAGATCATAGAATCTCAATAGTCTCATGGGATGGGTGAAAAAAAAGTAGAAACTGGAGTCTAATATGGGTGGTTCAGAAAATAAATCCCATGATGGAAAGATGATCGAACATCCCGTGTGTCAAAATTGTGGGAAGAAGCATCATGGGAACTATCTAAAGGGAACCAGGAATTGTTTCCAATGTGGAAGAATGGGAAATATGGCTAAAAACTGCTAAAGGGATATGAATAATCCCACTAATATGAAAGAATAAAGGAAGGTTCAGATTAATAATTAGCCTGTAGTGTAGTGTTACAAATGCAAGGATCATGGTAATTATGAAAGTAATTTTCTTAAGCTAAAGGTTGTCGGAGGAAGTAAACAACAACCTGCAAGGAAACAAGTAAGGGATTATGCTATCACTACTACTAAGGTGGAGCTGGATAATGATGCGATCAAAGGTATTCTAGTTATTCATTCAAGAATAGAAAATGTACTATTTGATTTTGGTTCTATTCATTATTTCTTATCTTGCAAGTTTAGTAGAACTATTCCAAAACCACCTCAAAAATTTGAGATTGAGTTATCTATGAGAACAGAAAATGGGGAAATTATTGCATCCAAAGTATATAAATCCTACCCAATTAAAATTTTTGGACTGAACCTCCCAGAAAATCCCATTATACTTCATTTAGAGGAGTTCAATATTATTTTATGCATAAATTGGCTATCTTTTTACAAAGCTAATGATAACTATTTGGAAAGGGAGATCACTCTTCACATCCTAGAGTGTCCTCCAATCCTATAAAAGTGTAAGGAGGAATATTAATCTCTTTAATAATAATCATCTCAAGTGTGGATAGTGTTTCCTTTTGAGAAATCATATATTTCTCAAATGATTGAGACAAAGGAGAGAATCATGCTTGAAGACAAGCCCATTGTAAGGGACTACACCGATGTATTTCTTAAAGAATTTCATGGTCTTACTCATGATTGAGATGTTATGTTCTCAATTAAACTTATTCCTAGATCGCTAACTATATCAAATAAACCTTATATAATGGCCATCGTTGAGATGGAAGAGCTAAAGAAGCAGTTACAGGAGAATATGGAGAAGGGTTTTATACACCTGATTGCTTCACCATGGGGTGTACCGGTCCTATTTATTAAAAATACGGACAGATCAATGTGAATCTCCATTGATTATTGTGAGATCAATAAAATCATGATAAATAACAAGTATCATTTTCCTTGGATAGATGAATTTTCTGATTAGCTATGTGGGTCCAATTATTTCTCTATGGTGGACCTTCAGTTGGGATATCACTAATTAAAGGTGTGGAGGGAAGATATTCCAAAAACTACCTTTCAAACGAGGTCTGAACACTATGAGTTCATAGTTATTCCCTTAAGAATCAATAATTCTCTAGAAATATTCACGGATTTAATGAATAGAGACTTTAGCGAATACCTCGAAAAATTTGTGGTAGTCTTTATCGATTATATTTTAATATGCTCCAAGAGCGAAGAGGAACATGAAGAGTATATTAATATTGTGATGATGACTTTGAAAAGTGAGAACATTTATGAAAGGTATAGTAAATGTGAGTTCTATATGGAGGAAGTATCACTCATGGTCTTGTTATCAACAACAAAGGGATATATGTATACCCTTCCAAGAAAAAAGAAATTAAAGAGTGGCCCATGACAATACCTGTAATGGAGATCCATTGCTTCCTTGATCCAGCCAGGTATTACTGATTATTTTTGAATAAATTTTCATGACTTTCAAACCCAATGAACAAGATGAAATAGAAGGGACTGAAGTTTATCTGGACTTAAAAAATATGAGGAAAGCTTTATGGAGCTCAAAAAGAGGCTTATCACTACACCAACACTCACACTCATGATAAGTGGAGAACTATTTGTGGTGTACAATTATTCTTAAACAAAGGGCTTAGGCTATGTGCTAATTCAAAATGATAAACTAATAGCCTATGCCTCAAGGCTACTGAAAATCCATGAGCAAAACTATTCCATGCATGATCTGAAGTTGGAAGCTGTGATATTTGCATTAAAAATCCGACGGCATTATCTCTATGGAGAGAAGTGTGAGATATATAATGATCACAAGAATATGAAATATATATTCACATAGAAAGAGATTAATATTCTCTAGTGAATAAGGTTAGATCTCATTAAGGATTATGACTTTTCAATCCAATACCATCTCGGTAAGAAAAAAAGTGGCATATACTCCAAGTAGAAAAGATCCTGTATCTTTATCAATGATGAGAATTTAAAAACATCTAGTGTTCTTAGATTTGTAGAGTATGGACATCAAAATCATTAAGTGAGGAACTTAATCAATCCTTTCTCAAATGATTGCTCAAATATCCCTTATAGTGAAAATAAAGGATGATCAAAGAAATTATGTGGAATTTAAGAAAATGGTGGAAGCTATTAGAAATGGGAAATCCCCTGAGTTTAATATTGATGAAGAATGAACTATAAGATTTGGGTCACGATTATGTGCACCATATAATCCAGAGATAAAGAAGGATATTTTAAATGACGCACATATCTAAACCTTCTCTATTAACCCAGGGAGCACAGAGATGCATCAAGATCTCCAAGAGAACTTTTGGTGGACAATATGAAGAAGAAGTTTGCTGAAAATACATCAAAGTGATTGGTATGTCAACAAGTGAAATTTGAAAGACAAAAGTATAAGGGGATGATGAAACCACTATCTATACCAACATAGAAGTGGGAGAACATATCTATAGACTTTTTCACTGGAACTCCAAGGACATCTAGAGGAAACAATTCTATATGGGTCATTGTGGATTGTCTTATAAAGACAACTATCTTTATCGCAAATCGAGAGAACTTCTCATTAGTTCAAATTGTACGTATATAAACCAAATAGGTGGAAAGGATACTTGGATTACCAATATCTATTTTATTTTATAGAGATATAAGATTCACATCGATGTTCTAGAAAATTCTCCAACATGCTCTAAACACTAATTTGAGCTTCAACATGTCTTATCATACCCTAACTGATGGTCAATATGAGAAAACTATTCATACACTAGAAGATATGTTGAGAGTGTGTTTTATAGACTTTAAAGGAGGATGAGACCAACATCTTCCACTGGTCAAATTCTCTCACATTAATAGTTTCTACTCCATCATCTGAATGACACCATATGAATCCCTTTATGGGAAAAGGTGAAGAGCACTGGTGTGTTGGGATGAAGTCGGTGAGAGTAAGCTTCTAAGACCTAAAATGGTTAAAGAAATGGCGGAGAAGGTGAAAACCATTCAGAAGCACATCAAGGTATCCCAAAGTTGACAAAATAGTTATGTAGACAATCGTCTATGAGACATTGAGTTCAAATTTGGAGACATGGTATTCCTTTGCATATCTCCATGGAAGAAGGTCATGAGATTTGGAAAGAAACGAAATCTAAGTCCTAGGTATATCGGCCCTTTCGAGATTCCCGATCGTGTCAGAGCTATGACCTATCAAATAGTGCTTCCACCTACCATGTATAAACTACACAATGTATTCCACATATAACTATTGAGGAATTACATACCCGATCCTTCACATGTACTATCTTTAGAGGTGGTACAATTGGAGAATGATATTTCTTTTAAAGAGTAGCCAGTGAAGATCTTAGATCGTATATATAATGTTCTACACAAAAAGACTACTCACCTGATCAATGTATTATAGCAGAACCATAAGTGCGAAGAGGTAACATGGGAACTAGAGGAGGAAATGAATGAAAATTACCCACACATATTTACGACTTAGAATGTAAAACAAAATTTCAAGGGTGAAATTTATATGGGGGGGGGAGAATGTAACGACCCAATGTTTTATCAATGAAATTCTCTTCTTATAATTATGTTTCATAGTTTAATCATATATTATTACATATAAAACACAATACAAACCTTATAAATGAATAATGATTAAATAAAAGGTATCTATAAAAGTTAAGGAAGGTATATCGATGAAATAGTAACTTAACCTTTGGAATAGTAATGCGACCCTTATGAATAGTAAACCGACCAATTGAATAGTAACCTCTCTAATGAATGTATAAATAAAATTTATCCATCTTATAATTGACAATATTCTATAAATATATCATAGTATAAGTAAGTAAATATTTTAAAAATTTTTAATTAAGTGTTGGTATTTTTTCAAGTCATGTATATTTAAATAAAATTTTATGATTAATTTAATAATTTAAAAGAAAATTTATTTTCATAAAATGTATTCATAATTTTTTTTGACAAATTATGATTATAAGATAATTTTAAGATACCTTAATTAATTTTTCAAAGTGTTAGAAAAGCAGTTTTAATTTTAAGATTTGTATTTTTCAAGTAAATTATGATTTTAATTAAAACTTAAAGTTCACATATTTAGAAAATTATTTTCATAAAACAGAGTTTATTTTTTAATTCCAAACTTAAAAAAATTGTTAGGGTGTTTTTTTGGTATTTTTCTCAAATACATGAATTTTTGGTGAATAGTAAAATACAATAATTTACAATAAATGATAAATAAATGGATTTCTGCATCATGCTTGAGTCATGGATGATGTAAATGGCCATTGGTTAGAACTCACATGCTCTATTTACTATTTTTGGTCACAATAATTAAGACTATTTATAGTCACGAGAAAAAATATTAAACTAATGAATAAAATAATAGGAAACCCCTCCCCTCTTCCACTATATATACCACCCCTCTTTACCTCTTCTCTTCAATTCTCTCAAGCCTTGTGCCTTGTATAAATTCTTATAAAATTTCCTACCATGATCCCCCCACTTACATCAGCCCTTGGTATCTTAAAAAGACCAAATACTACTCCCTAAATAGGTTCCCAAGGAAGATATATTCTAGAGGTAAATTCCTCTTTTCATTTCTTTTATTTTCTTTCAAGTTCCTTTCCTTATTTTTTCTTTCCTCACCTTATTTCATAAAAATGTTATGATAATTCCAGTACCTTAAAATTATTTTACTTTTTTATGATAATGTAATAATTCCTCATCATCATCTCTCATTTCTCATCCTTTTATACTAGAAATGAAAACACCATCTGAGATGTGTTAATTCATTACATTCAAGGACGAAGAGTTTTCAATTTCTTGTACCATATTCAATTATGGCCAAGAAACGATATTTATTGTTGAAACAGACTATAACATATGTACTATTTCTAATTTAAGTTTCTGTAATCTTACACATGATATTAATTTATAAAGCAAAATATGTTCGATGTGATCAAAAACCACCAATTAACTAAAACAATTATCATTAAAATTTTATATAATGATTCATCTTCACTCAAAATAACAAAATTATTTTTATAACCATGTAATCTTATGGATGATAAATAATAACATAAAACTTCAATTCTATACAACCATTATCATCTTGAATTTTTATCATTACATGTATATAAGTAAACCAATCATGAAAACCAAGGAAAATAATGTTCCCAAATGATGAAATTGAATCTCTTAACCCATCAAAAGGGCCATGAATGAACATAAAAAGGTTATAATGATTAAATTAAATATATAATAGGTTCTTTAAATATTAATTAATGAATTTAATTTTGTTATCCGGGACATTAAGATCAAGTTATGGACACCATCATACTTAAGGTAAGGGATTCTACCCGAACCTCCATTATCCATTCATGTTTTCTACCAATCTTTTTACATAAATGAAGTTATCTATTATTTTTATGAACATATTATATATTCTATTTATATTATAAAAAACAATGTTTCAAGATCCATTCATTATTCACTTTTAGGGATATAAATGTTTTTAAATGATTCCCTCCTCAATTATTCCTGATAAGCAAGCCTATTTTGAGGGAGCTTTCTGAATTCTTAACCACTTTCAAGTATACTATATAATATTTTTTGAAGACACAATTATTTTTATAAAACCAATATTTTTGTTAATATCACATTATTTTTTCACTTCTAGTTTTATATAAAATATTATTCCCTATTATGTTTTAAATGACCTTTGATATTTTTCTTTTAAGCGCACTAAAATGTTTTAATTTTAATGTTTCTTGAGTACTCTTTTTACATGTCATTAATTCAAGTTGATATAAATTTTCATGATATATTCCTATTATAACCTATTATTTCCCATTAATGATATAATTAATTCCTAGAAATTTTTATGACACTCTGCCTTGTTATTCTACATGACATGATTATGATACCCAATTCTTACCATGGGTAACGCTTATGTTTATGTATGATTGATTATGTATGATTATGTATGTGGAATGAATACTCATGAACATTTTGTGAATGGTATTACCAGATAGAACTCCAATTAATTGGGTAATGTTTAGTCTCATGAGATGTTATGTGCAACGGTCTTACTGGTTATCCTTGACTCGTGCTACCATGTGGAACGGTCTTGGTGGTTAACCTTGACTTGTGATCCTCTATGTGTAATGATCCTTGGATCATTCTAAAGTCATGTTTTATGTTGCTGATACATTATTATGACAACATGTTTATATGATCCTATTTTTATATGTTATGATTCCATATGTTCCATGCCTTTTTATATCACTATGCCTTGCCTTTTAACCTGTGTGCTAAAGCTTTATTCTTATGTTTATTCACTTACTAGGATTTTTAGCACATCCCTTTGTTCATGCTATCCCAAGGTTATCCTATGAAGATGTATGATAATAATGGAAGTTAGGTGATATCTATAAATATTAAATATTTTTTTATTTAGTCCCATGTTTTCAGATTTATGTACCTAGTCTTCCAAGACACAAGTTTTTATGATACTTGGCTTGTAATATGATATTTTCTTATGCTTAAAATCATGTAATTATTTATGAAAAAGGATAGGGTAACTATAATTAAAATATTATTATATAATAACATTAGTAACACCCATATAATTATATTTTATTATGTTAATTTAATAACCTTTATCCATCTCCTCCTCAATCGAATTGGGAAAGAAACCATCAATCGTGGGTACAACATACTACTATCTCACAAAACATTGAAATTTTTTTTTCTATCACCACCTCTCATAGATAGATATAATTATGCATTTAATGTTTATATATTATATGCACGACATATTTATATTCATGGAATTATAATATAACATCTACCTTCAATCCTCAAATCTGTTGGAAAATGACATCGTCTCTCATGCGTATGTATGGACTACCACCTCTATGAAGTGTTGGGATTATTTTTTCATTTTATTTTAACATGAATTGAAATAAGAAATTTTTAATGAATATTAATGATATATATAAAATAAAAATGATTTTGGAAATTTTATATATTAGTTGTCATTCTTTCGTTCCATCTGTTGAGAAAATGGAAACAATGTTCATGCGTACATATGAACCATCATCTCCATAAATAGTTTAATTCATTTTGAATCTCTAGATTTAAAAGAATAATAAAAATAAAAATATAATAAAAATATATAATATTTATACCATGTATAAAATTATATATATTATGTAACTATGATAAAATTAAGAGGACTAAAATTTCAAAACTATAAAATACATGGAAAAAGGAAGTGATTATTACCCAAAACATGATTTTAAATGAGGAATTGTAAAAAAATAGATGATAAAAGGTTATAAGTACATAATATATGATATGAAATATTTTTTCATATATTTTTAATAGATTTATAATATAACTATATTCATTATATTGGAGGTTTGAACATATAAGAATAATTTTGAGGCTTGTGGTAAAGGATTTTCATCTCACTTTTATTTCTATGAGACACATACCATATTCCCAACATGTTTATTTTTTATGGTGTTTATACTTATCATGAATGAATTTTATTGTTATTATCATGAAAATTATGGTATATAAATATTCATATAAATTTTTTTCTTTCATGGGGCTCATGATTCAAATATTACCAAAGTGATAACTGGTTTATGTTATAATCTCATTGTTTATTGGGATTGTTTATGATTATGTTTTTGATGATAAAATATTTTTATATATCTATATATAAACTAATGAATTTTATTATAATATAGTAATTAAATGAGAATAAATATTTTATTTTAATTTTTATCTCTTAAATTACTCAAGATACAGAATGAACATTTTTAGGAAAAATCAACTTTATTTCTATCTTTGGTAAAAAATACATTATCATACAAGTCCATATTTTCTAAAAAAGTTTTTAATAATTTTTTTTACTGTTATAAAATAAATTTTTAATGATTTTTATCATTTTTTAACTTTTTTAGAAATGTTTTAAATGGAATCTTCTTGTCATTTTCTGAACAAGTCCATTTTTCCTCTTTACCTAAAATTTTAAAGGAATCATCATTTTAACATGTACAACATGAATATGATTTAAAACCATCATCAAAACAAAATTATTTAAGGAATAATTTATAATATTTGAAGGTTCTTTTCAAATAATTGTTTTCATTAATATTTGGGAATATTTTAGATTTTAAATATGTGATTTTAAATTGGAAATGATAATTTCCTCAAAAAATGTTCCAGCTAATCTTTCAAAATGACTTTCCATATTAGATGAAATAATTTTATGTTACATAAGATTTAATCAGGATATGATCCAATGATACCATCCATGTTATTTATTTTTATGGTTTATATTTATGATGATAAGATGTTTATGAACCCCATTCTTTTTTTGTGGGTTATGATATGATGAAATAATGATATTTTTATGAATAATTTTTCTTTTCCATGGGTTATGCTATGAGGAAATGATTATGAAACCCAATTATTTTAATGTGTTCAGATATAATAAATGCTTTATGACCATTTGGCACACAACTATATGATTTTTATTATATGTTGGGTGGACCTGAAATTATATATACTTCCAATGAATTAGGTAATGATTAATGTTCTATGACATCAAAGGGTACATAAGAGGTTATTCTAAGCCCAAAAGAGGGTTCATGGGAGGTTATTTTGATCCAAAAAGAGGGTAAATGAGAGGTTATCACAAGACCAAAGCAAGTAAATGAGTGGTGATCCCAAGATTAACATGTTATGAATTTCTTGGTGGGTATCAATAGAATAATATTTTCTATGCTTATGGGTATGACACAAATCTATATACTATTCTTATGTTATGATCTCATGGGTTATGTTGTTTTATTTTTTAATGATTCATGTGTTTTTAAAAGCCATGATTTATTCTATGACTCATGTTTATGATATATTATATGTATGGTATGGTTTTTACATGTTATTATCATATTATCATACACTTATGGTAATGTTATGTTGATATATACCTTACTTAACCATACTGAGAATCTAAGATCAACCATTATTATATTTCCTTTCCCTAGTTTGTGGAGAATGATATTATCTATGATATGTCTAACAAGGTTTCTATTTATAAATAATTGATTGGATGATGGTATAGTTCAGTTATAAATTAGTTTTTTATGTGTCCATGATTCCAAATTTAATAGAACTATACGATTATTATATGGATTGTTATGTTATATAATTAATATTTATATAATAAGATTCAATATCTATGAATTAAAATCCTAGGTCACTATACCTCTACTCGTGGATACATTTCTCAAGTGAGAATTCAATTCATGAAAAACTCTTTCACCTAATATGCAAAAAATATTCCCAAAAAATATTCACAAGTTCATTACTACAATTACAAACCATTATAAATGTAGATGAAAAATAAATTTTATGATATCAAACCTAAAATGATATATAAGGATCCACCCTAAAATAAATTTATCATAAAAATGGGAATACATAATATTCATAATTAAAAAAATTACTAATCAAGAATAAAATGTATTTAAAAAAAATAAAAAAATTTATTTATTTTCTAAAACATGAGATATTTATGAACAATTTATAAAAGAATACTAATTAAAATCATTTTATAATTTCACAAGAATATAAAAATTTTATATTTATTTCAATATGAACTCATTCTTAGTTCATATTAAATATTATATATATGATATTTCTTGGTATATAATCATTTTAAAACTTAAAATCAATTATATAGACATTTTATATAATCTAAATGAAATATATATTTTTTATTTATAAACAAATTATAAATAACCTCTTATTATTTCTATACAAACATATAAATTCGAGATCATAATTTATGCCATTTAATTTTTCAAAAGGAATTTTGAAAAATTAACATTTATTATTTGGGAATAATTTTTCATAAAATTTTATTAAATTAATTATAAACTATTTATAATTATTTAATTTATTTATAAAATTAATAAAAATTAAGTTTTACCAAAATAAATTTTATCATGTTTTGTAAAAATTTTATGAAAAAAAAACATTTAATATGTTAAAAACTACTTTTAACAACAGTTTCTTGTTGCCCTTACACATATGCTCTATATATGGGCAAGACCACATAATTGTAATATTTTATAAAGATAATATAAAGGTAAAATTTATGTATATTGATTTGAAAACCACTGTGTAAAGGTAATATTTATATTACCCTTACATTTCTCCCTCGCATAATGTTATTACCTTTAAGAAACTGATTTTCATAATGGTACTTGAAAAATTCAATTTATACATAATGTTAAACATTAGAGACCTTTAAATATCATCTCAAATACCATTATGTGTAAGATAAATGTTCAAATGAACCTTATGTGAACCCATTAAGTAAGGTTACCACTGTTACGCAATAAATTTGTGTAAAAGTAAAAATAAAGTTACCCTTATATAGATATTTTATGTAAGGGAATCACATAAGGGTACATGCCTATCTACCTTTACAATGTGTCTCATGTAAGGGTATAACATTTAAAAATAATACCTTTGTATGGGTAAGTAATATTACCATTTTTCATCTCACATAATGGTTTTTAATCATCCATTAGTTTTATAAAACACTATTTTTTATTTTTATTTAAAAACTAGATATCAAAACACATTTAATTCACGAATAACATTCCAATGATACCACTAATTGGAGTGGAAGAATCTCAATTCTTTATATAAACATGTTAAACAGGGCATCCATTTGAACCTATAAAAGTAAATCACCACCCCATCTTGTTAGTCATGATACTATTTTCATCACAATGGAGCTCTTGGGTGGAGAGCCACAATTGATCACTGTTCATGTGTGAGAGTTCCCAATAATTGGTTAATTATTTAACCACCCCTTTTATAGAATTTATTGGTTTTATATGGTCACCAAAATCTTAGTGCACATTCAACAGTGGTTAGGGTGAACTATCATAACCCATCCCAGAGGGGCCCATTCCGCGACTCCCCAAGTATTTCTTTAATAGGTTAGGGGTTGGTTACTAACACTGAGTGGGCATGTCACTGACAAGAGAGGCATTTACTATGTACCTATCTGATCTCACAAGGCACCATCCAGTTTTGGTTTTCCTTGGTCTTCACCAAAAGGTCAATCATCTTCACAAGACACAACATGTGCAGGAAAATCCCGTTTATAGGCAAGTATAACAATACTCATTGGGAAACCCTAAACCACAAAGCGATACACAAAGGAAAGATGTAGTCATCTATACACAAGTATATATCTACACCACATATATCAATAATATCCAAATATAATCAAACCAAGACACATAGTCTTGAGGTAATTAACAACTACCAAATACCAACACTAGGGATTCATCTCAAAGATTCCGCAAAGCATTCATCCATGAGAACACACTTATAAGTCCAATAACAATAGTGACATCTATCCAAGAATTACTATTCATCGAGAATCGTCATGAGAGGGATTCATTGATAGATCTAAAGAGAGAGATACAATAAATAGATGTGGATCACATCTATGGCCATGGCGTGATACCAAAAAATCAATCTAGATTAACACGCTAAGTATAGGATCAACACCCATGAAGTTGGTCACGTCAATACCGAAGAATCTACCTAGGGCACCTATAAATGAATAGAGGATCTCATTTTGGGCCTCTTAAGGGATTCCAAAACAATACCCATAACGTCATGATAATGGGATCATATTCCTATGAGTAGGAAATTATTCGTACATACCTTCATGGAAAATTATAAAGGAAACGAACACTAATGAAACTTTTCTAAGATACGGAGGATAAGAGAATCAAGACATGGCCTATAGTAGGGTCACACACTATATCCCTTTACCCCAGGTACTACTTGTGTACAATGGGCCCTGTCTTTAGAGCATGTCATGAAGATTATGGGTACACAATGTGTAAAGGGAGTCACCCCCCATGTCCTTCCTTCTAGGGTCCACCCATGTTCTCTGGCTTTGTGACGTACATTGTGTCAACCAGTGTAACCATTCCCATGTACCAGTATGTGGGGTAGCCCGTGTATCCAGTTCAGGCCATGCTGTGCGGTGGAGTACATGCCCTGTAGGAAACTCGTGTACTCCACCCTGTGTTTGTGTACTTTACATTTACATGCTGAGTGGTCCAATGATGAACACATGCTCTGTAGGTGGGACTACACGCCGTGTGTTATGGATTTTCTAGAAAGTTATCTTCTTCCTTCATACACCTCGAATGATCTCCCAAGTTCCTCTCCGGTAGTTTTTTCACCTTGAAATTCTGGATCTAGGCTCATTTCATCACCCTAACACTGAATCGAGGTGTTTTGGGCCATCAATTGTCTTGGAAAACCAACAAATAAAGTCCAGCACATTTCTACCAAAGAATGATTTATCCCAAATTGCTTGGATTAGTACGTCTCTATTCCGTCGCACCTCTGTTAGGTTTTCCTGATTCCAGACCTCAAATTATAGATCGTTGCACCAAGAAAAAAAAACTGCAATGATCGTTCATTCATAAACCTGACAAAGAATGAAGAACATGCCTAGAAAATATGGGATATAAAAAACACAATGAACAAATCCCAGGAATGAACCTCAACCATTATTCATTCTATCCTCGATCCATTCCTGTAAGAAAGATCAACAACCAAAAAAATAATCAAACTCATAAATCCTGTAATTAGATCCCATCCTACAAAGCATGACCGAACCATAGATCAACCTATTTCTTGGTTATTCCACATTCATCATTGAATCTTAGAATAAGGAAGGAAATCCGAAATCACACATCCAACTTGGGAATTAGATCGTTCACTATTGAAGATCAATTTCTTTAGGTGAGATTCATCCGAAATGTCATTAGTAGATTCCCGATCCATAGTTCTGTCATTTCCCACTGAGATAAATCTTCAGGGTTTTCTATGTAGAGTCTCTAGGGAATTCCAGGGTTATGAGCCTAACATTGGATCCCTTCCTAAAGGTTTATTTAAAATAAAACCACCACTATGTTATTGCATCGATGAAATAGAAAAAATAAAATAAATAAAATAAATATTTAAATTTATTTTATTCATTTAAAATGACCAAAATTACTTTTCATAGTTGACCCATGACACCCAATGCTACGCTGCACCTAAGGTAAATACCCTACTCTGAATGCAAAAATGCCCTCAGATTTCTAATCAAAGAATCTATTTAGAAGTTTTTCCACTTTATTAGGAAAACTGCACACGTGTGCTATTTAATATGTTTCATGCAATTGTTCTGGGAACACCGGGCCTCAGAATCTCACCCCATCTTAGCTCCTGGCTAGAATATAATCCATATAATATTTAAAAATAATACATGGAAAATCAGAGACATTAAATTCTCCCCATCGTAGGGATTTATGTCCTTGAATATCCAAAAAAGGCTACTAAACAATATGTGGATAATATAAAAAAATATGAGCCTCCTACTCCCATGTAATTTCCTAGAGATTATCGTGCTAACACCAGACATGAACCAAAGGAACCGATCACCCACAAAATATCCCTTCCTAACGATCTTTGATCTCCACTGAGTACTCAGCAAAAGTTGCTCCATCCTTGATGTCCATCTCACCCAAGTTGATGATGTGCGATGTGTCGTGCATGTACCTCCTCAGTTGCGACATGTGGAATACATAGTGTACCCAATCTAATTACTGGGATAGAGCCAAGCAGTAAAAAACCTCGCCAACTCTACACAATACCTGAAAAGGTATGATGAACCTTGGAGATAACTTTATTACTTGAAAAAATATCTATAATCCACGTCAAAGTGAAAACTATAGGAACACATGGTCTCATTCCTCTAACTCCAAAGGTGTCCATCACCTATCAGCATAAGAATTCTGGAAGCTCTGTGTAGTCCTCATCAACTCCAATATGATATGAACCTTCTCTATAGTAGCTCGCACCAACTCCAGGCCCATGAGTGCTAACTTTCTTGGGTTAGTTCAGTAAAGTGGTGACCTGTAGGGTCACCCGTACAGAGCCTCAAATGAATCCATACCAACGGTGGAATGGTAGCTATTGTTTTATATGAACTCCACCAGTGGTATGTGATCCTACCAACTATGGTTGAAGTCCAACATGAAATATCTCAACATGTACTCCAGAACCTAAATGGTCCTCTCTGTCTAGCCATCCGTTTGGGGGTGAAACACCTTGATCAAGCATAACTGAGTCTGAAATTCCTATAATAATCTATTCGACAACCAAGATGTAAAATGAGAATCAAAATATGAAACTATCATTGATGTAAATCCATGGAGTTGAACTATCTCCTACATGTAGAGGAATCCCAATCTCTCTACCGAAATTTGTACTCGGATAGCTAGGAAGTGGAATGACTTGGTGAGTCAATCAATGATCACCTATATGGAATCGTGTTCTCTATACGTAAATGGTAAACCCATCAAAAATTACATTGATATCCCATCTCACTTCCATTCTGACACCTCAAGGGGTTGAGCTAAACCCGCTAGAATATGGTGCTTAGCCTTCACTTGCTGATAATTAAGGCATCAGTAAATGAGCATTGAAACACTCTTCTTCATCCTAGGCCACTAAAACTGATGTCATAGGTCTTGATACATCTTCACAACACTTGGATTTACCACCAAAGGGGATGTATGTAACTCCCTCAAAACGTCCTCCCACAACATCCCTGGTAAAACTGTGCATCCTTTGAAAAAATGACTTTCTCCCCACCTTTTGAATATCTATCAGAAGCATGTCCTATGGAAATATGAGCACTTAGTGTCTCACAAATGGTATCCCCAAGTTGTTCCTCCTTAAATCACTGTAAGATTGGAGGGGTAACAACCATCAATTGGAGTAAATACTCTACATATTCATCCACAAAGGATAACTACAATAAGGACAACTACTCCATTTCCTCATTCAACAACTGCAACCTAGATCTCCTTTTGAGAGAATCTTCCACCACATTCCCCTTCCGAAGAGTATAAAAAATCTCAAATTCATATTCCTAGAAGAACTCAAGACATCTCCCCTCTCTCAAGTTTAGATCCTTATGATAGAAGATATACTTGAGGCTCTTGTGATTTGAGTAGATGATAAATCACTCACCCACCAGGTAGTGTATCCACATATTCAATGTAAAGAATACCGTTGCCAACTAATGATCATGGGTCATATAGTTCATCTCATGTGGTCTCAATTGGAATGAACCATAGGCAATCAATTCTTTTCTCAGAATTAAGACACATCCAAGTATGGTCCCTAATGCATCGCAGAACATTACTTACTCAACACCCTCCTCTGAAAATCTCAAGATTTGAGTTCTCATCAAAATTTGCCTCAACTGCTGAAAATCCTGCTAGAACTTCTCTATCCAAAAAAAATGCTTCCCATTTAGAGTCTAATCTTTCATAGGTTCTAATATCCTAGATAAATTTTGCATGAATCTCTGTTAATAGATTTCTATCCCATGGAAGCTCCACACCTATGTCATGCTCCTAGGTTCCTCCCATGCTAACACTGCCTTGACCTTGGCTGAGTCCACTGCCACTCTGTCCGCTGAGATAGCATGTCCCAAAAAGTGGACCAACTGAATCTAGAACTGGAAATTCGAGAGTTTCCCATAAAGATAGTGCTCTTTAAGTACATACAGAACCATCCCTAGGTATCTCGTGTACTGCTCCTCGGACTTCGAGTACACAAGGATATCGTTGATGAAGACTACCACAAATTTTTCCAAGTAATGCTGAATGATCTGGTTCATGAGTCCCAGAAATACTACTGGGGCATTCATCATTCCAAAGAAAATCACCAAGTACTCATATTGATAGTAATGACATTTGAAATCCATGATCAATATATCCTCATCCAGTACTCTCAACTAATGATATCCTGATCGAAGGTCAACCTTCGAAAGCCATCATGACCCTCTCAACTGATCAAAGAGGTCATCGATCCTTGGTAGTGGATACGTTTTCTTCACAGTCACCTGGTTCAAGGGAAAGTAGTCCACACACAACCTCAAGATATGTTCTGCCTTTTTAGAAAAAAAATTGGGGCCGCCCAAGGTGAAACACTGGGTCTCATGAAGACCTTATTCTATAATTCCTCCAATTACACCCTCACCTCATGAAGCTCTGTATGAGCCATCTAATATGATGGTTCATATATCAGTTCTATCCCATAGTGTAAATAAATTTATAAGTTTATCTCTTGATGGGGATATAATCCTGGAACATCTTTAGGGAATACATCCTCGTACTCCTCCACTACTATTGGGAACTGGAAGCTCTTGAAATTTGATGCAATGAGGTTCATGCTAGAAAACTGATGATTAATCATCTATACCCTCATATTCATGAGTTTATCCTATTCTACATGGGTTTACTTTTCACTGAAAAAGAAAAAACTCGTTCCATCTCTAAGGAAACACCATACCTTTTTCCTAAAATAGTCAATTTGGTCACAGACTGTGGGTAACCAATCCATACCAAGAATAATGTTGTAATGCCTCAACTCTACTACCAAGAGGTTTCTACTAAAACTCTCACCTCCAAGGTTTAGGTCACACTATGATCATAAGTGTGTGATTATCGAGTCTTCTCCAATAGGTGTCTCTAAGTGTAAGGGTCGATTCAATGGTTCAACCATAATCTCAAGGTTTCATAAAAGGTATGTGGAGAGAAAGGAAATACTAGAACCTATGTCTATCATTACAGAAGCCAAAGTAGAAAAGACACAGATCATAACTTGAATCACTCATGGAGCCCTTAGGTCATATGCCTTAACCACATGTAGTTATCCCCACCCTTGTCTTTTAGCTCCCTGAGCCTGGCGTGGACCTCCTAGGGGTGGTGGTGGTAATAAGTAAAAACGTCGACCACCTCCTACTGATCTTCTAGATCCTCTTCCACATATGCCACCATGTGGACATGACTACTCCTATCATTGTTTCTACATTGGTGGTCCGTCCACAGTCTCCTTATCAGTAGTACGATTGGTTGGATAATATCGAGCGAGATATCCCATACTATCACATGAATAGAATAACCTCTCTCTAAGCTGGCTGGACCCAGTCTATGAGCCTTGAATCACATATAATCTGTCCTAAGACCTCATCATGAAACATCTCCCACATGAAAATCCCTAAGACTGATGTCAACTCCCTTCTTCCAAGGTCTCTACACCCGCCTCCCCACTGCTCACTTTCAACGACTGTATATGCTCATCCAAGAAGATTTCAACCACCAAATATCACTAAAGCACCCTAGCATAAGTAGGAATTAATATAGGGATAACACCATATTATATTTATATATGAATACCTTTATCAAAGGTCTGAGTCTTGAAGTACTGATATCTAACTATATCCATCGAGTACCTAGAAAGGTTGGTGAACCTTGATTAATAATCAGTTACTGTCATGCTACACTACTAGAGTTGAATAAGCTCTTTTATATGAACAACACTCAGTGTAATTGTTGATAACTTCTCTCTAAAGATATTCTCAAACTTTTCCCATGAAAGAGTCACCTTTTAATGAGTCTGGATAGCCAGACTCAACCATCACCCTGCTGAACCATGTAGAAGGATCTCCTTCAAGACCACCATCTGATTTGTTGGTTTGCTGAATAGATAGAAAACTTGGGACCCCAAATCAAGCCAGTCCTTATCCACCTAAGGGTCGAGCTTTCCTTGAAGCCTAAGGGGTATCTATCTCTAAAACTATTGAAATGTGCTCATCCTATTCTCCTTGTCTACTGGTACTTTGGGGTACTATGTTCTACTCAACAGGTGGAAGAATGGCTGGTGCACATTCTAAAGGTGACATTTGGGGAACTGTTCCCTATATCTAAGCCTCATCACTGAGGGGGTCATCCGTGATTAAGATACTGAATCCTATTTAGTATGCATAATGGAGGCATCCTATAAGAAAATAAGATGTACCACGGTCAATGAGTATATCTGGATAGATGACTCAAGAAGGACATAGAAACCAAAACCAATTCTTATATGATTCATGTACCATGATTTTCCCTACAACAAATGTTCTCATGTATTGAGTCAAAAATAATGTTATCAGAGTCTTGGTGTATGGATACATTGGCCGCCCGCACAAACACTAGAGTCCCTGGTCTTTTATCTGAACTCAAAACACTTAACACTATTTCCCCAAACCAATCTCACATACTCCTGGTTCTAAATTAGAACCAACCGCTTTGATAATACTTTGTCACAACTCATCCCAGAGGGGCCTATGCCATTACTCCCCAGACCCACCTCCAATAAGCCAATGGCTGGGTGACTATAACTAAGTAGGCATATCACTATCATGGGAGGCATTACCTATATACCTTTACAAATGAACACATCTCCAATCCCACAAATGCTGAAATGTAAAAACCACTAAGAATCAAATGCATACATACCATTATATCCCAACCAACAGAGTATGATAGGAAAGTAAAGTAAATTGAAACATGACCAAATACAAGCCTATTAAAATAAGTTTTTAACCATAAGTCCAACCTGAAAACAAAGGTATTGGGAATACTATCTATAGCCATAGGCACACCTCAGCCTGTCAGACCTCACAAAGAACCATCTGGTCCTGGTCCGCCTAGGACTCCATCAAAAGGTCGTTCATCTGAATAAGACATGACACATGTGGGAAAAGTCCATGAAGGGGTGAGTATAACAATAATCAATAGGACACCACAAAACCACAAAGAAATACACAAAGGAAAGATGTAGTCAACTCTACACAAGTATATGTCTACAACACATATAACAAGAATATATAGATATACTCAAACCAAGAAACCCAATATAGAGTTAATTCACAACTACTGCATACTAATGCTCGGGATTCATATTGAAGATTCCATGAAGCACTCATCCGAGATAACACACTCTTGAGTCCAATAGCACCAGTGACATCCATCCGAGAAGTACTGTTCATCAGGAACCTTCATGAGAGAGATATGATGATAGATCTGAAGAGAGAGATACGAGACATAGATGGGGATCACAACTAGGGCCATGGGGTGATTCCAACAACTCAATCTGGATTAACTCACTAATAGAGGATCGACACTCATGATTTTGGTCACATCAATACTGAAGACTCTACCTATGGCATGAAGAATGAATAAATGATCCCACTTTGGGCCTCTTGGGGAATTCCACAACTCTATCCAGAAAGTCACAATGAAGGGATCTTAGTATTATGAGTAAGAAATGATTCATACATACCTTCCTAGAAAATTATAAAAGGAAAGAACCCTAATGAAACTTGTCCCTGATAAAGAGGAAAAGAGAATCAATCCATGTAGAATGGGGTAGATGATGTGTAATAGGGTTACAAACTGTGTCCCTTGACCCCAAGTAATGACCATGTACAAAGGCCCGTGTCTTTAGAACATGTCATGTAAAATATGGGTGCATAGTGTGTAGAGGGATTCACATGCCCTGTCCTTCCATCTGGGGTCTGCCCATGTGTCCTGGCCATGTGCTATTACATAGTGCCAACCCATGTAACCTTTCCTATGTACCGGTAAATGGGGTAGCCCGTGTGTCTGGTTCAGGCCATGTCCTGTGGTGGAGTACTCACTGTATAGGAAATCCCTATACTCTACCCCATGTCCATGTAATTTCCATGTACATGCTGAGTGGTCCAATGATGAACACATACTATTTATCCAGGGCTACACACTTTGTGTTGAGGATTTTCCAGAAAGTCATTTTCTTCCTCTCCATGCCTCGTCTGATCTCTCGGGTTCCTCTATGGTGGTCTATTCTCCTCAAAAATCCATATCTAGGATTTTTCATCACCCTAACACCGAATTGAGGATATTCAGGCCTTAAATAGTCTTGTAAAACTGATTAAATAAAATATGATGCATTTCACTTGAAGAACTATTTTCCCCAATTCACTTCGATTCTTCCATCTCTGTCACCATCACACCTTTGTTAGGTTGTCCCGATCCTGGATCTCGAATTCTGGATCATTGAGCCAAGAAAAAATGCATAATCATCATTCATTCATAAACATGATGAAAAGATGAAGAACATGCATAGAAGGGGGGGGGGGAGAAAAAGTAAAATGAATGAATATGAGGAACAAACCTCAGCCATTGTTCATTCCTTACTTGATATATTATTATAAGAATAATAAACAATAAAAACAATAATCAAACCTGAAAATCCCACAATTAATGCCCATCTCACAAAGCACAACCAAACCGCAGATCAACCTGTTCATTGGTTGGTCTGCATTCGTCATTGAATCTATGAACGAAGAAGGAAATCCAAAATAATGCAACCAACCTGGGAATTGGATCATTATCTATTGAATATCAGTTACCGTGGTTGAGATTCATGAGGAACACCATTTTTAAATTCCCAATCCATAGTTCCATCATCACCCACCGAGAGAAATCTATAGGGTTTCCTCTCTAGAGCCTACGGGGAATTCCAGGGTTATGAGCGTAACCCTGGATCCCTGCCTAAAGTTTTATTTAAAATAAAACCACCATTGTATCACTATGTCGATGATACATATAAAATAAAAACAAATTTCAAATTATTTTATTAATTAAAAATTCATAAAAATACTTTTAATAGTTGATCTGATCCAACAAATGTTAGGCCATACCTAGGGTAAAAACTCTAGTCTGAATGCAATGGTATCCTCAAATTTATGATATGGGTTCTCGTTTAGAAGTTATTCTACCTTTTTAGAAAAAATATGCATGCATACTATTTAATATATTTCAATAAATTGTTCGGGGAACACCAAGCCTTGAAATCGTACGCCGTCTTAGCACCTGGTCTCTAATATAATCTATATATTATTTTAAAATAATACATGGAAAATCTAGGACATTACATGAATCCTTGTTTAAAATAATTATGTTATGGGTATGGAAAGTTACTTTTCTTTTTTGGTTTTTAATTTCAGGTGGTATAAGGTAAATCATAGATATGAGTGAGTTTAGTTAGGAGAGTTAGTATCTATGGTTGAACCTTTTTGAATTGAAATAAATTGTGCACTTCGCCTAAAATGGTAAATATTTATTATTAGAATTTTTATAATTGATTAAATATGGATTGCGATATTAATTATGCATGTATTATATTTTGATAATGATTATTTTGGTGTTTTTATAAATATATATGTTAATTTTAATGCCTTGGAAAATCCCTTGGATTCTTTATGGAATATAAGATATTTGGAATTCCAAGGAAAGACTCCTTGATTTTTTTATGAAATGTGTTGATGTGGAAGACCATTGATGAGATTAATATTCCTTTAGGGGAATCATATGAATGCAAGAAGTAGAGAATTCCATGGATGAAATGAAGTTCAATTCTACAATATTTCTTTTGTGAACCAATGGATTCTAAATAGATTCATTACCATGAATCCAAGGTGGTAGGGATTCATGTAATGATTGCATTTATTGAATTCCAATGATTAATGAAATGGATTCAAAAGGGATTCCCTTATTTAATACTATAGGATGAGATCCCCTAATTATGCTGGATAATTTTTTTATTTAATGCCTTAAGTGTGAGATAAGACTCTAATTGTGCTATGTATTAGAATGTCATGAGTGGCCCCATGAGTTTAGTCTATAATGATGGTTTATCATAGATAATTCTAGGAGGTAAAGCCTATATAATCCACATGGATTCCTCTTAGGACACTTTATTATATTTATCTTGGTGATTCTCCTTGAAAATGAGTTGAATAATGATTCTTACACTAAGATTAGATATACCAGTGATGGCCGATGTAGGGAGTTCCATCCTAGTTTATCCTCTTGAGTCCTGATGCTGAACTGGGTTCTGTATATTCTTGCTGCTTATTATTATGGATGTATCATTTATATATTTCAATCCATTAATCTTTAATAACAATAATATTCTTTATTTCACATTAGTACATGATTTATTACATTAAAGGGTACATAATATAACCTGGAAGGTCGATAAGTCTACTTTATTTGGTAATTAGGTACATAGAGTAACATATTGAACATGGGATACAACAATATTATTGAAAAATTATTTAACATGCTTCTAAAATTCCATTGTTTTTAAAACTGCACATGATATCCTGGGGATTAACATAAGAAATAGATGAGCTATAAATATTATTAAGGGAATAAACATGGCATAAAGTTATACATGTTATAAAATAGGCATATCAATGGGGCGTGAAAAGTGTTGGAATCATAAATATTAACAATGAGACATGATATATAATGATAACTATAACATGGAAAATGTGGCAACAACACAAAATACTGCATGATAAACATAGGTCATGAATAAACCACCAAGAAAGCATGGTGTAAAAATTCCCATTAAGGAATAAGGTTAACTATATATCACAACATGATATCTCATGAGACTAAACATTACCTAATGCATTGGAGTGATAAATAATTCCAGGCACACCCATCAATTTCATTTTATTCTCATGATTAAGTGTGGCACATAGATCATAAAACCTAGATTGATTCATCATCATAATTTATTTCACAAATAAATTATTGTGGAATACATATATGTAGGTCCCCAATAAAAATATATGTGAATAAATGTGAACACCCTTGATAGGAAATGGGAATGGTATTCACTACAATATTATTTTGTCATGGAAATTTGCGGTGAGATTTTGATAGATAACGATGTCACATAAAGATTCATAGAAATGAGTTGATGAGAGATAATGGGGTCTACCATCACATAAAATCTAAACAGGAAGTGATAGGGACATGTAAAAAATATATCCCAACATTAGAAATTGGAAATAGAATACATAAGATAATAAGGAATCTTGAATAAGTAAGTGAATGTGACGATCCATTACTAAATTTCAGTATGGTAATAAGTGAAATTAAAGGACCATGGATGGTTTAATGAGAGGTAAAGGAAGATATCATAATTTATAAATCAAATGGAAATTAAGGGGGATATATAAGAACATATTCCAACATAAAAAAAGGAAATTTAGAGACATAAGAAAAATATTTTCTTGATAAAAAGAGGAGGGTGGAAGATCCCTTACTAAATTTAGACATAGTAATGACTTAGCTAAGAGTCAAACTGAGAGAGGATAAATGGAATCTAATTGAAATAAAATAAATTTATAGCAAGTTAATGTTCATAAATGAATGAAAATATAAACAATTGAAATTAAAAATTCTAATTTCAAGCATGGATCTTGAATTGAAAGGAGGAGAGGAAGGTCCCATACTTGAGTGTGAGACTAAAAATGTTTGGGAGGAGATTATTGAGAGTTTTTGGGCACCTTGGGAAGTTTCTAGAGAGTATATGGTAGATTATGGATATGATAAAAAGAGTTTTAGTGATGATAAATTGGATATTGGGTGGGTTTATATAGGAAAAGTGGGGAATTTCTTTATTATTTAGGTTTTGGAATCTACATATTAAAATAACCAAAACCAAAACAAATACCATAGTTTTTCCCAATTTTTCTTCCAAAAGGTATTGGTTGTCATTATTTTATAAGTAAAATGGGATAACATAATAAAATAATGAAATTTATTTTGTGTATGCGAGTCATACTCTTAAAGAAATGATTTTAAAACCTCAAAAATATATTAATGGTTTTGTAGGATTAATAAGGGCTATATAAAATTAATAAAACAAAAAAATAAAATTATTTTAAAGTTAAAAAATATATTTTTCCTTGTATACCCTTTATAGTATTTATTACACCACTTTTGGGTCATTATGATTTCATAATACATAAAGTATATTTATACAGTATTTAATTTTTTACCCAAAAATTCAATTGTCTCAGAAAATTATGAAAAATTCACCATTAGATAATTTCAACATTATGATTCCAAAAAAATATTCATTTTATCTAAATAATTTTATAAATATTTTAAATTTAACTTTTAAAATAAAATCTACAATTATCAAGAAAGGTTGTTTTTTTGACAAAAACCATTTTTGAACCCTTATAAAAATTACATTTGACTTCATAAAAATCACATGATCATTTAAATTTGACAAAAATTATTTAGTAATAATATTTTATTAAAATATTTTTTACTTTCAAAATCCATTAATTCATCAAATTAAATTCCTTAATTGAATTTTAATATTAATCAAAAATACTATTTGTGTTTTATTGAATCAAAAATATTTTATAAAGTAAAATTAATTGGATGAAAATATATTCATTATTATATAAAAAATAATTTAGATACACATATTGCAAGGGTTTTGATATATACTCCTTTAATAAAATATCAATCTCCCTAAGAGTAAGGTGAGCGATGGTGGGACTTTCAAATGGCGGTTCGATGAACTTGGTTTGGGTTGTGAGCTCGATGAGTTTGAAATTATCCCGTAAATAGTTTCTCCAATGATTAAGTTGTTAGATCTCATTTTAAGATTGGTAAAGGAGATATCACAATGATACTATCTCCCTCAAAATCTCTAATAAATGGGTTTTATATGGTATGACTCTATTGGTTGGGGTCATCACTTCTTTTTTCTGTGTTAATTGGATTTGTTAAAACCCAGTATTTATACTAACCATGTGATCACCATACAATGACTATATTATCAATGTTATTAATGATTAATGGTAATTTAATTCTAATTGGATATAATAAAAAAATAAGTTCACATGTCTTCTATAACCATATTATATAATAATACATTTAAATAAATCTATAGGGGAATTTTATTTATAATAGTTCAGGTCATTACAACTTTACTCTCAAATACTATATTTTCATTTTTCATCATTGGTGGTGGTCCACTCTATTATAAGAACACCCTACATAGGCCAACATGGAACTTGGGTACCTAAGAAGATGCCACTTGGTCAAAAGTCCCAATTTCATGACATGTCCCAAGGATGATTCTTTTTGATTGTATGACTAGTTTGAGTCAAGATCATGGTTCCTAATTACATCTTGGGACATATAGGGTTATATTAACTTTTATTCATTCTACTTGTATTTACATTTGGACTACATACATATGAACTAATTATTAACTACTATAGCCTTTATGTATATAGCATCATTATTATATTGTACAGGATGAGATGTGGTTATTTAGTACCTATCGATTATTTATATATTTTTTCATGTTATATGAGGTGTCACTAATTAATTTTATTTTTTTTAATATAGTAAATAGTGTATAGTCTCCCCACTGTAAAATCTATAGAACCTCATTGGGGCTATGTGACACACCTGGTTATGAAAATTGTTTAATAGAATCTGAGATAGGGAACTACATATAATAAATGTTATGACCCAAATTTTTTGAATGATAATTGTTTCATGAAAATGTGTGTTATATTATATTATACACAAAAAAACATATATATTTAATAATTAAGTAAATATAAAGGTAAATGAGACCATTTGGTTTCTAAATTTATATGACCTTTGGTCAATTATGACCAATTTTTCAAGATGACCGTTGGGAACTATACTCATGATAATAATTTAAACGTTATAGTGAATATTTATAAGTAAAATTTTTCTAAAGGAAAAAATTGATATAGAAAGAAGAGTCGATGGAATTAACTAGTAGAGTCATTCCATTTAAAGCCCATTTGTCAGAAGTTTGGAGGGAGGTATCATAATTGGGGTTTAAGCTTGACCAACCCCATGCTCAGCTTCAACAAGTGAAGTTTGAATGAAATAACCTATGAGGGAAGTTTAAGTTAGTTAAGATTACCACCTGGTGGATGTTATCATAGACACCCCACGAAACTAATACCATTGTACACCATACTCTTTGGGATTATGTGGGTTTAATAAGGGTTTACATTTCTAAGATTCAATTTCTTAAAGTGTAATTCCTTTGTATAAATAAATTTTTTATTCCATCATTCCAATTTTCGGAATATTTTTTCTTAATAAAATTGAGATGGAATTTGATAAATTGATTTTTATATAGAGATTGTAATTTTCATTAAATAAATAATTATTATAATAAAATAATATATTATGAATAATAATTATTTTAATAAAATAGTCTGATAGAATACTATTATTTAAAAATAAATGATAAAATAATATTTTTTCAAGTGTCAGAAATTTTACAATGCATTTTCAATCCGCTATTATTTTTAATAAGTAGTTATTTTTATATATAAAAGTTAAAATTATCATATTTATATAATTATTATGATAAAATAAATATCATTTTTTAAATCATCACATCAAAATTAGGTTATGGTAAATATATGATAATTTTCTAAAATACTTTATTTTTTATTGAATTGTAAAAATATAGTTTGAGTTTTTTCGATATGTTAATGACATCATAATTATGTTATAATGATGTAATAACTAATTAACCACAATCCAAGAATTAAAATATTTTATTGTATTAATATAAATTATTTCATATATTTTAATCAATTTACAAATATATAATTTAATTTCCAAATATATAATTTAATTTCCAAATTCTAAAATAGAAGCTTTGCCTTTTAAAATGTCATTTTTTGAAAAGTTTTACTTTCCATGAAAAAATATGTAATATAAAATTATGGTAGAATTTTTTGGATTAAAATAACATAATAGGTGTCCCAAGTTTCCAATACAATGGGAAAATACTATTGGAAATCCCATGGTTTTTCATTTAACACTACCTAGGTGTTGAAGGCCTTTATTTAGAAATTAATAAAAAATCCCCCACTTTTGCTATAAATAACAACCCATTAATCCATTTAATTTCACTCCAATTTAATCCTATATGAATATAAGATAGTTTTAACTCCTAAGGAGTCCTACCAAGGAGTCCTAAATCCCCCAAGGTCCCAATCCTAATGTTTTAGGAACTACCCATTATGGTAAAGGAAATATCCACTTCTCTTTTCCATTCAAGTTCCATCTTTGTGTGGTATGTCTTTCAAATTTCCAAACTATGTTATTATGTACAATTTATTTCATACCTTTAATTTATTAATATTATTTTATTAAGGGAATAAATTTTTCCCATGTCTTTTTATCCTTCTCTAAAACCTTGTTTTATACCCATTATGCTGCTGAATTTACTTCTCAAAATTTCTCTTTTCTCCTCAAGAAATTATCTTTTATTTTTTATATGAATACAAAAACAAATTTTTTTCGAGGTGTATTCACCAATATTAAAAAAGTATTTACTTTATTCTGGAATTGACATACATAAAACCCTAATTTACTTTCTTGGGGTTATAAATGACATACAAATCTTGTCTTTAAGCACTTTTTAAAACGACATGATTTTTATATGAAACCAATTTATTCTATTATTCAGTGGTTATTTATGAAATTTTTTATTATGATATATGTGTATAATACATATTAAGAGTGTGCCCATATAGCACTCCAATTCATTGAGTATAGAAATTAATCTATAGAGATGACATGTTTTACGATATCTTGGTGAATAAATTTGGTAATTTTTGTGAAACCTTAGTGAAAAACCTTGGTGATATGATTATGAATGTATTATTACAATTTTATATCCACATTTACATGTTATGATTCAAGTAATTTTTATTTTTATATTACCCTTTTTTCTTTTCACATTCTTTTATGATATTCCTTATGTTCTTATTGATTTTTCCTCAAGATCACAAGTAAACTGTTTCTCTTGTTTTCCCTTACTGGGCCTTATTCTCAAACTTTCATTTATGTATATCCCCAAGTTATGAGATGAAATAAAATTACTATGGATAAACCAAATAAGAATAATTTTACATTGTTTAGAATAATTTTTGAATTTTTCATGTATTATGTACCTTTATTCTAAGAAACTAAACTTTAAAAGATCCTCTATTTGTACCATGAGAATGAAAAGTTATGTAATAAAAATGTGGGATTTGATAATATATATTGAAGTGCATTGTGTTGCATTTGTTGTCAATGAGGCATGAAGTTGTCATGGAATGAATGGATGTCAAGGAATGTCAAGATGTGAATGACAAAGGTTGTGATGGTGATGGTGATGAATGGAGAATGGCCATGGTACTAAGATGCATGTCACTTAGGAGATTCACTAAGTGATATAGGATGTTGTGGTTGAAACATTCTCTATGTACATCTGACGATTGTTGAGCTGCTCTTAAAGTTCAAAGAACTTGTATCCTGATGATACAAAGTCACAACAATGATAGAAGACCATGCATTGTATTGACAATGCATGAGGAGATGAAAGGAGATCCATCCACAATCACTGAGTGGATGAAGTGGATTAATGAAGTCCATGCACTATCACTAAGTGCATGTGAACATGAAGATGATCCAACTTGATCTCTGATTAGATCAATGAAGTTCATTGAAGAATTTATGTGATTAAGAGCTCGGTTGATGAAGAAAGAACCTTCAAGAATTTCCCTCATAAGTAATGAATATTTGTTGAGAAGGAGTGAGGAATTCAAATGAAGAAGAAGATGAGAAAAAAATGAGGAAGAAGGCTTCAAGTGGCATTTGGCATATGGGGATACTTTGTTTTTATACAAAGTCTTTATTCCTATACTTAGCAAAAAATAAGGCCACCAAGGAGGCCAGCCGAGGGTCATCACCCAAGGAACTTGTGGGACTCAAGGTCACCACGCCCATGGGGAACCCTCAAAGGCCAGGGCAGCATCCTTGAGGCAGGGGCGCACCCGTAGGACACCGCATGGGCGCCTAGGGCACGCCCGGAGGAGCGCGACAGGGGCCGTGTATAAGCCCCCGAGGGCACGCGGTGGTGAAGCCCGCACACCCGAGGAAGCATAGTGGGCACCAGTAGCGCGCCCGCAGGGAGCAGAGAGTGGGCGCAGAGCGCGCCCGCAGGGAGAACACGGTGCGGGGCGGAACCGTGGAGGGAGAAGTTCAACTGAGGGGTTGAGGCAGCGCCAGGGTGATAAACCGCGGCAAAACCGCGCCCCGTTTCGATGTGGGACGCGGAATTTTCACCCGGGAGAAGATCTGAGCCGTCAGTCTCATCGCGCGCTGGATCACAGCCGCTCATCTCATCTGCCGCGCGCCGCGATTTAATCCGGCCGTCCGATGTATCTCAAAGGCTTGATCCGACGGCTCCCGGCTCGTCTCCTTCATCGAGCCACCCCGAAGCCACCCGCGAGCTCCGTTCGAACCAGGAGCATCCCGAGAGATGTTTTCGAGCTCCCGGCCACCGCTGATCGAAGTAAAGCCCCCATTGTGATCGTCTGTCCATAACGAACACATACATGCATCAAAATATGCATGCATGCAATGAGATGATGAATTCGGTCGAAGCCGAAGCAAACCAAAGGTGCGAGGCGTTGAAGAATTTGTGTTTTGCATGGGATGGCTAAAACAGAGGCCGTGCATGCGTTCTAAATCGCATGCACGAGGAGGAATGAAAGAGGAAGATAAAGCCGCGTGAAACAGCGAAAGAAAAACAAGATTTTGAAGAATCTTGAAGAACCAAAAATCTCGGGAGTTTGAATTTATATCCATGCGGATTGAACGAGATGCCTCTGCCTATATAAGGAGAGCCCGAGGCATTGGAGAAGATTGATGAAACTCTGTTGAAAATCCGAGTCCCGTGAGAGCTCTGCCTCGCGAAGCTGAAGCCCCGCGCAACCCACTTGCGCGGCTGGGTTCCTTTTGTGAACTTCTTGCACGAAAGAAGAAACGGAGTCCCCTGTGCGCCTTCCTTGCGCGATAGGAAGACCCGTGGCCGCATCCTTGCATGCCCGAGGTTGCATCCTTCTCTGCCCGCGGACTTACACAGCAGGAGGTGTTTGCCCGACCCTTGTGTACCTTGAGGACTTGCGCGCCTCCTTTTAGGCAGGAGAAGACCCGAGGCCAAGACTTGTGCTTGTGTTCCAAGTGAAGGAGTGCACCTTGTGTGTGTGCCACTTGGGAGAACACCCTACGGGCAGTGGGTGTGCAAAGGTGGAAGGCCACCACATTTGTGTGTGTGCAAAACAAGAGGAAGACCCGAGGCCTTTAGTGCCTTGTGTGTGCACACTTTGAAGAACAGACTAAAAGAATAAATTGTGTGTGCTAAACAAGAACAAGGCCGAACCTAGGTGTGTGCACTAAGAAGTGTGTATACACTTAGAAGAAGAAAAGGGAGGACATCCACACTAAAGTATAACACACATTCAAGTGTGTATGCAAATTGAATAAAGTGTGTGAAGAAGTGAGAAGCTGGTGTGTGCTTAAAGATACTACACCCTTTGTGGGTTTATTGCACCAAGAGGAGAAAGAGGAGAGTGCATTCTTGCATGCATGCACATGCACACGTGAACAAAGCCAAATCTGGTTGTGTGCATTTGAGTTGTCCAAGACCAGGAGTTCTTGAAGAGATTTGAGAAGGCCATGCAGTCAGTGCATGAGGATTCATAGTTTCCATGCATTCAGTGCATGAAGTTGTTTTGATGTGAGACTGGACCAGACTGAAGTTAAAGATATCAGTTGTCTGAGTATTCAGTAGTTGGAGAAAGAAGCCAGGTCATCCTGAGAAGAAGGAGATAAATCCTGAGCAAGAAGAGAAGACCTGATCATCACAAGTGATCAGAGGTACAGAGCAAGGCCAACAGTCTTTATCCCAGACTGCTGAAGATACTTGAAGAAGCTTAAAGTGAAGAAGAGCTACTCGTGTGACTCGAGGAGCCAGGAGAAGACCCTGTGGGACTCAGGGAGAAGAAGTCTTCAGTGGGATTCTGGAGCAGGCCAGTGGGACTCTGGTAACACTATGTGAAGCAGTATAAAGACCCTCCTGTGGGACTCAGGAGAGATACGGTGGGAAGCTGTATCGACCATTGTAATACTAACAGATTATAATGGGAGAATCCATGATGGGAGAGCATGGCAAGCATGTAGGCCTTTGGTGCCGAACCTTGTAAATCCTTGTGTCCAGTGCCTTTAAATTTACTGCATCATTCGTGGAAAGGTGAGAGATACAAGAAGAGTGGATCGAGGCTTTAACCATCCATAGAGGTTTAATTGATAAAGAATCAATTAGTAAAAAGTTTTAAGGGATCACTGATTCACCCCCTCCCCCTCTCAGTGATTCACACTGATCTGGGCACTTCAATTGGTATCAGAGGGAGGTTACCTCTAAAAGATCCAAGGGAGTCTTTATGAAGTGCAGATTTGAGGAAATGAGCGACCGACCTCAAATGGAGATATCTGCCAAGACTCAGAAAAATAGAAAGAAGAAACAGGCCAAGAAGATGAAGAAAGCCTGTCCTAGCTGTGATGAAATTGGAACAATGAAATATCTTCAAAGTGCAATCGAATATCTTCGGAAGACAGTCCCCAGGGATGTAGCAATGTGTATTACTACAGGCATCCTTGATCTTCAAGAAGAAAAATTACAGCTAGAAGAAGAAGCCAATGCAATGGAAGATCAGTTGGCTAAAAGGGTTGGCATAACCAACACTCTCAGAAAGATGGTGAAGGCTAAAGATGAAACTGTTTCTCTTTGCAATGAAAGATATGAAGACACCGCTGAAGAATTGCAAAGAAGCATTTCTAAGAAAGAAATCTTTATGATAATGATCAAAGAAGTTTTCCATGCACTGGAGAAGTTGCACAAAGTGTCAATGAATGTCAAAGATGCTCAACTCGAAGACAAAGTCAAAATGGTGAAGGAGCTTGACAATTCATTGCTAGAAATGAATAAGGTGCATGAAGACCAGATGAAGTAGCTGGAAGATAAATGGGAAGGAAGGCTAAGAACTGTTGAGGATGAGAAGAACTCCCTTAACATGAAATGCTTAGAACTAGAGGTGATATTGAAAAATCTTCAATCACCCAAAGCTGAAGCCTCCCAGTCAGCTGAAAGAAGAAATGTTGCTACTGAAGTATGCATTGAGCAGGATGATTCTAAGAGAAATACATCCTCTAATGAAAGGGAAACATCTTCTAAAAAGAAGGTACCATCCATACCATCTTGTACTCATGCTTCTAAAAGCATTTCTACTAAAAGTGCAGGATGGAAGAATGAATCCAAACAAGTATGGATGAAGATAGTGAAGAAAGAATGCTCTCCTGAAACAACAAAGCAAGTCAAGAAAAGTACCCAACAATCAGAAGGACTGAAGAGGTCAAGATTTTTGGGTCAGTGTTGGTGTTGTAATAAGTATGGGCACTGTGCAAAGGATTTTTGGTACAATCCACTGAATGTCAAAGCACAAAGGAAGCCTATGCCAAGGGGGAGCAAGCCAGAAGGCAATAAGCAACATCCACAGGTCCAGAGAAATCTGTTTACTGCTAACAGATTTGGATTGCTTGACAACATCTGGGATGGCTGCAAAAGTGGTCAAAAGAATGATACATGTGAATCTCCAACTGTATCCAAAGATGGAATGAAGAGAAGATCACTGAACCTGGCTAAAAGAGATTCCTTGGGAAGCAAGCAGAAGAAAGTGGAAGATGCTCCCAAGAAGAGTTTGAAGAATGAAGAGAAGTCCTTGGAATTCAAATCCAAGAAGGGTGATGTATCCAGAAGGACCACCAAGAAATGCTTCTACTGTGGGAAGAAAGGACATATCATGGATCCTTGTAAAGAAGCCATGAAATTAAATAGAAGCAGACTGGACTCAAAAAGACAATCAATCCAGAAGAAGAAGAAGGGATTGATTGAAAAAAAGTTGCCTAAGAAAGGTAGCTTGACAGCATCTAAGGAACCATGTGGAACTTCCAGAACTGGGGCCACTCTTCCAAATGATTTACTTGTCATATGGCCACATCAGTTGCAACTTGCCAGAGAACTACAAAGAGTTGAAGATGAAGCTATGGAAATTGCTAAAGCAAAAGGGAAGAAGAAGGTTTCACATGAAGATGTTTTGAGAACCACACCAGCACAATCATCAATGAAGATCAAATGTGCAAGTGTGAAGACTGGTGAAAATGGGACATCTCGGTTGAGAGAATCTTCTCAACCTTGTTGTTCACATTGATGAACCAAGGAGGTTCCATCTTATTCCCTTATACTCTTGGTATATACATGTGCTAACATTGCAGGGAATTGAAGATGATGATCATTCTCATCTGGAGGATGGTTTGGACAGAACGGAGTGCACCCCTTGAGGGGGAGAAAATCTGAAGAAGATGATGTTCTGAGATTAATATCATCTTAAGAAAATGGATGAATGGGGGAGCTTTATCTTTGCACTGAACTTTCTAATGAGTTTTGTGGAGTATGTGCAGGATTTAGCAATTCATTGAATATCTGAACCCCTTTGCATGATCTCACATGTTTACAGTGAATGTGGACATCATTGAGTTCCTTGGTTACATCACTCTTGTTTTCTGCACCGGGTTAGCCCAAGTAGACTTAGAGTTGATTTACTAAAGGTTCTTTGCTAAAGAGAACATGTGGAATCATCCCTCTCTTAGTGATTTTTGAAGAAGATGCTATTCGAAGGGAGGAAGAGATATTTTTGGAAGAGAACCACACCACACCTTTGCATTTGATTTCCAATAAGGGGGAGAAAAGATTGGAACACATATTGACCCATTCATATGTGCTGAAGAAGTGTATTGACAACAAATAAAAAGGGGGAGATTGAAGTGCATTGTGTTGAATTTGTTGTCAATGAGGCATGAAGTTGTCATGGAATGAATGGATGTCAAGGAATGTCAAGATGTGAATGACAAAGGTTGTGATGGTGATGGTGATGAATGGAGAATGGCCATGGTACTAAGATGCATGTCACTTAGGAGATTCACTAAGTGACATAGGATGTTGTGGTTGAAACATTTTCTATGTACATATGACGATTGTTGAGCTTCTCTTAAAGTTCAAAGAACTTGTATCCTGATGATACAAAGTCACAACAATGATAGAAGACCATGCATTGTATTGACAATGCATGAGGAGATGAAAGGATATCCATCCACAATCACTGAGTGGATGAAGTGGATTAATGAAGTCCATGCACTATCACTAAGTGCATGTGAACATGAAGATGATCCAACTTGATCTCTGATTAGATCAATGAAGTTCATTGAAGAATTTATGTGATTAAGAGCTCGGTTGATAAAGAAATAACCTTCAAGAATTTCCCTCATAAGTAATGAATATTTGTTGAGAAGGAGTGAGGAATTCAAATGAAGAAGAAGATGAGAAAAAATGAGGAAGAAGGCTTCAAGTGGCATTTGGAATATGGGGATACTTTGTTTTTATACAAAGTCTTTATTCCTATACTTAGCAAAAAATAAGGCCACCAAGGAGGCCAGCCGAGGGTCATCACCCAAGGCACTTGTGGGACTCAAGGTCACCACGCCCATGGGGAACCCTCAAAGGCCAGGGCAGCATCCTTGAGGCAGGGGCGCACCTATAGGACACCGCATGGGCGCCTGGGGCACGCCCGGAGGAGCGCGGCAGGGGCCGTGTATAAGCCCCCGAGGGCACGCGGTGGTGAAGCCCGCGCACCCGAGGAAGCATAGTGGGCGCCAGTAGCGTGCCCGCAGGGAGCAGAGAGTGGGCGCAGAGCGCGCCCGCAGGGAGAACACGGTGCGGGGCGACACCGTGGAGGGAGAAGTTCAACTGAGGGGTTGAGGCAGTGCCAGGGTGATAAACCACGACAAAACCGCGCCCCGTTTCGATGTGGGACGTGGAATTTTCACCCGGGAGCAGATCTGAGCCGTCCGTCTCATCGTGCGCTGGATCGCAGCCGCTCATCTCATCTGCCGCGCGCCGCGATTTAATCCGGCCGTCCGATGTATCTCAAACGCTTGATCCGACGTCTCCCGGATCGTCTCCTTCGTCGAGCCACCCCGAAGCCACCCGCGAGCTCCGTTCGAACCAGGAGCATCCCGAGAGATGTTTTCGAGCTCCCGGCCACCGCTGATCGAAGTAAAGCCCCCATTGTGATCGTCTGGACATAACGAACACATTCATGCATCAAAATATGCATGCATGCAATGAGATGATGAATTCGGTCGAAGCCGAAGCAAACCGAAGGTGCGAGGCGTTGAAGAATTCGTGTTTTGCATGGGATGGCCAAAACAGAGGCCGTGCATGCGTTCTAAATCGCATGCACGAGGAGGAATGAAAGAGGAAGATAAAGCCGCGTGAAACAGCGAAAGAAAAACAAGATTTTGCAGAATCTTGAAGAACTGAAAATCTCAGGAGTTTGAATTTATATCCATGCGGATTGAACGAGATGCCTCTGCCTATATAAGGAGAGCCCAAGGCATTGGAGAAGATTTCTGAAACTCTGTTGAAAATCCGAGTCCCGTGAGAGCTCTGCCTCGTGAAGCTGAAGCCCCGCGCAACCCACTTGCGCGGCTGGGTTCCTTTTGTGCACTTCTTGCACGAAAGAAGAAAGGGAGTCCCCTGTGCGCCTTCCTTGCGCGACAGGAAGACCCGTGGCCGCATCCTTGCGCGCCCGAGGTTGCATCCTTCTCTGCCCGCGGACTTGCGCGGCAGGAGGTGTTTGCGCGACCCTTGTGTACCTTGAGGACTTGCGCGCCTCCTTTTAGGCAGGAGAAGACCCGAGGCCAAGACTTGTGCTTGTGTGCCAAGTGAAGGAGTGCACCTTGTGTGTGTGCCACTTGGGAGAACACCCTACAGGCAGTGGGTGTGCAAAGGTGGAAGGCCACCACATTTGTGTGTGTGAAAAACAAGAGGAATACCCGAGGCCTTTAGTGCCTTGTGTGTGCACACTTTGAAGAACAGACTAAAAGAATAAATTGTGTGTGCTAAACAAGAACAAGGCCGAACCTAGGTGTGTGCACTAAGAAGTGTGTATACACTTAGAAGAAGAAAAGGGAGGACATCCACAGTAAAGTATAACACACATTCAAGTGTGTAAGAAAATTGAATAAAGTGTGTGAAGAAGTGAGAAGCTGGTGTGTTCTTAAAGATACTACACCCTTTGTGGGTTTATTGCACCAAGAGGAGAAAGAGGAGAGTGCATGCTTTCATGCATGCACATGCACACGTGAACAAATCCAAATCTGGTTGTGTGCATTTGAGTTGTCCAAGACCAGGAGTTCTTGAAGAGATTTGAGAAGGCCATGCAGTCAGTGCATGAGGATTCAGAGTTTCCATGCATTCAGTGCATGAAGTTGTTTTGATGTGAGACTGGACCAGACTGAAGTTAAAGATATCAGTTGTCTGAGTATTTAGTAGTTGGAGAAAGAAGCCAGGTCATCCTGAGAAGAAGGAGATAAATCCTGAGAAAGATGAGAAGACCTGATCATCACAACTGATCAGAGGTACAGAGTAAGGCCAACAGTCTTTATCCCAGACTGCTGAAGATACTTGAAGAAGCTTAAAGTGAAGAAGAGCTACTCGTGTGACTCGAGGAGCCAGGAGAAGACCCTGTGGGACTCAGGGAGAAGAACTCTTCAGTGGGATTCTGGAGCAGGCCAGTGGGACTCTGGTAACACTGTGTGAAGCAGTATAAAGACCCTCCTGTGGGACTCAGGAGAGATACGGTGGGAAGCTGTATCGACCATTGTAATACTAACAGATTATAATGGGAGAATCCATGCTGGGAGAGCATGGCAAGGATGTAGGCCTTTGGTGCCGAACCTTGTAAATCCTTGTGTCCAGTGCCTTTACATTTACTGCATCATTCGTGGAAAGGTGAGAGATACAAGAAGAGTGGATCGAGGCTTTAACCAGCCATAGAGGTTTAATTGATAAAGAATCAATTAGTAAAAAGTTTTAAGGGATCACTGATTCACCCCCTCCCCCTCTCAGTGATTCACACTGATCTGGGCACTTCATATATAATAACTAAATTTTATTATACATAATATTACATTATTAATATCATAAATATCAATAATGTTTTAGTGTTTTGGAACTTAGGTCATGTTACTTTGCATAAATTATTTATGGTGGAGGTTTCCAATGTAGGTTTGAAGGGAGTTAGAGTTCCACCTGAATGGATTTATACAACATAGAGTATGGAATAGATTATAATGATTGACTATTCCCTAATAAAAAGTATAGATGCAATTTAAAATATTTTTTTTCAACAATGAATGTGATTTCTACAACATAGTGGATCATGAGAAAAGTATGGTTCTACTTCAATTTTAGGGGTAGATATGGTGTAAGTATAGAGGCTGTAGAGTGGTATCATGTGGTAGGTTTTGGTGATTTATTCCATTTTAATTTGTATATTTGTAATGGATTTTTTTGTTATGTATCCCCTTCACAATTAATTGGTCATGGAATGTAATGATCTTAGTTATATAGTTATGGTTTTACTGGTTACCAGGGTACTACAATATAGTGTCTCTTCCTACGTCATGGTGTTTCCCCTGTTTTCTAGATCTGTGGCATGGAAATAACTATATTCTTGAAGCCACATTAACTAACACTATTACAATGCAATACCTTTCACTAAGTCATGGTCCTCACCATTTTATCATATCTACAGTGTGGTGGTAGGTGTTTTACCATAGTGTGGTGTTTTATGGACTACCTATAAATTCTAAACACCCAATCTATATCATTAATACAATTTTTATCTTATTTATTGGGTTACCCAAGTGTATAATAATGAACTCTTTCTTCTACATTCTAGTGGCTTTTGAACCCAACCCTTGGCGATCAACCCGTGGTGATTTTTGGTAAGTCCCCTCTTGACCTCCCACTATTTTTCTTCCTGTTCTTCATCTAGGAAGTGGTTCTATTGAGTGAAATCTTGGGTATTTTTTGTTTTTTCAATTGTATAACGATGTGGTTATTGTGTTAAAATATTATAAGGGAGTTTTTATTCATTGTGGTGCTTGGTGGTGGCTTCCCTATTAGTCCATCATATCAAAATAGATAAAAAAGTTCATTGAGGTAGTGGATCCTTCATTTTTAATCTAATTATATCATATGGGAGGGGGTCATGATTTTTTTCCTTTTGGAATATGGTATGAACCAAATTAATGAATATTATGTTTTGGTATTCTAAAAATTCAATGGGTAAGTGGAATTAAATCTCATGTTTAATTGCATTTTATATTATTTCATATTGTGATTATACTGGATTGATGAAATACTGAAAATTATTGTTGTTGGGAGATTTATTTACACTATGGTTATTGTGTTATGGAACCCTTGTAGTGTGAATTATTGTTATTAGTTAAAATGGAAATTATCTAACCAGTTATATTCAGTTAATAAAATGGCCACCCTAGGAAATTATGGCTGGCCTAATAATTCCCTTAAAATAAAGAAGTAGAAGTGATGGGAAATCCCGTTGGTAAATAGTTAAAATGATTTATTGATGTGAAGTGAATTCATATCCCAAGTTTCTTCTAGTGATATTTAGTGGCCTATCTATCTTCAGGGGTGATGTTATGTGATGTGATGTCCTAGGTGTCATCAGGTTAAATAAGATGTGATGTGATGACCCAAGTATATTTGGGTGAGATGTGGTGTGATGTGATGGACCAAGTGTCTTCAAGGAGGGTGTGATACAATGTAATATCCCAGTTGTCTATGGGTACTTTACTATAAGAAAGAGGTGGGAGAACATAGATGTATGACGTTAAGGTGTTGGAGAGGAAAATCACTAGGAGAGATATGTTGGGTACCTTTAACAGATATGCTTCATATTATGTCACTGTACATATTTTCATTATTTAGTGATCATGCAATGGTGAGGATGGGTTTGGATAATATCTCTGTTTTGGTGCTGTTGGTTCTCTTGTTTTCTTATTGGTGCATTAGTATGATATTTTCACATGTATATGAAAGACTTTTGGTATGATCTTAATGAGAATACTTGTATTCTCACCCTAAATATATAATTTTTTTCTAGTTTTCGGGGGTATTATGTGGACTATGAAATACATTACTAGCTTGGACCATTGGGGAAACTATTCATTCACCACCACACGAATTTATGTTTTGGTATTTATTTGGAGAATATTGTATTTGATTCATCTATAAATGAATTTTGGGATGGTCTTGGCTACTCTATTTTTTGTTATGTCATTCATTTTATTGATCATTTATATCCTATCTCTCGATCATCTTTTGTTATAGAGGATTATGCCTCTTATATGTGAGTTTTTTGTAACATTGATGCTGGTCTTCAACTCAAGTCCTAATGGAGGTGAGACTTTGGTTTCATTATAACTATTTCATTATTTATAGCCTATTTGGGGTACCTTTGTAGGGAGGGGGTCATGAAAGAGTGGTATAATAGGCGATGTTTGAGAGATAGGGCAGATTTTGGAGTTATACACTAGTATGATTGAATGAGTTGGTGAGGTAATAATGTCATTTGATCATGGTATATGATATATATTAGGGAAGACTATATAGGAAATGGGATTTTATCCCCCCATTGCTATGGTATGGTGTAATGGATATGAGCCTATAAAATGACAAAGTGAGGTGAAACTTCTTGCTGGGTAGTGACATATACATTCATTTGTATTAGCTTGTGTTTTGGTTTGAATTGGGTGAATTTTTTTGGAAAGATTAAAATGAATTAAATAAATCTTAATAAAATTACATACTACTATGAATAGAAAATCCTTGATTCATTTTTAGTTATGGATCCTGGACATCATCTTCATGTGGTTTAGGTTGGCGAGGTTCAGTAGGCTGACCCAATTGATTGCTGGGGGGGAGGGGTTTATCAAATTGAGGGTAATGATTAGTGGAATAAGGAATTGCATTCCTATCAGTGAAGGATGTGGATAAATATGAGGGAATCATCTCTAATCCTGATTTAGAGAGTATTTTTTTGGATCTGAGGATCAATTTTAGTTTGACGCAGGCTTGTGTAGAGTTGTAGTTCTCTATGGGACTTATTTAGACGTGGGGAGTTTTATGTTAATGGTGGATGTTGTATCATTTTGAGAAGAAGTAAGTAGTTGTTTTGTTTATATACATCCAAAATGTTATTTAGATATATTTTCTTCAATTGTCTATGAAGGCAGAAAATTCGTATGATATTCTATCACTTTAATAGTGGATCATAGCAGTGAAGCAACATGGGGTCCGGTTTTAGGTCAATTTACATTTCTCATTTTATAGAGTAAATCCATCCTTAAATAAGGTATTTTTTAGTCCTTTTACATCACCAAAACACATGGAGGTTTAGAAGATTTTAGAGGTGATCAAGTGTATACACATTAGAGTAGGATTACCATAATAGGGGAGCTATAAGACCAGATTTATCTATGGAATGTTTCAAGTGCCATGTTATTCAGGGTTTCAACTGGTTGGGAGACATACTCAACTTTTTCATTTTAATTTTTATTATTTTCCTAGGGGAATTAGGATTGTTTTTTTAATTTTATTGAACATGTTCATATTCAGAAGTTCCCATTGGTTCTTAGAGATCAATGTGGGGGAGGTGGTTTGGTTTGGTGTGAGTCTCAACACCAATTTATAGTGAGGCCATTTCAACAGCAGGGGTAGTAGATTTATGTGCCACCCAGAGGAGATATGGCATGTGTAGGAAAGACTTATGATGTTACTCAAAATTAGGGATGCCAACCTGAACATGTTTTTGGGGGTGTTAGTTGACATAGAGTTTGAGGGTTTGGGAGTTTATAATTACATATTGCAGATGATGTATTCCCATAGGGGATAGTGATCATTAGAGGTAGAGTCATTTTTCATCCATCCTTGTTTATGTTTTTTTTGATTCAGTAGATTCAAAATCCTTTTAAACTTTTATAGTCCATTCTCTTCGATAAAAAGTAGAGAGGATTCCATTTCCTGTAGAGTTTATTAAACTATATAGAGTCCATACAAAATTGTTTTATGTGTATTAGGGGCATGGAATGATTCCGAATGAGAGCCGTGTTATCATATGTGGGTGTCCAACGTGATGTTTTATTTAGTGAGTAGATTTTTTAGGTGGGTAGAAGACATGTGGATCACCTTATTACTTTAATGGATGAGATGTCTATGGAATCAGTAAAAACTAGGATAGTGGAGGTTCACAATATTGTTTGATAGTTTTTAGATGTTTTTCCTGAGGTGGTTTTGAAACTTCCCTTATATACTTGTCATGTATCTTGATGAATATAATTGTAGAAATATATTATGGGTCTTGGTAGTTACATCCCCAGGAGTTTAACTATTCCATTTATGATTTAAAGATAGAATTGGTTGTGTTTGTGCTAAAGTTGTGGTGACTCTACCTCATTAGGGAGTGCTTTATGGTCTACACAGATCACAAGAACATGAGGTATATATTCTATTAGTATGATATGAATTTTATGAAATGGAGGTGGATGAAGATTCCATAGGATTATCATTTTGAGATATCCTATACCTCAAGAAATTGAAATTTTGTGCCTTACTCTTTTATTAGGAAGTCTTGGAAGGATATGGTTTAGGAGACTCGGATGCGTAGAATATGATTGAGGAGTCAGTAGCCCTACACATAGATTTGAGGATATCCTGTGGTGAAGGTTTATTATGTAAAATGATATTTCATTATTCTCTAATGTT
Source organism: Viscum album (assembly GCA_963277665.1). NCBI lineage: Eukaryota > Viridiplantae > Streptophyta > Magnoliopsida > Santalales > Viscaceae > Viscum > Viscum album. The sequence goes on from OY728135.1 coordinate 1,001,688,410, forward strand.
GTAGGTGGTGGATATTTAGTGGGGAGACTCATAGGAATAGGTGATTTGTGATCATGTTGAACATTGTTATGCTAAAAAGTGAGGTTCAGATGATGGTTATAATCAGATAATGTTTCAATGGAGGAATTTTTTTGCATTAATGATGCATGTTAGAGTACTTAATGAGTTTCATAGATCACTATTGGCAGTACACCCATGAGTATCTATGATGTACTATTCTATTAAGATATATTTTTTATAACCTTAGATTAAAGAGGAAATGGCAGAGTTTGTGGCTTTTAATTTTTTTTTCTAGTAGGTAATGTCTATGAATTAGGTTCTTGGTAGTTTGTTACAGCCCTTAAATGTTCCTGAGTGGAATTGGGATGACATGTAAATGGGGGGTTTTCACAAGATTAAATCAAGATAATAGAGAATGTGATTATATCTAGGTAATGATGGTTCAATTAAAAAAATTGGGCCACTTCATAATGATCAAGGAGTAAGTCTATTTGGATGTTTTGGAAAAGATATACATGGATGTAGTTGTGAAGATAAATAGAGTTACAAGGTCTATTGTTTCTATCTAATATGTCCACATTACCTCATGAGTTAGAAAAGGATTGAAACATGATTTTTCAATCAATTACACTTCCACTCTAATTTCTACCATAAGAAATATTGGTTGACTAAGTACACCATCTTGACGATGGATTATACGTTGTGGGATTGTATCATTGATATCATAAAATCAAGGGAAATGAACTTTAATTTGGATGATATCACTTATAAAAAATATTATAAATCTTCCATTGTCATATTACCATTTGAGGATTTTTATGGGTGGCCATGCCATTATCAATTGCATAGACCAGATCTTGGGGAGTCATCGCTTCTCAATATTGATATAGTGAAGAGCATGATAAAGAATGTTTAGGTTTTTTGTGAGAGGGTGAAGGTAGAAGAAGGCCATTAGAAGGATTATAAAAATAATCATAGGAGGAATTTGGATTTGAGGTTAGAAACCATGTGTTCTTGTGAGTCTCCACTTAACATGGGAAATATATATTTTGAAGGATGAGTAATCTATCACCTTGTTTTTTAGTGATTTAGAGGTTTTGGGGTGCTTTAAAAAGGTGGATTCTTATATGGAAATCCAACCATGTTGGGGTAAGATCCATGACTTTATCCAAATCTCTCAAATCCATCAGTATCTTGATGATTTATCACACATCATTGATGGGGAAGAGTTGGATATTGAGGATGGTTGAACATTCATGGAGAAGACAGTAGAGATCTAGGATCCTTGGGAGAAGGTGATTCAAGGAAAGGCTATTCCTTTGGTTAATCTATTATGGAGCCATGGTGGTTTAAAAGTGAGTACATGGGAGTGTGGGATAAAAATTCCTGCCCAGTACCCATTGTTCCTTTTAATTTTCCTCAATAAATTTTTCTATGATGATGCGATGCTTGGATGTTGGTATTTTATAAGATATGTTGTTTCCTTGATTATTAAATTTATGATTAAATATTAAAGAATACAAAAAGGAGATAAAATGATCCCTAATTGAGAAAAATTATAATCTAACATGATAAAAACAATTTTTTAGAGTTTTTATCGACCATGGAGGGGATTCCATGAACTGTGTTCTTAGGGATCTGTTGTATTGTAGTTATGGTAATCAATGGTTTGGAATTAGTGGAGGTTGAGATGATTGTGTGTGTAACACCCTGATATTTTATGAGATCAATTATTTTTAATTTCTTTAATTTCATGTATTTTACACTACACCAAGATTATCTTGAACTACATTCAACAACATATTAGCTTTTAGTATACGTAACAATATTCTTGGCTTGTGTTACAAACAATTTCAAGTTCTTTGATAAAATTCATTTTATGCAACACTGAGTATAGATTTTGTTCAATGTATAAATGAAATAAGTTTGGATTATGTTATAATCAACACCAAAGTATTATTTAACTACACTCAAAATTAACTTGGATTGCATTACATGCAAGATCAACCTTCCTTGATAGCTTGTGTTATACACGATACCAAGTTTCACTAAACAATGATATATTATTAAAATATTATTATTTAATGGGATATAAACTAGCTATTATGAATATTATTAACCACATTTTTAATTTAATATAACATTATAATTCATCTTAAACATTTTCTAGAACATGATATGAGAACAAAATCAATTTTTCGGATACAAGAATTATTTTTCAAAAAATGCAGTTTTATCACCTTTTGATAGAGATCCATTTTAAAATCTAGTTTTGACACCTTTATAAGTAATATTTGACAAAAGAAACTTCTTATTTATAATAAAAACATCAAAATTTATTTTGGATAAATTTTTGGTAATTTTCTGATAAAGTTCATTTTTTAATGAATAGTGAAAAATACCGCATTTTAAGTCAAAACTGCATTTTCATCTAATTTATTTATATAGTTAGATCATAGTTTTAATTGGTTTTAAAGTTTAATTGGATTAAATTTTTATCATTTAATCCAATTATGGTCATTTTACGTAATTTAATTTTTAAATTGGACATAAACACTTGTCAATCTTTTGATAGTCATTACTTCTTTAAAACCCACTTTTTGGTTTTGACAATAGGAATTAATGTTAAATTAATTATTGCAACTTATCTATTTTGAATTTGAAAAAATGGATTCCATATTTTGATTCAGAATATCCAAATTGTGTGAATATATACCTTTTATTTTTGGACATTATGAATAGTAACTTCATTAATTATTTTATTTACCATTGTTAAATGGTAAATATGGTAAATAAGGGTAAACAAAATAATATTATAATAATATTAAACTACCCTAACACATTTACTAATCCTATTGGTTGATATATATACGACCATGGTCATCCTTGGGTCTATATTGGGACCCCATAGAACCATTTGGATTTGAAAATGATATTTTATAATAATTAATTTAAAGTAAAGAGAAATATGACATAAACTTGTATCTTCTTAATAATTTTTTTTAATATGGGGTTATAAATAAGATAAATTACAATATAAATAATAATTTGAAATATAAAAAAATTTATTATATCATGGTATTTTATTTATAATTTTTAGACACCAAATAAATAAATTTATTTTTGACACGATGATGATGTAGTGATTACCTTATTAATGAATGCTTTAAATAAATGAGATAATAAATATTACAATAAATTTATTTTGAAAATTTTTATGCCATAAAATAATTTTATGGATGATTATGAGTTTTTATATTTTATTTTAATGAATATTTTTGGAAAGAATAAAGTTGTTATGAATTTTTAAAAAGTCATGATATGAATAGTATAAAAATTGACAAAAATGGGTTTTTCAAAAAATACTATTTTTTTAAACGATATAATAGTCCTAAAAATTGAATATTCAAAAATATTACTTAGATAATGATGAAAATTTCATTAATGAACCACTTTATGTTTTATTTTAATTTTATGGTTACTATATTGAACATATAATATGAATATACAAGAAGACATGGTAAGAGGTAAATTCATTAACTAGGGATTAAAGCTAAAAGATAAGATTATATTTGAGAACTAAGCTTTCATAAAACCTATTGGTTGAGAGTATTTCAAAAAATCCCCATCTTTCCTTTTAATTAAATGATTTTTGGACATTTTGAAATTGAAAAGAATTTTGTAATAAATTAACATTTTGAATGTTTCCTAAAGTGCCCATCTCCTCTCTAATAAAAGGGACACTACCCTCTCATATTCACTATATTTTTAGCCTTAAATATCATATAAAATCTACCAATTTCTCTTATCAACTTTCTTAGTTACATTATAGAGTTTCTATACTTCTCAAAGGGCCAGCTCTAGTGCCCTAAGAGAAAATTTAAAGGAGGCACATCGAGGAAGAGGTAATCTCTTCTACTGATTCTTTCAAATTTCTTTCTTCTTATAATTCCTATTCATTAGTTGTTTCATTATATAGTAATAAAATTAGTATCACCAATATAATTATATGTTATTATAAATATGAAACAACACCATTTCACCTTCTATCCATCCTATGTAAAATGAAATCACTGCGTGTGCGTATGTACGACTAACCGTCTCCATACCGTGGTGAAATTTGTTTTTCACCACCACCTTACTTGGATGGGTATAATGATGGAAATAATAACTATATATTATTATTATAACATGATAATAATTATGAGATATTATACATCATCAACTTTCACACCATTCAACAATTATGGGAATGAGATCGTCACTCGTGCGTACGTATGACTAACCATCTCCATGATGCGATGTGATTCATTCTCCACGTTAACCATTCAAGAATGGTTATAAAGTATAAAAAATAAATAATCATGAAATAAATAACATAATAATTCTACTATATATATATATATCAATTACTTACTTCCATTCTATTTAATAAGGAAACAAAAACAACGTTCATGCGTACGTACGACCTACCGTCTCCATGAATGGTGTATTCCATTTATTTTATCTCTTTATATATATATATATGTATTTATATACTGAATATATATAATATATAAATCATGTTTTACATTATGGAAGTATTTAAATCATGATATAAGTAATAATATCAAGGAAAAAAATTCCAAACACGTACAATAAATAAAACTATTATTACCCAAAACATTGCATTAATGTGGAATTGACAAATGAATAGGTAATATAAAGTCATAATTGAATCATATATGATATCATAAATATTATTATGGTTCTATTATAAGTTAATAATATGTTTAAACCCACTATACAAGAGTTTCAGAAACATACAGAAGAAATCATACCTAAGGTAAGGGATAATTTTTCAATCTTATTTTTATTCGAGATTGTTTATACGTAAGTGTTTACTAGGGTTATATTTATCATCAATGTCTATGTTTTCTAAAAATGTTTTCCTAAAAGGTTTACTAATCTTCTATGTATGTTTAAAGTAATTTTTACCCATTTTTGACTTTAACTACATTGTATGGAAGGAATCTTTCTTTCATTTATCAAACGATGTACTTTTCGAATTTTCTGGAAAAAGTACAAGGAAAATGTATTTTTAACTTATATGACATGAATGGATTTTTATAGTTTCATGACACATTATTTCCATGAAGCCTACTCTACAAAATTTCTAGATTATTTTTAACTAAATTATTTTCTTTTAATATTGCCTGGCATTTTGAGAAAGGAAAACATTTTTGAAAAAGAAAGGATATTTTCCTCAGGAATTAATTTCAAGTGTTTTATCAAAATTATTTTCCATATAAGATGATTCTCCTTTAATAGGATTATATTTCCATTTTATTAATATTATTTGATTGTGTAATAATGATTTTGATGGAATAATGTTTAATAGGCCCATTTTATTTCATAGGTTATGCTATGGTGGATGTTTTAATTTTTTTCATGGCACATATAAGAATGATTTCATTATGAGATGGGTAGGACCTATATCTCACTCCAATAAATTGGGTAAATATTTATATCTCATGAAATAAAGATTAATGGAATGGAAAGTAAATCTAGTTTAGTAATACATAGTTGGAACAGTAAGTAAACCCGGTTTAGTAATGGACTCTATCCAATTGGATGGTCTTGGTAGAAATCCCTTTGCTACTATGGAAATCATATTATGTGCTTATTAGTTTTCCACAATAACATGTTTTATGCCAATTATATTCTATCATGGTTAATGTTCTTTTATTATTTATGCCTTACGTACTGTCAATATTTTTTTTCATGACTCACTATTTTGATGATTAAACTTTATGTTCATGTTTTTACGTTCAAATGTTTATGGTTTGTTTTATATGCTCCATGTTTACCCTTACTGAGAATTTCGGATCAAAATTTTTATATATTTCCCTAGGATATTGGGAAAGGTTTTAGGTAGGAAAAAATGGAAGATCTTTATGAGAGATGTTGAAGATCTTTCACCAAGTTAGAATATTATATTTCGAGTTTCCAAAGACACTAAAATAATATGGTATTTGGGAATATATTTGGGTAATGTATTAATTATTCCACAAAATAAATGTAATTTCCATGTATGTCAAGCTTGTTTCCTTATAGTTGGTATCAGAGAAAATTATAACCATAGATTACAATCCTAGAATTATTGTAACGATCATGAATAACCTACGATTAAACATAAGTTATTATATATTTAAAGTACTACCCCTTGATTATGTTCTTTTCCTTGCATGATTTTTTCCTCTCACACTATTATGTCTGGGTTTTAGATGTTGGCTGGAACCTGAAGGAACCGTGTCAATGATCAATGCATCGGGCAATGCAATGATTGTCCTCCTAAACAATAAAATGTTATGGTATATTGGAGGAAAAATATTATTACTATACTTACACAATATAAGATTCATTTTGGACTTCCAAATGAGTATATAAAGGAACAACATTCGGTTGAGTCCTTCATGAGGAAAAACCCACCTTATTTCAGTGGTTATTCTAATCCACTTGTTGCTGAACAATGGATCAGTACCATTGAAAAGATATTTTCCATCCTTCAGTGTTTGGAAGAGGAAAAATTCATTTTGGCTATCTATCAATTAGAAGGTGAAGCAAACCAGTGGTGGAATCTAATTAAGAATACAGGGCAACAAGATGAAATTGAATCCATAGAATGGGAGGAATTCAAGAACTTATTTTTCAATAACTTCTTCCCTCATATTATTTGAAAAAATATGAAAAGGGGGTTCCTTGTGCTTAAGTAAAAGTATGATGAATATGTTGGTACATATGAGGAGAATTTTACAAGACTTGCAAGGTATGCTTCTGGCTTTATCACCCATCCTGAAAGTAAAGTTGATCGATTATTCAGTGGCTTAAAACCAAGTCTTTGAAGGGAATTAGCTATAAAAGACTTCAGTATCTATGAAGAAATTTTGTGTTGTTCCATCAAGGTATAACTTAAAATTAGTGTTACATATCCATATCATGGTTTTGATAAGAAATGAAAGATGGAGTTCAAGAAAATTTCAAAAACAATGGCGAAAAGAAGATGAATGTTTCCTTATGCTCAAAGTGTGGATTGAAGCATGGGGGATATTGTATTAAAGCGACTAGAAAATGTTTCAAGTGTGGAAAAGAATGTCACCTATTATTTGTGTGTCGAAGTAATGGGAAAAAGGTTTCTAATGTTGTGAATAGAGAAAAGACCACAGAGAATGAACTACCAACACTTCAATGCTACAAGAGAAAGGAAATGGGGAATTATGCTAACCAATTCCCAAATCCAAGGGTTAATGATGATCAACATCATAAACATCTTAAGAAAAAATACAAAGTGAAGTCACATGTGATCACTACTGGTGATGTTGAGTATGATAATGATGTGGTGGAGTGATTAAGTGTTTATGTAATGGGATTTTAAAATAGTGTTCTGGAATATCATTAATAGTATTATGCAATATTTGAATATATATGTATTAGTTTATTATGGTTTTCAATAATTATATGGTACGATAAACATGAAAAGTTATTGAAATATTTTTGGAAGGCACATGACATGCACATAATGAAGTGATAAAGTGATAATGAGATGTTTGATAGTATTAATGTGATCATGAATGATGTAAGGATGAAGTGATATCATGGTTTGAGTATATATAAATTTTGGTATTTTTGGTGTATGGAAAGAGTTAATTTTTATAGAATGCATGTTTTCACTAAGGTTCTATGGTAATTAATTTTATTAACATATTTAAAGAGAATACAATATTAATGTATTCACATGTTAGTAATTTGACAACCAAGAACTACCAAATGAGATACGAAAGGCAAATGTTAAGTTAATTTAGTTCACCTCCTTCTAAGTAATAATATCAAGAATAACAATTCAAAACATATATGATAAATAAATCGATTATCACCCAAAACATTTCTTTAGCATGGAATTGAAAAATGAACGGGTAATATAAAGTCATAAGTGAATCATATATGATATAAAAATATTATTATGGTTATTTTAAAAGTAAATAATATGTTTAAACCCACTATATAAGAGTTTATGACACATACAGAAGAAATCAAAACACGTAGGATAAACAAATCGATTATTACCCAAACCATTTCTTTAACATGGAATTGACAAATGAACGGGTAATATAAAGTCGTAAGTGAATAATATATGATATAAAAAATATTATTATGGTTATTTTAAAAGTAAATAATATGTTTAAACCCACTATACAAGAGTTTATGACACATACAAAAGAAATCAGACATAAGGTAAGGGATAATCTTGCAATCTCATTTTTATCTGAGATTGTTTATACACAAGTGTTTACTAGGAGTATATTTATCATCCATGTCCATGTTTTCAAAAAAAAATCATAAAATTGTTACTATTATTATATATATATTTAAAGTCATTTTTAACCATTTTTAACTTTTACTATATGGTATGGAAGGAATATTTCTTTTATTTACCATATGATGCACTTTTCTACTTTTCCGGCAAAAGTACAAGGAGAATATTTTTTAACATATACAACATGATTGGATTTATACAGTTTAATGATACCTTATTTCCATGAATCTTCTTCTAAACTATTTTAAGATTATTTTCAACTAAAGTCTTTTCTATTAAAATTGTGTGGCATTTTGAGAAAGGAAAACGTTTTTGAAGAATAAAGGATATTTTCCTTAGGAATTAATTTCAAGTGTTTTATCAAAAATATTATCCATCTAAGATGAAAATATTTTAATAAGATTATATTTACATATTATCACTATGATTTTATTTTGTTATAACGATTACAATAGAATTATGTTTAATAGAACAATTTTATTTCATTGGTTATGTTATCGTGAATGTTTTCATTTTTTCATGGAACATGTAAGAATGATTTCATTATGAGATAGGTGAGACCTATATCTCCCTAAAATTCATTGGGTAATGATTTATATCTCATGAGATAGACATGAATGGAATGGAAAGTTAATACAGTTCAGTAATACATGGATGGAACGGTAAGTAAACCCGGTTTAGTAATGGACTTTGTCTACTATGATTGTCTTGGAAGAAATGCCTTAGCTACTATGGAAATAGTATTATGTGCTTATTAGTTCACCAAAATTACATGTTTTATGAAAATTCTATTATATCATCGTCAATGTTCCTTTATGATCTATTCCTTACGTACTGCCAAGATTTATTTTATGACTCAATATTTTGATGTTTAAACTTTATGTTCATGTTTTTACGTTCAAATGTTTATGGTTTGTTTTATGTTCTCCATGTTTACCCTTAATGAGTACTTGAGATCACACTTTGTATGTTTTCTTTTCACCAGGATATAAAGAAGGGTTTTAGGTAGGAAAACAATAGGTGAAGATTTTAATGGGAGATGCTGAAGGTCTTTCACCAAGTTATAATATTATATTCTGAGTTTCTAAAGACACTAAACTAATGCAGTACTTGGGAATATATTTGTGTAATGTATTAATTATTCTACTAAATAAATTTAATTTCCATGTATGTCAAGATTGGGTTTTTAATGTTGGAATCAGAGAAAAGGTTTAGTCAACCTCTGTAAATTAGGATGTGAAAACTTTAGTGAGATCCCTAGAGATATTTCTAAGGTATATCTAGGGATTTTCCTAATGTTAAGTATAACTATAAATTATAGTCTAATAATTATTGTAACGATATTGAATAAATTAGGAATAAAAATAAGACGTTAGAGATTGAAAGTACCCCCCTTGATTATGTTGTTTTCCTAATATGATTTTTTCATATCATACTATTATTTTTGGGTTTTAGATGATGGATGGAACCTAAAAGAATGATGTTAATGATAAATTCATTGAGAAATGCAATGATTGTCCTTCAAAACAACCAAATTTTAAGGTATATTGAATGAAAAATCTTATTGCTATACTTACATAAGCTATGAATCATTATAGACTTCCAAATGTGCATAGAAGGGAACAACATTCTATTGAGTCCTTTATGAGGCAACATCCACCTTCCTTTAGTGGATCTTTTGATCCACTTATTGGTGAACAATGAAAATGTACCATTGAAAATATATTTTCAATACTTAGTTGTTTGGAACATGAAAAATTCATTTTGGCTATTTATTGATTAGAAGGTGAAGCAGACCAATGGTGGAATCTAATTAATAATACAAGTAAGCAAGATGAAATTTAATCCATGGAATGGGATGAGTTCAAGAACTTATTTTTCAATAAGTACATCCCTCATATTCTTCTTATAAAGATGGAAAATGGGTTCCTTGAGCTTTAGAAAAAGGATGATGAATCTGTTGGTATATACGAGGCGAATTTTACAATACTTTCAAGGTATGCTTATGGATTTATCATCTAACTAAAAAGTAAATTCGATCGATTATTTAGTGTCTTAAAACCATGTTTTCAAAAGGAATTACTATAATATTCTTCAGTTTCTATGAAGAGATTGAGTTTTGTGCTATCAAGGTAGAACTTGAAGTTGGTGTTACATATCCATCTCATGGTTTTGACAAGAAACTAAAGATAGAGTTCAAGGGAAAATCTCAAAACAATGGTGAAAAGAAGATGAATGTTTTATAATGCTCAATGTGTGGAAAGAAGTGTGTTGGAGATTGTCTAAAAGGGGCTATAAAATGTTTTAAGTGTGTAAAAGAAGATCATTGAGCAGTTGAGTGTCGAAGTAATGGGAAAAAGGTAGCTAATTATGTGAATAGAGAAAAGGCTATAGATAATGCACCACCAACACTTCAATGCTACAAGTGCAAAAAAATGAGGCATTATGCTAACCTATTCCATAATCCAAGGGTTAATTATGATCAATGTTAGAAACCTCTTAAGAAAAAAGAAAAAGTGAAGTCACATTGGATCACTATTGGAGATGTTGAGTATGACAATGATGGGATGGAATTATTAAGTGTTTATGTGATGAGATTCCAAAATATTATTGTGGAATCTCATTTATATTATTATGCAATATTGGAATATCTATGTATTGGTTTATTGAGGTTTTAAATAATTATATGGTACCGGTTACCATGAAAAGTGATAGCAATATTTTTGGAATGCACATCTTATACACATAATGAAGGGATAAGGAGATAATGATATGTTTGATATTATTAATTTGATCATGACTGATATAAGGGAAAAATGATATCGTGGTTTGATTATATATAATTTTTTGTAATTTGGTGCGTGGAAAGAGTTAATTTTGAGAGAATTCATGTTTTTAGTAAGTTTATATGCCAATTCATGTTATTATCATGTTTAAATAGAATAAATGATTAAGGTATTCACATGTTAGGAATGTGATAACCAAGAACTTCTAAATGAGATATGAGAGACAAATGTTAAATCAATTTAGTTCACCTCCTTCTAAAGTTTTATATTTTTAGTTTTTAGATGGATTGTAATGTTATCCATTTATGGATAGTATAATTTATATTCTGGTTGATTTTAGTTAGATTAATGTATTATATCACTATAGGTGGCCTTATAAATATTTGATAACATGTTATAAACTTTTTTTTGAGATAAATGGAATGTCCTATCATTCTAACGAGTGATCTTCTAACACTAAAATAATTACATTTTAAGCTTCATTTCATTAAACAAGAGATGAAGTGTGAATTGTTCAGGGAATAAACTATGGTGAGATTGTACTAAAATCATGTAAGTATTTCTCCTCATATAAAAATACATCAACTTTATGAAAAATATCTTGAAATAAAAAATGTTATCCTAGTACCTTTTTATATGATGATTCACATGGTCCCTTAAATCATCACAAATTTATGTATTTCTGGTAGTTAACTTTCTCTAAACTTTGTTTTCTATCACTATTCATCATAACTTTATGGTTAGATTTCTCTTTCATATCAATGTTTTTACTTCCCACCTATATTCTTCTATGTGTAATCCTAGTGATGAGTTAATTTAGGTAACCATTATGTTTATAAATTTCCTTATTAAAATTAAGTTTTAGTCTACAATTTTACTATGTGGGTTTCCATGAAAGAAACTTTCAAGTAGTAATCAATTTATAACCCTAATGAATTTTTTGGGAAAAATTCATTTTAAGGGGGGTAGAATGTAACACCCCAATATTTTATGAGATAGATTATTTTTTAATTTATTTTATATAGTGTGTTTTACAATACACCAAGATTATCTTGTGATATATGCAACACTGTATTAGCTTGTAGTATATACAACAATATTCTTGGCTTGTGTTGCACACAATTTCATGTTATTTTGATAGAATTTATTTTACTCAACACTGAGTATAGATTTTGTTCAATGTATAAATAAAATAATTTTGTATTATGGTATATGACACACAAAAGGAAGCTTGAACTACACACAACACTAACTTGTCTTGCATTACACACAAGAGTGACCTTCCTCAATAGCTTGTGTTGTACCTGATACTGAGTTTCACTAAACAATGATATATTATTAAAATATTATTATTTAATGGGATATAAACGCATTTTTATGAATAATATTAACCAAATTTTTAATTTTATATAACATTATAATTCATATTACACATTTTCTAGAACATGATATGACAACAAAATCAATTATTTTCATATAAAAGAAGTATTTTTCAAAAAATGCAGTTTTACCACCTTTTGATGGAAAACCATTTTTAAACATAGTTTTTGACACATTTATAAGTTATATTTGAAAAAAATAAACTTATTATTTATAATAAAAACATCAAAATTTACTTTGTATTAATTTTTGGTAATTTTTTGATAAATTTCATTTTTAATGATTAATTACAATATCGTATTTTATGTCAAAATTAAATTTTCATCTAATTTATTTGTATAGTTAGTTTTAAATTTTAATTAATTTTAAAGTTTAATTGGATTATATTTTTATCATTTAATACAATTTTGGTCATTGTATGTAATTTCAATTTTAAATTAGACATAAAAAAATGTCAATATTTTGATAGTTATTACTTCTTAAAAACCCATTTTTGGTTTTGAGAATGAGAATTGAAGTTAAATTAATTACTAAAACTTATGTGTTTTTAATTTGAAAAAATGGAATCTATGTTTGGAATAAGAAGGTCCAAATTTTGTGAATATGTACCTTTTTATTTTCGGACATTATGAATAGTAACTTGAGTAATTATTTTATTTACCATTGTTAAAGGGTAAATCAGGTAAATAAGGGTAAACAAAATAATATTATAATAATATTAAACTACCTTAACACATGTCCTGATACTATTGGATGATATATTTCCTACCATGGGCATCCTTGGGTCTATTTTGGGACCCTATTGAACCCTTTGGATGTAAAAATGACACTTTATAAGAATTAATTTAAATAAGTTTCTAACAAATTAATATTTTGAGTGTCTCCTAAAGTTCCCCTCTCATCTCTAATAAAAGAGAAACTCATCCTAATATTCAATCCATTTTGAGCCTTAAAGATCAGTTAAACCCTACCAATTTCTATTATCAACTTTTCTAGTTACATTCTAGAGGTTCTGGTCTTCTCAAAAGAACAACTCTAGTGCCTTAAGAGGAAATTTAAAAGAGGCAAGTCGAGGAAGAGTTAATCTCTTTTGCTTATTATTTAAATTTTTTTTCTTCTTCTACATCCTATTCATTAGTTGTTTCCTTATAATGTAATAAAATTAGTATCACCCATATACAGATATGTTATAATAAATATGAAACAACAATATTTCACCTGCTATCCATCTTATGAAAAATGAAATCATTGCGCATGTGTACGTATGAATTACCGTCTCCATACCGTGGTGTAATATGTTTTTCCCCACCACCTTAAATGGATGGGTATAATGGTGGAATGAATAAATATATATGGTTATTATAACGTGATACTAATTCTGAGATATTATACACCATCGAATTTAATACCATTAAATAATTACTGGAATGAGATCGTCGCTAATGCGTATGTACGACTTATTGTCTCCACGACATGATGAGATTCATTCTCCAAGTTAACCATTAAAGAATGGTTATAATTTATATATAATAAATAATCATGAAATATATAACATAATAATGAAATTTTTTATATATATATATATCAATTACTTACTTCCATTCAATTAAATAAGGAAACGAAAACAACATTCATGCATTTGTACGTCCTACTATCTCCATGAAAGGTGTATTCCATTTATTTTATCTATCTATTATATATATATTTATATATTGAATTAATATAATATATAAATCTTTTTTTACAATATGGAATTATTTAAATCATGATATAAGTAATAATATCAAGAATAAAAATTAAAAACATGTATGATAAATAAAACGATTATTACCCAAAACATTGTATTAACATGGAATTGACAAATGAACAGGTAATATAAAGTTGTAAGTGAATCATATATGATATCATAAATATTATTATGGTTATGTTACAAGTTAATAATATGTTTAAACCTATTATATAAGAGTTTCGAAAAAATACTAAAGAAATCGGACCTAAGGTAAGAGATAATTTTGAAATCTCTTTTTTATCCAAGATTGTTTATATGTAAGTGTTTACTAGGGGTATATTTATCATCAATGTCCATGTTATATATTTTTTTTTCATAAAATTTTTACTATTATTCAATGTATGTTTAAATTTATTTTTACCCATTTTTTAATTTTACTACATTGTATGGAAGGAATCATTCTTTTATTTACCGTACGATGCACTTGTCAACTTTTCTGGGAAAAGTACAAGGAGAATGTATTTTTAAATTATACGACATGAATTGATTTTTATGGTTTTATAAAACCTTATTTAATTGAATCCTAATATAAATAATTTCAATATTATTTTCAAATAAACTCTTTTTTTAATATTGTGTGGCATTTTGAGAAAGGAAAACATTTTTGAAGAAGAAGGGATATTTTTCTCAGGAATTAATTTCAAGTGTTTTATCAAAATTATTTTCCATCTAAGAAGAAGCTCATTTAATAGGATTATATTTCACTATTATTAATATGATTTGACCATGTTATAATTTTTATGATGGAATCATGTTTAATAGGCCCATTTTATTTCATGGGTTATGCTATGGTGAATGTATTCATTTTTTCGTGGCACACGTAAGAATGATTTCATTATGAGATGAGTGGGACCTATATCTCCCTCCCATGAAATGGGTAAAGATTTATATCTCATGTGATATACATGACTGGAATGGCAAGTAAATCCAGTTTAGTAATACATGGATGGAATGGTAAGTAAACCTAGTTCAGTAATGGACTTTTTCCACTAGGATAGTCTTGGTAGCAGTACCTTAGCTACTCTAGAAATCATATTATGTGCTTATTAGTTTAAAACAACAACATGTTTTATAAAAATTATATTCTATCATGGTTAATGATCCTTTATTATCTATGCCTTACTTACTATCAAGATTTATTTCATGACTCAAGATTTTGATGTTTAAACTTTATGTTCATGTTTTTACGCTCAAATATTTATGGTTTGTTTTATGTTCTCTATGTTTAACCTTAATGAGAATTTGATATCATAATTTTTATTTTTTATTTTATATAATATATAAAGAAAGGTTTTAGGTAGGAAAAAATGGAAGATCTTTGTGAGAGATGTTGAAGATCATTCACCACATTAGAAGATTATGTTCTGAGTTTGCAAAGACACTAAACTAATATGGTATTTGGGAATATATTTTTTGTAATGTATTAATTATTACACAGAAGAAATGTATTTTATATGTACGTTAAGCTTGTTTATTTATATTTGGTATCAAAGTGAAGTTTTATTCAACCTTTGGAAACTAGTATGTGAATCTTTAGTAATATCCCTAGAGATATTTCTAAGGCTTGTCTAGGGATTTCCCTAAGGTTAAGTATAACTATATATTAAAGTCCTATAATTATGGTAAGGATCATGAATAACCTAGGATTAAACCTAAGATATTAGATATTGAATGTACTCCCACTTTATTATGTTGTTTTCCCAGTATGATTCTTGCCTCTCACACTATTCTTTTTGGGTTTTAAATGATGGCTGAAACCTGAAAGAAATGTGTTAATGATCAATGCACTGAGAAATGCAATGATTGCCTTTATGAACAACCAAATGTTATGGGAGATTGAATGAAAAATATTTTTTCAATACTTAAACAAGATATTAATCATTTTGGACTTCCAAATTAGCATATAAGGGAACAAAATTCTGTTAAGTCCATGTGGCAACATCCACCTTCTTTCAGTGGGTATTCTGATCCACTTGTTGTTGAATAATAAACCAGAACCATTGAAAAGGTATTTTCCATAATTCTCTATTTGGAATATGAAAAAGTCACTTTGGTTATCTGTTGATTAGAAGGTAAATCAAACTAGTGGTGGAATCTATTTAAGAATATAGAGAAACAAGATGAAATTGAATCCAAAGAATGGGATGAATTCAAGAACTAATTTTTCAATAAGTTATTCCCTAAAATTCTTCAAAAAAATATGTAAAAGGAGTTCCTTGAGCTTAAGTAAGAGGATGATAATTCTATTGGTATATACAAGGTGAATTTTATAAGACTTTCAAGTTATGATTCTGGATTTATCATCCAACCTGAAAGTAAAGTTGATCGATTCTTCAGTGGGTTAAAACCAAGTCTTTGAAGGGAACTGGATATAAGAGAATTCAGTATCTATGAAGATATTTTGTGTTGTTCTATCAAGGTAGAACTTGAATTTTGTGGTACATATCCATATCATGGTTTTTATAAGAAATGAAAGATGGAGTTCAAGGGAAAATCTCAAAACAATGGTGAAAAGAAGATGAATGTTTCATTATGCTCAATGTGTGGAAAGAAGCATGGTGGAGATTGTATTAAAGGGACTAGAAAATGTTTCAAGTGAAGAAAATAAGGTCATCAAGTAGTTTTGTGATGAAGTAATGGGAGAAATGTTGCTAATGATGTGAATAGAGAAAAGACTACAGAGAATGAACCACCAACACTTCAATGCTAAAACTGAAAGGAAATGGGGCATTATGCTAACCAATTCCCTAATCCAAGGGTTAATGAAGATAAATGTCAGAAAACTATTAAGGAAAAAAGATAAGGTGAAGTCACATGCGATAATTATTGGTGATGTTGAGTATGATAATTATGTGGTGGAAATATTAAGTGTCTATGTAATGGAATTCCAAAATAGTGTTGTGGAATATCATTAATATTATTATGAAATATTGGAATATCTATGTACTGTTTTATTATGGTTTTCAATAATTATATGGTACTAGTAACCATGAAAAGTGATTGAATTTTTTTTGGAAAGGACATGACATGCACATAATGAACAGATAAAGATATAATTAGATGTTTGATAGTATTAATGAACTCATGACTGATATAAGGACAAAGTGATATCATTGTTTGAGTATATATAATTTTTTGTATTTTTGGTTCCTGGAAAGAGTTAATTTTTATAGAATACATGTTTTCACTAAGTTTCTATAGTAATTCATGTTATTTTCATGTTTATAGAGAATACATGATTATAGTATTCACATGTTTGGAATGTGACAACCAAGAACTGCTAAATGAGATACGAGAGACAAATGTTAAGTCAATTTATTTCACCTCCTTCTAAAGTTTTATATTTTCAATTTTTGGAAGGATTGTAATTTTATCCATTTATGGATAGTATAAGTTATATTAAGGTTTAAGTTAGTTAAATTTATGCATTATCTCACTCTAGGTGGCCTTATACATATTTGAAAACCTGTTTTCACCTTTTGGTGAGACGGATGGAATGACCTATCATTCTATCTAATGATCTACTAACACTATAAGAATAACATATTAAACTTCATTTATTTAAATAATATATAAAGTGTAAATTTTTCAGGGAACAACCAATGGGGAGATTGCACAAATATCATGTAAGTATTTCTACACATGTAAAAATTCATCAACTTTAGGAATAAGGTCTTGAAGGAAAAAATGATATCCTAGTACCTTCTTATCTGATGAGTCATATGGTCCCTTAAATCATCACATATTTATGTATTTTTGGTAGGTAACTTTCTCCAAACCTTATTCTCTATCATTATCCATCAGAACTTGATGGTTATATTTCTCTTCTATATCTACATTTTCACTTCCCACCTATGTTCTTCTATATTGAAACCCAATGATGAGTTACTTTGGGTAACTATTCTATTTATAACTTTCCTTATTGAAATAAATTTATATTATCACCTTTTACGATGTGGGTTTTTATGAAAGAAACTTCCAATTATTAAATGATTTAAAACCCCAACAAATTTCGAGGGTGAAATTAATTTTAAGGGGGTAGAATGTAACAACCCGAGATTTTATGAGATGGATTATTTTTAATTTATTTTATGTCATGTGTTGTACATGAAACCAAGATTATCTTGTGCTATACAGAACTCTGTATTAGCTTTCAATATATGCAACATTATTCTTGTATTGTGTTGCAAACAATTTCAAGTTCTTTTGATAGAATTCATTTCACACAACCCTGAGTATAGATTTTGTTCAATGAATAAATGAACAAAGTTTGTATTATATTATATGAAAAACCAAAGGAATGTTGAAATACAAAAAACACTGACTTTTCTTGCGTTACAAGCAAGGGAGACCTTCCTCGATAGTTTGCATTGTACGCGATACCGAGTTTCCCTAAACAATGATATATTATTAAAATATTATTTTTTAGTGGGATATAAACTAGGATTTATGAATAATATTAACCATATTTATAATTTTATATAATATTATAATTCATCTTACACATTTTATAGAACATGATATGTGAACAAAATCAAATTTTTAGATAAAAGGAGTATTTAAAAAAAATGCAGTTTTACCGCCTTTTAATGGAGAACCCTTTTAAATATAGTGTTTGGAACCTTTATAAGTTATATTTTAAAAAATAAACTTATTATTTATAGGTGTAATATAACAATTTACTTTGGATAATTTTTTGATAACTTTCTCATATGGTTCATTTTATAATGAATAGTGAAAAATACCACATTTTAAGTCAAAACTGCCTTTTCATCTAATTTATTCATATAGTAGTTTTGTAATTTTAATTGGTTTTAAAATTTAATTGGATTATATTTTTATAATTTAATCCAATTTTGGTCATTGTAAATATTTTCAATTTTAAATTGGATATAAACACACGTCAATCTTTTGATAGTTATTACTTCAAAAAAACCCGCTTTTTAGTTTTGACAATAGGAATTAATATAAAATTATTTTCTGAAAATTCTGTGTTTTGAATTTTGAAAAATGGATTCCATATTTTGAATTAAAATGTCCAAATTTTGTTAATAATTACCTTTTATTTTTGTACATTATGTATAGTAACTTCATTAATTATTATTTTTACCAATGTTAAAGGGTAACTCTTGAAAATAAGAGTATAAATAATAATTTTAAAATAATATTAAACTACCCTAAAACATGTTATATTCATATTATATGAGATATTTCTGACCATGGGGATCCTTGGGTCGATTTTGGGACCCCATGGAACCATTTTGAGGCCAAAATGACATTTTAAAAGTTAATTTAAAGTAAAGAGATATATGACAAAAACTTGTATCTTCTTAACAAAAAATTTTTAATATGGGGTCATACATAAGATAAATCCGACTATAAATATTAATTATAAATATAACAAGTTTTCCTACATCATGTTATTTTATTTATAATTTTTGGATAGAAAAAAAATAAATTTATTTATAACACAATGATAATGTAGTGACCACCTTATTGATGAATGATTTAAATAAATGAGATAATAAATATTACAATATATTTATTTTGAATATTTTTATGCCATCCAAGAATTCTATATATGATTATTACCTGTTATCTATGAATTAATTAAGTTTTTTAGAAATAATCAAGTTGTTATGGATTTTTAAAATGTCCTGATATGAATAGTATAAAAATTGACATAAATGAGTTTTTAAAACAAATACTATTTTATTAAATGCTATAATCGTCCTAAAAATATCATATTCAGGCACATTACTTAGATAATGTTTAAAATTTCATTAATGAACCACTTGAGGTTCTATTTTCATTTTATAGTAACTATATTAACCATATAGTATGAATATACAAGAAGACATGGCAAGAGTTAAATAAGTTAACTAAGGGTTAAATCTAAAATATAAGGTTAACTTTGAGACATAAACTTGTCTAAAACCGATTGGATTTGAGTATTTCGAAAAATCCTCATTTTAACGTCGAATTAAATGAGTTTTGTACCTTTTGAAACTGAAAAATATTTAGTAATAAATTAATATTTTGAGAGTTTTCTAAAATGACCCTCTCATCTATTTTAAAATGGAACCTCCTCCCTCTCATCTTCACTCAATTTTGTGACATAAAACTCAGCCAAAACTTACCCATTTCTCTTTTAAACTTCCCTTGTTTAATTCTAGAGATTCTGGTCTTCTCGAAAGACCAACTCTAGTGCCCTTCGAGGAAATTTAAAGGAGGCACGTCGAGGAAGAGATAATCTCTTCTACTAATTCTTTCAAATTTGCTTCCTCTTATAATTTATCTTAATTAGTTGTTTAATTATAAAGTAATAACATAAATATCACTAATATAATTACATGTTATTATAAATAAAAAATAACACTATTTCACCTTCTATCCCTCCTATGGAAAATGAAATTACTGCGCGTGCGTACGTATGACTTACCGTCCCCACGCCTTAGTGTAATTTGTTTTTCACCACCAAGTAACTTGGATGGGTATAATGGTGGAAATAATAACTATATATTATTATTATAACATGATACTAATTCTGATATATTATACACCATATAATTCAATACCATTCAATAATTATTGGAACGATATCGTCCCTCGTGCGTACGTACGACTTACAGTCTGCACGATGCGATGAGATTCATTCTCCACGTTAACCATTAAAGAATGTTTATAAAGTATATTTAATAAATATTCATGAAATATATGAAATAATAATGATACTATATATATATATTACATTTACTTACTTCCATTTAATTTAATAAGGAAACAAAAATAGCGTTCAATCATACATACGACCTACCGTCTCCATAAACAATGTATTCCATTTAGTTTATCTATCTATTATATATATATATACTGAATATATATAATATATAAATTATGTTTTACATTCTGGAAGTAATTAAATCATGATATAATTAATAATATCAAGAATAACAATTCAAAACACATATGACAAATAAATCAATTATTACCCAAAACATTGCTTTAACATGGAATTGACAAATAACCAGGTAATATAAAGTCGTAAGTGAATCAAATATAATATCATAAATATTATTATGGTTATTTTAAAAGTTAATAATATGTTTAAACCCACTATATAGGAGTTTCTTACACATACAGAAGAAATCATACCCAAGGTAATGGATAATCTTGCAATCTCATTTTTATCTAAGATTGTTTATACGCAAGTGTTTCCTGGGAGTATATTTACCATCCATGTCCATGTTTTCTAAAAATGTTTTCATAAATTTTTTAATATTCTTATATATATTTTTAATGTCATTTTAACCCATTTTTTAATTTTACAACATGGTATGGAATGAATCTTTCTTTTGTTTACCATACAATGTACTTTTTGACTTTTCCGAAAAAAGTACGAGGAGAATGTTTTTTAACTTATACAACATGAATGGATTTTTATAGTTTCATGAAACCTTATTTCCATGAGGCTTCCTCTAAATGATATGAAGATTATTTTCAACTAAATTCCTTTCTTTTAAATTTTTTTGGCATTTTCAAAAAGGAAAATGTTTTTGAAGAATAAAGAATATTTTCTTTTGGAATTAATTTGAAGTGTTTTATAAAAACTATTATCCACCTAGATGACACTATTTTAAGATTATTATATTTCCCTATTATTTCTATGATTTGATTGTGTTATAAATTTTTTTATGGAATGAAGTTAAATCAACCCATTTTTTTTCATGGGTTATGTTATGTTGAATGTTTTTATTTTTTCATGGAAGATGTAAGAATGATTTCATTATGATATGAGTGGGACCTATATCTACCTCCAATTCATTAGGTAAATATTTATATCCCATGATATAGAAATAAATGGAATGGAAAGTTAATCCGGTTCAGTAATACATGGATGGAACGGTAAGTAAACCCAGTTTAGTAATGGACATTTCCACTATGATTGTCTTGGAACCAATGCCATGGATAATATGGAAATATTATTATGTGCTTATTAGTCCTCCGCAATTACATGTTTTATGAAAATGATATTATATTATGGTTAATGTTCCTTTATGATCTATTCTTTAAGTACTAACAAGATTTATTTTAGGACTCAATATTTTTATGCTTAAACTTTATGTTCATGTTTTTACATTCCAATGTTTATGGTTTGTTTTATGTTCTCCATGACTACCCTTACTGAGCTTTTGATCTCACCATTTTTATGTTTTATTTTACCTAGGATATAAATAAAGGTTTTAGGCAGGGAAACAAAATGGGAAGATCTTTATGGGAGATATTGAATATCTTTCACCAAGTTAGAATATTATATTCTGAGTTTCTAAAGACACTAAACTAATAAAGTATTTTGGAATATATTTGTGTAATGTATTAAGTTTTAAGGAAAAAAATGTTATGTCCATGTACGTCAAGATTGGGTATTTAATGTTGGTATCAAAGAAAAGTTATAGTTAAACTTTAGAAATTAGGATACAAAAACTTTAATGAGATCCCTAGAGATATTTATAAGGTATATCTTGGGATATCCCTATGGTTAAGTATAACTATAACTTATCATCCTAGAATTATGGTAACAATCATAAATAACAAAGGATAAAACTAAGATGTTAGAGATTGAAAGTACTCCCCCTTGATTTTGTTTTTTTTCTAGTATGATTTTTTCCTCTCACACTATTCTTTTTGGGTTTTAGACAATGAATGGAACCCAAAAGAACCCTGTTAATGATAAATGCACTGAGAAATGCAATTATTTTCCTCCTGAACAACCAAATGTTATGGTTGATTAAATGAAAAATCTTATTACTATACATACACAAGCTATGAATCATTCTGGAATTCTAAATGACCATATAAGGGAACAACATTCTGTTGAGTCCTTTATAAGGCAACGTCCACCTTTTTCAGTGGATCTTATGGTATACTTGTTAATGAACAATGGATCTGTACCATTGAAAATATATTTTCAATACTTCGATCTTTTGAACTTGAAAAAGTCATATTGGCTATCTATCGATTATAAGGTGAAACAGACCAGTGGTGGACTATAATTAAGAATACAAGGAAGCAAGATGAATTTGAATCTATAGAATGGGATGAGTTCAAGAACTTGTTTTTCAATATGTAGTTCCCCCATATTTTTATAACAAATATGGAAAAGTTGTTTTGGAAAGAAACTATTGATGGAGTTCAAGGGAAAATCTCAAAACAATGGTGAAAAGAAGACGAATGTTTTCTTATTATCAAAGTGTGGAATAAAGCGTGGGTGAGATTGTCTTGAAGGGACTATAAAATGTTTTTAGTGTGTAAAAGAAGGTCATTAGGACGTTGAGTGATGAAGTTGTAGGGTCGGAACAAAACGAGGAAAAGGATGGCAAGAGGGGGGGTGAATTGCCTTTTAAAAAATTGATTAACAATTAAAATCAAAGTGAAAGATGCAGCGGAAATAAAGAAGGCAAAACACAAAACTTGATAACGGAGTTCGGCCAAAAACCCGGCCTACGTCTCCGCTCCCAACTCAACCGTTGAGAGATTCCTACCGCTTGCTTTTCAGTGGTTTTAGCAAGAAACCCACTAGGCTTTGAGGTAGCACTAGGACCTATTACAGCTTGCTTTTGGTGGTTAAGCAAGAACCCACTTGCTTTTAATGGTATAGAAAGAACCCACTAGCCTTTTTAACGGGTGAAGGCTAGCTCACCGAAAACTCAAGCCTTTTAAAAGGAAAGGCTTGAAGAAACCTCTTCACACCTTAGTGGTGATGTGAAACCCAAAAGAAAGGGAGGATAGAGAAAAGGTTGGGGTTTGTAGGCACAAACCCAATTTTAAGCTCAAAAAATATAAAACAAGAATAACCGTAATTGAGGAAGACATGAGTGCCAAAGTATGATGGAGTTGATGTAGCGTGCTCTCCCAAGCTTCTTGAGGTGCTCCTTGGATTGGAAATTGGTTGGAGCACTTGAGGATCCTTGAAGGTGGAGCGCCGGAGGTTCGCCAAATGTGCAACAATATGTCCGGGCGCTTGGTATATGATCCCGTTGATGTCCGGGGCTTCCTTGGCCTTTATTTATAGGCATGGAAGCCTTGGGGAGGCTTCGGAGCCGTTGGAGAGGCTAAAAGAGCCGTTGGGAGCCAAGTGGGCCAGCCTGGTCAAACTGCAACGGCTAGTTTGACTGGCTCCACCGGCTGGCCGGTACAGCTCCACCGGCTGGCCGGTGCCTTGGAAAAGGTGGATGCTTCTGTCCAGACTCCACCGGCTGGCCGGTGGTGAGGCCACCGGTTGGCCGGTGGCAAGACAGTAGCAAACACTATTTGGGCTGGGTGCCACCGGCTGGCCGGTACAGGTCCACCGGCTGGCCGGTGCCTTGGCAGAGGAGGAGAATTCTGGTCCAGGCTCTACCGGCTGACCGGTGGAGGAGCCACCGGCTGGCCGGTGGTGAGACAGTAGCAACCACTATTGACTGGATGCCACCGGCTGGCCGGTGGTCAAGCCACCGGCTGACCGGTGGAGCCTGGCAGTGGGCAATGCCTCTGCCAGGTCCACCGGCTGGCCGGTGCTATCACACCGGTTGGCCGGTGGACTGAGTTTCAGTCCACTTGATGATTCTTTCTTGGGCCATTTTCTTGGCAACCTTGTGCCTATCAACAAAAACACTTGAAAACAAGTTAGATAAGAAAGAGGGTGATTGTGATCATGAAAATCAAACCTCGAGGGGTTCGAGAGGTACAACAATCTCCCCCTATTTTGATGATCACAATCACCAAAACAATTAATGTAAAATACTGAAATGAAAGACATGCTTAAAGGATAAAGAAAGTAAATGCTAAGCATGATCAAAAGGATTCTCCCCCAATCAATCAATAAATTTCTCCCCCTTTGTGATTATCAAAATAGCGCGGGGCATAAAACTTGATTGAGGGAAAACGAGATTTTAAATCAATTGAAATTTTGAAATTTGAATTGAAAGTTTTGATAAAAATTGAATAACAGTTTGAATTGAAAGTTTGAAATGAAAATTGAACAGAAAATTTTGAAGTGAAAATTTGATACCAAGTGTTGAAAATCGAAAATTTTGAAATTGAAATCAAAAGGGCTTAAACGATCCTAACTCCCCCTAAATAAAAACAAAAAGTCACCGGGGAGAGGGATTTTGAAAAGAGACAATTTTAGGACCGGAGAGACTCGCTAAGAGGGATTTTTCAATCCACACTTGTCTCATGGCGGGTCTTCTCCTATAGAACTCATCGGAAATGAAAAAAGACTTGGGTTGGCCGTACCGGGCATTTTTGCAATTACATTCATAAATAAGGTGCCCGGGTTTTTTACAATAGTTGCAAAATTTGAAACTAGAGCTCCCCCTTACAAAAATAGTGGGTGCATGGGAGGAGGAAGCTTGGTTGGTATAGCCAAGTCCTTGAGTGGTCCTAGAAATTCGTTGGGAACCTAGGAGATTGTTCAAATTTTGTTCCCCTTGGGTGAACTTAGCTAGGGTTTCCCTTAGGTCTTTGATGGTTGATTCCATGGAATCAACATTTGGAAAATTTTGGATTTTAAGGGACAACTCTTCCTTCTCTTTGAGAAGTTGTTCTTTTTCGGAAGAGAGTTTTTTGAAATTCTTTTTTAAAGCAACGAATTTTGAAGAAAGTTCATGAAAACCATTTTCAAGTTGGTCCCTAACATGTTGGAGTTCTTCATAAGACAAATGATTGAAAGAATTTTAATTTGAAGAGCAAGAGGAGGAGGAGTCGGAAGATGTTACCTCATGTTTTGCCATTAGGCATTTTGTACCTTGGTCGCTTGAGGAGGAGGAGGAGGAGGATGATGAGGTGTCACTCCATGTCGCCTTAAGGACCTTTTTCTTTCCTTTTTCCTTTGGCGTGGCCCGTTTTTTGTTGAGTGGGCAATCGGGCTTGTAATGCCCTTTTTGGCCGCACCCGTAGCATTTTTCCTTGGGCTCGTATTTTTCGGTGGGTTCTTGCTTTCGCGCCTTGCGAGATTTCTTCTTCTTGTGTTTCTTCATAAACTTGTGCATTTGGCGGGCGAGATTCTCCATTTCCGAGTCGCCGCTTGATGATGAAGAAGATGAAGATGATGATGATGATGAGGAGGAGCTTACTTCTTTTTGAACCTTGAGGGCGATGTTCTTTGGTGTCTTGATTGGTGTGCCCTCCTTTTGAGCTTGCCTCCTCACCATGATCTCATAAGTCATGAGAGATCCGATGAGCTCCTCGACCGGCATGTTTTTGACATCCTTAGCTTCTTGGATTGCCGTCACTTTAGGTGCCCATGAGCTCGGAAGGACCCATAGGATCTTCTTGACCATTGTTTCTGCAGAAATGTCATCTCCAAGAGATTTTCTACCATTGCACACATCAGTAAATTTAGTAAACATTTCAGAAATTGATTCATTTGGGTGCATTGAAAAAGACTCAAAATCCTGACGGTACATGTCCAATCGAGTGTCCTTGACTTTGTTGGTCCCCTCATGGGTAACCTCCAATAGTTTCCAGATTTCATGTGCGGAGGTGCATGTGGAAACTCGATTGAACTCATTTCGGTCAAGGCCGCAATGAAGAGCATTCATGGCTTTGCCATCAAGCTCAAAATTTCTAATGTCGGCTTGGGTCCATTTGGATTCGTCGGGGGTAGACAAAGTATAACCTTGCATGACTATTTTGTAAATGGGATATCCTATACTTCTAAGAAAAGTGGTCATGCGGGTTTTCCAATAATTATAGTCGGTTCCATAAAAAAATGGAGCACGACCCAATGAAAAGCCTTCGGGGGCGAAAGAGGTTGATGCCATCTAAATGGATCTTAAATTTGAAACCGGGTTAGGGAATTATTCAAACACGTCCCCTGATACCAATTGTAGGGTCGGAACAAAATGAGGAAAAGGATGGCAAGAGGGGGGGTGAATTGCCTTTTAAAAAATTGATTAACAATTAAAATCAAAGTGAAAGATGCAGCAGAAATAAAGAAGGCAAAACACAAAACTTGATAACGGAGTTCGGCCAAAAACCCGGCCTACGTCTCCGCTCCCAACTCAACCGTTGAGAGATTCCTACCGCTTGCTTTTCAATGGTTTTAGCAAGAAACCCACTAGGCTTTGAGGTAGCACTAGGACCTATTACAACTTGCTTTTGGTGGTTAAGCAAGAACCCACTTGCTTTTAATGGTATAGCAAGAACCCACTAGCCTTTTGAACGGGTGAAGGCTAGCTCACCGAAAACTCAAGCCTTTTAAAAGGAAAGGCTTGAAGAAACCTCTTCACACCTTAGTGGTGATGTGAAACCCAAAAGAAAGGGAGGATAGAGAAAAGGTTGGGGTTTGTAGGCACAAACCCAATTTTAAGCTCAAAAAATATAAAACAAGAATAACCGTAATTGAGGAAGACTTGAGTGCCAAAGTATGATGGAGTTGATGTAGCGTGCTCTCCCAAGCTTCTTGAGGTGCTCCTTGGATTGGAAATTGGTTGGAGCACTTGAGGATCCTTGAAGGTGGAGCGCCGGAGGTTCGCCAAATGTGCAACAATATGTCCGGGCGCTTGGTATATGATCCCGTTGATGTCCGGGGCTTCCTTGGCCTTTATTTATAGGCATGGAACCCTTGGGGAGGCTTCGGAGCCGTTGGAGAGGCTAAAAGAGCCGTTGGGAGCCAAGTGGGCCAGCCTGGTCAAACTGCAACGGCTAGTTTGACTGGCTCCACTGGCTGGCCGGTACAGCTCCACCGGCTGGCCGGTGCCTTGGAAAAGGTGGATGCTTCTGTCCAGACTCCACCGGCTGGACGGTGGTGAGGCCACCGGTTGGCCGGTGGCAAGACAGTAGCAAACACTATTTGGGCTGGGTGCCACCGGCTGGCCGGTATAGGTCCACCGGCTGGCCGGTGCCTTGGCAGAGGAGGAGAATTCTGGTCCAGGCTCTACCGGCTGACCGGTGGAGGAGCCACCGGCTGGCCGGTGGTGAGACAGTAGCAACCACTATTGACTGGATGCCACCGGCTGGCCGGTGGTCAAGCCACCGGCTGACCGGTGGAGCCTGGCAGTGGGCAATGCCTCTGCCAGGTCCACCGGCTGGCCGGTGCTATCACACCGGTTGGCCGGTGGACTGAGTTTCAGTCCACTTGATGATTCTTTCTTGGGCCATTTTCTTGGCAACCTTGTGCCTATCAACAAAAACACTTGAAAACAAGTTAGATAAGAAAGAGGGTGATTGTGATCATGAAAATCAAACCTCGAGGGGTTCGAGAGGTACAAAAGAAGTAATGGGAAAAAGGTATCTAATGATGTGAATAGATAGAAGACTATATGGAACGCACCACTAACACTTGAATTCTACAAGTGAAAGGAAACGAGGCATTATGATAAACAATGCCCTAATCCAAGGGTTGCTGACGATCGATGTCAAAAACCTCTTAAGGTAAAAGAAAAAGTGAAGTCACATGTGATAACTATTGGTGATTTTGAGTATGATAAAAATGTCGTGGAATGATTAAGTTTTTATGTGATGGGGTTCCAAAGTAGTGTTGTGGAATCTCATTTATAGTATTATGAAATATTGGAATATATATTTATTGGTTTATTGTGGTTTTCAATAATTACATGGTATCGGTAACTATGAAAAGTTATTGAAATATTTTTGGAATAAACATGATATGAACATAATGAAGGGATTAGAAGATAATGAGATGTTTGATAGTATTAATGAGCTCATGAATCATATAAGGAAACAATGATATCATGGTTTGAATATATATAATTTTTGGTATTTTTGGTTCATGGAAAGAGTTAATTTTGATAGAATGATTTTTTTCACTAAGGTTCTATGGTAATTGATGTTATTATCATGTTTAAAGAGAATACATGATTAAGGTATTAACATTTTTGAATTTTTACAACCAAGATATGCCAAATAAGATATAGGAGACAAATGTTAAGTCGATTTAGTTCACATCCTACTAAAGTTTTATATTTTCAGTTTTTGGAAGGATTATAATGTCATCCATTTATGGATAGTATAAGTTATATTATTTTTGAAGTTAGTTAGATTAATGTATTATCTCACTATAGGTATCCTTATACATATTTGATAACCTGTTCTAAACTTTTTATTGAGACAGATGGAATGACCTATCATTCTAACAAATGATCTGCTAACACTATAAGAATAACATATTCTGATTCATTTATTTAAATAAGTGATGAAGTGTGAATTGTTTAGGGAATTACCAATGGTGAGATTATACTAAAATCATGTAATTATTTCCCCTCATGTAAAAATTCATCAACTTTAGGAATATGATCTTATACCAAAAATTTTATCCTAGCACCTTCTTATCTGATGAGTAAGATGGTCCCTTAAATCATTATAAATTTATTTATTTCTAGTACTTTAATTTCTCCAAACCTTATTCTCTATCACTATCTGTCAGAACGTGATGGTTAGATTTCTCTTTCATATCCATGTTTTCACATCCCACCTATGTTCTCCTATTTGGAAACCCAATGATGAGTTACATTAGGTAAATATTATATTTCTAACTTTCCTTATTAAAATGAAATTTTAGTATATATTTTTACTGTGGGGGTTTCCATGAATGAAACTGTCAAGTAGTAAATGATTTATGACCCTGATGAATTTTGAGGGCGAAATTTTTTTTAAGGGGGGTAGAATGTAACACCCCGGGATTTTATGAGATAAATTATTTTTTAATTTCATTGTTGTCATGTATTGTACAATACACTTAGATTATCTTTCTCTATATGAAACACCATATTAGATTGCAGTATATGAAATAATATTCTTGTCTTGTGTTGCACACAATTTCAAGTTATTTTGATAGAATTTATTTCATGCAACACTGAGTATAGATTTTTTTCAATGTATAAATGAAATAATTTTTGATTATGTTATACTCCACACAAATGGAATCTTGAACTACATACAACACTGAATTCTCTTGTGTTACACGCAAGAGCGACCTTCCTCGATAGCTTGTATTGTACGTGATACCGAGTTTCACTAAACAATGATATATTATTAAAATATTATTATTTAATGGGATATAAACTCATCGTTATGTATAGAATTAACACAATTTTTAATTTTATATAACATTATAATTCATCTTACACATTTTATAGAACATGATATGAGAATAAAATCAATTTTTTGGATAAAAGAACTATTTTTCAAAAAATGTAGTTTTAACGCCTTTTAAAGGAAAAACCTTTTTGAATATACTTTTTGACACATTTATAAGTTATATTTGAAGAAATAAACTTCTTATTTATAAGAAGAACATAACAATTTACTTTGGATACATTTTCGATAATTTTCTGATAACGTTCATTTTTAATGAATAGTAAAAATACCGTATTTTAAGTCAAAACTGCATTTTCATCTAATTTATTTATATAGTTAGATTGCAATTTTAGTTGGTTTTAAAGTGTAATTGGATTATATTTTTATCCTTTAATCCAATTTTGGTCATTGTATGTAATTTCACTTTTATATTGGACATAAAAAAATGTGAATCGTTTGATAGTTATTACTTCTTAAAAACTCACTTTTTTGGGTTTGAGAATGAGAATTGAAGTTAAATTAATTACTAAAACTTATGTGTTTGGAATTTGGAAAAATATATTCCATATTTGGAATCACAAGGTACAAATTTTGTGAATATTTACCTTTTATTTATGGATATTATGAATAGTAAGTTCAATTCTTATTTTATTTACCCTTGTTAAAGGTTAAATATGGTAAATAAGGGGAAAAATATAATAATATTAAACTACGCTAAAAAATGTCCTAATCCTATTATATTAGATATTTCCAACCATGGCCATCCTTGGGTCGATTTTGGGACCCCATGGAACTATTTGGATGCGAAATATGAAATGAACTTGTATCTTCTTAATAAAGCAATTTTAATATGGGGTTATACATAAGATACATTTGAATATAAATAGTAATTGTAAATATAACAATATTTAAAACATAATTTCATTTTATTTATAAATTTTATACACCAAATAAATAAATTTATTTATGACACAATGAATATGTATTGATTGCCTTATTAATGAATGATTTAAATAAATGAGATAATAAATATTACAATAATTTTTTTATCTTTTTATGCCATCCAAGAATTTTATGGATGAGCATGACTTTTTATATTTTAATTAATGAATTTTTTTTAAATAATCAGGTTTTTATATATTTTTAAAATGGCATGATATGAATAGTATAAAAGTTGACATAAATGAGTTTTTAAAACCAATACTATTTTATTAAATGATATAATAGTCATAAAAATATAATATTCGGCCAAATGACTTATATAATGTTGAAAATGTCATTACTGAACTAATTGAGGTTTTTTTGGCATTTTATAGTAAATATATTAACCATATATTATGAATATACAAGAAGACATGGTAAGAGTTAAATTAGTTAGCTAAGGGTTAAAGCTAAATGATAAGATTAATTTGAAAACTAAACTTGTCTAAAACCTATTGGTTGAGAGTATTTCTACCAATAATCATATTAAATTATAATTAAATGTGTTTTGGACATTTTGAAACCATAAATAATATGGTAATAATTTAATATTTTGAGAGTTTCCTAAAGTGTCCCTCTCCTCTCTTATAAAAGGGAACCTCATCCCTCTCTTATTCACTCAATTTTAAGCTTTCAAAATCAGAAAACCCCTGACCATTTCTGTTATCAACTTCTCTAGTTACATTATATAGATTCTGGTCTTCTCAAAAGACCAACTCTAGTGCCCTAAAAGTAAATTTAAAGGAGGCATGTCAAGGAAGAGGTAATCTCTTCTACCGAATTTTTCAAATTTATTTCTTCTTCTACATACTATTCATTAATTTTTTAATTATAAAGTAATAAAATAAGTATCACTAATATAATTATATTTTATTTTAAATATGAAACAACACTATTTCACCTTATATCCATCCTACGCAAAATGTAATCACCGTGCGTGTGTACGTACGACTGACCGTCTCCACACCGTGGTGTAATCTGTTTTTCACCACCACCTTAATTGGATGTGTATAATGGTGGAAATAATAATAATATATAATTATTATAAAATTATAATAATTATTATATATTATACACTATACAATTCAATACCATTCAACAATTATGGGAATGATATCGTCAGTCGTTCGTACGTATGGCTTACCATCTCCATGAAACGATGAGATTCATTCTCCACGTTAACCATTCAAGAAGGATTATAAATTATATATAATAAATAATCATGAAATATACAACAAAATATTTCTACTGGATTTATGTGTATATATATATATATTTCATTTACTTCATTCCATTCAATTTAATAAGGAAACGAAAACAATGTTCATGCGTACGTAAAGCCTACCGTCTCCATGAATAGTGTATTCCATTTCTTTTATATATCTATTATATA
Organism: Viscum album; assembly: GCA_963277665.1. Taxonomy (NCBI): domain Eukaryota; kingdom Viridiplantae; phylum Streptophyta; class Magnoliopsida; order Santalales; family Viscaceae; genus Viscum; species Viscum album. The sequence goes on from OY728135.1 coordinate 1,001,721,175, forward strand.
TATATATATATATATTTATATACTGAATATATATAACATATAAATCATGTTTTAAATTCTCTAAGTAATTAAATCATGATATAAGTAATAATATCAAGAATAAAAAATTCAAAACACGTACGATAAATAAAATGATTATTACCCAAAACATCGCTTTAACATAGAATTGAAAAATGAGTGGGTAATATAAAGTCATAAGTGAATCATATATGATATCATAAATATTATTATGGTTATTTTACAAGTTAATAATATGTTTAAACCCACTATATAGTAGTTTTGGACACATATGAAAGAAATCAGACCTAAGGTAGGGGATAATTTGGCAATATCATTTTTATCCAAGATTGTTTATACATAAGTGTTTACTAGGGATATATTTATCATCCATGTCCATGTTTTCTAAAAATGTTTTCATAAAATGTTTACTATTATTCTATGTATGTTTAAATTAGTTTTTATCCATTTTTTACTTTTTCTACATGGTATGGAAGGAATATTTCTTTTGTTTTCCATACGATGTACTTTTCGACTTTTCTGGAAAAAGTGTGAGGAGAATGTTTTTTTAACTTATATGGAATGAATGGATTTTCACAGTTTCATGACACCTTATTTCCATGAATACTCCTCTATACTATTTCAATATTATTTTTAACTAAATTCTTTTCTTTTAAAATTGTGTGGCATTTTGATAAGGGAAAACGTTTTTGATGAAAAAAGGATATTTTCCTCAGGAATTAATTTCAAGTGTTTATCAAAATTATTTTCCATCTAAGATGAATCTATTTTATTAGAATTATTTTTCCTTTTTATTACTATTATTCGATTTCATTATAATGATTATGATATAATGATGTTTAATAGACCCATTTTATTTCATAGGTTATGCTATGTTGAATGTTTTCATTTATTCGTGGCACATGTAAGAATGATTTCATTATGAGATGGGTGAGACCTATATCTCCCTCAAATGCATTGGGTAAAGATTTATATCTCATGATATAGACATGAATGGAATGGAAAGTAAATCCAGTTCAGTAATACATGGTGGTAATGGTAAGTAAACCCGGTACAATAATGTATTTTCCCACTATAATGATCTTGGATGAAATTCCTTGGATACTATGGAAATAATATTATGTGGTTATTAGTTTGAAAAAATTAAATGTTTTATTCCAATTATATTCTATCATTGTTAATGTTCCTTTATGATATATGCCTTACGTACTGCCAACATTTATTTCCCGATGCAAGATTTTGATCTTTAATGTTTATGTTCATGGTTTTATGTTCAAATGTTTATGGTTTGTTTTATGTTCTCCACGTTTACCCTTACTAAGCATTTGAGCTTACCGTTTTTATGTTTTATATTCCCTTGGATATAAAGAAATGTTTTAGGTAGGAAAATAAAAGAGAAAGATATTTATGGGAGATGTTGAAGATCTTTCACTAAGTTAGAAGATTGTATTCCAAGTTTCTTGAAGACAATAAACTAATATGGTACTTGGGCATATCTTTTTGTAATGTATTAAGTATTATGAAAATGAAATGAAATATCCATGTATGTCAATCTTGGGTCTTTACAGTGTGGATGGTTATGTAGATGGGAGGTGGTTAGAGGTCGGTGTGATATAGTGATGTGAATGGATGTGGGAGTAAAGTGACAAGAGGTTGTTGTGGTGGTTTAGTTATGTGGTATGCTTGGTGAATGATCTTGGTTGGGTTTAGTGAGTTTTGTTGGTGGTGTGGTTGTGTTTGAGCTATAACGAGATAATTGTGAGTTATATTAAGGTATGGATATTTAGAGATTACCCCATACCTTTTGATTTCGTTTTAGTTCCCTATGATGAGAATAGTTTAATAGGTATTTTTTATAATGACCCAAACCATCCAACCCATTACATTATAGGAATTATTGTGGTGGAGGTGTCTAGATGAGGTTCCTAGAAGTTATAGTTCTAAATGATGGTAGTTATGTAGTGTGGTTCATGGGGAAGTTTTATAATGGGGGCCACTGTTGCATTGTGAGGATGACTATGGCATAGGTTGTTGTGTTCTAAGATGGCATAGGTAAAGGAAAGAATATTTCAATATTCAATTATTAAACTATAAAGATACGGGGTACTACGCAAATGAATGTCCCAAGAATCAAGAGAATATAGATCAGGAAAAGCAACGAAATAATGGTCAAGCTTATGATACTAACTCAGATGAAGAGGAATGATTAGTATACTATGTATGGATTCAAGAGTTATGTTATTTTATAATTTTATCAATAATTCACAATTTATAAGATTTATGATATATATAAGGATTGTACTATGGTACTTCTTCTTTATAGAATTGGTAGTATGAGATGAATAACACCAATAATCAAGAGAAGTGATTCTTCCATAGGAATATATTTTTGAAAACACGTGACTTAGGAAATATAACCATACATAGGTGTTTGATGTTTTATATAATAAAATATAGATGTTTATAGTGAAGTATTGGTGACCATGAAGGTGGTTAGTATAATAATCCAAACTTTTATCAATGCAGTTCATCCCTTATTATAGTAATATCATATATTATAATCACATAAAACCACATTAGGAAACAAAATTAAAAATCATGATTAAATAAACAACTAAATTCTATGTGTCCTTTAAACATAATTTTTCCACATATGTGATTTGAATTTCGAAAAACCGACATACACATTTGCGATCGACAAGCTTTTTAGAGTCTGATAGGACAAAATTAATTTATTTCATGAATAATAAAATACCCTTATGAATATTAATGTTACCCTTATGAATATTAATATTAACCTTATGAATAGTAAAACATTTAAGTGAATAGGAACCTTACCAATGATAGTATAAATAAAATTTATCTATTCTATAAGTGACAATATGATATAATTATATTATAGTGTCGGTATTTTTTTTAATTCATGAATATATAACTATTAATTTAATAATTTAAATGAAAATTTATTTTAATAAAATGTATTCATAAAAAATTGTTTTGTTGTCTTATGATTATATGATAATTTTATGAGACCTTAATTAATTTTTCAAACTTTTAGAAAAGCAGTTTTAATTTCAAAATTTATATTTTTCATGTAAATTATGATAATAATTAAAAATTAAATTACTCTTATTTAGAAAATTATTTTCATAAAATTTAATTCATTTTTGAATTCCACAAATCAAAAAATGGTTAGGGTGAATATTTTGTATTTTTCTAAAATACTTTAAATTTTGGAGAGAAGTGAAATTTTATAATTTAAAAATATGCTAATTAAATGAATTTCTACATCATGCTTGAGTTATAACTAATTAAATTGGACATTGGTTCTAACTCACATGCCCTATTCACATTATTTAGTCATGTAATCATCACTATTTATTTTCTTGATGGAAATTAATAAACTAATGAATTAAATATTTAGAAAACACCCCTCCCCTCCACTATAAATACCACCCCTCACAACCTCATTTCTTCACACCTCTCAAGATTCAATTCCTGTAAAACTTCTGCCCAAACCACTTCCTTATCCCCTCCACCACTTCTAGGAGATCTTGATCTCATCAAAATACCAAGACTATGTTCTTAAGGAGGATCTCAAGAGGATAATTAAAGAGGTAATTCCTCTCTCTTTTCTTTCAATTTCCTTTCAAATTTCCTTTCTTCTCTTTTATTATCCCCAAATTATCTTATCCAAATTTCATGATAAATACAATATTATTTATATACTAATATTATATCATGTTAATGTAATATTATTCATTAAAATCTTCCCTCTCTCTCTTGTATTTTTAAAAATGAAATCATTGTTCGTGATGTGTCAATTTTCTATCATCGTGGGTGATGCACTTCCATTTTACTTCAAAAACATCAAGGATATCAATTAAACCATTAAAAGTTTGATAATAAATTTTAATATATATTTTTTAACCCCTTTTATGTTCTAAAAAAAACTTTTATACAGAATACCAAATGATAAAACAAAGCATGTTCGTTGTGATCCAAAAACTGCCCAAATTAACTTAAATTGATCATCAATAAATTTTATCTAATGATTCATTACAATTATATATAACCAACTTCATTATAAGATAATTTAAAATAACCTAATATCATTAATAACATGTAATATAAATTATATATGTTTATCCATGTTCTACATGAACTTCTATTCATGTGTACAAGTTAACCGTTCATAAAAACTAAGAAAAAGAACAACCCCAAACAATAAATTTAAACTCCATAAATCATCCATATGACCATAAAATAACTTAATGAAGACATAATGAACCATATTTATGTATAAAAGGTTCTTTAATTGTTAATTAATTAATATAATGTCATTATATAGGACATTAATGTGAATAAAGTGTTTAGATACAAGGTAAGGGGAATTCTCGAACCCAACCTCTTTGTTTGGGGTTTCCCTCTTTCACTCCATTTTCAGTATGGTTATTACTTAAAAATAATTTCTTCTTCATTATCTTACCTTATCTGGGATATACATGTTTTCCAATGGATTTTATGTTAAACACAATTTTTTACAAAAGAACTCTTCTTTCAAAAACACACCTTTTACTTGTCACTCAAGGTTGATGGTTCTTTTATCAAGTACGTTTTTCCCTCTTTCATTTGGGAACCCAAAGTTTATGAATTTATGAATTATGAAATTAAACCCATTAAATTACACGATTTATTTATGTCTAATATTGATATACTTTCTATGTGTCATGCATGATAAAGTTAACATTTTGATGTAACGGGTACACCCAGAATTATATAGTGCAACGTTGATGTTATAAAATGACAATTGCACCCAGAATTATACAATGATTTAATTCATTGGTTAATGTGATTAATCTCATGAGTTAAAGTGAAATATGTGTGAATATGATGCTATCTTTGTTCACAACTAGGTGTGGTAGTTAACCACTGAGACATAAGGTTTCACTTTTATGTATTTCCACTTTTCAAGCCTTTTATTATTTATTCCTATCACATTTATGATACTATGAATATGTTATGATGATAATGATTATTATCAACCCATGTTTTATTTTCTCATGTTCTTATACTCTTACTGGGATTTTAGCTCAACCTTTTTGATATATATCCTCGGGTGATTTCATGTACTAAGGATAACTCAAGGGATAATAAGAAGCCAGAGAAGAAGAAATTAAATAAATGTTTATGTTTTATGTTTTAAATGTTATGTGTGGTCCTAGATTTCCCAAGACACTACACCTTTGGATCCTCATAGGGTAATGTTTTTTATTTTTTTTATCATTAAAATGATGTAAAAGTAATGAAAGAAAATCATGGTTTCTATAGTTTGTATCAGAGGCACAGTTTAGTTAATTTGGGAATTAGGATTAGAGAACCTTAGTGAAATCCCTAGTATGAGAATAAGTATATGTAAGCACACAAGAATATTTTCTAAAGATATGGATCCTGTATGATATTATTTTAGTGTTAATAGAGAAAATGAATAATTATTTATTCATGAATTTTTGACTCATGTTTTCTTGTAACCTTTTCTATTTTAGAAAACGGTGGGAACTATGAGAAACCAGGCCAACAACCCATACAAGGGACAATGCACCAATTTCCAGAAAAATATCCACAATTATTTGGGAAGTGGAGTTCAAAACATCATAGAGAATACTACCTTGTTATCTTATGTTATGAATAATAACTTGAATAATGTGTAACTTCCTCCTTCACCTAAGAGGTAGAAACTAGCCGTTGAGATCTATACAACAATGACCACCGACGTTTAGTGGATCCTTCGATCCACTTGTTGTGGAATAGTGGGTCAACTCAATAGAGAATATCTTTTATGTTCTTCACTATTTTGAGATAGAGAAGGTGACTCTGGAAATTTATTGTCTCGATGGAGAGTCTGACCAATGGTGGGATTTGATTAAGAATACCAATTTGAGAGGGAAAATTGAATAGATGATGTGGGAAGACTTTAAGATAATGTTTCTTAAGAAGCATTTTACACACAATTTTTATACAAAGATGGTGAGAAAATTCATAGAGCTAAATAAAAAGGATGGAGAATTTTTCATGGCATATGAAGATAATTTCACAAGGCATTCAAGGTATTATTCAGGATTTGTTATCAACAATGATATAAAAATTGATAGATTATTTAGTGATTTAAAAGAACACCCTAGAAAGGATCTTTAAACTCATGACTTTGGGAGTTATGAATAAGTTGTTCGATTTTCTATCAAAGTGGATATGGAGTTTGGATAATGGTCCCATGGATATGGTGATAAGAAAATAAAGATGGAGTTTCATGATGGAGGATCAAATGAGAAAGGTGGAAAGAAAAATCAACCACCCACATACCAAATATGTGGGAAGAAGCATCATGGGAATTGCCTAAAAGTTATGGGGAAATGCTTAAGGTGTGTAAGATAAGTCCACCAAGATCAGAAGTGTCAAAAAGACATGAGAAGGCAGGAGAATGTGGTGGAGGAATAGAGAGAATCACCCATGGTCCAATGCTACAACTATAGGGTGCACGAGCACTATGAAAGATAGTTTACTAAACCTTGAGACCTAGAGGGTAATCAATATCATCATCCATCAAATCCAAAGGAGCATGGGAAGACTTATACCATCACTAATACGAATATGGAGAAAGAAAATGAAGTCATACAAGGTAAAATTCTTATTCACTGGGGAATGGAAAAGGTATTATTTTATTATGGTTCTACACATTCCTTTATATCATGCAAGTTTGATAGAACTATTGAATCTAAGCCCCAAAACCTTGAATTAGAGATATCTATAAAAACACCAAGTGGTGAAATCATTAAAACCCAAGTGTTGGACTCTTCCCCTATTGCTGTATGTGGGAAGATTCTTCCAATGAATCTCAGGATACTTTCCTTGGTGGAATTCGATGCTATACCAGGGATGGATCGACTCTATTTATATAGAGAACATATAAACTATTGGGAAAATGAAATATATTTTCATATTCCAAACCATCCCATGATCCTATAAAAATTTAAGGAAGATCATGAATATCATTTGAAAAATCCTTCAATGGTGTGGGTGTTGATTCCCTATAAAGAGTCATACCCTACTCAAATGACCGAGTCAACGGAAGTTATCCACCTAGGGGAAATTCCCATCATAAGAGAATACAATAATATATTTCTCGAAGAGTCACTCAGAATACCACTAGATTGTGAGCTAGAGTTCTCAATATAACTCATACCCGAAGCAACTCCTATCTTTAAGTGTCCCTATAGGATAACTCCTATAAAACTGGAGAAGTTGAAGAAGTAACTACAAGATAATTTGGATAAAGGGTTCATATTCCATAGTGCATCACATTGGGGTGCACCAATTATCTTTGTGAAGAAGAAGGATAGATCAATGCAAATGTGTATGGATTATCGAGAACTCAACAAATCACTATAAAGAACATGTATCCTTTTAAAGGTATTGATGACTTGTTTGATAAGCTATGAGGATATCATTACTTATCAAAGGTGGATCTTCATTTTGGATATCATCAGCTAAAGGTGAATAAGGAAGATATTCAAAATACTTTCTTCCATACAAGTTATGGGAACTATGAGTTTATAGTGATTCCGTTCAGACTTACTAATGCCCCTATAATATTCATGTATTTGATGAATAGAGTCCTTAGACATTACCTTGAAAAATTTATGGTAGTGTTTGTCATTGATATTCTCATGTAATCCAAGAGAAAGGAGGGACATGAAGAACATCTAATACTTGTGTTGGTGACATTGAGGAAGGAGAAGTTGTACGCCATGTTCATAAATTTTGACTTTTTGATAAATGTAGTAAAATTATTGGGACATGAGATCACAAGTGAGGGAATTTATATGGACCCTTCAAAAACAAAGGAGATTAAGGAATGGACCATATCATCTAGTGTTATTGAAATACATATTTTTATTGGATTATCTGGGTACGACAAACATTCTATGAGAAATTTCCCATGATTTTCAAGCATGATAATTAAGTTAATAAGGAAAGGGGTAAAGTATGTCTGGATGGAAGAATGTGAGGAAAGCTTCAAAGAGATAAAAAGAAGGTTGATCACTACAACTGTACTCATAGTACTGTAAAGTGGAGAAAGTTTTGTGATATATAGTGATTCTTCAAAGAAAGGATTTGGTTGTATACTAATGAAAAATGATAATGTGATATCCTATGCCTCATAGTAGTTGAAGATCCATGAGCAGAACCACTCGACACATGATCTGGAGCTAGCAGCTGTGATTTTTTATTTGCAAATTTGGCAGAACTACCTCTATGGTGAGAAGTGTGACATATATACCAATAAAAAGAGCCTAAAGTATATATTCACACAAAAGGATCTCAACATGAGTAAAAGGGTATAGTTATAGCTAATAAACGACAATGATTTATCTATTTTCCATCATCCTGGTAAGGAAAATAATGTAGTTGATGCTTTCAATCGAAAAGAACCTATGACTCTATCTATGATGTGGTTTGAGAAAAAACCTATCTTCATGGATATGAAAAGGATGGATTTGGAAATCATAATAGCAGGTAATACATCCTACCTTTCCCAAATGATTTCCCAGCCATCTATCCAAGAAGATGTTAAGGAGGCACAATAAGATGATATGGAGTTACAAAATAAGGTGAATGATGTAAAGGACGGGAAGCTGCAAGAGTTCCATATTGACGAGGATATTGTGATTTAGTTTGGAACACGACTTAGTGTGCCTTCATCACCTGGGATAAAGGATCTATTTTACAATGCACATAGGTCACCTTTCTCTATAAATCCTAGTAGCACCAAGATGCACTATGATCTATAAGAACACTTCTGGTGGGAAAACATGAAGAGGAAGATTGCTGAATATATCTAAAGGTTCTTGATATGTCACCAAGTTAAAGTAGAGTGACAGAAGTCCAAAGGGATGACTAAACCATTGACTATACCAATGTGGAAATGGGATAATGAAGCGACCCAAAGCTTGACGTACAACGACATTACATTAATTTTGTAGAATACTTAATACATAACAAAAACCAACACTCAAGGACTATAATAGTTTAGTGTCTTTGGAAACTCGGAACATAATCTTCTAATCATGGTGAAAGATCTTCAAAATATTCCATACAGATCTTCCCCTTTTGTTTTCTTACCTAAAAACATTCTTTAAATCCTGGGGAAAAGAAAACATATAAAGGGTGAGCTCAAATGCTCAGTAAGGGTAAGAATGGCGAAAATAAAACAAACCGTATAAATTTGAACTAAAAAACATGACCATGATGTTTAAACATGAAAATCTTGAGAAATGAGATAAAACATGGAAGTACATAAGGCATAGATCATAATGGAACATAAATCATGATAAAATAGCATGGGAATATAACTTGTAATTGTGGCAAAACATTAATCACATGATATGATTTCCATAGTAGCCAATACATTGCTACTAAGACCATTTTAGTGGACAAAGTCCCTTTCTGAATCGAGTTCACTCCTCATTCCAGTCCTATAACACTGAACCAGATTAACTTAGCGTTCCATCCATGTCTATCTCATGAGATATAAATCTTTACCCAAGGCATTGGAGGGAGATATAGGTCCCACCCATCTCATAATGAAATCATTCTTACTTGTGCCACAAAATAAACATACATTATTCATAATAACCCAACGAATAAAATGGGTTTCATAAACATCATCCCATCATCACATAAACCATATAAAAGAAATGGATATCATTTCAGAATAAGAAAAGTGAAACCATGTAAATCATAGAGACATTATACTTGAAACATACACATATGAAATAATTTCATCTTAGATGGAAAATGGTTTTGATAAAACACTTGAAATGAATTCTTTAGGAAAATATCCTTTGTTCTTTAAAATAATTTTCTTTTCACAAAATATCATGAATTTTTAATAGAAAAGTATTTTTTTGAAAATATTCATGAAATCATTTTGAGGAAGATTCATGAAAATAAGGATTTATAAAACCGTAAATATCCTTTCATGACGTATAAGTTAAAAAAACATTCTTCTCGTACTTTTGCCGGAAAAGTCAAAAAGTACCTCGTAAAAGAATGATTCCTCAAATACCATGTAGTAAAATTCAAAAATGGTTAAAAAGGAATTTAAACATACATGAAATCATTTTTATAAAATAGGGACATGGATGATAAATATAACCCCAGTAAATACCTATGAATAAACAATCTCGGATAAAAATGATATTGGAAAAGTTTTCCCTTACAAAGATCTTTTTGTAAATAAAATAGACCACTTATGTGTATTCACTATAAGGTCACATAAAGAAATTATAAATACGTGATAAGATATAAAAATTCATTTCTCACATAATCAAATAACGACATAAACAAGGAAGAGAATATCAACCCAAAGAACAGAAATTGGGTTAAGATGTTCCCTTACCTCGTGTCCGACTTGACTCGATCGTTTTTTAATATCCTGAATAATAAACCAAAGTTAATTTCTAATTGCTTAAGAACTTTTTTTAAAATTTATTATTCCTTTAATATCACTTATTACCTTGTTATAAATATTATGTAACCATTTAAGTTAATAATGTTCGTTTTGTCGATATTTGGTAATTGAGTCAAAAATGGACTTCTTATAATTACAAGTTGTTCATGTGGTCAAAGGTTCATTATATCCAAAATTATATTCATGATTTATATATCATATATATCTTATATATCTAGAATATACATGTATTTATAATATTACATAAGATAAGGAGGTATGAAATGAAATGCACCGTTCATGGAGACGGTAAGCCGTACGTACACATGAACACTACTTTCATTTCTATTATTTTATTTTAATGGAATTAAAACATAATTATACATAGGTATATTATTATTCCAGTATAATATCATATATAATATCATTTACTACATCCTTTATACATCCCACATAAGGCATTAACGAATCACATCACTTTGAGGGGCGGTAGTCCACACTTCCTCAAATGAGATCATCCTATTTACCCACTATGGAAACCATAAAGGATTTATATAATTGGGAAGTAAAGAAGAATAAGGAAATCATAAACATAATATATATCATATATAAATATAGTGCCATCATAATTGCCACCATGAGAGGCGGTAGGAGAAAATCGAACAATCATCGTTTTGTGAGGCGTTAGTTTTGCATCCACAGAAACATTAGGTTCTTCATCCATTAGATGGAGGTGTGTGTAAGTTTAGTTTGAATCCTTCTCATAAAAAAATCCTAGAATATTGAGTATACTGGTGTTGTTACAAAAGAAAGGATTAAAAAGAGTTTAGGGGTTGGAGAAGTAGAATAAAAGAGAATAATTGAAGAGAAACTGTGACCTTTAATTTGGGTAACTTCCTTTGGTTTAAACCAAAAGAATTTCTTGAAGTGCCTTCTACCTAATTTAAGGATTCTAGAGGGAGGATAGGTATGTATAGAGCTTAATTGGGTAGATTTTGGACGAGCCAAATGGCTTGAGAGGTGTGTGGAATTTCATAGAAGTGGTCTCCTTTTATAATGGAGAGGAGGGGCTCTTTAGGAAGTGTGAAAAAATTATTTTATTATAAACTTATCTTCGGGTTCAAGAGGTCCAAAACACATTAATTTCAAAGATAAGATGACTCATATTTGAAATAAAATCATCCAATAGGAATTGGACAGGTTTTGGGTAATATTTTAATCATTATAATCCTATTAATTTAAATCATTTATTAATGAGGTAAATACTGCATCATTATTGTGTCATAAATAATTTAATTTATTTGATGTCTAAAAATTATAAAAAATACCAACATGTAGGAAATATTTTTATCTTTCCAATGAATATTTATAGTCTAAAAGATAATTTATATATCCCCTTATAAAAATTAATTACTAAAAGATTTTTGTTAATGCCAATTTTGTCTTTACATTAAATTAATTAATCTAGTGTGTCATTGTCTTTCATAAGTGGCTCCACAGGGTCCCAAAATCGACCCAAGGATGCCAATGGTTGTCCATTACTCATCCAATCAGTTTTGGACAAGTTTTAAGGTAATTTTAAATTATTATAATATTCATTTAACATTGAATTATCCTATTTACTTTTAACCGTGCTAAATAAAAGTAAAAAGTTACTATTCACCAAATATTATTTTTATATAATTGAACCACATTTTACTCCTTGATATTAACCGTGTCTCTTAGATTTTCGAAATTCAACTCACAAAAGCCGTAAAATTAAGTTTTATGAACAATTGCAAAAGCTCCTAGGAGGTGGGTAAAAGACGATGAAAAGTTCATTACAATTTTTATAAATCTAAAATTATTATAAAATGATTCCAAAGAATTTCATTGAACTTATATAAGTATTATGTATATATTTTGACCTAAAATAAATTTAAATCAAATAAATGATTATTTAAATAAAAAGTCAGTTTTAACCAAAAACTCGGTGTTTTCACTATTAATCAAAAATTGATGTTTTTCAGAAAAATACCAAACATTTAGCCTAAGCTATATTTAATATTCAGAATTCAAAATTGATTTCTATTTTTCCAAATTCAAAACATAGAAGTGGCATTAATTAATTTTAAAAGTAATTCCCGTTATCAAAACAAATATCGTGTTTTTAAGAAACAATAACTATCAAAAGATCGCCACTTGTTTATGTCCAAATTCAAAGTGATATTAATTCAAATGACGAAAATTGGATTAAATGGTAAAAATATATTCTAATTACACTTTAAAACCAATTAAAAAGATATTCTAACAATATAAATTATTGCGATGAAAAAAGTTGTTTTTAATTAAAATATAGCGTGTTTTTACTATTCATCAAAATATGAAAGTTATTAGAATAATATGAAAAAATTATCCAAATTAAATTTTTATAACCTGATTCCAAGGAAGAATTTTATTTTTTCAAATTGAACTTATAAACATGTAAAAAAACTAGATTTAAAGTGGGTGCGCCATCAAATGGCGGCAAAACTGCATTTTTTGAAAAATACTTATTTTACCTGTCACGACCCGTCCTCGGGGTCCGTGCTGTGACTACCCCAAGCCCACCTTCCATAGGCCAGGGGCTAGCGACTAGAACCAAGGTGTAAATCCTGGTAAAAAAGGGAAGGCATTGCCTTTGTAAAGTAAACAAGCACCACAGAGTAAGCAAGCGGAAAAAGTAAACACTAAGTAAAAACTGAGTAAAAATGTATGTGCGGAAAGTAAGTGGGCCAGTATAAAAACCCAAACTGAAAGTAAAGTACAACTCGAAAGGGAAAACAACAACTGAAAAGTAAAAGCCGCTACGCCGAGTTGTCCACTGGAAATCCCACCTGAAGGGTGGGTACAGATAGCTGCACTACTCCTCGGGTCCCGCCGTCCGCTCGGAGTGCGTCCCGCCCAGTGGTCCACCTCCAGGTACCGTCCTGCTCTGCAAGCCTCAACCACAATCAACGCTGTCCGTCGTCTGCAACCAACACAACGTAGTGCGGGCATAGCCCGTGCAGGGGTGAGTATAAGCTACTTAGTAGGGACCCTGAGACCCCCGAAGGTCTCCCAAAATCCACAAACGATAAACCACAAAGGAATAATACAATCACAAAGTAACAACCGACACTACTTAGGTATATGCCCATACATATACCTAAGTCATCAATTCCCGTTCGGCTCCAACATCCGAGACCAAGCACAACCCAGTCCACACAGGAAAGCAAAACGTATACTCACACAGAATAGCACAACACAATCCATGAAGGAGAGAAAAAGAAATCCATAATGGATAGCTCAACATAATCCACAAAGGAAAGTAAACAGTAAATCCACACAGGATAGTTCAACACAATCCACAAAGGAGAGTAACACAGGATTCATCTCACACATGTATACATCATCGAAAAGGTGAAAGAGATGATCAGACATAGATACTGAATCATCTAAGATGGGACCCACATAGGATACAAGACCAGCTGTCTTCATTGTTTCATCTATGCCGGGACCCACATAGGATACAAGACCAGCACTGCTAGGACCGACATAGGATACAAGACCAGCTGTCTTCATTGATTCATCTATACTGGGACCCACATAGGATACAAGACCAGTACTGAATCATCAAAGCTGGGACCGACATAGGATACAAGACCAGCACAGCTAGGACCCACATAGGATACAAGACCAGCTGTCTTCATTGATTCATCTATATTGGGACCCACATAGGATACAAGACCAGTACTGAATCATCAAAGCTGGGACCCACATAGGATACAAGACCAGCACAGCTAGGACCCACATAGGATACAAGACCAGCTGTCTTCATTGATTCATCTATACTTGGACCCACATAGGATACAAGACTAGTACTGAATCATCAAAGCTGGGACCCACATAGGATACAAGACCAGCACAGCTAGGACCCACATAGGATACAAGACCAGCTGTCTTCATTGATTCATCTATATTGTGACCCACATAGGATACAAGACCAGTACTGAATCATCTAAGCTGTCAGATCCACAAAGGATCGATAGGTACTAATCCCCGCAAAGGCCCACACAGAATCGGACCTACACATGATCTATAGCACTGATCCCCGCAATGGCCGACATAGGATCGGACCCACACAGGATTTGTAGCACTGATCCCCGTAGGATCGCTGAGTGCTATAGTCGTCGCCGTCGAATCCATTGAGGATCTCTGCACAGTCATCGTCGAAGTCGCAGTCGCAGCCAGCACTAGGGTTCTCGCACACAGCAAGCTCGTTCGGGAGGGTCCGCTCCACGAGCCGAGAGGCTGATAAATCAACTGACACATATTCCGAAGTTGATGTATCCAAACGTTCCGTATCGTCAACAGGAACTCAACGCAACAGATGGCGCGTCAATCGGACGCCCGGTCTGAGAGTTATTGGTTTTTTCGTTCGAGGGGCCTGGTTGGTTTTTAAGGAAAAACCAATCCGACCGTACTCCACCTGCATCCAAACCTCGGGAAGAGTATTCCAAAAGATCCGTCTCACTAAGAGGAACTCAGACAGGTCGACGGCACATCAATCAGACGTCCAGAGTTCAAGATATGAGCGTTTCCGCTCCGAGGGCCCGGTTGGTTTCGTGTATGAACCAACCCGGCCGAACTCAAATTATTTTGAAACCTTGAGTGCGATATACCGAAACGACCGTCTCTTTCCAGGAATCGCTAAGCAAATGACGGTATGCCAATCGGAGGTCCGTAGCCCGAGTTATGGGCAATTGAACCCAAACGGTCCGAAAACCGGGTTTTCGGGCCCGGACTGACCCAGCCCAAGACCCCCCCAGTCGGCCCGAATCGGGTTCGAGAAGCCCGGCCCGGAGCGGCCGGGCCCGGCTGGGCGCGGCCCGTCCTGGTAGACCGGCCAGGCGCCGGTCCGGTTGGGCACAGTGCGCCCAGCGCGCTGCCCGGCTCGGCCGAAGGCCGAGCCATTTTGAAAGGAGGGGGGGGGGGCTGCCCCCCTTTATTTTACTAACAACGCGACATTATGCCACGCCTTTGATGAAAACGGCCCTCCACGTGGGGGCCCGCCGAAATTGACACCACCAGGGGTTTCAACCCCCGGTTCTTCTGGAACTCGGCCGGCCTATGGCCGGCCGTTACTTCACACGTGGGACCCTCAGGGTACCGCCTCCAGATCACCCGCGGCCAGAAAAACCGGCCGCATGATGAACCGCTGCGGCATAGCCGCAGCGGGCTCCTCAGGCGGCGCACCGCCGCCGCCGGTTGCCGGCGCCGCCGTGTAGAGGTGGCACGCGGCCGCCGCCTTCTGCGGACCACTGGATGCGCTCCAGTGGTCCGATTCACTTGCGGTCTTCGCCGACAGTCTTCTCGGATCAAGATCTTCAGAATGGATGCCTCAAACTCCAATACGGGTCCGCTTTCTCGTCGTCGTCAAAACCGCGCATCAAAAACAAATTGCGGAGGGTTGTCGGGCCGTGTTCGTTCGGCCCGCGCCCTCCGCGTTTAGTGATATCAATTGGAAAATAAAACATTTGTTCCCAACAAATTATTGAGCACATACTTAACCATGAAATTAGACAACACCCAACAAAAGTAACCCCAAATGGACGAACGGTCCGCAGATCAACCGGGTAATGGTTGGTCTGCACTCGTCGTTCTTTTCTCAAGGTTAAGAGGAAACTAATAAAATTCCCCTACTTCGGTTCCGGAACGGTGCACGTCAATCGAGCCGTGGAAGACAAGAATCATGGAGGTCGGGCGTCGCGGGAAACGAACGTCTATTCCGTTTTCATCGAGGTGCGTTCGAAGAGGAAACGTCGTTGGAAGTAGACGTCACGTTCTTCGGCGGAGATGTTCTTCATTGAAGAATGGTGTTCTTTGCATTCTTCGTCGAAGTTGAAGAAGAAGAAGACTTCCTTTAGCTTTCTCTCCAAAAGCTCTCAGACAACCCAAAACTAACCCAAATAAAATAAGTGCCCAACTTATTTTATTATCACAAAAGGCTTTTGAAAATTTAAGAGTTTGGAAATAAAAACCCACACATAACTCACTCAAGTTATTAACATGACTTGTAAAAATAAATGAGGAGTTAAGTTGGCAAGACTTAAATGGGGGGTTAAAGAGTTTAAAGGGGGAAGGTGAAAGTTTGGGGCTCATGTGGGCCCCACCCTTTAAATTATCCACACAGGGGAGGTTGGGTGGATGTGGGCCCCACCACCAACTTCCCATGGGAGAAATTAACCACCTTGATATAAAATAAAATTGATCCAACAATTTTATTTACTTCTTAATTAAACCCCATTAAGTAACTTCTTCTTCCGCACAAACGAAACTACTGTAAAGGTTTCCTTAAGCGATTACCGGCATTGCGAGTTCATCGGTGCCATCAGATTTCAATTCCGAGCACTGGTTCAAATGATAGGAATTCCCGCTCGTTTGTTCACTGAACGTACCCGAGCCAAACTTCAGAAATTGATTCCGGGCACTCCGGGCCTCGGAATCAGGCGCCGTCAGAAACTGCAATCTTGTAAAATTCCAAAGAAAATTAAGAAAAAAATTTCCTTGAAATTTAAGGGTCATTACATTACTCCCACCATAGGGCTTTACGTCCCCGTAAAGCTTCAACACAAACTAGGGATACAAAGGCGGTAGAGCTAGGCAGTAAGCCACCTCGCCAATCCTGCTGAGGACCTGGAAGTGTCCGATGAAGCATAGAGAGAACTTTCCACCTTGGCCAAATCTCTGTAATCCACATTGTGATGAGACCTGCATGAAGACGTGGTCACCATCCTCAAACTCTAGTGGCCTCCGCCTCCTGTCAGCGAAAGACTTATGTCGGCTCTGAGTAGTCTTCATCCGCTCCTGGATGACCTGGAACTTCTCTATCATGGCCTGGACCACCTCTAGTCCCACAAGAGCTGCTATGATTTCTTCTTTGCCGATAAGAGAAATCTGGTCTCATCCCTTGGATGAACCACGTTCTTTTCCTAATACAGTCAATCGCGACATGGATGATACTAATCCATACCAAGGATGACGTCGTAAGGCCTCGACGCTACTACCAAGAGATCCAACCATTACTCTCGCCTCCAAGGGTTGAGTCACACTGTCGGCATCAGTGTGTGGTAACTAGGTCTCCTCTAGTAGATGTCTCACAAGTGAGGGTCAAGTCAACAGTCAAAACTGGAACCTCTTAGTAACAACACAAAAGTGGACAGGAATGAAAACATCACAAAGGTATGCGTATTTTATTATTGCAGCTCATAATACAAAGACACTACACAATAACAACAAGTAACTAGAAGTACAAAAGACATATCCACTAGTTCCGCTCATGTCCATTTTCTCCCAGAGCTCCATGATCGAAGGCCTCAGCTGCCTGAAGCTGAGCTCTCGCATGTCCACCAACTACCTGAGGTCGGGGCATAACTCCTGGTGGTGGTGGTGGAAACACCTCGAAGCGTCATCCACCACCTGCTGCTCGGCCAGCTCCTCTGCCTCGCCCGCCTGCACCCTGTGGACCTCCATGGCCAAACCTCTATCTGGGAGGTCCCTCTACCACCTGTTTCTCATCTGTAAGATGAGTCGGGAAATCTTGAGACATGAGACCTTTCCCGCCGCATGCGTAGCAATGATTTCCCCTCGTGTAGCTGGCTCTCCTTTGGGTGCCCCGCACAACCGAATCTTCATCATGAGACTGCCCATCTGATGGTCTGGCCCGCTTGGACCTCTGCGTCACCTGTCTACTGCCAGCTGCAGAATACCCTGCTACGGGCCGTCCTGCGGAGGTCCCTGTCACTGGAGCCTGCTCGGCGAGAAAACTCTCCACTAGAAGGGCTATCTCCAACACCTCTGCCTGTGTCGGAATGTTGAGGGAGATCATCGAAGCCCTGATCTCATGCCTCAGTCCCTGATCGAAGGTCCGGGCCTGAAAGAACTGGTCCCGTACCATATCGGTGATCATGTTTTCCTGAAGGTATCTCCATGGAAGGGAGTCATACGTTTTGGTAAGAAAGGTAAATTGAGTCCCAGGTACATCGGACCTTTTGAAATTTTAGAACGAATTGGGGCTATAGCTTACTGATTGGCAATGCCGCCAAGTCTCTCCAAAGTTCACGATGTGTTCCACGTATCTCTGTTGAGGAAATACATGCCTAACCCAACGCATGTACTCACCTATGAGGAGTTAGAACTGGAACCTGATCTATCTTATTGTGAAGAGCCCGTCAGGATTATTGATACGAGAGAACAAGTACTGAGAAACCGGACGACGCGTCTGGTAAAAGTTTTTTTTGGAGAAACTATAAGATGGAAGAGGCAATGTGGGAACCCGAAGAACTTGTGATGAAGAACCACCCGAGTATTTTCATATAGTAGTATTATAGAAATTTCTAGGACGAAATTATTTTAAGGAGGGGAGAATGTAACACCCCAAGTTTCTACAGTACGCTTCTCTTTGAATAATGCGATAGCGTGTGTTGTACGCAACATCGAGTTCTAACACACCACAACTAATCAAACTAGCCGTTATGAATAGAAATACCTCCTTTCTGAAATTATATATATTTTATATTTCAAAATGGACTCCATTTTTAGATTTGGAATATCAAATTTAGCCTAAGGTGAAATTTTGGTACTTTTCGGATAACTTTAATATTTTGATGAATAGTGAATATTACTAAATTTTAATTAAAAACAACTTTTTTAATCAAAATAATTAATAGTGATAAATTATGAATTTTAGTTTCTTTAAAGTATATTTATAATATATTTTTACCATTTAATACAATGTTGGTCATTGGACATAATTTTACAATTAAACCAGACATAAACAAGTGTTAATCTTTTGATAGTTATTATCTCTTAAAAACACGCTTTTTGTTTTAACAATAAGAATTAATTTTAAATTAATTTCTGCCACTTCTGTGTTTTGAATTTGGAAAAATGGATTCCATATTTGGAATCAGGATTTTAAAATTGTGTAAATAGATAACTTTTATTTTTAGACATTTTGAATAATTACTTCGGTATATATTTTATTTACCATGGTTAAGGGTAAATCCGATAAATAAGGGTTAAAAAAATAATATTATAATAATACTAAATTACCCTAAAACATGTCCTATCCTTATTGGTGGATACATTTTCAACCATAGGCATCTTTGAATCGATTTTGGGACCCCATGGAGGCACTTGTAGGTGATAGGGACACTTAATTTTAATTAAGTTAAAATGAATACAAAAATGACACAAGCATATATCTTTTAGCAAAACAATTTTTATATAAGGTTATATATGTTGGATTTTAGACTATAAATATTCATTAGAAATATAAAACTATTTCCTACATAATGATATTTTATTTATAATTTTTAGAGATTACATAAGTTAATTTATTTATGACACAATGATGATGAAGTAATTACCATAATAGTGAACATTTAAAATAATTGATATTATAAATACCCAAATAAATATAATTTGAGACTTTTAATGAATTAAAATAATTTTGTAGGATAATATGACATATTGGTATTGATTTAATTAACTTTGTTCGAAGTACTAATTCTGTTATGAGTTTCACAAAAATCAACTATTGAATAGTGTCAAAATTGACATAAAAGAGTATTTAAAACAAATATTATATTATTAATTGATATTAATTTCCTAAAAATCTAAGGTT
The DNA here is from genome assembly GCA_963277665.1 of Viscum album. Taxonomy (NCBI): domain Eukaryota; kingdom Viridiplantae; phylum Streptophyta; class Magnoliopsida; order Santalales; family Viscaceae; genus Viscum; species Viscum album. Next base: position 1,001,741,391 of record OY728135.1, read on the forward strand.
CGGCCAAGAGACTGCTCTCATAATAGGTGTATCATTAATGGACCACTTGGGGGTATCTTGGATGTATATAGTAAGTTTATAAACCATATAATATAAAAATACAAAGAGACATTGTAAAAGTGAAACTAATTAACTTAGAGATAATACTTAAAGATAAGGTTAATATAAGTACCCAAACCTGTATAAATTATATTGGTTGAGTAGTTTTAGACCCATCCCCACCTTAAAATTTAAATAATCCACTTTTGAGCCATTAGAAACCGAATATGAATTTATTATAAATTAATATTTAAAGCTTTTCCAAAGGTGCCCCTCACCCCTCTTATAAAAGGGCACTCCTCCTTCTCATTTCATTACACCTTAAAATCCTTTTGGTTTAGACAAACTCTGCCCAAATACTCTCCCAACTTCCCTCACTACAACCTAGAGGCCTTAGTTTGATCATAAAGCCAACCTATGGAGCCCTTTTGATCAAATCAAAAGGAAGAACCCGAAGAAGAGGTAATGATTTCACCACCCTTTTCCAAGTTCCTTTCTTCTTCCACTTCTTCTTCCTTTGTTGTTACCATTATAAAATAATAACTCCAGTATCATATATATACTGTGATGTTATTATAAATATGGTACAACCATATTCAGTATTCTATCGACCCTTTGAATAACATGTCACCATACGTGCGTACGTACGGCTTACCGTCTCCATATCGTGGTGTAATTGTTATTCAATATATTATTATTTGGATGGGTATAATAATGATGTGTAACTCATTTAAATAATAAATATAACATGTTAATTATTCTGTATATATGATATAACATCCATTTATATATTATTTTAATATCAAAAGAATGATATTGTCGCTCATGCGTACGTACGGACTACCGTCTCCACGAACGCGATGAGATTCATTCTCCGTCGTATCCATTCAAGTATAATTGTCATTTGATGATTTAAAAATGATATTTAAGGACTTGATATCATTCTGGATATGAATAATATACAACCTATCCATTAAAAACATGGCTTATGTAACAAAACATATAAAATAAAACGAGTAAATTAACACCCGAAACAACGATAATACTAAGATATTATTAACAAATCAATGTTAAAAGATCATATATGATATAATATTAATGTATATGATTCTTGTATAATTTAATAACAATTATTTCACCATTATACTGAAGGTTAACCTACCCCAACCAAGGAAAAGTACAAGGTAAGAGTTTATTTCACAATCTCTTCATTATCCGAGGTTGTTTATACGTAATAATCTATTGGGATCTCTTTATCATCCACATCCATGTTTCTTAAAAATGTATTTCAAAATATTTTTACTATTTACAAGAATATGGGTTAAAGTCATTTATAACCTTGTTTGACTTTTTATAAGAGTTTTATAAAGGAATCTTTCTGTCGTTTTCCAAACAAGGTTCTTTTTAACCTTTTCGACAGAATTAAGGTAAGAATGTTTTTTTAACTTATACGGCGGGTGTGACTATTTACCGCCATTATAAAATCGTTGAAGTTTTCCTTACAAGATTATAAGAATATTTTCAAGGAAAATGTTTTATTTCATAAATATAAGACGCTTAAATGATTTCAAAATAGAAAGAGATATTTCTCTAAAAAGAGTTTTGATTTCATCTATGTCAACATCCTTTGATGTATTTTATGCTTATTTGAAGTTGATTTATTATGATACAAAAATTCTATATTGTATTAAAGGTTTTGTGATATGTCTGACTGTGGATGTTATATTTTTATACCATTCATAGTTTATGGTGAAAGTATTGAAATTTCATATGCTAGTTTTAATACGAATGTTTATGTTATGTTTAAACCTTTTCATATGGGAATGCATTGGACTTAATATATGACGGGTGGAGCCCACTATAGCTCCTCGATGAATCGGTAGGTCTCATGAGACAAACTAGTGTCTTGGCATACGGCCTTGAAAAAATCTTATTTGTAGTCTTGGGACGAGGCCTTGGCTATGTGGTTATGATAGTCTGGCATTATGCATTCCATCATTATGAAAGTGCTTATTGATATTGCATGTGATTATTCGATTAGTAGAACATCCATGTGAATAAGTAAATGGAATTATTTCATTTTATTTTTTCCATACTATGTTGAAGTTCAAGTTTAAAAGGCTATTGTTTTAGTTATACATTGCCTTAAATGTTTATTCTTATTTATGAAAGTTTTTTCTATATTTATATCCTTACTGGGCATTTGAGATCACCCCTTTTCTATGTTTTATTTTTCCCAGGAAGTGAAGAAGTAAATTATGAATGACCTATAGGGATATTATGAGGGGATAATAGTGTGGATTATGGAGACAATATGTTGTTGTAGTAGTTTTTCACTTCATGATGCAATGTAAAACTTTATGAATATATCTAGTGTTTCTAAGGCTACTAAACCAATCGGTATTTCAAGATTTGATCTTTCTTGTGATCATGCCAATGTTATGTAATAATGCACTGAATCCGGGTAACTGGGGTCGGGGCGTTACAAATTTCCACTTCATCTCTTAAAGAAATGAAGTTGAATTTGTTATTCGTGAAGTGTAAGCAGATCATGTGATAGAATGATGGGTCATTCCATTTATTTCAAACATAAGGTTAGCAATATTTATATAAATTAGTCCATTTATGGTGAGATTAATCATATACGGTTCCAAAAATGGAATTATACTTCATCTATCATACAACTTAATAAAATAAATCTAGTTTCTACTAACCAGGGAGTTCTTATTGGCCATTGATAGGCAATAAAGCCCTGTCGCACTTTGGTTGTGGGTTCGATTTCCGCAACCTTGTCCGACGTGATAGGTTGTTGCCCATCCTACGAGTTTTCCTATTTCTAAAACTATACTATTATAACATTTCAAAAATAATATCAAAAAGTTCTAGACTTAAACAATACTATTTGATGTCCTACATAATCCATTCCAGTCTATAGACTTATCCAAAATACATCTGTCGAATCTCATAGTATAAAGAAAACAATTACTAGAAATTTCATTAACAAAGCATTTGAATACCATCATTTATCCTACATATATCATAAGATATATCTTGTTGATATCATTCCAAACATGTGAATACCTTAATCTTGTATTCTCTTGCAACATGAATTACCATAGAACCATAGTGAAAACATGAATGTTGTCAAAAGGCAACTCTTTCCACATACCAAAATCCCAAAGTTTCAATATACTCAAACCATGATATCACTTTTTCCTTATATCAGTCATGAGTTCATTAATACTATCAAACATTTCATTATCTCCTTAGCACTTCTTTATGCGATTATTAGGTGCTTTACAAAAATATCTAAATAAACTTTCATGGTTACCGGTACTATTCATCATACACTTTCAAAACTTAAGGAAAGAAAATAGTGTAACAATCATTAGATGTCTCTTTATTCCATAGTACCATGATATTTCTTATACAACATTACTCTTGATAAACATGTAATCATTCCACTACCTTATTAAACCATTCACCGAGCTTCAACAATTATATCATCTCACATATCATTTGTAGTCTCTTCATCATCATCCACATAAATACTACCCATATGACCATGCAGATTCTCTTTATGAGATTTTCCCTTAGGGAATTGGTTTGAATAATGCCCGTACATTCCACATTTAAAACACTCAACCGTTGTTGATGTCTTAGCAATACCATTATCCTTGTCCATAGTGTTAACTGATCCTTTTCCTTTACAATTACTAGCTTTGTATAATTATTTTCCACACCCAAATAATCTTCCAGTTCCTTTGAAATATTCTCCTTGATTCCTCTTCCCACATGACTTATATGAGGGAAATTGAACTTTCTTTCCTCTATGATCATCATGAAACTCCATCTTTCTCTTATTAGCTGAGTCAGGAAACTTACCAAATCGGAGATTATTGATCATATTATGAGATTGATGATTAGACATAATAATGATGTTTCACCTTCCAAATCCCATTCCATTTTCTTGATCATGAAGAATATCATTCCATTGTTCATTATATTATCCATTATCGTGAATCTTCCTGTTTCCAGCCATTTTCTAAACCCCAAAAATAATAGTGTGAGAGGAAAAAATCATGATAGGTAAAACAAAATAATAAAGGGTTAGTAACTTCAATATCTAACATCTTAGGTTTAATTCTAAGATCGTTACAATAATTCTAGGACTATAACCTATACTTATACTTAACCTTAGGGACATCCCTAGACATACCTTAGAAATATCTCTAGGGATCTCACTAAAGTTTTCGCATCCTAGTTTCCAAAGTTTAACTAAACCTTTCCTCTGATACCAACTAAAGCGACCCAAAGCTTGACGTACATTTACATTACATTACTTTTTCGGGATAATTAATACATAACAAAAACCAACACTCAAGGACCGTAATAGTTTAGTGTCTTTGGAAACTCAGAATATAATCTTATAATCGTGGTGAAAGATCTTCAACATCTTCCACAAAGATCTTCCCCTTTTGTTTTGTTACCTTAAAACTTTCTTTAAATCCATGGGAAAAGAAAACATATAAAGGGTGAGCTCAAATTCTTAGTAAGGGTAATCATGGAGAAAATAAAACAAACCGTATACATTTGAACTTAAAAACATGACCATAATGTTTAAACATGAAAATATTGAGCAATAAGATAAAACATGGAAGTACATAAGGCATAGATCATAATGGAACATCAATCATGATAAAATATCATGGGAATAAAACTTGTAATTGTGGAAAAACATTATTCACATGATATGATTTCCATAGTAGCCAAGACATTGCTGCCAAGACCATCTTAGTGGACAAAGTCCCTTTCTGAATCGAGTTCAGTCCTCATTCCAGTCCTATAACATTGAACCAGATTAACTTACCATTCCAATATCATGAGATATAAATCTTTACCCAATGAATTTTAGGGAGATATAGGTCTCACCCATCTCATAATGAAATCATTCTTACTTGTGCCACAAAATAAACATACATCATTCATAATAACCCAACGAATAAAAGGGGTTTCATAAACATCATCCCATCATAACATAATACATATAAAAGAAATGGATATCATTTCATAATAAGAAAATTGAAACCATGTAAATAATAGATACATTATACTTGAAACATACACATATGAAATAATGTCATATTAGATGGAAAATGGTTTTGATAAAACACTTGAAATGAATTCTTGAGGAAAATTTCCATTCTTCTTTAAAATCATTTTATTTTCAAAAAAAGTCATGCATTTTTTAAAGAAAAGTATTTTTTTGAAAATAGTCATGAAATATTTTTGGGGAAGATTCATGAAAATAAGGCTTTATAAAACTGTAAAAATCCTTTCATGACGTATAAGTTAAAAAAAACATTCTTCTCGTACTTTTGAAGGAAAATTCAAACAGTACCTCGTAAAAGAATGATTCCTTACATACCATGTAGTAAAAGTAAAAAATGGTTAAAAATGACTTTAAACATACATGAAATCATTTTTTAGAAAACAGGGACATGGATGATAAATATAACCCCATTAGATACCTACAAATAAACAATCTCGGATAAAAATAAGATTGGAAAAGTTGTCCCTTACAAAGATATTTTTGTAAATAAAATAGATCAGTTATGTGTATTAATTATAAGGTCACGTAAAGAAATTATAAATACGTTATAAGATATAAAAATTCATTTCTCACATAATCAAAGAATGACATAAACAAGAAAGAGAAGATCAACCCAATGAACGGAAATTGGGTTAAGATGTTCCCCCACCTCGTGTCCGACTTGACTCAATCGTTATTTAATATCCTGAATAATAAACCAAAGTTAATTTCTACTTTCTTAAGAATTTTTTTTCAAATTTTTTATTCCTTTTATATCAATTATTACCATGTTATAAACATTATGTAACCATTTAAGTTAATAATGTTCGTTTTGTCGATATTTGGTACTTGAGTCAAAAATGGACTTCTTCTAATTACATGTTGTTCATGTGGTGAAAGGTTCATTATATACAGAATGATATTCATGATTTATATATCATATATATCATATATATCCATCATATACATGTATTTATAATATTACATTACATATGGAGGTATGAAATGAAATGCACCATTCATGGAGACGGTAATCCGTACGTAGACATGAACACTACTTTCATTTCTATTTTTTTTATTTTATTGGAATTAAAACATAATGATACATAGGTATATTATGATTCCAGTATAATATCATATATAATATCATTTACTATATCCTTTATACATCCCACATAAGGCATTAACGAATCACATCACTTTGAGGGGGCGGTAGTCCGCACTTCCTCAAATGAGATCATCGTATTTACCCACTATGGAAACCATAAAGGCTTGATATAATTGGGAAGTAAAGAAGAAAAGGAAATCATAATAATAATATATATCATATATAAATACAGTTCCATCATAATGGCTACCATGACAGGCGGTAGGAGAAAATCGAACAATCATCGTTTCGTGAGGTGTTAGTTTGCCATCCACAGAAACATTATGGTTTTCATCCATTAGATGGAGGTGTATGTAAGTGTAGTTAGAATCCTTCTCATAAAAACATCCTAATATATTTAGGATACTGTTTTTGTTACAAAATAATGGATTAAAAAGAGTTTAGGTGTTGGAGAAGTAGAATAATAGAAAACAATTTAAGAGAAACCGTTACCTTTAATTTGGGCAACTTACTTTGGTTTGAACCAAAAGGACTTCTTGAATTGCCTTCTACCTAATTTAAGGCTTCTAGGGGGAGGAGAGGGATTTAGAGAGCTTAATTGGGCAGAGTTTGGTCGAGTCAAATGGCATGAGAGGTGTGTGTAATTTCATAGAAGTGTTCTCCTTTAATAATGGAGAGGAGGGGCTCTTTTGGAAAGTGTGAAAACATTATTTTATTATAAACTTATCTTCGGTTTCAAGAGGTCCAAAACAAATTAATGTCGAATATAAGATGACTAATATTCAAAATAAAATCATCCAATAGGAATTGGACAGGTTTTGGAAAATAGTTTAATCATTATAATCTTATTTATTTAAATCATTTATTAATGAGGTAAATACTGCATCATTATTGTGTCCTAAATAATTTAATTTATCTGATGTCTAAAAATTATATAAAAATACCAATATGTAGGAAATATTTTTAGATTTACAATAAATATTTATAGTCGAAAAGATAATTTATATATCCCCTTATAAAAATTAATTACTAAAATATTTTTGTTAATGCCAATTTTGTCTTTACATTAAATTAATTAATCTAACGTGTCATTGTCTTTCATAAGTGGCTCCACAGGGTCCCAAAATCGACCCAAGGATGCTCTTGGTCGGTCATTACTCATCCAATAAGGTTTGGACAAGTGTTAAGGTAATTTTGAATTATTATAATATTCTTTTAACCTTGAATTACCCTATTTAATTTTAACCGTGGTAAATAAAAGTAAAAAGTTACTATTCACCAAAAATTATTTTTATCTAATTGAACCACATTTTACTCCTTGATATTAATAGTGTCTCTCGGATTTTCTAAATTCAACTCACAGAAGCAGTAAAATGAAGTTTTATGAACAATTGCAAAAGCTCCTAGGAGGTGGGTAAAAGACGGTGAAAAGTTCAATACAATTTTTTATAAATCTAAAATTATTATAATATGATTCCAATTAATTTAATTGAACTTATATAAGTATTATGTATCTATTTCTACCTAAAATAAATTTAAATAAAATAAATGATTATTTAAATAAAAAGTCAGTTTTAACCAAAAACTCAGTGTTTTCACTATTCATAAAAAATTGATGTTTTTCAGAAAAATATCAAAAAATCAGCGTAAGCTATATTTTATATTCCAAATTCAAAAATGATTTCCATTTTTAAAAATTCACAAAATATAAGTGGAATTAATTAATTTTAAAAGTAATTCCCGTTATCAAAACAAATAGCGTGTTTTTAAGAAACAATAACTATCAAAAGATCGACACTTGTTTATGTCCAAATTCAAAGTGAAATTAATTCAAATGACAAACATTGTATTAAATGGTAAAAATATATTCTAATTACACATTAAAACCAATTAAAAATATAATCTAACCATATAAATTATTGCGATGAAAAAGTTGTTTTTAATTAAAATATAGTGTGTTTTTACTATTCATCAAAATATGAAAGTTATCGGAATAATATGAAAATTTTATCCAAATTAAATTTTTATATCCCGATTCGAAGGAAGAATTTTATTTTTTCAAATTGAACTTATATACATGTCAAAAACTAGATTTAAAGTGGGTGCACCATCAAAAGGTGGGAAAACTGCAGTTTTTGAAAAATACTTATTTTACCCGAAAAATTTATTTTGTTCTTATACCATGTTCTAGAAAATATGTAAGATGAATAATAATGTTATAAAATTCAAAATGTAGTTAATACTATTCATAACGGCTAGTTTATAATATTATTATAACCATATATGGTTGTTTAGTGAAACCTGATATTGCGTACAACACACGCTATCGAGGAATGTCGTGATTGCATGTAATGCAAACCAAGTCAGGGTTGCGTGTGGTGCAATACTCCTTCGTTGTTTTGTATAACAGAATCCAACCATATTTCATTTATACATTGAATATATATATATATACACTCAATGTTGCATAGAATAACTACTATCAAAATTGTGTGTAACATGATCCAAGAATAGTGTTGCGTATACTACAAGCTAATATGGTGTTGCGTATAGCACAAGGTAATCTTGGTGTAGCGTACAACACAAGAAATCAATGAAATTAAAAATAATAATTCTAATAAAATCTTGGGTTGTTACATTCTACCCCCCATAAAATGAATTTCGCCCTCAAAATTTGCCAGGGTTATAAATGGTTTACTACTTGAAAGTTTCTCTCATAGAAACCCACATCAAAAAATGGAATACTAAAACTTCATTTTAAAAAGGAATGTTAGAAAAAAATGGATACCCAAAGTAACTCATCACTTGGGTTACCACATAGGATATCATAGGTGAAAATATGGATATGGAGGAGAAATCTAACCATCATGTTCTGATGAAGAGTGGTAGAGAAAATGGCTATGAAAAAGCCAAAAATCACAAAGCCATAGATTTGTGATGATCTAAGGTACCATGTGATTCATCAGATATAAGAGCATTAGGACGAAAATTTTGGTTTTCAATATCATTTCCCTAAAGTTGAAAATTTTGAATTAGAAGAAATAATTATTTGATTTTGGTAAAATTTCACTTTTGTTCGTGCCTTGAACAATTTCCACTTCATCTCTTAAAGAAATGAAGTTGAATTTTTTATTCGTGAAGTATTAGCAGATCATGTGATAGAATGATGGGTCATTCCATCTGTTTCAAACTTAAGGTTCGCAATAGTTATATACATTAGTCCATTTATGGTGAGATTAATCATATACGGTTCTAAAAATGGACTTATACTTCATCTATCATACAACTTAATAAAATAAAACTAGTTTCTACTAACCAGGGACTTCCTGTTGGCCAGTGATAGGAAATAAAGGCTTGTCTCACTTTGGTTGTAGGTTCAATTCTCGCAACCTTGTTCGACGTGACGGGTTGTTTCCCATCCTACGGGTTTTCATTTTTCTAAAACTATTCTATTATAAAATTTCAAAAATATTATCAAAAAGTTATATCCTTAAACAATACTATTTGATGTCTGACATAATCCATTCCAGTCTTTAGACTTATCCAAAATACATCTGTCGATTCTCATAGTATAAAGAAAATGATTACTATGAATTTCATTAACCAAGCATGTGAATACCATCATTTATCCCCCATATATTATAAGATATATATTGTTGATCGCATTACAAACATGTGAATACCTTAATCTTGTATTCTCTTGCACCATGAATTACCATAGAACCATAGTGAAAACATGAATGTTGTCAAAAGGTAACTCTTTCCACATACCAAAATCCCAAAGTTTCAATATAATCAAACCATGATATAACTTTTTCCTTATATCAGTCATGAGCTCATTAATACTATCAAACATTTAATTATCTCCTTAGCACTTCTTTATGCGCATATTAGGTGCTTTTTAAAAATATCTGAATAACCTTTCATGGTTACCGGTACCATTCAACATACACTTTCAAAACATAAGGAAAGACAATAGTGTAACAATCCTTAGATGTATCTTTATTCCATAGTACCAAGAGATTACTTATACAACATTACTCTTGATAAACATGTAATCATTCCACTACCTTCATAAACCATCGACCGAGCTTCAACAATTCTTTCATATCATATATCATTTGTAGTCTCTTTATCATCATCAATATAAATACTATCCATATGACCATGCTTATTCTCTTTATGATATTTTCCTTTAGGGCATTGGTTTTCATAATGCCCATATAATCCACATTTAAAACAATTAACCGTTGTTGATGTCTTAGCAATACCATTATACTTGTCCATGCTGTTAACTGAACCTTTTCCTTTTCAATTACTAGATTTGTATCCTTCTTTTCCACACCCAAATCTTCTTCTAGTTCCTTTGAAACAATCTCCTTGATGCCTCTTACCACATGAATTATATGAGGGAAATTGAACTTTCTTTCCTCTATGATCATCATGAAACTCCATCTTTCTCTTATTAGCTGAGTCAGGAAACTTACCAAAGCTGAGATTATTGATCATATTATGAGACTGATGATTAGGCATAATAACGATGTTTCACCTTCCAAATCCCATTTCATTTGCTTGATCATAAAGAATATCATTCCATTGTCCATCATATTCTCCATTATCGTGAATCTTCCTGTTTCCAGCCATTTTCGAAAACCCAAAAAGAATAGTGTGAGAGGAAAAATTCATGATAGGTAAAACAACATAATAAAGGGAAATTAACTTCAATATCTAACATCTTAGGATTAATTCTAAGATCGTTACCATAATTCTAGGACTATAACCTATACTTATTCTTAACCTTAGGGACATCCCTAGACATAACTTAGAAATATCTCTTGGGATCTCACTAAAGTTTTCACATCCTAGTTTCCAAAGGTTAAATGAACCTTTCCTCTGATACCAACTAAAGATACCCAAATATTGACGTACATCGACATTACATTACTTTTGTGAAATAATTAATACATGACAAAAATCAACACTCAAGGACCGTAATATTTTATTGTCTTTAGAAACTTAGAACACAATCTTCTAATTTTGGTGAAAGATCTTCAACATCTTCCATAAAGATTTTCCCCTTTTGTTTTCTTACCTAAACCCTTTCTTTAAATCCCAAGGAAAATAAAACATATAAAGGGTGAGATAAAATGCTCAGTAAGGGTAAGCATGGAGAAAATAAAACAAACCGTATACAGTTGAACTTAAAAACAGGACCATAATGTTTAAACATGAAAAACTTGAGCAATGAGATAAAACATGGAAGTACATAAGGCATAGATCATAATGGAATATCAATCATGATAAAATAGCATGGGAATAAAACTTGTAATTGTGGAAAAACATTAAGCACATGATATGATTTCCATAGTAGCCAAGAAATTGCTGCCAAGACCATCTTAGTGGACAAAGTCCCTTTCTGAATCGAGTTCAGTCCTCATTCCAGTCCTGTAACACTGAACCAGATTAACTTACCATTCCAATCTCATGAGATATAAATCTTTACCCAATGCATTGGAGGGAGATATAGGTCCCACCCATCTCATAATGAAATCATTCTTACTTGTGCCACAAAATAAACATACAACATTCATAATAACCCAACGAATAAAATGGGTTTCATAAACATCATCCCATCATCACATAATCCATATAAAATAAATGGATATCATTTCATAATAAGAAAAGTTAAACCATATAAATCATAGAGACATTATACTTGAAACATACACATATAAAATAATGTCATCTTAGATGGAAAATTGTTTTGATAAAACACTTGAAATGAATTCTTGAGGAAAATATCCATTCTCCATTAAAATCATTTTCTTTTCAAAAAATGTCATGCATTTTTAAAAGAAAAGGATTTTGTTGAAAATAGTCATGAAATCTTTTGGATGAATCCTCATGAAAATAAGGCTTTATAAAACCGTAAAAATCCTTTCATGAAGTATAAGTTAAAAAAAAACCTTCTTCTCGTACTTTTGCCGGAAAAGTGAAAAAGTACCTCGTAAAAGAAAGATTTATTACATACCATGTAGTAAAAGTAAAAAATGGTTAAAAAGGACTTTAAAAATACATGAAATCATTTTTTAGAAAATAGGGACATGGATGATAAATATAACCCCAGTAAATACCTACGAATAAACAATCTCGGATAAAAATGAGATTGGAAAAGTTGTCCCTTACAAAGATATTTTTGTAAATAAAATAGAGAACTTATGTGTATTCAATATAAGGTCACATAAAGAAATTATAAATACGTGATAAGATATAAAAATTCATTTCTCACATAATCAAATAACGACATAAACAAGAAAGAGAAGATCAACCCAAAGAATGGAAATTTGGTTAAGATGTTCCCCTACCTCGTGTCCGAATTGACTCGATCGTTCTTTAATATCCTGAATAATAAAACAAAGTTAATTTATACTTGCTTAAAAACTTTTTTTATAATTTATTATTCCTTTTATCTCACTTATTACCATGTTATAAACATTATGTAACCATTTAAGTTAATAATGTTTGTTTTGTCGATATTTGGTACTTGAGTAAAAAATGGACTACTTATAATTACATGTTGTTCATGTGGTGAAAGGTTCATTATATCCAGAATTATATTCATGATTTATACATAATATATATAATATATATCTAGCATATACATTTATTTATAATATTACATAACATATGGTGGTATGAAATGAAATTCACCGTTCATGGAGACGGTAAGCAGTACGTACACATGAACGCTACTTTCATTTCTATTTTTTTATTTTAATGGAATTAAAACATAATTATACATAGGTATATTATGATTCCAGTATAATATAATATATAATATCATTTACTACATCCTTTATAGATCCCACATAAGGCATTAATAGATCACATCACTTTGAGGGGGCGGTAGTCCACACTTCCTCAAATGAGATCATCGTATTTACCCACTATGAAAACCATAAAGGCTTGACATAATTTGGAAGTAAAGAAGCATAAGGAGATCATAAACATAATATATATCATATATAAATATAGTGCCATCATAATGGCCACCATGAGAGGCGGAAGGAGAAAATCGAACAATCATCGTTTTGTGAGGCGTTAGTTTTCCATCCACCGAAACATTATTTTCTTCATCCATTAGATGGAGGTGTGTGCAAGTGTAGTTAGAATCCTTCTCATAACAACATCCTAGTATATTGAGGATACCAGTGTTGTTACAAAAGAAAGGATTAAAAGGAGGTTAGGGGTTGGAGAAGTAGAATAAAAGAAAACAATTTAAGAGAAACCATTACCATTAATTTGGGTAACTTCCTTTGGTTTGAACCAAAAGGACTTCTTGAAGTGCCTTCTGCCTAATTTAAGGCTTCTAGGGGGAGGAGAGGGATGTAGAGAGCTTAATTGGACAGAGTTTGGATGATTAAAATGGATTGAGAGGTGTGTGGAATTGCATATAAGTGGTCTCCTTTTATAATGGAGAGGAGGGTCTCTTTAGGAAAGTGTGAAAACATTATTTTATTATAAACATATCTTCAGTTTCAAGAGGTCAAAAAAAACGTAATGTCGAAGATAAGATGACTCATTTTATAAATAAAATCATCCAATAGGAATTGGACAGGTTTTGGATAATAGTTTAATCATTATAATCTTATTTATTTAAATCATTTATTAATGAGGTAAATACTGCATCAGTATTGTGTCATAATTAATTTAATATATTTGATGTCTAAAAATTATAAAACAAAAACCAACATGTAGGAAATATTTTTAGCTTTCCAATTAATTTTTATAGTTTAAAAGATAATTTATATATCCCCTTATAAAAATTAATTACTAAAATATTTTTGTTAATGCCAATTTTGTCTTTACATTAAATTAATTAATCTGACGTGTCATTGTCTTTCCTAAGTGGCTCCATGGGGTCCCAAAATGGACCCAAGGATGCCCATGGTCGGCCATTACTCATCCAAAAAGTTTTGGACAAGTGTTATGGTAATTTTGAATTATTATAATATTCTTTTAACCTTGAATTACACTATTTACTTTTAACCGTGGTAAATAAAAGTAAAAAGTTACTATTCACCAAAAAATATTTTTATCTAATTGAACCACATTTTACTCCTTGATATTAACAGTGTCTCTCGGATTTTCAAAATTAATCTCACAGAAGCGGTAAAATTATGTTTTATGAACAATTGCAAAAGCTCCTAGGAGGTGGGTAAAAGACGGTGAAAAGTTCAATACAATTTTTATAAATCTAAAATTATTATAAAACAATTCCAATGAATTTCATTAAACATTTATAAGTATTATGTATCTATTTTGACCTAAAATAAATTTAAATCAAATAAATGATTATTTAAATAAAAAGTCGATTTTAACCAAAAACTCAGTGTTTTCACTATTCATCATAAATTGATGTTTTTCAGAAAAATACCAAATATTCATCCTAAGCTATATTTTATATTCCGAATTCAAAAATGATGTCTATTTTTACAAATTCAAAACATAGAAGTGGAATTAATTAATTTTAAAAGTAATTCCCATTATCAAAACAAATAGCGTGTTTTTAAGAAATAATAACTATCAAAAGATCGACACTTGTTTATGTCGAAATTCAAAGTGAAATTAATTTCAATGACCAAAATTGGATTAAATGGTAAAAATATATTCTAATTACACTTTATAACCAAAAAAAAATATAACCATATAAATTATTGCGATGAAAAAAGTTGTTTTTAATTTAAATATAGTGTGTTTTTACTATTCATAAAAATATAAAAGTTATCAGAATAAAATGAAAAATTTGTCCAAATTAAATTTTTATATCCTGATTCCAAGGAAGAATTTTATTTTATCAAATTGAACTTATAAACATGTCAGAAACTACATTTAATGTGGGTGCACCATCAAAAGGCGGTAAAAATGCATTTTTTTGAAAAATACTTATTTTACCCGAAAAATTTATTTTGTTCTCATACCATGTACTAGATAATATGTAAGATTAATAATAATGTTATAAAATTCAAAATGTAGTTAAAACTATCCATAACGGCTAGTTTATAATAATATTATAACCATATATGGTTGTTTAGTGAAACTTGATATTTCGTACAACACACGTTATCGAGGAAGGTCGCGATTGCGTGTAATGCAAGCCAAGTAAGGGTTGTATGTGGTTCAAGACTCATTTGTTGCTTCTTATAAGAGAATCCAACCATATTTCATTTATACATTGAATATATATATATATATATATATACACACTCAATGTTGCGTATAATAACTACGATCAAAATTGTGTGTAACATGATCCAAGAATAGTGTTGCGTATACTGCAAGATAATATGGTTTTGCGTATAGCACAAGGTAATCTTGGTGTATCATACAACACAATACATCAATGACATTAAAAAGAATAATTATAATAAAATCCCAGGTTGTTACATTCTACCCCCCTTAAAATGAATTTCTCCCTCAAAATTGGTCTGGGTTAGAAATGGTTTACTAATTGAAAGTTTATTTCATAGAAACCCACATCAAAAAAGTAAATACTAAAACTTCATTTTAAAAAGGAATGTTAGAGACAAAACGGATACCCAAAGTAACTCATCACTTGGGTTCCCACATAGGATATCATAGTTGAAAATATGGATATGGAGGAGAAATCTAACCATCATGTTCTGATGAAGAGTGGTAGAGAACATGGCTATGAAAAAGACAACAATCACAAAGACATAAATTTGTGATGATCTAAGGTACCATATGATTCATCAGATATAAGAGCACTAGGACAACATTTTTGGTTTTCAATATCATTTCCCTAAAGTTGAAAATTTTGAATTAGAAGAAATACTTATTTGATTTTGGTACAATCTCACTGTTGTTCGTGCCTTGAACAATTTCTACTTCATCTCTTAAAGAAATGAAGTTGAATTTGTTATTTGTGAAGTGTTAGCATATCATGTGATAGAATTATGGGTCAATCCATATGTTTCAAACTTAAGTTTAGCAATAGTTATATACATTAGTCCATTTATGGTGAGATTAATCATATACGGTTCAAAAAACGGACTTATTCTTCATCTATCATACAACTTAATAAAATAAAACTAGTTTCTACTAACCAGGGAATTCCTGTTGGCCAGTGATAGGGAATAAAGGCATGTCGCACTTTGGTTGTGGGTTCGATTCCCGCAACCTTGTCCGACGTGACAGGTTGTTTCCCAACCTACGGGTTGTCCTTTTTCTAAAACTATTCTATTATAACATTTGAAAAATAATATCAAAAAGTTCTAGCCTTAAACAATACTATCTGATGTCCGACATAATCCATTACAGTCTTTATACATATCCAAAATATATATATCTAATCTCATATTATAAACAAAATTATTACTAGAAATTTCATTAACCAAGAATGTGAATACCATCATTTATACCCCATATATCATAAGATATATCTTGTTGATCGCATTCCAAACATGTGAATACCTTAATCTTGTATTCTCTTGCAACATGAATTACCATAGAACCATAGGGAAAACATGAATGTTGTCAAAAAGGTAACTCTTTCCACATACCAAAATCCCAAATTTTCAATATACTCAAACCATGATATCACCTTTTTCTTATATCATTCATGAGCTCATTAATACTATCAAACATTTCATTATATCCTTAGCCATTCTTTATGTGCATATTAGGTGATTTACAAAAATATCTGAATAACCTTTCATGGTTACCAGTACCATTCATCATACACTTTCAAAACTTAAGGAAAGACAATAGTATAACAATCCTTAGATGTATCTTTATTCCATTGTACCATGAGATTACTTATACAACATTACTCTTGATAAACTTGTAATCATTCCAATACCTTCTTAAACCATTGACAGAGATTAAACAATTCTTTCATCTCACATATCATTTGTAGTCTCTTCATTATCATCCACATAAATACTACCTATATGACCATGCTGATTCTCTATATTATATTTCCCCTTAGGTCATTGGTTTGCATAATGCCCGTACATTCCACATTTAAAACACTTAACCATTGTTGATGTCTTAGCAATACCACTATCCTTGTCCATGGTGTTAACTGAACCTTTTCATTTACAATTACTAGCTTTGTATCCTTCTTTTCCACACCCAAAGAATCTTCCAGTTCCTTTGAAACATTCTCCTTGATGCCTCTTACCACATGACTTATATGAGGGAAATTGAACTTTCTTTCCTCTATGATCATCATGAAACTCCATCTTTCTCTTATTAGCTGAGTCAGGAAACTTACCAAAGCTGAGATTATTTATCATATTATGAGATTGATGATTAGGCATAATAACGATGCTTCGCCTTCCTAATCCCATTTCATTTGCTTGATCATGAAGAATATCATTCCATTGTCCATCATATTCTCCATTATTGTTAATCTTCCTGTATCTAGCCATTTTCTAAAACCCAAAAAGAATAGTGTGAGAGACAAAAATCATGATAGGTAAAACAACATAATAAAGGGGCAGTAACTTCAATATCTAACATCTTAGGATTAATTCTAAGATCGTTACTGTAATTCTAGGACTATAACCTATACTTATACTTAAACTTAGGGACATCCCTAGACATACCTTAGAAATATCTCTAGGGATCTCACTAAAGTTTTCACATCCTAGTTTCCAAAGGATAACTAAACCTTTTATTTGATACCAACTGAAGTGACCCAAAACTTTACATAAATCGACATTAAATTACTTTTACAGAATAACTAATAAATAACAAAAACCAACAGTCAAGGACTGTAATAGTTTCGTGTCTTTGGAAACTCAGAACATAATCTTCTAATCATTGTGAAAGGTCTTAAACATCTTCCATAAAGATATTCCCCTTTTTTTTCTTACCTAAAACCTTTATTTAAATCCTGGGGAAAAGAAAAAATATAAAGGGTGAGATCAAATGCTCAGTAAGGGTAAGCATGGAGAAAATAAAACAAACCGTATACATTTGAACTTAAAAACACGACCATAATGTTTAAACATGAAAATCTTGAGAAATGAGATAAAACATGGAAGTACATAAGGCATGGATCATAATGGAACATCAATCATGATAAAATAGCATGGGAATAATACTTCTAATTTTGGAAAAACATTACGGACATGATATGATTTCTATAGTAGCCAATTTATTGCTGCCAAGACCATCTTAGTGGACAAAGTCCCTTTCTGAATTGAGTTCACTCCTCGTTCCAATCCTGTAACACTGAACCAGATTAACTTACCATTCCAGCCATTTATATCTCATGAGATATAAATCTTTACCCAATGAATTGGAGAGATATATAGTTCCCACCCATCACATAATGAAATCATTCATACTTGTTCCACAAAATAAACATACATCATTCATAATAACCCAAAGAATAAAATGGGTTTCATAAAACATCATCCCATTATCACATAATCCATATAAAAGAAATGGATATAATTTCATAATAAGAAAATTGAAACCAGGTAAATCATAGAAACATTATATTTGAAACATACACATATGAAATAATGTCGTCTTAGATGGAAAATGGTTTTGATAAAACACTTGAAATGAATTCTTGAGGAAAATATCCATTCTTCTTTAAAATCATTTTCTTTTCACAAAATGTCATGCTTTTTTAAAAGAAAAGGATTTTGTTGAAAATAGTCATGAAATATTTTGGAGGAATCTTCATGAAAATAAGTCTTTATAAAACCTTAAAAATCCTTTCATGACGTATAAGTTAAAAAAACATTCTTCTCGTACTTTTGCCGGAAAAGTAAAAAAGTACCCCGTAAAAGAAAGATTCTTGACATACCATGTAGTAAAAGTAAAAAATGGTTAAAAATCACTTTAGACAAACATGAAATAATTTTTTAGAAAATAGGTACATGGATGATAAATATAACCCCAATAAATACCTACGAATAAACAATCTCGGATAAAAATGAGATTGGAAAAGTTGTCCCTTACAAAGATCTTTTTGTAAATAAAATAGACCACTTATGTGTATTAACTATAAGGTCACATAAATAAATTATAAATACGTGATAAGATATAAAAATTCATTTCTCACATAATCAAATAACGACATAAACATGAAAGAGAAGATCAACCCAAAGAACGGAAATTGGGTTAAGATGTTCCCTTACCTCGTGTCTGACTTGACTCGATCGTTCTTTAATGTCCTGAATAATAAACCAAAGTTAATTTATACTTACTTAAGAACTTTTTTTCAAATTTATTATTCCTTTTATATCACTTATTACCATGTTACAAACATTATGTAACCATTTAAGTTAATAATGTTCATTTTGTCGATATTTGGTACTTGAGTCAAAAATGGACTTCTTATAATTACATGTTGTTCATGTGGTAAAAGGTTCATTAAATCCA
The DNA here is from genome assembly GCA_963277665.1 of Viscum album. Taxonomy (NCBI): domain Eukaryota; kingdom Viridiplantae; phylum Streptophyta; class Magnoliopsida; order Santalales; family Viscaceae; genus Viscum; species Viscum album. The sequence continues at coordinate 1,001,761,058 of OY728135.1, forward strand.
GAATGATATTCATTATTTATATATCATATATATCCTATATATCCAGAATATAAATGTATTTATAATATTACATAACATATGGAGGTATGAAATGAAATGCACCGTTCATGGAGACGGTAAGCCGTACGTACACATGAATGCTACTTTCATTTATATTTTTTTATTTTAATGGAATTAAAACATAATGATACATAGGTATATTATGATTCCAGTATAATATCATATATAATATCATTTACTACATCCTTTATACATCCCACATAAGGCATTAACGAATCACATAACTTTGAGTGGGCGGTAGTCCACACTTCCTCAAATGAGATCATCGTATTTACCCACTATGGAAACTATAAAGGCTTGATATAATTGGGAAGTAAATAAGCATAAGGAAATCATAAACATAATATATATCATATATAAATACAGTTCCATCATAATGGCCACCATGAGAGGTGGTAGGAGAAAATCGAACAATCATCGTTTCGTGAGGCGTTGGTTTTCCATCCACAGAAACATTATGTTCTTCATCTATTAGATGGAGGTGTGTGTAAGTTTAGTTTGAATAATTATCATAAAAACATCCTAGTATATTGAGGATACTGGTGTTGTTACAAAATAAAGGATTAAAAAGAGTTTAGGGGTTGGAGAAGTAGAATAAAAGAAAACAATTTAAGAGAAACTGTTTCCTTTAATTTGGGTAACTTTCTTAGGTTTGAACCAAAAGAACTTATTGAAGTGCCTTATGCCCAATTTAAGGCTTCTAGGGGGAGGAGAGGCATGTAGAGAGCTTAATTGGGCAAATTTTGGACGAGCCAAATTGCTTGAGAGGTGTGTGGAATTGCATAGAAGTGGTCTCCTTTTATAATGGAGAGGAGGGGCTCTTTAGGAAAGTGTGAAAACATTATTTTATTATAAAATTATATTCGGTTTCAAGAGGTCCAGAACACATTAATGTAGAAGATAAGATGACTCATATTCGAAATAAAATCATCCAATAGTAACTGGACAGGTTTTGGATAATATTTTAATCATTATAATCTTATTTATTTAAATCATTTATTAATGATGTAAATACTGCATCATTATTGTGTCATAAATAATTTAATTTATTTGAAGTTTAAAAGTTATAAAAAAATACCAACATATAGGAAATAGTTTTAGATTTCCAATGAATATTTATAGTCTAAAATAAAATTTATATAGCTTCTTATAAAAATTAATTACTAAAATATTTTTGTTAATGCCAATTTTGTCTTTACATTAAATTAATTAATCTAACGTGTCATTGTCTTTCATGAGTGGCTCAATGGGGTCCTAAAATCGACCCAAGGATGCCCATGGTCGGACATTACTCATCCAATAAGGTTTGCACAAGTGTTAAAATAATTTTGAATTATTATAATATTCTTTTATCCTTGAATTATCCTATTTAATTTTAACCGTGCTAAATAAAAGTAAAAAGTTACTATTCACAAAAAATTATTTTTATCTAATTGAACCAAATTTTACTCTTTGATATTAACCGTGTCTCTCGGATTTTTTAAATTCAACTCACAGAAGCAGTAAAACTAAGTTTTATGAACAATTGTAAAAGCTCCTAGGAGGTGGGTAAAAGACGGTGAAAAGTTCAATACAATATTTATAAATCTAAAATTATTATAAAATGATTCCAATGAATTTCATTGAACTTATATAAGTATTGTGTATCTATTTTGACCTAAAATAAATTTAAATCAAATAAATGATTATTTAAATAAAATGTCGGTTTTAACCCAAAACTCAGTGTTTTCTCTATTCATCAAAAATTGATATTTTTCAGAAAAATACCAAAAATTCAGCCTAAGCTATATTTGATATTCCGAATTAAAAAATGAATTATATTTTTACAAATTCAAAACATATAAGTGGCATTAATTAATTTTAAAATTAATTCCCATTATCGAAACAAATAGCGTGTTTTTAAGAAACAATAACTATCAAAAGATCGACACTTGTTTATGTCCAAATTCAAAGTGAAATTAATTTCAATGACCAAAATTGGATTAAATGGTAAAAATATATTCTAATTACACTTTAAAACCAATTAAAAAGGTAATATAACCATATAAATTATTGCGATGAAAAAAAGTTTTTATTAATTAAAATATAGCGTGTTTTTACTATTCATCAAAATATGAAAGTTATCAGAATAATATGAAAAATTTATCCAAATTAAATTTTTATATCCTAATTCCAAGGAAGAATATTATTTTTTAAAATTTAACTTATAAACATGTCAAAAACTATATTTAAAGTGGGTGCTCCATCAAAAGGTGGCAAAACTGCATTTTTTGAAAAATACTTATTTTACCCGAAAAATTTATTTTGTTCTCATACCATGTTCTAGAAAATATGTAAGATGAATAATAATGTTATAAAATTAAAAATGTAGTTAATACTATTCATAATGGATAGTTTATAATAATATTATAACCATATATGGTTGTTTAGTGAAACCTGATATTACGTACAACACATGCTATCGAGGAAGGTCTCGATTGCGTGTAATGAAAGCCAAGTCAGGGTTATGTGTGGTGAAAGACTCCTTCGTTGTTTCTTATAATAGAATCAAACCATATTTCATTTATACATTGAATATATATATATACACTCAATGTTGCATAGAATAAATACTATCAAAATTGTGTGTAACATGATCCAAGAATAGTGTTGCGTATACTGCAAGCTAATATGGTGTTGCGTATAGCGCAAGGTAATATTGATGTAGCGTACAACATAAGAAATCAATGAAATTAAAAAGAATAATTCTAATAAAATCTCGGGTTGTTATAGATAATGTCACTATGGACACTGTCATGGGTCTCCCGAATACATCCAAAGGAAATAATGCGATATGGGTTATGGTGGACCGAATCACTAAGACTGATCACTTTATCACTATTTGGGAAGATATCTTACTTGATAAACTTGAAAAGATGTATGTAAATTAAGTGGTGAGACTACATGGGGTTATAATTTCGATTTTCTCTGATCACAATCCAAGGTTCACATCTAAATTCTGGAGGAGTCTTCAACATGCATTGAGTAATGAATTGAATTTCAACACGGCCTATCACTGCTAAAATGATGGCCAAACAGAAAGGAATATTCAGATACTTGAGGATATGTTAAGATCATGTTCTTTAGAATTCAAAGGTGGATGGGATAAATATCTCCCATTGGTTGAGTTCTCAAACAACAATAGCTTCCACTTAATTATTTAGATGGATTCATATGAAGATTTGTATGGAAAGCGATGTAGAACTCCAACCTGTTGGTATGAAGTTATAGAAAGAAAGCTACTCGGACCTGATCTTGTATAAGAGATGACTGAGAAGGTTCATGCCATCCAACAATAGATTAAAGCAGATCAGAGGGGAAAAAGAGCGATGTTGACAACCATAAAAGGAAATTGGAGTTCGACATTTGAGATAAATTCTTCCTTTGAATATCACTATGGAAGAGAGTCACATGGTTTGGAAAGAAAGGTAAGATAAGCCCAAGGTGCATTGGACCATTTGATATCCTTGATCTCATAGGATTTTTGGCCTATCAGCTCGTACTTCAATTGAATATGGCTCAAGTTCATGCTGTGTTTCAAGTATCACTCAGGAGGAAGTATATACTAGATTCCTCACATGTACTGAACTTAACGGTGGTACAACTAGAAGATGATCTCTCTTATGAGGAGAATCCTATAAAGATTCTGTACCAAGGAGATAAGGTTCTACATAATAAGAAAACCCACCTTGTTAAAGTGTTGTGGAGGAACCATAAGTATGAAAAAGCATCTTGGGAACTAAAGGATGTGATGAAGGAGAAGTACCCTAACCTATTTATGTAAAATGAAATTTTGAGGGTGAAATTTCAAAAGGGGGGAAGAATGTAATGAACCAAACTTTTATCAATGAAATTTTTCCCTTCTTATAGTAATATCATACAGTATAATCACATAAAATAACATCAGGAAACAAAATGCTGCATCATGCTTAAATGAACTACTAAATTATATGTTTCCTTTAAACATAATATTCTACTTATGTGATTTGAATTTCAAAAATCTGACATACACAGTTGTGATCAGTAAGCTGTTTGGAGTCTAATAGGACAAAATTAATTTTTTGTGAATAGTAATATACCCTTATGAATAGTAATGGAACCCTTATGGATAATAATATGAACCTTATGAATAGTAAATCAACCAAGTGAATAGGAACCTTACTAATGATAGTATAAATAAAATTTATCCATCCTACAAGTGAAAATATGATATAATTATATTATAGCGTTGGTATTTTTTCTGAAATTCATGAATATTTAATAATTAATTTAATAATTTAAAATAAAATTTATTTTCATAAAATTAATCCATAAACAAGTATTTTTAATTCTTATGATTATATTATAATTTTATGAGAGCTTAATTATTTTTTAATGTGTTAGAAAAGAAGTTTTAATTTTAAAATTTGTATTTATAAAGTAAATTATGATTTTAATAAAAAATTAAATCACTCATATTTAAAAAATTATTTTCATAAAATGGAGTTCATTTTTGTATTCTTCACATTTAAAAATGGTTAGTGTGAATTTTTGGGATTTTTATGAAATACTTTAATTTTTGGTGAATAGTGAAATTTGATAATTTACAAATTATGCTAAATAAATGAATGTTTGCATCATGATTGAGTCATGGTTGATGAAAATTACCATTTTTTAGAACTCACATGCCATACATACTGTATTTATTCATGTAATAATCACTATTTATTGTCTTGAGATAAATTAATAAACTAAAAAAATCAAATATTTAGAAAACACTCCTCCCCTCCACTATTAAAACCACCCTCACAACCTCATTTTCTCACACATGTCAAGCTTCAAGACTTGTATAAATTCTATCCAAACATCTTACTTATCCCATAACCCATATCCATGATCTATTTGTCTCATCAAAAGACCAATCTTACGTGCCTTGAGGAGGATCTCAAAAAGAGAATTTAAGAGGTAATTCCTCTCTCCATTTTCTTTCAATTTCCTTTCAAATTTCATTTCTTCTCTTATCTTATACCCAACTTCTCTTATCAAAATGTCATGAAAAATACGTTAGTATTAATATAATGTTATTATTTCATGTTAATTTAATATTATTAATTAAAATATCCTTCTCTCTCTTTTATTTTAAAAAATGAAATCATTGGCCATTATGTGTCAATTTACCATCATTGTGGGTGATGCACTTCAATTTTCCTTCAATGAATCAAGGATGTTAATAAAAACATTAAATGGTTGAAAAAGAATATAATATCCATTATTTAACCCCTTTTATGTTCTTTAAACGACTTTTGTGTATAATACCAAATGATAAAACAAAACATGTTCGTTGTGATCCAAAAACCGCCCAAATTAACCTAAAACGTTCATAATTAAATTTTATCAAATGATTAATCCTCATAGTATATAACCAACTTCATTATAAGATAATTTAATCTACTATAATATCATTAATAACATGTAATATAAATTCTTGATGTTTATCCATGTTCTGCATGAACTTCCATTCATGTGTACAAGTGAACTGTTCATAAAAACTAATAAAAAGAACACTTTAGAACAATGAATTTAAACTCTATAACTCATCAATATGCCCATAAAAGAACTTAATGAAACCCTAATGAACAATATTCATGTATAAATTATTATTTAATTTTTAATTAATGAATATAATGTCATTATATAGGTAATTAAATTTATGAAAGCATTTAGATACAAGGTAAGGGGAATTCTTGAACCCAACTTTATTTCTTCGGGTTTTCCCTCTTTCACTCCATTTTCAGTATGGTTATTCCTTAAAAATAATTTATTCATAGTTATATTACATTTTCTAGGATGAAATTTTTTCCAATGGAGTTTATGTCAAACATAATGTTTTTTAAAAGAACTCTTTTAAAAACACACCTTTTACTTCTCACTCAAGGTTTATGGTTCTTGTATCAAGTATGCTATTCCCTATTTCATTTGGGAAACCAAAGTTTATGAATTTATGATTTATGAAATGAAACCCATTCATTTCCATGGTTTATTTATTTTTATTATTTTTATATGGTCTATATGGAATTCATGATAATGGTAACTTTATAATGTGACGAGTGAACCCAGAATTATATAGCGCAATATTGATGTTATGATGTGACATGTGCACTTATAATTATGCATACTGAGGAGAAAAAAATGGACAATAAGAATCTAGATAATAAGAGAGTAAATAAATGTTCATGTTTTATGTTGTAAAAGTTATGTATGGTCCTATTTTTCCAGACACTAAAACTTTGGATCTGCATGGTGTAAGTTTTTTTTATGTTTTTTATCATTAAATTGATTTAAAAGTAATGTAAGAAAAGTATGGTCTCCATAGTTAGTGATCTTATGGGTTATGTTATGATGGAATTATTAGATGTTTGGATTTAAGGACAACATGAGATTTTACTCTTGAAATCATGCATGTTTTCATTAAGTTTTTAAGGTTATCAAGGTATTTATATATTTGGTATATGTGTTTATGAAATACATTATTTGGGGAATTCTATGTTATGTTGATTTTGTAAATTTTATGACCTTCATTAAAATTTGTTTTAGTCATTGAATGTGGAAATACATGTTTTATATGAGTCTTGATATTAAATACTTGTGGAATATATCAAGTTAAAATTTAAAAATTATCATTAATTGATATAATATTCTAAACATTCTGGTTTTATTAAAAATTTAATCGTTAAAGGAATGATTTAAAAACCATATTATTTTATAAATGTTATTAAGGCATGAAAAAATCATATTGAACCGTCATTTACAGGTATTAGAGATGAAGTGAAAATAGATCTAAGTACAAAAAAATGATGAGATTATGCTTATGACATATAAATTAATCAATTAGGTTTATTTCTGAAGTGTCTATTTGTATATTAAAATAATTCCTCAACTCTAGGAAAAAGAGTTTGGAACAAAAACATTAACCATTTAATTTTATTTCTAATAAATCAATGATCTTTTAACCGATCATAATATTTAAGGTTTTGTGATGGTTAAATTTTTAATGACCATGTTCTCTATCACTCTCCATCAGAACATGATATTTATATTATTCTTCCATGTCTATATTTTCACTTCACACTAATGTTATCCTATTCAAATACCCAGTTTTGCGGTAACCTATGATTTCCCCTTTCCCTCTTATTGAGAGGATATTACATTAACCCTATTTATGAGGTGGGTTTTCCATACTTTTTTGAAGTATAAAAATTTTATTTTAAAAGTACAATTTAAAAATTTGAGGACACAATTTACTGTAGGAGGGGAGAATGTAACACTCCATGAATTTACGGTATGCCTCTTTTTAAATTTAACTTCTTCAATATCTTATGATCTTGAAAAATAATTAAATATTACCATTATATTTATCTCTTATATGTTGGGAATGGGGGGAATGAATGATATTAAATAAATTATGAAAATATATATTACACATGATTATGAAATTAATTAAATGATTACCAATTAATTAGAAATGAAAACTAAACGAACATAAAAGACTTATATTTATAAAAACTATTTTTATGCCCATAATGAGATTTTATATTAATAAATAAAATGAAACAATATTAGTGAAATATATTAATGAAATTTATATATTATATATTCGATCAAATATTTTTACATTCATCCAAAATATTCTTAGAGGCATAAGATAGAAATAAATTCAATTTTACAAATAAGAAGACTATATTTTTCCAAACATGATTTTAACAACTTTTAATAGAGAACATGTTTTGAATATAAAATTTGAGACTTTTATAAATTATTTTTGAAAGTGTATTATCAAAATTTACTTTGGTTAAATTTTTGGGTATTTTTATGATAAGTTTCACTTTTGATGAATGGTAATGTGACTGTTTGAATAGTATTGTTTCCATTAAAAATAGTAATGTGTCCTTTAGAATAATAAAATAAACTATTAAAGAATAATTAAAATTTAGTCATATTATAAATTGTAATATGATATAATTGTATAATAGTATAATTAAATGAATATTTTTAAAATTATTAATTAAGTGTTTGTATTTTTGTAAGTCATAAATATTTAATTACAATTTTATAATTAATAACAGAATTTAAAATAATTTTGTTCATAATATGTAATCATAAATTAATATTTTTTCTTATGATTTTAGTATAATTTTATGAGACCTTAGTTATTTTTTCAGAGTGTTATAAAATCAGTTTAAAATTTAAAATATATATATTTCGAGTAAATGATTATTTTAATTAATAATTAAATTTATAATATTAAAAAAATTATTTTCATAAAATTGATTTAATTTTTTAAATCTACACATCAAAAAATGGTTAGGATGAATGTTTGGGATTTTTCTAAAATACTTGAATTTTTGGTGAATAGTATAATATGATAATTTATAATAAATGTTAAATACACGAATTATTATGTCATAGGTAATGTATGGGTGATGAAAGCCCATAATATTGAACTATTATTCATTATTTTAATATATTTGGTGACAATTCTCAAACTATTGATAGTTTTGAGGTAAAATAAGAGACAAATGAATAAAATATTCAAAAAACACCCCTCCCATCCACTATAAATACCACTCATCACCACCCCTTCTCCTCATACGTTCCAAATTTTGAGACTTTTAAAATTTATACCAAAGAATCTTTTATGACCATACCCCATGTCCAGGATCCTTTGGTCTCAACAAAATACAGAAACCATTCCCCTTAAATAGGTTCTAATGAAGGAGAAATCAAGAGGTAAAAATCATCTTTCTTTTATTTTATTGTATTTTCAATTTATTTTATTTTCTTATTATTCCCTCACCTCCACTATTCAAAGATACATGAAAAATCTAGTATAATTTATATAATTTAATTATATAATGTTAATATAATATCCATCATCAAACTCCTTTATCTCTCTCTTTTATTCTATAAATGAAAACATCATATGTGATGTCTCAACTTATTGACATCATGGATGATGCATTTTTATTTTCCATTACCACCTTCCAGGATGGTCATAAAAATATTTTTATGATTAAAAAAATTATTTAATATTTATTACATAAAATTTAATGTTTTGTAACAATTATATACACATGATGTTAATTAATAAAACAAAACTAGTTTGTGATGATCAAAAAACCGTCAAAATAATCTAAATGATTATTACTAATGTCTTTTCTAAGGATTCATACTCACCCCAAATATCTTAATGTATTATATAACCATTTAATATTCAAAATTTTAATTAATAACATATAACTTCAATTCTTTATATCTATTCCCATTTTACATGAACTTTGATATTCATATACAAGTAAACCAATCATGAAAACCAAGGAAACGAACACTCTAGAACGATAAAATTGTATCTTATAAATCATCAAGATGACCATAAATGACCTTAATAAAAATATAAAAAATTAAATACATGTTTAATATTTCTGAATTAAATTATTAATTAGTCCAATTTCATCATATAGTATGTTAAGTATATGCACAGAACACTCAAATAGATATGGTAAGGGTTTTCTAATATCACTAGAATTTCCGTGAGATATGCCTTATTCACTAATATTTTTTGTGTGTGGTTTATGTATACTGACATTGATGTATCATATCATTAATATATTTATATTCATGATATTTAATTTCTTATTTTATGATTAATAATTTTATTGGGCATATGGTTCAACTATTTACAAAGTTCTAAGGGATTATACCTGAACCCCCATTTTTTCCTTCAGGTTACTCTTTCTCTCTATTTACTCCAATGTAATGTTTATTTTTTAAAATTCTTATAAATTCTGTATATATGTTCTAAACTCATATATCCAAATAATATCATCCTTATTTTATGGGGGAACACATTATTTAAAAAATTTTCCCTTATCAATTATTCCTGATATGAAAGCCTGATTAAAAGGATCTTCTCAATTTCTTACCCATTTTCAAGTACCACCCACAATATATTTTAAGATACCAATATTTTATAAAATCAATAAATTTATCATAAAAATATTTTTTTTATTTCTTATTTTATACAAACTATTATTCCTTTTTCCATTTTAAATTCTTTTTAATATTTTCCTTAAACTGCATTAAAGAGGTTAATTTTTAATGTTTCTTAAACACTCTTTTTACATGTTTTCACTTCAGTTGGATATCATTTTTGACTCCAATATAATTTCATTGAACTTTAATTTTCTTTTCTCATATATAAATGTTTACAATCTCATTTTATGACAAATTCAAATGATTTTCTGAAATAATTCTTCTTTCAAAGTAAAAGGGTTTTCTCATCTCACTTTTACTTCTGTGAGATATATTCCTTATTCACCACTTATTAATTTAACGTGGTTCATGTACATACCTTTGATATATAAAATCATGATTCTTCTTATTCTTATGATGTTAAATGTTTCATTCCTTCATTGATATTAAGATTTAAATGTTTCAAAGTCCCATGGGACACTTTGTGATGTTTAAAGATTATTTTCCAAAAGAATTTGTCAATGAGTTTATTAGAGTATTTTTGTATATGATTATGATTCAAATATATAAAAGTGTAATGGAAAAATTTTAATTAATTATATATTTTTATTAGATATATGAGTAATTCATTGGACTTAGTAAGTTATGGGAATGACCCGCTATAGACCCTATTTTCATTAGTAGGTCTCATGAGATAAAACAGAAATGGATTTTGGTTGAGGCATTAGCCATTTATATTCAGAAGTCTTTGAAGAGGCCAACACAGTATGTTTATGATGTCTGATATATGTATCCCCTCATTATTATATTAGTAATTGATAAACCATGTGATTATTATACTAGTAGAATATCCATGGTTAAGTTTCATGTGATTATTTATATGGTATTATTTATCCATCTTTTATTCAAACCATATTATGCTCAGTATTATGTTTAGTTATCATGAATTTTATTTATTAATCTTTTCTTATTTTTTATGTTTATGATAGCTTCCCCTGTATTGTTTATCCTTACTGAGCATTTGAGCTCACCCCTTTCTTTTGTTTTATTTTTCTCTAGGATATGAAGATGTATATTATGAATGACTTCTAGGGATAATCTAGGAGTTATGGATGTTTCTAATAGAGTTTCTATATTGTTTTTAATTTAAATTTTTAATGTAAAACTTATATATGTATATAGTTTTCCAAAACTACTAAACTATTCGGTCCTTTGGGATGTGAACATTTGTTCATTACACCAATGTAATAAAGTAAGGAACCAACTCCAGGCTACTGGGGTTGGGGTACATACAAACAAACCATGATAATACAAAAATTGAAAAATTTCCCATATATTGAGATGTTATTATGTTAATTTCATAACCTATATCAATATATTCCACTACCAAATGTGGAACAGAACTGTTGATCGTGTGCACGACGGACTACTGCCTTGCAAACTGATATAATTATTTTTTCCATCACCAACTCTCATGGTTGGAGATAATAATGGATTGAATGTTTATATATTATATTTATGAAATATTAATACTTTACAATTATAATATCATTTTTAACTTTTTTTTTTCCAATCTGTTGTAAAATGATAACGTCACTCAAGCACATGTGTGGATTAACGCCTCTACGAATTGATGTGATTAAATTTTCATTTTTTTAAATGGATCATAATAAGTAAATATTTAATGAATATACATGAAATATATGAAATAAAAATTATTTTTTAAAGGTGATAAAATGCATACATTTATTTCATTCCATCCATAGAGAAAATGGAAATAGTGTTTATGCGTATGTACAAACTACCGTCTCCATGAATGATGTAATTTCTTTTCTATCTATAAAGTTAATGGATTACTAAAAATACATATATAATTAATATATATGATATATATACATATATATATTATGGTTAACATTATTAAGATTACGTAACCATGATTAATGTAAAAGGACTGAAAATACCAAACTAAAACATACATAAAAAGTAAGCCATAATTACCCAAAACACGTTTTTAACAAGGAAATGTTAACAAACGACTGATAGAAGGTTGTAAGTAAATCATATATGGTTTTATATATACATGTATGGTTATCTAATATATTTATAATAAACCTATGTTTATTATATATGATTTTCAAATGTGTAAAATGAAATTTTATACTTTAGGTAAGGGATTTTTTTCTAACTTTTACTATTGTGATGCATGTTACACATTCAAAACTTGATTCCTTTGTATGGTGTATATAATTCACATGAATATATATAATGATTATTATCATGAATATTATGGGATATAAATATCCATAAATGTTTATTTATTTCATGAGGTTTATGATGGAAAAGTTATAAGTTATAAATGTATTAAGGGTATTATTTTACAATATCATTACTTATTAAGATTATTTATGAGTATTCTACTAATAATGAAATATTATAATCTATATCTCATGAAACTCATGAATTTTATTATCCTATGATTATTTTTTGAGAATAAATTTTTTTCTTTAATTTTCATCTCTTTATGTATTGAAAATACCAAAAGAACATTTTTATGAAAAACTATATTTATTTCTATTTTAAATAGAAAATCCTTTTGCTTCAATGTCCACGTTTTTTAAAAATTACTTAATGAAAGTTTTTAATATTATCCAATTATTTTGAAAGAAATTTTAACGATTTTTTTATTTTTTACTGAATGGATTTAAATGAATCTTATTTTTTGTTTTATGAATGTGTATCTTTTGAAATTTTTCCAAAAATGTGAATGAAATATTTATTTTAACTTTTATAGAAAGAACATTATTTTCTTCCATCATAACCATTGAATAATTTAAAGTATCTTTTATAGGTTTTAAAGTTTCTTTTTAAGGAAAGTGTTTTCTTTAATATTTGGGAATATTTTATATTTAAAAAAAGTAATTTCAAAATAGAAAGTATATTTTCATCAAGAAATGTTCCAAGTGATATTTCAAAATCACATTCCACTATTGATGAAAGCCTTTGACAATGCATAATAATTATTGGGGAAATGATTAAATGATACCATCCTTATTATTTCTCTATATGGTTTATATTTATGATTAAAATATGTTTATGAAACGTATTTCTTTTATATGGTTTATGATATGATGAAATGATGAAATGTTTATGAAAATCATTTCCTTTCCAGGAATTATGTTATGATGTAATATTCATGAAACACATTTCATTCCATGGGTTATGATATAATCAAATTTTTATGATCATATGACTCGAAAATATATGATTTTTTTTATGTGATGGGTGGGACAATAATTATATAACACCCCAATGCATTGGGTAATGATTAATGTTCTATGATCTCTAAGGGTACATGATAGGTTATATGAATACCAAAAGAGGATACAAAAGAGGTTATCCCAATCCCAAAAGAGGGTGCAGGGAGGTTATCCCAAACCTTAAGTAGGTACATGGGTGGTTATCCCAAGAACATCACTTTATGAATGTCTTGGTGGGTATCATTAACAAAATATTTATATTCATATGTCTATAAAACAAATCTATTCCTTATAAAAATTTTATGATCTCATGGATTATTTCCATTTATTCTTTATAATTCATGTCATATGAACAACTATGATTTATTTCAGGACTCACGTTTATGACATATGATATGTAGGGTTTGGTTTTGTAATGTTATTTTCATGTTCTCATACTCTTTTGATCATGTTATGTTGATATCTTGCTTGGTTACCCTTACAGAGAATATGAGATCACCCTTATTTATGTTTCCTTTCCCCAGTTTATGAAAAAGGATATTATGTAGAATATTTCTATTAAGGGTTCTAGTTATGAAGAGATGTTTGAAAGATTATGTTGTTCACTTATGAACCAATAGTTTATGTGTGTAAGTTTCCAATTGTACTGGACCTATATGATTATGGTGTGGATTATTATGTTATGTTATGAATAGTCATATAATAAGATGTGATATCTATGTGTGAAAAGTCTTGGTCACCATAGTTGGAATCAGATAAGGGTTTAGTTAACCTTTGTAAACTAGGATGAAAAAACTTTATTAATAACCCTATAGATAAGACAAAGTATAGGAAAATGACCTATAATTTTGTTAAGGGATAGATAGATTCCTAGAAATTACATCCTTGTATAGATAATACAAGTGGATGTGAATCTAGAACAATAATACCTAGGGTTAAATACCCCAAAAGGGTGCATTGAGATTTTAATTGGTCACCACCTCGTGCATGAAAATGGGCCCCACTACACAATGGCTTTGACTGTCCTAGTGGATATGTTTTATAATTTCACAATATTTAAAAACACTAGATTAATGATGATTTTTTATAGGAATTATGAACAACCCTCTCTAAATTCAATTTATATATAAATTAGAGGGGTTATTTACAACTCCCGCTAATCATAAAATTTAGATGGGGTTCATAATTCCGTATAATGTTTTTAATATTATTTTTGTAATATTTAGTTAGATTTTAGAGGCGATTATGTCAAAACTGTTGTTAATTTATTAATTAGTGGCCATATCAGTTGGATTTTAGAGGCATTATATATATATATATTCGTTTGGATTTTATATTCTATATAAATAGATAATATGTAATTTGTTTTTTTAAAGGAAATAGTGGGTGTTCACAACCCTCTCTAATTCAAGAAATTATAGGGGGTTCATGAACCACTGCTAATCCTTTTGATTAGAGGGGGGTTTTAACACCATTTAATTTATGACATTAGAGGGTTTCATGAACCACTGTTAATCCCTTCGATTATAGGTGGTTTATAAACCACTACTAATCCCTTGGATTATAGAGGGTTTTAACCCCATCTTTTTTTTTGAAAATAAATCTCATATTAATTCTAATTTTATAATATATATCTCTATGCGTGCATGTGTGTGTGTGTTCATATGTTTGTGTATATATATTACATAAAAACATTATATAAATTTATTTAAATACATTATATATATACACACACACTCACACACATATAGGGATATTATATAAATACTTTAAATAAATACTTATTCATATAAAAAAATGTATACATATGTAAATATTGATATACATAATATAAATATAGTTATAAATATATTTATTCAAATATATAAAATTTATATATGGTTTTATAAATACTATATATTTATATTATACATATATTATATTAAATATATTTTTATAGTATATTTATGTATAAATACATTTTCATTATATTACGTATTAAAATATATATAATATAAACAAAATTAAATATAAATATATATATATTAGGTGTTTGGGGGTATAATTACATTCAAACACACACTCACACCACACACAAAGGCCGAAAAGGTAGGCCATAACCCTCCCTAAGGGAATAACCCACCCATCAACCCTTATTTATTTTTAGTAAATGACCCGTTGGCCTAGTGGACATGAAGCACATAATATGACATGAAATCCCAGTACAACATCATGCCTTCATCATCCTGCCTATGCCACCATGCTCGTGTCATGCCTAAGTCACCGCATACCTACGTCATCGTCTGCGTCACTTCCAACATAGTATTGTAATAGTACCTGTGCCCACCCAGATTTGAACCTGAGTCTAATACAGAATCACGGGGAGACTTTATCACTCAGGTAAGCCCCCAACTACCGAATATATATATAAATATATATTATATAATTTTATTATATATATATTATATTATAAATATTTTATTATATATAAATTTATATATATTAAATAATTATTACATATATATTTTAGTATACCAAATTAATTGTAAACTAATTTAGTACACACACACACACATATATATCATTTAATTATATTATATCTTTCCAATTATATGAATGTATTTAAATTTGTGTGTATATATATTTGTGTAGACATGATATAATAAAATGTATATAATTATATACATAAATATATAATATAAATGTATTTAATATAATATATGTATAATATAAATAATAAAATATATTAATGTATAGTATTTATAAAACCAAAAAATAATTTTTATAGTTTAAAAAATTGGTGTAATAAAAACAATAATTAATAATATTATAGCAACACACTCATACACATATATAAATATATAAAAATAATTAAATATATATATATTATAATTATTTTTTATCTATAAATATTATATAATAACATAAATACACACTAACACATATATAAATGTATTTATAAATATATTTATAAATATATATTTATATATGTAAATATAGTTTTTTATATATATTTTATATACATAGACATAATATATATATATATATATATATATATATATAATATTATATATTATTTCTATATCTAATATTATATATATATATATTACACACACACACATATATATATTATACACAAATATATATTATACACAAATTTATTATATATATATTATACAAAAATATAAATATTATATATTATACACAAATATATTAAATATTATACACAAATATATTATATATTCACAAATATATTATATTATTTATAATTATATTCATATATATATATATCATATAATAATTCTGTATCTAAAGAAATTTTATTTATTGTGTATAATAAATATAATGATATTCAACATAATGGTTTAGGCGCATGGGTTTTTTCACAGGATCGCGGTCTTGAATCCTAGCAGAGGGATTTGTTCCGCCTGAGTAAAGGTGTGGAGGACAGGGGCGCTGCACGCGTGTGAGGGGAATTGTTGGGGCTTTTCATCCAAGTTGGGATGGTGTCAGGGCCCGCTGATAGAGGGGTGGATTTGGGGGGGGGGGGTGGGGGTGCTTATGGGGTTGTTGGTTGTTGGAGTGGGTTGTCCTAGGTGTCTGGGGGGTTTTTGGGTTGGGGTGTCCCGAGTGTCTAGGGGGTTGTTGGGGGTGGGGTGTGAGTGGGGGTGGGGGGGTTGTGGGGGTTGTTGGGCTGGGGTTTCTTGACTATCTAGTGGGTTTTTGGGGGTGGGGTGTTTGGAGGGGTGGGGTGGGGGGGGGGGGGGTTGTGAAGGTTGTTCTAGTGGTGTTAAAAAATAAAAATAACAAAAGGGAAGTTTAGAGGTGGTTATAGGATAACGACCCCTAAATTGATGCTTCAATTAGGGGTGATTAGAATTGCCCCTAATCCATCTGTGTTTGGTGAATTTAAGGTCAAATTAGAGCGGGTTGAAACCCCCTCAAAATTATTACCACTAAATTGACCTCTATTTTACCAGTGCTTAAACAAAACCACCTCTTACCAGAGTAGGCATCCACTATAGTTCCATTTATGGGTAACCACTTCTAAAGTGTTTATTGGGGGTTATAATCCCATCTAAATTAAACCCCCTCTAATTGCCCTATTTTTTGTGGAAATAATTTACGAACCATCATGAAGGATTTGAATACATGATCACCATGAATGACCTATGTTAAACCAAATATATCATTGATTGAAAAGAAGGTGTATTTATTTAGATATCCTATGAATGTTTTTTCAAGATCAATATCTCTACTAAATGAGTCTTTATGGTCATGTTATACATTTTAGTTTTAGTAAGGGATTGAAGATATAATAGTGATGTTAGGGTGGTAATAAGTATGATAAAATATAAAAGTACCATATTTTAAAATAGTAATATGAATTCCTTTATATCATGAAAAGTCTCCAAGAATTTTAATTACAATGATGAATAATTATATGTTTAATTTAAAGTGAAACCTCCTAATGGTATAATGATCATATCTCAGGTCTCTGATTCTTTTCCACTTGGAGTTTGTATTAATGAGATTCCCTCAAATCTTGTTATTCTCCCTCTAGTTTAATTTGATGATATTTTAGGCATGGATTATATTTCTCTACATAAATACCACATCAATTTAAAATTAATGTATTTCAAATTTTATATTTCAAACCAATTTATGATTTTCTATTAGTGTGATGGTAAATATAATTTGATTATAGAAATAAAATATATTGTATGGGTCTTGGTTCACATTAAAAATGTTTGTTTTTCTAATATGGTTAGGAAGAAACTCTCAATTGATGAGATACCTATTGTGCAACTATTTTATAATGTATTTCCGAAAGATTTGTGTAGTCTTCCACTGAATCATTAAGTTGATTACTCAATAAAACTCATACATGATGTTACACCTATATCAAAGACTCCAAATATAATTGACCCAATTGAGTTGAAGTAACTGAATAAGAAACCCCAAGAGAATATTGATAAGGTATTTATTTATCCAAGTCTGTCACCTTGGGGTGCACCTATTCTTTTGTTTAAGAATATAGATGGATTGATTTGACTCTTTATTGATTACTGATAGCTGAATAAAATCACTATTAATAACATGTATCCCCTACCTTGTACTAATGAAATATTTGATCAACTATGTGAAGCTCAATAAATTTCCAAGATTGACCTTTGTTATATATATCATCAATTAAGGGATAATAATGAAGATATACCTAAGAAAACATTTCATACAAGGTATTGAGAATATGAATATATAGTGATTCCATTTTTTCTTTCTAATACCACAATTTTCTTTATGTATTTAATAAATATATATTTTTAGAGATTACCTTGATCATTTTGTGTTAGTATTTATAAATTATGTTCTTATATATTCAATTATAAAAAAGAGTATGAATGTCCCTTGATAATTTTATTTAAGATCCTAAGGAAGGAGAAAATGTATTATAAATTTAAAAAAATTTAATTTTGAACCCAAAATGTTAAATTTTTGTGTAATATAATCTCTAGATAGGTTATATCTATGGATACATCACAGATAGAAGTTATTTAATATTTCCCCACACCGACCATGGTGAATAAGATCCATAGTTTTCATAGTTTGGTTGGATATTATAAATGCTTTAAAGAATATTTATCATGATTTTCCAATTCACATACTTAGTTAAATCAGATGGGAGCCAAGTTCCTTTCAAAAAATGAATGTGAAGAAAATTTCAAGGAACAAAATAGAAAGTTCGTAAGTACATCTGTGATTACATTACCTTGACTGGATAAGGGTTTATCATATATAGTGATACATCAATGAAGGGATTAATATTAATTCTCATTCAAAATGATATAATGATATATTATTCCTTAAGAAAATTGAAGGATCATGAGAAAAATTAACCATATCACAATTTGGAGTTCTATTAGTTAATTTATGAATTAATGATATAAAAACATTATCTTTATTGATAATTATGTGATATATATATTAATCATAATATTTTAAAGTATTTTTTCAAATAAAAATAGTTGAACATGTGCCAGAGTTGATAGTTGGTGTTGATTAAATATTAGGACTGCTAAATATAATACCACCCTAGGAAAGACAACAAGGGGGCCAAAAATTTGAGTTGAAAGGATTATGATATATTATATACGACAAAGATAAAAAAGATCCAATATTTCTAGATTCTTAAAGGATGGATCTAGAAATTTTGAAGGAAGGGGTAAATTCATATCTTTCTTAAATGAGTGTCAAACCATCTATCCAACTATAGAATAAATAGGTGTAGAAGGATGATGTAAAGATATAGAAGAAGTTGAAAAATGTTCATGATTTTAACCTTGATTATGATGGAATTACATAGTTAAATAACCATGTATGTGTTTTATATATACCATATTTGAAGAAGGGCCTGTTAGAGGAGGCTCATTATTCTTCATTATCAATTGATCCTTGAAGTAAAAATGTGTATAGAGATATAAGAGAGTATTTATAGTGGGATAACTTGAAGATAAATATTGTAGAGTTTGTATCTCAGTTCTTGGTATATTGGAATGTTAATAACGAGAGACACAAGTCTTAGGAGATGTTATAACCATTACCAATACCTAAATCGAAATAAAAATACAACACCATGGATTTTATTATTGGACTGCCCAAATAAATTAAAGTGAATAATTATATATGGTTTATAGTTTACTGCCTTATGATGTTCAAACAGTTAATCAATATCATAAAATATTTCACTTTGGAATAGTTTTTTAGGATATAAATTAATGAACTGGTAAGTTTTTATGAAGCACCATTTTATTTTGTGTTTCACTAAGATCCTAGTTTTACCTCAATGATCTGGAAAATTATTTAGCTATATCTTGATATGGAATTGTGTTTTAGCACTGCGTATCATCCTCAAATATATTTTCAGTTATATAGAACAATTAAAACCCTATATTATATGTTGAGATCTTATTCTAGGTATTTTAAAGGTGGTTGGGATCAACACCTACCTCTAGTTGAGTTTTCATACAATAATAGATTTAATTCAATCATTCATATGGATCTATATGAATACCTCTATGGAAATAAGTGTATAACTCTAATATTCTTGAATTAATTTTGAGAAAGAGAGATATTTAGACCTATAATGGCTATAGAAATTCTATAAAATGTCATATCCATTCAACAACACATCCAGATAGTTCATATTTGACAGAATGTTTATACTGACAATCGTTTGTCTGATATAGAGTTTAAAGTTAATGGGATGGTTTTTCTATGAATTTATCCTTGGAAAATGGTTATATGATTTAGGAAGAAAGGAAAGATAATTCCTTGGTATCTTGTATCATTTTATATTTTTTACTGAGTAAGGATAGTGTCTTATTTCTTGCTACTTCCACCAAAACACTCACAAGTCCACGATATATTCCCTGTATCTCTCTTGACGAATAACATACCTAAAAATTAACATTTATGGAACTTCGAGGTCACACAAATAGATCATTATATTTCCTAAAAAGAAAAACCAATGTACATTATGTATCATAGAGAGAAAATTCATTGAAATTGGACTACTAACCTGGTCAATGTTTTATGAAAAAACCACCAACTTAAAGAATCTACATGGGAACCTAAAGATATGATAAGGCAAAAGTATCCTCACTAATTTGTATTGAAGTGATGAATTTAAAGGTAGAGATTAATTTTAAGGGGTAAAATGTGACACCCTAATATTTTATGAAATATATTTTCCCTTCAGATATTTTTTTCTATAGATTTCTTTACAAGAAACATCAAGTTTTATAAAACCATAAAATACTATTAATATTATTATTTAAATATGACCATCATATCCAAGATATTAAACTTGGTGGTATGAATAAGAATAACCAAAATTTTAAAACTAATTATAACGAGTTTATATAATGAAAATATATTGATAAATAATTATATAATTATGAGTAAATAATTTATATATATCAAAATATATTTCTTCACAAAAAATGTATTTTATTGGTTTTTAGAACAAATAATAAAATTAATTTTTGAAAATTTATAAAATTAATTTATAAAAATTAAATTAAATTTTGTAAAAAAAAATTCAAAATTATTTTAGGGAGAATTTTTGAGAATTTACTGAAAATATTAATTTTTGATGAATAAAGAAAAATACCGAATTTTATTAAAAAATGTTATTTCATTTAAAGTATTTAAAAAGTTACACCATGTTATAAAATTATTTAAAAGTATAATTAGTTTAATTATATGATTATTTATCAAATATATGTTCTTTGAAGAAATTTCATATTGAAAATGATACAATTTGTTTATACTTCTTAATGATTTATCTTTTGAAAACCATTTTTCATTGCTTCTACATGTTGAACATTAAATTTATTTCATCCACTTAATTGAAGAAATTACATGTTTTATTAGTTTGACAAAATTACATGTTTTATTCCAATGTTATTCTATCATTGTTAACGTTTTTTTATGATATATGCCTTACGTACGGCCAAGATTTATTTCACGATGCAAGATTTTGATATTTAAACTTTATGTTCATGGTTTTATGATGAAATGTCTATGGTTTGTTTTATTTTATCAATGTTTACCCTTACAGAGCATTTGATCTCACCCTTTTTATGTTTTATTTTCCCCAGGATATAAAGAAATGTTTTAGGTAGGAAAATAAAATAGGAAGATCTTTATGGGAGATGTTGAATATCTTTCACTAAGTTAGAATATTATGTTCCAAGTTTCCTAAGACACTAAACTAATATGGTTCTTGGGAATATATTTGTGTAATGTATTAAGTATTCTGAAAAAGAAATGTAATGTCCATGTATGTCAATCTTGGGTATTTATAGTGTGGATGGTTATGCAGATGGTAGGTGGTTATAGGTCGATGTGATATGGTGAAGTGAATGGATGTGGGAGTAAAGTGACATGAGGTTGTTGTGGTGGTTTAGTTATGTGGTATGTTTGGTGAATGATCTTGGTTGGGTTTAGTGAGTTTGGTTGGTGGTGTGGTTGTGTTTGAGCTATAATGAGATAATTGTGAGTTATATTGAGGTATGGATATTTAGAGATTACCCCATACCTTTTGAGATTGTATTGGTTCCCTAGGATGATAATAGTTTGATAGGTATTTTTTATAATGTCCCCAACCATACAACCAATTACATTGTAGGAATTCTTGCGGTGGGGATGTCTAGATGAGCTAAGACTCTAATTGTGCTATGTATCAGAATGTCATGGGTGGCCCCATGAGTTTAGTCTATAATGATGGTTTATCATGGATAATTATTGGAGGTAAAGGCTATATGATCCACATGGATTATTCTTAAGACACATGATTATATTTTTCTTGGTGATTCTCCTTGAAAATGAGTTGAATCATGATTTTTCCACTAATATTAGATATACCCATGATGGCTGATGTAGGTAGTTCTATCCTAGTTTATCCTCTTGAGTCCTGATGCTCAACTGGGTTCTGTATATTCTTGTTTCTTAATATTATGGATGTATCATTTATATATTTCAATCCATTAATATTTTATAACAACCCTATTATTTATTTCACATTAGTAAATTATTTATTACATTAAAGGGTACATAATATGACCTAAAATATTGAGAAGTCTACTTTATTAGGGAATTAGGTACATAGAATAACATATTTAACATGGGATACAACAATATTATTGAAAAATTCTTTAACATGCTTCTAAAATTCCACGGTTTTTAAAACTGCACATGTTTTTTTGGGGATTAACATAAGAAATGGATGAGCTATAAATATTATTAAGGGAATAAAAAGGGAATAAGGTTATACATGTTATAAAATAGGCATATCAATGGGGTGTAAAAAGTGTTGGAATCATAAATATTAACAATGAGACATGATATATTAGGATAAACATAACATGGAAAATGCGAAAAAAACATAAAATACTACATCATAAACATAGGTCAAGGATAAACCACCATGAAATCATGGTGGAAAAAGACCCATAAAGGAATGAGGTTAAATACCTATCACAACATGATATCTCATGAGACTAAACATTACCTAATGTAATGGAGTGATATATAATTCTAGGCACACCCAATAATTTCATTTTATTCTCATGATTAAGTGTGCCACATTGATCATAAAACCTAGATTAATTCATCATCATAATTTATTTCACAAATAAATTATTGTGGAATACATATATATAGGTCCCCAATAAAAATATATGTGCATAAATTTGAACACCATTGATAAGAAATGGGAATGAAATTCACTACATAATTATTTTGTCATGGAAAATTGCGGTGAAATTTTGATAGATAACGATGTCACATAAAGATTAATAGAAATGAGTTGATGAGATATAATGGGGTCTAACATCACAAAAAATCCAAATGGGAAGTGATAGGAACATGTAAGAAATATATCCGAATATTAGAAATTGTAAATAGAATACATAATATAATAAGGAAGCTTGAATAAATAAGTGAATGTGACGATCCATTACTAAATTTCAGTATGGTAATAAGTGAAATTAAAGGACCATGGATGGTTTAATGAGATTTAAAGGAAGATATCATAATTTATAAATCAAATGGAAATTAAGTGGGACATTTAATAACATATTCCAACATAAGAAAAAGGAAATTTAGAGACATAAAAAAATATTTTCTTGATAAAAAGAGGAGGGTGGAAGATCCCTTACTAAATTTCGACATACTAATGACTTAGGTAAGAGTCAAAATGAGAGAGGATAAATGGTATCTCATTGAAATAAAATAAATTTTATAGTAAGGTAATGTTCATAAATGAATGAAAACATAAACAATTGAAATTAAAAATTCTAATTTCAAGAAAGGATCTTGAATTGAAAGGAGGTGTGGAAGGTCCCATACTTGAGAGTGTGACTCAAAATGTTTAGGAGGGGATTATTGAGAGTTTTTGGGAACCTTAGGAAGTTTATAGAGAGTATATGGTAGATTATGGATATGATAAAAAGAGTTTTAGTGATGATATATTGGATATTAGGTGGGTTTATATAGGAAAAGTGGGGAATTTCTTTATTATTTAGGTTTTGGACTCTACCTATTAAAATAACCAAAATCCCAAAAAAATACCATAGTTTTTCCCAGGTTTTCTTTCAAAAGGGAGTGTTTATCATTATTTTATAAGTAAAATGGGATAACATAATAAAATAATGCACTTGATTTTGTGGAGGTGAGTCACACTCTGAAAGAAATGATTTTAAAACCTCAAAAATATATTAATGGTTTTGTTGGATTCATAAGGGATATATAAAATTAATAAAACAAAAAAACAAAATTATTTTAAAGTTAAAACGTATATTTTTCCTTGGATACCCTTTATAGTATTTATCACAACACTTTGGGGTCATTATGATTTCATAATACATAATGTATATTTATACAGTATTTAGTTTTTTACGCGAAAATTCAATTATCTTAGAAAATAAAGAAAAATTCACCATTGGATAATTTCAACATTATTATTCCAAAAAATATTCATTTTATCTAATTAATTTTATAAATATTGTAAATTTAACTTTTAAAATAAAATATACAATTATTAATAAAGGTTGGTTTTTTGATAAAAACCAATTTTGAACCCTTATAAAAATTACATTTGACTTTATAAAAATTACACGATCATTTAAATTTGATAAAAATTATTTAGTAATAATATTTTATTAAAATATTTTTTGCTTCAAATATCCATTAATTTATCAAATTTAATTCCTTAATTGAATTTTATTATTAATCAAAAATAATATTTGTGTTTTATTAAATCAAAAATATTTTATAAACTAAAATTAATTATATGAAAATATATTCATTATTATATAAAAAATAATTTACATACTCATTTTTCTAGGGTTTTGATATATACCCCTTTAATACAATATCAGTCTCCCTAAGAGTAAGGTGAGCGATGGTGGGAATTTCATGCAGCAGTTCGATGAACATGGTTTGGGTCGTGAGCTCGATGAGTTTGAAATTCTCCTGTAAACAGTTTCTCTCATGATTCAGTTATTAGATCTCACTTTGAGATTGGTCAAGGGGACATCATAGTGATAATATATCCCTCAAAAATCTCTGATATATGGGTTTCATAAGGTATGATTCTATTGGTTGAGGCCATCACTTCTTTTGTCTGTGCCAATTGGATTTATTAAAACCCTATATTTATACTAACCATGTGATCACCGTACAATGACTATATTATCAGTGGTATTTATGATTAATGGTCATTTAATTCTAATTGGATATAATAAAAAAATTAAGTTCACATGTTTTCTATAACCGCATTACATAATAATACATTTAAATAAATCCAAAGGGGAATTTTATTTATAATAGTTCAGGTCGTTACAACTTTACTCTCAAATACTATATTTTTATTTGTCATCATTGGTGGTGGTCCACTCTATTATAATCACACCTTACATAGGCCAAAATGGAACTTGGGTACCTAAGAAGATTCCACTTGTTCACAATTCCCAATTTCATGTCATGTCCCAAGGATGATTATGGATGATTGTATGAGTAGTTGGAGTCAGGATCCAGGTTTCTAATTGCATCTTGGAACATATGGGGTTATATTAAATTTTATTTATTCTCCTTGTATTTACATTTGGACTAGATATATATGAACTAATTATTAACTATTATAGCCTTTATGTATATAGAATCATTATGATATTGTACGGGATGAGATGTTGTTATTTAGTACCTATCAATTATTTATATATGTTTTCATGTTATATGAGGCATCACTAATTAATTTTATGTTTTTTAATATATTAAATAGTGTACAGTATCCCCACTATAAAATATATAGAACCTCATTGGGGCTATGTGACACACCTGGTTGTGAAAAATATTTAATAGAATCTAGTATAGCGAACTACATATAATAAATGTAATGACCCAAATTTTTTGAATGATACTTGTTTCATAAAAATGTGTGTTATATTGTATTATACACAAAAAACCATATATATTTAATAATTAAGTAAATATAATAGTAAATGAGACCATTTGGTTTCTAAAATTATATGACCATTGGTCAATAATGGCCAATTTTTCAATATGACCATTGAAAACTATACTCATGATAATAATTTTAATGTTATAGTGAATATTTATAAGTAAAATTTTTCTAAATGAAAATTGATACAGAATGAAGATTCGATGGAATAAACTTATAGAGTCATTCCATTTAAAGCCCATTTGTCAGAAGTTTAAAGGGAGGTATCATAATTGGGGTTTAACCTTGACCAATCCCATGCCCAGCTTCAATAAGTGAAGTTTGAATGAAATAACCTACGGGAGAAGTTCAAGTTATTGAATATTACAACTCGGTCGATGTTAGCATATGCACCCCATGAAACTACTAACATTTCACACCATACTCTTTGGGTTTATGCAGGTTTAATAAAGGATTACATTTTTAAGAGTTAATTTCATAAAGTGTAATTCCTTTGTTTAAATAAAATTTTTCTTCCATCATTCCTATTTTAGGAATAGTTTTTATTAATAAAATTGTGATGGAATTTGATAAATTGTTTTTTAGATAGAGATTTTAATTCTAAGAAACAAAATAATTATTATAATAAAATAAGATATTATGAATAATACTTACATTAATAAAAATATTCTGATATAAAACTCTTATTTAAAAATAAATGATAAAATAATGTTTTTTTTTCAAGTGTCAAAAATTATACTATGCATTTTGAATCCGCTATTATTTTTAATAAGTAGTTATTTTTATATATAAAAGTTAAAATTATCATATTTATATAATTATTATGATAAAATAAATATCATTTTTTAAATCATCACATCGAAATTAGGTTATGATAAATTTATGATAATTTTCTAAAATACTTTTTTTCTTGAATAGTAGAAATACAGTTTGAGTTTTTTGATATGTTAATGACATCATAATTATGTTATAATGATGTATTGACTAATTAACCACAATCCAAGACTTAAAATACTTTATTTTATTAATATAAATTATTTACTATATTTTAATCAATTTCCAAATATAAAATTTAATTTCCAAATTCTAAAATAGAATCTTTGACTTTTAAAATGTCATTTTGTGAAAAGGTTTACTTTCCATGAAAAAATACGTAATATAAAATTATGGTAGAATTTTTTGGATTAAAATAACATAATAGGTGTCCCAAGTTTCCAATACCATGGGAAAATACTATTGGAAATCTCATGTTTTTTCATTTAACACTACCTAGGTGTCGAAGGCCTTTATTTATAAATTAATAAAAAAATCCCCCACTTTTGCTATAAATACCCACCCATTAATCCATTTAATTTTTCTCCCATTTAATCTTCCATGAATCTACGATAGTTTTACCTCCTGAGGAGTCCTACCCAGGAGTCCTAAATCCCCCTAGGTCCCAATCCTAATGTTTTAGGAACTACCCATTACGGTAAAGGAAATATCCACTTCTCTTTTTCATTCAGGTTCCCTCTTTGTGTGGTATGTATTTCAAATTTCCAAACTATGTTCTTCTGTCCAATTTATTTCATACCTTTAATTTATTAATATTATTTTATTAATGGTATAAATTTTTCCCATGTCTTTTTATCCTTCTCTAAAACCTTGTTTTATACCCATAATACATCCGAATTTACTTCTCAAAATTTCTCTCTTCTCCTCAAGAAATTCTCTTTTATTTTTTATATGAATACAAAAACTATTTTTTTTGTGGTGAATTCACCCAAATTAAAAAATTATTTACTTTATTCTGGAATTGACATATATAAAACCCTCATTCCCTTTCTTTGGGTTATAAATGACATACAAATCTTGTCTTTAAGCAATTTTTAAAATGACATGATTTTTATATGAAACCAATTTATTCTATTATTCAACAGTTATTTATGAAATGTTTTATTATGATATATGTGTATAAAATTAATTAATACATATTAAGGGTGTGCCCAAATATCACTTCAACTCATTGATTATAGAAATTAATATATAGAGATGACAGGTTTTACGATATCTTGGTGAATAACTTTGGTAATTTTTGTGACACCTCAGTGAAAAACCTTGGTGATATGATTATGAATGTATTATTAAAATTTTATATCCACATTTACATGTTATGATTCAGGTTATTTTTAATTTTATATTACCCTTTTTTCTTTTCTCATTCTTTTATGATAATCCTTATGTTCCTATTGATTTTTTCTCAAGATCACAAGTAAACTATTTCTTTTGTTTTCCCTTACTGGGCCTTATTCTCACAATTTCATTGATGTATGTTCCCAAGTTATGATATGAAATAAAATTACTTATGGTGAACCAAATAATAATAATTTTCCATTGTTTAGAATAATTTTTTAAGTTTTCATGTATTATGTACCTTTATTCTAAGAAATTAAACTTGAAAAAATCCTATATTTTTACCATGAAACTGAAAAGTTATGTAATAAAAAGGTGGGATTTGAAAATAAATATAATAAATCAATTTTATTATACAAAATATTAAATTTTTAATATCATAAATATCAATAATGTTTTGGTGGTCTGGAACTTAGGTCATGTTACTTTGCATAAATTCTTTATGGTGGAGGTTTCCAATGTAGGTTTGAAGGGAGTTAGAGTTCCACTTGAATTGAGTTCTAAAACATAGAGTATAAAATAGGATATAATGATAGAATATTATATAATAAATAGGATATATTCAATATAAAATATTTTGTTTTTCAGAAATGCATGTGATTTATACAACATATTGGATCATGAGAAAACTATGGTTCTACATTAATTTTAGGGGTAGCTATGGTGTAAGTATAGAGGCTGTAGAGTGGTGTCATGTGGTGATTTTTGGTGATTTATTCCATTTTAATTTTTATCTTTGTAATAGATTTGTGTTTTTATGTAACCCCTTAACAATTTATTGGTCATGGAATTTAATGGTCCTAGTTATATAGTTGTGGTTTTACTGGTTACTGGGGTATTAAGACATAGTGTCTCTTCCTACGTCATGGTGTTTCCCCTATTTTCTAGATGTGTGGCATGGAAATAACTATAGTTCTTGAAGCCACATTAACTAACACTAATACAATTCAATACCTTTCACTAATTCATGGTCCTCCCCATTTTAGCATATCAATAGTGTGGTGGTGGGTGTTTTACCTTAGTTTGGTGTTTTATAGACTACCTATAAATTCTAAACCCCAAAAACTATATCATTAATCCTATTTTTATCTTATTTATTGGGTTAAACAAGTGTATAATAATGAATTCTTTCTTCTAAATTCTAGTGGTTTTTGAACCAAACCCTTGGAGATCGATCCGTGGTGATTTTTGGTAAGTCCCCTCTTTACCTCCCACTATTTTTCTTCATGTTCTTCATCTGGGAATTGTTTCTATTGAGTGAAATCTTGGGTATTTTTTTGTTTTTTCAATTGTATAATGATGTGGTTATTGTGTTACAATACTATAAGGGTGTTTTTATTCATTGTGGTTCTTGGTGGTGGCTTCCCTATTAGTCCATCATATCAAAATAGATAAAAAAATGTTTGTTGAGGTAGTGGATTCTTCATTTATAATCAAATTATATCATATGGGAGGGGATCATGATTTTGTTTTCCTTTTGGAATATGGTATGAACCAAATTAATGAATATTATGTTTTGGTATTCCAAAAATTCAATGGGGAAGGAGAATTAAATCTCTTGTTTAATTTCATTTTATATTATTTGATGTTGTAATTATACTGGATTGATGAAATATTGAAAATTATTATTGTTGGGGGATTTATTTACACTATGGTTATTGAGTTATGGAACCCTTGTATTGTGCATTATTGTTATTAGTTAAAATTGAAATTATCTAACTAGTTATATTTGGTTAATAAAATGGACACCCTAAGAAATTATGGCTGACCTAATAATTCCCTTAAAATAAAGAAGTGTAGGTGATGGGAAATCCCGTTGATAAATAGTTAAAATGATTTATTTATGTGAAGTGAATTCATATCCCAAGTTTCTTCTAGTGATATTTAGTGTCCTATCTATCTTCAGGCGTGATGTTATCCGATGTTATGTCCTAGGTGTTCTTATGTTACATAAGATGTGATGTGATGGACCGAGTATATTTGGGTGAAATGTGGTGTGATGTGATGGACCAAGTATCCTCAAGGAGAATGTGATATAATGTAATATCCCAGTTTTCTAAGGGTATTTTACTATAAGAAAGAGGTGGGAGAACCTAGATGTATGATGTTAGGGTGTTGGAGAGAATCATTGGGAGAGATATGTTGGGTAACTTTTATAGATATGATTCATATTATTTCATTGTACATATTTTCATTATTTAGTGATCATGATATGGTGAGGATGGTTTTGGATAATATCTCTGTTTTAGTGGTGTTATTTCTCCTATTTTCTTAGTGGTGCATTAGTATGATTTTTTCAGATGTATATGAAATACTTTTGGTATGATGTTAATTTTATTCTCACCCTAAATATATAATTTTTTTCTAGTTTTGGGGGGTATTATGTGGACTATGAAATACATTACTAGCTTGGACCATTGGGGAAACTATTTAGTCACTACCATATGAATTTACGTTTTGGTATTTATTTGGAGAATATTATATTTGATTACTCTATAAATGCATTATGGTATGGTTTTGACTACTCTATTTTTTATTATGTCATTCATTTTATTGATCATTGATATCCTATCTCTCGATCATATTTTGTTATAGAGGATTATGCCTATTATATGTGAGTTTTTTGTAACATTGATGCTAGTGTTCAACTCAAGTCCTAATGGAGGTGAGACTTGGGTGTCATTATCACTATTACATTATTTCTATCCTATTTGGGGTACCTTTGTAGGGAGGGGGTCATGAAAGAGTGGTATAATAGGCGATGTTTGAGAGATAGGGTGGATTTTGGAGTTATACACTAGGATGATTGAATGAGTTGGTGAGGGAATAATTTCATTTGATCATGCTATGTGAAATATATTAGGGAAGACTATATAATAATTGGGATTTTATCCCCCCCACCACTATGATATGATGTAATGGATATGAGCCTATAAAATGACCAAGTAAGGTGAAAATTCTTGTAGGGTAATGACATAAACATTAATCTGGATTAGCTTGTGTTTTGGTTTGAATTGGGTTAATTTTTTTGGAAAGGTTAAAATGAATTAAATAAATCTTAATAAAATTACACACTACTGTGAATAGAAAATCTGTGATTCCTTTTTAGTTATGGATCCTGAACACCATCTTGATGTGGTTTAGGTTGGAGAGGTTCAACAGGCTAACCCAATTAATTGCTGGGGGAGGGGGTTTATGAAATTGAGG
This sequence comes from Viscum album, assembly GCA_963277665.1. NCBI lineage: Eukaryota > Viridiplantae > Streptophyta > Magnoliopsida > Santalales > Viscaceae > Viscum > Viscum album. The sequence continues at coordinate 1,001,792,810 of OY728135.1, forward strand.
GGAATGATTAGTGGAATAGGGAATTGCATTCCTATCAGTGTAAGGATGTGGATGAATATGAGGAAATCATCTCTAATCTTGATTTAGAGAGTATTTTGTTGGATTTAAAGATCAATTTTAGTTTGACACATGCTTGGGTAGAGTTGTAGTTCTCTATGGGAGTTATTTAGACGCGGGGAGTTATAAGTTAATGATGGTTGTTGTATCATTTTGAGAATAAGTAAGTAGATGTTTTTTTTGTATACATCCAAAATGTTATTTGGATAGATTTTCTTCAATTATATATGAATGAAGCAAAGACACATGATATTCCCTCACTTTAATAGTGGATCATAGTAGTGAAGCAGCATGGGGCCAGGTTTTAGGGCAATTTACATTTCTCATTTTATAGAGTAAATCCATCCTTAAACAAGGTATTTTTTACTCCTTTTACATCACAAAAATAAATGGAGGTTTAGAATATTTTAGAGGTGATCTTGTGTATACACTTTAGAGTAGGATTACCATAATAGTGGAGCTATAAGACCAGAGTAATTAGTGGAATGTTTCAAGCACCAGGTTATTCAGGGTTTCAACTGGTTGGGAGACAGACTCAACTGTTTAAATTTAATTTTTATTATTTTCCTAGGGGACTTAGGATTGTTTTGTTTAATTATAGTGTACATGTGCATATTTAGAAGTTCCCATTGGTTCTAGGATATCAATGTGTCGGAGGTGGTTTGGTTCAGTGTGAGTCTTAACACCAATTTCTAGTGAGGCCATTTCAACAGTAAGGGTAGTAGATTTATACACAACCCAGAAGAGATATGGCATGTGTAGGTCAGCCTTATGATGTTACTCATCATTAAGGATTCCAACCTGAGCATGTTTGTGGGGGTGGTAGTTGACATAGAGTTTTAGTGGTTGGGAGTTTATAATTACATATTGTAGAGGATATATTCCCATAGGGGCTAGTGATCATTAGAGGTAGGGTTATTTTTCATCCATCCTTGCTTATGTGTTTTTTGATTCAGTAGATTCAAACTCTTTTTAACCTTTTCTAGTCCATTATCTTGTATAATAATTAGAGAGGATTCCATTTCCTATTAGAGCTTATTAAACTATATAGAGTCTATAATTTTTTTTATGTGTATTAGGGGCATGAAATGATTCTGAAAGAGAGTTGTGTTCTCATATGTGGTTGCCCAACATGAAATTTTATTTAGAGCAGAGTTTTTAGGTGGGAAGAAGACATGTGGATCACCTTATTACTTTAATGGATGATATGTGTATGGAATATGTTAAAACTAGGATAGTGGAGGTTCATAGTATTGTTAGTTAGTTTTTGGATGTTTTTTCTGAGGTGGTTTTGACACTTCTCTTATGGACTTGTTATGTATCTTGATGAATATAATGGTAGAAATCTCTTATGGGTCTTGGTAGTTATATCCCCATGAATGTAACTATTCGATCCATGATTTGAAGAAATAATTGGTTGTGTTTGCGCTAAAGTTGTGGTGACACTATATCATTAGGGAGTGCTTTGTGGTCTACCTTTATCACAAGAACATGAGGTATATCTTCTATTAGTATGATCTGAATTTATTGAAATGGGGGTGGATGAAGCTTCAATAGGATTATCATTTTGAGATATCCTATACCTTAAGAAATTGAAATTTTGTGCCTGAATCTTTTATTAGGAAGTTATGGAAGGATGTGGTTTAAGAGACTAGGGATGCGTAGAATGTGATGGAGGATTCAGTAGCCCTACATATAGATTTGAGGATATATTATGGTAAAGGTTTCTTATGTAAAATGATATTTCATTATTCTCTAATGTTGTAGGAGGGGGATATTTAGTTGGGAGACTCATAAGAAGAGGTGATGTGTGATCATGTGAAACATTTTTATGCTAAAAAGTGATGTTCGGAGGATGGTTACAATCAGATTATGTTTCAGGGGAGGCATTTTGTTGCATTAGTGATGCATGATAGAGTACTTAATGAGTTTCATAGATCACTATTGGTGGTACACCCATAAGTATCTAATATTTACTATGTTATTAGGATATATTTTTTATAGTCTTAGATTAAAGAGGAAATGTAAGAGTTTGTGGCTCTTAATTTGGTTTTCTAGTAGGTAATGTCTAAGCATTAGGTTACTGGTAGTTTGTTGCATCCATTAATTGTCACTGAGTGGAATTGGGATGACATGTAAATGGGGGGTTTTAACAAGATTATATCAAGATAATTGAGAATGTGATGCTATCTAGGTAATGATGGTTCAATTAAAAAAATTGGGCCACTTCATAATGATCAAGGAGTCAGTCTATTTGGATGTTTTGGAAAAGATATATATGCATGTAGTTGTGAAGATAGATGGCATTACAAGGTCTATTATTTCTATCTAATATATCCACATTACCTCATGAGTTCTAAAAGGATTGAAACATTATTTTTCAATCAATTACACTTCCACACAACGTTCTACCCTAATAAATATTGGTTGACTAAGTACACCATCTTGACGTTGGAGTATACATTGTGGGATTGTATCATGGATATCAAAAAATCAAGGGAGATGAACTATCATTTGGATGATATCTCTTAAAACAACTATTATCACTCTTCCATTTGCATAGTACCATTTGAGGATTTTTATGGGTGGACATTCCATTATCCATTTCATAGACCCGATCTTGGGGATTCATCGCTTCTCATTATTGATATTGTGAAGAGCATGATAAAGAAGGTTTAGGTTGTTGGTGAGAGGGTGAAGGTAGAAAAAGTCCATAAGAAGGCTTATAACAATAACCATAGGATGAATTTTTATTTTTGAGGTTAGAAAATATGTATTCTTGTGAGTCTCCACATAACATGGGAAACATATATTTGGAAGGATGAGTAATCTATCACCTTGGTTTTTTAGTGATTTATATGTTTTGGGGTGCTTTATAAAGGTGTATTCTAAGATAGAAATCCAACCATGTTGGGGTAGGATCCATGACGTTATCCAAATATCTCAACTCCACCAGTTTCTTGATGATTAATCACACATCATTGATGGGGGAGAGTTGGATATTGAGGATGGTTGAACATTCATGTAGAAGACAATAGAGATCTAGGATCATTGGGAGAAGGTGATGAAAGGAAAGACTGTTCATTTTGTTCATATATTGTGGATCCATGGTGGTTTAGCAGTGAGTAAATTTGAGTGTGGGATAAAAATTCATTCCCAATACCCATTTTTCTTTTGAATTTTCCTCGATCAAATTTTCTCTGATGATGTGATGCTTAGATGTTGGTATTTTATGAGATATGTTGTTTCCTTGATTATTAAATTTATGATTAAATACTAAAGAATACAAAGAGGAGAAAACATGATCCCTAATTGAGAAAAATTATAATTTAACATAATAAAAAGAATTTTTTAGAGTTTTTATTGACCATGGAGGGGATTCCATGAACTATGTTCTTAGGGATATATTGTATTATAGTTATGGTAATCAATGGTTTGTAATCAGTGGATGTTGAGATGATTATGTGTGTAACACCCCAAGATTTTATGAGATCGATTCATTTTAATTTATTTAATTTCATGTATTTTACACTACACCAAGATTAGCTTGCAATATATGCAACAAAATATTAGTTTCTAGTATACATAACAATATTCTTGGCTTTAGTTGCAAATAATTTCAAGTTCTTTGATAAAATTAATTTTATGCAACACTGCGTATAGATTTTGTTCAATGTAGAAATGAACTAAGTTTGGATTATGTTATACTCAAAACCAAAGTAATATTTAACTACACGCAACACTGACTTGGATTGCATTACATGCAAGATCAACCTTCCTCGATAGCTTGCGTTATACGTGATACTGAGTTTCACTAAACAATGATATATTATTAAAATATTATTATTTAATGGGACATAAACTAGATGTTATGAATATTATTAAACACATTTTTAATTTTATATAACATTATAATTCATCTTACAAATTTTATAGAACATGATTTGAGAACAAAATCAATTTTTCGGATAAAAGAAGTATTTTTCAAAAAATGCAGTTTTACCACCTTTTGATAGAGAACCCTTTTCAAATATATTTTTGACACCTTTATAAGTCATATTTGAAAAAAATAAACTTCTTATATATAATAAAAACATCAAAATTTACTTTGGATAATTTTTTAGTAATTTCCTGATAAAGTTCATTTTTAATGAATAGTGAAAAATACCGCATTTTAAGTCAAAACTACATTTTCATATAATTTATTTATATAGTAATATCGTAAATTTAATTGGTTTTAAAGTTTAATTGGATTATATTTTTATCATTTAATCCAATTATGGTCATTTTATGTAATTTAAATTTTAAATTGGACATAAACACCTGTCAATCTTTTGATTGTTCTTACTTATTTAAAACCCACTTTTTGGTTTTGCCAACGGGAATTAATATTAAAGTAATTACCGAAACTTCTCTAGTTTGAATTTGAAAAAATGGATTGTATATTTTGAATCATAAGATCCAAATTGTGTGAATATGTACCTTTTATTTTTGGACATTATGAATAGTAACTTCATTAATTATTTTATTTACCATTGGTAATGGGTAAATCTGGTAAATAAGGGTAAAAAAAAATATATTAATAATATTTAACTACCATAACACATGTAATAATCCTATTGGTTGATATATTTACTACCATGGTCATCCTAGGGTCTATTTGGGGACCCCATAGAACTATTTGGATGTGAATATGACATTTTATAAGAATTAATTTAAAGTAAAGAGAAATATAACATAAACTTGTATCTTATTAATAAAAAATTATTAATATGGGGTTATAAAAAATATAAATTAGAGTATAAATAATAATTTGAAATATAAAAAGATTTATTAAATCATGGTATTTTATTTATAATTTTTAGACACAAAATAAATAAATTTATTTATGACACAATGATGATGTACTGATTACCTTATTAATGAATGATTTAAATAAATGAGATAATAAATATTACAATAAATTTATTTTGAAACTTTTTATGACATCTAAGAACTTTATTTACGATTATGAGTTGTTATATTTTAATTAATTAAGTTTTTTTAAAGAATAAAGTTGTCTTGAATTTTTAAAAAGTCATGATATGAATAGTATAAAAATTGACATAAATGAGTTTTTCAAAAATAATACTATTTTATTAAATGATATAATATTCCTAAAAATATAATATTCCAAAAAATTACTTAGATAATGATGAAAATGTTATTAATGAACCCCTTTACGTTTTATTGGAATTTTATAGTAACTATATTTACCATATAATATGAATATACAAGAAGACATGGTAAGAGGTAAATTCATTAAATAAGGATTAAAGCTAAAAGATAAGATTACATCTGAGACCTAAGGTTGCCTAAAACTTATTGTTTGAGAGAATTTATAACCATCCTCATATTAAATTTTAATTAAATGATTTTTGGACCTTTGGAAATCGAAAATAATTTTGTAATAAATTAACATTTTGAGTGTTTCCTAAAGTTCCCATCTCCTCTCTAATAAAAGGGAAACTCCCCCTCTCCTATTCACTATATTTTGAGCCTTAAAGATAATATAAAACCTACCAATTTATCTTATCAACTTTCTTAGTTACATTCTAGAGGTTCTGGTCTTCTCAAAAGGCTATATTTAGTGCCCTAAGAAGAAATTTAAAGGAGGCACGTTGAGGAAGAGACAATCTCTTCTACTGATTCTTTCAAATTTCTTTCTTCTTATACTTCCTATTAATTAGTTGTTTCATTATATAGTAATAAAATTAGTATCACCAATATAATTATATGTTATTATAAATATAAAACAACACTATTTCACCTTCTATCCATCCTATGTAAAATGAAATCACTGCGTGTGCGTACGTATGACTAACAGTCTCCATACCGTGGTGGAATTTGTTCTTCACCACCACCTTACATGGATGGGTATAATGGTGAAAATAATAACTATATATTATTATTATAACATGATAATAATTATGAGAAATTATACACCATCAACTTTCATACCATTCAACAATTATGGGAACGAGATCGTCACTCATGCGTACGTATGACTTACCATCTCCACGACACGATGTGATTCATTCTCCACGTTAATCATTAAAGAATGCTTATTAAGTATATATAATAAATAATCATGAAATATATAACATAATAATTCTATTGTATTGATTTACATATATATATATATATCAATTACTTACTTCCATTAAATTTAATAAGGAAATGAAAATAACGTTCATGCGTACGTACGACCAACCGTCTTCATGAATGATGTATTCCATTTATTTTATCTATCTATCTATATATATTTATATACTGAATATATATAATATATAAATAATGTTTTACCTTCTTTAAGTTTGTAAATCATGATACGAGTAATAATATCAAGAATAAAAAATCCAAACACGTACGATAAATAAAACAGTTATTACCCAAAACATTGCATTAATGTGGAATTGACAAATAAAGCGGTAATATAAAGTCATAAGTGAATCATATATGATATAATAAATATTATTATGGTTCTGTTAAATGTTAATAATATGTTTAAACCCACTATAAAAGAGTTTCATAAACATACAAAAGAAATCATACCTAAGTTAAGGGAAAATTTTACAATCTTATTTTTATCCGAGATTGTTTATACGTAAGTGTTTACTAGGGTTATATTTATCATCAATGTCCATATTTTCTAAAATTTTTTCCTAAAAGGTTTAATACTATTCTATATATGTTTAAAGTAATTTATAACCATTTTGGACTTTTACTACATTGTATGGAAGGAATATTTCTTTCGTTTATCAAATTATGTACTTTTCAACTTTTCTAGAAAAAGTATAAGGAAAATGTATTTTTTACTTATACAAAATGAATGTATTTTTACGGTTTCATGACACATTATTTCCATGAAGCCTCCCCTATAAAATTTCAAGATTATTTTTAGCTAAATTATTTTTTCCCCTGGATATTGGGAAAGGTTTTAGGTAGGAAAAAAGGGAAGATCTTTATGGGAGATTTGAAGATCTTTCACCAAGATAGAATATTATATATCGAGTTTCCAAAGACATTAAACTAATATGTTATTTGGGAATATATTTGGGTAATGTATTAATTATTCCACAAAGGAAATGTAATTTCCATGTATTCTAAACTTGTTTCCATACATTTGGTATCAGAGTGAAGGTTTAGTAAACCTTTGGAAACTAGTATGAGAAAATATTAGTAAGATCCCTAAGAGATATTTCTAATGTATGTCTAGGTTTGTCTCTAAGCTTAAGTATAACCATATATTACAATCCTAGAATGATGATAACGATCATGAATAACCTAGGACTAAACCTATGTTATTATATATTTAAAGTACCAGCCCTTGATTATGTTCTTTTCCTTGTATGGTTTTTTCCTCTCACACTATTCTTTTTGGGTTTTAGATGATGGATGGAACCCGAAGGAACTGTGTTAATGATCAATACATCGGGAAATGCAATTATTATCCTCCGGAACAAAAGAATGTTATGGTATATTGAATTAAAAATATTACTTCCATACTTACACAAGATATGAATCATTTTGGACTTCCAAATGAGCATATAAGGGAACAACATTCAGTTGAGTCCTTCATGAGGAAACACCCAACTTCTTTCAGTGGGTCTTATGATCCACTTTTTGCTGAACAATGGATCAGTACCATTGAGAAGATATTTTCCATACTTCACTGTTTGGAACATGAAAAAGTAATTTTGGATATCTATCAATTATAAGGTGAAGCAAACTAGTGGTGGAATCTAATTAAGAATACAAGGTAGCAAGATGAAATTGAATCCATTGAATGGGATGAAATCAAGAACATATTTTTCAATAAGTTATTCCAACATATTATTCAAAAAAATATAAAAAATGGGTTTCTTGAGCTTAAGTAAAAGGATGATGAATCTGTTGGTACATATGAGGAGAATTTTAGAAGACTTTCAAGGTATGCTTCTGGCTTTATCATCCAACCTGAAAGTAAAGTTGATCGATTATTCAGTGGATTAAAACTTAGTATTTGAAGGGAATTAGCTATAAGAGACTTCAGTAGCTATGAAGTGATTTTGTGTTGTTCTATCAAGGTATAACTTAAATTTAGAGTTACATATCCATCTCATGGTTTTGATAAGAAATGAAAGATGGAGTTCAAGGGAAAATCTCTAAACAATCGTGAAAAGAAGATGAATGTTTCTTTATGCTCAAAGTGTGGAAAGAAGCATGGGGGAGATTGTTTATACACAAGTGATTAATGGGAGTATATTTATCATCCATTTCCATGTTTTAAAAAAAATTAATAATTTTTTTACTGTTCTTATATTTGTTTAAAGTCATTTTTACCCATTTTTAAATTTTACTACATGGTATGGAAGGAATATTTCTTTTGTTTACCATACGATGCACTTTTCAACTTTTGCGGCAAAAGTACAAGGAGAATGTTTTTTTAACTTATAAAACATGAATGGATTTTTATAGTTTAATGATACCTTATTACCATGAATCTTCCTCTAAATGATTTTAGGATTATTTTCAACTAAATTATTTCTATTAAAATTGTGTGGCATTTTGATAAAGGAAAACATTTTTGAAGAATAAAGGTTATTTTCCTTAGGAAATAATTTCGAGTGTTTTATCAAAAATATTATCCTTCTAAGATGAAAATATTTTAATATTATTATATTTTCCTATTATTACTATGATTTTATTTTGTTATAATGATTATGATGGAATTATGTTTAATAGACCAATTTTATTTCATGGGTTATGTTATCCTGAAGGTTTTCATTTTTTCTTGGAACATGTAAGAATGACTTCATTATGAGATGGGTGAGACCTATATCTCCCTACAATGCATTGGGTAGAGATTTATATCTCATGATATAGACATGAATGGAATGGAAAGTTAATACAGTTCAGTAATACATGGATGGAACAGTAAGTAAACCCGGTTTAGTAATGGTTTTTGTACACTATGATTGTCCTGGAAGCAATGCCTTGGCTACTATGGAAATAGTATTATGTGATTATTAGTTCACAAAAATTACATGTTTTATGAAAATTATATTATATCATTGTCAATGTTCTTTTATGATCTATTCATTAAGTACTGCCAAGATTTATTTCATGACTCAATATTTTGATGTTTAAATTTTATGTTCACTTTTTTACGTTCAAATTTTTATGGTTTGTTTTATGTTCTCTATGTTTACCCTTACTGAGTATTTGAGCTCACACTTTTTATGTTTTATTTTACCTAGGATATAAAAAGGGTTTTAGGTAGCAAAACAATAGGGGAATATTTTTATGGGAGATGCTGAGGGTCATTCACCAAGTTATAATATTATATTAAGAGTTTCCAAAAACACTAAACTAATACAGTATTTGGGAATATATTTGTGTAATGTATTAATTATTCTACAAAATAAATTTAATGTCCATGTATGTCAAGCTTGGGTATTTAATGTTGGCATTAGATAAAAGGTTTAGTCAACCTCTGTAAATTAGGATGCAGAAACTTTAGTGAGATCCCTAGAGATATTTATAAGGAATATCTAGGGATGTACCTCAGGTTAGGTATAACTATAACTTATAGCCCTAGAATTATTTTAATGATAATGAATAACTTAGGAATAAAAATAAGATGTTAGATATTGAAAGTACCCTCCCTTTATTATGTTGTTTTCCTAGTATGATTTTTTCTTATCATACTATTTTTTTTGGGGTTTAGACGATGGATGTAACCTGAAAGAACTATGTTAATGATAAATGCATTGAGAAATGAAATGATTGTCCTCCTTAACAACAAAATTTTAGGGTAGATTGAATGAAAAATCTTATTTATATACTTAAAAAAGATATGAATCATTCTAGACTTCCAAATGATCCTAGAAGGGAACAAAATTCTATTGAGTCCTTCATGAGGAAAAATACACATTATTTAAATGGATCTTCTGATCCACTTGTTGGTGAAAAATGGATCAGTACCATTGAGAAGGTATTTTCAATCCTTAGTTATTTAGAATATGAAAAATTTATTTTGGCTATCTATCGATTAGAAGGTGAAGCAGACCAATGGTGGACTCTAATTAATAATACAAGGAAGAAAGATGAAATTTAATCCATGGAATGGGATGAGTTTAAGAAATTATTTTTCAATAAGTAAATCCCTCATATTTTTCTAATAAAGATGTAAAAGGGGTTCCTTGAGCTTTAGAAAAAGGATGATGAATATGTTGGTACATACGAGGCGAATTTTACAATACCTTCAAGGTATGATTATAACATTATCATCAAACAAAAAAGTAAATTTGATCAATTATTCAGTGGCTTAAAACCAAGTCTTCGAAGGAAATTACTATAAGATACTTCAGTAGCTACGAAGAGATTGAGTTTTGTGCTGTCAAGGTAGAACTTGAAGTTGGTGTTACATATCCATCTCAGGGTTTTGACAAGAAACTAAATATGGAGTTCAAGGGAAAATCTAAAAACAATGGTGAAAAGAAGATGAATGTTTTATAATGCTCAATGTGTGGAAAGATGTGTGGTGGAGATTGTCTTAAAGGGACTATAAAATATTTTATGTGTGTAAAATAAGATCATCAAGTAGTTGAGTTCTGAAGTAATGGAAAAGGTAACTAATTATGTGAATAGAGAAAAGACTATAGAGAACACACCACCAACACTTCAATGCTACAAGTGCTAGTAAATGGGGCATTATGCTAAACTATTCCCTAATCCAAGAGTTAATGATGATCAATGTCAGAAACCTCTTAAGGAAAAAAAGTGAAGTCACATGTGATCACTATCAGAGATGTTGAGTATGAAAATGATATGGTGGAATGATTAAGTGTTTATGTGATGAGATTGCAAAATAGTGTTGTGGAATCTCATTTATAGTATTATGTAACATTGGAATATCAATGTACTGGTTTATTGAGGTTTTCAAAAATTATATGGTGCCAGTTACCATGAAAAGTGATAAGAATATTTTTGGAATGAAAATCTTATGCAATAATGAAGGGATAAGGAGATAATGAGATGTTTGATAGTATTAATGTTCTCATGACTTATATAAGGACAAAATGATATCATGGTTTGAGTATATATAATTTTTTGTACTTTTGGTACATGGAAAATAGTTAATTTTAATATAATTCATGTTTTCAATAATTTTATATGGCAATTTATGTTATTATCATGTTTAAATAGAATAAATGATTAAGGTATTCACATTTTAGGAATGTGATAACCAAGAACTACCAAATGAGATACAAGAGACGAATGTTAAGTCAATTTAGTCCACCTCCTTCTAAAGTTTTATATTTTCAGTTTTTGGATAGATTGTAATGTTATCCATTAATGGATAGTATAAGTTATATTCTGGTTGAAGTTAGATAAGTTAATGTATTATCTCACTATAGGTGGCCTTATAAATATTTGATAACTTGTTATAAACTTATTTGTTGAGACAGATGGAATGACCTATCATTCTAACGAATGATCTTCTAACACTATAAGAATAACATTTTAAGCTTTATTTCATTAAATAAGATATGAATTGTGAATTGTTCAGGGAACAACCAACAGTGAGATTGTACTAAAATCATGTAAGTATTTCTCATCATGAAAAATTCATCAACTTTATGAAAAAGATATTGAGTTTTTTTTATCCTAGTACCTTTTTATCTGATGTGTCATATAGTCCCTTATGTCATCACAAATTTATTTATTTCTGGTAGTTAACTTTCTCCAAACCTTATTTTCTATAACTTTGTATCAAAACCTGATGGTTAGATTTCTCTTTCATATCAATGTTTTTACTTCCCACATATATTCTCTTATGTGGAATCCTAGTGATGAGTTACTTTAGGTTACCATTATGTTTATAAAATCCTTATTAAAATGAAGTTTTGGTCTAGATTTTTACTAGGTGGGTTTCTATGGAAAAAACGTTCAAGAAGTAAATGATTTATAACCCTGATGAATTTTGTGGGCGAAATTCATTTTTAGGGGGGTAGAATGTGACAACCCAAGCTTTTATGAGATATTTTCTTTTTTAATTTATTTTATGTAGTGTGTTTTACACTACGCTAATATTATCTTGCACTATATGCAAAACCATATTAGCTTGTAGTATATGAAACAATATTCTTGGCTTGTGTTGCACACAATTTCATATTATTTTGATAGAATTTTTTTCACTAAACACTGATTATAGATTTTGTTCAATGTATAAATAATCTAAGTTTGGATTACGTTATATGAAACACCAAAATATGTTTGAACTATACACAATACTAACGTTTCTTGCATTACACACAAGTGTGACCTTCCTCGATAGCTTGCATTGTACCCGATACCGAGTTTCACTAAACAATGATATATTATTAAAATATTATTATTTAATGGGATATAAACATGTCGTTATGACTAGTATTAACCAAATTTTGAATTTTATAAAACATTATAATTCATCTTACACATTTTCTAGAACATGATATGAGAACAAAATCAATTTTTTCGGATAAAAGAAGTATTTTAAAAAAAATGCAGTTTTACCACCTTTTAATGGAAAACCATTTTTAAATATAGTTTTTGACACCATTATAAGTTCTATTTGAAAACGTAAACTTATTCTTTATAATCATAACATGAAAATTTACTTTGGATAAATTTTTGGTATTTTTTTGATAATGTTAATTTTTTAATGATTAATGAAAATACCGTATTTTATTTCAAAATTACCTTTTTCATCTAATATATTTATATAGTTAGTTTGTACTTTTAAATTGATTTAAATTGTAATTGGATTATTTTTTTTATCATTTAATACAATTTTGGTCATTGTAAGTAATTTCACTTTTAAATTGGACATAAAAAATATCAATCTTTTGATAGTTATTACTTCTAAAAAACCCATTTTTTGGTTTTGAGAATGAGAATTGCAGTTAAATTAATTACTAAAACTTTGGTGTTTTGAATTTAAAAAAATTTATTCTATGTTTGGAATAATAAGGTCAAAATTTTGTGAATATGTACCTTTTTATTTTGAGACATTATGAATAGTAACTTGAGTAATTATTTTATTTACCATTGTTAAAGGGTAAATCAGGTAAATAAGGGTAAATAAAATAATATTATAATAATATTAAACTACCTTAACACTTGTACTGATCCTATTGGATGATATATTTCCTACCATGGGCATCCTGGGGTCTATTTTGGGAACCTATGAAACCCTTTGGATATGAAAATGACACTTTATAAGAATTAATTTAAAGTAAAGAGAAATATGACATAAACATGTATCTTTTTAATAAAACAATTTTAATATGGGGTTATACATAAGATAAATTTGTGTATAAATAATAATTTGAAATATAAAATAATTATTACACCATGGTATTTTATTTATAATTTTTAGACACCAAATAAATAAATTTATTTATGACACAATGATGATGCATTGATTACCTTATTAATGAATGATTTAAATAAATGAGATAATTAATATTACAATAAATTTATTTAGAAACTTTTTATGCCACCCAAGAAGTTTATGGATGAATATGACTTGTTATATTTGAATTAATGATGTTTTTTTGGAATAATAAAGTTGTTATGGATTTTTAAAAAGTCATGATATGAATAGTATAAAAATTGACATAAATGAGTTTAAAAAAATACTATTTTATTAAATGATATAATAGTCCTAAAAATATAATATTCAGACATAATGATAAAAATGTCATTAAGTAACCAATTTATGTTTTATTGAAATTTTATAGTAACTATACACCGTATAATATAAATATACAAGAAGAATGGTAAGAGTTAAATTAGTTAACTAAGGATTTAAGATAAAAGATAAGGTTAATTTTGAGACCTAAGCTTGTATAAAACCTATTAGTTAATCGGATTTCGGAAAATAATCATCTTAACTTCTAATTAAATGAGTTTTTTACCTTTTTAAACCGAAAATAAGTTTCTAATAAATTAATAGTTTGAGTGTTTCCTAAAGTTCCCCTCTCCTCTCTAATAAAAGAGAAACTTCTAATTCTTATATTAAATCCATTTTGAGCCTTAAAGATCAGATAAACCCTAAAAATTTCTCTTATTAACTTTTCTAGTTACATTCTAGAGGTTCTGGTCTTCTCAAAAGACCAACTCTAGTGCCTTAAGAGGAAATTTAAAGGAGGTAATTCGAGGAAGTGTTAATCTCTTTTACTTATTCATTCAAATTTATTTCCTCTTATACATCCTATTAGTTAGTTGGTTCATTATAATGTAATAAAATTAGTATCACCCATATAATGATATGTTATTATAAATATGAAACATGACTATTTTACCTTCTATCTATCCTATGAAAAATAAAATCACTACGCATGTGTACGTACGAGTTACCGTCTCCATACCGTGGTGTAATATATTTTACCAACCACCTTACTTGGATGGGTATAATGGTGGAAATAATAACTATATATTATTATTATAATGTGATACTAATTCTGAGATATCATACACCATCGACTTTAATACCATTCAATAATTATGGGAACGAGATCGTCGCTCGTGCGTATGTATGACTTATTGTCTCCATGAAGTGATGAGATCCATTATCCATGTTAACCATTCAAGAATGGTTATAATGTATATATAATAAATAATCATGAAATATATAACATAATAATTACACTATATATATATATATAAATTACCTACTTCCATTCAATTAAATAAGGAAACGAAAACAGCGTTCATGCATTCGTACGTCCTACCATCCCCATGAAAGGTGTATTCCATTTATTTTATCTATCTATTATATATGTATATATATATATATTATATACAGAATAAATATAATATATAAATCATTTTTAGATTCTAGAAGTATTTAAATCATGATATAAGTAATTATATCAATAATAACTATTCAAAACACGTATGATAAATAAAAAGATTATTACCCAAAACATTGTATTAACATGGAATTGACAAATGAAAAGGTAATATAAAGTCATAAGTGAATCATATATGATATCATAAATATTATAATGGTTATGTTACAAGTTAATAATATGATTAAACCCACTATATAGGAGTTTCAGAAACCTACTGAAGAAATTAGACCTAAGGTAAGGGATAATTTTGCAATCTCATTTTTATCCGAGATTGTTTATATGTAAGTGTTTACTGGGGGTATATTTATCATCAATGTCCATGATTTCTTATTTTTTTTTCATAAAATGTTTACTATTCTTCAATGTATTTTTAAAGTTATTTTTACCTATTTTTCACTTTTACTACATTGTATGGAAGGAATCATTCTTTTGTTTACCATACGATGCAGTTTTTGACTTTTCTGGGAAAAGTACGGGGAGAATGTATTTTTAACTTATATGAAATGAATTGATTTATATGATTTTATGACACCTTATGTACTTGAATCCTCCTATACATAATTTATTTATTATTTTCAACTATATTCTTTTCTTTTAATATTTTGTGGCATTTTGAGAAAGGAAAACGTTTTTGAAGAAGAAAGGATATTTTCCCCAGGAATTAATTTCAAGTGTTTTATCATAATTATTTTACATATAAGATGAAGATTGTTTAATAGGATTATATTTTCCTATTATTAATATGATTTGACCATGTTATAATTTTCATGATGGAATGATTTTTAATAGGCCCATTTTATTTCATGGGTTATTCTATGGTGAATGTTTTAATTTTTTCGTGGTACATGTAAGAATGATTCCATTATGAGATGAGTGGGACCTATATCTACCTCCAATGAAATGGGTAAAGATTTATATCCCATTTTATAGACATGAATTGAATGGCAAGTAAATCTGGTTTAGTAATACATGGATAGAATAGTAAGTAATCCTGGTTCAGTAATAGACTTTGTCCACTAGGATGGTCTTGGCAGCAATACCTTGGCTACTCTGGAAATCATATTATGTGCTAATTAGTTTGACAAAATTACATGTTTTTTGACAATTATATTGTATCATGGTTAATGTTCATTTATGATCTATGCCTTACATACTGTCCAGATTTATTTCATGAATCAATATTTTGATGTTTAAACATTATGTTCATGTTTTTACGTTCAAATATTTATGGTTTGTTTTATGTTCTCCACGTTTAACCTTAATGAGAATTTAAGATCATAGTTTTTATGTTTTATTTTCCCCAGGATATAAATAATGGTTTTAGGTAGGAAAAAAAGAAAAGATCTTTGTGGGCGATGTGGAAGATCATTCGCCAAGTTAGAAGATTATGTTCTGAGTTTCCAAAGACACTAAAATAATTTGGTATTTGGGCATATATTTTTTGTAATGTATTAATTATTACACAAAATTAATGTAATTTAAATGTATGTTAAGCTTGGTTATTTATAGTTGGTATCAAATCTTAGGTTTATTAAACATTTGGAAACTAGTATGCGAATCTTTAGTAGGATTCCTAGAGATATTTCTAAGGCATGTCTAGGTATGCCCCTAAGGAAAAGTATAACTATATATTATAGTCCTAGAATTATGGTAACGATCATGAATAACCTAGGATTAAACCTAAGATATTAGAGATTGAATGTACCCCCTCTTGATTATGTTGTTTTTCTAGTATGATTTTTCCTCTCACACTATTCTTTTTGGGTTTTAGATGATGGCTGGAACCCGAAGGAAATGTGTTAATGATCAATGCACTGAGAAATGCAATGATTTTCCTTATGAACAACCAAATGTTAAGGGATATTGAATGAAAAATATTTTTTCTATAATTACACAAGATATGAATCATTTTGGACTTCCAAATGAGCATATAAGGGAACAAACTTCTGTTGAGTCCTTCATGTGGCAACATCCACCTTTTTTCAGTGGGTATTATGATCCAGTTGTTGGTGAATAATGGATCAGAACCATTGAAAATATATTTTCCATCACTCTATATTTGGAATATGAAAAAGTAACTTTGGCTTTCTATTGATTAGAAGGTGAAGAAACTTAGTGGTGGAATCTTATTAAGAATACAGGGTAGCAAGATGAAATTGAATCCATAGAATGGGATGAATTCAAGAACTTATTTTTTAAAAATTTATTCCCTCGTATTATGCAAAAAAAATATAGAAAAGGATTTCCATTATCTTAAGTAAAAGGATGATAATTTTGTTGGTACATACAGGGTGAATTTTACAAGACTTTCAAGGTATGATTCTCGCTTTATCATCTAACCTGGAAGTAAAGTTGATCGATTCTTCATTGGCTTAAAACCAAGTCTTCAAAGAGAATTAGCTATAAGAGAATTCAGTAGCTATGAAGAGATTTTGTGTTGTGATATCAAGGTAGAACTTGAAATTTTTGTTACATATCCATATCATAGTTTTGATAAGAAATGAAAGATGGAGTTCAAGGGAAAATCTAAAAAAAAACGGTGAAAAGAAGATGTATGTTTCTTTATGCTCAATGTGTGGAATGAATCATGGTGGAGATTGTCCTAAAGGGACTAGAAAATGATTTAAGTGAGTAAAATAAGGTCATAAAGTAGTTTTGTGATGAATTAATGGGAAAAGGTTGCTAATTATGTGAATAGAGGAAATACTACAGATAATGAACCACCAACACTTCAATGATAAAATTTAAAGCAAATGGGGCATTATGCTAACCAACACCCTAATCCAAGGGTTAATGATGACCAATGTAAAAAACCTCTTAAGGAAAAAAGATAAAGTGAAGTCACATGTGATCACTATTGGTGATTTTGAGTATGATAATGATGTAGTGGAATTATTAAGTGTCTATGTAATGGAATTCCAAAATAGTGTTGTGGAATATCATTAATAGTATTATGAAATATTGGAATATCTATGTATTGGTTTATTGTGGTTTTCAATAATTATATGGTACTAGTAACCATGAAAAGTGATTGAAATATTTTTAGAAAGGACATGATATGCACATAATGATGGGATAAATAGATAATGAGATGTTTGATAGTATTAATGAACTCATGAATGATATAAGGACAAAGTGATATCATTATTTGAGTATATAATTTTTTTATATTTTTGGTTCATGGAAAGAGTTAATTTTTATAGAATGCATGTTTTCAATAAGTTTCTATATTAATTCATGTTATTATAATGTTTAAAGAGAATACATGATTATATTATTCACATGTTTGGAATGTGACAACCAAGAACTGCTAAATGAGATATGAGAGATAATGGGGAAACAAAAATGGGGAGCTTGTACTAAAATCATGTTAGTATTTATCCACTTGTAAAAATTCATCAACTTTAGGAATGAGATCTTGAAACCAAAAATGCTATCCTAGAACCTTCTTATCTGATGAGTCAGATGGTCCCTCAAATCATCACCAATTTATATATTTTTGGTAGTTAACTTTCCCCAAACCTTATTCTCTATCACTCTCCATCAGAACTTGATGTTTAGATTTCTCTTCCATATCTACATTTTCATGTCCCACCTATGTTCTCCTATGTTGAAACCTAATGATGGGTTACTTTGGGTAACTTTTATGTTTCTAACATTCCTTATTAAAATAATGTTATATTATCCTCTTTTATGATGTGGGTCTCCATGAAAGAAACATTCAATTATTAAATGATTTAAAACCCTGAAAAATTTTGAGGGTGAAATTCATTTTAAGGGGGTAGAATGTAACACCTAGATATTTTATCAGATAGATTATTTTTAATTTATTTGATTTTGTGTGCTGTACATGACACTATTATTAGCTTGTGTTATACACAACACCATATTAGCTTTCAATATACACAACATTATTCTTGACTTGTGTTGCAAACAATTTCAAGTTCTTTTGATAGAATTCATTTCACACAACCCTGAGTATAGATTTTGTTCAACTAATAAATGAACTATGTTTGTATTATCTTATATAAAAAATAAATGAATCTTTAACTACACACAACTCTAACTTTTCTTTCATTACACGTAAGGGAGACCTTCCTCGATAGTTTGCATTGTACGCGATACCGAGTTTCCCTAAACAATGATATATTATTAAAATATTATTTTTTAGTGTGATATAAACTAGCCTTTATGTATAATATTAACCACATTTTTAATTTTATTTAATATTATAATTCATCTTACACATTTTCGAGAACATGATATTTGAAGAAAATCAATTTTTCAGATAAAAACAGAATTAAAAAAAAACACAGTTTTACTGCCTTTTGATGGATAACCCTTTTAAATATATTTTTTGACACATTTATAAGTTATATTTAAAAAAATAAACTAATTATTTATAAGTGGAACATAGAAATGTACTTTGGATAATTTTTTGATAATTTTCTCATAATGTTCATTTTTTAATGAATAGTGAAAAATACCACATTTTAAGTCAAAACTGCATTTTCATCTAATTTATTCATATAGTAATATTGTAATTTTCCTTGGTTTTAAAGTTTAATTGTATTATATTTTTATAATTTAATCCAATTTTGGTAATTTTATGTAAATTCAATTTTAAATTGGATATAAACACATTTCAATCTTTTGATAGTTATTATTTCTTGAAAACCCGCTTTTTAGTTTTGAAAACCGGAATTAATATAAAATTAATTATTAAAACTTCTGTTCTTTGAATTTGGAAAAATGGATTACATATTTTGAATTATAATGTCCTGAATTCTATTATTAAGTACCTTTTATTTTGGTACATTATGTATAGTAACTTCAATAATTATTATTTTTACCATTGTTAAAGGGTAAATCGAGAAAATAAGAGTAAAAATAATTATATTAAAATAATATTAAACTACCATAACACATGTTATATTAATATTATATGAGATATTTCTGACCATGGACATCCTTGGGTCAATTTTGGGACCCCATGGAACCATTTTGAGGTCAAAATGTCATTTTAAAAATTAATTTAAAATAAAGAGAAATATGACATAAACTTGTATCTTCTTAATAAAAAATTTTAATATGGTGTCATACATAAGATAAATTATACTATAAATATTAATTATAAATATAACAAGATTTCCTATATTATGGTATTTTATTTATAATTTTTGGACACAAAATAAATTTATTTATTTATGACACAATGATAATGTAGTGATCACCTTATTGATGAATGATTTAAATAAATGAGATAATAAATACTACAGTATATTTATTTTGAATCTTTTTATGCCATACATGAATTTTATATATTATTGTTACTTGTTATCTCTGAATTAATTAAGTTTTTTTAGAAATAATCATGTTGTTATGGATTTTTAAAAAGTCATGATATGAATAGTATAAAAATTGACATAAATGAGTTTTTAAAACAAATACTATTTTATTAAATTCTATAATAGTCCTAAAAATATCATATTCAGCCACATTACTTTGATAATGTTTAAAATGTCATTAATTAACCACTTGAGGTTCTATCTTCATTTCATAGTAACTAAATTAACCATATAGTATGAATATACAAGAAGACATGGTAAGAGTTAAATTAGTTAACTAAGGGTTAAATCTAAAAGATAAGGTTAAATTTGAGACATAAAATTGTATAAAACATATTGGTTGGTAGTATTTCGAACAATAGTTGTCGTAACTTTGAATTATATGAGTGTTGGACATTTTGAAACTGAAAAATATTTTGTAATAAATTAATATTTTGAGAGTTTCCTAAAATTCCCCTCTCATATCTTTTAAAAGGGAACCTCCTCCCTCCCCTATTCACTCCATTTTATGAGTTAAAAATCATCCAAAATCTACTCATTTATCTTATAAACTTCCCTTGATTAATTCTAGAAATTTTGGTCTTATCAAAAGACCAACTCTAGTGCCCTTCGAGGAAATTTAAAGGAGGCACGTCGAGGAAGAGATAATCTCTTCTACTGATTCTTTCAAATTTGATTCCTCTTATACTTTACCTTAATTAGTTGTTTAATTATAAAGTAATAACATCAATATCACTAATATAATTACATGTTATTATAAATATAAAATAACACTATTTCACCTTCTATCCATCCTACTAAAAATGAAATTACCGCGCGTGCGTACGTACGACTTACCGTCCCCACGACTTAGTGTAATTTGTTTTTCACCACTAAGTTACTTGGATGGATATAATGGTGGAAATAATAACTATATATGATTATTATAACATGATACTAATTATGAGATATTGTACACCATATAATTCAATACCATTAAATAATTATTGGAATGATATCGTCCCTCGTGCGTTTGTACGACTTACAGTCTCCAGGACGTGATGAGATTCATTCTCCACGTTAACCATTAAAGAATGATTATAAAGTATATTTAATAAATATTCATGTAATATATGACATAATAATTCTACTGTATTTATGTATATATATGTATATATTACATTTACTTAGTTCTATTCAATTTTATAAGGAAACAAAAATAGCATTCATGTATACATACGACCTACCGTCCCCATAAACGGTGTATTCCATTTCTTTTATCTATCTATTATTTATATTTATATTTATATACTGAAAATATATATTATAGAAATTATTTTTTACATTCTATAAGTAATTAAATCATGATATAAGTAATAATATCAATAATAACAATTCAAAACACGTACGATAAATAAATCGATTATTACCCAAAAACATTGCTTTAACATGGAGTTGAAAAATTAACGGGTAATATAGAGTCCTAAGTGAATCAATTATAATATCATAAATATTATTATGGTTATTTTAAAAGTTAATAATATGTTTAAACCCACTATATTGAAGTTTCTGACACTTATAGAAGAAATCATACCTAAGGTAAGGGATAATCTTGCAATCTCATTTTTATCCGAGATTGTTTATACGTAAGTGTTTCCTGGGAGTATATTTACCATCCATGTACATGATTTCTAAAAATGTTTTCATATAATTTTTACTATACTGATATATATGTTTAATGTCATTTTAACCCATTTTTTACATTTACTACATGGTATGGAAGACATCTTTTTTTGTTTACCATACAATGTACTTTTTGAATTTTTCGACAAAATTACGAGGATAATGTTTTTTTAACTTATAAAGCATGAAGGGATTTTTATAGTTTCATGAAACCTTATTTCCATGAATATTCCTCTAAATTATTTCAATATTATTTTCAACTAAATTATTTTCTTTTAAAATTTTGTGGAATTTTGAGAAAGGAAAATGTTTTTGAAGAATAAAGAATATTTTCTTTAGGAATTAATTTCAAGTGTTTTATAAAACATATTATCCACATAGATGACACTATTTTAATAGGATTATATTTCCCTATTATTTCTATGATTTGATTGTGTTATAACAATTTAGATGGAATGATATTTAATCGACCCATTTTATTTCATGGGTTATGTTATGGTGAATGGTGTCAATTTTTCATGGAACATGTAAGAATGATTTCATTATGATATGGGTGGGACCTATATCTACCTCCAATTAATTAGGTAAATATTTATATCTCATGATATAGAAATAAATGGAATGGAATGTTAATCTGGTTCAGTAATACATGGATGGAATGGTAAGTAAACCCAATTTTTTAATGGACATTTTCCACTATGATGGTCTTGAAAGCGATGCCTTGGCTATTATGGAAATAATATTATTTTCTTATTAGTTCTACAAAATTACATGTTTTATGAAAATGATATTATATTATGGTTAATGTTCCTTTATGATCTATTCCTTACATACTAACAAGATTTATTTCATGACTCAATATTTTGATGTTTAAACATTATGTTCATGTTTTTACATTCCAATGTTTATGGTTTGTTTTATGTTCTCCATGTATACCATTACTGAGCATTTGAGCTCGCCCTTTTTATGTTTTCTTTTCCCTAGGATATAAAGAAAGGTTTTAGTTAGGAAAAAAGGGGAAGATCTTTATGGGAGATATTGAAGATCTTTCACCAAGTCAGAATATTATATTCTAAGATTCTAAAGACACAAAACTAATAAAGTATTTTGGAATATAGTTGTTTAATCTATTAAGTATTAAGAAAATTTTTTTTATGTCCATGTATGTCAATATTGAGTATTTAAAGTTGGTAACAAAGAAAAGGTCTAGTTAACCTTTAGAAATTAGGATACAAAAACTTTAGTGAGATCTCTAGAGATATTTATATGGTATATCTAGGGATGTCTCTAAGGTTAAGTATAACTTTAACTTATCATCCTAGAATTTTGGTAATGATCATAAATAACCTAGGATTAAAACTATGATGTTAGATATTTAAAGTACTCCCCCTTGATTATGTTTTTTTCCTAGTATGATTTTTTCCTCTCACACTATTCTTTTTGGGTTTTAGACGATGAATGGAACCTGAAAGAACCCTGTTAATGATCAATGCACTGATAAATTCAATGATTTTCCTCCTAAACAACCATATGTTATGGTATATTAAATGAAAAATATTATTCTTATACTTACACAAGCTATGAATCATTCTGGAATTCCAAATGAGCATATAAGGGAATGACATTCTGTTGAGTCCTTCATAAAAAAATGTCCAACTTTTTAGTGGATCTTCTGATCAACTTGTTAATGAACAATGGATCAATACCATTGAAAATGTATTTTCAATACTTCTCTCTTTGGAACTTGAAAAATTCATATTGGTTATCTATCAATTAGAAGGTGAAGCATACTGGTGGTGGACTCTAATTAAGTAAGATGAATTTGAATACCGAGAATGGGATGAGTTCAAGGACTTGTTTTTAAATATGTACTTCCATCATATTCTTCTAACAAATATTGAAAAAAAGTTCTGATAAGAAACTAATGATGGAGTTCAAGGGAAAATCTCAAAACAATGGTGGAAATAAGATGACTGTTTTCTTATGCTCAAAGTGTGGAAAGAAGCGTGGTGGAGATTGCCTTAAAGGGGCTATAAAATGTTTTTAGTGTGTAAAATAAGGTCATTGAGTAGTTTAGTGACGAATTATTGGTAAAAAGGTAGCTAATGATGTGAATATATAAAATACTATAGGGAACACACCACCAACACTTGAATGCTACAAGTGAAAGGAAATGGGGCATTATGATAACCAATTCCCTAATCCAAGTGTTAATGATGATCGATGTCTGAAACCTCTTAAGGAAAAAGAAAAAGTGAAGTCACATGTGATAACTATTGGTGATGTAGAGTACGATAATAATGTGGTGGAATGATTATGTTTTTATTTGATGGGATTCCAAAATAGTGTTGTGGAATCTCATTTATAGTATTATGATATATTGGAATATATATTTATTGGTCTCTTGTGGTTTTCAATAATTATCTGGTACTAGTAACCATGAAAAGTTATTGAAATATTTTTGGAATGAACATGATATGCACATAATGAAGGGATTAGGAGATAATGAGATGTTTGTTAGTATTAATGAGCTCATGACTGATATAAGGATAGAGTGATATCGTGGTTTGAGTATATATAATCTTTGGTATTTATGGTGCGTGGAAAGAGTAAATTTTGATGGAATTAATTTTTTCACTAAGGTTCTTTGGTAATTCATGTTATTATAATGTTTAAAGAGAATACATGATTAAGGTATTAACATGTTTTAATTTTGACAACCACGATCTTCCAAATAATATATGGGAGAAAAATGTTAAGTTGATTTAGTTCACCTCCTTCTAAAGTTTTATATTTTTAGTCTTTGGAAGGATTGTAATTTTATAAATTTATGGATAGTATAATTTATATTCCAGTTAAAGTTAGTTATATTAATTTATTATCTCACTATAGGTAGCCTTATACATATTTGATAACCTATTCTAAACTTTTATTGAGACAGATGGAATGACCTATTATTCTAACAAATGATCTGCTAACAGTACAAGAATAACATATTCTGCTTCATTTGTTTAAATAAGATATGAAGTGTCAACTATTGAGGGAATTACCATTGGTGAGAGTATACTAAAATCATGTAAGTATTTCCCTTCATATAAAAATTAATCAACTTTAGGAAAAATATCTTAAACCAAAAATGTTAGTCTAGTACCTTCTTATCTGATGAGTAAGATGGTACCTTAAATCATTACAAATTCAGGTATTTCTAGTAGTTAAATTTCTATAAACCTTATTCTCTATCACTATCCATCAGAACATGATGGTTAGATTTCTCTTTCATATCCACGATTTCACTTCCCACCTATGTTCTCCTATGTGGAAACCCAGTGATGAGTTACTTTGGGTAATCATTATGTTTCTAACATTCCTTATTAAAATGAAATTTTAGTATATATTTTTACAATTTGGGTTTCCATGAAAGAAACTTTCAAGTAATAAATGATTTATGACCCTGAACAATTTTGATGTAGAAATTTATTTTAAGGGGGGTAGAATGTAACACCCCAAGATTTTATGAGATATATTATTTTTAAATTTCTTTTATGTCATGTGTTGTACACTACACTATGATTAACTTTCTCTATATGAAACACTATATTAGATTGCAGTATATAAAACAATATTCTTGGCTTGTGTTGCACAAATTTCAAGTTATTTTGATATAATTTATTTCACGCAACATTGAGTATAGATTTTGTTCAATGTATAAATGAACTAAGTTTTTATTATGTTATACTCCACACAAAAGTAATCTTGAACTACATATAACACTTAATTGTCTTGCATTACATGCAAGAGCAGCCTTCCTCGATAGCTTGTGTTGTACGTGATACCGAGTTTCACTAAAAAATGATATATTATTAAAATATTATTTTTTAATGGGATATAAACTCATCTTTAAGAATAGTGTTAACAAAATTTTTAATTTTATATAACATTAGAATTCATCTTACACATTTTCTAGAACATAATATGGGAACAAAATCAATTTTTTTGGATAAAAGTAGTATTTTTCAAAAAATGTAGTTTTACAGCCCTTTGAAAGAAAACCCTTTTTGAATATAGTTTTTTACACCTTTATAATTTCTATTTGAAAAAATAAACTTCCTCTTTATAAGAAAACATAAAAATTTACATTGGATAAATTTTTGATAATTTTCTGATAAAGGTCATTTTTTAATGAATAGTGAGAATACCGTATTTTACATAAAAATTACATTTTCATCTAATTTATTTACATAGATATATTGTAATTTCAATTGGTTTTAAAGTGTAATTGGATTATATTTTTATCTTTTAATCTAATTTTGTTCATTGTATGTAATTTCACTTTTATATTGGACATAAATAAATGTCGATCTTTTGATAGATATTACTTCTTAAAAACCCACTTTTTGGTTTTGAGAATGAGAATTGAAGTTAAATTAATTACTGAAACTTATATGTTTTCAATTTGGAAAAATGGATTCCATATTTGGAATCATAATGTCCAATTTTTTTTTTAATATTTACCTTTTATTTTTGGACATTATGAATAGTAACTTCAGTACTTATTTTATTTACCATTGTTAATGGTTAAATATGGTAAATAAGGGCAAACAAAATAAAAATATAATAATATTAAACTACCCTAAAACATGTCCTAATCCTATTGTATTAGATATCTCCGAACATGGTCATCCTTGTGTCAATTTTGGGACCTCATGGAACCATTTGGATGTGAAATATTAAACGAACTTGTATCTTCTTAATAATGCAATTTTAATATGGGGTTATACATAAGATACATTTGGATATAAATATTAATTATAAATATAACAATATTTAATACATCATGGTGTTTTATTTATAAATTTTATACACCAAATAAATAATTTTCTTTATGAAAAAATGATGATGTAGTGATTGCCTTATTAATGAATGATTTAAATAGATGAGATAATAAATATTACAATAAATTTATTTATTTTTAACTTTTTATGCCATATAAGAATTTTATATATGATTATAACTTGTTTTATTTTAATTAATGATGTTTTTTTGAAAGGATCATGTTTTTATATATTTTTCAAAAGGAATGATATGAATAGTATAAAAGTTGACATAAATGAGTTTTTAAAACAAATACTATTTTATTAAATGATATAATAGTCATAAAAATCTAAGATTCAACCAAATGACTTATATAATGTTGAAAATGTCATTAATTAACTAATTGAGGTTCGTTTGGCATTTTATAGTAAATATAACAACCGTATAGTATGAATATACAAGAAGACATGGGAAGAGTTAAATTAGTTAGCTAAGCGTTAAAGCTAAATGATAAGATTAATTTGAAACCTAAACCTGTATAAAACCTATTGATCTGGCATTTCATGAAGAA
The DNA here is from genome assembly GCA_963277665.1 of Viscum album. Taxonomy (NCBI): domain Eukaryota; kingdom Viridiplantae; phylum Streptophyta; class Magnoliopsida; order Santalales; family Viscaceae; genus Viscum; species Viscum album. The sequence continues at coordinate 1,001,820,187 of OY728135.1, forward strand.
TCTACACCCTGCAAAATTCTGTTACTGCTGTCAATTTTTCCAGACAACACAAGCGTGATTGCATTCCATTGGATTTTGCAAGAAGATTTCAATGGTGACCCAAGAATTGGGGTTGATGCTTGCTGAGCTGTTTCTCCCTCTCAGGGATGACTTATAGGTTTTTCTTGGCATTTTCTCTTCCTATTAATTTTTCTCTTAGTGGTACAAACTCATTGTACCTCGTGTAATCACCTGAACTTTAATTTTTGTTAATAAATTTTCATGAGGATGAGTTTTAACTCATTCATCGAGCCTTCCTAGGTATAATTAAATGAGTTTTGGACATTTTGAAACCATAAATAATTTGGTAATAAATTAATATTTTGAGAGTTTCCTAAAGTGTCCCTCTGCTCTCATATAAAAGGGAACCCCCTCCCTCTACAATTTACTCAATTTTAATCCTTCAAACTCATCCAACCCCTATCCATTTCTCTTATAAACTTCTATAGTTACATTATATAGATTTTGGTCTTCTCAAAAGACCAACTCTTGTGGCTTAAGAGGAAATTTAAAGGAGGCATGTCAAGGAAGAGGTAACCTCTTCTACCGATTTTTTAAAATTTCTTTCTTCTTCTATATACTATTCGTTAATTTTTTAATTATAAAGTAATAAAATATGTATCAATAATATAATTTTATTTTATTATAAATATGAAAGAACACTATTTCACCTTCTATCTATCCTATGAAAAATGTAATCACCGTGCGTGCGTACGTACAACTTACCATCTCAATGCCGTGGTGTAATCTATTTTTCACCACCACCTTACTTGGATGTGTATAATGGTGGAAATAGTAAAAATATATAATTATTATAAAATTATAATAATTATTATATATTATACACCATACAATTAAATACCATTAAACAATTATGGGAATGGTATCGTCGCTCGTTCGTACGTATGGCTTATCGTATCTACGAAATGATGAGATTCATTCTCCATGTTAACCATTAAAGAATGATTATAAATTATATATCATAAATAATCATGAAATATATGACATAATTTTTATACTGGATTTATGTGTATATATATATATTATTTACTTCCTTCCATTCAATTTAATAAGGAAATGAAAACAACGTTCATGCGTACGTACAGCCTACCCTCTCCATGAACGATATATTCCATTTCTTTTATATATCTATTATATATATATATATATTTATATAATGAATATATATAATATATAAATCATGTTTTACATTATTGATGTAATTAAATAATGATATAAGTAATAATATCAAGAATAAAAATTCAAAACACATACGATAAATAAAACGATTATTACCTAAAACGTTGATTTAACATAGAGTTGACAAATGAACGGGTAATATAAAGTCATAAGTGAATCATATATGATATCATAAATATTATTATGGTTCTGTTATAAGTTAATAATATGTTTAAACCCACTATATATTAGTTTTGGACACATACGAAAGAAATCATACCTAACGTAAGTGATAATTTTGCAATCTCACTTTTATCTGAGATTGTTTATACATAAGTGTTTACTAAGGATATATTTATCATCCATGTCCATGTTTTCTAAAAACGTTTTCATAAAATGTTTACTATTATTCTATGTATATTTAAATTTATTTTTACCCATTTTTTACTTTTTCTACATGGTATGGATGGAATATTTATTTTGTTTTCCACACTATGTACTTTTCGACTTTTCCGGAAAAAGTTCGAGGAGAATTTTTTTTTAACTTATATGGAATGAATGGATTTTTATAGTTTCATGAAACCTTATTTCCATGAATATTCCTCTACATGATTTCAAGATTATTTTCAACTAAATTATTTTCTTTTAAAATTCTGTGGCATTTTGAGAAGGGAAAACATTTTTTATGAAAAAAAGGATATTTTCCTCAGGAATTAATTTCAAGTGTTTATCAAAATTATTTTCTATCCAAGATGAATCTATTTTATTTGGATTATTTTTCCTTATTATTACTATTATTGAATTGCATTATAATGATTATGATAGAATGATGTTTAATAGACCAATTTTATTTCATAGGTTATACTATGGTGAATGTTTTAATTTTTTCATGGCACGTGTAAGAATGATTTCATTATGAGATGAGTGAGACCTATATCTCCCTCCAATTCTGTCACGAACCGTCCTTGGGGCCCGTGTCGTGACTACCCCAAGCCTGCCTTCCATAGGCCAGAGGTTGGCGACTACCACCAAGGCATAAATCCTAGAAAAAGGGAAGGAATTGCCTTTGTAAAGTAAACCACAAACACCATAGAGTAAGTAGGTAGAAGTAAACACTATGTAAAAACTGGTACAACAGTAAGTGTGGAAAAGTAAGTGGGCCAGAATACAAACCCAAACTGAAAGTAAAGTACAACTGGAAAGGGAAAACAAAAACTGAAAAGTAAAGACTCAACGTCGAGCTTCCCACTGGAAATCCCACCTGAAGGGTGGGTACATAAATCCTCCACTGCTCCTCGGGTCCAGCCGACCGCTCCGAGTACGTCCCGCCCAGTGGTCCACCTCCAGGTACAGTCCTGCTCCGCAAGCCTCCACCCCGATCCGCGCTGTCCGTCTTCTGCAACCAACACAATGTAGTGTGGGCATAGCCCGTGCAGGGGTGAGTATAAGCTACTTAGTAGGGATCCCAAGACCCCCGAAGGTCTCCCAGAATCCACAAAGGATAATCCACATAGTAAAGATACAATCACAAAGTAACATCCGACACCGCTTAGGTATATGCCCATAAATATACCTAAGTAATCAATTCTCGTTCGGCTCCAACATCTGAGCCCATGTACAACCTAGTCCACACAGGAAAGCAAAACATAAATCCACACAGGATAGCACAACATAATCCACAAAGGAAAGAAAAACAGGATTCAGCTCACACAGGATACTTCTTGAATGACGATAGAGATGATCAGATATATCAATTGATTCATCTAAGCCATCGGACCCACAAAGGATCGATAGGTACTAACCCCCGCAATGACCCACAAAAGATCTGACCCACGCAGGATCGATAGGTAACTATCCCCCGCAATGACCCACAAAGGATATGACCCACACAGGATCGATAAGTAACTAACCCCCGCAAAGACCCACACAGGATCAGACCCACACATGATCTGTAGGCGCTGGCCCACACAGGACCACTGAGCGCTGACCCACACAGGATCGGACCCACACAGGATCTGTAGCACTGACCCACGTAGGATCGCTGAGTGTTGTAGTCGTCGTCGAATCCACTGAGGATCTCTACACAGTCGTCGTCGTTGCAGTAGCAGTCGCAGCCAGCTCTAGGGTTCCCGCACACAGCAAGCTCGTTCGGGAGGGTCCACTCCACGAGCCGAGAGGATGATACATCAACTAACACAAAGTCTAGAGTTTATGTATCCAAAAGTTCCATATTGACAATAGGAACTCAACGTCGCAGACGGCGCGTCAATCGGACGCCCGGTCTGAGAGTTATTGGCCTTTTCATCCCAGGGGCCTGGTTGGTTTTTAAGTCAAAACCAACCCGACCGTACTCCACCTGCATCCAAACCTCGGGTGGAGTAAGCCAAAATATCCATCTCACATAGAGGAATCGAACAGAATTGACGGTACGTCGATCGAACGTCCGGAGTTCAAGATATGAGCGGTTCTACTCCAAGGGCCCGGTTGGTTTCGTGTACGAACCAACCCGGCGGAACCCAAAGTATTCATAAACCTTGAGTGTAATATACCGAAACGACCGTCTCGATCCAAGGATCGTACCTCTATTGACGATGTGTTGATCAGAGGCCCGTAGCTCAAGATACAAGCAAAAGATCAAAAAGGGTCTGAAAACGGGGGGTATGGGCCCGGACCGACCCGACCCAACCCTCCCTGGGTCGGCCCGAACCGGATTGATCCGACCCGGGTCCGGGTCCGACCCGACCGGCACGGCCCGGCCCGGCCAGGGTGGCCCGACCCGGCCTGGGTGCGACCCGGCCCGGCCGGCGCGGGCGCGGCCCGGCCGCTGGGGTCTGCTCGGCCAGTTACGGCCGAGCGGCGCGGGGGTGCGCTTCCCCCGCGTGAAGGAAAGCCGCGACCCCGAGTGGGGCCACTCTGTGTCACCGGACACGGTGCAAGGCCGCGTCCCTTCTTCCACGGTCCCGCGCGGCCGCGGCGGGTCTTCTCGGCGGCGCGCCGGGTGCCGCCGCGTCCTAGCGGCCAGCCGCCTCCTCCGGCCGCCAGCGCCGGCTGGGTGTTCCGCGGACCACCGGACGCACTCCGGTGGTCCGATTTGCGCACGGTCATTGCCAGTGTTCGTCCCGGTACTCGTTCTTCACCGTAAAGCCTTTAAAATTAACTTGTGGCACCGTTTTTCATCGCCTGCGAATCCACGCATCAACGAAAAACTGTGGAGGGTTGTCGGGCTGTGTTTGTTTGGCCCGCACCCTCCGCGTTAGGTGATAACAATTGGAAATAACAATCAACCCATGAAAAACATAACAAGGCTCAATTTTAATAAATTAAAATTGAAATTTGATTCGGGCTCTTTGTTCTGGAAGAAACAACCATGGGAATAAATATTATTCTCAAATAAAACCCCTACCTCGTAGCTGTCATCGGACGACATTTCTTCTCGGAATTGACCGTTGCGGAAGAAGAGGATCGTCGTGTCGCGGGAGGGCGTCGCGTCGTCGCGGAAGGGTGTCGCATTGTCATGAAAAGGCATCGCGTCGACGATATCTGAGGTTTAAAGAAAACACACAGATTTAATTTCACGAATTAAATCCATATTAGGGATAAAATCCACAAAGTAATTTAAAAGATTTGAAAACTGCACCTCAAGCAGTTGATCAAAGATTTGTCGCGGGGAAAGAACGTCGCGGAAGAAGCGTCGTGGAAGGAGAATCGTCGGCGTCGCAGAACACGGCGTCACATCGTTGATCTCCGAGGGTTCGACATTCTTCGCGTTCTTCGTGTTCTTCACGTTCTTCACGTTCTTCGCGAGGAGGATGAAGGTACAGATTATCCAAATCCTCTCAACAATCAACCCTTCAACAAAAGAAAAATGTGTTGGTCTTATTTTATTATTACGCCAACAGTTTGAAAACATGTTAAGAAACGAACCATTAATTCGGTGAATTAATTGTAATGACTTAACTGCCCATTTAATAGGAGGGTTGAAGAGTTTTATAAAATGCTCTATTTGACTTTCATTAAAGAGGAGTTTTCGCGGGTGCGTTACTTAGAGGAAAAAAAACGGTGATGTTCATGCAGTCCCCACCTCACAAATATCCTACCAAGAGGGTAGGATATTTTGGATTACACCCTATCTGCTTCAATTTAGCTCAAGTGGCTTTAAGTGGCTTTTAAGTGGATTTAAGTGAAATAAAAAAAATGTTGTCGCACCACTTTATTTTATTTTATTCACTTAACCCCAAATACTAAAAAACCACACCCGAGCAAACGCAACTCTGGAAGAGGCGTTTCTAAGAAAATACCGGCTCTGCGATTCCATCTGTACCCTTAGAATTTGATTCCGAGCACCGGTTCAGAAGTTAGAAAAACCCGCTCGTTTGTTCACTGAACGTACCTGAGACAAACTTCGGAAAATGATTCCGGGAACACCGGGCCTCAGAATCAGGTGCCGTCAGAAACTGCGTTCTTGTAAAATTCCAAAGAAAATTAAGAAAAAAATTTCCTTGAAATTTATAGGTCTTTACATCACTCCCACCTCATGTATTTACGTCCCCTTAAAGATACATCATAAACTAGGGAAACAAATGTGGGTACTGAGCACGCATCTGAGCCTCCCGCTCCCAAGTGTTCTCCTAGAGGTTCCTGTGCTGCCATCTGACATGCACAAGAGGAATCGACCATCCACATAGGACCCGCTCCTGTCAATCCTCGATCTCCACTGGGACCTCCGCAAAAGTCGCCCCATCATCAACGTCCTACTCCCCATGGTCAATGATATGTATCGGGTCGTGCACATATCTCCGCAGCTGAGATACGTGGAAGACATCGTGCACCCAGTGCAACTGAGGTGGTGGATCCAGGCAATAAGCCACCTCGCCAATCCTATTGAGGATGTGGAATGGTCTGATGAAGCGTGGAGATAGCTTGCTGCCTCAGCCAAATCTCCGAAAACCACGTCGAGGTGAGACACGCAAGAAAACGTGGTCACCATCCTTGAACTCTAGTGGCCTCCGCCTCCTGTCAGCGTAAGACTTCTGCCAGCTCTGAGCTGTCCTCATCCGCTCCGGGATGACCTGGACCTTCTCTATCGTGGCCCGGACCATCTCTGGTCCCACAAGTGCTGACTCCCCAGGGTCTGTCCAGCACAAAGGAGATCTGCATGGTCGGTCGTACAACGCCTCGTACGGTGCCATCCCGATGGTGGAGTGGTAGATATTGTTGTACGCGAACTCCACCAAGAGTAGGTGGTCCTCCCAGCTATGACCAAAGTCCAGGAAACATGCACGGAGCATGTCCTCGAGAGTCTGAATGATCCTCTCCATCTGACCATCCGTCTAAGGGTGAAAGGCGGTGCTCAGACGTAGCCGCGTCCCAAACGCCTCCTGCAACCCCTTCCAAAGCCGGGAAATAAAGCGAGCATCTCGATCGGAGATTATGGATGATGGCACACCGTGATGTCGTACAATCTCCTGAACATAGAGTCGTCCCAAGCTCTCCACTGAGCCCTGATCTCTGATGGGTAATAAGTGAGCCGACTTGGTGAGTCGGTCGACAATCACCCAGATAGAGTCGTGACCTCTGGAAGTGCGTGGAAGTCCAGTCACGAAGTCCATAGATATCCCGTCCCACTTCCACTCCAGGTCCTCCAAGGGATGTACCAAGCCTGCTGGTACCTGATGCTCCACCTTCACCTGCTGGCAGGTGAGGAATCGAGAAACGAACTCTCCCACAACCTTCTTCATGCCCGGCCACCAGTTCTGCCGTCTGAGATCCTGGTACATCTTCGTCACTCTAGGATGTACCACTAAAGGAGAAGTGTGAAACTCTCTCAGCACATCCTCCCGTAAGGCAACTAGTACCAAGGTACGTCCTCTGAAAAGGACGTCGTGCTCTGCTCCAAAGGAGAAACCATCAGGTGCCTGACCTGAGGATATCTGTGCATGCCGCATCTCACAGTCAGTGTCCCCACGCTGTGCCTCTCTGAGCCGCAGCAGTAGTGGAGGGGTGACTATGAGAGACTAAAGGAAGGATACTCCATCTCTATCCACGAAGGATATCTGCAAAGCAGCTAGCTACTCTGTCGCCTCCTCGAGTAGCTGAATGTCCATCCTCCTGCTGAGAGCATCGGCTACCACGTTCCCCTTCCCAGGAGTATAGACTATCTCAAAGTCATAGTCCTGGAGGAACTCGAGCCATCGCTGCTGTCTCAAGTTCAGGTCCTTCTGAGAGAAGATGTACCTGAGACTCTGATGGTCAGAAAAGACTGTAAATCGCTCGCCCATCAGATAGTGTCGCCATGTCTTCAGAGCGAATACCACTGCTGCTAACTCCAGGTCATGGGTAGCGTAGTTCTGTTCATGCGGCCTCAACTGATGTGATCCATAGGCGATCACCGCCCTCTCCTGCATCAGGACACATCCAAGTCTGGTCCCTGATGCATCATAGTAGACTACGTACCCTACTCCCTCTTCAGGCAACCTCAAGATAGGTGCGCTGGTCAATCTCTATCTCAGCTCCTAGAAGCCTACTAACATCTGTCTGACCACACAAAGGGTTTTCCCTTCTTCGTCAAAGCTGAGAGTGGTTCCGCAACTCTGGAGAAGTCTGGCACAAATCTCTGATAGTATCCAGCTAGTCCCAAGAAACTCCGTATCTCCGTCACGCTTCTGGGTGGCTCCCAAGCTAGCACTTCCCCGATCTTCGCAGGATCCACTGCAACTCCCACCTCAGAGATGACATGTCCCAAGAAGTGCACCTCACTTATCCAGAACTGACACTTCGAGAGCTTTCCATAAAGCTGGTGCTCTCGGAGTTTGTCCAGTACAACTTGCAAGTGGTAGGCGTGCTCCTCCTCAGTCATCAAGTATATCAAAATGTCGTCGATGAAGACCATGACAAATCGATCAAGGTATGGCTGAAAGATCATGTTCATGAGGCCCATGACCACTTCTGGATCATTGGTTACGCCAAAGGGAATAACCAAGAACTCATAGTGGCCATACCGACATTTGAAGGTCGTTTTCTGCACGTCATCGTCCCGAACTCTGAGCTGATGATAGCCTGACCTGAGGTCTATCTTCGAGAACCACCGTGATCCCTTGAGATGATCGAAGAGGTCATCAATCCTCAGTAGTGGATACTTATTCCTCACTGTCACCTGATTCAGACGACGATAGTCGACACAAAGTCGCAAGCTCCCGTCCGACTTCTTGGTGAACAATATCAGGGAAGCCCAGGGTGAAACACTGGGTCGGATGAATCCCTTGCCCTGCAAATCCTCCAACTGTAACCGTAGCTCTCGAAGCTCGGCGGGAGCCATCCGATATGATGGAGTGGATATCGGGGCTGTCTTGGGGTAAAGATCGATATAAAAGTCTACCTCTCTGCGAGGAGGTAGTCCTGGAACGTCGTCGGGAAAGTCATCCGCATACTGATCCACCACTGCAGGAAAACTAGGAATCCGCACGTCAACTGCTCCTAGGATGAGGCTAGCCAACTGATGAGTGATGGGCTGTCCTCTCCTCTGCGTAAGTCCATCCTGTGCTATGAAGGCTCCCTTCTCGCCGGTGAAGGTGAACCTTCTCCCGTCGGTGCGTACACATCACACCTTGCGCCTAATATATTCAATCTGTGCATGGACTGTAGATAACTAATCTATGCCCAAGATGACGTCCTAAGGCCTCAACGCCGCTACAAGAAGATCCCAGCCGAAGCTCTCGCCTGCTAGAGTAGCCTCACACTACCAGCACTAGTGCGTAATCGTCGAGTCTGCTCCCGTAGGAGTCTCTAGCTGTAAGGATTGAGCAAATGGCTCTGTTGCAATCTTCAAGCTCCGAACTAGGGCAGCGGCTATGAAAGAGTGACTCGCTCCTTTGTCTATAAGAACTGCAGCAGGGGTGGAATAGACACAGATAGTAACTCGAATCATATTGGGCGCGCCGTGGTCATAGGCCTCCGCTGCCTGGAGCTATGCCTGTCTCTGCCCGCCAGCTCCCCGTGGCCGGGGTGGACCTCCTGGTGGTGGTGGTGGTGGAGCCTCAAAGCGTCGCCCACCACCTGCTACTCGGCCAGCTCCTCTGACTCGTCCGACTCCTCCCTGCGGACCACCACGGTCGACCCTGTGCCTCTGCCTGGGTGGCCCCTCAACCGTCTGCTACACCTCGGCACGGTTGGTCCGGAAGTCACGAGCCATGTGGCCCTGCCCGCCACATGTGTAGCACTGCCTGCCTCTCGAAAGATTGGCTCCACGTTGTGTGCCCCGCACTACTAAGAAAGTGTCCTGAGATCGTCTGCCTGAGGGTCTGGTCTGCCTGGACACCTGAGTCATCCATCGACTGCCTGCTGAAGATGAATCTACTATGTGCCGCCCCGCGGTAGGTCCCACCGCTGGTGTAGACTCAACAAGAAAGCTCTCGATCAAAAGGGCACGCTCCAGTACTCCTGCCTGAGTCAGAATGCTGAGGGAGATCAGCGATGCCCTGATCTCATGCCTCAATCCATGCTCAAAGGTCCAGGCTTGGAAGAACGGGTCCCGTACCATGTCTGTCGAGTAGCGCGATAGATCGGTAAATCTCACCGAGTACTGGGCGACCGTCAAGCTGCCCTGCCGCAGCTGAAGATTCTCTTGGATGCGCACCGCACGGAGGGTGGATGGGACGAACTCTGAGTGGAATAGGCCCTAAAATTATGTCTAGAAAAGAGATGCCTCATCGTTCACCTGAAGCATAAAGCTCCACCATCGGCTTGCTGCCGCGTGCAGTAGGCTCGCTGCGAGGATCACCATGAGGTCTGCTGGTGTCCTCACTAACCGGAAAACTTGCACCACTGCCTCCAGCCAGTCCTCGGCTGCCTGGGGGTCCATCTCCCCCTGGAACCTGGGTGTTCACTGGCGCTAGAACTCATGTAGAGAACTAAGGCAACGTGCATCGTCAGCGGCTGGGGCTGGAAGCATTGGTGGCTCGGCGGGTAGAGGTACCGCCGGTGCCTCTGCTGTCAAAGGGACATGTACCGAAGCCTCGTCGCTCGGCGGGCTGTCGTCACGCTCAACTCTCCGAACCATAGCTGGCTACCGTCATGGGGCCATCCTGAAAAGGAAACAGATGCACCATGGTCAGAACAGTATACCTGGTGAACTGGAACAAAGTAATCACAAAGAAAACTTGAAACACACACACAATCAATGTTTTCGTGCATTAAGTCGGAAATCAGAAGTTAGGGTCCTGGTGTACGGATACGTCAGCCGCCGCACCAACACTGGACTCCCTGGACTGATAACCACGCCCAATATGATAAACACTATTGCTTCACATAGAAAATGATCAAAGTCTGCGGTAGAATCGAACTCCTCGGATACTAATTTGTCACGACCCGTCCTCGGGGCCCGTTCCGTGACTACCCCAAGCCCACCTTCCATAGGCCAGGGGATGACGACTAGCACCAAGGCATAAATCCTAGAAAAATGGAAGGCATTGCCTTTGTAAAGTAAACCACAAACACCACAGAGCAAGAAGGTAGAAGTAAACACTAAGTAAAAACCGGTACAATATTAAGTGCGGAAAAGTAAGTGGGCCAGAATAAAAACCCAAACTGAAAGTAATGTACAACTGGAAAGGGAAAACAAAAACTGAAAAGTAAAGCTGCAACGTCGAGCTTCCCACTGGAAATCCCACCTGAAGGGTGGGTACAGAAAGCCTCCACTGCTCCTTGGGTCCAGCCAACCGCTCCGAGTACGTCCCGCCCAGTAGTCCACCTCCAGGTACCATCCTGCTTTGCAAGCCTCCACCCCGATCATCCCTGTCCGTCTTCTGCAACCAACACAACGTAGTGCGGGCATAGCCCGTGCAGGGGTGAGTATAAGCTACTCAGTAGGGACCTCGAGACCCCCGAAGGTCTCCTAGAATCCTCAAAGGATAATCCACAAAGGAAAGATACAATCACGAAGTAACATCCGACACTGCTTAGGTATATGCCCATACATATACCTAAGTCATAAATTCTCGTTCGGCTCCAACATCCGAGGCCAAGTACAACCCAGTCCACACAGGAAAGCAAAACATAAATCCACATAGGATAGCACAACACAATCCACAAAGGATAGAAAAACCGGATTCAGATCACACAAGATACTTCTTGAATGATGATAGAGATGATTAGATATATCTACTGATTCATCCAAGCCGTCGGACCCACAAAGGATCGATAGGTACTAACCCCCGCAATGACCCACAAAGAATTTGACCCACACAGGATCAGTAGGAAACTAACCCACGCAATGACCCACGAAGGATCTGACCCACACAAGATCGATAGGAAACTAACCCCCGCAAAGTCCCACATTGGACCAGACCCACACAGGATCTGTAGGCGCTGGCCCACACAAGACCGCTGAGCGCTAACCCACACAGGATCGCACCCACACAGGATCTGTAGCATTGACCCACGTAGGATCGCTGAGTGCTGTAGTCGTCATCTAATCCACTGAGGATCTCTGCACAGTCGTCGTCGTCGTCGTCGCAGTAACAGTCGCAACCAGCTCTAGGGTTCCCGCACACAACAAGCTCGTTCGGGAGGGTCCGCTCCGCGAGCTGAGAGGATGATACATCAACTGACACACAGTCTAGAGTTGATGTATCCAAAAGTTCCATATCAACAATGAGAACTCAACGTCACAGACGGTGTGTCAATCGGACGCCCGGTCTGAGAGTTATTGGCTTTTCCGTCCCAGGGGACCAGTTGGTTTTTAAGTCAAAACCAACACGACCGTACTCCACCTACATCCAAACCTCAGGTGGAGTAAGCCAAAAGATCCTTCTCACATAGAGGAATCCAACAGAATCGACGACACGTCGATCGGACGTCCGGAGTTCAAGATATGAGCGTTTTCGCTCCGAGGGCCCGATTGGTTTCGTGTACGAACCGAACTGGCTGAACCCAAAGTATTCCAAACCCTTGATTGTAGTATACCTAAATGACCCTCTTGATCCGAGGATCGCAACGCCACTGAAGGCGCATCGATCGGAGGCCCGTAGCTCATGATACGGGCAAAAGAATGAAAAGGGTCCGAAAACGGGGGGTATGGGCCCGGACCGACCCGACCTGGACGCGACCCGGCCTGGCCGGTGTGGGCGCGGCCTGGCCGCTGGGGTCGGGTCAGCCAGTCACGGTCGAGCGGCGCGGGGGTGCGCTGCCCCCGCGTGAAGGAATGCCACGACCTCGCGTGGGGCCACTCTGTGTCACCGGACGCGGTGCAAGGCCACGTCCCTTCCTCCGCGATCCCGCGCGGCCGCGGGACCGGCTAGCGCCACCACGTCCTGGCGCCCGGCCGCTGCCGGCGAGGCGCGCCGGTGGGGGGTTTCGCGGACCACCGGACGCGCTCCAGTGGTCCGATTTGCGCGTGGTCTTCGCCAGTGTTCATCCCGGGACTCGTTCTTCACTGTAAAGCCTTTAAAATTAACTTGAGGCCCTATTTGTCATCGCCTGCCAATCCGCGCATCAACGAAAAACTGCGGAGGGTTGGCGGGCCATGTTTGTTTGGCCCACACACTCCGCGTTAGGTGATAACAATTGGGAATAACAATCAACCCATGAAAAACATAACAAGGCACAATTTTAATAAATTAAAATTGAACATTTATTCGGGCTCTTTGTTTTGGAAGAAACAACCATGGGAATAAATATTATTCTCAAATAAAACCCCTACCTCGTAGCTATCGTCAGACGAGAGTTTTTCGCAGAATTGACCGTCGTGGAAGAAGAGGATCATCGCGTCACGGGAGAGCATCGCGTCGTCGCGGAAGGGCGTCGCGTCGTCGCGGAAGGGAATCGCGTCGACGATCTACGAGGTTTAATGAAAACACACGGATTTAATTTCACGAATTAAATCCATGTTAAGGATAAAATCCAAAAAAGAAATTTAAAAGATTTGAAAACTCCTACCTCAAGCAGTTGATCAAAGATTTGTCGCGGGGAAAGAACGTCGCAGAAGAAGCGTCGTGGAAGGAGAATCGTCAGTGTTGCGGAACACAACGTCGCATCGTCGATCTCTGAGGGTTCGGCATTCTTCGCATTCTTTGCGTTCTTCGAGTTCTTTGCGAGGAGGATGAAGGTACAGATTCTCAAAATCCTCTCAACAATCAACCCGTCAACAAAAGAAAAAGCTGTTGGTCTTATTTTATTATTACGCCAACAGTTTGAAAACATGTTAATAAACTAACCATTAATTCGGTGAATTAATGGTAACGAATTAAATGTCCATTTAATAGGAGCGTTTAATTTTTTTAGAAAATGCTCTAGTTGACTTTCATTAAAGAGGAGTTTTCGCGGGTGCGTTACTTAGAAGAAAAGAAACGGTGGGGTTCGTGCGGGCCCCACCTCACAAATATCCTACCAAGAGGGTAGGATATTTTGGATTGCACCCTATCCGCTTCAAATTAGCTCAAGTGGATTTAAGCGGCTTTTATGTGGCTTTAAGTGAAATAAAAATAAAGTTGTCGCACCACTTTATTTTATTTTATTCACTTAACCCCAAAAACTAAAAAACCACACCCGAGCAAACACAACTCCGGAAGAGGCATTTCTAAGTAAATACAGGTGCTGCAATTCTATCGCTTCCCTCGGAATTTGATTCCGAGCATCGGTTCAAAAGTTAGAAAAACCTGCTCGTTCGTTCACTGAACGTACCCGAGCCAAACTTCGGAAAATGATTCCGGGCACACCTGGCCTCGGAATCAGGTGCCATCCGAAATTGCGTTCTTGTAAAATTACAAATAAAATTAATTAAAAAATTTCCTTGAAATTTACCTGTCTTTACAAATTCACTTGGTAAATATTTACATCTCATGATATTGACATGAATGGAATGGAAAGTAAATCCAGTTCAGTAATACATGGTTGGAATGGTATGTAAACCCGGTAAAATAATGTACTTTTCCCACTGTGATGTTCTTGGCTGAAATACCATGGATACTACAAAAATCATATTATGTGATTATTAGTTTTACAAAAATTTCATGTTTTATTCCAATGCTATTCTATCATTGTTAATGTTCCTTTATGATATATTCCTTACGTACTGCCAAGATTTATTTCATGATTCAAGATTTTGATCTTTAAACTTTATGTTCATGGTTTTATGTTCAAATGTTTACGGTTGGTTTTATGTTCTCCATGTTTACCCTTACTGAGTATTTGAGCTCACCCTTTTTATATTTTATTTTCCCCAGGATATAAAGAAATGTTTATGGTAGGAAAATAAAAGAGGAAGATCTTTATGGGAGATGTTGAAGATCTTTCACAAAGTTAGAAGATTATATTCCAAGTTTCCGAAGACACTAAACTAATATGGTCCTTGGGCATATATTTGTGTAATGTATTAAGTGTTCAGAAAAATAAATGTAATGTACATGTATGTCAATATTGGGTCTTTATATTGTGGATGGTTATGCAGATGGGAGATGGTTAGATGTCGGTATGATATGGTGATGTGAATGGATGTGAGAGTAAAGTGACATGAGGTTGTTGTGGTGGTTTAGTTATGTGGTGTGTTTGGTGAATGATCTTGGTTGGGTTTAGTGAGTTTGGTTGGTGGTGTAGTTGTGTTTGAGATATAACGAGATAATTGTGAGTTATATTGAGGTGTGGATATTTAGAGATTACCCCATATCTTTTGAGTTTGTTTTGGTTCCCTAGTATGAGAATAGTTTGATAAGTATTTTTTATAATGACCCAAACCATCTAACCCATTAAATTGTTGGAATTCTTGTGGTAGAGGTGTCTAGATGAGGTTCTTAGAAGTTATAGTTCTAAATAATGGTTGTTATGTAGTGTGGTTCATGGGGCAGTTTTATAATAGGGGCCACTGTTTCATAGTGAGGCTGACTGTGGCATAGGTTGTTGTGTTCTAAGATAGCGTAGGTGATGGATCTAGTTAGTAGCTAGGGGAGGAGTTTTGTGATACTTTCATTTTTGGTGGTAGATACAAAATAATAATGGATATTGTGGCATGGAGTCCTTGTGTGTGTTTGGGGAGTTTCTCCAATTTTTGGGTGTAACTTCACTGTGGAGATGAGCTATAGAATAACCCCTTCATAGTCGATAGGTCCTACAGCATAGAGGGCCTAGCTGCACCATGGACCATTTTTTGGTTTTTAGGGGCCTGCGGTGAAGTGTATCTTTATACACCATGGAGTTTCCCCTTATTTCCAAAGTTTTTATTATTAGAATATCCACAGTTATCAGATCCACATTTGATATCACTGTTTAAACATTATACCTTTCATTACCCTATAGAACTCCCAATTTTTGGAAAATCTTTAGTGTGGTTGTAGGTGCTGCACTAGGGTGTAGTGTCTTACACGCTACTTATAAATTATAATACCCCCTTGAATCCTATATTTTATCAAAAATTTATCTTATTTAATTGGATACACAAGTGAATTCTGAGGAGATACATCTCCCCCCTTTCAATAGATTTGATTCCTGACCCTTAGAGATCGATCTGTTATTGTTTTTGGTAACTCCCCTATTGCCCTCCCCTATTTTCCTTCTGAATCTTTATATCAAAAAAGTTTTTATCATGATAAATCTCTTATTTTGGTATTGTTTCATTATTATAAAGATATAATTGATGTTCTATTTTCTGCTAAGGTTTTTCTTATTCATTGTGGTGCTTGGTGGAGGCATCCCTCTTATTAAATTTTTTTTTCAAAAGATTTAAATGTTTCACTGAGGTAGGTGATACTTTGTTTATTATCTAGTTACATAAGTGGGAGGGGATAATTATTATTTTCTATCTTATTTTAAAATGTTATGTAGTATCTTAATTAATATAATTATTTTTTAATATGAAAATTCAAAGGGGAATGTGAAAATTCATATATTTTACTAGTTCTGATATTATTCGATATCATTATTTTAGATACTTAAATACTTTTTGAAAATTGTTGTATTTTTTTGATTTGTTTTCTTTGTTTTTGTTGTTCCATTTAAGACTTATTGTGAGGTTATTTAGTATAACCAAAAATGGAAATTGGATTAGAACTTATATCTGGTTAATAAAATTATTACACAAAGGAATTATGTTTTATTTGAGAATTCCCATTAAATAAATAAGTTGATGTGATGGAAAATACCCTTTCTAAATATGAAATATGATATGAATATGTGATGTGAAAAGTGTTGTGATGTGTGGATTTGATGTGAGGGGGTGATGTGAGAGGGTGATGTGTGGGGAGGGTATGATGAGACATTTTGAAATTAAGAAGATGTGATTGGATACGGTTATGATGTGGAATTTGTGTTGTGGAAAGTGTCTACATTTTTAAAAAAAGTGAAAATGTGGGTTTTATTGGATTGAAAATTGGTTAATAAAGATGTTTTGTTTTGTGTTTTAGTGTGTGTCATGCTAGTGTCATAAGAAGTAATTGAATTAAAAGTAAGAGATGGATTGAAATTTAAAGGGTTCAAATGGTTAATGAATGTTTGAAATAATATTGGAAGTGTACTTAAAATTAGAGGATGATGGAATTCCAATTAAATAGGAAGAAAATAATTAAATTAATTGGTTAATTAAATTAATTTGTTTGGAAATGGAAAATCTTGTAAATGGTTAATTTGAATTGGGAAGTGGAATGTGGAATGTGGATTGTGTCTTGTTTATGTGTCATTGTTCATTTTTTGGAGACATCAAAAGTGAAGAGGATATGAGGGGATGTGGTGATGTTATGATTTGGGATGAAAATATTGATGAAAACCCATAGGATAAGCCTGTGTGCTATGATATTATATATTAATTTTATATCCTTTTGTTTCCAAAAGACACCCACTTTTGTCGATAACCTTGGACTAAAAACTTACTATTTGGGTTTTTTTCCAAATATCCCAATGGCGAGGATGGATGGATGGTTATCCTCTCTACCCAACTCAATCTTACAAGAAACGATAAATGAAATATGTGATGGAAATAAGTCAAAAGTTCTCTATGATAATGTATGATGAGATTATTATATGAATTATAGTGGGGGTCATGAATTATTGGAGGAGCGAACAACATTGATGTGCCTCATGTTCAGAATACCCAACTAATTTGGTTAGGATATGTGATATGTTGTGATAACCCATGTGTCTACATGAAAGATGTGGTGTGATGTGGTGAAACATGTGTATTCTGGTGAGATATGATGTGACATGATTCCCTAAGTGTTTTTAGGTGATATGTGATTTGATGTGATGGACCATGTGTCTTCAGGAGAGATGTAGTGTGATGTTATAGACCATG
The DNA here is from genome assembly GCA_963277665.1 of Viscum album. Lineage (NCBI taxonomy): Eukaryota > Viridiplantae > Streptophyta > Magnoliopsida > Santalales > Viscaceae > Viscum > Viscum album. Next base: position 1,001,837,675 of record OY728135.1, read on the forward strand.
GGTCATCGGGTGAGTTTTGATGTGATGTAATAGCCTGAGCATCTATAGTAATATTTTTATATGAATTAGGTGGGAGATATAGATCATATGATGTTGGGATGATATAACAAAAAATCAATGGAAAAGCTATATTCTATAACTTTTATCGATATGCTCTTTATTATGTTACAATACATGGTTGCATTATTTTTTAAGCATTCCATATTGAGGTCAGTTTTGGTTAGTTTACATGTTTATGTGTTGTTGGATCTACTATTTTCTCACCGGTTCATTGGTACACTCCTTTCACATGTGCATGAGAGACATGGATGTTATTCTACATTGTATAATTGCATGCTCACCCTATGTTTATAAACTTTTTTTGGCTTCCAGAGTGATTACGTCGACCATACTGGGAATTCCTAGCTCATACATTTGGATATAATTTTGAATGGATACTATATGAAAATAATTTTGGGTATTTATTTGGAGACTCTTATAATTTATTTCTTTATACATTCATTATTAGATAGTCTTCGTTACATTTTTTTATATTTTTTCATGGTGTTTATTGAAATTTGATATATTATCTCCTGATTATATTTTTATGATATTAGGTAATGCCTCCCATATGTGATATTTTCATACCCTCGGTGCTATTCACCAACATGGGGCCTACTAGAGGGGGGACTCGAGGGTCATTATCTTTCTTCCTTTTTATGGTCTTGGAGGGGTGCCTTTGGAGTAAGGGTTTCATGAAAAAAGTGAAACTATAAATATTGAGGTCTTGTGTATTTGTGAGATTAGATACATAATAAAAATTGTTTAAAAAAACATTATATTTCATTTCCATGTTCAAAAACCTCACATAGAACTCATCATACTACTTTCATTTCAAGGGATATCATAGGGACGTATATATGGGGGGGGGATAAATCATTTTAAAGTGACACACCATGATTAATATGGGTTAAAAAATCATAAGAATCAATAATCATTGCATGGATACAATAAAGGGAGGGATCATAAAACATCACATAGAATCATTGAATAAGAGAAAAGATATCATGAGGGCATCAAAATAATGATAATCATAAACTATGGCGCAAATATTATACACATATTCATGACAATTTATAACATTGGGGAAAAATATAATAGTATCATGACAACACATAATTTTATAATGATATATAAATAAATACAAAATATGTTAAGGGGGTTTTTATGTTATATGATACCAATGATTAATGTTTTACATGAATATAAGTTCAAAATATAAATAAAACATACATAAATCATAAACATGAAATAATATTCTATTAATGGAATTTGTAATCATTTTTTTTATAATTATTTATCCATCGAGGTATCAAATCAGATCACAAGAAATGAATTGATTAATGAATCAGGGAAATTAATTATCAAATATAGAATCATGGCTTATCAAAATAGATTTTAATTGACAGAAAATCATAAGAAATAATAAAGATGAATTTATGAAATTTAAATAAATTAATAAGCCAATAAATTATATTCTATATGAATGAGATAATATAGAAAAAAATTGATAATAGTATTTATAATAGTGGAAGATGATAACGAAGAAGAAAAAAATCCTAATTTCCATTTCTATTTTTAGATTTTAAAGGTAACTAGATAGATATACATATCACCTAAAAATAAAGGGTGAATACAATGTTATACATAAAGAAAATATGTATAATGAAAATAATAATAAAATTAATTAAATATAGAATGGGAAGAGGGAGAAATAAATAATGATATATAATAAACCCCAAGAATACAAAATTTTTAGAAAGATCCCTTACCTTGAGTCCTGACATGCTTATGAAACTCTACTAACATCCTAAATAGTAAATTCTTATTCATTAATTACATCGTTAAGAATATTTTTATTTAATATTTCATCTCTAAAATCATTTTATTGTCTATTTGTTTTCATTTTTTTAATTAATACAGTTTTATTCAACCATTTTTTTGTCATTTGATTCATATTTAAAAATACAATTCATGAAAATATAATAGTCAAAATCCACAATATTATGGCTCTATAAGCATTAGAAGTTCCATGGTATAGTTTTCATGAAAATTCCTATGTAATGGAATTAAATTATTCAGTAAATAGTCTAAATTTATAGAATCTTCCTTATAAATCATGTTGGAGGTAATTAAAAATGACTATGATAATTTACTTTTAAAATTATAAATATGCAGATAGTTTTAGCTTTCCAAAATAATTCACAATAAAATATCTAATTATTATGATTATATTAATTTACGAAATGTGATTTTAAGAATATATATGAAATTAATATATGAAAAGTTAAATATCATTTTCCACATAGGAATCATAAGACTATAACTAATGATCAATATTTTTATAAGTGTTTAAAATAGGAGGAAATAATTAAATATTTTAGTTTTGTGAAATCATTAAAATTTCATTCGACTATCATTTAAATGTATGTTTTATTGTTTGTTTATTAAATAATTAAGAGATGAACTGAAGAAAAATCACACATATTGAATCTCTTAACATTCCTTTTCAGTCACTTCATTTGGATTTTATATAAACCATTCGAGGGACAGACGTTTTTCTAGAACATGAACATTTGATCATGTATATAGTATTTTATACACCCATATGGGTATATCACTTTCAAGTGAAATTAGTTTTGATGTGGGGAAAAGGGGTGGAGTATTAGGGTTTAAATAAAAATGGGGGATATATTTTAAATACAATGTTGAATATATTTTTATTTAGGATTAATAAAATTAATAATAATTATTTTTTTACTTTTATTAGATTTTGGATAAAAAATATATGCTTTTTAAAAGTTTAACACACCAAAAACTAAAATTTATCTTGTAAATATTTTATTCTTTTCACTAAACAAAAAATGTTTTTTATTCGAAAAAATAAATATTAGTCTTTAAAGATTAATTTATATGAGTTGATATTATGTTTTTTATTTTAAATTAATAATTTTTATCATTAAATAAAATTTACTTCATGAAAAATCCTTTATAAATGGTTAAGCCGTATTTATTTTAGGATGATTTAAAAAATCATAAAATATATTATTAATTTTTTTTAAATATTCCTAAAAAATAAACATTATTTAAAAATGATAATAAAAATTTACCCAAATATTATTTTCATATTTTATTTTATAATTGAATTCCATTTTACCCAATGGATATTATAAAAACTAGAAATTTAAGATTTATATAAAATCATATATTACTTAGAAAAAACTTTTTTGTTCTATAATAAAATCAATTTATTTCATTATTAGTGATTACATTTATATTTGATCTTATTTAATAATTATTATATTATTGATAATAAATTTGGATATATATTTGAATCAAAATAAATTACTATATTAAGTAATTATAATGTCTAATATTTATTTTAAAAATTATTATTTTACTAAATATCTTAAAATATATTATCGTAAAAAGAACATTTATATAAAATTTTATTTATATGAATTTAGTGATAAAATTATGATTTTAAAATATTTATATGTATTTATTTATGTAAAATATATATATATATTTTAATTTTACAATTCTTAATGTCCATGTTTTTATTACAATGGTATAATAATTTTCAAATAGTCATATAATTATTATTATTCTTCTAAATACGACTTATTTCATTAATTATTGATACACTAATTTTCATGTCAAAGTTATTTACATTCCTATATAAAATTACCATCTTATTTCTTATAGTTTATATCCTATTTACAATGTTGTTTTTGTCTGTGATAATTCTAGGAGATAATGATGCACCAAAATTCCAAATTCAATTTACATTATTTTCATATTTTTCTTATCCTATAGTACTATTTTTAATATTATATAGTATACATGTACTTTTTAGTACTCTTTTATAATGATTTATTATGGTTATGTTTTTATATTAAGTCATATATGTAACATATACGTTAAATTATACTTAAATATGATGTAGATATGTTTTAAGATGGAAATTTACTATGTTTGAAATGATTGGTTCACTATAAGAACCCATCAAGGGTTTGAAATGAAGAGAGGTATGAACCTAGAATCCCAACTCAAATAGGCCATGGGTTGAAGACTAGCACTAATAGTATAAGATGACATAATTTGATGCATTACAATTATAACACCAACATAAAAATAATGGAAATAAAAAATAAGCTTCACATAAATTATATAAAGTAAAAAAATACCCTACAATTTAAGTAATGTTTTCTACAAGTGATAATCATTACAAAATAATGTGTCTCTTATGACACTGACTATAACAATAAGGACCACTATGAGATACTAATATCTAGAAAAATTTCAAACTATATCCTGAAAATGTATTATAATATGACATTTAATATTAAGTTGAGAGTAAGTATATTAAATAAGATCAATCCAAGTATTTCACAAAAAAATTTGGATGAAAGAAACTAAAATTTATCTGAAATAATAGTGAATCTAATTAATCAAATTTCATAGGTTAACAACCACCCAACCACACCAAGGCTCACTCACCATGTTTAAATAAAAATATATTAACATAGTAATTGATAGAATATATATTAATTATTCCTCTCACACCCAAGTTATTACAAAAACTGTTGTAATATTCCCTAATGACTTATTTCATGATTCCCCCATAACATCCATATCAATAAACTTCAAAACAACATCATATCAAAAATCCACTTACCCAAAAACATACCCCATTACAATAACATATACCACATATCAAAAAAACACACGTCATACTAAAACCACATACTATATCACTGTTATATAACTTTACCCCTACTTAATCAACACATCATCACTATAATTAAACCCACCATATCCTTGGGAAACGACATCCTATGTTACATATAGAAGAGAAAAAAGGGGGCATATTCCAAAATCTATATTCTCACTATTATAGATTTTGAGGTTATATATGATAGCTCATTCATTATTGGAACATTTAATAGGTACTTCCAATGCATTGGGGGGTCCGTGAGCATGCTCAAAGGTTTTTTTAAAGTATGGTTGAGTTTTTGAATCATATTCCTTAAAACATATATTTAAAGAGTCTCTATCAATATTAGTAGATGTGGTGGTGTTTTAAGAATTGTGATTTGGGAATTTTTAAATGTAGAAAATATTTTAATCTCATCTGATGAATGTTTTTTTAGGGAAACACCAATAGAGGGGATGCTGATTTTGATTCACGGGGGACCTGGGGTATAAAATTCCCATATTAAAGGGTGTGGTTTCTGAGAGATATTGGTGAAAAACATTTGTATAATGGGAAGAATATTAATTCTTATTTTAACAAGGATATCATCACGGGTATTCTAGAGTTACCCTTATATATGATGATTCATAATTAATGATATCACCTAGATCATACCTTATCTAGTATCTCTATCCATAATGAGATAATTACACCATGGAGATGGATGCATCAGTGAGCATGGTTCCTATAATATCTTATAATGGGAAATGAGTAAGGGAATAATTCATATATTTAGTTTTAGTGTTAGTGACATTTAAAGGATTTGATTTTTCTTCATTGTGGTCATGTTTTTTCTAGGACTATAGAAATAAGGAGAGTGGTTCCATTATGACTTGGTGGTTATTTATAGATGTTTTATCTTAGATCATTACAGTCATTTGGGTACCGAAGGGTTTTGGTTTCGATCAAAACAATTTTAATATTTACAAATCACAACTAATATTAATGGGAATCATCCATTTTTAAGTCATAATATTTTGGATCATGTTTTTACTAAGGAATTTATTGTTTTTTGGGGGATTCTACATTATAGAAAATTTCTATGGGGTTTCATCCATAAATAGAGGGTAATGGTTACATTGGTTTGATTTTTATTCATTTATGTAGATCCTAAGCTATTTTGAGGGCTTACTTGGGGCCTCCAAACTATATCACCCAAGGGTTTTAACCTCTAATGTTCATGGTCATGATCAATCAAAATACATGGAACCCATATTCTCTATTACCTCTAGTTACTCTTGATATGTTTCTAATAGAGTTTATAATTGCATGTATTCTTATGGTTTGGTTAGTATTTATGGTATAGTTTGATGATATAATATTGTGGTTAGTTATTGATGTGATTCCTATAGATTTAGTGGGTGGATAGACCTTCTTTTATCTATTCTTGTATACCATTCCATGAATCATCAATTGTTGAAGGGGTATTGAAAATTATCCATTTTTTATTTTTATGAAATTATATAATTAAAATTATTTCTCCCTCCATGAGTGAAAAAAATATATAAACATGATAATTATAATGAATCAGACTTAATGAAATCTGGGGGAAGGGAGTGAAATGAATGTGATTTATGTGATTTGGTGTTATTTCAAGTGTTTTATGGCACTATGATATTTCTTCAAAATGTATTACATGCTAGATTGATACAATCAGTTTCTATGACTGAATTTATTGAATCTACGCTCTTAAAAATATAATTATTTAATAGAGGAAAAGAAATAGTTATTTGGAATAAGATGATATAGTAATGAGGTTTATGTTATCCCCAATTAACTCTTATAAATGGTTTAATTTTATAAGATTCATTGGTTTTTTCTACCAGGGTTTTTATGATTTGTTATCATTTATTATATTTCCATTTATATACATATAATATTATTGGGAGGGTAATATTGAGGATGGTCTCCCATTGATGGCATGGGGATACATTTCTATAGATGTGGAAGTGATGGATGAGTTATTGTGTGTTTTGGAATAATGATATGGCTAGTTATGTAGAGAATATATGGTTTTGGTCTATATTGTTACATGGGTTGTGCAGTGTTTAGTTATTTATTTTGGTCTGTCTATTAGAGGTTTCCAATTCTATGGATTGTGGTTGGTAATTAAAAAAATATGTTAATGGGTATGTTCAATAATTTAATAAACAACAATTTTAATGAATTATGAATGCTTTAATTGAATAAGAAATGTATGGGACAAACATGGTCAATTTCTATTGAGTGGTTTGATATTAAATTTTTAAATAAATGGGTGAATTATTTTAATATGAATAATGAAAGGATTAATTATAAAATGAATTTACGATAGGATTAAATTATAAATTAATAATGTTGTTGCGACTATTTTATGTTAATGTCTAATCCCGTTCTTGATAAAGACATGGTAGATATTTCTAGTGACCAGAAACAATATTTTGGGGAAGGTTTTGGAAATTTATAGGGGTGTTTGATAAAAAATTAAGTCTTTTTGGTCTTCGTGTGTTTTCCAACATCTATGTTGTCAAGGGAATAAGTGGTTGAATACTCCCTCTTCTCAATCCAACCTTTTTGGAGGATAATCAGTTATGAAGGATTTAGATTATGATCCACTAGATGATATTACTAAAAGTTAAAGTTACCTTTATTTTATGATGATTGGATAACAATGTGTTATTGGAATTTATTGATATAGGGGTTCATGCATGGTTGGAAGATGTAATGAGAGTGATGAAATTCATATTCATGATACCCTAATGTGATGAGGATAAAATATGTGGATATGATGCAGTAATATTTGTTTTTTGTATGTGGTATGATGTGGTATATGATAGGTAATGGGGAAGATAATATTCTTATGTTTGTGATTTTTGGTATGATTATATGGTTCTATGGATTAGATAAAAACAAAATATATGTATCATTAGGATGTGTGATTGAAAAACTGGTGGGGAACTAGTTTTTTTGTAACTTCATGATATATTATTTCATTTCTATGTTACTATCCATGGATGAATTATTGGGTAAGTGATCCATAGAGGTTATTGGTAATAGTTAGAAGGATTAGGCGTGTTTGTTTTTTTGTTTATTTAATATTGAATTTTTTTATTATACCAGATCTTTATTAGTGGAAATGAAGAGAATCCTACTATGTATACAAGTATTCTCACGCTTACATATAAAAATAAGTTTTTTATATTTCATATACGGTTATGGTGATTATGATAGGTATTTCTATCTTATGGTTTGGAAAATATGTTGATGTTTCTTTCATAGTAAACTCGTTTGTTATTTTATCTTTATGGTTTGTTTTTGAATAAAATTGCCGGAATGTAAGGATATTTTTTTCATAATGATATAGAATTGAGGAGAGTAGTATGTTATTTTTTCAAGGGATTATTAAGGAAATTCCTCCTATATATATGTTTTATACCCTAATTTATACTCTCTAACACATGAAATATGGGAGGATACCTTGGAGGGGCTCTCTCGTCTTTACTGTTGACAAAAGAGGAGTTCCCAATAGGCTATGGTCCTAAAAAATGGAATCATAGTTATGAATTAGTCAAAGAATGGTGATTTTAGTTAAAATATATTAAGTATTTAATGGTATTTTAGGGATAAACCATTTACATATCTTCATGTGTGACATTATGGGGGAGACTATCTTGGACATAGGTGATCAGGCCCCTCTATGTTCTTTTGGAATTACTATAAGAATATTCGACACCCTAGAGGAGTTATTGTTGTTTATAGGGTAGAGTACTAGGATAAGAACATTCATCATGCTTGTTTTATCTAGTGATTTAATTATGGTATATCTATAGAATGATTTAAAATAAATATAAAAACACGAAATTAATAAAAATACCATGTTTTGGAAAAAATGATTCTATTCATGATGGTGACTAATGTGAAGGTTTTAAGGATAAAATATTGGTTTATAGATATACTAATTATTATTAATTATATTTTTCATGATGTTTTTAGGGTAGTTTGTACCTTATGATGTGATTGAAATATTTTTTACATTTAATTTTTGTATATTTTTAGTAGGATTATACTGATATTCTTGTGATTTCATGTTCTTGTTTTTTAAAAGGGATATAATGGTTGTGTAAAATTGAAAATATAAAAGGAATTGAATTTCACATAGGGAAAATGTTTAGTGTATACCATGTTAATATTGATACCAAAATCACTATTTTTTAGTTTTTACATAATTTTAATAATTTTAATGTTTTTAATGGTGCATTATTGACATATTATTATGTGTTATTAACCAACAAGACATTTATATTTGAACTGTTAATTTTTTAATCAAAACTTTTTATAAAACATTCTATGAATTACTATATATTTTCTTGTTTGGATGCTAAACAAGTTTTTAGTGGTTAGAAAAAGAGTATTTTTGGTCAACAGGAGCCCAAATAAATATTTTATACAATAATGAAATCACTTCAATTTTGAGATGAGTTTGAAATTCATGGTATCTTGTTTAATATGGAATTTTTTCATCGTATTTTTTAAATAATAAATTTCATATGGTTTTAGTTATTATAAAAAAGTATATAAGGGCCATGACAGAATTGTTAAAATCATGATATTCATGACATATTAAAATGACTAATTTACTAATTAGTTATTTCTATTTAATTTTTAAATATACATTATTGAAAAAAATCAAATTTAGTATGCTCACTTAGGGGAACTCTTCACATAATGTGCATTACTTTGCATAGTGTCATTTGGGAATGATTAATTTAATTTTGTAAACAATTATATTGTTTATTGGTGATATATTTTCATATATAATTTTTTTATTCAACTTATATAAATGCTGCGTTTATTTAAAAACTGGTTTTGAAAATGTATTGAAGTGTTTGGAAATTTGGTTTATTCATTTTCCTATTTCAAATAATTATTTAATATTTTTTATTTAAATATTTTTTAATTTAATATAGGTTTATATGGAAAATTTGGGGCTATTTTTCATTGTCTTATGAGTGTGGGTTTTAGGGAAATGTTTTCAAGTTATAATTTTTTTCTTCAATTTAATATTCATTCGACCATGATTTATGTGGTTTAATATATCAAAAAATATTTTTTGTTCCCTTGGACGATACTGTTGAGGTCACTTCTTTGAATAGTATTTTTGTGCTCATTATGTTATAGACATGATTTATAGGGAGAAAGGAAGTGTTGTTTTATTATTCTACGATTGTATTGATATTGGTTTTGGTGTTGTTTTGTAGTTGTATTGCATGGGGAATGAATTGTGTTTCCTTGAAGAGATGATGAAATTTTTCCATAAAGGAAGAATTAGGTATGGGATTTGGAGGTGTATGAGTAGATATTTTTCTTATATTGTGATTGTGGTTTCTCTATTATTCATGTGTGATTTCACTATTTAAACTAAACTTAATGATTTTTATGTAATTTTTAAAGGTATTTAGTTAAAGAATCTATTGGGTGTCACAGTTGGAATACAAAATAAGGAGGTATGTGATAAGATTTTTTCTAGATTCCAACAGTAGGAAGTTCCATTATTCTATTGTGGCACATTACATATCATGTTTTATATGTGGTTAGAAGAGGATGGGTTAGTGTTTAAATTAAAAAATACCCCTAATTTATTATAAGGTTTATTACTAGTTGGATTTCATATATGGGTGGATCAGGTAGATGGAATATGATTAATGACCAGGATAAAGAAGTTTCTTGGGTTGATTTACATATATTTGAAAAAATGACTTCTTCCCTTGACATGGGTGAATAAATGTATGATTGAGATAAAGGGGTTCTGTCAAGGGGAGTATATTTTGTATGGGGTTATGATTCTGTTTTAATAATTAATGATCTAGTTTCTAGACCACATATCTCATGGACGTACATGAGCACAAAAATTTTAGTGTTCCCTAATACTAACCATTTATAAATGTTTGGAGAGATAATGGTCAATGTCCATGTCATAAGTGAAAGGCATGAGGTAATTGAGTAGAGTTTTCTCCAAGATTTTGAGAGGGATGAATGCAAATACATGAGTTTTTTGCCCTATGGATTGTGGATAAAGGACGTGAGAGAGTATCTTGAGGTTAAAGAATGGATTAGAGCCTTGGTCTTGAGAAGAAATAGGAATCATGTTTCAGGTAAGATAATAGGTTTTCATTGTGGTATGTAAGGGCACTGATTATTTGAGTGTATCGTCATTCATGATGTTTGTTGGTTTAGTTATAGTGATTCATTTGTTTTTAAGATTTTTCATATATTTATGAAATATTAGTGAGAATTAGGTGACATAGTATTGAGAATTTATTAAAGTATTTAATATAAGTTTTTGATCTTATTACATTCAGTGGTAGTACTTTTAAGTGATTGTTAAAATTTTATTTTGAAATATTTTTATGAAATATAGATTTATTTCTATTAATGTGGGTTTTTAAAATTTAGGAATATTTTATATTAATTATTGAGATCTTACATAACTTCGACTGTGTTAATATAAAATTTGAAGTACTTTTATTCTTTATTATCAAAACATTGGATGTTTTGAAAGAGTCTAAATGGATTTAAAAATCTATGTTATATAAAATAATTTATATTGGAATAATGATTTCAAGAAATATCATTATGAAAGAGGATGATGATTATTAAGAGTGAAGTTGAGTATGATGATGGAGTGCTCTATATTGCATTTACCTAATCTTTATTATTTTAATGCCTTTTTATTGTTGTATTTACATTAGATTTGTATATTGTATTATTATTACATTTTAGTAATTCTCATTTCAATGAAAAACTGGTATTGTAAAACAATTCTTCAACCGAGTGTGGTGTGTACAAGTTATATACTTTTTCATGATCATAGTAATACCTTGAGTTGAATGTTATTCCATGATCATTTTAGTTTTTCTTGATTTTTGGGAGCAAAATCATTTAATATTGTGAGATTGTATAAGATGTATCATCCATAATTATTATAATCTAGGATTATCTCCCCCTTAGATCATGCTGTTATTAGAATAACTAATTCTATGTTTCTATGATCAAGGTTGTCACACTAGTGTTTTGATCATGGTGAAATCATGGATTTATAGGTATATCACATGGGTGTCTGAGTTCATTATCATTTTTTTCTTTATGAAATTTGTTTTAGTTATCTTGGAGGAAATTAATTTTTGAGGTATTTAATGTAGCCTCTTGACACTTCTTAGACCACTACATGGTGACTTCTCAATATTAGAAGCACTAAGAGTATATTTGATGGTGGTTTGGTGATGAGATGTAGTTTATTTTAATTTTGGAGGTTCTAAATTCCGTTTTTATGTGGGTATAATAATTTTAAGGTTACTGGTAGTATTTTGAGGATTGTGAGTTTGGAATTTTGAAAATTTTGTGTTGTTGGGAACTAAAACACCCATGGTAAAGCTAATGCTTCATATTGTTTTAGAATCACTGATATAAATGAGTTAGTGGTTTTTATGTGTGGTGAACCAAGGGTGAATATCACCCATTTTTAATTTTGTGGGTATCGGTGAATTGTATTGAAATACCTATATAGAATAAGAAGAGAAACAAATAATGATTTTTAAGGGAGTAACATCAAAGGATGTCTAGAGTTACCCTTATTTTTATAGTAAACATTAATTATATCACATTTTTCATACCATATGATATATCCATTTATGGATAGTTTATCAAATCATAAATATTCCCATATTGGTGATCAGTATACTAGTAGAATTTCCCTATGGGAAATGGGGAAGGAAAGCATACTTGTTTTAAGGAGTTGTGGTTGTGAATTATTTTTGTTATGAGGATTATTTGATTGGATATAGTTTTTATGGGAATTATAGAAATTGATAGGGTTATTCCTACATATCATGGTGGATTCTAAGAAGATGGGTGATAATTATTTTTTATGAAATGAGATTTAAAATCAATTTTTTTTAACTATGGATGGAACAACTATTTTGGATAATTCCATTTCATGGTGGTAGAAAATCGTGTTTTATATACAAATAAAGTGTTTATATTCCATTGTTTTATATTTTATTATTTTACATTGAACTCTAAATTACCCCAAGACATGTTTTGTGCCTCCAAACTATCTAACACAAGGGTTTAAACCTCCCGATTCATTTGTATTGATCTATTTTGAACAAAGGTTCCCCTCTACTCATCTATTTTAGTTTCATCATGATATCTTTCAACCTAGTGGTTAATAATATGAGTATTATCAAGTTTTGTTAGTATTATATATATATTTTGATGAATGTATATTATATTTAGGTGTTTAAGTGATTCTCGTTGATTTTGATGGGTTTTGATCCTTATTTCTTTAATTCATGACACATGTTCCTTGAATATTAAATCAAATTAGGGGACTCGAGCCATCTCTATTTTAATAAATGTTTAATTTTTTATTTTTAGTGACTATTCTCTCATTGGGTGGATAGTAAGTATTAAACTAATATAGATACTTAATTGACCTAAGTGAAACTGTATAAATGAGGTTGAATTTCTTATACTTTATGAGATCCTATGTTACTGGATGTTTTTTCTTGATATTTGTTTACTAAATGTATTACATCAAAAAGAGACAGATTTTTGTTTCTATGAATTAATTTCTAGATTCACCCCACATAAAAGGATATATAATTAACGTTTGTAATGAAATGTTTCTTTTGAAATCATATAATGTGGCAATGATATTGATGTTGGAAAAAAAATTTACTTTAGGGATTGTTATGATATAAAGATATTTATTTATGTGTTTTTATCCTAGCTACTTTATAGATATCTATAATTAATTATCTTTCACTTCGAATGGTTATAAAGGTCTTGGGTTAGAAATTCTATATACTATTTTCTATGTTTTTAATAAGTATATGTGGTAAATTCTATGGCATATGTTGATGGGCTGTCATGTGGTTTTGAATGGTGGTATAGAAGGTTATGTGGAATGAATATGGTTTTTAAGGATCCGGGCTTAAAAAATCAATAAATATAATATTTATAAAATAATTTACTTTATAAAATTTTTATGAACTTTACAGTATAGAGTTTTAGAGGTCATAACTCTTAGATAAAAAATAAAAATATTGAAAAGTGGGAACTTCTACCCAATATAAATTTCCCTAAAAAAAACATTTAATATCAATCATGTTTTCTAATCATGTAAATTTTTTGATTTCATTCAACATTTATTATTATTTTTCAACCTATCCAAAAAACCCTATAAAAACATTTAAAAATGTGGTATGAGAAAACAAATATTACTAACAGACTTAAAATAATAGATATATTATTCAATTGAAAAATATATATTTTCATGTTATTTTTACCATTATCACAAGATTCTTTGAGAGTATGAAAAATAATCATATCCAAATGAAATACACATACTTTTTTATCAAAACAACTAATAAACCACATTTAATGAAAAGAGTAACCCATTTAGGGAACATAGATCATCATATTCATAACTCTTTTTCACTTGTGTTAAAAATAACTAGATACTAGTTAAATCTAATGGAGAAACCAGCCTGGTTAACTCCCTCGTTCTTTCCTTTGAATACAAGGAACATTATCTAATTATTTGGAGTGATATATTGGGAAACCCCATTCATATAAGCTGTATGAGTCCCAATCACCCATATAAGATATATTGGGATCACCCATTAATAATATAAAATTATCATTTATCATATCATGAGTAAAACTATTTATTATTTCCTATTTTCATCTTGAAAATATTGAAAAACTGTATTCAACACATATTCAAAAAAAAAATTCTTATATCGAAATATCCTTTCCTTAAAAAAACACATTTTCAAAACTAAAATAATATGAAAAAATGGATGAAAGTTATTTATTTGAAAAAAACATGAAATATTTTATAGGTATAAAAATATCAAATAACAGTTCTAGTGGTGGAAAGAGTAACTGGAATTATATACATTAAAATAGAAATTTCCTTTTTCCTTCTGAAAAAAAGGTGAAAATGTTTTTCATAAAATACATATATTGATTCATTTTTAAAAAAATTGAAGGAATTAAAAAATTCGAATAAAAATTCCTTTATAAGTCATTTATTTCCATACAAATGCATCCATAAAATAATTTTACATATATGAACATGGAAGAAAATAATTTTATTTGAAATATTTAAAATTAGGAACTTGAGTTACTATGTCCATTAACTTGAGTCTGAATCATCATGTATTTTCATTATAATTGAAAATATAAAAATAAGTAAATTATTTAATTTTTAATAACCCTTTTCAATTATATTATTCCTTTTATTTTATTACTATGTTATAATCAATTACATAATAATTTATGTTCCTATCAGATATTTTAATGAAATTCGACTCATATGTATAAAATGAAATCGGTAGATTGAATATTGTTATTAGGGTCATTTTTTAATCATATATTGAAAATATTAACGAAATTAATATCATTTTTATGCATAATTTATTCTTTTAAAATCAAGAATGAAATATGATTATGAAAAATGAACTACGTTACAATCATGGAGACGGTAGGTCGTACGTACGCATGAGTAAAGTTTCCAATTTCAACGATCATGAGGGAAATATGGTAAGTATTATTTTACCATTACATAACTGATATAATATAAAAAATATATTATACTTTATTTAAATACATTTATATATCACAACCATGTGATGTGTTTATGAAAATGAAATCACATCACTTCATTGAGTTGGTAGTCTACACGTACAGACGAACAATATTATCAATTTCCAATGAATGGATAGGTAAGATTAAATATGACATATTAAATTTTAATATTAAAAATTATTTTATAATATTAATATATATTAATTAAATATATCATTATAAGCAATCATGATAGGTGTTGATGGAAAATAAATTACATTGGTTCATGTGGCAGTAATCCACCATACAAAAATTATGGATTAATTTCCCATTTTATGTAAGACAGATATGGATATAGGTTATAAAATTAACATAAAAAAATATTAATATATGTAAGATACATGTTTTATTAATTCATCGTGATTTAAAAATATTTTAAGGAGGTATAATAAGAAATAACACTAAAAAATTCAGTTAAAATATATAACTCTTCTTCAAATAGACTCATCTTAATTACAAATTAAGAAATATAAGGATGGTATTAATACAAAATTAATACCACTATATGGTTTTAGGGATTTTAATATCATATTTCAGAAGTTCTTGACTAATTTAGAGTTATAAAATTTTGTATGTTAGAGAGGAGAGATGGTTCTATTTTATAAGTGTGGGGAGGGACACCCATGAAATTACACAAAGTATTGGTTTAATATAAATTATTTATTCATTTAAAAATTTATGCGAATTTATATAATTAAAATTTAGGATGATGATGGGCCTAAATAATATCATAAAATAAAATTTTGAGGAATTTAAGAGATTTTTTCTCTATTATCTCTTTGTTAAACCTTTGGTAACCCTTTTGACAATTATAATGTCATCAATGTTTTTTTCTCTTTAGGGGTCGTAAAAGATACAATAAAAGAATAAGTGAACCATAAATGGAACATGGTTAATATTTTAAACCATAAAAATTTAGATTTACTATAGATATGTTTATGGGTAATTTTAAATAATTTTGATTTTTTTTATTTTAAAATATCATTAATGAAAATTTTTAGAATACATGAACTTTTATAATATAATATTTTTCTAACTCCAGTAAAATGGATTCTACTTGAAATCTTTTCGAATTTAACGAGGATATAGTCTTAATATATTCTCATAATAAAATTTGGATAGTTTTATATATCATTATAAACTATATCATTTTATTTAATCCCTTTGTTTACAAATTGTAAACTTAACCGTGTTAATAAATTTTTCAATATTTAATAGTTATAATTTTACTTATTCGATGGAAATTGAATCATAAATGGAAAATAGATGACATTTTTGACCATTTATAATCTTAATTTTCCTCTTTCAAGAGTTTTCTTATTTTTAAATACTTGAATAAAATGTATTTAACATAAAATAAAATTAATGACATTTTGGGAGAAATTAACATAATTTTACTTTGAAAACTACATGAATAAAATAGAATTAAAATATAAAACATTAAAAAATTTATAATATATTATATTTTTCTATAAAATTCACAGGACACTAAAAATAATGCAAAAAAGTTACGTTTATAATTTTTAAAATGATTTACTTGATTTTTCTATTATTTGCACAAGAACTATGTCAGCGTTGAAAAAGAATTTGAGGTAATTTTTATTCACTAAAAAGAATAAGAGTAAATAAACATCATTAAAAAAAATATTTATATTCTAAATAAATTTTTATATTCGTTAAAATGAATACATACACCCATATATGTTATGAAAACTTATTTAACATGTTAGTTGGACTTTTCTAGCCTTACATAAGCATTGCACAAGAATTTGGATAAAACTCTTACAGTATAAGTCTAATCTTTTAAAATAGGAATAAAAATAATCATTAATAGATAATAATTAATTTAAAATTTGTTAAATGACTTTTTAGTCCCCATTATTATCATTGGGATACCAAATTTGACTATTCTAGTGCAACCCAATCACTACGCCGACACTGAAATGGATTTGCATATTTTTTAGAAAATAAATTATAATTTATTTTATTTAAATTATATTTATATGATACTTATTTTATATTATCTTAAGTGATTCATTCTAAATAGTTATAAAATATTTATATCACATTTATGTCTTGATGATGTTATAAAAGACACTATATTTCATAAAAATGCATTAATTTACTATTCACTATATTTAAATATTTTTTAGTAAAATATGAAAATTTTATATTAAGAAAAATTTGAATTAATGAATAAAAATATTAATAAAATTTATTCAAATTAAATTCCTATAAGTTTCAAATATTAATTCTAATATAAATTCACAAAATTTATTGAGAACCCGTTTTTTAGAAAAAATACATTTTATGCCAAAAAAAATAATCATATACCATAATCAAGTATAGTGATCAATTCTGTATAATTAATTATATTACATATAATTAAATAAGGATTTTTTTAATTTATTATCAAATTTCTAATGAATAGCCCAAGATGACATGAAACGTCACCCGATCTAGCTTACCATAAGGCTTCAAGCCACCTCCCTAAATTCCAGGGGCTTCCCACTAGTAGTGATTTTCTAAAAGATATTGTATGGAGACTATAAAATCTAGTTTGAATTAAATAGAAGAATAAATAGAATGGGAAATATTATAAACATCCACAATGAAAAAATTAGAGTATTTATAAAAAATTACTAAAATAGAAGATTATTATATTAAATGAAATGCAACATAAAACCCTATAGACTTGAAGCATGAAAAAATAGTCGGTAGGCCATTGAGATGATATCATACAAAAAATTAAAAAATTAAAATAATTATAGGATGTTATACTACCGAAATTGAGTCGAACCATATAATTTATCTCCATGATACTCGAGATGCACCAACCTGATCTTGAGACTCCACATGAGTAGCTCCACTCGATCAACAAACATCAGGCCTTAATCCCATCCATCACACAACCTATGCTCCAACCTAAAATAAGACATCATGCATTCACACACACCAAGATTCAAATATTAGGGGTGAGAAATAAATCTCAATTGTAAATCCCTAATAGTGAATAAATAATCCACTACCATAAGAATTTCATACACACATGATATGCCAAACCCAATCAAATACTAATAACATTTGGCTTAAAATAAAGTAAAAAAACATGGGAAAAAGAAAAAAACAAAGAAAATAGAAAACTGTGGGTTCTAAAACAATGCCATAGGTTAATCTACCCTTTCATTTTACCACACTATAGGGTTGAAAATACATGACTCATCCCACCACATAAAAACCTGAACTTCCACAAGATCTATATGAAGATCCAAGGAATCTAAACAGATAGGCATGCATGTCAGGACACATGGCATAACTAATGGATTTCACAAAAAAAGAGAATCTACTTGGATCTAAATGTCTAATTGAAATATCTGAGCTGGTAATAAGAAAATCTAGGGTGACACAACTAGAGAACCCATCGATCCTAAAAGTCCCACAGAATGAATTTGGAATAAGATATAAAACCAAATATAATTAGGATCCATATCATAACTCGAGAGCACACACAATACATGGACCATAAGAGTGATCAATATCCATGATAAAAAAAAATATTTGAGCATCTCAACACCTCTAAGGCCTAAATCTACTCTATCCATGCCACACACTCAACTTGAAAGGGGTTTTACTCATCCAAATCAATCATTATCCCCTTAATCTCATTTAACCACAACTAGCCAACATAGGATAGAACTAGATCAAAACTCAGGGCGAACCCCCAATATATGATATCTGAAGGTCCTCCTCCTCAAACCAAATTCTTAAGTATAAACTGACTAAAAAAATAAGGCCAAATTCCAACCGAATATTTGATAATCCAACCTAGACCCCACCGTCCAATTAGATGAACTAGAAATGATGATTAACTCTCAACAAACAAAGAATGAGGCCTCTCTCAACACCTTGGATATCAACATCTAATAAATATCCACCATAGGATCTCATTTACCCACTTTAAGGAAAAATAATAACTTAGGGATTTCATGGTCCTCGTGGCCTTATCAAAAATAAATGTCTAACTAGTGACTCACTTGTTGTAACCAACCTCTCATTCCATGACCATCCAAAGATCCAAAAATGAAAAAAAATCCCACAAAAATAGAAGTACACTATACATGGGGTTCCTCTAGATCATCCATAGCATAATAGACATCCAATAAAAAATCATCCCAAATAACCCTCATTGTCTTCTAACTGATACTTGATCTATAATAACTAAATGGAATCCCAAATCATGGTCACACATAAACGGAAATCTAAAATATCATCATGACCACCTCAAAGGCATGACCCTACAAGGGATCCCTGATAAAAACCAAACCTAAAGTAAATTACCACAAAACTAAAACTAAATTTTCAATTATAGAAAACAACCCATATATCAGTACATACATTCCCAAAAATTCATCCAAAATAAGACAATTCCATATTGTTATTCTCAACAACCAACTAGGTAAAACACTGAACCATTGATTAGTAACCACCCCACAAATGAATCCTCAAGATCCCCTTAGACTCATATTACCACCTCAACAACTATCATCTATAACCTCTATTCCATGACATCATCCCTACCCAAAGGCACCACCAACTCATATCATACATCCCAAGAGCTAAACCACAACAACTCTAACCTCAAGCAATTGGTCCAAACATGGAGGGATGAACCATGATCTCCTTAGAGGTACTAATCAATCCCATACAATAGAGTCTATACT
Organism: Viscum album; assembly: GCA_963277665.1. Classification (NCBI taxonomy): domain Eukaryota; kingdom Viridiplantae; phylum Streptophyta; class Magnoliopsida; order Santalales; family Viscaceae; genus Viscum; species Viscum album. Next base: position 1,001,857,868 of record OY728135.1, read on the forward strand.
AATAACATAAAATAAGTCACCAAGGAACAATTGACCCACGAAAACCACCGAGCTCTCAACCCTCACCTGGGACTCACTACTCACAACCCTACCCTGAGGTGTATTCTTAAACCAAACCTAGAAGAAACCCTTCTATTGAAATCTACAAATTTAAAACACTATCAATATTTTTTATAAACAATGAATGGATACCACCATTGTAATATATATGAAAAAACTCCTAGAATGAACTACTCATAAGTCAAATTTATACATTAGGGAGAAAAATAGGAAAATGAGCCAATGTAGGAAAAGTATATAGTGTGTACTTAGGGAACCTAGAATATAACCCTAAGTGATCTCCCTGTCCTTGTTACCTAGGACACTTAGAATTTACTATTACACAATGCATGAAGTTTTCCACTTAGTACATGGAATATACCCTAAATAGGGTTCATGACTCTGTACCTCATCCCCACTGGATATGTAACATGTCTGTGTACACGATGTGCACATCTTTGTACATGGTATATAACCCCTCATCAGATACCTAACTATTTTCCAAGGCATTTAATCTTTCTAGGAATGTATGCCAACATAGAGTGATACCCGAGGATTGGTTGTTTACCCTACACATTTTCATCCCATAGGTGTTCTGGCCAAACTCAGTACACGACCATTGGCCGTGTACCACACATGGTTCTGGTCTTGTACCCTAAATTACCATATGACCTATGATTATCCTTAGACTTATAAACCCATGATGGTGTCAATAAATCTCAAGCTAACCCATTATGAAAACATCCTACTCAATAATGTTATCTTAATATTTCCATTAATACAAACTATAAGGACCATGGAATAAAAAATATATAAATTTAATATTTATTAAATAATTCATTTTCTTATATTTTTAATATCTTTATTGTTTAGAGTTTCATATATTTAGTTCATAACTTTTACATTACACACCCATATATTAAAAAGTGAAAACTTATACTCAGTTTATTTTTTTCCATAATATAAAACATTTAAAATGATATATATGTTTTGAAAACTCTCCATGAATTTCAACATTTCTTCATCTTTATTCTTATCCATCCTTAAACCTTGTGAAAAACATTTTAATATGTTGTATGTGTAGGAAAAACCTAGTAAGGGATAAAAAAAGAAATATGTTAGTCTATTTAAAAATATGAAAACCTATTTTTTTTCCAATTATCATGAGAATGATTTAGTGTATTAAATATTTCATATACACATGAAAAACATACACTATTTTCTCAAGGAAAACCATTAAAATAGATAAAAATAAAATTGAAACCCTTTTAGGAATCGTTGAGTATCATATTTATAACTTGTGTTCACTAATGGAAATGTTAAAAAATAGAAGGGAACTTATATTTAAATAATGATAAATATATCATGAGTATCATATATATATATATATATTAAGTTCTTCATTATAAATAGCAATGATAGGTATTGATGGAAAATGAAACACATCACTTTTTGGTAGTGGTAATTCACATGTACCCACAAATGATGTTTTCATTTCCCATAGGATTGAAAATGGGATGAAAAAATGGTTGTACCACAATCATAAAAAATATTAATATATGGGAGACATTGATCTTATTATATCAACATGGTTGAATAATATTTGGAGGTAGAATAAGAAGAAAAACTAAAACATACAGTTAAATTTTATATCAATTACTCAGACAACCACCTTTACTTTACACATTAATCCATTTAAATTTGGTTTTTATCCAAAAATAATAACTATAGAATGTGTGGATAGATTAGTGGAAGTGATTTGGGGAGGCATTGGCAAAAAAATGGCTCTTGAATTGTGTAGAGAAGAGGATAGGGGGTTCCATTTTATAATGAGGGTACATGTACATTTAAAATTACATAATATGTTAAATTAATATAAATTAATTTCAAATAAAAATGGATTCAAATTGATATAATTCTAATATAGGATCACAAGGAGCCGAAACAATTTAATCAAATAAAATTTGGACATGTTTAGATTTTTCTTTCACCCTTATTTCTTTATTTCAACCCCTCATAAAACTTTTTGACAACTACTATGATATTAATGTTTTTTATACTACAGGGGTGAAGAAAAATATTATAAAATTATAAATAATCCATAAATGGAACTTGGTGGAAATTTTAAACCACATCCCATTCACGTAACTAATGACATGATTTTTAAATTTTTAATTCATTTAATAGAACATTTTTTGTTTGAAAATATCAATAATGTCATTATTGGAATTATTCATTTAACTTGACATTGAAAACAACATGATAGTAATTGAATTGAATTATAAAAAATTAAAAAACCTATAATATGTTATATCTATTTATAAAAGTCATGAGAAACTATTACTCACCTGATTATTTTTTTATATATATTTTAAATTATTTATAAAATTTTACTATATCTTGAAAAGGTACTAATCTAGAACTATGTATGTAATTAAAGTAATTATTTCATCACTAAAAAATTAAAGTAAATTACTATGAGAAATAAATATTTTTTTATTTCAAATAAATATTTAAAACCTAAAATATGTTGTTTTTATTGATGTCACAAAATATTATAGACATTTAAATCAAGAGACTGACATTTTTTAAATTATATTTACTTAAAATAATATATTTAATTTTCAAAAAAATTGGAAATTTTTTTTGATAAATTTTAATATTTGATATTTATGGTCTAATCCCACACATAAAATATATTAAATGATTTTTTTGAGTTTATTTAGTATTTATAATATTATCTGTAAACTTAATTCCCCGATCTATCCTTACGGAGGAGACAAATATTTACTATAGTTAATATTAAAAATGAAAAAAATAAAAATTTCATATTTAAAAAAATTTAAACTCCTAATTTGAAATAATCAATCCATTTTTTGAGGTTCAATTGAAATTAATTTAATATTAAGAAATGAAACATAATGAAAAATAGTTTTTTGAAAAATGTTTTTTATGCAAAAAATGAGATTATACAAAAAACCAGTTATAACGAAAATTAATAAATAAATAATTAAATTATTTTAATTAAATTATGTTTTTGTTAATTTAATATCTAACTAAAATAATAAATGGGGTTTTTAATGAAATGAAATTACAGTTTTTAAAAAAATGTTACCATTCACTATTCATTGAAAATTCAATCATTTTATAAAAATCACAAAACTTCACCCTAAGATAATAATGATGTGCTAATTTCAATGATAATATCCCTATGATAATATAACATTTCTACATGTGAATAAAATTAATTATAATATTATCTCACAAAAAATCAATAGTATATCATGGAACATCCAAAAATTCTAAAATAAGAACCATATTTTTGATAGTATGTATGAAACACAAAAACAAAATTAGAATAAAATATAACACTGAGACAATTTATGATATATTTATTTTTAAATAAATTTAATATATATAATATCTCTCATTATACACAACATTGAGTTTTGTTTGTGTTGCACACAACACCAAGTTTAAATTAAATGTGACATATTATTAAAACATTAATATTCAATATGATAGTAATCACCAAGATGATAAATTGGTGGGTGTAAATAGTAATAAATTTATTAGGAAAATTATGGATATCTATTCATTATAAATAAAATAAGAATCATTTACAATGAAATGAAATATTTTCTAAAAAACAATATTTTTTCTAGAGGAAGGTTTAGAATTTATATGAGCACATAATTTAAAATTAATTTTTAATAACTTCAGAAAATTTATCTGAAGAAATAAGATTCTTTTTTTAAATCATCATATCAGAATTATATTAGGGTGAATTTTTGGGATTTTTTTTCTGAAAAGTTTCATTTTTTTAATGAATAGTGAAAAGACTGAATTCTAATTCAAACCTTCTTTTTTTTATTAAATATTTTTTAATGTTAAATTATAGTCTTAATTTATTTTATAGTAATATTAGTTCAATTTTATATAAATTAATAAAATTTATGTAATTTAAATAATTTTCTTATTGAACTCTCATATAAAACTTTCTGAACTTTTGAACGTTTTCTATTTAAAACCCCAATTTCTCATCATGTTTATGGGATTAAATTTAAATTAAAAATTTCCACTTATATAAATTAAATTTATAAAAATAGATTCCATATTAGTGATAATAATATTTTATATTATCTAATAAGTCAAACTTAATATTTTAACAAAATGAATAATGAAAAAAAATTATTAGGGTTAAAGTAAAAATGGATTACTAAGGGTAAAACTAATACGACAATGGTTAAAATTACCTAAAAACTTATATAAAATATATTTCGATATTATAATGTCTAATTATCAGGAATAATCTATTTTTTACCCTTTTTTCATGTGAAAAACATGGGTACCGCTTTTTCTTTCCAAAAAATTACAAGTGCACCACTCACCTCACTTATAAAAGGCCACCCCTATCCTCTCTTACTCACAAATTAAAACCTTTTTGGTTCATCAAATATGTGAAAAAAATTTTCGTATTCAATATTATCCTCCTAGAAACCTTATTATTTATATAAATCCATCCTAGGAAGGCTTTAGAGAAAACATAAGGAGGATACCCAAAGAAGAGGTAATGATCTTCAATGAGAATTTTTATTTTATTTATTCCTCCACCCACTTAAATTATTATTGAGATATAATGATATAATAACCATAGAATATTACATATACTAATATTATTTTATGTAAATTTATTGAACTAAAACCACCCCCACATCCATCAATTGGGTTATGAAATCCTTATTCATTTATATAGTGGACTACCGCCTTGTGAACTAATGTTATTCAATTTTCCATCACCACTTCTCACTGTTGGGTAAAATGATTGATATAAATTATATAAATTATATTTATAATATAATTATACCTATTTAGACATTATATCATATATAAATTTTTACATTCAATTCTATAAGAGATACGATAACTTGGATCGTGTGTACGACAGATTACGACTTAGGAAGCGATGTGATTCATCCTTCACTAACACTTTACATGGAAGATGATAAGAATAAAGTTAATTATTATATATGATATACATGAAATAATTTTTATATTCATGACATATTTATCATTATAAAAATATAGTATATATCATTTAATTTCTTACATTTTCACTCAATGAATGATGATAACGTCATTCATGTACACGTGGACTACCGCCTTCATGAACCGATATGACTCTCTTTTCATAACCACAACACATGGATGATATATATATGGATATTTAAATAAATAATATGGAATATTTTATATTGTTATCATTTTTTATAGATAATATGTTAATTACATTATTTTTTTAGTAATCATTAGAAAATGGAAAGGTTACTCATGCGTACATACAATCTATGCCCTCTATGATCGTAAAAAACATAATTTATAAAAAAAATATTTCATGATTGATATTAAAAGTATAATTTATGTATAATTATTATAATTATTTTATTATAATTTTTATGGATACGATGAAACTATATAATATTCACAATAACTGGAACTTTCATAAAAAGAACGAATGTGAAAACAATTTAATTAACAACCAAAACAGTGAAAATAATGAAATATTATTAATGAATGAATGATAATATATTATAAAAGGATGATATAAGATATTTTAAAAATAAATATTGTTCTTTAAAAGATAATATAATGTTTTAAACCACCATATATGAGGTTAAAAATTTGAAAAAATGATGTGTGAGGTAAAGGATTTCATCTTAATTTATATTCCATTGAGACTTATTTGTTTTTATGCACAAATTCACTTTAATGTGATATGTATATATTTCCTCATTGACATGTAATATCATGAATAATTCATAATTAAATTTATTTTATGTTCATGTTTAATCATATAATCCAAGGGGACTTGACTTTAAAAATACCAGGTGGTAAAAGTTATCGTACAATCTCACTTTTTTTTATGATTTCTAACTCTATCTTGAAAAAGTCACTTTCTTTTGATCATTTTTCATTAGAAACTAAATTTCTATCAAATATACATATTATTGTAGGATTTATATGATTATTTTATAAAATATATACCATTTTTTACATATTATGTTTAGTTTGATTGTTATTTGATTAACATAGGAAATATTGATAAATCTGTATCCTTTACTGAATACAAATACTTGATGATAAGGCACATTTTTTTTGAATTAATCTGATTATTCAATATATGAGGAATGATTTGTAATTTCAATACATGGGTGGGGAATAGTTATCAATATCCCCTTGATGCATCGATAGTCTCATGAGATTAATCAGTCGGCCACATAAGATGGGTTTTTACCCAAATATTTTACACTGTCATGAGGATATATCTTGACAGTAAAGGTACCATGTTCCTAGAAAACATGAAATACAATAATTAAGAATTTTATTAATTGATAATTTAGATATCAGTATTTTCCATTAGTTTTTCTCTATGATAATATATATAGATTCATTTCATTATCACTTACTTGATAAAATGGAATGTGTTTTAATTTATATACAATGCCATATTGATTCTTCCTTATCTTACCATAATACTCAAGTCATTTAAATAGAATACATGTTCATTTATTTACCTTTCTGTATATATTATTCTTATTGATTCATGATATTTTCTTCTATACTAAACCCTTACTTATCATTTGGACTCACCCTTATTTTGATTCCATTCCCCAAGATATGAGGAAGAAATATCTGAATGAGTTTTCAAGGATTCAATTCAATTTTTTGTTATGTATTATGTTCTATTTTGTATTCCCAATGTAAAATGGGTATCATGTATATATCTTGTTCTCAAAAACTATTAAATTTATTGGTCTTTCATGATTTGATTCATTGTATCTATGCCAATGTAATAAATTAAGACACCATCTCAGGGCTACTAGAGATGGGGTCTCTATAGTTGGTATCAAAGGAAGTTTAGTAAAAACATTGAGAACATGATTAAGGAATTCATAGATTAGGAAAATGTAACCCTTTGACAGAATTTTAGGATAATTATATAACAACATACTAATGTTTTTGAAAGGAATGTATTATGAGAGTTTTCTTAGAAATACATCCCTATATGGATTCTACAAGTGAATGTGGTTCTGGCACATAGTTACCTAAAGGAAATAAATTTAAAAGGGAAAATTATGCTAGAACTGATCATTACTTAGTGCATGAAAAGAGGCCTTACTTCACACATGGTTTGACACTCTAGGGGGTATATTATTAGGATAATTCAAATTTTCTTTATAAACCATTATGAATGATTTGAAAATAATATATCCCATAAAAAACTAAGTTTACAATTCCTAGATTAACAATACATAAATTTTAATCTATGTTAAGTGTTACATCATATTTATAATTATACATTATTTTTAAATGGTTACAATTTTATGAGCTAATATAGCACATTATATTTTTTTTATAAATGGATCCTAGAAGGATTAAGGGTATAAATACTCATGGCCAATATAGAGATTTACATACTAAGTAAGACAATACCTATATTATTGGAACTGGTACAATTATGTCTATATTAGTGAATATTAATCAAGTTATAGAAAATAAACTTTCCAACTTCATGAAACCTATTCCATAGTGAGATTCTTCTAGTTTGGATCACTTTATGTGAAAGAAGCCCCCGTCATATGGTGTGAATAATAATACAGTGGTAGCCAAATAATGGATTATGTGTTTCGAAAAGATATTTATGGAATTTGGATTTATTGAAAAGGAAATAGATACACTTGTAGTTTATTGTATCAAAGGTTATGTTGATCAATGGTGGTCGTTGATCCAGAATACTAGGTAGGAAGATGAAATAGAACACATGGAATAGAAATCATTTAAGGAGATATTCATGAGAAAAAAACTAAGATAAAGAGAAATTTACATAGATTAAATAAAGTGGAAGGATAAAGTGTTTTGGAGTTTAAATATACCTTTATAAGTCCATTTATGCATTATATGAACTACATACACGACACAGAGTGCATGATTGACCATTTCTTTGAAGGGATTAAGCCAAGTCTATAAAGGTATATGGTATCTAAATATTTTTCTTCATACAATGAAATATTTTTTTGTGATATCAATATGGAGGAAAAACTATCCAAGTCTTATGGATTAAAAGGAAATAAAGAGGAGAATTTGATAGAATATAAGAATATGAATAATGGGAATAATGGAAATAAGAGTTTTTCAATATGTGATAATTGTGGAGAGAAACACCCTGGTACCTGCTTTAATGGGATTGAGAGTTTTCTATAAGTGTGAATAGAAAGTATATTGCTGTTGTGTTTTCAAATGAAATAAAGAATTTTCCAATATTCAATGCTTAAACTACAAGGATATGAGGAATTATGGAAATTAATTTTCAAAGATTCAAGAGAATATACCTATGAAGAAGATAATAGTTCAAGGTTAAACTTATGATATTGAAACAGTAGAAGTGGAATGATTAATATTCTTGGGTATTTGGATACTTGGAATATTTTTTAAAATAATTTTATTTATGATATTATGGAAATAAGAATTATGAAATGTATAAGGACTATACATTAATACTATTTATTAAAGGATTTGAAAGCATGTATTAAATAGTACCAAGAAGCCAATGAGCTTGTACCCAAGTGGTAGAGGCTCCTTCTTAGCATCTAAGAGACCCAAGATGAAATTAGGGTGGGGGTGAGTTTTCTGGTTACTATAGTAGGTATTGTTTGTTAATTTAGCAACCAACAATATTCATCGGATTTGGGCATTCAGGCCACCAGTTTGGACCTATGGGTCTCATGGCCTTCGGGCCACCAAAGGCCTTCAGGACACATGTCCTTTGAGATGTATGGTACTTCGAGCCACCAATGGACTTCAGACCTTAGAAAATTCAGGACACATAAAACACCAAGGCGCAACTCATGCGGACCACATAGAAGGAGGCCTATATGAGGATTCAGAGAAAAAAATGAGAACTACCAAAGTAGAGCTAACCTGATTGGAAGAATGAGAGGATATTAAACTACTATTGGGACTAGGCACTGTGCAACTCTGCTTGGGGAAATATTAGTCGATAAGCCATATGAGGTGGGGAGCTAGGAAGCTTCTAGATGTAGATAATGGGGTGGGATTATTTCAATTTTGTTTGGTCTTATGCCTTTAAGGTCATGTATTGGGTCATGTGTGGGCCTTTTCCTTGGGCCTACATATAGTGTAAGGGTTCTCCTTCAACCCTTAAATATGTAATTATCAGAAAATAAATAAAAAGAAGGCCTTTGGCCCATTTAAGGGGGGGGGGGGGGTAATTGTACCAAGAAAAGTGATTTACTGGTAATTTAAAATTCATGGAAAATGCATGATTGTGGGGAAAATAACCCTAAATGTGTTCCAGATTTTGAGATGATTATGTTGCGATAATGAGATGATTGATATGGATAAAGTAAAATGGATAGTGCTGACTACCTTGGAACTCATTAATGTTTTTTTTAAAAAGTGGTTTATGATATCTTTGATGGAGTTAATAAAATTTATGGATTTAAATAATATGTCCAATAATTGATGTTTTATTTATGAAATAAGCAAGAAATCAAGTTTTTAATAAGGTTTTAAGGTAATTCAAGCTGTTTCCATGTTTCTAAATAATTCATAATGATTTTATTGACATGTTTGGTACATAAAGATTAACAGATATGTAATATTATTTTGGTGATTAATGATAAGTTCATTTTATGAATTTATTAACCTTCTTTTTGAAGTTTTGGATCATAATATTTTCGAAGGGTCATAAATCGAACTGTTTATGAAATGTTTTAAGTTTACCATTTGAAGAGATTTTAGATATTATTGCATAAAATAACCATATGAATATTTATGCATATTAGATAAATCTTACTAACCATTTTGTTATAATTATAATTAGATATCCAAGGAATGAATTATCATTCTATTAGGGTTCTTACAATCAATTAAAAGACAATTTTATTGCTTTAGGCATAAAAAATATCATTTTGGATAATCATTTATTGGTGTAAGTGATGAAGTGGGGATTGATAGAATCACAACCAAAGGATGAAATTTTTCCGATGAAATAAAAATATATCAATTAAGTATATTTCTTTATTTTCATATATAGTGAAAGAATTAATCTAGTAAAAGGATATTGAAACAAAAAATTTGTCCTATTATCATAATTTTTGAAGATATCAATGACCTCTTTAAACCACTAGTTTATGGATTTTTGGTCATTAACTTCCTTCTGATCATGTTCTATATCACTCTCTATCAGTATTAGGGTATTGTTTTTCTCTTACATGTCCAGGTTTCCACTTCCCACCTATATTCTCCCATTTCAAAACCTAATATGTGTTATTCCATATGACATTTGTAATTAACTATATATCTTATTAAGTGTATGTATTATGAACCATTTTTATGATGAGATTTTTTCAACAATGGAATTCCTAAATTCCAAACCATTGATTACCAAGACCATGTTTAAATTGATATGACACAATTTATTTATGGTGGGGATATATAACACCCCAAAATTCTAAAATAATAAAATTTTATTTGATAGCATATATGACACAAAACACCAATATTAGAAGAAAATATAACACCTTAAGAGTTTATAAAATATTTATTTTCAAATAAATTCAATATCTATAATATATTTCCTTACACGCAACACTGAATTTATCATGCATTGCACACAACACCGAGTTTGAATGAAACATGATATATTATTAAAATATTAATATTGAATATTATAGTTATCACCTTTTCAATAAATTGGTGGTTATGAATAGTACTAACTAAATTATGAAAATTATGGTTATACTTTGATTAGAGATAAAATAAGAATCATTTAAAATAAAAAAGAAATGTTTTCTTAAAAAACTATATTTTTTTTCTAAAGGAAGGTTTAGTCACGCTTTGTGCACATAATTTTAACTAATTTTTAAAATTTTCATTATATTTATTTGAAAAAATAAAATTCGTGTTTTAAAATAATAATATCAAAATTATATTAGGTTTATTTTTAGGGATTTTTCTAAAAAATTTCATTTTTTGATGAATAATGAAAAATATTGAATTTTAATAGAAACTTTCATTTTAATTTAAATAATTTATAATTTTAAATTAGATTTTGAATTTTTTAATGTAAAATTATTTAGAAATTATATTAATTAATTCAATTTATTTCATTGGAATATTTTTCATGTTGAATTTTGATATAAAAACTTTGTAAACTTATGAACATTTTCTCTTTAAGAACCCACTTTCTCATCGGGTCTACAAGATTAATTTTAAATTTAAATTTTCTAGTTATATTAATTGAATGTGGATAAATGGTTTTTAAATTTTTAATAAGAATAATTTATGTTATATAATAATTTCTACTTAATTTTTTATGAAAATTAATAGTGAAAACAGTAAAAATTAATTATCACGGTTAAGGTAAAAATGGATTTACCTGGTGGATAATCTAAGAATATAATGGTTACAATAACATAATTTTTTTTTCTAAAATTTATTTTATGGACATATATCAACCTTATAATGTCTAAGTATCTGGTAATACTCCATTTTGGACCCCGAAAGCATGTGAAAAACATGATGATACCATTTTCTTTCAAAATATTACAAGTGTTCCACTCACCTCACTTATAAAATACCACCTATCTCCTATCCTATTCCCATAAAACCCTTTTAGTTCAATCAAGACCTAACCAAATAAATTTAAAAAATCCAAAATCTGATCCTATAATCATTATTTTTGTAATAAATCCAGTCTTGAAATTATTTAGGGAAAACCTAATGAGGATACCCGAAGAAGAGGTAACGTTCTTCAACTATGATTTTTATATTATTTCTTTCTCCACCATCATTAATTATTATTAAAATTACGATATAATAAAATAAGTATAATAAATATACTAGTATGTTTTTATGTTATTCTCAAGACCAAAAATCACCCACACTTCCATCAAATGGGTTATGAAACCATTATTCATGCGTATGGCGGACTACCACCTCGTGAACTGATGTCATCCATTTTTCCATTACCACCTATCATGATTGGGTATAATGATGGATATAAAGTATATATATTATATTTAAAATAAAATTATACCTATAGAGTCATTATATCACACACATACACACATATATATAAATAAATTTCCATTCCATAAGAGATATGATAACGTTGTTCATGTATACGGTGGACTATCACCTCATGAAGCAATGTGATTTGGCCTTTACTAACACTTTACGTGGAAGGTGATAAGGATTATGTTAATAATTATATGTTATATAAGTGAAATATTAATGATATTAATGACATATTTATCATTTTCAAAAGATAATATTTATCATTTTTTCTCTTTCCTTTTCACTTAATGAAATACGACAACGTCATTTGTATACGTGTGGACTACAACCTTCAAAAAATGATGTGAATCTCTTTTCATAACCACACCATATGGATGATAAATATAATTATATTTAAAGAAATAATATGTTATATATGATATTATGATAATTTTTTATATATAATATATTGATTAACTTATTTTCATAATGGTCATTGGGAAATGTAAACCTTACTCAAGCGTGTGTATGACCTACCATCTCTATGATCATAACATACTTCATTTATCAGAAATATCATTAATGATTGGTCTTAAAATTATAATTGTTGTATATTTATGATAATTATGACCTGATTATTATTCTAGATATTATGGAACTATATAATAATCCTAATAACTGTAACTTTCATGACAAATAATGAATGAGAAAACAAGGCATTTAACACCTAAAGAAATTAAAATAATGAAATATTATTAACTAATGGGTGATTAAATGTAATAAAAGGATAATATATGATATTTTAATTTTTAATATGGTTTTAATATGAGTTAATAAAATTTTTAAAACCAATATACACAATTTTAATGAATGTTAAACCAAAAGGAAGCATGAGGTGAGGGATTTTGTTTCAATTAGGATTCCATTGAGCCTTTATTTTTATTTTTATCCAATTCAATTTTATGTGGTGTACATAAATCCCATTTTACATTTAATATCATGATTTATTCATAATTTATGGTATTTTAATTTCACTTTGAATCATTTCAAACATGGGGGTTTGGCTTGAAAATCACCAAGTGGTAAAAGGTATTGTTCAATACCACTTTCTTTAGTGATTTTTAACTTTATCATGAAACAATCAATTTATTGTGATCATTTTTCATTAGATACAAAATTTATATGAAATATAAATATTATTGTATTTTTTTTATTTTTTTTACTAAAATCTATTCTAGTTTTATATATGGTTCTTTATTTGAATGTTATTTGATTAACTAGCGAAATATTGTTAAATCTACATCCTTTACTCAATATGGATACTATATGATAAGGAACACAATTTATGAATTAAATGAATTATTAGATATAGTAGGATTTTTTTTAGACATGAAATAAATTGGAGATGATTGTTTATAGATAGCCCCTTAATTCATCATTAGTCTCATGAGATGAATCTGTTGGCCAAATCAGATTAGTTTTCATACAGTAGTTTTAAACCATATTGAGGATTTATCTTAATGGTAAATGTGTCATGTGCCTTGGAAACACAGTGTCCAATAATTAAGAATTATATTTGTTGAAAATTAATTTATTATTATTATCCATGATATTGTTACTATGATATTATCTATGGATTCATTTCATTCTTGTTTTATTGATTAAATGACATGTGTTTTTAGATATTCACCTTGCAATATTGATTCTACCTTATCTTACCATGACACTCAAGTTATTTAAATTTAATGTGTGTTCAGGTATTTATCTTTCCATTTTGTTTATAATTATTTATTCACGATATATTTAATTATAATTAACCCTTATAAAGCCTTTTAGTTCACCCTTATTTTGTTTTCTTTCCCCAAGATATAAAGAATAAATATTTTAATGAGTTTTCAAGTATGAAGTTAATTTTATTTTTCTATGTATTATTTTTTTCTCTATTACCAATGTAAAATGAGTATCTTATACTTAGATAATTCTCTATAACTAATAAACTGATCGGTAATTCATGATTTGATTCCTTGTATCTATACCTATTTAATAAAGTAAGACACTAGCTCTTGGATACTGGAGTTGGGGTTGCTACATATCATTTTTGAAGAAACTGTATTTCTGAAGACTAAAAGGAATTCACTAATAATTGACTGCTCATTTAACAATAATTAATCAATCCAATTTTATTTAGTATCATATATATATATAAATATATATATATATATATATATTTAATGATATTGTTAATAATATTCATACCCACCAATTTAATGACATGTTTATAACTATAACATTTAAATAATAATATTTCATGGATTGTTTAACCATGATATTGAAAGTTTTAATTAATATCGAACATAGAATTATTTTAAATATATTAAGAAGTTAATCTTACCCTCTTTAATGAATTATGTCTTTTAAATTTAGACATGATCTTTTTAATCAAGGTTTTGACATTTGAAAATATATTTTTTGAAATCCCACATCGTAAAAATGGTCAATAAAACATCTATTTGGAAAGAGGGAAAATAAAACATGAAGGTTATATTTAATACCATATACATGGTTTACAAATAGTTATACATTAGTGGGATATAAAACTATGGACATGGAATAAATATAATTATCTAAATAATGATGGATTGTGACTGAGAACATTTATCATAAGAAATTGAATGGTCATGAGTAAGTCAATGACCATAAAACCATAAAGGAAAGAGGTGTGAAAATGGCCATTGATTTATTGGAAATGAATATAATAGGATAAAATATTTTCTTCAAGATAATTTTACAAGGTTTTAGGAATTATAATACTTTCCCCACTATGAATATATGGAAATATACTTACATGAAAAGAATCCATGTGATGTATTTTAGAAAGATTAATCACATTGCTTCGTAGTGGTGGTAATCCACATATAATCATGAAATATGTTATAATTTTTAAATATATGTAATGGTAAGAAGATATATGATATAAAAACTTTTGAGAATGATAATTATGTTATTAATTTCATATATATATTAAATGAATCATTATAACTAGACTTGGGTGGTGGTAATAGAAAATGAAATATATCACTTCATGGAGAAGCAAACCTCTTAACACATGAATGATGGATTTATTTATAATTTAAATAAAGAAAGAGATAAATATTTTTTATCAAATTAACATAAAAAACCTTTGTATGTGAAATATATTTTCCATATCATATCATCATGGTAAAAATAATATTTCTAATATATATAAGAAAAAATAATACTAAAAATTAGGTTAAAAAAATTACCTCTTCATCAGAAAACCACCTTTAATTTAAAACATCATCCAACTATGGTTAGTATTCTACTAAAAATAATGAATCTTGAATGTGGGATGGATTTTAGGAATGGATTTGGTCAGGAATTGGCTGAGGTAGGTTTCTCAAATGGTGTGACTAAGTGAAGAGAGGAGGTACCCTTCTTTAAGTGAGTGGAGAGGCACTCTTGGAATTTCTTAAAGTATGAAATTGATTTAAATTAACATTCATGAAAAATTGGATAATTATTGATAAAAATATATTATATAATGAGTTTTAATTGATATACTCTCATTAATTTTTTTTGGATAGGTTTATCTAACAGTTTCACCATTATCCCTTTGTTTTAACGTCTATTAACCCATTTGTTAATTACAATGACATCATTGTTTTTACACTTTCTAGGTCATGAAAGCTATTAGAAATGGAAAAAATGACCCATAAATAACCATTTATGATATTTTAAATCATATCCTATTCATTGGGCCCTGATATAATTTAAATAATTTTAAACCATTAAATAAACTATTATCTATTATAAAATTCAATTAATGTCTTTTTCAAAAATAGATGAATTATTATAATATAATATGTCTCTAAATCATGTGAAATAGTTCCAAAAATAAATTAAGTATATTATAAGGATTATTTGGTATTGATATATTCACCTAATAAATATTATACAGCTTTAGATATCACTTTGAACCTGAGATATTTATTTAACCCTTGAGTTAAAAAATTTAAACCATAACCGTGGTAATGAGTTTTTCAATATTAAAGGGTAGAAATTTTATATATAAGATGATATTTAGAATATAAATATACATGGGATACATTGAATACAATTTCAAATTATAGTTTTCCTATTTCATTATTTTCTAATATTTTTAATTAATTTAATAAAATATATTTATCATAAAAGACTAATAATTTTATTTTTAGAACTATTCACATAATTTGACATTGATAATAACATGATGCTAATAAAATTAAATTATAAACCTTTATCACATCCAGAATATTTTATATTTAATTATAAAATTCAGGGGACACTATAACTTATGCAAAAAAACTACTTTTAGAGTTTTTAAAATAATTTATTTTATTTTTCTACTTCATGGACAAATATTGTGTCAGCGTTACTTAAGAATTTGAGGAAATTATTTTATTACTATAAATTAAAAATTAATTACCAATATAATAAGAAAATTAATTATATTCAAAATAAAGCTTTTATTTATGAAAATTTCATTTTTAATCACATATATGTTATGAAAACTTATTTAATATATTATTTTGTATTTTCTTGCCTCGTGTGAAAATTTCACAAGAATTTGTATTATATTATTGTTATATAACTATATTTTATTCAAAAAAATCAATCAAAATAATACTTTATACATAATATTTACTATACAAGTTGTTAAATTACTTTTAATTCCACATTGCTATCATTAGGATACAAAATTTGACTTTTCCAGTGGCACACTAGCACTACATCGGCACTGAAAATTATTTTCATATTTATCATGAAAATATTATAATTTATATGTTTTTAAGTATCATTATATAATATTGTTCATTATATTATCATAAATAATTTTTTACATATTTTTACTAACTTTTTATATCATATTTATGTCTTGGAGTTATCATAAAAATTGTAGTATTTCATAAAAACCTAAATTTTCACAATTCAAAAAACACTTAAGATTTTTTGTAAAATTTAAAAATTTAATACTAGGAAAAATTTAAATTTATTAATACAAAATTTATGTTTATTTAATAAGATTAAATTCCTATTATTGATATATAATTAGTTTTTAATGAATTTTTAAAATGTAATGAAAAATAGAATTAAAAAAATGTGTTTTTAGGAGAAAAAATTAAGAGAGACTAAAAACTTGAATAATATTGATTACTATGTAATTAATTAGACTATATTTAATTAAAATAGACTATTTTTACTTAATTATCAAATTCAATGTATAATTTTAATGAACACAAATTTTATTAATTAAAATTCCTCTTGATCTAATTAAATGTCTTATTATGTAAAAAGGTTATATAAAACGTATACACTTACTTGGTTTCATGTTTTGGGATTTTAAAATACTATTAAGAATTATTACTATTTATAATATAGCCATTTTAAGTGATCACATGATTTTTATAAATATAGGGATTTAAAAAATCTAATTTACTCATATAAAGGAAGAGATGACCTCATCTAGCTGAATTTATCCATACAAAGCCCATTTGTCGGAGCTCAGAAAGAAGGGCACATCAATAGGATTCGATCTTGACCAAGCCCAATATGAGCTTCAACATGTTAAGCTTTAATAGAATCGCCTATGGGAGAAGTGGAAGTTAATAGATATTATTACCCGAGCGATGTTATCCGAGCCACCCCAAAAGTCTTTCACCATCACAAACCTTAACCTTAGGTATTATACAGGTGTTATGAAGGGGTTATGTAACAAAAACCTAGCACTATAATCATGTTCATTGTTTTTATAAAGAATATACATTCATTTTATTATTGTTACTTTGTAAATGTTTTTTAATGAAAAATATTATTTTTAGTTAATATTCAATTAAGAAATCTATTTTGATGAATTAATGGATTTTTGAATTAAATAATATTTTAATAAAATATTATTACTAAATCACTTTTTATTAAATATAAATGATCATACATTTTTATACAATTGTAATTTTTATTATGGTTAGAAAGTTGTTTTTGTAAAAACCCATGAATTTTCAATAAATGTTGGTTTTTATTTTAAAAGTAAAAATTCACATATTCAGAAAATTATTTATATAAATGAATATTATTTTTGGATTTAGTACATTGAAAGTATCTAATAGTAAATTTTTCATAATTTTCCAAGACAGTCAAATTTTTGGGTAAAAATTAAATACCATTGAAATATATAATGTGTTTTATAACATAATAATGACCCAATAGTGGTGTAATAAAATAATATAAAAGGAATATTCGGCCAATATATTTTTTAACTTTAAAATAATGTGATTTTATATTTATTTTATTAATTTTATGGTGCCTTAGTGGACCCTCCATGACAAATAAAATATTTTAAATTTTTAAAATTATTTCCTTGAGAGTGTGACTCACCTCCACATAATAAATCCTGATATTTTAATAAGTTTTGGAATTTTAAATAAAAAAAATGTTTTCCACTCCCCTTTGGAAAAAAACCATGGGAAAAAACCATGGGTTGGTTTATGGTTTTGAATATTTAATTATACAGATTCCAAAACCTAATTCTTTGAAATATTAAAGAATTCCACTTTCTTTTCCTATATATACCCACCCAATATCCCAATTATCTTCATTAAAAACTCTTGGAGCATGTCCCTACTCTTCCTTAAACTCTATAATCCTCGCAAGGCTCCCCAAGCTCTCAATAAGTGCTTCCTCAAGTACTTTGAGTCACACACATCCTTTTAAGGGATCCTTACTTTCCTTCCTTATTTATGTCTAAGATTACTTATATTATTATTCCATTTTATTTTCAATTAAAAATGTTGGGGTATAATTTTTCACCTCCCCTATATTTACCTACTTATTTTTTAATGAAGAGATACCCCTTTCTCTATCATTAATTCCCCCCATGTACACCTGTTACCATGTCAAAATTCTGTAAGGGATTTCTTACTCCTCATTTACATTCAAGTAATTATTTTATATTAGGTTTCCAAATTCCATTACATATGTTGGGATATTATGTTCCAAGAACCCATTACTATCCATTTTATGTATAAATGATGAGAGGCCCCTTTTTATCTCATCAACGCATTTTACAATTTCTATTTGATGTCAGTATGCTGCCAAAGTTACACCAAACACTAGTTGAAATCCCACCTATACTAACACTTCTTTCCCAAAAGTTTGAAAAACCTGCTGGGATAAAGAATATATACCAATGGTTCTGTGATACCATTGCAATATATTGATGTATTTTGGGTTTTACCAGTGTTTTGATTAAACCATTGGAAAAACCTACCTCAATACCAATAGTTCATAAGAACCATTTGGATAGAGAAACTTAAAACCGTTGGCCATCGGGATCCATCTCCCATCCAGGCATCCACTCACGCCCCACTTCTCCATCCATAAAAAACCACTCCTCCTGAACCCCCAGCTTTCACTCCCATCCTACCCCCCTAATCGCTACTCTCATCCCCCTCGCACACCCCTTCTCCCGCTCGCCACATCCCGCTTGCTGCTCGCCACACCCCGCTCCCCGCTGCCCACTCGCCGCTCGCCGCTCACCGCTCACCACTCCGTACTCCCTACTCATTTTCGCTATAATCTTCCATCCTCCCATCCCAAGCCTTATAAGATGACGCTCGATCCTCCCCCGTAAATTCTTCACCCCACGTGTCATCCGCCGTGCACAGAGGTAGCATTTTTGATTTCAGAAGAGTCAGTTTTAGGGTTATTCATCATTTTCACTAAATTATGGTGAAATCAATCATTTATGATAGAGATATTTATATAATTAGGAATATGGGAACCCAAAATCAATGTTTCATACTCTGTTTTAGGGTTATTCAATGTTTTATATTCAATGTTTTCTATAATTATTATTAGGTAGGGTTATTTATAGATTTTTCTATAATTAGAAGGGGTTATTAATCCCTTTATGTTTTTGAACATAGATCCATTTAAGTATTCAATGATTCAAATTCTTAAAAGGGTTTTTTTTTCCCAAAATCAATTTTATTGGGTTTTTAATAGGAATTTTTAATTTTTTCTTTGTGCAATAGAGATTCATGGATGCATTGGGAGTGACATAGCATAATAACAACACTATATGAAAGATTCATTTTGAAAAATTATTTTTCATTAAAAAAAATATATATGTGAAGTGCGTGTTATGTAAAATTTATATTTTATTGTTTTTTTTATATCAAAAATTATAGTAATAAGGTTGGTCTATCAACTTCTAAGTTATAACACTGAATGATTATTTTTTCTCAACACTAGAGCACTTTTTTTTGTAGATCAAAAGTGTTTGATTTTATTTTCACATTATTATTTCTCACAATCTAAACATATTTTTATTGAGGAAACTTGGTTTTATCTTGTTTCACATGTTTATTATTGTTTAAAAATTTCATATTTACTTGAACAATTACATAACTCTCAATGTTGTTCGTTTTTTATTTTATCCTTTTATAACTCATCAGACCATATGATCAAACATCCTTTCTTATTATGTTTAACCTTCTTCATAGGTGTGGATCTATTTTTAGCAACTAATTTAGAACTTGATAACATTGGCTCTTTTCCCTTACCACTAATCATTTTCTTTTGACTATTAATCAAATTCATACAAATGATAGCTCCATGAACAACATAATTACACCTTCAAAAAACTTCTTCAACTACTTTTGATTTTTATTAGGATATCTCTTAGGATATTCTTCCAAAATTTCAACTACTAATCAAATTATACTATCTCTTTACTGGATGGTTTCCATTTTCAGTTGAAATTTTCTATCATAAAATTTTTAGATATTTATGTCTATTTTTAAATAGTCTATCCACAATCCATTTTTTATTTTATTGAAAATCCCCTTAACGGGTAAGTGGAAACCAATACAAAACAATCCTTCAACATCAAGTCACACCCTCACAAATTTATAAATAGTATTTTATGTAGCATTTCTAACCATAATATAACCATATTCTATATACTAAAACCCCATGATGATCATCTCTTTGCAATGACCACTTGGGGGTTTCTTTTTCTACTTTTTTTTCTTCAGTTTACACCTCAAGTAGACTGTTTTTTTCTTTTTTCCATAATTATTAAATCAAGGACTCCAATTTTCATTAACATATGCCTAATTTTTTGTTTCTAAATACCAAAATTCCTAATAACAGTGACCAAATACATTGCAATATTCACAAAAATTATCAAGTCTTTCAAATATGTTTCTAAGATATAAATTTCTCTTCATATGTGAAAACTAATTTTTCAGAACAGTTATTTTCTTAGTTTTAACTACTATATAATTTTATTATTCTATTATACCACTTGTATGAGTATATATATTTTTCCAACAATCAGTTTCCATGTGCCCAAACTTCCAGCAACACCAATATTTTACACAAAATATTATTTCTTTCTCCCTTGAGGTAGTTTTTCTATATTTATTTAATTTTTTCTTTATATAGATTCATCATAATATTTTGATTGGTTTGGGGAACTACTCTTCATACATATTATCATATCCACCCTTAATGTATTTGTGAGTTTTTTTATATTTTATATCACTGAGTTTTTCATAGAAATTAATCTTTGTAAAACACTTAAAAATAAAAAAGTCTTACCAATTATAAATTTATTAGGGTAGTGGGATATATTTTTCAATGAGGATGAACCGGAGAACTCTCCAAATGTTCTAAAGATTTATTTTGTACTAGTATGAATATATTTTTAGTATAAAATATTCAATGTGATTTGAGTGGTAACACTTTTCTTCTCAGTTCTTTGGGAAGGTTCATCTTGGGTTGATTATAGATTATTTTAGTTTTGGTTCAAGGTATAAGCACTTCATAATGTGGGAATATTTATCAACCTCAAATAATTTTAATATATCTTAATATTATGATTTTATTATTTATGAATCTTGTTAATATCTTTTAGTAAATTATCAATATATTTCACTCTTTTAGTTATCACATGTAGTAAAAAATACTTGATATTCACAATGACTTTATTCTACTCTTCTAATACGTGAAAGCTTCTATAATTTCTAGTTATCTAATATAGTGATATTTTATAGATACTGAGATATAATGAAATTATCTCTTTTAAGGAATCATGAATAGGTGAGCACATGCTACTCAGTTCATCTTAGACTATAAAAAAGTATAATCATATCTATTCTAGAGAAGATTTTATGGAGTAACCGATTGGGATTATATTAGAGAATCAATTATTGGGGAATATTACCAATTATAGTAAGGAGTTTGGTAGTTTTGAGGCTAAATCATGTAATTATATTGTTTCCCTATTCATGGTTAGAGTTTAGTAGATGGATTTTGATGATTATAAAAATATTATATTTTCAAATTGTATGAGGTACTATATATGGTCACTTCATAATAAGACACTTGGTTTACATCTTAGTTGTGGATGTTATTGTAGGAGGAATTCATGACACAATAATGGATCATTAAAAAATAACTCCATTAGATTAATGACTATGAAAATTAATACTTTTATGTTTTAAAGGATCTAAAAAAGGGATTGTATGTAAGATTATAGCAAGATATGGGATGATAACATTATCATGGTATAATTAAACTATAATGACACAAACCACTCTATCATAGACATGGAACCTTCCTTGGCCCATTATGTGTTACCTTGTTGATCATCCCTTTGTAGGATAGAGGTAATAATTTTATCTTTGATACTAAAATGGTTGAAATTAGTGATAACAAATAAGGGACCTGCAATAAAAATATGATTTATATTTAACTATTAAGTTTCTTTTGTTCTAATAGTTTTATTTTTTATAGTACATATCCCTTTTTTAGTTTTTTATGCTATGATATATTATATTTTATTATAAATTGTTTCCAATAATAAACTTTTCTTATCGGGTGGGATAAATATTTAGTTTTATTTCATTTTCAACACACTCCCTCGTGATGTCGTTGTTTTGTTAATTTAGAAAGATGACATTCTCGACACAATTTACAAATATTTTTTATTTTTAGAAAATAATTAATTGAGAAAGTTTATATTTACATAATGATATTTTTATTGATGCTAAAAACATAATTAAAAGAAACAAACAAATATAGACTCAAGTAATGTTTTCCAGTTAATTGTTAAATTGTATTTCCTAGTATTACACTTTTGAATCCATTGCTACAAATATATATTTTTCTTCTATTATATCATATATTATTTATATTATTCTTTTTTTCTAGGTATTCAAGAAATAATAGTATTTTACTTAATCTTATACATACATTGCCTCCACTTCAACCTACATCTTGCTTATAATACAGTCTTTTAATTACTTGCAGTTCCATTATTTCATATCTTTGAAAGCACATAGGTTTGATCTTGAGAAATCCAAAGAGAATAGTGTTGTGCATTCTCGTTACCTCGAGGTGATTGGCACCGAGTTTTGTTTGATCCAATTTAATTTGGGGATTTTGGTTATTTATGTGCCCATAAAAAATATATACTAGGTATGAATTGCATGAATAATACTACTTTGCATCCTGCAAATCTATTTTTGTGTGTTTGTATCTCATATTATGTGTATATGGTCAAGATTCATCCTTAGTGTTTTATTTTAAATTTTCCACTAATTATATTATTTATACCTATATTTTTTACATGATAAATCGTTTTATTTATTTCATACATTGTATGATTTAAGTTGCAATGCCTCTAGGTAAATGGAGAGAGAAAGGTCTTAGATGCCCCTCTTATGATTTTCCTTATATGATATCATTCATTTCTATGTATTTTTTACTATAGATATAGAACTAATGGATATAATTATTAATATGGATTGAATGATTATTATTAATTTCATGATCAACTAGAACCCAAATGAATAAAATTGTCAAAGATAATATAAACTAAAACAAGATGAACTAAATCTAATGGAAACGTCCCAAAAAAACTTGTATAGAATAAAACCAAACTAATTTGAAACTCATGAAAATCTGATTATATAACGTTAATAGTAAGAGTAATTGTTAATTAATAGTAATTTACTATTTGATAGTATCATTTTGAAACATGGATCTATTTTCCCCATTCTTGCAAGAACATGATTTGACCCGTGGGGCGTTGTAGTTCTTTTATATTGGGCGATGACGTGTATAATCACACGAGATAGTTATGTTTTAGTTTAGTTTTTATTTTGTTTCTTTATCGTATTGGCCACTTAGGTATTTTACTACTTATACAGAAAGTGGGTAGTTATATTCTACGAAGGGAACCAGAAGGGGTTTAGATTGTTTCAGTCCACTAGCTTTGATCCGAGGTATGATTCTATGGTTACTACTTGTATCGTGCCTCATGTATTCACGAATTTTAGTGTTTTTGACTTTATAATATGGTTTTGGTTGGGTGTTGGATGGTATCGTGTTAGTTCAGGTGGATTTGGTTCTCCACTACCAATCGAGGTAAGGCTTTAATGTCATTGGTTGGTTTCTCACAGGTTATGTAGCGTCCTTAATGTGTTTTTGGGTTCCTACAATCCTTTATATAGTGTGTTGATCCCTGCTCATTGGTTTCGAGTCGCCAAGTCAAGGGCGACTCACCTACCTATGAATAGGTAAGTATGTATATGTATGTGGGTTCCCCCATGATGGCTGTAGTCAACCATGGTAGTGATTGTGCACATACGGGTCTAGGTGTGCCCATGTATATATATATAAATTAATACTCATGTTAGTGGAGACTCGTATATGAAAATAAGATTTTGTGAAAGGATCCCCTTGCACATGCTCATGGCCATGCAGGTGTGTGCATTGGGGCTAAGGGTCCTTGCATGTGTGTTAATCTGCATATACCCAGTGGGGAAGCCACATCATTTAGTTAGAAATCTCCAAGAGCCGAAGTGGATAGCTTGGTTCCACCGTGAGGTAGGGTCCCTCTCCTAGCCTCTTTAATTCAATAATTATTTAAATTGAATTTAGATTCTTTATTAATTATTATTAATTATATTGAATTGTATATATTGGATAAGTGTTCTTTAAAATAATTGTTTCATTTGATAAATAAAGTCACGTTTTTATTATAAAACACATCCAATGGAGGTGCGATGTCTGCAAAAAACTCACAGTGATAGTTATGTTGATATAGTTTCTCAACTTATTACATTTGATTTGTGCTGAATGAGATTTATAATAAATGTTATATATAATTAAATTAATTTTGTGATAAATAAATGACATGATTTTATAATAAAATCCCTCCAACTGAGGTGCTCTGTTTTCTAAAAAAAGATTAGTGATGGTTATTTATCATGTTTAGATTTGGTCTGAGTTTTCCATATGTCTCTTGTTGGTGTTTGTTTTGTGGCTAGTTAGTATTTGTTTTCTCTGAATAATATAAATTGTCTAATCATACTCATTCAGCTCAAATAAAATTGCCCGAGTAGGCATATTCCTTGACTATGAAACTTTCCTTTTCACCCATTGAATATTATAAATCAAATTTCCATGTTTAGGAAAAGTGAATGAATTTGTAATTGGTTTGTGCAGGGTGTATGATTCATTTAAATCATTTCATTTCCCTTTATATGTTGCGTCATTGTGCCGATGTCTATAACCTTTTAGTGGTCCCTTGTTATACCATATTAAATAGTTGATTTGTTCTATCATGTCTGTTGTGACCTTATCTTATGGTGAAACCCATTTGGGGTGTTTTCCTTGCCTCTTGGCCACCCCATTGGGTGTTTACCTGAGCCCATATATCTAAAAACACTGATGGTGTCATTGTTTAACACGTATAAGGCTTATGGTGCTCCCCAACATAAGCTTCATCCTACCACCACCAAATCTTATGATTTAGTGCCTCCTCCTTTGAATATTCACATTGAATCATTTCTCCCATGTTTTAATGAGAATAACTATAATTGGGATAGTCACTAAAGGAATTATTCTCACTATGTAGGACTTTTGTATAGCGAATTATAGAAATATGCTGGTCCTATTTCATTTCCCACAACATTTTTGAAAAGATGGGTGTTTTGGTGTATCCAGATTTTGTAGTGGATAAAAATGGCCAAGTGGTCTTGGTGTCCGATGTTTTGAAGGGAATATTTCATAAAGAATGGTTGTTTGATGCCTTGGTGTGAAGGTAAAAGGAATTTCTTTGGAAACAAAATTCAATAAAGAGTTTCCATGTCATGAGGTTCAAGATTTTAGAAGAAATGTTTGCATGGATTTTTATGCCACATATATTAAGTTGGAGGTTTAAAATATTTCTAAAGCTATAGACATTGTGAAGAATAAAAATGGAGGTATTCTCACAAGATATTTGGATATTTTAAGTGTTTGAATTAAAAGGATATATCTACAAATTATGTATATTGATAGTTAATAGTTTTCAATGGATGATGATTGAAAACATAAAGAAGTTAATGGAACACTACAGTATAGGTCATCATTCAATATAGGTCATCACTCAACTCCCAACACCTACCATAATACTAAAGGTAGCGTCCATACCGCTATATATAACATACAAACTTTTTAATTCAACAAACATACATGTTAATACATTATGATCAATGTAAATACATTTTCTAATATAATACCATATTAACCATGGTAGATCTAATATCAGATTCCAAATGTTATATTATCACACATGGTTGGGTTCATCTAGAACCTTATCACTCAAGGTGAGGCCATTATCTTGACAACTACTTTATTATTCATGGTAGGAAAAGATATCATGTTATAATATGAAAACTTCATTATCACTCAAGTAAGGGTCCTTTCAACACCTTATCATTCAAGGTGTTGTCATTCCTTAAGATATATCACTATACTTGTTATAATTTGTCACCCAACATGTGTATGAAATAGCATTAAGGGAATTTAGTCCATATCATAGCTCACCAGATATGTACAAGGTTCTAGTCACTAGGGACCTATAGCCACATCTCAAAAATGTCTCACCATCCATGTGAAAAATGTCAGTCCTCTTGTTAATCATATATCTTACACTATGGAATACACTAGAGTCTTTGAGACTCAAATCAGTCTCATACCCAAAAAAGAAATAATTATCTCATGATGAACTCAAATACTATTTTATATTCTTAGTAATTTCCTTGAATACTAGTCCATCTATTCTTACATGTCATCACCACCGCAATAACTCAGGGACCATGTTCTATCAAATCAAAAGAGCCCTCAAGACTACTTTTTGAAGGAAAATCATTCATGATATTTTAAAGTGATTATTTCTTGAAGCTCAGTGCATTGTGTGTATGAAAAAATCCAATATGATAAACATTTTTCATTGTGATACTAGTAATAACATGTAACTAACCTAACACACATTTAATTCCTACAGTTTGAGGTTTTCTTTTATTGAATGGGAAACATGCCGCAATTATATGTTTTTAACTAAGAAAACACTTTTAAGTAAAAGTGAGAAACTAATTGAGTACACAAATAGATAGTCAATCAACATGACATTAAATAGCCGAATTACTGAGTTTCAATTTGATCCTTTTAGAGACCTTACCTCTAAAAAGACTCCATTAGAGAATGGTACCCTTCTCATCCAAATCATCATTAAGGAGGTTGTCGAAATTTTAAACTTTCTTGTCCCAAGTTTGTATGATATCTTCCATTGTAATGTTCCGTCTGTTGAATCCATGTGCAATAATTCCACGTTGTTTTTGGGCCTAGGCACCCTACTCTTTAGTATGGTTGGCCTTGAAATTCCTCCCTACCAGCCCGTCAAATTTCTCTTGAATAGTTATGACCACTAAGCCCCTCTATAAGAATTCATCGTCACACTCGAGGATGGTTTCCCACTCATCACATTACATAAATTATTTCATTCTCTGGTGGATATCAGATAAAATATCCTATTTTCTAGCATTCTCTAGGATGGTGAAAAATGATTTTCTTTCTAGTGGATCATGCTTCTTGGTATAATTTGTCACCACCTTCTTGGGATCCTTCTATGGGATCTTCCCTTTGCTTGAGAATCTAGTTACTGGAGGGATAGGTGAGGAGGAGGAGTCTTTTATCTTATACATCCTCCAAGAGTTCTTGATAAACCCCATGAGTCTTGTGGTCAATGTTGAGACAAAATAATCACAATTTCCTTCGATTTATGATACCAGGATAGAGTTTTAGATACATTAACCACCCATAGTTAATGGGGAGAGATGCCCATAGGTCTCTCATGAAAATATTTAGTCATCTGTAGAAAACATTGGTGATGAGTGTGAATCTTGATACATGTATTCTAGAAGGACCATTTAAGTGATCAAGGGACATCATAGTACATGTTGGAAAATAAGAATACTTGGTAATACTTTTATAATGATATTTTTATTTGGAAAAGTATATGAAATTTTTTGGATTTAAAATGATAACCTATTTTTGGAAATTTTTTCAGTTCTATTAGAAAAAGGGATAGTGTTAGTTATTTTCAAGTTTTTAAAGTGATTTTAATAAAGCATAATTATAATATTTTAAAGTATTTAAGCCTAATTTACTTTTAAAAAAGATTATTTTGAGCTATTTGAATGTTATAAATGTTTTAACAAAATCTATAATTTTGTTTAAATGGTTTCATAAAAAAATTAGCATCTATCTTTCTTAGATGTGTTTTTTAAAACGTCATGGGTAAAAATTATGTTTTAGTAAATGAATGTTTTGTTTGAAATAAGTTTTGAGAAAACTATTTTGGGTTAAATAGGTGAATTTAGATCACTTATTCAATGAAGTAAAAGTCCATTTTGTAGGATTTTTTTGAATTTATAAAGTATTGGATTTTTGTTTTATTTAAATAATGTCTCAAGATTACTTATTGATCTATTTTATATCTCATGGGGTTAGAGTTTTAAAGTCCATTTTGATGTTGTTTGTGTTTGTTTTTTTAGAGTTTATCCCCATTTGGATTTAATGGATTCTTTGGTTGATCAAGATCTTCTTGGGATGGTTGTTTTGTTTGCTTCAATCTTAGAGCTTGTTGGTCTTCCTCTCTTTTCCTAATGTGAGAATTATTTATGAGAGTTCTAAAACGTGAATTCTCCTCATTTTTCTTGGTAACAAGATTCTTAGGATGAATTGGTTTTGGTACTGAAGGTTGTGGATATTTTTATCCAGCTTTAGATTTATGAGTCTCTTAAGGTTATTTTTGTAACCATCCTACTAGAGGGTCCGAGTTATAAGTGGTGGATGTATATTATTCAGACTAAGCTAGACAAGAACTATTATTGGAAATGTTTCAAAGAATGGTTCATTTAGAATTTTTTCATAATGAAGTGACGGTGCTGATGGATATAGAATTTTATTAGCTCTAGTAAATAGATGAAATATTGTTCGAGTACACAAATAATTTTATCCAGTTGGTTCTATACATTCCTAATATAGACTTGGACAATTCCTTAATGGATTAGTGGCTTGAGTTAAGTCATTGATGACTTGTCACTAGTTGTTTATTCCTTTGGACTCCACTTATATAGAGTGGTTGTGAGATAAGATATTAACGTTGACACACGATTAATAGGATCCCTAGAAGTATTTTAGATTTATTCTATTCCTCTTTCTTCTATTCCTAGGTGTGGTAGAGGAATATTCAATAAGGGAAAAATGAAGTGCTTTGTCAGACCCTATAAGTGGTGTTTTAAAAAACTATATTTTTTCTCAGTGGTTTCTTCTAGGATAAAATACTTGGTTTTATATTAGTGCCAAAAAGTGGGACATAAGAAACTTTGTTGTTTTGATCAACGGAGGTATTTTTTGTTAGACTATGATATGGAGTCTAAACAATGTGAATATATTCGGTTACATGAATAAATTTAGACTACCAGATGGAGTCTGTGGGATACTGAATCCATTGTGGTGATTCATATTTGTTTTTTTATATTGGTTAATATCTTAACTATTAAAAATAAAATTTTGGCTATACTGGGAAAACATGATTGTTTCTGTGTACTGGCTTGAAGCTTGGGGTTGTCCATGGGGTGTCCAGGGGGAGGGGGGTGCCTGGGGGTCTGCACGGCAAGGTGGAGGCTGTAGGTGGGGTGTCTAAAAGGGGGTGTACTTTTTCTATCAAGGGGGAGTGGGTGGGTGGGGGGGGGGGTCCAGGAGGGGTGTATAGGGCGGTGTCCAAGTGAGGGTGCATGTGGGGTGTCTAGGTGGGGGTGTCCAGGGTCTGTCTGGGGGGGGGGTGTCCAGGGGTGTTTAGGGGGAGGGGGTGTCCTGGGGTGGTGTCTAGGGGAGGGGGGCTTTCCTGGGGACATGAGGGTGCGAGAGGGGGGGGGGGGGGGTTGTCTAGGGGGCATAGGGGTGCAGAGGGGGGGGGGGGGGGGCTGGGGGATCTGCATGGTAGGGGAGAGGGTACAAGTGGGGTGTTTAGGAGGGGATGTTTCAGGGGTAGGGGGTCAGGGGTGGGTTTATAGGGGGTGTATAGGGGGCGAGGTTGTCTGGGGGGGGGGGTGTCCAGTGGGGGTGAAAGGGGGATGTCCAGGGGGTGCAAGGGGGCTATCCAGGGCGGAATGGGGGTGCAAGGGGGCCGTCTAGGGGGGAATGGTGGTGTGGGGGGTGCAATGGGGTTGTCCAGGGGGCATGGGGGTGCAAGATGGTGTTCAAGGGGGTGGGGGATATGGGGGTGTTTTTATATGAAATAGGAAGGCCTATAAATCACCACACAACCATAAAATACATTTCATGAGAGTTTCTTTTTGAATTTTGTACATTGTATTGTCTACATGAGTGTTTTTTTTAAATTATGTATTTTTAGGTGTTTTATTCATCATTGTATATTTGATGCACGAGTGGTTTTTTTGTATTCATCATTATTCTGCAGGTTTGTACTATAATTCCAGATTGGAGGTAGCTACATGCTTCTTGTTGGAATTGTAGTACTAGAATTGGAGAGGGGAGGCCACTGTATGCTGGTTCTAGTAGCCTGGAAGAGGGGCTGGCTGGAAGAGGGGCTGGTTGGAGGAGGTGCGCATGATTGCTTTTTTGCAAATAAGAATAAATACCAATGGTTATATGAACCATTGCTATACATATTTATTAGTTTATACAAAGGGTTTGAGAACCTTTGGTATACGTATATCCCAATGGTTTCAGTGAAACTGTTTGGAGTAGTGTGCTATAGGTGGTATACCAATGGTTGTTAAAATGTTGGTGTATACCCATACCACCCGACTTATGGAAATGGTTCACTGTGAACCGTTGCAATTGGTGTATACCAATGGTTAAATACAATTTTTCTAGTTGAATAAACCCATGATTATTAACCATTTGGATAGTAATTGACCAACGGTTAACACTAAACTGTTAGTATTTTGAAAATCCAGAGAACCTATCCCAACGGTTCAAATTGAACCACTGGGATATGGCTATCCCTATGCCTCACAATCCAATAGTTCATTGAACTATTGGGAAATAATATCCCAACAGTTTTGGGGATTTTACCAATGTTTTTTAACCATTGGTATAAGCTTATTTTCTATTAGTGAAAATTTCAATGCCAAAATCATCATGTAATTGAATACCATACCCATTTCTCTATCAAGGGTATTCACCTTTATGCCACATGTAAATGTTGATTGAGGAATTAAATTTCTCTATTCCACATCTGTTATTCATGGAATAAATTATGATGTTTAATGAATCCATGTTGTATGATCTATGTGGCACAATTATGCATGAAATGAAATGATTAAGAATGGTGAACCCTAATAGCACTCTAATGCTTTAGGTAAAGAATAGTATCATGTTACCTCAAGTGAATTGAGTGTTAAATCATGATAATTCATGTTCAATGAGGTTTTACTCATGATAATTCAATTTCAATGTGGGTTTAATCATTCTCTATGTTCAATGAGTCTTGAATCATGCTAATATCATGATAAATACTGTTTCCACATATCCATGTTATGATAATCATGCTATATCATGCCTTTAGGTTCATGTTTCTATTATAACCCATGGATATTCCTATAGCCTAACATTTATTTTATTCTTAATGTTATGTCTTTTTTACTCCATTATTAGTCTTTATATCTCACCCTTTTATTATTTATGTCCTCAGGTTATCCCACACAATTCTATGTACGAAGGAATTTTGTGGTCATGAAAAGAAGTTTTCAATAAAGATGTTGCATTTTTATGTCTTATGTTGTCATATAATCTTCTTAATCCACAAAGCAACTAGAACTCTAAATCTTCTAGGTTGTATTAATTGTAATTTTATGTAATAAATCATGTTTAAATGAGTAATAAAGAGCAGGGTTTTTATATTTGGAATCAGAGGATTGGTTTAATTATTTTTGGTATTAGGATTAGAAAACCCAAGTGAAAGCCTTAGGAATAGGACTAAGTATAATAAAAACATCCCTAAATTTTTGTGAGTATAGAGTTGGTGGATTATCAAGAAAATACATCTCTGTCTAGATATGAACAAATAGAGGTGGCTTTGGAATAGATGTATCTAGGGGTGAAACTCGAAAAAACTACTTTGAGCTAGACTCTAATGAGAACTGGTGCACGACAATGGGCCTTTATGCACTCTTAGTTATACACTACTGGGGGATATAATTTGGTAAATTCCTAAGTTTAGTATGAACCATTATTAAGGGAATAAAAAAATGCCTCTAAGAATATATGTTTGGAAGTAGATCATGGAAAACTCATTTTTTTTGAAAGAGAGATACTAGTAATGATGAAGATCCACAACCGTACATAAGCAGAGCCATGAAGGGAAATTGTCCAGCCATAGCTGGTTAACATCGAAGGGGCCTGAGGCCACAAGCTAGTGGGATGAATTGTTTCCTTCTCTTTTGGTAAAAAAGAAGGTGCAGCAAGAGAAGCCTTAGAAAAGTGAGCAGATTCTCCTGATGATGAGGCCAAAAGGCTGGAGTCTGGCATCATGGTGGTTAATAGCATTGATTACAGTAAGACAATCAGACTCAATGATGATTTCATCCCCTCCACGTTCCATAGAGAGCATCATACTTGCAAGTATAGAATAGGCTTATGCAACTGTAGGTTCCCATAGGGCATGATGTAATTCATATTTTGCTGCAATGATCCACCCCAGATGGTTTCAAGCTAGAAGGCTGAGAGCAACTGGACCATCATTGGGGAGAAAAGCATCCACGTTAAGCTTTAGCCTCCCTTTCATTTGAGGGGGGGGGGGGGTCCAGTGAGGGGGATAAGAGGTGGTAACACCCGACATATAGTGTCCTTTGTGGTCTTTCCAGCCCTCCATCCATGAAATTTCTCGTTCAATCCAGAAGTCAGGGGTTTTATAGATGTGGTGGAAAACCGAATCGTTGCGCCGAACCCAAATGATCCAGGCAAGGGTGCAAAGAAAACCATAAGTAGACGATGAAAGAGAGGAGCAACAATGCATTAGAAGATCGGGGAGTTCAGATGCGGTGTCCAGGGAGGCCTCTGAAGCTGGGCCCCATTTATTCAAGATTTCCATAGCTCCCTGGCAGTGAATGATGGCGTTCTAAGGAGTTTCTGGGATATTCGGACAGAAAGGGAAGGACTCGGCACTGTCCATATGACGAAAGGCGAGAAGGCTCATTATAGGGAGGGTGCCCATGGGTACCTGCCACCAGAAATGGCGGATTTTTGGGGGGACATTGAGCTTCCAAACCGCATTCCATGGTCCCTCTTCACGGTCAAGAGAGTGGATGTCAAGAGCCAGTCTGTACCCAGATCTCACAATGTAATCGCCTGAGGTATTGTTGGTCTAGAATAGATGGTCGGGGCCTGCATCAGGTACCCAGGGGATACTGAGGATAATTCTTTGGTCTATTTCATTAAACCAATCTTGGATATTTTCAACACACCACCTCAAACCCTAGGCTGAAACGATGCAATCAACAGTGGCGTCTTCACGACCTGGTTGTGCGGGGGATGTGGCCCGCATACCATCCTAATCAATAAGCCAGGGGTCAGTCCATATGTCGACAGATGAGCCATTTCCAATCCTCCATCCTAGCCCTTTTTCTAAGAGATTGCAGGCCCCCCAAATACTTCTCCAAAGGAAGCTTGGTCGGGGGCCAAGAAAGGAGCCAAGGAAGTCAGTGTGGGGAATGTATTTGGCACAGAGTACCCCGCACATAGAGAGATGATGGACGGTCAAAGCCAATAGATTTATAAGTTAAGGAAATAAATGTAATTTATAATTTATCCATTTTTCTCATTAGATTCTACTTTATGTGTTATCCCTAACTTTTCTTTTATTCTATCCAAAGGTCGATAATTGGAGGACTCAGGTTAACAACCGATGCGAAGATCAATGTGATAACTGTTCTAATGAGATACCCAATCTGATGGGAGCAGGAATCAAAAACTTTTCATGATAATATCTCAGTTAACTCATGTTTTGAATAGAAACATGGGACTAGAGGAAATTTTAACCCCCCCTCCCCCACCTAAGAAAGAAAAATCCACAATTGAGAGCTTCATAAGACAAAGGCCTCTTACTTTCAATGGATCATCTGATCCCTCAATCACCAAACAATGGATCAAATCCATTGAAAAGATATTCTCCATCCTTCAATGTTCAGAACAAGATAAGGTTATTCTTGCTTCTTATCAAATGGAGGGTAAATCTGATCAGTGGTAGACATTGATAACAAATACAAAGCCTTAGGAAGCGATCGAGGTGTTGGAATTGAAGGATTTCCAGAAAATGTTTTTTGATAAATATTTTCTGCGCACCCTCCTACTTAAGATGGAAAGAGTCTTACTTGACCTCAAGAAAAATTATGAATAATCCATCAGAGCGTATGAGGAAATCTTTACAAGGATTGAACGATACGACAACATCTTTTTCGTTACCCCTGAATGCAAGGTTGACCACTTCTTTGGTGGGATAAAACCTAGCCTATGGAAATTCCTAGTGATCTGTGACATTGATATATTTTAGAAAATTGTTTGATTTTCCCTCAATATCGAAATAGAGATCAGAGAATGATAGGGGTATCATGGGGATAAGAAGCAGAATGTGGACTTTAGTTCTGGTGTTCCAATGGATAAATACAATGGTGCTAAGAAATTCTAGTGCCCCACTTTCCAAAGGTGAAGAAAGAATCACCCTAGAAATTTCCTGAAGGGGATGAGGAAATGATTTAGGTGTAGAAGATAAGGGAACCTGTCCCTTAATTACTGACAAGAAAAACCTACTACTACCATAGAGGAATGGAACGCTCTGTTCGACCCTCAATACATTGTTCATTACTTCAACTACAAAGAACCAGGGAACTTTTCAGACCAGTTTCCTAAGACAAGGGTTTTTAGAGGCAACCAACAACCTCAAAGGCAGCAAGGGAGAGCTTTTTATATCACTACTACCAAGGGGAACCCTGAAAACGAAGTGGTGACAAGTAAACTAGTTATTCATTCAATAATAGTGAACATTATTTTTGATTCTGGTTCTGTACATTCTTTTATATTATGAACGTTTAGTAGAACAATCCCAACACCCACAAAAATCATGGAAGTAGAGATGTCGGTGAGAAAGGTAAATGGGTAAATCATTGCATCCCATGAATATAACTCCCCCTCTATTACAATTTGTGGATGGAACTTCCTGGAGAACCTCTCCACACTCCCTATGATGGATTTTTTTTCAACTATTATCAAGGATTGGATTTCCCTATATGGATCCAACATAAATTACCATGATAGGGAAATCACTCTCCATATGGTGAATCGACCCCTAATTCTATACAAGTTCAAGGAGGAGTATGTATCTTCTTTAGCACCATCATTTCAAGACTGGATATTAATTCCCTATAAGCACCTGGATCTTCCTCAGATGATTATGTCTGAGGAAGAAACCATCCTTGAAGACATGACTATTTTGAGGGAATTTGCTGAAGTGTTTCCTGAGAAATTGCCTGGTCTTCCTCCTAGAAGAGATTTTGAATTCTAGATTGATATTATACCCGAGGTTTTTCCAAAATCTAAGACTCCATATATAATGGATTTTTTAGAGCTTGAGTAGATAAAGAAACAACTATAGGAGAATCTAGATAATGGGTTTATACGGACAAGTTCTTCACCATGGGGTGAACCAGTCCTCTTCATCAAGAAGAATAATGGTTCAATTCACCTTTTCATTGATTTTCATGAGCTAAAAAAATCATGATACTGAACAAGTATCCTCTTCCATGAATTGATGACTAGTTCGATTAGCTACGTGGAACACAATACTTCTCCAAGGTGGATCTACAATTGGGATATTACCTAGTATGGGTGAAGAAGGAGGATATCCCCAAGACTACTTTTCATACAAGTTACGGGCACTATGAATTCATAGTAATGGCTTTCGTACTCACTAATGATCTAGAAATATTTATAGACTTGATGAATAGAGTCTTTAGATATTACCTGAACATAGTTGTGGTAGTATTTATAGACAATATTCTAATATGCCCCAAAACCAAGGAGCAGTATGAGGAGTATCTAAGCACTTTACTATAGATCTTATGAAATGATAATCTCTTTGAAAAGTATAGAAAGTGTGACTTTTGGTTTATAGAAGTATCATTTTTGGGCCATATTGTAACGACCCGAAATTTTTAAATAAATTTTGTTTCCTAATTTTATGTGTTATTGTTATACTCAACAAAAATGTTTTATTTGATAAACATGATTATAATTAAAATGAGATCAGTGGGTTTTGACTATTATATAACCATCGGTCAACATGACCGCTGTGAACAAAATGTTTTGATTATTGTCTCTAAATATAAGTAATCTTGGTTAATTATTATAGAAAGAAGATTCGATGGCCTCACCTAGTAGTCTTGGACCGATCGAAGCCCATCTAACAGAGCTTGGGAAGGAGGTAGCACCACTGGGCTTTGCTCTGGATCAAATCCAAGCCGAACTTCATCATGTGAAGCTGGAACGAAATCGCCTTCGTGAGAAGTTCAAACTGATAGAAATTACTACTTGGGCAATGTTGACTGAGCCACCCCAAGCTTCTATCACCCTAGCACACCTTACTCTTAGGTCCTATGCTGGTATTATAAGGGGTTATGTAACGAGACCGTAACTACCTTGTGTAATCCTTGTTTTAAATAAAAATTGGGATTTCTTCTTATGATGAAGTTTATGAATTTTGAAATGACCAGATAAATATAGTATGCATATTTTTGATGAATTTTAGAAAAAGTATATTTTAAATATGTTTATGTAAACCCTAAATAATAAAAAAATGTGTAATGATTTTCAAAAAATGGTCTTCTGCAATTATGTTCAGTACTAAATTTAGAGTCTAATAAGATCAACTTGATTTTTGATGAATAGTAAATTATGAATAGTGATTTTATGATTAGGATTAGTAATATGACCGTATGGATTAGTAATCTCACTTAAAGAAAGTTTTAAAATAATCCAGGCACCTTGATTAAGTAATGTGATTCAATAAAATAGTTAAATAACGGTTTCATTAATTATTATTCAAGTATTAGTTTTTTCGGGTGAATAGTGTTTTTTAATTAAAAATTTAATTAAAAATAATTAGAAAATTATTTTTATAAAAATGACTTTATTTTTGAACTCAGAGCATCGATATTATATTATGGTAATTTTTGGGGTTTTTTCTGAAAAAAATGAATTTTCGATGAATAGTGTTTTTATTTAAAAATTAAATTAAAAATATTTAGAAAAATATTTTTATAAAATGGATTTCAATTTTGAAATAAGAGCATTGATATTTGGTTAATGTGAAATTTTGGGATTTTTCTGAGAAAGTTGAATTTTCAGTGAATAGTAAAAATACAGTTTTAGGGTTTCGGTATGTTTAATGACATCATAACGGTGTCATGATGATGTCATGAGATCTTTTGAGGGTTGGCCGGCCAAGGGTGATGAATTATTGTTTTGGGGGCCCCATGTGGCCTAACTCCATGATAAATGACAAGGGAGAGCACATGGGTTTGAGAAAAGCACATGTGAGGTGTCCCTTGGCCATTAATGCCTTGTCCCCTCACTTTCCCTATAAATACCAAGCCCTCCTCTCATCCATTCGACTCCCCACTCATTCCCAACGAATTTATGGTCTCATTACCTCCCAAGGAGTCCTCCCAAGGTGCCCCAAGCCCTCAAGGTCCCAACCTTTGAGGTTTATGAGTTACATTTTAAGGTAAGGGATCCGACCCCTCTCTTTCTTTTCATGTAATCTCTTTTATGTCATTCCTTTTATGCTCTATGTTTTTATGTGAGAGGATGTTCTTTTACATTCCTTTTACTGACCTTTCATGTTTATATGATGATAGATCCCCTCTTACTCTCATCATTTCGTTTTATGAAAGTTTAAGTGACGCCGTTAGGCTGCCGAATTTTTAAGGGATTCTTTCACCTTCCTCATTTTCAAGTTCTATTTTCATTCAAGTCTTTCATGTTCCTTTTTGTTATATTGGGGTATGATCTCTATATATATCATACTGGACTCTTATGTTCATATGATGAGAGACCCCATTTGATATCTTCAATTCAGTATTTTGATGTTTTAAGTGGCGCCGTTAGGCTGCCGAATTTTTAAGTGGTTCTTCACCCTTCTCATTTTGAAGTTCTACTTTCATGTCAATTATTTCAAGTTCATTTTTGTTATATTGGGGTATGATCTCTATATATATCATACTGGACTCTTATGTTCATATGATGAGAGACCCCATTTGATATCTTCAATTCAGTATTTTGATGTTTTAAGTGGCGCCGTTAGGCTGCCGAATTTTTAAGTGGTTCTTCACCCTTCTCGTTTTGAAGTTCTACTTTCATGTCAAATCTTTCAAGCTCCTTTTTAATTATGTTGGGGAATTGTCTATATATTTATCATACTGAACTCTTATGTTCACATGATGAGAGACCCTCTTTGATCTTTTCAAATCATTTTTGTTGAAGTTTAAGTAACGCCGTTGGGCTGCCGAACTTTCATAAGAGAAATCTAATTTTTGTCTTCCTTCCATGTTTTTCATTTCAAATGGTATGTCCTTGAAATTTCATTACCATGATCATGTATCATTCTTATTCTGTCCATATACTATTTTATGGGTCATTTATGAATGTTTGACCCATTTTCCCTCTCTTTTTAATGTCTTCTAAAACCTCGTAACATAGCCGTTATACTGCAGAATTTCCGTCTCAAAATGTCTCTCTCTTTTTCTAAAGTTCTTTTACATTATTGAGTTAATACTCAAAGCTCTTTCTTCTAAAGGGGTATTCACATATATACCAAAATGTTCTATTTTAAATTCTGGGATTTACATACATGAGACCCACCTTCCTTTTCTGTGGGTTTTAAAGTGATATAAAGGTCATGTCTTTAAAGCAGTTTTTTTTAAAAGTTATGATTATGAAATGAAACCCATTTCCTTTATGCTATATGGGTTATTTATGAAATGTTTGATGATGATGTATGTGGCTCACATGATAATAAAGGCAAATTTAAGGGTGCGCCCTGATAGCGCTCCAATGCATTGGGTAATGATGTAACCACTAGAGATTACAATTTTCACGATACCTTGGTGAATAACCTTGGTAATTTTAAAATGACACCTTGGGGATGGACCTTGGTGATATGTTCATGATTGTCTATGTTAAATGATGTAGCCACATCTTCAAGTTATGAAAAAGTTTTATTTTTATTATGATATGCCTCATGATTTCATTTTCATGCCTTAAAGTTCTTTTCATGACTTTATTGATGTATCTCAAGTTCATATGTAAAATGTTTCACTTGTTTCCCTTGCTGGGCCTTCTGCTCACCCTTCCTTTTGATGTATGTCCCCAGGTTATGAGATGCAGTAATGAGCCTAGGGTGAACATTAGGAGAAGCCTCTCAAGTGTTTAAGAAGAATGTTTTTTTTTTCATGTTTTATGTTCCTTGTTTCCAAGACACTAAACCTTAAAGATCCTCAGTTCCGTGTAATGGAATGAAAGTTTATGTTATAAAAAGGCGGTATGCTATAGTTGGTATCAAAGGATGGTTTAGTTATTTGTGGAAATTAGGATATGAAAACTCTAGGAGGAACCCTATAGAAAAGTTTAATATAGGAAATCTTCCTGGTATTTTGGTGAGTATTGAGTAAGGGGTTGCCAAGCAAATACATCCCTGTCTGGATACGAGCAGGTAGAGGTGGCTCTGGCACAGATGTACATAGGGGTAAAACCCGAAAACACCGCTTTGAGCTAGACTCAAACGGGAACTGGCACACGACAACGGGCCTTGCTGCACTCTTGGTTACGACACTCCCGGGGGATATGCTTTGGTAAATTCATAAGCTTGGTATGAACCATTGTTAAAGGAACAAAGATAAAATAAAATAAAGGTTCACATAAGAATATATGATCATTCATAACCTAGATGGGAACCTAGGAGATCACAAGTTAGGGTATACCTTTCATATACAAGTTATCCTTATATGCTTTCAGTTCCTTTTCATGATTATTAGCTAAGTACTTAAGCCCCTAATTATGCTTTCTCTTCTTAGTTAATGGTGGGAAATGGAAGAACATGTTCCGACAACCAATGTGATAGGAAATGCGATGATTTTCGTATTAATATGACAGGGATGATTAGGGGATTAAAATATGATTATTATTTTGGAAGACGTTCATTATTTTGGGAACCATATTTGATCGAGGTAAATAGATTACTACGGTATTTTCATTGAGGAGTAAGGTTGACTTATATTTTGAAGAATCGATGAATTTAATGTGAACTTATAGTAATTTAGGTTACTTAAGGGAATGACTAACCTATCTTGGGTAAAATATGTTTAGGTTAGCTACTTTTTATAAGATGTTAGGAGTGGTTGATGTTGTCTGGAGATGAACAATGAAGTTGTTTTGGAAGACTATGTTATCAAATCCTTATTGTATTTGGGTTTCAATCTTAGTTTGGTTTGTTTTGAGGAATTTTAAAGACCGTTATTTATGGAATGGTCTATGATGAACTTTGGGTAGTACCATGGAACTTTGAAGATTTAAAAATAGTTTCCCTTCCTATGGGATTCTTTCTTTTTGAAGAGTTGTTTTACCTTACCCTTTCTGTTTTGGGATAATGTTTAAAGATAGAAGAAATAGATAGTTAATCTTTTGTAGATTATGTGATTCTATAGAAGATGATTCTTGTGCTTTTATGAGACCAAGTGTTTTTGAATTCTCATCATTTGGAGAAAAGATTAGTGTTGGTAGGGACTTGTTAAATGATGAAACTCTACTTGAAGGTAGGTATATTTTCTTATGTTTTTGTTCAATGTAGTAAATGAAATCCTCAAAATTATGAAAAGAAACATAAAACAAAAATGTTGTTGGTTTACGTTTCCTACTAGGTAATCAAAGACCGTTTACACACATCATAAGTTTGGGATTTTCTCATGGTTAACTTTCTCCTAATCATGTTCTCTATCACTCTCCCTCAGAACTTGACCCTTTGTTTTTTCCTCCATGTCCCTGTTTTCTACATGGAACCCTAGTGTGGGTTAACTCGGGTGACCATTTATAAGGACCCGCACTTATTTCATGCATAATCTTTAATTTAATCAAGAAAAAACTTCATTTTACATTGAGGATCTTTTCAAGTTTAGAGCTTTAGAGAATTAAGACAAAATATTCATAACATTACACATTGTTACATAGTGGATACCATAAAATCAGTTTCCATTTTCCTCAGAATATAAAACATTAAAACATAAAACAAGACTCCTTGACAATTCTTCAACATTTAACATGTCTTCCTTCCTTGTATTATTCATCCATTAACCTGTGAAAAATCATTTAAAAAACTTGGGATGAGCACAAAAGCTCAGTAAGGTATGAAAAAGAAGGAAAAATCTCATTAGTCCATGAATACACAAGACATATGAAAACATTTTTAAAATACATGATTTAAACCCATAAAATCTTACTTAGCGTAACATGAGATTTACACAAGATACATACAAACATAATTATAATCATAAAGGTATATTGGGGCATTACTTACATAATCTTGTAACCATCTTGGCTACCTTAAAATTTGTAACCCTCACGGCTACCTTACTTTGTGTAACCATCACAGTTACACTTGGAGTAACCATACGGCCGACCTCCAACTTACTCATACCCAATGCATTGGAGGGAAATATAGGTCCCACCCTTCATCATAAACAATGCCCAATATCCAAAACATAATCATTCAACATAAATAATAGCATAAAAACATTGCCTTTGAATCTTATAAAACAGAATTTTAAAAGAGGATTTTAGAAGAAAAGTCCCTTATAAACATCATATACTTGAAGTGAGACTTAATTGAGTGGATGGAATATGTATATACTCTGTAAATACACATAATTAAACATAATATAAACAGAACCCATCACACAAACAATTTAAATAGCACATAAATTATAAAGTAGAAGGTTAACCCAAAGAATGGAAATCGGGTTAAGAATTCCCTTACCTTGGGCTTGTCCTACTTCAAAATTGTTTGAACCTCCTGTATAATGGTTAAAGGAGTGTTAATAGGATTTTAAAGAAACTTGTTCATGTTTATAACATCTTATATGGTCATTTCATAACCTCATTTCACCCCTTATTTGTTAGTATTTTGTTCCTTGCATTATTTTGGGTGAGGTCTTTTGTGATTTTCACGATCGGTTCATGATGAATCGTTCTTGTTGATTGGAAGTGAAACACCAGAATTGGAATGGAGTATTAGTTACATAACTCCAGTACCATAAATTATACCATTCATCACTTTGGTGCCTTATATGATTATGATTTATAAGTTAAAACATTAATTATGTTCGTTTAGATAATTTAAGTGGTTCTTTGATAATTACAATTTCATTTAGTCTTATAAGTTTGAATCATGAGTACAAAAGAATTACAGAACCTTATATGATTCACAAAACATATATTA
The DNA here is from genome assembly GCA_963277665.1 of Viscum album. Taxonomy (NCBI): domain Eukaryota; kingdom Viridiplantae; phylum Streptophyta; class Magnoliopsida; order Santalales; family Viscaceae; genus Viscum; species Viscum album. The sequence continues at coordinate 1,001,900,958 of OY728135.1, forward strand.
TAACCTGGTTCAACCATATAAATGGTTTCATGACCAGACTTGAAATAATTAATGGAAATTGAAAATACATCGTCCACGATATCGGTAATTCGACACAAATGGACAATGTTTTTTGATTCTTTAAATAAGTGAAAGAGGAGAGGAATAATGATTTGTAATTTTCCATAAACATGAAAACATCCAGAATATACATGATTCTGGAGATTTCATGCCTCTTGGATAAGAGGGGGTGAAGAAAGAAGTGGAAGGAATCATGAAATAAAGAAAACATGAGAAATTTCTTACAAAAAATTCGGCAGCCTAACGACGCCTCTAAAAATTTCATAAAAACAAGATTGATGAGAGGAATGGAATATCTCATCAATCATACAAAATTTGGACTGTAAGGGAAAATATTTAATGAAATATCCCAACAAAAGACAAAGGGAAAGGAAGAGAATAACATAAAATGGATGGAAAGAATGAAAATGAAAGAGGATGTTTACCTCTTGATCTCTTCTCCTTGAGATCCTTCTTAAGGGCTTTGATTTTGGTCTTTTGGTGAGACCAGCAGCTCTAGGACGTGGGGAAGAAGATTGAGGAGGGAATTTGGCAGAAATTAGACAATGCTCAAGGCTTGAGAGGTGTGGGAGGAAGAGGGGAGTGAGGGTGGTATTTATAGTGGAGGAGGGGAGGTATTTTAGATTATTTTAATTATTATTATAATATTTTTATCAAGACTATGAATAATCTCAAATCAAGTGGCCTTAATTAGTGAAAATATCATGTGATTTCGAAGCAAGTGGCCTTGCATCACTTATGATGTCATAAATAGTGCATTTTTACTGATAAATTGATTATACGGTATTTTACCGTATTTCACTATTCACCGAAAATTCAAGAGTTTCAGAAAAATACCAAAAATTTACCCCAACCATTTTTTGACGTGTAGAATTCAAAAATGAACTCCATTTTTCAAAAATAATTTTCTAAATATTATTAATTTAATTTTAAAATAAGGTCACAGTTAATTCAAAAAATAACAAAATTGAAGTGCAATTAGTTTTATGTGACATTGGAAAATTAATTAAGATCCCATTATCCTATTGCCATGGGAAAATAAAATAATAATATTATTTACTATTCATGAGGTCATATTACTATTCATATTACTATTCATATTACTATTCATATTACTATTCATAAGGGCATGTTACTATTCACCAAAAAAACAAGTTTGTTCCATCAGACTCGAAATAACATACTGAACACAATTGTAGATGATAGTTTCTTGAAATTCAAAACATAGAAGAAATAAAATTATGTTTAAAGGATACTTATAAATATATACCTTAAACAAAATTTCAAGCATTTTCAATTTATTTTTAGAAAACCTTGGGATGTTACATTATCCCCACCTTCTTGAAATTGCGTCCTCGCAATTTTATTTACTTATTAAACAACTGAGGGTATTTTTCCCTCATAGCATTTTCAGACTCCCATGTTGCTTCTTCAACCATGTGGTTTCTCCACAAAACCTTTACCTGGTGGATTACCTTATTCCGCAAAACCTGTTCTCTTCGATCAAGAATCTGAACCGGTTTTTCTTCATAAGAAAGGTTCTCTGCTAGCTGAACTTCTTCCGGCCTCAAGACATGTGATGAATCTGGAACATACTTTCTCAACATCGAAACATGAAAAACATTGTGTACCTGAAACAAGCTCGGAGGCAAAGCTACGCGGTACGCAACTGTTCCAACTTTATCCAAGATTTCAAAAGGACCGATGAACCGTGGACTTAGTTTCCCTTTCTTACCGAAACGCATCACACTTTTCCAAGGAGATATTTTAAGGAAAACATGGTCACCTACCTTGAAAGAGAAGTCTTTCCTTCTATTATCTGCATAACTTTTCTGCCTGCTTTGAGCTATCCTCATGTGTTGCTGGATCATCCTCACTTTCTCAGCCACTTCCTCTACTAATTCTGGCCCCATCAACTTTCTTTCACCGACTTCATCCCAAAACGCAGGAGTCCGACACCGCTTTCCATACAAGGCCTCAAAAGGTGCCATCTGAATACTGGAATGGAAACTGTTATTATAAGAAAACTCAACTAATGAAAGATGCTGATCCCAACTTCCCTGATAGTCCATTGAACAAGCTCGAAGCATATCCTCCAAAGTTTGAATCGTTTGCTCTGACTGCCCATCTGATTGAGGATGAAAAGCTGTACTGAAATTCAACTCTGTGCCCAAAGACTTCTGAAGTCCCTTCCAAAATTTAGAAGTGAACCTGGGATCTCGGTCAGACACAATGGAAAGAGGAACTCCATGTAACCTGACAATCTCTTTGAGGTAAAATCGAGAAAGCTGATCTAATGTCATTGTATCTCGAATAGAAAGAAAATGAGCAGACTTTGTTAGCCGATCAACAATAACCCATATCGCATTGTTACCTCGAGAAGTCTTTGGTAGTCCCACCACAAAATCCATGGATATATTCTCCCATTTCCATTCTGGCACCGGCAAAGGCTGAAGCATCCCCTTCGGTAACTGTCGCTCTGCTTTAACCTGCTGACATGTCAAACATTTCATTGTAAAATCAGCAATATCTCTTTTCATCCCATTCCACCAGTAATACTCTCAAAGGTCTCTGTACATCTTAGTACTTCCAGGATGAACAGAAAATGGAGAATTATGAGCTTCACACAACAATTCTTTCTTCAGCTGGGAATCACAAGGCACACACAACCTTTTTCCAAACCTTAAAACACAATCTTTATCAAGATTAAATTCTGGAAACTTACCCATTTTAACCAATTCTACCTTTTTCTGTAGCTCACAGTCTTCCCTCTGCGCTTTCATAATTCTGTCTGACAACGAAGACTGCACTGAAACCTGAAACAAAACAGATATATTCCCTGCACCAACAACTTCCAAGCCAAAATTTATCAAATCATTAATCAAGGGATCACGTTCTAAACGTAGCATGGTTAATGATGCATGATTTTTCCGACTTAAGGCATCCGCTACTTTGTTTGCTTTTCCAGGATGGTAATTAATCGTGCAGTCATAATCCTTTATCAGTTCTATCCATCTTCTCTGCCTCATGTTTAATTCCTTCTGAGTGAATATATACTTAAGACTTTTATGGTCAGTATATATTTGGCATTTGGTTCCGTATAGATGATGCCTCCATATTTTCAAAGCAAAAACCACAGCTGCCAATTCCAAATCATGTGTGGGATAATTCAGCTCATGAGGTTTAAGTTGTCTCGAGGCATAGGCAATTACCTGATCATTCTGCATCAAAACACAACCAATTCCCTTCAAAGAAGCATCACTGTAGATGACAAACTCACCATTCCGGGAAGGTAAGGCCAAAACTGGAGCATTCACCAATCTCTTCTTTAGTTCCTGAAAACAAACATCACATTCCTCTGTCCAAACAAATTTAACCCCTTTCCATGTTAACTTAGTTATTGGGCTAGATAACCGTGCAAAGTTCTTAACAAAGCGTCGGTAATAACTTGCTAAGCCCAGAAAACTACGAATCTCTGTAACATTTGTGGGTCTTGGCCATTCATCAACTACTTTTGTTTTGGCAGGATCAACTGTTATTCCATCCTTATTTACAATGTGCCCAAGAAAAGAAATCTGTTGCAACCAAAAATCACACTTGCTGAATTTTCCATATAGTTTCTTTTCTTTTAAAGTTTGTAAAACAACCCTTAGATGTTTTTCATGCTCCTCTTTATTTTTAGAAAAAACCAGAATGTCATCAATAAATACCACCACAAACTTATCCAAGAACTCATGAAATACTCTATTCATAAGATTCATGAATACAGCAGGTGCATTAGTTAACCCAAATGGCATAACAACAAATTCATAATGCCCATATCTAGTACGAAAGGCTGTTTTCGGGATGTCATCCTCCTTCACCTTCAGCTGATGGTATCCGGATCTCAAGTCAATCTTGGAAAAGTACTGAGCTCCCAGGAGCTGATCAAACAAGTCATCAATATGAGGCAAAGGATACTTGTTTTTAACAGTGATGTTATTCAAAGCTCTATAATCAATGCAAAGTCTCATGGAACCATCTTTCTTTTTAACAAACAAAACAGGGGCTCCCCATGGTGAAGTGCTGGGACGAATGAAACCTTTGACAAGCAAATCCTGCAACTAATTTTTCAATTCAAGAAGTTCTATTGGAGCCATACGATATGGGGGTTTTGAAATTGGCTTAGCATCAGGAACTAAGTCAATTGTGAATTCAACTTCTCGTTTAGGTATGACACTGGGTAACTCCTCAGGAAAAACATCAAGGTATTCATTTACCACTGGCACATCATTGATTTGAATAGTTCCCTTGTTTTCAACAATATGAGCTAGATAACTTTCATTTCCATCTTTCAGTAGTTTCTCAGCTTCTTGATATGTTATCAAATGTATGGGTTCATTCTTGTACACAAACTGAAACTCTTTCTGAAAAACAACTTCTTTAGCTCTACAGTCAATCTTAGCATGATAACCAGAAAGCCAGTCCATCCCCAGAATAACTTCAAACTCGACTAAGGGTAAAACAACAAGGTTTGCAGGTAAAGTCTTTCCACATACCACAATAGAAATATTCTTATAATTCCTCTTTGCTATAACATTTCCCCCTGGTGTTTTAACAACAAGTTCGGGTATCATTTGTTGAGGTGATATTTCCAATTTACTAGAAAATTTCTCAGAGATGAAGGAATGTGTAGACCCCGTATCAAACAAAACTTTAGCAAAATCTGAGTGAACAAACAAAGTACCTGATACAACTTCATTGGATGGCCCAACATCTGCTGACGTAGTCGCAAAGGATCTCACTACACCTTTCTGCTTGTAGTCTGGCTTCTTTGCATCATTTGGATCCCTCTTTGGACATGCATTTGCATAGTGACCCATCTCACCACATTTAAAACACTTTATAGTTTGCTTATCAGGATTAGTCTTTGGATCATTTTCATTGCAATCTCGGGCCATATGTCCAAACTTACCACATTTAAAACACTTCCCAGTTTTGATAAGACATTCCCCAGGGTGCTTCTTGCCACACTTTTCACAAACTGGAAACTGTATTTTCTTACCATCAGATTTCATTGGTTGATTCTTACCCATTGCTTTCCAATTTGACCTCTTCTTCTCTTTGTTTCCAAATTGCATGTGATCGTCAGCAAACTCCATCTCTACCCTCTCAGCACATCGGACAAGTTTCTCATAACTTTTGAATTCACGGGAGGCCAACGCCCTTCGATACCTTGGCTTCAATCCTGAGTAAAAGCGGTTGATTTTGCTATCGAGATCCAGAATAAGATTCGGAGCATACCTCGCCAGTCGGGTGAAGTTCGCCTCATACATAGCCACTGAATCTTCCTCCTTTTGTTTCAGTTCAAGGAATTGTTTCTCCATTCTAAGTCGCACCACCTTAGGAAAATATTTTTCAAGAAAAAGACTTTTAAATTCATCCCATACTAAGGCATCAAAATCCTCTCTACCCCTGATATTCCTTACCATTGACCACCACTGATCAGCTTCCCCTTCAAAACGATAAATGGCAAGACTTACCTTTTGATTGTCTGAACATCCCATAACATCAAATATCTTTTCAAGGGCCTTAATCCATCCTTCTGCTGCCACTGGGTCAGAAGATCCACTGAATGCAGGTGGATGTTGTCTCATAAAATGTTCCATCACTGTCATGTTCCGTTGGGGTACATCTATTTGTCCTCTTGCATGGATTCCACCACCATTTATTGCCTGTGTTAGCTGAGCCATTACTGTCAAAAACTGCTCGGTTCCAATCCCTACCATTCCGGGCTGTTGATCAGGAAGGATGTCATTCTGTCGGTGCCTATCCTCTTCAGCATCCATGTTCCTTCTGCGGACAACCATTCTAAACAAACATTTCTTAGATGAAGCAACATGGTAATCTTTAAATGCTATAACAAATTAAACATAGGGTGAGAATTATTCTATTAGCATCACCTTAACCCCTAAAGTCATCTAAACCATCCTCTGATACCAATTATAAGGACCCGCACTTATTTCATGCATAATCTTTAATTTAATCAAGAAAAAACTTCATTTTACATTGAGGATCTTTTCAAGTTTAGAGCTTTAGAGAATTAAGACAAAATATTCATAACATTACACATTGTTACATAGTGGATACCATAAAATCAGTTTCCATTTTCCTCAGAATATAAAACATTAAAACATAAAACAAGACTCCTTGACAATTCTTCAACATTTAACATGTCTTCCTTCCTTGTATTATTCATCCATTAACCTGTGAAAAATCATTTAAAAAACTTGGGATGAGCACAAAAGCTCAGTAAGGTATGAAAAAGAAGGAAAAATCTCATTAGTCCATGAATACACAAGACATATGAAAATATTTTTAAAATACATGATTTACACCCATAAAATCTTACTTAGCGTAACATGAGATTTACACAAGATACATACAAACATAATTATAATCATAAAGGTATATTGGGGCATTACTTACATAATCTTGTAACCATCTTGGCTACCTTAAAATTTGTAACCCTCACGGCTACCTTACTTTGTGTAACCATCACAGTTACACTTGGAGTAACCATACGGCCGACCTCCAACTTACTCATACCCAATGCATTGGAGGGAAATATAGGTCCCACCCTTCATCATAAACAATGCCCAATATCCAAAACATAATCATTCAACATAAATAATAGCATAAAAACATTGCCTTTGAATCTTATAAAACAGAATTTTAAAAGAGGATTTTAGAAGAAAAGTCCCTTATAAACATCATATACTTGAAGTGAGACTTAATTGAGTGGATGGAATATGTATATACTCTGTAAATACACATAATTAAACATAATATAAACAGAACCCATCACACAAACAATTTAAATAGCACATAAATTATAAAGTAGAAGGTTAACCCAAAGAATGGAAATCGGGTTAAGAATTCCCTTACCTTGGGCTTGTCCTACTTCAAAATTGTTTGAACCTCCTGTATAATGGTTAAAGGAGTGTTAATAGGATTTTAAAGAAACGTGTTCATGTTTATAACATCTTATATGGTCATTTCATAACCTCATTTCACCCCTTATTTGTTAGTATTTTGTTCCTTGCATTATTTTGGGTGAGGTCTTTTGTGATTTTCACGATCGGTTCATGATGAATCGTTCTTGTTGATTGGAAGTGAAACTCCAGAATTGGAATGGAGTATTAGTTACATAACTCCAGTACCATAAATTATACCATTCATCACTTTGGTGCCTTATATGATTATGATTTATAAGTTAAAACATTAATTATGTTCGTTTAGATAATTTAAGTGGTTCTTTGATAATTACAATTTCATTTAGTCTTATAAGTTTGAATCATGAGTACAAAAGAATTACAGAACCTTATATGATTCATAAAACATATATTATAACCTGGTTCAACCATATAAATGGTTTCATGACCAGACTTGAAATAATTAATGGAAATTGAAAATACATCGTCCACGATATCGGTAATTCGACACAAATGGACAATGTTTTTTGATTCTTTAAATAAGTGAAAGAGGAGAGGAATAATGATTTGTAATTTTCCATAAACATGAAAACATCCAGAATATACATGATTCTGGAGATTTCATGCCTCTTGGATAAGAGGGGGTGAAGAAAGAAGTGGAAGGAATCATGAAATAAAGAAAACATGAGAAATTTCTTACAAAAAATTCGGCAGCCTAACGACGCCTCTAAAAATTTCATAAAAACAAGATTGATGAGAGGAATGGAATATCTCATCAATCATACAAAATTTGGACTGTAAGGGAAAATATTTAATGAAATATCCCAACAAAAGACAAAGGGAAAGGAAGAGAATAACATAAAATGGATGGAAAGAATGAAAATGAAAGAGGATGTTTACCTCTTGATCTCTTCTCCTTGAGATCCTTCTTAAGGGCTTTGATTTTGGTCTTTTGGTGAGACCAGCAGATCTAGGACGTGGGGAAGAAGATTGAGGAGGGAATTGGGCAGAAATTAGACAATGCTCAAGGCTTGAGAGGTGTGGGAGGAAGAGGGGAGTGAGGGTGGTATTTATAGTGGAGGAGGGGAGGTATTTTAGATTATTTTAATTATTATTATAATATTTTTATCAAGACTATGAATAATCTCAAATCAAGTGGCCTTAATTAGTGAAAATATCATGTGATTTCGAAGCAAGTGGCCTTGCATCACTTATGATGTCATAAATAGTGCATTTTTACTGATAAATTGATTATACGGTATTTTACCGTATTTCACTATTCACCGAAAATTCAAGAGTTTCAGAAAAATACCAAAAATTTACCCCAACCATTTTTCGACGTGTAGAATTCAAAAATGAACTCCATTTTTCAAAAATAATTTTCTAAATATTATTAATTTAATTTTAAAATAAGGTCACAGTTAATTCAAAAAATAACAAAATTGAAGTGCAATTAGTTTTATGTGACATTGGAAAATTAATTAAGATCCCATTATCCTATTGCCATGGGAAAATAAAATAATAATATTATTTACTATTCATGAGGTCATATTACTATTCATATTACTATTCATATTACTATTCATAAGGGCATGTTACTATTCACCAAAAAAACAAGTTTGTTCCATCAGACTCGAAATAACATACTGAACACAATTGTAGATGATAGTTTCGTGAAATTCAAAACATAGAAGAAATAAAATTATGTTTAAAGGATACTTATAAATATATACCTTAAACAAAATTTCAAGCATTTTCAATTTATTTTTAGAAAACCTTGGGATGTTACACCATTGTACTTCCCTTTCTTTATTTTAAAGTAATAGTTTTACTGACTCCTTTTCCGATGTGAGACTTTCAATGAAATTTCAAAACCCAATTTTAAAATTGCGAGGACGCAATTTCTTAAGGGGGGAAGATTGTAACGACCCGAAATTTTTAAATAAATTTTGTTTCCTAATTTTATGTGTTATTGTTATACTCAACAAAAATGTTTTATTTGATAAACATGATTATAATTAAAATGAGATCAGTGGGTTTTGACTATTATATAACCATCGGTCAACATGACCGCTGTGAACAAAATGTTTTGATTATTGTCTCTAAATATAAGTAATCTTGGTTAATTATTATAGAAAGAAGATTCGATGGCCTCACCTAGTAGTCTTGGACCGATCGAAGCCCATCTAACAGAGCTTGGGAAGGAGGTAGCACCACTGGGCTTTGCTCTGGATCAAATCCAAGCCGAACTTCATCATGTGAAGCTGGAACGAAATCGCCTTCGTGAGAAGTTCAAACTGATAGAAATTACTACTCGGGCAATGTTGACTGAGCCGCCCCAAGCTTCTATCACCCTAGCACACCTTACTCTTAGGTCCTATGCTGGTATTATAAGGGGTTATGTAACGAGACCGTAACTACCTTGTGTAATCCTTGTTTTAAATAAAAATTGGGATTTCTTCTTATGATGAAGTTTATGAATTTTGAAATGACCAGATAAATATAGTATGCATATTTTTGATGAATTTTAGAAAAAGTATATTTTAAATATGTTTATGTAAACCCTAAATAATTAAAAAATGTGTAATGATTTTCAAAAAATGGTCTTCTGCAATTATGTTCAGTACTAAATTTAGAGTCTAATAAGATCAACTTGATTTTTGATGAATAGTAAATTATGAATAGTGATTTTATGATTAGGATTAGTAATATGACCAAATGGATTAGTAATCTCAATTAAAGAAAGTTTTAAAATAATCCAGGCACCTTGATTAAGTAATGTGATTCAATAAAATAGTTAAATAACGGTTTCATTAATTATTATTCAAGTATTAGTTTTTTCGGGTGAATAGTGTTTTTTAATTAAAAATTTAATTAAAAATAATTAGAAAATTATTTTTATAAAAATGACTTTATTTTTGAACTCAGAGCATCGATATTATATTATGGTAATTTTTGGGGTTTTTTCTGAAAAAAATGAATTTTCGATGAATAGTGTTTTTATTTAAAAATTAAATTAAAAATATTTAGAAAAATATTTTTATAAAATGGATTTCATTTTTGAAATAAGAGCATTGATATTTGGTTAATGTGAAATTTTGGGATTTTTCTGAGAAAGTTGAATTTTCAGTGAATAGTAAAAATACAGTTTTAGGGTTTCGGTATGTTTAATGACATCATAACGGTGTCATGATGATGTCATGAGATCTTTTGAGGGTTGGCCGGCCAAGGGTGATGAATTATTGTTTTGGGGGCCCCATGTGGCCTAACTCCATGATAAATGACAAGGGAGAGAACATGGGTTTGAGAAAAGCACATGTGAGGTGTCCCTTGGCCATTAATGCCTTGTCCCCTCACTTTCCCTATAAATACCAAGCCCTCCTCTCATCCATTCGACTCCCCACTCATTCCCAACGAATTTATGGTCTCATTACCTCCCAAGGAGTCCTCCCAAGGTGCCCCAAGCCCTCAAGGTCCCAACCTTTGAGGTTTATGAGTTACATTTTAAGGTAAGGGATCCGACCCCTCTCTTTCTTTTCATGTAATCTCTTTTATGTCATTCCTTTTATGCTCTATGTTTTTATGTGAGAGGATGTTCTTTTATATTCCTCTTACTGACCTTTCATGTTTATATGATGAGAGATCCCATCTTACTCTCATCATTTCGTTTTATGAAAGTTTAAGTGACGTCGTTAGGCTGCCGAATTTTTAAGGGATTCTTTCACCTTCCTCATTTTCAAGTTCTATTTTCATTCAAGTCTTTCATGTTCCTTTTTGTTATATTGGGGTATGATCTCTATATATATCATACTGGACTCTTATGTTCATATGATGAGAGACCCCATTTGATATCTTCAATTCAGTATTTTGATGTTTTAAGTGGCGCCGTTAGGCTGCCGAATTTTTAAGTGGTTCTTCACCCTTCTCGTTTTGAAGTTCTACTTTCATGTCAATTATTTCAAGTTCATTTTTGTTATATTGGGGTATGATCTCTATATATATCATACTGGACTCTTATGTTCATATGATGAGAGACCCCATTTGATATCTTCAATTCAGTATTTTGATGTTTTAAGTGGCGCCGTTAGGCTGCCGAATTTTTAAGTGGTTCTTCACCCTTCTCGTTTTGAAGTTCTACTTTCATGTCAAATCTTTCAAGCTCCTTTTTAATTATGTTGGGGAATTGTCTATATATTTATCATACTGAAATCTTATGTTCACATGATGAGAGACCCTCTTTGATCTTTTCAAATCATTTTTGTTGATGTTTAAGTAACGCCGTTGGGCTGTCGAACTTTCATAAGAGAAATCTAATTTTTGTCTTCCTTCCATGTTTTTCATTTCAAATGGTATGTCCTTGAAATTTCATTACCATGATCATGTATCCTTCTTATTCTGTCCATATACTGTTTTATGGGTCATTTATGAATGTTTGACCCATTTTCCCTCTCTTTTTAATGTCTTCTAAAACCTCGTAACATAGCCGTTATACTGCAGAATTTCCGTCTCAAAATGTCTCTCTCTTTTTCTAAAGTTCTTTTACATTATTGAGTTAATAATCAAAGCTCTTTCTTCTAAAGGGTTATTCACATATATACCAAAATGTTCTATTTTAAATTCTGGGATTTACATACATGAGACCCACCTTCCTTTTCTGTGGGTTTTAAAGTGATATAAAGGTCATGTCTTTAAAGCAGTTTTTTTTAAAAGTTATGATTATGAAATGAAACCCATTTCCTTTATGCTATATGGGTTATTTATGAAATGTTTGATGATGATGTATGTGGCTCACATGATAATAAAGGCAAATTTAAGGGTGCGCCCTGATAGCGCTCCAATGCATTGGGTAATGATGTAACCACTAGAGATTACAATTTTCACGATACCTTGGTGAATAACCTTGGTAATTTTAAAATGACACCTTGGGGATGGACCTTGGTGATATGTTCATGATTGTCTATGTTAAATGATGTAGCCACATCTTCAAGTTATGAAAAAGTTTTATTTTTATTATGATATGCCTCATGATTTCATTATCATGCCTTAAAGTTCTTTTCATGACTTTATTGATGTATCTCAAGTTCATATGTAAAATGTTTCACTTGTTTCCCTTACTGGGCCTTCTGCTCACCCTTCCTTTTGATGTATGTCCCCAGGTTATGAGATGCAGTAATGAGCCTAGGGTGAACATGAGGAGAAGCCTTTCAAGTGTTTAAGAAGAATGTTTTTTTTTTCATGTTTTATGTTCCTTGTTTCCAAGACACTAAACCTTAAAGATCCTCAGTTCCGTGTAATGGAATGAAAGTTTATGTTATAAAAAGGCGGGATGCTATACATATCATCACAATCAATGGGATATCTGTGGATCCATCCAAGAAAAATACAATTGAAGGATGGTGAGGCCAACATCTGTGATGAATATCTGTAACTTCAATGGGTAAGTTGGATATAATTTCTGATTTGTTAGAAAACTGTCAAGATTCTCAAACCCTTTTACCAAGATAACTCGGAAGGGAGTCAAGTTTTCTTGGAGTGATGAATATGAAGATAGCTTCAAGGAGTTGAAAAGGTTGCTTATCACTTTGCCCATGCTCACACTACCCACAAGTGGAGAACTTTTTGTGGTATTCAATGGTTCTTTGAAAAAGGGCCTAGGCTATGTGTTAATGAAAAATGAAAAATTGATTACCTATGTTTCAAGGAAATTAATAGTTCCTAATAAAAACCATCCAACACATGATCTGTAGGTGGCTGCAGTAATCATCGTGTTAAAAATTTGGAGAAATTACCACTTTGGGTAGAAGTGTGAAATATATACAGATCACAAAATCCTCAAGTATATATTCACACAGAAAGAGTTGAACATGAACCAACGAAGATGGTAAGAGCTGATCAAAGACTATGACTGATTAATCAATTACCACCCTCAGAAATCGAACAAGGTAGAAGATGCTCTAAGCAGAAAAGACCCAGTGATTCTATCTTTGATGAGAATTGAAAAGTATCCAATATTATTAATTTGATGCAGATAGACATGAGAATCATAAATAAGGTAACATCATCAATCCTTTCACAAATTATTGGTCAAACTTATCTTTTGGAAAGGTTAAAGGATGTTCAAAAGGATGATGTAGGATTTCAGAAGAAAGTGGAAACTATCAAAAAAGGGAAATCCTTGTAGTTCAATGTTAATGTAGAAGGAATTGGGAGATTTTGGTAAAGAGTATATGTTCCATAAAGTATATATTTAAAGAAAGAACTTTTAGATGATTCAAAAAGTTCTAATTTCTCCATTCACCCAGGAAACACAATGATGTATCGAGAACTCCAAGAGTATTATTGGTGGGATAATATGAAGAAGGATATCACTGAGTATACATCAAATTTTTGTGTGTGTCATCAAGTGAAGTCTAAGAGGCATAAATATAATGGGATGATGCAAACATTACCCATAACAACATGGAAATGGGAGAATGTTACCTTGGACTTTGTCACCAGACTTCTAAATTCATCTAAAGGAAACAATGCTATCTGGGTTGTTGTGGATTGTCTTTCAAATACTGCATACTTCAATGAAATTCGAGAGGACTTATTATTGGATCAAATGTAACATATTTAGATCAAATAAGTGGTAAGTTTTCTTGGAGTACCACTATCTATTGTATCCGATAGAAATATAAGATTCACCTCTATCTTCTAGAAGAGTCTCCAATACACTCTGAATACTGATCTCAACTTTAGTACAACTTATCATCCTAAAACTTATATCCAATCTGGGTGGGCTATCCAAACACTATAGGACATGCTGAGAGCATACTCAATGGACTTCAAAGGAGGATGTGATCAACTTCTTTCTCTGGTTTAGTTATCTTATAATAACAGTTTCCACTCAAGCATCCAAATTGATCCTTATAAAGAGTTTTTATGGGAAGAGGTGAAGAACACCAACATGTTGTGATAAAGTTGGGGAGTGAAAACTCCTAGGTCTAGAAATGGTTTATGAAATGATGGAGAAGGTTAAGACTATCCAACAACACATTAAAGCTACTCAGAGTAAAAGAAAGAGCTATGTTGACAATCATCGATGAGACCTAGAGTTTGATGTTGGAGACATGGTATTCCTCTACATATCATCATGGAAGAGAGATATGCGATTTTGGAATAAGGGATTGATTAGTCCAAGGTACATCGACCCTTTTGAGATCTATGATCACATTAGAGCAGTGGAATATCAACTAGAAATCCCACCAAACCTATCTAATGTACATGATGTATTCCATGTATCACTTTTGAGGAAGTACATACCTAACCCCTCACATGTACTCAAACCAGAGGTGGTACCATTGGAGAATGACCTCCCCTATGACTAGAAACCAGTGAGGATATATGATTGTAGGGAAAAAGTTAAATGAAATAAGACAATTCCCCTTGTCAAAGTGTTGTGGAGAAACCACAAGTTTGAAAAAACAATGTGGGAATAAGAGGAAGTGATAAAGCAGAGATACCATTATATGTTTTAGTGTGAAAAAAAATCAAGGGAAGAATTTTTTAAGAGGGGATGATTGTAACCACCCAAACTTTTATTAATGAAAATTATTATTGATCTAATTAAATGTATTATTACATAAAAATGTTATATAAAACATATGTACTTCCTTAGTTTTATGTTTTTAGATTTTAAAATACCGTTATGAATTGTTATCATTGCTAAGATAGCCGTTTAATAGTGATCACAAGATTAGTATAAATACAGGGCTTTAAAAAATCCAATTTACTCAGAAAAAGGAAGTGATGACCTCATCTAGTAGAATTTCTTCATAGGAATCCCATTTTTCATACCTCATAAAAGAGGTAGCATCATTAGAATTTTCCCCTGACCAAACCAAAGCTAAGATTCAACATGTTAATCTTGAACGAAATTTCATACAGGATAAGTGAAAGTTAATTTACCTTACCACCCAAGCGATGTTATCTAATCCACCCCAAGAGTTTATCACCATCGCACAACTTATACTTAGGACTTATGTGGGTGTTTTAAGGGGTTATAAAACAAGACCCTAGTACTATGATTATGTGCCTTATTTTTGTATAAAGAATATTAATTCATTTTATTATTGTTACATTGCAAATGATTTTTAAAGCATAAAGAGTATTTTTAGTTAATATTAAATTAAGAAATATATTATGATGAGTTAATGAATTTTTGAAATAAATAATCTTTTTATAAATTATTATTACTAAATCACTTTTTTTAGATATAATTCATCATACAATTTTTATACAATTGTAATTTTTATTAAGGTTTGAAAGCTGTTTTTGTCAAACCCCACGAATTTTTGATAAATGTAGGTTTTTATTTTAAAAGTAAAAATTCACATATTTAGAAAAATATTTAGATAAAATTAATATTATTTTTTGATTTAGGATGTCGAAATTATCTAACGGTGAATTTTCATAATTTTCTGATATAGTTTATTTTTTTGGGTAAAAATTAAATACCATTTAAATATATAATGTGTTTTATGACAACATAATGACCCAATAGTGATGTAATAAAATAATAGAAAATATATATTCAGATAATATATGTTTTAACCTTAAAATAATGTGATTATATATTTTTTTGATTAATTTCATGGTGCCTTACTTGACCCTCCAAGACTTAGAAAATATTTTAACTTTTTAAAACGATTTCCTTGAGAGTGTGAATCACCTCCACCCAAGCAAGACTAATATTTTAATAAGTTTGGACATTGGCCTTATTAAATATTGTTTTCTACTCCCCAATGGAATAAAACATTTGAAAAAACCAAGGTTTGGTTTGTGGTTTTGAATATTTAATTTTATAGATTCCAAAACCTAAGTTTGTGAAATATTAAATAATTTCCCACTATTTTCCAATATAATCCCACTAAATCTCCCACTTATCTTCACTAAAAACCCATGGAGCATGTACCTGAAGTGCCCTAATCTCTATATAATCCTACAAAGGTTCATCAAGATCTCAATAATCCCCTCCTCATGCTCTTTATATTACACACTTCCAAGTAGGGGATCCTTACATTCCTTCCTTCTTTATTTATATCCAAGTTTCCTTATATTGTTATGACCTTTTATTTTCAATTAAAAATGGTGGGGTATGATTTATCACCTCCTCTATAGTTCCCTAAATATGTTTTAATGATGAAATACCCCTTTCTATCTCATTAATTATCCTGTGAACACCTATTAACATACCAAATTCTGTAAGGGATTTCTCTCTCGTCATATACATTCAATAAATTATTTTTTTATTATGCATCTAAATTCCATTAAATATGTTGGGATATTATGTTCCATGAACCCCTTATTATCCATTTCATGTATAAATGATGAGATAACCCTTTATCTATCATCAAACCATTTTGATATTTCTATTTTATGTCATTATGCTACCGAAGTTACACCAAAATTTCCATGCCAAAATCATTGTGTAAGTGATTACCATACCCATTTCTCTATCAAGGGTATTCACCATTATACACATTTACTTGTTGATTTAGTACATACATTTATGTATTAAAAATTTCTTATTTTTGGAATAAATTATAATGTTTAATGAATCCATGTAGTACGATTTATGTGGAACACTTATGCATGAAATGAAAGGATTAAGAAGGGTGCATCCTAACAACACTCCAATGCATTGGGTAAAGAATAGTATCACGACTCTTCATGTGAAATGAGTGTTAAATCATAATAATTCATCTGAAATGAGGTTTTAATTATGATAATTCAAGTGCAATTAGGGTTTACTCATGCTCCATGTGCAATGAGACTTGGCTCATGCCAATATTACGTTAAATGTTGTTTCCACATCTCCATGTTATGATAATCATGATATATCATGCCTTTATGTTCATATTTATGTTATGACCCATAGATATTACTATTTCCTAACATGTATTTTATTATTCATGTTATGCCTTGTTTACTCCCTTATTAGGATTTATATCTCACCCTTTTATTATTTATGTCCTCATGTTATCCCATGTAATGCTAAGTACGAAGGAATGTTGTGGTCATTTAAAAGAAGTTTTCAATAAAGATGTTGTGTTTTTATGTCTTCAGTTATCATGTAATGTTTATAAGCCCCAAATTCACTAGACCTCTCGATCTTCTGGGTTTTATTAAGTGAAATTTTATATATTAAATCATGTTTAAGAGAAGATCCATTAGGCCATACTAAACCAATGATGAAGGATATTTTTGAAGTAAATTTTCCTCATTAAGTACATACAAGAGTTAAAAAAGGTCTGGATAAATTATAGAATGCGTGTGGGGAACTACTTGATCACCTAATTTATTAAAAAATTAAAATCCAACACCATTTATGGAAGAAACCACCAAAGTGGTGGGATTTGAGGAGAATATAGAAGATCCTGACTACACATATATATATAGTGTTATTGAATTAAAAGAGACACCTCCCTCTGAGGAAGAAATTGATGTTGAGAAAACTCAGCGATACGTTCCTTTCATGAACTCTTTATCTTATATTTTTACTAAATAATAGTTGAGTATCACCTATAATTTTATTAAATTTTATAATTCGACCAACAATTGTATTTTCATGGAGGATGAAGATGATGAAAAAATGTTGCTCATAAAGAGGAATAGATGGAGCTCCCTAAACTTAATGAGTACTTTGTTGAGGGAGTATAAGAGTGTATAAATGTAGATTTTCTAAAGTAAAATGAGACACAAGATATCTACATTGAAAGGGAATAATTTGATATTGATTCTCCATGATTTAATTTTATTCAAATATAATTACACTACTACATTACCTTTTATTTTTCCATTGATGCATCATAACATTAGAAACCACTAGAGAATAATGAAGAGGTTGTGCAAGTGGAAGCCAATAAAGAGGAGGAATCATTATTTTTCTTAACCCCACAATAAAAGAAGGATCTAATTTTTCATGGGATTTTATTTGTTGTATTATATCCATGGATTCTTTAACAAAAATTTAAAAGATAAATATGTAAAGAATAACTTTTGGTGGTACATGAGTAAAAAACTACACCCACCATCAGATTGGGGATAACCAACTGAAACTACCCATCTGGAGGCAGTCAAAACCCAGATTCCCACCTAGGGAATTAAACCAAGATCTATACTACTATTATAATTATAGTTATATTTTTATTTTCTTTCCATAAATTTCTTATGATTTCTTTTCTATTTTTAATTATAGGCTTTCAGTGTGCCACACTTAGGATCTTAACTCATCGCTTCACTACCAATAAGTCATGCCATACCTCTACTTTACACTTTCTTCCTTTATATGATTCATTTAAAAATATAATTACATGGTAAATCTATTTTAATTCATTGAGGAAAATTCATCAATTAAGTATGGATGAGGGAATATTTTTATTTCTGGGTTTTCATTTGTGGTTTTTTTCTAATTTTTCAAAAAATAAATGTACTTTTCAATTTTTTTGTGGTTATTTTTCAGATTCTTTTATTTTTTTAAAACTTTTGAGATTAAATTATTATCATTTACATTTTTTAAAACCATTTATATAGGTGAAATAATTAATTACATGAAACTGAGCTTAAATGAATCCTTAAAATGACTTTGTTTCAAGTTTAAAACTTTAGTAATTTCATGAAAAATAATATGATTTTCGAATATCATGCCTCATATAACTGTATTTATATTTGAAATCACTTTCTTAAGAGGCTTCTAAACCATTGTTTTAATATTATTTACATTCATCTCACTTCCTAAGATAACCAAATGATGCTTGTTTTAACTATAATTAGATTTTTTTCTTGAAAAACATGAGGGATTGAGGTACTTGAGTTTTAAATTATTGAGAAATTTATTTGGGTTTAAAGGAAATTTTTTCAAAAGAATCATTTTCATTATGGTCTTCCTTGTAAATTTAATACTTGTATACCTTATAATCCAAGAAAAACTTGTTCGGTTAACCACATTACAAGCCAATTTTTCCTTTCTAACCTACTCTTGAAATGAAATTACATGATCTTGTAGAACCTAAGTGTGGGGGATGATTTCTTATGTTGTGATACCTCATTTTTTAATACTTTGGGTGGAAAATGAAATTATTAAGAGTTGTTTTTTATAATTAAAAACAATTCATTCTATTGAATGATATTCAATTCTATAGATTTCATTATAAAAGAATCCCTGCCTTTCTGAAACTTCCAATGTATAAAGCAATTCGTGCCTATTTAGAGTATTCAAGAAAAATTTTTTCTGAGAAGATTGATTTTTTTGTGGATGAAAGGATGAATGGTGTGAAATTTCCTTGATATTTCATCATAATGAATCTGATTTTCTACTAAGGTGAGTGAAGAGGATACCATACTTGAGTGAAAATTATAATCTTTCAATTTTCTTCAAAAGAGCCAAACCCACCTAATTCGGCCTTAAAAATTTTCACATTAAAATCCTAGCAAATGGTATCCACATACCAACCTAAAAAATTCCTCCTGATAAATAGTTTTCCTTGACTCACATCTTGTGGATACCTAGGAATTTATCAAGCATATAGTGACTCTTACATGGGTTTGTATAAGAGAAGCCTTGTGGAAAATTGACATTTGTGAGATAAGAAAAAATTCATGTGAGGTAGGTGTCTTTTATGAATGGGAAGATAAATTAAAGGAAAATATATTTAATGGTATCATTTGAGAAATTTGAATAATTTTTTTGGATGTGGCATGAAATATTTTTTTCTCGGTATGAAATTGGTGGATCTCATGAGCATGTGTTTTGAATTTGTATTGATTTGATTTTGATGCTTACTTGTCAAGGGGTTGAAGTTATAGTGTGGGGGTGGTGATAGATTTAATAATTTAATTATTTTTAATGTGTGTTTAAATTATTTCATCCCTTATAACTAATCAATGTGAGCTTAATTTAATTATTTTTTATTTTTTTTGAATTTATGAATTAATTGTGAAAATTGTTTAATTATGGATATTTAACAATTCAAGTAATCTAATAAATTTTGGGAATTTCTTTTACTATTTTGATCCAAATTGAGTGATTGATTATTATTAGGATTTTATTACATGTGATCTTCATCTTTATCTTATGGACCCACATCAAATTAAAATCACATAGGCCCATAAAAACTAATCAAGTAGAGAATGTTTTTTGGTTGATAGAATGGATCCCACCTTAGTAATGAAGAAATATCTCTGCCTGAAAAATCCAAATTAATTTATTATAGATAGAATAGAAATAGTACTACATGCATCATATCTTCATTTAATTTAAAGGATAAATTATATATTTCAAAAACCCATTTAATAAAAAAATTTAATCGAGTTGATAACTCTACTTGACCATAAAAGTTTATCTTTGGTAATTCATATATAACATTCTTCCACTTGTCCAATAATGATTATATTTTGAGGGATAAAGAACAAGAGATATAAGACCAAATTTTATGAATACATATTTACAATATAATTCTATTTAATATAAAAAATGGACTCAATCTTTCAGAGGAATAAATATTGGTAGGAAACCTTTCAACCCCACGGCCCAATAAATATGAGTGTTCACTTCCATTCACAGTTTTTGATGGATGGGAAGGAGGGATTATGCTAAAGGATTTAAAAATTGATGTTTTTGGGTTTTTATATTTCCTATTTTTTAGTTTAATAATGATATATTATTCCCCTTTCAACTCTCTTTCCCTTCATTAGGAGGGGTAAAACCTTTTAGTGATATGAGAAGGGGGAGTTTCACTCTTATAATGTTAGATTCTTGAAATTTAATTTGAAACTCTATTTTTATATTAAATTATTAATATTTTTATTGGTGTAAAATTCTCTTAATGCGATAATATTTTGGGTTTTAGTTTCATTCATTGTTGATAGCGTTTGTTGAAGAACATTAAACTCCCTCTACCTATTGTAGTTTGTCTCAATCGAGTAGATTGTATTAGGTGGTGAGTGTCTAGAGATCATTGGAACGTGTATGGAATAAGTGAACCTTGTTTATATATTTATAAGTATAAGAATTCCTGATTAGGATTGGCCTTATTTATTTAGGAAGAGTTTATGAATTTTTATGCACATAGGAGTGGTTTCCATTACTTCCTTCAACAAATGGTGATTGATAACTTGATCAAGGATTATTTCACTTGTCATTAAATATGAAGAGATAGGGAATGTTATTTATTACTATTATAAAATTTAAAAATGTGATCCTACCCTAACTCCTCACTCACTTATCCCACTAGTGTCCAAACATTAATTTTAATTGACTTCATTCTTCTTAAACTCAAACAATTACAAAAAACAACCTCTAATTATTTTTAAAATTTATGTTACAAATGTAATTATTGTGCGCTCTTATCTAGAGACGTAGAAGGTCAACCACTTTACTACCTATTAACTTATTAAATATTTGTTTTTATCACACCACGTGATAGGAATGTGTTAGAGGGCGCTAAAAAACATCACAAACAACCACAAATAACACCAAGAGAAATGTTCAGTATCCTTGTATCATGAGAGAACAATAAAGAGGGGGGAAATATCTAGATAAACATTAATATATATAAATTCATTGAAAATTAGATCCCATGTAACTAAAGTTTATATGTAGTGCAAATGAATCATGTAAGATGTTAAGGAACCACATTTTTTTATAAAAACATGAGTGAATTTACAACAGTGTTGTGATAAGATAGATAAATATTATAGTGGATTTATCAAAGGGAAATTGGGGACCCGATCATTAAAAAATGTTCTATCCCTATTAAATCACTTTTTATTTCTCCATATGATCATATCATTAAATCATATAAATCACGCTTGTATCAACTACATGTTTTTTTACCCTTAACATGACTCTAACCTCAATCCACCATTAAATATGTCACATAGCTTCCATATCTTACCCACTTATCTCAATACACAACCATTTCATAATGTTCTCAAGAATATGCCATTTTACACCATGTGTCCCAAAATCGTAATTTTATATATCCACATGGCATAGTGGGATTTCACTAAATATCACACCTACTAAAAATGGTAATTCAATGATATAATATTCCCCTATGCTATAAAAAATCCAAGATTTAAATAGTTATATTGACCTCTAAAAAACCTCAATAATATTTTTGCAACATTTTTCAATTTAAAAAATAATCAATATTAGAATAAACCAATTTTTTTTGAAACCCAATATTCATATTTATATATAAAAACCAAATTTCAAAACTTTTTTCCTAAAAATAACCCTTATGATTCTTTTTAACACATCCAACACCCATAAAAGATATTAGATGCGAATGGGACTTCATGATTCTATATCAAATACTATATATAATATTCTAATATTCAAGAATCAACTAAAAACCCAGGAGGAAAACCAACATAAATACAAATATTCCCTTTGAAATACATCTAAAAATTAAATCCTATCATCATAATGACATAAAAAAAGAAAAAAGAATCTAAAAAATTAATTTTATTATCCTAAAATAATCTGAAACATAATAGTAAAACAAGGATAAAAAACTCATGAAATTCAGCATTAATCTATGACTCAGGATCCTATAGTATAATAAACATGGATAACCAAGTCTTTAATTTTAAACATTTTCATAATTTATACATTTCATTTAAGAAAATCCACAAAATACCAATAATGATATTTCTAGTGTCTTTTTGGGCTCGCTAGATAAGAAAATTATTTTAAAAACCATGAAAACATTTCCCCATAAATGAGTCATACAAGACAACCTCATATACTTATAATATGTTACAATCAGTATCATAAACTAGAAAATGGAAACATAAGAAAGGGATGAGCTAAAATTATTAGAATGGTGTTCCATATAAAAGGGACATAATGACAAGATTACAAATTTAAGATAATGAAAGAAGAGGAATGATTATATAATTAAAAAAGGAACATGAATCAGTATGATTTGTCCATAAGAATAACAGATAAACATATAATATATAATTATATATTATTTACCATGGTATAGGAAAAAAAATATGAAGTATAAATCCTGATCCATGGAACATATTAAAAAAATAAAGCACAATCATATACATAGGATTTATAATCATTTTAAATCTATCTTCCCACCAACCTATTAACAAAATAATTCTAAGTAGAGATAAATTCCATCTTATTCACCCCTTTTGACCTATCTAATATCATACATTTTCATACATAACTTTTTGAGTTGATTTACTCACAATCACATAATCCCTTTTTGAACTTAGATACTGGATAAATTTTCTATATAACATTTATATCCCATGAGTTATAAGATTTACACAATTAATTAGGGGAAATATATTACAGGGACCACATATCACATAATTAATATCAATCATATCTATGATGCACGAAGAAAAGAAACCATACATAATTAATATGCATGATCATACCCATGAGAAGGAAATGGGTTTCATAATTATGATTTATTGAATAACCAAATTCAAAGTCCAGAGGAATATTAGGATAAAAAGGTTTTAAATCATCTTACAATTCATAATTAAATAAATGACATAATCCTTGAATATGTAGTTTGAATTTAAAAAATTCATGAGAATGAACTTAAGGATAAAGAAAAAGACACTTGGATGAAGTGTTATGAAATAAAAAAATGATATTAAAAAAAAAGGAAATAGAATATTGTTTTTCATAAAATAAAAATTTTAAAAAGAGGATTATCTATAAAATAATTAGTTTTTATAAGTTATTAATGGTTTAATAACTTCATATGGTGGCGATTCTTGATATGATACAGGAAATTTTAATTTTTCCTCAAACCGGACTTACATAAAATTTAAATTTAAAAGGGAACAAAAAATATGTTTAAAATAAAAATTGAATAGTATATTTAAGTATGGATATCAATAAGGGTCATATATAAAAAAAATAGAAGAAGTTCATGTGAGAAATTTTGTATAATGGAAGAAATAACGATAATATAAAACTGACATGTGGTGAGAGTTGTATAGAAAATCCCTCACGATATAAGAAAAATTATAATAAAAACATCTATAAATAGATAAATTTTGAATTTGAAGTTAAAATAAAATTAATAAAGATAAATGATAATATTTTTATATTAACTTTTCAGTATTTCCAACATTTAAAAAAATTATGATTATAAAAGAAAATGTTTATCAATGGAAGAAATATTTAGATGATACCCTTTTAACTATAGTAATTTTTGAATCAAAAGTCATTGGAAGCTTGGAAAAAATATTTATCTATAAATCTAAATCCATAAATCTTATATTATTCCAAAATACATTATTGAGTAGTATATACACCATGGAAATATTAAATTAGTGTATAACATTTAAATACGTCTTTATTATATAAAATTTAGACAAAAACCCTTACATTATTCCAGATTTAATCTACATACTTTCATAACTTCATAAATTATAAAAATTTATTTAGTATATACCTTTATAAAAAAAATATTATTATATATTAATTTTAATATGAAAAATTTATTATATTAAATTAAGATTTTCATAAATGGATATTACATCATTTTAGATTAATATTAAATACATTACATAAGCACACGATTGAAGACAATAATAGTTTAGTTTCATTGGAGTCTAGGTACATTATATTCTAATTTGGTTAATGTTATTCATTATATATCTTAATTACCATTTACTTAAGTACTCTTCACAAACATACCCAACCTAAAACATTTATTCATATCATAGGGAAAGGAAACCTAAGAAATGGTGAGCTCAGATGAACAGTAAGGGTATAAAAGTGAGATATCAATGATCACATAAGCATGGAATGATAATAACTATTTGAGAACATGAGGTTTACATTTTAAAAACGTATAATACATATAAAATATCATAATATTGAGACATGGTATAAATATTTTCAGATTATAGTACTTTAATCATAAAGGAGTCAAATAACATGAGCCATGAGATCCTAACATTGACAATAAGACATGGAATTGTAGAATACTTTTAATAATACAAAAAATTTCCATAGTAGTCTAGGTACACTTTTAAGGATATCTTAATGGAATGGGTTTACTCCCAAAACCATCATAGTAGTCATGATTCACTCCCAAGACCTTTATAGTAGACAATGTTTGTTACCAAACCGGTTTACTCCCCCTCCCAGTTTGGTGTATCTCATGAGATATAAATCATTACCCAATTAACTGGAGGAATATATAGGTCCCCTATCACATAATATAAATAATATAAAGTTTTGGAACAAGATAATAAATCATTAATAATATCATAACCCAGGAAATGAAATGGGTTTCATAAACATTTCATCAAATCATAACCTATAGAAAAGAGACATGTCTCTTAATCATTTCAAAATTTCATTATACTATAAACAACGAAGTGAATAGGGTTTTATAAAACATTCCTCATGGTGTAACTCATGGAAGATAAAAAATATTGATGAAAATTATTCCTTTATAAAAAAATTTAGAGAAATAATAATAATGGTATCATTGGATCAGATCCCTACTATCGAATAGGTAACATGAACATATGTAATCATAGAAAGAAAATGCTTTAGAAAAATCATTCAAAAAATTTATTATATAAAATAAATTTTCTCTAAAAAGCAATTTTTAAATTTAAAATTTCATGAATAATTTTGGAAATAATTTTCTTTTAAAATAATCTTTGGAACTTATAAATTATGTTTTAAAAATCATTTAAAATATTACTTGAAAGAAATGTCAATTATGCATTGAAAAATATTTTTTAAATCATTTTAAAAATATATTTTTAAAAAATATTTTTTAAGAAATATAAATGAATCATTAAAGAAAATAATGGTCATGAAATAGCAATTTGTTTTTATAACATACATGTTAAAACAATGGTTCCTTTCACATTTTAGTAAAAGAAAAATATAAATTATTTAAAATATGACAAAATAATTCTTTCATAACATTTTATGAAATGTAAAAAAAATTAAAAGTTTATTTAACAGATCATTTTAAGAAAATTAATAATTTTTTTCCAAAATATGGTTTTTGAAGAAATAGGGTTTTTAAAAGAAGAGTGGAATAAAGATGAATTTTCTTAAAAAATTTCTTTTGAACTCTTTATTATATAAATAGGAAAAAATGAAGGTAAAGCATATATTTTAATGACATAACTAGACTATAATAAAATTCAGGAGTTAATTTAGAGACATGTCATAATATTTCATCATTGGATTCATGAAAATAAACAATCCTGATAAATGTTGATATTGAATCATAAAACTCTTACAACATTAGTAATATTGAATCATAATCCCATTAAAAAATATAATTAAATGAGAATTAAAATATAAATAAAATAAATAAATTCAAGATATTACATGTAAAAGGGGTCTTATATACACCTCATAAAGGAAGATAGGTTTATAACATGGCATATGTCTCAAAAAACGAAAATTAGGAGTAAAATCCCTTACCTATTGGGTATTTTTGGATCGTAAAATACATGATAGAGAGATAATAAAATGTATATTTATATATTAATAATTTTTATGGTATTAAATATAAAATATTTTTTTGGAAACTATATAAACCATATATAATAAATAAGTGGTTAATAGGGCATGTATCTCACAGATATAAAAGTGCGATGAAAAAACCCTTACTACTTTAGTAATATTTTGATTCATATTCCCAAATAAATAATAAAATAAATATAAACATTCAATATCATTAATATAATGATATTAAAGACATAAAATTTCAAATAGGTAGCATATACACCATACAGAGGAAATGAGAGGTGATTTTTCATATGTCTCCCTGAAATAAAAGAGAGACTTGAAATCCCTTAGCTTAAGTTTTGATTTCATTAATACATGATATAACTCATGTATAATACATATAATTTCAATATACATATTTTAACGATCTGAAATATTTTTAATCATACCATATATGATTTACTTAGGACATTTATTTACCTATTTATCAATAATTCCTTGTTAAAATCACATTTTGGGTAATAAAAACATTGTTTTTCATGTACGTTTTGTTTTGTTATTTTTTTGGTCATTTTACTTCAATAATTGTTCCACAATATCTATAATTTTAAACATTATATAGATATAATATATATTCCATATATATATTTTTTATAGTAATCCATAATATTTAGAGATAGAAAATGAAATACACAGTTCATAGAGATGGTATGGAATACACACATAGGAACATTGTTTCCATTTTTTGATTGATTGAATGAAATAAGTAAAATTATATATTAACATTATAGAATAACTTTTATATCAAATATAACACAAATTTTCATTAAATACACTATTATTACCTTCTATGTAAAGCATGAATGTATCACATTGCTTCGTGAGGCGGTAGTCCACCGCACACTCGAGAGACATTATTGTATTCCCATAGAATGAAAATTATAACATTATATGGGATATAATAATTACAATAGTATAATAATATCATATATATCATATATAAACATTTAATTCTTCATTATATCTATCTATGAGAGGTTGTGATAAAAAATTAATAAGATCGATTTGCGAGTTGGTAGTCCGCCATAGACATGAATAATGATTTAATATCCCATTTGATGGAAGATGAGATTACCCCTTCCCGAAGAGATGTGAATCAATTTTCATCACCACATAAAAGTATGATATTAATTATATATTTATCATTATAAAAATAAAATATATCATTTTATCTATTACCTTTTCTCTCATTGGAAATGATATCGTCATTTGTGATCTTGTGGATAAACGCCTTTACGAAGCGATGTGACTCTCTTTTCATCACCAAACCACATGAATGATATATATAATTATTTTCTATATATGATGTTGTAATAATTCTGGAAAGATAAAATATTACTTATATCCTTTCAATAATGATCATGGTAAAATGGAAACGTTACTCGTGCATATGTATGACCTACCGTCTGTATGATCACAACAAACAGTATTTATCAAAACCATTTTAATGATTGGTATTAAATGAATAATTGATATTAAAATATGATAATTATTTCTAGATAATTATTATTTAGATGATATAACTATATAATATTCACAAGAACCATGTCCTTCATAACAAAACTTGCATGATAAAATAAATAAATTAACACCCTAAACAATGAAAATAATGAAATCTAATTAACAAACTTGTGATAAGATATTATAGAACGATAAAATATTTTATTATAATTATGATTAAAAAAATATTATAAGTTAATAACATGTTTAAAACCACTATACATGAGTTTAAATCATTTTCCACCAAAAGGAAGCATGAGGTAAGGGAATTCATCACAATTTCATATCATTGAGGCATATGTTATTGTTGTGCACCAAATTTATTTTATATGGTGTACATAATGTCACATTATCATATAATATAATGAAAAATTAATAATTAAATATATTTTAAGTTTTAATTAGAATTATCTTATCCAAATGGGTTTTACTTAAAAGTTACCGAATGTTAAATAATTTATTGACTCAATTTATTTTCATTGGATTATATTACTTCTTCATCATCATTGATATTTTAAGATTATGTGTGTAATGAATTTATATTAAATTAATTTATATTTACACTTTTATTATGTGGATTTATATTTAATACACATAATATATTCATTTATTAATTCTAACTTTAACTTTATGTTCATTTTAAGTGTTTATTCAAACTATCATTTGAATCGATATTATTTATTCTTGAATTTCAGTTGAACAGAATTATTAGGTTATCATATCATAAACCCATTTCATTTTCATCTTCTATAACCATTCATGATATTTTCATGTAACGATATCATCTTTTTCACTCTTTGGTACTTTAAATAATTAGTCTAATATTTTTAATAAAATCTTACTTCATTTCAATCTTCATTTGTAAATATGTTTTCTTCAAATACCATGTTTTCTAAAAATATTTTAGAAAATATTTTTATTATTTTCTAAATAATTTATTGAATACATTTTTACACCTTATGATTTTTTTTAGAATGATTTGAAATTATTATTCATATTATTTTCAAAAAAAATCTTGTTTTTATTTTACTGAAAATGTGAAAAGAATCATTGTTTTAAAGTACCCGGCATGTACGTAATTTCTTACCATCATGACTAATCAATGTTTTAAAACTTCTTTTATAAATTTTAGAGTTTATTTTCAATGAAATTTATTTTCAAAATGTTTTGAGAACTTTTAGACTTAAAAATGATTTTCAAAATGAAAATGATATTTTTCTCAAAAATATTGTAAAATATATTTTATTGTGTTTTTATTCATCAACAAAAAAACCATTTATTTATACTCCAAATGGTATTTGTTGTGTTGGTACCATCCTTGTAACATCCCCTGATCCAAAACTCTCTCACATTGTTAAAATGGGTTGGTTACAAGACTTAAAACACACCTCCCCATATGCCATAGGATGCCGACTAGTAGAGGGGGTGTGATATGTATAATGTAGAGTCAATAACCCATGGTTGTAGAGTTAAAAAAAATATAATAATCAAATAAAAAATAGAATAAATATAATTTTAGTGACAATAATTGAAACAATACAATACAGTGGAAAACCAATAATAAAATACAAATGAATAATACAATAAATAATAAAGGAATAATGTAATATCATGACAAAATATAACTAAATTTCATGGTAGAAGTAATTCAAATAAAATAATATAAGATTCAAATAAAGACACAAAAGTCCCTGGTTTTGAACCCTATGTCGGTCCCCTTTCAAAACTCCATCCCATCTAGCATGACAATAATCAATAACTATGTCCCTTTCATTTTTTTGACACTTCATCCAAGTAATCTTCTCATGTACAAAATATTGGCATGAATAGGGTTTGTGTATAACTTAGTAGGATGACACAATTACTTCTAAACATAACCGATATGATAATAAGTGTTTGTAATAATTTAATAAAAAAATATATTAATTAATTAGATAATTAAATTAATACCACATCAACCTGATTCAACACCATGCCGAAATATATCTGAGAAATTCTCACAACCATTCCAAACTCAACCACATATCCATAATAAAACACAATATACCTCCGTGCCATACTGGAATGTATTTGGGTGTGTCTCACATCCATGTGAACCAAAACCAAATATCCAGGGTATAAATCACACAAATCTGGGTCCAACCCACTATATATGAATTTCAAGAATAAATCAAGACTAATACAGGTATATAATCATTTCATCATGTATCAAGACAAACACTAGTATGTAATAATTTTAGAATGTGTCAGTACCATGCCTGACATATACTAATTTCATCATATCTTAGGGACAATCCTATTATATAAGCATTTTAGAAAGTTTCAATAAGAATATCCTACTATATAATCATTTTCGTGAAGAAAAATAGGAATAGGTCCATTTATAATCATATCTATATATGACCGGGCCAATGACCAATATAATAATTAAATCATAGAAATGAAAAAATATTTTATAGCAACAAGGATTTCACAATATCACATCATAATGATTAATGGTTAATTATAAAAATTACCATTTTTCTTTTGATTAAACATTTCATTTAACATTTGGCTATAAACCAACTATAAATAAACCATTTAAATAATCAGGCCAGGCCAAGGTGAATCAATATCACAAAATCCTCCAAAACTGACGTCATGATAAACACAATTTAATCCATTAAATAATTCATTAATATTCAAGGATTCACTTACTCGAACAGTATACATAAGACAAGTCAATAACCAATAGGATCCAAAGCAATTATAAAGAATAATCCAATTCATCATATAATTAAATTAGGTGCACATTATACTGGTGAAATTACACTATTTCACATACTTATCAATTAAACAGACCATAGGGTTAAGGTTTAGGCCCTTTGACTTTAACTAAAAATCATCCAATGCTTCCAGTAGAATTTTCAATAATAATGAATGTAATGATAATCGTAAGAAGGATCCTATATCATAATCTATTAGGATCAAAAGAAAAAATGACCATGTTAAATATATGACATCACAACGGTCATAGAACAAAGGTAAAGAATGGAAAACTGAATAAAAACCACTTACCATTGATCTGATGCGTGATCCGTATATTTAGAATGAAGCGAGGAACTCCAAAATCACCTAGAAACTACACTAGGGTAAAGAAGAGGAATCTGAATGTGAGGTGAATAGAAAATCAGATGTGTGGACCTATTTTATGCTACATGTTGGGAAATTACATGACATGTAACTCCTTTACACGTTGTGTATTTCATTTTATATAGATATTCTGAAAACTTGTCATATTGGATGAATATTTAATTATCCCAAACATTACACGATGTGTATTTATTACATGAAGTGTGACCTATTCAATCCATGTATTTATTTTAAAACATGTGTCTGGTAGAGGTTTCACTATATGTAATACCTTTACATTACGTGTAAATTTCACGAAGACAACTTTCATCTCCCTTTTCCCTACATAAGGACTCAAACACCTCCAAGGCCTTCCAAACATAATAAAACCATCATAACCCAATTAAAAAAATTTATACCCAAACCCCATTAATTAAAATAGACATATATACATGTAATTTAGGTTGTTATACACTATAATGTCTTTTCATATCTAAACAAGACTCTATCACCAAGGATCAAATGGAATCTCAAAGAGGGAAATTCCTAGAAAAAGATGAGATCTTACAACCCCCACCAATTAATAGATTTTCCCCATGATTCTCGAAGAATCACTATGGGGTATTAGCAAAGAAGTCTAGATACTAAGATCTTATATCATAATCCCTCTCCCAGGTCTCCTCATAATATTTCCCATGTTTCAATTATGCTCGTACCAAAGGAGTTGACCTGCACCTAATATACTTCTCATTATGGTTCATAACTTTTATCATATTCTCCTCAAAGGACGCATCAACACTAAGCTCGTCATATACTAAATCTAACCCATGAGAAGTGTATGAATAATATATTCGAAGATTAAACATGATACAAACATCATTTATGTCACTATATCACAATATAAGGGAAAATCAAGTTACCACTAGACCAACCCAATCCACTATATAAAAAGTCCAAAAAATTATGGGTGATAGCTTTCCCTATTTCCTGTTATGAAATTTTCCCAACCTAGGCAGCAACTGAAGTAAAATGCAATGCCCAAGCTATAAATCCAAAGGTCATCTCCAATGGTCATCATACAAGTTCTTCTCTATATGCATAGTCACCAACCACCACATGATCAACTGAACCAATTTAGAAATCCCCAACACAAGACTAGGCCCCACAATTGCTGACTCACTTGTCTCAAACCAATAATGAGGTGAATGGTATAACAGAACATAAAAGGCATCAAAAGGTGACGTCTTGATGGATGTCTAGAAGCTTTTATTATATGAAAAATCCTCATGTACCATATGATTCTCCCATGACCTAATAAAATCCAAAATAGTGGCTCATAACATATCCTTAAAAACTAGAATAGTTTGCTAGGATTGACTATCACACTTGAGATGATAGGCCATACTCAAAATAACATGAGATCCTAGATCCTTAATAAAACCCTTCTAGAACTGTAATGTGAAATGAGGATATATATTAGAAAATATAATCATTGGAATACCGTGCAATAGAACTACCTCACTCAAATAAAGGATTCCCATATCATCAACTATGAAGGTCTCCATAATAGAAAAAAGTGGTATACTTTCATTATCTGATCCATAATCACAAAAAAAATCCTTCTTATTGGTTGTATTGGGTAATACTATAAAAAATTCCATAGTGACATCATCCCATTTCCACTTAGGAATGTGAAAAGGCTACAAAATTCTAGCTGGACTCTAATTCTTGTATTTCACCTATTGATAAGTGAAAGATATTTCCCCAAATCTTGTTATCTCATTATTAATTCTTGACCATCAGTACCACATATAGAGATCAAACAATATCTTTTTCAAACTAGGATATACCACCCATATAGAATCCTGAAACTCTTTCATCATCTCCTCATGAAAACCCATAGGAACCCATACTCGACTATAGAAAAAAAGATAATTTCAACTTCTAAGAGACCATCCTCATGGTGTCTCCACACCATATGATCTACCTCTAAGAATTAAGACCTCCAGATTAGATAACTACTCATAATTGATCTGTTCCAAAATCATAGGTATAAAAAATGTCGAAGTCAGAGCTACTTGACCCTAAGACTCCTAAACATCTAGATATATGTATGAAAAGAGGTATATCACCCTCTAATTGTTGCAAGATTCTCATACATAATCTATCTACATCTTCCAGTTGAATACATAAAAAACAAAATTTCCATTTCCTGAAGTATAATCCATATCAATTTCAAGTGGCTATAAATACTCAAATCAACTCTTCTTCCAAATGTTTAGGTCTTTCTATGAAAAGATGCACCTGAGGCTCGTATGGTCCATGTATACAAAAAACCTCTCAACCATGAGATAATTTCTAGAGCATATCAAGGCATGCACCACTACTACTAACTCAAAATTTTGTGTAGTATAAATCCTCTCATGTTTATAAATTATATATATCCAAAATAAACCAATAAATCCTCCTACATTATAAATTCTCCAACTCCAACTCTGGATGCGTTACAGTACATGATATATGATTTACCCAACACATGTAAAGTGGGGATTCGTGTAGAGGTCAGCCTACCTTTCGAATCGTATAAATATTTTTCACAAGAATATAGCCAAACAAAATTTACACCTTTCATGGTTATCTTAGATATCATTTTTTTTCAAATGGGGTAAATCATGGATGAAGCATTGATAATAACGAACTAATCCCATAAATATCCGAATTTTGAATACATTCATAGGATTTTCTCAAGATATAACAACTACAACATTCATTAGTTCCAATGACACTCCTTCCTCTAACATGACATATCCCATGAAGTGCATTTTATCAAACCATAAACTATATTTTCTTAGCTTGACATGAACCTAATGATCTATCAATGCACTTAGGATGATGTCAATATGTTGGGAATGATCTTATGCAGACTGGGAGTACACTAAGATGTCTTTTACAAAAATCTCCACATAGTGATCCATAAAAGAATGAAAGATTTGATACAACATGGCCATGAATAACGTTAGTGAATTGGTGAAACCAAATGAAATCACTACGAAATAATACAATCCATAACAACTCCTAAAAAAAGTATGAGGTATATAAGATCTTCTCAACATCAATAACTAGTATACATATTTTAAATCAATATTGTATATGATGTTAGAACCTATCAGATGATAAAATATTTCATTGATTCATGGAAGGGGATACCAATTCTTGATCTTCATCTGGTTCAATATTCAATAATCCATACACAAGTATAAGGACCCACCATCATTTGTAAAGAAGAGATTGGTGAACCCTAAGGAGATGTACTAGGCCATATGAAACCTTTAGTTTCCTAATCTTACAATTGAACATTCAACTCCCAAACTTTTTTTGGTTCTATTCTATAATGTGGGATAGTAATTGGTTATTCTCCCAACACCAAATCTATCATAAAATCAATATATCACTCGAGAGGTAAGCCATAGAACTCATCAGAAAAAATCCCAAAAATGGTTCACCACTGGAAGAAAATAATCCTGAAACATCCCAAAATCAACTACAGTATAACCAAATATCTAATCTATGATACAATTCAATCTACATAGAATTGGTCCTGTATGACCACCTTGAAGATTCCACCTGACCTATTGAGAATAACTATCTCCATCAATAGATAGAAAGGTAACTATCCTCCAATACAAGTCGATATGATCTATAGAACAAACCAATTCATACCAAGAATCAAATCATAACCAATAATTTTTAGCATTAATGGTTAAAAAAAGAAATGGTAACCACCAATATCTAGAGAACACACCTTGTCACATTCGATATTCTATGATTTCACTTCTAATGGTGTGTCTATAGACAAAAAATCATCCAAGATTTCCACATCCAACACCAAATTGTTTACAAAAATAAAGGATAAAAAGGAATGTAATTATTGTGTGTTAAAAAAAATAGAATCCATGGTAGTTGATATAAGAGTCATACCTCTGACTATAGAGGGTCCTTCATATACAGTAGTCTAAGAAGTCTACATAACATGCAGCTGACCAACCCCACTACCCTGGGTTCCAGTATGAATCCCATGAGCTATTCCCTATGTTTGGTAATACCATTCGTGCACTGGGTTACGATATCCCCTACCATGACCAAAATATTTTATGGAAATCCTGTTACTAGTATGATGTGGAGTAGTTGATTCCTTCCCATACTATGGAACCTCTCCTATTTTTCTAAAACTGCTTTGCTGCTACATGACCCTACAAAATATCTATAGGTGGCCCATCCTTCAACCATAACAACACTCTAAAGTGGGGTACAGATAGTGATGTAATGTTTCCCATATTACCACATTGATATCACTACAATAGAACAAAATTATAAGATGTCTTCCCACTTCTCTAACTTCTCAATCCACTGTTTCCTTGGATAAAACTATCACAATGACACGTATTTCATCTTGGAGAAAAGTTCACTATTTTCCCTATTGAAAAATAATCCCCCCTACTTAGGTCCTATCTTATATTCCCTTTCATGATGAGTGCTTGATTCATCAAATCATCAAAAAATATTAGCTAGAACATGTTCACCTGAGACATGCTATCATAACTAAGACCATCTTGAAAATGCATCACCCTTGAGATCACATCAGATACCATAGATATCATAAAGCACTATAGGTTGGTGAAATGTCCAACACAGTCCATCATTGATATAACCTCCTTTGACAGGTGAATGAACACAGGATAATTCTCGTACCTGAATTTATCGGGATATAAATGACTCAAGAACTTCATATCAAATTCCTTCCAAGATAACTTCTTCAGCTAAGCTTCCTTCTGTAGAATGTCCAACCAATAATTGGCTGGTTCCCAAAGTATATATGCATCAAACTTCACCCTCCAATCTATATGTGTATCTATATGCTTAAAGATCAATTATAAAGACTCAATCTAGAATGATAATTCCCTAGGGTCTCCTTCCCCAGTGAATGTAGGCATATGTTGCAGTTGGAACTCTCTCTTTATCCCAGACATCAAAGGCATAATACGAAAATCATCACTTTCCATGGATCCCATGACCCTATGGAAGCTGCTGAGAAGCTGAACATCCATATGTTCTTAAATAACTACAAGAACCTTTGGTTCAACAATGTTTAGAACATGTTTATTTCTATTCTCTCGATGATCTACTCAAAGAAAACAAGGAGGAATTTTTTTCTACAATACAAACACACTCCTTAGAACACTGGAAATGAAAACAAGGTCAACATTAATAGGTGAAAACAATAGGGAACCAATAATATTGATCTATATAAACATGGATTATAAGTGTTTTATCATGACATAACAATTAATTTTACTTAATTTCATTTATCATATATAACATGTATCTTATAACACAATTCAAATAGGAAAGTATATATCACATGAAATAAATATGTCCCTATCATGAGCAAGTAATGTTAATATATATACCTATATACCTATCATGATGAATTAATACTCATATAATGATATACTAGGAAACAAGTATAAATACCAAGATCCAATCACATCGAAAAACAATGACCTCAAACAACATGTGAATCACTCATATTGAAATAACATCGACTATAACAAGAAAACTGAATAAATAGCAATCCACCCTTGGGCACATGAATTTTCCCCTATATATGGGTTAGCTGCTCCCATGAAAAAGCTCATTAATAAGTCCCAACACATCCCAACATCTTTTATACCCTTCCTAAATAGTAAATTAGTATAAAATAAAACCTAGATTCTCTAATACCACTTTGTAACATCTATCGATCTAGAACTCTCTCACGTGGTCGAAACAGGTTGGTCATGAGACCTCAAGCATCCCTCCCCATATTCTAGAGGCTTCCGAATAGTAGAAGAGGTGTGATATGTATAGTAGGGAGACTAAACACCCTATTTAAAGAGTATCAACAGAACAATTTAATCAAATAATAATAATAAATAAATATCAAAGTATAGTAAATAATTGAAACAATACAACATTGCAGGAAACCAATATTAAAATCCAAATGAATAATCCAAATAAATAATAAAGTAATAATGTAATGTCATTCTAGAATGAAACTAAATGCCATGTAAATATTAATACAAATAAAATACTAGCAGAATCAAATAAAGACTCAAAAGTCTATAGTTCTGATCCCTATATTAGTCCCCTCTCTAGTCTCCATCCCATCCAGCAAGAAAACAATTAAAGGTAATATAATGACCCGACCTTAAACATTATATAATATTTAATTAAATGAATAATTCACATTAAGAAGCTTTTTAGGTTTATATTTTTAGAGAATTAGGATATAACTATTACATCTGAAAAGATTACAAAGTAGACACTTCTACACAGATTCCATTTTTTTCCTAAAATAGAAAACTATTGAAAAAAGAGTCATTTCTAGTTCAATGTTTTAGAAAACATTAATTTTCCTTGATCCTATACTTGACCCTATTCATCTTTAAGTCCCGTAAAAACATTTTGAAACTTGGGATGCGCATAAAAAATCAGTATGGGTTATAAAACAAAGAAAGAAAACATTTATTCATAAATTCATACAAAACATGCACTCTTTTACTAACCTCATGAAATCATAAGATTTTATGAATAACACATAGAAATCATAAATAATAAATGTAAATTGTGGAATCCATATCAAACTTACATTGTAGCTATCACAACTACATAGGGAGTTACTTTGGAATACCCATCACAGTATATTCCCTAAATCTCTTAGGAGAAACATTCAAGTTTACCTCCGTCACGTTACCCAATGAATTGGAGCACTATATCGGGCTCACCCACACTAGGTTTATCATGGAACCACCTGTATACGTAAATAATTCCCAAGAACCATAACATGATCATAACAGATAACATTAGCATAAAGGAAAGATAACATTTCCACATTACAATAATAAAATATCATTTCAAGATATTGAAATAATAAATCTATTCTCAAAATCATTTTCAATAACAAAAAACATAAAAGGGTATATGGTATTTATTTTTATTTTTAAAAACATTTCAAATTGTTAAGGAAGCCAAAGATTAAATAATACTCGTGGTGGTGGAAAGGTCGTTGTCACCGCTTATGTAAAAAAACATTCCTTTTTATCGTTTAGTAAAACACTTCGTATAAAAAGATTCCCTTTGAATGAAATGAAAAGTAAAAGGAGTTTATAAACCATATAAAATTAATACATTTATAAAAGTAAATATGCCTCAATGAAAGGAGATTGAGATGAAGTCCCTTACCTTGTGTCTGACTTGACCAGTTCGTTCTTTAATATCCTTTACTTTTGGAAACTCTCTTTGGTTTTATCCAAAGGACTTCTTGAAGTGACCTATGCCTAAATTAAGGATTCTAGAATGAGGAGAGGGATGTAGGGAGCTTAATTGGGCATAGTGTGGATGAGCCAAAAGGCTTGAGAGGTGTGAATAATTAGTTAGAAGTGGTCTCCATTTATAAAGGAGAGGAGGGGCACTTTAGGAAAGTGTGAAAATATTATTTTATTATATAATGATATTCGGTTTCTAAAGGTCCAAAAATCATTATAGTAGAAGATAAGATGAATCAGGATCGAAATTAAATCATCCAATCAAAATTGGACATGTTTTGGATAATACACTACAAGAGAACTGCCTCTTAGTGGCAGTTTTGTTGCGTTTGGCGGCGGTTTATAGAAACTTCCGCCTAATACGACATCAGAAATATATTCTCAATGGTTATTTCCAGTTCGAGGCGGTTTCTGGAAAGTGTCGTAGCTTCCTCATTTCACGGTGGTTATGCAGAGTTTAGCGGTGGTTTTTACGAGCCCTCGATTTCGGTTTATTCACGGCGGTTCACCAAAACCTCTGCGAAATGAGAACCTCCGATAAAACCATGTAGTGGCAGTTAAAACCGCCGCTAAACGTTTTTTATGAATTTAGCAGCGGTTTTCACCGCTTAGCGGCAGTTTTCACCACTTAACGGCGATTTAAACTGCCGCTAAATGTATCCCAGAAAAAAAATTGCTTCCGCTGTACCACTTCCCTGAAAGAGAAATCAAAACAGAAATACCATATATTTTCATATCTACACAGATAATACCATTAACATATCAAAATCAGCAAGTGGAATATATCTAATCCCATAATAGAAGTCATATATCCTAACCAGGGGTAATAGACCCCAATCTATAAAACCAAATAATTACCTACCACTGATCCCCCAAAACATAAATGCTAGAGAAAAGTGGTTCAAAAAAGTTTTAATATGCATCCAAATATCTAGTATACAAATAAAAAATTCCTTACTCTGCCATACCCATAAATTTCACCCACATCATTAAGAATAACAAATAACTCAAAAGGTTTCATAGATATATAAACCCCACATATCATTTTGAAATTTTCCTCTTTGAATCTTCTTTAAATAAGTAAAACAAAACACCCATTACATCGACTCAATTCCTTCATGCTTTAGTGGAATTTATATCATATCCTAATTTAGTGATATTACAATCAATGGAATATGAAATAAAAGAAGTACCTTGAAATTAGAAAATAATTGTAACATAAATGATGAAACAAACCATAATTAATCACCAAAAATCAAAGTGGTTTGAGGAGGAAAGTGGATGAGAAGAGTATATAAGCCTCTACTTGACCGTACATCTCGACATTGAATAATATAGAATAAAATTTCTAATTTAAAACACCCAAAATGACTATCCTGCCATTATTTTCAATATTTTTGAAAAACCATGTGGCATAAATTTTTTGAAATACTCTTTAACATATACGTATCCTCAAAGATGAATCTTGAATATCATCTATCTTTTTCACAATTTTTGTATCCCTTATGCATTATCATTATGTATCTGCATGAACTTTTCATATTACCTATTTTAACCATTATGAATTCCCATGTTGATTTATATATATCATACAGTAGATCAAGACATAATAAATTTTTTAGAATAATTGGATGGCTATTATGTACCAAATTCATAATCTTATGCACAAATATTTGACAATGTTAGTGACGTTTATATCACATTGGGTAA
The DNA here is from genome assembly GCA_963277665.1 of Viscum album. Lineage (NCBI taxonomy): Eukaryota > Viridiplantae > Streptophyta > Magnoliopsida > Santalales > Viscaceae > Viscum > Viscum album. The sequence goes on from OY728135.1 coordinate 1,001,941,259, forward strand.
CCAAGAGTAACTTTTACATGTCCCTACACTTTACCATTTTCTGATTCTTAAGTTTTTTAAATGATCCTTATATATACTAAGTGACCTAGGGAAAACCTTATGTATTCCAAAACATATCCATATTCTTAGTCTCACATAAGAGAGTGAAAATTACATTTATAGGGTGAATTTTATACATTGAGGACATTACAATTTTTCTATAATAGATTAACCACTATATATAAACTATGGTGAACCAGATGACCCTTACATATCACCCTTTGTTAAAGATGCTCCCTTTATATATTATGTTGTTACCATTATGTATTCATTGTGACTTCAACAATTATATTATTATTATTAATGGAAGGGACATTAAATACTAGAGTACATTTATATATCATATAGGACCACCCCAATAAATATAGGGTAACCACAACATATCAGACATGGAAAAAATTTCAAAAAATATGAACCTTACTTATTTACTTAGGTATGTGTATGCATGATTATTTTCTATTTCAAACCAACCCTTTAAGTGTTTACTTTTATATTTGAAGACCAATATAAGAGTTTTCAATTATGGTTCTTCCTCCACTTTTCTAAATAATTAAACACCCAGCGAGGAAATATTTTGGATTTCTGATGTATTTGAGATTGAGTCGATGTGTCTTCAACACATACAACTCGATTAAATCTTGTCTCAATATCATCGAAGTATCGAGAACAAAAGGTCAGACACTCCTCATCCAAATAGCCTTCAGCAATAGAGAATTCTGGTTGAGCTTTATTTCTCACGTATGATTTCAAATTCCCAAGATATCTGTGAAATAAAATAAACAAAGTTATGCATTTAATTAAGTACTAAAAATTGTTTACTTAACTGGAAAACATATAAATAAAGTACCTCTCAATTGGATACCTCCATTGACAATGAACGAGGCCTCCTAATTTAGCTTCTTCAACCAAATGCACAGTTAAATGTGTCATTACAGTAAAAAAAATGGAAGAAAGATCATCTCCATTGCACAAAGGGTCAACAAAAACCTCTCCTAGAGGTTTTCAAGCTGAAATGGATGTAGATATTTTTCACATAGTTGTCTGAAAAATGTGCAGAACTGGAGTACAACAAAAATAATTTTTTCCAGTAATAATGTACGTAATTCCAATTGGTAGTAACTGCTGGAAAAAATTATGTGAATCGTGACTTTCCAATCCATGTATCTTAGGATTCTTCAAGTCAACACACCTAGAGATGTTACATAAATACCCATCAGATACCTTAAAATTCTTTAATATTCGATGGAATGTATCTTGATCCCTATTTTTCATTGAAAAAATTGCCGGAGGATACTTTTCATTCTTATCTGGACAGATATCGTGTTTTATGTTCATTGCTTGTAAGTCTTTGCAAGCATTGAGATGATCATTTGACTTTCCATGCTCATTAATCAATGTGAATATAAAATTTTCACAGACATTCTTCTCAATATGCATCACATCAAGATTATGCCGCAAAAAATTAAATTCCCAATAAAGAATTTTGAAGAATATACTTTTTTTCTTTTATTGTTGCGTTCTGGTTTCGCTTGACGATGCACTTCGGACCCATTTTCTGCTCTCATTCAAATGATGAACCTTCCCAAATTCTGTTTCAACATTTTCAAGCTGTGTCAATATTTCAGAACAAGTTAACAACTTTGGAGGTGGTCTACGATCAATGAAACCATTAAATTTTGATTAGTTCAGCCGAAATCTATGAGATGCATCGAGAAATCTTCGATGACACAAGAAGCACCATTTTCTACTGTGAGGTAACCGTTTGGGCTCAAAATCAAAGTTACAAACGGGAAAAGCCAAACCCATGTATGTTTTATAACTAGATAAATTCCCAAGACCAGGGAAGTCACTAATGGTCCACATTAAAGCATCATGCATTTTGAACATTGTTTTAGAAGAAGCATCAAATGTATCAACACCGTTGCTCCATAACTACTACAATTCATTAATCAAAGGCTGCAAGTATACATCAATATCATTTCTCGGAATTTGTTTTCCAGGAATAATCATCGAAAGGATAAAAGATTTTTGTTGCATACACATCCAAGGAGGTAGATTATAAGGGATGAAAACAACTGGCCAAATGCTATAACTGGTACTCAAAGTCCCAAATGGGTTGAATACATCAGCATCCATTCCCCATCAAACATTCCTTGGATCAGCTGAGAAATCGAGAAGTAATGAATAAAATGTCTTCCACGATTGAGAATCTCATGGATGTCTCATTAACCCATCATTGTTATTATCTAAATAATTCCACTTCATGTATTCAATGGTTTTCGATGACATGAATAATCTTTGCAATCGAGGCTTCAAAGGAAAGTAACGCAAAACCTTGGCAGGTGTGTTCCTTTTCTTTTTCTCTATGAAATTATGTTCATTCAGACTTCCAAAATCACCCTTTTCCTGCTATCTAGAAGAAGAACATTTCTTGCAATTCTGTCTACTTGAATCCTCTCCCCAATAAAGCATACAATCATTGGGACACACATGTATTTTTGTATAATTCAGACCAAGCTTGTTAACAACTTTTTTCATATAATAAAAATATTTTGAGATTTTTTCTTTAGGAAATTCCTCACGAATCAATTCCAATATCATGGAAATTTCCTTATTTGTAATTCCACACAGACATTTGATATGGTACAACTTCAGCAGAAATGAATGCTTTGAATATTTCAAAGACCCACTATACGAATCTTGATTTCCATCGTTAACTAAATCATGAAACACATTTTCCAAAGTGAAGTTTTCTCTTACATTTGGCTCCACATAAACAAGAGGAGGATCTAATGATATGTTACAATCTTGATCTGCCTGTGTTACAGTCTAAAAAACATCACTTTTCACGTTTTAATTTTTAGCACCCTCTTCTGGTTGTTCTGATATGTTTTGATGCTAATAGTGGTGTCTTGCAGTACCGAATGCATCATTTATGAGGTTTTTCATTTCATTTTCCATTTTCGACGAACTTGGGACCTCATTCTATGGATTAACATTAGTGCTCAATCTTTCTGTAACGTTTGATTCTCCATGCCAAATCCAACACAAATATTGACCAATGAATTTATTCAGTATTAAATGTTCATAAACCTTATCTCTCTGAAACCATGTTCTAAATTTACATTTAGGACATGGAAATTTTATTCTCACTTCAACGGATCAATTAGAAATTGAAAAATCTAAAAACTCATTCAAACCCTTAACATACTGAGGTGTGTTCCTCGGTAATGTGATCCAGCTTTTATCCATGTATATCACAATGTGCCTACACAATAATAAAAATAATTAAAACACATAGTTACTACTAAATAGAGAAATATATTCATATATACAATAGTGTATCTTTAATGAAACATAATATAATAAAGATGATCCCCTGATGGAAACTCTAGAACCAACAAATTAGAAAATATGGATGAAAATATTTTTCCTCCAAACAATTTGTAGATGTGAACCAACAACAACAGAGGCCACCATTACAACAAGTATTCCAACATACTTATCAACAGTTCTTCAAAACCCCTCTATTCACAAGATAAAATTTAAAACCTTATAAAAGCTACCATTATGGAAAATTACAAGAGCCTTCCATGAATGACATGATGAGACAAGTAATTAAAGTTCAAAATAGTCAATATACTACTCTCACCACTCATAGATCATAATTGAAGGAATTGAACAAGAAATCCATCCAACTCATGATAATCCTCAATAATATGCTAAATCAAGGATCATGTAATCTTATTGATCAACAAATTCCTAAAAATAAATAATATTTCAGAACTCCTTTTCCAAATGTTTCGGTTTTCCCTAAAGCACCAGAACTCCTCTATGGTTACCCTAACCTTCAAATCTCAAACTCACAGTTCTTGGAGTCTTCGGCACTTCTGAACCTCATGCTGGTTGCTCGATTCAAGCTTAGGGGACCTTCCGTTGATGCTTTTGATAGGTTCGTATTTGGTTCTTGGGATCTGTAGGAACAAGCGGTGGTTGGTTTTCTTGATAGCCGCCAGATTATGATCCGCTTTGAATCAGAGGCAGGCATCATTCAGGCATGGTCTAGGGCACCGCGAAGATTCAATGGGATGATTTTCATTCTCCTTAGTTGGAATTTCAATCTTCATATGAAGAACGATTCTTCGTCAATGGCAGTTTGGGTCAGTTTACCTAAACATTCGCTTCCTTTTCAAAACACTAATATTCTTCCGTTGATCAGTAATATGATAGGAAGGTTTCTTTGTTCTGATAATCGTATTGCGGCTGTGTGTCATCCTGTTAACCCCCGAATATGTGTCGAATTGAATGTGTCTCGACTGCCGTTTGAGTTTATATGGATTACCATCGGTGAGGAGTACAGGTGAAAACAGAAGGTTGTTTATGAGAATTGGATGGATTTTTTCTCTGTTTGCAAGCAGTTTGGAGATCCCTCGTCGGTCTTCCATAAGAGAGAAACTTCGGGAAATCCAAACTCGAAGGTTAAAAAGGTGAAGGGTGGTTACTCTTTAAAGAATATTTTAACATATAATTGTGTTGAGTATACCATTGGAATATTTTAAGCCTATAAGAAACTTGTTATCCCTCATTAAATAAGTTCATCAAACAGACATAATTAATGTTGTGACTAAATGATAGAATAGAGTGCTTGATGAGCTGACTCAAACTATGTCATTAGAGTAGGACACATATCATTATTTCCAGAGACAATCCATTAGATAAATGGTTTATATTAGAATCATTTTCATTATAGGATAGACTGTAATATGTCATTATATGAGGTTTATTACAAGAAATATACACGGTTGAATTATCTAAGAGTTTTCGGAAGCACTTTTGAAATAAAAGTTAAAGGTGAAAATATAGGCAAGTTAGAAAGAAATGGTGCAGATGATATCTTCCAAGGTTATCCACCAAATGTAAGAGAATATCATCGTTATAAAAAACAAATAATAAATATTGTTGATTCTGTTCATGTGAATGTGACGGAACACAAAATTAATTTGAACTCTCAAGAATAAGAATGTTCCATAAGTGATGATAATGAATATATTTTTGTGAAACAATAAGGTGAAGTTTCAGAAAATGTTGAATATTCAGAGGGATTTCAAGTTGAAGAGGTTGATTCAAAAAAATTAAGTAATTAATAATAATATTGTTCACTTTATCCATGAATTAATATTCATTTTCTGGTTCTAAATACCATTGGAGATCATAGAAAATTGATTCAAACTAGAAGAACTTTTATAAAAACCTCTCATATGTCATTGTTCCCTCATGTTTAACCAAGAGATGTGCAAGATGAAATGAAATAGAAATGTTGAAGAGAGAGATAGATAGATAAAATAGAAAACAACGATACTTTGGTGCTGAACCCAAGCCCAAAAGGAATAATATTATCAGAATAAAGTGGGATTTCGAAAACAAAATGTATGAAAAAGGGGAATTTGTGAAAAATAAATCAGGATTATTGTGTCAAGGCTATTCATAGGTTGGAAGAGTTAACTTCTATGAGACATTTTTACCAGTTTCAAGACTTGAAACAATAATAAATTTTCATTACTTTTTTAGTATAAATCCAATGAAAGATCTTTGAAATAAATTTCTTGGCATCGCCCATGGTGATGAATTGAAAGACAAACTCTATATTGAACAACCCTATGATTTCTTTCTTGGTGAAGATTAATTTTTTTTAGGTTAAATAAGGACTTATATGGTCTAAAGAAATATACAAGATCCCGCTAATATATTATTATTACATTCTTGATCAAATTGAAATTCAAGAAAGGAAGAGTGGATATAAATATCTACATTATAGATAACAATGAGATTTTTCTCATTTTTATTTTCTATATAGATGATATTATTTTTTCTAGAAATAAAGAATGTTTTTTTAAGAGTTCTATAAATAAATGAAAAATAATTTCAAAATGCATATTCTTGGTGAGATGAGATACTTTCTTCAATTAAAAATATCTCAAATAAAGCATTGTATATTTTTATATCTAGAGAATTATTCTAATAAAATGATTAATATTTTTAGAATGGAGGATTTGAATCCAACATCTACACAAATTTTAGTAGGTACTAAATTGTCTGAGGATGAATAAGGAACGAATGTGGATCTAAGGGAATTCTAGAATCTTATTAGTAGTTTACTATACTTAAAAGATTCAAGACCAAATATTATGTATGTTGTTACTCTTCGTGATTAGTATCAAAGTGCTTCAAAAGTGTCTCATTTCATGGATGGAAATAGAATACATAAATAAATAAATGAAACTCTGAACTATTAATTGAAATATAAAATCAAATGGAATCATGATTTGTTTGGTTATTTAGATGCAGATTGGGAATTATTGTTGATAATAGGAAATCGATATCTGGTGAGCATTCTTTCATGGATAAATATATTTTTTTAGCATTTGGATAAGTGTAATTTTGTAAACATGAGCAATATTGAATGTGAATATGTTCCTTCCACCCATGCTTCAAGACAACATATATGGATTAAGACTCAAATAGAAGATTTAAAAGTTGAAGTGCATTTTCCATTACTATTAGGATGTGATAATCAAAGTTCTATTACCCTTTCACTGAACCCAGTTCAACATTCAAGATTTATAAACATCTGCATACATTACAATTTATTATAAGAAACAATAATAAAAAATAAATAACTAATATCAAAACAAGAAAAAACACAGAAATCAAACCATATGGTTCGTATAGGTCACCGGGGAAGCAGGGTCGCCGGGGTCGCGGGGTCGCCGGGATCGCGGGGGGCTGGGTTCGCTGAGGTCACGGGGTGGCCGGGGTCGCGGGGTCACCGGGGTCGTGTTGAAGCCGGGTTTGTGGGGGGCCGGGGTCATGGGGGGCTGGGGTCGTGGGGGAAGTGGGGGACAGAGCGGTCGAGAAAGAGGAGGGGGAAAAGTCGGGACTGGTAAAAAAAGATTGTTTCGCTGCGGTTTTTTATAAACCGCCGCTAAACGGTGGTTTTTTATAAACCGCCGATAAATGGTGGTTTTGTTGTAGTGATATTTTAATCATTATAATCTTATTTATTTAAATCATTTATTAATGATGTAAATACTACATCATTATTGTGTCATGAATAATTTATTTTATTAGATGTATAAAAATTATAAAACAAATACTATCATATATGAAATATTTTTAGCTTTCCAATTAATATTTATAGAAAAAAATAATCCTTATATTACACCATAGAAAAATTAATTTACTAAAAGCCTTTTGTTTATGTCATTGTTTCCTTTACATTAAATTAATTAATCTAATGTGTCATTATCATTCATAAGTGGGTCCATGGGGTCCCAAAATCGACCCAAGGAATGACCATGGTCGGACATTACTTATCCAATAATGCTAGAAAAAGTTTTAAGGTAATTTTGAATCATTATAATATTCCTTTTAACTTGAATTTCCATATTTACCTTTAACCGCGGTAAGTAAAAGGCAAAAGTTACTATTCACCAAAAATTATTTTATTCTTATTGAACCAAATTTTACTTTCTAATAACAACAATGTATGTCAGATTTTGGAAATTCAGTTCACAGAAGCAGTAAAATTTCATTTAAATGAAAAAGTCAGTTTTTTTAACTACTACTAAGCGGGTTCACTATTCCTCAAAAATTGATTTTTTTCAGAAAAATACCAAAAATTCAGATGAAGAATTATTTGATATTCCAAATTAAAAAATGATGTCTATTTTAACAAATTCTAATCATAGAATTCGCGTTAATTAATTTAAAATTAATTATCGTTATTAAAACAAATTGCGTGTTTTTAAGAAACAATAACTATCAAAAGATTGACACATGTTTATGTCTAATTTCAAAGTGAAATTAATTCAAATGACCAAAATTAGATTAAATGGTAAAAATATATTCTAATTGCACTTTAAAACCAATTAAAATGATAATCTAACCATATAAATAAATTAGATTAAAACATTGTTTTGAATTAAAATACAATATTTACACTATTCATTAAAAATGAACTTTATCGGAAAAATTCCAAAAACTTACACAAAGTAAATTTTGATGCCACCATTCTAAAGAAAAATTTTATTTGGTTAAATAGAATTGATTAAAGTGACCAAAACTATATTTAAAGAGGGTTCACCATTAAAAGGCGATAAATTGACCTTTTAATGTAAATTATGGTTAAAATTAGATTTATTCACATTTTAAGCCACTAACTTTTTGTTGGATAATGTAAATACATTTAACAATCATGTATAATCATATTTTAGTTCGTTTATTTCATTCCCTCCAATACAATTTCTAAGAGTTAACTACCATTTAAAATAATAATATTATATTATTAGTGTGCAACGTAAGATTTCAATGAAACCCGTTTTTGCGTATCGGGTACGCTATCGAACATAGCAACCCTTTTAAAGTAAAATTAATATTTAATTAAAAAATATTAATAAATATGAAATATGTCTTATTATTTATTTACCTGAGATGTTACATCCTCCCCCACTTTTGGGAATTGCATCCTCACAATTTTTATTCACTTATCAAAATAAGTGGGGTTATTTATCCCTCATAGCATTTTCAGATTCCCACGTTGCCTCTTCAATAATATGGTTTTTCCAAAAAACCTTTACCAGGTGAATTAACTTATTCCACAAAAATTGCTCTCTATGATCAAGAATCTGGACTGGTTGTTCTTCATAAGAGAGATTCTCTTCCAACTAAACTACCTCTAGGATCAAAACATGAGATGGATCTGGTATATGCATTCTCAACATCGAAACATGAAAAACATTGTGTAAATGGGATAAACATGGAGGTAAATCCACTCTGTATGCAACTGATACAACTTTCACTAGAATTTCATAAGGTCCAATGAACCTCAGACTCAAATTTCCATTGTTACCGAAATGCATCACACTTTTCTATGTAGAAACTTTGAGAAAGGCATGGTCACCTACATCAAAAGAAAGTTCCTTCCTCCGGTTATCTACATAATGTTTCTGTCTGCACTGAGCTATTCTCAGGTGATTTTGAATCAACTGAACTTTCTCTACCATATCTTCTACTAATTCTGGTCCCATTAGCTTCCTTTCACCTACTTCATCCCAAAAATCTGGAGTTCGACAACGCTTTCCATATAATACCACAAATGGATCCATCTGTATACTGGAATGAAAACTATTATTATAAGAAAATTAAACCAAACAAATATGTTGGTCCAAACTTCCCCGATAATCCATCGAGCAAGCACGTAACATATCCTCCAATGTCCGAATTATTTGTTCTGATTTCCCATCTGATTGAGGATGAAAAGCTGTACTAAAATTTAATTCAGAACCCAATGACTTATGAAGGCCTTTCCAGAAGTTAGAAGTAAACCAGGGATCACGATCAGATACAATGGAGAGGGGAACACCATAAAACCTGAATATCTATTTTACATACAACTGAGTAAGTTGATATAGAGACAAAGTATCTCGAATCGGAAGGAAATGAGCAGATTTATTCAATCGATCAACTATAACCCAGATTTCATTATTACCTTGAGATGTCTTTGGTAATACCACAACAAAGTCCATGGATATATTTTCCCATTTCCACTCTGCAACCGGTAAAGGCTGAATCATTCCTTTTGGTAACTACCACTCTTCTTTAACCTGCTGAACAGTCAAACACATCACAGTAAAATCAGCAATATCTCTTTTCATTCCATCCCACCAGCAATACTCCCAAAGATCTCTGTACATCTTAGTACTTCCAGGATGAACTGAAAATGGGGAACTATGAGCTTCACATAACAAATCATTCTTCAACTATGAATCACTAGGCACACAAAATCTCTTCCCAAATCTCAAAACATAATCATTATCAACATTAAAATCAGGAAACTTACCCTTCTGAACCAACACTACCTTTTTTATCAACTCAATGTCTTCCTTCTGTGCTTGCTTTATATTATATGAGAGAGATGACCTCACTGACACATGATACAAAATAGAAGAATTTCATGCACCAACAACTTCTATACCATAATTCATCAAATAAAAAACCAAAGGATCTCATTCCAAATGTAGCATGGTTAATGAATCGTTACTTTTTCGACTCAAAGCATCAGCCACATTATTTGGTTTTCCCGGATGGTAATGGATCGTGCAATCATAATCCTTGATTAATTCCAACCATCTCCTCTGTCTCTTGTTCAATTATTTTTGAGTGAATATATACTTTAAACTTTTGTAGTCTGTATATATTTGACATTTTTCTCCATACAAATGAGGCCCCAAAATTTTTAAAGCAAAACAATAGCAGCTAATTCCAAATCATGTGTAGGGTAATTTAACTCATGAGGTTTCAACTAATGTGATGCATAAGCAATTAAAAGATCATTCTGCATAAGGACACATCTATGTCCTTTCAATGAAGAATCACTGTAAATAAAAAACTCTCCATTTCTGGAAGGCATTTCCAAAACAGGAGTATTCACCAATCTTATTTTCAATTCCTGAAAACAATCATCACATTCTTTTGTCCAGATGAACTTAACACATTTTCATGTTAACTTAGTCATTGGACTAGATAATTGTGAAATATTTTCAACAAATCTCCAGCAATAAATTACCAAACCAGGAAAACTATGGATCTCAGTTATATTTGTGGATCTTGGCCATTCTTCAACAAGTTTTTTTAGCAGGATCAATAATTATGCAATTTTTTGAAACAATGTGACCAAGGAAAGAAATTTTTTGTAACCAAAACTCATACTTGTAGAATTTCCCATAATTTTTTTCTTTTAATGTTTTCAATACAACCCTTAAATGAATTTCATGTTCCTATTTACTTTTGGAATAAACCAAAATATCTTCAATGAACACAACCACAAACTTATCTAATAAGTCATGGAAAATTATATTCATAAGATCCATGAATACATAAGGTGCATTGGTTAAACGAAAAGGAATAACTTCAAATTCATAATGGCCATATCTAGTACGAAATGAAGTCTTTGGAATGTCCGCTTCCTTTACTTTCAACTGATGGTACCCCGATCTCAATTCAATATATGAAAAATACTGAGCTCCCTGAAGCTGATAAAAAAATCATCGATATGAGGCAAAGGATACTTGTTCTTAACAGTGATGTTATTCAATGCTCTATAATCAATGCAAAGTCTCATTAAACCATCTTTATTTTTAACAAAAAAGACTGGAGCACCCCATGGTGATGTTCTAGGTCGAATAAAACCTTTATCTAATAACTCCTACAATTTCTTCTTTAACTCTAAAAGTTCAATTTGAGCCATTCGATAAGGCGGTTTTGAAATTTGCCGAGCATCAGGAACTAAGTCAACAGAAAATTTAACTTCCCAATCTGGTATAATACCCAAAAACTCATTAGAAAAAACATCAAGGTACTCACTTACCACTGGCACATCATTAAACTGATCAGTTCCTTTATTTTCAACAATATGTGCAAGGTAACATTCATTTCAATCTTTTACTAGTTTCTCAGCTTCCTAATATGTTTTCAAAATAAAGGGTTCATTCTTGTACACAAAATAAAAATCTTTCTGAAAAGAAACCTCTTTAGCACTATAGTCAATATTATCATGATAAACATATAGCCAATCCATGCATAAAATAACATCAAACTCTCTTAGAGACAAAACAATAAGGTTTGTAGGTAGATTCTTTCCGCACATAAGGACAAGAAGGTTATTATAGTTTCTTTTGGCCTCAACATTTCCTCCAAGTGTTTTTACCATAAGTTCAGTTTTCATATCATGATATGGAATTCCAAATTTACTAGAAAACTTCTCATAAATGAAAGAGTGTGTAGACACTGAATCAAAAAACACAATGGAATAATCTGAACAAACAAAGAGTGTACCTGATACTACTTCATTTGATGGCCAACCATCTGCTGAAGTAGTTGCGAAGGATTTCACCACTCTTTTATGCTTGTAGTCTAGATGATTTCCCTCAGTTGAGTTCTTTGTTGGACACTCATCTTCATAATGACCCATTTCATTGCACTTAAAACATCTTACTAATTGTAAATTAGATATTGTCTTACCATTACCCTGATCTTTTTCAGTGAAATTACATGCCTTCTGTCCCATTTTACCACATCGGTAGCACTTACCAAAATTCAAAATACATTCCCCATCATGTTTTTTACCACAATTTTCACAAATTTTAAACTTATGTTTCTTACCATCATACTTTTTTGAATAGTTATTCCCTTTTTTCTACCACCTCGACCTCTTATTCTATTGTTTGTCAAAGAACACCTAATCATTGGAAAACTCCATTTCCACCTTCTCTGCACAACGAAGAAGTTTATCATAACTTTTGAACTCACGAGATGGTAAATCCCTTAGATTATTTGGATTTAATCCTAAGTAAATTTTTTTGATTTTACTATCAAAATATCGTATGAAATTTTGAGCATACCTTGCCAGTAGAGTGAATTTTTCATCATAAGAAACCACTGAGTCATCCTCCTTCCTTAATTCCAGGAATTTTTTTTCCATCCTAAGTTGAACCACCTTAGTAAAATATTTCTCAAGAAATATTCCTTTGAATTCATCCCAATCAAGATCATCAATTTCCTCACTATCCCTGATATATTTCACCATCGAACACCATTGATCAGCTTCAACTATAAAATGGTAAACAAAAAGACTAACCTTTTGATGTTCTGAATAACCCATGACATCGAAAATCTTTTCCAGTTCTTTAATCCACCATTCTGCTAGCAACAGATCAGATGATCCTCTGAATGATAGGGGATGTTGCCGCATGAAATGCTCCACTACTGACATGTTCCTCTATGGTTGATCTGGCTAATCTCATACATGGATACCACCACCATTTATAGCCTGAGTCAATTGTGCCATCACTGCAACAAACTTTTCCGTTCCAATTCCGACCATCTCTGGTTGCTAATTTGGAAGGTTTTCTTCCTCCTGATGTCATCCCAACATAGATGCCCTATTTCCTCTGTGGAAAACCATTCTGAACATAGAAATATCTTAGGCGAAGAAACATGTTAATCTGTAAATGATATATGATTTCAATATTAACCAAAATTACTTTATGAACATTTATTTAACAATACCCTAACTCCTAAAGTTATCTAAACCGACCTATGATACCAACTATAAGGACCCGACATTAAACATTACATAATATTGAATTAAATGAATAATTTACATTGCTGATATTGTGAGGTTTATAGTTTTAGAGAATTAAGACATAACTATTACATCTCAAAAGATTACAAAGTAGATACTTCTACACAGTTTCCAATTTTTGCATAAAATAAAAAACTCTTGAAAAAAAGAGTCATGTCTAGTTCCATGTTTTAGATAGCATGACTTTTTCATGATCCCATACTTGACCCTATTTTTCATTATGTCCATAGAAAACATATCAAAACTTGGGATTAGCATAAAAAGCTCAGTAGGGGTTATAAAAAAAATAAAAAAACATTTGTTCATAAATGTATACAAAACATGCACTCTTTTACTTACCTCATGAAATCATAATATTTTTTGAATAACACAAAGAAATCATAAATAATAAAGGTAACTTGTGGCATCCATATCATACTCACATTGTAGCTATCACAGCTACATAGCGAGTTACTTTGGAATACCCATCACAGTATATTCTCTAAATCTCTTTGGAGAAACATTCATGTTTACCTCCATCACATTACCCAAGGCATTGGAGAGCTATCTCGGGCTCACCCGCACTAGGTTTATCATTGAACCAACCATATACGTAAATAATTCCCAAGAACCATAACATTATCATAACACATAATATAAGCATAAAGGAAAGATAACATTTCCACATTACAATAATAAAATATCATTTCAAGATTTTGAAGTAATAAATCCATTCTCAAAATCAGTTTCAATACCAAAATATGTAAAAAGAGTATATGATATTTATTTTTCCTTTAAAAAACATATTGTCTTGTTAAGTAAGTGAAAGATCAAATAATACTCACGGCAGCGGAAAGGTCGTTGTCACCGCTTACATAAAGAAACATTCCTTTTAGTCGTTTAGTAAAACACTTCGTATAAAAAGATTCCCTTTGAATGAAATGAAAAGTAAAAGGGGTTTATACACCGTATAAAATAAAGTTGTGTATAAAACTAAATATTCCTCAATAAAAGGAGATTTAGATGAAGTCTCTTACCCCATGTCCGACTTGACCCGTTCATTCTTTAATATCCTTTAATTTGGGTAACTGTCTTCGGTTTTATCCAAAGTACGTCTTAAAGTGCATTATTCCAAAAGTAAGGATTCTAGGAGGAGTATAAGGATGTAGGGGGCTTAATTGGGTAGAGTTTGGATGATCCAAAAGGCTTGAGAGGTGTGAGGAATTGGTTTGAAGTGGTCTTCTTTTAGAAGGGAGAGGGAGGTTCTTTTGGAAAGTGTGAAAATATTATTTTATTATATAATGATATTCGGTTTATAAAGGTCCAAAAATCATTATAGTCAATGATAAGATGACTCATGATCGTAATGAAATCATCCAATCATAATTGGACATGTTTTGTATAATATTTTAATCATTATAATCTTATTCATTTAAATCATTTATTAATAAGCTAAATAATGCATCATTATTGTGTCATGAATAATTTATTTTATTCTATGTCTAAAAATTATAAAAAATATACTATATTGAAGGAAATCCATTTATATTTCCAATGAATATTTATAGACAAAAATATTTCTTATACAACACCATATAAAAATTAATTTACTAAAAGCTTTTTGTTTTTGTCATTTTTGCCTTTACATTAAATTAATTAATCTAAAGTGTCATTATCATTCATAAGTGTCGACATGGGGTACCAAAATCGACCCAAGGATGCCCATGGTTGGTCATTACTCATCCAATAAGGTTAGGACAAGTGCTAAGTTAATTTTGAATTATTATAATATTCTTTTTACCTTGATTTACCGTATTTACCTTTAACCGCGGTAAATAAAAGTCAAAAGTTACTATTTACTATAAAATATTTTAATCTTATTGAATGAAATTTTACTTACTAATAACAACCATGTATGTAAGATTTTCTAAATTCAATTCACAGAAGCAGAAAATTTTATTTAAATGAAAAAGTCAGTTTTTTAACTACTACTAAGTGGTTTCACTATTCATCAAAAATTGATGTTTTTCAGAAAACTACAAAAAATTCAAAAAATTCAGCCTATGAATTATTTGATATTAGTAATTAAAATATGATAGATATTTTACCAAATTATAAACATAAAATTAGTGTTAATTAATTTAAAATTAATTCCCGTTGTTAAAATAAATAGCGCGTTTTTAAGAAACAATAACTATCAAAAGATTGACACTTGTTTATGTCTAATTTCAAAGTGTAATTAATTCCAATGAACAAAATTGGATTAAATAGTAAAAATATATTCTAATTACACTTTAAAACTAATTATAAAGATAATATAACCATTTAAATAATATTATACTAAAACATTGTTTTGAATTAAAATAAAATATTCACACTAGTCATTAAAAAATGAACTTAATCAGAAAAATTCCAAAAATTTACACAAAGTAAATTTTGTTGTCCCCATTCTAAAGATTCATTTTATTTGGTCAAATAGAATGTATTAAAGTGACCAAAACTATATTTAATGAGGGTTCTCCATTAAAAGGTGGTAAATCGACCTTTTAATGTAAATTATGCTTAAAATTAGATTCATTCACATTGCAAGACTCTAAATTTTTATTGGATAATGTAAATACATTTAACAATCATGTATAATCATATTGTAGTTAGTTTTGTTCATTCCCACCAATAAAATGGCTAAGATTTAACTCTCATTTAAAATAATAATATTATATTATTAGTGCGCAATGTAAGATTTCAATGAAACCCGTTGTTGCGTATCAGGTACGCTATCGAACATAGAAACCCTTTTAATGTAAAATTAATATTTAATTCACAAATATTAATAAATATGAAATATATATTATCCTCCATTAACTGAGGATGTTATAGGTAAGGTCCCTTTCTCTTATCTAATCATGCTTCTAATTAATCTTCTCGAGTTTCAAATGGAGACCCGAATATGGTGTGATCATAACTTAGTAGGTCGACACCACTATGTCTAAACATAAACAGTCTATTAATAAGTTTATGCAATAATGTAATTAAATTACATATCAATGAATTAAGAAATTAAATTAATATCTCATCAACTTACTTCTACACCATGCCAAAATATATCTATGAAAGTCTTGCAACAATGCCAACAACCAGATACCGTTGGTAAACATAACCTCCATTAGAACCATGTCACAATGTCTCTGAGCATGTATCACATACATGAAAACCATAGCCATATATCCATGGTATAAATCACAATAATCTGGTTAAACACATTATACAATAATTTAATCAATAAATCAGGGCCTAGCCTAGATATAATCATTTCATTATTTATCCGGGCCAAAATTGGTATATAATCATTTCATCATGTGTCAGGGCCAAGACCGGTATATTACCATTTCAACATGTCTTTGGGACAAGCCCGATATATAAGCTTTTCATCACGTGTCATTAGGAATAACCTACTATATAAGCATTTTAGAAAGTAAACTGGGCATAACTATCTATATAAGTATTTTATAATCAAACTGGGACAACTTCCAATATAAGCATTACAACATAGGAATCACAACACATGTTATAGCAATAGGGATATCACAGTATTAAATCATAAGGTTCAATTGTAAACACCCCGACCCTAGTATCCCATAGTAGGCGGTTAATTTATTACATTGGAATATTATATAAGGAATCATATCTTGAAGGACTGATCAGTTTAGCAATTTTGGAATCTATATTATATACATGAACCTTAATTTAAATTTTAAAATATAAAATAAATCATAGATAATCCTTTGAGAACACCATTATTACCCTATCTTAACCCTTTATATCAGTCATAATATAAATCTTAGCATCCTGTAAAACATATAACATAAGAAAGGGATAATATTACATGATGAGTAAGGGTAATAATACAATAGAATCTATTACAAATAAATAATCATAAACATTAAGTTAATGTGTATAACTGAAACACAATCCATTAAAACATAATCTTTAGAATATTATGACAAGAATAAATAAAAATCAAATAATTCCATATAATTAATCACATAGTTATTTTACTAATCGAAAATTTACATGGAATAATAATAACAAATCTCATAATGAGGGAACTTATAATTCCATACATAATAAACATACAATTAAGGATTCAACCAAGACATCATACAAACGTGTAAAGCCTCAACCAATAACAAAATTAGTTTTTCTCATGAGACCTACCAATGTATCTTGGGGATATATTGGGCCCTTCCCATGACATACTAAGTCCAATTAATTATTAATATAAAAATGCATAAACCTAAAAAACATAAACAATCTAGCATATTAAATGTGAATATTTAACTATAAACGATGAATGGTATCAAAATAGAACATCCATAAACAAACAGAATCTAGAACCTTCAATAAAAGATGGAATATGGCATCAAAAGGGATCAAACTCAATCAATAATAATATACAACTAAAGATATTTAATTCTATGAAAATAATATAACAACATCATTTAAAGTTTCTTGAGAGAAATACCACTTTTTACTATGACATAATCTATTTAAATGTTTTGAAATCATAAAAGATAACGTTGTATTCGAAGAGTACTATGTAAAATTATTAAGAAAGCCTCAAAACATTAAGGAATCATGATGGTGGTAAAATCTCTTCATGCTATATAAATTTAAATAAACATTCCTTCTGGATTTTTGTCGAAAAGGTCGTAAATTACACCATTTGGAAAATAAAAAAAATCCTTTTAAAACAATTTTATAAAATTAAATCATGGGTAAAATATAAATTAATTTTTTTAGTAAAATAGTAAAAATATTTTTAAATAATTTTTATAAAATATGGACATTGAAGAAAATATTCCTTGGTTTAGACTTAAACCTAAACAATCTCAAATAATAATGAGATTGTGAAATAACCATTACCTTGTAATTTTATTTAGTTGAATATGATTTTAAATCATGTATAATGGTTTAAATCATATTATTATTTTATAATATAACCATATTCAAATTTATGACATCATATAAGATCTTATTATGTCCTTTTTTAATAATATTTAATTATTACCCTTATTTTGGCTGTTAACTGCTTCATTTTTCTATGTATATTTTTTTTCATGTAAGTCCCATTTAGTATGCATAGGATATATTAATTTCATATATATAATGATATTAAGTTTAATGATATTATATTTACTCATTATATAAATTTTTATAATAAATATTTAATGGTTAATATGGAAAATGAATCACATCGTGTCATGGGGATGATAGGTTATATGTACATACTAGCGGAGATATCATTCCTTTAATGGGGAAAGGGTAAATAATTGGATGGAATATTAGTTATAATGAATCAATATCATACCATATTTATTATTTATATACATTATATCTATTATTATACCCATCCAAAGAGAGTGGGGATGGAAAACAAATTTCACCATAGTGTGGAGACATTAAGACGTACATAGGCATACACGATGCATTTATTTTTTGTAGGATCAATAAAAGGTGGAATATGGTAGTAAAATAATCATAATAAAATATAATAATACATATGATACTGAATTTATTAATTTATAACCGAAACAACACATAAAGATAATGTAAAATAAGAAATTAACTTGAATGAGTTAGTAGAAACGATTACCTCTTCTTTGGAAGATTTGCTTTAGATATATTCTTAAGGGAAATAACATTGGTCTTTTTATAAAGAAACAATAAAAATAATTTATATAAGAATTTTTTTGAGGATAAATGTGTAGGGGTTTTCCAATCTAGAAGTCTCAATGTGGTGGGAGGAAGTGATAGAGGAGGTTTCAATTTCAAATTGAAGTCAGGGATGCTTTTAAGAACTCTAAAAATATTGAACTAATATAAATTAAGTTTCAATTTTATATTGAAAAAAGTTATTTATTTCAAATATTAGGTAAATATGGGTCTAAATAATCTCAAATAATAAATTTTAGACAAGTTTAGGTCACATTCTTACCCTTATCGTTTGATTTTAACCCTTATTTAAACCCATTAACTCTTACCCTCAAAACATGTATTTTTACTCTTTGATGGTTAATATAGTTAATATAAAATGATAAAAAACCATAAATTATTCATGAATGAAATATGTAACGTTATCTTAATAATTTGGTTAAATTTTAGTTTTTTATAAATTTTATATCTTTCAATAAAAATATTAATTATTTTAATATAACATTAATGAATTTTTTTTAAATATTCATTATGTTGACTTTTAAAAAAATAAATATGGAAATATATCTTAGAACCAACACTTATAAAATATCTATAACTTGTAAAAGTTTGCAATAAAATTCTTGGATGAAATGAATTATTTTAAATTATATCTATTTTAATATTATTATATTAATTTATTTGATATTTCCTTTAATTAAATAATTTCTGCATCATCATTTTGTAAGCCTTCAAGGTAATTATTTATTTGTTATAAAGTAAAAATAAATTATCATGGTGAATATAATATTTTTATCCATAAAATGAATATTTATAGTTGAATATATGTTTTGAATAACCACATATTAAAAATGTAATCCTTATTAAAAAAATGAGTATGACATATTTTGGATTTTCATAAAATAAAATACTGTAAAAGAGTTAAAGTCACCCATGTGGCTCCAAGAGGCCATAAAATCACCACAAGGATGGTTTTTGTTAAACCCAAATCATCCAATATAATTAGTATAAGTGTTACGGTAATTTTTCTAATATTTATATTATTATTTTTACCCTTAATTACTTGATTTACCTGTAACCATGTTAATAAAAAATTAATAAAATTACTATTCATAATGTTCAAAAAGAAAAGGAAAATATTTACATAATTTTTACTCACTGATTCCAAATATGTAATCAATTTTTTATATATAAAAACACATAATTTTAAGTATTTAATTTAAAATTAATGACATTTTTAGAACAAGAAAATGAGTTTTTAAAGTGAAAACGTTCAAAATACTGAAATGGTGTTATATCCCAATTCAATGAGAAATTTATTGTAATGACCTAAATTGGATTAAATGATAATAAATCTATCTAATTAAACTTTAAAACGAATTAAAAATATAACTTAACACCATGAGTTATTTAGTCAAAAAATTCGTTTTTAATTAAATGCAATACTTTATCACTATTCATCAGAACGTGACACATATCAAAAAAGTACAAAAAATTGAACCAAATTATATTTAGATATTACAATTGAAAATATGATTATTTTCAAATATAATTTATAATTGTTTAAAAAACTAGATTTAAAATAAGTCACGCATCACATGGTGGTAAAACTTTCTTTAGAAAAATATAGCCTTTTAATGTGTAAAATTGGATTCATTATTATAGTAGGCACATAAAATCTTTTGGATTAATATAAAAAACATAATAAAATAAATTTCATAATGAGGTTAATAATATTCATTCCCTCTATTTTAATGACTATGTTATAACAGTCTCTTATTAACCGATCTCAATGTGTTCAAACTCGGTGTTGTGTGGAACACAAGCTATTAAATTTATTTAAAAAGAAAAAGTACCAAAAAATATTGAGGTATTACATTCTTCCCTCCATAAAAAAATTTCATCCTTGAAATTTCCAAAATATCACCTCATAAAAGGATTTGTGTAGTTATTCATCATAATTTCCTTAGGTTCCCACATCGCCTCATAAATTTTATAATTTTTCCACAATACCTTTACAAGCTGAGTCATCCGATTCCTCAAAACTTTTTCTGTGGTATCCATAAATTAGATATGATCTTCATAGTAAGATAAATCTTATTCAAATTCAATTTCTTCATAACTAAGAACATATAAAGAGTTTTGAATATACTGTCATAGAAAAGAGATATGGAATAAATCATGCACTTTAGAAATGATAAGTGGAATTACCAGGAGATTATCTAAAGATAGAATTCATTATAGAGTTTCAAAATGTCAAATGTACATGTGTCGTAAATTTACTTTCTTATTATATCTTATAATACCCGTCAACTGAGATACCTTCCAGAAAACATGATCTCCCACTATAAATTCCAAATCCTTCCTTTGATTATCGACATAGATATTTTTTCTACATTTAACTCCTTTAATATAAGTTTGAATAGTCTTCACCTTTTCCACTATTTCTTCTACAAATTCTTGGCCTACAAGATTAATTTAACCAACTTCATCCCAACGAATTGGGGTATGACATATCATTCCATATAATGCAATACATAGTTCCATTTGAATACTTCAATGTAATCTATTCTTATAAGAACATTATAAAAAAGGTAAATAGTGATCCCATATACCTTAAAAGTCAAGCGAGAAAGACCTAAAATTATCTTATAATGTCTGAATAGTCTTTTATAATTTTTCATCAATTTGTGGGTGATATGAGATGCTCAAATGAAGTTCGGTATTAAGGTCCCTCTGAAGAAATTCCATAATTTTGATGTAAATCATGGATAATAATAATTTATAGTTGAAATAGGTTCACCATTAAGTCTCAAAACACTATTTATATAGAGACATTCAAGGTGATCTTATGGTAAATATTCTCTTATAGAAATAAAATGTGTTGATTTGATCATGCGACAAACAAAAACCCATATAACATCATTCTTTCTAGTATTACTTGGTAGTCTCTTGAAAAATTCCATCGTAATATTATCCCATTTAAAAATAGGTATATTAAGAGGTTTAATGAATACTCATGGATGATTTTTCTTAGCCATCACTTATTGACAAACTAGACATCTTGACATATAGACAACAATTTCTCACTTTTTATTTTCCCTCAAAAAATGTTCATTCAAATCTATATAAATCTTTGTGCTACCAGGGTGTATAGAGAAATTTGATCCATGTGAATAATTCAATAATTCCCTTTTTTTCTTGGGTATATATGAAACATAAACACTCTTCCCATTGTTTCAATATTCCATCTTCATATATGATGTCTTTCAATTTTTTTTCATTCATAGATTTACTTTTATTTTGAAAATTATCAGAATTAGAGTGAGATCTTACCATCATTTATAATAAATATGGGTTGAAAACCTTTTAAAATGTAGTGATGTTTCACCTTCATTGATAATTCATAAATCTAAATTGACTATATATAAGAACACATGATCCATTTAAATTATAATTTATTTATAACTCCATGATCCTTCCTGCTCAATGCATCTACATCCTTATTTTCATTCCCTAGGTGGTAGTGTATTGAACAATTATAATCTATGATTTGATCAATCTATCTCTTTGGCCTCATGTTAAGTTATTTTTGTGAGAAGAAATATTTCAGACTCTTTATATATATATATATATATATCTAAAATCATTCAATATAGAGATAGTGTCTACATATATTCAAAGAAAATCTTATAGCTACTAAATCTAGATAATGAGTTGGATAGTTCTATTCATGCATTTTTAACTACCTATATATATATTAAATTACTCTATCATTCTACATAAGAACACAACCCAGTCCTTTCCTTGATTCATCACTATAAATAATAAAATACACCATTTCCCAATGGTAATTACAAGACCATAGCATTAACCAATCATCACTTCAATTCTTCAAAACATTCTTCACATTATTTTTTCCATATGAACATAACCCCATTACATGTGATCTTAGTTAATAGGTTATCCAATAGATAAAAAAATTGAATGAAATGATGATAGTAACCTACTAAACTAATGAAACATAATAACTTAGTTACAATTGTTGGTGTAGGATATTCTTGGATTTGATTTTTATTTATAAGATAACCAAATATTTCATTCTTGGAGACATTATTTCCAAGAAAATAAATTTCCTAAAGCCAAAATTCACACTTTCTAAATTTACAATATAAATATTTCCTTTTCAGATTATCAAAAATAACTCATAAGTTATTCTCTAGATATTCATGACTTTTAGAATAAATAGAAATATCAACAATTAATACCACAACAAAATCATTAATAAATTCCTTGAATATTCTGTTCATTAGATCCATAAAAACTAATGGTTCATTAGTTATTCCAAACATAATTACTATAAACTTGTAATGTCCATGCCTTTTATGAAAATGTGTCTTCAGAATGTATTCCTTCTTTACTCACACTTGTTGATGTCAAGAATGAAGGTTAATCTTCGAAAAAAATTAACCTCCATGAAGTTGATCAAATAAATCATAAATGTGAGACAAAGGATACTTTTTTCTTTGTTGAAAGATAAATTATTTACCTATAATCAATACAAAACTGCATGGATCCATATTTCTTCATAACAAAGAGAACATGGGATCCCCATAGGGAAACACTAGGGTGAATAAATTCCATTTTACCCAACTCCTCTAATTATTTCTTCAACTCCACTAATTACCCAATGTCCATATATAAAGAGTATTTGATATTGGTCTTCCATTAGGTATTAAATAATTAGATAACTCTTTTTATGCTATTGGGGATGTACATGTAATTCCGTAGGAAATACATCAAACTATTCCATTAAAATAGGTATGTACTCAATTTGAATATTAAATTCTTCATCCCTATATGTCATTTACTATTCCTCCTTGAGAATGTACTTTATTAGATCTAGTAGGGGTGGATCTTGATAATAATACTTTGATTAACTTTCTATTCTAAAGATATATAATTCTATATCTTCCTCACAAATCATGATTTCCTTCTTCTGGTAATAAATTTTTGCATTATATTTTAAAATCCAACCCATACCAAAGACAACAAGTAAAGTGTGTTTATGTGTCCTAAAATGGGCAACCGATCACATATTGGATTTAATGAGACTCCCCTTAGGAGTTTTAACTAACAACTACTTTATTAAATCAAAAGGTAAAAATATATTTTTATTGGAAAATTGGGAATATATAAATTAATTTGATGATCAATAATAAAAAAGAATTAGTTATCTTTAAGGTGTTTATCAATGTACCTACCACATAATTATTAGAAATTTTAACCTTAGTAGTTGTGATCACATAATATTGGCGTTGTCCCTTCACCTTTTCTAGGGAAAATTTCATTGATGCTTAAGAAAATCAATTTTTTAGTTTCCCATATCTTTATAGTTAAAACACTTGAAATTACCAACTTATTTTATTCCCTTTCAATCACATGCTTGGTGGCATTTGTTTCCACAAATATAACAAACTCTCATCCCCAATAGGTATGTTTGATGATGTTTCTTTCCACATTTATTTCATAATATTAGGTAAAATCTTTCATTCATACCATTTTCCTTCTTTCCATTTCTATAGTGTTGAGAATCCCTCTTATTTTCTTGCTATCCCTTAAATTTTTATGACTTATATAATTCTTTCTTTATCATTATAGAATATGAGGCTATATATTTGTATGATGAGAAATTTTGGGAGACCAGTGCCCTTCGGAGGAATGGCTTTAACCCCTAAAAGAATCAATAAATATTCATATTTGCATTATGTACATAATATGTAGTATAAATTTATAAAATTTTAAAGTGGGATTCATATTTATAAACCATATCATCCACCTTTTTCCACATATTCAACAATAGTCTCTCCATATACATTTACTCTTTGTGAGGGAAATATTTTCCAAGAAAAGTTCTAAAAATCCACCCATTCTATAATTGTTAATTCTTCCTCCTCTTTCATATTTTGAATTAGTAATCACCATTGATCTTCATATCCTAAGATTTGATGAACTGATATGAAAACCTTCCCCCTTTTTCTACATCCCAAAGTAAGAAATGTCTTGTCTATGGAATATATCCATTGTTTTTATAAAATTGATTTCTATTCCCATTCAATGATGGAGGTCGTTAGATCATGAAGTGATCTAACATTGTTCCACCACGTAGTGGATCAAGAAACTCTATAAGGGTAAGGTTATTGTTCATAACCTGAGTCAGTTGTCCTAATATGGTTATAAGTTTTTCTTCACTAGTTTTATCTCCACCTCCAACATCATTATCTTACATAGAAGTGAAATCCCTACATGGATTACAGGAATTGATATGGTTTTCATTACCTCTACTAGGCACCATTTATAAATAATTTCATAATGTAGATAAGGTTATGAATCATAAAGAATTATTTAAAACTGGTAAAACTGTTAATATAAATTAAAAATTTATGTATAACTAATCTCAGAATCATAAGCTCAGTTACTTTGGCAATATTCTCAACATACTTTATAGGGTTATGTTTCCCTACTCTATATTTTTTGTTAATACTGTTTATAATGTTTCTACTAAAGTTCCTATGATCCCAAATATAAAGACCCCGACCCCAGTATCCTAGAGATAGTGGATACTTGAGGACATTGGAATATTATATAGGGAATAACATCCTGAATGACTGGTTTGTTTAGTAGTTTTGGAAAGTAGATTACATGCATGAACCTTAGTTTACAATTTCAAATTTAAAATACTACATAGGTAATCCTTTTAGAACACTATTATTCTCCTAGATTAACCCTATATATGAGTATTAATATATATATATATATATATATATATTAATCCTATAAAAAATAAAACACAAGAAAGGGGTGATCTCAGATGCTCTGTAAGGGTAATCATACAACCGAATAAAATATGAATAAATAATCATGAACATTAAGGTAAGGTGTATAACTGAAACACAAGATATTAAAACATAATCTTGAGCATAATATAGAAATAATAAATAAAAATTAAATACTTCCATATAAATAATCACATAGATATTATAATAATTGAATAATCACATGGAATATCTGTAACTAATCTCATAATGAGGTAATGCATAATGCAGGACATCATAAAAATACTATCAAGGATTTGACAAAGACACCATATATAAAGGGGTAAGACCATATCCAATACCCAAACTAGTTTGTCTCATGAGACATACCAATGCATTGAGGGGATATAGTAGACCCAAATATCACTAAGTCCAATGAATTTATCATAAAAAAGGGTGAAACATATGCAATATAAACACTCTACCATATGAAATGTGAATATGTTTACATTAAACAATGAATGATATAAAAATAGCACATCAATTGCCAGAATGACCATAAAACCATAAATAAAATTTGTTATAATTAATTAAAACAGATTAAACTCAATCAGTAATAAGATCCAACTAAGGATATTGACATAGATGAAAAATAATCTAACAAAATAATTAAAAGTTTCTTAATATAAATACATGTTTTTTAATTTGAAATCATGTTTTTAAAAGACAGACAATTACAAAAGAAAAAATTTTATTTAAAAATAACAATGTAAATTTGTAATGGAAGCTTCAAAAAATTATGGCTTCAAGACAATGGTAAAATCAACTCATATTGTATTAGCCAAAATAACAATCCTTATACTTTTTTTGTTGAAATGGTCATAAAGTACATCATTTGGAAAATGATAAAAAATATTCCTTTAAAATAATTTTATAAAAATTCAAACATGGTAAAAATAATTATAATAGGATATTAGTAAAAATATTTTTGAAAACATTTTTAGAAAACATGGATATAGAATAGAATATTCCTTAGTCTAGATTTAAATATAAACAATCCCAAATAATAATGAGATCGTGAAATAACCCTTACCTTGAATTTAGTTTAGTTTCATGTAATTTATCCTAATATAAAATGGTTTATAGAATTTGATTAATTTATACTAGAACCATATAATTTTTTGGATGTTATATATGATCTTCTTATATTGATATTTTAAAAATAATTGGTTCTTAACCTTGTTTTGGGTGTTAACTGCTTCATTTTCCTATGCATGTTTTGTCATGTAAGTCTTACTTATTATGAATTGGATATATTTGTTTCAAATCCGTAATGATATTATGTTCATAGATATTATATTTAATCATTATATAAATTTTTATAATAATTCTATAATGGTTAACTTGGAAAATGAATGACATCATGTTGTGGAGACGATTGGTCATACGTACGCACAAGAAACAATATCATTCCCTTAATAGTGGAAAGGTATGGAACTAGAAGGTATATTAATTATATAGAATAAATATCATGTCATATTTATTATTTATATCCATTATATCTTTCATTATATCAATCCGAATAAAGTGGTGATGAAAAACAATTACACTATGGCGTGAAGATTGTAAGCCGCACGTACACCTATGTAGTGCTTTCATTTTTTATAGGATGGGTAAAATGTGGAATATGGTTTTACCATTATCATAATAGAATAAAATATATATATGAAAATATTTTTATTATTTTATAATTTAAACTACACATTAAGAAGAAGTAGAAGAATAAATGAACTTGAATGAGTTAGTAAAAATTATTACCTCTTCTATGGCGTATTTTATTTAGATATCTTATTAAGGGATCTAGGGTTGGTCTTCTTGTAAGTCCAGGATCTAAGAAACTTGGATAATGATATTTGGAGGAGGTATGGTCATGTGTTTTTTGATATATAAGTCTCAAATTGGTGTGGGAAATTGAGGGGGGAGTTTTGCTTTTATAATTATGGCGAGGGGCACTTTTGGGAACTGTCGAAATATTTAGTTAATATAAAATAAGTTTCAATTCCAAATGGATCATAAGTGATTTATTATAAATATTAGATGTTTATGAAACTAAATAACATTTAAAATTCTTTTTATACAGGTTTAGGTTACATTAGTACCTTTATCTTTTTGTTTTCATCCTTATTTAAATTATTTAACTTTTATCATGACAACTTGTATTTTTACTCTTCAAAGGATAATACAGTTACAATAAAATTCCATAAGAATATTAAACGATTCATAAATGAAATTTTATACTTTTTCCCAATTATTTTTTACAAATTTTATATTATTATTAATTTTATATCATTTAATAAAATATTATTTACTTTAATATAAGATTGAGGAAAATTTTGAAAATATTAATTACTTTGACTTTTAAAAAAATAAATAAAAAAATATATCTTCAAACCAACACTTATAATATATATATAACATGTATAAGGTATCTATAAAATTTATGGATGACATTAATTTTATCAAATTATATTTATTTTAATATTTTTTTAATCATTCATTTTATTTTCATATTAATTAAATAATTATTGCGTCATCATTATGTAATCCATTAATGTAATTATTTATTTCATTAAAATTATAAATAAATGATCATGGAAAATATAAATATTTTAGCTTTAAAATTACTATTTATAGTTCAATATATGTTCTAAATAAGCACATATTAAAAATTTAATACTTATTAAAAATATGAGTATGACATAATTAGTTTTTTATAAAATAAAATACTATAAAAGGTTTAAAGTCATCCAATTGGCTTCAAGAGGATATAAAATAAGCACAAGGATGATTTTTTCAACAATTAGTCATCCAAAAAAATTAAAAAAAGTGTTAGAGTAAATTTTCTAATATTTATAATATTATCTTCACCCTTAATTACTCATTTTACCATTAACCCTGTTAATAAAAAATTTCTAAAATTACTATTCATAATGTTCAAAAAATAAAAGGGACGTATTAAAATAATTTTGACCAACATATTAAAAAAAATTAATCCAATTTTAAAAATTAAAAACATAGAATTTTTTGTAATTAATTTTAAATTATTCCCACTGTCAGAACTAGGAAATGAGTTATTAAAGTGAAAACATTCAAAAGATTGACATATTTTTATATTAAAATTATTTTTGAAATTGATTACAATGAAATAAATTGATTTAAATGATAAAAATTAATATAATTACACTAAAAAACCAATTAAAAATATAATTTAACATTATAAATTATTTATACAGAAAATACGTTTTTAAATAAAATATAATATTTTATCACTATTCATCAAAATAAGAAACTTATCCTAAAAATACCAAAAAATAAACCAAATTATATTTTCATATTCATATTTCATAGAATAATTTTATTTTTTCAAATATAGTTTATAAATATTTCCAAATCTATATTTAAAACAATAGTTCTACCAAAAGGTGGTGAAAATACATTAAAAAAATAGCCTTTTAAGGCATAAAATTGGATTCATTCTAATATTAGGATTATAAAATATTTTGGATTAATTTCAAAAAATTTGACATATAAATTTCATATTGTGTTTAATAATGATCATTCTTTCTATTTTAAGGGCTTTGTTATAACAGTCTCTTATTAATAGATCACGGTGCATTCGAACTCGGTGTTGCGCGAAGAAAAAGATATTAAATTTATTTTATATAAAAGGAAGCATAAAATCATGGGGTTTTACATAAATAGTTAATTATTAATATTTATATTTATATATAAATTATAAATTTCATTTATCCTTTGGTCATAATTTAATAACTAGTCAACCATTTCAATAATTAGGCCAACCCAAGGTGAATCTATATCAAGAAATCACCCAAAATCCATGTCACATTAATCACTCTTTAAGATATTAAATAATTCATTAATAGTCTAGGGAAAGCCCACCTGAACAATATCCAAAATATAGGTTAATAACCAATTTGTTCTAAATATTTTCCAAGGAATAACAAAATTATTCATTTCATTAATTTGTGCACATGTTGCATTGTTACAAGTTCACTATTGTACATACATTTCTCTTAAACTGACCATAGGGTTATATTTTAGACCTCATAACTTTAAATAAAGATCAACCAATGCTTCCAGTAGGATCCTCCAAAAGAACAGAGGCACATATTATTTCAAGAATAATCCTAGATCATAATTTACCAAGATCAAAGCCAACAACTACTAAATTTAAGAGACTACACCACAACAATTGGATAATAAAGGGAGATAAGGGAATCATAAGTAAAAGGAACTCACTAGGGATCATATGAACAATACATATGTTCAAAATCAAGAGAGGAAATCCAAAATTACCTAGAATATTTCATAGGGTCAATAGTAGGAATCTTCATTCATGGTGAAAATAATATTACAAGTGGGAAAATGCTTAAAACTAAAGGTTGGGAAATTAAATTCCATGTAACTACATTACACATTTCTGGAAGATGTTACATGGTTTGTAATAACTTTACATAATGTGTAATTCTCTTAAAGACAACATTCTACCCCCTTTTCACAAAATAAGGATCCAAAGACCTAAAAGTACTTCCAAGCATGAATAAAACATTATAACCCATTTAGCACAATTATACTTGGACACCATTAATTCAAACAAACATATGTCCCAGAAAATTAGGACATTTCTCCAACAAATTCTCACTATCTACAGATATGATTCATCCACTAAGGTTCAAATGAAAACCCAAAGAGGGACGTACCTGAACAAATATGAGATCTTAGAATCCTTATTATTTTTATTGATAGTTTAGGATCATTTAACCAAGGAACGCATTGAAATTCACATTCCTGATTAATTTTTGTAGTCATTAACTTTAACTTAAAATATAAACTTTATAGTGATCATTAAAACTTAAATTTATTCTAAAAATACATATTATTTATCATGGATATTGTTATTTTTTAATCTATATCTAATTTCTACACACAATGTTTTAAATTGAAAGTTATTTTATTTACTGGGAAAATATTGAATATCCATATACTTTATTCAATAAAAAAATTTAATTGAAAATCATATTGATTCGTCAAATAAATCAATCATTTGATATGTGAGGAATTATTTGGAAATGTAGATGTAGGTGTGTCCTAGTTATAGATATCCACTTAATTCATTGATAAGTCTAATGAGAAAAAATTTAATTAGCTAGACTTAGTTAAATGGGATTTTAGTGTATACCTACCAATTAGTTTTAAACTGACTTTAGGATGGATCTTAACGTTAGAGCTATCATGTTCCTAAGACATGATGTCTAAAAATTAAGCATTTCCTTCATTAATAATTTAGTTATTATTATATATGATATTTTCACAATGACACTATCTATAGATGATTTTCATTATTAGTTTATGGAATAAATGGAACGTTTTTCAATTATTTACTTTTCCATATTAATTATGCCTAATTTAATTATGATAGTAACATTATTGATTTAATGGTATGTGTATTCAGTTTTTTATCTTTCTATATTTATTATGATTTATCTTATCATGATGGTCATGTTTTTTAAATTACTTGTGTGTTAAGTTACATAACTTTCCATATTGATTATTATTTTCTGTTTCAAGATGGATCCCATTATACATAACCCTTACTGATCATTTTAGATCAACCTTATTTTATCCCATTCTCAGGAATCCATAAAGTCAACTATGATTGATATTGATTAATAGGATAGAGGGGATAATGTTATTCCCAAAAAAAGTATGTTTTAAATTATGTTTTTAAATATAATATGGGAATCATGTTTTTATCTTTTTTACCTAGGATAATATAATTTTCAATCACTTAAGATGGAATTATTTGTATCTTATTCCAATGTAATAAACAAGACAATTTATTTGGGTTACTAGGGCCGAGGACGATAAAGTTGTTATCAAAGGAGGTTTAGTGGAAACCATGGGAACTAGATTATGGAAAATTATATTAGGGGTCATAATCCTATTATAAAAATTGAGGTTAAATATAAAATAAAATAATAAGTTTTGTTAAGAAAGATATTATGTGGTATTTTCTTGAAATACATCCGAGTATGGATACCAAAAGAGGACGTGGTTCTAGAACATATGTATCTAGGTGTAATTACTCAAAAAAGGGAACATTGGGATTTACCCGATCATCACCTAGTTCCTGAAAATGCGAATTATTAATCACCTGGTTTGACACTACCATGGTTGAATTTCTTTTGAAATATTTGAAATAGTGATATCCCCAATGAAGATATATTTATGATTATGACATTATATATGCATAAGATATTCAATTTAGGTTAAATACTTCACTATTTTTTTGGATTATACCTTATGGCTTATAATGATATGATATAATATAGTGTATTCCATTAATTAAAAATGGAACCTATCTGATTGAATGGGAAACTCATCAATGCACATAATCCAAAGTGTTAGAATGATTATTTCTTTGATGGGATTAAGTCAATATTTTGAAGGGAAAAAGTATCCTAAACATTCACATCATATGAGAACATATTATCATGTTATAATAGGATATATAGAGGATTTTATAATTATTATTTCTTTTTAGGGATGCTAAAGAATAATATGACAGAAGAGAAAAAAATAGATAATGGGATTAAGGGAAAGAAGGATTTTCAAACATGTGATAACTGTAGATAGAGAACCCCTAGTACTTGATTAAAAGGAATGAGAGTTTTCTATATGTGTGAAGTGAAATTCCACCATGATTTTTATGGGAAGGGTAAGAAAAAGGTTTCTAATGTACAATTATATAATTTTAAGGATATGTGGAACTATTCCAATAAATTTCACAAGTGTCAAAATAATATACCTAAGAAGAAGATAATAGATCATGGTTAATATTATGTTATTACTATATAAGAAGTGTAATTATTAATGTTCTTCTGTTCATATTAAATAATTATGCCATTTGAGTATTTTATCAATGATATACTGGTTATAAGAATTATGAAATTTATAAGGATTGAAGTATAAATTTTTATTATTAAGGATTTAAAAGGATTTTTTAAATAGCTCTAATGACTAAGAAAAATCATTTAGTGGAAAGTTTAACTTCTTGAAAAACACATGATTGAGGGAAAGATAAACCTTAATATATTCTATATGTTTTGATAATTATGTTGGGTAAAGAGATAATTGATACAAATAAAGTAAATTAAATAGCACTGACTACCTTGGGATTGAGTAATGATTTTCTGACAAAGTGGTTTATACTATAATTGAAGGAGTTTAAAAAATATTTTTATTTAAGAAATATATCAAATAATCTATGTATTGCGTAAGGAATAATGATGAGTGAATGTTTTTAATAATATTTTATAGTAATTCAGGTTATTGACATGTCTAAATAAAATACATGATAAAGGTATTCACAAGTTGTTATTGTGATGATTAATATCCACTTCATGTCATTTTGGGGATTAATGATATGTTCAATTTGGAACTTCAGTGACCTTCTTTCTAAAGTTATGTATCATAATATTTTGAAAGGGCTCTATGGTTCATCGGTTATGAAATGGTTTAAGTTAAACTTTTGATGAAGTTTTATATATTAATCTATTAATTTACCATATGAAGATTCATGTATATTGGATAACCTGTGATAACCATTTTTTCATAATAATAAATAGTTATTAAAATAATGATTTATCATTCTATTATAGATATTATGATAAATTAGAAGTTAATTTTATTTCTTCAGACATAAAAAAATTAATTTTTGGATATTAATTTCTTTGATCAAGGGATTAATTTAAAATTGATCAAAGCACAGATAAATGATGAAATTATTTTTATGAAATATAATCATATCAAGTAATAATGTTTCCTAATAATTTTAGATAGTAAAATTATTCCATAACTTTTAGAAAAGGATAATTAATAACAATGTTATACTATTAAATATATGTCTGATAAAACATAGTCTTTTAAATAATCAAATATTTATGGTTTTTTAGGTCTGTAACATTCCATTGGTTATAAAATTTATTGGGATCAATGACCTCTATCACTCTCTATAATTATTTTTGTTTTTATTCTATTCCAATGTTTTTATTTCCCACTTATGTTATCCTATGTGGAATCATAGTTATGTTTTAGTCTTTATGACCTTCATGCTTAATTTTATGTCTTATTAAGAGTTTGTTTTTAATCCTATTACTATGTGGCTTTTTCAAAAATGGTATTTCCAAAAGGGAACCCCTTGATTATTGAGATAAAGTTTAAATTGTGAGGAATAAATTTAATTATGGTGGGGTGAATTTTACACACTAATATTTTAAATAAATAAAATTATTTTTGATAGAATGAATGAAATTAATCAACAAAAATAGAATAAAATATAAAAACTAAGGATTTATGAAATATTTCATATATCTTTTTTTAATATATTTGATAGCTAATAGAACACACATCCCTAAGTTAAAATAAAATATAATATAGTATACCATCATAACCTAGAAATTAACTTAGTGAGAATAAATAAAAATAAATGAAATATGAATATTATATGGTTTAAAAAGGTTTAAAAACTCATTTTTAATCTGTTTATTAGGTTTAAAATAATAATCTATTGAAAGAAAATGAATATGTTCTTAAAATATGTTTTTAAAAGGATTTTTAATCGCACTTTATCCATATAATTTAAAAAAAATTTGACCAATTTTATAAAATTTATTTTATAAAAATATGTTTATTTTATAAATAAAAATATCAATTTTAGTTTTGGGTAATTTTTTAGTGTTTTTCTAAAATGTTTTTTTGATGAATAGTGAAAATACCCAATTTTAATTGAAAACTACCTTTTCATTTAATTAATTTAAAAGGATAAATGATATTTTAAATTAGCTTTAAATTATTATTTTTTGAATTATATATAAATTAATACAATTTAATTCAGTTTAATAATTTTCATATTGAAATATGAAAAAAAAACTTTCCTTTTTTGAACAGTTTATCTTTGAAAAAAATACTTTCTCATCTTGTCTGTGGTATTAATTTTAAATTAAAATCTTCCACTTATGTGATTGGAATATTTAAAAATGGATTCTATTTTTGAAATGAAGATAATTTATATCATGTAATTATATCAACACAATTTTTGATAAAAAATGAATAGTAAAAATAAAAAAAAATTATCATGGTTAAGGTATAAATTGATTATTAGAGGGGTTAAACTAAAAGGATAAAGGTTAAAATAACCTAAAAACGTTTATTAAATATATTTTATAGAAATATTTAAACTCTATATTTATCAAGGCTCAATAATAATATATTTTTGACACCTTTTTCATGCAGAGAATGTGGCTACACCATTTTATTCTCAAAAATTACAAGTGTGCCTCTCACCTCACTTATAAATAACCACCCTCTACAGTTTTCTTCATGATGTAAAAACATTTTAGTTCATAATACCCCATAAAAAATAAATTATTAACATCTCTACTATAATAGAATGATCTTTTAATTTGGAATAAATCCATCCTAGTAAATATTTTGGTGCAAACCTTGGGAGTTTACGTAAAGAAGAGGTAATGATCTTCAAAGAGATTTTTTATTTTATTTCATCCAATAACTACTTAGATTATTATTAAACCATAATTATATAATAATATATATATATTAAATATAATTATATATTTTATGTTAATTTCATGACCTAAAACCATACAAAATTCCATCATTTAGGTTATGAAATCATCATTCTTGTGTTCGACGGACTACGACCTCACAAACCGATGTCATTCATTTTTCCATTACAACCTATGATGGTTGGGGATGATGACATATATAAAGTATATATATGATATTTATAACATAATTATACCTACAGAGTCATTATATCATATATAAATTTTACTTTCTATTATGTAGGGGATACGATAACGTTGCTCGAGTATACATCAAACAACTGCCTCACAAAGTGAGGTGATCTATCTTTCACTATCACTTTATATAGAAGGCGATATGGATACATTTAATGATTATATGCGATATAAATTGAATAATTATGGCATTAATGAAATTTATATCATTATAAAAGTATAAAATATAATTTTACTTCCTATCTTTTCGCTCACTTAAAGATGATACATCGTTCGTTTACGTATAGAATACCGCATTCACAAAGTGATGTGACTCACTATTCATCACCACAACATATAGATGATATATATATAAGTATATTTAAATAAATAATATGATATTATGATAATTATTTGAAGGTAAAATATTACTTACCCTCTTTTTATAATGATCATTGAAAAACAGAAATGTCAGTCATGCGTATTCACGGTCTACCGTCTCCATGATAGTAACATACTTCATTTCTCAAAACCAAGATTAATTTTTTGTCTTAAAATTATAATTGATATATATGTATATATATGATAATTATTAAATTTTTACTATTCTATAGATGATGGAACAATATAATATGCACATAAACTAGGTCCTTTATAACAAAACACACATTAGATAAAAAAGAAATTAACTCCCGAAACAATAAATATAATGAAATATAATTAAAAAAATGGTGATAATATGTCATAAAATTATCATATATGATATTATAAATATTAATAGGGTTCTTTTATAAGTTAATAAAATTGTAAAAATAACTATACATGAGGTTAAATCATGTTAAACCTAAAGGATTCCAGAGGTAAGGGACTTCATCTCAATTTCCCACCATTCAGGCATATTTTATTGTTTTGAACCTAATTTCATTTATATGGTGTACAAAATAACCCATTAAAATTTAATATCATGATTAATTAATAATTCAATTCATTTTAAATTTCAGTTTTTATTATTTCATCCTTGGGGATTTGGCTTAAAAATTACTAAGTGGTAAAGAATTTCATAACCCATTTTTTTCATTTGATTATATTAATTATTCACCATATTTGATATTCTAATATTATATGTGTAATGAATTTTTATTATCTTATTTTGTATTTAAATTTTTATGTGAATTTACATTTGATAGACACGCTCAATTATTTGATTAATTCTAACATCAATGTTATGGTCTTTGTAAGGGTTTATTTCACAATCTCATTCTAATAGAGATTGTTTATTCATAAATTTTAGTTGATGTTAATTATTTTATCATTAACTAATAAAACCATTTCTTATGATTTTAATTTTTTTTTATTTATGATATTTCAAATTAATATTACCATTTTTTTACTCTTGGTATATAAAATAGTTTAGAAAAGGTGTTTATGAAAATCCGACTTCTTTTCCCTCTTCAGTCAAAAACTCATTTTCTTCCAAAAAAATGTTTTCCAATTTTTTTTATAATTTTAGAAATTATTTATTAAACATATTTCCACCTATTTTTGTTTTTCAAATATGTTTTAATGGACTATTCATATCATTTTCAAAAAAATTCCTAGTTGGCTTTTACTAAAAATATCATAGGAATCGTTGTTTTAACAAACTCTGCATGTTTGTAATTTCTTACTCTCATGACCACTTAATGTTTCCAAAATTCCATTATAACATTAAAAGGATATTTTAATGTAAATATATTTTACAAAATGTTTTTTTGAACTATTAGTTTCAAAAAATTATTTTTGAAATGAAAAGTATATTTTCCCCCCGAATGTTTTTGAAGAGATTTTTTATATAATTTCTATTCATCATTGAAAAAACCATTTATTCTTACTCTAATGGGTATATGTTGTATTGATACGATCTTTATTATATATATGGATGTTTTAGGATCATTTTTACAAGAAAAGAATTTACTTTCACTTTCAAATTTCATATTTATGGACATTAAATTTCTGTTGATATATTCACTTTACTTGGACCATTAGACAATAAATTGACCTTAAATATCCATATTATTTGGCATGGATATTCTAATTTCTTAAAACATACCCCATTTATACAAATTAGTTTTTAATTTTAAATTTATTTTATTACTAAATAAATATTTATAATCCATATTCTCTCTTTAATATAGATATTTAATGGAAAGAGATATTAATTCATGAATTAAATCAGTCATTTGAGATTTGAAGAATGCTTTGGACATGAAGAAACACATGGTTACTTGTTATAGATAGCCTATCAATGAATCAATAGGTATCATGAGATGAATTAGTCAGATAGCTGGAGTTAAATGGATTTTGGGTGTATAACTACCAATCAATTTAAAACTATCTTAAGGATAGGCCTTAAAGGTAGAGATATCATGTGCCAGAGACATGACATATAATAATTGAGAATTTTATTCATTAAGAATTATGTTATTATAATCCATGATATTTTCATAATGATATTATATCAATATTTTTTTCATTATTAGTATATATATTAAATTACATGTGTTCTCAATTATTTAACATGACATATTGATTATTCCTTATCTAGTTATGATATTCAAGTTATTGATTAAATGACTTGCATGTTCAATTATTTACCTTTTCTTATGGATTATTCTATATCTTATCATTATTGTAAATTTTTTTAATTGGATTGTATGTTAAATTATTTACCTTTCTATATTGATTTTTATTTATTGATTCATGATAGCTTCTCCTATAATTAAACTTTATTGAGTATTTGAGATCACCTTTATTTGTATCTTTTACTAGGAATCCATAAATTCTACTGTGTTTGATATTGAAGGATATTATTGAGGGAATAATGTTATTCCCAAAAATAATATGTTTTAATTTGTGTTTTCCAATCTAATATGGAAATTAGGTATCTCTATAGTTTAACAATACTAATTTTTTTTTCAATCCTTAAATATTTTATTCCTTATATCTTATTTAATTTTAATAAAGCATACATTGGATCTGGGTTATTGGGGATGGGGTCTCTAAAAAAGAAACCACTTTTATAGGGATTTACAAAATACCACAATGGACATTTAAATAAGGAAAAAACCCATTATTTTCCAAAAAAAATAATTTATCCAAGAGGGTTATATATAATATTATTTGGTTTTTAGAACATATAAAGGTTTGAAAATATTTTATGGGGTGATTCTTGATACGAGACAATAAATACAAATGTCCCCTTAAATCAAGATTACATAAAAGTTGGAATATCAAAGGGAACCAAAAAACAAGTCTCACCCAGACAATGAAAAATATATTTTATCTAGATATATATGTATAAAATATATATACAAAAGAAGAATATATTAATGAGAATAATATTTCATAAAATGAAGAAAAAATAAATAGGTCATGAAACTTATAATAAAAAGGGTTTTAATATAAACTCCATGATATCTTAATACAATTCAAAACAAAACGCTCTAAAATTGGTAAATATTGAATTTTAAGTTAAAATAACATTAATAAATATAATTAATGATATTATATATATATTTTTTAGTATAAATACCATTTGAAATATTTTTTTTGCATAAAATAACACGTGTCTCAAAGAAGGATATTTTGAGATGAAACCCTTATGGCTTTTAATTTTTGAATAAAAAGTAATTGGTTGTTTGATAATCACATAGACCTATAAATATCATGAATTAAATCATTGATTATTAAAAATCTTCTTGATTAATATATCTACTATGGTAATCTGAAATTGAAACATAATATTAAAAAAAATCTCAATAATGTGAAATTGAGAAGAAAAATCCTTTCTTTATTTCAGATTCATTCTGTGCATACTCAAAACATCCACAATAATAAAATTAATTTTATTAGATAACATATTATAAACCTAATTATTATATATTTATTATAATATGGACCATTTAAAATATTAATTAATTAATTTATTATATTGTTTTATCTTATGAATGGTTGAAAATATAATAGGTTATTCGTTATGTTTATAATTATTGCGATCAATAATGATATATAAAAAATGAGTTAAATAAAAATGTAATTTTATTTGAACGAAAGTAGAATATTTAAATTATTGTCTACTTATATTAATATTTATATTTAATTTCTCATATTTCTCCATGATAGTGTTTTATAGCATTTTTTCAAGTAGGTGGTTAAACTGACCGAAAAATGAGCACACTATATCTCGATAGGTGAGTGTAGTTAATTAAGTGTATAATATCATCATAACAAAAAAATATTATTCATCTTATATTATAGTGATGAAACATATTTTATGTGGATTATATAATGAAAAAGAAACTATGTTTAATAATGAAACATGTTATTTTTTTGAGGTGTTAGTCCACAAAACACATGGTTCACATATCTTTTATTTATATATGGAAGGAAAGAAGTAAAATATATTTTTTACAATATATATAATGGTATTTAACTATTATAATTTTAATTACTTAATTATATTAATATGGTTGTAGATGATTTAGATATTAGTAGAACAAAATAAATACTTTGAGAAAGTAATAGTCACATCTCAAGGTTCAGTTTCCTTTCAAAAAATTCCTTTGAAATAAAGGCCTTTATAAAATTATATGTTTCCATAAGGATATGAATTTTGGAGAGGATTATATGGTGAAAATATGTAGTAGAGTTTAATAAATAAATTATATGGAATGGGTGTGGTAAGAAGGGGTACAAGTTCCCATATTTAAATTTTAAGAAAATGGAATTTTGGGATAAACCTTTAATTTTCATTGATATCATTTAACTATTTATGGCAGAAGACTCCAAAT
Source organism: Viscum album (assembly GCA_963277665.1). NCBI lineage: Eukaryota > Viridiplantae > Streptophyta > Magnoliopsida > Santalales > Viscaceae > Viscum > Viscum album. The sequence continues at coordinate 1,001,981,715 of OY728135.1, forward strand.
GTTTAAAAAAATGTAGATTGGGGGTGATATTTAGTTGATAAATCCTCATGAAATTATATTAAAATATGACTTAAAAATTGTATAACTAATTGTTTCTTAGGTGTTTACTTGAAATAATGTTTGTTTTTAACTTGGTAATTTGGTTTTTAACTATTTAATTAGTTTTTTACTCAAATATTCAATAAAAATATTAAAAAATTTGGGTGTGATGAAAATAAATTTAATATAAATTTAATTTGTATAAATTTAAAAATAATATAAAAATAAATTTTAATTTAACATAGATTATATATAAAAAAAATTTTTGTATAAAAAGGATGTTTTCACCATTATGTGTTATTATAAATTTATATTATTTATTATATATTAAATGAGTGTTAATATATTTAAATATACGATTAAAAATCATATTAGATTCACTAAATAAATTAAATTAATAAAAAAATTTAGATAAATGTTTCGTATCTTTATTAAAATAATCCAAAACTAACATTTTTATTATTAATGTGGAATTTCAAAAGATCATTAGAAATATATTTTATTAAATAAAAATTAAATTTCCCTTATAAAATAATTTTAAAATTATGATCTGAAATATTGAATACATTTTATCATATTAATTTTCTATATGTAGGTAAATTAAATTAAATATTAACACATGTATCACTTAATTTTTTATAGAAAAATTGAATTTTAAGCATAATGTATCTGTACATAAAGAAATTTTCATGTTATTTACGACCAATAATATAAAAAATATTATTAAATTCTAATTAATATTTATTTGAGGTTAAAATAAATACAAATTTTTTTTTCCATTTTTCAAGTTTTATTAAATAAACTTACAAAAAGTAGTTATCAAAATATGTTATTTGATTTTGTAAAATCATATTCATGGGACATCTAAAAGAAAAATAGTTTTTTAAAATCATTATTTTTAATTTATAAGTATATATTTTATACAACACATTTTTTTCAAAAATTTATTTTTATATAAAAGTATGCTTATTAGAAAAGTCGGCATGTTTCACCATTCACCTTAAAACAAATTATTTTAAAGAAATAAAAAAATTATTCTTAATATTTATTTATTATAATTGAATAATTTTCTTTTCATTTTGTAAAATTTCAATTCTAAAATTTTCAAGTTCAAATATTGAATAATATCATATAATATAATAAAAAACCATTTGTATTTGAAAATGGAAATTTCAAATATTAACTATTATTATTAACATTTCATATATCTTAATAACTAAATATGTATTAAGAAAATAATAAATATAATACATATTCTATCATCACTAATAATTCATATTTTAGAAAAGAAATTTAGATCAATTTAAAATGGTAGTTTTTATAAGAATTCATTTTAAATAATAAATTATCTTATTAGTAATTTTACGTAAATTTATTTAATTTATTTCATATTATGCTTAGTATTTAATTTATATATACATATATTATATAAATTGGTTATTACTAATCATTCAATTCAATGGAATGGTTTTAATAGTTATAAATAAATATTTACTTTTCAACTAAATAAATCGTGGTTTCATTTTAGTTTGGCATTGTGTGTAGAGAAATATATTGAATACGTTGTATTATTTAAATATAAACATATTTTAATCTAATGGGGTGTTATATATATAAACTATTATAATAAAACATACTTCACATGACATGATCTTATGTAATGACTTTCCAATTCAGAGCCATCTCCTACTGTTATGATTTCTCAATAGTTTATTGCGTGATATCAAATCATACCCAATATCTACCTCACCCAAATAATTATCATTCTTTAATTAAAAAGATATAATTACAACTAATATATTATAGAAAATCTATGGATTTTAACAAATAATGGTTGGAGAGTTGAAAAATATAACACATCAACCACACACTCCAACACCCTGAAATGTGTAACATACTAAGGAAAAAGAATACTACATATATTGATCCTCTACATATAATGGTGAGAAAGAAACTTTAAGAAAACACTATAAACTACCATAAACTCCATTGGAATTATGATTTGAATATAATTTTATTTTCATTAATATTATGAAGATTAAATCCACTATGGAATCACATGATCCTTCGTAAATGAACTCTATAACCTATTTGGTAGAATAATTAATGAATCTAAATATTTTAACTAGAAAAATAATGTCTTATAAATTTTCCCATAGAAATTATTGGATGATTACATAAAGATGGATGAGAGATTGATATCTTTTAAAATAAATATCAACAAAATTTAAATTATATTCCCATTTACCTCTTGAAGTAAGAACACAAGAAAGTAATGTGTGTTCTTGTGACTATGTAATATTCTCTATATAACCATACATATAAGGATGAAAAATAATGATACGGTTTATCTAACATCAAAAATATAACTGTTATATAAGGTGAAGATACTGACCATAGATGATCATTCTTACAACCCCATGAGCAACATAACTTCTTCTTAATATAGTGCCACTATATCATCCCAGACTACAAACTCCTACATCAATAAAAATGAGATGACATCATCAAATAATTAATAATAACTAAAATGGAATAATAAAAAATAAAAAATTAATATAGAAATAGTATCCAAACCCACCAAAATGTCCCCTAGTTTATTCCAAGGAACAAATAATAGATATATAAAAATAGTACGTAAACAATTTTCAACATTCACCCACTAATAAAACAAACACCGATACATAAATTCAATTAACAAATTCTTTATTAATGTTCACCCAATCATTGTGATCAATATATGCTAAATTTTTATTATATAAGGAGATAACAATAATGAGTTTTACAATATCTAATGAATCAAAAAAATTCATTGATGAATATGGAAATAATTATAAGAGGTCTCAAACATGACTCCCACCTCTAATATTTGATGTTTGAAAACACTTATCAGTTTCAGATTAAGGTACAAAAATTCTTCATTTCACATATATTTAAATATAGAGTCCCGATCCATTCTAGAAAAGTATATCAAGTGGGTTTTCATCCATGTGAACTCATAAACGATTATCTGGTAATATCCTATAAGAAAAACTAATCTTTTGACCACTACAACAATCATGAAATCCCTATAAAAAATAACTACTTTATTTATAATAACATTAATTTCCACTACTTATTAATAAAAAATTCCAATGTAAAACACATTTCATGGGTCTAGAACATATTGTTGGAAATATTTCTATAATGTTTATATTATCGAATGGATTTTCGAATAAACCATATATGCATCATAGAAACTTCCTCTGATCACGAATATAATAGTTTTCTATCAATGAAAACTACAAAAAAAATAAAAAACTCTATAAATATTGAGTTCACTAATCCTTCGAGACAATCTAAGGAATTTATGAAACCAAAAGGCATAACCATGAAAATGATATGTCCTAAAAAACACATAAAGGTCGTCATTGTTACATTTTCCTCACCTTATGATAACAATATTGTAAATTTATTTTTAAAAACAATCTATCTTAGTTAAAAAGATTAAATAAATCATTAATCCTGAGGATTGGAATATGGTTCTTCATCATCAATTAATTCAGACAAAGTAAACAAATATAGATCTCTAAACTACTATAAACCTTATTCATACACACTAATGTAACTCCCTATAGTGAAACAATAGTCTAGATGAAACACCTATATAATATATCATTGAAATAAATGTTTCACTCTCACTACCTTCAAAAATCTATTACATATTTAGTTATAGAAATCTTAGGTTCAGTTTTCTATAAAAAGAATAAGAAATTCAACAAAAACTATTAGATACATTAGTTCAAATATAAAACCATGAATATTTATTATAAATGAATATTGTTCTTGATAGAATTGTTAACAAGAAACACTAACCTATAAGATAACTACGATATACTATAAAAACTTATAATTTAAATTTGAAAATTATAACACATTCCTTAAATTTTCAGTATGAATAGCAATAAACAAATTATAAACTTATATTCAATTTTCATATGATTCTAATTTATTTGTTACACAAGAATAAGTTATTTTGTTAAAGTAAAATCATTTTATTCTTTAAAAATGTGTTTTTTTCGAATATAGTTTTAGTTACATTTTTTCATGAACATTATGATTAATTTACATGATTTTTATAAATGTTATTTTAATGAAATTAATAAAAATTTAAAAGAAAACATGAGAATATTATCGTCATGTGAATTTTTGGGATTTTGTAAAAAATATTTATTATTAGTGAATAATGAAAAATACCATTTTTTAAAACTATAATTTATTTAAATTAAATAAAGTAATTTAAAAGTACCATTATGTTTTTAATTTTATATCAATGTAAAAAAATTATCCTTTAGTGAAAAATAATACAATTAATAACATTGGAATATGGTGGTCAAACCCATAATGAAGGCCTTTGATATTTTTAATTTATTTTAGATAATACTATTTCATTAACTTGGTTAAGAGGGAACCCTTTCCTGACCCATATTACCAGTGGAATAAGGTCCAATATTGTACCTGAAGGCCCATAGATTAGTCTACACTAGAACCACCAGTCCCTATAATAATCTTCATTGATGGCGCCTAGCTCCCCACCTCTCATGGCGGATTAGCTAGAATTTCCTTGTACAGATATAAAAGGTTCTTGGAATTTATGGAGGATTCCATACCCTCACGTATTTCCCAATCTGGCAATCTCTTTTCCAATGGATGATACTACTCAGATCATCTTCTGAGGGTCATTTTGGTGTGGATTAATTTGACTTCTACATGGCTCGAAAGACCATAGAACGAAGACCTTAGGTGGCCTGAAGGATCTATAGCCCAAAGGCATAAGGTTGATTAAAGGCCCTATGGCCCATAGGCCCAAATTAGTAACATGAATACCCAAATCAAATGAATATTTCTATTGCTATAATATCGCTATAGTACCGACTATAGTACTTCTACATTAACCCTAAAATATCCTCCACTAGGATTTGATCTTGGGTTTCATGCATGATTATGGGGTTACTTATCCACTTGAATACCACCCCAATCATAGTAAAATTGGAATCTTTATTATACATTATTTTTCTATAAGTGATTTTTGGGGCTTAAAATCACATTTTTCACAATAGTATTTTTATGAGTATAATATTTTTTTATCATAATAATTTAAATAATTTTTTGTTGATATATTTTTAATTAAAATTGATATATTATACATTAAATATGATATTTTAAAAATAATTTTATATATTTTACAAGAACCAATATGAAATTAAATTTAGTCTTATACATAAAAATACATTTTTAATAAAAAAGAGGTTTCATTGTGTTCTGTGCACTTATTTTAAAATTATTTTCTCACTTAAAAACATTTAATTTCATAAATTTCATTCAATTATTGGAATGATAATATCTAATTTTTTTTAACTAGGATTGTTTTTTTGGTCATAATAAATAATGAAAATAATAAAAATATGTTACCACAGTTTGGGTTAAGATAGGTTTTAGGGGGGTTTTAAATTAAGGTAAAGGAACTAATTAAACATTTATAAATAATATTGTTTGAATATATTTAAACATTATATTATCTTATGATCGAATTATTTTCTATTTATTCCACTTTCACATGAAAGTGACCTTATATTATTGAAATATTATAAGTAATTCCACGTTTTTACCTCCACTTAAATATAAAAGGAAACATATTATCCACATTTTTTTACAATATTTTATCACTATTGTCCAGCCAATACCAATAAAAAACATTCTATATTCATTCCATTATTCCTTGATCCCATGTTCTTCTCTTAATACCATTCTTTCATGGTTTATGTTGTAATATAATAGGGTAATTTTAGAGAAGAGATATAAATCTCAACCTAATCATTAATTATTATATATTCTTCCACCTTCGATAATCCAATTGTATCCATTATAACATGAAGATTATAGTATCTTCAATATAATGAAATATTAATATGATTATACCAAATTCATTTCAACCTCCATACTATAAAATGGGAAATAAAATTATCAATCATGCGTACATGTGGACTACTGCCTGCACATAGAGATATAATTAAATTTCCATGATCATATTTTATTGTATGTTATTATGATTGATTTGATATTAATATAATATTTTTATTAAAAAATTTATGATAGTGTCATCAGGTCCTTCTATACTCTGGTTAGTATAATTGAAAATTATATATTAAATGAAATTATCTATAAATCATATATAAATTTGTTATAAAATATTATGATATATAATTATAACATATTTTATACCTTCTTAGCTTCCCAGATGTTATAATTTTATAATGTCTCTTTTGTGTACCTTTGGACTACCACCTCTATGGAACAATGTGATTCATTTTTCATTTACCCATATAATTGCTATAAAAAAGATAGATTTAATAACAATAAACTTAATTATTGAAATAATAATAATTTTTTAAATTTAAATATTATTTATCTTTATTTCATACCCTTCATTAAAATTTGGAAGAATCACTCATGTGTATGCATATATTACAGTTTCCATGAACTGGTGTATTAATTTTCTAGAACCACTTTATATGAATCTTTATAAAATCATATATTCTATTCAATATTATACATATAAAATTATTAACATTATAGAGATTATGAAACCAAGGTCAATGTTCAATGACCATAACTAGTGAACTAAACCATACATGAAAAAAAGTTATCACACAAAAAATAAGGATTTAATTTCTAATTATTAATAAAAGGATATTTAAATATCATAAGTGGATAATATATGATATTATAAGATTTAATTTGTAATTTTATAGAATTATTATTAATCGAAATTTATTATATAGGATTCAAGAGAAATTATTAATCATACCACAAATAATTTAAGGAATTTTCATCTCAAGATTGTTTTGTGGAGACATGTTTAATGTTATGTATCTATTTTACTTTATATGGGGTTTTTACTGACCCTTTAAAAAGTTATATCAGGGATAATACTTAATTCAAGGTATTTAATTTTAAAATATAGATTATTTTATCCATGGTGTTTTTATTCAAATGTTACCAAAGTGGAAAGGGTTTATCATCTCAACTTTTCTTCATTGGAACACATGTTATGTTATAAAAATATATTCTTTGATGAGTTTTATCAAATTATCAAGTGAGATGTTATATCATGAATATATTTATAATTTATAATTTTAATGTTTCATTTTATTTTATTTATTTATATTATAGTTATGATTCATCAGTTACCAAAGCGGTAATAGTTTTATGTTATAATCTAATTTTTACTGGGTATGTTTATGCATAAATTTCTGAATATGAAAATACAATATCCATCTCTCACAGATATTATAGATTTTATTATCCTTAGTATATTTATGATAATTTCATATTTATCTTTTATTATCTTATATCTAACCAATCAAATGTCCAAAATAACGTTTTCTAAAGAAAACGAACACTATTAATCAATTCGGTCTAAAATATTTTTCTTCCATATCAATATTTTCATTAAAATATTTTAAAAAATTGTATTATATTTATTATATGATTTTTAAATTCATTATTACACATTTTTTACATTATATAAAAATATTTAAAAGGAATTATATTTTCATTTTTCAAATAAGGTACTTTTTATCAATAGTGTGAAAATAATCATTATTTTAATGTACTCTACATAAAATTCTTTTCCGGTAGTCTTGAAAAACATCTTATTTAAATATTCCATTCAATATTTAAATAGTTTTTTTAAAAATAATTTTTTATATATTTCTTTTTATATTATAAATAAAACTTTTCAACATGAAAAGGGTATTTTCCTCAAGAAATATTCCAGTAATCTTTTAAATCCATTTTTCATCTATGATAAAATATTGTGATGTTAATTATGATTTACCTTGGATTTAATCCCATGGTACCGCACATATTGTTTCTCTCAATGTTTTATGTCCTTGTGGATGAAATATTAATGAATCTCAATTTTTTTCAAAGGGTTAATCTATGATGAAATGAAAAATGATTTCATGATATTATATCATATATATGAGTGGATAATTTTGTGATGGGTTTGTCTTTTATATCCCTCATATGAATTGTGTAATTAACAATGTTTTTTGAGATCATAGGGTACACATGAGGTTATCCCAATACAGAAATAGGGTACATATTTGGTTAACCCAAGCCCAACAAGGGTACATAGGAGGTTATCCAAATACCAAATAATGTACACTTATGGTTATACCAAGATTAAAATTTTATAAATATTGTAGTTAATTGAATTGAAAATATAATTATATGATTATTATTATAACACAAATTATTCCACTCATCTATAAAAATATCTTATTGCAATGTTATTCCATAAAAATTCACAGTTTTTGATTACTTTATGATTCTTGTTTTATAAATTTCCAAGATTTATTCCATGAGTCCAAAATATAATCTATCAATTTTTCATGTATGATTTATAAATGTTAAGCTCAATTTATCATACCATTAGTCTCATGTCATGCATAAAACTGATCACTGGATAATATCTCCCAAATTTAATATTAATGAGTACTACAGATCAACCTTTATTTTATCTCCATTTCCCTATGGTATAAAGAAATGTTTAAATTAAGATATAAATAAGAAGGGATCTTATTGTGACCAGTTTATTGGAAGATTATGTAGATCTATGTATAGGTCGTTTATATATCCATGTTTCCAAATACACTAATCCTTTAGAGTTCAAGAATAAATTATAATAAAATGTAAGGAATATTCATATAATAAGATGGAATATTTATATATGAAATGGTTGGGTTACCTCAGTTGATATCAGATGTAATAGAAGTTATTTTTTGAAAATAGGATGAGAGACAATTAGTGGGAACCCATAATATGAGACCATATGAAAGAGATCATCTTATGTTATGGTAAATAAAGGGTTGTGTTTTTATTAGAACACGAGTAACTATCTAGATACTAGAACATGGATGTGGGTGTGTCACATGTCCACATAGGGGAACTAAATTAAAAGTGATTGATTGGGTATTAACATAATTTTCATAGGTTTATGATGAGTGGGATTAATAATGCACACCTAGATAATCACACTTTGTGAATATTATTTGGTTTATTAAAAATTTTCATTGTGGAATGATTAGAGGTATTTAAATAGATAATTAACATGTATAAAAAACAATCAAAATAAGGTTTCATATATTGTAAATAAATTTTCATGATTTAGACATTCTATAAATAATAATCATGATTATGTGATTTATAACTATGATTATAATTTACAACTCTATACTTTCTAGTTGTAGTCAATTACTAGAACAAGGAGGAATCATAAAAATGTTGAATTTGATGGATGATGTAATAATTTTACTTTTAATAAAAAAATGAAATTGGAAACTGAATGAGAAATATTGTGATTAAGTCTAACTCGATCGATCAAATTATGATTAAAAAACCGAACATTGGGGAGTTATAAATTAATAATAATAAGAGAAAAGTTTAGTTTCATGTAAATCATTCAAGATTAAAGGTCTATATTCCTCTATATCAATAATATGGGAAGAAAAAACTAGGATAATATCTCAAAGTAATGTGAACAAGTTTTATTTGTTGAAAATATGGGAAAAAGTAAGTAATTTTCTAAGAAAAATAAAAAATTAAATGGAGGAAAATAGATTTCATAAAAAGGTACCATTGATTGTTAAATATTATATATATGGGGATCAATGGAATTATCAGAGTCAGTCCCCTAATCAAATGACTAAATCTATGGCCAATGAAGGGACAATGCTATACCAATCTTTAAAGTGGAATGACTGAAGTGTTTATATAAACGGATTCAATTTTTATATTGTATAGGGGTTTTAAAAATGTTACTATGGTTACAAGAATCATGAAATATCTATGTATGTTTCTATAATAGTTTTTCTTTAACTATTTTCAATAATATGTTGAATGGTACCGATAAAATTCAAAAGTGATTTAGTGATAAGTTTATATATTTTTTAAAACTCATGATTAAGGGATAAATAACACACACAATATACCTTAGGTTGAGATAATTTTTTTATTTTGGATAAATAGATTATAGATACTAATAAATGATATTGGATATTAGTTGTGACCTTGTAATTAATTATTGTTTTGATGAAAAATTAATTTATGATTACATTACTAATGTTTATTTAATATATGAATTTTTAGAATATATTGGATAGTTTATGAATTTATATTTTGAGTAAGGATAAAGTTAATTTTTGGAATCATATATGTTTTCATTGATGTATTATAGTGATTGAGTTTATTAGCCTGTTTTGGGAGAATATATGATCATGGGTTTTCGGTGTTTTATATGTGACATTACAAGATACTTTATGTTGTTTTGAGATTAAAGTTAAATTTAATTTATAAAATATTTTACAGTTTTTTCTTAATTATTGGGGGTATTAATATTGAAATAATTGATATTAATCATTAAGAATAATTTTTTGTTATCTTAGAATGTTCTGATTTTTTTAAAGAACTATAGGGATAAAGTATGAATTTTTTTCATCATTTTATAGATTTTATGATCTATTAAAAGTTTATTTTAGTTCTTATAGTATGAAAAATTTATATTTTTCATTAATCATTTGAATGTGGGATGAAAAGAGGTTGAAACCAATGGAAATGCCCAACCAAAATATAAAATTACATTGATAAATTTGAACAAATAAATTATGTATATTATTTTATATTATGTGGTAAAATAATTCTTTAAATCTCAAAATATGATATTACGAATGAGTGTTTTTATCTTATTATAATAATTTATGAATAATTGATAATTTGTTTCACCCCTAACGATTTTATGGTTTTTCAATCCTTAATATTCTCATAACCAAGTTCTCTATCATTCTTTCTATGGAAAATATATTTCTCCTATATGTCCATATTTTGACATCCTTAAAATGTTATCCTTTATTAGGAACATAATTATGTAATATTTAAGGTAATATTTCAATTTCCCACTTTCCCATTTCAAATGATGTCTTATTATTATATTATGCAATGTGGGTTTTCAATAGAGATATCTTCAAAAACTGAACACTTAATTGTTGGAATATAAATTTCAATGGAAAAATTTATTTACAAGGGGTGGGGGAGAGAATGTAACATAAAAAATCATAATTTAAAATAATAGTGTGCCTAATGTATTTTTTAACATGAAACCCTAATATTTAAACAAACTACGATATACAATAAAAGTATTATCATTTAGAAATGAAAATTATAAACTGACGATTAAATTAGAGGATAGAATTTTCATAACAATATTGTAAATATGTATAAAACATTATAAAATTCAAATTTAATGGATAATTCAAAATAAACAAGTCCTCGTGTTTTAGTAATGTATTTTTATACTTCTAAAATTTATTATCATAAAAAATGGGTTTTAGTAATTTTTGACACAATCATTATAAATAATTTATAATATTTTTTTGGATTTTTATTTTTAAAAATAAATATAATTTTTGAAATAATTATTTCAATAATATATTATTGTTAATTTTGCGTATTGTTCTAAAATGATTTATTTTAAGGGAATAATGAAAGATATGGTTTTTTAAAACTATCATGTCCTTTAATTAAATAAAGTAATTTAAAATTACCATTATTTTTCATTAATTTTAACTTAATTTTATATAAATATCCTATAACTAAAAATAATTTAATTAGTTACATATGAATCATCCTTATACTATAATTTTATATATGTTATTTTATAGGATTTAAAACACAATTTTCACAATATTATTTTTATGTGTGTAATATGTTTTTACCATAATAAATTAACTAAATATTTATTTATTAATATTTTAAATGATATTTATATAATTTATATTCAATGAAATAATTTAACATTCATTTGATAGATTTTACTAATCAAGGAATTATTGTAAATTTAGTTTTTTAAAAGAATTTATCTAAAAATGGGGGTTACGTGCATTTTAAATATTATTTTAGAATTACATTCTTTCAAATAATTGAATTGTTTCTAAGAAAATTTATACTATATTTTGAATCAATATGTAAAAAATTGTTAATGATTTGAATTTAATTTTTGTTCATAACATGTAGTAAATTTTTTTTACCACAATTATGATTAAAAAACATTAAAACAAGTGTTAAACTAAGAGATAAGGGTAAAATATAGACAAAAAATTGCCTAAATACAATTTATTGAATTTATTTAAACATTAATATAACATATAATTTAATTCCTTTACATTTGTTTCATATTTCATATTAAAGTGACATTATATTGTTGAAATATTTTAAGTAATTTGATGTGTGTCTCTTTACCCTCACTTATAATAGAGATCATATTATCCTCCCTTATTTAAAATCATTGAGAACTCAATCATAGCCAATACATAAGCTAAAAAATTCCTAGATTAAATATTTTCTTTAAAATCCCCTTTGTATTTTCCAAAGAAAAATCTTTCAATGGAAAATTTGTATGTGAAAGTATGTCTCCCAATGAAGTGGTATAAATCATAACTGGGATCATTCAATTTTATTTACTTATACATAATCTATAGGAATAATATATCCAATATAAAAGAATTAATATAGTATCATAAATATACTAATATATTAAAATAAAGATGACACAACCATTTCTATCTCCTAACATTAAAATAAAAAATTATAGTATCTGTCTTGCGTATGTGTGGACACCCACCTCTACGAAGAAATATGGTTTATTTTCTATCACCATCAATTATGATTTTTAATAAATATTTATTTAATGTTTTATGTTATATTTATCTCATAATTATAATTTTATAATTATAATTTCTTATATAACTTCTTACATTCCCATAGGATGGAAAATGAAAACTTGTCTTGTGTTACAAGCGAAGTACCACCTCTATAAAGAGAAGTTATTATTTTAACATTTCCTAGTTACATAAATATTAATAAAAATCAAATTAATGAATATATATTATATTTATGATATAATAAATATTCTAGAAATTTTATATATTATTTACCTTTCTTTTGTTCCATCTATTGAGAAATTGAAACCTTACATGTGTGTGTATGGACTATAGTCTCTACAAGTTGATGTCATTAATTATTAATCACAACATTAAATGAATAGATATAAAATTAAATATAAGGATTAAATTTTATAATTATGGAATTAATATAATTATCAATGTTGTTAAACAATCATTAAATTTCAAGGAGAATCAATGGGGAACTGAAACACACATGAAAAATGAAACATTTATTAGGCGAATATATGGATTTCAATAAAATAAGTATTACTAAAATAATGATGAAATGATACTATTGGATAATACGTGGTATTGTATGTGTTAAAATGATTATTACATATAGTTATAACATATATCAATTTATTATATAGGATTATATAATTATAACAAATCATGTATGATATAAGGCAAGAGTTGTTCATATCAATATTGTTTTGTTGAGATATATTTGATGTTATACACATATTTATGTATATGAAGTGTATAAAAATAAAATTAGACTTATTATATCATGCATCCATCTTAATTTGTGGTATTTAATGTTAAAAGTTAAATTATTTCATCCATGGTGTTGTGATTCAAAGGTTACCAAATTTGTTAGGGCTGGTCGTCTCAGATTGTATCCTTTGTGATATATGTTATGTTATACATATATATTCATTTATGAGGTGTATCTAATACCCATTTTATATTTTATATAATTAATTTCGTTTTATTATTGGTATTTAATTTTTCATTTCTTATTATTTCTTTATTGTGTGTTATGAATGAAAATTTACAAAACTAGTAAGGGTTTTATGTTACAATCTATTTTTTCTAGGATTACTTATACATAAATTTACTATGATGAAATTATATGATATTTCACTTAGAAATATAATCTAATTTCTTATCCATAAGTTATTTAATTAAATTACATGTTTTCCTTTTGTTTTCCACTCTCTATGTACTCAAAAATCTAAACGCACCTTTTTGAGTAAACATGAGATTGTTTTTTCTATTCGGTCATGATTCTTTTCTTCCTTGTCCATATTTTGATTAAAAATATTTCAAGAATTAATTTTCTCTTATACAATGTATTTTAAATATTTTTTTAAAGAATTTATATTTATATAAAATTATTTAGTATGAACCTTCTTATCACTTTATGAACTTGTAATTTTTTTACCAAAAGTGTGAATGAAATGTTTTTTTTAATTTACTGCATGTAAATGAATTTTACCATAATTAGGACCTGGCTTTGATTTTAGGATTTCATTAAATGATAATATATTTATGTTCGAGAAAAATTTTTCCACAATTTTTTATAAATTTTTATTTTTTAAATTAGTTTTTTTGAACTGAATAGCATATTTTCGTCAATAAATATTCCAGTGATCTTTTAAAGGCATTATTCATCAATGATAATATACATTGATTTTACTTATGGTTAATGTGGGATATGATCCTATGAAACCATCCATATTCATTCCTTATATGGTTAATGATTATGATGCTGAAATACTAATTAATCTAATTTTTTCTATGGGTTAAGCTATAATGAAATGAAATTTATTTAATAGTCATGTGATATACATATAAATGAATTATGATTATGTGATGGGAGATTCCCCTATATTCCTCTAATATATTGGGTAAAGATTAATGTTTTATGAGTTCTAAGGGTATAATGGAGGTTATACCATACCCAAAATAGGGTATACAGGTGGTTATCCGAATCTTAAAATGGGTTCCTAGGAGGTTATCCCAAGCCCAAAACAACTACATGGGTGGTTATCCCAAGATTAACATGTATTGAATATCCTAGTAGGAATACATGACATACTATTTCCATAATTATGATTATTCTACATTGTATATGACTCTTTTATGACATTATATTATGCCTATACTATTCTATCATGGATCATGTTCTTTAATTTCATTATAGATTATGTTTTATAAACATAGAATCAATTTTCCATGAATCTAGAATATAATCTATAAATTACTATGTATCATTTTAGAATTTTAAGATAATTTTCTCATACTATTATTAACTTTCTATATATAAAAAATATCATTGATTGTCAAAATTGTTTTCTACACTTACTGAGAGTATAATATCACCCTTTATTATATTTTCATTTAACCATGATATAAATAAATCTTTGGAGTATGATATGTCTAAAAAATGTGCTTGCTGTGAAGACGTTATTGGGAGATGCTGTAGATATTTTCTGTTCCAGTTGTTTTTGTATCAGAGTTTCCCAAGGCAGTAAAGATTTATTGTTATTATATGGATTATAATTATATATAATGAAAATTCATTTAATAATATGTCTATTTATTTTTGAAATTATTTTTTAGCCTCATCCAAAATATCCACGAAAATCAGTATCAACATGTCTAGATAAAAAGAAATAGGTTCCAAATGTCTATAAGCTATCTAATGATCCCTCTCTCTAATGAAAGAAGAATAAATAACATTCAAAAAAAAAACATCCCTATATAAAAAATAAAATGAATCATGTAAAGAGTGTACCAAATTATTGAAATGGATGACATATTATAGGTGTATCTGAAGACAAATTATCTCTACCACTAACTGATTTTCCACAATTATCTTCTCAAAACCCTATAATAGTTCAAATAGGCCAAACTATAAACCATATAGAATATTTAATTCTATGGGAATTAGAATAATCACCACAAAGTGTGTTTGAGCATGAATTAAGGAAAGTGTAAGAATGGTGTGAAATTTTTTAAAATTGAAAAATTGAGAAACAAAGGTAGAATAGAAATAGAATGCACATCAACCAATTATTTATCCTTATAGTATTGAAAACCATATAACATGAAAATATACAAACCCTTCCCATTAACCTCAATTGTCCTGATTACATTAACATATAAAATGATTAATAACCCTAGTATCAATGATAATATATAAATATAGATATTTCCACCATAAAATGTATCTCCATTTTATTGAGTGTCTTGAGCAATGTACTAATATTTCAAAGTCCAAGAAGGTCATGAATCTATAGATAATATATAAAACACATAGAATATCCCATGTTGAGAAATTTGGATGTTCAATCAACATATCTTTTAATGAGCATAACGAAAAAATAAATGAAAACTACACTAATGTTTTTTAAATAGAGGAGAGATAACAATATTATCCAATAAAATGATAGGGTGAAATTGAGGATCGATTCATCATCAAGAAAAACCTCAAATGTCTTTAAATAACCCCTCACATTGAAGATAAATTAATAAATATTTATTGATGATTTTCTATCCAGATATGAAACCGTCATTTACAATATTTGTAACATCCTATGTTTTGAACCAGATGAAAAATGTTAAGGGAATTTGAATTTTTTGTTTACTGGACGGGTTGTTTTTAAAACTGATCTTTGGAACCTTTTTCGAGAGTTTGAACACTAAAACGTGTTCTTTTTAGGGAGATTAAATTAATTAAATTAAAATTAAATGAAAAGTAAAATGGTAGTAAAAATAAAGATAAGTTTAAATAATAATAATAATAATAATATTGTTATTATTATCAGTATGTGGTTTACTATAATTATAACAACAAAAATGATGATTATTATTTTTAAAACGTTTATTTATTTTAACTCCTCATTTAATTTTTATTTAATTTTAATTTAATTAATTAAATATATTTAAAAAGAACAAATTATAGTGTTCTAACACTCGGAAAGAGTTCCAAAGCTAAGCTTTAAAAATTGTCCATCTATTAAATGAAAAATACTAATTCACCTAGATTTTTTCATTTGGTTAAAAAAAGATGTTAAAACCTCCCCACCTTAGAACTTATCTCCTCTGAGAATCCTTCAAGAACAATGAAAACATTACACATCCTACATGGGTCATGGAATTTTGTTTAAACCATCGCGTTCTGTTTCTAAATGCACAACACACCTCCATGAATTAATTAATCATATAATACATAATTCATCCCAACCTGATCCAAAAACCGATTCTCCAACAAAAACTGTAACTGAGCTTACACAAGATTGTTAAGATAGTAAAACAAGAATTTAATTGTAAAGCATAAGAAGTTATTTCTTATGTAGTAAATTATGAATATTAACATGCCTTATTTCCATGTTATATCAAATGATTTCTAAAAATGTTAAGCCTTACTGGATTGGTCACTTGCTATGGGACAAGAGAGAACATGAGTTCCATATTAATGATCCATGGATGGAATCACCATGCTCGTTAGGGTTAAGACCCAATGCAATGGGAGCAATGAATTAGCTTTCCAAGAGAGGACTTCCCTGGTGGGTTATTATTTTTCTGAGTGATATTGATTCCCTAGGGGAGAATCTATGAATTTACCCATTGGAAATATTGTTATGCCATACCCTGGGTTATAGTCAGTCCTCTATTGAGATACCTAGTGTAGGAACCTCCTTGTATGATGTTTCTTTAACAGTATCTTATTTTAATGATCACAAACCATTATTCGTTTAGTACTAATGTCTAACATGTTGTATAATTGAATTTTATATGATAAGATTATTTCTATGATATTTATAATAAGTATTATTGAATGTCACCATTGTATGGGGAGTCATCATTACCACTAGGATGAGCTGCCACCAGACTCTGAGTCATTGTTATCGCCAGGATGAGATACCTCTAGACTGAGTCAACGTCACTTCCAATAGGAGATAGATCCTGGATGAGCTACCATTAGAAGCGATTCACCTTCACATCTATAATTGAGTCACCTATTGATGCTACGTTACTACCAACTTCTTGTTATTATTGTTTTTTGAAGACTTTGGTGTGAATGGATCAACCACTAAATATATTCTTGGATAGTTTTACTAAATCATCAAGACTTAATAAAAGGCAATCCAAGGATTATGGATCTCCTTCTACAAAAAACTACTATATATTCTCAAATGATCTCTCTCTCCCCCAGAAATAGAAAAATAGATACTATAGAAATGGTATATGATATCCCACTAATGAAAAAAACTATAGTGGATTATGTCACCGAATTTTTAAATTCTCACAAACTTGCTGATTCAAATTCCAGGAATATCAACAACACAGATGCACAGAACCCATTACTAAGATTTATTGAGACATCAGACATAGATCAACTAAAATATACCTGTAGATTTCTATAATCCTCTATTCTACTTCAATTTTCCAGAACAAAGCATAGACTCCACACCAATGTTGATATGAGGACTACGAACATAAAAATTACATTTGACTACGGTTTTTATATTCTTATTTGTCTTGTATATTTTACTTTTTACCAGTGTGTTGTTTCCTTTTTATCCAACATACACTATCTCTTGTACATTCCTAAGGAATACTTATTATTCTCTTCTTCCTCCATTCGTTTCCCACTATTTTTGTGGAGTAGGTCCCTATGTGACCTGCTCTATTCTTATATCCCATGAATAACTATAGAAGTGGGTTTTTATCCTACAAATCTTGTTTCTATTGATTTTAAAGATAATACATGTTTTAAATTTATTTAATTATATTTATAATCTGATTGGAAATGGGAGATTTTCAAGTGTAGAGGAATAAGGCTCACCATGATTCTGAATGTTTTTTTATTCCAATGTGTCACTGTGTTATTTATTTTATTTTTCTACGATATTCAAGATATATTTTTATTAAAAAACAATATAATTTATTTTATAATCAATTTTAACTATTTTTTATATTTGTTATTATCTAAGTAAATTGATTTCAATAGTTAAGATATTTCTAAACTATATTTTAATTGATACATAATCACTCTTTAAGAAATATTTTTAAAGATAGATCTTATATTGATATGCAGTTTTGATTAATTAGCTAGTTTATTTTACAAAGGGGTTTTATTTTAGTTTATTTATTTACTGAAATTTTTATTAGGAACTCAATTCACCCCCTCTTGAGTTACTCACTCCAACCAAAAACTGGTATGGACTAAGAGTCACCATGCCTTGAGTGATACTTGGGATTCTGAAAGGATCACCCAGGACAGACTTAGTAGTATTGGATTATATCGAATGTACAATATTGATACCTAGGATTTTTTCTAGATCTCTAGGGACGAGCTTAGACTCTTTCTATGGATTTAATGGATTGATTAATTATTTTCTAAAATGTGATATTTATTTAATGAAATGGAATTATATATATGCATTTACCTATGATATATTCCTTACTTATGATGGGATGAGAAACATGGTTTAATTGATGCGGGGTGGGTGTAAAATGGGTTCTATATTAATGACTCATGGTTGGACTCCTGTGTTCTGGCGGTTATTCCATAATACGTCGGGGTCAATTCTTTAACCTTCTAGGTAAGGTATTCTCGATCATTTATTTATACTCCTATGTGATATCGGTTCCCTAGTGGAGTAACCATGGACTAACCCATTGGAAAGATGGACACGCCATACCTTGGGTGATACTCAGTGCTCTAGTAATATACATGTGATAGACTCTAAGTCACCATGCCTCTAATGATACATGGGATTCCAAAGGATAACCATAGATGGACTTAGTGCTTTGGGTTATATTGGATGTAATGTTGTAATACATTAGATTATTCTTAGATCACCAAGGACGGGCTCAGAATCCATCTCTACATTTGTTGTTTTTATTGTTTATATGTGAGATGAATCCTTAATAATTTTTATGAGTTTCCTATGAATATGTGATGTTTCCCTTTGATTCATTAGAATACATGTATAATGAATTGGCAATGTGACCTCCAATCTAAATCATAGGCTTGGGGTCCTCTACTTATAATACCTTGCTTGTTTAATCTATATTGACCTTGTATACATATTAGGTTCTACACATGTACTTTATTCAGACTTATGACTTAGACTGAAGAAGGTGATATAGGATAGGTTCCATTTGATAACTCGGACTGAGTTATTATTATTTAATTATTTTATTGCTCCACATTTATTATATAAAATACCCTAAATAATTTATATTGTACTTTTTTGGATTGGGCTAGCCACCGGTGGTGCCGGACTATTGATATTTATATCTCATACCCTACTCAGGTCTCCATTGCACTGGGGTACCTGATTAGTCCTTCTTATTTATAGTACTTATTTTGATTGCTTGTTCTATTTTATAGAACCTAGGAGTTTGGTGAACATGAATGAGTTAGAGCTCCGGATGCTCGTAGAGATCATCTTTTTGTTTTTTAGTTATTTTATTTACTTGATGTATATATTTTAAATCATTATATAGGCTTACTATTATATCCTATGTGTCATCATCTGGACATGAATACTTTGTATAAAGTAGTATTGGCCACTCTTTTTCAGTTATTACATTTATTCATTGTCTCTATATTCTTTTGATAGTTCCACTATCTACTATATATTGTTTATCACTAAGAATACTCTAATATATGAGGTAATAGTCTCCCTATAGACAGACACTAGGCCCTCACTACTAGTCAATAACCTCTGGCATTTAGGGAGAAGCACTTGAGGTCATCCGACCCACCGATCTGGCTACCAGTTCAATGGCCAATCGGGCCTGAACATTGCAAATTGGTATTAGAGGAAAATTTTCCATTTTCTTACTATTCTCGGATAGTATACACTATACTAGTAATGTGTCATCGCTTGTTCAATTTCAATTCCTGGGACTGATCAACTAATGTATGAGAAAATTACCATGTGGTAAAAGCTGGTTATTATGTTTCTTATATTTTCCATTACAATTGAATTTTATTTCACCTTAAATAAATGATGTATTTATTTCTATTATTATTATTTTATAAATTTTATGTAATTTTACCCTTCTCCCAATAAGGTATGGATTAATAATTACAATCATCATATTAGATACATAGGGATTAATATTTCATTCATGTTCCATTCTATATAGTTGCATTATTAGTTTTCCTGCTAAGTTTGGATTTTTTTTCCTTTTGTGATATTCCATTACATGGTTTTTACTAGCTTGATATTATATTACATGTTAAGTATCCTAGTAAAATGATTAAATTTTACCTACTTTGGTAATTCATTAGATACAAT
The DNA here is from genome assembly GCA_963277665.1 of Viscum album. Taxonomy (NCBI): domain Eukaryota; kingdom Viridiplantae; phylum Streptophyta; class Magnoliopsida; order Santalales; family Viscaceae; genus Viscum; species Viscum album. The sequence goes on from OY728135.1 coordinate 1,002,002,848, forward strand.
GTCACCTTCTTGTTTATCCTGTTTTTCTTATATTCTAGGATTTTTTGTTACTACTTATGAAAACATGATAGATTTGTTTTGATATGTAAATGGTTAAATTGGTTAAAATTTATTAGTTGCAATTATGATGGGATATGGTTTTTAGTTTTATGTTGTATGAGATCCTTGTAACCTAGAAAATTTAACCTATGTATTCAGACCATTGTGTATGTGGTTCAAGTTTTGATTTGAAATGTTTTGGTTAAAGTCTAATCCACTACATGTGTTTTTGAAAATTTTATAATTAATAAATTGATATTTGGTTTCATTTGGAAGAACCCATGTTGTATTAATAGGTCCATTTTAGGTTACCTTATATTTTACAAGTATAAATGAATCTATTTGATAAATTTTCTAATTTATGACAGGGTGTTAATGAATTTAAAATGATTTCAAATAGAAGTTTGTTGCCACTTTACTATATTGCACTGATTTTTTCCAAGTGCATTGTTTTATAAATTTTTCTTGATATCTAAATAAAACCTTTAAAATGTTTAAAGATCAAAGGTGAAGTAATTTAATGGATTTAAAATGATAATTTTAGTGGTTTTGTTTGTGTAAACCATATTGTAAGGGAATTTTGAGTATCCCCTTGTCTACCATTCGAATGGAATCATGAGAGTTTTTCATAGGCCTTGTTTTTGGAAATGGCTTAGATGATAGGATCTTGAGTTTAGTGAATTTTTTATGTGCTAACCTGTTATGGTTTCACGCTTTATGCTCTTGTAAGGGGATGGTTTGTGGTAGGAATTACCCTTAGGACATAAAATACTTTCTTAGTGTACTAAGTTTCCTAACATTTTGGTACCGTTGAGGTACCTTTTCCCCTTATAGGATTCTTGAATTCTAAATAAAAACCTTGTTCGGATGGGTGTTCATGTAATCATTGACATTTGTTACATGTGTGAGCATTAAGGAATTCTCGATTTCAGCATGTTAGATATTCCAAGGCAATGGTTAGCTTCTTAGAAGGTCATGTGAACCTTTATTCTCCTTCTGTAATGGGAGACATGGTATGACATCATCTAGTTAATGTTCATATGGGGGAATACAACTTTGGATTAAATATATGGTATAGACCATCTGATTCTTGAATACATAGGGCATACAACCTATGGATAATATTCAGGGTGTGTCATTTTTCTCATGAAACCTAGGTTTATCTCTATGTAGAGTGATATAGGTGTTGAAGGAATCAAAATCCGTCCAAATGATCAGGATGAATTCTATGAGAATCATGTGTTTTGACCTGCCGATCCTTTTGGTTTTGAATTTTATGTCTAATGATTGACATGGGTGACCATGGTTTGGAGGATCATCACGTGTACGTTTAAGATGGATCTAGATCTAGCAGGCTTGTGAGAAGCTGATCTCTCTCTTATTTTGATGGAAAGAATAGTCGTAAGGTAGGGAGTGTCACATTAGTTCGTGTGAATTTTTTTTCTTTCAGGTAGAATAAACACTACCGTTGAGGACCATTGGGAGATGGTCTCCTTTCTAAATTTCCATTGAGGTTTTCATGTTTGCATCTTGTCGGTTCTTTCTTATCCGCATGACTTTGATGTGGATGGCCATGTACACAACCATTTAAAATCACCATCATTAATGGTGGACATCGTTGGTAAACCATGAATGATCACATGGTGCCTCATGTGGTAATGTCATCGTGATCAGTTAGTAATGGTGCATCAAAAGGTTAAGAAAATCTTATTCTCCTTGAATGGCTCTAAGGCCTTTGTTTTTATGGATTTTTGATAACCCCCCTTTCAAGGGATGAGGGGGAACCCTTATAAGGAATGTATGCTTAGAGATTAATGGCCCGTAGGCTTAAGAGATTACATGACCTGAAGGTCTTAGAGAATTAAACCAGACTATCTACAATGAACTTCCCCTCCCTATCATCTGCATCATAATAGTAGCTCTCCACCATTGTACGGTCATCTGGATAGGCTTCCTATGCAAGCACAGGCTGGTCTTTATGGCATAGCTATACCCTGTCATTCTGAAAAATCCATTTGGCTCTGCTCTGGTGAGTGCACCTGCTCTGAATCTTCTTTTAGGGCTTCCCCTTTTTTGTAGTGTGTCTGGGGCAACTTCATATGGCCCAAAGGCCTTGAGGTGGCCCAAAGGCCTTAAAGGTGGCCAAAAATTCATACTGATGAGATTCTTCTTTGAATTCGAGTAGTTTTGGTTTGACTATTCTTCTTTCTAGTATTTGGAAATGATTAATTGAAAGTTCTTTCAATCCTCTTAGCATATTATGCTTAACGAAGATCATATTCCCTATCGAGATGTCATTAAAGATCCACTGAGAGTGCATTAGTCTTACACCACGTTGAAGATTTATAGACATTGGGATTTTGTGTGTGTTTTATATAATGTTTCTTGCTGATGCATAGTTATTATCGAGGATTTTATGATATGAGTGATTCATGGGTTCCCAAGTAGGAATTAATTGGTTGGAATCAAGGTATCTCTCTATTTCCTTTGAATAGACCACCAGGAAGATGCTGATATAGGCTTAGTCAATGTTCCCATGTGGGAATCCTGGCTTTGTACCAATTTATCACTTATAATCATAGAAGGTAGAATATATTAGTTAGTTGACAAGACTCTTGTTAAATGAATCTAAGGATATCCCAGAATCATTGTTGGTCCCAAGGGTGATGTTTAAAAGGGTGAAAATTCCAGCATCCTGGATCAGGGTTAAAACATTTTTTTGCACTAAGGCACATCAGTTTAATGGTCAGGTAGTGTCTTGATCAGGTCATATAATGGGATGTTTGTTATGGACATTAATGAAATTGTTTGTGGTAAATGTGAGGTGAATTGGGATAAGGCATCATAATTTAGTTTGTAAAGAAAAAACTGTCTAAGATGAGCATCTTCTTGAATGGCCAGACAAATTGGATCAACATGTCATATAACATATTGGGGTTAACGGTTAGTGAAGGACCATTTTGGGCATGTTTCTAGGTGGAGGCAAGTGTTTTGTGTGTCAGCTAGGGAATTTCATGAAATTCCATCTCGAAATTTCTAAATGAGGCCTATGAGATATCAATCTTTTGACCATTTTGAAATCACACTAGGAGTGTCGCTAAAATCTTATAGGAATTCTTAGAATGGATATTCTGACGGTGGAGGTACCGTTGCTTGAAATTGTCCCTTTATGATGTTAAATACCTAATAGGGGAGCACCTTTGACCTGATTTTTAAAGAAATGAAGACATGATCAGGTCTATGTCTTATCATGATTGTGTAAGATTTGCTTTAGTTTCTATTAAAGAATCCATTGTTAACTCATGTTGGGATATCTTAGGTGCTATATGATGTTGTAATTCTGGAAGTAATGTTGGAATTTGGAAATTAAACATGCACGTTTGAATGAAACATCAAGGCCCTTGTAGGTCGGGTGATGTTTATGTCATTCATGAAGAATTCTCAGGTATGAGAAGTTTTAAGTTGAGGATGTTTTAACATCCCAATTATTAAATGGATGAAAAATTAAAAGGGAAATTTAATATTTTCATTTACTAGATGATCCTTTTTTAAAACCATGATTTGGAATTTATTCTGAATGTTGGAACACTACGATATGTTATTTTTAAATAAATTTAATAAATTAAATTAAAATTAAATAAAAAGTAAATGGGGAGTAAAAATAAAGAAAATTTTAAATAATAATAATAATAATATTATTATTATTATGAGGATAATAATAATAATAATTTTTATTATTTTTATAATTATTAGGTTAATTTTGATCCCATTAATGGGTTTCCCACTCCTTACATGCATGCAAACCCCCTCCCATATCCTTCGTTGCATCGTGCGAGCTCCCTCGGCTATACCCCCATGATGGGAACCCCCTTCATTTTCTCCTTCCCAACATCGTGGGAGATAGCTTGGAAGAATACCCATGGGGATAAACCCCTCTATCTTCTCCTTCCCTCTCGTATGAGCTCCCTCAGGTGAACCCCCTATGTACCAACATCTACCTCCTCGCGACCTCCTCCAATGCACCATTTCCTGCCGTATTTCTTCCAGTTTGTGTTTGAGTTTTTGAGTTTGGACAATATCCTTATTTAGTATGAAATTTTTAAATTTACTTTGGATGAACCCTATAAAAAAGGGGTGATCCAATTTTTGGGTTTATTTCATTGTTTGGGTAGGAAAGGAGCTCCTCGGGTCATGTTCTTGCATATTTTGACATGCACCACAAAAGGTAAAGCAGACAGGGTTGTTTTGGTTCACCGCCGCAATCTGAGGTGAGGTTCTTTTTTCTACTTCTTTGTTTTGAACCATTATTTAGGGACTTTAATGTGTTTATAAGTCCCTATCATTTTATCTGGTTTCCTTGGTCCTTGTAGTAGTGTTTTGAGTTCTTAATAATTTGTTGTATAGCGTTTGGTGACTATCTAAGGGCATGCAACCAAACAACAAGTTATGTGTAGAAATATATATATATATATATATATATATATATATTGTACATATCTTATCATGGAGATGGGAATATGAACCTTTTATTAAGAGGTATATATATAGTACTGTGTGCGCATTCATGTGTGGAGCATCTTCGAGTGGTCACTGCTCAAAACATATTGTGCCAAGTGTTGGCTTGGTATAATTCATGATGTAGGATCCCTATTCATTACTTTAATTTAAGAACATATTAATTACTTGCTACCTGCACTTCCTTTTGATATTTATTTATGTTTCTTGTTATTTTGTATATGTGTTTTTTATGATAATGGTTTTTATAAAAAATTCATGGTTTTATAATAAAAACACTCCAATAGAGGTGCGCTATCTGCAAAACTCATAGTGATAGTTTATTCTTGTTTAGATTTCCAAGATTATCACATTTGATTAATTTTAAATTTGATTTCGAATAAACATTAAATTTAATTAAATGAACTATTTGATAAAGTAATGTGATGATTTCATAATAAAACCCCACCAATGGAGGTACAATATCTTATAAACCAAAAAGAAGTGATAGTTATTTATAAAATGCTTAGTTCTGGTTTGAGTTTTCGACATTCCACTTGTTGGTTCTTGTTTGTGTCTAGTTATTATTCCCCCTTTGAATAATATAAATTGAATTCTCATTCTCATTTAATTTAAATGAACTTTCTTGAGTAGGTGTATTCCTTCTTACCATGAAACTTTCTGTTTTACCCTTTGAGTCCTATAAATTAATTCCCCATGTTTAAGAAAGTGAATAATTGGATATGGTAAATGGTTTTTATAGGATGGATTAAGATATATAATAGATTCATTAATGATTTTACCAATACACTTTCTAATGGAAATATGGATCCTTATGACTTGCTTGCGATATTGTAATGATGTGTGATGCCTTATGGATTTGTCTTGATTAATGACCTTCATGAGAAGTCTTTGCCTCATGTGTTGAATCACACAGACACAGACACACACACACACAGACACACACACACACATATATATATATTCCATTGATAGTGTTTTGCTAAAAATAATAAGAGGTTATGACTTATGTAGTAAATTATGAATATGATCATGCTTTATTTCCATGTTATATAAAATTCTTCCAAATTTTTTCAGACTTCCTAGATTGATCACTTCTTATGGGCTGGAAGAGAACATTAGTCTCGTATTAAGGATACATGGATGGAATCACTATACTCATTTGGGTTAGGACCCTATGTTCCAGGAATGATGCTTCGACTTTCCAGGTAAGGGATTCCCAAGTAGTATATTATACTCCCAAGTTATATTGATCCCTAGGGGAGAAACTATCGATAAAACCATCAGTGAGATGGTTATTCTATGGCTTGGGTGATAGTAGGTTCTCTAGAGACATACTTGGGACTAATTCAAAGTCACCATGCCTATAATGATACTTCATATTCTAAAAGGATCACCTTGGATGGAATTTGTGGTATTAGATTATATCGGATGTACTGTAGTTATACCAAGGATTATTTTTAGATCTTTAGGGACATTCATGGAATCACCATCAAGATTTAGCAGATTGATTAATATTGTTCTCATATGTGATGTTTATTTAAGGACAAGAAATTATATATATGCATTTCCCTAGGTTAAATGCCTTTCTTTTGATTCTATATGAAACTTGTTTCACTTGATGTAGGGTAGGTGAGAACATGTGTTCTATATTATGGAATAATGGATAGACTGTTATACATGGGTGGTTATAGTAAAATACACCAGGGGTGATGCTTTGGGATTACTAGGAAAGGGATTTACAAATGGTTATTTATACTCATGATTGATATCAGTTCCCTAGGGGAGACACTATGGATGAACCCATTAGAAAGATTTCTACACCATGACTTGGGTGATACTCAGTCCTCTAGTGAGATACCTAGGATAGAATTATAGTCATTATTCCTTGAGTGATACATGGTATTTTGAAAGGATTTCCTTGGATGAGCATGGTGGTATTGGGTTATATTGGATGTACCATAGTGATAGTTGTGATTCTTTATAGATCTCCAAGGATGGGCTAACACTCCACCTCTGGTTTTGAGAGTTTAATTTTTTTACATGTGAGATGCATCCTTTATTATTTCTATGAGAGTCCTATGCTCAAGTGATGTTTCTCTTTGCTTAATTATCATACTTGTATAATGAATTGGTATTTTAACCTCCAATATAAATAAAAAACATGGGGTCCTCTTCTTCGGCTTCCTTGGTGGGTTCATCTATATTGACCATGTACACATATTATACTCTAAAAAGGTAATTTATTAAGACATCTAGCTTAGCATGATGTAGGTGATATGGGATTGGTGAACGTTTGGGAACCCGAACCTAGTTGTAATTAATTACTTAATTTATTTATCCACATTTATTAAATATAGTACACTTATTAATTTATATTACAATGTATGGATTGGGATAGAAATCAGTGGTTCAGTCCTACTGCTATTTATATCTCATACCCTAATCATGATGTTATTACACTAGGGGTACCCAAGCAATCTTTCTTGTTTGCAAGAACTAGGTTGACTGCTTGTGTGGTTTTCTAGAACATGGGAGTTAAGAGCACAAGACTGATATGGAGCTCATGACACTCATGGAGATCATCTTTGAGTTATTTTAGTTCTTTTCTATATTTGAGTTTTGTATTACAATGAATTTTGTAGGTATACTATTTTAGCCTATGTATCATCATCTGTACGTGCATACGTTGTATAAACTGGTGTTGGACACTCTTTTTCAGTTTTTACATTTATTCTTCGGCTGTTTGTTCTTTGGATGCTTCCAATATCAATTATATATTGTTTATTAATATTCATACAATGATCTATGAGGGAATAGTTTCCCCAGATACACACACTATGCCCTCGTAGCTAGTTAGAAACCTCTGGTATTTGGGGATATGTGCTTGAAGTCATGTGACCAACCATTCTGGCTACAGTTTATGTCTAGTTTGTCTGGGACGTTACAATATATTTTATACCACCTCTTCAATTTCATTAAACATACTATATGTTGTTATCATATAAATTTTTATTGGTCCCCAGATCTATATTTACAGTACCTCACTAAAATTTTGTGTCCCAACCACCTAATCTAAGTGAATACATGGAAAATGAGTAAGAAGATTTAGAAATTGAACTCAAAATAGACAAAAACACAATCTACCAAGATGGATAAAAATAAAATCTAATTTATTCAAATCCATCAACATGGTGGAATATAACTCTACCCAAAACTATTTATAAAAATTCATACATGATACCTCTAACACCAAATAAGGACTAAAAAAGAAACCCCTGATCAAATGTTCCTCTCTTCACACTCACAAGAAACATAATCTAATAATCCTTCACTGAAAAATGAAGGAAAATTAAAACAAAACTCATTCTCCTCTAACAACATATTTTCCTCAATTAAGTTGATTTTCACCTTATAAAATCATATTTTGAGTGAAAAATCCCAGATATTTCCTTCCTCTAAGATTCGTTATCATTAGAATGAATCCTCCAACAGTAAACTAAAGAATCATGATTAAATAATCTTACCTAAACCATATGATTATGTGTTCGACTAATATTATATACAACATTAAATAATAACTCATAATCTAAGAATATATAAAACATTAAATACAATTTATTTAAATTTATTTCAATTTAGCATCATTTTCCATAAATTAAACACATGAAATAGAAATCAGGATGCATTTATCACATCTCTGTCTATATTATGAAATAAAAATATTTTCCCATTAACGTGGTCACTAATAATAATATCAATATGGTATATGACAAGGTCAGTGTTTTCTTCATGACTATAATTCTTTGTCTACTACACATGTTCAGTTTGATTAATATTAATTTTATACGTACCAATTGTATTCATTATAAGTTCTATACTTAAAACTCTTTAATTATTATAAAACGAATCACTAATAAAACATTTTTGTGACCTAACCCCAATATCACCTCTTTGTGTATAGTTGTGATGTTAGATATGACCCATAATGCTAGGCTCAAATATTCCATTGAATGGAGACTAGTGTAGTGGAAATAAAAATTGTTAATTGGGTTAATTAACATCATGATCATAATAAAAAAATAATGGAAATCACTAATCAACTCTAATTAAGGACATAAATAAAAATAAAGATACCAAAATACATGTTATGTCATAAATAACCATAAAATATTTTCAAATTAATTTAATTCATACAACAATGAATCTAAATCGAACGATCCTCGAAATTTAATCATATCCAACCTAATCAGCAAATATATATTGAATGTATATAAAAATGGATATTTATCATCAAGATGAGTATACATGTAAACTCAATAGGATCCTCTGAAAAAACTATAATGTAAATGTGGAAGACACATTCTAAACTAGTATAGAACTAGTAGGGATCTAACATATCACCGATACTAGTATAACGACCAACCAACCTAAAAAAGTATTTCTCACTAAGTCTACACATAAATATAGTAACATAATAATCAAAAGAATAAAAAATAATTGTATCACAAAATCACTTCCCCTTACGAAGAGTCACCCTCATTCAACAATGATATGATGAAGTTCTCCCATACCTTCCAAATAAAAAATAACAATACAATGTAACAAATAAATACTCATACAACATTTAAATAAAAAATATCCACATATCATGTACCATACCAACCTACATGGTACCAAAAGCACATACTGCATCACTACAACATAACCTCAAGAACATACAACATCACTTCCACAAATCACACCACTACCAAATCATAGAGTCATCATTACAGTTATATATACCATATCATAAGGTCATTGTAGAATATGTCACCTATAAAGTGTATAATGCAGAAGGGGGATTAATAAAGAATCCTTATAACCCACATCATAAATCTTGAGGGAACACAAAAAACACAAACATTATATTGAAATCATTTATATTACATGAAATGTGTGGTGATCCATAAGAAATATTTTATATTAAAATTAATATTAAATGGAATGGAAGACTATTATATTGGTAAAATTCCTAATGCATATCCCATGAAACCACAAACCACATTTTAACCACCAAAAATAAAAATATTCCCTACCTCTCATAATAATAATATCAACACCACAAAAAACCCACACCACATAATCATTATAAATATCCGCATTCCATTCAAAATTTCACATATTAATATCACATTATATGTTTTAATTATAACAGATTCATATTTAAACATAATAATTTATTTATTTATCTATATTAATATTCTAAAAACCAATCAGATTTACCTTTTATTCCGTTCATTGTTCAATTTCATAGGAATTCAATCCATAGGTAAGTAAGACACCACAAAATTGACTTCACATTAAAATTTTTAAATTAAAAATTTATCTTATCATACCAATCCTATCATAACACCATATACATTTCTAACTAGATTCACAACTACCATCACAAAAATTCATCTTAAAAAACATACAAGAAATAATTAATTCTCTATAGCAGGAAATCAATATATCATATACTTATAATTAAATATATATAATTGTAAACTAACTCAAAAAAATATAATTTTCAATGTTCTATATTCTACCTTTTCTGTATTGGAATTAAATCCCAATTTTAAACACATTTTAGTATAATAATAACAACAAAAAATAAATAATAACATATATGTCTTAACAAAATGTAAATATCATCATAATAACCATCTAAAAAAGTGTGATTTTGTTTTATATTTTGATTTTAATCAACAAGTTTTATTATCTTCAATAGTTCAATTTCAATACATTATCCAGTGATAAAATGATGTGGTAGTGTTTTACACTCTTTTCCATATCCTTTTTATATTTTTATTGAATTTTTTATACCAAAATGATTGTTTTAGGTAAATATTTGGTAATTACTGTCTTTTTGTACTTTTTTGTGTGAAATAATCAATTTTATTTTAAATAAATTGTTTTTATTATTAATTTGTGTCTTTTTAAATTATTCTTATATTAATTTAGTCTTGGGAATTAGTCTTTTATTTATTCATTCTTTTATTTTTATAATTGTTCATTCTAGTTAGTTTTTTAATTCATCAGTTAAATTGATTAATTATTATTTTTAGATTGTAAATAAATAACACATGTTACTTCTCAAGTGTTTAAATAATTTTAACAATTTAATTTTATTCAATTAATTTTTCTTATTCTTTAATTTACTTTATTAATTCGATAATTAATTGGTTAAAGCAAGTAACCGATTTTTATGTGTTTTAAATTATTAAACCCAAATAAATTAATTCTTTTAAATAAATCATCATTAATTTTATTATTTAACTTTGTTTTATTTATTTATTTTTCAATTACATTCTATTTAATTTAATTTATTAATTGATTAATCTAATTTTAGTTTGATTAAATTATTTATTTATTTAATTTGTTTTTTGTTTTGCAGGTGTTGTCGTGCATCGTAGTTTCTTCACACTCACAGTGCCATCGTATTGCCTCCAACCTATCGCACTGTTCTTCCCTTACTATCCCACACTCACCCTCACAGTGAGACCATGAGCAACACTCACGGTGCCACAGTACCCCCCTCTTCACTGTCTCACCATTTCAACACTCACTGTGCCACCGGTTCCCCCACTCACTGCTTCATGCTAACGGTGTCACCATGTCCACCATATTACTGTCCCACCATTTCTTTCACACTCCTTCCATAGAAAAACAATCATCGTTCCTCTTCACTGTCTCACCATACCCTCTCACCATTCCTTCTTCCATTCACACCATCCATGCATCAACACAAGATCACAATAAACAAACCACAACAACAACCAGTCAACCAAGCAGAAGAATACATGACAGATTTCAGAATCGAAAACCAAAATTACAGTAGAGAATAATCACAATTTGAGCATTTTCGGAAGGATTTAGCATAAGAAAAATGGAATTGTTAATGAATATGAAATCAAAACCCTCACACTATACCCTCTTCCCGAATCAGCATCTCTTCCATTCATCCACCACTATCCGCCGCACCTTGCATAGAAGAACTGAGAGGTGACCCAATCTAATAAAGCAGGCACCATCCAAACTCGAGCCACTGCTGCCTTCTTCCACAAGCTCACCGCCACACCATATTTGAACTCCCTTCCTACATAGCTTGCCGGATCGAGTCTCGCTGCTTGATTTTATCCCTCGACCTCGGTTGAGATCTGTCTCTGAAGCCCTAAGTTGGAGTCCTCCAAGACGAGACCCGCCCTGACCCTCCTGCCACCGCATGACCGCACGGTTGTTACTCAAGTCACCACCTTCCTGCTCCGAGCTCGAACATGCCGCATCACTATGCTTCCCCCGAGCCGAGACTCCCCTGCCTCCTTCATCGCTGATGCGCCCCTGCTTCCATGCTAAAACCCGACACCCCTTCTTCTTCTTCTTTTTCATTATTTCTTTTATTTTGATTTATATAATAATGGTTACATATATAAAAATATATATAACCTACATAAAACGATTCATATATATATTTATATCAATTAATTTTGTTTTATAAAAAGTAAATATTAATAAATCAATATTATAACTATATCTAAATATAGTGGTATTAATAATATTAAGTATTATATATATATATATATATTATGTATGTTTATTAACTAATCTAAGCAATAATATTAATATATTGTTTTTTTTCAACTAGTGTTCTTTTTTATGTTGTTCCATGTAGGGGGAGTCACTCGTACTTGCGGGGATTAAAAGAAGTTGTTCACAGGGAGTTCACTCGGGAGCTGGTGACGCGCACATGAAAGTGCGCCATGTGGATCTGCTGTCTGTTAGGTCTTTATTGCATTTTTTTTCATCTCTAAATAAGAGGACGCACAACCCTCTAAAAAATGGGTTCCAGAGCAGAGTACACGAGGATGGAACTATTCCACAATGGGAGGAGGAGACTCCATCCCAATTCACCATCCATTCATCCACTTCTCACTGACAGGGATCGTCTTTGACTTGGATATGGGACCTTCTCCTCCATTCTCTGCCTCACCATTGTTTCTCTGTTTTAGTTTTAATTTCAATCATGTTTGTAAATACTTGTGTGTGTGTTTTGTTAATTGAATTGTGATGTTAGTTATGTTTAATTGTTTGTGTCGTTGATTATTTCTCATCTCGTGTTGTGATCTCAAATCTCTATAAATGGAGATCTAACTTGCGGGGTTAGATCTAGTTTATGAAACCCGACACGATCTGGAGATCCGCAGATTAATACAATCGCATTCTTTCTATTCGCCTTGGTAAATCGCGTCTACGAGTTAGATTAAGCGAGAGAAAAATATTGCATAGGACGATTTGACACTTTCTTATTTAATGTCTTCTCCCCTTTCTATGTTGATTTCTCTAACTAAGAATCAATATTTGTTATGTGATGTGACGATTTTAGTGGAATCATTTTGGATTATGAGAAAATTTTTCCATAATGACTTTGTTGGGTGAATCGCCTTTCAGTTCGGAGGAATGCTTAAGAATGTAAGGAATAATATTTTTGAGTGTTCAATTTCTAGGAGAGACTGGTGTTTGATCTAAGAAGTCTATCATGCACTGTGCGAATTTGAGAATTGTTCATGTTGATCTAAGAAGGCGAGTAGTGGCTGGATTGACCTGGGTCCGGCCTTGTTCTCACTGACTTTCTTTTTCTGTGCTTTGGTTTTTTTGTTCTGTGTCTTGTGTTGTGTTTGTGCCTGTTTTCTTTTCTTGGTTTTGTCTTGTGTCTCTTTGTTTTTTCACTTTTCTATTCTGTTTCACCTCTGTTAGTTCACTATTGCACATCCACTGTGCTCTTCAGCACTGATTAGTAATTTCTTAGGAGTGTGTTTTTGTGTTTTCAAATTATTTTAAAAATGAAAAATGATTTTTGGAACATACCACTTATGATCTTGACACTGCTTCCTTGAGAGATACCATGAGGATAACCACTATGCTATATCTTGGGTCTTTATAAATGTAAACTTGACCATCCTCATGACAAGGACCCTCGTCAAATTTTGGCACCATTTCTGAGGTAGCAACGCGTGTCTCAGTGGTTTTTCCAATTTTTATTTTATTTTAAAACAAAAAAAAACATAAAAAATCCATAAAAAACACACTCATACACAGTGATGAACTCTAAAAAATTTAATGTAGTGTCACTATTTGACCCTATTCAAGACCTTGAAGAGGCTGTTGCTAAGTTTCAATGTTGGATGCATGAAAGGGAGCATCAAGAACATACTGATGAAGAGACATATTATTCTCATGAGAACATGAAATTGATACAACTAGACATGGATAAGGTCAAGGGATACCAGGACGACAGTGCAGTACCACCACCTCTTATTGAAGCCCATGATTCTGGGAAACAGTTTAGAAGGAAAGGGAAAAGAAACAAAAGAAATAAAAAGTTGGATTTTCCGAACTTTGATATGGAATTTCCCCTAGAGTCAATGTTGGAAATTACAGAATCAACTTCCAAGTATTTTCTCAAGGGCTGGCAGGAGATAGAACTGTCAATGATTCATGATGCTGGGCATTTCTTTAATGATCATTCATTCCCTGATTTCCATTCTAATGATTTTTCTTGCTATAACTATTCTAATGATTTTTCAATGCTTCAACAGGTGGATCCAGCACATGACATGATATCATTCTCCTTAGAAGACTCAACAAGTGAGGTGGTGTGTTTTGAAGAGAGGTTGGAGGAGGTTGACTACCTCTCTCTCACCCTGGACCCACTCCCAGGATCACTATTCTATCATGAGGAGGAACAAGCAACACTGATAAAGGGAGTTGACAATTTTATGGAAGAAGCTGTATTTTTATTCAACTTGGATTACATCGAAGCTTATTTTAATTGTATTGCTCCCTGTGCAGGTATTGAACATGAAATACACCATTGTGATTTCATAGGGAGTGAGGAAATTGAGGTTGTATCTGCTAAAGAGTTAATGGAACTCCCAATTCTTGATGACACTTCTAGTTTGGGAGTTATTTTTGTAAATGATTTTTTGAAGCTGTGCACTAGAACAGAAGTGGTTGATGACACATCTTTTCTTAATAGAGAAGAATTTGTTTTTTTGGAATGAACCAGAGGATAAGTCACATCCAAGATATTTATTTCTACAACTTGTGCACACTCAACCTCAAGTAGAAGATGTAGTCATGTACACCTACATTCTGTATTCCCCTCCATCACTCAACATGGGGCACTTCACTAACCAGGATGGGAATTTGGTTGAAGCAGCGCAAGGGGTACTCCAAATATGGAAAGTGACTGAAGTTGGAAGGAATAACAGCTGGTGGTTCTTAAGCAAGAAGTTAAATCCCCCATTCAACTGGGGTTGATCCGAGGACTGTCCAGCTGTGGACAGTCAAACTACAGCACCCCCTTGGCGGTTATCCTAGGATTATCCTCTTTAATATCCTACTTTAGTTTCTTTTTTCATGTTGTTTTTAATTTGAGTGTTGTTTTCTTAAGAAAATAAGTAGGTAGTATATTCCACGTGGCTATCGTTCAAGTCTCAGAGGAAGAGTACATTGAATATTATGGATAAAACTCCCTAACTCATACTATGCGGTTGTTTTTTCTTTGAGCTTTAAAATCTGGAACACTAATGTCAACTTGTTTCATCATGTAGGTGCCCAACTGGAGCAGCCAGAGTTCATGCACATGGTCATAAAAGGGTGAAATTTTTAGATTTGAGAAGCTTCACATTCAAGGGAGTATTGTTTTACTTTGCAATGTTTGAATCTTCACATTTTTATTACATGCGGCTGTGAACAAAGTGTGGGGGTCTTCTCACTGATTTTTGAAACTACTGGACTATGTTTTATTCTTGGGTATTAGCTGATAATATCTACATAGTTGAAAATGTATTTTGAGCTGATTTTCTACAACATGCTTGCACCCACTATTATTATTTTCATTATGCTGCTGCTGCACATCTTTGTTAATCATGCTACTATTTGAAGTAAATTGGTAAAATATTTTGTCTGCTCAGACTGATTTAATGCATGAAAAGTTTAGGAATAGAACTGTAAGTATTACTGGTGATGGTTGGTGGGGTTGGTCTTTTCAGTTTTTCTTTTGTTTTTGTTTTTACTTTTATTAACTTTTTGTGTGGAAAAGAAATTTTTTGAGCTTCATTGATACCCCTCCATATCATTTTTCAGCTGAAATGTCCATCTGTTTTGAACTTTAACTATCTCCTACCCTGAGATTCATCATTAGAGACAATGTTGGGTTTTAAGTGTGGGGGAGAGGGGTTATTCTATTGTCAGGTCGAATTCCCCCTTCTTGAACCTGAGTTTGTTTAAAAACATGGTCAAATTTTTTCAAAAAAAAGGTTCAAAATTCCTTCAAAAAAATATATTCAGAATTCTTTCATCACATGATGGTCATTGGATTTTCATTGGTACTTAAATTATGTCTTATTTAGTGGATAATTGTTTGCTGGATTTTGAGAGTGGCACTGAGTCAGAAACTGTTAAGTATGAATGATTTCTGAGTGCAATTGTTCAATGTTTCTATGGATCTGTCTATTTAGGAACTGAGGATGGGAGCGTGATAGAATAGGTTTTGTGGGATGATGATCATGACTTAGTGTAACTGGAAGTTCTAACTGGAACCTAGGGGACTCACACCTTTGGATTAAATTATTTTCAATCACTTTAGGAAGTCAATTTGAATGATTATTAATTAAGTTATTTGTAACTTGAGTAAAATGGGAAAATGGGATCCCACCGTGAGTATTTGAGATAAGGTGCATTGGGTGAGTTTATGTGAATAAATAAAAACCAATTTCAATTTTAATAAGTTCTATGCACAGTGCTCTACACATGAAATATGGCTGGGAAAAAGTGAAATAATGTGCCCTTGTCAAAAATGAACTCATTAAGGTGAGGGGAATTTTGAACCCAGATGAAGAAGGGAGCAATTGACTTGGTTAATATTCATTTGACTTGAATCAATAAAGTGATCAATATAATGGACTTTAATTCTTGGAACCTGGGGGAAGGTGAGAATAGATGGTTCCCTTGGTTACGTTTTGAGTTCCACTTCTTCTAACGTACCATCACTCCTTGAATTAGTACTTGAATTGGATGGTGAAGTAGGGTAGTTAATGAAAACACATAAGAGACATGACATACTTGACAGTGTATGAATTTGTGAGGCTTTTGACTTCCGGGGAGTTTTTGAAGCTAGACAGGACAACATTTTTTAACACCTTTGAAAAACCTAACTCATTTTTTGGTTCTGCTCCTCTGGATATTAAAGTTCAATCATGCACTTTTTGAGCTGAAATTCACAAAACATCTTTCTGTTTTAAAGAGTAGAAATTAAAGTTCAATCATGCAATTTTTGAGCAGAAATTCAAAAAACATCTTTCTATTTTAAAGTCAAAGGAATGTGCTTGTTTGAGGACAAACAAAACTTTACGTGTGGGGGAGTTTGATGTTGCAGTGTTTTTACACTCTTTGTCAGATCCTTTTTATATTTTTATTGACTTTTTTATACCAAAATGATTGTTTTTAGTAAATATTTGGTAATTACTGTGCTTTTGTACTTTGCTGTGTAAAATAATCAATTTTAGTTTAAATCAATTGTTTTTATTATTCATTTGTGTCTTTTTAAATAATTCTTATATTAATTTAGTCTTGGGAATTAGTCCTTTATTTATTCATTCTTTTATTTTTATAATTTTTCATTCTTGTTAGTTTTTTAATTCATTAGTTAAATTGATTAATTTTTATTCTTAGATTGTAAATAAATAACACATGTTACTTTTCAAGTGTTTAAATGATTTTAACAATTTAATTTTTTACAATTAATTTTTCTTATTCTTTAATTTAATATATTAATTCGATAATTAATCGGTTAAAGCAATTAATTGTTTTTTATGTGTTTCAAATTATTAAACCCAAATAAATCCATTCTTTTAAATAAATCATCATTAATTTTATTATTCAACTTTGTTTTATTCATTTATTTTTCAATTCCATTCTATTTAATTTAATTTAGTATTTGATTAATCTAATTTTAGTTTGATTTAATTATTTATTTATTTAATTTGTTTTTTGTATTGCAGGTGTTGTCGTGCGCCACGGTTTCTTCACGCTCATGGTGCCACCGTATTGCCTCCAACCTGTCGCACCATTTTTCCCTTACTGTCCCACACTCACCCTCACGGTGAGACCATGAGAAACACTCATGGTGCCACAGTACCCCCCTCTTCACTGTCTCACTGTTTCAGTACTCACTGTGCCACCAGTTCTCCCACTCACTGCTTCATGCTAACGGTGTCACCCTGTCCACAATATTACTGTCTCACTGTTTCTTTCACACTCCTTCCATAGAAAAACAATCACCGTTCCTCTTCACTGTCTCACCGCACCCTCTCACTGTTCCTTCTTCCATTCACACGATCCATGCAGCAACATCACATCACAATAAACAAACCACAACAACAACCAATAAACCAAGCAAGAAGAATACATGGCAGATTTCAGAATCGAAAACCAAAATTATAGTAGAGAATAATCACAATTTGAGAATTTTTGGAAGGAATTCGCACAAGAAAAATGGAATTATTACAAAATATGAAATCAAAACCCTCGCACCTTACCCTATTCTCGAATCAGCATCTCTACCATTCACCCACCACTATCCGCCGCACCCTGCATAGAAGAACCAAGCGGCGACCCAATCTGGCGAAGCCGGTGCCATCCAAACCCGAGTCGCTGCTGCCTTCTTCCACAAGCTCACTACCACGCCAGATTTGAACTCCCTTCCTTCCTAGCTTGCCGGACTGAGTCTCGCTGCTTGATTTTATCCATCAATCTCGGTTGAGATCCGTCTCTGAAACCCTATGTCGGAGTCCTCCAAGCCGAGACCCGCCACGACCCTCCTGCTGCCGCATGCCCGCACGACCGTCGCTCGAGTCACCGCCTGCCTTATCTGAGCTCGAACATTCCATAGTACTATGCTTCCCCTGAGCCGAGACTCCCGTGCCTCCTTTATCGCCGACATGCCCTTGCTTCCATGCTGAAACCCAAATCCCCCTTCTTTTTCTTCTTTTTCATTAATTCTTTTATTTTGATTTATATAATAACGGTTACATATATAAAAATATATATAATATACATAAACCGATTCATATATATATATATATCAATTACTTTTGTTTTATAACAAGTAAATATTAATAAATAAATATAATAATTATATTTACATATAGTGATATTAATAATATTAAGTATTATATATACATATATTAAGTATGTTTATTAAGTAATCTAAGAAATAATATTAATATATAGTTTTTTTCACCTTGTGTTCTTTTTTCTATTGTTCCATGCAGGGGGAGTCACTCGTACTTGCGGGGATTAAAATAATTTGTTCACATGGTGTTCACTCGGGAGCTGGTGACGCGCACATGAAAGCGCACCATGTGGATCTGCTGTCTATTAGGTTGTTTATTGAATTTTTTTGTTTTCCTCTCCGAATAAGAGGATGCACAACCCTCGAAAGAATGGGGGCTAGAGCAGAGTACCCGAGGAGGGCACCATTCCACAACGGGAGGAGGAGACTCTATTCTGATTCACCATCCATTCATCTACTTCTCACTGACGGTGATCGTCTACGACTAGGACACAATACATGCTCCTCCATTCTCCGCCTCAACCTCGTTGCTCTATTCTAGTTTTAATTTCAACTGTGTTTGTAAATACTGGTGTGTGTGTTTTGTTAATTGAATTGTGGTGTTAGTTATGTTTAATATTTTGTGTCGTTCATTATTTCTCTTCTCGTGTTGCGATCTCAAATCTCTAGAAATAGAGATCTAACTTGCGTGGTTGGATCAAGTTTCTAAAACCCGACACAATCTAGAGATCTGCACATTAATGCAATCACATTATTTCTAGTCGCCTTGGTAAATTGCGTCTGTGAGTTAGATTAAGTGAGAGCAAGATCTTGCGTAGGACTATTTTCCACTTTCTTGGTTAATTTGTTGTAACACCCCAAGATTTCATAGTGTGTTATTTCTTAAAAATAATTCAATAACTTGCACTACACGAAACACCGAGTTCAATCACACCATGACGTACAAAAAAAAGCCATTAAAAGAGGTCATGAATAGTTTTAACTACATTTTGAACTTTATATAATCCTTATAATTTTAGAATCCCTATTATGAGTTTCTTAGTCATAATGCAAGAACATATTCATTTTCAGTATTGCACTTTTATCATCTTTTAATAGTGATACCTTTTTAAATAAAATATTTTAAACTTTCTGAATAAATTGGGACATCAAAAAATTTAAAATGAAACATCCCAAGCTTCCACGGTATGCTTTCCTTTGAATAAAATAGTAGCGTGTGTTGTACGCAACCTTGAGTTTTAACACACGCCACAACCAATCAAACTAGCCGTTATGAATAGTAATACCTAAATTTTGAAATTATATATATTTTATATTTTAAAATGGACTTCATTTTTGGATTCGGAATATCGAATTTAGCCTAAGGTGAAATTTTGGTACTTTTCGGATAACTTTCATATTTTGATGAATAGTGAAAATTACTAAATTTTAATTAAAAACAACTTTTTTAATCAAATTAATTAATGGTGATAAATTGTGAATTTGAGTGGTTTTAAAGTATATTTAGAATATATTTTTACCATTTAATATAATTTTGGTCATTGGACATAATTTTACAATTAAACCGAACATAAACAAGTGTCAATCTTTTGATAGTTATTACCTCTTAAAAACACACTTTTTGTTTTGACAGCGGGAATTAATTTTAAATTAATTTCTGCCACTTATGTGTTTTGAATTTAGAAAAATGGATTCCATATTTGGAATCAGGATGTCCAAATTGTGTAAATAGGTAACTTTTATTTTTAGACATTTTGAATAATTACTGTGGTAAATATTTTATTTACCATGGTTAAGGGTAAATCCGGTAAATAAGGGTTAAAAAATAATATTATAATAATACAAAATTACCCTAAAACGTGTCCTAACCTTATTGGTAGACACATACCCGACCATGGGCATCCTTGGGTCGATTTGGGGACCCCTTGGAGCCACTTGTATGTGGTAGGGACACAATATATTAATAAAGTTAAAATAAAAATAAAAATGGCATAAGCTTAAGACTTTTAGAAGAACAATTTTTACATAGGGTTATATATGTTGGATTTTCGATTATAAATATTCATTAGAAATCTAAAAAGATTTCCTACATAATGATATTTTATTTATAATTTTTAGACCTCAAATAATTTAAATTATTAATGACACAATAATGATGCAATGTTTACCCCATTAATAAATCATTTAAATAAATAAGATTATAATGATTAAAATATTATCTAAAACCTATCCAATTCATATTGGTTGATGTTATTTAGAATATGAGTCATCTTATCTTCGACCTCAATTATTTGTGGACCATTATAAACCGAATTTAATTATATTATAAAGTAATACTTTCAATCTTTCCTAAAGAGCCCCTCCTCTCCCTTATAAAAGGAGACCACTTCTACTCATTCCTCACACCTCTCAAGCCACTTGGCTCGTCCAAACCCTGCCCAAGTAGGCTCCCCACATCCCTCTCCTCCTCCTTGAAGCTTACCCTTAGGCAGAAAGAATTTAAAGAAGTCCTTTGGTTCCAACCAATGTGAGTTACCTAAATTAAAGGTAACGATTTCTCTTAAATTATTTTAATTTATTTTGCTTCTCCAACCCCCAAACTCTTTTTATTTCCTTTCTTTTGTAACAAAAAAAGTATCCTCAATATACTAGGATGTTTTTATAAGAAGGATTCGAACTACACATACACACACCTCCATCTAATGGATGACGAACATAATGTTTCTGTGAATGGAAAACTAACGCCTCACGAAATGATGATTGTTCAAATACATCTTACCGCCTCTCATGGTGGCCATTATGATGGCACTGTAATTAAGTGTGATATTAATGATACATATTTTATATATAACCTTCTGTAATTCCATTTTATTTCATACCATTATTCATTTTATGTTGTATATACGTACGATAATTTCATTTGAGGAAGTGCGGACTACCGCCCCCTTAAAATTATATGACTCGTTCATACCACACATGAAACGTATAAAGAATGGTGTTAATGAACATAATTAACATATATAAAATATTATATTATACTGAAATAATAATATACCTATGTATCATTTGGATTCAATTCTTTTAAAATGAAAAATTAAATGAAAGTAGCGTTCGTGCGTACGTACGGACTACCGTCTCCACGAACACAATGAGATCCATCCTCCATCGTATCCATTCAAGTCTTATTCTCATTTTAGGGATAAAAATAATGTTAATATTATTCTGATTATGAATAAGATATAATATATCCATTACAAACATGTCTTACGTAACCAAACATTTAAGAAGAACGAATCGATTATCACCCGAAACGACGATAATACTAAGATATTATTAATAAAGCAATGTTAAAAGATCATATATGATATCATATTGATGTATATGATTATTGTATAATTTAATAAATGTTTTAATTATTATACAGGAGGTTAACATACCATCTACTAAGGGAAAGTTCAAGGTAAGGGATTTTCTTATCTCACTTTCAATTCCGTGAGATTTCCATTGTTCGGGACTAAATTATTGAAAGTGGTGTATTGTGTACTACCATTTGATATATATTATCATGATTATCTTTATATTAATTCTATTATGTAAATAATTTGGTGATTATTAACTTTTGGCCATATGACTCAGTTGATTAATGTGGTAAGGGGTTTCTTATCTCACTTTTAATTCTGTGAGAATTTCATTGATCACCACTTAATTATTGCATGTGGTGTATGTGTACTACCCATGATCGTATTCATTGTGTAATATACTTTAATTTATGGGTATTTACATCATCATGGTATGATACTTCTTTCATGGGTGTATGTTTCGTATGTTACCTAATCGATAAGGGAATTTGAGATTTCAATTTCCACTCATTTGGCTTTACGCATATTTCATTGATTATATTTTACTCCAAGATTATGTGTGGAATCACTATTCATTTGATTATGTCTTAATTTCCACTCCCCTTTCTGTGGATATACTTTTTATACACATAAGCACTCCATTGATAAATTCTCAAGTGATCGGTATGAACTTGATAAGAGTAATTTTAACTCAATCTCCATTTGTTGAGTTAAATATCCAATTCATTGGTGTTGTTTTTACAAGAATATGTGTGAATTTCATCTGATTTATTTACACTAAATATCCAGTCATATTGAGTGTATTTATATTTTTCACACGTAATTATGTCATTGATTTGTCCTTAACCTAAGGATACGACCTTTATGAGAGATTTCATCTCAATTTACATTCCATTGAGACTTCTTTGTTGATACACACCAAATCAGTTTTAGGTGGTGTATATAATGTACTTTGACATAGTATATCATGAATCCCTTTATTCTCATGATATTAAAATGTTTTGATTACCTCAATTATTTGTATTCAAGTCTCTCTCTTTTGGTTAGAAACTCTAACTAAGATACCATTTTTAAATGTTTTAAAGACTTATTCTTCAAAATCTTGCTCATTAATGTCCATGTTTTAAAAAATGGTTTTAAGGATTTATTTATATGGACATTGAAGTTTTAAAATTAAAACTCCTTTTAAAAGCGTCAATGTGGTATGGGACACTTTGATTCAAAAATCTATTTTTAAATGGCTTCTTGACAAATAGTGTGACTTTTAAATGTTTCCAAGAAAAGGGGATATTTCTCTAAAATAGTTTTGATGATTATTTTCACCTATGTCAACATCCTTCATTATTCTTGATTGAGGTCATTGTGATACAATACAATCTTCCATATTGTATCGAATGAGTTATGTTTGACTGTGGATGTGCTATTTTTATACCATTCATGGTTTGTGGTAAAAGTATTGACATTTCGTATGCTAGTTTTAATACGAATGTTTATGTTATGTTTAAACCTGTTCATATGAGGAATGCATTGGAATTAATAAGTGACGGGTGGAGACCGATATAGCTCCTCGATGCATCGGTAGGTCTCATGAGACAAACTAGTGTCTTGGCACAAGGCCTTGGAAAAATCTTATTTGTAGTCTTGGCACGAGGCCTTGGCTATGTGGTTATAATAGTCTGGCATTATGCATTCCATCATTATGAAAGTGGATATTGATATTGGATGTGATCATTAGACTAGTAGAATATCCATGTGAGTAAGTAAATGGCATTATTTTATTTTACCTTTTCCATTTTATGCTGAAGTTCAAGTTTAAAAGGCTTTTGTTTTAGTTATAAATTGCCTTAAGTGTTTATGCTTATTTATGAAAGATTCTGCTATAATGTTATCCTTACCGAGCATCTGAGCTCACCCCTTTCAATGTTTTATTTTTTTCCCAGGATTATGAACAAGTAATTTATGAATGACCTGCAGGGATAGTATGAGGGGATATGAATACAAGATGTTTTTTTTATGATGTAATGTAAAAATTTATAAATGTATCTAATTATTCCAAGGCTACTAAACTAATCGGTCTTTCGAGACTTGATCTTTCTCGTGATCTTTCAAATGTTATGTAATAATGCACCGACTCTAGGTAATTAGGGTCGGGGCGTTACAGTTGGTATTAGAGGAAGTTTAGTACAAATCTTGGTAGCTATATTTAGATAAACTCTGATTAGAGCACGTAGACCTAAGATGAACTTTGAGGATTAGTATAAAAGAACTTCCTAGAATTTTGGTATTGTAGAGATTTTGTGAGTTTTCCGAGCAATACATCCCTGTCTGGATACGAGCAGGTAGAGGCGGCTCTGGCACAGATGTACATAGGGGTAAAACCCGAAAACACCGCTTTGAGCTAGACTCGAACGGGAACTGGTGCACAACAACGGGCCTTGCTGCACTCTTGGTTACGACACTCCCAGGGGATATGCTTAGGATAATTTACATTTTCTTTACAAACCGATTTAAGTAATATATACATAAGATGAGAGTAAATGACCTTGGTTAATCCTAATATGTTTCAAATTGAGAATATGGTGACATTTTAATCTCTAAATGATTTTACGACTACTATTTCTCACACAATGATTTCTGGTTTTAGTCAATGGCTGGATTCCAAGGAAGTCATAGTGACTTTGAGAATGATGTACAAGGTGGGAACAGTGGTGGCGATGAGCAACAAAATGGAATGTTGATAGGCGTAAAAGATATCGTCTTTATGCCAAATCAGTTTTCCAAAAATATGATCAACAACATATATATTAACCAACTCCCAGACTCAACAAGGAAGAGAAAGGTGATAAATGATAAGATCTCCAGCAATGGAGACAATGGAGAAAAGAAACCTCAATTTTCATCATGCAGGAAATGTGAAAAGAGACACCCAGGAAAGTGTCTCAATGGGACAACAAAATGTTTTACGTGCAGGAAGGAAGGACATAAAGTGATTAATTGACGAAGAAAAATGAAGAGTACTATGGAAGAAGATAAAAATGGTCCCAAGAGTCTATTTACAGTCATTTGCCGTAAATGTAGGGGACCTGGCCATTACCCGAGTGAATGTCCTATTCTATAGGATATTTTCTTGGTCAAAGAAGAAGCTCTGTGGAAATAAATGGTTGGAGAAAAATTTAAAAAGTATTAGCACTCCTTGTTGATGGGTTTACTTTGGAATAATTTTCACTTGTATTTGTAACCCCGCAGTTTTCCATGTGAGAATGATATTTGAGGAAGAATTGTCTCTTCTCTTGTGGGTATAGGTATAAATAACCATTTGGTTTTATATGATCATTGGGGTTTGAGAAAATGATAAGTTATTATAATTTGGGATGAAAATGCAAAGTATGATATAACATTTGTGGTTAAATTATGTTATTTTGAGGAATTTATCTCATTTTGGTAATATTATAAAATATAGTTTTTGAAAAAGGACAGCACATAGACCGTGTGACAACCCATCACGTCGGACAAAGCTGTGGGAATCGAACCCACAACCAAAGTGCGAATGAGATTTATCGCCTACCACTGGACTACGTGAAGTCCCTGGTTAGTGTGGCTATTTTTTTTGTTAAATGATTTTATTGATCAATAATAAGATGATTTTGGTTCTTATGTCTTATCAAATGAATACCCTTGGTATAGGAAAATTATTTGGTGATTAAGTGATAAATGTTATTTTGGAAGATGTTCGTTTTGTTAGGAACACTATATGCCCAAGGAAAATAAAATACAATGAGGTTTCATTTGTAGAGTAATGGTGTATTTTTATCTACGTTTTTATTGTTGATTTATAGTGATTTGGGTTATTTATGGAAATGATTAACCTATAACAGAGAATATGTGATGATGTTAATTACTTTTAAGTATGCGACTTTAAGAGTATTTGATGTCATTTGGAGATACAATGTAACATGGGAGACTACATAATAAAATTCTTCTATGTTTTGGGTTTCAATATTAGTTTGGATTATATTAAAGGATTGTAAGGACAATTCGTTATTGAATGGTATCTATTTAACTTTGGGGTATTGTTGGTTTAATTTTAGAAATTAAGATTAGTGCATATTTATCTCAATGAATATCCTTTTGGGGGATCATTAGATCATTCACTAACTATTTTGGTTTTTATTAATCTTCAAAGACAATATAAATATATGGTTTATCCTACATGGATCATGTGATTCTAAAGAAGTTTATTCTAGTTCTTCCAGTGTGACCAAGTCTTCTTGAATAATCATCGTTTAAAAAAAAATTGAGTTAGTGGTGGAAATTTATTAAAGAATGAAAATCTACTTAAAATTTAAGTATATCTCATAATGTTCTTAGTCAATATCATAAATGAATTCCTCTTCCTTATGTAATGTAACTTTAAAAAAAATGTTGTCCTAGATGGTACATTAAATCATCACTAATTTATGGATTTGGGATTGTTAGCCTTTTCATAGCCATGTTCTCTACCACTCTCCATCAGATAATTGATGGTTAGATTTCTCTTCCATATCCATATTTTCCTACATGGAACTCTAGTATGTGTTATTTTCGGTAATCTTCATACTTTCCACTCTTTATTTTAAATAGAGGCCTCATTAATTCATTTTTTGATGTGGGATTTCAACTAAGATATTTTGAAATGTCAAAAATGTGTTATCCCAATACCCTATGATTTCTTGGACCGATGGTATTTCAAATCATCATAGATTGATGAGTTTAAGGACCTCAATTTTATACTTGTTTGTGATTGATGACCTCAATCACTACCTATAAATATTTACGTTTTTCCTCCAATTATATGTCTCTAATTGCCACCAATGTTCTCCTAATCGAGTTCATAATTTGGTGGTGACCCTTTCATTTCTCTTTTCCTTATATTAAGACTAAATTTTAGTAACCCAATTTCTGATGTGGGTTTTCCCACAAATATATTTTCTACTTTCAACCTTTTATTTTCGAAGAACAATTTAAAATTGCGAGGACGCAATTTATTGAAGGAGGGGAGAATGTAACACCCCAGGATTTCATAGTGTGTTATTTCTTAAAAGAAATTCAATAACTTGCACTACACGCAACACCGAGTTCAATCACACCATGACGTACAAAAAAAAAGCCATTAAAAGAGGTTATGAATAGTATTAACTACATTTTGAACTTTATATAATCCTTATAATTTTAGAATCCCTATTTTGAGTTTCTTAGTCATAATACAAGAACAGATTCATTTTCAGTATTGCACTTTTATCAACTTTTAATAGTGAAACCTTTTTAAATAAAATATTTTAAACTATCTGAATAAATTGGGACATAAAAAAATTTAAAATGAAACATCCCAAGCTTCCACGGTACGCTTTCCTTTGAATAAAATAGTAGCGTGTGTTGTACACAACCTTGAGTTTTAACACACGCCACAACCAATCAAACTAGCCGTTATGAATAGTAATACCTAAATTTTGAAATTATATATATTTTATATTTTAAAATGGACTTCATTTTTGGATTTGGAATATAGAATTTTTCCTAAGGTGAAATTTTGGTACTTTTCGGATAAATTTCATATTTTGAGGAATAGTGAAAATTACTAAATTTTAATTAAAAACAACTTTTTTAATCAAAATAATTAATAGTGATAAATTGTGAATTTGAGTGGTTTTAAAGTATATTTAGAATATGTTTTTACCATTTAATATAATGTTGGTCATTGGACATAATTTTACAATTAAACCGAACATAAACAAGTGTCAATCTTTTGATAGTTATTACCTCTTAAAAACACGCTTTTTGTTTTGACAGCGGGAATTAATTTTAAATTAATTTCTGCCACTTATGTGTTTTTGAATTTAGAAAAATGGATTCCATATTTGGAATCAGGATTTCCAAATTGTGTAAATAGGTAACTTTTATTTTTAGACATTTTGAATAATTACTGTGGTAAATATTTTATTTACCATGGTTAAGGGTAAATCCGGTAAATAAGGGTTAAAAAATAATATTATAATATTACAAAATTACCCTAAAACGTGTCCTAACCTTATTGGTAGACACATAACCGACCATGGGCATCCTTGGGTCGATTTGGGGACCCCTTGGAGCCACTTGTATGTGGTAGGGACACATTATATTAATAAAGTTAAAATAAAAATAAAAATGGCATAAGCTTACATCTTTTAGAAGAACAATTTTTACATAGGGTTATAAATGTTGGATTTTCGATTATAAATATTAATTAGAAATCTAAAAAGATTTCCTACATAATGATATTTTATTTATAATTTTTATACATCAAATAATTTCAATTATTAATGACACAATAATGATGCAATGTTTACCTCATTAATAAAGCATTTAAATAAATAAGATTATAATGATTAAAATATTATCTAAAACCTGTCCAATTCTTATTGGTTGATGTTATTTATAATATGAGTCATCTTATCTTCGACCTCAATTATTTTTGGACCATTATAAACCGAATTTAATTATATTATAAAGTAATACTTTCACTCTTTCCTAAAGAGCCCCTCCTCTCCCTTATAAAAGGAGACCACTTCTACTCATTCCTCACATCTCTAAAGCCACTTGGATCTTCCAAATCCTGCCCAAATAAGCTCCCCACATCAGTCTCCTCCTCCTTGAAGCTTCCCCTTAGCTAGAAAGAATTTCAAGAAGTCCTTTGGTTCCAACCAAAGTGAGTTACCTAAATTAAAGGTAACGATTTCTCTTAAATTATTTTCATTTATTTTGCTTCTCCAACCCCCAAACTCTTTTTATTTCCTTTCTTTTGTAACAAAAAAAGTATCCTCAATATACTAGGATGTTTTTATAAGAAGGATTAGAACTACACATACACACACCTCCATCTAATGGATGATGAACATAATGTTTCTGTGAATGGCAAACTAACGCCTCACGAAACGATGATTGTTCAAATACATCTTACCGCCTCTCATGGTGGCCATTATGATGGCACTATAATTAATTTTGATATTAATGATACATATTTTATATATAACCTTATGTAATTCCATTTTATTTCATACCATTATTCGTTTCATGTTGTATATACGTACGATAATTTCATTTGAGGAAGTGCAGACTACCGCCCCCTTAAAATGATATGAATCGTTCATACCACACATGGAACGTATAAAGAATGGTGTTAATGAACATAAGTAACATATATAAAATTTTATATTATACTGGAATAATAATATACCTATGTATCATTTGGATTCAATTCTTTTAAAATGAAAATTAAATGGAAGTAGCGTTCGTGCGTACGTACAGACTACCGTCTCCACGAACACGATGAGATCCATCCTCCATCGTATCCATTCAAGTATTATTCTAATTTTAGGGATAAAAATAATGTTAATATCATTATGATTATGAATAAGATATAATATATCCATTACAAACATGTCTTACGTAACCAAACATTTAAGAAGAACGAATCGATTATCACCCGAAACAACGATAATACTAAGATATTATTAATAAAGCAATGTTAAAAGATCATATATGATATTATATTGATGTATATTATTATTGTATAATTTAATAAATGTTTTAATTATTATACAGGAGGTTAACATACCATCGACTAAGGGAAAGTTCAAGGTAAGGGATTTTCTTATCTCACTTTCAATTCCGTGAGATTTCCATTGTTCGGGACTAAATTATTGAAAGTGGTGTATTGTGTACTACCATTTGATATATATTATCATGATTCTCTTTATATTCATTCTATTCTATAAATAATTTGGTGATTATTAACTTTTGGCCATACGACTCAGTTGATTAATGTGGTAAGGGGTTTCTTATCTCACTTTTAATTCTGTGAGAATTCCATTGATCACCACTTAATTATTGCATGTGGTGTATGTGTACTGCCCATGATCGTATTCATTGTGTAATATACTTTAATTTATGGGTATTTACATCATCATGGTATGATACTTCTTTCATGGGTGTATGTTTCATAAGTTACCTAATCGATAAGGGAATTTGAGATTTCAATTTCCACTCATTTGGCTTTACGCATATTTCATTGATTATATTACTCCAAGATTATGTGTGGAATCTCTATTCATTTGATTATGTCTTAATTTACACTCCCCTTTCTGTGGATATACTTTTGATACACATAAGCACTCCATTGATAAATTCTCAAGTGATCGGTATGAACTTGATAAGAGTAATTTTAACTCAATCTCCATTTGTTGAGTTAAATATCCAATTCATTGGTGTTGTTTTTACAAGAATATGTGTGAATTTCATTTGATTGATTTACACTAAATATCCAGTAATATTGAGTGTATTTATATTTTTCACAAGTAATTATGTCATTGATTTATCCTTAACCTAAGGATACGACCTTTATGAGAGATTTCATCTCAATTTACATTCCATTGAGACTTCTTTATTGATACACACCAAATCAGTTTTAGGTGGTGTATATAATGTACTTTGACATAGTATATCATGAATCCCTTTATTCTCATGATATTAAAAAGTTTTGATTACCTCAATTATTTGTATTCAAGTCTCTCTCTTTTGGTTAGAAACTCTAACTAAGATACCATTTTTAAATGTTTTAAAGACTTATTCTTCTAAATCTTGCTCATTAATGTCCATGTTTCAAAAAATGGTTTTAAGAATTTATTTATATGGACATTAAAGTTTTAAAATTAAAACTCCTTTTAAAAGCTTCAATGTGGTATGGGACACTTTGATTCAAAAATATATTTTTAAATGGCTTCTTGACAAATAGTGTGACTTTTAAATGTTTCCAAGAAAAGGGGGATATTTCTCTCAAATATTTTTGATGATTATTTTCATCTATGTCAACATCCTTCATTATTCTTGATTGAGGTCAATGTGATACAATACAATCTTCCATATTGTATCGAATGAGTTATGTTTGACTGTGGATGTGCTATTTTTATACCATTCATGGGTTGTGGTAAAAGTATTGACATTTCGTATGCTAGTTTTAATACGAATGTTTATGTTATGTTTAAACCTGTTCATATGAGGAATGCATTGGACTTAATAAGTGACGGGTGGAGCCCGCTATAGCTCCTCGATGCATCGGTAGGTCTCATGAGACAAACTAGTGTCTTGGCACAAGGCCTTGGCAAAATCTTATTTGTAGTCTTGGCACGAGGCCTTGGCTATGTGGTTATAATAGTCTGGCATTATGCATTCCATCATTATGAAAGTGGATATTGATATTGCATGTGATCATTCGACTAGTAGAATATCCATGTGAGTAAGTAAATGGAATTATTTCATTTTACCTTTTCCATTTTATGCTGAAGTTCAAGTTTAAAAGGATTTTGTTTTAGTTATAAATTGCCTTAAGTGTTTATGCTTATTTATGAAAGCTTCTGCTATAATGTTATCCTTACTGAGCATCTGAGCTCACCCCTTTCAATGTTTTATTTTTTTCCCAGGATTATGAAGAAGTAATTTATGAATGACCTGCAGGGATAGTATGAGGGGATATGAAGACAAGATGTTTTTTTTATGATATAATGTAAAAATTTATGGATGTATCTAGTTATTACAAGGCTACTAAACTAATCGGTCTTTCGAGACTTGATCTTTCTCGTGATCATGCCAATGTTATGTAATAATGCACCGACTCTAGGTAATTAGGGTCGAGGCGTTACATTTCTTCTCCCCTTCCTATCTTGATTTCTCGAACTGAGAATCAAGATTGGTTGTGTGATGTGACGATCTTAGTGGAATCATTCTAGATTATGAGAAACTATTTCCATAATGACTTTGTTAGGTGAATCACCTTGGAGTTCGGAGGAATGCTTATGCATGGAAGGAATTATATTTTTGAGTGTTCTGTTTCTAGGCGAGACTGGTGTTTGATCCGATACATCGATCATGCACTGCAAGAATTTGAGAATTGTTCATGTTGATCTAGGAAGGTGAGTAGTGGGTGGATTGACATGGGTCCAGCCTTGTTCTCACTAACTTTCTTTTTCTGTGTTTTGGTGTCTTTTGTTTGTTCTGTGTCTTGTGTTGTGTCTGTGCCTGTTTTCTTTTCTTGGTTTTTTCTTGTGTCTCTTTGTTTTTTCACTTTTCCATCTCTGTTTCTCCTTCGTTAGTTCACTATTCCACATCCACTATGCTCTCCAGCACTGATTAGTAATTTCTTAGGAGTGTGTTTTTGTGTTTTCAATGTATTTTAAAAATTCAGAAAGATTTTCGGAACATACCACTTAGGCTCTCGACACTGCTTCCTTGAGAGTGACCCCGAGGTTAGCCACTATGCTATATCATGGGTCTTTATAAATGTAAACTTGACCGTCCTCGCGACAAGGACCCTCGGCATAAAACATTATTAATTAATCACTAACATATAAATAATGATAGATAGATTGGAATACCCTTCTATGAAATAATAACCAATAATCACAAAATTCCAATGGATTATGAAATCAAGATTTACTACCAAGGATATCATGAAACGAATTCATCAACCCTCTATCACAAGAGACTTGTAACAAGAGGCCATGGATTCTAAATAATAATGACATATGAAAACTCACCAAAATAAATACTATGAGGTAACTATGGTTTATGAGTGATGAAAGGAATCAATCATTGTATAAGGTTCACTTTTAATTTAAAAAAATCCAATAGGTGATTTAATAGTGTTAATGTGAGAGGAATACTACATTTCTATGAGGATCATTCAATGGATATTTATGAACCACTTCATACAAAGCATTTATACCACCGTAAATCATAGATCATTTCACTATAAGAATACGAATTGACAAGAACCATGGCATAATGGTTTCACTGTGAGCAGTTTTCTTGCTAACCCAATATATGCCTTAATCATCATAGGCATAACTCATCTGACCCTATTGTTTTTCCCATTTATCTCAAAAAATCCCCATAATATAATGTTCTATAGAATATGATATTTTATAAAATGACATGAAAAATAATTATTTCAACATTACTCATATCCTACAAAGATTTCACTGAAGAGAGAACATTATAAAATAAGTTCCTCCATGAAATAATCTACCACAATATTATAATAATATATATATAATGTCAATATAAATCATTAATTCTACAATCCTATAATTACAACTTTTCCACCATTCCCATATCTAGACAATGAATAAACTAAGAATCTTGAATGGAATAATAGGATCTCTTTAATTCTATTTTCCTCTAAATGAAATGTTTTATAACTAATTTCCATCAATTAACCTTCATATTTTCATACAACACATATAACATCCTAAAAACTGAATGTATATGACTAATAAAATTAATAAATTGGCATGAAACACTGGTCAAATATAGATAATCACTAATAGTTATTTTACAGATCAAAATTATTAGAAAAATATCTTAATAAAATATTACATGTTTAAACGGTCAAAATATTTTTAATATTTTTATATTCCTAATTAATATTCATTAGTTAAAATTTATGTTAGATATGAGATCCAATAACGTCATTCATTGAATATTGTGTAAAATTGATCATGAAACCTCACTAACTGGTACCCAAACCAACACAACACATACCCTAAGGGAGTTGCCAATCCCCACAGGATAACTACTACAAACCGAGAATCAAAAGGAACAAAATGGAATGATTTATACCAACCCGATGAAGAAAACATGGAAAATATATAAATGGTAGATAAATACAATGGAAGAAAATCAGAATAAATAAGTAGTCCACAACTAAATGAAGACATAAAAAAATGATACAACTCAAAATAGGTAAAACAATTCACGGTATGAGTCCAACCACAAAGGAAAAACCCTAAAAAGAGAAAAAAGAACTCCATGTGATAAGTGAACGATTTCCCATTATCAGATCAGCATCCACCCAACTCAGATGACACAAATATCACCACCTCACTTCAACACCTTTCCTTTCACTAAATCAAATGTCATAACAAGGTATATACACCACCAAACGGGTTCATAGGGTGTGATCTAATTGGATTTGAAGGATATCACTTAATTTTTCCTAAATAATTCTCTAAATAATAATCCCAACATAACCAACTTTAAAGGGAAAAAATGAATGATAACTAGTTTATATGATTTTATTTCAAAATCATTGAAAGAAATTTCCCCTTTTCCATAGTTCTAAATAATACAAGTAAAATAGTTTCAAAGAATATCAAATTTATAAACGTAGTTCAAAATATGTACACCATATCATATCATATTTAAAATAGTACAAACGAATAGCACATGTAACATCATGCCAAGAATAACTACAATCCAGGATTTCTAGAACACTTGTATATAGACATAGAAAATTACACTCATCATGCCCATTGATATATTAATTGAATGTAAGAAGTATATGAACAAACCAGTAAGTTAACCTGCTGATAGATTTTGTCAATTCCACATTACAATAGAAATAGGGAGTATAGGAAGACCCTATGAGTGGCCCCCGATATTATCAACAGGTGGGGCCTATTACTACGACTTCCACCGAAGTATACAAGGAATCCCATTTTCAATGCTTTCTAAATCATTTATACAAAATAATACATGGAAAACCATTTAATAAATAACTTTTACTTGATTAGAAAATACCATTTCTTTTAATAAATAAGGGTAAAACTATCATTTCTAAAAAAAATATGACATGCAAATATAAATAGATTATTTATGCTATTTTATTTATAAAAAAAGTAATCAAAACTAGAGAAATCATGATTCATGCATTATAGGATAGATATGAAACCATCTTCCTCAACTCGAGTCACACATGACCAAAACAAAAATCCACCCAGAAGGATGGAATGAAAAGACAACACTAGAGGACCTTGAATTTATTCCATATCATAGAATCAATTTAGTAAGAATTTTATTTAGCAGAGAAGATAAATTACACATACATCAAAGAACTCATATGATGTACCATACAAAAATAATGGGTATCCTGTGAATTGATATCACAAAAAAATTAATTGATATGACTAAAAATAAAAGCACTTCAATATCAACCAATCCATAAACACATCGAAACAGTGATACCGTGATCAATATAAATGAAGATGTAGAAATATTTTTTAATTGGAGAGATAAAATGCAACCATAATTAAGTCCAATCCCTAAAACAACAATCCTGAAGGATAGGAGGTATCCAAAATAACCCTATAGAGCTCTTAGTTTTCAAGAGAGAATCCTACATGTTGAATGAAAAATAGAATAAAGAGTGCTTGGTTTAACCTAATGGGATGAACTATTTATGACTCAAACCCCGACTTTATGGAATTAAAAACCTATTACATAAGTACACTAAAAAACATATTGCCTTGGGTTAAAATCCCACCTGATTATTTTAGGGAGTATAAGTATATAATAATATGAAAAAATAAATTAATTGCATAAAAATGAAATTTAAATAATTAATGCTTCTTATGAAATAAATTGATTTCTCATATTTTTCCTGGAAAAAATGTTATACCATAAATTTCTCTTGTGGTGTAAGAAAGTATTGAAGAATTCATAGAACCAGAATCTATAGTAACTCTAAAAAATCATTCCAAAACCCTATAAATCATTTTTCACATTTATGCACAGACACCATTAATTTTAAAAAAATTAAATCCTTTAATATTATGTCATTTTTTTGGGAATGCACTCCCTATAAGTAAAATAAAAAAACCCACCAACAAAAAATAATAGAGACAATAAGTACCTCGAAGAATGTAAAATGATATTATAAACTCCCTACCAGAAGAATTTTGATCTCTAAGACACCATGTGGATGAATGGTGATCTAGAAAGAGCTAAGGCCACTACTCCCTCATTGAAATTTGATTCTCTAATGTATCATGAGAATCTGATCCAATTTTCCATAATACTCTTAATAATGGGATAGAATTCCCATGAAAAGTTTTATTTTGAGAATCAATATTATCCATTGTATTATCTACAAATGAAATGTATGGCTCAAACTCAATCTATTCCCAACTCAGAACCTGTTATGGGTTAATATGATACATCTTAAGCATAGATATGTGAAAAAATAATGAAAAAATATTCATAAATATTGTAATGTCTACTGATAAGAAACCTTCTCAATTTTCTTTGTGACCTCAAACGGTCTAGTATATCTCAGATCCACCATTCTCCATTTTCCATGATGTTGGTGACCAAACCAAGGAGAAACATCCAAGAAAAACCATTAAAAAATATAAAAATTTAAAGGGAGACATTGATTATCAACATAAAATTTATTATGACTCAAATATATAACTAAAAACTGACCTATTTACTGAATCCTCACTAAAATAACATTAATGAGACTTAGTCCCGTAATAGAGGCCTCTCCACCTCCACTCAAAAAGGGGTAATATTCTTGGGTATCCATATAATTCCCCAAAGGGATTCAATCCAACCGATGGCTATAAATTTTTGTTATAAATTAACTCAAACCGCCCTATATATCTATCCCACAATCCACCAAAATCCATGATGCAAGAATATAGAATATCCTAGAAGAACTAAAAAGCACACTCCTTCGGACCATATTTTTTTCACAGAAAGATATACTCAACTGGACATGAGTCCCTATTACATCTTAGATATTATTCCATAACTCAAAGGTAAACCTAGGATACCTATCTAAAACAACATCATCGAGAACCCCATGTAACCTGATAACTACTTATATATATAGCTTACCTAGATCATTTAATTTAGTGGTGTACCTGCTAGGAATGAAATGATACAATTTCATCAACTGAACAATCAAACCCGAAACCATATTTTTCCCTTAGAGAGTCCACGTTAATCCAACAATAATTTTCCATGATACCTTTTCCCATTTACAAACTGAAACTATAAGAGGATAGAGAAAAAAATAAGGTTTCAGATGCTCTTCATTTATCTATTTTCTAGTGTATAAATGCGGCACACAATATTCAATGTCATGATTTATACCCAACCACTTGAATTTACATCTCATTTCATAATAAATATTCAAATTTATAGAACTAATGTACCATAATTATCTTTGAAATGAAAAAAAACCAAACTTCTCTCAAATGAAGGGAATACAAACTAAAATCCATAGTAAAGAATATTATTTTAATAGAGAGACCAAACAGAAATGGTCTCCACACCATAAAAGGGTTTCTCGAATTCCACTGAACACAATTTTTTATTACTTATCATGAAGACTATATTCAAGAAGATACAATGTTAAATGAACACTGGTCTGAACTATGCTAGAAACAACCTCCTGAGCATCCAAATAGAATTGGGTGAAGATTCCTATAATGTTCCACTCTTTCTTTGATTCTAAAAGATCTTTCAAAGGAAATTCCTAATAAGATCACTTAAAGAAACATTCCTCTTATGTTGGGTGTATGATATTTCAAAGCATAATGTATAAAGGTATTCTATCAAGCACCACTATCTGAGATGCAATTATTTATGGGAAAATATACAGTTCAAAATATTATTGTTATAAAAGACTGTGAAAATATCCCCAAAAATATAGTTCAACCAACAATAAAACACATGAATAACTATAGCAAGATACAAACCATTAATGTGTCAATTATTCTCATGTGACCAATTTTAATGAGAGATATTCGCCACCACATGAGAATATTTCATAAGAAATCAACCCATACCAGCACTAAAAGCATGAAAATATACCGCATAACCCTTACCAGGACCATGTAAGATCATAATCTAAGACAATTCCAAAATCCATATTTAGATATGCTACTTTTTCCTTGTAAGACATCGAATTATATCATGGAATATTTTCAGATCCAGGTGTTGAGATGGTGCATGATTCTGATTCCTGATGCACAAAAAATTAATTATACAAATAAAATATATCACGCACACATAGGTTTTTAGAAATGATGGAATATATCTTTAGTGGAGTCTCAAATTTAAAATATGAGACTATGGTTTAATATGGGGCACTATAATTACACTATTCATAACCTAAAGTTGGTCAACATGAGACATTTGTAGTGGTGTGCATTGGTGTAAGAATTTAATTAAATAAACAATTAAATTATTTATTTGAAATTAAAAAACCTAAAATGAATTTTTCACTATAAATATAATGTTATGGATAAATTATAGGGTTGACCACATAACTCTGGGATAATTGAGAGGAGGTTCTACCAGCCATTCTAGAAAAATCAACATCAGA
The DNA here is from genome assembly GCA_963277665.1 of Viscum album. NCBI lineage: Eukaryota > Viridiplantae > Streptophyta > Magnoliopsida > Santalales > Viscaceae > Viscum > Viscum album. The sequence goes on from OY728135.1 coordinate 1,002,041,162, forward strand.
TGAAAAATGGACATTGAATCAAGGTGAATCAAGGTGCAATAAACGCAATAGATATTCCCCATAAATAGTGAATGCATTCTTCACTAATGAAAAATCTAATCTCAAGTGAGGAATTATCATTTTTAGATTACTCCCTCATAATTAAATGTTTTGATCATGATCAAAACCTTATTTCTTGATATGTGTTTAAATAAATCTTTTGTATGAGCCCATGTATTGAATTTCAATTTTTTAATAAATTTATCCCCAGTGTGCGATGTTTCTCACCTTAGATATCCCCAATATATATATATATATATTTTACAAAAATAGTTTTAAAATAACTTTTTTACCTTTGTTTTTTATTTCCCATCATCTTTCTTTATGTTATTTTCCATTAGCCTATTGGGCCAAAATTCGACATTTCTAGGTGTGTTTGAGTGTGATCGAACCCCCAAATTCCCAATAGATAATCATGTGATGGATGGTTTGATGATCTAAGTATGTATTGAGTAGTTTTTTGGTATGGTGGTGACTCCACCATTGATCAGGGATCTGGAGAGACTATGCGAGGTGCCATGAGTTATGGGTAACATGTATGCCTTCAGATGAAAGGATCAAGATTTGACTTCCAAACACTAGAGGGCCCAAATTGATGACGAGAGGATGTTACAACCAGTTTCATGTTGTTGATAGTTGAGAATTTTAGTGGAAATGGTGGATCAATTATCTATTTAATAGATCTAAAGATTATGTGGAAACTAGAGTACATGAAATATAGTCTTATGAACACATGTTGCATAGTGACATAACTGCAGCAGCTAGTTTTTTGAGGTGAATTAAATATCACACAATATGTGGGACCCCCACACCATGTTACTCAATGATAGTGACCTCAAATTTACTTCGAGAGTACATGAACATGTAAATGACTAGTTAAACACCATACACAAGAACATAATCAGTGTAAATGGCCATGAATATGAGGACACGACTCAGATCTGGGTGGATGAGATACTCTATGCAGTCCCCTTACATGCCACATAAGGATACATGGCTAGAAAGCCATGTAATGGTGAGGACATGGTCAGGAAATGGGTAGGGTCCACATGTCATGTACTTCATTTTTTAGGAAACTTCTAGCTCTCATATCTCATTTGTTTGAGCTCATATTTTTGCAAGTGAGAAGCATATCCGGAGTTTTTTTCTATGCAGAACATGATGGTGTCCTTATATGTATAGTTTTAGTTATGATATATGATTTTTTGAGTTTTATTCTTATTGAAGAGATAATTAATGATGACCTTGACCAGGAAGGATCATCTATATAGTGAAATCCCCTGACAAACTAGGTAATGGGTCCTCTACCTATCTACTGAGTGGAACCCTTCTACTGGGATAGTGTATGGATCCTCCACCTATAGAGTGGAACCCCCATAATGGACTAGGGTGCGGGTCCTATACCTATCCATAGAGGGGAAACCATTTATTAGATCATAGAATGTGTCCTCTATATAAATATTGGAACCCCCTAATGGACTTGGGCATGTGTCCTATACCTATCCATAGAGTGAAACGTCTTACTATGAAAGGGAATAGGTCCTCTACCTATAGAGTAGAAACCCCATGAATTATGGAGTTGGTATTGGGGTAGTTGTGGGTATGTTTTCACTAACTAGGAAATCCCCGGTGGGTTAGGTTCTGAAACAATTTTTGTTCATTGAAAGAAGAATGAATTTTTCCATTAAACAAGAATTTCATCCATTTCATGGTAATAAAAATAAAAGATGAAGAAAAATTTGAGAAATAATTGATGAAAATTATGTAGAATACAGAAATATTAAGGAATAACTTACTCTCAATGACTATCTCAATCCAATTTTTAATTATTTTTCATATCCACTTTTTGGTGAAGTGGGAACCAACAAACTGATAAACTTTTATGCATCATACCCAAAAAATAGATTCAAAATTTAAATTACAAATTTAAAAATTCAAAATTAAAATTGAAAAAAGTTGTTACTACCTCATTCCACATCCTTGGCACTTTGTCACACCGGATTACCAACGAGGAGATCTCTAGAATCCAACTTTGTCTTCATAAAATTTCCATCATCATAATCGAAAAAGCACACAAACAGAACACCACAGATAACCAGAACCCTAAAATCAATGAACATCATTAAGAAAGAATGTACCAGCACCAATGTAGAAGATTACAAAAGATCACCACATCCATTAATACTACAAAGATAATCCTCTCCACAATCCATCATGAAGATGATTCACTTTGGGATCCTAGAGATAGGGATGAAACCACCATAGAGAAGCACCTCATGAAATTCCATTGTATGCTTGAACTCACATCCCAAACTCAAAGGGATGCACCATGAAAATTTTATTGGGAGAATATTGGTGGAAACTATGATCCAGAGAAGAAAATATAGAAAACAAAGGCCTCAATAGTGAAATTTCGACAACCACCATGACCATCAAACCCAAAATTCATGGCCACCACAAGGCGAAGAACACCCAAAGTCCAAGGTCAATGTCATGGAAGAATAATGAATTGAACCATCCAAAACCAAGAATAAACAAGGAATCATCATCATCGTCGACAATACCACCATTTGGAAGAATCTTTCAAAAGATCACAACTCCATCACCACAAAAACATAATAGTCATCATCAAAAAAATTAAAATAGAACATTGAAACAGAACCATAGAAACAAAAAGAAAAAAATGAACAGAAAGAAAGAGGGGAAATAACCTCAGATCCATAATGGAATGATGGGGAGAGGAACAAATCTAGCTAATCCAAATCTCCAGAACAACGCTCCACCATCAATATCCGATGTCTCCATCGAAACCATCACACTTGACCAATATTGGGCTAAGAACAACAGGGGAGGTGAAAAGGGAACAAGAGGAGGGAGTTTAAAACATTGGTTGTAGAATTCCACACAATGAAATAACATAATCTAGAAAACCCTCGAGATGGGAAGGAGGATAAAGAAGGAAGAACCCGAGAGATTAGAAAAGGAGAAGGAAGCTCGGACAAATGAGGCTTTAGAGGAAACCCTAATGCTCATCAATATAGATAAGGGAGAGCACTGACAGATGATGGATGGACTATCATGTTGACCCTACCATTCCATTAATTTACTAAATAAATTAAAATAAAGGCATGTTGGTCACAGATTCCAAATCTCAATGACATTCCATTGCTCCTCCCATGAAAATACATCCTTCACCTTCTAAAAATAAACTGATAATCCAAACAAATAAATAAAATTCCCCAATAACTTCACTTCATGGAACCATAAGGTATATTTAAAAATAATATATTACATATGGATACTCCGAAATATTTCAAAAAAAATGAGATAGTGCTTGTGATGATGCTCAGATATCAAATAAACCAAAATATTATCAGTGAACACTACCAAAAACGTTTCAAAGTATTTATGAAATATCTTGTTCAGAAAAGAAATAAAAACTATTAGATCATTCGATAGGAAAAAAGGAATTAAAATATATTCATAATGTCCATACCTTCCCATAAAATGTGTATTCAAGATATAAGACCCCTGAAATCTGATTTGATAAAATCATGACCAATGATCAAACTTTGAAAACAACTTTTCCCCCTTTAAATAACCAATAAAAATCATCATTTTGGGTCAAATGATAATTATTATTAACCATAACTTAGTTTATCATTCAATAGTTTACAAATAATCAATGTGAACCATAATCCTTCTTGGAAAATATAAATGGTGCTACCCGAAGAGAAACACTAGGTGGAACGTAACCTTTCACCATTAGGTCATCCAATATAATGTTTCTCTCTTTCAGATCCACTAATTCCATTTGATAAGAATGAATCATGATTAGCTGTTTACCCAACACCAGATCGATCATGGAATCCACATCTCTCTTTAGAGGAAGACTGGAAAATTAATCTAGGAAAACATCCTGAAAGAACCAAAAAAACATGGGAAGATCAACAAGAGAATAAACTTCATAATTCTAGTCTACAATCATAGAAAAAATACTCTTGAGAAATCAGAGGAATAATCATTCATGACCAAAAATTAGATCCTTATCTACTTGAAACATGTGATATCTCCCATCAGTAGTAAGGAATAAGATACACTGATTATAACATTCAACCATAGAATTATTAGTGATAATCTAATTCATCCTAGTGATGAAATAAAAAATATCCTGATTGAGAACTAGGAATTCCAAAACTAACATGTCATCTTCCATTGATAACAATTAACATGTTCACCAAAATTAATTCTCTTTTATCTTCGAAATGTTAACTGTACATCATCTATTAAAATAAAAAAAGTTTGGTGTCAACCAAAAAAGTATAAATAAATAACAATGTGTAACCTATATTAAATAATGTAGTTGTGTAAAAAGATGAAATAATGATGGTGCCTTTCAGTATTACTGTACCTATGCCAACCACTATCAGAAAATCATCTAAAACGTGAAGGTGATTCACTCCTACATCATGTCTTTGAATACCTATAGCATTTTTATTATCTAACTATATTGTAGTGAACTTTGGATCTAATGAATCCCAAACCATAATAAGGAGTAGACATCACTTGAAAGATCCTTTACAAATGGCCATTTCTGGCCACAACCATTTCACATCAGTGTAGTCACAAAACAAGAATGCTAGGTGTTCCTAACCTTTGCACACTAATAGTAAGTTAGGGAAATAGTACTATCTATAGCATGTGGTGACATTGAGTTTCTATTATAAGAACCACCTCTATCACCCCTTTAGTGATCAACCAACTTCTTCATCTCACCATACATGGGAATAAAGTAGCCACTGGGTGAATGAAAAGTTCTAGAATATCACACCTTGATAGCCATATACATATCTTCAATAATTACCCTATCTAATATATCATTATATGTTGAAATATTTTGTATGAATACCTATGATTTGGTATCTGGTCGTAAACAATGGAGGTACTTCTGAGACATCAGCTGGTCATTCCTCACTACCTCTAGATTAACATGAACTAGAGTAGTGAACCAATTAGTGTAATATGACACTTATTTCGCTCCATTTTGACAATAGAGGAACTCTAGAGACATTTCTAATATTAGATACTTTAGGAATAACTTATAAAATAAGATGTCCAAGAACCCCTTCTAGTCCAAGCCCACATTCATTTATTCCTATACCATGGCATCCCACCATCACTTTCTTTAACCCTCTTAAATGAACACTATGAACTTCACCATATAATTATCATCTGTATCCAGTAAGTTGAATATCTGGCCTATATTTCTAGCTATTCCTCCACCTCTTGTGGATCATTGAAACCATTAAAATATGGTGGTAGATTTTATAATAACTCCCAAGATCAATACATTTCTCTCCCAGCTCCAGTAGTACTTCAAAAACTATGTTATGGACCTTCAATGTGTTTTTACTATAGCACAAATTACTTTCATGATAGTCTCGATAATATTATCATCCAAAGATAGATTTCCTTGAAGAGTCTCCAATGCACTATCCTATGGAACCCATGGAAGATTACTCGAAGGCATATCAATGCACATAGAAAATAGAATAAACAAGTAAATGATTTGAAACAAAATTTATTCAGAAATAAAACTGTACGAAAAAACAGATATTGATATAAGATCTCAAAACACAAGACAAACATCCCAAAATACAATGGTAACTTGAATCTTATCATGAAAAGAGCTAGCCAGACACTCACAAAAACCAACCTCTTATGTTATAACTATCCTTTCTCCAGTCTACCATCTTCACAAGATTGAGAATAATCAAACTCTAATACCAAACTATGAATAATTGAACTAGATACCATCACAAATTTGTAATTGACATAATAGAATTGATACCTAATGTTCTTTCACAAGCCCCACTGACTAGTGACTAGAACACAGGAATTCGAAACAACTATAGGTAATAAATTCTCCCAAACTAATGTAGAAAACATAAAATATATAAACACTGGATAAAAACCAAATGGATTTAAAAAAGAATAAATTTATATGCCATAACTGAAAGAACATAGTGGAAAAAATACACCCCAAAATTATCTTTACAGACATATAGGTATGCGTATAACCATAAATGAAAAAATACAAAACAAGAAATGACTACTCCATGTGATAAAAGAGCAACATACCACTCTCCCACCCCTAACTACCCAACTTAGCTAACAACAATATCACTATCACACTATTATGTATTTAATTTTCTTACATTAAATAACATAATAGGGCATATTCACCAAAGAAGGGTTGAATAGGGTGTGAGTTAAAATAATTAGTAGGTCCCACCCAAGTGTTTCACAAGAATCCACTATATAACAACACTTAAATTCTAAAATTTAATGAAAACAATGCATTATAAAAAGTTTAGTAGTTTTATATCAAAATAATGGTAAATAATTTCATCTTTTTTCCATTGTTCTAAATAATAGTGGTAAAATAGTTTCAAATAATATCACATATATCAAAGTAGTTCCAAGAAGGTAACACATATCATATCAAATATGAAATAGCACAAACCAAAATCATAGCTAATATCATGCCAAGGATCCTATAGTTTATGTCATCTAGAACACTCATACCTAGACATATACAATCATGTGCATCAAGACCCTAGACATATGCACCTAATCTTGGTGGAAATAGAACACCCTAGAAAGTGAAACCTATAATAGTATTGATCAAGTCCCTAGAACAATAATACTACGGGGTAGAGGAAAACCCAATGAGTGGACCCCAAGTCAGTATCAATGAAAGACGATTATTACGACACCATCCACCCATGTACCCAAGGCTTTCCATATTCTATGTTTTCTAAATCATTTCATCCAAAATATTCATTGAAAAACATTTCATAAATCATTTTTTCAATGAAATTAAAATACCATTTTCTTTTACAAAAAAAGTGGAAAACCATTTTTTCACAAAAATCTTTTCACTCACACACACAAATAAATAAATAATTCCATTTTCTTAATTTTTTTTACCAAACCCAAATAATCAAGGTTCATCTATCATAGGATAGATATGGAATCACCTACCCAACTCAACAGATAAGATAAATGGAACATACCTAAAGGAAATAAAATGCCACATAAAAACAAATAGAAGGTACAAAACCTATAAAATATCTAGAAATAGAACTAGAATATATCCATAAGAACATCACCATAAGGTCAAAGGATCCATAAATAAATCACAAAAATTATGTTGTGATCAATTTCAATTAATAAGAAGAAAGATTTATTATGAGGAGAGATTCCACACAACCATAATAGAGATCAATCACCAAACGAAATGATATATAAGTAGTGTAATTATCCAAAATTTCCTTAGATAGATATTAGGTCTGAATATAGAATCCTTTATATCGAATTAAAAACAAAATATGCATCACACAATTTAACCTATAGAGTTGATGTATTTACGAGAGAAACCATGCCATTATGCCATTGGAATTTATTACTTATGTGGTATGAAAAAAGACCACATTGGGTTAAAATCCTAGATGATTATTTTATGGTGCAAAAGGCGATCTTACATTGCAATAGAATTTTTTAGCATAAAAATGAATTTTTTATATTGAAATATTCTTGTTTCATAATCAAATTTCATGTATTTTGGTCAATTATAAATTTATCCAATAAAAGTATCTTATAGAATAAGATAGTCAATATGGTAGTACCAGAACCATATTTTATAGTAACTCTAAAAAAACATCTCGAAGTCCTATAAATTTTTTTGTAAAATTTATACCTAAACTCCATTAATTCAAAACAAAACATACATACTTGAACATACATTCATTTATGTAGGAAATTAATCTCCATCCTCAAAAGGAATGAAACACACCCAAATAGAAAGAGATAAACAAAAATTTCCTAGAATAATGTAAAAGGATGTTAAAAATATCATATGATGTTGATAATTTCTTCCATGTAAACCTCTTTAGAATGGGATTTTTTCAGTAATCCATTAAAATAATTTTATAATTTTTTTAGTTATCTATATTCTATCTCAATAAAATCATGTTTTTTATGATCTATAAAAGCCGTGGTAAATTTTATCTAGTATTTTATTCACCCAATCCTAATGTGTTGATATTTTTCTATTAATATTATTTTCTGAGATATAATTAACATATTATTTTTATATTTATATACTAAAATATTCTAAAAAATCATATCCAGTAGTGCATATGGAATTATGAATATAATTTATTTTCTAAAATTAGAGATAAATATTCTATTTATATGTTTATTATAAATTTTATATATTGAAATATCATTTCCTTTAGGACAATTTGGACCATATTTAAAAAATCGTGTGATTTTAATATCATTTAATATTATTACATTAATAAGATGATTAGTAATGATTTTATTATGGTATCATAGTTAAAAATATCAATTTCTTAAATGTAATATTTTTTTATTAAGGATCTAGTAGTTTGAGTAAAATGACTAGAAATAATAGAAAAAAATTCCAATTTACTTTTTATAGCCCATTGGGTAATATTAGTGAACAATTATTTAGCAATATGGAAACACATTTAAAAAAAATCAACTGATGAAATATCACAGAGAAAATATTTTCCTATAAAAAAGTCATGTCTTATTAAAGAGGGGTTGAATTATAAATATAATATTTAATCCAAGAATAAAGATTAAAATAAAGAATATTATGGAATCAATATTAGTATACCCTTTGAACACTATAAAATTAATTGGGATGTGTGGATATTACTTTGAAAAAGGATTTATATTTAAGGAGGAATCATAATCTAATTACAAAATTCCAATTTTATTATAGTCTTAACAATAGTACCACTATTTTACAACAATAAATCACCAAATACAATATGGTTTTTATATAGTAACAACTTGATTTAAAACACATGTTTTATTTATAGATATTTAGTACCTAAAAAACTATGTTATTGAATAAAATAAAGAAAATATAAAAAGTATTATTATATATGAAATTGATGAAAATATATTTGTATAATAAAAACACTAGGAAACACTATGATTGTTCTTGTATATGGTTTGATTTATGGTATCAAAATATATTCTCTATTAATCAACATCTTTATTATATTCAGTAATATGTAATTAATATTATCTTATATTTTATATATTATTCCTGTTATTGTTATTTAATATTATGAACTTATAATATAGAATATTTTTTTTCAAGTTTTTATTATTATCTTTACAAATGTTATGATAAATTTATAACCTATTTTAAGAATTTTAATCCAATAAACATATTTTTTTATCCACATTGGGATTTTTTTTGTTTATAAAATTATTCATTCAATGCATTTTTTTAAGACAATGATCAATTTAGGATATTTTTTATGTATTCTTAGACATATCAACATAAAAAATAATATATAATCATGCTTCATCATTCTAAAAATGAATAATAATAGTCCTATCAAAACATTAACTTTTTTTTTTGTGAAATAGTAGCGATATTATCCTTGTTTCATGGATATACGACGTTCTTCTATTTTCATTATCTATTAAAAACAACACCATAGTGATGAAAATAATAATATTATACTTCAATGTCAACATGATACCCTAAAACAGATTGAATGAAATGAATTCCAAAGATTTATTTATGAAAGCTATATATAATTTTATAATAAAAATGAAGAAGATTTTAAATGTTGTTTAATAAGAAATAATCACATTCTTCTTAAATATAACATTAAATTTCTTCAAAATTAATACATTAAAATTTTATATAAAAAATATATTTATATAAATAAATCAAATTATAGTGATATAAATTATTTAATATAAAAAACTAATGATATACAATATTAATTTAATTAAGGTTTATTTCCTTTTTTATGGAAATCAGAGCATACTGGCTTGAAGGGTTATGTGAACAAATTTATGTTCATGTTAGTATGTGAAATAAATCATCACTTAGAAACCATTTAAACTATAATACTATAAAAAATATCCATATTTTATTAAAAATTCAAATTATTAAAAAATTACTAATAGATTAAAGCTGGATAAATTATCAAAACTAGAAGATATTTTATCATGTTTTAAATAAAAAGAAGACTGATTATTTCATAAAAATTTAAAATATTAACCTTTTCAATGATCTCAAATATAATATTCTTATTAATATTTATATTTAATAAATTTTTAGAAAAAAATAATCATTTCTAAATAATTTTTTATAATATTTTGACCCCTAATATGAAGAATCATTTAGTTCACTTTTTGGTTTATGAATATATCTTAAAATAAAAATAAGTTGTTTTATATACCGTAATATAATAATTTTTATTTTAATATATTATCCCATTTATCATATATTGATTTTTTTCTCTCTATTCGGGCACAATAAATAATTAGATACCATAGACGAAGCATTTTAAAAATATAATCATAAGAAGTTAATTTCGAAAAAGGGAATTATAAGTATCATATGAAAATAATACTATTTTATTAATAACAATGTGAATTGATGATAAATTAATTATTAAATCTAAAATGGTTGTGTATCAGTTAATTGAAATGTTCGTGTATATATATAATATGTTAAAAATATATCTATTATATAAATAAATATATATATAAAACAATATTTTATCACATAACTTATATTATTTATAGTAATGTAACATCAAAGATTCATAATGTCACATAACATAATTTAGGTTATTATAATAAAATATTTTTTCCACCAATAATACAATTGAAAGTTTATTCATATTTATTGAAAAAATAATGAATGAATGAAGAAATTATAGTAATTTTTTTAGCATCTCAAAATTAATATGCTGATGATTTAGAATCATAAAAATATTCTTAAAAACAATGATGTATACCATCATTCATGGTGTTCATATTTCTATTTATGTAAGTGATACTTATCTATGTTTTTTCGTGAAAATGTTTTACACTGAATGAAATATTATGTATCTCAGTAAAATTTAATTTCATTTTTTTTAAATTTAATTACCAAATGAACATAGTCACTAAAAAATTTACAAAAATTATTTTCTATGAATAAATATTTTAATTTAAGTTATGATTTTTTTAAAATTATTTGAATAATTATGCATAATTATATTTATATAGCAAGATGAATGGTTATATTGTGAAAATTTTAATGGTTTAAAACATTTATACAATTATTGTGTATAAATATTTAGTTTTTATTATTAATTTTCATTTATTGTTTCTTTATTAGATCATTGATTTCAATTTTCTCATGTGTGAACCCTCTAAAACTTTCATAATGTTTATTGAAGTGTCTACGCTATACCAGAGAAATGTTAACAATTTTTTAGTCACATAAATATATAATCCATTTATCTTAAGTCATAATGGTATTTATCCAATATTAATAATGGATTATATATTCTATTTATATAAATCATATATCATATTATAATATAGATTCAACATTTTATCTTGAAATTCCTTTACTATAGTGTCAAATACTAGTCAATGATCAATTAAATTTATTTAAAATATGTAACAAATCTTTAATACATTTATATTTGTTTGGAAATATATAACTAGTATATATATGGGATCCATAAATGATTTATTGGTTGAGATAACTCTTCCATGTGACCTATGATTTTGATAAATTATAATAATTTATTCATTTGAAATTTAAGGTTCATTATAGATAATTGTATCCTTTATCATAAGGTATATATCCTACTTAAGAAATATATATAAAAGGTATTAATTTTATCATATTTTTACACATTAATGCAAATCATTTAAGTATTCTAATGTTAATACAATGGATGATAAATATAAGTATATGAAAAATCATCCCGTTATAAAAATATTCTTCTCAGTATTCTATCAATGACCTTCCATGATGATGTGTTCTAATGGATTTATAGTGATTTATCACTCTCCAAAAGTATAATAATTATATATTATATTACTATGAACTTACAAGGTTTATTTAGAGTGAAAAAACCATATATATGATGAGTATGTACAAATAAACAAAAGCCACATATTAGCACACCACCTTTAATTTCCCTAATAAAAATACTTATAAAAACACATATGATTCAATAAAAAATATTTTCCATGTTATATCATAATAATATAAACATCAACGTATGAAATACCAAACCCAATTCAATATTAATCCAAAAAAGGAGATAACAATTTTACCAAAAAAACACCAGATCACATTCTAAATACTAACCTAAAACAATAACCTAATTCTAAAAATGATAGGATTTATAAAAATAAAGATTAATATCTTTAACAAACAAGCTAAACCATGAACCAAAAAATATAAAATAACAACTTTTCATTAGAGTGAGTAACTCATGATGGGGTTGAATTAAGTTCCTAATAAAAATTTATGTAAAAAACTAGTTTAAATAAAATACCACTATTTAAAATAATAGTGACCAGTTAATGAAAATTGCAGATTGATATAAGTTATAATATTTTGAATGATTTATCAAGTAGTGATTATATCTGATTTAATTCAATATATGGAATTTTGAAATCAATTTACTCAATAAAATAATTTTATAAACACTAGTTAAGATTAACAATTAAAATAGTGGTTTTTGATTTCATATTAAAGAAACATTGTTAAAATATTATAAATGGCACAAAAAATACAATTTAATAAGAAAAGAGGATCGATATCAATATAAGACCTACATTCATCCCCTTGAAAATCCCTTTTTTCCAAGAATATTATATAAACATAATCTGATCCACAACATAGACTTGGTTTAAAAACAACAATATACAGGCTGTCTAAGACATACATAGAGCTCTTCCACAATAACCATTGGAATAAAATAACCACATACCACCCCAGGAAATCTTCTAAAATACATCTATGTAAATAGATACAAAAATATAGATGTGAATATTTAATATTCTCCATTTAAATAAAATGAGATAATGTGTGTTTGATTAATAGATTAAACCACACACTTCTCAAATGTAAAATGAACAAATAAAAATAGAAAGTATAAATATTTATAAAATATAGTGTTTCTTGGATTTATGTGTTAGTAGATTCTTGAGTATCCTCAAATGTTTCTTTGAGAGGATGTTTATAAATTTATCTAAAAGTAGCTATAAAATATGGAAACACAAAACTCGTTTTGTGGTGATTGTGGGAAATGATTCATCATATAATCTCTTCCTAAAATTATCCATCAAGTATTCAATTTGTATCACACTTTATGTTTTCAAAATATTCGAGTATGCCTCGAATAACACACATGACAGTGACATAATGAATCTATAGCACTGCAGGATGGAGTGTCTATTTGGAGAACAATAATATATCTATTATTCATCCCCAAACTTAGATATTAAAAAATCATAAATATTTTCCTTCAATAGTTAAGAATAATCATTTAATAATTCGTATAATTAACTTTGATAATATAGCCTTTGAGAGTATTTAATTCAATAGTCTGAGAATAGAAATGGTGGAATATTCTGATGACAACTCTTGTCTGGTGGTGATTATTTCCAACGGTGAGTCTGGAAGAAATTATGTCATCTGGTTGTAGGTTAGGATCAATGGTGACTCATATTAGTGGTAACTCATCTCAACAGTGAATTACCTCAACGGTATTTCACAACTAGTGGTGACTCATCTCAATGTTGATTTGACTAAATTGTGAGTCATTTGATAGTTTGTAATGTCTAGTGGTGAGTTATCAGAAGGTGACTCATTTCTAGTGGTGAATCAATCTCAACGGTGATACATTCTTTGTGGTGAATCAACTATTTTGTTAAGTGAAGTCTAATAGTAGGTCATATTCAATGGTGACTCATACCTAACAATGAGTCATGTTTGATGGTGACTATTTTATAGTAGTGAGTCATGTCTGGAAAAAACACAACTTTAAGGGTGACTCAAGTATATTTGTAGGTCTTTTCAATAGTTAACTTTTTTCCCAAACTACTATTTATTATAAAATGATATAATAAAATAGTGAAAACATTAAACACATAATTAATAAGATTTGTGACCATGAAAACATGGAGGTTCCAATAATCTCTCCCTTTTTGGTGATAAAAAATCATTAAATTTTACAAACCATTTATAGAATAAGATTTAGTTTAAAATATATCTTATTAACACTTTAAAAAGGCAATTTAAGGGTTTGAAAATAGATTTTAAAATAGAATGGTATCATAGATACTGTATCAAATAATAACATAATTGTAAATAATAAGAGAATCATAATTAGTATTATAAAATAAATTCCATATTTATTATCCCCCTTTTGGGATTATCAAAAAGTGATGGTAATAAATAGTTAATTAAAAATGTAAAAAGATAAATAATAATAGATATTCAATTAATAAAAATATAATTTTATGAAATCCAAAAAATATATACAAAAAAGACACAAAAACCCCCTTTCAAATAAAAAAGTCTAATCTCATCATCCCTTAACCTAGGTACTAAGATCAATAGGTGTTTTGACATTTTATTGGATATGGGGGGAAAAGTAGAGTATGAGGTTGTGGATGTAGGGAAATAATTGGTGGCTATAGAAGTAGAGGTGTAAAATGTTGGTTCTCTGTTAATCACTAGATGAAGATGTTGTACATCTTCCACTAGAGACACACTGAGATACTAGAACAAAGAAAGAAAGAGAGCATTTTTATTTCTGACAATAATGGATTTGAAAATTTTAGGGTAATAGGATGGAGCAGTGAGATGAGTAGTAATAGGAATAGCCTCATATGATATGATAGTGGTGTAAGAAAAATTCGAGAAAGGATTTATTAGATTTATGAATTCCATAATGACAATAACTCCCCTCTCCATAGCACTAAAGAAGTCATTATTCTCCACCATAAGAATATAAATCACAGGTGTCATCTCCTTCAATTAAGAGACCTTTACATTAAAATGCATTGGTAATTAGTGGAATCCAATGGTTCTCAACAAGGAAAATGAAATGATATCTTAGCACATACATGGTGAAAATATGGGAAATACAATATTTTATTGATTTCGTGATTGTTTCCCTATCAAATCAGACTATATTAAGGAATTCTATTACCATCTTATAAACATTATTAACATTATGTCTGATCATAATATTCTCTGGAGTAGCTGAAACATCACCTAAAATAGTATGATGTTCATTTCTTAACACTTACTAAATAATATCTATATATAAGGAAGGAGTGAGTGGTGGATCACTGGAAGTAATATCCACTATAGATATATTCACCACCCTTTCTATCAATGTAGAAATACACTCAGTAAAATTTGTTTTAATCTACTCCATCATAGTCCCCAAAAAATCTCCCTGATTGGATAGACACATGTTCTCTATCTAGTCCTATTTAATATAATGATTCATTTTGGATGAATATGGTATCACACAAGCCAAAATAATATCAAGAATCTTTTTCACCAAGATTTCTAACCATAGGTGCTTGATTCTTCTGAATCCAATCAAAATATGAAATAATTATATCTCTAAAAGACTCCAGACTGGTTCTAGAAACTACATATATAGGCATAGGAGAAGAAGAACACAGAAGGTGTAGATACTCTCTTAGTAGTTTCCTCTAATGCATATATCTAAAAGGATCATTGAAAAAACCCTGTTAAATCATTCCTAAAACTTCTATATGATTGTTTCATCTGGAAATGGGGATGACCTTGTTTGTTTAAGGTTCAAACTTTCCAATCGGTTTCTAATGGGTTTATTCGTAGACCCAGAAACACTCAATGATTCTAAATCCATTTGGACCTACTTTCCAAAGTTAGGTGCTCATTAGTTGTGGACCGATGAGGCTTATGAATTTTTCATTGGTCGAGAGGATGGGAGGTCAGGCTCATCACACCTTTATGGGGGGAATTATTGCCTACTCCGGGACTCTCTTATAAACTTAAGTTACATTCAAAAATCCATATTAATTCACCAAGAATGAAAATGTGTTTTCCTTTAGATTTGGTAATTAGTGATTGATATGTATAGTATTTAGAGAGTCTTTTATATGTATTTGAGGTTCTTCATCAATAGAGAATCATCTGTATGTATTATATATTCTTAGTCAATGGCATCCTTCAATACATTATATAGAAATATCTTGGTCATTATGACAACCGTACTGGTTTTAAAGCCACTTAGTGGGGCACTTGATGTTTATTGCCATTAAGAAAGACAGGGATTATTTCAGAGTTGGGATCGTACCAGCATATGAAATACCTACGTATCCTCGTTAAAAAGGAATCAGAACCCACATTGTTAGAAAAAAGGATATAGTTTAACGTCATATGGGATGGAAAATAATTAATGAATGATGGGATTGAACCTTTTAATGGAATCCTACATACTCTACTTTTAAGGCACAGAACAATGTCTATGTAGTTCGGGTGAAGAAATATGGGGCTTATGCATGGTTAATGGCCGAAAAATAGAGATGTCGTGATTACTTTTACACTCTAAGATCATGTGAGTCATTCATAGTGTGAGAAACAAGAGGTATCCGTACAATTGACAATTTTTCAACAAAAGATTGAGTCACAAGAAATGATTTGGGGCTTACATATATATGACTGCCCAAGTAGATGAAGACCATGACTTACTTTATGAAAGAATCCCAAGAGTAGGGTCCATAAAGGTATTTTTAATTTATGAAGATTTGGAGTTTTAACCCGGGGATTACTCCTAAGAAGGAGGCCCAAATTAAAAGGGACTTATGATTGGGGCCTATTCCTGTGAAGGAGGCCCAAATCAAAAGAAATTAATATTGGGGCTTACTCCTGAGGAGGATGCCCAATGTTAAAGAAAACTATGTCAGGGGATTACTCTTGAGAAGGAAGCCCAGGTTAAGGGGACTTATAACTCAGTGATTAATCATGTGAAGGAGGCCCAAATTAACGGAATTATTATTGGTGCTTATTCCAGAGAAGGATGGCCAAATAAAAAGAAATAAAGAATGGGTCTTACTCCTGAGGAGGATGACCAATGTTAAAGAAAACTATGACTGGGGCTTACTCCTGAGAAGGAGACCCAGGTTAAGGGGACTTGGGGATTACTCATGAGGAGGATTCCAAAACCAAGGGAACATATAATTGGGGCATATTCCTCATAAGGAGGCTAAAATTAAAAGGGAACTTATATTTGGGGATTATTCCTGAGAAGGAGGCCCAAATTAAAAGGGACTTATGATTGGGGCTGATTCCTGAGAAGGATCCCCAAATCCACAGAAATTAATATTGGGGCCTACACCTGAAGAGGATGCCCAATGTTAAATGAAACTATGAAAAGGGCATACTCTTGAGAAGGAGACCCAAGTTAAGAGGAGCTATAACTCGGGGATTACTCCTGAGAAGGAGTCCCAAATAAAAGGAATTATGATTGGGGATTATTCCTGAGAAGAAGGACCAGGTTAAGGGGACTTGGGTATTACTCTTCAGGAGGATTCCTGAACCAAGGGAACTTTATAATTGGGGCCTTATTCCTGTAAAGGAGGCCCAAGTTAAAAGATCTTCTCATCTTTAAGGATGAGGTTATATGGAGGAAAACCTCTAATTGTAGTGACATAATTCTTGCAAGTCATGAGGTTTTGGGAGGGGTTCTCATAGAATTTCTTTCAGATAAGGAAGCAAACAAAGGAACCATGCCATAAATGGCTTTTAAAAGGTGTTCGAGGGATAATATGTTAAAGAGGGGAGGTGAATAGGAGGAAGGCACACAAATGAAGTTGGCGCACAAGTTTGGGTCGTGCATGTTTAATTTCATGACATGGGTTCACCTAGGAAATGAAGAATCTATAGGTTAATACTTTGGCGAGAATTAACTCAATCATTTAGTATTATCCAATGATGTTTTCAAAAAGTGTGGCACACAAGTTTCATCGAAAGGCTAGGGCGGCACGCAAGTGTTTCCTCTTTTAAAGAGGTTTGGATACTTATGCGTGCACGTGTTGATGAATTCTAAACAATAAGGTCTTATCCTACTCCTTCAAGTCTTCTGTTCTAGGTAAAAAGTTACCTTAGAAGATTTCAAAAGAGTTGAGTTGAAGACTTTGGTGACCATAGCTTGAATTTGACTTTTGTAAAATCCATCCCCGAAATGGGAGGCCCATCGGGTATTTTTATAGGCACCTTGCACCATGGGTGAAAAAAATCAAATAGGGCATGCAAGTGAGATGCACGACCGATAGGTGGCACGCAAGTGACTTGTGCTCCTTACTCAAAATGGGCTCCTTGTCCATGAAATCATCAATTGTTTGATGTTTCTTCAAAGGGTGACCCTATTTGTGCTTAAGGTATTCCCCTTTGCCATTTGTTGGACTCTGTGATGAAAAGTAGTGTCAACAAAAGTCCCCCCCTCAGAGTTGGACCTGAAAAGGAAAGAGGTTGTGGCTTTGAGGTAAGGTCAGAAGAATCAAGGGTCTGTGGCGTGCAAGTTCGGCACACAGATGCTTGGGCGTGCAAGTATGGCTCGCAGGTGGTCTGGATCGCCTGTATATACAGGCTCACTCCTACGCAAACTCACTTGGCTTCAAACAACTTGAGCTCTCATCATGCAGTTGCTTCTGCCTTCGGAGAATCGCCCTTCTTTTATTTTGACACACTTCTTCAGAAGGTATTTTATTTGCTTTCCATGACTATGGTGTCAAAACTTTCACGACCAGTTTTACCTGCACACCAAGTTTGGGACTTGGGCGCCTTAATTCCTTTTCCATTTTTTGATTTCCATTATCAAAATTTCACAAAAAAAAACTTACTTAAGAGTGTATTTTTTGATCGTTGTGCCCATTCAATGGCTCCAAGAAGAATTGTATTAGCTGATGAGTTGTCCAGCAAGAGAATGAATGACATGATGAACAGCTTCAGCCATGACTATTATGTTATCTATGACAGAACTCCCCCAGATTTGGATAAGTACTTGAAGTAATATCATACCAATTTCCCAGATGGCATCTACTTGCCTTTGTATGGAAATGGTCATCTGCAAGGAGTCCACGTTCCAGATTTAAAGAATTAAATCCATTATTCCGGGTTTGAGACCTACACCAACTTCTCTTCGGCAAATGTCTCAGTTGCATGATCATTTTCCAATGTTGGGATAGTGGAGAAGGCTTACATAATGCATTATAGCCCATGTAATCTAGATCTGAAACCTCGCACACCTGAGCTGCAAATGCATTGCTATCCCTCTATTTTCTAAAATTCTCAGATAGACCAATCTAAGGGATGGAAGAAGAGTTGGGATTACCTTCATGGAGGATTTGTGAAGCCAGCTTCGATATGAGAATATTGAGTGTGACAAACCTGTGCAATGTTTGTTGATGATCTAAAGGGATCTGCTATATATGAAGCTGTCTAGGCTAGGCATACATATGTCTATAGGAATGACAATATCGTGCCAGAGTTAATCAGCCGTAGGAGCCCGAAAAAGAATTTTTTTCATATGGATCATGGAGAAGTACGAATCAGTTTGTGGGATGTCTACACGATTTCAGGGCCTCCAATTCAGGGAGATATCTATGATGAATTCATCCCCCCAAGGTGACCTGGAATAATTCAGAGATGAATCCAGCTTTGGCTCAAGAGTTAATGAAAATTTTCTACAAGCTTAAGAATACCACCACCATGAAAACCCACACCAGAAAAGATATTCATCCAAATGAGTGGATGGACATATTTCTGATTAATAAGAAAAATGAGGGACCTTCCGGCACTCGTCTTACCACTACGAAAAAATCAAGATTTAGCGTCGGTTTTTTTCGTTTCGCGGCGGTTTAAACTGCCGCTAAATATATTGGCGGTGGTTTTGAAAAACCACCACGAAATCGTGGGTTGGGGAACTATTCGCGGCGATTTTTTAACGGTGGTTTTTTAATTTTTGTTATATTTTTTTTGAATTGTTTTGATTTTTTTGAATTTTTTAATTTTTTATTTGTTCATTTGTTTATTTATTTCGTATTTATTTCGTATTTATTTTATTTATTTTATTTATTTCGTATTTATTTTATTTATTTTATTTATTTTATTTATTATTTTTATTATTTTTATTTTATTTATTATTTTTATTATATTTATTATATTTATTATATTTATTATATTTATTATATTTATTATATTTATTATATTTATAATATTTATAATATTTATAATATTTATTATATTTATTTTCTTTATTTTCTTTATTTCATAATTATTTTCTTTATTTTCTTTATTTTCCTTATTTCGTAATTACTTTCTTTATTTTCTTTATTTTCTTTATATTCTTTATTTTCTTTATTTTCATTATTTTCATTATTTTCTTTATTTTCTTTATTTTCTTTATTTTCTTTATTTTCTTTATTTTCTTTATTTTCTTTATTTCGTATTTATTTTATTTATTTTCTTTATTTCGTATTACTTTATTTACTTTATTTGTCCATGCATGCGCATGCCCATGCCCACTCTAGAAAAGATATTCATCCAAATGAGTGGATGGACATATTTTTGATTAATAAGAAATATGAGGGACCTTCCTGCACTCGTCCTACCACTACGGCAAAATCACGATTTAGATTGGTGGCGGTTTTGAAAACTAGCAGTGAAATCGTGCGTCGGGAAACTATTAGCGGTGATTTTTTAGCGGCGGTTTTTTAATTTTTGTTTTATTTTTGTTTTATTTTTTTTTATTTTTTGTTTTATTTTTTTTACATTTTTTTACATTTTTATTTTTTTTGTTTATTTTTTTATTTGTTTATTTATTTCTTATTTTTTTACATTTTTATTTTTTTTGTTTATTTTTTTATTTGTTTATTTATTTCTTATTTATTTCATATTTATTTTATTTATTTTATTTATTTCGTAATTATTTTATTTATTATATTTATTATATTTATTTTATTTATTATATTTATTATATTTATTATATTTATTATATTTATTTTATTTAGTTTATTTATTTCGTAATTATTTTCTTTATTATATTTATTTTCTTTATTTCGAAATTATTTTCTTTATTTGCTTTATTTCCTTTATTTCCTTTATTTCCTTTATTTCCTTTATTTCCTTTATTTTCTTTATTTGCTTTATTAGCTTTATTTCCTTTATTTCCTTTATTTCCTTTATTTCTTTGTTTTCTTTATTTTCTTTATTTCCTTTATTTCCTTTATTTCCTTTATTTTCTTTATTTCCTTTATTTCCTTTATTTTCTTTATTTCCTTTATTTTCTTTATTTTCTTTATTTTCATGCCCATGCCCATGCCCATGCAATATAAAGAAATTCCGCGTTTGGTGTGATTTGAACCACTACCCTCTTGCATATTTTTCAAAGACTTTACCACTCCAACAAGCTCTCCATATAGTTAATAAAAAGAATTTAGTATACTTATATATATTAATTGAAAAAACTAATAATACATAAATAATAGATATAAACTCAACAATAATAAATAATAAATAATAAATAAGGAATAAGGAATAATAAATAAAAAATAAAAAATAAAAAATAATAAATAAAAAATAAAAAATTTAAAATAAAAAATAAAAAATAAAAAATAAAAAATAAAAAATAATAAATAATAAATAATAAATAATAAATAATAAATAATAAATAATAAATAATAAATAAATATAAATATTAAATATTAAATATTAAATAATAAATAAATATAAATAATATATAATAAATAACAAATAACAAATAAATATAAATAATAAATAAAAATAAAAATAAATAATAAATAAAAATAAATAATAAATAATAAATAATAAATAATAAATAATAAATAATAAATAATAAATAATAAATAATAAATAATAAATAATAAGTAAATATAAATAATAAATACTAAATAATAAATAAATAATAAATAATAAATAATAAATAATAAATACTAAATAATAAATATAAATAATAAATAATAAGTAAATATAAATAATAAATAAATAAATAATAAATAATAAATAATAAATAATAAATAATAAATAAATATAAATAATAAATAATAAATAAATATAAATAATTAATAAATATAAATAATAAATAAATATAAATATAAATAATAAATAAATATAAATAATAAATAAATAATAAATGTAAATAATAAATATAAATAATAAATATAAATAATAAATATAAATAATAAATAATAAATATAAATAATAAATAATAAATAATAAATAATAAATAATAATTAAATATAAATAATAAATAATAAATAATAAACAATAAATAAATATAAATAATACATAATAAATAATAAATAAATTTAAATAACAAAAAATAGGTAAGTATAAATAATAAATATAAGTAATAATTATAAATAATAAATAATAAATAAAAAATAAAAAATATATTTAAATAATAAATAATAAGTAAGTATAAATAATAAATAATAAATAATAATAAATAATAAATAAATAAATAATAATAAATACTAAATAATAATTATAAAGAATAATTATAAATAATAATTATAAATAATAAATAATAAATAAATATAAATAATATATAATAAATAAATATAAATAATAAATAATAAATATAAATAATAAATATAAATAATAAATATAAATAATAAATAATAAGTAAATATAAATAATAAATAAATATAAATAATGAATAATAAATAATAAATAAATAATAAATAAATAATAAATAAATAAATAATAAATAATAAATATAAATAATAAACATAAATAATAAATATAAATAATAAATAATAAATAATAAATAATAAATAATAAATAACCAGTAAAAAATATTATTTATATTAATAATATTTTATTTCTAGTAATAATTAATAATTAATAATTAATAATAAATAATAAATAATAAGTAAATATAAATAATAAATAAATAATAAATAATAAATAATAAATAAATATAAATAATAAATAATAAATAAATATAAATAATAAATAATAAATAAATATAAATAATAAATAAATGTAAATAATAAATATATATAAATAATAAATAATAAATAATAAATAAATAAATAATAAATATAAATAATAAATATAAATAATAAATACAAATAAAAAATAAAAAATAAAAAATAAAAAATAAAAAATAAAAAATAAAAAATAAGAAATAAGAAATAAAAAATGATAAATAACCAGTAACAAATATTTTTAATAATATTAATATTTTATTATTAGTAATAATAAATAATAAATATAAATAATAAATATAAATAATAAATAATAAATAGCAAATAATAAATAATAAATAATAAATTATAAATAACTAGTAACAAATATTATTAATAATATTAATATTTTATTATTAGTAATAATAAATAATCAATAATAAATAATAAATAATAAATAAATATAAATAATAAATAAATATAAAGAATAAATAAATATAAATAATAAATAATAAATAATAAATAACCAGTTACAAAAAATAGATAATAAATAAATAATAAATAATAAATAAAAAATAATAAAGTAAAAACATGAAAAAGTATTAAAAGACGTGATAAGGGATGAAAAATCATGAAAATGCATGAAAATGGATGGAGAAGCATATGAAGAATTAGGCATTAGAAAGAATGAGAACGCATGAAAACTCATGACAACTCTGGAAAACATCTTAATAATTCAACATAGTCATCATAATAACCCACAAAAAACCATTGATAAAGATAACAAGTCATGGAAACCCAAATAAACAGTAATAAATGGAGCAACCTTTAAAACCCGTTAAAACGGTCATAAAGAGACAAAAACACTGGACTCACATTAACGGAGATAACTTATGATCCGAGAGTCCGTTTTAGATCAATGACCTATCAAATCAAAGATCCTGAAACGATCTTCGACCTGAAAGGAGAAAGAGTCCAAATGGACCGGTAGATCGGAAGTTACAACCATTTAATAAAAAGCTGACGGGGAACAGGTGCTAGAAACGAGGCATCAAAAAATATAACAAACCCGATACCCACTAAAAAGGCCATAACATATGATCTAGGAGTGAATGTGGGTACCGCGACCAGTCAAACGGAAGCTCATGGAATGATCTATGATCTGGTAGGTGGAGGAGTCCGAACTGACACGAGGATCGAATGTTAGGTCCATTTGAAGACAAGTTCGATGGGACACCGGTGACAGAAATGAGGTTTCAGAGGCCTTCGGAGGGGTTTTTGGGGTCGCAAAACACGATAGAAGCTTGCCAATGTTTAATTAGTGCATAGGTCTCTTTGATGGCTTCGATTTGACATGTAGTAGAGCCCAAACGGACACTCGGAGCAAAAGTTATGACCGTTCGAAGTTGGAGAACTTTTTTCAACTTTCTTATAACTCTAATATCATCCGCACCTTAGTCCGTCTCACGGTTTTCATTATATGTGCCTCTAGATATCTTCATGATCTTCGATTTGACTTGTCGTGGCACTTCAACGGATGAGTGGATCAAAAGTTATGGTCATTTTAGTGATTTCATGGTTTCTCATGTTTTTTTATTTTTTCATTTCATTTGACGGTGGTTTTACCGAAACCGCCGCTATTTCGCGACCGTTTTTTAAAAAATAGCCGCTAATCCGCAAAATAATAACAAAAAAATTATGGCATTTCACGGTGGTTTTTAAACCGCCGCGAAATGGCATCCCGAAATGCGTTTAGAGGCGGTTTTCTTGTAGTGTACAAGTTTCCCTTGAGCAGCGAAGAGGGGTGCTCCGGGAACATTTTGGCCAACTCTAGAAGCAGGAGAGTTTGATAGGTGGGGGTATGAAGTGAACCAGAAAATTCCAGTGAAGACCTGTCTAGCAGGCTTTTTGGCTTTATGGCTCAGCGTTTACCTTTTACCAGTTCAGGATTCGAAAGGAGGTGTGAGGCCGGGGACCTTTTTCATTGCATCCAAGATGGATGAAATGAAGATGGTTGGGTTATAAACCTTAGTTCTGGAAAATATTCACAGGATATTACTTCATGTTTATATGGGTATGTCTCCTATAAGAATAGTGGGACCATTCCAAGTTTTATGGGGATGGATCGCCACCCACTTCAGGACATATGTTGTAAAAAGTGGGGTACAGGATCCTGGAAGTTCTTCCCGACCGTCTCTTCAGGACTTTTTTTTGGAATTTCTCACATATCCCTCAACACTTATGATATCAAAATATGGATAAGCATGTTCAAGGTGTTTTACTTCTTTCCTTATGGAAATCCACCAACGGGGTGATTTGGTTATAATGAAACAGCCAGCCTGGAGTTAAGGGCTTATATGTTTGCATGTAGAGATGGTACACTAGCCACGAGGATTGACAGAGAAATTATATTCTAAGCCTATGCTCCATAAAGATTTGCACGTCATTTCAAATGTTTGCACCAAATTACTGTATCCCTTTTGGTGCATGTCAAGTTAGAGCAACATCTGATGGTTGCTCATCAACTATGGTTTCTGACATATATAGAAAAGATTGGGGTGGTATTTGATCTACCAGCTCTTGGAGTAGCAGGTCCATTGACTACATGGTATTTCGAGAGCTGGGTAGAATCATACCCTAAAGGGGTACTGAATTAGTCGGTCCCACGGGTAGGGATAAAGAAGAGAACCATTAGGAAATAAGATCTTAATTTGGAAGGTGACTCTTCCTCACCTGGAGCTGATTCACTGGATTCCTCACTCAGAGCTGATTCACCGGATTCCCAGGATGGGGATGATGAGGCTCAAAATGCATCAAAGCGGCCTCGTGCTAGATATAATTCGCCTACCAGAGTCCAGAGACCCACTCCATCGGCTCCTGGTGAGTTACATCATTGAGAGAATTTAGTCGCCATTATTTTAAAGAGTAACAAGTTTCATTTTCTTATTCATTATATGTGATTTTAGGAACTAGAAAGAAGTTGAAGTCATAGGTTGTAGAACCCTCCCCGCAGCCTTCTGGTGCACATTCTGAATATTTACGACCAGAGGCTGTCTGCACATGGCAGAGTTTCTATTCTAATGTTGAAACCACCTGGATGGACTTATACGAAGGGCTACATATCCTTGGAGTGGGGAATCACCGGGATTCCTCTAACATACGTTTTGAGGACAACCCCAATGAAGTGAGGGCTTACATCAACGTGATGGAAATGCTCATATATGCCACTGATAAGTCAGTTCCTATTACCAATCGTGTGAAGGAAATGATGGACCGTGGTACCACTGAGGGGATTGGTCCTTTATTAGACAAAGAGTGGTGTGATTATGTGGATCCTGAAGATGTAAGTTTCTGTTTTCTCATATTTCAAGTTTCTTTGCAATTTGAATTTAATCAAAGCTTTGTTATTTATAGAAATAATATTTTTCATCCTATATATTGTAAAGGAAAGAACCATTGAAATCACTTTTCCGTGGTATAGCCCTGGTGGCACTGCTCTTGGAGCCACTAAATCTCATCGTGAGTCGGGTGAAGTATCTCCAGGACATCAAATTTTTGGATGAGGAGTAAGAAAGGGAGTTATTGTCTCTGATACATGTTTTCAGATATGATGATGCCACTCCACCCAAAAAGGCCAAGAATCAAAGGAATCAATGAATGAAGACCACAACCAAATGATTTATCAGTAGTGGTAAGTCTTTTTGGTAGTCATGAATCTTAACTTATGAAAAAGTTCTCAAACATATTGGGATTGCAGGGGATTCTTCAGTTTCACCTTTAAGGGAAGTGACTAACCATCCTCAGAGTACAACAATGGGTGTTGGATAAAGGCCACAAGTTCATACTAAAACAGCTGTTTCTGAAGAGATACTGAGAGTAGATGATCCAGTATCTGTTCCCAACACCGTTCATGTTTCTGATGCCAAAAGAGTAGAGAATTCTGCTAAATTAACAATACTATATAGAACTTCAAATGAGACAACAACTGACTTCCATTATGTGTTGTTTTAGGTTCAAGACATGCACCAGAACATTAAAAGAGGTGTTTCCCGTAATACTACATGAAAAATAGGGGGTTCAAAACCCATTGGGTGCAGGGTATTGTAGTGGTACTATAGCGGTACTATAGCAGCAGCGGTAATGTTGATTGGCATGTATTGTAGCGGGGGCGGTAGTATGCTGGTACTATAGCAGCTGGGTTACTATTCATACAATGTGAATTGGGCCACAAATATGGGCCTACAGGCTATGTAATGGGCTACAAGCCCACTGGGCCTTTGGGATATGATATGGGTCTTCCTATATCCAAGTAAAAGAGGTTTTTGCTTCGCATTATTAATAAAAATGATGCTTCGACCCCAACCTTTTAAAAAAACATGCACCAGAACATTTGGAAACCACCGAATCTGACCCCACAACTATCTTTGAAGAAGCTATCTGGGGTCAGAAGTTACTAAATGAACGTCACGAAGAAGACATGCTGAGTGCTCCCACTGGTGAGACTAACCTGGGATCTTGGACATCATTGGATAAAATGATGAATCTAGGCATGTCCTTTGAAGAGATTTTAAAAATATGTTAAATTACCATGTGATTTTGACGATTTTGGAGATCTAGTTATAGAATCAACTGGAAATGAGTTTCATCATTTGTCTTGTTAATCCTCTCATGATTACACTTCTAACCCTGTTTGGCTAAAAACATGTGCAGTTTCATCTAAAGAAATTGCTGAACCAACAACGCTTGAAAGTGGTGTAATAATTGATGTCAACCCTAATATTGTAGAAACCTTGGATCAGGTGGAAATTGACACGGTAGATGCTCTGGAAACCCATCCTGAAAATCCAGTTGATGCCAGGAAAGATGGGGAGGATTCCTCACAAGTTGTTGATTTACTGTCAGGTAAAAGATGATGATATTTGTGGTTTACTTAACCTGCAAGAAAATCAATCAACTTCTACTATCCTTTGAAGCTAACCATACTTTCAGTTGACCAAATAGGGCTGTCAACTTCAATGGCTAGATCTGGAGATGAAGCCCCAGCCCAAATAGTAGCAGAAAGTGAAGCAACTAGGGTTAGGGAACGAGAAGGAAAAGGAACTTCCTTAAGTGAATTAATCGATGATTGTGTTCCTCCCTATGATAGCAATGCTGAATCATACCCATCGGTGAAAACGGTGCTCCAATTATCACATCTCAGGGCATTTCAATATATATATATAAGATAATATATGAGATTCCCCTTGAAGATTTTCCTTAAAAAATTCCATGACTTTCATCCCTGTTTATAATGCTGGGACTTGGTGGTTTTTGATTTCAAGAAATCCATGTCGCAGTGAATAAAGTCATTCGAAGGATAGAGAAAGAGAAAAGGTGTCATCAAGACATGATCAGAGCTAGATTGCTGACCAATATCAGTAAATTTCAGTCTTCAGGGTCACGAGTTGAGGCTGATCATGCAGCAAAGATGAATGAACTAAAGCAAAAGATCAAGGAGAATATTTTCCAGCAGTTTCACCTTCAACAAGAGTTAGATGCTGTTACTGGGGGGCATGACCAGCTTCATAATTTGTTGGAAGAAGTCCAAATAGATGGTATAAAAGCCATCAAATATGCCAAATAAGCACTTCGTCGAGCTGAAGTGAGTGATGCTGGTTGAGTAAATGAACTTCAAGTGGCTACTGATGAAGTTCGAGATGCTGTGAAACAGATGAGAAATCATGTTGAAAGTCTTCTGTAATTTCTGAAAAAAGCGAAGTGACTCCAGTCTATGGATGTTCTTCTTATCTTGTTCTTCAATGAAAAAATAGTTCATCTTCAATAATCTGTAACTTCATTTTCTTGATAATCACCATTATTTTTACCTAATCCAATGTGCCTAGTAAATATAGTTTGATTTTTACTAGGGTTATATAAACAACCCCACAAACTTTATATTTTAATTTCCCAATATTTCCTAAATCATACAAAATGTATGTTTAGTGAGCTCGGACTGGAATTTTGTTCAAAGTACCCTTTATAGGTTCCCAATTTAATGAGTACCATGTATTTTTGTAATTAGAAGTTTAAATTCATGAATGTTGGACTTAAAATAGCTAATATTAAAGGTCAAATAGCTTTGACCGAATGGATGATATTGACTCAATTATTGATAATTTGTTTGGAAATATATTACCATACTCAAGTATGGAGGATGAAAATTGTAAACTATGACTTGAGAAATTTTGAGTTTGAGGAATGACATATGAAAAGAGCTAAAAGGAATTAGTGGAAGTATTTTCTAAGAATGAAGTTACCACTACTTGACAAACCTATTTTGGGGGCTGAATTATGTAGGGCCAACTGGGGAATAAGCTGCATAGTCAAATAATATCATCTTTTGGCTGACATGTCCATTATGTAGACAACTTATGAAAGGCCAACTAAGGGAACGTGCTGCATAGTCAGGCAAAAGAACTCTCAGAAATTTTACTTTCTATTACTAAAAGCCGAAGAACGTTTTATGGGGATTCAAATTTTCTGAATCATAGAGTCTGATTTATAGAGAAAGGTACTTGATAATGGGGAGGATATTTCAATCAGAATTGTCAAAGAATTGGAGGAAAATGACTTCTGCAAAGGTCTTACCCAAATGTAGGAAAAAAGGTATTTGTTGTTTTAAATCATACGAATAAAACTGGAGATAGAAAAATTTTAGGACCTAATACTTTCAGATCATGAAAAAGAGTATGAAAAAAAAGTTAAGGATGGTATTTTTGTTGTAGATCCCTACATATCATCATTAAGACCAATAGGGACAAAAGAGGCTTCTCCTATGATTGAAGTTACCACTACTTGGAAAACCTGTTATGGAGGTTGAATTATGCAGGTCCAACTAGGGAATAAGCTGCATTGTCAAAAAGTATCATATTTTGGGATGACAAGTCTGTTATATAGACAACTTATGCAAGGCCACCTAAGGGCACATGTTGCATAGTCGGGAAAAATAACTCTCAGGTATTAGACATTTTACAACCTGAATTCAAGAATAGGGTTATGGAGATCATGAATATCATTTGTATAATGTTTCAGTTGGGTCCTGAATTGAGATTCGGGATGTCACTACATATATCATTAGGATGAGAATCAAGGTACACTTAGGTCTTGAAATACAGTTTAACGTCATGCAGGATGAGAGCATGTAAGATATTAGTTTAGGGTTGTATAGCTTGGACCATAGTGAGGGAGACAAATCGTGAATTGGTTATAAACCTGACGTGAATAA
Source organism: Viscum album (assembly GCA_963277665.1). Classification (NCBI taxonomy): domain Eukaryota; kingdom Viridiplantae; phylum Streptophyta; class Magnoliopsida; order Santalales; family Viscaceae; genus Viscum; species Viscum album. The sequence continues at coordinate 1,002,071,331 of OY728135.1, forward strand.
AGACCAGGGTGTTCCATATCACACCATGTGCTCCCAGGGGGACTTTTCAGCCAAGGGACCAAAATTGGAGTTTGGGGTTAGGCCCAAAGGCATGGTGCTGAACTCTAGGAATGCTCGAGCGTTCATACATATCCCATGAAGATGGGAATCATGACACACATAGTTCATGAAATACCCTTTGTAGAGATTTTGTTCGTACATATGACGGGTAAAGAGGACTTTATTGCAATTATGGATGGACCCAAGATTAAAGACTCGGGTGTCACTACGTATCTCATAAAGATGATAATCAATCCATACATAGTTCTTGAAATATTACATGGTTGGAGACCATGTCGATGATGATTCCTCTCAAGTGAGGGTATTAGGGATTATTGCAGTTAATCGTCATACAGGACAAAAGTGAAAATAGTTTAAGGTCATTTGCATGGATCAGTTCTCTGAAATTTAATGTCTTGCAATAAGGACAATGGGGGACTGTATAGCTTAACGTCATATAGCTAGAAGGATGGGATGTACACAGTTTAACGTCAAGTTGGATGAAAGTGAACCGATATGAATAAGACAGTTGAAGGGGGCTTCATGGATCAATATCTTATGGGATGGAGGTGAATAGATGTGAAGAAAGTGGTTTCAGTCTTGATCCTCAAGAGGTTTCCTACGTACCTGGCCTAGGAGGCAAGGATCAAAGTCTACATAGTTCAATTGAGAGGGATTCAACGATCAGGGTATACTGAAGGACAATGACCCAAAGATGATGTTGGGACTTAAGTGTTAGTTAGTGGCCCAGAGAAGATGTCATGGTTGAAGCTTACTCTAATCTCATGTGAGTTATGCTCGGTGTCGGAAAAAATAGGTAGAAATAGACCTGAAGATCATGTCACAAAAGATGAGACCATAAAGGATAGCGTGGGGCTTATGCATGGTTAAATGCTTGGGGCATGCATGGAAATAAAATTTAAAAGAAAATTGCACATGAGACAATCATAGTTTAATGTCATGTGTCACAAACATGTGGTTCTTGGCAGTTTAACATCTTGCAGCTCGGACGATGCACAATTTAATGTCATGTTGGACGATAGAGGGGACACAGTTTAACATCATGTTGGACAATAGGGGGATCTATGTAGTTCAATGTCCTACAACAAGGATAATGGGTGTATTTGTGTTACACAAAATACTTCTTCAAAAATCTCGCATTTTTTGGAGTTGTAATGAGTTCTCCATCCATTGAGATTAATGAATAAGCTCCATTAGAGTAGACCCTATGTATTGAGTAAGGTCCTTCTCACTTTGGCTCAATATTTGGAGGCTTATTTCCCAGTATTATTGGGGTTCTGAGGACTGATACCAATTCTCCTTTAATGAATGAATGATGACGAACTTTTTTATTGAAAGTTCATGCTATTGGATTTTGATAGACTTCTTAAATGGTGTAGTGTGCACAATATTTATTTATCTAGTCGTTCCAATTCATCCAATAGCTTTTGATATTATTCATCTATAGATAACTGATCAAAAATGGCGACTTGAAGCGAAGGTAATTGGACTTCAATAGGAAAGACTACTTTCTTTCCATATAACAATGAATATGGAGTTGATCATGTAGTAGTGCGAGTGGTAGTCCGATAAGCCCATAGAGAATAAAATTTTTTATTAGGCCATGACTTCTTATCTTTATCCACCATATTTTCAAGTATATTTGAAAGAGTCTTATTGACATCCTCTACTTGACCATTGTCCGCTACATGATACCGAGGTGAATGGTTGGATCTGATATTGTATTCTTTATACAATTTTCTTACCTCGGACGAACAAAAGTTGGTGCCACTATCCATCAATATAGTATTAGAAACACCAAATATGGTAATGATGTTGGACTTGACAAAGATAAAAATTCGTTTAGCATCGACTTCTTTGAGAGGGATTGCCTCTGCCCATCTGGAAAAGAAGTCAGTAGCAGTAAGAATATACTTAAACTGCTTAGCTATAGCCAGAGGATAAGGTCCTGCTACATCTAATCCCCATGTAGCAAATGGCCAGGAGTATTTAGCCATATGAAGCAACTCCAGGGTTTGATGAATGATGTTGTCACATACTTGGAATGAATGAAACTTCTTAGTGAAATCAACACAATCATGCATCATTGAAGGCCAGAAGTATCCAAGCCTTCGAATTTGAGCATAAAGTCTATGTCTAGACTAGTGGGCACCAAAAATTCCAGCATGTACATCATTCATGACAGCCATTGTCTCTTCACCATCAATACTTCTGAAGATAATTCCATCAAAATCTCACTTATGGAGATTTTTTGGTGATATGGGCTATCATAAAGAGTAAAATTGACCACACATCGACGGACTTGTTCTTTCCCAACTCTATCTGGTGTAATTGTTCTATTTTGAAGGTATTCCCTGATAGGTGTCATTCATCCTGCAGTATGACCATATAGTTAAGAAATGGGACTAATTTCATTGTTTTCCACTGTTCTGATTTGAACATAAGGTGAAACTATACGATGGTGGGAAATACTGATGATTGTTTTGTCATGATTTGGATCTGCCAGGGTTGTGGCTACATTAGCCTGTGCATCAGCTTGGGTATTTTGTGATGGAAAGACATAAGAAAATGTCGGTTCTGAGGGAAATTCACCATTAACTCTCTGACATAATCACACAAAGGGATTAACTCTTCCTTTCTGATAGAATAATCCCCATTGATTTGTTTGATTACCAAATCTGAATCTACTTTTACCTTCAAGTGATTCACCTGTGCCTGAAGCACCAATTCCACTCTTGAAATTAGAACTTGATATTCTGATTCATTGTTTATATTTCCTTAAAACAATAAGAAGGAATAGGGTAAAACTACATTTTTTGGGGAAATAATCACGATTTCTAACCCAGATTTGTTGAATTTAGGATCTTCCATTTTCTTCCATGTAGGAATTCTGGAGGCACCATCAATTTTAAGAAAAAACCACCTTATTTCAATCTATCATACATCAAATACATTATTTATATTCCCTAAAACTAAACTCAATATTATGATAAATATAATTTAACAACCTATTATATAACTATCTCTAATTATTTAAGATCCACTCTACCCATCCTTGGTGTTGTATCACTTTATGTACCATTTATTTTCTCTACAACAACCACTAGTCATTAAATTATTCCTTAGGTACAACTATATTATTTAAGAGTTATAGGTTTCTTGGATCAACAACATATCTACTCAAATATCCTCTTTTCTTCTTCAAAGGACGTGACTCCTCGGGAGTCGACTAAATTGATCGCTTGACTCTAACCATTGAAAATAGAGTTGAATTGTTAAGTGAGGGTGAAAGAAGGATAATATTCAAGATAGAAAGAATAACTGAGAAGCTTAAAGGATAGTAGGCATGATAAATAGTGAATCAAAATTAGACTAAGGCCTCAATTTATATCACTTAGGGATTTAGAATTTGAAAAAATATATAATTTAATAAAAAATAAATAAATAACTAACCTGAAAAAAAAATAGTAACGATGAATCATTACCAACAGTGGGTTATTAAAAATGGAAGGTAATTACCAATGGAAATTTATTAAAAATGGTGGGTCATTTCAAATGGTAGGTAATTTCCAACTGTGGGTAATTTCCAAGGGTGGGTAATTTCTAACGGTGGGAAATTTCTAATGGTGGGTAATTTCTAAAATTAAATGTTAACAAAAATTTATCTTTTCAAATTCATTTTTTTGTTTTTTAATCTATTAGAATTCAATTGATTAGTGAAAATACCAAGAGTTCTAAACCTATTAACTCAAGAGTTATATCACCCTTTTGAAAATGATCTCTCAAAAATTAATGTCGTACATTAATATTTTTTTTCTAGAGTGAGACACACGATTATTAGAAATATTTATAGCACTTATATTGTCATAAATTTTAGGGGCATGTAAAAATTGATATCCATAGCCTAGTAATTTATGTTTTATAAAAAAAATTCAGTAAAAAATCTACCTACAACTATGTATTTAGCTTTATTAATTAGTAGTGAAATTGAATTTTTTTTCTTACTAAATCAAGAATCTTGATACTTTCCCAAAAGATGACATGTTCCTGATGTGATTTATCTATCTAATTTAAAACCACCAAAATAATCATTTCAGTAACTCACTATGTCAAATAGAGATCCTATAGGGTATAAAAATCCAAAATTAGTTGTATACTTGTGGTATTTGGAAATAATTTTTACTGAAAGTTAGCATGAATATTTTTTATTTTCTTGAAAATGAGCACACATACACACACAAAACACAATTTCATTTCAAGTAACAGTTAAGTAGAGAAGAATTCCAATCATCCCTCTATAATTTCATTGATCCATTTATTTTCATGCTTCATCATGTTCCAAAATTATAGGTGGAACTCATGGGAGTGTCACCACTCTTAGTACAATCCAAACAAAAACATTTTAAAATATTTTTAGTATATTTACCTTGAATTAAAATAATTCATTATATATTTTAAAAAATATGAAAACAAAGAAATAATTTCATTTCACCCATTAAGCTTATATAAAATTAATTTTTCACCATTTTAGAAAAATTGGTACATAAATAATTTTTTGAGGGTAAAAAATTATATCATCTATGTAACGCCCTGACCATAGTTACCCAAAGCCAGTGCATTATTTAAATACATTGGCATGATTACAAGGAATCTAGTCCCAAAGTACCGACCAGTTTAGTAGTATTGGAAAATAGATTACATACATTAACTTTACATTAAAATTTTAAACATAAAACATAGCATAGATAGTTTTTTGGGAATGCCATTATTCTCTTTATCTTAACCCTTCATATCAATCATAATACACTTCTTGGAATTCTGGGAAAATAAAACATAAGAATGGGGTGAGCTCCGATGCCCAGTAAGGGTAAATAATTTAAAATAAGCTATAAACATTTAAGGCAAGATGTGTGATAAAAACAACATCCTTTTTAAACATAAACTTGTACATAATATGGAAAAATAAATCAAACATTACCATATAAACATGCACATGGATATTCTACTAGTCTAATAATCACATGTAATAACTAACTTCATAATGAGGGAATGCCTAACACTGGACATCATTGCCACACAGTCAAGGTCATGTGCCAATACTACAAATAAAATTTTTGTCAAGGCCTTGTGCCAAGACACTAGTTTGTCTCATGAGACCTACCGATGCATCGAGGAGCTATGTTGGTCTCCACCCATAACTTACTAAGTCCACTTCATTCCTCATATGAATAGGTTGAAACATAACATAATCATTCATATTAAAACTATCATATGAAATCTCAATACATTATCCATAAACCATGAATGGTATAAATATAACACATCCATAGTCAAACATATCAAAAATCCTTCAATACAATATGGAATATTTGTATTATAATAAATCAACTTCAAAAAAGGTTAAAATCCATCAAAGGATGTTGACATAGATGAATAAGATTTGTAAAAATCTTTGAGAGAAATATCACTTTTTCATGAACACATTTAAAAGTAACACAATTTAAAAAGGAAGACATTTAAAGGCATTTTTGAATCAAATTGTCCCATACCACTTTGAAATTTTTCATGGGAATTATCATTTTAAAAACATTCATGTCCATATAAATAAATCCTTAAAAACCATTTTGAAAACATGGAAATTAATGAGAACGATTAAGAAGAATAAATATTTAAAACATTTAAAATGATGTTTTAGTAAAAAGTCCCTTAAAAATAATACCATTGAAAAATATTTTATGAAACATGGACATGGATAATAAATATTTCCCAGTAGATACTTACGTAAAAACATCCTCTGATAATAAAGAGATTGTGAAAATAACCCTTACCTTGCACTTTCTATTAGTCAATGGTACGTTTAACCTCCGGTATGAAGATCCTAGTATGTTATTAAATTATACCAGAACCATATTAATATTTATGATATCATACATGATTCATTTGTTACTTTATACTAACCATTTAATAATAATTTCCATGTTAAATTAACATTTTGGGTAATAATCGCTTTCTTTATCGTACATGTTTTAACTTGTTACTCTTGATTGTATCACTTAGATAACGATTTATATACTTCAAGAATATAAAAGTTTATTTATATATCATATATATTTTGAATATAAATATGTACAATAGGCATATATATGAAATGAAAAACACCATTTATGGAGATGATAGTCCGTACGTACGCAAAAACGATGTTTTCGTTTTCATATCGTATTGAACAGAACTATGTGAGTAATATATATGTAAGTACAGAAACATATATATATATCTACAGTAGTATTATTATGTCATATATTACATAATTTTTAGTTATATATATTTTTTATATCGTCTATGAATGGTGAACGCAGAAATGAATCTCATCGCGTCGTGGAGACGATAATCTGTACGTACGCACGACCGATAATATCATTTCCTTAAAGGTGTGGAATTGGATGGTATATTAATTTTACAAATAAATTATCATGTTATTTTAATTATTTATATACATATTACTCATCATTATATCCATCCAAATAACATAGTTTTGAATAATAAATTACACCACAATGTGGAGACCGTAAACTGTATGTACGCACGCATAGTGACATTATCATTAATAAGATGGAAAGAATAATGAATATAGTTGTTCCATATTTATAATAAAATCACAGTATATATAATATACATGATTTATTATATTATAATTGAAACAATAAATAATGATTATGTGGAAGAATGAGAGAACTTGAAAGAGGGTGGTGAAATCATTACGTCTTCTTTGGGTTCTCCCATTTGATTTGATCAAAAGGGATCCTTAAGATGGATTTATGACCAAATGAAGGCCTTTGTAATGAAGTTATGATAGTTGGGAGAATCTCTGGGTATGGTTTGGCTGATCCAAATGGCTTTGTAGGTGTGAATTTGAGAGAAGGGGAAGTGCCCTTTTATAAGAGGCGTGAGGGGAACCTTAGGAAAAAATTAAAATATTATTTTATAATAAAATAATTTTCGGTTTCTAATTGGTCCAAAATAAATTATGTAAAGGATAATGTGGGTATGGGTCTAAAACCACTAAACCAATAGGTTTTAGATAGGTTTAGGTCACCAGATTAACCTTAACTTTTAGATTTAACTATTAGTTAAATAGTTTGACATTTACCATGTCTTTTTTTATTTTTACATTATATGGTTAATAAACATAATATAAAATTCTAATAGGACCCCAATTTGTTCATTAATGTCATATATATTATTATATAACAATTTTTTCAGAACATTATATTTTTAAAACTATTATATCAATTAATAATATAATATTTTTTTAAAAACTATTTTATGTCAATTTTGAAACTATGTGGTATTTGGTTTTTGTTAAAATCAAAACATCATTATTAATTCGAAACAATTGATCTAAACAACCATAACATGTCATAATAACCTAGAAAATTAGTGTAATTAATAAAAAGTCTCATATTACATTTATTTGGATATTTATAATGTCAATAATTTTAATCATTCGTAATTACTACATCATCATTGTGTCATTAATAAATTTAATTATTTAACATCTAAAAAATATAAATAAAATAAAATTATTTAGGAAATAATTTTATCTTTTTAATAAATAATTATAGTCCATTTTATCTTATGTATAACCAAATATTAAAAATTATTTCGTTATTAAACATTGATTTTAACTCTCCAAACTCTTCTTTGAATTAAATAATATTAAATGTACTAATCTAATCCATATAGAACTAAATGATAATATTTTATTCATAAGTTTTTTTATGGTCTAATTAAACTTATCCAATAGAATTAGGACATGTGTTAGGATAAGAATAAAATCATTTTTACCCTTAATTACCCTTTTTACTTTTAACTGTGGTAAATAAAACTAGAAAGATAATATTTATAAAATTTTTTTATCTTATTGACGCACATTTTTTTACTGATATCAAATGTTTCTCTCATATTTTTGAAATTCCACTCACAGAAGTGGTAAAATTATGTTTTATGCGAATTTTCAAATTCTTATAGGAGGTGGGAAAAAGACAGTGAAAAGTTCAATAAAATTTTATATATCTAATATTATTAAAAAACGACTTCAATGAATTAAATTGAAAATATGTAGGTATTATGTGTCTATTTTGACCTAAAATAAATATAAATAAGTTAAATAATTATTTAAATAAAAAGTCGGTTATAAATAATAACTTAGTGTTTTTCACTGTTAATCAAAAATTGAATGTTTTCAGAAAAATACCAAAAATTCACCTTAAGCTAATTTTTATTTTAAAAATTCAAAAATAAAGTCTATATTACCAAATTCTTAACATAGAATTTTAATTTATTAATTTAATATTAATTCCCGTTGTCAAAACCAAAAGGTTCATTTTTAAGAAACAATAACTATCAAAAGATTGACACTTGATTATGTCAAATCTCAAAGTGAAATTACTTACAATGAACAGAATTGGATTAAATGGTAAAAATATAATCTATTTTTACTTCCAAACCATTAAAGTGTATAATTTAAGACTAAAAATTATTTTGATTAAAAAAGTTGTTTTCAGTTAAAATATGTTATTTTTCACTATTCACCCAAATGTGAAATTTATCAGAAAAACACAAAAAATTTATTGAAACTAAATTATTATGTCCCAATTATAAAGAAGATATTTATGTTGTCATATTTAATATATAAAAGTTTCAAATATTGGATTTAAAAAGGGTACACCATTAAAAGGCGATAAAAGAGAATTTCTGAAAAATACTTCATTTATCTGAAAAAATAAATTAGTTTATACATTATGTCTAAGAAACTCATAAAATGGATTCTAAAATTTTATGGATTATATATAGTTCAAGATTTAGTTAATACTATTCATAACCACTTTTGAACAGCTAGTTTAGTAAGTCATGGTGTGCTTCAACTCGGTGTTGCGTGTTGTGCAAGTTATTGAATTACTTTAACAAAATAAAGTACTATTAAATCTTAGGATGTAACAATCTATATAAGAACCCGGACCTTCGTTTCTGGTACTCCTTTCCTTTTTCTAGAGTTTTTGAGAAAAATGGAGTTTTTGGAAATTTTTAAGTACATGCCGTGTACTTTCTGAGTACATGCCATGTGCTCTATTCCCGCTCGAAGCCATGTGCTAGCTGTGTCCAGGCCACATACACGTTGTGTAGGGGTAATGTAGAGGCTGATTTTAGCGGAGTATAGAAAAACCTAGTACACACCGTGTACTTTATTTTTTTCATTAAACGGACCGGGCTCGCGCCTGACGCATAGAAAGGTCTTCTTCTAGGTTCCGTTCATCCAAGGGCACCGAGGATCGGTGAATCTTCAACGAGCCCTCTCCTATCCGTCTGTTATACGATTTGAGCACCATTGATTGGGTTGGAATCACAGCGGTGAGTTCGCTCTTCTACTCGAGCCGTGATTTCCAATTCCTCCTCTTTCTCAAGTTATCTTGGTTTATGTGTTTCAGAAGTTTTCTCAGATCTAAAACTTTCTAAGGAGAATATGTAATCATTGTTCACGTATATCAATCTCCTAGGATCGAGGTAGGTGGTTTGTGCCTTTCTATAGGAAGCCTTTTAATATTTTTTTGCAATTTCACCAATTCCCTTGAACGATACTTGTGTGTTTTCCAGTTTTTCCCTTGATTGATTTCCTGCTTGCTTGATTTCTATAGTAGAGGTTTACCTTTGTGAATAGAGTAGTTTTTTCTGTACTCTGGATGTTTGCTGTGCTTGTTATGCTTGTTTGGAGTTTGGAAAGTTGCAATGCCTAGTTTTTGGATAGTGGAACTGCTGTACTGTTATGCTATTGAGCCTTAGAATGATAGCCACGTATTTATTGAGGTTTACATGGATGATACACGCAATCTATGCATATTTATTTTACATAGGGCTGCGAGAACTTAGTGTAGTGGACCATATGGAGAATGGATGTAAGGGCTTCTCTAGAGTGTCTTTAATTACTATGCGAGACCACATGTGGAATTGACATTGAGTGCTTCCTCAAAGAGTTTGTAGTTCCTCAACGTGGGCCACATGGGGAATTGACGTTGAGTGCTTCCCCAGAAAGCCTTTAGTACAATACGAGACTATAGGGGGAATTGATGGTGAGTGCTTCCCCAGAGAGTCTATTCTTTAGCTTAACAAGAGGATTTAGACTATGTGTGCCTCTGAGAGGGTTGTTAGTACCTGTAGGTTGAACCTTCAGGGTTAGACTATGAGAACTACCCAAAGGTTCCCTTTTTGATCTACTTACTTGAGTAGTTGTTTCTTGTTTGTAGAATATATGCTAGAATCTGTGGATTGTTACAGCTGTGTATTATCTCGTTTACTGCTTAATATTCACTTCTTACTGTACTTTACCTGCCATATATTCACTGACTGTTAGAAAATGATCTTTGGGTGGCTTCCTTTTGGGACTTTGCCTTACAACCTGTTTGGCTAATGCTTTTGGACCCAAATAGAATATATTGTTGGACGTATAGATAAGGGAAAACGCCAATCTAATACAAGTTCTTGATTGCACTGGAGCTGGAGAGCATGGGATTGAGCCGAGGCTTGCGATGATGAAGAGTTTCTCATTTGTTTTTCTTTTGAACTTTGGTTTAGTATTGTATTGAGCATTGGTACTTGTTTGGATATTTTCCTAGACACATATGTATCATGCATCATTTACATATATTTCTTCTCCAATTGTTTATTTATCAGTCTTCTGTTGTTTACTCTTGTATGGATGTCTATTTTTTCTGCTATTGTTGTTATTTGATTTTTCTTCCACTGTGTACTCTACCAATGAGGGAATAGTTTTCCCACTATCAAACCCAAGGCCCTTGCTGCTAGTCGGCAGTCTCTGGCGTTTGGGGAAATGCTCTTGAGGCCATGTGAGGGTATGGGGCGCCAGTGGAGGGGCTCCAGATTTGGGTCGTTACAAAGTGGTATTAGAGAGTTTCCGTTCTCTTGAATTTCTGTTTGGGGACTTTATCCAGGGATAGGACGGATTCTGTACTTGGTATTAAGCTGTTCTTGGGAGTAGCTAACCCTTGTACGGGGAAAATCCATACTACCTCGTTAATTGCAGTTTGCTGGTTTTGAGATTTTATGGTTGATATGATTTCACCTAGAGTGATTTACATGCTTTGTGTTGTTATTGTATTGACAATTGCGGTTTTATTTCTGTCGCAACCCGATGAGATGAGGGTATGCCATCTCATGCATCATATAGGAACTTGTAGAAATCACATTCCATGCACTCTTTCCATGCCATCTAGGGTGCATTTGTGATTTCATGCTGTTGTGATAGACTTTGTGTTAATTATGCATGCTGTTGTGATAGATGCTTGATAGAATCTCAGCTACCTTGTTAGAGGATTGTTAGTATTCTAATTTGCTTAAATGAACACCATCTTTTGATTCACAGGGAGTGTGGGCCCTCACGAATCAGAATTTGGCACCTCTTTGACTTGTTTTCTGTGTTTTCTAGGATTCTGTGACGTTTCTGAGCTACTGCCCAGAAAAACCCAGAATAAACGGCACGTACTTTTTGACTACACGTAGTGTAGTTTTTAGAATATGTCACTAACCGTGTGAGCAGGGACACGCTGTTGTAGAAATAACTTCAGGAACACACCGTGTATATTTGGTACACGTCGTTTAGTTCAGAGCCGTGTACCTGGTTGTGTCACTAACAACACAGGTTAGGGAAGCTCGAGTAGAACATGCCGTGTTGTAAAGGAAGACACCGTGTAGTTCTGTCCAGGTACCCGACCGTGTCACGAACAACATGGGTCGACGTTACTTTCTCTTAGACACGCTGTGTTGTTTTTGGAACATGCGGTGTAGTCTTGTTCAGGTACCTGACCGTGTCACGAACAACACGAGATGGTGTCACCTTCACCTATACATGTCGTGTTTGTTCAAAACACGCCGTGTAGGGTTTATCCCTGTAGATGGCCGTGTGTTTAACAACACGGGCCGCCGAAGCCTTGTCTAGTACACGCCGTGTTTTTTCAGAACACTCCGTGTAGTCTCGGGTTAAGTTGAACCATGTGGATTATCCTTGTAAAGAGACTCGAGCATGGTAATAGTTTGCAAGTACACACCGTGTGTGGGGTCAACACACCGTGTAGTTTGAGGTGTTACATGACCAGTAAGGCAGGGGTACATGCACATGTCAGTGGCTTAAGAAGACACGCCGTGTAGGTTTTATACATGTTGTGTAGTCGTGTTTTGTAAATTTGTGTGTTTTCCTTCCCATCTTCACATTTTGTACTCTTGTGTTTTTTTGTATTTGTTAATTCTGATCAAGGTGTGCTTTTGATATTTTAGAGCAATGCCTCCGAGACGTTATCCGGTTGTATGTTAGTCGTCAAGCAGTGATCAGACACTAGATATGGCTGATCAGGGACTTCCTGCCGATCCTCCAGTCGAGCCAGCCTTGGCACCAGCTATCATACCAGTTGCAGAAGCCGATGCACATTTCGGGGAAGGTTTTATGAGGATTATGCAAACCTTTTATGGAGCATCGACTCCTGCCACGACTATGGCAGACATGATAAGGGTTTTTCAGCAGCATCATCCTCCTAATTTCTCGGGGGAAGGAGGACCACAGGCTGCAGAGTCATGGCTGGAAGCCATGCTAACTATCTTTGAGCATCTAGAGATGCCTCCAGAGAGGAGGGTCAATCTGGCTACCTACATGCTCTGAGACTCCGCCTAGATGTGGTGGGATGTCATCTCACAGGAATGTCATCAACAAGTTATGGCATGGGAGGAGTTCTAGCACGTGTTCTACGACTACTTCTACCTGGAGACCCTGAGGGCTGATCGAGCCCGAGAGTTCATCAGTCTAGAGCAAGGTAATCTTTCTGTCATAGAGTATTCCTATCTTTATAGAGACCTGCAGTGGTTCACACCCCTCTGGGTTAGAGATGGGATGTTCTTGGCATGAAAGTTCGAGGATGGTCTCAGGCGGGAGATCTGCTCGCAGGTGAATCTCTTCCGGTTGACTTCCATTTCTTCCATCGCCAACCAGACACTGATTGCAGAGCGCAATCTGAAAGACTCAGGAGCTATGATCCAGGGTGGTTCTACTTTCAATGCTAGTGTTCATCCAGTTGATAGCAGGAAACGCCGTAGGGAGTCTTCGCGCGGTGACCCAAGGAGGCGAGATACATTTTCTGGTAGCCAGGTTGTATGCTACCTGTGCTGTAAGAGTGGGCATACGAGGCCATAGTGCCAGAGGGACCCACTGGAGTGCCGATCTTGTGGAAAGATGGGTCACGTTCAGTATTTCTGCCATGTTTTCTCACCAGTTTCTTGTGACAGGGGTTCTTCAATGACTCCTCGTTCAGGAGAAGCACCACCAGTTTCACACCAGTTGGGGAACTGGAGTTCTTCTGGCTGTTCGGGCTGAGGTGGAGGCCGAGGCCGTGGCAGTAAGTCACCGGTCCATCCGTGCCAACAGGGAGGGTCATCTCAGAGTGGTCACTTAGGGTCACAGGGCCGCAGGGCATGCCATACCTTTGCGATGGATCAGACCTATCAGGAGCAGGATTTTGGACCTTCTACAGTTCGAGGTACGATTTTAGTAGCCTTAGTTTTATCTTCAGCTCTTTTTGATACTAGTCCTACACATAGATTTATCTCTGTTGTTGTTGTGGAGAGACTTGGGCTCTGTGTCTTTTCTTCTTCCGACTCATTGACACTAGACACACCTTTGGGGACGAGGACATCTAGTGTGCGCCAGTGTAGAGAGTGATCTCTCGAGGTTTCAGGGCATCGATTCTTATCGGATCTCTATGTCCTAGAGATGACTGGCTATGATGTCATCCTCGGAATGGACTGGTTGGTTCCCTTCTAGGTATTCGTCAACTGTTATCGCCACATAGTGAGTCTCGTCTCACCATAGGGAGAATCTTTTCTTCATAGAGGCGAATGGGATGTTCAGGTGAGTCGAGCAGGACTCGAGCATCATGGGCTAGGTAGGGTGACATTCCAGATCGCTAGTCTTTATCTGGATGATAAGGGGACTTCACAGTTGGACTTTCTTCCATTGGTGGGTCATTTCAGGGATGTCTTTCTAGAGAAGATTTCGGGTTTACCTCTGGAGAGTGAGGTAGAATTTTCTGTTGAGCTCATTCTAGGAGAAGCACCGGTGTCCATTCCTCCTTATATGATGGATACACCTGTGTTGCAGGAGCACAAGAAGTAGTTGGGGGAGTTTCAAGCAAAGGGTTTCATCAAACCCAGTAATTCTCCTTGGGGTTCGCCTGTTCTACATGTGAAGAAGGCAGACGGTACCCTTCGGCTTTGTGTGGATTATCGGAAGCTGAACCAGTTGACGGTCAAGAACTGATATCCCTTGCCGAGGATCAATGACCTCTTTGATCATCTTCGAGGAGCCCAGGTGTTATCGAAGATCGACTTGAGGTCCGGTTATCATCAGTTGCGCGTTAGACCATCATATATACCTCTGACAGCCTTTAGGAGCAGGTATGGTCTATATGAGTATACAGTCATGCCGTTCGGTCTCACGAACGTGCCTGCAGTTTTCATGACACTGATGAACCGAGTGTTCCACCCTTACTTGGACTCCTTCATCATGGTCTTCGTGGACGATATCTATGGGTACTCTCACACTCGACATGACCATGCCACACATCTTGAGATCATTCTGAGTAAACTGAGAGAGCATTGTCTCAATGCCAAACTCTCGAAGTGCCACTTTTGGATGGAACAGATTCACTTCTGGGGTCAACTTATCTCAGAGGCAGGAGTATCTGTGGACCTAGACAAAGTGAGATCTGTAGTCTCCATGGAGCATCCAAAGAACTTTTTTGAGGTACAGAGTTTCCTAGGGCTGGATAGATACTACAGATGCTTCATTCAAGACTTCTCAAGCCTAACAACACCATTGATAGGTCTGACCAAGAAGGGGGTGAAGTTCTTATGGTTAGATTCTTGTGAGTCAGCCTTTGAGGAGCTGAAGGGAAGATTGACGTCGGTACCGATACAAGTCTTTCCAGAGCTAGGAAAGAGCAATACTATCTATTGTGGTGCTTTAGGTATCGGACAAGGCATTGTGCTTATGTAGGGAGATGGATTCGTTGTGCATGGGTCTCAGCAGTTGAGGCCACATGAGAGGAACTACCCAACACACGATCTGGAGTTGGTAGCTGTTGTTCATGACTTACGCTGTTGGAGACACTATCTTCTGGGAGATCACTTTGTGGACTTAACCAACCACAAGGGTCTCAAGTATATCTTCACTCAGCGTGATCTGAATCTTAGGCAGCGTAGGTGGGTCGAGTATCTTCAGTCTTTTGATTTCAAACTTGCCTATACTTCAGGAAAGGTCAACGCGGTGGCAGATGCGTTGAGTAGGAGAACTCAGATTTAGGTAGTTCAGGAGGCTGGCAGTGAGTGGCTGCTTATGGCTCTGTTCTCTTAGATGTTTCTGGAGGTGCAAGAAAGACAGGGATAGACCTTCCTATCTTCTATAGCTGTTACTTCCACACTATTTGATCAGGTATGGATGAGGTAGCTATCAGACTCAGAAGGCTTAGTCCCGCGAGAGAGTGTGTCAGGAGAGGACCCTCTTCCTAGATGGACAGTGGGAAATGATGATATCTTGCATTTCCAGGGACACATATGGGTGCCAACAGACATACGCGAAGAGCTGATGTAGGAATTTCATTCCTCAGTTTGGTCAGTTCATCGTGGCATCACCAAGATGTATCAGGATCTTCATCGCCAATACTGGTGGCCAGGAATGAGGAGGGATGTTGCTAGTTTGCTCTTGAGGTGTTCAACTTTTTAGCAGGTGAAGGCTAAGATTCAGTGACCAGCATTCCTTCTATAACATTTACCCATTTCTGAGTGGAAGTGGAATGATGTCGTGATGGACTTCGTGACTGAGTTGTCGAGGTCACCTCAAGGAAACGATGCTGTTTGGGTGGTCGTAGACAGACATACAAAGGTTGATCACTTCTTTCCGATCAATGAGACCTTCGGTGTTGATGATCTGTGATGAATTTACATCCGGGAGATTGTGCGTCTGCATGAAGTTCCAGACTCTATTTTTTCAGACATGTATGCACGCTTTACCACTCGGTTCTGGTAGGGACTTCAGAAGGCCTTGGGTACATAGGTACTTTTGAGTACAGCATACCATCCCCAGACTGATGGCCAGTCCGAGCGCACGATCCTGGTGCTTGAGGATATGCTCCGATCTTGCGTCCTAGACTTTGGTGGTTCTTGGGAGAAGAATGTCCCTCTTGTGGAGTTCGCCTACAAAAACAGTTTCTAGGCGACCATTCAGATGGCACCATATGAGGATTTTTATGGTTGGCCATGTCGATCGCCCTTATGCTGGCTGGAGGCAGGAGAGGCAGCTTTTCTGGGACCTCGTCTTGTTCTGGAGACTTCAGAGCAGAAAGAGCAAATTCAGAAGAGGATGGCTATAGCACTGTCTCAGCAGAAGACTTATGCTGATCAGCGGAGATGACCTCTAGAGTTCCAGGTCTGGGATCAGGTTTTCCTGCGTGTCGCACTGAGGTTGGGACACAAGAGGATTAGGAGGCCGGGTATTCTTTCATCGCAGTACTTCGGGCCTTTTGAGGTTTTCGAGAGAGTTGGGCCAGTCACCTATCAGTTTCAGCTACTTGAGATGTACCGGGCCATGCACGACGTCTTCCATGTCTCTCATCCCCGACTTTACTTTTTAGAGCCGTCTCATATCCTTCAACTCGAGGAGGTTGAGGTTGAAGCATATTCATCGTTTGAAGAGCATCCCATCCGGATTGTCGATTGGCGTATGAAGGTTATATGTGGGCGGTCAGTCCCTCTTGTACGGGTGTTATGGTAGCATGGGAGAGTACATGATGAGACCTAGGAGAGGGAGGCCGATGTACGATTGTAGTGGCCGGAGTGGTTTGGGGTTTCTTCTTCTATGCCTCTCTAGGGAAATTCTGGGACAAATTTATTTAAGGGGGGAAGTTTGTAATAACCCGGATCTTCATTTCAGGTACAAATTTCCTTTTTCTGGAGCTTTTGAAAAAATGGAATTTCTGGAAATTTTTGAAGTACATGCCGTGTACTTTCTGAGTACACTCCATGTACTCTTTTCCTGCTCGAAGCCATGAGCTGGCCGTGTCCGGGCCACACACACAGTGTTTAGGGGTGACGTGGAGGCCAATTTTAGAGGAGTACGGAAAAACCTAGTACATGCCATGTACTCTAAAAGTACATTCCATGTACGTTATTTTTTTCATTAAACGGACCAGGGTCGCGCCTGATGTATAAAAAGGTCTTATTCTAGGTTTCGTTCGTCCGAGAGCATAGAGGATACCCGAATCTTCGACGAGCCCCTGCCTCTCCATCTGTTCTCTGATTCGAGCACCATTGATTGTGTTGGAATCACATCGGTGAGTTCTCCCTTCTGCTTGAGCCGTGTTTTCCAATTCCTCCTCTTTCTCAAGTTGTCGTGGTTTATGTGTTTCAGATTTTTTCTCAAATCTAAGATGTTCTAAGGAGAATCTGTCATCATTTTTCACATATATCTATCTCCTAGGATCGATTTAGGTGGTTTTTGCATTTCTGTAGAAGGTATTTGAATATTTTGTGCAATTTCGCCAATTCCCTTGAACGAGAATTGTGCGTTTTCCAGTTTTCCCTTGATTTATTTCCTTCTTGATTTATTGTTATAGTAGAGGATTAACTTTGTGAATAGAGTAGTTTTAGCTGTACTCTGGATGTTTTCCATGCTTGTTATGCTTTTTTGGCGTTTTTCCAGTTTCCATGCCTAGTTGTAGGATAGTGGAACTGTTGTACTATTATGCCGTTGAGCCTTAGAATGATATCCATGTAGTTCTTGAGGTTTACGTGGATGATACACGTGTGCTATGCATGTTTATTTTAAAAAGGACTACGAGAACCTAATGTAGTGGAACCTAGGGAGAATGAATGTAAGGGCTTCTCGAGAGCATCTTTAATTGCGATGTGAGACCACAGGGGGAATTGACATTGAGTGCTTCCTCAGAGAGTCTGTAGTTCCTCTACGCAGGCCACAGGGGGAATTAACATTGAGTTCTTTCCCAGAGAGCATTTTGTATGATACGAGACTATAGGGGGAATTGACCGTGAGTGATTCCCTAGAGAGTGTATTCTTTATCTTAACTAGAGCGGTGATACTATGTGTGCCTCCCAGAGGGTTGCTAGTACATGTAGGTTGAACCTTAGGGGTTAGATTATGATAACTACCCAGAGGTTACCTTTTTCTTCTACTTGCATGAGTAGCTGTTTCTTGTTTTTAGAATATATGCTAGAATCGTTGGATTGTTACTGATGTGTATTATCTCATTTACTACTTACTGTTCACTGCTTACTGTACTTTACCTTCCATATATTCACTGACTATTAGGGATAGATCTTTGGGTGGTTTCCTATAGGGACTTTGTCTTACACCCTATTTGGGTCATGCTTTTGGGCACAAACAGATTATATTGTTGCAGGTATAGATAAGGGAAAGCACCCTTCTACTTCAGGTTCTTGATTGCACTGGAGATGGAGAGCATGGGACCGAGCCGAGGATTACGATGTTGAGGAGTTGCTCATCTATTTTTATTTTTCAATTTGGATTAGTATTGTATTCATCATTGTGACTTGTTTGGCTATTTTCGTAGACATATATGTATCATGCATCATTTACATATATTTCAGCTCCAATTTTTTATTTATCAGTCTTCCACTATTTACTCTTGTATAGATGTGTACTGTTTCCGCTGTTGTTGTTATTTGTTTTCTGTTCTGCTGTGTACTCTGCCAATGAGGGCATAGTTTCCCCACTATCACACCCAAGTCCCTCACTACTAGTCAAAAGCCTCTGGCGTTTGGGGAAATGTGTTTGAGGCCATGTGACCTACTGGGTACGCAGCACCAGTGGAGGGGCTCCAGATTTGGGTCCTTACAATCTATATTGATTTTAAAAACTATAAAATATTTTGAAATTCTTTTTATAAAATGGTAGGATCTACTATAAATTTTTGAAAGACTATATATTAGAAAATTGATGAGTATATAATTCAAAGCTCAAGGGTCCTATTTTAAACCATATAAATCTTTTTTTAGTTTTAAAACAAGATTTGGAAAATGAGTATTTTTTAAAACATGTTTTTGTTCAATGAAAACATACTGAACTATATAGACATTCAAGATCAAAATTTTCATATCCATTTGATATATATAGAAATCTTAAGGCCCTGCATAGTTAAGAAATATTCAAATGGATTCAGGTGTAGATATAGGTGTAATGGTTTCCTAATATTCAATACCTTCTTCTTGAATATACCCTTATGAAACCTACCTATATTTGTCTCTTAAAATGATTTCAGATACATCAAACTTGTTTCTAAATAACAATTTTGTACCAATAGTCTTAGTGTATTTAGTTCTATTAATAAGTTCCCAAACTTCATTTATTTCAAATTGGTTATATTATTCTTACATATCCATTACCTAGAATTCATTATTAACTGAATCACTGATGTTCTTAGGTTCATGCTGTGAAAAAATTCTTTATATTCTATAAAATTTCTAAGATAATCTCAATTAAACATACATAAATCTATGTATCCAACTAAAATATCTATATGATGGAATTTATGGGTCCTATTATCTCTTTGAAAATAAGGTATGGTCATATCATGGTCATCTATAGGTTTAGGTTTGGGTTCTCAATGTTCCTTAAATGTGAATGA
This sequence comes from Viscum album, assembly GCA_963277665.1. Classification (NCBI taxonomy): domain Eukaryota; kingdom Viridiplantae; phylum Streptophyta; class Magnoliopsida; order Santalales; family Viscaceae; genus Viscum; species Viscum album. Next base: position 1,002,091,163 of record OY728135.1, read on the forward strand.
TTTTCTACTTGTTTCATAGAATATTCAGAAGGATAATCATTAATGTTAATATCTGATAAATTATCCCCAAGGTTTTATAAAGGATTTTTAGGCTCATGGGGATCTATCTCATAAAACATTACATGAATGATTCTTCCACACTATTGGTTCTTTTGTTAAACACTCTATATGATTTACTAGATATTAAATAACCAAGGAAAATTCCTTCATCACACTTAGAATAAAAAATTTCAAGATTAACCATAGTGTATAGAATAAATAATTTTCAACCAATGACTCTAAGTTAATTAATCACAGGTTTCCTATTATTATAAAGTTCATAAGGATTTTTATTTAAAAGTGGTCTGATCAAAACTCTATTATTAATATAACATGCTGTTTTCACTACCACTTCCCAAAAGTAAATTGGAAGATCATATTCATTAATAATTTTACAAGAAATTTCATAGAAATTACTACTCAATATTTATAAAAAAACAATTATCTATGGGGCATTAAGATCATAAATATTTTTATTATAGACATTTTTTGAGGAAAATTATTCAAATAATTTATTTTCATACTCAAAACCTGGATCATTTCTTAATGTCTTAATCATAAGTCCACTTATATTATCTAAATTGTTAGAATCTCTAGTAAAGTGATAGATGGATTCATTTTTGTGAGCTAAGAAGTATACCCAATTATACCTTTAAAATTAATCAATAAGGGCATAGAAATAGTTCTTCCCATTTAAACAATAAACATTATATGGTACAGAAAAATCTTTGTGAACCAGTTTTAGGGGTTAAGATTTTGAAACTTATTTCTTTGATATGAATGATATTTTATATAATTTTCCTTTTTTGACATGTGTTATAGAATTTTTCATTTGGGAATTCAAGTTCAGGAAGATCTTTAACTAAGCCTATAAAATTTATCAATATACCTGAGAAAATATTTCAATGGACTAATATTCTAAGCACGAGCCTAGATTCATTATGAGTGGAACTTAGACATGAAATATTTCGAGAACATAAAGAGTTAATGTTAAAAACATAAATATTAGCATTTTTAAAATTAGTAAAAATTAAGTAATTTTTATAGTAAAACTATTATGAGAGTTATTTTCAAAATTCACATAAAAACTATCATCACATAGCTATGAGATTCTATGTAGATAGTATTTTAAACTAATAATGAAATTTACTTTATAAATTAAAAATGAGTTATAGTTATTAATTTGACTAAGGAAATTTAATTTTTTCTTTTAGAATTTTCACCAAAGGTTACATGACCACCATAAAACGTTATTAGGTTTCTAGATATTGAGTAACTGCTTGTCATATTTCTAGAAAATTCATTATCCAGGTACCATAAAATTTTACAAGGTCTATTCTAGTAGGTCCCATGCAAATAAAATATATTCCTTGAATGGTTTTGGTACCCAAATATTCTTAGGACTATAAGTGTTAGTAATTAGGGATTGAGGAACTCATATTTTATTAATGGTATTTTATAGGAAGATTTTAGAATTTTGAAAAAAAAATTAGTTGGTATATTTGAGTAATAACTAGATACAACACTAGAAATGGGAATAAATATTTTCATAATAATTCTTATCTATCTAGGTTTATATCCAACACCAGTGGTATATTTTGGTGCATTTTGTTTTCCCAGCATTTGATTGAGAGTGTTTCTTCCATTAGTAAACCCCTATACATCCTTATTTAATTTCTCATTGGTTAATTTCAATTTAATATTTTATATAAACAATAGAAAATTATTTTCTCTTTAAATATAAATGTCATATTTAACACTAGGAGATAAAGAATGAATTTTATTGACGTTTTTTTATTTATTATTATGCTCATTCAAGGAATATTCATGAATATTACAATATTAATTAATTTATATATATTTTTTATTTTCATTATCTTGTTCATCTCTAGAATTATTATAATCTTGTAAAGGAGAGAAAATAGTAACCTTAGATATGTTTTTAACGAAGCATATATTTTCTCTGCCAGGATTTTCATCATTTGTTGAGTTTGAGTCACTGGATTTTCCCTTAGAGACATTATAGGTGTATTTCATGGGTTTATTATATTTTTTTATCATTATCATAATAATTATATTTTTTATTTTATCATGGGATATTTAGCCTTAACATTTAATTTTCCTTTACACTCATAACATGCAAACTAATTTGAATTTTTATCTTTTTTCCAGTCTTTCTACCAACCGGATCTATCATCACACATTCTCTTGTTGATGGATTTTATAGAGAATTTATTCTTATAATATAATTTCTTAAACCTTTTGGCTGTATGGTCCATTTTATCATCATTGTCAGCTTGTAATTACTCATCACTATAATGTTTATCTTGTACATTTTTAATCATTTTTTATGAAATATTCTTAAAGGATATTGAATTCCTTTTAGTACCATCTTCTTATTCTCTACCAACTTTTAATTATTCACAATATATAATTAAATTTCTAACAATATCATTAATAGTTATCTTACTAATGTCAAAATATTCTCTAATTGAGTTTGATGCTTCAATACATATTTCTAGAAAACATCTCAAAAACCGCATGATTTGGTCTTTATTTGAAACTAGATTCCACATGAAATTCAGTGTTTTCACTATCATATTAATCCTAAGATACATAAAAAAAATAATATCACAAGGTTTCCTCGTGAATATATTATATTTAATTGTATAATTATTTTATCATATTTCCTTTACATTAGTTGTTCCTTCATGAGAAATAGCTAATGTATCCAAAATTTCGCCTGCTGTTTTACAACCTGATATTATATAAAAATCCATATCACCCAAAATTTTTTTGGGACTTCATGGATTTAAAATTATTTTTATAATTATTTTGAGTAGAATCATCCCATTAACTTCCAAGAGTCTAATTAATATATATATATATATATATATTCAACAGAAGTCAATATTTGAAATCCCATTCTTTAAATGTGTATTATCAACCTAATATTCCATTGATAATAGTTATTTAAATTAAATAAAGGTGGTATGTTGGTAGTATAAGATTATTTCCTATTATCCATTTAAATAACTAAATTTATCACTAATAGAAATGTATTATATTTGAAGCACAACTAAAATCAGATTTTAAAGTATTTTAAAGTTACTTTGATACCAAATGTTTGTTAGAGTGAGTAACTCAATGGCGGGGGGGGGGGGGGGGGGTTGAGTTCCAAAAAATATTTATGTAAAAAAAAGTTTATATAAAATTTTCCAATTTTAATTAAGTGACTAGTTAGTCAGAAAAGTAGATCAATATAAGTTCTTATCTTTTGAGTGATTTTTCAAGGAGGGGTTATGTCTCAGTTAAACCAATATATGGGAATTACATTAACTTTTGAAATCAATTTACATAATAAAATAAATATATAAACACTTGTTAAGATTAACTGTCAAAGTAGTGTTGTTTCAACTTAAAAACAAATATATTATAAATAATAGAAATAAAAATCAATAAAAACAAATAGTTGAATAAAACAAGAGGTTCATTCTCAAGTAGAGACCTAATCATCTCCACTTGGAAATCACCTCATACTTAACAGATTAAATAAATATAATCTGATCCAAAACATTGATTGGGTTTAAACACAAAAACATAAAAGGTTTCCAGGACACAAAGGGTCTTCTTCCAAAATAACCATGTGAAGGAAGAAAACATAGTCTACACAAGTACCTCTTTCACAACATCAAGGTTAATCAAATGAAATAATATATAAGAGAATAATTATTATTCTCTACTTATGGTATAGGAGACAATTTGTGTTTGATAAATTGTGTAAAACATACAATGTTCTAATGTAAATGAAAAAAATAAACAACAAGTATAAATATGTAGAAAAAATAGATTTTCTAGGTCATAATTTTTCATAGATGTTTGAGTCTTCTGGAATATAGCTTTTAGAGGATCTCAATCCATTTCTTTAAAAATATCTATAAAAATAAACATCACAAATCTCTCTTTGTTCTAACTGTGGTAAAGTATGAAATGTGTATAATCTTCATAAAATGATACTATAAGTATTAAGTAGGTATAACACTTCTTTTATTCACACTTGGACAACATGGCTCACATAATGTACATGAGGGACACATATTTGAATATTTAGCGTTATAGGAAGAAGAGTCCATTCAAAGTATAATAATCTTAGTCTTCTATATCCTCATACAAAACTTTAAAATAATATTTAATGTTTTCCCACAATATAAAAGAATTATAATTTACTAATTCATATAATTATCTTCGGTAATATAGCCTTTGGGATTATTTAAGTCAAATTTATAGAATAATGATAGTGGCATATTCTAATGACGACTCGTGTCTAGTGGGGAGTCATTCCAAAGGTGAGTCAGACTGCTGGAAGGTTTTTTTGAGGTAGGTATTCTCAGTAGTTACTCATCTCCGAAGTGACTCATCTCATTATTAGATCATCTCAATGGTAGGGCATATCTAGTGGTGAATCATCTCAATGGTGAGTCATCTCTAAAATGAGTCATCTGGTAGTAGGTAATTCCTTTTAGTGAGTTATCAGATAGTGATTCATTCTTAGAGATGAGTAAATATCAATGGTGAGTTTTTATAGAGGTTACTCAACTCTGGTGGTAAGTGAATTATAAAATTAGGTCATATTCAATGGTTAGTCATGTTTAAAGATGACCGTTTTCTGGAAGCGAGTCATGTCTGGTGGTGACTCATCATCAATGGTGACTCAAGTATAATGGTAGGTATTTTCAACACATATTTATATTTTCCCCAGACATAGTTATATTATAAAATTTTATCATAAATAAATTAATCCATTAAACACATAATGAACATATTTTTTATCATTAAAACAAGTAGTTTTTGACTAAAACATGGAAAAGATCATCTAAGAAGAAATTTAAATATAATACAAACCCTTATTTTATAAAAAGTGACATTCAAACCAAAATACATTTATTAAAGTAACCATTTATATATCATTTAAATTAAAATTATAGTTTAATTAATAAATCAACTTTAATAAAATTAATAATTATCATTACATCAAAAAAATTACTTTTAATTTATTTCTAGTGTTGATTAAAATTATATTTTAAATTTAAATATATATATAATTTAAGTTCACATATAATATTTATTATATCCTATTTAGTAAAAATATCCTTTTAAACCTTATTAAATTTCATCTCTTAGTTATATTTCTATAAAATTAATCAAAATCATAATTTAATTACGTAAAACCTTGAATTTTATTTATAAAACCATTGAACAAAACAACTCACCATAAACACTATATTCTATAATATTTTCACGTAATTATCTTCAATACAAGTTATTAGTTATATGTATATTAAACCAAATAATAAAACACTTTATATTAGTGACATATTTAAATAAATAAAACCAAATATTTTAAGTCATAAAAAACATTCCTTAGATAATAAACAACATATTAACCAGTAATGCAGATTGGAAATTTCCAACTTATTATGTCAATAAAAATACACTAAAATCACAAATATATATTTAATTAATGAATTGTAGGTTTTATATTATTTATATACTTTTATACTGGTACAAATTCATGAAGTATTCTTTGGACACAACTATGGAACCAAGGTGAAATACTACATAGCCAAAATTTCTCTACCAAATCAACACAAGTTGGTAAAGAGAAATGAGGATATAGGTATTAAGTTATGCATTAAAATTGAACTCAAATTTTATATAAAATAATTATACTATAAAAAATTACCCTTTAAATAATGAAGGGATAAATATTTATTAAATATCAAAATATCATGACATCATACCACAAATTTTAATTTTTTCTATACAACAATACATGGATAAAGTGCTGATCGTATTATAAAATCTGGGAACAACATTACTAAAATAGAGGATATAAAATATATAGAAAAACTCCCAAACATCTAATAAAACCGGTGATTCAAGAAATGTATTAGGTGAAGACTAATTCACCTATTTAAATAGATACCTATTTTGATAAATTCCTATAATAATAGAACATGTTCCCCTAAATCATGTCTTATCATTATATATTATTTAAATCACATGGAATAACATCCTTTCATATTCTAACTAAATGGAATAATACAATTATCATTCCTAACTCATTGTATACTAAACACATATCTATAAAATCAATATATCATGTCTTAACCTACCCCAAATCACTATATAAATTGTGAACTTAATGGAAATTTTCATAACAAATAATGAGAATAAGAAAATATTATAAAACATTATTTCGAAACACAGTACGAGGAATTTAGTCCCATGTTATTCTAGCTAGTTATCTCAAACAAATATCATATTAGAATGAAATAATAAAAAAATTAGGTTAAGAAACATAAATTGTTTTAATATATAACACAATAAATACTCCATTATTAAAGATTAAAACATGTCACATAATGAAATGATATTAAGTAATCTTCTCCCCCCATTTCAAGTAATGTTCCACCGCATAAGTGTTAAAATTATGAATATACAAACCCCTTCACTCCACATGATTTTCATAAAAAATAATACAAAACATACAAATAATTCATTTAATTTTATTTGCAGGGGGTGTTTTAACAACAATATAATTTCAATTTTCTCCCATTTACATATTTTTTTCAATAAATAGTTCTATTTTATATAATAATATCATTGAATAAAATGTTTAATACAATATGTTCAAATATATGTATATACAATACAAATTTATATAGTTGAAAACCACATTTATCAAATTAAAAATAGAACCCAAACATCAATTTCAACATTTTTCCATCATTACTTATTCCGTATTTGATTACATCAATTAAACATTTTATCATTCAAATAAACCATTTTTAATGTCTTAAAACATGTATTTCATTATTTTCTTAATATTAAGACATGGTTGTATCATGTAATTCATGAAAAAATTCACAGTTAATAAAACATTAATAATCAAAATATTTTTCCAAGTCAATGAATATAAAATAATTAATTAAATCACAAATTATTACAAAATCATATATAATTCCTAGTTAAGAATCAAAAGATACAAGGAGGTCACTAAACATGAACATTTCATATACTCTACCTATGGAAGGGATCCCCTACTCCACTATAAATAAATGGAAAAACTAAATACTAAAAAATATACTCAAAGAGAAGTTATTTTAATGTGAAAACATTCACACATTATTTCTATTATTAAATATTAAAGTGTTCCTAAATAAATCAACTATATAGAGTCAATCACACATATTGTTGGAAAATTATACATCAAACAAAGAAAATATCAATCAAAAAACTGTCTTGATAAAAGAGTGAGTATAGGGACACTAATTTTCATTATAAATTATCCATAACACGAGGATATTCAAATAAACACCACAAATTAGTGATATAATGATAATTATTTATCACTGATGTTTAAAATCCTTTAATTTGAAATTATGTACATTATCACAGAACACAAAAAATATTTATTAAGGCTAGGTGATCCTCAACACTTCCACCATAATCTATTACCTTGTACATGGCACTGGGAACATGGTAGTACCAATTGTTTTTGAAATTATTCACCATCAAACAACCATCCCTTATACTCTGTAAACATAAAACACCCAAAAAATAGCTCAAAATAAAATAAAAGTCTATAAAAATAAAATAAAATAAAATCAATGTCATTCCAGAATGATTGTGTCTATGAAAAAATTCTTAAATATAGTGGCTTTAATTACAAATAAGTGTCAATTAGGATTTTTTAATTAACAACTCCATCCATTTTGACATTATTTATTCATCATATTTCAAGGTATCCTCTTATAGAGATCCTTGTTTCTATAATATATATATATATATACACATTAAAATCAAAGATATTCTTTCTATTCCTAAGAATATAAAAAAGACTCTTTATAAATTAACTATCTAATTTATTCTCTATATAATCACCCTAATGTATATGAGGCATATTTAGTTCATATTACATTAACTCAGATATATAAAAAATATCATGTATATTGATATATTACAATTGAAATTTAATGATTTAAATAGACTTCCCAATCATCATCATAATCTATAACCATAAAAAACCACAAATTCAACATCCCTACTTCCAAGAACTATGATATACCAACAAATTAGACATATAGATAAATACATGACCCCAAACACCAAAAATAGGAGGACTGTTCCTATAATCATTATATGGGGTTTACCAAATATAATTCAAATCCAACATATTCCTGGGAAATTTTAAATTACAATTAGTTAATTTAACCATGATAAGAACAAGAAAATATGCCTAACTGGTTTCATTTATGTTAATGGTGACTTACATGGTCTTCTATACTATGATTCCAATAATCTCATCTAAATAAATGCATGTAAGTTATTGTTATAAAAAATTGTACCAGAGCCACATGATCCACCCATAAAGAACTGCAATCATTAATATATACATTTATCATATTCTAATTATCTAAATATATTATTTAGATTATCCATACACATTTTCATGAAAATATATACAAAAAACTAGTCAAAAACACATTACTTGTTGCTATCATAGTCATACTTGGGAATTGTATCATCTATTATCATATAAAAAACTATTATTTGGTATCTAATTAGTTATAGTATTATAAAATTAGAAATCATTCCAATCTCTACAACTACTTAATTTTCATTGATAAAAATGATCCACCTTAGTAAATTGATCACTATATAAATAAATGGAATCCTTCCCTTTCTATAATCTCAATAAAACCATTACAAAATCACAATAGAAAATAATCATATTTACACTATGAAATGCATAATGACTAAATATTACTAGCAAAACATAAATTTTTCATCTTTCACCCACTAATATATGAAACATTTTGAAAAAAGATAACCTTATATAATTTCATACTAGACTAATAGAAGTGTTATTGGACAACATGGTAAATATTGATCAATTGATACTGAATTTACTAGTTATTGATATAAAAATACCTCATAAAATTATCAAAAACATATATCATAATTTAATTCCTCCAATGAAAATAAAAAATAGAATCACTACCATGTGCCTGCCTAGGAATTTACTCTATACCATAAAACCATCATTTATAAAGTCTGTAGTTAGAAAATAACCCGTAATCTTTCATCACTCACCCCATAAAGTAATAGGTGATGATAAAAGGTTCTAATTTTTTTACCAGTAATGGATACATCATAACACATCAAAAATAAGTGGGATATTATCTTTCTCTCCTCACTTTACTCATAAATAAATTTTAATTATGATTTCCTACATAAATAATTTGTGAACGCATTCCCATTCAAAAGATTTTATATTATATATAAATTAAATTAATTGATATATACAACACACCTTAAATATAAATGTTTAAAATAAATGTAACAAAATTTTATAATATTATCTTATAATCAATTAATACCTAAGAAACTCAAATAAAAATATAATTCAACCATATTTTGAGAACATGAACAACCATAATAAGTTCATAGTTCTTATTAGGATATGTTTTCATATGTTTACGTGGTTATATTGACCTATATTCCATTTCCATCTAATCAAACATCATAATACATCAAAATCCTACACTATATGTATAAAAATATACCTTGTAATGCATCCCCTAAGTAGTGAAAAATTATTTAGAGATGAAAATTTATCCTTTATATCTTAAAATATAGGATTATATTTTTATCCCTTAAAAACACTCATTTCTTCATACATTCCATAAATGGTTAATCTAAATGGGAAAATTCATTAATGAAATCATGATAATACCTTTAAATACCGTTGAAACAACAATTATTGAAGAAATTTTTGGGAATAAACCAATGAATCATAGTAGAGACAGTAACAGGATCCACTGATACTCCTAATTTAGAAATTATGTGGAAAAGAAATGTTACCTATGAAATTTATAACTAAAACAGAAAAATTCCAATATACAGGTGTCGATCTAGAAATTTATACAAGATACTAACCAAATGCTTAAGTTATCCTCACTGGATCATTAATTTATCAATATATAATTGATAAATACAATCATGAATAAATCAAAATAATTATATAATAAATGGTTAATCGGAATTGTAGATACTACTAGTGTGTTCGTTATCCCGAATATCATCTAAAATAATTCATAACAACAATACAATGACAGAAAGTCTATATCGGGAACATCCACCAAACACACCATAAAATTATGTTGACTAAATTTGAGGACGATCTTTTAATACCATAAATATCCTCTAAAACCATTGAATAAATTTTCATTATATAATAAAGGATTATGATTCTTAATAGTAACTATATCAGTCTATGTTAATCTAGGGAAAACCACAATCTCCAATTCCCATTTTTATAAAAAAATCATATAATTATTCTATAAATACACACTCTTCCTATAAAACATTTAGATTAATGATCTTACAAATTATATTAGACTAGTTTAGCTCAGCTATAAGAGTACTATAATGTGTTCTTGAGTTTTTATTTTATAGAACCTAATAGAAAATGATGACTTTTGAATTCATTATTAACTATTGATAATGAAAATTAGTAATAAAATTTAATGATATAGAATAAAACTCTACTAAAATAATAATAGGTGGTATTTCAAAAGTTATCAATCCATAATACAAATAGAGTAAATGAATTTTTAGAGAATTTAAGATTATATGTGATTGGGAGTAGAGATAATTAATCTATATGATTTGTGTAAAATATTTCTACAATATTTAATTTTATGTAATAATTGAAGATGAATCTATTACTTCAAGAGTGTGAATGTGGATATTTTAGGAATCATTGATATATAATGATTGTTTATCTCATCATTATGTGAATTTATAGAATTTTTTGAATGTTGATGAATGTATTATCAAGGAAATATTCTTTTTAAATACATATGAATCCATACCTCTATTTATAATAAATGATAAATGATGTAAAGAGTTAAAGTAAACATATAAAAGTTTTATGGATCTATGATGCAATGTATGAAGATGATGTTTCAAATAACTACTTATGAATGAGTTTCAAACTAAAGGAAACTATGTATTATGAATCATATGTTATAAAAATAATATCTAAAATATACCTGAAAAAGTTTAGATTATAATTATAATAACTAAGGAGTTTCGATGTTCTAATAGTTGAAGAGTCGTTTTTGTTTCATTAAATATATAAATTAAAGGATCAAACATTGGTAAAAAAGTATTTTCCATTCATTAGATTATTTATATTGAAATTTTAGAAAAGAAAATACCTTATATAATGGTTAGGTTCAAGTGGTGGTGCATCTCCAGGAGGGAAACTGGCCCACTACTGAAGGTTCAGATGGTTTTATTGTTGTGTTTTAATGATTTTTTGGCGGTGATGGTGGAGTTCTTCGATGACATTTTTAAGATAGCAGTGGTGATTGGTGGTGGATGTACTTGTTATGTGCCCCGATTATCAGCTCCAGTGAGGACGGTCGAGGACAATGAAGGTGATTTTGTGACAGGTATAGCGATGATGTTCGGTGTGGTTGGCATCATTGGGATGATGAAAACTGGTGATGATATATGAGTTAGTGATTTTGATGGGCTGAAGATGGTGATGTTTGGATGGCAACGTGATGATGGTGTGTCTCATATAGGTTTGGGCAGTAATAAAAATGAGTGTTCATCTCGAGGAAGATGTGTGAATCACGGGTAATGATGAATTTGGATTTGAAATTTGAAATTTGCATTTTTTTTGGAAGGATTTTTTTGCAGTACTTTGTCTGCAAGGAAGTTGGTCTGTGAATTTTGAATTCAGTATGCTATTTGTTGGTCGTCTAAGTAGGGTTGGTGTTGATGGTTTTGAGGAGGTTTTTTATGGTTCTCACTTTCCCAAAAGTGACTTTTTATAGAATAAAAATGGATTGTGCCATATATTATTATCTAAAAGTTAAATGATGAGTTTTGAATTCTAAGAAGGAGTGTATCTAGAATATTTGGAAGCTTAGTGGTCTTTAAAGTAATTTAATGATTTAGAATATAATTTATGAGATAATAAATTTATATTTCTATATAATTAACATATAGTGGTTTGAGAATCTACTGTGATATATGATGATGTATATTGACATGGAAATGTGAACTATAAAAAAATAATATTTTTATAGAAGATAAATTAGATATATTATTGATTAGAAATCCAGTACTACATATAATAGTGTATGAGGAGTAATATTATTAATAAAAAAACCTATAAAGGAAGAACATTTTACATTTTTTTAAAAATGAATCTAGATGTTGAATACCACAAGATAAATTTGTCAGTGTAACTAATAACTTTTCTTAATGTAAATAAAACAATATCTGAATAATGTAAGTAAAATTGACTCATTGAAGTGGATTAAATTATAATGGAATCAGAAGGATATATTTTGGATTATGTGATTATAATATTTATGATGATGTGTATGTTGATTATTGTTATGTATATAATGTATTTCAGGATGATAATTTCCCTATGTACAATAGATTATAATTTATAAAGTGTGGTTATTGAGGGGGTTGAGTGTTATAAAGTATAGAAGCTGAACTGTATGGGGAGATATAATAAAATATATTTTGAATTTTTTTATAAGAGAAACATAATATTAATAACATAAAATTAGGAGGGTATTAGGGTTATGTTGGATTATCCAAGTAATACAGATGAGTAAGTGATATAGAGTAAAAGACAGAACATGATGTTCATGAATCCCAAGATAAAGAATCATAATATACCAACACAGTTTACATTAATATTATGTGAACTTAGAGTGAATATGGAGATGATAAAATAATGTTCTTGATAAAAAAATGATATGAATTTCAAATAATTATTATGTCCAGTAGTTAAGGGAACTTTTGGTATAGTTGATGATGAGTTTCATATAGATTTGAAGAAGTAAAACTCAAATATTTTTAGTTCCATGGAAGTTAGTTGAATGAGGAATGATAATTGTTACAGATTTTGAATTCGAATCCAAATTTCATATAAATTATATTATGAAGTTATATTATATAAATAGAGGACTCATAAAGGGCCCAATTATATTGTTTTGGAACTAAAAGTAGACAAAGCTAAGTTGACTTGATTATTTAGGAAGAACTTCTAAATTCAAAGAAGAAGTGATTTTGACCTATGGGTTTCAATGTATCTTCTAGGTCATTGAATCATGTGATGTATATGAACTATACCTTCTATATGTAAGAGAAAATAGAAGTTCAGCTAGTTAAAAAGTCATGGGATTTTGATAAAAGTGATGTTTGAAAAGTTAACGGGAAGGACTGGTGTGATACCTCAAAAAATAATTTATACTATTAATAGAAATATTTTTTTGTAATTATTTCTTTATTAAGAGAACATATAAAAAATTATATTTTATAATAACATTACACATCATGGAAAACTACAATTTTGAATGGAAAAGAGATCATTTAATGTTATAATAAAAACTTGAATATTTTTTGCAGACTATAACATATTCTATTAATATTTTATTTAAAAATAAATTATTATGTTTTAGATAATGTTATATTCATGAAATAATCATTCAAAACACTTTTTAAATTATAATATATATTTAACAATATCATAGTAATTGATATAATGATCCGAATGTTTAATTTTCATTAAAATTTTGATATTTCAATTAATTAAGATATTTATTTAAAAGATAAAATTTTCATATTCATAGAATTATTTATATTAAATAAGAATCATTTTTTGAATAATTACATTAAAATTATCTTATGGTTATTGTTTTGGATTTTTCTATCAAAATAGACTTTTTGGTGAAAAAGTGAAAATTTCTACATTATAATGGATTGAAATTTTATAACATCACTATTATGTCATCATGAATAAATATGTATGAAAATTTTATTAAATAAAAATAACTATTAATTTTTACATAAATGATTTTATAAATATTAATTTTAATTTATAAATTTAAACCTTATATTTGTTAACTAGATTTTTGAATTTTAAGATTATTTTTTTGGTATTATGTGCATTAATTGAAATGGATAAAAGGTTAGTTTTAAAATATGGATACTTTTATTGTATATACACTCTATATAACTCGTTAATAAACCGTAAAATTTGTTTCAACTGATTTCTCCCACAATTGGTCATCCTATATTAAATCATAACCTATATTTTATCCCTTAAAACCACACCTTTGTAAGAATAAATACTCATAATCCCCCCCCAATTTCCACACCAAATCTATTGATAAGGATTTATCACTAAATATTCCTCTCAATATTCATTCTAAGTAGGTTCCAAGGTTTCATGGAGTCCCTATCTATATTTACGAATCATCTTTAAAAGGTATGGGATCGTTTTCTTTACTTCTTTCGATTTGAGTTACTCTTCTATATAAGCCTCTAATTATCAATTTATTATGTTTTAAAGTGTTTTAAATACCCTCATTATAGTGAATACAATTTATTTTTTACAATTTTACTTCATATCCATCTCATTATTAACTTTCCTAAGTCGTTACTGTGTCAAAATAAGGGTTCCTTACCCTAATTTTATGACTACTATTGTAAGGCTTTTGAAATCCCTTCCTATTTTAAGATTAAATGTTATTATGTCTAATTTTTATAATTTAATTACTATTTTATTAGTTATATATAACCATTTCCAATCAATTTTGTACCATCAAAATCTGTTATAATACTCACGACTTCCCATAGCAATAGAATTATCTGAAATTTTGGTAATGAAATGCGTGGGTGGGTTTCCAATAAATTACATCCCCACCTAGATACTACAAGTAGAAGTGGATCTAGAATATTAGTACATAGGGGTAATAACCTCAAAAATATCCCATTCTTATTTGACTTTATTATCACATATTTACTTAAATGGGTCTTTATTCACACCTAGTTTGACACACCCTCGGGATTTTTTGTATATAATCTTCATTTGCTCTATAAGCTGTAGAAAAAGGATTGGAATATAGAGGATGATATATTCATTCAATAATTAACCCTATTCCATGAATTTACCTAAAAAAATTACTTCTCTCATTCAATAAATTATAGTAATACCTTTTTATTGTGAATATTTTATAGTTTCTATGTTTATTATTGGAAATTCACCAAGTCAACTAGATTAATCTATTTTAAGTGTTTATATAATCTATGATTTGAATATAATGATAATGTTATCTTTAACTATCAATATTAATCAAGTACTTTAACTTTCTTATCTATGTATATGTTACAAAGTACATTTTTTACTGTGTAATTTTGTTCTTTATAGAGAATGATCCATCATTTCCTCTGTCTTCTTGATCACAAATTATGCATAATAAAATAATTTTATTCCAATTCCATTAATTGTTAATACCCTTTAATGATTATTCTAATTGAAGGGTATTCACCTATATACTGATATATCAATTGAATATGGAAATTATTCACTAATCATTATACCCTTATGTATATGTTGTAAATACCATAGTCCTCATATTGTTGGTTGATGGGTATTTACCTGGAATGTTATCAAATTTAATTGGAAACCCTTTTAATTTCAAATGGGATTATCATGAAATGGTTATTTTATTAATGTTTTACTTATTTGTAAACAATAGATTAATACATATGAATGGTGTTCATTAATAAATGTATAATTTATTGGGTAATGTGACAGTGTTAAATGACGTAAGTTACTCTTAAGAGACTAATTAATTGGGTAACGATGTAATCTCTAGAAGGGACATGTTCATGATACCATGGAATCACCACTTGCTAATGTTATATGATAACATGGTGAAAACATTGTAATTTGATGGCTTCACATTCATATCACTCCAATTAATTGGGAAAATATATCTTAGAAGTGTTCCATAGTAATATGTTTTATGATACCTTGTTGGAAAACCATTGTAATATAAAGGGTGTACCATAATATTAATTAAATCCATGAGGAAAAGTTACCTTGGCCAAAATACATGGAAAAATGTTTTCTGACACCCTAGTGATGATATATAGTGATATGTTTTTGAAAGTCTCAAGATTGTGTTGTATCCAAATTTACATGTTATTACTTATGTACTTATCATCATGTCATGCCTCATGTACTTATGTTAATTCTACTCCTTGAGTAATTATGATCATGTTATGCCTTATGTACTTTTGATCATCTTCTTCATTATATAGTTATGATCATATTAATAATGTTTTTTTCATGTTCATATTCTTATATCATGCCCCATGTATTAACCATGATATTATTTTATAACTTATTCTCATTGGTTACACCTTACTAGGATTTTTAGGTCAGACTTTTCTTATATTTCCCCATTTCCAAAAAATTGTCAATAAAAGGGATACATATAAGGTAATAACATGCGTTGAGAATACTTTTGGAAGAAACTTTTTTATAATGTTTTTATTTATTAATGTACCTAAATCCGAAATACACCATACATAATATCATCGGATTCTGTTTTGTAATTTATGTTTTGTAAAAAAAATAATTACTATTTAGTACAAGATCTATAAGTTTAGTTATGGGGCTTCTTATTTGGTATGAGAGAAAACATTTTTATTTTCAGAGTAAGGATTTTGAATATTTGTGTATAGAGCCTTTGATAGATAAAAATTTTCTATTGAATACTTTGTTATGTATAACTAATTTGACTACATATTATTAAATTGTCTTGGGTTTTTATAATTTTTCCATTCTATAGATTGCATTTAACTACAAATTTAGGTTTAGTAATTGTTAGTAAATGAGTAAAATTGAAAGGATGTAATTTCCCTATGGGGAAAGAATGTAAAAAATTAAAAATTACTTTATGTTATTAATATATCACTTATTTTATAATTACTCATTTATTTTGTTCATATATGAATACTTTTAAATTTTATAATAACTTCATACATCATGGACAACAACCACTAGGAAATGTAAAGGGAATATTTAGTGATAAAATCTAAATTGTATTAATTTTTTGAGACTATATAAATAGTATACTATTTTTTATTATAAATGTAAATGTGTTAGATAATTTTTTTGAAGTTATATTATTAAAAAACACTTATTATATGATAAGATATTTTAAAATAGTCCTAACTAATTTCTAATGTGCTCAAAATTATAAATTTTAACTAATATCTATATATTAATATCAATAAGTACATTAACATAAAATTTAAAATTATCATATTTATAGGATTGTTTATATTTAATAAAATTAATTTTTTGGACTCAATAAATCAAAATTATATTAGGGTTATAGTTTTGGTATTTTTTGACTAAGTTGTTTTATGGTGAAAATGTAAAAATTCCCACTTTGTAAAGCACAATGATTTTATGTGATCATTATTATGTCATCCAGAATAAAAATGTATGGAACAGTTTATTTAAGAAAAAATTAATTTTATAAATATAAATACTAATTTTTAAATTTTAATTTTAATTTATAAATTTATACCTCACATTTTGGAAAAAAAATTGCTATTTGAAGATAAAAATTATTTTTTAGATTCTGTTCCTTAACTGGGTTGGATATAAGGTATGTTTGAAATTAGAGATCATTTTAACTTACAAGACATATATATCAATAATTAATAAACAAAAAACTTGTTATGAATTGATTACACCCACAAGTGATTGACTTTTATAATAAAATAACCTATATTTTAGCCTTTAAAAGAACCTTACCTCATGTAAAAATACCCTGAATCCCTCCTGAAATTAAAAAATAAAAGAAATTTAAAAGACTTATATATCAATATACCTTTAATTATTCATTAAATGTAGGATTAAAGGTTGCAAGGAATCCATCTATATCTTTATGAAGCATCCTTCCAAGGTAAGGGATCTTTTCCTCAACTTCTTTTTATTCATGTTATTATTTTGTATAAGCCATTGATTCCCAATTTATTATATTGTAAATTGAATTCAAATAACCCTATTACTATGGATTTGGTGTATTACCACTGTGATACTTAATTTACCTCTCATTATATCCTTTTACTAAGTCGTTACTCTGCAGAAATAAGGGTTCATCACCCCTCTATTACGACTACCATTGTAAGACATTTTATATTCTTGATCCATTAAACGTGGAATGTTATTATGTGTAATTTTAGTAATTTAATTAATATTTTTTCAATGATATTCCACTATTACCTCTCAATTTTATACCTTGATGATAATTTATGTTACTCAAAACTTCTCATATCCATAAAACCATATTAAATATTGGTAAAGAAAATTATGTGTAGATTTACAAGAAACTACATCCCTATATAGATACTATAAGTTGATGTGGCTATGGAATAGTTTTAATTAATGGAAATATACCATAAAATATATCATTAGATTTCAAAATGATCATCACTTGGTGCATGTAAATATGCCTTACTACACATCTAGTTTGAAACTCTCAGGGGATTTAATTTTTGATAATTTTCATGCACTTTATGGACCGTAATAATGGATATTAATATGTTGGATAAGATTTAAATTAAATATTTATCCCTATTTAATTATTGTACCCATTAAAATATGTTTTTATAATTCCATAAATTTTAGATTTACTTTATTAAATGTGAATATCCTATAACTTCTATGTTTATTTTGGTATACTCAGTAAGATAACTATATTAATCCATTTGAAGGGTTTCTTTACAACTAAATTTGTCACTAATGACAATATTCTTTATCAAGATCTATATTACTTATTGGTTTTAAATTTTTTCTCTATTTCCATGTTCCACTGTATAAATTATATGTTTGAATTATGTTCTCTATAGGGAATAATCCATTAATACCTTTATCATTCATTATCACTAGCTATGCATAATCAAATTATTATATTCAAATAACTTTTAATGTGAATACCCTACATGATTCTTCTAATTTAATGTTATTCACTACGATACCCATACATCAATTGAATGTGGAAAATATTGACTAAATATATACCCTTTATCTATAATGTGTAAATTCCTTAGACTAAAATTTATATTGACGGGAATTTACCTAGAAAGTTTTCAAATTTGAATGGAAACCAGTTTAATTTCTAAAGGGGTTGTCATGATATTATTATTTTAGGTATGTATTACTTTTGTGTAACACATGAATTAAGAGATATGGAGGGTTCATCCTAATAGTTATCCAATTAATTCGATAAATTTAATAAGTTAACTGATGTAATTTACTCCTAAGAGGCTAAATCATTGGGTAAAGAAGTAATATGTAGAGATGAATTGATCATGATACTTAGGATTCACTCTTTATTCTTGTTTCATGTTACCTTGGTTAAAAAACTTGTTAATATGAATGGTACACCCTGATATCACTCAAATTCCTTGGGTTAAGATATCTTGGTAGTATTCCTTGGTAGTATATTCCATGAAAACTTGTTGGACCACACTGGTAATATGAAGGGTGTTCCCTAATATCCCTCCAATGAATTGGGTAATGATACTTTCTCCAAAATAATTGGTAATATATTTAACAACACCCAAGTGATGAGCTACATGGATATGTTTATGAATGTATTAGGATTATATTTTATCCACATTTCTAGGTTATGGAACATATAATGAAAGTCATTTTATGCTTGTTTCACTTGTCATCATTAAATTCCTCAACTACATATGATCATGTAATGCCTCATGTAATTATGATCATATTATGACTCATATACTTATGATCATGTTATGCATCTACTTCCAATGTTAATATTCTTACATATTTCCTCTTGTCATAACTATTATGTTATTTTATGATGCTTTTTCAATAATTATACCTTACTAGTCATTATAGCTCACCTTTTTCTTATGTTTCCCTATTTCCTCAAGAATATCAATGAAAGGGATTTGTATAAGGGAATTACATGTTTGGATACTATCTATGGAAAAATTTATTTTTTACAATGTGCTTAGTCGTAAACAAACCTAGTTACCAATGTCACCAAACATTAGATCTTTGGATATTTTTTGAAATTCATGTATTGTAATAAAGAGTATTATTTTTTGCACCAGATTTGGATGTGCATGTATGGGTGGTCTCATTCAGCATCTAATATATTTTGAAGAGGTTTTAAACATTTATGTACATAAAGAAAATGATTTTTCAGAAATATTGGTTCTAAATTATAATTTTATTACTCAATGTTCTAATCCTATATATGATCTAAATTTCATAGAAGAAGAATAAATAATTAAGATATATTTTCTGTTCCTGTATAATCTTTAAATGATTAGTTTTTGAAGAAGGGATAAATTGATTATTACAATTACTATAAATGTACAAATGGAGAGAAATAAATATTATTGATATAGATAAAATATGAAATCAACATTAAGTCAAAGGATCTTCTTTTTTTATTATATTATATTTTTCCACTAGTGTGAGCTTATATAAAAAAATTTTAGTAGACTACGAAACTTGAGGGATGTTGTTCCAAAACTGAATAAGAAGTAATTGAGTGATTTTTTAATGATATTCTATTTTCATTCACAAGATTAAAATAGTGAGTATATATTTCTTAGGATTAAATGAAACAAATTAAAGAGTGTATATATATGCCCTAAACATTGTTTTATCTTTTTAATTTACTACTTTTCATGTTTTCTTGTGTGTTGGGAATGCATAAATAGATCCTTACATATAAACTAAGATTTAGGTTCAAATATTGTGAAGGGTGAATAACTTTTAGTTGAAGAAAGTTAGTAAAAAATGAATAAAATTACTTAACCCCCTCTCAGTGTTACTACATGATCCAATCCAAATTTCAATTTTAATTAGAGTTAATCAAGCCTTCCTATGATTTTATCACAAAGATTCAAGACTCGAAAGATTTATTTTAATGTTTTTCATGTATTCAATTTGACTTTATCTAGACCATGCCACAATTGAAACCCACACCTTTTATCTTTTATGCACAACCTACATATAATATTTGTATCAGGTAGTATAACCCAACTCCCACCATCTATTGGTACTATGTTTGAGCACAATTATTCGAAAATATTAATAGAAATAGGTAATAATCTCATTAACCTATTAAACAATAAATGTTGTTATTATTAAGGATTTATTTCCCACTTTAGTTATAAAGGATAAAATGAATGAGATTTAGAATAAAGAAGAAGTGGACCACCAATATGTTTCATATTTAATAGTCCAAAATTATATTTCACCTCGATATCAATCTAATTTTTCAAAATCATTACCAAGAGTTACTTAATGCACCAAATATTTAGAATATGAAGCCTATTGAATTTTATCCATTTAAAGTTACATGTGATTTATTCACTGAAATATGCATGAAAAATATTCCCACACAGTTCAATTCGTTAATGATTACATTGAAAAATGTTGTATATTAGAAGTTGATTGGATAATTAATATATCACTATAAATCCATAATTAACATCATTAAATCCTTTGAAATACTCACATAAAGTTTGGATCCCATCTTTTTTGAGGTGAAAATCTCTCTGATTTTTTCGATAAACTTATTTTGGTTGAGTTATTCATAATCATTAAACCTCGGTGATCATGTTTCATCTAGGATTTATATTGGTTTTAATAAACATTGACTTGGGTTTTGAGAAAAACATGAAAAAATCATACAGTTTTCATATGGGGGTGGTTTGGGGATTTTTTGAATTAATGGAGTACATGTATAAATGGGTCAAGTGTTACCAAGGTTCCTCAGTATGGTGAGAATCCTTAATGGGGTTTCTGGTTTTTATAAGGAACCTGGGATGAAAACTATATTAATGACATTTAAATGAAATGTAAATGGGTTACATAATGTGTAAAAGCCTCTAGAGTCATGTCATGTATTGATTCATTATGTGAAGCAGTTACATGTTGTGATCCAGTCACATAATGTGTAATGTTAGGGTGAATTAAATATTCATCTAAGCTGATGGGTTTTTGGCATATCATTCTAAAAAGAAATAAGTGACATGTAAATGATTTAAAAACCATGTAATCCTCCAAGAATTTGTTTCAAAATATTTTATGCATCTGATTTCTAGTTCATCACCAATAAAGCCTTGTCTATTGGACCTCAGTGTAGCTTCGAAGTGATTTTGGTGCACCTATATCTATTCCAGACCTCACATTTGTGTGATTGATCCTCGTTAAGTGGTTATTCTTTATCTTACTTTCTCTTCGATTGTTCTTCGACAATTGTAGCTTAATCTCTTGACTGTGGTCACTATTGGTTTTCATCTTGATTAGTTTTGATCTAGGTTGACCTTACAATCATATACACCATCAATGTTGTTGGAATTTTCCACTATAAGAATTGTGTTATTTACTGGATAAAGGTTCCAGTATTAATCCTAACCATATGGTCTGATTTTCAATTTCCAAGTATATAAAATATTATTATAGTGCTAATTAATGAGCACAATAATTAATTGATTGAATATAATGATGAAAATCCAATGTTGGATTCTTCGTTGGATTATTATGATTCAAATGATGATGTGACCTGGCATATGGATACCCATTGGGTGAACAAACCTTCGAAAATAATGAATTGGAAATGTCTTACTTGTGATTTTTAGCATGAAATGTGATTCAAGTGATTTATTGTTACAGATTCACCTTGGAAAATGGATTAATTAATTATTTGAATCAATTGGAAATGGAATGAAAAATTGTATTAGCAGAATTGGGAATTTGGTCTTATGTGGTCATGTTGTGATACCCTTTCTATTTTAATAAGAACTTATAAAACATGATGTGATGCTTATATATCATTATATGACACAAACCACACTTTAATTCTTATATACTGGGTTTATACCCCAAAAAATGTTTTAATTCTTATATACCTGGTTCTAATATAGACACATGATGAGATGCTTATATACCAGGATATTCACTAACACATGTTGATATGATTATATACTAGTATATTCCAAGGTACATGTTAAGATTCTTATATATCAGGCTATTTCCTTAACCATGCAGAGATGCTTATAATAGGGGCTTGACCCTGACATATGTTGCAAATCATATATTTCTGAATTTTCTAGTGATTTTTTATTTCATTGGTATATGGGGGTGATTGGTATGGTTGAAATACATGCTTAGAGACATTACTACATAGATCCAAGGAATGTTATGTTGTACCATGGGTATATTTATATATTTTGAATGGTTGTGAGATATTCTCAAGGATATCTTTTGTGTAGTTCCAAAGTAGGTTGTTTCTATATTTTATTAATTATTTAATTTATTAATACACCTATTTATTTCATTGTTAAATGACCTTATTATCATACTAGTTTATTTAGATATAGTGATGCTGACCTACTAAGAGTTACTCACACCCTATTCTTGCCATTATTTGGTACTGAAGCGAATTTTGTCGATGTTGGTTTGGGAAAGGGAAAGGGACCTTTTTTTACTTATTTCACACAGGATGGGCTGGAGTTAGGAGATGGGTATGAAAATGGGTTTTGGACTGGAAATGTTTCTCTCTATCATTTTTTATATATGAATCTTTAATTGTGTAATGTTTTTAGTTTAATATTTAAAGACATATAATCCTTTCATTACATGACACCTCATTTTTGGTATTTTGGTTTCTCCATTATTTTTCCAATTCTATTATATAGTTTCTACTTTGTCTATTACTCTGATTTATTTTGCATATATTTCTTATTTCCACTACTATGACACTTCACACCAAGGGTTATAGTCTTACCACTATACATATCATACCCTACTGCTAGTCAGAAGCCTCTAGCATAAGAAAGGCTGGCTTGAGGTCTTATAACCAACCATTTTCAACCATGTGAGAGAGTTACAGATCAAGGTATGTTAAAAAGTGGTATAAATGGGTCAAGTTTTCTTTTATTATTACTTTACTGATTCAGAATGGTACAATTAAGACCATGAGGTTTCAAGACTTGGTAATGAGACTGTGTATGGGATTAGCTAAACCATGGATGGGGAAAAGCCCATGTCCTATAGATATGATTGTTTTTCATGATTTTATCATGGAATGGTTTGATGATATATCACCTTGGGTGATTCACATGTTGTGTGATGTGATTGTTTCTTGAGATTTATATTCTTGGCCTACTATGGTGGGTGATGATTATTCGTGAATCATGATAGGAACAAAGAGATATATACTGATATGCATGGTTCACGATAGAGTCATACCTTTATGAATATGATTTATTTCTAATGTAGACTATGGTATGAAACATCTATTATATATAAAAAATTAAATGAATGAACTATTATGTCAAGTTAAATTACTTGATAATCTATAACTAAAGAGGATATGATATAGTGGTTCTCTGTTGTACTCACCTATTGAGGTTGATGTTGTTGTTACCAAATGATCTAATGTGGGAGTCTGTCTTATATAGAAAATTACTTCTCTTAATCGTTAAATTTATATTAAAGAGAGTGAAAGCTATCATGATCCTCATAGAGATGATCTAGGGATTCCTATATCTCTTGATGATAAGATTCATGTACAGTTTCACGATAGCTTTCTGAGGGACATGAAATCCATTATTAGGGGTACGGTTTGAAATATATATTTGATGTATTAGATGAATATATAATTTTAGATGCATCATATGTTTTCATTCATGAGGGATGGAGGCCCCGAGGTAGTTGTGTGCAGGATTTAGTTAGTCCACATAATCTTCAAGCACCTCGAGGCACCCAGAAATAGGAGGGAGAGGATTTATGCATATATGCTTCATGGACTGTCCAAGTGATGGAAGGATGTTATAGAGAAATCTGAGAAATAAGTCTATTTATCTTGGAATAAATTATAGATTATTTTATTGGTCTAATTCTATCTAGAGACATTAAGGAATGTGAAAGCTTTCAAGTTCATGCTTCTAGATTAGGAGGCCATCTCAGCGCTGGATTATAGAGAATGTTTCAACCACCTATAATGCATTGTGAAATATTTAGTAGCTGATGATATCTCTAGGGAGATACTTTTTTAGTATTGTGTTGACTATGATAATAAGTCATAGGCTAACATGTTCAATTGAAGTAGTTTTGTAGATGTTATGAATCATGAACTCATCATATAGGGAAATTTAAGAGAGGCCCCGAGCTGTAACCAAACTATTTTAGTGTAGAGAACTAGGAGTTCTTATTAGGGTATCTAGAAGTGACACTATGAATGTTTTATCTAAGGAAGTAGTGGTAAAATTATCCCGGGTAGTGGAAAAACATCTTCAGAATGCGTTCTATTGTAGTGATATCATTGTGGAATGGTTTTCTATAAGAACCCCCAGTGTCCTTACCCCAAAGTTCAGTGTCATGTCTATGGAAGTCTAGGGCATATTAAATTTTTTTGTTGCATACTTTTTATATTAAGGATGTGTAGGGTATTATTATACGCACCTGATTATATAAGGGTCTCACCTACCCCTAGTAGGCTGGTAGCTAGAGTTATACTGGTCACAATAAGGGACACGGTACCCCAATGTAATAGTAGAAGGTATTAGGTATAGGGAATAAAATATGGGGGTTATACTGGACCCTAGATCATAGGGGTGGGCCATAGGCATGTCATATAGTCTACATGACTAGTTAAGATGCATGACCTTCTACCGCCAGAGGTACTATTTTAGTATCATCAACCTTAGCTTGTGTTTTTTTGATACAAGAGAATCAGATTCCGTTTTTTTATCTTCTATTTTTAAAAATGGTTTGGGATTTGTTCTGGAAATATTTGATAGTTTTTTGACCATCCATATAACATTGGGAGTGTGGTCAGAGAATATAAAATGTTGTAAGGTGTGTTCTTGTAATATTAGTGGTTACCGTTTCTTTTGGCAACTGTCTGTATTGGAAAAAAGGTCTCAATTTGATTCTTTGTATGGATTGGATAGTTATATACCATGCTCAAATAAAATGTTATTATAGGAAATTTGCCTTCCTATCTCTAGAAGGGGGAAGCTATTCTGATTAGGGTATGTGGGACCTCAAGGCGATTCATGAAAGACCAATTTAGTGTAGATTAGATTGTCTCATGACTCAAATATTCAGTCTTTCTCTAGATGATAGAGGAATATCGAAGAATTATTTTCCTCCCATGGAAATTCATTTTCAGAATGTATTTATTATTGAGTTCTTTGACTTAATTCTCGAGCTATAGATCAAGTTCATGATTGAGTTGGTGAAGGGAGAATATCCTGTTTCTATCATTCCATACAAAATGGAACCATTATTTATTTGAATGTTGAAATTATAGTTGGAAGATCTAGAATATGTGGGTTTCATGTGATCTAGTACATCAACTTGGGGTTCTCAGTTCTTTTAGACAAAAAATGATGATGTTTAGTTCTGCTTATGTGTGTATTGTCAGAGATTAAACTAGTGATGACCAAGAACTGATACCCCCTTTAGTACATTGTTGATATATTTGATCAGCTAACAGATGATATGATCTTATCCAAGATTGATTTAAGATCAAGATACAAACAATTGAGGTTGATACCATTATACATACATTAGAATACATTTAGGAGATGATATGGACTGTATGAGTTTTTAGGGATACAATTTGTGTTGACTAATGAAATGACTGTATTAACTGCGTTGATTAATAGGATATTTCAAACTTTTTTTGACCAGGTTTTGGTGGTTTTATTTGATGATGTCTTAATTTACTCCCAATCAGTAGATGATCACAATCAAAAAATTTATATAGTGTTGAGTTCATTGAGAGAGAATTTATTTTACACATAGCTAAACAAATGGAATTTTTTGATTGATAATGTACACTTATTGAGCCATGTAATATTAGAGGTGTGAGGGTCAGTGGAACCCAAGAAGGATGCATCCATAGTATTTTGGGAGAAGCCCATGAATATCTTAAATATCTAGAGCTTTCTTTGATTAATAGGTCATTATCATAACTTTATCTATGAATTATTCTTTTTGGAAGCACATATATCAAGACTGACCAAGATGGTAGTAATTTTTGTTTGGTAGGATTCTTATGAGAGACATTTCTAGGATCTGAGATGCATTATGACCTCAAAACCTATACTCATTTTGCAGATGTTGGGTAATACGTATACCACATACTGTGACATATCCAGAGTTTGACTCAGATATGTTGTGATGTAAGAGGATTGAGTGGTTTCTTGGGGCTCTAGGTAGTTGTGATTGAAAACGAGGAATTTCCATACTCATGATATAGAGTAAGAGAGAGTGGAACATGCCCTAATATGTTTGAGAAATTATCTTATGGGTTAGAGGTTTGTAGTATGCGTGGACCACAATATACTCAAGTAAATATTTTCTTAGATGGATCTAAACCTTTGGTAGAGGAGGTGGGTCATGTATTTTTAGTCGTTCGACTTCGTGTTGGATTATACACTGGGAAAATGTTAATGGATAAAAATAGTAACTAATACGGTTACTATTTCACTAGGGGGGGATGAATTTTAGTTTAAAAAAATTAAACTAAAAAACACAATCCATATTAATGTAATAGTAATGGATTCATATATCAGAAAATGATAAAAGTGAAGGAATGAGAATCATTATTTATCTAATTAAATCAAATTATGGTTATTATCATAATAATAAATACACTGAAAAAAATAATTATTACGAAATATTTCTAAAACAAACATTCAATTATAATAAGCACAAAAAAGGACATGTCAAAAAATAAAAACAATATCTAGTAAATGTATTAATGAATTACAAGATGTATTAAAAGAATAAAATATGTTATCTTTATGAGTAAATATATTCAATAAATTTTACTCAAGGTATACATTGTTTTAAAATTACTATAAATTATATATTTCATTACCAGTAAATCCCTCGATATAATGATTAGAATAAGCTCTATATTCATACTTTCGGAAGCCCTCGAAATGATGATAAGTGTCTGTCTCCCCACCCCCAAAATCCATCGATTTGATATATCAGATTAAACATATTCCTATTCTTAAAATCCATTGATTTTAATAATGATTTTATGCATAATACACATCATTTATATGCAATTCTACAATGATCATATACAAGTCTACAATGATCATATGTTTGAATCCATTGCAATGAACTCAGAAAGTTGGATCCTTCATAGAATATAATGTTCTAGCATAACTAAATATCCAACATCATTTTTTTAGCATAATTAAAATTACAACTCATATTACTAAAAATATAAAAAAAAATTATGTACTTAAATTATAAAATTAAGTTTGTTTGATGGTGTTTCTTATTTATTATGAATCTGATGAACTAAATGAGGATTTTTTTTGTATTGGTATCTTTTTCTCTGATGGTCATTAATATTTTTAATCAAGTAGATAAGAAATAATTCTAAACAATAGTCTCAACAAAGTTCAATCTGATGGATCAGATGCACCTACAATTTGATGGATTAGATTGAGCAACATAAGGTTTATATTTATAATATATTAGAAACATATCTATGTACGATTGAAATTCAGGATTTCTACAAAAACATACTAATACACTTGGGACATAAAAAGTTAGAAAACAAAGTATTAAGAAACTGATTTCAAAAACAAAAGAAATAGAAAATTAATAAGTAATAATTTTGACTTAATAATCTCTCTATTTTGGTAAACACAAAACAAATAATTATAAATGAAAATATAACTTAAAAAACATACATCCCATATTTATTTTAAAACATTAATTTTATTATTTATAAATCATTCTAGGTTTGTGAATACATCATGATACAATAAATATAATTGTAAAATATATCCCTTAAATAATACTTATTCCCCTTAGGATAGTATCTACCCTATTTGTAAAATATTCTCCCATTTTATAAAACATTATCCCCCTTTATGATTTTTAATAAGAAGAGAAAGTATGCATAGTTTATAGAAAATTTAGAAGAGACAACATACAAAATAAAACTTTATATAATATTCCAATAATTAATAGAAAACAAATATAGCCAAAAGTATAGGAAGAAATTAAAATATAACATATTTTATGATAAGACAATTATATTCATAAAAAATTAACATGTTTGATAAAAAATAAACAAAGAGTTCAAAAAAAAAATATCTATTCTTTTTTTGTCATCTTCTGGAAAAAAATCTTCATTTTTTTGAACTCCTATAAAATCTTATCAAGCTTTGTGATGTTTTATTCTATGACATAATTCATTAGAACATCGGTCTTTACAATTTTAAGTTCCCCAAATTTCTTTTTATTCTCTTACGTCGTGATGATGTGTCCATTTTCACAAGATATGAGTCTTCTCATCTCTAAATATATGTCAGGAATCATTTATTTCTGAAATTTCACATCCTCTTTCTGATTATCTGTTGTATCTCTGAATTATTCTAAAAAATTTAATCGATTTAAAACATATGAGTATAACTTATTAAAGGAAGCATATTTTTCTAAAAAATTCTCTTTATTTGAAGAACTGATCAACATGTTTATAAATATTTCAATCCTCTTAGTTAGACCACTTCACCATCTTCTTGTATGAATAATTTTTAGTTTTTAACTTTTCTTGAATTATTTTAAAATATTCATTTATCCTAACCCCTATATTATTCAATACCTTGAGTGATTATAATTTCTCATTTAATGATTCCTGAATCAAATTAAATATTGTGTTTATGTTTGGTAGATAAGTAATATTATCACTAAATTTTTCAAGTTAAAAAAAATGTAATAAAAATTATTTTGAGTAATTATATCTTCTGATCCTGATTTATCAGGCTCAATATGAGGAAGTTTTGATCTGATAGTTCTAAAATCAATTGGGTTTCCATTATTTTCAACTTTCTTTCAAACATTACGTGGAACATTTTTGTCCTATGAAAATTGAAAACATCTAGACTTTTTATAAGAAACCATCCTTAAAATCCACATATTGTAGTGTTACTTAATTAAAATTTAGATTGTTAAAATTATTAGGATCTTTTCAATTTAGAGTTTTAGAGAATTAAGAAAAACTCTTACAAATTAAACCCATACATTATAAGTGGACACTTATACTCACTATCAATTTTCCCCCAAAGAAATATCTTTAAAATAAAAAAAGGTTTCTCTTTATAAAAAATATTCATAGTTTTCTCCATTATATCATCCTTGTCTGTACTATCCCTTAAAACCTATGAAATACATTTTAAAATTTAAGATGAGATGAAAATACTCTATATGGAATATAAGATAAAACAAAATATTAGTCCATAAATACTTATCAACCTGTGGAGATATTTTCACAAATGTATACTTTCACCCATATAATATAGGATCTTTAGCTAAGTCATGAAATCATAAGTTTCATATAAATCTAGATAGAAAAATAAATCATAAAGGTAACTCATGGCATCAAATTCATATCAATATTATATATACTGTATCTCTCATGGATACACAGGGAGTA
The DNA here is from genome assembly GCA_963277665.1 of Viscum album. Classification (NCBI taxonomy): domain Eukaryota; kingdom Viridiplantae; phylum Streptophyta; class Magnoliopsida; order Santalales; family Viscaceae; genus Viscum; species Viscum album. Next base: position 1,002,121,651 of record OY728135.1, read on the forward strand.
ACCTTTATGGTAATATTTGGAATACCCATGCAGTATATTAATTTAATATCTTATGAGAAACCATACAAGTTGAATCTTTCTAATTACCCAATTAATTGGAGAGTTGTAATGGATTTTCCCTCCATCAGGTTTTCATAGAAACACCAGTACTCAAAATATTCTGAAGAACCATAACATAAGAGAAACACATAAATCATGCATAAAGTAATGAAAACATTTCCACTTTTAAATCATTTTTAGTTTTTATAAATACACACACTCATAAATGAAAAAAATTTATTTTAAAATAAAATTATAAAATTGTAAAGTAATCATAACAACATTAAAGAAACATTAATGTGACAAATTATGTTAATGCCATATATGATTAAAAAAAATTCATTTTTTATTTTTTAAATATATTTGAATGTGTAGCTTTAAAGGGGGTTATTAAAAGAATTACCCTAACATAAAACCATAAAAAATAACTTTTTGAAATAAAATGAGAGAAATTAGATTAAATAATTAATTTCAATAAAAAAATTCATAATTTTTTTAATCATGGACATGGAAGAGAAATATTTATAATAATAAATCCTAAAAAACATAAAATGATGTTTTAGTTAATGAATCCCTTAAAAATATCATATATTTGTAGTGATAATTAATTAAAGAATTGATTTTGTGTATTCAATTTAAATCCACATAAATCAAGTGGAAATTAAAAATAATATATTCAAAATTATTTTTTACACATAATCATAGAACAATAGAATCAAGATGTAAAATTTTAACATAAAGAGTGGAAATTTAGTTAAGAATTCCTTTTCTACTTTGTAATCAGTTGAATTATATGCCACTGGAAAGTAAAAAATTTAATAAAACTATAAGTACCCTGACAATAAATAAATTGATGATATTAAAATTCAGTTGAAAATTATGTAAACCTCATAAAATAATATAGGTGCATAACATCATAATATTACACAATGAAAGAAAAGTGTGAAGAAGTCCCTTACCTTCAGTTTGACTCGTCACATAAAATATTAATATTAAAGAATAATAAACATAGGATTATTATTTTATTTATTTAGAAACTTTTTAATGTATATTATTCAATTTATATGACTTATTATAATGTTATAAAAATTAATTATTTATTTAAGTTCATGTCGATTGTTTTGACGATATTCAGTACTTGAGTCCAAAATGACTTTTGTATGATTTCTGTAGTCAAAGTGGTCATTAGTACATAATCTCTAGAATATTATTCATTAAATGATTACCATTTTTATACATCAATTACACTTTTAAAGAAAACCATTATGTATGGTTACAGAAAATGAACTACGTTATAATCATGGAGATGGTAGGCCGTACAAACGCATGACTAACACTTCAAATTTAAAATGATCATTATGGAAAGAAGATAAGTATTATTATATCATTAAATAATCATAATAATATAATTAATATCATACGAAACATTTAAATATACTTATTTATATCATCCATGTGATGTGGTAATAAAAAATAAATCACATTACTTCATGGAGGTGATAGTCCACACATACGCACGTTTGACATTATCATTTTATTGTTCATGAAAAGGTTAAAATATAAACAATATATTATAATTTCATAATGATAAATATTTCATTGATATCACATATAAATATTAATTCCAACGTTACAATTAGTCTTGAGAGATAGTGGTCGAAAACAAATTATATCGGTTCGCGAGGTGGTAGTCCGCCATACACATGAATGATTAATTATTTTACCATTTGATAAAATTGGAGAAAAATTTTGGTGATTTTATTAACATATTAAAATCTCAGTATATTTATGATACTAGAGTTATTTTCTCATAATGTTTTAATAATATTTGAATAAAGTGGAGGAAGAAATAAAATAGAAAAACCTCATAAAAAATGGTACATCTATTCAAATGATTTCCTTTGATTAAAAAATTATCATCTCTAAGGAGGATTTTATGTCCAAAATAAGGCCTTTGTAATTAAGGAAGATATTGTCAGAAGGTATATTTTCATATCTTTCATGAACCAAATAATATTTTAAGATTATTAAAATTAATAGAATTGGTGCCCTTTTATAGGAGATGAGAGGGGAACTCTGGGGATTCTTCGAAATATTAAATTAATTCAAATTATTTTTCAATTCAAAATGAATCCAATGTGATTTAGTTTGAATATAGGGTGATTATGGGTTGAGTGTAATTAATATAATTAATATTATATAGGTTTTGACAATTTTTTTAATCATTATCTTTTTCATTTTAACACTTATTTGACCCCTTTAACTCTTACCATGATATAATTTAATTAACTCTTTGAGGGTTAATATAATAACTATAAGAGGACATAATAATATTTAATGGTTCATTGATAAAATTTTAATACATATAAAAATATTTTTTCAGAATTTTTTTTATTAATCTTATATCATTTAATAAAATATTACATATTTTAAAATATCATTAATGTCAATTTTGACACTATTCATTATTTAGTTTATTAAAAAATTCAAACCAAATGATAAATTAGAACCAATACTTATAAAAGATCAGTAACACGAAAATTTCATATAAAAAATTTGTGTATGACGTTAATTATAAAATATAATATTTATTTTAATATCGTTAACTACATTTATTTGATATTTTCATTAATTAAACAACTACTACATCATTATTTTAGAAGAATTTACTTTAATTATTTCTTACCTATGAATTAAAAATAAATTATAATGATTCATATAAACATTTTAACGTCATCCAAGTTGCTCCATGATCTCAAAAAACAGGCCCAAGGATTATTATTTTTGTTAAAAACTCATCAAATAATATGAAGACAATTTTTTGGACAAATTTATTTTATTTATAATATTTTATTACCGTTAATTACCTGATTTACTCATAACTGTGGTAATAAAAAAATAATAATGTTACAATTCATACTATATAAAAATAAATTGGAAATATTTAGTAAATTTGAACCTTTTGGTTTCAGATATGGAATGGATTTTTCAATATTAAAAACAAAGAATTATCCAAAATTCATTTCAATTTAATCCCATTGATAGAACAAGAAAATGAGTTTTAAGGTGAAAATGTTTAAATGATTGAAATGATTTTATATCCAAATTTAATGTAAAAATGATTACAATGACTTAAATTGGGTTAAATGATATAAAATTTTACAAATTATATTATAAACCAAATTAAAAATATAAATTTTCAATATTAATTATTTATTTTAAAAATTTATTTTCAATTAAAATGTAGTATTTTAAACATTCATCAAATCTTGAAACATATCTGAAATATATAAAAAATCCAATAAAATTAAATTTTTATATTCCAATTTCTAATTTTAAATTTTTATTTCATATTAAATTTACAAATGTGTCAAAAAATAAGATTAAAAACATGTTCACTATCAAAGAGAGACAAAACACTCATTTTAGAAAAATACTTCCTTTATGTATAAAATTTAATTTGTTCTTATATCATGTGTAAAAAACATAAGATAAATGTTAAAAATTATATTTAATAATATATATATTTATTTCATTAATATAATCCAACAAGATTTATTTATCTATTTTTTGGTACAAAACACACTTGTGCACATTTAAATGGTTGTTTTAGAAAAAAACCTTTTATTTTAAAAAAGGTTTTGTGTTTATTTATAACTAATTGAGAAAAAAATTACATATAATTATTTAAACCATATTCTAAATTTTATTTAATCATTTTCATATCCTTCATTCTAAAATCTAGATTATAATGGTAACATTTAAATAATAATATTTAGTTGCTCGTTTAAGCTCAATGTAGCATATCATGTACACTATCAAACATAGTATTTAATTTGAAAAAAATTAGGATATTACACACTTATCTGATTCAACCCTATCACCATTTTTGGTATTTAAATGTTGGTTTGGTTTTTCTTCCTTATAGGATGACACTTATTCCTTTTCAAATGAATATTTTTATTCCTGGTTACTTTTCGAGTTTTCATCTTTACCAGATTGTGAAATTAATTTTGTTGAGGTTGATGAAGACTCAATTTATTTATTTTCATTTAAATATTTATCATTTTGATTATTATATTTTAGAACATATTCTTATTATTCATATTCATTTTTCTCTACTTATTATTCACCTTCTTCTTCTCCTTCTTCTTCAACCACTTCTTTGAGTTCTTTTTAAAATTGTTCTTCTTATTCTTCTCCATCTTAATTTTGAAGATATTTTTGTAATTTTTTGGCCATTCTTAAATCTCCTTTCCTAGATGATTTAAATACTAATTTTATTTTTAGTTAAATGATGAACTAATTTTTTAGAAACTATTTTTCCCTTATCAATAATTGAAGAGAACATTGATGGAATCATTGAAGTTTCTTTAAAAATAATTCTATCTTCTAGAATGTCTTGATCAGTGTGATAAATAAGAATACTTGGATTCTTTGATGATTTTTTGACATCATTTATCAAAATTTCTACAATTACAGAAACAAGTAATATTTTATTTTTCTTCTTTATTTTCTCTTCTTCTTTCCAATATTCTACTATTGAAAATTTTAAGGCCTTTGCCTTAGTTGGATCAAGACCAAACTCTAGATCCCATAGTTCTTTTGTTCATTATTTAACATAAAAATTTCAACAAAAGTCACTATCAAAATACATGTGAAAGATGGGAACGTAATAATCTATTACATTTTTGTGGAAATTTTAATCATTTCCACCATAATTAATGTAAATTTCACCAAATATATTTTCCTCATGTTGAAAAAATAGTCAGGTACTAAAACATCATAAAATTTTAATGTATCAATATCACCCTCGGAATAATATAAAATTTCATTAAAAATACAATAACTCTGTTTTATAGTGAAATATGGAAAAATATCCTTTCTCATAATATTATTAAAGATGAATCGTCAACCTTATTCTTCTTAAAAGTTACATGTTTTTATGGGAACCTATGTAAAGGTAGATATGATTCTCCATTGGAAGTAACACCAATTAGATCTTTTAATATTCTAAAAGAAATATTGTATCTCCTCCCAAACATGGAAAGGGAAAAATTATTCTTATCATCTTCTTTATCAAGATAAATAGAAGAAAAAACTCTCTTACTATCTCAGGATAATAAAGAACAAAATTATTATAATGTATTCATACACAATTTGTTTCTAAAACTTGTAAAAAGTCCTTTTGAGTGTAGAACCAAACGTATAAAATAAATATAATTCAAAAAATTTTTCTCTTAAAACATACCATTTTGAATAATATTTTTTTGATTCTATTGTAATGAGAAACGATACTGGAGATCAGATGAATGACCAAAGAATCAGACTAATGGTTTTGAAAGGTGTGAGAGATTAGGAGAAAAATACTTGAGAATCAATGTGGAAAAATGGGTTTACTCACCATTATATTGGCAATGGAGGAGATAATTCATCTTTTATATTGAAATTAATGGTTTAGATTGAAACCCTTTTTGATCTGACGGATCAGATTTATTCGAAGAATGTTTGAATGGTTTTTTTAAGATGTAAAATTTTTCAAACTTTTAATCAAATTGAGAATCATTCTGATTATGAAAAAATTTAATATTTTGAAGAAAATTCAATGTTTTTTTAAATTAATAGTATAAGAACAAAAAAATTATGAACTAAAGTAATGATTTATTTAAAAAACTAAAAGAATATATGAGTATATTTTATGGAATAATGTTTCATCGATATAATTAACCCGTTCTTCTTTGTTTTTGTATAATAAATATATTACAATCGATTTTTAAAGAAAAAAGTGTTACTATTATTTCATAATCCAATTTATTTTGTTAAAAATTTATATCTAGGGATTTTATCATAATTTCTTAGTCTAGAAAAAAAATTGAGAATTCTAAATCTGAAATGTTTATAAAATTTTCCATCTGGAAAAATCATTAGGATATTTTTTTAGAAAACTAACAATATATAAAAATGAATGTTTTAATAATAATAAAAAATAAAAAACATATTTAATCCCCCAATTAAAAGGAGTATATTAATGTAAGGATATTGGTAAAAAGAATTATATATGAACACAACTATAAAATGGGTCTATCCCCATGCAACTATACCCACTGTTTAGAAAAAACGCGTGTATAAGTTTGTTTGGTCTATTCACATAGTTTTATTAAAATTGTTGGTATTCAATGACCTAATATTAACCCTTAATAGAGCTTCCCCTCCTGACACATCTCTTCCATTGGGCTAACCCAGCTTGAAACCTCACCTCCCCGACATCTGCCTTCTAGCCCTCTCCTCCCCTCCCCGACCTCCACCTCCTGGCCATCTGAACTCCACCTCCCAACCCTTTCCTCCCCTCTTAGACCTCCACATCCTAGTCATCCAACCATCACATACTAGCGATCTCCTCCCATCACTTACCTAGACCTCTCACATCTGCCTCCACTCCCAACCTCAACCTCCTAGTCTCAACCTTCACCTCAACATCCAGGCCTCCTCCTCCCTACCCCAAGCTCCTCTTGGTTCCCTCGCCTCTAATAACATCCCCCTTCCCCCTCTAGGATCCCTATCCTATGGAAACATCCCCACATGATTAATTATATCTAGGTTTTTATTTTCTTCTCATCCTTTATTTTTTATTCTTTCTAAACTAATCACTTATTATTATATCAACAGCATCAACAAGTTGAATACTAAATTTTCTTTTTAAATTTTTAATTAATAATTAAGCATTCAACTTAGATGTAAATTATACTTCCATACATTGTTATTGTAACATAATTTTCCTATATTATTCTTTGGTTGGTAGGATCGTTAGGAAATTTTTTGTTATATACATTTTTTCACCCACCTTTTACACTTTTTGATTTTCAATCCACTATTTAGTAATGCACCCTAACTATTTATAGCCTCCTATGTAATGGAACCTATTTTACTTCTCATTTTTCATGATTTTTTAAACATTAATTTATCCCGGGTTAGTGGGTTAGGAAAAATAATCATGCATAATTTCTTCAATTTATCTTCATTTTTTTAATTTTTTTCATTTACCTTCTTTTCGTCTTTAATTTTTCATAACATATCTAGTGTTTTATTCAAAATAATTTTCTCTCTGGCACCGTAAGGATTTATCCTGAGCATTTGGTCATGAATACATAATATTTATGTAATTATTATCTACATATACCAGACACTTCCTCCAAATATTCAAGTCTATATTGGGTGGTTAGATTTGGCGATATTATAGACACATATATCATTTATTGAGTCACCCCATAATTGATAACTAAAACTCCCCTGTGGTTCTTTCATTTTCACTATAAATGATATATTATACTATAAAAAATATTTTTGGATCCATACCTTCCACAACACCAATAAAACCCTTGAAATCATTAATGTTCAAGTTGATTCAAGATGAATCCATCTCCATATTCTAGTTTTCATGATATAGTGTTAGCTTAATCCACAAGTGAAATAATATATTGTATCTCCACACATGGGTGGATCCAAAATTACATAAAAATGTAGCAGTTACATGATCAGGCACTAACATATCGTGAAGAATTTATCCCAGATCCGATGACCCACATTTAATCATTAATATCCCCACACATCCTAGAAACTGTACATTCTTATTCTATATTCCAATCTCACCAAGAATAGAGAACCCTTATTGTTTCTTGAAACCATATGCATCCTACCATGTCAAACCATGTAAATGAAAACTCATAATTATGTCATTATTTTATAATTCATTTATAGGTCATTTATAGTCTCACCACTATTTTAAAAGCTTATCATAAGTTTATAGGGACATACACTTAATCACTTTTACATTTAAAAGTAAAAATTATATCGAAACACTAACTCATAGAGTGTATTCATCTCAAGATCACTAGGTATCTCCATATTCCTAAACCCAAAATCCACTGAGAGTGTTATTACCCATGGTCACAATACATTATATCCACCAGGAATACAATTATTCTACCCGACATGTATTTATTCCACCTAATCTAGGAATCTGAATGAGACTTCCCTTCCCGAAACCATACATAAAGATGACATAAATAGCTCATAAATACTTATCTCAGAGAACCCAAGTCACTTAACACACCTATTAGAGATGAATTTTAAAATTTTTGTGAATTGATATCATAAACCGATGTTTTTTCTTTTGCATGACACACCTAAATGTTCCCAAAAAAATGTCCAACCTGTTTGATGGGTTTCCCTCAAAGGTCATAATTTACTAAATTCAGTACCTGGTGTTATGATAAATAAGGTAACCAGTCTCTCAAAACTACTCCACACATAATACCTAACATTGGTCAAAACCATGGGTTGCACTCATCCGTATCTCAAGGTAACAAGTCATTTAACATTCCAAATACAAAATTTTATGTTTCAACCACCAATTGAAATTAATTTTGACCTACCCACTCATAAGTGAAGCATAAGACAAATGTTTTATAAGTAATCAACACACATCTCAAAATAACCTCGCTCACACTGTGAAATATATAAAAATTCACTATAGTTTTAGAGCCTCCTCATCATAGGGATACCACATAACTCATGAAATCTCAATATCACCAACAACCCAAAAATATGATCAACATCTACTACCATCCATATCAAAAATATATATATAATTCACAATTATTTTTATTAAACTTTAAAATATGATATTATCCTAAAAATTATACTATAAGGGATTAGATAAATGAAATGAAATTAAATATTATTGATAAAAACACTAATTATGTTGTACTTTGACTTTTATTTTAGATGGTTCCTCATATAAAAATGTTATGAAAAATAATATTATACTTTAACCGTTAACTTTAACCCAAAAATTCATAGCTATGCCTCAATTAAATTAGATTTCAATTGAAAGTTATTTATGAAAAAAATATTTATATAATAATTTGCATTTTTTTTAGTTAAAACCTTTTGATAATTTCTCCAAGTAGTAAAAGAAAATTTATTTTAAAATTTACGAGATTGGATATGTAAGATGAAACCATACACTTATATGAAAATCATATTAATTTTTACAAAAACTTGAAATAAATATCTTAATTCATAGTTCACGTAAATAATAAAATTCCATCATGCATAAGAATTCTACATGATGAATAAGATTCATGAACACACCCCCACATGTCATAATATTCCATGAGATGAATCCTATCAATCCTTTACGTCAAAATCAAGTGTATGACCTATGGTTAAGTAAGATCAATGATATAATTGAATAGTATAAATAAAAACATAGTTCTTGATTACGTGGACTTTCCTCATACATGGGTTGGCTTTTCCTAGGGAAAATCTTTATACCTTGTATCGACATATTATTATTCTGTTTTTCACCTTTCCAAAATAGTAAGACTAAAAAAACTTGAATAAAATTTTACTACGTCCTACCAACACATACCACCAATTGGTGCTTCGACCATTGGTGGATATAATACCCTAGGATTACCTCCCCATATGATGGAGGATGCTGACTAATAGTGAGTATCTCAAGTAGTATAGTTGGGAGACTATACCCACATATTTGATTAAAAAAATAGTAAAAATAAATAAAGTAATATAAAAATATTTAAATAATACATTTAGTGATACAATGAAATGTTTCAATAATAATCAAAAAAATCCATGAAATAAAATTTCAGTTTATGCAATACATTCAGGTAGTCATAATATAATGATAATACCAAAAGATAAAACTATTAAAACTTTGACAAATGGTCTTGAGTATCATCTTAGACCCAACACCCATTATTATCCTCAGAAACCATGAAATCAAAAACATCATATGCTTTCCCAAAACTAAATAAAAAATATAATAATGATAATAGATCAGGTTCCCAAGTTCTATTGTAAAAAGTATAGAGTTCTTTTATAACCCAGTAAAACTCTAAAAATAGTGTCCCAAATATTTAAATTATCTTGGTTTTTTCATTTTGATATGATTTAATAAATAGACTATTTATTATCTTATTAATATTTTTAAAATTTATAAATGAAGTAAGTGTAATAAAAATGATACTGATTCTTGGTCTCTAAAATGACACTCAACATCATTTTGCATATACCGTTCCATCACTAGTGAGTCTATAGTCATGGTATATGTAAAATTGAAATTGGAAAAAATGTAAAAAACCAAATAAACTAATTGAATAATAATTTGAGAAAACCCACATGACATAATAGAAAATTATCTATGAATAAAACTCATAAAAAGTACAAAGGGGTGAGCCTTTCCATTCTTCAAAATCAATTCTTCCAGTCCAAACTCAAGGAACCATCCTTGACATTTAGAAGAATGTCAGTACTATAAACCTAGCTTACAATGGATGTATTATAACCAAATAGACAAATTCTAATCCAGTTAACTCATCATTCAAAATTAAACGAGGGTATTCTATAAGTATCCAAGACATTAATCGATGACATTTGATACATAAGAAATTACCTAAATCCTAGGAGAGATTCCCCAATAAACATCACTTCAATTTCCCTCATTTTATTTTCTTACTAGAACCCTAATAACAGTGTGTGTAAAATTTACTTTTTGATATTAATCTAATAATATGTATTTGTTTTTTTTGGTTTTAAATTCATTCGTTTTACCAGAATTACCATTCCTTTTTTAAGAGTCTTTTTGTGACTTGTTCCACTCTGTATGAGGTATCTATTTTTAGGTAATTATTTTATTAAAAAAATCACAATGTGATTTAGTTTATTAAATTAATATTCTATAAAATTTATAGCAATATTTTATACACAATATTGTTTTATATAAATTATCTAAAAGATTTTCATTCTTGGAGATGAAGTTGTAATCTTTATTCTTCTTTTTCCTCATTGAATTAAATTTTTTCTTATGGAAAAAATAAAATTAATTGAATATTGGGCTCGTTTAAAATATTTTTGATGACGTGTGAATGTTTTTATCTTTCCCTTCCATTTTAAATGAAATAACCCATTTTAAGGGTTCATTATATTTTTAAAAGTGGAATTTTTTATCTTACACCTAAGGGAGGGAATCATTTTTTATCTCTCCCTTAGTTCAATTATAATGATACATAACACTCTATCATAGACATGGAACCTTTATTGGACTATTATGGTTTACCTTTTTGATCATCACTTTATATGATAGAGGTAAAAATTTTATATTTGATACTAAAAGCATTGAAATTGGTGATAAAAAATAAGGTACTTGCAATGAAAATGTGAATTAAATATTATGTTTTTATGTTATAATAGTTTTATTTTCTAAAGTACATCTCCAATTTTTTTATGGTTTATATTTATGATTAGAAGATAATTTTTTTCTTCTTATTATAGAATGGATAGAAGCTCAATGTATCATACCGATCATATTTCAACTGCGTTTCAAAATAAATTAGGGAATGTTTTTGATTTTTCTTTTTATAATGCTTTAAATGGAGGTTATATACATTTTCCATGCTATAGATATGTTATAAGACTATGTTTAAGACATGAATATGTTAACTACCATATAAAATAATTATGATTTCAAACAAACTATTATTTTTGATATCATTTTGGAGAGACAATTTATTGTTATACTGTTCATGAAGAAAATGAAAGAAGTAGCTTAGAGAATTTGATATTTGATCAGTTTCCATTTGCACTTCACCCCAAGAGAGATAGTATATTATTTCATGAAGTAAATGATATCAATAAAAATTAGGGAAATAAAAAACATGATGATGAGAGAGTGTAAAATATATAATATGATTACAAAACACCTATACATAAGTAATGTAATAAAATGATAAATTTGGAATTTCTAATGAGGCTATATCATGGGAAAACCATGTAAGGAATTTATAATACCTCCATTGATTATATTCATTCATTTTTTAATGTCTTTCTTCCTTATGGTGAAGATATTCACTCAAATCATTACAAGGAATGAAAGTTAATTAACCATCTTGTATTTGATACTAATAAAGTCCATGCTTATCCGAAAGATTGGAGTTTATTTTGGGAGAAAACAACTGACTGTAATGACTGTAAAGAATGTGGTACATCTCTGTGGAAGAAAAATTTAGATGGAACAACATATCACGTGGCACATAAACTCATGTGTCACTTTCCATTAATTCCTAGAAAATAAATCTATTCATTTCTGTAGAAATATCATCCAATATGTGATGTCATGATGTTGAGATAATTAGGGGTAATTACGATTTGGTTCATCTTACAGATGCATTATAATGGAAGAAGTTTGAGGCACAATATCCTAATTTTGTAGCCAAGGTGCATAATGTCAGGTCGGGTCTATCCTGCGATGGTTCCAATCTATTTGGTTAGATGTTTACTACTAACAGCATGTGGCCAATTTTTATTCATCTTTATAATCTTCCATTATGGATGTGTATGAAAGAACCATTCACTTTCTCGATAGTACTAATATCTGGACCATCTAATCATAGTAATGGTATAGATTCCAAATTACAGCCTTTAATAAGAGAGTAGAAACAACATTGGTATTTGTGTGTCTAGACCTTTGATGCTTCTTCAAAGAATACATTTCAGATGAGTGATTCTTTTTTATGGACCATAAATAATTTCCCTTATTATACAATGATGTATTTGTGGTGTACAAAGTAAAAAATATCATATCCCATTTTTATGAAGAATACATGATAAATAAGGCATAAATATCATTGTAGTTTCAATTTCATGGGGCATCGACGATTCTTTTCAAGGGATCATCAATATAGGATGAATAGTTATAGGATTTATAATACCATTGACACTAAAAAACCACCTCAACTTATGTCAGTAATTGATATAATTAATGAATTTAATTTTTTCAGTTTTCATTGAGTAATGGCTAGTTGAAATATAAAAAGAGGAAGAATATTGACATTCAATCCACTTACAATTGGGAAACTAGAATGTTTATTTTTATTTTCCATATTGGTCTTCCAATTTGTTACATCATTGTTTAGATGTAATTAATATTGAGAAAAATATATCTGAAATTTTTATTTCAATTCTTTTGAATATCAAGGGGAAGACCAAAGATGCCTTTAGATCTTTTCAGGACTTGTTGGTTTGGGTATTTGACCAGAATTGCAGCCTGTGTGTATCAGTGAAAAAAATGGAACGTTCCTTGTGCTACGTATGTAATGAAATTTTTAGATATAGATGAATTTCTAGTAGTATTGTAGAATATTATGGTTACTAATGACTATTATGGAAACATATCTAAACGAGTCAATAGAAGAGATGTGAAACTAAAATCCCTAAAAACAAATGATTATCACATTCTTCATGAATTGATTGAAATAGTAAATAAAAATTTTCTATACAATAAAGTAAGGGTAAACGTGATTAACTTATTCCATTTATTAAGGACCATTGTGCTAAATGGTTATCCAAGTCATTATTGAAAAAAATATTGTAGGAGGTTCCATTAATTTTACGTGAGTTGAGAAAAATTTTCTTGTATCAATTTTCACTAGCTTGTTGCATTTAATAGTTAATATTCCAACTAAAACACTTCTTGGGAGTTCACTTTATTTTTAGTGGATGCATCCTACTGAAATTAATATTTTCAATATGAAATCATATGTCGGAAATAGGAATTATCCTGAAGGTTCTATTGTGAGGGGTTATCTAGAACAATAATGTATGGACTTGTATTCAATGTATTTGTATGATGTGACCACAAGACATAGTCGGCCAATGGGAAATGAAGAAAACCAGTATGGGGAAATCAAGACCTCAATTCCATCTCTTCCCCAAATAGGAGGAATTTTCAGACTTATGCATTTTCTACATTGATCATTGAATAGTGGGAGATGGCACATCACACAGTCTTGTTTAAATAAGGTTTGTTCGATGACTATATGAAGTAAGTAATTTTGATATTTACCTGTTATCTTATATTATAAAATGGTACATATACCATAAACTTTTATTTACATTTTATGTAGGGAACATAAAAAAATTATAAGTATAGTTCATTGATATTTTCATTTGTGAACGAGAGATGCTTTACATAGCCTAGAGTGTCCTTATTGGTTGAAATAAATGGTATTACAATTAGTTTAATTAGATTAAAATATATATATTCATTTAATAATATTATTCATATATATTTTAGGCGTTTTTTTACCTATTGAATATGTTTCTCAATAATTATGATCTTTTTATTTTGGTCCTATTTATTTGGTCTGTGAATGAAAATCTTAAATAATCAACGGGTATAAATTTGTTACAATGTATTGAGCGGTAGAAATGTTTACACAACATGGATACATTATGTTAACTGCAACAAAGGATTGTTATGCCAGTGTATAAGATAGTCAAGCTCGATATGAAGATATGTATTGTTATGGAATTGTTGAGAAAATATTATTGTTGTATTACTACTATCAAGGTAGAGTCACTATGATGAAATGTAAATGGGTTCACTTAATGAGCTGACATGGAACATTCAATGATGACTATAGATTCAAAGTTACAGATATGAGTGGATTCCTGAGTACTGATGAACCATACATTTTGGCATCAATGGCTAAACAATAGTTTTATGTGAAAATCATCTGAGACTCGATTATGGTGTGAATAATGATGAAATCACAATACATATTGTTCATGATGCTGGTGATGAAATTTCTACCATTGACACCCACATTGGTGTTGCCCAAAATATTTCATTTGATGAATCAAATTGTTCTATTGTGATATTTGATGTTGAACTAAATGTAGTGGTCGATAATATATAGAAGAAACCATTAATGTTTATTGTTCATTCAGTTTACATTGCCATGAGTTTCTCAGGTCAGTATTCATATAATTACTTTAATTATGTTTCACTTTGGAATGATATGGTTTTTTTTATTTTCTTGGGTTGTTTTCTTAAATCATATTTATTTCAATGTATAAAACATTTTTTGAACCTATTTTTAAAAAAATGTACAACTTTTTATTGTAATATTAAAAAATGAGTTAGACATTTAATTTTAATCATTTGTATAATTAGTTATTAAATTAAGTAAAATTGGCTCCTCTCATGAATAACTGATATATATAAGTTGTATGCAAGATTTTTAAAAAATATTTCAAAAAAATTACATTTCATTCTTAAGTATATTTTGACAAATACCATAGAAAGATGAAATAAGTAATTATTTGATCCCGATCAACAGGGGTGTGAGTGTGTGTTTCCTCCTTCGCTTCAATCATTGAGTATAATTATTGTAATGTTTTTCTTCTAAATTATATATAATTTCATGTTAATATTTTTTTTATCAATTTTTGTTGGGATATTCTGTTCCACTAGATTTGACTCCTAATTTGGTTAGCATTATTTTTAGGGGGGATCAACCTATACCTAGAAGAAACACCCATCATACCCATTTCCACACTGACCCACCAGTGGACACTCTTTACACCACACCTTTCCATCCTCCCCTTGAGTCTCTAGGGATGTTCATATCCATGCCTCCATCATCATCTCAGTTAACCAATTATTTACATCCCATGTATTTTCCTCCTTCAGCGATGATCCCACTGATGACTCCATCATCTCATTTTGCCTCTTCTTCCCATTCGATAACAACAACGCCACCATAGATGCATCCACCTTTACTATATCCATATTCAATGATGTAACCCCCATCCTACTACCCATATGTTTCCATGTCTACACCGCCTTCAATTCCTGCCATCCAACTATAATATGATTAGATTTTTTTCATTAGATTACACTCCAGTGCATGAAGGCCACCCAGAGCATGCACTAGAGAAGACACATACTTCATAGGCTACTGATTCAGGACAACCCAAATATCCATCACGGTCTATTAAGTAGCCTACAAAAGGGTTTTTATTATAGATGTTTCAAATTATATCACTTTGTTTTTCTTCATGTTGTACCATGATTTAATTATTATTTCCACCTATTTTTATTATTTAGTGGGATCTTCTGCTAGGAGTTGTGAGCGTACTCGGATGAAGGATATTTGGAATCTCCCATCACAGCGAATGGCAGATTAGAATCAAAAAAATAAGATTTTAGGTCCAAATGAATCATAGATTTGACGTTTCCTGGACACTTTGGCCTTGTATCATGATATCATTCCGATGGAACTGGGGTCGCAGAGATGTATCAATAAACAGATCAAGGAAAAAACATGGGATAAAATATGGGAAGCCAATTTTATAAGGTCATATCAACATTATTTTTGTATTAAAATGAAATAACATGTTCATTGTAGATTCAGTTTAACATTACAAATGATGAACCTACTTAGACTACTAGTTTGATGGATGTTAGGGAGTTATAGTGCTCATACAAGCATGATTTATATGTCGGTTGGAAGAGCAGGGTCAGGACTGGCTTATAAGGGGTACCCACAATAATCAAATGTCCAAAAGGTAATTATGAAACAATCATTCCACATTAGAAGACTATTGAGTTTAAGGTAATCTTAATATTTAATGGTTTTTATAGAAATTTTTATTCTTATTAATTGTATTGTAATTTTTTTAGTAATTTTAAGATAAAAAAATTAAGAATAAACATTAAATGACACATCTTCACACATTTGGGTGCACGAAAATGTATGATCATGAAAAGAACTAAGTAATTTAAACATGTATTGTGATGCTATACATGGAATTATACTAAAATTTTTATTGAATAGACGTAGGAAAGATTTTTGCATTTCACATATATGGTTCTGATCTAGATTTTTGAATTTCTCATTTGCAACAAGTTCTATTGGGAATTGATGATCCTGTAACCCATGCCAAATTATTTTTCTCTAGTAGGAAGAAAAAGGATGGAAGTGAAATAAATGCACAGACATAAGATAAAATTTTAAGGTTGTTTTATTTATATTATAAAAATTTATAAGAAATTAATAATTTTATAGGTTTATAATATCAACAGTTTTACTTGGAGGCCCTCAATGGTATGGAAAATTACAACTTTGGGCCACATGATCATTTAAGGCATGTATTAGGTGAGGATCACCTAGGGAGAGTACAATTTTGACCTGGGAAAAATATCACCCCTCTATGTATTTTTCATAATCATGCTCCCCTCAAGACTCTCAGACCTCTATGTTGGAAATCACTTGTGTTGAAGTAGTTGAGGCAAAGAAAATAACTTTAGAGGAGCACAAAAGAAGTAAGCTGATAACCGAGAATTTCGTGAAGGCTATGGCAGTTTTGAGTCAGTCGCTCCCATCTAGGGATGTTTCTACTTTTGAATCATATATGTTGTAAATTATATATTTAAATGATGCATCCGGTGATGAAAATAAGGTTCGTAGTGCCGATGAAGGTGGTGGCGATATAGAAGTTGGTGAAGAGGATGTTGCTGATGATATTGTTGGTGATGAGGCTGGTGACGATGTTACTGATGATGGTGATGATGATGATGATGATGATGGGCATGGGGATGGGTATGGGGATGTTTGTGATAAGGGGGATATAAATCTCCTATATTTTTTACTTAAAAGGGAGACTTATGTATGTACTTTAGGTACTTGAATTGAATTCTTCTTTGGATGAGAATAGTTAATTTATATTTTGTTCATTTAAATAGTAAATGTTATAGATTTTTTTAATATTGTTTTGGATTTTATTTTTTAACTTATTTGAGTTCTTAATTCACAAATCATGTAAATTAAGAATCTTCATCAACATGTAATGTTATTTGTTTGGAGTTTCATAAGTGTGTGAATTGGTCTTCATAAGGGTGATATTTAAATTAGTGAATTCTTTTAAGGGTATAACTCTATGTGTGTAATGTAATTTGGTGTGGAAAGAATATAGGGTATTTTAAAATAAAGTTAATTTAAACATCATTGTAAAAAATTAGGATGTGTAGATAAGATTCTGTGGGTTTTAAACTGAAAATCATAGTCATGCATACGATTATTTTCTTTGGAAAAATTATTTATAATTTTTCACCTGCTTAAAGATTACATTAGAATCATTATTCATTTATATGTGTAAGTGGGTAGGAGGTTATCCTACTTATATGTAATGTTAATTTTTTATATAGCTTGGATATAACCATATGGTGTAGTTTTCCTAGTATTATTCATATAATGCCTATTTTATTTATACACTATAGTAGTCGGTGATAAAATTACATGTGAGGTTAATTTATTTAACAAATCACAAAGTATCTTGATCAACTACATGAATGAGCTGAGCTACCATGGGTGAACTAAACTACCATGATTGCAATGAACTGAATCATTAAAAGTTGTAAAATTGTCAATGGAATTTGAGTTTTCCATTTACTAGATGGTTTATTTTGACTATCGGGAGTCAAAATAGTATTTTGATTGTTTGGAATGCTTAAATAATATTTTGGGTGGGTTTTATGAATTTGGAGGTGACTTGGGGGTTTCTGGAAGCATTAGAGAAAGGATGGGTGGTTTGTGTGTTTCAGTAGGGATCTCAGGTATTTTTTTCTATTCCTCTTTTGTTTTTAAACTCCCATTCACTATCCTCTCAATTCTCTTCGTTTTTTAGGTATTCTATGTACATTCCACTAGATCATGGTATAATCGACCAAAATGTATGGGGTTTTGTACACCCTACTTATATGTCCTATTGGGGTGACATTTGTATGCCAACATTGACTATTTTGATGAGGTATGTCATAATTGTGTTTTTTTAAGAACTTTTCCATAAATTAGACTTATTATGTGAAACGCTAAGTGTTTTTGGTTATTTATTTTTGTCATGTTGGTGCTGGGGTGTGCTGTGAACCCTTTGGTGTGGTCGCTCGAGGTCTTAGTGGTGAAATGATACTTTTTGTGTTGTTTTGTGATTATTCCACATTGGTTTAAATTAAATTATAAATTAAAATTATTTATAATTAATTATTTATGTCATGTGATGCATGGTATGACCTCTGGTGGAGGTACAAGCTTAAATGGGGAATGGAAGAGCTTGACGAAGGATTGATAGAGCGTGGAGATGATGGTAACTCCTTGATGGAGGTAGGTGGTCCCTTTAATACAATGCCACATATGTGATCATGCATGACTTTCCTTCTATATTAATGTTTTATAGGTTTAGGTAAAATGTATAGGCACGACTGGGAGGAGATATAGGGTGGAGTTTGATATCCTATTCTTGGGGAAAGTTCTTTTAGGCACTTTATTATACTATATTAACTAGAGACAATATTTTAAATGGGGAGAGAAATATATTGGGATTCCGAGATTCCTTGGATTGGTTTTGGATGTGATATGAGATGTATATAGACTAGGTGGATTATCCTGGGGCTAGTGATCAGGCGAGAGAGGGATTGAGCCCTGAACTAATGAATATGATGGATGAATATGTCATGTGTGATATGGACATTTACTTGGGGGTGGTTTGATATATTGGAAAGAATTGAGAGTAAAAAAAGTCCACTAGTACCAGATGATCTATGATGGTAGGTTTTTTCTCCATGTGATAGGCTCTTAGATCTCCCTTTAGATATGTAATATGGGACCCAAGTGTGGGATAAAGGAATGTTTGGGAATTGTACTAAGGATTTTAATGGGTTGGGATCTTTGACTTGTGATGGACCCTAGGTAGTGTTTACAAAATTACTAAGGGGATTAATATAGTAACCCCTCCCTCAAAACCTACACACCACCTAATGTGATTCCCCCTCCCTCCCAACCTGCACCACTCACTCCCGACCTACACACCCCTCACTCCTAACCTGCTCACCCCTCCCTCCCAACCTACACCCCTCCAAACATGTTACCCCCTCCATCCTAACCTACACGCCCCTGCCCCTCCCAACATGTTTCCTCCTCCCTCCCTACCTTCACCCCCTCACTCCCAACATGCACCCCCCTCCCTACTTCCCCCTTCCCAATTTTAGTACCCCCTCCCACTCTCCCTCCCAACCTACAACCCCCATCACTCTCTCCCAAAATTAAGCCCCATCCCAACCAATCCCCCCTTCTTACATGCACCCATACCTCCCAACCTAAACCCCCCTATATGTTCACTCCCCCTCTCTCCCAACCTCCACACACCCCTCACTCCCAACTTGCACCACCCAATTTTTTCTACTCGATTTATTTAAACTTTATAACTCTTTTTTTATAATTATTCTTATTTTCAGTCAACACAGGCCTCAATTTATCTTTATCATATATATTTATTTTATCTATTTTCATTAAATTTATTGTATATAAATAGTCACTTGTGTTTATATAACACTCTTTATACATTTAACCTCCTCTTCTCTTAGAACCACAAATCTATTTTCCATTTTAACATATTTCTCTTCATTATAAAATTATATTTCCCTTAGTATTGAGATTGTTTTCTTACATTATACATAACCACTATTGATGTTTCATCACCTTTCCATATGTCAATTATTACCAAAAATAGTATATATTCCAATGAGATTGTATTTATTATTCTAATTTCTTAGTTGAGATGCTTTATAATGTTTTATTCATTTTCTGAGCTCTATGGGATCTATACACATATTAATTGTGCATCTTCTCCATTCATAGTGTATTCACATTATCAAATTGGAGGAGTTCTATTGGAATGAACATCTATATCACGCATTAATTAGTTCATGTAAACATAAATAGGAAAACCTAGCACTAACCAAAGTATATGCTCCAAAATTTAATGTCAGTTATGTTATGGGTGAGAATATTCATTTGTAAAGTAGGTTCAATAATGAGTTTTATCAAACATTATTTTAGTTTTCATTAGTAATGAATGTTTATTATTGGATGTGTATGGATTGTTATTTAATTCTTCCTGGTCTAATACATGGGGCTGATTGAAACATTCATTAATTCATTATGAATTTTCTGTTAACCTGAAATATGAATATATGTGTTATGAATTCCATTTCTAATATGTGATATACATTTTGTTTCTATATTCCATAAGTATTATATTTATTATGAGTATATGAAACATGTGATCACTTCCTATTAAAAAGTATTAATTTTTTATTATCAATATATGGAATGCTCATTATTTTTTCCCATAATGTATAAATATGGAATATGTAAATTTTATTCTGAATATATGCAATATGGAATACAAATTCTAAATATATTCAATATAAAAGATGTGTCTTGTATATATGAAATATGAAATACAAATTTTATTTTGAAATGGATATAAATTTTATCTAACATTAATTTTTGAAGGATTCATGTTTTGAAGAGTTATATAGGCTTTCTTGAATCGAACAATCAATGGAGATTTAGATGAGTGATGAGTTTCAAATTTTATGTTCTCATAGCTTCGTTATCAAGGTTTTATTCCTCAGTTTTTCGTATATTTTTCTTTTCTATAATTATTTTATTATCATGTTCATGGGATGTTAATGATGAATTTCATAATGAATTTATTATTTTGTCAAGAATACAAATAGTATTCTCACTCGGCTTGTTATCAAGTTTTTGAATTGTGGTATAAAATGTTCTGTAATCACATAGTAATAATTCTAAAAGTAATATACTTTCTATTTATTTCAATTTTACATTTTATTTTAGGTTTTTTATTGATCGTAATGATATTCTATCTCATAATAATTATTATAGTGTTAATTTCATGTTCTGGAAATTAGGAGGATGTGTAGATTGGTATGTAATTTTGGAGTTTCATGCTCGGAATAATTGTTGTTCTTAATGATTGTAATGCCAGTTAATCTCTATGTTGTTAACATAATTTAGAAAATTCTATCACTGGGAATGAGAATATAATTTCAGTTATGCTTTTGTATGAAAAGTTTCATTTGTAATGTATGTTATGTTTTGGTTTTTATCAAATTTTATTACAGTTTTAATTAGTTATGCAAGTTCAGTATTAGATTTCATCATACATCATTTTTGTGAGAATTTGAAATGAAGGATTATAATTAGTTGTTTTCACGTTCTTTTAGTTAGTATGAGGGAATGAAGATGGTTATGCAATCTCAGACATTCATGATCAGATTAATTGATTCCTTTGAAGTTTGTAATACTGATTCTTCCCTATTTTATTATCATACTATGGTTAGTTCTAGGTTTTCATATTTTTGTTTAGAGAATATTGGGTTACAGAAGATGGTATGGGGGTTTTTTCATCCAAACATTCAAAATACGAATTTATTTTGGGCTGTAGGGTTATGCATTTCCCATCCATGGTTTCCATATATGCAGTTGAGGACTCTATAGTGTTGAGGTTCTCTTACGATACCTCTACAGGGACCATCTACATTGAATGGGGACTGAGAAATACTTGATATGATTGTTCTTATTTAATTTAATACTAAATTTTAATCTATACTAGGTCTGTATTTTTTCCCCAACTAAGAGGAGTTTATCATCTTAATATTGTAAAGTAATGATCATGCTCAACTTCCTTGTCAAAAATATATACATGGGACTCAACTGGAAAACAACATGGCCTCACAAGCTAGCCATAAGCTGGTGAGTCTAGAACCCATATAGGGGTTTTATTTTGGAAAATGGTTTACTAGTGGCCCCTCACAAACTTAATGGTATCACCCAATAGAATTAAAAACATCACCGGACTTATACTTGATCATTTCTCCTTCCACCACATGTTCCACGATATTTTTATCCACCCCATGGTGCTTCACCTACAGTAATTTTTTCTATAGGTTCAATCAACTCCACCTGAATATCCACCCGAGCACCTGAACATATATCCAGGCTATGTTCCATGTAAAACATAATTCCTTCAGAGGTTCAAACACTGAGAAAACTGATCCAATGACCATGAGAACCATTAGGGGGAAGGGGGTTAATTACTGGTGAAATTTAAAAATTTTGATTCTATAAGAATAAAACCTTGTAAAATTTTAGAGTTATTATCCTTATAAAACTTTTAAAATATCCACATAATGATGGAATTATAATAAATTAAACCAATTCATGAAATATAGACAAGGTTTTCTCCCAGTGTGGGTGACTACATATTTTATACAGAATCTCTGGTTGGTCTATAGAAATTTATTATATTTGATAATTTAATATAATGATTAATCTATTATTAGATTCCTTCCATGTCCTGATAGGTAATATTATACCAACTCTCATAAGTTACAAATTTTTTTCCTTATGTTCCCAATCCAAAACAAAATAGATAAATTTTATGCATGAATAACTAATATTTTATCTAGAATTTATCTATATGATATGCCTATTTGGTATTCCTTATATCTACATATTGTATTCTTATTCTTCATTTACACACTAACTACAAATGATATTTGATCTCCGTCCAATGAATAAAAATATTCCACCTCTCAACCTTCTCATTATCTCTCTCCAATAAAGTCATTGTCTAATAAAATTTACTGATACCTATGCATGATGTCTCAGAACTAAATATTTTTTCATTATTTAATTAGTGAATCTTATTTAGGATGATTCATACACATAACCATTCTACTTTGATTTTTTAGACACACATTGATCAAAACTCTATATTTTTTCTCTTCATAGAGTATCTGTGTCTGATACATTTTCTATTGCACTCCAACTTTCGAACATGTGTAAAGATTACTTGAAACAATATTGTACTTATTCCCTTTTTCTGGTACACTAATTTTAGAAACATTATGGATATTAATTTCATTTTACCACTCATCTCAATTCACTAAATGGTTATCAATACATATGGAATATTCTTAATGATTCATGAAAACTCCCGAACTGTAACCTATTTAGAACTTCCATAACCTCAATGTTAAGGAAATTCATAAACCATCCTATTCTCATGCAAGGAAAAAGTATTGATAGATAACCTCACCATAAAATCATAATTTTTATTGTATTTAAATTTTTTTATTTAAACTTATTAAATACTATATCTAGTATATGTGTGTTTACTTTATTGATTCATTATCAAGTGAACATAAAAAATTTATTTAACAAGTGATCTTGCCTATTTGAATTCTCTACGTCAAATAATCTTCTAACAACGATATTTTCATATTTCAATAAGTGAATCTCACTTTTGAACATACTCCATATTTTATAAAAACACATCCTACTAAAAATTTAGGGAATTATCTGTTGGATGGAGTCATTAATGTTTTTTTTCATCAGTTTAATTGAATATAACTACTAAACATATCATTAGAAACAAATTATATCATCTATAATAATTTTCCACTTTTAACCTTTGTCAAGTGCCCTTATTTAATAATATTTTTAAAATCATTTTTTACTTCTAAATATATCTCTCAAAAAATCTTCTCAATGTTTTTCCAATTACATTTTTTTCAAATTATATTTAATTTTTTCAAAAAATAGTTTATTTAGGTTAAATTAAACTCAAAATCTAATATCTAACCTTTTTTGGAAGAACAATATCTTCTCCAAATGATATTTTAGCCACAAATTTATTCTACCTCTTGAAAATCTATATTCCTTCCACTACGAACATATACCCTCTTTGTACATTCATAAAATTTATACAAACTCATAATGAGGACATCATGATAAATATTCAGATGGTAAAAATGTTCCTACTTCATCAAGTTACATTATACATTATAAATCTAGAATCAATGGTTAGTATTTGATGTATATGTGGTGTTCTTTGGTTCCTTATGGTCTAATGGAAAATTGGTGTTTGTAACTGGTTTTTATTCTATTATGGTCTGTATTGTTTTTCTAGGTGAAAGATGGCAAGATGTAGGATGGAAGGAAGCATCTAGAAGCTGGAAGAAGCCAGAAGGATGATAGCTACTGCATTCTGGAAGAAGTATATATACCCACAGTTCAATGAACTATGTGTATATTATATTTATTTGAGATATATACCCATAGTTTCTAAAATCGTGGAAATATATACACATATATTTCATAAAGTTTGGTTATTATGATAGTTTGGGAAGCATCTATACCCATGGTTCATTGATCCATGGGTATATTAGATTTTTTTTAAAAAAATATTCAAACAGTTTTTTAAACTATGGGAATAGATATATGCCCATGATTTACTTAAACCATGGGAATATGGAAATAATAAAACCTTGGTATCCCATGGTTCATGAAACCGTGGGTATAACCTATACCCATAGTTTGAAACCTTGGGTATAGGAAACTTTTCTAGCAGTAAAATAATCATTTTTAATCAATAATTCCTAAATTCTATTTAATATATTAAAATATATCCGAACTTAGTGGTTTTGTAAAAATATCAGCAACTTGTTCTCAAAAATAAAATGAATTATAAAATTATATATCCTTTATAATTATCTCATAAGGTTACTTTCTCACCTTTTATACTGATTATATTCTTGAATAAATATTTTTTTCCATTCACGTGCTATGAAAAACCACTATCCATATACCAATATTTTATTAGTACTTTCTCTATTTTCTATAAAATGAAAAGATTAGACTCTCAAAACTGAAACCTTTTTGGGTCTATTATTGATAGAAAATTATATTGTAGGTAACCATTTTTTTTAAAGTATTCTTTGTAAAAACCAATATATTTTACTCTATTTAAAGATAAATTCTTCTCTAGTGACCACCACTTTGGCACTTAGTGCAAAAAGGTTCACTTCTTAGAACTAAGTAATTTTTATAAAAAACTAGTTTCTTATTTGGAAAAACAATTAGAAAATTATTACAATGAGGTATAATTTGTTTAAACATTTTTCAATGTTTTCCTTACTAGTGGTTATCCTAGTAAAATGTTTACTTGATATTTTGGATTTTAGTTTGATAACTATGTTTTTATCTTAAACACTATTAGTTTTATAACTCTATTTTACTCTTAAATCATTTTTCTGAAAAATAATTTACCCGAAAACTTTTGAGATAATATGTTTTTCAATATTAGTTTTATGATGATATTTTGATTTCTATAATATTTTGTTATTTAAAATTGTTATTCGTGAATCTTCACGATTTTTTCGTTGGAATTATCATTTTTATAAATCTTAAAAAATTTATTTTCTAAAATTTTGTAAAACCTAGAAAGCTCTTCATAACATGGTATAGTATTATATTCACTATACGAGGGATATTCTTTATCAGAAGATGTTGAATTTTTTTCATTTTCACATCTAGGATAATAATCACTTAAAGATAAAATTTTAAGATACTCAAGAGCATGTTACTCATATTTGAGACATTGATTTACCATAGGTACTTTTTAAAAAATTCCAATGTTCCTATATCTAGAACATTCATTATCAAAAGAATTTTTGAAAGAATATATACCATTATCACTCCATGTGTCATAATATTTCAAAACATTTTTACCTTTAGACTTATTGTATTTCTTGGAATTTCTATTTGAATTCCTTTGCTCTCTATCTTTAATTTTCAACCATGGATAACCATGTTGGATATATAATTCCTTCTTAAATTCATAACAAGTGACCATAATATCATTATTTTCACTATTATCCTTATATAAATTTTTATATCATTATTGTAAATATTTCTATCCAACTATATTGTTCATCCTTATAGAAATATTAGCCAAATCATTCAAAGAATGTGGTGATGAACATGAATCTAACTGAATAATAACTTTATTATTTCTTGAATATTTCAATAATTTTTTTGTTAACTGAACATTAGAAGGTATAATAGAATTTATAGAAAAAGACACTCCACCATTTTTCTATTTTAAATTTTCATCATCTCTTTTCAACCTTATTTAATATTGCATGAGTGTTCTAATAAAATCATTAAGAGTAATATTATTAATCTTCCTTGTATCATCCACAACTATTCATTTAGATTCCCACCCATTTGGAATTATATCAATAATAATTTCAACCAAAATATCACCACCAATACCTTTTTCTCAATGTGATTACAAACTACTGATAATAGTCAAAAACATTTGGTTTATCATGAAAACTATCTAACCAGTTAGAAAACCAGAGATGCTTTGTAATTAGATCTATTTATATCCCTTTAGTTTCAATAACTTCTGACATACCAAAATGTGTTACTTCCAATTTACTCTAAATACTATTAGTAGATTCACATAATGATATCTGTCAGTAGAAGTTCATCTTCAAAGAACATAAAAAAGTATTTATGACTTATAGTTCATCTGATATTCTAACATCTCAACATTAGTAAAAGTAGAAACTTTTTTATTACAAATAATGTAATTTAGATAAGCATTAAGAATTTATCAACTCCAGTGTTGATAATAAAAGTTTTAATTATATCTCTCCAATAATCATAGTCATTCCCATCAATGATAGGTGGTTGACTAGGATTATGATTGTTATGAGATCCAATATTCATACCTTTCATCATAAAAACAATATAAACTCTTTTATACAAATTCATATAAGTGTAAAAAAATTTATAAATATAATGTTTATAATTTTTTTATAACTTTATTTATGTAAGAGGAATTTAAAAATCCACAATTATATAAGCAGTAGAACATGATTTTATGAAAATTATTAAATCGACGAAGTAACTATGATGGTTACTATTACAAGAGGCGGGGGGTGGTGAATTTTATTTTAAAAAATTTAAACTAAAAATAATATCTCTTTATATAATATTATCAGAGTCATAGATCATATGATGATTATAGTGAAGTAATCAGAATCATAATTTATTCGATTAAATCAAATCATTTTTTACCATAATCATAGATACAATGATAAATCAAATTGTTTAGAATGATTTGTAAAAAAAATATTTCAATTGTAATTAGCGTAGCAAGAATGACTTTTAAAAATAGGTAAAACAATATCTAGTAAAACTAATAATGAATTACAAGATATATTAAAATAATACACTCTTTTAACCTTAAGAGTAAACGTAGCTAACAATATTGACTAATGATATCCACAATATTATACCTAATCTAATGTTTTTTTCCTTACTAGGAAATTACATGATATGATGATGATTATAAGATATATCTTTATATCCCTAGAATCCATTGATACAATGATCAGTGTCTATCATACTATCACAACAATCCCCTAATTTAATGGATCAGATTCATTATCTTCCTATCCCTAGAATCCGTTGATCATAAAAATGATCTGACATAGAATAAAAATTGAAAATATCTTAAGGAAACAACCCTAATAATAATTCCTAATGACAACTATCTAAAGAAATAAAATGACTAATAATTTGATTTTCACACTAAAAAATCATCAGAAGACATGAGTTGTGAAAAAACATCATAGTCGAAAACATTAAATGACCGAATATTTATAGGAACATATCCCACAGTCATATTTACAAGTTAGTTACAATGGCCACGAGTAGCTGGCTCTTTGAATACTCAAAAAGTTCTTTTCTAAGTGAATATCCAACGTCATTTTGTTTAGCATCATTAATATGATTACTAGTATTCCTTATAAGAGAAACAATTATTATTTACTTTGATTATAAACATTTGTCAGTCCGAAGGAAGTCCTTATTGATTTTCTATCTGATGTAATGAATAAGGGTTATTCCATTTTATTTTAACTAAGGTTAGTTCTATGAAAGATACTTTTCATAGTTAGGTAGACAATACAAAAGTCTAACTACTGGTCTAAACAAAGGCCATTCTAATGGATTGGACACATCACCATTCCAATGAATCAGATTCATTAATATAAATTTTACAATATTAATACATTAGAAACATTTATTTATATGGTAGAAAGTATTGTTTTCTAATAAAACATACTAAAATACTTGGGACATAAAAATTATGTAAAAAATGTTTTAAGAGAGTTTTTGTGATTACAAAACTAAAGGATTGAAAAATTATGAAGTAATACTTATAACTCAAAAATGGAAACATCATTTTAAATGAATTAAGAAGAAGGATACAAAAAATGGAAGTGTGGGAGTCTTGAATGTGTGGAAGATGATGAACCTCTTTCAAGACAAGCATCTATAAGTTTCTCAGATTTAGGTATGAGTATCCCTTACTTCAACATTTGTTATACCCATTATTTTGGACCGAATAAAGGCATTGTAGTTATTTGGTCTATAGGTATTATTTATGAGAGACAAATTATATGGTTGGGTAGTACCATCAGTTTGGTCTCTTGGCATTTTCAATTAAATTATATTCTATGGTTTAGTATGGTTTATTACATGATTACATGAGGGTATTATTAGGGAGTTTCATTCATCTATATGGGAGGTACATCATAGTTTGAAAAAGATATATCGTGATATATACAGAGAGTAATAGTGGTTTGGAATGAAAAATTATATATTAGGAATTATGGAGAGATGAGTAACTTTTCAATAGTTGAAATATGGGAATCATAGGTCATTTTCTCTTTACAACCTTTTAACATTCATGAGTTGATGTTTGATTATGTCTCTTTGGATTTTGTAATTGGATTGACCATAAAATCCCATAAGAACAATACAGTAAGGGTGATTTTGTATTGAGTAAATAAGTTATCCCACAAATTGTATATCAGTGATTCCTTTATAGTTAATGATTTAGGAGGAACATACATATATGAGATAGTTCAGTTTCATAGTGTTTGAGGGGTATCATTTTCGATAAAGATCATGTTTTCTGGTTGCAATTCTATAAGGGTCTTCAAAAGGATTTGGGATCACAAGTCTCTTTGATTAAAACAAATCAACTTTAGATTGGTGGTCAATAGTAGAAAACTATTCAGGTTCTCAAGGATATGTTGTGATCCTGAATTTTGGATTTTGGTGGTTCATGGTAGAAACATATGAAACAGATGGAGTTATAATATAATAATATCTTCCTGAAATTGAAACATATGGAACCCTTTTGGGATTTATATGGAAGCATGTTTTAGTATCCACTTTGTTGGTTGGTGTTTAGTGAGCTAACACTTGTTGGACCTAGTCTCGTATAGAATATATCAGAGTAGCTTCAGTTGATCATTAGAGAATTGGTGACCATGATGAGAAGGATGAAATCCTTATTTGACAATCTAATATGACCTATTGAGTTTTAGGATGGCCATCATGTTTTAATTTGGTGTCACCTAGATTGGGGAAGCACCATATCAGAAAATAGGGAAAGATATCACCCAGGTTTTTTAGGTCATTTGAGATATTGGCAAGGGATGATCCAGTGGAATACTTATAATCCCATCTATAGTGCTATAGCTCTATTCAAGATGTGTTTTATGTGTTGTATAATTGTGGATAGAATCCGGACCCTTATTATGTGATATATATAGTATAAATCAAGCATCATACAAATACATCTTTTGAGGAGAATCCAATATGGATCATGCAACATAGTGAGATATAACTCTGGGGTTGGACTATACCATTGGTATGAGTTTAGTGGTATCATGGGAGGGTTCATGAGGATACTTGAGAGATGTTATAATATGTTATCACATGGGTTAGACATGTTCACTAAGACCCTATAGTGACGCTTGGAGTAGCTCGGGGGAAAGACCTAATATATGGAAGGGAGGTTGTAGGATCCCAAGTTTTTAAAGGTGAGTCTCTCTTTGATTTTTCTTATTAAACTTATTTTGGTTTATTTTTACCACATATTTAAACATTGGTGTTCATGTTTTATCATGGATGTCTATTTGTTTAAGTAAACAAAAACTTGGAATGTGAGGAACACTTGAGAAAACTAGGGAGGGTCTATTCAGGGAGTAGTTTGTGGATTATATTTTAAATAATGAAGTCTGGGTGTAAATAGGTCATATGTTACCAAGGGTTCTTGGTATGTTGATAATAACAAAACGAGGATTGGTTTTTCATAATTAAATTGGGCAGAAAACTCTCTATAGGGAATTTATATGCCTTTTAAATGGGTTATAGTATGTGTAATAGACACCAAACTCATGTTGTGAACTGATTAACAACTTCAAGTGGTTACATTTCGTTGACCAATCACACAACATGTAATATTTGGGATAATTTAATATTTTTATAAAGAGACAATTTTGTCAATGTATCATTATAAAAATAAATTCATGATGTGACAATGAGTTATATACAATGTAATCCACCAAGAAGAAGTCTTAAAATATGTTTCACGACTGATTTTTCATTCCTCACATGTGAAAACTTATCTACTCGATAATAAGAAAACATCTTGGAAATGTATGACTAAGTCTCTCTATTCTAGACATAACTTTTCTATGATCAATCCCTAATAAGTGGTTCTTCTTTATTTCCCTTTATCTTTTATTTTTTTATGAACGTTATGGTGAAATATATTGATTTTGGTCATTTCTGGTTTTGATATTAATTAGTTTTTATTTAGGTTCTCCTAGAAATCTTGTATACCTTCATATTTGTTAGAATTTTCTATCAAAAGCATTGCATTCTTCAACAGTTAAAGGAAGGGTGTCTAAATTTTAACACCATGTTCTGATTTTTGTTTTCAAAATATATGAAATAATGTGATTTCTCTAACTATTGTTCACAATAATTAATTTATTGAATATAATGATGATATTCCTATATTGGACACTTTTTTGAATCCCTTGGATTCAATTGATGGTGTGAATTGGATTATGTGTACACATTATATGAGAAAACTATTGAAAATAATGAATTGAAAAGGGATTAAATATTATTTTTAGAATGAAATGTGACTCAGGTGATATATTGATACAGATTCACCATGAAAGATAAATTAATTGATTGATTGAATAAATGACAAATATAAAAAAAAACGGTAATTAAAGTAATTAACAATTTGATATAACATCCCATCCATTTGATACATAGATATTTCATCTAAATATAAGAACATTAATTTCATAACATAAAAAACCACACGAATACCATATAGTTTTTATCATTTGAAACTAAGAAACATAAAAAGTTTTTTTATAAAACAGCTATGTAGTCTCCCACTTATTCCATCATATATTGAATCCCTTTTTGATACATCTTACTTAATACCCTTATTTACATCATGGAAAAAATAAACAAAAAATGTCTGATCCAAGATGATCTGTAAGGGGGATATCAAATATATCATAATAATAATACATAAGAACATAATTAAGAAATTATAAAATTGTATCCTTTATATCAAATTTCACGATATCATGTCAGGTGATAAAACGTAGAAGTTCATAAAGAACATAATTCATGATATCATAATGCAAGACACAAAATTTTAGCATAAAAATAAGCCTATAAAATAATTTCCATTTTATTGAAGGCTCATTTTCAAGAATATTATAGTGGAAGAAGTATTTTAGCAAACCAAGTTCACGTTTTGTTTTATCCCTATATCATTGAACCGAGTTTACACAACGTTCCAGTTTTATATTACAGAACTAAGACCATTACTAATTACAGTCATGTCTATCTCATGATATATAAATACTTACCCATTTATTTAGAGAAATATATATTTTCCATCCATCACATAATGAAATCCATACGTATGTGGTCCACAAGAACATAAATCATTCATCATTTAATAATGCATGAAAATAAATGGGTTTATTAAACATCATTCAATAAAAACATACCCAATGGAAATGAATGGGTTTCATATAAATCAAAAATTGGTATAATAAGGTTAAAATAGTTTAAAAATATCCCCATTAAAACATATGTAACATTTTAGATATCACTTGAAAATAATTTTTGATGAAAATATCCTTTCTTATATGAAAATTTTTTCTTTACATAAAATGATACATAATTTTAAAATAAAAAATTTCATTTTAAAATAACTATGAAGGATTGTATGTTAATATTGAAGTTAATAATGTAAAATTAAAGCATAAAAACCCATTCATGTTTTACATGTTAAAATAAAACATTCTCCCTTAACTTTTTTCAGATATGTCAAAAAATTACTCGTACGTAAAATAAATAAAGATTCCATTAAAATAACAAGTAAAAACATAAAAATTGGTAAAAATTAATTTAAAATAATGTATAATAATGGTTTGAATATTTTTCAAAACATTTTTAAGTAACATTTTCATGAATGATAAATATAACATAGTAAATACTTACGTATAAACAATCTCAGATAATAACAGGACTCTGAAATTATCCCTAACCATAGGTATGGGTACCTTTTTACATTTTATAAACTCTTGTATAATAGTTTAAATATTGTTATTAAATTTTTATAGAACCATATTTATATTTATTGTTAGTCCCACTAGGCTGGACACCCTAAGGGGGGGGGGGAATCAAGGTATGGCAGTTTAAAACGATTGCCTCTTTTGATCTTGTTTTGCTGTTAGACAAAACCCTCTTCTCTCTCATTTCTGATGCAGAGTTTGAACAAACCATAAAGCATTCAAATGAAACAAAAGTGCTTACTTAGTTCACCCTCACTAGGCTACGTCCAAGGAGTATACGCCGGTAGTGTGCCGATGTACCAAATCCACAATAAGCACACTGCTGTTTACATGTTCGGAGCAGACTCACTGTCCCTCCTGGTTTACAACCACTCACAATATAAAAGCTAACTACTCTCTCAACTGATGTCTGGTCACTCCTTCAGAAGATCCACTCATAGTTTATAGACCTGTAGGTCTCTTCATTATAACTAATGAAATCTTCATCATTAACTGTTGATAGATGCTCTGTTGACGTTCATCTTTCTCCCAGAGATGAATCTAACTTTTCACCAGATGTACTAGGT
Organism: Viscum album; assembly: GCA_963277665.1. Classification (NCBI taxonomy): domain Eukaryota; kingdom Viridiplantae; phylum Streptophyta; class Magnoliopsida; order Santalales; family Viscaceae; genus Viscum; species Viscum album. Next base: position 1,002,155,323 of record OY728135.1, read on the forward strand.
AACCCCAATTTTTACGCGCAACCATTATGTAACCATGCATGTAATTCCCTTTCTTTGCATGAAATACAATTTTTGTACAACATATCTTTTATGCACCACCACCAAATTTTACGCACAACCTCTACACTGTCTTGCGTGTAATTTTTTTCTATTGTGAGAAATCTACTTTTCGTGTAACACCCATTTTATGGACAAATAATTTTTTTACACGTAATAGTTTTTACACTCAAACTTGTTGTTTTCGCGCAACTCTCTTGTGCACTACAATTTTGTGCACTAGATCTTGGATACTCTCTATGTCTTGAGCTACAAAAAATGGAGCAGAGTAACCTCGTATTTATAGGCAAAATCGACCCCCTGTGAAAAACCCTCCATGAGAACGTAATTCTCTTTGAGCGTGAAAAACACATCTTCCACGCAACATCGTTTTTCACACACTGCTCCAATATTTCACGCACCTCATTCCTTTGCCAATTTTCAAGCTTCTGATCTCGAAACACCTCTTGCATGAAAAACGCCAATCCTCTATTTCGCGCATCTCGAAATATTTCACACACCACTGTCCTTTTTCGCACACCGCACAAATATTTTGTGCAACACTTCATTTTTCTGCACACCGTGCTGATATTTTTCACACCACACTGATTTTTCATGAGCCTCTATTTTTCTCACACACCAAACTGATTTTTTTCACACCTCCTTTTTCCAAAAACACATATCTCCATTTTCCGATTTTCAGGCCCAAAAATTTAGCTAACACCGGAAAAAAACACCACCATGTATCTGTTCTTTTGTACCACCTCCAAATAATCCATTCCATTGTCGAGGTTCTTCAAAAAAACATGGATAGCCAAAAATATCTCTTGAACCTGAAAAATAACCATGTAAACCTCATTTGTCAACAAATTCTACATCGTGGTCTGCTTTGTGAACAAACACAACAAGGAGGCCCACATTGTCAACAAACACAGTCACCTCAAAAATTATTGAATGATACCTTGAGGGATTTATCCCAACATTTATGATATCATATATGATCATATCTTCAACTACTTAAATAATATTTCATTATTACGCTTCTTTCAGGTGGTAAATAATTCATTTTCATACGCATTTTTTTCATATAAGATCTATTTATTACACATAGAATACAAAATTTTAATTTACATAATTATATTAAGTTAATATATATCATATTATTCATTATATATATGTATATAATCATTATTTAATGGTGATCATGGAGAATGAATTACATGGCATCGTGAAGATGGTAGGTCCTACGTACGCACAACCAATGATATCATTTCCTCAATTGTGAAATGCTATTTAAGTTTATGATGTATATATTATTAAATATTAAACATAATGTTATAATTATCATATATATTTATTATTAACATCATTACACCCATCCAAGAAAAGTGGTTATGAAAAACAGATTACACCCGGACGTGGAGACGGTAGGTCGTACGTATGCACGCGAGGTGATTTTATTTTTCATAGGGTGGATAAAAGATAGAATATGGTTGTCCCATAAGTATATTAACATATAATAATATATTTTATACATGATTTATTACTTTATAATGTACATAACAAAGTAAGAGGAAGTATAAGAAGAAATGATATCGAGAGAGTCGGTTAAGAAGGTTATCTATTCTTCGGAGAGCTCCTTATAAATATCCTATTAGGGACACTAGAGTTGCTATTTTGAGAAGAAAAAAACATACATATTGTGTATAGTGATTTTGATAAGGAGAATTAGTATAGGATTAATAAGCATTAATGCAAAATGAGTTGTGAAAAAATGAGGAATGATGTGGTCTTTTATAACTCAGGTGAGGGATATCCTTGGAATGTCTAAACATATTAATTTATAGTAAATTCAATACCATTGAAAATTCCACCAAAATATCATATATTATAATATTATTTTATATAATGTTTTTATAATAATAATATTTATATTTTAGGAAATTTTTTATTTCTATTTAAACCTTATCATTTTAATTAACTATTAGTTAATTAATTTTAATTTTAACTAAGGTAACTTGTTTTTCAAAATTAAAAGATTATAAAATTCACTTGTTTCATGTAAATTAGAACATTAATGAAAAATATATAATATTTTTGACCATATTATTATTATTTTTTATTTTTAGAAATGTTTTATGATTTTTAAATAATTTCATAAAACATTATATTGATAAAATATAAATATTGTCAATTTTGACACTATTCGTTTATTGGATTTTTAAAAATATATAGATAACAAGTTACCATTGAAAAAAATATTTTAGTATATAAATAATATTTAAAGGTCATCAATAAAATTAATTTTATATATTAATTATCCCAAATTATATTTATCTTAATATATTTATAATATATATGTAATATTTCCATTTATAAAATTGTAATTTCATCAGCTTTGTGAAATTATTAAATATACTCATTTATTTACTAAAAACTGAAAATATAATAAATTATTTAATATAAATCACAATAATATTAATCATCTAATTTATTTACTATTTAACCTTGTATTAATTATGATATATTATTAAAAACATGAATTTAATATCTTTAAATTTTTATTAAATAAAATATTGGAAATTAAATAATTTCATCCATGTTTCCCAAAATGTAAAAAATAAATATATATATTGAAAATATGATTATTAAGTTATAAATTAACATTTATATTCGTTCATATCAATCATATTTCTCTTTATTGACACATAAAGGTAATTTAATGACAATGAAAATGAAATTTTGTACAGTTATTTTATTTAAATATTATATAATTCATTTTCATGGGAAAATTTTCATTAAATTACATAAAATAAATCATTTTTTGTCAATGGTATAACATTATTAATCCAATAATATTTTTTAAAATGTTAGGGTCATTTTATAGTCATTATAAGTTTATTTTTATCTTAATTACCTTAATTAACCTTTATAGGGGTAACAAAATTTACACTAGTTACAATTTATATTAGCCCCAAATAAAATAGAACTATTTACTAAATTTTGAACTTTTGAATCTCAATTGGGCATCCATTTTTGAAAATTCAAAACACACTGGTTTCAGAATTTAATTGAAAATAAAAAATATAATTTTCCTTGAAAATAGTTTTTCAAAAATTTTCCCCTTTTAAAACATAAAATGTTTATATAATAGATTCATGTATAAAATATTTTTCAAAAACCATATTAGAATTATTTTAAACCAAAATGATATATTTATAATTTAAAACTATTCCAAAAATATTGTTACATTTTAATGACCTTAAAATAAAATTCTATTTTTAATAAAAATCAATATTTTCAGTATTCCTTAAAAATAATTGTTTTCTTATAAAAAATAAATTTATGATAATTTTGACATGATGAATTTAAAAATTAAATACATTTATTCCAATATGTTTCCTAAAAACTCATTTTTTTCTAGAAGACATGTTTTTGAAGAATAATGTGATTTAACTTTAATTATGCGATTATTTTCCATGCCCCCACTAATATATTCACATTGATTTGAAACATTATTTATATTTCATAAATCCATTATTCTTATTTATTCTAGCTAATTAAAAAGCTACTGTATAATGTTCATTTTATACTAATAGCATCTCGTGGTTCTTTTCTACTCAATATTGTGTGCAATGAATGCCATTAATGTTTTGAAACTCTTTAAAGAGAATTATTTATAAAAATATTGTTGTACTACATTTGGTCTTATGTCGTCATATTGTGATATTCGTTTTTTGTGATATGCATGTGGGACACATGTTATAATGCTTCTATACCAGGTTATGGTCCTAAGACAAACTGTAATGCTTTTATATCAGGTTCTGACCGTAACACATTCTATATTCCTTATTTACCGAGATCTGACCCCAAATCATATTGAGAATCTTATATACCAACCTATGATGTAACAAAATGTGATATTCTTATATAATTGGCTATGCTATGACACATTCTGAGATTCTAATATATCAGGCTATTCCCAAACCCATTCTATAATTGTTATATAGCAGGCTTGGACTAGTTATTTATTATACCCTGGGTATATTGTTGTGGTTTGAATGTTTGTGATAAATGCGTAGAGACATTCCAAAATGGCATCGAGGATAGATATTTTTTAACATGGGTATATGGTTACGGTAGACATGGTTTTGATACACGATCAGAGATATACTTGCACGGTATCGAAGTAGGATGTTGAAGTATTTTATTAATTGTGTTATTAATTAATACACATGTTTGTTTCATTATTTGATTAAGTTATAATTAGATTGGTTTTTTAGACATGGTGGTGTGGAAATATTGAGTTTTACTCACACACTATTTAGACTGTTGTTGGGAAACAATGTAGATTTTGTGGATGCAGGTTTGGAAAAGGGAAAGGGACCTTATTACTGATTTTTTTGCTTGTTGGATGGGTTGGAGTAAGGAGATGGGTTCAACATGGATTTCCTAAAAATAGTTTTTTCGGTTTATCTTGTGTTAGATGACTCTTTAATTTTGTAATGTTTTCAATTTTAAATTTAGATACATATCAGCATCTCATTAAATGATACCTCATTTTTGGTATTTAGGTTTCTCCATTATATTCGTAGTTTTTTAATATAGTTTCTTCTATGTACATTACTCTGTTTTCTTTTGTGGATATGGATTATTTCTTCTTCTATGACACTTCACAATAGGGGGTATAGTCTCCCCACTATACATACCAAACCCCAGTATTCTCATTGGAAGCATCTAGTTTACATGGATATGCACTTGAGGACTTATAACCAAATATTTTTGGCCATGTGGGAGAGTTCCAAATTGGGGGACATTATTTAAAGTATATACCTTAGACTATTTGAATTGCGTGAATTTTAAATTTTTAACATGCATTATTCTAAGAATCTATCATGAGTCTCTTACCCCCAAGATGAGAATATACTGATTCATATATTTCCTCCAAATAAAACTCCATAGCATAAAAATAAATAATAAAAACTTAATAAATAAACAGATTAATGAATGTTACTAAAATAAACATGAAATTAAAAAAATGTATTTGTATATGAAAAATATTAAAAATAGAGCATTTTAGATTTTATTCCATTACCAGTATGAATAATTTCTCAAAGTAAGTTAATACTTATGATGTTACTATTGTCAAGGTATATAATGTATTATAGTAGGTCATACTCATCTTTAGGATGATTGAATTTAAAATATAGTGGATCAATTTTTCATTATTGTATATCAATTACATTCCGAATTTTACTCTTGTAGCATGTCAATGAATTTATGACATTTTATGTTATATTTGATCCTTTTTTCTTTATAAGTGATTGAATACCTTATGGTTGATCTATTTTATTTATTTAGTTAGTTAAATAATTATAAAATATTTTTATTTTCTATCTTATAGTCGATCCATAGTCATATGGATAATAATTCTATTCATACGACTAGTCCTTTTGTTCATATGGTCACTTCTACTTCCAACCTAATTATTACATAAATCTCATGATTGAATTAAAAATTTTCCATATATTATATAATTTATTTGTAATAGAATTATACAAAATAGTAAATTAATCGATATTATGATAATTTTTTCTCAAAAATTGTTTCATCAATTACATAACAAAAAATACCTTTTAAATATTAAATAATATATAAAAAATATTATTTTATAAAACAATAAAATGTTAGATGTAATAAATAATATAAATAGAGGTTGTGTGAAACTATAATAAAATATCTATTTGAAATTTTCAAAACAATACATAAACAAAGTTGTCCATGGATCCACGTTAATAGTCTCCACCTTTTTAATAATTAAAAAACACTTGAAAATACATAAATATATATCCATTTCCAAATTGATCAAAAATATGAAACATATTCCTCCCTCATAAATGTACGAACCATTTTTGTTTAATGACACTTCCCTAAATATAGATATTCATAAATAGTAAAGAAACAAACTCTTCTAATAGGAAAAGAGAATATTAGAAGCTCCCCTGAATGATGAATAAGAAATAAACTAATCTAAATGTTATATTGAACACTATATAAGGCTATCATAAATTTATGAAATTTAAGAATATTCCAAACCTAATAAATAGACTATACTCTTTTTGGAAAAATATTTTACTATCCTTAAGGACCCAAGAAAACTCATCAATATAATCAAATAATGTTGTCAAATGTTATTAAATAAATTATATAAAAACCATATGATAAATCATATACAATAGAATCATATAATAGTTCAATGAAAACACTAGTTATAAAGTAAACCATAATAAATTATCATCTGAAATCATCTTTAATCTTCCTCAACGAAGATTATAAACTTCCATCATGTAATGTTGAAATTTCATTTTATGAAACATGAATAAATATCAGTGTATAGTAAAAATTAAAATAAGTTGATTTTATATGGAAATAAATTCCATAATTACATTCAGTTTGAAACAAGATCTCTCATAATGTAATATTTGAAAACAATATGTTTAGTATTAGGAGTTTTCAAATAATATTTAGATAATGAAATTGAATATTTATTATATCAATAAAATTGAATCACTTCAAAATTACAAACAAAATCAGATATATTTTTGTGATTCCATAAAACAATGAAAAAAAATTAAAAAATAACATTACCACTCCAAATAGTTGAACAATATTTTGAATTATGTTTCTTAGAAGTCAATTTAACTGCACACATACCATTAACATAAAACATAGCCAGAAGGTCCGATCCAAGCAAGCTTGGACCACAAAATTTATTAATAAAATAAAAGTACAGAGACAGCAGAAAGGAAAAGAGAGAGATTACATGTCAAAATATTCATCGTCACCACCCCCATACCCGATCGTGTCATCAGCATCAGCCGATTCCCATTACGATTGAGTCTCATATTGTTTAAGAAACTTCTTATAAAACTTCCATTTGTCAAGTTGCTCCTTCGATAGCTTCTCGATCTCCCTCTTGGCAGATGCCCTAGTGGTCACGGTCCTCGGAACTGTAGGGTAGTCCTTCCTTGGTTTCCTTGAAACAGGGGCAGATCTGACACCCTCATTGTCAGAGCCTCTTTTCTTTTCTCCACGGACAATATCACTATATGATATCTTATTCGCATCCATATCTCTTCCCTTGGTCTCACCATGAGAGTCACCCCTTTTGCAGAGGGTTATGTCCCCAACTCCAGGAGTGGATTCCTCCGCCCTTCCTTTCTCAGAAGCAGAGGAGGAGGGTTGTATATTCTGTTGTAGAGGTTCAGTCACCATAATAGCAGGGGATGTAGTCCGAGCCTTTTCAGAGGGAGGGTCCTGATCTCTAATATGATCCGAAGATCGAGGCTGAGAAGCATCAATTATCACCTCTTTACCGTTCCTAGAAAACGGCAGCTCATGAGTGTCAGATTCCAAATGAGTATCACTGCCCCTGGTGTCAGGATTTGGTGCTGGTGGATCCTTTAGATTCACTTTACGACGACAATGATTGGATGGGTGACCTCGCAGTCCACACTCTTTACAAGTAATATTTTTACGACATAACTCCAAAGAGTGCCCCACAGCCATGCATTTAGAGCAGAAGAGGGGTTTGTTTTCATATTCAACATCAATCAGAATTTGATCAGAGGGAATAGAAAGCGTTACCGTGTCAATGAGAGTGGACCTAAGGTCAACTTCCACCAGCATTCTGGAAAAGTGCCCGTACCTGACATCTGTCGTCTCCTTATCAAGATGGATGGGTGTTCCGATTGCCGTTCCAATATCATGCAAAATTTCTGGATGCCAAAGGACCCAATTCAGCCCATGATGAAGAACCCATACCTGGGCGAAGACATTTTTAGCACTTGATACATTAAAATCCAATGACCATTCATGCAGATGAATCCATCCCGGTTTTAGAAACATAGATCCAAAGCTCCAAGCTTTCATCTTCACATCATCCGATGAAAATAAACAGTGAAAGAAACCCTGACCAAGAGAGACACATTTCTAGTTGTCAAAACCCCACAATGTTGAAATCCTTCGGAATAAATCTTCGCATTTCCATGGCGAAGCACCTTTAGGAAGAACAACACGAGCAATCAAAGAGTTCTCCCCTAGTGCCAGTCATTCTGCAATGACACCAGGATTGGCCTCCACATGGGCAAGAGATCCCTTCCGAAGGATCCTCCTATGGTCCTCTTTCTTAGACACAGGAGCAGATGTCTTTATGACATCTGCAAAGGATCGCTGTCTGTGTGATGCTCCCAAAGAATCTCCAACCAAAACCCTAGCCTCAGCCATATCTCGAGGTCGGGAAGCAACTGGACTAGCCGCCCTCGCCTGCTCCTGCACAACCACATCCAGCCGAGATGGACCTTGATTAGCACCAGAAAGAGACCGAGCAACATTGGTCATAGGCCGAGCCACACGATCCTGCTCCTGCACAACCCCAAACAGCCGAGATGGTGCTCGGAAGTCATCCTTTTCAATGGAACGCCTCTCATCGATCCGTTTGAAACCGAAGTTGTGCGGAAAATCCATAAAGGGAGGAAAACCAATATCACGCACAGATCCAGAACCGAATCGTCACGAATGAAGAGCTTCTGGAGGAGTGAAGCCGAACGCCGAGAACCCCGACTTTGGATCTGAAACGTCGAGACCTCCAGATTTGGAGTCAAGATGCCGAGGACGAAAAGGCATTGAAGCCGAATCGCCGAGACCTCTAGCTTTGGCGCGGGACCACCGAGGATGAAAAACTGCGGAAATCTGAAGCAAACTGAGAAGAAGAAGATAATACGATAGATAATACAATACTCTATTCACATAGGCTTCAAAAAATATAATAATCCTTTTTACTAATTTTTAACTACTTAACTTTGGATTTAATTGAAATATGATATATATACACAATGAAAACTGTAATTCTAGTCTAGAATCTATCAAAGAAATATATATACAAATCATAACCACATAATTCTTATTATTATTATTTTTATAGATTTATTATAATTAATATTACATTAAACACTAATTTCATTATTTATGATATTATAATTATCAATAAGAAATAAATTACCAATTCATTAGCATATTTTGATTAATTAATAAAGATACCGTCATTCATTTTTTACTTAAAAAATGAAATATAACATAAGTTTACCCATAAAGCTCATGACAAATACTAAAGACTTTAATCATGAAAAATCATTACATATTATATTACTTGAAGTTCAAAATATAATTTCAACATATAATTAAAAAAGTTAAAATATCATTAGAATCATGTTTTATAATCACAATATTATAAACCATTACATTTTTAATCTGATATTGAAAAGAAACCATTATAACCTATTATACAAAGCTCATGGTTCCAAATTAAAACCATAAAGACATTTTTAAACTTTCAATACATGGTAATGTTTTCATTGATTATAAAGAAATTTTTTGTTTTAAAAATAAAAATTCATAAATATATCAGTATAATAAATTAATTTTTACATCCATTAAAAATATTAAATTCCCATTGAAAAACATATAATAGAAAAATATTATAGATTAATATCAAGTAATTATAGAAAATGATTCATCAAAATATATTCATACTTCTAAATTATAACCTTGAGTAACTACTTAATATTTGATTCTAACTCATTAATTTCATTTTTCTACTATATTTCTAATGATACGTTTTATGTGAAAAATATTTTGATATATTGGAGGTTCAACATGAATACACAATTTATTCTTATAAAACTGTTTTAATTCATTATGAATTACCATAATCTAATTTTTTAAGGAAAATATATTTTTATATTTTTAAGTACAAATAATGAAATAATATCTTGATAAGAAAATACAGTTCTTATAGAATTTATAGTTTTAACACCAGTTGTTATATCACTAATAATAATGATGATTGAATTATTTTTATATAATTTTAATATTTATTTAGTAGAGAGTGTATCCCCAACAATTTTTCAATCAAATTATGAATAACCAAATTCACTATCAGTAAAATATATAAACAATTCATCAACATGGTCCAAAGCATATTTTCAAAATTTTAAATTATTTTTATAAAATTTGACATAAATTTATTATTTAAAAACTCGTATTCAATATTTGTAAACTGTATATATATTATTCAAATTAAAATATATTGGAAAAATATCTTTATAATGCATTATTTTAAATTATTCTAGTGAACCCTTAGTATTAATATTGAAGACATTGCAATCAAATACTTTGATATAAACAATTTTGGGATTACTTACCTTCTATATTTGATTTTTTTTTCTTAAAAAAATACGAGAGAAATTATATTATAAATAGGACAAGACGTGTAACAATCCTAAAAATAGTAACCTAGAGTTGGGGAATAATTGATAACATTTTTTTGGATACAAGGGGGTAAAATTAAAAAGGATCGATAATTTAAGTAGTTTTTTAGAATTAGGTCAATACATAATATAAATGATACATTGGGAGTTGAAAATAAATCATAATACATTACAAAAACAAATTAAATTCAATCTTGAATACTCTATTAATGAGTTATTATTAAAATTACGTCGAAAGGAAATAAAATAAAGGTGAGCTCAAATGTTTAGTATGGGTTACATATATAGGAGAATATCATTAATCAAGAAAGAATAATCAATATGAAAGGTAAATAACTGAACACACATTCCATTTTATCAAAAAAATGGCTATCATAATTAGATAAGGAATAAAAATTATGTTATAGTAAATAACTAAATGCACATTCTATTTTATCTATTTATTGGGAATGATATGAATCTAAAGATAATAGAATTATGAAAATATCATGGATAATAATAATAACTAAATTCTAAATGAAGGAAATTATGAATTAATATATTTTTTTCTCAATAATCATGATACTTATACCTTTATAACAATTCACAGGACCGTAAAAAACTATAGGTAGAAAACTTTTTAATTTAACTTACATATTTTTCTTATGATACCCATCGATGAATCTTAGGGATATATAATTCAAGGTCCAACACTACTTTTCAAAATAATTTCTCATATATTTATTAATCAATTTAATTATTGATTAATATTTCTTATCATAAAATACTTTCATTGAGTAAAGAACACATATTTATCAATATGTATCTAGTTAATGAAATAACTTCTCATGTTTTTAACAAATGTAAGAATGATACAAAATTTATGAAGTCTTCATATCCATGATATAATGATTATGCATAGACTACTATTTAAACAATAAAAATAATTAATAAATAGGTATTATAGTTATATACCACAATGATGAATTATATACACCACATAAATGTTAATAGTTTCATATTAAATAATAGGTTTAATTGAAATGGAGATTGAGACAAAATACATTACAATGATCATAATGTTGAAGTGAGAATCAGTGAATCAATTACAATAATAAAATGAAAATCAAAATTAAACGATTTTAAATTCAATATAGTATTGGAAACAGTTTTTAGACACATAATCATAGAATATTGAGGATAATAAAGATGTAAAAAAACCCAATGAAAAGAATCGAGTTATGATATTCTTTACCACTTGGCAATTTTCATGTCAAATCCCATTAGATTAAATAATTAAAATTAAAACATAAAACAACATGAAGTGTGAAGTATTCATGATATACCATGTAAAAGGGGAAACATTTAAACCATATAAATAAAATTTGGAACAAAATAATATAATATTCCTTATTTATGGGAAATTAAGACGATGCCCCCTACAATATGCTTTCCTTTATTTGAACATGATTTAACCTTCTGTATAATGATTTTAATAATTTTTTAATTTATACTAGAACCGTATTAATACTTATAACATAAATTTGTTTCCGCTTATTATATTTTAAAACCATTTTGTTATTAATATTACATAATTTTCGTTGTTTCAGGTTTTAATTGCCTTGTTCTTTCATGCACATTTTCACATGAAAGTTCCAATTCTTATTCATATGAAATATATCTATATTTTATAGAATAATATTAATTTTATAAATATAATATTTACTCAATAGTAAAATATTTATAACTATTTTTTAAATTTAGACACGGAAAATTAATCTCATCACATCATCGAGATGATATGCTGTACTTACACATGAGTGATGAAATAATTCCCTTAATGAGTGAAATTGTAAAGAAATAGAAAATAAATAAAATATAAAAAATAAATATAAAAGAATATATATTACATATATTCATTAATTTATCCTTATTTCATTCCATCTAAAGTGTAATTAAATAACGAATCACATCTCTTTGTGAGGTTGCAGTCTTCTACACACACGAGCGACATTATCGTATTTAAAATAGAATGGAGTGTAAAAGGTATATTTAGTATTAAATTACAGAATTGTAATAATATCAAAAATATAATATAAAAGTTTTAAATACATCATTACATATTTCTATTAAGTTATGTGATAGAAAAATTATTAAATTGGTTTGTAAGGCGGTAGTTCACTGTACACAGGATAAATAGTTTCAATTCCCAGTTGAAGGAATATAAAATGAATATAGGTAATATTATTTATATAATAACAAATCAATATATCCTAGATAATTTTTTTATTTTAAGTGAATTATTTAATAATATTTTATGTAGGTGGAAGGAGTAATATAATAAAAATGATCATTTAGGAATATTACATATTCTTCGAAAGGCCTCCTTTAGTATACAAGTAAAACCTTTCTATAATGGATTTCTGATCAAAAGAATCATTATATTATGATGGGAGGGAATTATATAAGTTATTATATTCATCACAAAAAAAATGGATTTTAATGTTTGAATATGGGATGGTATGAGGTGGCCTTTTGTAAGTGAGGGAGAGGAAAAAAGTGGAATTTTTGAATAGAACAAATCACACCTAAGTTTTTGTCATAACAAAAGAATAAAAATGGTTAATTAATGATATTTATCAGTTATAAGGTATAAATAAGTATTAAATTGGGGTTTTGAAATGTTGGTAAGGCATTTTAACCCATATCTTATTAGTTTTCTCCATGGTCAATCCGTTTTTACCCTAACCACGTTAATTAAATTTTACATCTTTTACTATTCGTACAAGTCAAAAATTAAGTTAAACATATTATAAAATATAAAATATTATTATTAAATATATGTAATCTACTTTTATAAATTCATTTCTTATATGGGGTAGAATATAATTTAAATTTGTACCCGTAGACATGATGAAAAAGATGCTTCCCATAGAGAAAATTCCAATAAGTATTGAAACGTTTATATTGAAATTGAACGTAAAATTGATCCCAATGACATAAAATATTTAAATATAAGAATTATTTTTACAATTATACTTTAAAAAAAATATAATATGTAGTTTATAATTTTAAATAAATTGTAAAAAGTAATTTTTCAATAAAAATCAATACATTTCACTATTCATCAAAGCACGAATCTTTTTAAAAAAAGTACCAAAAATTAACCGAATGAAAATTTTGATATTATGATTAAAAAAGGAAGTTAATTTTTTCAAAGAATGTTTCTTAAAGTTTCAAAAATTAATTCTATCATATGTGTGCAAGAAGTGGCAAAACCGATTTCTTTTAAAACATATATCATTTTAGAAAACCATTATTTTACATTCAAATGGTTATTATTTTGATATATAATAAATAAATAACTAATGAATGTGTGTAAATATATTTTCATACACACACAAACATATATATATATATATCATTATTTAGTTATTCCTAATCATACCCTCTCATTTAATGACTTGCTAAAAATAATCATGTTTAAATAATATTTTAATAGAATATCATATTTCGCTTAAACCCTATATTGTGTGCATCACATGCTATCAAAGAGAGTGCATTTATTTAAAAATAAATAAATAATATTTTCTTATATTATTACAATATGATTTTATATCTTTTTGCCAAACATATTTGGGAAATGAATACTCATTTTACACTATCCTTTACATCCCATGTATGGTTCTATTGTTTTCTATACACCATTTTGATGTGGGGTACTTAGGGATGAAAAATTATAATTATATTCTATATCTTCCTAGAATAGATAAAATTATATAATGGAATATAAAAACCTTGATCACATATACATAATATAAATATATTCTATTTTACTTTTTAAAAATATTTATAATAAATAATAAATTATAAAAAATCATATATTTTTATGAAATGAAAAACATATCCCCAAGAATATGTTATAATATTATACAATAAAAAATAAACACATTAACCTCCAAAACTTAAATTTTAAAGGAAATAAATAAAAAAATGTCATTGTAAAATATTTATTTATGAATATAAGAGACATGAGTCGGTCACCCAACTTATACCTCTACTAAATTTATTAAATAAAGAAGGCACTGTCATGATTTTACTTTAGTAGATTAATGTTTTTTATGTTTTTGATGAACCATTAAAGAATCATGTAATATGAATGTACCAAATATCTATTCCATAATACATTTTCATATTGCACCAAATTTAATCCTAACAAATATTTCTCGGTTAATTAGGTGAGATTAGTCAAATAAATTATATCATTCATATTTTCATAAAATATTTCAGATTCATTTTAATATATATTACATTTATCTATTTCAAATTTCACATACATATCCTCATCAAAAAACCATGAAATAATTATTAGATCATTTTTAAAATATCATCAATTACAACATTCCAAATGATAATTGAATTTGAAAATCTAACTTCTCAAAAACCATTAAATAATATCATTGAGTTATAACCAAAAATTACTATACCACCATCATAATTATTAAAAGATATAAATTTAGGGATATCATGAGTGATATGTCAGAAACACCCACTATCTATGTATCACATATCCATTTTTATGCTACCATGATATTTTACCTAGTGTAAAATATTTTATAAGTCTTTGGTACCCTTGAAAGCATGGGTCCTGTATAATTTTTATAAGAATCTTTTAGAACCCATAAGGATTATAAGAATGTATTCAAAGTAAATATAAAAGAAAACATTTTAGAGATAAAAGCCTTGGTGGGACCTATAAACTTTGGAAGCCTCGAGGATATTTAATTTGAATAATGATCCTTCATTTGGAATCCAAACCATTTAAAACATAACAAATTTACATTATTACCTTTAAAAAAGAAGGTATTATTCATTTTTATAAAATTATTATCATATCCAAGACTATATTTTCAATTTAATATTTTATTTAATCATTTCAATTAATCATTACAATTCCAGCATAAAATAATAATGGAAATTTATACATTCAATCATTCAATTTCATTTTTAAGAGTATCATTTTACTCCAAGAAGAGAAAATATAGACATTGAGATTTATCACTTTTAGTATAATAATACTTCAGTATGTGTTTTTTTAGGTTGAACACTTTCCCAGTCTTTATATAAATTATCACCATATATCCATGGTGTGTTTCTAAAATTTTAATTTCATCATGAATATTAGTGTTCTTATTTTTAAAATTCATCAATAATCAAATAATCTAGTTAACTATATAGTTTATTATATCAATATATTTATATAACTGATGTTTAGATCAATGAAAATCACATTTGTAAGTGGTTAAAAAAGTATATTAACTTACATATTTTAAAAAAATCAATTATACATAGGTTATTATTGTCCTTTTCAACACTAGTTTCATCACTAAAATTATTGTGTTATGTGTAACAATATCAATATACAATTATATTCCATTTCATTTTGTACTATACCCAGTTGGAATCTTCATTGTTGAGTCTCAAGAAATTAGGCATATTGTTCCATCTTGTTTTATGAATTCATAACAAATAACATTGGAATAATTAATAAAAAAATTGATACCTTTTCTTGTATCCTTATACTCATGATTATGAATATTGTGCATTGATCATCGAGTTCAACTATTCATCTTTATATAACATCCATTTGTGAAAAGAATATATATATTTCAATGTAACATAAATTACAGTCAGAAGAGTATGAATTAACTTTTTATTTTAATGAAATTCATTTCAATTTTGAATTTTCATGTTGATGAAACTTTTTCAATTATAAATAATATTTTAGTAAATATCCAGTAATATCATCCAATTTTTATTCCTACCAATTATTACTATTATATTAACCTAATAATTCATTGTATTATTAATCAAAAACTATGTTTATGTGTTTCTAATAAATTTAATTATATTAAGTAAGTTAAATT
Source organism: Viscum album (assembly GCA_963277665.1). Classification (NCBI taxonomy): domain Eukaryota; kingdom Viridiplantae; phylum Streptophyta; class Magnoliopsida; order Santalales; family Viscaceae; genus Viscum; species Viscum album. The sequence goes on from OY728135.1 coordinate 1,002,171,593, forward strand.
TTTGGATGGATATTGTAAGATTATTTCAATATCATGAAGCATCTTAAATGAAAATAAATCCAGACTATTGACTATAAGTATAAAGGATTAAAATTTCACAAAGTATTTGATTAACCCATGATGAATCAAATAACTATATAGAGAACCATTGATAGGATGATTTTTACCAATGTTCTATAGTGTACACATAACAGACATATCAACAATATGACCATTGATTGACTATGATATATATATATATATATATATCACAAAGTACTAAAGTGAAAATAAGAAACATTGATCAACTAAAAAAATATTGGATCAAGCATGTGATGTTTCTTGGAACTCATTTGAATATTAAAAAGGGTTGGATAGGCCTCCAACCAATGTGATCTATCATGGATGATTTATCCCCACCATCTCAATCGACTAAATGAGAAGCCAAAAAATGATAATTAAAATTATGAAGTGACCACATGTGATGTATGTATTTAAAAATATAACAACTTATTGGATTAACCACAATTTTATGTTACTAAATCATGTGTGAAAATTTGATTTCAAAAAAGTAATGAAGCAACAACATTGTTAGTTAAAATTAAAATGAAATGTTTTCAGATTTTTTAAAAGTACTATGTCGATCATGAATTCAAAGAAACTCACCATGTGACATATCAAGGGATCTAATTATTATTTTGAAAAGTGTTGGTAAAACCATAAAGTATTTAATGTAGAATAAATAAATAAACCACGTATAAAAATGGGTATTTTATTTTAATATAACAATCCATCCACTTTTTTTGTGCAGAATTAAATACTCTGTCATATATTGTTATAGATCCCAGATTTTATCCTGAGTGTGTGGGATCAAAATGATTCATTGAATTTGGAACTTTTTGGAGGAAGAGTTATTTTTATAGAATTTTGATGATATAGAAAACATAGGTTCCCATATAATAATTTATATGCGAGAAACAATGTGAATTAATTTGTTTCAAATGATACATGATAATTTGTTCCTTCACTAATATAATCATAAAATTAGTTAAAATTATCTGGTATTCACACATAATATTCAAACCCAAATAAAACATTTAAAATAAATGAATCACTTTTATTGAAAAATAAATACTATCTTTTTGGTATTAATATATATATTTTGATATATATTATAATTTATTTGAAGTAGTTTTTTCTGTGACTATTTATTTATTGAAAATAATATCATGTATTGTATTTTAGATTAATATTATACTCTCTTAAAATTTTATTTACAACTTTTACCCATGAAAACAATGGAAGATGTTGTGTGAATCATAGTTTTTCTATGTGAAATTTTATACAAAATATGATCAAATTTTTGTATCAATATTTTTTTAAGAAACCAAATTTTTAGTGGGTGACTATCAAGTGAAGAGGATTAGATCTCATATTGAGGATAAATAACTTTTTTTTTCTTTTACTGTATGTTTTAAAGGTATTTTTATCTTTTTTTCTAATAGATTTAAAAAAATATTTCAAAAAATATACTTTGATAGTTAGTTTTTTCCAATGATATTTTCACTCTTTAATGTGAGTAGATTAATGACAGAAGATTAGAATAAAAAAATATTCAAATAACTACGTTTTGATAAAAAATCAAGTGTTTATTCCCAAAAAAAAAATTAGATATACAAATAATAATATGTAAATTTATATATTTTGAACTGGGGTATTGTATTTTAAAAATTGATTCAATAGCAATAATTTATTGATACATAATTATCAACCGCCTATTGAGTTTTCCTCTACAATAAATATTTTTCATCTAATCCTTTCTTTATTTTATTATCTATTTGTAAGACTATGATCATGTTTTTCCAAAAATAATAAATTTTTATTATTTATAAATTTGAATCTTTATAGATACCAATATTCTTGAGTGTATTGCTATAGAGAGAACTCCTTACATTAATAGAAAAATGTTCTAAATGGAAAATTATGTTGAAAATACTACATGGAAGAATGGGAATTGATATTTTCATTGCAAGTGAATATATGTATGAAAATAATAATATGTATATGAATGAGTGGAGTTATGCCACAAATTATTATTATTATATTTGTAAATAAATGTCTATGAATTCATTATAATGTGTATTAGGATAATTTGAACTGTGTATAATATTTTCTTATAAAACTACCTATTAAATTTGGGATACTCTATCTAGGTCTTAAGAAGGTATATCAAATGTCAATGAATTTATATTAAATACATATACTATTAATAATGATACTCTTAAGATAAAGCATAATGACAAAATTTTTAATATATATCTCATGTTTAAGGAGATTATCAATATGATGTATACACTGGCATACACCATCTATGATAAGTCATAAGTGATAGTGATTTTAAGATGTTTAGAAGAAATATAGTGAGGAACCAATATATCCATCCAAGATTCATGTGACAATAGAAAACTACCAATGAAAGAATTGATAGGTAAATTGATAATTTATGCGTTATATCTCATTGTAAATGATGAAGTTTCTAAACTGAAAAAGAAACTAACATTCAAGGAATCTAAGTGAAAATCCAATGAAATAGTCAAATAATAAATAACCAATGGAAGTGACGGTGACATTGAAACTGATGAAGTGACGGTTAATCTATCCCAAAGATTCATAAAATTTTATTGATAGAAAACTTTCACTAGAAAATTATTCAACAAAAGGATGTATGATAATAATATATTGCAGAATAAATATGGAAATTTTAATGTTAGCTACTATGAATCCAAAATAAAATGACACATCAATCCAAATTATAAAAACAAAAAATATAAGAAAAAATATGGGGATAAAGGAAATAGGTACCAAAATTCCTAGAAGTCCACATGGAGTTCTTTTGATGTTCACTATAGTAAATTTGATTTTATAAAATAAGTGAACATTGAAAGGGATATCATGTTTTTTATATAAATCACTCATTAGAAAATGAATTATATTCCTAAATCTTTTTCTTATATTTATGATATTTATGAAATTGAAAATCATGATGTTAATATTCCAAATAAATATCACTTTGTGTATTGGAATTTGTTGGAAGAGAAGATTAATGAGGTTAATGATAAATATAAGAGCATTAAGAAATAATTTCTTTATCTGATTTTATTAAATTGGATGTTGTTGTTGAGAAGGAAATGATTCGACTACATCATAGAGAGAATAATTATTTAAAAATAGTAAATATCTAAAAAATTAAGGATATTAAGAGTTATTCTATAATAATATAATTCAAAAATGAAATTATAGGTATTCATGTTGTACCTGAATTAAAGGAATTTATTTTTTATCAGCTTTGATAGAAGAAAAAACTCTGTAAAAAATAGTTTATTCCTAGTTCAAATGAAAAAAATAAATCTTTAATAAATAATATAGATTGAACATCTAAATCTTAATCAGTCTAGTTTTTACCTAAGTGGTCTTATTTTTATAACTATTTATTTATATTAATAAATATTTGTTTAGACCATTAAAATATATATGGATCCCTAAATTATTAATAAGAAAACATTCTGGTACCAAGTAGATGATGAAATGAAAATAATTGTGCACATAATTTATTATAGGGTATATATCTAATGTTGGTTTTTAGAAAACAATAGTATCTAGAAAATATGTGTTTCATACCCATGATATGTGAATTTTGATTCTTATAATTTTCGATCATAGTATATTATGGTCAGGTAATTTTTAGTTAAATTGTAAAATTCAGGATTATTGTCCTCATACAAGTCTATAACTCTAAAATGGGTATAATTTTTAAGAATTATTTATTTATTTTATTGAAATTCATTTTTCAAAGAATATTTTATTTTTACATTGATTCCTTTCTTGTTATGTATGAAAATAATTATTGTATGATTTATGATTCTATGTATAATTTGATATTTACTACATTGAGAAAAGATAATGTTTATTCAGTTGATAAAAAATATTTATTTTCACAAAATATGTCTTCATTAATTGTATTTCATCATGAATTGTGGTTATTTCATAGTAGTATAGTCTACTATAAAATATACTCACTTACGAAGATATACATAATATATTTAGTCAAGCTTATACCTAAGTTAGATTTATATAGATAAAATGTGTGCCATCCTAGAAAAAGGATAAACGACATAATTATACTTTAAATCCATTAAAGTGGTTTCTTCCAGTCAATCACTAGTATTGGATCACATGAACTTCTTTGGTCTATCTAGAGTATCTAGTTTGGAAAGGAAATATTATGTGTTTTTAATTTTTGATGAAAATTCAATTATTATTTAGGTATGTTTCTTACCTTACAAAATCGAAACCCATATATATTTTTAATGTATGAAAAATCATTTTCGAACATTAGTGGACTTACATTTAGAATTATGAGATTTTATCATGATCTTATGTTTTATAATCATGATTTTGAATAGTTATCCTGTAAAAATGAAAATAATAATAATTTATCTTCTCCCCAAACACCTCAAAAAATGATGTCGCTGAAAGAGGAAATAAAACTCTTTAAGATATGGTACAAACCATGTTAGTGAATATGACCCAACAATCTATTTTTTAGGGTGAATATAAAAATAATTCTTATTATGAAATAAAAAGAGTCTTAGTAAGACGTTTCTTAAATAAGAATCCATATAAATATAAAAATGAGATAAAAAGGTATGTTATTTAAAATATTCTAGTTGAAGAATTTATATTATTAATACAGAGTATAATCTAGATATCCATGCATCCAGAAAGGAAGAGGGAATTTATTAATGGTTATTATATATCTAGAAAATCCTATATAATCTTTAATAATATAAAAATTGTTGTTGAAGAATTTGTTCTTGTCAAATTCTATGATATAGATCCACATAAACCTAGAGATTCCTTAAAAAACCTATAGGATGATATATTCTATTTAAATATTAATAACACCTCTATAGATAAATATATATTTTCTTGTTTACCTGAGAAATACCCTGGTTATGAACTTTTAATGGAACCTCGCCAGAATAAATACATTAGTGAATCTTGTATTACTATAACTATTAGAACTCATAGATACCACCCCTTAGATGATATTGAAAGAGATCAAAATTGAGGAACTAAAACATGATCATGAATATAGGATGAACCTAAAGAATTATTATCATATATTGAAACCAAAAACATTAATAAGTAAATTAGTGATGATCATTAGTTGATGGATATGAAACATTAATTGAATCAATTTTAAATGAAAATAATTATGGGAGAAAGTTTAGAGACCTAATGAATATTTAATAATTTTAAATAAATCAACATAACAAAATATGGTTAATGAATATGGAAATATTATATGAATTAAAGTCAGATTCATTGAACAATTTTATAGTTAAGAATAATACATTTTTTAAAAATAAATCATTGTTTAATTTATTAGAAATGCTGTATTTGGAATAATACTTACTTATGTAGAACATATATATTTCAAACTATATCTAATGGATTTCAAGAGTTATTTCTTTAATTTTTATATTATTGAGGTTCTTTTTGTACAAAACCCCATGGATATTTTTTAATCATGATTTCAAACAAACAATAATACTTTACGGTTTAAAACAACCTCCTTGTTCTTGGTATTATAATCTAAAAAAGTTTCTTATTTAAAATGGTTTTAAAAATGTTTTTTATGAACATACATTATTTTTCAAAATAAATTCAAAGTATGTTTTTGTGGGACAATTATATATTTTGATATTATTTTATTAATTTTTAATAATTAATTAAAAACTAAAATTATAAAACTAGTGAAAAATAAATTTTAAATGATTTTAATGTGTGAACTTAGATTATTATTTTTTCAAATCATTCAATATAAGAATGTAGTTTTTTTAACCAAATAAAATATATTATGATATTTAAAAATGTTCTGGCTTAGATAAATCAAAACAAAGTGATACTTTAGTTAGTACCACATGTATATTGGACCTTAATGAGACTGGGAAACTAGTTGAACAAAGAATTGAAAGAACCATGATTGGGAGTTTTCATTTCTTTATATCCATCTAGCCTAATATTATATTTATTGTTTGTATGTGAGCATTTTTTCATGAAAAAAACATGGAATCAAAATTTACTATTGTTAAAAGAACATTCAAAAACCTTATAAGTACAACCGATTTTAGACTATTATATTATTTAGAATATTTTTTCATTTGAATAGTTTATTTCGATACCGATTTCAGTTGTATAATTTTAGATCAAAAAACACCACAAGAAAATGCATTTTTTTAAGAAACTATCTATTATAATTGTGTGGTAACAATTTTTTTGGTGCATTATACTCTAAGAAAAATTAATACATAGATATAGGTAGTTATTTTATGTATATTTTATAGATTACACCCAAATTACTATATTATGGATATCAATTTATAATTGTACCTATAATCTATGAAATAACAAGTTCTATAAATGTCTTAAATAATAATAAATCTCATTCTAAGACAAGGCACATTGAAATAAAGAGTTAATTTTTGAGGGATAATTTTCTAGAAGAAGATATCACTCTTGAATTCATTGTCACTGCACATAATCTTGAAGTAATTTATAAAAATACTTCAGATTGTGAGGGAATAAATTATTTCATACATGACCCTCGTATTATAGAATGTGTTTAATTTATTTTGAGTTCAAAATGAGAATATTATTATTATTATTTTAGTTTATGATTTTAATGTCTATTATTTTATTTAATTTTATTAAAAAAAATCATAATTGTTATTATTTATCATAAAAATATTATTTCTATTATTTTCTCATATGTTATTGTACATAGAAGCAAAAATTACATTAATCTCTCTAAATAGAATAATAATAATTGCATTCATTTTCAAACTCTAACGGGTGCCCCTTTTGACCATTCTATTACCAAAAACCTATCCTTAAAACCTTTGAATCATGGTTTTGAGAATTCAAGATGCTTTGATATTTGAAATAATATTTTTTTAAGATTTATAAGTTTCTAACAGATATAATGTGATCACAAGTACAAATTAAAAACTATAAAAACCTCATATGTTTCCATGAAAAGTTTCACCATAAAAATAAGTCGATGATGAATAGTTTAGAATGATTCCTTCTCTCATTGGAGAGATTTAAAAAAAAAATTATGTACTAAGGTGTTTTTGGATAAAAATCACTCTTTATATCCATAGTTAGTAAATGAGTTCTTTCTGATCAAGGTGTTCAATTATGTAGTTGATTAAGATATGATTATAACCATTTTGGACTACCACAAATGCGAGTGTAATTCAAATTAATTGGATGAAATATTAACAGTACCAATAAAATGCATGTTTAAAGAAAATTAATGATCTTATCCATTAGAAAATATATATTTTTATTTGGGAAATTCAATAGAGCAGTTACCTGATTATAGAACCAATACAATTCCTAGAACCAATGAGTTAAATAGAGATTTTAGGATTCTATTTAAGATTATAAAGTTTAATATATTCTCTTGAAATGGAGATCTAAAAAAAACATGGGATCAAGAACATTTTATACTGTATATGATGTTTTATAGTGTTTAGATCAAGTATCTCATGATTCTAATGATTTATATATAAGATCTCTGAAAAACCTCTTTATGTTTTTACAAACCAAACCTACCCTATGATTATATATTCTCTACTTGACTCTAAATGACTTACTAAAAATGGAGTATAAACTTTAGTTGTTTACGGAAGTACATGCCTTAATATAACCACATTAAAAAGGAAAAAATTAAATTGGAATCATTGAAAAAAAATATTTATAAATAATTATAATAAGATATATGAGAAGTTCAACCTATTGAAAAAAATTCTACATCCTTATATTACATAGATCTAGGATTGAATCAAGATCCAATCCTAGAATTGTAATTCTCATCTAATGATAATGAATCTCAATGTATAATTGAAATAGCTAAATAATCTCAAAGATATTATGCTGATCTTCTTGTTATAGAGTTATATAGGTTTTTGAGGTTTATATTATGGATAAATCAATAAGGGGAAAAGGAAAAACTCCATAGGGGGACAATGCTCCAAGATACATACTATTTAGGCCAATACTCACTAGTCTCATGAGATATAAGGATGATGGTTAAATATCAAATAGTCCTACCATTTTCGAAGTCATAGGATCCCATATAATGTACTCCAAACCACCTATAGAATATAATTCAATGATAATCATTTCTATAGTTTTTATCTCTCTACCCCTATATATGGTAATGATTTTAATGTTCTTAATGTTCACAACCCACCTCTGAAAAATGGAGATTTTATTACTATTAATTGAAAAGTTTTTTAACCTATTATTCCAAGACCTTATTAACCTATTCTAGTGAAACATGTCATAATTTATCCCTTTGAAATGTTTTATACATTTTGTATACTCATTCCCCTGCTAGACCTCTCTCTAAAGCCACTTTCTTGGGGAATCAATTTATGACTATTGAACAATAATAGAGGTGGTTGTTATTAAGGATTTATAAACATCATTTCATGAAATTCAACGGCCTATAGTTATCTTTTTAGGATATTATGGAACTATGATAAAATATTTAGAGTTGGAGTTTAATGAATCCACTCTTAGCCATAACCCTAAATCATCTCCCCTTCATAATGGTGTATTAATTTCATCTTCCCACACTCTACGTCAGCTAGTTGTATCTAATTCTTTCATTTCATCATTCATTACATCTATTTATAATATAATGTTTAAGACTAATACTATAAATGCATTGAACATATAATTTTTTATAATTATATCTTCAAATGCGTATGATAGTCAAGAAGATGTTTCCTAAACTATTTAGAGTGTAGTAGCTAATCTTCATCCAAATATTACCTCTAATTATAGATAATATGAAACATGATATTTAATGATTTACAACATAATTAGATGATTTTCAATGATAGATTAGAGACCTTTTTGTTGATACAATTTATGTTATTTACACACTAAAAAAAGGTATAATTAATGTATTTCAAGTTCAACCAAACCATCAACTTCTACTCCTCCTATATCTAGTTTTTTGGATTAAGATATTATCAAAAGTTTTGTACATATAGAAAATTATATTATGTAAGAAAATGTTAAGCATATATGAGACCAAGTTAAAATTTATGTTGTTTCATAGGGTGAAAATTTCAATGGCACGGGGAAAGAAGAATCAGTCATGTCTTCCAAGAAATTTGTTTTACTCACGAGATCTATAATGTATTATTTTAATTTTATTTACACCAATGAATATTTGAAAACTAAATTTCAATCCCTGTATAGTGACCTTAGAATTAATACATTAATATAATATTTTGAATTCATTATAAAGATGCTAAAAGTCATGAAATATATATAAGATTACATTATTTATAAAAGGTATGAATTATTTTGGTTATTGATCTTGGGACCTATGTGATGAAAAATATAATAAGACATTTGGTTCCCTACATATACAATAAAAATTATATAATTATATCTTCTTAAATAGTTTTTCTAAACCATATATCCTATCATAAAAATCTTTTATCAATTATTTCCCATATACCAGTTGTAAAAAATGTCCTTTTCCCCTAATAAGTTTTCATCTCTTTCACTTCATACATGACAATTTCGTCTCAATCTACCATAGTCCCTTTAAAAAATATGAAATTTTAAAAAATACCATATATTTATAGGAACTGAAACTACTCCTCTCTCTAAAACTCCTCCACCTCTGATCATTTTAATAGAGAATACCCAATTCCCCATTCTACAAAACTAAATTCTAATTCAGATTCAAATTATGGATACATATTTGTCCTTTTAATTCAATAATTTATTTTTGGAATATAAATGTAATACTTTTTACTCACATTTTTTCTCTCGTCATTTTCTTTACATTCTTTTTCCTGTTTATGAATACTTTTTTACCCTTTGGTATTGTCTTTGATAATCTCGAATGGGGGAGTAATTTGTGGAATAATATATATTTTCAATACTATATGATGTCATACATTGAAATATTTAATAATTTTATTTCGTATGTTATTTATATTTATTTATTCCATGATTTTTGATAAAAATGGGTATATTTTTAGATTAGTGTAGCAATTCTTTTTTTAATAATCATAAATAATGTTTATTTATTTAAAATACATTTCTATGTTTTATAGAAGTTCAATTTTTTAAAAAAAATATAGAAACTATTACAATTTTATAGTGACCATAAACCCAATCAATCCAGACTATCAACTATGAGTATGAAGGATTGAAATTTTACAATGTATTCAATCAACCTCATGATAAATCGACCAAACAAATGAAGAAACTCAAAGAGGATTAATTTTCCCAATGTAATAGATTGAAAACATAATAGATGCATGAGATGTATATCCATTTAATCTATCATGATTTAAATATTAATAATTACTCATGAAACTATAAGAATATCCAATAAAACATAATAAGGACTTGATTTAATGTGTAAAGGCACATAGAAGTCTATCAATGAATGGTTGTATTGAATGTCAGCCTTATTGATCGACCATGTAAAATTTTACACCAACTTCTCATTAAAAAACAAATTAAAGGTAATATATGAAGGGAAAATATGTTTTATCTATAAGGTAGATATCTCTCAATGTATTGTAAAAAATTTACATTGAAGGGAGTTGGCAATATATGAATGTTAGATTTTATAAATTTTATCAGGAGTACGGTTGGTTAGATTGAGCAACCATAAAAATTAGTTGGAATGTTTCAAAGTACTAGATCGACCATTAAATCAAAGCATCTGACCAGACGACATGTCAAGGAATCTAATTAGAATATTCACTAAGGATTCCATCAATCATTTCCAATTATTATCTCCATCACAAAAAAAATAATTCCCACTTGATTTTTTTAGGAAATTATTAACACCAATAACTATAAGTAATCCACTATTAGTAATAAATCTATGAGAATAATTTTTAGGTACCATTATAAGATTTTTTGAATAGCTAGTAAGGCTAAATAAAAATGTTTTTAAAAATTACTGATTTATTATTAGTTATATATAAAAATAAATGGAAACGAATAATGTAATATTTATATTAGTTAGGATCTCAATGATCCACATCCATACATTACCCCTCTAAAACACAAATAGATCTTTGAACCACAAACAATAGATTTTATGACATTCGAAGGGTTTAAAAACCATTTCCAAAATAATTTTTGTACAATGGAATCAAAACCATAGACTGAAAAATTCTTACCAAGAGAAATAACACTATAACTCCTTTTATGGATGAGGAAGTAACCAAACTACCTTTATCCAAACCTATGTATAACTAATAACCTAGTCTTTTACTAATTACGCCCAAAAAACATGTTCCATTTGTATGGGATATTACAATCCTCTATAATTATTCCTATAGAATAATAAGGAAAATTAATAGTAACTAAAACTATCTTAACAAGGAATGTTATGAGTATACAAACAAAATTGTTATATCTTGTAGAAAATGACCAAAACTAATGAATTCTAGTAGAGAATATAGGTAAATCACCTTGTTGTATCACATAACACAGTTCATGGATATCGACAAACATGATATCAATCTAGTTATTAAAAAAATATTTCTTTTATGTATAAGAGATTCCAAATATGGTTTCTATTTCATTTCATCTTCCATGAAGTAACATGTTATTTCTTTAACAAATTTCAAATAAATAATATTCACATATGGTTTACTTTGATAGTTTCTATAATAAAAACAATATTGAAATGGAACATGTTAAGATAATTATTTGAGGAAAAAACATATAATAAAAAATAAATTTCTTTTTTAAGAATCCCATAAAGCATGTGAGGTAGAATATTAGAATTCAAATAAATTTAAATTCAAAACTCAATTTTTATGAAAGTAGTGAATGTCTTAAAAAATGATTGGAGAATTTAATGATGTATAAAATTATTCAAAATAAAACACATTAGAATAAAAATAAATAATAGATATTTATTTAATAATTATATTATTAAATATAAATGATATAAACTTGTAGAAATTAAAAATGTATAAATATATGAAAAATATAAAAAATAGGGAATTGTAGAAAATCATCCATTTCAAGTATGGTTTATTTCTCCTGGAAGGTTAGTACTTGTGATTGGTAAATTTTATGGTAGGTTAAGTCTTTTTGTATGCTAGACGCATCATGTGATTACTTAAATTGAATGCATAGTTGATCAATTTTATCTTATGGTTGTTCACTTTTAGTCAGTCATTGACTAGTGTAGTTTCTCTATGACATTGTGCAATTTCTAGATACTATTGATCATTTTATTCGTATGGGCACTTCAATACCATGAATTCGATCATGTATCTTCTAACACATTTTATAACTATTAAAAGAAATTTGGGTTTTCTTTATTATGATCTATTCATAGTTATATATTTGATCCCTTTTTAATGTGGTGAAGCCTTTTGTTCGTGAGGTCTCTTATACTTCACGCCTCATGGTAACTTAACTCTTATTGATGATTCGTGACTTATTCATATATTATAAAATATATAAATAGTAAAATTAGAAATTGATATGAAATTAACAAATATGGGGATGATTGTTGCTCCAAAATTATTTTATGAAATAATTATCTAAAATAATGATTAAAATAATATATAATATTGAAAAACCTAATTTTATACACATTACTATTTTATAGTCAATAAAGCGTTGAAATAATGTGTATGATATATTATAATAAAATAAATATTTCTAATTATCAATACATAAATATAATTAAATTCAACGTAAAAAAATATCAAGAACCAATATGATTTAATTACTATGAATTAATTAAGGGAAAAAAGATAGTGAAAAAAGTGGAAAAATGATGCGGGGTCTACATTTGGGAGTAAAAAAAGTTGATAAACAAAAATACACTTATAATGATATCAAATAATATGGTATAGAAAATAAGATTTCCATATACTATATATGGAACAAGCCCATAATATATAGATTTCATAAGGTAATGAATATTAATATTGAAAGAATAATGTGAAGACAATAAAAAGAATCAATTTGAGAAGAAAATAAAATTATTTTTTAAAATTTATCATAGAAAAATGTTAAGAAATATATGATTTATTGCCTAATGTAGGAAACTAAATATTTGATAACAAAATTAGTTGTAGATAAAAAAATATGATCACAATCCAAAAAAATCACATGACATTACGACTAGGGTAAGAGTAACTTGTGAGGAAAATAAATACAACATCAATATTTTCATATGTTATAAAGGATACTTAAAAACATATTTTTTACATGAAGAGAATTTTTATCACGTTTTTAGATCATAAATTATTAGTTGGACATAATTTATTGATGTAGAAATGGATATTGAGGATTGAGAAATAAAATTTTTGTTCAGTACTAGATGACATGAAAAATAATGTTCCAAAAAAATGAAAAAATAGATGTTAATAGGGATAAAACCATTATATATAAGGATATTTTTATTTTTTAAAATAAATAAAGGATTAATCGTTAAGAGTTTATATAGAGTCAATATTAAATTGTAACATGTTTCTCGGTGGGAAAATTCCTCTCATCCTTATTTGTCTCACTAAAAAGAAAAGTAGAAAAAACTTCATTTATATATATATTTCATTAATTTGTTTTCTATGTAATTTAATGTGTCTAAATTATGGGTTAGAACATAATGAAATATATATTTTGTGAATTTAAAGGAGAAACATAGAATATATCCTTTATGAATAATAGTTTTTAAAATGGTATCAATATTAATATTTCATAGTGTAAAAAATGATGAATATGTTCATTATTTTAATACCATGAGGGGGTGTAGAGATTTAATAGTTTATTGGTATCCATATTTATTTATAATATGAAATTACATTAAGTTATATATCTATTTGTTTTAGATATTTTATTAGTTGAGGAGGAAGACTGCACATTATAGGAAACTAAAATTATATTGATCTCAGATATTAAAAATATAGATATTGAGATTTGAAATTTATAATATCCTGATATTGATGAGAATTTCAACATTAAAAATTATGGAATTGAAAATTCTATCATTGATGTGGTACGTTGATTATGATATTATATCCTTAAAAAATAATTTGTGAAAATAAAGTAGAGAGATTCATTATATAAGAAAATAGAAAAGGTATTATTAATTTTGAGAACCCCTCTTTTCCATGAATGATTTTAATATTTCTATTCATATTGATGTAAAATATTAATTGAAAATATTTTTTAGATGTCTATAAAATAATAAATTTTAGTTGGTGTCACATTATAACATAATTATTAATAAATTTTATTTATGAGTTAGTTATTTTTTAATACATAAATGATCAATGTTTTTTGATTTAGATATCATTAACTTATGACTCAATATATTCGGAAAATTTATTTGATCATTCACTCATGTAACGAATGTTTCAAATTCAATACAAAATATTATAAGTAGAGAATATGAAGTTTCATTTTTGAATCGATAATGAGATAACAATTAATTTCCTATTATCTTGAATCTTTATCTTTTCATTAGGGGGTGATGAATAAAAAAACGATGAAATAATGAATGGTCATAAAAATTATTTTTATTGGTTATTCACATCATATCTGAGGGGTTATATTACAAAATTAAATTTATTATGAAGAGTGTTGTTTTTATTGTAATTAGTTTTTATAGTCAATGAGTATGGAAAGGTAATAATTAAAAATGATGTTGTAATAAATGAAAATTGGGATGTATTTGGAATGGTAGAATATTTGAATATAGGGAGATCATTTTTTTACTTATTGAAGATGAAAGTACAGACTGTGAGTCTGATTGATTAAACATAATGATTAATGTAAATTATGTTTAAAAAGTAATTATGTTTAATAACTTTTTTTAATAATGTTATTGTTTCTACTTTTTGAAGAGAGATATTATTGAAAGTGGGCATATATTATGATTGTTGAGATAATATTTCTTTAATTTATGTCATTTTTTATTATTGATGAGATCACTATCAAACAACATATAGTATGAATGTCTGTGTGAAACCATCATTGTCTTTATAAGGAATAAATATTGTCATTTAAAGTTGAACAACTCCTTGATGATGTTGAAGAAGTTATACTGGGATGCTTGTAGATTATCTTCTAAAGCACTACCTATTGAATCTATGAACATTTAAGGTTTAATAATTTTATGAACTATAAATAAAAAATAAATTTTATATGTTACATGATCACCAAGTATTATATTCCCAATATCTAAGGAGTCTGAAAGTTATATGTAGGGAGGATGATTTGAGTTGTCAACTAGAATAAATTATGAAAAGATCTTATGATGCATCATAAGATATTTTTTTATAAGGAATATTATTCTAATATAAATTTTAAAAGGGGGAAAACAACTAATAAGATTCATTATTTATAAAAAAGTGTCACAAAAATATTTTTTGAAACATTTTAGGGTAAAAAATACCATTATTAGCGCCACTACATTGAGTACATTAAAAAAACGTAATAACATTATGTAATATATATGTGTTAAAATATATTATATAAGTGTGATACATTTGATTTATATTAATAATTCTATGATAAAATATTGATAATGTAAATAATGAGCTGCATATGCTGAGTTGGAGCACATCTAGTGGATGAGGAAATCGAGATATATGTGAATTCTGGAAAAATAAAATGGTTTTGAAGTTATGTGAGATGATTATTTGTTGAATTTTAATGTAATTAGGATCATAATTGTTTGAAAATAAACTATGATTAAAGAGGAATAAAATTTTCAAATGCATGAGAACAGTTTTCAAATAAAATTGTTCTTGATTAAGACTTCTAGAGGTAATGAAATAAAAATACATTACTATGTTAGAGGACTTTTGAGGTGTATGGGAAATAATAAAGATAAATGTAATTGAAAACCAATAACATGCATGTTTATATGGTGATGTAGTAATATGTAAAATCTAATTTAAAGAAATCACTAGTGGTGGTATCTTTTGTTATTTTAAATCCAAAAGTGTTAGAGTATTGAAATGTAATTTATTGATTCAAATGGGATTATAGAGAATATAATTATTAGATGCCAGTGTAGATTAATGGAAAAATAAAAAAGGCAAAATGTGATTTTAAAGTAGGTTGAGTTAGGTCTAGAAGGTATTAAGAGAAATTTCTTTCATTAGACTTGAAATTTAGAAGTTAATATCTATTTGAAATGGGATTCTTAGTTCTTATGAAAATAAGAAGATTAATGGGAAGGCTAGATATTGTAAGATATAGTTTGAAAAATATTTTAGATAAATAAATGTAGAGAATAAAAAACACATTAGGGGTTTATGTTTATTGTTAAATATCTAAGTAATTTAATAGATAGAGTAATGTAGTGAAAAAAGAAGAATCATAAATTAATGAAATAAATGATTTTAATGTATCTAGAGAAATATTTATATGAATTCAATGTTATTTTAAGGATATTGATCTTGACATGAAGATACAAAATCAATAATTTGATGGTGTGATTCTTGTTGATTCAGGAAGAAACATTCAAAAAAATTTATGATTATTTTTATAAATGATTTTGTGAAGTCAAATATCTATATTTTTAAATTAATTAATGGTGGTTGATTGAGGATCAACAAATGGGGAAAAAATTTATAATTGGGAGTCTTGAATCACACAATTATTATAGGATTTTCAATTATATAAATGTATATGTCATTCTGTGATTACGTTTTTCAATTAGACAATGAAAGGATAAAATAAAAATTCATTATGAATACTCTAGGAGACATTTTATGTTAAATAAAAAGGGAATATGATATCTATGTTTAATAACATCTGATGAGTCAAGGAATCAAGTGAGAAAGATTAACCATGACTTTTATATATTATAAGAATCATGAGATTATGTGGTTTAATATTGAAAGGTTTTAGAAGACAAGATAATGTTCTAGTATTGATTATATAGGCATATTAAGGGAAGATATTCATTTGTTTTGGAAGCATTTAATGTTGAGAAGAAACATAAAGATATTTTCTATAATCATTTTGTGTAAATTTATATTAATCACTATCAAGAGGAAGTATAATGAACCAGTTAGAATACATTTTTATTATCGGATCTAGTTTTATGAAGCATTATGAGGAATGTAAATTATTTTCAAGAGATATATTATAAGAATTCACATGTGTTATACATTGAATATATACGTGTGATGCTAAAACAGAAAATTGTAATGTCTAGATACCAAATTTTGGATTTTTCCTTGTAAGACGCCTAGTGATGTTGTCTATTTTTAATTACTTTATAAATACCCTATCCCTTTATACAAATCATTACATGATTTTGGGAATATTTAAACATTGTATTATAAGGCAAGGATCGTAAAGTATAGTGTCCTGTAAGATTAGTTACATAATTAAACATCATAAAAACGAATTTTATATAATCTGCACATTGAGACCCTAACATCCATTGTTCTCAAACATCTGCATAGGATAACCTATGGATAACATAAAAAATGAATGATTTATAATTCCCAGTATGGCAATAATCATAAGAATAAATCTTATCCCATGGGTAAGAAGACATGACATAATTATATAAAAAGGAATGGAATAAGATTGAAAATATGGAATCATAAAATATAAATATAGGATAATATAAAAAGGAAAACATAGTAATGTTTAAACAACATTAAAAATGAATTTATCACTATTAAATATTTTTTTGACAAAGAGGAGCAGAGATCAAGGCTTACCACCAAGACTATTGCACATGGAGCACGAGTCAAGCCTAACTACCAAGACCGTTCCACATAATATCTCATGAGACTAAACTTTACACAATTAATTGAATCTCTATATATGATCAACTATTATATAAGGATAATTAATATGTGTTTCACATTAAGCATCATATATAAGGAATCAATCATAAACTTAAGGGTTACCCATAGTAAGAATTAGGTATCATAATCTTGTCAAAAGGAATAACATAAGAGAATATCACAACCGTGTCAATAAAAGAAAGGATTTAAATCATTCAGGTACACTTATAAGATAAAATGGTCATTGATCATGATTAGAGATTTAAAATTTATGGGAAAACATGTAAAAATACTATTTAAGAAATTTGAGAATTAAAATATTTTAGCACGATTTAAGGAAAATATTAAAGATATTTTAGAACATAAAATGACATAATATTTTATATAAATACTTTAGTAAACACAGATGTTTTTCATAGTTAAAAGTGATATTTTAAATCATATATGGTAGTTCAAAAATATTTTATAATGTTCACTTTAAAATGGGTAAGAATTTGGGAAGTTTACTTAGATCAACTATTCTTATAAAAAAGAATTGAGTAGGGAACCTTTTAAAAAAATTTATATCCTTGAAAACAAGGACTAATGGATATTAATATTTGATCACTTTTGGAATTTGTTCTTTTCCCAATGCTTGTATACCAATGGTTCTTTTAAACCGTTGGTATAGGAAATCTTTAACAACGGTTTTCAGAAATCATTGGTAAAGATCTGTAAAATTTGAGTTTTCCCAAATGGTTTAATGAAACCGTTGGGAAAGCTATTTCCAATGGGAGGTTTTTTCTGACGGTTTTTTGAAACCGTTTGGATAACATAACTTTCCCAATGGTTTTTTACAACAGTTGGGAAAGAAAAACCCCAAATATCATTGATCTGCAACTCCAGAGATCTCGACATTTTTTCCCTAACCGAGAGCTCGACACACCCTCTCAAAATGTTTCCCATAAACCTCAACCGTCTGAAAGGTTTGGCTCTAAATCCTGATGCAAACTCTACTTCCCAAAACAACAGGTCTGGTTTCCAACAATTTTTTCTTCCCATTTAAATCGATATGTGTGAGTTCATTTATTTTAGATTTTTTCTTTCTGTTTAAATTGGTACGTGTGTGTTAATTTATTTTTGATTTTGTCATTTTATTTTGGTGAAATATAGTGTGTATGGTGATCCCCTTATGAAAATAAGGCACATATAATTTTAGGTTATGGTTCTAACCCTACTTCCCAAGATGCTCTAAGGGTGGTCACTCTAATTTCTAATGAGAAATCTATCTTTGATTCAAGTAATTTTTGTTCTTCCATTCTAAATCGGTAGGTGTGCCTTCATTTATTTTAGATTTTTTTGTTCCATTTTTCTGCAATGTATTTTTTATAATTATTCCCTTATTAACACAATCAATATATCATTTTAGGTCGCGGTTTTGTTGTGATTTATCTGTATAGAATAATTTTGGTCGATATTGAAGAGTTCAATATGATCCTGAGTTATTTTATACTTGGTTTATTTTAAATTTAAGGTCTATTGACTTGATTTCTTTTGTTAGACATAAATACAGTTAGGGTTGTCTAGGTGGGGTGGGGGTGGGGGGTGGGTTTTGCAGATGGGGTGTGGGGTGGGGGAGGGCTGTCCAAGTGGGGGGGGGGGGATGGGTTGTCCAAGTGGGGTGGGGGTAGGGCTGTACAAGTTGGGTGGGGGGGGGCTGTCTAGGTAGGGTGGTGGAGGGGGATGGTTATCTAAATGGGGTGGGGGTAGGGCTGTTTGGGGTGGGGGATGGTGTATAGGTGGGGTGGGGGAGGGTGTCCAGGCAGGGTTGTCCATGTGGGGTGGGGAGGGTGTGCAGGTGGGTGGGGGGGATGGGCTGTCCAAGTGGGGTGACGGTAGGGCTTTCCAGGTGGGGTGTGGGGGGGGGGGGGGGCTGGGTTTTCCAAGTGGGGTGTGGGGTAGGAGTGTCTAGGTGGGGTGGTGGGGGATAGTTTTTTCACTAGTACCTTTACATTGGTCATATGTGACGTGTACATGTTAACCTAGCCTCAATCCAAGGCATGGAGTGGCTAGAACCACTCGAAGTGTCTCTCTATAGTTTAAAATGGACTACATTTTAATTGAAAACAACAACTGACATACGAAAAACCAACCAAACATATTCGGATTCCATTGAATCTTTAGGACAATTATCCATGGGTCCTATGTAACATGTAAGAGTCAACCACGCCTCAATACCAGTCGCAGTGTAGCTGGGATCACTCTAAGTGTCTCTCTTTTGTTTAAAATGGACATCATTTTAAGTACATACAGAAAAACAACCAAACAGATTATGATTATGTTGATACTTTTGCACAATGATCCATGGGTCATATATGACGTACAAAAGTCTACCCCGCCTCAATCCGAGGCGCGGTGTGGCCGACACCACTCAAAGTGTCTCTCTTTAGTTTAAAATATACTTCCTTTTAAGTTAAAACAACAACTAACATATAGAAAACTGACCAAATGCATTAGGATTCTATTGAACCTTTAGTACAACGATCCATGTGTCATTTGTGATGTGTACGAGTCAACCTCACCTCAATCCAAGGCATGGTGTTGCCGGAACCACTCAAATTATCTCTCCTTCGTTTAAAATAGACTTCATTTTAAGTGAAAACAATAAATGACATATGGAAACCTGACCAAATGAGTTCGTATTCCGTTGAAACATTAGTAAAACAGTTCATGGGTCATATGTGATGTGCACGAGTCAACCCCACTTCAATCCGAGGTGTGTTGTGGCCGACACCACTCAATGTGTCTCTCTTTTAATTAAAATGAACATCATTCTGAGTGAAAACAGGAACTGACATTTGGAGAACTGACCAAACTCATTCAGATTTCATTGAAACATTAGGAAAATGATAAATGGGTCACATGTGATGTTTACAAGTCAACCCTGCCTAAATCTGAGGCGCAGTTTGGCCGTTACAACTCAAAGTGTCTCATTTTTATTTGAAATGGACAACATTTTAAGTGAAAATTACAATTGGCATACGGAAAAACAACTAAAAGAATTCAGATTCTGTTGATACTTTTGGAAAACGATACATGGGTCATTTGTGACATCTTCTAGTCAATCGCACCTCAATCTGAGTCGCAGTGTGCCCGGGATCACTCTATGTGTCTCTCTTTTGTTTAAAATGGACAACATTTTAAGTACATATGGAAAACCGACCAAATAGATTCTGATTGTGTTGATACTTTAGAAAAACGATAAATGGGTCATATATGACATGAAAGAGTCATCCACGCCTCAATACGAGGTGCGGTGTGGCCGACACCACTCAAAGAGTCTCTCTATAGTTTAAAATGGACTTCATTTTAAGTGAAAACAACAACTGACAAACGGAAAACAGACCAAAGGCATTCAGATTCTGTTGAACCTTTAGTACAATGATCCATTTTTCATTTTTGACATGTATGAGTCAACCTCACCTCAATCCGAGGCATGGTGTGGCCAGAACCACTCAAAATGTCTCTCTTTCATTTAAAATAGACATCATTTTCAGTGAAAACAATAAATGACATACGGAAAACCCACCAAATGCATTCGGATTCCGTTGAAACTTTAGGAAAACGATCCATGGGTCATATGTGATGGGTACGAGTCAACCCCACCTCACTCAGAGGACCGGTGTGGCTGACACCTCTCAAAGTGACTCTCTATAGTTTAAAATGGACTTCATTTTAATTGAAAACAACAACTGACATACAGAAAAGTGACCAAACGCATTCAGATTCTGTTTAAACTTTAGGACAATGTTCCATGAGTCTTTTGTGACATGTAAGAGTAAACCCTGCCTCAATATGATGCCAGGTGTGTCATACAACACTCAATGTGTCTCAGGTTTATTTGAAATTGAAAACATTTTAAAAGAAAACAAAAAGTGACATACAGAAAACTGATGAAACACATTCGGTTTCAGTTTAAACTTTAGGAAAACAATCCATGGGTCACATGTGACATGTACATGTCAACCCAGCCTCAATAAGTGGCACAGAGTGGCCAGAATCACTCGAAGTTTCTCTCTATAGTTTAAAATGGACTTCATTTTAATTGAAAACAAAAACTGAAATACGGAAAACTGACCAAAGGAATTCGGATTCTGTTGAAACTTTTGGAAAACTATCCATGGGTAATATGTGACATTTTCGAGTCAACCGCACCTCAATCTGAGTTGTAGTGTGTCCAGGATCACTCTATGTGTCTCTCTTTTGTTTAAAATGGACAACATTTTCAGTACATATGGAAAACCGAAAAAACAAATTCTGGTTGTGTTGATACTTTAGCACAATGATCCATGGGTCATATATGAAGAGAATGAGTCAACCCCGCCTCAATCCAATTCACGGTGTGTCTGACACCACTCAAAGTGTCTCTCTTTATTTTTAAATGAACTTCATTTTAAGTAAAACCAACAACTGAAATATAGAAAACCAACAAAACACATTCAGATTCTATTTAACCTTTAGAAAATGATCCATGGGTCATTTGTGATTTTTATGAGTCAACCTCGCCTCAATCCGAGGAACGGTGTGGCCGGAACCACTAAAATTGTCTCTCTTTCATTTAAAATAGACTTCATTTTAAGTGAAAACAATAAATGACATAGGGAAAAACCACTAAATGAATTCGGATTCTATTTAAACTTTTGGAAAATGATCCATGGGTCATATGTGACATGTACGAATCAACCCTTCCTCAATCCGAGGACTGGTGTTTCCGACACCACTCAAAGTGTCTCTCTATAGTTTAAAATGGACTTCATTTTAATTGAAAACAACAACTGACACACAGATAAATGACCAAATGCATTCAGATTCTATTTAAACATTAGGAAAACGTTTCATGAGTCCTTTTTGACATGTACGAGTCAACCCTGCCTGAATCCGAGGCCAGGTGTGTCCGTCAACAGTCAAAGTGTCTCAGGTTTATTTGAAATAGACAACATTTTAAAAGAAAACAACAAGTGACATACAGAAAACTAACGAAACGCATTCAGATTCAATTGAAAATTTAGGACAATGATCTAGGGGTCATATGTGACGTGTACATGTCAACCCAGCTTCAATCCGAAGCGCGGAGTGGCCGACACCACTTGATGTGTCTCTATATAGTATAAAATGGACTTTATTTTAATTGAAAACAAAATCTGACATACGGAAAACTGACCAAACGCATTCGGATTCTGTTGAAACTTTAGGAAAATGATCCATGGGTCATATGTGACGTGTTAGAGTCAAACGCGCCTCAATCCGAGTCACAGTGTGTCCGGGATCACTCTACGTGTCTCTCTTTTGTTTAAAATGGACAACATTTTAAGTACTTACGGAAAACTGACCAAACAGATTCTGATTGTTTTGATACTTTAGAACAATGATCCATGGGTCATATATGAAGAGAAAAAGTCAACCCTAACTCAATCCGAGGCGTGGTGTGGCCAGCACCACTCAAAGTGTCGCTCTTTATTTTAAAATGGACTTCATTTTAAGTGAAAACAACAAATGACATACGGAAAACCGACCAAACGCATGCGGATTCTATTAAACCCTTAGTACAACGATCCATGGGTCATTTGTGACGTGAAAGGGTTAACCTCGCCTCAATCAAAGGCACGGTGTAGCCGGAACCACTCAAATTGCCTCTCTTTCATTTAAAATAGAGTTCATTTTAAGTGAAAACAATAACTGAAATAACGAAAACCCACCAAATGCATTCGGATTCTGTTGAAACTTTAGGAAAAAGATCCATGGGTCATATGTGATGTGTATAAGTCAACGCCGCCTTAATACGAGGATTGGTGTGTCCAGAACCACTCAAAGCGTCTCTCTGTAATTTAAAATGGACTTCATTTTAATTGAAAACAACAACTAACATAAGGAAAACTAACCAAACGCATTCATATTCAATTGAAACTTTAGCACAATGTTCCATGAGTAATTTTTGATGTTTAAAATTCAACCATGCCTCAATCCGAGGCCAGGTGTGTCCGCCACCACTCAAAGTGTCTCAGGTTTATTTGAAATAGACAAAATTTTAAAAGAAAACAACCAGTGACATACGGAAAACTGACGAAATGCATTCGGATTCTATTTAATCATTAGGAAAACAATCCATGGGTCATATATAATGTGTAAGTGTCAATCCAACCTCAATCTGAGGTGCATAGTTTTCGGAACCTCTCAAAGTGTCTCTCTATAGTTTAAAATGGACTTTATTTTCATTGAAAACAAAAACTGACATACAGAAAACCATCCAAACGCATTTGGATTCTGTTGAAAATTTAGGAAAACGATCCATGGGTCATATGTGACATGTCCAATTCAACTACTCCTCAATCTGAGTTTCAGTGTGTCTGGGATCACTCTACATGTCTCTCTTGTGTTTAAAATGGAAAACATTTTAAGTACATATGGAAAACCGACCAAACAGATTCTGATTGTGTTGATACTTTAGCACAACGATCCATGTGTCATATATGAAGAGCATGAGTCAGCCCCACCACAATCTGAGGCATGGTATGTCCAGAACCACTCAAAGTGTCTCTCTTTAGTTTAGAATGGACTTCATTTTAAGTGAAAACAACAACTGACATACGGGAAACCGACCAAACACATTTGGATTCTGTTGAACCTTTAGTAAAACAACAAATGGGTCATTTGTGATGTGTATGAGTCAACTTTGCCCCAATTTGAGGCACGGTGTGGCCGGAACCACTCAAATTGTTTCTCATTCGTTTAAAATAGACTTCATTTTAAGTGGAAACAATAAATGACATACAGAAAACTGACCAAATGAATTCAGATTCTATTGAAACTTTAGGAAAACGATCCATGGGTCATATGTGACATGAAAGAGTAAACCCTACCTCAATCCTATGCCTGGTGTGGCCAAAAAAACTCAAAGTGTCTCACATTTATTTGAAATGGACAACATTTTAATTGAAAACAACTACTGGCATACAAAAAACAAACCAAACGCATTCCAAATGTGTTGAAAGTTTAGAAAAACAATAATGGGTCATATGTGACATGTAAGAGTCCACCCTGCCTTAATCCGTGGCATGGTGTGACCAGGACCACTCAAAGTGTCTAATTTGTTTTTGAAATAAACAACATTTTAAGTGAAAACAACAATTGACATACGAAAAACTGACCAAACACATTCTGAATGTGTTTATGCTTTAGGAAAATGATACATGGGTCATATGTGACATGTATAAGTCAACCCCACCTCAATTCGAGGTTCAGTGTGGCCGACACCACTCAATGTGTCTCTATTTTGTTTAAAATGGACATCATTTTGTGTTAAAACAACAACTGATATACAGAAAACCTAACAAACGCAATCGGATTCCATTGAAACATTATGAAAAT
Organism: Viscum album; assembly: GCA_963277665.1. NCBI lineage: Eukaryota > Viridiplantae > Streptophyta > Magnoliopsida > Santalales > Viscaceae > Viscum > Viscum album. The sequence goes on from OY728135.1 coordinate 1,002,196,891, forward strand.
GATCCATGGGTCATATGTGATGTTTACGTGTCAACCCGGCCTAAATTCGAGGCGCATTGTGGCCGTCACAACTCGACGTGGCTCAGTTTTATTTGAAATGGACAACATTTAAAGTGAAAAGTACAATTGGCATTTGGAAAACTGACCAAACGCATTCAGATTTTATTGATACTTTAGGAAAACGTTCCATGGGTCATATGTGATGTGTAAGAGTCAACCGTGCATCAATCTGAGACACATTGTGGCCAGTATCACTCCAAATGTATGAATAATGTTTAAAATGGACACCATTTTTAGTAAAAACCACTTGTATGTATTCTTAATTTTGTATAACACAGATAATTAATTATTTAGTTTTTTATGTATTTTATTGATAATTGATAATTAAATTATGTATGTGTTCAATTATTAATTGAATTATTGATTCGACATATAATTGTCATCTAAGTTTTAAATTGAATTCTAAATCAATTATGTATGTTTATAATTACGTTATGAATTATGATTTAATTATGGATGTGTATAGTTATAGGGTACACTGTTAAATGTGTATGCATTATATGCTAAATAATTTGAAAGGAGAGGGAATGGAGAATTACAGCACAATGGAGGAATGGGATTGTAGACCTGTGCATATAGGAGGCTGCTGTGCAATATTGCAGGCTTCTGTGCAATTTTAACAGCATAGCCTATGCCAATGGTTCCAAACCATTGGAATACATTTTATAGAATGTTTTTACCAACGGGTCTATGAGAATCATTGCTAAAAACCCTTTCCCAACTATTTTGTAAACCGTTGGGAAAGGTTCCTAGAAAAGGATTTTACCAATGGTTTGATTGAACAGTTGGAAAATATTATACCAACAGTTCAACCAAACCGTTGGGATAGGTTACTGTAACTAACCTATCCCAACAGTTCTACATAAACCATTGGGAAAACATTTTCCAAACCGCTTACTTCCCCATGGTTGGCAGAACCGTTGATATAAGATATACCAACGGTTCTGCAGCCTATCCCAACGGTTCTGAACCGTTGGGAAATATACTATTTACATTAGTGGATTTTGTAAAATATAAAAAAATTTAGTATATGTAAATAAAAAGGATATAGAATTTAATTTTTGTAAAGAGATAGGAATAATAACCTGAAGGAATAATGGATGTTCGTGTAGAATCCCTTACTTTAAGTCTGAAGGTGTTCTTCACTTGATCTTAATGTACAAGATAATAAAATTAGATTCATGAATTAATAATTACATAATACATTATAAAAGTAATTGATTTATTATAACTAATAATGTTCATTCATGGCCTTTTTGATGAGTAATAGTTTTCAATTTTATCGTTCGGGAGTGCTCGTTTTCTTAATTCTCATGACCAATTTTCTTATAATGGAGTATGGAAGTGCATGTAAAATGGTAATGGTATTGTAGAATTGTAATTATTTTATATTAATGAAATTATATAAGATAAAATGGTTATAAATTTAATTTTATAAAATGGTATGAGGATTAGTCATTAGATAAAATCATAATGATAATCACATAGATTAATTTTGTGGTTTTTTTGATCACAACAAAATCCTTTTGTTTTATAATATAATATCATGTATAAAAATGAATAAAGAATATTAAATAATTTATAATACATATATAATAAAATTTTTCCATCATGAAAATGGTTTCATGACTATCCTTGAAGATGTTAATATAAATTGAAAACTCCTTGTCCTTCAATGTGATAAATTAAAACATCTCAGACGGTGTTTTCATTTTTAGTATAAAAGGATGGGGAATGGCTGATGATGATTAATTAGTCAATTAATATAACAAAATTAATGTATATTTAATTTAATGTAGTTATCATACCATTTTTATTTGGGGATGTGATTATTGAAAAAATAAAGAATGGTATTAAAAAGAAGATAAATTAATGTAAAATTGGAATTTACCTCTTGAATTTTTCCTTTGGGAGAGGCTCCAAAGGGAAGATGTTTTGGTCTTTTTATCAGACCGAGATCTCATGGTAGTGGGGGAGGGTATTTGGGAGAGATGAGATCAGAATTTTTTCAAGGCACAAGGCTTGATAGGTGTGAGGTTAAGAGGTGGTGAGGGGTGGTTTTTAAAGTAGAGGAGAGGGGGTGTTTTCTCAATATTTAATTCATTAGTTTATTATTTTTCTCAAGAAAATAAATAGTTATGATTCTTGAGACTAAAATCAATAATTATATCAAGTGAGTTTAAATAAATGGTTCTTACATCATCTATGACTCAATGATTATTGTATTTAACTTATAATGTATATATACTGTAAATTACTGTATTTTACTATTCACAAAAAAATCAAATATTTCAGAAAAATATGAAAACATTCACACTTACCATTCTTTAAAATGTAGAATCCAAAAAATGAACTCCATTTTACGGAAATAATTTTCTAAACTTGAGAAATTTAATTTTTAATTAAAATCATAAATTACATGAAATATATAAAAATTTAGAGTTAAAAATTATTTTTTAACACTTCTAAAAAATAATATATGGTGTCATAAAATTATCTTATAATCAATAGAAATAATAATATTATTTTGAGAATAAATTTTATGAAAAAAAATCTGTTAATTTATTAAATCAATCATTAAATTGTAGTTAAATATAAATGAATTACAAAACTACCAACACTTAATTAATAATTTCTCAAATATTTTCTTACTTATAATATGACATAATTATTTTATATTGTCACTTATAATATGTATAAATTTTATTTATACATTCAATAGTTAGGTTACTATTAAATTGGTTGGTTTACTATTTTTATGTGTTACATTACTATTTCAAATGTCTTGTTAGTATTTCATTAGTATGTGTTCCTTAACTTCTAGAGGTACCTTTTATTTCTCTCATTCTTCATTTAAAATGTTTTCATTGTGAATTATAAGTAATATTATTTTATTATACAATAATACATAATTATAAAAATGTAAATCCATTGATAAAACATTGGGTCATTACATTCTTCCCCCCTTATGAAATTTCTCTCTCAAAATTTCATTTTACATTTTAAGCTAAAAATAGGTGTGGGTACTTTTCCTTCATCACTTCCATTGGTTCCCATGTTTCTTCTTTCTACATATGGTTCCACTATAGTACTTTTACCATGGGAGTATTATTGTGGCATAGAACATTATCTCTATGATCCAAAATATTAACTGGATGCTCCACATAAGAAGGAAAATAATCCAACTATACCACCTCTAAAGAGAGTAAATCTGAATGATCTGTTATGTACTTCCTTAAGTGGGATACATGGAATACAACATGTAATTTAGACATGGTAGTTGTAATTTCTAGTCGATAGGTCAAAAAATTGATATGTTCAAGAATATCGAAGGGGCCGATGTACCTGGGAATTAGTTTTCCTTTCCTCCCAAATCACATGACCTTATTCCATGGAGATATAAAGAGGAATACCATGCCTCCAAATTTGTAATCAGGGTCTCATTGAAGATTGTATGCATAAAACTATTGTTGAATTTGGGATTCCTTGATATTCTGTTGAATTGTTTTCCCCTTCTCCACCAATTCATCTACCATTTCAGGTCCTAAAATATTACTTTGACCGACTTCATCCCAACATGCTGGTGTTCTACACCTTTTCCCATAAATGGATCCATTTGGATTCTTGAGTAGAAACTTTTGTTGTAGGATAATTCGACCAGTGGAATATGTTGGTTCCATCCTCTTTTTAATTCCATAGAACATGCTCTTAACATGACCTCCAATGTATGTATAGTTCACACTAATTGGCTATTTGTTTGAGGATGATAGGTTATAGTGAAGTTTAGTTCAGTGCTTAATTCATGTTAGAGACTTTTCTACACCATATAGGTGAATATTGGATCTATATCAGATAAAATAGATAGTGTTACACCATACAGACTTACTACCTATTTGGTATATATCCATGTAAGTTGATCTAATGAGATTCCATTTTTTAATTGTGATAAAGTTAGCTGTCTTTATAAGGAAATCCATAACGGCCCATATAACTTTATTTCCACTATATTTCGATGGAGGTCTAGGGAAAAAGTACATGGTTATGTTCTCCCACTTCTATGTTGGTATTGGAAGTGGCTACATCACCCCCTTAAACTTTTTCCTTTTATCCTTTAATTGATAACAAACAAGGAACTTTGATGTGTACTTAGCAATCTCATTCTTTATATTGTGCCACCAATAATTCAATTGGAGATCTCGATACATCTTTGTGCTCCACATGTGAATAGAGAAGGTTGAGTTATGTTCATAATTAAGAAGCTCCTTATTTATCATTGGATTGTATGGTACACATAATCTTGACGTACATCTTAATACACAATTTTTTTCAATCTTAAGCTCAGAGGTTTTCTTATTTCTTATATCTTTCACCCTTTTTTGAATTTCTACATTATTTCTTTGAGCGTCCATTATTTTATTCAAGAGGGATGGTTGAGAAATCATTTGAAAAATGATTGATGATGATAATCCATTAATGATTCCCATTTCTATACTTTATAAATCTGAGAAGATTGGATCCTTCTAAATTCTCATCATTGGTAAAGATGAAATATCATTTCTACATAGAAGATCTTCTACCTAATTTTCCTTATCGGGATGGTAGTGGAATGAGAAGTCATAATCCTTGATGATCTCTAACTAAGTTCTCTAGGGAATATTATTCTCTTTTGACGTGAATATTTATTTAAGACTATTGTGGTCAGTATATATCTCAAACTTCTCCTCACATAGATAATTTTTTCAGTTTTCAATGCAATGATCATAGCCTTCAACTCCAGATCATGAATGGGATATTTTTTGTCATGTATTTTCAGCTTCATAAACAAGTAGGATATCACTGTATCATTTTGCATCAACACAAAGCATAATCCCTTCTTTGAACCATCACTATACACCACAAAGAGGTTTCCACTTGTTGGGAGTGTGAGTATTAGTGTAGTAATAAGACTATTTTTGAGCTCCTTAATTTTTTTCTCACATTCTTGAGTACATAAGTGATTGAATACATTATGTGTTATATTGGCCATTGAATTTGGAAAGAATGAGAATTTCTTCCAAAAATTTCAATAATACCTGGATAGACCCAAAAAACTATGGATCTCTGTTACAGATATTGGCCAGGTCCACTCTTCAATTGATTTTGTCTTGGAAGGGTCCATAGACATCCCTTAGTAGGTGATAACATGCCCCAAGAATGATACTCCCTCTATCTAGAAATCAAATTTACTATACTTTTCACATAGTTTCTCTATGTGTAAAGTCTTCATCATAGTAATAAAATTCTCCTAATGTTCCTCCTTTCTCTTGGAGTATATCAGAATATCATCGATAAAGGATACCACAAATATTTCATGGTAATCTATAAAAAATCTATTTATTAAATACATGAAATTTTTTCAAGAATTAGTGTGTTTTAAGGGAATCACTATGAACTCATAGTATCCATACCTCATTTGAAAGTCTGCCTTGGGAATATACTACTTCTTCATCATTAATTGGTGATATCCCAATCAAAGGTCCACCAATGGGAAATAATTGTCCCCACATAGTTGATCGAACAAATCATCTATATGTGGCATGGGATACTTGTTATTTATCACAATTTTATTTATATCAGGATAATCAATGCAGAGGAAAATTTATCTATTCATCTTCATAAGGAAGTGGAATGGTTCATACCATGGTGAAGCACTTCAAAATATAAAATCCTTCTCCATATTCTCCTGTAACTTTTTATTCATCACTTCCAGCTCTACAGGGTCCACTCATTATGGAGTATGTTCTATAGGTAGAGATCCAGGATCAATCTCAATTGATAACTCAACCTCTCAATCAAGGGGAATATTAGAAAATTGTTTTGGGAATACATCAGTGTAATTCCCCCATGATGGGAATATCTTAGAGAAGTATTATCTCTATTTTAAAAATCATTTAATAAAGATATTCTTTCTCAAAAGGAAACATTATCCACCACTGAGATGATGAATCTGAAATAGATTCATCTTCCTCATCACACTTGTACACAATGGGAGGATGCTCTGGGATGTGAAGAGTTACATCCCTTTCCTGATAGATGAAGTTTTATTTATAAAAAGATAGCCAATCCATGACAAAATAGAATCTAACTCCACTATAAGAAGTATAAAAATATTTTATGGTAGGTTCAATCCAAAAAAATTTACTAGGTAGGAGTTATAAACGTTGGATGAAATAATCGACCCATTCACTATTATTATATATAACTAAACCTACAAATTTTGATTTGGTGTTTTAATAGTTCTACTAAACTATATTGATATGAAAGAATTCATAGAACCTAAATAGAATAGTATGTTCTCTATTCTTGAATGAATAACTAGTGTACCTATCACCACATAATTGTCTGGATCTACCTCAGTAGTAGTTATAGTACATGCCCTTCCTTGTTTCCTTGGAGGTTGTTGTTAATTTCCTCTAACAACCCCTGGCTTATGGAAATTGTTCACATAATGACCACGTTCTGTGTATTTGAAACTCTAAACTACTATTTGATATTTGATATGAACCTTCCTTTTTTTCTTCAACGTTAGTGGAATTATTCATATCCCTTTTACAGTTCTTAGCCATATGTCCCATTCTTTCAGATTTGAAGAAATTCCCGGTTCTCTTTAGATAGTTCCTAGGATGTTGCTTCCCACAATTTTGAAATGTGGGACATTATAAATTCATTCCATAATTAGATTTATTTAATGATTCACCAATATTAAACTTCATTTTCCTCTTTTTTTCACCAGTCCAATGAGACCATTGAGATTTTTGGATCTCAATTTCACCCTTGAGGGGAAAACAAACAATATCATCATAACTATAGAAGTCATGAATCACCAATGATTTCTATAAATATGGATTTAGTCTACTTAATATGTGATCCACATTGATTTCAGGGCCAGGATGAAGATGGTGGCATATCCTACAAGCCTTGTGATGTTTTTTTCATACACCCCAATAAACTTATCTTCCTTATGCTTAAGTCGAGGAACACTAATTTAATCTTGTGATGGGGGGTTCAGGGAAAATATTTATTGATTTTTTTTATTTAATTCTTCCCAATCCATGGATTAAATTTCCTCCTTGGACTTCATATTATTGATTAGTGTCCACCACCGATCAAGTTACCCATCAAAATGATAGAACACTGACACAAATTTCCCTTTTTCTGAGCACTGGAGGATATAAAATATATTTTTAATTGAGTTAATCCACTATTCCATGAGGAGGGGATCGAAAGAACCACTAGCAATGGGATGAATTTTAAACTTAAAGGACACAATCACTAATCTCTATTTACTTGGAGGAGGAGGGAGGTCCACATGAATAAAGATATTCCTCATAACTTGAGACATCAAAGAAAGTACTATAATAGTGTTTTGAGAACACATTCCTATCATATTTGGCATATAGTTAGGGAAATAATCACATAACCTATAATATTGATTATTCAAATGTTTTCTTTTATTTCCCACCATTAACTAAGAAAAATGTTCTATTTGGTGTCATTAATACTTAACGAATAATCTTTAAATGGAAACATTAAACATAAAAGGTTAAAATTTTAAAGGATAATTATATCCTAACTTGTGATTCCCATGGTTTCAATATATGTTATTCATGATATTCTTTCGAACATATTCTATTACGGGATTTTTGGTGTTCCCTTAATAATGGTTCATAATGAGATAATGAATTTTCCAAAGAATATCCCCCAAGAGTGTCAAACCCGGTTTGTAGTAAGCCCCATTTTTTTGTACCAGGTTACCCCATGTCAGGATTGGAACCCCATTTTAGACTTTTTACTCCTAGGTACATCTATTATAGAACCAAATCCACTTATAGTATCCATATCAGGATGTTTTTTTTGGATTAAATACTTACTCTATACTAACCAAATTATAGTGATGTTTTCTTATACTTAGTCTTATAAATAAGGTTCTTACTAAAGTGCATTATTCCTAATCTACACAAATTACTAGACCTTTCTTTGATACCAACTATAGAGTCCTAATCCCTTTACCCAAATCATTACATGAATTATGCATATTTAAACATCGCATTACAAGCCAAGGATTGTAAATTCTAGTGTCTTGGAAGATTAAGTACCTAATTAAACATAAAAAAAATAAATTTAATTTAATATAAACATTTAGATCGTAACATCCATTATGCTCAAACATCTACATATGATAACTTGGGGATAACATTAACAATTAGACGAGCTATACATCCTATTAAATTAATAATCCTAAGAACAAATCTTATCACATGGGTTAGAAGGCAGGACATAACGATATAAAAATTCACAGAACATGATTGAACATATAGAATCATAACATATGAAACACGGGATAATATAAACATTGAATCATACTAATGGGTAAATAACATAAACATGACTTTAGAATGGGTCAAGGCTATTTTCATATTTTGGATCATGTGTCAAGGAAAACCACCAAGACCGTTTCACATGGATCACGAATCAATACTAACCGCTAAGACTATTGAACATAACATCTCATGATACTAAAAATTAACCAATGCATTGGAGATATATTTATGAATAAACAACATTAAATTTTCATCATTTTCCATTCTACAATAAGAATCATACATGAGGAATAAATAATATTCGTAAGAGATACCCATGGTAGGAATTGGGTATCATAATCTTATCAAAAGACATAACATTATGGAATATCACAATAGTGTCCATGAAAGAATGAATTTTAATAATTCATGTACCTTCATATGAGAAAATTGGAATAGATCATGATAATATATTTCAAATTTATGTGAAAATAAGCAAAAATAGTATTTAATAATCTTTATAATTAAAACGTTTTTGTACTGTTTGAGGAACATATTAAAGAGTTTTAGGAACATATAATGGAATAATATTTTATATAAAACCAGAAGTAAACCAAGAATGTTTTAATAATAAAAATAGTGTTTTTTAAAATGATATGAGGGATGAAAGGAGATTATACAGTTCACTTTATAATGTGTAAGATTTCCGGATATTCCCTTAGACCGGGCATGCTTATCAGAAATAATTGAGTAGGGGACCTTTTAAAAACATGTGTATCCCAAAAAATAAAGTGTAATGGATATTAATACATGAGTTTTGAAAATATAAACCCAATTTAAAATATGTACATAAAAAGGATTGATAATTTTATTTGGGTAAAGAGAGATTATGAATAAACCGAAGGAATATTGGAGGTTTAAGTTGAATCCCTTACCTGAAGTTTGAAAGTGTTCTTCATTTGATATTAATGTACTAGATAATAAAATAAGTATTTAATTAATAATTACATAACCTATTATACATTAAATTAATTTATCATAATTTCTTTAATTTAATTAATGTCATTTTTTATGAAATATAGTGTTCAATTTTATCATTCAAGAATGGTTATTTTCTTATTTTTCATGACCGGGTTGCTTGTATAAGAGTGTGGATATTCAGGTAAAATGTGAATAGTCTTAAATAAGATTAATTAGGTTATATTACTGATATTATAGATGATAAAATGGTTATATCATTCATTTTTTTAAATGGTTTGAGGATTATTTATTAGATAAAATTTTAATGATAATCGTTTGGATTAATTTGGAAGTTTGTCGATCACAACGAACTCATTTTGTTTTATAAATTAATACCATGTATAAAAAATTATTAAATAACATTAAATAAGTTATAATAAATATATTATATTATATTCCAACAACAAAAATGGTTTCCTGGCCATCTTTGAAGACGATAATAGAATTTGAAAACTTATCATCCGTGAATGTGATAAATTAACAAATCTCAGATAGTGTTTTTATTTTTATTATAAATGGCAGGGAAGAGTAGATAATGAATAATTATTACTTTAAAATAAAAAACTCCAGTATATTTAATTTATTAGAGTTATAATTCCATTTTTATGTGGGGAGGTGAGTATAGAAAAGGAAAATAAAGATTTGGAAAGAATGTAAAAGAAACAAAAAGAAGAATTTACCGCTAGAATTTATCCTCCTTGAGAGACTCCTTAGAGAAGAGTTTTTTTGGACTTTTGATAAGTTAAAGAGTCCTTGGACGTGGGTTAGGGGCTTGGTAAGAGGATTTATTATAATTTGGACAAGTCACAAAGCATGAAAGGTGTGACGAAAAGAGGTGGTGAGGTGTATTTTTTATGTTGGAGGAGAGGGAATTTTTCTCAATATTTAATTCATTAGTTTATTTTTTTCCCAGGAAAATAAAAAATGATATTTATTTCAAATAAAAATAGTAATTAGATCATTTATGTTCTAACCAATGGTTCATACATCATTTATGACTCAACGAATAATGTATTTAACATATTATATATATATATATATATTATGTAAATTATGGTATTTTACTATTCACAAAAATTAAAGTATTCCAAAATACCAAAAGTTAAACCAATTTTTTTTTCAATGTGTAGATTACAAATATTGAACTCCATTTTGTGAAAATAATTTTCTAAATATGCTGAATTCAATTTTTAATTAAATCCACGATTTACTTGAAAAATAATTTTAATATTAAGAATATTTTTCTAACCATATGAAAAATTAATTAAGGTCTCATAACGTTATCTTATAATTCTACGAAATAAAAATAATATTTTATGAATAAAATATTTGAATGTGGTTTTTATTTTTAATTTATTAAAATTAATCCTAAAATTGTTGTTAAATATACAAGACTTACAAAAATACCAACACATGATTAATAATTCTTAAAATATTTACTTACTGACACTATGATATAATTATATCAAATTATAACTTATTAGATGGATAAATTATACTATTACATTCATTAGTGAGGATACTATTAAATTTTCTAGTTTACTATTCATAAGGGTCACATTACTATTCCAAAAGTCTTGTTACTATTTCATCGGTATATGTTTCTAAACTTCTTGAGGAACCTTTTATTTCAGTAATTATTTCTTTTATAATGTTTTCATTATGTTCTATAAGTAATATTATGTGATTATACTATAAGACATAATTATAAGAAGGGTATTCCATTGATAAAAAAATGGGTTGTTACAGACTTATTTTCACATTAGTGTGTGTTTCAGTACACATAAATAGAAACATGCATATTAAAAATGATATAACTCAAAATAATAAGAATAGGATAACAATTTATAATGAATGCATTTAGTGAAAACAATTATATACTGATTTTTCCACCTATTATTTATAACTATATAATTCACTAAGAACTTTTGTTTTATAAAATTTTCATAATAAATTATAAACACTAACATCAATTATAGTGGAAACACATCAAAATTATTTTGAATAATATCTCAATACCAATCAATTATAGAAGAAAAAATATATTTCTCATGCCCTATTATCCAATTCAATTAACATCTCAACTACTATAGTTGAAATTATTCTATGATACTCTCTATCATAGATAAATACATTGTAATTATAGCATCATATTATCAAAAACTAATATCTCTAATCATGAGAATAAATAAAAACATGAATCTCATTTAAAAGTCAATTAATTATAAAAATTCTACAACTACTTTTTCATGAATATCTCTTCAAATAAATCCATAATAATTAAAGTGAAATCTAAAATACATTGATAACAATATATAAAAATTGTAGAATATGGACATATCACAACATGATATAATACTCTTACTAATAGGCTATTTAATGAAATAAAACTAAATAAAAAAACCTTGTCCAAATGAAGATCCAATATTATAAAAGAAGACATAAATGAATATTAAATTTCATAATCAAACACAAAAATAACCAAGGTAGAGGGAACCAACTCCATAACTCTCAGTAAGCAATAATTGTTTCCTTGACTATTGGCCATCCCTAAGGAAAACCAATTGATGTGTCCCTACATATATACACCATTACTCTATTTTCTAACTCCCAAAAAAGTAATATTCTCACTAAATATATCCATGTGATGCTTTACAAACTCCATAAATTGGTTTACTAGATCACAAATAGCTTAACAGCTATTTTGGTGTAGTATGTTATTCACGAAACAAATTTGAATAAGTATAAAGGTGAATTTCACTCCTATGGGGCCATTATCAATAGAAAATCAATATATATCCTATATTCTGTTATGGGACACTCTTCATAGGCTCACAATGATAAATATATCATGTAAATATTCATTTAATACACCGACACAATTCCAAAATTCCCATTATATATAAGATAAAGATTATAATGTCTTACTATGTCTAGAAAATACCCCATAATCCTTTTGATATTCATTATATTTTGAGTTCATAATAATAAAAGATCCACTTTATTCCACCAATTCCATGTTCCCTTCTTAAATGAATCTATCTTCATATAAACACCCATTTAACACTTCCAAAAATGTATGTAATCAAAGGAGATGCAACAATAATAAATTGTTAATTAGAAACACAATATAAAACCAATGATAGAATAAATCCTTATCAAGTATCAAGGTAAATAAAATATTGATTATTCCCAAAACCCTATATTTTTAGTCAAGAATTATTATAGCACCATTATTTCTTGAAAAATATTTCCCCTTACCATCCTTATCATTTTGGGATATAACTAGTCAATAATAAGAACGTCAAAATATTCCCCTGATAACACCTAGATCCTAATCTAATATAGTATTATATCACAGTAATGTTGGGCTAGTACCTTAATCATATAACCAAAGATTATCCTCTTCTTCCCTCCTAGAGAATCAATCAACTTTAAGATATAATCCATATAGACAAGAAACTAATTTTTTCTACAAGGGATATCATCTCCTCTAATAATTGGTGGATTTTGTGGTAAAAATATTAATTTACATATAAAATCATAATCGCATATAGAGTTGGTATTAGGGTTTTATTATATATCACTATTTTATAATAATTAAATGGGATCATGATCATCAAATTTAAATCATGGATAGTTGTGATTTTTTAGTTTTTGTTTCCTACACTCTAATGGCATGTATCCTTCACCTCTATGGGTTATGGTCCTAGTTATTTTATTTGAATGTTACAATAGATTATAGACTTTTACTTTTATAGTTTCCCCTATTGATATTATTTCCATATCTAAGTGTCCTAAATATATTTAGAACCTGCTCTTGAATCTCATTCCTGACACTCTCTGTAAGTAGACATCAATTAATTAAATTATTGTCTTCCTTAGTATAGTAAAAATATTATATTAGATTATATGAATCTTTTGGGATACATCATAAATAATTTGGTATGTTTTTAATTTGTAAACTACTTCTTCCTTATGGTACATTATGGAATCCATTTTTTACCATATAGGGAATATAAGTTACAAGAACCAAGGTATCATGTTCTTTTTATATTGGGATACTTTTTTAGATAAAGCATAATATGAACATTTTAATGGGAAACCCGACTCTGTCACCAGATTCTATTTAAAATCCTCACATGCAGCACTCTTTTCTCACAAATCATCGTAACATAGGCTCATAACATATGTAATCTAAAGATCATAAACAATTGTATTCTATTATAGACAAACAATTTATGATTTTTCGACTGAACAGTTAAATATATAATAAATAAATTCCCATTAAAATCACATAGTATTAATATAATCGTTAGATAGGGAATCCCATGACTCTAACATGGGGTATCAAATACTCATCATTCTAGGTAATAAATATAGTATTATAAAAAAACTATATGGGTGAATAAATCCCATACGCATCACATATGATTTTTATTTGTGTCACATAAGTGATATTACTTTCTTCACATAAGGAACCCTATAATCATAAACTAGGGAAGAATTCTGAATCATCGGATGGGGGTTGTCCTAGGACTATATTATAATTATTCTTCAGCTCATGGAATAAGATATAGAAACATGTTTAATGTTTTTTGGTATTGTTACATATATAAACTCATCACATACTGGAAAAAACATATGTTAACATCCAATGTTAATGTATGGTCATAGTTTAATGTCTTATGGTGAGGCACAATATTATGATTCTAATAGGGATGGTTCTAATTTACGTTCATCATGAATTGGGTAGATCATAGGTTTACATCCAATGAAGATGTTTGGATGTAGTTTAAAGTCCTACATGGACACAAATGGTATAATTTCTAGTGAAACCATTTTGATTCTATAATGAGAGGGTTGGTTTACTTCATAAAATGATATTTTTTTGGAGATACAACATTGTGTAGGGGGTGGAATTGTGGTGTTGTTGGGATTAATCCTCTAAGTGGATTAATAGGTACCCTACTATAAAACATCAATCAAAACTTATTTATTTAATGGTTCCAAGTTTATGACTGAGTTATATGAATTTTCAAGATGTATAATTTAAAATGATAAGGAAAATCAATTCTCAAAAGGTGACACAACAATATTTATTGAAAATCATATGATTGGTATTTCTAGAATATGGGTTTATCCCTAGGTCATCATATAAGTCATATGAAACTCTTTACATAGGGAAACATAGGCTAACATTAATGGATTAATATGATTATCTCATAGGGTAAGATGATGTTTAATGTCTTATGTTGGAGTTGTTTATATTTAGAAAAAGGAAAGAATTACGGATTGAGCGGGACAAACACAATATGTTTATCTGGGGATATCATAACATATTAGGTGGACTTAGTCGATTTCCATCGATTAAGTCATGATAGTGTAATATATTGTATACAATTTATTCCTATTGGTTAGGTGTTGGGAGAGAATTTGTGGGGATTATATACATGTTTTTGGGCCTATCCTCCGATTTGGAGACCATATACAGATTCATCATTTTACTTCTTTGGAAAGAATGGTTTGGGTATTAATGTACCTCTTCTTAGTTGAAAAAGGCAAGATGATTGTCTATGTATTCCTTCGTGTAGATGGATTGGGCATAATGGCCCTTGATATTATATCTGTATATGTATTTCTCATAAGTATTTATAGATCGAAGGAACTCATGGAACATGAGTTGAAATATTTTTTAAACTATGTTTGGATAAAGGTGTAATAAATTGGAGGCATCCTATAATTGTTTTTTTAAACCAGGGTGTTGGGAAAAACCAAGAGTTAAAGGTTACAAGGGTTTCATTCCGAATTTTTTTGATATAAGTCCTTAGAAAGATTTTCATTTAACATTGGCCCATGAAAATTCTATTTTTGAATAATGATCGTCTCTCCTAATATTATTTTTATAGGAAGGATGTTATGGGAAATTCATATTAATAATAATCCATTACATGAGTTAATCATGTGAGTAAATTCACGAAAAATACACAACCATATGAATCCATTTCTTACCTTTGTTATGTAGGACCTCAAAGGTCCAAGTGACATGAGTTGAGATCTTCGACCTTGAATAAAAAAAGTAAAATATTTAAAATCGGGAGTTGAATATGGTGTTTATTGACATATATCATTTAAAATTGTAGTATTTTTAATACATAGGTGTTCACCTAGATTCATGACTGTCTCAATGCTCCATCTTCCATTAAAAAATGTTCAAGTGACATGTACTATTTCGAATTATCATCAGATTTTCTCACATCAACCGAGAACAACTTTGATTTGTTATTTTTTCCTTCTAAATCATTTAAAAAAAATTATTTTTTCATCAACAAATACCCCAACCTAAAAATATTCTACATTGTAGAATATTATCTAATTTGGAAGTCAAATAGATAAATTCATCAATTTTACCCTTAGATAGCTTAACTCTTGTCAACCCCAATCCTATATATAATGAGAGGAATCCCATAGAGGACTATGAGTTTCTTCTGAATTATCGACTAGTTTCCCCTATTTCATGAAAAAAAATCATAGATAGATACCCTTTAAACAAAATCTATTTTTCTCAAATGACTTCCTTGATACCAAAGAATAACCCAAAAATAAATTTTTGTGAATGATGAAAATATAAGGATGATCCATGAATGTATAATTTTGGGAACTGAATGCCTCATGAACTATATGATTCACGATCAAGACATATATAATTACTAAATAAGAAAGTTTAATTTCAACTGCGGGTGTTAATGATATAATAATGTGATAGGGGTAGATGGTTAATAACACTCACATTAGGTTAGGTATTTAGTACCCGATCTGATTAATGTAAGTTATCTTGTCTAATAACATAATACTGAAGAAAATATTAATTTGGAAATAGTCTAGAATAGTATATATTCAGGATTTAGTAAAATTTTGGGATTCCCAAGGCCAATCATAAAGCCCATAATATTGGTTTAAGAGATACCTAGGGTATATCTAGTATTGTAGAAATGTTGTTATTCACACTATAGGGGATAAAATAACTACTATAGTATATAAAAAGTAGAAAATTACTGAGATGATCAATGTATAAGACCCTGCTGATGAACCTTATCCACACAAATATGAATTTATCACCATGTCAGGCTTAGAAAAGAGATTCTTTAGTTAGATCAATGATTATTACATGCATTTCGATGAACATTTAATATATAAAGGTTACTGATAATATTGATTATGTAAATCATGTGATGTGTTAGTGGTTAATAATTTAATGAATGAGATTTATAAATCACAATTGACCACCCATTATCATGTCATTCATTACCTAGACATGGTACCGAAGCCACTGATATAGTTTAAACCTGATATAAAATTACTCTAAATACAACACACTATTGTAGTAATCCACCAATGGGATCTCTAAAACACTTATGGGATTACCTTATTAGGTTTTATATATGATGAAATCATTTTGACTGAGAATTTTTCCAAAGTATTATGAGAAATAAATCTATACTTTAAAGGGAACGACAAGAAGCTATTATAGTAGTTTAACTCTAGAACCCTAGCCTCCACCTAGATATAAAATTTAACATATAGTCTGGTATATTTTAAACTCAATTTTAAATAATATGATGATTATGGTTGGGGATATAATATCTTCAACTCGAGAATCCTATATCCTATTTGGTAGTCTTCAAAATGTATACTTCTTACGTTTAGGTTATAACATGAAGGGTTATATCCCACATGGTTGGTTGGTTGATTTGAATGTGGTTTTTCTTATTAGAAAATTTCTTACCATTTGGGATTCTTTAATGGGAGGGTAGGAAATAAATGTCACTATGTTAGTGGAACAAGAAGTTGGTCATCCTATCAATTTATGAAGTGATTTGAGAACCACATATATCATATTCTGTCATTTTAGATGAAACAAATTATATTATACAATAATTAATACCAAAAAATCATATTTTTTAGTTTATATAGAGACTAGATACATAATAAATTTATTTTATATATAAAAATTAACATATCCCATAGTGTTTTCTTACATTACTTGGTAAAGAATAAAAATAAATTCATAACATAGTGGATAGTGACCCATATTGTATTGAGATTACTTTCCATTCCCTTTACATTCATGGTAGACAGAGTAAGATAATGAATTTGGTTTACTCCCCATTCCTTATAAAATTATGTTTTGAGATAAAAATAATTACCAAAAGTGTAAAAGGCCAATATAATTACAGGTACACCTGTAACATAATGATACTCATAAATATGTGTCATAAAATATCCTTAAAACATTCATCATTTTTATATAACATAATTAACCCATGGGAAAGGAATGGGTTTTAAGAAAACATGGTTTAATCATCATCATCATAATCCATCATATGAAATGATTCCAATTTTATCATAAGATCATATCCCTAGTAAATCATAAAAATCATCAATTGATGTTTTCATAGAATAAAAATACATTAATAACAACATTAGAATTATGCTTTGAAGAACATGAGGAATTTTCCTTTTCTTTTGGTATATTTGAAATCAATTAATAAAAAATGAGATTATTATTTTCTATTAAATACCCTATAAATATGAAGGTAAATATAAAGGATGTGGAAATAAAATTTTAGTGGAAATATATGATTATATTAGATACATTTTGCAAAATAATTCTTCTCACACATTTTTTAAAAGCAAAAAATTTTCACATAGAGAACATTATTATTGATTCCTTCTAATATTTTTTTAGAAATTCAATCGTAGTAAGAAAGGAATCTATGAAAAAAATTAATTTTAGAGAAAAAAATAAACAAAATAATTTTCAAGAAAATTGTTATGAAGGAAAATGACTCCCTACAAGAAGAATACAAATAAGGTCATATTTTTTGAAAAACATTATTTTGGACATTTTGTGTACCAAAGGGGGGGAAAATTGAAATAATACTCTAAAACAAAAAAAACAAGAGTGGAAGAAAATATAATGGGATTTGGAATGAGTGAGAGATCATATGAATTCCCTAATAGGGATTTAAATATGAAAAATCTCTATTTAAAATGAGATATCAACATAAAACCTTACCTAAAATCTAGACAAGTTTTTTAGATGCATTATCCATGTGAATGATAAATTTAGATTTATTATACATTGATACAAAAAAATCACAATTATATTATTATATATTATTTTATTCATATTCCAAATTATAATATTCTTACAAATTATTCATTAAAATAAATATTTGTGTTTTAATAATTCTATTTTCCATGTATGTTTCTGTTTTATTTCCCTGATCCTTTCACCTTGGACATTATTTAATCATCTCTGGAATCATAATCCTATCCTAAATATCCTATAAATATTAATTATATAAACTTTAAAAAAAATACATGAATGAAGATGATGAAAAATGGACTATATCACTTTATTGATGTGGTATTCTACATGAATGTGGACCCTATGTTTTAA
This sequence comes from Viscum album, assembly GCA_963277665.1. NCBI lineage: Eukaryota > Viridiplantae > Streptophyta > Magnoliopsida > Santalales > Viscaceae > Viscum > Viscum album. Next base: position 1,002,215,776 of record OY728135.1, read on the forward strand.
CTTTTCCATGAATGGGAATAAATGGAAATTGTATTTTTATGAAAACAATTATTGTATTCACCATAAATTCCTAGTAACAATACAAATTTATTTTATTGAATATATTATATAACAATTGTATTGAAAAATTTCAACTAATGTATCAATTTATTGTATTAACATAAAAAATATTGATATCATAAAATCTGTTTTATGAAAAATATATATTTTCACCTTCATATGATTTTATCTTCATTTCTAACCATTTGTAATTAGTGTATAAAGGATGTCACATTTTTATATATTACTGGATAATATCTGTACTAATTTATAATAATAAATTAAGATGAAATTAACCTTTTAAAAATAATATATAATAAAAAACTTTTTTAAAACAAAACCATTCCATTTGGCCAAGAATTTCTTGACATACATTTAATATCTTTTCACAATTTTTTCATGAAATTCATTGAATGATTTTTTAACAATAATATTATAAATATAATTTCATTGTCTATTAATTTCTTCCATTTTTTTAATGATTTATTATTCTCATAAGTTCGGTGTTGCACGCATCAAAAACTATCAAACATGTCAAATGTAAAGTCCCAACCTAGATACCCATAAAACGGTTCTCTAATACAGTTTTCCACAAGGTATTAAGTTCAAATTATCATATGATAGAGGCTAGTGACTATAATAGGGGGTATAATGGTGGAACTATCAGGAGACTATACCGCTATATCAGAGTGTAAAACCAGAATAAAATAACCAAACACTATACATAATAGAGAAATAAGAAGAATCAATAAAATATAACTACAAATGATGTAATAGAATGAAAATGTTGTAAAGCCCTAAGAATCCATTTCATACACACAACAATGATCTCCCATTGGGATGATAAAATATTCAAAATGAATAAATTAAATGTAAATAAAACATGAGCTAATAACAACCCCAGTCTGTAACACATTCATGGTCTCTAGTACCCTGTTAAGTTGTTCCATCTCGACCAGTTGACTCTACATGATAATTTTTCTTAACCATGAAATACATGGGCCAATATCCTATCCACAATGCATTTATTCTTTATATAAATTCATATATAAGGTAATTACTCACAATGGTGATCATGTACAAGGGGTAAGATAGAAATCCCAGTAGGTCACGCCCAATGGTGAACCTATAAACTAATACCATAAGTGCATGATCATAAAATATGATCAACATATTTGATATAAAATATAAGATCAATTTAAAAATTAAAAAGGCATCGATCATTATGTCTCAGACCTTTGTTGACTATTCCTTCTTCAGACCAATGTTTGTGTTTCTCTGATCATGTCACCGTGATCAGGCATCACAAAACACATATGCTCTATGTTTGTGGAAACCACAACCCAAACTAACCAAACCTTAGACCTATATTATGATAGTCCCATAATCTAGAATTCTAATATATTCCATCTCATACATATCCTCATTATCAAAAAATTGCATAAAACATAAAACCTCAACACAACCATCCTAAAAAACACACAAAGGTACTACCATGCCCATGCCATCTATCTTACAAACACCTAATGTATCAATCCAATAATTCCCAATGCCTCAGTCCAAAACATTTATCATACATCAAATTAATCATTCCTATAGTATGAGTCCCACATCTAAACCGTGAATGTAGAGTGTCATCCCACCATCCATCTATGTTGGTATACAACCAATTCCAAGACAATCAGTCTAGCATATAAACATTTAGTAAAATATATATGTCTATATCCTTAGTCTAACACCTAATCCATAGTATAATTTCCATTCCCATAACCTTAATCCAGAAAAAAATATATATATAAAATCAATGGGCCCTATAACATCATTCTCTCCCAAAACCAAGGAGAAGGAGGATCAGTCCATCCTATTTATTCCCCATTGCATGCCATCCTTTCCCTGAGCCTCATTCTGGTGAACTATCCATGAAGTATACAACCAGTGTCCATATCCTAAGTCTGACACCATCTCCTTAGTATAGTTCCCATTCATATGAGTGCGGTCTAGTACATGAATTGTCTATATAGGTCCCCCAAACATTAAATCCCTTATTAATGAATCAGGTTCCAGAACATGGAAACCCCACTAGAATCAATGTATCCTCAATGTACTAAACAAAAACTCTACAACATCAAACAAGTGAAAATACAACAAGGTTTGGATATAATTCCATATTGTCAAGAAACATCTCATACCATGGACCCATATATCAACTGGTTCCCAAGGGAAAACACATAACCAAGATACTCAGGCACACATACCATCACATGGTCATCCAATCAATTGGACCAACACATATCCCTAAAGAACCATAAATAAACACATGCATCTCTCCTTGGATCCTAAAATCGAGCCCTCAAGAGGGGAAATACCCTCCCAACCCTTAGAAATAACCAAACTCTTGGGCCAAGATCTATCAAAATAAATATCCCCAAACGACCATCATTGGACTCCAACTGATCCTTTATCAATAACATGCTAACAATGTAATCTAAAAGAAACCCATCCCATGTGGGAAATATCAATATCCATCCTTAGAATCCAATGATCACTTGATGATAAAAAAGTACACTTGGGAATCCTTAAGATTCCCTCATAATCAACTCAACAACACAATGACAATAAACCATAAATTTCATTCTATGATGACAACCAAGCCCGAAGGCTCCAACAACACCAGTCCTCAAACATAGGGTCTAAACCTCAATTAATATATCATTTAGAAATAGATCCCGATCTATAGGAAGAAACCAAGATCTCTATAGAGATACTATGAAATCCCACCTTTTGGGATCCTTTCAAGGAGCCTTAGACAACTCAGCATAACAAACTCAGTCCAGACTAATCACCAAGCTCACAACCCTTACCTCTGCCTCCTAGCTCACATCAAAACCCACTAGAGGATTCTGAACCCAACTATCAAGTAAATTCTCTTGATAAACTATAATGGTCCAGAGAACCATCCAAAATTACTCTAAATGCTGAAAGTATCACACTATTGGGATATACATGAAGAAACACTCTAAATGAACTACTAGAAAATCCAAATATGGATTCTAGGGAACAGAAAACCAAAAACCATTAAAACAGTTGAAGGAAAGGTTGTGTAACTTTGAGTACATAGAATGTACTGTCAGCACTCAACCTGGACATGTACTTTTACATTTCTAAAGAAACATGGGGTATGCTTGTGTACTAATACACAACCTGTACCCACAGTACATGATATGTACTTTCCAAATAAGATATGGTTTTGTATGTTTTCACATGAAAAGGAAAATGTACATGTACTACTACGCGATATGTGTTCTTAAACCAATAATATGTAATTAAGGTTTCTGAATGGGAAACACATGAGAAATTCCAGAAACCCATGTTTTTCACCAAATAAGCACAGATTAGACCCTATGGGGTCCTTCTAAACCATTATAAGGCCATAACACTTGAAAAAAAAAATTATATGGGGATCAGGGCATAAAACGCAAAAAAAATGGCCAACTACATGTTGTGAACACCGATGCTTTGGTTCCAAATCCACTCCCAAAAGCTAATGCACCTTGATTCGGTCCTGATATATGTATAGAACGAAGTCCGATGACATATTCATCTTCTCTATAATCTAGTTTTGTTTTGGAAAAAGAGGGAGGTTCCCTACCCATCCTTACATGCCTGAGAACCCAAAATAAAAGGGGGGGGGGCTCTTTTATTAAATTTAATTAATTAGTTTATTAATTAATTTCCTATTTAATGATCATTCAAAATCCCAAAACCCAAGCAATTTTATACATATATTGGGAAGAAGCCACAACCTGAACTCAACTTTGGAGTCAGAATCTCAATACGACACTGTTTACAAAACATCCATCCACCCAAAAATACACAAATAATTTATTATATAATTAATTAAATGTAAAATATTCTTCCAAAACATAAAATTCTTAGAATTCAACAAAAATCATGTACTAGGGTAAGAAACATGTTTCAAGAGAAATTGAGAGGTTATAAAATTATCCAAGATCATAATAAGAGATAATTGACCATTATACCCTCAGAACCACCAAAAAACATAGAAAATTCAAAATTATGCTCAAATTTAGAAATACTAACAACATTTGTCTCTATAATATCCCCACTAGATACCTTGTCAAAAATTAGTAGCCTTAACGGTCTTCCAACCACACAATATAGGAAAAATATCCTATACCCATGGTTTTGAACCATGGGTATAGCCCTTAAAACCATAGGTATAGCCTATACCCATGGTTCCATAAACTGTGGGATACTGAGGAGTCAGTATTGAGCTATATCGATAGTTTTAAAGAAAACCATTGGTATATCCATAGAGATATCAATAATACCCACAGTTTAATTTAAACCATGAGTACAAACCTATACCCATGATTTACAAAACTATGGGAATAACTTATCAAACCACACATAATATAACCATAGTTATTAAACTGTGGGTATAGATCTTTGGCATTCAAAAAGAAATACAGACTTCCCACACTAGAAGATATGTTCAATCTAGACCCATGGATAGAATTACATAGAAGATGAAGAATTATAAAATTTATTGTCCCAAATTTACAAGATGAGTTATTGGTGCTAATCTGAAGTGAACCTGGAAAATGATAGATGAAGGAAGGTGCACATTTGGATGATATATTGAAGTGAATAAATAATAAAAATACATTTTAAAAAGATGATTTGTAGACAAAAGCTTTTTTTATCCAAAAGATAACACAACGATCCCTATATGTAAAAGAATCAAGGGAATCTAAATGATATAACCTTAAAAACGTTTAAAATACTTTTACAAAAGATAAAAGATCATAAAAATGTGGAATAAATTCTCATAATGATACATAATATTAACAATTTCTTACATAATAGATAGGAATATAATATGTATGTGTTACAATCAATGTGATACATTAGGTTTATTTATTTGGAATAATTTTAGGTTTGTATAATGATATTATAGATGTTACTTAAGACAATTCTATATTGATCATTTAATGTAACAATCATCATGACTGTTTGAGAATAGTTCATCATTCAGGATGAGTATATAATATGGATTTTTTATATTATTGATGGAGATGTATCTAAATGTTTTGAGTCTAAAACATGAACAATAAATAAAAGGGACAATGAGTCTGGAATGTGAATCAAGAAATTAAATCAATAGATGTTAAGGATTCTGTTAAAGAGTCCCGTAATAGAAAGAAATTCCAAAATTTGAAGTAGAAATTGAAGAGGTTGATGTGGAAGACTAGAAGTCACTAATGATTTTTACATCAGTTGATGTAAATATTAATGTGTTTGTTGAATGGAGTTCTAAAATATACCAAATTTAAATATATACCAAATTCTATAGCCAAATTGATAACCATGTTATTTTCAAGAAGGAAAAAACAATTAATCTTCCACAAACATAAAGTTTTATCATAGATTGAGAAAAAAACTAGTTAACATTGCATCAAAGGGAATAAACTATGTGATTATAAATGTCACTGATGATTACCCACTATTCTAGTGTCAATTATGTGAAATTAAGGATTATATATGCATTTAAGCAGACAAAAAACAGTATTTTTCATGCATTTTCTAGTAAATTTTAGGTAATGTCAACATAAACATTTGAGATTCAACAAGAAATTCATAAAACCTGTATCATGTATTACTAAAGTTTATGAATTAGTTTTTAATAATAAAATATAGGATTGCTATAAAATTGTTTGTATTGAAGATAATACTCAAACAACGCCTCTCAACATTTGACCGGATGACATTGTTATCAAGGCTGTTAGTCCTAATATACTGAATAAAAGGCACTACTTCTCAAGAAACCTTAGTAGAAGGCCTATCTATAGAGAAATCATCATATACATGCTTGTTCACTGGTAAGGGGAAACAATCTAGCCAGCTGAATGATATATATTCTTGATAACATAGTAAATATCATAACAAATACCGACCAATACTATAAAGATTTCAGAATATGAGAAGAATATATAATCAAAAATAAAATTCAATGTAGCTTTTGTAGATTAAATTCCATAAAATTAAAAAAAAACCATTTATCTTTGGGGGGGGGTGATTCCCCTAGTTTTTTATTCAGAAAAATTATATCATGGTCCTCAACAAGAAAATTTTATCATCATAAAAGTAAATATTTCAAATAGAAGATAATACATTAACATGACATACAATAGATCCCTAGAAAGTGTCAGGGATGCAGAAACTCCATTTAATATATCCCACTAGTCACTCCTCTCTCTCATGAACACTAACCACCTGAACTATGAATGAGACAAAGATAGATTATATAAACTAATCCACATGAATCTAATTCAATTACGTAAAAACACAAACATGGGATTTGTATTGTTCATCGATGCTACCTATAATGTAAACACAAACTATATAATTATCATTAATCTTGTCTGATTATAATAAAAAATGAGTAAAAAAAACAATTGATGTTTTCAGCAGCACTGGGCTGCCCCTTCAGATTCAAGTATTATAAAAAAAGAAACACCCGAAAATAAATTAGATGCTCTGACATTATTCAAAGGTAAAGTGTAAATTTTACATGAAACTACCCAAATAAGAAGAGCATTGAATTTGAGTAAGATATCCTAAAACAAAATTATGGAATTAGTGAATAATTATAATAGATAAGACAAATATGTTAAAGGATAAACAAATGGTGTTTTGGATAAATAAATATGTGAAAATGTTACTCTAATATAAAGGATAATTTTAGTCAAAGAAAACCATGAATACTCCCTTGGGGGAAGGCTAAAGAAAGGTTTCATGTGCCTAAAAAAGTATTATTTCTTGTATAGAGTCACCAATATGTTCTAAGATCAAAATTTTATGGGTAACTATTGGTGTTGTGGGATATTTAAGATATATACTTCAATTATTATAAGAACATATGATTAACATAGAACTAGAAATAATCTACCGGATAATTAAAATAAAAAGAATAATAAATTTTATGAGAAATAGAAATAATACCAGAATAGAAAAATATACGAGTGAGACGTCTAAAATAAGTCTCCATTGATTTCAAATCATTAGAATAGTCAAATTAGAAGTATAAAATCAGTCCAAAATTGAACGAGAACAAATAGAAATCTATTTAAAGAACAAAATGTTGTTTATGAGGAAATGAAATAAGTAAAACCTAATGTTTATGTGAAAGAGTGTGGGATATGGAAGGTAATTGTTCATGTTACAGCAGACTGTATGACATTCCTACCAAGAAATAAGGAATAGATGATGAAGAATAATCTAGCATATATGTTTTCATTTCACATTGTTGGAAACTCAATAAATGATACCCACATAATAATCCTATTGAAAATATTGAGAACATATGTTTTTATACCAAGATAAATGACGATGAAATTATGAAAATTAGATAATGGATTATCCCAATGATAATGTTGGAAGTATGGAAGTTCTCAGTAGAGAGACATCAATCAACATTCTAGTTTTAATTAAAGAGAAATTACCCCTCATTGTCTCTATTCATTTTAAGTTTACTAACATGTAAAGAATTCAAAGAATAAAATATTGGGGAAGTTGGAAGAGGATATCACTATTGTATAACAATATAATATTATCATTATTGATAACACAATTGATAATGAATGATTTCATAGGAGATCTTATTGGTAAATTGGAGGACACCAGGGAAGTGGTTAGAAATCTGGGTGTAGGAATAGATGAGTCATTTAATGATACATTAGACTATCTTGATGATCCTTATGGTGGAGAATTGAAGGAAATCATGAATGTAACTCAATATGTTATGGGGATGATTTTATGATCTCTTTCCCTAATATCTATAATTCATCAATGCTTCATAACATTACTGTATAATGTTTATAAGGAAGCTATAGTACATGCCAAAAAATATCCATAACATTAATCATGTTTAGAATCTAGAGAAGTTACATTTGTTCTAGATTCATCTAAAGGTAAGGATTTGGTTTTCTATAGTCCTTCAAAGACTATTACTTCAGTACAACCAATTACACCTACCATAGCTATAACTATCTAATATATACCTAATTATGTGGTTATATTTTATACTAGTCTTGTATCACCTCATCACAAGGTATAAATAAATTTGGAGTTAAAAAATTCAATCCAAGAAATAAAAAACAAACATGAATCTATTTAAAAAATAGGCTAAAATTTCAAGAAACATTACATAAGAAAATAAAGTCTAAATGTCTAAAACCTGAGGTAACACAATAATCAGATATGATGAAGAAAAATTTCATAAATGAGTCTACATGAAAGACTTCAATAGGCATGTGAGAAAATAAATTACATCTTGTTCTAACAAATACATGACACCGAATATAATAATTTTTTTGAATACATTTTTTATGGAGGTTATACATAAATCAAAGATGATGAAGCAATGAATCTATCTAGATAACAGTAAACCCCTATACCAAATCATTTTCTAGGATGGAATGATAACATACACACTTGGATATCATGACACTGCAAATGAAATGTCACTTTGAAATTGATTATAAACCTTCATGGAATAAATTAGGGCCGGAATCCATATCCTTAAAACTCTTAACTAATTTTATTAACATACTTGTGACTATTAACTTGATTTGAAATAATTCATGCATAATTGTTTTGACTCACAATCCTACAATACACTAATCTTTAACTCCAAATTTCCTAAATTGAGACATATTATGTAAGACTATATGGAAAAGGATCAGAATGAAACATAAAAAGGCTTAAGAAACTGTTCTGCTTCTTGTCTTCACCACAAATATACATCAAGATATAATATTTTACCTATGATTTTCTGTAGGGAATCCATTAAAACATGGTATAGCCACTATGTACACATTAGACTAAGGTGTTAGTATATGTACAAATACCAATCTAATAGAGTAAATATATCCACCTACAAAAACATATATTTGATCCACAAAAACATTGATCTAAGGGAATCACCAGAAATTGTCCATATAAACCATAGATCGGATTATTATATTGCATATAAGTTTCTGTGACTTGTAGAAGATAGTGGTTGGAGGTAAATCTAGAAATTTGAGAAAATAATAACCAAAATACCACACATACCGTGATGGTCAAGACAGATATAGAGGCTGGGAGGTTGAGATGGTGGCAGAGGTAGGGAGGTCTAGCAGGAGGTGGAGGCTAATAAGTTGAGGTAGTGGTGGAAGCTAAGAGGATGATGAAGAGGAGGAGATTGGGAGGTCGAGGTGGAGAGAGAGGCCAGGAGGTCGATGCAAAGGTAGAGGTCGGGAGGTTGACGTGGAGGCAGAGGCTTGGAGGTCAATGTCGAGGTGGAAAAGGGGAGGGGTGGGGAAGATTGAGATCATAGGATTGGATTAGGGATCATCGAAGTGGGAGGTGGAAGAGGAGGCTAGGTAATTTCGGTTGTTTAATGGAAAATTCCCATGGTTTTTCAAAAAACCGGGACTATAGGTTGGATGGGAGACATTATAACCCCAGTTTCTCTAAGATGTGCGTATAGATTTGTTGGCTTAGATCCCATTTCCAATAGTTACACATCCCAACATACATTAGTCATCAACTCAATCTCAACTCACTGGATTATACCAAAATACACTAACCATGTTTACCTGCAGAGCCTCTAAGAGAGGGTGTAGAAACCACCAAATGAAAAAACACAACTTTCCACCATTAATAAACCACTAGGATACTACCGAACTGCACTCATATATCTAGATATGTCATGACATAATTTAAAACTCTCATTAAACTCATGGATTTCACTATAATACAAATATAATTACTATTTACTCATTACAAAACATCTTTTACATATCCTATGACCCAAACAATACAAAACCATAGAATTGGACATGGCCATATCCATCACACCAGAGAAATAAGAAATAATAACTACATTTTTCTATTCTTAGTAGCCAAGAACAGAACTCAAGGTATTCTTAAATATCTGATCCTTCACAATGTCCTCTACCATAAGAATCTGATGGTGAAATACCCTCTATATGGCTTCACATACACTGCTCCATGATCACAACCTCTCAATAGTCCACTAATAATTCTAAGAACAAATCTCTATAGCATGGATGAAATCTTGTTCTATCATAAAATACTATAGACAATGTCAATATATTGGGCATGATAATATCTAAACTATGAGTATATAATATTCTATTAAAAAATACCATCACAACCTCATCCGTTAAATAACATCACAGTTCCATCCCAAGGTCCTCATGTGACTATTCCCACAAGCCTCTTATCACACCCATAATGATTCTCAACCCACTCATGGCTTCCTGTCCAACTCAATAACCATGAATGTATGCTCATGTAATGTCCGATCCACATTCCCAGTGATACAACACATCACCGATGCTCACATATCCATGATTTCTCTATAATGAAACCATTATACACCTTTCTGTAACCCAAACACAAATATGATTCAACTCTATTAAGTCACATCCTCTAAAGACTTTTCTCAGAAGCCAAACCATGCAACCCAAGTAGTTCTTATGATCCCGATCCAACCCATGCCACCCGGATCAACTCACCTGCACAACCATTTCTTGGGATATCCACCTGAATAAACCTTACCCTATAAAAACTAGTCTAAAGGTAGAAACACTAGAATAATAGTGAACCATAACAAAAAAAGAATTCAATGTGCATAAACCAAAAACCCAACAACACCCTTCACACACCATTTTGATGTTTCTAAAGTATCAATCTCCTCCTCATGTATCTAAACCACTCAAAACTTAGTCAACCCCTCCATGGTTAACCATTAAAAGTCAAATGAATCTAACTCCATTCAATAGAGTCACTTCTAAAAGGACACTAGGATCTGTCACCAAGCCCAACCGATCAAGTCTCATATCAATCCACTCGGTATAACCACAATGTTCTATTAAAATGAACATGAGGTCAAAACTAATGGGGAATAATCTTGCACCCATATAATCATAAAATGATATAAACTAGTCAAAACAATCTCTTATAGGGTCTCACATTATAAAGGTTTCATAAACCGACCAACTTACAACAATGAGAAAATTCACCCTCTCATAGCATCTGCACATCAAACAGATCCATGGAGGACCCAGACGTACTAAAAACATAAAAATGATCTATAAGTGGTACAAAATCCTAATCTTATACCATAATTACCCACAAAGGTCACTTCAGCAACCTCACACAATATCCAATCCAGTGTTCCCACTATTGATAATCTCACTGTAGATCTATAGAACCATCCGTCAGAATTAAATATGTAATGCCACACACCTGTAGTCCTACATCAAAGCGATTATATATGACAAACATGATTCTTGAGACACCTATTGGATATATATTATAAGATCAAAAACCAATGCATATACCTCTTTACAACCAATAATGAGCCTAAAATCCATCATAATCCATCAAATCCAAACAACATGTTCTTTTATTGAATAAAAGGTCACATAGAACTGTAACATCACAAATCTGGGGCATCAATCGTAGTCCCTAGTAACCTAGAATTCCTAATGGATTAGGTTTTCATGATTTACCAGCTCGGTATCCATAAAAATCTTCAACACATTCTTAAATATACTTTTTACTATGTCCCAAATAATAATGTTAAAAAAAGTTCCTTCTATGATACCACTTCGGGATATCCTAACCTAGATTCCAGTAAAACATACACTTTAAGTCAGTTCTCTATAAGGCCCCAAGTGCACCTCCTCATATAACAGAGGTTTTAAACTAGAAGCAGGCGTCTAATTTTGGATTTATAAGGATACTATATCCCCATATCAGAGTGCACAACCAGACGTAAAAAACCACATACCAAAAATAGCAGATAAAGAAGAAGAATAAATAAAACGAAACTAAACATGTTGTAAAAAACGAAAATGTTGTAATGTCCTGAAAAACCATGTCATACATACAATAATGTTCACCCACTTGGATGATCACACATAAAAAATAAATAACAGAAATGTTAATAAAACATTATGTACTTCAATCCTCAAGCCATAACAAATACCTGATCCCCAGTATCTTTTCATGCTTCTCCAAATCGACCAGTCAACTATATATGAGCATCCCGCTCAACCATGAAATCCTTGGGAAACCACCCTATCCACCATTAATTCATGATCTACATAAAAGTATACATAATGGGATACTATAAATGTATACATGGTTTCTGTTATGTTCAAATAATATTACTCATAGATCGATCATTGGAAGTGGAAGAATCCTTTGGATCTATGCTGATCCTCCTGTTAAAATTTGTTTTCATTGGGGTTAATGGTATCTATCAAAACTATATTTACATTAGGATCATTGAATATGAATTTTAACTCTTGGGATTACTGATTTTATTTCTACTATTGTATTGTTATATCACTCATCTTCTTTGTTTTGTGGATCTGATGGATATATGATAGTTTCAAACTTTTTGAGGAAGGAGACCAAATACCCCCCCTTTAGATTTTAATCTATGATCACTTATTCATTTTTATTGAGTTTAGGATATACTAAAACTTTTATATTTATATCTAGTAGCTATATTAATTATTATTTTTATGAATAACTTGGTAAAATTGGAAAAAGTTGATTTTGATAAGTTTTTACGTGAAAATTGTTTTTAATCAAATGTATCACTATTTTTGAAAATGAATTACACATTTGGTTTTTTAGAAATGTTCTGGAGTAATTTCTGTGGATTATTTTCCAAATTTTGTCGATTTTCATTCTCAAAGTGCTGGTGTGTTTTACAGTTTCATAAAGTTTGTTTAGAAAAATAGAGTTTATTAAGAGAAATTATTTTTAAATTATTTTATAAATGAAATTTTTTGGATTTTCTGGTAATCTAAGACGAATGTAAAAATTCATGATGAGAACATTGTATGTAACTCCCTGAGATTTCATAGTACGTTATTTCTTCAAAATAATTCAATAACTTGCACTACATGCAACATCAGGTTCGAGCGCACCACAAGATTACCAAACTAGCTGTTCAAAAGCAGTTATGAATAGTATTAACTAAATATCGAACTATATATAATCCTTAATTCTTTAGAATCCATATTATGAGTTTCTTAGACATAATGTAAGAACAAATTCGTTTTTTTCAGATAAAAGAAGTATTTATTTCAAAAAATGCACTTTTACAGCCTTTTAATGAGGAACCCTTTTTAAATCCAATATTTGAATCTTTTATATATTCTATTTGACAAAATAAACTTATTCTTTTGAATCGGGACATAATAATTTAGTTTCAATAAATTTTTTGTCTTTTTATGATAACATTCATATTTGGGTTAACAGTGAAGAATATTATATTATAACTAAAAAAAATTTGAATAAATATAATTTATAGTGTTAAATTATAAATTTTAATGGTTTGGAAGTATAAATAGATTATATTTTTACCATTTAATCCAATTATAGTCATTGTAAGAAATTTCACTTTGATATTGGACATAAACAAGTGTCAATATTTTGATAGATATTGTTTCTTAAAAATACGTTGTTTGGTTTTGGAAACATGAATTAATTTTAAATTAATAAATGAAACTTCTATTTTTTGAATTTGGTAAAATAGGCTTCATTTTTGAATTCAGAATATAAAAATTATGTTAGGGTAAATTTTTGAATATTTTTCTAAAAACTTTCAATTTTTGATGAATAGTGAAAATCATTGAGTTTTTGTTTAAAACAAACATTTTATTTATATAATTATTTATTTTATTTAAATTTATTTTAGGTCAGAATAGATACATAATACATATATATGTTCAATGAAATTAATTGGAATCATTTTCTAATAATATTAGATATATAAAATTTTATTGAACTTTTTAACATCTTTTACCCACCTACTAGGAAAATTTGAAAATTCACATAAAAATTAATTTTACCGCTTCTGTTAGTGAAATTTTGAAAATAAGAGAGACATGGTTAATATGAAGGAGTAAACTGTGGTTCAATAAGATAATTTTTTTGTGAATAGTAACTTTTTACTTTTATTTACCACGGTTAAAAGAAAATAGGGTAATTAAAGGTAAAAATGATATTATTGTTTCCCTAACACATGTACTAATTCTATTGGCTAAGTATAATTCGACCAAAAACAAACTTATGAATAAAATATGAACTTCTTTGGTACACTTGGTTTAGATTAGGAAATTTATAATTATGTAATTCAAAGAAGAGTTAAAAGAGTTAAAATCAGTGTTTAATAACTAAAACATTTTTCATATAAGGTTACACATAAGATAAATTCGATTATAAATATTAATTATAAAGTTAAGAAGATTTCCTAAATAATTGTATTTTATTTATAATTTTTATACAAATAAATAATTTAATTTATTTATGACACAATGGTGATGCAGTAATTACCTTATTAATGAAATATTAAAATAATTGATATTTTAAATACCCAAATAAATGTTATTTGATACTTTTTATGAATTACACTAATTTAATCGGTTAATATGTCATATTAGGGTTGTTTTAATGAATTTTGATCGAATAAATTATATTGTTATCAATTCAGAAAAAACAAAATACCAAATTTTGTCAAAATTAACAAAAAAGAGTTTTTAAAACAAATATTATATTATTAATTGATATTCTATTTTTAAAAAACTATGGTTCATCCAAAGTACTTATATAATGATAGGTGTATCATTAATGAACCACTTGGGGTTCTCTTGAAAGTATAGAGTATGATAATCAACCATATAATATAAAAATACAAGGAGACATGGTAAATGTCAAACTATTTAACTAAGAGTTAAATCTAAAAGTTAAGGTTAATATGGTGACCCAAACTTTTCTAAAATATATTGTTTGAGTGGATTTACACACATACCCACCATATCTTTTAAATAATCAATTTTTGTCCCATTATAAACCGAATATGATTTTATTATAAAATAATATTTCTAGCTTTTCCTAAGGTGCCCCTCACCCCTATTATAAAAGGGAACTCACCCTTCTCATTAATTCACACCTTCAAAGCCATTTGGATCGACCAAAACCTACCTGAATACCCTCTAAACTTATGTCAATTAATCCTAGAGGCATTACTATAGTCATAAATCCAACTTAAGGAGCCCTTTTGATCAAATCAAAAGGAAGAAACCGAAGAAGAGGTAATAATTTCATCACCCTCTTTCCAGTTATTTTCTTCTTCCACTTGTTCTTTCTCTGTTATATCCATTATAAAATAATATTTACACTATCTTATATATACTGTGATGTTATTATAAATATGGTACAACCATATTATTTATTTTATCCATCTTTGAATGACATGTCACCATACGTGTGTATGTACGGACTACCGTCTCCACGTAGTGGTGTAATTGTTATTCAATACATTATTATTTGGATGGGTATAATAATGAGGTGTAACTCATGTAAATAATAAATATAACATGATAATTATCCTTTATATATGATATTCCATCCAATTATATTTTATTTTTATATCAAAATAATGATACTGTCGCTCGTGCGTACGTACGGATTACCGTCTCCACGAACGTGATCAGATTCATTCCCCATTGTATCCATTCAAGAATAATTTTTATTAGATGATTAAAAATTATGTTTAAATACTTGATATCATTCTGGATATGAATAATATACATCCCATCCATAACAAATATGACTCACATAACAAATAATATAAAGGAAAACGAATCTTTTAACACCCAAAATGACGTTAATACTAAGATATTATTAACAACAATATGTTAAAAGATCACATATGATATCATATTAATGTATATGATTCTTTTATAATTTATTAACAATTATTTCACCATTATACAGGAGGTTAAAATACCCTTGACAAAGGAAAAGTATAAGGTAAGTGTTAATTTCAGAATCACTTTATTATCCAAAGTTGTTTTTATGTAAGTATCTACTGGGACCTCTTTATCAACCACATCCATGTTTCTTAAAAATGTATTTCAAAAAATTCTTAATATTTTATATACTATGGGTTAAAGTCATTTATACCATTGTTTGAATTTTTATAAGATGTTTATAAAGGAATCTTTTTTTCATTTTCCAAACAAGGTCCTTTTTAACCTTTTTGGATGAATTCCAGTAAGAATGTCTTTTTAACATATGCGGCATGTGCGGATGTTTTATGCCATTATAAAATTTTACAAAATTCCCTTACAATATTATAAGAATATTTTCAAAGTAAATGTTTTCTTTTATAATTACGTGACTTCTAATTGATTTCAAAAAAGAGATATTTCTCTCAAATAGTTTTGATTTCATCTATGTCAACATCCTTTGATGGATTTTAAGATTATTTGAAGTTGATTTATTATGATAAAAAACATCCATATTGTATTGAAGGTTTTCTGGTATGTTTTATTGTGGATGCGTTATTTTTATACCATTCATGGTTTTTGGAGAATGTATTGAAATTTCGTATGCCAGTTTTAATACGAATGTTTATGTTATGTTTAAACCTGTTCTTATGAGGAATACATTGGACTTAGTAAGTGACGGGTGGAGCCCGCTATAGCTCCTCGATGCATTGATTGGTCTCATGAGACAAACTAGTGTCTTGGGAAAGGCCTTCAAAAAATTTTACTTGTAGTCTTGGCACAAGGGCTTGACTATGTGGTTATGATAGTCTGGCATTATGCATTCCATCATTTTGATAGTGGTTGATGATATTGAATGTGATTTTTTGACTAGTAGAATATCCATGTGAATAAGTAAATGGAATTATTTCATTTTATTTTTTCAATATTATTCTGATGTTCAAGTTTAAAAGGCTTTTGTTTTAGTTATACATTACCTTAAATGTTTATGCTTATTTATGAATGTTTCCGCTATATTGTTATCCTTATTGAGCATCTGAGCTCACCCCTTTCTATGTTTTATTTTTCCCAGGATGTGAAGAAGTATTTTATGACTGACCTACAGGGATAGTCTGCGAGGATATGAGTGTGGACTATGGAGACTATGTTTTTGTAGTTTTTCACTTTATTATTTAATGTAAGACTTATGAATGTATCTAGTGTTTCCAAGGCTACTAAACTAATCGGCCTTTCGAGAATTGATCTTTTGTGACCATCCCAATGTTAAGTAATAATTCACCGACTCTGGGTAACTGGGGTCTGGCATTACAATGGGTATTAGAGGAAGTCTATTACAAACCATGGAAGCTAGATTTAGATAATCTCCGATTAGTGCACATAGACCAAAGAGGGACTTTGAGGATTAGTATAGAAGAACTTCCTAGAATTTTGGTAATGTATAGATTTTGTGAGTTTTTCGAGCAATACATCCCTATTGGTATATGAGAAGTTAGCGCTGGAGGTGGAATAGATGTACCTAGGGGTAAAACCCGAAAACACAGTTTTGTGCTAGACTCGAACGGGAACTGCTACACGACAATGGGCCTTGCTGCACTCTTGGTTACGACACTCCTGGGGGATGTGCTTAGGATAATTCTAATTTTCATTACAAACCATTATAAAGGGTTTATGAGTATATAATTTTTCAATGAAACCATTTTTATGAGTTTGGATTATATCCATAAACTGTTCAATTTATGTTAGGTATTTTACAAGTTTGGAATTATTCATTACAATTCATAAACTGACCTAGTGTATGACATTGTATAGAAATGGCGCCCAGTATAAGGAATGTAAACTCTAGCAATACATATGATCCAAAGAGTAATAAGGACCATATCTTTCATGGTATTAATAAATCATTTAGACGGGAAATTGTCTCCTATATATTCTCAATATATGAAGTAATAGTATCATGTTTTAATAAGATAAGTAAATAATTATCTGAGTCTTATGGCTTTGAAGGGAAGTAAGAGAAGAAAAGGATGGAAAGAGAAAGATGGATAAAGGGAAGAAATAAAACAAGAATTTTCCCATATGTAATAACTATGGGAGGAAACACCCTGAAACATGACTGAATGGAATGGTAGTTTGTTATATGTGTGGAGAAAAAGGACCCCATGTACGTGACTACAAGGGTAAGAAAAAGGTTTCAAATGTACAATGCTTCATCTATGGGGAGTTGGGACACTACACGAACCAATGTACAAATCATCAGAGTATGCTCCAAATGATGCTATTGGATACTAATCAATTTATGATACTACCACCGATGAGGAGGAATGATTAGAGTTCTTATGTTGTTATTAAATAATTAAGCCATTTCTGTGTTGTATCAACGATGTACTAGTTTTTATAATTATGGAGTATATAAGGATTGTAAAGCAGTACTATTTCATTAAGGACTTAAGAATCTATGGAACCAAGAAAAGTGATTCAATAGCAGGTTAAATTTTTGGAAAATATATGGTTGATAGAATGATAAACAATAATATGGTTCTGATATTGAGGTAGTGTTTTTGGAATAATACATGTTTTATTTGGATAAATTATATTGGATATTCTTGACTACCATAAAACTGATTAATGATTTGTATATTCCATCATTGTTTGAGTATACAACATTTTTGGATAGAAGGAGTATATCCAGCATTCTATAATGAATTAGGGAGCATGAATGTAATCAATACGGTTTTATGGTAATTCAGGATGTTGCAGAGTTTTAAAAAAATACATGATGAAGGTGTTCACATGTTATTACTTGGAAAAAAGGATCTTCATTGTGTTAACTTCCCTATAAATTTTGGACTATGATCTCGGACAGAATTATTTTGGATAAGTATTGTTTGAGATTATTCTTGTATTTCCATAAAAAGGATATCCCGGATGTCAGGTAGCAACCCATCACATACAGTAAGGCCACGAGACTTGAACCTACAATCACAGGGCGATAAGGGTGTATCACCTACCACTGACACACGTGATGTCCTGGATTGAATAATGTAGTTTTTTATGGGTCTTGTAGATTAATTATAAATTCATTTTTTTGTAACCCTATACGAATAGGATAAATAAAATATTTTTTTAGTTCTATTATCTTTTAGAGTGAAAGATGAGTTTGTGGTAAAAATTTGTTAAAGGATGGAACTCTAATTATCAAGTGTATATATATTTTTTCTTCTCTTATTCTATGATGAAATTAATTATTAAAATTTAGGTAAGGGATATTAAAACTAAAAATGTGTTATCCTAATACCTTAAATTTTGTGGAACTAATGATATTTTAAATCATCATAGATTGATGGCTTTGAAGCCCAAAATTATACAATTTTTTGTTACTGATGGCCTCAATCACTCCCCATAAATATTTATGTTTTTCCTCCAATTATGTGTCTCTAATTTCCACCAATTTTCTCCTAATTGAGGTCATAATTTGGTGGTTACTTTTTCATTCCCCTTTTCCTCTTATTAAGACTAAATTTAATTAACCCAATTTCCGATGTGGGTTTTCCCACAAAGGAATTTTCTATTTTCATCCTTTTATTTTAGAAGTACAATTTTAAATTGCGAGGAAGAAATTTATTGAAGGAGGGAAGAATTTAACATCCCGAGATTTCATAGTACGTTATTTCATCAAAGTAATTTAATAACTTGCACTACACGCAACATCGGGTTTGAGCGCACCCCACGATTACCAAACTAGCCGTTCAAAAGACGTTATGAATAGTATTAACTGAATATTGAACCATATATAATTCTTATAATTTTAGATTCCATATTATGCATTTATTAGACATAATGTGAGAACAAATTCATTTTTTCAGATAAAATAAGTATATATTTCAAAAAATGCACTTTTACCGCCTTTTAATGATGAACCCTTTTTAAATCCAATATTTTATATATTTTATATATTATATTTGAAAAAATAAACTTTTTCTTTTGAATAAGGACATATGAATTTAGTTTCAATAAATTTTTGGTGTTTTTCTGAAAACTTTCATATTTGGGTGAATAGTGAAAAATACTATATTTTAACTGAAAACAACTTTTTTAATAAAAATAACTTATAGTGGTAAATTAAAAAATTTAATGGTTTTGATGTATATATAGATTATATTTTTACCAATTAATCCAATGCTGGTCATTGTAAGTAATTTCACTTTGAGATTGGACATAAACAAGTGTCAATCTTTTGACAGATATTGTTTCTAAAAAATATGCCTTTTCGTATTGACAACGAGAATTGATTTTAAATTAAAAAATGAAACTTCTATGTTTTTAATTTTATAAAATAGACTTCATTTTTGAATTATTAATATCAAAATTAGCTTAGGGTGAATTTTTGATATTTTTTAGAAAACTTTCAATTTTTGATGAATAGTGAAAACACTGAGTTATTGTTTAAAACTGACTTTTTATTTAAACAATTATTTGTTTAATTTAAATTTATTTTAGGTTATAATAGATATATAATACCTATATATGTTCAATTTAATTCATTGGAGCCATTTTGTAATAATATTATATATATATAATTTTATTGAACTTTTTACCGTCTTTTACCCACCTCCTAGGAAAATTTGTAAATTCACATAAAACATAATTTTAGCGCTTCTCTAAGTGAAATTTCGAAAATTGGAGAGACACAGTTAATATAAAGAAGTATAATGTTGTTCAATAAGATAATAGTAATTTTTGGTGACTCGTAACTTTTTACTTTTATTTACCACGGTTTAAAGTAAATAGGGTAATTAAGGGTAAAAATGATATTACTATGACCATAACACATGTCCTAATTCTATTAGTTAAATATAATTCGACCAAAAACATCCTTAAAAATAAAATATGAACCTCTTTGGTCCACTTGGATTAGATCAAGACATTTATTATTATTTAATTCAAAGAAGAGTTAAAAGAGTTAAAATCAATGTTTAATAACTAAAACATTCGTAATATAGGGTTTCACAAAAGTTATATTCGATTATAAATATTAATTAGAAAGATAAAAAGATTTCATAAATAATTGTATTTTATTTATAATTTTTAGACAAAAAAGTTTAATTTATTTATGACACAATGGTGATGCAGTAATTACCTTATCAATAAAATATTAAACCAATTGATATTTTAAATACCCTAAAAATATTATTTATGACTTTTTATGACTTCCACTTATTTTATAGGTTAATATGACATATTATGGCAGGGTATGTGAATTTTTTTTGAAGTAACAATGATGATTTGAATTTTAAAAAAACAAAATACGAAATAGTATTAAAATTTGCATAAAAGAGTTTTTTAAAAAAATATTATATTATTAATTGATATTCTATTCCTAAAAATACAAGTCTTGGAAAAATTACTTATAAAATGATAGGTGTATTACTAATTAACCCATTTGGGTTCTCTTGGAAGTATATAGTAAGATTATTAACCATATAATATAAAATAAAGAGACATGGTAAATGTCAAACTATTTAACTAAGAGTTAAATCTAAACGTTAAGGTTAATATAGTGACCCAAACCTATCTAAAACTTATTTTTCGAGTAGTTTTCGACCCATACCCCACTTATACATTAAACAATATATTTTGGAGCCATTAGAAATATATTTTTTTTAATTATAAAATAACATTTCTAGCTTTTCCTAAGCTTCCCCCCAACGCTCTTATAAAATGGTACTCCACCTTATCTCTAATTCACACCTTAAAATCCATTTGGCTCTGCACAAACCTGACCAAATACCCTCTAGAAATTCCTCAATTCATCCTAGAGGCCTTCCTTTAGTTATAAAGCCAACTTAAAGAGCCCGTTTGATCAAATCAAATGGAAGAACCCAAAGAAGAGGTTATAATTTCCCCACGGACTTTCAAGTTCTTTTTTTCCACATCTTCTTTCTGAGTTATTTCCATTATAAAATAATAACACTAGTATCTTATATATAATGAGATGTTATTATAAATATGGTACACCAAAATTAATTATTCTATCTATCCTTTAAATGACATGTCACAATACGTGTGTACGTACAAATTATCGTCTCCACGTTGTGGTGTAATTGTTATTCAATACATTATTATTTGGATGGGTATAATAATGATGTGTAATTCATATAAATAATAAATATAACATGATAATGATTCTTTATATATGATATAAAATCTAATTATATATTATTTTAATATCAGAAGAATGCTATTGTCGCTCGTGCGTACGTACGGATTACCGTCTCCACAAACGTGAAGAGATTCATTCCACATCATATCCATTCAAGAATAATTTTCATTAGATTATTAAAAATAATGTTTAAATACATTATATAATTCTGGATATGAATAAGATACATCCCATCCATAACAAATACGACTCACATAACAAATAATATAAAGGAAAACAAATCTGTTAACACCCGAAACGATGATAATACTAAGATATTATTAACAAAACAAGGTTAAAATATAATATATCATATCATATTAATGTATATGACTCTTGTATAATTTAATAACAATTATTTCACCATTATATAGGAGGTTATCCTACCATCGACCAAGGAAAAGTACAAGTTAAGGGTTTATTTCACAATCTCTTTATTATCCGAGGTTGTTTTTACATAAGTATCTACCAGGACCTCTTTATCATCCACATCCATGTTTCTAGAAAATGTATTTCAAAACATTTTTAATATTTTATAGACTATGGGTTAAAGTCATTTATACCATTTTTTTACTTTTTATAGTTTTTTTATAAATGAATCTTTCTGTTATTTTCCAAATAAGGTCCTTTTTAACCTTTTTGACTGAATTAAGGTAAGAATGCCTTTTTTAACTTATAAGGCGGGTACGTCTGTTTTATGCCATTATATAATCGTCGATGCTTCCCATAAAAGATTATAAGAATATTTTCAAATTAAATATTTGCTTTTACAATTACTTGACTTTTAAATTATTTTATAAAAGTGATATTTCTCTCAAATAGTTTTTATTTCATCTATGTCAACAACCTTTGATGGATTTTAAGCTTATTTGAAGTTGATTTATTATGATACCAAACATCCGTAATTTATTGAAGGTTTTGTGATATGTTTGACTATAGATGTGTTATTTTTATACTATTTATTGTTTATGAAGAAAGTTTTGACATTATTATTCTATTTTTAATACGAATGTTTATGTTATGTTTAAAACTGTTCATATGAGGAATGCATTGGACTTAATAAGTGACGGGTGGAGCCCACTATAGCTCCTCAATGCATCGGTAGGACTCATGAGACAAACTAGTGTCTTGGAACAAGCCCTTAACAGAATATTATTTGTAGTCTTGGAACAAGGCCTTGATTATGTGGTTATGATAGTCTAGCATTATGCATTCCCTCATTATAAAAGTGGTTATTGATATTGCATGTGATTATTCGACTAGTAGAATATCCATGTAAATAAGTAAATGGAATTAGTTCATTCTATTTTTTCCATACTATGATGAAGTTCAAGTTTAAAAGTTTCTTTTTAGTTATACATTTTTTTAAATGTTTATGCTTATTTATGGATGTTTCCGATATATTTTTATCCTTACTGAGTATTTGAGGTCACCCCTTAATATGTTTTATTTTTTCACAAATGTGAAGAAGTATTTTATGAATGACCTGTAGGGATAGTCTAAGGGGATATGAGTGTGGACTACAGAGACTATTTTGTTGTAGTTTTTCACTTTATGATGTAATGTAAGAATTATGAATGTATCTAGTGTTCTCAAGGCTACTTAACTAATCGGTCTTTCGAGACTTGATCTGTTGTGATCATGCCAATGTTATGTAATAATGCACCGACTCTGGGTAACTCAGGTCGGGGCAATACATTTAATGAAATGGTGTTTAATGTTTAATGAAAATGATTTATATTTTAGTGAATTTAATGATATTTCCCTTTCTAGAGTGGTGAATTGAATTTCAATGAATTGAAATTCTTGACAAAGGGAGATTTTCTAATATGGGGATCTGATGCGTGAATAATACATTTTGATAGTTTGAGAACATGATGAAATTTTAAGATTTATTGTATGATTAAATCATAAAAATTATAATTACTATTTGATTTTAAATGGAATACTTGGGGTGCTAGGTGGATGTTTAGGTAGACATGTGATGTAGTTCAGAATCATTCCTTGGCTAGTTACCATATGTGTGACATATGAATGCCTAATAGATTTTCCTTCTATTATTCTAGGATAGGGTAATACCATATGTTTGGGATAAGTTTTATTGATGAGTATATTAATTAATTAGTGCATGGAAAAGTTTTATTGATGACCTTATTGAATCTATTCTAGAAAGGTTCCCTCTAGAACCACCAATACCTAGGATGAGAACATTTGAATATTTTACATGGTATAATTATTTTTATTATTTATGTAATGGTATCCCATTTTCGTTAATTAAATACTATTTTAAACCAAAATTAATGAAATTTTTTATATGAAAAAACTCGTTTAGGGTTTTTTTGGAATAAAATAACTTGTTTTTGAATATGGGTGTTTTCATGAAAAATGCATCATACTCTCTGTATTGATGAAAAACCTAAAAAACCAAAATTTTAACCATATAGTCAAAACACAATGATATGGATTCTCATTTAATATATTATGAATTAGGTTTGTGGGTGTTGACCTATTGGGAGTTTAGATGATGCCTATATAAATACCGATTTTTCATGTTTTTTAATGCAGTGGATATTATAATATATTTGAGTTTGAGTATTAATGTATGTTCTTAAGGTGGTTCCTCGTATTGAGATGGAGAAGTTAGTGATGAGTATTTTTTCTTATTTATAGTTCTGTTGTCCATTTCCCTTATTATATAGTCCATTAGAATTCCATTAGTTCTTTTATCATTTAATATTAATGATTTTTCCTTGTTTATCTTATTATTTCAACTTTTATTATTTAATAGGTTTTATTTGATGAGAGAAAACAATACTGTGAGACTTATCTTGATTTATAGGAAACAGTAACCAAGTCGTGGGGATCAGGAATTAATGTTGGGTTAGTGATGATCCATTTCAAATTTTGGTTCAGTTGCTATTCCAAGTTAGTTTCTTACACTTTCTTTCTTTAACATTATAAACGAATGTTGGATTTATAAACTTACTTCATAGGATACATCATAATTATTGATTGAAATATTTTTTTTCATTATAATAAATTAGAGTAAGGTTTATATCATAACATCATTTGAAATCAAATGAGTAATATCTTAGTTTATCATTTAGGATATTAATAGTTCTCTTAGACATACCATATTGCGAAGGTTGATACACAGTGCTAAAAATCAATTCAATTTTCAATTATTTGTAAAGTATTGTCTATAAAATAAAATATGTGATACGTTTAGATTTTAAGATATCTTTATTTTTCATAAATTTATTTTCTTTAATAGCCAGTGATACAGGAATCCCCAAGCCTAAAGGAACCATATAACCTAGATGTTGTATTAGTATTTATGAATTTGGGTAAGTAAATTATGAAAACTTATAATTTACACATTTCTAAAATGAATTAATATGTTGTTAATTGAATTTGTATGAAAAAATCATTTGAGATTTAATGAGATATTTTTATGTAATTCTATTTTTATGTGGGAAATTTTAGTTTTATCATAATAAATTATGTTATTCACTATTAGAGATTTTTTTTTTGAAATTTATATATATTATATTAAAAAAATTTAACAATAATGTTTTTTCTATGCGTGATATAAGAATCAATCTTCTCTTATGCCCACAAAGGTATTTTTAAAAAAAAAAATTCATCAGGTTATTCACACTTAAATTAAAATTATTTTATACCACCTAAATAAAGAGAATCATAAAAAACAATTTAATATTTTTAATTAAGAATTTAATGTCCCCAAAAGAGGTCCATTTTATTTATAGTCATTATGAATTATAACCTTGTTAAATTTTGTTCAGCTTGCTAAGGGTAAAACATGTAAAATAGGGTTAAATATATGAATTATGGATTTAAAATTCTTATAAGGTTGAATTTTTCATATTAGATGCGTGTAGTTTGGAAATTCATATCCATATGCCAAACAGATGGAAACTTGGGGCCATTTATCTTTTATTATGAAATTTATAATATTTTAAGAAAGGGTTAACTATAAAATGTCATTACTTCGACTTTAATAACTCTAAATAGTTTTAATAGGTGTAAACAGAGGATATTTTTAGTTAAAAAAGTTCATTTAAAACATTAATTAAGTATTTTATAATGGTTATTTGTTTATAATTTATAGTGATTGAAGAATTACCTTAAATTCTTATCCAATTCAGATATAAAATTATTGAATTAATAAAAAACAATTTTCATAAAAAATTACAAATAATAAAAATTTGGATATTAATTGTGATCAAAAAAATTTCATGGATAAATACGAAATATTAGGTGTAGCAACCCACATTTTTAATAAAATAAAGTGAAATTTAGGAATCTATGTTTAATTATATATTTATAATTAGAATTTAAACATAATTTTACTATGTTTATGATTTGAATTTCAAAAAATGGTTATATACTGTTGTGATTAGTAAGTTATTTGGAGTCTAATAAAACCAACTTGTTTTTCTTGTGAATATTAACATACACTTATGAATAGTAATATGACCCTTATGAATAGTTAATCATGTTATTATTTTTTTTAAGGATATATGATAATGAGATGTTGATTAATTTTTTATGTTGTAAAAAAATGAGTTATATATTTAAGATTGTTATTTTTGAATAAAATATGATTTTATTTAAAAAATAAATTATTAATATTTAAAAATTATTTTCAAAAAAAGGTGTTCATATTTTAATTCTACACGTTGAAAAATGGTTAGGGTGAATTTTTAGGATTTTTTTAAAATACATGAATTTTTCGTAAATGGTAAAAAATCAGTTTTGAATTTTTGGTATGTTTAATGACATCATAGTGATATAATAATTAATATAAAATTCTGGTCAACATGTGTACAATAAAATATTACATGAGGTTTCTCATGTGGCTAATACAATGGGAAAATACCACGGGAGAGCCCATGTTTTTCAAAAAACAACTAATGAGGTGTCTTTTGAAATTAATAAAAAATCCCTCTCATTTACTATAAAACACCCATTTGTTACTTCGTTTTATTTCATTTCTAACTCATAATCCTCAATGATATGAATTTTTTACCTCTCTAAGAGTCATCCCAAGGTTTTCCTAAGCCCCAATGGTTCCAAAATTCATATTTTAGGAGTTACTCTACAAGGAGGTTTAAACGAGTTTGAAGTAAGGAAAACCCGAGGTAAGGGAATTTATAACCTGATTTCCATTAATTGGGTAAAAATTATACCTCATTATTTATGTGGTATTAAAATTATATCTGAGATAAATTTTGGTAATTTTATGTTTAATTTTGTCTATTTATAGTGTATATAAATATTCCATCCACTCTATTATGTCTCACTTTAATTATATGATATTTATAAGGGACATTCCTTTTAAAATCCTCTTAAAATTTTGTTTTACAAAATTTAAAAGAAATGTTTTTATGAAATTATTGATGTTGTTTGATAGTGTTTGAGTTCTGGGGGATTTATTATGATGAAGGGTGGGACCTATATCTCCCATCAATCCATTGAGTATGTGTACGTTGGAGGTTGGCCATATGGTTACTCCATGTGTAATTGTGATGGTTACAAATATTGTCAGGTTGTTTTGAGGGATACAAATTATAAGGTAGAAGAGAGTGTTACCAGATAATGTAAGTAATGACCCTTAGACACCTTTATGGTTTTATTCATGATCTATATGTTTTGAGTAAATCTCATTGAAATCTCAAGTTTTAGAATGTAAATTTATACAGGTACAAGTATGTTTTTATAAAATGATTTAATACGTTACCAGTATTCATGGAATAATGTTTTCTTTCTTTATTTTAGTTACCCTTAATGAGATTTTTGTGCTCAGTCCATGTTCTGAAATGATTTTCACATGTTATAAGGATGTGTAAGAAAATAATGAATCCAAATTAAATGTTATAAGCATTTTTCAAAGAAAACATGTTTTATTTAAAATGTTTTTTATTTTGGAAGATATGGATACTATTTTTGTGGTATCTACTATATATGAATGTGTAATGTTATTTATTTATTATAGCCCAATTCCCTAAGACTCTAAAATTGAAATGATCCTCAACTTTAAAGGAAATGATTTATTGACTAAAATTCAAGATTATATAATATAATAAGGTCGGCTCCTTATAGTTTGTATCATAGGATGGTTTATATAAAATTAGGGGTTATGATGATGTTACTAGAATACAATAAATGTTTTCTACACTATGGTTAATTTGAAATTATATAGAATTTAAATATTACCATGTTTCTTCAACTAAGAAATATTTTTTCAGAATGTTCTTTCAACGAATAAATAGGGAAGCTAAAGAGGAGAGGCACCGACAGAAGGATATCCTTCCATATCAGCATCCAAAAATGGTAGGAATTAGAAATGAGAAAATTTTGAAAGTAATGGATCAACTAACACATGAAAAAAATGGTGGTGGGATCCATTCTAGACAACAACTAGAGGTACGACAACAGAACTTAATGACATTGTAACATTTTATGTGACAACACCCTCTTTCTTTCAATGGACATTCTAGCCTAATAGCAGCAGAAGGATGAATTAAGGACCTTGAAAAGATATTAGATGTAATGGGTTTTTTAGATAATCAAAAGCTATGTATTTCCATTTATCATTTTGAAGGTGAATCTAATCAGTGGTGGTAAATGGTCTAAAATATCTGGTATAGAGAGAAGATTGATGCCATAGAGTGTAATAAAATTAAAAGTGTCTTCCTTGAACAATATTTTCTTAATGTGGTGCGACTTAGGATAGGGAATAAATTCATTTAATTGAAGAAAAATGAGGAAGATTCAATGGATTAGAATGAAGAAAACTTCAATCGACTGGCAAGTTATGATCTAAATCTTATTTTGGATCTTAATATAAAAATAAATCACTTTTACTTAGGATTAAAGCCTTGGTATCGATGGGCATTGGCATCCCATGAATTCAAAAGTCGTAAGAAACTTGTCTGATGTGCTGAGAGGGTAGATATGGAGTTTTCTAATGATCATTTTCACTTTTAAAACAAAGATATGAAGTGGTACAGATGGAAATCGAAGGGTAATGATCAACCAAAGAAATCTAATTATAAGAAATTCTAGTTTCTAGTTTGTCAAAAGGGTTGAAAAAAGCACCCTGGGAAATTACATACCAATAATGGGAAGTGTTTTAGATGTGTTATGTTTGGATATATGGCCTGATATTGTAATGAAAATAATCCTAATACTAATCTTGACAAGAAAACTGTCAAGTGTTTTAAATGTGGAGAGATGGGTCATTTTGAAAATGCCATCCCAAAGAGAGATCCAAATGATGGAATAAAGCCAGATCATAAGCATAAATGTGTAGTGAGATCCTTTGAAACAACTTCACCAGATGTCGGTCTATATAATGAAGTTTTATCAGGCACCTTTTTTGTTTACTTAGATTTTTATAAAGTATTTTTTGATACAGAGTCTACACATTCCATTATTTCTGAGTAATTTTTGGGTAAACTGGAAATATCACCTCAATAAATGAGACCATAAATTACTGTTAAAACACAATAGGAAATATTTTAGCAATGAAAAATTATAAGATAATGTCTATTTTGGTATGTGGAAATACATTACCTAATTTTTTTGTTATTTTTCCCTCAGTAGAGTTTGACATCATTTTGGGAATGGATTGGCGTTCTGTTTATCATAAAAATATTAAATACAGAGATAAAGAAGTTGATTTTAAGAATGTGTTTCACTTTATATAAAATAATGAACCCATAAAATTGATAAAATATCATGATGTTGAGAAACAATTAAAATATATAAATGAAAGATATTTTTCTCATATTGTTCAAAATAAGGGAACTGTTCAGATTAATGATTTTCTAGTGGTAAATGATTACCTTAATATTTTTACTAATGAGTTACTCAGTTTCATAACATAATGGGAAGTTAAATTCACAATTGACTTAGTTACTCATCCTAAGACAATTTCAAAACTCCCTTACCAAATGTCTGAAATGGTAATTTTATAGTTGAGAAATTAGTTGCATGATTTTATTGATAAAGGATTCATTCATCCTAGAACTTCACCATGGTGTGCTCCTATTTTGTTCATTAAAAAAAGATGGTTCCATGTGACTTTTCATTGATTATAGATCCTTGAATAACGTCACTATTAAAAAAATGTATCCATTTCCTCACAATGATGAATTGTTTGATCATCTCTAGAGAACAAAATACTTTTTAAGATTGAATTGAGATCCAGATACTATCCTATGAAGGTTAAAGAGGTTGACATCTTGATAACAACCTTTCATACTAGATATGGGTAGTATGAATATGTTCTTATGTTGTTTGGGTTAACTAATCTACCTGCTTTATTCATTGCTCTTATGAATATATTATTACAGGAGTTCATTGATATGTTTGTGGTTGTGTTTATTGATGAACTTTTTATGTTTTCTAAAAGTAATACGGAGAATGAAAAACATATAAGGGTTGTTTTTCAAACATTAATGGAAAATAAATAGTATGGAGAATTCTAAAATGTGATTTCTGGTTGAAATAGATATGTTTTCATGGACACATTGTAAATAAGGATGGAATAATAGTGGATCCTTCCAAAAAAAGTGGTTGTTGAATAGAAAAGACCTACAAAGGTCAAGAAGATTCGTAATTTTATTGTATTAATAAGTTATTATTGACAGTTCGTTAAAACGAATTTCACGATTATCTAGCCGTTTAACTATGTTAATGTAAAAAGGTGTTAAATTTATTTGGATAGAGGAATTTTATGTTTATTTTGAGGAACTAAAGAAAATATTAGTGAATGATCTAGTTTTTTCATTGCCTTACCAAAATGGTGAGTGTTTCTTCTACAATGATGCTTCATTGAAGGGAATTGGTTGTGTTTTTCTTCATAATGATCAGGTAATTTATTATGCCTTAAGACAACTAAATCCTCACAAATTAAATCATCCTAAACATGATTTGGAATTAGCAGCTATGGGTTTTTCTTTAAAATTATGAGGCATCATTTATACCGAGCCAAATGTCAAATTTATTCTAACCATAAAAGTTTAAATCATATATACACATAGAATGAATTAAAGATGGGTCCGAGATTATGGATTGAGCTAAAAAGGGATTATGATTTAACGGTTAGTTACTATCTGGGAAAAGAAAAAAGGTGGCAGATTCCATTAGTCCAAAACATCATGAATCATTAACCATATTATGTTTGGAACATGATACCTTGATTATTATTTTGATGAATTTTGGATTAGAAGTTATTGGTGCAAGAAATACATCATTTGTGTTTCAGGTTTTAGTGTAGTCATAGTTATCAGATGGAATTAAGTAAGTGCATACAGAATACTATGAGCTACAGAAAAATTTAGAATTTGTTAGAATGGGTATGTTTCTAGAATTTAACCTTCGTAAAGATTGTGTTTTAAGATTTTATAAAAGGTTGTGTGTGCCTTTTGATTCCAAGTTGAAGAAATAATTGTTTTGTGAAGCTCATAGTTCTCCGTTTTGAATTCATCCTGGAAGTAATAATATTTACATAGACCTTCATAAGTATAACTAGTGGGATGGAATGAAAAGGGATATTACATATTTTACCAATAAATGTTTTACATGTTAACAGGTTAAGGAAGAGTAGGAGTTACCTAAGGGGATGCTTCATTATTTTCCCATTCTAGAGTGGAAATGGGATAATATATCTATGGACATTGTGGTGGGACTACCAAAGGATTCTCATGGTAACAATGAGATTTAGGATATTGTTGCTCGAATGACTAAAGCTTCACATTTTCTTTCTATACGAGATATAATGTCTCTGGATTAGCTTTCTTTATTTCACCTCAAATATATTTTTACATTACACTAAGTTCTTCCTTCTATTTTATCTAACCGGGATCCTAGGTTCACTAATAACATTTGGACGGGACATCAGAAGTCATTGGGAATAGAATTAAATTTTAGTACATCTTTTCATCCTCAATAGGATAGAAAGTCAGAAAATACGATTCAGGCATTGGATGATATGCTTCGAGATTGTTCGATGAACTACTAGGGAATTTGGGATCAACATATTTATTTATTTGAGTTTTCTTATAATAAATGTTTTCATTCCAGTATAAAGATGGAACCTTTTTCGAAATTGTACAAGAAGTGTTGTTGGACTCCAGCTTGTTGGGATGAATTTGGGGAAAGGAAGTTGATGGGACCATAATTAGTAGAATAAGTGGCCGAGAAAGTGAATATCATCTAGAAACACATGATGATAGCTCAGAGCAGGAATAAAAGTTATGCAGACTACAGGAGGAAATACTTTTCTTTTGAGGTAGGAGATCATGTTTTTCATATAATCTCACAATAGAAAAATTTTATGCGTTTAGTTAAAAAGCAAAGATATTTCCACGGTTCATTAGACCATATGAAATCTTGGAGAATATTGGACCAGTCACCTACTGAGTGGCTTCAGCTCTTATTTTATCTAAGGCACACAATTTATTTCATGTTATGATGGTGAGAAAGTATGTGCCAGATTCATCTCATGTTTTCATCCCAGAAGTAGTTCAACTGGAAGAGGACCTTTATTATGGAGAGAAACATGTTCAGATTCATGATCAAAGAGAAAAATTATTGAGTAATATGGTAATCCACCCCGTAAAGGTTTTGTGGATAAACCACATGGTTGAGGAAGAATCATGGGAATCTAAAAATGCTAAGAGGGAAATGTACCTGCAGTAGTTTAATAAGTAAATAAAATTGTGAGGGCACAATTTCTATTAGGTGAGGATAATGTTACACACCATGTTTTAAAAAAATTTGAAATGCATGAAAAATTTATTTAAGTAGATATTTACAACTATCCTTTAAACATAATTTTTCCTCTTTTATGATTTGGATTTCAAAAAAGGGTCATCAATGGTTGTGATCAGTATGGTATTTAGAGTCTAAAAGAATGAACTTGTTGTTATGGTGAATAGTAACATAACATTATGAATAATTATATGAATACTAATATAACCCTTATGAATAGAAAATCATAATTTTATATTATTTTCTTAAGTATATAAGATAATGAGATGTTGACTAAATTTTATAGGTGTTAAAAAATGAGTTATTGATTTAAAATTTTTATCCATGAATAAATTGTGATTTCATTTGAAAATTTATTTAAAATTAATTAGAAAATTATTTTCCAAAAATAGACTTCATTTTTGAATTATTAATTTTGAAAAATGGTTATGGTGATTTTTTGGGATTTTTCTTAAATAAATGAATTTTTCGTGAATGCTAAAAAATTCAGTTTTGGGTTTTTGGTTTGTTTAATGGAATCATGATGATATAATAATTAATATAGAATTCTGATCAACATGTGTAAAATAAAATATTACATGAGGTGTCCCAAGTGTCTAATACCATGAGAAAATATCATGGGAAAGCCCATGGTTTTTCAAAAGCCACTAACGATGTGTCCTATGAAATTAAGAAAAAACACCATCTCATTTACTATAAACGGCCACCCATTCCTCTATTTTATTTCATTCCAAACTCACCTTACTTAAAATATCTGGTAGTTTTACTTCCATATGAGTTCTCCCAATGTATCCTCAATCCCCAATTGTCTAAAAATCCATGTTATAGGAGTTACTCTATAGGGAGGTTTAAACGAGTTTGAGGTAAGACAAACATGAGGTAAGGGAATTCATAACCCAATTTCCATTCATTATATTAGCATTCTACCTCATTATATATGTGGTATTAAAATTGATTGTGAGATGATTTTTTTATATTATGTTGAATTATATGTATTTATAGTGCATATAAATATTCCATCCACTCTATTAAGTCTCACTTAAATTATATGATATTTATAATGGACTCTGCTTTTAAAAAAACCTCTATTAAAATTTTGTTTTAAGAAATTAAAAACCAATGTTTTTATTCAATTATTTATGACGTGTTATTGTGATCTGTTTCTTATAAATTTCTTATAACGATGAGTTGGGCCTATATCTCCCTCTAATTAATTTCGTTTTTGTATGTTGGAGGTCAGTCGTATGTTTTTTCCTTATGTAACTGCGATTGTTACAAAAATTGTAAGGTAGTATTAAGGGTTAAAAATTATAAGGTAGCCGATTGGGTTACAATATTATGTAATTAATTCCCCAATAAAATTTTATGGTTCTATGTATGTTCAATATTTTATGTGGAAATTTCATGGAAATATCATGTTTCACAACGTAATTTTATATTGGTACAAGTTTGTTTTTTTAAAATGATTTTATATGTTTCATGTATTCAGGGACTAATGTTTTCTTTCCTTCTTTTTATATCGCTAATAATCCTTTTGTGCTCGTCCCATGTTTTTAAATGATTTTAAAAGGTTATAAGGATGTAAAAGACAAGAAGGAAGCCATGTTAAATGTTATGAATATTTTTCAAAGAAACCATGTTTTATTTTGAAAAATTTATATTTTGGAATATATGGATAAATTTTTTATGCTATCAAATCTATATGAATGTTGAATGTTATGTATGTATTATATCGCAATTCCCTTAAAATAAAAACATCAAAAGATCATCAATTGGAAAGGAGATGATATATTGACTAAAATTTTAAGATTATGTAATGTAATAAGGTTATATCCTTATATTAGGAATGTTTTAATGGTTTATAATTTAATTCTATTATTTTATTGTTGACAATAATGTCAAATTAAATGAATAGTTTAAAATGGAAATAATGATATTTAATGGTAAATAATATTTTATTAAATTTTAAAAAATAAAATATTTACTACATGCGTACAACTAGGATGTAAAATGGTTTAAAATTTTATCCCTTGGATATTTACTAGATAAATTTTCCCTTGTAAGTAATGTAATAAACCTTTAATATTAAATATATCATTACCACAGTTACGATTAAAATTAGTTAACTAATGGGTATAACTAATGGATGATGTTTTAAATGATATAAAAACAAATATAAATTTAATTTCTAATTTTATTTTATCCTTACACTATTTTTGGACTCACTATCCATTTGTAATAATATTGATTGATAATGACTTTATTATAATTTAATACTATTTTGTAATGTGAAGTGTTTCCTTTTCGAAATTTATAAATGGAAAAACCATTTCTCTTTTATTTGAAAATAATTTATCCATCCAATATGAGAAAACTAATATTGTCTATAAAGATTACTTATCCATAATGTATTGGTATTTTTCTTCTAAAAAGACCACTCCAATAGTCCTTAACCAAGGATCTAAAGGAGGTCTCTCTAAGAAGAGGATCCTACCATACCTAACCACTTTCAATTTATTTATTAATATACCACATCTAAATATTTTTTATCCATAGTTAAATAAACACATAGGTATCCAAAATATACTATTATGTTATTATAATTACTGAACTATAGTTTCCCACCCTCCTTTCCATCAAATGGGAATCAAAATTATCACTCCCACGTATGTCCGAACTACCACATCCACAAAGCTATTTTATTCTTAATTTGTCACCATATTTGAAGGATGGGTTTTATGGTGCGTTTTATCAATAAATATTATATTTATGAAATTATTATCATTCTAAAGTAAAATAGTAATATCTAACTTCTTACATTCCCGTCCATTGTAAAATGATATCATCGCTCGTGCACATGTGTGGACTGCCACATCCATGAAGTGATATGATTCATTTTTCATTTCATATTTACATAAATGGAAATTTTGATTAATTTAAGGAATATAAGATATATTAATGACATAAAAATAATTTTTTAATAGTGAATCAATGTTTACCTTTATCTCATTCATATGAAATGAGAAAACAACATTCATGTCTATATATGACCTATAATCTCCTCAAATGGTGTCATTCATTTTTAATATATATAAATATTATGGATGAAACTATATCAATAAGATATTAATGTAGATTATGGAGACATGAACATTTTATATGGACCAGAACTACCAAACCAAAATTCTCATAAAAAGGAAACATTTATCACTCAGATATAACGATTTTAATAGGGAATTGAAAATAAATTTGTGTTTAAATAGTATAAGTGGGTTACATATGATATAATAAGTATTTTAAAAAATATATTATATAATTACAATAAATATACTTTTATTATATAGGGTTTTAATGATATTTTGAAATAATTCAAACCTATTATAATGGTTTTATGTGATAATGTAATTGTTTACCAAAATTGTTTATGATTAAGATTTTGATGATGGAATTTCATGATTTAATTATGAATAATCTAATAAATTTTATTCTGTGACAGTGATTTAATGGGACTACATGTTTTATTTTAATTTTACTTTATTTTTACCCAAGATACTAGAGGAATATTTTAATGAAAAAAAATATTTATTTCCCTCTTAGGATGAAAAGTCATTTTCATCTATATAAATGTTTTCTAAATATGTTTTAAAACATTTTTTTATATTATCCGATAAATGTTTACATATATTTTTACCCATTATTGAATTATTACAAAATAGAATAAGTAGAATATTTTTTTTCTAAATGATGTAATTTTTTAATTTTTCGATAATATAAAAGAAATAATTTTTTTAACATACATTTAATGAATATGGTTTCATTCCTTAATGACCTATAAATTTAATAAAAATTATTTTAAAAATTTATAAGGTTCACTAATACAATATAGGCCTTTAAAAGTACTTGAAAAGGCCTTTATAATCCTTATAAAAGTGCTGACCACTGACGCACATTTAAAAGACAAAGTTTTTTATGAATACTAGAAATATAATGATAAATGGGTGCTTTATCAATGCTAAAAATGAGCTGATAAAGCGGGTATATATTAGTGCTAAAGAGTACTGATAAAGAACCCTTTTATCATGGCATTTATTTATCACTGGTAAAGGGACCATTATTATCTCTAAAAAAGTACTGATAAAGGGTCCCAATATCAATGATGTTAGTAGTGTTGATAATGGGAAATTCTATAGCCTGATGTTACAGAAAACTATAATACAAAAAACATGGAATAGTACAGTGTGATGTAGTAGCTCACTCCAACACTTGAAATAACACCATAAATTAACAAAATTAGATATGAATATAGAATATAATTGAAACAAAATTTCTAACATATATATAAGGAAAAAGACTATTATAGAGAAAAAGAATTCACCTATATAAATGAAAAATCCACCCCTTGAGAAAAATAATGAACCTATATAAGAAAAAAAATTCTTATGTTAGTAATAATAAAAAAAATAATTAAATTGAATATATTAATATTAAACTAAACTTTTAGTCATATCAGGAACATTGTATATCAGATTGCATTGTGGTTGTTTTTTTACTTCAAATGACATTTATTTTTCATCTTGAAACGTTATCTCTATGAAAATTAACTAAATAAGTATAAGATTTAAATAATAAGTAAATTAATTATTTAAAAGTATATAAAACTATGAGAAAACAATCTAGGTTTTTGTCAATTGTGGAGATGGGAATCACATTTTAAACTAAAATGGAACATATATATTGAAAATACAAGCTTGGAGTCATATCAGTCACACCATGCATCAAATTAATGTGAGGATTTTTCCAAAATGTCTAAAATGACTTATGAATCTTTTTATTAATTTATTAATTTGTTTCCTTAGTTTTGAGTACAACACAAGGGTTTTTTACTAAAATGAGATTTTAAACTAGAAACACACACTTTGAGTAAAACAGGTCACATTGTGTGTGGGTTTTACATTAGACTAATTCCTTCACATCAAAAATGAATTATTATTTATTATAAAACATTATCAAGACAATACAATTTGATTTGATCATTTTTTTATGAGTGAAAATTTTTTTAACTAAATTTCAATTTTAAACTAATAATAGAAACATTTAGTATTACCAGAAACATCATGTATTGGATTGAGGTGAGGATGATTCATAAAAATGAAAAATGTGTAATTGATATTTTTCCGAAATTATAAAACAATCCGAATTCATTTTATTAATTTGGAGTACATTAGTTGTCTTTTTTTACTAAAATGTGTGTCAATTTTGAATAAAAGGACACAGTTGGAGTCATATCGGTCATACCATGCATCAGATTGACGTAAGGATTATTCCTACATTCACCAAATTACATATGGATCATTTTTCTAATGTATCAAAATTGTATGACCATGTTTACTTGGTTTTGGGTATGCCACTTCTGTTTTATACTAAGATATCATTTTAAAATGGAAATACACACATTGAGTTATACAAGTTGTATCATTTGTGGGTTTCACATGATACTGATTCCAACATGTCACTAATTTGTTTATCAATTTTTTCCCAAAACTATCAAGACAATATAGGTTTTTTTATAGATTTTAATGAGTGAAACCATTTTGTTTTAGAATATTTATTTCAAACTGATAATAGAATCTTTGAGTTGTAACATGAACATCACATATCATATTGTGCTGTGAATGATTAATACACATAAAAAATGACTTATGTACCTTTACCTAATGTTTCAAAATAATCAAAATATATTTTCTCATTTTTGAGTATGTGATTTTTCTTTTTTACTAAGTTAATTTTAATTTCAAAACAATCTAAATGTGTTTTCTATATGATGATAAACTCTAAAATAAAATACTAATTATTTGTTCATAAAAATAGGAATATCCCTATTATCACGTATTTTTTAATGACAATGATGATGAGTTTTTTATTAATGACTTGTGAAGATGGATCATTTTACATAATGAATGCACACATGAAAAATGAATGTTACTTGTATAGATTTTACAAGAATTTATGATATTTTATCTTTCATATATGTTATAATCTAACAAAATAAATAATTCTACCACCCACCAAAGTGAGACCACTATATTTTTATTTTAAACAAATTCATGATTTAGTTGATGAATTAATTTTATTTATTTTTAGAGGTTTTGGATCAAAATGTTATCTTGTTTTTGAAATGGGTGTTCCTTTGGATTTACGGTGCTTCATGATTTCTTTTTAAGAGTGTTTTTATATTTTAGGGATTTCTTCATAAGGACGATTATTATAATTTTATTTAATGTTTCCTTTGACATGAGCCCTCTCTAATGGTCTGATCTCTCAATGCTATTTGTCCTCTAATAGTTCTGTCACACAACTACTGGCTTTGGTGGTTCATTACACACATATTTATTCAGAGATTTATGTTTGATATTATACATATTTTATTATTGGATTATTGTTGTATGAATCTCAAGTGACTATTGTCTCCACTACTTAGACTGATAATTTTTAGAAAAAATATGTCATGGGAAAGAAACAACTTCATTTTTCTTATTGTTGTTCAGTTTTTTCTTGGTGAGTGTTTTCTTAAACAATTTAGTAATATTGGATATTACATGGAATTTTATTATAGAAATTTTAGTGTATGATAATCTGTTTAAAAAAAGTATTTTTTTCTAAAAATTTCCAACAACCAAATTCATTTATAAAATCACTTAAACTAGTGGTGAATTTTTGAATAATCCACCTAGAACACTTTCAAAATAGATCATACCTTATATAACAAGTGTTGTGAGAATGTTTAAAAAATAATTCTCAAACACAATCATGTTATGATTCTCATTTAACTCCATTTTCCTAAAATTCTTATTGTTTTTTTCTAGATCTTTGTCTTCTCGTCTACCTTGACATCAAACTTAGTCTCCCTTTATTCCTACTCCTCCACATAAGTCTATGAATCCATATATGACTCTGTTACAAAATCCACCACTTCGTCATCCTCCTCCTCTTCCGCTTTCTCTCCCTCTGTCTCTACCCCCTCCTTTTCCAATTCCAATAAAATTAGAGTTTATTGGTCATCACTTCTTAAAATATCGATTTCCAATGTTATTATTATCCTTGAGAAACTAATGGAAAATAATATATAATAATTATGAAACAAATGTTTCACACTCGAAATATATTTATAAAGTCATAAATCATAATATATCACAAACCTAGTAGGTAACCATCTATATTTGTTGCTAGAATATGTTCTAGCAACATGTATACAATCCAATCCTCCCTAAACAAATTTATTTCTTCTTTTGAGTACGAATGTTTTTTAAAATCTAGGTAATACTAAGAAAATATAAAAAATGATTATAAAATATATAATATTAAAATTTAATTACCTTTAGAAATTACCTATTTGGGGATTCCATTCTATTCATGATTTATTATCACTCTCATAAATTTGTAAACATAATTTTCACAATCGATGCCATTATTTTACATCAAAAAATATAGAAACATTGACCAAAATCAGTAGTTTTTTTTAAAATGTTTGGATTGTTTAATATTTTTATATATAACATAATTTATTTTCATTTGTAAAAATACATAGGATTTCTCGCTTTAGACACTGACTTTGTGCCATGATTTATCCTATATTTGGTGATTAAACTATCATAACAAAATTCTTGTTATAACATATAATGAAACAAATATTTTAATGTTTATAAATAAATTGTCATTTATTGTGAATTAAAAATTTCCAATACTCATCACGTGTGATCAGTTCATTCCAAAAAACCTGAAATTTTATATCATGACTACTTTTCAAGGTAATTTTATTAAACCCTATGATGTTACGTGATTATTGTTTTTTATCAACATGTTGTTGATACAATTATAATTGTACATTTTCTTCATCAAATTTTTTTTCTCCCTTAGTATTAGTAACATCATTATGTAAAAAAGGCAATTTATACTTGAGTAGTCAAGTGTTTAATTTTTCATTAATAAAAATATTTAAACCTGGAGAAAGTATTTAAGAAGGGACACATACATACTCCATTACAAAAATTGTGAACTATTTAACTCCACATTCAAAATCTTTAATCAAATGATTATAATTCATCTATTTTGATGGAAATGAGTAAATTAATTCAATAAAAAATTACCCAATAATGGTAAATGTTATCCTCTGCATTGATCCAACGGTGAAAGTTATATACATTTGTCATCATCATAAACATCATATATGGAATAGTTATTATTGAATTTTATTTCCTGATAATCATTATCCATATCTTGTGAACATCCATTAATGTATCTTGAACCATTATAACCAAAACTCATCCCATAATTAGTAATTTTTATCATTATTATGAATTCCATTCAATGTTGTTTAGTAAAAATTAAAGAGATGTGGAATGAGTCTTCAACAAAAAAAAATGAAATTATTACTATTTGGGAGATAAATCTGGTGAGGAGGGAAGATGTCTCCTTAAAACTTTTTAAATTGCCATATCATAATTTTGAATTTCAAATATCATATCAAAATGCTAAAAGGTCTCTAACACTACCCAGGGATCATCAATTCATCCCCAATGAGCTGCACCATCTCTAATCTATGTAACAAGTCCATTTCCCTCACTTTTATCTAAAATATAAGAGCACTATATCCATTGGGGTTCATATGTAGGGTGTGGGTTTACAAATAAATGGGAAAATAATAATAAGGCCACTAAATATATATAATATATATTTGTCGATAAGTTAAAATTATTAATACTCAAAATACACATGTAAGTTAAGTCATTCAGTACTAACTAGGACACTAAGATATTCAAATGTACCGACTTCATTTCATACCACTGAATAATAAAAATAAATTCATAAGAATATATCACAGTTGTTCCCTATCATTAATGTAATTTTAGTAATAATATGATGAAAATTGAATCATAGGAGGAGAAAAAATATTTATCTCCATCTAGAAATAACCACATCAGAGGTACCATGAGATTTGAACTCAAACCTCTAGCTTCCAAGACTATTCTTCATGGATAACCATAACATCTGCTTATTTTATCCAAATCATGATGTTTTTTAAAATATCAATTTTTCGTAGTAAGTTCATTTAAAAAATCTGGAATTCTTAACATAATTGGATCCCTTAGGAAAGAACCATAAAATGGGTTCCAAAATACATTAGTTAAATGTAACTATTGAAAAACCATAAAGAAGAACAAACAAAAACACAAATTTCACAAAAACCTTACCCTATCCATTGATGAATCACTAACATGTCTATAATAACTCACATTTGAACATACCATACCTAGCCCGCACACAAAACCTATCACTTATGATTTTTTTTAAATGGGTTTATCCCATGTATACTCTAAACCCAATCATATTTAGAAATAATCTAAATGCAATCTTAATTATAGAATATAATATATTACATTTCTAAAATTAAGAAATGAACATTAAATAAAAATTGAAATGAATTTTGATGCAATTAATCTATAAAATTGTCT
Organism: Viscum album; assembly: GCA_963277665.1. Lineage (NCBI taxonomy): Eukaryota > Viridiplantae > Streptophyta > Magnoliopsida > Santalales > Viscaceae > Viscum > Viscum album. The sequence goes on from OY728135.1 coordinate 1,002,258,240, forward strand.
CTTTCTTAATCCATTTATTTTTATAAATCAGTTTTTTTCATCCCAAAACATTCCCTAAATTATATATTATGTTAGTATTTATGAATACATAGTCTATTTGAATGTAGGTCCCCATGACTTCCCCTAACATCTATTTAATTACACTCAAAATCATTTTCTGTTTCCCACATCCTCCAAAATTTTTCATTTTTAAAATTTCCTTCTAAGTAAATATTTTTAATATGTTTGAACTATTTTAGTAGCTTTTGATATTTGTTAATTGAGGTTTTTTAAGAAAGAGTGAATCATGTTTCCTTTTTAGAATTTTTTAATAATTTTTTCACAACGATTTGAATCTTTGGAGAAAATGAAAGCTGATGAAAATGTATTCAAATTAGATGAAAATTATAAGGATATATGGTATGTTTTTTAGTGTCCTTTTTTGTATTAATTAGATCAAATTTATCCAATTATATTGTTTCAGAGGGAAAAGGAGAGTCTTATTTATATAATAATTAAATGAGAAACACAATGTGAAAGAAAACATGCATTGGAGTTCGAAATTTAGTGGTTAAATGGGTCATTAAATACCATGAAGCACATTGAATATGAATGGGAAATAGAAGTTTTAAAAAATATGGACGTGATCCTAGATATGTTGAGTTAAAATAATGAAACCCATGATGGTCTATAATCCTTTGATCAAAAATTAAATATATATTTATTATTCAAGTATTGGTAAATACACTATATTAAACTCAATCTATTAATCATCCATTGTATTTACCAATCCTAGAATAATGAATATATATGTAAAGTCATGTTAAATGATTTTCGGACATCAAGGGATTCCTTATTTTCTATCTATAGCTCTAGGATTCCTCCATCATTTTCATCACTTCCATGTCACCTTCGTCGTCCTTGGTCTTTGTGACTTTTAATTTCCTTTTGAACCCCTCAATTTCCAACTCAATTTTTTCTTTTTTTCATATTGTGTTTCTAGTTAAATTATTATTTTAGGAAGCCTATTCTATCCTATTTGGAAATAATATAAAATGATAAAATTTGATCAAATAAATACAAAAAAATTGACACTAAAAAGAAAAAAATACCATCTAACCTTATGACCTTAAGCTATTTGAACACATTTTCATCTGATTTATTTTTATCAAAAGACACCACTTACATTGAGAAATTTCCTAAAACATTCTGAAAAAGAATCATAATGAATTTTTATTACAAAACCATTATTTATAGAAATAAAATACCATTAAAATATTTCAAACATGTCATTAAAATATATATTCATTATTTAAGGATTGATAAATGTAATTTGTTTTACATTATACATAATTCTATTTTATATTACCCCTCTATATACTACGTTTTTTACTGTATTTTAAGTGTCCTTTATTCTGTTTGGAAACATATATTCAAGAATTCTTAAAGAAGATAGGATGCATTTTGTAGAACATAATAGGGAACTCTTATAACACCTATGATAAGTGATTATTTATAAGTGTTTTCATATTTCTTATTGATAAAGTTATTTAAGGACACTTGGGAGGGATTTATGTTGTGCATGGCTTAGAGAAGATTCAAAAATTGTGGTGGTATTATTGTGAAGAGTATGAGAGAGATTGAAAACCTACCATTTCTCAAAGATAACAAGAGACAGTATCTAGGAGATGAAGATAAAAGCAGGGCTCAAGATCTCATCTCATTGTAGGAGGAATAACTTTGAGAGTGAGAATTGCATCTTTTTAGATTTATCAATGTTCAATGGGAAGAAAATAAAAAGGTTCATTTTGTATGGTTTTTTCACAAAACTTATGTCGCACGAGTATGTTCAGAAGGTCACCCATAATAGTAGTATTCTTATCCAAGAATTCTTAACTATAGAGTTCTAATAGGATCCAATGTGACTGCACCAGAATTAAAAGTAATGTTTCTTTAAAGTATTGTCAAAATTAATTAATTGATTCTCATAATAAAATTCATATCATGAAACATAAAAAAATCATTATGTTTTGTGTAATATTTAGGTGTCACTTTAGGTGTTCTATGGAAGTAGTAATTCAGGAGGATGGATATCTGAAATAGTTAAAGAATGGGTTGGGAGATGGGGTAATCAATGTTGTGGTAGACGATTTGATAGAGACAAACAAATACATTCCGAGGAGGAGGTATGTCATTACGGAACATTGGAACCAGAATGATGGGAGGAAGGCTGGTTTGAAAGAGGGAGTGCAATCAATCATCAAGAGATGGAAGGAAATCACTCATCTGACGATGGATTAAATAAAGGTTGTAAAGGTTTGTTGTACTGGTGTATTGAAGTATTATATCTTGGTTATACACAGAAAAAGTTTTCCTACGAGATGTATGAAAATGTGGAATTTTATGAATGAATTGTATTGAATTGTGTATCTATCTTACCAAAATAAATCCTTATTTATAAATTCTTAGTTATGAAATCCATGGTAATTTATAGCATTAATAATGATTTGGAATTATTCAACCATAATCATAATCAAAGAACAATATCAAACAACACATCATCGTTACTCAAATTAAAAAGTTTATATGATGTCTATAAAAAATATAATTCACTTTCCATCACAACATACCATCAATGAAAATGTAACTCCAAAAAATCACCTTTATATATAACCAGATTGAATTTATCAATTAATATATGGTAAAAATTAAAATAATCATAAATATAATATAATAGTGCTATGAAGCGCTAATTTTTTTAATATTTCTAACATATTTTAGTTAAAACTTTTAATAATTATTTCATGAGATATTTCACCATGTCAATATTCTATAATATATTCAGCATGTGAAATTATATTTAGTTTTACAATCAAATTTTTAATGAACAAAAAAAAATTCAAATAAAAGAAAATATATAGAAGCCACCCTAAAATTCAATAATTTTATTACATGAGAATAAAATTCATTTATTAATTCTACCATATCCCACATTCAACAATAAACATAAAATATTAATTATGAAAAGAATCTGTAACTACCATTCAATGAAATTTTATTATGATGATTTACTATATAGTTGCACATATATTCATAAGTATTCATATTATCTAAAACATTTTTTCGTTATCATATTCATGCCTTACTATGGAAAAAATATTTAAAAAATTACAATCCACTCTATCTATAAGGTTGCAAGAAATAATACGATGAAAACATAGAGAAAATCACCATCTGTTGCAACAACGGATAGAGATGAAGTTTGTAGTGGTATATTATGAAGCCAGAATAAGTTTACAAAGTATGGGTGGAATTGTGTAAGTATAGGTAAGTGATAGAGAGAGATGTGATGTTGGGGTTCTTCATTGTTAAGAACCACCTAAAAATAAAAGACATGAATAATAAGAGTGAAAAAGGTGAAAATAATATACCCTAGATTCTAGACTTGATTCTTATGAGAGAGCATATGGGAGTAGCACTAGTACTAGGGGAATTCTGCAAGATCATATGAATTGCGACTAATAAATTTGTAGTTGTGGTTATTTTAAATAGATCGAGGACAGTTTTATTAGCACTTTCAAAAAATGTGCGGATAAGGAGACCTTTCATCAGCGTCTAAAATATAAGTTCTAATAAAATACATCTTTATTAGTGGAAAAGTGTTAGTACCAAAAAAAATTTCTTTTATCAACAATTTTTTATCACTAATAAAGATCGATCATTATCAACACTAAAAAAACTGATAAAATGACCCTTTATCATTGATAAAACTCTAGTGTTGTTAAAGGATTTTATAATTATAATTTTAAATTAATAAATTTGTAAAAAAATAAATATATTTTTATATTTTTATTAAAAGTTTACTCTAATTTAAACATATAATTATTTGTTTCAAATTACATTAATATTTTTAGAGAAATATATTTTTTATTTGTAATTATAAATATTTAATTATGTAAATATTATAAATGAATATTTTTAAATATATTTATAATTATTTATTTATATCTATTGATTTATAATAATATTTATATTTATATCATTATGTATATTTATATAATTATTTATATTTAATAAATATATATATATAGTAAATATAGTAAATATATTAATTTATAATATATTTTTTTTTATAATTTTAAAATTATAAATTTCATTATATCATTATATATAGTTTTATAATTATATTTATAAATATAATATAAATATAAATATAATCATTATTTAAATATATTTATTATAATTTTGTAATTATTTAAATTTATGATTATTTATTTATAAATATATGAATACAACTTTAAAAAAATTATATTTATATATTTATATATTTATATATATACGTATAGCACGTAGTGTGTAGCTTAGTGTAGCTGCCCCTAGAGGTCTTGGTGGGGTATCAATTTTGAGTCTCATCGACTACATCCCCACATTTTATGTTGCCTACTTTTGTTTGTAATGTAGCCCATTTCCCTGAATAAGCCAATAATTCAACCTCAACTTATATATATATATATATATATTATAAATATACATAGAAATATAAATATGGTATATCCATTAATTAATTAAATATACTATATTTTTATAATTATTTAAATATATATAATTTTTCATTTATAATTTTATAAATACTTCTTTAAAAAATAATATTTATTTATTTATAATATTTATAAATATATAAATTTATAAATATAGTAAATATATATTTATAAATATATTTGTTTATAAATATTTGATTATAAATATATTCTTAACATTATTAATGAATATATAATCTTGAATAAATGCATTGTTAAAATCAGTTAAATTGATTAATTAAAAATGAGTACAATTTAAAAATATTGAAAAACATGATATGTTTTATTAAATAAATACAAATTATTAAATGAATATGGATATATATATATAAGTAAAAATTAATACATATTGATGATACTAAAACATATTAAATAAATAAATATAAATAAATAATAGAAACCGATTAAATTCCAGACTAAAATTAAAAATATATTAAAAATAAATAAATAATAACTAACTGTAATAATATTCAAATTAATATAATAAAATTTAATGACTAAAAACATAAGATATTAATTGTATCATGTTATAATGAAATTCTAAAATATACTCAAATTTGAATAAATTTTAAAAACAATAGGTGTATGTGTTTGTATATAAAATTTCATTAATTCTGTAAATATTTTTTTTGTGTGAAATTGATATTAAAAAACATTAATTACATAAATGAACTATAAATCAAAGTAACACAAGTTTGAAATATGTTAAATTGAATAATCAAACAATATTAAAAATGAATAATAAATTAATATGTTTTTAAATATTACATTTTATTAATTATATATATTTTATATAATATTACTCATTATTATTTAAAATATATACATATATATTACCCTTATTCATTTTTGTTAATAATTGTATCACTAATAAATTTTTATATAAATTTATTATGTATTCATTTTTAATTTTTTTATTCAATTATTAAAATTTATTCATTCCTAGTATTGTTTAATTATATCAGTTTATTCATTTTATAAATCTGTATTTATTATATTTTATTTAATAATATTTATAATCTATATATTTTTATATTAAATTTATTCATTTTTATATATAATTATTTAATTAATAAAATGGTTAATATTTTCCTTAATTTTTATTTTTTTTATTTTTATTTGTTTATTTAATTTTTTTCATTATATATATATTTAATATATATTATTTATTAATTTATATTATATATATATATTCAATTTATATTTTTTATCAATAATTATATAATTATTATAATTGTTTATATTTATTAAATTATTATTTATTTAAATATTTAATTTTTATAGACCATTATCAATGCTAAAAAAGAGATGATACAGTCTACATTTATCAATGATAAAAAATAAAGCATTGAATAAGATTACCCTTTATCAGTGCTAAAAAAACACTAATAAAGGTCACCTTTATCAGCACATTTTTCTAGCTCTGATAAATTCAAGTTATTTTAAAGGTCTGATTTGTTGTATTTTTTATAAAAAAAAATATTTTTTCCTTAATAAATATGTTTTTTTATTTTTAAATAATAAAATTCAATATGAAAAGAATATTTTCCTCAAGAAATGTTTCAGCGATCTTTTAAAGGAACTATTCATCTCTGATAAAATAATTTATTATTACTTAGGCTTCACCGAGGATATTATCCAATGATAGAAAATTTATTCTTTCTCTCGACGGTATAAAATTATAATGATGAAATACAAAATGAAATTATTTCCCATTTCCAAGGGTTATGTTATTATGATTATTTTTATGATCTTATGGAATCCATATAAATTGAAATATGATTATGTATTTCACAAGTCTATACTTTTGTATCCCTCTAATTCATTGGGTAACTAATAATGTTCTATTAGATAATAGGATGAACAAGATTTTTTCCCAAGACTAAACTAAGAGGGTGCATGGGATATTATCCCAAGAAAAAAATAATAGGTTATACAAGAGTCTATCCCATGCCCAGAAGAGGGTACAAGGGATGTTTTCCAAATCCCTAAAGATGGTAGACCAGAGGTTTTCCCACACCCAAAGTAGATACATGAGTGGTTATCCTAAGCCTAATATGTTATGAATGTATTGGTTTGTATCATTGACAAAATATTTATATGAATATGATTATTTAGCACATTATGACATGATATTATAGAAATTCTATGTTTTTTAGGGGGCATGTCCATTGATACCTTTATGATTTATGTATTATTAATTTACAAGATTTTTTACATTACTCGTGTTTATGTCTATGAATTTATTAGTATGATTTTAAAATTCTAAAATCATGTTCTTTTTCAAGTTATTCTCATTATATGTCTCAATGATCATTGATATCTCTCTTGATTACCCATTCTGAGCATCTAATTTAAATTGTTATTATGTATTCCATTCCACATGTTGTGTAACAAATATATAAGTATGACCTTTCTGAGAAGGTTTATACTTATTTAGAACTATGTAGAATATAATGTATATCTCTCATGAACAATTTGTTAATGTATCAATGTTTCCAAATACACAAAACCTTTATAGTTTAATCATTGATCGTAATTTTATGTAATTAAAATTAATCTATTAAAATGTAATATCTATATATGAAAATTATGGGTTAGTATATTTGGAATCAAATCAAGGATTAATAATATTTTTAAAGTAGGACGAGAAAACAATTGTGAGAACCCTTATGATAATCCTATATATTAGAGAATGTCCTTTATAATGGTAAAAAAGTGTGGTTTTCTGAGAACAATATCCTTGTTTGGATACTATTCATGGACGTAGATTTGGAACAAATTAATAAATGTTTAATAACTGAAAAATTAGTTAGTATAATATATCTCAACAATCATTCCAGTTCACGGTAAGTGTTCCCTTACTTCCCACATCATTTGAAACTACTGTGGGATATTATTGGGTTATGTTACATTTTATTTATGGTCTATCATGAATTATTGGAATACATGATGATGATGGATCACCAAGGTTAAACCTAATGTTTCATATATTTAAAATACTATGTATTTATTTATACAACATATAAATTATTTTACAAGCCTGGATTGTTTCCCACTATGATTACTATTTCTTGCAGTATTATTTATCAATTTAGTCAATGGATAGAACCCAAAGGATCCATGCTAATGACGAATGTGATATAAAATGAATATATTTTTCATTGAGAAAACTATTTTCATGGGAGAAAAAATGAAAAATATCATTGATATGATTTCTTATCATTCTCAATCCAAGAATCATGTTTATCTTGTAAATTTTTAAAGGAGGGAGGAATTCTCAGTTGAGTCCTTTATGAGGAAATATCATACTACTTTTAGTGGATATTTTAGGAAACTAGCTATGGATAAATGGGTAAATACCAATTAAATAAAATTTTCTGTTCTCTAGTGTTTAATGTATGAAAAAAAATATTTTCAATCACTATCATTTGGAATGGGAGGAGGATTAATAAAAAAATAACATTAAGAACACAAGGAAATATGATGAAATTGACTCGATGGAATGAGATGAGTTTATAATGTTATTTTTCAAATAGTATATTCTTAATAATATTTTTTAGAAATTGTGAAAGGAATTAATTGAGCTATTGATGAAGGGTGATGAATCAATTATAACATATGAACAAATTTTTATAAGACTTGTGAGGAATACTTCATTTATTCTAATTAAACCAGGGACATAATTAGTTATGCAGAAACAATTTTATATACTACAAATGTAGAAACATATATTATATTTACCCATAAATATAATGGTAATGATTATCCAAGAATGGCGGAAATGAATGAAATTTATAAGAATAATAAATAAAGGTAAGAATATGAGCCTTCAATTATGATCAAAGTGTGTTAGATGACATGGTGAAACTTTTATTAAGGGAGATAGAAATTGATATATATTTGGAAGGGAAGGTTATCAGGAAATAAATTGAAAAAAATAATAGGATGATGTTTTCTAATGATAGAGGAAAAGAACATAAAAATTACCCAATGAAAATAAAATGTTTTTAATGAAAGGAGTATGTGAATTATAAAAACATGTTCTAAAATTTGAATTCTAATGAAAATGATTGATGTCATCATCCTCGTAAACCTTAATAAAATATATATCTCTTGTGATCATTATTGTTGAAGATTAGTACGATAATGATATCTTGGAAGGTATACTTACAATCTAATGTAGAGAAGATAATGTGTTGTGTGATTCATGATCTACCCAATCATTTATATATGGAAATATTTCTATTGGTATCCCAATACCATACCAATGATTTTATTTTAAATTACCATTTAAAATGTCTAATTCTATGAAGATAAATTCTCAATAATATGATTGTTCTCTAGGTGATGTTTTTGGGAATGTAATTCCGATAAATATTATTATTCTCCCTATAGTTGACTTTGATATTATATTATGCATGTATTGAATTATATTACATAAATAGAAAATAAATTTCCAATGAATGAAATTCTTGATTGATATTCCAAACCAATTTATTATCATCTATCAGGGCGATGTTAAATATTAACATCACATGTAAATCAATGCCAATTTATGGGTCTTCATTTCTATTGAAAAAGTTTGTTTATCTCATATGGTTGGAGAGAAACTCAAAATTTATTATATTCATATTGAGTGGGATATTTAGGATGTCTTTATAGAATAGGTTCCTAGTAGTTCACAAAGTCATAATGTTGGGTTCTCAATAGAACTCATACCTATTAATATATTTATTTCAAAAACTCAATATTTAATAGTCTCAATTTATTTTATGTATTTGAAGAAGAAAATATATGAGAATCATGACGTGGGATTAATTTAGAAATGGTCATCATCTTATTATGGACCTATTAATTTTTTAGAGGACTAACTAATCAATGTGACTCTATATTGATTATCAAGATTATAAAAAGTGTATTATCAATAACATGTTTCCAATACAATATATTAATGCTTTTATTGATCATATGCATGGATTTCAATGCATTCCTAATATTGAACATCTTTATGGATAACATAAATTGAGTGTTAATAAGGTTCATATATCTAAGAATCAATTACAATCAATGTATAGATAATATGATTTTTTTATTCAATTGGGTCTTACAAATCCACCCTTTATAAACATGGATTTAATGAATATATTCATTAAATATCATCATGATTAGTTCATTATAGTATTTATAGATGATATTATTATATATTCAAATATAATCCAATAGCATGAATATCATTTAAATATTTTATTAAATTCCATAAAAAGGAGAATATTTATGAAAAATTTAAGAAATGGGAATTTTAGAGAAAAAAAGATTCATTTTGGGTTATATAATCTCATTCAACAGTATATTTTCTTGTCTATGAATGATTAAATTTATTAAATGTTTCCATACACCATCCACTATGATTTAGAAAGACATTTTTCTTATTTTTCCAAGATATTATTGATAATTTGTGAATAATTTCTCTTGAACACCTAATTCACTTATCATGTTAACTCAGAAGTAAGCCATGTTTCTTGGGATAAATGAATGTGATAAAATTTAACAGATCTAAAGCGATGGATTTTTATCTCATATGTGTGTTCATTACACTATAATGGATAAGGTTATATGATCTGTTGTGATATATCCAAAAAAAGATATTGATGATTCCTCATGTTGAGTGATATAATAATATCTTATGCCTTATTCCAATGAATGGTTCCTTAGTAAAATTACTGAACAAATTATTTGGAGTTAGATATAGCAATTTCTAAATTAGTGATATAAATACAATATAATTATATAGAATCATGTCCTATCTATACTAATAACAAAATTAACATATATATTAAAATATAAAGATTCAAATATGAAATAGATAAGATCATTGGTATTGATTAATGATGGTGACTAATCAATATATTATCACCTTAGAAAAGTGAGCAAGGTGGGAGTTTCTCTCAATCGAAATTATCGTGTTATCTTTTATTTGAAGAGGATAATAAATGATCCAATAAATTTTCATTTTAAATGGATGGATTTGGATATCTTGATCAAAGGGGAGAAATATTTTGATTCTCTAAAGTGTTTTGAAAAATATATCAATGTGATAATTAATAATGTTTTAAAGGAATATGTGGAACTACATAAGAATCATGGAAATATTTTTAGTGCATCCTTTATTGTGATAGAATAGTACTTTCAAGGAACTCTATATGTGTTCCTTCCATACCATTTTTGAAGAATGAGATATTGGATAAGCATCACAGTTCATCATTCACTATTCAACATATAATTACAAATATTTTTAGATATTGGAAGGGTATTTTGGGTTGGACAATATCAAGATAGATATTGAAATGTTTGTATCTTGTTTCTTAGTATTTAATCATTTTACGGATGAGAGATATAAATTTAATGGGTTATTACAACCATTACCTATACAGAATGGTAATGAGAAATTTTTTTTCAAACTCCCCAAAACATAAAAATGCTCTTATTCTATATTTTTACTCAATATCATAATAAATTTATCACACTTTATTGATATTAGAGAATATTTCTCCATTTTCCAGCTTGTAAGAATATACATTAAATAAGTGGTAAGGTTTCATGGGGTAATGCATTATATTCTATGGAATTGCGATATGAGGCTTACCTAAATGTTATGGAAAATTAGTTATAAGGATCTTGATATAAAGTTGAGCTTAAATACTTCTTATCATCATCAGACAAATGGCCAGTCTGTGAGAACCATTTAACAGTTGGTTAATATGCTACCATTTTCTTCTTTGAAAGGACACCCGTTATCAATTTTATTTATTCTAAATTTAGATAAATATATTTAAAATAGTCTTTAATATTCTTATAAAAACATTTATACACTCAATTTATACATTCTAATATTCATGAAAGACCATTTCAGTGTCTATAAGAAATGATGTTATGGTGGGATCTTAGAGAAGAGGTAATTGATTTAAAATAACTCTTTTAATTTATATCATTTTTTATATCCTACAAATATATGTTATTCATCGTTAAATATTATATTTAGTATCCTAAATATTGTAAAATTTTATTATTACTATTTAACTACCCTTATATATTTTCTCTTTTTCATCAAATGGGACGTGAAAGTATCACTCCTTCGTATGGACGGACTACCAACTTCACATTGAGATACAACACATTTTACATCACCATAATTCAAGGCTGGGTATTATTATGTGTTTAATATTTTCGAATTATATGAATTAAATTATTATTATTATGGAAATATTATGTCTTATCTACCTTCTTACCTTCCAATTCATTATAAAATGATAATGTCGCTCGTACAAACATGTAGACTACCAACTAAATGAAGAGATGTTATTATTTTCTCAAGTACACATTTAATATATGTTAATAAAGATATATTTAATAAATATATGATATAAAAATGATCTTATCATGTTGAATTATAATTTACATTTCTTTTGTTCTATCTGTCCAAAAGTGAAAAATAGTATTAATTCATCATCTACATAAACAATTTAATTAAATTATTCTATATGTACTTTTTATCAGTGACTAAAAATTTAAATATAATATATATATATATGATATTAATTACATGATTACAAAATTTTAGATTGTGGAAACATGATAAATGTATAATGACTAGACCTACTGAAATAAAATTCTGAAGAAAAATAGAAAAAAATAACCACTTGGAAAATATTATTTTAATAAAGAATCTCTAATAAATAGGTTTTGAAATTATATAAGAGGATTATTATGATATTACAAGTATGAACATGATTTTTTTATTGAAATATATTAAATTTAAATTAATTATAAATGAGTTTACAATGATTTCAAAGAATACCAAACTCGGGTAAGGGTTTTATGTTATAATCAAAATCATTACAATAATTTTTTTTATAATGATGAAATTTCATATCATACCTTATAATAATATATTTAATTTTCTTCCCCTAGATATATTTTTGATGATTACTTGTTTGTATTCATCTGACTATCTTTCAGTATTCATGTGTCAAAATGAATAATTTTACTTGATTACCAACATTGTTTCTCTCTTCGGTCTAGAATCCCTTTTGTTCCATTTTTATATTATCTAAATATGTTATGAAGAATTTTATTTATATATTTTTTATGAATTTATAATGAAATTTATAATCAAATTTATATCCATGATTTACCTGTCACAGAATTTTTTAAGAGGAATCATCTTATCATTTTATAAATGAGGTACTTATATCTCTTTTAAAAAATTAGAAAGGAATATTTGTTTTAACAAAAATGGTATGAATGTAATTTCATATCTTCATGGTTGTTAAATGAGACTCCTTTTTTATATTCCATGTCTCTTCATACAAATAGTATTTAATTAATATTTGGTATTTTTTTTATTCAAAATATGTGATTTCAAATTGAAAAGGGTATTTTCCTCATGATATTACAACAACAATTGAAATAAATTTTTCAACTATGATAACATCATCTGATGTTACTCGCCAGATTTATTCTTTATCTGGATGGTTTATGGTTATAATGATGACATATCAAGGAAACCCATTTTATTTTACAATGGTTAGGTTACGATTAATGATTTTATGATCTAGTGTTACATCAATGAATGGATTTATGATTATGTGATAGGTTGACCGAGAATTATATATCCCTCCATATCAATTGGGTATATTTTAATGTTATGTGATTTCAAAGAATACATGGTAGAAATAATAGGTCCAAACAATTGGGGTACACATGAGGTTATCCCATGACTGGAATAAGAGGATATATGGTCGGTTATCTGAATCGCTTAATAGAGTACAAGGGAGGTTATCCTAAGAATTATAGAGGGTATATGTGAGGTTATCCCATTTACAAAGGAGGTAAGTAAGTGTTTATACCAATAGAAACATGTTATGCTTTTCATGGTTGATATCCTTAAATATGATTTCTATGATTATGATTATGACTATTGGGACCTAGACCAATGTGGCCCAAACCCCAACTACCCCAATCTCGTGACCAATAGGTATAGTGATGTAAAATAGCACTGAGTAGGCTTGTCACACACATGTGAGGAATCAAAATAAATTACACACACACATCTCGATTCCCATAAAATAAAGAAATGTTAAACAATAATGAATGAATACATATATTATCCCACAATCAATTTATGAAAAATATTACTGAAAGCGATTAAGTGTCCAAATACCATCCCAACCAAAAACATTAGAGAGTCCAACCATCTCAAAAGTTTGGGACTAATATCAAATTAAATCACCCAGATAATGTTCTTTTGTTTATCCCAAACTATTCTATACTAACTCCTTGTCCTCCTAAGAAATCACTAAATGGGTCTTCATTTTCATCAAACACGATATGTGTGACTATAGCCCATGCATGGTGATTATAACAATAAATAGTAGTAAACCTTCAAGAAACTAAACATTAAGCATAATAAATATATATTTTATAATAAGGACATATAATTCAATGGAAAAAAACCTAGATATACTCTAGAAGGACACCACACCTTCAGGTGGTCTCAACAAAACATACACCCACAAGATTTTTCTAGAAGCTTTTACGAAATGATCATTCTAGTAAACCCAATATATGGTCCATGATTTCACTATATAAACTCATACAAGTGTTAAATATTGTTGGGACCCAAAAAAATACTAACTTGTCTCTGAAGACCTTGATACTCAAATAGGGGATCACACCCATGACCGATGTGGGACACCACAAACCCAATCTAGATTAACCCACTATATAAAGGATCATATGGAAAAGTTACCAAAAACCCTACTACAAAACACCATAGATAAAGGATAAAAACCCCATTAATATAGCTTATACTAATTCCATGAACCCCACATAGGTTATATGAAGGATGATTGAGGTTCGCAGTCTGGTCTCATAGAGGGAGACTACAAACTCTATCAAAGAATCATCCTTCTGTGGAGATAAGAATCACTATATGTGGATATAATTACACAATGTACCCTTGATAGTATATACCAAGGGAACATAATAGTACATTAATATTCCTAAATTAAGAAATGAAGGGCTCCAAAAACCCTCAAAGAGCATACAACACATGTACTGGGTAGTACAAAACATGTTAATCCCACCCTTGGTCTGCCAAGTCTCAAAATAAAAGGCTTGTATGTAAGTATATATGGAATGTAGAGGTCTATCGGCTCAAAACCCATTCGCTAAATCGATTTCCATGTACTTTTGGCTATGCCTATGTACCGACCTATGTACACATGGTTGTGCCTGTGTACACCTAGTTTTTTCCTAGTACATGGCTCTACCCATGTACTCTTGAATTGTATGTGTACCCTCACATTCCCATTCCCATGTAACATCATTTATATTCCTATAATATATCATGGATATAATGGAATGTGACATATATCACAAGGTGTGTGATAATGTTTCATATATGAAAACCCTAGAACAGAAACAGTGGTCCCACAAAACATGTATCTTTAGATTACCCATCGTGTAAAGAGAGATTTTATAGAACTTGAGGATATTTTATAGATATAAAACACCACTTATTATCCCTTAATTATAGCCCATGAATCATTGATCTGAGGTCATCTGTCCCCCTCCATCACCTATCGATTGGATCTGAGCTTTGATATTCTGAGAAACACACCCTCGAGTCATTCCTTCACCACAACACACCATAGTCAATCATTCTATCGAGAGGAAAGGAATCCCCCGTTAATGTTCCCACAACATTCTACCTATAATCTAAATCCATCTTCATCACACATCGGTCAAGAACCACACCCATAGTAAGGATCTATTTTTATGAATAATGGTCGCACGACGATCATATAACAAGTTTTCAATGAGCCGCGGGCCAACGAAATATCCAATGATGAATATGAAAATAAATGGGGGATAAATACCCAAACCAAAAACATGAGGAAACACCCATATAATTTTTTATGCTTAAAAATTGATCTTTTATCAAAGAATTTGATGAATGATGAGGGAAATAAATAACAATAAAATAAATAGACCACGAATAAAAGAAAAATTCGATGCATGAATAAATAATTTTATTTGGAATTGGTCTATGTTAGACCTAGATAAAATAATGGGTTTAAAAAATCATCCTACCTAGAGTTTAAATTGATCAATAGTGATGAATGATCAGGTGTTTCTGTCATTGGAATGATCCTTGAACATTGTTGGTGCAGGATCCTTAATCTAATATCGATCTAATGGCTTCCTCCGACGATCCTCTTATGAATATTGTCTAACTTATCTTATAAATATCTATTTTATGTGGATAACCCTAGGGATTGAGTCATTTCTCAGTTTTTGTTGAATATTTTAGGTCGCTGCATCAAGTAAAAAATTAAATAGATTAATTAAATTCGTTTATTTTTTTATGCCAGTGATATCAATATATTGTAATTCCTAACATAGATTAAGATTATGTAAATCATAGGGTAAATTATAAATTTTTAACTCAACCGAAGCCTCATATTTATGATCTTAGTAGCTAATTAAGAGTTATTCAATTTTTTCATGAACAATTATTGCAAATGACATTAATATTTTTCAAATATTATTTATGGGCTCTTAAATCCTCCAAATATCCGACTATATCAAAACATACATCTGGAAATTATCTATATAATATTCTAAATCAATTAATTAATAAATTATGGTTATTAGATTCTCCCCATATTCGGTTTTTATCCGGAAAATAGAAAACCCTAATCAGATTGATGTGGGTTTTGAGCATGCATCTGGGTCCCCAACTCATAGTTTCCCTCCTAAATATTGCCCTTCCACCACTAGAAACACACTAAAAGAATAAAATACATGTAAATCATCCTCCAATAAAAATCCTTGATATCCACTGGGTTATAAGAAAAGTCATCCTAATCCATGATATCCATCTCACCCTAGTCGATAACATTTAGTGGGTCATGTACACACATCCTCAGCTATGACACATGTAATAAGTCATGTACCTATTCTAACATCAGAGGTAGAGATAAGAGGTATTACACCTCCCAAACTATACAAAATATCAGTTAATTGACAATGAATAAAAGATATATCTTTCCAACACATCCAAAAATCTACAATCACAATCGAGGTGAAACCCTCTAGAACACTGAGTATCCATACCCGAAGTTTAGAGTCCTCCATCATCATTCAAAATTAGAAACACGAAGTCTCTATGATTTCCTTATTCACCCATGGATTATCGGGACCATCTATATCAAATATCACACCATATTTGTACCCATGAGTATAGACTCTTTTGGATCTGTTCAACAAAGTGGTGACCTGTATCGTTCCGAGTAAAAGGACTCGAATAGTTTCTTTTCAATAGTTGAATGGTAGCTCTTGTGGAATGGAAACTCCAATAGGCATAGGTGATCCTCAAAACAATGTAAAAAATATGAATTGTAATCCTGAATCATTTAGTAAATGACAATGATACTTTTCTCTATCTAGACATCAATTTGGGGATGAAACATCATGCTTAAACACAGCTGAGCCCAGAGGGCCTCCCTCAATCCATTACATAATCACGACATGAAGTGAGCCTCACAGTCTGAAATTATCATCGAGGGAACTCCATAGAGCAGTATTATCTCTTTCATGTACAAGGGTATGATTCTCTGTACTGAACTTTTCTCCTGAATATATATGAAGTGGTCTGACTTGGTGAGTCAGTCTATGATCACAAAGTTGGAATCTTTTTCTAAAGGCATATATGGTAACCCCATAATGAATTATATAAATATCCCATCACTATTAGATTATGGAACCTGAAGTGGTTGATCTAATCTCAGTGGGACCTAGTGCCCACCCATCACATGCTGAAATGTGAGGTATTAAGAGACAAACTCAAAAACAAACCACTTCATTCCTGACCAATAAAACCTACATTAGAGGTCCTAATACATATTTTACATGGTTTGATGTACCACCAATGGGGATATATGAAGCTCCATAATAAGGATTAAAATATTAAAATAGTTGTCCCAACTATCCAATTCCATGGGAAACTACCATTGGAAAGACCATGGTTTTGCAAAGACCACTACTGAGGTTTTCTCAAAAATTAATAATAAATCCCTCATTTTTTAGATAAAGACCCACCGATTACTTCATTTAATTTCATTAAAAATATATTCACCATGATTTTATAATAGTTTAACCTCAAAATTATTCCTTTCAAGGAGTCCTCAATCCCCCGAGGTCCTAGCCTTTGAGTTTATGAGTCACTCTTCAAGGCAAAGGGAAATCTCAGCTCTCTTTTCCTTTGAATTTCTTTTTATGTTGTATGTCTTTCGAATTTACATAGGATGCTCTTCTATAAATTTTATTCTATACCTTTAATATATTAATATTCTTTTACAAATGTGAAACCCTTTTCCCCTCTCTTTTTAATGTTTTATAAAACCATGTTTTATACCCATTATGTTTCTGATTTTACTTCTCATAATTTCTCCCTTTTTCTCAAGAATTTTTTTTTTCTGAATACCCAAAAATATTTATTATCTATGGGTATTTACATAGATGTAAAAACAATCTATTTTTATTCTGGGATTAACATACATGAAATATACTTCCTTTCACCTGGGTTTAGAATGAAAAAAGTATCTTTTTTTAAGAACAATTTAAAACACCATGATTTTGATATGAAACTCATATATTTTATTATCTATGGATCATTTATGAGATGTTTTCTTATGATAAATCTACTTCACATGATATTTATGTCATATTAATTGTGTTCTCATATATCTAACCATTTCATTGGGTAGATAATTTAATCTCTAGATATGA
This sequence comes from Viscum album, assembly GCA_963277665.1. Taxonomy (NCBI): domain Eukaryota; kingdom Viridiplantae; phylum Streptophyta; class Magnoliopsida; order Santalales; family Viscaceae; genus Viscum; species Viscum album. The sequence goes on from OY728135.1 coordinate 1,002,276,653, forward strand.
CATTTTTTATGATGCCATAGAGAATAACCTTGGTAATTATGATGTATCACTTTGTGGATGGGCCTTAATGATATGGCTTATGAATGTCAAAATTAAATTTTGTATCAAGATATTATTATTTATTTTATTATATACCTCATTTTTATATGATCACTCCGGGTTTTATTCCTCTTTCTCACATTCTATGTGTTTCTCATTCCCTTGTAGGGTTTTATGGTCACTTCTTTCTATGATGTATATCCCTAGGTTATGAGATGCCATCATTGTACTTAACACAAACCTACGATGAATATTTCATGTTTACTATAAGAATAGTTTTATGTTCTACTGTAATATGTACCTAATTTCCATGATATTAAACATAAAATATCTTCCGAATTTCTAAACGATCCTCTATATTTTGTACAATGTTATGAAATGTTTATGTAATAAATGTTGGGATTACATAGTTGGTATAAAATGATGGTCTAGTTATTTGTAGAAATAAGGATTTGATAAAATTAGGGTGAAACATATAAAAAAGTTTAAGTATAGTAAAATTTCCAGGTATTTTGTTGAAATATTAAGTAAGTGGTTTCCAAGAAAACAAATCCCTGTCTGGATACCAAAATATGGATGTGGATTTGACACCGAAGTAACTTGGGGTAAAACCCGAATACTCCACTTTTATATAGGCTCGAATGGGATTAGGTACAACATAATGGACGTTTCTTCACTCCTTGTTTGACACTCTTAGGGGATATGTTTGGTTAGTGAGAATATTTTTATGAACAATTATGAAGGATTTATAGAAAATCTAATTATTGTTAAAGAAGAATATTTTTAAATCATGATGTTTTAAGACCTAAAATTACTTTATAATTATATGATTCAAAATAGTAACTAATTTCCAACAATAGAAAATTGTGAGGGCACAATTTCTTTAAGGGGGAAGAATGTGACAAGCCAAAAAATGTACTTCTTTTATTTATGAATCTCTTTCATCCCAATAACTTTTAATTATGCTTTATAATATAATCACATAGAATGAATATTTATTTCACATGAACATCATACATTATGCATAAATTTTTATTTATAAAACTATGAAAAACAATGTTATTTAAAAATTTAAGAATATTTTTTCTTAATAAAATATATGTTCAATTGAGGGAAATTTGATAAATTTATTTTTTAGACCCAAATTTTACTTCTATGAAATTATATTATTATTATTATAAATTAATGTATTATGAATAATGAATAATTTAATTAAATAGTATAATTTAAACACCCCCTTTTAAATGTAAACTATTATATAATTTTATTTTTTATGTGTCATATTTTTCATTATGTAATTTCACTGTATAATTTTATATCCGCTATTAGTATTAATAACTAAGTATTTTTATATTTAAAAGATAAATTTATCATAATTAGATAATTATTTTTGTAATATAATCATTATTTTTTATTTTTAACTTTCAAAATTAATTTAAGGTGAATTTTTAGGATTTTTTTAGATGTTTTAATTTTTTTATGTATAGTGAAAATACTATATTTTTCATTTTAATAATTAATATAATTTAATTAATTTATTATCTGAAATGATTTTAAAAAAATGTATATACACTTTTGTGATCAATAAGATATTTAGAGTCTGGTAGTCTCAACTTAATTTTTTGTTGAATAATAATTTGGCCATTTAGAAAATTATTGTTATTCTTATAAATAGTAAAATGACTAATGAAACAGTAACCAAACCTAAGTAAGTATAAATATAATTTAGGTATATTAAAAGGTAATGCGATAAATTTATATCATAGTATAAGTTAATAGATATTTTACAAATTATTGATTATATATTAGTATTTTAATAAAAAAATAATTTTTTTATAGATTTATAATTAATATATTGATTTTGAAGAAAATTAACTTTCATAAAATAGAGTCATAAATTAATAATTTCTTTTCTTATGATTATAATTGAATTTAATGACACTATAGTAATTTTTAAATGTGTTATAAAATCAGTTATAATTTTTGAATTGGTATTTTTCAAGTAAATGAAGATTTTAAGCAAACATAAATTTATCATATTAATAAAATTATTTTCACAAAATGGATTTTATTTTTTAATTATACATATCAGAAAATGGTTAGTGTGGATTTTTAGGATTTTTCTGAAAGAGTTGAATTTTCTATGAATTGGAAACTTACAGTTTTAAGTTTTCGATATGTTTAATGATAATATTAATGATGTGATAATGATACAATAATTTTGTTAGACTCTTGAGGATTAAAATATGATTATAGGTGTCCCAAGTGATCAATACCATTCTCAAGACCATGTTTTTTCCAATACCACTACTGAGGTATCCTAAAAAATTAATAAAAATACTCCCTCAGTATTGCTGTAAATACCTCCCATTCCTTCATTTCCTTTAATTCCAAATTCATCCACCATTAATTTATGATATTCTTACCTCAGAATTAGGCCCCCAAGGTGTCTTAAAGCCCCCAACATCCCAACCTTCTATTTGAGGAGTCACTCTTCAAGGTAAGGGTAATATCAACCTTTTTTTTCCATCCAATTTTCTTTTTATGTGGTATGAATTTTGAATTTTTATACAAGGATATTCTTTCTATTTTATTCTATATTGTTACTATATTGATATTATTTTAATAATTAGAGAAAATTTTTCCCTTTCTATTTAGTTTTTTTATAAATCCATGTTTCATACCTGTTATGCTTCCAATTTCACTTCTCAAAATTTATCACTTTTTGTCATGAAATTATTTTATTTTCTATTGTAAATAACCAAATCTCTTTTTTATCTAGAGGTATTCATGTAGATTTAAAAGAAATATCTATTTTAATTCTGGTATTAATATTCCTGAAACCCCAATTCCATTTTTGTGGGTTTAAAATAACAAAAGGATCTTATTTTAAGAACTTTCTGAAGTGCCATGATTTTTATACGAATCCCTTTTCTCTTATTCTACATCAGTTATTTATGATTTGTATTATTATAATCTATGTATCTCACATGTTATTTAATAAATATTTAGTGTGGTCCCTAATATCACTCTAATGCATTGGGTAAATAATTTAATCTCTGGAAATGATATGTATTACGATGCCTTGGTGAAGAAGCTCAGAAATTATTATTTATGATAGTTTGGGGATGGAACTTGGTGATATGATTTTGAATATAAAAATTAAATGTTGTATCCACATTTAAATGTTATGATTCATGTTCTTTTTTTTTATAATATGACTCACTTTCTTAAGATCATTCCGGGTTATGTTCCTTTTGTTCACATTCTAAGTGTTTCTTTTCACCTTGTTGGGCTTTATGATCACCCCTTTCTATGATATATGTCCCCAGGTTTTGAGATGCAATAATTTTACATCGGATGAACCTATGATTAATCCTTTAATGTGAAATAGAATAATTTTTTTTTTGTTATAATGTAATCTATACCTAATTTAGAAGACAATAATCCTAAAATATTGTCTGCATTTCGTAAAAATCATGTATATTTTACAATGTTATGAAAAGATTATGTAATAAAAGGAAGGATTTCATTTAAAATACCTATAAACAAACACACGTCTCTAAGATAGTACAATTTTGATATATAAAAAAAATTCAAACCAATACCTCCATATACATATAGTCCCACATTCATAATACACCAATAAAGTATTGAAATCGATAAAGGAGAAAAATAAAAGACCAAAAAAATAGAGAGTCTAACCTACTCATATAGTGGGGGTAAATATCAAATTAAAACACATGAGAAACACCTTAGTCTATCTATCCCAATATATGATACACTATCTCATTGTCCTCATAGGACACCGTTAAATGGACATCATCTACATAAGACATGATATGTTTGGGAAGATAACATGATGGTTTGAGTATTAAAATACCTTATAGAGAACCCATAAAACACTAAAAACATAGCATTAAGAATAGTCCACTCAAATTAAGGATATACTAATTAAATGATAATCCTAGATATTCATAACAAGGTCCCCATGCCTTGAGGTGGTCTCAACTAAATTTATAGCCACGATATTTTACTTTATGCTTCTAGGTGAAGCTCATTCTAGGAAAACCCACTCCACAAGACATGATATCCCAAAAGACACAAATTAATGAGGTCAATATTGGGGGTTCCATCCCAAAAAAACTCACTAGTCTTTTAAGACCTTGATAAATTGATAGGGGATCACACCCATGAAGATTAGGGGACTCCACAGACCCAATTTAGATGATCCCATTATTTTGGGGATCATATTCCAATGTTAACATAAACCATAATAGAATATACTTCAAGATGGAGAATCAAAATCTTGTTTATAGAGGTCATGTGGATTCCACAAAACCCACATAGGGTATAAGAAATAATGATAGATTATCACTATTTTGTCTCAAGAAGGGACCCAATGAACTCTATATATGATTAATCCTCCACAGGGGATCACAATCTAGAGGTGTGGAAATAATTTTTCACTATACCGTAGAGGGGGTGGACCAAGGGAAAACACTAAACCAATAATAGTCTGAAATGAAAAACTGAGGTCTCCAAACACCATCACTAATATTACATGACATGTACTAGGGGTACGCGATGTGTCTACCCAACACATGGTATGACCTTGTGTCTCTGCCTCACATGACAAGAAAGCCTCAGAATATATGGCATGTGTGTATGTATACCCTGTGTGAAGAGGACAATCATCACCCTTTTCATGTCATCTATACCTTCCCATTTACTTTCATTTGTTCATGTGTACCAACCTATGTACACCAAGCAATTACCATGTACAGATTGTCCTGTCTTAGTACATGGATATTCTTATGTACTCTAGCCATATCTGTGTACCCCATCCTACTAATTACCATGTAACCTATGAGGTAGCCACTGAGCCACCATGTAACAACCCGATACTTTTTCAATGAAAATTCCCTTCATAAAATTATGTCTTAAAATAACATGAATGCACAACATAATGAACTACTAAGTGATAAGTGACCTTTAAACATATGTTTGTCACTTCTGTGTTTGGAATTTTGAAAATACGACATACATGGTTGTGTTCAAGATGATTTTTGGAGTCCGATAGAACAAACTTGTTTTTTGGGTGAATAGTAACATAACGTTATGAATAGTAAAATGAATAGTAATATGACCCTTATGAATATTAAATAATAATATTATTCTATTTTCTTAAGGCAATAAGATAATGAGATCTTAATTAATTTTTCAATGAGAAATAAAACTAAGTGCACCTTTAAGATTGTTATTTTTCAAATTAACTATGAAATTATTTAAAAAATAAATTAATAATATTTAGAAAATTAATTTTGAAGAATGGAATTCATATTTTAATTCTACATGTCAAAAAATTATTACTGTAAATTTTTGGTATTTTTCTGAAAAACTCGAATTTTTGATGAATAGTGAAATACGGTAAAATAACGTATGTACAATTTAACAGTTAAATACACTATTCATGACATCACAAGTGATGAGAGACCACTTGGTTTGAGCTCACATGAACATATTACTATTAGGGGTCACATGAAACAATACTGATGGTTGTCTTGAGGAAAATAATAAAATAATGAATTAAATATTCAAAATTTACCCCTCCCCTCAACTATTAAAACCACCCTTCACAACCTCATTCCGTCACACCTCTCAATATCCAAGACTTCTCTAAACTCTGCCCAAACATCCACCATATTCCCTATCTCACGTCCAAGAGCTGATGGTATCATCAAAAGACCAAGCTTAGCATCCTTAAGGAGGATCTCAAGAGGTAATTTCTCTCCCTCTTATCCTTTAATTTCCTTTCATGTTCAAGTTCATTTCTTGATCTCTCCCCACCTAAATTCATCAAAATGGTATTGTAACACCATTATTATACATATAATATAATTTTATGATTCTAATGTGATATTATATCATTCAACAGCCTTCCCCTCATCCTTTTATTTTATTATAGATAACGTTGTTCGTGAGGTGTTAATTTATCAACTTCAAGAACGAAATGATTTCTTATTTGACTTCTACCTTCAGATCAGGTCATGAAACCATTTTTATGGATGAACCAGAATATTGTATTTGTATTACGTCCTTTTTAACATTAGGTAACTGAATTATGTACATATTTCTATTTTATAAATTAAAACAAGTTTGTTGTGATCGAACAACCGCAACAATTAACGCAAACAATCATCATTTAATTCTTATCTGATGATTGAACAACATGGATATAACATAATTAATTATAAGAACATTAAAACTCCTGTAATATCATTAATAAAATGTAATATTCGTTCTTTATGTTTACCCATGTTCTACCTGAACTTCAATTTAACAATACAAGTGAACCACTCATGAAAACCATAAAAACAAACATTCCCGAACAATGTTTTTAAACTATATAACTCATCCAAAGGCACATAAAATCACTTAATGGAACCATAATGAACCATATTATGTACACAAGGTTCTTTATTTCTAATTAATTAATATAATTTCATTATACATGACATTAAAGGGAAGGAAGCATTCAGATACAAGGTACGAGGAAATCTCGGACCCAATTTTCTTCTTTCGGGTTCTCCCTCTTTCACTCCATTTTGATATGGTTACTCCTTAAAGACCTTTTATTCATAATTATCTTACCTTCTCTAGGATATAAATTTATTCTAATGATGTTTATGTCAAAACAAATTTTTTCCAAAATAACCCTTCTTTTAAGAACTCAACTTTTACCACTCATTCATGGTTGATGTTTCTTGAATCAAGTATGTTGTTCCCTCTTTCTTTTGGGAACCAAAATCTAATGAATTTATTCTTATGATATGAAATACATTCCTTTACATGGGACAGTTATTTTCACTTTTTATATGTGTTCTATGTGGAAATCATGATAAGGATAATGTTATGATGTGATGGGTGTGCCTGGAATTATATAGTGCAATATGAATGTTTCAAAGTAACGGGTGCACCCGGAATTATAAAGCACTCCAATGAATTGGGTAAAGTGATTAATCTCATAAATTAATGTGAAATGATTTTTGAAAAAGATTATAGCCTGTTTCACAAGTATGTGTGGTAGTTAACCACTAAAACATGACGTTTCATTTTTATGCATTGGCACATTTTAAGTCTTTTATTTTTGTTCCTCTCATATTCAAGATTTCTTTACCTATGTCATTATTATTCTCACCCCATGTTATATTCTTCTTATATATACTCTAAATGGTCTTTTAGATCACCCCTTTTTAATTTATATCCTTATGTGGCTACATATACTAAGGAGAGGACAAGTGACAATAAGAATCTAGAGAAGAATAAAGTAAATAAATGTTTATGGTTGATGTTGTAATTGCTATTTATGGTACTTATATTCCCAAGACACTAAACCATTGGATCATCTATATGTAATACTATTATGTTTTTTACCTTTAAAATTATGTAATAGTAATGTAAGAAAGAGTCGGTATGCTATAGTTGGGGTTAGAGGAATGGTTTAGTTAATTTGGGAATTAGGATTAGTGAACCATATAGAAAACTTCTAGCATGAGACTAAGTAAAAGTAGGCACACAAGAAAATATACATATGGATCCCATATGTTATGTTTTTGAATAAATGGTTTAAATGAATAAGTTATTCACAACCTTTTTACTTATGTTTTGTTCTAACCTTTTCTATTTTAGAAAATCGTGGGAACCAGGAGAAATCAGGCCAACAACTCGTGTGAGGTCTAATTCAACGATTTCCCGAATGACATCCCCAATGATTTGGGAGGTGGAGTTCAAAAATTCATGGTGATGCTTACCCAATTATATCAGGTTATGAACAATAACCATAATAATGGGTAAATTCCTCCTACACCAAAGAGGGAGCAACTAGCAATCGAATGTTTTATAAGGCAATGACCACCGATGTTTAGTGGATGTTCTGATCCACTAGTTGCGGAAAAGTTGGTTAACTCCATGGAGAAGATCTTTTCTATTCTTCATTGTTCTGAGATAGAGAAGGTTACCCTAGCTGTTTATCATCTAGATGGATAATCTGATCAATGGTGGGATTTGATTAAGAACACCAAGCCAAGGGAGGAAATTGGAGAGATGGAATGTGAAGACTTTAAGATAATGTTTCTTAATAAGTATTTTCCACGAACTATTATTATGAAGATAGAGAGAGGATTTATAGAGCTCAATCAAAATGAAGGATAATCTATTACAACCTATGAAGTTAATTTCACAAGTCTTGCAATGTATGATTCAGGTTTTGTTATCAACAATGATAGAAAAATTGATATATTATTTATTGGATTAAAACAACACCTTCAAAAGGCTCTTGCAATTCAAGACATTGGGAGTTATGCAGAAGTTGTTCTATGTGCTCTCAAAGTGGAGATGGAGTTTGGAGAATAGTCCCATGGCTATGGTGATAAGAAAATAAAGATGGAGTTTCAAGTTGTTGGATCTAATGATAAAGGTGGGAAGAAAAATCAACGACCCACATGCCAAAAATGTGAGACGTTGCACCATGGGAACTCCCTGAAAGGGACAGAAAAGTGCTTCAAGTGTGGGAAAGAAGGAAACCATTCCCAAGAGTTTAGAAAAGACACGAAAAGGATGGAGAATGTAGCCAATGAAAGGAGAGAACCACTCATGGTTCAATTCTACAACTGTAGGGAGTTGGGGTACTATGCAAACCAGTGATTTACAGCCCCGTGGCTATGGCTAGAGCCTCCGCCTATAATGCAATGCTTGGAAGGGGTAATATTCCTTGGCATATCTCATACACCATTAGAAAATGAAACACATTCAGGGGTAGAAATATGATGGTGTCTCACACATGGAAGGAGGGGAATATGGTGGCGGATTATCTGGCATCCACGGCTTCCTCAGATCAGAGGATATTATATTTCCTTTTCTTGGGTGCGTTTCCTAAGGAGGGGATGAAATTTGTGGCCAATGATGCTATGGGTTTGCATTGCTTTCGACCACCTTGATGTGTTTTTTGTGTTACATTTGTACAATGGATTTTATTCCAATAAAAATGGTAGTTTTCCATCTTGAGGGTAATCGACGTCAGCAACCACCAAAGCCAAAGGAATAAGAGAAGGATTATGCCATTACTACTATGGAGGTGGAACATGATAAAGAAGTCATACAAGGTGCACATCCTATTAAATAAATAATGGAAAATGTCCTATTCGATTCTGGTTCTATGCATTCTTTAATATCTTGAATGTTTGCTAGAACTATAGAATCGAAGCCCCAAAACCTTGAAGTAGAGATATATGTAAAAACACCAAGTTGTGCGATCATTGCAACCCAAGTGTTTGACTCTTCTCCTGTTGGCGTATTTGGGAAGACTATCTTGGAGAATCTCGTAATAGTTCCCTTGGTGTAATTTGATGCTATAATGGGAATGGATTGGCTCTCATTATATAGAGCACATATCAACTATCAGGAAAAGGAAATATCTTTTCATATTCAGAACCATCCCATGCTCTTCTACAAATGCAACGAAGATCATGAATCTCCTTTGAAAAATCCTTCAACAGTGTGGGTGTTGATTCCCTATCAAGAATCACACCTTTACCAAATGGATGAGTTGAAGCAAAGTGCCAACCATGAGGAAATTCCCATTGTGTGGGAATATGGTGATGTATTTCCCAAAGAGTTACCCGAAATTCCCCCAGATTGTGAGGTAGAGTTCTCAATTGAACTCATACCCGGAGCTAATCCTATCTCGAAGTGTCCCTATAGGATGGATCCTATCGAACTAGAGGAGTAAAAGAAGCAGCTACAAGAGTATCTGAACAAAGGGTTCATATGCCCTAGTGCATCACCTTGGGGTGCACCAATGCTTTTTATGAAGAAGAAGGATTGAACAATCCGATTTTGTGTTGATTATCGAGAACTCAACAAGATCACCATAAAGAACAAGTATCCTCTTCCAAGGATTGATGACTTGTTCGATCAGTTAATATGAGCTCAATAATTCTCAAAGGTGGATTTTCGTTCAGGATATCATCAGGTAAAGGTGACGAAAGAAGATATTTAGAAGACTGCCTTCTGTACAAGGTATGGGCACTATGAGTTTTTGGTGATGCCCTTATGACTTAATAATGCCCATGAAATATTCATGAATTTGATGAATAGAGTCTTTAGACATTACCTAGGAAAATTTTTGGTGGTGTTTATTAATGATATTATCATCTACTCCAAGATAAAGGAGGAACATGAGGAACATCTAAGACTTGTGTTGGCGACATTGAAAAAAGTGATGTTGTATTCCATGTTCAGAAAGTGTGAATTTTTGATGAAGCAAGTCACGTTCTTGGGACATGTGATAACAAGTGAAGGAATTTATGTGGATCCTTCAAAGAAAAAGGCAATTGAGGAATGGCCTTATCCCTCTAGTGTCACATAAATCCGTAGATTTCTTGGATTAGCTGGGTACTACCGACATTTGGTGCGAAACTTCTCATGATGGTCAAGCCTGATAACTAAGTTAACAAGGAAAGGGGTAAAGTATGTCTGGACAGAATAATGTGAGGGAAGCCTCAAGGATCTAAAGAGAAGGCTGATCACAACACCTGTGCTGACACTACCAAAAAGTGTAGAAATTTTTGTGATATACAATGACTCTTAAAATAAAGGATTGGGATGTGTACACATGAAAAATGACAAAGTGATATCCTACGCCTCACAGCAGGTGAAGATACATGATCAGAACTACCCAACGCATGATCTAGAGCTAGCAGCCGTGATTTTTTCCTCGAAAATATGGAGGCACTACCTTTATGGTGAGAAGTGTGACATATTCACCGACCAGAAGAGCCTAAAGTATATATTCACACAAAAGTATCTCAACATGCGTGAAAGGATATATTTAGAGCTCATCAAGGATTATTATTTCTCTGTTAACTATCATCCTGGGATGTCGAACAAGGTAGCTGATGCTCTAAGAAGAAAAGAACCAACTACTCTATCCATGCTACAGATTGAGAAAGACCATGTCTTCAAGGATATGCAAATAATGGATTTGGAAATAATAAGGGCAGGGGATACATCCTACCTTTCCCAAATGATTGAGCAACCATCCATCTAGGAGAAGATTAAAGAAGCACAAAGGGATGATGCAGATATTCAAAAGAGGGTGAATGTAGTAAAATAAGGGAAGATTCAAGAGTTCCATATCGATGATGATGGTGTGATTTAGTTTGGAACGCACCTTTTGTGCCTTCATCACCCGGGATAAAGAAGGAGCTATTGGACAATGCACATAGCCCAACTTTCTCTATACATCCTGGGAGTACCAAGATGTACCATGATCTCCGGGAACACTTCTGGTGGGAAAAAATGAAGAAGGAGATTGCAGAATATATATCAAGGTGCTTCATATGTCATCAAGTTAAAGCTGAGTGACAAAAGTCCAAAGGCATGATGAATCCATTGCCTATACCCATGTGGAAATGGGAAAATGTTACTATGGAATTTGTCATGGGTCTCCCGAAGATGTTAAATGGAAATAATGCAATATGGGTTGTGCTTGACCGACTCACCAAGACTTCCCATTTTATCACTATTTGGGAAGATCTCTTTCTTGAACAATTTGAAAAGATGTATGTGAAGGAAGTGGTGAGACTGCATGGTGTTCCACTCTCAATTGTCTCTGACCGTGATCTGAGGTTCACACTTAAATTCTAGAAGAGCCTTTAACATGCTTTGTGTACTGAATTAAATTTCAGCATGGCCAATCACCCCCAAACTGATGGCCAATCTAAACGGACTATTCAGACACTCGAAAATATTCTTAGAGCCTGCTCTCTATAATTCAAAGGTGGATGGGATCATCATCTCCAATTAGTTGAGTTCTCATACAACAATATCATCCACTTGAGTATTCATATGGCTCCATATGAAGCTCTGTATGGAAAGCAATTTAGAACTCCAACCTGCTGGGATGATGTTGGAGAAAGAAAGCTACTTAGACCTAATCTTGTTCATGAGATGACAGAGAAGGTTCAAGTCATCCAGAAACACATCGGGGCTGCTCAAAGTTGGAAAACGATCTATGCTGACAACCATCGAAGGGACTTGGAGATTGACGTTGGAGATATATACTTCCTTCAAATATCTCCATGGAAGAGAGTCATGCGATTCATGAAGAAAGGGGAGCTAAGCCCAAGGTATATTTGCCCCTTTGAAATACTTGACCACATAGGATTCGTGGCCCATCGTCTTGCACCTCCACCGAATATGGCTCGAGTTCATGATGTTTTTCACGTATGACTCTTGATGAAGTACATTCCTAAACCCTCACATGTACTAAACACAGAGGTGGTGTAGCTGGAAGATGATCTCTCCTATGAAGAGCATCCAGTAATGATTATGGACCGAAGTGATAAGGTTCTACGCAACAAGACAACCCACATTGTCTAAGTGTTTTGGAGGAACCATAAGTTTGAGGAAGCATCTTCGGAACTGGAAGAGGCGATGAAGGAGATGTACCCTCACCTGTTTATGTAAAATGAAATTTCGATGGAGATATTACTTACGGGGGGAAGAATGTAACGACCCAAAGTTTTTTTAATGAAAATTCCCTTATTAAAATTAGGTTATAAAAAAACTAGAATGAACAACATAATGAACTAATAACTAAAAAGTGTCCTTTAAACATAAGTTTTTCACTTCTGTGTTTGGAATTTTGAAAATCCGACATACACGGTTGTGTTCAAGATGATTTTTGGAGTCTGATAGAACAAACATGTTTTTTTAGGTGAATAGTAACATACCCATATGAGTAGTAAAATGAATAGTAAAATGACCCTTATGAATAGTAAATAATATTAATATTTTATTTTCTTAAGGAAATAAGATAATTAGATCTTAATTAGTTTTTCAATGAGAAATAAAAGTAAGTAAACCTTTAAGATTGTTATTTTTCAAAATAACAATGAATTTATTTAAAAATTAAATTAATAATATTTAGAAAATTAATTTTGAAAAATGGAATTCATTTTTTAATTCTCAACATCGAAACATGGTTAGGGTAATGTTTTGGTATTTTTCTGAAAAACTCAAAATTTTGATGAATAGTGAAATACGGTAAAATACCATATATACAATTGAATAGTTAAATACGGTATTCATGACATAAAAAGTGATGCAAGGACACTTAGTTCAAAATCACATGAACTTATTACTATTAGGGGTCAAATTAAACAATACTATTGGTTGTCTTGAGAGAAATAATAAAATAATGAATTAAATATTCAAAATTTACCCCTCCCTTCCACTATAAAAACCACCCTTCACACCCTCATTCCCTCACACCTCTAAAGCTCCAAAAATTCTCTAAAATCTGACCAAACATACTCCCTAGCCCCTCTCCCACGTCCAAGAGTTTCTGGTCTCATCAAAATACCAAGCCTATCATCCTTAAGGAGGATCTCAGGAGAAGGATTCAAGAGGTAATTTCTCTCCCTCTTCTCCTTTAATTTCCTATCAGGTTCATGTTCATTTCTTGATATCTCCCCACCTATCTTCATAAAATTGGAATTTTAACTATATTATTATACATATAATATAATATTATTATTCTAATGGGATTTTATATCACCCAACCCCATTTCCCTCTTCCTTTTAGTTTATTAAAGAGAATGTTGTTCGTGAGGTGTTAATTTATCACCTTCAAGAACGACATGATTTTTCATCCATTTAAACCTTAAGATCTGGTCATGAAACCATTTTTATGGTTGCAATAGAATATTTTAAATGTATTATGTCCTATTTAAGATTATGGAACTGAATTATGTACATATTATTATGTGATGAATTAAAACAAGTTCATTGTGATCGAACAACCACCCAAATTAACCCAAACAATCATCATTTAATTATTATCTAATGATTCATCCACATGGATATAATATAATTCATTATATGATCATTAAAACTTATGTAATATATTTACTAAAATGTAATATCAGTTCTGGATGTTTACCCATGTCCTACCCAAACTTCAATTTAAGAATATAAGTGAACCTATCAAGAAAACCATAAAAACAAACATTCCCGAACAATGTTTTTAAACACTATAACTCATCCAAAGGCACATAAAATCACTTAATGGAAAAATAATTAACCATATTATGTAAACAAGGTTATGTATTTATAATTAATGAATATAATTTCATTATACATGACATTAAAGGGAAGGAAGCATTCATATACAAGGTAAGGGGAAATCATGGACCCAATTTTCTTCCTTCAGGTTCTCCTTCTTTCACTTAATTTTGATATGGTTACTCCTTAAAGATCATTTATTAATAATTATCTTACCTTTTATGGGATATAAATTTTTTCTAATGAAGTTTATGTCAAACCAAATGTTTTCTAAAATAACTCTTCTTTTAAGAACTCAACATTTACCTCTCATTCATGGTTGATGGTTCTTGTATCAAGTATGTTGTTCCCTCTTTATTTTGGGAACCCAAAGCTTATAAATGTATTATTATGAGATTAAACCCATTACTTTACATGGGTTAGTTATTCACACTTTTGATATGTGTTCTATGTGGAAATCATGATAAGGATAATGCTTTTATGTGACGGGTGCGCCCGAAATTATATAGCACAATATGAATGTTTCAAAGTGACAGGTGCACCTAGAATTATACAGAGCTCCAATGCATTGGGTAATGTGATTAATCACATTAGTAAATTTGAAATTTATGTGTGAACAATATGCTATATTGGTTCCAAAGTTTGTGTGTTAGTTAACCACTAAAACATGATGTTTCATTTTTATGCATTACCGCATTTCAATCCTTTTATTTATATTCCTCTCATGTTCATGATTTCTTTACCTATGTCATGCTTATGCTCACCCCATGATATATTCTTCATATCTATCCTCTTTCTGGGCTTTTATCTCACACCATTTTAATGTATATCCTCATGTGGCTACATATATTAAGTAGAGGAAAAGTGACAATAAGAAGCTAGAGGAGATGAAATTAAATAAATTTTTATACTTGATGTTGTAATTGCTTTGTATGGTCCTAGTTTTTCCAAGACACTAAACCATTGTATTATCTATGTGTAATACTATTATGTTGTTTACATTTAAAATGATGTAATATTAATGTAAGAAAAGGTCGGGATTCTATACACCAGAAAGTATCACATGGAATATGACAGATATCACATGACATGTGATATTTTTCTCTTTCTTGTAACCATATTACTACATGGAGAGTCCCATACAGTGTGTATATTCGAATTTCATGTTGGGTAATTATGGATTTTCCAAAATGGATAGATCTTCACTATATATCTCCTACCACTAAATTTGGAGAAATTCCAACTGATAAATCATATATCTAAGGTTCTCTATCCTTTAACAGTCATTGATCGATGGGATCTGAGCTCTGATCTGCTCGAAAACACAATCTTGAGTTTTATCATCACTGCACCGAGAAGATGTTGCACACTATACCTAAATAACTGAAATCATTCAAGAAATATCAACTTATTTTCTGATTTATATCATCTGGCATCATCCTACCATCTTTGATCACAATCCTCGCTAAAAATATTGTTCTTTTTTTCTGAATAACAGTCACACAATGATCATATAACCAATTTTTAGCAAACCACCAGAAACAATTCCGGCAATGAACATGTAAAAATATGGTGGAGAAATCCATAAACCATAAACATGAGGACTGCAAATCATCCTCTTTTCATTTTATCCTTGATCCATTAACAAATAATATTATGAACAAAGATGGAAAAAATTAGAGAATAAAAAAATCAAGATCAAATAAAATCAACCATCGATGCATGAACCAATTCTAATTCGATGAATTAATCTGAACTCAACTAGTATAAAATAAATGGATAAAATCACATAAATAAAATATCCTAAAAAGATTTTGTATTGATCACTAAAATGGTCCAGTATTAATGTCATTGATGAGATCAATGAACACCATTGATGAAAAATCCTCAATTTGGTCATAATCTGATGTCTTCAACAAACAATCCGCTGATGGCTCCTATAATTATATAGGTTAGGAAGCCAACCCTAGGGATTTAGTCAAATCTATATATTTATAGATGATATTAGGTCTCTGCATCAATAAAATAATATTAATTAATTAAATTTATTTATTTTAATATTTATGCATGTGATAGCACTTTTCCTAAACACACAACGATGGCATTGATTATGTAATTCCAAGTATAAATTCAATGTTCTAACTCAATTAGAGGCCTAGATTTCCAATAAAATATTACATTTCTGTGTTATTTGACTTTTTTATGAAAAATTAATGTGTGTTATTAATATTTTGTTAATATATTTAAATATTAATTCTGGGCTCACCAGGCCTTGGAATATCACTCTATCTCAGTGTCTAGATCTAAAAATAATAGATATATTATTCAAAATTAATACATTTAAAACATAGGTTCACTATAATGAAACAATTTATATTACACATTAATGATAAGTTCTTTTTACAATGTAATTGTTTCTTGTCTCATGTTGTTATATCCCTTTATGATTAATGTCTTGAAAACTACCATGATTTGTTCCATGAATCCTGTTTATGATATAATATTATTTGGGTATTATTTTCAAAGGTTAATCTCAGGTTACCATACCCATTATGCTAACTGTATGTTTAAAGAAGAATTAATTCCCCACTTTTTTACCCTTATTGGGCTTCTAAGCTCCCCCATTATTATGTTTTATTTTCCTCGGGATATGAACAATTTTTTTAATGTTGTTTCTATGAATTTTTTCAGTAATAAATAAAATTTTGGAAGATAATGTATATTTCTACTGGAAATTTTATATATGTATTCATGTTCAAAATATAATAAATCATTATATTTATATGATATGCTTTAATATTATATAATGAATATTCATATATTAATATTTAATATTTATGTTTCAAAATTATGGGTCAATATAGAGGTAATATTTATATATTGATCAAATATGATGGAGATTGGAACTCCATGAAATGTTTCTACTTCCTTAATATAATTCATAGAAATATTATGAAGAACCAAATTTCCACTAATAGAAATTACGTTCACTGACATCATAAAGAGATTGACTATAACTTAAATAGAATTACGGACTTTAGATGTCTTGGGAATTCCTATGATGAAATCAATACTTATGTTTCGCCATTTTCATACAATTATGTGTAATAATTTAGTCATCTTCTTAGATATATCACATTTAAATTTAACTTTTTAACATACCAGGCATCGTGATAAATATTATACAATATCCTTTTTCATATTGTCCCACTTTAATTTTTATTTGAGATATATAATCATCATTGTGCTCCTAGAATGGATAAATAATGAAGATATATCTGATTATAAACTCTACAACTTCTTCAATTTTTATATTAAATGGAAACATAATATGTTCATTAATTTTATTATTTTATCACTATAACAGTTGTATCCAACAACATTCCATACCATAATTGTCAACTCTAAAGCCCCATTTTGTGCATTATTTATCATTACAAAAATTAATGGTTGATCATTAAAAAATGAAATGTTGTATTTATATCCTACTATTTTGATTTTAAATTCATCTTATAAAAATTCATAAATATTTGTTCTCTTTTAATCCTTATCACAAACAAGTTGACATGGCTATTCTAAGTCAATGCATCAACCAGACTCTATGTTTTCCAAGGGATGTAATGTATTGAGATTTAATAATCAATTATCAAATTTCAAAATGTAATTTTTCTCATATTCAACTATTTCTATGTGAATATACAATTGAAAAATATATGATGAATAAAAATATCCCACTAGTCACATTATAGAAAATGACTCTATATCATCAATGAAATAATTAACACTTCCATATCTACATATTGACTCGAGTATTATTATTTATAAAACATTAATTTAAATGAGTAATATACTACTACCATTTAATTATTCATGATAAATTGTATCAAACCATTATTTATGTTTCCCTCTATATCAATAACAATGCTCCACCGAGAGGTGGTGCGAGAATAGGTGTACTGACCCACCTTATCTTATATTATTTGAAATTCATTTCAATTTTATTATTCCAGAAAACATGCATCCATTCTTTGTAAAAATGGTTAATGTATATTATATGCATCATAAATTTCCCAAAAACCAATGATGTTATCCATCCAATATAAGAAAATTGTGGATCCCTATTATTGAGGATGGTTTGGGGGAATGTTCAATAACTTTAGTCATTGATGGATTCACAGATATTACCTCACATGAAATTACATTTTGAAAAAAATAATACTTTATGTATGTAAATTTCATATTTTCTAAATTTGGTATATAAATTATCCTTTCAAATATATTCAATACAATTCTCAAAAGATATTCATTTCATCCTTATTCTATGAATATAGAAGTATATCATTAATAATAACTTTAAAAAATATATAACAGTAATCTATAAAGACACCATTATCAGATGTTGAACTTTATTGGGGATGCCCTAGGATCTTTTTAGGCACTAGTTTTCCATTTTCGATTATATTGTGGTTGTGATTTTGTTTAAGGATATTTTAGGAGGAATTGGATAAATTTGGATGTTTTTAAGGGTTTTTGGGTAGTGCATGGTTGGCTTATTGTTTTATAAAACCATGTGCCAACCCTAACAAACCGTGGATTCTCAGATATAGGGAAATTTCAATATTATTGTATGGTTTGTAAAACTATTCACCAACTAGTGGAAACTGTGTTACCCCTAAAGTGAGGCACATTATTAAGGCCCATAGTTTGGAAAACTATGCACCCCTACCCATGAAACCAAGTACATGGGATTAATTTCTCTGAAAATTTTATTAATAATTCACAAACCACATATTATTAACACTTTATTCTCCACCAATTGGAACAACCATATATAATATGATTTTGGAAGCTCTTGGGTGGATTTCATGGCTCCTCAAAGAATGTTCTAGACTAATCAATGACCAAATTGAAGGATCATCATTTAATTATTAAAATATTTCTTCCACGTTTGGTTATATATCTCCCCTATCTAACAATTTGGATATGAGGAATGGGGTTTCCTCCATTAGAGATTGGTTTGATCTAGGTTTGGATAGTTGTGTTTTGTTTCATCTTTATCTTAGGTTTTGGTTATATATCTTCAATTCCATTGTGATTTCTATAGTTCTTCTTACATTTGGGGGATTTTTTTGGTGAACATATATCAATCAAATTGATGTAGGTTATCTAATTATCAATTCCCATTGTCTTTATTATAATTTTGTGTACGTAACTACAAAATTTCAATTCCACTTTTGAAAATCACATCATTAATTGGATTAATAAATTGGTTAATTATTTAATTGAATCAAGGAATTGATTAAATATCGTGATAATGAAAATTGGTGAATGTTTTGATTATAAAATTAGAGAGTAATTGGATTATGAAAATAATTGATCATGGTTGTGAAATTTATATCGAACAATGAGGTGTACTCATATGATTGAAATTGATAACGAACCTCTGGGTGTGATGATATTATTCAATTAATGAATTAAAAAATCTTCTTGGTACATAAATAAAATTATTAAATGGGTTGAATAATGAGTTATGATAATGGATGATGATGGTTGGAAATATAGAACCTTTAATTTTTATAATTTTGAAAGAGTTGTGGGATAGGTACTGCTTCTCCAGATACCCATGGGCTTCCAGACCGGCTCTCTAGGCTCCCAATATGTTTATGTATATACATGATCATTGAGTTTTAGGATAGAGACTGTGACTCTAAATACCCACAAGGTTACAGACAGCTACTCTATCCCCCCCCCATTTTTTTAATGTGAAATTGTAATTATTTTATTAGTGGAAACACATGATTAAATGAAATTTGGTATCCGTTTGCGGATGGATGAGACTCCAGCACAGGCTAAAGTTGGTATGGATTGTTCAGTGGTCATTATGAAACCATAGAAATTATGTGGTTAATTGATGAATAATGAAATTTTAGAACTGTATACTTTATTTATCATAATTTATTATTTATAAAGATTCATACAGTATTAGAGATTGTATATTGTTTCAAATTCCATGAGTTGCGGTCTTGTGAGTTTTATTCACACCCAACTTGGGCTGCCTAATTGGTACCAAAATAGACTTTAAATTTTTAGGATATAATAAGAGAAATATCCCTATGTTAGATGGTTGAGTAGGTATAGAGTATGGTTTAGGGAACTAGAGATGATATATGGGCCTTCATATGGAGTTTTCAGTGCATCTTTACTTTTTGGATTATCACTTGACACATGACACATATACTGAATAAAATATATACTACTTTGGTTTGGATATTTTTTCCTATTCAAGTTTATCATGATATTCTGGTCTGTATTGGTTAGGGTATTATTATAGTTATTTGTTTTCATCATTTGGATATTGTTTATTGATTTCCACTTTTGTACAAATTTGAAAAAGATTGTACAGTCTCAACCTGTTATATATTAGACCCTCGATACTAGTCTGCAGTATTTGGCATACATGGGGGCATACTTGAGGTCACGTGACTAATTATCTTGGGGAACTATCTTGTAGAACCCATGCCAAGATTTCATAACTATCCGTTAGTCTAATCAACATTGATGGGGGCTTTGGTAAGTCCAAATGGAATCCAAAACATTCATACTGTCTATACCTCGTATGAATGGTATTCATAGATATATCATATCTTTTTAATATTTAATATGTTATAAAGATCAAAGATATATAGTTTAAAAGTTATAATGTCCTCAAATTTTATAAAAAAATCACCAATATGAGGTATATGATACTTATTGTTTTTTTATTTTTGTAATATCTTGATAATCAATGTTGATATGCATTGAAATCTATTTATTTTTAATAAAATGAAAATGTGGACCCCATTGTGAAACACTTATCTGAATAAGTCCCTTATCAAAATTTTAATGGAGTTTCTTCCTTAATTACCAAAATATAATCAGGTCGATTCTATAAGAATAATTTGATACAGGTAAAGAAATAGTCTTGATATGTATTAAAAACTCAAATTCATTATCCAGTAGAAGGAAAGGAAACTCTTTATAAAATACATGTATTCCCAAAAAATCCATAACATCAATGTCAAGTTTCTCCCTAACCATTTTACGTAAATTCTCTTTATAAGTATGTATTAAGACCCATATAATGTATGTAATTTTCATTATATTTTAATGTTTATCCTCACATTGATAGATTGTCATATATTGATTTATAATATCAAATGTGACATCCCCTATTTAAAAATTAATATGGGAACTATATGGAGGTATCTAATCCAAGAACCAAATCATATGGAACTCAATTATAAAGAAAACAAAAAATATTTTCATGAATCACATACAACAAAAAAACTATTAGAGAGGAATTATAGACATCAGACAGGACAATTATACCATTTTGATTTTTCCTTAATAATTAAAAATCTATTTTATGACATGGAGAATATTATTCCAATATAAAATAATGGGTAGATATTAAATCAAATAAGAATTTTTTTCTCAAGTTGTTCATAACCGTATCTTTCCCAAATTAATTCTTGCAACCTACTTAGTTGTGATAACATGATCATTCATTTTTTCTCTCGATTGAAGAGTTTTTTTTAAATTTTATATCTAACAATAACATTTATTCCCTAGTTGGCATAATTCCCAAAAACATTATAATTGATTTATTGGATAGTTTTTATTGTATTTTTTTGACATTTATATCATTAACGAGCCTCTTAATATCCTAAAAGGACCTAAAAAATATACATAAATGGTACCATTATAAAATAATTTATTTTCTTGAATTCCCAAATATATTTTAGTTTTAAAGATTTTTATAATTAATAAATGAAACTTATGAAAATAAATATTACATCAAAAATTGTAAACATCCACTCAATATCCATTTTTTCCATAATAAATAATATTTAAGGTATACAAATGGTTTTTTATAAGAAAATTTCAAAAAAAAAATATTGACCTCATCCTTAATCCTATTTATCCTTATAATCCTATGTAAAAAAATTTGAAAATGTTGTATGATCTCATAAATCTCAGTAATGGAAATATAAAATTAATGAAAATAATAATAATTTTACAATTAATACCCATAAAAAGTTTACTTTTTTAAAATAAACACTGATTTAAGAAAAACATTACCTTAATAATGAAATAATCTTATCAACCCAAAATATTTTCATAGTATATTTATTAAAAAATAATAAATGATAAAATAAAACATATAAAGTTTTCATGACATTCATGAAAGAATCATGAATACCTTTTAATAATGTAATGTATTCTACCCTTATTATGTAGCATAAACATTCCTTAAAAATAATATCATTATCCGACCTTGTGAGATTATAATATTTCCATAAAAACCCATATAAACAAAGGTATATCAGATAGATATCATGGTAAATCCATTATTTATCAATCATTCAATCAATCATAGATATCAAATAGACTACGCAGTAAATCCAAATAATCTCGTAGGAGAAACCCAACCGGTTATCTCAGTCCCTCTACATTGTGCTTTGTACAGTTATATCGGATCACATGTTATAATGATCTATATCAAAGTAACCCATCATAATGAGATATATTAGGCTCATACATTAACATAATAAATTACTAAGAACTCAAATGTAATCATAACACCCGAAATATCTCATTTAAATCATCAAACTCTTAAATATATTCATTTCGCCAGTATGAAAAACATATCCCAATTTTAAATGTCTATTTCAATTAAAAATGTTTTTAGTAATAACTAGTTTAAATTTAATGATATGTTTTATTTCAAGAAAACATGAATGCTTGTAAAATAATACAAATGTAAAATAATGGTTATGGTTGATATAAAAACTATTAGTGTGATGTAAATTATTAAAGCACATTCCTTTTTATTTTTATCAAAATATTCAATATGAAATACCAAAAAGGATTCATTTTGAAATCTAATGAAATAAAGTAAAATGTTATATATAATTTAATTTATAATATATTCATGTTCAAAAAATAAATAAATTATTATTTTTAGGAATAGTAATATGGAAGAAATAGATTTTGAAAATAAATATTTAAAACATTTAAATTGAGGTTTCAATGTAAAGTATCAATTACCTTGAGTTTAAATAATCACATACATTAATTATCATCCCCAATAATAATATTATGATAATTATTTACTTTTATAGTAAAAACTTTTAAAAAATTTATTCATTTTATTGTATTTAGAATCATGTTATATAAAATTTTATATTTAAATTTTTTATGTCATATGTTTTGACGATATACGATTCATATATTCGATATGAATTTGGTATGTTGATAATAATCAAGAATTATGTAATTACATAATGTAAATATTAATAATATCGAAGTAATTATCAGTTTTATACATTATTATAATTTTAAAATCAACCATTAAATCAAGTCATGAAAAATTAATTACATTAAAATCATAGTTGTGGTATACCATACATATGAATGAGTAATGATTTCAATCATGGTGTGGTTAATAAAAACGCATCACATCACTTTGGGGTTGTGGTAATAATCACTTAAACATGACTACCATTATAATTTTTAAATGGATAGAATGGAAAGAAAATAGATGATATATTACCACTATAATATGATAAATATTGATTATATATATATATATATATATATTAAATACATCATTATTACCATACATGAGAGGTATTAATGGAAAACACATTACATTTGTTCAAGAAGCAGTAGTCCACTATACAGAGGAATAATGGTTATGTTTCCTATTTTATGAATGTGTAGATAAATATTTTTTTTGAAATTAATATAATAACATAAGAAATATATAATATAATAATTATATTATTTAATCACTATGTAATATTATTTTAATTATGTAGAAATATAAATAAAACAAAAACACTCAATTAAGAACTACACATCTTTTTCAGACAACCTATTTAGGTTTATACCTAATTCCTTACTATGATGGTTTCATTATCAACACCAGAACACTAAATCATGATTTGGGATGTAAGATAGGTATTTGGGTAGTCCAAGTCAGAAAAACTTTCTCATGAAGAAAGGATAAGAGAGGGGGTGTCCTTTTATAATTGGTGGAGAGGACACCCTTCAAATTTTTAATAATGATTAAAGTAAATTATTTCTTAACTCAAACCAAATTACTCCAAAATAAACTATTTATTAATATTATACGTGATAGGGTATAAATATGGACATATAATAGGATATAGATAAGTTTTTATGTCATTTTTACCCATATCTTATTTGTTTAATCCCAAAGTAACCTGATTTTAACATTAACCATGGTAACAGATTTTTGTTATCTTTTCATATCATTATGAAATTAAAATTATTTTTAACTTATTATCGAATATTAATTATTCTGATCTAAAATATTTAATCCATTTTATTTATTATTAACATGACGAGATACCCTTTGAAATTAATACCCAAACTGAATAGTCACATACTCCAAGGGAGTGCTTGACCCCCATGGACTGGAAATTTGCACATAAGGGTAAACAAAACAGAAGAATTGATTTCCTGAAAAATATAGCACAATACATGAAATATATATATAAATATACATAATGGTTAGAAATTATCAAATAATAAATCAATAAATATATTCCATATCTAAAAGCAAACAACATAAGTGATTCAATTCAAAATTTTCTAGAAATCTGCAATGTACAAGTTAAGAAGTAAAGGAAGACAAAAAGGTGAAACAACTAATCCATTTGATAGTGTGAAAAGACTTCCACCATATCACCACTTTCTAACTAAAAAAATGATATAAACCTCATGGTATCTTTGTAGCACCTTTCCTTTATTAGAATCAAATGACAAAAAAAGGTCTACAACTCACTGAAGGGGTGCACAAGGTGTGAGCTAAATATTCTTAGTAGGATCCCACACATGTTTTACATAATAAAACATTCTAAAAAATTATATAAATTCTAAAATTTAATGAAAATAAGGGTGATAAACATTTGAGTTGTTTTTATATCAAAAACATGGTATATTTCTTCAATTTTCCTATATTTCCAAAAAATCCCGGTAACACAATTTCAAATAATTTAGTATACATAAAAGTTGTCAAATTAAATAATGGATAAAAGATCATATAAAATAAAATAAAAATAAAAATAAAAAATATTGGTAATATCACATCAAGGACCACAACAAGTCAGGTTAGATAGGATACTCATACCTATACAAAGATAATAAAACACATCTAGCTTGTATACATATACAATGAATCTAGATAGTAAAGGAACACCCCATAAAGTGAAACTCCTAATAGTGTATAACAAGTCCCATGAAGAATGAGACTACAGATAAATGGAAAACCAAATGAGCTAGCCCAATGCTATTATCCATGGAAGTGTCTTATCACTACACCTTCAACATAATTAAAAAAGGCTTCCATTGTACAGCATTTTCCAAACCATTTTCATCAAAAACAATCTTTGAAACAAATTTCATAAATCTATTTCACCATGATTTGAATATTCATTTTCCCTTAACAAAATAAGAGGAAATTTTTATTTTCTCAAAAAACCATTTTCAAAAATACAATTTAACCAAGCCATATTATTTATAAAATAATTTATAAATCCTAGAGAAATATAGTTCATCCAAAATTGGATAGAGATGGAACCACCAACCTCAGGACGAAAACACTCGGAATGTGATCCACCAAAATGAATGAATTAAATAAAAATCATGGAGGCCCTTGAATCAATCCATAAATATTATAACAAATTTAATATGTAAAGAAGTTGGTAAAGAGGAAAAATCAATGCATACCTCAAATATTGATCAAGCCACACCAAAACCAACACAAGGGTTAGCCTTCATGGGAAGATCAAAAAATGGATCCATAAAGGATAAGGATTATTATCATCAAAGAGAGAAATAACCATAAACATAGAAAAATAATTCTACTATGATCAATGATAATGAATGTGGAGAAGGATCTCAACCCCAAATAGACACAACACAACTGAAAAAAGATGAATCATTGAATGAAATGACCTAGAAGGATAAGACATCCCCAAATCCACTTAAGAGTTCTGCTGGGTATCTAGAGAGAATCCAACATTTATAACGAAGCATTAATCACCCATATAGTTCCCTAAAAAAAATTTAACTCAAAACAATCATGATGTGAAACTGTTTGAAAAAATTGAATTTCTTAATTAAAGAAAGATATCAAAAAATGCATATCCTGAAATTAAAAATCATGATGTTAACCATTTAAAAATTTGATCTAGATTCATCGAATGAAAAAATTTCATTCCTTGAACTAATTTACAACATATTACATATAAAGGATTCATATAAAGTAAACATTTTTTGATGTGAAAATGTATAACAAAAAGAAAAAACTATATATTTTGAAGGAAAACCTCATAATATTTTTATATTTCTATACTCAGACTCCATTAATTCCTGAAAACATACATCCATGGAAATTATTCCATTTTACACATAAAAGTCTCACAATCTTTGTAATTCCCAAAAATCACCAAAATAAAGTGGGAAAAATATAGAGGAGAAATATCTTAAATTGGACAACAAGATGTTAAAAAAAACTTCACCATAAGACTTTCCATACCTTGGAAGTCACATGGATGAATGTTATTTGGAAAGATATGAATAAAATTATCCATCATAAATTTCACACACTCCCATGATTCATGATTATCAGATCTGTGTTACCAAAAAACTACAACTAACAGAATCAACATCCATGAAGGAACTTTACTTACAAGTCAACAATCACTACTATCTTCTCCAAAACAGAAATGTTTATGTCCAAATTTATCTTTTACCAATTAAAAATGTGAGTGGTATTAGGATATTACATAATGAGATGAGATATTTAAGAAAAATCATTAAAAATCACATCAACTGAAATGAAAATTTCAACCAATAAGAAACCTGGCCATTCAACTCAATTACCTCGAATGGTCAAACGTATCTCACAAAAAACATCCCCTATTTTCCAGGATGTAATTGAACCAACTAAGGATAAACCATTAAGAAAACCATTGCACCAATAGAAAACTATATAGAATGATGTTGATGATTCACATAATATTTCTAATGACTCTCTACTATAACTAGACACAGACCTATATCCTGAATCCTCTCCAATATCTCCTAAAAAAGTCTTGGTATTACAAGAATCCTTTCCCAAATATTTTATATAAAGAGGTGACCTACAGGGGTGACAAGAAAATTCATCAGTTTGAGCCATTCAGATTAAATACTGATAAATATTTTTAATAGAAAAACTCAGCCATTCCTAGATGGCTATTCAATTATCCACTAAAATCAAATACATGACCATATATAATATCCTCCAAGATTGGAATATCACACTCGTTCTAGGCATCTTTATAAGTATTTTAAGATGTAATCAACCTAAAATAATCCCACATCTTATCCTAGATACTCTTACATAGTTGTTAGGTAAACCTATGATCTATGTCCAAAACAATGGCATAGGTAACACCATGTAACCACATAACCTTTTGTACCTACAACATACACAGTTCTTCATCATTAATAGTGTCCCTGAATAGAATGAAGTGATATGACTTTTTTAACTGATCAACATAACATAGATTTACTTTCATCCCTAGGGAGTATTTGGTAATCCAACATCAATGGCTATTGAAAATTCCCCCAATTTCCAAACCCAAATTGGATGAGGTGGAAGAAATATATAAGGTT
The DNA here is from genome assembly GCA_963277665.1 of Viscum album. Taxonomy (NCBI): domain Eukaryota; kingdom Viridiplantae; phylum Streptophyta; class Magnoliopsida; order Santalales; family Viscaceae; genus Viscum; species Viscum album. The sequence goes on from OY728135.1 coordinate 1,002,304,556, forward strand.
TTAGAATTTATTCCTTTATCCAACAGCATGTGTGACAGTGGGACACATAATCTACAATGTCAGGCTTAAAACATATCCTCTACAATCATTATCTCATGTCATAATACATCTCTATAGTTCCAGGATGAATATGGAATGATGAACTATGATAGTCAAACAAAACATAGATCCTCACAGATGTTGGGATGATAAATCAATCCCCAAAATAGAGAATACCATCTGAAGGGAGAGACTAACCATAAACAGTATCACATCAATATAGGGTCTCTCGAATTTCCAAGAATTCATCATTCTAATAATGATTCTCTATAATAAAATGATTGAAAGATGATTATAACTAAACCCTAGTATGAACCATACCCAAAAATATTTATAGAGCCTCTAGCTAAAATTGGGAAAAGAGTCCCATAATGTTCCAATAATTTGATACAAAAATAGATTGCAATGTTACGTTCTAGCGGAGATCAACTGTAATGATATTCCCCTTCTCTAGTGTGTAGGATATTTCAAAGTCAAATGTTTGAAGGAATTCCACCCACCCCCTCTATATAAGATTCATGTATTTCAGAGAAATGAAATATTTTATACTCTTGTTGTTAGAAAATACTATCAACCTATCTCTAAAAAGGCATTTCCTCCAATATGTAAGTACATGCATAACTGAATATAGATAAAAATCATCTGTGGGGTAATCTTTGTTCATGTGGTCAAATATAGAAAGAATCGTAAGCCACCACATGATCATATTTCAAAATCATGCATCCCATAATAGAACCAAAATAATCATTCAAAAGCACATACCCCTTGCCGGGATTAGGTAATATCATAATAGGATCCATAACTAAATTCCATTTCATCTCCTTTAAAAACAACTAACACTTTTCATCACATATGAATTTCAACACTTTCATGGTATGATTAGTCAATGGTGACACTGAATTTGATAAAACCTTGACAAAAAATCAGAAGTATCCAGTAATAATAAGGAAGATTCGAATCTCAAAAATGTTATGTATATCTTCAAAAGACAAAAAATCCTTAACCTTATCAGGATTGACTAATAATATAGGCTTATAAATCACATGTCCTAATAAAATTACTTCATGAATCCAGAAAATAAATTTAGAAATATTTCAATAAAAGTGGTGTCACCTAAATATTTATATAACCAAACAAAAATGGTTCTTTTCCTTGTGAAATGATCTATGTTAAATGAAAATATCTTATATAAATAGTACCACAAAAGTGTTGAGATACTTAGGGAATATCATGATCATCCAAACCATAAAAAAGACATGATCATTATTCATAATAAATGGAATTACAAGACTTTTGTAGTGTCTATACATGATCGTAAAAGTAATCTTCAGTTTATCAGACTCCTGAAATATGAGAAAATAATAACCCAACCAAATATTGGTATTCCAAATCTAAATTTCTCTATTTAACTATTAAAAAAATATTCTAATTTAGGAAAATGATACTTATTATTAACTTTTACCGAGTTGAACATCTGATAGTTCACAATGAATTGGAGTGAACAATCTTCCTTCTTCATAAAGAGAACATGGGTTTATCATCATGAAATTATAGGTTGAAAAAAAAACATTTTTCTATCATACCATGAAAATGAATCTTTATCCCTTTCATATTTATTTTTCCATGTGATATGAGGTTACCAAAATCATCTACGTACTTGAAAACAAGTCAATCATAAACCCTGCCTCTCTATTTGGAGGAATTACAAAGAAATAATATAGTGAAAATTTCTAAAATTCCTAAAAAATAGTATAAAGATAATTAATGGAAGAAATTTTATCAATATCAACTGCTAAAATAGACAAAAAATATCCTTATCTTCGGGTGAGAAGGTCTTGCATGACTTGACCACAGATCCCACCCTCCCTGAAACACCTGAGAGCTCCCATAAGTAAAAAGGAATAGAAAACATCAATGATAAAATCAATCCCAACATAGTAGTTATACTGATAGTACCTCCTAATGGTGATGTCAAATAGACATAGATCATGATTTAGAAAATCCCAGACTAACTATATATCAACTATTGATTAAGAATAAGGAAACTGAAACCCCTAATATTTTCTGTTCTCTACTTCTAAGAGGTGTCATTGACTCTGTGATAAAGGAAATTAGTTCCATTGTAAGGTTATGTATATCCACAAAAAATAGATATAAATGATTTCAGAGATCCAATATCAAATAAAGTAGATTCTACTAAATATACAATTAAAATGGTACATCTCATTGTCACTATCCCTGCATCTACCTCAACTGGAATCTGGTACATTGTTTAAAGGTTTAAAACTGATGAGGCACGTGCCTAGATCCTTGTAGTCTTTAAATAACATTACCATGTCATATTATCCTTTAAAGATGATAATACTTGACCACAAAAATAAGTATATATATCCTGACAAAAACATTACAAATGAAAATAACATCCACAACCATTAGACATTTTCCTAGGTGCCGAACAGGAATGTTGGGTGTGTCCTATCTTTCTAAATAGTTAGAAAGTCATAGGAACACTAATGGCTGGAACTGAATGTATAGAGGTGATAAATATTTAGAACCACCCTCACCACTTCTGTAGTGATCACTAAACATCCTCTTTTTTCCCTACACACCACTAAATCTTCTACTGGGTTTAAGAGAATGGTTAGAAAGACTAGAAATGGATTATATATCCATATATTCCATCATTTCACTATATACTATCTCCACATGAGTTAAAAAATTAGCATAAACACATTTGATCGGATACCTGATCGCAAACCCTGTAGTTTCATATGATCCTTAAACTGGTCATTCCTTATAACCTATAGAGAAAAAAATAACAACCTTCTTTAACCGATTGGTTCATACTGAAACAGAATGATATCCTCACTAAAATGAGAGGAACTCTAGATACTTTTACATCATTAGTGACTCTAAAAATAATTAGTATATACATAGAGTATTGAAACCTTTCCTCTCAATCCCACATGTCTATTCACATATACCATGGATCCCACCATCATGTACAAGGACCATCAATTGTAAATTCCCCACAATTGACTGGGGTATTCTTAGTGGTATCTAGGAAGTTAAAGATCTGATCGATATTGTCCATCCATTCCACTCCCACGTGAATTTAATTTGTACCCTCAAAAGATGGTGCATTCTCATATAGGAGCTTCTATGATCGACCCCTCTATTCTACACTGCCTGACTACACCTCAAAAACAACATTCTTGAAATGCGGTAATTTTTTTCAATAGAATGAATTCCCCTATCCTTATCCAAAACAAGAAGATGATATATAAGTGGATTCCATTTAATATTATTTGATACACCCAATTAAGGAACCCATGGAATATATCTCATAGGCATACCACTATGCACCTAAATTGAAGAAATGATCAGACAACAAGATAATCATAGTTAAAAACTAGAAAAACAATAAGCAAAAAATAATACTAAGATTAAGAACAAAGATCAGGATACACACATCCTGACATCCCATGGTAACTCATGACTTTTTGCAGTAAAATCTAGATTGGAACTCAACGTGAACAACCTAATAAGTCCTAAAATTACTATATTTAATTTAATAAGTTAAAATCTTTTGGATAAACACATACGATATGATTGATGTTAAAAAAACCGTGTAGTAACATACAATCCTTAAATTGGTCATTCATTATCACCTATAGAGAAAAAAGAACCACCTTTATGAACTTATTGGTTTATACTAACAGAAAACCATATCCTTAATACAATGAGAGGATCCCTAGATACTTTTCCATCACAAGTGTCTCTAAAAATAATTGGTTGGTGAAATGTGTCTTGAAACCCTTCAATTCAATGATACATGTCTATTCACCTATACCATGGAATCCCACCATCATGTACAAGGACCCTCGAGACGTAATTCCACATAATTTACCTTGATATTCATAGGGATATCAGAGAAGTTAAAGATGAGATCAATATTTTCTATCCATTCCTTTTCCTCTTGAGGGTAATTTGTACCTTCAAATTAGGTTAAATTCTCATGTAGTAACTCCCTTGATTGATTCCTCTCTCCAACAACTATTGGATTCACCTCGAAATCTGCATTCTTTACTTGCGGTACATTTTAGTCAATAGAATGAACTCCCATAACCTTATCCAAAAAAATATTATGATATGTAGGTGCATTCCCTTTAAGATAATTCATTTCAACCTCTTGAGGAACCCATGTAATAAATATCATAGGCACGCCACTTTGCACCAAAATATAAGAAATGATCATTCGATAATATAATATTCATTCCAACTAGAAAACCATAACAAAAAAATAATTCTAAGATCATGAAATAAAATTAAGAGACACAAATCCCAACATCCCATAGAAACTTATGTCTCATCATGGTATTATCTAGAGAGTAACTCAACATTAATTACCTTTCAAGTCATGACTATCCTAGCTTCTGTCTACTAACTTCCAAAAATTGTTCAAAACCTACCCCTTTAAATTAATTTATTCCACTATTGTGATTAGAATTTGGAAAAACGGATCCCATATTTTCAAACAAAATAATTTTGAATGTATAATAAGGAAAAATAAATTTTTTACAAAAAAATAGTAGTGAAAGTGACTAAAAGTATTTAAAATGATTAACATAAAATGATTCCTAAAAAGTGACTAAATCCTAAAATTAAGGCCCAAAATAACCTAGAAACTTGTCAAAAATTCAATTTCTATCCATATTTACAGTATATACTCCATTTGTTATATTGTGGACCATTATTGTATCCAATATTCATAGGAGAAACTTTAATGGAATTAAATTTTCAAAAAATCATATGAATACCACCTATCATCCACTATAAAGAGGCCATCACCCACCCTACTTATTCACACATATCAATCCCTTTAACTAGCCTGAAATTTGATCAAGTAAAATCCCAAAATCCATAATGTTTTCCTTTAAGACTCTATTTGGGATTAAATTCATCCAATGAATTCCTTTGGTGAAAAATAAAAGGAGTTACCCATAGAAGAGGTAACATCCATCCTGAAAATCCTTTTTTTATTTTCATTCTAAAACACCACAAATATTCTTAGTAAATTATTATATAATAACCAATATATACTAAATATACCAATATGATATTAATCTATGGGTTATACTAAAAATTTGAAACAATTCCATCTAATGGGTTATTAACTTACCAATTGTGTGTATAGTAAACTACCACCTCCAAAAATAATGTTGCTTTTTTTCCATTTACAACATCTAATTATTGGGAATTATGATGGAAACTCAATTATTATATGATATATTTTTTTTAATTATGTATATAGGCTTCTATAATTGTTATATAAAACATACCTTCATGATTTCCATATTGTGGATATACGAAAAACTTCATTTGTAGTCATGCAGACTACCGCCTCCTCAAAGAGATGTGATTAGTCCACACTCTACATAGAATTTATTAGGGATGGGTTTATTGAACTTTTATGATATATATGATATAATAATGATAATGAAATTATATTATATATATATACATATATATTATTTAATTTAATTTTTTCAATATGAAAATAAAATAGAAACAACGTTCATGCATACGTACAACCTATCATGTCCATGAATGGTGTATTCCAATCAAATAATCATTCTAAACATTTATGATCTACATGGAATGTTTGGAATATACAGACTTTCCTTCCATCATGACTATAGTTTCCTTGATTCTTACTCTGTATGTTTACAATGTTATTTTTTAAAAGAAAATGATTTCCTAATATTCTATAAATTTCATGATTTAAAAAAATCAAAGAAAAAGGGTTTTCAAAAATTGTTTTATGTTTAAAAATTATTTCAAATGAATTAAAAATGATCCATTATATGTTTTAAAAAGTTACTTCTCAATGGAAAGTATTTAAATGGATTATAATAATTTTTATATATTTTTAAATTATTTTTAATCATAATATTTTCAATGATATTTTACAAGGAAAAAGGTTTTAAAATTTTTTCAACATTCAGTTATTATATTTAAAGAAAAAGGGCTTTAAAAATGTTTTCAAAGATTCCATTATCAGTTTTCAAATATATTTTCAGTGAAAGTGGGTTAAAACATGTCTTTTAATCTTTCTATTTAAGTAATCCAGGAAAATGGTTTTCAAAAGGATTCATGTTTTAAAAAAAAATTCAATGAAGGAATAATATTATCCACAATAAATGGTTTTAAATGATATATCCAAATTATTTTCAATCTATGATAACATCTATTGGTGTTACTCATGCCTTTTTGGAAAAAATTTCTATTCACATTCTTTCTCTATTGTTTTATGCTTTTAGGAAATGATGTTTATTAATAACATTTTTATTTGAAGGGTTATATGTTTATGAAAAACATTACTTTTTCATTGGTAAAATTATTATGAAACCCACATATTTCATTTGTTATTCTTTTATGAAATTACTATGAAATCTATCTCTTTTTCCGCAGGTTATGACATGATTACATGTTTATGATGCCAATTGAATTTCACGGGTTATGATATGATTGTTTATTATAATTTGGATCACACATGTATGATTTTATTATGATATCGGTGGGAACTATATCTGGCTCCAATGAATCAGGTAAAGATTTATTTCTCAGGATACAATGATTGGAATCAATATGATAGGATTGGTCCACAATGGGAACATGGGAAACATGATACACTTTGGGAGGATGGGGAAACATGATCCACTATAGGGTTATGGGGAAACCCAATCCACTCTGGGAAGACGAGAAAACCCGATCCCTTATATGGAAAGCATTCTGATTTGGATGGTGGAGTGTCCCGCCATGTATGTGAAGCCCGTATGAAGTGTGCTAATTTTTTTTGAATAGATCCTTGACTTATAGGAAAATATATTACGTGCTTATGTGTTATCCAAAATTTTAATATCATATGACTATAATATTATTACATGGTTCATGTAATTGATTATATTATATTTCATGTATTATGAACTGCAAATCACTGTGTCACATCTCATGTTTCTGATTGTTGATATGAAAGGTATTCTCTTAAAATTTTATACTCATGTTCTCATACCCTTATATTCATGTTTTGCTTAAATATTTCCTTTATTTACCCTTATTGAGTATTCAATCTCAACTCGTTCTTATGTTCTATTACAACAGATTATGAAGAAGGGTTTTAAATAGAACTAATAATGGAACGGTATTTGTGGGTAACATTGAAGATCTTTCACCATATTAGAATATTTTTTTCTAAGTTTCCAAAGTCTCTAAACTATTATGGTCCCCAGTCATGTACCTTTATAATGAGTTGAATTATCATAAAAATGATGTAATATCCATGTATGTTAAGACAAGGTCTATATAATCATGTCCCTAGGATATTGGGCCTAGGTTTCAGTGGAATTCACCATGGGTGAACCCCCTAATAGTATTAACGGAGGATGCCTTACTACACCTTCAACCTAACTACCCAAGGCTTCCCATGTGCTACATTTTCGCAATCATTTTCCTCAAAGACGTTAATATATATCCATTCCATAAATCCATTTCATAATGCTTTAAAAATACCATTTCCTTTATCAAAATAATGAAAACACTTATTTTATAAAAACCCCATGTCCACACACACAATTCAATCATGATAGTTTATTTATTAAAAAATTTATAAAACAGAAAGAAATATTGTTTATCTAACATAAGCTAGATACATAACCACCTACCTCAAACCCAAGTCACACATGCCCTTAATGTGATCCACCAACGTATAGGTATACAATGACAATAACCAATACTACTACAAAACACAGCTTTAACAACACCTCCATTTAAAAACAGTAGAAAAAATTACTCATAAAGTGAACCATTATCATCAATTTTTATTAACACCGATAAAGGACACCCATTATTTGAGTTTTTTAGCACTGATAAAAGGAATCATTTATGAACACTTTATTTTAGCACTGATAAAGGTTACGGTTTATCATTGGTGATAAAGGGTACCCTTTATCAGCTCTAAAAATAAAGTGTTGAGAAAAGATAACCTTATTCAATGTTTTATTAGCACTGATAAAATCCCATAACACAATGAAATTATTAAAAAAATAAAAATAAAAAATTAACATTTCCTTAATTAAATAATTATTGTTAAAAATGAATAAATTGAATACACATATATATAAATTTTAAAAATTAAAAAACAATATATATTAAATATATAGATATATAAAATTACTAAAATTAAATAATTAACGAAATAAAAATTTTAAATGGATGCAAAATATTAAATATTTTATTAATTACATAATTATTGATAAAATAAATAAATTTAATATAAATATATATTGATTATAGATATTAATAAATAATATATATGAAAGGTAGATATATAAAATGAAAATATTGTAATAAATAAACATGCAAAAATATAAATGATTATATTGAAAAAATATTTTTTAATGAAATAATTATTAATAAAAATGAAAATTTATAACATGATAAATATAATATATTATTCATTTTTAATCTATCAATTTTTTTATCTTTTTTTAAAAATAATAGTTAGGTTATTCATTTATAATATTTTTTTTGAATTTGATCATTTTCTATTTATTATTTATAAATATCTTATTTACTACGTGTTAGTATTTTAGATATATATTCATATTTACTTCAATATATATATATATATATATCAATATATTTTGTAATTATTTATATTTAATTAATAAAACTTATCCAATTTTAATTTTTTTAAAGTGGACCAATTTTACATTATTCAATTTAACTCAATTTTAAAATGCATGTAATTATGATTATATGTCCACTAATAAATTTAAAAATATATTTCTAAATAAACATATTTATAAATGTATATTTACTATATTTTTAAATTTATAGATTTATTATTATTATAAATTTATAATTATTATAAATAAATAATTATTTATTTTTAGATAAATAATTATTATAAATAAATAATAATTATTTTTCAAGTAAATAATTATGTATATTCAAATAATTATAAAATTATAATAAATTTCTTTAAATAATTATAATTATAAAGTCTTTATCAATGATAAAATCTTTGTAATGATAAAGATATCATTTATCTGTGCTTTTGTAACATTGATAATGATCTCTTTTATCAGTAATTATAAATTTAGAACTGATAAAATGGATCTTTATTTTCACTTTTATAAAATCACTGTTAAACGAATCCTTGATCCATTAAAAATAACCATAACTGCATCTTAGCTACTGGTGATTCTCAATTTCTTGTAGAAATCCTCTACAGTCTGTTCGACTCCTCTATGTTCTCTCGAGCTAGTCGATTCTAGAATCCAATGTATGTTATTTTCCTATTTTCCCCTATCATTGTTTGATTTTTTGGGTTCCAATATTTTTGTTTTAGCATTCTTCTTATCCTTGATGAACCCTAAATCTCATCTCATCACCACTAAAATAAGACAAGTGGTTCTATTTCATCTTTTTCCTCTATAGAAAATGATTTCAAAGAAAGATAATGATGTTTTCACAAGGTAAGGTCAGTTGACATATGGGTGCATGCCTATACAGATAAATAAAAAAGATTTTTCAACACAAGATACTTAAAAGTTAATTTTATATATATCTATTAGCATAGAAACATGACTTTAGTGATCCAAAGGTGTGTACAAGGGGATGTGATAAGCTAAATTTGGAACTATTTGGGTATACTAGGTTAAAAATGTTACCAAATGGGATCAGAGTGAAACTAGTGATATTGATATTGTTTATATCCAAAAATAAAAAAATTATAGTCATAATAAGTAGTCCGTAAATATTTATCGACAACTTAATTATGATGGATACTTGACTTAGTATATGAATTCTAGGTTTTTTTATTTATTTATCACTTAACCTATCATCTCAGGTCTCATGCCTATTATATAGGTCTTTATAGGTAGGAATCAGTAAGAATAAATGAAATGTTAGTTTCTTATTTGTCTTTGTTTAATTATTTTTCTAGAATCAATTATAAATTTAAATTTATGAAACATGAAAAGTAAAAAAATAGAATATATATATTTACTTATTTGCGATGATTAGGTTTGTATAACATACAAATTGATTGAGTTTATTAAGTAACCCCCTCCATTGATACCATTAGTTAGCTATTCCATACTTATATTTAAAATATTCCTTCTAACATTTTTAATTATAGTTAAGGTATTAAAAGACCAATTGAAATGGAAATTAATAATAGATAGGGGTAGGGGTTAAAATTTAATATAGATTATTTTGTTCTTTTTTCTGAAATGATATTTTCTTGGAAGGGGGAAATTATGTAAATCTCTATATTAATATAGAATATGTCACTACTATGACCCCCTAGATCTTCATAGTAAGGAGGCAATGAACATCCTTTTTATGGTAGATCTTAAATTAATCTATTGGTCAGAGAGGTAATTGTTGATCTACTTCAAGCTACATTCTATAATTGTTAATGAATTTAATATATAGTATCTACAGGTCCTCGAAGCTTCTTTGATAATATATCATAATTATAAATTTAGGATTTCATTGAATATTTTCATTTCATTTGTAAGAGTAAAAAAATCTATATCAATAATAATCATACGTTAAAAAATAATCCCTTAAACGACATGAATTTTATTAGATGGATCATATGGTTGATTATAAAAAAATCCAAAATTTGAAGGTAAGGAATCCTTAGGTTAATATAAGTGATGTCGAATGTTGGTGGGGTGAGATTTTTTTCTTCAAGACCATTAGAGTGGTGTAATTCTAAATTCTCATTGATGGAGTAAGATTTTGGAGCAATTTCATTATTATAGGTTCTTAGGACACATTAATCCTTATTTCCTCTTTGAATTGAAACTCTTCTATCAATGTGGTTATTTAGGGAACCTCCAATTGTCCTTTTGAGCTATTCCTTCTAAGAAAGGTCATCAGACATTATTGGTAGATTATTTATGGATGAATAGTCTATGAATTATGCTAGATGGGGTCCTTATATATTGATAGTTACAATCATAGTATATTATAAACTTTTTTACGGTCTAGGGGAACAAAATATTCCTAATATTAATTTATGAGTATCATATATTTATTATGGGATTGAGATTATAACTTATTCATAATGTTACTAACATTTCTATTCTATATAAGTAAACATATGGAAAAAGAGTACTGAGTGTCGATTTTATTTATTATTAAATAAGGGTTCTTTTTTCTAAGATAGATATATAATACAATACACTCCATGAATAAAACTCCATAATTGAATGCATCTTCCATGAGAATTGTTACTTTTTTTAAAAGAGATAAAATAGTTCCATACTGTAGTATAACTAATTTTCACCACCATTATTTAACCTATCCCAAGATGCTTGATTTCCTTCAATATCTTGATTATGTATTCAAATCCCTATTTCAAACTACCATTCCTCCCATCATTGTGGTTCTAAATTTCCTAGATGACATACCTCACACTCGGATTGTATTCATTAATCTTAATAAAAGCTGATACCATGGATTTTAATAGTTCACCTCTAAAATCACACTTCAACTCTTTTATAATTTCATCCTCCTCATTTATCACTTCCCAGGAATAGAAAAAATGACACTGAAAAAATTAATCAAAAAATAATAAATTAATTTTTTTGGTTTCTTGATAGGAATTTCCTTATACGACTCACTCAGTTACTTTTGAAAAAACATCATAAAAATTAATTTTATTTTGAGTGAATTAAAATTATATCCTATTAGAATTAATAATATTTATAAGAGAATAATACTATGATGAGTCATATAAGTTAACTCTTAAAGGTATTCCTCCCATAACGAGTGAAGCTCTCCAACCCTCTTTTCACCCTAATCTTCAGGATAATTTCTCCTGGAAGCTTGGAGAAATGGATAGTTTTCATGAACTACCATGCACCTAACATCAATACCACAACAAGTTTGTGTCTCCTCTAACCCCTAACAAAAAAAGAAACATTTCGGAGGAGGTGACAAACAATAAATGTTTTTGAGTAGAAGTAAATGACTACGAGTGGAAGTTATGTGGATTTGAATGTTCATTCCATAATTTTTTATGTAATTTGCTTGATTCCATAATTAAGAATTCATTTAAGTTATTTTTTCACCACAGCGGAAACTTGAATCTCATCTCCACAATAATAATTATTACATTTTATTGCTTTAGAATCATAACCCATCCCTTCTATTTTTCTTGGAATACTCTGGGTATTTGTCATCCAAAATGATCATGGGATGACTTTTTGGTTAGAGTATTTCAATAAAAATTTGTGGGTTTTAATAAAATATTGGAGATAAATATCAAAAAACAAAATAGAGTAATAAAATTTTGGGAAGTATGTCATCAAGGAACTTTTTAAGCACAGTGATGCAAGGCGGGATAGTTTGAAAGAGAGAGTTCAATCTATCAGCATGATATAGAAGATAATAAACGTATGTGGGAGGATTAAATAACGGTAGGGAAGGATAGTTTTATACGAGTAATTAATTATTATATCTTTGTTCAACATTGATACTAGTTTAATGAAAGATGTGACTAATACAACTCCATGTGTCTTTTATCAGTATAAAATTATCATGTTAATATATATAAAAACTACTCATTTAATAAAAAATGAGAAAACATGCTTGGATTGACTTAATAATTTGGGAAAAATATTTGTAATTCATTTGTTATGTGTATGAAATATTGTAATGTTAAACCCATACATGGTTCCACCTGCAAGGATCAAAGTGCCTGTTTCTAGTTTAAAATGACATTTTAGTAAAAAATTGAAGTTGAATACTCAAAACTAAGGAAACTCATTCAGATTGATTTGGTACATTAGGAAAAATATCCATGAGTCATTTGTGACATGTAAGAATCAACCAAACCTTACTCTGATGCACGTTGTGACCTATATGACTCCAAGTGCGTCTTTTTATTCAAAAGAGACATTAATTTTATTAGAATGACAACTAACGTACTAAAAAAATGAGAAAACACATTCAGATTGTTTTTTACTTTATAAAAAAATTTCTATAATTTAGTTTGGATGTCTAAGAAACATCTACACCTCAATCTAACACACGATGTGACTGGTATGACTCAAAGTGCATATTTTTACTCAAAAATTAAATTAATTTTAGTGAAAAACAAATGAAATACTCAAAACTAATAAATCCCATTAATATTGTTTTGGTATATTAGTAAAATTATCACTCTGTCATTTGTGGGGAGTATGAATCTGCAACACCTCAATCTGATGCATGGTGTACCCGATATGGCTCATAGTGTGTGTTATCAGTTTAACAATTACATTTTAATACAATAATATGTCATTCACTAAAAATTGAGAAAACACACTTAGATTGTATTGATAATTTGGGAAAATGATTCAAAATTAATTTTTTGTTGGTATAATAATTCTAATGTCAAACCCACAAAATATTCCACCTGTATAGAACAAAGTGAGTGTTTCCAAATTATAATAAAATTTTAGTAAAAAACCTAAGTAACATACTTAAAATTATAGAAATTATTTAGGAATGTTTCAGTAATTTATGAAAATGATTCATGATTAATTTTTGATGTGAAGAAATTGTTCACACCCCAATATTACACACAATGTGACATTTATAACTCAATGTGTGTCTTTATATTCAAAATTGAGAGTAATTTTAGAGAAAAAACAACTAGCATACTCAACACAGTGAAAACAGATTCCTATTGTTTTTTCAAATTTGTAAAAAGAACCATAAGTAATTTGTGACATGTAGGAATCATCCACACCTCAATCCTATGCACAGTGTGATTGGTACAACTCAATGTGTATCTTTTTATTAAAAACATATATTAATTTTAATGTAAAAAACAACTGATATATTTAAAACTGAGCAACCACATTTGGATTTTTTTTGGTAAATTAGGAAAAAAATACATATGTCATTTTTGATGTGTATGAATTAGCTACACCTCAATTCAATGCATGGTGTGATTGGTATGAATACAAGTGTCTGTTATCAATTTAGAATTTTCATTTTAATACAAAAAAGTGGAATTTAATGAAAACCAAGAAAATACGCCTAGATTGTCTTGATAATTTATGACCATGATTCATAATTAATTTTGGACATGCATGAATTAGTGTTATGTCAATCTCATACACGATTCCACCTGTATGGTTCAAAGTGCGTGTTTCCAGGTTAAAATGGAAATTTAGTAAAAAAAACATAAGTGGTGTACATGAAATAGAGGAAATAAATTTAGAATGATTTGGTTCTTTTAAAAACGATAAATGAGTCAGTTATGATGTTTCAATACTAGCCGACCCTCAATTTGATGCATGTTGTGACCATTTTGACTCTAGGTGTGTCCTTTTATTCAAAAGTGACATTAATTTTAGTGGAAAAAACTAACATACTCAAAACTGAGAAAACACATTCAAATTGTATTAGTACTTTATAAAAATAATTCATAAGTCATTCTTGACATTTAATAATCATTTTTACCTCATTCTGACCCATGGTGTGACCTGTATGACTGAAAGTGCATATTTTTATTCAAAACTAACATTAATTTTAGTGAAAAAAACAATGAAAATATCTATAATTTTCTTTTTTTTTTCTTGTATTGGTGTTATAAATTTTATTTTATTTTAATTTAGTATTTGAATCTCATATTTCTCATTTTTATTCTCTTTTTAATGATGTAGTGTGATGTTATAGTAAACTACCCCAATTTTGGGTGCTTCATTGTGTTGTAGCATCACATTGGAGTTTTCACCTTTGCATGTGCTATTAATTATGCTGATAAAGATATCCATTATCAGTGCTTGTACAAGAACCGATAAAGGAATCATTATCTGTTCTTGTAGATGTGTCGAAAAAGGTATCTTTTATATTCGATAAAGGAATCTTTATCCTCACTTTTAAAAGAAAAAATAAAGGGGCTCTTTATCATCACTAAATAAAAGCACTGATAAATGGATCCATTTATCAATTCTTTTAGAAGAATTTATAAAATATTTATTTATCAATTATTTTATTTTCCCTAATAAATATACCCATTATCATCACTTTTATAGCCCAGATAAAGGACTTTTCCTTTTAACAGTGTTGAGTTATTCAAAGCTTTCCTAGTACTGATAAAGGCCAATTCTAGCATGGTTAAAGGAATATTTGGTAGTAGTGTAAGGCCTTAGAATCAATCATTACATCCTATAATCAATTTAACAAGAAAAGTGTTAATCTAAGGGGACATATCAACAATAAATCAATGAAATCTCATGCTGCACCACAACCAACATAAGGGTTATTCTCTTGAGGAAGATCACACAGTAGATCTAGAGAGGATCTTGAATAATACCACCATAGATAAATAGATCCATAAACATATATCAACAGTGCTACTATGATCAATGGAAATGAAGAATCTAGTTGATCTCTAACCTAGATAGATTCATTTCACCCATAACATAGATCAATCACTAAATGAAATGATTCGGATGTAAATGAGATCCCTAAAATCAATTGATAAGGATCCTAGGTATCTATGGAGAATCCTGCACACACAATTAAGGATTAAATACCCATAAATTCCCTAAAAATAAAATATCATTAAACATTCGAAAATTGAAAGAATTTCATGGTATAAATTTACTAATTAAAGAATTTTGATAGAAACCACTTCACCTCAAATTAAAAATCCATACATAGACCATTACATAACTTGAACCTAATTCATAGAGTTTAAACATTTCATACCATAAACTAATTAATTACTTATTCCATACAATGGTTTCATATTGTGTAAAAAATCATGATATGAAAACATCCTATAGAAAGAAAACATTAACAATTATGAAGGGAAACCTAACAACCCTTTTAAACTTTTATACTTGGAATCCATATATTCCAACAAACATATATCAACAAGCCTTAGGTATTTCTCAAAAGGAATAAATCTCTATTGTCATAAGACCCAAAATTAACCCAAACAAAGAGGGAAATCTAAATAGAGAAAAGAAATACCAGAAATTGGGCAACATGATGTTACATTATGAAATTCAAATAACAAATTTTTAGAATTTAATTCAAAATTAAACTTAAAAAATTCATAGAAAAATGGTTGTTCAAAGCAATAGATTTTTAGGTATAAAAATAATTTCATACGAATTCCAGTATATTATTGATTCTAATAAAATTTATAGGATTATTTTTAATATTAATTATCTATCAAAATTATAAAACTAATCCACAAAATTTGAATTTTGAAACAGTTGAAATGTAATGATAGTCAATAATGAAATTTTTTTAGTTTTTTTATTCATTAAAAAAGAAACCACTTCAAATAAATATTAAAAACATTATTATAATATAATTTTAATAGTATGAATTCAAAAATTAATTTAATTTTCTAAAATAGAAATTTTATAATTTGTAAATATATCTTTTAAATATAACCAAATTTTGATTGAAAACAAATTTCTTCTTGAAATAAATACTCTTAATTTTAAATTGTAATTTACCTAATATTAAAATAATTAATATAACTCAATAAAATATAATTATATAATATTATTAAGACATTAAAATGATTTATCCTAACATTACATGGGTTTTCTTAAAACCCATTAGTATTCATCTTCTCAAAGGATTTATTTTTCAAAATTAAAACATTGGAAAGTCCCCATAGGGTAATTTCACATTTGTTTCTTTCCACACTTTTGATATGATTAATGATTATTTTTCATTCTACCATGGATTTTATAATTATAATTTTTTCAATATTAATTATTTCTATTCTTATCGTAGAAGACTAATAAAATAAATATACACTGCACTCTATTTCTACCTAGCGAACATATAAAATGATTTCTTCATAACTACTAATGTCTAATATGGATAAATATATTTAGTGAATTGGTATTAAGTGATACAGAAAGAGACCCATAAAACATGATATTTTGATAAATCATAATTGTTACATACTATATTTGGATCCAAATTATGTGATCCAATTTTAACCATACATAATTATAATATAAATTTCCAATAATGAGTCACATAAATTCCCTTGAACTTTTTGAATTAGTGTTTTAGAGAGGTAGGAAATAAACTTATGAAATAAAACTCATGACTTTCTCAAAAAATGAGTATTATCCCCACAATACAATGTTTTGATTAATATATATGAACACATCCACATATAATTTTTTTCTAAGAAAGGTTCCATTATAGACATATAATACATAATATCATTGTTCAAAACCTAAGGAAACTGATACATAATAAAAGGTGATATCATATGATCACCAAGGGTAAAAAATGGAGATATAAATCAATATATATATGTAATAAAAATATATAAATATGAATATAGTGTCATGATAATAACTTATTAAATTCACACAAAATTAGACATAGAACAAAAATCACGTGATATGGAATTAAATAGTGTCTCAACATGATATGTGTGTCATATGTGTGAAATATCACCAGTAATCAATCATGATCCTTGAGAGAATATCATAAATAAATTAACATACAAAAAAAGGAAAATTATTTTCCTAGTTAGGTATAACTTCTAATATTATCACAGTAGATAGTGTCTCATTATTGAGTAGGTTCACTCCCTATACCAATCATTTCCATTTTCCGGGATCACAATTAAGACTATCATAGTTTAAAGAGTCCCACACTAGGTTGGATTCACATTCCATTACAGTTTATATCATCTCTTTGGATTATAATATTTACCCAATAAGCTTTTGGAATGAATAAATCTATAACCACCTATCAGAAAATGAGGAACATAAATAAATGCCAAAATATCATAAAAATATGTACTATCTCTTCATATCATGACCCATGAAAAATAAATGGGGATCATTATAGCATTGTTAAAAAATCATCATAATAAAACATATATATAAATGAGGTTGACGATATCATTATATTTTATCCCAACTGAAGCATAAAAATATATAAATAATGATAAAATTATTGAGAATCACTTTTATAAAATCATTTTAAATATTCTTTAAAATCCAAGAGAAAATATATCTTTTCAATTGATAATTTTTTCAAAATAAAATTCCAATAAATATCATAATATTATATTCACAGTAAAAATAGCCAAAATTTTAATAGATACGTCTTAATGAAAAAATTTCATGATTCTTTGAATATATATTTATGTTTTATACAAGAAAATCGAACATTTTATTCAATCAATTATACAAATTAAATAGCGAGTTACATGAAAAAATATTTAGAATATTCCATTTAGTTAATTGAAGATAAATTAAAAGGAAGTGAAAATAAAATTTTCCAATCGTTAATGGATAATAAAAAGAAATCATTTTTATAAAAACATTGTTATGGATGAAATATTCCTCACTGAAAGAAGTGAAATGATTTCAAATTTTCATAAAACCATACCATTAGATTTTTTTAGGTAAATATTAATGAAAAATAATTGAAAATATGAAAATACCAGAAATAACTAGTAGATAAAAGTTTTAATGGGGGTATTAAGGATAATCATAATATAATTTAACACAATGGAAACATTATATTGGAAATCACAAAAATAAAGTATATTGTTGCAAAAATTCGTACATCATTGGTAACCATTGAATTAATACAACATGAAAGAGAGTTCATAATATGGATTTTTAAATAAAAATAGTTTTATTAGAAATTAAAATAAATTACATTAATATCATATATATAAACCACACTATATAAAACAATAAGTGAATATATCATTGGTCTCAAATAAAAAACGTGAGAGGAAAAACCCTTGTTTATTTTATAAAAATACATTAAAAACCACTTCAAAATATACCAATTAAAAAAAACATTAATATAATGAATATATATATATTATATATAATACTTCAAAAAGGATTAAAAATACCATATATATATACATATATATTTATATATGTATATATATTATGTAGTATGTTTCCAAGAACGGAATTTGATATTAACGTCTTACCTAAAGTCTCGACATGCTTTGTATGCACTCAAAACACCCATATTTTAAATTTGGATTTAATTTTAATCTACAAAATGACAACATTAATACTTATATTAACTTATATATTCCTATTTTAATCTATTATTAACAATTTTTTATAAATTATTCATTAAAATCATCTATTAGGGTGTTAACTATTTTGTTTCCTTCCATTTTTTGATGGATTTAGTACTGAATCCTTTTACATTGTTAAATATTATAAATAATATAACTTATTTAATAAATATGTTAGTAATTCATTTTATTCAGTTTTTAAACCATATATATAAATTTGTGTTAAAAAATTAATTACATCAGTTTGTGGAGATAGTAGTCTATACATAAACATGAGCGAGGATTTCATTTGTCAAAAAATAGATATAATGAAATACGAACAATAATATATCCTTATATATTCATAATTATTTCATAAATATAATATATAATAATTATATATATTCTTATGTATATCCATGTTAATATAAAATCTAAAATGAGTCACATCACTTCATAGAGGTGTGGACCACAAGTACGCATGAGTGACATTATCATTTTCCAACAAGGAAGAGAATAATAAGGGAGATAATATTTTTTATAAACATAATAATAATAATTTCCTATAAATAAAATATTTCTTTTATATCCATTTTAATAAAAATCTATGAGTGAGTGTAATTAAAAATAAAATAGACAGCTTCATAGAGATAGTATACCTTAAATATATTTCAGTGGTGTTTTAATTTTTTATAATAATTAAAGGAGATAGAAAATTGGTATAAAATTAAAAAAAATTATAGTTCAAAAAGTTGTTTTATTATAGTAATATGTTTATAGAATATATAAAAAATGATTATAAAATATCTAAATCAGGATAATGAGAATAAAAGAGAAATTGATCAGTAGAGACAATTGTATATTCTACAAGAATCATACATTAAATTTAATATAATTCCATTAGAAGAGAGTTTTGTGGTCACAACAAGGTAATGGTAATATTGTTTGGGTTTTCTGAGGATGAAATTTTTGTATTGTATTGATATAAAAATAACTCAAATTTTGATTTTAAGGAGTTGGAATACGTCCATTTATTGGAAAGAAATTAATAGGGTTTTGTAAATAAAATATCTTAATGGTAAATAATGTCATTATAAAATGGTCGACATACTATAAAATTTATTATTAATTTATCAAAATTTATGAAATTTAGGATTTTATAATGTTTTAATTGTAATTTTAAAACATTTAATACTCTTTAATGCCAAATTCATGACAATTCACATATGTTGACAATGATGGTATCAATAGACAAGTTTTACTTCAATAAAATTTAATTCACTTCATATAATAATTCATAATTATCAATTTGATTTATATAACAAACTAATTAATTCCAAAAATATTAATTTTAATGATTTTAAAATAATTTACTTGATTTCTCTATATATTTCATAGATGTTGTGTCTATAATGAATAAGCATTCTAATAAATTACATGTTAAAAAAAAATTTAAATAAATTATTATGAAAAAAATAATTTATTCATCATTAATATAACCATTTATAGACATTAATAACTTCATTCAATAACTTTTAAAACACATAAGATATATTAAATGGAAGAGAGTGTCATTTCATAAGAATTATTTACTTAAAATAATAAAAAGTCATTATTAGAGGTAAATGAACCCAAATTTCCATATTTTTAAACTTAATATTACTTTGGTTGATGTAATATAATCCAATGAATCAAATTACAGTTGTTCAGTTATTTTTGAACCTTATCCCATTGTTTTAACCTTGTTTTATCCATTTTACATTTTACTATGGTGACAAATATCTACCATTGTTACTTGTAATTATGACAAAAAAATAAATTCAACTTATAAAACAATATAAAAACAATGATTCCATATTTGTATATAATTATATAAGATTAAATTTCTATATCTTTTTAAAATCACATTTAAAATATATTCCTAAAATGAAATGGAAAAAATATTTAAAAGAATGTTCATTTGAAGCATAATATTTATTTCAAACCAAAATCACGAATATTGTTTATTCTAAATGAATTATTTAGATTTTTTATTCAAAGAAATATTATTTCTAATTCAAAAAAATTCAAAAAAATTCAAAAAAAAAAGTACTCAATGGAAACATTACTAAAATAGAGAAACATAAAATTGTTTTTATATGAATAAAAATATTACATAGATTTCTAAAAGGGCTAACAAAAATTTTTATTTTTAAAATTATATTTTTTAATAAATTATATTAATTCATATTTTTATATTGGTTAAATATTAATTTTTTTTCAACATTCTATTCATTATTAAAAAAATTTCATAAATGTGACTTAACCAGAAAATCTTTTATTTTAAAAAAATCACAAATTAATCAAAAACCTTTAATAAATTACGTAAATTCATGTAAAGAATATATTGATATGATAAAATAAAAATGTAATCCTTTTTATCTAATTAAATATCTAACATTACTAAATTAATTTTTTTAATTAATAGAGTGAATATATAGAAAATATATTTTAGAAAATTGGTTAAATACTTCATATAAAGTAACAAATAAATTTTCTAGGAATTAATTTTTACATATATTGTAAAATATATTTACTCATATCCATTCCTACTAATTCAACAACTAGGTTATAATAGTCATATTTAAATAATAAAATTTATATAGTATATCACAGGTACATCATGATGTTGTCACATGAACCACAACATACTGAACACCTTATTATTATTAAAGAGAATCTATTCTAAAAACTCTTGGTGTTACATTCTACCTCCTTAAATAAATATGGTCGTATAAAATTTTATATCATAATAAATGGTAAATGGTACAAATTACATGAAAAATAAATTCTGAGGAGTGAAAGATAATTACATATAATTTTCAATTGATTTATTTTAATATATATTGATTTAATTCCCATATAAAAATGAAATTAATTTCTATAATATGCCTTGTAAAATTCTGGTCACCTAGATATTTCATAAATCATTGTAGTACTATTATGAAAATTAAACATGTTAACATGTTTCCAAAACCATACCAAGATTTCTAAGCTACATTTTATACAGAGTACGTGATATATTTATATTCCTCTTGTTTGAGATTGAGAAATTATTTTATCTTTGATATGGAGAATCTTGGAAAATATACATACTTGATTTCCTTATATAATTTCTTCCTTCATTGATGATTCGTAAAAATTTTCACATCTTCATTGTAAGTACCCACCCTTGAAATTTACATAATTGTGAGTTTAATTCCAAGAATTAATTCTATTACATTGTGTGATATTATTACGTTTATATTTTTAGATAAATTGTTTATAATTCATACTTAAAAAACAATAAATTTTAATGTGGATACTTTTGATTAGTATCTATTTTTTATGTAATGTAACAAAATTAAAATAAAAATTAATTTCATTTCATGTAAAATCTTCTTGACATTAAAATTGATATCTTCATGTCCCTTACCCATCCATAAAGCCATTGAAAAATATTTTTAAATTATATATAAGAAAAAAAGCATATTAATTTATATAAAAGTAATAAAAACTATTAATTTTGAGAAAAATGTGAAAATACATTATTTTATTTCTATTATCATACTTTTATTGTGATAATGAAATGAATATTTTTTAAATGAATTTTTTTTTCTCATATAAAATCAACACAACTTACAGTAGTAAAACTAAATCTCTATTTGGAAACATTGACAATCAAATTCATAATCAGTTTTCAACCTTTTAAGTAATAAAATGAGGCCACTTAAATACATAAGATAAACCCTTTGGTAACTCCATTCTTTTATCTAGTTAAACATGGATCATTACATACTACACACTAGGGATATCTGAGCACACCCATCATTTAACCTATATCTCGGTACCCGATGCTATCTAGGAGAACCCATCATAAACTATTTACCATCCTTATCTATTTATATCTTGGTTCACCCATTTCACCGATAATTATCAAGTACCATATCATGAATAAAAAATTTCTTTTTTTTATTTTATCCTAAAAAATTGGAGAAAATATGTTAAACTATTATGAAAATAACTTCTAGATATTAAAATATAATTTTGTTTTAGAACCACATTTCGAATACCATAATTCCCATTAAAACTAAATTAGCATTTTATTTTAATAAAACATGAAATATTTTAAATGAATCAAAACATTAAAGAATTTTTATGGCAGGGAAAAATTCATTATCTCTATATAAATTAAAATAGAACTATCCTTTAATCATTTTTAAGGAATGGAATAAATTCCATACAAATAATAATGTTTCTGATAAAAAATTTATTAAATGAAAAATTTCATATATAAAATATATTCTCCATAATAAAAAAAATTTTAAAACATTAAAATTGAAAAAAAATGGAGTAAGAAAAAAAATACTAAAAGAGATTTTTTGTAGAAAAGTCCTTTATCAAATTGAATTTTTTTGAATAATATTCCCTAAGAAAGAGTAAAATTAAAAAAACATAAAATATCATGATAATAGATATATTGATGATAAAACAGGTAAAAGGGGATGCATATACACCTTAGAAAATAATATGAGTGCATAATATCAAAAATATGTCTCAATGAATGGAAATTGATATGATGTCCCTTCGATGGAGTTCGATTCGACAAACTCTTATTTATCTTCTTTAATAATAAAAAAATATAAATTATTACTAATTATAATAAATTATAACTAATTATAACTAATTACTACTAATTATTACTAATTATTACTAATTATTACTAATTATTACTAATTATTACTAATTATTACTAATTATAACTAATTATTACTATTTATTACTAATAATTACTAATAATTACTAATAATTACTAATAATTACTAATAATTACTAATTATTACTAATTATATCTAATTTTAGCAAATTTTAGCTACTTATATCTAATTTTAGCTAATTATATCTATTTATTACTAATTATATCTATTTATTACTAACTATATCTTTTCTTAATAATTATATCTATTTATTACAAATTATATCTATATATTACTATTTATATCTATTTATTACTATTTATATCTATTTATTACTATTTATCTCTATTTATTACTAATTAAATCTTATTATTACTAATTATATCAAATTATTACTAATTATATGTAATTATTACTAATTATATCTAATTAGTACTAATTATATCTAATTATTACTAATTATATCTAATTATTACTAATTATATCTAATTATATCTATTTTTTACTAATTATATCGAATTATATCTATTTATTACTAATTATATCTATTTATATCTATTTATTAATAATTATATCTATTTATATCTATTTATTACTAATTATATTTATTTTTTGCTAATTTTATCTATTTATTGCTAATTATATCTATTTATTGCCAATTATATCTATTTATTACTTATTATATCTATTTATTACTAATTATATATATTTATTACTAATAATATCTAATTATATCTAATTAATACTAATTTTGACTAATTATTTATAATTATCACTAACAATATCAATTTCTTAGAAAAAATAAATATAAATAAAAATCAATTGAAATCTAATTTAATTACATCAATTAAACAACAATTAAAATTAACATAAAAAAATAAAATAAATATAAAAAAATAAAATTTAAATACCTCAAACTTTGATATTCTGAAGGGTATTGGCGCCTTCCAATTGCTCTCGTCTAAAAAATTTCTACTAAAGTAAATTTTTTCCTTGAAACTGAAAAATGAAGAGTGGTAGAGGAAGATTTGAGTGATTTTGGAAAAAATGGGTGGGGGTATATATAGGTTATATTAGTTGCGATGGGGTTATTTGCGAAGGGTATCCCGTCACAAATACTGGTATTTGTGAAGGGACACATCGCAAATAGTTCCTACCGACACTCTTTTTGCGATGGGATGACATCCCGTCACGAAAAGCAATTAACCGCCTCCGGGTATTTGCGACGGGTACCGTCGCAAAAACTCGTGCGCGGTTTGGCACGCAAGCCATGCCGCTTGGCGCGCAGGTCGCGCCCAATAATTTGCGACGGGAGACATCGCTCCGTCGCAAATAATATTTGTGCAGTTTGGCGCGCAAGTCACGCCAAACTATTTGCAGCGGGAGACATCGACCCGTCGCAAATAATATTCGATCGGTTTGGTGCGCAAGTCGCGACAAACTATTTGCGACGGGAGACGAAATCTCATCGCAAATAATTGATTATTTGCGATGGGAAAATTTCCCCATCGCAAATATTGATTTTTCCCGTAGTGTATAATTAATTCACTAATTAATTTGAAATGTCAATATCCTTCTGTTAATCCATCAATTAATTATCCAGATTCTGAAATCCCAATAACACGATAATTAATTTAACTATTAATTATCCCTATTCCAAAATCAAAATATTCAATCGAATCCCCAGTATATTACATAATGAATTGAGCACATCAGTTCATTCAATTTAGGAGTTTCTAATTGACAAGAGAACCCTCGAATTTCTAAAATTACATACATCTATGTGAAATCAGGACTATGGGTTTTGAATAATAGACCACTTACCTCAATTCATTAATGAATGACCGCTCAAAAAATTCCCCAAAAGTTAAGCCGCACAACGAAATAGAATAAGATCTGGATATTAAACCCTAAAACAATATTAAAAAAATAAAAACCATTAAATTATATATCTAGATCTACAATCAATGATATATATCTAGTTAAAATAAAAATAACAACCGATTTCTAGGATTGGATAAGAAATAAAGGGGAATTAGTAACCAAGCGGGATATGATTCTCTTACTGGGTGTGGTGAAGATCCTTGATCTGGGCTTTCAATTATGAAGAACAGAGGTCAGGATTGCAGAAAATCCATCAAAGAGGCACTGAAATCCTAAAATAATGTCTAGGGTCAAATAGGGGTTGAATGGGGTGAGTTTCAAGGGTTTAAGAGAATTAAATTCTTTTGCACAGTTTGATGGGCATAGGAGCACAGTTTTCCATAATCATGTTCCAAAATCATTCACATCTTCTATAGGGGGGAAAGTTTATCCTAAAAGGGTGTATTTTTTGAAAAAATCTGTGACAATCATGAAAATACCCACTATTTTGGGTTTCATGATTTACTGGGCTGAAGTGCATGATTTTCCCTAACTCTTCATAAACAATGCACTTACCTCTTTCATCAATGTTTCTCAAATTTTCACTAAAACACACCCCAATGTATATACCAAACAAAGAGTACTCAATATATGAAATAGAGTACTAGAAATCAAGCCCATCAAATTTCAAGAAAACTTTTGGTTTTTACATTCATAAATTTATATTATGATGTATTAAAATATAAGATAATATTATAAAATATTAATTAAATTTTCAAAGGGTCATAAAATCAATTATAATATTAAAATATATATTTTTTTTGAATAAATGATAAATTTATTTTCAAAAGTAGCTTTCTCAAATTTAAATAATTATTTTCATAAAATTGAGTCCAGTTTTAAAATATATACATCCAAAAATCTTTTGTGTAAATTTTTGGTATTTTTATAAAATAGTTAAATTTTTGTGAATAATGATATATGGAAATTTACAGTATAACATAAAGACATGAATTTTTTAGTCTTGGATGATGTATGGATTATGTAAGCACACAATATCTCAAAATATCATTCTCCATTTTCTATAATTAGTCAATGTAATTAACGATATTGATTGTCTTGAGTAAAAATAATAAACAAATTTATATAATAATAAAAAATTCCCCTCTCCTTCTGTATAAATACCACCCATCACTACCCCATCCCATGAAACCTTGTAAGACTTGTACATTTTATAAATTCTAACCTGTTACCTTCCCAATACTCTTCCATATGTCCAATATATCTTTGAATAAAAAATACCATACCCATGTTCCATAAGGAGGTTCTCAAGGAGAAGATGTTCATGAGGTAAAAAACTGAATCCTTATCCTTTAATTATTTTTTCTTTTTTTATCCTCTCAACAACTCTCCAATATAATGAATCATTATAACTCTAGAATCAAATATATTATATAAATTTTTTATGTAAATGTAATATTCATCATTATAGCTATACTATTGTTCTTTTATTATAGAAATGAAAACATCATCTGTGATATGATTGTTCACCACTTTCATGGATGCAGAGTATTTTTTTCCATTAACACCTTCCAGTTTTATCATAAAACTATTATTTTAGTTAAAAAATACTTTTATATGAATATTTTATCTTTTTAAATCTCCAGAACTAATTTATAGAAATTATATTAAATAAATGTAAACTAGTTCTTGATGGTTAGAAAAGACACATAAGGAACCTAAACTTTTATCATTAATTTTTTAGCATATTAATCATCCTCATACTATCAAAAAATGTTATGTGACACAATTTGAACATATTTATGTTCAAAACAACCATATAATATCACTTCTAGATAATTATACCCATTTGAAAAGAACATTCATAATTATAGATAAGTAAACCTACCATGAAATCATGAAAAAAAATGCTCTAAGAATGAAAACAATGAACACTATAACTCATGAAAGTGGCTATAAATGAACTTAATAATATTATAATAAATCAATTACATGTATAAGAGGTTATTAATTAAGTAATATTTTAATATAACTTTATTATTCAAGATATTTAGTGTAAGTGTAGAACACATTACGACATAAGGTAAGGGGATTGTGAAACCCAACTCCCTTTATTGGGATTATCCTTCCTTCATTACAAATTTCTATGTGTATATTAAATTAATATTCCTTAAATATAATTTAACTTTTATTCAAATTTTATTTTTTGGGATATATATGTTTCCAGCATGGGTTTATGAAAAAATAAATATTTTCAAAAATAACGACTCTTTCCAAAACACATCTTAAATCCTCTTTAGTTTTTTTTCTTATTCAATAATTATGATTATTATACCAAAAATGTTTGTTAATTTTCAATTTGGAAACCCCGTCTTTATTCATAAAATCATAATTTGTGAAATTCTTATGAAACTCATTAATTTCTATAGATTATTTTAAAAAAAAATATTCTAATACATCCTTTGTGCCATGAATGATTTGGTAAATATTATGATGTAAAGAGTATTCCTGGATTTATATATCCTTAAAATGAGTTGGGTATTGTGATGTATCTCATGAGATAATGGGAAATGTTCATGAACATGGTACTATATTTTTTTTACAATGACTATTTTATTATTATGAACATATGTTATGCATGAACTTGATTCAGTCTTTTTTTATAACAATGGGAGTATTTGACTACTAAGACATGATGTTTCATTTTTATACCTTACACATTCCATTCATTAATCCAATGATTCCCTCATAATTTTGATGATGCTCCTATTATTATGTTAGTATGATGATGGTTAGTCTCACTTATGTTAAATTTATTCATTCCCTATATTCATCCTCTTACATGGGTTTTAGATTATCCCTTTTCTTTGATGGAAATCATTGGGTGACTAACAGTACTAAGGAGAACATGAGAATTATAAGTATAAAAATTTTGATTTTAAATAAATGTTTATGTTTTATTATTAAAAAGTTATTTATATTCCTAATTTTTCTAATACAACAATCTATTGATCTTGGATCATAACCCTATTATGTTGTTTTTATTAAAAATGATGTAAATTGTCATGTAAAAAAATGTAGGTTCACTATAGTTGGAATCAAATCAATATTTAGTTAATTGGAAAA
Organism: Viscum album; assembly: GCA_963277665.1. NCBI lineage: Eukaryota > Viridiplantae > Streptophyta > Magnoliopsida > Santalales > Viscaceae > Viscum > Viscum album. The sequence goes on from OY728135.1 coordinate 1,002,333,431, forward strand.
ATTGAATTTGAGAATGATTGTAAAAACCCATAGGATAAGAGTAAGTATATTTCAACACGCAAGAATATTTGTTTCATAAAAATACTAAACATTTGGATCCCCTAAGATATGACTACAGAGTTAATTGAAAAAAATAATAATTTAATTCATCATGACATATTTAATTTCATTGTTTTAAACACTTCTTATGTTAAAAATGGTGGGAACCAAGAGAAACTAGGCGAAAAACCCTTCCAAGGGAAAATATGAAATTTTCTTGAACGGTATCGTTAATTTCATGGGAGGCGGGGATCAAAACATCATGGAAATGATTACGTTGTTGTTTATGGACATTAATAATAAGCTGAACTATGAGTGAATTCCACCTTTACCTAAGAGGGAGAAACTATCCATTGTTTTCTATATGCATGAAGGACCACCAATATTTAGTGGATCTTCTAAACAACTTATTATGAAACAGTGGGTTAACCCAATGGAGAAGATCTTTTAATTGATACACTATTATATGAAGGGTAAGTTGACTCTAGCAATCAATTATTCACATGGAGAAGAAAATCAATGGTGGGAGTTGAAAAATAACATGAATAAAAAGGATGAAATATAATATAGGGATAGGAATACATTAATATAATAATTCATAACAATTCTTTCCCTCAAAATGTCTATACAAGGAAAAGGGAGAATTTATAGAGAAAGATCAAAATGAAGTTGAATCTATCATGCCTTGTGAGGATAACTTCATAAGGATTATAATTTTTTCCTCTAGTGTTTTTTACCCACAATGATATAAAAATTTATAGATTCTCTAGTGGTTTAGAACCACACCTTTTAAAGGATCTAGATATGTGAGACTTTGGGAGTTATGAGTAAGTGGTTTCATGTGCTATAAAAGTAGATATATAGTTTAGATAATTTTTCCATGGTAATGGAGATATAAAGAGAAAAATTTAGTTCCATACTAGTGTTTCAAATGAAAATGGGGGATGGATGATCCAACCACTCAAGAATAAAAAATGTGGGAATAAGCATCAAAGGAAATTAATTAAAGGAACATTAAAATGTTTTGAGTGAGGGAGAGAAGGCCTCCACAATCATTATTGTCAAAAAGACATGAATAAGCTGAAAAAATGATTGATGAAACTTGGTTACCTAATATTTCACCAAATGTAGTTTAATGCATCAACTATAGGGAGTAAAAAAACTATGAAAGGAAATGCACTAAGCCTTGAGTCTTTGAGGTCAATAAATGTTTGTATCCACCATAGCTAAAGGAATAAGGGATATTTTATACTATATTTAGTGTCGTGGTGAGATTAGAAAAAAATTCTATACTTGAAACACTTCCTATTCACTTTTTATTAGAAAAATTATTATTTGATTCTAGTTATATGTATTACACGATATCTAGTAAGATTTTTAGAACTATTGAATCGAAGCCCCAATACCTTGAAGTAGATATATCCATAAAAGCACAGTGAATTGATCATTACAACCAAAGAGTTGGACTCTTCTCCTATTGGTGTATGTGGGATGATTCTTCCAATAAATATGCTAATATATATTTTTGGGGAATGTGATTCTTTATAGGGAATGGATCGGATCTCATTATATAAAACACACATTAACTATTTGGAAAATAAATTTTATTATATTTTTTTGAACCAACACATGATCCTTTAAAAATGCAAGGAAGACAATGAATATCCTTTTCAAAATCCCTCAATGGGGTTGGTTTTGATTCTCTATGAAGAAGCATACCTCACACAAATGTTTGAGTCAAAGGAAGGTAACATCATTGATGAAATTCCCATTTTTAGGGAATATAATGATTTATATTTAAAATATTAACTTGGACATCCCCTAGTCCACGAGGGAGAGTTATCAATAGAAAACATACCTTGTGAAACTCTTATATCAAAACCTCTCTACAGTATGGACCATATCGAAATGGAGGATTTAAATAAGCAGTTGTAAGATCATTTGGAAAAAGGGTCCATGCACCATTGGGAATCACCTTGGGGTACGCTAGTGCTTTTCGTAATGAAAATTGATCAATCCAGGCAGATGTGTACCAATTAACATAAGATAAATAATATCATTATAAAAAAATTACCCTCTTCTAAGGATTGATAACTTTTTAGATTATCTATGAGGAGCTTAGTTCCTCTCAATGGTTGATCTTAATTATGGATATATGAATGTGAAGAGGGTTGATATTTCAAAGACACATTTCCATACAAGGTATGGGTTTTCTGTGTTCTTAGTTATTCCCTATAGACTTATTAATTCTCAGGTAATCATCGTGGATTTTACGAATAGTGTCTCTAAAGACTACAATGAAAATTTTTGGGTAGTGTTTATGGATTTTATTAATATCTACCCAATGATAATGGAGGATCATAGAGAATATCCAATGATTGTGTCTGAGACATTAATGAAGGACAAATTATATGCCAAGTTTAGAAAGTGTGACTTTTGGTTGAAACATCTCACATTCTTTGGGACCATTATCACAATTAAGATAATTTCTATGAACCCTTTAGTATTAAAATAATATTGAGTAATCGACCAGACTTAATAGTGTCATAAAAATAAATTTTTTTTATATTATCACAATACAACCAAGGTATTTTGAGAAATGTGTCCAATTTTTCAATCCCAATACCTAAATTATCATAGAAAGGTGTAATTTATTTATAGATAGAAGAATGTGAGAAAATATTCAAGGAGATCAAGAAGAGGATAATTATTTCACCTGTACTAAAACTACCAAAAATAAGAGAAGGTTTTGTGATATAAAGTGATTCTTGAAAGAAAGGATTGTGTTTTTTACTCAATATGAATGACAAAGTGATAGCCTATGCCTCACATAAGTGTAAGATCAATGGGAATAACTACCGAGTGCATGATATTGAGATGACAACTATGATATATTTCTTGAAAACCATGTAGCACTACCTCTATGGAGAGAAGTGTGACATATATACTGATTAAAATATGCTGAAGATTATTTATAGACATAAGTAACTCAAAATGAGTCAATGAAGATGGTTAGAGATAATCAAGGAAAATTATTTCTCTATTCATTACCATTTTTGAATGGAATTTAATGTATCTGATGATCTTTGCTGAAAAGAACCTGCTACCTAATCCATGATGTGAGTTGAGAAAGACCCCATATTTAGGGTTTTTAAAATGGTGTATTTGTAAATCATAACATTGTGGAATAAATATTACTATACCAAAATTATTTCCCAACCATCTATTCATGAAACTATCTAAGGGGAACAATGTGATGATTTGGAACTACAAAATAAGGTGAAGGAAATATTGGAAGGGAAGGTACATGAGTTCCACATCAATGATGATGGTGTGACTTAGTTTTAAACTAGGATTTGTGTAACATATACACCTAAAATAAATAAGGATATGTATTATAATGAACATCACTCATTGTTATCTATATATACGTCAAGTAACTTGATGTACCATTATTATTGAGTGAACTTCTATTGGGACCACATAAATAAGAAGATTGTAGAGTATATCTCAAGTAATTTAGTATGTTATCATGTGAAATAAGAATGATAGAAGTCCAAATGGATTATGTAACCATTTCATATATCCATGTTTAAATGGGATAATGTCACAATGGAGTTTTTCGCTAGTCTCTAGAAAATATCCAAATGAAGTAATCCGATATGGGTTGTGGAGGATCAACTCACCAAGACTACAAACTTTCTTACTATTTAGGAAGATTTATTACTTGAAGAAAATTACAATATATATTTTAAGGAAGTTTTGAGGATTTATTGGGTTCAAATATTGATCATATATGATCATGGTCAATGGTTTTTATCTATATTTTGTGGAAGTGTACATTTTGTTTTGAATACTGAATGGAATTTTGGGATGAGTTATCATCCCCCAAATTGATGGCTAGTCTGAATGGTCTATTTATATTTGTGATGACATGATAATATCCTTATCAAAAAAATTCCAAGGAGGGTGGGATCAATATTTCACATTAGTTTATATCTCATAAAAAAATTACTCATGATAGTAAATGGCTTCGTATGAAGCTCTCTCAGGGAAGGGATAGAGAATTCCAACATGTTGGGATGAAGTTAAAAAATTAAAAAACATGGACCTGGTCTTATGCAAGAGACAGATGAAAATTTTTATTCTATCCAATGAATTATAAATGGTGATCAGTGTTGGTAAAAGAGATATTTTAACAACCATAAAAGGAACATGGAGTTTGATGTTGGATACAATGAATTCAATATAATATAACCATGAAAGAGATTCATGTTGTTTAATAAAATAGAATTTTATCCCAATGTGTATTAGTCCCATTGAGATCCTTGATTACATAAGAGAAGTATCATTTTTTCTTTCACATATACCAAAATGTATCAAGTTAATTATACATTACATGAATATATTATAAGGAATTGCATTCTAAATGCCTCACTTGTATTGAACATGAAAGTGGTAAAATTGGAAAATGATCTCTCTTATGAGGACCATCCAAGGAAGAATTTGACCAAAGATACTAGGTTTTACATAACAAGTCAACTAACATTGTAATGGTACTATAGATAAATCGTTAGAACGAATAAGTGACATGAGAACTTGAGGACGAAAGGATGGAAAAATAACCTCACATGTTTTCACTATAGTATGTAAAATGAATGATTGATGACAAAATTTCATACGGTGGGAAGAATGAAACAAACCAAAATGTTATCACAGAAATTTTACCTTTTATTATTATTTAATAAAACAAATTAACCAAATATATAACCTAATAAAATCTTTATTATCATAAATAAAGGATGAAATAAGTGGTATTTATTAAAATAAAGGAACCTGTACTCTTGGAATACTAACCTGACTATTGGAATAGTAATTTAAACATTAGGAATAGTAATTCGGCCATTAGAATAGCAACCTCAGCTATAAAATGATAAATAAAATTTAGGTATCTTAGAAACGAAAATATGATATAATTATACAATGATATAAGTAAATAACTATTTGAAATTTGATAAATTAATTTTTGGTAATTTTTTTAATATATAAAATGTTTATTTATAATTTTATAATTAATATAATGGTTTAAAAGAAAATTTAGTTTTAGTTAAATATATTATTAAATTGATATTATGTTTTATTATAATTATATGATAGTTTTATGGCACCTTAATTAATTTTTCACGGTTTTATAGAATCCGAAATAATATTAATAACAATATTTTTTTGAATAATTGGTGACTAGTTTAAATGATAATTTAATATAATATAGATAATAATTTTAATAAAATGAATTCAATTTTGAAATATAATTTTCAAAAAATGGTTAGAGTGAATTTTGGGTTTTGTCTAAAATAGTTGAATTTTTGGTGAATAGTGAAATATGCTAATTTACATTATTAGATGAACACAAGCATTTTTGAGTAATGGATGATATATAGATGATGAAAGAACACATTATATTTAACAATAATTCAACATTTAATGTATTTATCAATATTAATCAACACTATTTATAGTCTTGAGCCTAAATCACAATCTAATGAATATAATAAAAAATACCCCTCTCCCCCTATAAATACCACCCCTCACCACCCCTTATCATAAAATATTATAAGACATGTAGATAGTATACATTATTCTGAATACACTAACCAATCCTCCTCCCCACAACCATAATCATTTGGTCTCAACAAAATACCAAACCCAAGTGCCTTAGGGAGGCTATCAATGGGACGACATTCAAGTGGTAAAATCCCCATTCCTTATCTTTAATCTTATATTATTTTATTATCCTATCCTAACCTTCCATTTCTATATTTCATGATAAATAAAATATCAAATATATAGTATAATGTTATTGTGTAAATGTAATATCAATCATCAACTCTCATCTATTCTTCATTTTCTCAAAAAATGAAACAATTATCCGTGATATGTTGGTTCACTACCTTGGTGGACAATGAGTATTTTTTCCCCTACCACCTTCAAAGATGGTCATAAAATTACTATTATATTTAAATAAATTTAATATATATGATAACCTATTTAATGTTATGGAAATAATTTATAGTCAAAATATTAAATAAAAATACACTAGTTCATGATAGTCAAACAAACTAACAAAATAAACTAAACATTTATCATTACAATTTTATCATACAAGAACCAAATGATATATGAAACCATTTAATGTTATATAAGTTCATTAATGAATTATAATTTCATATGTAGATAATTATTCTCAATTGGAAAGATATTCAATATTTAAACACATGTAAACCAACCATGAAACCATGAAAATGAACGTTCTCAAAATGATGAAATTGGACTATATAACTTATTAAAATAGATATAAATGAACTTAATAAAATTATAATACATAAAATAACTGTAGAATAGTTTTTTAAATAAGTAGCTAATGAATAGAATTTGATTAATTTGTATATTAAGTGCAAGTGAAGAATACATTCTGACGTTAGGTAAGGGGATTCTCAAACCTAACACCCTTTCTTGGGGTTATCCCTTATTCATTCTAAATTTATATGTGGATTTTACATTAATGTTCCTTAAATATAATTTCATTTTTCATACCTTTTTATTTTTGGGGATATACATCTTTCCAACTTGGTTTTATGAAAAATATAAATATTTTCAAAAATAACACTTCTTTCCAAAACACATCTTTAATGCTCTTGAGTTGTTTCTTCTTAAAAACTGATGAATCCAATAAAAAAATTTTTATTTTTAAATATTTGAACTAAATGTTTATTGATGGAATAAAAATTGATAAAATACTTATGAAACCCATTTCTTTCCATGGGTAAATTTATAATTATAATTTTAATAATAACTTTGTGGCTTACATGATTACATAAATATTTTGATGTGATGAGTGGGACTAGAATTATATTTCCCAATAATGTATTGGGTAATGTGATGTGTCTCATGAGATAATGTGTAATATGTGTAGAATAGATGCTATGTTTTTTCACATTGATGACGTTACGATTATGAACATATGTTATGCAAGAACCTAAAGTTGGATTTTTCACAACTATGTGTTGTATTTGAAAACTATGAAATGATGTTTAATTTTCATGAATTTACAAATTCCATGCATTAATCTAATGATTCCCACATGACTTCTATGATGATCTATGATAATGTTATGATAGGGATGATTATTCTCTCTCACGTTATATAGATACATTCCCCTAACCCATCATCTTATTGGGATTTTAGATAAACACTTTTCCTTGATGTATTTCCCCAGGTAAATATGTGTACTAAAGAGAACATGGGATTTAGAAAGATAAAGAAAATTATTTTAAATAATTTTTTTGTTTAATCATGAAAATTTCTTGTATATGACTAATTTTTTCAATACACTATACCATTGATCCAATATCGTAATGATATTATGTTTTTGTCTTAAAAATTAAGTAAATAGTCATGTAAGAAAAACCAAGGTCGTTGTATTGTGAAAAAAAATTAGAAAAAAACATGATTTTTTTCCTAAAAAAATTATTTTATTATCATTTCGTACATATTAAAAACGACTAGATAAAATTTAATTTATTTTATATAATATAATATAAAATATTTTTATTAAAGCAATTTTTCAATAATAATGAATATAATTTATAAAAATAAAAATACATTATGTGAACATAAATACTTTTCTGAAAAATATATCACAAATTTTATTTTCTCTATTTCTGAACATTTCATTATTAATATATTAATGATCACATATTTTTATATATGTATCAAATATAGTTTTCCATATTTTTAATAATAAACATATAAGAAATAATATTTTCAATAGAATCTATTTTTACAACCAAAACTAGCCCATTTGTATAAGAATCAATATTATAATATTCATTATCATTTCTCATATCTTTCATTAATTTCAGTATATGTTTTTTATTATTTTAATGTTATAAATTTATCATTATGATCTATTAATATCAATCATTTGAATTTTTTTAATAAGTCATTATTCACTAATGTTCATTATTAAATAGATCCTAAGATACTGAACACAATTAAATTACTAAATGAAAAACATTATAAAATCTTTAAACTAGATATACCAGTATTGTATAATTTTTAAAATGTATTGAAATTCATAATTAAGAGGAATTGCACTATTTTCCGTAGGAGGGAATTTTAAAATCTTTTATAGGTGGTTTTCTAATGACATGGGTTTTTATGAGTACATGAATTCAATCACCCCACCAAATAGAAGTGTTCATCCATCACTGCTTGGAATTTTTGGGAGTTAGAATATTTAGAATGAGAAGGATGGAGTTATGGAAAATGATTTAAGGGGTAGATAATTTCATTTTCCTTATTTCCCTTTGTTGGGTGGGGTGGATGAGGACAATAACTATAAACCATACAATTTCTTTTTTACCTTATATGTTTTTTAGGAGAGGTACATGTAGCTCACATCGACTGGGTCATTTTCTTCATGAAATATAATACAAGAAAATTTCTAATTATTTACAAAATCATGGGTCGATTACACCACAGGTGAGCACTGGATTTCATAAACAAATCCACCATATGGTCGTTCAATATTTCTAGTGTATGTTCAACCAAGCGGGAAGAAACAACTAGATAAATCACCCATAGACTAATCACACAACCATAAAAATATACAACTCTTCCAAATGTTTATAAGAATCATACACATGGTACATGATGATAAATATGGTGATTCTAGGATAAAAAGATGATGGGATTCAATGGAATTGAGTAATGAGCTATACTATACTAGGAGAAACCCAATGGACAAGGAGGGGATATCCTATAAATGATTCTAAGAGGGAGTTATCCCCAATGGATTATAATATTTACAGTTTATCTACACTAGATAGAATTTTGAGTGGGGGTATTCTAGATATGTTAGTCTGGGATCATTGTTTCAATTCTAAGGTTTCTCTCACACAGATAGGCGTGGCTCGAGGGATCCATCCACACTGCATGGTAACGCTACTAGAGTTTGTAATTTTCCGCAATTCATAGATTAGTAGGGTCAAAATATTTGTTAAATTACCACAACATCATATGTGGAAGGAACATTATATCAATTGTATATATCTTCTCAAAATTAGGAATACAAGAGTATATTTTTCACACCCTATATAGATATTAAGAAATTTATCATCAAACTAGAGATGGTAATTTACTCTTAGGGGTATGAGAACATGGAATGTGCCAGCTTTGGATAACCAACCCATCACCCGAGCAAGTACAAGAATTTTCTTTGAGATTAATTATCTTAGGATAGACACAAGAACCAAATAATCACAATTAACTATTTGGGAATTCTTTTTTCCCTTAGAAAATTAGAATAACCAATCTATTAAAATGATTAACAAGAAATTGAAATACATTTCATCAATAGATATAAATTTATAATATATTTAATGAACTAATGTCTAAAATATATATAATAAAAATCAAAACATCAAAAGTCATAAACAAGACATATCAACATTATATTCATAGTTAATGATGAAAACCTATAAAATTCCACAACAATCAACACATAACATAAAAACAATGAATAATAAGAAATCTATTCCCAAAAAACATTCTCTATGAGAACATGTCTCCAGTATAGAAAAACCATAACTGGAATCTATAATCAATAAGGGGGACTAAACTACAATGTTCCCTTACCCTTATCCATTTCCTACAAAAAATAACTACTTAATTCTAAAGGAATCTACTAGATATAAGTCCTGAATCTTAGTTGGAGACCACAATGAATCCATGTTCAGAAATATTTTATGAAAACCAAAATTCTAGTTTGAAACTTCATGTTTAAAAACAATGTTGAATTTTTAATACATGATCACATGATAATAAATAATTATAAATCTCTTTAGTTTTCAAAAAATAAACCATGTTGTGAATCATAGATAATAATAATCATGTCATAAATGAGGCCACTCTACATAACATTCTCATCACACCCACCCATGGAACTAACATGAGAATAAGTATAAAAACCTTTTAATAACCATATAATTTAATATGGATATAAGAATAAACATGTCCCAATAAATCAAGGTAGTATAATATATAATAATGTATATAAAAACTAATATTAAAATGGTATTATCTACCATGGGTTCAAACTATAAGGGGTTTGAGTTACTTAATATATAAAAATAAATTTCTAGTTAGAAAGGAATGTATGAAAAGTTTGGTATCTCTCTTTGTCTTTCCCAGGAACAAACATTTCAATAATTATTATTAGTTTATATTTCCACCACAACTTGGATGCTTCATTAGTCATCCTCCTAATGGTTTCCTTAGTCCCTTGGATAAAAATTTTTCTATATGTCCAAAAAGTGAACACATGTGCTACTAAATTAAAAAATGGTAATAATTGATAATCAAAAATGCAATTTCGAAATAAAATTTTATAAACAGAATTTTCCAATTTAATAAATATTCACTACATTAAAAAATACAAATGTATATGAAACACATTCAGAAAAAAAAATTTCAAAAAAAAATATTTTTAATTTTTATTTTAAACCACAAAATATCATTGAGATTTTATTTCAAACAAATGGAGTGTATCAAAAATTGAAAACCTTTTAAAATCTAAATGGAACAATTAAATTTATAGCCTTTTTTCATGGATCACAATAACCATGGATAAACTATACCTAAAAACTCAAATTATATGAAAATTATTTTTAAAAAAGCAATGGAAATAAATATATAGATAAAATGCATGGAAAAAGGACCTAAAAAAGATACCCCTATTAGAAACCACGATAAAACATTTCACCTCATGTATAAACCATTTAAATGAAGAAAAAGTGTTCATATCATCGTAAAACTACACATGAAAGATTCCAAAACCCATATTATAACCAAAAAAATAGTTAAAAATCAATTAAGTGTTTTCTTGCACCAGGGAAATGGAATAATAAGAAATGATATGGTAGAAATAAGGAAGTTCCAAGAAGAAATAATGTTTACCATTACTCAAAAACCCAATGGAATAAATATATCCACCAAAAAGAAAAAGAGATAATATATATGGCATGGGGATATCTATCTACACTAATTAGAATCGAAATGAGGGTAAAAAAAATTAAAATGAAAAAAGAGTCAAAACATTCTTTTCAAAATCCTAGAAACACCACATAGTTTAGATAAATTGATGAAAATCAATGAAACAACATCATGGGATCCACTCTCTCCCAAAGGAAAGGACACACATATTTTAATGAATTCCTTAGTTCAAGGTAAATTTTTTTTTCAACCCATGAAAAATCGCATTGTCCCCAAAAACAACAGTCTCACAATTGACTTCATTATTTGAAAACCTATATGCTAACTGTGCTCCAAGGCATGGATCCTAAAAAACCATGTTTCCCCACACTGCATCTATACTAAGAGAATAAATAAATAAATAAATAAATAAATAAAATAATATGTGAACCAGGTGTCACAATTCCACATACCTTTCTACTTTCTCCCTTTAAATTTCTCAAATATCCTCTGAAGAAAACTTATGAGGCCATTAATCTTTAATAGAAATATCCAAATCCAATTTCATGTGGCTATTTCAACAATTCTTATAAGGAACATAGAATAATGGTATCAACATACCATGGATAACATTGTTTTGATAGTCAAGGATACACACATGCTTCTCTAAAATAGTGTTATCGAGATCTAATAACAAATTACAACACTATAAAACATTAGATTATTCTAGAGAGAACCTGTTAATTTGGGATATGTGAAACATATCAAAAATTAAGGACATATATGGTATAATATATATTAAATAAGTTACCTTCCAAACACTATATATAATCTAATATGACATGACATAATGCAGTTCCAAATTCCATGGATTTCCCAATAGATAATGTTCAAGTTGAAACATGCCTTAAGGAACACCAGCTCACTAAGAAAAATATCTATTGGGTAAAAATGATGATCAACATTAAATTACAATTGAATCTATAATATCATTGACCTCATTAAAAATAACTACACTCTTTCTATCATCTCTTATATGATTCTCAATCAGATCATGGTAGTTATTGTTATAGTAACCCATAAAAACTATAAATATGGCGATATTTATCTAGGAATACTAACTATTTTTCTATAAAAATGTAATAACTTGGGAGACATATCACAGGAATCCTAAAAATCATGAAATCATGCAAGAATCATATATTCAAGTATCTAGATGTCCCACTTAGTCTAAAAAACCATTTTTATATGATATTAAATGTTGAGGTTCAACTAGGATCCCATGCACTCCTATACACTCATCAAAAAATGAGTAGAAAAATGAGTATCCCAATTAAAAAGTATCTCTAATATCACCCCATGAAGTATGATGATGTCTGAAATATATAGTACCTCAAGACTCTACACCACTATTGACTCCCAAATGGAAAAAATGGGATGAAATATTCAACCAATCAATAATAACGTAAAAAAATAATTTACACTGTGAGTATGTTGCATACTAATAAAAAATCAATTAAGATCCCATCATAATCCATCATCAAAATACTGGAGGTTGAAGCCACTCTGCCCGTCACTAATGCTCCACTATGATCATATGGTAGTTAAATCATATTGATAATTTTTTTTCATCATATTATTGTATCATATCGGTCAAGATGAGATGAATCATCACAGTATAAAACATATTTTTTTCCCCTAGATGGATGAATCAATTTCAATAATTCCCCTTATTCATCAAATATTTTATCATGGAGAAAGGAAACACTAAATAAATATTCAAAAAGATATTTTAATCAAGATATTAATACAAATATTATTAGTTATCCTACTATTTAAAGAACATGTAATCTACTAAAATTTAGGTTATATATTTTCTCACACAAAAAATCGACCAATAAGAGAGTTTGTGATATTAAATTTTGTTTATGATACACGCTATCCATTATTCAATAACTAAAAACATAAACCAAAAAACAAAATTATCAAACTACACTCATCCAAAAATTCTATAGATTATAGGATTAGAATCATTATTATTAGGGAATCAATGAACACATACCAATTCATGGGTGTATAAAAATGTAAAAAACATATGTATAAATACACATAACCCAGTATATTTTTCTAAGGATCAAGTCCCTAAGGGGAATATTTAATTCAATATATTAAGATCTGAGTAAACTTTAATCTAGTTCATTATGATGTAACATGACTAAGATATCAATACATGAATCATAGATTCAAACTATAGGTTATGGGTAGTGTAATTCATCTCATTTTGGAATAGGTAACGGGATCCATAAGTTAGAATATTATCATCTTGCATATGCACACATACCAATCCCCCAATTGAGATATCATAACAAACTATATATCACATTCTATTCTAAAGAATAATCAATAAGAGTGGGGATGTAAAATTAAATTGAAACTCCAAAAAATATCAATATTATACCTCACACTAATTAAACACCACCCCTTTTTGAGTCATCACTGTCAAAGGCGAAGATAAATTAAAATTTATTGAAAAAACTATTGTAATACCAAGACACTGATAAAATGATCCTGATATGAAATATAGTTTAATGGTTCTCCCAAGACCAAACCAAATTTATATTCTATAGGTCAATAGAAACCCATTCTATAAGAATCACGTGAATTAAAAATATTATTGCTTATATCTAGAATTTACACATGGAAAACATTGAATACGAATGTTGATCTCTTAAGATTACCAAAGCAACAATCAGATGGTCTCCATGGCCATAATTTTTTATGAATAAACCAATACATCATCAAAACTCATTAATATGATATAGTCCCAAATGTAATGAATGATTAATTTTTTCAATTTCATAAAGACCGCGTGATTATTAGCGAGGAAATATGTCTTGAAAATACATTCAAACTTATAATACCGAATCGGAATTAAATTTTTGGAACATCCATTCTTTAGACCTTTAGAAAATGATATGTTTACCTTAAAATGATGTTGTTAATCCCCATAGATCCCCTATTTTGATAACAAAAATATCATGAAAACTCTACAATATTTATTTATTTTTAACAATCATCAGATTCGTCCAAGAGTTATCTATGTAATGTCAAAAAATCTAATATTAATTGTTTATAATAATCACAAGTGATTCCCACCGTGACACACATTGATTGATAAATATCAACTCTACAAGATATGAATATAGAAACAATAATTATTTTAACTCACCAAGTTCCATTTGATATGATTACAAGGAAATGAGGCTCTAATTGTGGGATTTATAGATATTGAACTGAACCAATCACTAGGGAAGAAATCTAGAAATATAATACATGAACGCATCTTGGTACTAATCTACAACAACTGGTATGTTTCCACCTGATCCGACACTATAGACTCATAGAAAAACCATGAAAATAGAACCGAGATAAATTTCACCTTAATTGAAAAATGTCCTAACCCCATTGATCATAGAATCTACTCGCATAGAAAGTTGTGAGTTCTATCATATGATTATAATAAATGGATACTATGATGATAATAGTCAATGTGAGCATTTAAATTTGTTATCCAGTGCATACTATTGATGATATAAAAATTATAAAAGTATAACATAATGAAATACCAGAAAACCACCTCATCACTTACATAAACATGAAACTCTGGATAGATAAAACCCATAGTTTTTGGTTCAAAATGGGGTAATGAAATCCCTCAAAAATGAAATTGACTCATCTTTTAAACCAAAATAATATGAATAAAATTAATTATATAAATTTTTTGGAATCAACCATATCAAAAAACTAAAAATCCATCAAAAATGTAACAAATAATGCATCTATCGAGGTGGATTTCCTTGACATAGTGTCCTTAGGTTCTAAAACTTCTTATAGAAGGACATCATAACAGATGTCCTCCCCAAGCCTCCAAAGCTTTCTTAGAACCCTCTCGAAACTAAGGGTGACATTGAACACCCATAGAATAATAAAAATGAACCTACAACCCCTTAGAGAAAGAATAGACGACAACACTCCACTAAAGGAAGACCTTCAGAAGCATTGAAGATGAAAAATACTACCACACTGGTGACACAATATTCGATACTAGAGTAAATCATCACTACTATGTCAATACATACTATAATGATACATATTAAATTTTTCTCTCCCAAAAATATCAACTAAAATTCAATACAATGACTAGTAGGAACCCTTAGCACTAATCTTATGAGGGTCAATATCTGGATTCCTCTTATAGGAAAATGAATAAATATAGACACCACCCACTACTGAAGAATAAAACTAAGGACTATTTTTACATCTAATTATAACTTATATAATTCTACTTTATCTTCTACCTTGGTATGATTTGGTATGAAAAAGTGGATAAAAATTAATCTAATTTGAGATATCAAGACAATTTCCAAACATATTTCTTTGAGAGAGTCATTTTTGGGGACTTCATGAGACATTAGTACTAAATAAGATAACTAATTAGAATAAGCTATTAAAGAGTGGTTTCTTAATTTAATTATCTCTAACTCATAATCCTTCATCGACTTCATCATTTCAGGGTATAATAGCTAATTAAAATACTATTTGAATTTTTCTAAGGAGAGATCCTCATGCCTCCAATCTTGAACCAATGAGTCCCAAAAATTTCTACCTAGGCCATCCAACATGTAAGTGGTGAATAATATATTTAATGAATCAAGGGAATGTATAAAATGGAAGACATGATAATCCCCTTGATATATTCCCAAGAATCATGGGTACCTATATCACTATAGAATGTTAGTTGATTGTTCAAAGAGAACTCATAATCGTGGTCCACTATTCATGATTGACCTTTTTCACCCTCTTGGAATAGATATTGGATGGTGTAGATCACTGAGATGACTAAAGAATGTTCATCAATAGGAATATACTATATAACATGATCTCTAGCACCATTCATTCATCAAGAGAGGATATTATGTAGGAACTATCTATAAAATAGATTATACAATCTCAATAAAAAAATCACAATCTACACAAATTAATAAAAAATATACCCTTATAATAGGAATGAATCAATGAATATTATTTTATATAACACATTATAATGAGGAAGTAGTGAAGATAATTTATTTAAATTTTTTCATTCATGAATGGATTTGATTCACTATTAGACAAACCATGTTCTAACTTTGTAAAATGTAACTGAATAGTTATATAGATGGTTTCCTAGGAATCACTAGCTTAATACTAAAAATGAACATAAACAATTCACTATATATGTCTAACATATTTTCACTCTTAAAATATTTATTTAAATGCATAGCGTTTCTCCAAAAATATAGTAGAAAAAGAATGAGAAACATAAAATCTATTTTGAACAACAAAAATGCATGCTTAAATTAAAAAAAATATTGACCACCTATTTAATCCTGAGGTTTGGTATGAGGAAACATTGGACAAGAACCCTTTTGCACCTACATCCAAATTTCAGATGGTCCTATATATTATCTACAAATAACCCTAAAATAACAATATCTATGATATCATTTTATAATGAACAAAACTGGGTCACCCCAATCTATCAACAATTATAAAATGACATAAGTCTTTAACCAAGTTCTCAATTTCCATGTGATGATGATAAGCACATGATCATCACAGATAAACATAGTTAATTTCTTTTCCATGGAAATCTATCATGAATAACCCATTAATTGAATGACTATTCTAGCCAAATATGTTTCATCAATATATAAAAATATACAATATAGTCAATATATTAATTTCAACCACATATCTATTTATAAACAAGTCATATACCCAGTATATCTATAATTAAAGATTTAAAAATGGGAAAATAAAAAAAACCACCGTCACATAACATATAATGATATAAAATAAAAATAAACTACTCCAAAGGGATAATCTCTAGGACACGACTATGGAGTAAAAAGTATGAATTTATAATTTTCCATTCCTTTTGTTTTTGGAATCACAGACTCTATCTTACAACACATTGACAACTAAATTTATATTTTCAAAATGTTTTAGTATCTTTTTGTAGAAAACAATAATTTTTTCTGTACATAGAAATATTTCTGATTTATTTTAATATATAATTTTATTATTCAATCATATCCATCAGACTGTAGGTGTATCTGTTTAATCAGGCAAACATTTGTTTTGAACAATGATTAGACATAGATATTTTATTCCATACTCAAAAAATTCATGACCATTGGAATGACACTGCAACTAATACATTAGGATAACCCTCATTCGGTTTAACATATTGAAAATTAATAAATAATTCCATCATACTATCCAAAGATTATAATTATAGTATATAGGATAGTTTTTTTTGGACATAATACATAATAAAATTATAATGGTGATAAAAAATTACATCAGTAATTTAGTTAATGTAGATCATTGTGAATTTTCTTGTGGAATATATCTGATTCTATTGAAAATGATTCTGAAATATGATTGTCTAAGTATCATCTACAAATCAGAGCTCATTTGAAGAGTTGAGAGCTACTACATTCACAAATCAATTCATGAAAATATTTCTCTTCATAAAACACCTCATTTATAGTCATTTTTCATATTTAGATAGTTTATTTTAAAACAAATAATTGTAAGTATTGTAATTAATTAAGAAATATTTTATTTTTTAATTGCATGTTAAATTGCAGTACTAATCATGGGATTCTAGGGATTGGAAGATATAGGTGAATCAGATCCATCAGATTGAGGTATTAGGGGGCTAAAAAGATAAAAGATGATCATCATATTAAGGTCTTCCAGTGGAAAGGGTGAAAAATCCATACTGATCATCATATCGAGGGATTTAGTAGTAAGGTAATGTATACATTTATTTAGGTATATAACTATGGATACTTTTAGTTATGTTTTCTAACTACCATAACTCTTAATCTTAAAGGGTAAAATATTTTAGAATATTTTAAGTCAATCAAAATTTTATAATATCTTTTATATATTTTCTTAAAAGTTATTTTTTATGTTGTTCATATATTATAATGTTATTCTTAATACTTATATTTCTAAATAAACTACTTAATCATACTGATTTTGATAAAAATAAATAGTACTAATCTAATCAGATAGTATCTACCTATTATTTTAACACTCATATCATCAAATTAAGTCTTACTCTGATCATTTTATAGTTAATAGGAATTTTTTTTGTTTAATTTTTTTAATAGTAATTAAAAAACTATTGTATGCCATTGTAAACTCATTTGATCCAACTATTGGTATCATTTCAGGATCTATTGTTGTAATTGTTTAGATTATACTTATTCTATCAACTATATATTTTGTTATGTTTTTTTGATTAAATACTTGTTTATAATTTTATTACACTAACATGTTTGTAGAAAGATAGTTTTTATTATTTTTAAGATGCTAATTCATAATGTTGTAACTTCAAAAAATATAAATCCAAGTAGACCACCAATAATTGATGTAAATGGTTATGAGTACCAATTAGATAAAATGGAGAGCTTTGTTACAAACACTAGAGTGGATAAAATTGTACATAATAATATTTATTTCATGTTTAGTGAAAAATAAGTTAATTCTTTCACTCATTAATATAAATGAGTATATAAATAGAATTACAGTGCATGGAATACTATACTTTGTTCCATGACAAGGAAAATATACATTCAAATTTCATCATGTGAAGCTACAAATAGAATATGAAAAAAAGTTAAAACTCTATCACATTAAAACATATAATTTTATTGAGACTATAAGAGATATTATCAGAGTAGACTATCTATCATTCAGCTTCATACCTGGAGAATTAGTAGAAAAAATTCATCAATGGTTTTTGGCTGTTTTTAATATTTTATATTCTTCTAGAGAAAAAGAATTTATAGATGAAATTTTGGTTGATATTATTATAGTTGAATTTCTCAATTAATGAGAATCCAAAAGAATTTATTTTATTATAAATGACATATTAATAATCTAACTTTATAAGATCTTATTAGAAATCTCATGAAATAATAATGTAGATCTAAAAGAGATACTGAAAAAATAAAAAAGGACAATGGAGTTGTAGATTTTGAAACAACTACTAGTATTTCTACTAAAGATTAGTAAAATAATATTTTTTGAAATATTCAATGAAAAATAAAGTGAATGTTTGATCAGATTCTATTTCTCAGAGAAATTATTTAGAAAATCCTAAAATATGGGTGAAGAAAATCATATGCAATAATGATTTCAAGTATATATTCATGAAAGCTCACAAGGATAAAGGTAAAAATAAGGAGTCTTTTTAATGTTATTTGTTACAAAAGTAATAAGTCAAGAAATATCATACCTGGATGTCCTAATATTAAAATGGAATACAATGAAGAATATAATTTAGACAGAAACCAAAGTAAGTATTATAAGTCCATGAAATGATAAATTTTAATGCTTCTGACACATTGAGTTTAAGTTGAGGAGATATTTGTTTTTATAAAGTTATTCAGATAATGATAAATATAGGAAGAAGAAAAATTGTAATATTCTCTAAAACACCTATGGTAAATAAATGTAATATGGATATGATAAAAACTGTGTAATCCCTTACCAATACTTCCCTTAATAAAAATTATTTTAATAGTAATGCTGAAAAAAGTCTTGAGTCATCAGATTATTAATGTTCCTCAGTTGATGAGGATAATATCATACCTAGTTATAAATAATTGTCTATGTTTTAAAAACAAATTGTAATTGTAATTTTTATAATTTTTTTTAAAAATTGATAATTCCAATGAAATAAATTGTTAAGGATGTTTCAAGAGTTACTATTTTAACTAAAAAAATATTATATCATTCTAATGATCCTGATTAAACTAATATTAAGAAATATTTTTTAAAATAATTTGACAAGTATATTTATGAAGAATTTTTTTTCAAAATAATATTGTAAAACATAGTTCAAATACTACTAATAATGTGGAGAAGTACCCAGAAGTCAAATTAAATTCTGGTATTTATATTTTTAGGAAACTATAATCTATGTTTACTTCTCGGAGGGAGAAAATTGATATGTTGTGAAAAAAAATCAGAACTTTTAAGGATAATACCAGAATGAGTTTTACTAAAAACCTTTTTTTATTAAATTATATTTTATTCCATGAAGTGATCTATTTTAATAAAATTATAAATGTGGTGTACATTGAAAAATAATTATCTTAGTGAAATTCAATATTTGGTTTTTCATAAGTATTATTTACTATGCAAATGAATTTCATTAAAAACAATAATGTTTAAAAAATATTGTTACGTAAAATTTTTTTCAAACAATACTGGACACAAAAATTCTAGGTTTCTAAAAAACTAATTTCAATGTTATAAATAAAATAGAGAAATAACCAACGACCAAAATATTTTACGCATGGACAGTGTTTTCTCTAGACATATAACTTAAAATGAATCCTTAATTAATAATATTATCAAGATGAAAGGTATAAATGTATGTATCATAGACTACAATCAATGAGAAACCATTAGTTTAGGTAATATTTTTATTATTTGAAAACAATTTATTTCAGTTGTCTTATTTTATAAAAGAATTAAACACAATTATATCATTAAAATATAATTTCATTATTTAGGTGATCTTACAAACTCAAGAAAAAAATATACTCTTCATAGTTCAAAAGATGAATTTATACTTTTTCACATTTTTCATGAGAATTTTTACACTTTAATATTAAAAGAACTTAGGATCAAAGACATACCTTGTCTTAGTTCAATGAGAGATAACTCTTGGATATGGAATAGATGATTAGGAAAATTTAACCATATAACTTTACTAATGTTATCTTAGACAGTACATGTGAAACATCTACTAGAATATTGGGTTAATGCATTGAAATTAATCAATCCTCTTCATTATATAAGAAGCAGAAGTCATATTTTAAATCAATTAGTGATGTTTCAACTTATGATGATTTACATTTAGTGCACATGGACTTATTTTTTCATATAAAAACTGAGTGTTTGGGTGAAAAATACTTTGTATATAAATTCCTTAGTTGTTTTAAAACTTTTATCACCAGTGTTAAAATGATTAAAATATCTCCTTGATAACTATTCATAGTGATTATGGTGAAGAAATTATAAATTTAGGTATGGAATGTTTTTTTAGTTAGAAAGGAACCGAACATAATCTTTCAGAACATAAAATCCACACCAAAATGGTGTAGTTGAATGAAATAAAATATTTTAGGATATTACTGGATCCAAGATGATTGAATACTATGTTCCAAAATGTTTTTGGATGAAGTAGTAATTTAAATCGAGTTTTAATTAAAAATTTTATTAAAAAAACTCTTTATGTGTTGTAGATAGTAAGAAAACAAAATTATTATTTCTACAATTTTTTTGATCCAATGTATTAAACAAGAATAATAAAGATAAATTCCATAATTTTTTTTCCGAAATATGATGAATGATTATTTTTAGGTTATGGAAATACTAGAAAGACATATAGTGTTTTTAATAAAAATGCATGTAATATATAGAAAAGTGTACATGATATGTTTGATGAAACAGATCCCTTTGTCTTTAAACAAACACAACCAATATCATCAGATGTTATTTCTAAAACTGATTTTCAATCTATGTTATAAATATATTATCATTAGAAATTAATTCAAGAATATGTTCCTAAAGTATTTAATCAAGAATATTTTACAACTATTATTGAAGAGAAGACTTTTTGAAACACAAGAATATTTGTGTTTCTTAGGAATAATTCTTTTGATTATATCTTTTGTGATGTAGATCAATGAGTTAGGACTAGAATTTCATTGGTAAATAAAATTGGAAAAATATATTTTTTATTTCAAATTGATCCTAAAAATATTAATGAGGCTTTACGTGATAAATATTTGATAAAATCAATGATTTTGAAAGGAACCATGTCTAGACATTGGTTGAAATCCTAAAGATACATCTATATTTGGAGTAAAATGGGGTTTTTAAAATAAATGTGATAACAATGGAATAATAGATAGAAATAATTATATACAAATTTATAAGGGTTATAGTCACCAAGAGGGAATAAACTATGAAGAATAATATACTCTAGTAGAATTATTTGAAGCTATTTTTATATTTCCTTCCTATACAACATTCTTAAATTTAAATCTATTTCAAAAGTTTGTGAATTGTTATTTTCTTAATGGATTTTTGTATGAGGAATTTTCTGTTGAAGAAACTCTATTTTTGAAAGTAGAAAAAATACCAAATATGTTTAAAAATATACCATGGATCATTAAATACATAAACACCCCATAGGGATTGTTATAATATGTTTATAGCGTTTTTTAAGAAAAATATTGTTACAGTAGATGCTGATCCAACTCTTTTTTTAAAATAATTTAATAAAAATAATATAATCTTAAAATTTTATGTTGAAGAAATTATATTTGGTTCAACTCGAAATCATTAATAGATTATTTTGTCGGTCATATTAATTTTTGAGTTTGGAAAGAGTACCATGGGTGAATTTACATTATTTTTTGTTTTTTCAAATTTCAAAAAAATCAAATCTAACTTTTATATCTCAACATAAGTATATTAAATATTTTCATAAGAAATTTATGTATAAAGAAACTAAAATAATTCATAATCTTATTAGAACCTCCAATACTTTAGATCAGGATGACGTTGGGAAACTAGTTGATCAAAATATATTTAGAGGAATGATTGGAATTTTACTTTACCTAATAGCCAGTCATACAGATTTGTTATTTTAAATAAGATTTTCTGCTAGATATAAAGCCAAAACAAAGGAGTATCTTTATAATGATGTTAAAATATTTTTTTCATTACCTAATGGTAACTATAGGTTTAGTCTTATAATATTCATCTTGAAATGATTTTGAGCTAATTTTTTTTTTCATATCCTAACATTGGTAGATATTGAGCAGATAGAAAAATTATATATGGGATATGTTATTTTTTATGAGAATCCTTAGCTTCATGGTCATATACGAAACAACAATGAATATCACTATACACTATTAAAATTGAATATGTGGTAGCTATAAGTTTTTGTGCTCAAGTTTTGTGGATTCTATAGACATTAACTGACTATGGATGGAGTAAAAATAAAACACAAATATTATAGGAAATCTAAAGTTCAATTAATCTATATAAAAAACTAGAACATCACTCATATGATAATAATGATGTTAAATTACTGCATTTATTTTAGTATCACACACTTAAATGAGATATAATTTTATTATTAATTGAAATTTTAGAACAACTTATTAATATTTTTTACAAAACCCCTCTGTTTTAATAAATTTGAATACATTAAATAGAAGCTGGGAATGATCAATGATAAGTTATTATTCATATATAATAATCATTTACAAATCTCCTTTTACTAATGAACTCATTTTCACAGGGATAGTATAAATATTGTTTTTCCTAAAAAATAAATTTTTTCGTAAAAAATTACTTTTTAATAATGTTTTAGATTACATACATATTTTTTCTGACTCCAATTTATTTTTAAATTATTTTTTAATTGATATTTATTATAAAATTTTGAAGAAATAATTTTGTTGAAAATTTTTAGGCAATTATTTTTATTTCTAAAAATTATTTATCAATAGAACATTTTTATAGACTAAAATGTTATTAAAAAAATTCAAAAAAATATTTTCTTATTAAACTATCCAAATATTTTCTTTATTAAAAAAACTATCACAATCATTTTTCACTAAATATAGATCTGAATAAATTTTAATTACAAAACTGTTGTAATAAATGTTTATTATAAACTATCCTCATAAGTTTAATTTACCAAATCCAAGAAGAAGAAGTTACTCATACCAACATAAACATTTCTAGTGGAAAAGGAACAGTTCAATTTTTTTATCACTTATTAATTATTTTAGTTTATAATCATTGTTGTATATAATATTCTTCTATTAATAACTTTATTAGTTAATTTTAAAACATAATAGTTGTTTTTAATTATAATAATATTCACCAAAGTAAATATTTTCTGAAAACATTTAGAGTTAAAATTTACATTTAATACTTTCTACAAATAAATTTCAGTCATCAGATCAGTTAAGGTATTTTTATATCTACCATTAAAACTTTTAGAATCTAAACTAGAACCTCTACATTCCTATATAATGGTGGGAAATCCTATGTCCTACATTGGATATTAGTTTTTATGCACCTACTCTCACAACCCAATTAAGTTCTCATTCCAATGTTTTGGTATTTTCTGATCACCAGTACAAAGCTCAATATGATGTCCCGTATGGAATATTTGAAAAAAAGTGTAGTGTTCAGAGAATGACTTGTTGAAAGTTCATGTTACATTAAGTAAGATTCTATTCATAAAATTATTAGTTCTTTTCAAATTTGGGGTAATGTTTTCATATAAAAACATGTTAAGAATTTTGACTTATATTACCCTGAAATCATTAGATAAATTTATGCTTATGTTGTGTTTTTTTCTAAATAGGGAATGGATGAATTGTATTTTAATATATTTTATGTTATGTAAAATATTTCATATAAACAATTAGAAAATTTGGTTTGCGATCCTTTTCAAGGTGAATCTTATCTATTTTCAAATTAATTACCTTATAGTATTAGATCATTTAAAAAATATTGGGCTATAGATTATTTGTCTCAATATTATGATAATGTTATGAAAGTCTCAAACCTTTCATCGGATGAATGGTTTGCAGTTTTATGGAAGAAACGGTACCCTATGCAAAGTAAGGGTGATCGAGACACAATAAAAGTATCTATTATTTTATTTTTGGATTATTTTATAAACAATAGGTAAGTCAAACTTGTAACATTTATCTTTATTATTTTTAAAGAAATCAGGAATGCCTTAATGAATTCAAATATCCCGATGTTTCATTATTTCATAAATAAGATTCTTGTGAAATGTATTGAACTCTTCAAATATGAAAATAATACTTATCAGATGATAGAAAAGATTTCATGTATTGGTCAGTAAACAATCTCAAGAATGAAGTTAGTATTTGATTCAAAGTCAAAGAAGATTTATGATAAGGTTGAAAGAATTATGTCTAATGATTGAACACCCATTAAAGAAGAGTATAATATAATGAAAATAAATGCTGAATATTTCCCTATAAAAAAGTAAAATAAATAATAGAGACGGAAAGACGATTAATTGGATGAATTCATAGAAAAAAAGTATAAGACGTAACCCAGGGTGACAATTTTTGTGATACCTAAGGCAGAGACCAAAGACCTGGAAATCTATAAGTAATGTGAATTGAAAGATGAAGACAAAAGGATTCCACAAAAAATGATACTGAAAGAGGAAAATTTTGTATAATTATTTTCTAATAGTGTATAAATAACTTCATAAAATACAATTCATGTAGTTTCTAAACAAATAATATCATTCTAGATGTTAGTGTGGAGTTTTTTAAATCCTAAGTAGTTCCTTTAGAGGCTGATAAAGGAAACTATAAACAATTATAGAATAAAAAAAATATTCAGTTCCATATATATTTGATAAAAGTGTTCACAAAACAAAAACGTAGTTATAGAAATAACA
This sequence comes from Viscum album, assembly GCA_963277665.1. Classification (NCBI taxonomy): domain Eukaryota; kingdom Viridiplantae; phylum Streptophyta; class Magnoliopsida; order Santalales; family Viscaceae; genus Viscum; species Viscum album. The sequence continues at coordinate 1,002,359,121 of OY728135.1, forward strand.
TGAATAAGAAGAAAAAAAATTTGAAGAAAATAAAGAGGATAAAGAAGCGGTTGAAGAAAATAAAGATAAAGAAGAAGAGGAGAATGAATATGAAAAAAATATGATCAAGAAGAAGATACAGATAAAGAAATAAAATAAAATGAAAAATCAGAATCATCATCATCCCCAACCCTATTACCATCACATCTAGATAAGGATGATAACTTGGCTGGTTCCGAAGAAAAATCACCATTAGATGAAGGAAAATATTCGGCAAAAGTGGAAGTAAAATCTTCATCAATGGAATAATAATACGACCAATAATCCCATAAAATGTTTTTGAAACTTTTTATAGAAACAAGGATGTGGATATATTTAAAGTTTATGAAATATAAATCGTTTCTATGAAAGGAATATAAAATGTTGTGGTCAATGAAAAACCAGATGTTGGATCTTATAAACCTAATGTTCCTTAGATTGTATCGGAATCCTTTGATTCAGAAGCTAAAATTGATCAAAAATATATTGAATACATCTTACAATACTTGTGAAGGTTATGTGATTCCACTCCATATATTCCTTATATTGAGGAACAATGTATACTCCATTAGAATAATCTTAATAAAAAATAAGTGTCTCTAAAATTTCTAACTGAATCAATAGTTAATATTGCCACTGATTTGAAATTATTTCACGAAATGTCCAATGCTAAAAAGAGATGTTATAATAAGATGGTTTAGTGGTAAAACCATGTGTATAGTGAACTTATAGATAATGAAGACTAGTTTTTTCTTGTAAAGAAACATTCTTTGGAAATTTATGATTTCTTAAAAAATAATCGAAAGATGTATCAGGACATGTGATGGTTTTGGAAGTGTTTTTGAATATGATAGATTACTGGAATTAAGAAGTTTGTGTTTTTTAACAAAACTTTCACAATCATTTGTTAGAGAATAGTAGGCCCAAAAGGTGTGAATATGGGTTTCTTCTTATGAAAGAGTAATATAATAACATTACTGAGGTTTTTGAATGACTTAAATGTTTTGGAAGTAGACAGTGGTGGAAAAACATATTATAAAGCTTTAATAATTGGTATCAAAGGCTTAGAAGGACCATGAAGAGGTAAATAAAATGAAGTCCAATTTTAAAAGGATTATGATGAAAGAATAAAATATTTCAATTAGAACTATTTATATATATTTTAATGAATTTTGATGAATGTTATGTTTTAATAACTTCCATCCAAATACTTTATGTCTATGTGTTTTTCGATTACTATTGGATGTATGTTAATTATTTTATTTATTTTATAAATAGTAATTAATTTAAAATTATTTTTTATTCCATTTATTTTCGGAAATTCTAGGGGATATAAATTACCTATCCATTTTGAAAATAGAAAAGGGGGAGAAGGTTCGTATAAATTTATAAATGGGGAGAAATATTTAATTGGATATGTTTAAGAGGAGAATTTATTGATGGAATTTTACAAAATATATTTAAGGGTAGAATTATAAATGGATGATAAATCCCTAAGACTAAATTTTATAAAGTGGTGGAAATAATATAATGAATACATTCCATCATATTTTAAAGTAGTTATAAATTCAAGGGGATTCATTATATAACGTTTATCGTCAATGTTCTAAATAAGAAAACGTTTTGTGGGTTTTTCAATGATATTTATTTTTTTAAGTATTGTGTTTTATAATTTACAATAAGGGATAAATTATTGTGTCAAAAGTATCAATTTCTACTTTTCCATTCCTTCAGGTTCAGAAGTCACAAAAAACTTTTTAAAACACATTGATTACTAAATTTATATGTGAAACGTGTTTCAGAGTATTTTTTATAAAACATTATCTTATATTGTACATAGATATTATTATAATGTTTTATAAATAAAATATTTATTATTCATTCAAATCCATCAGACTATTGGTTCATATGATTAATCAGACAAACTATTTTTCATTCTAGTGGTTAGACTTATGTATTATCTTTATAACCAACAAAAGTCATGACCATCAGAATGATATTGGTAATAATACATTAGATTGTCCGTCCTTCAAATAATTAGATTGATAAATAATTTATAAGTCCATTGGTTCTTCAAATCATTATAATTAGAGTATATAGATTTATTTATCAGACTAAGTACAAAATAGCATTATAATGGTGCAAAAAAATAAAATCGGTCTGTTATTTTATCCAAATCATTGTGCGCTATCAAGTGAATGTTTTCCAAGTCCATTCCAACTAACACTAATATATGACCATTGCAGAATATTATTTTAATAAGAGGGCATTTAAAGATTTGGGAGATGATACATTGGAAGCTAAAGTCAAATAAATATTATTTTTATTAACACCCCAGCCCTAGTCTTTGTAATTCATTAGAGAGTTAATGTTCTATGTAATACTTGTATGGATTTTACTTCCTTGAAAACTATTTTATTTTTTAATCACATGTAATATTGTAGTACTGATCAAGGGATTCTAAGGATAGGAATAAATAAGTGAATCTTCTCCATCAGAACAAGGTCTTCTAGGGATACGAATATATAAAAAGATCATCATTTCAGGGGAATCTAGGAGATTAGAATATAAATCCATATCGAACGTCATATCGAAGAATTTAAATGTAACAAAAGATTGACACTACAATAGGTATAAAACTGTGGATAATTTTAATCATGGATTCTGAATACCATAATTATGAATGGTTAAGGGATAAAATATTTTATAAGATTTCATGTAATTCTAAAACTTTAATGTTTTTTAATTATTGGTATAGAAGTAACATTATTTATTGTAAATGTATCAGAATGTTGGTATTAATACATATTGTTGCAAAAAAATATTCTATCCTACTGAGTGTGATGCTGATAAACAGTAATAATCTAATCAGATAGTATCTGATTACGATTGTAACACTCGGTTCATGAGGTGATGTCTAGGATTGATCATTTTATACTTTAGGGGAATTATTTATTTATTTAGTTAAATTTTTTAACTAAAATTCACACAAATACTATATACCATTGTAATATATTTAAATCAAAAAATAACATCATCACCATCCCATAACCACCCAAATCATTATTAATTAAAAAGGACCACTAAAATACATGTTGGTATTTATAACTCCCAATATTTAAAAATACAATCGTCATATTCGATAGCATGTATGACATGTTATAACAAGAATATAAAAGAATATAAACTCTTAAGAATTTATTATGTATTTATTTTTAATGTAAATAAAATTTCTTTTATATATTTCAATACAAGAAACACAGGGTTTCAAAAAAACATGATACTCTATTAAAATATTATTATTTAAACATAACTATTTTCACATATCCCTTAGTATTAAGGATATGAATTATACTAACTAAATTATAAAAATTATATTTATTAAAAATGAATAAAATAACTAAAATATATATCTATGGATTATATATAAAATTATCACAATTTGAAAGAAAATGAAATATTTTTTGAAAATATATTTTTTTCTAAAAGTCAGTTCAGTTTCGCCTTCCATGCGTAATTCATAATTAATTTTTACCAATTTTAGAAAATGTATTTCAAAAAAATATAAATCCCAATATCAAAATTATATTAGAGTGAATTTTTGGGTTATTTCTGAAAATTTATGTATTTTGATGAATAGTGAAAAAATAATAAATTTTAATTGAAAATTGAATTTTGGTTTAAATTATTTATAAAGTTAAATTATATTTTAAATTTGTCTTAATGTAAAATTAGTTCAAATATATATCTATTTATCAAATTTATGTAATTGTATTCATTTTAATATTGAATTTTGATATAAAATCCATACAAACATTTGATCAATTTTTCTTTGAAAAAAACATTCTCGTCATGTCTATAGGATTAATTTTAAATTAAATTTTACACAGATATTAATTTAATTAGAAAAAATATTCAATATTTTGAATAATCAAAATTTATATTTTATAATAAATTTAACATAATTTTTCACAAAAATGAATAGTGAAGACAATAAAAATTAATTACCAAAATTAAGGTAAAAATGGGTTTACATTAAGGTTACACTAAGAAGTTAAAGGTTAAAATGTCATAAGTCCCTTAAAAATAATATATGATTGCCATCTTTATATCTAATTCTTCCCAATTCATATTCTATGGTCATTTTTCCTACATCCCAACCCATGTTCTATTAAACCGATACTTCGATTCAGTTCATCCTTTGGCTTAAAGCGCACCTCTCTAAATGCTAGAGGCTTCTGAAAAGCTGCATGGGCCAAGGGTATGTCCATGGAGAGATTGTTCCCCCCATATCAAATTAAAAAATAGAATAAATATCTAGAAACAGCTAAGAAGTAATAAACAGAGTGCAAAACCAATAAATAAACTGAATCGAACATGTTGTAACAATAAATAAAAAACTATAAAATCTGAAAATCCATGTCATATATGAAACTCTGGTCACCCACTGGGATTAAAATACATATAAAATAATACAAAAAAAATTAAAATAAATATACATTCCTCTATTGATAAACTTATGCCAGACCATAAACCTAGTCTTCCAATACTATCGAACTGCATTCACCTAATCATATGAATCCACAAGAGTAGCTCTGCTCAATCATGCAACTCTGGACCTCATCCCTAATCATCATGAATAATTTTTCAACTAATAAAATAGACATAAGGCAAGGACGCACAACTAGTTTCACATAAAGGGATGATAAATAATCTCAATATGACACCCCAATAATGAATATAAATTATTCTTCTATAACTACACGATCGTTAAATATGCTCAAACTAACTGATGTACAACATGAAATATAAGCAAATAAAATCGAGTGACCCACATTTAAACCCTAGGACCATAATCTCAATCAACTCAGAAAGGTTCAATCAGGTTTATTCATGTCTATTTCTATATATATATATATATTCCTATACATATACATATATACATAGATATGAGTATACATGAGTATTATGAAATAAATAACATAAAATTATTAGTATCTGATCCTTTATTCTATTATCCAGATCGCATTGACATATTGTACTAATCCATTGTGTTATATGCCATAAAACTCAATCTGTGTATCATTATGCCAATATTTGGGTCCATTATTCCAATTTAAAGTACCACCTTTTTCCGACACTGAAAATTCCTCTTAGAAAGATATGTCACCATATGGGAATACTCATCTTACCTCTATATTCACTCGTACAAACATTTACTCAATGAAAATAATAATTATAGGGATGTACATTAAGATATCCTATAAATGGTCACAGATCAAGATTTCATAGAGCTCAATCCATGTAAATAAAGTCCAATGTCAGATCCATAGCCCCGACATGTAGATGGTCAATACATTGAGACTCAAATATAACTTAATGGTCTGACCCTTAGAAGATCTATAAGTTGAGATCTCTAATGAGATGCCATTCTATCCCTTGGATGTATCTATTTAGGGAAATACTAATCATCTATATCACTCAAGAGAACATAATTATCCATTGGTATCCTATGATATTAAATTTCATGCCAAACACCAAAGTTAATTAGTCGACTAGGGATAGTATAACCATCCCTAGAATCAGGGAGAGCATAATAATCCATTAGTATAAAAATATTTCGGAGAGAATAATCATCCTCATCACAAGTCAATAAGAGTAGACTAGAATCATCCTTAACACTTGGAAGAGCATAATCATCCAAGAGTATCATTACTAGGGACTATATTCCCATATATCTTAATCATAGGATCAGCAGATGGATCCTTGTTATCCCCTTTGGAAATCCCAAATATAATAGTCAAACATACAGGATAAACATTTATATCCTAGGTAGTACCTCTAGGTATAAATATAATAAAATAATAACATGGATCTGAATCCTGATCTAAGGAAATACATTTGGGCCTCCTAATGTAAAATAAGATGAATCCTAAGAAGTATGATTGTGCATCACAAAGGGAAAGAGGATGCATCATGTAAGGTTCATTAGCCACTAACCATGAAACACCTATGTTAATCATCAATGTATTAGCAATAAACATGATGAATATAAATAAATGAGTGATGGTAGTTGAATGACTGGCCTACTGATACTTCCACAACCCCATGTTCTTACACACTCGACATGGGTTAAAATGTGACACTCGTAACCATAAAAACTAAAACACAATGTACTAGATCATGTTCGATCAAAGATAGGGGCACCCACAGGGTCCATCAATTCAAAACTCTTTATAGAGTCTTATATGATTACACAAGTGATTGAATACAACTACGGGATCCTCAGAACACCACACATGAAAGGGGATCCTTATAAATAATCCTAATTCCATATTGTATGAAAAGGGTATCTTTCTAAGAAATATTTTTGAAAACAATGTTTTAGAGGCATCATACATGAGAGACTCTTGGTCTATATGTAAATAGAGGCATCCTAAAGGGAATCCTTCAGATGAATTATACCCATGAACTCTCAGGGAATAATGGAACATCTCACATGGGAGACATACTAAAAGTAAAGCTATAAGAATAGGCCATGGGTGATTGAAAATGGGCCATATCAGATCACTGTCTCACTATCAGGAAATAAATGGATTCAATTACTAAATAAATAACATCTACATAAAATAAAAAACATGAAACACCACCAAGGAGTCCTCAAATAACCCAATTGGTGTCACCATTGTGATATAAATGGAAAATCAATATTAATGTCAAGGGTCCAATTATGAATCATGGGTATAAATATATGAAAACCCCAAAAGGATATCAAGGGGAAATACATAGAATTTTTACACAGTACACAACCTGTTCCACTAACGCCCCACTTGGGTGTGTACAATACATGGACTTAGAACATTAAAGCCAAAGTACATGGCAGAGTGGTCATATACACAACATGTACCCTACACAAAGTATCGTCCCATGTAACTCACATTGTTTGGACTTGTATATTTCATGTCTATGTAACTCTACAAGTTATCCCACCCACATGGGGTCTGGACATGTAATCTAGACGACAATGTCCCATACATGAGATTTATGGATGAGTGATTGGCTACATGGATGAGTCCCTCTATATGGATTTAATACCCTATTAATGGTGTGTAATTGAAAAATATCATATTTCAAGAATATGAAAAAATACATGGCACGTTCTCACTAAACCACACACCGAGTAGATGGGTTTTCCCCAATAGAAAACCCTCAATTCATCCCAAAATTACAGTTTTACTAGGAAAAACTATAGATCATCCAACTATAGGTTTCAAGAAAGAATATTATGTTTTTAAAAACTAAAATTGTTGGATTGATGGATATTTTTGAAAAAACATAAAAATGACATATCTTTGGGTGGAATCTGCCAAAGAATTGCCCATTTCCATGTTCCATGGATACCAAAGGATGATCAGATGTGTCCCAATATCCACGACAGTACCTCTCTTTATATTTGTTTATTTCCCTATATCAATATCTCATTTTCTCTCTAAGTCACATGAATGGGGAGCCATAGGGGGATTTCACAGTAATCCAGAGGTGAAGGAAGAAAATAAAAGAGAAGAATAATATGAATGAAATGGAAAATATAAAGAAAATGGAAACTAGCTCGGCCACAACCCCCATCTTTTTTTTCCCAGTGTAGGAAAAACACCCTATTTTATACATAATAGAAGAGATAGAACCTCAACTAGATGTTCCTTTCAAAATATATGTCTGAAAAAACGACCACAAATAATTTAATATTTAATTAATTAAATATTAGATATTAATTGTTCTATGAATATTGGAATGAATCATAGTTAAACCAAACTCATGGACTAGGGTCAACACCCCATTACGGGACCACAGAATTTGACTAAAAATTTATATGAGATCATCTTCTTAGGGAAAAGTTCTATTTTACCCAGAAATAATCATCTAAAAGAAAAAATTGAATTTTATGATCAAAATTCTAGTCCAAAAATACAAAGGTCCTTACAGTATCCCCACCAAAATCATTATCATCCCCTAAGAAGCTCAGGATGTAAAACAAGAATCCATGCTCTCTACCTAGGAATTTTCAAAAACACGATATATATACTATCCATTGACCAACCTCATATTGTTAAAAACTATCACCTACATGGTAGACACTTAATTGTGACCATTCTAGAACTCCTCTCTATAGTAATACATTTATCACCATCTCAACACCCAAACTCTGAGCTCAATGAACCAAAAAATCATTAAATTTCATCTGAGAATGAGGGCCTCCACCCTCAAAGGACCAATGGTGAAATCCAAAAAATATGGATAACCTAATACAACCCCCTACGTCCACCCTCAACAGGTTTCCTATTAATCTAGGAAAGGCATTTAAAAAATAAGGTCAATGTAGAGCTAATACTCTCTTTTAGTAGACATGATGCTGTCAAGATTAAGCTTGACCTTCTCTGACTAGGAGTTAACTAATACTCCATCAAAATGCATGTATCGATCCCTTTATGGCATGATCATATAAAACATGAATGATTTTCTTTAACCAACACCTGAAACCATGTATCCAAATAATGTGTGTCCAAGCACAAACATGGGTCAAATATCTAACAAAAACCAATTCATTTTAGATGTCTCTTAAACCATGTATGTACATTTCTTATTTCATTGCGACACATGGGAAATAATGCCCCCGAAAACAAAAAGAAGCCAAAAATCCTCATCTCTCACCTGACCACTCACCGATTTATGATTTCATAGTACCATGAAAAACAGATGTGTACAATTATCACCAAAATAATGCTCCAAAAAGTCATATATCATAAGTCCAAGATGAATGTTCTACATAACACATCAAATCTACAAATTCAATTTGTCCTTTGGAATTCCTCTTTATAATTTGGAAATTCATATGTTCATTGATTTATTTAATAAATGAATGTCAACTAGAGTCATTTCATTCATCAGCATATACCCGAGCATTGACTATATTAGTTGTAATAACTTGGAATTCCTTTTAATTCTTTTTGAAATTTAAATAGGATTATTCGAATACCGGGCTCTGAGATGGCACATAATTCTGAGGCCTAGAGTGGCTGAAATGTACTTTTGAATAATTTATTAGGTTCATTAAATAAACGTGTGGGAGGTTTTTTATAACTTTTAAACTAGTGCCCAGATCAAAAATTTGAGGGCACTGTTGAACTCAGAGTATCAGAAATTACCATGAAATGGCCTAACATTGGCCAGCATGGGCCAATAGTGGAAATACATTTTTGGATGTAAATAAAATAATTAAGTAAGAATTACTTTTATCAAATCCTTCTAAGTCCTAAATGGTAACTCATATTGGAAATGTAAGAGTACCGTTGAGATTGTGAGGGTGTGTTTCCCTTTTCCAGATCTTAACATCGACTAGTGCGGATCGAGGGTGAATGTTAATTATCATTCTTTAAAAAAATTTAAAATAAAATTAACATGATTTTTTTATTTTTATTTTGAAATTTTGAAATTGTTTCCATGAAACAGCTTTATAACGTTATGAAACTGATATTTTTTTCATAATTCAAATAGAATAATGACACTAAAACCCAATGGTTATGTAAAAATATTTCCTCATATAATCTTTTAACCAGGAGGTTCATCATTCAATCTTTGGGGAGAAACACTCCAAATCACTTGAAGATCATCATTAAAGAAAAAATAATGTCTATCACCAACTCCATTGAGAAATCCCCCTCACCTTCAATAGATCCCTTACTAAATGATGGATCAGGGACCTTTGCGGACGGATCGTCTTCAAAAAAAAGATTCTTCATTCGTTAGAACTCCAACCAGGTAGGGCTCTAAATTCTTAGTGAATTATTCATTTTCTGTTCTCCACTCTAAATTAAGTTCACATATCAACTCTCTAACATGTTGATATGTGGATGTTTAATATATTAAGGGATGGGAAAAATATTTTTAGGTTGATTCCAAGAGTAAATCTTACTTATTTATAACTCTATACTTCATGATCCCACAAACTAGAATAACCCAAGGAGGTTAATAACAAAGGATGGGTTTTTTCCATTTGGGTGTTCATTTTTATCCCATATTTATCTCTATTTATCTCTCTCTTTCTGCTCTTCATGGTGTAACAGAAAGTGGAATAATGACTGTTGAGGCACCAGGCAGAAGGAAAGTGGCCAGCCAGGCCGTGGAACTGGTGATCCATTGTGACAGAAGGACACAGTTGTGGCACCATTGGGAGAAAACCAGTTGTAGTGGTAAGCACAATGCATCACTACAGCAGTGTATGGCGGTGTTATCAAGACTGCTGGCACAGAGGCTGGTTGATGGTGGCATGGGGTGGAGCCAACCAACCTAATCGGATGTACCTAGAACACCGAGTCTAGTCCCCAAACCATAGGGGAAGGTTGGACTTGCGATAGGGCATGTTTGCATGAGCGGACCATCGTAGGAGGGCGGTGCCACTCAGGCACCATGTTGATGGAGAGACATGCCTATTTTGGGATACATTGTACAGATGGAAAGCCATCCCCATAGGACCACATGCAGAGGGGAGGCACCTGGCCTTAGCCGGTGGTATGTGGCATGAACCGAACGCCCAGTGGGCATACGAGCAACGGAAGAACCGGCCCACCATTCGGGCTAGGATAGTGGTGTGAACTGGGCTGTTGGGTGGACTAGGATAGAAGAAAGTTGGCCCGCCTTTATGGGCAGGTCCGACACGGTGGAAAGGGCCTCTAGTCAGCCCAGGTTGTGTGTAAGACTAGCCCACTAGTGCGAGCCAGGCCCGATGGAATTGGGTCATTGGGTGACCCTGTGGGATGGACCCTTGGCAATACCGTATTGGGTGTAAAAAGGCCCAAAAGTCCTAGCCTAGCGGCCAGGATGGAAGGGGTTGGACCATACCCAAATGGGTTAGTTTGGGTTTTCGAAACAGGGTCGGGTCATGCGGTACCCCCAGACCTAGTCAGTCGGGTCGGTCTGACCAGGTCGATCCGAGCCCGAACACAACCATCCACAGTTTACTAAAACATGAATATAATTAAAATTGTGTGTCTGATTGATGCTCCATCTACGGAATTGATACCCTTACGACAATAATTTCATTTGGGAATATTATATGTGGGATTTTTTGGAAGTTGAGATTCTAATAATGGCATTAAGAGTGGATTATTCTGAAATAAACTACTATATGTGAGGGAATCCAACAACTGGATGAGACCCAAAGAGTGAAGAGGAGTGGATCTATGTGACCCTGAGGCCTAGTTGATAAGAGTCCCAATGTGGACCATTTATAAGCTTCTTTGTGTGAACTAAATATAAGAATCCCTATGTGGACCATCTATAAGAGGCCATATTTGGACCACCTATAAGCGACTCTGTGTGACCCAACTACAATGGCTTAAGTGGGGAGAGACTATTAGTGACCCGGGAAACCCACAACGGAGAGTGACTCTTAGTGACCCAGTAGACCCATAGTACTCATCAGGGATGAGTACCTCAACATTCCATGGTTTTCAATTTTATGATTGATAGTATTGCTTTCCATATATTAGATTATACCTGTGTGAGATGATGGTACATTGTGCATGCCATATTTTTTATCATATTCCTTGTATTTAGAGGTCTTTATAGATTATTGTGTTACACACCCCTGCATAGGATCTAACCACATGTATCATGACTGGAGCAGATGAAGGGCACTTCGACAGAGACCTTGGTGGCCCGGGACCATGTAGAGCCCAGTGAGATATGACAAGAAATAAGTGCTTCTACATCTTCTCATAGTCACTCCTTGTCTACCCTTCATTCAGGGATCTCCTGTAGAATAATCATTCAGAGATATTTTGTACTTTCATGTTTTCACGTTGAATTTTGTTAGGTTTGTATTCAGTCGTATTTTACGTACAACATTTACCTTTAATTAGTGGTTGTTTTAGTGGTATTCATGTTTTACATTCCAGTTAATTGTGATGTGGTGGTGTGTGTGTGTGCGTATAGACTTTTATGAAAATTCTTCCCACTAATGGGATAATGAATTCGGTACTAGTCTCTAGCCCTTGGCCTTTGGGAGGTGGGCTAGGGATAGTCAGGACATGGGCCCCGAGGGATGGGTCATGAAAAAGTTTTATCATAGGACGTTTGTTCTACCAGAAGAACTAAGGGTCTATAAATTTTGATGGTGCAATAGTGTTAGTTGTTTCAAGATAGACTTTCAAACTAGGTAGTCTAGTGTTGGTGTAGTGGACAACATATCCATACACTAGGACACTGAATTCTATTTTCCAACTTGGTAAATAAAAAAAACTGTTTCATGCATCTTTGAGTGTTTTTTCATGATCTTTTTGAGTCAGATGAATCTCAAGAAGTATAATCTATTGATTTCGGTATGTCATTATCTGTTTTAGGATTCCTCCACACAGGCATCCATCCAAAATTCTGATGCATGACCATGAGGAAAACCTGCCTAGAAATGAGGTGTCGGTTCGGGGATTGGTGCTATAGATGGCCCCACCAGGTGGTTCAGTAGTGTTACCACCACCCGTTGATCAGTAGTTACAACTAACGCTATCGGTACAGGATGAGCACAAGCTCAATGCCTTTCTTGAGTTCCATAAATAGATACATCTCAGGATCAGAAGTGATATTGACCCCCAAGTGGCTGAGGATTTCCTTGAGGTGGCTACACATGTCTTTCTTCTATTTAAGACACATCTTAGGCAGATGGAAATCTTTTCCATGTGCCTTCTTCAAGGCCTGATAGGGTGATGGTGGAGCTTGACACTTCAGATACATGATGAGATGACCCTCACATGGAAATACAATGAGTGCATTTTCATGGAGGTGTTATTCCAGGAATCATTGTGCTACGTTTTCATAAAAGAGCTACAAAACCTACAACATGGTAGTATAATAGTAGCTGAGTACTCAATGGGATTCACCGAACTTATCACTACTCTACAAACATAACTCAAGACCTTTTTTCAGGGATCAAGCCTCTTTGTACGGACTACACCAAGACATCAGATGTTCCATGGTGCCTCAGAGCATCCCTATTTAGGATGGGGTGCTGGAGATATCCCTAGTAGTAGGAAGCTTCCTGGCAGAGCAGGCACCGAAAGCTACAACCATGAGTAAACACCAGGCAGTAGAGTCTTCAGTGGGTGGTAGCAAGTAGCAGATGTAGGGACCTAAGCGGGTTTGGCCTTTTAGGGGAAAACCCCATGACTCAGGGTAGGTAGTGTGGGGATCCCATAGAAGTCGGAGTCAGTAGAGGGACATAATGTGATTCTGAAACAACTGGCATGGACCCATGGATCGTGATTTATAAACTCATTGCATAGACAAACAACAGATGTTCGAGGGACCGCCGAGGTATCGACAGAGGTTTGAGTGAGGTGGTCTGCTGGGCGGTGAACATGATAGGTGATCTGGAAAAGCAGCATATGGTGGATATAGGTTTGGGGTACTACCAAAACCACCATCATGTGGTCTACTACGGGATTTGAGAACTGGTGGATAGGGGTGAGGCCAACTTCAGGTGATGGAGGTCTATAACCACGACGCTCTAGAGATGATTATATGTACAATCTATTTCTTCTACACCTTAAAAATAGTTCTTATAGACACAAGTGTCAGTAAAATCCTTCCTTTCTGTAGACCGTGTTCGGAGCTCAGGGATCCAGATCAATCCATTTAGTCAATCCTTACGATCAGAGACTCTGACGAGAAGAGACTAGATGATTACAAACTGGTTCTTGAAGTGTGAGCTTACTATTGGTGGTGATATCTTTGGAAAGTTTCTCCTATTAGAGGAATACAGGATTTACAATGTCATCTTCATTATAGAATGGTTATCAATAGTCCAGGCTTAGATTGAACTTTTCAGGAACACATTGCAGTGTGCCTGTGAAGATTGGAATATGTTTTTCTTTTTTGGTGAGAAAGAAAACGAGGCAGTGCATGATGGAATCACACATAGGATGGTGCATTTGATAACTCATCAGTTGGCTAGCATGAACATCAGTGATGTGGATGAGCCGAGTCCATAGTTTCATGTTGTGGTGGACAAGTACCAAGATGTATTTCTAGAGTGTTTTCCAAGACTACCTCCTCAAAGATAGGTCGACTTCTGTATTGATATTTACCTCAAGATGACACTGATATATGCACATTTATATTAGATGGCTCCCACAGAGCTCTTGGAGTTGAGGGTACAGATAGAGGAAATGCCGACAAAGTAGTTCATAAGTCCCATCGTTTCTCCATGGGAAGCCCCAGTGTTGTTCTCTAAGAGGGTAGATAAAATATTGAGGCAATACATTGACTTACAGCATATAAATCTGGTGACCATGATGAACAAGTATCCTCTACCAAGGATTTATGAACTTTTTGATCAGTTGAATGGAGTGAGATGGTTCTCAAATATAGACCTCATATCAGGCTATCACCACATTAAAATGAGAGATTAGGACATCTCAATGATGGCTCTCAGATGTCGCTACGACCACTAATAGTACATAGTGATGCCATTTGGCATGATGAACACCCCATCTATGTTCCTAAGACTCATGAATAGTATCTTCCAGGCATACCTAGACTGATTTGTAGTGTCCTTCATTGATGGAATCCTAGTGTATTCAACGTTAGAGGAGGATCAAATGATACAACAGAAGAATGTTTTGGACACACATCAAGAGCACCAACATTACGATAAGCTCTTGAAGTTTTAGTTATGAATATGAAAGGTCCACTTCCTGGGATATGTCATTTGAGAAGTTGGAGTTGCAGTGGATCCAGTGAAGAAATAGTCTGTGCTAGCCTGGAAACCACCCAAGAGAATTAATGAGGTGTAGAGTTTCCTTGCATTGGATAGGTACAATCAGAGGTTTGTACCCGAATTCTCTAGTTTAAAAGCACCAATTAAGGCGTTGAAGAAGAAGGGACAGCCCTTTGTGTGGATAGAAAGATTCAAACAGTGCTTTCAGGAGCTGAGGCAGAGCTCGACGAGTGATCTTATATTGATACTTCCAGAGGAGGGTGCCGACTACATAGTGTACTATGGAGCTTCATGAACCGGACATGGCTATGTCCTGTTGTAGGGGAAATTAGTGATTTCATATGGCTCATGAATGTTGATATCACATGAAAATAACTATGCAAATCCTGACCCTGAGTTGGTAGTGGTAGTCTTTGCATTGAATATTTGAAAAAACTACCTTATGGGAAAATGATTCATCATTTAATCTAACCAGAAGAGTCTCATATACATCTTTTATCAGAAGGATATGAATATGAGACAACGACGTTGGCTAGAGTTCCTCCAGGACTATGAATTTGAGATAGTCAATACTCCTAGAAGGGGAACATGCTGGAAGATGCTCTCAGTTGGAGATCAAGTTCACATCAATTGAATAAGGCCTCAAAGTAGTTGGCCTAACTTCATATACACTTTGTGGATAAAGTTGAGGAAGATTATCTACAGTCGATGGTAGTTTCCCCTCTACTCTTACAATGAGTCAGAGAGGTGCAACTTTTAGATGCTAGCTGTCAGACTACTTGTGCCCATATGTCCATATGGAATGACCCAATTGGTAATTCTAAAGGTGGGGAGAATGTCATCCTTTTCATTGGACTCATAGTAGTAATAGTGGCGTTTCGGGAGGAGTTGTTGAGGTAGTTCCATACACCCCCTTTGGAGGTACATCTAGGTGCGGTGAAGATATACCAGGTCCTCTGACATTAGTACTAGTGACCAGGGATGAAGAAGGCATTAGCTAATTTTTTCTTGAGATTCCTCACTTTTCAGCAAGTGAGGGATGAGCACCAAATTCCATCATGTTTTACATAACCCCTTAAATTACCAGAGTGCAAGTGGGATGGAATATCAACGGACATCGTGACTGGCTTAACATGTACATCTAGGGGGCCCGATACCATTTTGAAAATCATACACCAACCCAAATGGTCTACCCACTTTATACCCATTTGATAGAAGGGTTCATTAGAGATGTTAGGATGCCACTACATGCAAGAGATCGTTCAACTCCATGTTCTACCATCTACGATAGACTTAGATCAAGATGCATGATTTACATTCCAGTTCTGGAATGGATATAAGGGGGATTTTGGGAATCATCTGTGCTTGAGCACAGCCTTTCACCCACAAGACGATGGTTTGATGGAGGGGACCATACAGACGTTGAAGGAAATTATTTGTGCATGCATCCTTGATTTTGGATTCATTTGGGATGACCCCTACCACTGTTGGAATTTGGGTACAACAATTTCTACCCCTCCACCGTCGTTAGGGCACCGTTCGAGGCACTGTACAGATGACCGGGTAGGTAACCGTTATATTGAAAGGACCTAGGGGGTTAGCACTCATGGGTCCCGAGATGGTACATGCTACCACTGAGAAGGTGAAGGTCATATGATAGTTGATGAAGGCAACACAAAGTTGATAGAATTCAAATTATAATAGTCAAAAGATACCCTTAGAGTTTAAGAGGGGGCCACATATACTTACGAGTCACTACTCAACGAGGGATATAGAGATTTGGCCACGGCGGTAAGATATCACTGAGGTCCATCATACCTTTCCTAATACTATATAGAGTGGGTAAGGTGGAATACTATTTTTCACTAATTCCATAGTTAGAGAGGGTGTACAACATCTTCCATGTATCCCATCTAAGGAGTTATGGGCACAATCCTTTTCAGGACGTTGACCACGAAGAGCTAGAGATTGACGATGGGGAAAAATTCATGGAGTACCCGATAGAGATAGAAGATCGAAATGAGAGGATTTTTTGTGTAAATTTGATTACTCTAGTTTGCGTTCACTGGTAGCACAAGAATCTCTTGGAGGGAACATGGGAGTGGGATGCTTATATTTATTCTCAGTACCCCCATTTGTTTGATTATCCATCGATTTGGATTACAAGGATAAAAAATCCCTAATATGGGGGATTAATGTATTACCCGAAAATTCCATGTAAATTTCTTTTATAATTTAAATGGTATTATTTTGATACCAGGCTCTGAGATGGCATGTAATTCCATGGCCCAAAGTGGCCGAAATGTATTTTTAAACTATTTTCTAGGTTTATTAAATAAAAATGTGAGAGGTTTTTTCAAACCATTAAACTAATTCCACGATCAAAAATCCAAGGGAAACATTGAACTTAGAGCATCAGGATTCACCTAGAAAGGGACTAACATAGACCGGTGTGAGCCAACAATGGAAAATCGTTTTTGGCGATAAATAAAATAATTAAGTAACACTTATTTTATTTTTAGATCCTTATAACTTCTAAAATACAACTCAGATTGGAATTCAGAGAGTACCATTGAGCATATGAGGGTTTGTTTCCCTTTGGCAGAGCTTAACCTCGACCGGCACAGGTCAACATCGATTGTTAATTTTCGAACATTTTAAGAAACATCTAAATAAAATAAACATTATTATTTTATTATTATTTTGAACATTTGAAATTTCTTCAATGAAACATTGTTGTAATGCAATGAAACAGATTTTTTTTCATAAATGAACTAGAGTAATGGAACTACTACATAATGGTAACATAATTGTGTTTCCCCATTTACTATTTTAACCAGGGGTGCATCATTGACATGTTTGGGAGAAAAAATCTGAATCTTTGGAGGATCGTCGTTGATGAATGAAGAATGAAAATCACCAATGACATTATGAACTCCACCTCCTTTTCGAGAGATCCCTTCCTCGATGATAGATTGAGGACCATCGCAGATGGATCACCTTCAACGATGGATTATTCCTGCGATCAAACTCCATCCAGGTAGAGGTTTAAATTCTTAGTAAACTATTATTAATTCATTCTCTCGTATAAATGAATAATATGGATAAAATCTCTAACAACTTGATCCGTAGACGGTTAATATTTAAAGGGGTTTGGAAAATATTTGTGGGTTGATCCTGGGACTAAATATTTGTGTTTTATAACTCTATTATTTGTGATCCCGTTAACTAGAACAATCCTGGGCCAGCACGAACTAAGGAAAAGTTTTTAAATTTGGGTTTTATTTGTGACCCCCTATATATATATCTCTTAATTATTCAAGGAATAAGATAATTATTCACAATCATATCATTATAATTGAACCATATAATTCATCAAAATCCATTTATGTATTGGAAACCCATTTAGTCAAAGTGTCTTATTTGTTATAGGAATTAATCACAACTATATCATTATAATTCAATTACATGATTTAGGCCATCTTATGAACTCAAAATATTAAAAATATACCCTTGAAAGTTCAAAAGATGAATTTATTCCTTTTTCCATTTTTCTTGAGAATTTTTACACATTAAAATCAGAAGACCTTAGGATCCAATACATACCTTGTCTTAGTGCAAAGAAATATCACTATTGTTTATGGAATAGATGATTAGGAAAATGTATCTATATAACAATATCCAATTCATCTATGAATGGACATTTGAAATATCTAGTAGAATATAGGATTGATACATTGAAATCATTAGATCCACTTCATTATGTAAGAAGCATAATTCATGTTTAAAACAATTATTGAAGTTTCAACTTATGATAATTTACAATTAGTTCACATTGATGTATATTTTCCAATTCAAAATGGGTGTTTTGGTGGAAAAACATTGTATATGTCGTTGTTGATAACTACTCTATAAAAACATTCTCATTATTCTAGAAATTAAATATGAAGCACATAGTTGTTTTCAAACATTTATAGCAAGAGTTAAAATGAGAAAAATATCTCCTTGGTAACTATTCATAGTGTGTATGGGGAAGAATTTGTAAATTCTAGTTTGGAAACATTATGTAGTTAGAAAAGAATTGAACATAACTTTTCAGAACCTAGAAATTCACAACAAAATAGTGTAGTAGAAACGAAAAAAATATTTTTAATGATATTACTAGAAACATGATGATTGAATACTAGGTTTCTAAACGTTTTTGTTCTAAATCAGTAATATAAATCATGTTTTAATTAGAAATTTTATTAATAATACTCTTTATAAGTTTTATACTATAAGAGATCCAAATATTCTACAATATTTTTAGGTCCAAAGTATTCAAATTGAATAATAATGATAAATTACATATATTTTTTCTAAAATCTAAATAAGGGTTATTTCTCCGGTTATGGAAAAAAATGAAAGTAATAGAGTGTTTTTAATAAAAATACATGTACTATTAAGGAAAGTGTAAATGATATGTTTGAAGAAAAAAATACCTTTGTTTTTTACCGACCACAACCTATATCTTCAGATGTTATTTCTTTAACTGATCTTCAACATATGTTATAATGTTCTTCTCATTTTAATGTAACTCAAGAATATGTTACAAATGTATTTCCTTAAGAATATTTTCAACCTATTATTGAAGATAAGACTTTTGAAAACACAAGAACATAGTTGTTTCTTAGGAGTAATCCTATTGATAATATCATTTGAGATGTTAATTAAACAGTGAGGACTAGAATTATTTTGAGAAATGAAATTAGAAATCTATCATTTTTTCACTTTGAACCTTAAAATATTAATGTGGCTCTAGATGACAAGGATTTGAGAAACTAAAAGAGTTTGAATGGAACCATGTATGGAAAATTGTTGAAAATCTAAAAGATACGTTTATAATTGATGTAAAATGCTGTTTTTAAAATAAATATGAAAAAAATTGAATAAAATTTAAAAATAATTATATATACATATTCATAAGGGTTATAGTTAAAAATAGGGAATACAATATTAATAAAACTATTCTCTAGTAGAAGTACATGAATCTATTTTTATATTTATATCCTATACAACATTCTGAAATTTAAAACTATTCCAAATGTTTGTGAAGTGTTTTTTCTTAAATGGATATGAGTATGAGGATGTTTATGTAGAAAATATTCTAGTTTTGAAAGTATAAAAAATCCCTAATATGTTTAAAAATATAACATGGTTTTTTACAGACATAAACCCACCCTAAGGATTAGTATAATTTTTTAACTATGTTTTTGTTACAAAAAAAATGTTACGGTAGACACTGATCCAACAATTTTTATAAAATAAGTTAATAAAAATATTATGATTGTAAAAATTTATGTTGGTGAAATAATATTTGGTTAAACTCAAACAAATTAATAAAATCCTTTGTCAATCATATTAATTCCAATTTGTAAATGATTACCATGGGTGAATTAACATACATTCTAGGTTTTCAAATTTCACAAAAATTAAAAGGAAAATTTATATCTCAACATAAGTATATAAAATATTTACGTAATAAATTGATGTATGAAGAAACTAAAATAATTAGTACTCTAATTAAAAACTCCAATACATTATATCTTGATGATGATTTGAAGCAAGTTGATCAAATTTCTTTTAGAGGAATTATTGGAATTTTACTTTACAAAATAGCTAGTCATCCAGATTTATGGTTTTAAACAATATTACGTGCTAAATATAAATCCAACCCAAAATAGCCACTTCATAAAGCATTTTAACGATTTTTTTTTACCAAAAGGTAACTATGGTATTACTGTTATTATTTTCTCCTATAAAAGATTTTAAACTAATTTTTTTAGATGTTAACTTTGGTAGATGTTGAATAGACATAAAAAGTATATCTGGAACATGTTATTTCTTAATTGAATCCTTAGTTTCTTGGTCATGTATGAAACGACATTCAATATCACTTTCCACTTTTGAAACTGAATATGTAGTAGCTATATATTTTTGTGCTTTAGTTTTGTGGATTCCACACACACTCTCTAACAATGGATTGTTTAATAAGGAAACTCAAATATCATGTGAAAATTGAAGTGCCAATTCTATATTTAATAACCTAGAACACCACTAATGTGATAATCACATAGGTAAAATACACCATTTACTTTAGTATCACACGCCTAAATGATACATTCTTTTATAAATCATTGAAATGTGAGAACAAATTGTTGATATTTTTACAAAACCCCTTTTTTCAATAGATTTGAATATATTAAACAAAATCTGGGAATGATCAATGTTATTTGATTATTATTATATACATATTTTTTCCAAATATCCTTTCATTAATAAAATCCTTTTCATATGTGGAGTACAAAAAAAAAATTCTAAACAATTTAGTTTTTCTTAAAAATATAGTTTTATAAAATGTTTTAGTTTACATACTTATTTTTTTAGACTGAAAATGATTTAGGATTTTTTGAAATATAAATTAATTATACAATTTCCTTGAAAGAAAAGGTTTTTAAAATTTTCTAGAGAAATATTTTTATTTTTAAAAATTATATCTGAAAAAAAAATTGACCAAAATATTATTACAAACCATAACAAAAAATATTTTAAAAATAATCTTTCATAGAAAATTTTTATTTAAAAGTAATATTAATCAGTTTATATTAAAGAAATATATTCATAAATTTTTATTATAAAACTATGGTAATCAATTTTTGTTATAAACTATCATAATCAGTTTACTTTACAAAATCCAACAGGAACATGTTACTCATACCAATGTAAACTTTTATAGTTGGAAAGGTACAAAACTATTATTCCTGTTTTATCATGTATTCATTATATTAGTTTATAATTTTTGTTGTATATATATTTTTTTATTTTAATAACTTCATTAGTTAATTTTAAAACATAATATTTTTTATAATTTAAATGATATTCTCTCTGATAAATGTTTTTGGAAATCCTTGAGATTTAACATTTTTATTTAGTAATTTAATTAATTAAATTTCAGTCATTATATCAGTTAAGGGATTTTAATCTCAATCATTAAAAATTTTGAAAACCAAACTAACACCTCTACATTCCTATATAAAGGTTGGGCATCTTGTGTCCTACATTGGTTCTTAGTTTTTATATACCTACTCTAATAACCAATGGATGTGCTCATCCCAATGTTCTAGTATCTGTTTGATCATCGGTACAAAGTTCAATACGATGGCCATTACGGAATATTTCACAAAAAGAGAAGTGTCCAGAGAACGAATATTTGAAATTTCATGTTATGATAAGTATTATGCTATTCTTAAAAATTTTATTTATTTTCATGTATGTGGTAATGTTTTCCTAGAATAACAAGATAACTATTTTTGGATTATATAACCCAGAATTCTTCTGATAATTTTATTCCTAAGTTGAGTTTTTTAAAATTTTGAATTGATGAATTTTCAGTTAATATATTTGATATTAGGAAAAATACTTCATATAAAAATTAGAAAATAGGTTTGTCTTTCTTTTAATGGTGAATCTTATTTCTCCTCACATTAATTACCTTATAATATTTGAACATTTAAAAAATATAAGGCTAAGGATTATATGTCTCCATGTTATGAGAAGGTTAAGAAATTATCAAACCATTCACCAGATGAAATGATATCATTTTTATGGAAGAAAGGGTACCTTATACCATTTATGGCTGATAGGGACACTATAAATGTATCCATTATTTTATTTTTGGAATATCTTATAAACACAAGGGAAGATAACTGTGTAATTTTTATCTTCATTATGTTTGACGCAATCAATAATGCCTTGATAAAGACAAAGATCCTGAAGTTTCCTTATTTAAAAAATAAGTTTCTTGGGAATCGTTTGGAACTCTTCATGAAGAAAATAAAATATATCTGGTGATAGAAAAGAATTCATTTATTGGCGAGGAAAAAATCTCTATAATTTAGTTACTATTTGATTCATAGTCAAAGAAGATTTTTGATAAATTTGAAAGAATTATGTCAGTTGATACATGAAATAATTGGATATTAAGAAGAAAATAAATGATGACTATTCCTGTTCAGAAATGAAAAATAAATAATAGAGAATGAATGATAATGAATTGTAAGAATTCATATAATAAAAGTATAAGAAGAAATCCATGGTTTAATTTTTTTGGGATACATAAGGCAGAAACCAAAGACCTGAAAATCTATAATGTAGATGAATTAAACGAAGAAGAGAAAAATAGGAATCCAAAAAAAGATATTGGTAGAGGAAATTTTTTTATAATTATAATTGTTGGGTTTATAAATAAATTTATAACTTACAATTATTATAGTTTCTCAAAAAATAATATCATTCTAGATGTTGGTCTAGTGTTTAGTGGCACCTCAGTAGTTCCATTAGTGGATGACAATTGAAATTACAAAAAAAATTATTGAATAAGAAAATGATTTACTTCCACATAAATTAGAAAAATGTTTTCTAAAAAACTAAAAGACAGTTATAGAAAGAACATGAGGAGGTAGAAAATGTAGATTAGGAAAAAAATAAGTGGAATAAGATGTCATAATAAAAGAATGAAGATAAAGAAAATGAGGAGGAAAAAAGAGGGAAGAAATATGATCAAGAAGTTGAGACAGATGAAGAAATAAAAGAAAAGGGAAAATTGAAATTCATCATCATCCACAACCCCATTACCATCACATCCATATAAGGATGATAACTTAGTTGGTTCACAAGAAAAATCACCATCAGATGAAGGAAAATATTCAATAAAAGATGAAGGAAATCTTCATCAATATAAGAAAAAGATGACCAATAATCCCATAAATTGTTTTTGAAAAAGATTAATGAGATAAATATGTGGATATATTTCATGTTTATGAAAGAGAAAATTTTACTATGAAAGGAATAGATAATGATGAGGTCAAATAAAAATCGGATGTTGGATCTTATAGAACTGATGTCACTTAGAAAGTATCAGAATCATCAGATTCTGAAGCTAAAATTAATCAAAAAGGTTTTGACTACATCTGCCAATACTTATGAAGATTATTGGATTCCACTCTATATCTTCCTTATATTGAGGCAACATGTATACTAATTAAGAGTACACTTAATGAAAAAAAGAGTCTCTAAAATTTCTAACTGAATCAGTTATTATTATTGAAAGAGATTTGATATCATTTTAGGAAAATTAAAAAGTTAAAAAGAAATGTTATAATCTGACGATGTAGTGGTCAAAAAATGTGGATAGTGAACTTAGATATCATGATGATTAGTTTTTTCAAGAGAAAAAACATTCTATAGAGATTTATGAATTATTAAAAAAATTATCAAAAGATATATTAGATCATGATATGTTTGTGGAATAGTTCATGGATATTGTATATGAATGGAATGAGGAAGTTAGTGTTTTTGAACAAATGGTTGAAAATATTGAGTCAGAGAATAGTAGGATCAAAATTTTTGAAGGTGAGTTGCTTCTTATGAAAGAGGAATATAATAACATTAATAAGGTTGTTGAAAGACTTAATTCATATTTTCTGTAACTAGACAATGGTGGAAGACCATATGGTAATGCTTCAATAATTTGTATCATAGGCTCATAAGGACCATGAATAGTTCAAGAAAATGGAGGACATTGTGAAAATGATTAGGAAGAAAGAATAAAATTTTAATTTTTTAACTTTATCTATATATTTTGAAGCATTTGAATGAATGTTAATTTTTAATAACTTCCATCCCAATAAATTATATCTAAATGTTTTCCAATTACAATAGGATGTATATTACTTATTTAATTTATTGTATAAATATTTAATTAATTTACAATTTTTTTATGCCATTTATTTTCTGACATTTTAGCTAATATAAATTTTCTATTCATTTTCAAAATAGACAAGGTGGAAAAGGTTTGGAAAAATTATTAAATAGGGAGAAATTTATAAAGGGTTGAGTTTAAGGGTATAATGTTTGAGGAAATTTTATAACTTATGTTTAAGGGGGAGAATTATAAATAGAGGATAAATCCATAAGAACAACTTTTAAGTAGAGGTAAAAAAATAATTTTGAATACTTTCCATCAGATTATGAGGTAGTTAAAATTAAAGGGGATTTATTATATATATTTTTTCTTCAATGTTATAAAAAAGAAAAGGGTATGTCAGTTTTTCAATGTTTTTGATTTTTTTTATTTAAGTATTGTGTTTTTTTCTATCATATAAAGGAAAAATGTTGTGTCAAAAGTATTGATTTCTACTTTTCCATTCCATTAGGTTCAAAAGTAACAACAAACATCTTAGAACACATTTACTACTAAATTTATATGTCAAAATTGTTTTAGTATATTTTTTTTAGAAAAAATTAATTTATATTGGACATAGAGATTCTTCTATTTTATTATAAATATAATCATTTATTATTCATTGAAATACATTATACTATACTTTCATCTAATTAATTAGACTGACTGTTGTTCATAACAGTGATTATATTGACGTATTATCTTCAGGACATATAGATGTCATGAACACCAGACTAATATTTCCACTGATACATATTATTAACCCTCATTCTAATAATTAGATTTATAAATAATTTATAAGTCCATTGGTTTGTCAAATGTTTATAATTAGACTACATAGATTTCTTTCTATTATAAGAAATACAAAATAGAATTATAATGGTGCAAAAAAATTACATAGGACCTTTATTTAATCGAGATCATTGTGAGATATCAAGTGAAAGATGTCTAAGTCCATTCCAACTAACTCTAATATATGGGAATTTGAGAATCATCTAATAATAGAAGGTTATTTGAAGAGTTTGGATATGATAAATTGAAAACTCAACTCAACTAAATACTTTTCTGTATGAACACCTATGTCCAAGTATTTCTAATTATTTAAGGAATTAATGGTCTATGTAATCCATTTATGGATTGTAATTCTTTAAGAACTATTTTATTTTTTAGTCACATGTCAGATTGCGGTACTGATCAAGGGATTCTGAGGACATGAAAAAATAGATGAATCACATCCATCAAATCAAGGGATTCTGGGGATATGAAGATATAGAATGATCATCCTATTAAGGGAATCTTTGGTATTTGAAGATAAATCCATTATGATCATCCAATCGAAGTATTTTCTTGTAAGGAAATATAATCCATACAATACATGTAAAAATGTGGATAATTTTATTTAGGGATTCTTACGACCTTATCTTTAATGGTCAAGGGTGAGAAAAATTTATACAAATTCAAGTAATTCTAAAATTTAAAACAAAATTAATTATTATTTTAAAAGTAATATTTCAAGTTGTTCATGTATTATAATGTTATTATTAATACATATATTTCAAAACAACTTATTCTATAATACTATGTGTGGTACTGATAAATAATACTAATCTAATTAGATAGTACATGATTATGATTGTAACACTCGGATCATCAGTTCATGTCTGATTTTAATCATTTTATACATAAGAAGAATTATTTATTATTTTAGATAATTTTTTTAACTAATATTCACCCAACTATTTTATACCATTGTAAAATATTTCAATGAAAAAATAACCCCACCATCATCCCATAACAACCCCAATCATCATTAATTAAAAAGGACCACTGAACTACATAGTTGTATTTATAACACCCAATATTTAAAAATACAAAGGTTATATTCAATATAATTTATGACATGTTATACCAAGGATATAAGGGAATATAAATTTCTGATAATTTATGATGCATTTTATTTAAATAAATAATTTTTTTTATATATTTCAGTGCAGGAAAAATATGGTTTGAACAAAACATGAGACTCTATTAAAATATTGTTATTTAAAAATAACCATTTTAACGCATCCCTTAATATTGAAGGTATGAATTTTACTATGTAAATTACAGAAATTATATGTCATAAAAATGAATAAAATAAATACTATGTATATATGAGGATTTGAGATAAAATTATAACCATTTGAAATTAAAAGAAATATATTTTTAAAAAAAATTTTTTTATAAAAGTTTGTTTAGTCTCACCTTCCACATATAAATCATAATGAATTTTTACTAATTTTATAAAATTTATTTTAAAAAATTAATTATTTAAATCATAATATCAAAATTATGTAAGAGTGATTTTTTGGGTCTTTTCTGAAAGGTGTAATATTTTTATGAATGGTGAAAAAATACTAAATTTTAATTGAAATTTTCATTTTTTCAAATTATTTATAATGTAAAGTTATATTTTATATTTTTAATGTAAAATTAGTTCAAATATATATCTATTAATCCAATTTAATTAATTTTAACCATTATAATATTTATTTTGCAATAAACCATTAGAAACTTTTGAACATTTTCTCTCTGAAAACAAGCATTCTTGTCGTGTCTGTAGGATAAAATTTAAATAAAAATTTCCAATTATATTAATTTATTTAAAAACTTTATTCCATATTTATAATAATAATAATTTATATTATATAATAAGTCCAACATAATTTTTAACCAAAATTAATTGCAAAGATAGAAAAAATTATTCACCACAATTAAGGTAAAAATCAGTTTACATTGAGGTTACACTAAGAAGTTATCTCTTAAAATTATATAAATACTTTTAAAAATCATATTTCATTACCATATTTACATCTTATACTTTTTAATTTAAATTCTAGGGTCATTTTTGTAACATCCCAACCCATGTTCCATTAAACTGGTGCTCTGATCTGTTTCTTCATGAGGCCAGAAGCGCGCCTCTCTATATGCCAGAGGCTTCCAAATAGCTGCATGAGCATAGGGTATGTCTATTGATAGACAATTGTCCCATATCAAAGTAAAAAATAGAAAAAATATCTAGTAACATATAAGCAGTAATAAACGGTGTACAGAAGCAGTAAATAAACTGAATAGAACATGTTTTAATAATAAAATATAATATATAAAAGTTTTAAAGTCGTGTCATATATACAACTCTGGTCACCCACAAGGATGATAATACATATAAAATAATCATAAAAAAACTAAAATAAATATACATGCCTCTATTGATAAATATGAGGCTAAACACATACCTAGACTTGAAACACTGTCGAACTACATCTACCTAATCATAAGAATCCACACGAGTATCTCCCCTCGATTATGAAACTCTAGGCCTCATCTATTACCATCATGAATCGTTTCTCAACCTGTAAAGGATACATAAGGCCAGGATGCACAGCGAGGTAAAAATAAAGAGCTGTTAAATAATCACAGTAGGACACCCCAATAATGAACCTATATTATTCTTCCACAACTACATGATCATGAAATATTCTCATCTAAACCGATGTAAAACATAAAATGTAATTAAATAATATCAAGAGACCCACATTCAAACCCTAGTACCATAATCTCGATCATCTTGGAAAGGTACAATCAGGTATATTCGTATCTATTTCAATATATATATACATATATATTCCCACACATATACATATATACATAGATATGAGTATGCATGTGTAAAATGAAATAAATAACATAAAATCATTAGTATCTGATCCTTCTTTCTATAATCCATATTTCCTAGACATCTTGAACCAAGCTATTATGCTAGATGTCGTACCACTCAATTTGGGTATCATTATGTCAATATATGGGTCAATAACCCCAATTGATAGTACCTCCTTCGTCTGATATAGAAAATATCTATTGGAAAGCAACGTCACCAAAGCCAGATACTCATCGTAACTCTAGATTCACTCGTGCACACCTCCAATCAATGTAAACAAGGATTCTAGGGAAGTACATTCTGACATACTATAAATGGTCACTGATCTAGATGTCATGCTACTCAATCCATGTAAATCCAATCCAATTCCTAATCCCTACATCCTATTCTTTAGGTGGGCATGACATTGAGACTCAAATGAACCTTAGCGGTCTGACACTTAAGATATCTATAAGGAGATATCACTAATGAGAAGCCATTCTTACCCTTTTTTGTACCTAATTGTGGAGAGAATAATCATCACTATCACTCAAGAGGTCATAATCATCCATGAGTATTTGATGATATGACATTCCATGCCCAATACTAAAGTTAAGTGATTGACTAGGGCCAGTATAATCATCACTAGCATTCGCGAGAGCCTAATAATCCATTAGTATACTGATATCGAGGAAAGAATAACCATACTCATCACATGTCTAGTAGAGTAGATTGGAATCATCCTTTTCACATTGAAGAGTGTAATCATTGATGGGTATCATTACTATGGATTCTATTCCACTATATATTATTCATATGCAGAAAATATGGATCCCAGGAATAGCCTTCAAAAATCCCAAATGCAATAATTAAATATATAGTATCAACATCCAAATCCAAGGTAGTTCCTCTAGGTATAAAAAATAATAAAATATTAACATGGATCAGAATTTAGATCCAAGGAAATACGTTTGGGCCTCCCAATATTGAATAAGATGAATCCTAAGAAGTATGTCTATGCATCCCAAAGGGAAAGAAGATGTATCATGTTAGGCTCATCAAACACTGACTAGGAAGCAACTATTATAATCATCACTGTATTAGTATTAACCATGAGGAATATAAATAAAAGAGTGATGGTAGTTGAATGCATAACTCACCAATACTACCACAACCCCATTGACTTACATGCTCGACTTTGGTTATAATGTGACACTCACAACCATGACTACCAAAACCCGATGTACTAGCTCATGATCGATCAAATAAAGGGGCACCCACTAGGTTCATCAACTCAGAACTATGAAAGGGATCCTATTGTTATAAAAATGTGAAGGCATCCAACTATGGGATCCCCATAATGACACACATGTAAGGGGATCTTAATAAGAACTCATAAAGTCAGATTGTATAAAAATGGTGTTCTGCAGGGAATACTTAGTGAAAAATGTTATAAAGGAATCCTACACGAGATAATATTGTTTTACATGTAAATAGAGGAATCTTAAATTGAATCCTTCAGATAAATTAATCTCATGACATCTCAGAGAAGAATGGAACATCTCCCATGGGAGACATACTCAAAGTAAAGCTATAATAATTGTCCATGGGTGATGGAACATGGACTATATTAGATCAAAGCATCACTCTAAGGATATAAATGAATTCAATTATAGAAGGAATAACCACTCCATACAATAAAAATCTCAAAACACCACAATGGAGCCATCAAATAACCCCACTAGTTTCACCATTGTAATATACATAGAAAACTAATCTGAATGGACTTATGAAGGGTCCAATTAAAACATAGGGGAACAAATATATGAAAACCCCAAAAGGATTTCATGGGGGAGTATATTCCATTTTTACATAGTACACAACGTGTTCTCCAATGCACCACCTGTGTGTGTAGTCTACTTTGACATGGCATGTTAAAGCCAAAGTACGTGGCATAGTGGTCATATACATAACATGAACCCTAGTGATGGCCTATATACCTCACATGGTTTGGTCACATATATTTCATGGTCATGTAACTCCATATAGTGTTCAACCCATATGGGGTTTGGCTGTGTAATCTACACTACTATATTACCATACACGAGATTTGTGGTTGAGTGATTGGATACATGGATGGGTTCCTATATAAAGATTTTATACCACAAACATGGTGTGATATTGAGAAATATCATCATTATAAAATAGGAACAAACTCACAACGTGTGTTCACTAAACCACTGTAGACGTCGAAAAAGTATGTAACTCCTAGAGGAAGTTTTGAAATAACGAAGTGAATCCATATTCGGACTCAGAGTCCGAGTCCGGAGGACCTAGAAGTTGTGCAGGAAATTAAAGTGCACTCGCGCAAAAAAAAATGTTGTTCGCGCGAAGGGATCCTAGGATTCATGAAAAGGAACTGGTGCGGCGTGCAATTTTGTGCGCCCAGTTCCGTGCGGGGAAGCCTTGCACACCGACGGGTCCTGGCACGATTGCTTTTGAGCGCCGCTATGTTTCTGTGATGGCGAATGCATATCAATAGAAGGTGACCCCAACCGTTTCGGGGTTGAGGAATTCGGACCAGCTCCAGTGCGCTCAATTTGGACTCCCACGCATGCAATATGACTTCCAGGTAATAAACTTTTTCACGCAACATTTCCCCGGGGTTCGCCTTTGCATGCAATCCCACTAGCCTAAGTGAATTTTCTAACTCCTCAGGGTTCCTCCTTTGTGCGCAATCCGTTCCAATTGTGTGAAATCCCTTCCAATTGTGCGCAATCCATTCCAAATTGTGCACAATCCCTTCATAGGTTTTTACAGTCCTTAGGGATAGGCTGTTTCCCCCGCGCGCAATCCAAGCCCTTGGCGCGCAATCCCCTGGCCGCACGTAATCCCCCTTCCCCAATTGCACGCCATCGTGGAGTTTTGCGTGCAAACCATCTCTTTTAACGCAAAACCCATGATCCCTCACCATGACGCCCTCGGGTAGCTCTTTGCGCCGGTGCCCGATGACTTCTATACCGAGCATTCACGCCATGCGTTGTTCTCTTGTACGGCCTTCCAGGATCATACAAAGTAACCTCAAGGTCCCTTGAGTGGTGTTTCCCATTGCGTTGATTTTCCTCATGCTTCCTCGCATAGGCACGCTAATAGCTATTGCTTCTTCGCATAGTCACGCTAATGTGGACCCCTTGATGGTTTTCTCTACGGACCCCCTTCACTACGACCTTGCCGATGCCTTCCCTCCCACAAGGGGTAGAGGGTGTTGGGCATGTAATCCTTATGGGTGTAGAGAAAACCCACCTCGTCCGAGCTGCAGGATGTTAAACGACCAAGCACCCCGTCCTCAACAAATGACGTTAAACTGTGATCCGACCCCGTGCCTCGCACGCAGGGTCCCCCCGGATCGTACATTATTTACGCCTCTCGTCTCCACGGGAATGGATTCTTCATCACATGTAATGATATCCTCCCTCTTGGAGTGGCATTTGTCCACGGGGGAGGGGTTACCTTAGAGCGTAATCTCCTAGCTTCTCTTGCAGAAGGTTGTACCCATGCACCTCCGTATATCCCCACTGCCAAGGCCAGTGGAGTCCCTCTCCCACTGTGCCTTGTCTCGACACGGGCCTCCATCTTGGAGTATGCCCTGGAACTAAGGGCCGCTAACCACGCGTAAGCCCCTGTTTCCTCTTTGGGCCACTCAATGCATAAGCCCCTCTCCGCTTCTCGAGAAGGCACCCTTTGCGATGTGATCGTCTGGTCCATGTTGTCTCTTATTTCTCACACCGAGAATGACTCATGTGATCTTAGAGTGAGCATTGACCATGACATACTCTCATGGGATGCCTCAGAGCATAAGCCCCATCCCAGCGAACTACGAGGACTTTGATCCATGCTAACACACGGTACGTAGAAAGCCTCCACGAGGTTCAAGCCCACCACCTGGTCATTCTGACATCTTCATGTTGGTTCGCCAACACTTCGGGCCTCCTCAGAGTGTAAGCCCCAAATTGATCATCCCGCATTATGTTAAACTGTATCCTGTCCTGCATGATGTTAAACTGTATGCCCCGAACTACGTGGACATTGATCCGTGCTAACGCATGGTACGTAGGAAGCCTCCACGAGGTTCAAGCCCATCACTAAGTTGTTATGACCCATCCACGTTGGTTCACAACCACCGTTGTGGGACGACTCAGAGCGTAAGCCCCATACCCACCATCATGGGTTGTCTCAGAGCGTAAGCCCCATACCTCACACCCACGTCTCATCCTGAACTCTCCCTCGAGCCCACATGCTTTGGGAAGATCATGCCCTATAATGGAGATCTTACTTCCCCTAGGCTCCAATTCATGTGTTCATTCTCACGGGTCACCTCTTCAGGTGTCCCACCGTATCACCGAACTACGCAGACTTTGATTCCCTTCCATGGGGATATGTATGAAGCCTCTGCGAGGTTAAACCCCCTCTTCACTCTATCACTCATCCTGATTCCTACCCAGGCTGCCACATCCCGGTGGGATCATGCCACCTCATTCCACTCCTTAGAATCCGGGAAGCCACCCACGTGTTGGCCCCAATATCGGTGTTCCCCCTAGGGGGTCCTTCAATCTGATCCACTCTCAGTGTTCTGATCAGTCTGATATGTCTCCGCAAGACGTTAAACTCGTGGCATACCCTGTGATAAACATGGGGAGCTGAGGAAACCCTCAGGTGGTACACAATTCCACGCGTTCGATGTGTGATTCCTCAGGCGTCCGTGCCCTCGAGAAGCCCTATAATAAGGTATAGAAGACAGAAATTCCAATCCCTAGCATCAAGGCATGCCAGCGACACCCCAACATGACCATTCTCCTCACCGAAGGTTGCTGCACCGACCAAACCCCTTGGAGCATCTCGACGAAAGCATTGTAATTAACTCGTGTCCATGCAGATATGGCGCTGGGAATGAGCTTCACAAACCCATATTAAATCTATGATGGAGACCTAGACTAGGTGAAGAGCTCTAAGGAGGAATCCACAGAAAGAAGAACCGATATACCATTATCCCAGTTTTGATCAAGGAGAAAACATCCCTGAACAAGGAATGGATGCCGCCCGCCTTTGGAAAGGGGGAATACGAGGCAACATGCCATGCGTCCTCCCTTGCGTGATGGATGCACGCGCGCCCCGGTGAAAGCGTCGGAAACCAAAAGATGGTGAACCCGATGTGAATCTCATCTTCTCAACATGGAGACTGGTAGCGTTCAGGGTGTTGGAAGATTAGCATGTCACCAGGTCTGGGCACCTAGCACCTGGACGTGAAACCCACTGGGGGTTGAGGCAGTCAGGATGTTGAGCACTCCGTTCTACGATGTCATAAGCATTGATCCCTCTTACTGACCATGGATGACTGGATTTCACTGATCTATTTGTTGTTGATTTCTCTTTTCTTTTAGCGCTAATGGGTTCATCTCCCTGCTTCCAGGAATCAGATCGCTGCATCTGGAGCTCGATCGCCACCTGCCCACCGGTTCAGGGGAAGGGGCAGTACCGACGTGGCCACCCCGTGTGGCCCCACCTTTTCCACAGCTGCTCCGACTACAACTGTCGCGACTGTCGGGCACTCACGCCCCTCTCCCTGTCAGAGATCATCCAATGAAGGGTGATCAACGACCTGGTTCGTTGGTAGGATGAGGAAGGGGTCCTCCCCACCAGGGGCATGGACCGTTTGGATCTAGAGGCAGTTGTGCCTCACCGCCATCGCCGCCCCCGGGGGACGTTCTGGGAGCCACTTCTTCCCACACCAACGTTCAACTGTTTATGGAGTTTGTCCCCAGAGCGCCTTGACACCTCCCTCCCCTATGCCAATGAGGTAGGGGATGTCCGGGTTCACCCGATCGGAGACCCGTTCCAGGGGTTCACGACAAGGGCCTCCGCCAGGCGACGTCGTTGTCACCGCTCGACTCCCTGGGCCGAGGAGCAGGAAATCTATGTGCCTGCACCACCAGCTCCCACCCATGTGACCCGACACCGGCGTCGGGCGTGACCGGAAGAGAATGCCCGCCCGGGGGCACCAACATCAGCATCCACTGTGGCCCGAGCCACTACTGACCCATATTGTCAGACTCCTGCACACGTTGGGCAGGGGTAGTTACATGCCCGACCCGGTTCGAGGCCCTGACCGCCCCATAGGCAGGTTGGGTCGACTCTCTCGGTCGCTGGCACAGGGAATGGACACCACGGACCAAGTCGTGGTAGTGCCATCCAGCATGAAGTCCCACTATGTTCCACCAATCTAGAAAGAAAAATACTTCCCCGTGACAGCTACGCTCCGGGTATGGCTCTTTCCAGCGCCCACCGCATGGGTTATGGGGTCACTTCCCCTATCGCTGGCCGCGAGTATGGATCCATTGCATATCCGGTCACTTTCCCACATGTAGGTCCTCCCCATGTCCCTTTCGACTTCTGTCCCAGTTCTTCTCGCACCCCGGCCTTCAGTCCTCTCTACCCAATAACTATTGCGGCTAGAGGACTCCGTGATGGAGATCAGCCCTGCCCCGAGGAGCCACCCAGGGGGCAGGAAGGTGGGACATCTTCCCCGTAATAGGAATGTCAGGGAAGTCTGGACGGAAATCAAACCAGTCCGTTTCTCGGACTCTGAGGTAGAGTACGACTTGGCGATGGATCCCACCCCCCGGTCCTATAAGTCAAGGGAATGGGTGAAGACACGGAGCGTCAGCCCCGTACTCCCTGAATGAGAGATCCGTATGATCCCCTCCTCCCTCCTAAGGTATATCTAGGAGGACAAGTACTTGACGTACCCCCAGGGGTCAAACCCACAGTTACCACTGGCCTCCCTGAAAGCACCTTCCACCACAGTCAGAGAGGGGGGGGAGAAATTTTCTAGGGACCGATGGAGGAGTCGCGACATGAAACACCCTCAGAAAGCACCGACACTGTGATAGGAGGCCCATTCACCCCAGCCCATCCTATCGTGACGTGGCAGCCAGGACACTGCAGCCCTTGGAAGACGACATAGGGATCGGCGGCCAATCGGCCTACTCGTCGTATTCTCCGTCGGCCAGTCCACCGGCCCTGCACCCTGCCTCAGCACCGCTGCCATTTCCCCAGCCATTCTCGGTTGATGAGAAGGGGCAGCAAGGGTCAGATCTCGAACCAGAGTCATGGATCTTCTGGACCGTCCTCGCAGCAGGCCACTTCCCTGAGATGTTTTGGCTAGTCGCAGGATCAGATTTTGATATGCTAGAGTCTCTCACCCCAGGAGAGTTTGAATGTTTCTTCCAGACTCTCCGGGTGACTCACTCCCGTCTTCGCCATCAGCTAGCGCCTTATCCTGGGAGTCAAGCACAACTCGAGGATATCGGCGAGCAATGCCGTCGGGTCGACCTGGCTGCGCTCCCCGTGGTTCGGCACCCCGAGTCACTTGGCCACCACAGGGCCCTCCAGCAACAATACGTCCAGAGTTTTCAAGTACCCTGAAAAGTTATCAAGGAGGCCACCCCCATGAACATGTCCGTGGATGGGGGAATTACTCTGTCCTTATTTTCAGCGTGATTTTCCGACATCCCAACTCAATGGGCGGCTCTGAAGGAATGCCGCCAATGGCAGTGGCAGTCAACATGGACGACCTTTTGGGGGAGGGAAACGGTGTGGAAGTCCTCGATGGGGACTCACCCCCCGAGGACAGGCCTTTACTAAATCCATCATGGAGAATTACTCACCAGTAGAGGAACCTCCTGGGCCTCCCCACGCCCACTGAAGCCTTAACCCTAAGCCGTAACGTCAGCAAGGGTAAAGAACATGTTAGGGCTGTCAAGCTCACCGACCCATTTTCCTCGGTACAGAAGGCAGAGGAAGATCCCGAGAAGGCCACGCTACGCCAATAGATTTCTGAGCGAAATAGGTTGGTTGATGAGCTCTTGGACGAATGCATTGCAGAGCGGCATCCTAACTACAGTGATCCTAGTCCAGGACAGTAGGGGAAGGAGCACCTACCCCTTGATGAGATTCTCCCGGGAAACCGCGATCATGTCGTGTTCACCGACAGAGGAGAGGTCGTGGCTCAAGGAAAGAGGGCATGATACATTTCACCGAACCCTCCTGAGCGGCGTGATCACCCAAGGGACCTTGCTCGGTTTCCTCCCGCAGCCCCGAGAGTCACTCCACCAGCCGCCCCGTGAGCCGCTGAGCATGACTACCGGATTGAAGAGCCCGACATTGCGCTTGTGGTTAGGGATCCTCATCAGGACATGAACCAACATCTGGACAATTCAATGGAAGCACTCATCGCTTGGTTAGAGGCTCTAGAAACTCGGTAGGTGGCAATCCCACCGGACGGTAAGCCATACCCAGCATGAGTGGATGATATATCAGCCCCGCCGGGATTTGGGAACCCCACTTTTACCCCCTTTAACGGGACTGGGGACCCACCACAGAACTTGGCCCACTTCAAATCGAGGTGGGGGCCTATGTTAGGATCTCTGGCGCAGCAGGAGGCCGCCAAGCTCCGTTGCTCCGTTCAGACACTAGAAGGACCAGTATTCGTCTGGTACAACCAGATCCCTGTCAGATCTCTGACTAGCTGGGAGGACCTTCGCAGGAAATTCCTCTACCAGTTCAGTTCCACAATATAGAAGACAAACATCGTAGTCCTCTTCAGGTTCAAACAAAGGCCCTATGAGCGAGTCACGGACTTCGTCACCCGGTGGATGGGGCTCACATACTCCCTTGACATGCCACTAACTCAGGAGAAATTATTGACAATGTGTACAAGGAACGTTAAGGTAGAGTTGTTACCTTTATTGATCACTCAAGAATTACCCCGGAGGGTTCCAGGACTTCTTAGACAAGGCTCGGCGCCTCGAAGAAGCCCTGCAACAGGCTAGTTAGACATGCTCGCTGCCACCTATATTCCCTGCAAGGAGAGCTGCTAGAGCCGAGCCCACTGTTGTGTCCCAGATAGAGGCCCCCAGGCAGCTAGAGTTTCTACCAGTGAGGCCAGCTCCGCAGCCCTATAGAGGTCTGCCCCCATAGGCACTGCTTCCAACCCAGCAGCGACCGCCTCAAAATTGGGAAGTGCCTCCGCGGAATGCACCACCACCACCTAGGAGAAATGATCAGGTTCCACCTTCTCAGCATGGTCTTCCAGTCCCGCGTTAGGGACAGCCTCCAAGAGCCCCATTTATAGATAGAAGGAATCAGACTTACTCGTTTGATGAGGCCCAGGTCCCCAGTTATTTCTGTAGTGCTTTGGAGTAGAGAATCGTGTGGCTGCCTGAGTGCCGGATGCCAGAAGAGGTGCGTCTCACTGATCACCCTAACTACTGCCCTTATCACCGGACCCTGGGGCACACCATCCAGTGATGTTACGTGTTCAAGGACTGGATCCAATACTATATTGACAACATCATAGTCAGGTTGGGCCCAACCCCGACACAAGTAGTGGGTGTCTTTGTGCAATCAGAGGTAAATAACGACAACGAGGATAAATGGCAGCAGGATTCTGACCGTGGGTCCCAGAAGTATAATGACTGGATGGCCCACAAGACAGTTTCCCACACCCATGGAATCATCTGTTCCATCCTAAATCAGCCAGATCCCTCAGAATCTACGAGCGCTACGTCAACATCGTCATCTCATCCTACCTCTTCCCAGAAGAGTAAGCGACAGCGCAAGAAGAAAGAACGTGCCCTGCCAATGCCGTCATTATCCCGCACTCTTGGTAATTTGATGCCCCCAGAAATGGGGATCCCTCCGAGACTCCATCCGGTAGTGGATGAATCTTCATGTGAATGTTCAGGGTATGCTTCGGTTAACACCGTAGAGTTGGTAAATCCCTTTTTGACTCCCGACGATGAGGAACACCAGGTGGACCTTTCCAATGTCCCCAGCCATCGCCAACGTCAGTGGAGCCGCATCTGCATGAATCACCAGGGCATGGAAGCTGGAACCTCTAGCCAGGCCGTGCACTCCACTGAGACTAGGAAACATGCCCAATACAGAGCTCAGCGCACGTGTACCCTTAATCTAGTGTCGACAGGTTCGCCTATACCACCGTTTGTGTTGCTGGATCAGGAAGAACCACCTCGGTCATGCAGCGACCATCTCTGCCCTGCCACTAGCTGACCCCAGCCTTCTGGTCCTAATTCGGAAGCCACTCTAGGGGCTTCGACTAGTGAACAACAAGATGTGTCTAGTACCAGTCATCCACCGGTCCCGCCGACAGGGCCCATCATGACTCTAATCACAGAGAGGCCTCATGTAAGTAGACGCTTGCTTTTGTCTTGAAAGTATGATGACTTGATGCACCTGGCTAACATTCTCACAAGATTCTATATCCTTGAGGCTCTTCACCTGTCATCCAAAATCCC
Source organism: Viscum album (assembly GCA_963277665.1). Classification (NCBI taxonomy): domain Eukaryota; kingdom Viridiplantae; phylum Streptophyta; class Magnoliopsida; order Santalales; family Viscaceae; genus Viscum; species Viscum album. The sequence continues at coordinate 1,002,397,739 of OY728135.1, forward strand.
TGAGGCACTCGTCGAGGCCCTATGGATCCCCCTCCAGTTTGAGATGGAGGTAGCGACTTCAGAAGTCTTCCACGCTGAGGTGATTGAGAACGCCGAATGTCAGGAAGTTATCTCATTCTATGATGAAGATGAATACCCCCCATACAGGGGCACATTCTCCCACTGTACATCACCGGCTAGTTCAATGGCGTGGAAGTCTGACACTGTCTTGTTGACAGCAGTTCTGGAATAACCTAATCCCAACTCGGACACTATGGAAGCTGGGGTTGTCTGAGGATGATCTAACTCCTTCTGACCTTAGGATCCAGGGGTATGATAGGACCGAGAAAACTCCACTCATCAAGATTCTCTTGAAGACCCAGTTTGGTGGCCTAATTGCCAACACCGAATTCATGGTTGTCTCTCAGGACACAGCCTATAACACGTTGATGGGAAGGTCGTGGCTCCACCTTCACGCAGCGGTCCCCTCATCATATCACCAGTGGATCAAATACTCCCTTAAGGATCGAGTAGGAATGATCCAAGGAGATGCGTCTCCTTTTTCCTCTTGTGAAGCCCGTTATCTGGGCACCGACTATTTCAAGAACAAGGACAAGTAGATCATGGCAGGTGAGGTCGAGCCCGCCACTATCACAAGTGATCCCTGGGTAGGTTTGGATGATGCTTATGTCTTCCCAATCCATCGGTTGGGGGCCACAACCACTGACATGGGGCAGTGCATTGTTGTTTCGGGTACCAGAGGAAGACTTATTTCCGGGTCCATGCGGCAGCGGGAAATCACCTCGTACTCCTACACCAACGAGGCTTAGGTGATCCCTGATCCTCCTACTCCAGTACGATATCGGGACGTTAGGCTCATGGAAACAGCAGTACACCATATGTTTTTCTTCCACCGGTCCAGAATTGACCGGCTCAAGCCGATGCGCCACTACTTCTTTGATGTCATAAAATGTGGCCCCTTGGGCCGAAGGCCAGATGGGATTGGATCAACCGCCTTTGTCTCCATGATCTACGTTGTGCATGAGTCTCCTGACATGATGACCACTACCGCCTAGGCCGGAACCAGCTTCCCATCAGGGTCTGGTATCCCTGAAGCAGCTCCCCCCATGGACGATCACTCAACAAGTGGGGAGGAGGACATGGAAGATGCACCCCCTACCTTTGAGGAGGGTGTCTCCACCACGGTCGACGAGATAGTGGAGGTGAACCTCGGTAACGAGGCAGACTCAAGACCCACATTGGTCAGTGCCGCTATGCCCCTCGAGGAGCGGCAATAGTATGTGGACATTCATAGACAGCACTGTGATGTGTTCTCTTGGAGTTACGACGAGATGCCAGGACAATATCCTTAGGTATCTGTCCACCGCCTTGGCCATTCGGCAAACCATCACGGGTTCAAGAAGCCTCCCAAGAAGATGCACCCCTCTCACGATGACTTGGATGAGGCAGAAGTTGATAATCTCATCAAAACCAACTTCATCAAAGAAGTTCAGTACCCCTGGTGGCTAGCCAATATTGTTCCGGTCAGGAAGAACAACAGATAGATCAGGGTCTGTATCGACTTCCACGACCTCAATCGCCACTGTCGGAAGGATGATTTCCCCCTTCCAATGAAAGAGTTATTGATGAATTCCATGGCCGGGTTCCAAGCCCTCTCCTTCATGGATGGGTATTCCGGGTACAACCAGATGCGGATGGCCCTCGAGGATAAGATTTCACTACCTTCTGGGTCCCCCAAGGTACTTTATGTTAACAGGTTATGCCATTTGGCCTAAAAAATGATGGTACCACCTATCAACAGCCATTCATCGCATATTTAAGCTGATTCTCAAGACACTAGTGGAATACAACGTGGACGACCTAGTGGTTAAATCTCGCCAGCGCTGGGACCTTCTCAAAGACCATGAGACAGTGTCCGGCTTCCTTCGTTCTCGCCACCTGAAGATGAACCCGTTGAAATGCGCCTTTAGGGTCACCTCTGGAAAGTTTCTTCGATTTGTTGTCAGATACTGAGGCATCGAGATCAACCCCGAAAATATCAATGCCATTAGCTAGATGCCTCCCACAAGTAATATTCGGGAGCTCAGAGGCCTACAAGGGCACTTTGCCTATGTACTCCGATTCATTGTGAATCTAGACGGCAAGTGTAAGCCCTTTTCCCGGCTCATGAAGAAAGGCACCGCCTATGAATGGGACGAAGAGTGTCAGATCGCCTTTGAGGAAATCACCAAGTATCTACCCCAACCACTGATCTTGATGCCACCCGTTTTCGGAAAGCCGCTGGTCCTTTAAGTGACCGCCCTGGAACGATCCCTCGGCGCAATTCTCGCTCAGAAGAACAATGAGGGAACAAAGAATAGCCTCTACTACCTCAGCCGCATGCTCTTCGATGCAGAAATTAGATATTCTCTCATCAAGAAGAGCTGCCTGGTGCTCATATTTTCCATGAAAAAATTGCGGCACTACTTGCAGCACCAAGAGGTATAGCTGGTCTCTTGGGTATACCCGTTGAACTATATCTTAAATGGACCTATGTTGACTAGGCGACTGGTGCGCTGGCCGGTGATCCTCCAGCAGTTCGACATCAGGTTCGTACCTCAGAATACTATCAAAGGACAGGCGTTGGAAGACTTCTTAAATGCCCACCCAACCTCCACGGATCAGCACTAGATCTAGGCTTTCCTGATGAGGTAATCCTCTCAGTCTATCATGCCATCCCATGATGGTAGATTCACTATTATGGTGCCTCCCGGAGCCCCACTAGTAGAAGGCTCAATGATCCTAGGCTCAACAGAGTGGTCCTGGGTGTCATTTTAATCACCATGGAGAAAGACGTTCTGCTGTATTCATTCTTATTGTCAGAAGGCTGCACCAACAATGAGGCAGAATATCATGCATGCATCACTGGCCTCGAGTTGGCTCTCGAGATTGACATGCCCCATCTGCATGTGAAAGGGGACTCCGAGCTAGTCATCAAGTAGGTTAATGGTGACTATGTTGTCAGAAAGCCAGAAATTGTGCCATTGCTGGAGTGAACCCTCCGTCTAATGGCTAAGTTCCCTTCTCGGCCAGAGGTCATTCATATTCCCTAGTCGCAGAACAGTCGACAAGATTCTTTGGCCAGCTTGGCCGCATCACTCGTAGAGCCCGAATAGGACTACCTGATTATCCATGTGGCACACCAGAGGGTCATTAATCTTGTTATCCCAGAGGATGATCGTGGCCCGTGGGTGAATAATCTCACCGATGGTGCCCCTATGTCAGGATCCCCAGGGACATCAGATGCGGTAATCGAAATGGTTTCTGACTGGAGGACGCCCTTGGATGAATATCTCCAACACGGAAATCTTCCGTCGGACCGAGACGAGTGCGAGTGAATCCGACCCCGCGCACTGTATTTTACCCTTCAGAGAGGTCCCAGCCTTAAGCATGTCCTTTACAGGCACAGATTTGATGGTTCTATCCTCTGTTGCCTTCAAGGAGTTGAGAGCCCACAGGTCATGCAAGAAATTCATGCTAGTTCCTGTGGCGGCCACCAGGCCGGGTCGAAGTTGTCCTACCATATTCGGAGGCTGGGGTACTTCTGTCCCTCCATGATCTATGGCTGCATCATGTTTTCTAATAAGTGTCATGTGTGCCATGTTCACTCTAACTTTGTGCATCATCCACCGGAGCCTCTCCATACTACCAAGTATTCTTGGCCCTTTTCAGTCTGGGGGTTGGATGTCGTAGGACCTTACCCTCCAGCGACGGCCCGCCAGTGCCGGTTCATTCTGACCGCTACGGATTTCTTATCCAAGTGGGTAGAGTCAATTCCTCTGAAGGTAGTCAATGATAGTTCTATCGCTAACTTCATGGGTTCCAATATCATCTATCTATTTGAAGTACCTCACGCTATCCTCAAGGATAACGAAACCAACTTCTGAGTGGCTGAGCTGATGAAATTGCATGCCAAGTACAACATTCGCTCTAACTAGACCTCCTGTTATCATGAACATGTGAATGGACAGATCAAGGAGTTTAACAAAACCCACTATAACATTCTGAAAACAATGGTTGGTTAGAACAAGAACAGTTGGCCAGACAAGCTCCCCAACACTCTCTGGTCATATCGGACGATGACTTGTAACTACTCCCAGGTGACTCCGTATTCCCTGGTGTACGGAGCTGAGGCCGTCCTGCCCATAGATATTTAGTTTCCCTCATTGCGCACGGCGGTCTACGACTAGCAAGCACTGGATAGAGTTGCCGAAATCCATCTAGCTGAATTGGAAGCACTGGACGAGAATAGGCTTTGTGGTTTACATAACCTAGAAAGGCATCAGTGCAGGATGGCTCGAGCTTTCAACAAGAAGGTTCACCTTCGCTCTTTCCTGCAAGGTGACCTAGTACTATCTCTCAGAGTGACAATGATTCCCAGTAAGAAAACACCCAAATTGGAGCCCAAATGGGAGGGGCCTTTCATCGTCTATAAGGTCTATCCCAATGGCACATATTCCCTGGTAACTATGGATGGTGAGCATGTCACTCCTCCCACCAACACCAGGTTCCTCAAACAGTATTTTTCCTGAATCCTCGGGTACATGTTCTAAGAACATAAACTAATATCCTTACCCGGTCCCGCATGACCATAAACTGTACACGGTCGAGCATGACCTTAAACTACATTTTTCCCTACATCTAGGCCCCTCGGGCCCGAGTTCTAAGACCTAAAACTAAGATCCTTTCGCGGTCCCGCATGACCCTAAACTGCACCTGGTCCTGCATGACCCTAATCTACAACCACGGTCCCCCATGACATTAAACTAGACAGCATTCCCCCATGACCTTAAACTAGATTGCGGTCCAGCACGACCTTAAACTATACTTGGCCCCATACCTGGGCCCCTTTGGTCCGAGTTCTAAGAACTTAAACTAAGACCCTTATGGTCTAGCATGACCTTAAACTACATGCCCGTCCTCACTGCAAGACCAGGCTGGTTTGGCATCCGTGATTGAGGCCCATCCTCAGGCCCCTTGGCCTTCTCGGGCCTCTCAGCCCCAGCCTTTACCCAGAGCGTGTGGTGTGGGATCCTTCCCTCATTCACGATGGGTTACCCGCCATGCCATGCACACTCCCTGGAAGAAATACTTCTTATCGTCGTACATGACGTTAAACTATACTTCAAGAACTATGTGAGGCTTGATTACCATCCTTATGGGATACGTAGGACCTCCTGAACACCTATATTTCAGGTCCAACCCCATCTCTTGTGAGATCCCACGATCTCCCGGTCACCTCGGTCTTTTTTCCTATCCTTCCCCGCGGGGGAATATATAGGTGTGGTACATGGTCTTTGGCACCATGCACCCTCTTCCAGGGAATCCTCCATCTTTTGGCCACTCTCAAACCAAGCCCATCGACCCTTTACAATGGTTTTCTAATGTTTTTAGAGTACTCTGGTCTAGGACCTGGACTATCAGATTTGACTTTGGAAATTTTTTGTCCACCTTCCAAGCTTCATGCTCCCTTTCATCCTAGCCCCCGTTATCTGTCACACCCAGAGGGACCCCCAAAAAATGGTCTGGATACAACGCCTAAGGGTGCTCCTACCATCATGGGCCAAATCACGTGAGGGTTTCGTGCAACGAATTGATTCAAATCCCGCATTGTGAATATGTTCAGCGGTTGATGCTCATTTGTTTGCCCCTATCATTAGGCTAACACGATAGGATGTTGTGTTGCGAACATGGTCAGTAGTAATCCTCAGTCGTCACGCCGGTTCCTTCGGGCCCTGAATGTTTGTTGTATGATTCACATTACGTTCCACCCCACGGTGTCAAGGTGGAATCTTGACACTCCTTGCACTAACCCTCAGTTCACCCCCACACTTCATATGGACAAATCTGTGTCACGCTGTCTCTCGGGGCTCCCGCGATCTGAGCTCTAGAGTATGTGCTTGGGTTTTCTCTAAGGATTGTGTGCAGCGTGACCCTCATACCCATGGGGAATGAGGAGTCTCCTAGACATTGCGTTTCGGGCCCAGCTTAGCTGGGAGCTATCATCTCCTGCCCCCCCCCCCCAATTTTTGAACCCTCGCCGGCCCCTCGGCACAAGGAACAACTCTCAGAGTCTCACATGGTGATGGCATGTGATTATGTCCTCATTCACATCGGGTATGCCTCATTGCATCATGCATATTCCCTAGGTCCAATCCATACGACCTTAAACTGTGTTGTTTAGTCCTACCACAAGACCATAAAATGTGATGATATCGTCCTGGTCGCACGACAGAAAATGGCACTGCATTGTGGTGACCCCCCCCCCCACATAGGGGACATCACTTTGGGTATTGGTCAATTGCCATACCATTTGTCAATGCATTTTATGGTTTGATTATTTTGGCGATGCTAGGGATTTCAAACATAGGACGATCACTCCACAAAAGAAAAACCATTCACCTTCAAGGACAAACAAGATGTATCAAATGCTGCTTATTTTTGTGCGAGGGCTAGACCTACACGTCTCCTTAACCCTTTGCGCAGGTTCCATGTCGTGCCATGATACCTCTAAAGAACTACGTATGGATTGATTCTCATCTTTATGAGATACTTAGGAGCTCTTGGTCACATCCCCATGGGCCCATCCTAACATTTCGTGTTCGTTCCCTCGGCCTAAACATGTCCCCAGGAGCACATAGTAAGCAGGGCCTTGCCCTTGTTCACGTCGGGTTTCGCAACTGCTTTACCGTGTGTCTCCCATTTCCCTTACACTTTTGTCCGATTTCTAAGACCTAAAACTAAGATCCTTTCGCGGTCCTACATGACCCTAAAATGAATTTTTCCCTACATCTCGGCCCCTTTGGTCCAAGCTCTAAGACCAAAAACTATGATCTCCTAAGAACTACATCTAGATTGATTCCCATCCTAATGGGATACGTAGGAACGCCCAGACCTTCTGTCTTTGGGTTTAGCTAGAGTTCAGCTAGTTCGTCTCTCCAGCCCCGCCTTCAGGAACCCAACTACGAGACTGCATGGCGTAGTGCAGGATTATGTACTCACTCATGTCAGGTTTTCAACAGCTAGACCCCACACACCTCATTCTAAGAATTAGCCTTCTTGTCTTATCGTCCTACACAACGTTAAACTATGCTTCTAGAATTATGTGTGGCTTGATTCTCATCCTTATGAGATACGTAGGAATTCCTGGACATTTTGTCTTGGGTCTAGCCCCAGGGATTACCAAATCCCATCCCTATTTACTGTCGATCCCTTGGCATGGCTTCTGGGGGAGCGGTGTAATTGTGAAATCTACCTCGAATAAGTTCGGGATGCCCCATAGTAATGTTGGTAAGTGGAAGTTGTCTCGCCAGAGAGGTCCTGTCTGAAAATAGGGACGATCTGTGACCAGGTTAATACGTCCGCCTAATGCGCCTCCGCCATGGTGGTGCAATTTTGGGAGTGTTGGACTCTATTAGAACAATCCACCACTCCACTTTCCACACTTTCTGTTCCCCTTTATTCGGATCCTCATCCTCTTTCATGTTTGATGGGACCCCCTAACAGTATGGATGACAGACTTTGGTCCGCCTGCTGCGGAAATATGGATGACAGACCTTTGGTCCGCCTATTGTAGCAATATGGGCGATTGACCTACGACCCGCCTACTATCCTGGGCCAATGGCTAGGAGGACTGGACATGTTTGATGGGACCCCCGAACAGTATGGATGATAGAATTTGGATCGTTATCTAAGGAAATATGGATGATAGACCTTTGGTCCTCCTATTATAGAAATATGGATGATAGACCTATAGTCTGCCTGCTGTCCTAGGCTAACGTTCCGGAAGACTGATCAGCGATATTTCAGTTAGGCCCCGTGTTTCAAACATGGTCAGCGGTCAGCCCTCATTTTTTCCCATTTCAGGCCAATGCGATATGGATGTTGTGTTTCCGTCATGGTTAATAGTTATCCTCCATCGTCGTTCCCCCATAAGTGTTCCGAATTCGGGTAACGTGACTTTTATCATCTCCCTATGTCTGATAGATTTCAATGCCCCTGGAATTGCACCGCTCATGTGTTAGTGCACATTGAGGAGACGATGCATCGATCAGTCTGAGGTCCCCCCCCATAGGCGGACCTCCCTCTTCTCCTCCGAAATCCAGGCCCGATTGTGGATGCCTGAAGCCTGGTTAACACCCCACAATTGGATGGAATGATAACACAAGCACCCTTTATTCCTCACGTTGGGTGTGACCCACATGAGCATAGGGGTGAGTTGTTATTCATTTTAGAATTATGGTGAGAATATTAAACCAAAGGTACAGATAAATAGATTGGTCTAGACATCGGATCGAAATATTAAGTAGTAGAAGCAAAAAGTTCATGGGATGGCCAAAACATAGCCCTCTGGGATCAGAATGCTGGATTGATCTTTCCAATGCTGCTACCCTTTGGCTGGTAGCCTCCAGGACTACTTCTCACTCCTTTAAGACTCTCTCTTCATCAACAGTTGCAGAGAACAGTTGGCCAACCCTAGCTTGTGCCTGCGCCTGCTCGGTTTGATGTACGGACATCTGGTGACTCACATCCATCAGTTTTTCTTGGGCGTCAGCTAGTTGGGTCGTCTGTTTCTCCACGAGCTCAGAGCATGTTGCAATTAAGATCTCCTTCTCTGCCGCCTGCCCTTCGAGGCGCCAGACCTTCTGCTCCGCCCTCATAAATGCTTGAGTGTTCGACGATTTTTCCCAAAACTGGGCAACGTCGGTGTGCCGGCTTCTCTCGCGTATCTTCTCGACCATGTAATGATGGACTGTCAAATGAAGGTGTTGAGTGTCAGCCCCTCCGGCACATAGGAAGCACAACCAGGTCTGAAGTGATCCCATCCTCCTCAGCCAATCTGACTAGGGCTACCTAAGAAAGCGCTCTATACACTTCCACCCTTTGCACCGTGTCATCCGGCTCTCCTCAATTTCTTCGTAGTCCGAGTCATTTACCTCCTCGGGATCAGCTGGCCGATACGTGGGAAAGGCAGCCCGCAGATCAGCAGTAGGATCTACCTCAGGGATTTCTTCATGAGAAATAGGATCCTCGACGTCCAGGCGACCTTCCTCTCTCGCCCCGATAGGGACGGTGCCTCCGTCAGCTTCCGACATCGCCTCAAGGACAGCGTCGCTGATGTCTACCGCCCCCTGCTCACCAATTTCCGGGGCCTACTCAGTGTTGGAAGTATGTTCTGGACGAGGTGGTATGTCCACCACTGGTCTGCTCACGGACGGCCAGGGCATAGCAGCCCGACGAGCCTCCAATGTTGATATCCCTACGCAAGGCGTACCCTGATTAGTTGGGATCTTTTGATATAAATCACCAGTACTGAAGCATGGGACCTACAGGAACCCAGAGCATTAGGCTCCAGTGTTCTGGCCGCTACAGGAGCTGCCATGATAGGAGACCCCTCTGCGCTTGTCAATTCAATGATGGGTGTCGAAGCCCCATCCTATCCCTCTGGTTCCCCTCCTCCCTCTATTGGGGATGCCTGATCCGCACCTAGGTTCTCTTGAGTGAGATAGAGAGATGAATTAGAAATTGCAGAGTGGAATGGATGGAGAATTAAAATGAATGAAGATAGAGATAGACCTCGAGTATCTCAGTTATGTCGAGATCGGAGCCGAAAATCTCGCAGTTCTCCCAGAGACACCCTTGGTAGGTCTCCCCCTGCGACCCCTAACCTCCAGGTTATACTTATCCTTCATCTTCTCCTTCAGCTTCATCTTCTCTGGTTTTCTCTTCTCCCTCCGACTCCTCATCACTGTCGCCTTCTCCCGGCGACATCACTTCCGGATCATGATCTTGGCCGAGAATCACTGTCCCTAAGAAAGGTGGCTCTGCATGCCGACCCCTTTGGCACGCCTATGTGTCCATGACCATAAAATAGCCATGCCGCCGATGGAAGTTCACTCTTTCGGTAACTCAAATGTGTCCGACCTCTGGCAGCTGGATCCCATTCTGCATTATCTTTTGCCAGATGGCTTCAACGCCCAAGGATTACTTTAGGGTCATCCAGGCCGACCACAGTGCCGGGAAAATTTCATCTTGGGAAGGTTCGAGCAGGTATCTTATCTGCTTCCCAGGAAGTTCCCTGTCCACCTCATGTGACCCCCCATATGGGTAACGAGGTCACAGAATCACCAAGTGGTGTCCCCGCCACTGAGGTCCTGGACTCCACAGACCTCGCTGCCTAGCGCGCCCCTGGTTCTACTCTTCTATCATCACCTTTCCTACTCCCCTATCGCCTGGTTTCCACGTGGGTAGTCTTGAGTTGCCAGACTCGCTTGCGTAAAAGCCCCTTAGGGTACTCAATGGTCCAGTGCTCAGCGTACTCAGTTGCTAGGCCAGCGTCAACCCCGGTGGGAGGAAGGGTGATAACGTCTCCTGAGCGAAAAGTGGTAAACATCAACCACATCTAGTGAAAAATGCAATGATTATTCTCCTCTTGGATATCCGTAACTACATTCTTCGGCATTCATTGGGGGAACCCGAATTGCCTGGAAAATCAGGATGGCAAGTAAGGATCGTAGATCACCTTCCCATCGATCCGACCCACGAGCACCCCGCCCCGGATGCTCTGAAAATACTCCTGCTACCCCAGTGAGCCCCTCCCACTGTCAACCATCTGGCCGACGAGGGTGGGGAATGGGCTGAAGTTGAAATTGGTGTGGTTACCGATTTGGATCCTTATGCCCTCCTCATTGAGCGTCATCGGCGCCGCCCCGACAATGTTCAACAGAGATGGTCACAGGCCGTTGCCCGGAGGACGGATGGCATTTTTGAAAGTGTACCCGCTGAGATGAGGTGCCACTCCCCCATGAAATATCTGGAAAGGGCCACATACCCTCCGAGGCGACCCCCCTCATGAGATGCATCCCAGAATGGCATATAGCATTTCCAGAATGGGGACCCCCAAAGTTGAACCTTTTTTTGGCATCCATGGTGCCCGCCATCACCAGTGTTGCTGGACGGACGCCCATCCTCATGTCCCGCACCGGCAGGAGCTAGCCACTCAGGAAAGCGGTGAGGAACCCGGCATACCGTACGTTCGGGTCTCGGGCCTCAATGATGTGATAGCCCCATGATTGGTATTTCCCCGCCTCCAGGGTCCTCCAATATGACACATCCTTGCTTCTTTGAGCCGCGGTTGGGCACAGTTTACCCCATCCCGGCATCTTGATTTCCAGATCATTCTCTAAGAACTGGCAGAACTAGCCCTTGTAGGCAATGTCCTTCAGGAAGTCCTTAACCCCAGCCTCTCTTTGGCCAGCTCCAAGAGGTTCCACGTTAGCATGGGGTCAGTGACCTATCTTCCGAGGTGTTCTTTGGAGGAACGAACTCGTCGTATTGGTAGCCCTCCAGTGGGATACCTTTGATGCAGTGAACGTCCCAGAGGCTGATGTCAGATTTTCCATGGTGAAGGTGGAATGTGTATGTATCAGGGGACCACCGGTGAATAGCTCCAGCCCGATCTCAGGTTGACGGTGGATGTGGAACTGTAACGTCCATACCTCCTCGAATATGCCAATATGCCACAGCTCGACCGCAAACTGGTCGCAATTATGGCGAACCCAGAACGCCCAGGCCCACTCACTGGTAATTTTTCCCCCAGACCGCATGTCCCAATCTTTCAGCCAGCCCTTAGTGTCACTTGTGATGGTCTGACAGAATGTGCCTGTGTAGAGGGCCGGAGAATCCTCCGCGGCAGGCTCATCCCCGGTAATGGTCCTGGTCCTCGGGTTCAAGACATATACATCCATATGTATGGTTTCCCTGGCAACATGGCCATTGTTGGTGATGTTTTAGGGAGGAATATCATCCTCCCGGGTCAACCATGACCACGGTGTGTCCACCTCGAAGCCCGGTAGAGGAACCTCCTACAGGATGCTGAAGTTTCAGAGCAGGAGGTTGTCAGGTAAGGGACATTCATTTTGGGTGGGGGTTAGTAGGTTGAACAAGGTTAGGTTGTTGGAAACTACCACCTTGGTTCCATAAACCTCTTCATTCACCGCCATTTCGTCTCTACGAGTGGCGGCATCCCCCTCATCAACATGGTTTTCAGCCATCTCGAATATTTCAGGAGTTGCGCGAAATCATGATGAAGTGCGCAGAATCGGAGAGAGTGGCGCGAAATCTGAAGCTGCGGCACGTAATCCAGGAGTTGGGCACACAATCATTACACTAGGTGCGGAATATCCCGAGTTGGCGTGTGAATATAGTCAAAATTCGCAAGGATTTGCGCGCTCCAAAAGCGTTTTTGCGCACTCCCGCGGAAGCAGTTTCACGCACGAGAGCGTTGAACCTATCGCACAGAAAAACTTGAGTAAAAAATGTAGGACCCAATGCCCCTTTTTATAAGAAAGTCCAGGGTTCCGCGCCAGACGGAAAGAGAATTCCGTGCCAAGCCGGAGTTTCGCGCGCCCATCGGGTATTTGCGCTCAAAATAACCAGGAGATGCACCGCTTCGGCGTTTCCCTCAGAATCTGATCGTTGCAAACTCTCACTGATCCAATTCTGAGGGGGAGAATTTTTAGATGCCGAAAAAGTCCATAACTCATAGAGGAAGATTCGAAATAACGAAGTGAAGCCATATTCGGACTCAGAGGCCCAATTAGGAGGACCTGAACGTGGTGCGTGAAATTAAAGGGCACTCGCACGAAAAAATGTTTTTCGTGCGAAGGGCTCCCGAGATTCACGAAAAGGAACTGGCGCGGCATGCAATTTTTCATTCCTGGTTCCGTGTGGGGAAGCTTTGCGCGGCGACGGGTCCTAGCTCGAAATAATTCATGCGCCACCTTGTTTTCGTGACGACGAATGCCTATAAATAGAAGGTGACACCAACCGTTTCAGGGTTTAGGAATTTGGACCAGCTCCTGTGTGCGCAATTTTGACTCATGCGCGCACAATAAGACTTCCAGGTAATAACCTTTTTCACACAACATTGCCTCAAGGTTTGCCTTTGCGTGCAATCCCACTGGCCTATGTGAATTTTCTAACTCCTCAGGGTTCCTCCGTTGCGCGCAATCCCTTCCAATTGTGCGCAATCCCTTCCAATTTCACGCAATCCCTTCCAAATTGCGCGTAATCCCATCGTAGGTTTTAACATTCCTTAGGGATCAGCTGTTTCACCCCGTGCGCAATCCAATCACTTTGCATGCAATCCCCTGGCCGCACGTAATCCCCCTGCCCCAATTGCGCACTATCCTGTAGTTTTGCGCGCAAAGCCCAGGATCCCTCACCATGGAGCCACCGGGTGCCTCTTTGTGCCGGTGCCCGATGTCTTCCATACCGGGCGTGCACACCATGCGATCTTTTCCCGTACGGCCTTATAGGCTCGTATGAAGTAACCTCAAGGTCCCTTGGGAGGTGTTTCCCGGTTGCGTTGCTTTTCCACATGCTTCTTCTCATATGCACGCTAACGGCTATTGCTTATTCGCATAGCCACGCTAACGTGGACCCCTAGATGGTTTGCCCTGTGGCCCCCCTTCACTATGGCCTTTCTAATGCCTTCCATCCCACAAGGGGTAGACGGTGTTGGGAATGTAAGCCCTAGGGGTGTGGAGAAAACCAACCTCGTCTGAGCTGTAGTACATTAAACTGCTAAGCACCTTGTCCTCAACACATGACGTTAAACTGTGATCTGACCGCAGGACTTGCACGTAGGGTCCCCCCAGCTTGGACATTTTTTACGCCTATCATCTCCGCGGGAATGGATTCTTCCTCATGTAGAATGATATACTCCCTCTCGGAGTTGCATTTGTCCATGGGGGAAGGGCTTCCTTATAGCGTAATCCCCTAACCTCTCTTACGGAAGGTTTCACACATGCACCTCCGTACTTACCCACTACCAAGGCTAGTGGAGTCCCTCTCCCACTATGCCTTGTCGCACCACGAGCCTCCATCCTAGAGTAAGCCCCGGCACTAAGGGTAACTAACCACGCGTAAGCCCCTATTTCCACTTTGGGCCGCTCAACACGTAAGCCCCTCTCCGCTTCTCACGGACGCACCCTTTGGGACGTGATCGTCTGGTCCCTGTTGTCTCTTGTTTCTCGCACCGAGCATGACTCACGTGAGCTTAAAGTGAGCATCGACCATGACATCCTCTCATGGGCCGCTTTAGAGCATAATCCACATCCCAGTGAACTACGGGGACTTTGATCCATGCTAACGCGCAGAACATAGGAAGCATCCACGAGGTTCAAGCCCACCACCTGGTCATTCCGAATTCTTCACGTCGGTTCACCCACACTTTGGGCCTCCTCAGAGCGTAAGATCCAAATTTCTCATCCAACATGACGTTAAATTTTATCCCGTCCCGCATGACGTTAAACTATATGCCCCGAACTACATGGACTTTGATTCGTGCTAATTCATGGTACATAGGAAGCCTCCATGAGGTTCAAGCCCATCACTCAGTTGTTCTGACCCCTCTGCGTCAGTTCACAACCACCGTTATGGACTGCCTCAGAGCGTAAGCCCCATACCCACCATCATGGGCCGTCTCAGAGCATAAGCCCCATACCTCACACCCACGTCTCATCCTGAACTCTCCCTCAAGCCCACGTGCCTCGGGAAGCCCATGCCCTAGCCCGAAGATCATACTTCCCCCAGGCTCCAATCCATGCATTCATTCTCACGAGTCGCCTCTTTAGGTGTCCCACCATATCACCGAACTACGCAGACTTTGATTCCCTACGATGGGGATACGTAGGAAGCCTCCACGAGGATAAATCCCCTATTCACTCCATCACCCCTCCTGATTCCTACCCAGGGCGCCACATCCCGGTGGGACCATGCCACCTCATTCCACTCCATAGTATCCAGGAAGCCGCCAACGTGGTGGCCCAAATATCATTGTTCCCCCTAGGTGGTCCTTCAATATGATCCACTCTAAGTGTTCCTATCAGTCCAATCCATCTCCACAAGATATTAAACTCGCGACATACCCCATGTTAAACATGAGAAGCTGAGGATAACCTCAGGTGGTACACAATTTCCCGCGTTCGATGTGGGATTCCTCGGGATTCCACACCCTCGAGAAGCCCTATAATCAGGGATAGAAGATAGACATTCCAATCCCCAGTATCAAGGCGTGCCAACGACACCCCAACGTGACCATTCTTATCACCGAAGGTTGCTGCCCCAACCAGACCCATTGGAGCATCTTGACGGAAGCAACGTAATTAACTGGCGTCCATGCAGATATGGTGTCGTGAACGAGCTTCACAAACCCATCTTAAATCTATGAGGGAGACCCGGACTAGGTGAAGAGCTACGAGGAGGAATCCATGAAAGGAATAATCGACATCCCATCATCCCAGTTTCAATCAAGGAGAAAACGTCCCTGAACAAGGAACATATGTCGCCCGCCTTTAGAAAGTGGGAATGTGGGGCAATAAGCCTCACATCCTCCCCTGCGTGATGGATGTGCACGCACCCCGGCGAAGGCGTCAGAAACAACCACACACCATGTAGATGGGTTTTTCCCATTGGAAAACCATTATATCACCTAAAATCACTGTTTTCTTAGAAAAAAACTATAGATCGGACCATTATGGGTCCCAAGAAAGAATATTTTTTTAAAAAAATTAAAATTGTTAGATCTTTGGTGATTTAGGAAAAAAAATAAAAATGACATAACTTTGGTTGGAATCCGCCAAATCATTGCCTATTTCCATGCTCCACAGATACCACATGACAATCAGATGTGTTCCAACCTCTATAGATGAACCTATCTTTATATCCCTCTATTTCCCCCTCTCAATCTCCCATTTTTAATATTTGTCACGTGAAGGGGTATGCATATGGGGAGTTTATTAGAATCAATAGAAGAAGGAAGAAAATAAAAGAGGAAAATAAAATAAATGAAAAAGAAAAGAAACAGAATATTGGGACTGTCTCGGCCACATTACCCAACTTTAGTTTATTCCCCACCTAGTAAAAACATCATATTTTATACACAATAAAAGAGATATAATCTCAAATAGATGTTACTATAAAAATATATGGATGAAAAGATGAGTACAACTAATTTAATATTTAATTAATTAAATATTAATTATTTATTATTCCATGAAAAATTGAATGACTCATAATTACACAAAACTAATGTCTTGGGGTAAACACCCAGTAATGGGACCAATGGAGTTGTCTAATTTTTTTTTTCGGAGATCACCATTAAGGGGAAAATTACTATTTTACCCATTTATAAGAATATGAAACAAAAAATTGAAAATTATAATCAAAATTGTAGTCCAAAAATACACAAGTTGTTATAGTATCCCCACTATAGACATTATCATACTCGAGATGCTTGGGTGGTAAAATGATAATCCATGCTCAATACCGATGAATTTTCCAAAACATGATATTTTTACAATCTAATGATCAACCTCATAGTGTTAAAAATTGTCTCTTATATGGGAGACACTTAACTATTACATAGATAGCACTCCCCTCTATAGGAATACCCTTATCACCATCTCAACAACCAATCTTTAAAATCAATGGACCCAAAAAACCATCAAATTTTATTTGATAATGAGGGTCACCACCCTCAAACGACCAACGATGAATTCCAAAAAATATGGATTACCTAATACGACAGACTAAGCGCAAACTCATCATGATTCCTTATTAATATTGGATAGATAATTGAAAAACTAATTTTATTGTAATGAAAGCACTCTATTTTAGAATAGAAGATGATTTCAAGATTCATCATTATCTTCTCTAACTAGGAGTTCACTAATATTACATTGAAACGTGTTTATAGATCCCTTTAGGTCATGCCCATATAAAACATGAATTATTTTCTTTAACCAAAACCTAAAAACATGTTAACTTATATTGTGTGTCTAAACACAAACAAGAGTCAACTATATCTAGAAAACCAATTCATTTCTGATGTCTCTTAACCCATGTAAGGTTATTTTTTATTTCAACATGACCGCTCAGAAAAAATTACCACAACAAGTCTATAAAGCCAAAAATCATCATCTCTCAACTGAAAAATCACCAATTTATGATTTAATAGTACCATGCACGGAAAATGTATTCCATTATAACCAAAATTGTTCTTCCAGAAGTCATATGTCAAATTTTGAGTTGACTAAGCTACAAAACACATGAACTCCACTAATCCAAATGGTCTATCTGAATTCCACTACATAATCGGGAAACATATTTGTGCCATGATTTTTTAAATTAATGCACGTTAACTAGAATCATTTCAGTCATCAGTATATACCTTATCATTAACTACAGTTGTTGTAATACTTTGGAATTCAATGGAATTTTTTTTGATTTCTAAATAGGATTATTCTGAGACCAGGCTCTGAGATGACATGTAATATTGAGGCCTTGAGTGGCTGAAACATTATTTGGAAAATTTATTTTGGTTTATTATATAAAAATCAAATATGGTTTTTCTTACATTAATATTGGTGCCCAGATCAAAAGTCTTGGGGAACTGTTGAACTCAGATCATCAGGATTCACCTAGAAAGGGCCTTTCATTGACCGATGTGGGTCAACAATGGAAAGAATTTCCTGGCCATAAATAAAATAATTAAGTAACAATTATTTTATTTTCATATCCTTATAACTCCTAAAATGTATCTTGGATTGGAAATCAGAGAGTACCACTGAGCTGATGAGGGCAAGTTTCCCATAGGTAAAGCTTAACCCTTCCCGATGCGGGTCGAGGGTTAAAGTAATTTTTCGAACTTTATAAGATAAATTATAATAAATTAAACTTGATTATTTTATTTTTATTTTGATATTTCAAAAAAAATTTAGCGAAACAACATTGTAAATAAACAAAACTGAAATGATGTTTCATAAATGAAATAGTGTAACGAAACAACATCAAAAAGGCAATGGAAAAACATTTCCTCCATTAATGTTTTAACCCAGGGTGTGTCATTTACTGTTGGGGAGAAACAATCTGAATCTCCAGAGGAATGTTGTTGATGAATGAGGAATGATGTTGTCCAATGACATTGATCACTCCCCTTACTCTTTGAGAGATCCCTTCCTCGACGTTCATGGATGGATATCCTTCAACTATGGATTCTTCTTGCGATCAAACTCCAACTAGTTAGATGTTTAAATCATTTTTGAATTATTATTTTTCCATTCTCCACGATAAAAAAAGAATTTTTTTCAACTCTATAACATGTTGATCCATGGATGGTTAATATTTTCAGGGATGGGGAAAATATTTGTGGGTTGATACTGGGATTAAATCTCAGTTTTTTATAACTCTATACATTGTGATCACAGTAACAGGAAAATTCTCGTGCCTATAAGAACAAAGGATATGTTATTTAATTTGGTTGTTCTTTGTGGTCCCCTCTCTCTCTATCTCTCTCTCTCTCTTAATTATTGGTGGCATAACAGACGATGGTGCAACAGTCGTTGAGGCACCAGGAGGAAGGGTCGCTGTGAGGTGGGTCAAGGAACCGACGAGAGAGTGCAACACAAGGCTGTGTTAGGAGCACTAATCGGTGGAAACTGACTGCATCATTAACCGTGAGTCAGTGTGCCAACAGCATGCCATGGTGGAAAAAAGAGTTGCTGACATGGAGGCTAGTGGTTGGTAGTAGAGGACACGGCCACTCGACCGCGTTAGAGGTGCACACGGCACAAAGTCGTTGTCTGCAGACCATAATGGCATGCTGGGCCCATAGTAGAGCCAGTATACATGAGAGAACTGGTGCAGGAGGGCGGTGCCACTCCAGCTCTACATTGGAGGAGTGTTTTATCTATTGCAGGCTACAGTGTGCTGCTGGAATGTAGTCCACGCTGGACCGCATGCATAGGGGAGGCGGGCGGCCTTAGCCAGTGGCTTGTGACACAAACATGACGCCCAACTGGTGTCCGAGTAGAGGAAGAACCTTCCCGCATTTACCAGTTTGTTGGATGGGGTGGACTGAGACACTATGTGGGCCAGGATGTGCTTAGAATTGGTCTACCAGTGCGGGCCGGTCCGGATAGAACCGGGTCATTGGTGACTCGATGGACGTTACTCTCAGCCGAACCAGATCGGGTCCCGGAATGCCCAGTGGGCATGGCCTAGTAGTTAGGCCAAACTATACTAGCCTATACCCAACCTAGTCATTTCATGTTGAACGAATTGGTTCGGGTAATGGTGGAACACCAAGCTAGGTTGGTCAGGACAATCCAACTTGGTCGAACCGGGCCCAGATGCAACTGACCCCTTTTTACTAAAACTCCAATATCTTTCTGACCGGGCATCCGATTGACGTGCCATCATCGACGTCAGGACCATTGGGATGATATGTTCATTTGGGAATATGATAACTGATATTTCATGGAATTTTAGATACATGTAATGTCATTAGTATTGGATTCACTCAAAATCAAGTTCTCTACGTGCAGGAATCCTATAACTGGATGAGACCCAATGATCACTAACGAGTGGGTCTAAGGGACCCTAGGGGCCTAGATGATAGGATACCCTATGTGGACCAATATTAAGAGGTTTTGTGTGACCTAGCTATAAATATCCATTTGTGGACCCTTTATAAGCCCCCATATGTGTACCATCTTTAAGGGGCTATGTGTGACCCATCTACAGTGGCCTAACTGGGGAGTGGAACATAGTGACCCAGCAGACCATCAGTACTCAACAGGGATGAGTACATCTATAGTGTATGATGTTCAATGTTAGGACTGGTATTCTTTCATTCCCTACATTAGATATACATATGTGCGATGATAGCACATTGTTCATACCATCTTTTTTGACATTCCCTTGTATTTCAGGGTCCTTACAGAGTAATGTGTTACTCACCCCAGAACGAGATCTTCCCAAACATATCTTGTCTTATGAAGACGACATGCGCTTTGACAGAGACCATGGTGGACTGGGACTAGGTGGTTACTAGTGATATACGACTGGAAATACATACTTCTACACCATCTGGCAGCCACTTATTGCCTACCCTTCAACTGGGGTTCTTCTATGGATGACTCTTTCATATACCTTTTTTTACTTTTCTATTTTCAGTTTTCCTTTTGTGGGGTTTGTATTCTGTCCCATTCGACCTACAATAGGTACCTTTACTCATTTATTTTTTAGTGGTATGCATGCTTTCCTATCCAGATTATTGGGATGTGTTTGTGTGTGTGTAAAGGATTTTAGGAAAATTCATACCACTTGTGGGATATTTCCTTTGGTGAAAATCAACAGCCCATGGCCTTTGGGAGGTGAGCGTGGGGTAGTTATGGAACGGTCCCAGGGGGTAGGTTCAAACAAAGTGGAAGCAATGTATTTCAATCCTATAAGAAAATTAAGTGTATGCAAATTTTTATGGGGTAGCATTGTTAGGTGTTTCGAGATCGACTTTTTGGCCAGGGAGTATAGTGTTGGTGCAAAGGTCGATGTTTCCATACACCAAGACCCTTAAATCTATTTTCTGACTTGGTACATGAAAAAAATTGTTCCATGCATCTTTGAGGGTCTTCTAATGATATTTTTGTATCAGATTCAGCTCACTAAGTATAATATATTAATTGTGGTACAACATGATTTGTTTCATGATTCCTCCACACCGACAGCCATCCATGATTCTGATGTGTGACTGTGAGGATAGCCCACCATGAAATTAGGTGCCTATTCAAAGACTGGTGCTATATATTGCCTCATCGGGTGGTGCACCATTGTTACCACCACCTGTTGATCAGTAGTTACTACAGGCACTACCAATAGTGGACCCACATGGGCTCAGTTCTTTTTACGAGTTCCATATACAGAAACCTCTTAGGATAAAGAGCGAAACTTACCCCCAGGTGTCTAAGTATTGGCTTGAGTGGGTTACACGACCCTTCAATCTTGTGAGGATGCCTCTGTAAAAGATGTTGATATTATTCGTGATCCTTCTCAGGGCTCTATAGGGAGATTGTAGATCTTGAATATTCCGACACATGATGAGGTGACCCTCACCTACACAGAAATTGAGTTCCACTTCAGAGAAGAGTTCTTCATGGCTACATTGTGCTATGTGTGCATATATGAGATACTACACCTACAATAGGGCAGTATGACAGTATCAATGTACTTAGAGAGATTCACTAAAAATTCTTGCTACTATAAAAAGATGGTGTGAGACTAATTCTTTAATGCTCGACCCTTTGAGTTGGGACTGTGCCGGTAGATCAGGGTGTCCACAGTATCTCCTAGCATTCCTAATCCGGATAGGGTGATGGCGTGTAGATACCCAAAACATGACGTACATGGACAATACATTACTTTTGCGGAATACATAATACATAACAAAAAAAACAAAACTCAAGGATCATAATAGTTTAGTGTATTTGGAAACTCGGAACGTAATCTTCTAATCATGTGGAAAGATCTCCAACATCTCCCATAAAGATCTTCCCATTTTGTTTTCTTACCTAAAACTTTTCTTTATATCCTGGGGAAAAGAAAAAATATAAAGGGTGATCTCAAATTCTCAGTAAGGGTAAGCATGGATAAAATAAAACAACTCATATACATTTGAACTTAAAAACATGAACATAATGTTTAAACATCAAAATCTTGAGGAATGACATAAAACATGGCAGTACATAAGGCATAGATCATAAAGAAACATTAATCATTATAAAATAGCTTGGGAAAAAAAATGTGATTGTGGAAACCATTATGAACATGATATGATTTCCATAGTATTCAAGGCATTGCTGCCAAGTCCATCTTAGTGGACAAAGTCCCTTTCTGAATCGATTTCACTCGTCATTCCAGTCCTGTATTACTGAACTGGATTAACTTACCGTTCTAGCCATGTCTATATCATGAGATATAAATCTTTACCCAATTCATTTGAGGGAGATATAAGTCCCACCCATCTCATAATGAAATCATTCTTACTTGTGCCACAACATAAACATAAATCACTCAGCATAACCCAAAGAATAAAAATGGGTTTCATAAACATCATCCCCGCATAACATAATCCATATATAATAAAAATGGATATCATTTCATCATAAAAAAAGTGAAACCATGTAAATAATAGAGAAATTATACTTGAAACATACACATATGAAATAATTCCATCTTATATAGAAAATGGTTTTGATAAAACACATGAAATGAATTCTTGAGGAAAATATCCTTTCTTCTTCAAAATCATTTTCTTTTCACAAAATTCCATGAAATTTTAAAATAAAAGGAATTTTTTGAAAAAAATCATGAAATATTGTAGAGTAAACTTCCTGAAAATAAGGATTTATGAAACCGTAAGAATCTGTTCATTCAGTATAAGTTAAAAAAACATTCTTCTCATACTTTTGTCGGAAAAGTCAAAAAGTACCTCGTATGGTAAAAAAGTAAGATTTCGTACATACCATGTAGTAAAAGTAAAAAATGGTTAAAAAGGACTATAAACATACATGAACCCATTTTTAGGAAACATGGACAAGGATGATACCAATAACCCCAGTAAATACTTACGAATAAACAATGTCGGATAAGAACGAGATTGGAATAGTTATCCCTTACCTTAGGTCCGATATGATCCGTATGGATCCGAACCTCCTATATAATGATTTAAATAATGTCATTGACTTATTAAATAATAATATTCATTGTTATGATATCATATATGTTTCACTTATGACTTTATATTACCCGTTCTTTTGTAAATTCCATGCTAAAGCAGTGTTTTGGGTAAAAGCATTTCAGTTATCGTATGTGTTTCGATTTTTGTTCATGATATTATTACTTATATCCTGATTTACATAATTCTAGAATTTAAAACATGATTTATATATAATATATATTCATCATATACATATATATTATAGATTGATAAAAGGAATGAAATACATCGTTCATGGAGGCTGTAGGCCGTACGTATACATGAACACTGTTTTTGTTTCCTTATTGAATTGAATGAAACTAAATAGATGACATATATATATATACATAAATCCAGTAGAATTATTATTTCATATATTTTATTATAATTAATTAAATAAACTTTATGATCATTCATGTATGGTTAACATGGAGAATGAATCTCATCGCGTTGTGGAGACGGTAGTCCGTACGTACGTATGAGCGATGATATCGTTCCCATAATTATTGAATAGATTTGGAGTGGATGTTATAATATATTAGAATCATTATGATGTTATAATAACCATATATAGTTATTATTTACACCATTATACCCACCCATGTAAGGTGTTGGTGGAAAAACAGATTACACCACGGCGTGGAGACGGTATTCCGTACGTACGCACGCGCGGTGATTTTGTTTTCCGTGGGATGGATAGAAGGTGAAATAGGGTTGTTTCATATTTATACTAACATATCAGTATATGAGGGATACTGATATTTTTACTTAATAATTAAACAACTAAATAAGAGATAGTAGAAGAAGAATGGAACTTGAAGAAAACGGTAGAAGGTATTACCATTTTCTCGAAGTGCCTCATTTAAACATTCTCTTAGAGCACTAAATTTGGTCTTTGAAGAAGACCAGGACCTATAGGATGTTTCTAGGGAAGTGGAGAAGATAATTTGGAAGGTTTTTTCTATGATTTAACGGTCAAAGTGGTGTGAAGAAGAGAGGGAGGAGGTGCTCTTTTATAAGGAAGGATAGGGGCACCTTTGGAATAACAAAAAATATTATTTTATTATAAAGTCATATTTGGTTTTTAATAGTTCAAAAATGAGTTATTTCGAAGCTAAGGTAGGTATGGGTCGAAATAATATCATACAATATAATTTATACAAGGTTAGGTTTCTATTTTACCCTTATCGTTTAGATTTAACTTTAAGTTAAATAATTTTTCTTTTCCCGTGTCTTCTTCTTTTCTTACACTATAAGGATAATAAACTTACTATAACAAGACAAAAGAACCCCAAGTTGTTTATTATTAATATATATAACCTTATATAATTAATTTGGCAATACCTTAGATTTTTAGGAATAAAATAACAATTACTAATATAATATTTATTTTAAAATCTATTTTATGTCAATTTTGACACTATTTGGTCATTGATTTTTGTGAAAATCATAACAGAATGATTAGTTCTCAAATATTTAACTAAATCAATACTAACATGTCATATTAACCTGGTAAATTAGTGTAATTCATAAAAAGTCTCAAATGACATTTATTTGTGTATTTATAACATCAATTATGTCAATATTTCATTAATAATATAATTACTGCATCATCTTTGTGTAATAAATAAATTAAATTATTTAATGTCTAAAAATTATAAATAAAACAACATTATGTTGGAAATCTATTTAGCTTTCTAATTAATATTTATAGTCTAATTTATCTTATGTATAACCCTATATTAAAAATGATTTAGATATTAAACATTGATTTTAACTATTTTAACCCTTCTTTAAATAAATTAATAATAAATGTCCTAATCTAATCCAAGTGGGCCTAAATTGTCATATTTTATTCCTATGGTTGTTTTTGGTCGAATTAAACTTATCCAATAGAATTATTACATGTCTTAGGGTAATAATATTATTATTTGTACCCTTAATTACCCTATTTACTTTTAACCGTGGTAAAAAAAGTAAAAAGTTACTATTCACCAAAAATTATTTTCATCTCATTGAACCAAATTTTAACCCTTGATATTAACCGTGTCTCTCAGATTTTCGGAATTCCACTCACAAAAGCGTTAAAATTATGTTTTATTTGAATTTTCAAATTCTCTTAGGAGGTGGGTAAAGACGGTGAAAAGTTCAATAAAATTTTTATATATATAAAATTATTATAAAATGACTCCAATGACTTAAATTGAACATATATATGTATTATGTATCAATTTTGACATAAAATAAATTTAAATAAAATAAATTATTATTTAAATAAAAAGTCGGTTTTTTAATAGTCACCCAGTGTTCTCACTATTCATCAAAAATTGAATGTTTTCAGAAAAATAAAAAAAATTCACCCTAGGATAATTTCGATATTCTGAATCCAAAAATTAAGTCCATTTTGGAAGATAAAATTTATAAAATTTCAAAAATTGGGTATTACTATTCATAACGTCTAGTTTATAAAACATATCGTTGTTTAGCGAAACTCGGTATTGCGTACAACACACGCTATAGTGGAAGGTCTCGATTGCGTGTAATGAAATCCATGTCAGGGATGTGTGTTGTGCAAGCTCCTTTTGGTGTAGCATACAACACAAGACATTAATGAAATTAAAAATAATATTTTTCATATAATTTCAGGGTGTTACATGGAGTGAGCCCTACTTGTAGAGAGTTTCATGGCATGGAATATGTCGACAGATGAAGCCACCGGTAGACACCAGGCGGCAGAGTCTTCAGTGATGGTCAGCAAAAAGCATACATGGTGACCCAAGTGGGTCAGGCCTTCTAGGGGACAACCTTATGACTCATGATTAGTATTTTGGGGATCCCAAAGATGTGGGAGTCATAAAAGGTTCATGTTGTGCTTCTCAGGCGGCAGGTAGGGACACATGGATTGTGATTGCCTGAATCACCTCATAGACGATCAGCAGACAGTCAAGGGACCACCAAGGAAGTGTTAGAGGATTGAGCGAGGTGGTCTATAGGGTAAAATACGTGGCAAGGGAGTAGGAAGAGCATCATGTGGTTGAAAGAGGTTTGTGGTGCTACCACCACCACCATCAAGTGGTCCACTATGGGATTTGAGAGCTGGTGGATAGGGGTGAGGCCAACTTTATGTTATGGATCCCTACAACCACAACACTCTAGAGATGAATAGAGGTATAATTTGTGTATTCTCCAACATAGATACAGCTCTTATAGACACATGTGTCATTAACACCTTCCTTTCTATAGATATTTTTTGGATATTGGATATTTTGATCGAGAAATTTGCTCGATATTTACTATCAGAGACTACTACAGAAAGGGACATGATGATTACACACTAGGGTCAATACTGTGAGATTACTCTTTAAGGCGAGAGATTCTGCTTGGAGCTATTATTAGAGGGATCAAGGATTTACAAAATCATATTTGGTATGGAATGGTTATCAACATTCCATGATTATATTGAATGTTTTAGGCACACAGTGATGTGTGTCCACAGAGATGGGAACAATTTATCCTCTGTCGGTGAGAAGGAAAACATAGTAGTATAGGATGGACTCACACATATAAGGTTGTATCAGATCACTCATCAGTTAGATAGCATGACGCTCGATGTAGTGGATGAGATGAGTCCACATTTTTTTTTGTGGTGGACGAGTACAATGACATATATCTAGAGGATGTTCCAGAGCTAACTCCTCATAGAGAGGTACAATTCGGAATTGATATTCTCCTTGGGATGACACCAATATCTACACCTGCATATCGGATGGCTCCCATAGAGATATAAGACTTTATGGTATAGTTATAGGACTTGTAGAGGAAGGTTTTGGTAAGGCCCATCATTTCCGCATGGGCTGCCCCAGTGTTGTTCGACAAGAAGGCCGATAGAATTGTGAATCTATGAGTGGACTTATGGCACCTGAATTAGGTGACAGTGAAGAACAAGTAACCTCTACATAGGATTTATTTATTTCTCAATCAGCTTAAT
The DNA here is from genome assembly GCA_963277665.1 of Viscum album. NCBI lineage: Eukaryota > Viridiplantae > Streptophyta > Magnoliopsida > Santalales > Viscaceae > Viscum > Viscum album. The sequence continues at coordinate 1,002,424,366 of OY728135.1, forward strand.
ATAGTGATATGGTTCCCAAAGTTAGACCATATATATGGCTATCACCACCTTTGAGTGCGAGATGAAGACATCTCTAAAACAGCTTTCAAATGTCGCTACAACCACTACGTGTATATAGTGATGCCATTTGGCATCACGAATGACCCAGTTGTGTCCAGGGGACTCAATAATAGTATCTTCCAACCGTACCTCGAACAATCATTAGTGGTCTTCATTGACTACATATTAGTGTATTCAGTGTTAGAGGAGGAGCATGTGATACACCTGAGGATGGTTTTGTACACATTCTAAGAGCACCAGTGTTACGATAAGATCATGGTTTTTGAGTTTTGCATAGGAAAGGTCCACTTTCTAGTAATTTTCATCTTATAATATGGAGTTACGGTGGATACAGAGAAGATAGAGGCAGTTATTTATTGGGAACTGCCCATGAGTGTTACTCAGGTGCGGAGTTTCTGTAGGTTGGATGGTACTATCGAAGGTTTGTTCCTGACTTCTTTAGAGTATCATCACCAATGAAAGCATTGAAGGCAAAGAGAATCCCCTTTGAGTGGATAGAACGATTCCAACAGTGATTTTAGTAGTTGAGGCAGGGCTTGATGAATTCTTTTATCTTTAGACTTCCATAAGAGGGCGCCGATTATATGGTGCACTATGACACTTCAGCAACCAGATTTGGTTGTGTCCTAATGCTGGGGATAGTTGTGATTGCTTACGGATCACGAAAATTTAGACCGCATGACCAGGATAATGAAACTCATGACCATGAGTTGGAAGTAATAGTCTTCTAACCAAAGATGTGGAGACACTTCCTTATCAGCGAATGATTTTTCAACTATTCTGATCCCAAAATTTTGAAGAAAATATTTTCTCAGAATGATCTAAATCTTATATAGTGATATTGGCTAGAGTTCCTCTTAGACAATGACTTCATGATAGTTATACTCCTGGGAAGGGGAACTTGGTGGAAGATTCTCTCATCCAGAGATCGAGTTCACATATACTGAATGAGGCATCAGAGAAGTTATCCTCTATTCAGATATCCTTTCTGAAAAGAGTTGAGTTAACTTATCTATAGATTATGGTAGTTTTCCCTCCACTCTTATAATGATTCAGAGAGGCGCAACTCAGAGATGACAGTAACGAGACTACATGTTCCCAAATAACCATAGAGCATTCCCCTATTGAATATTTAGAAGGGTGGGGAGTAAGTCATCCATTTTAGAGAACACATAGTAGTACTAGTGGTATTGCCGAATGAGGGGTTGAGGTAGTTTCATACATCCCCTTTGGTGGAACATCAAGGTGTGGCGAAGGTGTACTGGGACCTCTGACATTATTACTAGTGGTTGGGGATTAAGAAGGAAGTATTAGAGTTTGTCTAATGATTCCACACATTTCTCCAAGTAAATGTTGAGATCTCGGTTCCTCCCGGTATGACACAACCCCTTGAGTTACGAGAGTGAATGTGGGTTGGAATATTTATGGACTTCACAATGGGATTAACATGTACATCTAGGGGGAAAAATACCATTTGTGTAATCATAGAATGACTCACCACGTTGTCCCACTTCCTACCCATTTAAGAGAAGGGTTCAATAAAGATCATGGGATTTTTATACATGCTAGAGATATTTCGAATCCATGTAGTCCCATATACGATAGTCTCAGATCGCGATGCACCCTTTATATCCTGGTTGTGGAAGGGATTATAGGAGGCTTTTGGGACTCAAATTCACAAGAACAAAACCTTTCACCCTCAGAATAATGTTTAGATGGAGCAAACTATACAGACCTTAGAGGACATACATTGTGCTTGTGTCCTTTATTTTGGTCGCAGTTTAGAGGACCACCTACCACGAGTGGATTTTGTGTACAACAACAGATAAATCCCCACCATCAGTATGGAACCATTCGAGCCACTGTACGGATGACCATGCATGTCACCATTATGCTGGACCGACCTAGGGGAGGCATCACTCATGGGTCCAAATATGGTACAGGCTATCACCGAGAAGGTGTAGGTCATCCGTGAGAGGATGAAGACTGAACAGAGCTGATTGAATTCATATGCTAATAAGAGACAGATACCCATAGAGTTTGAAGAGGGGGACCACATATTCCTACAAGTCTCTCCTCAATGAGGGATATAGAAATTTTTATGGGGTAGATTGTTATTTATAAGGTACATAATACCTTTTTTGGTACTATGTAGAGTGTGCGAGGTGGAATACCATTTGGATCTAGTGTCGTAGTTAGAGAGGGGGCACAGCGTCTTCCATGTATCCCAGTTGAGGGGATAGATGCATGAAAATTCTCATATCATTAAACATGATGATATAAAGATTAACGATGAGGAGACATTCATAGATTACCTGGTGGTGATAGAGGATTGATAGGAGAGGATCATTAATGGACAATCGATTCCTCCTGTTTGTGTTCATTGACATCATGAGAATCTCTAAGAGATCACGTGGGAGAGGGGGGATCAAATTAGTTCTTAGTACCCCCATTTATTTAATTAGCCTTTTTTGGATTATGAGGACATAAACACCTAAATTTTAGAGAGTAATGTAATACCTCTTAATTCGATGTAGTTTTTTTAAAATATAAATAGGATTATTTCGAGACCATCCTATAAAATGAAATGTAATTGTAAGGACCATAGTGGCCAAAACGTATTTTTGAACTATTTTTGAGGTTCATAAAAAACCCTATGAGTGTGTTTTTTCCTAACTTTTAAACCAGTAACCGGGTCAAAAATCAAAGGGCTTCACTGAACTCAGAGCATGGAGATTTTCTAGATAGGGACTAATATAGGCTAACAGTAGACAATAGTGGAAAGTATTTTTTGGCCATAACTAGAATAATTAATTAACAATTATTTGGATTTCATATCTATATAACTACTTAACTATAACTTGGATTAGAAATCAGAGAGTACCGTTGAGCTCATGAGGGCGTGTTTCTCTTAGGTAGTGCATAACCTTGACCATCATGGGTCAAGGGTGAATGTTAATTTTTAGACATTTTAAGAAAAATTAAAATAAAATAAACATGATTATTTTATTTTTATTTTGAAATTTTGAAATTGTTCTTGGAAAATGGAATTATAACACAATGGAACCGAAATGTTGTTTCATAAGTAAAACATCATAACAACACTGCAACGAAATGGTAATGTAAAAGAATTTCCTCCTTTAATTTTTTAACCAAGGGGTGCCTCATTGACATGTTGGGGAGAAACACTATGAATCTCTGGATGATCGCTATTGATTAACGACGATCACCAATGACATTAAAAACTCCCCCTCCTCTTCAAGAGAACCCTTACTCAATGAAATATTGTGGACCATCGTAGATGGATCACCTTCACCGAAGGATTATTACTGCGATCAAAATCCAACCAGGTAGAGGTTTAAATTCACAGTGATTTACTCTTTTTCCACTCTTTACTATAAATGAAGAACGTAGATAAAATCTCAAACAAGTTAACCAAAAAATGGTTAATATTTTTAAGAATGGGGAAAATATTTTCTGGTTGATACTATGGTTAAATAATATTTATTTATAACTCTATAATTCATGATCTTGCTAAATGGAACAATCTCGGGAAGACACAAACAAAGGTTGGGTTGTTCAAATTGGGTATTCTTTGTGATCCCCTCTACAAATATATCTATCAATCTCCCTATATTTGTTCTTCATAGTGTAATGTATGGAGGCCCAATGTCTGTTGAGGCACCAGGAGGAAGGGGTGGGGCCATGCGGGCCACAACATTTGTTAGAGACTACACTACAAGGCGATGGTGGCAGCAGCTAGCTACGGTGGCAGAAAGCTACCACGATGGAATCACCCCACCTGCGAAACCCCAGCCGTGGTACCCCAGCCACGATGACTGCCACCAGCTACAAAACACTAGAACAAACTTTAATCGGGAGGCAGCGCCCCGCGACAGATGAAAAAGCAACCGAAAAGAAGGCCAATAGTTGGCAGCTGGCGGTAGGGGATGCAACCACCTAACCACATCGGAGGCACACATGAAGTAGGGCCATGGTCAGTGGACCGCAGTAGCAGGCTGGATCTGTGTCAGAGCCGGTCCGTATGATTGGATTTTCACAAGAGTACAGTGCCACTCTAGCACACACATTTGAGGATCATCCCACCTATTTTGGGTCTTTGTGTGGGGTTGGCACACAGTCCCCACGGGAACACGTGCAGAGCAGAGGTTTCCGACATTAGTCGGCCGTGTGTGGCATGAAACTGACTCTCATTGGGTGTTCGGGCAGGGGAAGAAGTGTCCCACCACATGGGCTGGGCTGGGGGTTGAACTGGGTTGTTGGGCGGCCTGATCTTGAAGAATGCTAGCCCGATTTAGCAAGCTAGACCGATGGGGTGGACCGAGTAGAATGGGTGGATCGAGCCATTGGGAAGCCCAGGATGCATGTAGAACCGGACCGCCAGTGCAAGCCAAGCCTGATGGAACCGAGGCACTAGACAACCCAGTGGGCTAGACCCTCAGCTGGACCGAGCCGGATCCAGAAAGGCCCAACGTTTCGAGCCCTATAGCTATGCTAGACCGGGCTGACCCATGCCCAACCAAGTCTAGTAGGGTCGACAAAACTGGGTCAGGTCATGTGGTAATCATGGGAGGGGTTGGTCAGGTCATTCCAATTGACTCATCATCTATAGTGTCATGACCCATATGACAAGACAGTTATTTTGGGAATATTCTAAGTGAGATTTCCTTGACGTTGAGACATGAATATTGGCATGAGAATTGGGTTGTACTAGAATCAAACATGCTATGTGTGGGGATCTTATGACTGGCTGAGACCCGAAGACTGCTAACAAGCGGGACTATGTTACCCTAAATGCCTAGATATTAAGTGTCCCTATGTGGACCAGCTATAAACAGCTATTTTTGACCCAGCTATGAGAATACCTCTGTGGACCTGATATAAGAGGACCTATTAGACCAGCAATAAGTAGATCGGTGTGACCCAATAACAACAGCCTATGTTGGGAGTGACTCTTAGTCCCCCGATAGAACCATAGTGGGGAGCTTCTTATAGTGACCCAGCAGACCCACGATGCTCAACATGGTTTATTACCTCAGTAATCAATATTGTTCAGTGTTACAACAAATGGTATTGTTTTCCATAATTTAGATTATAATATTGTGAGTTGATAGTACCTTATACATACCATATTTTGTGGTCTTTCACTTATGTTTTGGGGTCCTTATTGAGTATTTTGTTATTCAATCATGCATGGGCTCCGCCAGCATGTACTGTTTCTAGTGTGGATGACATGCACTTTAATAGAGACCTTGGTGGACTGGGACTTAGTGGTTCCCAGTGAGATACGACATGAATGACATACTTCTATAGCTTTTAGAAACCACCCTTGCCTACTATTCATGTTGGTTTCTCCTGCATATGACTCTTTCAAAGATCTCTTTTACTTTCGTCTTTTCTGTTTGTCTTTGGTTGGGATTGTATTCTATCTTATTTGACTTACAAATTGTACCGTTACTCAGTGGTTGTTTTAGTGGCATGCGTGTTTTTCATTTCCATATTTTTGGGATCTGGTTGTGTGTGTTCGAGCATATAGGTTTTTTGGAAAATTCCTCCTACCCATGGGATAATGCTGTCAGTGCTAGTCGTCATCCCCTGGCCTTTCAGAGGCATGATAGGGGTAGTTGCGGCACATGCCCTAGGGGATGGTTTGTAACATTAGCAATAGTGAAAGGACATGTATACTAGTCAAGGTAGCTGATTAATGTTTCTCTTCGAATCCAGTCTAAATAAGAAATCACCCATGGTGTTTCATCAATGGGTAAAGACGTGAATATGCATATATCACAAAACTCAAGAACTTACAATGCATTTATTGTACAAAATATCATATAACATTGACCACTGCCTAAAAATGCCTTTTTAAATCAGGGAAACCACTGTCACATAAGTTTTCCTTGAATAAAACAGATATCAACCCACAGTAGTCCCAGTCTAAACTATGGGATCTAGGTCTCCAACCTTTACCTATAGATCAATTCTCAAAATTGGGTCACATGGTCTAAAAAATAACCACAAAGATCAACCTCTCCAATGGTAAATATTTCAGGGACCAACTTGGGTCAAAATTTAATACATGATCTATATGGACCTGATCCCCACTAGACATCCTCATATGGAAATTCTCCCTAGAGGTCTCAATTATAGTGTAAGAGATATACAAAACATACAATCCCATGGAATCCATATACGATAATGCTTCATTTTAGTACTATTCATGATAGTGGTCATGATACCTATCAGTATTGTAAATAGTGATATGACTAGATAACCACAAATGACGTTGGTTAAGTAAAACTCCATTCCAATATATATATATAACTATATAGGTTGTTACAGGAAATTTAAATAACCATACCTGATAAAAACCATTAAAGTGGTATAAACATGGGAATAAGGTTCCCTATTGACCTACTAGGGTCATTGCACCTCTCATGCTCTAGGATTGGGTCATAATACACCCTACGAAATGCCTCAACATAGATCCACATTACCTTCAATTACAATGAATTATACATATACAAGTTGGATCAATTTAGTAGAATGCCACCAAAGACCTTTATAGGAAAACACCATCTAGGAACTTTTACACTTTATTCAATTTTCATCTTTCATTAGAAATAATCACGCACTAGGTGGCTGAAACATGGGAATCATACATGCCAAATATTACGAATGAGATGCCTCTTTAGTTTTCTAGAAAAGGTGTAAAATAAATCCCTAGCCCCTTTCCAATATTCCAAGATACATAAATCTATCAATGGACTATACCTAGTGGGATGATTTCCATAGATACATAATAAAAGATAACATCTACACAACATTTGGATTGTTTGAAGAAAAATTCATATAAAACAATAACATCACTCATCGGAATAGAAATCCCAAAAACCATGAATTCTTACAATAACAGGTGTTCTCTATGCACCAATCTAATATCCACTATAGATTTGAACACATTCTGAATACTTCTATATATAATGTTCCAAACCATAATACAATAGGAAACACACCACTAATATTAATTTGTAATATCCCATCCCAGGTTCTAGAAAATAGGTTCTATGATTCACTTCTTCATGAGTCCTAAATCATTAATCTTTATACATTAGAGGATGCCGACTAGTAGTAAGTGCCTAGGATGTGTTTTTGGAGATACTATTCCACCATATCAGAGTACAAAATAGTGAAAATAACTATATAACATCAAATAAATAATAAAAGGGGTGTGTAAGTAGTAAATACACAAAAATGGAACATTCTATACAAAAAATTAAAATGTTATAAAAGATCAAATACCATGTTCAACATAAAACTCTAGTCACCCACTGGGCCGGACATAAAAATATAGGAATACACAAGAAAATGAAATAAATGTATCAGGATCTATTATTAACCATGATCCAGAGAACAAACATGGTATCCTAAAACATTCAACAAACACCAACATGATCATAATAATCCCCATTAATTTCTCTACTCTGTCATGCAACTCTTGGTCTTATCCCTAAACAACATGCACAAGTGGCCAACCTACAAAATGATATACGGTTTGCATGCACAGAGAGGTGAATTTATAGGGGTGGCAAATAATTTTAGTAGTTCAACTTAATGATTAACCTAGAATATGATACAATAAGTACATTATCATGAAATTTTCCCAGACAAACTAAGATAAAACTAAAAAGATAACTAAATAACATCAGGTGAAACACAATCAAACCCCGAGTTTGTAATCCTTATCAATTGGGAAATGTCTTTTGATGTAAACTTTTATTTATATGTGTATATATGTATATTACCAAACATATATATATATATAGAAATTATTATGCCTGAATAAAGAAAAATGAATAACATAAATCCACCATCATTCAAATCTTGGGTTCGTAATCCCATTCCACTGGACATCCTATGCTATGTAATTGAGTTAGGTGTCATAGCACTCATGCCCTTATTAATTAATTTGATATCCTAGTTCATAATAAAAATCAAAACTACTTACATTTTCCGGTCCCAAAAATGTCATCGAGCAATCAATGGAACCATATGGGGATACACTTCCAAACTATAGGTTAATTATGGAATCCCGCCTTTTTGACATAACTTTTTATTACATTTTAAAAAAAAGGACCTTTAATGTCTAGTGACTTGGAAATCAGGAAAAAAATACATGAAAGAATAAAACACCCATTTAAATTCCATTGAGAAGCCACATGAAAATTTCATCCTAGGTTCAAATACTACATCTCTTAACTTCGAGACATACATCAAAGGAAAGGGTGAGCATAAAACCTAGTAAGGAAAGGAATGGAATCAGTTTACTTGTGATATCAATAAGAAATTGATGAAAAACATAAGGAAATGAGAAATGGAACTACATGAATATCATAATGAAGAGAACATGAACCATAACATGAATATGTGGCTACAACATTTAATTTATATATTCATGAACACATCACCATGGTTCATCCCCAACATGTCATAAAAATTCCCAAGGTTATTCATCAAGGTATCGTGAAACTTATCATATCTAGAGATTAATTTATATAACCAATGCATTGGAGAGCTATCATAGTGAATCCTTAATAAGTATTTATTTTCATGAGATCCATATAAATCATAATAAAAAATTTCTTAAATTACTCATAGAGAGAAAAATTAATGGGTTTCACTTCTAAATCGTGACATTTTAAAAGTTCTTAGAAAGATGATCATTACGTCTTTTATAACCCTAGAAAAGGAAATAGTTCTACTTGTATGTTAATTATAGAATAAAATAGATAAATTTTATGTCTTCATTAATACCTCTGGAAATGAAAATATATTTTGGTATTCAGATAAATAAAACAAGAGAATTTATTTGAAAAAAGAGAGAGATATTTTGAGACAAAATTTTTGCAGCATGACGACTATATAACATGGTTTTAGAATACAATAAAAAAATGGGGGAAATGGGGCTTCCATCAATAAATGAATAATTTATAGTATAGGTATAGAATAAAAATAAACAAGAACTTGGTGTGGAATGAAAAGCCACATGAAATGGAAACATGAATGAAAAGAGAAAGTGTGATTTCTTTTACGAAAATTCGGCAGCCTAACAACATCACTTAAAAATACATCAAATAAATTGATGATATAAGAAAGGGTCTCTCATAATTTGTACATGAAATTAATAGTAATAATAATATATAAGAACATACACCCACATAAGTATACTGAAACTGAAAGACACAACTTAAAGAAAATCATCAATAAAAGAGGAGGGTGGAAGGTTCCCTTACCCCGAAGAGTATCTTCGAAAGCATGAAGGATGGGAACTTGGGGGGCTTGAGGGAACCTTGGGAGGAAAAATTGCGAGGTTAAATACTAGAACATTGTGGAGGAGGATTTTGGAATTAAATGAATGAGGGAATGGCATGGTATTTATAGGAAAAATGAGGGAGTATTTGATTAATTTCCAAGGGACACCTCATTGGTGATATCTACAAAACCACGGGTTTGCCTATGGTATTTTCCCATGGTATTGGCCACATGGGAAAACTTATAGAATATATTACTATTAAAATGCAGACCAGAATTATTAAATCATTATAACATCATTAATTATGTCATTAAACACAAGAAACTCAAAACTTTATTTTCACTATTCTCCAAAAAACAAAAAATTTTATAAAAATATCATAAATTCACACTAACCTAATATAAATTCTCTGAATTAAAAGATAATATCCTTATTTTGAAAATAATTTTATAAATAATATTTTTTTTATTTAAAAAAATTAGTTATTTATTTAGAAACACAACTCTAAAACTATAAATTATTTTGTAATACCTTCATTGTCCCATAAAATTATCGTATAACCATATGAAAATAAAGTATCAATTTATGATTACATTTTATTAAAATAAATTTTCATTTTAAATTATTAAATTAATTATAAAATTGTAAATAACATATTTATGACCTATAAAAATAACAAAACATATACTATGACCTTTTTCCCATTTAAGATGTCTAAATTGTATTTATACATTCATGGGTGATGTTTCTATTTTTTGGCTGACTTACTATTCATTACTATTCATAAGGGTATGTTACTATTTATACGTTACAATTTACTAAAAAGAAAGTTGACCTTATTAGACACTAAATTTCTTACTGATCACAACTTTAGAAGACCATTTTTTGAAAATAATTTCACATTATTGATTATTTAATGTCTGCATTAATATTTTAAAATACCCTTCTAAAAAATTCATCAATAATATTCATCCTATATTTAACCAGACATTTGAAAATCACAAATTTTACCATAATAATAAATAAAAAATCTATTTATCTTAGGGGATTAAAAAAAGTATATAAGGCCTCGTTACATTCCCCTTATAATACCTACATAGGAATTAAGTGTAGGGTGTGTTATGGTGATAGAATCTTGGGGTAGCTCGGACAACATTTTTCAAGTGGTAATTTATATCTGCTTGAACTTCTACTTTAGGTGATTCTATTCAAGTTTCATGCATTGAATCTTATCTGGGGCTTGGTCTAGATCAAAGCTCAGAGATGATACCTCCTTACTAAGCTCTGACAGATGGGCTTCATACGGCCTGAGTCTACTAGATGAGGCCATCGACTCTTCTTTCTATATTAATTAACCAAGATCACTTCTATATATAAACAAAAATTGTAATGTTAAGAGTTTAGTTTCCAATGTTCGTATTGACAAATGATCATATAAAACTAAAAACCCATCGGTATCACCTCATTAATTAATGGATAAGGTTTTTTGGAGTATAAAATGAAATAACAGACAATTTTAGGAAAAAAATATTATTTAAATGTTCACGTCGTTACATTCTTCCCCCATTAAGAAATTTTATCCCCAAAATTTTAACTCATTCCCTATAAAGAGAAAAGGTGTGGGTACTTCTTCCTTATAGACTCCTCTGGTTCCCACATGGCTTCTTCTCATTTTTGGTTCCTTCACAACACCTTAACAAGGTGGGTAGTCTAGTTGTGTAGTACCTTGTCAATACAATCCAATCTCTCTACTGGCTGCTCCCCATATGAGCGGTCCAGATCCAGTTGTACGACCTCTGGATTTAGTACATGTGATGGGCTAGGTATTTACTTCCTCAAGAGGGATACATGGATGTCATCCTGAACCTTTTCTAGATTTTGGAGGAAGTGCAAGACGATAGACCATTTCTCTTACGTGATCAAGGATTTCATTGGGGCTAATGTACCCAGGGCTGAGAATCACTTTCTTTCCAAAACTGATGACTCTCGTAAAATGTTAATTTCAAATAAATAATTTGTCACCAACATAAAACTCCAAGTCCATTCGATGGTTTTCAACATAGCTCTTTTACCGACTCTGAGCAGCCTTAACGTGGTGTTGGATGGTAGGGACTATTTCTCTTATCTCTGGCATAAGATCAGGACCAGGAAGCGTTCTCTCACTAGCTTCATGCCAACAAGTTGGAGTTATACATTACTAACCATATAGAGCTTCATAAGGTTCCATTTGAATGCTTGAGTGGAAGTTGTTGTTGTAAGAGAACTCAATTAAAGGGAGATGTTGATCATATTCACATATAAATTCCATTGAGCATGATCTCACCATATCCTCAAGTGTTTTAATAGTCTTTTCAGATTGTCCATCAGTTTGGGGGTGATAGGACGTACTAAAATTCAATTCAGTGATGAGAGAATGTTGAAGAATTTTCCAGAATTTTGATGAGAACCATGGATTATGAATAGATATGATCAAAAGTGGAACTCCATACAGACTTACAACTTCCTTCAAGTAAATCTTGGCAAGTTGATCAAGAGAGAAATCTATTCTAATGGAGATAAAATGGGCAGTCATGGTGAGATGGTCCACAATAACAAATATCACATTGTTTCCATTGGACGTTCTTGGGAGACTAGTGAAGAAGTCCATAGTGGTATTGTCCCACTTCCATGCTTTTAGGGGTAGTGATTTCAATACCCCTTTAAGATGTTGTTTCTATGCCTTCACTTTCTGACATACCAGGAACCTTGAAGTGTAGTTATCAATCTACCTTTTCATATTATCCCACTAATAATGACCACGAAGGTCCCTAAACATTTTTGTGCTTCTAGGATGCATAGAGAAAGTAGAGATATGATCTTCATCCATCATCTCCTTCTTTTTTTTATGGAATATATGGAACACATAGTCTTGTATGAAATTTCAGTATACCTTCTTGAACAAAATTGATATGAGGAAACGTCCCATCCTTCACAACCTCAAACATCTTCTATATCAAATGATCTTCTTTATGAGATTTCTTGATCTTCTCTAGTAATAACGGTTGATAAATCATTTGGATTAGGGTTGATGATGCCCATTCCCTTATAATTCCCATGTCCCGATTTACTAGGTCATTGATAAAATGATCTCTTTGAATCCTCATCATGGAAAGAACAGCTGGGTATTTACTTCTTAATTCATCAGTTTCATTGTTTGCTCTTCTAGGATGATAACAAATTGAAAAATCCTAATCTTTAAGAAGTTACAATGATCTCCTTTTTCTCATGTTCAATTACATCTGTGTTAAAATATATTTTAAACATTGATGGTTTGTGTTTGTATAACATTTCACCCCATAAAGATAGTTCCTCTATATTTTTAAAAAAAATGACTACAGCTCGCTCCAGATCATGTGTCGGATAGATCTGCTCATCAGGTTTCAAGTGTCAAGATTCATAAGAAATGACCTTGTCATTTTTCATGAGGATGCACCCAAGCTATTTCATATATTCATCACTAAAAATAACAAATAATTCTCCACGTGAGGGAAAACATAACACATGTGCAATAACCAACCTCTTATTTATCTCTTAGAATCTTTCCTCATACTCCTTTTTCTAGAGGAACATGACCCCTTTTCGAGTTAACTTGCTTAATGGATTAAAATTTAATGAATAGTTTTTCACAAACCTCTTATAATATCTAGCTTACCCAAGGAAACTGAGAATCTCAATTATTGTGGTAGTCTGAGGCCACTCCTCTACAGCTTTTCTCTTTCCAGGGTCAATTGTGATTCCTTCATTGGTTGCAATGTGCCCCATGAAAGAAACTAGTTGCAACCATAATTTACATAGGCTAAACTTCCCAAAAGCCCCTCCTTCAGTTGAGTTATAAAAATAACCCTTAAATGATCCACATGATCCTCATGACTTTTAGAATATATCATAGCATCATCAATCAAAACTACCAAAAAGTTATTAAGGTATTCCTTAAAGAATATATTCCTCAAATACAAAAAATAAATGTTTCATTAGTAAGTCTGAAGGGCATAACAACAAAATCATAATGCCCATATATTGATTGAAGGTAGTTTTCGGAATATGTTCTTTCATCATCCTCAATTGATGATAACCAGATTGAAGGTCAATCTTAGAGTTGAATTGAGCCCCAAGAAGTTGGTCAAATAAGTCATCAATTCTTGGAAGAGGGTATTTGTTCTTTACTGTGATCCCATTCAGTTCTCTGTAATAAATACATAACCACTTTGATCCATCATTCATATTCACAAAGAGAAGAGGTGCTCCACATGGATACACACTCGGTCAGATAAAAAAATTCTATAAAAGATATTGGAGTTGTTTCTTTAACACCTACATCTCCACATTTTCCATCCTATACAAGGTCTTTGATATCGGATGGGATCTAGGTACAAGTTCAATGGATAACACTACCTATCTTTCTAGGGGAGGTTCGAGTTACTTCTCTGGAAATATGTCAACATATTTTTGGATAATGGGGACATTCTCTATCTTAAAACTCTCATTTCCTTATTCTTCTTCACCGATCAAATCTATAAAGAATGATAAAGGAGGTTCTTCTAGACAGCGATCAGGTTGAGATATCTCTCCTTAAGAAGATAACTATAGGTTTTCCATTTAAGACTACTAAGATTTCCTTGCTTCTGCATTTTATCTAAGAATTATACATAGAGAGCCTATCCATTCCTAGTATAATATTGACTTCCAGCATGGGAATTAATACTAGATTGGTGATAAGGTTATTATCTCTAAATTAAATACTAGAGTTTCTAAACACTGATGATTCATGGATAATCCCACCAGCAGTCTTGAATTCATAACTCTACATTTAGAAAATCAGGGGTTGATTATAAATTCATTGAAAACTTGAAGGAAATAAAGGAATGTGTAGAATCAGAATGAAATAAATACTTTATATATTTGAGAGAACAACAAGATTACCTACCACCACATCATTTTTCAGTTCAACTTTAGCTGTAGTGATTTCAAATGTATGACATTGTTCCCTTTTCCATTGCTGAGGGTGATAGTGATTCCCCTCCACAACCCTCGAATTTGGACAGTGATTGGAAAAGCACCCAAGTATTCCACAGTTATAGCATTGGACATTAGGTAGGGCTTTAACCATCATCCCCTTGTCATTAGTGTTGTGATTTTGTGGGTTTACCTCACTACGACAATTCCATGCGATATGTCCATCTCTTCCATACTTGTAGCACTTCCCGCTCTTGAGAAGGAAGTTACCTGAATTCTTATTCCTATATTTATTAAACATGGGATTTTGTACTTGTTTTCCTTCTCTTCCATGATTCAATATCCTCCCTAATATTGGATCCATCGATCTCTTCTAGTCATTGAATTTATGAGACAATTGTGTCTCACCAAACACTAGTTCAACTGTCATCGCACTCCGCACGATATCCTTATAGCTATCATAGTCTCGGTTGGATAGATTCTTCCACAGATGAAGTATCAATCCACCGAAGAATATATAAACCTTATAATTTGGATCCATGACAAATCTAGAGTTGTAACTTGAAATCCTCCTAAAGTTCATCTCATAACTTCCCATAGATTCACTCTCCTTCTACTTCATCTCGAGAAACTCCTTCTCCATTCTTGTTCTCATGGAACGAGGGAAATACACAATAAAAATGATCCCTATAAACTCTTCCCACTCCATAACTTCAACTTCTACACTTGGCCTTGTGTTTTTTATCAGTTCCCACCACTTATAATCTTCTCCCTCTAAGTGATAAATAGCCAAGGTAACATTCTCTTATTCAGAATAGTAGATCACATAAGAGATCTTCACGATAGAGTCGGTCCACTATTCAAAAATCAATGGGTAGATAGATCCACTAAAGTTTGGTGGTTGTTGATGCATAAAGAATTAAATAAAAAGTTATTACCTTTGTAGTGATATCAATCCCTTATCTTGATACAAGTTATTTCCCATAACATGAGTCAGTTGAATCATCATTCGCATGAAAGCTTTCATTTTGGCTTCCATCAGAGGGTCGTCAGCTCATGGTCCATTGTAGTCACCATTTTTACGGTTCCTCCAATTTCCCGCCATTTATTAAAGTATAAAACATTAGTGAGAAGATTATTTCATTTATTAACCTTTTAACAATGAAGGATTTAATATCTTGAAACATCATGCTTTAAACAATTAAATTTTTATATAAATTCTTTATAAGGATTTATGAAGAACTCATTATTTACCAAACATTACCCTAGGAGTGTCATAAAAAAGAGTGAAGAAAGGCCTGTTGTCATGTACCAGGATACACCGGGTCAAGCCCACAACTCCTTCTCAGAGTTTTCACTCCTAGGTACATCTGGGCCAGAGTCGCCTCTACCTGCTCATATCTAAACATGGATGTATTTTCTTTGTAAACCACTTACTCAATACTAACTAAAATATAAAAAATTATTCATATATTTAATCATTTATATAGGGTTCTTCCTAATTATTTCACATCCTAATTTCCATAAATAACTAAACATTTCTTTGATACAAACTATGGAATCACTCCTTTTTAACATAACTTTTCATTACATTTTACAAACATATGACCTTTAAAGTCTGGTATCTTTGAAATCAGGAAAAAAATACATGAAAACATAAAACACTCTTTTAAATCCCATTGAATAGCCTATTAAAAAGTTCATCCTATGATCAAATACTGCATCTCATAACATGGAGACATACATTAAATGAAAGGGTGAGAAGAAAGCCCAATAAGGAAAGCAAGTAAATCAATTTACTTGTGATATCAATATGTACTTGACGAAAAACATAAATAAATGAGAAATGGAAGTAGAGGAATTTCATAATGAAAATAACATGAACCATAACATGAATATGTGGACACAACATTTAATTTATAAATTCATGAACATATCTCCATGGATCAACCCCAAGGTGTCATAAAAATTACCAAGGTTATTCACCAAGGTACCATGAAAATTGTCATCTATAAGGATTAAATTCATTACCCAATGCATTGGAGTGATTTAGGGCACACACTTAATATGTCTTTATTTTCATTTTCTCTAAATAGATAATAATCAAACCATTAATAAATAACATATAGAGATTAAAAGTAATGGGTTTCACTTCAAAATCATGATGTTTTAAAAGCGATTAGAAACATGATCATTATGTCTATTATTACCATTGGAAAAAGAAAAAAGGTTTCTTGTGTATCAATTCCAGAATAAAATAGATCAATTTTATGTCTTAATTAATAACTCTAGAAATAATAATCTATTTGGGTATTATGATAAATAAAACAAGATAATTTCTTGAGAAAAAGAGTGATATTTTGGGAAAACATTTCTTCAGCATGACATCTATGTAACATGCATTTAGAAAACAATAAAAAGAGAGGGGAAAAGGGTATCCCATCAATAAATTAATCATTTATAGTATAGGTATAGAATAAAATGAAATAATATCATGGTGTGGATTAACACACCACATGACAAGGAAACTTGAATGAAAGGAAAAAAAGTGATTTCTTTTACAAAAATTCGGCAGCCTAATAGCGTCACATAAAAATTCATAAAATAACTTAATGAGAGAAGAAAGGGTATCTCATCATTTAGACATGAAATTTAAAGTAATAATAATATATAAGTACAAACACCTACATATGAAGACAGAAACTAGAAGACATAACGTAAAGGAAATCATGACGAAAAGAGGTTGGTGGAAGGATACTTACCTTGAAGAGTAAATTCGAAATCTTGAAGGTTGGGAACTTGTGGGGCTCAAGGTCACCTTGGGAGAACGACTTGGGGGGTAAAAAGAATAGAACATTCATTGAAGAGGATTTTTTAATGAAATGAAATAGAGAATGGATTGTTATTTTACTATTCATACATTACTATTTACTAAAAAACAGGTTGATCTTATTAGACTCTAAATTTCTTTCTAATCACTACTATAGAAGACGTTTTTTTGAAAATCATTTCACATTATTAATTATTTAAAGATTACAAGGATATTATAAAATACCCTTTTAGCAAAATTCATCAATAATTTATATCCTATATTTATCCGGACATTATAAAATCACAAATTTTACCATAATAAAAAATAACAATTTTATTTATCCTAGGGGATTACAAAAAGTAACTAAGGCCTCATTACAGAGCCCCTTATAACAATTGAATATGACCTAAGTTTAAGGTGTGCGATGGTCATACAATCTTGGGGCATCTCAGAAAACATTTCCCGAGTGGTGATTTCCATAAGCTTGAACTTCTCCCTTAGGCGATTCCGTTCAAGATTCACATGTTGAAGTTCATCTTGGGCTTGGTCCAAAGCAAAGACCAAAGATGCTACCTCCATCCCAAGATCAGATAGATGGGCTTAGTATGGCTCGATTCTACTTTATGAGGCCATTGAAACTTCTTTCTATATTAATTATCCAATATCACTTGTATTTATAAACAATAATTTTAGCATTAAGATATTAGTTTCCAACTGTCATATTGACCAACAGTCATATAATAGACTAAACCCAATGGTATCACTTCATTAATTATTGGATATAGTTTTTTGGAGTATAAAATGAAATAACAAAAAAAATTAGGTAACAAATATTATTCAAAATATTGGGTCGTTACATTAACCCGCACTCTCCTCAAATCACTATAAAGAAGTATTCTATGGTTGTACATATGGAAATATTTTAAATGGTCAATGACTTGTTCATCATTAAAAAATTACATTTAAATTCAAAACAAGGTCTTATACCTAGGTTCTAGTCCATAGTAAGTCAAAAAAATTGAGACTTGGATGAACCCTACGGGTGTGACCCTTATGCGATATATAAGGAGGGATCACCAGTGAGATTCCATACCCACCTCTATTGGTCCCTAATCAGGTAGAGTGTAATCATCTATATCACATGGGAGAGCATAATCATCCATGGATATGAAATGATATGAAACACCTTATCCAACACTGTGGTCAGGTAACATACCAAAGAGAGCCTAATTATCTTTATCACTCCGCAGAGCATAATCATTAGTGAGTATAATCAGATCGAGGAGAGAATAATCATTGTCATCACATGTCAACAAGATGAGAGTGGAATCATCCTCATCAATTAAGAGAGACTAATTATCTACGTTTATCATTAATAGGGATTCCATGCATGTATATCTTAATCATATTCTCAAATGGTTGATCCTAAGAATCACCTCTAGAAATCCCAATAGTATAATATTGAATCATATAGGCTCAACTGCTAGAACCCCTGTTGTACATATGGTATAAAAATAATAAATTAATAACATGGTTTATAATCTAGATCCCATGAAAAATATAGTCCAACCATTAACGAATAATATGGATCCTAGGAAGGGCATATGAGAATCCTAATGATAAGGAAGACGCATCACGTCAGGCTCATCAGCCACCGACTAGGAAGAAACTATAGTAATAATTTCTATATCATCAATAAAAAAGTGACGTAAAAATAAAATTGTGAGGGTGATCCGAAAACTAACCCTCCACTATAACCACAACACCATGGTATTAAATGTTTTACATGGGTTCTAATGTGGTACCCACTAGCATCACTTCCCAAACCTAATGTACTATCTGAATCTTGGTTTGACATCGTGGAATCCATATGGTCTCTCAAGTAAAATCAATAAAGAGGAATCCTACATGGGTCCTCAAGGTAAAAAAAAGATAAGGGATCCTATTTGGGATCCTAAGTAGTGATGGTAGAGGGAGGAATTCTAAATGGGATCCTCAAATAGTAAGTTGGAGAAGAAGCCTATCTCGGATCCTCTGTACTATAATTAGGAAGAGGCATCCTATAAGGGACCCTTAAAAATAGATTATATTGGAAGATAAATTATATAGGGGATACTCATAATGGTACATAGGTAAAGGGATCATAATAGGGATTCCTAGTGTATACCTATAATAAAATGGTATTCCATAAGGAATCCTTGGTGATATTTAGAAGATAAAGTCATCCTATATGGGATCCTCTTGTTCAATACATAATGAGATGCATCCTATACGGGATTCTGGAGAGAAATTATACTCATGGCCTCTTAAGTTATAAGATAACATATCACATGGGAGACATATTCAAAAGAGTTATACAAGAATAGGTCACAAGAGATGGCCCATGGAACATCTCATATCAAGGTCTCACTCTCAGGAGACAACAGAATTTGATTATTGAAGGAAGAACCTATCAACACAATACAATCCATGAAACACCCCTAGGAGTCTTAAAATAACTCACAATTTTTCACCATCATGATATATATAGAAAATTTCCCAGAACTGGATACTCAGGGAACCAATTATAACTACTGAGGGTAATGATTCAAAAAACCATAAAAGGGTAGAATGGGGTGGTAGACAACATGTTTACACAGTACACGGTGTATCCCCCAAAGCCAGACCTGGAAGTGTACTCTAGGAAGGCGTGGCCTATAAATTCATAAGTACATTGTGTGTTGGTCTTATACACAATTTGTAACCAACATGGGGTACCTTTCCACTTACCTAACATGTTCTGGCCATGTATATAGAAAGGATGTGTAACTCTACATGGTGTACAACTAAACATGGTCTAGTCGTGTAATGTACATGGCCATGTTACAAGACATGTGAGTTCTGACTAGGTACGTAGCTACATGGGGGAGTCCCTCTAAACAATGTTTATACCCCATAACTAGTGTGTAATTTAACGACATCATCTTCTCTTGATAGCCAAAACACATGACATGTGTTATTTAAACTAGACATAGTTTAGATGGGTTTCGTGAATAGGGAACCCTCAAATTTCCCCAAAGCCACCAACTATAGTTAGGACCACTAGGTGTACCATGAAAGCCTATTAAACATTTAAAAATTTAAATCATTTAATATAAGGGTGTTTACAGAATATAAAATAAATATGTAATACCTTTGGGAGACATCCTTCTAAGCTTATCTCATTTACATGATCAATGGTTACTACATCTTGATTTGACAAATCCCTCGCTCTATAGTGGTAACTATATTCCTCTCCCTCTACTTATATCTATCTCGATCACATTTTCTCTCTCGGTCGCATGAAAGGGGATACACAAGGGGTATGCATGAGAATGAAGAGGATAATTATGAAAAAAAAAGATGAAACAAACATAAAATAAAAATAAAGAAAAAAGTGGGCCTATCCTGGCCCCGAAACCCAACTTGAGATTATGCCGCACATAAGAAAAATTCTCCGTTCTGAACTCAATAGTGGAGACAAAATCAAAATCCGACACTCCATGAAAAATGTATGTCCAAAATAACCCCAATGAATAAATTATGATTTAATTAATTACATATTAATTATGAATTGTTACACTAAAATTTGTAGGGCTAGAAATTCCACCAAAATTATTTACTTGGGTAAACACCGTATTCCCTTATTAATAGAGCTTTCATTAAAGTTATCTGAGATAATTTGACGTGAGAAAATTAATATTTTACCCAATATAAGAATCTGAAAGAAAAAACATACAATTTCTAATAAAAATTTAATTATGAAAAAGTAAGGGTCCTTAAAATTGGAAATCTACTTTCCTCTTAATGACATTTCCAATTTTAATTCTTTTGTAAAATTTCCATGTAACTTCCAAGAGGATTTTGTTTCCCCACTCATAAAATGGCACTACCTAACCTCACTTCATAACACCCCTCTAGCCTATTGGCTTAACCTTCCCAAGAAAAAATATCTCCCCAACATCCTTATATATATTCTGTAGATTGTGTTCCTCACAAAAGATCATCCCTCATGTCCTTAGGAGGATTTCCCAAGCAGGCATCACTTAGATAAGGTAATTATAATAAAAAATATATATCATTTTCATTATTCTTTTTAAAAAATCAATAATTTATTAAACATTTGATTATATTAATAGTATTATCTACATATAATGATATAATATTATGTTTATTAAATAATATTTATCTATCTCTACTTACAACAAATTGAAAATGAAATCATCGATTGGGTCTACGGTGGACTACCACCTCACAAACCACTATAGTTCGTTTTCCATTTCCACTTTTCATGGAAGGATATAATTATAAATTTTCAACATGCATATGATATTTATTGGATTATTATACTTATGTAATTTTAATTTCACATATACCATTTTACATTTCATTCTATTTCAAATATGATAACATCACTTGTGTGTATAGTGGACTACCGCCTCATGAAGTTATATGATTCATTTTTCACTTAATCTTTTCAAGGAATGTAATAAGTATTAAATTAATGATTATATGTTTTATATATGATATGATATTTATTTTATAAAATTTATATATCACACAAATATTTACCCTTTAACCCGTTAAGAGTAAGATATCATCACTCGTATGTGCGTACGGTTTACCATCTCCATGAAGCGATGCGATTCATTTTACATGTCGAAAATTTATAAAATGTTCTAAAAATGTATGTAATGAATAAGTATGATATTTATAGAATTATTATAATTTTTGAAATTAGATATATATATATATATATCATATGAATAATAACTTTAACATTTATTACAAACTATGAATGAGAAAACAAGGCCACTAGCATCTGAAACGACAAAAACAATGAATGATTATTAAAAAAGGGTGGTAAAATGATTTAATAGGTTCATATATGATATTATAAATATGAGTATTCTTTTATTGGAAATTAATATAATTCTTAAAAAATTATATATGAGGTATTGAAACATTCCATTGGAATCAGACCAACAGTAAGTGTTCCTCATCTCAGTTTTACTTCTATGATCCATATGAAATATTCACAAAGTATTTCCATTATATGGTTCTTATAATAATATTTTGATAGAGTATACCATGGATATATTTATATTTATTTTATTTTATTATTTATTGGTTTCTTTTTATTTTATTGGGACTATTATTTAAATGTTACTAAAGTGGTAAGGGTTTATTTCACAATATCATCATTATTCAGGATTGTTTATTATTACATATCCTTTAGGGGAATTATTTGATATTTAATTCCTAAAATGGATTTATTTTTCTCACATACTAGTATTCCTTAATTTTTATGTAATAGTTCCATATTAAAGTCTTTGAATCTTAAAATTATTGAAGTAATGTTTATAGAAAATATGAAATTATATATATTTTCAGTAAGAAATCCATGTTTATCAAAACCCATGTTTTTAAAAAATGTTTTCAAAATTATTTTTATGATTTGAAAAATATTTTATTAAATTAATTTTGAACCTTTTTATCTTTTTAAGTAATTTTATAAAAGGAAAAATTGAATTTATTTTTAAAAAAATACTCATTTTCTTTTTTTTATGACAATTTAAAATGAATACTTTATGTAACATATAGAGAATGAATAAAAATTTTCAACAAAATGACAAATA
Source organism: Viscum album (assembly GCA_963277665.1). Classification (NCBI taxonomy): domain Eukaryota; kingdom Viridiplantae; phylum Streptophyta; class Magnoliopsida; order Santalales; family Viscaceae; genus Viscum; species Viscum album. The sequence continues at coordinate 1,002,447,218 of OY728135.1, forward strand.
ATTTTTTATTTTAAATATATTAAAAGGTTATTTTTATTAATACCCAAGACCCGATCTTCGGGAACCTGTAAAAAAACGTGGTATATTTTTTTTATAAAAATTAACTGAAAATATACAATCATTTACATTTGAGGATATTTTCCAGTAGAGAATTTTTAGGAAAAGGACCTTTATTAGGAATTATCAATGTTAAAACAATAAATAAAAAGGAAGTTATAAAAAGTTTCATTGTTGGATCCTATTTGAATCTAAACTCTCTGAAACCTCTAAATGACCATTAAAGAATTCACAAAAGATAAGGTGGGAAAAGATTCTCAGTAAGTGGTTTTTAAAAAGAGAGTGAAAACCTTTTTTAAAAATACATATACCTTTTAAAATTTCAATTGAATATAAATTTTAAATACATTTTAAAATGATTTTTATAATAATGTTGAAAATACTTCCAAAATTACTTTTAAAAATACTTTTGAAACACTTTTGAAAGTGCTTTTGAAAATACTTTTGATAATAAAATTGAATTTTAATTTAGAAAATACCTTTGAAAATATATATAATTTTGAAAACCTAATTTTTAAAACACATTTTGAAACAATCTTTAAAAATAATTATATATATTTATAAAATTATAATAATTTTTGAAAACACATAATCTTTTGAAAATTCTATAAATCCATTGAAAATAATTATTCTTATTAAAACATTATAATATATTTTTAAAATAATTGTACTTTTAAAAATTATTTTACTAAGAAATAAATCCATAAATTTTTAGAAAATAATATGCAAGATCGAGAAAACATAAACATGGGGTTGCTTCAATCATTATTGGATTTCTTAGCCTACACACTTTCCTTAGGGATGAGTTCACTCCCCACACCCCTTTCATGTTTACAATTTCTATGTTCAATGTTTGTATAAAAGAAATTTGAGATTATGTATATATATATATATATGCATTTGAGTTTTAGATTTTGTTAAAAAAACATAACAATGACGTAATAAATTTACAAATGTATACATATATATATGAGAGATATAATTAGAAATAAATTTTTAAATTTTGTACAACCAAATATCAAGATATTTATCCATTTCATGGACTATTAATGAGAAAAATAAGTAACATCCATGTATTTAAAACTTCGTTCATAAACTCATGAAATTCATTTTATTGAAAAAGGAAATAAAATTTTATAATTTTTCTTTTAAGACTCTCCTTTGAACAAGATAATTAGACACCCATTAAACTAATTCTAAATTTGATATTAAATAATAACATTTTATACATATAATAATGTTTCTAAGGTATGGATATTTCACATAAAATAATTGTTATTTTAAAATTACTATTCACATAATATTACTATTTTAACATTATATATAATAATAATTTTATGAAGAAATAATAATAATAATAAAATTATACCCTTAACATAAAAATTAGAAAAAAATATATTATTCTCATAAAATTATATAAATACACATTTTTATGTGAAACATTCATCCCTGATTATATGTATATATAGATTTTATAAAAACACTTATATGAATTTAAGAATAATTTATTTATTTCATAAAATGTAAAGGAGTTTAAATAAAGTTTCTCATGTTTTATAATTTATTAAAATGAATTTATACATGAATATAATAAATGAAATATCATAACTTAATTATAAACATGAAAATTCTCTTAAAAATAAATTTTCTTGAAAAATCGAATAAAACCTACATATATATGTATATATGTTTGAATAATTGTTCATGAGGGTTGAAAATAAATTATAATTCTATTAGAATATGATTTTTGAAACTAAACATAAAATATAGTTTTAGAAAATGAATATAATATAATCTCATTACATGAATTAAAATATAAAAAACATAAACTTGAAGATTTAGAAATTATTATATATATATATATATATGATTAAAAGATATAAAGTTTATATTTTAAATAGATATATATATACATTAAAAAAATATGGGCATATGGGCCATGTATTGGGCTAAATTCACACTGGGCATTTAGGATATATAATGGGTCTCCCTCTACCTAGTTAAAGAGGTCTTTTCTTTGATTTAATAATAAATGAGGCTTTGGACCCAACCTTTGAAAAAAAAACTATATACTTTAAAAAAAGAAGTCCCCGTTCCTAATTAAGGGTCATAAAATGGACAAAATTTTTATAAAAATATAAAAAACATTAATTGAAACCATAGTAATAAAAACTTTATGTTTTTTGGAAATATTACATATATTTATATGTATATTCATGAATAATAAAGACATGCATTTTGACATACATATATATAATAGTTTAAAAAGGAGAATTCCCCTTACTTGAATAATGGAAATAAAAAATGGTTTTCTTTATGCTGCTTGGGGAGGGTTTAGACCAGATGGAAGGTTGGGGACTTCAGTTCCCTAGAGCGGTGTGTCTGAACTAGTAGAAATGAGAGGGAAATGAGAAAAGGTCCAACATGGGTTCTACTTCAAATCGAATGAATGGTTCTTTTTTCAGGTGTGAGAAGAAGATTACACACACAGACATATATATATATATATACCACAATGGTTCAGATAATAGCTTCCTAGGGAAGCTATGATACTTGAAGGTGATGATTTTTAAACAATTTCTCATTGTTTTATGACAACCTATGTGGTTTGGTGAAGGTTGAATCCTACTTAGGGTTGATATGAGGATTTTTTTTTTCTCAAGGAATTGATAGTGGACTATATTACTATAGTTTTCTAATAGTAAAAGTATTTCTAGAAGATGAAAATGGAGGATATTGATGAAGAGGGTTGGATGGTAGGTTTTTTTATTGTCTTGTTTGAGGAGTCTGGTGTACCGTAAGGGATTTAGTTGGATTCAACATCGGGGAAGAACATGACGTTGAGGGGTTGATCAGACGGATGAAACATCTTTATCCAATAGATGCGATGTAATAAAGGTGTTTAATGTGGTGAATAGTTTTGGAATTGTTACACCACATAGAAACACTCTTAATATTCTCACTTGAATATATACTACAATATGAGTGAAACCATACAAAAGCTTGTACTGAGGTTAGTACCTAATGGATTAATGTTCAGGCCTGCAATATACCTGAACAACCCTACACGTGTGGGACGCGCAGTCCACCTTACCTATTCAAGGCATGAATATGGCCAAACTAATTTTTTCTAGCTCTATAGTTCAGGTTTTCTCCCACTAAGTGGTATACCATTCCCAGTGTGTACTCCATCTCTGTGTGGTAGAGCTGGCCATGCTGGTTTTCTTTAATGGACTTGAATTTGTGTATATAGTTATGTTACAAATGTTTAAAATTATTAACTTGTGAAAACTTTTACATAGGAGAACAATTACCATATTGTTTCTTAAATATTAACAATTATATTTAAACTAAAACTTATAATATTTGAAACTAGTTAATTATTCAAAAATATAAAACTACCTTCACTATTTACGAAGTATTATTTTTATCAATTTTTGTAACTAGAATTTTAAGAAGTTCGTTATTTCAAATTTATTACTTTTTCGAATAATGTTTCAATCTTTTATAATTTTTAACTATATAGATTTAAATACAAATATTTATCATCTCATATTACTACACAAAAAATAATATCATATGTAAAACCAATCTAACAAATGAAATTATAATGTAATGAGTTTATTAACATTATTAAATAAAAAACAACAAATATTTAAAACAAAAAAAATTTATGACCTATATTTTTTATATGATTTTTAGAATGAGAATTACTATTTATTTAACAATTAATTATTTTTAATAAGTAAATATGTATTAACAAATTACAACATCAAACTATGAGGTCTCCAACAATATTTTAATGTAATGAATTTTATAATTAAGATTGTTTTAAAAAATACATCTATTTAAAGAATATCAAAATACATCATCCTAATTTCTAATCAAAATCTAAAAAAAATATATAATATTATTATAAATTATAAATTAGTTTGTTTTTACAATTAAATAGATATATTTAGCAATCACTTATTAACAACTTAAATTCTTGTACTATTATAATTTTCAGTGAATTGTTTTGTCAAGCTTTTTTTGATATTTTTGTATTAATAAGAAATTATAAAACTGGAAACAATATTTTTAAAAAATATATTTTATGGAATTAGTAGTGGAATTTATATTCATCAGTGATATAAACCCTCCATTTTAATTAAGATACACTAAGGTTATGTTATCATCATACCATCCTAATTAATTTTCATGGTGGTTTATGATTAGTTTGATAGTGGATGTACAATTTAATTACCATTAACCATTTTACTGTATATGGTTAATGAATACATTTATTTATTGTAGTTATTAATAACATTACATATCATAGTTTTTAAATATGAATTTTTAAGTTTTTCATGCTTCACCCCTTTCTAATGCGGATCACATTGTTATTTTTAAGTGATGTGTGGGGCCCATTAAACCTTCTCAATGCATTGGTAGTTCTTGTGGGATAGACTAGAAAAGTTTTTTGGCTGAGGTCTTACCAATTTATATTGATGTCTTGCCACATGTCCTCGATGATATTAAATGTCTAGGAATAAGACCACAAGGATATGTTTTAGATATCCATAATTATGAATTCTTTTATTGATGTTAAATTTTATTATTCTATTTGTTAAAATATTCATGGTTATGTTACATGTTTATATGATTATTTATATTGAATTATTTTATCATCATTTATTTCTACCATATTATGATCAACGTAGTGATTAAATAGAACATGTTTTAGTTCCATACTGATTATGGATTATATATTCATAGATTCTTATCTAACCTTACCCATACTAAGCTTCTGAGATCACTGTATTCTTATATTTTATTTTCTCAATGACATGATGAAATGTTTTTTGAATGATATGAAGGGATACACTAAGGATATTAATGATATTTTCAATGAAAATCAATTTTTATATTATAATGTAAAATATAATTTGAATTTCAATTGTGTATCTCATTGACCAATACTAGTAAACTATTCAATTTATTAGGACATGATTCCTTATATATGATTCCATTTTAAAAAAATTAGACACCATCTATGGGATATTGGGTTGGGTCCCTATAGAATGTATCTGATGAATTTTGCAGAATCATAGGGAACTAGATTCAGGAACAAACATAGAATTAGTAACAAAACCTTATTATATATCTTTATGATAAGCGTATAATAAAATCTTCAAGTTTTTTTAAGAAATTCATATTGTGATTTGTCCTATAAAAACTTCCCTTTATGAATTGTACAAGTGTACATGGTTCCTGAATAGTTGTACATAGGGGTAATAAAACGGAAAAGGGCACATTGGGCATGAACTGACCCTCACCCGATGCACAAAATAGGCCTTACTATGAACCTAGTTTGACACTACCATGTGATATGCTAAAGGTAAATCAAATATTCTTTACAAAATTTTATGAAGTATTTTAATATAATTATATCCCCAAAGAAACCATGTTTATGTTTATGAGATTATCTATGGATAAATTCTTTACTTTTTTAAGTGTTTCACTTATTTTGGGATTATACATTATGTTTCTTAATTTCACGATCTCATCTAGTTCAATATATTATTTAGAAATGGGTTATATATGAAGGAATTGGATCCATATCGATTCACTTAATCCAATGAGTAAGAATGATTGTTTCTTTGATGGGATTATGGAAATATTTCAAAGGAAACTAGTCTCCCAAACACTCTCATTATATGAGGACATATTATTGTATATTAACTAGACATAAAAATAATTATCTATGTATTATTATTTCAATGGGATGTAAGAAAATAAGAGGAAATTAAAGAAAAAGATAGCTAAATGGAAGTAAGGAAATAAGGATTTTCCACATTTAATAATTTTTGAAAAAATATCCAAGTAATTTCTTAAAGGTAGTGCAAGTTTTATATAATATTGGATAGAAAAGAAATAGTAATCATGGTTTAAAGGAAAAAAACAAGTTTACCAATGTTCAATGGTTCCACTGTAAGGAGATATGGACCTATGAAAATTAGACACATATGAGTCAAAGGTACATACAACAAAACAAGATAATGGATCATTTTAAGGCTTATGGTATTAACATAGATGTAGTGGAAAGATTAATGTTCTTGTGTTTAGAATCAATAATTATTCCATTTTAGTATTTTATCACAGATATTCAAGTCATAATAATAATTAAATCTATAGGGATGGTAATGTATTACTTTTTCATTAAGGATTTGAAAGTGTTTGTTGACCTATAAAAATGTTTCAGTGAAAGTTGAACATATAAGAACATATATTATTCAAAGATAGATAAACCTTGATATCTTCTTTATAATTATATAATTATGTTTTGATATTTCGATTATTGACATGGATAAATTAAATTAGATAGTAATAACTATATTTTAATGGACAAATGATTTTATGAAAAAGTGGTTTAAGCTATCGTTCATGCATTTAACATATTTTTTGTACTATAAGAAAACATACAATAATATGTTTTTATTTAATTGATAAGTAAGAATGGATGTTTTCAATATGGTTTTTTGGTAATTCAGGTTATTATCAAGTTTTAGGATAATACATGATGACGATTTTCTCATATTTAGAATGTGATGACTAAGAACTATTTTATGTTGTTTAGGGAAATAATGACATGTTCATTTTGGAAATTCAGTGAACTACTTTATAATGTTTTGTATTGTAATATATTCAGTGGTCCATAAGGTTAACAATTTATAAAATGGTTTATGTTGAATTTTTAATGGGGTTTTAGAGATTAATGTATTACTTTTCCATATGAACATTTTTTGATATTATATAATATTCACATGTAAATTTGTTAGAATAATAACTATTGATCTAATGAATGACTTATCATTCTATTATGTATCTTATCATCAATTAAATGTGAAATTTAGTTTATAATTCATCAAAAATTTGGATATTAATTTTATGTAGTAAAGGATGAATTTTAAATTTATTTAATCATAATAAAATGATGAAATTGAGATTATGAAATATAAACATATCAATTAAATATATTTCCTTATATTCCTAGATGGTAAAATAAGTTCCCAACCATAGGAAACGGATACTGAAACAAAAATGTTATGATATTAGCTTCTTATATGATGAATTAGATAGTCATCAAAATAATCATATATTTATGTTTTTTAGGTCATTAATATTTGATTAATCATTTACTTTCTGGTGATCAATCACCTCTACCATTATATATATTTATTTACTCTTTTCGACCTTGTCAACATCTCTACTTCCCCACAATGTTCTCCTACGTGGAAACACATTTATGTTTAATTATATATGAGATTTTTTACTTCCATTATCTCTCATAAAGATGATTTTTTATTAACAATTTTCCCATTGTGTAATTTTAATAAGGGTACTTTCAAATGAATATTTTTATTATCGAGATTATGATTAAATTGTGAGGATGCAATTTCTTTAAGGAGGTAGAATGTAATACCTTGAGAATTTAATGTATGAACATAATATTCATTAGTGTCTATGACCTGAAAAAAAACATGAGTAAAAGGACTTATAACAACCCTATACTTTATAGTATATTTATTTCTCAAAAAAATTCTAAATCTTTTATAGCTTGAAATGAACAAAACACTTCATTTGAACGAAACTTGATACTCTATTAAAATATTATTATGATAACATGACCATTATAAGATTTCTATTAAACTATTTGGTATGAATATTAATAACTAAATTATAAAAATTATATGGTGTATAAATTTATAAAATTAATAAAATGGATATATTTTGAGTAGATAAAAAATAAGAACCATTGAACGATAAATAAATGTTTTCATAAAAACTATATTTTTATCAAGAGAGGTTTATATGATCTTTATTTAAAAAATTTATAATTTGTTTTTAATAATACTAGAAACATTATCTAAAAAAATAAACATCCATTTTGAATTTATCCTTTTAAATTTATCTTATGGTTAATTTTCTGGATTTTTTGAAAAGATTCATTTTGTTTGAATGGTGAAAATAATGAATTTTAATTGAAAATTCAATATTTTTTAAATTATTTATTAATAAAAAGTACATCTTATATTGGTTTTGAAGTCTAATTAGTTCAATTTTATATATATTAATAAAATTTATGTCATTGGAATAATTTTAATATTGATTTATGATATAAAAACATTACAAACTATTGAATCTTTTTTATTTGAAAACTCATGTTTTCGTCACCCTCGTAAGATTAATTTTAAATTATATTTTACCAATGAGGTGAATTTAATTATGAAAAATGTATGAAAAATGTGAAATACTAATAATTAATATTATATAACAAGTTCAATATTTTTTTTACTAAAATGAATAGTGAAAAAAGAAAAAATCAATTACATTAGTTATGGTAGAAAACCTGTTCATCATGGGGTTAAACTAATAAGATAAGGGATAAAATAGATTAATAACTTGTAAAAATGTTATTTAATGGAAATATTCAACCTAATACATAAAATTTTATAATATATTTTCCTTTACATAATTTTTAAGTGAATGACATTATTAATTTTGATTGTTTTGGGAAATCTAAATATAATTTCAAAGAGTGCTCCCTTTCCCCACTAATAAAGGGGAACTAAATCTCCTACTTTATTCATATTCATTAGAAACTTTGACTAAAAAATGAATAAATATCTATACTACACAATTAAACATATTATAGGGATTCAGTTCCTCCCTATTTCCATACCTAGGTTCCGTAGGAGGATATCAAAAGTTGTTTTTCTAAGAGAGGGAAATTATCTAAACAAACAGCTCTCAATTTATTTCTTCTTTTTCCACTATAATTATTTATTAAAACATAAAATATAAAACACTAGTATATCTAATTTACTAGTATTATATTATTATTATAGAAATATAATTATCCATCAACACTTTTATCAAATGGTAAATGAAATCGTTGATCGTGTGTAAGGGGGATTACTGCCTCCCGAACCGATGTACTTCATTTCCTGTGACCACATTTCAAAGCTATATATAATTATGAATTTAAAAAACATACATTTTATTTATTATATTATTTTAATTATGTAATTTTAATATCAAAATCACCTTTTTTATGTTTCATTTCGATTAAAATACGATAAAGTCGCTCATGTGTACAATGGACAACCACCTCGTGAAGTAATGTGATTCATTTAAATGTATGATTTACATTTATTGTTATATGGATACAATTAATGAATATCTATTATATATATTATATTATATTGATTCTGTAAAATTAATATATCACTCAATTATTTACTGTTTCACTCCTTAATGGAATAGTAGTGTATCTCGTTCGTATATACGACCTACTTTCTCGAAAAGTCGATGTAATTCATTTTCTATGAACAAATTTCATTAATTGAATTATAAATGTATCAACTATATAGGTATAATATATATAAAATTATTATCATGTTTGATATGATTTATATATATATATCCAATGCATATGAACCATAACTTTAATGACAAAATGCACATGACAAAACAAGGAAATTAACACTCAAAACAATGATAATAATCATATATTTTTATCAAATGGGTGGTAAAGTATTATAACATGATCATATACGAAGTTATAAACATGATTACAGTCCTCTTATAAATTAATAAAGTGATTAAAAATTTATATAAGATTTACTAACATGTTTGAAGGAAATCGAACCTAAGGCAGGGGTTTCTCATCTCACTTTTTCTTCCCTGAGACATATTCCATATTCACCACTTATTTATATTTTTTAGTGTATATAATTCCTCTCTTATAAGATATATACATAAAATATTGATATTAATTTTATTTAATGATCCTTTTGATTTAATTTATTTTTTGGGAGATTAAAACTCAGAAAATACCAGTGGTAAGGGTTTATTTCACAATCTGATAAGTATTCTAGGTTTTTTGTTTGCATACTTCTTCAAGGAAATATTTGATATTTCTATCTATAAAAAATAAAATTTATTTAACTATAGTTATTATTGAACTTTTTCAAGTAATATTAATTATCTTTCACTAATTGGTGGTTAAAATGATTGATAAAATGATTTTTTTTTAAAATATGACATTATTTCTCTCATTGGTAGAAATCCATTTTAATCAAAAACCATGGTTTATAAAATTCATCAAAAATATTTTAATTTTTAAAAAAAAAATTTATTTATTAAATATATTTTTATGCATGATCAATTTTTAATGTTATTTTCATTGGAATATTCATGTCAATTTCAAAACAATTCATGTTATGATTTTATAGAAAATGTGAAAGGAATCATTATTTTTACATGAATGACATGAAAAATATTTTTCACCATCCTTACCAATCAATGTATTAATACATACATTTCAAATTATATAATTTTATTTTCAATGAAAATTACTTTCAAAATTTTTTCTGAACATTTTTTTAAGGAAATTCTAAATATGAAATGGTTTTTTGTCTCAAAACAAATTTAGGGACATTTTCAATGTATTTTTATTCTATAAGGAAATCAACTATCTGTATTAATTATAATCCAATGTGGATATATTTTATTGATACTATATTTTTTTTTCTCTTCATGTTTAAGGATCATATATATTGGGGATGTATAATTTTATTAGCATTAACCATTTTACTTTGGGTGTTTTATGAATAGGAATATTGATTTGGGTAAGTATTAAAAATTAATTTTTTATGTTTTAAATATGAATGTTTATGTTGATAATGTTTCAACCTTCTCAAATGAGTAATTAATTAGACTTAGTATATGATGGGTAAAGATCCTTATATCCCCTAGGTGCATTGCCTAGTCCCATAAAAAACTAGATTGGGTTTTGGCTGAGGCCAAACCCATTTATATAGATGTCTTGGAAGAAATCGTAGACAATATTATATGTCTACAAACAAGGTCTCAATTATATGTTTTAGACGACTGAAATTATGAATTATATAATTGTGAATTCTGTTAGTTATATTCATGGTGATTATTTAATTAGTAAAATATATATTGTTAAATTTCATGCTCATATGATTACTTATATAGAATTATTTGATCTGCATTAATTCTATGTATATTAGTCTCATATTATTTATAAAATGGAATATTATTTAGTTATTTCCATTTTCATATTTATTATGCATTATTTATTTATATATTCTTCTATATTCTTACCCTTACTAATCATCTGATCTCACCCCTTTCATTCGTTTTATTTTTTCCTTGTTTACGAGGAAGTGTTTTATTATGAATTTGTAGGGATATAGTTAGGGGAATAATTCTAGTGTCAAAAAAATACATTATGTATTTTCTGTTTAAATATTATTGTAAATTTCACTTATTTATCCAATTTACAAAAATAACTTAACCATTCGATCCTTTGGGATGTGTTTCCTTGTATCATTCGATAATGTAATAATTTAGACATTGGCTTTAGGTTACTGGGGTGTGGGTCTGAACAAAATTTCCCTTACATGTGTCCCTAAAAATATAGATTGGATTTTCTCAAAGGAAAATATATTATGTGATCCATAAATTTCATAAGGATGCTATACTGAATCTATGAAAGGCATTTATACCTAGAAACTAATAATTCTACTTTGAAAACTCAATTTTCCAAACCAAGTTCATTTTTAAAAAACTTTTACTTTAAAAAAACAAATTATAAATCCCATTAGCTTCCTCAAATAAACCATTTTATCAAAAATAGAAAACAAGGCTCAAATAATAAAATAAAAGAACCTAACATAACCTGATGAACACATCCACACGTGGAATAGACACTCACATAAGCATAAATACTATTATATAACTAAATATTGGAAGATAGAAATAAGCATAAAATATCTCTGTCAACCAAAGTTCTATCAACATGAACAAATAATATAAGAACTACCAAATCATAAGTAACATGCTCCATAGTCTCTAACTATAAGGGTTTAGTGTATCTTAAACAACAATAATGTTTTATTGGATTATGAAGTATGTATAATGTTTTGGAATATCCCACACTTTTCTAACTCAATCAGAATTCCATGGAGACAGTTAGTCCACATGAAACCAAATTTTATGCTCCCTCATTTTCCATCCTAAGTTCTCCTTAGTTTTCTTTGATTACAATATTTCTTTCTATGTAAAACACCCAAGACCCCATTTTATACTCAATGAAAAAAACAAGTACTACTTACATGTTCCATTATAAAATCCAAATCAATATGCTAAATTTAACATTATGAATAAAAAACCTTCCTCAATGGAAAATATTTTCATTTAAATAAGACAAATTCATTACTGTAATTCCCATATAAAAATCTCCACTTTATTCTACATAAAAACTACAATTTATCTTTTATCCTTTTAATTGAACGCATGGAGTGCATCAATACCAAATTCCTTTGAATATCCACATTGAATAAATAAATTGAAATAAAATTTCATAAATATCTAAATTCATGGATAATATATCACTAATAACTCAATATAGTGGGAATATAATCAAAACTAGTAGTGAGAAATCAAGATTCATTGTAAATCCATGGGAAAAAATACCATTAAAAAGAGACACCAACTGAAAACCAAAAAAAATATCTAATTTGACAAAACAACTAGAATCTATAAAGAGATGACCCCAAAAAACTATAGCATAATGAAATAATCATGTATCCCCATTGAAAACCATATTTTCTACTGAAATAGAATAAAATTCAAAATTCAATATATATGGAGAAACAATGAATTATAAGATGGAAATAATAAAAAATAAAGATAAAATTATGTTAACAAGAATGGAATTTCAAAATAAAGAAATATATATTGCAATAAAATTAGGAGATAAAATTATAGGTATAAGAAGAGGGTCTCATAGGAGTGGGGAGGGAAATGAGGGTGATACCCTTAAAAATAAACAGATATAAACCGAAAAATATACTTCTCTAAAAATCCTGGATATAATATATAGTTTGGAGGCATGGCTAGATAAACTCTATGAGAAACTGAAATATCATCAATATCCTCACTTAAAAGATATGTGGATCATAAATAATTTTACACATTTAAAAAATCCATGATGTAGACTTGTGAAATATCACATTCCCCCAAACACCATCATTTCATGGTTAGCCACATGTTTTGAAAATCCTCACATTGATTATAAATCAGGTCCTATTTCCTCATTATCTTAGATAACCTCCTAAAAATAAAAAAGGAAAATAATAAATATAAATATAAATAAAACATAAAAAAATTCAAGTAACCTAGTGAGTGTCAAAAACCACAAGGTTTATATCATATGGGTGCTTCTTCATATACCACCCCATAAGTATTCTTTAGAAACTATGATAGTTTGAGATATGGTGAAATGGGATTAAAATAAATAGGTTACATTGGGATACCACTTAAAACAGAAGTCTTCATAGGAGGCTGAATCCATGACAGTAGCTGAATGTTTAGGAGATTCCAGTAACTATGAAGTGGTGAATTTATAAATATTATAGGATCATGCTTGATTCTAGGTATTAGTCAATACTCACTCAATTTCATTAATTTTTTATAGTGTTACAAAGAATAAAATAATTAGAGGTCTCCATTGTATCCATGGATCATTTTATTTTGGGGAGGAATGAAGAGAAGTACTTTAGCAGCTAAGAAGAGGGGTAGTGAATGCTCATGATGTTTTTCGTACACCTGTAGCCTTGGTAGAGTGAAACGTCCAACTAATACAAAAATATTTAACCCATGGGTACTGTATAGTAATCTCTCTTTTTTCATTTTCAATGATTACTTTCTATAATTCCTTACACCAATTGATTTTTTTTCTATTTTTGAGCTTTCACATCTATCTGGGGAACCATCAGGGATGCCATAAGCTATAAAGGCTCCATATGTCCTTTTAGCATTTATTGAGAGAAACCACATAACTATCTATAGAATATGTATCTCTAGATCTTCATTTTTTTCTTAGGTATTAATTCAATAATCTTGATTCATTAATGGACCTTATTTTTATGGTGGGTTTATTGGCTCCTGCCATTATCATGAAGATGTAGTAAACTGAATATGTTGCAAAAAAATTTCTCAACCCTAATAATTTCCCTATTATTATACCAATGATAAGAAAATTCCTAGATTATGATTTTAAAAATGATAAAAATTGAATGATATCATAACAGTATCCATTCATGGAGAAAGCAAATGAGGTGATGTCAAATATAAAATAAGTGACAATACTTCCAGCATTAATGGAGGTAAAGAGTGATAAACCAATAATTTATCAGGATAAGGATTTAATTCATGATGTGAGGATACTAGTTGTTGTAAATACATCTAATTTAGTTGAATCTATCTCCTAGTACAATCCCACCTCCAATGAAATGGATGAATTGGGTTTATATGTTATTAAGGGGAACCACGTGGCCGGATATAGATCATGGTGAATAGTTGAATATTTTTTTAGCCAAAAATCATAGGGAGTGTTAGTGGTATTGATGAGATCTTTTCATCTTTTTAGGGTGAAAAATGGGATTGGTGAGGTCTATTATGATGTTCACCATGCCATTCCTTGATATGCTTGGTTAATCTATTTCTCCTAGAGTGGTTAAACTGGGATGGGTGATGGATGATAATGGACATAACTCAGCTCTTGTCTTCGGAGCCTCATTAAGGATCTTGGCGTCTATGGTTGCCTCCTCCACCCCTCCCCCACCGGCAGGGAGGGGTTGCTCTTAAAATCCATCGGGGAATCCTCCATCCCTTTCCCCATTTTCCAATCCTGATTTCCTTACACCATTCCCTAAAATCTACATCTGTCCTAAGGTCCCAGATATTCATGATGGATACCCTCTTCTCGAGCTTTCAACTTTAGAATTTACAGATGCTTCTGCTCTTATCTCCCATACCATGGTTGCTCAGTTCACCTCATAGTGCCCATTAGTTGATTTCTTCATTATATATGTCTTCAAATCATGGGGGCATTAGTAATGAGTGAATATCATACTCCATAATAATTTTCACATCAAGATTCAATTATGCTCCTCATAAGATCTGATCACCACATGGTCTGGGGTCCACGATCCTAAAATAGATACCTATTCCCTATTTTGAAATGTTATTTTGATCTTCAAATGAAGCAGTACACCCAGAAAATGATTTTTTTGGTAAATTTTCCTAAGCTTCATCCTCCCTTTTACAATCCTTCAATTATCTAAATGCTTGGTAACTTGGAAGGACACATTCTTTGTTTGGATTTGAGAACTACTCTAGTATATCACCCTATCTATCCACACATCTGTGCCTAAGTCGATGTGTCAAGATCTACAGTTGAATGGATTTGGATTTTAGTAGGGTAGAAGTTTCATTAGAAACTAGTGGTCTTTTAATCATGAAATTTTCTTTTTCATTGTTCTGATATCTTTGGTCACTTATCCCCAACATACTGGTGAGGTTAAGGGCATACCAATGTGGGGTTGACATCTGGGGTCGATGGCCCTCACCCAGGCTTGGTTGGGATTGTGGATGGGTATGTTGCTATTGAAGGTGGTCAATGGTTAGGGGTTATGAGAAATAACTCTCTTATTTATGGGACCATATTGGAAGATGTAATGGATCCCTATAACATGACTCTGTTTTCTCAGGTTAACACAAGATTCATTAACACTTTTCATTGACTGAAAGGTGATTTTGGTGTGTTATGCTCGTCTAAGGTTGTTGTTACACCTCTATGTGATCACGAGGTTTGGAATATTTAGAGTGATAAGGTAAAAAAGAATGTGGGACTAGAATAAGAAGGGATTGGGTAGGAATAGAGGGAGGTCCACCTAGAAGAATCATAGGCAATATAGATGGCTATAACAGATACAACCACTGAAGATTTGGTGACTGAGGTTTTCTACGAGGACCAAGACACTGGTGAGGATTCCCAGACACCTCAATGAATTTCAAATATATGGTTCATGGTTTTGAATAGGAAAACATTTCATAAAAGTCAAAAAGATCATGGATACTAGAATTTCTTATTCTGAGAAGGTTAATTCTGAGGGATCAATTTTGAATTCTCTAAACTAGTTTGTTGTTATTCGAGTAGAAAACTGCCATGCCAGTGAGGAATTGAAAGGGATGGAGATCATCCATAGAGAGGACCCCTGGTGGATGTGGAATATTCTCAATAATAAATAAATGATGATCTGGACTTCGCTTGGTCTGTGGCCCTGTTCATCGCAGAGGGTTATCTATGATTCGCTTCACGGAAGGAAAAAAACTTTTATTGAATCTGGTGGCTTAATTATAAAAAAAAAAAAAGGAACCACACAGGAAGGATTAATCCACCCTACCTTGGACTCATGTTACTAGATCCCAATGAAATGGTAAGATACCCCCAAAGTCCACTACATGTGTAGGTATGACCCCCCCCCCCAAGCAATTGTAAAGGTTTTGGAATGATTGAGAAGGTCGACACCTCCAATGAATTGGTGTCTGTAGGATTCATATCAATTTACCCTATCATTCCACTCAGTGATAAGGAGATGATGGACCCTGGGAAATATCATGATAAATTCTCCAATGAAGACACTTAGCGATAGATAGCCTATGTGTTGGAACACATGGATCTCCTTATAAACTCTAATTAAGAAATGGTAGAGGAACCTATGGATATTAAGGCATCCAAGAAGATGAAAATATTGATTCATGTGATAACTATGAAATACCAAAGGGGGTGTACTGATAATAATAGCCAAATTCTTCTAAAAGGATTCAATAAGGGGAAAATTAACATATAGAAATACATGGAACCTTAGGAAAACTTGTAGAATCAATATAAAGGAATTTTAAAGGAGTACCATGGCACATAGGTAAATTTTATTCCCTGAATAATTTTTACGGAGTTTTTTCCAATCAACTCAAGCTATTCTTTAATAAATCAGAAAATTAATTTGGTATTAAAACTAGTAAGCTATGATGGTTCTCACTTTCCACATAAAAGTGTTTGAAAATAAAAATTTATATTGAAGGGATAATGTTTTGAATATTTCATTCTTCCCAGTATGCATTTATTTTTTAGAGAATAAAAGCTATTCTGGTGGAAAAATATGGTATTTCTTGATAGGAAGAGGGATTACTCTAGTAATGGGTTGTCACTCTACTAATGAAGTTGGCATCCATCACTTGGAGGTTCACCCTGTGGTATATATGGATAAAATAACCCAGGAAATAATAAATGCAACTAAGTTTGAGAAATAGGGGTCTATAATATATGTATAAGAGGCTGAAGTTCATAACTGGGATGAGAAAGAGATAAAACAGATATCAGGGAAGGGAGAAGTCACTGAATTGTCATGATAGTGGCTATATAAACATAAATAGTAATTCACTTAAGTGAAACTACATGAGAAATCATTTTTATAATAAGGGATAGTCCCCTATATGTGGAATTGCTGCATATTTATTCAAACATGAAATAAATGTTTTCTTTTTTAAATTTCATGTGATTCAACTATTTATACTATGATATTAAGGGGTGTTTTGAAGGTGCTAGAATATGTTTATAAGAAGTTTATTTGGAATAAGAATGTGTGCCTCATGTTTTTCTTTTTTCATTTCATAACATGAAAGAAATTTTTTTAAAGTATATATTTATTTTGAAAATGAATAAGAAGGAAACAATGAGTCTTCCAAATAAAAATTTCAATAATAATATGTTTGGAATGGTTTTTCAACCTAATATATATGTTCTTAATTAAAAATTTTATATGATTGAGTTTTCTATGACAATAAAATCTTGTTTTGATATTACATTTTCTATGTTTCAAAAATAATTAGAATGATAAATCTCATCTATCAAGAATATATTTAAAGGGTATTTTATCTTTAGTTAATAATGGGAGGAGAATATTCAGTTGTATAATGTTCTATTTATGATGATATAAAAACTACAATATATGATGAATTTTATAATGATTTAATGATAAAATGTTTCACATTAAAAAATATAAAGTTTGTTAATGTTGTCAAACTAAAGAATGTGGTTGATGTTCTGTGATATGTTATTCGGGGAGGAAATCATATTAATATCATAAGGAAATTTCATGAGATTTGGTTCATGAGATGAACCGAGTGTATAGTGATTTTAATAATAATAAAATAGGAAAATTATCTAGATGAATGATTTGGTATAATGTTCATTAGTTCTAATAATTTATTTGATGATCATTGGATGGTACTTCTTCTAAAGAGTTCCACTAGATAAATTTTTTTATAATTTAACTAGATATATTTTATTTATTAAATTTTCTTTATAGATATAAAAATATGATGATGTTGAGATTTTTGTTAAATGCCTATATTATCATAGAAGAAAAGCATTATATATATTGAGTTTATAGGAAATTAAAATGTAAAATTTGGTGTCTGGTGTTTTCTATATGATTTAAGAGTGCTAGAGGATATTTGAGAATATTTTTTTGAAATTTATTTTCATGGGAGATTTGAAATAAATGTTTTCATTTAGTTTGAAAATAAATATTTTTCCACCATTACCCCTTGAAAACATATATATGATGATGTGTATGAATAAAATCAAACTATACAATTTTTACACATATAAATAGCTGAAGTTATTCAAAATTAATTTTAGAATAAAAAACATATGAATATCATATAGCCAATATCATACCAGGGAAAGTACAAAATGAAAAAGTAACTTTTTCTAAGAATATGTTTCTATCAAACATACAATTTGTGATTATAGGCCCCATGAAAATTTATGTATACAATGATTTATAATAGTATGAATTAAAAAATTGTGTGAATAGGTGATTTGGTGGAATGATCATTAGAATTATGTATCTATATTCAGAAGGCACTGGACATAGTTTTCTATATATCCATCTGAATTGATAAAACATATGAATAGTTAAAGGAACAATGTTTTATACAGAGGTCCAAGGAGACTTTTTTTACCTAATACGAGGTAATAATATGAAGAAGAAGTCATTCAAATAAGTGAATGCATGAATAACGTATAAGAAGAACAATAAAATATATATTTATTTTTATTTGTGAAGGATTCTAACATTTTTTTAAGAAAAACATTTTTATAATATATATATATATATATTCATAGTTAACATGGAATATTGATTGATTATAAGGTGACATAATTTTAATGATTTTATATTTACAATGTGACAACATAAATAGAACTACTTTCTAGTGTATTGTGTTGTATTGGACTATTTAAAATCCTAGAAACAGACTAGATACCCTTATAGAATCATGAACCATGTAAATAATTTTGATCCAAAGGTTTTTATTGTGATATTTTTTTTAGTAAAGTCATATATCTTTAACATAAGGTAAATTTTGTTTTAATATGAATGAAAAACATAATATGAAAAGATAACTAATTCATCCCATCCACTATCTATGATCACATAGATCCAGTTAGAACCTTTCAAAATCATTCCTCACATTTTGATTAATTTAAAAAACACTAATACCATGTGATCAATCCTAACTATGAGAAACATGATATGAAAAGAAGGCAATTCAATCATGAAAATGTGTGGGATAGGGGTTTGAGGGTCGGGGTTAAAATTCAAATTATCCACTTTGGTAGCACATGGGGATTTTTGATATTGTTTTTTCTTGTTGAAATGGATTGATTATCATATATATGTAAATAATTCATGAGGTTGATAAACCATGTGTGTCATAATTACAATTTATGAAAGGAAATATAGAGAGGTATATCATGACTATGAGAGCCAATACTCTTGGATAGAGTTTTAAGATAGGTTCAGGATGAATATTGGACTCATTCATAACATGGGTTCCAATAATGTAGTGTTAATGTTTTCTATTCTAGGATGTGTACCATTGATAGGTGGTGACTCTTAAGAATAATGATATATCATATTTGGGGATCCTATTCAAGGATTATGAAAAAATGTTCCTTTCATGAATGTGTCACGGATGGGATGTGGGCCATCAGATCATTGTGCTATCATCAGAGGAGATCCTGTTTAGACATGAAAATGAATTGTAATCAACATAAGGGGACACCATATGTGCATATTGAATAATAGGTTTCTAAAGAATAGTATATTTACTCTTAGGGTCATGAAATAATTTATTATACTTTTCGATAGGGAGTACCAAACATTAAAAAGGCATGTCGTCCATTTGGGAATATGAATATTCCACCCTGGTGGGAGATATGAAAATGATATTTTATCATTTTATATGTAGGAGATGAAGGGTAATACATGTGGTTTCATTTTTTATTCTAAAATAACATTAATAAAATATCTAATGTTTATTTTTATATAGAAATGACTATAGGGGAGTTCTATTAAAGTGTTTATTACCATGAAAAAGGGAGTTTTAATAGTTTAAATTCAGGGGGCCTAGACCTGAAAAAATTTCATTTATGGTCATGAATCTTTGAACAATGTTTCATTGTATAAAACCATATATAAATGATTGAAGTGGAAATGATGTTGAAATTTTTGAAATACATCATTACAATCAAATTACCTGAATTTGGTGTTCAAATTCCAAGGGATATAACATTAATGAATACTACAGGATGTTTACAGCCATGATTCATATAGGAATGATATTCGATACAGATCTGGGTCATTCTTATAAGAAGGGGAAATTTTTAAATGTGAATGAATAAAAAATTTAGATTAGGGTGGGCCTAACCATCAGTGAATAATCATGAAAACAAATCATATAGATCTATCTCACATGTAGAGGTAGGTTCATAATCCTAGAGTTGGGCTAGGTTGGGGGATCAACATGAGTTTTCTGAGAATACTAATTCTGATATACGACAAAGTTGGAATATGTAGATGGGTCTAGGTATATGTAAAAATGTCCTTATATATACGTTTAAATAATAATTATGATATACAGAGTTATTTAGTGGGAATAATATATGTTTGACACCAAAAGAGGGGTGTGGATAAAGTCTAATTCCACACAACGGTCATCCTCTCGAATGAGGACAAAGATATCCTGTCGTTTTACTATAATAAATTTGGAATAAAAGATTCCATTTAACATCATATTAAAGGGATTCTAAATTGAAAATTTAATATCATATCATGAATATGAAACAGTGGGTAGTGTAATCCTGATAATCAGTAAGACAACTGAAAACAATTTATACTATACGATTCATGATCATTGTGAGAAACAACGGGATATTTTGCGCTACTTATTTCCAATGAATTAATCAATACGAAAAATCTGTCAGGGATTGAATGGGGTTCCAAAACTGGGGGAACCCATGAAATGGGATGATCAATTTGGAAGGATTCTCTTTGGATAGTCAATCTATCCAATATGAAAAAATATATTATAAGGAAACACATATGCTGTTTAGACTTGTCTTGTGTGAAGGGATCGGGTTAGAGGTAAGTAATGCATTTAATAACTAGGGTTACAATGGTATAATGAATAGTTTGATGAATAAGTTTTACAATATTCAAAATATATATTCTACTAACATATAATTTGTAATGGTGGTGAATAAATACATGTTGACCACAAAATATATCTATGAATTTTCAGGCCCACTATATTGATTTAATGAATTGTCATGAATTAATAAAATGGAATAGAATTGGACTTTTTTGTGATGTAATGTCACCTAAATGAAACACAATTGTAAATAATTGGTTGGTGGAGAAAATAATACTCTAGTGATAAAAAGTGCGGAGATAAAGGAATGTAATGAAATAGAATTTTGATCACCCAACAGGTATAGTGCCAAGAATTTGATCTATCAACATTTTTCTCCCATATTTATATATATATATATTACCAAATCCATGAAACACAATGGAATTAATTCTAATGTCTATTATGGGGGAATATTTTGGTGTATAAAGTTATAGAGTGTAATTTCAATTAGCTGATACCATGGTGTTATACCAATTTAAGGTCATATGGCTTAGACCAATGTGGGGATAGTCTAAATGGATTATAGAAAAAACAGAACCTAACATTGATTAAGATCCCAATGAAAATATAACTGAACTAAATGGATGGTGGTAGAATTCATTTTATAGTGATTATAAATGGACCAAAATGTGCCAATATTTCTACTAAAATGAGTGAAAGAAACCTTTTGTGTTGTTTGGGGACCAACACTGGTGAAAATAGTGTACAGTGGTGGATGTAATTTAGGGTCAGGATGTTTGAACTAAATGTTCTTTTTTTCTAAATAGAAGAGGTGGGGGAAATTATTGTGAATTAAAAACTCTTTTCCATTATAATCAACCCTATAAAGATGTACACATTTTTTCATTCGACGGTTCATTTAATGAAGGGGTTTTCCTTTTTTGATTATTCATGAATGACCATAGTCATGTAGCATAACTCAATATTATAATAACTTGATATTTTGTAGTATAATGTTAAAAAACTAAAAAATCAGTGGATATATATTCTCTTGAATTTTTCTTCATATGCAAGTCTAGCGAGCATAGACTTGATTTTATAATGGATAAACATGAATACCCCCAAATATTAAGAATATTCAATTTGTGTCCAAACAAATTCACATGTAATAAAATTGGATGACATAGTTATTAGAGGCATGAAATTGGATCAGTTTTCCCATTGTGGGGTTTTATCATGATAAGGATTTATGCCTCTTTCCTCATGAGTTCTATAGTCACTTTATCAATAAAATTTAAAACTTTGGTTTATGTTTAAAAATAGGAAATAAGTTGTTTACTATGTTTTAATGTCATATATAATTAACTATATAAAGCAATAAGTATGAGTTTATGGACCTCAAACCATAGGTGAGGTATTCTATAAAGAAACGGGGAAGAAAAAAACCCATCATGAATTAAAAATATCATGTTTTAATTATAAAAATATTGATGGAATAATGTATATGACTTAGGTTCATGAAAATTAAATTAAAGGTGTGGTTATCTACCTGAATGGGTGAAGAAATATGACATTGTTGAGGAATTCCTTTACCTATAGAGGGAACTATTGGGTTGGAAATAACATGTAGTATAATGTAATGATGCTTATAGCTAAAGTGTAGAAGGATTATATGGTTTTATATTTCAGATAAATTATATCAGGATGAAACACTTCCCAAATGTATAGTAGAGAGATAAGATAATTTGATGACATACTGGTTGTCAAATCAAGGTGTGGTTGTTGGGAGAATTGTCAATGGGCCAATGATAAGAGATCAATTTGACACTATATAACATGTTATATGATAATCTTACCAAATTTAATTCTAAAATTTTTTGTTGTTAGAATTCAACAATTGAAGGAGTAAAATATTTCTATATGGATATGACTCACACACATAATAGGGGTATGGATGAAATGAGTGTTCTAGAGAAAAGGTAGGGAAAAGTCCGAAAATAGATTAGTTAAAGTGCCACTATCAAGAGGATAAGAAGAAGGGGGAAAACACTTGTAATTGATTAGAATGATATATCAGTGAAAGTGTGATTATTAAGAGGATTGGAAGAAGAGGGAAAACACTTGTAATTGATTAGAATGATATATCTCAGTATTAATATGTATCAAAAAGGTTACGAATCAAGACACACCTAGTACAAGAAGGTGTTGTGGAAGGAATCTATCACTATAAAGGGTAATTATATCAGGAGTGGATTAGGAATGACATGATTTTTAAAGTCATGTGATTGTAACTATGTTGGGAAATTTAATGTCTTGTGGTAAGGGAATAGTCCTAAAAATTAAATGATATATATAAATAATGGAAAGTGTGGTGAGGTAAATTGTGAACCACGAAAATTAAAAATAAGCATTATATAAATAGAAATCTAAAGGTCCTAAAGCTATATAAAAAATATAAGATAGCGATATAGAAGTTTTATGAGCATTATGCTTTGACTAGTGGGGATTTCTCTAATACAACATCTGGTGAGGGTTAAAAAAATATGAATTTAGGCCTCAATTCTTATTTAGATAGCCTCCAAAAGGGTATAAGGAAGTTTAACATTTTTTATTTCATATAGGTGTTACTAAAATTTTACCCCTAGTCTACACAAATTGTGACTTATCCATGTAGTGAAATAATACCGAAAACTCATAATCTCATGTGGTACATTCTTGGTGTCTGAACCCCAGTTTAGAAGATGTATACCCATTTCACCAAAGCGAACATGATATGGGTGGTATGGTTGGTTTAATAATGACATATGTAATTTTATAAGAGACTGAATAATATAGAAGCCAATTTTTGAATGAGTTTGTAAGATATGCATTATTGACCACTGTATACAAATTCAAAAATAAGTTACAGATGGCCCCCGTAAATTTAGTTATAAAAGAAGAGGAAGTAACGGATGTAAATCATAAATTCTTAAATTATCATATTTAAGGGGATTGATAAGTGGGTTGAGTTTTTTATTCACTATATATTCAAAATTTTGTTTTTATTATGAGAATATCAATAATGGGGAATGAAAAATTATGGTCAACCACTGACCTTGTATTAAAAAAAGGGACTTTTAGTGTTGTTAGAAAAATTCTTCCATGATGTGTACCCTATATAGGAGGTGGTACTTCAAAGTTATATACTATCCCAACAGGGGACTAACTTCGAAATTTTAGGATGATGTGGATCCAAATAGTGGAATAACTGGGGTGTAAATCATAGTTCTAAAGTATTATTGGGTTGACTTTATTCGAAAACTATTTCACCTCTGTGAGAAGAATGCATAATAAGGTGTATTAATACAAGATATGTTAAAACTGTTCTCTTAATAGGCGAAAAATATCAATGTTATATGAAGATATAAAACCAAATTTTGGGGCTCTACTCACTATGATAGGTTGAGGAAAATAATATTATAATGGTGTTTGGGATTCAGATTTGAGAACTATAAATCAATATATTTTTAATGATATGGGAAACACGAAAGATAGTTGTGATTTATAGAGTGGTAGGATATATGTAAAAAGTGATCACAATTTCCTCTTAAGTTAATATGATAAGATGGTTTTATATTTTCAAAATCATAAAAAAATTCAATAGCTATGTCCTTTAAGGTAATCTATCCAGGGATGAAGATGTTGTAGTTTAAAACCTTATAGAATGGAAATTGTTTAAATAGTTTTATTTCATATGTTTTGAATGATATTCAATATATTTTAAAAATATAAATTTATATCCTACAATATAGTACCATTCCAATCAGTTTTATGTCATGTGTAATAGACATTAGTGTCATGTAGATTAATGTTGTATGACATGTAACATAATAACATGTTGTTAATAGAACTATATTCCACACATTTAATTTTTTAGTTTAGCATCTCAAAATAAGTATTTTGTAATTATTGATTTACATCATATGGTGATGAGAGAGTGATATACTATTTAGAATCATGTATATAGGATAAATACCATTATGAAGACGATGCAATGTACTTTTTAGGAACTTTTCATTAGTATATGGTGTAATGAAATCCACGTGTATGGTGATCAATAAAAATTAAACAATAGACTATACATTGTGAATAATCAATGGAATATACCAATTAGGATCCATATCTAGCGGTTTACATCGACAAATATTTAGTATGCCTATATTTCATCAATAATTCACCATAGAGAAAGGTTCATAAGTGAACATTCTTATTAGTTATTATTTTCCAAGGTACTAAAAGACCTCGAGGATGTTGATTTTACAAATCTTATTCTAATAAAAGGTTACCATATTATATAGAATTATTTGTAATATTCTCTCTTGATTAAATTGATTGTATATATTTTTTTCAAGTCAATGTATTTGAATCTAAATGGGTAACCATACATTTATCAAATATATCAAAGATTAAGTACCAACCGTTGTTGAAGTATCTGTCATCATTTTAAATTATCATATTGAATTGGAGTGAATATTTGTAAATTAATAATATTTATAGTAAATTAAAATATATAATTTTATAGAAAGTGTCTTTTTAAATGCCTATATTTACTCCTTTATTGACGCTTTATACAAGGATGTATAGGTCGAATGACTATTTCAATTCTCATATATCTTTTTTTTCTCAAAATAATGAAAGATTGTACCATTATCTATGATGACGGTGTGTGGGTCCCAAATTGATTGATGGAATTGGATTTCATGAAAAATATAATGGATATGGTATTGAAATCTTTGAGGGGAATGGAAATAACCCGCTTTGAAATCAATTTGGTGACTTAAATGATAAACCTACATAGTCATATTGTCAAAGGAAGGGAGAGACACATGAAATCATATACCAAATTAAATATAGTCCATTAATATTTGGTGGGATAATGATACATTGGTGGTAGATGAAATTTTTTTGTATGGATGTATCATTAATGACATTTTTAAAAAATATCATTATGTAAAAAAACTATTTTATGAAAAATTATCCACCTCTCTATATCTAATATGAGAGTTTCAATCATGAAATTTTTCCCCACATGACAGAACATGGAAATATTGTAGAACATAATATTTTATTATATGAAATCGAGGTCAAATTTATAAAAATTGTGATGGAAGAGGAACACCTCTATGCTGGTGTCATTATAAAGGACAAAATTTACCACATGCTGGAAAATTTCCTCTTAGTCAACATAGTTGGGTGGAACAATTACATTATAGAGATACTCATTTAAAAGGTTATCATACACAAATAATTATTCTATCATGAGATAATTAATGTCTCCAAATTAACAAGAAGTGAAAGTGAGTAGATTATCATCTAGGTTCACTTTATCTAGAGTGAAAGCGGTGATCACTTTCTTGTGCACCAAATGTATGATAAAGTCATCTAGTACCAGTTCAACGAGTGATATGAAAAATATTTTCAATGAATTAGTTCATTCTATTAGGTACCATGTGACTTGATTAATGATATTATTTTACAAAATTCATATTTCAACTCATGGATATACTTGATCAAGGGAATGATCCTGTTCTTCATGATCTGTTGTCACCGTTAATTCTTTTTATGACGAACTAAAAATGTCGATTCACATGAAAATGATGAACCATTGTGTTTATGTTTAATTAAAAACATTTTTTTTTGGATTGGTACTTACTCAAAATATTGGTACATAATCCTGATGAATGGAATAATAATATAAAATAATGGCCTTTTGTTGAGTTTGTAATAAAACTCAAATGAAAACTCTATTGATATTTGGGTTTCAGTGTTTTATCTCCATTAGAATCATAGAGACATGATCAAAATAGGTTTTAGTACTTATTTTTTAAAATGAATGAAAGGATAACCAAATATAAGAATCTAATATCCTTGGGAAACTCCTAAGAGGTTGGTGTTCAGCCCAAAAATCTACGTGTCTTTGACTCGTGAAATAATTCAATGTGATGAACCAAATATAAAACTATTAAAGGATCATTAACCAAAGGTAAAATAAATTGATGAAGATTTTATGGTTGAGGATACAATTTAGTGGCTTGATATGGTAGATCAATCAGGCCACATGATGAAAAGGTAGTGACATTGATTTTTAATAGTGATGTTTAAGGAAATAAAGTTTTTATCAACATGAGAATATATTCTTATAGTGTAAATGAAGATGTGACTGATATAATACAAAATATATTATTTAACCTCACTATTCCTTTGAGCAAGTAATGTTCTAATGTATTTCTTTGATGTATTCAGATAAACGGAAAAGGACTCCCTAGAAGGGATGGAATCAGAATCAGAGGACTCAATTAATACATTTTAATGTCATTGAACATGAACCAAAATTATTCATCATACTAATAATTTGTTCCATTTCATATTAGATTTGAAATGCGGTTACATAGGCTTTTAGATTGTAAAGAAAAACTTTTTTTAGGTATGGTTGGTTTGATGGCCATAGATTTATTTTATATTTAATAGTGGATGTATTCTATTGATGGTCATGATATTCTTAGTGTATATATTGATGGATTTGTATTAGATTAAGAATATATGATATTGTTTATAAAAAAAATACACACTTTTTGGGGACCATCGTATGTTGGTGAGTGTGTATAATGTAAAACCCCTTTAGAATATTTTTTTGAAGTATTGGAATTTGTGGGATATGATCCCCAACTCAATAATATAACACACCACCACTATTCCGAGGATAGTCTTGATGATTTAATGCATGGCCTAATTGTACTTATCCAAGGTGTTTATTAAGATGAAGGGAATCACTATGTAGAAATTTGTTTCTTAAGGTTATCTAATTTTTTATTGTTCTTATAATTTCTGATTAATCTAGATTTTATTATAACCAGAGTAGATATCTATGAAGGAATGTTCCATTAAACTATTTTTTTCATAAACCATCCTACTCTATAACTTGGATGGTGTAGTATTCCTTTGTAAAATGGTGTATGAGGACCCATAGCTAATAAAACTATTACATATATCTTCTTTTTCATTATTGTGATGATTTTTCAATTCAAATGGTGTACTGATATTCCCTCATGATGTTATATTCAATCATCTAATCATCTTGAGACTTAACCATAGAACCATGGGAGGCAGGCATCTTTCTAGGTTCCAATTTTAAAATATGGTGGAAAGAATGAATGGAAAGATATAGGTGACAATCTAGGGATCAATCCCAAGAATCTCACTATAGTTATTGTAAAATAATGCATAGTTCATTTCATGAATTCAATAAATTAATTTTTATAATAAGGAGACATAATGATACTAATCAACATTGTCCCTAGATCATTCAAGGTTCCAAGGGTCACCTATTTCATGTCATCGATGATGGTGTTGGATCATTCACTAAAATAAGTAGGAGCTTAATTGAATCCCCAATCATTAGCAACAGTAAAACCATGTGGTGGGGAAAAATACTTATTTACACGAGACTCTATCATGGCATCATTGTCCTATACTGGGGAAGAATTTTTAGTACAAGATCCATTTAAATAAAGATCTATTGATACAATGAAAACAAATGTAAATAATCTCAATATGGGAATAATTCTCTAGCGGGTTTCAATGTTGATATCAATTTAATGTGACTTGGTTCACTGTAAACAGGTTAATGCCTCTCTCTAAAAATCCTAGTAGTCGCACCAATTTTTTCTAAGAGTAAAGATCATACATTATGAAACAATTGGTTCATTGATCTCTACAAGAACATTACCTTTAAGGATGATGTTGTGATTTTAAACCCATCATTATTTTTTAGAAAAATGATATTTTCCTCATAGTCTAGAATTGTTCCATAAAAATTATCTATGGGTATAAAAAAATTAACTTCAAATCATATTAATGTTCTATCAAAGTATGTGTCGAAACATTATAAGTATTAAAATTCTCATTCCCATTTATCTAGTGTTAGATTCTCTACCACATGTGATAACCAATATCAAGATAGCCGGACTCACATTAGTTATAGTGGTGCAATCACTAAAGACACTCATAATCTTCCATTCCTAGAGTATGTGTGGAATTGGTGATATCATGTGGGGAAAAATAATGGAAAGTGGTTCCAATGTGTTTCCAATAAAGCATTCAATGTAATTTCATGTGAGTCGACAAAGAACTATATATTTGATTCCAAATACGCAAACTAGTTCATCAAATGAATAATTATATAAATATTCTACTATCATTCTTCATATATATGGATTTTCATGTTGGTTGGTGGTAGATAACCCATTTTATACCCATGATTATTGACCAACTGAGTTGGAATGATAATAAAACTAAATCTATTATCCCATAAACAACACCAAGATTCTCAACAATTTTTATTTTCTTTGATATAGAGGTGTGGATGTTCCCATGAACGATACCACCTTCATATTAACTAGTGAATTACATAAAACTGTGGTAGTATAATTTTTTATCCCCTTAAGCATGGTAGACCTCAGTATGAAATATTTCAATTTTAAAAATATAGGGGTGTTTCATAGCCTTAATAATGTTCTAATGAATATTAATTGAATTCAATGCATTCTAAGGATTAATATCTCATCCAAAATATAGGAATGATGTACGAGAACATCATACATCTTTTACTGGGGCATGTGTATACCCCTAATATTCCACATTTCATCTAAAATTAGGGAGGGTCAAAAAAATTAATGATGAAGGTTCCTATATGGAATCTATTTATGTCCTCTATTGAATGGATAATTCTGTCAGAGCTATTGAGTCTTATGGCTGTGAAAATGTGTCAACAAATAGATTGGCCACGAAGGCACAATAGATGATTCATCATCTTGTGGTGGAAAATGTTTAGACATCTATTGTAGTTGTATTTTAGTCTCAATAGTGTGCACAAAATTTTCATGGATGAAGCTTTTGATAATGTTATTTCTAGAGGTATTATTTCTCAATTGTAGAGTGTTTTATAGAGGTTTGAGGGGGAGAAAACATTAATGCATATTCCTTGAGATCTCCAAAATGAACCAGAAAATTCATGAATTTTATGGAGATGTACTCCATGTATTCTTTATGATGTCTTACAGGGTCAGAATATTCATGTTATATCCTCCAAATACATAGGGAATGAAGTCCATAAGGGTAAACACTATCTTCAGTCCTAGCAAGTATTCCTTAAAGTCTTTGTGATACTAGTTCAGGTTTATTCGAGCCATATTGGTATTCTAAGATAGTGATATAACTAGAGGAGTAGTGCTAACTATATGGGGTCTACTTGATTCATTAATGTATAGATGACTCGGTGGGATAAAAATATCAACCTTCATGCTATAAAATCACTGATTTTTTTATCATATGTAAGAGATTTACCACCTCTACCATATATCTTCATCATCATAGAGGGTTTTAGAGACACATTTGACAGATTCTAAAGTGTTAACATATTACATAGTTCCATAATATATCATATCCCTAGGTTATATATGGAATAAGAACAAAATTATATAATAGTGTGATAATGAATATGTTTAAGGGGAAGTAGTTTGGAATATTCTCTAACTCAACCACTCAATGATTCTTGATTTTCCAATATTTTATCACATTTATCTCTAGGGAAAATATGAAAAATTCTTGGACATATAAATAATTTAAAAAATATAACATGTCCATCCATTATAAAAAAGAAATTATAGGTGCATAACCCATATAGGTTCCCCATGAAGAATCTACATTATGTGGTTGTGAAAATCCTAGAATGTTTAGTGGAGTTGGTTGGATATGGTGTAGTTGAAAAGACATATTATATTTAAGGATTTTTTTCCTATTAGTTTTGGCCAATATAGCGGGGGTAATGGGTGAGACCATTTAATGGACCACTGCATGGCTACCTCAAGATAAAAATATCTCTGGGTGAATTCCCGAAACACACCATGATATATTAGAGAGATAAATTTTTGGGAACAACTCATCCTATACATTCTCCAACCCATGTAACAAAAAAAATTCCATGGGATCCTTCGTATCGAGGGAATAAATCAATACATCCAAATAAAAAAAATTGGAGACTATCTCATTTGTAAAATTACTTATACCTATAAAAAGTAATGAAATGCATCATACACAAGGTGTAGTTGAGCTGGTATAGTAATATGTGTAGAAGATCCTCCCATATGGTTATGGAACATAGATAATGATACTTTAACCATGTAATTGAAGGTAATTTAAGTGTCTGGAAATTGAAATAGAGATAAGTTACCAATTTTTTCATTCTGGTTTCCAACATTAGTCCACACTTTGTAGAAAATTTGGAAAAGGTGTTGTTTTGGATCACATGTGTTATTAAAGGATGTGATTTTTTTGATGAAAATATATAATGTTAGAGGTGTATGATCCACCCATACTGGGTACAACATTATTTAAGAAACATCATAAATTACAATGACTCATTGACTTTGAGGCATGAAATGTGATAACTGATCACATCTTTATTGTGCCTTTAACATGCATCTTCCCTTGAATGGGGGTATGAAAAGTTATATAGGGAGGCCATGAAAAAATGTTTGATAGTTATTTTGATCCCTAGAAGGGAAAATAATGGTAATATGGGGCTATCTTATGAGGGTCAATAATCAATAAATTCTATCATAGTAGGATGAAATGAGCCATATTCCTTGGACCTGGTGGAATAAAAACGTGTTAATATTTTTCAAGATTACATAGTTATTTTTATGGAGTAATATTAATTATCCCTTCACTAAACTATATAATATCATTGAAGATCAACACTGAGATTATTATAACTTTTGTGGTCCTAGGGTAGAGACATAATCATTTCATTTTCATTGGTTCTATGTTTCATCTATAGAACAATTGAACTCTCAACTACTCATTTTACATTATCATGGTTTTGGAAGGTTTTTGGGTGTTCAACAGTTGGTCATTTTTCCCATAACTGAATTATAATAATGGGTACGAACACCAGTTGTGGGGTAAAAAGTTGGTCGTTGGGGGATTTATCATTATTATAATCCAAGAGAAAATTTTAGTGTGGAACATTACCCCTAGTACATGATGTACACATGGGGGTATGACACTTTTAAAATATTACATGAATCTTAGGATATTTTCAATGTAGGCTTATTGGAATCTCTAAGAGTGCCTATATGATTCGAGGAACTAGGATACTAAAAAATCAAGAAGGATATACTTTCTACTCTATTTTTCATGGGCCAAAAAATTCTAGGGTATTTTATGGTAGGGAATCTTACTACCATGAATATTGATGAATATCACTAAAAGATTCATATTAAGTAATAATATGTAATTTTATGTGAGTTTCTTAGGGGTGGAGAAGTTAAAGGTTTTCGATGGCCAAAACATGACCGATACCTATTGAATGGATGAGGTCGCCACCAAACTATTATCTACCATTTACAAATCAAGAGGATTCTCCTCCTCTTGATCACACTAAAATTTAATATGATATATTTGGGTATCCAAATGAAATTGATATTTTTTCTTACTCTACATTATTTTGGTGTATGGGAAATAAGTCATTTAATAAATAATTTCTTTTTGGAAGTAATTTTACTACATTAGTTTTTTAATTTTAATCTCCATGTAAATATAAAATTGTAATGTCCTAGAAATTCTGTATATTTTTTTTAATTATATGGAATTATTTCGAAATTGCGAAATCAGAATAAACGTGATTCTGAGGCCCGGAGTGTGCGAAATGGTCCGTCGAAGTTTTGTTAAACATTAAATAGTGTGCTTATCAGTTTTCCTAAAAATGTAGAATAACTCTTACAGGGTTTCCCAGATTACAATTCCAAGTGCACGGTTGCATTCAGGTTGGCGGTTTTACCCTAGGTGGGAGATAACATTAGTCAGTGCAAGGCTCTTCTGAGAAAAACCAAAATATAGCATAACCATAAATAAAATAATTAAATAAATTATTTTATTTTTCTAATTATTATAACTCACAAATGGTAACTCAGATTAAAAATCATAGACCTCCACTGAACTCATGAGGGTATGATTTCTTTAGGTAGATACATACATTAGCCGGCACAGGCCACCTGTGAAATTTAGTTTTTTCCCATAAATAAAATATTTAAGTGAAAGTTATTTTATTATAAAATATATAGCATTTAAATGGTAACATGTATTGGAAATATGAGAGTACCATTAAGTTCTTTGGGGATTTTTTCACTTAAGAAGAGCCTAACCTTGACCGGTGTGGGTTGAGGGTGACTGTTATATGTTTTCCGAACATTTTTTCGGGTACGTTCAGTAAACCCGCAAATGACATTTTCTGACTTTTGAACTCGTGCTCTGATTAAAAATATTAGAGCGCCATTGAATCCGAAGTTCCAAGATTCACTTAAGGGAGGCTTTACTTTGACCGTAGTAGGTCCATCGAAGAAGCTATTTTTTGTGAATTTTAAAAGGAAAGGAAGTAAAATAATCTCATTATTTTATTACTTTTCATCAAAAGACAAGCGACTCTATGTGAAACATCAAGCCCATGGTGTGAAGAGGCACTGTGTGACCCGTAATGCCCACGGTACCCATTAGGGATGAGTACCACAACAATTCTAGTTTAGTGGGAAGCTGATCTGTGAGAACAAACATGCCCACTGTACTCGATAGGGGAGGAGTTCTCCAGCTACTGAGGAGTTTGAGTTTTTTTATTGATGATGCTAAGGTTACTAACATAGAATATACCATATGGTGACTTTAGTTGATATCAAGATGTAGTGAGTGGCTTGAGGAGCTGTTCTCCAAAGAAGACTACATATGGAACCCTACGGTTGGCTGAGACCTGAAGACTGCTTAATAATTGGCCCATGGGGAAGCAACTCTGTGTGACCCAGTAGGTCCATGGTGGGGAGCAGCTCTATGTGACTTGGCTGGCCCATGATACTGTGTAGGATTAGTACCTCAGTTTGGCCATGGTTGGAAGTGGCTCTGTGTGACCCGGCATTCCCATGGTGGGAAGCGGCTTTGTTTGACACGGCATGCCCATGGTACACATTATATATGGGTACCACAACTAGTAAAGGTTAGTGGGAAGTGTCTCTGTTAACCCAGCATGCCCATTTTACTCGATAGAGAAGGAGTTCTCTAGTAGCAGAGGAGTTCAATGATCTGATAACCCTTTTATCATTGACCTAAAGTGATACCTGGTGTGAGATGACTCTTGTTGTGTACTTTTACCTTAGTGGTGTACCTGTGTGGTACTTCTACCTATGTGGTGTTACGTGTGTGGTACTTCTACCATCATGGTGTTACCGTTGTGGCATTCATTCATCATGTATGAGATGAGTATATCTTGATAACTTAGCTATATGTATGGGAATATACCTAAGTAGATTTGATTTCTAGCTATGTGGTATTTATTTTGTGGACCTTTATGAGACCTACGGGGTTCTCGGGATCCCTAATGAGTATCGTCATACTCACCCCTGCACGAGATTCTCCCACACCCTGTTATGTCTTGTGAAAACAACGAGCAGCAGAGCTGAGTCTAGAGAGATCCAAGACCTGGTGGCACACAGAGCAGATGAGATGATGTGGAGTTCTATTGAGACGATATGTACCTACCCTTTAGGTAGGATCCTTGATGGACAATTCGGGAGATACTTTTACTTTATGTTGTATCTATACTTTCGAGTTGTACATGTACTTTATAGTTGGGCTTGTATTTCTAGCCACTTTACTTCCAGCACTCTTTTTTCTATAGCATTTTTCATTGTGGTTTCTCCTTATTGTGTTCTTGGGTCGTATGTTTGTAAATGTTTATTGGTAATGCCTTCCCATTTATGGATAGGCCTTTCGAGTTCTAGTCACCAGTCCCTAGCCATTGTAATGTGGGCTTGGGGGTAGTCACGGAACAGGCCCCAGTGGACGGGTCATGACAAAGTGGTATCATAGGAGTTAGTTTATACTAAAGAACATGAACTATGATATTTCTTCTAAAGAAATAGTATTAAGTGTTATGAGTGTGGTTTTCAGTTTGGGGAGTCTAGTGTTGGTGTGGCGGCTGACATATCCAAACACCAGGAACCTGAATTCTGATTTCTGACTCAACACACGAAAACAGTAATTAGGGGTGTTTTTAAAAAAAATCCTTTTTATTTTTTGGAGTCAGCTAACCATGTAAAACCTAGTGACCATGGAACATCTTTTCTTTATCATGATTCGACCACAAATACAACAACCCATGTTTCTCAAGAGAGTGCACAATGATGTCCCACCAAGCAATGAGCCTCCGGTGTAGGGCCCTCTTACTACGTTGGCACCTTCTGGTGGTTCACCTGTAGCACCACCACCCATTAGGCAGCACTTACAACCGGTGGTACCAGTAGGGGACACATTTAGGATTTGTGCCTTACAAAATTTTCAACATCAGATACCCCTCATGTTCCGAGGGGAGCTCGACTCACAGTTTGCTGAGGACAGGCTTGCGGAGGTTTCTGAGAGTTCTCAAGAGCTTCTACAGCTTCTTCAGGATGACTTGTCAGTAATAGAGTATTCATTGATGTGTACTGACAATTCCTAGTACTCAATGAATATGATACGATCAGTGCTTCCGGGCTCACACTTTCGAGCGCGGACTATTTAAGGATGTCCAAGCCAACACAATTCCTCTATGCATTCCTACCATTGTTAGGGTTCTAG
This sequence comes from Viscum album, assembly GCA_963277665.1. NCBI lineage: Eukaryota > Viridiplantae > Streptophyta > Magnoliopsida > Santalales > Viscaceae > Viscum > Viscum album. Next base: position 1,002,483,380 of record OY728135.1, read on the forward strand.
AGAGAACCTTTGCAGTTGAATGTTTTTTGGCTAAGCAGATACAACCGTTGAATGTTTGTAGTGGGAAATTAGGAAACTAGCGCTAGTCATAGAGACTTGGGCATGTAAAAATGTTTCGGGAAGAAAAAGTGTTAGAAAAAGATGAATCTTCAACGCTACAAATATGGAGGCATAACTAGGAGAGTAGCATGAGGTGGTGAACATTTCGACATGTTACAACCACCCCCTTTTTTGGTCCCCACCAGGCTCAGGGATCTGGAGGACAGGGGAACACTATTGGAAAAATACCCTATACCAACGGTTTGGAACCGTTGGTATAGGCCTCCAAACCGTTGGTATAGCCTATACCAATGGTTTAGAGAATCATAACCAAGTAAACCGTGAGGAAAGGTCTATACAAGCCTTTTCCCCAAAACCGCTGGTCTAGACCTACACCAACAGTTTTCAAAACCATTGGTATAATTAATATGAAAACTCTTTACCAACGGTTCCATAAAACTATTGGTATATATATTTCAAAAAAGAATCATTCAGTGGGTTTTGATCCCAGTACCTGCAGTTTGTTATTAAATGACCTAACAACCTACATAACTTGACTTTTGTGAACATAATTTCGAAAATATATATATGTATTATGATAATAATTTTAAATATTGATTTATTTAATGTTCTTAACAAGAAGATTCCATAAAGAATACATGTAACTATACCAACGGTTCTCAAAACCGTTGGTATATACCTATACCAACTATTTGGAGAACCGTTGGTATAGGTTCATTGATTTTTGGACCTATACCAATGGTTTTGGCAAACCGTTGGTATAGGGGGGACCTATACCAATGGTTTGGCTAAACCGTTGGTATAGATCATATTTGTAGTAGTGGAAGGAAGTAGCTGCATATGGTCAAGGAGTGCGACCTAAGGGCTCCAGGAATGATTCGATAAACAGTATTTGTCTACTACTAGCTACCTTATTAATAGACATAGGTTCCAATAATTCCTTCCTTCCACGAATCTAGTCAATGACCTAGAGTTTCTGATTAAGCCGTTGAATTTTCCCTCACATCTAGAGATACCTTTGGGAGGAGGCTCAATAATCAGAATTACATCGACAATGTGATCTGACCCTTGAGCCAAGAGTTTCAGTTGGAACCTTATGGTGGCAGTGTCGAGGCCTTATGACATAAGTTTGGGTATGGACTGGACATCCACAATTCATACTTAGATTGACTGTATTTGGGAAAAATGTTATGGTTTAACTAAAACAATGGAATGGGATTTTCCTTGGTTAGCTATTGGCGCCAAAATGTGGGGAGGTGAAGAAGACACATACCCAATGGATATCTCGCGAAGCACCTTAGTGGAGTCCCCTTTGACGTTCGTGACACGCCGTGGAGCAAGGAGTTGGGATGCTCCGTGAACGCATTTGAAGTTCGTGACCCACTGTGGAGTCTCATTTGACGTTCGCCACCGGATGTGGGGCAAGGAGGTAGGACGCTCTACAAAGGCATTTGACATTCGTGACCCGCTGCTGAGCAAGGAGGCAGGATGCTCCACGAACGCATTTTATGTACGCAACCCTCTGTGTAGAAACAAAAACTCGGGCTTCGCAACGAGCATGCACTTCTTCCTACCATGTCTCCCCTATAAATATAGACCTCCCCCCAAGTCCATGGGGCGGACAATCCAACCAATCAACTTCCTAGATCTTGAATTTTGAAGCACCCTTCTGCTCTGCGAACCATGAGCTGTGTGAGCTACTTCTGCTCTGCGAAGTGCCTCCCCTTTGCCTTGTTTGGTTTCCCTCTTTCAAGAGGGATGCCTTTCGAAGATCATAAGGGTCTCCGCGAAAGAAGGGGATCCCCAATGGGACCCAAGTCATCACGGAGAATTTATTCTTCACGAAACAACCTTCATGTACCCATGATCCACATGCCAAGGCAGGGTCACTATACTTCATGAAGCACATTGCTTCATGATACCTTGATTCACGAGGAACCTTTGCTCTGCAAGGCAGTGCTCTGCGAATCTATTTCAACTTTTTGAAGCACCTCACATATGCACCTAAGCCATATTCTTAGGATGAGGTGCCCCACTTCACGAAGAAAACCCCTTCGCAAGTACCCTCTGCCGCGCGGAGTAGCAGAGCTTCATGAGGCCCCTGCCTATGAACCCCTCTACTTTGTGATTCCTTTTCTCGTGCGACCCTTCAGGTTTGCACGATGTGATTTCATAGTCCCTTGGATGATTATGCATGTTGTGTTGCTTCACCTCATGTTTCTCTACATGGTCATGCTAATGGCTATTGCTTCTTCGCATAGCCATGCTATTATGGATCCCCCGATGGTTTTCTCCATGAAACCCCATAGCCATGGTGTTGCCTATCCATTATCTTTACAAAGTAGCAGTGGGTACTATTTATGTAAGTACTAGGGGTGTAGAGAAAACCCACCACATCCGAGATGCAGAACGTTAAACTACAAAGCACCATCTTCCCTAGTATATGATGTAAAATTGTGACCTCACCCCCTGCCTCGAATTCGAGGATCCCCCACCTTTGACATTCTCCATGCACACTGGTCTCAAAGAGGATGAAATATTCCACCATAGGGGGGTGATATCCTCCTTATTAGATTGACTTTTGTTTTTTGGGGAATGGTAAATGATCTTCGTGTAATCTTCCCTAGATTTCTATCTGGAGGCAGCGTCCTTAGTCTTCCATTCTTATTTAGTCCCAAGGACCTGGGTGGGAATGGACACCAGACCCCTCCTTTCTTTGTTGCCAAATACCTCTCCCGATGGGCTTTGTTGCCACTGTACCTCCATTCTGGAATAATTACAAACATATTCGGGATGCTAAAATCCCATATTTTTTATTTGGTCCACTCCATGCATAAGCCCCGTTCCACTTCCCACGGACGCACATTTTGCGACGTGATTGTCAGGCCTTTGCTTCCCCTTATTTCTCACACCGAACATGACTCACGTGGGCTTAGAGTAAGAATTTACCATGAAATCTTATCTTCCACCATTCGCTACCTGAACTACATGGTCTTTGATCCTTGCTAAGGCAGCGTACATAGGAAGCCTCTCTGAGATTAAAGCCCACCACCCGTGGGACCCCAGGTCCACCTTCACGTCGGTTCCCAAATGCCACCTGAACATTGTTGTTTTGATCCTTGCTAAGGCATGGTATGTTGGAATCCTCGCCGAGTTTCAATCCCACCACCCATGGGACCCCAAGTACTCCTTCATGTCGGTTTTCCAATGCCACCTGAACTATGTTTTCTTTGGTCTTTGCTAAGGAAGGGTACCTAGGAATCCTCACCGGGGTTCAAGACCACCACCCATGGGACCCCAGGTCCTCATTGACTTCGGTTCGCTGACCCCACCTGATCTATGGGGTGATTGATCCTTGCTAAGGTAGGGTACATAGAAAGCCTCCCCAAGGTTCATGCCACCCACCCATCAGACCCCAGGTCCACCTTCACGTCAGTTCCCAACCACTTGATCTACGTGGTCTTTGATCCTTGAAATGGCAGGGTACGTAGGAAGCCTCCCTGAGGTTCAATCCCACCACCCACGAGACCCCAAGTCCTCCTTCATGTTGGTTCCTTGACGCCACCTGAACTACGTGGTCTTTGATCCTTACTATGGTAGGGTATGTAGGAAGCCTCCAAGAGGTTCAAGCCCAAAAATCATTGGACCCCAGGTCTACCTTCACGTTGGTTCCCACCCATCTGAACTACGATTACATTGATCCTTGCCATGGCATGGTACGTATAAAGCCTCCCTGAGGTTCAATCCCCCCACTATCCATTAGTCCCGACCATCTTCACATCAGTGTACCAACACATTGGTCTTCCTTAGAGTATAAGCCCCAAATTCCCCCTATATCAAGGAACTATGAGGACATTGATTTTATCAAAGGTAAGGTATGTAGGAAGCCTCCATGAGGTTCAAGACCAACACCCAATAGTTTCGACCCCCTTCACGTCGGTCCACCCATGTTTTGCATGACATTAAGCAATGGGCATTCGTAAGAGGTATGACATTGTGATCCTATTTAGCGGTAAGCCATTGAAATTCTTATCTAGTGGTAAGCCGTTGTGACCCCATCCAGTAGAAATCCATTGAACCCCAATAGGCGGTAATCCATCGTCAGATGAATTACTTGGACTTTGATTCTCTGCCATGGGGATACGTAGGAAGCCTCTCCAAGGCTCAATCCCAAAACCATCATCATCCACATGGAGGTTCCATCCCATTTGACATCCACTTCATTCAACTGCTCCATTATCCATCCTAATTCGTACCCAGGCTGCCACATCCTGGTGGGATCATGCCACCTCATACCCCATTCCCCTCAACAGTAACTAGGAAGCCAACCACACATTAGCCCCAACATCAGTGTTCCCTCCGGGGGTTGCACCCATATGATCTACTACAGTCAGTGTTCTGATCAGTCAGATCTGTCTTCGATAGTCGTTAAACATGCAGCTTACCCCGTGTTAAACTTGGGATGTATAGGAAAACCTCAGATAATGCCCATGGAATGTGATTCCCCACATTCAATGTGGGATTCCTTGGGCCTCCGTTCCCTTGACAAGCCCTATAATAAGGGACAGAAGCTGGACACGCCAATCCCCTAGAATCTAGACACACCAGTGATGCCCAACATGACTTCTCCCCCAACTGAAGGTTACTGCTCGACCATATGCCTTGGAATGTCCCAACAGAAGTAGTGTAATTAACTAGTGTCAATGAAGATATGGTGCTCGGAAGAGTTTCATGAACAACATATTAAATCTATAAGGGACACCCGGACTAGGTGAAGAGTTCCGAGGAGGAATACACGGAAGGAATAACCGACATCCCATCATCCCATTTCAATCAAGGAGCAAAGGTCCCTAAATAAGGAGCGGATGTCACCCTCCTTTGCAAAGCGGGAATGCGGTGAAATAAAATAGCACCGCTGTCACCCCCCAAAAGAGACAAACGTGTGCGACCCAAAAAAAGAGTAGAAAATAGAAATGGTAAACCCGGCATCAATTTCTTCTCCACAAAATGGAGACAAGTAGCGGTCGAGGAATCAATGGAATGATGTGTCACCAGATCCAGTTATCCGGTGTCAGGTCCCACCAAACAAATAGCGGGCCTGGTGTGACACTCACAAAAAATTGAGGTAGTAGAATGTTGGAAATCCTGTCTTGTGATGTTGTCAGCGTGGATCCCTCTTACTGGCCATGGAAGATGGGACGACATTAGGGCATTGGTCATTAATTCCTTTTCCTTTCAGCACTGATGAGTTAATCTCCCTGCTTATCAAGAATCATGTTGTTGCCCTAGGGACGCGATCACCACCTGCCCATCTATGCAGGGGTTGGGGAAACGCCAACACGCCCGTTCTATATAGCTTCACCTCTTCCATGACGGCCTCTACATATGAGACCATGGGGCACCCACACCCCCTCTCTCATGTTTGATGTCATCCAAATAAGGGTTAGTAATGACCTCATGTGCCGTTATGAGGAGGAGGGCATTATCCTGACCCGGGATATGGCCCACATGGATGTGGAGGCATCTGTGCCTCATCGCCAATACCACCCCCTGAGGGCCACACAGGGAGCCATTGTTCCCCACCCCAAAATACAACCATTTCGGTAGCCTTTCCCTAGAACCCTTTGACGACTCCCTACCATATGCTGATGAGGTAGGTGAGGTCCGAGCCAGCCCGGTCAGAGTCCCATTCTAGGGGATCCCAGTGAGGACTCCCATGCATCCATATCAGTGCCACCACCCAGTCTTGCTGGAGGAGGAGCAGGTAAACTATGTAAAAGTGCCACCAGCCCTAGTTCGTCTGACCCGACGCCAGCGTCGGGTGAGAGCTGAGGAGAATGCCCACTAAGGGGTGTCAACGTCAGCAGCTACTGTGGCCTGAGCCACTACCAACACATTGTGTCATTCCCCTGCATACATTGAGCAGGGGCACTTATACCCCTGATCGGGATCGATTCCCCAACCGCCCCACAGGTAGGATGGGTTGACTTTCTTGATCGCAGGCACGATTAGTGGTCACTACGAACCAACCCGCAGCGATGCCGCCCCGTATAGAGGTCCTCCACGTACCACTACCACAGAGATCATGGGCCTTTCCCACTTCGAGTCATGACATGGAGGTCTTCCCTTTGATACCCTCAATCAGAATGAAGGTCTTCCCCATGGCGGTGATACTCAGCACAGAAGCCTATCCCGTTCCCATTAGACATTGTATGGAGCCATTTCTCCTACCCCCAACCACCAGTGTAGGGACATTTCCCATCCGGGCTCTCTCTAACGAGGGGATCCTCCCCGTATCCTCTCAGAAGGTGGTGAAGGTCCTCCTCACCTCAGCAACCAGGGGTGAGGGCTAGCCTCGATCCACCCGCACCACGCACGGAGGTCCTACTAGTGTTCAGTTAGACTGGTACAAGGACCCTTCTATTTCTGAGGTCACTAGGGAAAACATGCTTGGAGGTCATCCCCATGCTTCTACCAGTTCTAGCAGAGGTATTTCCAGATCCAGTGTTACCCATGGCGGTCCTCCTCATGTCCCCTTTCACATTTCTCCTGCTGCTCCTCACACTCTGGCTTTCATGGGTGGAGACCCTCTCCGCCCTATCACTAGTATGACTGAAGGACCCCATCTCAGAAATCTGTCATGTCCAGAGGAGCAACCTAGGGGTAGGAAGGTTGTTAGTCACCTCTGTAAGAAGAATTACGAGAAGTTATGAACGGATATCATACCTTTCCACTTATCAGACTCTGAAGTAGAGTATGACTCTACATAGGAACCCTCTTCTCGCTAATCCGAGTTAAGGGTCAGGGCATGAATGAGGTGCAACATCCTGGTGCTACCGAAATGCGATGTTCATATGACCCGTGCATCCCTCTGTAAGTATATCCAGGAGGATGAAAATCTGGCAACCCTGTAGGTTACAGTCATGCAGTCACCACCATCATCACCAGAAACGCTCTCTACCGCCATAAGAGATCACAGAGAGCTATTCTGGGGACCAATGGTAGGTGAGGGGCATCACGACCTATCGCATGTAGCCTTATCCCCTAATCTAGTCACTGTAGCCATCAACCTTTCTTATCACGACATAGCAGCCATGTCACTACACTCTTTGGAGGACAACCCGAAAATCAGCGGCCAGTCAGACTGCTTGCTGTACTCTCCACCAGCCATCCTGTAATCCCAGCGGTCTGCCTCAGTACTGCTACTAGTTACTCAGCCACCTCCAGTTGACGAATGGGGAAATCAAGGGCCAATCCCTGAATCTAAGCTGAGGAGCTTCTAAAACCTCCTCGTAGCGGACCACTTCCTCGAGATGTTCTAGCCCGTGGTAGCGTAAAATTTTTGCATACCAGAATCCCTCACCCCTGAAGAAGTTGAGTGTTTTTGATACACCCTTTGGGAAATTCATTTTAGTCTTTGTCATCGGTAAGTTGTTTATCCCAGGATCCATGTGCATTTCGAAGACATTAGTGAGAAATTTCATTTCATCGAGTTGGCCACACTCCCAGTGGTCCAGCACACAGTGTCACCAGGCCGCCCTGAGGCCCTCCAACAACAATGCATTCAAAGTATCATGGTACTCCGAAAAATTATCAAGGTGGCTACCCCACATGTAAAAATCCATGGATGGGGGCAGTATGCTTCCCTCATCATTAGTCCTATTCGGAGGTAGACTGACTTTCTAGGCGACATTGAAGACATGCCCCCAGGAAGGGCCACAGTGAACATGTATGACCTAGTGGACTAGGAGGACAAGCTGGAGCTTCTCGATGGAGACTTACCCCCTGAGGGAGTGTCACAAATATTGGACCCATCGGGAAGGATTACTCTCCAGCAAAGGAACCTACTAGGTCTCCCTGCGCCCACCAAGGCATTGGTACTCAGCCAAAATTCTGGTAAGGGCAAAGAGCATGTCGGAGTTTCCATTCACTCTGAACCGTCTGCCTCACTGTAGAAGATGGAGGAGGACCCCAAGAAGGCCAGGTTGCGCCAACAACTTGATGAGTAGAAGAAGTTTGTCAATGAACTCTGGGAAGAATGCATCGCAGAACGACGACCCGACTACGACAATCCTAGGACAGTACAGTAGGGGTAGGAACAACGTCCCCTCGGTGAGCTGCCCCTGGGAAACCCTGATCATGCTGCTCCCATGGATAGGGCGGAAGCCAAAGCTCATGGAAATAGGGAGACATACATCTTTCCAAACCCACCTGAATGACGCGACAATCCAATGAATTTGGCCCGGGTTCCCCCAGATGCCCCGCAAGCCACTCCACCAGCCTCTCCATAAGCCACTAAGCTTGTATACCGTATTGAAGAACCCGCCAACCCGCTCATAGATAGAGATCCTCATCAAGACAAGGAAACCAACCTAGATGATCCTATGGCAGCACTCATATCCCACCATGAGATATTTGAATCCGGAAAGGTGGAAGTCCCACCTAATGGCAATCCATATCCGGCATTGGGGGATGTTTTGTCGGAACCTCCAGGTTTCGGGAATCCCACTGTATCCCCCTTTAATGGAATGGGGGACCTACTACAGGACATGGTCCATATCAACTCAAGTTTTACACACATGTTAGGAACTATAGAATATTATGAGGTTTCCATGCTCCGCTGTTTTGTTCAGACATTGGAGGGGTCGGCATTCGTCTGGTACAACCATCTCTCTGTTGGATCTGTAACCAGTTGGGAGGACCTTTGTAGGAAATTCCTCTACCAGTTCAGCTCTATAACCTAGAAAATGAGCATCGCATACCACTTAATGTGAAAGCAAAGGCCTGATGAGAGAGTCACATACTTTATCACCCGGTGGTAGGGTCTCACATACTCTCTTGACATGCCCCTGACTTAGAAGAAATTACTGACGATGCGTGTAGGAAATGTCAAGACAGAACTGGTTCCTTCTATGATCACCCAGAACTACCCTAGAGGATTTCAAGGATTCTCTGATAAGGCCCAGCACCTGGAAGAATCCCAGAAACAGGACATCTAGGCACGTCTGTTGCCCCCTATAATTCCAGAAAGGATGGATACCAAAGCCGAGCCCACTGTGGTGGCCCAAAAAAAGACACCATGAAACTAGAATTTCTACCAGTGGCACTAGCCCTGCATCCTCATAGAAGCTCTCCAAATCAGGTACATCCTCTGGCTCAGTAGAATCCTCCTCAGAATCTGCAGGTTCCCCTGCAGAATGCACCGTCACCGCCCAGGTGGGAAAATGAGGCTCCACCTCCTTGATAGTCACCTATAACTCCTCATTAGGGCTAGGCTCCAAGGGACCCATTTCCAGAAAGAACAAACTGTACCTACTTGTTCAATGAGAATCAGGTACCTGGTTACTTCCGTAGCACCATAGAAAAGAGGATTGTACACTTCCTTGAGTGCAGAAGGCCATAAGAGGCGAATCTCACTTATCACCAAAACTATTGCCCATATCATCAGATTCTGGGGAATACCCTCAAGATGTTATACGTGTTCATTGACTTGCTTCAATACCAGGTTGATAACAACATAGTCAGGCTCAGCCTGGCCTCGATGCAAGTGGCAGGTGTCTTCATAAGGCCGGATAGCAAAAGTGACGGTAAATGCGAGTGGAAATAGGTTTCCAACCGCGATTCACAGATGTATGATTACTGGATGGCTCACAAAACGGTCACCCATGTCCATGGCATCATTTGGGAATGCCAAAATTAGACAGAGCATTCAAAATCCACAACCACAACTTCAACATCATCATCTCAGCTGGCCTCTTCCTAGAAGAGCAAGCATCGATGGCTCAAGGGAACGTGAGGTGCCCCACCAATGCCATCGTCATCCCGCACTCTTGACAACTTCATGCCACTTGAGATGGGGATTCATCCCAAAATCCACACTGTAGTGGATGACTCTTCAAGTGATAGTCAAGGGTACGCTTCAGTTAACACCATGGAGTTGGTAAACCCCTATATGACTCCCGACAATGAAGAGTTCCAGGAGAACCTCCCCAACGTCCCCATCTAATGCCAACATCAGTGGGACCATGACCATTTGAGTCGTAGAGGCACATCAGTTAGAACCACCATCTAGGCCATTCATGTCATTGAGACCAGACATCAGGCCCAACGCAGAACTCAGCACGAGCATCCTCTTCTTTCGGTGTCGTCGGGCCAGCCTCCCCCACCATGTGTGCTGCTGGATCAGGTTGAGCTACTTCGACCTTTCTATGACCAGTATTGCCCTGAAACAGGCTGATCTCAATCGTCTGGTCCTCCTCCGATAGCTACTCTCTAAGCTTTGACTAGTGATCAGCTGGATATGCCTAGCACCAGCCAGCCGCCAGTCTAGTCGGCGGGCCCTACCATGCATCCAATCACAGAGCAGCCTCTTGTAGCAGAGGTTCCTGCTTGGTGTGGAAATAAGATGTTCTAAATCCCCTTTTTCTACATTACAGTGAGGCTTTACTTCCTCGAGGCCCTTCTCCTATCATCAGATATGAGTGGGGCCCTCACTAAGTCTTTAAGAATCCCCCTCCAGTTTGAGATGGAGGTAGCAGTTGTAGAAGCTCTTCATGCTGAAGCGGTCAAGAATGCTGAATTTCAGGCCATCCTTTCATTCTATGGAGATGATAAAGGCTCCCCCATATAAGGGAATATCTTCCCGCTATACATCACCATCCAATTTAATGGCATAGAGGTTCGCCACTCTCTCATTGACACCGGCTCTAGGATAAACCTTATCCTGATGTGGACACTGCGAAAGATGGGGTTATCTAATGATGACCTGACTCCCTATGATTTACGAATCTAGGGATATGAAAGGACAAAGCAGACCCCAGTTGGTATGATCTATTTGAAGACCTAGTTTGGCGGCCTAGTTTCCAGCACCGAGTTCATGGTTGTCTCCCAGGACACTAAGTACAATGCATTGATGGGCAGTCCATGGTTCCAACTGCATGCGGCGGTCCTCACCTCGTATCACCAGTGCCTCAAGTACTCCCTTAATGGTCGTGTAGGTGTTCTCCAAGGTGATGCATCTCTTTTCGCCTAAAGTGAATCCCACTACCTTGATGCCAACTATTATAAGATCAAGGAAAAACAGATTCAGGAAAGTGAGGTCGAACCAGTCACGGTCGCAAGTGTCCCCTAGGCAGGTCTGGATGACGCCTACGTCTTCCTGATCCATCGATTGGAGACCAGAACCCCCGATATGGGGTAATTATTTGTTTTCTTTGGTACAAGAGGTAATCTTGTTCCCAATTCCAAGAGACGACGGAAAATCACCTCATACTCCTACACAAACCAGGCTCAGGTGATCTCAGAGCCTCCTACCCCCATACAATATCGGTATGTCCGCCCCATGGCAGTGACTGCATGTCAAATGTGTCTATTTTAACAGGCTGGGATTAACCTGCTCAAGCTGATGAACCACTATTTCTTTAATATCATCAAGCATGGCCCCTTTGGCCGAAAAACAGAAGGGATTGGATCGAATGCCTTCATCGTTATGGTTTCAGCAGCATGTGAATCTCCCGATATATTGTCCACTACTCTTCAGGATATTACCAGCTTCCTATCAGGATCTTCTGACCCAGATAAAGATTCTCCTGCCGGTAATCACTACTCTGAAAGTGAAGAAGAGGATCTGGAGGATACTCCCCCACCATTGAAGAAGTCTTCTCCACCACATTCGATGAACTGGTATAGGTGAACATTGCTAGCGAGGCAGATCCGAGATGCACTTTGATCAGTGCTGCCATGTCCCTCAAAGAGAAGAAGCATTACATTGATATCTTGAAGAGTCATCATGATGTATTCACCTCGAGTTACAACCAGAATCCAAGACTAGATCCTCAGGTGTCCATCCACCACCTCGGTCTTCCAGCAAATCATCACGGGTTCAAGAAGCCTCCCATAAAGATGCACCCTTCTCACGGTTCCACGGTTGAGACCAAAGTTGACAAGCTTAGAAAATCCCACTTCATCAATGAGGTCTAGTACCCGAAGAGGCTATCCAACATTGTGCCTATCCGGATGAAGAACAGACAGATCGAAGTCTGCATCGACTTCTGAGATCTCAAACGTCACTATCCAAAGGATAATTTTCTCCTTTCCATTACAGAATTATTGATTGAAGCTCTGGATAGGTTCCAATCCCTCTCCTTCATGGATGGTTACTCTGGATAAAACCAGATCCAAATGTCCCCTGATGATGAGGAGTCTACAGATTTCATGGTTCCCCAAGGTACTTTCTTTTTCCAAGTTATGCCCTTCGTCCTAAAGAATGCAGGTTCCACCTATCGGCCGAACATTCACCGCATATTCAATCCAATTCTTAGGGCATTGGTGGAATGCTATGTGGACAATCTGGTGGCCAAGTATTTCCAGTTCCAAGACCATATCATGAAAATTGAGAAATTGTTCAGCTTTCTCCATTCCCACCACCTAAAGATGAACTCTTTGAAGTGTGTCTTCAGGGTCACCTACGAGAAGTTTCTTGGCTTTATTTTCTAGTATCGGGGCATCGAGATCAACCTAGATAAGATCAAGTCCATCATCCAGATGCCTCCCCCAAGAAATATTTGGGAGATTTGTGGGGTCCAAGGCCACTTATCCTACATACGTTGATTCATTGTGAATATGGACGACAAGTTTATGACCTTTTCTCAACTCATGAAGAAAGGCTCTGCCAATGAATGGGACGAATAGTGATAGACCGCGTTCAAGGGAATCATGTAGTATCTGCTCCATACTCCGGTCTTGATGCCACCCATCTATAGAAAACCAGTAATTTATATGTGACTTCCCTGGAACGATATCATGGAACCCTTCTCGCCCAGAAGAACAATGGGGGGATAGAAAATAGCCTCTAATACCTCAGCCGTATGCTCATCGATACAGAGACCAGATACTCCCTCATCGAAAGAAGATGCCATTCACTCATATTTACTGTGCTGAAGTTTTGACATTACCTGCATCACCACTAGGTATAGCTGTTGTCTCGGGTAGACTCGCTAAAGTACGTCATGAGCTGCCCCATGTTGACAGGCCGTCTAGCACGGTCGATGGTAATCCTCTAGCAGTTCGACATCTGGTTTTTCCCATAGAAACTTATCAAGGGATAAGTATTGGAAGAATTCCTTGCTACCCATACAACCCCCATAGACTAGTCCCTGGACATGGATTTTCCCGACGAGGTAATACTCTCCGTAGATCATGCCATCCCATGTTGGTAGATGCACTTTGATGGTACCTCCCGGAGCCCCACTGGAAAGAGACTCAATGATGCCAGACTCAACAGAGTAGGCCTGGTTATTGTCTTTTTTACCCCAGAAAAAGACATTCTTCCATACTCATTCTTGTTATCAGAAGGCTGCACCAACAATGAAGAAGAGTACTAGGCCCTCATCACTGGCCTCGAGCTAGCCCTTGAGATCGATGTGCCCCATCTACATGTAAAAGGGGATTCTAAACCAGCCATCAATAAAATCAATGGTGGCTACGTCATCCAAAAACCAGAGATTGTACCATTGTTGGAGCACACCCTCTAGCTAATGGCCTAGTTTCCATCTCGGCTGGATGTTTCTCATGTCCCTCGATCTCAGAATGGTCGAGTCGATGCCTTCACTAGCCTCGATGCATTACTTGCAGAACCCGATTAGGATGATTTAATCATACACATGGCACATTAGAGAGTCATTTCTCCCATCACTTCAGATGATTATGATGGCCTACGAGTAATCCATTGTACGATTAGAGCCTCCATATCAGGACCCCCAGGTTCCTCAGACGTAGTGGTTAAAGCGACTCCCGACTAGAGATCCCCCTTTGTCGAGTATATCTAGAATGGTTACCTCCCAATTGATCAGGACGAGCGTGAGTGAATATGACGCCACACGCAGTAGTTTACCCTCCAGAGTGGTCCCAGTCTTAAGAAGATCCTCTAGAAGTGCGAGTTCGATGGTGTTCTCCTTAGTTAAATCCAAGGAGTCGAGATTTCTCAGGTCAAGCAGGAGGTTCATGCCGGTTCCTATGGGGATAACCAGATTGGGATGAAGCTATCCCATCAGATCTGGAGACTGGGGTACTTCTAGCCCTCCGTGATCCATGACATCATCAAGTTCAGCAAGAGATGTCACATATGCCAAATTCATGATAACATCTTGAATCAACCACCATAGCCTCTCCACTCTATCAAGTACTCTTTGTCGTTTGTGGTGTGGGGAATCGATGTCATGGGACCATACCCACTAGTGACAGATCACCAGTGTAGGTTCATCCTGATCACCACAGATTTCTTTTCTATGTGGGAAGAAGTAGTTCCACTTAAGGAGGTAAAGGCCCGTTCTATCGTCGAATTATTGAGCTCCAAAATCATCTACTAGTTTTGAGTCCCTCACGAAGTCTTCACCGATAACGGCACCAAATTTCATACAGTTGAGTTGAAGAAGCTGTATCCCAAGTACAACATCCATTCAAACCATACCTCCCGCTACCTCTTGCAGGTGAATGGACAGATTGAGGCATTCAACAAATCCCTCTTTATCATTTTGAAAAAAAAATGATTGGTCAGAACAAGAAGAGTTGGCCTGAAAATCTCCCCAACACCCTTTGGGATTTTCGGACGATGACTTGAAATTCCACCCAAGTGACCCCATATAACCTGGTGTATGGAGCTGATATTTTCCTGACCACCGAGATCTCGCTCCCTTCATTACGCATAGTGGTCAATGACCAACATGCACCAGACAAGGTATCCGCAATTCGTCTGGATGAATTGGAAGGACTTGACGAGAATTTGTTTCATACCCTGCAAAATCTGGAAAGGCATCGGTATAAGATAGCTAGAGACTTCAACAAAAAGGTTCTCCTATTCACTTTCCTACAATGCGACATGGTATTGGACCACTGGGTGCCAATGATCCCTTGCAAGAAACCACCCATGTTGAAGCCCAAATGGGAAGGACCATACAACATTCACACGGTTTACCCCAATGGAGAATACTTTCTGGTGACCATGGATGGTGAGCATATAACTCCCCCCACCAATTCCATGTTCCTCAATAAATACTTTGCATGATCCAAAGTTGTTCCTGCACAACCTTATGCTATCGGTCTTGTCTGACACGAAACTTAGTGCTAGTCCGACATGACCCTAAACTGTTCGGTCCAGTATGACCTTAAACTATTCAGTCCTACATGACTTTAAACCTTGCATCATCCCTCAAGAAATTAATCGGCACCCTTATAACTATGTATGGATTTATTCTAATCTACATGGGATACGTAGGAACACTCAAGCATTTTGTCTTGAGCCGAGCCCCAGAACTCTACTCCTTGACTATCCCCCCTGGGTATAGTTCTCTCAGAGAATCCTTGCATGATATGGTGTAGGATTCCTTATCCCCACTCATTCTAGTATTATAATGGTCACAACATGTGCCCGATCCTCATTCTTCTATCCTCCCACATCTTCACCGCATGATATTAAACTGCATGGCCTTCAAGAACTATGTATGACTTGATTCCCATCCTTATGGGATACGTAGGAACGCCCAAACATTTTGTCTATTGGCCCAGCCCAAATGCCAGAATCTCTCCTCAGGTAAGGACATATGGCGTGGTAGAGGTTTTTTCCTTAATACATGTCGAGCTCATCTCGATTCTTCCATACGTCCCCCTCCCCAGAGGTGTGCACCTCTTTCATCGTCCTGCTATATTTTAAAATGTATCGGTACAACTATGTTGCACCCACTCCATTGACTGGGACTCTATCATCCTTCCCATCTAGAAGGGACCCTGAATGGAAGGGATTCTGTCCTAAAGGCTCTCCTTCTATTTTGGGCCAATGCCCTCAAGGATGTTGAGAAACAAATTGATTCAAGTCCAACGTTGCGAATATGGTCCGTGGTCGATTATCATCTGTTATTCCCATTCCAGGTCACTATAAGGACCATGTGTTTTGAACACGGTCAACAAATATAATTTGTCATCAGGACCACCCCAAGATGTCCCAAACATTGAGTGCAGTGGTGCATTTTTCCCCACTATATTTCCAAGCGATAAACTCCCATCGGGCGATGCCAACTGCTAGACCCCTATATGGTAGGGAGAGCCGAATCCGACTCCTTGTTTCCCACACCGAGCATTGCTCACGTGGGATTGGGAGCTGTGATGAGGCGTTAATCGCACAATAGGTCGTATGTCTACCATTGGTCAAGAAACCTGGTCACAGGCCCCCTGGCCTAGCCTTAGCCCCCTTGGCCATTTCGGGGCCCTCGCCCAAGTTCCTATTTTGGATTTTACGGTGCAGTATAGGATTATGTCCATATTCATGTCGGGTTACTCACCGTGCAGTACACCCCCCGCATTAGGGTATCTTACCCATATGTGCGATTCCGGAACTACGTCTGGCTTTATTCCCATCCCCATGGGATACTTATGACTGCCAGAGCATCTCGTCTTTGGGTCCAGCCCCATCCTGGCCCCTTGTCCCGCATCCCCCAAAAGAATGGAATATATAGTGTGGAATAGGATTATGTTCTCACTCATGTTAGGTGTTTCAAAAATCACGCCATTTAACTCCCCATCCTGAGAGTTATCCATCCCTTGTACTATCCTGGTCTTTTAAAATCGGCCGCTCTAAAGATGAGCCCCTTGAACCTCTTCGGCGATTCACCAATGTGCCCAAGGGTACTCTGGTTTAGTGCCTGGAATGTTAGACTCTAATCAGTCATGCTTTCACCAATTTTTCAGGATTTGTGATCTCCCTCATTAGGGCTTCCGTCACCTTTCACATCCAAAGGGACCCCCAAAATGGCATGGATTCTAGGCCTTAGGGCCCTCCTACCATTATAGTACAACATCGTCTAGGGTTCTGGACAACAAATTGATACAAGTCCCACGTTGCAAATTTGGTTAGAAGTTGATTATCATTTGTTTGTACCCATTTCAAGATAACGTGATATGGATGTTGTGTTTCAAACATGGTCAACATTTATCCTCCATCGTCACACCAACCTCATTAACACCAAAATTTTGGTTACATGATTCACATCCTTCTCCACCTCATCATGTCCAAGTAGAACTTCGAAATTCATGGTACTATTCCGCAGTGCGCACATGCATGTTAGAAAAAAAGGTCGCAAGACCCTTGTTTCCTACACTGAGTTCATCTCATGTAGGCTTAGGGATTGGGCTATGGTCCGCCTTAAATTGGGGTATTCCTTCTTCTCCATGGTCCATGTTCTAAGACCTTAAACTAAGATCTTTTCATAATTTCCCCTTCATATAACTATGTGTGTCTTGATTCCCATCCACCTGGGATACATAGGACTACCCGAACATCTAGACTTCGGGTCCAACCCCATATCTCAAAAATCTCCCGTTCAACTTGTCCTATTTGCCTACTCTTTCTCGGGGAGGGGAGTATATGGTGTGGTATGGGACTATGTCCTCATTCACGTTGGGTTTGTGAAGACCACACCACATACCTCTCTCTCATGAGAGTTCTCTATCCCCTTATTCAATAATCGTCCCTTCAAATTGGTTACTCTCAAGTTGAGAACCCTCCTCGACCCTCATCGGCGATGCACCAATAATTTTAAGAGTACTCTAATTCAGCGTGTGGAGTTTTAGAATTTAAATGGAAATGCATTCGACCATTTTTTAGGCTTCGTATTCAACTTCATTTGGGTTTCCATGATCTTCCACAACTTAGGGGACCCCCAAATGGCATTGATTCTAGGACTAAGGGCTCTCCGACCTTCATGGTCCAATATCCTCCAGGGTTATGGACAATAAATTGATACAAGTCCCACGTTGCGAATATGGTCAGCCGTCGATGCTCACTTGTTTTTTCCAATTTCAGGCTAACATTATATAGATGCTGTGTTTCGAACATGGTAAACAGTTATCCTCCATCGTCATGCCATCCCCTTTAATCCATGAATATTGGTTACATGTTTCACATAATTGTACACCCCATCATGCCCAAGTGGAGTTTTAAAACTCTTGGCACTATCCCTTATTGTGCATTTCCACGTCAGGAAGAAAAATCCATGGTAAAGGCATCATTAAGGACTCTGCACCTACTTACCACGGATGTGCATCCCAGGTATTGCAAAAAACATCATCCTCCGTTTTTTCCCACACCGAGTTTGACTCATGTGGGCTTAGGGATCAGGTCGAGGTCTGCGCTTACTTGAATGGATTTCACATCTGCATGGTTCGATCTCTAAGACCATAAAATAATATCTCTTTTAGAACTACATATGGCTTGATTCCCATCTTCATTGGATATGTAGGAACACCCAAACGTCTCATTTTTAGGTCCAGCTCAATTGGGGGCTAGTTTCTCCTTCCCCTCACCGTCTTACCTCAATTTTGGTCCCTTGGCCCGAGGTTTCTTTCACGAAATCGCATACGGTGTGGTATGGGATTATGTCCTTGTCCATGTCAGGTATGTTTTATTTTACCATTCACATTCCCCCTTTATCCTAATCTCTACTACATTTGTGCTGCATATCATTAAAATGCATGCCTGGTCCCATCACATGACCCTAAACTGTGATATTATCGTCCTGGCCGCACAATGAAAAATGAAACTGCATCATGATGTCCTCACTCAAGGGGACACCATGTTTGGTATCATTCACATTCCATACCATTTTTCAATGCCAAAAAAAGGATTCATTATTTTGACGATGCCAGGAATTGCTACCCTAGGCACGTCGCTTCACAAAACAAACCATTCACCTTAATGGAAAAACATGATAAATCAAATACCACTTCTTTTGGTGAGAAGGCCACCCCCGATGCCCCTTTTATCCCTGACACTGCTACCTTACCATCCCACCTCTTATAACTACCTAAAACTTGATTCTCATTCTCATGAGATACGTAGGAAAGCTTGAGAGCTTCCCCCACAGGACCAGCTTAACTCTCATTTCTAGACCCTCGACCTAAAACCTTCTCAGGGAACAAATGGTAATGTGGACTCTAGGTCCTCATTGAGGTCGAGTTTCATAATCACTTACCATGTGTCCCCTTTACTCCTTACCGATCCATGGTATGAGCTCTATGACCATAAACTAAGACCACTATGCGTCCTTTCCACAAGACGTTAAACTGCACGACACCATCCAGAACTATGTATGGCTTGATTCCCATCCCCATGGGATATGTAGAGACACCCAGGAATTTCCCCTTGGGTCTAGCCCTAGGAATCAGAAATCCTATTCCTCCTCAGTTTCAACCCCATAGACAGACCCCTTGTGAGGAACCATGTAACTTCATCCTTTCCCCGAACAAGTTCGGGATGTCCCACGATGGTTTTAGGAAGCGACATCTCCCTATCAAGAGAGGTACGGTATAAAATAATGGATGATCCATGATCAAACAGATGCTCCCATCTAATGTGCATCCACCACGGTGGCATAGTTTTGAGAGTGTTGGATTCTCTTCGAAAAAACCATCACACAACGTTTCATGCTTTGAGTGACCCTTATTTGGACCCTCGTCCTCTTTCATGTCTAAGGGAACCCCCTAACAGTATGGATGCTCAGCCTATAGCTCACCTATTGTTCTTGCCCAATGTTCTAGAAGACTAATGGATGAAATTTTGATTCAAGCATCACGTTTCGAACATGGTCTGTGGTCATCCCTCATTTTTATCCCCTTTCCAGGATAATTCAATAAGGATACCGTGTTTCGAATGTGGTCAAAAATTATCCTTCATTGTCATACCACCCCCCACAGTGTTCCGAATCCAGGGTATCCTGATTCACACCTCCCATTACCATCTGTCCGGATTGATTCTAGCACCCCTGGAATTACCCCGTTCGTGCACAAGAGAACACTGGGAAAATGGTAATTTGGATGTCCTTAGAGATTCATTCTCCAGTTATGTCTCTCCCATTTCCTCATGGAAATCCAGATCGGTTGTTCAAACCCTGGATCCCCAATGCTTGGTTTTTACTCTTAACATTAGATTGGGTGATAAGGTGGTCATCCCTTGTTTATCACATCGGGCCCGACCCACGTGAGCTTAGGGAATAATCATTGGACGCTCCAAAAACATCACGAGAATGCAATAAACCAATGTAACCAATGGAACTCATGCATGTTATGGCATCAAACAATAAAATCATGAATGTATGTTTGAGGTTTTGTAATCATTACATTACCTGAGAGTTGACTCCCCCCATGGATGGGTTGACCTCATAAAAAGTGTGTAGCAGCTCTGCCACCCTCTAGCTGGTGGCTTCCAGTAGTTGTTGCCTCCTTATCATCTCCCGCTCTTCCTCGGTAGTGAGGGGACGCAATTCGTTGGCCACAATCTGGGCCCGCTCCACATCGGTCCGGATGGTGGTCATCACCTCATAGGCTCACTTCATTCCCTCTTATTCCTTTACCAACTAGGCCTTCAATCGCAATATTAGCTCAGATTGCACATTGTGGAAGGTTGAGTGCTCGTCTTCACGATTCTGCAGCCGCTGGACCTCATCTTTAGCCTCCCAGAGCATCTTGATGTTTACTGCCTTTCTCTGATGCCTTCCCACATCGAGGCCACGATCATACTCTCGAATCTTTTCCACCATAATATTTCAGAGGAGCATGTGTGGATACTGGGCATCCACTCCCCCAGCACACAGTTCACGCTGTCACAAGAGAAGTTTGTCCATCTCATCCAACCATAGTTCTTGGGGGTTGTCATTGATGAAGCCCACGATCAGCTCTGAAAATCCGGGACAAACTATCATTCTATCCTCTTCATCGGAGGTCGTCTCTTCATAGTCAGCACAATTGAAAGGCTCATACGTGGGGAACTCCCCTAGAAACTCTTCAATAGGGTCCACGTCTGGTGTTTGATCGGGTGTGGTGGGACTTGGGCTGTCCTAAGGGTCATCATCATCGAACCCCACCTCAATGATCTCAGGTGCAGCCCTGCTGACAGCCCCACTGGTGATCGAGAGTGCCACAATGAGGTCAATTTAGACCTCCACCTCCACGATCATCGGCATTCCCCTAGGAAGGATACCTCCAGAAACCCCGACTAACCTCACCAAGGTGATCCTCACTATTTGAAGAACTGTACGCATTGAAAAAAGGACATGGACGTCAGTAAATATGGTTAGGGGATGACAGTCATAAAATTGGTAGAGGGGACTTACAAAGACCGAATTCTTGGTCTCGTTCTTGGATTGATGTCATCGGGACCTCAAACCCTGGCCCCCCGTATATGGTCGGAAGGTCTGAAAGATCCGGAGGGGTCTCCTCAGGTATCCTAGCCTCGCTGGAGGTAGCAATAGATCTGAAGGTAGATGTAGATCTTGAGGTTCTCGCATCTGCATCCACTGAGGGAAGAGAACGTGTTCTGTATATAATACTCTTCTACATGGTTTAGATGTTATCAAGAAGTATGGAATGACCTCAAAGAATGTTTCAAAGAAGGGGGTTTCAGATTATTACCAAAAGGGCCTTTGCGAACTCTTCAATATCTGAGTCTTGACCTCCAACTTATCCTTCCTCCAACGAGCTCACTCCCCTAGCCTCGTCTCCCATAGAAGACTCTTCTGATTCTTCTGGTAAAGGGAAGTGCTCTCTCAAATCAGCGGCTGACAACTGCGGGGGAGTAGTGTGATTGAGAAACACCTTGACTCAATCTTTCATTGGATGAGGAGCACCCCGGGAGTGCACAATGTCCTCCAGCTCAATCAGATATTGTTCCCCTTCAGATTGGGACACCACAATGTCGGCGCTGATGGGGCCTATTCTCAGTAAATCCATCTCGAAACAGTTCAGGTGCTGCCATAAATCGTCGGGGGTGAGAAATTTCCTATTCACATCCCAGATGTCCTAGGCCTCCGGGAAGAGATCATTCTCTAGAATTTCTATATGGAACAACCGCTTCCCCAAAGCCTGGGTGGGTATCCTATGGAATCCTCTCGGAGGCCTCCCCACTGGATAAATCAACTCTTCTAGAATCACCAGGTCCGCTGCCGTTGCCAGATCCACTACCACCACTTCCCCCTAAACTGGTGTGGGCCTTGCCTCCCTAGAAGCACCACCACCATGGGATGACCTTGCTACCTTCCGACCTTGAGTTCCAGGAAGCTCACCATCAACGACTCGATTGGTTGGCTGCTTCAGCATCTCCCCCAAGTAGGCCACCTCCATGCTCTTGGCATATTCCATTACCATCCTGAGGATAGAGGTCACCGGAGGCAACTCGTTCCAAATTTTTCCATCTTCTAGCATGAACATGAGCCACATCTGCCTCATCACCCATAGGTGTTCTTAATGGTACACCTCTAGAAATACTTGTGGGGTAAGTCCCTGCATACACCAAAACTTTTTTGCAAACTGGTTTGTGGTATACATCTCGTAGAGGGGCTCACAATCCACCCTCGCAACTAAGACTCCACCTCGAAAGGCTAGGAGATAGGCCTGGTGATCTTCCGTCCCCCAGCCTTTATTAGTGAATACCCCCGACGACTATAGAAACAAGTGGGAATCAAATTACTCCACCCTCCACACCCGGTTCCAAACTGAAGACGCAGTCAGCTTGGTCGGAAAACTCCTCACAACATTCAGGATCGATGGGCAGAAGTTCAATCTCGGAGGAGAGATATGGTTCAGGTATTTGTAAAACCCCATGATATGTGCCTCTATCCAACCATACAAGAGGTGGAATGTCCCACATAACCTATGTGGCCTTTTCCCCTCACTGATATGCCACAACACCTTATACAGTTTGGAGAGCATCGAGATTCCTAGATTGACCCGTCCTCTTGTTGCCAATGTGAACACCCTGAAAAATGTGCTTGGGAATACTCCCATGTTGGTATCCCTCACTAGTAGGATCCAACCATAGATAAGAACCTCAATGAATGGTGTCATCCTGACTATTAGTTGTTGCTCAGTGCTAATGCTGAATCCCCACATCTTCCACTGCGTGTTCACTAAAAGCCACCAGTACGAGTGCTTCATACTCCAAGCCCCCTTCTCTCATGTCTGAGGCCTCGCAAGAAATTTCATGTTTTCTGGGAAGTTCAATAATTGTTTCATCCATGACCTGAAGTGGACATCCCTTACTACTTCCTTGTCTTACCTGGACTGAAGCTCTGTCAACTCCATCGCTATCCGTGGAATTTTCCATGGATCCTCCCACGCACTCATGACGAGGAGGGATTCGTCATACATCACCCCTAGTATCAGGACCCCTGAGATCTGGTGGACATACCACATGTTGATACCGACCTCCCCATGGTGTAAGTGGAAGATATTGGTCCCCGAAGACCATCTGCTCAACAGCTCTGGAATCAGCTATTTCGGTTGATATATGTGGATTTGGGAGGCCCAGGATGCCTCATACAAACCCACTCTCCTTAGCTCAACCCCAAACTCCACACATCAGACACCTACCCAATAGGCCTAGGCCCAATCGTCGGTGAAGTTACTACCCTGGCATAGGGCCCATTCCTCGGACCACCCCTTCCTTGGGTTCTTCAAAGTTGCCTTCAAAATCACCTGGTATAGAGGAGGAGATGTCTTCGACAATAATTCATTCCTGTTGACATTATTCAGGTGGTTGTATAATCAATCAACAATGACAGGTGTGAAATCCTCCCAGGCATGGTCGTCAGCCGCCCAAAACCATCAGCCCTGGAACACCGTGCTACTGAACCAGTAAGCTGGTTCATCCTGACTTCCTTCTGGGATGAAGACATCATCCCTTAGCCCAAATCCATACAAAGGAACCCTCTTATACAATGGGTAGTTCTTCTGGCACTCTGACAGCATCTGCACCAGCGAATCATGGTCAGAGTGGCTCCAAACCAACTCCCCCAGACCCAGACTATTCATCATCTCTTCCATCCAGGAAGCATCCACAAGGACCCCTCAGGGAGCTTCTTGATGAGCCATTAAGTTTTAAAATTTTGGTACTTTTTGGGTTGGTTTGCAAAGTTTTTTCGTGGAGGATGTTCGTGGAGAATGTTCCTGAATCCTATTCACAGAGCCCTGCCTCATCTTTCAGGTGCAGAGTCGCAAATCACACAGACACGAAGTGAAAGACTCACTGAAGCACTGCGAAGTAGATGACCATATTCATAGAGAGAAATCGCAGAGTACGCTGAGGTTCTCGTATTGAGTGTGCTAAATTCCAAAAGAATAGAGAGGATAAAAGACAAAAAAGAATTTAGGTCCCCTATTTATAGGTGAGGGATCCCTAGAGATTCGCGCCGCATCAAGAACGAAGTGAGTTTCACAGTGCATCTGGCTGGAGCATCGCATTCAGGCATGGAGAGCCTTCATCGCAAGATAGCTTTGCAAAATGACCGAGGATTTTTGGGATCTTCCCTCAGAATTCGACCCTTGAATTCTCTGTGGCTCCATGTCTGAGGGGGGGGGGGATTTGTTGACGCCAAAATGTGGGGAGAAGAAGAAGACACAGAACTGATGGCTACCTCACGAAGCCCCTTCGCAGAGTCCCCTTTGACGTTCACGAGATGCTGCGGTGCAAGAAGGCATGATGCTCTATGAACACATTTGAAATTTTCATGACGCCATGGAGCAAAGAGGCAAGACGCTCTGTTAACGCATTTGACGTTCGTGACCCGCCGCAGAGTCCCATATGATGTTTGCGACCCACTGCGGATCAAGGAGGCGGGACGCTCTGCAAAGGCATTTGACATTCATGACCCACCGTAGAGCAAGAAGGTAGGATGATCCACGAAGGAATTTGACGTTCGTGACCCACTACGGAGAAAGGAAGCAGGACGCTCCGCGAACACATTTGACGTTCGCGACCTGCCATAGAGCAATGAGAACTTGTGATTCACACCGAGCATGCGCTGATTCACGGTGCCTCTCCCCTATAAATATCAACCACCCCCCAAGTCCAAGGGGAAGACAATATGACCTTTCAACTTCCTATCTCCAGAATCGTGAAGCACCCTACTTCTCTGTGAACCAAGAGCTATGTGAGGTACTTCTGCTCTACGAAGTACCTCCCCTCTGCCTTGTTTTGATCCCCTCTTTCAAGAGGGAGGCCTCTCACGTAGCCTAAGGTTCTCCGCGAAGGAAGGGGATCCCCCAGGGGACTCGGGTCATCATGGAGCATTTTTGTTTTGTGAAACACCCTTCTTGTACACATGATCCACATGCCAAGGCAGGGTCACTGTACTTCACAAAGCATATTTCTTCACAATACCTTTCTTTGTGAGGCACCATTGCTCCGCAAGTCAGGGATCTGTGAATCCATTTCCACTTCACGAAGCACCTCCCATATGCACCTCTTCCCTATGCTTAGGCTGGGGAGCCCCACTTCGCGAAGCACACCCCTTCGTAAGTACCCTCTCCCACGCGGAGCAGCAGAGCTTCATGAGGCCCCGACCTATAAACCCCTCTGCTTTGCAATTTTTTTTCTTGTGTGACCCTCTAGGTTTTCATGATGTGATTTCAAAGTCCCTTGGACGATACTTCCCATTGTGTTTCTTCGCCTCATGCTTCCCATCATAAGCACGCTATTGGCTATTGCTTTTTCATATATCTACACTAACGTGGACCCCTTGATTGTTCACTCCATAACACCCCTAGCCACGGCATTACCCATACCTTCTTTTCACCATGGAGCAGAGGGTACCTGTTATTTACCTCCTAGGGGTGGGGAGAAAACCCACCTTATCCGAGCAGTAGGACGTTAAACTGCCAAGCACCATCGTCCCCAGCATATGATGTTAAACTGTGATCTCGCCCCGTGCCTCACACGCGAGGTGCCACCACCTTATAAATTCTCCACTCCCACTCGTCTCTATGAGGATGAGATATTCCCCCATAGGGGGTTTATATCCTCTTTATTAGAGTGGAATTTTTCCGCGGGGAAAGGGAAACCATCTTGGTGTAATCCCCCTAGATTTCTTGCCGGATGTAGCATCCCCACTCCTCCTTTCATCTTTGGTCCCATGGACCAAGGGGTGAGGGATCGACAACTGATCCATAATTTCTTCGGTTACAAATCCCTCTCCTGTTGGGCTTATTCACCACCAGGCCTCCAATCTAGAGTAATTACCGAACTCTTTGGGCTACTGAAATCCCTTGTTTCCTCTTTGGGCCGCTCCATGCGGAAGCCCCACTCCACTTCCCATGGACACACCTTTCGCAACATGATCATCAGACCTTTACAGCCTATTGTTTCTCACACCTAGCATGACTCACGTGGGATTAGAGTACAAATCAACCATGAAATCTTATCTACCACCATTCACCACTTGAACTACGTGTTCTTTGATCCTTTCTAAGGCAGGGTACGTAAGAAGCCTCCCCTAGGTTCATGCCCACCACCCATGGGACCCCAGATCCTCATTCACGTCGGTTCTCTGACTCCACCTGAACTACGTGGTCTTTGATCCTTGATAAGATAGGGTACGTTAGATGCCTCCCTGATGTTCAATACCACCACCCATGGGACCCCATGTCCACCTTCATGTCAGTTCTTGGACACCACCAGAACTATATTGTATTTGATCCTTGCTATGGCAGAGTACGTCGGAAGCCTTCCCAAGGTTCAAGCCCACCACCCGTGGGACCCCAGGTCCTCCTTCACATCAGTTCACTAACGCCACCTGAACTACATGGTATTTGATCCTTACTATGGAAGGGTACATAGGTAGCCTCACCAAGGTTCAAGACCACCACCCATCGGACCACAGGTCCACCTTCAGGTTGGTTCCAAACCACCTAAACTATGTGGTCTTTGATCCTTGCTAAGGAAGGGTACGTAGGAAGCCTCCCCGAGGTTCAAGACTACCACCGATGGGACCCCAGGTCCTCCTTCACGTCGGTTCGCTGATGCCACATGTACTATGTGGTCTTTGATCCTTACAAAGGAATGGTACGTAGGAAGCCTCCAGGATGTTCGAGCCCAACAATCATTGGACCCCAGGTCTACCTTCACGCTGGTTCCCACCCATCCAAACTATGAGGATTCGACCCTTGCCAAGGCAGGGTACATAGGAAGCCACCCAAAGGTTCAATCCCACCACTATCCATTTGTCCTGACCATCTTCACGTGGGTGTAGAAACACCTTGGGCTTCCTCAGAGCATAAGCCCAAAATTCCCCCATAACTAGGAACTACAAGGACATTGAGTATTTCTGATGTAAAGTACGTAGGAAGCCTCTATGAGGTTCAAGCCCAACACCCAATAGTTTCTTCCCCCTTCACATTTGTCTGCCCCCGTCCTGCATGATGTTAAAATGTGGACCTCAGTCAGCTATAAGATGTTGTGATCCTATTCAGTGGAAATCCATTGACATTCTTATCCAGCTATAATCTATTACGACCCCATTTAGTGGAAATGTGTTGAACCCCAATCCGTGGCATGTTGTCTTTAGATGAACTACGTATACATTGATTCCCTACCACGATGATATGTAGGAAAGCTCTCTAAGTCTCAAGACCAAAACCATTATCATTCTTATGGCGGTTCCATCCCATTCACCATCAACATAATTCAACCACTCCATTATCCATCCTGATTCTTACCTGGTCCGCCACATCCCGGTGGGATCATGCCACCTCATATCCCATTCCCCTCAATAGTAACTGGGAATCCAACCACGCTTTGGCCCCAACATTAGTGTTCCCTCCTGGGTTTTCAACCATCTGATCAACTCTAGTCAGTGTTCAGATCAGTCCGATCCATCTCTGCCGGATGTTAAACTTACAGAATACCCCGTGTTAAACATGGGAAGCTGAGGAAATCCTTAGATACATGCCCATGGCATATGATTCCCCGCATTCGATGTGGGATGCCTCAGGCCTCCACACACACAAGAAGCCCTATAATAAGGGACAGAAGCTAGAAACACCAATACGCTAGTATCCAGGCACACTAGTGATTCCCAACGTTACTACTACCCCGACCGAAGGTTGCTGCCCTGACTGGACCACATGGAATGTCCAGACAGAAGCAGTGTAATGAACAGTGTCCATAAAGATATGGCACTAGGAAGAGTTTCACGAACAACATATTAAATCTATGAGGGAGACACGGACTAGGTGACAAGTTCTGAGGAGGAATCCATGGAAGGAAGAACCAACATACAATCATCCTCTTTCGATCAAGGAGAAAATTTCCATGAATAAGGAGCGGATGCCGCCCGACATTGGAAATCAGGAATGCCGAGAAACAAAAAAGTACCACCATCCCCCCCAAAAGAGACGGATTCACACGCCCCGACAAAATCGTCGGAAACATCAGTGAAAAAGGAAACCTGGGTTCTACAGGACAAACTCATGAAAAAGGAGGGTGCAACCAATCACTCACGAGTCGACCATCCCTATCCTCGTATTTGCAGGAGTTTTGAGTTTTCAGTTCTCAACAAAATTAGAAATGTGTGGGGGACATCCTTTCAAAATATTTTTCCAGGTTTACCTCCTAGAAGGGGGGGCTTCTTCTTTGGCTGGGTACTATCGTAGTTTTGGACCAGACTTTTCCAGGGTAGTGACACCCTTTTCATTTTTGACGAAAAAGGGGATCCTATCCTACGGACGAAGAAGTGTCAGTAGTGATTTCAGGAGCTGAGATAGACACTGACGAGTAGAACTATGCTACCCATGACCTGTAGATAAAAGCAGTGGTCTTTTCACTAAATATGTGACTACACTACTTTATGGGAGAATGTTTCATAGTCTACTCTGATCACAAGAGTCTAAGGTATATCTTTTCTTAGAAAGACCTGAACCTGAGACAATGGTGATGGCTAGAGTTCCTCCAAGAATATGACTGTGAGATAGTATATACTCCTATGAAGGGTAACGTAGTTGTAGATTGACTCAGTAAGAGAACTGGTATACTGTTGTTGAGTGAGGCGACGAAGCAACTAGCTGATTTGCGGATATCCTTTGTGGATCAAGATGGAGTGGCTTATCTTTAGTCTCTGATAGTCACTCTCCCACTCCTTTAGTGATTTAGGAAGGTATAGCTTGGGGAAACGTACTGCGAGGATTGACGTGCACAGATATCCACAGGACAGGTACCTAATGGATTTTCTAAAGGTGGGGAGCATGTCATCCTCTTCAGAGGATGTATTGTGGTACCTATGGCGCTACAAGAGGAAGTGTTGAGGATATTCCATACGTCTCCTCTGGTGGAACATACTGGTGTGGTGAAGATGTACCAGGACCTCCGACATCAGTACTAGTTGCCAGGGATGATGAAAGCATTGGTAGAGTCTTATCACGGTGTCTCACTTGTTAGAAAGTGAAGACTGCATAGAGTTGGTAGAAGTCTTAGGCCGACAGGATATTGAGAACCGTGGAGTTACAAGAGGGGGACCACGTATTATTTTGTGTCTCTCCTCGATGGGGATACTATGATTTGGCCTAGGTGGCAATTTATCACCTTGGTTTATCAGAACATTTCTGATACATCGGAGGACTGGTGATGTGGAAAACCGCTAGGCACTATTACCACGGTTGGAGTGGGTGCACGATGTCTTCCACGTATCCCAGTTGAGGAGATACGCGCATGACCCTTCTCAAGTTATAGACCATGGAGATATGGACTTAGATGATAGGAGAAATTTATAGAGGTTCCAGTAGAGATTAAGGATCGATAAGAGCGGGTCCTTCGTGGGAGGTCGATACCTCTAGTGTGCTTCTGCTGGCAATATGGGAACCTCCAAGAGATCACATGGGGGCGGGAGGCGCAGATCCATGCTCAATACCCTCATTTGTTTCCTTAATCTATGTTGTGGATTTCGGGGACATAAAAACCTATGGTGGGGATAATGTAATGTCCTAGAAACTTCGTATTTTTTTTAATTATATGGTATTATTTGAAGACCGCGAAATCTAATGGTGCATGATTCCGAGGTCCAGAGTGCCCAAAATGATCCGTCGAAGTTTTATTAAACCTTAACTAGCATGCATAAGCATTTTTCCAAAACAAAAGTGGAATAAATATTAAATGATTTCTTGGATTAAAATTTGAGGGAACCATTTAAATCAGGATGGAAGTTTTACCCAAGGTGTGACTTATGTTTAGTTAGCGCATGACTCCAATGAGAAAACCCCCAAAATGGCTTAACCATAAATAAAATAAATAAATAAATTATTTTATTTTTCAAATTTTTATAACTCAAAAATGGTAAATCAGATTAAAAATCCCAGACCACCGCTGATGTCATGAGGGAATTCTTTCTTTAGGAAGATACTAACATTGGCCGATGCCGGCCACCAGGGAATGTTAGTTTTTGGTTGTAAATAAATTAATTAAGTGACTATTTTTTTTTTGTAAAATACATTACTTTCAAACGGTGACTTGGTTTGGAAATCCAAGAGTATCATTGGGTTTTTTGGGGCTTGTTTCACTTAGGCAGAGCCTAACCTTGATAGGCAATGGTTAAGGGTGATTGTTATTAATTTTTCAATAATTTTTTCAGGTACATTTAGTAAATGTGCGAACATCGTTTTCTAACTTTTGAACCAGTGATGGGATTAAAAATACAAGTGCACGGTTGAATCCACTACGTTGAGATTCGATTAAGGGAGGCTGTACATTGAACATAGTAGGTCTGAAGAAGATTTTATTTTTTGTGAATTGTAAAAGGAAAAGAAATAAAATAATATCAATGTTTTATTTCTTTTCCACCTATAGAAAAGAAGCTCTGTTTGAACTAGAAAGCCCACAATGGGAAGTTACTCTGTGTGACCGGGCATGCCCATGGTACCCATGAGGGTTGTGTACCACAAAAGTTCATGGTTAGTGGGAAGCGGCTCTATGTGACATGGAAATCCCACTATACTCGATAAAGGAAGAGTTTTCCAGCCGCAGAGGAGTTCTAGTTTTGTGACTGACAATACTAAGGTTACTACCCTAGAATATTCCATATGGTGACTTCCTTGAATATCAAGATGTAGAAAGTGTCTTGAGGAGAGATTATCCCAAGATGACTATGTATGGAACCCTGCAGTTAGATGAGACCTGAAGACTGATTGATGATTGGCCTTGTGGGATGCAGCTCTATACGACCCAGCAGGACCATAGTGGGAAGTGGCTCTATGTGACTCGGCATACCCACATTGCTCGACTAGTCGAGTACCTCAGTTTTTCCAAGGTGGGAAGCGGCTCTATGTGACCCGGAATTCCCATGGTGGGAAGAGGATCTATGTGACCTATCATGCCCAGTGTACCCATTAGAGATGGGTACCACAACTGTCCAAGGTTAGTGGGAAGTGGGTCTGTGTGACCCGGCTGGACCATTGTACTCGATAGAGAAGGAGTTCTCCAAAAGCCAAGGAGTTCGATGATGTGATAACCCATATATACTTGACCTAAAGTGATACCTCGTGTGATTTGACTTGTTCTGGGTACTTTTACCTTCATTGTATACCTTTGTGGTACTTATACCTATGTGCTGATACTTGTGAGGTACTTCTACCTTCGTGGTTTTAACTTTGTAGTATTCTTTCTTCATGTATGAGATAAGTATATCTTGATATCTTAGGTATATGTATGGGTATATAACTAAGTATAGTTGATGTCTTTCTTTGCGGTATTTACTTTGTGGAACTCTAGGAGACCTACGGGCCTCTCGGGGTCCCTACTGAGTATCGTCATACCCACCCCTGTAAGGGCTTCACCTGCACCTTGTTGTGTCTTGTGCAGATGGCGAGCAGTAGAGTTGAGTATAGATGGATCTAGGACCATGTGGTACACATAGGAGGAAAGAAGGCATGGAGTTATGTGGAGATGATCGGTACATACCCTTTAGGTAGGATCCTCGGTAGAAAATTCAGGAGCTGCTTGTACTCTTAGTTTTATCTGAACTTTCTAGTTGTAATTTTAATTTACAGATGGGCTTGTATTTCCAACCCCTTTACTTTAAGCTCTCATTTTTCTATAGTATTTTACTTTATGGTTTCCCTTTGTTGTGTTCCTGGATTGTGTGTTTGTACAAGTTTAAAGGCAATGACTATCTGTTTTAGGGATACACCTTTTTGGTGCTAGTTTCTAGCCCCTGGCCTATAGAAGGCCAGTTTTGGGTAGTCATGGAACATGCCCAGGGGGGCTGGTTGTGAAAAATATGTATATTCTATTTAATAATGTCATTGATGGAGTTTTTTGACCACCTAAAACATGGGAATAATATTTTCCCCATTAGAGAGAACCAGCCCAAAAAATTAAGGTCTTGTCACACCCTATAACTTTATGAAATATATATATATATTTCAAATAAATTTAACCATTTTTATATTTTTACTCACAATATACATTATTCATATCTCTCATTACAAGAAAAAAATATTTAATATTTCATTTCGTGAAAAAATAAGTGTATCAAGTGGTATAGAAAACATAGAGTTTAAAATAAATGGGGGAAACTATTAAAATAATATGATTTTATACTACAGTTATCACCTAGACATTGAAATTCTGGGTAAGAATATAAAAAAATATTTTATGAAAATATTCTTTTTCACATCTATATAAAATATATTATTTGGTTAACAATTATTAATAAATTATAATAAAAACCATTTTAAAATAATGGAAATATTTTTCTAAAAAAATTATGCGTAAAAACATGATATAACTCAATTAATTTAAAAAATCAATATTGGTGAATAATTTCAATGAAATTTATATATTATATATTCATCAAATCTTTTAATTGTTATCATATGATTTTTCAAGAAAAGAGATATTGATAAATATAATTTTACACATAAAACTCTATTTTTTATAAAAAGTAGTTATGTATACTTTTGTGCAAGTATTTTAAAATTATTTTATATAGTTTTGAAAAATTAAGAAAAAAAAATTTATTTTTTAAATCAGATTATCAAAATTATCTTATAGTGAATTTTTGACAATTTTGGCAAAAGGTAAATGTTTTGATTGATATTGAAAAATATTAATTTTTATTAAGAATTCTAAATTCATTTAAAGAAATTTGAATCATAATAATTATTTTAATATGGTTTTAAAAGTTATTTTTTGAATTATATATCTATTAATCAAATGTAGGTCATTGAAATAATTTTTATTTAAAATATTGATTAATTGGTTTAAATCACTTTAAACCATTCTCTTTGGAAAAATGCCTTTTCATCACATCTACAAGATAATTGTTATATTAAAATTTCTCACATATGTGAATGTAATTTAGAAAAAAAATGATTCAATATTTAGAGTTTTATAATGTTATATTATCTAATTATTTTAAATTAAAGTTTTCCTATTATAAATTTTAAAACATAAAAAAATTAATTACATCAGTTAAGGTTAAAATGTGTTACCAGGGGGTTGAAGTAAAACTATTATTGTAAAAATTGTCAAAAAATATTTCAAACACAAATTTTATTTATTTATTTTCACCTTATCACTTCCTGGGAGAATAATTATACATTATTAATCCTTGTGGTATGTGAAAAATGTGGTACAACTTTTTCTTTTAAAAAATTACAACTTTTTCACTCACATCACTTATTAAAGGTCTTCCCTTTTCTATCCTATTCACATATTAAAAACCCTTAGGTATATAAAATAACATCCCAAATCACTTCAATTATTCCCCAATATCATCGTATTAGAATTATTTTGATCCAAAATCCGTCCTTGCAATGTTTTTTGGTGGAAACTCATGAATGTTACCCAGAGAAGAGGCAACGTTTTTCAACGAGAATTTTTTATTTGCTTTATTACTCCACATAGTACAATTTTTATTAAAAAGGAGGATACATTATTATATTATATTACATAAAATTAGTGTTTCTTATGGGAGTAACCTATATCCATCACCTATTCGATCAAATGGGATACAATGTCATCATTTGTGTGCATGATGAACTACCACCTCACGAACTGATGTTAATCATTATCCATAAAAACCAATCAAATATGGATATAATAATTGATTAATTTTTTTATATTATATTATTATTTCATTTTACCTCTTAAATTATAATCTCACATACAAATTCTTACTTTTATACCAATTGTAAAAAAGTAATTTCACTTGTGTGTACGGTTGACTACTGCCTCACAAACCAATTGAATGTGTTATTTATTTATGATTTAATTGGATGTTAATAAGGATAGATTAAATAAATAAATATATGATATTTTTAACATAATTATATTTCATTAATAATTATATCATATATTCCTTCTTACATTCCATTTCATAGAGGATGTGATAACATTGTTCGAGGGTACGAGAGACTACTACCTTGAGAAGCAATGTAATTAATTAAAACATTACATAAGAGGTAATAATGAAGGGTATGATGAATATATTCTATATATATTAAATAAAAAATAATCAATAGTGATAATTTTTTATTTAAATTTCTTTCCTTCAGTCCCTTGAGAAAATGGAAACGGTGTTCATGGGTACGTATGGCCTATCGTCTATATGAACGATGTATTTCCTTTTTTATATCTAAATTTTATAGATTATTATAAATATATATATATAATTATTATATAATATATTTATATATCTATCATGGTTTAAATTATTTATATAATTTAAACATGATAAATGAAACAAGAACAAAAATAAAAAACCTAAACATACATGAAAAACGAAGTAGTTGTTACCTGAAATTTAATTTTACTAAGGAACTATTAATAAACAGATTAAAAAGGATTTATGTAAATAAAATATGGTATTATAAACATAATTATGGTTATTCAATAGATTTATATAAAATTTAACTTTATTATATAGGAGTTTTTAAAGTGTACTTTAAAATTATAGAATTACAGAAATTTATTTCCATATCAATTTTTATTTGTCTGAGACACAAGAAATATTCACTAAATGTTTCTTTTATGAGGAATATTTATATCCCAAGAAGGAATTTTATGATTCATATGTTGGAATTTTTTTTAATTAGTTATCCATTTTATTTTCATTATTTCATTTGGTTAAGGCTTCAAATGTTACCAATGTGGTAAGATATTTATATCCTAAATTACCTTTTATGGGACATAAGTTATATTATGCACCAATTTTCTTATATGAGGTTTATATAATTCTAGTTTCACATACTATTTCATGAATATACATATTTTAAAGAGATTAAATGTTCCATTTTATATTTTTATTTAATGGGCATATGACTCAAAAAATGTCCAAAGTGGTAAGGGTTTAATATTACAATCTCATCATTTATCGGTATTGTTTATGATTATGTTTACAATGATTATGTATTATGATACATCTCTCAAGAACATGTGGCATTTTTATCTAATTGTAAATTATGGGGAAAAAAATTTTCTTGTCATTTTCCTTGGTTTATATATTAAAGTGGTCAAAATAATATTTTAAAGATAAAATCATATTAATTTCTATCTCGAGTCAAAACCCCATTTTTCAACCAAATTCATGTTTTCTAAAATTGTTTTGTTAAATTTTTATAAAATTATCCATATTATTTTACAAATTATTGTGACCCATTTTTTTCATTTTTTTAAAATAAAAGTAATATTTATGCCATTTTCTAAAAAACTCCCGCATGGAAGATACCAAAATTTTGAAACAAATATTAGTTTTAACATGTATGACATGAATGATATTTTCACGTATCAAAGAAAATAAATGTTATAAATATTCAATTATAAGTTTCAGTGTTTATTTAAAAAAATGATTTCCAAAATATTTTGTGAATTTTTATAATTAAATTTTTTTTCAAAGAAGAGATATTTTCTTTAAGAAATGTTTTAATTCTTTTTGATATTATTCTATATGTTTGTGAAATTATTTTCAATTAAAATGTTTTTGAAAATGATTTTAGTAATAAAATGTGTTTTTAAAATATGTAAAATATTTTTTCCTCAATAAATGTTCAATGTAATATTTTTAAATTGACTTTATATGTAAGTTGACATCCATTAATGTAACCTATGATTTTCTTGGGATATAATTCAAGGAATTCATTCGAATTATTTATTTTATTGGTTTATGTTTTTATGAAAATATGTTTATAAAACCCCTTTCACTTGAATGGGTTATATCATGATAAAATTAGTATGATACCAACTTCTTTCTCTTTGTATTATTCATTGATGAAATGATGAAATGATTATGAAATAGGTTTCTTTTACACATGTTATGTTTTGATAAAATGTTTATTAAACCCATTTCTTTTCTGAGGTTCTCATATAATGAATAGTTTATGATATTTTGGAAAAAACATATTACATTCATTATGTGATGTTGGTTACATTATAACCAAGTATAGTTGCTCTATTTTAAATAATACAGAGGGACCTATATCTTCATGTAATGAATTTGGTAATGATTGATATATCATGATATAAACATAACTACAATTTTGAGTTAAACCAATTTAGAAAGGGACTATGTCCACTACGATAGTATTAGGAGTAAAACATGACAACTAATAAGGTTTTGGGAGTTAACCAATTCCAATATGATTGTTTTGGGAATGATCCTTGAAATCTAAGGAAATGATTTTTTATACTGAATTAGTTGACACAAATCTATGTCTTATGCCAATGTTATATAATCATGGTTCATGATCCGTGATTAAATATTGATTCATTTAAAATGAAATTCAAATAATTATTCCATGATCATGTTTATGATCAATTATGTAAATGGTATGGTTTTCAAATGTCATTATTATGTTCTTATGACCATACAGTCATGTTATATTGATATCTCCCTTGTTTTCCCATGATGATCATATGAGATCAACATTTATTATGTTTTCATTCAATAGGTAATAATGAAATTTTTATAACTAGGGTATGTTTAATAAGATTACTATGTGGGAATATCATTATGTGATCTTTTGATTAGTTTTCCAGAAATTAAAAGATTTTATTTCTAGTATCAAATGATACAAAACTGATATCGTTCATGGTAATGTATTTTTGTAATCTATTGAATATTCATCTAAAAATATGTAGTACTTATACAAGGGAATATTGAGCATTTACTGATGGTTTTAGAGGGATTTTACATTTAACTTTTAGAAACATGGATCCCAAGGGATATGTTGAAGGATATTTCCAATTATACATATAAGGACAAGTCTAAGTATGAGAAAAAGAATAAATCAATGTCCTGAAATTTTTTAAAAGGATAGATATGGTGGTTTATAATAAATTACAACCCTATATAGAAACTATATGTGTATATGGATCTATATCCTAGGTAATTATATGTAATAACCCTAAAAATTTCACATTGAGATGGTTTTGGTTTTTAGCTATTCCATGAAAACATTCCCTACTGAACACATAGTTTGACAATCCTAGGGGATATACATTGAAAATTCACAATCTCTATAAACCATCATGAATGGTTTGAATATTTACCATGGATTAACTAAATTAAACTAAAGGTTACATATAATTTAAAAATGGTTTCATGATTTATAAATCATATAAGTCGTTTATATGGTTATGTGTTTTCCTAATATAAATATTGATTCACACAATATGTCTTTATATTTTAAGCGATGAGAGGAACTAAAAGAAAAGAGATTATTATTAAATGTGATAGAAAAATGAATTGATGATAAGAAATGGGATGATAACAAGAGATATGGATATTTTGATTATTATTAATTAGTTATCATGATATATGATTACAAAAAACACTTTAACCAACTATCAGAATCACCATAGAAGAGAATGATAGTGTTTATTGAGATTTCAAGTGGTGGAGGCCATTGAGTAAACATGGTTAAGTTTCATATGTTTTTATAATGTTGGAAGAATCACCCATAAAGATATATTAGATGATCTTGACATTTTTTTGAGTGGTTAAAATAAGAAACAAAATTACATAATTTTATATGGAAAAATAAAAGTTCGGTTAAGCCAACTGTTGATAAAAATGGTCCCCATATGATATCAATGATGGACTAATGTTTGAAAAATAGATTTTATAGTAATCATACATATATATGTCCCAAGGATAATCTCATGGAGAGAATTACCTTGGTTATAGGAATAATGGTCACATTTTTTATGATTAAGAGACTACAAATGACATATGAATGGAAAATGTGTTAATGATTAAGGAGAAGAATCATGGTTAATGGTATATGATTAAAATTTAATTATTTATGTTTTTAATTTATTGAGATTCAATAAAATATATCTTTATTAGGGGTATTTTGGTAATTTTAATTGTGAAACAACAATATATTGACACATAGTAGTTATGCATTAAGGTGTTTCAAGAATATTTTAAATGCCATTGATGGCCTAGAAATGTGATTTAATGATTGGGTGATATTTTCACTAAGGGTATTCAACCATTAATATGATACCAATTTTTTAAAAATGATGTGTAGTTTGAATAAAGTAATGATTGATACTGATAAAGTAAATTGGATAGTACAGATTACATTGGAACTTATTAATGATGTGATTCCAAAGTGTTATATGTTATCATTGAAATTGTTTCCAACATTTTTTTATTTATGTAATATATTAAATAAAATTAAATATTATTTAAGGAACGACGAAAAAGTTATTTTTTAATGGAGGTATGTTTTCATAATGGATTTATAGTAATTCAGGATATTACCTTGTTTTAGGAGAATATATGATCAATGCATTTACATATTCGTTATGAGACATTAAGAGATACTTCATGTTGTTTGGGGGATTAATAATATTATGGTTTTAGACAATTTCAAAGCTTATTTATAACATTTCGGATTTAAAATTTGACTGAACATAGATGATCCATATGGTTAACTATTCATATAATGGATTAAGTAGAACAATAGATTTTATTGGATGAAATTTTCCAAAAAATATATTTTCAGTTATATCTAAATATAGAAGAAAAAAATTATCATTATTTTTTGAACCTCATTATCCTTTAGAGATTCAAGCATGAAAAAATAATCTCATATATTAAATTTATGAAGTTGAAATTCAATGAGGAATCACCGAATTATGAGAGTATAATTATTTAATGGAATGAAATCATGTAATTTTATCTTCTAATTAAATGTATCTGAGATCAAGAAAAGGATTTTGAAATAAAATTTTTATAATTTTCCGATAATTTGTTATGAATTAATAGTTTATTAAAATATAATGGATTTAATGAATTTTATCATTCAATTTATTATGAAAATGTTCTACATCACAATCCATCAGTATTTGGGTGTTAGTTTCCTCTTCAATTTCCATGTATTCACTTGCTAACAATGTTAACCTTCATGGAAACGAAATTATTAATTTTATCATGGATGAGCTTTGAGAATAAGTTCTCCCTTATAGTTAGGAATTTATATTAATACTATTTTTCATGTGGTTTTCTAGCAATGGGATTTTCAAATGTTAAAACCTTGATTATAGAGCATAAGAGAATTTTTTTTGGATAAAATTTATTTAAAGGGGGTAGAATGAAACACCGTGAGATTTAGTGAAATATATTTTTTCAAATAAAAATAATCTTTTAGATATTTAATAATACATAAAACACTAATTTAGGCTTGTATTATAAACAAAATTGAGATTATATTTTGTTATATACAACACCGAGTGTACCTTACATTACACACAACATTAAGTTTAAACGAAACATGACATACTATTTAAATATTATTATTTTATATGAAAATTATCACTTATCTCTTTGGAATGGTATGTGTGAATATTTTAAGTAAAATTTTAAAATATATAGTTTAAAAATGTATATATAATGAATTATTTATTTACCTAATAATTTGAAAAGAAAATAAAAAACATTTTAATATAAATGAAAATTGACTCAAAAAAATTATTTCTAAAAATGTTTTTTACCTATATGAATTATCAAAAAAACATTTGGTGAAATATTTTAATTAAATTTATAAATTTTATATTAAATAAACTATTTATCATTCATGTTAAATGTTTTTTAGACGAGAGATATGAATAAATCCAATTTTATGCTTAAAATGCTATTTTTAAAAACAAATTTTTCCGTTTATTCTAGAAAAATTATTTTTAAATTAATTTTATCTCTTTTAGAAAATAAATTTCACAAAACAAACTTTATTTTTTAAAATGTAACGAAAAAATTAACATAGGGATAAATTTTGACAATTTTTTGAGAAGGTAAACTTTGGAATGGATTGTGAAAATACTCGTTTTTATTAAGAATTATAAATATTTAATTAATTTAAAAACATAAAAAATATTTTAATACTGTTATTAAATATAAAATTATTTCAATTATATATCTATTAATACAATTTATTTCATTGTAATAACTTTCATGTTGAATTGTGATTTAGTTTTTTTATTTTGAAATTATTTCTTTTCAGAAAACTACATTTTCATTTAGTTTGTAGGATTAGTTCTAAACTAAAATTTCCCACTTATATAAATAGAATTTGGAAAAAATTAATACTTATTTGGAATAATTATAATTTATATTATGTAATAATTTTGAAAATATTTTTTTACCAATATGAATATTACTAAATGTAAGAATTAATTACCAGGATTATGGTGAAAATGGGTTTACCAGAGGATAAACTAAAAAGAGGAGGGTTAAATATAACACAAAAATGTAAAATACCCATTGTAATGACATATTTAAAACTTTTATCTTATCTGTTTGATAATATATTTTCTTTCCATTTGGTATGTGAAAAACATGGGCACTCCTTTTTCTGGCCATGAATTAAAAGTTGTCACTAAGCCCACATATACGAGGATAAACCCTCTCCTATCACATTTAAAATTCAATAATATTTTTTTCCAGATAGGACCTACCCAAAAACCCTTTCATACTTCACTCCTCTCATCCTAGAATCCTTAAACTGATCATAAATCCATCTTAAGAAGGATTATAGAGAAAATCCAAGGTGGATACGTGAAGTAAAGGTAACGTTATTCTATGAGAAAATCTATTTTATTCCACACTAAACCTTAGTATATTCTTTATAAAATATTAAAATATAATAAACACAATATCTTACATATACTTTGGGTTTATTAGGATAATGGAGTGACCTATGTCCATCTCATCTTCTATCAAATTAGATAAAATATAATCATTCATTTGTATGGACAATTACCTCCCACTATGAGAAAAGATGTTTTTTGTGACAGGAAAAATTCACATTGAAAATAGTCCATCGAAGAGGTTATTTGCGATGGGAGGATCAACCCATCGCAAAATGTTGCATGCAATTTGGCAGGGTTTGCATGACAAACCGTGCAGAAGGGTATTTGCGATGGGGAGGAACCTCCTGTCGAAAATATTGGGAGGTGGTAAATACTATTTTTGATGGGGGTATTCCCCCGTTGAAAATACCCGGCGGAGGTAAATACTATTTGCAATGGGATGTTGTCTCATCGCAAAAAGTGTGTCAGTAGGTCACTTTTTCCGATGACATCCGTAGAAAATGCCATTTTAATCACTGAAATTAATTAATGCATCCGAAGGTATTTACAATGGATCCCGTCTGAAATAGTACTATTTGTGACGGGATACCCAATGCAACTAATCTAACAAATATATACCCCATTCATTTTTCCTTCCTTCCTATATTGTCATCAGTATTTAGTTGTAATAATAAATAGAAATTATTAGTACTAATTGTAACACCCCAAGCTTCCATAGTACACTTCTCCATAAATAATAAAATAACGCATGTTGTATGCAAATTCGAGTTCTAACACACCACAACCAATCAAAATAGCAGTTATGAATTGTAATACCCACTGTTTTTAAATTTTATAAATTTTATCTTTCAAAATTATCTTCATTTTTGGATTCATAATATCAAAATTATCTTAGGTTGATTTTATTGGTATTTTTATGAAAACTTTCAATTTTTGATTAATAGTGAAAAACACTGAGTTATAGTTTAAAACTGAATTTTTAATTAAATAATTATTTATTTTATTTAAATTTATATTAGCTCAAAATATATACATAATACCTATATAAGTTAAATTAAATTCATTGGTGTCATTTGATAAAAATTTTAGATATATAAAAATTTTATTGTACTTTTTATCGTCTTTTACCCACCTCATAAGAGAATTTTCAAATTTACATTCAACGTAATTTTACTACTTCTATGAGTTGAATTTCAAAAATTCAAGAGAAATGGTTAATATCATTATGTAAAATGTGGTTCAATAAGTTGAAAATAATTTTTGATGATTAGTAACTTTTTACTTTTATTGACCATAGTTAAAAGTAAATATTGTAATTAAGGGTAAAAATGATATTATTATTACCCTAACACATGTCCTAATTATATCAGATAAGTGTAATTCGACCAAAAATAACCTTAGTAATAAAATATAACCATTTAGGTCCACTTGGATTAGATTACGACATTTATTATTATTTAATTCAAAGAAGAGTTAAAAGTGTTAAAATCAAAGTTTAATAAATAAAACATTGTTTATACAGGGTTAAACATAAGATAAAATCGACTATAAATATTCATTAGAAAGAAAACAAATCCTACATAATGGTATTTTATTTTTATTTTTTAGACATTAAATAATTTTATTTATTTATGAAACAATTATGATGCAGTAATTACTTAATTAATCAAATCTTAAAATAATTTATATTATAAATATCGAAATAAATGTAATTTGAGAATTTTTATTAATTAAACTAATTTTCTAGGTTAATATGACTTGTTTGGGTTGGTTAGATGAATTTTTTTCGAAGTAATAATGCTGTTATGAATTTAGTAAAATAAAATACCAAATAGTGTCAAAGTTGACTTAAAAGAGTTTTTAAAAGAAATATTATATTATTAATTGATATTCTATTCCTAAAAATCTAAGGATCGTCAAAAAGACTTATATAATGATAGGTGTATCATTAATGAACCACTTGGGGTTCACTTGGAAGTATATAGTAAGCTTATTGACCATATAATATAAAAACTACAAAGAGACATGGTAAATGTCAAATTATTTAACTAAGAGTTAAATCTAAAAGATAAAGTTAATATAGTGACAAAAATCTGTCTAAAAACTATTGTTTGAGTGGTTTTAGACCCATCCCCACCATAGACTTTAAATAATTCACTTTTGAGCCATTAGAAACTGAAAATGATTTTATTATAAAGTAATATTTCTAGATTTTCCTAAGGTGCCCCTCACCCCTCTTATAAAAGGGCACTCCCCCTTCTCCCTAATTCACACCATCAATGTGGTCGTGATGGTGGGGGAGATTGGTCAGGGTGTGAGGGAGCTCTTTGATGATGGAGATCAGGATTTCTATAGTTTCTGATGTCGGTTCCCCATTTTCTCGGTGCCGTTCTAGTGGCTGGTGACATATGATCCATTATGAATAAAGCCCTGAGGCGGCATGGGGGTGCGGTGAGTTTGTTGACGTCTTAGACTGGCGCTATTTAGAATGCTTCTATCAGATCTGTTTCATGGAGTGACTCTGCACCGAGTCCCAGAGGATGTGCGCCCTTGGTGGATGGATCATCACAGGACCGCGTTGACCGCGGTCGGCTCCTTGGAAGTGGCTTGCGGGATCGCAATACCGCCCAGGAGGTTGCCGGCATCAATTTTAGACCTCGGAAGTCAGATGTTGGTCGTGGGTTTTTGGGAGATTCAGGAGCGAGGGTTTGGGTTACTGAGTCCAATCCATGGAATCCATCGAAGAAGGATTTGTGTTCGGATGTTTGTGATGGATCTGGTAAATTCCTCTCTCTGTTGTTGGATCTCTTACATGCATTGACCCCTCAAATATATGCATGAATGATAGTCCCTTTCCAGGATTGCAATATGATGAGACTTTTGAGATGTCCTTTAATACTGAGGCTCCTCCACAGGTTGATTGCCATCAGGAGA
Organism: Viscum album; assembly: GCA_963277665.1. NCBI lineage: Eukaryota > Viridiplantae > Streptophyta > Magnoliopsida > Santalales > Viscaceae > Viscum > Viscum album. The sequence continues at coordinate 1,002,527,274 of OY728135.1, forward strand.
TCAAGAATCTCTTGAAACCCTTCAGGATATCTTGGATGTTGGGTGATGTTTCGGAGGCGGATGGGACTATAGCAGGTAGTGAGGGTCCTACTTCGTTCAAAGATGAACTCATTTATGGAAAAGGGGTAGTTTACTACACTCCTACCACATCAAAACGAAGGCCTAGGAAGGACTAGTCTAATACACCTCGCACTGTGTGTACTCGCTCTTCTAAGATATCAGGTAAGTTTAATTATGATTTTCTTAAGATCCTTAATCTGGGTAAGTCCCACTCTGAATGGGAAACTTCAAATGACTCTGATTATTGGAATGATATGTCTTATTATGATCTCTAGTATTGTGTTATGACGGATGAGGGAAAGTCCCTTTGTTTGACCCCACCTGTCTCCTCTGTTCTCATTTCCTTTATTTTATAAATAGTCTGAAGCATCACTTCTGGCTGGACTTACTTGGTTATTCACACCTTCAAAGCCATATGGATCTGCTAATCCCTACCCAAATACCCTCTCAACTGTCTTCCCTTCATGTTAGAGGCCATCCTTTAGTCAGAAAGCCATCCTATATAGCTTTTTTGATAAAATCAAAAGGAAGAACCCGCAGAAGAGTTAAATATTTCATCACCCCTTTCAAGTTCCATTCCTCTTCCACTTCCTTTTTCTTTGTTGTTCCCATTCTAAAATAATAACTCTAGTATATTCTATATACCGTGATGTTTTTATAAATTTGGTACAACCAAATTCATTATTCTATCCATCCTTTGAATGACATGTCACCATATGTGTGTACATACGACTTACCATCTCCATGTCGTGGTGTAATTGTTGTTCAATACATTATTATTTGGATCTGTATAATAATGATGTGTAATTTATGTAAATAATAAATATAACATGATAATGATTCTGTATATATGATATACCAAACAATTATATATTATTTTTATATCAAAAGAATGATATTATCCCTTGTGCGTACGTACGGATTACTATGACAACCCTGCTTTTTATTACAACTTAAGCATGATTTATTACATAAAATTTCACTTGATACAACAAAGAAGATCGAGAGGTTTAGTTTCTATGGGTCTTAGGATCATTACATAAAAAATTTAAACTTGAAATAAAAAATCTTTATTGGAAACTTCCTTTACATGACCACTACCTTCCTTCGTACTTAGCATTGCATGGGATAACCTGAGGACATGAATAAGAAAAGGGTGAGCTATAAAGCCCAGTAAGGGAGTACACAATGAATAAAATGAGGAGTAAAATACATTTTTGGCAATAGGAACATCAATAGAGCATTAAAGTAACATTAACATAAAGGCATGATAAAGCATGATAACCATAACATGGAAATGTGGCAACAACACTTAACATTGAATTAGCATGAGCCAAGGCTCATTGCACATGGAGCATGAGTAAACCCTCATTGCACTTGAAGAACGAGTAAACCCTTTTTGTACTTGAATTAGCATGAGTCAACACTCATTTCACATGATGTATCATGATACTATACTTTACCTAATGCATTGGAGCGCTATAAAGGGAGCACCCTTCTTAAACATTTCATTTCATGCATAAGTGTGCTACATGGATCATAAAACATGGATTCATAAAACATAATCATTTATTCCACGATAAAAAATTGTGGAATTTATACATGAAACTTTATAATCAATAAGTAAATTTACATAAAGGTGAATATCCTTGATGGAGAAATGGGCATGGTATTCACTACACAATGATATTGGCTTAGAAAATCGTTGTGATTTCGGCAGCGTAACGGCGTGACATAAGAATTCATAAAAAAAGGTTGATGAGAGAGAAAGGGGTTCCTCATCATATTTACATGTAATGTACAGTAAGGAGGTCATATAGATACATGTCCCAACAATTGAAAAGGAATTTAGATTCATGATAGAAAAGTATTACTAGAATATAAAAGAGGAGAAAAAGGTTTCTTTCGGAATTTCGGCATAGTAACGGGTGTACATGGGAGGCTTTTAATGGGAGAGAAAGGGGTATCCCATCATTCAAACAATAAAGTGGAAAGTATGGGAGAGGTGTGAAACCATACCGCAACATTCATAATTGAAATTAAAAGGGCAATACAACTTAAAGAAAATTGACAAAAATGAGAAAGGAAGAAAACCCCTTACTTGGAAGTGTGCTTCTAAAGGCTATAGAGAGTCTTGAGAGAGGCTTAATGGGAGCTTGGGGAACCTTGGGAAGATTCCAGAGAGAGTAGGGCAGAGTATGGACGAACTCCAAGGGATTTTAGTGAGGAGGAAGTGGGAGCGTGGGTGGGTTTATATAGGAATTGTGAGAGAATTCTTTATTATTTAGGTTTGGGACCCCTTATATTAAAATAATCCAAACCACAAACCATCCCATGGTATTTTCCCATGGTTTCTGGAAAATGAAAGAGGAAGACAATATTTTACAAGGCCAAGGTCCAAAAGTATTAAAAAATTAGGGTTGCTTATGTGGAGGTGAGTCACACTCCCATGGAAATTAATTTAAAAAGGCAAAGTGTTGAATAAGTCTTGAGGGCTCCATTAATGCTTTGAAAAGTAAGTCAAACAAACCCAAAACCTCATTATTTTAATGATAAAACACATATTGGCCGAACATAAGGATTATTTTCATTTATTACATCACCATTGGGTCATTATGATGTCATAAAACACATTATATATTTAAATGGTATTTAATTTTTACCCAAAAATTTGACTGTCTCAGAAAATTATGAAAAATTCACCATTTGATAATTTAGACGTCCTGATTCCAAAAATAATATTTATTTTATCTAAATAATTTTCTAAATATGTGAATTTTCACTTTTAAAATAAAAACCGACATTTATAAAAAAATTCATGGGTTTTGACAAAAATGGCTTTCAAACCTTAAAAAAAAATTTAATTGCATTCATAAAATTATAAGATCAATTATACCTAATAAAAATTTAATTTAATATTAATAATAATATTTTATTAAAATTTTATTTAATTCAAAAATCCTTTAATTTAAAAAAATGTAATTCTTAATTAAATAATAACTAAAAACACCATTTGTACTTTAAAAACTAATTACAATGTATCAAAAATGACTAGAAATTATATTCATTATTATATACTAAAATAATGTACATGAACATGGTGCTACTTATTTGTTACATAACCCCTTAAAATAGCCGCATAAGACCTAAGGTTAAGGTGTGCGATGGTGACAGACTCTTGGGGCGTCTCAGATAACATCTCTTGAGTGGTAATTTCAATCAACTTCCACTTTTCCAGTAGATGATCATGTTCGAGCTTGACTTGATGAAGATCAGCTTGGGCTTGGTCAAGGGAAAATCCCAAAGATGTCACCTCTTTTCCGAGCTCTAACAAATGGGCTTCATAAGGGGTAATTCTACTGGATGAGGCCATCGCTTCCTTTGTCTGAGTAGAAATGTGTTCGTTAAAGCCTTATATTTATACTACTCAGATGATCACTGTTCAACCGCTATAAAAGTAACGGTCACAAATCTTAACGTAAAACTAATGAAGTTGACATCTTATAAAAACATTTTTCATAAAGAAACATTTAACTGGATCAAGAGGGATTTTTTATTAATGAATCTTTGGGTCGTTACAATATTCCCCCCTTAAGAAATTTCACCCTCGAAATTTTCCTTTTCCCACACTAAAACAAATGTGGGTAACTTAGCTTCATCATATCCTCCGACTCCCAAGGTGCTTCTTCAAAATTGTGGTTTCTCTACAACACCTTGACGAGGGGCATTGTCTTATTTCGTAGAAATTTTTCTCTACGATCTAAGATCTTCACTGGTTTCTCCTCATAAGAAAGATCGTCTTCTTATTGTACCACCTCGGAAGAGAGTACATGTGAAGGGTCTGGTATGTACTTCCTTAAGAGGGATACATGGAATACATCATGCACCTTGGACATAGTAAGTGGAAGTGCTAGTCGATAGGCCACAACCCCAACACGATCAAGAATCTCGAAGGGGCCGATGTACCTTGGACTTAACTTCCCTTTAATTCCAAACTTCATGACCTTCTTCCACGGAGATATCCGTAAAAACCCCATGTCATAGACTTTAAACTCAAGGTCTCATCGACGATTATATGCATAACTCTTCTGTCGACTTTGGGCTGCCTTGATATGCTGCTGAATGGTTTTCACCTTCTCCACCATTTCTTCGACCATTTCTGGTCCAAGCAGCTTACGTTCACCGACCTCATCCCAACAAGCTGGTGTTCTACACCTTTTCCCGTACAGGGCTTCATATGGTGCCATTTGGATGCTCAAGTGGAAACTATTATTATAATAGAACTCAAATAGAGGAAGATGTTGATCCCATACTCCTTTAAAGTCCATTGAGCACGCTCTCAACATATCCTCAAGTGTTTGGATAGTCCGCTCGGATTGGCCATCAGTTTGAGGATGATAGGCCGTACTGAAGTTCAGTTCAGTATTCAGAGCATGTTGAAGACACTTCCAAAACTTAGAGGTAAATCTTGGATCTCGGTTAGACATAATAGATAGTGGTACTCCATGCAACTGTAACACTTCCCTGATATATATCCGTGCCAGTTGATCCAATGAGAAATCCTCTCGAATAGCAATGAAGTGTGCAGTCTTTGTAAGATGATCCACAACAACCCAGATTGCATTGTTGCCTTTGGATGTCCTTGGAAGTCCGGTGACAAAGTCCATGGTGATGTTCTCCCATTTCCATTCTGGTATGGTCAATGGTTGCATCATCCGCTTAGACTTCTGCCTCTCTGCCTTCACTTTCTGACACACCAGAAACTTTGATGTATATTCAGAGATCTCCTTCTTCATATTATCCCACCAAAAGTTTTCTCGGAGATCTCGATACATCTTTGTGCTCCCTGGGTGAATAGAGAAATTTGAACTATGTGCATCATCCAAAAGTTCCTTCTTCAGCTCCGAACTTGATGGAACACATAGTCTTTTACCAAACTGCACAATTCCTTCTTCATTAACATTAAACTCTGAGGATTTTCCCTTTTTGATAGCTTCCACATTTTCTTGGATTCCCGCATCATCCATTTGAGCATCCTTTAACCTTTCCAAAATAGATGGTTGAGAAATCATTTGTGAATGGATTGATGATGTTCCCTTCTTTATGATTCCCACATCCATCTTCATTAAGTCTAAGAAGATTGGACCCTTCTCAATTCTCATCATTGATAGAATCGCTGGATCCTTTCTACTTAGGGCATCTGCCACCTTGTTCGCTTTCCCAGGGTGGTAATGTATTGAACAGTTATAATCCTTGATGAGCTCTATCCATCTTCTCTGGTGCATATTAAGCTCTTTCTGTGTGAATATATATTTAAGACTCTTGTGGTCAGTATATATCTCACATTTCTCTCTATAGTGATAATGCCACCAGATTTTCAAGGAAAAGATCACCGTCGCCAACTCTAGATCATGCGTTGGATAGTTTCGCTCATGTATTTTCAACTACCTTGAGGCATAGGATATCACTTTATCATTCTGCATCAGCACACATCCTAATCCCTTCTTCGAAGCATCACTGAATACCACAAAATGCTCCCCACTTGTGGGTAAAGTGAGCACGGGTGCAGTGATAAGCCTCATTTTCAACTCCATGAAGCTTTCTTCGCATTCATCGCTCCAAGAAAACTTTACTCCCTTTCGAGTTAGCTTGGTAAGAGGGTTGGAAAATCGTGAGAAATTTCTCACAAATCGTCGATAATATCCAGCTAACCCCAAGAAGCTACGTATATCAGTCACCGATGTTGTCCTCGGCTATCCCTCAATTGCATCTGTTTTGGAGGGGTCCACAGATATCCCATTGCTTGTGATGATATGGCCCAAGAATGAGACTTCCTTCAACCAAAACTCACACTTGCTGTACTTTTCATAGAGCTTCTCCTTGCGCAAAGTCTCTAGTACAGTTTTTAATGCTCTCATGATCCTCCTTGTTTTTGGAGTATATTAGAATATCATCTATAAAGACAACCACAAATTTGTCAAGGTAATCTCTAAAGACTATATTCATCAAGTCCATGAATATTGCCGAAGCATTCGTGAGTCCAAAAGGCATTACTATGAATTCATCGTGCCCGTACCTTGTATGAAAAGCAGTCTTGGGGATATCTTCCTTCTTCACCCTTACTTGATAATATCCCGACCGCAAGTCCACCTTGGAGAAGTATTGTGCTCCACACAGTTGATCAAACAATTCATTGATTCTTGGGAGAGGATACTTGTTCTTTATCATTATTTTGTTAAGTTCACGATAATCTATGCAAAGATGCATTGACCCATCCTTCTTCTTGATGAAGAGGACTAGTGCACCCCATGGTGATGCACTTGGGAATATTAACCCTTTATCTGGATTCTCTTGTAGTTGTTTCTTTATCTCTTCAAGCTCAACAACAACCATTCTATATGGAGTCTTGGATATTGGTAGCTCCCTAGGTATAAGTTCAATTGAGAACTCATCATCTCTTCTTGGAGGAAGACCAGGAAGTTCCTCGTGAAATACTTCAGTGAATTCCCTCACAGTAGGCATTTCTTCAAGGGTGGTTTCTTCCTTAGACTCAATCATCTGAGCCAGATATGTGTGCTCATAATGTATTAATATCCACGCTTGAGATGATGGAGCTAAAGGAGATTCATCTTCCTCCTGACACTCGTAAAGAATCGGGGGTCGATTCTCCATATGGAGTGTGATTTCACTCTCCCAACTATTTATGTTGGCTCTATATAAGGAAATCCAATCCATGCCAAGAATTGCATCTAATTATACCAAAGGGAGTATAACGAGGTTCGCCGGGAAATTCAATCCACAGATAATAACAGGGGAGGACTTATATTCATGGGATGCAATGATTTACCCATTTTCCGTACTCACCGACATCTTTACTTCCAGGAATTGTGGTGGTGCTGGGATTGTTCTACTAAACATTCGAGATATAAAATAATGCGTAGAACCTGAATCAAAAAGTATGTTCGCTATTCTTGAATGAATAACTAGCGTACCTGTCACCACTTCATTGTCGGGGTTCACTTTGGTAGAAGTGATGGAAAACGCTCTTCCTTGCTGTCTTGGGGTTGTTGGTTGCCTCTGATAACCCTTGGATTAGGGCACTGATTCGCAAAATGACCCGGTTCTTTGCATTTGTAGCATTGAACAATGCGTTGAGGATCGAACGGGGTGTTCCTCTCCTCTGTCGCAGCCGCGGGTCCTTCTTGTCGACAGTTAATAGCTAGGTTCCCTTCTCTTCCACACCTAAAGCATTTTCTCATCCCCCTAAGGCAATTTCCAAGGTTCTTCTTTCCGCACTTTTGGTAAGTGGGGTGCTGGAGCTGCTTAACACCGTTGGATTTATCCATCGGACCACCAGCATTGAAGTCCACCTTACGCTTCCTGTCCCCATGATACCCCTATGATTCTCTGATCTCCATTTCAACCTTGAGGGCACATCGGACAATTTCCTCATAGCTGTCGAAGTCACGGATCGCTAATGCTTCCCGCAAGCTAGGCTTCAGCCCCCCAAAGAAGCAGTCATCCTTGCATTCGGGGGTAACGACAAAGCCGGAAGCGTATCGTGCAGGACTTGTGAAGTTTGCCTCATACGCTCCCACAGATTCTTCATCTTTCTGCTTGAGGGAAAGGAATTCCTTTTCCATCTTAAGACGGAGGGTGCACGGAAAATATTTATCGAAAAACATCTTCCGGAATACCTTCCATTCCAAAGCCTCGATCTCCTCCTCAAGCTTCGTATTTTTTATCAATGTCCACCAATGATCAGTTTCACCCTCCATACGATAAGCCGCCAGGAGAACCTTCTCTTGTTCAGAACATTGAAGGATAGAGAAGATCTTTTAAATGGAGTTGATCCATTGCTCCGAGATCGTGGGATCAGATGATCCACTATAAGTAGGAGGTCTTTGTCTCATGAAGCTCTCGATAGCGACTTGTTCTTTCTTAGGGGGGTTGAACGTTCCTATTGACCTGTGTTTCTATTCAAAACTTGAGTTAGCTGAGAGAGAAGCGTGACAAAGTTTGCGATTCCCGCTCCCATTGGATTGGGCATCTCATTAGTACAATCATCACACTGATCTTCACAACGGTTGTCAGCCCAAGTTCTCCTAATACCGGCCATTGGCAGGAATAAAAGGAAAGTTAGGGGTAACACATAAAGGGTAATCCAAAGACAAAAGTTGATGATTTATAAAAAAACTTTAATCTCTTTAACTCATGAGTCTATAGGATTCAATCCAGGCTTTTCATGATCTTCCTTCTAACATATATTCTTAGGGGAATTTTTCCCTTAATAAGGGTTCATACTAAGATTGTGAATTTATCAAAACATATCCCATGGGAGTGTCGTAACCAAGAGTTCATCAAAGCCCGTTGTCATGCACCAGTTCCCATTTGAGTGTAGCTCAAAGCGGTGTTTTCAGGTTTTACCCCTAGGATACATCTGTGCCAGAGCCGCCTCTACCTGCTCATATCCAGACATGGATGTATTTGTTTGATAAACCACTTACTTAGTATTTACCAAAACTTAGGGATGTTTTTATTATGCTTAGTCTTGTATCTAAGGCTTTACTAGGGTTTCCTAATCCGAAAAATAACTAAACCTATCCTCTGATACCAACTATGACAACCTTGCTTTTTATTGCAACTTAAGCATGCTTTATTAAATAAAACTTCACTTGATACAACAAAGAAGATCGAGAGGTTTATTGTCTTTGGGGCTTAGGATCATTACATAAAAACTTTAAACTTGAAATACAATATCTTTATTGAAAAGTTCCTTTACATGACCACTACATTCCTTCGTACTTAGCATTGCATGGGATAACCTGAGGACATGCATAAGAAAAGGGTGAGCTATAAAGCCCACAAAGGGAGTACACAATGAATAACATGAGGAGTACAATACATGTTAGGCAATAGGAACATCAATAGAGCATTAGAGTAACATGAACATAAAGACATGATAAAGCATGATAACCATAACATGGAAATGTGGCAACAACACTTAACATTGAATTAGCATGAGCCAAGGCTCATTGCACATGGAGTATGAGTAAACCCTCATTACACATGAAGCAGGAGTAAACCCTCATTGCACTTGAATTAGCATGAGTCAACACTCATTTCACATGATGTATCATGATACTATACTGTACCCAATGCATTGGAGCGCTATAAAGGGCGCACCCGTCTTAAACATTTCATTTCATGCATAAGTGTGCCACATGGATCATAAAACATGGATTCATAAAACATAATCATTTATTCCACGATAATGGAATGTGTAATTCATACAAGAAACTTTATAATCAATAAGTAAATGTGCATAAAGGTGAATACCCTTGATGGAGAAATGGGCATGGTATTCACTACACAATGATATTGGCTTAGAAAATCGGTGTGATTTCGGCAGCATAACGACGTGACATAAGAATTCATAAAAAAGGATGATGAGAGAGAAAGGGGATCCTCATCATATTTACATGTAATGTACATTAAGTAGGTCATATAGATACATGTACCAACAATTTAAAAGGAATTTAGATTCATGATACAAAAGTATTGCTTGAATATAAAAGAGGAGAAAAAGGTTTCTTTCAGAATTTCGGCATAGTAACGGGTGTACATGTGAGGCTTTTAATGAGAGAGAAAGGGGTCTCCCATCATTCAAAAAATAAGAGGGCAGTATGGTAGAGGTGAGAAACCATTCCCCAACATTCATAATTGAAATTAAAATTGCAATAAAACTTAATGAAAATTGACAAAAATGAGAAAGGAAGAAAACCCAATACTTGGAAGTGTGCTTCCAAAGGCTAGAGAGAGGCTTGAGAGAGGATTCATGGGAGCTAGGGGCACCTTGGGAGGATTCCAGAGAGAGTAGAGAAAAGGTTGGACGAACTCCAAGGGATTTTAGTGAGGAGGAAGTGGGAGCATGGGTGGGTTTATATAGGAAAGGTGAGAGAATTCTTTATTATTTAGGTTTGGGACCCCTTATATTAAAATAATCCAAACCACAAACCATCCCATGGTATTTGCCCATAGTTTTAGAAAAAGGAAAGAGTAATACAATATTTTACAAGGCCAAGGTCCGAACTTATTAAAAAATTTGGGTTGCTTATGTGGAGGCGAGTCACACTCCCATGGAAATTAATTTAAAAAGGCAAAGTGCTGAATAAGTCTTGAGGGCTTCATTAATGCTTTGAAAAGTAAGTCAAACAAACCCAAAACCTCATTATTTTAATGATAAAACACATATTGGCCGAACATAAGGATTATGTTATTTTATTACATCACCATTGGGTCATTATGATGTCGTAAAACACATTATATATTTAAATGGTATTTAATTTTTACCCCAAAATTTGACTATCTTAGGAAATTATGAAAAATTCACTGTTGGATAATTTCGACATCCTGATTCCAAAAATAATATTTATTTTATCTAAATAATTTTCTAAATATGTGAATTTTCACTTTTAAAATAAAAACCGACATTTATAAAAAAATTCACGGGTTTTGACAGAAATGGCTTTCAAACCTTAATAAAAAATTTAATTGCATTCATAAAATTGTAAGATCATTTATACTTAATAAAAAATTAATTTAATATTAATAATATTATTTTATTAAAATATTATGTAATTCAAAAATCCTTTAATTTAATAAAATATAATTCTTAATTAAATAATAACTAAAAACACCATTTGTACTTTAAAAACTAATTACAATGTATCAAAAATGACTAGAAATTAGATTCATTATTATATACAAAAATAATGTACATGAAAATGGTGCTAATTATTTGTTACATAACCCCTTAAAATAGCCGCATAAGACCTAAGGGTAAGGTGTGCGATGGTGACAGACTCTTGGGGCGGCTCGAATAACATCGCTCGAGTGGTAATTTCAATCAACTTCCACTTTTCCTGTAGATGATCACGTTCGAGCTTGAATTGATGAAGCTCAGCTTGGGCTTGGTCAAGGGAAAAGCCCAAAGACGCCACCTCTTTTCCGAGCTCTGACAAATGGGCTTTGTAAGGGGCAATTCTACTGGATGAGGCCATCGCTTCCTTTTTCTGAGTAGAAATGGGTTCGTTAAAGCCTTATATTTATACTACTCAGATGATCACTGTTCAACAGCTATAAAAGTCACAGTCACAAATCTTAACGTAAAACTAAAGAAGTTGGCATCTTGTAAAAACATTTTTCATAAAGAAACATTTAACTGGATCAAGAGGGATTTTCTATTAATGAATCTTTGGGTCGTTACAATTACCGTCTCCACGAACGCTATGAGATTCATTCGCCATCGTATCCATTCAATAATAATTTTCATTAGATGATTAAAAATAATGTTTAAATACTTGATATCATTCTGGATATGAATAAGAAACATACCATCGATAAAAAATATGACTCACATAACAAAGAATATAAAGGAAAACGAATCCGTTTACAACCGGAACAACGATAATACTAAGATATTATTAACAAATCAATGTTAAAAGTTCATATATGATATCATATTAATGTATATGATTCTTTTATAATTTAATAACAATTATTTCACCATTATATAGGAGGTTAACTTTCCCTCAACCAAGGAAAAGTAAATGGAAAGGGTTAATTTCACAATCTCTTCATTTTCCGAGGTTGTTTATATGTAAGTATCTACTAGGACCTCTTTATCATCCAAATCCATGTTCCTTAAAAATGTATTTCCAAACATTCTTACTATTTTATAAACTATCGGTTAAATTCATTTATACCCTTGTTTGACTTTTATAAGATTTTTATAAAGGAATCCTTTTGTCATTTTCGAAACAAGGTACTTCATAACATTTTTGAAAAAATTAATGTAAGAATGTTTTTTTAACTTATACGGCGGGTGAAACTCTTTTCTGCTGTTATAACATCATCGAAGCGTCCTTTACAAGCTTATAAGAATATTTTCAAATATAAATGTATTATTTTATAATTGCGTGACATTTAAATGATATAAAAATAGAAAGAGATAACTATCTAAAAAGGTTCTAATTTCATCTATGTCAACATCCTTGGATGGATTATATGTTTATTTGAAGTTGATTTATTATGATACAAAACATCCACATTGTATTGAAGGTTTTGTGATATGTTTGACTGTGGATGTGTTATTTTCATACCATCCATGGTTTATAAATAAAGTATTGACATTTCATATGCCATTTTTAATAAGAATGATTATGTTATGTTTAAACGTTTTCATATGAGGAATGCATGAGACTTAGTAAGTAACGGTTGGAGCCCGCTATAACTCCTCGATGCACAGATAGGTCTCACGAGACAAACTACTGTCTTGGCACAAGGACTTGACTATGTGGTTATGAAAGTCTGACATTATGCATTCCATCATTATGAATGTGGCTATTGATATTGCATGTGATTATTCGACTAGTAGAATATCCATGTGAGTAAGTAAATGGCTTCATTTGATTTTATCGATTCCATATTATGCTGAAGTTCATGTTTAAAAAGATTTTGTTTTAGTCTTATGCATTGCCTTAAATGTTTATGCTTATTTGTGAAAGTTTCCGCTATATTGTTATCTTTACTGAGAATCTGAACTCAACCCTTTCAATGTTTTATTTTTCCCAGTATGTGAAGAAGTATTTTATGACTGACCTCCAAGGATAGTCATAGGGCATATGAGTGTGGTCTATGGAAACAATGTTGTTGGAGTTTTTCATTTTCTGATGTAATGTATACCTTATGAATGTATCTAGTACTTCTAAGGCTACTAAATTAGTCGGTCTTTCGAGAGTTGATCATTTATGATCATGCCAATGTTATGTAATAATGCACCGACTCTGGGTAACTGGGTTCGGGGCGTTACACTAATTCTAAGTAATTTGTAGTAATTAAAAATTATTAACGATAATTAATAATGTATATAAATAATTAGTGGTAATTAGTAAATACTAGCTCTAATTTTCAGTCATTAATTGTAATTAACACTAATTAGTAATAATTTGGAAAAAATAGTAATAATTAGGAAAAGGTAGTAATAATTAGAGATCAATAGTAATAAATATTTACAATTAGTAATTAATAGTAATAATTTGTAATAAATAGTAATAATTATTAATAAATAGTAATAAATAGTAATAATTAGCATAATTAGTAATAACTAGTTTAATTAGTAATAATTAGTTTAATTAGTAATAATTAGTAATAATTAGTAATAAATAGTAATAAATAGTAATAATTTGTAATAAATACAAATAAATAGTAATAAATAGTAATAAATAGTAATAAATAGTAATAAATAGTAATAATTATTAAGAATTAGTAATAAATAGAAATAAATAGTAATAGATAGTAAATAATAGTAATAAATAGTAATAAATAGTAATAATTAGAAATAAATAGTAATAAATAGTAATAAATAGTAATTATTAGTAATAAATAGTAATACATAGTAACGACTATTAATAAATATTAACAAATAGTAATAAATAGTAATGAATAGTAAAAAATACTAAAAATTGTTATAATTAGAGGACTAAATAGTAATAAATAGTAATAATTAGAGTAATAATTAGTGATAAATAGAAAAAGTTTTGTAATAAATATTAATAAATAGTAATAAATACAAATAAATAGTAATAAATAGTAATAAATTGTAATAATTAGAGTACTAAATATTAATGAGTAGAGCAATAAATAGTAATAAAAATTAATCAAAAGAAATAATTTGTAATAAATAGTAATAAATAGTAATAAATTTTAATAAATATTAATAAATAGTAATAAATTGTAATAAATAAAAATAAATATTAATAAAATATAATAAATAGTAATAATTAGATATAATAATTAATAAATAGTAATAAATAGTAATAAATGGCAATAATTAGTAATAAATAGTAATAAATAGTATTAATTAGTAATAATTGGTAACAAATAGTAGTAACTATAATAAATAGTAATAATTAGTTAAAAATATTTATAATTGGTAATAATTAGTAATAATTAGTAATAATTAGTTATAAATAGTAATAAATAGTAATAAACAGTATGAAATAGTAATAATTAGTAATAATAAATAATAATTAGTAATAATTAATAATAAATACTAATAAATATAAAAAAGTAGTAAATAGAAATAAATAGCAATAATAAGTAATAATTAATAATGAATAGATAAAATATAATAATTAGTAATAAATAGTAATAATTAATAATAATTAGTAATAATGAAAAATAATTAGTAGAAATTAGTAAAAATTAGTAGAAATTAGTATTAATTAGTAATAAATATTAATAAATAGTAATAAATAGTAATAATTTGTAATAATTAGTAATAATTATTAACAATTAGTAATAATTAAACATAATTATTAATAATTATGAATAATTAGGAAAAAATAAAAAAAAATCAATTGTAATAAATTGTAATAATTATTAATAATTAGTAATAATTAGTAATAAATAGTCATAATTAGTAACAATTAGTAATAATTTGTAATAAATAGTAATAAATTGTATGAAATAGTTATAAATAGTAATAAATAGTAATAAATAGTAATAATAATATATAATTAGTAATAAATAGTATTAAACAGTAATAAATTGTAATAAATTTTAATAATTAGTAATAATTAATAAGAAATAGCTATAATAAGTAATAATAAGTAATAATGTTTATTAATTATAAATAAAGAGTAATAATTAGTAATAATTAGTAATAATTAGTATTAATTTGTAATAATTAGAAATAATTAATAATAATTAGTAAAAAATAATAATAATTAGTTATAATTTGGAATAATTGGTAATAATTAGTAATAATTAGGAATAATTACGAATAAAATCAATTATAAGAAATTGTAATAAATTGTTATAATTAGTAATAATTAGTAATAATTAGTAATAATTAGTAATAATTAGTAATAATTAGTAATAATTAGTATTAATTTGTAATAATTAGAAATAATTAATAATAATTAGTAATAATTAGTAAAAAATAATAATAATTAGTTATAATTTGGAATAATTGGTAATAATTAGTAATAATTAGGAATAATTACGAATAAAATCAATTATAAGAAATTGTAATAAATTGTTATAATTAGTAATAATTAGTAATAATTAGTAATAATTAGTAATAACTATTAATAATTAGGAATAAAATCAATTGTAATAAATAATAAAACAGGGACAATTTGTAGTGGATTGGCGTCACTCCCTTTTCTTGATGAATCTTCTCTTTGTAACACTCATTTACTCAAACCCTTATGAAAAATGTGCTTTTACATATGCATATCCCATCTCGTATGCACGAGTTTGGATATGCATTCATGGGACTACATTTTTAATAATGTTTTTAGGAGATGACAGTTGCAAGAACATGATTCATTGACGAAAAGGGGGCTATTTTATCTGACAGTTCATTTACTTACATCTTTCTTACACTGAAATCATAATGATGAATCTTCTTGGAGGTATGATTATACATTCTCATATGCACAAGAATGGATATGTGTAACATTGAGAAGATTATTCACTGTGATTTCAGTGTGAGAAAGTTGCATGTAAATGAGCTGTCAGACAAAAGTGTAGTAATCAATCCACTGAAAATTGTGTCTTCCATAATTAATGATAATTATTAAAAATTTGTTGTAAATATTTATCTTCTTTATTTGGATAGTGTTTTTCTAATTTAAAATTATTCAAAAATAGTAATGATTTTATATTTTGTAGAAAAATATAGAAAAAGTAATACGAAAATAGTTATTATTAGATGACCGTGCTTAGATAAATTAGCCAAGAAATACGAACAGTTATGGATTAAATCCTATAACTATTGAGGTTGTTTAAGCTTCCTTATCATTTGCGTCATCAAAACCAGATTTAATTTTAGAAGGAAAAATTAAGCATCTTTGGAAAGAAAATGTACTCTAAGAACGTTTGACACGTTAGATAAGGTTGGGGGACATCTCTTTCATTTTGGTTTTCAACCAGATTTTGTTTTTTGGTATCAACACGGTGAATGTAGTTACAGAGAAGATACTGATAATTTGATTCCGGGTCACTCACAATTTTAAATTTTTTTACATGATGTTGCAGGTCTGTCTGTTCAACAAACTGAAACTCAGGATGATATTAATTTAACTCTTGATTTGGCACCATATGAATTTTATGTGTTATTATAAGGATGCATTATATCCTAGTTGCAAGATATGAAAATTAGAATCAGTTGCAAAATTAATAGTTATTAAATAAAATAATGCAATGTCAAAAAACTTTCTTGATCAAATATTTTATTTCATTAAAACAATATTACCTGAATGGAATGTGTTGGCTATAAATTACCATGAGAGAGAAAGGATAGTTCATAATATCGCCTTAGTTATCAAAAGATTCATGCATGTGCAAATGATTTCAACTTATATTCTCGTGAAAATGATTCATTGGAAAGGTGTCCCACATGTTGGCAATCGAGGTATAAAGAAACTCAACTAATGAATTCTAGATTGATTCCTATAAAATAGTTGATATATTTTACACTTACACCTTGGTTACAACATTTATATATGTCTCAAATAACAAATTCAATGATGATATCGCACAAAACAAATATTTCAACCAGTAAAATATTGAATCATCCATATGATGGTGATTCATGGAAATATTTTGACTGAATGGATCCATATATTTATTTAGAACCCCATAACATGCAACTGGGTCTTTCTATTGACTGTTTCTATATGTTGGGTTTATACAGAAATTAGTATTCATGTTTTCCTATCTATATAACATTGTAAAATTTACCTCTCAAGAAGTTGATGAAGGAGGCCTATTTCTTTTTGAAATTATTAATACAATGAAATTTGAACAAAAAATACTGATGTTTTTTTGAAACCACTGATTGAGGAGTTAAAGTAATTGTGGAGTAATGGTGTTAGTATATATGATGTTACTGTGAAACAAATTTTTTTTAAACACTACATTGATGTGGACAATCAGTGAAATCTAGACATATGTCGTGTTATCTGGAAGAAGTACACATGGTTCGAAATCATGTCCTTACTTTATGAAAGACTCCATAGCATTTGCGATCATCAATCAAAAAAACCTTGCTACTTTGACTGTCATCACATATTTATTCCAACCGATCATCATTTTTGGAGGAACAAATCTCATTTTAGAAAAGAGAAAATTGAAAGGGATGAAACTCAAAAATGATCTCAAGTAAAAAGTCAAAATCTGTTGTATTTTCATTACCTCCCAACACATTTGGTCCAATAGAATACCAACAGAAAATTCATGGATTTGTGAAAGAACACAAATGTATAAAAAAATCATTTTTTAGGATCTTCCATATTAGTCTGATTTGATGGTCCACCACATGTTGGATGTCATGCGTATTGAGAAAAACTATTTTGATAATTAATTTCATACAGTTTTGCATACACAAGGTAAGAACAATTATAATGTAATGACAATATTAGATTTTACCCAAATTTATAGGCAGATCAAACTTAAACTATTTCAAATGTCAGATCATAGAGTTTAATGAAGCCAAAAGAAACTTATACACTATCCAAAGAGATTATCTTATTATTGTTTTAATTGGATTGTATATTTGAGACTTCCAAATTGTTATGCTTTGAATTTGGGAAGATGTGTTAAGAATTGTCATATTACAGGATTAAAAAGTCATGATTTTCATGTTATAATGGAATGACTTATGATGATTGGATTCAAATGTTTTTTGAATAATATGATTTTGTATTAGATAGAAGACGTATCATATATTTTTTTCAAGATATTTTTGTGGTGACAACAGACTACGTTTCACTAAGAAAACTTGATTAAGATGTAGTTGTAGTTATATATAAACTAGAAAAAATATTCCTGCCCTATTTATTTGACTCAATAGAACATCTTATATTCCATTTTCCACATGAAGCTAAATTTGGAGGTCCCATATAGTTTTTTTGGATGTTACTATTTGAGGCATGTATGCAAAAAATTGAAGAAAAAAGTACGAAAAAAGAATCAGTTGAATGCTCTATTGCTGAAGCTTATTTGCAATAGAAAATTTATTTTTACTGGTCTCATTATTTTGAATCTGAATATCCCTCCAAAAACAACCGCATGGGACGTAACGAGGATAATTTTGATGATTAAATGGAAAATGAATTATCACTTTTTAATCTGCTTGAGCTTGGCTTCAGTGGAGTTCGGAAACGATGGTTTTTAGATGATGAAAATCATAGATCTCATACATATGTTTTTCTCAACTGTGAAAAAGTTAAATCATTTGTACTATGAGTGCATTTATCACATATTCTATAATTTATGTTAAAGTAAGTAAAATTATTTTATTTGTAGATTATATGATAATCATATCAAGAAATAGCTTCCACAAATTAAAGCAGGTGCTCTTGAAGAACGATGACAATTTTTTTCTCAATGGTTTCAAAAACTTGTAACATATATAAATAATGGTTTAAAATATCAATTTAGTTTATTATTTTTTATTTTGATACTTTTTTTAAAAAATTTCAGGTGTCTCAACATGCTGATAAAATTGATAAGAGACTATATATATTGAGTAAACCACCATCCTAAATGGTTAAATCTTTTAACACATATATGGTGAATGTTTTTCAATTTCATACACGTGTATATAGAAAATAAAGAAACAATGAATAGTGGAGTTTTCTTGAGAGGATCACATCATAGAGAAATTGACGTTGACTTTTATGGAATGCTGGATGAAATTATTGAAATGTGTTATCTAGGAAAATATGACATAATGATGTTTAAATGTTGATGGTTAGATTCTGATAGTGGCATTCCTGTTCATACGATTCATGGAATCGTCGATATTAAATATTAATGTCTTCTTGAAGTAAATGAACCATTTTTACTAGCTCAATATGCACATCAAATATTTTACGCAACGTAATGTGCTACTTTGAGATACATGAGAGATTGGTGGAGCATAATAAAAATTAAATCTTAGGAAAACCAGTTTACTCAAACTGACTGTGGTTCTGATGATGTTAAAAGTATTGAATTTTTTCAAAAGAAAATTCAAAATCCTACTTTTCCACAAAGAGACATGAATATTAATGATGAAACCCCACAATTAAGGGTCGATGGTGATGATGATGCTAATGATGTTACAAATGAATTTGAAATGGAAAGAGATGGTGAAACTGAAACTCATATTGATATTGATGATGCTGATAATGAATAAGAATTTGTTGAATTCATCAGATATGAAGATTATGATGAAGGTGAACATTAACATAGTTAAATGATGGGTATAATCATAACTAATATATATCTATATGTAATAGTTATTTTCAACTATCTTCTAACTATAATCATTTTGTGTTTCAGATGGACCCTAATCTACTTCATCAGTTGTAAGAGGTTGAACTACCTTTGGATGACGAGGGTTTGGGATCATCTGACCCTATGCATATTGGCAGTGTAGAGTGTATGTGGAGGGGGCACAATGTTGTTTGAATGATGATTGTCGACCCTATACCCGATCGACATCCAGTTCTTTGCCTCGATCCATGCATGTTGAGGTATGGTAACCTGTGTATTTTATTTAGATTTCATTATTTTATTTATTTAATAGTTTTTTATTTTTTATTCTTTTTTCATTGTTTTTTTCATGTAGTTGTTGGACAGAGGAGCTCTATCTTGTACAGTTATTGTACTCAGCTACGGATCACATGGGTACAGTTTCTCATTGATGTGTAGCTTGGCATGTTCAATCATTGGATGGTACATAAATAAATAATATTTATTTTGAAATTTATTTCATTAATAACATAATATTATAAATTATATTTAGGTTTTATGGTATCCCATCAATTATAGAATGCATGATGCTATACTTGCGGCATTTTAGTTGTCTATGTGTGACTGTTTCCATCGGTTTTGGCACAATTTGAGAAGGACGACCATTAAGAAAGAAGGACTGACAGTATTTGATGAGTCATTTAGAGCCCACCGACCAGATTATATTTCATCTCATGTTTGGGATGGATTATGTTCACACTGGTTTTGTGGTGGAGTTGAAAGTATATCTTCATTGGGCTGACAGAACAGGGGGAGAAAGGATGTGAAACATCGAGCTGGTAGACGTATATTCAATACGCATAGAGAGCATCTCGTAAGTATCTTTTTAATATTACTTTTATAAAATTAAATATAAATAGTATATTTTATATTCATATAGCCAGTTGAGTAACCTAATATTATATAGTACAAAATTTACTGGAGGATATACAGTGATCTTGCATTTATAGATATTATAGGTGGCCGATAACATGAAATTGTTATCATTATTATTTCTTTTTTAGTTTTAAAATTAACTGCATATAACTTTTTCACTATTTTAATTTCAAATTAGATATGAAGGAGTCATATGAGGTCACAACCTCTTAGAAACAGGATGAGAGTTAGGCCGGGACAACTGATTAGACTAGTGCCCACCATTTCGATGAGGCGACATGGATGTGGGCGACCCAGTATACCTTCGAGAAGGGCTGTGTAGTTGGTATCATATTTCATTTGACTCATGTTATTTATCATGGTATTGTTGCAATGTCGGTGTTCAGCCCGAGCGGAACTCATGGAGAGGCATCATCTTCTCGGTCACAGTATAAGGAGTAGTTGTGAGCTCAGAATGAGCTTATAGAGAGTTTGGAGAAGGAGTAGGAAGAGAAGCATCAGAAGCAGTAGTAGTATGAAGGGAATATATGTCAATGGCAGCAGTAATAGTAGCAGAAGCACATGGAGGAGCTGCATCGATGGCAGTTGTAGCAGTACGAGCTGATGGAGTACATGCACCTCTCACTCGTAGTTTAGGGATGTAGTTTCCTCCACTATCTCCTCCAGCTCCTCCACCTCATCTAGAAGACTACCCCTAGTGATTTTTTATGTTAAAAACATTTGAATTCAAGTGTTTTTGTAGTATGTACTATTTACAGTTTTTGTCTTTTATATTGGTTCGAATATTGCATAAATTTATTTAATTTTTTATTTTTTATTATTTTTAATAATATAATAATTTATTATTTATTATTAGTATTAGATTTTTTAATGTTTTTTATTTTACTAGAAATAATTATAAAAATATTTTACGAATTTTTTATTTTTTTTGCGAATATTGAGAATTTTAAATTTTTTTTAATATTTTTATTAATTTAATAATACTAATATTATTTTTTTATTAATCATTATTTTATTATATATATATTTTTTATTTTATTCAGTATTTACGACGAGACCTTTTGCGAAAGGGTCCTATCACAAATAGTTTATATAAATATATATTTTAAAAAGATATTTGTGACGGTAAAAGGGCCCGTGGAAAGTAATTTTTTTTTGCGGCGGGCCAATCAAAATATGTTTACGTATATATTAAATATATAAATTGGGAACTATTTTTGATGGTATGATGGAACCTTCACAACAAGTTTATATATATATAATATTTATAATCAGACATCTATTTGTGATAGGAAGGTTTCTGGTCACAAATCGTATTTTTTGCGTCGGGGCCATTATAAAAAATACTATATGGGATGCCATTTTCTACAATGGGCTATTTGTGATGGGACCCCATAGTAGAATCCCATTTTTAACGGTATCCTGTCACGAATAACTCATTGGAAATACATCAAATTCCAGTAGTGTCCTCACAAACTGATGTTATTCATTTTCCATGACCACCTCTCATAGATAAATATCATTATGTATAATTTATTTTTAAATGATATTTATGATATTATTTTACCTCATGAATTATAATACCACATCTACCTTCATACCTTCAAATCCATTGTGAAAATAATAATGATGCTCATGTGTATGACGACTACCGCCTCACAAACTAATGTGATGTGTTTTTCATTTATGATTTAATTGGATGGTAATAATTAAATATTAAATGAATTTATATGATATTTATAACATAATTATAAATTTTTAAAAATTTAATCATATATACTTTCTTACATTCCATTTGTTAGGGGTTACTATATAACGCCGTTCGTGTGTACGATAGACTACCACCTCACGAAGCGATGTGATTTGTTGACGATTTACATGGAAGTTAACAAGGATGGTTTTATTGAAAATATGAGGTAAAAATTACATAAGAATAACTGTTGAATTATAATATATTGTTTTATATTCATTATTTTAATCCATCCAGAAAAAGGGTACAACGTCCATGCATACGTACAACCAACCATCTCCATGAACAATGATTTTATATTACATCTCTAACTTTTATGGATTACAATAAAAAATATTTGATGAATATATATTATATTTATATCATGTTTCTAATTATTTATATTATTTATCTGTGGTCAATTAATGAGTAAAAATTATACCCAACATAAAATTTATGTGAAAAATGAAGTAGTTATTAGCTGAAATGTAATTCTTACAAGGAATAGATAATAAATGGGTAATAAGGGGTAATAAGAAAATAATATATGGTATTATATTTATAATTATACATAATAAATATATTTATATTAAAATATTATTTATTACATTGTATTTTTGAACTTGTTTGAAGGAAGTTGACACTTATGTTAAGATATTTCAATCTCACTTTTACATTTTATGATGCACTTTTCATATTCACAACATGTTTATTTTATGTTGTGTATATGATTCACTTGAATATATTTAATTATTATTAACCTAAAAATTATTATGATATAAAAATCCATTTCATGATCTCTCTTTCATTTGTTTGTTATTCAAATTTTACTAAAGAGTTTGTCTCAAATTTCATTCTTTATGATGTAGTTATATTATTCACATGTCTTATTCTATGAGGTGTATATAATACCCCTTGGACATGTTATTTTATTAATATCTTTTCATTATATTCCATGTTTCGATTTATTTTATTCTTTATTGATTCCAAGTAGTCAAATGATACCAAATTGGTAATGGTTTTATAATCCAATATCGTCATTTATCCAGATTGTTTATTGTTATGTTTCAAAGGATAAAGTCTAATGATCCAAATCTCAAGAAAAATGTGAAGCTTAATCTACTATTTTTAATTCATGAGAATACATGTTTCCCATTATTTTCATCTCATTATGTACCCATGATGTCAAAAGAGATTATGTTGAAAAAATTGTCCTTATTTCTCTCTTTTCTCAAAAAAAGAGTTTTTCATCAAAACCATTTTTAATAAAAAAAATTTAAAGAATTATTATTAAATTATAAAAATGATATAATAAAAACATTTTTAGCCATGGTTTATTTTTTACAAAATTATTTTAAAGGAATATTCTTGTCATTTTCCCAAAAATTCCCATTGGATTTTTTACCTAAAATGTGAACGATATCACTATTTTATCATGTAAAACCTGAAAAATATATTCCACCATCATGAAAATTACATGTTTAAAATATTCATTTATATGTTTCATTTTTTACTTTCAATGAAAATTGTTTCTAAATTTTTAATAAAATTTTACTTTAAAAATATTGTTTTCATAGGGTGGATATTTTCCTCGAGAAATGTTTTAAATGACTTTTATATATACCATTATATGATTACAATGTTATTTTAAAAATATAATGATTATGAAAATTCTTTATGTTTCAGAAAGTATTTTTCAATTTGGAAAACATAATTTTCTCAGTAAATAATTTAAGAAATCTGTCAAAATCATTTTCCATATAAGAGGACATAATTTTGTGTAACCAATTCATTACTAGGGATAGGATCCAGAGACACCATTCTTATACATTCTCTCAATAGTTTATGTTTATTATGACTGTATATTTATGGAACCCATTTATCTTCCCTATGTTATACCAAGATAAAATTATTATGAAACATGTTTCTTTTTGCATGTGTTATGATTTGATGAAATGATGAAATGATTATGAAACCTTTTTCTTTTCCATGGGTTATGTTATGATGATGTGTTTATGAAAATCATTTCTTTTGATGGGTTCAGATATGCTGAATGTTTTATGACCTTGTGGCACACATATGTATAATTTACATTATATAAGTGTGGTTATATTATAATCATTTATGGTGGTCACATTTTTAAGAATATATGTTGTAACTATATTTACATTAAATGATTTGTGTAAAGATTGATATCTCATGATATAAACTTGAATGTAATTGTGAGTGAACCTAGTTTAGTAAGATACATTGTAAACTAAGATAATATTGGGAGTGAATATTAACTATTATGTTGGATTGGGGAGTGAACCCATTACAATATGATTATTTTCTTAGTGATACTAGACTACTAAGAAAACAATTTTTCTATTCTCACATGCATTCCATAAATCTATATCTTATGAAAATGTTACGTTCTAATGGTTTAGTTATTTGGATTCCATTTTAATTCTTATCTTATGAAATATAATGATTTATGTAATGAATAATTTTTGATATCTATGATATGTAGTGTATGATTTTGAATTGAAATCTATCATGTTCTCAAACAAATATTTGAAATCTATATTGATATTTCCAATGTTCACCCTTACCGATCATATGAGATCACCCTTTATTTTCTACCTTTATCTAGGTTATAAAGAAAGGTGTTAGGTAGGGTATCTAAAAGAATAGTAATATTTTAGAATATCATTATGGTGTATATTTATCATCATTCAATAAATTAGAATATTTTGCGTTCTATCTCCAAAAAAATAATCCTATATGGTCTATGGGATTATATTTGTGAAATTAATAAAATATTCATCTATAAATATATAATATATATGTATGAGAAGTTTGGGCATTTAATGATATCCACTAATTCCATCATATTGGTGATAAGGAGTGATGTTAATAGTGTAAGGGATTGATGGATGGAAATCTCTTAGAAGGAAGTCAGAACATCTTCTGCATACATATTTGTATGGAGGTACCTATAGACCTTGTAAATGTCATCATAGAACATTAAAATCCATAGTTGATATGTTCATTCCCATAGTTTTGGTTAGTAAGTGAATAATATCATTTAATAATCATTAAATTTATATGATACAATATTTTATGTGGAATATTAGTAAAATATTTCAAGACCATGCTTCTGATGTTAACTCTGTAGTCCCCTCAATATGAGATTCAAGGATTCAAAAGATGTTTTTCAATGTGGATTTTGGTTGTCACAATGAAAATTAACTTTATGGTAGCTGGTAGAAGCTCTACTATAGGTTAAACCTTTCCGGGAGAATGATTCATTAGAATAGGGAGGATGTCGATGATTCTTGGTAGTACAATAGTGGAGACCGTCATAGTATGCATCATTATCATAGGGATGATCTCTTTGATAGATGATGATTGGGACATAAGATTGGAGGTTTTTCCAATGTTCTTAAAGTTTAGTTGGGGTACTACAACTAGTGTAGATAAAATATCTTCAAGAAATTTAGCGTGACTGGTAGGATGAAAGTTTGTGGTTAAAGGGACCAGAAAATTAATAATGTGGTCTCCCATCATGTAGGGTTTTTAAAATTCCGCTATTGTGGGTGTCATGTTGTCTGGGTGAAGGAATAATGTTTAGGGATCTAATAAATATGTTTATTTTCTGGTGGATCCTACCTATTTGATTTATGATGTATTTTTTTTGTGATCCATCCATAGAGGCTCTCGAGTGGTAGCTGCAGTTGTCACATATTGATCATCCGGAAACTCATTATTGTATGTGAGATTTCCATCAGCACATACTGGGGAATTTTGTTGTAATAGTTAGATATAGTAATAAGGGTAGTATGTCTCATGGAAAATAAATTTAGGTGATGGGGTCACCATGGAGACACAACATAAAAGTCTTAATAATATATATTTTTTTGGGAATAAAACCCTCATTCTCAAAATCAGATATTATATAATTTAAACCATCTAGTAGATGAGACATGCAAGGAGACATGAGGTGGGAACCCCTATGTTACAGGAGAGGCAGAACCTTTATTATGATAAGGTTTGTATTAGATTATATCATGGTTGGATCCCCCACCCACGAATATATTTTCAGAAATTGGGGTAAAATACATTTTTTGTCCAATGGGTTTAATTCTTCTAGAAATATTTATGTCAATCTTTGAGAACATGTTTTATGACGGTGATGTGAAACATCCCGATGTAAGGTTTTTCATTCTTTGTGAATCCAAAAATTTACTCAAAATCTCACTATTAATAAAAATGTTATTCACATCAAGTTCATAATTACTTAATTTACATATTCCACTTAGATAATCATCATTATAACATAATCTTTGATATTCATGATCATCTTGTATTTCATTCCAACATTAAAAATGAAGGAACATTTCATAATAAAAGGATATGTAGTTGCCTCTATGAATGGAATAGGTTTAAGGGATATCATTCCTTTCTTCCATGAATTCTTCCATATATTACATTTAATTTTCTAAGACCATCACATCAATTTATGAAATGTTAGTGAATATCACTCCCAACACCATCATCATTTGATTATAGATTAATTACACAATAGGATTGCATATAATGTTGAAAAACATTTATTGGAGATGATGAGGCTTAGGGGGTTAATCATAAATAATTGGGTATATTTTGTAACACCCCAACCCCAGTTACCCATAGTCGGTGCATTATTATATAATATTGGAATGATCACAAAAGATCACGTCTTGAATTACCGATTAGTTTAGTAGCCTTGGAAACACTAGATACATTCATAAGTCTTATATTAAATCATAAAGTGAAAAAAACTACAACAACATATTGTCTTCATATCCTATCATACTATCCCTGCATGTAATTGATAAAATACTTCTTCACAACCTGGAAAAATTAAAACATTGAAAGGGGTGAGCTCAGATGCTTACTAAGGATAACAATATAGTAGAAACATTCATAAATAAATATAAACTTTTAAGGCAATGTATAACTAAAATAAAAGCCTTTTAAACTTGAACTTCAGCATAATATAGAAAAGATAAAATGAAATAATTACATTTACTTATACACATGGATATTCTACTAGAAGAATAATCACATGCAATATCAATAACAACTTTCATAATGATGGAATGCATAATGTCAGAATATCATAACCACATAGTCAAGGCCTTATTCCAAGACTACAAATAAGATTTTATCAAGGCTTTATTCCATGACATTATTTTTTCTCATGAGACCTACATATGCATCGAGAAGCTATAGAGGGCTCCACCCATCATATACTATATCTAATGCATTCCTCATATGAACAGGTTTAAACATAACAGAAACATTCGTATTAAAACAAGCATACGAAATGTCAATACTTTCTCCAAAAACCATGAATGGTATAAAAATAAGACATCCACAGATAAACATATCACAAAACCTTCAATTCAATATAGAAGTTTTGTATCATAATCAATCAACTTAAAATAAGCTTAAAATCTATCAAAGTATTTGACATAGATGAAATCAAAACTATTTGAGTGAAATATCTCTTTTTTAAATAATTTAAAATTCATACATTTATAAAGGAAGTAATTTAAAAGAGATTTTTGAATCAAAGTGTCCCATACCACTTTGAAACTTTTAAAAGAAATATCATTTCAAAATATTTATGTCCCTATAAATAAATTTTTAAAATCATTTTGAAAACATGGAAATTAATTAAAAATATTTATAAAGATAAATCCTTAAAACATTTAAAATTCTGATCTTGATAAAGAGTACCTTTCACAAATTCTTAAAATATTCATTTTGAAATCATTTAAAAGTCACATTGTTATAATATAAAACATTTACATTAAAAATATTCTTATAAACTTGTAAGGGAAGCTATGACTATTTTATAATGGTGGAAAATATCCGCACCTTCCATATAAGTTAAAAAAAGACATTCTTACCTTAATTCTGTCAAAATGGATAAAAATGACCTTGTTTGGAATACTACTAAAAGATTCCTTTATAAACTTCTTATAAAAAGTCAAACAAGGTTATAAAGGAATTTTACCCATATTTTGTAAAATGGTAATAATGTTTTGAAATACATTTTTATGAAACCTGGATGTGGATGATAAAGAGGTTCCAATAGATAATTATGTATAAACAACCTCGGATAATGAAGAGATTGTGAAATCAACCCTTACCTTGTAATTTTCCTTGGTAGAGGGTAGGTTAAACTCCTGTATTATAGTTATATCATTGTTATTAAATTATACAACAATCATATACATAAATATGATATCATATATGATCTTTTAATATTGCTTTGTTAATAATATCTTAGTATTATCGTTGTTTCGGGTGTTAACTGATTCGTTTTCCTTTATATGATTTTTACATAAGCCATGTTTTCTATGGATAGGTTGTATCTTAATCATATAAAGAATGATATAATGTTCTTAAACATTACTTTTAATCATGAAATGATAATTTCTCTTGAATGGATACAATGGGGAAGGAATCTCATCGCGTTCGTGGAGACGGTAGTCCGTACGTACGCACGAGCGAAAATATCATTCTTTTGATATTAAAATAGTATATAATTGGATGATATATCATATATAAAGAATAATTATAATGTTATATTTATTATTTACTTCAATTACTCATCATTATCATACCCATCCAAATAATATTGTTCTGAATAACAATTACACCCTGATGTGGAGACGGTAAGTTGTATGTACGCACGTATGGTGACATGTCATTCAAAAGATGGATAGAATAATGAATATTGTTGTAATAAATTTACAATAAAATCAAATTATATAGAAAATAATGGAGTTATTATTTTATAATGGAAATATCAAAGAAAGAATAAGTGGAGGAAGAAAGGAACTTGAAAGAAGGTGGTGAAAACATTACCTCTTCTTCGAGTTCTTCCTTTTGATTTCATCAAAAGGGAACCTTAAGTTGGATTTCTGATCAAAATAAGGCTTCTAGGATGAAGTGAGGAAAATTGAGAGAATATTTTTGTAGGGTTTGGCTGAGCCAAAAGGCTTTGAATGTGTGAATTATAGATAAGGGGAAGTGCCCTTTTATAAGAGGGGTGAGGGGCACCATAGGAAAAGCTAGAAATATTATTTTATAATAAATTTATATTAGGTTTCTAATGGCTCCAAAGATGATTATTTAAAGAATAAGGTGGGGATAGGTCGATAAACACCCCACCAATAGTTTTTAGATAGGTTTGGCACACTACATTAACTTTATCTTTTTTGATTTAACTCTTAGTTAAATAGTTTTACATTTACCATGTCTGTTTGTATTTTTATATTTTATAGTTGATAAACATACTATATACATCCAATTGACCCCCAAGTGGTCCATTAATGATATAGATATAATGATATATGTCCTTTGGCCGAAACTTATATTTTAAGGAATTGAATATCAATTAATAATATTATTTTTGTTTTAAAAACACTTTTATGTCAATTTTGACATTATTTAATAATTGATTTTTGTTAAAGTGGTAAAAACATTATTAATTAAAAAAAATTCATTTAAGAAATAATAACATGTCATAGTAACCAATAATTTTTTTGTCATCAAATCTTTCAAATGTTATTTATTTTAACATTTATAATACTAATTATTTGATTCTTTCATTAATAGGAAAAATACGGCATCATTATTGTTTCATAAATAAATTTAATTATTCAATGTCTAAAAATTATAGATAAAATACCATTATGTAGGAAATATTTTTACATTTATAATCAATATTTATAGTTGATAATATAACATATATAACCCTATGAAAATTTTGTTTCTAAAAGATATATGCTTATGTCATTTTTGTATTTACTTTAACTTAATTAATATAAAGTGTCATTATCACTTACAAGTTGATCCATGGGGTCCCAAAATCGACCCAAAGATGCCTGTGGCCGGACATGTATTAACCAATAGGGTTAGGACACGTTTTAAGGTAATTTATTATTATGATTATATTATTTTTTACCCTTATTTACTGGATTTACCCTTTAACCATGGTAAATAAAATATTTACCGAAATATTATTCAAAATTTCAAAAAATAAAAGTTAGCTATTTACACAATTTGGACCTCCTGATTATAAATATGGAATCAATTTTTATAAATTCAAAACATAGAAGTCACAGAAATTAATTTAAAATTTATTCTCATTGTAAAAAAAGTGTTTTTAAGAGATAATAACTATCAAAAGATTGACACTTACTTATGTCCAGTTTAAATGTGAAATTATGTCCAATGACCAAAATTGGATTAAATGTTAAAAATATAATCTAATTATACTCTAGAATCACAAAAATTCATAATTTATCACTATTAATTATTTCGATTGAAAAAGTTGTTTTTAATTAAAATTTAGAAATTTTAACTATTTATAAAAATATGACAGTTATCTGAAAAGTACAAAAAAGACAACCTAATCTAATATCGATATTCCGAATCCAAAAATGATGTGTATTTTGAAGGATAAAATGTATAAAATTTCAAAAAGTGCATATTACTATTAATAAGGGATAGTTTGATTGGTTGTGGTGTGTATTAGAACTCGATGTTGCGTACAACACACGCTACTATATTATTCAAAGAGAAGCGTACCTTGGAATCTTGGGGTGATACATTCTCCCCTCCTTCAAAAAATTGCGTCTACATATTTTGAAAATTTTTCTCCAAAATAAATGGATGAAAATATAAAATACCATTGGGAAAACCCACATTGGAAATTAGGTTATTAAAATTTAGTCTTAATAAGAGGAAAAGGGAAATGAAAGGGTCACCAAAAAATTATGATCTAGATTAGGAGAACATTGGGGGAAATTAGAGACATATAATTAGAGGAAAAAAGTAAATATTTATAGGTAGTGATTGAGGTCATTAATCACAAACAAGTGTAAAATTGAGGGCCTTAAATTCAATAATCTGTGATGATTTGAAATACCATCGGTTCAACAAACCATAAGGTATTAGGATAAACATTTTTTGTTTTAAGATCCCCCCCTAAAGTTTAAGAAATTATTTACCCATAGAGTAAGATGGAAAATTACATACACACACATAGATATATATATATATACTTGACAAGTTAATTTTCATCCTTCAACTAGTTCCTACCACAAACTCATCTTTCACTTCAAAAGATATCAAAAAATATATTATATTTATCATAATTGTATAAGGTTCCAAAAATAATGAATTTATAAATCACCTATCAGGACCTTTAAAAAATCTACATTATTCAATCCAAGACATCACATGGGCCAGTGGTAGGTGATACACCATTTTCTTCCTTCAGTTGCGAGTTCAAGACTCGTGGCCTTGCCGGACATGACGAGTTTCCACCCGAACTTCGGGTTGTCCTTTTATGGCAATCCAAAAATAATATCAAACTAGAATTATCCAAAATACTACTATCCAAACTTATAGTCCAAAATTTATATGGAAGATAAACACAATAAAGATCCTTTTTGCCACGTAATAACATGTAAACACCTTCATCATGTATATTTTTAAAACACTTCAATATCGTGATTTACCATAAAACCTTATTGATTACATTCATGATCCCTTATTCCTTATAGAATACTGGATATACTGCTTCTATCCAAAAATGTTTTAAACACCAACAGTGACAAATCATTAATCAGTTTCAAGGTTGTCAAGAATATCCAATATAATTTATTCAAATCAACTGTCTCTTATTCCAAAATAACTACCTCATTATCAAGAACATATTATGGATTACCTTTCCTTCAACCATGTATTTTACCAAATTTGTATCTCACTATTAGGTCACTTTTATTAGAACCACATAATCTCAAATCCTCAATAAAATAGTACTGTATTACAATATTTATTTATTTCCATATTTCATATAACCAGTATATTGTTGATACAACACTCAAATGAAATAATCCTATAATAACAACATAATAACACTAGTCATTCTTCTTCATTTGAGGTAGTACCATAACATGATTATTATCCAATAGCATAATTTGGGGAATACTCTAATTATTTGGACATTGGTTCGAGTATTGTCCAAACTCCTTACAGATGAAGCATTGTTCATTTGAAACCTTTTTCTTACCCATGAAGTCACGTACTTGGTTTCCTTTTTCTCCACACTTATAACAAACTTCCATTCCCTTCAGGAATCTTCCGAGGTGTTTCTTCCTACAGATATCACATATGGGAAAATTATTCTTTTCCCTCTTCATGTTATCCATCTATCTCTCTTCTATGCTTTTCTTATCTTGATTCCATTCAAAGCCATATGACTAAGAGAATTATTTAAATATATTATTAACACATGATATTATTTCTTCATATGTTGAGAAAACATGAGAGATTATTTCACTTCTAAATGTTGGATTAATACAGTGGAAGATACGATCCTTCTTACTCTTTGGATCATTTGTATTTTTGGAGTTCACATTCTTTCTACTGGGCTCCATTTCTATATAATGGCATAGCCCATGTCAGTTTATTAATTGCAATGAATAATTCCAAACTTATAAAATACCTAACATAAATTGAACACTGTATGGATATAATCTATAATCATAAAAATGTTTTCATTGAGGTAGTATATACTCATAAACCCTTCATAATAGTTTGTAAAGAAAATGAGAATTATCCTAAGCATATCCCCCAGGAGTGTCGTAACCAAGAGTTCATCAAGTCCCGTTGTCGGGCACCAGTTCCCGTTCAAGTCTAGCTAAATGTGGTGTTTTTGGGTTTTACCCCTAGGTACATCTATGATAGAGCCACCTCTACCTTCTCGTATCCAGACCGGGATGTATTTCTCAGAAAACTCAAAAAATCTATAAAATACCAAAATTCTAGAAAGTTCTTCTATAATAATCCTCAAAATCTATCTCAGGGCTATGTGCTCTAATCAGAGTTTATCTAAATCTAGCTTGCATG
Source organism: Viscum album (assembly GCA_963277665.1). NCBI lineage: Eukaryota > Viridiplantae > Streptophyta > Magnoliopsida > Santalales > Viscaceae > Viscum > Viscum album. The sequence continues at coordinate 1,002,560,275 of OY728135.1, forward strand.
GTATATACTAAACTTTCACTAATGCCAACTATAACGCCCTTACACTAGTTACCAAGAGTCGGTGCATTATTACATAATATTGACATGATCACAAAAGATAAAGTCTCGAAAAACCGATTAGTTTTGTAGCCTTGGAAAAACTCTATACACTCATAAGTCTTACATTACATCATAAGGTGAACAAAAACTACAGAAACATCTTTTCTTCATATCCCCTCATACTATCCCTGTAGGTCATTCATAAAATAATTCTTCACATCCTGGAAAAAGTAAAACATTGAAAGGGGTGTGCTCAGATGCTCAGTAAGGATAACAATATAGCGAAAACATTCATAAATAAATATAAGCATTTAAGGCAATGTATAACTAAAAAAATCCTTTTAAACATGAACTTCAGCATAATCTGGAAAAGATAAAATGAAATAATTCCATTTACTTATTCACATGGATATTCAACTAGTCGAATAATCACATGCAATATCAATAACCACTTTCATAATGATGGAATGCATAATGCCAGACTATCATAATCACATAGTCAATGCCTTGTGCCAAGACTACAAATAAGATTTTGTCAAGGCCTTATGCCAAGACACTAGTTTGTCTTATGAGACCAACTGATGCATCACAGAGCTATAGAGGGATCCACCTGTCACTTACTAAGTCTAACACATTCCTCATATGAACAGGTTTAAACCTAACATAAACATTCATATTAAAACTAGCATACTAAATGTCAATACTTTTTCCATAAACCATGAATGGTATAAAAATAAGACATCCACATTCAAACATATCACAGAACCATCAATTCAATATGGAAGCTTTGTATCATAATAATTAAACTTCAAATATGCTTAAAATCCATCAAATGATGTTGACATAGATGAAATAAAAACTATTTGAGAGAAATATCTCTTTTTTGAAATCATTTAAAAGTCACACATTTATAAAGGAAATAATTTAATAGAGATTTTTAAAACAAAGTGTCCCATACCACATTGAAACTTTTGAAAATAAATATCATTTCAAAACATTCAAGTCCATATAAATATATCCTTAAAATCATTTTGAAATCATGGACATTAATTTAAAATGATTTAGAATGATAAATCTTTAAAAAATTTAAAATTATGATCTTGATAAAGAGTACATTTCCCAAATTCTTAAAATATTCATTTTGAAATCATTTAAAAGTCACATAATTATAAAATAAAACATTTACTTTCAAAATATTCTTATAAGTTTGTAATGTAAGCTTCGACTATTTTATAAACGGCTGAAATTATCCGCACCCTCCGTATAAGTTAAAAAAAGTCATTCTTACCTTAATTTTGTGGAAAAGATTAAAAAGGATCTTGTTTGGAATACGATGGAAAGATTCCTTTATAAAATTCTTATAAAAAGCCAAAAAAGGGTATAAATGAATTCAACCCATATTCTGTAATAAAGTAAGAATGTTTTGAAATACATTTTTATGAAACATGGATGTGGATGATAAAGAGGTCCCAGTAGATAATTACGTATAAACAACCTCGGATAATGAAGAGATTGTGAAATAAACCCTTACCTTGTACTTTTCCATGGTCAAGGGTAGGTTAACCTCCTATATAATTGTTAAGTCATTTTAATTAAATTATAAAATAATAATATACATAAATATGATATCATATATGATATTTTAATGTTTCTTTGTTAATAATATCTTAGTATTATCATTGTTTCGGGTGTTAACTGATTCGTTTTCCTTTATACGCTTTGTTACAAAAGATGGGTTAGTTATGAATAGGTTGTATCATATTCATATCTAGAATGATATAATGTTCTTAAACATTAATTTTAATCATCAAATGAGAATTATTCGTGAATGTATACGATAGGGAATGAATCTCATCGTGTTTGTGGAGACAGTAGTCCGTACGTATGCACGAGAGACACTATCATTCTTTTGATATTAAAATCATATATAATTGGATGGTATATCATATATAAAGAATAATTATAATGTTTATTTATTATTTCCTTCAATTAAACATCATTATCATACCCATCCAAATAATAATGTTTTGAATAACAATTACACCACGACGTGGAGACGGTAAGCCGTATGTACACACCTATGGTGACATGTCATTCAAAGGATGGATAGAATACTGAATATGGTTGTAACATATTTATAATAACATCACAGTATATATAAGATACTGGAGTTATTTTTTTATAATGGAAATATCAATGAAATAAGAATTGGATGAAGAAAAGAACATGAAAGAGGATGGTGAAAACATTACCTCTTCTTCAGGTTGTGCCTTTTGATTTCATCAAAAGGGATCCTTAGGTTGGATTTCTGACCAAACTAAGGCCTTTAGGTTGAAGTGAGGGAAATTTAGATAATATTTGGGCAGTGTCTGGCCGATTCAAAAGGCGTTGAAGGTGTGAATTAGAGATAAGAGGGAGTGCCCTTTAATAAGATGGGTGAGGGGCACCTTAGGAAAAGCTAGAAATATTATATTATAATAAATTAATTTTCAGTTTCTAATGGCTCCAAAGTTGATTATTTAAATTATAAGTTGGGGATAGTTCTAATACCACTCCACCAATAGTTTTAGACTAGTTTGGGTCACTACATAAACTTTATCTTTTTGATTTAACTCTTAGTTAAATAGTTTTACATTTACAATGTTTCATTGTATTTTTATATTATATAGTTAATAAACATACTATATACTTCCAAGAGACCCCCAAGTGGTCCCATAATGATACACCTATCATGATATAAGTCTTTTGGAAAAACCGTATATTTTTAGGAATTTAATATCAATTAATAATATAATATTTTTTTAAAAACTCTTTTTTGTCAATTTTGACATTATTTAATAATTGATTTTTTTTAAAGTCTTAAAAACTTTATTAATTCGAAAAAAATATATTTAACAAATCCTAACATGTCATATTAACCAAATTTTTTTTATGTCATCAAAACATTCAAATTATATTTATTTTAACATTTATAATACTAATTATTTGATTATTTCATTTATAAGGAAAATATTGCATCGTTATTGTGTCATAAATAAATTTAATTATTCATTTTCTAAAAATTATAAATAAAATAATATTATTTATGAAATCTTTTAATCTTTATAATGAATATTTATAGTCGAAAATATAACATATATAACCCTATGTAAAATGTTTTTTTCTAAAAGATATATGCTTATGTCATTTTTGTACTTACTTTAACTTAATTAATTTAATGTGTCATTATCACTTACAAGTGGATCCATGGGGTTCCAAAATCGACCCAAATATGCCCATGGCCGGACATGTATTAACCAATAGTGTTAGGACATGTTTTAGGGTAATTCATTATTATTATAATATTATTTTTTATTCTTATTTACTGGATTTACCCTTTAAGCATGGTAAATAAAATATTTACCGAAGTAATTATTCAAAATGTATAAAAATAAAAGTTTTCTATTTACACAATTTGGACCTCCTGATTCTAAATATGGAATCCATTTTTCTAAATTCAAAACACAGGAGTGGTAGAAATTAATTTAAAATCAATTCCCGTTGTTAAAACAAAAAGCGTGTTTTTAAGAGATAATAACTATCAAAATATTGGCACGTTCTTATGTCCATTTTAAATGTGAAATTATGTCCAATGACCAACATTGGATTGAATGGAAAAAATATAATCTAATTATACTCTAAAATCACTGAAATTCATAATTTATCACTATTAATTATTTTCATTAGAAAAGTTTTTTTAATTAAAATTTAGAAATTTTCACTATTCATCAAAATATGAATGTTATCTGAAAAGTACAAAAAATTCACCTTAAGATAATTTTGATATTCTGAATCCAAAAATTAATTCTATTTTTAATGATAAAATGTATAAAATTTATGAAAGTGGGTATTACTATTCATAACGGCTAGTTTGATTGGTTGTGGTGTGTGTTCGAAGTCGAAGTTGCATACAACACACACTACTGTATTATTCAAAGAGAATCATACCATGGAAGCTTGGGGTGTTACATATTTTTTATTTGTAAATATCTTCCTCGGGATAGGACATGAGGGAATCATATGTTTACAACATAGAGAATCACTCATTCAGAATCTAAGGGATCATGTTCCCATTGGATAGAGAAACTTCTGGTCATCAAATAAAGAATAATAGGATCTTTTACTTCTGAAAACCAATCTCATAATTATAAAATATTCCTAATTATTACATGAGGTACACTATGATCATCAAAAAGGGAAACTTAGGCTCATATCCTAATGAATATTAGGATCATAACAAGAGGAATCTTATTCTCATCACACATGGTAATAATCATTGTATCATAACCTATGAGTAGAATAAATAGATATTATTTCACATCACATATATTTCTTATTATATATACATTTATAGGAGAATTATAATTTCATGGGGTATGGATTTATTATAAAATAATCAATTAATATAAAATAATATGCTATGGATTGGGAATAAAGATCATATTACTGTCTCATAGTTTTTAGATTCCTACTATATAATTAATATCACACTCATAAAATGAGGTATCATAGGCAGGTTCTAAATGGATATGATTCTAATGAAGCTGTTAGGGGTGATCCAGGGATCATCAAAAAATACTTCATGGGATCATCATATAAAAGTGGGTAACATGTTTTTTATCTAAGGGATATTCTTCCTATAAAAAATCATCATGTTATAGTATAATCATATGTTAAGGTACAATGGGAGAATTAAGTCACTATTTATTGTATTTGTATGATGCTCTTGGTTTACTGTATAGTGGGGATACTTCTCGTATATTCTTGTATATATTGGGATATTCTTATGTAATTGCCTATTGGGGTTGTTTGTCCCAAAATAAAGGAATTTTGTTGATGTTAAAGATTTAATGTCTATTTATAACAAAAGAAATGAATTATGAGAGGGGTTTTATACTCTAAATTGATGATTAGGATTTTGAGATACTCTCTCTTGGGGGGTAGGGATATTAAATTTCATTTATTTTAATATTAATTTTATAGTTTATTCCCACATACCATGTTAGAAAAGAGGTATCCAATACTATACAGTTCAATATCATTAGATTATTTTTATCTATGAGGTCCATACTACGAACTGTAATGAAATATTGTAAGGAAGACTGTGTCATCAATGTAGTGTAAAAAAGGATGGTCTGGGGAATATGATTTTTTATACATAGAAGTAGGGTTTGTCTCAAACATATCACATAAGAAATATCATACTCATCAGATGAGTCATAGTTGTATTCTTGTACATGTAATATATTTTTAAAAACATAAGGGTATTCCAATATTTAATGTCTTACACATAGAAAAATAAAATTTTCAGAAAAATTATGGGCAGAGGGGGGCATGAACATTAAGAGAAATTGAGAACATGTAATATTAGGTGGACAAGGGTAGTTTACAAAAATTATTCCACAATTTTTTCTTCAACATAATAGTATTCCCATTTGATTCCAATGATATGGTAGGGTGTGCGTGGGGCTGACAAATAAACCCACCCCTTGAATGGGGGAACCATTCTTGAAAAATAACTTCCCCTTACTTGGAATGAGGGATATGGGGATGAGTGTTACTATGATTTGGGGAAAAAGTAAAATGTATTTTATATCCCTTGAATGGTGCTGATGGATATGGTATAAGAGTCCACAACACTTCTTGGATGTTTGGAATTTTTTGAGTAAAGAGATATCAAATGCTTGTGGGGGACATGATGACTTGGTTTTCATGAGAATAAATGAGGTATCAAATAATGGAACTTTTTATGACTATTTTATGACTTTTTAGGTGAGAAAAGAAATACATTATTCATGAATAGGGTCCCATTAACATGTATTCCTACTCAGTATCCATGATTGGGATTTCACAAAAGATTAGAACATAGATAAATGAGTTTAATGAGTCATGTGCCTCTAGAAAAAATAATTTTCATCAATGATTAATGTCAAATTAAATTAATGTATATCAAAATAAAATACATTGAAGGACTCATATGAGGTAATTAACATTTGAAAATATACTAAGTGAACCCATTTCCATTCATGGCTATGCATTCCATGAAGGTTTATGTTAGGCGAGTTTAGAGATCTAACTTTGAAGTCTAGTGTTCTGATCCTCAAAATGAGTACCTTTTGGTGTATTTATTATCCATTGACATGTGTTAGGGAAGTATTGACGAATATTGTTCATTCTTATAGAGGTAAAAGTCTTATGGTACTCCATTATCAGGTTTTGGATGTTAATGTATCCGAAACTCTTCCCATTTACCTATATTTTTTTGGATCATCATGAAACAACTCCAATAGGTCATTTTTTCATTGAATTCCATTCTAAATGTTATATTCAAAATATAAAATAGCCTTCAAAAGACAATGGGTGATATTATTATTCATTTCATTCTCTATATCTATCTCTAAGGGATCATTTAAAATAATCCCTTTTATATGTCCCATTTCATATTCCTACAAAATCAACCTATTACTGAAAAGGTATAAGAACCACTTAATAGTTTCCATAACTCCATAAAAAAATCAACAATAGAATTATCCAATTTTTATATTGTAAAAACATCATGAATTATAACCAACACAAGAAGACAATAAAATAGTAAAAACAAACAAGTTACACTATATCATAAAATGCATTATACCAATATATTATAATTAATCCATTAGTAAAAATATTTTCAAGAAGACACCATTTTACCTATTATAAATTTATATATTTAATTTAAATTAAGATCAATAATCAATTACAACAACACAAAAACACACATTTCGTTTACACACATGTCAAAATGATACTTAAATACATCAATACTCACCATCAACAATGTTAAAATGAAATCCAAAAATATATTTATATAATCCAAGAAAATAAAATCCCATATTATCTATGTAATTTGGAATTTTGTAATGGTAATGGTGACTGGAAATGTGGTCATTATTTTAAAATAATGGACTGACTACAAATTTTCAACATTATAATTCCAAATATCAAAACCATAAAATAATGACCACTCTAATACCATTTTGAAATACCCAAAACTAACATAATCATTTCATTTGTACAATGATCTACATGGAATAATTTTCACTTGTTGATCCACAACAGCTGCTGACTTTTTCTATGGATCTAAAAATACCTCAAAAAATTTACCCTCTAATTCAATTTCACATTATAATACTCAAAATAGACACATAAAATAAATATGAAGAGGAAAAAAAATCAATCTCAATATGTTACAATATAATTCCATAAAAGCCTATGTATTCCATATAACCAAAAATTACTCATTAGGTAAACTAAAGTATTACATTATAAGAAATATAACTATTTATAATTACTATTAATAAAATTAATATCAATTCCTTAGAAACATTACAAGTTATAAGAATAATCAATATTAGAAAATAGATTAAATCATTCTAAAAAAGAAGATGAAAATTATGAATTTAATTTTAGGAATAATATAAACAGCCATGATGAATAAAAAAATTCAATAACATACTCAAAATTCTATATAAAACTCTGTGTAAAATCATGTCCATGATAAAAAAACATTTCACTAATCTATATATATTTGGATGTAACATGCATGGTTTAAAATAATTTGGATTATTATAGACCAGTTTGAGATAATGTTACAACAAAAGGGATGAATGAATATTCTAGAGAACATACACCAAAAAAATAGTATAACATAATAAATATATTAGAAAGTCAATAAGTATATTAATTCAGGTTATATATAATTAAATTTATAATCTCTAACAATGTGTTCATGAAAAAAATATCATTCCACACGATCACACATATGTATAAGTTTTTAGTATGACATAGGAATGGAATAAACTATTACTAAGGGTATAGTTTTAGAATTTATTATTTAAAATAAATGGAAGGTTTATTTTATATTTTAAATAAACCAATCTAAACAACCTTCTCAAACTCCCCACTTTAATGAAAAAAATATATTTATGTATATTTTTTCAAAACAGAAACAAATTCATCAAATAAAACAAATTATTTAGTAAAAATTAAAATGAAATAATAAGATCTAGAATAAGATCTCAATTTTAAAAACATTTCACAAAAGAAACTTTTCTAGGATTAGGTTTTCATAATATAATACAAAATTTTTTAAAAACCATGTTTTAGTCATATTCTATGTTTAGATAAATACTAAATTAATGTATATTTTCAATATGAATCACAAACTCTACAATTATAAACCCAAAATCTATTATTCCATTGAATATCCCTCTTAACATTAGTATATTTGTGGTTCCCATGCTTATAAATCCATTATAATTAAGTGAATAAAATATAATAAAATTATAATATTAGGTCAAGATCAAATGATGTATTTTATAGGTAACTATAATAAGCAAGCATAATGGTTAAACTCATGAAATAACATATTTCCTTAATTTTATCCTCAATATGGTTAATGTTTAAGAGAACCCCATAAATTTTTATTTCGTCCCTTGACTAATATAAATGATATTTTCAAACACCTTTCGAAAATGTGGCTTAGTAACATGGCCTATATATTAGAGACCCAACATATATATAAAGTAAAAAATTGTATCATAAATAATTAATTTAACTGAATAAATGAAACATAATATAGTTAAATTCATGTTTTGTTTGAAAAATCAATAGTTAATGGGTTTTCAATTTAAGTATCAAACAAAAGAACTAAATGTTTCTCACACATTTAATATAAAATATGATTCTAAACCATTAAATTATATTATTAATATATATATATATTTATAATCTTCATTAATAATTGAAAAATCTATAAGTAGACATGGCGAAGTAATTTCATGAGAATCATAAGGTGTGTTGAGACCACCTACCCTTATAAACGATGAGAATTTTGATTCATAACCATCTATGAGAATTATGTAAAATTTAATAAACTAAAATTCCATAACCAATAGAAAAAAATTATATAACCTTAATAAATATAAAAATTGAAATACTCAATATATGTTAAAGCATTAAACCACCATGATGATCCCAAAATATTAATTTTCTAAGAGGATAATATAATGGATTGAATGAATCTCAAAAATTTCCTTTTGAATCTAGAAAACCATTATACAAGATATAAAATCAATCAATATTAAAAATGTGATGACTTTTTTGAAATAAAATTCATATTCCCCCAAAAAATAATAGGATGGGATTACCATTGATTTAGGGTAATTCAATTATTTCACATTATAATTCACATTAGAATACCCAATAAAAATGTGGTAATTATAATAAATGAGGAAAATGAAGAGGATATGGGACATAAAACTAAGCCTTAAATCTTATATTAGAAATGATTTTGAATCATTCATGAATCAAGGGACATTAAATAGGTAGAAGAAGATAAAAAATCCTACATGGTAGGATTAATTAATTTGATAGAATGATTAAAATTTAATACAGTTGATATGAAATTTAAGATAGGGATAAGCGAGAATTCACCACAAAATAAAGACTAAAATAATAGTTTGAATTTATAATAGATACTGAGTATGCGGATACTTTTTTACAATATTTCATCCTAGGAAACTATGACCAATGTTAGTTCTAGTGGGATATATTTTGTTTACTTTCTCATGGAAACCATTCATAGGTACTAGAGAAAATAAAAATCTCCCTCGAGTATTAAAACCCATAAAAATGGAAAACATTTCCTCTGAAAAAGTGATGGCTAGATCTTGAATGTTAAAAAAAATAAACACCCTAATCCAAATATAAACTAATACAAATTATCCCACACATTAATCATCAAAATTTAATTTCAAAGAACATTTATCATTTTATAAGAATAATGGGTCATTACAACCTCCATAGAAAAAGACTTATCATCCCTAACAACTGTAAGGATACTTTTAACCAATAGACCAATTGCATAGGTAACTAATTAATAGGTCATGAGATCAATAAAATCCATGATACCAAATATCTAAATTTATCATAAGTCACCAAAATGGATAATTATAAGCATCAAATTTAAAAACCATGATCTTGTATCACATACATGACAACGAACATACGTCAAATCCTATATAAAATCACCCTTACAATTATGATTCAAAACAAAAAAATCCAAGTTGAATAACTAATATTTATTAAAATATATAACTCTATTCATCATTAACACTAAATTATAATTATTAAAAGTAAATAATATTTACAAATATTGAATATTATTTGTTTCATTATCATTATTCAACAACATGTATCCAAAAACTAATGTTGTATAATAAACAATAATTGAAACATAATCACTAAATAATTCACCATTATTCAAATAATTCTCCATATATAAAACACTAGACCAAATAAATACTATGGTACCCACCACATTAGGATTTCACACGGATATCTATGAAAATAATTCCTTGAATTTTATTTTTTAAAATATATATATTTAACTAATATTGTAAGATCATGTCTTTTTCTAGTATGTATCCCTCTGAGTTTTTCATTTTATCCCTGAAATATGGGACTTATTCAGGAATTGAGAGCCTTTGTTGAAAAAAATGAACTAATTTTTAGGGATGTATGCTTGTTTTAATTTAACATAGTCAGAGTATAATCACTTAAATGTTTCATGTGTTATTGGAATGTTGGGAATCATTAATGGTTGTTCAAGTTGTTGGAAAAAAATTGGGCGGAAACATAAATTGTATAACATTTACACATCATGTAATGGGTTCACACCTCATGAAATTATTATAGGGATTTAATAAAATAAGTCTAAAGTGACGAGTTGTTGGGTGAATTAGATTAAAAAATAATCACATGATGTGTCATCACATTAAAAGACATGTAAATTCCATACCTTCTCTTTTAAACCTTTAGTTGGGTCAAATTCCATTATAATATACTACATATCATCTCCTCTTGTGCATAGGGCTCTTTCCAGGATATTTTAGGGTTCCAACTTCACTTTTGGATGTCCCGTTTTTGTAAAAAATCTATAGAATGTGGTTTTGGTCATATTTGTTTATATCTTCAATCTTCTCCATCCATTTTGGTGAAATACTTTCCCAATTGAATTTTTGGTTTTTATCATGATTAATTTTGATGTAGGATGCTCTTTGAAATCATTCTCACCTTCTTACTAGTTGGCATTAGCCATTAGAAGCATTGTTGGATGGTTTGTTAAATATAGATGGTCTAAATATTAACGTTATGGTTTGAAAAATTTCATGTTTATGAAACATCATGATATCAGCAATTAGTGTGAAAACAAATCAATTAATTAAATGAATTATATTATTCCATAATAGAAATTGTTTTCAATTGGATATTATCCTGGAAAAAGGATACCCTTAGGCTAAGAAAACCATGAATATATTTGAATTGGATAATGGGATGAGGTATGTTTAGCATGACATGTGTACTAGTGCGATTTCTTATTATGTAAACCCTAAATTATGGATTGTTTATCATTGATATAAATTTTAATCAATTTTGAGTTAAAAATTGAAAGTGGAATATGAATGAAAAATGGTAATACAAATAACTCTCCATTGATAATTATGAGGTGATATTCTGATATCCATGATGTATGAGAGGAAATGTGTTCCATAATGTAATTCTTATATATTCGGATTTTCTCTACCACATGGACACTAATATGTTGTAATAATGATATTGATAATGCTTTATCAAGTACCTTATTGTAATTCTTATAGTGACTGGGCTATTCCTAGTCCCATGATATAATTATTACTAGGCTTTGACCTAAAATTTTGTAATGCATATAAGGCTTGGATCCAGTTTTTTTTACTATTCCATGGTTATATGATGGTAGATGGAATGTTCATAATAAATGCATATATATATTCATAACTTGTTGTAAATTAGGTTATTTTAACATGGTTATATGGTTGGGGTTGTAATGGTCATAAAATATGCTCAGAGATATTCTGACACATAACAGAATATGGTTTTTGTTGTTTTTTTAACAGTAAAATTAAGTAATACACATGTTTATCACTTTATTTCAAACAGTTCTTATCAGACTATTTTTTTATACATGGTGGTGTCGATATAACATGTTAAAATCACACCCTATTTAGGAAGCCACTTGGTGACCAAGTAGAGTTCATGGATTCATGTTTGGATAAGGGAAAAGGACATACCAATTGATTTCTTGTTTGTGGATGGGCTGGGGTTTGGGGATGGGAATGATGTGGGATTTGAGTCATAGAATTGGAGTCTTTTTTTTAGTATGCTAGATGTTTTTATTATATTTCTCTAGTATAATTTTTTTTACATTCTAGCACATCAATATGTTATTCATTTATTATTTATTGGATTATTTAGAAGGAATGTAATTTTTTCTTCCTCTATGTCTATAAATTGATCATTTTCTATTTATTAGGATTTATTTATAATGATATGAAAATTTATACCTAGGGTGATATTCTCCCCCTTATTTAATACACACGCCCACTACTAGTCGACAGCCTCTGGAATACGAGGAGGCTCTCTTCTGGTTTCTTGATGAACCATTTATAGCCACATTAGAGTGCCCAAGATTAATGGACGTTACAACTTGGTATAAAAAGAGAATGTTTTTTATTTTACCTTAAAGTTTGGGAATGGTAGAAATAAGACCATGATGAGTCGATACTTGGTAAGGATCTTGCAAATGGGAGTACCAAACCCATGTATAGGGGATAATCAGAGTTCCTAGGGATGGGATTGGTGTTTTTGATATGCACTTTTTTACATTTGGTGTTATTTCACCTTGGGTGATTCAAATATTATGAGGTGTTTTTTTTCTACGGTCTTACTATTTATTAAGATGTGTACTTGTGCACTGGTATGGCATGAGGTAAGAATACTTTCATCAAAATATGCACATAGGGATATATGGTCATACATTTTTCAATATATGGACATATCTATTTTTACATATGATATATAATTTTGAATTGAACTATAATATGAGATATTTGTTTCACTAGATAAATGAAGTGAGTTTACGTGTCAAGATTAAATACTTGTAAGCTATGTTTAGAGAGAAAAATAGTTAGTGGTTCAATGTTATAGTCACCTATTTGGGTTGGCCTTATTTCTCACCCAATCTATAAGGCATGTGTTTGTCTTTTAGGGAAAATACATCTTTGATGCATTTAACTTGACAATCAGGACTGTGGAAATTAACATGCTCTTAACATCAATAAACTAGAGTTTCTTATAGATCATGAGGATATTATAAATGTTCATCTTCACGATAGCTTCCACAGGTTCTTATAATCCATGTATAGGGATATTTTTCATACTGTTCCTTTGATGTCTAATATGACAAGATATTTTTAGCAGAAACATCTGCATATGTTTTATGGGGAAGGGGAAACCCTAGAAGTGGAGTTATGGATCATCTGTATCCATATAATCATCAAGAATGTTGGGACTCCTATGGATAAGACGGTGAATCTTTTTTTCATATATTCTTTTTGGACCATCCAAGGATTGGTGGGATACTATAGAGGAATCTTGTTAGGTGGATGAGCTATCTTGGAAGGATGTTGAGATATTGTTCCCATGAAATTTCTATCATAGAAACTTATGGGTTAAAAAATCTCATGAGTTCATGTATCCTACACGAGGAGGGTCTTTTTAGTGATGGAATATGCTTGATGTTTTATTGACCTAAAATTCTTTGTGCCATCTTCAGAATATGATGAGATCTCTAGTTTGAAATGTTTCTTAGATGGCCTTAATTATTATATAAGGATATAGGAAAATGTTTTCCTTTTAATCACCCTTATATATGTGATGAATATGAACTCATCATGGAAGTTGAATATGAGAGAGGATTTGAGTAGTGGCCAATCAATTTTTGCAGGTATGTTTATTATTTCTTCTTTGAGTTGTAATAAGAACCCTTATGATAGTTTCCACCAATGAAGTAGTGGGAAGATAATTTAGGGAAGTGGACATCTATATCATGTCATGTTCTATTCTAGAGATATCAGTGTAGAATGTTTGGTTGTAGTAACAAATAGTGTCCTCACCACACTATTATGTGGTTTATCTTTAGAATACACGATCATATTCAGAGGTTTTTTGTGAAATTTCCATTGCAGACCAGTGGAAAAGAATCATGATAGTCATCAGAGATTGGAAGGGGCGTATAATCCCCTCAACTTGATGGTATCTCATTTTATATAGGATGTTTAGTACGAGGAAGGGGATGTGGTACCCCAGTGCATGATAAATAGTACCAAGCAAGGTATTTAGCTCAAGGTATAAAGACTAAAGCCCATGGAAGAGGTAAAAGTTATTCTCATTTTATGTGTACTACTCCAGCTAACGTGGATGCAAGAACGTCTACCTTTATCGGTACAATTCTTGTATCATCCACTTTAGCTTGTATTTTTTCGATGTAGGAGAATTGTATTATTTTAATATACTATTTTTTCAATTGTTTTAGGCTTTTATGTGCAAATATAAGATTTAATTTTAACATTTAACAAACTTTTGGGAGTCCATTCATAATATATAAAATGCTTCAAGGCATATTTTCTAGTGATTGGTAGTTAGTATTTCTTTTGAGAAACATTCATGTTGTAAATGAAAAACTTTTATTTTATTATTTGTAGGGATTAGTTAGTTATATACCTGGATAACATTGATTGTTGAAGTAGGGGATTTACTTTTCTATCTCTAGAAGGAAGCAATTATTCTCACCAGGTAGAGTGGGATCTTTAGGATGGTTGTACATGACCAATTCAATGAAAATTTGATTGTCTCACATCTCGGATATTGGTTCATTCTGTAAATAATGGTGGAATGAAGTAGGATTCATTTACTCTAGTGGTAGTCCATTTGTTTTGTTTTTTCCCTGATCAGTTCTATGGATTACCACTTAAGAGAGAGACCAAGATGGAAATCGAGTTATTGGTGGGATAAGAGCTACTTTCTATCCCATGTTTCGAAATAAAACAAGAAGAGATTCAAGAGTTAAAAGTTTCCTAAGATGGTTTTGAATCTAAAGTATTTATTTATACGAGTAAATCTCTATTGGTTTCTCCAGTCCTCTTCTCCAAAAATTCTGATAGATCTTTGTGCTTATGTATGGATTATTGGGGGTTGAACCAGATAATTGTAAAAAACCAATATCCTCATCAATAAATTGATGATATCTACAATCCATTGAAAGGAACTATGATATTTTACAAGATTTAATTGAGATTAAGATATCATTAGATAATGGTGACACCATTGGACCTACCTCAAAATATTTTTAGGAGTATGTATGGTCTATATGAAATCAATGGGATGATACTTGGTTTTACAAATTCACATGTGGTATTCATGGCCTTAACGTGTAGGATGGTGTATCATTTTCTATGTTAATTTTTTCTAGTTTTAATTAATGATATCTTAGTGTACTCATTATTAATAGATGACCATTCCAATCATCTTGACATCTTCCAGAGTATATAGAGGAAGAATTATATTTTTATTAATATTACCAAATGATGTTTTCGGATTAAGGATGATCACCTCATCAGCCATGTCATCTCAGAATAACTAGTGTTTGGGGACCCATAGAAAGTCATATTTTTTATATCTTGGGAATATCCAAAGAAATTATTTGAAATTTGGAGATTTCTAGGATTAGTAGATTATTCCAGATGTTTTATAAAATATTTATTCCATTTTGTAGCTCTAATGTCTAGGATGACCAAGAAAGGGATGATGTTTTTTCTCTAATTCATGGGAGATATATTTTCAATATAATAAATATAGGAGGACCTAAGATACTATCCTCACATTAACTATTCCATAGAAAGCCTATATTTTGTATTATGATGCATCTATACTTGAACTCTAGGTAGTTCTATTGTAGGAGGATCGAGTGGTTGCTTATGGCTCTAGACTGCTAAGCCCACATGAGATGATTTACCCTAATCATGATATGGATTTAGAGATAGTGGTACATGACATAAGAAATTGGAGGCACTATTTCATAGGTGAAATGTTTGTGGTATACATAGATCAAAAAATCTAGTGGTACAAGTTTTTTTGTGATAGCAGAAATGTTAGTAGAGGAGGTGGGTCAAGTATTTGTAGTCTTTTGATGTTGAATTAGATTATAAAATTGTAAATGGACATGTTTTTACCAATAGGTTGATGCAAAATTCATAGACAAAGTAATTATGAAATCATGGGATGAGTGGAACATAATGGCCCTCTATACGTACATGCATCTGGATGTTTGGGAATCTCAAGGGTGAGTATCTCTGAATTCGACATATTTTATACCTTTACATTTGTACTATATTAATACCAATCAATTTTGTATTCTAAAGGCCTCATTTCTATGAGAAAAATTATTCAGTGGTGATATTCACTAATGATGGTCACTTGGAGATACCAATTTTCATTTTTTTGTGGCTGAGTATGTGTTCCAACATGTTTGAATATAGAGATAATGAGGGAGTTTCCTGATTATAGATGTGGGGTGAATCTTGGATTAATAAATACATATTCTGATCTTCCTAGATAGTACTGGTGGTCCCGAATGATGAAGTATGTGAGATGTTTAGTGGTTAGATTCTTTACTTCTTAGGAGGTTAAAGCCATGCATTAGTGGCAAGCTAGACATTTCTTGCCGTTACCCATTCCGAAGTGGAAATGGGATGATGTAATGATAGATTTTTTTAGAAGACTACAAAATAATACTTAAAAAAATTGATTCTATATGTTTTTTTTGTTCGAATGGAAGTAGTTTCAGATTTCTTACCAATTATGGAATCATTTATAATTGATGATATGTGTTTCCTTGACTTGTGATAGGTAGTTCTTTTTCAATGTGTTCCATGAAGTATCATTTCAGAAAGAGATCCATTTTTCACATCACATTTTTGGTAGGGCATACTAAAAGCCCTAGGATCACGATTTATTTTAAGAACAACATATCATCCACAGAATGATCATTAATATTAAAAGACTATTCCAGTTTGAGAGGATTTGTCATGGGTCTGTTTTTTGTATTCTTGTGGTTCATTGAAGTGAAATATGGGAGTCATGGAGTTTTATTATAATAATAACATCCATGAATCAATCCAAATGGAACCTTTTGAGGAAACTTAAAGATTTAAATTTAAATCAAATCATTTCTGACTGGAGGCAGGTGAGTTAGTACTTGTTGGGCCTAGACTCATACAGGTGGTATCTAAGAAGGTTCAGTTGACCGCAAAGTGGTTGGTGACCAAGAAGAGTAAGAATAAATCATATACTAACCATCGAAGATGACCTTTTGAATTCAATTTTAGTCATCATGTTTTCCTTTTGGTGTACCCTATGTGGGGGATGTTTCATATTAGAAAACAAGGAAACCTATTGACTAGGATTTTCAATATGTTTGAAATATTGGAAATGGTTTGTCATGTGGAATACAGATTAGCCGATCTACAGTGCTATAATTCCGTGAAAAATGCTTTCAACATGTCACAACAATGATGATGTCATCTAGACCATTAACATGTGATATATGTAACTAACATCGAGCTTTTTGATAATGTTTCTTTTGAGGATCTTCTAATATGGGTTGTGGATCGTAGTGAAAAAATATATTCTGGGTTGGACTATAACTTTGTTTTAGGTGTAGTGGAAAGGAAGGGTAGTTCAAGAGGAGACATAAGAGATGGATTTTTATATGCAAACACGGTGGCCAGAATTATTCATTAAGACCTCAAAACTATTCATAGATTAGCTCAAGGGTGATATATTATATTATTGTGAGGTTATAAGATTCCATCTTTTGTCATGTTTTTCATTCTCTGTGATTTATATTTTTGCATTGTTGGATGATTATTGTTTATAGAGTGGTAGATTTTACTAGATAAAATGACCTAATATTTGGGAATATATGATTGTTTGGATTTAATAGATTCTGGGTATTATGGTTTATTTGTCTTATGGTTCCATTGTATGTTGAGAATATTTAAAGGTTGTTCAAGTTGTTTAAAAGGAAATTGGGAAGAAAAATCATCTGTAGAACATTTAAATTTGATGTAAAGGGATTACATGACATGTAATTATTCAATGGTTTTAATAAAAAAATCTAATACAATAAGTGTTTTGAAAAAGTTATTTAAAAAATTTAAATAATGTTTAATCACAGTACATGATTTGAAAATTCCTAACCTATTGTATTAAATATGTTGTGTGTATTTCTTTCAATTGAATCAAATAAATATTCAATCCTATTGACCATAGAGCTCTATTAATGTGATTTAAGAGTTCAAAATACCCTTCTAGATGTCCCTTTTTTGTGACCAATATATTGTTTGTGGTTAATTTCATGTTCTTACTTATCATCCTTCTTCTCCAACCATTTTAGTGAAATACGATTCCCAATAGCATTATTGGTTTTGATCATGATCAGTTTTATTCTATGAACCAATTTGAAATCATATTCACCTTATTCCTCATGGGAGATAGTCGTTCGAAGTGTTGTTGGATTGTCAATTAAGGATAGGGGGTCTAAATCTAACCTTGTGGTTTGATAATTGTCTAGTTTATGAAATATTGTGATTGAGTCAATGTAGTGTGGTCCCAATCAATTAAATACATGAATGATATTAGTCCATGAACCCATTTTTATATAATTGGGTTCTTTCTTAGATTATGGTCTCCCGTTGTGTGAGAAAACCACAAATATATTTGAATTGGATAATGACTTAATATATGATTTTCATGACATGTGATGTATGCTGACTTCTTGTTATAAAATCCAAAAATTTTGGATTATTTACTTTTGATATAATTTTAAAACAATTATGAATTATTTTTAAGTGGAATATGAAAGAAGAATGTTAATTCACATAAATGACCATTAATAATTGCGATGTGATACTGTAATATCCATGTTGTATGACAAAGAATGTGGTCATTGATGTAGTTCTTATATATTGATATTGGACATAGTATTTGCACACTTATATGGTGTATTGACAATATTGAGTAGGCTTAGCCCAGTCCCATGATGTAATGATTATAGAGAGCAGGTTATGCCCACTCTCGTACAATAATCCTTGTAAGGAATTGACTTGAAATTATGTAATGATTATAGGGATTTGACCTGGATTGATTGTTGTGACTATACATGGTTATATAATAGTGGTTGGCATGGTTGTAATACTTTCTCGGATATATTGAAAAAAGGTGATGAATAAGGTTATTTTACATTGGTTATATGGTTGTGGTTATCATGTTTGGAAGACAATCTCAGTGATATTCTAGCATAGATCTAAAGTATGTTTTTGTTGTGTTTTATTAATTTTTAATTTAATTAATACATTTGGTTATTGATTTGTTGTGTATAGTTCTTAAGATACTTGTTTTGTTCAGAAACTGTGGTTTCAATCTACTGATTTATACTCACTCCCAATTCTGGACACCATTTGTTACCCGAACAGATTTCAATGATATAGGATTAGAAAAGGGAAAAGTACCTTACTGTTGATTACATGTTGGTGAATGGGCTAGATATTGGAGATAGGTCTGATGTGGGATTCGAGACCCAGGGCTGTGGGTCTTTTATTTGAGTCTACTCATCCTTTTTCTTGTTTTGTTCTATCCTGACATTTAGTTACCTTTCATCATGTTATTATATTATATCTTTATTATTAATTAGATTATTTATTTTTCTTTTATTATTGTATTATTCTATGTATATACAATGATTATTTTCTTTTAATTATGACTCATCATATGGGTATGACACTTCATACATGAGGGTATAGTCTCCCTAATATAAATTACACACCCCGACTATTAGTCAACATCCTCTTGCTTATGGGAAGTTGTGATTGAGGTCTAATGACAAACCCTTTCAGACCTTGTGAGAGAGTGTTGGATTGGGGGGAACTATAAATGGTCTATAGTAAAAAAATTATTATTTAAAAAATATTATATCATCTTATTCCATATGGTACCATATTTTCTAATACACATCAAATTTTTAATTTTTTTTCATGTAATAAACTACATATATCTGTGACTAAAATATTTTATTATGGTTGTTGAATGTTGAATAACAGAAATCAAATATATTACAATTTTTGTTAGAAAACGACTATTAAAAAATTGTACACATAGATAAAATTAAAAGATTATTTTATTAAAACCCATTAATGATATATTATTTTAAATGAAATAGGTTTTTTCTAATACTAATTGACTGTGAAAATACATAATAATAGAAATGTAATACGTTTTTAAAAATTGATTACTATTAAAAATGATATTATATCTAATATATTTCATTATTTTTAAAACCAAAACGTAGAAAAATGAATCACCATACTGGTGACACTATTATATATATCATTATCAATCCTAAATGATAATATTGTATCTTATTTGGTGATATAAACCCACCAAGATTACAAAACAAATAATAAACACACTGATTGGGAAAGTAGCCCGAATCAAACATCCCTATATGCTAGAGGATTTGGACTAGTAGTGAGGGTCCAAATGGGGAACAATGGGGAAAATATACCATATAGATTATTTATAAATATAGGGGAATAAATAATTAATGACAATCTTAGGAATAAAATAATAAATGAAAATTTATAATAAAAAACCACTACCAAATAATCCAACCATCCACAAGCATGTTTACCATAAATTCAAGATATCAAACTACAATAGGGCTAGAAAGATGAAATAATTAATAAAAAAAGAATATAACTCACTTTAGAGTCCTCATTACATTCTTCTTGCCAATCTCCCAAGTCATGTCCTTCTCCATAATAAGTAAAAAATATAAGGAAAATCCATTTTCTAATATATATATATATATAATATATTTCTAGGTCTAAGTTTTTTTCTTGAATTGGGATTAAGTAAAATTCAATAGGACAACCCTGAAAATTTCTAATGAAAATGTGGTATGCGAATATTAAATATAATAGTGTTCAACCATAATAAATAAAGGTGTTAAATAGATGAGGAATGAATAGCCCAATTGAGCCTATGTTTTTCATGGGATACATGGTCCCCATACCTCCTTAAATATATACTAGAATATCTTTGTGTATTTTACATTTTATATGAACTAAATAGGGACCCGTGGTTTCTTAGTAAGGTGTATGTGACCAATGAAAAAAGAAATTGGATTTTATATTTAAATATGAGAGTCATACGATTAAATCTGACTAAAACAACATGGATAATCATATCCCATTATTTCTATTAAATAATTCTGATCACCATGTACATCAACTTCTAATGAATAAAGATTAGGTGCACCATGTCCAACCTACTAATTGTATGGAGTGCGGGGAATGATTTCCAATGATTCACAAAAAAAAATGAGGAGAACCATGTCCAAAAATTCTAAATAATCAAGGAGGATTTCCATATCAAACACCTCCTATCCAGTCATAATTCTTAATATTAAATACTCCTCATGATCCCATCCAGAGAATTCCATATTGTTAACCAATTAATTCACCAAACATAATAAAATCAACATTAAAATATTTTTAAAAAATTGAACATATTATATGATAAAATCTCTGTAACAATTCAATATTTAGTATATCATTATCCAATCATTAATAAGTACCCAAATGGAAAAGTCATATGAGCATAGCATTAACACTTCATTTAATTTAATTTAGACATGGTCATAATTCAAAATATAATTAAATACATGTTTTGGTAGTCAACCATTTAACAATTGTTTTTCAATTATAACTTCTAGCAATAAGAGTCAAGATCTAAAAATATTATCAATATATAGATAATCATATATTTTTTTTGTAATTCAACTACGTAAATTTTTATCGATGATTCATTAGTATGAAAAAATAATAACACAACTCAAGTGTGATTTAATTATATAATAAAGGTAAGATATTATGATTAATCTTATAGACAGAAATTATTTATGTCATCTAATAATTCATTAATACATTTAGGTCATTACTTTTACAATTTATAACCAAACACACATGTTAATTATTTGTTCTAATAAAGAACATTGATAATTTGTTTTTAACATAACCCAAATAATATTTTGGTTTTAGTTTCCATAATAAACCTCAAAACATTTGAAAGGAGCATAAAGATAGCAATGTTTTCTTTAAGGAATTTAATTTTTATTATTTCACATATTAGGATAAATACATTGAATTTTAGGTGTGTGGAAACATGATAAAAATTTATAAATTATAAAATAATAATGGAAAATAATATAAGATACCTAAATAATTATAATTTAGTTTCAAATTTATAATATATATATTAGATAATGTAATGCCTTGACCCCAGTTACCCAGAGTCGGTGTATTATTACATAACATTGGCAGGATACAAGGAATCATGTCCTATAAGACTAATTAGTTTTGTAGCCTTGGAAATAATAGATACATACCTAATTTTTAAATTAAATCATGAAATAAAAAAACATTGTGAACCCTTACTACACTCTTGTATCTTTTAGACTATTTTGCGGGTTAGTCGTAATATACTTCACATCCTGGGAAAAATAAAACATAGGAAAGGGGTGAGCACAAATTCTCTGTAAGCATAAAAAAATAGTGGAATCTATTATAAATAGTTATAAATATTTAAGGAAACTTATAAGACAAAAACACAATCATTTTAAACATAAAAATCAGCATAATATGGAAAAGATAAATCAAATAATTCAATTCACTAATTCACATTGATATTCTACTAGTTGAATAACCACATGTAATATCAGTAAGCAATTTCATAATGATGGAATACATAATGATAGACATCATAACCACATAGTCAAGGCCTTGTGCCAAGACTAAAAATAAGATTATGTCAAGGCCTTATTCCAAGACACTATTTTGTCTCATGTGACCTACCTATGTATCGTGGAGATATAGCAGGATCCGCTCATCACTTATTATGTCTAATACATTCCTAATATGAAAATGTTGAAACAAGAACTTTCGAATTAAAAATATAATATGAAATGTTAATACATTAATCATAAACCATGAATGGTATAAAAATAACACATCCATATTCAAACATATCACAAACCTTCAATACAATATGGATGATTATATCATAATAAATCAACTTCAAACAAGTGAAAAATCCATCCAAGGATGTTCACATAAATAAAATCAAAATTGTTTGAGAGAAATATCTCTTCCTATTTAGAAATCATTTAAATTTCACGTAATTATAAAAGAAAACATTTATTTTGAAAATATTATTATAAGCTTGTAATGGAATATTTTAAGTTGTTATAATGACAGAAAATAATTGCACTCACCAAATATGTAAAAAGATTATTTCATTAATTCGTCGAAAAGGTCTTAAAGTAACTTGTTTAGAAAACGATGAAAGGATTCCTTTTATAACATTTTATAAATAGTCAAAAATGGAACTAAATGAATATAACCCATATTATATGAAATAGTAAATTTTTTTTGAAATATATTTTTATGAATCACATGTGTGGATGATAAAGAGGTCCTAGTAGATACTTACGTATAAAAAACCTCAGATAATAAAGAGATTGAAGAATTAACCCTTAATTTGTACTTTTCCCTGATCGAGGGTACATTAACCTCATGTACAATAGTTATATCATTGTTATTAATTTATAAAATAACCACATACATAAATATGATATAATATATGATATTCTAATATTTCTTTTTTAATAATATTTAAGTATTATTATTGTTTCGGGTGTTAAAATATTCGTTTTCCGTTATTTGATTGGTTAAAAAATCCATGTTTGTTATTTATAGGATGTATTTGGTTTATATACAGAATTATATTATGTTATTAAACATTATTTTAAATAATTTAATGAAAATTAATCTTGAATGGTTACGATGGGGAATGAATTTCCTCGCATTCGTGGAGATGGTAATCCGTATGTACACACGTGTGACAAAATCATTCTATTGTTGATTAAATCAAATGTAATTGGATGGTATATCATAAATAAGGTATAATTAGAATGAAATATTTATTATTTACATCAGTTATACTCCTTATTATTCCCATCCAAATAATTAAGTGTTTGAATACCAAACTACATCACGATATGGAGACGGTAAGCTGTATGTACGCATATGTGGTGACTTGTAATTCATAGGATGGATAGAATAATTAATATGGTTGTTCTGTATTTATAATAACTTCATAGTATATATAAGGTATTGGAGTTATTATTTTAGTATGGAAAAAACAAAAAAAGAGTAAGTGGAAGAAGAAATGAACATTGAAAGAGGGGGTGAAATTATTACCTCTTCTTTGGGTGTTTTCATTGGAGTTGATCAAAATATCTCCTTAGGATAGATTTCTGATCAAATTAATGCCTCCAAGTCGAAGTGAGGGTATTAGGGAGAATATTTGAGCTGGGTTTGGCAGATCCAAATGGCATTATATGTGTGATTTTGAGAGAAGGGGAATTACCCTTTTATAAGAGAGGTGAGGGTCATTTTAGGAAAACCTTGAAATATTATTTTATTATACAATAATATTCCTTTTATAATGGCTCTGAAAGGATTTATTTTGAGGATAATGTCGGGATGGGTCTAAAACCTCTCAACCAATATTTTTTATATAGGTTTAGTTTACCATATTAACCTTATATTTTAGATTTAAGTCTTAGTTAAGTAGTTTAACTTTTACCAAGTATTCTGGTATTATTATAATAATTGGTTAATAAACATACAACAAAAAGACAGGTGAACCCCAAGTGGTTTATTATTGAAATATATAATCGTATCTATGTTCTTGGGATAAACCATATATTTTTATGAATATTTTATCAATTAATAATATAGTATTAGTTTTTAAAACTCATTTATGGAAATTTTGACACTCTTTGTTATTTTGTATTTTTGAAAGTCATAAAAACTATATCAGTTCGAAAAAATTTATTTAATAATCACTAACATGTCATATTAACCTTGAAAATTAATGTAATTAATTAAAAGTTTTAATTTACTTGTATTTGGATATTTATAATATCAATTATTTTAATTTTTCATTAATAAGTTAATTACTACATCATCATTGTGTCATAAATAATTTTAATTATATAATGTATAAAAATTATGAATAAAAAACCTTTATATAGGAAATAATATAATATTTATAATTAATTTTTATAGTTTAATTTATCATATATATAACCCTATTTTAAAAATGGGTTAGTTATTAAACATTAAATTTAACACTTTTGACTCTTCTTAAAAAAACAATAATAAATTCCCTAATCAAGCCCAAGTGGATCAAAAGGATTTTATTTTATTCCTAAGGTTGATTTTTTTTCAAAACAAACTAATCCAATAGAATACGGACATGTGTTAGGGTAATTATAATATCATTTTTTTACATTTAATTGTCATATTTACTTTTAATAGTGGTAAATAAAAGCCAAATGTTAATATTCAAAAAAATTATTTTCATCTTATTAAACCAAATTATACTTACTGATGTCAACCCTATCTCTTGGATTTTTGAAAATCAATTCATAGAAGTGGTAAAATTATGTTTTATGAAAATTTGAAAATGCGCCTAGAATGGGGGTAAAAGATGGTAAGAAGTTAAATAAAATTTTATATTTCTAATATAAATATAAAATGAATCCAATGAATTAAATTGAACATATATAGGTATTATAAATCTATTTTTACATAAAATAAATTTAAATAAATTATCTAATTATTTAAATAAAAAGTCAGTTTTAACCAATAACACAATGTTTTTCACTATTCATAAAAAATTGAATGTTTTTAGAAAAATACCAAAAATTCACCAAAACTAATTTTGATATTCCCAGGAAAAAAATGATGTCCATTTTGAAAAATAAAATTGATTTTTTTTTAAATGTTGGTATTTCTATTCATAACGGATAGTTTTATTGGTCGTTTTTTTAGAATTCAACGTTACATACAACGCAAGCTATTGTATTTTTCAAAGAGAAGCATACCATGAAAGATTTGGGTGTTAAATTCTTCCTTGATTCAAATAATTGAATTCTCAAAATTTATAGAATATTACATGATAAAAAGATTCGGTGGGTTCTTCATCAAAAGTTCCTCAAGTTCCCACGTTGCATATTCCATCTTATGGTTTATCCATAGAACAATTACCAGATAAGTTGTCTGGTTTCTCAACACTTATTCTCTGGTGTCAAAAATAGTGATAGGATCTTCATAATAAGATAGGTCAGGTTCCGGTTCTATTTCATCATAGGTGAGTACATGTATTGGGTCAGGCATGTATTATCTCAACAGTGATTTGTGGAACACATCATTAACTTTGGAGAGACATGGCGGAATTGTCAAAAGATATTCTACAACTCCAATTCCTTCATGAATTTTGAAAGGTCTAATATACGTGGGACTTAATTTTCACTTCTTACCAAATTGTATAACACCCTTCCATTGAGATACCTTCATGAAAACATGATATCCTACTTGAAATTCCAAATAATTCCTTCGGTTATCGGAAAACCCTTTTGCCTACATTGAGCTTCTTTGATGTGGGTTTGGATAATATTCAACTTTTATATTGTTTCCTCAACAAGTTATGGGACTAAAAGTTTTCATTCACCAACATCATCCCAAGAAGTTTGTCTGTGAAAACGCATTCTATATAATGCTTCATATAGTTCCATATGAATACTTGAATGGAAGCTATTGTTATAGGAAAATTATACCAGAATTAAATATTAATCCCACATACCATGAAAGTCAAATTAGAAGGATCTCAACATGTCTTTTAACATTTGAATAGTCCGTTATGATTGTCCATCAGTTTGAGGGTGGTTGGTAGTGCTCCAACAAAGTTCAGTATCCATGGACTTTTGATGACATTTCCAGAATCATGATGTTAAATTGGGGTCACGATCTGAAACAATTGATAGGGGTAATCCATAAAGACTTACAACTTCATTATTATATAGTCTGGCTAGATGTTCAAGTGGAAAATCTTCTCTTATAATAAAAAAATGTGTTGTTTTGGTGTGACGATCAATAATGACCCATATTGCATCATTCATTCTTGGAGTCTTTGGTTGCCCTATGAAAAAGTCCATCATAATATCATCCCATTTCCACTCAGGTATGGGAAGAGGTTGCATGACTCCTCTTGGATGATGTATTCCAGCCTTCACATGTTGACAAACCATACATCCTGAAAAATAATTAGAAATATATCTAATCATGTTGTCCCACAAAAAATGTTCCTTCTAATCTATATATATATATATGTGCTACCAGGGTGTATTGAGAAATTAGACTAGTGAGAATCATCCAAAAATTCCATTATTAGATCAGGTATGTCAGGAAGACAGAGACTCTTCCCAAATTTCAAAATCCCATATTCAAATATGATGTTGATCAGTCTCCCATCGTTCACAGCTTTAATTTTCTTTTGAAACTACTCATCATTAGTTTGAGAACTTTTTATCCTTTCTAGTAAAGCTGTATTGGCCACCATTTGACAAAGTATTGATGTTTTACCATCCATGATTATTCTTATATCCTTATTTACAAGATCCATGGATCCAAAGGGCGCATTAGTCATAACAAAAGGAATTACTATAAACTAATAAAGCCCATACCTGTTTTGAAATGTTGTCTTCAGAATGTATTCCATCTTTACAAACAACTGATGATATCTAGATCGAAGGACAATATTTTAAAAATATTGAGCTCCATGAAGTTTTTCTAATAAATCATTAATGCGAGGTAGGGGATACTTGTTATTTATTGTTAAATAATTTTCCTCCTTGTATTCAATGAACTACCACATAGAACTTTATTAATAGTAAAAAGAATTTGGTTTCCCCTTGGAGAAATAGTAGGGTGAATAAATCCTTTATTACTCAATTCCTATTGTTATTTCTATAGTTCAACTAATTCCAAAGTGGCCATTTTATAAGGGTTATTGGATATGTGCCTGAACAAGGAATTAAATCAATGGAATAATCAATTTCTCATTCTAGTGTATGTCCAAGTAAATCCTCTAGAAACACATCAACATATTATTGGACAATAGGTATGCCCTCTATTTTAACATTCCATTCCCCACCTAAAGTTATTTCACTCTCTTCATCCCAAATATTTGAATTTAGTAGAGCTACTTGTGGTGGATCTAGATAAGAATTAAATGGGGATGTTTCTTCTCTAAAGATAATGTACTATTTAACATAATAGAAAATTGTAACCTCCTTCTTATTACAATAAATTTTTGAATTAGTGTCTGAAATCCAATCCATACCATGGATTATATCGAATTCAATCATGGGTATAATGTTGAGATGAAAAAATAATGCATGTTTATATGCCATAATGGGAACTGATTCACAAAAAATTGTTGCAATGATATTTTCCTTAGGAGTTTGGAATTATATATACTTATTATATCAATTTGCAAATATTTAATTTTCTTAGCAAATTGGGAAGATATGAAACAATGCGATGATTCAGAATCAAAAAATTAATTGGCTAAATTTGAGGAAACATTTAAATTCACTGCCACCATGTAATTCAGAGCTTTAACCTCGGTAGTAGTGAGACTATAAGCTTGGTCGTGCTCTCTAGGCCTTTTTTGAGGTATGTTTCTTTGACGCTTCAGATATTAATTTTCATAATTCCCCATTTCTCTAAAATTTTGGAATTCAACATTGAAATCCCCTTTCTTTCCCTTGAAATCATGAATTTAGTGTTCTTTTTAACAACACTTATAACAGACTCCCATTCCCTTCAAGAAAGTAACAGGGTTTTTCATCCCACATTTATGACATGATGGAAATTGAAATTTTCACTTATTCCCCTTATTTCCATTACCAGAGTGTTCAACAGATCTCTTATTATCGTTCCTCGATTTAGAGTTATAAGACATATAGATTTCCTTTTTTGTCTTGATATAACATGAGACAATATCTTCGAATGATGAGAAGGATTGTGAGACTAATTCTTGACAGAGAAATGGGTTTAACCCATAGAAGAATCGATCAATATTACGCCTTGGGTTATGTATATATTATGCTGCAAACCTTGCTAACCTTGTAATGTTATCCTCATACATTGTGACATTCTCATACTCCTTTTACCTCAGACTCAGAAATTGTCTTTCCATATCTACTCAATGGTCACAAGGAAAGTATTTTTTAAAGAAAATCCCTTTAAACTCCATCTATTCAAAATTTGATAATTCTACATCTTACATTGTGTTTTGAATTAATGACCACAATTGATATGCATCTCCTGTGAGCGATAAACTACCATGACAACTTTTTCCCTTTCGCTACACCACAAAGCCTGAAATATTTTTTCCAGGGAAATTATCCATTTCTCAGCTACATGTGGATATGTAGTCCCATTAAATGTTGGTGGTTGTTTCCTCATGAATTATTCTAACCTTGATCCTCAACATTGTTGATCAGTGTGATCCATAAGAGTAATTTTTTTGTTCATAACCAGAGTGAGATGTCCTGGTATGGGTATAAGTTGATCAACATCAGTTTCATTACCAGCTCCTATATAATTATATTGAGTATGAGGGAAATCCATACATGGATTGCGTGCGTTAAAACAGTTTCCATTCTTTACACTAGGCGCCATTTCTGAAAATGGCATTCACTAGATTAGATTATGAATTGTAATACATAATTTCAAACTAGTAAAGTACCAAACATATATTGAATAGTTTATGAATATAGTCCATAATCATAAAAAATATTTTCTTTGAGTAAATATTTACTCATAAATCCATCATAATGGTTTGGTAAATAAATTTGAATCATCCTAAGCATATCCCCCAAGAGTGTCGTAACCAAGAGTGTAATAAGGCTCGTTGTTGTGTACCAGGATACCACATGTCAAGCTCGAAACTCCATGACATAGTTTTCACTCCAAGGTACATCCTTTCCAGAGCCACCTCTACCTGATCGTGACTAGAAAGGGATCTATTGCTTGGAAAATACACCAATTCTATATATTACCAAAATTTTAGGAATTTCATCAATAGTAATCTTCAAATTCTATCTTAGGGTACTATTATCTAATTAGAGGTTTTCTAAATCAAGTTTCCAAGGTTTGTACTAAAATTTCTTTGATACCAACTATAACACCTCGACCCCAGTTAGCCATAGTCTGTGCATTATTACATAACATTGGCATGATACAAGGAATAATGTCCCGAAATACCGATCAATTTAGTACCCATGAACTACTATATACATATATAATTTTTATATTAGATCATGAAATAAAAAACAACATTGTGTCCCCTTTTAGAACTCTTATATCCCTTATATGATTCTTCCATGTTAATCGTAATACACTTATTCACATCCTGGAAAAAATAAAACATAAGAATGGAGTGAGATCAGATTCTCAGTAAAGATAAAAATATAGAGGAAACTATCATAAATAATCATAAAAATTTAAGGAAATGTATAAGACTAAAACACAAACCTTTTAATGTAACGCCCCGACCCCAGTTACCCAGAGTTGGTACATTATTACATGATATTGGAATGATCACAAAAGATCAAGTCACGAAAGATTGATTAGTTTTGTAGCCTTCAAATCACTAGATACATTCATAAAGTTTACATTACATCATAAGGTGAAAAACAACAACAACATCTTGTATCCATAGACCACACTTATATCCCCTCATACTATCCCTGCATGTTATTCATAAAATACTTCTTCACATCCTGGGAAAAATAAAACATAGAAAGGGGTGAGCTCAAATGCCCAGTTAGGATAACAATATAGTAGAAACTTTCATAAATAAGAATAAACATTTAAGGCAATGTATAACTAAAACAAAATCCTTTTAAACATGAAATTCAGGATAATATGGCCAAAATAAAATGAAATAATTCCATTTACTTATTCACATGGATATTCTACTAGTAGAATAATCAAATGCAATATCAATAACCACTTTCATAATGATGGAATGCACAATACCAGACTATCATAAACGCATAGTCAAGGCCTTATGAAAATACTGCAAATAAGATTTTTTAAAGGCCTTGTGCCAAGAAAGTAGTTTTTCTCATAAGACCTACCGATGCATCGAGGAGCTATAGAGGGCTCCACCTATAACTTACTGAGTCCAATACATTCCTCATATGAACAGGTTTAAAAATAACAGAAACAGTCACACTAAAACATGCATACTAAATGTTAATACTTTATCCATAAACCATAAATGGTTTAAAAATAACACATCCACAGTCAAACATATCACAAAAACTTCAATACAAAATGGATGTTTTGTATCATAATAAATAAACTTCAAATAAGATTAAACTCCATCAAACAATGTTGACATAGATGAAATCAACACTATTTGTGAGAAATATCTATTTTTTGAAATCATTTAAAAGTCACACATTTATTAAGGATGTAATTTAAAAGAGATTTTTGAATCAAAGTGTCCCATACCACTTTGAAACTTTTGAAAAGAAATATCATTTCGAAACATTCATGTCCATATAAATAAATCCTTAAAATCATTTTTGAAAACATGGACATTAATTAAAAATATTTAAAAATATAAATCTTTAAAACATTTAAAATTCTGATCTTGATAAAGATTGCCTTTTACAAATTCTTAAAATATTCATTTTGAAATAAAATAAAACATTTACTTTCAAAATATTTTTATATGATTGTAAGGGAAGCTTCAGCGATTTTATAACGGTGGAAAATAGTAGCATCCGCCGTATATGTTAAAAAAAGACATTCTTACCTTAATTATGGTGAAAAGGTTAAAAAGGACCTTGTTTGGAAAATGACGGAAAGATTCCTTTATAAAATTATTATAAAAATTCAAACAGGTGTATAAATTAATTTAACTCATAGTCTTTAAAATATTAAGAATGATTTGAATTACATTTTTAAGACACATTGATGTGGATTATAAAGAGGTCCCAGTAGATAATTATGTATAAACAACCTCAGCTAATGAAAATATTGTGAAATAAACCCTTACCGTGTACTTTTTTTTGGGATGAGGGTAGCTTAACCTCTTGTATAATGGTGAAATAATTGTTATTAAATTATAAAATAATCATATACATTAGTATTATCGTTGTTTCGGGTGTTAACTTAGTCATTTTATTTTATATGTTTTGTTATATAGGTCATGATTTTTATAGATAGGTTGTATCTTATTCATATCTAGAATAATATAAAGTCCTTAAACATTATTTTTAATCATCAAATGAGAATTATACATGAATGGATACGATGGGGAATGAATCTCCTCACATTCGTGGAGACGGTAGTCCATACGTACACACGAGCGATAACATCATTCTTTTGATATTAAAAGAATATATATTTGGATGGTATATCATATATACAGAATCATTATCATGTTATATTTATTATTTACATTAATTAAAAATATTTATTATACCCATCCAAATAATAATGTATTGAATAACAATTACACCACGACGTGGAGACGGTAAGCCGTACGTACGCACGTAAGGTGACATGTCATTCAAGGGATGGATAGAATATTGAATATGGTTGTACCATATTTATAATAACATCACAGTATATAGAAGATACCTGAGTTATTATTTATAATCGAAAAACAATGAAAGTGGAAGTTGAAGAAGAAAGTAACTTGCAAGAGGGTGGGGAAAACATTACATCTTCTTTGGTTTCTTCCTTTTGATTTGATCAAAAGGGATCATTAGGATGGCTTTATGATCAAACTAAGTCCACTAGGTTTAATGGAGTATAGTTGAGGGAATATTTGGGCAGGGGTTGGCCAAGCCAAATGGCTTTGATGGTGTTAATTAGTGATAAGGGGGAGTTCCCTTTTATAAGACGGGTGAGGGCCACCGTAGGAAAAGCTAGAAATATTATTTTAAACCATAACTCAGTGTTTTTTCACTATTAATCAATAATTGAATGTTTTCAGAAAAACACCAAAAATCACCACTAAGCTAATTTCGATATTCATAATCCAAAAATGAAGTCCATTTTGAAAGATAAAATTTATAAAATTTCAAAAAGTGGGTATTACTATTCATAATGGCTAGTTTGATTGGTTGTGGTGTGTTAGAACTCCAAGTTGCGTACAACACACACTACTATATTATTCAAAGAGAAGCGCACCATAGAAGATTGGGGTGTTACATTCTCCCCTCCTTCAAATAATTTCATCCTCGAAATTTCTAGAATACTACCGCATGAAAATACTCGTGTTGTTATTCATCATATGTTCTTCGGGTTCCAACGTTGCCCCTTCCATGTTATGGTTTCTCCATAGAAATTTATCCAGATGAGTCGTCTAGTTTCTCAACACTTGTTCTCTGGTATCCTGAATCCTGATGGGCTATTCGCAATAAGACAAATTGGGTTCTAGTTCTACTTCCTCATAGGTGAGTACATGTGTTGGGTCAGGCATGTATTTTCTCAACAGTGATTTGTGGAACACATCGGGAACTTTGGAGCGACTTGGAGGTATTGCCAAACGGTAAGCTACAGCCCCAATTCGTTATTGAATTTTGAATGGTCTAATGTACATGGGACTCAATTTTACCTTCTTACTGAAATGTATAACACCCTTCCATGGAGATACCTTAAAGAAAACATGATCTCCTACAAGAAATTCCAAATCCTTCCTTCAGTTGTAAGCATAGCTCTTCTGAATACTTTGAGCTTCTCTAATGTGGTTTTGGATTACCTTCACCTTTTCCATCATTTCCTCCCCTAGTTCTGGGCCTACAAGTTTCCTCTCACCAAAATCATCCCAACATGTTAGTGTGTGACATCTCTTTCTATATAAAGCTTCATATGGTGCCATCTGAATACTCAGATGGAATCTATTGTTATAGGAAAATCCCACCAGAGGTAAATATTGATCCAATATACCCTAAAAGTCAAGTGATCATGATATCAACATGTCCTCTAAGGTTTGAATAGTTTGTTCTGATTGTACATTTGTTTGAGGGTGGTAGGTAGTTCTCAAACAATGTTCAGTATCCAAGGCCTTCTGAAGACTCTTCCAGAATCTTGACGTAAAATGGGGATCACGATCGAAAACAATCGATAGAGGTACTCCATGAAGTATCACAATATAATTAATATATATTCTTGCTAGACGTTCAAGTGGTAGATCTTATCTTATAGAAAGTAAATGTGCTGACTTGGTAAGATGATCAACAATGACCCATATTGAATCATTCATTCTAGGAGTCTTTGTTAGTCCCATGATAATGTCCATCACGATTTTATCCCATTTCCACTCACATATGGGAAGAGGTTTCATGACTTCTCCAGGATGTTTCCTTCCTGCTTTCACTTGTTGACAAACCATACATCTTGACGAAAAATTAGCAATCTCCCTCTTCATGTTGTCCCACCAAAAATGTTCCTTCTAATATCTATACATTTTGGTGCTCCAAGGGTGTATAGAGAAATTGGAACTATGATCATCGCCCAACAATTCCCTTTTTAGATCAGCTATATTTGGAACACAAAGTCTCTTCCAAAATTTCAAAATTCCATCCTCATACACAAATTCACTCAATATCCCATCAATCATAGCTTTAATCTTCTAATGAAACACTTCATCATTAGTCTGAGAAATCTTTATACTTTCTAGTAAAGATGGTTTCACAACCATTTGATAAATCATTGATGTTTCACCTTCCATGGTGATTCCCATATCCATATTTACTAGATCCAACTATAATTCCCCGAACCCAGTTTCCCAGAGCCGGTGCATTATTACATAAAATTTTCATGATCACAGAAAGATAAATTCTTGAAAGACCGATTATTTTAGTGGCCTTGGAAACACTAGTTACATTTATAACTCTTACATTACATCATAAAGTGAAAACTACAACAACATATTTTCTCCACACTCATAACATACTCCCATTCACTTCAAGCATTTTCAAAGGTGATTCTTTCCATAGTTATCACATATGGGAAAATCCTTCTTTACCTTCTTCCCTTTATTTCCATTTTGAGAGTGATCAACAGATCTCTTCTTATCTTACTTTGCTTTAATGTCATAAGACTTACAGAATTCTTTTTCTGTCTAGATATCACATGAGACAATATCTTCGTACGACGTGAAGGATTGTGACAATAATTCTTAAAGAAGAAATCGTTTTAACCCATCAAAGAAACGATAAATATTAATTCTTGGGTTACGTATATAAAGGATAACATACCTTGTCAACCTTGTAAAGTTAGCCTCATACTTTGCGACACTCTCATCCTTATTTTGTCTCAGACTCAGAAATTGCCTTTCCATATCTGCTCGATGGTCATGAGGAAGGTATTTTTCTAAGAAAATCTCTTTGAACTCTCTCTATTCCATATTGGATACTTCATCATCTTCCTTTTTGTTTTGAATCAATGACCACCATTGGTCAGCAACTCTAGTGAGGCGGTCAACTGGCATGATAACTTTTTCACTTTCACTACTCTCCAAGGCATGGAATATATTCTCTATGGAATTTATCCATTTATTAGCTACTAAGGGATTTGTACTCCCATTGGATTTCAGTGGTTGTTGCCTCAGGAAGTGATCTAACATTGATCTTCCATGCTATAGATCAGGGCGCTCTATATGGGTAAGGTTATTATTCATAACCTTAGTGAGTTGTCCCAGTATGGTGATTAGATGATCAGCACCAGTTGTATCACTATCTCCAGTATAATTATTTTGAGCAGGAGGGAAATCCCTACATGGAGTGCATGCATTGATACAATTTCAATTCCTTCCACTAGATGCCATTTCTAAACATTGGAATAAAGTAGATTAGTTTATTAATCAAAATACATAATTCCATATTTGTAAAACACTTAACAGAAATTGAACTATTTATTGATATAATCCATAATCATAAAAAAATGTTTTCTTTAGGGAATTATATACTCATAAACCCTTAATAATGGTTTTTAAATAAAATGATAATTATCCTTAGCATATTTACCGAGAGTGTCGTAACCAAGAGTGCAGCAAGACCCGTTGTCGTGCACCGGTTCCCATTCATGTCTAGATCAAAGTGGTATTTTTGGGTTTTACCCCTTGGTACATCTGTGCAAGAGCCGCCTCTACCTTCTTGTATCCAGACATGGATGTATTGCTTGGAAAAATCACAAAATCTCTACAATACCAAATTTCTTTGAAGTTATTCTATAATAATCCTCAAAGTCTATTTTAGGGCTATGTGCTCTAATCATAGTTATCTATATCTAGATTCCAAGGTTTGTACTAAACTTTCTCTGATACCAACTGTAACTCCCCGACACCAATTACCCAGAGTGGGTGCATTATTACATGACATTGGCATGATCACAAAATATCAAGTCTCGAAAGACCGATTAGTTTAGTATCTTTGGAATAACTAGATACATTCACAAGGTTTACATTACATCATAAAGTGAAAAACTACAACAACATCTTGTCTCCATAGACCACACTCATATCCCCCATACTATCCCTATAGGTCATTAATAATATTATTCTTCACATCCTGGAAAAAATAAAACATAGAAAGGGGTGAGCTCAAATTCCCAGTAAGGATAACAATATAGCAGAAACATTCATAAATAAGAATAAATATTTAAGGCAATGTATAACTAAAACAAAAGCCTTTTAAACATGAACTTCATCATAATATGGAAAAATAAAATGAAATAATTCCATTTACATATTCACATGGATATTCTACTAGTCGAATAATCACATGAAATATCAATAACAACTTTCATAATGATGGAATTCATAATGGAAGACTGTCATAACAACATAGTCAAGGCCTTGTGCGAAGACTACAAATAAGATTTTTTCAAGGCCTTGTGCCAAGACACAAGTTTGTCTCATGAGACCCACCAATTCATTGAGGAGATATAGAGGGATCAACCTGTCACTTACTAAGTTAAATGCATTGCCCATATAAGCAGGTTTAAACATAACATAAGCATCCGTACTAAAACTAGCATACGAAATGTCAATAATTTCTCCATAAACCCAGAATGGAATAACAATAACTCATCCACAGTCAAACATATCACCAAACCTTCAATAAAATATGGATGTATTTTATCATAATAAATCAATATCAAATAAGCTTAAAATACATCAAAGGATGTTGACATAAATGAAATCAAAACTATTTGAGAGAAATATCTCTTTTTTGGAATCATTTAAAAGTCACACATTTATTAAGGATGTAATTTAAAAGAGTTTTTTAAATCAAAGTGTCCCAGAAAAAATTGAAACTTTTTAAAAGAAATATCATTTCAAAACATTCATGTCTATATAAATAAATCCTTAAAATCATTTTGAGAACATGTACATTAATTAAAAATATTTAGAAAGATAAATCTTTAAAACATTTAAAATTATGATCTTTATAAAGGGTACCTTTCTAAAATTCTTAAAATATTCATTTTGAAATAAAATAAAACATTAAAATATTCTTAAAATCCTGTAAGGTAAGCTTCAATGATTTTATAATAGTGGAAAATAGCCGCACCATCCGTATAAGTTAAAAAAATCCATTCTTACCTTAATTCTGTCGAAAATGTTAAAAAGGGCCTTATTTGGAAAACGACTAAAAGAGTACTTTATAAACTTCTTATAAAAAGTAAAAAAGGGTATAAATGACATTAACCCATTGTCTATAAAATATTATGAATTATTTGAAATACATTTTTAAGAAACATGGATGTGGATGATAAAGAGGTCCCAGAAGATAATTACGTATAAACAACCTCAGATAATGAAGAGATTGTGAAATAAACCCTTACCTTGTACTTTTCCTTGGTTGAGGGTAGGTTAAACTAATGTATAATTTTTAAATAATTTTTGTTAAATTATATAATAATCATATACTTTAAAATGATATCATATACTATCTTTTAAAATTTCTTTGTTAATAATATCTTAGTATTATAATCGTTTCGGGTGTTAACTTACTCATTTTCTTTTATATGTTTTGTTACATAAGCCATGTTTGTTATAGATAGGTTTTATCTTATTCATATCCAGAATGATATCAATTCCTTAACCATTATTTTTAATCATCAAATGAGAATTACACTTGAATGGATAAGATGAAGAATGAATCTCATCGCGTTCTTGGAGACAGTAGTCCGTACGTACGCATGAGCGGCAATATCATTCTTTTGATATTAAAATAATAAATATTTGGATGGTATATCGTATATAAAGAATAATTATCATGTTATATTTATTATTTACATTAATTAAAAATCATTATTATACCGTTCCAAATTATAATGTATTCAATAACAATTACACCACGATGTGGAGACGGTAAGCCGTACGTACGCAGGTATGGTGACATGTCATTCAAGGGATGGATAGAATAATTAATATGGTTGTAACATATTTATAATAACATTAAATTATATAGAATATACTGTATTTATTATTTTATAATGGAAATAACAATGAAAGAAGAAGTTGAAGAAGAAAGGAACTTGCAAGAGGGCGGTGAAAACATTACCTCTTCTTCGGGTTCATTTTTTTTTTTTTGACTTGATCAAAAGGGCTCCATAGGTTTGATTTCTGATCAAAATAAGTCCTCTATATTTAAGGGAGGATATTTGATAGAATATTTGGGTAGGGTTTGGCCGAGAAAAAAGGCTTTGAAGTTGTTAATTAGTGAGAAGGGAGGGTGCCCTTTTATAAGAGGGGTGAGAAGAATCTTAGGAAAGGCTCGAAATATTATTTTATAATAAATTCATATTCAGTTTCTAAAGGCTCTAAAGTGTATTATTTAAATATTAAGGCGAGGATAGGTCAAAAACCATTCAACCAATAGGTTTTAGACAGTTATGGGTGCGTATATTAACTTTATTGTTTTGATTTAACTCTTAGTTAAATAGTTTGTCATTTACCATGTCTGTTTGTATTTTTATATTATATAGTCCATAAACTTACTATAAAATTCCAATCGACCCCAAGTGATCAATTAATGATAAAATTATCATTATATAAGTCCTCTGGATGAACCTTAGATTTTTAATAATAGAATATCAATTAATAATTTAATATTTGTTTTAAAAACTCTTTTTTGTAAATTTTTACACTATTGGGTATTTTATTTTTGTGAAAATCATAACAGCATGATTACTTCGAAAAAACATAATTAAATCAATAATAACATGTCATATTAACCAATAAACTTAGTTTAATTCATAAAAAGTTTCAAATTACATTTATTTGGATATTTATAATATCAATTATTTTAATACTTCATTAATTAGGTAATTACTACATCACCATTGTTTCAAAAATAAATTAACTTATTTAATGTCTAAAAATTATAAATAAAATTCCATTATGTAGGAAATTTTATTTATATTTCTAATTAATTTTTATAATCAAATTTATCTTATGTATAACCCTATATTAAAAATTATTTACTTAATAAACATTGATTTTAACTCTTTTACCTCTTGTTTGAATTAAATATTAATAAATGTCCTAATCTAATCTAAGTTGACCTAAATGATAATTTTTTATTCCTAAGGTTGTATTTGGTATAGATACACTTTTACAATAGAATTAGGACATGTTTTAGGGTTATATTAATATCATTTTTACCCTTAATTACCCTGTTTATTTTTAACTGTGGTAAATAAAAGTAAAAAGATACTATTCACCAAAATTATTTTTATCTCATTGAACCACATTTTACTTCTTGATTTTAACCGTGTCTCTCAGATTTTCAAAATTACACTCCCAGAAAAGGTAAAATTATGTTTTATGGGAATTTGCAAATTCTCCTAGGAGGTGGGTAAAAGATGGGGAAAAGTTCAATAAACTTTTTATATATCTAAAATTATTCTAAACTAACTCCAATGAATTACATTGAACTTATATAGGTATTATGTATCTATTTTGAACTTAATTAAATTTAAATAAAATAAATAATTTTTTCAATAAAAATTCGTTTTTAAACTATAACTGAGTGTTTTTTCACTATTCATCAAAAATTGAATGTTTTTAGAAAAATACCGAAAATTCACCTTAAGCTAATTTCGATATTATGAATCCATAAATGAAGTCCATTTTAAAAGTTAAAATTTATAAAATTTCAAAAAGTGGGTATTACTATTCATAACATCTAGTTTGATTGGTTGTGTTGTGTTAGAACTCGAAGTTGCGTACAACACACGCTACTGTATTATTCAAAGAGAAGCGTACCGTAAAAGATTTTGGTGTTACATTTAAGCTTAAAATTCAGCATAATATGAAAAATATAAATCAAATAATTCCATTTACATATTGAAATGGATATTCTACTAGTCGAATAATCTCATGTAATATCAATAGAAAATTTCATAATGATGGAATGCATAATGTTGGAAATCATAACAACATAGTAAAGGCCTCGCGCCAAGACTAAAAATATGTTTTTTCACATATTTTTTCAATTACACTAGTTTGTCTCATTATGCCTACCGATCCATCGAGGAGCTATAGCAGGATCCACCTGTCACTTACTAAGTCTAATGCATTCTTCAGATGAAAAGCATGAAACATAAACATTCATAATAAAAGTAGCATAAGAATTGTTAATAATTTAACCATAAACCATGAATGGTATAAAAACAACACATCTACATTCAAACATGTTGCAAAAAATTCAATACAATATGGAAGATTTTATCATAATAAATACACTTCAAACAAGTGTAAAATCCATCAAAGAATGTTGACTTAGATGATATCGAAACTGTTTGAGAGAAATATCTCTTTTTATT
The DNA here is from genome assembly GCA_963277665.1 of Viscum album. Classification (NCBI taxonomy): domain Eukaryota; kingdom Viridiplantae; phylum Streptophyta; class Magnoliopsida; order Santalales; family Viscaceae; genus Viscum; species Viscum album. Next base: position 1,002,601,170 of record OY728135.1, read on the forward strand.
TGGTAATCATTTACAAGTAATGTAATTATAAAAGAAAATATTTATATTTTAAATATTCTTATAATCTTATAAGGGAATATTTTAAGGTTTTATAATGGAAAAAATAGCTGCACTCAACATATAAGTTAAAAAAACTTTTTTCCATAATTTTTCAAAAAGGTCATAAAGTACCTTATTTGGAAAATTACAGAATGATTTCGTTCAAAAAATTTTATAAAAATTACAAAAATTGTATAAATGACTTTAAACCATATTATAAAAAATAGTAAAAATGTTTTGAAATACATTTTTAAGAAACACAGATGTGGATGATAAAGTGGTCCTAGTAGATTCTTACGTAAAAACAACAAAGAATAATAAAGAGATTGTATAATTAACCATTACATTGTACATTTCCATGATTGTTGGTACGTTAACCACCTGTAAAATAGTTAAATCATTTTTATTAAATTATACAAGAACAAAATACCAAAATATGATATCATATATGATCTTCTAGTATTTCATTGTTAATAATATTTCAGTAGTATCATTGTTTCAGGTGTTAAATGATTTATTTTCATTTATATTATAGGTTATGTAAGACATTTTTTATGGATATGATGTATTTAATTCAAATACAGAATGAAATTAAGTTCTTAAACATTATTTTTAATCATAAAATGAAAATTATTCTTAAAGGGTTATGACAGGGAATGAATTTCATCGCATTCGAGGAGACGGTAATCCGTACATAGGCACGAGAGAAAAACATTCTATTGATAGTGAAATCATATGTAATAGGATGGTATATCATATATAAATAATAATTAACATGTTATATTTATTATTTACATCATTTATACTCATTATTATACCCATTAAAATAATGAAATGTTTGAATAACAAACTGCACCACGATGTGGGGATGGTAAGCCGTACGTACACACGTATGGTAACTTGGAATTCATAGGATTTATATAATATTGGATATGGTTGTAAAATATATATAATAACATCAAAGTATGTTTAAGGTATAAGAGATATTATTTTGGTATGTAAAAAACATAGAAAGAGGAAGTGGAAGAAGAAAAAACTTTTAAAGAGGTGGAGAAATTATTATCTCCCCTTCAGGTGTTTTGTTTTGAGTTTATCAAAAGGGATACATAGGTTAGCTTTATGATCAATGTAAGGCCTATAAGTAGAAGTTATGGTAGTTGGGATAAAATTTGATTAGGGTTTGGTCGAGTAAATAGGCTTTGGAGGTGTGATTTTGGGAGAAGGGGATGTACCCTTTTATAAGAGAGGTGAGGGTTACTTTAGGAAAAATTTATAATATTAGTTTATTATAAAATTATATTCTATTTATAATGCCTCCAAAAGGATATATTTATAGGATATGGTGGGTATGAATCGAAAACCTCTCAACCAATAGGTTTTGGAAAGGTTAAGGTCACCATATTAACCTTATCTTTTAGATTTAACTCTTAGTTATATAGTTTAACTTTTACCATGTTATCATGTATTATTATATTAAATTGTTAATAAACATACTATAAAAAGACAAAAGAACCCTAGTGGTTTATTATTGATATATATAACCATATATAAGTCCTTTCGATGATCCTTATATTTTTAGGATGATTATATTAATCAATAATATAGTATTTGTTTTGAAAACTCATTTATCTCAACTTTGAAAGTATTTGGTATTTAGTTTTTGTGAAAATCAGATAAATAGTATCAATTAGAAAAAAATTATTTAATAAACCCTAACATGTAATATTAACACATAATATTATTTAAATTTATAAATAGTCTCAATTTACATTTATTTGGATATTTATAATATCAATTATTTTAATCGTTCATTAATATGGTAATTACTACATCATCATTATATCGTAAATAAATGTAATTATTTAAAGTCTAAAAGTTATAAATAAAATTTCATATTTTATGAAATATTATTATATTTCTATTCAATATTTTTAGTCAAATGTATCTTATGTATAACCCTATATTAAAAATGTATTTGTTATTAAACATTGAATTTAACTCTTTCAACTATTCTTTAAATAAAATAATAATAAATGTTCTAATCTAATCCAAATCGACCAAAAGTATCATTTTTGATTCCTAATGTAGATTTTTGTCGAAAAACACTTATCCAATAGAATTAGGAAAAGTTTTAGGCTAATTATAATATAATATTCTACCTTTAATTACCCTACCAACTTTTAACTATGGTAAATAAAAGTCAAAAGTTACTAATTACCAAAAAAATTATTCTTATTGAACCGCATTTTACATACTGATGACAACCATGTCTCTTGGAGTTTTTAAATTAAATTCATTGAAGCGGTAAAATTATGTTTTATCCATATTTGAAAATTCACCTAGAAGGTGGGTAAGAGACATTAAAAAGTTTAATAAAATTTTATATATCTATTATTATTATAAAATGACTCCAACAAATTACATTGAACATATATAGGTATTATATATCTATTTTCACCTAAAATAAATTTAAATAAAATAACTAATTATTTAAATAAAAAGGAAGATTTAACATTAATGCATTGTTTTTCACTATTCATTTAAAATTGAATGTATTTAGAAAAATACCAAAAAATCACCCTAAGCTAATTTTGATATTTTGAATTCAAAAATAAAGTCCATTTTGAAAAATAAAACTTATATAATTTAAAAAAGTATGTATTATTATTCTTAATGGCTAGTTTTATTGGTCATGGTGTTTTAGAACTCAAAGTTGCGTACAACAAAAGCTATTGTATTATTAAAAGAGAAAAATACCATGGTATCTTGGAGTGTTATAGATTAAATACAAAACTATAGAAAATTTTGAACTAATGGAATTCCCTAAAACAATGAATAATAGTCAGAACAAAATTTGTATTTCAATGGGATAAGAAAATAAATGAGCTTAATGGAGTTATAGACTCACCACTTGGATTGCAAGACTTATAATATAGTTTGATTTGGAAAAATAATTAAGTATATTCACCCATGGAAAATAGGATTTTGGAGGGCACTTGTGTAATGTTACTGGGACAGAATGTGGATGAAAAATATGGTGATACACAATTATGGATGGAGTGGAAATGTATTAATTTTTTATCCTTTCAATGACGTGTTAGGTTAGGCCTCATGTATAGACAAACTAGGTTCCAACCATGTGGGACTCACTACCCATGAACCACTCTACCAAATGGTTTTCTAACATTATTTACCAAATAGTGCATAAAAAATGTGGTGATATTGTTTTAGGAACTCTTATCCCCCTCGTTTGTAGTGAATGGTTAATAAAACTAGGTGAAAACCATTCCAACTCTTCTTAACCTCTACAAAAAAATCTATATGGTTTTATTGGGACACCTGACATTGTTAAAAAACATTCTCCATTAATAAAACATCTTTTAGAGTTATTTCATTTGGTTAGTACTGATTATGAACTAACTATGTTCCCTGAGATGTCTCTCATGAAAATTAGATTTTGATTAATGAATTTCCCAAAAGTGATATAGGATTCTACGAAACCTTATGAGACTTAATTTCTATCCATGAAATACACAATAAGTTGTTACAACTCTCATAATTCCATTCTAAAACTTTGACTGAGATTACTCCCCACTCCAAATGATTTACTAAAAACCCATTGAAAATTTATCCATGTTCCAAAACACAGAATCTTACAACCTCCCCACCTAAGAGCATCTCTACCCAAAGAATCATTGATGGAATATAAAATCATCACCCAAACCACTTGGTTTCTGCACACTGGTCAAATGGATGTGTTTCATTTCCAACTATACAACACTCCTCCATTTGTCTCTTTAAACGCCAGGTGAAAAGCCCTTAATTATCAATACAATACTTGTAAACACTTCTGAATATCCAGATAGTAGTTAATTGATCCCTTCTAACCCAATACAAGATCACATCAGCATATCATTTTTCAACAGGATTATGGTGCTCTCCACCATTTGATTCTATAATTGAATGACTAATTATGGTAGACGGTGCTACCACCATCCTAATTCCTAATGAGGAACTCTCTTATTATCCTAAAAAACCCTAAATAATTTATTAATTATAACTAATTGTCTAATTCCAATCAATAAATTTATCATGGTTTCCCAAGAGACTCAATGAAATTGTGTTTTCGACCATTAAAAAAACACTTATATCATCCCAACTATGTGGGAAATGAAGTTCCTCACCAAACACATTGTACTACTAGAAGAAACTATAGTCCAACATCCTATAGGTAACTACTTCATAAAATTTATAGCTTTAATTACCAACAAATCCCATAAACCTGCTTCTGAATTCTTTGTCCCATGGAGTTAAGACATCAATCTCTACAAGATCACCAAATCCCATAACTGGCTTTTGGTGGCATATAATGGCTAAACGATACTTTTCCATTTATTTTACCATAAAAAACATGAATATCTATTCATTTCTAATCCATCACCATTTAATCATCACATGATAACCTTAGCTTTTCTCCCACACTCAGACTCCACCCAAACCTGTGCTCAATTATATACCGAGAATTTTATGAGAATCTAACAATACATTGTTCAATTAATATATACTTATACTAGATCTAAAAATCAACACATAACTAGTTTCAAGGTACCATGACCCTTCTCAAAATATAGTCTCCAACCAACAATCAATGTCCCACATCCCAGCCTAGGAGCATCGTTGTAATCATACAACCAAAATATATTTCTAATCACTACATCCCATTCCCCATCCATTCCTAGACCAAATAAATGTCATTGATAAGAACCCCCATATCCATGAGCACAATTAGAAATAACACCATTTTCATGAATCCATTTATGGATAATGGTTTCCATGGAATTCACTAAGTTTCAACATATATTAAGGGACACTATCTTCAAAATACCAGTGGTTTACTACCTACAATTTGTATTATATTAAAGTAATCCTTGAGGTTGACCGAATATAATTATGTTCGTCTAAGAATAATTGATATTTAGACATCTTGAGACAATGAAATTTTCCCCTTAGTGTACTCTTAATGAACTCATGATACAAGGGATGATTTTACATAATCTAAAATTATTATAATATTCCATTGATATATTTTTATTACTATTCCAAATCCCCATTGATAGTAAAACCTAAATATACTCTCCATAACTAACCCATAATACCACTTATCTCAAGAATGAGTTTCATGGTCTACCTATGGGCCTACCATTTCCTAAAACCCATTTTATTTCTAATTTATTAATCATCACCAGTAATATCCTTTAATTTAGCTTACAAAATGGGTAGACATGCCAAACACCACAATAATTGAATCCATAGATCCTCTACCCACACCAAGACTCTCACCAATGATAATTATCAACTAGTTTTCATGCATAACATTCATGAAATAAACATTACCAACACTGTATGCGTACATCACATACCACCCAATTCAAGACTATCGCATGCACCAATCAGTTATTCATCAACAAGGGAAACATGATCATGCTATACAGAACAACAGGTTTTAAATTGTCGGGAAATCTCTAGTAACTCCTACTCAAAATTATGTATATAATTGTTCCGTGATTTATCAAATGAATACCAACCTCATTTAGTATTTTTAGAAATAAAAGAGTCATCTACACGTCCATGGGTCAAAAGGCCTCAGAAAGAAAATAGTCATAACCATCCAATCCAATATCAATACAAAATCCCCTAATATTTTCAGTGATACAACATGAATCACTATTCCAATATCAAAAAATTCAATCACGATTCATGCATCATTCTCATAAAAAGTTCAAAACTAAGCTTACGCATCTTTGGTATATGTAAACCTATGTAAAAATCTATAATAGTTTTCTACTAATCTTTTCAACTATTGAATCATTATGTTATGATTCAAAACTAAGTTGAACTAGGTCTCAAAACTATATCTACCAAACATGTCTCAATATAGGGCCACTAGTATGTCTACATATCCCAAAACCCCAATCAGACAAGAATCACATCCCAAAAAATAGTCTTCTCTAACATGAAAAATAAGGCACCTATAAAATATTTATGAGGGAGTTAATATAGAGGGAATATAAAAAGAGACTCAATTCACAAGAGAAAATACATTTCTACATAGGAGTAATGACATCCCCTTCTGTGGATCGACCTACCGTGCCCTAATTCACTATGAGAATCTTTATAGGAGATTTCTCCTTAGAAGGTCACAATGAAAATTTAATAAATATAAATAGTTCTAAATATCTTTGTATCTGTGTATGTTAATAATCCCTTGATTTTCAACATACCAGACCAACACCCACCTCCAGGGTGTTTAGTTTAATAAATTAAGTTTTGTAATAGTGGGTTCCCTAGACCAAACTATGTAGAACTTTTGATTACCATATCAGATGTATAGTTTGTTATACATTATGTATTCTTACCATTATATTGTAGATATTTCTATTACCACTATTTAATGTTAATTTCTATAGATTAATTGTCATATAAAATTGTTATAGTAAATCTATGGCTATAATGAGAACCTTATGATACAATGACATTAATATTCAAAAAAGGTCATATGGTCAAGATACATCATACAGATTGGATACTGTTGATGTTTGAATACAAGGAGTGGGGGTCTTATAAGAATTGGGACTTCTTCCATAGATGTTCATACTTGGTGATCTATAGTAGTGAGATCATGAGGAAAAACCCATAAACAGTAACACCACTTGTTTTGGGGGTCATTATTTATTCCTATCTTAAAATATGTATATTGGTCTCCTAAATTGACAAAATTATTAATGTATTCCATTTGACATTGTATTTTTATGCATGGAAATAAATGTTATAGAAATCGTGTTGAGGTATCCTATGTTGGGTGCATTGTTGTTGGTATTACATTGGATGAATAATCAAGAAATGATTTTCATCTTCTGAATTTGATAATTTATATATCTCAATACTTTTTTAGTAAGATGGTATTATATTTATAAAAAAATTGAAAAGTTAGTATAATGGAAAACCCATTCAGATAAGTCAACACATAATAATGTAACAAAAGGGAGTTTACGCAAGTGTGCATCCTACATTCAGGTATATTTAATGACAAATAGATTATGATACATAGTTCATATTTGTAGGTTGATAGTTTTATTATGATTATATTTATATCTTTATAGTCCTTGATGGATTTATATACTTCTCTCTTGGAATTCAGATTTTATTCGCTACTATTTAGATAAGGGCCTAGAAGGTTACACACAGTTGTGTAGTCTAGAATTCACCCTATTCAGTTGTATTGGAAGACATGAAATTATTGGCCCCACCATTTGTGTGAGTGTTGTCCAAGTTTTTTATCACCGATAAATAAATAAATCTATATTATTCATGAAATGAATTATTATTATTTAATTTATTTGTTAAATTATGTAACCTATTATGTTAATATGATGAATAATATGAATCGAATGAATATTATTATAATATTATAGGTTCATTTAATATTATGTGGGAAGGAAAATTCGGGTTAATGAATTGGTTTTTTATCACACAACATATTTAATATATATTAAAATTATGTTATATAATAATAAATAATATTTAATTGGTCTAGTTCTGAATAATGATTTATTTAGTGGATTTTACATAAACAAGGGATGGGCAACCCATCTAGGTATTTTCATCATCCACTATAAATATGTGGAGAGAGGCTCTCGATATGTACTATTCATTGAGAATATTTTAATGACTCTATATCCTCATGATTCCTAAAGAGGGTAGCTCTCAATCTAGATGTTTATATTGATATCTCTATCATGAATCAAAGGCACATCGACCCAATGATCTTCGGGGCATCGAAGGCATCGTCAGATCTCCGTGATAGCACCCTGAATTCGACGATCGACACTCCCATGGATTTTTGAAGCATGTGTGGATGATCTATAGGGATCCCATTATGGATCCTTCATGAAACGATCACTGACGATGAGTTTCTATCGAGCGTGAATTCAGATCTAAACAGTTATGTTTTTTATGTTTTTTCTCTATTTAATTTATGTGAGATCCTCAGAATGTACTGCGGCTCAGATTTTAAAGGATGACAAGTTCTATCATCTTGACGATGAAAATTTTAAAATCCACAGCCCACTTTCTTTCACTACGTGCCCCATTACCCTCTCTTATTGTCCTTTCATACTCTACAAGTCAATGAATGACACATGAATTTCCATGAAACAAGGTTCAAAATTATAACGTCTTTCTATCTTAAAGGGTGATTCCACAACCAGGAAATCATATCACATTATCCAAAGTTATTAAATTTTAAACAAGTCCATGCTATATATTTCGTTAGGCTAATCCTCATATCCATTAGGTCAAATAAAATTCGGTTTGTTCACTAAAACCTACAAGAAATTTCCACATTCCCATTCATGGTATCCTCTCAATATAACATTAAAAATAAAACCTACATGATGGTCATTTATTATCATCACAATGAAAATGATTTATTTAATCCATTACATCAAAAAATAATTATTATAATCATTTATAGAGGTTCTAAAATGTTAAATTTCATGGACAATTTATAAATGAAAATATTTATGATCTATAATTGAGACATTATTTTGTTGATGTATAATAACATTATAGGAAAATTATCCAACAATTTACCTTCACAAAATTATTTATACATAAGTTATCATAATAGGATTAGTTAATGAATATGTAACTCATAAGCTATACAGGAAAACACCAATTATTTTTTAATGAAATTTTAAAAAACTATTTCCTTATATTAGAAAGGTTGAATAGTTACTATGGATCATTTAGTGTTAAATGGGATCAATTATAGGATATACGAACCTTTATTTATATGAAACACCAAGGATGTGGCTTTTGACTATTTATATAACCATCCCTACCTTTTATAGGAAGACCAAAAAGGTGTTAAGTACTAGGGTGAAGAAAAGATATTTTAAACCTATGAAGGCCCTATAATTACAAAAAAAGTAATTTATACCGGTAGTCATTTCAAAATTATGGTGTCAATGATTTATAAATTACAATTTGAATCCCATTTAAGCGAAATAAATAATAGTTAATGTTGCCAAATTGTACTTATTATGTTCCCATTTAAGGATTCCATTATACGGGTCATTATTCTCATGTTATAGAGGTACATGGATTTATAAGTTCCAATTGAAACAACATAGGTGACATCCATAAGTGATGACATTAATTTATTTTGGAAAATTAACTTACATGGAAAATAAGGATTCCACATATTTAAACTAATTATGTAATTCTAAACAATTTCATTTAATAAATAAATATCAGGCTAATTAAAACTTTTTCATCACCAAGATATATGTTAAAACACCATTTAGGTTTAAGTAGACACAGTTTTTCGCTAACCATAATTCTTAAAAATAATATGGAATGTTATCATGTAAGTAGAAAATATCAATATACTAGGAAGAAATTCAAAAATTCATAGTATAATGATAAGAGCTATATATAATTACACAATATTGGTATTCAAACAATCATGGAATATAATCACATAGTCATCACATAAAGATAATGATTCTATGATCTTGTGTATCATATGTGATGGAAATGAAACATGAATAAAACATATCTATTCCTATACTGTGATAAAAGGTAAAGTCCATAAATTTATAACCAATGGGGACACCACTAAATTTATACAAGGATAAATTATGATCAATTATAATAATGAACATCATAAACAATAACAACTTACCTAGAAACATGTAATTTCTTTCATATTTGGGTTATCCATTTCTAGAAAAAACCTTTTACCATGTTTGAACACATTCCTAGTATCCTGTCTACCTAATACAAATAGAAAGTCATGTAAAAATAATGAAATATCTGATAACACTTTCTAATATCCCAACAGATCTCACTATATAAATAGTAATTGGACTAGTGGACCACATGGCTTTAATCATGACTCCCCCTATGATAGAGTCTTATGATGTATAGTTGGTATTGTGGGGAGAATATAAAAGATGGATGAGTGATAAACATATCAAAAGTAATAATATATGAAAGGCTAGAGAAGATAATAATAAAATATAAGAAATAATAATTAGAAAATCAATCCAGTTCCAAATAGTCGAACCATGCATGAACATGATATACCATAAATAAAATATTTAGATTCATTCATAATGGATAGAAAGATGAATGAATAAATAAATGAATATAAATAATATAGAAATATAATGTAAAATCATAGTCCCCAGATCCCATGTAATGTCTTAGTCTACAATGTTTAAAATAAAGAAGAATATGTAAAGTCATATCTTACAGTTACGATATCTGTCTAGGTACCAATTGGTAGCCGGAACATGGTGTGAGAAAAACTAAAAAGGCTACCACAATTGGTGTCTAGTGAAAATCCATTATAGAATATAAAATTGAATAGTGTTTAATTATAATAAATAAAATCAGTAATAACATGGTATATAAATATACAAATTGAGCTCAGATTACTCAGGGTGCACCGGGACAACCACACCTTCTTCGGTCAATTCTATAATGTCACTGGGAATTTTAAATTTTATATGAATTTACATAAGACCAATTATATACAAGTAATATTACTTTTTCCAATGAAAATCGTAGAGGGATTTAAAATATATATAAGGTAACTATCTAGTGCATTTTATAAAAATAATGGTCTACTTAATGATACACAAGTTCTAGTAAATATTAAGGATCACCATGTCCAATAATGTCTAATATATAATGGGGAGTACCATTTCCAATAATTTAAATATATAAATATCAGGAGTGCCATGTACATGATCATAATCCAAAGGATAATGGGGTATTATGTCCAATATTTATTAAAAAAAATGAGTAGTTCCAGCTCCATCAAATAAAAATAATCTATAACAAGTGTTGAGTATAACACATCTTATCCACTAATAGTTATTTAAATTCAATATTCCTTATGATACCACATACGTAATTTTTTAACATAACCCATGTATTTCTCAAGGAAAGTTATAATAAACAGGAAAGGTGTATTTAAAAATTAAACATAAACCATGATAAACCATCCATTTCAATTACCAGTTCAATATTTTTTGACTAATCAATTATAATTTCCCAACGGGCTTTGTGACACAAGATACAATTCAGAATTCATTTTATAGAACTATATATCTGATTATTGATGCTTGGTTAGTAAGTGAAAATATTGACAAACATCATAGATAGTTTATATAAAAAATCATTGTACAATCTTATGAATTTACATAAAAGGAGTGAGTATCTACGTCATCCAACACTTCATTAATTTAAATTGGCCATTAATTTCATAATTAATGAACCAAACCCACTTGTTGAGTTACTTTTTATGAGTGAATAATAATTACTAACAATTAACCAAACACAAAAAATGTTGTGGTCTTGGATGAGTTTATCAAGCTACATCCATTTGGATGTCTTATATATATAATAATTGTTATGATCTAGGTATTTAATTTTATATATTTAAATTTTAAGATAAACGCGTAGAATATTCTATGTATGGAAGCACAAAAACAATTTATAAACGATGAAACATTTATGTAAAATAAATGACACCACCTATAAAATTCTTAATATTTCTTCCTGGTATAATATTGGCCCTTGATTTGATCCAAAATGAGTGAAAATTAAGAACCATATAAACAACCTAAAATGAGGGAATATATTTTTTAATAATGAAATAATTTTTATGGGTGAATATAACCGAAAAAAAAGATTTTAGAGGTCTTTTACACCCACCTTTAAGATTCTGATAAATCCAATGGAATTTTATTTGGAATAAGAGTGGATAATATTTACCCTTGGAAGAATGAATGAGGGGTAGTTTTCTTGGATCTATGAGGCATGAATTAGGAAGAAGAATTTGGCGAAACCCATTAAAATTTGGAGGGATTAAATAGAAATTTGACATCATTTAATGTGGTTAACATTTAGGATTCACAATATAGAAAACCATGAAACATTAATGAGGTCCTCACTGTTAATACACTACCAAACCATATAGTTTCCTGACACAATTTACATACTCATGGTGTGGCTAAATTTTACTGCTATCATAATTACCCATATCTCTCCCCAACCATAATTAGGAAGACAAATCACAAAGCATATGGCCTCTCTATACAGCTTTACCAAACAGTATTGTTTTATGGGAAACCATGAATGATTAAGAAAATTATTTCCCATTAAAAAATAATATTCCACATGGTCTTACTTCATGGTTAATCCAAAAAATTAAATAATCATGTTCCCATGGTTTTATCCACCGAAAGCATGCTTTAGAATCCCAAAGATCCCAAAAATCATATTATATTTCAAGAAACATCTGAGGTTATAAACCCTATCCATGAACAAAAGAATAATGTTTCCAGAATCTCAAAATTACATTAAAATTTTTAATTATAGATTTGGACCATCAACTAAATGAAAAACTCACATCCCATTGAATTTTTTCCCCATTCTAAAATATGAGATCTTATATTAAACCTAACTAAATATTAATACTTTAACTTTCAACTAGTTTATTTATAAACATAATTTTAGAATCATTTATAGTCTCAAATAAATTATTAATAGATAATAATTATAATAACTAGTATCATATTTCATTCTAAACATGTTATTAAAATATATAAAATCAACATGATAAAATAAATACTATATCATTGAAATATTACCAATTTTTTTCTTGGAATGAAAATTTAATGATAAAATAGAGGCATGATTAAATGGTAGAAATAATAAAAAATAATCATTGTAATCAGTTAAATTATATTGTAACACCCCAATAAATTAAAATATTTGACTTTTAGAATTTTTATTATATCAATATTTATAAAAAAAGGTAATCTTACACTACACACAATATTGAATAAGTATGAATGACACACAAAACCGAGTTTTACCACCTGTTTCGCACGGAATCCGGGGATGACCTCCTGGACGGGAGATTCAAACGTTCCGATCGGTTTCTAACGGGTTTGTTCGTAGAACCGGAAACATCCAATGATTCCACATCCGTTTAGACCTACTTTCCAAAGGCAGGCGCTCATTAGCTTGTGGACTAATGAGACTTAGTAATTTGCATTGGTCGAGGGGATGGGAGGTCGGACTCATCACACCTTTTTGAGGGGAATTATTGTCTACTCCGGGACTCTCTTTATAGATTTAAGTTATGTTCGTGAATCCTTATTACATTACCAAGTATAAAATGTGCTTTCCTTTAGTTTTAACAATCAATGATAAAATATGCAAGAAATTTAGAGAATATTTTATATGTATTCGAGGTTCTTCATCAATAGAGAATCATCTATATCTGTTTAGAGATTCTTGGTCAATGGTATCCTTCAAAACATTTATATAAAAGTCTCTTGGTCATTATGATGACCAGGCTGGTTTTAAAGCCACTCAGTGGGGCACTTGAAGTTTAACGTCATTCAGAAGGACAAAGATTATTTCAAAGTTGGGATCGAACCCATAAATGGGCTACCTACGTATCCTTTCTTTTGGAAAAGGAATCAGAACCCACGTAGTTCGAGAAATGGGGTATGATGTTTATGATTGATGGCTCAAAGATGAATGTCATAATTACTTTTACACTCTAAGCTCACGTGAGTCATGCTCGGTGTGAGAAACAAGAGGTATTGATAAAATTTAGACAATTGTGCCATAAATGATGCAATCATAAGAATTTGTTTGGGGCTTATGTATAGATGACTGCCCAGATAGATGAAGGTTTAGGATTTACTTTTAGGGAGAAAATCCATGAACAGGGTCCATAAAGTTATATGTGCTTCATGGAGATTTGAATACTCTAATCTTGGGGCTTACTCCTAAGGAGGATGCCCAAGTTAGGAGGGGACTTATGATTGGGTTTTATTCCTGAAAAGGAAACCCAAATCAAAGGTAAATTATGACTGGTTAAGAGAAGTTTAAAGGGACTTGGAGCTTACTCCTGAAAAGGAAGCCCATGGTTATGACTGAGTCTTATTCCTGAAAAAGGAGACCCAGGTTAGGGATTAAGGTTTGGGGCTTACTCTTGAGGAGGATGCCCATGTTTGAGGTTGGGGCTTATTCTTAAGAAAGATTCCCAAGATTAAAGGACTTGATTGGGGCTTACTCCTAAGGAGGATGCCCAAGATTGGGAACTTTAAGAATTTGGGGCTTACTCCTGAGGAAGATGCCCAGATTAAAGGTTTTATCACTGGGGATTATTCCTGAAAAGGAGACCCAAGTTAGGATTCTCTCATCTTAAAGGATGAGGTTGAATGAATGAACTCTCCGTATTTTAGTGGCATAAGGATATTTACATCACTAGACTTTAAGAGAGATTCCACAGAATTCCTTTCAGATAGGAAAGTCAAATCAAGAAAATCATGCCATAAATTGCTTTGAAGAGTGTCTTGAAGACTGAATCTTGAAAAGGAAAGGTGAAATGGCTTAAGAGGGCTAAAATGGGCAAGATGGGCACCCAAAAAGACAGGGGCGCACAAGTCTTGAAAGACGTGCAAGTCCTGCGGCGGCGCGCAAGTATTGGTCGCGCAAGTATACTTGCGCGACATGAGGGGTACTTGCGCGATTCTCAATCGGAATTGAAATACTTGAGCGACTTTTCATAGAACCCTTTAGAATCCCCTTGAGGTTCTTCCAAAAAAAGGACGCGCAAGTTATATTGAAGGAATTAAGTCGGCGCGCAAGTGTTTGATAAGTTTCAACACTTAGGCCTTCCTTCTTCTCTTTAGATCTTCCGTTCTAGGTAAGAAATTACCTTAGAAGTGTTTTGGAAGCTTTGAGAAGAGACTTGGGCGTTGGGAGCTTCAATCCGAGTTTCTGGAAAAAGATCCTCTCGAATGGGGGGCCCACAGGGTCTATTTATAGGCAAAAGAAGACCCAGGGCGGTTAACGGGCGGTTACCATTTAGGTTGCGCAAGTCACCTGCGCGACCAAGGTGGCCGCACACGTACACTTGCGCGCCAGTTAGATAACTTGCGCGGTGATTCTGCCTTGATCCTTTCTTCCTTCCTTTGTTGATTTTTTTATGTTTTCTTCAATGGATGAATCACTTTGAGCTCAGATATTCCCTTTTCCGATCTTTAGATTCTGTGACGAAAGGAGTGTCAACAAAAGTCCCCCCTTAGAGTTGCATCCGGAGAGAAATGAGGATTTGACTCTGAGGAACTCGAATCCCTCCAAAGGAAAAGGCAGGGCGCGCAAGTCTTTCAATGCGCAGAGGGTGGCGCGCAAGTCTGCGTCGCGCAGGCCATAAGCGCTCTGGGTGTGGCGCGCAGGTAGGCTTCCTGGCCTATAAATACATGGCCTCACCTCCGTTACATGCATCTGGATTTCCGGATTTCTCGAGCTCTCGCCGCGCAAGTCTTCCTCGCCGCGCAAGTCTCTTGTTTTCACTGTTTCCTCGCTGCCGTGATACTCTCAAGGTAATAGGGCTTGCGCGGTAATACTTGCGCGACAAAAACTTGCACGGCACATGTATTACTTGCGCGACATCTCCATACTTGCGCGCCTTAATGCCTTAGCCATTTTTTCGAATTCTTTCACAAATTTTATGAAAAAATAAACTCATTTAAGACTTAAATTTATTCAACTCCTGTGCAGATTCAATGGCTCTTAGACCTGGATTAATTGATGAACTGGCTAGAAAGCTGATAGATGATATGATGGATATCATTGGCCCTGATTACTATACTGTCAAAGACAGTACTCTTCCAGATTTGGCTAAGTATCTGAAGAAATATCATCGCGACTTTCCTCACTGCACTTATCTACCTTTGTATGGTCATGGTCATCTGCAAGAAGTCATTATTCTAGAAGTAAAGAATTATCTTCCATTTTCGTGGTTTCAGAATTATACCAATTTTGCTTTAGCAAATATCTCAGGCGGAGGAGTATTTCAAACTGCTGGAACAGTGGAGAAGGCTTATGTGATGCATCATAGCCCTTGCACACCAGATCTGAAAAAACATACACCTGAGCTTCAACCACATTGTCATCCTTCAATCTTCCGAAATGCTCAGATGGATCATTCCAAAGGCTGGAAGAAACGTTGGGATTTCCGTCCTGGGGGAGGTGTGAAGCCAAATTGGATGTGGGTATACTGGGTGCGACAGACTTGCGCAGAGTTTATTGAGTATCTTAAGAGAGCTGCAATATATGAGGCTGTTTGGGTTGGGCAAACATATATTTACAGTCATGATAACTTCATGCCAGAGATACTCAGCCACCGGATCCCAGCGACTAATTCTTTCCATTTGACTCATGGAGAAGTAGGTATCAGTTTTTGGGATGTTTACAAGATTTTAGGAGCTCCAATCTTGGGCGATATGTATGATGAATTCATTCCTCCCAAGGTGACTTGGAATGATCCAGAGAAGACACCTTCTTTGGCTCGAGAATTATTTAAAAACTTTCACAGGATCAAGAGTTCAGAGACCTCATTAACTCATTTTAGAAAAGATATTCATCCGGAAGAATGGATGAATGTGTTTCTTACTGAGAAGAAAGGGATAGAGCCAAAAGAAAAAGGATCCAAGAAAAAGAAATCCAAGGATACCCGGCCCAGACGTCCTACCACTTGTCCAAAACCTGAGAAGAGAGGAGCTCCTGGCACATTCTGGCCAACTCTAGAAGCAGGAGAGTTTGAAAAATGGGGATATGAAGTGAATCAAAGAATTCCAAAGAAAACTCGTCTGGCGGGTTTCTTGGCAATGTGGCTCAGTGTTTATCTCTTGACGGTCAGGGATTCGAAGGGATGCGTTAGGCCAGGGACCTTCGTCATTGCGGCCAAGTTGGCTGAGGGAAAAATGGTTGGGTTAGCTACCCCCATTTTAGCAAAGATTCACAGGAGTTTACTTCACGTCTTCCAGGGTAAATCTCCTTTAAGAATAGTGGGACCATTCGAGGTTTTGTGGGGATGGATAGCCACTCACTTCAGGACTTACAATGTACAGAATGGATTACAAATTCCTGGAAGCTCTTTCAGACCGTCAGTGCAAGCATTCTCTGGAATTGCTCCATTAGATGTTAATGGTTATGACATGAAAGTAAGACTAAGCATGTATAAGGAATTCAACTTCTTTCCTTATGGAAGTCCACCATCCGGGCGGTTTGTTGATGATGGGAAAGCCCATTTGGATTTGAGGGCATACATGCTAGCTTGCAGGGATGGCGTGTTAGTAGCCAGTATTGATGGAGAAATCATATGCGAGGCCTATGCTCCATATAGATTTTCACGCCAATTCAAATGTTTGCAACAGATTGTTGTATCCCCTCCAGTACATGTCAGGTTAGAGCAACATCCGATGGTTGCTCGACAACTATGGTTGCTGACATCAAGAGAGAAGACTGGGGCAGTATTTGATCTACCAGTTGAAAAAGCGGCACATTATCTGACTACATTTTATGCCGAACACTGGATAGCATCATACCCTAAAGGGATATTGAATCACCCAGTATATCAAGTGGGAAAGAGGAAGAGGACTGTAGAGAAAGAAACTCTTCCTCATGAAGGTAACGCTTCTCCACCTGAAATAGGTTCAACAGACTCCTCTTCTAGAACTGATTCATCGGATTATCACGATGGGGATGATGAGGCACAACCGGCAGCAAAGCGGTTTCGTGCCCGATATAATCCTCCGGCCAGAGTTAAAATACCCACTCCATCAGCTCCTGGTGAGTTATTTGATTGTAATAACTTCAATCACTGCTACTTTATAAAGTAATAAGTCTTACTTTCTTATTCTCTATCTGTAGTTGCAGGAGTCGGGAAGAAATTAAAATCAAAAATTGTAGGACCTTCCTCACATCCTTTATATCTAAGACCAGAGGCTGTTCAGCTATGGCAGAGCTTATACTGTGATACTGAGACCACCTGGCTGGATTTGTGTGAGGGCCTACAACTTCCTGGGATAGGATATCTTCTAGCTTCTAAAGACCTTCAATACGGAGACAACCCCAATGAAGTGCGAGCTTACATCAGAGAGCTGGAAATGCTCATATATGCCACTGATAATTCGGTTCCTATCACCAGGCGGGTGAAGGAAATGATTGATCGTGGCACCACTGAGGGGGCTGGTGGTTCTGGAGATGAGGAATGGAAAGAGTACGTGGCTCCTGAAGATGTAAGTTTTCTTTCCTTATTTTCTTTGCAACTTGATTTTAGTTGAAGCTTTGTTACTTAAGGAAGTTATTTTCTTCATCTTGTAGCTTGCAAAGAAAGGAACCGGGGTTCCATCGCCACAATATAGCCCTGGTGGTACTGCTATCGGGGCTGCTGCTGATTCTCCTCGCGAACCAGGCGAGATATCTCCAGGCCAGCAGGCCATGAATGAGGCACTAGACATAGCCTTTCATTCGCCAATCCAAGTGCCAATAAGGGAGACTACTGATACTCCGAAAAAACAAAAGAAGCCCAGGCAACGAAGGAGGAAATCCATAGCTAAACGTTTCATTAGTAGTGGTAATTCCTTCGAACAATCATGAGTTTATACCCATAATCATATGGTTACTCATATTTCTGAGGATTGCAGGGGCTTCTTCAATTTCCCCCTTGAGGGAAGGGACTGATCCTTCTTCAAAGGTCGTGGAAGGTGCTGTAGAACAATCACAGACCCAGGCTGACTTGGTTGTTCCTGGAGAAGAGCAACCATCCATTCCCAGTATCCCTCTTATTACTGAAGATGATGTCCAGGGTCAGGGGTTACAGGACATAAGTCGGCAAGAAGACGTAGAAAATGTTCCCACTGGTGAGACTAACCAAGATTCTGAAGTATCATTGGATGAAATGATGAATCAAGGAATGACTTTTGAAGAATTTTATGATCATGCTAAGTTGTCATGTGATTTAGAAGACCTTGGGCGTGAGTGCTACCCTTCGCCCAATTTTTTTTTTAAAAAATATACTTCTAACCATGATGGAAAATAATATGCAGTTTCTTCCGTAGAAGACGCTGAACTGCCAATGCCCGAAGAGGGTGTGGACACTGATGTCAGCCCTATCATTGCAGAAACGTTAGCTCAAGTAGAGCTAAATCCAATAAAATCTCCTGAGACCCATCTTGAAAATCCTGTTGAAACTGGGAAAGATAAGGAGAAGTCTTCTCAGGTTGCTGAACCACCATTGGGTAATGGATAACAATATTTGTGATTGTACTTTATTCACAAGACAATCCATTCTTTTGTTATCCTTTGAAGCTGACTAAACCTTTTAATTAATCATACAGGACCATCAACTGCAATGACTAGACCCGAAGATGAGGCCTCAGCCTCTGCCCCAACGGGAATTGAAAGTGAAGAAGCACAAGTCAGGGGGGAAAGGGCAGGACAAAGCACCTCCCTAAGTGCGCTAATTCCAGATTACATACCCCCTTCTGACGATGATATTGAATCAGATCCAGATATGCTTAAAGTATTCAGTTTTTCACGACGTAAGGCATGGAATAACATATGGAACATCATATCGGGGGTGCCTTTAGAAGAGCTACCATCAAAAATTTCCCGATTGTCATCCCAATTTGTTATAATGGGACTTGGTGGTTTTGGGTATGAAAAGATCCATGCTGCGGTGAAACAGATCATTTTCAGGAGGGAGCAAGTGCAGACAAGTCGCGAAGATTTGACCAGAGTGAAATTGTCAGTCAACATAGGCAAATTTGAGGCTGCGATATCCCAGGCTGAAGCTGATTATGCTATCAAGATGAAGGATCTGAAGCAAAAAATCAAAGAAAAGGTCGTCCAACAGGTGCAACTCTAGCAACAGTTAGATTCTGTTACTGGGGAACTTGATCAGCTTAATAAATCATTGGATGAAACTCATATGAATGGCATGAAAGCCATCGCAGATGCTAAGAAGGCACTTCAGCAAGCTGAAAAGAGTGAAGCTGGTCAAGTGCACGAGCTTCAAGTAACTGCTGATAAGGCTCAGGATGCTATACATAAAATGAAGACTTATGTTGACAATATTCTGTAATTTCTTGAAAGAGAGAAGAGACTCCAGTCTGTGGATGTCCTTCTAACTCTTGTGTATCAAAAAAAAAACACTTTCGTCTTCAATCATTTGTACCTGCATTCTTCCATTACCTGCTTCAAATTTACTTAAGCCAATGGGCTTAGTAAGAATAGTTTGATTTTTACTAGGATTATTACAAATAATCCTACAAACATTGAACCTTTTAACTGCTCAATATTACCTAAATCATACAAAAAATGTATATTTAGTGAGCTGGAACTTGACTTTTATTCAGAGTTCCTTTGTCTTTTGTGTGGGCAGTTTAATGTCATGCACGCTGGACATAAAGGGGCTAATGTTTAAGGTCGAAATAGCTTTGACCGAAATGGATTAAAATTGATTCAATTCCTTGACAATTTATCTGAAAACATATTACCATACTCAAGTATGAGGGAAAAAATGTAAACTATGGCTTAAGAATATTTAAATTTGAGGAATGATATGAAAAAAGAGCTAAAAGGCATTAGAAGAAGTAGTTTCCAAGAATGAAGTTACTATTATTTAACAAAACCCGTTAGGGGGTTGAAATATGCAGGGCCACCTATGGGCATTGGCTGCATAGTCAAATAAAATAGCATCTTTTGGCTGACAAGTCTGTTATGTGGACTGTTTATGCAAGGCCACCTATGGGCACGTGCTGCATAGTCAGGCAAAAGAACTCCCAGAAATTTACTTTCCTAGTGCTAAAAGCCAGTGAAAGTTTATGGAGATTCAAATTTTCTAAAGCATAGAGTTTGTTGTATGGAAAGAGGTACTTGAATATGGAGAAGATATTTCCAAATAAGAATATCGAAGAACTGGATGAATATCACTCCTACGAAGGTCTGACCCAAACATAGGGAAGAAGAATAAACCATAGACTTGAATACTTTCAGATCATGAAAAAGGATATGGGACAAATATGTTAAGGATGGCTATTTTTTTTTTGCGGATCCCTACATATTGTTGTTTAAGACAAATAAGGACAAAAGAGGCATTCTTCCCAAGAATGAAGTTACTATTATTTAACAAAACCCGTTAGGGGGTTGAAATATGCAGGGCCACCTATGGGCATTGGCTGCATGGTCAAATAAATAGCATCTTTTGGCTGACAAGTCTGTTATGTGGACTGTTTATGCAAGGCCACCTATGGGCACGTGCTGCATAGTCAAGAAAAAGAATTCTCAGAAGTTTGACATTTTTGTGACTAGAAGTCATGAAAAAGGGTTATGAAGATCTGAAAATATTTAAGGTTAGGATTATAACACATAAAGATGGGTATTGTCCAATGTATATAGATATACATAGGTCAATGAAAACCATAATCATGTTGTGGCTGGGTCCTGAATTGAAATTTTGGACTTCACTAAGTATCTCATAAGAATGAGAATCAAGCCATACGTAGTTCTTGAAATGCATTTTAACGTTGTGCACGACGAAAGTATGAGTGATCTTAGTTTAGGGTCATAGAATTCGGACCATAATAATGAATACACAGTGTGTGTTTTCATGAGGGCTTTTCAGCAAAGGGACTGAAAGTGAAATTTGGGGTTAGGCCCAAAAGACTTGGGACTGGATTCAAGGGACACTCGAATGTTCCTACGTATCCCATAAGGATGGGAATCAAGTCCACGTAGTTCTAGAACTTCCCTTTGTACAAATTTGGTTCGTACATGTGAAGGGTGAAAGGGGACTTTAGTGCAATGATGGTTTAACCTAAGATAAAAAGTTTAGGCATTACCATGTATGCACGTAGTCTTTTGAAAATGAAAACCATGATTGAAAAAAAATCAACGTCAATAATGGTTCCTTCTCAAATGAGGAAATCAAAGAATATTTGTAGTTTATTGTCGTACCGGACAAAAGTGTTGTATAGTTTAACGTCATATAACAAGGATGAAAGTGAATCAATGTAAAGATATTGATTCCAGGGGCGGTTTCACAAATCAACATCATATGAGGTTGTGGTGAACCGATGTGAAGAGATTGTTTTTGGGCTTGAACCCTGGGCGGTTGCCTACATACCCAGCCTGGAGGGCAAGGATCAAAGTCCATGTAGTTCAATTAAAGAATTAATTAATGATCAAGTTGTTCTTGGGGACAACGATCTAATTAAAAAAATACCGTTGGGACTTACACATGGTTAGTGGCCCAAAGGGAGTGTTATGGTTGATGTTCGCTCTAAGCTCACGTGAGTCGTACTCGGTGTGAGAAACAAGAGGTAATAACAACCTTAACGATTTACAGTTTAATGTTATGTAGGACATAAAAAGGGGACTATGCAGTTTAAAGTCTTGCAGTTAGGACTATTGGTGCTGCACAGTTTAGTGTCATGCAGCAGGGACAAAATACAGTTTAATGTCATGTAGGACATATCAAGGATTTTCTGTACAGTTTAGCGTCATGTAGTTAGGACGATGGGGATAAAATAGTTTAACGTCATATTGGACGAAAGGGGGACTGTGGAGTTTAATGTCATGCAGTAAGGACAAAAGAGTTTACCATTTTAACGTCATGTCAGACGAAGGTGCGAAATAGTTTAAGGTCATATGCATGGACAGTGAATGGTGCAGTTTAATGTCATACTGGACTTTTGAGATTATATAGTTTAACGTCTTTCCAGACGTGAGGGACTTTTATACAGTTTAGCGTCATGTAATTTTGGACGTCACAGTTTAACGTCTTGCTGGACATAAGGGATTTGCAAATAGTTTATGGTCATATACATGGACTAGGGATGATGCAGTTTAAGGTCATGCTGGACGGTTTAGGGAACTTTTTCACAGTTTAATGTCGTGTGGGACGAATTTTCAGTTTAAAGTCATACTGGACCATTGCTATATAGTTTAACGTCATATAGCAAGGACGAACTGGTGTTGTATAGTTTAAAGTCATGTAGCTAGGACTAAGGTGAACCAATATGAGGATATCAGTTCTGGGGACTTTTTATAGTTTAACGTCATGCTGGACGATGAAAGTGCCACACAGTTTAATGTCATGTTGCTAGGACACAGTATAGTTTAATGTCATCTCGGACAAAATATAGTTTAATGTCATCTCGGACATTGAAGGTGACACAGTTTAACGTCATGTTGGACGAAGTTGCAGTTTAAGGTCATACTGGACCATTGCTGTATGAACCTATTGTAAGAGTCTTGGTTCTGGGAACAATATTTTGTGTTTATACAAAATACTTCTTCAGAAATCTGGCATTAGTTGGAGTCGTGATGTGTTCTCCATCCATTGAGATCAGAGAATACGCTCCATTGGAGTAGACCTTATGTATTGAATAAGGTCCTTCCCATTTTGGTTCAAGCTTGGGAGGTTTCTTTCCTGGTATCATTGTTGCTCTGAGAACCAATACCAATTCTCCCTGAATGAATGAACGAAGACGAACTTTTTTGTTAAAAGATCATTCTATCCGATTCTGATAGATTTACAAGTGGTGCAAAGTGTACAATCTTTTCTCATCTAACTGTTCCAATTCATTCAACCGCTTTTGGGATTGCTCATCTGTTGACAACTGATCACAAATGGCTATTCTGAGTGAGGGCAATTGAACTTCAATTGGCAAGACTGCTTCTGTTCCATATACCAATGAATATGGAGTAGACCGTGTTGCATTGCGAGTGGTAGTCCGATAAGCCCATAAATCATGATAGAGTTTATCAGGCCATGACCTCTTATCTTTATCCACCATCTTTTGCAGTATATTTGAAAGAGTCTTGTTGAAGGCCTCTATCTGGCCATTAGCCGCTGCATGATATCGAGATGAATGGTTGGACTTAATGTTTTATTCTTGATACAATTTCTTTACCTCAGAAGAACAGAAGTTGGTGCCGTTGTCCGTCAATATGGTATGAGGGACACCAAATCTAGTAATGATGTTAGACTTGATGAAGCTAACAATGCATTTAGAATTGACTTCTTTGAGAGGTACTGCCTCTGACTATTTGGAAAAGAAATCAGTAGCAGTAAGAATGTACTTAAACTGCTTGGCCGTAGCTGAAGGGTAAGGTCCCACCACATCCATTCCCCATGTGGAAAATGGCCATGAGTATTTAGCTGTATGAAGCAACTCTGGAGGTTGATGAATGAAGTTGGCATATACTTGGCATGAATGACACTTCTTTGTGAAATTAACACAATCTTGTATCATCGAAGGCCAGAAGTATCCAAGCCTTCGAATTTGATCAGACAGTCTATGTCCAGACTGGTGGGCACCACAGACTCCTGCATGCACTTCTTTTATGACAGCCATTGTCTCTTCACCATCAATACATCTGAAGAGAACTCCATCAAAACCACGTTTGTAGAGAATTTTCTCGAGGTGGTTTGGACCATCATAAAGAGTCAAATTGACCACACGTCTCCGAATTTGTTCTTTCTTGGCTCTATCAGGTGGAAGTGTTCCATTTTGAAGGTATTCCCTGATAGGTGACATCCATCCTGTAGTATGACCATACGGTTCAGGAATGGGACTAATTTCATTAATTTCCACTGTTCTGACTTGAACATAAGGTGAAATTGCACGACGGTGGGCAATACAGATGGTTGTCTCGTCCCGATTTGGATCTGCTAATGCTGTGGCTATATTAGCCAGTGCATCAGCTTGAGCATTTTGTGATCTTGGGACATAAGAAAATGTCGGTTCTGAAGGGAATTCCAACATTAACTCTCTGACGTAATCATACAAAGGGATTAATTCTTCTTTTCTGATGGCATAATCCCCATTGACTTGTTTGATTACCAGGTCTGAATCACCTTTCACCTTTAAGTGATTCACTTGTGCTTGAAGTGCTAACTCCATGCCTGTAATGAGAGCTTGGTATTCAGCTTCATTATTGGTACCACCTTCCCACAACAAAAAGGAATAAGGTAACACTGCCTTATCTGGAGAAATGAGCACAATTCCTAAACCAACTTTGTTGAATTTAGGATTTTCCATTTTCTTCTCTGTTGGACTTCTAGAAGCACCATCAAAATACATTTCCCATGTTTGAGGACTCTCTTGAATAGAGAAAACTTCCTCATCAGGGAGTTCGATATCTGAATACGTGTCTTCCACTGAAGGATGTTCAGCCAGGAAATCAGCCAGATCTTGGCCCTTAATTGCCTTTTGAGACACATACTGGATGTCGAACTGCTGTAGAATAACCGCCCACCTTGCCAGACGTCCTGTAAGCATTGGACGACTAAGGATGAATTTGAGTGGATTATTACGAGATACCAATTGGACCTCGTGTTGTTGCAGGTAGTGTCTCAGTTTCTGAACTGCAAATATTAATGCTAGGCAGCACTTTTCAATACTCGAATACCGGGTTTCTGCTTCAAGCATAGTTCTACTGAGATAGTAGAGACTATTTTCATTCCCAACATCATTCTTTTGAGCGATAAAGGCACCCAATGATTGCTCTAAAGCTGTCACATAGAGGATAAGAGGCCTACCCTCAACAGGTGGCATGAGTACTGGTGGCCTCAAGAGGTATTTCTTGAGAACATCAAATGCTTCTTGACATTCTTCAGTCCACTGGTAAGTGACTCCTTTCTTCAATAATTTGGTAAAGGGTAAACTTTTGCCTGTCAAATTGGCGATGAAACGCCGAATGTAGGCTAAGTGTCCTTGAAGTCCTCTTAATTCTTTCAAATTCTGAGGAGGTAACATACCAAGGATTGATTTGGTCTTCTCAGGATCGACTTCAATACCATGATGGCGTACAACAAAGCCGAGGAATTTTCCTGAGGTAACCCCAAAAGCACACTTTAAGGGGTTCATCTTCAAATTATGTTGTCGAAGCTTGTGGAATACGACTTCCAAATCAGCCAAGTGATCAAAACGTTGTTTGGATTTAACCACCAAATCATCTACATGGCATTCAACAAATTTCCCTAAAAGAGGTTTGAAGATACGATGCCTGGCGCGTTGATATGTTGCACCTGCATTCTTTAAACCAAAGGGAATCACCCAGTAACAAAACACACCTTGAGGAGCTTTGAAGGCTGTATATTCCTCATCTTCTGGGTCCATTCAGATCTGATTATATCCAGAATATCCATCCATGAAAGAAAGTACTTCATAGCCAGTCGTCGCATCAATTAAGAGTTCTGTAATCGGAACTGGGAAATCATCTTTAGGACAATACCGATTAAGATCTCTGAAATCGATGCAAACCCTAATTTGTCCGTTCTTCTTCTTTACAGGGACAATATTAGCCAACCACTTGGGATATTGAACTTCTCTGACGAAGTTAGCTTTGATAAGATTATCCACTTCAGCCTTGATTTTGGAAGCATAGGTTGGGTGTGTTCTTCTTGCGGCTTGCTTGAATCCTCGATGTTCTTTTGGCAAACCCAAATGATGGGTGGAAACAACAGGATCAAGGCCAGGCATCTCTGTATAATTCCAAGCAAAAATATCTTTATTTTGCTTTAGAAAAGAAATATACATCTCTTTCTCTTCAAGGGTCATGGCCGCACTAATTAAAGTGGGGCGTGGATCTTTCTCTGTACCCAGATTTACTTATCTGTGTTCATCCACAGTGGTAGAGATACCCTCTTCAAATTCTGGAGGAGCATCTCTAAGATCATCCTCTTCCTCTTCATCATGTGTTATTTCTTCCGTTTCTACTTGCAAAGTAGATGAAAAAACGAAATTCTCATGATCATAAGAGATGTCAAAATTTTCACATTTTGAAGAAGAAACTTCCATTTCCGACCCTATTGATGATAAAGGGTCTTCTTTGGGAAATAAAGAGGAGATGATGGATTGAGAATCGACATCAATATTCACCTCTGGTGTTGCTATAACTTCTTCTGGCCTGATTAGCGAAGTATAGACATGTTGAATTTCAGCAGACGAAATGAAAACGTCACCACTTATGCTTTCATCACTGCTTGGTAAGTTACCAATTTCTCCCATGTTGTCTGGCTCGATTGCCGTAATTGACATTATGGATCTTTCCATAAGAGTATTTTGATTTGGGCCTATTTTGTCAATTTGACTGATAGGTAACACATAATCTGTACTCACATGTGAAAATGGATTTATTGGAATTTTTTCCAAACCATATGGAGCATTAACATTGGTAATTTCCTTCATTGTAGATTTTTCTCTTCCCTTCATGTGATAAAATTCCACCTCAATGTATTGAGACTCACATGTCTTGAACGGGGCCTTATCACCATACAATGTTCCAACTTGGCCATCGAAACAATATTTGAGACATTGATGGTATGATGACGGAATAGCTGCATGCTGATGTAGCCAGGGTCTTCCAAGCAAGATATTGAAAGCTGAGTCTTGATCAATAATCATGAAATCCGAATTGGAAACAAGATTTCCAAACTGAGTTCGGAGCGTAACTTCTCCCAGTGGTTCTTGTTCATTTTTATCATATCCTTGCAACATCATGGTAGAAGGAGATAAATCAGATTCCGTGAGGCCCAATCGACGAAGTGTGCGAATGGGCATGAGGTTGACTCCTGAACCATTGTCAATAAAAGCTCTTCGAACATCTATACCATTGAATTTTCCAGATAAGTACAAAGGTTTTATGTGCCCATGCACAACATCATCTTCATCTTTATCAGTAAAAGATATCACTACATGGCATTCTGCAGGATTATTCTCTATGTGATAAATTTCAGCTGTAGCAATTTCAGCTTCAAACTCCTGAGGACTTGACAAAGCTTCGATGAGTGCTTCCTGAAGATCTCTTGACAGATTCAAAGCATCCAAAATTGATAACATGGCTGGTACTTGGGCCAAGTGTTTCAATATATCATATTTTTGATCTAGAGGTCTACGTTTCCCAATAGGAATATGCGGTTTAGCAGGTACCTTGGAAGCAGATGCTTTGGAAGCTGATGAATCTTGTATTGAAGTTGGCAACATCCTTGGTTTTGGAAAATTAGACTGATTAGATCCATTTACTTGCTGAGATAAAGAAGATGGAACCTTTAATCGGTCTTCCAAAATAACTGTGCCAAAGCTGAGTTGGCCATTGGCAAAAGAACTTGCTTGTTCTTTTTGAGCTCGCTGAAGGGCTCTACCACGAGTTTCTGCTGCATATACAGTGCTAGCAGGGGTAGAATTAGAGTAGTGGCTTTGGAAAGATCCACGTCTTCCCCTATATCCAGAACCTCTAGAACTTCCTTGGGTTCCCTTATTTGATACAGGGAATTCAGGCTCATCAAGACTGGAATATGAATCTGTTAATTGAATCATATTAACAGAACCAAAGATTAACTCTTCGTCTGATAAAGACTCTGCCTGGTTAGGCTGTTTAGGCTGTGCCGTTTGGTGGGACGGTGCCCGTGGCTTTGAAGTAGATGGCATGAAATCTGCCAGAGTCAAAGACAATTTAGGCTTTGATGCATACTCATCTTCTCCTGATTCCTCTTTCTTCTTTGAATTGCGCTGACCTTTGGAGGATTTGTCTTTTGATGGAGGCTTTACTGCAGCTTTTGTAGGAGACACAATTGGCTTCTTCAATTGTGTTCGCAAAATGTAATGGGTCCGATTGATTGTCTTTCTGACCATCCAATCATCATATTTTTTCGCAGTTTTGCTTTTGACTTCCTGCCACTCACCTCCTTCTTCTGGATCTGTAGCGGTAATACACGCTACATGAGCTGAAGAACCCTTCAATTTGACTCGTCTCAAGTCGACCATCTTTTGCAGGAGGTCTTTAACGACAAAACACTCCTGGATGGGATGCCCCAACATTTGATGAAAGGGACAATAATTGGGACAGTCTTCATCTCCTTCCTTGTTTGGGCTCTTCGGCACTGGTAATTGAACCAAATTATTTTCCAGAGCTGAAATGAAGTAACCAGGAACTTGCTCACTTCGGAAAGAGTATGTTTTACTCTTCATATCCTCAAATTGTTTTCGTCGTTAATCTTTTTGATCATTTGGACGAAACAGCCTTTGTTGTTGGCGTTCAGGAGGTGGAGCCCTTCGAGAAGATGAAGGTTTTGAAGTAGAAATAGGTATAGGTGCCTATTTAAGCATAACTGTAGCAGTTTCTGCTTTACCCATTCTTCTTCCTGGAGCTGATGGAATTACACGAGATTTAACCTTAGCCTGTATAAGGGAATCTTCAATCTGTTGAGAGATTGAAGTAAGGTCTCGAAACCCTCCTGTGTATTTCACAGGGATCAATGGAGTGCGTAATTCTTCACGCAAATTTGCCACACAGATTGGCAACAATTCCTCCTGAGAGAGTGCTAAACTCAAGGAATATGTTAATCCCTTCCAACGAGAAATGAAATCAGAGACTCTTTCATTCTCCCTTTGCTTGCAGTTTGTAAGATCGAAAACTGTCATTTTTGGCAAAGTTGAGCTAAACTGAAGAAGGAATTTTTGACGAAGATCCTCCCATCCGATGACTGACCAGGATTGCAAGCTTGTATACCAGACAAAAGCTGGTCCTTGCAAGGTTCGCACGAAGCATCTGAGTTTCACTGCTTCTTGCTGCTCTGGAGTTCCCATCATAGGATCACAACAAGACACATAATGCGTCAAATGTTGTTCAGGGTCGCCTGATCCATTGAAAGTAGGGAAAATAGGGTTTCCAAAACTGGATGGAGGAGAAATTGAATCTACCCATTCAGGGTAAACATTCTTTTCAGGTTGAACTTGCGCCCGTTTCCCTTCCATAGTTTCTAACCGAGCTGTTAATGACTCAATAGTAGTTATTAACTTTTGAGAAACGCCAGGTTGAACTTGGTTTTGGGTAGGTGCAATGAATGGAGCTTGGACATACGTGGTGGTTGGTGCTGCAACTGATGGTAGTGCTGCCAACCGTTGTTGCGTTTGACCCATAGGATTAGACCTCTGTGGGTGTACTGATAAAGGAGGATATTCTTGATCCATCTCAGTAGTTACAACAAATTCCTTTGGTTGTCGGACTTCAGCATTCTTAAGAAGAAGACTACTCTGAAGTAGTTCTGCATTCAACCTTCTTAATTCTTTCATTTCTTCCTCCTGTTGTGCAAACCTTTGCTCTAATGAGAGCGATTGACCTCCTTCAGAGGAAGGTTGAGAAGTAACCTGATTCTTTCCTTTCCCCTTATTGGATCCTTTTCGGAGAGGGGGAAGTGGGTTACTTGAAGGAATACCCAAATTTTGGGTAAGCCTTTGATTACGTGTGCGCACACCTTCTTCATTTAGGTCTGTGTGCGCGACTTCTTGAGCAGGAACCTCTTCGTCTGATCCCTCTGATTGAGCCTCATCTAGTGAATCATCAGCAACGACATTGATGACATTAATGGATGCATATTGCATGGAATCCTTTCTATCAGCATTTCTGTGATATTGTCTCCTTCTATGTCCATGATGAGACATGGCATTCCGTTGACTTGATCCCTCAGGAATTTCTTGGAGAACCGTCACTTGGAGAGAATCTCCTGACAGCTTGGCTCTTCGTTCCTCTTGAGGATTATTCCCTAATCGAGAGAATACTGACTTTCTCTGAGGGAAGGATTGAAGATTTGAAAATGTCCCCAGTCCGGTGGACTGGGGATGTTCCTGCTACTTCCGCTCAACTCCTCGAATCCCATTCGTTGACTCTGAGGGTTGGGTTAGAGAAGTCCCCAGTCTGGCAAGATGGGGTGTCTCTTGACATGCTATGTCTGAGATCTTCTTAAAATATCTCTTGATCTTGCGAATCTTGGTTCGGAAATTAGCTGGATGCATTAACCTGTATCCACTTTTATCACCTGGTTCAACAGACCGTTGGATGATTTCTGAAACTTCTGTCATTTGATGACGTGTTTGCTCCAGACGAGAGGCTTGTGCAATATTCTTGCCTGCTTGATGTAGGAGCAATTCAACAACCTGTTCTCTATATACTTGATTTTGAGAGGAACTAGTTGAAGCTTGTTCTTGAGCAAGCTTTTGATTATGAACGAAGCCCATTGACTGTGGCCGGCCATGGGCAATAACATTGCATGAGACCATTTTCGGCGGGCTTTGCTGACCGGAAAGCACTGTGAAATGTAGTGCTCCGTGAACACCCCATCCTCTGATATGAACATCAGATGAAGCATTAGCAATTAACTGACGCAATCTTCTTAGTGCGCCAAGGCATGAACGTTGAAGGGTTCTCTGTTGCTTTTCGGCCTTCGGATACCGAGAGACTGATAGAGATGCCAAATCAATCTGGTGTTGTAACCCTTCTATTATCTTAAGATGATTTTCATATTAATCGTAAGATAATACCTTCTTCTTTAATTGACAAAGATTTTTCCATATGTTGAGACGAATATCATGGATTCCATCATCCGTCAACATCTTTGGAATGTCGTACTGGGAATCAGCCAAAGGCCAAAACATGATTGGTACTTCACCTTTTGCCAGTTTTTTCCTCATGTTTAGAATTTCCTCTTTATCATTAAATGAAGATTCTTCTACCTGTTTGGACCAGAGTTGGTGTTTCCTTGTTGCTTCATCGGATTCAACAAGATTGTTAGAGAAATCACTATTCATGCTGGAAGATTAATGACCCAGGGATGGTTCGGAGAATAACCTGAACCCCAGGCTATCTTCTGATGGAGAAAGAGTTTCATCGGCCGATAGTAAAGCATCAGACATGACTGGTTTTACGTTTGCAAGTGCCTCGAGATAGGAGGGCTTTCTCGTCACTACATTCCCTTCTGAAGAATTTTCGAGACAATGTGAATCACTACTGCGGAGAGGACTTTCGCAGCGAAGTTCATCACCATGAGGAGGACCGTCATGATGGGTTACAGCAAAAGATGAAATCTCTTGCTCCTTGGCCTTCTGACCACACAGAGGGTTCCTGTGGCTCTCATCTGAAGAAGAAACTTCAAGATTGACTGAATTTTCATGAAGCAAGTCTTCATGAGGAAGTGTCTGTTGAAGACCTTCAGAATTAATGTTCCAGTTA
Source organism: Viscum album (assembly GCA_963277665.1). NCBI lineage: Eukaryota > Viridiplantae > Streptophyta > Magnoliopsida > Santalales > Viscaceae > Viscum > Viscum album. The sequence goes on from OY728135.1 coordinate 1,002,633,174, forward strand.
TTGGGAACTGAGGGAGTAGAATCTTGAATTCTGACAGATAAATGTCTGAGGGCTTCAAGAACTCCAGCATCGAGCAAGGCCTTGTTGCAGATTGGCCTTTGATCTCCTGACTGTGCTGGGCGGATCTTTTTCTTAGATGCCTTCTTACTCTCTTTAGAAACCACTTGATGACGAAAGTGATTGCTCTGAGCAGGTGTATGTGCCTGATCAGGAAAGATGGTCAGGTTAGGCTGACAATATCTACTCAAATCAGGTGTATGTGCCTGACTTGGTTGTCCGTATGATATGGGGGAGTATGCCCCATAACCCTCTTGGACTGGAACAGATGTGTGTGTCTGTTCCGGAGTGAATCGTTGATGTGTCACTCCATTGCTAGGGATAGATTTATGTGTCTGTCCCTGAGATGATGCTGAAGCTGTTATGATATCCTGGCAAGCATCCAGAATATGAGCAGGAATTTTCTTCTGCTCTTTCACCATTGACAAAATATGTTTGGTGACTTCAGCCGCCGGAACGGGGATATACGTCCATTCCGAGCTTGGAGTAGGTGTATGTGCCTGCTCCTGTCCTCCTTTTCCTGTCATTGAATCCTGACAGTACTCAAGTGTGGAGGCAGAGAGTTGAGTCTGCCCCTGTTTGTCGTCGGGACTTTCCGACTGACTTCTCCGGGTGATACCAAGCGAGACTGTTGGTAGGCCTGATTAGTATTAGCAGGTGTATGTGCCTGCTGATTACACTTCGCCAAACGCGGTTGACGAGATCCATCATATGTAGTCAGACGAGTCTGCTGACTAACTGGTGATGTATAAGCAGGTGTATGTTCCTGCCTATGGTACTCCGCCGGAATTGCCTGGCGGGATCGGCTTGATGCTGCCAGACGAGTCTGCTGGAGAGCTGAATTAAAACGGGCAGGTGTGTATTCCTGCTCGTTGTTTGCCACCAAGTTAGGTTGGTGGACTTCTCCGGAGATGGCAGGGATGACAACCTGCCTATTGTTAACCGGATTCCGTCTCTGGCGGTTCATCTTGCCTGCTCGGGTTCGAGGAACCTGAGCTGAATGCCTGGAGTCGGTACCCTCATCATGTTGAGGGCGCACTACCGCACGAGTCTGGCAGCGATTGTTGATGGGAGACCTCGGGAAGGACTCCTGTCTTTTTGAATTAAGGCCCCGAGGGACCTGATCATTCACTTCCTCGGAGTAAGGGAGTGAATGGAAATTGCGTTCCGGGGATAACGACCCGAAACGGTTGGAGACGGTAGTCAGCACCGCCTGCTTCTTGATTGCTGGCCGCCGTTGTCCGGACGACCAAGTAGAGTTTTTAACTTGGAGGGCTTGATGAGCGGCCTCCAGAGTTGGGATAGTACCGTTGCGACGGTACTCCTTAACCAGTGCATTAGAAACACAGCGTTGAAGATGCTGAGTTGGTGATGTCATCCTCAGAGCGGATGACGTTCCAACAGGAGTAGCAGCATTGGTTTTCACAGCAGCAGACCTCATAGTAGAGGTGTTCACAGCAGCAGTATTCACAGGGGTGAATTTAAGGAAATCCATTTTTGCAGAAGATCTTGAGAAAAGAGTGCCTGTTCCATGTAACAGACATAATCAAGATGAATCCGGCCACTGCATCTTTTGGATGAGCATATGTCAATGATTTCCTTGTTGGCCCAAGGGGCCTAACAAATAAGAAGAATATCACTTTCACTTGGTTAAGGATTCACGTCGGGTTCACCATTTTTGTTTCGAACGGAATCCGGGGATGACCTCCTGGACGGGAGATTCAAACGTTCCGATCGGTTTCTAACGGGTTTGTTCGTAGAACCGGAAACATCCAATGATTCCACATCCGTTTGGACCTACTTTCCAAAGGCAGGCGCTCATTAGCTTGTGGACTAATGAGACTTAGGAATTTGCATTGGTCGAGAGGATAGGAGGTCGGACTCATCACACCTTTTTGAGGGGAATTATTGTCTACTCCGGGACTCTCTTTATAGATTTAAGTTATGTTCGTGAATCCTTAGTACATTACCAAGTATAAAATGTGCTTTCCTTTAGTTTTAACAATCAATGATAAAATATGCAAGAAATTTAGAGAATCTTTTATATGTATTCGAGGTTCTTCATCAATAGAGAATCATTTATATCTGATTAGAGATTCTTGGTCAATGGTATCCTTCAAAACATTTATATAAAAGTCTCTTGGTCATTATGATGACCAGGCTGGTTTTAAAGCCACTCAGTGGGGCACTTGAAGTTTATCGTCATTCAGAAGGACATAGATTATTTCAAAGTTGGGATCGAACCCATAAATGGGCTACCTACGTATCCTTTCTTTTGGAAAAGGAATCAGAACCAACGTAGTTCGAGAAATGGGGTATGATGTTTATGATTGATGGCTCAAAGATGAATGTCATAATTACTTTTACACTCTAAGCTCACGTGAGTCATGCTCGGTGTGAGAAACAAGAGGTATTGATAAAATTTAGACAATTGTGCCATAAAAGATGCAATCATAAGAATTTGTTTGGGGCTTATGTATAGATGACTTCCCAGATAGATGAAGGTTTAGGATTTACTTTTAGGGAGAAAATCCATGAACAGGGTCCATAAAGTTATATGTGCTTCATGGAGAGATGAATACTCTAATCTTGGGGCTTACTCCTAATGAGGATGCCCAAGTTAGGAGGGGACTTATGATTGGGTTTTATTCCTGAAAAGGAAACCCAAATCAAAGGTAAATTATGACTGGTTAAGAGAAGTTTAAAGGGACTTGGGGCTTACTCCTGAAAAGGAAGCCCAATGTTATGACTGAGTCTTATTCCTGAAAAAGGAGACCCAGGTTAGGGATTAAGGTTTGGGGCTTACTCCTGAGGAGGATGCCCATGTTTGAGGTTGGGGCTTATTCTTAAGAAATATGCCCAAGATTAAAGGACTTGATTGGGGCTTACTCCTGAGTAGGATGCCCAAGATTGGGAACTTTAAGAATTTGGGGCTTACTCCTAAGGAAGATGCCCAGATCAAAGGTTTTATCACTGGGGATTATTCCTGAAAAGGATACCCAAGTTAGGATTCTCTCATCTTAAAGGATGAGGTTGAATGAATGAACTCTCCGTATTTTAGTGACATAAGGATATTTACATCACTAGACTTTAAGAGAGATTCCACAGAATTCCTTTCAGATAGGAAAGTCAAATCAAGAAAATCATGCCATAAATGGCTTTGAAGAGTGTCTTGAAGACTGAATCTTGAAAAGGAAAGGTGAAATGGCTTAAGAGGAGTAAAATGGGCAAGATGGGCACCCAAAAATATAGGGGCGCGCAAGTCTTGAAAGACGCGCAAGTCCTGCGGCGGTGCTCAAGTATTGGTCGCGCAAGTATACTTGCGCGACATGAGGGGTACTTGCGCGATTCCCAATCGGAATTGAAATACTTGAGCAACTTTTCATAGAACCCTTTAGAATCCCCTTGAGGTTCTTCCAAAAAAAGGTCGCGCAAGTTATATTGAAGGAATTAAGTCGGCGCGCAAGTGTTTGATAAGTTTCAACACTTAGGCCTTCCTTCTTCTCTTTAGATCTTCTGTTCTAGGTAAGAAATTACCTTAGAAGTGTTTTGGAAGCTTTGAGAAGAGACTTGGGAGTTGGGAGCTTCAATCCGAGTTTCTGGAAAAAGATCCTCTCGAATGGGGGGCCCACAGGGTCTATTTATAGGAAAAAGAAGACCCAGGGCGGTTAACGGGCGGTTACCATTTAGGTCGCGCAAGTCACCTGCGCGACCAAGGTGGCCGCGCAAGTACACTTGCGCGCCAGTTAGATAACTTGCGCGGTGATTCTGCCTTGATCCTTTCTTCCTTCCTTTGTTGATTTTTTGATGTTTTCTTCAAAGGCTGAATCACTTTGAGCTCAGATATTCCCTTTTCCGATCTTTAGATTCTGTGACGAAAGGAGTGTCAACACCACCATTTAATGATAAACCTATATTAAATACTATTTTTATAACTTTTATAAATACTAATAATTTCATTGTGTGTTACATTCTTCCGTCCTTCAAATATTTACATTCTCGAAATTTATAGAATATTAATTGATAAAAAGATTCATGTGGTTCTTCATCAAAAGTTCCTCGGGATCCCACGTTGCATATTCAATCTTAGGGTTTCTCCATAGAACATTCACCAGATGAGTTGTCTGGTTTCTCAACACTTATTATCTGGTATCAAAATTTCTGCTAGGCTCTTCATAATAAGACAGGTCAGGTTCTAGTTCTATTTCATCATAGGTGAGTACATGTATTGGGTCAGGCATGTATTCTCTCAACAATTATACGTGGAACACATCATTATCTTTGGAGAGACATGGAGGAATTGTCAAACGATATGCTATAACTCCAATTCATTCATGAATTTTGAAAGGTCCAATATACGTGGGACTTAATTTTCACTTCTTACCAAATCGTATAACACCCTTCCATTGAGATACATTCATGAAAAAATGATCTCCTACTCGAAATTCCAAATCATTCTTTCAGTTATCGGCATAACCCTTTTTCATATATCGAGATTCTTTGAGGTGGGTTTGGATAATATTCACCTTTTCTATTGTTTCCTCAACAAGTGTTGGGCCTAAAAGTTTTCTTTCACCAACATCATCCCAAGAAGTTGGTGTGTGAATTCATTTTCCATATAATACTTCATATATTTCCATATGAATACTAGAATGGAATCTACTGTTATAAGAAAATTATACCAGAGGTAAATATTAATCCCGCATACAATGAAAGTCTAATGATAAAGATCTCAACATGTCTTTTAAGGTTTGAATAGTCTGTTATGATTTTCCATCAGTTTGAGGGTGGTTGGTAGTGCTCAAACAAAGTTCAGTAACAAAGGCCATATGATGACTTTTCCAGAATCATGATGTTAAATGGGGATCAAGATCTGAAACAATCGATAGGGGTACTCCATAAAGACTTAGAACTTCATTATTATATAGTCTGGATAAACATTCAAGTTGTAAATCTTTTCTTATAATAAGAAAATGTGTTGTTTTGTTATAACGATAAAAAATGACCCATATTGCATCATTCCTTCTAAGAGTATTTGGTAGCCCCATTAAAAAGTCCATCATAATATCATCCCATTTCCACTCAGGTATGGGAAGAGGTTTCATGACTCATCTAGGATGATGTCTTATAGCCTTCACCTGTTGACAAACGATACATCTTGAAAAATAATTAGAAATATTTCTAGTCATGTTGTCCCACAAAAAAATTTTCCTCCAAATCTCTATAAAACTATGTGATACCAGGGTGTATTAAGAAATTGGACCAGTGAGCATCATCCAACAATTCCCTTAATAGATCAGGTATGTGAGGAAGATAGAGACTCTTCCAAAATTTCAAAATCCCATCTTCATATATGATGTTGATCAATCTCCCATCATTCACAGCTTTAATTTTCTTTTGAAACTACTCATCATTAGTTTGAGAACTTTTTATCCTTTCCAGTAATGGTGGATTGGCCACCATTTGAGAAAGTATTGATGTTTTACCTTCCATGATTATTCCTATATCATTCTTTACACGATCTATGGAGTCAAAGGGTGCATTAGTCATTTCAAAAGGAATTACTATAAACTAATAAAACCCATACCTGGTTCGAAATGTTGTCTTTAGAATGTATTCCATATTTACACACAACTGATGATATCCAGATCAAAGGACAATATTTTAAAAAATATTGATCTCTATGAAGTAGGTTGAATAAATCATCAATGGGAGGTAGGGAATACTTGTTATTTATTATTAAAGAATTTATCTCCTTGTAGACAATGAACTACCTCAATGATCCAGCTTTATTATTAATAAAAAGAACAGGGGTTCCCCATGGAGAAATAGTCGAGTGAATAATTCCTTTATTACTCAATTATTATTGTTTTTTCAATAGTTACACTAATTTAAAAGTGGCCATTTTATAAGTGTTCTTGGCTATAGACCTGAACCAGGAGTTAAATCAATGGAAAACTCAATTTCTCAATCTAGGGGATGTCCAAGTAAATCTTCTAGAAACACATCAACATATTCTTGGACAATAGGTATGCCCTCTATTTGAACATTCCATTCCCCACCCATAGTTATTTCACTCTATTACTCCACAATAATTGAATTTAGTAGTTCTATTAGGGGTGGATCTAGATAAGAATTAAATGGGGATGTTTCTTCTCTAAAGATAAGGTACTATTTAACATCATTGAAAATTGTAACCTCTTTCTTATTACAATAAATTTTTGAATCATGGTCTGAAATCCAATCCATATAGTAGATTATGTCAAATTCAATCCTGGGTATAACGTTGAGATCAATGAGTAATGCATGTTTATATGCCATAATGGGAACTGATTCGTAAAAAATTATTGTAGTGATATTTCCCTTAGGAGTTTGGACTTATAGCTACTTATTAAATCAATTTGGAAATATCTAATTTTCTTAGAGAACTGGGAGGATATGAAACAATGATATGATTTAGAATCAAATAAAGAATTGGATAAATTTCAGGAAAAATTTAAATTACTTGCCACCACGTAATTCAGAGCTTTAACCTCAGTAGTAGTGAAACCATAAGCTTGGTCATTCTCCCTTGGCCTTTTTTTAGTAATGTTTCTCTGAAGCATTGGATATTCATTCTCCTAATTCCCCATTTCTCAAAAATTTCGGTATTAAACATTGAAAGCCTCTTTCTTTCCCTTGAAATCATGATCTTAGTGGACTTTTTAACAACACGTGTAACAGACTCCCATTCCCTTTCAAGAAAGTACCGGGGTTTTTCATCCAACATTTACCACATGATGGAAATTCAAATTTTCACTTATTCCCCTTATTTCCATTACCAAGGTGTTCAATAGAGCTCTTATTATCATTCTTTGATTTAAAGTTATAAGACATAGAGATTTCCTTTTTTGTCTGGATAGAACATGAGACAATATCTTCGAATGATGAGAAGGATTGTGAGACTAATTCTTGACGTAGAAATGGTTTTAACCCATCGAATAATCAATAAATCTTACCCCTTGGGTTACGTATATATTATCCTCCAAACCTTGCTAACCTTTTAATGTTATCCTCATACATTGTGACATTCTTATACTCCTTTTACCTCAGACTCATAAATTGTCTTTCCATATCTACTTGATGGTCACAAGGAAAGTATTTTTTTAAGAAAATATCATTAAAATCCATATATTCACAATTTGATAATTATTCATCCTCCATTGTGTTTTGAATTAACGAACACAATTTATCTCTATCTCCTATGAGCGAAAAAATGCCATGAAAACTTTTTCCCTTTCACTACATGACAAAGCCTAAAAGTTTTCTCTAAGGAAATTATCCATTCCTCATCTACAGGTGGATTTTTAGTCCCATTGAATGTTTGGGGTTGTTTCCTCATTAATCAGTCTAACCTCGATCCTTCACATTGTTGATCTTTGTGCTCCATATGAGTAAGTTTTTTATTTATAACTGTCGTGAGTTGTCCTGGTATGGTTATAAGTTGTTCAACATCACTTGCATTACCAGCTCCACTATAATTATATTGAGTAGGAGTGAAATCCAAACATGGATTCCGTGCATTGATATAGTTTCCATTCCTTACACTAGGTGCCATTTCTGAAAATGTCATTCACTAGATTAGTTTATTAATTGTAATACATAATTCCAAACTAGTAAAGTACCTAACATAAATTGAATAGTTTATGCATATAGTCCATAGTCATAAAAAACATTTTCTTTGAGTAAGTATTTATTCATAAATCCATCATAATGGTTTGGTAAATTAAATTTGAATTATCCTAAGCATATCCCCCAGAAGTGTCGTTACCAAGAGTGTAGTAAGGCCCATTGTTGTGTACCAGGATACCACATGTCAAGCCCAAAACTCCATGTTAGAGTTTTCACTCTTAGGTACATCCCTTCCAAAGCCACATGTACCTGCTCGTGTCCAGAAAGAGATCTATTTCTTGGAAAATACACAAATTCTATATATAACCAAATTTTTAGGGTGTTCTTAAATACTAATCCTCAACTTCGATCTTACGGTACTGTTATCTAATTAGAGGTTTTCTAAATCATGTTTCCAAGGTTTGTACTAAACATCCTTTGATACCAACTCTAACACCTCGACCCCAATTAGCCATAGTCAGTGCATTATTACATAACATTGGCATGATACAAGGAATCATGTCCCGAAATACCGATCAATTTAGTACCCTTGAAGTACTATATACATATATAAGTTTTACATTACATCATGAAATAAAAAAACAACATTGTGTCCCCTTTGAGAACTCTTATATCCCTTAGATGATTCCTACATGTTAATCGTAATACACATATTCACATCCTGGAAAAAATAAAACATAAGAAAGGAGTGAGCTCAGATGCTCAGTAAGGATAAAAATATAGAATAAACTATCATAAATAAGCATAAACATTTAAGGAAATTTATAAGAATAAAATACAACCCTTTTAATGTAATTCCCCGACCCCAGTTTCCCAGAGTCGGTGAATTATTATATGACATTGGAATGATCACAAAAGATCAAGTCTCGAAAGATCGATTAGTTTAGTATCCTTGGAATCACTAGATACATTCATAAAGTTTACATTACATCATAAAGTGAAAAACTACAACAACATCTTGTCTTCATAGACCACACTCATATCCCCTCATACTATCCCTACAGGTCATTCATAAAATACTTCTGCACATCCAGGGAAAAATAAAACATAGAAATGGGTGAGCTCAAATGCCCAGTAAAGATAACAATATAGCGAAAACATTCATAAATAATCATAAACATTTAAGGCAATGTATAACTAAAACAAAAGCCTGTTAAACCTGAACTTCATCAAAATATAGAAAAAATAAAATGAAATATTTCCATTTAATTATTCACATGGATATTCTACTAGTCGAATAATCACATGCAATATCAATAACCACTTTCATAATGATGGAATGTATAATTCCAGACTATCATTACCACATAGTCAAGGCCTTATGCCAAGACTGCCAATAAATTTTTTTCAAGGCATTGTGCCAAGACACTAGTTTGTCTCATGATACCTACCGATGCATCAAGGTGCTATAGCAAGCTCCACCTCTCACTTACTATGTCCAATGCAATCCTCATATGAATAGGTTTAAACATAATATAAACATTAGTACCAAAATTTTCTAACAAAATGTCAATACTTTCTCTATAAACCATGAATGGTATAAAAATAACACATCCACAGTCAAACATATTAAAAAACCATCAATACAATATTGATGTTTTGTATCATAAAAAATCATCTTCAAATTATCTTAAAATCCATCAAAGGGTTTTGACATAGATGAAATCAAAACTATTTGAGAGAAATATCTCTTTTTTGAAATAATTTAAAAGTCACACATTTATTAAGGATGTAATTTAAAAGGCGTTTTTGAATCAAAGTGTCCCATACCACATTGAAACTTTTGAAAGGAAATATCATTTTGAAACATTCATGTTCATATAAATAAATCCGTAAAATCATTTTGAAAACATGGACATTAATTAAAAAGATTTTGAAAGATAAATCTTTAAAACATTTAAAATTCTAATATTGATAAAGAGTACCTTTCAAAAATTCTTAAAATATTCATTTTGAAAAAAAAAATAAAACATTTACGTTCAATATATTCTTATTATCTTGTCTGGGAAGCTTTGACGATTTTATAATGGTGGAATATAGCCGCACCCACCGTATATGTTAAAAAAAGACATTCTTACCTTAATTCTGTCGAAAAGGTTAAAAAGAACCTTGTTTGGATAACATCGGAACGATTCCCTTATAAACTTCTTATAAAAAGTCAAACAATGGTATAAATGACTTTAACCCACAGTCTGTAAAATAATATGAATGATTTGAAATACATTTTTAAGAAACATTGATGTGGATGATAAAGAGGTCTGAGTAGATAATTACATATAAACAACCTTGGATAATTAAGAGATTGTGAAATAAACCCCTACATTGTACTTTTATTTGGTTGAGGGTAGGTTAACCTCTTGTATAATGGTGAAATAATTGTTATTAAATTATACAATAGTCATATACACTAATATGATATCATATATGATCTGTTAACATTGTTTTGTTAATAATATTTTTCTATTATCGTCGTTTCGGGTGTAAACTAACTCATATTATTTTATATGTTTTGTTACATAATCCGTGTTTGTTATAGATAAGTTTTATCTTATTCATATCCAGAATGATATCAAGTCCTTAAACATTATTTTTAATCATCAAATGATAATTAGACTTGAATGGATATGATAGGGAATGAATCTCATCGTAGTTGTGGAGACAGTAGTCCGTACATATGCACGAGTGATAATATCATTTTTTTTTATATTAAAATAATATATATTTGGATGGTATATCATATATATAGAATCATTATCATGTTATATTTATTATTTACATGAATTACACATCATTATTATACCCATCCAAATAATAATGTATTGAATAACAATTATACCACGACGTGGAGATGGTAAACCATAGGTACGCACATATGGTGACATGTCAATCAAGGGATGGATAGAATACTGAATATGGTTGTACCATATTTATAATAACATCACAGTATATAGAATATAATGGACTTATAATTTTATAATGGAAATAACAAAGAAAGAAGAAGTTGAAGAAGAAAGGAACTTGAAAGATGGTGGTGAAAACATTACCTCTTCTTCGGGTTCTCCCTTTTTATTTGATCAATAGGGATCCTTAGGTTGGCTTTCTGATCAAACTAAGGCCTCTAGGTTTAAGGGAGGATAGTTGAGAGAATATTTGGGCTCTGTTGGCTGAGAAAGAAGGCTTTGAAGGTGTGAATGAGTGAGAAGGGTGAGTTCCATTTTATAAGAGGGGTGAGAGGCACCTTAGGAAAAGCTAGATGTATTATTTTATAATAAATTCGTATTAGGTTTCTAATGGCTCCAAAGTGGATTATATAAAGTTTAATTTGGGGATAGGTCGAAAACCACTCAACCAATAGGTTTTAGACACGTTTGAGTCTCAATATTAACTTTATCTTTTTGATTTAACTCTTAGTTAAATAGTTTGACATTTACCATGTCTCTTTGAATTTTTATATTATATAGTCAATAAATATTTATAATTGAATTTATCTTATGTATAACCCTATATTAAAAATGTTTTAGTTAATATAATTTGATATTAACTCTTTTAAATCTTCTTTGAATTAAATAATAATAAATGTCCTAATCTAATCCAAGTGGAACTAAATGATAATATTTTATTCCTAAGGTTGTTCATGGTTGAGATACATTTGTCCAATAAAATTAGGACATGTGTTAGTGTAATATTAATATCATTTTTACCCTTAATTACCCTATTTACTTTTAACAGTGGTAAATAATAGAAAAAAGTTAATATTCACAAAAAAATATTTTTATCTCATTGAACCACATTTTACTCTTTGATATTAACCATGTCTCTCGGATTTTCTAAATTCCACTCACAGAAGCGGTAAAATTATGTTTTATGTGAAGTTGAAAATTCTCCTTGGAGGTGGGTAAAAGACAGTGAAAAGTTCAATAAAATTTTTATATATCTAAAATTATTCCAAGATAACTCCAATGAATTACATTGAACTTATATAGGTATTATGTATCTATTTTTACCTTAATTAAATTTAAATAAAATAAATAAATATTTAAATAAAAATTCGTTTTTAAACTACAACTTAGTGTATTTTTCACTATTCATCAATAATTGAATGTTTTCAGAAAAATACCAAAATTTCACCCTAAGATAATTTCGATATTCCGAATCCAGAAATGAATTCAATTTTGAACGATAAAATTTATAAAATCTCAAAAATTGGGTATTACTATTCATAACGGCTAGTTTGATTGGTTGTGGTGTGTTAGAACTCGAAGTTGCGTACAACACACGCTACTGTATTATTCAAAGAGAAGCGTACCGTAGAAGCTTAGGGTGTTACATTATCCCCTCCTTCAAATACTTTCGTCCTAAAAATTTATAAAATACTACCACATGAAAAGACTCGGCTGGTTCTTCATTATATGTTCCTCGGGTTCCCATGTTGCCTCTTCCATGTTATGGTTTCTCTATAGAACTTTTACCAGACGAGTCATCTGGTTTCTCAATACTATTTTTCTGGTATCAAGATTCCTGAAGGGCTCTTCACAATAAGACAGATCGTGTTCCTGTTCTACTTCCTCATAGGTGAGTACATGTGATGGTTCAGGCATGTATTTTCTCAACAGTAATACATGGAACATATCGTGAACATTAGAGAGACTCGGCAGCATTTCCAAATAGTAAGCCACAACCCCAATTCGTTATATAATTTTGAATGGTCGGATGTACCTGGGACTCAATTTTCCCTTCTTATCAAAACATATAACACCCTTCCATGGAGATACCTTCTAGAAAACATGATATCCTATTAGAAATTCCAAATCCTTCATATGGTTGTCAGCATAGCTCTTCTACATAATTTGTGCTGTTCTGATGTCGTTTTGGATTACCTTCACCTTTTCCATTGTTTCCTCCACCAGTTCTGGGCCTACGAGTTTTCTATCACCAATATCATCCCATCAGATTGGTGTGCAACATCTATTTCCATATAACGCTTAATATGGTGCCATCCGAATACTCGAATGGAAGCTATTGTTATAGGAAAATTCCATTAGAGGTAAATATTTATCCTACATACCATGAATGTCAAGTGAGCATGATCTCAACGTGTATTCTAAGGTTTGAATAATTCATTCTGATTTTCCATCTGTTTCAGGGTGGTAGGCAGTGCTCAAATGAAGCTCAGTATCCAAGGCCTTCTGAAGACTCTTCCAGAATCTTGAAGTAAAACAGGGATCATGATCAGAAATAATCGATAGGGGTATCCATGAAGTCTCACAACATCATTAATATATAGTCTTTCTAGACGTTTATGTGGTTGATCTTCTCTTATAGAAAGAAAATGTGCTGACTTGGTAAGATGATCAACAATGACCCATATTGAATCGTTCTTTCTATGATTCTTTGGTAGTCCTATGACAAAGCCCATCGTGATATTATCCAATTTCCACTCAGGTATGGGAAGATGTTTCATGACACCTCCAGGCTGTTTCCTTCCAGCTTTCACATGTTGAAAAACCATACATCTTGAAAAAAAATCAGAAATCTCCCTCTTAATCGTGTCCCACCAAAAGTGTTCCTTCAAATCTCTATACATTTTGGTGCTCCTAGGGTGTATAGAGAAATTGGAACTATGAGAATCGTCCAACAATTCCCTTTTTAGATTAGGTATATTGGGAACACAAAGTCTTTTCCTAAATTTCAAAATTCCATCTTCAAACACAAATTCACTCAATATCCCATCATTCATAGCTTTAATCTTTTTTTGAAGCTCTTCATCATCGGTATGAGAAATATTTATCCTTTCTTGTAAATATGGTTTGGAAACCATTTGAAAAATCATTGATGTTTCACCTTCCATGGTGATTCCCCTATCCATCTTTATTAGATCCAACTGTAATGCCCCGACCCCAGTTACCTATAGTCGTTGAATTATTACATAACATTAGCATTATCACAAAACATCAAGTCTCAAAAGACCGATTAGTTTAGTGTCCTTGGAAACACTAGATACATTCATAACTCTTACATTACATCGTAATGTGAAAACTACAACAACATCTTGTTTCCACACTCATAACAAACTCTTATTCCCTTCAAGAAGTTTCCAATGTGATTCTTTGCACAGTTATCACATACGGGAAAATCCTTCTGTACCATCTTCCTTTTATTTCCATTTCTAGAGTGATAAGCAGATCTCTTCTTCTCTTGCTTTGCTTTAAAGTTGTAAGACTTATAGAATTCTTTTTCTATCATGATAGCACATGAGACAATATCTTTGTACGATGAGAAGGATTGTGACACTAATTATCGACGAAGAAATGGTTTTAACCCATCAAATAAATGATCAATATTAATTATTGGGTTATGTACATAATCTCCAACATTCCTTGATAACCTTGTAAAGTTAGCCTCAAACTTTGCGACACTCTCATCCTCCTTTTCTCTCAGACTCAGAATTTTTTTTCCATATCTGCTCGATGGTCATGAGGAAAGTATTTTTCTAATAAAAGATATTTGAACTCTCCCCATTAAATATTTGATAATTCATCATCTTACTTTGTGTTTTGAATCAATGACCACCACTTGTCAGCATCTCTAGTGAGGCGTTAAACTGCCATGGTAACTTTTTCCCTTCCACTACTCCCCAAGGTATGGAATGTTTTCTCTAAGGAATTTATCCATTGCTCAACTACTAAGGGATTTGTACTCCCATTGAATTTCGGTGGTTTTTTCCTCATGAAGAGATCAAAAATAGATCCTCCATGAATCGGATCAGGGTGCTCCATACGGGTAAGGTTATTATTCATAACCTGAGTGAGTTATCCCAGTATGGTGATTAGATGATCAGCACCATTTGCATCACCAGATCCACTATAATTATCTTGAGTAGGAGGGAAATGCCTACATGTAGTGTGTGCATTGATATAGTTTCCATTCCTTATACTAGGTGCCTTTTATAAACAATGTCATAAACTAGATCAGTTTATTAATCAAAATACATAATTCTATACTTGTAAAACACTTAACATAAATTAAAGTATTTTTGGATATAATCCATAATCATAAAAAAATGTTTTCTTTGAAGAAGTATATAATCATAAACTAGTCATAATGGTTTGTAAATAAAAGGATAATTATCCTAAGCATATCGCCCGAGAGTGTCGTAACCAAGAGTGAAGCAAGGCCTATTTTCGTGCACCAGTTCTCATTCAAGTCTAGCTCAAAGCAGTGTTTTCGGGTTTTACACTTGGTACATCTGTGCCTGAGCTGCCTCTACCTGTTCTTATCTAGACAGGGATGTATTGCTTGGAAAACTCACTGACTGAAAGCTTCCATTTTTATTTAAATAAAATCCATATTACAAAGGAACCACAAAAACACATCAAGGTGGTCAAAAATAATGCAAACCCATAGCATCATTGGCCACAAATTTCTTCTCCTCCTTAGGATACACACCCAATAAAAAGAAATAAATTACCCTCTGATATGAGGAAGCCATGGAATCCAAATAATCGGCCACCATATTCCCCTCCCTCCATGTGTGAGACACCGTCATATTGTTTCCCCTGAATGCGTTGCATTTTATAATGGTGTATGAGATATGCCAAGGAATATTACCCTTTTCGAGAATTGCATTACAGAGCAGCGGAGAGTCATAATCCACCATACGAACATCGAGCTGTCTTTGACTACACATTTCCATCCCCGTGTCCATGGCCAGAGCCTCCACCTGCATCACATCACCTCACCCAAAGAAATCTGCGAACGCTGCAACAACAGAACCCCTATGATCTCTTACAACCCCACCCTGCGCATCTCCCCCCCAATTAGAGATCCGTCCATGTTGAGTTTTAGACCATGTCGAGGGGGAATCTAGCATACCCAGGTGCCCTGTTCTGCACATCCAGACCGAGGAGCAGTTGGAAGAAAAGGAGAAACTGGACTTGTGGACAGCGCATGGTGCCAGTCATGATAGATGCGAAGCAAGACGAGTAAGGTATTCTTCATCTTGAAGTGAATGCTGACTTGAGATCCCTATGCATCACTGTTTCACGCCTCATTCCTGGCCTTCCAGAGTGTCCAGCAGCCTGCAATCAGAAAAATAGTATGCGTCTTCCTCTCCGCACCGTGTGAACCTGCTCCTCTAAACCACGACACCATGAAATCTTTCATCTCCCCACGAGATGGAACCCAGCCAAAAGAAGCCCCAAAATACATCCAGAGTGTAATAGCCCATTCACTATTATAAAAAAATGCTCCACTATGTCTTGGTTTGGGAGCCTACAGCACCAGCACCTGGAATCCAGATTCACGCCCATCCTCTTTATATTTTCATCAGTTTGCAGAGCCTTGTTCCTCACTCACCAGAAAAGGGTGTTGTATTTAGATGAAATCTCCTTGCACCAAAGCTGAGTCCCCCATTGATCTTCACATTAGATATCTCTCGTGATGTGTATAAAATATTTAATGGAGAAGATACCTGACATTGAAGGTGTGATAATAAGTTTGTTTGGGACATCGCTGGAGACAATGCTATTGAAGATTGAAATTTGATCCTCATCAAGAATAGCCTGAATAAATCTGGGATGCCCACATGACTCTCTGAAGGACTTGTTCGGAGTGGGGTAACCTGAGAAGTATAGACTCCCTGACCCCCAATCTTGTTTCCAAAAATTGACATTCACTTTACCAACTAGCCACCTGGAATGATGTTAAAGAAATCTCCATGTAGGGGTGAATCACCTTCCAGATCCTAGAGGGTCTCGATTTTTGTGTACAAAGATCCTGTTAATAAATATCCTATATAGTACTGCCACATAGGGATATACCTTCCATAGCCTCCCATGCTAGCTTGGCATGAAGTCCCTTCATGGTTGAGAAAACACTCCTCAGATTAATACCCCTTCAGCAAGAGGCCTTGCAAGACGTTTCCTTAAAGCCCAGTGGTGATTTCCTTCCATCTAAACATCCCATACCAAGGATATCAAAATCTTTTCCAATTTGGAGGTTACACACTTGGGAACCTTTAGGGTGGAAATAATATGCATTGTAATGGAAACCAGAATGTTGTTCACAAGTGTTATACGTCCTCCAAAGGATAAAAACATGTTCTTCCAGTTGAGAATATGACCCAAAATTTTGTTTATGAGCTTATCAAAATGTTGGACCCTTAGGGAAGAAGGACTAACCAGATCCCCAAGATATTCCATTGGAAATAAGCCTTTATACATATTCATAATAGACCATACAACCCTCACTATCCTTTCCGACACATTCCATGATATGTAAAAGGTACTTTTCTATTTAATGAAAACCAGCCCACTCCACTTGCAGTATTCCCCTAAAATATCAGTCAAACCTTACATTGACCGGCTACTTCCATTAATAAAAATGATGGTTTCATCTGTGAACATCAAATGCGAGATTCCCTTGTGGCCGAACTATTATGATAATGGAAGATTTTCCCCATGGTAAGACCTCTATTGATAAATACGTTGAGCACATTTTGGGAGATAATGAAACAAGTGGGAGATAAGGGACCGCCTTGCCTAAGACCACTACAAGCTTTGGAAGAACCACATTTCTTACCCATAAATGAAGAATAAATCCAAGCTGAGCTAAAGCACTAGAAGTGTAAGTCAGAAGTCCATGTTGAAAACCCCATGCAATTCATGACTCTGAGCATAAAACCTCATTCCACTCTATCATAGCCCTTGCTCATGTGTAACTTAACCACCACATTGCCCCCGAATGACATGTTATTACTTCCACTTACCATTTCATGGGATACTACAATAGAACCCTGGATAGACCTCCCTTTAATAAACCCATGTTGTTCCAAAGCCATCCAGGAATCCAAATGAGGGGCTAGACGTTTGTAGAGAATTCTAGCCAATGTCTTGTACAGGATGTTACACATGCTAATGGGATGGTAATGGTTAACAGACTAAGGATTACACACCTTCGGAAGATGAACCATCTTTTTGGAACATGAAATCCGAGGTAAGTTTCCCCGGAAGAAGTCTTGGATTTCTCTCACAAGATCCCCTTTAATATAATCCCACGACACACTGTAAAAATAACCAGGAAAACCATCTAGCATAGGAGCACTCTTCAGGTTCAAGGACCAATGCGCCACACGAATTTCAGCCTCCTCTGTAATCCTTCCCAAATCCTCATCAACGCCCTCTAAAACACATCTATGAATCCCTCCAAAAAGATTAGAGTATCCTCACGGGTACCCCCTTCAATATTTGTATTGGGGTCAGCCAGTAAGGATTTGATATCCCCACTGATCAGGCCCCCTACCCCATCACAGTCACTGGAGTAAGACCCATCTTTTCTTAGGAGGTTTGGCCGCTGGACCCTGCGCCATTCTCTGATGCAAGCATGAAAGTACCCAGAGTTCCGGTCCCCCTCACGAATCCATCTGATTCAAGCTCCCTCCCTGGCCATCCTCTCTTGACATAAGAGACTATCAGTAAGCTTGTATTTTTTTATCCTAATATCGTTAAACAGAACATCATCGCACTCTAATTCCATTTGCTTCTCCATGGTATCCACATATTTACTTATTTCACTCAAAGCCTGATCGCGAGTAGGGATCTTCCTTACCCAGGGTTGGATAAGAGATATAAGCCGTCTTAGCTTGTTATGTAGAGTAACCCATGGATTTCATCAGTGCTGTAAATCCCACGCTTCCCTAACCACATTAAGAAAGTCAGGTTCCCCAATCCACATTTTGGAAAATGACATGGTCTCCACCCTTGAAATCCCTGTTCACAAATAAACAAGAAGTGGAAAGTTATCATAAAGGCAACAAACTAGGTGAGTAACTTTGGAGTCTGGAAACATTGTTATTGCAGCCTCATTCATTAGGCACTGATCATGTCGATAGTATGTTCTTCTATTTCCTCACTGAGTATTTCACCATGTAAATCTACTTCCCTCATAACCAACATCCATCAAGACGTTCCTGAACATGAAAGAACCAAAAGAAAGACAGTCATTCCTTGGGAAGATGCCCCCTATGTTCTCTTCCAGGAAAGCAATGATGTTGAAATCACCCCCAACAATCCAGAGGACATTCTCTGGATTTGAAGCATCTAACTCAATCCAAAGAACCTCACACTCAAGGGCATTTCATTTGGCATAAATGAAATAAAACAAAAACATATGAATCCCTACTATGATTTTTGTAGTCAAGAATTGATCAGATGTCCTTTGGAGATCAATAGACAAAACAACCTTCCAAAACAGCCAGATATGTGAGTTAGGATGCTCCCCATGCATGAAACTAGTGACCATGATCCTCTGAGAAGACTCACTGATCTTACTTGAAGCCTGTTTTGGCTCCAGAATAGCCACCAAACCTAATTGATTACTCCTAAACTCATTGACGATGATATCAGTCTTCGCCTGGGCCTCAAGGCCCCATGCGTTCCATATTAGGACTTTAGACATTAAAATGACCACGTCTGGATTTGACCCCAGAATCATGAATCTTTGCATGAGGGGATACCGTTACACCTACTTGCATGCCATATTTTGACTGAGATCGAGTTCTCATACCTGCACTCACCTGTGAGGAACCTGCCAATGGAGAAACCACACAGTTCAAACGAACCTTGCATGATGCTTCTGGAGATTCAAAGGACCTCCCATCCAAGAAGCTGCGAGGAAACTCCAACACCAGTGTAGGAGAGAATAGAGGAGAAGGAGGAGTAGGGGGATCCCGAGCTGGTGAAGGTGGAGGGGAGGATACCACAGGGAAAAAAGGCAGGGCCATGGAGGGGGGCTTGCTGGATTCTTCGCGCGCAGACCCTGGCTCCAGCAAAGTGATCTCAAAGATACGGATGTAGTGCAAAATCTAGTCCGTAACAGACAAAGAATGCCTCCAAACTCCATTAATAAGAGACACCCCCATGGAAGATAGATCAACCTCTTGAATGACCGTTGAACCCCTGCTCAGGGCTCTATGAACTGGAACTAAGGCGTGAGAGGAAGCGGCATCACTAACCACAACAGTAGCCTGCATGAAGGAGGAATCCTCTTACAACTGGAAGAAAGGAACCACCATAAGCCCTTTGCCATGAGCACCTCCCACCGGGACTGAAGGAACCCAAGTCTCAGAAGGCAGAGGGACGGACCTCTGGACTTCATTTGGATAAGAAGCTTTCCTTCGAGCTTTGCGACATACCTGAAAGGAGTGGCAAGAGATGAGGTCGTGGTTACAATACCTGGGGTAGGCTGGGTAAACCAGAGGTTGATGGAGGTCCATCAACCCTTCGATACTGACCAACATATGATCCTGCAGAGCCCGAGAGACATCCAATTCTATACAAATCCTTGCGACCGAGGCTTGCTCCAACCGTGAAAATCTCTCATCAACGCACAAAAAGAATCCCATTGAATCCCCAATAGCCTGAAGAATGTACCCATTCATGAGAGGGAGGGGCAACCGTGGAAGCGAAATCCAGACTGCCGTTGACAGACATCCATGACCGAAATGAGCCTCCATTGTCCATCTTGTGAGGGAGAAACACCAACGCCCTATGGAACACGGACTCCTACACCAGCCCTTCACGAAGTCTGCCCTAGAAGCCAAGATGATGAAGAAAGCCTTGCGATCCAGGATTGAAAATGAAAACGGAAGATCTAAACCCTAGCGTCTGACACAGTCATTGAACTATAAAAGAGGAGGCTTAAAAGCACCAAATTGCGCAACCAGTGTCCAATGATGGTCCTAAGTAGCCGCAATGAAGGACGCCACCGAAACCTCTAGAACAGGGGAACCACCCTCAGAGAAGGAAACCACTAGATTGGCTGACGAGAAGGCCATATTCAGATCTACCCCTGGAAGAGGACAAGGATATCCTCCTCGAAGGAGGGGAGGGGAGGATGTCCAAATCCACCACTAGGCGCTGGAGAACCAGAATCACGACCCTCTGGGAGGACCGAAGCAGCGGGCTGGAGGGAAGAAGAAACAACTGGATCGGTTGAAGATTTAAACAGATCCACCCTTGGAAGCAGACGGAGAAGCGCCTCCTTGAAATAGAGAAGCAGAGTTTGACGAGGGCCGCTGCCAAGCACCAGAGAACCAGAGGCAGGCCCCTCCGAGGGCACCAGAGCAACGAGCGGGAGAATATTTGAATCCATCTCTAGTTCCTTGTAAACTCACAAAATCTCTACAATACCGAAATTCTATGAAGTTATTCTATACAAATACTCAAAGTCTATTTTTGGGCTATGTGCTCAAATCAGAGTTATCTAAATCCAGCTTCCAAGGTTTGTACTAAACTTTCTATGATACCAACTGTAACGCCCCAACCCTAGTTACCCAGAGTCGGTGCATTATTAAATGACATTGGCATGATCACAATAGATCAAGTCTCGAAAGACCGATTAGTTTAGTAGCCTTGGAATCACTAGATACATTCATAAAGTTTACATTACATCATAACTTGAAAAACTACAACCACATATTTTCTCCATAGACCACACTCATATCCACTCATACTATTCCTGCAGGTTATTTATAAAATATTTTTTCACATCCAGGGAAAAATAAAACATAGAAAGAGGTGAGCTCAAAATCCCAGCAATGATAACAATATAGCAGAAACTTTCATAAATAAGCATAAACATGTAAGGAAATGTATAACTAAAACAAAATCCTTTTAATCATGAAATTCAGCATAATATGGAAAAATAAAATGAAAAAATTCCATTTACTTATTCACATGGATATTCTAATAGTAGAATAATCACATGCAATATCAATAACCACTATCATAATGATGGAATGTATAATTCCAGACTATCATATCCACATAGTCAAGGCCTTGTGCGAAGACTAAAAATAAGATTTTGTCAAGGCCTTGTTCCAAGACACTAGTTTATCTAATGAGACCTACCGATGCATCTAGGAGCTATAGCAGGCTCCACCCGTCACTTATTAAGTCCAAGGCATTCCTCATATGAACAGGTTTAAACATAACATAAACATTTATACTAAAACTAGCATAAAAAATGTCAATACTTTATCCATAAACCATGAATGCAACAAAATAACACATCCACAGTCAGACATATAACAAAAACTTCAATACAATATGGGAGTTTTGTATCATAATAAATCAACATCAAATAAGCTTAAAATATATCAAAGGATATTGAAATAAATTAAATCAAAACTATTTGAGAGTGAAATATGTTTTTTGAAATCATTTAAAAGTCACACATTTATTAAGGAAGTAATTTAGAATAGATTTTTAAATCAATGTCCCCCATAAAACTTTGAAACTTTTGAAAAGAAATATCCTTTCGAAACATTCATGTCCATATAAATAAATCCTTAAAATCATTTTGAAATCATGGACACTAATTAAAAATATTTAGAAAGATAAATCTTTAAAACATTTAAAATTATGATCTTTATAAAGAGTACCTTTCAAAAATTCTTAAAATATTCATTTTGAAATAAAACAAAACATTGACTTTCAAAATATTCTTATAAGATTTTAAGGGGATCTTTGACAATTTTATAATGGCGGTGAATAGTCGCACCCACCGTATAAGTTAATAAAAGACATTCTTACCTTAATTATGTCGAAAAGGTTAAAAAGGACCTTGTTTTGAAAATGACGGAAAGTTTCCTTTATAAACATCTTATAAAAATTCAAAAAATAGTATAAATGAATTTGACCCAAATTCTTTAAAATAGTATGAATGATTTTAAATACATTTTTAAGAAACATGGATGTGGATGATAAATAGGTCTTAGTAGATAATTACGTATAAACATCCTCGGATAATGAAGAGATTGTGAAATAAACCCTTAACATGTACTTTTACTTGGTTTAGGGTAGGTTAAAATCCTTTATAATGGTGAAATAATTGTTATTAAATTATACTAGAATCATATACATTAACATGATATCATATATGATCTTTTAAAATTGAATTGAAAATAATATATTAGTATTATCATCGTTTCGGGTGTTAACTTACTCGTTTTCCTTTATATGTTTTGTTACAAAATACGTGTTTGTTATGGATAGGTTGTATCTTATTCCTATCCATAATGGTATAAAGTCCTTAAAAATTATTTTTAATCATCAAATGAGAATTACACTTGAATGGATACAATGATGAATGAATGTAATCGCGTTAGTGAAGACGGGAGTCCGTACGTACCCACGAGCGACAATATCATTCTTTTGATAATAAAATAACATATATTTGGATGGTATATAATATATGAAGAATCATTATCATATTATATTTATTATTTAAATTAATTACAAATCATTATTATACCCGTCCAAATAATAATATATTGAATAACAATTACACCACGACGTGGAGACAGTAAGACGTATGTACGCATGTATGGTGACATGTCATTCAAGGAATGGATAGAATAATGAATATGGTTGTACCATATTTATAATAACATCACAGTATATAAAATATACTCCAGTTATTATTTTACAATTGAAATAACAAAGAAAGAAGAAGTTGAAGAAGAAAGGAACTTTCAAGAGGGTGGTGAAAACATTTTCTCATCTTCGGGTTCTTCCTTTTGATTTGATCAATAGGGCTCCATAGGTTGGCTTTCAGATCAAAATAAGTCCTCTAGGTTTAAGGAAGGATAGTTTAGAGAATATTTGGGAAGGGTTTGGCCGATCCAAAAGGCTTTTAAGGTGTTAATTAGTGAGAAGGGGGAGTTCCCTTTTATAAGAGGGGTGAGGGGCACCTTAGGAAAAGTTGTAAATATTATTTTATAATAAATTCATATTCAGTTTATAATGTCTCAAAAGTGGATTATTTAAAGTTTATGGTTGGGATAGGTCGAAAACCACACAACCAATAGGTTTTAGATAGGTCGGGGTCACCATATTAACTTTATCTTTTTGATTTAACTCTTTGTTAAGTAGTTTGAGATTTACCATGTTTCTTTGTATTTTTATATTATATAGTCAATAAAAATAATATAAACTTCCAAGAGACCCTAAATTGATCCATTAATGATACACCTATCATTATATATGTCCTTTTGCAGATCCTTATATTTTTAGGAATAGAATATCAAATAATAATTTAATATTTGTTTTAAAAACTCTTTTATGTCTATTTTGACACTATTGGGTATTTCATTTTTGTGAAAATCATAACAGTAAGATTACTTCGAAAAAACATAATTAAATAAATACTAACATGTCATATTAACCTATAAATTTATTGGAATTCATAAAAAGAATCAAATTACATTTATTTGGATATTTATAATATCAATTATTTTAATATTTCATTAATTAGGTAATTACTACATCATCATTTTGTAATAAATAATTTAAATTATTTAATAACTAAAAATTATAAATAAAATAAAATTATGTAGGAAATCATTTTGAATTTCTAATTAATATTTATAATTTAATTTATCTTATGTATAACCCAATATTAAAAAAGTTTTAGTTAATAAACTTTGATTTTAACTCTTTTAACTCTTCATTGAATTAAATAATAATAAATGTCCTAATCTAATCCAAGTGAACCTAAATGATAATATTTTATTCCTAAGGTTGTTTTTTGTCGATATACACTTAACCAATAGAATTAGGACATGTGTTAGGGTAATATTAATATAATATTTACCCTTAATTACCCTATTTACCTGTAACCATGGTAAATAAAAGTAAAAAGTTACTATTCACCGAAATTATTTTTATCTCATTGAACCACATTTTACATCTTGATATTAACCATGTCTCTCAGATTTTCAAAATTCTACTCACAGAAGAGGTAAAATTATGTTTTATGTGTATTTGAAAATTTTCCTAGGAGGTGGGTAAAAGACGGTGAAAAGTTCAATAATATTTTTAATATCTAAAATTATTCTAAAATAACTCCAATAAATTACATTGAAATTATATAAGTATTATGTATCTATTTTTACCTTAATTAAATTTAAATAAAATAAATAATTTTTTAAATAAAAATTTGTTTTTAAACTATAACCAGTGTTTTTTCACTATTCATCAAAAATTGAATGTTTTCAGAAAAATACCAAAAATTCACCCTAAGCTAATTTCGATATTCCTAATCCAAAAATTAGGTACCTTTTGAATGATAAAATTTATAAAATTTCAAAAATTGGGTATTACTATTCATAACGGCTAGTTTGATTGGTTATGGTGTGTTAGAACTCGAAGTTGCGTACAACACACGCTACAGTATTATTCGAAGAGAAGCATACCATAGAAGTTTGGGGTGTTAAATTTAACCATAAAATTCAGCATAATATGGAAAATATAAATCAAATAATTCCATTTAATTATTGACATGGATATTCTACTAGTCGAATAATCTCAAGTAATATTAATAGAAAATTTCATAATGATAGAATGCATAATACTGGTCATCATAACCGCATAGTCAAAGCCTCGTTCCAAGACTACAAATAAGATTTTTTCACAGACTTGTTCATAGACAGTTGTCTGTCTCATGATACCTACTGATTCATCAAGGAGCTATAGCAGGATCCACATGTCACTTACTAAGTCCAATGCAGTCCTCAGATGAAAAGGTTCAAACATAAACATTCGTAATAAAAGTAGCATAAGAATTGTTAAAAATTTAACAATAAACCATCAATGGTATAAAAATAAAAAATCTACAGTCAATCATGCCGCAAAACATTCAACATAATATGGAATATTTTATCATAATAAATCAACTTCCAATAAGTGTAAAATCCATCAAAGGATGTTGACTTAGATGATATCAAAACTGTTTGAGAGAGATATCAATTTATATTTTGTAATCATATAAAAGTCATGTAATTATAAAATAAAAAATTTATATTTAAAATATTCTTATAAGATTATAAGGGAATATTTTACATTGTTATAATGGAAAAAATAGCTGCACTCTCCATATAAGTTAAAAAAACATTCTTTCCATAATTCCTCAAAAAGGTCATAAAGTACCTTATTTGGAATAATACAGAATTATTTCATTCAAATTGTTTTTAAAAAAATTCCAAAAAATGGTATAAATGACTTTAAACCATATTATAAAAAATAGTAAAAATGTTTTGAAATACATTTTTATGAAACAATGATGTTGATGATAAAGAAGTCATAGTAGATTCGTATGTAAAAACAACATAGAATAATGAATAGATTGTCGAATTAAACCTTACATTTTACTTTTCCTTGATTGAGGTTACGTTAACCACCTGTAAAATAGTAAAATCATTGTTATTAAATTATTCAAGAACAACATAAATAAATATAAAATCATATACGATCTTCTAATATTTATTTGTTAATAATATTTCAGTAGTATCACTGTTACTGGTGTTAAATGATTTGTTTTCCATTATATTATAGGTTATGTAAGCCATTTTGTTATGGATATAATGTATTTTATTCATATAGAGAATCAAATTAAGTTCTTAAACATTATTTTTAATCATAAAATTAAAATTATTCTTAAATGGTTATGAGAGGGAATGAATTTCATCGTGTTCGTGGAGATGGTAATCCATACATACGAACGAGAGACCACAAAATTATATTGATAGTGAAATCATATATAATTGGATGGTATATCATATATAAAGAATAATTAACATGTTATATTTATTATTTACATCAGTTATACTCATTATTATACCCATTAAAATAATGAAATGTTTGAATAACAAACTACACCATGACGTGGAGACGGTAAGCCGTACGTACGAATATATGGTGACTTTTCATTAATAAGATGGATATAATAATGATTATGGTTGAAAAATATATATAATAAAAAAACAGTATGTATAATGTACTTGAGATATTATTTTGGTATGGAAAAAACATTGAAAGAGGAAGTGGAAGAAGAAAAAACATTGAAAGAGGTGGAGAAATTATTATCTCTTTTTCAGGTGTTTCATTTTATACATAGGTTAGCTGTATGATCAATGTAAGGCCACTCTATATATGTGACGGTAGTTGGGAGAAACTTTTAGTATGGTTTGGTCGAGTAAAATGGCTTTGGAGGTGTGATTTTGATAGAAGGAGATGTACCCTTTTATAAGAGAGGTGAGGGTCACTTTAAAAAAATTTAGAATATTAGTTTATTATTCAATTATATTCCATTTATATTGCCTCAAAAAGGATTTATTTAGAGGATAATGTGGTTATGGATCTAAAAACTCTCAACCAATAGGTTTTGGAAAGGTTTAGGTCACCATATTAACCTTATCTTTTAGATTTAACTCTTAGTTGAATAGTTTAACTTTTACCATGTATTCTTGTATTATTATATTAAATGGTTAATAAACATACTATAAAAATAAAAGAGAACACCAAGTGGTTGATTATTGATATATATAACCGTATCTAAGTCCTTTTTATGATCCTAATATTTTTAGAAATATTATATCAATCAATAATATGGTATTTGTTTTCAAAACTCATTTATGTCAACGTTTACAGTATTTGGTATTTAGTTTTCATGAAAATCAGAAAAACAATATCACTTCTAAAAATATTTATTTAATCAACACTAACATGTAATATTTATATATAAAATTATTGAAATTTATCAAAAGTTTCAATTTACATTTATTTGGATATTCATAATATCAATTATTTTAATCGTTCATTAATAAGGTAATTACTGCATCATAATTATATCATAAATGAATTTAATTATTTAATGTCTAAAAATTATAAATAAAATCTCATATTGTAAGAAATTTTATTATATTTATATTAAATATTTATAGTCAAATATATATTATGTATAACCCTATATTAAAAATGGTTTTGTTATGAAACTTTGAATTTAACTATTTTAACTATTCTTTAAATAAAATAATAATAAATGTTCTAATATAATCAAAATAGACCAAAACTATCATTTTTTATTCCTAATGTAGATTTTTTTCGAAAATAAGTTATCCAATAGAATTAGGAAAAGTTTTAGGCTAATTATAATATAATATTTTACCTTTTATTACCCTATTAAATTTTGACTATGGTAAATAAAAGTCAAAAGTTACTAATTAAAAAAATTATATTCTTCTTATTAAACCACATTTTACATACTGATGTCAACCATGTCTCTCTGATTTTTAAAATTAAATTCATAGAAGTGGTAAAATTATGTTTTATGCAAATTTTCAAATTCACCTAGAAGGTGGGTAAGAGACATTAAAATGTTTAATAAAATTTTATATATCTATTTTTATTATAAAATGGATGCAACGAATTAAATTGAAAATATATAGGTATTATATATCTATTTTCAACTAAAATAAATTTAAATAAAATAAATAATTATTTAAACAAAAAATGCAGATTTAAACATTAATGCATTGTTTTCACTATTCATTTAAAATTGAATGTATTCAGAAAAATACCAAAAATTCACCCTAAGATAATTTTGATATTATGAATTCAAAAATGAAGTCCTTTTTGAAAAATAATACTTATAAAATTCCAAAAAGTATTTATTATTAATCTTAATGGCTAGTTTGATTGGATATGGTGTTTTAGAACTCAAAGCTCTGTACAACACAAGCTATTGTATTATTAAAAGAGAAGCATACCATAGTAGCTTGGAGTGTTACAGATTTAATACAAAACTATACAAAATTTTGAACTAATGGAATTACCTAAAAGAGTGAATAATATTTAGAAATAAATTTGTATATCAATGGGATAAGAAAATTAATTATCTTAAAGGAGTTATAGACTCACCACTTGGATTGCACGAATTATAATATAGACTGATTTGGAAAAATAATTATGTATATTCACCCATGGAAAATGGGATTTTGGAGGGCACATGCGTAATGTTGTTGGGCCAGTATGTGGATGAAAAATAGGGTGATACTCATTTATGGATGGAGGGGAAATGTATTAATTTGTTTCCATTAAATGACACTTTAGGTTAGGCCACATGGATAGAAAAACTAGGTTCCAACCATGTGGGACTCACTACCCATGGACAACTCTACCAAATGGTTTTATAACATTATTTACCAAATAGTGCTTAAAAATGTAGTGATATTGTTCTAAGAACTCTTATCCCCCTCGGTTGTAGTGCATGGTTAAGAAAACCATGTGACAACCATTCCAACTCTTCTTAACCTCTACAAAATATCTATATGGTTTCTTGGGACTCCTAACATTGTTAAAAACATTCTCCATTAATAAACCATCTTTCAGAGTTGCTTCATTTGGTTAGTACTGATTATGAACCAACCATGTTCCCTAAGATGTCTCTCATGAAAATAATATTTTGATTAATGAATTTTCAAAAACCAATATAAGATTATAAGAAACCTGATGAGACTTAAGTTATATCCTTGAAATACACATTAAGTTGTTATAACTCTCATAATTCCATTCTAAACCTTTGACTGATATTACTCCCCAATCCAAATGATTTACTCAAAACCCATTGAATTTTTTCCCTCTTCCAAAACACGGGATCTTACAACCTCCCCACCTAAGAACATCTCCACCCTAAGAATCATTGATAGAATATTAAAACCCCACCCAAACCTCTTGGTTTGTGAACACTAGTCAAATGGATGCGTTTCATTTCAAACTATACAACACTCCTCCAATTGTCTCTTTAAACTCCAGGTGAAAAAGCCCTTAATTAGCAATACAATAATTGAAAACACTTCTGAATATCCAGATATTAGTTATTTGATCCCTTCTAACCAAAGACAAGATCACATCATCATATCATTTTTCAACCAGATTATGGTCCTCTCCACCATATGTTTTTTAAATTGAATGACCAATTCTAGTAGACGGTGTTACCACCATCATAATTCCTAATGAGGAACTCCATTATTATCCTAAAAAAATCCTAAATAATTTATTAATTTTAAATAATTGTCTAATTCCAATCAATAAATTTATCATGGTTTCCCAAGAGTTTCCCTGAAAAATTGTTTTCGACCGTTAAGAAAACACTTATATCATCCCTACTCCGTGGGAAATGAAGTTACTCACCAAAAAAATTTCACTACTTGATGAATCTATAGTCCAAAATCCTATAACTAACTAGTTATAAAATTTATAGCTTTAACTTCCATCCAATCATATAAACCTACATCTGAATTATTTGTCCCATGGAGTTAAGAAATCAATCTCTACATGCTCACCAAATCCCATAACCGACTTTTGGTGACATATAATGGATAATCGATACTTATCAATTTCTTTTACAATAAAAACCATGAATATATATTCATTTCTAATCCATCGCCATTGAATCTTCACATGATAACCTTAGCATTTCTCCCACACTCAGACTCCACCCAAACCAGTGCACAATTATATACTGATAATTTTTTGAGAATATAACAATACATTGTTCAATTAATATATACTTATACTAGATAAAAAAATCAACACATAACTAGTTTCAAGGTATCATGACCCTTCTCAATATATAGTCTTTTACCAACAATCAATGTCCCACATCCCAGCTTAGGATCATCCTTGTAATCATACAACCAAAATATATTTCTAATCACAATATCCCATTCCCCATCCATTCCTAGACCTAATAAATTTTATTTATAAGAAACCTCATATCCATGAGCTCAATTAGAAATAGCACCATTCTCATGAATCCAATTCTAGATAATGGTTCCCATGGAATTCAATAAGTTTCAACATATATTAAGGGACACTATCTTCAAAATACCAATGGTGTACTACCTACAATTTGGATTATCTTAAAGTAATCCTCGAGGTTGACTGGATATAATTACGTTCGTCTAAGAATAAATGATATTTAGACATCTTGAGACAATGAAGTTTTCCCCTTAGAGTACTCTTAATGACCTCAAGATACAAAGGATGATTTTTCCTAATCTAATAGTATTATAATATTCCATTGATAAATTTTTATTACTATTCCCAAGCCCCACTGATAGAAAAACCTAGATATACTCTCCATAAATAACCCATAATACCACTTATCTCGAGAATGAGTTTAATGGTCTACCTATGGGTCAACCATCTCCTAAAACTCATTTTATTTCTAATTTATTCATCATCACCAGTAATATCCTTCAATTAAGCTTAAAAAATGGGTCGACATGCCTAACACCACAATAATTTAATCCATTGATCCTCTACCCAGACCAAGACTCTAACCAATGATAATTATCAACTAGTTTTCATGCATATCATTCATGAACTAAAAATTACAAACATGGTATGTGTACATCACATACAACCCAATTCAAGACTGTCGCATGCCCCAATCAGTTATTCATCAACAAGGCAAAGATGATCATGCAACAGGGAAAAACAATTTTTAAATTTTTGGGAGATCTCTAGTAACTCCAATTCAAAATTATATATATAATTGTTCGGTGATTTATCAAATTAATACCCACCTCATTTAGTATTTTTAGAAATAAAAGAGTCATCTATACGTTCATGGGTCAAATGGCCTCAGAAAGAAAATAGTCATAACCATCAACTCCAATCTCAATACAAAATCCCCTAAGAGTTTCTGTGATAACAACATGAATCACTATTCCAATATCAAAAAATTTAATCACCATTCATGCGTCATTCTCATAACAAGTTCACAACTAAACTTATGCTTCTATGGTATATGTAAACCAGTGTAAAAATCTATAATAGGTTTCTAATAATCTTTTGAACTATTGAATCATTATGTTTTGAGCCAAAACTAAGTGGAACTAAGTCTCAAAACTATATCTACCAATCATGTCTCAATATAGGGACACTAGTTTGTCTACTTATCCCAAAACACCAATCACACAAGAATCACATGCAAAAAAGAGACTTCTCTTACATGAAATATAAGGAACCTATAAAATATATCTGAGGGAGTTAATATAAAGGGAATATAAAAAGAGACTCAATTCACAAGAGAAAATACATTTCTACATTTGAGTAATGACATCACCTTCCATGGATCTACCTACCGTGCCCTAATTCACTATGAGAATCTTTATAGGAGATTTCTCCCTAGAAGTTCAAAATGACAATGTAAAAAATATAAAGAGTTGTAAATATCTTTGAATCTGTGTATGTTAATAATCCCTTGATTTTCAACATACCAGACCAACACCCACCTCTTGGGTGTTTATTTTAACCAACTAAGTGTTGCAATAATGGGTTCCCTAGACCAAACTATGCAGAACTATTGATTTCCATATCACATGTATAGTTTGTTATACATTATGTATTTTTAACATTGCATTTTAGATATTTCTATTCCCACTTTTTAATGTCAATTTATATAGATCAATTGTCGTATAAAAGCGTTATAGTAAATATAAGGCAATAATGAGAACCTTAAGATACAATGACATTAATATTCAAAAAAGTCATATAGTCAAGATACATCATAATAACTGGATACAGTTGATGTTTGAATACAAGGAGTGGGGGTCTCATAAGCATTGGGACTTCTTCCAAAGATGATCGTAGTTGGTGATCTATAGTAGCGAGATCATGGGGAAAAACCCATCAATAGTAACACCACTTGTTTTTATTATCATTGGTTATTACTATCTACAAATATGTATATTTGTCTCCTAAATTGAAAAAATTATCAATGTATTCCATTTGACTTTGTACTTTGATGCATGGAAATAAATGATATAGAAATCGCGGTGAGGTATCCTATGTTGTGTGAATTATTGGTGGTATTACATTGGATGAATAATCAATAAATGATTTTTTTCTTCTGAATTTGATAATTTATATATTTTGGTCCTTTTTTAGTAAGATGGTATTATATTTATAAAAACATTGACAAGTTAGTATAAAGTAAAACCCATTTAGATAAGTCAACACATAATAATGTAACAAAAGAGATGTTTACACAAGTGTGCATCCTACGTTGAGGTATATATAATGACACATAGATTAAGTTACGTAGTTCGTATTCGTAGGATGATAGTTTTTTATGAGTATATTTATATCATTGTGGGCCTTGATGGATTTCTATACTTTTCTCATGGTGTGTGGATTTTATTCACGACTATTTAGATATGGTCCTAGAAGGTTACACACAATTGTGTAGTCTAGAAGTCACCCTACTTAGTTGTATTGGTATACATGACATTGTTGGACCCACTATAGGGTCCGAGTGTTGTCCAAGTTTTTTATCACTGATAAATAAATAAATTCATATTATTCATGAAATGAATTATTACTATCGAATTTATTTATTAAATTAATTTACATTTTATGTTAATAAGATGAATAATATGAATCGAATGAATATTATTATAATATTCTAGGTTCATTTAATATTAAGTGGGAAGGAAAATTCGGGTTAATGAATTGGGTTTTTATCACACAATATATTTAATATATATTAAAATTATGTTATATAATAACAAATAATAATTATGTGGTCTAGTTCTATATAATAATTTATTTAGTGTATTTTAAATAAAAAAGGGTTGCGTACCCCATCCAGGTATTTACATCATCCACTATAAATATGTGGAGAGAGGCTCTCGATATGTACTATTCATTGAGAATATTTTAGTGACTCTCTATACTCATGATTACTAGAGAGGGAAGATCTCAATCCAGATGTTTAGATTGAGATCTCTCTCACGAATCAAAGGCACATCGACCCAATGATCTTCGGTGCATCGAATGCATCGTCAGATCTCTATGATAACACCCTGAATTTGACAATCGACACTCCCATGGATTTTTGAAGCATGTTTTGATGATCTACAGGGATTCCATTATGGATCCTTCATGAAACGGTCACTGACGATGATTTTCTATCGAGCTTGAATTCAGATCTAAACAAATATTTTTTGTTTTTATGTTTTTTCCCTATTTAGTTTATGTGAGATCCTCAAAACGTACTAGGGATCATATTTTAAGTGATGACAAGTTCTGTCATCCTGATGATGAAAATTTTAAAATCCACAGCTCACTTTCTTTCACTGCTTTCCCCAGTACCCTCTCTTATTTTCCTTTTATACTCTAATAGTCAATGAATGACACATGAATTTCCATGAAAGAAGGTTCAAAATTATACCGGCTTTCTATCTTAATGGGAGATTCGACAACTAGGAAAGCATATCAAAATATCCAAATTTATTAAATTTTAAACTAGTCGACGATATTAATTTCATTAGGCTAATCCTCATATCCAATAGTTCCAATAAAATTGTGTTAGTTCACTAAAACCTACAAGAGATTTCCACATTCCCATTCAATGTAACATCTCAATATAACATTAAAAATGAAACCTACAAAATAGTCATTTATTATCATCACTATGAAAATGATTTATTTAATCCATTACATCAACAAATAATTATTATAATCATTTATAGAGGTTCTAATATACAAAATTTAATGGAAAATTTATAAATTAAAATGTTTATGAACTATAATTGAGACATTATTTAGTTGATGTCTAATAAAACTATAGGAAAATTATCCCACAATTTATCTTCACAAATTTATTTATATAGAAGTTATCATAATTGGATTAGTTAATGAATATTTAACTCATAATCTATACAGGAAAACACCAATTAGTTTATTAAAGGAATTTTAAAAAACTATTTTCTTATATTAGTATGTTCGAAAAGTTATTAAGGATACTTTAGTGCTAAATGGGATCAATTACAAGAGATACCACCATTTATTTATATGAAACACCATAGATGTGGCTTATAACTATTTATATAACCATCCATACCTTTTATAGGCAAACCAAAAAGGTGTTAAGTACTAGGGTGTAGAAAAGATAGTTTAAACCTACGAAGGTCCTATAATTACCAAAAAAAATTAATTTATATAGGTAGTCATTTCGAAATTATAGTGTCAACGATTTATAAATTACAATTGTAATACCATTTAAGTGAAATAATTAATATTTAATGTTACCAATGTTTTGAAGTACCCTCAATGTTGTAATCTCATAGGAAGATGATGTTAAAACTCACCTACACGGGCCAAGTAAAGCATATAAGGATTCAATTATACAGGTCATTATTCTTGTGTTATAGAGGTACATGGATTTCAAAGTTCCAATTGAATCAACTTAGGTGACATCCATAAGTGATGACATTAAATAATTTTGGAAAATTAACCTCTATTTAAAATAAGGATTCCACATATTTAAACTAATTACGTAATTCTGAAAAATTTCATTTTATAAATAAATTTCAGGCTAATTAAAAATTTTTCATCATCAAGATTTATGTGAAAACACCATTTAGGTTTATGTAGACACAGGTTTTCTCTAACCATAATTCTTAAAAATAATATGAAATGTTATCATATAAGTAGAAAATATCAATATACTAGGAAGTAATTCAAAAAATCATTGTATAAAGATAAGAGTTATATATAATTACACAATATTAGTATTCAAACTATCATGAAATATAATCACATAGTCATCACATATCGATAATGATTCTAATAGCTTGTGTATCATATGTGATGTAAATGAAATATAAATAAAACA
This sequence comes from Viscum album, assembly GCA_963277665.1. Lineage (NCBI taxonomy): Eukaryota > Viridiplantae > Streptophyta > Magnoliopsida > Santalales > Viscaceae > Viscum > Viscum album. The sequence goes on from OY728135.1 coordinate 1,002,668,427, forward strand.
TATCTATTCCTATACCTGGATAAAAGGTAAAGACCATAAATTTGTAACCAATGGGGACACCACTAAATTTAAACAAGGATGAATTATGATAAATTGTAATAATGAACATCATAAACAATAACAACTTACCTAGAAACATGAACTTTATTTCATATTTGGGTTATCAATTTCTAGAAAAAACTATTTACCATGTTTGAACACATTCCTAGTATCCTTTATAACTAATACAAACAGAAAGTCTTGTAAAAATAATTAAATCTCTGATAACACATTCTAATGTACTAACAGATCTCACTATATAAATAGTATTCGGACTGGTGGACCACATGGCTTTAAGAATGAATCCCCCTATGATAGAGTCTTCTAATGTATAGTTGGTATTGTGGGGAGAATATACAATATGGGTGAGTGGTAAACATATCAAAAGTAATAATATATGAAAGGCTAGAGAAGATAATAATAAAATATAAGAAATAATAAATAGAAAATCAATCCAGTTCCAAATAGTCGAACCATGCATGAATATGATATACGATAAATAATATATTTAGATTCATTCATAAAGGATAGAAAGATGAATGAATAAATAAATGACTATAAATAAAATAGGATTATAATGTAAAATCATAGTACCCAAATCCCATTTCATGTCTTAGTCTATAATGTATAAAATAAAGAAGAATATTTAAAGTCCTATCTTACAGTTATGATATCTATAGAGGTACCAATTGGTAGCCGAAACATGGTGTGAGTAAAACTAAAAAGGCTACCACAATGGATGTTTGGTGACAATACATTATAGAATATAAAATTTAACAGTGTTTAATTATTATAAATAAAATCAGTAGTAACATGGTATATAAATAAAAAAATTGAGCTCAGGTTACTCAGGGTGCACCTCGACAACCATACCTTCTTCGGTCAATTCTATAATGTCACTGGGAATTTTAAATTTTATATTAATTTACATAAGACCAATTATATATATGTAATATTTCTTTTTCCAATGACAATCGTAGAGGGATTTAAAATATATATAAGGTAACTATCCAGTGCATTTTACCAAAATAATGTTCTACTTAATGACACACAAGTTCTAGTAAATAATAAGGATCACCATATCCAACAATTTCTAATATATAATGGGGAGTACCATTTCCAATAATTTAAATAAATAAATATGGGGAGTACCACACACAATATCATAATCCAAAGGATAGTGGGGTATCATGTCCAATAATTTCCAACAAATAATGAGTAGTTCCAGCTCCATCAAATAAAAATAATCTATGGAAATTGTTGAATATAACACATCTTATCCACTAATAGTTATTTAAATTCAATATTCCTTATGATACCACATATGGAATTTTGTAACATAACCCATGTATTTCTCAAGGAATGCTATAATAAACAAGTAAGATGTATTTGAAAATTAATCAAAAACCATGATAAACCATCCATTTCAATTCCCAATTCAACATTTTTTTACTAATCAATTATAGGTTCCCAAAGGGCTGTGTGACACGAGAATACAATTCACACTTCATTTTATTGAACTATATATCTGTTTATTTATTCTTGGTTAGTAAGTGAAAATAATGACAAACCTCATGGGTAGTTTATATAAAAAATCATTGCACAAACATATGATTTTACATAAGAGGAGTGAGTATCTAAGTCATCCAACACTTCATTAATTTATATTGGCCATTAATTTCATAATTAATGAACCAAACAAACCCGTTGAGTTAATTTTTAAGAGTGAATAATAATTACTAGCAATGATCCAAACATAAAAAATGTTTTGGTCTTGGATGAGTTTATCAAGATACATCCATTTGGATGTCTTATATATAGAATAAATGTTATGATCTTGGTATTTAAAATTTTGTATTTCAATTTTAAGATAAACAAGTAGAATATTCTATTTATGGAAGCACAATAGAAATTTAAAAACAATGAACCATTAATGTAAAATAAACTACACCACCTACAAAATTCTTAATATTTCTTCCTTGTATAATATTGGCCTTTGATTTGATCCAAAATGAGTGAAAATTAAGAACCATATAAATAACCTAAAACTAGGGAACATATTCTTTAACAATGAAAGAATTTTTACGGGTGAATATAATAGAAAAAAGTAGCTTACAAGAGTTTTACACCCACCGTTAAGATTACTATAAATCTAATGTAATTCTATTTGGAAGAAGAATGAATAATATTCACCCATGGAAGAATGAATGAGGGGATAGTTTTCTTTGATCTATGATACATGAATTAAGAACAAAAATTAGATGAAATCCATTAAAATTTGGAGGGATTAAATGGAAATTTTACATCCTTTAATGAGGTTCACATTTAGGTTGCACAATATAGAATACCATGAAACATTCACGAGGTCCTCAATTTTAATGCACTACCAAACCATATAGTTTCCTAACACAGTTTAGATACTCACGGTGTGACTAAATTGTACTGCTATCCTAAGCACCCATATCTCTCACCAACCATAATTAAGAAAACAAAGCACCAAGCACATATCCCCTCTACACTGCTTTACCAAACTGTATTGTATTATGGAAAACCATGAATGATTATAAAAATTATTTCCCATTAAAAAATAATATTCCACATAGTCTTACTTCATGGTTAATCCAAAAAATTTAATAATGATGTTCCCAGGTTTTATCCAATGAAAACATGCTTTAGAATCCCCAATATCCCCAAAATCATATTATATTTCAAGAAACATCTAAGGCCATAAAACCAATCCATGACCAAAACATTAATGTTTTGAGAATCTGAAAATTACTTTCAAAATTTTAATTATAGATTTGGACCATCTACTAAATGAAAAACTCACATCCCATTGAAATTTTCGCCCCATTCCAAATATGATATCTTATATTAGACCTAACTAAAGATTAATACTTTCACTTTTAACTGATTTATTTATAAAGATAATTTTAGAATCATTTATAGTATCAAATAAATTCTTAAAATATAACAATTATAATAACCAGTATCATATTTCATGATAAACATATTATTAAAATATATAAAATCAACATGATAAATAAATACTGTTTTATTCAAATATTACCAATTTTATTCTTGGAATGAAAATTTAAAGAGAAAATAGAGGCATGAGTAAATGGTAGAAATAAAAAAAAATTATCATTGTAATTAGTTAAATTATATTGTAGCACCCCAATAAATTAAAATATTTGAGTTTTAGAAATTAATTTATATCATTATTTATACAATAAGATAATCTTACACTACACACAACATTTAGTAAGCATGCATGACACACAAAGACGAGTTTTACCACCTTTTAATGATAAACCTATATTAAATAATATTTTTATAACTTTTATAAATACTAATGGTAAAAAAATTAACTTCTTTTTTGAATTAATAACATAAAAATACGTTTGGGATGGTTTTTTGGTATTTTTCAAAGATTTTTTATCTTTTAATGAATATTGATAAAATACTACATTTTAGCTAAAAACGTCCATTTCATTTAATATTTATCGATGTTAAATTTTATTTTAATTTTTTTGAAGTAAAAATATATAAATTATAAATTGATAATTAAAATTTATGTCTTCAGAAACACTTTTATGTTGAATTTAGATATAAATGCCTATCAATCATTTATACATTTTTACTTTAATAACTCATTTTCTCACCACTTCCGTGGGATTGGATTTAAGGTTAATTTTTTCCAATTCAATAATTTTAACTTTAAAAAATGGAAATACATGGTTTTAATCATTATAATATATATATCTAATAAGATAATCTTTTTTTGGACGGAAAATATTAGTGAAAGTGATTCAAATTAGTTATAGTTATTAAGGTAAAATTAACCATCACAAGGGACTAAACCTTAACCAAAAAGACCAAAATGACATAAAACATGTTAAATGGAAATTGGCTTCCCATATATATTAAATATCCAATATTTATTCTAATATTACGAGTTATTGGGACTCATGTTCATAAAAGTAGACCAATATGATAAGTTAAGTAATAAAAAAGGGAAAAAGGAACCTATCTTACATTAATCATTTATAAATATTTAGATAATGAAGAAATCTACAAAGTTTCAATTATGAAAATTGTTTTGAAAGATCAATATGTTTTTTTAACATTTTAAGTTTTTTATAATTTTTAGATAATATATAGTTAAATTAAACTGTTAACAATCCCAAACACATGGATTATTTTGTTAATAATTAAATAAGAAGAATTATTTTAAAAACATTAAATGATATGTAAATTAAATGAAATGTTGTGTTTAATTAATTTTCAAAAAAATATTTCTTATTACATATATTTATAATTATAATATTTGAATTATAATATTTTATTTATATTTTATATCTTAAAATTAATTAAATAGTGTCAAAATTGACATTAAGGTTATTTTACAACAAATGACAATTTATTTAATGATTTAAAATTAATAAAAATCATATCTTTTGAAAATATATTTTTGAGTGTAAATAAATAAAAAATATGGTTCATTAATGGCTCAATTTATCCATTATAATTTGTATATTGACTCATAGATAGTATAAATATTATTAGCATGGACCATGTTAATGTACAATTTTTGTGCATTACATGCGTTAGGTATAAAATTAATATTCAAAACACATGGGATATTTATTTTTTAAATTATATATAATAAAAATAATATAGTGGGTCTATATTTTATTATCAATAAAACCATAATTTATTCTTTGTGGTTATTTTACGTGGGTTATAAAACAAGTTACTTTAATGAAAACCAAAATAATAAAATTAAGGAAACATTGAAACAAAATTTTAAAAAAAGACGTCATTTTCTATTGTTTAGGTTTTTGTAGACCATAATTCCCATTTAATAAATTATGTTTCCATCTTGGAAGAACATTAGTTATGGGAGACCTCCCAATAATGTATACCATTTGGTATTTACAAGAATTACACTCATCCTCCACTATAAAATGCCACATACCCTCCAACTTATTGACCCATTAAATATTTTTTATCACCCAATATCTACTAAAATAATTTCAAAAGATCCCTACACTCATTTTAGAATCTGCCCATTATGAATAAAGAATACTATGGATTACCATTGGTTCATCCCAATAGTAGTTACCCAATTAAGAGGTAACATTTTCCAACGATCACTTTTTTACATTTACTTCTCCACCCCTACCATTATTTTTATATAATTATTATACCATAAAAAAGTATCCTAAATATTGAGATATTTTTTAATATAAGGGGTATACCTAAAAGTACATAGAATTACATCTAATGGGTAACTAACTTACCATTTGTGTACAACAAACAACTTCCTCACAAATTGATGATTGTTCTTTTTTTCATTACCACCTTCAATAGTAGAGAATTTTGATGGAAATACTGTTATTATATGATATTTAATATATTTATAATATCTTAATGATTCTATAATTATTTTATAACACATAACTCTATGTAATCCATTTTTAGGAATATGATAATATCATTTGTGGATGCGTGGAATTCCGCCTCATCAAAACAATGTGATTTGTTCACGCTACACATAGACGACATTAAAGATGTTTTTAATTGAATATTGGTGATAAAATTGAAATATATATTATATTTAAATCCTAAATAATTTTTTGGAAATATAATATATCATTTTCTTTCTACCATTTTCACATATGAAAACAGTGTTAATGTCATTCATGGACGTGTGGGCGACCACCTCCTGGACATGATGTGAATCATTTTAGACCACCAGAATTATATTTATAAGTATATATGACTAAAACAAATAGTAATAATGATAAAATAATAATTACAGAAATATATAATGTTACTTACCTTATTTCCATAACGATCATTGAAAAATGGGAACATTGCTCTTCAATGCATACGACCTACGGTCTCCATGATTGTAATATTGGGTTGTTTTTCATAATCATTATCCAAAATTTGTTTTAGAAGTATAAATTAAGTATAAATATGATTATTATTTCATGATTATTATTCATAATATGTTTATATAATTTCCCATTTGACTATAGTATACTTACCAACGATGTTTTTGACACATGAACCAAATTTCCTCGAAAAAACAACTAACATAAAATTAATTGTTTATATTATTTAATAAAATATTTCAATAAATGAATTAAAGGTAAAAATTATTTTTGTAGAAAAAATAAAAATGTTAATAATATACATATGTTAATTTTTACAGTATATAAATACACATGTTACAAGTCAGAATCTAGAGAAGGGTTTTCATCTGAATTTACATTCTATTGAGACCTGATATTATAATAAAATTCACTTATATAAGGTTTATATACATTCCTTTGAAATTATGTAGCATGAATCTCATAATTAAGATGATAATATATGTTTAATTTAATGTTATTCTTTATTGGGGATTATTATTCAAATGTTTCAAAATTTAATGATACACAATAAAATGATAAAAGATTATTTTCCTCCATAATGTTTTAATGATAATTCAATGGAATTTCTATTCATCAACATCAAAAACCCTTATTGTTACATATACTTCACTGAGGAAATATTGATAAATCTTTAATATTTATTCAATAAGAATTTTAATTAAAAAATATTTTTTATTAATTGAATCTATTATTCAAAATGAGGAATGATTTGGATAGGCAGTGATAGGTGGGGCTCTAAAATTGTATAAACCCTAAATACATCATCATATTCTTATGTGAAAAATAATTTTTCCAAATCAAACATGTTTCTAAATGTAGTTTTAAAACATATTTTTGGAGTTCATGATTGTATAGATTTTCATTTTCCTCATACATGAAATCTAATAATTATGCATTTAATTCATAGATATTTATGTTATTATTATTATTATTCATGAGATATTAATATTATAAAATCTATAGATTTATTTAATTCTCAATTTATTTATTAAATGGCATGTTGTTTTATTTTACGCCTTTACATATTGATTATGCCATATCTAGTTATTTTATCGGTATGTGTTAAAATTATTTTACATTCCATGTTGATCTATTTTCATCGAGTAATTACTTATTCTACATTACTGGGCCTTACTGGGAATTTAATTTCAGCCTTATTATGTTTAATTTCCCCAGGTTATAAAGAGGAATCCGTAGAATGAGTTTCAAGGATGATGAGTTTTTTTACTTATGTTTTTCATTATTTTATTTTCTCAATGTATTATGGGTACCATATATGTAATTTTTCAATCCAATAATGATATTCTGTTTAGTCCATTGTGATTTGATTCATTGAAATCAAGTCAATGTAATAAAATAATACAATGACATTGTGATTATGGGGCAGGACGTTATAAGTGGTATCAAATTTTTTTTGTTAATAGTATTGAAAACTAGATTTATAAAAAGTAGATCAGAGAATATAACCCTAAATAGAATTTAAGGATAATTATAGGAGAACATTGTTGAATTTTGGTAAGGTTGAGATTATGTGGGTATTCACAGAAATACATCCCTATATAGAAACTAAAAATGGACGTGGTTTTTTAATAAATTTACCTAGGGGTAAAAACAGTGTCATGTTAAATCATTCTTGACTCGACATATCTTGGTACAAAAAAATGTTCCTTAATACAAACAATGTTTGACACTCCCAGGGGATTCACACCAGATAATTCCAGTTTTATTTACAAATCATTATGAATTATTAAAATTTAAAGATATCCCCATCGAAATAATGTTTATTATAATTTTATTAGCTACGTATAAATTTTTCAATTTATTTTAAGTATTACTAAAAATTTAGAATTATAAAAAGATCAAAATTTTATGAACTAATATAGTATGTGCTGTTGTTTAGAAATGGAACCTAGAAGAAAGAATGGTAACAATACTAATGGAAAATGTAGAAAGTTTCCTATTGAGAAATCAGATATAGATGGTATTTAAACTGATAAGGTAATGGATATATTAGGGAAACATAATATGGTTATGAAAAATAAACTTTCCCAGATGGAGAAACATGTTCTATAGTGAGATAATACTCTATTGGATCACTTTTTTGTGATAGAGGCCCCCATTATTTATTGGGAATACTGATCTAATTGAATTTAATAAACTTATTTTGTCATTAGAGAAGATATTTATGGAATTGTGATGCGGTCAAAAGGATAAGGTTTAAATTTAGTCATATTTTCTTCAAGGTGATATTTATCAATGGTAGTCCTTAGTCCAGAATACTAGGGAGGAAGAAGAAATAAAAATCATGGAATTAATTAATTGTAAGGGAAAATTATTTGATATATAATTCCCTCATTGTCAATAAATTAAGTTGAAGAATAAGTACCTTAGCATAAAAAAATCATGAGGAATGTATAGAATATTATAAATCTACCAATACTAGTTTATTTAGGTATGCTAAAGATTATATATACGACACAAAGCGCATAATCGAGCACTTATTTGAAGGTATTAATCTAAATACTATGGGGAACTAATTTTTAGTATTTTTCTTTATAAAAATTAATAGTTTTATTTATCATCATAAAATAGAAACAATCTAATTTGTTCAATATATTTAATGGGAATCAAAATAAGAAGAGGTCATATGAACACTATAAAAAGGGAATGAGTCAAATATGAATGGAATGAAAAATTTTCCTACACGTGAAAACTATATAACGATTCACTCATGGAAATTATTGGAAGGATTGAGTGTTTGTTATAAGTAAAGATAATAGGGTTATCAGGAAAAAGAATGAAATGGAATGAAGGAAAATGTTACAATTCATTGTTACAACTGCATGTATATGGGGAACTATGAAAATGAATAATAAAACCATTAATGTAATATAACTCACAAGACGGTAAGGGATCAAGGCCAAGCATATGTTATTATGAAAATCAAAGTGGAACGATTAATGTGATTCTATATTTGGATATAAAAAATATGTTTTAAATTTATTTTATTAATGCTGTTATAATTATATAATTATGAATAATATAAGGATTCTACTATAATAATTTTTCATATTGGATAAAAAACATTTTTATATCGGTACTAATAATTAATAAAAGTGATTCAGTAGCACGTTATCCTTATTGGGAAATACATGGTTTAGGGAAAGATAATATATAATATATTACTAATGCTAAGAAAAGTTTTTTGAATAATGAAGTGGTTGATTTGGAGATGTTATGACTACCTTGGAATTGATTAATGATTTATTTGTAAAGTCATTTATACTATCATTGGTGGAGTTTAGAGTACTTTTGTATTTATATAATATATCAAATAAAATTTTTTTACTTAAGGAAAAAAGGATGAATTCATGTTCCCAATAATTTATTATGTTAATTCATGATATAACTGTATTTCAGGAGAATTCATGATGAAGGTGTTAACTTGTTCAGAATGTGATAATTAAGTGATACTTAATATTGATAGAAGGATGACTATACGTTGAATAGAAATTATTATTTTTATTGGATGAATGAAAATGGAATCAATATTGGGGTAATGATCATGGGGGCATAAAAGTGTGAATACCAAGAGCATCTCGAATAACAATATCAACACCACGTGGGGAAAGGGAACCGATAGTATAAAACTGTATAAAATTCACCTCATGGGAATTCATGTATTACATAATGTCAGATACATGATTACTGTCTCTGCACATGTAAAGAAGCTCAGTGCCATTGTTTAGGAAAAAAATTCATTAATGAATCATACTGATGACTGTCTAGGGAGTGGAAATGATCCCTTTAAAAGAAATATATATTATTTTATAACTAGTATCCAATATTTTCATTGAGATTTTTTTGAATGAAATCGCTCAATACCATGGAGTATTTTACATCCATCATCTCTAAGTGAGTCTTTATCCTTATAAAAATCACCAAAGTAGAAAATCAACAAACTACATGGGTTTTAAATAACTCCCCCCATTCATGCATCCACTATTGCATGATCCATAAATATTTAATATCAATCCAGGTGTAGGGGGAGTCCATTTTACCCAGTGACCCATTAAAGATAGTTTAATTGAAGGAGGAATAGTTCCTTGAGCCAAGAAACATCTTAGAGAGGGAACCTCATCTCAGTGGTTGAGAAGCTATGCAAGATATGCTATGAGACAATAATTATTCACCAATATATCCAGAGTGGATGAGTAGACTCCATAAATATAATACATATTTTATACATCCCATATACATAAGAAACCTAGTATGAGGATAATAGACCAATCCATTTTGTTGTGAAGATAAATTCCAACACCTTTGACCCAGTATAAAATAATATCCTCAACTGAAACCATACGCCTAAATAAATCAGGGGAAACATAGAGTTCCACCTAAACCTCAATCACCTGATCTCCATGGAAGAGAATTCATTGAAGATTAATCCTCTAGATCAATGTAATAGGAGGACTTGTAAGCCAGACGAATACCCTTTCCCATAATCACCACATTAATGGGTAACTAGTTGTTCTGAACTCTCTAGAAAATGAAATTTTATTTAGTTGGAATGAATTTTCACATGATATTTTCTCCCCAAAGGTAACTAATTTTATTAGAAATCATCAATCAATCATTTTCCTTGAAGGAGAATTTATCTAACCCACTGCCTTTGAAAAAAAATTATCATGATAGTCCTCCATAATAATTCCATTAAAAAGATTTTTGTAGTTTTGATTTTACATTTCTTTAAAGAAAGTGGCGTGGAAAGATTCTTTATTTAATGTCCAATCAATTCTATTGATTCCAAGTAATCCTAACTCATTTACCGCCAAATTTAAATTCCATAAATTGACCTCTCCACAACCAATAACCAAATGTGAATGTTGAAGAAAAACTGGTATATATCATCGAAGAGTTTTCCAAAGAGGAGAATGGTTCCAACAAGACTTACATAAAAAAATTAATTTTTTAATAGTGATAAAATTTATTTAGAGGGAATTTCATCAAAAAAATCCCATGATAAATTCGTTTAAGATAATGTACCACTTCCTGCACATTCCTCATACAGACACCGCCATGATACACTGGTTTGGAAATTGTAGCCCTGAAGCCAAATAACTCCTACCTTCCACTAGAAATCCCATGTAAAATATTAAGTTATGTTATCAATTTATTTTAGAATTTTTCTAGGATCCTTAAGGACCAAAAGTATGTGCATCACAATAAAGGTAAAACACAGTTGACTGGGGTGATCATCCCACCAAAGGAGAAAATATGTTCTTCTAATTTGTAATCTAATTGGTAATCTTATCAACCAAACATTCAAATTGTTTTATCTTTAACCTTCTAAAACCAAGGGGTGACCCCTTGTAATCCATAGGAAATTTATTCCTTATTATTCCTTAAATATAATCAATTATTAGTCTTTATGATCCTAGAATGAGGTTTGGAAGTACAAAAAACTTTTATCTTGGTTACTAATTTGGATACTCCATTTGGAGTAGTCCTCAATGATTTTTTTCTACCCCCTAATAGTATACGTTCTCCCATTAAGGAAGAAGACCAGTTAATTCAAAAATTAGGTGAGTAAATTTATTTAAGTGGGTCTTTAAATGAAAATGATTAACAGTTCCAAGTTTCATATTGGAAAAAATGAGTTTTCTTAGAGAATCCAGAATGAGGATGATGTTTTTAGGGTATAACAGGTCCCCTTTTCTTAGGTCCCTAACTAATTTTAGAAAATCCACATTGAATCACAAGGAAAAGGGTGGTGAAATAGGGGGAGATAAAACACTTGAAAATAAAATGAATGGACTATTCTGAGAACCCCATACATCTCAACACTCGAATGAAAATGTTCCACTTGAAGGGATAGTATTCCTTATACATATCTATTTTGATAAAAAAATTTAACCCACCAACTTCTCTTGGATATCTCCTATTATCTTTTGATCTATTACTATGACACCTTGGTTAGACATGAAATTAACAAAGCTTTGTATCTCTTTATAAATCTAGTTTTCAATATACATAGAGAGCCTTTTGTTGATAAAAAAATTTAGAACATTGTATGTGAAATTTGACATACTAATGGGAATATATTTCTTAAAGTAAAAATGATCTTTCAATTTGAAAATCATTACCACTTTGGAGGCATAAAAAACCCATGGTAGAGAAACACCATGAAAGAATTCTTGAATTAATTCAATTGGATCATATTTGATGATGTCCCATGAGGTCACATAAAAGGATCTACGAGATCTATCAGGACTAGGAGATCTCTCCTGATCGAGAGATTTAACTAAATTTTATATATAATTATCCTCTATAATAGATTCTATTACTTTATATAGCTGTTGTGAAATAATATTTGTAATTAAAGAGAAAATGTACAACTATCCTCGTAGATATCCATATTTCTTATATGGTATGGAGGGTCAAAGTAAGTTTTTTAATTAAGAAACAACCATACCAAAAATCACATAAGGGACTTTAGTAAAATATCCTTCCTCCAACTGAATATTCAAGGTTCCACCATGTCATTTTACATTCAATATTGCATGAAAAAAAATCATTTGATATGATTTCCATCTTTTATCCAAGTGTCCCCTTATAGTTTATGAAGAAATATTTCTTTTTCAAGAATCGTCTCATTAAACTATTTTTTATAGCATGGTAAGAAAAAGTGTCATCATTATAAGACTCTTCTAGAGTATTCACCATATAAAGAATCTCTATTTTTATTGTCTCCATGTTTTTGTTTGTTGAGGGAATAGAATTAGACTATTTTATAAGGTCCTTTTTCTATCTATGGATTTTATTAGGAAATCCAATCCAAATTGTACCATGTATCAACTAATTCTAGGAGTTATGTACCACCATGTTGTACTCATATAGGGTAAACCATAAATTAGAAAAATAGAAGCATAATTCACCATTTTGTCCATCATTTTTATTAATGGGTAACAAATAATTATTGGAAAGAGATTTAGTCATGTGAATAACTTTTATACTAGTCAATCAAGTAATGGATTTATGGTTTCAAACAAACCAATACATCTTACACCAAGTATGGTGATCTCCAATTTGGTTTCTGAACCAGGTGAACATATCACCAAAAATTTAGTGATCAAGGATACCCTTTTGGGTAGAATATAATGGGAAGGCCATTCTATAACATCATGAAAAAAAGATGATACCTTTATTCTCCAAGGAATCCATAGTATAATTAACATCCGTACACATGATCCAATATGAATTCCCTAGGTTGAAGGGTTAAATATCCCTCTATATATATTTCTTTTTCCTAAAATAAAACTTTTCATAAATAAATTATTTAAATATAAATGAATTTGTATCACTGACTATTACTAAGTTTCAGTGTTTAGAGAAATCCACATTCTTCACTAAGATGGTAGAATTATAGAAAATATAAATAAGGTGATTGATAGTCTCGCTATGCATAAAAATTAAATCCGATATCTCTAAAATAATCCCCCTTCATGGAGAAATTTTTATTACGTTATAAAATCTCAAAAGATGGACATTTTTATTAGAAACCTCAATAAAGAGGAATCTATTTTCAACCATTCTCACATGCCATGATAATTTAATATCATTACATAAATAATTGAAAATTTAAACTCCTAGAACTGTACCCATGTGATTAAAGCCTTCTATCATCCAAATTGAAATCTATTACCATATTCATTGATCTCATCCTAGTGAAAACACCATGTGAATGAATTGAAGGATCAAGTGGAATGAATGTTTCTTCTACAAACAATGGTGAGATATCACGAATAGAATAAGAAAAAATATTCAAAAGTGACATAACATCTTGCGCATTCAATAAGGCATTGTAGCTATTTGAAGTCAGTAATTGAGAGGTGGATGGGGAACCAGGGTGATTTCATTGGAGGGGATGGCATAGAGAGATAGAGTGATCCACATTTTTTCCTTTATATTTGGATCATGATGAATGATGAATGTGAATCATAGGATCGATGAACATCGGTGGAGAGGAAGGTTATGGGAAATATGACATGCTCAATTCAAGAAGAAACTAATTAAAAGGTGAAGGATATTTGATATATGTAGATATTGGAATGAAATCTGAAGGCAGATCCATGGTTTAGTCAATGGATTCACTAATCATTAATGATGTACAATTAGATGATTTATCATTCCATAGAACATGAGAAATATATTCATGATGGCGCCATAGATTTAGTTGATGAATATATCACTTACATGCGAATTTCTATTTGTTGTTGGACAGAAAATGTCTATAAAACTGACATGATAACTAATAGAACATCACCAAAATAAAAAAAGATGTGTTTTCTTCCATTCCACTGATCCTTCAATGTGATTACAAAGGTGTGTATTAGGAGTAGAGGAGAGATTCATGGCCACACAAATCTATTCCAATGAGGGGCCTAGAATGTGGAGGATATGATCATCCATGCTCAGGAACTCCCCCAGTGATTTCCCTATTTTCTCTAGAATAGAGTTATATTGAAATAGTAATGGAACCCCAGGGATTCTGATCCAAACCACCGAGATGGTGGATTCCAAGCCCTGATGAGCTTCCATCGACCACCAGATTAGCTAAAAATGAAGACGATTGATATATCGTGGGCTCAGGACCCAGGAATTGACCAAACCTTTTCATGAATCCAAGATAATACATAAGGATTTATTATTTATATCACATACAGTCACCTGATGTTTGAATCCATAGGAGCACACAAAATTGTGAGGTAAACCTAGATATGGTTTATAATGTCCAAATCGGGCCACTAGAGTCCAACTAAGAAGAGTTGAACCATCATTAAAATCTAAAGATGAAAGGATTGGGCTAGAACACCGTAAGTCGATCCCTAGAAAGGATAGTTTAACAAGATCCATAGAAAACGGTGGTATGTTTTTGAACTAGCACAATTATGATAAGGATATCTTTCAGAGAAGGACCAGGTGGAGGGTAGAGACCTAGCAGATGAGGATCAATTGGTTTAGTGGGGTGTCACCGATGAAATAGATGGAAATAAGGGAATATATTAGGGATGAGTTGACGGTGCTTGAACCATATAAGAGGATGAACACTATATAATGGTAAGTGAATTTTGAAATTATAGTGGAACTTTTAGCACATTCTCTAATGAGTGATATGTTTCCATATTGTTCTTATACATGATTATAGCTAATGATAAGTTCATTTTGGAAATTTAGTGACCTTTCTTACAATTTGTTTTATCATAACCTCTTTGAGAAGATAATAGTTTATGGAATGGTTTAATTATATCATTGGATTTTTTAGATATTTATATATTACTTCACTATTAAAAAAATATTATTCTAATAGATAAAGTAGGACAATTTAATGGAATAATCAAAGGAAAATAATATGTTTATAGAAACATATATTTAATTATATTCATATAAGCTGAAAAAACTATGAAACACAAGAAAAAATTTATTGAAATAAAAATATTATCTTATTAAATTAATATATTATGAATCAAATTGTAATTTAGATCATCTAAAATTTATGGTTTTGAGGGCATCAACTTTCCATTGATCAATTACATTCTTATGAAAAATATCTATATTTTTTTAAAATTTTTCTTCCATGTCAATATTTTCATTTCACACATATGTTCTCCTACATGGGACCCTAGTTATGTGACATTAATAATAGTATATCTATCATAAAAGTAATATGTGTAATTAAACCTATATATGATGTGGTGTTTTAGAATAATAATATTTTCAAATATCAGACCTTAGATTAATGATATCGAAATTAAATTCTAAGGAAGAAATTAAATTTAGATGACGAGAATGTAAGACCCCAATAATTTAAAATATTTTCCTTTTATAAATATTTAAATCTATTTATAAGATGCTTTATTCACAATGTTATGCTTATTCTACACACAATAATGAGTTAGCATGCTTAACCCAAAAAAATTAGTTTTTCTCCCGTTTAATTGAGAACCTATTTTAAAACATAATTTGGGGAATTTTATATTTAAAATTTAATTTAATTTTTTAAGTAAAAACATAAAAACAAGTTTAGGGTGATTTGTTTTATTTTTATGAGATATTCAATTTTTTTTGATGAATAATGAAAAATAACAAATTTTAGTTAAAAAAACAATTTCATTTAAATAATAATGAATCGTAAATTTTATTTTAGTGTTGTTTTTAATGTAAAAATAGTTCAATTATGTATATAATAAAACAATTATGTTCACTATAATCATTATTAAATTGATTTTATATATAAATACTTTTTGAAAATTTCAACGTTTTAATTTAAAAAACCATATTTCTCTTTATGTGTTCAAGATTTGATTTCAACTTAATTTTTCATCTTCTATGAATAGATTTTGGAAAAATTGACATACATAATTCTTATAGTCCATAATTAAAATTTAATCCATTATTTTTAATTTTTGAGGTATATGTGGTAAGGGAGACCTTCTATTAGAGTATATGTTTCTGTATTTTCAAGAATGCCACTCCACCTCACCATACAGCGATCACTTTTATTTCATTTACATCTCAACCGATTGAATTATTTTTATATCATTCATAAATAATAAAATAATTACCATAAATATACATATAATTATTTATTATATGTTTTCAATCTGTACTAACAACCACTTCCATATAATGGGTAATAAACTTACCATTCGTGTATATTTAACTACTACCTAGTGAAAAGATTAGTGTTAATTTTTCATTACCATATATCATGGTCAGAATTACATTAGAAACACTATTTTTATATGATATATATGATATTAATAACTTATTTATGATCTTTTAATTAATTTTTAACAAATATCTTTATACCCTCCATTTTTTTGGTAATACGATTGCATAAATTGTGGAAGTGTAGACCGCCACCAACTTAATGTGATGTGATTCATTCATGATATACATGGAATGTGTTAAAGTTGTTTCTAATTAAAAATATGTGAAATTAATTATATATATATAATATTATTTACATAATTACATTTCAATAAATATAATCTATCATTTTCTTTACTACCCTTTTGACGCACTAAAAAATTGATGTTATCATTCATAGACGTGCGGACTAACACCTCCTCGAGGTGATGTGAATTAGTTTACATGGAATAAATTATAAATAAAGTTATACATGATTAACTAAAATAGTTTTTATGATGTGATTATAATTCTAGAAAGGTATAATTTTACTTTCATTCTTTTCATACAGATCATTGGAAAATGGGAACGTTACTCATGGGTATGCATGACCTACCGTCTCCCGGATTGTAATTTTGGTACACTTTTCATAGCCATTTTTTATAATTGGATTTAAAAGTATAATTGATTTATAAATATGATAATTGATTCATTATTATTAATATTGATATGGTTATATAGTTTTCCCCTTTACAATATTCAACAAACCTATGTCGTTTTTGACAAATAAACCGAACGTGGTAAAAAACTCCCAGTGTAAAATTGTATATTTTAGTAATTCTATATAACATTGTGATAAGTTAGTTAAAAGTAATAATAAACTTGAAAAGTTTAATTAATCAATTAAATAATTAAACGAAGTTTATTATTCAGGAATATAAAGTCACACGTGACATGTTAGACTCAAGGTAAGAGATTTCTACTAAATTTACTTTCCATTGAGACTTATTTGATGGTATTCACCTCTTCACTTTTATATGGTGTATATATGTCCCTTTGAAATTTTATATCATGAATATATTTATTAACATAATATTTTATGTTTCATTTAATGTAATTCATTCACAAGTATTATTATTTGTTTGTTTCAATGTGGCGTGGGACACTTTAGATTATTTTATGATTATTTTCCTTAAGAATTTTTTAATGATATTTAAATGATATTTTCATACATCGATTGAAAAACCTCTTGTTGTTACTTATCATCCACTGAGGAAATATTTATAAATCCTAATTATTTATTCTATAGGAATATTTTATAATGTATATTGTTTTTTAGTTGAATCAATTATTCTATATGTGAAATTATTTAGACAGTCAGTGATAGGTGGAACCTATAAATTATTTATCCCCATGATGAATCAACATGTTCTCATGAGACAGATAATTTGGAAAAATAATATGAATATCTACCTGTTGTTTTAAGATTTAACGTTAATGTTTTTGATGATATATGTTTTTATATTCCTGAAACATGGGATCTAATAATTAAGAATTTTCACCCCAAATATATCCATCATTATTGTTATTATCCACAATACTCTCATATGATAAAATCTATTGATGCATTTAATGTTCAGTTTATTGATTAAATGGAATGTGTTTTAGTTTCTTACATTTCCATATTGATTATACAATATCTAGTAATTTTAAGGACATGTGTTATCATTTATTTATCTACCATGTTGTTATATTTTCATAAATTAATATTTTTTTCACTTCAATTACCCCTAATTAGAATTTGATCTCACCCTTATCATGTTTCCTTTTTCTTAGATATTAAGTGGAATCCATTGAATGAGTTTCATGGATTATGAGTTATTACTTATGTTATGATATATATTATTTTCCAAATGTATAATGGTATCAAATTTGAAATATGGGATTTCAAAACAGCTAAAATATTTGTTCTGTCTGGATTTTATTCCTTATAATCATTCAAACGTAATAAAATAATGCATTGGCTCAAGTTTTCTGGAGTTGGGGTATTGAAAATATAAACAATATACATGTAAAAATCAAGGTATAAAAAATTTAATGAGAAAAAAGGGACATGGTCAGCTGATAGATTCAAATTGGTTATATTAATGATAATATGTTACAATATATAAATGGAAAAAATGATCATTATTGTAAATAATTTGTACTAAAAATAATAATGGAATCTTAGGTAGGACATCAAAAAATGATTAAATAACTACCAAGGAAATAATCCAATAGAACTCAATCAAAGGTATCAATTATTGGTTCATATTAACCTAATCAACCCTTATATATATATATAAGAGAACACTATATATTTAATGTTGATGTTTTGGTAAAAAAACCTCATTTTTTCACAAGATAGTTTAAAATTTAAGAAGACATGCATTATTGAAAGAAATCACATATGTTTATATTAATCAATTCCTATCATTATGCGTGAACCATGTTAAAGGGTGAATCCCAAATGAGAACATTATGGGAATATTGGTCCCCGTTTCATTATACATTAGAAATAAAAATTCACTAGTCCTATATGCCACCTAAGTACACTATGCACCTGAAAACATGCGATTTCATATTAAAGAGAATCAAGTTGAATATTTATAAGTTAAACATCAATTAAAAATTTATTATGATCATGAAAAAAATAAAAATATTAAAAAGAAGATAACATACAAATGCCATATTGATATAAATTTATTAGGTCATTGAATCAAATACCCATATAAAACATGAATAAGAAGCACTAATACTATAGGAGCGCTACTAAATACATAAGGGTTAGAGACTAGAACCATGATTCAGGAAATAATTTTTTGGAAACATTTTACTAATACTATAAAAATAAATCATGGATGGCCTATATCATAAATCCTATATTTCTTGAATGTTATTAATATGTTTCAATAAAATAGAAAGAAACTAAATTGAAAAAATGAATGAATGTAATTTAATATAATACTAACATTCTATAAGGACTTATAAAGTCATCACACAAGAAGATCATCTAAAAAATATAAAATGAAAGTATATTCTTTAGTAAAACATGTGATAAAGGGATCATCTCAAAAAACTGTTTTTATGTATTACCATGCATAAACATTGGTAAAAAAAACATATCTATCTCAAATATAGGAAACCAATCCCGCACCCATAAAAACATGATAAAAAAATCAAGAATAGTGTATCTTGTATAAGGATACATGTCTATTTTTTAAGCACTCTAATGGGTGATAAATGTCTACAATGGTACCAATATTGTGTTTTATATTGAAAAATTGTGTATCTAACCACCAACTATTTCTCAATATAGTATTGATATAATATGGGTATACATAATATTTTATATACATTACAAACTTATATAAAAAATAGTTTATTAATTTTAAAATATTATGTAACGAAAATAATAGCGAACCAATATGAAAACCAATACACAACATAGCGAGTAAATTCCTATAAAAGGAGGATCCAGACATGCAAAACATAAATTAGTCTCTCAATAAAAAATCGTCATTAGTAATACAATAAAATCTTTTGAAAATTATTTCAAAATATTTATAATGTTGTATGCATATAATAAAAATAAAATAGTTTTAATGGAATCATGTATACTAGAGTATGATTAGTGCGAAATGTTTTTCATTTGGGGATATAAGTCTGTGTATAATAGTTTATATATAGAATTTAATCCCCTGAAATATGACTAATCTAAACATAAATAATTTGGTACTAGTATATAATTAATATAACAGATATTACTATAGAAGGGTAGCCTAGGAACCTCATTATAAAATTATATTGTATACGCCTTTCAATATGTAATTTTCATTACTTATTATTAATTAGTAATACTGGAATAAATAACATTGCATATACAAAAATGATAATTATAATTATATAATATAAAAATAATGATAAATATAAACATCTGGATCACTTAATGTAATTTCAAAAATAAAAATAAACAACATTCCGACATTAATAATGTAATTTTATACATGATACAAAGAAGAAAAAAATAATTGGAATCTTATAAATGCTAAACATACCAAATAATTAGACCATACAAGCATGGAATTTTGAAAAATGGATAATAAGAATTGAGAACATGATTGAATAGTACCAGAATATGGTGCAACAAGAAGGAATTGAAAAATAATCTAGTGTATGGCTAATGAAACCAGATAATTATAATCTACTCAATGTCACAAACTAACCGAGATACGTGGTATGACCTATAAAATTAAATGTGGGGTGTTATTGATTCCCAAATCCTAGAAAAATGTACATGGGCAACACAATATATGATTTTATGAATATTTTCCCTATATTAAAAAATATTAAACAAAAATATTCAACTTAAATTTTTAGCATGAATAATTCTCGTTCCTCATTATCTCATATTTAAAATAATTAATTTTCAAAATAGGAAAGTCCATGATAAGTTTTCAAATATAATGTAGGGGATTATCCATAAATAGAATCAATATATAAATATATAAATACATTAAATAAAAATGTATCAAATTCTAAAAATTACGTTACAAAATTGGGGAAAAGATGGTGTGGACAACATATTAAAGTAAAATATTGTGTTCAACCAACTAAAAGAAATTACACCCCACTATTATATTAGTCAAGGAATATATTGTCAGAATATATGCTCCATACCCCAATATTTATTTAATACACTCCAATTTCTAAAATATAATTCATATTATATAAATTGAGTACTGTAACACCCCAAGCTTCTACGGTACGTTTCCCTTTGAATAATGCGATAGCGTGTGTTGTACGCAACCTCGAGTTCTAACACACACCACAACTAATTAAACTAGCCGTTATGAATAGTAATACCTACTTTTTGAAATTATATATATTTTATATTTCAAAATTGACTTCATTTTTGGATTTGTAGTGTCAAATTTACCCTAAGGTGAAATTTTGGTACTTCTCGGATAACTTTCATATTTTGATGAATAGTGAAAATTACTAAATTTTAATTAAAAACAACTTTTTTAATCAAAATAATTAATAGTGATAAATTATGAATTTGAGTGGTTTTAAAGTATATTTAGAATATATTTTTACCATTTAATATAATGTTGGTCATTGGACATAATTTTACAATTAAACCGAACATAAACAAGTGTCAATCTTTTGATAGTTATTATCTCTTAAAAACACGCTTTTTGTTTTGACAGCGGGAATTAATTTTAAATTAATTTCTGCCACTACTGTGTTTTGAATTTAGGAAAATGGATTCCATATTTGGAATCAGGATTTTCAAATTGTGTAAATAGGTAACTTTTATTTTTAGACATTTTGAATAATTACTGCGGTAAATATTTTATTTACCATGGTTAAGGGTAAATCCGGTAAATAAGGGTTAAACAAATAATATTATAATAATACTAAATTACCCTAAAAACGTGTCTTAACCCTATTGGTTGATAGATGGTCGACCATGGACATCTTTGTGTCAATTTTGGGACCCCATGGATCCACTTGTAAGTGATAATGACACTTTATTTTAATTTAGTTAAAATGAATACAAAAATGACACAAGCATATATCTTTTAGAACAACAATTTTTACATAGGGTTATATATGTTGGATTTTAGATTATAAATATTCATTAGAAAGATAAAAAGATTTCCTACATAATGATATTTTATTTATAATTTTTAGACATTAAATAATGTATTTTATTTATGACACAATGATGATGCAGTAATTACTATAATAGTGAAAAATTAAAATAAATGATATTATAAATACCCAAATAAATATAATATGAAACTTTTAATGAATTAAACTAATTTTCTAGGCTAATATGATATATTAGTATTGATTTAATGGACTTTTTTAGAAGTAATGAATCTGTTATGAGTTTCACAAAAATCAACTATTGAATAGTGTCAAAATTGACATAAAAGAGTTCTTAAAACAAATATTATATTATTAATTGATATTAAATTCCTAAAAATCTAAGGTTCGGCCAAGAGACTTATATTATGATAGGTTAATCATTAATGGACCACTTGGGGGTCTCTTGGATGTATATAGTAAGTTTATTAACCATATTATATAAAAATACAAAGAGACATTGTAAAAGTGAAACTAATTAACTTAGAGTTATTACTTAAAGATAAGGTTAATATAAGTACCCAAACCTGTCTAAATTCTATTGGTTGAGTGGTTTTCGACTTATACCCACCTTAACCTTTGAATAATAAGCTTTGGAGCCATTAGAAACCGAATATGAATTTATTATAAATTAATATTTCTAGCTTTTCCAAAGGTGCCCCTCACCCCTCTTATAAAAGGGCACTCCTCCTTCTCATTTATTCACACCTTCAAAGCCTTTTGGTTCGGCCAAACTCTGCCCAAATAATCTCCCAACATCCCTCAATACAACCTAGAGGTCTTAGTTTGATCAGAAAGCCAACCTAAGGAGCCCTTTTGATCAAATCAAAAGGAAGAACCCGAAGAAGAGGTAATGATTTCACCACCCTTTTCTAAGTTCATTTCTTCTTCCACTTCTTCTTCCTTTGTTATTACCATTCTAAAATAATAACTCCAGTATCTCACATATACTGTGATGTTATTATAAGTATGGTACAACCATATTCAGTATTCTATCCACCCTTTGAATAACATGTCACCATACGTGCGTACGTACGGCTTACCGTCTCCACGTCGTGGTGTAATTGTTATTCAATATAATATTATTTGGATGGGTATAATAATGATGTGTAACTCATGTAAATAATAAATATAACATGTTAATGATTCTGTATATATGATATACCATTCATTTATATATTATTTTAATATCAAAAGAATGATATTGTCGCTCGTGCGTACGTACGGACTACCGTCTCCACGAACGCGATGAGATTCATTCTCCATCGTATCCATTCAAGTATAATTATCATTTTATGATTTAAAAATGATGTTTAAGGACTTGATATCATTCTGGATATGAATAAGATACAACAAACATGGCTTATGTAACAAAACATATAAAAGAAAATGAGTAAGTTAACACCCGAAACGATGATAATTCTAAGATATTATTAATAAATCAATGTTAAAAGATCATATATGGTATCATATTAATATATATGATTCTTGTATAATTTAATAACAATTATTTCACCATTATACAGGAGGTTAACCTACCCCAACCAAGGAAAAGTACAAGGTAAGGGTTATTTCACAATCTCTTCATTATCCGAGGTTGTATTATACGTAATAATCTACTGGGATCTCTTTATCATCCACATCCATGTTTCTTCAAAATGTATTTCAAAACATTTTTATTATTTACAATAATAAGGGTTAAAGTCATTTATACCCTTGTTTGACTTTTTATAATAGGAATCTTTCCATCGTTTTCAAAACAAGGTCCTTTTTAACCTTTTCGACAGAATTAAGGTAAGAATGTTTTTTTAACTTATATGTTGAGTGCGGTTATTTTCTGCCATTATAAAACATTCAAAGTTTTCCTTACAAGCTTATAAGAATATTTTCAAAGAAAATGTTTTATTTTATATGGATCTTAAATGATTTCAAAATAAAAGGAGATACTTCTTTAAAAAGAATTTTGATTTCATCTATGTCAACATCCTTTGATGGATTTTAAGATTATTTGAAGTTGATTTATTATGATACAAAACTTCTATATTGTATTGAAGGTTTTGTGATATGTTTGACTGTGGATGTGCTATTTTTATACCATTCATAGTTTATGGTGAAATTATTGACATTTCGTATGCAAGTTTTAATACGAATGTTTATGTTATGTTTAAACCTTTTCATATGGGAATGCATTGGACTTAATAAGTGACGGGTGGAGCCCGCTATAGCTCCTCGATGCATCGGTAGGTCTCATGAGACAAACTAGTGTCTTGGCACAAGGCCTTGACAAAATCTTATTTGTAGTCTTGGCACGAGGCCTTGGCTATGTGGTTATGATAGTCTGCCATTATGCATTCCAACATTATGAAAGTGGTTATTGATATTGCATGTGATTATTCGATTAGTAGAATATCCATGTGAACAAGTAAATGACATTATTTCATTTTAATTTTGCCATACTATGTTGAAGTTCAATTTTAAAAGGCTTTTGTTTTAGTAATTCATTGCCTTAAATGTTTATGCTTATTTTGAATGTTCCGCTATATTGTTATCCTTACTGGGCATTTGAGCTCACCCCTTTTCTATGTTTTATTTTTCCCAGGTAGTGAAGAAGTAATTTATGAATGACTTGCAGGGATATTATGAGGGGTTAATAGTGTGGATATGAAGACTTTGTTGTTGTAGTAGTTTTTCACTTTGAAATGTAATGTAAAACTTTATGATTATATCTAGTGTTTCCAAGGCTACTAAACCAATCGGTCTTTCGAGATTTGATCTTTCTTGTGATCATGCCAATGTTACGAAGTAATGCACCGACTCTGGGCAGCTGGGGTCGGGGCGTTACAGTTGGTATCATAGGAAGTTTAGTACAAACCTTGGAAGCTAGATTTAGATAAACTCTGATTAGAGCACATAGACCTAAGATGAACTTTGAGGATTAGTATAGAAGAACTTCCTAGAATTTTGGTATTGTAGAGACTTTGTGAGTTTTCCGAGCAATACATCCCTGTCTGGATACGAGCAGGTAGAGGCGGCTCTGGCACAGATGTACCTAGGGGTAAAACCCGAAAACACCGCTTTGAGCTAGACTCGAACGGGAACTGGTGCACGACAACGGGCCTTGCTGCACTCTTGGTTACGACACTCCCGGGGGATATGCTTAGGATAACTTTCACTTTCTTTACAAATTATTATGAAGGGTTTATGAGTATATACTTCCTCAAAGAAAACATATTTATGATTATGGATTATATCCATAGATAGTTCAATTTATGTTTAGTGTTTTATAAGTATGGGATTATGTATTTTGATGCATAAACTGATCTAGTTTATGCCATTTTTTTAGAAATGGCGCCTAGTGGAAGAAATGGAAACCGTATCAATGCACGCACTCCATGTAGGGATTGCCCTCCTGCTCAAGATAATTATAGTGGGGCTGGTGATGCAACTGGTGCTGATCAGCTAATCACCGTACTGGGACAACTTACTCAGGTTATGAATAATAACCTTACCCTTATGGAGCACCCTGATCCGCAGCGTGGAGGATCAATGTTAGATCAATTCATGAGACAACAACCACCAACGTTCAATGGGAGTAAAAATCCCTTAGTAGCTGAGCAATGGATATTTTCCCTAGAGAAAATATTTCAGGCTTTGGGGAGTAGTGAAAGGGAAAAAGTCACCATGGCAGTTTACCGCCTCACTGGAGATGCTGATCAATGGTGGTCATTGATTCAAAACATGAAGGAAGATGATGAAGTATCAAACATGGAATGGAGGGAGTTCAAAGATCTGTTTTTAGAAAAATACTTTCCTCGCGACCATCGAGCAGATATGGAAAGACAATTTCTGAGTCTGAGACAAAAGGAGGATGAGAATGTCACAAAGTATGAGGCTAACTTTACAAGGTTAGCGAGGTATGCTGGAGATTATATTCGCAACCCAAGAAGTAAGATTGATCGTTTCTTTGATGGGTTAAAACCATTTCTCCGTCGAGCATTAGTCTCACAATCCTTTTCGTCGTACGAAGACATTGTCTCATGTGCTATCAAGACCGAAAAAGAATTCTCTAAGTCTTATGACTTTAAAGCGAAGCAAGAGAAGAAGAGACCTTCTGATCAATCTGGGAATGGAAATAAGGGGAAGAAGGGAAAGGTTGAATATCCATCTTGTGGTAAATTCGGGAAGAAACATCCTGGTACTTGCTTGAAGGGAATGGGAGTCTGTTACAAGTGTGGTGAAAAAGGCCACCAAGCTCATGATTGCAAGGGGAAGAAGGAAGCTACCAACGTTCAGTGCTACAATTGCAGGGAGATGGGGCATTATGCAAATGCATGTCCTAAGCGTCAGGAGAACTTACCTCAGAAAAGGCCAAGGGATCAAGGCCAGGCTTATGCTATCACTACTGCTGAGGTAGAAACTCCGAAAGACGTGGTGGCTGGTAATTTAATGGTTTCCTCAAGTTTAGCAAATGCATTATTTGATTCTGGATCATCGCATTGTTTCATATCGTCCCAGTTTGCTAAGAAAATTAGATATTTCCAATTTGATTTAATAAGGGAGTTGTCAGTTAAAACTCCTAAGGGAAGTATCGTTGCAACAAAGTTTTGTGAATCAGTCCCCATTAGAGCACATAAATTTTCTTTATCTGCTGATCTCATCGTCATACCTATGATTGAGTTTGATATAATCCTTGGTATGGACTGGCTTTCGGACTATGATGCGAAGATTTATTGTAAGAAGAAAGACGTTACGATTCTTGATGATAATGATAAGGAACACCTTATTTTTAGAGCAGAATCGTCACCACCTAATTCTTATTTAGATCCACCCCCAGTAGTTAAACTTAATTCAATTATTGGGGAGGAAGAGAATGAAATAACTGTCGGTGAGGAAAGGAATGCTCAAATAGAGGATGTACCTGTTGTGAAAGAATTTGTAGATGTATTTCCGGAAGATTTACCTGGACATCCTCCAGAACGAGAAGTTGAGTTTTCCATTGATTTGATTCCTGGATCAAGGCCTATATCGAAGACCCCTTATAGAATGGCCACTGTAGAGTTAGTCGATCTAAAGAAACAACTATAGGAATTGAGTAATAAGGGATTTATTCGCCCTAGTGTTTCTCCATGGGGAGCCCCTGTTCTTTTTGTTAAAAAGAAAGATGGATCTATGAGGTTATGTATCGACTACAGGGAGATCAATGCTATAACAATAAAGAACAAGTATCCCCTACCTCGTATTGATGATTTATTTGACCAACTGCATGGAGCTCAATACTTTTCAAAGATTGACCTTCGGTCTGGATACCATCAGTTGTGTGTAAAGAAAGAAGACATTCCGAAGACAGCATTTCGAACCAGGTACGGGCATTACGAGTTTACTGTAATGCCGTTTGGATTGACTAATGCACCCTCTGTATTCATGGATCTAATGAATAGAGTTTTCAAGGAGTATCTCGATGAATTTGTGGTGGTATTTATTGATGATATCTTGGTATACTCCAAAACCTACAAAGATCATGAAAATCACTTGCGCATTATCTTGAAGACTCTGAGGAGGCATGCATTATATGGAAAGTTTAGAAAGTGTAAATTCTGGCTTCAGGAGATTTCTTTTCTTGGCCATATTGTCTCTAAAGATGGAATCTCTGTTGATCCTTCTAAGACCAAGGCAATCCAAGAATGTCCAGCACCTACGAGTATAAATGAGGTACGTAGTTTTATTGGTTTGGCAGGTTATTATCGACGTTTCGTCCAGAATTTTGCCCGATTGGCTAACCCATTAACGAAGCTCACACGTAAAGGGGTTGAATTTGTTTGGACAAAAGATTGTGAAGAATGTTTCGAAGAACTGAAGAGAAGATTAGTCAATGCTCCTATATTGACTCTACCATCGGGGAATGATGGGTTCATTATTTATAGTGATGCATCAAAGAAAGGACTTGGCTGTGTCCTTATGCAGAATGATAGAGTTATTGCCTATGCATCACGACAGATGAAAATTCATGAACAAAACTATCCTACTCATGATCTTGAGTTAGCAGCTGTGATCTTTGCTTTGAAGATATGGAGGCACTACCTCTATGGTGAAAAATGTGAGATTTATACTGATCACAAGAGTTTGAAGTATATTTTCTCACAAAAAGAACTCAACATGAGGCAAAGGAGATGGCTTGAATTACTCAAGGATTATGATTATACAATACACTACCACCCAGGGAAGGCAAACAAGGTGGCAGATGCTTTGAGTAGAAAAGACCATGGAGTTTTGAACAATATGAGAATTGAAAGGGATCCAATTTTCATGGAGCTAGTGAAGATGGACATGGGAATAACCAGGGAAGGTGAAACATCAATGCTTTTTCAAATGGTTGCCAAACCATCTTTACTAGAAAGGATTAAGAGTTCTCAGACTGATGATGAAGAATTCCAAAAGAAGATTAAAGCTGTGAATGATGGGAGATTGAGAGACTTTGCGTATGAAGGTGGAATTTTGAAATTCGGGAAGAGACTTTGTGTTCCCAATATACCTGATCTAAAAAGGGAATTGCTGGATGATGCTCATAGTTCCAATTTCTCTATACACCCTGGGAGCACCAAAATGTATAGAGATTTGAAGGAACATTTTTGGTGGGACAACATGAAGAGGGAGATTGCTGATTTTGTGTCAAGATGTATGGTTTGTCAACAAGTGAAAGCTGGAAGGCAACAGCCTGGAGGAGTCATGCAACCTCTTCCCATACCAGAGTGGAAATGAGACAATATTACAATGGACTTTGTCATGGGGCTAACAAAGACTCCTAGAAGGAACGATGAAATATGGGTTATTGTTGATCGTCTTACCAAGTCAGCACATTTTCTTGCTATAAGAGAAGATCTACCCCTGGAACGTCTAGCAAGACTATACATTAATGAAGTTGTGAGACTTCATGGAGTACCCCTATCGATTGTTTCTGATCGTGATCCCCGTTTTACTTCAAGATTTTGGAAAAGTCTTCAGAAATCCCTGGATACTGAACTTCATTTGAGCACTGCTTACCACCCTCAGACAGACAGACAATCAGAACGGACTATTCAGACCTTAGAAGACATGTTGAGATCTTGCTCACTTGATTTTCAGGGTATGTGGGATCAATATTTACCACTAGTAGAATTTTCCTATAACAATAGCTTCCATTCGAGTATTCAGATGGCACCATATGAAGCGTTATACGGAAAGAGATGTCGTACACCAACCTGTTGGGATGACGTTGGTGAAAGAAAACTTGTAGGCCCAGAACTGGTGGAGGAAACGGTGGAAAAGGTGAAGGTAATCCAAAATCACATTAAAACAGCTCAAAGTAGGCAGAAGAGCTATGCCGATAATCGAAGGAAGGATTTGGAATTTCAAGTCGGTGATCATGTTTTCCTGAAGGTATCTCCGTGGAAGGGAGTCATACGTTTTGGTAAGAAAGGTAAATTGAGTCCCAGGTACATCGGACCTTTCGAAATTCTAGAACGAATTGGGGTTGTAGCTTACCGATTGGCAATGCCGCCAAGTCTCTCCAAAGTTCACGATGTGTTCCACGTATCTCTGTTGAGGAAATACATGCCTAACCCAACGCATGTACTCACCTATGAAGATTTAGAACTGGAACCCGATCTGTCTTATTGCGAAGAGCCCATCAAGATTCTTGATACGAGAGAACAAGTGCTGAGAAACCGGACGACGCGTCTGGTAAAAGTTTTGTGGAGGAATCATAAGATGGAAGAGGCAACGTGGGAACCCGAGGAACTTATGATGAAGAACCACCCGAGTCTTTTTATGCAGTAATACCCTAGAAATTGCGAGGATGCAATTATTTGAAGGAGGGGAGAATGTAACACCCCAAGCTTCTACGGTACGTTTCCCTTTGAATAATGCGATAGCGTGTGTTGTATGCAACCTCGAGTTCTAACACACACCACAACTAATTAAACTAGCCGTTATGAATAGTAATACCTAATTTTTGAAATTATATATATTTTATATTTCAAAATTGACTTCATTTTTGGATTTTTAGTGTCGAATTTACCCTAAGGTGAAATTTTGGTACTTCTCGGATAACTTTCATATTTTGATGAATAGTGAAAATTACTAAATTTTAATTAAAAACAACTTTTTTAATCAAAATAATTAATAGTGATAAATTATGAATTTGAGTGGTTTTAAAGTATATTTAGAATATATTTTTACCATTTAATATAATGTTGGTCATTGGACATAATTTTACAATTAAACCGAACATAAACAAGTGTCAATCTTTTGATAGTTATTATCTCTTAAAAACACGCTTTTTGTTTTGACAGCGGGAATTAATTTTAAAT
This sequence comes from Viscum album, assembly GCA_963277665.1. Taxonomy (NCBI): domain Eukaryota; kingdom Viridiplantae; phylum Streptophyta; class Magnoliopsida; order Santalales; family Viscaceae; genus Viscum; species Viscum album. Next base: position 1,002,699,148 of record OY728135.1, read on the forward strand.
TAATTTCTGCCACTACTGTGTTTTGAATTTAGGAAAATGGATTCCATATTTGGAATCAGGATTTTCAAATTGTGTAAATAGGTAACTTTTATTTTTAGACATTTTGAATAATTACTGCGGTAAATATTTTATTTACCATGGTTAAGGGTAAATCCGGTAAATAAGGGTTAAACAAATAATATTATAATAATACTAAATTACCCTAAAAACGTGTCTTAACCCTATTGGTTGATAGATGGTCGACCATGGACATCTTTGTGTCAATTTTGGGACCCCATGGATCCACTTGTAAGTGATAATGACACTTTATTTTAATTTAGTTAAAATGAATACAAAAATGACACAAGCATATATCTTTTAGAAAAACAATTTTTACATAGGGTTATATATGTTGGATTTTAGATTATAAATATTCATTAGAAAGCTAAAAAGATTTCCTACTTAATGATATTTTATTTATAATTTTTAGACATTAAATAAGTTATTTTATTTATGACACAATGATGATGCAGTAATTACTATAATAGTGAAAAATTAAAATAATTGATATTATAAATACCCAAATAAATATAATATGAACATTTTAATGAATTAAACTAATTTTCTAGGCTAATATGATATATTAGGATTGATTTAATGGACTTTTATCGAAGTAATCAATCTGTTATGAGTTTCACAAAAATCAACTATTGAATAGTGTCAAAATTGACATAAAAGAGTTCTTAAAACAAATATTATATTATTAATTGATATTAAATTCCTAAAAATCTAAGGTTCGGCCAAGAGACTTATATTATGATAGGTTAATCATTAATGGACCACTTGGGGGTCGCTTGGATGTATATAGTATGTTTATTAACCATATTATATAAAAATACAAAGAGACATTGTAAAAGTGAAACTAATTAACTTAGAGTTAATACTAAAAGATAAGGTTAATATAAGTACCCAAACCTGTCCAAATTCTATTTGTTGAGTGGTTTTCGACCTATCCCCACCTTAACCTTTGAATAATAAGCTTTGGAGCCATTAGAAACCGAATATGAATTTATTATAAATTAATATTTCTAGCTTTTCCAAAGGTGCCCCTCACCCCTCTTATAAAAGGGCACTCCTCCTTCTCATTTCTTCACACCTTCAAAGCCTTTTGGTTCGGCCAAACTCTGCCCAAATAATCTCCCAACATCCCTCACTACAACCTAGAGGCCTTAGTTTGATCAGAAAGCCAACCTAAGGATCCCTTTTGATCAAATCAAAAGGAAGAACCCGAAGAAGAGGTAATGATTTCACCACCCTTTTCTAAGTTCATTTCTTCTTCCACTTCTTCTTCCTTTGTTCTTACCATTCTAAAATAATAACTCCAGTATCTCACATATACTGTGATGTTATTATAAGTATGGTACAACCATATTCAGTATTCTATCCACCCTTTGAATAACATGTCACCATACGTGCGTACGTACGGCTTACCGTCTCCACGTCGTGGTGTAATTGTTATTCAATATAATATTATTTGGATGGGTATAATAATGATGTGTAACTCATGTAAATAATAAATATAACATGTTAATGATTCTGTATATATGATATACCATTCATTTATATATTATTTTAATATCAAAAGAATGATATTGTCGCTCGTGCGTACGTACGGACTACCGTCTCCACGAACGCGATGAGATTCATTCTCCATCGTATCCATTCAAGTATAATTATCATTTTATGATTTAAAAATGATGTTTAAGGGCTTGATATCATTCTGGATATGAATAAGATACAACAAACATGGCTTATGTAACAAAACATATAAAAGAAAATGAGTAAGTTAACACCCGAAACGATGATAATTCTAAGATATTATTAATAAATCAATGTTAAAAGATCATATATGATATCATATTAATATATATGATTCTTGTATAATTTAATAACAATTATTTCACCATTATACAGGAGGTTAACCTACCCCAAACAAGGAAAAGTAAAAGGTAAGGGTTATTTCACAATCTCTTCATTATCCGAGGTTGTATTATACGTAATAATCTACTGGGATCTCTTTATCATCCACATCCATGTTTCTTCAAAATGTATTTCAAAACATTTTTATTATTTACAAGAATAAGGGTTAAAGTCATTTATACCCTTTTTTGACTTTTTATAAGAGGAATCTTTCCATCGTTTTCAAAACAAGGTCCTTTTTAACCTTTTCGACAGAATTAAGGTAAGAATGTTTTTTTAACTTATACGGCGAGTGCGGTTATTTTCTGCCATTATAAAATCTTCAATGTTTTCCTTACAAGCTTATAAGAATATTTTCAAAGAAAATGTTTTATTTTATATGGATCTTAAATGATTTCAAAATAAAAGGAGATACTTCTTTAAAAAAAATTTTGATTTCATCTATGTCAACATCCTTTGATGGATTTTAAGATTTTTTGAAGTTGATTTATTATGATACAAAACTTCTATATTGTATTGAAGGTTTTGTGATATGTTTGACTGTGGATGTGCTATTTTTATACCATTCATAGTTTATGGTGAAATTATTGACATTTCGTATGCAAGTTTTAATACGAATGTTTATGTTATGTTTAAACCTTTTCATATGGGAATGCATTGGACTTAATAAGTGACGGGTGGAGCCCGCTATAGCTCCTCGATGCATCGGTAGGTCTCATGAGACAAACTAGTGTCTTGGCACAAGGCCTTGACAAAATCTTATTTGTAGTCTTGGCACGAGGCCTTGGCTATGTGGTTATGATAGTCTGGCATTATGCATTCCAACATTATGAAAGTGGTTATTGATATTGCATGTGATTATTCGATTAGTAGAATATCCATGTGAACAAGTAAATGGAATTATTTCATTTTACTTTTGCCATACTATGTTGAAGTTCAATTTTAAAAGGCTTTTGTTTTAGTAATTCATTGCCTTAAATGTTTATGCTTATTTTGAATGTTCCGCTATATTGTTATCCTTACTGGGCATTTGAGCTCACCCCTTTTCTATGTTTTATTTTTCCCAGGTAGTGAAGAAGTAATTTATGAATGACTTGCAGGGATATTATGAGGGGTTAATAGTGTGGATATGATGACTTTGTTGTTGTAGTAGTTTTTCACTTTGAAATGTAATGTAAAAATTTATGATTATATCTAGTGTTTCCAAGGCTACTAAACCAATCGGTCTTTCGAGATTTGATCTTTCTTGTGATCATGCCAATGTTATGTAATTAATGCACCGACTCTGGGTAGCTGGGGTCGGGGCGTTACAAGTACACTTGGGATAGAAGTTTTTAGAGTAAAATATTAATAATAACAATTATCTTTCATTTTTGAAGACTCAATAATCTCACTACATCGATTAACATTGAAATTAATAATACCAAAATCAATATTTTGTTGAATTATATGCATTCAAGTTAATCAATGGAATCTAAAATTCATATTTTCTATTAATGGGAGGTGCATGGTTTTATCCACGTCGTCTCTAATGCTTAATGGGTTTTGAATACTGGTTATATTCTATTGATTATTTTATTAATTAATTTTTACAATCCAATATAGGTAAGGATTCAGATAACTTGGATAAAATGACCATTCATACTATTCAATTATGGGGGTTTGGTGATCGTTTCAATGATTAAAGGAGAAAATTTAATATACTATTATTATTATTTATAAATGAGATATTATTATCATCTGTAATATCACTATTGTCGCATATCATGAATTATGAACTACTAACACCCAACTAGAACTAGTTTTCCAATCCCCACATTGTTAGTTCAAAAGCATTAACAAACTAATAATGTGGATACCATTAGTTGAATTTTAAGGAACATAAACAAGTTAAAATCATTAACTCTAATGTTTTAAGTTTATATTGAAACATATGAAATGGAATGTTCTTTTGAGTTTCTAATGCTTATGTGATTCAAAAATTATCAACGTACTATGGAAATGATAATTCTTTCACAACTAAATATTGTTCCATATTTGATAGAATTTACACTTCCCCCTATAAGAATAGATTTTTTCTAGTGATTCATTTGGATTTAGTTATTTTAGATATGTATATGTTGGGAATCATACCTTTACAAGGGGGCATTGACTATTGTTTTTTAGGTCGGTAGAAGATCTCAACCAAGAAGTGGATATTTTCCATAAATTGTGTAAGGGGACATTTTCCATATATTTTTTAGATTCTAAAAGACTCTATTATGATTTAATTATATATTCTATCTTCAAATACTCTTATTGGGATTTTAAATACATTAAAATTAGAGACTCTCTTGGACTCTACCACTTTTACCCATATGGTCTTGTTCTTTTTATCTTCCCCATTCTCACAATACTTTTCCTTAATAAAAATTTGTTTACCATCAGTCAGTAATTATAATGATACCAAAGAATAATAAAGTACCAAAATAAAAATAGGCAAAATACCAACCAATCTTATTATGAAATGAAAAATATGTTTTTATTAGAACCTCCACCATGCAAAAAACTGACCCCAACAATCCTTAGTTACAACGCAGAAGAACCTATTATAATATTATAATTTGATAAGAATGATAAAATAATTCCAATATGAAATCCTCCCAAAAAACCATATAGTACTATTATAATTTTCAAATTTTCTTTATACATTAAATATTCTTCTTGAAAAGTCCAATTTTCATTTCCATTAAAACATAAAAAATGACACCATCAGAATAATTCATTTCCTCAAAGGGAAATTATTTTCCCATTGAAACATATTAATGAGATAAATAATTTTGTTATGGTATAGAATTTTATGTAAATACAATATATTAGAAAACATTATTTTTAATCACACACATTGACGAGATAATAGAAATATACTACAGGTTAACATCCTTTCCCAATATTACATAGAATGTACCACATAAAAAGGTTTCCAATTATTATATAAAATACCTACATGTAATAAAATAATATAAAATATATAAAAATTAATATTCATCAATATAAAATAAGAATAAATATTATAGTAATGAACTACTATATTAAATCATATGTAAGAAGAAATACCAACAATATTTGTGATAATGGTAAAAAATAAATATTATTTTATACAATTATAAGGGAATCATGGTAAGGCACATTGGGAAACATTTAAAAATATATACACATAAAATCTCAGCTATTATAGTTACATTATGTGGATTATAATCAGAATGTTTCAAAAAAATAACTAAAAACTAAAAAAATACTAAATAGTAGTTTTATTCTCAACATCACTAATAATATATTCATCTTGATTCCTACCTAAGATCCCATGGTTCCCATGATCAATTGAATGGAGGAGTGAAGCATAAATTTTAATCTTGTATTTATACTCATAAAAATTTATACAATATTTCTACTGAAAAGAATAAAATAGTATCACCACCTCTGAAAAACCTACACAAATATAAACACACTTTATCAAGAAAAACAAACATAACAAACACATATGCTAAATGAGTTAATTATATAATCTCAATATAATATTAATATCAATATAGAATTCACCAAAAACATAATTTGTCTCACATCATGGGCATACATCACTATATAATTTCATTTAGTCAAGCTCCGACAAAGCCTTAACATTATCATTACCAAAATTATATTATAAATGTACCATTGAAAACCACATCATGGAAACATAACTAAATCATATAATGTAATCAAGAATCACTAAGATCAACCTTTAATGAATCAGAAAATATATGTAATGAAAAAATGTGTTGTCTTTATTATAAATAATTCCACATTCAACCTCCCATTTAAATATCTTTATATATTTGAATGAGTGTGTGAGGCGTTTAAAAAACAATAGGAAATCATTTTAAAATAATTTATAATGCAAGAAATTAGAAATTTTTTCAAACGTTCTATGACTAGTTAAACACATGGTTAAAAATAGTTAACTTTATAAAAAATTATAATGACATATTCAATAAACAATAAAATATTAAATGATAAATATAGAAAAAAGAAATAACACAATGATTTTTTATTAAAATCATGTACATGGATTAACATACCATATATCCTTAAACTATCAATCTAGTCTGTTATTACTCCATTATGTGGTAATAAAATTCCCAAAATTATGGATGAAAATAAAAATATAAGAAACACATAATTAAAATTTTTTAACAATACAAACTAGGATTTCATAACCCTATTTAAAAATGTAATAATTAGGAAAATGAATTTGAATATGAAAATAAAATGTTTTAAATAGTTTAACTAACATAATAATTATTAATGATTGTATGAAGTCCATATATATGATATGAGCGAAAGAGATATGGGATGATGATGATGATTGAAGGTATGGAGTTTCATTGATGTGTGGAAATCAAATGATATGAATAAATGGACCAAATTGATTTTTTATTTTAATATGGGTTCTATTAGAAATTAACATATTTTAGAATTAGTCATATAGAGTCACAATATGAATCCTTGGATCATTACGTGATTCCCCCCAAACAACTATTATATAAAAATTAATATCTCGAAATTTATTTTATTTTAATTTATAGAGAATTTATGAATTATATGATGGAATTCATATAAATAATTTTAGAAAGCAATTTTCATTTTTGAATTGTTTTTATGGATAATGATGGAATAAAAAAATATCATATATAGGATGAATCACATGTTTTTATTTTTAAATATTAGTCACATATTATGATTAATTAATAAAATATCAATCAGAAAACATTACTCACTCTAGAGATAAAAATATTCACTTCTATGGGGATTAAGATTTGATAACTTTACTAAAAATCCTATGAATAATTATATTTATAGAATTTCATCCAGAAATTTTGGTAAAGTATATATTTAGGGTCTTCTAATAAAGTATATCCCTACCTATATACTTTTATTTTTTTTGTTATAGAATAGATGTACCAGGGGAAATAAAAATGAATTGCGAATGTTATGTATTAACATAACCATGACATTGTACTTGATAAAGAGGTATTTCCAAAAACATGGTTTAAAAATCCATTAAGATATTAATTAGATAATTAAATTCCTTTTATGGGTCATTATGAATGATTTTAGATTGATATTGAGTACTTAGGATATCGAACCTGGAAAATTAAGGATTTAAAAAAGGTAATCATAGACTGATCTAAGAGATTTGTACTTAAAAAATGGCGGAATAAGGTAAGGAATATTCAAATAGATTTTTTACATTTACATTTGATATATTATAATTTTTCTTATTTGGTTAAAAAAATATCACAAAAATAAATCTATGAATTATATATTATTTATAGTATATGATTAGGAAATATTAAAACACTAATATATTATTGGAGGAATGACTTATGTTGTTTGAGGAAGGATAAGAAATATTTTAAGAGATTAAATTTTAATGAATAATAGGTGAAAATTATTTGAATAATTATAATATTAATTTTTGATATCTATATTGGATAATATGTTGATAATTATAAGATATCCCAAGTCAATGAATCCTTGGATAAACTAATTTTTATATATTCCAAACTATTAGTAACATAGGTCGAACCTAATATTTTAAGACATACGTATGAAAAAGAAAAATTATAGTTTCTCAAAAGATTCGCTGGTAAAAAGGTAGATATTTGATATTTTTATAAAATAAGTGTAATTGTGTCACAAATATCATATATATCATTTAAAATGGAAAATCCATCATTATTCCCAACCATGAATGGTTGAAATGGAAGAACGATTAAAATCGATTCGGGAGAAGGTAGTCCACTATACAAAAAAATTAGGGTTGTGTATCTCCTTTGATGGAATAATATGGTAGTGTTGGATTAAGCATTAATATAATAACATATAATTATATTGATCATACAAAGGTTATTATATAAACATGAAATAAATCTTTTTTGGGAAAAAATAAAACAAAAACATTAGTTGTTGAACATTGCCTCTTCTTTGTGTATCTCCTTTTCATTTTCAGAAAAGGACTTCCTTGGTTGGATATATTCACAAATTAAGGTTTCTTGGACTAATATAGTGACTTTTGGATGATATTTGGAAAATTTTTTTCCAAAAAAATAGGTTCTAAACTATGATGAAAAGAGAATAATAGGAGCCCTTTTATAATAGAGATGAGGGGGAACATTTGTAATTTCTCAAAGGATTAATTTATAATAAATTAAATCTCAATAATAATACCTCCAAAATTCCAATTATACAATGATATGATGAGATAAAATTATAATTTAATCAAAAAAATCATTTTGGACATGTTTTGGTGTCATTTTAAACCTTACATTGATCTATTTCAAATAATACAATGATAATATGTCATATTCAACTCTAAAATTACTATATAGCCATAATAAAGTCAAATTTTATGTATTTTAAAATTTATAATTTAATTTAATTGATTTTTGATTAATTGAGTAATTACCGCATCATCACATTATAATTAATTAGGATAATTATTTTATCACTAAAAATTAAAAATAAAAATTTATGATATAGATAAAATTTATAGATTCCTGAATAATTTATATATTTGGACTTATGTTTTATTTAACCCCATATTGAAAATATTATACACATTAAAAGTAATAGTGTCATATTTTTTCACTTATTTTGAGTTTAATATTTTTTACATCATTTTTATGGACAAGTTTACATTAAATTATTTAATTTAGATTCTTATATGCTAAGGGTGGAATTAAATTTTTCAAATAATAGTGGGTAAAGTGTTAGTGTAGTTTTATAATTTTAAAAATATTATTTTGACACTCAATTACCTGATTTACCCTTAATAGTGGTAATAAATATTAGAAAATTAACTATTCATATTGTCAAAAAATAAAAGGGTTTTATTTAATAAATTTGGACCTTATTATTCCAAATATTAAATCAATTTTTTATATTTCAAAAAACATAAATTGTTCAAATTAATTTAAAATTATTCATGTTTAGAGAATGAAAAAAATGAGTTCTCAAAGTGAAAACATCCAAATGATTTTAATGTTTTTATATCAAAATTCAATGTGAAATAGATTACAATGACCTAAGTTTGATTAACTAGAAAATTTTTTATCTAATTATAATTCAAAACCAATAAAATATATAATTATACTCTATAAATTAAATTTATGAAAAAGATGATTTCAATTAAAACACATTATTTTTTACTATTCATGAAATCATAAAACTTATCAGAAAAATAAAAAAAATTCACCAATGTAAATTTTGATATCCGAATTTCAATGAAGAAGTTAATTTTTCATATAAATATTATAAAAGTGTCAAAAATTATATTTAAAATGGGTTCTTTATTTAAAGTCGGTAAAATAACATTTTTGTCAAATATTGGGCCTTATGCATAAAATTGGGATTGTTTATATCTTATATCTATTATGTTTAATAGATGAATGTAAAATATATTTTATTGAATATATAATATATATTTCATTAATATCATTCACTAATTTTAATTAATTTTATTTATTAATACAAAATGACTTTGGGAATAAATCTTTCCTTTATAATCAATTGGTATATAATTTCATTTATAATAAATTGGTAACAAATAAATTTATACTATAAAACAAATTTTTTCATAATTTAGTTAACACTATTAATAACCTAAAATTTAATGGCCAGTTTATGTATTATTATATAAAATAATAATAATATATTAATATAATATTGTTTGGAAAAACTCAGCCTTGTGTGTAACAAATTCCGTTAAAAGAAATATTCATTTTGTGTAACAAAAGCCAAGAATAGGGTTATCTATACTGAAAGCTAATCAAAGTGTCGCGTGCAATGAACAATCAACGTTGTGTTGCTTATTACGCAAGACAAAAATAAGTTTTTTTGTAAAAAAAGATATATTATGTATTGTGTGAAATGAAAAATACAAAATAGATTAAATAAATTAGAAATTATTATTTCACTAAATCTTGGGATGTTATAATATATATTTTATCATTTATGGGATTAAAATAGTGGTAGAAAAAAAATTTATTATTGATCGATTCTTTTTATTATATGGAACAATGTAATCTTTTTGTAATTATTTTTTCTTTTTTTTATATCTTTATATGATTCAATTATTACAACATATATTTGTTCATTTGAATACATCCACACAATTTCTAGTTATGACTTATAATTATATAATTGTATTATTGAGTTATATTTTTTCTCATTATTCTATATGGTGTGAATAACACATCATTATAAAATTCATATTGTATGGTGTCCACATAGAAACAATGTCATTCTTTTGAAATAGGTAAATGTGATGGAATGTAGTATATTCATTCAATGTGGCTTATTATTAGAATGTTGAGTATATTTTTTTTTCACATTCAACTCCCTTATTTATATTGTTATGACCAAGATAACCCATTTATTAAAAATGGGAAATATACTTATATTCATGATTATTATTGACTACTAATGTTTGATGAACATTTATTCTAATTCTATATATGTTATTATACAAATAGAGGATTTTTTGTATATCTTTCTTTAGATGGTCATATAAAAATTATTGCTGAATCGTATAGTGAATTCATAGGACATAAATAATTTATGGGCAGGGCCTAGAATTATATAGCCCCTTAATGAACCAATAGATCCTACGGTACTAAACATGTTGGGCTTTGGTGTATAAATCTCTGAATAAAAAGATCGTGTCTTATAAAAAGGCCTTGAATTTTTTATTGATTTCTATTAGAATGAAATAGATTATTATTATATTATTATTTTTAATAAACATATTTTCATTTGTTTTAATGGATGAAAAATCCTCTTAAGATCATATTGAATATATGTTCATGTTGTCTCAATTCTCCTGCCAAAATATTTATTCCATGTTTAATCCGTTATTCCATTAGTTGTATGTTTTCCCTTAACAAGCGTTTTATCTAACTCATTCTTATATTACAATTTCAACATATTATGCTGAAATGCAGAACACATGACATATATAGTTTGGTAACATGTATGAATGTATTTTTGAGAGATATTGAAGACACATTATTGAACAATTTGTTTTGTATATGAGGAGAAAATTGTCTATTTTATACAAAAAAATTGTATGTAATAGTTTTTGATTTTCTTAATTATGTAAATCTATAAACCTAAAATAATCATTATGATATAATTTAAGGCTTAATAATTAATATTAGTGGATACATATTCTTAATGTTGGTCAGGTTGTGTTCTCAAGTTTTTATTCAATGATTCTGTAAGCAATACTTCTTCTAGATAATTGTCCCTCACACACACTATGATGATGAAATGGGGAATATAAATTTTTTTTGAATTTTATTTTGGTTACTTATTTAGCCCTTACAATTATATCAGGTCTATCCCAAAGGGGAACTTGGATGTAATATTCCCCCATGTTATCATTATATTGTGAAACTTTTCTCTAGTTATAAGGTAAGGCTAGATAATATATCATTGTACAGTTAAATATATTACCTTATAATGGGATGGTCTAGAATGGTGATTATCTATATTACCTCAACCATTTAAGAATGATATGAATCATCATTGGGTATCAACTATCAGTCTTTCAATGTATTTATAAAAGGAAATTAATAACTTTCACTTCATCTTTTAAAATAAATAAATTTTTCAGTTTATGGAAATTGATTTCATTTTCCTAATAGTTAATGCGAGAAATATAAATTTAAATCAAATATATTCCCATTATATTTAAAAATTACACAATAGTAATAATTAAATGATTTTCAAGGAGAATATTCTAATAGATTTAGACTAGCGAAGAGTCAAACACATGGGTTACAAAAATTTCACCATTATATTCATTTATATATATCCTTACATTAATGTTTTGGGTAGTTGAGTCAATTACTCTACATAATAGATTTGATATACATGAATATTTGAATCTTTAAAAATTAATTCATTCCCTAAAATTGATTTAATAGTAATTATACCATTCAATACTATATTTTTATATCTACATCATTAGTGGTGATGGAATAAACTATGCATTTACATATGGGATTAAGAAAAAATTAAAGTTGATTATCAATAAATAAAAAAGGTTTAACACGATAAATTATATTATAAGAATCTTATTTATAGATGAAGAATTACATCAACGGTAGAGAAATTTATGGTGTCTTCTTATCCTCAATATTTTTTTCACATCATTATGTCTATTAAATATTAATTAGTTCCATAAATTTTTTTTCAACTATAAAAAATATTTACATTTCCCATTAATGAAATTACGAGGTTTCCTCTATCAACATATTTGATATATAAATAATCATATATTCATTCCTCCTTTTTTTATATGACCCTTAACACCTAAATTTCATTTTTAGTTTACTATATCTATTACCCTAGAGAGTTTATTAAAATTACATCTAAACAATGTGAGAATGCTCATACAAATTTTCAAGAAATATGAAATATCAAGAAGTTAAAGATTTTTTAAAATGTGTTTTTAAATATTAATGAGAAAAGAAATTTATATCATAATTGCTAACAAAAAATGGGAATTCCAAGAAATCCATAGGAAATAATAACCATATGTAGCAGGATATTTATTATAATGTTCTTGACATCTAAATATACTATTAAGATCATGTTATGTATACCAAAATGATCATATCATGAGTTGATTGCATAACTAGTACCATATATATTTACTAAAATAAAGGGTTGCTATAAAATGATGAATCAAGGTTAGATTTATTTTCATCCAATAAGGAATATAGAGTTTACAAAATTATAGGCCAAAAAAAAATCAGTTCTTCCCACCTTGGGATCTCATAAGGTTCATATCTTCCATTATGGTTATTTTCAGTATCTATCCAAATAATATCAAAGTAAAACCATTATGCAAGGTTTATAGATTATTGGAATGATTATTTGTATAGAAAATTCCACCTTTTTCATGACAGTTCCACCCTTTGAAGAAACAATATTAATTTGAACCTTAATGTTATCAAAATCGCCAATTTTTTTCCATTCCATAATGATTGAAAATAGATGAGTAGGATGTAAGTTGGTATAGTTACTAATATCTGATTTAAGAATTGAAAAATATTCTTAACAAGATAAAAGTATGATCCATTTATTATTATTTCATTACACATAATATTTTTCCCTTTTACCCACACATGTAGCGCTTTCTCCTTATACTTCATCATGATTGATAACATTTTCACCCTCAAGGGATACATTGGGATTAAAATCAATGCATTATGTGAAACATATAACACGTTATTCACTAAAATACACTTATTGGGGTTTAATTCTAAATATGTGATCATCTCTCTAGAAATATCATAATCTACAACAGAATGCCTGAAATTACATTATGTCACACTATCACTTCTTCTCATCAAGAGAAGACACATTCCATACTAAAATTATGGATCATTAGTTCTACAACCATTATCACCATAAATTACTAGTTCTTATACATTAATTAAAATAAACATTATGAAATCCCAATATCATGAACCATGTAGAAACAATTTATATTTTCCAGCAACATCAAAGTGGAGACACTATATAATCTCAACATACATCTTCATCCTATTGTATAAAATCAAAAAATGACTTTATGTCCCATAATAATATCATATTCCTATTCCATCCTACTTTTATCTAATTAAAGAAGATATTACCAAGGAAATGAGAGGTAATCAAATTTGGTATTATGTTCTAATTTCAGTTCTATTTTAGAGAAAATACATTCCAAGATTTGTGAATATTCTTGAAACTTTATATCCCCATTTTGACATCATTGATGAGTTATACAATAATTATCTTCAATAAACAAATCACCTCCCTTAGACCGACTTATAAATCCTTTCATGATTTTTAATATTATTAATATCATCAAAATTAACTTCATCATATATTTGGTGTTGGTATTTGACATATTTTTATTATAGAGTGCCCAAATTCACATTTTCATACAATCGCAAAAATCTAGTAATAATAGTTTACTATTTTTGGAATAATACATAACCATCTATTTTTACCTTGAGATAAGGGGTAATATAACCATCTTTATCCACAAAAAATTTTATAAAATTTATAGCACACGATTGAAGAATTTTTTATTCATGTTGGAAAAGAACTATCATGTATATCATGGAAGGATTTAGAAATGTCATCGGGATCATCCTGACCCCCAACAATGTGGGGGATGAAACATTAAGAGAAATAATTTCATTTTTAAAAACATTATACAATGATAACAATTCTTCATACCAAATTTCATATCTATCATACCAAGAACCACTATCATCATTGGATATGTTTTGTGACTGATCTTCCAGAGGATTTTCATTAACTTCCTTCTTACAACAGTTTTTTTATAGAAGGATAAGTATGGGTCTTAATTTCCTTTAATATTTTTACAATATTTATGGTCTAACATTTAATTTCTATTCTGAACACATTTTAGTTAACAAACAGGTGGTCCAGTTTTAATTTTCATAATTTCATCAATTTCTATTTCATAAAACATATAATAAACATTTTTATTTTCAACCAAAAACATTTATTTTTTATGTTCTTCTAAATAGAATAGGACTTGAATAACCATCCCCTTATGTGAATAATTAATCTTAAAAATATATATTTTTTATTTCTAAGAAATAAATGGATTAGAAAATCCGAAAAAGTTTTGTGGGAATTTCCACATAGTTGATTTAATGTTTGATTTCACTATCATGGATGATGATGAAATTATAAATTGTTTAGTTTTTTATTAATTACCAGATAATGGTTTTTACATAAAACCATATGTAATTGTAAACAATACTCCCTTACAATTAGTGCATAATTGAAACTATCATTTCATTATCCATAAAATCTAATGTTGTCTTAATTTTTCTCGGATCCCAGCATTTCGAAAAAATATACAAGTCTTATAAGGAAATAATATATATTAATGGATAAAAATTTAATATGGTGACTATATTAGTTCTAATATAACAACATATAATATCCTTATATTCAATTTAATTTTTAGTAAACTAATTTATAAATAAACCATATAATTATTTTATAATTACAACAATGAACTATATCAATCATGCTTGTATCCTTTAAATATTTATGATTAATAAAAAATAAAAATAAAATAACTCTTCAAATTTATAGGTTAGAAAATAAGGGAAACTAGTTTTATAGAACATCGATAAATTAAAAACAATAAACATTATTCAAATCAATATAAATTATTTTCCTAATTTTTTGAGATTCTCAATTGTTTTATGTTTTCACCTATGGGAAAAAATAAATGAAAGGGTGTGGTAAAATCTTTATTGGGGAGGAAAAACTATGGGGGGTAGAAAAATTAATAAAAACTAGTACATGTGTAAGGATAATAAATATCTTTATATCGTAGTAATAGAATGATAATTCTGATAATAATCATATATAAATGGCTAGGAATATGGAAAATTATTTATAATGAAGCATCATATTTATTTTATATAATTACCATTCATAATATATGTATAGATCTAGAATTTCGATTTCACATAACATATTATTTTTTTATAATTAAAATAATTTAATGTTTAAAAAATATTGAATTATTATCACTGATCAACCAAGCATGGATCCACTTGGGCTGAAATTATGTCGATGGTGCCACCCAAATCCTTACATCATTATGATAGGGGACAATGGATATGTCCAAGTAGGAATATTTCACAAAATACGATGAATTATTGAAAGAAACTATCATCTAAAACTTATCCAATATGTCTATACCAAAAAATACCAAAATATTATATATATTTTAATGAATAATATATAATGTCTTCATTAGTTAATGAAGAAAATAAAGACCATAGGTATGTGAAAGGTATATAATAAAATTGATAAGTAAGTGAACTATAATTCACTAGGAATATCATCTGCACTATATGTACTCTTGGATCACTCTATACAAACATCACTCACTACCTCCCAATGGAACCGTTTGTATACACTTCACATCACTGTGCATTACCAAAAATCACATGGATAAATATTTATTTATTCATTTATAGATGCACGTCAAATATGTATTTAACTAAAATTCTATGTCATTAACACAAACAGAACATGTCTAGGAATATGTCACATTTAGGGGATTGAATAAAATAACCATAAGTATTCTTAAAAAAATTATAAGTCATTAGAAGAGAAATAAGTCAACTCAAAATCTATGTAAGTGTGGTAACCATGGGAAGAGAAATTGGATTCCAAATAAAAAACCTTTTTTATTCTCCATGTATTAAACATTGTTGAGAAATTAAAATAGTAGATTGTACCATTGTTATGATCTATAAATAAAATTCTCATGGATGGATGGAAAGACCAAATCATATCATCTCCAACCCATGAATGTCATACGACATGGGTACATATGTATTTCAAGATTAGGGAAGATTTAATAATGCCAAATAATGATAGCCTAACTATATACTACATCCAAAGGCAACTTGGGGGGGGGGGTCGTTAATAAGTCTTTTGCGGTAAAGAAATATATATTGGTTGGCCTTATTAACCATAATAGTATGCTAATAATAAATGGGAAGCATACACATCATTTTGATATAAACATCAATAAATATAAAACTGATCACATTAGTTTATTAATGCCAATTAATAGATAAAGTGTCATAACTACCAATGAGAAGAAAGTCTAGTAACCTGAAAGGAACTATATTGAAGGATTTGGAACCTACAGAACAAAGGGGCATGGGTATATTGAATCCTATAGAGTATATTACACCATTAATGACCTCATTTGATAGAGGGGATACTAAATGTTCTTGATATTGGATTGTAATTTCTGACTATATAGAGGAAAAACTAAAAAATCTTCTCCAAAGGTAAATGATCTAACTACCCACGAAGTGAAATATAATCCAGGGGGATTGCTTACCATATCATAGAAAACTAGGTTTTACCCATGCACTTACACATCCACATTTGAATGGATGTTTTAGAACCTCTAGTTCACTCTAATTATCTCCATATATCCTCAATTTCTGATATATGATGAAAAATTTTAAATACGTAATTCTTTTATCAAAATAGAAAATAAATGTCATAAATATAAATAATATTGTGATCTATGTGGAAAATTACATATGGTATTCTATTCAATTGATGATTAGATACCTTTTAAAAAATATCATTTCATTATATAATAAAAAATTGGCTCACAAGAAGGGAATCAAGATCTATTCCTATAGTCAGGTTCTTGTGGGGTATATTTCCCATAAAACATATATATCATATTTGGGATCTGGATGTCATAGATGGTTGGTTAATATAACATCATATAAAGAAGAAATTTCAAAAGTTATTTTATGAGTTATATTATTAATATTATTATTTTTATCATTTTTAACAACATAATATATATTTTAATTCCACATATATGTGGAGTTACTTGATGTTTTACTACACCCCTTGAACATAGTTATTCACCTAAACCCACCATTCATTTTCAATGATATTTTATTTTGTAATTTAATATTTATATATTAATTTTTAAATATTATTTAATATATAAACATTTCCTTATACCTACATAAAATATGAATGTGTAGAAAATTTGGATTCTAAGATGCTTCCCTAGATCTCATCTGATGACTTTTGTTGATCATGTATAATATAATCCCACAACACAAATACCTCACAACTAACTCATTCCCTCACTCAGGTTCACTGATGATCCAACACCCAACCTATTCTTATCACCACTAACTCATCAACTCCAAATAATTCTAACACTACACCATCCTCCTCATTCTCATCGCTTTAATCGACAAATTCTATGACATGCGTCCCATTGTTTCATGCATGATGTAATACAAGAGGATAAAGAGAGGGTAGAGAGAATAATATGTCCTAATTCTTTTTTTATCCAAAAAATTGTCCTATAAAAAATACTTGGGATACAAATCAATCTACCCTTAATTATGATCCAATGCCCTATATATAATGATTCAATAATAGAGGTTAATTTATCATAAATTTTCATCATAAGTAATGTAAATTTAATTAGTTCCACATAATTTCCAAATAGAATCCATAAATAATGTAATAAAATTATAATTATAATAATTAATAATGAAAAACCTACATGGTACCTTGAAAAAAACACTAATCCCCACCTCCTAGAAAGATGACATAAGAATTTATTATTTGTTTATCCTATGTTCTGATAATTTTTGATTTCATAACAATGATTCTAGTTTTATATGCATCATAGATCCCTCTATGATCCATCCTTCTACCTCATTCATTCTCCATGTAGGGTTTTTTATTTATTGAAATAGATAACTCATTTGGGTATTCAAAATATGGTTTAAAAATGGGTTTTACGTGCCCACTAGGATTAATTTTACTAATGAATCAATTATTTCAATGAATTGAATTATATAATCAAAAGTATATAATAGCTCAGACTCATGAAATCATATATTAACCTAGATTATAGATCACCATGTGTAAATCCATTTTCCTTGATACTATTATCATGTTCATTATCCCATATAATTCACCTTGGAAGATGTATAGTCCATTCGTAGAAAATATGCATGTGATAGCACAAAACATTATTTTTACAATTATAATATTTCATTCATGGACACATGATACATGAATTTTCATTCTATTATATATCGATAGTAAAAAAAATACCAATATTTTTAGAAACATAAAACAAATTTTTGTCATTAGTATGGTTAAATTATAGTTTTAAATATAAAAAGGTTTCTATGTTATCATGGTTAATTAAAATACAAACTAACCTATGTATTGACTAGTAGAAATGTATATCACCTTATCCAACCCACTATTAATCCTTTTAATTTCTGAAAGGATTAATATCTATCATTCCCAAAATAGATTCTAAAAAATTATACCCACCAAGCTTTATCCCACCAGTGCATTCACTTATTTTTCCTATAAATCTATAAGAAATAAGAGAAGTTGAGAAAAAAATTACATGAATGGAAACATCAAAATTTTCAAAAAATATACCTATTATATATATCTTATAATATAAATGTAATAGAAATTTCATAGTATAATATGATTTAATTTCATATCCTCTACACATTGAACGTTATTTTTTTCATGATCGACTGTAGAGGTAGCACCTATCTTCCCAACATAAATGATAGTTTTATATGGCTATTTTATAAGAAAAATATATCTTCATCACAACCGACAAATATGTGGAATTAATATGTTAAATGTTTTAATTATGGAATTTAAAATATCTCAGGAAATTTTAAATTCAAATCATCTCTTATGCCATAAAATGTCAATCTAGAACATGGAATATTATATATATATATATATATATTGACATAAGAGGAACTATTCCTTCTTCCTAACAACGTACAAAAAGATTTATGTAAATCACCCATATAGATCATTATCTCCAAGAGGATCTCACCATTTCTAATACAAAACATTTTTCACTACATTTTTTAATTCTTGAAATCTAAATACAAGAACATTAGGAAACAAACCAACATATACAAATACTCAATATCTCATTATGACTTCTCGAGTGGCCCAATACTCCACAATACAAAGTGGATGGTCCTAACCATTAAGATGACCATAAATATTTTGATCAATTTCCTAGGATAAATGATTTTCTAGTTACCATATCTAAATTCTCTTAAGAATAATGTAACACCCCGACCCCACTAGGCTGGAGGCAATGCATTACTTTTGATATTAGCATGGTTAGAAGGAATGAAAATCTCAAAGGAATGATCAGTTTAGTTGTCTTGAAGAAACTAGATAAATTTATTTAAAACAAATTACATTGGATAAGGTTACAAGATGAAATAAATAATGAAAAACAAAAACTGCATCCACAAGAACTCAATAAATGACCCCCTTTTCATAACCGGTTGAACGTAAACAATGAAATGGGTGAGCTCAAATGCTCAGTAAGAGTTATAAACAGTGGATGAAGGAGTACAATAATAAGTGAATAATAATAAATCTAACATAATCAAAATGGAAAAGTGAATAAATGAACAATTAATTCCATTAATAAACTGATAATGAAACTGCATCCATAGATTTTGTCATAGTGAAAACATCATTGATAATAATAATAACTGACAATGAATAAAGAGAATGATTATTAATTGGACATCATTTATCTGGACCATGAGACCTACCGATGCATCGATGGGCTGTAGTGGGCCCCAAAAACCTCTAAATCCAAGCATTCATTACAATTAGATTCAATACAATAGAAATATGTATTTACATTATCTGTATAGAATATAGGATACAAATTCATCAACATTTCCATAGTCAAAACAACATTCAAAATAAATACATTATGTAAAATGGTATATGACTTAGACAATAATAATATCCATGATATGAGAATATGGATATTTAAATGGAATATAATTTAAATTTAAACATGATCTGAAATGGGTAGTAGGTACACAACATAAGAAAGAGTAGGTGCACAATTTCTAAGCAATTCACAATGAAGGGAAAATTGAGACATAGCTCGTTACCGTGTAGTATTCAATTGAGTCATATGACAAAGAGGTAATAATAACCAATAGAGTCACATGATACAATTAATATAATGAGAACCATGATAAAAAATATAAAATGGCAATACACCTATACCACATATAAGAAATAATAGGCGAACAATAGATATCCCACAGAATTGAAACTGAGATGAGAAAAACCCCTTACAAACATTTCAGCATGGTAACGAGTGTTCTTGCAAGGGATTAATGAGAGATAAAAGGTTATCCTATGATTTATATATCATAAGGGTAGTATGATGGATATTATAAAACAAACCCTATCATTAGTAATTAGAAACAAAATCACACAAGATAGGGTGTATTCTTGAATAAATGTGAGAGAGAGGATCCATTACAAAGACTGTGTCATCAGAGTGATGATAAATCAATGAAGTATTTATGTGTGACAAATAAAAATCCACAAAATATAAGGGGATATATATTTTAAAACAATAATAGGTCATTCAAACATATTATTTGAAAAATGTAACCTATGAAATAGATTTTTAACTCAAAGAATGAAAATTGAGTTAAACAATCCCTTACCTTACGATCAAACGTGTTCTTGTTTGTTCTTAACTACCTGAATAATCAAATTTATCTTCATTAATTAATAAGTCCAGAAATTCATAAACATGAAATTGATATGGTATAACCTTATTATGTCCATTAATGACCTTTTTGATGGGTTTAAGATATTCTATTTTATTGTTTTGGAAGCATTTTTTTTACTTGGTTTTAAATGATCAGTTCACTTATATTCGAGTTCGGATAAATATATAATATGGACGTGGTTGTCCAGAAATAAAGTTATATTATTTTAGTGAACATAAATAACATTAAATTGTTTTAAATTTAATTTGGTTACTTAGAGTGAATTCTAATTATATATATATAACCTTAGTGACAACCGTTTTGGCTAAAAGGTGGGTTTGATTACAGCTAATATGTTTTTCTTTATAAGTTAATACCATGTGTAAAAAAGTATTACAGAACTAAAAATACGATATATTACATAATAATTTGGTTCAACCATTACAAAAATGGTTTCCTGACCAGAATTAAAGATTATAATAGAAATCAATAAATTGTTGTCCTTGAATGAGATAAATTAGCACATCTCAAACGGTGCTTTCATTACCCTCAAATAAAATTGGGGAAAGGAGAGAAGATAATGGAAGATATACCATTAACATGAAAACATTTTAGTACATGTATGTTACTGGATTTATCATACTATTTTGATGAAGGGGGGTGAGAAATGAAACAAAAATAAAAGAACTTAAAATAAAAGAAGGGATTTGAAAGAGGAATTTACCTCTTGAGACTTCCTCCATTGAGAACCTCTTAAGAGGAGAGGTTTTGGTCTTTTTATGAGACAAAAGCTTTCTGGATGTGGGGGAGGAGGTTGGGATGGTATTTGGACATAATTTGGAGAAGGCAAAGGGCTTGAGAGGGGTGAATGAAAGAGGGGCTGAGAGGGGGTTTTTATAGTGCATGAGAGAGGGGATTTTTAAATATAAAACTCTTTAATTTATTATTTCATCTCAAGACAACCAATAGTGATTATTCCATGACCAAGAACAGTAGTATATGTATGCGACTTCGAACCAATTGGGATTACATTAGTAGATCATCATCAATGACTCAATTAATCCATTATTTATATTTTATTGTGAATTATCGGATTTCAATATTCATAAAAAATTCTAGTATTTCAGAAAAATCCCAAAAATTCACCCTAACCATTTTTTAATTTGTAGAATCCAAAAAATGAAGTCTATTTTTCAAAAATAATTTTCTAAATATGATTAATTAAATATTTAATTAAATCATTATTTAATTGAAATATATAAACACTTTAAATATTCAACTACATTTTTAAGGTGTCTAAATTCATTTATACGTTCAAGGGTATTGATACCATTATTAAGAGTCATATTTCCGTTAATAATGGTAAGTTACTATTCATAAGGGTAGGTTACTATTCATAAGGGTTGGTTACTATTCACCAAAAATTAAGATAAATCTATCAGAATCTTAATATCACCCTAAACACAACTTTGTATGTCATATTTTCCAAATTCAAATCACCATGCTGGTAAAATTAAGTTTAGTGGCCAAGTTATGGGTATCTCATATATGTAACCATGTATTGTTCCATAGGGGCTCAGTGATTAATGAAATATAGTATACCTAATGAATATAGTGTGTTTAATAGAAACATACCATAACATGTCTGGGGTGCTACATTATTCCCTCCTTTCGAAATTTCGTCCTCAAAATTTTTATGTATAAAGCGCACCGAAAAGATGTGGGTGATTCTTTTTCATAACATCCTCAGGTTCCCATGTTGGTTCTTCCATATTATGGTTTCTCCAAAGAACATTCACTAGGCGAGTTGTCTAATTTCTGGATACCTATTCCCTTGTCTCAGGAATCCCAATTGGATTTTCACAATATGACAAATCAGGTTCCAGATCAATTTATTCATATGTGAGAACATGTGTTGGGTCTGGCATGTATTTCTTCAACAACGACACATGGAACACATCATGAACTATAGAAATATTTGGCAGCATCGCTAGATGACAAGCTACAACTCCAGTTCTTTCTAGAATTTCAAATGGCCCGATGTACCTGGGGCTCAGTTTCCCTTTCTTACTGAACCTTAGGACACCCTTCCATGGAGGTACTTTCAGAAATACATGATCTCCCACCTAGAATTCCAAATCCTTTCTCCGGTTGTCATTGTAACTCTTCTGTCTACTTTTGGATTCGTTAATATGGGCTTGTATTTTCTTTACCTTTGTCATGGTTTCTTTAATAAGTTCTGGGCCTATAAGTTTCCTCTCCCCAACTTCATCCAAAAAAGTTGCAGTTCGACATCTCGTTCTATATAATGCTTTATACAGATCCATTTTAATACTAGAATGGAAACTATTATTATATGAAAATTCCACCAAAGGTATGTATTGATCCCACATTACTTGGAAGCCAAGAGAGCATGACCTCAACATTTCTTCTAGAGTTTGTATAGTCTTTTCATACTATCCATCAGTTTGGGGGTGATAAGAGCACTCATTCAAAGCTCTGTATTCAAAGCTTTCTGGAGACATTTCCAAAACATTGATGTAAACCGAGGATCTCAATCAGATACAATTGATAGAGGTGCACCATGAAGTCTTACAACTTCATTAATATACAGTCTTTACATGAGATCGAGGGTAAAATCCTCTCATATAGGAAGGAAATGTGCTGATTTTGTGAAACGATCAACAATTTACCATATTGCATCATTCCTTCTAGGTGTCCTTGGTAGGCCGGTGATAAAATCCA
Organism: Viscum album; assembly: GCA_963277665.1. Lineage (NCBI taxonomy): Eukaryota > Viridiplantae > Streptophyta > Magnoliopsida > Santalales > Viscaceae > Viscum > Viscum album. Next base: position 1,002,723,099 of record OY728135.1, read on the forward strand.
TCGTAATTTTATCCCACTTCCACGTAGGAATGGGTAGAGGTTGCATCACTCCTTTGGGATGTTGTCTCTCTTCCTTCACTTGTTGACAAACTAGACACCTTGATACATAGTAAGGAATTTCCTGCTTCATATTATCCCAAGAGAAATATTCATTCAGATATCTATACATCTTGGTGCTATGTGGGTGTATAGATAAATTTGATTTATGGTCATCATCTAATAGTTCCCTTTTTAGCTCAGGTACTGATGGAACGCATACCCTCTTCTCGAATTTCAGAACTATTTCTTCATACATGAAGTCAGTCTGTCTTCCATCCTTGACAACATTAATTTTCTTGTACAGATTCTCAACATCAGGTTGAGAGCTTTTTATTTTCTCTAATAATGATGGTTTAGTAATTATTTTAAAGAGAAAAGATGTTTCCACTTCCTCAACAATTCCCATATCCATCTTCATTAGATCATTGAATATAGGATCTCTTTCAATCCTCATTTTAGTCAGAAGGCCATGATCTTTCCTGCATAATGAATCTTCCACCTTATTCGCATTTCCTGGGTGTCAGTCTATTGTAAAATCGTAATATTTTAGTAACTCAATCCATCTTCTATTCCTCATGTTGAGGTCTTTTTGTGTGAAAAATTATTTCAAAATCTTTTGGTACATATAAAGCTCACATCTCTATCCGTAGAGATAATGCCTCCATATTTTCAGAGAAAATATTACAGCTTCTAACTCAAGATCATGAGTGTGATAATTTTTTTCATGAGTCTTAAATTGTCATGATGCATAAGCTGTAACTTTATTAATTTTCATTAGGATGAAAACCACCCCATTTTTTGATGCATCACTGTATATCACAAATCCATCACTTCCAAATGGAAGAGTCAAAATTTTATCATTGACCAATCATCTTTACAATTATTCAAAGAATTCTACACACTCATTTGTCCACACAAACATAACTCCTTTTCGTATGATCTTGGTTAGTGGGTTAGCCAGTCGGGCGAAATTCTTAATGAAATGCCGGTAGTAACCTACTAAGGAAATAAAACTGCATACCTCGGTTATGTTTGTTGGAGTGGGCCAATCTTGGATTTCCTTTTCCTTCATATGATCAACTAGGATTTCATCCGTAGAGACAATATGGCCCAGAAAAAAAACTTATTGGAGCTATAATTTCCACTTGCTAAACTTTCCATATAATTCATTTCTTCTAATTGTTTCCATAATAATCCGCAAGTTATTTTCATGATCCTCATAGCTTTTTGAGTATACCAGGATATCATAGATGAACACCACAACAAAGTTATCAAGACATTCCTTGAAAATTATATTCATTCAATCCATTAAAATAGAGGGTGCATTAGTCAGTCCAAAGGGAATCACCGTAAACATGTAATGCCCATACCTGGTACAAAATGTTGTCTTAAGAATATCTTGCTTCCTCACACACAGTTGATGATATCCAGACTGGATATAAATCACTGAAAAGTATTGGGCTCCATGGAGTTGATCAAATAAATCATCAATCTGAGGTATATGATATATATTCTTTATTATAATGGCAATGATTTCCCTATAATCAATGAATAGCCTCATGGATCCATCTTTCTTCTTGACAAACAGGAACGGGGCTCCCCATGGAGAAACACTAGGTCGAATAAATCCTTTGTCACTCAAATTCTCTACTTATTAATTTAGCTCCACTAACTCCATAGTGGAAATTCTATAGTGGGTATTTGATATAGGTGTCCCACAAGGAATTAAATAAATAGATAACTCAACTTCCCTCACTGAAGGATTTCCAGGTAAATCCTCTGGAAATACATCGATGTAATCTTGCACTATGTGCATGTCTTCAATTTGATGATTTATTTCCTCACCCATAGATGTTGGTTTAACTTTCTCTCCATGTATTGCATTCAGTAGAGCTACTGGGGGTGGTTCTTGATAAGAATCAGGTGGTGATGTTTCTGCCCTAAAGACAAGGGATTCTACACTAATTGCAAAAATTGTCACTTCCTTCTTCTTATAATAAATCTTTGCATCATAATTTGACTGCCAATCCATGTCGATAATTATATCAAACTCAGTCGTTGGTATGATGAAAAGGTTAGAAACTAAAGCATGTATTGGTGACTGGAGGGGGACTAGTCGATATGCCTTTGTTGCAATGATATATCCCCTAGGAGTTTTGACAGACAAATCCGTTATTAAATAAAATTGGACATATCTAATTTTCATGGAAACTGAGATGATATAAATGAATGCGATGATCCAGAAACAAATAAGGTGTTGGCTATGTTTGAGGAAACAATTAATGTTCCTGCCACCACATCATTAGGAACATCGACATCCACAGTTGTAATCACATAAGCTCTCACTTGATCTCTTGGCCTTTTCTGAGTCAAGTTTCCTTGTCATTTAGAACACTCATTTATATAGTATCCCATTTATCTACAATTGTAGCATTGAATATCATTTAATTTTTTCTTCCCCTTGCATTCATCAGATCAATGACCCTTTTCTACGTAGTTATAGCAGACTCCAATGCCTTTCAAGCATTTCCCGAGATGATTCGTTCCACAATTATCACATAATGGAAAACTATTCATTCCATTGATTTTCATTGGTGCTTCTCTTTTTCATTTATTATCCGAGTACCACTTATTATCGTGGATACCTTTGAAAATATTTGATCTTGAAAATTCCCTCTCTGTTTTGATGGCACTTGATACAATTTCATCATATGATGAAAATTTTTGAGAAGCCATTTCCCTCCGAATACTTGGCGTATAACCTTAAATGAAATGACCAATCTTGTCTACCGAGTCACATATATAATCTACGGCATACCTGGCCAGCCTTGAAAAAGTAGCCTCATACTCTACAACATTGTCTTCTTCTCTTTGTTTTAAGCTAAGGAATTTCCACTTCATTTTAGTTCGTTTCTCATGAGGTAAATATATCTCAAATAATATTTCCTTAAAATTCCTCCACTTTATATCTTCTATTTCTTCTTCCTCCATGGTGTTCTAAATCAGGTTCCACCATTGGTCAGCGTCACCCTTGAGATAATATACTGCCAGCACCACCTTCTCTGTAACAGCCCAAGATTTTATAAAAAAATATTCTTTTTATTAATGTCTTGTGTTGTACGCTACAACAAAAGGAGCTTGCACAACACACATCCTTGACTTGACTTGCATTACATGCAATCACGACCTTCCTCGATAGCGTGTGTTGTACGCAACACCAAGTTTCGCTAAACAACGATATGCTATTAAGATATTATTAAAACTAGTTGTTGTGAATAGTAATAACCACTTTTTGAAATTTTGTAAATTTTATTTTTCAAAATGGACTTCATTTATGGATTCGGAGTATCGAATTTAGCCTAAGGTGAAATTTTTGTACTTTTCGGATAACTTTCATATTCTGATGAATAGTGAAAATTACTAAATTATAATTAAAAACAACTTTTTTAATCGAAATAATTAATAGTGATAAATCATTAATTTGAGTGGTTTTAAAGTATATTTAGAATATATTTTTACAATTTAATACAATGTTAGTCATTGGATGTAATTGCACATTTAAACCAGACATAAACAAGTGTCAATCTTTTGATAGATATTGTTTCTTAAAAACACGCTATTTGTTTTAACAGCGGGATTTAATTATAAAATTAATTAATGCAACTTTTATGTTATGAATTTGGTAAAATAGACTTCATTTATGAATTCGGAATATGAAATATAGCTTGGGATGAAATTTTGGCATTGTTCTGAAAAACATCAATTTTTGATGAATAGTGAAACTACTAAGTGGTAGGTTAAAAACTGAATTTTTGCATAAAACTTAAATTTACCACTTCTGTGAATGGACTTTCGAAAATCCGAGAGACACGGTTAATATCAAGGACTAAAATGTGGTTCAATGAGATGAAAATAATTTTTTGGTGAATAGTAACTTTTTACTTTTTTTACCGCGGTTAATAGTAAATAGGGTAACTAAGGGTAAATATGATATTACTATTACACTAACACATGTCCTAATTCTATTGGACAAGTGTAATTCGACCAAAAACAAACTTAGGAATAAAATATGACCATTTAGGCCCACATGGATTAGATTAGGACATTTATTATTAATTTATTTAAAGAAGGGTTAAAATAGCTAAAATCAATGTTTAATAAGTAAATCATTTTTAATATGGGGTTATACATAAGATAAATTCGATTGTAAATATTCATTAGAAAGATAAAAAGATTTCCTACATGATGGTATTTTATTTGTAATTTTTAGACATCAAATAATTTAATTTATTTATGACACAAAGATGATGTAGTAATTATCTTATTAATGAAATATTCACATAATTGATAATATAAATACCAAAATAAATGTAATTTAAGACTTTTTATGAATTCCACTAATTCTCTATGTTACTATGATATATTAGTGTTGATTTAATCAACTTGGTTCGAACATATAATTCTGATATGACTTTCACAAAAATCATATATCAAATAGTGTCAAAATTGACACAAAATAGTTTTTAAATCAAATATTATATTATTAATTGTTATTTTATTCCTAAAAATCTAAGGTTCGGCCAAATGACTTAGATAAGGATATATGTATTAATAATATACAATTTGGGGTTCGTTTGGCATGTTATAGTAAGTTTATTAACCATATAGTGAAAGAAAACAAAAAGACACGGTAAAAGTTAAATTATTTAACTTAGAGTTAAATCTAATTGATAAGGTTAAAATAATACCCTAAACTTGTCTAAATCCTATTGGTTGATATGATTTCGACCCATCCCCACTTTATCTTCGAAATAAGACCCTTTGGAACCATTATAAACCGATTTTGACTTTAATATAAAATAATATTTTGAGATATTCCTAAGGTGCCCCTCTCCTCCCCTATAAAAGGACACCTCCTCCCCCTTCCTCCTCACACCAATTTGAGCACTCAAGCTCGGCCAAACCCTGCCAAAATCTCTTCTACACTTCCCTAGAAACATCCTAGAGGTTCTGGTCTTCCTCAAAGACCAATTCTAGTGCCCTAAGAGGAGGTCTCAAAGAGGCACTTCAAAGAAGAGGAGGTTCGGACACATACGAAGCAAATTGGACCTAAGGTAAGGGAAATATCACAATCTCATTTTTATCCGAGATTGTTTATTCGTAAGTATTTACTGGGGTGTATTTTATCATCCACATCCATGTTTCATCAATATGTAATATTATTTCCATCCACCAACAATTGTTTAAATCCATTTTTACCCTTCGATGAGTTTTTAGTAAAGAATATGAAAGGAATCTTTTGTCGCTTTTTCGTACGAGGTATTTTTTGACTTTTCCGACAAAAGTACGAAGAATGTTTTTTTTAACTTATACGGCACGAACGGATTTTTACGGTTTTATAAAGCCTTATTTTCATGAACCTTCCTCCAAAATATTTCATGACTATTTTTAATAAAATCTCTTTCTTTTAAAATTGTATGATGTTTTATGAAAAGAAATTGATTTTGAAGAAAAAAGGATATTTTCCTCAAGAATTCAATTCAAGTGTTTTATCAAAATTATTTTTCATCTATGATAATAAAGGGTTCTATTTCTATCCATATTTTTACAATGATTTGACTATGTTGTGATGGAATTATGTTTATGAATTCCTTTATCTTATATGAATGGTTTTATGATGTCATGTTGTTTTAGAATCCCATTTTTATTACATGGGTTATTCAATGATGTATGGTATATGATTTTGTGGCACACATAAGAATGGTATCATTATGAGATGGGTGGGACCTATATCTCCCTCCAATGCATTGGGTAAAGATTTTATATCTCATGAGATAGACGTGGCTGAAATGGTAGGTTATACCGGTTCAGTGAAACAGGACTGAAACGAGGGTTACTCGATTCAGAAAGGGACTTTGTCCAGTAAGATAGTCTTGGCAATGAGTCTTGACTAACAAGAAATGATTCTCTACGATTATGTGTGTATGCCACAAAGTTTCATGTTTTAAGTTATGATTATTGTGATTTCATTTCACTACTATGATTTATCCCATGTTATGAAATTATGCTCTCTTTTGCAGGTTAAGATTTCCAAAAGTTATATTCTTATGAATATGATGTGATTGATTTTTCTTTTGTATACCCTTACTGAGCATTTGAGCTCACCCTTTTATGTTTTCTTTTCCCCAGGATATAAAGAAAGGTTTTTAGGTAAAAAAAAGGGGAAGATATTTATGGGAGATGTTGAAGATCTTTCCCCACGATTAGAAGATTTTATTCCAAGTTTCCAAAGACACTAAACTATTACGATCCTTGTGTGTGTGTTTTTGTTATGTACTAAGTATTCCGCAAAAGTAATGTAATGTCAATGTACGATAAGCTTCGGGTCTCTACAGTTGGTATCAGAGGAAAGGTTTAGTCAACCTTTGGAAACTAGGATGCGAAAACGTTAGTGAGATCCCTAGAGATATTTCTAAGGTATGTCTAGGGATGCCCCTAAGGATAAGTATACGTATAGGATATAGTTCTAGAACTATGGTAACGATATTAGATTAAACCAAAGATGATAGATATTTAAGTTACTCCCCCTTTATTACGATTTTTGCATCTAACACTATTCTGTTTGGGTTTTAGAAAATGGCTGGAAACAAGATGATTCACAATAATGGAGGATATGATGGACAATGGAATGATATTCTTAATGAGCAACCAAATGAAATGGGATTTGGATGTCCAAACATCATTATTATGCCGAATCAGCAATCTCACAACATGATCAATAAAGTAAAATTTGGTAAGTTTCCTGACTCGACTAAGAAGAGAAAAATGGAGTTCCATGATGATCATAGAGGAAAGAAAGTTCAATTTCCCCCATGTAAATCATGTGGGAAGAGGCATCATGGAGAATGTTTCAAGGGAACTGGAAGATGCTTTGGGTGTGGAAAAGAAGGACACAAAGCAAGTAAGTGCAAAGGAAAAGGGTCGGTTAACACCATGGATGAGGATAATGGTATTGCTACGACATCAAAAATGGTTAAGTGTTTTAAATGTGGAATGTATGGGCATTATGCAAACAAATGCCCTAAGGGAAAGACTCATGAAGAGAATCAGTATGGTCATATGGGTAGTATTTATGTGGATGATGATGAAGAGACTACAAATGATATGTGAGATGAAAGAATTTTTGAAGCTCGGTCAATGGTTTGAGAATGTAGTGGAATGATTACATGTTTATCATGTGTAATTTTGGAATAAAGAGACATCTATGGATTGTTACACTGTTGTCTTTCCTTGTGTTTTGAAAGTGTATGATTAATGTTACTAGTATCCATGAAAGGTTATTCAGATATTTTTGGAATTTAGATGATATGTGCATAATAAAGGGATAAGGAGAAAATTAAATGTTTGATAGTATTCATGAGCTCATGATTGATATAAGGACTAAGTGATATCATGGTTTGAGTATAAATAATTTTGAGGATTTTGGTATGTGGAAAGTGTTAACTTTTAACTGCACTCATGTTTTCACTAAGGTATTCAAGAGAATACACGATTAAGGACTTTGAATGTTTGGAATGTGACCAACAAGACATATCTTATGATATGTGGGGATCAACGACAGTATTAAATCTCTGGTAATCGATGTCACTATATTATGAGAGTGGACTGCAGTATTATGTATAAGCCTAAAGATTAGACTTGATTATGTTGGACATAAGTTAGTATTGTTTAAGGATATAAGATTTTCGATATTATTGATGGGATGTTATAGTAACGTAGTTTTAGAAAAAGGGACAACCTGCAGGACGGGCGACAGCCCATCGCTTCGGACAAGGCTGTAGGAATCGAACCCACAACCGAAGTGCGACTGGCCTTTATCGCCTACCACTGACCTACAGGAAGTCCCTGTTTAGTAGAAACTAGTTTTATTATATTAAGCAGTATGATATATGAAGTATAAGTCCATTTTAGGAACCATATATGATTAATCTCACTATAGATCGACTTATGCATATAATGTTTGCTAATCTTTTGTTTGAGACAGATGGAATGACCCGTCATTCTATCACATGATCTGCTAACACTTCATGAATGACAAATTCAACTTCATTTATTTAAGAGATGAAGTGGAAAATGTTCAAGGCACGAACAACAGTGAGATTGTACCAAAATAAAGTAAGTATTTATTCTAATTCACATTTTCAACTTTCGGGAAATGATCATGAAAACCAAAAATGTCGTCCTAGTGATCTTATACCTGATGAATAAGATGGTACCTTATATCATCACAAATCTATTGATTTGTGATTACTGCCTTTTCCATAGCCATGTTCTCTACCACTCTCCATCAGAACATGATGGTTAGATTTCTCTTCCATATCCATATTTTCACCTATGTGGAAACCCAGTGATTAGTTTATTTGGGTAATCGTTACATTTCATACTTTAGTTTTTAAAGCCAAGTTTTGGTATTCCCTCTTACGATGTGGGTTTCTATTAAAGAAACTTTCAAATAGTAAACCATTTATAACCCCGACGAATTTCGAGGGCGAAATTCATTTTAAGGGGGGTAGAATGTAACAGCCCAAGATTTTATAAAAAAATATTATTTTTATTAATGTCTTGTGTTGTACGCTACACCAAAAGGAGCTTGCACAACACACATCCTTGACTTGACTTGCATTACACGCAATCGCGACCTTCCTCGATAGCGTGTGTTGTACGCAACACCAAGTTTCGCTAAACAACGATATGCTATTAAGATATTATTAAAACTAGTTGTTGTGAATAGTAATAACCACTTTTTGAAATTTTGTAAATTTTATTTTTCAAAATGGACTTCATTTATGGATTCGGAGTATCGAATTTAGCCTAAGGTGAAATTTTTGTACTTTTCGGATAACTTTCATATTCTGATGAATAGTGAAAATTACTAAATTATAATTAAAAACAACTTTTTTAATCGAAATAATTAATAGTGATAAGTCATTAATTTGAGTGGTTTTAAAGTATATTTAGAATATATTTTTACAATTTAATACAATGTTTGTCATTGGATGTAATTGCACATTTAAACCAGACATAAACAAGTGTCAATCTTTTGATAGATATTGTTTCTTAAAAACACGCTATTTGTTTTAACAGCGGGATTTAATTATAAAATTAATTAATGCAACTTTTATGTTATGAATTTGGTAAAATAGACTTCATTTTTGAATTCGGAATATGAAATATAGCTTGGGATGAAATTTTGGCATTGTTCTGAAAAACATCAATTTTTGATGAATAGTGAAACTACTAAGTGGTAGGTTAAAAACTGAATTTTTGCATAAAACTTAATTTTACCGCTTCTGTGAATGGACTTTCGAAAATCCGAGACACACGATTAATATCAAGGACTAAAATGTGGTTCAATGAGATGAAAATAATTTTTTGGTGAATAGTAACTTTTTACTTTTTTTACCGCGGTTAATAGTAAATAGGGTAACTAAGGGTAAATATGATATTACTATTACCCTAACACATGTCCTAATTCTATTGGACAAGTGTAATTCGACCAAAAACAAACTTAGGAATAAAATATGACCATTTAGGCCCACTTGGATTAGATTAGGACATTTATTATTAATTTATTTAAAGAAGGGTTAAAATAGCTAAAATCAAAGTTTAATAAGTAAATCATTTTTAATATGGGGTTATACATAAGATAAATTCGATTGTAAATATTCATTAGAAAGATACAAAGATTTCCTACATGATGGTATTTTATTTGTAATTTTTAGACATCAAATAATTTAATTTATTTATGACACAAAGATGATGCAGTAATTATCTTATTAATGAAATATTCACATAATTGATAATATAAATACCAAAATAAATGTAATTTAAGACTTTTTATGAATTCCACAAATTTTCTAGGTTACTATGATATATTAGTGTTGATTTAAGCAACTTGGTTCGAACATATAATTCTGATATGACTTTCACAAAAATCATATATCAAATAGTGTCAAAATTGACACAAAATAGTTTTTAAATCAAATATTATATTATTAATTGTTATTTTATTCCTAAAAATATAAGGATCGGCCAAATGACTTAGATAAGGATATATGTATTAATAATATACATTTTGGGGTTCGTTTGGCATGTTATAGTAAGTTTATTAACCATATAGTGAAAGAAAACAAAAAGACACGGTAAAAGTTAAATTATTTAACTTAGAGTTAAATCTAATTGATAAGGTTAAAATAATACCCTAAACTTGTCTAAATCCTATTGTTTGATATGATTTCGACCCATCCCCACTTTATCTTCGAAATAAGACCCTTTGGAACCATTATAAACCGATTTTGACTTTAATATAAAATAATATTTTGAGATATTCCTAAGGTGCCCCTCTCCTCTCCTATAAAAGGACACCTCCTCCCCCTTCCTCCTCACACCAATTTGAGCACTCAAGCTCGGCCAAACCCTGCCAAAATCTCTTCTACACTTCCCTAGAAACATCCTAGAGGTTCTGGTCTTCCTCAAAGACCAATTCTAGTGCCCTAAGAGGAGGTCTCAAAGAGGCACTTCAAAGAAGAGGAGGTTCGGACACATACGAAGCAAATTGGACCTAAGGTAAGGGAAATATCACAATCTCATTTTTATCTGAGATTGTTTATTCGTAAGTATTTACTGGGGTGTATTTTATCATCCACATCCATGTTTCATCAATATGTAATATTATTTCCATCCACCAACAATTGTTTAAATCCATTTTTACCCTTCGCTGAGTTTTTAGTAAAGAATATGAAAGGAATATTTTGTCGCTTTTTCGTACGAGGTACTTTTTGACTTTTCCGACAAAAGTACGAAGAATGTTTTTTTTAACTTATACGGCACGAACGGATTTTTACGGTTTTATAAAGCCTTATTTTCATGAACCTTCCTCCAAAATATTTCATGACTATTTTTAATAAAATCTCTTTCTTTTAAAATTGTATGATGTTTTATGAAAAGAAATTGATTTTGAAGAAAAAAGGATATTTTCCTCAAGAATTCAATTCAAGTGTTTTATCAAAATTATTTTTCATCTAAGATAATAAAGGGTTCTGTTTCTATCCATATTTTTACAATGATTTGACTATGTTGTGATGGAATTATGTTTATGAATTCCTTTATCTTATATGAATGGTTTTATGATGTCATGTTGTTTAAGAATCCCATTTTTATTACATGGGTTATTCAATGATGTATGGTATATGATTTTGTGGCACACATAAGAATGGTATCATTATGAGATGGGTGGGACCTATATCTCCCTCCAATGCATTGGGTAAAGATTTTATATCTCATGAGATAGACGTGGCTGAAATGGTAGGTTATACCGGTTCAGTGAAACAGGACTGAAACGAGGGTTACTCGATTCAGAAAGGGACTTTGTCCACTAAGATAGTCTTGGAAATGAGTCTTGACTAACAAGAAATGATTCTCTATGATTATGTGTGTATGCCACAAAGTTTCATGTTTTAAGTTATGATTATTGTGATTTCATTTCACTACTATGATTTATCCCATGTTATGAAATTATGCTCTCTTTTGCAGGTTAAGATTTCCAAAAGTTATATTCTTATGAATATGATGTGATTGATTTTTCTTTTGTATACCCTTACTGAGCATTTGAGCTCACCCTTTTATGTTTTCTTTTCCCCAGGATATAAAGAAAGGTTTTTAGGTAAAAAAAAGGGGAAGATATTTATGGGAGATGTTGAAGATCTTTCCCCACGATTAGAAGATTTTATTCCGAGTTTCCAAAGACACTAAACTATTACGATCCTTGTGTGTGTGTTTTTGTTATGTACTAAGTATTCCGCAAAAGTAATGTAATGTCAATGTACGATAAGCTTCGGGTCTCTACAGTTGGTATCAGAGGAAAGGTTTAGTCAACCTTTGGAAACTAGGATGCGAAAACGTTAGTGAGATCCCTAGAGATATTTCTAAGGTATGTCTAGGGATGCCCCTAAGGATAAGTATACGTATAGGATATAGTTATAGAACTATGGTAACGATATTAGATTAAACCAAAGATGATAGATATTTAAGTTACTCCCCCTTTATTACGATTTTTGCATCTAACACTATTCTGTTTGGGTTTTAGAAAATGGCTGGAAACAAGATGATTCACAATAATGGAGGATATGATGGACAATGGAATGATATTCTTCATGAGCAACCAAATGAAATGGGATTTGGATGTCCAAACATCATTATTATTCCGAATCAGCAATCTCACAACATGATCAATAAAGTAAAATTTGGTAAGTTTCCTGACTCGACTAATAAGAGAAAAATGGAGTTCCATGATGATCATAGAGGAAAGAAAGTTCAATTTCCCCCATGTAAATCATGTGGGAAGAGGCATCAAGGAGAATGTTTCAAGGGAACTGGAAGATGCTTTGGGTGTGGAAAAGAAGGACACAAAGCAAGTAAGTGCAAAGGAAAAGGGTCGGTTAACACCATGGATGAGGATAATGGTATTGCTACGACATCAAAAATGGTTAAGTGTTTTAAATGTGGAATGTATGGGAATTATGCAAATAAATGCCCTAAGGGAAAGACTCATGAAGAGAATCAGTATGGTCATATGGGTAGTATTTATGTGGATGATGATGAAGAGACTACAAATGATATGTGAGATGAAAGAATTTTTGAAGCTCGGTCAATGGTTTGAGAATGTAGTGGAATGATTACATGTTTATCATGTGTAATTTTGGAATAAAGAGACATCTATGGATTGTTACACTGTTGTCTTTCCTTGTGTTTTGAAAGTGTATGATTAATGTTACTAGTATCCATGAAAGGTTATTCAGATATTTTTGGAATTTAGATGATATGCGCATAATAAAGGGATAAGGAGAAAATTAAATGTTTGATAGTATTCATGAGCTCATGATTGATATAAGGACTAAGTGATATCATGGTTTGAGTATAAATAATTTTGAGGATTTTGGTATGTGGAAAGTGTTAACTTTTAACTGCACTCATGTTTTCACTAAGGTATTCAAGAGAATACACGATTAAGGACTTTGAATGTTTGGAATGTGACCAACAAGACATATCTTATGATATGTGGGGATCAACGACAGTATTAAATCTCTGGTAATCGATGTCACAATATTATGAGAGTGGACTGCAGTATTATGTATAAGCCTAAAGATTAGACTGGATTATGTTGGACATAAGTTAGTATTGTTTAAGGATATAAGATTTTCGATATTATTGATGGGATGTTATAGTAACGTAGTTTTAAAAAAAGGGACAACCTGCAGGACGGGCGACAGCCCATCGCTTCGGACAAGGCTGTAGGAATCGAACCCACAACCGAAGTGCGACTGGCCTTTATCGCCTACCACTGACCTACAGGAAGTCCCTGTTTAGTAGAAACTAGTTTTATTATATTAAGCAGTATGATATATGAAGTACAAGTCCATTTTAGGAACCGTATATGATTAATCTCACTATAGATCGACTTATGCATATAATTTTTGCTAATCTTTTGTTTGAGACAGATGGAATGACCCGTCATTCTATCACATGATCTGCTAACACTTCATGAATGACAAATTCAACTTCATTTATTTAAGAGATGAAGTGGAAAATGTTCAAGGCACGAACAACAGTGAGATTGTACCAAAATAAAGTAAGTATTTATTCTAATTCACATTTTCAACTTTCGGGAAATGATCATGAAAACCAAAAATGTCGTCCTAGTGATCTTATACCTGATGAATAAGATGGTACCTTATATCATCACAAATCTATGGATTTGTGATTACTGCCTTTTCCATAGCCATGTTCTCTACCACTCTCCATCAGAACATGATGGTTAGATTTCTCTTCCATATCCATATTTTCACCTATGTGGAAACCCAGTGATTAGTTTATTTGGGTAATCGTTACATTTCATACTTTAGTTTTTAAAGCCAAGTTTTGGTATTCCCTTTTACGATGTGGGTTTCTATTAAAGAAACTTTCAAATAGTAAACCATTTATAACCCCGACGAATTTCGAGGGCGAAATTCATTTTAAGGGGGGTAGAATGTAACAGCCCAAGATTTTATAAAAAAATATTCTTTTTATTAATGTCTTGTGTTGTACGCTACACCAAAAGGAGCTTGCACAACACACATCCTTGACTTGACTTGCATTACATGCAATCGCGACCTTCCTCGATAGCGTGTGTTGTACGCAACACCAAGTTTCGCTAAACAACGATATGCTATTAAGATATTATTAAAACTAATTGTTGTGAATAGTAATAACCACTTTTTGAAATTTTGTAAATTTTCTTTTTCAAAATGGACTTCATTTATGGATTCGGAGTATCTAATTTAGCCTAAGGTGAAATTTTTGTACTTTTCGGATAACTTTCATATTCTGATGAATAGTGAAAATTACTAAATTATAATTAAAAACAACTTTTTTAATCGAAATAATTAATAGTGATAAATCATTAATTTGAGTGGTTTTAAAGTATATTTAGAATATATTTTTACAATTTAATACAATTTTAGTCATTGGATGTAATTGCACATTTAAACCAGACATAAACAAGTGTCAATCTTTTGATAGATATTGTTTCTTAAAAACACGCTATTTGTTTTAACAGCAGGATTTAATTATAAAATTAATTAACGCAACTTTTATGTTATGAATTTGGTAAAATAGACTTCATTTTTGAATTCGGAATATGAAATATATCTTGGGATGAAATTTTGGCATTGTTCTGAAAAACATCAATTTTTGATGAATAGTGAAACTACTAAGTGGTAGGTTAAAAACTGAATTTTTGCATAAAACTTAATTTTACCGCTTCTGTGAATGGACTTTCGAAAATCCGAGAGACACGGTTAATATCAAGGACTAAAATGTGGTTCAATGAGATGAAAATAATTTTTTGGTGAATAGTAACTTTTTACTTTTTTTACCGCGGTTAATAGTAAATAGGGTAACTAAGGGTAAATATGATATTACTATTACCCTAACACATGTCCTAATTCTATTGGACAAATGTAATTCGACCAAAAACAAACTTAGGAATAAAATATGACCATTTAGGCCCACTTGGATTAGATTAGGACATTTATTATTAATTTATTTAAAGAAGGGTTAAAATAGCTAAAATCAAAGTTTAATAAGTAAATCATTTTTAATATGGGGTTATACATAAGATAAATTCGAATGTAAATATTCATTAGAAAGATAAAAAGATTTCCTACATGATGGTATTTTATTTGTAATTTTTAGACATCAAATAATTTAATTTATTTATGACACAAAGATGATGCAGTAATTATCTTATTAATGAAATATTCACATAATTGATAATATAAATACCAAAATAAATGTAATTTAAGACTTTTTATGAATTCCACTAATTTTCTAGGTTACTATGATATATTAGTGTTGATTTAATCAACTTGGTTCGAACATATAATTCTGATATGACTTTCACAAAAATCATATATCAAATAGTGTCAAAATTGACACAAAATAGTTTTTAAATCAAATATTATATTATTAATTGTTATTTTATTCCTAAAAATCTAAGGTTCGGCCAAATGACTTAGATAAGGATATATGTATTAATAATATACAATTTGGGGTTCGTTTGGCATGTTATAGTAAGTTTATTAACCATATAGTGAAAGAAAACAAAAAGACACGGTAAAAGTTAAATTATTTAACTTAGAGTTAAATCTAATTGATAAGGTTAAAATAATACCCTAAACTTGTCTAAATCCTATTGGTTGATATGATTTCGACCCATCCCCACTTTATCTTCGAAATAAGACCCTTTGGAACCATTATAAACCGATTTTGACTTTAATATAAAATAATATTTTGAGATATTCCTAAGGTGCCCCTCTCCTCCCCTATAAAAGGACACCTCCTCCCCCTTCCTCCTCACACCAATTTGAGCACTCAAGCTCGGCCAAACCCTGCCAAAATCTCTTCTACACTTCCCTAGCAACATCCTAGAGGTTCTGGTCTTCCTCAAAGACCAATTCTAGTGCCCTAAGAGGAGGTCTCAAAGAGGCACTTCAAAGAAGAGGAGGTTCGGACACATACGAAGCAAATTGGACCTAAGGTAAGGGAAATATCACAATCTCATTTTAATCCGAGATTGTTTATTCGTAAGTATTTACTGGGGTGTATTTTATCATCCACATCCATGTTTCATCAATATGTAATATTATTTCCATCCACCTACAATTGTTTAAATCCATTTTTACCCTTCGGTGAGTTTTTAGTAAAGAATATGAAAGGAATCTTTTGTCGCTTTTTCGTACGAGGTACTTTTTGACTTTTCCGACAAAAGTACGATGAATGTTTTTTTTAAATTATACGGCACGAACAGATTTTTATGGTTTTATAAAGCCTTATTTTCATGAACCTTCCTCCAAAATATTTCATGACTATTTTTAATAAAATCTCTTTCTTTTAAAATTGTATGATGTTTTATGAAAAGAAATTGATTTTGAAGAAAAAAGGATATTTTCCTCAAGAATTCAATTCAAGTGTTTTATCAAAATTATTTTTCATCTAAGATAATAAAGGGTTCTGTTTCTATCCATATTTTTACAATGATTTGACTATGTTGTGATGGAATTATGTTTATGAATTCCTTTATCTTATATGAATGGTTTTATGATGTCATGTTGTTTAAGAATCCCATTTTTATTACATGGGTTATTCAATGATGTATGGTATATGATTTTGTGGCACACATAAGAATGGTATCATTATGAGATGGGTGGGACCTATATCTCCCTCCAATGCATTGGGTAAAGATTTTATATCTCATGAGATAGACATGGCTGAAATGGTAGGTTATACCGGTTCAGTGAAACAGGACTGAAACGAGGGTTACTCGATTCAGAAAGGGACTTTGTCCACTAAGATAGTCTTGGAAATGAGTCTTGACTAACAAGAAATGATTCTCTATGATTATGTGTGTATGCCACAAAGTTTCATGTTTTAAGTTATGATTATTGTGATTTCATTTCACTACTATGATTTATCCCATGTTATGAAATTATGCTCTCTTTTGCAGGTTAAGATTTCCAAAAGTTATATTCTTATGAATATGATGTGATTGATTTTTCTTTTGTATACCCTTACTGAGCATTTGAGCTCACCCTTTTATGTTTTCTTTTCCCCAGGATATAAAGAAAGGTTTTTAGGTAAAAAAAAGGGGAAGATATTTATGGGAGATGTTGAAGATCTTTCCCCACGATTAGAAGATTTTATTCCGAGTTTCCAAAGACACTAAACTATTACGATCCTTGTGTGTGTGTTTTACTTATGTACTAAGTATTCCGCAAAAGTAATGTAATGTCAATGTATGATAAGCTTAGGGTCTCTACATTCTCATTCTCATTGCATCTTAATTTCATGAATATATTTTTCAAGTGACTTGATCCACTACTCAGCTACCACTGGATTAGTATTCCCACTGAAATATGGGGGCTTCTGCCAAATGGAACGATCCAACATAGCTGTGGAATGATTATTCTTTACAACTTGAGTAAGTTGTCCCATTATAGTCATGATATGATATGCTCCAACATTGACTATGTTGACTTTTATAGTAGGTATATCCCTAACATTTCCATGAGTATTGATTCCCCTTCATCCAATAGACTCCATTTCTAAATAATGGGATAAACTAGATAAGTTTAAGTATCTTAAATAGAAAAGAACTCAACATAGTTTTAAAATCTATGCATAGATAATCTTATAAACATAGTTCCTCCAAGGAAAAATTTACATTAACACCTTCATAATGGATTGTAAAGAAAACATGAATTATTCTAAGCATATCCACCTGGAGTGCTGTAACCAAGAGTTCAGAAAGGCCCGTTGTTGTGTACCAGTTCCTGTTCATGTCTAGTTCAAAGTGGTGTTTTCGAGTTTTACCCCTACATACATCTGTGTCAGATCCGCCTCTACCTACTCATATCCAGATAGGGATGTATTGTTTGAAAGATCCATATAATCTATTCCCTACCAAAATATCGGGATGTTATTGTATGTTTATCCTCAAATACTACCTTAGGGCTTTGTTCCCTAATATATATTTCCTACGCTAGTTTCCAAGCTTCCTACTAAACTTTCTCTGATATAAATTGTAACACCTCGACCCCACAATCCTGGAGCTGGTGTATTACTTGTGATATTGGAATGGTTAGAAGGAATGAAAATGCAAAATAAATGTTATGTTTAGCAGTTGTTAAGAAACTAGATACATAGATTTAAAACAATTTACTTTGGATAGGGTTACAAGATACAACACATAATGAAAAACAAAAATTGCATCCACAAGCACTCAATAAATGACATCATCTTCATAAACTATTGAAGGTAAAAAATGAAAGGCATGAGCTCAAATGATCATTAAGGGTTACAAATAGCGGAATCATGAGTACAATAATAAGTGATTCCTAATCAATCTTACATAATCAAAATGGCATAGTGAATAAATGAACAACTAATGCCTTTAATAAACATAGAATGAAACTGAATCCATAGATTTTGTCTTAGTGAAAAACTCGTGGATAATAATAATAACTGACAAAGAATAAAGAGAACGCTTATTAATTTGATGTCATGTATCTGGAACATGAACCATAATACCATAAAAACAGTTTAGTTCTATGGGTAGAAACACATCTGATTTTTTGGAAACAAAATCGACGGGTCTATCGCCAAACTCTTTTGTCTCATGAAACCTACCCATGCATCGAGGGGTAGTAGTGGGACCCACTAAACTCTACATAGAAGAATTATTTATAAATATATTCAATACAGGAGAAATATGTATTTAAATTATCCTTATATAATAGAGGATACAGATTCAATAACATCTCCACAGTCAAAACAACATTTAAAATACATACCGTATGTAAAATGGTATACGACTTAGACAATAATAATATCCATGATATGAGAATATGGATATTTAAATGTAATATAATTTCAACTGAAACATGATCTCAAATGGGAAGTAGGTACACCACATAAGAAAAGTAGGAGCACAATTACTAAGCAAGTCACAATGAAGTGAAAATTGAGACAAAGCTCGTTACTGTGTTATATTCAATCGATTCATATGAAAAAGAGTTAATAATCACCGAAAGAGTCAAATAATAAAATTAATATAATTATAACCATTATAACATATGTCAAATGGTAGTACACATATAACACATATAAGGAATAATAGGTGAACAATGGAGATCCCACAGAATTGAAAGTGATATGTGAAAAACCCCATTCAAACATTTCAGCATGGTAACGAGTGTTCATGCGAGGGATTAATGAAAGATAAAAGGTTATACCATGATTTATATATCATATGGGCAGAATGAAGGAGATGAGAAAACAAACCCCATCATTAGAAATCAAAAACAAAAGCACACAAGAGAGTGTTGATTCTTGAATAAAATTGAGAGAGAGGATCCCTTACAAAGATTGTGTCATTAGAGTTACGATAAATCAATGAAGTATTTATATGTGACAAATAAAAACCCAAAAATTATAATTGGATATACATTATAAAACAATAATAGGTCATGAACATATTTTTGGAACAATTTAACCAATTAAATAGTTGTTTAACTCAAAGAATGAAAATTGAGTTAAGCAATCCCTTATCGTACGCTCGAACATGTTCTTGTTTTTTCATAACATCCTGAATAATCAAATTTATATTTATTAATTAATAAGTCCAGAACATCATAAACATGAAATTTATATGTTATAACCTTATTAAGTTCATTAATGGTCTTTTTGATGGGTTTAAGAGATTAAATTTTATTGTTTGGGAAGTATTTTCTTACTTTGTTTTAAAAGAACAGTTCACTTATATTCAAGTTTGGATAAATATATAGGATAGATGTGGTTGTCTAGAAATGAAGTTATATAATTTTAGTGAAAATCAAGAATATTACATGGTTTTAAATTTAATTTTGTTACATATAGTGAAGTCTAATTATATATATAACCTTAGTGACAACAGTTTTGGCTAAAAGGTAGGTTTGATTACAATGAACATGTTTTTCTTTATAATTTAATACCATGTGTACAAAATTATTATAGAACTAAAAATAGGATATATTACATAATAATATGGTTCAACCATAACACAAATGGTTTCTTGACAAGAATGAAAGATTATAATAGAAATATATACACCGTTGTCCTTGATTGTGCTAAATTAGCACATCCCAAATGGTGCTTTCATTTCCTTCGAATAAAAGTGGGGAAAGGAGAGAAGATAATGGAATATATACCATTAGCATGAAAAAATTACAGTACATGAATGTTATTGGATTTATCATACTATTTTGGTAAATGGAGGTGAGAAAGGAATCAAAAATAAAATAACTTCAACGAAAAGAATGGATTTTAAAGAGGAATTTACCTCTTGAGACTTCCTCCTTTGAGAACCTCTTAAGGGGAGAGGTTTTTGTCTTTTTATGAGAACAATGTTTTTTGGACGTGGGGGAGTAGGTTGGGAAGGTATTTGGACAGAATTTGGAGAAGGTACAAGGCTTGAGAGGAGTGAATGAAAGACGGGGTGAGAGGGGGTTTTTATCATGGAGGGGAGAGGGGATTTCTTAATATAAAACTCATTAATTTATTATTTCTTCTCAAGACAACAAATAGTGAGTATTACATGACCAATAACTATAATATATGAAAGTGACTTCGACCCAATTGGGATTAAATCAATAGATCATCATCAATGACTCAATTAATCAATTATTTAGCATTTATTGTGAATTATCGGATTTTAGTATTCATAAAAAATTCAAGTATTTAAGAAAAATATCAAAAATTCACCCTAACCATTTTTCGATGTGTAGAATCAAAAAATGAAGTCCATTTTTCAAAAATGATTTTATTAATATGATTAATTAAATATTTACTTAAATCGTTATTTAATTGAAATATATAAACACTTAAAATATTCATCTTCATTTTAAGCTGTCTAAATTCATTTATACGTTCAAGGGTATTGATACCATTTTTAAGAGTCATATTTCCATTCATTCGGGTATGTTACTATCCATAAGGGTAGGTTACTATTCATAAGGGTCTGTTACTATTCACCAAAAATTAAGTTAATTCTATCAGACTTTAAATATCACCCTGAACACAACTATGTATGTCAGATTTTCAAAATTGAAATCACAGAGCTAGTAAATTTTAGTTTAGTGGATAAGTTATGGCTATCACCTATAAGTAACCATGTATTGTTCCATAGGGGCTCAGTGATTAGTGAAATACAAGCTATCTAATGAATAGAGTGTATTTAAGAGAAACATACCATAAAATGTTTGGGGTGATACAAATACTACCTTCACCATCACATTATGGAAATTTTTATATGGTTTTTATGCTTATAAGTAGTAACTAGACAAAAATTTAGTGGAAAATACTATAATAGAGTAATCTTTTATAAATTTTATCATCACCTAATCTGACCATATCATCAAAAAAAATCAATACCATGTCTGGGAAGTTATTAATGTGCTTTCCCATTGAAGGAAACCACACTGGTATGATATCAGAAGAAATACAACCATATAAATTCTAAAAATAAAAAACAATCATTACTGTTTACTCTCGCACATAATGAAATATTATGGGGAAATATCCCTTAATAAATATATGTCAATGCTATTATCTAAATGTGATAAATTTTACTTTAATTATAGATACTCATATTACTCCATCACCACCCAGTCACAAGTTTTCCTCCCAAATAGATTTACAAATTTTTACACTATTATGATAATATGATCATTCTAGACAACATTTCTATAATATCATAAAGAAAAAATTTTATATAACAGTACACTCCATAAAATTAGAGTTTTGTATTTAGCATACACTCTCATAGAAAAATGAAGAAATATTATTATACTACATAGACACTACCTCAAACCATATGGAGGAAATGATTACTACACTTGACTAATAACCTCAATAAGGCAGTTCACCATCCGATTCATCACTATTTCAATCATTCATAAACACCAGGTCATTATGTACAACAACCTCTAATTAGGGGTAAACCATAGGTCACCCATTGAAAGGATCTGATCATTTCTCCCATTTCAAATATGGAAAATTTTTTCTATAACAAAAGCACATGGAACCATGTTAATAAGATGTTGGGTAGTTATCCCTCATATCCCAACGATCAGTTCTACATTCCATTCATAAGGTATTCATATTCTTAGTTACAGATTGACCCCACCTCATCTATATAATTATAGATGTCCCATGATACTAGTGGTGGGTAAATCATACAGATTAAGGTGTATAATAGTAACATTATACAATATAATGAAGAATATTTAAAATAAACACTTTCTATATCAAATTAAGATTCACCACACGTTATATGGTTGATATTAGGATATTTATCAGTAGATGAATATCTATAATTTCCCATGGAAAGGCCAGGGTTTCAGTATAATCTAAAAATCTAGATCATCCAACACAAGATGAATATCTTATTCCCATATCAACTAACATGTGTTCCATGAATGATAGAGAAATTTTATAATCTAATTTACACCATATAATTTCTATCCATACGCATATCCTTCACATTAAATAGCAAATCTCTTACAATAATAACTACAAATGACATCAAAATATACAAAAATATGTGGTTATGGGATAAGATTTATATATGTACAATTCCAACTACTCTCAGAAAACCAAATAACATACTAAGTTCCCCATTATAGTCAATGCATAAACAAAAAAAATATTGTTGATCTCATAAAAAAACTTAACACATAATGTTTTTCTATGACACTAAACCATTTTCCTTTTATAAAAACACTAGTCTTCTTACACAACCATGGTGCATCTCATAAAAGAAATCAGAATATTCCCATTATAACATACATAACACTAGTAAAGTAGATTATACATGATATGAGTTCCATGAATCATATAATTCTACTCTTGTATCTCCACCAAAACCACTATTCTCAAACAATTTAACAATAAAAAAAATTCACAATAAAAAAATAGTAGACTGATACATACCCAATCATAGTTATTACTTACATTGGAAAAATAATCATCCACCATTTATACCTATCTAAAAAATATGACACAAATTTATAATATTTAATATTTGAGTAACATCGTAATACTTAAAAATATATATCTATTTTATAAATTTGATGTTGTAGATAGATTATAATTCATATAACAATCAGAATAAGTGAATGATACATTTCTAAAATCCTAATTTCAATGATTTTAATAGATAGATACATTATATTTGTAAAACATAATATATAAAAGAACATGTAATTAAATTAATTAAATAATTAGGATGACGGGAAATATTTTCTTGTAATTCAAGGTTAAATGAAATTGAATTATTTTTAATCATTATTATGAATATATATGATTTAATTAAAACATAATTTCTTTTATATTGACATATAAAAATATTGATATTTTTACTACATATATATAAAAAATATTGATCATTTATACACTATTTATAAAATGGTTGTAAATGTAGATAAAATCATTTGATCATAAAACTAGATATTTTTTTTGGAAACTGTTTTTATATGAGCAGTTTTTTAATGATAACAATTTAAATTAAAAACTATGTAAGAACAATTTTAGTGAATGTTTTTATATAATATATTCAACAAAATAAATTAATATTCATCTATTTTATTTAAATAGGCATGAAATGATAATAAAATCATTTTTATTTTTGAAAATAGACTCCCTAAAATCATTTTTATGTGTATTGTGCACATATATTAGAGTTTGATTCTTCTACCTATAGGAGTTAATACATTAAAAATTTACTCTATTTATAAAATCAAAATTCACAATATTTGTTAATATGGTATTAATATTTTTTATTAATCATGTATAGTTTCCATGGTAAAAATCATTTCACAATAGTAAGGGTTAAATAGGTTAATTTTGTGGTATAGAAATATATAAGATTCAAATAACTATAAATATTATTATCATTTATTTGTTGTGTAGATTAAAACACTTAAATTTTATATCTATTATTTTTCATTAATTTTTTCCATCTATTTAAGATAATTTATTTATATCATTTTAAGAATTATATAATTTTAAATCTTGTCACTCCCATAATATATATAATGTAATCTACTATTTTGACATTTAATCACCTTGAGAAATATTTCTCATTGAGAACCATATTAAATATCTTCCCAAAATTTCATTCTCATATCCTTTAGGTCCTAGTCTCACAAAAAACCATTATACAGAGGCTTGAGGTCTAAGACAATGAAATATTCTCAATGAAAATATAATCATCTTAAAAAAATAATTTGTGTTTATTTCATATTCCACCTCCTATAGATATTCTATAAAATATAGGAATATATTAAAGAATCATAAATATACTATTTTATATATTAACAGTACAATGATTTTCTACATCATTTCAAGCCAATGGTAGAGGAATGAATTTCTGGCACATATGCATGGACTACGACGCTGTGAAGCGTGTTGTTTCAATTTTTAAAATTGGAACATAATGATAGTTATGTTATTTGATTAAATTAATATTTATTATTTATTATATACTAATTATTTTAATAATATAAATTATGTTTTTCTTTATTTGAATCATTTCTTTGCATTGTGAATTCATCACATGTATGAATATTCTGAATATAGCCTCATCAAAGTGACATATTTCATTTTTCATCACGGCCTAACATAATGTTTTATAAAACATTATATAATGAATATAGTATATATATATATATATATTATATTTTAAATATTTAATAGATATTACATAAATTGAAATGTTACATGTACATGAACCCTAAAACATAAATATCGATGAAAAATAGAACACTTTACCAACGAATATTGATTTTAAGAAAGAATCGGTCAACAAATAAATCAAAATTATAAGGAAAAAATATGTAATAAGATAATATTAATATTTTTCTATTATATATTTATAAATAACCAAAATTTATAATATATCATGTAAGAGTATGAATAAATATAGGCAAAAAATAATGTAATGGTTTATGTTTCCATGTCATTTTAAATCGGAATTATTCATGTTAAAATATCAATTAATGAAATTATATTATTTTTCAATATCGTTATCAAATAAAATATATCATCACAAGATATGTTTCTTTCATGGTTTATCTAATATTTGTTTAAATTTTATCATTCCTTGGTACTCAAAACCCCCTAAAGAATATGTTTAATTAAAACCAACCTCATTTGTTCTTTTAGGTAAATAATATTTTCTCTATTATATATATATTTAAAAAAATATTTAAATTATTTATTACTATGTATAAATTTTTTTGAAGTGATTTTATACAATATATCTTAATTTTAATTTTTTATAACATTTATTAATTAAAATGTTTTCGTTATGGGTAATATTTTTTATTTTACAAATGTTTGAATATAATTTTTTAAACCATAACTGAATAAAAAAATCTTACTACTATTATCAAAATTATTCTATTTTGTTTCCATTAAATATATCCATGGGTTTTCTAAATAATATCCTGCAATAATATTTTTGAAGAATTTTACATATTTAATTCATTCTAAAAGAAAAGGAGTTTTTCTATTTTTCAAGGTAAAATTACGGTTCTTTAATAAAAGTGTATTTCATCCATTTCAATATACAATAAGGATCATTTTGATTAACTATAGATATTACCCTATGAAACAATCAACTTTATTTACTTGGATAGCTTATGATGATGATACAATATTGAAATTTAAAAAAAATCCTTTTCTACATGGGTTAATTAGGTTATAGTGAAATGGTTAATGTTTTATTATATTATAGAACACATATAAATGGTTTTAATTATGTGATTTATAATCCATGAGATATTTATCCCTATATTGTATTACATAGTGATTTATATCTCCCATGAAAATATGAAAAGGAATGGGGAGTGAATCCAATATAATTTGGGACTCTTTGTACAATGACTAAGAATGAAATAGAGAATGAACCCATCTACTATGGGGATATATGTACTCTTTTAGGATAAACTTGGGAGTGAGACATAACTAATGATATTATTTTCAATGATTATTATTTTGGAGAACTCATATGATGTGTTCATATGATTTAGATTTACTCTGAGGGATTATGATAAATTATTTATTATTCTGCACTCATATGATTCATTTCATTAGTTGTGATAATGTTTTATCCTGTTTCTCAAGATTTACGATCTATGGTTTAATGGGTATGATTTTCATAATTTTTTTATCATGGTCCATACAATTATTATTATATTATACTCAAATTTGTTATTCGATTGATGAATCCCATGTTTACCCTTATAGATAATATGAGATCACCCATTATTACATTTTCATCTATTATGGTTATGAAGAAATATATTTATTGAGATATTTCTATGAAGAGTACCATGTGAGAAGAAAATTTTTAGATATGTTTAATATCATTATTGAAATATGTTTATAATGTATCAATCCTCCAAAAAATATATGCAATCAATGATCCATTGAATAAATTTGTGTAATGTTCAAACCTTTCCTGAAAATGATTAAATAAATATTTGTATGTGTTTCTTCATTCACCTCAGTACGTATTATAGTAGGTGTTAGATATTTTTGGATACTATCATATAGAAAATATTCTAAAAAAACTTGAGATGAACTTTTATTATCTAAAATGGATATTGAATGAACCCAAAGTGGCATAGTTTGACATGAGTGATTCGTATTTAATAAATCATTGTGAATAATTTCACAATTTTATAATTTTCAACCTAATTAATGATTCATGGTTCTTACACTATGGTTTATGGATTTAATTAATGGTTTGAACTATGATGAACCATATTAACAATGTATGTGGTGGGTTATATATTAATGTTCATTATTGAAATTTGAATATCAAGGGGGGTATAAAAAAATATTTATTAATAAGAACTTGTAACCCTCTCAATCCATTATTTATATTGAACATAAATTGAAAAAATTATGTAAAATATAACATTGATTCATTCATTAGGAAACATAAAAATTTGGTTATTACGTCCATACATCCACTAAATTCTAAAAAATTGATGAATATCATTACAATGCCATTCTCCTTTATGAAAATTGAAGATCATGAAAAAATTATATATTTTATTTATCATTAGGATAGTGAATCAAAAATCTGACATACACTAGCTTATAATATGAGTCATGATTATGAAATTGACTCAAAAAATTAATATTAATTTAGAGGATATGTTTCAATATGCACATTTCTTGAACACATCACACTAAAAAATAATGTTTATTTCATGCACTAAAGAAGAATAATGACGAGCCCACTATTACCTAAGAGATGAATTTTAAAAGGAATTAGAGGAACACCATAGGTTTTACCATCAAACCATATATAACAACTAATCAATTATTTTGTGTATTATAACCATGCATTCAAAAGGTATTATCCAAAAGATTATTTATTTCCTTTGTAAAAAATATTTTGATGTTATATTAATGTAATAAAAAATTTATAGACTCAAATTATTCCCTTTATATTCTGGATAATAAGACAGTGTTAGAATATTAATTAAATTCTAACAAAAACCTATAAAGTAAATAATCTTTTTCATTTGTGAGTTATAAATTGTGTAATAAATATTGGGTAACTTTCTTTAAAGGTACTGTAAAATTATTTATCTTTTGGAAATATGTCCATCTGACTAATTAATGTCAATTTCATATAATTATTCCTGTTAATGAATTGAGCAGATAAAAATATCATCTGAATAAACCACCCACACCCCAATTAATCAACTATATATAGTATTGGAAACATTTTATCCAGTGCATGAATCCATTGGTTATGGATGGAAATCAGTGTTAGCAATGTCCTATGACAATGTGGAATGGAATATAAAATTAAATAATAACTATTGATGTGGACTATAAGAATGAAATATATATAGGTTAACTTATCATCCACTATAAGAAATAATGGTTTATTTCATTTATGAATTTTTTTTATCTATTGTTTTTTTTTGATGTGTATCACATCAATATCAAAAAAATAAAGGTTGAGTTATCCAGTGAAAACCCTAATGATATGACGGGCACATATAAAATATTTTTTTCCCATCCAATAGTGATTTATGGTATTTTTCTACTTAAAAGTCATAATATTATGTCATATAGTAAATTTTATGTTAATTTTGGCATCGATTGGATATTGGTATTAATATAATATTCCAATTTATATTTAATTTAATAAATTTTTTAAATTATAAATAATTATACAATAATTTATTAATGATATGATTAAAATGAACTACTTCATGAATTTAAATTAATTATATGGGTCTTACTTCATGTTAATGAGTATTATTTTTCATAATTTTTAGGGAAGAACTCAAAATAAGGATATGCCTATTGTTACATAATTTAATTTTTTTTACTAAATAGTTAACTAACCATAACATGAATCATTATATTTATTTTTGAATATATCTTATACATGGTGTTATGCCTATTTCAAAGATTAATTATTTAATATCCCCAATTTAGTTGTGAAAATTGAAGTGGAACTCAAGGATAATCTAGATAAATAATTTATTTTCCACTTTCTTCATGATAGGTTGATCCTATTCATTTTTTTCAAGATTAATGATATGTATTTTATTCTAAAAAAATTATTTTCATCCCTGTTGGATCACAATCATGAGAAATTATCCATTTCCCCATGTTAATGATTTGGTTCTATGAATTATGATATAAATAATTTTCAATGAATATCCTTAAATATAGATATTATTAATTATATATTAAAATTATGACACAAAAAGGAAATATATCTAAATGAGGTATGAAAAATATTAATTTATTGCGATTATTTTATACATACCAATTCCACCGCTATTATTGTTGATATATTGAATTGGTTGTTTTAATACTTTTGTGATTGGTTTGTTGTAATATATATAGAAGATAATAAAATATATTACATGACCATTGAATGGAATTAATATCATTTGGGTATTTCATTGTTGACTTTGTAAAATGTGAACATATATTAAAAATTTATGACTTTTAAATTATAGCAATAATATGTTACATTGTAGGTTCATGTAATTAAAAGAAAAAGAATATCCATGGATCTGTCAATGATATATTTTATTAAACAATAGTCCAGACCAACCATGATGAATGTGTTCTATAGTGTTCTTAGAATGGAGTGATACTATTTAGAATTTTTGGGAAATTTATCATTGATATAAAATACAATAATCATAGTAACACATAAGGGATTCAAGTCCATTTTTGGTCAACAAATATGAAAATAATTTCATCCAACGAAATAAAAAGTTGGTTAGTTAACTGGTACTCATACTATATACCAAAGCAAATGGTTTTTTATATATACTGATTCATTAATTAAGGTACTAATATTTCTTATCTATTATAATGAAATGGTGGATGCATTTTCCTCGTTTCAATTGAAGGTTTATGAGAACAATTACAGAATTAATGATATGTAGAATGTATTTATTTCAAACATAAATATATTGATGAACTATCATTATAGAAAATAGTGTTATATATATAATGACCATAAAATAATTAGTTATATTCTCACAATAAATAAATAAATATGATACAAT
This sequence comes from Viscum album, assembly GCA_963277665.1. NCBI lineage: Eukaryota > Viridiplantae > Streptophyta > Magnoliopsida > Santalales > Viscaceae > Viscum > Viscum album. The sequence continues at coordinate 1,002,752,900 of OY728135.1, forward strand.
GTTATTTATTGGAGTTTATTTAAGATTATGACTAGTCAACACATTTGCACCGTAGGAAGGAAAATAAGGTGGATGATGCTTTGAGTCGTAATGACCATGATTACTTTTCCATGATGAGGATTTAATGTGATTAATTGTTTTTTGTATTTTTGGTGTACGGATCATGAAATATTTATTTAAAGAGATTTACATAATCTTATATTGATTAATATTAAATAACTAATTTTTTATATAAAATTTGTAGAAAATAAGGATTCCATTTAGAAAAATATGGTATAGAAGGTGATTAAATTCATTAATAATAATAATGTAATGTAAATGATTTAAAATAAATTATTTCCCCATAACATATATGAATTGAAGAAATGAATATTGGATGAAGTAAAATGTTCCCCATTATATATCTATTATGGGAGTAATCATATGTATAGATTTTTCAATGAGAATTTATGGTGGGACAATATGATGAGATATATTGCAGAATATGTATATTGAATCCTAGTATATCAGCATGTCAGTGATCACTTTAGGATATCTATGGAGGTATGCCACTATTAGTTATACCTATATATAAATAATAAAACATTTCCATGAATTGTAGTACTTTACTCTTAATGAAATATTATTTACATAATTCACTTGGGGTTATATCTTATCGACATATTGTTAGTTCATTTTTTTCTATCATAAAATACTTATTTAGTGACCATCTTTAAAGGATATGGATTTAGTATGTTTCATGATTTATTATTGTACCTCTCTAAATTTTATTTGATATAAATATTATGATTACATAAATGTATTATATATGTATGTGGTAATAATATAATAAATCATTAATCACTATAAAAACATATCATCCTTAAAAAATATTTAATCTATGAGAATTATATAAACACTATAATAGTGTTTGAGAACTCTCTATTTATATTTTAACTACTTTTGGAATTTTCACCTTTAATTATTTTAATTTTATTACAATAAAACATTCACTAAATAATTCATATGTATCCTTATGGATAACTCTACGATATAATCTTTAGAACTCCAATGTTTTGGGATGATGTTATTGAACAATATAAATCGTGGCCTTAGATAGATAATGAAAATGAAGAGATGTTTAGATTCATTAAGTAGCACATCTGGATCATTGTATGTTGAATGAATTTTTTGGTAGATATCAATCTATGTGACCTAGAGTTTAATATTGGAGAGAAGGTATTATACTGGATATCTCCTTGTAATATGATAATGAGATTTTAAATAACGGAGAAGTTAAGCGCTGGATATTTTAGTCCCAATGAGATTCTTGATTGAATCAAGATGGTAGCCTATGTTGGGCAACATATAATCAACCTCTTCCTAGTACATGATTTATTCCATGTATCCCATTTGAGGATATAAGTACCTAATCCTTTACATGTACTTAAACTCAAATTTATACTACTAGTTCCTGTTCTTTTATATGAGGTACATTTGGTAGAAATCACGGATAATTGTGATTATGTTATATTAAAGATTATACTCTCCTAGTTTTTCTTCTTATAAGAAATCATAAACAAAATTAAGGTTTAAGGGAACCCAAGGAGGTACTGGGGTAGTAGTATGACTAGTCATTTAGTTTTTTAACTCAATTATTATGGTGAAAATTTTATTATTTTTTAGAAATTAATTCCATTGTATTTAGGAATATATATCTCATTAATAAATTTAAATTTTTTCAAATCTTATAATGCATGGATCAGTGAAATTTAGTGAGTAATTACTTACTAAAATTAAAAAATAAAATTCATTATTATATAGTTATGTGATATTAATAAAATCATAGTAATAAAAATCACGTTCTCATATTCATGAAATATTTTATTAATGATATGAAATATGAGTCAAAAATTCATTTCTAAATGGAAATGTTTTATTTATAAATAATGAATTTATCATAGAATTTTTATTTCAAAGTTAATTTCATTCTCACTAATAAATTTTTTGGATATGTATTTGTTACACATATATAAAAATGAGTGATCCTTAAAAAAGTTACAATCAAATAGTTACTGATGACGACAAATTCATTAAAAAGAAATATTCATATATTTTTTAAAAATATATATTCTTGTGATCAGTTTGTTTTTATATTAATAAAATAACTAAATCACAATTTATTAATGATTAAAATTAAATTTTTACATAATATTTACAAATATTTAATCTATCATTCATCCTAATGTTATTACAAGGAATAAAATGAGATTAAAAAAATTTATATTTTAGTGTACATTTTTTGAAAAAATGTACTATAACCACTTTTGAAGGATATTATAAAATTTTTGAATTTATAATAAAATTTATTCATTAAAAAAGGATTCCTCATTTTGAATAATCAATATAAATATTAATTTAGGAGGTTAAATTATTTTTTAGATATTATGAATAGTTTTAGTGGTAATGATCTGGTCACTAAGGTAAAGGAAAAAAGGATAATGAGAGGGCTAATCTAAGTTAGATGATATTAAGTATATATATATATATATTAAAATTGATTATATAGTTTATTTTAACTATTTCATATCCTATATATGAATATTTGGTCATTTAGGGACACTTTCCCATGAAAATGAAATTATATTATTTTGAATCAGGGAATATTTACCCAGGTTCGACTCCACTTCCTTAAAAGGGAACCTATTCTTCACTTATTTTAAAAAAATTACAATTATTGTTTATAATATAAATAAAAAATAAGTTTCCAACATTCCTTAAAATTTAATGAAGATTGTGGTCGGACCAAATGTTTGTCATATGAATTGTTGAAGAGTATAAAAAAGAAAGCTATCTAAAGAAGTGGTAACCATGTTAACTGATTTCATAACCTTTATTTATTCTTACACATATTCCAAATAATCAGTAACAATTTTAATATAATGAAATATAAAAACAACATATAGATAATTTTTTTATGTCAATGGATAAAAAAATTTCTTCCTTCTTTTCATCCATTGGAAAATAAAATTAATGATCATTCATATATACAAACTACCATCTCCATAATGTGAAGGGATTGTTTTTTCCTCACCACCTATCATTGATGGTTATGATTTCAAATTTAATTAATATTCATGAAAAATATGATATTTTTTTATAATGATATATGACTATATATTTTTCTTTCAAAACATTAATTGAAAATTGAAATAATTACATTCACTAATGTGTAGACTATCTCTTACATGCAGAGATATGCATTGTTATTTTTTCGTAACCATACATGATTTTTTTAAATAACAATATATAAGAAATAAGTATGATATTTATGAAATTATTATTAATCTATAGATGTTGAAACCCTGTACAGGGTTATAATTCGTAAACTATAAAATTGAATCATGCATGGAAAATGCAATAGCTAACACTGAAATATTATTTTTAATAATGAATCGTGATAAAATTGGTAATTAGAAATTATAAAAAAATGATATTTAATTTGATATATATTAATAAAATTTTATTTTCAATATATAACAATTATAATTTTTTATTCATGACATTATAGAATGTATGAATCACGCTGAGACATAGATTATGGGTTTATATTGAAATATCATTTTAATTTCCAATTTTATTGACTAAATATACATTCAGAAAATTTATGAACCCTATCTGTCTAATAACATATATAATTTCTACAAATCAGTTTATATATTGTTTATTCAAATAGTATTTCTATTTCCCCCTTCTTTGGAATTCAATATTAAAAAATCTTATGAATATATATCCTTATTTTTTATTTTAGGTTCGAAATATTTTCTATCAAAATCCTATTATTGAAAATATTTCTGGAAGGATCTCTTATATATTCAATTTATAGTATTAATTAATTTCAAAAATATTTTAAACTCCAAGAAAAGGATTAAAATCAAATTATTATAAATTCTTCCATTCTGGATCGGTTTGAAATATTTATAGAAATGAGAAAATAATCTTTTTAATGTTTATATATTGAAATAAAATATTTTATCGTAACAATTTTTCCGGAATAATAATTAAATTTTTCAATTTTGTCAAAAATAAAGTCAACTACAAATTTAATGTATTCTATCATTTTTAAATGATATTAAATGAAATGATTGTTTTCTATTATTTTTCTAATAATAATATTAATGATTTTATAAATTTATTTTTCATATATGTCAACATTCATTGTGGGTAATTACTATCCACTAGGGATATTATCTCAGGACTGCATCCAATTATATTATCTACTACATATATAACTATAATGATTAAATTATATTTTCATGATATCCATTTTATTTCAGTCTGCTGATAGAGATATTTTGAAATGGTGAATGTTATTAAAATATTATGCCAAACATATGTATTAGTTTATTATGTGATTGGTGAGAACAAAAATATATATACCTATAATAAATTAGATAGCTATTGATATCTCAATAGAAAATTATAAAGGGAAAGGGTAGGGAACACAATTTTTTATATGACTCTCTCTAATAAGATTTACGATTTTATGGGGAGTGACACCAATCAAGTATGGTAATCTATATACAAAAATAAGATAATATTTTCAGTTTTAGTTGACTAGTGAATTGATTTGTATAGTTATTATCATTCCATAATCCTTTAAAATATTATTATTCTTATGATTTCCCTCACAGATCATGATTTCTTTTTTCTTATTTTAATCAATTAGTACACAGGTCTTTCATTATAAAATTTTTTATTACATTAATAATGAATTATAATGTATAGTAAAATGGGGATGGACATTTTTAGTTATTATCCATCACATATACACTAATTCATATCTTATGATCAATTATTCTATTCAATTAATGTCTCCCATGTTTACCCTTACTGAGTATATGTTCTGTCCCATTCATATGTTTTATTTTCCCAATGTTATGACTATAGATATTAATTTCGATATTTGTAGTCTCCAAACAAAATAATAAATTCTGGTTCACTGGATTCAATTTTTGTAATATATTCCATTTTCATCTAAAATAATTAAATATGTATATATGTGATGCTTGATTCACCTATTGTAGTACTGTGAATTTTTTCACAATGGAAACATTAGTACCTTTTGGCTAATAGTTCCCTTTTTGAGATAAATATAAGAATCATAATATAGTCAGTGAAATTTTTTTAAAATTGAAACCGGTGTCCCAGTCTACCACTTATTCCATATTACCTAAGGATTAGTATGTTATTGATAATTTAAGAAAACTCATCGTATGCAACCATATAAATTTTTTAGATAACCAGAAAAAACTAATATCTAGTCCAAAATAGCAAAACTAAGAATATAAGTGGATTAGATTCTTCATATCATAGGTTAAGGATAAAACTCAACCATGTTCTTCAAATAATTCCTAACGTCACATATTATTTATATATCTCATCATAAACACACTACTATATAGATGTTTTCTATCTATGGGTAACACCATAAATATGATGAATACAAGAGAATTACAGTATATCTGATTGATATAACCTATGAATAGATTGAATAATCATAACTAACTCCTCTATAATTAATTTGACATTTTTATTCATACATTACACTAATGACAAAAATCATGGTGAGGACTATTAGGTTATTTGAGTACTATAGAAATCACACATTTCAAAGTCAAATAACATGGGACACCATGGTCTTATAAATAAAATGAAGATCCCACTAAAACAATTTATTTATATATTCAAATTAAATACACACATGAATACTAACTCCCAACATAATCCTAGGGATTATCTATTCTGATAGCACTCTATCATGACCCGACCCATTGGAGACCCACCTAGTGAGCACCACAACAAATGAATATCTCACAATATTGGAAACCTTAGCGTATAACATCCCATAAAAAACCTGTCTATAGTATACATGATAACATAAAAATATAATTAGATTATATAAAATCAATTTAATGGTTTATATTTAATGCCATAGAAAATGAACAAAAATTAATCTAATAAGGTATGTAATATTAAATATTTCATAAGGCGTGTCTCTAAAAAAACATGACGCTATGAAGATTCTGTATTTTGCATGCACTCTGGGATAATTATCATTATATTTAGGTAACTTCCTCCCCCATGAAAAACCAAACCCCAATATACATCACCATAAAGTACCATGTGCTATATTTTTAATATCACTGAGTAGTAAATTATTACTCCCCATATTCAAATTCAATGAATAAACATGTGTATTATCTACATAGATAAAATATTTGTGGGAATAAGACTCAAGAAGGGATGAGTATGAAAAAACCCTATAATAGGACCTAAACAATGATAAGAAAAAAATGAATAAAGTATTTAATCCAATTTTTTATGGGAGCTAACTTGGAGGTGAGACAAGATGAAAAGTAGAACATGAAGTTTGATAAAATATCTCATAAATTTTGAGTAAATGAAATGAATAAGAGTTTAATATAGTGTATCTATAATCTTGAAAATTAATTCTAATGAACCAAAGGTAGGTATTATCCACCAAAACTCAATCCCCAAATTGTGATACCACATGAGCATAAAAGAAATATCATATCAAGGAAGAGTTCAAAAATCCTAGTGTTGATAGCCCAGGTATATATAATATCTCTAAAGATAAAATAGGGTGGTGATGTGTCTAATGAATTGAATAAATCATCACTCACTAGTAATATTTACTATAATAGTACTATTCGAATCTTATAAGGGAATCCAACACATTTTTGGAGAATTACCCCCAATCAATGGTGAACCAATCCTATTTTTCCATTCACTGAACAAGTATTGAAACCACTATTGCTATAAATCATTATAAACTCTTCAAAATTATATACAAATATGAAATTACCCTAAAAAATGAGGGATGTGAATAATATCTGGGGATGTCAAGAAATGTATGATATTTTCATTATAGATGGACGTTTACCATACAAATAGAGTATTATTAAATCTTGGAACTCCACATTGGATTTTTTCTAGGTGGAATGGATATGTGCCCTAGAGAAACATCCCTAAAGTGATAAATAATTTCAACAAATTACAAGGGATTCAATAAAATTGGTGGATGATTTTCACTTGGAAACTATCCAATATTTCCAAAAACAATTTAACAAAATAACCAATGAATGATGCATAATAAAAGAATAATACAATAAGAGGTAATAACATTGATTCCAAAACCAAACTACAATAATGTTCTATATCGGATGACAAAACCGAAATAACTAAAATACTCCAAGATATTACTCCATCACTCCCAAATTTTCGCAAGATACAACTCCACAATACAACACCTGTATCTTGAATCACCACTAAATAAGTGTGAAAAATAACCTTTTCTGGTGTCCCGTTAATCAATATCTGCAAAAGAACCAAAGTGAAAAATCATGGGGTAATGAAAATCAATTATATATTCCAATATAGATTCCATACTCATTCTAACATGATATAAAATTTAAATAAAAAAATTTATATCAAAATTCAAAATAACTTATATCTGTATATAAAACTATTTCTATAATACAATAGTTTTCTAAAAGAAAATCATTTTTACAAGGAAGGCAATAAAACAAGTCATTTAAAAATTTCTCAATTTCATGTTTCCATAACCCATTCATTTTTACTTAACCCCCCACACTCAATCACACATTCATGCAAGATTGGTGTTACCATTTACGAATGAAACACATGTCTATAATCCATCAATTTGATTGTGGTACTTCCTGACCATTATGCATTCCATTCCACACACTATCTATAATTTAATGAAACCACATGTCAATCCAAAATTATTAAAAAACATTCTAAAAAGAAAAACCTTTATTGAAAACACTTTCGATGAATAAAAACAAATCTACCATTTTAAAATCATTTATTTAAAATCATGTTACCATTTTCACTTCCAAACAAAATAGCCAATTTCCAAACATCAGTAAACTGTCACAAATGTTGGTTTTAATAAAAAGATTACAAAATAATTTCTCAATAAATTTGTAGAAAAAAATCCATTTAGAAAAAATCCATTTATAAGAAGGGGGTAGATATTGAATACATAATCCTCTATAATTATGATGGAAACAAAGAATGAAAAGAATTCTTAAAAAACCCAGGTTAAATCTCTAGAAATACATCATAAGTTTCATTCCCTAACATGCACATGGCCATATCAAATAAATATTGGAATACACATCCCTTGATCCATTCACAATTTCCATGATATAATAATTTTAGAGAGGAAATTTGAGAATATATATGGAAAAATACCACAAACAAAAATTTCTATGGAAATCGGGTTCCAACACATCAAGAGATTCCTTAAGATCACTTCTATATTGATGTGTAATGATTACACAACCATGGGGAGTAATATATGTCAACATAGCTCCAAAATGGTGTAAAAATAGATATATAATGGTGAAATTTTGTGAGATCCATTTTTTAGGATCTCACTTTGAATGGTGCATGGTTAGTCACACGGTTAGTAGAACCATGAAGTAATTGTGAACCTTCAACTTACTCATGGAGCTTCCATTACAATTAGTTCCCATGGTAAGGAAAACCATGTTCCAAACATGTAAAATATCTCTATCACAATTTTCATGTTTACAACAGGGTGGCCACATGATTTGGAAAAAACCATGCACCTTAAGAATGAACCATCCCATTAACCTTATCTCACTAATCACACTTTCTAGTAGGATTTTCACGGTTTCCTCACACCGTACTCAAACCAATGACCTTTATAAAATATAGAAATAGATTCCAAATGTCTTTCAGCCCCTACCATATTATACCCAAACACTTTATACAAATAAAAATAATATGAAATGATTACTTACATGAAACTATGTGTAATAAATTCTTCCCAAAATTGGAATTTCCATCCTCATATAGTAGAAAACCATTTCTATCCTGAAAGAGTTTGAGCCACTGTTCAACCATTTTCTTCTCACATTCCCATGTCTCTCCATGAATCAGAACATGTTTCAACAAAACCAACAATAGAACAATGATTTTATATGAAGTAATTTCTATTTTCTATCAATAGACCACACTATCACACACACAAATGAAGAATCCACATCCAGGTTAATGTGATCCCATCGAATCAGATGGTTAGGACCAGGTTGATACTTTTTCAACTGAGATACATGAAACAAATTATGCACAACACTAAACCATGGTGGAAAGGCCAACCAATATTTCACCTATCCAACCCATTCCATTATCTCAAAATGGCTAATGTATCTCGGAGATAACATGCCCTAATTTTTTAAAGAATGTTTCCCAAGCCTTTGCGTGATCTGCAAGAACACAAGATCACTGATCATAAATGATAACAACTATCAAAAATGATCCACATATTATTTTTGATGACTCTGATCTATCTATAGTAACTTACTTATGAACTAAATATTATATATTGTTTCTCGGACAAGGCTTGGCCCAACCATTTAAGTATCGCATGTTTCCATAAAAAAAATTGGATTATGACAAGGGAAGCCATACAACCCAACAAAATTAACCATTCGTACTGAGGATTGATAGGTATTTTTATACGAAAACTCCACTAACATTACATTCTCTTTACATGAGCCACCAAAATCCTATTACGCAAGACCATAACATGTCTTCCAATGTTTCTATCATTATTTCAGATTTCCCATCAATCTGAGGATGATATAAAGTACTCATAGTCAACTATGTCTGATGGTATTTCTATTAGGATTTCTAGAAATGAGATGTAACCCTCAAATCTATATCTATCACTTTAAAAACTAGTATGTCATGCCTCATTACCTCTTATAGTATATAGATATTTAAAAATTATTCCATAGTATGAGATTCACGAATAGGTACAAAATGGAATAACATTGAGAGTCTATACAATATCACCGATATGGAATCATTTTTCCAAATTTTTCTTGGGAGACCTATTACAAAATTCATGTCTATAATATCCCATTTCCAAACAATAATAAGAAAAGGTTGAAACATAACTACTGGTCATTGTTGTTCTTTGTTAACCTACTAATAAGTTAAACATCTTCACACATACAAATTCATATTCTATTTCATATTGACCCACCAAAACTATTCTTTCAATTCCCTATACAACATTTGTATTATAGGATGAAAAACCCATCTCGAATGGTGGTACGCATGAAGTAGTTGTTCATGAAAAGTGATAGGTATGGCCGTCTGAGCTCAAAGCCACAAAACTAAACTCATATCATGTTTCCATCCCTAAAAGGTATCCCTAAACTGAATTTTGACCATATAAAAGTACCTTATGAATCATATGTTTGTGACACTTTAACTATCACAACAAAATTAGGAACAAAAGAAACTAGAATGAAATATGCAACGACACCTTAGTCGGAACATTTCTTGTTCTTATTTTCTATCACTGATATTAACCACCACAGATTTGATTCCTATTTTTTCAAACGAGTATAAAAATGTATTCTTAATAAATCTACCACCAAATTTACCATACCCAATGTATATATAAATTCAATGTCAATAATTTTGAGACACTCTATCTATATTCATTGTCTTATATTCAAATCCCTTTGTGAAAAAATATTTTTTATGCTCCTATGATATGAAAACACTATAACTTTCCCATAAAATATGTGATGAATCCATGTTTTCAAACCATGGAACATGAAATTAACTCTAAATCGTCTGTTGAGTATTTCTTCTCATTAAACCATAAATGTCTTAATCTGCACAGAAAAACATGACCTACATTCTCGATAACACATCCCAACCCATATCCTTAAGCATCAAAATACTCCATGAACCCTTATACTGATTTTCGGAATATCAAGAATGTTGCTGATGTAAGGTGAACTATTAACCCTTGAAAAGTCTTCTAAAATTCATTGTTCCAATAAAATGAAACAATATTCTTTGTCAAATCTGTGATATATGAATCAAGTCATGAAAAATCATGAAAATAATGATTATAATAACAAACTAGACTGAATAAGATGTGTATCTTGAACAAATTCTATGGAAATTTCTAAGATATATAATTATTTATCATTTCAAGATCAACATAAACTATTTTTTCCGATATTACATGGAAAGGAAAATATACCTCTTATATAAAAAAATTCACACATTAATAAATTTTCAAATAATTGATGATCCCTAATGTCTATAAACATTGTACCCAAGTGTATATCAAGCTCAACCCTTATCCTTGAATACACTAATAAGTCATCCACAAACACCACCATAAAATAATACATATACCTTGGAAACATATGATTTATCAATTTTATAATGACCAATGGTCCATTTTTAAGACTAAAAGGCACCACCAAATACTCATAATCATAAAATCTACTTCTAAAATCTATTTTTTGTATATACTCATTCCAAACTCACAATTGATGATATCCATATCAGATGTCAATTTTAGAGAACCACTAAGCTCCCATCAATTTAGTAAGATGATAATAAATATTTGGAAGTGGATAATGATTCCTTATTTAGTCTTACATAAGCTTATGATTATCCAAGCACAACCGAAGATCACTTTACCCATTTTATTGGAAAACAAGACTGATGCTTCCTATAGAGACATACCAGGCCAAATAAATCATTTTCATACAAGATCCTCCAACATCAGTTTATGTTGCCTTAATTATATTGGATCCCTCAAATTTGAAATGATGGAAATTGGAATGGTCTCTGGAAGGAGATAAATCCTAAAATACACATCTTTTTTGGGTTGAGATGCATTTAAATGTTTGGAAAAAACATCCAAAAACTGATAAAAATCATTGGAAAACTAGTATCTTTGATCTCTCCCATCAATGACAAAGTCAACAGTGCAAAATATTATGATATTTTTTGAACAGCTAGTCTCAAAAATCTATTTTTACATGCATTTGCATTCCAATCTTCATTAAAGATATTCTTGACAAAATCATCAGTCATAAAACAAACCCATTATATATTATAGTCAATGTGAGACTTGAACATTATTAACCAATCCATACCCATTATTATTTCATAGGCATCTATCTCAATTTCCAAGACATCCTATATCAACTCAGCTCTATAAAACGTTATCAATAATTCTCTACACATAAATCGTCGACATTATTTTTGACCAACATGAGTTTTATATTTCAAAGAAGATGTCATCATCTCAACATGTAATCCCAGAAAATAAACAAAACCTGAATAAATAAAAAATTGGGATATACCCATTTCAAACAAATATTGTATAATGGTATAATTCAAAATAATATTACCTCTCATCATCGATGGTAAAGACTGATAATTTACAATAACATTCCAATATCCATTTATTTTTTAGTTGCTACACATTGTTCCTAATTTTCATGTCAATATTACCCTTAACGAGGTGTCAGGGATTCACTAGAACTACCATGGGTTACTCTATTCTACTAAAAAAGTTGATTCTATTTCCGACATACTGCCAAAGAATATGATATTTGTGACATCTGATAAGTTTACCAAACAAAAAACATTATAAAACTACAATAATAGCATTGAATATTCCCCATCTAATTTCAATTGTCGATTTCTCTGCATTGGGTCATAAAATATCATTTTATGTGGTCCAAATAAGCACATTGGAAACATACTTTCTTGCTCTTGGGATTTAGAGTATGATTTCATAATCTAGTCCCCTGGTTATGAGACATATCTCTACATTGGAAATAGGTGTCCCTCTTATACATCCTCCCAGCATTAGAGTTACCACTATTTACCATAGGTATCAACATGATCCCTCTCCCATATATCCTGATATAACCATTTCCCCCCCCCCATCTGTCTATTATCCATATGTATACAGTTTGTTATATAAATCTTGGAAATATTCTTATGAATTTATTATCTTATCCCCAATTCAAAAATGTGTGCCTTCAAGGATTCAGTAGCCACAACTTCATGTAAAAAAAGAAAACCAAATTAAAAAAAATATGTTCATACTCTTTAACTGTGTGGATCTCCTACTTCACGATGAGAAAGTATATCATTCCTACAATCCTAAATGAATGAGTATATAATTTTTTAATAAAAAACATTTCAAAATCCTCCTAATAATGGGCTTGGTTTAATTTATCATGAACTACTAAACCCACCACTAACATGAAAGATCCTCCAACATATATGTCACCAACTACAGTTTTTTGCTTTAATTGTGTGCCAAAAAAAATTGGAGATTTTAATCATCATATTCATCAACACATCTTCCTTATATGGTTTAAAATCACCTAAAAATACGTACAGGTTATACTTTTAGAACTAGATAGAGTGATCCACATGATTTGGTTTTCCCCATTGACTCCCTCTATTTATAGGTTGAAAATCATAGGACATAAATTGAACTAAATGTTGGTTCACATAGGGATCATGTACGACCACATTCATAGAAACATCTTCCATTTGGTTTCTATGTCACCTAATAGGTTCCATCTTCTATAAACACAAAAAAACCCATATGTCTAACTCCCTACAAATTGAATTATTAACAATTTCAAATTCTACCACATCACATATCCCAAAAATTCATTAAAAATCTAATCATTGTCCGTTTACAACCATTTATGAATGTTTCACCATTCTTTTGAAAATAAACCTATTTTCAAAATACCCATATCATTCATTTTTCTAAATATATCATTTGAAAATAATAAATACTTTTTAAGAATCAACACCTTGCACAAAATACTATATCATTACTCAAAATTATATATGTAATCATATTGGGAATCCATTTCTAAAATTCATGTAATTATCATATCATTGTCTAAACCCATGAAAATGAGAGTAAAACACCTATATGTGTCTCGAAAACCCTTATGTTCCCCACACCCTGGTATTTTGAAGTTCTGAATAAAAAGGATAGTATTGAAGTTTTATTCTCAATATTTCATGTCAATAAAATCATACACTTTTTTACCATCCCAACATAAGGAAAATAATACAATGAATATTATCTCTACAAATTATAGAACTGATTTCCAAGTATCAAACAAACTTTTACTACTTTTATTTCAAGGACTGGACAAGATGATACCACATATAACATCCTACCCCTCACTGGTTGATTGAGTCTTGGTGGAATGGATACATGGCCTTAAGTAACATTTACATGGTGAAAATGGATGGAAATAAATGCTTCGAGATTAAATATAGATAAGAGATTATTTTAATTTTTAAAATAACCAACCCATTTAAGAAAAAAAATAACTACTAAATGATGGCTGATTTTAATTTAAAGATATCAAAAGTTAATATAGTGTATATGAAAAAAAAAACTACAATAGGGTACCAGAACAAAATAAAAAATTGGAAAAACTGAAAAACTCCAAGACATTACTCCACATCTCCCAACATGATCCATCATCTAAATCCACAATACAGTTCATGTATCATGAAGAAACAGAAAATAATTGTGATACAAAACCATTTCGAGTCTATTGATAAACAATATTTGGAAACACACCAATCTTCCAAATTAGGGGTGAGTAATAAACCTCAGTAGGCTTTCCACAAATTAATCCCCTACTTACACAACTTGGACAGAACATGTGACAAAATATATACCAAAAAATTTATATATTATAATTTAAAATTTTTTATATTAGAATTTAAATTCTTTTCTTTAATAATAAAAAAAATTTAATCCAAAGTCATTTTCCAAGGGAGTTAACCAAACAAGTCATTTAACAATTTCTCAATAAAAATGTCTCATAACCCATTCTATTAAATATAACTCCCCACACACAATATACAACACAACCATACATGCTCGGTGTTACCATTGTTGGTGAAACTTAACATTCATAACCCAAACATTTGATGACGGTACTTCATGACCATTATCCACCCTATTCCACACACACATAACCATTGAAGCTAACTTCATGTCAATCCTTTTTTAATCCATTTCAAAAAAACCAAACATTTATTGAAAACACATTTTCATGCTTCAAAACCAAAGAATTATTTTAAAATAATCAATTTAAAATATATTTACCTTTAAGACTATCTAACATAACACATAATATCCATAATACAATAAACCTTCACAAAAGAAGGTTTTCAGAAAAAATTTGAACAATATTTTTATAATCAATTTAAAAAAAAATCAATTTGAAACTAAGAGTTAATCTTATAATAAGAGTGCGTGAGAGTGGATACACATACCTAGGAAATAACAATGAAAACGAAGAATGACATGAATTATTCTTCATAACAATGTAACTAATCATGCATAGGTTGATGGACTATTAATGCACTATTTTCATAACCGTGTGCCTTAATCGGGTGCCTTCCCACAAGCCCATGTTGTATTGTGCACCGTTTCCTATTGGAGTTTCATAGTTTCTACTAACCATGATAAAACCATGAAAATTTTTAAAATCCCAAAATAAATTTAATAAGTCTTAAAAACTATACCAAACATCAACCTAACACATTACTTACATAAAAAAATTTTCCAAATGGTTACATACTTGAAACCAGGTGTTTCATAAAGATATTTTGGCCCAGGTATGTTAGGGGTATACAATCCTTATAAGATCATAGTTAGTGGATCTCACACCCTGAGAATAAAAAATGCAAATGAATAAATATCATACCCTAATTAATGGTGTGTTTTGTAAACCACACCCTTATACAAAAATTTCACTATAGAGGGTATCCAATCAAAAGGAATCTACTATTTTTTTACAAAACCATGTGTCCTTTTGTAAAGAGTTAAATTGAAAATTTACTCATATAACCTAAAAAAGGCAATATATGACCAAATAGACCACACCATCATGATCCACATGAATAATTAGAAGGATATGATTGCTATTTCACTTGACTAGGAACTCAGTGAGAAATATGTATTTCACTGTATACCATGTGAGAGGAATCATGTGATAAGATATTGGATCCAATCTACAATATGTTATTTTGTACATCTTATTATTTTTAAAACGATCTATCTCAATGTCTTAATCCCTATATCATAGATATAATGTCAATACAACCTCACTTAATAAAGAAACATTAGAAATATGGAATATTAATCATAATAATGAAAATAATAATACAAATATTGTAATATTTTTAAAATTTAATATTATAATTTTTTATAATAACTTATCATGATATGGATTTCATGTAATACTGCACTAATTGATGTCGTTAATGATGCATCCACCTAATGTATTTTACTTATTATTATTTATTATCATTTCATTTTTATATCTAAATATGTTTCCTTCCCAAAAATCAACATCCTTATTATTCTTTTAACAATTTTATTTATATAATTGATATTATTTTCATTGGCCCTGATTTTCACTAAAAACCCACCATTCAGTAGTGTTCCAAATAATCAATATAATTTCAATAACCACCTCATTTATCCTTCTCAAGGTCTCACTAACATCTCACTACCCCAATGATGGTTGGTCATGGAAACCTCAAACTTTCTTATATGGTATATCACTACACCATACTCATTAATATCCTCATGGAATCCAACTATTTCTATAGTTGGTAGCAAGCAATTTTATCGAAGAGTGAAGAAAATAGATGATATATAGGAGAAATAGATAATAATAAAACAAAATTCATTTTTGTTCCCCTAATATTATCATTAAATATAATAAGGTTAGGGACGAAAATTTACCTATGAAAAATTAATAATCCAACAAAAAAAAGTGGAGATTTAATAATGTGGGTGCATTAATAACAAAAAAACTGATAAGTATGATAAATATAATAAATTATTAGTGAAATAAACATCAATACCATTATAAAATAAGTATAAAATTCTATAATTATTAAAGGAAAATCCCAATTATATATTTTGGTGAGAAATATATCATAAAAAATACATAATAAATCAGTATTTACTCCTCCATGAAAAACTAAAGATTATTCAATCAATTAAAAAGTTTATTTATCATCTTGTTGATCATTATTCATATTTTTCACCATGATATTTTATCAATCAGTCCATCATTGGATATTTATTCCCAATCACTCTCAATATGCAGTCTTCATTAATTTAACTAAATAACCTTATAAGAGTGTAATATCATAGTATTAATAGGTAGTGGTTCTAGGTTTTCGTCAATAATGGGTTAAAATAAATAATCAATTTTAAAAATATCTATTAATATTAAAAAACCCATCTACAATAGCCCATTCTATGGAAAAATTATTTAAACAAGGATTATAATTCTTATTTGGTAATACAACCATCTAGGATATGACTAAGGTGTTGGTTATTAAATTTAATATTCTATTGTATTGAGATAACAATTCCATTATAGATACACATGAATAGGAATTGAAGATAATATTTTTTTTAAAACTATTCGAAGATCTAACATCATTATAATTCTACATTGACATAGTATTTGTTTTAAATACTCTTTGAAAATGTAATGGAATCATTAGATAGTTTTTTTCTTGTTGTGTACTAGAAAAAAATTATTTTAACCATGGTGGGAACTTAAGGACTAACAACTCAAAATTAAGGTGTGTCAATACAAAAAAATATATAGATAACTAAAATATATTCAAATAATGTGATAATATATTACATTAATCATTACCCAATTCATTTTATGGATATAATAATTTTTCCACCTCTCACATCATAATGTGATTTTAATAATTCTTTTTATAGAGAAAGGAAGCATATCCATATCATAATCAAGAAATGAAACCATAGTAAAGAATGAGTTTCATCATGATGTTATAAAAAAATATAAAATAAAAAAATTGATAACAAAAAAATAAAGGGATAACATCATTTTAGATATTCAATGTGTCATATTGTAGATTCGAATAATGGATGTAGGAAGAATCAATGAGTTTTTTTGAGATGATTATCATTATCAATAATCATCTAATCGTTAATAATACTTGATATCAATGAATATGATGATAGAATAAAACCTAAATAAAAAAGGTTATAAGATTTGAATATATTTAGATGATATTTTTGATGAATCATATTTATATTAATGAGAAAATTATGATAAACTGAAACAGTGGAAGTAATGTTGGGAGATCCTTAAACATTGTACCCATTTTCCTTCTTTGTATTTAGAAAACCTATACATTTATCTAGTGATCATTAAAATATGAATCTCAATTATTATAAACTTAATTAATGTAATTATAGATATGTTATGATTAACACGATGTATTATTAAGTATTTCACTATTCATTTTTAAATGTCATATCCTTGGACTTAGGTCCATTTTCTTCTTAAGATAATGATTTAATGTATGAATTAAATATTTTAATTGAATTTTTAATGGATAATCTGTTTTTTTATTCAATCATAAAGCAATTTCAATGAAGTGTATTAGAAATACCATCTACTATGTGACATGATGTTTTCTCATAGTGGATAGAAGAATAAAAATTAGTGAAGTTTGGCACACCGTTTTTGTGGATAATATAAAATATTTATGGAATGTGAATGTTGGGATGTTTTTCCTCATACAGAATGAAATTTATGTTGAAATTTGGTGATAATCCTAAGAGAGTGATGTTGTCATGACTGGATATAGTCAGTTCATGCAGTTCAATGTATTTTGATTTTTTTTGTTGTTTTTGGAATTTTTTGACACTAAACTAAAAGTGACCATTTTAAAAAGTTTAAATATTTTAATTATATTAACTGGTAAAAGAAATATTTTAAACATTATTCTATTTTGTCTGATTTAGTAGCTTTTATTAATCCATATTAATTCATTATTTAAAATACATGTAAAATATTAGAAAAAAATTAAATATTCATTCATTATAATGTTTTTCAAATCATAAATGAAGATAATGATAATTAATTAATTTAAAAACTATCCATAATAAGATAAAACATAACAAAAATATGATTTTCATATAACTATAGGAGAGTGAGGCTATATATCAAGACTAAATTAAAATATTTTATCCACATGAAAATGAAATTAGTATTTTACATATATGTGAATAGAAATAATTTTTAATGGCATAATAATATAAAAGACTACGTGAGTGGAAAAATAAAATATTAATGATGATATAGTATAAACTCTTAATTATTCCCCTTGAATTTGACCTGAAATATGGCGATTTAGAGATAGGATATAGATTAAAAAATAATATCTCATTGGATACTAGAATACACATTTGATGGGAATTGTGTACTTATTCATAGATAATATGTTATTTGAATTTTATATTATGTGGGGGTTAGTGAGGTCATTTTCAGTTAAAATATTAAATAAAATCTTATTACAATAGTAAAACATTCCTGAGTGGTCTTACATGTGACTACAAATATTTTATGAAAAAATGTAAACATGCATATGAAATTAAAGTTTGTTATTCAATGATTTTTTCTATTCATGAAAAAGAGGGAAATAATAAATAAATCATATGTTTATAAATAGAGTACATTATCATTTTAGAGTTTTGAAATTAAATTTCGTGACTTCGAAAGTGGAATATTGGTATTAAACATAATAATTATATTTTAAATATATGTTGGGATGAGATAACTATTCTCTATTTTACTAATAAATTCTTACTCATTAGTATGAATAAAAAAATATTACATTTTAAAATATTATTTTTACAATATTCATAAAAATTCATGTAATTATAAAATAAAAACCAATTATAATTTATAAAATATCATCCAACTGATTTAAAAATAGAATTTGTCTTAGAAATATAGTTTTTCAGTACAACTAATTTTAATATTTAATTGTTCATATAATAAATAGGGTTAATAGAAAAGGATTGAAAACATAAATCATCAAGTATGGTAACCAATATTTTCTTTATTTGTTTCCAAAATCATGTATTTTTATAATGGTACAAAAATATTTATATTTACCTAATTTATTAATAGGAAATATTATTTTCAACTTATTTTATTACTCAATTAGTTATGTTACTATTCCAATAAGAAAAGTCTTACATTAATTTCCTAGATACAATTTAAATGGTTATATTTATATTTAAATGAAAAAATAACTATTATAATATCCATATTGGGATTGAAATTATCATTAATACTTTAGATGGCCTTTATCTGTCTTTAAAACAGTTTTCTCTCAAAGTAATAAATATTTTTTTCAAAAAAATAAAAACATATTCCTTATGTTTTTGTTATCTTTGAAGTATTATTCTCATGTATGATATTTCTAGGAGACCATAAACCAATGGATTTTAAAATACTATACATATTCTTTATATTTTACTATTATCCCAATGTAAAATATTTAAATCTTTTGGTATATTTATTGTTGATATGTTATGACTTATAATATATAAAAAATGTAATGCCGATGTTTTATTTATTTACACTATAACAAAAATTTATTTTCAAATAAATTTTTATATAGAAATATTTGGGTAATTAAATTTATGAAGGTATATTTATTTCACTAAAATATTCCAATCAAGAAAAACAAAGTCGCAATTATGTATTACATATCAAATATTGATCTCAATATATTCCCACACAAATTATAATTATAATATATTGTTAAAATGATTGATTATTTATAAATCAGATGTTTACCTATAAAGAATTACATACAATCTAAATCTCATGTAGGAGAATGTAGGAGACATGAATTTATTGTAATGTCAAAATTTTCTCAAAATATTACATTATGATATATTTTAATATGTTAATTCCTTTAAAATAAAAATACCTTCCGTATAATGGGATTGAACCATATACATAATGGTAACTCTCATTTCATCTAATTATATACTTACCCAAAATGAGACTATGTTTGTTTTTTACTTTTGGTGGTCTCGAAAAACTATGTTATAATTACTATCACTCGTATATAAAATTTTATCACCTTTTAAATTATCTTTAAATCATCAAATAAAAATTTATGAAGAAAAAAAATATAACCTTTAATATGGGGGGATATTTCAAAGAAAATATTAACATAATAACGAGACTATTAATCATAAACCATACATAAAAAATGTAGGAAAACTATATAAAACATTTTCATAATTTAATGTTATGTT
The DNA here is from genome assembly GCA_963277665.1 of Viscum album. Lineage (NCBI taxonomy): Eukaryota > Viridiplantae > Streptophyta > Magnoliopsida > Santalales > Viscaceae > Viscum > Viscum album. Next base: position 1,002,773,982 of record OY728135.1, read on the forward strand.
TTTTTGTATGAAAATTATATTTTATAAAATAAATTTAGATAAATATTTTTATTTCTCTCTCCCTTTAATCAACCAAATTTAATAGTTATTTTATATTATCCATGTACATAAAAAATATATATAACTATTTTTTAATATATTATTCACCATAATATGAAAATTTCTTCTCGAAAACACATGAAAAAAATAAAATAATGAAATGAATTTCATTTGTAATAAACTTTTATCTTAAAAATAAAACAATGTATAACTTTAATTTTTTTTGAATTTCTAAATTAATAATTTTAACTCTAATAGAATATATTTTTAATATATAATATTCCATGAAACAACCATTTTATTCAAAATTGAAGAAATATTATTAATTTTTCATATAATTTATAATATATAAGCACTATATATGTAAATAAAATAACATTTTATTTTGGTTCAAAATAGAAAACATTCACTAAGATGATGCGGGTAAAATAATTAGTCTTCCATAGAAGAAAATATATTATTCAAAACCAATCATAGAATTACCACACTGTATATAAATTCATAATTTTATAACATTCCATAAATTTATAAACAATGGTATTGTAGTAACCGAAATAATTGTTATCCTACTTACTATATAAGATATTTAGTGATCCTTTATCTTATATATTACGTCAATTTTAAGCCTAAAGAGATTCCCACTGTATTAAAATTATGTTTACGTGCATCTCACAACTTTTCATACACCAATAAAAGTAGATTCTTTGAAATTGTTTTTTAATTACACGACATGATAGTGTGATCACATGATGAGATTAAACCATGTATTCATTCCATTATTGAAGTATATTAATACTGATACATTCATGAAAAATCATACAAAAATGTGAAATCACATTGGAATAGAATCTATGTGGAAATTTGTTGATTTTTTTCATTAAATAATTTTTTTGGTGATTTATTATTTGTTACATCAAAAAATAAATATTTACATAGAGATATAAAATTATAAAATATCAAAGGATTTTTTATAAGTTAATTTTCTTTCCAATATTTGAATAGATTTTTGAATGGATATTGGTGTTGAAAAATGAACACCCATTGCCTTTGTTACCATCTACTTCAGAAAAAACCATAAAATATTATATTATCTTACAATTGATGTCAAAATAATTTGAATAGTTAAATAAAGAGAAAATAGGATCCACTAAAGTCCTTCTATCAAGTTAGACACTAAACTCTAAATTATATATATATATATATATTAGTTATGTGTTGATTATCCAATCAATTAACCAATTTGAATAATTGAATCGTTATATATATATCTATATTACCACTTACATGGTGGTGTATTTTTTTTATAATTATATTATATTTAAATATATGAATTTTTTTTAAAGGTTTAAAACCTTTATTAGATCTCAACCATTTATTTGAAAAGATAAATTTAATATATTTGTTCATCTTTATGTCTGTTTTAATAAATTTAGTGGTGTTTTATGTAGCTGTCAACCATCATGAACACCTCTACAACCACTAAACCAATATTTCCAATCCAAAATATAATATGGAACAAAAATATAAAACTATATATATATTTTTATATAATTTGTATTAATTCAAGTATATCAGTACACGGGAGAAAATCTTTCTATATCACCATATAACCGTAAATCTATATGGGTACTCACCATAAAAAATTAAATTATCTGGTATATGGTTTCATTCACTTGAGATTAAACTGAATAGTACATAGTCCTCTCTAAATGAAAAAAATACAATATACCCATTCCAAAATATATAACATAGAACTACATGTCATGTATTCCATTATTAAATTCCTTAATTTCATGGTACACACATTGTGTTTTTCTTGAAACAACAAAAGAAAAATTTATACCTTATTTTTAACTTATTTAAGGACATTGAATTATAGGAATTCTTTCATTAAATAATTTTTCATTCCATTGATATACAAATTTTAGACCTGAAAACTGATGTTATTTTCATATAATATACATGAAACAACATGATATAATATTCTTATAAATATTTCAAATTCAAGAAAGTATTTTATGATGAAGTGTTACACCGATTATTCAGGGATTTGAAGTAAAAATCAAAAATTTCAAAGAATTTTTTCATTCCCATATATAAATTAATATATATATATAAATAATTTTTTTCCATTCAATACAATGATAAACAACAAATATATTTAATTTTTTATATTACATTATGGCTCAATTACCAGTTCAGAATGAGTTGATTTTCAAATTCGCATTTGTCATAAAAATATAAGGATATATTCTCCTGAATTAATTTAATATCCAAAAGATATAGAACTAAAATAAATAAAACACAAACAATATTTGTTTTGAATAATGTTCCATGGGGCAAGTTTTTTTAAAAAAAATTACTTGTAAAGTCTCTCTTATTATGGTAGATCATCACTCCATACTGGCATGTATTTAAAATGTCTGAGGAACTTTTATATGCGATAGATATTACCTTGTTAAAATATTTTAAACTATATAGAACCCCAACATGGGGTTATGATTATCATAAAACCTAATATATATGATCTTGATTTAAAGATCATTCATTTAAAACATGAATACAATATAAATATTACTCCATTACCATAAAAAACAAATTTAAGAAAAAACATAGAACATTATTTGTAAATGGAATTTAATCACATATATCTGAATATCTAGTACACATGAATATTAGTGATGAGATCAGAGATATGGATCTAGATATATAATGACCATTCTAAATTTTTTGAGTGAGGAGGAAATATAAATGAAACTATTTTTTTGATGGTCATATAAAATACTATGGGCGATGATCCAATGGAATAGATTAATTATCATGAATAGAATACACAATTATGATATTTATTAACCAATCAAATATGATACATTTACATGATGATAAAAAACATCTATTTGGGGTGATATTATGGGAATAGATTCATGTGCATGATGAGATTAAAATTATTTTGTAATGTAATCCATAAAGAATCACTTTATTATACTTTGAACAATTTTAAACCATAATACATCCACCTATTGAATCTTAAATATTGATCATTAAAAATATTTTGCAAATTTTAGTGGATCTTATGCTCTGCTCTAAAATTTAGTGCATCATCCATGTGAAACTAAATATCAGATCACCAATTACATAAATTTAAAAATAAACCATTAACCAGAGTCTAATGTATAAAATGACTCCAAATGTGACCAAAATTAAAAATTTACCCTGAATAATAAAAATAAAAATAATATTGAATTTTCATTTAGAAAAATTCGATTTAATTTATTATCAACCATAATTTGTGATGATACCTTGATCCCTTGATATATATCAAATTTCTATAACTATCTCATTAAATATTATATGATCTGTTATGTGATGAGTACACCTCACATCATTTGAATTTTGAAGGATTCATTTTACATCATTTTAACTAAATATAATAAAAAATAATAAAAATATAGTAATATCTCCTATTATTAAAAAAGAGAAAATTGTCATTAAATATATTTATCAGTTATATTATACTTAGTATTTTATTATATATAGTAGCTATAGAATAATAATCATAATGGATAGTGAAGTGGGAAAAATTTCCACAACAACCCCCAATCTATGTGGGAGAACATAGTAGTGATCATGGTGATGAAGGAATCCCATGAATATATTGACAAGATTTGGTATATGTATTTTAGCATCACAATCATCATTATGAATACTAAGAGACACAACCATCAGTTTAAGAATCTTTTATAATTTTAAAATCAAGAAAGAAATTGTTTATAATTATACTAGAGAATGGCCCTCTCCATTTTTTCATATATAATAATAAATCCCTTAGGTACTAATTTTATTATGAAAAAATCCATGAAAAAATATTTATATGGGTTTTGAAGACCCCTACCCATATCTAAAAATTAATTTATGTGTCTCTATCAAATATAAAAATTTATTACATCTATACAATGTTATGGTGGATTTTTAGGCTTCCCCTTCATAATAAAGAATATAATAATGAGGTATCCCATGTACCACTACCAAAACTACTCTCATACTACAATTATAATCCCTAATCAAGAATAATTTGATTTAATATTATCCTTTTTAGTCTAGAAACCCTAAAGGATTCCACACTAGGGAAAACTAATATTTCTATTTTGGGTGAATATAATCTAATAAAAACCTCTCCCTACAAGAGAAATGATTTCACAAGAGTGACCCAAATAGTCATTTTTGTTAAAATATGATTGCTGACTCAGCCTACCAATACATATGATTTAGGGGACCCACCACCTTCCCCTCCAAGATTATGGAAGTGAATATCCATTGTGGTCCTCTTATGATAAATCCTTTATCCCCCACCATTGAAGTTATCCCAAAAATGAGTATTCCAACCAATATAAATTCATCCTTATGATTTAGGAGAAAACCATGACCAAGTTGCATTCAATATTAATGAAATCTACTGTAAGAGGGTTTTACCTAGGGAATTTGAAATTGTCTTCCCCCATATATTTTCTTTGCTCAATGATGATACCAATAACAATTATAGAGGTCAAATATAGCCTACTGAAATCCAACATCATGTGAGGGGGGGGGGGTGGGTGGGTTAACCCTATGAAGATATAATACATATTTTTTGAAGTTCCCTAATATTATGATCATAATTTAAAAAATCCCAGATGTGTATCCTTTATCGAAGAAACACACAATCATGGATTTTGTCCCTATGAGGAAACAATTGACCTTCTTTCAGGACCTATATTGGGAAACAGACTAATACCCCTCTAAGGATATCCTAAAAATAACAATGAAAACAACCAATATTAATTTAATGTAGATAGTGAGACACTAATAAAATATCATACATGTCCTCGCCATATTATTAATTATACCTATATCGGGGAATTACATAATTTTGAAGTTTATAAATTTTGAGGGTATAAATTATATTTCTCCCTAACCCTTTAAAAAATTTAATCTAATAGAGTTTTTAAAAGTTGAATTACAGTTTCGCAACCTAAATCCCAGTGCAACGACTTCAATTATTAAGGCTGGTTATTCTGTTGAGGGAGAAATAATTCAATTACACTGAAATCTATATTTGTGTTTTTATAGGTTATATTAAATTATTATAAATTTAGTACACCTCTATTCATATGGAATCAAGTATTTTCCGAGTAATTTAATTACAAAAAATCTAAAGTGGACACGCTCTGTGACCCTTATAAAAGAGTAGATAAATTCACCCACAAAATACACATCAAGCCACATGATCATTAAATGGGTTTATTATAGAATATTGGAAAATAAAAAACATCGGTGAGTCTCATCTAGAACATCATTTGCTGATAAATATTGACATTAAATATCAAATTTCAACCCATTAGATTCCACATTAATATTATTATTATCAACTGAACATCAAAATATCCAATAATAGTGATTATTAAGGAAAAACAAATATCTATATTTTTCATACCCTTCAAGAAATGCATAAAGAAAGGATCACGTATTGTCTAATTCGTTAAACATATTCTCTTTTATCAATGGAAAACCTAGCCTTGATATCATATATGAATAATTTATTGTAAAAAATATATTGGGGATGTTATATGACTAAAAAATTGACATATACATTATTATAGAGTTATATGGTGATTAACTAATAATTAATTACAACTAAATATGTGGTACACATCTGATCAGTTTTCCTTAAAATAAATTTTCTATTTATGGTAGTCCTACTATTTGAAGTATAAAATATAGTGGTCTGAAAGGGTCTGTATTATTGTTCTACCCATTACCTAAGATACAATATCCACTGGACACCTTGTCAATCTATAATTCATTTTTGATGTTTTAGGTATGTTCTCTTACTGATTAACGATGTATACTCCTTCTAGGTACACATTAATGTATTCAAAAAGTTCATGATTTATTATTTCACACCATTTTCTCATAGAAATGTAACATTAAGAGATCCAATTTAAAACCCTCATTTAATTAGACACCTCAAGGGACATAAAATGTCACCCCCTTAGATAACATCCAAATAAAGAAGTATAGTTTTGAAAAATGATCATAATAGAATGAATAGTTAGTCTAAAAACCCCAAAATATTATTGAAAAGACCATGAAATCATTATATGAAATTAGCAAATCATTAAAATGATATGTTTCTAGTTTTTCCAAAGTAAATTAGTTCATTCTAATTTAGTGGCTTACTAGATAAAAATAATTCCTTTTATATTTTTTGACCCAAAAATTTTAATGTCAAACATTAAATGTGAATAAACAAATTTTTTATCTAATGTGTTATTGTATAGAATAAAAAACGCAACATATCAAAATCACTAAAAAAATATAATTAATTTAGATATTAAATATTAATGAAAAATACATAGAAAAAACTGATCATATTATAATGTGAAAATAGATATAAAAACACAATATATCCTTAATAGGGAAATGTGGACAATCGTGTCCACTATGAATAAAGAAACTTACGAATACTATTAAAGAATAAAATATAGTATTACTGATTTAATTACCATGATTGGAAATGTAAATAATAATCATGAGTGAAATATATATAAATTTTTATTGAAACAGTTGTGATGTATTCATTGAGGCTAGGAAAAAAATGATTATGGGAAATAATAAAATTGTAATAGTTACATAAACGTTATAGATAATAACCTGCCCTTTAGAATATTAATTAGAAATAATGAGTAGAAAAGAATTATATAGAGTATTATATGAAAAATAATGTAAATTATACTAAAATATAATTATATATAATTGAAAAACATGGTAAAATATATATACGACTAAATGAAAACCTATTTGTTTGAAATAAATATATAATTTTTCACTGAAATAACCTATCTAATATATTATTATAAATTTTCATGAAATATTTTTATAAAACACATCATATTAGAATATTAATTATATTAAAAAAAATAAATCAAAAGTATATTTGTTTAGGGTTATTAATTTAATCATTTAATAAAAATAAATTCATTTCAATAAATAATAATTTTATTTTAAAAAAATATAATATTTAAAAAATTAATTTTGAAAAAGGAATTTACATTTTTAGAATATGAAGGTAAAACGTATAATAGATCTATTTGTTCACATTTTGGTTAGGAAAAATGACATTTGGTGAATTTAAAAATGTTCATAATTAGAGACGTTTATATTATAATTTCAAGACACAATTAATTTCATATTATTTGATGTTAGTAAAAATTATATTATAATTACCTAAACAATAATATTTATATAACTAGAATAATAGATATCATTAATATTTAGAAAAATATAATAATCTAATGAATATTATATTATAAATCACCGCTCTCATTCCCTTATAAATATCACCCATCACCACCCCATTTACCCATATAGTCTAATCCCCCATATCTCACCAAATTTGACACCCCTTATTTTAGGTACTTTAACCTTTAATTATGGATTGGTAAGTTATATAATAATTGGGTTATGTATTCTGGGTTTATGGACAGTTTTGGTGTGGTATGTAAGTGTTTATATTGGTGAATATTTTGATCATGGTGAGGGGAAACAATATGGATCTCTTTTAAAAAACATGAGACTAGCTTAGGAGAAAATGAGGGATTGTAATTCATTGTTAATTATTTTTTCAATTCATGTGGATACCTGGGATAAATCACGAAATTTTACAAAGAGGGGGAATAATTGTTTTACATGATATTTCAATCCTATAAACCAAACTATGTGAGGTGGGGAGTTTAGATGTAATAGCATAGGTAAGGATTCCAAAACTACATGTCATAGTGGTACCCAAAAATATAATCCCGTAAAAATATATTTCAACTCTCTTTAACTAATGAAAAAATCAATTTTAACCTATCATATCATGATATCAATCTCCATGTTTATCAATAACCTTATTAATGACCCCATTTTATTGGAAAAAACAGTTTTAATAGATTTATATGCATTTGATGTTCAAAATCAATGGAATGCTTCCATTTTCTCTATTTTTGTTTATATTTATAATATCCTCTTATAAAAAATTAATTTTATTAGTAATATATATGATTTTTTTGGATGATATCATGATTATATATATTAATGTAAAGGTTTTTTAATAGAAGATCATGTGTTTTTTCTTTGATACTTATTTTCATCTCCCATTAAAAGGAAGGTAGATTCTCTCTATTCTCTACTCGTTATACAACATGATGTCGTAGATTTAATAATATTATATATTTATATTTAAAGGGATAAATTGGATTATTTATTAATGGATTATCATTTCAGTTAAATATTTGTAAACAATTATACTATAAATAGATTTTATAAAACACTTGTAATTTATTATTTGAAATTTTGTTTTCATTTAATGAGGGTAATTTGTTCTGTAATACTTATAAAAAGATGGATTTATTAAAACTAAATTAATTGGTATTCAATATTGAATAAATGAATGGTGCATGTTCATTTTTATTGGTCTTGACCCTAAATATAGGGTGTTGTTTCAGACTAGAGGCACTCAGGGAGTGGTCACATAGTGACAACATAGTCAATCAAAGAGTAACCACCCACAAGTATAGGAATGTCAGTATAAATTCAAGTGGGTGTATGTAAATGTGGGGTGGTTATAAGATGTAGGTCCATTAGATGAACAATTTCTACATTTAAATTAATTTATTTTAATTGAAAAAATGCATTATTGTTTTTTTCATTACTTTTATTTGATATTTTGAATTGTGAGATAATATGTTCTCATAGTAGTGGTTTTGGTAGTATTATTATGATGGATTTACTACTAGGTTTGTTAACATACCCCCTTTATATGCCCATTATTGTGTATATATTCACTACTATTAATGATATTGTAAAGGGTAATCTTTCATATATCCCAAGTGGTTCCTCTTGATGTTTCTATTTGGAGTTGGTTATTTGGAGTTAGAGATGTCATTGGAGTTTAAAATAGTGCCTCTAAGGTGTAAATCCATGTTTTTGTATTATAAGGTTTTGGTTTTTTATCTCTACTCTAACTATAATATTTGTGTTTAGTTAGTATTTATAAAGTTATATTTCTTATACCTAACGAATCATATATTTTTTTGGGTTTTTATTTAGTCTTGTCCAGATATGTAGACACTAAAGGAATAATTGATCCCCAATGAATAGAAAATCGCTTTTATTTTTTCCATTTGGAATCTTTTGGATGTCATCTAATATTAGTGTAACCTTGGAACTATACAAGAAAATCACTAGTCTCAGATTCTACAGATGTTATCAATCATGGCCAAAACCTCAAATTTAGATTGTAGAAATGTGATTGAAAATTTATATTCATGAAATATTTATTAAAAAATGATTTATCAAATCACTTTATTCTAAGAAACAAATAACTAAGGTGGTCAACATATAAAAAATGTTCCAAAACCCTTCCAGGTGTGTTATCACCTCATCTTAATAGGTTTATCCAATGACTATAATTTATCCTGAATGAGTGAAGAGTCATTGTACTAGTACTGTTTTTTATTTAATTTTAATATTTATATGATTAGGTTATAATGAATTTTTAAAATAATGATTTGAAATATTATAATCCTTTATTTTTCTAATTTTTGAAGACTAAATGGTGTTTTTTACTAACTATAAAAAAATTGATGTGGCTAGATGATTGAGAAATCTACACGATGAGGCCACAAAGAACATGTTTAACCCAAAACCATAGGTGAACCAAAATACTGGTCATATAATTGTTTAATATTTTTAAGCTATTTATACGGTGAATCTAAATAAAAAAATAATAGAGTCTATCACATTTTATTATATTTTATAATTAAAATCCACCCATCACTATGTGGGATTCAACACCTTAAATGTCAGAATTGGAGCTTAGTGGAATGAAAAAGATCCTCAATTTCATTGGAACACCTTTTGATGTAATGGTAACTTTATCAATATATATAGTGATGGATCTTGTATACAATTGGTAGGATTTATCTATTCATACAAAATTAATCCAATGCCTCAGGTGGTAGAGATTTCAATAATTATAGATCAAACAATTATACATGCACATATTCATGATATCAAGAAATGGATGTCTATATTGATTTATGAATGAAAATATATAAATTATCAAACATAATAATATGGTTATGAACACATTTCATAATTCTATAGAAGTATTTGCCATGAAATCATTAAAAGAACACACAGTTAAGTCCAGATTGTGACAAAAAATTCATTATACTATAGTTGTTAACTGTATTATGGATTATAATGATATGGTTAATATAGAAAGAGTGGATGACAACGATATTACTAGTAAAACTAATTGTGGAAGTATACTTTTATGTAATGGATCATGTGGGAACTCTTATCCTATAAGAAAGAGGAATAGGTACCCCTACATCAAATTTAGTAGTGGGTCATAGAATCTAATAAATAGATTAGTTATCATTCCTCCAAAATATAAAAGACAAGATGGATATTTAACACGTGTTTTTCATAGAATAAAAATAATATTTTGTATAAAACCACGAAAATCATATCAAAACTGAAGAATGATAAAAAATATTCAATGTTATTTCCCCCACACTATAAATTTAGTTGTTGATAATACATTCCATGTGTCTTAGATACCGTATTTTTGAACTATATTTTCCCGTTATAATATATCACATCATTAAATTAAATCAAAGTAGGTTAATTCTTGGAACACTCAGACTTCTCAAAAAATTATTCCACTATAGTGAATCCAAGATCCATGAGGATCATGTAATAAGTTTTTTGATAATGATAAAATGATCATAAAAGACCAATAATGTCTTTCAACTATAATATGTATCCATATACATTAATTTACTTTTATTCAATGTTTATTTGATACTGTTTGACCGTAATAATTTTTTTATAGTTCTTCAATCAAATAGGTCTTTATATCAGTATAATACCACACATGATGAGTATATACACATAACATGGGCATTTAGATTTAATGGTATTTAAATGGTCAACATGTTCTAAAACAACTAGGGGAGACCAATTTAATTAGGAAATTTATATATTTGACATGTATTTCTTTGAAATTAACTTAGTAATGTATTAGTAAATTATATTTCTGGAACATAGAATTTTTTTTTTGAAGTTATATGTGATGTTTACGTCTTCATATGGAATATTAAATCTCTTTAATAAAAAATGAAATCAAAATGAAAGAATAAAATTTCATTATCTATAACGTTATGAAATATTTTTTCCTAGTTAGTTGAGAGGAATTATGGGACAAATTACATAATTAAAAAAATAAATGTTTTATTTTTTTGGGTCTTTATACAAATGGGTTTCTTGAATATTTCATTATTTTCTCAACTGATTGCAATGTAGATTATTCCTTCGATCTCTTCCTAAGGTCAAATATTATTTCAATTCCATTATATAAAATTTCTAAAATTGAAACTAGAAGAGTTGATAATTTAATTTAAATAATTGGAATTTAATGTGCACAAAATACAAAAAAAATTTGATTAGTAAAATTTAGTTTTTTTATAAAGAATTTATATAGTTTTGTATAAATCAATAATGATTATGATAAACTAAATTATATTATTATAAAGAGTGGATATTCTCTTCAATATATTGATGACATTTTTTTAATTGAATGAAGCCCGATAGTTCTTTAAACATTAACTATTGTTTGAGTAGTACCAATTTCATGCTTGGAAATATGATATTAAATGGAACATCTTTCAGGAGTACCTATAGTCATTATGAATATTTGGTCATTATTTTTGTTCTCAAAAATATAATTGGAACTTTCCCGGAATGGATCAATTTAGTATTTTAACAATATATAGTCTCTTTCATTGATGTATTTTTTACATGAAATCCTAGTGTATTAACAAACCCAAAATGATCATGGTGTAAAATTATATTTTGTATTGATCATTTTTGAATAACACTTTTTATATAAATGATTCCATAAATATAATTTGTAGATATAAATTTTATTTTTTTCATTGTATTTTTTATGATATTTTTAATGGTATTACTTAAAATTATAGAAGATATAACATCATGGAAACATCAAAAATAATTCCTTTGTTGTATTTATCTTTCTTGATATATGAGATTAAAATTTTCACTTTATTCCACACTTCTCATGACTCACATACCCTATGATTAATCTCGAATGAAAGGGAAATCTATTATATTTGATTGTACATTCTCATAAATCCATTTTGAAACATATGTTTAGACTCAATTGTATTCTAATTCAAAACATTCTTTGAATTGGGAATGGTCTTGTGGTTTATTGTAATGAATTTTGGATATATTGATTTGGTTATATGCCCTTATGGGGACATCAAGTGGTACCATATGGATCCTAATAGTTCAAAATTCATTTAAAGTATTATCTGACACATGATTTAAGATTTGTTCTGTGAGTATATTCTTTAGAGACATGGCGCCATTATATGTTAAGTAAGAAATTATTCATTTTCATAGATTATTAAATTTCAATACGAATCATTTAAAAGAGAGATTTTTAATTGGGAAAAATACAATATATGAAATATATCTAGATATTTTATTTTATCTTTGTTTATAATAAAGGTAAAGTAAATTATATGGAATATGCTTCAAAGTTATTGTCATACAATCAATTTCCTAAAGTGTCTTATATTTAATGGAAATTGAAAAATATGATTACAAATATTCACTTGTATTATATTGTGATGAAAGAAGTTCCAATGTTATCTGTTTTGATTATTATTCCCTAATTTTCTACAAAATTCAAGGATTCAAAAATATTTTATAATGGTTACCATAAAATTATGTTACAACATAATTATAGGGAAACCAATAATGGATGTTAGCAATATGAGAATTAAATTTTTATGTTTAGGATCAACTATAATTTTCCCAAAATTTTGAAGTAAAAATATTTAAATATTATAACCATTCCAATTGTGAAGTTCACCCTAGAATTGAAAACACTTACATGTATCAAAGTATTTATTTATGTTAGTTAGGTATAAAAAATGTGGATGATTTATATTGATAAATCATAACTTATCAGCAGATGAATGCTAAGAATAAAAGACCAACTAGAATGATGAATCATTTACTTACACCCTAATGGAAATTAGCAGAGATATATACAGACTTTTTAATGGTTATAAGAATAACTATTTATATTAATGTTTTGATTTTTGGTTAATGTGAACCAACTAACAATGCCACCCCACATAATTCTAATTCATGAATCCCATAGTGTGTTTTACATGGAGAATATATACATCAAGGAACCATAGTGTGGTTTACATGGAGAATATATACATCAAGGAAGTTTAAATAGTTCATGAAATACCAATTTCAGTCATCTTTGACCAAGATCATATTTTAAAATCTCAGATTTGGTGAAACATTTAAGAAACATTTTGTACCGATTTGACCATGTTCGTGGATTATAATTTTCAATTGAATGGGAATTCCAACAGAATGATTCAGATAGCATAAAAAATTCTCATACCTATTGTAACAAATTTTGGTGGAGCAGGTGAGGTCCATCTACCATTAATGTATTTATCAAACTATAATATTTACTATGTCTTGATGCCAATATCTCATTCTCAAGGCTTGTACAAATTCGTATTGGTCCCCAATTTTATTGTATAGATTTGAAAAAAAACCTTATATATTCTTAGCTTTGTACATGATTCCATTGAGAAAACATAGATTAATTCGGAAAAACATTTTTAGACCAAATACATTAGATATAATATATGGACTATATTTATTAACCATTATAATTTGTTTTGGGATTTCATGTATTCCAAAATGACTCTAAACATCTACTACACTGATATATGGGCATGTATGGAATGTCTTCTCATCAGTTTGTTAGAGTATTCAATATACTTGAGAGAATTTGTGACTTTAACTATCCTTGGTACCTACCACTATGATTTGTATAGTAAATAATTATTTCCATTTATCTCAATTAAGGATTTACTATCCTGGTTCTACAAATGTTGTATGATTCAATCATGTTATTCTTGAACATGGTGATTCATTTATCTATAAAAATATATATAACATACCCAGAACAAATTAATTTTCATCTATTAAATATATTCTATTGGATTGTGTCTTATAAAAACATAGATAAATTTAGTAGGATAATTAGTATCATGAGAATAAAATTTTTGAGTCATATGAAATCCCTATATCTATTACATTGCAATTTTATTATTTATATTTACCATATGTAATAAATATTTTTACAATGCTATTTTTTTATGGTATTGGTGTATTTTAGAATGGTTTTTATGGGGGAACAGTTTGTACATGGTTTGGAGAAACAATGTGGATCTCCACATGTAACAGAGTGTCAATATTAAGAGGGAACGAGCGTCCAATGAACTAATATAGAGTTTTCAAAAACTATGTGGGTTCTTATGAGAAATATAGTATTTATAGATATATGGAAATTCATTTGGGTAATTTTGTTTTTCAAATAGTGGGAACCGACCATGAGGGGGTGGTTTACTAATAGTGTCATATAGAATATTAGAATACAATTTCTCAGACCATTCACTCTTACCATTAAATAAGAATTTAATAACATAAAAAGTATATTATATTCTCAATTTTAAACCAATAACACCTCATTTTTTCTCATATTATCTGAGTGTTTCAAACACCAGTCCAATCTTAAGCATTCATAGTGCATTCATTTGATCTATTAATAGGTTTTGAGGGGCCAATGATTGATGGATCTCTAAAATCAATGAAAAAACATCAATTTATCAAATTTTATTTAGATCTTATCATATCCTCTAATATATAACATTTTGTAAAATGTTAAATCCATAATATATATATATATATATAATGTTTTTTTGATGAGGTCTTGATTAGTTATATAGAAGGAAAACTGTCATGGGATTGAATTTTGTGGTATTATCATGATTTTCTTCATTTGTATCCCCTGTTTTGTGGGAGGTGGATTATTTATATTATAAAAATATTATATTATAAACAGATTAATTTTGTTAATTTTTTTTAATTTTACATGTAATGGATAATATGGATGATTAATTTAAGAAAACTATTTTAATAAATTATTTGGGTAAATTTGAAATTTGAATAGCATTTTGAAAATCCATTTGATTTATCATTTAAAATTTTCATTTTATTTTATGAAAAAATAATTACTGGTTAATTTTTTTTAAAGGAATGATTTAAAATATTTGTATTATTTTTTGGGGATGATGTTATGCTGGGATTGTATGAGTTCCTTTTCATTGGAAATGACCCTGAATAAGGAGCATATTTGCAGACTAGAGGAACCTATATAAAAGTAACATGGTGATGACTTATTGAATCATTGAGAAACTGTTTTTGTCTATGTAACTATAACCTATCATTCATGTGTGTGTATTTGTGAATGTTGAATGGTTGTGATAGGAAGGATAATTTTATAACATATTCATTCATTTAAATAAATTTGTTTTTAAGGGTCAAACTGCATTCTCGTGCCTCTATTTTTTTAGTTAGAAATTTTTAACTATGAGTTAACATGATCACAACCTATTGGAATTTTTGGGAATCTATTAAAATATTTCCAACTCTATATGATTACTCTTCCCCTATATATTCACATTGGTGAGTATAAATACCCTATTTTCCAAGATTAAAAAATGGGAATATATCATATTTCTCCTATTCCATCTCTCGGTGTATCTATCTCTATTGAGATATATGGATTTGGTCATATACTTGGATTCTATAGTGGAGCCACCTTTGTTAAGACTCATTCATAAATTTTCTATCTTGTGGTATAATATTGTTATTTTCATGGATAATCTGATATTTTTTGTTTAGTTGAAATTTATTTTGATTTTTATTGTATATACCTCATATATTATATATCCTTATTTCATTTCCATGTTGTATTGTATCTTAATATAAATTCTTCTCTAGCTATATAATTAATCCTTTGTTATTTATTTCTATCCATTGGTATCTTAGGTATTTCACTAAGGATATTAGAACCATTTCATTATATAATCCAATGGTTAGTGTAGGTATATTTCACCTAAAATATACCCAAATTACCTCACAACCATAATTCCCATGTCTTATAGGTTCTATTATTAGATAAAGATAAATTTATGGACCATTAATATATAGACAAGTAGTGGATATCCAAATTAAGAGTTAATGTTGTTAACCAATGTCATATTATAATTTCACCATCAACTTTCACAAAGGTATTCTATCCATAATCACATAATTTAACAAATATAATAAATTTATTGAAAAAATATTATGTTATTAAAACATCCTTTATCTAACATCCTCTTATATTATTATAAATTAAAAACATTATTATCACATTTTTATCGTCACCACCTTTATAAACTTTGTATCTCATTTTTCATCACCCTAATCATGGATGAAAATAATATAAATTTTGAAATAAATAATCTTATAATATTTTTATTTGATTATTTTTCAAATTTTGGAATTGAAAAATAATCACAAGGACTAAATAAAATAAAATAAGTTCACTATGGATGAAAAAAAACTTTATTAACCATCCATTAAACAATAACGTTTACAATGAAAAAGCCCTAAAAAATAGAGAACATATGGATATTTAAAATAAATTAAACATCTATAATGAAATGAAAATTATCACACAACATCTATTATAGTACCATTTGTTATGAAAATTGATATTTATTAACGTACAGATGCACCATCAGAGTGATGACACATATGGCCATTAACTTGTGATTTTGGATCAAATATCTTACTTAAATTTTTATAAATTGAGATAAAAAATATTAATACATCAAATATATAAGGATGTTATTTGAAATCATTATTAAAAAAGCCCAATATTTTTATTTACGATGTTAGATAAATGTAAAGTAAAAATAGAGACCTCGGGTGAGGGAACAGTTGGACCATCCTCTTTATTTGGGGTACAAATTCTCTCTATATTCTTAAATTTCATTCTATATTTTTCATTAATACACATTCTATATTCCAGATTTATATATCATTCAAATATACCAAGATTATATTCTACTTAATTTTTGGGTAATAAGTGGTTTTCTTATTCACCACACTATATATTCTTTAATGATAACCCCATTGAATTGAAATTTCTATTTTTTAATATTTTACAACTTGTTTAAATGGTTTAATATTTATTTTTTACAAATAAATTAATTTTTTTAAATTAAATTTACGAAATTACATTTTTATATATCATTCAAACGCTTTCCCCTTATTTCCAATAGTGGATCATTATGAATGTCATTATAATATTTCTTAAGAGGATATTTTCTATACAAACATACCCTATACATTATATATATATATATATTAACATGAGAACCATAATTATTTCTTATTATTATTTATTCATATTAAAATATTTAGAAATACTTAATCCATTATTTCCTTAGGAATCACTATGATACATCATTTAGTTATTCCTTGAATAATGATTATATAATCGTTTTCATAATAATGGGGTATTATTATTCATATAACCTATATGTGATTAACGTATATGTAACACATATTTTTGTATATATTATTATAAATTGGGTGATAGTATAATTATATATCCCCTTAATTATTTGGTTTTTTCTTTCATCTCAAGAGATTCCTTGTATGGTGTATAAGTTGTATGCCATGAAAATTATATTATATGGTATTGATAGGGAGCCTAGACATATTCTTCTAATGTCATGGTTATTTTTATTTCCATATATTTATAATTACATAGTCATACGGTATTATTTTCAATATTTTATGATCTCATTCATATGATCTGTTAAAATATAATATCATAAAATGTCTCTTTCTTCATATGTATTAGTTCACCATCATGATTTCCTCATATTTTTTCATTATATATATATATATATATCCCTGAGGAATCCTATATTTTAATATAATATCAATGATAATTAATATAACATAATGATGTTTTTTGGAATTATAATATAGTTTTTAATGTTTTTGCATTGTTTTTCCAATCAACTAATGTTTTTAGATGTATAGGATTACGGTTTTGAGTTTTTATAAATTTATGTTAAAGTTATGAAATAAAATTTATATGAGACTCCGGTTCTTTGTTTTTGTTTTAGAAAATCATAGTTATTTTTAAGGATTAATATGATATAATATTAGAGAAATATAAAAAGATAAGTGTAAGTATAGGAAAAAGTTCTAAAATTTTAGTAATGTAAATGGAATATAGATTCAATGAAATGAAAACCCATTATGGATAAATAAGATTTAATTTAGGCTCTGGAATTGATAAATCTACGGTAAATAACATAGAAATAAATTGGCAAGATATTAACAAAGTAAACACTTGGTAAAAAAAAGTTTGTCTAACTACATAATAATTTTGAAACTCCTTAAGGATCTACATTGGGGGATTAATATACTTTTTACAAACCATTATAAATTATTTTAATATAAATTTTTATGATAAGGTGATATAAAAAATTTTAGGTTATTAAACCTAAAAAAAATTGATAGCCTATATTAAATCCTATAAATTCAAATGTTATAATATATATTTATTTTTTGAATAATTCTTATTACTTATATGTTTATAGTTTTCTATTTATATTTTCATTAATTTTGTTATTCATATCCATAATTTCACATTATATTTGTGAATGATTTTAAATAGGTGGATTTATATGATAATTAATTTTAATGAAATTTTGAAAATCTCCCAAATAATTTACCAAATATTATTGTGGTGGGGGTGGGGGTTAAAAACATTATGGAGGTATATTCAAATATAATTCGTATTATAAAAAATAAAATAATTCTTTTGGAATATTCTTCTATTCCTAAAAAGTAACATGTTGTTTATTCCATTATTTGAAAATTTCCTTCTAGTTTTATTGTGTCATCAATTAATTTATTTATTGAAAAACCTAATATTTATATTCTTAAGATACTCAATATCCTATAATTAAATGACTAAGATAATTTTTTATCATCCAACTATCGATTCCCGATACTTTATGCATGATAATAATATTCTGGGATCCAAAATTCACCCCTACAGAATTTCCTATATAATTCATTTTCACTGAGAGTTTCAAAAATTATTTTTAGCGATTCATGGATCTAGGTTTTTTATCAAGGAAAAGTCCATTAAAAAAACTCAAATTCATGTTAATGTAAATTTATCCAGAATTATTCGTAATACATAAATATATTTCTAAGTAATAGCTACATCCTCTACCTTTAGGATTTGTTTTCAATAAATATATAGTGATTTTCACCATCTCCTAATAGAGATGTATTATGGTGATCTACATGTGGTTGAGACGTATATTATTCTAATGATGATGTACCTACTTTAAAGGCATGGTATCCTCTAACCCCAACATTACTAATAAGTTATTTACCACTAAATTAAATCATTTAATTGTAATCTAAAATCAAATACACATTGAAGATTATTTGAAAGTCTCACATTGGTTGGATAATATTTTCTAAATTTAGGGAATTTATATCTATCAAAATAGATAAATAATGATATATCATTATTTCTATAAAACTTAAAATTATGAAACTGAATCAATTAATAGGTAAGGATTAGGAAAATATTATTAAATAAATATTACACCCATAATATATATCATAAAATGGACTAGGAGTTCTTCTGACTGAAGAAAAAGGATGTTGAATTAGGTGGGTGTTCTAAATAAAATACCATAATTCATGAATAGTATGACTTAGGAATTTTCATCAAGTCTGAATGTAAGTTTGACTAATTCATTACTCTTTTTAGTCCAACTTAAATTATATATATTTCAATTTGAGACTTTGAAATAAATGTGGGTGTATTTCTATATTTCCTTAAATTTAATATGTATTTTAATGATTCCAAAAGAACACAAGGTGATATAAATAAGAAATTTATAATTTACTATAATATTATACCTAAAATTGAAAAATAATATGGAGGCAAAAATCCATTATCCCACTCATCATATGTATGGGAATATGTATCTAGTAATCTTCTTGAAGGAACAAAAGAACATGTTTCAAGTGTTTAATAAAGGTAAAGCAATATAATAAATAAAAAATAGAGGAAACAAATCCATCTATTATGATGGAAGAAGAGAATATTTTCTTCATTCCAAAAAATAAAGTTCGGTGTTAACACTAAAACAATCATAGAATACATAAATGAAAATTTCTATAGGATATGGGTTCTTAATTGAAAATGATGACAAGAACCTATAAATCCAAGGGATGGAGGAAGATATTATTCTATCATTATTACTGATGTTGGTAACAACAAGGCTTCCATTATTGAAAAAAACATTTTTGATTAAAAAATATAATGTTTATTATTTGTTTACTATTTAATACATTCAATCATACTGTGTAGTTTTAGTAGAACTATTCAATCACTACCTTAAGAATTGGAGAATGAAGTGTCCATTAATTCACAAAGGGTCTGAATAATTTAATAAAAAATATATATATCCAAACCCAGTTAATATATATTGATTTCACCTCATAGAAAACATTTTCCATCTCCATTTTGTAGAATTCCATGCTATAGTTGGAATAAATATGCTATCATTATGTAAACACAACATCAACTGTTAGACATAGGAAGTAACATTACATATAAAAAACAATACTATAATTAAATACAAGTATAAAAAGAAATATGAATCTCATTTGAAAATAAATTCTCACAGAATGAAATTTATCTATGAGAAATAATATTAATCTCAAATGATTGAGTCAAAGGAGAAGACCATCCTTGAAAAAACACCAGTTTTGAAGGAATTTGTTGATACTTTCCTCCAAGAGTTTCTTAGTGTTATTCATGATCAAGAGATTTATCTCTCAATTTAACATATAAATGGTTTTATTCTCTTATACATGTCGCAATATATAATATACCACATTAAACTAGATGAATTTAATATGAAATCAATAATTTAAATAAATAAAATATTTATATGCCTAACTTCTTCGTCGTATGGTGGATTAGTCCTCTTTATCCGGAAAAAGGATAAGTGAATTTGAACCAAAATATATTATCATAAAACCATAATAACAAAAATAATGAACAACTACCCATTTTCATGGATTGATTACTTCATTGATCACCTATGTGGGCTCTATGATTATCAAAAGTGGTTAATTTTTTAAAATTTCATCAACATGTGTAATGAATATGGTTATTCCCAAGAATAATATTTTCAAAAGTTATATAAACAATGAGTAAATTTTATTTATCTTCAATATCAATAATTATCAATTAATTTTCATATACATTATGAATAGAGTCTATAAAAACTACCAAAAAATAAATTTAGTAGTCTTTAAAGATGAGATTCTCATGTACTATAAAATCATGATGGGATATGAGCATAATATGAGTAATGTGTTATGAACATTGGGAATGAGATGTTATATGTAATGTATTGTAAATGTGATTATTAATTTGAAAATTCAACCTTTATATTATATATTACTTCCAAAAATTTAATATCTATAGATCATCTAAACACAAAGGTGATTTTGGAATGGCCTAGTAACGAATCTATAAAATGGAATATATGATACCTTGAACTGTCTTTTATTAAAATAAATTCGATAGAAACTTCTAATATTTATCAAATACACTAACATAGATAACTGAATTGGGTGTAATTTTTATCTAGTCCAATGAATGTGATGTGAGGTTCATGGATTTAAAAATGAAGCTTATCTCGGAGCCTATACTCACACTAACATCGGTCTAGTGAGGATTTGGGATCACCTTGTCTCAAATAATAGAATTTTTTGTATGGTCATTTAAAAAATAATCTGAAGGAATATGAATCTTGATAATTATTGATAATTGAGAATAATTATATGTCACATTATCTTTATTTTTTAGTTGTCTTCCATTTTCGTATTTGTGGGAATTATATAAATAGAATGAAGTGCAACATATATATATATATAAATAAATTTTAAATTAATTATGTATATATTCATGGGGAATAATATCTACACACACCAAAATAGGATGTATTTTTAATATTATGTATTATGACTGTACGACAAATTATCATTATAGGAAGTTGACGAAAGTGGAAAATGGTCATTGTAGAATACATAAATCAACATTATCTATTATGAGGATTGAGAAGCATCCATTTTTCTTAGACACACAAAATATAGACCTGAAAATTATAAAGGAAGTTGAAAGGTGAAACCCTGATGAAATGAATTCTCAACCTTCCCACGTAAATAAGATCAATAAGATTATTTATATATAATGAAGAAGAAAAAAATACATAATAATATGGAAGTAGTCAAACACAAACATGATTAAAAATTGAGTTTTTAGATTTTAGAAATTGGATATTTGTACCATAAAATCCTAAGATATTAAAATAGATATTGTGAAATGAATATATTTTAAAACCTAATGATTTAAAAATATATTTCCCTTTGAAAAATTTTGTCTTCAATAGATTGATTTATACCCAATAGCAGACCAAAATAGGCCATGGGAAATTATAACATAGTTGTAATGTATCTTGTTAATAAGAATTCGTAAATAGAGGTAAACACATTATTAAATTAATTTATATAAAAAGTAAATGTCACCACTAATACAAATAAAAATATGAAATGTAATTATCATAACTAATTAACAAAAAAGAAAATTTTATGCTAGAAATGAATTTTTTCAAAAAAAAAAACGATTCAAATTCTCATCATTTTATGAAAATAAACAATTTATGGACAATAGATATATTTCATATATATAATGTAATAAAACAAGTTTTATTATTTATTTATATGAAATAATAATGTTAACAATTTTTATTTTTAAAAGATAGATTACAATGAAAATAGTTTTATTTTAATATAATGATTTTAAATTTATAATAAATTACAAAAATACTATAATTATAATTTATTTTAAAAAATTATTCATTTATGAATTCATCATTTAAATATTATACTAATATGAATTTTGATATATTTTTAAAATAAATTCTTATGTTTATAGTGAAACATAACAGTTTTTCTATAACAATGATGTTTATACTATTATCATGAATTAATAATTTATTAAAATTTTTAAAAAATATTATATGGAAAGTATATTTTTGATTAAATTTGTTCATTTAAATTACAATAATAAATTTGAACGACCCATGATAAATATGTTAGAGACATAGGTAATTATTATACAATATATTTTTCATTCTCCTATACTAACAATTAATTCACATCCATTTGAAAAATTAAATTTAAAAATGGATTCTATATTTTAGATCAACATGATAAAATTATATATAAAAAATAATATTTCACTTTTTAATATAAAATTATTATTAATAAGAGTAAATTTGACGACCATGGTAATGGTGAAAGGATTATTTTTGAAGAATTTTTTGATAATGTTTTCAAATTATTATCCAATAAATTAAATAGATCTATTATATATAAATAATATGATATAATTTTTAATAATAAATAAAAATATATTATTTTTCACTTAGTTGGTAATAATTTTATATAGTATTATAACTCAAAATCATGAAAGTGAAATTTTTCTAAAAAACGCTATATTTATTTATTAAATATAATAATTTTAATGTCAAAATTAGGTTATTTCAAAAAATTATTTGATTATTTGTGTCAAAAATTTATGTTCATAATATGAATAATATATTTAATGATTTGTGTTATATTTTTAATAAAATATAAATTACATGGTAAAAATTCGTTATAAAGGTAAAAAAAATCGTAAAATGTAAAAAATAACATTTTAATGACTAGAAAAATGTATCAAAAAGTATTAAAATTAATGGTAGAGTCTTTCTTGAACCAATATCATTGAAAAATATTTTCTCACTCAATTTTATCCATTAGTCCATTAATATTGTTATAAAATCATTGAAAAAGTAATGAGTATTTGAGAAAAGACAATTATTTTAACATATATGAAGAAATAATTTCCACAATATATCACCACCCCTTCAAAATCCATAGCTATGCAAAAAAATATTTCATAATCTATAATTATTTGTTTTCAAATAGTCTATTGTCACTTTTCAAACAAAAAGTCATATTTAACAAATCGTAAGTTGTTACCTAAGTGAGAGAATCCAAAGGGAGAGGTAATGCTCTCAACTGTGCTCTGTTAATTCACCTATTGTCTCATATGTGGTGTTATTTTGAGGTAATGTTTACATTTATTTGTCGGTATAATATTTTTTTACATGTATTTACAATGTTTGTTTGAGTAAAATGGTCATTTTTTGTCCAGGAAAAATATGGAACACAGTTGGGAAACAGTTAATATAAATCATTCGCTAGCCTAGTGAAATTTGTGTGCCAAGGATAGTAGAACAATCTAGGACTCATATCCTAGTGCATAGGAATGCGAATATCGAGGGGTAACCATGAACCTAGAAAAGTGGAACTATCCACATAACATTGTCAGGTGCATGGGAGTTTGCCCCTTTCAATAAATTTGGTGATGCTAACTTTCCTCTTAGACAGAGGTTTCACATTATGGGTCCATGGTATGAAAACACCTTTTCGAAACCATCTAGCCTCCCATTTCATTAATAATCAATAAAATTCTAGAATAACACTCCCTTGTATTAACACATAAACTTGAATTTCCCTGCCTCTTTGAACCGCTCTACCCTAGGCTCACCTCTGTATCCCCCTCTCATCCCTTAATATTTAATATTTGGTGTATTTTGGCTTGGGTCTTCAAGGTATCATCATGTATATTTCTTCATATCCTCTTTTCATTCTATTATTTTGGTTTATATTCCCTTCTAATTTGGGTTTTATCCTCTCAAGTGTATAGGTGGACCTAAAATGGGTTTATCCTTTCTTCTTTGTGTTGTATCTTGATGGATTTGGTATTCTCCTGGTTTATAGTGTTCCCTCTTGGCGTATTTGTGATTTCCACAAATATTTGTAAATATTTCAATTAATAGGTAGGTGGTTCCATGATTTGACATTATTTTAGGACCTTATTAATATTTCATGGTTTTATAAAATTGTTCTATAACATTTACATGTTGTAAAATTGGTTTTCCATGCACTTTGGTGTGAGTGAAATGTTTAATAATTAATTGTCCTTATAAATGGGTCTTGGTCATGTTTTTATTGAATTATTCATGTTTTTATTATATTAGATGTGGAATCATTGATGTTGGAAATGGAATAGAGCACAAGGTAATCCAAAATATCTAAGAGGTCAATTAGGCATAGTAATTTAGAAATGTCAGTAAGGATGATGTGCAATCTCCCTAATATGATTACTATACTACAATAACAAAACATTCATGTGATTGTGCTTCAAACTAGAGCATTGTATCTGGGAGATGTGATCACCAAGTTTATGAGGAAAATAGTACCTTCCACACAATAAGACATTAGGATTTCACATGGTTATCATGATATGATTACTACTCTAGCTCAGTGTCACATTTATTTTCGTCTTTTATATTAAATCTTTTTAAAAAAAATTCATTACTTATTTTTCATAAATACCAGTGTGTTAATTTTTTTATATAACATCATTGACGGGAATCTGTCTTCGTGGGATACCACAATAAATTTTTTCTCACACTGTACATACACCCTTTTGTGTATTTAGACCTTGATATGCTTGACTATTGTAAAGGAAAGGTTTTCTATTTTGGTAATGGTGGATCTGTGGGCAATAATTTTACTCATTGTTCAGGATTTGATGGCGGTGGAATGGTGTTTATACCCACTTGTTTCACAGTGTTCATTTTTTTTAGTTGGCCCTCATCCCATTTTGTGTGTTCTGGTTCTTGTTTGTAAATGTTAAATTTTTAACTTATATTTATGGTGTTTCCTTTTTTCTATCATATTTGGGCTATAGTTATAATGTGATTTCAATGTGTGGATGGTATTTAGTCAATTAATCATTGTAAATAATTCCCCAATGGTGTTAGTAGATTCCTATACACTAGTTTCTAGCCCATGAGGATTGGGAATAACCTTTGGGACTTTCAACTAGCTAGGTTTGTTGTCAAATTAGACTGAAACCCAGACCGATTTGTGAAGAAATGTTATAGGAGAAGGTTTTTACCTTTTTCTATGTCGTGTTATTTAGGAGAGTTTGGATAGACTATTTATTGGACTATTGGGGATCGAGGTTATAGTTGTGAGTGGGGTGTATGGACAACCGA
The DNA here is from genome assembly GCA_963277665.1 of Viscum album. NCBI lineage: Eukaryota > Viridiplantae > Streptophyta > Magnoliopsida > Santalales > Viscaceae > Viscum > Viscum album. The sequence continues at coordinate 1,002,800,312 of OY728135.1, forward strand.
ACTTGTAACTACCCTTGGGTCACCATGAGAGGATTTGGATTTTTTTGTACACCTAACATAGGTTAATCTATAGTATAATATTTTACATGAACACCAAACATGGGTTCAGTTTTTGAAACTATTATTTTTATTATTATGGTTTATATAAGTTTATATGGATGGTAAAATAAAGTTATTTATGTACAAAACTTACTATTGATGTAGTGATTGTTTCATTGATTAGTTAATTTTTGTAGAATAATACCTCACTAAACACTTCCTAGGTATCTGTGAGGGGAGTCAAGAGAGGATTATACCCCACAGTTGATCATATATTTGTGTAAGTTCTAGTATAGACCATCCTACCATGAGATGAAGGAGGTGGATGTAGTCCCACTCATGCTATGAAAGCCGATCCAGGTCTAGAAAAGGAAAATATGCTCGAGTTCTTTAAGATATGCCCTAATTCCAATCAAGGTAGGAGAAACCCAAATTAATTTTAGGATACAAGTGAATTTTTTAGATGATTTTTTACCTCCTTGTGAATCTTGAGGTTGTAATAGTAAGTATCTCTTCATTCATGTTGGAAGGGACAAGTCAAAGAGGTTGTGAATCAGTGGTATAGTCCGGAAAACCTCGATAGATGGGTTTCAAATACTTCATGGTTTTCTTCAATGACTAGTATTTCCATGATACCTTGTCCTTTTTCAAGACCTGGGAGTTTCTATATCTCTATCAGGGGAATTAGAATGTGTTGGAGTATTCCAACAATTTTGAAAAATTGGTCCATTTTTTACATAAGGAGGTATTTAATGAAGACATATGCTTAGGTTTTCGATCGATCCGTGATGGTGGAGTTTGATTGAATCTATAAATCTAGATTCTATTTGTTAGTTTTAGTAGTGGTCCAAATTGGTTGTGTAATATATGAGAAGATATGGATGTGTGATGAGTTGTAGAAGAAGGGAGGTGGTAGATATGTACACATTTCTCAACCACCTTCATCTAATACCACTGGTGGTGGGTTAGTTATGTGATACCAGTGTGGATGATTGGGACACTTTCAGTAAGTATGACCAGTTCAACCATGACCATACCAACAATGTTGCTTTTTGGGTTACGAAAAAACGTTATATAAGAGTGGTTTTCTAACTAAGAGTGTAGAATATTTCTTAGTGCACATAAAATTTACATGAAATTTTAGGTGCGTCAATTTATATGGTTTCATGGTATATTGTGTGTGGCCACTAGACTAGATCCTCTTGCTAGAAAACTTATATTAAGTTATAACTATAGCTCAACAATCAGTCTCCTGAATTAGAAGATATAGAGAACCTTCATGCTATAGATAAGGAGATGATGTAATCATATTAAGGACCTAAGAATGTCAATGTAATTATAATGATTTCATTGTCCATATCTATCACATTATTTGAAATGGGTGATTCTAATTATTAATTTGTCTTTCCTTCTTGTGAAACTATTTAATTTACCAATCGTGATAATTTCTACAGGAATATTTTTGGTTACACCAGTTGGAGGGAAAAAAGAACATGGTTTTAGATTTCTATCATACACACTCACTCAATCATGGTTCAAGATAGAGTGTGACTTCTTTGCTCATGAAATGAATATTTTTTATGATACATGGTATGGATTGGATGGTACATTTCATGGTGAAAAAAGATTATTATCATTAAAATTTGATATTTGTTGCAATCTATGAGAGTACTTAAGACTTACTAGGTGAATGTGATCCCTGATAGGGGAAAGATGGGCCATCACATTTGGATTTAGCAATGCTCATTTTTCATGTATATTATTTTATGATAGAATATGATGGATGATTGTTTGTGGATGAGTTGTGTCTTTGTGTAGATGAGTTTCAATATCTTTTTTTAGTCGATTTATCAGGTTTCCTCTGGAAATGGAACTAATTATTTCCAATTACTTGGAATCAAGAACAGGAATGATATCTACTCCCTTTCATCATATATCCAACATTGAGTTCTAAATATTAAAGATAAAATTGGATGATTTGGAATTCAAAGGATTCATTTTACCATGTTTATCACCATGGTCTGACCCAGTTCTATATGATAAAAAGGTTAATGGATTTAAATGGGTTTTCATTGATTATCAGAATTCAATATGGTCATAGTCAAACATAAATATCCCTTTCCTCTTATTAATAACCTCATTAATCATCTGAAGGGGGTATGTTTATTTTCCAATATTAACCATTTTTACTGGTATCATCAAGTCAGTGTCCAAGAGTAGGAAATTTTTAAAATGGCTATCCAATGTAGGTATAAACACTTTTAGTATTTTTTCATACCATTTGGGTTGAAAAATTATATGATGATTTACATGGTTATTATGAATGAGTTACTACCCAAATAACTCGACTCCATTTTCATAGTGTTTGTGGATGATATCTTGGGCTAATTTGGGATGGAGTAAGAGCATTGGAATCACTTGAGGATCATACTAGGGACTCTTCAAGATCAAATTATTTATTTAAATATATAAAGTAAACCTTTTGGATTTAGGAATTCATGTTTCCAAAAAACATGATCTCAAAACATGAGGTTTTAGTGATCCCTTAGAAAATTGAATTTGTGATGTCATGGGAGAAACTGAGAAAAATCTCTGAGATCATGATTATCTTTGGCCTTGTAGGATATTACATGAAGTTTTTTAAATATTCCTTTTGGATTTCTTTATCTAACACCACACGTACCAATGAATGGGGTATTCTTTGAGAAGATCCCGGAGTGTCAGGTATCTTTTGAAGATTTCAATTAAAGATTGACCACATCACATATTTTTGACTTACTAGAATACAAAAAGGGATACAAGTTCTATTGTGATGAAACATGTATATGCCTTGGTTGTGTGTTGATAAAGGATGACCATGTTGTGGCCTATGGCTCTCACCATCTCTGAACTCTTGAAAAAACTACCTAACCATGAACTAGAAATAGAAGTAGTGATTCATTATTTGAAGATGTGGTGTCTCTATCTATTCAGTGGGGGGGGGGGTTGTTTACTCATATAATAATATTTTGGCATACATTTCATCCCATAAATAACTAAATTGAATCTAGCGCCAATGGGTTATCTATCATCAAGGGTTTAAAATTGATATTATATACACCTCAATTAAAGGTTATGTGGTAGAAAATGACTTCACTATGAAGTTAATGGTCCAATATTCAATGGAGTCCTGTGATAAGTGGAATTTGAGGGGTCATTATTCCCAGATGCACCATAAATCCAAGGATCATAGTAGAGGTGCATTCATGGATAAAATCCAGTTGATTCCCTCTCTTATGGAACTTATTCAAGATGTGTAGCATAATGATGATTTTTTAAGCATTATAGGAATATTTTAAATGTTTGGTTTATTTCAAGATAGTGGTCTATCTCTTCTGATGGAATAATCTATTTTAAGGGTTACTTTGTTGTGTCGTTAGCATTGCAGAAGATAATGATGTAGGATAGCCACATGTCTTAGTGGACCATTCGTCCTGGAACCACCATGATTTATGAAAATGTTAAACACAAGTTTTCTTGTCTATTTATGACATGGGATATATATAAAATTATACCCATATGTTATAATATTCAGTATATTAAAGCCGATAAACAAATCCCCTCATATTTTCATCAGTAACGCCAAAATTCTACATAGAAATGGGATGAGGTTACCTTGCATTTCATCATTGGATTGACTCATAAACACCTAAGAAGGATTGAAATTTTGGAGGTTATTTACCATATTACCAAATCATCACATTTCATTATATTAAGGATTCGACAAAGGTGGATGAGATGGTTCAGTTGGATGTTAAATTGATTATGAGTAATCGTTGTATGGTATTAGCAGTCATTTTAGATAGGATCACATGTCCTACATAACAGATATGGAAAGTCCTTCAAAAGGAATTAGATTCATTGATCAAACTCACCATGACATACCATCCTCAAACAGATGGTCAGTTGATATAGGTGAACCATATTTTGGAAGTCATTCTCCATGAATGCATGTTAGATTTCATAAGCACATGGGGTAACGATTTGGTATTGGGCTAATTTTTGTACAATAATAGTTATGAACCATCTAATAAAATGGTTCTCTTTAAAGTTCATTATTGTCATCCATTTCATTCACCATTGTGATGGATTGATTTGGGTGAAGCTTCTTTGCTAGGACTGAGCCTTTTTTAGGTTATATCAGAAAATGTTTGGAGGATCATGCATATATTGGTGACATCACATAGCCTCAATAATTATTAATATAACTAGTAACACCGAGCCTTGAAATTCTCAGTGGATTACATGGTATTTATAATGGTGGATCCTTGCCTAGGAAAACATCTTCCAGGTAAAAATGAGAATTAGATACTTGGTTATGACAGACTTTTTGAGGATACAAAAGAATTGGTATGATTGGATTTCAATTTTCTTTTAAAACCCAATTGATGATGACCCACAATGTTTTCAATGTATTATAATTAAAAAATAAAAACTTATATCCATCTAACAAGTTGAATTTGGAATAGTTTTAGATAGAATATGAATTGTCTATATTTAAATGACTAGTAAGGATTGTGTATTCCCAGATAAAAGTGATTCATAGTAATCCATACTATTGGTTTGATTCCTCAAGAAGCACGATAATGATCAGCATGAGACAAGGGAATGGAATTATTGGGTGGACGATTAGTATCCTTATTTATTTTATGATCAGACATCGGGTTGACATTCCAATGGGGTAAATGTTTCATTGTTTGGAGAATTTTCACATAAATTGGGTTATTTTGAGTTATTTTTATTTTTATTCCGTTCTTATCTGTAACATCCTCAGCCCGGTAGCCACTATTTTGAGTGTCCCAATCAGAGTCACCATATGAACTTAGGAATACTTACCCATATCCTCATTGATACTGATATGTAGTGAGGGTATAATAAAACACATGGGGGATAATATAAACTCTTTAATAGAGTTATCCACCAATAGTTGAAATATGAAACAAATGAATTGAAAAAAATAAATATCGATCATGTATCAATTTCCGAGAGATAGGTACATAAACACAAACAAACTATAAGAATGATGTGTCATGTCATATAATGCCATGTGTAATGGAATCCCAAAACAAATACATTATGAAAAATCTCTAAAATAGTTCCTTACTCCATGTACACATCTATCATCCATAAACATCCCATTCTGAAATCCACAATGTAAAAAATGGAATTTTCCCTTATCCTGACCTACAACCATGAAGTCTTATTGGGTACCCAATGAAAACCAGAGTAGGGTTTCAGTACAACATAGTAGGCCACCAACAATAGTATTTACATAAAAATCATTCTAAACAGATAGCATGTGTAGGAAAAAAATGAATAACAAGGTAAACAAAAGAAAAAATAGGGCCATTGGATATCAAGGATCACTATAGTCACTTTTAACATTTTTTAATGGGTTATTCATTTTCATCAATACATTTCGGCCTATGCTAGCCATATAATATATGCATAAGAGGGGTGGATCAAGTTCCCTATATCACCAGGGAAACAGTATTCAATAAAATACATAACACTTAGCATAGATCCTAGGTCCATCTATTTATATCCAATAAATTCGTTAGGGGTATAAAGCGTCAAGCCAACTCTATAACCCACACATTATAGGGGTGGGGTCTAGAGGCATTATCTAACCTAAATCATGGGTGTAGAGTCTCAAGATCAATAACTCTAATAACATCTATCAATGTGCACATATTTCATGAAACATTAAAATCATATATCATGTATAGAAGATCACTCATTAAACATGTTTACCATTTACATACCATTGGTCATTCCGCACATATTCCATGTTCATTCCATAACACATTAACACCCAAAAAATTTACATTCCTTAACCCATTTAACACATATACCCTTCTAAATTCATAACTCCATAAAACATGTACCATTTATATTCCCCAACCCATTATCACACAAACCAATTACACATATAACTCATTTAAAAAATTTTCATTATACCAAATACCACTTGTTCCATGTTATCAACTAATGACCATTTAATATCGATTTCATTTTATTATCCATGTTAAAAAACAAAATCATTTCTCATTGGTTTCCTTTCATTAATCTATGTTAAAATGATAAACATAACTATCATAGGTTTTATCTCTAAAAAATTGCACTTTAATATTACACAACCCAACACAAGGATCACGAATGTTGCGCACCCCATGGTTGGCCAATTTTTGGGTTTGGTCAACCTTAATGCATCACAAGAGAATCTAGAAGGTTCAATTAAACATTTAACCAACCAATTAATCATATCCTAAAAGGGTAACCATGTGGAAGACACAATATAACAAATTCACATCCATATAGTCATAAATAAATCAACACCACTATGGGATATAATATTTAGGCCACCTACACTGACTACAAATATGAACACTCACTTAACCATTGTATTTTATTCAGATATTGACCACCTATAAATCATTATGTTAGAATATACAATAAAAATTTGTTTTTATAGCTTTAGAATAAGAAGAGAGATTCCACATGACTTAATACAGAATAATGAAGGATGATTTTTGATATAATTACCCAACCCTTCAGTCAACACCAAATATAACTGCAAAGAGCTTCAAAATGATGGATATTGATCCTTGAGAAGCTTGGGAGTAAGGTTTCTTCACCCTTCAATGATGTAGGAGGTCATATGATCAAATTAAAGTAATAATTCTTGACTTATATAAGGGGAAAAGAATATTACCACATATTTTAAGAGATGCATGGTTTGGCCATAAAATTTTCTAAACCACACTCCAATCGTGATCCACCATCTACCTAAGAGTTGTATAGGTCACATGATCTCCTAGGGACCCGACACAGTTTAAACAACCATGCAGTTATTGTGTGGAATTGATTTATACAATCTATATAGCTTCACATAACCCCTAGAATGGCTTCAACAACGATGAACCTCTCCTCCAAGAAATCCATGTTATATTTCATAGTTACTACTAACCATGCTCCAATTATGAATCATACAATGGATTCCCACTATTTCATCTTTTTCATCCCAAACCCCAGAGACACCCCCAAGAATCTTTAAAAAAAAGATATAATTCATTATCCAAAAATATGGGATTTGAAGCAAAAAATAAACTAGAACATATATCATTAGAAGTTTGATATTATACAACCTACCAAGCTTATAATTCCATGTCCTCAAGACAAACTCCCATGAATCACTCTTATTCTAAGGAAAAAATATTGGGCCACTGGGAACACATATCTATATACCTCACCCAATACTTTTCCTAAACATGTACATTCCACTAAAATACGTGATTCAGCAATATGGTCTTACCTCAAAATATGTTATCACTATGACCCACAATATGAACAAGGCACTCCTCAAAGAATGAATCATCCTCATGCTCTACATCATTAACATTTATCATATGATATTGGTTGGGGATGATACCGTGGAAGTTATATCACTTAAAAAACAACATCCACAAAGTTGTATAACTCTCAAAGATCCAATCATAAATCCAATGGTCCAATTCACTCTACAATCTAAAATAGATCCATGTTACTAATCACAAACATAAACTATTTACAAATCATAGTGACCCAACCATGATGAAACAAAAAGGAACACACAATCACCCACCATAAAATCAAGTGGTTGAAGATGTCCATTATCATTAAAATTATTCCTACTATGAGTCATAGCCATATATATTTGAATCAACTAAACCTACTCTAATGTTTCTTGCACATAACTCATCCCCCAAAAAATTGGATCCAATAGAATCAATAAAACATAATAGAGATCTATATTCCCTATTATAGAGAACATCACATAGTTCTATATGAGTAGTTTCGTGGTAAAAATTGGTATAAGAAAACTCAAAAAGTTCCATGTTCCTATCCAAGATACACAAAATTATAAGACACCATTCTTAATCAAGTAATCCAGTTCCATAATAGTATTCTTTGACTTGCCATCTATCTATTTGTTGAAAGCCACACTCAAACACACTCGGTTAACTAGTGCCTTCTATAACCCCTACCAAAAGCATGGATAAAAAAATAGACCATGATAGAAAATTATATTCCATGGAATCTTGTAAAACTGCACTCTATATTGAACATATAAAGAACCAAACTAGTATATTGTTATGGTGTCATAAATTCATAATAAATGTGTATCATTTTTCAATTAATCCCTAATTACCACTTTCATGTCAATATTTAGAGGCTTCCTCATATGATCTATAGAAAAACCTATCGTTAAATCATTAAACTTTCGTTTTGGACTTGACAATAGTTGTTTTAAACCTCCTTGTCATTGATGCTTGGATTTTACCACCAAATAAGTGTAGCATCACAACATGAAACATAGAACCAATTTCTTCATAAATGGAAACCGATATTCTTTTCAAAGATCGCAATACATTTTTGGTTAAACCAGAATGCTCTGCCAACTTCGAGGAATGCAACTCACACATATAATCTTATTTTATGTAAGTATTAATGAAAACATTAAAAAAAGATCCCATAATCATCAATAGTTTAATAAAAATGTGACTCCCCACCTCTAATAATTTCTTTGAAATAAAAACACATTCAATCCACATACCCACTCTCATTGATCTATCCCATTGAATTAGAATCAACTACTAAGGATTCATGAGTCATCTTTATTTTTCTATCACAATCCTGTAGATTCAACTCAATGAAAAATTAAATCATCCTCTACTCAAAAATATAATCATGAACTACCTGAGTTCAATTCTTCTAAATTAATGTGTCAGTAAGACTATTTACCTTCTCAATGTGTAGAAAACATCAAAATTATAATACATAATTTATTAGACTCATATTCAGGACCAAATATCTAAATCACACTGGTAAAAGATCTAATTTAGGACTATATGATCAGTATACACAGTAAACGTTTCTCCCAACAAGAAATCCCTCCAAAACATTAAAGAATAAACCAACACAACTAAATCAAGATCATGCATAGGGTAATATCTCTCAAATATAATAAATGTCCATGAACCATACACTAAAATGTAATCATCTTTCATCAAAACTACCCAATCCCAAAACTAACACATCACAAAACAAGGTATACCCTTTTTCCAGTTCGGGTAGGACCAAAATCGGTGAATTAATAAATGACTTATTTAACTATTGAAATGATGTCCCAAATTCCACAGAACATTAAAAAGTGATATCCTTCTTATTCAATTATAAATGTGGAACTACCATTTTTAGAAAGTATTTCAAGAAACTTCTATAATTAATCTCCAAACCTATAATGCATCAAATATAAAAAATATTCTTTGACTTATTTGAAGATACAACTACATGATCTTTCTGTATTTTTATTGACACACCTTCCTAAGAGATAATATGTCCCATAAAATATACCATTTCAATCAAGAAATGAAAAAAATCCTTCTTTATAGACTATGCAATATTATTATACTCAACATGATGTCATAATGTTTGGAATGATAATTATGAGTCTTTAAGTACACCGTGATTTCATCCACAAAGATTACAAAAAACGGATAGAGGTACAGGTGGATGGTTCATTTCATTAAGGCCATAAACACTGGCCATTCATTCATCAACCTAAAACTATATATAAAAAACTCACACATGCCATACCTTATTCTAGAGGCTATTTGTGGAATATTATATGGTCTCACCATTAGTTGATGATTCACCAATCTAAAATAAATTTTGTAGAACACACAATCCACTTTCTTCTAGTTTAATGTATCATAAACATAAGGAAGAGGATATTTGTTTTTAACCATCATCCTATTAAACATATAATAATTTACACACACCACAACAACCGATCAACATTATTAGAAAAAAAACTAGAGATCCCCAATATTATGTACTCTTACTAATGAACCCTTTGTTCACTAATTTATCCCACTAATTTTCAATCTCATGGAGTTCTATTGATTCCATCCTATATATAAGAATATAAATAGTTCTTCCTCTATATAGAAACTCAGAAATGAACTCAACATCTCTCTTAGGTGTCAACCCTAATACTTCATTAAGAAAACATCCTAAAACAAATCCACCATTAGAGGAAAGACTGCCTTCTATTCTCCACCATAATCAAGTCCAAGACATGTAACTTGGGATGTGAGATCACCCAAATATTGAAAAAGATTCCCTCCATGGACTATATGGATATCACATTCCCCACAGTGTATATGAGTGTCCCCCTTAATGGATATGAACGTTACACAATGATGGGAAAAATCGATTTGGGCTAAATACAACTCCATATAATCCATCCTGAATATCATATGAAAACCTATCATCTCGAGAACAAAAAATTACCAAATTAAACATTACCCACCAACCTCAAGGGAACACTCCTTACATTGTTAGATATTTTCTACTCAAACTCTTAATAGTGTAACAATTTACATAACAGCAAACATATTTTCCACCATAAGACCAAATACATAGAAAAACAGATATTATGTAAATGAAAGTGTGGTACCTGAATCAAATAAAGAGCTAACAATAATGGAATCTACAATAACCATACATCAAACTATCGATGGTCTATCCTCGCTATGTTTGGGTGCAGGACAAACAACATGAACTTAACATTTCCCCCTAACCTAGGATCTGGATTCAGTTCCTCATGCTACACTAACCTTCTGGTAAGGACACCCTTATCATGGGTTACCACATCTTCCACCCCAATCAATACGAACTATATAACTCCAACCACCAACCTAGTATAGGGTAACCAATCCCCTAACTTAATTCATAATTAGTCTTGACCCAACAATAGATCCCATTTTTCTAGGGTTCCAACATAACTATTGAACATTTCCCATCCTTCTACACACTCTTCACTCCACTGGTAGTTGGGGATAGTGACCATGCATGTATCCTAACCTACCACACTTATAGTAGACAAATCGATCACTACCATGAGAGGCTGGTCCTCTTATTTGAATATTTTTTCCACCACCATCCAGTTAAAAACCATTGAAATAATGCTTCCTATTATTATAAGTCAAAACATAGTATCACCCCATTTGGGCCAAATTACCCCCAATAAAATCCTCTATTTTCCTTTTTAAAATGAGAGCCTGATCTACCACATCAACAAAATTATTTAAATGGAAGTTATTCACTTGGGACTTGATCAAAGGATTATGTCTATCCTAAAAATGGTTAACCGTAATATCATTATCCCATTCCAAAACTAATAAAAATTGTTGTGAGTTTGTGAATCTTCCTAAATAATACATAACTATCAGAATTCACTGGGATAACCTTATAATATCCACAAACATCTCATGCCTCATGATCTCTTCATATATATTTTATAGAAATGTTTCCTATAAATATTTCAAAAACAAACATTTTTTCTACTCTGTATGAACAAGAATATCCCACCAGTGCTTTTTCGATGATGTAGGATTGAAACCCATTTGACAAATTTAATATTGGAAAATTTTTATTTTATTTTAACCATTATATATTAAGTAAAGTCCCTCGTTAACCATATTAACTGTTTCCATGGAAACCGATACATATATTTTAATGTATAAGAATGTCATTCTAAAAGGGATAGCAGGTTAGTAGTGAAAAATGGTTGATATTCTCCCTTATTTATAATTCAATTTATAAAATCAGAAGTCATTTTCTATTTTAAAAAAAATTAATAAAATAATGTTTGACATAAAATATCCTTGAAGGCGTTATTGGGGACATTCAAATAATTAGAAAATAAGAACACCTTGAGTTACATGGTGTTAGAAAATGAATATTTGAAATATTAAATACCTTTCATTTGGATCTATAAGAACAAATCAAGGAATTATCATATAAATAACCACTTTTATTTTTTAAAATTTATTTACATTGATTTTTTACCCACATGAACAATTGATGCATTTTTTATGCATAATAATTATTTGTAATTATACTAATACTTGAAATTAATAATAAATTAGTATGAAACTTTTATTTATATCCAAAATAATATTTTTTTTCCTTTATAATTTTTTTATTATAAAGAAGAAATAGTAGATAAATCAAATTATATAGAGAAATAATTTCTACTTATTCCTTATTTAAAATAATATGAAGGTCATAATAAAAGAAAAATAGAACCAAATTTCCATATTATAGAGAATAAGATGAGGATAGATATAATAGATTTTTTTTTTGTGATATAAATGTATTTTTTTGAGACATTTTAATAACTTATCTCAGAGTCATAGATTTGGGTATTCAATTTTATCCTTTATTAAGGTCACCAAGTTTTATCATGGTTAATAATCATTATGATAAAATAGGAAATTAAAATCATTACGAAATAATAATAATCTAATATCATATATAGACTGAATTATCAATTATTCAATTTCTATAATTTTTATCCATTAAAGTTAGTAAATATTCAGAATATGTATTGAAAAATTGGTTTTGGAACTATTTTTATTTTATGTATACATTTTATTATATAAAAAATCATGTATATTGTTGATTCCCATTGAATGTAATAGATTATTAATATCAAAGTGGGTTGATTTTAAATTATAAACAATCCATATTATTTTAATTTTTATATATATTAAATGAAATGGTTGAATTTGTAATGATGAGTATTTTTTAGTAATCTTCTGAATGTAAACTGTTTCTGAAAAATATCAAAAAATCACCCTATGAAATTTTGGATACATTTAAATAGAATTTATGTTTCTCTTATCAAATTAAATTTATAAAATTATTAAATATATAATTTATTTAAAAACTAGAAAATAGAAGGAGAACCCACTCTTATATAAATATGACACATTTAAACCTTTACTTTTCTTATCCTTATATTATATAATTATTATCATTAAAAATTTAGTTATTATTTTTCCATGAAAAAATAAATAAAATAGAATAAGGAAAACATTTAAAAATATATTTTATAATGTGTTTACTCTTATTAATACAATCTAAACCAATTGATAGGTTAAAAATGAAATTAAAATAATAATATTTCAATAGTATTTCTCTTTCTGTTTATTATTTCTTTTTATTTTTTAAAAAAACTACTGATCACTATTCTAATATATTATTAAAATGTTTGTAAAATATCATGGTGTCAAATTCTATCATTTAATGAATTATTTTCATACAATTTTATCACCATTCCAAACAAAGTGTTTATATAATTTTCAGAATAAATTATTAGTATTGGATGATAAATATATATAAGTATAAAAAATACCTTTTATGTAAATATAATAAATTTCATTTTAAAAATAAAATTAATTACTATGTTAAGCCTAGGAGACATATCATATAAATAATATATCTTAAACCATGATTTACATTTATTAGAACCATAAATATAAATGTTTTTCATAATTCATACCATCAAATTTGAGAGATATTATCCACCTAGAACTCACTATAATTATCTACCACTTTAACGAGTTTGAGGACTTCATTTACAATCATGAAAGAGAATATAATATAATATAAGTACCTGATTTCTACTTTATTATTCCATCATTTGGTTTTGTTTCAAGAAGGTTCCTACCTCATCTTCATGTAATATGATAAATACCCCTAATAAAATTTTCAGGGCTCAAGCACTAAAATTATAATTTAATGTATTAAATCCTTAAAAGGATGAAAAATTATTCAACATTTTTATTCCAATTAATCAAAAATCATAATTGTTAGCCCGTGTAAATATAATATTCGATATATTTAATCCTTTATACATAAATCTCAAAAACACCTACACAAAAACAACCAAAGATCAAAACAAATCATTTTATAAATATGTAACTATAAAAATACCAATAAATATACTTGAAAAAATAATTAAAACCCAAAATCTGCAATATTTGATCATATATTATTCCAGGGTCAACCTAAAAGTTATCCATAAGTAAAATTTAATAACATTTAATGTCATATACATAACAATTATTTATCCTAATAATATAATTTGTATAATATATTTATTATTTTTTAAAAAACCTGAATCTCCATAAAACAACAACAAAAACTTATATTATTTAATAATTTAAACACAACCACTTTCCCAAAAATAATAATTCATACTAGAATAAATATACATATTACCTTAATCAAAATGTTTTCCCAATATAATGAACTAAATTGAAAAATATTACTTTGATCACTAAGTAACCAAATCACATTTTAGTATAATGGTTATCTTAAAATATACTCTCAAAATTTGATAACCTATTTATTCAATTAAACTATAATAACAAATTTATCTAGAAATTTAGTATCCTTAAATAGAAAATATTTCTTTCATATTATGTCACTGATAAAATTATTTTCAAATAAATTTATGATAAATAACATGTGAAATTAAAATGAATCATATAACATAATTATATATTAAAACAAAATAATTTTTTTTGAAAATTTTTTCTATCGACATAAAATCTGATGACACCAAATGATAGACGGGTATCTACAACTTTAAATGTATGATCACTTTTAATATTTTCTACCCATAATGATTTTAATAACCCATAAATTATACACATTTAATAAAATTATCACCACTAATTTTATCTGAATCCAACTCTAATACAAAACTAGAGATTTGGAGTCACATACATATATGTGTGAGAAAATAAAATATCATCATTACGAAAAAGATTATCATATTGAGAAAATAACAAAATTTCATGGGATTAACATATGAGAAATCATACCCATCAAAAGCTATATCAAAAAACCGGATTCATGTAATTAATAAATAGTAATATAATTCATGTTAATTAACCAATTTAAATCAGTATTCTCCAATGATACCATTAAAATTGTTGAAAAACATAGAGAAACGATGTTGATATATTGGGACTTCAAACATTCATCCCCAAATCACATAAACTCGATAATTAAAAAATTCTATTAGGATTAAAATCCATATAATAAACCATTATTTATATTGATGGTTACTTATATTAACAAAGATTCATCATACCATATGTTTGACATCCATCTTGTTAACTCAATATCATTACCCAAATCATTGGAGAGCTATATTGAGCTCATCTGTCACCATTAGATATATCATGAAAACCCATCATCATGAGTTGTATTGGGATCAATTTTCATCAAGAGATAGTCAAACATGTCATCAGGATCTATATAAGGATCCCTTGTCAGCATAAAAAATATCCATGAACTATAAAACAAATAATGTTTATAGATATTATATGTTATCATAAAAAACATAAAAATAACAATCATACCCACCATATCATGATTGTCACATCGAAAAGGATTGATGATAGTTCTCCTTCAAATGTAATCATAAACCTAAAAAATAATAAATTGTATGGTAACATAATATCATATATCTAGTGAAATGTAAATGTACATAAAGTATGTTTCCATTTACGAAATAAACCATTAAAAGAGTATTTGAATGTTTTTGTGAATAACAGTATGATCTCCTTTTATTTAGGCGTCCATAGAAAAATATATAGTATTCCATGAAAATTATTATCCATCAAAATAGATATGAAAATTAGTAATGTAAACATAAAATATATAAATGATCATGATGGTGTGAAATCCAATCATTCCATATTCACTAAAATAGATCATTATTTTCCCATATTTGTAAAAATTCATATGGGATTCTATCTAAATAATTTTAAAATATTACTTTCAATCAATAGAAATTATGTAAAAGGTATTAACGAAAACAATTCTCAGTATTTTATGTATAGAAATAAACAAACATCAATCATTTTTGTTGACTAAGATGGACATGGATGAGAGAAATTCACATCTTGAAATTAATTAATGTTGACAAATTTTATTAAGAAAAATATCACAATAAATTTAAATAACAAAAACTATAAAATGGGAAAAATAGATAAAATTATTTAAATAAATAAAGGATAAAATATGTTGTATTTTTAGGATAATGATCATATAATTTTACTTCAATGGTAATTTAACAAAAAATCCAAAACTTGAGATCATAACATAATCTATTACCTATTCTGAAACATTATAATCATAAACTGCGTGGTGGTAATAACATTCGAAAAAACATTAAATATGATTAATATGATGTGAATAATTGTATAATATATCAATGGTATATATATAGAGAATATAATAAAATAATTAATAACATGAAACATATCTATTCCAAAAAATATTGAGTTTAAGAACGCTTACCGACCTTGTAAATTTTTATTCAAAACATCATGAAAGAGAGAAATTTAATGGTGTTTTAAATCATCATAATATATGTGAGAATAATTATAATAAAAATTAATGAGTAGTATATAAAACATAGAAAATAAAAACGGGTAAATTTGGAATATTCATATTTAAATAAATTAGAGTCTAGAAAACCATACCTCAGATCCTAGAATTATTCATTTACATCCTAAATTGCTTTTCCTTTTTTACATTCCTTTTAAAATATATAAAGCTATATGTTTGGGTATTTTTGGAAGACTAACTTATTAGGTACATAGATATGTATATTGGGAGGGTATTTGGTTTTGTAATGTTTGAGCATCAGGGTTCAAGGTGAATATGAAAAATAATAGATGAGGTTCTGTTTTATATTTCTGGTGAGTGGAATGCTTGTAATTATTATAAAACATTTAATAACATATGATCTAATTTATTGAAATGTGTAACCAAAATGGATCAATTTAAAATGTGGGATGTGATATGGTATAATACCATCCACCTAATAACATTTAATCATGTATTATCTATTTAGTTTAATCCCTCCTAAATCCTTTTATCCAAAATCATGGTGATAAGTTACATAGTATTTAACAGACATTAATGTTATACTAAATGGGATAGTTTATTATTAGTATGAAACAGTTGATAGTCTTGACTATTTACCATTATCCTAAAATAGAATATGATTTTGACTATTTTGAATATTAATTTAAATATTACTGAACATAAATATCTTTTTAGTCATAGTTGGGGTTTGGCTTAGTGGTAAGCACCCCTTAATTCTACATGATAAATTGGGTTTGAAAACCCATTGGGTGCAGGTACTGTAGCTTCCTGTAGTAGTGGTAGACTATAGCAATGATGAACACTGTAGTAGTGGTAGGTAATTGTAGCGGTGGCAGGGTACTGTAGCAGCAGTGGGTACTGTGCGACAATTTAGGTGTACGGGTTCTATAGTTGTACTATTCACAGAATGGGCCTACGGGACAAGTAATGGGCTAAATGTCCACTAGGCCTTCGGGATATGTAATGGGTATCCCTCTACCCAGTTAAAAGAGGTATTTTATTTAATAATAATTGAGGCTTGGCCCCATCCTTTTAAAAAATAAATATCTTTATAGTCATTTTTGGGGGCTATTCAAAATATTTGACATTAAAAATAGTAATATTTCCATGAAGATTGAATATGAATATTTAAAACAAGACACAAATTTTAATGTGATAGATAAAAATAATTTTATACTTTAAATTATCCAAGACATAAAATTTTAATAACTTTAAAACAATTTACATCAATTTTTCTCTTATAACAAACTCACTACATTAATGACATAAAATCGTTTTTCCTAATTATAACATTAAAAAAAATTAAAATAGATTTGCATCAAATAATATTTTATTCCATTTAAAAATAATGTCTAGAACCATTCATAACAAGTTTTTATTATTATAAAAACACATTAAATATATTTAAAGAATGAGAATGCCAATTGTTTACTTATTCTTAACATAAAATAAAATAATGGTCATCGACAAAGAATAATGGGACCAAATTTCCATATATTGTAATATAGTGTGATTTTCGTATAAATAAAATTATCTAATGAAATAGTGTAAAATATTTTAAATATTTGGACACCTTATCCCATATTTTGTACCTCAATTAACAAATTTTATATTTTAACAAGGTGAAAACCATCAATAAAGGTTATAATTAAATATTAAAAAATATGAAATAGAAACAATTACCAAATTATACTTTGAAGATCAAACATATTTAATATATTTTATATTACTAAATTTTAGAATGTTTTATGATTTAAATATAAAATAAATTTTTAAGATGAAAAAATGGTTTTTATAAAAATACCATTATAAGAATAAAAAGAGTTTTATGCATAAATCATGTATTATAAATTTCAAAATGGAATTAATGTAATTTTTTTAATCTAAATGATCTAATGTTACATTTAAAAAACTTTAATTTTTAATGAGACACAACTAACAGATGAAAATAAAAAATAGTTTTTTAATTTATTTATTTTACAATATTTAACAAAAAATATACCGTTTCGGAAAATGTAAAGAATTCAACTGATTATAATTTTAATATTTTGATATAAATATTATATAATATTTCTGAAATTCAATTACTTCAATTAATACATTTATTTATTAATTGAGAAATGAAAAATAAAAGGAATGCAAACCTTTATAGAAAAATGGACCTTTTGAAATTAAATATTCTTAAATTTTTTATTTAATACCATTTAGTAAAAATTGAAAACATATTTCACTTTCACTCATAAAAAAATATTTATAAGAAAAAAATTCAATTTATATTAAAATTTTTGGTAATTTCTATTTATACATTCTATACCAACAACTATGTTATAACAATCAAATCAAAAAAAATAATATTTAAATAGTATATTATGGTTCATTACTAATTGTTTTGTGGAACACACTATAAAAAATATTATTTATTTAAAATAAAAAAATATAAAATGATAGGTTTTAAAAAAAATCTATATTTTATTTATACAAATGATGATTATCATTTTGGAAACCTAAGTAAAATTTAAGACACTTATCTTATTTAATTCGCATGTATTAAAATAAATCATCATAAATTATTGAAATTAAATCTCAAAAAATAATTTCATATTTAAAATTTTTTATGTGTACAATTTTTATTATGTAAAATTTTATATTTATGAATAAATTTGTGATATCAGAAACTAATTTTAATGTTAATGTAAACGATAAATGAGTTTTTTTCAATGAATGTTTTTGTGAATAATGATTAATAGTGTTTTAATTATTTAAATTATTAAATATTATATAATGTGATTTTTACACATATATACAAATTAATTATTACCCATTAATTTTTATATTAATGTCTTATAATATTGAGAAAAATTGTTATATAAAATAAAATTTTATAAAAAAATAGTTTTCTTCAAATGTAATGTATCAATATAAAAGATAATTTCAAATTATTAATAAATATAAATACATTATGTGGAGAATTGTTTTTTCTCCCAAAAAAATATTTCTAGAAGGCTTTTCCCTTGTAATTTTAAAAGAATATAAATTTCATATGTCAGAACTAGTAACCTTGGCTAAAACCAAACTGGTAAATTGAAACAATTATGGTCCTATAAGACATGAAACAAGTTTAAATCATTTGTGAAAATTGATGTTAGATGATATATATTGATTTAATTACCCCAAAACGTCATTATTTACATCTTTTGAGCAATTTAATCTTGGGTAGTTTAATTACATCATTGAATAATTAATGAGTATTTACACAAATGAAATTATCATCACTTATAAAAGGAAATTATTCACACTTCATTTTCACAACCAATAAAAAATTATTTTGACCAAAAAACTTCCTTAGTATATCTTAAAAACTCCACCCATGTACTCAAATTCTTGTCTATTCAAACATATCATGTTATAAAGCCTTATGGTGTTAACTAATAGAGATAATCCTAAGGAAGAGGCAATTATATCATTCTTGAACTCTTAATTATCTAATTATTCTACCATTTAAAACATATTATATAAATTTAATATTAATTACATAAGTATTTATAATATTATAAAATATTATTTTACTAATCTAATATCAATTATAAAACATCCTCTAAACCCATTCGACAAATAAAGGCATTATCATGCATACATGTAGAATACATCATTCATGAACAATGCACCTCATATTTCATTAACCCATTAAAAACTAGTTGTAAATGTCTATTTTAAGTGTTAATATGATATTTAAGACATTATAATGATCCCATATTTGAATTGATTCCCTATATTCTTCCAAATATATTGAAAATGAACATGTTTCTTCTGAGTAGGTGAAAAATACCACCTCCATAAAAGTTACATATATCATATTCCCCAATGAATTTATTAATGATCAAAGTGCCTTAAAATTTAACTTTCCACATGAAAATAAAAAATAATGACATTATACAAATTCAATATTGATATTATTCCAAAATAATCACCATTAAAACCATACCCACCATATGAAAATACCTTATACTTTTTTAGGTCGGTTTACATAGAGGTATGAACAATGAAGTTAACATATATCAAAGATAATTAAGGAAAAAATATTTTATTAATGTATTGGAAAATAATATGTATATGATTAAGTTTTCATTATGTTTTAATTGTAATATGTAAAATTTTATTAAGAATCCATACTCTTTTTTTAAAATTACTAAAAGAAGCTTGTAGATGACTTCCTCACCATGAATCATAACTAAAATATTTTTGAAATGAAATCATAATTTATTTAATAAATATATGTTATATAATCCAATAAGAAAAATTATCTTCGAAAAATTAAGATTGTTTTTAAAAAAAATAGTCTTTGTCTCTAGTAAAGAACTAGTATAAATAAGAAGTTGAAACTAATAAAATATGATGATAGAAATAAAATAATATTGACTATTAAATGTTAAAAAATGATTA
The DNA here is from genome assembly GCA_963277665.1 of Viscum album. Taxonomy (NCBI): domain Eukaryota; kingdom Viridiplantae; phylum Streptophyta; class Magnoliopsida; order Santalales; family Viscaceae; genus Viscum; species Viscum album. The sequence continues at coordinate 1,002,821,135 of OY728135.1, forward strand.
TAAATTGAATTTATAAAAGTTTATTAATGTTAACATGTATATACAATAATGGATTCATATAGTAATATTTATTATATATGAAGTTATCTCACATTTTCAAAAGAATAAATAAAGGTAGGGGTTTATTATCCCAAATTTTACTCCATGAGATATATCAATTATTAACCCAATTTGTTTTATTTTATAGTGTACTTACTACCAAAATGAACCATTTTATTATAAAAAAATTATTCATATTTATATTTCTATTTCATTATACCACCTTCATATTCATTTGATTTAAAATTTAACTATGTTGTGATAGTGTTTCACAAGATAATACCATTTCATTGATTTGTAATGATTCATCTTGAACAACTATATTGAATCAATTGTTTCTTCCAAAATAATTTATTTTTACATGGTAAATTTTTACCCACTATGGAAATATATATTTTTAAATAAATAATTTTAAATTATTGATTCCTTCTATAATAATTATATCATTTCTTATAATAATTCTAATCATATTAAAAAAAGTTTCTCCTAATTTTCCATATTATACCCAACCTTTAAACCTATAATTATTATTTTCAAACAAGTTAAATTATTTATTTAATGTGGTATTTAAATTTTTCTTTATATTTTTTAAATGACCTATTTTCAATATTTCTATGGTGTGGGTTTTTGATAAAGGTCTTTATAATTATTAAAAATGTTTTTATTATATTGTATATTTTCATCATAATCAACAACACATTTCTTATATAAAACCTTAATATAATTTTAAATGATCCATAATTTATGAGTCTATTTAAAATTAAATATATTCACATTCTTATATTTTACAATTATAGAATGATTTTTAATGATTCCTCATTACCTATTACTTTTAAAGGATTGTTAATAATTTGTTTCAAAAATTCTTTTATAGAATTGCGACTCAATATTATTATTTATGTTAAAAAAAATTTTGCAACAAGAGAATTATTCATCAAGGATTACCTTCTAGAATCTCTAATAATATTTTCTTTTGTGAGAATATGATCATGGAATATCTATTACTTCATTTCACTTTACTAACGATTTTCTCTTTTTATGAATGATTTTTCATTTGATTCCTTTCATATATGAATATACAATATATAAATACATTTTTAGGGAAATAACATATATTATAACTCACTTAATGAATATGTGAAATTATTGACATAGCTGCATACTAATACTATATAACTTACTGGTTTTAGGGTCCATATACTGAAAGATATTAAATTTATTTATTTGTGAAATAATGAATGTCAATATAATTTTTAGGTCAATATAAATTCCAATATATTACTAATTACAATATCAAATGTACATTATATTTTATTCATTCTGTCATTTGATGAATTAATTCATACCAATTATTAATATATAGTCCCCTCAATAGATAGTTGATATATCTATAGGTATTATGAGACAGTTTGACTGATTATTTTGTGTATGTATACACATTTATTTAGAAGTATTTACTAATGTCTTGAAATAAAGTAGATTTCATAGAAGAAGGCCTTAATGGAATGTAATTTCATAGCATAATGCTTTGACATGTTTGAAATTATGAATTCTACCATAACAAAAACAATATTTATTAATCATGTGTTTATTTATATTGTTTACCATGGATTTGTTTAATGTTCATTTGATTAGACATATGGAATTATTTTATTATCATTGGATTATTTCAACCTTATGCATTCCATATTTATTATATGTTATTATATACTATATTATTTTTAATTTAAAAAATTTGAGATCACATTTCATGGGTTTCTATTTACATAGGTTATGAAAAAAAAATTGATTCACATTATATTTTATTATTTATATAATTAGCATATAATTCATGGGACATGATAATGATTTATTATGCATTATGTAGTTTGTACTATAATGGAAATAGAGTCTATTAGTTGATAAAGACAGGATAGTTTTTTGTTAGTGAGTTTTACCAATTATCTAAATCTATAACCATAAAAGGTCATGAAAATTTATGTAATAAAATATCTTATTTAGGTAATATAATTATAAGACTATTACATTTACACCATCACATGGGAGCCACATAAATTTTTCATAAGGTTGGTGTTCCACAAGTCCTCATGTGCACCTCATTATAAGCCTAGGGTTTCTGAAGAGACATGAGGCCCATGAGGTTACCATGGGGAGATTGTAATAAGAGTGGAAAACATAGAATAAAATTAGGGAGATATACTATAAAAGTATATGAATAACTAAAATGAGGTATAAAAAGGAAATAATTAAGGAAATGACCATGAAATAACAAAAATTCTTAGTATACCCAAATGCCATTCATAAATGATACTACAATATATAGAAGTTTCAAATTATATAAATAAAAAAGAAATCAATATATTCAAAACATCCCTAATTTTTTAACAATACCCCTATCCCCATGTATATTCTCCATCCCCGCCTGAGTTGGGCATCTAACATATAGTGATTTCTCTAAAATAAGTTTTTTATATGATGTCTACATGGGTACCATATGATAGCTCAAGAATGTTGTCATTATGAATCAGTAGGAACATAAATTTTGTTTCTAGATATATATGTATTTTGACCTAGTGATAGTGTATATATATTTATGTTATAAAGGTAGAAGATAATGGAAATAAAGAATTAAATATAAAAATGACCTTGATCCATGGTCTATACGATGGTTTTATAGTCAAACATAGTATCATTTTGTGTTTAAATATATCTCTGATAATGTTTCAATGACCGTTGAAACTATAACCATAATATGGAAACTATTAACTCATTCCAACACTCCAAAAATAAAATATTAAGAAAAATCACTATTATTATTTCCCCACACACCCAACAGTATAGTAACATGTGGAATCTACTTAGCTAATCCTAAAATTCCGAACTTATTTTCCGAATGGAATCTAAGGAGATCATTCCATCATTTTCCCTCATATAGACTTACATTTCAATTGTAAAAAAATGATATCATAAATTTATTATGAATTGTTTAATATAGATTTTTACTTGGAATCTGATGATATTATCATGAAATTCTATTTTATTTTGTGTTACACATACTCATAATCCTAGGAGCTCATCTAAAAATTCCAATTAGTTTAAACAAAAAAATAAAAACATTATAAAAGATTTAATTTCATTTAATAATTCTGTTTAAAAAATAATAAAATGCCTATTATATTTTATTCAAAACATTCCATATCTTTTTTTAAAAAATAGAATCACATAGTTTATTCCGAAGCATGATACACCCATTAGATGCATCTCTTGTAGAAAACATCCAATACAAATAAAATATCACCATAATGGAATCCCATGTTTTTTATTCAAATATATCAAGGGGATAATCTGGGTTTCTAAGTATTTAATGATAGTTTATGTGAATAAACTATATTAATTTAATTCCTTTGTCAAATTCATTGAAAACAAGCACGATGAAATATAATTAATATACTATAAAATATGTTAAACCATAATGGATAGATCCATTACTGAAAAATATTTTTTTGGAGGATCTTTAATATTTAAATATTGGACTTCAATTTGATAACAAAATGAATGATAAAGACACAACAGAAATATGCATGGAAAATAAAATTTATTAGCTTTTAATAACTGGAAAACAACTGATAGTGGATCTAAAAAATATGGGAGAGAGGAATACTCATTGAAATATATTGGGCCCTTATTATTCATTAATAAAACTACCACATTATGAGGATAATATTTGATATTCAAATATTTGGGAAAAAGAGTTAAAATCTCAATAAGAGCCTAGAGTAGATATATAGGAGTATGTAATATGGCATCCCTGTATGGGTAAAAAGAGGGTAATTGAAATTTATTCTCATATTTTTCAAATATTTATTATTCCACTAGCCAGATGATTGGATTAGTGATAATATTACAAAAAATATGAATACCACTAGCTTACTAGTGGCCTACGATGGGAAATATAGTACCCTTGTAACCTTTATATTACATTATAGAACCTCCACACTAGCCTATTGAATTCTTCTAAGACCTCCCCTAAACTTTTATAGTCACCTCTTAAAATGAAGAATATATGGGTCATGGGGAAATGAAAAATTATTCATACCTAAAATGAAAAAAAAGGGACTTAATATAAATCCACATTTAGAAAAATCATCCTCAAACTATGCACTCAAACATCACTAGTCTCCTTGGTGAAATGACATTCCAAATGAGCACACACATCATACTCTCATCCCCACGTTTATTTCTGAAAAAACTATGTATCCATTAAATAGGGACAAGGGAGAAAAATTACCCAAAAGTAAATTATCATAGTGATCTATAATATGAATTCGATGAACCTCAATGGATGAATCAACCACTAAATAAATATTATATGCATCATGTGAGTTAGATGGATTTAAAATGTATTTTCGTAGCTAAAAGACTTGAAAAATTCCATGCATAGCACTCATCATATTTGGGAGGGCTAGTTGGTATTCTACTATACTGAACCATTATATAATATCAAATAGACACATGTACCTTGTATGAACTTTCCCTTATCATTAAATGTTAAGGTAATTCAATCTAGGAGACACATTCAAGAAAAACTGGCATGAAATCTCATACTCAAGAGGTCTTTGATATCATTCTACCTGTGACCTATACCTATAATGTGAAATTTTCCATATGTTTATGAGTAACCAAGACATAAAATGTTTTTTAATTGATAGTGGGTCCAATAATTTATTAATTAATGATATCTTACCAACTTGTTATCGTTTCCTTGTTATGAGGATGAACCATAATATAATTATTAATCCAAACATATTGCACAATGTAAAATCATGTGTTAATATTAAAGAATCAGTGAGTAATTATGAAGACACCATCCTAAAATAAAAATGAGTCCATACAAACATTTAATTTAGAATATAGGATATGAAATATAGATTACAATCCATGTGACATTTAGTGAAATGATAACTGGTGTAGATAGAATATTGAAACAAAATATGGCAGTTAACAAAAAAAGTATAGATCTAGGTTGATATAGTCATAAAATACATATAATGAATATCTATATTGATTTTATAATTTTCCAACAACAGTCTATGAAATAACGGTATCTTGAGTGAAATATCACTCGAACAATGAATGATGAACCCCTATGCCTAGAATTGTTTCATCTACCTAAGTACACTCTCACAAGTGAATTATCACCCAATCATAACACATTTACAAGGAATATTTTCCTTTATGAAGAGAAATCCATGAGATCATTAATCACATATCCACTATCATAAAATCTATCTTGTGATCTTTGTAATGAAGGTTATATAGATGATAGTGAAAGGAGAAATAAACACTTCTCTAGAGTGGTTGTGATATTGCATCGAAACATACACCATATCTATCATCATGTTTTATGGAATAATTATAATGAGGAAATAAATACTAGATCTTTAATATTAATTATATCTTCAATACCCATCCCTTGGATCACAGGTTTGACTTTCATATTTGAGGGTTTTGAATTTTACCATAAAGGGATTGAAGAGTGGAAAGTGATGTATTGATAATCTGAAAAAATAGTTACACTTAATGAAATGGTGGATGCGAATATAAAATTATCTTATTTATCCATGAATTATGAGTTTATTATCATTTATATGGATAGTGAGTATAGGGTATAACCTCTCTACATATTTCCAAGTGAAAAAGAAAAAAATTAAATCTTGGATTATTATAAAGTAAACATCTGCATGGTATGCCTTGAAATTATGGTCATGTGATCCCATAAAAGAAATAGTAATGGTAAAAATATTACCCAAAATAGTGTAACACAATTTATTCATTAGGATGATGATTCCTTTAAATATCCTTCAATCAGGTTCCATCACTACGCGACTCAACTCTATAATATTTTTAATGAGATATTATTCATCAAAATTTATCAACATATTTAGATTGATCATCAATTGGGGGTCCCCCACTTGAGATAAAAATGTTATTAGTGGGATAGGTGGATATATTCAATGGGTTCCCATGTATGTAAAAAATGCATAATAGAGGAATTATTATTGGCATGGTAGAAGATGACTGCAATAGTAGAATAAAGGTGTGGTATAAAAAAGCATCGGGGAAATATAATATTGGGGGAATAGTAGAAAATTATATGAACAATTGGAATGAAATGAAATAATGGAAAATGGTAGAAGGGTTGGGAAATGTATTACTCTTTTAAATCATATAAAAACATTGGACAATATGAAAGAATTTAATGGTTGAAAACAATATTTTTCCTTCCACAATAGATGACCTAAAATTCACTAATTGAAAAATTAATTGAATTCAATTGACATAATAAAATATAAATGAAATAAAATTTCTTATATATAGAAAATATTATATCCAAAAAATAATAAATAAAATAAAACCATGTAATTTTATAAAAAAATAAATTGAATCATATAGGGATATTTAATTGAATCCCATAATATATTTCACTTAAATACATCGAATTAACAAAAACATAATTTTAATATATTAAATTAATTTCCAAATTTCTCTCAAAAAATTACATTTCTAGTGTATTAGATTTATTACTATGATAATATGTTTAATATTATTAAATTAATTATGGAAATAATTATCTCATCATATCAGAAAAAATAATAAATAATAATAGTGTTATTTAAATCATTTTAATGGATATTTATTAATAATATAATTTAGTTCTCACAAATATAATAATACATAGATCATTTTAGAGTTTAATATAAAAAACACATTATTAATTATAGTTTAAAAAATTAAATTTCAAATACACAAGGTAATATATTCAATAATTCCACACTTAATGAGTGTATGAATGTAAAAACATAATTATCATACAAAAAAAGGTTTTTTATTTTTCGTAAACACATGAAACATCATTCTCCACTACAAATAGATACTTATTTGTTCTAAAAACACTTTTTTTTTCTTAAAAAAAGATAACATGATTTTGAGAATCAGATCAAAATGAAGCATGTTTATATATCAATTTATATGAGACATGATATTTTAGTGGCTCTATATACCAAATAATATTTACAGTCTGTACTTAATTAATTTATATTCACTGTAGAAATCAAGGAAATAATGATCCATTCACCATTAATAATATTATACCTACTACATGAGGTAACATGTTTCCATACCTAAAATCCAATTAATGTATTGGAACTTGTAGTGGACACATGGAATATTTATTTATAATTATGTCATAAATAAAATGGACATTTTATTTTAACATTCTCATATGTTCTGAAGGTCAAATATCAATTTTCAATTTATTGAAAGTACTCAAATGATTTTCTTTTAAATTAATTTCCCCTTTAAATATTTAGTTCCAAAATTTCCTACACATTAATGACCATATTTTTTACAATTACTTAACCCTTTTTTGAATGATTTATTTTTTTCTGTCCCCATCTAAATAATGTATTCAATTTTCATGTTGATTTTTGATTTTTTCGAAACTCTTATAGATTCACTGTTAGATCCCAATTTTCTATTTTAAAATAGAGTCAAAATTCTTATTTGATATTATTTTGTGTTTTCAAACAGTGGTATTATATTTCAAAAAGGCTATGTCCCCAAGCTTCGTATTCAATTATTTAGTATCAAAAAATTATATTCACAATTAAACATAGACATACCATTTCTCACCCCCTTTCTACGACCCTTAACTAGTTATTAAAAAAGTGGATAACTTTAGTCAATAATAATTAAAATAATATATATATATATAATCATTGTTATCACCAAAAAAAACCATGAGATTATCCAATAAGATATGAAAAATTAATGTGATAATTAAATCTCAAATACCCTTGGTATTGAATAATTTTTGTAGACATCACAAGTTATATTTTAAAATATTTGGGGTATTTTTATTTGTATAATTAAAAAATAACATTACTCTAAAAAAATTCCCCTCTAAAAAACATATAAAATTTTAATAATGTCCCTAATGTTAATTAGTATGATAAGATATAATTTTTCTTCAACCTAAAAGACAATCCAATATTTCACCATATTATTAAGGGGTTACTAGAAATATAACATGTGATGTCTAAACAAATTATTCAATACCAAGGGTATTTGAGATTTAATTATCACATTAATTTTTCTTATCTAATTAGATAATCTCATGGTATTTTTGATGATAACAATGATCGCACCACAAAAATAGATTTAGTGTTTTTGTTCCATCCAACAAGGAAGATTCCTCCAAACTGTATTTCTAGTCCAATTAATTGAATTTTATGATGAAGTTAAAATAAAATTTTAAACAAAACCTCCCAAAATGTTGGAGTTTTGATCATTAAAGTTCATTGAAATTTTTCTCTTTTGTAGGCATATGAGAATTCATTTGTATGTTCATTTCGAATTCAAAATAGGTGTTAAAATTGAGTAATATTATTAAAATATAAGTAAGTCATAATTAATTATAATGAATCTATTTTTTGTAGATATTTTTATCGAGTATGATCAAGATTGTACCTTTTTTTCCTGAATATATGAATGATTTCCCATCAGTTACTCATTTATTAACTAGGATCCTTTTAATATTAATGTTCCATATGGATTTACTTAATTATTTTTGACCAAAATAAAAAATAATTTACTTAAACAGGAATTTAAAATAGAACTAGGAAATAGAATAAAATATAGGATAATCATGGGAAAATAAATGAAGTGGTACTACATTTAAACTGACCAGAAATAAACAATAATTGGACCAAACCCAATATGAATGAGGATTTACATTCTAATAAAAAAACAATATGTGATTCAATCCAACAATAATGAATTTTAATTTGTGGTGCACCCCTTATCTAATTGAAAATATATCACAAACATCCCTATTATAATCCTTTAAGAGAACCAATGAGGGGACCAACATGTAGGGGAACTACCCCTACTCTAAATTATTAGAGTTATAATGAAAATATGATAAAATACTAATTAATTTATGTGACATATCCTTTCTCTCAATCAAATATATCAATTTATATTTTACTGTAATAAATGTTTATACATAATTATTGAAAACATTATACAAATCCATCGCCATCTCTTATTCAGTATCACTCATCCATGAATATTCATTAAATATTAGGAGCTATAAAAGTTACTCATCAGGTTAAATATTATGATCCTCTAGACTCTCTAAGAAATCAGAAAAATTATTTCTCCATTTAATACCAATAAAAGGAGAATCACATTCAAAATCATCTGAAATATATTCAATGTTAATAATAAAATCAGTTTATTTTATAAAGATCCAACTACTTGAATACATGTATCTTTTTCTTTGATATGATAAAAATATTATTCTATGATTATTTTTGGTTAGAATTGGTTTAGTAAACCTCCTCTATCATCTTTTCAAAAAATTCCCACCTCATTTTTTTGACTTCCAACGCTATGTATAAGTTAATATATATATTTAGTATATTAATTAAATGAAAAATAATTTTAGAAGTAAAATTATTAATTATCACTAAAATGAGTAACATTGATAAAATAATCATCAAATATTTATTTATATTCTTTAATTTATGAATGCATCGTCTTTTAGAAATAAATAAAATAAATTTTTTACTGTTAATATTAGAATTATAGACTGTTTTCAAAATGAAATTTAGACATAATTATTAGAATATATATCTCTATTTCTCTTCTACAAATTTTTTTATACTTTCATATTAGTTTCCTCCTTGAATTTTTTCAGATACGTTATAGAGTTATCAATATCTTTTGGTACTCCTGAGAAAGGTAGTTAGTTAAAAAGAAGTTCATAACCCTCCTAATATATAGTGGATCCTTCATTGAAGTTTCGTTCACCGATTATTTATGTTATACTTTTCATGAGTATTTTCATGAATGTGTAATTCTTATAATGATAAATATATCATAAAAAATCAGATTAATCTCCAAATTGTTTTTTATAAAAAAATAAAACAATTGAATATCCTCAAAATTTTTGTATACAGGACAATATTCTAAAATGGAATATGAGTTGAAATCATTAATAATCATCAAATTTATTTTAATTATTTTTTTATTCATGTACAATTTAATGAATATTTTAAAAACCCATATGAGATATATTGCTTCCCCCAATGTGGTTCCAATTTAAGCACCATATTCTTATCTCTAGGAGAGTCACAAATGCATTTATAAATATCATGATATCAAATAGTGTTTAGCCTATGGTTCAATATCAAGAATGTAGTGTCAAATAAAAATGCAGTATTTATATAATATATTTATGTTTTATAATATATTTAAATTAATAAATAGAATATAAGACATTAATTAAAAATGATGTGATTTTTTGTGAAACATTTTTACATAAAATGAAGAACTGTGTATGAGGGTGAACAATAAAAATCCAATTAAATTCTTATAAACACATCAATAACATATAACTAATCTCTAAATGGATTAAATAGATTCCCCACATGAATTAGTTCATTATTGATCTATTGATTCACAAAAATATCTGACCTGAAATGATAGACACCTAACCATGATATATATTCCAGTATGTAAGTACTCTCTTAAAATCGAAGGCTCTCAAAAATAGACAACCAAAATACTAAATCTAGGCCTAAAAGAAGAGATCTATACAAGTAATTCAATAAAACATTATACCCCATATACTATCTCAAGTTATCTATGTAAATAAGTATATATAAATGATAGTGAAAAGTGTAATGAAGACTTTATAGTGTTGGTTATACTCTCACATCCACACCTACTATGTCACTATTTTCTAAGATCAAGGAACAATTATGATGATTGAAAAAGACATTAAGAACCATAATATGTAATATAGCTTCACTAACTATCTCTGAACATAGTGGTAATCTCTTCTTCAATGATGTTCCAGGGAAACAGGACTTCGAACTACACTGTTCTAGATGATATTATATTCAGACTCTAAACTATTTCAACATTAGTTTTCTTTAATTAATTTTATCTTAATTAACATCAATTTTTTCATAAATAGGCTTGGTGAAATTTTTGGTGGTGGATTGGAGGAATATGTGGATGAGTTGTAACATATCTTTGGTTGAAAAGGTAGTAATGGAAAACTATGGAATGAAAAGGGGATGATATCACAAAGTGGAATGGAATGGTATTATAATGAGATAGAAATAATAAACGAGTTGACTAATATGATGAAAATGGAAGTAAGGTTAATAAATTCATGTTTGGGAATGGTTTCACAATTCCCAATGGAACATGAACTGGGGATGGTATCTGGTCATTGAATGGTAGAAGGTAATATATTTCTATTATAGGATATGGGAAAATTTTAAAATATTCTAAAATAATTTTAATTAAATTGGAATAAAGATATAAAATATAATACCATTTATATATTTAAGAAAATATTAATTAAAAAAATAATAAATTATAAAAATTTATGGGAATCAAAAAAATATTCACCCAAAAAAATTAATTAAATCAAAAAATGTGTATTACTTTGATATCATTTAAGAAAAAAAATTGTAAATCAAATAAAAAAACAAATTCGATAGTTGAATTCAAAGATATAGTTTACATATAATTGGTTGTATTCCAACAGAAAGATGAAAAATATTCTAACATGGAATATTGATTTAATTATCTCATAGAATAAACACATTATTTTTAAAAATATTGAAATATTTATTTTTATATTTTTAATGATTATTTAATAATAATAAAATATTGTTAATAAATAATTTGAAATATTTACATAGGAACATTTCATTATTTAAAACAAAAAATCACTATTTTTAAATATGATTTTAAATGAACTAATATTTTGATATAAGAGGATCAAATAATTAATAATTCCCCAAGTATAAATTGTATTAAAAAAATAAAGTATTCTATATAAATGGATGTAAAAAAGTGTGTAAAAATATTCCAGATCACCATCATAGGGGTGAAAGCAATGTCTCCCATTCCAATAATTTTAAGGATACATGGAAATTGTAACCTAGTATCTATTGATTTTGGGAAATTCTACCAAAGCCATGTGTTTCTCCTAAGATGACTATAAATCAAGGGTTCATGCTCATATCATTTCCTTTTGAAAATTTATTGTGTTCTCTAACATCCAATTTAACTATAGGTGACTTGTTTTGCTCAAAAATAACTATGTACTTGGAGACTTCTATAACCCCTACCAAAAGAGAGATGTGAAATGGGGATCTCATTATAAGACTACAGTAATAGAAACCCCATCAAACCACAAACCATCAAAAACATATAGCCTCATTGATCATACAGTTCTAATTTCTCTTGGATTGATAAGAATGTATACTCCACTTTCAAGTGATCTACAACAACCCACACAAAATCATTCCACATGTGTTTCCATAGTAAAAAAAGTAACAAAATATATCATAAGATCCATTCTTTATCACTGAGAAATGGGACATGACTATAAGAGACTATTAGGTGATTAGCTCTCAACCATTACCTTTTTATAGGTAGAGAACCACCTATGAAACATCATTTAAAATTTAATTATTCCAATCATTATATATATTCATTTTAGATCATGACCCTTTTTGATTTCCCTAGGGTGTACCACCAACATAGAATTATGAATCCCTAATTTACTCAGGTTATAGGTCTAATTTCAATAGTATATACATATGAAGATAATGGATCACATCTTCACCAACAATAATGTGACATTGTGGATCCTGAAATTAAAAGTTTTCCCTTACATTTGTGCTCTTTATATAACAAAAATGTCTTAACAAATTCTGATTATAATGTTATAGTACCATAGATAAATATGTTATAGTGGCTTTCCCATAAAGGGTGTGAGTAAAACTCACTATGCCAAAACAGATGGTGTGAGTACAAAGCACATTGAAAAAACTAACGGTGTCTAAAAACTTGTAATTTTTTCCAATGGTAGTATATAAATATTTATTTCATAATGTTGTCAATTAAAATATTTAAATAAATTAGATAAAAACATGTTTAATACTCAGTCTCCATGACGACACCTTTATAAAACATATATATATCATTCATCGCATGAAATCTATGAGAATGTCTCAGTTACCATTCCAAAAATGACAATAATACCAAATCCATGTCTTTATCTCGGAAGCCCAAAAATAAAATATCATATGAAATTCCAATTAATAATTACATAATATCCAAAAATATTGTAATATATGAAAACTATGGATCTCAACCAAACATTTTTAAGTAATGTGACAAATCGATTACAAAGATCACATCCATAAATTATTCCTCATATAAAATAATATGTCAATTAGATTCCAAGGATCTCACCACCAAACTCCAATTCAGTTAATATAAATTTTCCCATTTAATTGAAGGATATCATTGTTGAATTTTCATATATTTATGAAAATTCATCAGTTAGAAACAAAGGATATTATAAAAAAAAATACATTTATTTAATAATGCTAATATGAAATGAAATAATCCATATAAAGTTGTTTAGATCCATTGTGAAAATGAAGATAATTCCCATTATCTTCCATTCCAAATATTCTATTTTATTTTATTTAAACAAGGAATATGATAATTTTCTATTCATATTTCTAAAATAGTTCTATGGTGTCACTTTAGTATAAAACAACCCATACATAATAATTCTCATCTGAAAGGGTTGTAAATGGATCCAATTTAAATTTATCAAGGGATAATTCATGGTTTTCATAAGATTATATGTTCATTTTAAGGAGTAGACTAAATTATATTGTTCATTAGGTCAAATTTAGGGTGATTTTGACTGATGACATACACATAACAAAATATATAAATGGTAAAATACTAATATACAACTATATGGACACATTTATAAAGATATAGGAGGTATACTCATTGAACCATAGACTTTTATTAGAGTAGAAACACAAATTAAATAGAAATTAGAAAACAATACATGATAGTATGGTTTATAATACATAAGGGAAATAAATAAGAACCAAAATATATTAAATGATGAAAAGTAATAAAAACTCATATACATACCATTGACATTGATCACATCAAAAAAATTAAAATTGGATTATGAAGATAGGATATCATCTAATCACGAGGGAGAAGTAGTTGAGATCTCATCATGGGGATACTGTATAAAATGAGGATGAAATCAAGTAAGTCTTAATGGGTCATTAGAGGGGAAATGTATTTCATAAATGTATCTAAAAAATTTATGAAGACCCACTGAATAATGAGTGTGTCTCCTTTTCATAGAGGTGGGATTCTAGTAAGACTATCGACCTAATGGATTCCCACCATCTAATGATGGAATCTGATCAGCTAGATAATTGAATTGAATCCTTATGGTTTTGTTCCAAAGCCTCCACAATGAGCCTCATTAATGATTATTTAACCCCTATAAAACCCCGTGGACTCATGGAAAAATAAAATACAATGTGGCTATGAAATAAATTTATAAATATTTGATAACCCAAAAAGAAATATGGGTCTTACAGTTATATTCAATCAATCAGAGATGAAGACAAATTCACTATCCACAATAATAACCCAATTATTTGTTGATATAATTTAGGGAATTTTTTTAGGAAAACATGAAAAATAATATTACATAATATGCATAAATGTTCCCATGTTTTCTATAATTTAATTTATAATGTAAAATTTTAATGTCTATATACGGTAATTACCCATACCAATTATTGAAATAGGATAACTTCGTTATTTATTATTTCATTATTATTATAAATAAATATAATGTAAATAAAAAATATGTATATATTAGACCATCTAACAAGGTATAATCACTTTATCACCACTCTGTAGAACATCCCACATGATCATCTTTCAAATATATACATTATAGTGGTGTTGAGGTTGTATGGGAAAAATTGGGTTTTGTTTGAACGAGATAAAAAATTCAACCTATATTTTAGTAAATGTCCCAATTATAGCCAGAAGTTCTGAGAGACAGACAGAAAGCCTGCTCCCAACAATTCAATATATAAAAAAGTTAAACAGTACAAAACAACTCAGAAAAGGGGATCCTTACAATGGTTTGTGTGAAAAACACCAATACTATAACTATGGACCAAACTAGTGTAACAACTAGGCATAATAAAAGTCCAACTGAAACTGACCTCAAAAATCACCCTTTTGGAAAGAACATCCACAACCTGATTTTCATCTCTATATACATGAGAATCATCAAGGCATATTAAATCAACAAGACGAAGATAAGCAATCTGAGCAGATAACATCTGCCATGGAACATTCCTTGAACAATCTTTCAAAATTTTCATAGCAACATATGAGTCTGACACTAGCCATACCTTTCGCCAACCATAACAGACTGCATACCCGATCGCCTTTATCATGGCCCAATGCTCCGCTTCAATCGTATGACCCATCCAAATGTAGTTGAAGAAACAACCTTTAATGAAGCCCTGATGGGTTCAAAAGACTCCACCACACCCAGCAGGACCCAGTGCACCAGAGGTCGCCCCATCCACATTCACCTTTAGTAAGTCATATATTTGTGGGATCCACCAAATGTACATAATCACTCTATTCTTTCATTCCCTACCACTAACAACAAGATTCCTCAAAAGAACATAGTCAGAAACATCATTATTCATTACTCCAGTTTGAGTCACTAAATCATGTTTAATGCTACAATGAATAGCTAGAACAGCATCACGAAATGAGGGCTTGTATTTGTTAAAGACGATGTTATTCTGAGCCTTCCATATATAAGAAAAAACAGAAACATTGGCCATAATAAAAAAAGGTTTCACTTGGTTGCTGCATTTTTATAGAAAGGATAATGTAAGAAGTGATTATATAGAACCAAAACTGATGCATCATAGAAAGGTGGTTTTCAAATAATTCCATAACCGAACTGAAAAGGTGCAGTGGATGAACAAATGAAAGAGATATTCTTCATTATTTAGAATGATATGACATACCGAGGAAATGATCATCCCTATATGCTGAAGGGAACACTGGATTGGCAGGCGCTGCTTCCATATTCTCCATATAAGCATAGCATCATTAGGGAATTTGAAGGGCATGTGTACACCTTCCACCCCTAAAGGTTTTCCAGGTGATGCACCACATTGAAACTTATAAAACTCCCAGTTTGAAAAAGACCTATTAATATCAGGCTTCAAAGTCATTACATCATTATCAAAATATTCATAATTAGTGAACTCTATATGAAGATCACTAGGAAGGATTTCAGAAACATGTATGTCAGAAATAGATATATTTCTCCAAGGAAATGGGATATTAATAGATTCCACAATTATAGAGGACAACCAAGGAGTTCTACAATAATTAATATGAGAATCATCACATACCAACCACATAGAGTGTGTCATGAAGTTAGAATAAGTGTTCCTAGTAAAAGGCCCAACATGGGATTGCATGTACATGCACTGACCATTATGAAGCATGTCTACAAAACATCTTACAATAAATTCCAAGGAAAATTCAGTCCTGGATAAGATCCTCCATGTAAAATTCTGATGAAGTGCATCATTTTGTATTCTGATATCTTTAACTCCCATTCCACCCATAGCCACCGTCTTTATACAATCCTTCCACGAAACACTAAAAACCATCATCTGATGAGTTGAACTAGTCCAAATAAAATTATATATCATTCCACTCAATTCCTCATGTAGGGATCTTGGACATCTATACAATGAAAATGAGAACAAAAACATTGAAGTGACGAAAGAGTTAACAAGACAAACTCTATGAGCCTGAGACATGGTCTTACCTAATACAACTTGCCAACTGATTGATAATTTTAAAAGCAATACTTTCTAAGTGAACACGTTTCACAATACCCCAAAACAAACGAATCCCTAACTAATTAAAAGGCAATGTACCACATCTCTCACCAATCATACGAGCAACACTGTATTGCATCAAGGTTCGAATTCTTTCTCCAAAGACAACAAATGATTTATTCCAACTTATGACCTGACATGATACCTCTTCATAATGTACGAAAATATTCTTGATGAAAGATATGGTTTTCCCATCATCTTTACAAAATAGAATTTTTTCATCGGCATAGAACAAGTTTGAGGGCACAATGTAGTTTCTACTAGCTCTTATTCTATGAAATAAACCAATGTTTACAAGATCATTAAGAAACACACTCAGATAAACCTTAGCAATAGAGAACAAAAATACCAGATAAAGAATCATTTTGCATGACTCCTCTAGACTATTAAAAGAAGCTCCTAGGGGACCCATCTACACGGATTGATAGACTATCACTTTTCAAAATGGAGCATAGAAAATTCATGCACATTCAGATTAGTAAAAATGAAATCTCATCTTATTGTGTCAAATTCCATTAATATATCAACCTTCAGAGCCATATTACAATTTTTGACCTTTCTTCTCATAACATTAACTCAATTGGAAGTAGTAAAAAGACAATTCAGAATGTTCTTGTACAATTGAAAATATTCCTTCTAGGAACAAATCAAAACTAGTTAGTATAAATAAGATCGCTAGAAACCTCACCTAACCAGATTTCCATGATCTTACTAATGACTTTGGAATTGAATTCCCAATATCAACAGGCCTGAAGTCTTTAATATCCATTACATTTTCTTTCTTTGGAATTAGGGAAATGAAATTGGAGTTCATCCCAAATGGAATGGAAGAGTGATGAAAGAATTATTTTATAGCATTATTCACCTCCTTGTGGATGATATCCCAATAGAACATGAAGAATTTTTTGGTTAAACAATCAGTACCAACAACACTATCCATATTTAGAGAAAAGAGTGCATAATGTATTTCCATTGAGCATGGAATATTACTGAGATTACTGTTCTGAATGTCATCCACACTTAGTTTTACCCATCTTACTATATTTCTCAAAGTATCCTCCCCAGAGTCAGAATATATCTTTTCAAAATAGTATGTCACAGCAATAACAATGTCATTTTTAGAAGTGAACATGTTGTCATCAGTCTCCAAAGCCTTAATATTTCTCTTGAACTTTTTCTCCCTATGCATATAGTGAAAGAACCTTGAATTTATATCCCCCTCCTTGAAGCACCTAAAATTGAATTGGATTTGAGGAAGGTTCTCTTTGAGGGTCAAGAGATTATCAAGCCTTGAAGAAGCTTGTATATTCTTCTAAGATGGAGTATCCTTGTGAATATTTCTCTACTGACAGTTAAAAATATAAAATTTGATGCCCTTAATAAGAAGATATGTATAAAATCCATGTAATGTGAAAAACATTGTGAACATTAGATTTTGGAATGAGAACATGTCAATAAAATGGATTAAACATTTAAGGGAATTAAAAAAAATCATCTATAAAAACTATTTCAATAGAATAGATACAAAAAAAATTATTGATTGGATCCACTATTAATATATGTAGATAATTTTTTCCTTTGTAACACCATGAGATTTTAAAAAATAATACAATTTTTGATAGCATATACGACAAACAACATTAGGTCCAATAGAAAGATCAAATATTATTCATTAAATATGTATGTTATGCTCTAAAAATTAAATTTGAATTCATAAATGTGGTAATATAAATTATTATATATATATATGTTTGAATAATTATTAATTTATTGAAAAGTTCATTTGAAGGAATAACTAAATCATTAATAAAGTAATTTTATTCTAAAAAATAAATTTTCCTCCAAAATTATTAATATTGGTTTATTTAATAAACTATAAACCATAATTTAAATAAAATTTCTATTTTTTATAATAAAATTAAAATCATTTTAGTATAATTATATAATAATTAACTTAGTGTTAAATTTTTATATATCTCTCAAATGATCATTTTTTATTTCAGTAATATAAATTACAAATTTTTCAAATACATTCATTTATTTTAATCAAATAATGTGATTTAAAACTCCCATAATTCTTTTATATTTCATATTTAAGTGAAATATGAGCCATTTTAATTAAAATTATCAAATTAATTCCCTATAAATTGGAAAATTTTATTATTTTGTTTAAAGGTTAATTTTATTCTTAAAAATGAATTTTGTGAAATCTGTTTTTAAGTGCATAATGTTAACAGTTTATAATTAATTAAAAATAAACCTTAGTAGGGAATGATTTTAAATAAAATTATATATTATATATCTAGTTATATTAATTTAAATTCTTATAATTATTATTTTAATTCATAGAGTTTATATATGATCATCCACATCATAAAAAATGCATTTTTCTGAAAACCCACATTTCATTAGGATTTTTTGGCATAATATTAGTATACAATATACCCA
The DNA here is from genome assembly GCA_963277665.1 of Viscum album. Taxonomy (NCBI): domain Eukaryota; kingdom Viridiplantae; phylum Streptophyta; class Magnoliopsida; order Santalales; family Viscaceae; genus Viscum; species Viscum album. The sequence goes on from OY728135.1 coordinate 1,002,840,508, forward strand.
TTATGTTAATTAATATTACAAAAAAATGTATTTAAATTTTTAATAATTATAATTAATATTTGTAATATGGTATAATTAATTTTTGAATAAAATAAATAGAAAGAACACTAAAAATTAATTTACATTATAATAGTAAAAATGTGTGTTTTCACATTACATGCGATTGTGTTCAAATTATATTTTCAAAAAATATATTATTTTTATTTGATAAATTGGATTTAATATTTAGTATTATTAAGTCTAAATTATCTAATAATGATCAATTTATTTTATTCATTATGGGAAAATTACCTGGGTAAAAATTGTTATTGTGGTGAAAACTAAATTGTTAAAGGTGAGTAACTATAATGTTAAATGGAATAAAATGTTTCCAAAATGTTTCTATTTTAATTTTTATATGTGTGTATTGAGTATACCTTATATACAATATATTATTAACTAATTTTGGAGACATTATTCTTATTAAGGACTTCCCATTATTGTAATGTCTTGGGTATTAAAAAAATCCAATCTTTATCACATAAAAAATTGAATCTCCCCTATTCTCTTGTACATAAAAATCATTTGTCTTGGAAAATAGTTTAAAAAACTACTTACATATTATCATCTCGCATGTTCTAAATACCACTTTTTGATTATAAAATGCTCCATCGAATTATTTTGTGTAATCTTATTGCGATTGACTAAAGAAGATGTATCATTCATAACCATGAATTTTGTTTTATTTTTTCCCACCAATTATTAATCCAACATGATTATATAATAACATAAATTTCTCTTATATTTATAAAATATATTATTTTAATGTAATAACCTTCATCCATTCTTTATTATATCATAAGGGAAAGGAAATTATCATTAGTGTGAATAGAAGACAACAACCTCACGAACTTATATAACGTATTTTCCATCACCACCACTAATGGTTGTTTATGATGTTGAATTTAATATATGTATATATATATATATTATTAATCATATAATTATCATTATGTAAAATTAATATATCATATAATTTCTTACCATTCTATTCATTGAAAAATGATTACATTGTTTGTGTGAAGGTGCGGACTACCACCTCCACAGTGTTATGTGGAACGTTTTTCATCATTAAATCACATAGCTTTAATATATATGTGTATTTAAGGAAATGATATTTTATCTATTAAATAATGAAAATTTGAAAAAAATTATACTTACCTCATTTCTATCATGATGATTCAAAAATGGGAACATTACTCAAGAAAATGTACGACCTACCATATCCATGACCGTAACATCAAAAAAATTTATTAACATTTAATGGGGTTTTAAGTATCATTTATGTATAAAACTAATAATTATTTCATGATTATATTTCAATATATGACAAAATAATGAATTCGTTAAGATGACTACCATGTTGATGTTTTTATGACATTTAAAAAAAATATTGTCAAAATGTACAATGTGAACATAATTGAGTAAGTAAATAAATATAATATAGTAATAAATAAATAAATGGTTAATTAAATTAAAAAATTTTCTTTATAATGTAAATAATTTAACCAATTACATTATTCCAGAACATTAATCCCGTATGTGAGGAGTCATACTCGGGGTAAGTGATTTTGTTTCAATTTCCCTTAATTGAGGCATATTTTTATGTCATACACATATATTAATTACAATTCTCCATATTCATTCCATTTTATATATTTTATAATTAATTAATTATACTTCAATGTATTTTTACATAATATTTAATTTTACTTCATCCAATGCCATTTGATTTGAATATTACCAATGTTTTAATGAATTCATATTATAATATCCTATCATTTCAATATTATATATGTTAATGGATTTCTTTAGGGAAATCAAATAAAATTATATTATTGAAGAAAATATCACTTATTATCCAATGGGAATTAATTTTTATTACTTGTTTAATTTAGATTTTTCCCTTATTGAAAAAAAAGATCAAGAAAGTTGTTTATTAGTAATACTGATTATATATGTATTTTTATATCTGGAATATTTATTAACCATAAATATAATTTCCATAACATAATATAAATATTGATTTTATGATTTTTTAATGAATTATTGAAATAATTTTTACCCATTTATGAGTTTTAATTAAAAAAGGTTTAAGAAGATTCCTTCATTCATCTTCCACACAAGGTACATTTTGACTATTTTATAAAAGTTTGAAAATAATATTTTTTCATTAACTTATTTGGAATGATGGAAATTTCCAACATTCATGACTTCTAAATCAACTGAATCATTCTAAAATTTTTTTAGTATTATGTTCATGAAAAATTATATGTATTGTATTTTGGGGAATTTTTATAATTTAAAGAAGTAATTTAAAATTTAGAACATTATTTTCTCACAAAATAATTAATATGATTTATTATAGAATCCATTATCAATGATAAAAACAAATTATATTATATATTTCTACTAAATTATATATATATATATATATCATACACATATACCAATCTCATTCTTCTTTCCAATTATGGTTTAATACAAGACTTATGATCAGTTATCAAACTCCATCTTTATGTAATATGTTTTGATTATGATTTGTGGGAAGAATATGAAACCCATTTAATTCTATGGATAATTATTATTTTTTTATACCCTATAATTGATTAAATTTTCATGTAACACAAAATCACATACATGATATGATCAGTATACCCGGATATCTCTTCAATGAATTAGGTCATTAATTTGGTCTCATGAGATGTTATGTGTGGGATAAAACAGTAAAATTAATCTATTAAGTAATTTATAGACCATATGACATTTTCTAGGACATTATAATCGACTCATGTTTATGTAATGATATATATTTCTACCTTATTTCATTAGTTTCTATTATATTATGATACAATGTTCTTTATATTTGAATAATTGTGATTAGTTTCGATCCATATCTTTTATGATATCTCATTATGACACTGACTAACATGTTATGTTTTCGTAAAATGTTTGACCCCTTAATATGGTTATTACCTCACCCACTAGTTTAATTTATTACCAATGTTATCCTAGGAAATATTAGGATCTCAATGATATGAATAACTCACTAATGATTTTATAAGTTGACAAGCTATTTTTTTAGTATGTATAGTTATTTTATAAACTCAATTTTTTAAAGAAAATCAGCCTGATGATATTTTCACTATAATTAATGAATTATTATTTTAATAATTATATAATAATTTCTTTTAAAAGTATTGGGTCACTATTGTTGTTATCATATACATGTATAGCTATTTTTGAGGATTGGGATTGGGAAACATTATTATAAAAGCCCCATGGATAAGTCTATGTATAGGATATCTTCCAAAACATTTTCTAATAAATATACTATATTATTTTCCTAGAAATATATATATATATATATATATAATATATATATACATGGTTTTGGAAAAACATATCAAGTTTTATATCCCCGAAAATAAGAAGGATGAGTAGATCTCACACATCATTATGAAGCACACTGATCTTACCCTTTTTACCCACCTGGTATGACAATCCTAGGGGATATGATAGAGTTAATTCACATAATTTTTATAAATAATAATGATGGATTTGAATAGATTAAAATAATTGATAAACTAGATTAAACATATGTTCTTATAGACTAAATATAATTTTTCTTGATTTAGATATCTCATAAATGATTATCCATGATTATAATTAATTTGTGCACATTTTTTTATTTGGTTTCTATTAATCTATGTAACCAATAAGATTTTTTTTTTGTAATTAATGTTATAAACAATGTGGTGACTCTATGACCAAAAATGGGATGATTATTAAAATTAATGATATTTTATTTATTAGTAACCATTCATAATGATACATGATAAACAAAATATGCCTAAACCCACATTCGGAATCCCTAAATAAGAGAAGTGTAATGTACTCATAGATCATAGATAGGGTAGACCAAGGGAGAAAGTGGGTTAAATTACCATCATCTCAGAAATATGAAAGATACACATAATTAAAATGCCTCAATGTAACATAAAAATGTTTTATTTGTTGAAAATATAGGATTAGATAAATTAATTGATAATGAAAATTGTGGAGTTAAATTGAGAGAAATAAATCGCATCCATGAGATAAATTTATTGTTTTTATCATAAATGAGGGGAACTTGGGATTTATTCATTCCAGTTACCTCTTATTACTATTATCTACTAGGATAAATAATGAACAATTCTATACCAATCATTGAGGTTAAAGTAATTATTTATTGGGATTTTAGAATTATTTTATATTTGAATTTTTATGAATTGTGTTTTGGTTATAATAATTATGAAACATATAAGGATTATATTAATATTTGGAATCATATATCATTTAACTATGGACTTATGGTTTCTAAGGTTATTTATTAAAATTATAATCATATATTATTTGGGAATATACATTTTGGTATGACACATTCAGAATGATTAAAAATATTTTAAGAAAAATGTTATATTTTTCATGGATGAATAACTAATTGAGTAATTCAAATCATGGATATTTTTTATTAATAAAATATATTTTGAATAATTTTATACTTATATATTTATTAAATGATATATGATGATATTTAGGTGTTATATTTGCAGCATTAGAAGATTGTTTTTTATTTCATTATACCTTGTTTTTTTCATATGAGGAATTATCTTATATTGTGGTAAAATTTTTAATTTTGGTTAATTTATAAATATAGTCAGAATATCATCTTATCCTTTTGTCATTATTTGATCCATAATAAGATCATTTTCCATGTCCATATTTTCATTGCCCACTAATGTTCTCTAATTTAGAATCCATTTTTGATGATGACCATCATTTTTCCTTTTCCTCTTTTCTAAGGGATGTTTTATTAACGCTTTTTATGAGTGGGATTTCAAATTATTTATTTGAAAATGTAAAAACTTGAATACCATGTTATATATGAATTTCGGGGGATGTAATTAAATAAATCTGTATGAATGTAAATTCATGAGATTTAAAATAGAAAACATTATAAGATAGTGTATATGACAAGGGACCTAGATCCTAAATAAAACATGAAATATTATAATTTAAATATAACATTCAAAACAATAGCCTCAAATTAGATGGTAATAATAAGATTCAATAAATTATGATATATATATTAATATTCCAAAAATATTAATTTATTGATATATTATTAGGTAACAAGAACCCAAATTTTAATAGATACAGTTTATTCATTAAAAAATATATTTTTGTAAAAATAGAATTTATTTTAATTTTGTGAGAAAATATAATTTTTCTTCGAAATATTGAAAAATTTATTTGATAAAATATACGAAATTTTTTAACATAACCTCCAAAAATATTATATGGTGATATGTTTTTGCAAATTAATGATATTTTAGAGAATAAAAAAAGTTCATGATTTTCAAATTTATTTTTTACCTTATAATTAAATAAATTAATTTAATTGTATTTTTATATTTTTAATTTCATATTAATATGAAATATGAACCATTTTAATTTAATAGTATAATTAATTTCATTTTATTATGAAATTATATTAATTTTTTATATGTTGTGTTGGATACAAATAATGTTTTCTACAAAACATTTTTTGATTCATAAAATTTATCCATTTTAATTATTAAAAAAACACAGATAAGGATATAAATGAAATGTATTTATATATTATATAAATTATTATTTTAGTTAAAATTAATATAATTATTAGTTCTTCTCATATAGTTAATATAAAACCATCTATTTCTTCGAAAATTAATATTCTAGAAAAACAACATCACATCATGTTTTGTATGAATAATTTTAAATTTAAATTTTCTATTTATACGAATTTAATTTTTCTATAATTGTTCCGTATTTCTATCTATAATATTAATTTTTAGTTAATAATTTAAATTTAATATTTTTACATAATGAATATTTAAAAAATTGAAAACAACTTATTAGGGTTAATGTTAAAATGAGGTTTTTCATGTTCACACGCTTTTGAAAAAATAAATTTTAGATTCACATGGGATACTTATTATAATAATAAGATAATTATATTTTAAATAGTTTCTTAAAAATTACAAAATATTAATCATTTTACACTTATCCTTAAATGAAAAATTACCTATATACGAAATTGTTACCTTTGGGAATACTTAAATGACAATTTTGAATAACCATTAAGGTAAAGGGAATAACCTTTTTCGAATTTTTTTTAATAGTGTAGTTTTTAATCAACCTTATATTCCCATTAATAGATAATTTTATAATATTTTATGAACTTTTAATTTTAGTGACTTCACATTATTTTTTAGTTTTCTGTATAAACGAAATTCCACTCCTTCTCACATATAAAAGAGAAACACCAATCCTATCGTCTCCATACATGAGGATCATATTTTTGGCCATTTTATACACAATAAATTTACCATTACACTTAAAACGTATTATAGTTGTTCGTTTGATTATAAAAATATACTTGGATATATTTTTGTGTAAACCAAAAGTGGATGTCTGAGGAAAAGGTATCTTCCTTAACTATGAGTTTAGATTTATTTTTTCATCCACATCCTTAAAATATCTTTAATATAAAATTATATGATTAAATAATTATATCCAATAAAATGAGATGTTATTATGTTAATTTCCTAAACAAAAAACTTCTCATATTTGATCAAAAGTGAAAAAATTCTATCACTTTGTTGTACATCAGACTACCATCTCCTGATCCAATTTAATTTGTTTTACCTCATAGACACTCATTAATGTTTATTATGATGGTTATGATTTTTTTGAATGATATTAATGGAATATTTGTAAATATTTTAACAAATAAATCATATAATATCTTAACATTTCGTTAAATGATAAATGATAACATTGTTCGTGCGTAAATGTCGACAACCACCTCCAAAAAGAGATATAGTTCATTTTTTCATCACTGCATCACATGGATAGAATATATAACTATATTTAAATGAATTATATATTATATATGATATAATTATATTTTTTATTATAGTAAATATTACTTTCCACTTTTATTCGTGATCATTAAAAAATTGAAATGTTACTCATGTGTACACACGGTCTATCGTCTCAATTATTGTAACATAGTTAATTTTTCATAACTATTATTCACGGTTAGTTTTAAAAAATAATTAAAATATAAATATTATAATTATGTAATTTTTTTTATCATATATAAGATTTAAAAAAAATTCTTTTATCATATGAAACCTACTGATCCTATTATTGACATATTAACTAAATATCATCATAATAGTTGACATGAGCTTAGTTGACTAAATATATATATATATATAAATGCATAATAAATAAAATAAAACAAATAATTCACATTAAAATTGTTTAAATAATTAAAAAAATTGAATGTTTTTATTTTTCATGATGATATTGTACGTACAATTTGAGTTGAACTCTAGGTAAGTGATTTCATCTAAATTTACCTACAATGAGTAATATTTTAATTATAGGTTCCTAAATTAATTTTGTGGTATATATGATTCCCATTTTAAATATTATATATTTATTTACTATTAAATAACCGGGTTTTTAGTTAAAATTAGTTTTACATCGTCCATGTGGATTTGATTCAAATGTTTCTAAATAAGTAATGGAATTGTGTTACAAACTATTGTGATTATGAGATTATTTATGAAGATGTTTCTATTGGGGTAAATAATATACTATTATTTTCATCAAATACATATATATTTAATTATCTACTATTAATGAGTGTTTAGTTGATGTTTTTTTATTTAGAACCTTACTCAGTGAAGAAACATCAAGATGGTTGTTTGTAAGTAATACAGATCTTGAGTTTTCTTTTAGATCAAGAATCATTCTCTCCCATAAATATATTTTCCTTAAATTATTTTATTGAATATTTCTATATCATCTAATGATTTACTAATAAAATTTACCCATGTTTTAATTTTTTTAGAAATGTTTAAAGAAGAATATTTCTATAATATTATGAACAACTTAATTAATGAGATTTTTATTGAAGTGCGAAATGGATGTTTTCTTTTAACTTATGTGGAATGAATAAAATTTCATTCTCATATAACCACCCAATTATATTAAGAATACATTAATATATTCCATGGTTATTTTCAACACAAATATCTTCTATAATGTGTTGTATATTTTTATATTTTGAAGAAGTGATTTCTATGTGAAAAGGATAATTCTCTAAAACATATTACATGTTAACATTAAAATAAAATTTCTTCTATGAACCAACAATTGATGAAACTAGTTTCTTATGAATTAAATATATATATTTATCCACTAGATGAAATTATTTTTTCATTATCACTTACATTGATTGAGAAATACATTCCTAAATTTCATTTTTCAAATTCATTCTTTATGAAATCTTAAAGGATTATGAAATTAGGAAAGCTATGAAACACATTATCTTTATATGGATAATTATTATATCATTACCCAATAATTTATTTTCTATTTATGGTATACATATGAATATAAATGTTAACACGGGTTTGCTAATATTGTGGTCAAATGAATATGGTAATTTTTTAGTCTCATGAGACGTTATTTATGGGATTACGGAGTAAAGCTCCAAAAATGTTATATTGTATATGGATTTAGATTTAAATAAATTATATGACATATAATATGTTTCTTAAATATTTATTAGTATAATATAATATTATTATTATTTTTTAAATTTTTTATCTAGTTGATTACCCATGAACCTTCCATTTATGATATTTTATTATAAATTTTAATGAAATATTGTGTTTAATTATCATGTTTATTCCATTATTTAGATATTTATCTCACACCTTTCATTAATGTATTAACTAGGTTATCCTATGGAGTTTTTTTCTCTCAATGATATTTATGATCTCACTAAGGAGAATAAAAATAAAGATGTAATGTATTGGTTTAATTTGATATTTTATATACGTAATAATCCAAATAAACTATGCCCAATGATCTCTAGGTTGTAATTAATGGATGTTCATGTTAAAAATCATGTAATAATATATGTAAAATGATTATGTAATTATATAAATTAAATAAATCATTGGAATAGATTCATGTGTTTTGGAATTATGGGTTTTGTTATCCCTAGACTAATTGTCCATTATAAGGTTCCTTATATCATCAATGTGGTTTATTATCAAAAATAAATCCGACTAAATCTATATTAATTGTATGACATGTTCCATATATCCCTTTTAGGGCATTACATTCCATACGCCATGCATGTACTAAATCCATAGGTGATATCAATGGATAATTATATATATTATAAGTTCATCTGATGATGAAAATTTTACAAAGATAAAATTTTCCTTTAACTAATACAAATGTCCTTTCCAATGTACAGTGGTGGAAACATACATATAATTTAGAAATAATGGATCCAATGTATGTGGTTTAATATATGTTCCATCACGTATTTTCATATAATGGTACAAAATAAAATTTTGTGGCTGATATACTAAAAGGAGGACAATATAATGACGTAAACATTTATATATATAAGATTACATTTGAGTAAACATGTGGGAATTAATTATTAATATAATATTGTATAAAAATAATTCTATATGTAATAAAAATAAAAATTCATGTTATTTTTATTTATTAAAATTATATTTAGAATTTAAATATACATAAGATAAATTTTAATAATTTAACGGGATATTAAGCATAGATAAAAAAATAACTAATGGTGGAGAATCATTTATTCCTTGAATAGTAATTCTCATAAAAAATACTGTAAAAAAAGAGTCGAATCATTGCTATTTTAAAATATATTTTTTGAAAAGAATATTATTGTAACAAGGGAAATGATGTGATTGATAAATCATTGAAATATGAGTTATTTAATAATGTATGTAAACCCATAATACCATTGTATGCATAACTTGTAAGATATGAATTATAAATATATAGATAGAATAATAACCAAACCATTGGAAAATTATTATAATGTATTAGGTTTCATAGGTAAAATATATACAAAAAACTTATATTGGTAGAAAAGTATTTAAAAGATAGAAATATACTAAATTATATATATTTCACAATGAAACTATTGATGTATCTTTTTAAATTTATATTTAAATAAATTTCATTACATTAAATTTTAAAAAAATTAAACATATTTTACCTTAAAAAAATTGATTTATAATACACTAGTTATTTATAAAATATTTTAAATAGGATTTCATGAAAACACATATATGATATATTTGTTTAAGAAATTTAATCATTACATTATAGTAATTAATTTTTATTTATCAAATATTTTATTTAATAATTGATATTTTTATATATACATAATTATTTTGATAAAATTGGTCTAATTTAGGAATTATCATGATGAATATATCATAGGGCATTTTTTGAAAAATTTAATTATTGGTGAATAATTCAATAAACCAAATTAAAAAAATTAAATTAAAATATAAATACATCATTAATTGTATATTAAGTCTTATATGATATCATATACAAGGAATCACATAAACCATCAATAATTTCTAGTCATAAAAATCTTCAATATTGGTTTTATGGTGTAAAAATAATCAACTAAAAAATATAATATTCCCAAAAACCCCGCTTTCTATTTATAAATATTAACCTTCACCACCCCATTTGTCTATGAATTTTAATCTCTCGTTATACAAATAATTTATTCACAAATATATACCCAAACCTCTATCATACATCATAAAGGAGTTTCTATTAAAAAAATACCAATTTAAGGAGCCATAACATGTAGTTTATGATAGGATATCTATAAAAGGTGGTAATTTTTCTAACCAGCCTATTTTAATATTATCATATGTTACCACTAAATAGGTATACCATTAAACGTGATATAATTATATTAGTATAATAAATATAATATTATGATATTATTTCAATAAAATATAAATATATAACCACCTCTTATTTTATTCTAAAATTAAATCATTTTTCATATAAATATCATTTCACCTCATCTATGAAGAACATATTTTTTTTAACTTCCACCATGGAATTATATAATATTAATTTAATGAAAATGAATTATAAAAATAATAATGAGGTTCTATTATTTTTTTATTTTTTTTAAAAAAACCTGATGTTTAAATGAAATCCAATTTGGTCACCATGGTTTATAAAATGCATAAATTAAATTACCATCAAATAAAAAAATTTAAAATCAATGAACTATTCCCACAAAATAAAATATACGGATACGAAGAACAATGTTAAATCATCAACATCGATGATGTATGAAACTATTTGATTTTAATAAAAATCATTTTCTATAAACTGATATACCCATTGAACCATGACATGAAAGGCATTGTGACAATAATTTTCTTCATTTCATCTTCTTAAAATGGTTATAACATAACATAAATGAATAATTATTCATAAAATATTCATTAAATAGTTTCTAAAAGAAATTATTTTATAAAGTTACTTTTTAATTAAGTTTTTTTTACAGAAGTACCAAGTGAATTGTAACATGAGGTATATGTACATTGTATCCAATGTCATAAAAATAGGTTTTTTTATTTGTATAAAATTTTCCATCTATATTCATCTAGTACACTTATTATATATTAAACACCAAGTTTATTTTCCCTTTAATTTATGTTGTAATTCATTCTTCTCAAGTTTAACTCTCAACCCCTTTATTATTGTGAACCAGGTTAAAGGGAGTAATTTAATTACTTTTCTTTTTTTATCCCACTAATTTAATGGTTATAAAAATAAATAATTTTCAAAAATAGTATTTTTCTTGTGATTTTTTATTCTATTTTATTTCTATTTTTAGGGAATCCTTAATCCATTAATTTCCTATAATGTCTCTTTTCCCATTTAATAAAACCTTACTTAAATGGTTCAATTATATAAATAATTATACCCACATTTTATATTAATTTTTTCACATTGAACTATCTTAATTCCATATTCATATGTTCTTTATTTTTAAATTCAATAGTTAGTTAATAACACCTTTTCTTTGGAATCCTTATTATATATAATTTTGTTATTCATTATGATATATTATTACAACACAATTACATCTGTTGGTTATCCCATATGCAAATTTGTGGTGTATGATTTATTTATGTTAATAAAAGATGCATAAATATTATGAAATAATAGGTGTTCTAAGAATTTTACATCACTTCAATGCATTGGGTAATTTTTCAATCTCATGAGTTATAATATACATTTATATCTATGTTTTCCTATGATTTTGTGATATATATTCATAAAAGTCCCCCAAGACATATGTTTTTCATGTCTTGTTTTATATTTTTGGGTTATATTTATGATTACATGGTAATGATATATTATTTTAATTATTCCATGATCCCATTCTTCTTATAATTTTCTTCACAATATTGTAATATTTCTCTTGACCCTTATGCATTTTGTCACCATAATTCATTACTTGATAGTTGCCTTACTAATATTTATAGACCATGATTTCCATTATATCATTAACTAGATTATAATATATAGTAATATAAAAATAATGGTATTTTAAAAAAAGTATATAATTTTAAACAATGATGATGTTTCTTATGTTCATGTGGTTGTGTTATGTTTCACATATAAAAAAGAAACTATATCTCAATAATTAAATGATTTATTTTAAAGAATATTATGTTAAATATCCTAGAATACATTTCATAAGACATTAGGTTTCAAATACTATTAATAATTACTATCTTAACGAAACCACTAATTGAAAAATTACAATATATGTTTTTTTAGTGTAAAATGATGATAAAATAAAGTAGTATTACTATAATAAAACAATGTTAAGACAAACATAAAATGTTGGTTTATTTTAAAATAAATCCAATTCTCATGTGGAATTCTTTTGAATTAATCCACCTCATATTTGGAAGCATTAATGTGGAAAAATAATTCAACACCAAATTAGATTATTGTTTTGTGGCTTCATAAGGTCATTCTCATAGATTTTCCTTATATGAGAAGCCTACATTTAGGTATCATCATATGTTGTAGTGTGATATGGATAATTTATTCATGTTATGCATATATGTAACCTCCATTGAAGGGTTATTTATTTAGATGTACCATTATAAAAACATTAACAAAGATCCCGAATTTGAAGACCTAATTTTTACTTATAATTATGATTATTTTCTTCCATGATGTTTAATATTATTGAAAATAATCAGAATCAGGTGAGATGGTGTTAAAAAATGTTACAAAGGATATAAAAAAAATATTTTATCTTCTATATAACTACAATATTCAACCCATGGTACATGATGATTCTATAAAAATCTATGGTCAAAAGTATTCCTATACCTTAAGGAATTTTTCTAAAAACAAATTTCCCATATTAAAATGTATTTTTGAATATGTAATGGTAATTTACATATCCTAAACCAATAATATTTTTAAAATGTGTGTGTGTAAAAAACTATAAATCCATTAAATTTACCTACGATACTATAATCCACCTACCAAATTATATACCATCATTGAAAAATAAGTAATTTTTTTATTATGTAGGTTTAGGTGGTGGAGTTATGTTTTTAGTTTGGTTGTTATAACTTACCCACTCAATGTATAAAATTAGTAAATACCATTATTTTTATCTTATTTTGTAAAATTTAATTTTGAATATATAATTGTTTACTATAATGATATTATTATACTCACTGATTAAAGTTGATGACAACTTTTTTTTAGAAAAAAAATTACATATATAGTAAATTATTTTTGTCCAATATTTATGATTTAGACATGTGTATTTTATAAACTATGTTTTTTTGTTTTTATATTTAATGTTATTTATTTGTACCCTATAAAACCCACCCAACCATTATACCATCTCATCCACTAATATTGAGTTTTAAAAAACCATATTATGGTATTTTGAATATGGGTTAAAATTGTTTTAACCAATCTATGAAGTGTCTAGTGAGATATATAATTTAACAATATTCACCATCAACATTATAAAATCATAGTTTGAATTATCTGGGGACCTCTATTGTGATGAAAATACCTATTTTATGGTTTATTAGGTATATGTCCATATATAGATAAATATTTGTTTTGTTTAAGGGGAAATTTTATGAAAAATTTACAATTGAGATTATGTGAAATATCTCTTTTTCAAATTGCACTAATGGAAATAGTTTCATAACCCATGAGAATTATGTAAACACATATAAATGAAATAAAATTAAATAAACAAAAACCTCTAATATCCCCCACAATTGATCCTTGTGATATTTTTATTTTAAACTAAAACAAAATCATCATCCATGTTATCCATATATGGAAAATCTAAATATATGGATATTCATTATATATTGAAATTATTAATCCCATAACTTCTATGTTGGAATATTTAATTCATATTACATGCCCTAATATAGCCTAACTGGAAGAAAAATAAATTTAATTTTTATATTTCAATCCATACTAATGATTATTGTTAACTATAAACATTTAACATAAAAAGGTACATGTGATTTGGAGTCTCACTATACATACATATCAAAAAAATATGACTCACTACTAATAAATCATGAGAAAAAAGTTACAAAAAACATTCATTATTCATTTAGAAAAAATAGGTAGCACTATTCAATTGGTAAAACAATATGAAAAATGGGTATACAACTAGTCAATGTGACCCCTATTTTAAATTCCATTACCATTTCAACTCAATTCCATGTTAGAAGAGTATTAAAGGCCACTTCGATCGATGTAATATATGGATAAAATTTTTATTGTAATTTAATTTTTAGGAGAATTCTTTTGATATAAAATATGAATATACAACACGCATAAAATATGAAATTGAAAATAAACCAATAAGGACAACTAGTATGGGTTATCTACCATAATTATTTTGATGAATTTTACTTGCATAGCATTAATGTACACCAAAATTACATAATTCTATTAGCATAATATTAGGATACCTTATATAAAAAATATACAGCTGTCTATACATTCATAAATAAATATAATATCATTTTGGATGAAAATAAAATTATGTTCAATGCTAGAACAATAATTGTTTAAATTATTTAGAGAGTTTATACTAGAACGTCATATTCTGGTATATTATTTACTATATATTGTAATTTTCATCAAAAATTATACCCTTGATTATATATCCTAAAATCATTTCTTCATAACATGTATAAATAGACATAATTATGGATGTGATTAGATGAATAGTAATGGAAAACTAGTTTGATATCAATTGTGATCATAAGAAAGTATACAGTATAAAAAATTGTACATGTTAATGATAATAAAATAAAAACATCATACCCAATAGATCATGGATAAAAATCATTATTCATGTCATAAAACATTATAAATTTTAAAATAAATGAATAATATGAGTGATAATATATCATGGGTCAACCATGAACAATAGTTTTAGTTTGAAATCATGTAATAAATTATTGTCACCACCATGGAATTATAACGCATTTCATATATCATGAATATATCATGATAATAAAATCTATGTGGTTCAAGAATCAATACTTATTTTCTATATCATAATATATCTGTAATCATTACATTTATATTATAGTGGATTAGGCATCCTTATATTTTATCAATATTTCATAGAGCATATAAACTCACATCCCATTATTATATCTTGTTATATAAAACATTACACAATGAAATAAAGTGATATATAATTATAGAACCACAAATCAAATAATTATAACCATATATATGTGTTCCACAAGATTATAAAATATTCATCATAATAACATATTATATCTTCAGAAATGTAAGTGGGTTTCATAAAAATATCATTAAATCGTAATTGAATAAACCATATAAAATAATTTTTTTTCATAATAATCACATTATTTTTCTTAAAACAAAATAGAAAAAATAATGATGGTATCACCGGTTCATATCCCAATAAATCAAAATTAAAATCAACGGACATCATCTTTGATTGTTTTTTTTAGCATTGGGAATATTTATGGAGTAAAGTGCAGAATTAATTTTCGCATCACTTATTTTAAATATAAATATTTAATTAATTATCATGGACATTATTTTCATTGAAAAGAACATTTGAATAATTTAAAGGATGTTTTAAATCATTTATTGGATACGATGATCTAAAATTAATTTCATGTTGTATAGGTTGAAATAAATATTCCATTCACATTTTTAGAAACTAGTAAAATGTAAGTCATTTTGAAAATGAGAGGAACATTCCATAGAAAATTTGTATAGAAAAACAAATAGTTAAAAATTTATTTTTAAAAACAAATCTAGAACAATCAAAAAAATTATGAAAAATTCAATAATACATGAACCTAGATGAAAAAAAATTCCATTCAAATAGAAAAAAAATTATAGTATTCCTTAAAAACATACAATCTGTCCGTTCAGCAAACAAGGTGAGAAAAAATGATGTAAAAATATGTATTGTCTAGAAATAAGTATAATATATGAAAATTTAATGTGATTTTTAGATTTTTTCATATAATTTCTTCATTAAAACACTAATCAGAAATAATAATAAAAAATGGGATTGATATAACAAGTACATAATCATTTATTGAACTTCTTAGGAAAACGACATGAAATGGAAATCCTTAGAGAGATTTTTTAATTCCCATATTTTTTTGAAATCATTATAAAAGGAATTCATTATAATTATATACAATATATAAAATAAAAAAGTGGTGAATATGGAATATTCCTTATATATATTAATGTAAGAAGAAAATATCTCACCTCAAGACTCGTATTTCATAAAACGTGATAATGAATAATATTATATATAAATATATTAATTAAAAATATATTATGGATATCTAAATATATTTAACAAACCATTTATTATTTATATAAAATTATTATAATATAAATATTAATAATTTTTATTGAAATATATTTTTTGATTGATAAATTCTTTGTTTTGCATTGATGTTATGGTTCCACAATCCCAACATTTATACATTGACCATGATTTCATAATATCTATAATTTCATAGATGATATAAAAATTATAATATATATATATATGTATATATCTATATATTAATATTTATCAAAATAAATTACAGAGAGAATAATGAATTACACCATTCATAGAGATGGTGCGTCATCCATATACATGAATTATGTTCTAATTTTTCAATGAAAACAATTAAAGAATGATAAATATATATTTGGAATTAAAAAATAATTATTATCTCATGTATATAATATATATTAATTAAATATATCACTATTAACATCCATGTAATGTGGGTATGAAAAACCAATCACGTTGCTTCATGGAGGTAGTAGTCCACATGTATGCAAAACTGACATTATCATTTTCAAATAGATGTGACTAAAGAGGATAATGGTTGTTGAATCATCATACTAAATATTATTTATAATTGTGATATATATGTAAAAAATTTTGAATGGATATCATATATTTAAAGGTGCAAAATGAGGAAATAAAATTGATTACACTTAGTTAAGAGTTATTCATCTTCATTGAGAAATATATATTATCATACTCCATGTTCAATGAAAGGACTATCCTATAAATGGAAATGAATCTTTTAAATTAGGGAAAATATTATATAAAGGTATTATGATATGTATCAACTGAGATATATGGATTAAAATTTATGTGGAAGAGAAGATAATAGATTCCCTCTTATTAGTGAATGTAGAAGAACAGTTAGAATTAGTTAAAGTATTTAATTAATATAAATTAATTATCAAGAAAAAATGGTTATGTAATAATATATTTTGAATGTATGATGTGGTTTATTATAAATGATATGATATACTGAAATTTGTAATAGATTTTGTTTCTACTTTATCACTTTGTTTTAACCCCCCATTATAGATTTTTACAGTTACCATGACATTAATTTGTTTACTCATTAGTAGTTATGAATGATACCATATGAAAGAAAAGTGACCCATAAATTGAACATGTGTTTTATTTCCAAACATATCCAATTCATTTGGAAAATATAATATTATTATAATTTTATGTTATTTTATAAAATATTATTTATTACAACATTTCGTTATTGATACTTTTAAAAACCACTGAAATATTATAATATATTACATGTTTGACTTAAGTATAATGGTTCTAAAATAACATCTAATTAATGATTAGGAATATATAATATTATGGTAATAACCCAATCTACATTATATAGGTTTATGTAAGGAACCTACCCGAATACAAACTCAATCTAATCCCCGAACCGATACACCACATACCTAAATGGTCTTCCTGATCCCCATGACCAGGAATCTTGCTCCCAAAAATAAAAAAACCAGTGGAAATGATTTTTATAACATGAATTAATGAACTAATACATATATAAAACAAAAACAACATAAAAAGATTAATATATTCCATTACGGAATGAAAATAGTTAAAACCAGATGACCCAAGAGTAGTAACAATCTCCAACTAACACTCTAGCCACAAATGAATACTAAAATTAGAAAAAAAACATCTGCTCTATGTGATATAATGTGCTCAGTCCATCCATATCATGACAAATTATTCATCTAAGCTGATAAAAATCCCCACCCCTTAGTATGGGGCCTTTTCTTTCCCTACATTAAAAGACAAAGATAAGATTATGCATCGCTAAAGGGATATAGATGGTGTTTTCTAATATGATCATTAGGGTCCCATGCAGGGGTTCCATATCATGTCTCTAAATAATGATTCAATAAAGATCAAAAGTTTTGAAAAAAGGCCGGATAAACTTTTAAGGAATTTTATATGCAAAGAATGAAAAATAGTTTAATCTATACATTATTCGCATTTTTTATTAATGTAGTTAAATTCATGTCAAAAACGTTCATATAAAAATCATTAAACATATTGCAAAAACAATTCATGCATTATATGTTATAGGAAATCGATTTTTGTTTAATCTAATAGTACCAGACAAAATAATTATCATAGGTAACATCATTCTAGTGATCGAACTAGGACAATAAAGGTGGGAAAGTCATACCTAACATAGAAAATTATATATTCATTAAGACACAAGGAATATGTACTGAGTTTAGAGAGAAAATGAACAACAAAATATGTGAAACTCCCAACATGTAGAACAAGTCCCTTTAGCAATAAGTATAGGGAGTATAGGAAAGCCCCATCAGAAAACCCCATGAAAATGGATGTGGCTAATTACTATAAATTCAACCTTATTATAGAGGTTCACATCCGAAGAAACTCAACCTTTCCCCAAGATAGTGCCATAAGACCTCAAGCACACCTCCCATATTTCCATAGGCTACCGACTAATAGTGAGGTCCTAGTGTGTGTCTATGGGAGACCATTACCTCATTGACCAGAGTGGATTATATATATATATATATATAATACAAATTAAAAATGTATAATGGAGAAATAGATGGAATAGGAATAAATAATAATGTAACAAGACATCTATGTAAACATGAAATAAAGAGAAGCTAAGTAATAACCAGATACAAGTAGTGAAGATACTATAATCTACATAATAAAAAATTATGATGCATGGGAAGGTGATACAAATAAATACAACATGGTAAAAAAAATATAAAAAATAACAACAAATGTTATAAACACATATCATGAATAGTCTCAGTCCTCTTCCTCCAACTCCATTCTATATCTCTCAATCAAGCATTAGAATAGGGATGCTTCCCTTTATCAATAACCACGAACACATAGTTTTAGTGGTTGAAAAGGGAATCATAATAAGTGTGTGAGATCCCATCTAAATTGGAAACCACCCATGGTGTCTAAGAAAATCAATTTCATGAAATGTAATATGAAAAGTGTGTCATAATTAATAAATTAATTACACAAAAAAATGAATAAATTGGACTGGATTCCTCATGATCACCTATCTAGTTAACCTTATTTATCAAAAGTCATTAAGTCTAATCCAAAGGATCCTATAAAGTTAACGTGATATATTTTGATATATGAGGTTTTGAGGTATGTTGTTTTGATGTATTTTTCTTTTCTGCACTCTGTACTTTCTATCCTTTTTTTTAATAAATTTTTGGGGGACTAGGCACTCGGCCTAGTCATCTGCCTTCCTTGTCTAATGAGTCACCCTAAGCCAGTCCATTTAAATCTGGAAATACATACTCAGTATCGCTTGAGGGGCTCATGGTAGGATAAATGAAATGGATTCATGTGGATGGTGACCTAAGGATGAAATAATACACGCCACACCAAGAATGGTTTCAAAATTTTATGTACTTGTCTTCAAGTCTATACCTAGTATCACACATAGGTTCTGAGTTTCTCTTGAGGAGTGGTACAACCACCATACCATCGAACCCATACAAGGGGTCTCCCCTAAGGAACTGATGCCACTTTTCTAGAAGTAAAAAAATAATGGTTATTGAACCTATTTATGGAATATCTGGTGCTTCCACAAGTATATTTACTAACCATTAACAGTTCTGAAAATAATGAATCAGTGTTCTTCCAAGGTGTCCTTAGGTGAGAACCCTAATATTCACTCTCAAAACTACTTCAAAACAAGATAAACATGAATTACATATATAATATGTCTACAAAGAGGGACCATTGCAATTAATTCAGTTATTTATATTATAGTTTTCATTTTAGAAAATTCACTCATGTGAGAAACCATTTATGGATAAAGAGTAATAGGAATATGCACTAAAACAAATCACTTAACCCTTCCATTTAATTTATGGAATGTGGTATAGGGTCCCACTCATGGTTCCCACTTGAATATAAATATAACAATAGGCTCACGGAATTAGTTATCTGACAAAACATGTCAAGGGTATGTTAGGACATTTTAATACAAGGTTTAGTTTGGCCTCTAAGTTGTTGGTCACCCATTGGGGTGGAATAAGACAAAGAAATCAACAAAAGGGGTTAATTTTCTACTAGATTAAGTCGCCAATGGATTGGTTAGGCATTTAATTTAACTTAATTTTGACACATTACAGGTGATTATTGAATGTATAGTTCACAGTAACATAGACATATTTAACATCCCCAAATTAAATAGGGGAAAATATATATATTTCCTATCATATCCTTATGGATATTCCCTTGTCCTGCATCAACCTTTTATTTGATCTAGGTTGGATGAAATCAACAAAACCGTCAAATTACCTAAAAATGGGTAGAATTATATTCCATCCAAATATAACAATATATAGAAATAATCAGAAGAAACTGATTATTTAGGATTAAAGATATCACCTCTATATTTCTATTCAATAAGAAATTGAATGATTTGTTGTCTATATAGAGGCCTTGTCTCAAAATAAATGATGAATTGGATGATAGATTTATACATGACAAGACAGAACTCAACCAGTGGATAAAAGAGTGGAGGGAAGAATTAATTGATTATAAAATAAATTGGTGGTATAATAATAAATTCATAATCACCTAACATGGGACAATGTTTTTATGTATGGCTAGCTAAACCACGCGCCAACCATGCACAATGTTCTTCTTCAATGTTTCACATATAAATTTATATAAATTATTTGTTTAACAATGTATAAACTATGAAAACCCCTCTTCCTAAAAACAACTGATGGGGTGCATGATTGTACACCTTCGGTCACATGGATGAAGAAAAATCATGTGGCCCCCTGAACCCCACTGTATGATACCACATGGTTTAGGAAAAAAATGTAAGCCGGGTGGCATGGTTTCTAGTAACTATGTATCCTAGTATTTTTCATCCCATTTTGGGACTACAGGATCCGAATGAGCCTTGTATGCACCCAATATCTCCTTGAACCATTTTGGACTCCTTATTTGTGATGTTAAAAAGAATTAAAACAAAACTAAAATGGTATATTCCATGGAAAAAAATAAGGTATATTATAAAAATCCCTCCTCAAGATAACTCAGCCTTGTGATTCCCTTTCGAGTGTAGTAGAACATTGTGTGAGAAGTGTTTCGGTCACTACAAATATACATTGGCCTCCGGCTCTAAGGTCTCTTCATGTACGTGTGCATGATTCCCTAGAACCTGGACCAGAGAAACATACCTTCCTTGTAGAGACTTCATTATTTAGCCAAAAATTAATATTGGTTGCTCCTAGAATGATACATCAACATCCAGATCAATATCATCAGGGTTGAATGAATGAGAATAGTTTGTGTGATAATGTCTAAATGGAGATACATGGATGGATTCTGTCATTGAATGGTACCTTTGAGGTAACATTAAATGACATGATACTCACCCAACTCCATACACTATCTTGAAAGGCCTAAAATACCGAGGCAATAACTTCCAATTTCTTTGTAATCGTCCATGGATATGTATAGGAGATACATATAGAAATACCTTATGTCACTACTCAAACTCTAGATGTTGACAGTGATTATTCTTATAAAACTTCTTCTAAGACTGAGTTATAACCGTATGCTTCTGAATTAAAAGAAATTTCACTAAAGTCTCTTGAATGAGACAAGGATCCAGTATAGATGCATCGCATTCCCAAAGACATCCAAAAGGTGAACAACACGGTCTAACATATACTTCCTCATATGGAGCCATATGAATCATTTATTGAATACTATTGTTCTAGGAAAACTCAAATAGAGGAATATTTTTTCTAATGAATCTATAATGTAATGGGTTAATTACCTTGTAATATAATAAAACACCCATATCATCTACTAGCAGTACCCATCAGTCTGATTGGGATATGTTGAACTCAATTAAACCTCTGAATTTAGTCCATTTTTTCAACTCTATCTAGAATAGTGAAGTAAAGAGAGTGTATTAGTTGGATATGATAGAACAAGATAAAATTTGAACTCATAATATTTCATAGATGTAAATCCTTTTTAGATCATCAATAGTAAAGGATTCCCAATTAAATTTAAATTTTGAAACATTGTCCAGCCTGTTGATGACCACCCATATGACGTCGCTAACTAGAGGGGATTTCAAAAAGACCAGCATGAAATCCTTGGTGGAATAATTCCATTTATAATCTATAATGTAAAGAGTCTATAAAATCCTATCATTCCACCTATTTTCTTCCTTCACCTATTTCCACGTGGAGCACCATTTGATGAGGATTGTAATCTACATCTTCATACCTGACAACCAATACATATGACACATGTCTATGTGGATTTTGGAAATATTCGAATGGAATACCCATATATAGTCATGTGATTCTCAAATCATCTCTTCCAATATAATTGATGGCTGCTACACATAGCCACAAAATATTACTGTTTTATTGCAATCAATAACCTGATCCAGAGGTGGGTTCCCTCATATGATGATATTACTCAACACGAGGCCCTCAGAATAATAAAACTATCAGATCTATACCCTATCCAAAATAGATTATTCCATTTTTCAAGATGCTAAAATTATTTTCCCATATTGTTCTGGAACCTCCAAGTGAATATCAATAAATAAGGCTATTTTAGGCCACTCAATGCTATCCTCCATGATGGATTGCATATGAGACTCCTATCTTAAGGAAACAAATACAATATTTTCCAATTCTAGGTGTGTAATCTATCTCCACATTTAGTTAATGTTAGTATTAAACACACCTGTGCAACCTTATATTCATGTAGCACGAGGTGGAGATGTATTTGAGGCTTTTGTGATCTGTGTAAATAATGAATCACACAACCAATAAGTAATTCCTTCCATAGTTCAGATCATGTACCACAACGGCTATCTTGAGGTCATGTGTAGGGTAATTATGGCTGCTACTTATCAGTTAGAAAGAACCATATGATAAAACCTGACCAACATGCATTATAACTACACCATTCCTAATTCCTGAAGAATTGTTGTTTACAGTATAGCCTTTTCTTAGCTTCGATACAATTATAATTATAGATGATTGGATTCATCCATTTTACTCTTGATAATATATCTCAAAAAAACTAGTCTAGTGAAATTTTACTTCTTCATTCACCAAGTCTATATTCGTCAATTTCATGAGTGATAAATCTTATAATAGACACCTACAATAGATATGCATAACTAATAATCTATATATATCACACAAATTCATGGTTATATCCTTGAAAACCCTGACACTCACCTTCTCAGAGCCAACTGATACACCTTCCTTAGATATGATATGACATTATATGTGAACCTTCCTAATAAAAAATTTGCATTTACTGATCATCACCTATAGTTGGTGCTATCTTAGTGTACCAATCATGGTCCCAATATGGTGGTAATGGTCATGTCTACTATATCAGCACACCAATATGTTGTCTCTGAAGACTACCACAAAGGAATCAAGATACTAGTGGAAAACCTGATTTATTAGAGCCACAAATACTTCCATTATTCTAGTCAGGCCAAAAAAATAACTATACATACATACAGACTATTTTAGATATGAAATTTTTTATGTGGTATTTTAAATGTCCTCCCAATAAACTTATGGTATCCCGAACTCAAATCGATCTTTTAGAAAACAGTTTCTCCTCATAGATGATTGAGGATGTCTTCTATTCAAATAAGTGGATTTCGGTTCTTCACTATAATGCAGTATAATCAGAAGTAATACATGAAAAATATATGGGTTCAAAACACATTCTTTATTAAAAAGAATGCTGAAACCCATGGTGTTTTAGTGTGTCGGCTGAAACCCTTGAAATCTTAGTCTTCAAGATTATTTTTATGTTCATTGAGATCTACAAGTGCTATACTATATGGAGGAATGGACACTGTTGAGGCACCTGAAGCAAGATCGATGCGGAACAAGACATATCAATAAGAGTTTTTGTCCAAGAAATCATCTGAGAATATTTCCCGAAATTGATCTACAACTTTATGGAATTACATAAGCTGCATTACATGATCCCTCATAAAGAGACTAACCATTTACACTATCACTCCACCCATCCCAGTACGCTTGAGTCTACCTCAAAAAGCATGGATATCCAATTCACCCTTATATACAAACATTATTCCCTAGGGGGATGTGAAACATACCTAATAGTGAAAAAATCTACATAATATTAATAAGATTCGAGCTAGTCAATACTAATAATGATTTTATAGCCCGTCATCTCGAGGTTGGAGAAACACCATAGAAAATAGGACCCAACTCTTTCATGAGAAACTCCCTGAAATGGAATATACCATATTCTTAATCTCATAAAGGTTTATCAAGGGTCATAACACCACTATATTACTCTATCATAAGGCCCATTCTTCCCATAAATTCAACAGATTTAAAGGAGTGTGATGCACCTGTATTGATTAAGAAATATACTAAAGTAGAGGATACCAGAATAGTACCTATAGGAATCGATGGACCTGGACTCTACTACTATGGAATAAGCTTAACAATAGAGATATCACATTATTCTTGGCTCTATGTGACTTCTTGAGGACACAAATTATATCCACTTTACTGACGCTGAAAGTCTGAAGCGTGTCTGCCTCAACCATGACCACCTGCTTAGTATGAACGGATTATAGAAGACCATATTACACTATGATGAGGGGTTTTTTATCATTCACTAGATGGTAGTGATGTAATATAACCTCACTCACTATGCACTAGAGGAATTTATAGGATGAAATGCAGGAGGTGATGCATCCTACCATAATCCCTGCATTATATTGGGTTCCTCACACACTAGAACTTTTTATGGAATATCCTTATAAAACGGTGACATACCACAAAGTTGTAGGTGAATTACATTGATCTAGTACTATCCCCACACGAACCCTCAAATAATCATTTCCTACCACTAGATAAACCAATACTCTTCCTAGAAGCAAAACTACCATGATTCGTGGCCCCAGATTCCACTCAATAATTATGGTCTAGTTAATTTTCTCTAAAATGGTCATTTGACGTAAGAAATTTACCTACGTGAGAATGGAATAAGAAATTCTATCCCCAAATAACCTCATAGTATTCATCTAATCCCCAATCAAGATCAGCGTGAAGTCTGTAATTTGATGATTTGTGATGAGTATTATGTCACTAACCTGACAACTTGGTGATGGTTCATTAATTATCGAACATAATCAATTCTCAAAGTATGATGGAAGAAGTATTCAAATAATGTTATCTAAGAGTCCATCCAAACCATAACTTTATATTTACAAGCATGAGTATGAATGTCCCACCAATGATTGGTAGAGTCAAATAGAATGTAGGTCGACACCTTATCCCTCTTCTCTAATGGTGTCTTGATATTCTAAAATATTGACATCGTAGCCTCCGAACATGACTCAAAATTCTATGGTCTACAATCCTATGAAAAGGTGGGTGGATTATTCTACTAGAACTCCCTAGTTACCTCTTCCATAGATGGATTAGGTCCAGAATCTCCTTGAACTGATTGCATGAAGTGGATGAAGTAATCATTAAACTGGGAATTGACACCCAGTAGGGAATCTAGAAGAGGTTCTCCATAAAACACTAGAATAGTTATGATGGGTGGATATGGTCTGACCAACTCTAGAGTATGCTCATCAAAATTTTTCGTGTGTACAACATGATTTCTTCACGGTGGAATATCTCCACAAATACTAAGCACAAGCCTCCAAAATGATTTATTACAAAAAGGGATGCAATAAAGAATGACAGGTACAAAGACCACCTTTTAGCAATGCTAAAACCCTTAGACGGATTTAGGAGCCTACTTTGGATGATAATAATGAGTCATAATATGAACATAGGAAACATTTCCTACTACACACTACTATGGATAGGTCTAGTCAATATCTCATATCACAAATAATTTAAACTTTTCAATTTAAGAATAATGCCCTTTAAAATTCATTTATGTAATCAAAAGTCCTTTTAGAGGTTGATTTTGATGGATTAATCTCTCTAATTTAGAAATTCCCAAAAATCATATAAATTGGATGGTGGATCCATTTAATTATAACTAAATCACATCCATCCCATGTGACCAATGGTCTATAGATTAATTTTCACAATTGGATGCTTAAGTCATATTCTTTATCTTCTGATGGAAGGAATTGTTAGGTTATGTAATATCCTTTATGTTCCAATTTTTTTTCATAGTTATGTAAGAAATATTATCACATTTCGATATATATCAGTTAAATCGCTGAAATTCATATCAACCAATGTACAAAAAATAATCACATCTAATACAAGAAATGTAACAACCCGATATTTTATAAGATATATTATTTTTAATTTATTTCATATGTTTATTTGTACGATACACCAATAATATCTTTCGCTATACACAACACCTTATTAGCTTGCAGTATATGCAACACTATTCTTGGATCGTGTTACACACAATTTCAAGTTTGTTTGATAGTAATTATTCTATGAGTATATATATATATATATATTCAATGTATAAATGAAATATGGTTGGATTTTTTTTATACACAACAAAAAATGAGTCTTGCACTACAAGCAACCCTGACATGGCTTGCATTACATGCAATCGCGACCTTCCTCGGTTGGGTGTGTTGTACGCAATACCAGGTTTCACTAAATGACGATATATTGTTATAATATTATTATGAACTAGCCGTTATGAATAGTATTAACTATATTTTGAATTTTATGACATTATTATTTATCTTACTCATTTTCTAGAACATGGTATGAGAACAAAATAATTTTTTCTGGTAAAATAAATATTTTTCAAAAAATGCAGTTTTGCGCCTTTTGATTTCTCACCCATTTGAAATATAATTTTTGACAAGTTTATAAGTTAAATTATACAAAATAAACTTCTTCTTTAGAATCAGGATATAATAATTTACATTGGATAAATTTTTGATATTTTTCTGATAACATTCATATTTTAATTAATAGTAAAAACACACTATATTTTAATTAAAAACATCCTTTTTCATCGTAATAATTCATATGGTTAAATTATAATATTTAATGGTTTTAAAGTATAAATAGAATATATTTTTACCATTTAATATAATATATGTCATTAGAATTGATTTTACATTGAATTCATTGGTAAAATCAATTCAATCTTTTCCAATGTTTTACCTTTTAAAACTCATTTTTTAACAACAAGATTAATTTTAAATTAATTTCTGCAACTTGTGTGTATTGAATTTAGAAAAATGGATTCCATATTTGGAATCAGTGGGTCCAAATTATGTTAATAGACTAGTTTTTATTTTTGGGCATTACAAATAGTAACTATGGTAAAATGGTTTTACCATAGTAAAAGGAAAATCGTGTAATTAAGGGTAAATATAATATTATAAAATTATGCTAACACTTGTCTTAATATAATTGGATTCTTATATTAAATCCTAAGGTATATTTGGGTCGTAATGGAATCCATTGGAACCCACATGGAGGTAATTAAGACCTTTAGTTTATTTTATTTAAAGGAATGTAAAATATGTATCACTCAACTTTAATAAATAAAGTATTTTTAATATAAGTTTATACAAAATATAAATTGAGTTATAAATACTCATTTGAAATGTAAATATTTTATCTTTATCGTGGTAATTTATTTATAATTTTTAAGAGATATTTAATTACCTTAATAGATTACACATTAATGATGCAGAAATTATTTATTTAGTGAAAAACAAGTAATATAGTTTTTATTGAAATTATTATACACCTTAAAATTCTCACAAACCAGAACACAACTTATTGGTCCTGTATATATACACCATAACCATCGAGTTACAGAATTTATGACCGTTTGGAGTTTTATAATAGTGATTATGACACTTATATTATTTTATTTTAAATTATGTCAAAGTTGTCACCTTCATAATTTAATAAATATAACATTTTAAAAGATGGTTGTATTAGAAGATGAATCCTAATAAAAGTATTCTTATGAAATCTATATGATATATCTTCATCCTAATATTTTATTTTTAATTTTTATGTAAAAAATAATTATATTAAATAATTATACAAAAATGTTGTAGTATTTATTTTATTAAGAGAAATATCACATCAATGGTTTTAAAAAATATTAAAATAAATATGATATGAACTATTTAATGTCATTCACGTATTTTATAGATGAACATGAAATGTTAGGAATCTATTAAATATTTTTTATTGAATATATCTTCTATGTGTATTTTATTTAAATTCAAATAATTGAGTAGTGTCATAATTGACACTATTGATATTTTATAAAAATAACATATTATTAAATTGTTTAAAAACCACAAAAATATGTAAAAATTACAATTTGAGAATTATATGTTATAAAAAGTAATAATATATCTAATTATGGAAAATTGAAAACACATAAGTAAGTATTTTTAACAATTTAAAATTTAGAATATTATTACCACAAATAAAATTAAATAGATTAAGTAAGGATAAATCCAAATGATAAGGCTTAAAATAAGATCAAAACATGTATAAATTTGATTGGATGATGAGACTACAACCCTATCTAATCTATTATTATAATTGAGTCATTTTCGGAGGTTTTTATGTGGGGTTTGAATTTATATTAAACTAATATTTTTGAGGATTCCAAAGGTGCCCCTCCCTCCCTTATAAAAGGGAACCTCCTCCCTCTAATATTTACAGAAATTTGAGCCTTCATTCTCGTCCAAACCCTTCTCATTTTACTTCCCCACTTCCCTAGGAACCTTATAAAGGTTCTGGTCTTCTCAAAAGGCCAACTCTAGTGCCCTGAGAGGAAGTTCAAAGGAGGCACTTCGAGGAAGAGGTAATACCTTCTACCGATTTTTTCAAGTTTCATTCTTCTTTTACTTCCTCTTATTTAGTGTATTAATTATGAATTAATAACATAAGTATCCCTCATATACTTATATTTTATTATAAATATTAAAAAACCCCATTTCACCTTCTATCCATCCTATGGAAAACGAAATCACCACGCGTGTGTACATTTGGAATACCATATCCACGCCATGGTGTAATCAGTTTTCCACCACCACCTTACTTGGATGGGTATAATGGTGTAAAGAATAACTATATTTAATAATTTTAAGGTGATTTTGATTCTGAAATAGTATACATACACTTTAATACAATTCCACGATCATGGGAATGATATCATCGCCCGTGCGTACGTACGGACTACCGTCTCCACGAACGCGATGAGATTCATTATTCATGTTAACCATTCATGAATGATTATAAAGTATGTATAATGAATGATAATAAAATATTGACATAATAATGCTACTGGATTTATGAATATATATATATATATATTTATGTCATCTATTTAATTCCATTCAATTCAATAAGGAAACGAATACAGTGTTCATGCGCACATACGGCCTACTGTCTCCATGAACGGTGTATTCCATTCCATTTATCAATCTACCATATATATGTATATGCTGAAAATTTATTATATATAAATCATGTTGTACATTATGAAATTAATTAAATCAGGATATAAGTAATAATATCAAGAACAACAAGTCGAAACACGTATGATAAATGAAACGATTTTACCCAAAACACTACTTTAACATTGATTTACAAAAGAACGGGTAATATAAAGTCATAAGTGAACCATATATGATATCATAACAATGAATATTATTATGTAATAAGTCAATGACATTATTTAAATCATTATACAGTAGGTTCGAATACGTACGAAGTATATCAGAACTAAGGTAAGGGATAATGTTGCAATCTCAATTGTTTTCTATCCGAGATTGCTTATACGTAAGTATTTACTAGGGTTATATTTATCATCCATGTCCAAGTTTTATAAAAATGTTTTCATGTATGTTTAAATTCATTTTTACCCATTTTTGACTTTTACTAAATGGTATGTAAGGAATCATATTTCTGTTTACCATATGAGGTACTTTTTGACTTTTCTGTTAAAAGTACGAGAAGAATGTTTTTTTAACTTATACGGCATGAATGGATTTTTACGATTTCATAACGCCTTATTTTCATGAGGATTACTGTACAAGATTTCATAAATATTTTCAAAAAAATCATTTTCTTTTAAAAATGAATGGCATTTTGTGAAAATAAAATGATTTTCAAGAAGAAAGGATATTTTCCTCAAGAATTCATTTCAAGTGCTTTATCAAAACCATTTTCCATCTAAGATGACATTATTTCATATGTGTATGTTTCAAGTATAATGTCTCTATGATTTACATGTTTTTACTTTTCTTATGATGAAATGATATCCATTTTTTTATATGGATTATGTTATGATGGGATGATGTTTATGAAACCCATTTTATTCTTTGGGTAATGAAGAAGGATTTATGTTCATGTTGTGGCACATGTAAGAATGATTTCATTATGAGATGGGTGGGACCTATACCTCTCTCCAATGCATTGGGTAAAGATTTATATCTCATGAGATAGACATGGCTAGAAAGGCAAGTAAATCTGGTTCAGTAATACAGGGCTGGAAAGACAAGTAAACCCGGTTCAGTAAGGGACTTTGTCCACTAAGATGGTCTTGGCAGCAATGCCTTGGCTACTATGGAAATCATATCATGTGATTAATGGTTTCCACAATTACATGTTTTAATCCAATGCTATTTTATCATGATTAATGTTTCTTCATGATCTATTCCATACGTACTACCATGTTTTATATCATAGTTCAAGATTTTGATGTTTAGATTTTATGCTCATGTTTTTTTTCATTCAAATGTCTAAGGATTGTTTTATGTTCTCTATGCTTACCCTTACTAAGCATTTGAGCTCACCTTTATATGTTTTATTTTTCCCAGGATTTAAATAAATGTTTTATGTATGAAAACAGAAGGGTAAGATCATTAATGGAGATGTTAAAGATCCTTCCCCACGATTAGAAGATTATATTCCGAGTTTCTAGAGACACTAAACTATTACGATCCTTGTGTGTCTGTTTTTGTTATGTATTAAGTATTCTGCAAAAGTAATGTAATGTCCATGTACGTCAAGATTTGGTCCATTACAGTTTGAATTAGAGGAAAGGTTTAGTTAACCTTTGGAAACTAGGATGCGAAAACATTACTGAGATCCCTAGATATATTTCTAAGGTATTCCTAGGGATGTACCTAGGGTTAAGTATAAGTATAGGTTATAGTCCTAGAATTACGGTAATGATATTATAATTAAACCTAGATGTTTTATATTGAAGTTAGTCCCCCTTGATTATGATTTTTTCCTCTCATACTATTCTTTATGGGTTTTAGAAAATGGTTGGAAACAGGAATATTCACGATAATGGAGGATATGATGGACAATGGCATGATATTCTCCATGATCAAAAAATGAAATTGGATCTGGAGGTCCACATATCGTCATTATTCCTAATTATCAATCTCATAATATGATCAATAATCTCATCTTTGGTCAGTTTCATGACTCAAAAAAAAGAGAAAGATGGAGTTTCATAATGATCATATAGGAAAGAAAGTTCAATTTCCCTCATGTAAATCTTGTGGGAAGAGGAATCAAGGATAATGTTTTAAAGGAACGGGAAGATGCTTTGGGTGTGGAAAATAAGGACACAAAGCTAGTAATTGTAAAGGAAAAGGTTCAATTAACATCATGGAAAAAGATAATGGTATTGCTACGACATCAAGAATGATTAGATGTTTTAAATGTGGAATGTACGGGCATTATTCAAACCAAGGACTTAAGGGAAAATCTCATAAATAGAATCAGCATGGTCATATGGGTAGTATTTATGTGGATGATGATGAAGAGACTACGAACGATATATGAGATTAAAAAAATGATGAAGCTCAGTCAGTGGTTTATGAAGGTAGTGGAATGATTGTATGTTTATCAAGAATAATGTATGGTACTATGGAATAAAGAAAAATCTAAGGATTGGTACACTGTTATCTTTCCTTGAGTTTTTGAAAGTATATGGTGAATGGTACTGGTAACCATGAAAGGTTATTCAAATATTTTTTTGAAGGTAGATGATATGTGCATAATGAAATGATAAGGAGATAATGAGATGTTTGATAGTATAAATGAGATCATGACTGGTATAAGGAAAAAGTGATATCATGGTTTGAGTATATAGAAATTTTGGGATTTTGGTATGTGGAAGGAGTTACCTTTTGACAGCACTCATGTTTTCACTGAGGTTATTTGGTAATTCATGTTTCACGAGAATACATGATTAAGGTATTCACATGTTTTTAATTTGACCAACAAGATATATCATATGATATATGGGGGATAAATTATGGTATTCACATGCTCAGAAGATGACATTTCTAGTAATTGTTTTCTTTATACTATAAGCTTGGAAAGAAGTATTTTGGATAATCCTAAAGATTTGAAATGGATTATGTTGGACATAAGTTATTATTTTTTAAGGATAGAACTATTTTTTATATTATTGATGGAATGTTATAATTCTGTTGTTTTAGAAAAAGGAAAACATGTAGCATGGGTGACAACCCGTCGCGTCGGATAAGGCTGTGGGAACTAAAACCACAACTGAAGTGCGACATGCCTTTATCGCATACCACTGGACTACAGGAAGTCCATGGTTAGTAAAAACTAGTTTTATTTTATTAAGCGGTATGATAGATAATGTATAAGTCCATTATTGGAATCATATACGATTAATCTCACTATAGATGAACTTATGTATATTTAATAAATTATGCTAACTTTTTGTAGAAACAGATGGGATGACTTATCATTCTTTCGCATGATCTGCTAACACTTCATGAATGAAAAATTCAGCTTCATTTCTTTAAATATAGATGAAGTGGAAATTATTCATGGAATGACCAACAATGATATTACACTAAAATAATGTATGTATTTCTCCTTATGCAAAAGTTCATCAATTTTAGGGAAATGATCTTGGAAACCAAAATTTTTGTTCTAGTACTCTCATATACGATTAATCAGATGGTACCTTAGATCATAAAAAATTTATGGCTTTGTGATTGTTGGCTTTTTTCATAGACATGTTCTCTACCACTCTCTATCAGAACATAATGGTTAGATATTTCTTCCATATCCATATTTTCACCTATGTTCTCGTATATGGAAACCCAGTGATGAGTTACTTTGGGTAATCATTACGTTTCATACATTATTTTTTAAAATTATGTTTCAGTATTCTTTTTTACGACGTGGGTTTCTATGAATAGTAAACGATTTATAACCCCAACGAATTTTGAGGGAGAAATTCATTTTAAGTTGGGTTGAATGTAACAACCCAAGATTTTATAAGATATATTATTTTTAATTTATTTCATATATTCTTTTTTATGGTACACCAAGATTATCATGCGCTATACACAACACCATATTAGCTTGTAGTATACGCAACACTAATCTTGGATCGTGTTACACACAATTTCAAGTTTGTTTGATAGTAGTTATTCTACGAGTGTATATATATATATTCAATTTAGAAATGAAATACGGTTGGTTTTTGTTATACACAACAAAAAATGAGCCTTTCACTACACGCAACCCTGACTTGGCTTACTTTACATGCAATCGCGACCTTCCTCGATTGCATGTGTTGTATGCAATTCTGCGTTTCACTAAATGATGATATATTCTTATAATATTCTTATGAACTAGCCGTTATAAATATTATTAACTAAATTTTTAATTTTATAACATTATTATTCAACTTACACATTTTCTAGAACATGGTACGAGAACAAAATAATTTTTTGGGTAAAATAAGTATATTTCAAAAAATGTAGTTTTGCCGCCTTTTGATGGCACACCCATTTTAAATATAATTTTCCTCAAGTTTATAAGTTAAATTTTCCAAATTTAACTTCTTCTTTTGAATCAGGATATAAATATTTACATTGGATGAAGTTTTGATATTTTTCTGATAACTTTCATATTTAAATTAATAGTAAAAACACGCTATATTTTAATTAAAAACAACTTTTTTCAACATAATATTTATATGGTTAAATTATAATATTGAATGGTTTTAAAGTATAAATAGAATATATTTTTACCATTTAATATAATGTATGTTATTAGCATTGATTTTATATTGAATTCATAAGTAAAATCATTTCAATCTTTTGCAATGTTTAAACTTTTAAAACTCATTTTCTTATCAATGGGATTAATTTTAAATTATTTTCTGAAATTTTTTTGTTTTTAATTTATAAAAATGGATTCCATATTTGGAATCAGTGGGTCCAAATTATGTTAATAGACTAATTTTTATTTTTTGGCATTTTGAATAGTAACTACGGTAAATTTTATTTACCATAGTAAAAGGTAAATTGGGTAATTACGGGTAAATATAATATTATAAAATCCCTTAACACTTGTCTTAATATAATTGGATGCTTATATTTTGTCTTAACATATATTTGGGTCGAAATGGAATCCATTAGAACCCATTTGGAGGTGATTAAGACATTTAATTTATTTTATTTAAAGGAAAGTGAAATATGTCTCACTCAAATTTAATAATTAAAGTATTTTTAATATAAGTTTATAAAAAATATAAATTGAGTTATAAATAATAATTTGAAAGATAAAATGTTTTTATTTATCATGGAAATTTATTTATAATTTTTATGTGATATTTAATTACCTTAATAGCTTATACATTAATGATACAAAAATTATTTATTTAGTGAAAAATAAGTAATATGGTTTTATTGAAATAATAATACCCATTAAAAGGCTCACAAACTGGACCAAAACATATTGGTAGTGTATATATATACACCATAATCATACAATGATGGCATATATGACCGTTTGGAGTCTAATAAAAGTTATTATGAAACATATATTATTTTCTTTTAAATGATGTCAAAGTTGTCACCTTCATAATTTAATAAATATAAC
Organism: Viscum album; assembly: GCA_963277665.1. Lineage (NCBI taxonomy): Eukaryota > Viridiplantae > Streptophyta > Magnoliopsida > Santalales > Viscaceae > Viscum > Viscum album. The sequence continues at coordinate 1,002,876,379 of OY728135.1, forward strand.
ATTTTAAAAGTTGGGTGTTTTAGAAGATAAATCCAACTAAAAGTATTATTGTGAAATATATAAGATTTATCTTCATCCTAATATTTTATTTTTGATTTTTATGTACCAAGTAATTATATTAAATAATTATACAAAAATGTTGTAGTAATTATTTTATTAAGAGAAATATCAAATAAATGGTTTTAAAAAATATTAAAATAAATATTATATGAACTATTTAATGTTATAAAAGAACATTCTAGATTAATATGAAATTATATGAATATATTATTTATTTTGGATTGAATATATCTTCTCTTTGTATTTTATTTAAATTCAAATAATTGAATAGTGTCATAATTGACACTATTTATATTTTCTAAAAATGACGTATTATTAAATTGTTTAAAAATCACAAAAATATTTAACAAGTACAAAATTAAAATTATACGTTATAACATGTAATAATGTATCTAATTATGGAAAATTAACCACTCATAATTAAGTATTTATAACAATTTAAAATTTAGAATATTATTACCACAAATAAAATTAAATAGATTAATCAAGGATAAATCAAAAAGATAAGGTTTAAAATAAGATCCAAACATGTCTAAATTTGATTTTCTGATGATATTAAAACCCTATCTCATCTATTCTTACAATTGAGTCATTTTTTGAGGTTTTTATGTGGGGTTTGAATTTATATTAAACTAATAATGTTGTGGATTCCAAAGGTGCCCCTCTCCTCCCTTATAAAAGAGCACCTCCTCCCTCTCATCTTAAAACAACTTTGAGCCTTCATGATCGGCCAAACCCTACAAATTTTACTTCCCCACCTCCCTATGAACCTTATAGAGGTACTGGTTTTTTCAAAATACCAACTCTAGTTCCCTAAGAGGATGTTCAAAGGAGGCACTTTGTGGAAGAGGTAATACCTTCTACTGATTCTTTCAAGTTTCTTTCTTCTTCTACTTCCTCTTCTTTAGTGGTTTCATTCTGAATTAATAACATAAGTATCACTCATATACTGATATTTTATTATAAATATGAAACATCCCCATTACACCTTCTATCCATCCTATGGAAAATGAAATCACTGCGCGTGTATACATACGAAATATCTTCTCCACGCCGTGGTGTAATCTGTTTTCCACCACCACCTTACTTGGATGGTATAATGGTGTAAATAATAACTATATATAATTATTGTAAAGTAATTTTTATTTTGAATTATTAAACATAAACTTAAATACAATTACAGAACCATGGTAATGATATCATCGCTCTTGCTTACGTACGGACTACCGTCTCCACGAACACGATGAGATTCATTCTTCATGTTAACCATTCATGTATGATTATAATGTATATATAATGAATAAGATTGAAATATATGACATAATAATTCTACTGGATTAATGTATATATATATATATCTGTGTGTGTGTATGTCATCTATATAATTCCATTCAATTCAATAAGAAAACGAAAAATAACGTTCATGTGTACGTATGGCCTACCGTCTCCATGAATGGTGTATTTCATTCCATTTATCAATATATCATATATATGTATATGCTGAATAGTTATTATATATAAATAATGTTTTAAATTCTAAAATTAAGTAAATTAGGATATAAGTAATAATATCAAGAACAATAAGTCGAAACACGTACGATAAATGAAACGATTTTACCCAAAACGTTACTTTAACATGGATTTACGAAAGAACGGGTAATATAAAGTCATAAGTGAACCATATATGATATCAAAACATGAATATTATTCCGTAATATGTCAATTTCATTATTTAAATCATTATACAGGAGGTTCGGATACGTACGAAGCATAGCGGACCTTAGGTAAGGGATCATGTTGCAATCTCAATTGTTTTCTATCCGAGATCACTTATAGGTAAGTATTTACTGGGGTTATATTTATCATCCATGTCCATGTTTTATAAAAATGTTTTCATGTGTGTTTAATGATCTTTTTACACATTTTTTACTTTTACTACATGGTATTTAAGGAATCTTTTTTTTACCATACGAGGTACTTTTTGAAATTTTCGGTAAAAGTACGAGAAGAATGTTTTTTTAAAATTATACGGCATGAATGGATTTTTACGGTTTCATAACGCCTTATTTTTATGAAACTTATTGTACAATATTTCATGAATATTTTCAAAATAATCCTTTTCTTTTAAAATTGAATGGAATTTTTTGAAAAGAAATTGATTTTCAAGAAGAAAGTATATTTTCCTCATGAATTTATTTCAAGTGCTTTATCAAAACCATTTTCCATCTAAGATGACATTATTTCATATGTGTATGTTTCATGTATAATGTCTCTATGATTTACATGGTTTCAATTTTCTTATGATGAAATGATATCCATTTTTTATATGGATTATGTTATGATGGGATGATGTTTTTGAAACCCATTTTATTCTTTGGGTAATGATGAATGATTTATGTTCATCTTGTGGCTCACGTAAGAATGATTTCATTATGAGATGGGTGGGACCTATATCTCCCTCTAATTCGTTTGGTAAAGATTTATATCTCATTAGATATACATGGATGGGATGGCTAGTAAATCCGGTTCAGTAATACAGGGCATGAAGGGCAAGTAAACCCAGTTCAGTAAGGGACTTTGTCCACTAAGATGGTCTTGGCGGCAATGCCTTGGTACTATGGAAATAATATCATGTGATTAATGGTTGCCACAATTACATATTTTAATCCCATGATATTTTATCATGATTAATGTTTCTTCATGATCTATGCCTTACGTATTTCCATGTTTTATGTCATTGTTCAAGATTTTGATGTTTAGATTTTATGCTCATGTTTTTTTACATTCAAATGTCTAAGTATTGTTTTATGTTATCTATGCTTACCCTTACTGAGCATTTGAGCTCATCCTTTATATGTTTTATATTCCCCAGGATTTAAAGAATTGTTTTAGGTAATAAAACAAAAGGGGAAGATCATTAAAGGAGATGTTGAAGATCTTTCACCACAATTAGAAGATTATATTCTGAGTTTCCAAAGACACTAAACTATTACGATCCTTGTGTGTCTATTTTTGTTATGTATCAAGTATTCCGAAAAATTAATGTAATGTCCATGTACTTCAAGATTTGGGCCATTACATGGAGTGCACATAGAATGTAAAAATGGTGTGGCATAATGACAATCATTTTTTTAATCCAAAGGTTCCTAGTATGAAGTATGATTTTAATATTCCGCAATATCATTCCGAAAAGTCCATAAATCCCATGTAAATAACATCAAAACCGATAATAACAAAAAACAACTGCATCACCTAATATTAAAATCCATGAAATGGTTATAATGAAAGAAATAACAGCATTTACCCATCCCAGTTAATTTGGGGTTCTCCTTTATGTGGGTTAGCTACTCCTAAGAACATGACCTAACTAAATTCTAATGTTATAGTTTCTAGTATAAACCCAAATAGTATATGAAATGTAAAACATGCTTCTGATACCACTCTATAGCATCCCTCCCTGGATTCCACTCAACTACACCCCAAGACAGTTCCATAAGGCTTCATGTCATCCTCCCCGTACACCATGGGATTCAGACTAGTATTGAGGGCCTAGGGTGTATCTGTGGGGTGACTATGAATTCACTTATCAAAATAGATCACCTTAATATATTTATAAGATAATAAATAGTGAAGGTATAATAATGAAATTGAAGAAAGAATAATAGTAATAATGAAACATGTAAGCTCTGTAAACATGAAACAATAGGAAACTAAGTAATCACCATATACATTTATTGATGATTATATATCTAGTACTACAAAAAATATGATAGTTGAGGAGTATGGGATAATATAATATAAAACATTCTAACAAAATATAGAAAAGACTAAAAACCACTAAAATAATACCTCGATCATATGATGAGTCCCCTTAACCAAACTCCTTAATAGAGCTATTAACAAAGCATTGGAATATGTCTAATTCCCATTGTCAATACTATAAACCATAAAGAATAATTTTTTTCTATGGACATCCAAATATTGGTGTGAGATGCAATCTTAATGGCCTCCACCCATTGTGTCTAGGACAATAAATTTTTTACAATATTGTATGAATAGTGTTTAATAATAAATAAATTCAATTTATAAATAAATAAATCAATACAATGGACTTGGCTCCACCTTTAAATGAATCTAGTTTACTTTCTTCAGCCTAAGAATGTGAGTCTAAACCAAAGGAGACTACAAAGGTGTTGTTGAATTTATCTTGGGATAGAATATGGATTATCCCAAAGCATGTGGATGGTTATGTAGGACACATCCCTATGTTCCAAAATAAATTTTTCATTTCATATATTAATTCATTAATTTAGTTTCTAATTAAATTAAAAACCACTTTATAAAATATATAGAATGTCACCCTGAGACCAACTATGGATATCTAGATATATATTCCATGTCTCGCTCGAGGGGATCTTCATATGAAAAATTCCAATGACTCCCTCCCTGGAGACCCTAATATGAATTCCCATGTATCACTACAAGCATGGTGTGAAAATTTCATTTACTAGAAATAAATTCCATACATTGTATCAGACATAGAAAGAGGGGTATCTCTCAAGGCATGGTATAACTATCGTTCCATTGATCCCAACCAATGGGCATCCACTAAATAACTGGTGTCACACATCTCAAGGTAAAAATATATATTATTGGGTGATCCTTTCTAAGAACAACTAGAGTCGCCCTGAAATATTTACTAACCATTAATAATATTAACAAATAATGAATACGTATTCATCCCAAAGTTCCTTATGTCAGAACCCCTTGTTTAACACTTTAACCAAATTTGAAAGCATATAAAGAAGTATTAAATATATAACAAGTCTTCCAAGGGTTCCCATTGTATTTAAATTCGGTATTTATATCACAATTAGCTTATTGGTGAAGGAACTCAAGTAGGTCACCATTTATGGATCATGGGGAATAGTAATAGGCCTTTGAACAATTCACTTAGAAATTATTTTTAATTTATAGAATTAGGTATAGTTTCCAGCTCAAGGTTTACACTTGAATTTAAATATAACAATAGGATCAAGTCATTAATTATGTAGAAACACGGCTCAATGAGGTGTTAATCCATTTTATTATGTTGTGTAATTAGGTCTCTAAAGTATATATCACCCATTGGGATAACTCAAGACAATAAAATCCACCCAAGGGGATTATTTACCTATATCTTGGGATGAAATAGGTTATTAAAGGCATTTAGTTTAACCTAATTTTTCAAAATAGAGGTGATTATAGAAAGGTTACACTTGCTGTAGAAGGAATTTTTTTTATAAATAATAAAATGAGGTAAAATGACATAAACCACCAAACATAATCATGTAGATATTCCCTCTTCTAGAGTCGACCATCGATTTGAGCTAGGTTGGAAGAAATCAATGAAACATTAAATGCCCTAAAAATAGGGGAAATGAGGCTACACCCAAATATCATAATAGATGGAAAGAATAAAATAAAATATACATGATATGCATTAGTATCACACTTGTATATTTCCATTGGACCCATGAACAATTGATTTCGAGTCTGTATGGATGAATTGTCTCAAAATATATGATGTAGAGTATGAGGGATTCATACTAGAGAAAAGGGAGCTCAAAAGTTGGAGAAATGTGGGGTATGAAGAATATGAGTTTTAAAACATAAAAGTCTGGTAAAATAACAAATTCACAACATTTAAAGGGGAACATGGTTTGGCCACATTGTTCGATAAATTGTTTGCGAACCATGCAAAAGGTTTTGATTCAAAGAGATACATCTTAGGGTTAGGCACAATATTTATTTATCCATTCATGACATTGAAAACCCCATTATCTAAAAACTAAATATGGGTTTCATGTCTGTTCGCCTTGGGTCACACAGTTTCTAAAAAATTGTATGACCCTCATGTCCCCCCTATCTATAGCTTCATGGTTTAGGGAAATGGTGTGGGCTGGGCGGCACCGTTTCTCTTAACTGTGTAGCCCGATCTTTCCTTCCCATTTTGGGGCTCCAGTATCAAAACGATACCTAGACACACCCAAGATATATTTTATCCTTTTATGGATCAATATTATTGTCACTTAATGGAATTAGAACAATAATAAAATGGTTCTTACATTTTCCAAAAATCCAAGACATTACACATAGTACCCAAGGCATCTCATGTGCTTTATTCCCAAAATCAGCTCATAAAACCTCTTTCATAAAACCATGATTGGTAAACCTCTTCCAGGAACCATTTCATAATTATTTAAAAACATTTTCACTTACTAAAAATATTGTAACCCCATACATTATAAAAAACCCATTCCCAAAACCCATGAAAACTCATTAAATCATTCCATTTTAATTAAATATTCATTTTTTTAAAATAAGAGCAATTTACTTCGTCCACACAAGTTAGATATAGAAGAACCTACCTAAAAACATTCTTCCCATATTATCAAAATGTAACCCATAATATTAAAGGATTCAACCATGATGATAGAGGATCTAAAACCAATCTCCACAACTCAGAATTAATTTAATTTAAAAGAAGAGTCAAAGGAGAAGAGGAATCAATAGATAAATCATGAATTCAGACCCACATCACTACAAAAAGTGGAAAACCCTAATGAAAAAGATCACAGAATAGATATAAAGAAAAAAAATAAGAAACATCCACATGGGTCAAAAAATTTGATAACATAACACAACAGTGATAACATGATCAATGAAATAAAGAAGTAGAAAGAATTACTCACTGAAATATGACAACAAAATATACATTATTTTTAGAGATTTTAAAATATGTTTTTACTACGTGACCCATCATTGCATAAAAAATATGTAATAATTTAAGGAAATTATTTCATTCCAAAAAAGAATATAAAAAATCTTATGAAAAAAAAATTCATTCATATTTGAAATAACTGTTTATAATAAAACATAATTTTTCCCTATCAGGAATTTTTTTTTCAAGAATTAAAGTGGAATTTTTTTACATTATATTTAATCACTTATTATAATGGTAATTTTCAATGATAAATAGGTAAATTGTCATAAATTATAATTTTGGAAAATATTTGATGAAAAGTAGTCCTATATTGAAATAAATTAATGTTTTGGAAGAAATATGATGAGATTTAACATTAGTATTAAACCAAAATAACACATTTTCCTTTACCATGCTTACAAAAATTTATTTTGGTTACTATCCATATATGAAAAAAATGATGTTATTTGCAATGTTTTTATCTCTGGATTCTGAATTTGGTATCATTTTTTCTTGATTCCATTTCTAGGTGTGTAAAAAATTTATCTCATATAAAAATGTAATGAAAACATATTTTTTGAAAAAATCAGGTTAACTATAAAGTTGTTTATATAACAAATACCTCCAAAAACATTTATTCTATGGACATAATTATATAATTTATAATTGAAGAGATATTTTTTTACTTTTAATTGATTTTAAAATAACGATTCATTTGAATTTCTAGAAAAAAATTAAGATTTTAATTAAAAAAAATATTATTACTATTTACTAAAAAATCAATCTTTTATGAAAAATAATAAAAAATAAACCTAATATAATTTTTAAACTCAAATTTCAAAAGGTAAGTTATATTTATAAAATATAACTTCAAAATTTTGCAAAAATTACGTATTATATTCTCTTAATAATCCTATTTTTAGTGAAAACATATTTTTAAGAATAAAATTTCTTTATTAAAATTTGTCAGATTATTTTTTTATAATATTTATATTAATTATATTTTTATGACCATTATAAATGTTTAATAATTTTTATATATACATAAATTCCCACTAATTCAATGATTATGTTATAATAGTATTAAAAAATATATTTCATGGGTTTTTGTCCTCGTTATATCATGTTTTTTCTATTGCATATATTATTCTTTTAAATTCTTGAGTGGTTATATTTTCCCACTGTTAATAAATTTCAAACTCTAAGTTTTATCATGGGGAAAGTATTAAAGGGTTTTATACCTGTAAATTTATTTTCAAAAAATTGACAACACAATAAGGACTAATAAAACATGCACTTGAAAAGTGGGACATGAAAATAAGATGGTAAAATGGAATAACAACTAGTTCATTTAAAATATAGGAGAACATTATTGTGAATTGAAGAAAAACTTATGTAAGAAAATAATTTATAAATAATAATTGTGAGTGAATGGTTTTATTTATAAAAAATAAATTTAATAATAATGAGAATGTTAATGACCACAAAATCATAAACTGAAGAGGTGTGAAAATAATATATTCCTCAGATATAAAGGTAATATGAAAAGATTTCATTTGAAGATAGGTTTCCTATAGTTTAGGAATTACATTATCATCTTGAATAAGAATACATATATATATATACTTACTCGAAATGCAATATTTTAACCATCAATCAATTTCTACAAAAAAATCTCATCTATTTCAAGAATGATAATTATTCATGATGAATCTTATAAGCTAAATGAACTAAAATCAACTTCTAATGGATCATGATAGTATATCATGATATTCCGATATTCATTATACAGTGATAAAAACAAAAAATAATTAGAACTATATAACATAATTCCCTAAATGAATAAACCATTATATGAGGATATAATATTAATAATCATTTCCTAAAAAAACAATGTTTCAACATAAATAATTCCATAAATAAATATCCCAAATTCTGAAGTAACCTTATCATTAAAGAATGTTTTAAAATTATTGACTATATCGTACCTGCCAACATAAATCATAACAAACATAATTGTATTCTTTCCATTTAATATTTCATATTAACCAACATGTTAACCCTAAGGATTATAGATATATCCATATATTGTAGCTTCAACTAGAATATCATCAATCACAGTGATAAATCTCTATATAATATTATACTTTTTTTCGAATTCATCAAAATATATTGAATTAAATATATATATTTAATATAGTGGTGATACTTATTTTTATTATATATTTTTCAAAAATATCACCTTGCTAATGAATCTATATTCATCCGTCATTTTTCTCAATATCCAAAAAACAAATCTCATATACAAACATGAATTTTTACATAAACCACAATAGATTTTTATTATAAAAACATAGTAGAATTTTTGAATTACTTCAAAACCCATGAACAAGAAACCTTGAAAGTGTTATTCATTCCCATAATCATATGAACCATTTATCGTATCTGAAACTCTTCAGCTAACCACACACACTAAAACACATACACTTTAAAAAATTAACAAAACCTTATTACTCAAATAAAATTAGATATTATTTAATATATTCAATAAAGATAAAAAATGTAATTAATGTCATAAAAGATGATCTAAATCACATATTTATTAAATCACTAACCAATTTCATGGTCATTAATAATATCCCATTTATTTCATCTGTGTTGATCAAATTTAAACCACAACTAGGAATTATCACCTTACCAATAAATCACAATTCCATGTTATTAGTAGCATTAAACATATATTTCCAAATAATTAAATTAAAACTATTAAGAAACAATAATTATATGTTTAAATACAGTTATATCCATAATATTATTAGTATACAACTTATATAACCTAATTATATAATATCTAAAAAGAATAAATTTAATCCTTTCAATCCAATTATTTGAATATAAATGGTCTTTTATTAGTCAAGAAGTTAACACTTGAATTAAGGAATTGCCTTGGATAAATCCCTTATTCAAAAAACATAAGATGTTGAACTATGAATTTTATAATATAATGAAATTCAGATCTCTCCAAATAACTCCGCATTTTTCATCAGAAATTATCATCTCTATGATCTTCATTCCCCTATTGAAAACATATTCTCATTCCTCTAATACATTAATCAGAGTGATTCTTCCCACATCATATAAATATAGTATATTTAATATTTTTTTCTCAATATTCCTTATGAAACTATATCATTATTTTATAATGGGGGTAAGGAAACTCCCTAAATTTGATTATGTTAATCACATAATGAGATATATGATTAAACATAATGAAAAAATAAATATTACAACTCGAAGATCATTTAGTTATTGATGATAATAATGCTTCTTTTCAATCTATTTGACATTAGGTATGATTAATATTGTTATAATAAATATAAATCCTTTATAATGGGTGATAATTAAAAATTTTTGTGTCCTAAAAATATCCCATAAGTGTTTCAAAATAGTTTTTTTGTAAGGGAACATTCCCTATAACCTAGAATTATGGTCTAGAAATAATTGGCCAACTATTTTATGAGTTATTATACATAGATTAATTTATTTAAAAAACACATCTACATATAGTATCTAGACATGGTTCAATTTCTCAAAAATCCAAAAAATATATTTCATAATATAGCATTTGGATTCTATCCAATTTAGGGATATCCGCATTGTACTCAAATCCTTAACACCAAAGTCTAAAAAATACCTTCTCGGAAATAAACTATATAAACCAATGTTTCTCAAAAGCTAATATTACATAATTATTATATATTATAAAATTAAGACCCATACTATAATGATAATGTTTTTGTATATTTTGAGATAAGATACAAGAAAATATTTTTTATTTTTATTCTGGAACATCTCTCATAGTGTACTTTTAAGTTATTACTCTTTTTACAATACCCAAAAACCTTGATTCATAACATGATCAATATAAACATTATAGAGGGGGAAATAAGAACCATAGGAAGGGTATGCATGAGGGATATTGATTGTTGATATGAATAAATAATAAGATAAAACTATTTATATGAGTTCATGAAAAACAATTATACAGAATATCATGGATCGAAATCATGATTTAGGGAACACAACGTTATCATTTGAAACAAAATTAATCATAGGTCTGAGAAAACATCATAAATCAATCAGAAACCATACGCTGACTTCAAAATGATGTCATAAATTAGTGGAACCATAAATTTCATAGAAACCATTCAAATTTAGTTTTCATATTCTATGATCATAAAATAAAATTGGATTCTGAATCAACACTTATTTCTTATATCATAATAGATATGGAATCATCATTTGTTTCCCATATGGGATTAGAAATCCCAACATGTTTCAGTATATTATACACATAAATTGAAATCCGATAATTATATAATGAGATATAAAAATATACCCAATGAATTATATCTCTATATAAATCTAGGATTTCCCATTGAATAGTAAATTTGATACAAACTGTTTTCACAAGATCATTACAAATTAATATTATATTCATATGATTACCCATGTAATTAAAAAAATTATCACAATCATTTTATAAAAACGTAATATAAATAACAATGTAAAATTAATGGGGTTTTTATGAACCACAACATCAAAATCATAATCCCTAAAGGGAATGAATAAGGATGTTATCATTCGGTAATATACATAAAAAATTTCATGAAATATAAAATGATGTATTCTTTGTTGAAAATGAATTTAAAAAAAACATGGAATATTTCAGGAGAAAAATAAACCATTATGAAATTAATTCATCAAAATATTTGAATTTATAAAATATTTTGGAGAATATTGTTATTCAAATAAACCATGTAAACATTTAAGGTATTTTTTCCCTTCCATCTTACAGTATGGACATTGTAATTTCGGATGCTCTTGGTATCCACTTTCCCTAGACCCCTTGATTGTTATCCCTTATTTTTTCCCCTTTAACGTTTACCTATATTAAAAATAATTTTATTGAGTTATTTTCATGGTAATAAGGGTGTTAAATTGTATTATTCATGTATACGGTAAAACCAATATTCAATTTACATTTTTAGTTAAAAAGTAAATGCACTTATTTTAGAAAATGATTGGAATATTCCTTCAAATCTGTTTTTAATACAAAACATTGTAATAGAATAATTTTAAAAATTATTTGAGAATAATAAAAAAATTAATGTTTTTTTAAAAAAGTTGGGCAATGAAGAGAAACATTACCAAATGAATATTAAAACATATCCAGTTTTCTAAAAAAATATTATTTCTGTATATTGAGTACATAATAAGAGGAAAATAAAAGGTAAATATATATTTCACATAAATAAAAATATTATAATATAAATTAACAATATTAATCATATAATGAACATGTAATTTCTTTAATGAAATTTTATTCACAACAAATACAAAATATATTGGGATTGAGACTTAAATCTTTTAATGCAATGGTAATATACTTAAAAACCCTCATGATAAATAGAAAATAATATGGATATCTAAATATCCAAAAATTTCATAAAATAGTAATACTATAAACTCATGGGAATTAAATACACCACAAAAATGAAACATTTCTTGATTATCGCTAGTGTCTCTCAAATACATATGTGAGACAAAAATCCCTTACCTCAAGTTTCATCATTATTTGTATGTGTTAAAACAACTAGTATAATAAATATATATTTATTATAAAACTAAATTCGAATTATTATAGTATTTTTAATACAATTTATTATTTATTTATATATTTTTTATCACATATATATTATAAATTCATTAAAAATTATTATTTTGGTGATAACTACATCTTTATTCATAAATTGTTCGATTTGAAAGTCCCAATTTATATACAATGATCATGGTTACATCATCTATATAATATTAATAAATATATATAAATATATATATTATTAAGCGAATGATTAATTTAAAATTTTTTGATATTGGGAAATGAATTATATCATTTTTTGTGACAGTATTCCATAATTTCACATCAAAACTATTTTAAATATGTGATAGATTGAATGAAATAATCTAAAATAATAAATTTTATTCAAAGAATCAATATTATATCTTATATATTATGTATATTAATTATATTTATTCTTATTATAATTAATTTAATCATGAAATTATAAATGATTCACATTGCCTCATGTAGGTGGTAGTCCAAACATATGCACAAATGATGTCATTATCTTCCAATAGATTGGAAGAAGGTATAAAATCATTATTCTATAATAATAACAATAGTTTTTATGTATATTAAATATCAAAAATTATGTATTTTATAAATTATACGATAAATTTAGAGGATGTATGTGAACAAATAAAATGGAAATATCTTGGTTATTGGTTATACCTCTTTGTTTAGAAACAACTTTTGGCATACAATAGAAGCCTTGAAAGGATAGTCTTATAAAACGAAATGAAGGTATAGAATACCATAAATAAATATATAAGATATTATGAATACGATTTTCTATTCTATAATCCTCAAAATATTAGTGGAAGAAAGGAGAAGAGGTGGCCTTTTATAAGTGAGGGGCATGACACTCTACGTATTTCATAATCTGTTAAATTTTTATATTTTAAATTTCATAGAAAATTGGATCTATTTTGATAAAATAAGTATATAAGATCTTTTGTTTCTCAATTATCTCATATAACAATTACTAGACATGTTTTGTTCATGATTCCATCCTTTATCTACTATTTTTAACTCCCTATTAACCTTTCTGAAAATTTTCTTGATATCACTATTTGTTTGTCTTTGGATGTCTAGAATGTATCTATAAATATACCATTGACCAGTAAATATACCATATAACCAATTAATAGTTCATAATATGTGATTTATTATATGTAAATTATTTAATAAATAAGGTTTTTTATAAAAACTCATTAATATCATTTTTTAAGATAAATGAAATATTATAAGATAATTTGTGTCCAAAAGATGTACAGTTGTTCCAAAATTAAATTTCCTTAATGAAAATTATTATATTGTCTTAAAATAATCATTTCATAAAATTATTATTTGTTGATATTTTATTTTTTTTCTTATATTATGGTATAACCCCTGGCTAAACCAATATTCACATTAATATTAGTAATGTATTTTTTCATATTAATGGCTTATAATATTACTTATAAATTTAAAATTAGCTCATAAATTGATGATAGATTAAATTAAGGAACATTTCTCATCCAGATTTTCATATTTTAATATTTAAATTATATATATAATTTGATAAAATATTATTTAAAAAAACACTATTAATGTTAGTTTAAGAAGAAAGCACATAATTTGAATTTGAAAACAACATGAATTAAATATAATTCATCTATAAAACATGAAGAACCCACTAATTTAAATTATCTTTCTAATAAAATTTTAGATACTTTAACAAACCAATATAATTATTTTTTCAATTTTTGAATATATTTTACACAATTTTTGTACTATTTGAACATGCATGGTGTTAGGGTTTCATAAGAATATGTGTTAATTATATCATTACTAAGAAAAATAAATTATAATGAAAAACAATTAATTCAAAATTCAAATAAAAAACTATAATAAAATTGAAGTCATTTTTATCCCTATCACAAAATATTATAAATATTAATTTAATGTAAGGGATACATTTAAATTTATCAATTATGTAAATTTTATAAATGTGAAAGAATTAGTAAATTGTAACAATGGTCAATGTTTTTGAGAATTCTATGATTATGGTCGAATTAGACTAATCTAATAAATTATATTCTTGTTTTTGAGTGAGTTTCTTATATTATCATTTTATTTTTAACTGTATCTAACCCATTTTACCTTTTCCAAGATAAATGTAGTTGAATAATTTTATCATTCATATTTCAAAAAATTAAAAGGGTATTATATACCAAATTTTTACTCCATGATTCCAAATATGTATATAATTTTTTAATATTCAATTTCAAGAAGAGTTGGAAATTAATTTGAAATTAAAAAGAAAAATATAAGGGAAAATAGTTCTTCAAAAAGCCTATTTATGTATAAATATTAATATTTATAAAATTCAACCATAAAATTGATTCCAATAAAGAGTGATGGATAATTTATAAAATAATTGAAAGAATTTAAATTTGATATCATTTTAAATCAAAATTATACATTAAATGATCTTGAAAAAAAATACAATAAATATTATTTTATTTCAGTATTCACTATATAATCAATAGTGTTAGAAAAATCATAATACATCAACATCATATAATTTTTATTTGATGATTTAAAAAAAATACAATTTCTATATGTTTAAAATTTTAATTATAATATTCAGTTAATTAAATCCATTTTTGATGAAAACATGTTTTGATGAATAAAATAACATTATCAAAATCAAGGTGTTTAATTCGTAATAATTTATCAACACATATTATTATTTATTTCATTTATATATACTTCATAATTTATTTACTTCTATTCATACCCCTATTTAATTGTAATGATATAACAGTCAGAAAATAAAAATATTTTACATATTATCTATGTTTTTTGTTGCATGTTGTCTATTTTATCAAATATAATGTTATGTTAAAATGTTAGGGGCATTACAATCACTTAAAATTCCCTGAATGAAAAACATAGATGAAATTTTTAGTTCAAAATATATATTTCAAAATTTTAGAGAGATGATCACCTTAATCTCAATCAATTATTTTCAATGTGGAAACTTCAGATAGCACTCAATGTTCAAGTGTGTATTCTGAACATACAATATTTAATGTATGAAGATACTATAACAGAAACCCCTTTTATATAATTAAAACCATTTCCCATTTTATCTTGTCTTGGATTTATGATATATCAATTTTGACTTGTAAAACAAATTTCTCTGTCTTATGTTCATGAAGGATATTTGGGATGATTGTTTGATTAATTTCCTCAATTACTATGCATATGATTTAATTTCAATGATATTGCTAATTAATAGTTAAAATTTTATATTTACTAAAAAATATATATGAAAATGTTATATGGCTAACATTTAACCACATGGGTAAGTCTAACAATGTGTCTGTCGACCCTGTTATCCTGTAACAATCATTTAAATAGGTATGTCAGTAGGAGGAGGAAAAAAAGGATTAGAAGATAAGTAATTTGATATCCCATAATAAAATCACTTATTTATATATTATTTATTGGGAATGACTAAATTATATGGATATATGTTATTTATCGAAACTGGTTATTTTAAAAAAATCGACCATAATTTTTTTCCCCAATTAAATGCAAAATAGATATTTTCACCATATTGATGAAGAGGTGGAGTTTGGAAATCATTATAAACCTATAACATTATAGATATATTTTCACATAAATTATATTGAAAAGTACTATTTACTTAATAACTATGATACCACTAATATAAATAATGTATTGGCAATGTATTAATATAATTTAACTAACACCTAAGTTTATATAATGATTGTATAAGACCCATAGACAATGGATTCCCAAAAGGTTTTCAAATTCTTCTTGGTTATCAGAAGGTATGACCCGTAGAAAACATGTAATTCAATAAAAATCATTTGTTACATTAAAATAATAAATAAAATAAGAATAATTATAATATTTGGGTCCCAATAGGATGAGACATATAATGATCCATTATTAACGTGGTCAATTATTATATTGAATAATCCAAGTAGATATATAAAATATATCATAACACTAGAAGGCATGATTAAACATAAATAGGACCAAGAGGTATTAGTTCATAAATTCTTATATGTGTAATATTTAACTTCATTCAAAAAATATGTACATAAATATAATCTATGAACTTGTTTTTAGATATACATACCCTTTTTTTAAGAATACGATTTGTTTTTTCACCTAAAAAACATCATAAAAAATTTCTTATTTGGGGTTTTTTCTGGTACAAATAGATAAATGAGGAGATCTTATATGACCAATAAAAAATCTAACTATTAAAAGTTTTTTAAACTAAGAGATATCAAATTGTGGAGAGTGAGTTACACATCAACTTTTTATTCCCTAAATAAAATGAAAATATATTTTAGAAAATTATACTAAAATGAATAAATATAATTTTTTATTATGATATGATAGGATAATAAATGATATTAATAAATAATTTATGATTAATCAATATGGATACTCACTATAAAAATTTTAAAAATAATAATAATAGAGTGAATATTTATAAATAATATGAATGTGAAATAATTATCTACATGGTTTTATTTAAATATTAGACACAACAATGATACCTATGGAATAAAAAATATTATAAATATAATCACCATTTTTATGGATATGTGAACCAATAGGATAAATTATTTTAATGATGTATATAAGGTTTTATAGTGTATTAAAAATATGTAATATGAAGGTTGTATAAGTGTTTTGAATATATATGATCAATGAGAATGCAGAAAACAAAATATTGTCTCATAAATTTAATAATGGGTATCTAATAATTTTTAAGAAATTATAACATTCTAAACACCAAATATTTAGTATTTTTTATAAATATTTTATCTAAATTAATTATCTTCGTATTATAATAGGTATAATATTATCAATAATTTCTTATAAATTGTTTTATCTGAATTTTTAAAATATTTTAATTTATTAATAATAAAAATAACAAAGTTTGAGATTTCATTTGATAAAATAAACCTTATTTATTCAACCCCTTAATAAAATTACATAATAAGCTTGATTATATTTTTATTAAAAAATATTTTTCCAGGATTAATAATGAACAATTTTGGTAAAATTTAAAAAACATTATAAAATAATATATAGTTATAAGGATTAATAGAACAGAAAAAATATTAAAATTGATAATGAATATGATCTTAATCCTCACATTGTAATATTTTGAAACTATAACTAATCTATTAAAGTACTACGAATCATCAATTCCAAAATCACAGATGTCATTATATTTATTTTGAATTGCTATAATGCATTCCTTCTCTAGATCCTTCTCATAGAATGGTCAACCATTAGTTCCATCACGGAGTTATAAACCCTTAAAAAGAATATATACAATGAATTATATGAATGAAAAATTTCTTATATAATTTTTTACATTTGGGTAATTCAGTTTATTATAAAACAAAACAATCATATACATAAAATCAATATCAGGTTTTGATTAATTTGAACATTACATTAAGATAATTAAAATATCCATATAAATGGATAAGGTTAAAATGGAATAATAATCATAGAAAAATATAATAATGATAATTTTTATGACCCTAAAAACTATTTTATTGAAAATAATTAAATTAATTTAAAATAATTTAAAAATACCGTACTTGATAACCATATTGTTTTTAATATTTTTGAAGAATTTTTATTTTTTTCACCCACTAAGGGGTAGAGTTTTGAATTATGAATTTGACTGACAACCATAGTGTTTTAACATAATAAAGTAATTATTTTTAAATATAATTGATGCTAATGAGGTGGTATGGGTTTTATGAATATAATTAGAGAAGAATATTTGGTGGTATATCCTTAATTGGCCTTCCTAGGGCCATGAACCTAGTAATCTATCCCCATGAGTCCTAAATGGTTATTTGTTGGTTCCATAAAGGAGTCATAAATCTTTCAAAATGTTAATTTAACTACTTTCTATGAATTTGATATCCATTATAAATATATTTTTATAATATTTAGGTATTTTTTATAATATACATACATACCTTATATTTAAAATCAACAACAATATTTTTTATTAATTTGAGGATTACTTTTTTATAATAAATATAGCGAAAAAAGTTAATACTATTACAATGGGATAATAATAAATTAAAAAATGATTATCGATATATGTATTATTTGAAAAAAAAATATTAATTAAAAACATTAATAAAATTTTAAAAATATAGAAATCTATAATACCTTAATTCATGATGAATTTTAAATTATCCACCCATTAAAGTGAAGTTTTTTGAACTATGGTTTGTATTGGTGAACATACTGTTTAAATATAATAATGTTATGATGTTGAAATATCAATGGGGATCAACAGGTGATTTGGGTGTATGGATATCATCAAAGATGTTGCCTGGGTGGTCTGTCATGACTCAGACATCCCAAGCCATGAACCAATTCAACTGACCCCATGGGTATCCTATAATTACTTTATTACCTTCATAGAACACCACAACCTCTTAATAACAATATTATCTTATCAGGCTTATTATTGTCCCCGCATTCAAACTAATGTTCTTTCAGTGTGTTTTATCCTCACTCGCACACACTTTGGGAAACATCCCAATGTTTCAGCCATATAGATTTCTACTCTATGTGAGGTATGAAAAAAATTTATATTTCCAATCAGGTAGTATATGAACAATAAAGGTATACCTTATTAACATGGTTTGTATCTTTTATCCCTTTATGTCACAAATTTTCTAGAGTTTACACTCTCAACCCATTTAAATAAAAACACCCATGTTATGGACCCCAATCTTTAACCCCGTGAAGTTTCTGTACACATCAAGATGGGTATGGTCTCTTATACCACTTTTCATGACCAAAACATCTCTATTCCATGAAACTTGTCATCTAAATCTATGGGTATCATTTAATAACAAGGTTTCCATCCCAGCAGAGTATATTATATTACTCATTGGGGTCTCTTATCAACGTATTTTCTCTTCCCACATGCGAACACATGTTTTTTAGTTTGTTTTTCCTCACTCATAGACACCCTAGGAAACCTGCCAGAAGGTCACCCATCATAATAACTAGTCTAGGTTGATCACTATTGTCTATAGAGTTATAATAAAGCAGTTTACCAAAAACAAATATAAGCCTCTTTGACATGTTTAGTAACACTTATACTTTTCAATTTTACTTTTTCCATAGGTTATAAATGTTAGGAATGTTTCAATAGCCATCAGTTAGTCAATGGGCTAAGCAGTAGGCCAGTATCTCCTCTACACACATTGGGCATCAGATTGGGTATTCGATGGATTTTTTTATTATAGTTATATTACATGGGCTAGGATGTAAATTCACTAACCAATTATGTATCTTGTTTAAAGTAATGAGCCACTTCGGGAGGGATATCTTATTCAGTACCTCACCCCATCATTCTCCCCATATTTTCCCTTTTGTTTTCGTGATTTTTATATAAATTTTACTATGATTTAGGTACACCCCATCCTTTTTTCCATTCATCTATCTAATTAATTGTTTATTTTTTTCAATTATCTAATTTTATGGGTTTTAAGTTGATTCCATTAGATTTTTGGGGAATCATCCAGTTTTTGTGTTGTTATACATGAATCATGTATACTCTGTCCCATAATGACCTCTACACCTCATTACTTAGATATATTATGATGGATGTAACACCCCGAGATTTTATGAAAAATATTATTTTAATTTCATTGATGTCTTGTGTTGTATTCTACACCAAGATTACCTTGCGCTATATGCAACACCGTATTAGCTTGCAGTATACACAACACTATTCTTGGACCGTGTTACACACAATTTTGATAATAGTTAATCTACACATCATTGAGTATATATATATATATATTAAATGTATAAATTAAATATGGTTGGATTCTTTTATACGAAATAACGAAGGATTCTTTCACAACACGCAACCCTGACTTTTCTTTCATTACACGCAATCGCGACCTTCCTCGATAGCGTTTGTTGTATGCAATACTGGGTTTTAATAAACAATGATATATTATTATAATATTGTCATGAACTAGCCATTATGAATATTATTAACTAAATTTTGAATTTTATAACATTATTATTCATCTTACAAATTTTCTAGAACATGGTATAAGAACAAAATAAATTTTTCGGGTAAAATAAGTATTTTTCAAAAAATGCAGTTTCGTCGCCTTTTGATGGCGCACCCACATTAAATCTCGTTTTTGACATATTTATATGTTCAATTTGACAAAATAAAATTCTTCTTTCGAATCAAGATGTAAAAATTTACATTAGATAAAGTTTTGATATTTTTCCGATATCTTTCATATTTTAATGAATAGTAAAAACACGCTATATTTTAATTAAAAACAACTTTTTTCATCATAATATCTTATGTGGTTAAATTATAATATTTAATGGTTTTAAAGTATAAATAGAATATATTTTTACCATTTAATATAATGTAAGTCATTATCCTTGATTTTACATTGAATTCGTAGGTTAAATAAATTCAATCTTTTGCAATGTTTTAAACAAAAACCCGTTTTCTTTCGACAACGGGATTAATTTTAATTTAATTTCTGCAACTTTTGTTTATTGAATTTTGATAAATGGATTCCATATTTCGAATCAGTGGGTAAAAATTATGTTAATAAGCCACTTTATATTTTTTGGCATTATAAATAGTAACTATGGTAAATTTTATTTACCATAGTTAAAGATAAATCGGGTAATTAGGGGTAAATATAAGATTATAAAATTACCCTAACACCTTCCAAAATTCTATTGGATGACTAAAAGTCGACCCATATCAACTATGGGTCGGATTAGATTCATTTTATGGACTTTTGACCATGAAAATAATTTAATTATTATTAAAACCAAAGAAAGTGACAACATGTCACTCTCTTAAATATTATAAGTATAATAATTTTAAATTAGTGATAAATATCATAAAATCTCGAAAATGAATAGTCTCCAGAAAGATAACAAAATTATCTACATCATGAGAATTTATTTAGAATTTTTTTGGATTAAATAATTATCATTAATTGTGACACAATAGTGATGCAGAAATTATTTATCTAGTGAAAAATCAAGAATATAGTTTTTATTAAACTAATAGTGACCCTAAAAGGCACAAAACCATGAAAAAACCTTATTGGTCATGTAAATGGAAACTATAATCATCCAATGGTCTAATATTTGACCATTTGGAGTCTTATAAAAGCTATTATGACACTTATATTATTTTATTTTAAATGATGCCAAAGTTGTCACCTTCATAATTTAATAAATATAACAATTTACATATTGTGATTTTAAGATGATAAATTCGAGTAAAAGTATTATTGTTAAAGGTAATATATTTATCTTCATCATAGGATTTTATTTTAAATTTTTATACAAAAATATGTATATTAAATAATTATACAAAAATGATATAGTAATTATTTTATTAAGAGATAAACCAAATAAATGGTTTTAAAAATAATAAAATAAATATTATATGAACTATTTAATGGGATACACTAATTTTATAGATACATATGACCTTTTATTAATATATTAAAGCTTTTAGTTCGAACATTTTTTCTGTATATATTTTATTTAAATTCAAATAAATGAATAGTGTCAAAATTGACACTATTGTTATTTTACAAAAATAACATATTATAAAATTGTTTAAAAATCAAAAAAATATTTAAAAATTAAAAATTTATATTTATATCGTCTATAATGTTTTAAAGTAAACAATTATGGAAAATTCACAACAAATAAGTAATTATTTGTTATAATTTAAAATTCAGAATTTTATTACCACAAATAAACTTAAATGGATTAAATAAGGATAAATCAAAATGATAAGGTTTAAAATAAGATCCAAACATGTCTAAATTTGACTTGTTGATGATATTACAACCCTAACTCATCTAATCTTCGAATATGAGTCATTTTTGGAGGTTTTTAAGTGGGGTTAGATTTATTATAAATTAATATTTTTAAGAATTCCTAAGGTGCCCCTCTCCTCCCTTATAAAAGGACACCTCCTCTCCCTCCTCCTCACACCAATTTGAGCACTCAAGCTCGGCCAACCCCTGCCAAAATCCCTTCTCCACTTCCCTAGAATAATCCTAGAGGTCCTGGTCTTCTTCAAAGACCAATATTAGTTCCCTAAGTGGAGGATTCAAAGAGGCGTTTCAAAGAAGAGGAGGTTGGGACACTTACAAAGCAAGTCAGACCTAAGGTAAGGGAAATATCACAATCTCATTTTTATCCGAGATTGTTTATTCGTAAGTATTTACTGGGGTGTATTTTATCACCCACATCCATGTTTTCTCAATATGTAATATTATTTCCATCCACCTAAAATTGTCTAAATCCAATTTTACCCTTCGATGAGTTTTTAGTAAAGGATATGAAAGGAATCTTTTGTCGTTTTTCGTACGAGGTACTTTTTGACTTTTTCGACAAAAGTACAAAGAATGTTTTTTTAACTTATACGGCAAGAATGGATTATTAAAACATTATTTCCATGAATCTTCCTTTATAAGTCTTCACGTTTTTTTAATCAACTTCTTTTAGTTTATAATTGTATGACATGTTAAGAAAAGAAAAGTGTTTTTGAAGAAGAAAGGATATTTTCCTCAAGAATGGAGTTCAAGTATTTTATCTAAGATAATAAAAGGGTTCTGTTTTTATCCCTATTATAACATGGATTTTATTATGTTGTGATGGAAATATTTTTATGAATTCCTTTATCTTATATGAATTGTTTTATGATGTCATGTTGTTTAAGAATTTCATTTTTATTACATGGGTTACGCTATGATGTATGGTTTATGATTATGTGGCACACATAAGAAAGGATTCATTATAAGATGGGTGGGACCTATATCTCCCTCTAATGCATTGGGTAAAGATTTTATATCTCATGAGATAGACATGGCTGAAATGGTAGGTTATACCGGTTCAGTGAAACAGGACTGAAACGAGGGTTACTCGATTCCGAAAGGGACATTGTCCACTAAGATAGTCTTGGAAATGAGTCTTGACTAACAAGAAATTATTATCTATGATTATGTGTGTATGACAAAAAGTTTCATGTTTTAAGTTATGCTTATTGGTATTTCATTTCACTACTATGATTTATCCCATGATATGAAATTATGCTCTCTTTTGCAGGTTAATATTTCCAAAAGTTATGTTCTTATGAATATGATGTGATTGATTTTTTTTTCTTTTGATTACCCTTACTGAGCATTTGAGATCACCCTTTTATGTTTTCTTTTCCCCAGGATATAAAGAAAGGTTTTAGGTAAAAAAAAGGAAGATCTTTATGGGAGATATTGAAGATCTTTCACCATGATTAGAAGATTACGTTCCGAGTTTCCAAAGACACTAAACTATTACGATCCTTGTGTGTGTGTTTTTGTTATGTACTAAGTATTCCGCAAAAGTAATGTAATGTCCATGTACGTCAGGCCTCGGGTCTCTACAGTAGGTATCAGAGGAAAGGTTTAGTCAACCTTTGGAAACTAGGATGCGAAAACGTTAGTGAGATCCCTAGAGATATTTCTAAGGTATGTCTAGGGATGTCCCTAAGGATAAGTATACGTATAGGATATAGTCCTAGAACTATGGTAATGATATTAGATTAGACCAAAGATGTTAGATATTGAAGTTACTCCCCCTTTATTATGATTTTCTCCTCTCACACTATTCTTTTTGGGTTTTAGAAAGTGGCTGGAAACAAGATGATTCACGATAATGGAGGATATGATGGACAATGGAATGATATTCTTCATGAGCAAACAAATGAAATGAGATTTGGAAGTCCAAACATCATTATTATGCCGAATCAGCAATCTCATAATATGATCAATAAAGTAAAATTTGGTAAGTTTCCTAACTCGTCTAATAAGAGAAAGATGGAGTTTCATGATGATCATAGAGGAAAGAAAGTTCAATTTCCCCTATGTAAATCATGTGGGAAAAGGCATCAAGGAGAATGTTTCAAAGGAACTGGAAGATGCTTTGGGTGTAGAAAAGAAGGACACAAAGCCAGTAAGTGTGAAGGAAAAGGTTCAGTTAACACCAGGGATGAGGATAACGGTATTTCTACGACAACAACAATGGTTAAATGTTTTAAATGTGGAATGTACGGGCATTATGAAAACCAATGCCCTAAGGGAAAGTCTCATGAAGAGAATCAGTATAGTTGTATGGGTAGTATTTATGTGGATGATGATAAAGAGACTACAAATGATATGTGAGATGAAAGAATTGTTGAAGCTCGGTCAATGGTTTAAGAATGTAGTGGAATGATTACATGTTTGTCATGTGTAATGTTGTATAAGTAATCTCATGCTACTGTGGAATAAAGAGATATCAATAGATTGTTACACTGTTGTCTTTCCTTGAGTTTTTAAAGTGTATGACTAATGTTACCAGTATCCATGAAAGGTTTTTCAGATATTTTGGGAATGTAGATGATATGCGCATAATGAAGGGATAAGGAGAAAATTAAATGTTTGATAGTATTCATGAGCTCATGACTGATATAAGAAGAAGGTTATATCATGGTTTGAGTATATAGAATTTTGAGGATTTTGGTATGTGGAAAGAGTTAACTTTTAACAGCACTCATGTTTTCAATAAGGTTCAATGGGTATTCAAGAGAGTACATGATTAAGGCCTTTGAACATTTGGAATGTGACCGACAAGATATATCTTATGATATATGGGGATAAACGATGGTATTAAATCTCTAAGAGTGGACTGCAGTATTATGGATAAGCCTAAAGATTGGAATGGATTGTGTTGTACATAAGTTAGTATTGTTTGTTTTTCGATATTATTGATGGGATGTCATAGTAATATAGTTTTAGAAAAAGGGACAACCTGAAGGACGGGCAACAGCCCATCGCGTCAGACAAGGTCGTAGGAATCAAACCCACAACTGAAGTGCGACTGGCCTTTATTGCCTACCACTGGTCTACAGGAAGTCCCTGTTTAGTAGAAACTAGTTTTATTATATTAAGAAGTATGATATATGAAGTATAAGTCCATTTAAGGAACCATATATGATTAATCTCACTATAGATCGACTTATGTATATAATTTTTGCTAACCCTTTGTTTGAGACAGATGGAATGACCCATCATTCTATCACATGATCTGCTAACACTTCACGAATAACAAATTCAACTTCATTTATTTAAGATATGAAGTGGAAATTGTTCAAGGCACACACAACAGTGAGATTGTACCAAAATAAAGTAAGTATTTATTCTAATTCAAATTATTCAACTTTAGGGAAACAATCTTGAAAACCAAAAATGTTGTCCTAGTGCTCTTATATCTGATTAATCAGATGGTACCTTAGATCGTCACAAATTTATGGATTTGTGATTGTTGGATTTTCTATAGCCATGTTCTCTACCACTCACCATCAGAACATGATGGTTAGATTTCTCTTCCATATCCATATTTTCATCTATGTGGAAACCCAGTGATTAGTTTATTTGGGTAACCGTTACGTTTCATACTTTTGTTTTTAAAGAATGGTTTTGGTATTCCTTTTTACGATGTGGGTTTCTATTAAAGAAACTTTCGAATAGTAAACCATTTATAACCCCGACAAATTTCGAGGGCGAAATTCATTTTAAGGGGGGTAGAATGTAACACCCCGAGATTTTATAAAAAATATTATTTTAATTTCATTAATGTCTTGTGTTGTATTCTACACCAAGATTACCTTGCGCTATACGCAACACCGTATTAGCTTGCAGTATACGCAACACTATTCTTGGACCGTTTTACACACAATTTTGATAATAGTTAATCTACGCATCATTGATTATATATATATATATATTAAATGTATAAATGAAATATGGTTGGATTCTTTTATACGAAACAATGAAGGATTCTTTCACAACACGCAACCCTGACTTTGCTTTCATTACACGCAATCGCGACCTTCCTCGATAGCGTGTGTTGTATGCAATATCGGGTTTTAATAAACAATGATATATTATTATAATATTGTCATGAACTAGCCGTTATGAATAGTATTAACTAAATTTTGAATTTTATAACATTATTATTCATCTTACACATTTTCTAGAACATGGTATAAGAACAAAATAAATTTTTCAGGTAAAATAAGTATTTTTAAAAAAATGCAGTTTTGTCACCTTTTGATGGTGCACCCACATTAAATCTAGTTTTTGACATGTTTATATGTTCAATTTGACAAAATAAAATTCTTCTTTCGAATCAAGATGTAAAAATTTACATTAGATAAAGTTTTGATATTTTTCCGATAACTTTCATATTTTAATGAATAGTAAAAACACGCTATATTTTAATTAAAAACAATTTTTTTCATCATAATATCATATGTGGTTAAATTATAATATTTAATGGTTTTAAAGTATAAATAGAATATATTTTTACCATTTAATATAATGTAAGTCATTAGCCTTGATTTTACATTGAATTCGTAGGTTAAATAAATTCAATCCTTTGCAATGTTTTAAACAAAAACCCGTTTTCTTTCGACAATGGGATTAATTTTAATTTAATTTCTGCAACTTTTGTGTATTGAATTTGGATAAATGGATTCCATATTTGGAATCAGTGGGTAAAAATTATGTTAATAAGCCACTTTATATTTTTGGGCATTATAAATAGTAACTACGGTAAATTTTATTTACTATAGTTAAAGATAAATCGGGTAATTAGGGGTAAATATAAGATTATAAAATTACCCTAACACCTGCCAAAATACTATTGGATGACTAAAAGTCGACCCATATCAACTAAGGGTTGGATTAGATTCATTTTATGGACTTTTGACCATGAAAATAATTAAATTATTATTAAAACAAAAGAAAGTGACAACATGTTACTCTCTTAAATATTATAAGTATAATAATTTTAAATTAGTGATAAACATCATAAAATCTAGAAAATGAATAGTCTCCAGAAATCTAACACAATTATCTACATCATGAGAATTTATTTATAATTTTTTGGGATTAAATAATTATCAATAATTGTGACACAATAGTGATGCATAAATTATTTATCTAGTGAAAAATCAAGAATATAGTTTTTATTAAACTAATAGTGACCATAAAAGGCACAAAACCCTGACCAAACCTTATTGGTCATGTAAAGGGAAACTATAATCATCCAATTGTCTAATATTTGACCATTTGGAGTCTTATGAAAGCTATTATGACACTTATATTATTTTATTTTAAATGATGCCAAAGTTGTCACCTTCATAATTTAATAAATATAACAATTTACATATTGTGATTTTAAGATGATAAATTCAAGTAAAAGTATTATTGTGAAATTTAATATATTTATCTTCATCATAGGATTTTATTTTAAATTTTTATACAACAAATATGTATATTAAATAATTATACAAAAATGATGTAGTAATTATTTTATTAAGAGATAAACCAAATAAATGGTTTTAAAAATAATAAAATAAATATTATATGTACTATTTAATGTGATAAACTAATTTTATAGATACATATGACCTTTTATTAATATATTAAAGCTTTTAGTTCGAACATATCTTCTGTATATATTTTATTTAAATTCAAATAAATGAATAGTGTCAAAATTGACACTATTGTTATTTTACAAAAATAACATATTATAAAATTGTTTAAAAATCACAAAAATCTTTTAAAATTATAAATTTATATTTATATGGTCTATAATGTTATAAATTAAACAATTATTGAAAATTCACAACAAATAAGTAATTATTTGTTATAATTTAAAATTTAGAATTTTATTACCACAAATAAACATAAATGGATTAAATAAGGATAAATCAAAATGATAAGGTTTAAAATAAGATCCAAACATGTCGAAATTTGATTGGTTGATGAGATTACAACCCTATCTCATCTAATCTTCGAATATGAGTCATTTTTTGAGGTTTTTAAGTGGGGTTAGATTTATTATAAATTAATATTTTTAAGAATTCCTAAGGTGCCCCTCTCCTCCCTTATAAAAGGACACCTCCTCCCCGTCCTCCTCACACCAATTTGAGCACTCAAGCTCGGCCAACCCCTGCCAAAATCCCTTCTCCACTTACCTAGAATAATCCTAGAGGTCCTGGTCTTCTTCAAAGACCAATCTTACTTCCCTAAGTGGATGATTCAAAGAGGCGTTTCAAAGAAGAGGAGGTCGGGACACTTACAAAGAAAGTCAGACCTAAGGTAAGGGAAATATCACAATATCATTTTTATCCGAGATTGTTTATTCGTAAGTATTTACTAGGGTGTATTTTATCATCCACATCCATGTTTTCTAAATATGTAATATTATTTCCATCCACCTAAAATTGTTTAAATCCAATTTTACCCTTCGATGAGTTTTTAGTAAAGGATATGAAAGGAATCTTTTGTCGTTTTTCGTATGAGGTACTTTTTGAATTTTTTGACAAAAGTACGAAGAATTTTTTTTAACTTATACGGCAAGAATGGATTTTTAAAACATTATTTCCAAGAATCTTCCTTTATAAGTCTTCAAGTTTATTTTTAATCAACTTCTTTTAGTTTATAATTGTATGACATGTTAAGAAAAGAAAAGTGTTTTTTAAGTAGAAAGGATATTTTCCTCAAGAATGGAGTTCAAGTATTTTATCGAAGATAATAAAAGGGTTCGGTTTTTATCCCTATTATAACATGGATTTGATTAAGTTGTGATGGAAATATTTTTATGAATTCCTTTATCTTATATGAATTTTTTTATGATGTCATGTTGTTTAAAAATTCCATTTTTATTACATGGGTTACGCTATGATGTATGGTTTATGATTATGTGGCACACATAAGAAAGGATTCATTATAAGATGGGTGGGACATATATCTCCCTCCAATGAATTGGTTAAAGATTTTATATCTCATGAGATAGACATGGCTGAAATGGTAGGTTATACCGGTTCAGTGAAACAGGACTGAAATGAGGGTTACTCGATTCAGAAAGGGAATTTGTCCACTAAGATAGTCTTGGCAATGAGTCTTGACTAACATGAAATGATTCTCTATGATTATGTGTGTATGCCACAAATTTTCATGTTTTAAGTTATGCTTATTGGTATTTCATTTCACGACTATGATTTATCCCATGATATGAAATTATGCTCTCTTTTGCAGGTTAATATTTCCAAAAGTTATGTTCTTATGAATATGATGTGATTGATTTTTTTCTTTTGCTTACCCTTACTGAGCATTTGAGCTCACCCTTTTATGTTTTCTTTTCCCGAGGATATAAAGAATGGTTTTAGGTAAAAAAAAGGAAGATCTTTATGGGAGATATTGAATATCTTTCACCACGATTAGAAGATTACGTTCCGAGTTTCCAAAGACACTAAACTATTACGATCCTTGTGTGAGTGTTTTTGTTATGTACTAAGTATTCCGCAAAAGTAATGTATTGTCCATGAACGTCAGGCCTCGGGTCTCTACAATGGAACCTTTCCATAATCATTTTTCATATGTTTTATTTTAAATTTTATTAAATCTCCATGTAATCATGTTATGATTGTTTTTGGGTTTCCCTTGGATGATGTTGAGTGAGTTTCATGGAATGACTAAGTTAAGGTGGTTTATTTGTTTGTGTAATGAGGTAACATAGTGATTCATCTGGTTAATTGGATGAAAATGATTTAATTTTAAATAATATTGAAACTGGTTATTTTGGAAATGATAATTAATTAAAAAAACTTGTAATTATATAATTACTATAGAATCATGATTTATTGTTTTATGATGAGGGGCAATGTCCTGAGTGAATTGGAAAAACCTCTGTAGATTTATTCTAGCTAATATTATAAAAGGTAAGGGAATCAGAAAATAGTAGGTGGTTCTAATGGAATTACCATTTATTATTGAATGTATTTATCAAAAAGTGGTATACTGGACATTAGACTAGGTTATACTAGACAATTTATTTAATAAATTGCATAATAAAAAATAGTTCTTTAAATTGAATGAGTAATGTTCTAAAGACAATATTGGACCCTTGTTACTTGCTAGATGTCACAACTATTGATAGTTGATGCCATGATTGTGGATTTTATATTCCATGTGATATATAATGTCTTATGAGGGTCTTATTTCAATTGAAATAAGAAAATATATATTGATATGACATAGTAATAGGTTCTTATTAATGATACCTTTGGATAAGAGTGTTGATGTATTAGACATAATTGAAATTGGTTGTTACATTAAAAAAATCTGATCATGTGAGTCATGAGAAACATATAGAATTCAAGATATGAAAGTGACTAAATTGTGGTATTTTGTAACAAATTTTAATAGTCATGTAATAGTAATTTGGAATTGTTAAGAGGAACTTGGGTATTGATTCCCATGCATGTTTTCACTTTTGGATGCTTGGTAGGATCCTTTTTGTTTTTGACCATTGAGAGAGGATGTGTATGAGATAGAGGTTATTAGAGGTTGATTTGACACTTCTTTTTCTAAATGGTAATGTATGGAATCAAATAAATAGTGTAATGGAAAAGGATTATGCACCTATTATATTTTAAATTAAACTATTACATGCTGTATCGATATGTGGATTAGGGTATATTTAATTTCTCGATACACTTATGTATTTATAATACATTTTCAAGGGATGATTTATTCCCCCATGTTATTTTATTTTTTATATAACAATGATATGTTTACCTATAATGGATGAGACAACCTTGGTTTCTATATCACATCAATGAGTGTTTAGAAATTAAGAAAGATATATATCCAACCTAATGGAGGCTAAATAACTAAATCTGATGATGGTGAATGTCCTTTGGTTTGTGTAAAAGGATATTTTTGGGTATAGGATGTGACCCTCTAGGTGGATTTATATATATTATGGGGATGAATTATTCCACTAATTGTTCCTTTTTATTTTAAATTTGGGGATATGAACCCCCGAAATACATGGTTTTCCTTAGATATACTCCTCGGATGTATGAGTAGGGGTTGAAACATTAAAAACAACTTGGGATTCCTTGGATAAATTCCATGGATTCTTGGTTAGGGGATATATCACCCCATAAATATATTGATATTTTTCCTTTACTGATATGGGTGTTGGTGGTTGCGCCAACTTACCTTTTTAAATTCCATTGGGCCATTATCCAATTTATTTCAGTTTTATCCAGAAACTATGCTTTTATCTCATGTATACCATGGTGGATCAAGCCATGGGTTTTTATTGGATGAATTATAGGGTGTGTTAAGAAAATATTTATTATCTCATGTGTGTTGCAGTCATACATTAGCCTTGTTGATTATCTATTGAATTTTATAGTGATTAAGACCCTCTATGAAATTATATGTTTACATGATTCTATAATGAGAACAGAGAAACCTAATCATTGGATGAAGCATGTACGACTAATAATGGGCGACACTATAAAACCAAATGTCTGAAAGTGTTTTAATAATTTATTCTTAGTAGTGGAATTATTTATCTAATCTTCTCACATGAACATACACTTCATTTTTTGATTCTGTTCGGGTTGAATTTTGTTCCAAATTTGTTTTTACATAGACCTTTCTTAATAGGACATAACATTTTGGTACACAATATGACCACTCATTGATTGTAAGCATAGGATGGTTTTACACCCAATACACAATCATTTATATAGAGAGCTCAGAAAAAGTTAGAATACTTTGATGAGGTTAGTCTTATGGTGTGTTGGAAAATTCCCACATGTTATTTATTTATTTATTTTCAAACAAATGAGATAATCCATATTAAGATCAATTAAATTATGATTTTATGTATAATTACCTTTATTTAAAACATGATTCATTAATTTGTTATTGTATGATCTATTTATTGTTTTTGGATGTTGTTAGTTATTTATTTTGATCATTAAACTCATATATTGAGGTCTAGTGTCAAAATTGTTACACTAAGAGCCCTAATAATGGTATGGAAGATATATCATATGGGACGGTATATAAGATCAACAATCTATAGATCCAGTAACTATTTTGGGTGTCTAGGTTTGGAAATGACTAAGAGGCATCAGATAAACACATTTTCTCAAACTTGTTGTTTTGAGATATAACGAACATTTGATGTAAGAACATGTCCAAGAATGTGTTGGATTTCAGGATGGTTCATCATGAACAAATTTTCAGAAAATAATTATAGTTTAATATGTTAATATTATTGTTGTTCCTTATCTTCACTACAACATTAATATGATTTCACCTCATATGATTAGACTAGAATATGATTTTTATATATATTTATATTTTTTCTCCATTTAGATAATAATTAATAGAGGTATTTCATGCTTATTTTATCGAAATAAAGGATTAACCTAACATGATATATGTTTTATGATGTATTTTTTGAGGAAACATTTCAGCCATATTTTGTTTCAATTACATCGTATAGAATTTTTCACAATATAAATTTATTTTTAAATTTTTCTATGTTTTCTATTTATTTTCATTTTTCTAATGGAAGGACATGTTGATCAATGGTGTGATTCTCACAAATATGGATGTAAGATTCCCTCAGTGTATGAGATTTTTAGAGACACTTTATGGGATTTTATTAGAATTTAATACTTTATAGATGGACCATAGAGGTTCATATTTAACACTTGGTGCCTTTATACTAGTTATAGGTTCAATTATATAAACATTCATAAAAAGTATCTATTATGTTTTTTTTACATTTATGGCTTAGTGGTAATATACTAAACCATGCTTTCTGACATTGGTATGATGCATAAAATTAATCATAGGATGGTGTTTATATTACATATATATATATATATATATCATATATTAATGTGACATAAACCCAATGAAGTAGTCTATTTTTTTAATCTTTGAAAGGATGGGTGTACTAAGATTGGGATTTGATTTTGGAATTTTATTTCCACATTGTACCACTGAGATACCTTTGATGGTTATATTTTCATGTGATTGTAGGGTTATAACATTTATATGGTTGGGGAAGGCAATCTGTTTGTTGTGATTTATGTGATAACCCTAAGATGGGTGTTGGTCAATGAGTGGCATGGTGATTTGAGAAATTAGAGTGGAAAATTCCCATGTGATTAATTTCATATTATATCTTGGTTTTGACAAACATGAGAGGACACAATGAAACATTTGACGTGACTCAAGATTTTTATGAGTCAAATAGCTATGGATTGTGAGTGAAAATCAAAAGAGGGGTTGGAAGATGTTTTGTGGACATTGAAGATTGAAATCATGGTTCAATGGTGTGTTCATCAATCCAATTCATGGGAGATGTTATCAGATATATTTTTTTAATGGTTATGCCTCGATAGATATACAATAGTGGATGGGTTGGATAGGTGGATGTGAATTGGACTAGGCATGAGAATAACAAAAAAAATTTACATCCTTAAGGGTTTGAGGAATGGGATGAGAGAGCCCTTGCCTATTTTATATGTGAATTAATATATGATTCATTCCTATAAATACCTAAATTTATGGAGAAAACATCAAGATTCTAGAGCCTAGTGTAATCATAATGTGGTTTTCATGGAATGGTTGAATGATAATCTATTTTTCTTGATGATGTTAGGAGAGTTCATGGGATCACATTATGGATTGTGGAACATTGTCATGGTGGTGGGTGGATACATTGTATATGTTTACATACTAGTTATGAATAATTCTAAATAAAAGTGTTGAGGGTTCTCTACATAGATGGAACATTCATGAAGCATGCATGGTCATTGGTTTTGGCATGTGAACCTATTTTGGTTGATGTATGACTCATGGGATTATGGGTTGGGTCTTGGGATTAGGTGGTATGGATGTAAGAACCCTTTTCAATTTTTGAGGAGTTCTAGTCGAATGGTGGATAATAACCACCAAGTATTCTTGGACGGTCACTCTCACTCAAGGGGGTGGTCCTGCATGGTCATTTGGGGGAGAGTTTCTATGTGTAATATCATATAAATTCTGATGATGGGTGGGGGTAATTTGGATTGAGGATTACAGGATGGGCCTTTTGCGAATATTTTTTAAAACAACTAATGTATTTAATGATCCTAGGTGATAAATTAGTAATTTCCATATATTAATTTATAGTTTAGGACTACCCATGATAGATTTCGGTCATACATGGAATTTTGTGACTTGCATTGTTCATGAGATAGTTATTGGAATCTTGGCATGTGGTATTTGTATAAGAATGATGTTGTTAACAAACTGAGGGATGTAACCATGAGTCGAAGGAATATGTTATAATAGATAACCGAATTTTAGCTTCATGGTATCGTTAGGTGATGATATAATGGATGAGTATAAAAATAGAGGAGAAACCTAAATGTATTCTTGAGGGGTTCTTCGTAAGTGTCAGTGCTCAAGTATTTTCATTAGAGTGACAAGATGTAGTGGAGTAGTCCACTGTAAATTTGGAATTTTTACCCTCATCCATGATGCAATTCACTACATTTTGCAGATAATGTTATCATGATCTATTAATGCATTGTAATTGATGCTTCCTGTTGGAGCTCCTATGTGAGGGGGTGATGTTGTCATGAAATTTTGATTAGTAATAGATAGATTTTGGTATATGGTTATCATGAATTTTATTTACCAGAGTTATAATCAATTTATTCTAAATAAGTTCCATATCGTGCCCTAGTGTATAAACCTCATGATGGACGATTCACCGATGCAATGAGAACACTTCTTCAATGGTTGATCTGGAATTAAGATGTATGTGTTTGAGGAATTGGATTTCTCTAATTCAAAGAGTAATGTCATATATGAAATTATGTAGTGAAATTTGATTTATATGGTTACATAACCATGATCGAAAAGAATTTTATAATATTTTAGTGTTAGCCATTTAAAAAGTGAATTAGTGATCTTGGGGAATCTTGATGCATATTTGGTTTCTATAGGATCAAACTATTGGATTACAATAATAATTGGGTTTATATTTTAGTGTATATGTTTAGCGATCATGTAATTACACTAGGGTTAGCGATACATTTTCGGTTAATTGATCATAAATTGATACTAGAAGTATATTATTTTGTATACATTTCATTTAAAAGAGGAATGATTGGGGATTTTATCTATGATATGATGTAATGGGATTGGAACCACATTAAGTATATCATTTTTGAAATTATATATATGTTTTATGGATTAGTAACCAATTTTTTAGAAGAACATGCACGATCAGATTTATTATATGTATAGGAGACATTAATCTATTTTAGTTGGTAATCAAGAAAATATATATATATATGTACCAATGATTCAACAGAGGTCTTTATGTGTTGGGTGTAGTGAGTTATTAAGAAAACTTAGCAGGTTAGTGGGCCCCATGAAATTAATTTCATCTTGATATTTCTATTGTAGGGGAGAACTATGAATTAGAAATTTTCCCTTTTGATTGAAGGATTACTATGGGGATCTGATGATACACGTAATTATGTGGTTGATGACATTATCAGTTGATCAAAATATGAAATAATTCCGTGTAGAAACATCTTAGTGTTTCAATGGTTAATATTAATGATCTCTCATGTTTTATAGAATTCATAGAATTATGTTGGAAATAATGTTATTGAATCATGTTCCTCATTCCAGAGTGGGATATGAAAAGTTGATCGGGAATTGATAAATTATATAGGATAGGATTTATAATTGATTACATGATGGGAAATTTTGGTAACTAGATGTCTTATTAGTTGATATTATAAAACTATGTGTCCATTTTAGTTATTTTCAAAAAAATAATGATGGATAGAAATTTTATTCCACATGTTTAGTTATTAGGTTTTGAACCATAATTCAGATTAAAAATTAGAGTGTTTGACCATCTAGAAGTTATGTTCTTAGACATAGAATGTTGCTTGAGATATGTATTTATATATCATGATAGAAATTTGGAATGGTTATGGTTTTCAGGATATTATATTAACCCCCAGCAAACTGGTGGGATCCCATCGGCTTAATGTTGGGATTGGTAGTATCCTAACCACCTAGATGGCTCCTCAACTGGATGGTTATCACATTCCACCTATATAATAGTTTTTTTATCAAGGAATATGTTGTTAATTAACCAAATAACCTCTCTCAAGTATGAAGGGGAAGGCCCCTTAGGATAGAGCTATATTTGTCAACACCTCCTCTTATCTTCCTCCCATTTTGACCCTTTTGATTACGTATTCTTTATAGATATTTTGTGGTGATGTAGTTGAGTAGGGTCCTCTATTATATTTCTTATATCGGAAAATTAATACAGATATTAAGTTTGTTTTCTTAAATTAGGGTTATTGAGATGATTACGTAAAATTATGGTGGAATTGTCTAATTTACATAGGGATTTTTTCCAACCTATGTAGAGGATATAACATGATGGAATCATTGAATAGTTGACAATCTATTTTAAAAAGTTATATCATTATTTGAAAAAATTATTGGTTTTATTTAAAATTATATTAATTCACAATGTAAATGTGATGTGAATATTATTTTGTTTTTGATGGATGTGGTTGGGGGTGTGTGGTGGTACATCTTGGTGTGGGTAGTTTTTTCTTGTGGGTAACAAGGTCATTCATTGAGTTATCATAAAATTAAGCTTATGTTGATTTAAAATAAAATAAAATAATTATTTATTAATTTATCATGGATAAATAATTATTCAACGTTATAATTTATTAATGATTCTAGAAGATTGAGTTAGGGTAATTTATTGAGGGGAAGAGACCATATGAACTTGGGAAAGACCATGTAGTAAAAGATATGATGTGTTTGAAATGGAAGTGGATTATATAAAAGGTAGGTCAGACCATGTTGTTTAGATAAGGTTTAGGAATTTATTTTTATGGAAAGTGATATTCCATTCATATAAACACTGAAATTTTTCTATTTTAAAAAAATTATAATCTCTAATAAAATGAATTCATTTATTTCAATGAAAAATGACTTGAAGGAAACATTATACATTTTTTTAATGGATGAATTCCTTAGTGGATGAGGTTTTATATTTGATAATGACTAGAATGTTCGTTATGATATTAAATTAATATAGGATGGAAATTAATTAATGTAATTAGAGAGTGTTATTGAGAGGACCTTGGACTTGGTTCCCTAGTGATTTTATATTCATCTTGGGGTTTTGAAAGATTATATACTGCCAAAATTTTGTGTGACATTATAACTCAATATTGGAAAAGGTGAAACATGTAAAGGTCTTCCAAATTATAAAATTATTGGTGAAACTGCAAGGATTTTTTAAACCTAATTGATCATCTTATTCCAATGATTTTAAATAGACTAGAAGAACCTAGTTAGTGTTCTGCATCTTAGTTGTGACTTAGTGAACATTGGATGGTGACCTATTAGTGTTGAACATATAGATGGGAAGTATAAGGGAGATGTGTATTCAGAGTTTGGATTTACCGTTTATATAAATAAAATGGTAAATCAAAATATAATCAATAAATTTATTTGGTAAATTGTTGTGAAGTGGTTATAATTAATTGGAATTTACAACAAGATGTATTTCAATGAGGATCTAGGGAAGGTGGATTCCCCTAGGAACTCATTTATTAATATTACATTGTTCATAGATAAAAAATTACTCGAAGTTCTTGTATTATTTTTAATTAAATGTTTATGATATATTAATCTTCTACGGTTTATATAAACATCAGTGTTTTTTGTTGAATTAATGTGGGGTCATCTACTGGGGAGGATTTGGATCCCATAAAAAGAGGTATGATACCCATATTAATGGATAATTAATCGCACTATATGTGTGAAAAAAGTTAGTACCGTATATGGGATATGGCCCACTAGTACTATAGAAATTTGTCTTAGTGATGGAGGATGTACCTACTATTTCCTTATACTTGTAGTTAGGGTATTTAACCCCCCACTTTGATTATGTTACCATTGTTACACAACATGGATCCATAGGTTTCGGAAGCATCCCACCAAACCTATTGGGATGTCATAAACATTTTCTATAGATTCACTTGTAAGGGTTGCAACCCACCATATAGATTTCGATTCTATAGAATGACCTGTTTCAATGTTGTCAATTGAGAAAATAAATTAGGGTGGGTTAGCCATTATGTTTTTACTTGAAGTAGAAAAGTTTGAGTCAGACCATGTGGTTTTTTTCTCAAATATTCTGTGGTGAGTCAGTGTAGCATCATGTTTCTTTTGACAAGAAAAAAAATCCAAAGGAACATTATTTTTTTCCTTTAGTGTAAAGTCTATTTAGGAAAAAAAATATTTATAATTGAGTTCTGGGAGCTGGAAAAATTCATTATGTTTTTAGATGTGGTTCAACAACTGAGGGGTACCTCAGGTTTCCGGTTGAGTTTTGGGGTTTTCATTCCCCAAAAACCCCAAAATTGGTGAAATCTTTTAGAGTCGAATTTTTTTTCTAATACAGTGTGGCCCCTAGGAAAAACTGTACAGCCTAATCTAGAGTAGCAGGATGTTCCTCATGGGTTGGGAAAACAATGACAAAGGAGCCACATGACCATGTAACCAACTTATTTCTTTTATAATGTATTTTTTCATAGATTGTGCATGGTCAAAAAAATTATGAACCTCAATCATGTGGGGTTCCTCATTGGTTAGTGATTTACTAAATGATTGGTGGATGATTTGGTCAACCATTTAGCCAAAACGTGTTCCCTATCCCGTTTGGGTAAAATAATTATTATACCCTTAATGTTTTTGAATTTCACCCCTCATTTTTCTTTTCTTCACTCCCATGTTCAAGCTCCCCACCACTTATTGTTCGATCCTTCTTCAAAGAAAAACCATTGGTTATATCTATCATTCTCATCTAAAGTAAAAAATAAATAACAATATTTGTCTATAGATTCAACTAGATAATCTCACAGTTCCTATTTAATTCAATAATTATTTATAATCCCTCTCACTACACTATTCTAGTGTAATCTCATTTTCCCAGTTTTTAGGGTGGATGTACATTTCATATATTTTTATAAAACTAGATGAAATAAGGCCTCAATATTGGATGAGTAGGTTATCAAAAGAATGAGTTCATGGGAGTATATATTTTTTCAATTTTATTCACTTTTATGAAAAATATTTCATGTACCAAACACTGAACATATTCGGTGTCAATACTAAATAATTTATTGGATGAAAATAAATGCCTTAGACCCCCTTAGTATTGTTGTAGGTTATAAGCCCAAAAAAACCATCCATTTATGTTGGTTCTCTATAGCCACTTCTTCTAATTGATGAATATCATTATTTGAGCTACCTCTTTGGGTGTGTTTTTATTCATTTTGTAAATGATGATGCACATTTTTCAAGACCACAATTGTAGTGGGCATATCTATTCCATGTGATGAATTTGAATAGTTCAAACTAATCTAAATGATTTTTTGATAACAATGTAAATTTTTATAGTAAAACCCCTCTATTGATGTGTGCAATCTTTTAAACAAAAAATTCTAAATTTATTGGTTCATTTCTTTTAATAAGTGACATGTTTAGTGTATAGACCATACTACCTGTAATTTAAAAGGTTAATAGGTTTTTCCCACACATTGGTATGAGTAAGATGTGATGTGGAATGTATATATATAAATGTCTCATCCTAATTTCAGTTTATCTATGATTAAAGCATGCCTATATATGTGTCGTCTTAATGTTTTAAATTAACTTGGAAGGAATGTAAATTATATGCCTCTAGGAACACCCAGATTCCTCCTTACTAAATGTCGAGGATGGTATGTTGAGTTTATGAGGATTAATACATCGGGGGAGATACCTTCTATATCTTGGATGAGATCACTGTGTGTGTCTTTTACCTCTAAATAATTGACCTCCGTTCCAAGGGGGAGAACCTATGGATTTTATTAGTGGAAAAATTGTTTTCACCATGCCACAAGTGACACTCAAACCCATTTCATGATATATAATCGATGAAATCATTGGGAAATTGTTATAATTACATCTAGAGTTACACGTGGAATTATTTATATGGTTTCCCATGGACGAGATCATTTCAACTTTGGTATTGTGATAATTTTTGAGTGAGTAACTCAGGTTCCATTATAAGTTTCACCTTGTTTTGGAAAAAGATTAAATTTTAATAACTTTTATAGATACCGCTATAATTTGATTAAAATATGAGAAGTAATTAAATAAAAAGGGCAAGTCCCTTAGGCCAACCTACATTTCTGGCATCGATATGTTTAGCTATGTGGATTATGATGAACAATTTTATTTTTACCCCATTCATATAGGTTTCATATGGTTAAAAGTTATATGTACGTGGTAGAACAATGAATTTTCAGGATAGGTGTTCTTGATGAACTTGTACCTCACTTGGTATTTATTTATTTATATTTCATTGTAGATACCTATTTTATTTTATGATAAATGATTATATAATTAAAAAAATATTTATTTTTCTTTAGACTCCATTGGTGGTGGCCTAATGAGTATATCATACACCATGTATGAATCACCATTGAATTGGGGTGCCTAGACAAACCTCCTTAGTTTTAGGATCAGGATCCCTGGTTATTCACTTATGTTGTCCTGCTTGTACCTTGGAGTTAGGAGCACATGACCAAGCTAGTACATGGGATTCTTATATAGATAGTTTTTATTATTTTAATATTTATTTATTTCATTTTTCCTCTAATATTAGTTCTTTTTTACATTTTTTGTATCATCATCTCACATGAATTCATGGTTAGTTATATATTTTCATTGGACATATTTATTTATTATTTTTTTCAACTTTAACTATTTTTTCTATTATAGTTCTTCTTCCACTATTTTATTTTGATTTATACCAGATATAGAATTATGATACATTGATATCAAGGGTATAGTCTCCCCAATATACCACCATTAGACCCTTCCTACTAGTCGGAATCCTCTGGTGTATATGGAGGAAAACATGAGGTCATTGGTGACTGGTCTAGCTACTAGTTTAGTGGTCAGTCATGACAAAATTTTTTATAGAGGTTTCAATGTCCTTTTTTATATGGTATTACTATTTTAGGTTGGCCAAAAATAGACTAGGAATGTGTAGGTGGTTATTAAATAGTCAAACTTGGGAGGGATCAACCACCATATGGGGAAATTCCTTAGTGGTGAGAGATGGGACTACTATTCATAATGTTTATTATTATAGTAGATTTTTATTTCACAATTGATTGATTGGATTACAATCATTTATTTGTTGATTTATGAGATTAATAGAATTTTCCTTGTCCATATGTACCAAGGTAAAGATTTATATGAATCGGTTTATGCATATAGGGATTCACATTCCATCTAGATTACTTCATTAGGTTGATTGAAACTTTTTAATGTGCCTTGCATGTTTTAATAGAATATCTACTATATTCCATGTTATCAATTTCAATATTATTATGGTTTTTAATTATATATGTATTTTATTATCATTCTTACGTAGATTATATTTTCATTCCTTTTTTATATTCAATGCTTGATTGTTCTTGGCTAATTTAGTTGTTTTCCATTATTGTTTTACATGTTTTTTTAATTTTGGCATGCTTGGAAATAATTTTTTCTTTTACGTGTTCTTATAATTTTAGGTAATGTATTTGTGAGATGTCTTAAATTTCAATTATCCTGTAATTTTTTTATATGTGTTCAAACATCCGATTTGTAATTAAATTGGATTCAATATGATAATTTTAGTGTGTATGGGAGACATAAATATTGTGAACTGATGACCCAAATAATAAACCTATTATTGATGTGATTTATATACATAAATGATTCTGTATAAATGATTGAGTTGTTAAATTCCTCTATTTCATATGTAAATTTGTTTTGGTTAAATGGGATCTGACATCTAATTAGTAAATTTTATGGAAAATTTATGAATTTTATCATGGTGAATCATATAAAAAACCATTGTGCACACACATGATATAATTGTTGTCTTTAATATAATATTTAAGTGGTTAAATTATATTTTATTATTAGATAAAAGTATTTGCAGTTAGATCCGACCTTCCCATGACTTGTAAAATTTACGGACACCATATACATTTAGGGTGGAAAACAATAAAAAATTAACCATCTATTATGAGTATCCTATATAGAAACTATTGTATGTAAATGTTTTTCAATTTTTATCTTAATTTTTTTCTTCTTTATTATGTATTGTAACTATTTTTTGGGTATAATGACATATAAATTTAAACTATAAAATTCACAACTGGACCGAAGTAGGTTTGTTGGGGAAAGTCACTCATTTAATGAACCATTTATTGTGTTCATAATAATAAATTATTTATAATTTTTGGTTTCCTGAAGACCCTTGATAATTAAATGAATGTAAAATAAATAACATTCTAAAAAGTATGCTTAATATAACATTCATATGTGCCATAATTTTTTTTTAAAAAATTAGTGCAACGTTCCTGCCTTTCTTAATGGATGTCTATTTTATATAAAATATAATTCAAGACATATTAAATGAATTAAAAGTGTTCGGTTTAGGGACTAAATGGAACTGTAAGATTTTTTATATTAGTTGTAACCATTGTGCTTGTGTAGTGTAAATACTTGATTTTTTCCCTTAATTTCCCCCATGAGATTGATTGCGAGCATTTTACATAGGCTTGTTTCTTTATATCTATGAATGTAAATGATATGGACTTAAGAATAATGATAATTCATTGGCATAAAATCTTTTGGGTCAATGATATCTATTTTGTTAAGGGTCCAACTATTTATATGTTTCACCATCAGATCCTAGAACTATTGTATATTATCTTTGAGAAGTTTCTATTATGTGGTACTGTTTGGGTGCCATGTCCATTCGGACTCTAAATTTGAAAAATAACACCTTTATTTGATCAGGTGGTCATTTTATGATTTGAACCTTGTTTTCAGCATGAGAAGCATGTAATGAATGGTTTTTGAAGGTCAAATAGTCTATAAGAATTGTCACCATCTTAGTATGTTGTGTGACCCTACCTTTCTTCCTCTTCAATGATGGATGACTCAATACGTCATAAGACTGGTTAATAATCATAGGGCGTTATATAGATTAGGATTGAACCTTTACGGGCTATCTAATACTCAAATTAATATGGCTTCTAAGACTATTAATTTTATTATGGATGTGTCATTTGATTATGAAATCTCAAGGTAGAATGCATCAATATATGTGGTACTCATTATCTTATTAAATCATGTAATAAATCTTTTTAATGCTATGTTACTCGTTCAATCCTTAAGCTATTAATATTGGAACAATATTCGACTCTAGAGTAATGTAACATTTGTTTTATCAAGGACCTAGACTTGTCCTAATGTTTGGGGTGATGTTTCTAAGTGGATCATGTGTTAGACATGTTGGTCATTCATTTTGGATTTCATGCCTAATGTTATAGTGCACAGAGATGTAAAACATGTGTCGATTCACATGTATGTCTAACGTGAGTCTATTATATCATATTTCAGTGGGATTTTGTTGCATTAATTTCAATTTATCAATGTTTACATCATTTCGGCCACCTATAGGGCTCACAGTCATTCGTCAATGGAGTGAAAGCCATCGGGTGGATTTTCATTCTTATTAAATCTGATGATAAGGAAAATCCTAAGATGGGTTGCATCATGTCGACTCTGGTTAAATGTTCACTTCTAGATATATAGAAGAAAAAATAAATGTCCAATTCCAAATGGTTAGTCATCCTTAATTTTTGTTGGATCAAGTGAGTTTCAAACTGCATTGATGCTAGTGAAGGAGGAAGATGATAAATTATCAGGTGTGTAAAGCCCTGAAGCTGAACATCTGGATGGAGTAATAAAACATTTGATGATTTTTTATAAATGATAACAAAAAATATATATATAGTACTTTATACAGTTGAGGACCTTTTCTAGTCTGGGTTCTGGAGGATTAGAAAAACCATAGAAAAACATTTACAACACAAAACATTTGAATTTATTTAATTCCTTATTCTCTATATTCTTATTGGAACTTGACCTCTACTTGGTATATGTAGCTCCCTGTGGATATACATCAAAAGGG
This sequence comes from Viscum album, assembly GCA_963277665.1. Lineage (NCBI taxonomy): Eukaryota > Viridiplantae > Streptophyta > Magnoliopsida > Santalales > Viscaceae > Viscum > Viscum album. The sequence continues at coordinate 1,002,921,027 of OY728135.1, forward strand.
GTGAGATAAAATCCTAATAAGAGGATAGATAATAACAATTTTATAATGGGTGAGCATAACCATAACACATGAAAATGATCATGAATACGAGAGGAATCATTAATAACAGACTTGATATGTGGAAATGCATAAAGATGAAACATCATGTATTAGTGGTTAACTACCACACATAACTATAAATAAATAAAGAAACGTGTTCACACATAATTTCACAATAACTATTCATATTAACCACTTTACCCAATGCATAAGAGCGTTGTATAATTCCAGGCACACCCGTCACATGATAACATTATCATTTATCATGCATGCCAAAATGAAAATATAAAATAACTGACCAAAAATAACCAATGGAAGTAAATGGTCTTCAACTCATAATAACACATTCATAAACATTGGGTTCTCCAAATTATGTGGGAATAACATACTTCATACAATAACCATCAACCTTGGGTGAGAAGTAGAATGCGTGTTTTTGAAAGAAGAGTTCATTTGGAAAACATTTTAAAAAAAATAAAATTCTATAGAAAACCTACATATCCCAAAAAAGGTAATATAATGATGAAAAAATTATTTTTAAGGAGTAACCATAACAAAAATGGAGTGAAAGAGGGAGAACTCAAAGAATGAAAGTTGGGTTCGAGATTTTCCCCTTACCTTGTATTTGAACGTTTTCTACACATTAATGTCCAATATAACCACATTAGATTCATTAATTGACAATTAAAATCCTTTTTTATAAGAATATGGCCCATTATGGTTTCATTAAGTAATTTTATGGGCCTTGGGATGAGTTATTCTGTATAAAAACAGTGTTCGGGGATGTTCATTTTTATGGTTTTCTTGAGCGATTCTCATGTATTCATAAATGGAAGTCCATGTACAACATGGGTAAAAATAAAGAACTAATATTTCACATTGTTAATAATATTATAGAAGTTTAAAAGATTTTATAATGTATCCTATTATATACCATGTAGAAGAATCATTAGATTTGAATTAAATGATGATAGTTGGGTAAATTTTGAACATTTTTTTCAACCACATAAAACTTGTTTTGTTTAATCATTTAGTAATATGTACCTAAATTTTCACCAAAACATGAAATAGGATATTACAGATATAATATAATCTAGTTAAACTATAAAAATGGTATCATGAACAGATCTGAAACAATTAAAGGGAATTGAAATCATGTATTTCTTGAAGGAAATCTATAAACACCTCACAAACAATGTTTTCTTTTACAAAATTAAAGAAACATGAGAATGTGGTTAGTTGGTATATTATACCACCAGTATTATAACATTCCGGTATATGTAAAATATTTGTGTTACCATAACATTTGGATGAGATATGTGGTGAGAGAATAAGAAAACAAACATTAAATTGATTGGAAATTAAAGGAAAAGAGGGAGAGAAATTACCTTTTGAATCTTCTTCTTGAGATTCGCCTTAAGGGACCTAGGCTTGGACTTTTGATGAGATCAGAAGATCTTGGAAGTTTGGGAGGGGATATAGAATACTCTTGAGAAGATTTTATATAAGGATTGAAGCATGATAAGGGTGAGGAAATGAGGGTGTGTAGGGTGGTATTTATAAGGGATGGGAGAGGAAATATCTTAATATAAATTTTATTAATTTATTATTTAACCACCAGATAAGGAATAGTGACTCTTCCATGACCAATAATAGTAAATTGGGAATTTGAGTTAGGTATTTGGGTACTTACATCACCTGTGAATTCAGGAATTGTGGGTTTAAATTATAATGTGTTTATGCTGTAAATTAATGTTTTGACTATTCAAAAAAATTCACGTATTTCAAAAAAATCCCAAAAATTCACCCAAACAATTTTTCGACACGTAGAATCCTAAAATGAATTATTTTTTAAAAAATATTTATCTAAATATGATAAACATAATTTTCAATTAAAATCATAATTAACATGAAAAATACATTTTTTTTAAATTAAAACTAATTTTACAATGCTTTCAAAAATTAAATAAAGTCTTATTAAATTATATTACATCTAGATGAAATAGATTTTTCAATTTATGAAATCATTTTAAGAAAATACTTTTTCTTTTAGATTAATTAATTAATTACAATTAATTATTAATGAATTAAAAAAATTCCAATAATTTTAATATAGGAAAGTTGACACATATAAGATGCCTAATTTTTTTAATTATTCATAGGTAAGGTTACTATTATTTTTTATGTTATACTATTCATAATGGTTATATTACTATTAATAAGGGTAGATTACTATTCACCAAATATTATGTTTTTTTTATCAGACTCCAAACATTTTACTGATCACAACCGTGTATGTCAAATTTTTGAATTTCAAAACATAGAAGTGGATAAATTAGGTTTATCAATATGGATATAAATTTCACATAGTAATCAGTAGTTCATTTAAGAACATAGTGTATCCTATTAAAATCATGGGATGTGACATTCTCCCCCCTTTAAATGAATTTTCCCTCGCAATTCCATCATTGTATATATAATTATGAATTTCTATATTGATAATTAAGAGAAGCTATTTTCTTATGTGTCCCTTATTAACCATAAGATTAAATTTAAATTTTAAAATGACAACGTGTAATCTCTAAAGATGTCTAAACCATTCCTCTGATAACAATTGTAATGCCGTGAACCTGAACTTATAGATTAAGAACTAAAACATGCTATATATTTTTCATATGAAGGATAGTAAAAAAATACACAGTACTTTATATAGTTGAGGACTTTTTTGGTCTAGATTCTGGAGGATTTTACAAACCATACATAAAATTTTACAGTATAGAAATTTTACATTTATTTAATTCCTTCTTCTGTAGATTGTTATTAGAACATGACCTCTCCTTAGAACATGTAGCCTCCTAAAGATATAAATTAAATGGGGTGAGGTAAAAGACCAGTAAGAAAAAAATTAGGAAATTATAACACTAGGTGAGCATAACCAAAATATAATAAAAGGATCATGAACATGAGATGAATCATTAATAAAATACATGAAATGTGGCAGTGCATAAAAATGAATCATCATGTCTTAGTGGTTAACTACCACACATAATTGTGAACTAGGATATAATATTTTTCACACATAATATCACATTAACTCGTGAGATTCATCACTTGACCAAATGAACTGGAGCACTGTATAATTCTGAGCACCCTGGTAACATTGAATCTTTCATATTGCGCTATAAAATTCTGGGCGCACCCATCACATCATAACATTATCATTTATCATGCATTCCATAATGAACATATATCAGAAATGAAAAAATAACCCATGGAAAGGAATGGGTTTCATATCATATGAACACATTCATAAACATTGGGCTCCCAAAAGTAAGTGGGAATGACATACTTGATATGATAACCATTAACCTTCAGTGAGAAGTAAAAGGTGTGTTTTTGAAAAAAGATTTCTTTTGGAAAACTGTTGTTTGAAAGAAAATTGAATAAAAACATTAATATCTCAGAAATGTTATGATAATTATGAAAAAATGATTTTTAATGAGCGAGCATACCAAAAATGGAGTGAAAGAGGGGGAACTTGATGAGAGAAAGTTTGGTCGAGATTTTCATCTTACCTTGTATCCGAATGATTTATTAACATTAATGTACTGTATAACCAAATTAGATTCATTAATTTACATTTAAAGATCATTGTTCACATGAATGTGGTTCATTTTGGATTCATTAAGTTATTTTATGGGCCTTTGGATGAGTTATAGTGTATAAAACATTGTTCGGGAATGTTCATTTTTATGCTTTTCTTTAGAGTTTCACATGTATTCACAAATAGATGTTCATGTTGAACATTGTTGAACATACAAAATAGAAAATTCAGGTTATTAATGATATTACATAGACATACATGATCTTATAATGAATCATATTATATACCATGTGGATGAATGATTAGAAAATAATTGAATGATTATTGTGTGGGTTAATTTGGGAGATTGTTTGACCACAACAATATTGTTTTGTTAAATCATTTTGTAATATGTGCCTAAGTTAGTTGCAAGACATGAAATAGGATATAATATATATAATATAATTTTTTTCAACCATAATAATTGATTCATGACCAGATATGAAATCTTTATAGGAAATTGAAAACATGTCCTTCTTGAAGGTGATATATTATCACCTCAAGAACAACGTTTTCTTTTATAAAATAAAAGGAAGATGAGAAGGGGGTTAGATGGTATAATATCCTATTAGTATCATAATATTACAGTATATGTATTTTACTAGTGTTACAATACCATTTAGATGAAGGTATGTGGGAATATAATAAGAAAATAACTGTAAATTAAAAAGAAAATTAAAGGAAAATATAGAGAGCAATTAACTCTTGAATCCTCCTCTTGAGATCCTCCTTAAGGGACCTAGGATTGATTTTTTTGAGACCAGAAGCTCTTTGATGTAGGGTAGGGGATAGGTAATATTCTTGGGTGGAGTTTTTACAATTCTTGAAGCTTTAGAGGTGTGAGGAAATGGGGGTGTGAAGGCTGGTATTTATAGTGGAGGGGAGAAGGGATTTCTCAATATAAAATTCATTATTTTATTATTTCGCCACAAGACAAAGAATAGTGAGTCTTTGATGACCAAGAATAGTAAAGAGGGAATGTGAGTTCTAGAATTGGGTTCTAACATCACATGTGATATAATGAATAGTGGGTATAAATGATAATTTATTTATACGGTTAATTATTGTATTTTACTAATCATAAAAAATTCAAGTATTTCAGAAAAAACCCAAAAATTCACCCCAACCATTTTTCAACATGTAGAATCAAAAGAAGAAGTCCATTTTTTCTAAAATAATTTTCTAAATATTATTAATTTAATTTTTAATTAAAATTAAAATTTATCTGAAAAATAAAGTTTTTAAAATCAAAACTGATTTTATAATGCATTCATAAGTTACGTAAGGTCTCAAAAAATTATTTAAAATCTAGTGGACAAAGATGTGTTAATTTATAAACACAATTTGAGAAAATAATTTTTCTATTAGATTAATTATATAATTATAATTAATCAGTTATGACCTAAAAATTTACCAAAACTTTTACTGTGGTCAAATTTTCACTTATTGATTCTTGCTTTTGTTCAGTTATTCATGGGTATGGTTACTTTTATTTTGGATGGTTAACTATTCATATGGGTCATATTACAATTCAAAAGGGAAGGTTACTATTTTTAACGGTAGGTTAAAATTCACTAAAAATTATGTTTTTCTTATCGGATTCCAAACATCTTACTAATCACAACAGTTTATGAGAGATTTTCGAAATTCATAACATATAAGTGTAAAAATTATGTTTAATATCTTGTATATAAATTTCACATAGAATTCAGTAGTTCATTTTAGTAAATAGAGATTTTTTTTAGAATCATGGTATGTAACAAGGTGGTTATGCACATTTTGAGGAAAATAAAAATCAGGGAAGAGACTTAATGGTTGTTCTTGAGTGATTACTATATGATTCATGTGTTATAGGTGTGTTGATTGGTTATTAGTGATTCACCAATAGGTGAATCCATGATTTCATTAAATGTATTAATTCCATGATGATTCTACTATTCTTCTTTCTATAGTTGGCAAGGTTGGTTCAACCCCATGAAAATCACTTTTCCATCATGGTAGTATGAGTGTATCTAGTTCCTTGTGGGATGTTTTCAAATCCTCTTAGTATACTCAAGGTTAAAATGGTAATCACTTCTCATATCTTTTCATTATCTTGGTTCACTGAGAGATTGTTGGTCTTATTCCACAATAATGATTTAATTGGACGTTGGGATTTTTTGGGTAATATCTATTAGAGAAAGATAATGAAGAATGGTTTTCCTTATAAGAATGGTAATTCCATAGTGATACCTTGCTCCCAATACAGGAAATCCATGGTTAGAATCATAGACACAAGCTATTTCCCTTTGTAACAATCACTAGGTGGATGCAACATTGGAATCCGTAAGTGTTCTTACTATGTAGATGTTTGGATTTTCACTATTGTTTCTATTGTAAATTTTATTTTATGTTTTCCTTATATGAAATCCTAGAATGCCTGCAGATGACTCCAAAGTTAGCCTGATTCTTCAGTCATGCTTATAAGGGGTGTTATAACCTTGGCGATCCAATGGTTCTAGTTTGAGGTATGTTTTAATTTTCATGCAGTGGAATGACAGCCTTATTGGGTGTTTTGATTAGATAAATCACCAAAACCCGGTTATATGATTCATTGATAATTCTAAAAGATGTATTGAGGTGCCCTCTCCTATGGGTCATATGTCTAGATTGTTAAATGCACTAAATGTCTATGTCGGGTGCCTCATGGTGGTTCGGTCAAGGATGGTTTGACTTGATACCGTTCTTTCTTATCATACGTAGTCAGTGATGAATTTTCAAGTGAAATGTTTTTGGGCTCTAGATATTGTTGTGTGTGTCGGCCAATAATTCTCATCATAGTTTTCTCTACTAGGCTTGTTTTTAGATTCATATTTAACCATTCATTAGTGTTAATAATAACGACAAGCTAATCATTAGAGTGTCAAGTTCATGTTTAAATCAAACATCTGATGGTAAAAATGTTGTGATTTGGAATTATCGTTAAAATACCCAAACCAATAATGGAGGAGCTAAAGGATTGGTGGTTTTAAAGTTGATGTCGTTTTCATGTCTCTAGTTCGATTTGTTTGAGTATTCTATGTCCCAATTATTTAGTTCATAAAACATGTGTTAGCTTATATTTCTAAGGACTATGTGTTGTATGTTAAAATGATTCTCATAGGTTTGTTGGGTGTTTGGAAATACAAAATGGTCATTTGATTGAGAATTCATTACACGAGTAGGTTGAGTGATGTTATCTTTTCCCCCCATGCCTTCTCCAAGAATAGATGTTTTAAAGACTGTAGATTATAGCATACCTTATTTTCTAAATGGATGAAAATCCAATGGAATCTGATTTTCTATAGTTTGGTGGATTTTTTTGTATACCAAGCATCAGAATGGAGTTATAAGAGCTTTAAAACATCAGTGTCTTGTTATTAGATGTGGTTTGAGGCCCCAGTGTTCCCCCAGGTGTCTCACTGAGTTTTCGAGGAGCGAGGCACTAAAAATCATAAAATTGGAGGGAATTGTAAGGGGAACTTGTTTTAATAAAACTATGAGTCCTTGAAGAAAAACTATGACGCCTAATCCAGAGTAGCAGGAAGTGGAACACTATTTGGAAAAACTGTGTGGAAGGAGCATTACTTAAATGTGACCAACTGCATGTAATGACCCATGTATTTATAGATAAATATTTATTAATAAGATATTAATTTTATGTAAAATGGTATGTTTTTACGAAAGTGTACTCAACATGCAATAATGGGTTTCACCTAAATCATACGTTTCACAACACATTGAGTTATTCCAAAATGTAACACAATAATAATATTATTATTTTAAATGGTTGTTAACAACTACCTCTTAGAATGGTGGGAATGAATAGAATCAACTGAGTTTTTAAATATGATTTACAAATGATTAAATGATGATTCAATTAATTACCAAATTTATTAGAAATGGATATAACCACAAATTGAATATAAAGGAATATTTTTTATGAAAACCAATTTAAAAGTGAATAATTATGCTAATAAAGTTAAATCACTTTTTATAGATTAATATTTAATTAAAATTATATGTTATATATTAAATTTACAATTTTATATTCCTCTTATATGTTTTCGAGATATGATATAATATCAAAATCATTTTTTCGGATAAAACAATTTATTTTTCTAAAAATGTGGTTTACCACCTTTTGAGGGATAACCCTTCTTAAATCAAGTTTTCTTTCAATTTTGTGTGTTATTTTTGAAAAATAAATATATACTTTATAATCGGTACACCAAAATTTACTTTGGATTAAATTCTGATATATTTATGATAACAATCATATTTTGATGAATAGTAAATATACGCTAAATTTTAATTGAAAGCATCTTTTTCATCGAGATAGTTTATATTGTTAATTCATATTATTTAATTATTTTAAAGTACAAATAGAATATATTTTTATCATTTAATATAATTTTGGTCATTGGAAGTAGTTTAACTTTAATATTGGGCATCAACACACGTCAATATTTTGATAGTTATTACTTCTTCAAAACCCACTTTTTGGTTTTGCCAACTAGAATTAATTTAAAATTAATTACAGAAACTTATGTTTTTTTAATTTGGAAAAATGGATTCAATATTTTCAATAAGAAGGATAAAATTTTAAAAATATATATCTTTTATTTTTGGACATTATAAATCATAACTTCAGTAATTATTTTATTTACTATTATAAAAGGGTAAATCTGTTAAATTGAGGTATCAAATTATATTATATTAATATTAAACAACCCTATACACTAGTAATAATACTATTTTATGATATATATACGACCCTGGAAATTATTGAGTCAATTTTGGGACCCCATGAGGCCCCATGGAAGTGAAAATAACATTTTAAAAGAATTAATTTAATGTAAAGATAAATAAAACATTAACATGTATCTTATAATAAAACAATCTATAAATGAGGTTATATAAGTTATATTGATGAAAATAAATATTCATTATAAATATAAAAATATTTCCAACATCATGATAATTTTTTAATAATTTTATGCATTAAATAATTATATTTAATTATAACACAATGATGATGCAATGATTGCATCATTAATAAAGGATTCAATTAAATGATATTATAAATGTTAAAATTGATGTCATTTTCTTTTTTTTAAGTCATACAAGAATTGTATGGATTATATTGACATATTAGTTTTGATTTAAAGCCTTTGGTTCAAATTAATAAGGTTGTTATGAATTTTTTAAAAAGTAATGTGTGAAAAGAGTCCAAAATGGACATACTTCATTACTTAAAATATATAATTGTTTATTAAATGATATTAAATTCAAAAAATATATAATATTGGGAAAAATGGTTAATATAAGTTCAAAAATTTCATAAATGACTTTTTTTGGGTTTATGGACATGATATAGTAATTATATTATCAATAATATATTAATAACATGATATCACTGTAAGATTAAAAATGTTAAAATAAGGGTTAAACCAAAACGATATGGATAAACAAATATTAAAAAAATGTCTAAAAATTATTGTATGATGTGTATGAAAACAAAAATCTTATTTTATTGGAACTAAAAGAGTTTTGGACCTTTTTTAATTTAATCGTAATTTATAATAAAATAATATATCTAGACTATCCTAAAATTCCCCTCCTCCCTCTTATAAAAGGAAATCACCTCTACCCACTTACTCACACCTCTCAAGCTTCTTGTCTCATCCAAATACTACTCATTGATGCTCCCAAAATCCATCCCTTCTTCCTAGAATCCTTAATTTGGGTATAAGGTAGTTCAAGAAAGCATTTGGCTCAAATCATAAGCGGTTACCCAGTTTAGAGGTAATGTCTTCTCTCAAGTTCATTTCTTTTATTTTTATTATCCACTCCCTATTATCTTATTATTAATTGATTAAATAACAAAAAAATTATCCTTAATATACTAGGATGTTTTTATGATAATGTTTTTAACTACACTTATACACACCTCCATCTAATGGATATGAACATATTGTTTCTGTGGACGGAAAACTACTACCTCACAAAATGATGACTGCTCAATTTTACGCTACCACCTCTCTTGGTAGAAATTATGTTGGGACTGTATTTATATATGATATATATTTTATTTATATTCATCTCTATGAAAATGAAATATTTATTTACATCCTACCTTTATGCTTTCCATAATATGTATATACGATAATTTCATTTGCGGAAGCGCGGACTACTACATCTCAAAGGGATAAGACTCGTTCATTACCTAAATAGAACATATAAATGATTGTGTTATTAATATTAAGTTACCTATATAACATAGATATTATACTATAATTATAATATACCTATGTATCATAATGTTTTCATTCCATTAATATGATGAAACGAAAGTACGCTTCATGCGTACGTACGGCCTACCGTCTCCATGAAAAGTGAAATTCATTTACTATCATCAAATGTTATGGACTATTGTACATAAATATATAATGGATATATATGAAATTTGAATCTTGAATAATATTCTCTATAAGATGAAATTTTGACTACAAGGACAACATACAGCAAAACAAGTTCATTATCGACTTATGTACCAACGAAACATCCAATATGAAAATAAATATTTATGTAATTTCTATAACATGGTAATAAGTGAGGTAAAAGTAATAATTAACTTGAAATTATTTCTAACTAAATGGAAATAAAAACAAATTGAATATAAAGGATTTGTTTTTATGAAAATCTATTTCAAAGAGAATATTTGTGTCTATAAAATCATATAACTCTTAATGGAGTTTTATATAATGAAAAATATATATTATAAGTTAAATTTAATGTTTAAAATTCATCTTATATGTTTTCTAGATTTGATATATTAAAAAAAATTTGTTTTTAAGATAAAAGATGTATTTTTCTAGAAATGCAGTTTTATAGCCTTTTTTTGGAAAGCCTATATTTAATCTTTTTTTTACTATTATATATCTATTTGACTAAATATAATTCTTTTTTAGTTTAGGGATATCAAAATTTACTTTGGATGAATTTTTAATATTTTTCTGATAACTATCATATTTTGATGAATAATAAAAATATGCTACATTTTATTTGAAAAAAACATTTTCCATTAAGGTAATTTATATGGTTAAATCATATTATTAAATGGTTTTAAAGTATAAATAGAATATATTTTTATCATTTAATACAAAATTTTTCATTAGAAGTAATTTCGCTTTGAAATTGTATATAAAGTCAAGTCAATCTTTAAATGGTTGTTACTTCCTAAAAACCTGCTTTCTAGTTTTGATAACGGGAATTAATTTTAAATTAATCACTGCAACTACAGTATTTTGAATTTGGAAAAATGGATTCAATATTTGGAATCATAATTGTCAAATTCTTTACATAGGTACCATTTATTTTTTGGACATTATAGATAATAATTTCAGTAATTATTTTATTTACAATGGTAAAAGGGTAGATATGGTAAATAAGGGTAAATGTTAATATTATAATAATATTAAACTACTCTAAAATATGTCATTTTCTTATTGTATGTGATATGTCCGACCAAGGGAATTCTTGAATCAATTTGGGACCCCAAAAATTTATTTGGATGTGAAAATGACATTTTATAAGAATTAATTTACTTAAAAGAAAAGTATAACATAAACAAGTCTCTCTTACTAGAAAATATATGTTGTTATATAAGTGATCTTTTCAACTATAAATATTAATTAGAAAGATAAAAATATTTCTTACATCATGATATTTTATTTATATTTTTTAGAGAATAAAAATAATAAATTTAATTATGACACAATAATGATGTAGTGATTGCTTCATTAATAAAGGATTCAAAGAAATGATATTATAAATGTTAAAATAAAAGTAATTTGGTTAATATGATTTCATTCAACGCTTTTATGGATTATATTTACATATTATATTTGATTTAATTCCATTGGTTTGAAAGAACCATGTTGTTATGAATTTTTTAAAAAGTATAGTATAAATAGTGTCCAAAATTGACAAAATTCATTATATAAAATATAAATATCTTATTAAATGAAATTAAATTATTAAAAATATATAGGATTCATAAAAATGGTTAATATAAATCCACATATGTCATAAATGGATTTTTGGGTCTTTTGACATGATATGGTAATTACCTTATTTCACAATATGTACAAAACAAGATATCACTTTATGTTTTAAAAGGATAAAATAAAGGTTAAATGACAAAGATAAGGCCAAAAAAAATATTTACATCTTGTATAAAAATTATTAGATGATGGGTATTCTTGCCAAAATCATCATATATTTTAATTAAATGAGTTTCAGACTTTCTAAAATTGAAATTTAATTTCTAATAAAATAATATTTCTAGATTTTCATTAATGTGCCCCTCCTCGCTCTGATAAAAGGCATCACCTCTACCAAATTACTCACACATATCAAGCCCATTGGATCATCCATAAAATTCTCACATAAGCTACCAACATATCCCCTTCCTAGAAGCCACACCATGGGAATAAGTCAATTCAATAAAGCCTTTTGTCTCAAATCAAAAAAGTTACCCGATTTAGAGGTAATGTCTTCTCTCAAGATCATTTATATTATTTTCCTCATCTACTACGTATTTTATTCTTATTATTTTATTAAATATCTAAAATATTATAATTAATATACTATAATGTTTTTATGGGAAGTATTTGGACTACACTTACACACACTTAAATCTAATCGATATGAACATACTATTTCTGTGGCGACAAACTACTGCCTCACAAAACGACGATTGTTCAATTTTATGCTACCTCCTCTCTTGGTGGCCATTATGATGGACCTGTATTTATATATGATATATAAATATATATATTATTTTTTAATTTTTCATTACGTCATACTTTATCTTTTCTATAATATGTAAATATAATAATTTCATTTGAGGAAGTGTGGACTACCACCCCTTCAAAGTTATATGACTCATTAATTCCCTACATTGAACATAAAAAAGGAAAATGTTAATGAAATTATGTAACACATATAACATATATATTCTGATGTAATTAAAATATACCTCTATATCATTAATTTTTCATTCCCTTAATATGACAATGGAATGAAAGTAGCGTTCATTCGTATGTATGGCCTATTGTCTCCAAGAACGGTGCATTTCATTTATTATCTAAAAATATTATGGACTATTGAAATTAAATATATACTAGATATATATTATGTTTAAATCATGAATCATATTCTGGAGATGATATAATTTTTACAACAGGGACAACTTACATCAATACAAGTTCATTTTCGACTAATGTATATAATATCGACTAAACATCCGATATGAACATAAATAATTATGTAATTTTTAAAACATGGTAATAATTTATATAAAAGTAATAATAAACTTGTAAAAGGTTCCAAAAAAAGTATAAATTAATCTAATTTTATTATTCAAGAACATAATTATTGTACATGATGAGTCAGACTTAAGGTAAGATATTTTAACTCAATATACATTCATTGAGGCATTTCTTAATAATATCCACCTCTCTTATTTTATAATGTGTATAAACAAAAAATATGACATTAAATATCCATATTTTATTAATACTAATTTTATTTATGAATTCATGGAGATTAATATTCAAATGCACATTGTGGTGTGGGACACCTTGAACGTTTAATGATTTAATTATCTTATCTTTGTCTTCAGGATATTAATTTAAATATTTATTTATATGGATATAAAAGGATTATAAAGGACAATATTAGTATATCTAAAATTTAATTAAATTATTTAAAAAGGAATATTTTTATATAAATATTTTTAATTTCATTACAAAATGACAAAATTAATGTTATTTTTTTTAATTTATACTATGAATACAACATCTCCTCCACCGTAACAGTTATTTTAAATTTGGATTCCTCTATAGGACTTATTTTATTTTATGTAAATACCTCATTCCATTATAAGGGTATCATGGTATTAAAAATTGTCTCTTAAATCTAAATGGTAATTTTTATATGAAAAGGTTTTTCATTTAGTATTAGATGAGTTTTTCAGAATGCTTTTGTGATGAATGGTTTTTTGTAATGGTACTTGACCATTATATGAAACGGGTGAGCCCAATACAGCTTATGCGAAGAGTTGAGCTCCATAACAGAACATGGGTGAGCTCGACATAACTTTTATGAAGGGTTGAGCACCATTATACATCACAGGTGAGCCTATTATATCTTAGGGGAAGAGATGATCCCCATTATAACTCATGGGTGAGCCCGATATAGCTTTTATGAAGGGTAATCCCCATTAAAGATCTTCAATTTGGATGTTGACCATATGGTTATTCCAATTGAATGGGATTGTAATTGTTTTATGTATATTATGATCTATGGAACCTAAATGATTTTTAATTACTTTATATTAGTTTAATGTTTTATATGAGAAAAAAGTTTGAGTGTTATTCAGGTGAAAATGTTTTCATGGGTTTTTAATATTCGGGGACTAATGGTTTAATTCCTTATTTTATATTCCTCACTAATATTTTTAGGCTCATACCACATTTTTTATATGTTTTCCATAGTCTATAAGGATGGAGAATAGAAAGGGAGAATTCAGGAGTATTTTTATCCTGAAAAAGAAATCATGTTTTATTTAAAGGGTTTCCTTTGGTCGAAAAAGTAGATACTAAGTGTAACTCTCCACATGTAATGTATTGGTCTATTATGTTATTGTTATGGTCTAGTTATTTAAAAATATAATCTTGAAAATTTCCTCAATTTAAATTATTTACTTCACTCAATATTAAGTAGTGAATAAGGCCAGGTCCTTAAATTGAAGCTTTTTTACAATGGGTTTTTTGCATGGATTTCACAAGGATTGAGATACCATGTGCCTAAACGGTGTGGGGTTCCTCTTTGGGAAGTGCCTTAGCACATTGTGGGATATTGGGTTAGCCAACAGTGTGACCAAACCATATTCCCTATTCTTTTTGTATGAAATGATGATTATACACTTAATTATATTATATTTCAACCATCCTTTTTTACCTTCTTTATTCTAGTTGTCTCTCTCCCCCTCTATTCTTGTGTGAGACTTATCCATAACATAACCAAGGATTTACTCTATCTATCTCATCCAAAGCCATAATCCTTCTCCACTAGTGTCTATGTATTCCTCTTAGTAGGATCCTCGTTATTATTTCTTTCATTATTCATCTATAATCCCATTAGTTATGTAATTTTGGTGCGATTTCATTTTCCCAATTTTCTGAGAGAATGTATGTTTTTTAAATTTCAATGTAGGAAGACCCATTAAAAGGCTCAAAATTGGATGAGTAGGTTTTCCTATTAACGAGGCATTTATTCTAAAGATTTTCCTTTACATTTTTGTAATTTTATAAAAATTCTAATGTGTTTCACACACCAACCATACCGGGTGTTTCTTATAAATACTAAACTAGC
The DNA here is from genome assembly GCA_963277665.1 of Viscum album. Taxonomy (NCBI): domain Eukaryota; kingdom Viridiplantae; phylum Streptophyta; class Magnoliopsida; order Santalales; family Viscaceae; genus Viscum; species Viscum album. Next base: position 1,002,936,172 of record OY728135.1, read on the forward strand.
TTAACATAAAGAGATTAGACCACCATGTGTTGGGTTTCAATACCCTTTGTATATTTGTTTGATATAAATTAATTCCTAACCATCCATTTAGGGTATTTACATATATAAACTCCATCTAATTTTTGTTGTTGTTTGATCCACCCCTTTGGGTTCCCTTTTATTCATATGATAAACTATATAGTTTGTTTATCACGACCATAATCATAATGTTTTTTGTTGTGCCTTGTGATGATCATGAATAGTTCAAAATAAGTGAAATGAATTTTTTTATAATAATGCCATGTATTTGAATAAAACACCTTTGTTGAGGTGCGATGTATTCTAAACCAAAAAAGTTGTGATCACTGGTTCATCACATTGGATTGGTAAAATGTTCTGTATATAGACCATATTGTTTGTAATTCAAAAGGATAATGGGCTTGGCCTTCACATAAATATGCATGAATTTGTGATGTGGATTTTTTATCTTTATTACATCATGCTTCAACCTTATCTAAGATAAGGAATTGTAATATACAAGCATTCTCATTGTTTTAAAATAATAAGGAATGAATGTACTACTTACACCTTGTGAGACACCAAGATTTCACTTTATGGAATGACGAGGATGGGATCATGAGTTGATGATGCTTCCTTTAATGGAGAGATAGATTATATATCATGAATGTAATCACCATGATGTTTCATAAATCTATATAAATTATACTAGTTTCCAAGGGAGAACCTTTGGATGAGATTAGTGATAAAAATTGTTACACCATGCCATGAGTGATACTCAGACCACATTTATGAGAAACTAGGGATTCCCTTAGAGGGGAAATGTTTTACATATTTCAGGTGCGACACATGGAAACCCTTTTATGGTTTCCCAATGACGTACTAACTTCATCTTTGGTAATGTTTAAAGCTCCAAGATCAATAGTCGGGTTCCTTTATAATATTCAACTTGGATGGGAACAATATTCCATTTAAATTAATTTTAGAGATGCCACTTTTATTTAAATTGTATAGGTTATTTAATTAATGAAAATGGGTTCATACTCCAAGCCAAGACACATGTATGGGATTGGTTCTATTAGTGTTTTTCATTATGATGACCCATTTAACTTTTATCCCATTCATATAGGTTCCTGGTGGTTTAGCCATTTCTATCTTTGGTTGAAGAAGGTATAGTTGGGCCATGTGATCTTGAAGAACCTATGTCTGATATGGTATTTAATTATTTATTCCAATAACTTTTTGGTTTTATATTACATGAAAATATATTTAATTATAATCAAAAATAGGATTATTCATTGAACCCCAAGGGCGATGTCTTATTGAGTTTATATAGAACCCTATTTGGGCCACTATTTCATTGGGGTACCCAAACATACCTCCTTGGTAGCAAGAAAATGACCCTTGGTTGTTATCTTGTGTTGTCAGGCTCGTAAATTGGAGTTAGGATCATCAAACTAAGGTGGTACTCAAGATGATCATGGAGCCAGCTCTTGTTCATTTATTATTAATTTATTGTATTTTAATTTCAGTTGAACATATTGTGTTTAATATTGGTATCATCATCTAACACGCATACATGGTTAGTGTTATATTGTTGTTGGCCATCTTAATTGAGTTATTTTATTTTTTCTTCTCCAATTTCATATCTTTTAGTTCTGATTCCACTATTTTATTTAAATTTATAACTGATATGCTAATGTTATACTCAGATCTGGAGGGTATAGTCTACCCACCATACCACCGAAATCCCATCACTTCTAGTCGGCAGCCTATGGAATATGGGTAGGTTTTCTTAAGGCAATGTGGCTATCAGTCTAACTTCAAATTTAGTTTCTAGTCAGGCTTGGATTTATCAATCAGTCCCTAAAATTTTATTTAATGTACGGTGAGTAAGTCCTCATGTTTTTATCTCTTTTATATAGTTTTTTCCTTCCACCTAGGTGATTATAAATTGTATATAGGGGATAGTAAGTCCCCATGTGGTTACATTGATTGGAATGATGATAAGACATTCTAAAATATACTCTAGAATATGTTGAATAATGTATAACCAACCAAGGGTGTATCCAAATAACTATAGGGATTGTTGTGATTTATTTAATTGTGTTCATTAGTTAGTTTTTTAAACTATGTATGTTCCATGCACATAAAATGATTTTATTGATTATGTATGGGATAAAATTGGGGGTCCCCTATTGAGAGGAACCCACACACTACTCCATCGAGAAAGGAAAATTAAATCCATGAGAAGACCTTTCACATGTTGTAGGTATAATTTCAATCTAGCCTATGATTTTATATTTTGACAATATAGATGGGAAGAAGTTAGAAGAATGATAGAGGTGAGGTATGGGGTATTATGACAATGCATAATATGTGTTTTATCCCATTTTCATATAGTATACGTGATCAATATAGGGGTTATTGGTCTTATAATATTCTATGTTTTTATCCATATCATTATAGTATATTCCATTTTTTTGTGATTTTTTTGGATGTTGTTGGCTATTTTTAATTTTTTTTAAAACTATTATTTGTGGGTATAGTCTCTAAATGGTTATAATTTATACCCCCATTACGATTATGTAGTCTATAGTGTATGGGAAGGTGCTCATTAGGTCATGTATCCCTTGATTTGGTACTGTTCAAGGTGATCTAAGTGAGGACATGAAAATAAATAGTAATGTAATTTAAAAAAATGATAAGTATAATCTTCATCTGAATAGAATTTAATGCATAAAGGTGTTTTTATAATGTATTTATTATATGTAAAATATCCTACATGACCAATGTAATGGTGATAAAAATGTTAGTAATAATAACTAGACAATTAAGAATGGAAACCTAACCATTAGAATTGAAACTAAACAAACTGAATATTATAATATTATAATGTGTAACTTATAAAATAAAAATATAAAAAATATATCATATATTGAAATTAAATACGTGATATATATGATCAAATATATATTTGAAAAAAATTAAAAGATTTATATTTTTAAGAAAATATATGTTTTTTATATTCATTTATTTACAGTTCATAAAATAAAAAAAATTAATATTCATGAAATGGTTTTCTCAAAGTCTGTAAATTTTTATAAACATTATTATCTGAATTTATGTAATCACAATTAATTATTATAAAGGAAAAAAAATTTGGTTACTTGTTGAAAATATTTTTTAAAAAAACATTAGAATATTTATTTTCAAATTAAATTTCTTATATGTAAATAATTAATTTAATAAAATTTATGTAATATTATGAAACACACAAAAATTGTCTTATATTTTTTTTTTGTATATTTTTCTAATGTTGACGAATTTTTGTTGACGAGTGGAATATGAAAAAAAGAACATATTTTGCATTATATTCTAAATAAATGATTAATTACATATGGAATGATGTAAGAAACTATTATATTGGCCTTACATGCACCAATTATTATATAGAGTCATTAAAATCATCTCTATATAATTTATTGATAAATAATAATAAGCTATATAATACTATATTAAAATACTACCCTCTCTACCTAACCCTCATCCACCCATTTATCTTTACATTAAAAACATGTTTCATTGAAAAATATATACTCAAAGCTCTCATGAACAATCATATCAGGTCATAGAATACACAGTATCCCAAAATAACCTATATAAGAAGTCTTAACAAGTATCCTGCTAGTGAACATCAAAAGTATGATGTAACAATCTCTAATGAATTATATTAAATTATTTCCTCCTTATAACACCTCAAGTATATTCTATTAAAGACTGTATAATTTTATTAATATTATATATATACTATAATTATTTTATAATAATTATCTATGACTTATCTATCCCCCTCATATTATATCCAAAAATTAATGCGTTGTTCATATTTTTGTTAGTCCACTGCATCCATGAATAGTGAATTTTAATTCTCATGACCATCTGAAATTATGATTGTAATACAAATATTATGGATAAAAATAATCATAATAAGTAAAATTTATATTTTTTTCATATTTTATAATGGATAGAAATACATTAGGGTAAATAAAACCATATTATTTCATAATGGTCTGAAAACCCACCAAAATTATCAAAACACATAATAATAACATTTAGACTCAACAAACCATACCATAATATTTTCACATATGGATATATTTTACAATTTAAACTCCTCGAATTAAATTAATAACATGTTATCAGCAATTCAATTTTATAGAATGGTTTTATAAAAAACTGAAATAATTTTCTATAAACTGATGTGACCTTCGAACCAAGATAGGAAACCTCTGGTTTGTAATTGTAAACATAATGATTCAATATAATGATGATAACCTAACATAAAAGTCTATTTATCATTAAAATATATACTAAACAGGTTATGAATTAGGTATTTATTATATATAATTTTATTATTTATGATGTTAGACAAACACACCAAACTTGTTTATGGACAAATTTAAGGGATCCTTTGAACCACTGTAATTATAATTCTGTTATGTATTCTATTTCAATTCCTCAATTTATTTAAATAATATTATCATGTAAATATTCAATATTTATTATATATGGTCACAATATGTCTACCTACATTATTTTTTATATATTTATTGTGAAAAGTACATCGATTTTAGGTTTCCATCTCAATTTTTTATTTTATGGAAACCTATTTTAGAGGAAGTAGTTTATCTTCTATTACATTTAATATATCCATCTATTTAATTATCTTAATGTCATATGATTTGTAAATTAAACTTTTCTGCAAGGAATACCATTTTTTCTTTATATTTTAAATTAATTTATTATAATCCTAAACCCCAAAAAGAATATCTACCATTTTTATTAAAACAATACATAATGGGTTCATTTAGATTAATACTTATCCACTTCTTTTATATGTATACATATCATGAATTTTATTTCAATTAAATCTCCTTATACATTCATTTATAAAAATATAATACTTCATCGATGCCTTATTTTATGGGAATAATATTTATTTTCACATTAGTTATGATATTTGACAAGATTATGTAACCCATTTCCTCTTCATGGGTTTCATTAAGATCATAAGTTATATGTGATTTCAAAATATTTAAAACTTATGATAGTATTTTTTTCATTATGAGATGGTAGGGAATAGAATTATAAAACTAAAAAGAATAATTTGGTAGTGTTATCATCTTTGGAGTTATCAGGAATAATTATTAGGCACAAATCCTAGCATAATATGTTAAGCTATATTGTGAGCAATCATTGTCTTATTCTTTTTATATCACCATTTATATTATTTTCATATTACAATGATTATATGATCCTATGATATCATATTTCTTATGATATTATATGATATTATTATATACGATCCTTATATTTTATATTTTCATGATATTCATTTTTTCTAATATGTATTAATTTTCAAGAAGCTTTATATTAATTATTCCCTTAACACAAATTATAGCTCACTAATTTCCTTTAGTTATTTACCTAGTAAATCCTATATAGTCATACAATATAAATGGGATGTAGAAACACATTATGGAAAAATAAAAAAAATACTTAAAATAATATTATGTTATTTTATTGTCTTTCCAATTTTCCAAAAAGTATCAACACCTAAATTTATCTATTCTATTTTATAGATAATTTTATTAAAAATTGTGAAATAAATTGTATAATAATCTAATGTTGAAATATTTTTTAACAAAGTAGGGTATAGTAATTTTATATAATTTTTGGTTTAATACATTTGGTAAAACCCTATGGAAAAGTTTATATATAAGAAAACAATCAAAAAAAATTAATGTCAAATGTGTATCGATTCAGTTAAAATTTGACTGAATAATGATATGAAAAATGTGGATACAATCACTAGAGATTATTCAAACATGGGTAATAAATGAGAAAAATGTTGATTGTGTGTTAAATTGAACATTACTATGTGATAAATAATTGTTCCTAACTGCACCTTTGATTTGAATCTCATGGGGTTTTTCTTTTTATAATTCATATAATCCGTAAGAAAACATACAAAAATGAATATATTTTTATATAATATAATAAAATATTATATAAATTGTTTATTTATTAAACCTAATAGAAAAATGATGATGGATAACCTATATTTAATCCTTTAATATCACATGATAGTACGTACCTTATTTTTATGAGTTATTATTTATATATATAGAATTTATCTTTAGTATTATTATTAAATTGGGAATTTTAATCCCTTATTTTAAATTTGATTAGATAATGAATATAAATAGTATAATTTTATAAATAAAAAATGTTCTGGGAAATGTAATGATATCCCAAATGAGATTCGTAGAATGATTTTAGTTAGTGTTAAGAATGTAATAGTAGTAATTTATTTATATACCCATGTTATAAATAATAAATTAGGTCTAGTGGAATTCTACGTAATCACATGAAATATTTTTTTTGGTTTAATACATCATGTGACAAAGGTCTCTTATGATTTTGGGATCTCCTCATTCCAAAATCATAGAAAAATTTATTAATTCCATTGTGAATATATTTTCCATCCTCTAATTATTTAATCAAGAAAATATCATACATGTTGTCAATTACATTGATGGTAAAGTAAATTTTCAATGGAAATTGATCTAGAATTATAATCCAATAGAAATAATCTAATAATTGGAGTAGAAGGATTAATGAAAATATTGATCAAAAAATATATTCCTCAGAGTATCCATCATAAAATATAATGGGAATTCCTTGGCATCATGAAAAATGGTGAAAAATATATTCATTTTCATTTGTAAAATAAAAAAATGATTTCATGGTATGGCTCATGAATTTTTTATTTACCCTAAAATTAATATCCATTTATTATTTATAAATATTAGTATGATTATTAAAAAAATCATAGTTATTCAATACTTTTATAACATTGAAAATATTCTTGTTATGACGATAAATATAAAACGTTTAATGGTGATTCTAAATGGTCTCATGGGGATGGAGATAGTATGAAAATAATGGGGTTCAATTTTGAAATATTACTAGATAAATATTATCATGGAATGAAAATATAATAAACCAGTTGTTATAACAATGGAATGAAGCATATGACAATATTGGTCAAGAATACAAAAAGATTCTAACTGTGAGATTGAGAGGGACATCAAGATAAAAAAAATTAAAAGGACATGAAGATTCCAATTATTATGAGGGATAAAAAGATAGCTTTAATTAATCCTTTTCACATGGAAAATTCTCCAATTATAAGTATCTGAGATAATATTCCTGGATATTCTCTAAGATAATGTAGGAAAAAATTACCACTAACAACAACCTCAATAGTGAGTAGATAAAATATGGTTTTATATTATAATCACTACAGAGGTGGATTCTAACAATGAATTTGTGAAAAGTTTATAAGTCATTAATTTTAGAATATTTAACATACTATTTCATTTTGGTTCTATGTATTATTTTATATGATGTAATTTTAGAAGAATTATTAAAACATCAAATAATAACACTGAGGTTATTTTATCAGTGAAAATATGAAATGTGGTACTTATTGAAGCCCAATCTTATAAATTCTCTATAATAAATGTTTTGTGATTAATCTTCTAGTAAACAATTTAATAATTCATTAATTTGAATTTTTGTAGTTTAGGTAATGTATTGGGTATTCTTATATAGAATCAAGATCAATTATCTAGATAATGAATTCACCATCCATATCTAAAATCATCCAATGATTATATAGATGTCTAAAGAGGATGAATAATATCTTTTTGAAACCTCTAGTAATGCATGGATTTATTTGAAATTAATGATTTCATGTCTCAATCATAGGATTATGACAATAAAGAGAACCATTATTAAATAATATTCCATTATAATGATAAATGATTTATTATTTCCTAAAGTGTTTCATGGTCATCCAACTGATAGAGAGGTTGACTACTCAATTGAACAAATACTTGGATATCTTTCCATATCCAAGAGCCCTTACATAATGGATTGAAATAAATTTGATGAGATAAATAAAATCTATAATCGGATCACTATATAGATTTAAAACAATAAAATGATCTACACTACGATGTGGTAAATCTCTTTATCTTGAATATATATGGGTCAATAATCCTTTACCTATATTATCATGAATTAAAAACAAATTTATATAGATAAAGTATCCATATATCTTGATAGATGACTTATTCAATAAGCTATTTGGATCCAAGAACCTCTCTAATATTGATCTATAAATAGGATGTATTTAATTGTTAGGGAAATGGGAAATTTCAATAAATATGGACTCACACTCATGGGTTTAGTCATAAAAAAACATGTCTAAATAGTGCATTTTATAGAAATTGGGACAATCAAATATATATTTTTCAAAATTACTATATGATAAACATTTTATATAAAAAATTACACATAATCCCATGAATTAAGATATTAGTGTCATTTAGGAACAGTAATATTGGGAAGTTGTTTTATGTGGTATGAGAACCACTTTCAACAATTATTCTACAAGAAAAACAATTATAAACATCACATTATTTATAATTGTCTTCATAGACTAGGAAATTAAATCAAAATAATGGGATGAGATTAGTTTCTCAATATGTAAGAACTCAAAAATATTTTATAATAATTTATATTTTATTATTATGAAATCACATAGGGTGAATAAGTTATCTTATTAAAAAGAACATGAAACCAAAATAGTTATACATAAATCATGATAAAAGGCCATGTAACCATGAATGAATGAACATATAAAAAACTATTATACATTAAAAAGATAATAAAAATGAACTATGGAAAATAATAATATGTATATATCAATGATATGTAACATTCCCTTGAAACATAATATTTCAATGAATAGTGGATGTAACATAAGAATAGGGTATCATCGATTTAAAGAGTATATACACACCAAAAATCCCTCAAGAGTTACCACTTAAACTCAAATAATCGTGAGACACTAGTATCACTCACACTATCATGAGTCACTACTCAAACGCTTTCTATTGTGACAATCAACTTTTATTAATTCCATTCTGAGTCATTTCTCTTAATCACACATGGGGGTAAAACTAAATTTCACTTATGTATAATTTTATCATGATATATAAGCATTTTACGAATGAATTTATGAGTGATATATAAAACTAAACATCAGTTTTCTAAAAAAATGAATTCCACCTGGAATCAATTCATTCATTGTATTATAACAAACACACGTAAATAAAAATTATTTCATTCATGACATCATAAAAACATGATGGAACAAAAAATGGGTTTCAATACGTATCTGGATAGAATCACTGGAATTATACATAAAAAAATTAAAATAGTTGATACCAGAATTCAATTATTCCAAAATAATTATTCAGTAATAGAATTTAGCTGGAGATTTTAAAAAACCAACTTCCAATAAAACAAATCCTATATAGGGTAATAATTTTTTTAATGTTGTCATAAAGGAGGTTTAAGGAAAAAATATCACGTTATCATAAAATAATAATTCATGTATCACATTAAAAAAATAATTCCCAAAAATATATTTTAAAATATTCGAAAATAATTATTCAAAATTTATTCAGAAAAAATACCTGAAATGATAAATGTTTGTAAAAAAGGAAATGTAGTGTAGAAGATTAAACATTTTATTATGAAAGGATGGAAAACCAATTTATTATTTTTAAATACATTTATTGAAAACCCACATCCTAAAAAGATTAAAAAACATACATGATAAAATAGGATAAGGGAAATATAATGGGCACCAATGTTAAAAAATTAGTGTGCTTATATATATGAAGTTGAACTTTATTAGGGAAGGAAAATTTGGAAAAGGGGAAAATGTATTAATGGAGATGAATATTATTCTCAACAATGATATAATTTAGTGAAAAACTATACATCAATGTAATAATTTTATTTATAAATATACCTTTACTTATATTGAGAAGGAATTTTATTCTCAACATAAAACATAATAATGCCATATTGTGAAACAAATCACAAAAAAGGAATATTTTTTATTCAAGAAAGGAATTATTTTAAAGAAGAACATGTTAAATTAATTCCAAATATCGACTAAAGTGTTTAAATACCATATATAGAATATAATAATAACTTAATCAAAAAATTTAGATATCTATAAATATATATAACAATTCATAATTTTAATTTATAATTATTATCCATATATATTATAGTTAATTTTATATATATTTTCAATATCATGTGTGAATTATCATAATGAATTTGAACTAGATTTGTAATGGTGGTTTCATTCCTCTCTCGTCTCAAAATTTTATTCATTCATATATCATAAAATATTGTATAATTTTTTTTAAATAATTTTTAAATATTATTATTTAATAATTTCAAATATTATGTCATGATGTATACAAATACGTCAATAATAAGAATGTTTTAGTTATTTTTAATGATTTTACATTGGTATCTTAATTAATGAGTTTATTATTATATTTATCATTAATAAACCAAAAGTTAATTATCATTTACTATTTATATCATATATTATCATAAATTATTTTATCCTAGAATATGATGATTTTTCAATATAATTGTCCATGTATGTGGATTGACCGACCCAAACAACAACATAACATAATTAATGGTTGACTAAAAATTCATTTATATGTAATAATATTATTATGAAAGAATAATTATATATTTTTTCTAATTATATTTTTGTAATGGATTATATTTTAATATAATTAGTTGATTTGGTAATGGTTTTGATACAATTTCATAGTATGAATGAATTATTTTCTTTTTTGTACGCATATTTTAGATAGAGGAATTTAAAATAATAATTTATTTCAAATAGTATTAATAGATTATGAAATTATTCATAAAAGAATCAAAATAATTTCACAAATACCAAGTTTTTTTATTTACATAATTTTCAAGAACATTCATCATTGCCGATGATGAAACATGGAATGAATAATTCCATAGAGATAGTAGTTCTCTTCCACTCATGGATGATGAGTTCATTTTACAAATAATTAGAGACATATAAATGTTGATTTATTATTTTAGTTTCTAAAATATTCTATAAATATGAAAATTATTTATTAAATTAATAATTATGAACAATTAGATATCGTTATGCTGGAAAATGAAACATGGCCCTTTATGGAGGCAATATTCCTCATATATGCAACACTCATTTTACACAACAATATGGTGGAAAAAATTTGTGTTGAGATAGATCTCTCTCCCATCATCCACAAAATAAATTTTTCTTCAGATAGTGGTGTCCCATCCTTGTGGAAATGGATTTTCATTCCCAATAATTTGTACCTATATCATGGTTTTTGAAGTCAATGTCATTGTATTTCCACATATAGACACCAATGTAATTTTCCCAACTATCATCCTTTTTACTCAGAAACAGCACTAAATCTCATCTGCTTATCTAATCCTCTCTGTTCTGCCTTAGTTTATATATATGATCCAAAAAAATCACCTTCTCTGTTAGGTGGATTCTCAAAATACCATTGATTCTTGGTCTCTATATATGGGTTCCATATAGATTTGGTTGATGTCACTTCTCCATATAGACCATTAGACTCAGAATCATCCTCACATACCCTATCAGATCTTCCAAAAATAGTAGTATGTGACCTCCCCTTGACAATAGTTTTCATGACCTCAATTATTTATAATGAAGGATAATCTTTGAAATTATTTTAGTGGTTTTATAATTTTATTCCCATATCTTGATGTCCCCCACTATAGGAACAATCATTTCATCCATCAAGTTTGTAGCTCCATCTTCAAATAACATCATCTTATGACATATTATGGAATGTCGGTCCCCATATCCTCTCTTAACTCACTAAAAAAATTGAGGATTGGCTAGAGAAAAACAATATTGTCTTGACAACCCAATTGTTAAGAGTACTACAAAAACAAAATTCCATCATAAATAATAATCAAGAGTACCTACCAAGATTTGGACCACATAATTATCATCAGTATTGGTTTATTCCCTTCAATGGTTGAGTAGAAACCCATTCATTCCCATTTTACCGGAAAAATCATATAATCTATTCTATTTTTGAATTTGTGTGGAATGGGTTCCCCTACAATGTGTGAGTATGTAAAAATTTATATTATTATCAATGATATGTTTGTTACATCCATTTATGAATAAGAAAATCATAGTCTCATGGAATCATTTTCTATTAAATTATGTTTTTGGAATAATCTGAAGTTTTTTTCTTTGAAAAATAACTTCAAGATCATCTATACAGAAATATTTTCCATTGATCATACCATATTCTATTCATAGTTCATTATAATGAATATGACTACCCTAAAGTCCTCCACATTCATCACCTTCATCAATTCAACCTGTATTCCTTGGGATTTTCAATCCTTATTGGAGGATTTAATCTCATTCCTCCTATGATCCCCCCATGGTTTATAGGGATGATTTCAACACTACCAGTTGTAATTCATTGAAATTTGAAGGGTAAAGATACTAATGTAATTTAATGTATGAAAATAATAAATTTTTAATCATATCAAACCTATTATATTTTGGATTCTCAATTAAAAAATTTATGTTGGGAAAACTAAAGAAGGAAATGGATGGATATAGTTCCATCTGGATATTTGGTTAAATTTCTATGTGGTTTTCATGGAATGGTTTATAGTGAAAATATATGATTTTATAATTGGAATAGATATAATTGGATGATTTTTAGAATTATAGAATAATGATTGGGGGTACGTATCAACAGTGCTGATATTGTAATTACTGTGTTTCTTAATTTTAAATAAGAATTTCAATGGTGTACAACATTTGATTAAACTAACTATGATTTCCCAATAACGATCAATTTACCAATAATAGGGGGAGGGGGATAATTAGTGGTATCATTTTCTTTTAAGTTAAATCATTTTGGAACGAACAACACCTATAGTTAACGTGTAGTTTCCTTGATGAAAATAAAAAAATCGCAGAAGAATATATTAATTTACTAAGTTCACTACTCAAAATAAGTAGTTATATCCTCAGTATGGTTTAAAAATACTACAATACAACACAATCGAATATAAAACAATAATTTTTTCTGGAATACAATTAGTAGGATATTAACAAACACTCATGTTGCACTATATTAAATACAGCATTGTCTATTCTTCAATAAGCATAAAAACATGTAATACAATTTGTGTAGAAAACTTATTACCTTGATGCTTGATCAACTTTAATTAATAAGGTCCTCAAAAACATTATTCACTTCATTACACTATAGCAGGAATGAAAAAAATTTGGAATTAATAATGAAACTAAATTTTTTTACCCAGTCCAATTATCATGTTTTATTTCTCAATATGAAAATATAGCTCTGTCAGAATACTATTGAAAAAATTCTGAACTACTTCTGTCAGAGTCTGAAAATCCTATTCCAATTTCATATTCTGATTAGGAATGTATGATTAAAAACTTGTCTCTTATCCATTCATTAATATATCTTGAAAACATTCTCAAGTAAACCTAATCATGAATCATCTTCTCTTTATAACATCTGGGCTTCTCTATATTCTTATCAAATAATACTCATTTCAGAAAATTACAATGTATATCCCCTATTTATAGGAAACCCAAATTTGTTTGGGTGGGATTCATAAAATGTTTTACGCTAAACCAAATTTATAGAATATTTAATTTCCCATGAATTTGGGATTTATTCTTGACTTATTCAATGCTTCTAAACTCTTATCAAATATTCTCACAACGTCATCTTCATTCAGACTTCTTTACAAACTTCAGTGTGCGTCTGATTCTAATTGTAATTGGGATTTCATCATTACAAAACTCTACACCAATTGACAGACTAATCTTCCAATTTCAATTTCATCATTATTATTGTTCCATCAAATTAATCAATAAGATTATCCACCCAAAAAGAAACATATATAAACCAAATCTCTTCTCATTATGATTATCAACACCAACTAAAATAATAATAGTATTCCTCAAAACTATGTCAATATGTTCTTCTTTCTTATTTAAGTGAATTTTTTTATCTTTATCTGATTTTCAACAACATTCACATCATAAAATTCAACTAATATTCTTGAATCTTATTTAAACATATGTATCATCTTTTATCAAGTTCATTGATAATAAAAAATACATCATCACCCCATATTATAATATATTATCGGGTTTCCACCATAGTTCTTTATGATGCATGGAGTACCAAAAATTAATAAATGTTTCAAACATGGTATTTTATCATAAAAAATTCATCAAGAGTCGTATTAAAACATTTCATATAGAAACATCAATTTTGATTATAAATTGAAGTGATTACGTATTTTCTCTATAGTTAATGATATATACCATGTTTATGTAACATAGTTTATCTCATTTCAACCAAATTTGTATTCTTCCTTTTAGTAACACTATATGTTGAGGATTAAATAGTGTGCTAAACTCATTCCTAATTTAATTATTATCAAGATAACATTCAAAATATTAATTTTCACATTCCCCACCATTGTTTGTTCTCAACATCATCATTGAATACTCAAATTTTTTTATCTTCTATCCTCGTGTAACATTTAAACATATTTAGATCATCTATCTTATCAACCATATACATAGCAGCTGTAACATGAATAAATTCATTAATTAATGTAATAACATTATTATATCCATTCGTTGATTGATTCTTAATTGTCCCATATATGTTATAATGAATATGTTCTAGGCTTCATTTTGAAAAAATGTAAAATCTATTATTGATAGAGTATATAGTCTTCCCTTTCTAAAAAACATTGGAACACCGATATCTTCCTCTTGACATATCAGTAATACTATAGACACAATGATCCATTGATAAACTTATCATGTTTTTCTAAAACATGTATCTCAACCTTTTCATCCACAACTAATTTTCTTCTAATATTCCAATGTAACAAGAGTTTAATATTTAACCAACATGGAAGAAGATTAATTTTGTACATTGTCCTCTTAGGACCATCATTCCATATTGCAATATTTTCATAAAAAATGGAATTTTATGAAAAATACTTCTTTCCCTTCTCATAATGATCTAAAACAAAAAAAAATGTTTTTTTCACCCCATCAACAAACAAATCCCTTTTAAATTTCAATAATTCCTTCCCCAATAAAGGGTGACCTGACACCTTTAATTATGTGTGATTTTTCATTTAAAAATTCCACAGTTCCTTATTTAAATTACTTCACATTCATCAATTACAATAATATACATTCATATGAGAAGAAACCCCACTATACATAATCTAGGGTCATTCTCCTTTTATATATTTAAGATCAATATCAACAATAATATCCTTTTTTTTAAAATTTGCTTTCTTCACATATATCATATAGGAATTATCAAAGGAAATAAAGAAAACCATTTTCTTGATTTATGGGTTATTCAAATCATTAAAAACTAGTTTCTTGGGGATGGAAAAAATTTTGAACTTGCATGCCAACCATATCAGGTTTCTTCCAAACAACATTTTTAAACTTCTTCCTCTGAAGGGATTGACTCCCCTAAAATATTTCCATCCCTGATTTGTAGAATAATATTAATTCTCTTGATTAAACTAGGAAGTATTTTTTCATATTCCCAAATCCACCACAATACCCAAAAGTATCTGTAGAATGAATATTTACGTATGAAGCTCCCATACTGACCAGAGTTGTGGGAATGTTTCACAACAACATTCATAAATTTTTTATCAGAATTTGGATCACCAATATCTTTTTTATCATCAATAGAAGTATTTTTTTCATCTTTATTTCCTTTTCATACTTATCAGAACCAAAATTAGTAGTTTCCTTTTAAGTCTCAAAATGTTTTAAAAATTTTGAATTTCCCAATTTTTTGGACTTTGCGACAGACATGACATTACAAACATTATTCTTCTAAAGAAAAAATTTGTCTTTCTTCAAAAACATTGAATGTATCTTTTCTTTATCATACTCATGTAAACACTTAATATGACTTTCACCGAATTTAGAGAGGTTTTTTTTCAAACAAGTTACTAACTGTTCAATTTGAATAAAAAAATTAGAGAATTTATTATTCTTGTTCATTTTTCCTTCATCTTTATTTCTAGATATTCTTTACAATTATTTTATTTCTCAAGAGATTTATCCAAATAATCAATATCATCCATATTAAGAAAATATTATTGATTATTTTTTATGTGTTTTTGCTTTTCATCTTCCTCATTTTTTCTAGGACTCCGAACCTTTCTCAAACATTATTTAAATTATTATTTCCAATTAAATTATAATCTATTTTCATCAATATCATCATCTTCTTCTTCCAAACTATTACATTCAAAGTATTCATTATTTATTATTTCAATAAATGTATTATATCTGTACAGATTAAATTAAATTTTGTATTCTTATTCATGATTTTCTTCTTCATTATTTTTAGCTAAGAAACATCTCATATTGGTTTTGAAGAATATTCTATCATTTCATCTGGAATAAGATTTAACATTATCACAATGTTTCTTTAGATACTTTCATGGCCCTGTTTCATCTTTATCACAATCATCTTATTTATTTAATAGAGGAAATTAGAGAAAATGTTACCATTGGATACACAATCAATAAAAATTTAGGTATGTTTCCCTATATAATTTTTTGTACCTCTTTTCATATTTTTTTAAATAAACGTTAAAAAATCATCAAGATTTTTACATTTTTCATATTCAGAGATAGAGTCAGCAATATTATCTTCTTCAAGAGAATTCTATTAATATTATTTCTTTTTTTCTTTGAATTATATTTCTCTATCAATTATTTCTGTTTTTCCTCCATAACTTTATCCCATCTCGTTTAATATGTAAAGATGGTTCTATGAAAATAATCCAAATATAATATCTTTAGGTCTTTATATTCTAATGAGAATTCATTGGCACCAAACCTATTAGTAAGAATTTAAAAGATATTTTCCATAACTATATAATCCTACCAAATTTCACCCAGACATCTGATAGTACTACAAATTTTATTCACCCTGGTAACAAAGACCCTAAAAGTTTCATACTCATCTATTTTCAAATCATCATTATTTAGCCTCCATATTTGTATTTTTTCCTTCAATACTTTTATATTTACTGTGTATTTTCTTCTACTAAATTACCCTAGATACAATTAGTAGTGGAAACACCCTCCAATACTAAGAATAAAACTTTATGAAATTATAATAGTAAAACATTCTTAGCTCTTTCATAAGTGTAAATATTCTTCTTTCCAATAGATGTAGGAGGGATATTATCATCATAAAAATAAAATAAATATGTTATAGCTTTATGAACATCATACCAAATAGACATAAGATAATTAAGCATTTTTCTTTTAATATATATGATATTTTTTTACATCAATGATCTTAATTCATTTAATATTTGGACAATTAATATTATCCATCACCTTCTCAAAAAAACATGAGAAATGTTAAAAGTAAGATAACCTTAAACTCTAATACCAAGTGATATTTCTTATTGAAAATCAATGTAAAAATGATGGGGGGTGTAAATTAGTGATTTCTATTTATTTTTAGTTTCTGACTTTTGAGACAACATTATCTATTTGTTAATTTTTTTTACCTAAATGAATTGCAGAAAATCACTCATCCAAAATAATACTTGAAATTATAATGTTCAATACCCAAAAATCATAGATACACCCTTGGTATGGTTTCAAAAAAATCAAATACAACATAATACACTATAAAACAATCCTATTGGTTGGAATATAATTGGTAGGATATTATTTTAAAATGGGTACCATTGTGTTCAATATAACATTGTATATTCTTTAAGATGAAAAAATAATGTAATACAATTTTTTAAAAAACACATGTTACGGTGCTGGTTGATCAACATTCACAAATAATATCTTAAAAATTTATTCAATTCTTTAACCATTAGTAGGAATGAAATTCTTATGGACATAATAATAAAACTCATTCCAATTTCTCAGTCCGATTCCCCAGTCTGAATTTTGAATATGGAAACATAGCTCTATCATAATATTGAAGAAATAAAATTACTTGCTTATGTCTGATTCATGAAATCCCAGTCTAATTTCTCTATTAGATTTGGAAACTCTGATTAGAATCTTGTATATTCTCTTTTCATTCTTGTGTCCATCAAACATCCTCAAGAATTACTAATCCAGAAACTTTTTCTCCCTAGAACATTAATGATTTTATCTATTCATATTGACCGGTAC
Source organism: Viscum album (assembly GCA_963277665.1). Taxonomy (NCBI): domain Eukaryota; kingdom Viridiplantae; phylum Streptophyta; class Magnoliopsida; order Santalales; family Viscaceae; genus Viscum; species Viscum album. Next base: position 1,002,954,467 of record OY728135.1, read on the forward strand.
ACATATTATAAATGTAAAAATAACATCCTCTATTTATAGAGGAACCAAAAGTGGTCTGGGTGGGGTTGTGAAAAACATTCTCACTCGACGAATTTTCTCTAATATTCAATTAGCCTTTAATCTCAGTTTCACTGTTGAGTTCTTCAATGCTTTTCAACTCTTCTCAAATCTTATCACAAATTTATCCTTCTTCAAAACTCATTACAAAATCAAGTATGATTCTGATTCTGATCACCATTACGATTTATTCATTATGAAGCTATGCACCAATTGAAAAAAATCATCTCCTTATTCTGATTTACTCATTAAAATGAAGGCATAAAATTCAATAATAATTTTTTATACAAAATTTTATCATATAGAGAACACGTGTCTTTTTATTATAAGGATCTAGGACAACAGATAAAAAAGAATATTCCTAAAACATTAATCACATATTTACAACACTTTTTCTTCTCCTTCAATATCTTCAAGAAATATTCTTGACCCCCTTTGAGAGCAATTATAAAAATGATCTCCAAACGAAAATATTATTCTTCTTTTCTCTATACCTAAGCCCCTACGTTTGATAGACATATCAATATTAGCCTATGTTCGTTGAATTAATATATTTTACCTTTTGATTTATAGGAGTAAACTTTAGTCTGATAGGTCTTAAAATAATTATTGATGTATCAAATAAAACAAATTCTGATGAGAATGGACGACTAAATTTATGATTGATAAGTATCTATATTTCATAATTACAACATTAAAAAACATCATTTTCCATTTTAATTTCCCCCAAAAAATTCCCAATTAAAACAATTATGAATTCAATGATCAGTAGGATACCAAATCTGATGGACTAGAATCAACAACTTCATGTTCTGAAAGATAACTTGTTATCTAAATAAGAAACCTATAATGATCCATCAAAAATGATTTAAATATTTTATATCCTTGGTATAACTAAAAACCAGCATCATCATCTTTCAAACATTCCAATAATACAACATATCCTTTAAAATTTTTTGCATGTGATGAACTCACATCAATTATCTGAGACGAAGAAATGATGACATCCCAAATATTCGTAATTTATCATGAATTTCTCATGACATCGACAAATTTTTAGATCAAAATAGTATATTTTGATTACCATATGAGTCAGGAAAACTCTAAGGAAACTTCTCATTATGATCTTCAATTAATTTTGGAACTAGCGTGAGTCAAACAAACATTACATATAGAAGACATTTTCTTATTCTGATGTAATTTTCTATGAAGTATGAATCCTTTTTTATGGACACAATGTTCAGTATGATTGTTATCATTTAAAAAGTTAATTGATTTTTGTATTTGACAACAAAAGATAACACATTTGTAAAACAAACATCAATATTTCAAAATCCTTCTCCAAAAAACATGGTCTCGTAAATAAAATCTAAGGGAATATGGTCATTGGGTTTCTTATATGGACCAACTTCATATGAATTTAAACTTATGGGATCCTGGGGGTAAGATTTTTAATTGCGTGGTACAGGAGCATGCACTTTTTTGATATTTTATATGTTCAGGTCAAATGGCGGATAATAAAATGTGAGGTATCTTGGAGGTTCATTATCCAATAATTATGAGAGTCAAGGATTTCATGTGTTTTCATTGGGTTTAACTAATGTTTGAATTAATATACATATTGGTGGTGTGAGAGGAAATTTTTTTGTAGGTCCACTAATTTCCCAAGTGTGGGTATTTTTGAAATTTTTTCTTGACTTGTGTGATTCTGAGGAATAATGTGGAAATGGAGCACTAAAATGTTCATGTTAATAACATTTATGAGATGATTAAAAGTATTTTTTTTACATTTAGTTTACGAGTCAATATTGGAGTCATGTGACCATAACAGTTGGTGAGATTGATGTGGGAATGGTGGATTCAGGTTTCTAGATGAGAGTTCTAATATGCCAGATATAAGGGATGGAATCTTGGGTAAACTGAGTTTTGAGGAATTTTCAATCTTACATGAAGTTGAAGGATTAAAGAGGCGGTCATATAATATATTTCTATGAATCTAAAGGAGGATAATTTGTGTTTTCATCGAGCGACTTGTACGAGTAACGATTGGTATGGATTTTTATAAGAGAGGATGAATATTAGGGATATGAAAATTAACATTTTGAGGGTGTGAATTGCATCCATAATGAAATTTGGTAGATTTATACGGTGAAGTTTTTGTGAATCATGAATGACTATGTATTTATGTTTTATTTTGGATTTTAGGTGTGATATTAATGACCAAATCATTTCATTTTTATGGTCAATATAATTACTATGGGATATGATAATCAATAATTTGATTTATTATTGTAAAAAATTAAATAAAATAGAATTAATGAGATCATTATTAGTCTATTATATATAAATATACTGTCACATGAGATTTTGGTGAAAATATTGTATGTTTTAAATTTCTATCTTTCATTAATTTTTACATGTATGATAAATTTAAATTATCTATTTCCATGATGAATATCATATTTGGAATTCTAGTGTGAAATTTGATAGAGTTTCTACATGTTTTTAGATTTAGAATGGATTTGATGATATCCATGTGTTATTAAGATCGATGGTGGTTCAGTTCTCATGGAGAAGCATGGAGAATATCTATTTTTTCTTGGTTTTTACTATGTGATTTCCACAGGAGTTAGTTATAGACTCTAGTGTTCATATTTAATTATCTTACTATGACTCTATGGGTTATGGTATTGAGATACAATGTATTAATCTTGCATCATTAAATAAGGATTAATGATTCTATAATATGTTTTTCCAAGGTGGTTTGATTTCTGGTTATACATTATAATGCATGTGATGGGTATAAAATATTTGGTATTTCATATTGTACATGATGGTTTTGTTTCAGTGATTTTTTAGGGATTGTTAATGATAATCAAGCTGGATGAGGCCTATTTTTGGAACAATAGAGTCTCATATATTTATAATGTTTTCAAATAAAGAATATTGGGTAATGTTTTTCATTACTGTTCTACAAATGATGGATGTGTTTAGTTATGAGGTTCTCTAGTCATTTCGGTGTACCATTAGAAATTGATTTTAGTTATAGATTTTGATGGAGTAGATCCCTTTGGACTAGAATTTCAAAATTTGAGTAGAGTATTATGGTAGTTATCCCATGATCCTAGTTATTATTTTGGAAAATGATATGATTATCATGTCTTAGGATTACCGTATTCCATTTAAAATCTTCATTATTTTTTAGTGACTAATTCATGTGATTTCTATTGTTTGGGAGAATTGAGTGTATTGTGTTTGAAATAGTGTCATAGAATATTATCCAACTTTCTATAGAAGGTAACCACTTGTTATTGAGAATTTATAATATCTTTAGGTCATGTTTTATGATTTAAAATATGAGTAACTTCTTAGGGACCTCACATGTTACTATATGGATGTTGTAATACTCTATGTATGTGTATTTTATTAATTCAAGAGGGATATGAAATTTGTTTCAAATTTCTTTAAGTGTTTGATTTTTTATTGATATTAAGAATTTAAATAATATATTTTTATTCTCCTAAAGATAGGTTTTTGGATATGAAATGAGTCCTTGTATGTGTCTGGGGGGATAATGATTGTGTAAGAGAAGTAGTTGGGGTGGTTGGGCTTATACAATAGACAACTTCCTACTGGTGGGATCCTACAAGTTTGATAGTGGGCTACATAGTAGCCTAACAGTTTGGATAGGTTCACTAGCTAGCTATTTCTCCCAAACCTACTTCAAAAAATGTGCCTATGTGGGGTTTTGGGTGGATCCATTGTGAATTCACAAATCCAACCCTCTAATAATTTTGGTGTAGTTCTGATCGGGTAAGATACATTATGTTTAACACCTCCCCCTCTATTCTAAATATTATAACCCATTTGATCTGGTTATTTTAATTATATTTTATTGAAACTATGTTATTTACCACCATCTATTATCGTTCATAGATCATATAATTTTTTATTTTTTGATTATTTTGTCATTATTTTGGTTTCTTAAGATGATTCCACTAGATCATGGAATGTTTCAAAATTCACGAGGTTATTTTTCCCATCTAGTGTATATAAGGTACCAAGAAAGAATCTTCATATATTTTCATATCTACTTGAAAAAGGTATATCTCTATATGAAATCATCATGGGATATATTATAAATTGAATTAATTCAAAATCTCACTAGTTCTTGATTGTGAGGTATTTTTACAGTAATGATGCTAGTCATGTTTTATCATCCATTCAGGTGTGATTGGACTTTGTTTGGGTATGATGGGGACATTCACTATGTCATATGATAATTAGGCCTTATTTGATTTGATTTTCAATATATGATTTAGTTATTAATTTGGATGGTATATTTAATTTTATAATATTATAATTAACTAATGGTTGTTTAATCTTGAGTTAGGGCATCATAATAAGGGGTGGACACCAGATAGACTTTGATATCCCCAGGTATTGATGCATAGAAAATTCATAAAAAGGAAATATATTCATTTAAATGGATCGTTTTTTAGAATGTCGTATAGTTTAGGAATTTATTCTTTGGTAAAGAGATATAATATTCTCTCCACCATAAGATATTGATAGTTCGATTAAATAATTTTTTTATTTGAATGAATTCCTTTAATAAAATTAATAAGGTGTTGATTTAAAATTTATGTCGTTGTAAATGGGATGGATTTATCATTCAATGATTTTTAGGGAATTAATAAACAAATATATACATCTTCTGAGATATTAATACTAGAGGATGTCATTTTAAAATGAAATAATATGAACATGAATGAGTGGATCTAGGGCTATAAAAACTTTTTATTTTCACATTGGTTGGGAGTGTCAATGGATTAGATGTGTTCAAGATTTTATGTACCTCTAGAACACATGGATGAAACATGCGATACATGTGAAAACCATAGATATAGGTAAATTATTGGAGGCATATCAAGGGATGACATACACTTATGTGATTTTCATATACTTAATATTTAAAATGAACTACATGAATCCATGTTGTGTGTATTCTGTGTGTTGTGACATAGCAGGCATTGGTAGGTGACATTTTTTTGTAGAACCTATAAAGGTATATTGAATTAGAGATAGGAAATTAGATTTATAATTTACCCCTTACTATGGTAATATAGTAATTCTGTAGATTATATGTAAAATGTAATGGAATAATAAAATATTGAGGTCATAAAATAATAAAAATTAAACCAACATGTATAACAAGGACGCTTTGGGGATAGAAGATATCCTTGGGTTCTCATTTATTAATTTTACATGATAAAGGGATAAAGGATGCATACATTTTCTTATATTTATTTTTATTCTATATTTATGATATATTTTTCTTCGGGATAGGATATGACCTATGTTTATTTGTGTTACATGAATGTGGGTGTAGGCACTATGGTTGATATGCATCCTAGTAAAAAAGGCATGATACCCAGCATTGGGGATGGTTAATTCTACATCTTGTGTGTGAAAAGTTACTTAAAGGTATTACATATGACATACTATGTTGATAAAAATATCATTAGTTTATATTAAATTCCTCCATGTTTTCCTTAAATTAACGGTATGGGATGAGACCCCTCCCATAGATCGATTCCCATTTGACAGACACCATCAATTTGTGCGTATGAGTAGAAACCCATAGTATATCCTAGTATTCCTTGAACATTATATATGTATCCATGGTTAGGGAAGATAAATACCAATTATTTTAGAAGATTATGGTATAATCACTTGGGTGTCATTTTTTATCCCATTTCATATGGTGGTACATCTGATGAGTTTTTATCTCATGTATAATTGTGTGACTCTAAACCCTGGTTGTTATCTAAAATATTATAGGTTGATTAAAACTCGTTGATTTTAAATCTTGTATACCAGGGTGATTCAGATATCATGTTTTTATCTCGTGTATACAAATGCGAGTCTGGAACCCTATTGATTATCATTTTTACATAAGTGTGAGTCTGGCCTCAGGTTGTTACATTGGTTGGAACCATTATGTGATGTTATTGTATATACTATGTCACTTTTAGAATAATGTATGTTACACCTTCGATGTCATAATAGATTAAATTTCGCAATAATGATTTATGTAATTATGTATCGTACTAATTTTTTCAATAGAGTAGGTCACTTTCACACAAACTACATTTCCCAATAATTTTTGAGACTTCATTAGTGGTGCCCCATAGTGTTTTACTCACACCATCTTGAGGTTTCCATGAAAATGTAGTACCTTGATTTGTCTTTTCAATGGTTCTGGTGTAGGTTGGGTCTAGGCCAAGTATATTATCCAATCAAATCAAATTTTCGATAGGTTATAATACTGAGATGTAATGAAGCTTTGGATGGAGAGGCATCAAATCTTGGGTTTTTTATTTCTTTTTAATCAAATATATAATCGCTGAAGTGTGTGATTTTTGGTTTTATGATTGTATGTTTCATTCCATGTTATTATTGTATGGTATATTTATTTATACTTGTGTTCTATACATGTAATTGTTTAATTTTATTAATAAAGTAATTTTTTATTAATATTATTATATGGGTGTATATTATTCCAAAGGGTAAACCATGGACTCCCACAACTATTAAGAAATATCTAGGGTACGAGAAGGTGCTCTTAAGGACATTTATTCATTACTCAAGTTACTATATATGATGACTAGTGTTTTGAATTGAAAAAATCATAAGCAATTTAATTTCCATTATTCTAAATGAGTAGTTCATCTTGAAGGGAAATATAATTGAATAATGAATAATCTAAATATGATTAATTTATAAGATGTTGAAATCTAATGTGTCTATTGGAATAGTGATATGACAATCGATAATTGCAATCTACCCCTTAGGTATAGTAACTGGACTATATGAATTGTAACCAAACTCAGGGAATATTAATATAACATAATGGGTCGATTATGATCTAAAATTACATGAAATGTAAATTATTTTTTAAATTAAATAACTCTTAACTATGGAACCATATTTATTTGACTAAACAAAACTGTAAATTGTTTAAAAAATAATTATGATTTATTTTCTGCAAAATAAATATCGTAAATTATTAATATAATATTTAATATTCATAAAATGGTTTTTTGGAATCACTATTAATTTGTATATAAATTATTATATTGTTTAATGAAATGAAATTTATGCTTTATAATTTTGAGATATTTGATTATATAACAAATATATATATTTTAGCGTTAAGAATGTGTGTAATTAAATATGAATAAAGTTTATTATATTTAATATTTTTTTATAATTGCGATTTCATTTTTTGGAATAATCCCCAAAAAATTATAATAGAGTTATTTTTTGGTATTGTTATGAAAATGATGACTTTTTTTAAATAGTGGAATATGAAAAAATAATATTTTACATTACATTTAAAATAGTTGATAAATGACATATGGCATGTTGTAAGAAACTATTAGTTTATAATCCGATACACTAATCACTATATATAGAATTAATAATAATCATTGTTGAATGAATTGAGAAAAAATAATGAACTAATGGATATTATATTAAACAAATCCCTTGTATTCCCTTTATAAAAACAATCTCTTGCCATCAATTTCACATCATATTATAAAATCCATTTGAAAATAGATATCCATTACCCTCTACAAATATGTACACACATCCTAAAAGATGTCATCCCACCAAAAATATATACTAAGGATCCATAACATGTAGACTGATATTGAACATCAAGGAGGATAGTTAATATTCTCAAATGAATACTCTTAAGTTATTTTCTTATTATACCTCTTTAAATATATTATATATTGGAATGTATAACGATATCAATGATATTAATATACTTTAATGATTATAATAAATGAATTTATCTTTGAAACCATTCTCTAATTCATACAAAAAATGAATTATTTTTTTCTTATTATGATTGGTTAACTACCTCTATGAAAAATGTATTTCATTTTTCATGATGACCATAATGGTTCATTTTAATACACATATAATAACTAATATGTGGTTAATAAGTATAATGTCATTTTTTCATATCAAATAATGGATACAAATACATAATCGTAAATAAAACATGAATGTTCCTCATGGTAGGGAAAAAATTAAATTATATAACCACATGATGATGGAATTTACATTTAGTAGAGCATGCCACTATAGGGTAACTTGTTGATATTTATAATTATTTATACACTATGAATTAATTAAAAATAACTGATTATAACTTTTGAATCAATGGTAACATTTAATAAAAACATCGATAGTTATCTTAAAACTAAAGTGACCTTCAGACCATGACAAAATTAACCTAAAAATAGTATATATAGGCATGATTTCTTAGTAAAATTAATATAAACCAACAAAAAATTGTAATAGAGAATAAAATATATGTTAAAAAGGAAACTAAAAAATAATTTAATATAAATAATTATTTTATTTAGTATGTTAGAAAATCTTACTGAACTAATTAATGCCCCAATTTATAGGATATTGGGAACCACCATAATTATCTTTTTTATGTGAATTCCATTTATTTCTCCCATATTCCCAAAACATTATTCTCATTTAATTAATTACTATTTTATAAAAATATAATGATATATAACTATTTAATTTTTAATTTTTTTATTTATATATTATTAGTTCATCGTGTTTTCTTCCAAATTATTTCGTTTAAGAAACCCCATTTTAATGGAAATTGATTATTTCTTATTACATTTAATGTAGAATTATATCTACTTTAATTTACCATATATGGTTTGTGAAATAATTGTTTTATGTAATTTTATTTTAGTTTATTTAGGTCTTTAGGGAAGTATTTATGATCTTACCAATATTAAATAATATTTAACACGTTTTCATGAAACCTTATATAGAAGGTTTACTTCCGAAAATAGTTTTTCATTTTTTTTGTGTTCATGTCAGATGAACATCTATTCTATTACTAATGATTAGTTTTTAATTTATAAACATCCAATATTTTTTCAACACCTTATTTCATGGTAATCGTTTTCCTTTTTATTTATTTATTATCTTAAAAAATATTATGTAACCCATGTCATTTTCAGGGGTTTTCATATACTCATGTATTATGTATGATCACCTTTTTCAAAATATATATTATATAAACATTATTACAAAATGATTATTATTTTGATTTTTCATCTTATTAATGTGTTGTGTAGTGTAATAATCTTAGGAGATATCATGCGCCCATGACAAAATGTTTTGTTGTCTTGAGATTAATCCTTAACTTATTATTATGATACATATTTTTTACCATATTCCTATTTTTTATTGATACTATAATATCATATTCTTCTTTCCATGATTTTAAGTGAATATATATGATTATTATCTTTCATTTTGTCATGACATTCCAATTTTTTTTATATGTATGACTTTAAATCATTATTTACTCTGATTATTCCCTTACAAAGATTTATATCTCACTCATTTCCATTTTTTATTTTCCCCTGGGAAATTTATATAAAAACAAAAGATCAAATATATTTAGGTGTATATTTTGGATAATTTAATAAAATTGATATAATATAGAATTAATTTATTATATTATGTTTGAAATCACTAAATAAAATCTAAATATTTATGTTTGGGTTATATTTCATAGAATTTCATGTACAAATAAATTAATAATCGGTAAAAAAAATTATGGTTAAATAGATTGAATCATAGTACGGGTTGGTTATATATTGGGATAAGGATTAGAGTAATTTTTTGAAAACCCTTATGAAAATTTTATGTATATGAAAATATAATAAAATTTTAGTAATCTTTATTGTGTATTGAATATGTGAAATGATGACGATATATTTACACAATTTTTTTAGTTTCCATCATAGATACAAAAATAGGTAATAACACTTATAAATGATGTTTTGGAATTTACATGATCTTGAATCCGTGCACAAAATTTGGTCTAAAATAAAAACATGTTTTGACACTCCTTAAAAATTAATTTTGATAATTAGTATTCTAATTATGAATCATTATGAAAAATTAAATATATTTCTAGGGAATATGATTATGTATAATATAACTATATGGGATTTAGAACTATATTTTAATATGACCATGGATAACCAATATTGACAATTTGAAATAAATAATATAAGGTATACATGTTAATTATGTATTATTCTTTATATGATAAAATTTTTCATTTTTATTATTATCATTTTAGTTTCCCCATTCTATAAATTTTCAAAATTAATGTTTACCAATGGAAATAAGAAGAATAATAACAATAAAAATTGTGATGGGATTTGTGATTACCTCCCAAGATAGATCCCTAACATGATAAGTCTAGAAGTTAAGAACATAACAGAAGTATGTCTGAAATAGGATCATGTAATTAATTATATATTATATCATTTAGAACACCCCATAGCCATATGTAATATTTTTTCCTGGATGAAAAATTTATGTGACAGAGGCCTCTCGCATTTTTTGGAACTTACGATCCTTTAAATAAGGAATAAATAAATAATTCCATTGATAATATATTTTTCTATTCTAAAATGCTTTGATAAATAAAAATGGAATACTATTTGATTATCTAATTAAGAGAGAAGTCAAACAGTGGTGGATACAGATCCATACTATGATGCGTAAATATTAAATCAAATAAATTAAATTGGAAGGATTAAAAAAATTTGAAAAATATTTTCCTCACACTCACAATATTAAAATGTCTATATAGTTCCTTGGTATCTTGAAAATGGAGGATGAGCCTATCATTTTTTTGGAAAAATATCACTATTATTTAATGGCATGCCTTATGATATTTTCATTTATCCTAAATAAATTATTTACTAATTCCACAAGGTAATAATGTTGGTCATTAATAAAACTCTATTGATTAAAGTATTTTAAAAAATGAGTATATTTTTTATTATGTACTAAATTTTAAATTGTGGACTTGTGATTATCAACTAGATCATGGGACTAGAGATAATATACTGGGAATGTTTTTCAATTTTATTATAGTAGAATATAAATATAATAGTAGAATGTATATCTAATAGACCACATTCCATATGTGTTTAATGAGGATCTAAGAAACGATCTCAAGGGAGTAATTGGAATATTCAGGTTTGATAGATTGTCACAAAAAGCTACTAAACATCGAAAGGAGATGTTTATGGAAACTATTCTGAGGGTTAATGTTATGGTTGTAATAAATAATAAACCTATGCTCCAATTCAATATCTATATGCGTTGTGGACATAATTTAGTTGAATTCCCTAAGGTAAGGGTTGTAAAATATAACTAATGAAAAAATCCTTTATGGTTAAGAGATAAAATAATTTATTATACTACCACTACAAATGAAGTGGATTATGATAACATAGTGGTTACATGTTCACTTGTTATTATTTTAATAATTTCTATTCAAAATTTGTATTTTGGTCTATTAATTTCATTAATAACGTTATTTGTTTGTAGAACCATAAAAATAAAAACATATAATATGGAGGATGTGTTATCATTAAAATTATAAAATGGGGAAATTATCTCATATCAAGAACATACCTCTCCCCAAACAATATTTATGTGATTAATCTCACATTAAAATTTTTTATACTCTTTTTGATAGAATTTTAATTAATATTGTTCATGTATATTTTATCCATATACTGAAAAAAAAACATCAACTATTGGGAGAACGAAATCAGCCACTATTTTGAAAATCACCCTATGCTTTTATATAGTGTATGGAGTAGGAATAATTACTTTTGGGATACCTTATTCATGAATGGATATTATTACCTTTTAGGAATTAGTATGTAGATCACATGATAAGGAGATATATTAGTATCATACATAAATATTAGTCCATTATAATGGAATATGTTGATGTATTCCCTAAAGAGTGACCTAGTCTTCCTCCAAACAAAGAGTCGAAACACTCAAATTAATATATACCTAGAACACATTCTGTTTTTAATAGTTCATACCAAATGATTCTCATTGAAATTGATGTACTAGTGAACAAATATAAGAAATTTTTTACAATGGTTTTATACTATATAGTTATTCATAGTAGAGTGTAATGGTTCTTTTTATCATTATTTTAGGTGGGTTAGTAACCGTCTTCATTCATTAACATAACCAAAAACAAATATCATGATAAATAATATGTTTCCAATTCCCTAGATTGATGAATTATATTATAAACTATGTGGGTCCAATAACATCTCTAATGTTAATCCTTTGTTATTATATCAACAATTGATAGTGAAAAAGGATATTCCAAGAGACATACACCCAATCACTTGAGTCTGGGGCCTAAAAAATTATTTAAACATCATATTTGACAACAATTGAGAGAATCTAATCTATATTTTACTAAATACCAATATTTTAAACATTACATCTCACTAATAACCAAAAATAACACAAATTAATGTTTAATTTTATTGAGTAAATTTTTCATAGGATACTTTTTTAATGAAACATGTAATCATTAACCATAATTTATCCAGATCATTCTCTGATTTGGACTTCTAATTATTTATTCATGTCTTTATAACATATGAAATAGGAATATAAGATAATGGTGATCTTGGGTTACATAGAAGGAAAAAAAACATCAATATTTCATCATTTGTTAAACTATAAGAATATGTGAAAACATGTGGTGACAGAAATATCATATTAAATAGAATATGAAACAATACAAGTGATTCCTAATTCATGATAAAAAAGAAACATTATCTCTAATGATAAAATATATAACCTCTAAAAGGACTATATAATCCTAAAATAAAATTAAATAGTTATGTATTGTTATCATCATAATATATAAAATAAATGAAACATACCCATTAATCATAGTATCAAAATGGAATTTAGAAAAACCAAAGGAAAAAATTATCCTCAGATCTGTGAGTCACTATATACTCACACTACATTGAATGTCAGAAATCCCACTTATGAAATAATTATTCACTACTCACAGTAAGTCAATTTTGATTCCCTACAGGCATTCATTACTTTTTTAGTCACTACATTCAATAATTTCTTTCTGAATCACAACCTTCACTCATGGTTGTTCAGGAAACATAATTTCATATATGTATATATGTACCATATGGTATAGATGTTTATCTAATTAATTAAAGGAAAATATATGAATCCACCCAGCAATCATCCATGCACATGTGTTCAATGTGAAATAAATCATTCATAATATCATAATGATCTAATGGAATGAAACATATTTTTATTCCACAAATCATTACAAATCGATGGAATGAAAATGGTATTATAATCATTTGCAAATAATGACACAAAAATTAAACAACAAGAATTAATATAATTTATACCCATTATTAAATAATCCCCAAAAGATCATTTTATAAAAATATTTATAGGGTGATTCATTAAAATTTATTCCAATGGAAATAAAGTATTTATTGGTAAGGAGAAAAATGAAATAAAAATCAAAGTACAAATTTTAGAAATTTTTTTTACATTATCAAAAAATGAAATGATATGGATCAAATTTATTATTAATTTTTCAAAAATTTAAGATAAAGCATTGAAAATTTTTATTTTTAAACCAATTAAATAACAAATCTTGTAAAATATATAATGTTTGTCAAAAAGAAAATGTACGGTGGAGGATAAAAGTGTTGATAACGAATAGAGAAAAACTATTTTATTATTTTGAAATAATATTTTTCAAAATCCACATCGTAAAATGGTAAAAAATTATATTATAAAAAAATATGGGAATGGTAAATTTCACCATAGAGATAAAATAACTTGGTTTACATATAAAAAGGAGACCATTTTTTGAATTAGAAAATATAGGCAAGGATGGGAACTAATGCTAAATTGTAAGATAATTTTTCTCATCATTGATATAATTTGGGATAAATATCTTCATTAATAAAATGATTTTAATTAAAAATTTCCATTTACATAGTGATATATGATATTAAATTACCATCATAATTAATTATAAGACTATATTTTAAACTATAGTCATAACATGAATCATTTGGAAGTAATAAGCGAATTTCAATAAAGTGTAACTCGTTACCTTAATTTCCAACATCAACTAAAGATCTAGAATCAATTTTTTTATAAAATTAATATTTATAATAACCAATTTTAAAAAATATATATAAATATATAACCTACCATAAAAAATTATAATCATTATGTACATGTATATTATTAATATATTTACATATTTTCTATATTGACTATGAGTAGTGACATTCATTTTGAACATGTTTTATAATATTAGTGTTGAAGCTTTTTTTCTCCAAATTATCATTATTAAAAGATAAAAAAGGTGATTTAAATAATTATTACTAATTATCTATAAAAAAATTATTTAATTCTATTAGATTTTTGGTTATGATATTTATTGATGAAATCAATGATGAGCATTTTTTAGTGAATTTCAACATATGTATGTTGATGTTTTAATTAATGATCTTTTTATTTATTTTACTATTCTATAACTAAAACCAAATTTCAATTTACATTTTTATAATATATATTATAAAAAATAATGTTTTCAGAGTCATAAAATATATTTCTTAATAGATCTATTCATGTTTGAGGTTATTCCCACCAAAAAACATCATTCTATAATTAATGGATGATTATGAAGTTATTTAGTTTTAATATTAATATTAAATAGATATAAAGAACTGTTTTGGATTATATTAAAGAAATAAATAATAAATTAAGAGAAGATGAATATGAGTTAATGGTTTTGAAAATTTTTAGTAGATTGGAAAAAAACTTCCTCTTACTTTTCATATTTTACATGTCTTAATTTAGAAAAATATATTGTTTGTGATAATATTAATAGGTTTTACAATTTTCCCTAACATAATAATAATAATTTCATAGATACCAATTTTATTCATTAATCCACTTATAAAGTGTGGTCATGGTATGTGGTGATAATCAATAGAATGCAACATTTAATGGGATTGTAATCCCCACATACACATGGTTAATGATTTCATTTTTAATAAATTGTATAGATATATAATATGTTTTATTATTTAATTATCTAAAAAAAGTTATAAATATCATAATAATAATCATCTAAATTTTTTTATAAATTAAAAATGAACATGAATTTTTATGGAGGTGGTAGTACACACATACCAATGAATGTATCATGATTTATATTTTACATTAGTGTTCGGTATAAAAAAGATTTTAACATAATTTTTTTAAGAAAAATATACTATAAAATTTTAGGTTTCTAAATTTTACCCACTTAAATAAATTTTAACCTAAATTTTTTATTTATTCTTAACAAATGCAAAATTTATAGTTGTCTATAAGATATATACAACTCTAGATTTATTTTCTAAGGGGGTTTTATCATCACCTTCCTTAATAATACTAGTAACTCATATTTTATTTAATATTAGTAATATAAATTATACTATGTTTATTTTATCAACCCATTTATCCTAATTCCCCCAACAAAATAGGATTAATTTTTAATAGTAATTTTATATTAATCCATGTATTACATGGATGTCATGGGTTGATTTATTGATGTGTTTTTTCTATTATATAAATTATCAGGGCCTCTATATCAAGAGAGATAATCTATGCGAAATACAAAAATAATATTTTCCAAATGATGGATAATAGGATTTTTTTTGTAATAGAATATGAAAATGAATTTTTCATAAAGGATTTATATACATGGGATATAAAAATCATATCATTAAATGTTTTATTAAATAAATATCTCAACATCAATGTGGAAATTTTATATTAGTTATTATAGAGATGTATTTTGAACAAGTCACAAATAAAATAATCATATATCTTTAGTGGGTGATAATTTTTCCTTATTCTATATCATTTTTGGAACCAAATTATGTATTTTTGGTTGCCTTAGATTTCCCAATCATATATTTAATTTGTTTCTATCATCCTTATTATCCCCCTATTTATGTAATTGACATCAAAAGGTATATGATTCTCACAATTTAGATGGGGTAATATTAGTGTTATATTAGGAAGAACAATTTTACCTTTCACAATTTTGACCGATGTGATTCTCCATACTAGAACTCATTTATGTGAGATAGCTCCATGACATCAGGCATTCATCCCAGTAAACAATAGGTAAGAAAATATTAGTGAGGTCCTAATACATTATTTTGAGCGACTATACCCCTGAAGTTAGAGAAATAAATAAAAAATAAATAAATAAAAATCTACATAACATTATAAATAATAAATAATATAATCCAATATCTTACATTATTCGGTCTTAGAAAATAAATTTTCATCACTCCCAAGGCCTATCAAAAATTCAACGAAAAAAATGTGACACACACACACAGACTTTCCAAACTATCAATTAAATTCATTACCATATCTTTATAAAGTATTATTGAGGTACATCATCCTCATCAACTTCAAATCTTATGATCTAAAATAAAATGATGTCATATTTTTATATAAGCACCTAGATTCCCTAGAGAGGTGTGATAATAACACTCAGCGTAGTCACACCAAACACCATTAATATGCACCTTCGTATGGACATTTATTCATTATTAAATGAAAATAATATTAATCATGATCTCTTTGTCACCATGCACATACATGAATACTATAAGACTCAGTGAGATACACATACCCACCATGCCATAGAGTACATACCAACCAACCCCAATCTCAACAATACCTTCTACTGCATAATTTTGAAATCCACCCATCACCACACATCATTATACTGATTCATTACCTATATCAAAAGAATAAATGTACTGAAATAGGTAAAACCATGATGAAACAAAAAATGGCTCCAGGAAGGATGATACACTAATAAAACTGATACCACTAATTATCACATGATGGAGACCCATTAATCGTGTCTCATATCATATCACAACCAGTCCCCTAGGGTGTTACTCATCCCAATCCTACTTAATGACTGGTCGAAATAATGTACACAAACCAACTATATGTCTATGTAGGTCCTCAAAAAAATTCCATATTCTTTTTATGGTCGCCACATGGTTCAATCCACACACACTCTATATATGTCACTAGAGCCTATACCTATTTCTAGTGACTATAGATTTCATAAGAACACAATCACATCCCTATATAATCTAGGGTTGTCAAATCCCACCATTCCATCCCCGTAGTATAAGGGGATTTCCAAATATATAAATCCATCCCAATGATCTCTTTGTGGGCTAGAAAAGAATTGACTCAACCCAATAGATTTTAAAAAGGACTTATATACATGAATATGTATAGTTCCCACAAAACATCACACAACTCTCCAAATAATCCAATGGTACTAGTGACTCACGGCCTAGAACCTCATCCCAACATGTCCCAAATCACCTTTAATGTCTCCCACTATATACTCAAGACACACCATGGTCAATGAATTCTCATTCCACCATTAGTATATCACCTTATGCTGACATCACCACTTGAAGGATCCTCTAACAATAACCATATGGACCAACCCACCTCACCATGTCCTTCATACCTCATCATCAAGATTCTATGGTAAATTCCCAACCCACATCATCTACCATATAGAATAATCAGTAGGCATGGTAATGATCCTATAAAATCCCAATTAATGTTCCAATTCAATGACCCAATTATCTCTACACACTCAAAGTTCACATGAATCATTTCTTCTATCATTAGTAAGTATTTCATTATCCATAATGATGTGTACTCAGGTATCACCAATCATCACATGAATCATAAAACTATTTTAAATAACAATAATAATTAGGAAACCAACATTTTTTAATTTGGATTCCACAACATGTGGAAAAACCATACTGGGGTCTTTCATTATCATAACTGAATCCTACTACCAGATGAATCATAGTCTCCAGGCGATCATGAATTACCCCATTTGATAAAAAATGAATCTTTATCACCCTGGTATGTTCAAATCCACCCTTTCATCTCATAAACGGTATATCATGGTCATTATACCACATACCTTTTTTGGTAATATAATGTTAAAATTAATAGAGGGAAGTGAATTTATCCTAAAAATTTTAACGGAAATCATTGTAATTTGAAAATTTTCTTTATAAAATAAATAAAAAAATAAATATTTTTAAATTTTAAAAATATAATTATTGATTGAATTTTAAAAAAATATAATTAAATAAAATAAAATAAGTGTATGAACAAAATTATGAGTAATTTAATTCAGAAACATGAACGTAAATTTTTTCTGTACCTCAAAAAATATTAACTGTTAATATTGTATTAAAAAAATTAATTATAGAATAATTAAAATAAATAAAAAAAACTAAAAATGTTATTGATATAGGATATATTTTAATTATTTTTTGGAAATTATACCCAAAGGTCCCATAAATATTCCACCTTAATAACATAAGGATTTAATGTATTAGCCCCTTGGATTTAATGGTATCCAATATACTAAAACTATACCTATGTTTTTTTAGTTATATAAAAAAAGTAGCAATAGACATTATAATCTAGAGTTATAAAATGAATTATTCCCTTGTATTTTTAAGTAAAATGAATAGAAAATAGATGTCCCTTTATTTAGTGGTAATATGAACCAAAAATTAGAAGGAAGAGGATGAAGAGGGTATTTGTTTTATAGTATCGAATCTCCAAAGGAATATGAACAAGAACTATGAGACATTGAGAATATAAATATGGTGAAAATGTTATATAATTTTAAATAGACTCTTCAGTGATGAAGTATGATTTATAAATGGAGAGAATTGATATATTTTAAAATTTTAATGATTCTAGATAAAAAAGAACATGCTTCAAATTAGATGAGAAAGTTTTTGTGTTTTCCCAGGACCTCCTATGTTCTCTATTTATAGGCTCCAAATACTTTGATAATGTTTTCAAATCCTTTATTCTTTATAATGTAGAATACATCCATGTTTTTTTTATTTTTACCATTCTTTATTAAGTAATTTTGATCCCTTTAATAATAATTAACATAACACAGCCAAAGAAATATCTAAGTGATTATAAATAAAATAAATTGACAGTAATATCATAATAATATTGGGGTTATATAGAAAAAGGGAAGAACTCAAATAAAATATCATTTGTATTTAATACCATTTAAATTATTAATGATTTTTAAAATCACTCCTTAGAATGTTCTAAATAATATCAAAATAATAGCTCAAAAGTAGCCCAGAAATCCCACACAGAATAAAACTAAAATATTCAATAATAAAATTTCAGTTTTCATTCTTTGTTAAACATGTGATATAATTAGTCTATATGAAAATTTCAGTAAAACCTACAAAAAACATTTGGAATAATTAATTAGACATAAATATTGTTTTAGAAAAAATTAAACAATAAAAATAACCCAAAATAAAAAAAATTACTTTTTATGTTTGAAATTATTTTTATACAAAAGAATATGGAATATAATTATTTTTCAAAAATCTATGTTAAAAATTGTATAAATTATTTAAATAGTTTAAAAATTATTAACAAAAAGCTTTTGTATCATTAAAACTATTTAAAAATTTGTTAGTAACATGCACAAAATAAAAATACCAATAAAATATTTATAACATAGTGAATTGGAAAACTTAATTTATGAGAGCATATGATTCATGCATGGTTAAAGTTTGAATTTATGTATAATGAGATACATAATGATAAAAAGTGTTTTCAAACCTCTAATAAGGGTAAACATACAATGTTTTTGGGTAGAACTTGATTAAAACATGATTCATAATGGTATGTTTTTCCCATGTATTGATTAGAGAATTCATGGAAATATGTAAAGCTAAACATAAACATGTGAAAATGAAAAGACGATTTGGAATAAGGGTATGTTCATATATTATATATGTCATGTCTGGTTTACAAAAAATTTATATGTACTTTATACGAATGATATCAAAATTTACCCAAAGAAAAAGAATTCATATATTTTTTTATGTTGAAAAGAGTATAATAACCTCAAATTAGCTACCCCAGATATGATTGTCACATCATATAAATTAAAATTCTATATTTGATACTAATAATTGTAACCAAATTTTCTCCATCTTGAAAATACAACACCAAAAGAAAATATAGGATCACTTAGGCACCCGAGGACAATTTAGGTTTAGAGATTTAAAGAATTTTGAAAAAATCATACATAAATGATACCCATGAATTCCAAAGATTATATTTTATCTATAACCTACTATTCATCATGAATATTATGTTATTATAATAATCAATGTTAACTCCATCTAATAATAATTAATTTAACAACATTATTGACAACCAAAGTAAAATGGAGCATAAAAGTGTGAGATAAAATTCTCAATAAGTTTATACATGAGAATAAACTATTGAATTTCATCAGTGGGCATTGGAATATTATAAGGGTATGATGGCCTAATCATTGTGAACATTAATAACATATGAATATTCATACACATCAATACCTGGATTGTAACATCCCCAAATGACAAAGGGTTAAATGACTAAATGATATGACTCATGTAAACAAGGTGCACCTTCTTTTTTGGGAGCCTACCTGATTAAAACTACACAGTTAAGTGTGCTTTGCCAAAATTAGTGATTATAATTCCCTGGCCCCAATTACCCAGAGTCGGTGAATTATTACATAACATTGGCATGGTCACAAGAAATATCAAATATCTAATGATAAATTACTTTAGTAGCCTTGGAAACACTAGATATATTCATAAAGTTTACCTTAAATCATAAAATGAAAACTACAACAATATAGTCTCCATTGTCCACACTCGTATCCCCTCATACAATTCCTGCAGGTCATTCATAAATTACTTCTTCACATACTGGGATAAATAAAACATAGAAAATGGGTGAGCTCAAATGCCCAGAAAGGATAACAATAGAGCGGAAACATTCATAAAAAAGAATAAAAATTTAAGGCAATGTATAACTAAAAAAAGAATTTTAAACTTGAACTTCAACTTATTATGGAAAAAATAAAATGAAATAATTCTCTTTAATTATTCACATGGATATTCTAATAATCGAATAATCACATGCAATATTAATAACCACTTTCATAATGATGGAATGCATAATGTCAGACTATCATAACCGCATCTCTAAGGTGTTGTGCCAATACTACAAATAAGATTTTGTCAAGTCCTTGTTCCAAGACACTAGTTTGTCTCATGAGACCTACCGATGCATCGATGAGCTATATCGGGCTCCACCCGTCACATATTATGTACAATTCATTCCCATATGAAAAGGTTTAAACATAACATAAACATTCGTATTAAAACTAGCATACGAAATGTAAATACTTCATCCATAAACCATGAATGGTATAAAAATAAAACATCCACAGTCAAACATATCACAAAACCTTCAATACAATATAGAAGTTTTGTATCATAATAAATCAACTTCAAATAAGCATAAAACCCATCAAAGGATGTTGACATAGATGAAATCAAAACTCCTTTTATAGAAATATCTCTTTCTATTTTGAAATCATTTAAGAGTCATATATTTATAAAATAAAACATTTTCTTTGAAAATATTCCTATAATCTTGTAAGGGAAGCTTAGAAGACTTTATAATGGTGGAAAATAGCCGCACCCACCGTATAAGTTAAAAAATCATTCTTACCTTAATTCTGTCGAAAAGGTTAAAAAGCACCTTGTTTGGAGAATGACGGAAAGATTCATTTATAAAACTCTTTTAAAAAGTCAAACAAGGGTATAAATGACTTTAACCCATATTCTTGTAAATAGTAAAAATGTTTTGAAATACATTTTTAAGAAACATGGATGTGGATGATAAAGAGATCTGAGTAGATTATTATGTATAAACAACCTCGGATAATGAGTAGACTGCGAAATAAAAACTTACCTTGTAATTTTCCTTGGTTGGGGTAGGATAACCTCCTTTATAATGGTGAAATAATTGTTATTAAATTATACAATAATCATATATATTAATATTATATCATATGTGATCTTTTAACATTGCTTTGTTAATAATATTTTAGAATTATCGTCATTTCGGGTGTTAAATTACTCATTTTATTTTATATGTTTTGTTATGTAAGCCATGTTTGTTATGTATAGGATGTATAATATTCATATCCAGAATGATATTAAGTCCTTAAACATTATTATTAATCTTGAAATGAGAATTATACTTGAATGGATACAATGGAGAATGAATCTCATCGCGTTCGTGGAGACGGTAGTCCCTACGTACGCACGAGTGACAATGTCATTCTTTTGATATTAAAATAATATTTAACTGGATGTTATATCATATATAAAGAATAATTATCATGTAATATTAATTATTTACATGAGATACGCATCATAATTATAACCATCCAAATAATAATGTTTTGAATAACAATTACACCACGACGTGGAGACGGTAAGTCGTACGTACGCACGTCTGGTGACATTTCATTCAAAGGATGGATAGAATACTGAAATATGGTATTACAATGTTTATAATAACATCAAATTATATATAATATACTGGAGTTATTATTTTAGAATGGTAATAACAAAGACAGAAGATGTGTAAGAAGAAAGGAACTTGAAAAGGGCTGGTGAAATCATTATCTCTTCTTCGGGTTCTTCCTTTTGATTTTATCAAAAGGGCTCCTATGGATGGATTTATGACTAAAGGAAGGCCTATAGGATGAATTTAGGGAGTTTGAGAGAGTATTTGGGCAGGGTTTGGCCGAACAAAAAGGATTTTAAGGTGTGAATTAATGAGAAGGGGGAGTGCCCTTTTATAAGAGGGGTAAGGGGCACCTTTGGAAAAGCTAGAAATATTATTTTATAATAAATTCATATTCGGTTTATAATGGATCCAAAGTGGATTATTTCAAGATTAATGTTGGGTTGGGTCAAAATCCACTCAAAAAAAAGAATTTAGATAGGTTTGTGCCATTATAATAACCTTATCTTTTTGTTTTAACTCTTAGGTAATTAGTTTGACACTTACCACGTCACATTGTATTTTTATATTATATAGTTAATAAACTTACTTGAACCTCCAAGAGACCACCAAGTGGTCCATTAATGATACACCTATCATGATATAAGTTTCTCGGCCGACCCTAATATTTTTAGGAATTGAATATCAATTAATAATATAATATTTGTTTTAAAAACTCTTTTTTGTCGATTTTGACACTATTTGGAAAATTGATTTTTGTGAAAATCATAACAGAATGATTACTTAGAAAACAGTTAATTAAATCATTCCTAACATGTAATATTAACCTAAAAAATTAGTGTAAATCATAAAAAGTCTCAAATTATATTTATTTGGGAATTTATAATATCAATTATTTAAATTTTTCACTATTATGGTAATTACTACAACATCATTGTGTCATAAATAAATTAAATTATTTATTGTCTAAAAATTCTAAATAAAATATAATTATGTAGGAAATCTTTTCATATTTTTAATTAATATTTACAATCGAATTTAACGTATGTATATCTCTATATTAATTTTTTTTAGTAAATAGACATTGATTTTAACTCTTTTAACTCTTCTTTGAATTAAATAATAATAAATGTCATAATCTAATCCAAGTGAACCTAAATTAAAATATTTCCTTCCTAAGGTAGTTTTTGGTTGAGATACACTTGTTCAATATAATTAGGACATGTTATATGGTAATATTAATATCATTTTTACCCTTAATTACCCTATTTACTTTTAACCGTGGTAAATAAAAGTAAAAAGTTACTATTCACCAAAAATTATTTCCATCTCATTGAACCACATTTTACTCCTTGATATTATACGTGTTTCTTGGATTTTTGAAATTCCACTCACAAAAGCGGTAAAATTATGTTTTATGAAAAATTCTATTTTTTAACTACCACTTAGTGGTTTCACTATTCATCAAAAAATGAAGTTTTTCAGAAAAATACCAAAAATTCATTCTAGGATAATTTCGATATTCGGAATCCCAAAATGAAGTCCATTTTGAAAAATAAATTTTAAAATTCCAAAAAATTGGTTATTACTATTCATAACGGCTAGTTTGATTGGTTGTGGTGTGTTAGAACTCGTTGTTACGTACAACAAACGCTATTGCATTATTCAAATAGAAGCGTACCGTAGATGCTTGGGGTGTTACATTCTCCCCTCCTTCAAATAATTTCATTCTCTAAATTTCACGAATAATATCGCATGAAAATACTCGAGTGGTTCTTCATCATAAGTTCCTCGGGCTCCCACATTGCCTCTTCCATCTTATGGTTTCTCCACAAGACTTTTACCAGACGATTCGTCCGGTTTCTCAGTACTTTTTCTCCCGTATCAAGAATCTTGACGGGATCTTCGCAATAAGACAAATCAGGTTCCAGTTTTAATTCCACATAGGTGAGTACATGCGTTGGGTTAGGCATGTATTTCCTCAACATTGATACGTGGAACACATCATGAACTTTGGAGAGACTTGGTGGCATTTCCAATCGGTAAGCTACATCCCCAATTCATTCTAGAATTTTGAAAGGTCCAATGTACCTGAGACTCATTTTACCTTTCCTACCAAAACGTATGACTCCCTTCCATGGTGATACCTTCAGGAAAACATGATCACTAACTCGAAATTCCAAATCCTTCCTTCGAGTATCAGCATAGCTCTTCTGCCTACTTTGAGCTGCTTTGATATGGTTTTGGATTACCTTCACCTTTTCCATCGTTTCCTCCACCAGTTATGGCCTACAAGTTTTCATTCACAAACGTTATCCCAAAAGGTTCGTGTGCGACATCTCTATCCGTATAACGCTTCATATGGTTCCATCTAAATAGTCGAATGGAAGATATTGTTATAAGAAAATTCTACCAGACGTAAATATTGATCCCATATACTCTGAAAGTAAAGTTAGAAGGATCTCAACATGTCTTCTAAGGTTTGAATAGTTCGTTCTTATTGTCCATCTTTTTGAGGGTGGTAGGCAGTGCTCAAATGAAGTTTAGTATCCAAGGATTTCTGAATACTTTTCCAGAATCTTGAAGTAAAACAGGGATCAATATCAGAAAAAATCGATAGGGGTACTCCATGAAGTCTCACAACTTCATCCATATATAGTCTTTCTAGACGTTCCAGTGGTAGATCTTCTCTTATAGCAAGAAAATGTGATGACTTTGTAAGACAATCAACAATAACCCATATTTCATCGTTCATTCTAGGAGTCTTTGGTAGTCCAATGAAAAATTCCATCATGATATTATCCCATTTCCACTCAGGTATGGGAAGAGGTTGGAATACTCCACCAGGTTGTTGCCTTCCAACTTTCACTTCTTGAAAAACCATAAATCTTGACAAAAAATCGGAAATCTCCCTCTTCATGTTGTCCCACCAAAAATGTTCCTTAAAATATCTGTACATTTTGGTGCTCCCAGGGTGTATAGAAAAATTGGAACTATGAGCATCATCTATAAATTCCCTTTTTAGATCAGGTATATCGGGAACACAAAGCCTCTTCGCGAATTTCAAAATTCCTTCTTCATACACAATGTCTCTCAATCTCCCATCATTCACAGCTTTAATCTTCTTTTGAAATTCTTCATCATCGGTCTGAGAACTCTAAATACTTTATAGTAAATATGGTTTGGCAAAAATTTTAAAAAGCCTTGATGTTTCAACTTCCCTAGTTATTCCCATGTCCATCTTCACTAGATCCATGAAAATTGGATCCCTTTTAATTCTCATAATGTTCAAAACTCCATGGTCTTTTCTGATCAAAGCATCTTCCACCTTGTTTTCTTTCCCCGGGTGGTAGTGTATCGTACAATCATAATCCTCGAGTAATTCAATCCATATCCTTTGCCTCATGTTGAGTTCTTTTTGGGAGAAAATATACATCAAACTCTTGTGATTAGTATAAATCTCACATTTTTCACTATAGAGGTAGTGCTTCCATATCTTCAAAGAAAATATCACAGCTGCTAATTCGAGATCATAAGTAGGATAGTTTTGTTCATGAATTTTCAACTGTCGTGATGCATAGGCAATAACCCTATCATTCTGCATAAGGACACAACCAAGTCCTTTCTTCGGTGCATTACTATAAATAACGAACCCATCATTCCCCGATGGTAGAGTCAATATAAGAGCATTGACTAATATTATCTTAATTTCATCAAAACATTCTTCACACTTTTTTGTCCAAACAAATTTAACCCCTTTACGTGTGTGCTTTGTTAATGGGTTAGCCAATTGGGCAAAATTCTGGATGAAACGTCAATAATAACCTGCTAAACCAATAAATCTGCGTGCCTTAGCTATACTCGAAGGTGCTGGCCATTCCTGGATTGCCTTGGTCATAGAAGGATCAACGGAAATTCCATCCTTAGAGACAATATGGCCAAGAAAAGAAATCTCTTGAAGCCCGAATTCACACTTGCTAAACTTCCCATATAATTCATGTCTTCTCAAAGTCTTTGGGATAATGCGCAAGTGATTTTCATGATCTTCGTACATTTTGGAGTATACCAAGATATCATCAATAAATACCACCACAAATTCATCGAGATATTCCTTGAAAACTCTATTCATCAGATCCATGAATACAGAGGGTGCATTATTCAATCCAAAAGGCATTACTGTAAACTCGTAATGCCCGTACCTGGTTCGAAATGATGTATTGGTAATGTCTTCCTTCTTCAAACACGACTAATGGTATCCAGATCGAAGTTCAATCATTGAAAAGTATTGAGCTCCATGCAGTTGGTCAAATAAATCAACAATGCGAGGTAGGGGATACATGTTATTTATTGTTATAGAATTGATCTCCCTGTAGTCGATACATAACCTCATAGATCCATCTTCCTTTTTAACAAAAAGAACAGGGGATCCCATGGAGAAACAATAGGCCGAATAAATCCCTTATTACTGAATTCCTCTAGCTGTTTCATTAGTTCAACTAATTCTATAGTGTGCATTCTATAAGGGTTATTCGATATAGGCCTTGATCCAATAATTAAATCAATGGAAAACTCAAATTCTCATTCTGGAGGATGTCTAGGTAAATCTTTCGGAAACACGTCTACATATTCTTTCACAATAGGTACATCCTCTATTTGAACATTCCTTTTCTCACCCACTATAATTTCATCCTCTTCCTCCCCAATAATTGAATTTAGTTGAGCTACTAGTGGTGGATCTAGATAAGAATCAGGTGGTGACGATTCTACTCTAAATATAAGTGGTTCCTTATCATCATCATCAAAAATCGTAACCTCCTTCTTCTTACAATAAATCTTCTCATCATGGTCTGAAAGCCAATCCATACAAAGGATTATATCAAACTTAGTCATAGGTATGACGATGAGATCAGCGGATAAATAAAATGTATGTGCTCTAATGGGGACTGATTCACAAAACATTGTTGTAATGATACTTCCCTTAAGAGTTTTAACTTACAACTCCCTTGTTAAATCAAATTTTAAATATCTAATTTTCTTAGCAAACTGGGAAGATATTAAACAATTCAATGATCCAGAATCAGATAATTCGTTTTCTAAACTTGAGGAAACAATTATATTACTTTCAACCACGTCTTTCGGAGCTTCTACCTCAGCAGTAGTGATAGAATATGCTTGGCCCTGATCCCTTGGCCTTTTCTGAGGTAAGTTCCCCTGACGCTTAGAACATTAATTGGCATAATGTACCATCTCCCTGCAATTGTAGTAGTGGACATCGGTAGATTCCTTCTTCCCCTTGCAATCATGATCTTGGTGGCCTTTTTCACCACACTTGTAACAGACTCCCATTCTTTTTAAGTAAGTACCAGGGTGTTTCTTCCCACATTTAATGCAGGATGGATATTCAAATTTTCCCTTCTCCCCTTTATTTCCATTCCCAGATTGATCAGTGGATCTCTTCTTCTCTTGATTTTCTTTAAAGTCATATGACATAGAAAATTATTTCTCTATTTTGATAGCACATGAGACAATGTCTTCGTACGACGAGAAGGATTTTGAGACTAATGCTCGACAGAGAAATGGTTTTAACCCATCAATGAAATGATCAATATTACTTCTTGGGTTACGTATATAATCTCCAGCATACCTTGATAACCTTGTAAAATTAGCCTCATAATTTGTGACATTCTCATCCTCCTTTTGTCTCAGACACAGAAATTGCCTTTCCATATCTAATCGATGGTCACGAGGAAAGTGTTTTTCTAGAAATAGATATTTGAACTCCCTCCATTCAATATTTGATACTTCATCATCTTTCTTCGTGTTTTGAATCAATGACCACCATTGATCAGCATCTCCAGTGAGGTGGTAAACATCCATGCTAACTTTTTCCCTTTCACTACTCGCCAAAGCCTGAAATATTTTCTCTAGGTAATTTATCCATTGCTCAAATACTAAGGTATTTTTACTCCCATTGAACTTTGGTGTTTGTTGCCTCATGAAGAGATCTAACATTGATCCTCCACGCTATGGATCAGGGTGCTCCATACAGGTAAGGTTATTATTCATAACCTGAGGGAGTTGTCCGAGTATGGTGATAAGTTGATCAACACCAGTTTTTTCACCAGCTCCAATATAATTATCTTGACCAGGTGAGAAATACCTACTTGGAGTGTGTGAATTGATACGGTTTCCATTTCTTCCACTAGGCCCCATTTCTAAACAATAGCATAAACTAGATTATTTTATGAATCAAAATACATAATTCCATACCTATAAAACAGGTAAAATAAATTGAACTATTTATGGATATAATCCATAATCATAAAAATGTTTTCTTTGAGGAAGTATATAATCATAAACCCTTAATAATGATTTGTAAAGAAAATGAGAGTTATCTTAAGCATATCCCTAGGGAGTGTCCTAACCAAGAGTGCAACAAGGCCCATTGTCGTGCACCAGTTCCCGTTCGAGTCCAGCTCAAAGCGGTGTTTTTGGGTTTTACCCCTAGGTACATATGTGCCAGAGCCACCTCTACCTGCTCTTATCCAGCCAGAGATGTATTGCTCGAAAAAACTCACAAAATCTATACAATACCAAAATTATAGGATGTTCTTCTATACTAATCCTCAATGTCCATCTTAGATCTATGTGCTCTTATCAGAGTTTATCTAAATCTAGCTTCCATGGTTTGTACTAAACTTCCCCTGATACCAACTACAACGCCTCGAACCCATTTACCTAGAGTTGGTGCATTATTACATAACATTGGCATGATCACAAGAAAGATCAAATCTCGAAAGACCGATTAGTTTAGTATCCTTGGAAACACTAGATATATTCATAAATATTACATTTAATCATAAAATGAAAACTACAACAATATAGTCTCCATAGTCCACACACTTATCGCCTCATACTATCCCTGCAGGTCATTCATAAATTACTTCTTCATATCCTGGGAAAAATAAAACATAGAAAAGGGGTGATCTCAAATGCCCAGTAAGGATAACAATATAGCAGAAACATTAAAAAATAAGAATAAACATTTAAGGCAATGTATAACTAAATAAAAATCCTTTTAAACTTGAACATCAACATAGTATGGAAAAAATAGAATGAAATAATTCCATTAACTTTTCACATGGATATTCTAATAATCGAATAATCTCATGCAATATCAAAAACCGCTGTCATAATGATAGAATGCATAATGCCAGACTATCATAACCACATAGCCAAGGCCTTGTTCTAAGACTACAAATAAGATTTTGTCAAGGCTTTATGCCAAGACACCAGTTTGTCTCATGATACCTACCTATGCATCGGGGATCTATAGCGAGATCCACTTGTCACATATTAGGTCTGATGCATTCCCATTTGAAAAGGTTTAAACATAACATAAACATTCATATTAAAAAAAGCATATGAAATGTAAATACTTCATCCATAAACCATGAATGGTATAAAAATAATGCATCCACTTTCAAACATATCACAAAACATTCAATACAATATAGATGTTTTGTATCATAATAAATCAACTTCAAATAAATGTAAAATCCATCAAAGGATGTTGACATATTTGAAATCAAAACTCTTTTTAGAGAAATATATCATTCTATTTTGAAATAATTTAAGAGCCATATATTTATAACATAAAACATTTTCATTGAAAATATTCTTATTATATTTTAAGGGAAGCTTCGACGATTTTATAATGGTTGAAAATATCCACACCCACCGTATAAGTTAAAAAAAAATTCTTACCTTAATTCTGTCAAAAAGGATAAAAAGAACCTTGTTTAGAAAACGACAGAAATATTCCTTTATAAACCTATTATAAAAAGTCAAATAAGGGTATAAATGACTTTAACCCATATTCTTGTAAATAGTAAAAATATTTTTAAATACATTTTTAAGAAACATGGATGTGTATGATAAGGAGATCCTAGTAGATTATTACATATAAACAACCTCAGATAATGAAGAGATTGCAAAATAATCCCTTACCTTGAACTTTTCCTTGGTTTGGGTAGGTTAAACTCATGTATAATTGTGAAATAATTGATATTAAATTATATAAGAATCATATATATTAATATGATATCACATATGATCTTTTAACATTTCTTTGTTAATAATATTTTAGAATTATCGTCGTTTCGGGTGGTAACTTACTCATTTTTTTATATATGTTTTGTTATGTAATAAATGTTTGTTATGGATAGGTTGTATCTTATTCATATCCAGAATGATATTAAGTCCTTAAACATTATTATTAATCTTCAAATGAGAATTAGTCTTGAATGGATACGAAGGAGAATGAATCTCATTGTGTTCGTGGAGACAGTAGTCCGTACATACGCCCGAGCGACAATATAATTCATTTGATATTAAAATATTATTTAATTTGATGGTATATCATATATACAGAATCATTATCATGTTATATTTATTATTTATATTAATTATACATCATTATTGTATCCATCCAAATAATAATGTTTTGAATAACAATTACACCACAACGTGGAGATGGTAAGTCGTACGTACGCACGTATGGTGACATGTCATTCAAAGGATATATAGAATACAGAAATATGGTTGTACCATGTTTATAATAACATCAAAGTATATATAATATACTGGAGTTATTATTTTATAATGTTAATAACAAAGATAGAAGAAGTGGAAGAAGAAAGTAACTTGGAAAGGGGTGGTGAAATCAATACCTCTTTTTCAGGTTCTTCCTTTTGATTTGATCAAAAGGGATCCATAAATTGGATTTCTGACTAAAGTAAGGCCTCTAGGATGAAGTGAGGTAAGTTGAGAGAGTATTTGGGCAGGGATTGGCCGAACCAAAAGGCTTTGAAGGTGTGAATTAATGAGAAGGGGGAGTTCCCTTTTATAAGAGGGGTGAAAGGCACCTTTGGAAAAGCTAGAAATATTATTTTATAATAAATTCATATTAGATTTATAATGGCTCTAAAGTGGATTATTTAAAGGTTAATGTGGGGATGGGTAGAAACCCACTCCACCAATAGAATTTATACATGTTTGGGTCATTATATTAACCTTATCGTCTAGTTTTAACTCTTAGTTAATTAGTTTGACATTTACCATGTCACTTTGTATTTTTAAATTATATAGTTAATAAACATACTATATACCTCCAAGCGACCCCCAAGTGGACCATTAATGATACAGCTATCATGATATAAGTCTCTTGGCCGACCCTTAGACTTTTAGGAATTTAAAATCAATTAATAATATAATATTTGTTTTAAAAACTCTTTTATGTCAATTTTGACACTATTTGTAAAATTGATTTTTGTGAAAATCATAACAGAATTATTACTTCGAAAAAAGTTAATTAAATCATTCCTAAAATGTCATATTAACCTATAAATTTATTGAAATTTATAAAAAGTCTCAAATTATATTTATTTTGGTATTTATAATATCAATTATTTTAATTTTTCACTATTCCGGAAATTACTGCATCATCATTGTGTCATAAATAAATTAAATTATATACTGTCTAAAAATTATAAATAAAATATCATTATATAGGAAATCTTTTTAAATTTCTAATGATTATTTACAATCGAATTTAACTTATGTATATCCTTATATTAAAAATTTTGTAGTAAATAAACATTGATTTTAACTCTTTTAACTCTTCTTTGAATTAAATAAAAATAAATGTCCTAATCTAATCCAAGTGGACCTAAATGATAATATTTTATTCCTAAGGTTGTTATTGGTCGAGATACACTTTTCTAATAGAATTAGGACATGTGTTAGGATAATATTAATATAATTCTTACCCTTAATTACCCTATTTAATTTTAACCGTGGTAAATAATAGTAAAAAAGTACTATTCACCAAAAAAATATTTTCATCTCATTGAACCACATTTTACTCCTTGATATTATCCGTGTCTCTTGAATTTTCGAAATTACACTCACAGAAGTGGTAAAATTAACTTTTATGAAAAATTCAGTTTTTTAACTACCACTTAGTGGTTTCACTATTCATCAAAAAATGAAGTTTTTCAGAAAAATACCAAAATTTCACCCTAGGCTAATTTCAATATTCTGAATCCAAAAATGAAGTACATTTTGAAAAATAAAATTTATAAATTTCAAAAGTGGGTATTAATATTCATAACGGCTAGTTTGATTGGTTGTGGTGTGTTAGAACTCGATGTTGCGTACAACACACGCTATTGCATAATTCAAAGTGAAGCGTACCGTAGAAGCTTGGGGTGTTACAGTGATCAGGATGGGTGACCTCCTGGGATGTTCCCCGGGTGTGTGTGAGTGAGGATAAAGCACACTAGAAAGGACATGTGTTGGCATGTGGGGACTGTCATTAGTTAGATGACCCATTCGGGCACGTGGGTGGGACCTAGGGTAGGGCCCACATGTCTGTGGGGAAATTGGTTGGTAGGGCCCAATTTTCACATTTGGTATCAGAGGAGGAACCCAGCCTTAAGTGCGGTGCACTGCCTGGGTTGAGATGTAGAGCCTACAATGAGGGCGTTGTGCTCTAAAGGGGGGGTGACTGTAACATCCCCAAATGACAAAGGGTTAAATGACTAAATGATATGACACATGTCAACAAGGTGCATCTTCCTTTTCGAGAGCCTACATGATTAGAACTCCACAGTTAAGCATGGTTGGCCAGGAGTAGTGATCAGGATGGGTGACCTTCTGGGAAGTTTCTTAGGGTGTGTGTGAGTGAGGACAAAGCACACTAGAAATGACATGTGTTGGCCTGTAGGTAAAAATCATTAGTCAGATAACCCATTCAGGCATGTGGGTGGACCCCAGGGTGGGCGCACATGTCGGCGGGGCAACTGGTGGTACCTGGTGGGCTAGGACCCGACGAACATGTTAAGGCGGGGTGGTTGTGTTGTCACCAGGACCTAGTTTTCACATTTATAATCATTCATGAATTGGGAAAAAATTATTTATTGAAGTCATGAGTTATATGAATCAATAATCATGTGCCATGTTAATTAAATATTGATCAAATAAATCATTTACAACCTATGACAAGAATAAATAAGACATATTTGTATCTTGTAAAACTATCCACATAACCTGTTTTTACTCCATTTTCAAAAAAAATTGGAATCATTAAGTCAAAAGGATGAAACCTTCATAAACTCCATATTTCTTACCTATAGAGACAAAGAAAATTACTTAATGCATTAGAGAAAAATATGGATCTAGCAATCATTTTTTCTATGTTGGCCCACCCTACACTATATGGGTGCACTTATAGTATAATATATATTGGGATAAACGATTAGCTACAATAAATATAAACCCTTTTTATATGCTATATCAGGATCACCCATTCATCATCAATGATTTCCAAATACCATTAATGAATAAATTAATTTGACTCATTCCCTTATTAATTATAATAATAATCTACATTCTTTCATATATTGATTAAACTATGGAAATTAAATGGGTTCCCTAAAACTATCTAAATCCATCCAAAGTAATAATAAGTATTGTATAAATAAAACATATCCTCACTGGAGGGTATGTGTCATGATGTGTTATTAAGGTTATTAAGGTAAATTCCATTAAATAATAATTACAAACATGATTGATGAAAATAACCTTTTTATTCAAAGTAATATCAATGGACAACATCTTAGATGGATAATTATTTTGAATGATACTGTGATATCATAAATATATAAATATAATTATGTTAAAAATATCATCTATATACATTAAAATTATAATTATAACAATTCATGATAGGTGATTATGGAAAGTTAATGACATCAGTTTACGAGGCTGTAGTCTATCATATGCATGAATTATGATTTCGTCTCCCATTTGATGGAAGGATATATAAATTTAGGTTATTCCATTATCATAAATAAATTTAACACAATGTGAGAAACTATTTTTATTATATAACATCAATTGAATAATATTTTATGGATGAGGAAGAAGAAATTGAAAAAAAAAATCTCAGTTGAGAACAATATCTCTTCTTCAAAAAATCTCATTAAGTAAGAACATAAGGCATTAATATTTTTGACTTTTTGTAACATTAATGACACAAATTCAGGGGCATAGAAGTAAGTAAGATATTTTTTTAGTCTACTATGTTAAAAATGTCTTAGAATGTGTGATGAGGAGATGAGATGAGGGGCCCTTAAGAGTTAAGGCGAGTGTCACACTTTTAATCTTATAAAATAAAAAGGTTTACAAACATTATAAACATTCCAAAATAATCCAAAAGGGATCATTATCGATACATATAAATTTTATGGTCAATATATGGACATAAAATAGCATTTATAAAATATATAATGTCATTTTGACCTATATATTCTTAGTTATCCAATTTTAAATCTCATTTAACCTTAACCATGCTAATACATATTTAAACATATCGCTATTCATTTTGGTAAAAAGTTATGTAGCCCAAATTAGATGACATAAATTATTATTATTAAAAATATATAATAATTTTTATGAAATAAATTTAAAATAATTGGATAATATAAATATAAATTTAAAACAAAAATTGTGATGAAATGGAGGTTTTTTAATAACTGTAGTTATAAAGAAAAATCTAATTTTATATTAAATAATTTTTCCATAATAGTGACTATATTTATATAGATTTTTATTTATATTTATCAAATATATAAATTAAAATTTATTAATTCCTCATATGGTATTTTTCATTATTTAAAACTGAGAAATATTATTCACTTTGAATCAGTTATCAAAGAAATCCCATTTTTAAAACAAAAAATAAACATATATTAGAATCCAATATAATTTTGACTAAAAATAAATTAATTGGATTAAATATCAACAAATAAAACATATAAAACATTATATAATATTAAAAATATAATGGGACATTTAAATTAAAAAATTTATATATTTGAATTGATATATTTACAAAAAAAATCAGTAATTTACACTATTCACTGAAAAAGTATCATTTTCGGAAATGTCCCAAAATTTCACTTGAAGTAAATTTTTATTAGGTGGATTAAAAAAATGAATTATATTTTTTAAAATAAATTTCTTATTAGTGGTATTATTAATTAAAATGTATGTTTCCATAACACTAAAAAAACCCTTTTAGAAACATTATTTTTATTTTGAAAATATATCTTTTCTAACTGAATGATTAATATATTACTTTATAATCAATAGATAATTATTGGACTAATTATATACATGTTTGAACCCCATAATTTTCCAATTCTTTTTAGTCTCATTCATACCTTCCATTTTAATGGCTAGGTTTCTATCAATATACTTTATTATGGTTAATTTATAATGAGCGTTGCATGCACGAAATTTTTTTTAAATAAATATATGTCACAAGTCATTTAGGCTCGGTGTTGTGTGTATAATACACCATTAAAAATTTATTCATTTTTTTAATATTAGGGTGTTATATTATACCAACCATTAATAAATTGAGTTCTCACAATTTAAACATTATCTCAACAATTAAGAGTTGAAATTTGAATTTTTTTAAATGAACATCATAAAAAGTGCACAAAAAACCTCTTCATGATTAGTTGGAAGGGTATGTTTTAAGGTAATTTTTACTAGAACATAACAAGGTTACCTAGACCGAAATTACTATTTTGATGAGATGATATAGATTATTAATAATAAAACATGTCCAAATAATGATGGAGAGTGGTAGATATCATTGATCATAAGAAATTAAATGATAATGAGAATGGAAAAAAACCATACACCAACGATGGGTGAAAAAGATCCTTGATGTCATTAGAAATGTTGGTAATAGAAAAACATTTTGTTTTGTGATCCTTTTACTATTGTTGAGGAATTCATTTTCCATTTCGAATAATATCATAAGAATATATACATACTTTTTCAGTGTTAATTCATGATTTAATCAATTTCCACCAAAATATAATTTTCTAATCAAAATGATGCATATTAAAGATGATTTTAATTCAAGTATGAAGCATTAAAATAACATTTTAAAAGACCCCATAACCATAAATGGGATATTAAATTTATTACACCTACCTTTAGACATTATCCAAAAAAATAGACTAAGCCAAGATGTTTCCAAAATGAACAATCCTTCAAATGATGGAACAATAAAATAATGTCCAAAATTAAATAGTAGTCCCCAATGATCAATATAAATCATTCCATAAAAAATAACCCTATATCAAAAATAACATTAGTATTCAAAACATTAATGACTATTTTAAACTCTTTGTTTTTCTCACAACATTGACCTTATATTGGGAAAACATAGTGTAATTATTTTAAAATAACATAAATTACTCAGTCAGTAAATGAATTTTCAATAACATGGTTATATATGTGATAAAAATTGTCTTCATATAATATATTTAATTTCCATGTTCATATAAACCATAATGTTCATAAATACGTTAACACTTTTCCTTCAAAAAATGTAATGTCATACATAATGTGAAACAAATGCCTTAAATAAAATTCAACACAATAAAATGTCTCCAAAAAATTTTTTAGTCACTTTATGAGTTCATCACATATAACATTCTATTGGGTGTCTAAGACCTTTTAATTTCTAATAATCCTTAATCATATTGAAATATGATAGTCGAAATAAATTTGATGATAAAATCACATGAAAACATCATAAATTCCAAATTTCTATAATCCCCACTCTGATACCAAATATAACATCCCAAAACCCACACTCCTAGATATTGTACTAATATATAAACCATTACATTTCTGGATGTGATACAGATTAAGATGAACCAATGTTTTTCATCCAAATCATACAACATCAAAAAAAATTGATCACCTACATACCAAATAAGATTTTAGGTTACGAATTTTATATAATAAAGGGAAAATCGTAGAAAAAAATCTTTAAATCATAAGATTATTTCAAAATAATTTTGTGTATGGAAATGATTTTATAAAAGATTAAAATAATTTTATGAATTTGGAATGGATGGATTAAACATAATTGATCTACCTGATGAAGAATAAAATGGTAAATTACCAGGATCTGAAAAGGTTCTAATAGGGCACCACTCCATCTTCATAGGAAGCTTTATATGCATTTCACATCAATGTATAGTTCCTTGAGATAGTCCCGCAGCTAAAAAATCCATATTCAAGAAGAGTCATCTTCCTTTTTTCAACTGAAAAAATCTATTTGTGAGGTGAGGTATCATTATTTTTCTTCTAGCATAAAAACCTATTTGTACTTAGAGTCATGATTTTAAGTCCCCCACAAAAGAAAATTCTCACTTTTGAATACTAAAAAAGAATTTCCTTTTACAATGTAAGGAGTTCCCCTACAAAACAAAATCCTTTTTGAGAAGCATTTGAGAGGTGACATCTGTACCTCTATAAAATTTCAAATATATAGACAGAGGTGGGGAAATGTTTCTAAGAGTGTAATTATTATGTGAGAGATATAGTGTTCAAGATAATAGAGATATGGTTTGAGCATGTTATTTTATAAGGTAACCATTTAATAAATTTTAAAATGTCAAATAGGGAATACGAATTGGTCCACCTAGAATAAGAACTGGTAATCATATAATAGATTCATTTTCTGACAAAAAATCCATAATGAAAAACCCTTTCTAGACCACCATTATATGAATCACAAGAAGAAGAAAAAAATTTAGAACAACGTCTTCATTTAAAAGATTATCTAGGATGAGATCATTTAACCTCACTACATTCTTTGTAGCATTCATCCTTATCTCATACCCTCCATGAACTACTCAAGAAAACCTCTCTTCCGAACACTCTCATGAAGTGCTAAGAGCCAAATGGGCCCGTTCCTAAACCGTCAAGTCAATAAATATTTCAATGCCTCTAGATATGCATGATCAAAATAAAAGGAAATATCATTATGTCCTCTCAATCATACATTCCAATTGTATGTGAGGTGACACTTGTATCCTACTTAATAAGGTGGATCATCAGGATGTTCTCAGTCATACATTACCATGGTAAAAATGGTCCCAACCATGGATGTAGTGCCATAATATTCAATATTTAATATGGAAAGAGGTGGATCATGCATGATTTTACAATTTAGGGTTAGTGTCCAATCATCATCTATTCTCTGGAACACAGATGTAGGGAATCCCTCTTGGAGTTAGACTCTATCCATTCACAAAGGGTCGTATCTAGATGGCTTTATTGATATTACTATCCTATTTATAAAAAAGGGTAGAAATAGTCACAAAAAAGATATTTTGTTTCCCCATCATCTCACCCTCATCCACCAATGGATGAAAGAGATCATTCATGGAAAGATCATGTATTTTCTATTTTTTCTCACACTGAGCGTGTATCACATGGTCTTATAAGATTATTAAGATCATGTCAACATTAAAATAAAAAATATGGGCCTCTAATTTAGTATAATCTACAACCATACCCATTGACCTCTTATTAGGTATAAACCCACAAACCATGTTATCACCACATCAAAGGGCCAAATTCCTTATGGGGAAAATACCTATGGGTGTCCCAAAAATATTAAATCCCCAACCTACCAAAAAAATGCTATTTTATTCCAGAAAAAGGGGATATTTAGGAAGCCTCCCTGATTTCAAAACTGAAAAACCCAAATTCACATTGATGACATATGGTATACATCCCCAATATTGACATATCCAACCCAAAGAGAAATATTCCATTTGAGTCTCTTTTATTACCATCTAAATAAGACTATATTCCTAATAATATCCTTTCCCCAACTCAGATCCCACATCCCTACCATGTTCTTTCGGGCCACTTCAGTATATTTCCTAAAATATACATTGACTATGCCTCCTTCCTGTAGAATTATATGACATAGGACAATAAACCACAAAATTTGATCCCAATCACGTTACACTAAAAAGAATGATGTTTCGTGTTATGTATAAATTATATTTTAGAGTTCTATTCCATTTTAAATGATATATAAGAATCCCATCTCATGAGCCAAATCCGTCCATCAAAACAAATTCCAAATTTTTAGACAATGCTAAATCAATGAGCACAAAATTATTTGGACTAAAAAAAGCATCATGAATTAAATGATATATGAATATCTTGTTTCCTTAAAAAAGGATACCAATTAAGGAGTGCCTTACAAACATACAAATGTACTTTTCTATAAAGAACCTCATATGCATTCATATGATTTTAAATTTAACACATTTCAAATAATTTATTGATGACATGAGGGAGACATTTTTAACATTATTGATTTACCAACAAATTCATGAATACATCTTAAATATATATTATATTATTTGAATATTCATTAATTATCAATATTAGGGTGCAATGGCCCCGACCAGCCATCATATTGGCCAAAATGCATTCAAAAGGATTCACTAGAGAGATCCAAGTGGCTACATTCTTATACAAAGCCAGTCTTCATCGACTTAAAATGAATGTGGGAACCAATGAGCATCAAAAAGAAAAAAAATTGTTAGCCTAAAAGGAATAATTCTTCTCAATATCAACGGTTGGACCATTTTTTTCTATTCTCATGAAAATAAAGAATTTTAAACTCGATGTGAATCCTTATCCAAAATATGGTTGGGTCACCCACATGTTAGGACCCATCACACAAAATGAAAGAGAGCCAAAAACAAGGATTGAAAACAATTAATTTTTCATGTGTTTTTTTATTGATATACTACCTTGAAAGGTCAATATTTTTTATCTTTTTCAAATTCTTCAAGGAATGTTTTCCATGAAATCCCTTCAGTTAAATCCAATGAAGTTCTTTAAAAAAACTATTTGATATTATGTCGGGTCGTCATCAATTCAAAAGAAAACATCGCCAACCAAGAAATAAGCATCATGTACCAACATGATCTTTCTAGGGTTCCCCCAAAATAGAACCATCCCAACCCTAGTGGTGTTTTGAAAATCCCTCGTGCATATAAAATTGAAGCAGTTATCTTCTCAACGATGTTTTGTGGTCAAGAAAAACATGAACCTAATTTAAGTGTATAATTGTTTTGAGAGATTATATCCAGAGTGTTAAAATAAAAATCATACATTTTTTCAAGGATGATAAAGAGGACAATGATGTCCTTATAAACAACCATAAGGGTTCTACCAAAGGGATCATACAAGAATCCACTACTACCAGTACCGCAAAAAAACCCCCAAAATTATGGGGGTTCCACTATCATATGTCCATCCCTGACCAATCAAGATGGGGCACCCATTAATTTTTATCAAGGGAGGTAGCCAGTTATCTAGGGGAAGGGATATATATATATTCCTTCTAAAGTATCTGAAAAAAATTAGTCGAAAAGCAAGAGGAGGCTCAAAAACCGTCCCAAACCAGCCATACCTACTAGCACAGTTCCATGGAATTAATTGCATCTAAGAAAACAATAGTTGAGGAAAACCATGAGAAGACACACGCAACTTCCCACATCCATCGATCCCTAAAATATAGTTTCGCGGAACCCAAACAAGTAAGTTATTAGATCCCCACTTCAAAAAATGTTTAGACCCATATTTTTTCCACCATAACTAATTATTGGTTTCATATCCACTCATTAAATTTCAGATAAGAGAAGAATTATATCATTTCTTCATCTATAAAATGGGTGTATATTCTCATTGTTATGTAACAAGTGACTCTTTATTTATTAAAATTTTTAGAGGGACATGAATTTATTCATTCTTACATTGTATAAGTTTTCCATGACATAATGATAGCATCAACAGTGACTTGGCGATGGAAACCCTACCCTGCATCCATATTTGAGGACTGATGAATAATTATATAGTCACCTAGAGAAGATTAATATTTTTTGTTCAATAAATATGGGTCCTGTATATCCCATGATTAATAGAAAACCAGATCAGAAAAATATTCCCATTCCAACTAGAGCTCATTAGTCTACACTAGTGTCCAATCAAGGGGATGAATATATGCCAACCACGATTCCTGGAATCTATCATAAAATTCAACAAAAAATACAGGAACTAATATAATAGTTTTCTGAATATGAATTTTTTCACCGATAGAAGATGGATCAAATCACCAATAAGAAGATATCTATAATGAAACCTCACCTAAGAAAATTGGGAATAAAATATCATGTCCATAAACGTGCTTTAATGAATTGCGATTTTCTTAAAGCCCTATGTTTTCTATATATGGTTTCTAATTCTATTACTCCTACATTAAAAAGTTGTGGGTATATTAAATGCAATTTCAAAGTTCATCCTCACAATTTGTCTACTGTTAGTTCAACAGGTCCTCCACTGAACAACTAACTATGAAGGATTAATTCATTTTTACAATCTGATAATTCTCAATATCCTATGACATAGTGATTTTTTTAGGCATATACATGGCCAAAAGATCCCATAAAATGATGTTCCTCCCCTAGATATTTTCTTCCTTGATGTTCCTCTATAGGAAATACACAACAAAATTTCTCCATATAGTATCCCATCAATCTGTGATGGTATCCCTCCCTATTATGGTAGCCACTAAAATGGTCCTCACTATAGAGAAATTTCATCACACCAAGAAATCCCCCCCTTTACAAATCATCTCAATGAAATCTCTCCAACCATGAGGCACCTTGTAAAATGAGGTTATTTATTCTTGATGCGTCCTCATTGACATGGGATATTAATTCTCAACTGAAAGGAAACTATAGGTAATCGTTATTCTTCAAACCCTCCATGGATTTACTACATTCAAATAAAATATTGGAAATCCACTACAGTGATAGTATTAATTATAATGGAACCAAAAACATCCACTTTGGATAGATCTGGATGAGGAACCTCTTGCAAAATCTTACAGACAAATATTTCTCATTGTTTTAAAATTGGAAAATA
Source organism: Viscum album (assembly GCA_963277665.1). NCBI lineage: Eukaryota > Viridiplantae > Streptophyta > Magnoliopsida > Santalales > Viscaceae > Viscum > Viscum album. The sequence goes on from OY728135.1 coordinate 1,002,996,902, forward strand.
GAAAATATATGAGTAATGTTCAGGTGTTTTCTCATCTCTAATTTATCTATCTAGAGGATTTGTAGGTTGATTGTGTTCTTGACATTGGCCTATACATATGGAATACTGATCATAAAGTTAAAATAAATTTATTTAATTTCTGTGAATAACCAAAGAATGTTAAGGTAAAATACAACATGAACGGGCTAATTGTCTTGGCTTACCTATTAACTGCATGACACCAAAAACTAAGAAAGAATAATAGATCCACTCAATACACTTGTAGTGACACATTAAATGTAATACTACATCCAATCTCTAGAATACCATACATAATTAATATTAGAGTATAGGGAAAGCACATGGTTTTACAATTCAACTTTCTCCATGAACATTAAATCCCACCATTGGTTACATCATTTAATGTCATTTCTGTATGCCGACTATCAGAGACAAACTTTGTAGATCATGGATGGTCAACTCAGAAACATCTGGCTGATTATAGCTCTTAAAAATGGAATTCAAAAAAAGGCGAAGACTTCAAAGTATTGTTTCATCTTCCATCTAAATATATCAAGAAGGAATCTCATTTAGGGGATTTCAATTGTCACATAGAGAACACATTGAAAATATCTTCGAATGTATATGGACAAGGTGGCGGTCTTGTAATTAAACCAAACCATGTCAGTATAAAGCTCAATAAAATATGAAAAGCCACCACCATAATTGATGTCCCGAAAGTACATGAGAAACCCCAGATAGCAGGTCTCATATTATTTCATACAAAATATTGAGGCCAACAAATCATACCTAAAATGTTGTTCAAGCGGAATAGGAGCACCACTTACTTGAAGGGATTGGGGAATTTTTACAAAACCCCAATGAAGGTTAGTCTTTTCATAGGTTTTAGAAATTCTAAAAAATGAATCATCATGGTTCATCCCATCTAATTATGTGATCATGGGTGAAGACATCCAAAAATTTCAAAGAATCGAATTAGGTTACCCATCACCAAAAATATTCATAGATCCATTAAATATAGAATAATCTCAACTAATAACCTCAAGTAGAAATTGAATTTTAAGAGCACAACTTCTCATGGGAATCACAACTTTTCTTAAGGACGCTCTCCGAGCAACATCATATCTCATAATTCTGAGACTGATGAAACTTTCTAAATGATGTTCACATTAGTAAATATCATCCAAAAATTATATAATATTTTAAAAAATCAGTACATTGTAATATAACAAGATGATCCTATATAAATACAAAATACGGTCCACACTGAATCATTAAGAAGATTGTTTTCAAACCCGAAATTAGAGGATTACCCAAAATTTGGGAAATCCTACAAATGTCCAATTACCACCACCACAACGGACATAATCCAATTTAATGAGTAATGTTTTGGTTCAATCCAACTTATCACATGAGGGTGTTTAATCCCTCACATCCATTGAGTGGTTGGATCAGTTTGAGACAAAAAATGTTGAATTGAAGAGTATTAATGTCGAAAAACTCAGGGTTCATATTACCATTGTGTATATTCTTCCAACAGATTTTCATTTAACTCCTCTATATTAGGACCATATAGAAGTTTTTCTCATCATTATAGAAAAATTAAAATCACTATGTTTAACCAATATAGCTGGAATAAAAAAATATACTTGGAACCAGTGATAGCTACATGCCAACATTTCCCTATATTGGGAAAACAACCAAAACAATGTGTAACAATTTACAACCAATACAATCAAGTATATGTTCAAATATGACTAACACATCTAGTTTATCCCATTTATACCCATGTTCCAACTCTAACTCATATATCCATTACCACAACACATTCTCATATCATTGAGTTGCTGAATGACCATCTTGATGTTATAGATAGGAAACATACACTTATAATATAGAAAGAAAACATTACCCATAGTGGGTAGATGCAGAACTTCCCCCACTAGAATTTGAAATGCTATGTTTCTAAAATTATTTTTTTTGGGGGATCTGGAGCAGAACCTGATAAATTATGTATCTCAATTTGGCTACATGATGGGAAATTTTTTCTAATAAGAAACATCCAAACTCTAAATCATTGTACAATTCTTTTGGACAATATTTTATATTGTAAACCAAATTACCTTTCAGGACGATCAAAATATAATTAACACTCTACCATTAATTTCATTACCAGTAGAGCCAAAATCTTTGAAAGACTATAGTCCTGGATATCCCAAACTATAAACAGGGAAAAATTAAAGAGTCTCAAACATCATTTCAAGATGGAAGGGTCTATCTTACTCACTAAATTTTTTTCCATTGTAATATTTGGTGGGTCTCATTATAGAAAAAATCTAAGATGAGTTGCGAACACCACTCATTATAGTCATGTACATGGGTGTTTACTGATACCTTTCTTTTGTAGAACATATAATGGAAGACACTATATTTCTAACCAAATCCCAAACTAGACTACTATCATTTGCTTAGGGAAATAGTGAATGCATAGATTAAACTACATAAATCACTCTAAAAGTTTCCTTGGAACCATATCCTACTATGAATTATAAAACTTATCCTATAGAACCCCTCTATGGTGGAATGAAAAACAAAAAAAATCATCATCATTAAATGATTGATCCAAAATTCTCACAGTATTTAGACTAAAAAATTATATCATATTCCTTCAGAGATGAATTGGATCTGAGTTATTTATTTGAAGCCTTATAAGACAACCTTAAAACTCTTCCCTAACATGGGAATACTAATAATTTTGGTCCAGATGTTTTCTTAAATTATTTCAACATTCATTAAATGTTATTCCACACCATCTGAGATTTCTTTGATTAAAAAATTATCATGAAATAGATGGATCATTCTAGTAAAGTGAAATTTGGTAAACCATGGGAAGAAGTATCTTGTCTTTCGGTTTCCTCATCAATAGAAGAACCTTAATGGAAGGAAGTTATCAAAAAACTTCTTAAAAAGTTTAGTTAATGGATGAATCAAAAAAATTCAACCACACACATTCCATTTACAAAGCTCAGTTGATATGTACAACTATGACCTCAACCACTTCCACTATGGAACAACCTACTTCATCAACACCACAAAACTCCAAAGACCAATATAATAAGAAATGACATGGTTTAAAAAGTGGAAAAAAATGTAGGAATATATACCTACACTGAGTAAAAATATACCACTGACTCCCTTGAACATCATTCCTTCAGTCACAGGAGAATGGGATTTTCCCTTCAAAATGGTATAATGGCACCAAAACATCAAATAATGTTCCATAGAGAGGAGGAGTAGTTATTTAGATCCATTTATTCCATTAATTTAATGGACCCATTAATTTTTTAGGGGTACAATTATGAACAAAGGATATTAAGGCCAAATTTGGGAGACATGAAACCTGACCACATGAGTTGGGGAAAATAGGGAGGCACAACCATGACCAATCAAAAAAAATACTAGTTTTATCCTAACTTGTTATATATATATTACTAAAACACATGGTAAATCGATTTGATGAATCCCATAAGAGTAATAAAAATATTACACTCATGAGAAAATTCATTGTGAACTAATCACTTGGGAAGAATGATTAATGAGTACAGAAAAACTGATTTTCATGAAGCGCTTTTAGAGGCTAAACAATTACATTAAAAGTTATAAAACAATTTTTTTCTATAGAGTAGTATCATGTAGAGGTTGACCATATAAAATTTCATTTATTTATTTACATTACCAAATAAGATAGAGATGATGTTATACATGGACACATCATAACCATTTAGGTATCTGGAGGATTATATGACATAGAAATCCACCGATCATTAATTGAAAATGTATTGGGATTCAATCTCATTCCAATCTAAACCATTTTCCAATTTAGATACTAAAAAGGTGATTTATCCCCTTCCTCTATAATTCTCCAAGGGTATGATAGAAGTCAACAAAAATCCCTCGACCAAATTAATATCAGAACTCTATTTAGTGATCTGGTGTCCAATTTCATGTTCTTGGTTAGCTGTCAAGACACAAAATTCAATTTATTTCTAGGATGGTATTGGTTCAAATATAATGAAAAAACCCTTCATTATATCATCAATGCCACAAATACTATATCAATGGACATATTGGGACATTACATGGTAAACATTTCCATTTTTTTTAAAACATGGTGTCTCGGTCAAAGGCCCAGACACAATTTTTTATAAAGAAATAAGGGAAATACAAGAGTCTGAAGGAGGGGATCTTATTAAAATATTATTCATAGAGAGGGAGATGTTAAACATGCAGATCATCAAGCCATTTAATGCCCTGGTTTATTCTCTTATTGGAAATACTATTTGCGACCATGTTCACTTCACAAAAATCATGAGTACCAATGTGTCTGATCTCTAGAAGAGAAGTAAGGAAGCTAATCCAATGGGTTGTAAGATTCTAGGAAAGATAAACCACACCATTCCAAATTGATTGGAAAATAGTGGTTGAGTCACATTTAATCCATATGTTGTTACAACATTTTTTAACAAAATTATATGCATGAATCAGAGCCAACATTTCTGATTCCATAAAGGATGTTGAACCACAACGACCAAAGAAGCGTCCATGATAATGGCCAGGATTGTCTCTGAAGATATCACTGTATCCCGCATGTCCCGAATGGCCTTTGAATGCTCCATCAACATTTACATTGATCCATCCAAGGATCTGAGCATTCTAGAACACCTCCATGGTGTGCCTCAGATTCATGTAGAGAGTGTCGGTCTTAAGTCAGCAAAGGATCTCAATGTCTCCAACAATGTTGTCGCAATATGATTTCTAAATTGTGGTTGCATCCCTAATGGAGATGAGAATATGTTTCCTAAATGAATTATGATTAAATGAGCAGTTTTTGTGGATAATAGAATTTCTATCATACCAGATCGTGTGGATGAGAAAATCAACATGAGATAAGAAATGAATCTTTATTTTCTGGGAAAATTCAATCTCCAAACAATGTTTTACTTAGGGATAAATATAGTCAAGGAATAACCATATTCAGTCAAACATGTCAGTAATACAATTCCAAAGGGGAGAAGCTGTAGCACAAGACAAAAATAGAAGATTTTTTTCCTCTCTATGTTGGTGACAAAATTTACACTTAGAGAAGATATGGATACCAAAATACTGGAGACAAGACTATATATGAATTTAGTTGTGTGAAATTTTCCAAAAAAGATTGAGTCTGGAGTGTTTAATCCAAGGATTGTCAATGAATTTCAACCAACAAAAAATAGGGTCTGAATTTGTGAAATTGTGGTTGTAAAAACTTTTGGCATTAAGAACACTATTATGGTCAAGCTCCAAGATAATAAAATCATCAAAGTTAGATTAATGGTAATTATAACCCACATGTATATTGTCACAAATCACTAGTCTTATATTGATACTATTAATATATTCATCTAAGATTATACAGAAGAAAAGGTAATAGACACATAGCTGATGTTTCCACTCAGGTTACAACTCCTAATGGTTTGGAAATGACATAATTTAATATATATATATATAGATCTTGGTGAGAAATGTGTGATTCCCATTAGTCATGTCAAATGTGCCATCTCAGATTGAGAGACATGTTCACACTACTGGAAAACGGGCCTATACCCACGGTTTTGCAAAAAACCGTGGGTATAGAGTACCCCTATACCCACGGTTTTCGAAAAACGTGGGTATAGAGTACCCCTATACCCACGGTTTTCGAAAACCGTGGGTATAGGGGTAAAATGTGGACCTATACCCACGGTTTCCAAAAACCGTGGGTATAGGTCACCTATACCCACGGTTTTCCCAGAACCGTGGGTATAACTTATTTTTGTAGACCTATACCCACGGTTTTGGCCAAACCGTGGGTATAGAGTTTTCTCAGAATATCTATACCCACGGTTTTGAAAAACCGTGGGTATTGGGTTATTTTTTTTGATGACCTATACGCACGGTTTTGAAAAACCGTGGGTATAGCTGGTGGAAGGAAAAAAATTACGCGGGACACCGAAAAAAATGGGCGGGAACACAATTTGGATTAATATAATTACGAATATAAGTAAACAGATATATGAAATTTTAAATAATATATTTCCAGCTCAGTTGGTCAGTTTATAAATTATATTCTCAGTGGTCGCGGGTTCAAATCCCGCATTTTACATTTTTTGGATTACTGATTATATTATTATATTTATATAAATATATAAATATATATTAAACAGATGGATAGCTTGGTTGGTAACAGGTGTAGTTCGGCCGGTGTAGGGTTCTGGGTTCGAATACCGCCTGCATCGATTACTTCAGCTTAGTTTATTTTACGAAAAACTGATAATATTAATATATTTATATAAATAGATACATATATACCAGATAAGCTGGTAGGTCGGTTGGTCAGAGGCGTTGTTCTGCTGTGCATCGACCCGGGTTCGATTCCCGCATGCATCGATTTCTTCGGCGCATTTTATTTTACGAAAAACTGATAATATTAATATATTTATATAAATATATACATATATACTAAATAAGCTGGTAGGTCGGTTGGTCAGAGGCGTTGTGCTTCTGTGCATCAACCTTGGTTCGATTCCCACCGGCTGTTTTTTTGAAATATAAATTCCCACGGTTTGAAAACCGTGGGGGCAGTCCTACGCCACCTAAGCAGGGTGTGTGTACGCGGTGACCCCTATATATACCCACGGTTTGGATGAACCGTGGGGATATCCTAAGACCCCTATTGCGACGCCACTCAGCCCCACGGTTCCCAAAACCGTGGGTATAGGCTATACCCACGGTTTTGGGGGCTATACCCACGGTTTTGAACCGTGGGTATAGAATGTTTTTCCAGTAGTGTCACCTGTATTTATGATATCTCCATTTATTTTGATCCTATGAATGATTAATAAATATTTCATTCCTACTTAAGTAGTGATATATAAAATTATAATTCTCCAAACTTATCCACATATCATCATCATGTCACCACCTTACCCATTAAACCAATTGAAGTCATGATATCCCTATTAAATTCAAGCTCATATGATGCTAAAAATTATATTAACTGTTATGGTTCCTCTAAATCAATATGGAATTACATCATGGAAAAAGTGGGAGATTAAATGAAATAATTGAATGGAAATGACCTCAAAGATGCTCCTCCAGTATTTGAAGAAGGATTCGCCACTACTATCGATGGACTATGATAGATAAATCAAGGCACACTGGATGATCTATGACCAAAATTGATCAAAATAGATATTCCCTTAAATGAATTTGAAATAGGTACCACTTTCTGAGTGTAGTATTACAATGTTTTAATATAGAATTAAAAATAAAAAACAATCATAGATCTTAAAATTTCGACACAATAACTTTTCATACAAGAAGACTCTTAGGGTTAGAAACAAGTTGCAAGAAGGATACATTTGACTCGTTCTTTCAATGTTGAAGATAAAATTGATATGATATTCAGATATAAATTCATTCATGGATTCCAATACAAAAAAATGAATTCAAAAATTTTCTTAGTTATGAAAAAATAATAAGAAAATCAGATATTACATGAATTTCAGATACCTCTATTGGCACTATCTGAATATTGACATCCTAATTCCAAATACCAAACACCTGATCTATGAAACATGTTTTTATCATGACATTTACTTCATGTATGGTAATTTTGAAAATAATAAAATATGAATGGGACCAAATGGTAAATATTCCACCTTCTTTAGGGACCCTAGATATTACATTCATACAAGGAGAGGCCCTTTAGTTATAATAATACTGGTACTGTAAATCAATTATCCATGTATCATAAATTCAAACCCTTCATGAATATATTTGTTGATTTTTACATTAATGATTTGGTAGTTAAATCAAGGAAATGTTCTATTCACTATACGAATTTGATAATTTGTTTTTATGAATATTGATGATGGATTAAAAATATTAATCCTATAAAATATTCTATGGATGCTACATGAGGAAAATTTCTTAGTATCATCATACGCCATCTTAGCTGTGAATTAAACCATGATGAAAAAAAGGAAATTATGGGGTTGATAACTCTTTATATTTTCAATGACTTGATATTAATATAGATACACCTTTTATAAATTCCACATGACATACCGAACCACACATGATAATGTTTTAACTTACCAGGATGATGAAAAAAGGGGTTGTGTTTCAATGGAATGATGAATACCAAAATAATTCGATAACCATAAGAAATTTCTCTTGATAGGAACAATATTGATTCCTCCGGTCTAAGGAAAGGAAGTCATCCTATATGTGATGGCTCAAGAATTATCCCTAGGTTCCTTCCATGCAAACAAAAATGTTGTTGGTGGTGATAATAGCCTCTATTATATTACTCATTCCATGTTCGACACTGAGACTTGATATTCAGATACTGAGAATTACTATTTGGATGTTATGTTTGAAATTTTCAAAATGAATAAATACCTAAATAATCATGAGATAAATTTGATATATTTAATTGACACACAAAAATATATCATTAATCATATAATGTTGAATAGATGTTTGGAATGATGGGTGTTCATTCTACAATAGTTCAACATCCTTCTCCTATTGTAGAAGGTGAAAAAAGGAATTGACCTTTATAATTTTTGGTAATAACAACCTTTTATGTAGGATGCAAAAAATGAGTGTCAAACATCTAGATGAAGAAATATTTTTCATTCATAACTCTCCAAGAATTTTGAAAATGTACTTTGATGGTGCACCCAGAAGTCCAACTAGAAAGAGATTAGAATTCCCTAATACTATGAAATTAGCAGTTTGAATCTTTCTTATTTAACAAAAAAACATGTTTTATTATTTTCCTTTATTCTATCATAACGTAAAACAAACAATAAGTCCATATACAGACCCTTGTTGTAGGTTTGGAATTTTATTTTCACATACTAGTGACTCATTTTAGAATGAAATGCAATTCAGTGTTTGTAATTATGAATATCAATAATGATTATTCCATATGGAAAGAGGATTTGATACCCCATATAAATTATGATTGATGGTTTATAGAATAATTCCAATATGATAAAATGCTACCTCATGCCCCATATTCACAAAATAATCTATAATATGTATTATAAAATGTTGCAATAACCTTGGGATAAAAAGATCAGGATGAAATATTCATCAAAATTGGCCATACTTTAATGGTATTTTTTTATTAAAATTAACATAGAAGTGATCAAAAAGATCAAATATACCATGGGACTAGATAATTCTTAAAATATGTGGGTGATTACAGTATTTAATATCTCCAAAATGGGGACCTTCTTCCAGATAAATCTGGAAAATAACAAAATCAAAGATAGTGGTCAATTTCACTCTATATGACAGACTGAGTTATCAGAATATTATTTACAATCAAAGCCTCAATTTAATTATCCACATATGAATTGATAGAATGGAGATGATGTTTACCATGTAAGAAGTTCTTGTTGGTGCTTGTGGTTCCCATCAGTCCAGAACCTTGATTTCTCCCTCAATCAGGGGGCTTGGATATTTGTAATTGTCAATGATACAAGAATGCATCCAAATTTTTAATGATGTATCGTTCCTCCCAAATTAATTCAAACATTATCCATCGGCCCAAAAGTTTATAAATATTTCTAAAATATCCAAGAAAATACCTATATGGGGGTTGGATATCTTAGAAACATACCCTCCAGCTACAGATAAATAGTTCAAGTATTTCCATACTAACAATGACTTCTTCCATAAATTGGTTGAGGTAGGACCTCTTATGGAAGTCAGATGCAATAGTATCATCAATTTCCAGAATTCAATATTCATAACCATATTCGGTGTCCATTACTAAATATTGTGGTAAAATTGATCCAATTTCGATTGTTTTTAATTCAATTAATTGCCACATGTTTAAAACATCAAATCTAACCATTCAACCGATAATCATGTGGTAGAAAATAGAAATATAGAGGATTTCAATAGAACATTTTCAATCATTCTATATAAAATGGTGGATAATGAAAATAAATCATAGCCTGAAAATATTAAACATTCCTTGTGGGATTATAGAAAAAAAATCAAATCTACTACTCAAGAAAACACATATTCAAATATTTAAAAAGTTGAAGATGTTCTACCATTGAGGTTTAATTTCCCCCACTCATGATTTCTCTCTATAAAAAACCTTCAAATGATGAAAAATCACATAATAAGTTTGATGATATATATAAACTCAATGAGAAAAGGTTTTATAGCCATTATAATTTGGAAATATACCAAATTTGATACGGCGAGACTTCAATAAGAAATGTTTTCTCCAATTTTACCTTCAAGAAGAGATGGTACTATTCATCTGAACCCCTATGATAATAGGGAAGAAGCCTTCAAAACATGAACCTTTCTGGAATGTACCTTATTCCATACTCTTGGTTCACTCCAATTGATCATAAAAATTAATAAAAATGGGTGGAGAAAACACTATTCCTCATACAAATGAAAAATTTATCAGGAAAAATTTCAAATGATTAAAAAACATTTGGTCCTACTTGTACAACCTAAATCTATTGGACCCCATAGACGAAATTGTATGAATCTAAACATTATATCCTATGAGGACCTATTTATTTGTAATATCTAATAAAATTTCTAGTTAAAGGACAATATATTGTATGAAAATGTTGTTTCATCATGATGTAATACTAAATAGATCACTTCCTTGTTGCATAATGTAAAAATACATATCATTTTGGTCCGTACTTGAGAGGATCAAAACCTTGGGTGTTTTTCTCAAATCACGCCTCCATTTAGTAACTATTTTTTTAATTTTTACAATACCCATGGGATATGTAGTGTTTAAAAGACATTATGTCTCTTGTCTGAGTTATAGATTTAACACAAATCCATTTGTTATATGTTGTTCTATCACCCCAAAATTATTCTATATCCCTATTCGGTTGGTGAAATATCTAATAAATGTCCAAGTCACACTATGATATATTTTTTGAACATTTATTTTCTACATCATATAAAACAAGAGGGTTGATTTTCTTGTTTTATGATATAAACATGCATAACATTTTGGTCCATGTCTCAATGGATCACAATAAATTGTGGAGGTCTCCTACCACACCTCATTTCTTGAATTATGTGCATATTGATTCCCTCACAGACAAGATACATTTTTACACTCATACCCTAGGTCGTAGACCCATCCGTGAAGTAATGAAAACTCTCCCATATCCTACAAACAATAAAAGATATGTGTACGATTTATTAAATGTGTCCCTTCATTCCTAATCCCATCATAGAAACAAATATGTCACCTTCCTTTCAAATGAGATTGATCTTTGAATGGAAATCCATACTTTATTGCATATTTCTATTAAAATGATTCATATTATTTCTTAAATAAATTCATTGAATACATCATACTTTTTTTCTAAGGAAATTTCTGATATTCATAAGCCTTATTTTTCCATTAATAATAGATTGATAGTTTTCAAGGACCATCAGTTTTTACTATTAATAACATGCCCCAATTTGGATCGGCATACGTGTCCCATAAATTGTGTACCAACCAGATGTTTTTTCATCACTAGTAGAGACCTCTTCTATCTTAATTGGACCCAAAAACATCTTATGGAAAATCTCCTTTTGACCATTCCATTCCATAATTCCATATATAATATTCCCATATCATCTCCAATAATATGTGAAATACCAATATATTGGTTTAAAATTTTCTACCTCACGTATGAGGCATGTATGAACATCCATTTTCTGATATTTTCTATGTCACCCAGTATTTTCATGGCATAGGGTATATTTATTCATTTCCTTGTGATGTGAAAATGCATGTCTTTGAAGAACTATTTGTCTCTTGATTGTCACCGCTGTAAGATATTCAGTGATGTTAAGATCCTTTACATTATCCAAGGGAAAAAAAGATATAATAGTCCCATATCATTGATTTTAATAACCTCTATGTCATTAGAGAAATATTTAATATTCCATGTTTCTCACAGCAAGCATAGCTCACGTGGGCTTCCGAGATTTAATGAAGGGTTTTCCAAAAAATGGAGGTGTATTAGTTCATGTCAAGGATAACATGGTGTTAAAAAAATGTCCTTAAAAGTATTATATTATGTTCTTATCATATGATGTTAAAATACATGGTTTCTAAGAACTTTTCATAGATTGATTTCTGTCATCATATGATACATAGTGATGCTAGAGTCTCTAATTCTATGAATAGTCAGAACCTTGAAATGTACCCCTCCCTATGTATACGTTAGGACTTCACAGGGAGCCTTAATAAAAGTACTATATAGGGATATATTTTTCCTTGACAAGATATGTAGTGATAGATGAATCCAATATATTGGTCCTGCAAAAATTTAATATCCCGCCACTCGTTTATGTATGATCCAGATATTCATTGGAGGGTCATGTGTGTATTTTTTTCATGTTAATGATCCCGTATTAAAAAAAATGCCCCACCTGCACAAAAATACGATATAGTGTGGGTATACATTATTCAAGAAAACCTAATTTCAAACAAGGTATGGTAACATTCCTTTCATTTTAATCGAGAACAATAGATGACTAGATTCCCATGTTGGTGGGATACGTAGTGATGTCTAGAAATTCTTTCTCTTGGATCATCCAGGATAAAAACCAAAATACCTCCCATTTGTATGGGTCATACCTACATAGTAATTATTCGTCCCCATCCCACATTGGTTTTGATATGGTATGATTCGTCCATACTTAGTAATAATCTATCCAAAATCTAAATTCATGCTTCGGATAATCTGAATATCTATACTCTTCAAATCAATATTTCTGATAGAATATCATTCTCCAAAGGAAATATCTCTTTTGATTATGCATACCAATCCCCATTATGGATCTATATAAGTCTCCCATAAAAGTACATTCAACTAGAGGCATGTATTTCTTTAATAAAGACCAATTATATCTCCATAATCCTCAAAAAAATGTAACCCACCATTCGATCATGGTCTTTGGTCATTTCATGGAAACATGTATCAAATAATTTTTCAGATTTAGAATCCCAAAAATTACATCTTATAACTTTTCATCTTCATGACTAACGAATGGAGGAGCATTCTCAGTGAGATCATCCAAGAATGGAATGTCCTTATTCATTTAGTCAAATCCATGTTATCTAAAGAGAAAAAACCATACATCCCCACAACAAGAAATAAAATTATTTCGACCATGAATTTTTTATAATGACATGAAAATATATTACACTCATCCAAGGAATATGATGAAAATCATTAAGGAAAGGTCCTCATCATAGTAATATAAACTATAGAACATATGATTCCTTAATGTATTAAATTAAACTATATAACCCACATCCAATTGTATATAACAAAATACTACATGATACCTATATCTATGAAAAATTAACGTGTACTACCTCTAGATACTCACATTATTCCAATCCTAGAACAGAATAAAATATGAAAATTAAATTCCACTATATAATAATTCAATATATATATAGGTGTCTCAAAAATTCTCTATGATTCATTGTCCATGATTATTAGGACCTATGCATTATGTTTGATTGACCTCAATCATGATGTCTTATTTAGAAAACAATTCCACCACATATTACTTATGTCACACACTTTGTGCTGTTAAATAATTTCCCATGTTTCTACTTATTTCCCATGCTGAGCATGACTAATGTATTCTTAATGAATAGGATGACTGATTTTTATAAGTATGAAACAATACCTTGTGGTGCATTTATTGGGATTTCCTTATTTTTTACATTACATCCTGATGAAAGTACAAGTCTTTGGTGCACAAACCATTTATTCGTTAAAATATTAATACTCCATTTCATATGTATGAGTTTGATCTGCATAGAATATTCTAAAAAAATATCAATGGTTTATGGAATCATGCTAAAATAAAATTCCATTATCATTACATGGAAGTAATATCTATATAGGGATTTTCGAATATAAGGAATATAAACATATTTTTGTATAATTAATCTCTCAACTATTGGTAAAAGAGGATCGACCAAAAAACCGTCATAATTGATTATTCCTACAATAAAAACCTTCCATATTTAGAGATTTTTTCTATTTAGATTATTTAAAATTAAAAAACCAAATACATGGACACTCTATCAAGATTTTAAAAACAAGTATTACCTAAGAAATTGAAATTAAAATATGAAATTAAGAGACAGATGGTAGTGAAAAATATCCATTTCATTTCATATATTATGAAGACAAAGGATAATCCACAACATGGAGTCCTTCAATATAAGTCTTATTTCATGGATTCAAAAAGAAGAATTGTTAAATAATAATAATTTTCTACCCCTTGAAGTAGCTCCAATTATGTTGCAACATATACTTCCAGTTTTTCTAGCAGTTCATCTACCCACTCAATTACACACTTCCCATCATTATATGCCTCCTACAGCAGCTGATTCTCCTCATCATCCACTAAAAATACAAATACCAATTATTTAGTCAATTGATCAATCTATTTATGGATTTAATATTACAAGGTATTCTATTGTACAATGAAACTTTTGTTATGGGATACTATCCCTGCTTCCTCAGATTCCTCACGAGGCATAATATTTCAGGTAGAAGAAAAATGGGTCATGCACTACATGGTTGTGAGTTGAGAATGTATAATGCTCGCCTAATCTCATACGACAACTGCCTCCATCACTTTTTCATGAATAATGTGGTAGTCGAACCCACGATAGACAAGAACATAAAACATATGACATTGTTTGTGAAAATTTAATGGACGATCTGATATACGATTATGAGAAATTATTTTCCATATGTGTCTCCATAATTTCAGTTGTGGAACAAAAAAAATAGTCAATGGTCTCATGGTCTACTTTTTATAAGGAAGAACGTATACTGGGACTATATTGGAAAGGGGAGACCTATTATAAAAATTTACCAAGTGGTATGACTATACCATAGTTAAAGAAATGGTGACCTAAACTAATAGAGTACTGGATGTATCTGGGACTTTAGAAACTTGTACCAATGATCTTGAGATGTGTAAATAACAATCAATATATCGTAAGGATATATATGGGTGGTCAAATAGTTGAGATACTCAATTTAATTCTTTGAATCATCGACATCCTAATTTATCACCACCCCACTTGCAAGATTAATAATTTATTCCCATTTAGATTATATATTTTCCTCAAAAGACTGCTCTATTGGGGTGGCATTTTGTAACACCCTGAGCTTCCATGATATGATTCTCTTTCAATAATGAAATAGCATGCATTGTACGCAAGTTCGAGTTCTAACACACCGTGACTAATTAAAGTAGCCATTATGAATAGTAATAACCACCTTTTGAAATTATATATATTTTATATTTCAAAATGGACTTCATTTTTGGATTCGGAATATCGAAATTATACCATGTTGAATTTTTGGTATTTTCTGAGAACTTCGAATTTTTTATGAATAGTGAAAAATACATAAAAACAATTTTTTTAATCAAAATAATTTATAATGATAAATTATAATATTGATTGGTTTTAAAGTATAATTAGAATATATTTTTACTATTTTATCCAATGGTGTTCATTAAAATTAATTTCACTTTGAAATTAGACATAAACATTTGTCAATCTTTTGATATATATTGTTTCTTAAAACAACGCTATTTGTTGTGATAGCGGGAATTAATTATAAAATTAATTAATGAAACTTATATGTTTGGAATTTCATAAAATAGACATCATCTTTGAATTCGGTATATCAATTATAGCTTAGGGTGAAATTTTGGCATTGTTCTGAAAAACATCAATTTTTGCTGAATAGTGAAACCACTAAGTGGTAGTCAAATAACTGATTTTTCGTTTAAATGAAATATTACCACTTCATTGATTTTATTTTCAAAAATTCTACATACATGGTTTTCATTAGGAATTAAAATGTGGTTCAATGGGATTAAAATAATTTTGTTGGTGAATAGTAAATTTTACGTTTAATTAATCACGATTAAAGGTAATTAGTGAAATTTAAGGTACAAATGATATTATAAAAATATAAAAATACCTTTACACTTGTCCTACCTATATTTTATGTGTCATGGCCGACCAAGAAAATCCATGGGTCAACTTGGGGACCCCATGGAGGCACTTTGGTAGGAAAATGATATAAATAACTTTTTATTTAAAGTTAAAATAAAAATGTCACAAACCAAAGTTGTTTTACTAAAACAATTTTTAAATGGGGTTATACATGTCATATTTTTGACTATAAATATTAATCTGAAATATAAAAATATTTACTACATCATGATAGTTTTTTTATAATTTTTAGACATTAAATAGATTAGTTTATTTATGACACCATGATGATGCAGCGATTACCTCATTAATTAAAGATTTTAATAAAATGGATAGATAATGTAAAATATAAGCATTAAAATTTTCCAAAGACTATTGGATGAGAATAGTTCGAACCCTTATCACCTTATCCTAGAATTATATAAGTGTGGGACTTTTAGAATCCGAAAATCATTGTATAATAAAGTAACATTTCATTACTTTCCAAGAGTGCCCCTCCTCTCCTCTTATAAAAGTCCCCCGCCACTAGCACCTTACTCACACCTTCAAGCCATTTGTATTGGCCAAAATCTTCCCATATACTCTCCCAACATCCCTCCCTTACTCCTAGAATCCTCACTTTGGGCATAATGCTTCCCAAGGAAGCCTTTGGCTCAAATCAAAAGAGTTACTCGATTTTAAGGTAATGTCTTCTCTTCTGTTATTTTGTATTATTTTGCTTATCCAACCCCCTAAACTCTTTTTATTCATTTCTATTGTAACAACACCAATATCCTAAATATACTAGGATGTTGGTATAAGAAGTATTTGATCTAAACTTACACACACCTACATCTAATGGTTAAAGAATATATTGTTTCTATATATGGGGAATTTCTGCAACACGAAACGATGATTGTTCAACACTCATATAACACCTTCAAAGGTGGACATTAAGATGTAACTATATTTATGAATGATATATAATATGTTTATGTTTTACTTAAGGTTTTAGTATTTTTCATTTATGGCATACCTTCATTGTTTCCATTATGGGTAAATGCGATATTTTCATTTTAGGAAGTGCGGACTACCGCCCCCTCAAAGTGATTTCAATAGTTAATGCCAGATGTGGGATATGTAAAGGATGGAGTAAATGATATTATATTATACTGTAATTATAATATACCTTTATATCATTATTATTTCATTCCACTAAATATGAAATAGAAATGAAAGTAGCGTTCATGCGTACGTACGGCTTACCGTCTCCATGAACGGTGCATTTCATTTCTTACCTCTAAACGTTATGGAATATTATAAATTCATGTATATACTGGATATATATGAGATATATGATATCTATATCATGAATATAATTCTGTATATAATGGATATTTCACCACATGAACAACTTGTAATTATAAGATGTTTATTTTTGACTCAACTACCAAAGATCGAAAAAACGACCGTTATTAACTTAAATAATTACATAATGTTCATAACATGGTAATAAGTGATATAAAAGAAATAAAAAAGTTGAAAAAGTTTATTAATCAATTATAAATTAACTCTAGTTTATTATTCAGGAGGTGAAAGAATGGTCGAGTCAAGACAGGACGCAAGGTAAGGGAACTTCTTAACCCAATTTCCATTCTTTGGGTTAATCTCCTACTTTCAAATTATGTCATGATATTATTATGTCCTATCTTTTATTTGTACATTATTTATGTGTAATTATAGTGAATATACATAATAGATCTATTTTATTTAAAAAAATGATCTTTGTGAGGGACTTCGTCTCAATCTCCTTTCATTGAGGCATATTTGGTTTTATACACAACTTTCCTTTATACGGTGTATAAACCCCTTTGACTTTTACGTTTATTAAAAAGTAATATTTTTATATGAATTGTTTTACAAAATGACAAAAAGGAATGTTTTTCTTGTTGTATTTATGCGGCGACAACGAATTCTCTGCCACCATGGCCATTATTTGGGTTTCGGCCTCCTCTACAAGCCATAACATTTTTTTAATGAAAAATAAATACAATGTTTTAACATTCTTTTATTTTGGTATTGAAAATGGTTTTGAAAGTGTTTTTATTATATCAATGTTTTTTATTGATATCTTGTGATTGAAATGTGGAAAGGTTATATTTCCTTTATGCATGTTTTATGTGATACGATTATGTTATGGTTTATAATATGTTTAAACATATTCATATGAGGAATGCATTGGACTTAATAAGTGACGGGTGGAGCTCGCTACAGCTCCTCGATGCATCGGCAGGTCTCATGAGACAAACTAGTGTCTTGGAACGAGGCTTTGACAAAATCTTATTTGTGGTCTTGGCACGAGGCATTGGCTATGTGTTTATGATAGTCTGGCATTATGCATTACATCATTATGAAAGTAGTTATTGATATTGCATGTGATTATTCGACCAGTAGAATATCCATGTGAATAAGTAAATGGCATTATTTAATTTTACTTTTTCGATATTATGTTGAATTTCAAGTTTAAAAGGATTTTGTTTTAGTTATACATTGCCTTAAATTATTATGTTTATTTATGAAAGCTTACACTATATTGTTATCCTTACTGATCATCTGAGCTCACCCCTTTCAATGTTTTAATTTTTTTCATGATGTGAAGAAGTATTTTAGGAATTACCTGTAGGGATAGTCTGAAGGGAATATGAGTGTGGAAAATGGAGGCTATGTTATTGTATTTTTTCACTTTATGATGTAATGTAACATTTATGAATGTATCTAGTGTTTCCAAGGCTACTAAACTAATCGGTCTTTCGAGACTTGATCTTTTCTGATCATGCCAATGTTATGCAATAATGCATCGACTCGGGGTAACTGGGGTCGGGGCGTTACAGTTGGTATCAGAGGCAGTTTCGTACTAACCTTGGAAGATAGATTTAGATAAACACTGATTAGAGCACATAGCCCAGAGATAGACTTTGAGGATTAGTATAGAAGAACATCTTAGAATTTTGCTATTATAGAGATTTTGTGAGTTTTCCGAGCAATACATCCCTGTCTGGATACGAGCAGGTAGAGGCAGATCTGGAATAGATGTACCTAGGGGTAAAAACTGAAAACATCGCTTTGAGCTAGACTCGAACGGGAACTAGTGCACGATAGCGGGCCTTACTGCACTCTTGGTTACAACACTCCCGGAGGATATGCTTAGGATAATTATTGTTTTCTTTACAAACCAATATGAAGGGTTATGAGTATATACTTCCTCAAAGAAAAGATTTTTATGATTATGGATTATATCCATAAATAGTTCAATTTATGTTAAGTATTTTACAAATATGAAATTATGTATTTTGATTCATAAACTAATCTAGTTTATTCCATTGTTTATAAATGGCGCCTAGTGGAAAGAATGGAAACTGTATCAATGCACGCACTCCGTGTAGGGATTTCCCTCCTGCTCAAGATAATTATTGTGGATATGGAGATACAACTGGTGCTGATCAACTTATTACCATACTGGGACAACTAACTCAGGTTATGAATAATAACCTTACTCGTATGGAGCACCCTGATCCGCAACATGGAGGATCAATGTTAGACCACTTCATGAGGAAAAAACCGCCAACATTTAATGGGGGTACAAATCCATTAGTAGCTGAGCAATGGATAAACTCTTTAGAGAAAATTTTCCATGCCTTGGGGAGTAGCGAAAGGGAGAAAGTTGTTATGGCAGTCTACCGCCTCACTGGAGATGCCGATCAATGGTGGTCGCTGATTCAAAATACAAAGGAAGATTATGAAGTATCGAATATGGAATGGAGGGAGTTCAAAGATCTTTTCGTAGAAAAGTACTTTCCCTGTGACCATATATCAGATATGGAAAGACAATTTCTGAGTCGGTGGCAGAAGGAGGATGAGAATGTCGCAAAGTATGAGGCCAACTTTACAAGGTTAGCGAGGCATGCTGTAGATTATATACGTAACCCAAGAAGTAAGATTGATCGTTTCTTTGATGGGTTAAAAACATTTCTCCGTCGAGCTTTAGTATCACAATCCTTCTCATCGTACGAAGATATTGTCTCGTGTGCTATCAAGACAGAAAAGTAATTCTCTAAGTCTTATGACAACAAAGTAAAGCAAGAGAAGAAGAGAACGGTGGAACAAGAAACGGATAAAGGGAAAAAGGGAAAGAAGGATTTTCCATTATGTGATAATTGTGGGAAGAATCACCCTGGTACTTGCCTAAAAGGAATTGGAGTTTGTTGTAAATGTGGAGAAAAAGGTCACTAGGCTCGTGATTGCACAGGAAAGAAAGAGGCTATCAATGTTGAATGCTACAATTGTAGGGAAATGGGGCATTATGAAAATGAATGTCCTAAGTGTTAGGGAAACTTACCTCAGAAAAGTCCAAGGGATCAAGGACAATTTAATGATGTTACTACAGTTGAAGTGGAATAATTAATGTATTGGTGCTTTTGGACTCAAGGATTATATTCTGGTTATAATAATAATGTGATATATATAAAGATAGTACTGCAGTACTTGTTTTTTCATTAAGGTTTTAATATGATGAAGGTAATTATATTTTTAGTATGTGACAATAAGAGAAACTATACTTTGTTTGGGGAATCTGATGTTAGAATTGATTTTGGAGTTTAAAGACCTTTTAGAGAAAGTCGGGAAAGAGGTATTTTGGATAAATATAAAGGTTGGAATGGATTAAGTAGAACTTTGTATAGTATTGTTTAATGTTAAAACATTTATGAAGAGTATTTTTGGAATATTAATATACTATACTTTTAAGAAAATGACAACCTGCAGGTTGGGTGATAACCCGTCGCTTCGGACAAAGCTGTAGGAATCGAACCCACAACCATATTGCGACAGGCCTTTATTTCCTACCACTAGCCAACCAGAATTCCCTAGTTATTACAAAATAGTTTTCCTAATATAAATGGTATGTGTTAATACTTTTAACCTTGTACGATTAGGATAAATATAATATTTTTGAGTTCCATTATCTTTTTGAGTGAAAGATGAGTTTGTGGTAGAAATTAGTTGATGGTTGAAGCTCTACTTGTCAAGAATATATATATATACCTATCTATTATTCTATGAATAAATTTATCTTAAACTTTAGTAAAGGGATATTAAAAAAATAATTTGTTATCCTAATACCTTATTTCATGTTGAACTGATAATATTTTAAATCAACATTGATTAAAATATTTTAGGCCCTCAATTTTACACTTGTTTGTGATTGATGACCTCAATCACTCCCTACAAATATTTACATTTTTCCTCCAATTATATGTCTCTAATTTCCACCAATGTTCTCCTTATCGAGATCATAATCTGGTGGTGACTTTTTCATTTCCCTTTCCCTCTTATTAAGGCTAAATTTTATTAACCTTATTTTCGGTGTGGGTTTTCCACAAAGGTATTTTTTATTTTAAACCTTTTATTTTAAAATAAAATTTTCAAATTGCAAGGATGCAATTTATCGATGGAGGGGAGAATGTAACACCCCGAGCTTCCACGACACGCTTCTCTTTCAATAATGAAATAGCTTGCATTTTACGCAAGTTCGAGTTCTAACACACCATGACTAATCAAAGTAGCCATTATGAATAGTAATAACCAACTTTTGAAATTATATATATTTTATATTTCAAAATGGACTTCATTTTTGGATTCATAATATCTAAATTATCTTATGTTGAATTTTTGGTATTTTTCTGAGAACTTCCAATTTTTTATGAATAGTGAAAAATACTTAAAAACAACTTTTTTAATCAAAATAATTTATAATGATAAATTATACTATTGAGTGGTTTTAATGTATAATTAGAATGTATTTTTACCATTTTATGCAATGTTGTTCATTAGAATTAATTTCACTTTGAAATTGGGCATAAAAAATTGTCAATATTTTGATATATATTGTTTTTAAAAACACGCTATTTGTTGTGACAGTAGGAATTAATTATAAAATTAATTAATGCAACTTATATGTTTGTAATTCCATAAAATAGACATCATTTTTGAATTCAGAATATCAATTATAGCTTAGGGTGAAATTTTGGCATTGTTCTGAAAAACTTCAATTTTTGATGAATAGTGAAACCACTAAGTGGTAGTCAAATAACAGATTTTTCATTTAAATGAAATATTACCACTTCTGTGATTTGATTTTCAAAAATCCAACATACATGGTCGTCATTAGGAAATAAAATGTGGTTCAATGGGATTAAAATAATTTTTTGGTGAATAGTAAATTTTAAGTTTAATTAATCGCGATTAAAGATAATTAGTGAAATTCAAGGTAAAAATGATATTATAAAAATATGAAAATACCTTTACACTTGTCCTACCCCTATTGGATGTTTCATGTCCGTCCAATACAATCCATGGTTAAACTTGGGGACCCCATGGAGCCAATTTGGTAGGAAAATGACATAATTAACTTTTTATTTAAAGTTAAAATAAAAATGACACAAACATAAGTTATTTTACTAAAACAATTTTTAAATGGGGTCATACAAGTCAAATTTTTGAATATAAATATTCATTAGAAATATAAAAAGATTTAATACATCATGATATATTTTTTTATAATTTTTAGACATTAAATAGACTAAATTATTTATGACACCATGATGATGCCACGATTACCTCATTAATTAACAATTTTAATAAAATGGAAGGATAATATAAAATCTAAGCATTAAACATGTCCAAAGACTATTGTATGAGAATATTTCGAACCCTTATCACCCTAGCCTCGAATTATATAAGTATGGGACCTTTAGAATCCAAAAATCAATGTATAATAATGTAACATTTCATTACATTCCAAGAGTGCCCCTCCTCACCTCTTATAAAAGGCCCCCACCACTACCACCTTACTCACACCTTCAAGCCATTTGTCTCAGCAAAACTCTGCCCAAATACTCTCCCAACTTAGCTCCCTTACTCCCAGAATCCTCACTTTGGGCATAATTCTTCCCATGGAAGCCTTTGGCTCAAATCAAAAGAGTTACCCGATTTTAAGGTAATGTCTTCTCTTAGGTTATTTTGTTTTATTTTTCTTATCAAGCCCCATAAACTCTTTTTATTCAATTATTTTGTAATAACACCAGTATCCAAAATATACTAGGATTTTTTTATAAGAAGTATTCGAGCTACACTTACACACACCTACATCTAATGGTTTAAGAACATATTGTTTCTGTGGATGGTGAATTTCTGCCTCACGAAACGATGATAGTTCAACACTCATATAACACCTTAAAAAGTGGCCATTAATATGTCACTCTATTTATACATGAATTATAATATGTTTATGTTTTACTTAAGGTTATGTATTTTTCATTTATGGCATACCTTTATTGTTTCCATTATGGGAAAACACGATATTTTCATTTTAGGAAGGGCGGACAACCGCCCCCTCAAAGTGATTTGAATTGTTAATGCCATATTTGGGATATATAAAGGATGGAATAAATTATATTATATTATACTGGAATTATAATATACCATTATATAATTATGATTTCATTTCATTAAATATGAAATAGAAATGAAAGTAGCGTTCATGAGTACGTACGGCTTACCGTCTCCATGAACAGTGCATTTCATTTCTTCCCTCTAAACGTTATGGAATATTATAAATGCATGTATATACTAGATATATATGAGATATATGATATCTATATCATGAATATAATTCTGGATATAATGGATATTTCACCACATGAACAACTTGTAATTATAAGAAGATTATTTTTGACTCAATTACCAAAGATCGACAAAACGACTGTTATTAACTTAAATAATTACATAATGTCCATAACAAGGTAATAAGTGATATAAAAGGAATAAAAAACTTGAAAAAGGTTATTAAGAAATTATAAATTAACTCTAGTTTTTTATTTTGGAGGTTAAAGAATGGTCGAGTCAAGACAGGACGCAAGGTAAGGGGACTTCTTAACCAAATTTCCATTATTTGGGTTAATCTCCTTCTTTAAAATTATATCATGATATTATTATGTCCTATCTTTTATTTTTAATTTATTCATGAGTACTAATAGTGAATACACATAATAGATCTATTTTATTTAAAAAAAAGATCTTTGTGATGGACTTCGTCTCAATCTCCTTTCATTGAGGCATATTTGGTTTTATACACAACTTTCCTTTATACGGTGTATAAACCCCTTTGAATTTTACATTTATTCAAAAGAAATCATTTTATATGAAGTGTTTTACTAAATGACAAAAAGGAATGATTTTCTTGTTGTACGTATGCAGCGACAACGACTTCTCTGCCGCCATGGCCATTATTTGGGTTTCGGCTTCCTCTACAAGCCATAACATTTTTTTTAATGAAAAATAAATACAAAGTTTTAACATTCTTTTATTTTGGTATTGAAAATTGTTTTGAGAGTGTTTTTATTATATCAATGTTTTGTATTGATATATTGTGATTGAAATGTGGAAATGTTATGTTTCCTTTATGCATGTTTTATGTGACATGATTATGTTCTGGTTTATGATATGTTTAAACTTATTCATATGAGGAATGCATTGGACTTAATAAGTGATGGGTGGAGCCCGATGCAGCTCCTCGATGCATCGTCAGGTCTCATGAGACAAACTAGTGTCTTGGCACGAGGCCTTGACACAATCTTATTTGAGGTCTTGGCACAAGGCCTTGGCTACGTGGTTATGATAGTCTGACATTATGCATTCCATCATTATGAAAGTTGTTATTGATATTGCATGTGATCATTCGACTAGTAGAATATCCATGTGAATAAGTAAATGGAATTATTTAATTTAACTTTTGCCATATTATGTTGAATTTCATGTTTAAAAGGATTTTGTTTTAGTTATACGTTGCCTTAAATGTTTATGTTTTTTTATTAAATCTTCCGCTATATTGTTATCCTTACTGAGCATCTGAGCTCACCACTTTCAATGTTTTAATTTTTTTCAGGATGTGAAGAAGTACATAGGGAATAACCTACAGGGATAGTCTGAAGGGGTTATGAGTGTGGAAAATGGATACTATGTTATTGTAGTTTTTCACTTTATGATGTAATGTAACATTTATGAATGTATCTAGTGTTTCCAACGCTACTAAACTAGTTGATCTTTCGAGATTTGATCTTTTTTGATCATGCCAATGTTACGCAATAATGCACCGACTCCGGGTAACTGGGGTCGGGGCGTTACACATTTACAATTCGTGCATGTCTGGCTAGCTCAGAAACCTATAAATTCTCTCTTATAGATAATGCGATTGTAGGGATTGACTTGAGGGAACTTGGGAGAAATAGTAAAACTCAATTAATCATGATCATGAATCAATTATTTTAACAACATTACACTATCTGGTGTATGGTTAGTTGTCACTGAAAATAGAGATTCAACTCTTTTTACAAGTATTATAGTAGTAGTATTTTTTGGTCCTAAATCTCAATTTAGCTCAGAAAACCTGGAACAACTGTTCCTAAAACATCCAATAGCATAGGAAAATGAGACACATGTTCTTAAATGTCTGGAATGTCCTGACATGCAGAAAATATTTAAATACCTTCAATAGTTTGATAATTAATTCTAAAGCACCAATGACATGAAATTTTATTAAGAAGGATACTGTTTGTACATGTGTTCTTAGATCAACTATAAATTCCATGATTACAACCTTTCCCATGACTTGTGACTTCCCATGGAGGTAATTCCATAGGTAACGTAGCAATAGGAGGAGGTAGTGGGAATACTCATGAAGGATCAATAATCACATATTACATGTGTTCGGTATCACTAGGTGATTCTTCTTCACTTATGATCATCCATTCCAATATCCATTCCTTTCTTTATGTACTCTAGAGAAGTAATGAGTGATGAATGACCAATCGTATACTAAAAATTTAGAGTGTAATATAGGAAAAGGGATAAAATATAATATTTTACATATAAAATAGATTCCACATAAGAGTTCACATCACCAATTCAACAAAACAGACCACTAAAACCATTGAATCTCCCATATCTGACAACTGGTCAGAACATGAATCCTACCATTGAATGAATGAATAGAGTATTCCATATCCCCTAGATACAATTTTTTTTGGGATTATCATAAAACAAATGTGTTTTGGTCAAATGATTATCTTGTATCATGATAGACAAATCTTATATTCCTTGATCATTCCCCATATTACATTAGAATATGTCCAAGAGTCCCATTAATTCCAAACATATGGACATGTTTCCATGATAAGGTTATAAAATTTAGACGATGTCGACCTTTTATGTGAGGGAGGATCATGTCACTACACCTATTTCCTTAGAAGTTCTAGAAACATTCACAATGGATATCAATGTCTATGAGGCCCAATCAAGATGAATAAGGAATATAATTTAGTTCATATGGGGCTAAAAATCATCAATTTTGGCTATATATAAGGCATTTTTTCCTCACTCTCTCTTTCATATAGACCATGAATTTTCATAATATGATCTTGGAATATATATAGACCATGGAGAAAATGAATTGATGTTTTAGGGTCCAAGATATTGGACTCAAATAGATCTATAATATCTTTATAAGATCCTTTTTTGGAAAATTTATGTTGCTATAACGAGTAACTATGGTCTTATTATCTTGAAGAAAGCACAATATCTAGTCAATGTGCATATAATTCCTCCATGTATCCCATTTCCTCCAGGTGTTGGGATATGAAGTATTTATGGTGATGAAACCCAAGGAATATTTCTAGATAATTTGTTTTATATGGTTGGAACCCTTATATTGTTGAGCTAGACCCCAGGTCCTCAACAATTTTCTATGATTTTGGAAAGGAGATGTTTCCATAAGGAAATACCCTTTTTTAGACAAATGACTTTAGTTTACAACTTTTCAACCTTCTTATCCTCATATATGTGTTAACCCGCAATGAAAGGGACCTATTTATCCTAATGACCCTATAGTTTTCATTGAATCAAATAATTTACATATAATCTGGGAAGTGCATGCTAAATATTTGTGTGCAGAATTTTAATTTTTGAGGCTGTGACTTCCCTCATGACCATCATCCAAATTTTATGATAAAAAATAAAACACTTTTTTCTTCATGAACTGTTATGGGATAGTGTGAACCTAGTATGAATGAATTGGAATTTATTGGAAAATTTATTAAGTAAATACCATTCAAATATCATCATTCCATAAATCATAGAAACTAGAACACCCTCCACCAGGGAAATGAGGAGACCACATTGGGTGTTGTCTAATAATGAGTCATTTGTTATGATACAGTTGGGAGAATAATAAGTGATTGATAAAAAAAATATTGTGGAAATTAATCTAGTCCATTACCTCATGTTCTCCACATGTCGATGGGTTCACCCCACTTGTATATTGAATGTAAATTTTGAATTGATAATCCAGAGTCTATTTGGTCATTGATGAACTTGTATCATCCTATGTGTGCATCTATTAAGCCCTAAATAACATGAAATGGGGCCACAAGCTGGTAGGGTGACATTCACAGGATTATACATCACAAAAAAAGATTAATCATTACCAGTACAAGGATAGTAACATCAAAATACCTCTACATGGCTAGTTGGGACACCATTATGAATTTTGTAACTCTAACTATGGGGTTGGATTCATTCAATAGTAATTTCAAACCCATGAGATAAATTTCCAAGAATGATGCATGTCGAACAAATCAGTCAACATTGGGGAAAGAAATTTAAACCCACTGATTAGTGTGGCCTTCCAAGAGTTTCATTCCATAAGAACTTATGTGTAATTAGGTTCTAAGAGTAGGACATGTGTTTGGA
Organism: Viscum album; assembly: GCA_963277665.1. Lineage (NCBI taxonomy): Eukaryota > Viridiplantae > Streptophyta > Magnoliopsida > Santalales > Viscaceae > Viscum > Viscum album. Next base: position 1,003,024,884 of record OY728135.1, read on the forward strand.
ATCTTTTAATGTGGTTTGTGATTTGAAATAATATGGAATCTAATTGTAGGAAGGGATATCTTTTTTGGGGTGGGCCAGAACTCCCCATAAATATTCCATGATACGGTGGGTAATTCCATCACAAGATTTTGGGTTCTATTAGAATCATCCCACCCTAAATATAGAGGTATAAAGACATCAACAATGTATCCTATAATCCCCCCTGAGATCATTTGGACATCCCAAAAAATGATATTGACTTCCTCATGGCCCAATAGAAATGTGATGGTATCTAGGCTCTACCATCTGATTAGTTGGGGGATGATGAATCCATTTCGGTTGGATAATGTAAGTGACACCAAGGTATCATAATATATTACCACTAACATTAGTTTAGCAATAAAATCATTTAATCTTTAGAGATCCAATAAGGGGAACAAGAACATTATGTTGTGTGATCCTCTAAGGTGAATATCCCATTTTATATCCATCTAATTAAATCCTAACTTGTATATTTATTTTTATGGTAATGGTAGCATTGAATATCAATTTATGGTTCCCAGACCACTTCCTATAATAATAAGTAGTTTTTTTTAAAATCAAAACCCTCATATTAGGTCTCTCAGATAAAATTTCCCCTTGATGAGATTATGTATTAGGGTGTGTTTATGGACATCAATATCTTAGCCATCGATTAATTTGATTGGCATGGTGATTTAATTGGTATATTATATTGAAACCCATACATAGTAAATGGTAGGAGACATGAAATGGGATAACCTTAGAGTCCATCACACATATGTCCAGCTAATGTATTATGATGAGGTAAAAAAAATTATTTTGAGTTATTCTCACTGCATTCAATCTTGGAATTCATCTTTTAATTAGAATCTGACGTCTGAAAATTTTATGTATCTATATTAAAAATAATAAATATAGGAAATGATAGATATAAAAATGTTATGATAATACAAAATTTAAAATTTCTATTAAATCATAGAGATTTTATGTTTATGTGAAGTGATTAGGACACTATATTGGATGGTAAAGCTCTTCAGCTTCTATGCGGAACACATTTTTCCAACATGGTGATAATTCAAAAACAATGAGATTAAATGTTTTTTGGAGAAGAAAAAATTTCAAATAGTTTTTATGTTATGAGGAATAGGTCTTTCACAATAATAATTCACTGTTAAGATAAATGAGATTCAAGAAGTATTATACTAATTGATACTCAATTGTTTCAAAAAGTGAAAAAGGTGTCAAGTGTAACACCTTTTGCAGTAATGTTACCTTATATTATTTCACATGTAGTACCCCCTATTTATGTTATGAAATACATTATATGTGTTTTTGATGGATGTAAAGTATAAGGGAAATAATGGGAGAGTTTGGTGATATTTTAAAAATATTTTTGGGGATAAAGGAGTGGCACAGAGTTTATCCAAACTATGCGGACGTCCTAGAAGAAACTGTGTGTGGTAGAAATTTTAAGATTGAGAGCTTAAAAATGGTGTGCACAAAGATATAGAGATTTTGTGAAGAGTGTGTGAGAGTGTCTGTCAAAGCAGTATCTAACACACAGTTAGCACACAGTTTGTCTAACCATGTAAACTAACAATGCACATGGTTAAATTGAGATCCTAAAAAAGTGGATCCCACACATTTTTTCCACAAATTTTCTTGTTTTTTCTCCTAAGAGGCCATTATATTGGATTTCACTTCCTTGAAGGTAGAATAACCTCCCACAAATAATTTGGAGTCAATTTGAAGGCTTCCCTTAGTGATTCGATGTTGGATTATTGAGGTATGTGATCATTATTCGTCGTTCTTCTTCAGTTTTTTAGATCTATATTGATCTACTTATCATATATTCTTGTTTTTTCATATATACCAGAGTTATGGGTATATCAATAAGTTTTTATGAAAATTAAGTTGGTATTTGGAATTGTTATTTCTAGGATAAGAGATCTATGGAGGTTCTATGATGAATCAACCCGGTTTTCTTGAGCGTTCTTTGTCGGTTGTCATGTTTCGTCAAAACCTTAAATGTATGTAGATTGTATCTCATCTCTTATTTCTGGAAATTACTGGATTAGTTTCAAATTTATTAAATTGAACTAAATTTATTGTGATACCTTGGTTCAATTCACATAATAAATATTCTTTAGTGAATATTTATTATTTTTGTGAAAGTATGTAACCTTGGGGAATTATTATACAAATTTTTTTAGTTTCTAGAATTTAAAAAGGTGATTTAAAATTATGGAATTTCATTAATAGAAATAAGGTTTTATGAAAAATTGGTATTCTATTAAAAGAGTGTTATATTGAATTTTTTTGGTATTTAAATGGTTTTGATGGAAATGGTTTTTAATAAAAAGGTTTTTTTATTGAAAGGGTATTTTTCATGATCCTTGGAAATATTAGTGTGTGAGGTCATATTTAATTTTTGGGAATAGTATAAATATGACATTGTGGTCAGTTTCAAATATCAAATGTCACATGGGATATAATCACCTAGTGACGACATGGTAGATCGACGAGAAACCACCCATAAGTATGGAACTGTGATCGCGTAGCTTAGGTGGTTGGTTGTTTGGATGTGTAGAATTGATTGAGTATGCCAAAAGAATATTTAGAAATGGTTTAAAGGATTTTATAGTTATTATTTGAATAAAATACCTTGTGGAAAAATTGGTTTCAGTTATACTTGAATATTTTGGGTTTTAAATGGTTCTGTAAACTTGTTTATATTGAGTTATAAACTATTTTGAGAAATTTTTTCATATAAACAGATTTATGTAAAGATTAAAACTCTTCTAAACTAAAGGAATGAGTAAGGAAGTAATTGGGAAAAATTTACAGAGTGGTATACTCACCCATGCTTCGTCACTTTTTTTCATTGGTAGTTGCTATCTTCCAAGATATGGGAAAAGTTAAAGTATCATATGTTTTTATCACCACCATGTTATAATTGGGTCATTTAGTTATTGTGGAAGATGAAGCTTGTGGACCATATATTCATCTACTATTTTGGTAGCCTTTAGTTGTTCTTCCACTATTTACTGTGATAATTGTTTTGTATTACACTATTTCATTCCTCGGAGTGGGTTTAATATCAGTAATGTGGTTGTGTTTTCTTTTCTCTTGTTCATGCATCATTTAGTGAGCGGTTTGGTTATGCTTTGTTGGTCTAATGGTTTATTTCATAATGGGGAATTCATCCCCACCTGTATTTGAAAATCATCAGAATTTATTTCCACCCTTTGGAGTCTTGGGGATTTATTTTAAGGCCATGTAACGACTTGTTGTACAATGAAGACAATGATAATTAAAGAATCCTTATAAATGGTATAATCTTGTTCGGTCATTTCCTAATAAGTAGTTTTTATTTTCTAGGTCTCAGAGTTGATTTATCTTTTTCTATTCATTGGGTTGAGATCTTGGAATGGTGTATGATTTTTAAGACATGAAATGTATAACAGGAAGGGATGTATCTACCCCGTTAATGATGAATTTAATGTTACCAGGGTGTTGGGTATATAAGCATTATGTATACACATATAAGATACTGGAATATCATTATTATGGGCTTACATAATGAGACAAGCATTTCATGTATTAGAGGAATGAGTTCCCACTCGGATTGCATATTTAATTTGGTTTAATTATTAATGATCTTGTGAAAAGGTGTTATTTTTTAAAAAATGTTGATTTTTTTCAAATGAATGATTTTGAAAAGAGTATACTTTGTGTAATTTGAAAACAGTTTGATTTTAAATAACAATAGTTGATTTTTCAAAAATGGTTGAATGTGAAAAAGGATTTTTTTGAAGGAAATATTGTGATAGTTAACATGATAGAATTGGAAATACTAATACATGATTTTCTATATAGTGAGACTTATATAGTTTTTTGTTTGTTCAGAAAATGGAACCTAGTAGGCGTTGTATAAACCAATCAGAAGAGGCCAATGAAAACGTGGTTTCACTTGAGCCATATGTGTTCCAACAGTTGGTCCAAGGCATCGCTCCAGATTTTCAAACCATTGTGCCAGTACTGCAACTAGATACTCTATTTAGGATATCAACAACTTCTCAAAATCTAGTGGAGGATGTATGATTTTTTTCACTAGTGGAGTTGAAAACTCTTACACATAGATAGAGAGGAAGTGGTACACCTATTAATGAGAAGGTAGAACACATCGGAATCAAACCACAAGATTAACTAACCCTCCTCTAAGACCCAGGAGCACGCTTGGATATTTTCATTGTATTTCACTAAGTCACAACAAGAGGGAGTGTGCAACATCACCAAGAGGGTTCCATAATTGCAAAAATATGTGACACCATAAGCTCTTGAGTGGTATTGATCTGAGTTTGGGTGTTCGAGACACTTCTCAGGTGTCTCAAGCACCATATACATTGACATGACTAGAAAAACAGAATTAGTCTCATCATAAGAACAAAGATATCTATGGTGATTCTTGAAATTCCATGACTCCTCATCTCGGGTAATCATAGAAAAAAAACTAGGAATACAATATAGCGAAGAAGAAATTGAAGGGATATAATTAACTGATTATTTATCAACATGTTGGACCACCTATCATGATAGGTACAATTCTTTTGAATTATACCTTCATGCAAGTACTGTTTGATATTGATGAATCACATTCATTCATTGCTTCTCATGTTTTTGAAATACTATTTTGATAATATGAAATTATTCCCACTACAATAAAACTATAAACTCATTTATTGAAAGAGAATGTCAAGCCTTTGTGTGTAGAGCATGTGCTATAATAGTTGATGGAGCTGAGCTGAAATGGGACTTCTCAATGTTAAGAGATGGATGTATATTATTTAATCCCTATTATGGAATGGATGACAGGATTCAAGGATTAATAAGACTATTATAACAGAAAAGTTAGTTTCATAACTTAAGGAAACATTACATATATCATAAAAGGTAAGAAGGCCATAAAGAATTATGTAAATTGATTTTTGGTACCAATGGTGGCAACAATATCTAAATGTTGGTGGAGTCAACTTTGGAATAGATAGAAGATATCCAATATGTCATTTTTTAAGTAATGGTTGATCAATTTATAGATGAATTTCCTATGAAATTAATAAGGGTACCACCTATAAGGGAGGTGGTGTTTACAATTGATCTCCTCCTAGGGACCACCCCTAAATCCCTTATTTCTTATAAGATGGCACCTGTAGAGTTAAAGGAACTGAATGTGTAGTTTGAGGAGCTAGAAATAAAGAGTTCCATTCATCTATGTATGTATTCTTGGGAAGAACTGGTCTACATTGTGATGAATGTAGATGAAACTCTTCGGTTGTTCGTCGATTATCATAATCATAAAAATTTTACGATAAATAATTGGTATCCGCTTACATGAATTGGAAATATGTTTTATCAATTTAGGGGAGCTTAATGGTTCTATAAAATTGACATGGAATCAGGATATAATTAATAGTGAGTTCAGAAGCAACGTATTTTGATGAAAGCTTTTCATAAAAGAAATGGCCACTATGAATATGTAGACATTCCTTTAGGTCTCATCAATCCATCAACAATCTTCATGGATTTTATGAATAAGATATTTAAGTGATATCTGGACTCTTTTGTTGTTGTGTTTTTCGACAACATCTTGGCCTATTGAAATACAAGGGATGAACATGATAAACACATGGATACAATGTTGGGAATCTTGATAGATCGTTGTTTTTATTCCAAACTATAAAAGTTTGATTTTTTGAAAAAACAGGTACACATTCTTGACCACGTGATTTCTGAAAAAGGTGTTTTGGTGGTTTTGGAAAAGATAGAAGCTCTAATATAATGTTAACTTCCAATGAATATAATTGAGATACGAAGTGTTATTATTTTATATGGTCATTACTGATGCTCTTTGCATGACTTATCAAGTCTGGACTCGCCAAAAACATCATTGAAAAAATAAGAATTCTTTATTCAAAAGGAAGTCAAATGCCTGAAGGCTTTTTAAGGATGTGAAAGTTCGTCTAAATTCGGCGCCTATATTTGTTTTTCAAGAATCAAGACGATGATAGAGGGTGTACTATGAGTCTTCTAGAATGGGGTTGGGCCATGTAATTCATCAAGGAGACAATGTTGTGGCTATTGGTAATGAAATTTGAGAGTGTATGAGAATAATTAACCAACAAATGACATGGAATTCTGAACGGTCATTCATGCCTTGAATTCATGGTGTTATTTTCTATTTGGTGTGAAATTTAATATGTTCATAGACCAAAAAGTCTTGAAACACATTTTCTCACACAAATATTTGAATATTAGGAAAATGAGATAAATAGATTATCATTAAATGTTTTACTCTCATTTGATGTATACATATGGAAAAGAGAGTTAGATTGAAGATGCATTGAGAAGAAAGTCATAGACTAGGTTATCAAAAGAAGCTTCAGATGATTGGTAGCTGATGTTGGTCATATCCAGCATGGCTATGGAATATAAATACCAAGGTGATGTTGCCATTTTATTTTTATCCATTCTTATTTCTAATTTAGTAAACATGGTCAAATAGGCACAAACATCCCATGTAGAATGCATGGTTATGAGTACAATACTCAATGGTGGGGAGACTATTGAGGGTTAGAAACATAATGGGAGTTCAATTTAGTGTTTTAGATATTGAATGGATGTACCTAAGACTTTACATGGAAAAAATACTTCATTATTACCCCCATTCGAGATGGGTTTTACATCTACGAAAACATAATATGTTTAAGGCATTGAAGGCACCATTTTGGTGGAGATGCATGAAAAGGATGGTGACTGATTTTATCTTACAGTTCCTAACTTGTTAGAAGGTTAAATAAGTTAATCAGATATCTATGGGTATGCTTCAATATTTACCTATCCTAGTGTGGTAATTTTAGTATATAGACATGGATTTTGTTACTGGTCTCCCAAAATCAATTCAAAAATACAATTCAATTTGGGTGGTAGTGGATCGTCTTTCCAAGTTGGCTCATTTCATTCCAATTTGAGAAACTCATACAGTGCGGATATATCCAAAATGTATATCCAAGAAGTCAAAAAAAAGGCAGAGAATACATGTTTTAATATTCTCATATAGATATTTGAGGTTCACGTCTCATTTCTAGAAATCCTTTAATAAACCCATTGGCACTAAGTTGAATATGAGCATGACATATCACCCCTAGACGGATGGGAAATCCAAATGTATGATATAGATGTTGGAAGACATGTTGCGGAATTATGTAATGGATATTTTCATCTTCTGGGAGGATCACATACCCTTAGTGGGGTTCTCATATAATACCATATATTATGCTTCAATACATATGTCCCTATTTGAAGCATTGTATGGGCATATTTTTCATTCTCCATTGTGATGGGTGGAAATAGGTGAAACTCCAGAAGTTAGGCCAAGACATGTCAAAGAAATAACAAAGAAGATTCATCTGATCATGAAAATGATGGAGATTTCTCAGAGTCATAATAAGTATTATGCATATCAATGGCAATTGTCATTGTTGTTTTTCATGAGTGATTATCTGTTCTTGAGGATCATTCTATGGATTGGACATCATCATTTTGTAAATTAGGGCAAGTTATCATGTCAATAAATTGTCCCCTTTGAGATATTGGAATGGGTTGGATAGGTGTCATACAATTTTTAACCACCACTATAGTTCAGTTCGGTGCCCAATATCTTCCACATATCTTAGTTAAAGATGTATCGACCTGATCATGTCCATGTGATCAGATGTGATCACATTGAACAAGAGCAGAATACATCATTGATATATATCCCAATGAAGATGTTGGATAGGTAATAGAATGTCTTGAATGAGAAAAGCATCATTCTACACTAGATTCTATGAAAGCACGTTCAAATTTTGGAAGACACTTGGGAATGTGAGAAAGAAATAAAATTCCAATGGCCCAAACTCTTCAAGGGCAGTCATGGTTTTCTACTTTCTGTGGATGGAAAGGAAAATGGTGGTGAGAATATAGTACCCATAGTTTCTAGTGCATATCCCATTCTTTTTGTTTTTTTATATAATGTATTTTGGGGAATTATGGGTGATTTCTGTAAACATTAAATTATTTTTTGGGGGGCTAAAGGAGAGGTGCACGGGCTGTACTCTTTTTATAAAAATTGTACAGACAGCCTAAGAGAAACCACAAAAAATAGTATGTTTAAAGTAGAGATATTTGGAATGGTGTTTGCCAAGTTAATGATATAGTGAGAGGTTTTGTCAAGATAGTTTTAAACGCACAATTACCAGACATTTTTTCTAACTGTGCGAACTAACCGTGTGTGTGGATAAATTTTGATCCTAAAAAAGTGGTTATCACACATTTTTCCCTCAAAGTTGCTCGTTTTTTCTCCTAAGTGGACCTGAATATGGATTTATCTTCTTTGAAGGAAGAATAACCTCTCATATGTGATTTTCAGTCAATATAATGGCTTCCCTTCAGGATTCGAAGCCAGATTCATGATATATGTGATCGTTCTTGATCGGTTTCATAGATCTACATTGACTTAATTCTCCTATCTTCTTGGTTTCTCAAATAGAAACCTATAATGGGTATATATATAATTGTGTATTCCAAATAATATGATATTTTGTCTTTATCATTATTGTATAAGAGATATAAGGTGGTTTCGTGAAGAATCGACCTGGTTTTTGTTAGCGTTCTTTGCCTGTTATCATCTTTCGTCAAAACCTTCGATTTAGGTGACTTCTCTATCATCTCCTCTTATGAGAATTGATTGTATTAGCATGAAATAGATAAAATTTAAAGAAATTTATTTTTAAATCAAGGTTCATTTAATGTAAAATAACTCTTTTTTACTGATGATTTATCTTTTTTGAGAAATTGTGTAACCTCGGTGAATTATTGGGAAAATTGTTTTAGTTTCTCGAATTTGAAATAGTGATATTAAATTATTGATTTTTTAGGAATTTGGAAAATGGTTTTATGAAAGAGGGTTTTCATCCAAGCCCCATATCCTGATCATGAGTATGGAACTGTCATCACATTACATGAATGGTTGGTTATGTGGATGTATGGAATGGAATGGGTGTTTTAAATGAATATTGAGAAATGGTTTAAAGGATTTATTTAGCTGTTTTTTGGAAAATATATCATTCTGTAAAATTGGTTTCAATTGTACTTGTATGTTTTTTGTTATAAAAGGTTTTGGAAATTTTTTTCTATTTAGTTATATACTATTTTGAGAAATTGTTTCATATAAACTTTTTATTCCATGTTACTAACTAATCTATATTAGTGGTGTGAGTTGGGAAGTCATTAGGGAAAACATAATAAGTGTTATTCTTACCCCTTATTTGGAACTTTGGTACTTTTGTAGATGCTCTCTTCCAAAACATGGGAAAAGGTAAAGTATCACATGTTTTTTGAACCACCTCATCACAGTTGGGGTTTTTTGGTGATTGTGAAGCTTAGATCATGTGGGGAATGGAGTCTTGTGGTTTTTTGAGGGACTTTAGTTATTCCTCTTCTCGTTACATTGATAATTGTTTGGTCTTCCTCTATTGCATACATTGGGGTGGGCTTGATATTAATAAAGTGGTTGTGTTTTCTTTCTTTTGTTCATGCATCATTTAGTGAGCGGTTTGGTTATGGTTTATTGGTTTAATGATTTATTTCATAAAGGGTAAATTGTACCCCACTTGTATTTAACGCCCTTAGGAATTTATTTCTAGTCTTTGGAATCTTGGGGATGTCATTAAGGGTAAGTAATAACTCATTTTACTCTCAATAAAATTAGAACTAGTGGGTCATTATACCACATATAACCCTAAAATTATTCAACAAATTATTCAACAATTCAACCATCTCCCTTGGAATGGACTCCTATTCAGGTGGATTATACCCCATTCTGAGGAGGGTATTTTTTGGTTCCAGAAATGTTATCCTGGAAAATTAGATGGATATTATTAATTTTGAAATGGATTGACCAAAATAAATTTATTTACATAATGAAATTTAAAATTTTAATGTACATATATTTTTAAAGGAGCAAAAAAGTAACAACACCTCTCTTATAGTTCACTCTCTATGTGAGTCACTGCATTGCATAGTGCCTCAGCATGGCACCGCCTCAAATGAAAATCCCTATGTGGAGCGAGGTGTATTCCTTACCCCCTAAATATTTAAATTATCTTTTTGTGGTGAGGAATCTTCCCCTTACCCATTTAAAGGAAAACAATTTAGTATGGAAGAGGCTGGAATTTTATGCCACGTATGGAAAAACATGATCAATTTGGTACCCTGTAAATCATTGTTTCCTTTACATGGTTAGGAATCCACCCACAAAAAAATATTATCATGTGGTGGTTGAGTAGATATAGATATTCCTCTATAAAAATACCCAAAAATTATAGGGAATATTTTGAAGATATTGGAATTATTGTTCAAGAGATATTGTGTGCAATAGATGATAGATAGAGTCTGAGAAAACTATTTCTTCTAGAAACCATTTACAAAATATCTCAATTTAAAAGAGATCATAAGAATGGGTCAACATAGAATAAGTAGCGATCTATAAATAAAATAATCATTTCCAGAACATCCTTCCTCATAGTGAAAAAATTTTTGAAACACAAATCCTTGAATCACATGCGGATATATTGTTTATGAACCACCATATCACATATAAAAAATTTTGTGTGATGGGGTCATTTAGCAACAGTATCCTTATGCAAAGAGTTTGGACTTGTCTTGACCCTTCTTTGATCTATTCAGACAAACATCTCATGATAAGTGCTATGAAAAAAATTGTTCATTTCATGAAATGTCAATTGAGTATTATTATAATGCCTCTTGGTATGTATGATTAAAAAAACAGGTACATCATCATCTCCGATTAATCATATATTCATATGGTAAATGAGGTCACAAATGTAACTCACATATCAAAGGATATCCTATAAATGTCCTCAAACATATATTACTAGTGTAGCATGGGTTCCAACGTTAAATATAGTGATATGGGCCTCCCCATTTCAAATTTCATGGGGTTAATAGTGCTTTATTTTCCCATTGATGGTTAGTTTCTTACCCTCCTATATTTTTTAGAACTTGGATGTAAGAAATACATCCTTCTATAAGCCCCTAGACATTATTAATGGGAGGTTTTCAGATGGCTTTCTAGATGTGACTATATCTGTTATGAAAACAAGAGAGGAGATAAACACATCAAATCCATTTTTTATTTTTAGGCCTCCCTGACCTCTTTCACTAGTGGAGAATGGAGATCATAGTTTTCTAGATCATTACCTTTATATGATTCCTCATATAGAGCATGAATCATGTGGGATTATGGGTTGATGCTGATCATGTTAAACCCATTATAAAAAATGATCCTCCAATTCTGTATAATCACCAACCATACCCATGGGACTTCTATAAGGTATAATCCCCAAAAAATGTCCTCAAAACCTCAAAAGGTTATATTCCCCTCATGAAAAATGCCTTTGTGAATCCTCAAAAAAATTTAAGACCAATGTAATTAAATTTTAAGGTCATCGAATATCAACCAAATGGGATATGTAGGAATCCTCCCTGATGTTCAAAACCAACACCCCAAATTCCCCATAATATTATATAGTCTCTATCCATTGTCGTTTCGTACCTCAAATGCAGGGAAATATTTCGTTAACATCTACTTCCTTACCATCCTTATTGGATTATATTCCCAATAAAATAATTACCCAACATAGGATACCACATCAATTTCAGGTTTATTCTGGCTACTTTGGCCTATGTCCCACACCAGTCATTGACTATACATATTTATCATAGACTTCCATTCAACATGGTGTTAAATAGCATGGTTTTTCCATTATCACATGACTTTAAAAGTTATTATGTTTCCCATTAAGTGGCACCAAACTATGTGGGTTCAGATACATTTTGCAAGGATACATAAAAATCCCATCTCATGAGCTTGATCATTCCATCAAAATAAGTTCCATCTCTCTAGATGATATTAGATTACTGAGATCAAATATATGTGTCATAAAACTAATATCTCCATAGTAAACTATATAAGCCAAAATTTTCCATTTATAAAAGGGTACCATCAATGAAGACCTTAAAAAAATACTGACGGATTCATTAATGAATAACCATAGACACATAATTATTATTTTATGACCAAAACATTCCAAATAATTGATTTCTCAATCAAGAGAGACCTATTTTATATAATGTATTTAATAATGATTCAAAAATATATCTTAAATAAAAATTATATTCTTGGAGTAGTCAATAGTTTCACCCAAAAGGGTCTAAGGATCCCACCTCCCATCATCTTAATAAAATCGCCTTCAAAAGACCTCATTGGTGAATCTATGTGGATTCCTATTTTTATAAAAATGGAATAAAATTACTCAAAATTTGAATTTGTGTTAGAGTATTTCAGAAAAAAATAACGTTATTTTCACATCCCATATTATGTCATCATCAACATTAATTTTAAACACTTCTTGACTTAATTAATTCAACGTCATTCATGATAACCTGGGGAAGATGAACAAGAAAAGGGATGAGATCGAATGATCAATATGGATAAACATAAAAATTAGAATTTCAATGTCATATGTGATAATAATAATTAAATTATGTGATGATTACATAAACAGAGTGCATGGGATTTATCTAAGAAAACACTTACCCATAAATACATGGATCATCAATCCTGAACAAAGGAATAAAGAAATATCAAATTCAATATTCATAATAATCTATAATCACAATCCATGAAATATAATTTTTTATTGAATTAATACTTATAAACCCATAGTGATCAAATATAAAAAATGTTTTTATCTTGGAACATAATATTTATAGCCTATTTCAAACATCTCTAAAAAATAACTACATCCCAATTAAATCTATTGGTGAAACCCACTAGTAACTCAATACTTATTTTCTCAAAATACATGTAAAATTACCAATTTATTATATTACTATATTAGAAAACCCATAATATAATATATATTATTTATACCTGGTGAAATATGGTTACACCAACTATATATGATATATTACGATCACTTGGTACTATCTGGGTACATCCATTATATAATTTATATTGGGAAAACCCGAGAGATATAATTGGTCTCAATCATTCTTATAATATGTATAAGGGTTACCTATTCTTCAAAAATAATTTCCATGTATAATTTATGAATAAAAGATTTAGATTCCATCGTTTTTCAATAGTATTAATAATTTATGTTCTTTCATGGCTCAATTGACCGAGTGAAATGAAATAGACTCAATGGCTATCAAATAATCCATCTAAAGAATAAGTACATATTGTTTATATGTAATACTCTCGTAGTGGAGTGTAAATAACATCAAGTGTTGTGGAAATTGATAAAGGAAGATTCTATTGAATGATATTCAATAACATTCATTAGGAAAATAACCTATTCACATTTAGTAACATCAAAGGGTGCCATATTAAAGGGAAAATAATTTTTTATGATCAAATGAAAATTTTATTTGGGGAAATATACTTTCCATTTTGAAGTAAATTATTTAAAATCAAAAAATTTCTCAAACTATGAAGAAAATCAATTGTCTGAAAATAATATTTTAATGGTAAAAATGATTATTTAAATCATTGAGTTTTTATTATGGCAAGAACATATGTTCTGGTTGAAAGTGCTAACGATAATAAATCATCTCAAGAATCGAGTAATGGGAGGCAAAGACACCCATATAGAAAAAATTAAATTTTTTACATTTTAAAAAAAATTAAATAAATTGAATGATCGTTAAATATATATTTGGGAAATATTTTATGTTAAAAAAAAGAACAAATTTAATACATTTTAGAAAACCATTACATTAAGGAGATTGGTTTCTAATATAAATGAATTTTGTTTGATTATTATCACATACAAAAACTATTGTGATATTTATTCAATAAATAAGGGAGGAAGTGGAAATGAATCATCTAAAATACAATCACTTCCATAAGAGATGAAAATGTTTGTGTTTCAATGAAATAGGTTCATATTATATCCTCCCCAATATCCTTCAACATAAAATATCATGAAATTAAAGGTGATTGTTTCATATTTTCTGTATTTCTTTTGTTACTCATCAATCGTAATACCCTTGAATAAATAAAATTATATGGAATGGTAAATAAATTTAACATAAGAAGATTGATTTTATAAAAAAGGCTAGTACACACACCATATAAAATAATATAGTTTTATAACATAACATATGGCCCAAAATAAGAAAATTTTATATGAGAAACCATTACAATGATCAAAACATTGAAGTGAGTCTTAATTAATGACTCAATTATGAGACAAACCATAAAACACATAAAAAGTGGAAATAAGATAATAATATAATCATAATTACACAAAAAATCATATATTACCATGGATATGGAAGAATACATATAATCTAATAAAATGATATTGAGTTTTGAAATTCATTACCACATGATAAAATTAAATTCAAGTATCATTGGATAAAATAGTTCAAATGGAAACATAAAATATAATGGTCTATAAAGATTAAATATATCACATATTAAAGGATAATTTTGTACACCATATAAAAAATGAGGTGTATAATATTAAAATACTCCTCACCGACGGAATATTGAAATGAAGTCCCATACCTTTAGTCTAACCCATCATGTATGTTCTTTTTCTTCCTTGAAAATAAAATTATTTTAATTATATAAATTATTAAAAAACATTTTCAGGTTTATTATTCATTTTATTTCTATTTTTATAATATTATATAAAATATCTCAATCAATTAATAATACACCAGAAGTTTTGATGTTACTTTAGTTTTGGGTCCAAAATGAATTTGGTAGGTTGACTATGGTCAATGATGTACTTCGTAGAAAACCCCAGCATAATAATCCTGAAATATTATTATTTTATAAAATAAATAAACATTTTAAACCACAATTGAATGATATTCCTGAAAAATTAACTATTTTATGATCATGGAAATGACAAGACCTGCATAAGAATGGGTATAATTTTCATTTTTCAAAGATCATTATAGAATGATGATAACTAATATTTTATTTTTCACTAATTATAAAAAAATCATAAATAAAATATATTTTCATTGATTATATATATATATAATCAATGTGATTTAATAATTAAAAAATATTCATTTAGCTTCATAGGCATGGTAGTTCAAACATACGCAATAACGAAGTTATCATTTTAGTGTTATAAATTAAATGTCATATTTATAATTTTATAATGTAAAATATGTCCTTAACATAATAATTATTTCATTCATATAACATATATTTATTAAATTTACAGAAATTACATTCTATATAATGTATTTCTTAAAAAAATCACATCGCTTCGTTAGGTGGTGGTCAACCGTACACATGCGAAACGTTGTCATATCCCCAATGAATGGAAAGTAATAAGTTATATTCGATATGATAAAAACATATAAATAATAATTTTATATGTTACATATATATACTTTAAATAAATAATTTTAAAATGTTTTGAGTGTAAATGATTAAAAACGAATTACATCAGTTCATGAGGTGATATTCTTCAATACACATTAATGATTATTTCATATCCCATTTGATATAAGAGAATATGTATTTTTTTAATCCATTTTCACAATGAAATACCATTATATGTTACATAATTTTATTTTTATATAATAATTCTTGATTAATATTAATGGTATGTGTAAGATGGAATAAAAAATGCATGGTTAATAATGATATATATTATTTGAAAACCCCATGAGGTAAGCATCAAAATTCCACAGAGGCTGTACGTATAATAGAGAAATAGATCTAGGTCATGGGGATGGAGTTAAATAATATCTTTTTTTGGTTATTTTGGGAGAGAGAGGGTTTAGAATTGTTGATTATTATAGGAGAGTTTGTTTCCTTTTATAACTCATGTGTCCAGATAATATGAAATTGTTTGAAATAAAAAAAAAGTTAACATGTTTTTTCACACAAAAAGAGCATAAAAAGGGAAAATTAGTGATAAAAATACTTATAAGGGTCTGTATATTTATATAAAATTGATTTTAGAAAACATTTTATCCCATTATATCCCTTTTAATTTTATTTTATCCTAATGTAAATATGTTTTTACCTTAACCAAGAAAATAAATGTTTGCTTTCTTCACAATTTAATATAGTATAAAAAATTAAGTTTAACTAGTAATATAAAATAAATTATGATGATTAAAATTATTTAATACATTTTAAAAAATTAAATTCCTAAAATGGGAATGATTTAATTTAAAATTAAACCTGCAGGCATAATCATAAACTAGGTTTTCAAAAGTTTATTTTGTAAGGAAAAT
The DNA here is from genome assembly GCA_963277665.1 of Viscum album. NCBI lineage: Eukaryota > Viridiplantae > Streptophyta > Magnoliopsida > Santalales > Viscaceae > Viscum > Viscum album. The sequence goes on from OY728135.1 coordinate 1,003,041,285, forward strand.
ATGACTATTTTGTACTCCTTGACCAATAATAAAATTTATTTGATTTTTAATTAATATTTATAGATATATAATCCATAATATTCATTTAAAACAATCGTAATTATTTTTATATTAATTAATTTTAATCTAGTACCATTATAGCATTGAAAAAAAATTTGAAATATTTTTTTAGACACCCAATAATTAACATCTAATAAAATTCAATGAAAATATGACTAAAAAGTAATTATGTAGTTAAAATATGATTAATTAATTGTTCATTTACATTAAATAATACTAAATAAAATATATGACATTTAAATTACTAAATCGTTTGAAATGAAATGATTTTTTTACAAAAATGGTATTTTTCACTATTCACAAAAAATCCATATTTTTTGAGAAATCAAAAAAAATCATCCTAATATAATTTATCTATTTTTAATTAATAAAATAATTCACATTTTTTAATGTAAATCCTCTAAAATATGTAGAAACTAATAATAATGTATGTGTGAAAAGCGTGATTAAATTGCCTATTAGAAAAATAATGTTTCTTCCAAATCATTGCATCTTCATCAAAATAATTCAGATATTATTTTCAAATAAATAGATAACTATTTAATTTATTTTAGAAAAATAAACTATTAAATATCATAATTTGGTTATTCATATTCATACTATTCAATTAAATTACCCGGTTGTAAAATTATACTATTTTACGGTTCATTTAAACTCATGGTTGTGTGCACCAGAATCAATTTAAGGATATATATTTTCATTGTGATTTAAGATCTATGTATCATTTTGAATATTCTATTGTAAATAGAACATTTAAAAAAATCATTTTTTATTATAAGGGAATTTAATATAAGATAAATACAAGGATTGCAATTCATTTGTATGGGTCAAAAATAATCTTCGTCATTCTATAGATGTCTAATAATATAATTAAAATATTATTTTTGGAAAATATTTGAACAAATGTGTTTCTAAATAATAATATAAACATTAGAAATTAATAGTTGTATTTTTTAAAAAAAAGTAAACAATAAATAATTTAAGTAAAATTAAATAAACAATAAACAAATAATTATTGAGAAAATAATAACTGATATATTTTAATTATCAAAATATTAAAATATTTGATTTGGAATTGAGCCACACAAAATTAATGAAACTTGGTAATTATACCACTATGAATTGTAATAAACAATCATTCATATGAAAATGTATCTTATGGTACACCGGACATAGACATAGTTTTATCCCCTTTTTAAGATCTATCAAGAATTATCTGAACAAACCAAGAACCTTCGATGATCTTGGAAACCTTACTCATGCCTAGAAGAAGACAAACAAATAAAATAATTATATTTATTTTTTATTTTTATTATATATTAATAAATATTTATTAAATAATCAGTAATTTTATTCTCAAATAAACCTCAAACAATGGTATGTAGTTCAAATCCAATAAGGACATAAATATACACCATATTTAATATGAAAATTAATACCTTGTTTAAATGAAAACATTCTCCAAAAAGAAGAAAAACCCCAATGAAAATTTATAATACATAATAAATACACCGGAACGACTTTTAATAACAAACATAAATTATCTTATGTCATCCACTCAATAAATCAAGTAGTAGACACATCGATCATGATAAATTACATCCTGATTTGGTTGAATCAATATTGAATCCCAAAAACAATCCGAGTATATTAATAGATTAAAAAGAATTCAACTATTAAATGAGAGGTGAGGATTATCTTTTCTAAAAGAACCATGAAATCAGACCCCAAAAAGGGGACTGGAGGTGTGGAAGAGAGGGGAAGGCTATATCTGTGGGTCATCCTCACTCATGATTAACTAACAAAAAATGAAGTGTGATTAGGTAGTTGTTAATGTAACCATTTATTGAAAGAAGCCTCATTCCACATTCATTTACTGAACTCGTTTTTTAAGCCATGAATAGATGTTGGTGGTATTTATTTCAATATCATTGACAACCCATTATTCCTTAACACCCTCCCAAACTCATATGCCACCACACCACCATATTACCTAAAAAAACTCTATTTCAAGACAGTAAAATGATTAGAACCTCAAAATGTTTCTTTATTCTGAAAAGAAACCATTTATTAAATGAAAAAAGAAAATTCCATCACATACCATTGAAATAGAAATTATCATGTCGATACAACCTCCCCACTATTAATTTTTATCCGAAAATCTATTTGATAATCTAAAGAAATAATTTACTATCATTTTCTAGTATTCTAAATTTTTAAAAACCATCACATTCTATCGTTTATTTCCATACATGATTCAATTGACTAATACCAAGCACAAAATAATATCTTCCCCAGTTTTTGAGCCACTATCATGCTACCAATTTCCATATAGTGACATTAATCACCACACCTATCTCTCCTGACATTACTTGGTGTCTTCTACCGTTTCATGTTGAATTTTTTCCTCATGATAAGGTAGTGATTTCCATGGATGATTCCAAACCAAGGTTCTCTACACCATATATATCATAAACCCAGTATGTATTTCAAATATTTTACTAACTTGAAAGTTGTGTTCCAAAAATTTACCCAATTGAGTGACTATATTAAATAATAAAATTCTACATTAAAATTTCATTCAAGAATCCAAATTATAACATTAATTGAATCATCTAAATTTCACATATTGATACATCCTTAAAAAAACCCGCATTACATGGAATTTTCAGAAATGACCCCCACATTCAGGGTCCTACAATTCCGATAAGACATTATTCAATCTTTCAATGATTTCCAAAGTCCCTTCATGAAATAATACGTCATAATTCCAATTGGTTTCCTAGTTTACCCCATAGAATTATATTAAAAAATAGGTTCATAAAATGAATCATGACTCAACATGGTTTAAACCCGTGAACAATTTCACGAAATGTGGTTTAAATGAAGTAACAAGTCAAGAACATGGATTTAATCCCAAAAAATGAAACTTTTCATAGATTGTCATTGAATTTCCCCCAGATCTCATTGAAATCGACAAAATGAAATTCCAATGCATAGATTCATATTCAATATTATTCAAATCCTGAATAATGTGGTAATGGAGGAAATATATAACATCAGATTAATCATGGACTAAAAACAATAAATCACCTCGACTATCCCCCTTACCAATCATACAACATCCATAACCCATAAAATATAATGCCCCAATGAATGATATGATTCCCCCAATATATTTATGCTATTATTTCCAATATGAAGATTCTCTATTCCCATTATCCATGATATATTATCCTTTAATAACTGAATGCAATGATCAGATGTTACTTTACCACTCATTGACAACAACTAGTACACATCACTTACCACTTCCTTTCCCCGACTAAATAGTGATGATGTTATCTAATATACATTTTTTTACTCACAACTAGATGTCTTACCATACACATCACCAAATTTTTTGAATTGAATAATTATATCACAACATTTCCATCACTCCACATACTCCTTGGTCACCTCTTTTCATACACTAACACCATTAATACCTTAAAATTAAATCTATGGATCAACTTTTGGTTGATCATTAAATAGTTTGATGATACACTTTTGATGAAACCTAACACAATTTAGGGACATAGCACATTTAACTAAACCCTGGGATTCTTTTTCAATAAGATTCACTTCATACATAATGTCACCTCACTCCTATAGTGACCTTGATCCAAAAACAACCTAGAATTATGACTACTCCACAACTTTGGTCACTCCAAAATCAAAAAACCACTTCGTAGACCTCAATGTAAGAACTCGGTTCATCTCTGAGGTAAGGATCATTTAAATTAAATTAATTATGATTATAAATATTTAAATATATCACCATATAAATTCCCACATATTTCATAGAGGTAACAATGGTTTCTAGGGTTGGATCGGAGCCCAAAACCGAAGTATTGGGTCAAATTTTCTAGCTCATGGTTTGAGATAACTTTATGAGTTGGGTCGCATGATCATGCAGAAATGTATGAAATCATGATAGTGGGTTTATCATGGTTTGGGAATGTTTAGTCAAACCATATGGACTAACCATTTGGAGCCCATTCTTTTACATCTAACTGCGCACAATAGGCACACTGTTTGTAAATCGTGAGCTGAAGTTGAATGATGCCATATTTTGGGTGATTTTATTATTATGTCCATTTTTTATTTCATAAATTAATCCTAATTTATTATCTTCCTTCTATGGATAGAATCCCACTTTAGAGATATTTTGAAGGCTATCAAGTATTTCATCATCCTTATCCATCCTAACATTGATTCCAGCACCACTCATCTCGTTGGATATGTATCAGTGAGTACCCAATTAGCCTTTTAAAAATTACTCACTATTTTGGATATCGTTTCTGTAGTTAAGATGTAAGATATTATTATCAATTATTATTTTCAACATTTTATCATCATTTTTCACCCCACGTGAGGTGAATTAGGATCAGGTATTGGATGAGATATCCGTTATGGACCTAAGGTTGGTGGCGTCATGATTTTCACTAATAGTCGAGATGTTTATATATTCTATTGTGATGAACTCCCAATTTCTAACTATCAAGTTAAAATGATTTGATCCATTAAATTTTTATCAATTCCATGTGTAATTAACGAGTATTGTTGATATGTGATAAATGGTTAGTCCCCTTGACATAGAACCACCTCATGGGGGTTTTGATAATATTAAAAATTACACCATGGGTGGATTGACCTTGGACATAAATATTTCTAACATTACCTTTTCTCCCTGGCTAGTTTAAATTAAATTTATAATTCTAAATTGAAATTTATATCAACTTTGAATATATTTGATTAATTGTAATGGGATTAATGATATTGGACCTTAGACATTGATAACAATTGATTGATTAAGAAATCTACTCTATTTTATTGATATTACCATGTGATAAAATGAGAGACAAGTCTTCTAAGCTTAACCATTTCTATGAAATTACTTGAGTAAGCATGAATTACTCTTTTATTATTATGACCGTGTGAGTTAAATAGAGGCTATTCCATTTAATGTTTCATTTAACCATTATAACCATGTTATAATGATTTTCCCAAGTGAGTATTTGGAAGCTAATCCATCTAAGATTGGATAATTACTTGAGTAACCTTTCATGGAAGGATTGAATTGATATTTTATTTGTAATCGACTTGAAATGTTTACAGGAATATGACTAAATAGTATTGATTTTTTATATATTCCTTGGGTGACATGTTGATTCAAATGATGAATTCCCTGGACATACTCAATTTTATTTTACCATACTTTTGCATGAGTGACACTTGGACACATAATATGGAGTTCCAGGGATGGATTAAATGGGTTGGACCATTATATATCCTATGATAAATTGATTCATATGGGAATTACATGGAAGGAATCAAGTGGAATTGAACATATATACCATGGGTGATAATTGGTCTCCTTTGGTGGACCACCAAGGATGGAATCAAATGAAAATGATGATATACCACCCCAAGGGTGATATAAGGGTTCGTGAGAGGTTCTCCATGGATGGGATTTCTGAGTGTTGGATTATGTTACACTTCTATTAACAAATTTATTAGATCATAAGAATTCAAATGATGGAATCTGGTTTTAAACATTATAATGAATGAAATGAATTATGATACACGCCTTCCCAGATAAAGAATTTTTTTTTGTTCTTATATGGAACATTATGGAGGTCCTATTTAGGCATCCATTGACTATGGTATCATGGGGTATGTTGGGAAACACACTGGGACTCATGACATGTTAATTAAATGAAAAAAAATAATTAAATAACATGTTATAAAATGATAACCTGGACATATAAGACATTTAATTTTGTGTACTTTTTTTACCTATTATATTATGCTTGCATACTATTTCTATATATATTCATTAACTGATTAGAATCTGGCCTTGGGTGGTTTCCTACTAGGATTATATCTCACTCCATGTTCAGTCCACTTTGGGATACCAAAATAGACTCTATGATAGAAATTATGAATAAGGGAAATCACACTTTTACAGGTTCTTAGTTGATGCTTAGGAGAAGGACCATGTGATATAGATAAGGTTCTCGATGTTGGCTGATTTTTTTTTCCATTTTTTATTTTTGTCACCTATGTTGTATATCTACCTTTTATATGTGTTTTGGATACTCTGTTAGCGACATATGACATGTACTGTCTTTTTTTGGTGAGTTGGTTTCTTACATTGAGTATATATCAATCATTAACTACTTACTTACTGTCTGGTCATTATACAAACTACATTACCAATATATTACAAATTCTGTTGTGTTAATGTCGGGTAATAAGGTATTGTATCTCCACAGACTCGCCAAAAGCCCTCAATTCTATTCAACATCATCTATTATTCTGGGATATGTGATGGTGTCCATGTGGCCAATAGGGATCAGGGAACCTTTCATTGGAATCCGTGTCTAGGATGCTAGAATATAATATTAGAAATTTATTTTCATGTTTACATTAGTATTTTGAAAAAATAGAAATAGATTTGAAGAAAATGGAATTTTTTAATGAGAAGTGATTAGGTGTAGCTGACCCATTACAGGAAAAATAATTTCCTTTAATGAAATTGCTTTCTTTTCAAGAATTTGACTATTACGGTAGATTATATTCCATCATTGGGTGACACACTTGAGTTATGATGTTATTATTGAAATATATTTTATTTATATTATGTTACATCCTAATGATATGATTATGTACCACCTCATTCATCATGTGGATACGTGTTAGAATCAAAATCATTACGCCATTCCATTTAGGATGCATTACATTTTTCAGTATTTTGTTATCTGTGTGGTGAAATATATACCTAGGGTTATGATAGGTATTCTAGAATGTGCAATGTTATGAATCATGTAGACTCTTTTCCTTGGTTCCATAGAAGTATGGGACCTCATGGATCAGAATATGGTGAAAAATTTAGTTCAACATATTTAAATAGAACAAGATAAAAGTGAAAATAATTGTGATAAATTGAAATTCAATATGAAATGAATGAAATGGAAATTGAAACTGGTTGTTGAAGTGAACTTGACCTGGACCGAACCTTAGTATTGGGATTTGGTATTGTCAATAACTTATTGATGATATGTATAACACCCAAATCAAATTAATTAAGAAGTTATAGAGTTTTTTCATATATAGCATGGTATTTACCTATCCTATTTGAATCGCTATGATTTTGAGTTATGAAATTTGATAAAAAACATGATCATAGGTGTGTGCTTCACGTTTATAGAAGCATGACAACACAACATCATCCATTCTTACTCAACGAAGGTGTTGATGACCACACATAGGAGGTGGTGGGCCATGTGATGCTAGTGGATCCTCCAATTGTGCCACCTAAAGCCCCAATAAATGTACCAGACATAGGTGCTGAAGCAAAGTTCATATAAGAATTTATGTGGATCCTGTAGATCGTTCAGGGAGCACCATGACCTTTACCAACTATGGAATATTTGACACATGAGTTCCATCTCTAGAATAATCGCCCATTTTTGGGGGATTTAGTTCCACTTTCAATAGATTCATGGATAGATTCCATGCATTCAATATTTGAGCACCTAGAGATGCCTCCTGAGATGAGGGTAAAGATCAATAGGTATATGTTATATTATTCTACTGAGATATGGAAGGATGTTATAACATAGATAGATAATCATTGGGAGATGGCCTGAAGGGATTTTAAAATGGCATTATATGGATTATTTTATCCCAACACATTAATGGTCAATAGATCTCATGAGTGATTTCACCTTGAGAAGGGTGAACTATCAAATATTGATTACTCGGCATGTTTTACAAAGCAATAGCACTTCACACATATTCAGATTGGTGTTGAGTTATCTAAATCCTAGAGATTTGAGGATGGAATCAGGTCTGAAATCAAATCACATGTATATTTATTTCAGCTGATTATAGTTTTTGGAATAATGAATTAGGTAATTATCACATAGCATAACCTAGGAGAGGCTAAAGGTGAGAGACTAGGTGGTTCAACACCAAGATATGGTATTACATTGACCAGTAGTAGGACATGTTTTCTAGAGATTACATGACAAATACCAGTATTCATATAACACACTTAGGTATCTATGTGAGGTACTTCTAGTGTTGTAGTTTGGGACATATGGGGTCACAATGTACGAGGGACCCAGTTGTGTGTAGATACTATGAAAAATGGGTCATCTAAAATGATATTATAAAACATTTTCATGAGAATATAGTGAAATAGTTCCTATACCTATTCTACATCCGTGAGATGGGTTAGTATCAAATTATCATGTTGGGATCAATAGTACATCTGATAATTAGAGTGAGTTGGTAATCCTGGACATGGTAGTTATAACCATGTTTCTCAGGGAAAAATAATAGAATATTCTTAGGGTATCCATGAAGTATCATAGGATCATGGTTGAGGCCATATGCAGTGAAACATTCCCTTTAAAGAAGTATTTTATACCTTATACTATCATAGGTATTATTCGTGTACCCCCTATTATAGATTCTACACTTTTTTGATATAGGTTTTTCTCATAGATTATATTTTTGCCTATTATGGAGATCCCTGATATCATTGTTAAGTATTTTGATGGTGTTGTGACACATGAAAATCAATTAGGAATTAGAATAGAGGGTGTACATTACAACAGGGGGTCACCCATTTGGATTAGAAGGTGTCACTTTGTTTGTGACCTCTTCTTCCTCAAGATTCAGTTTTTGATATCATTTTTAGGATGGACTGGTTGGTCTCCTTAAATTAAATTATTTCTTTCTATTAGTGTAGGGGCCATTATATCACTATAGGGTGAACAATTTGTTAAAAAAGGTTAATGGGAAGTTCAGGTGTGCCATGCTAGACCCATGAATCTTGGGTTGAGAATAATGGAAGCCTAGATTAAGAGTATGTATCTGGATGATGAGGGAACTTGTTTTATAGAATTCCCTCCACTATCTGATTATTTCAGAGATGTTTTATCATAGGATCTTCCAGGATTACCTCCAATGAATGTGGTAGAGGTCTCTATCGATATTGTTATAGGAGATTCACCAGTATACATTCCTCCTTAATGGATTTTTAGTACTAGGATGAAAGAGATAAAGAGAAAACTATATGACTTTAAGGAAAAAGGTTTTATCTTACCCTGTACTTCTCGATGGGGTTCACCGGTCCTTTTTGTGAAAAATATATTTTAAAATACAAATATATGTGGTTATTACTATAAATTTAACCATCATACATTTAGGAATTGTTATCTTCAACCACAGGTAGAAGATATATTTGACCATCTCCAAAGAGCTCATATCTTATTTGTGATTGATTTGAGATATAGTTATCGTCAGGTGTTTGTTAGACCATCAGAAATTCCATGAACAACCATTCACATCTGGTATAATCTATATAAGTATTTTTTTATACCATTCGATCTCACAAATGTGTCGATAGTATTCATACCACTAATGAACCATTTTTTACATCATTATCTTATATCATTTGTGGTGGTTTTAATGTATAATATCTTTTTGTATTATCACAATCAACATAACCATTCTAAACATAAGGATATAATTTTGAATACACTAATAGATAAGCTTTTAAATGATATTCTAACAAAGTTCCTCTTTTGGATGGATCAGATTAACTTTTTGGTTCACATTATCTTAAATAAAGGAGTATTAGTTGCCCAATATATGGAGAGAGATATAGTTTCTGAGGAGCATACCAATAAAATATCTAAGTTATGGAGATTCTTTGGGATATCTATATATGAGGACATCACCATCTTATAAGTTCCTCTGAAGGGATTGACAAAGAATGGGGTGAAGTTTGTATTGTTAGATTACAATGTGATGACCTTTCAAAATTTGAAAGTGACACTAACATCTATGCACATAATGATTTTCTACATCCTAGAGGGAGTTACACTATTTACTATAATGTATTAGGTATAGGGCATATAGTAGTTCTTATATAGGGGGATAGAGTTGTGGCATACTGGTCTTGGTAGTTGAGACCAGATGAGAGGAATTTACATATTCATGAACATGAGTTATCTATGGTTGTTCACACATTTCATTGTTGGAGACTCTATTTACTTGGAGAGATTTTTTTAGATGTACATGGAGCACAAAACCCTCAAGTACATATTTACACTGCGTGATCTGAACCCAAGGTAGTGAAGGTTCGTTGAGTACCTACAGTATTTCAATTTGGAAAATGGATACATGCCCAGTAATGGTAATGCAGTGGTCGATGCACTGAGTAAGAAGGATTAGATACAAGTAGTGAAATAGGCTAGTAGCGAGTAGCAGGTTATGGATTTATTATTGGAGTTTCACTTAGAAATGAATGATGGTTAAGGATATAATTTTCTATAATATTTAGTAATTACCTTTTTGATACTAGATAGAGGGAGGATGTGGCTGTTATTGTACTCTGATGGCCTTGTCATATCATAGAGTGTGGTAGGTGAGGACCCTCCTCCTAGTTGGACCATGGGAGACTATGAAATTATGAAAGAACATGGTCGCTTATGGGTTTCAGATAACATGATCATGGATTAGATGATATACTTTCATGATTCATCCTGGGTAGAGCACCGTTGATTCCCTAAGATGAATCTGGATTCACATAGCTAGTACCGGTGGCTGGGTTTGAAAAGATATGTATCTGGTTTGGTTAAGAGATTTTCCACCTGGTAGAAGGTGAATGCAGAACCCCATTAACCGACCCTAATTTTATATCAGCTACCAAGTTATGAGAGGAAATGGAAGGATTTCATGATGGATTTCATGATATGTTTACCATGTTCACCTCGATGTAATGATTCAATATGGGAATTAATTTAAAATCTCACAGAGGATGGAATTTCCTTTAGATCAAGGAAAATTTCAATATGAATGATCATAGAATGTTGTATATCCATGAGATTGTATGAATTCACTATATACTATATACAATCCTTTCACATATAAATTCATAGTTTTCATCATGATTATGGAATGGGTTATTGAGTTCATTGTGTATATAAGTGATTCTGAGAGCAACATACCACCCTGAGACATATGACCAGTCAAAGTGCACGATTCATGTTATTGAGGAAATGTTGTGAGCATGAATCCTTAATTTGGGGGGCTCTTGGGAGAGTCTTATAAACTTGGATGAATTCCCCTATAATAATAGGTTTCAGGATACTATACAGAAGGTTCATTTTGAGGATTTGTACGGTAGTGCATTCCAATCACCCCAGTGCTTTTTAGTGGTTCTACAAAGGGATAAAAAGTATGTTGGGTACATAAATTCTTCTGAGAAAGAGAATACCACCCCTAGACTGATTTTCATTCATTGAATACTATATATTTTCTTGAGGACGTATTGAGACCATGCGTCCAAGATTTTGGGGGATCTTGGGTGATGAAAATATATTTGGTTGAATTATCCTACAACAATAGATTTTAGGCTCAAATAAAAATTGGGGATTATGAGGCTTTGTATGGAAAGCCATCCCAATCACCGCTATATTGGATAGGGGAATGAGAGGTAGCCATTCTAGGGCCATGTCCTATTTAGGGGACCATGTAGTAGGTTTAGTGGATTCGTAAGTAGATGCCTACTACATAGTCTCATGATAAATTGTACAATTATCATCACAGATGACATCTATATTTTATTGTTGGGGATTTGTTTATCGTGTGTGTATCTCCAAGGATGGAATATAGGAGGATCCTAATACATTATAAAATTACACTGATATACATCTGGTCATTGTAGATTCTGGAGATATTTGAGATGGTATCCAATCGATTGCAGTTACTTCAGAGGTATCATGCCATGTAAGACATATTAATTTTTTTGTCTACATAATTATTATTTAGACCCATCCCACAACTTTTATCCATAAGAAGTTGAGTTATTTGATAATGCAACCTTTGAGGATCATTCTATACATATTGTAGATCATAGAACAAGGGTTCTCTAAGGATGATTAGTTCCAATTGTATGGGTTCTATGGCACCATGACCATTTGTAAGAAGAGACATGCAAGTGGGAGACCATTGTTTCATAATTGTGGTCAGAGTTATTCTCAGATATGATTGACCAACCTTGAGAAAGAAATTTAGGGATGAATTTATTTAAGGGAGGAATGTTTTAAGAATCCAATTCTTATTTGAGGTACCGAACCTTTAATTTCTATCAATTCTATCTTTAAATTTACAAATATGTCCTAATATGAAATCTCTTTGAGGTAATGGAGGTAACAAGGGTGTCTATGTCTGGTTTGAAGAACATAACCCCTAATTTGGGGTGAAATGGAATTCCACACAGTAATGGTAAACTATATGAGTTGGTCCACATGGCCATGCTCTCAGGTCTGAAATATTGATAGTGGGTTTTGGAATGGTTTTCTCACAATTAGTGAATTTGTGTGGAAAAGCCATGTTGTTCCCCTTATCATATACAAAAATGTGCATGATAAGAATTCAGTCTGTAAACCGTCTACCAAAACCATGTGATTGGCATTTTCATGTGATTTTTCTATTTACCATATTTAATATATTAAATGAAACCTGATTTCTTTTTTTGCTTCCTATAGACAGTGGCCCCCTCATAATATATTTTGAAGGATATACTAGGATTTGGTCATCCTTCTACATTCAAAAAAAGATTCAAGCATCACTCATATGATTGGATCTGTATCAATGAGTACGTGATTATTTTTTAGCCATTCTTCATTACACTTAATATCAAATGTGCTATTTAGATGTTAGATAATATTACCTCTTATTAGGTACTCCATCCTTTCATTGATTGTTTCACGATATAATCCCAATCAAGGGATAATTATGGATGATCTATCAATTATGGACCTAGGATAAGTTGTTTCATGCCTTTAGCTATTATTTGAGGTGATTATATATGTTGTTGTGTAGTATACAAAATTTTCGGGCATTTTCGTTCAATGAATTAAACCCTAGAATTGTTAAGAAATGATAATGTAATTATAGAGGGATTTTGATGTATGCTAAATGGTTACGTCCCTTGAAATAGTTCCACCTCATGAGTTTGTTGATTATATTAAAAGGTATACCATGGGTGGATTGTCCATTGACAACCTTAGGATTTCATTTCCTCCCTTTTTATGGGATGTTTAAATTAAGATGATAATGTCACCTCACTCCTATAGTGACCTTGATCCAAAAACAACCTAGAATTATGACTACTCCACAACTTTGGTCACTCCAAAATCAAAAAACCACTTCGTAGACCTCAATGTAAGAACTCGGTTCATCTCTGAGGTAAGGATCATTTAAATTAAATTAATTATGATTATAAATATTTAAATATATCACCATATAAATTCCCACATATTTCATAGAGGTAACAATGGTTTCTAGGGTTGGATCGGAGCCCAAAACCGAAGTATTGGGTCAAATTTTCTAGCTCATGGTTTGAGATAACTTTATGAGTTGGGTCGCATGATCATGCAGAAATGTATGAAATCATGATAGTGGGTTTATCATGGTTTGGGAATGTTTAGTCAAACCATATGGACTAACCATTTGGAGCCCATTCTTTTACATCTAACTGCGCACAATAGGCACACTGTTTGTAAATCGTGAGCCGAAGTTGAATGATGCCATATTTTGGGTGATTTTATTATTATGTCCATTTTTTATTTCATAAATTAATCCTAATTTATTATCTTCCTTCTATGGATAGAATCCCACTTTAGAGATATTTTGAAGGCTATCAAGTATTTCATCATCCTTATCCATCCTAACATTGATTCCAGCACCACTCATCTCGTTGGATATGTATCAGTGAGTACCCAATTAGCCTTTTAAAAATTACTCACTATTTTGGATATCGTTTCTGTAGTTAAGATGTAAGATATTATTATCAATTATTATTTTCAACATTTTATCATCATTTTTCACCCCACGTGAGGTGAATTAGGATCAGGTATTGGATGAGATATCCGTTATGGACCTAAGGTTGGTGGCGTCATGATTTTCACTAATAGTCGAGATGTTTATATATTCTATTGTGATGAACTCCCAATTTCTAACTATCAAGTTAAAATGATTTGATCCATTAAATTTTTATCAATTCCATGTGTAATTAACGAGTATTGTTGATATGTGATAAATGGTTAGTCCCCTTGACATAGAACCACCTCATGGGGGTTTTGATAATATTAAAAATTACACCATGGGTGGATTGACCTTGGACATAAATATTTCTAACATTACCTTTTCTCCCTGGCTAGTTTAAATTAAATTTATAATTCTAAATTGAAATTTATATCAACTTTGAATATATTTGATTAATTGTAATGGGATTAATGATATTGGACCTTAGACATTGATAACAATTGATTGATTAAGAAATCTACTCTATTTTATTGATATTACCATGTGATAAAATGAGAGACAAGTCTTCTAAGCTTAACCATTTCTATGAAATTACTTGAGTAAGCATGAATTACTCTTTTATTATTATGACCGTGTGAGTTAAATAGAGGCTATTCCATTTAATGTTTCATTTAACCATTATAACCATGTTATAATGATTTTCCCAAGTGAGTATTTGGAAGCTAATCCATCTAAGATTGGATAATTACTTGAGTAACCTTTCATGGAAGGATTGAATTGATATTTTATTTGTAATCGACTTGAAATGTTTACAGGAATATGACTAAATAGTATTGATTTTTTATATATTCCTTGGGTGACATGTTGATTCAAATGATGAATTCCCTGGACATACTCAATTTTATTTTACCATACTTTTGCATGAGTGACACTTGGACACATAATATGGAGTTCCAGGGATGGATTAAATGGGTTGGACCATTATATATCCTATGATAAATTGATTCATATGGGAATTACATGGAAGGAATCAAGTGGAATTGAACATATATACCATGGGTGATAATTGGTCTCCTTTGGTGGACCACCAAGGATGGAATCAAATGAAAATGATGATATACCACCCCAAGGGTGATATAAGGGTTCGTGAGAGGTTCTCCATGGATGGGATTTCTGAGTGTTGGATTATGTTACACTTGTATTAACAAATTTATTAGATCATAAGAATTCAAATGATGGAATCTGGTTTTAAACATTATAATGAATGAAATGAATTATGATACACGCCTTCCCAGATAAAGAATTTTTTTTTGTTCTTATATGGAACATTATGGAGGTCCTATTTAGGCATCCATTGACTATGGTATCATGGGGTATGTTGGGAAACACACTGGGACTCATGACATGTTAATTAAATGAAAAAAAATAATTAAATAACATGTTATAAAATGATAACCTGGACATATAAGACATTTAATTTTGTGTACTTTTTTTACCTATTATATTATGCTTGCATACTATTTCTATATATATTCATTAACTGATTAGAATCTGGCCTTGGGTGGTTTCCTACTAGGATTATATCTCACTCCATGTTCAGTCCACTTTGGGATACCAAAATAGACTCTATGATAGAAATTATGAATAAGGGAAATCACACTTTTACAGGTTCTTAGTTGATGCTTAGGAGAAGGACCATGTGATATAGATAAGGTTCTCGATGTTGGCTGAATTTTTTTTTCCATTTTTTATTTTTGTCACCTATGTTGTATATCTACCTTTTATATGTGTTTTGGATACTCTGTTAGCGACATATGACATGTACTGTCTTTTTTTGGTGAGTTGGTTTCTTACATTGAGTATATATCAATCATTAACTACTTACTTACTGTCTGGTCATTATACAAACTACATTACCAATATATTACAAATTCTGTTGTGTTAATGTCGGGTAATAAGGTATTGTATCTCCACAGACTCGCCAAAAGCCCTCAATTCTATTCAACATCATCTATTATTCTGGGATATGTGATGGTGTCCATGTGGCCAATAGGGATCAGGGAACCTTTCATTGGAATCCGTGTCTAGGATGCTAGAATATAATATTAGAAATTTATTTTCATGTTTACATTAGTATTTTGAAAAAATAGAAATAGATTTGAAGAAAATGGAATTTTTTAATGAGAAGTGATTAGGTGTAGCTGACCCATTACAGGAAAAATAATTTCCTTTAATGAAATTGCTTTCTTTTCAAGAATTTGACTATTACGGTAGATTATATTCCATCATTGGGTGACACACTTGAGTTATGATGTTATTATTGAAATATATTTTATTTATATTATGTTACATCCTAATGATATGATTATGTACCACCTCATTCATCATGTGGATACGTGTTAGAATCAAAATCATTACGCCATTCCATTTAGGATGCATTACATTTTTCAGTATTTTGTTATCTGTGTGGTGAAATATATACCTAGGGTTATGATAGGTATTCTAGAATGTGCAATGTTATGAATCATGTAGACTCTTTTCCTTGGTTCCATAGAAGTATGGGACCTCATGGATCAGAATATGGTGAAAAATTTAGTTCAACATATTTAAATAGAACAAGATAAAAGTGAAAATAATTGTGATAAATTGAAATTCAATATGAAATGAATGAAATGGAAATTGAAACTGGTTGTTGAAGTGAACTTGACCTGGACCGAACCTTAGTATTGGGATTTGGTATTGTCAATAACTTATTGATGATATGTATAACACCCAAATCAAATTAATTAAGAAGTTATAGAGTTTTTTCATATATAGCATGGTATTTACCTATCCTATTTGAATCGCTATGATTTTGAGTTATGAAATTTGATAAAAAACATGATCATAGGTGTGTGCTTCACGTTTATAGAAGCATGACAACACAACATCATCCATTCTTACTCAACGAAGGTGTTGATGACCACACATAGGAGGTGGTGGGCCATGTGATGCTAGTGGATCCTCCAATTGTGCCACCTAAAGCCCCAATAAATGTACCAGACATAGGTGCTGAAGCAAAGTTCATATAAGAATTTATGTGGATCCTGTAGATCGTTCAGGGAGCACCATGACCTTTACCAACTATGGAATATTTGACACATGAGTTCCATCTCTAGAATAATCGCCCATTTTTGGGGGATTTAGTTCCACTTTCAATAGATTCATGGATAGATTCCATGCATTCAATATTTGAGCACCTAGAGATGCCTCCTGAGATGAGGGTAAAGATCAATAGGTATATGTTATATTATTCTACTGAGATATGGAAGGATGTTATAACATAGATAGATAATCATTGGGAGATGGCCTGAAGGGATTTTAAAATGGCATTATATGGATTATTTTATCCCAACACATTAATGGTCAATAGATCTCATGAGTGATTTCACCTTGAGAAGGGTGCACTATCAAATATTGATTACTCGGCATGTTTTACAAAGCAATAGCACTTCACACATATTCAGATTGGTGTTGAGTTATCTAAATCCTAGAGATTTGAGGATGGAATCAGGTCTGAAATCAAATCACATGTATATTTATTTCAGCTGATTATAGTTTTTGGAATAATGAATTAGGTAATTATCACATAGCATAACCTAGGAGAGGCTAAAGGTGAGAGACTAGGTGGTTCAACACCAAGATATGGTATTACATTGACCAGTAGTAGGACATGTTTTCTAGAGATTACATGACAAATACCAGTATTCATATAACACACTTAGGTATCTATGTGAGGTACTTCTAGTGTTGTAGTTTGGGACATATGGGGTCACAATGTACGAGGGACCCAGTTGTGTGTAGATACTATGAAAAATGGGTCATCTAAAATGATATTATAAAACATTTTCATGAGAATATAGTGAAATAGTTCCTATACCTATTCTACATCCGTGAGATGGGTTAGTATCAAATTATCATGTTGGGATCAATAGTACATCTGATAATTAGAGTGAGTTGGTAATCCTGGACATGGTAGTTATAACCATGTTTCTCAGGGAAAAATAATAGAATATTCTTAGGGTATCCATGAAGTATCATAGGATCATGGTTGAGGCCATATGCAGTGAAACATTCCCTTTAAAGAAGTATTTTATACCTTATACTATCATAGGTATTATTCGTGTACCCACTATTATAGATTCTACACTTTTTTGATATAGGTTTTTCTCATAGATTATATTTTTGCCTATTATGGAGATCCCTGATATCATTGTTAAGTATTTTGATGGTGTTGTGACACATGAAAATCAATTAGGAATTAGAATAGAGGGTGTACATTACAACAGGGGGTCACCCATTTGGATTAGAAGGTGTCACTTTGTTTGTGACCTCTTCTTCCTCAAGATTCAGTTTTTGATATCATTTTTAGGATGGACTGGTTGGTCTCCTTAAATTAAATTATTTCTTTCTATTAGTGTAGGGGCCATTATATCACTATAGGGTGAACAATTTGTTAAAAAAGGTTAATGGGAAGTTCAGGTGTGCCATGCTAGACCCATGAATCTTGGGTTGAGAATAATGGAAGCCTAGATTAAGAGTATGTATCTGGATGATGAGGGAACTTGTTTTATAGAATTCCCTCCACTATCTGATTATTTCAGAGATGTTTTATCATAGGATCTTCCAGGATTACCTCCAATGAATGTGGTAGAGGTCTCTATCGATATTGTTATAGGAGATTCACCAGTATACATTCCTCCTTAATGGATTTTTAGTACTAGGATGAAAGAGATAAAGAGAAAACTATATGACTTTAAGGAAAAAGGTTTTATCTTACCCTGTACTTCTCGATGGGGTTCACCGGTCCTTTTTGTGAAAAATATATTTTAAAATACAAATATATGTGGTTATTACTATAAATTTAACCATCATACATTTAGGAATTGTTATCTTCAACCACAGGTAGAAGATATATTTGACCATCTCCAAAGAGCTCATATCTTATTTGTGATTGATTTGAGATATAGTTATCGTCAGGTGTTTGTTAGACCATCAGAAATTCCATGAACAACCATTCACATCTGGTATAATCTATATAAGTATTTTTTTATACCATTCGATCTCACAAATGTGTCGATAGTATTCATACCACTAATGAACCATTTTTTACATCATTATCTTATATCATTTGTGGTGGTTTTAATGTATAATATCTTTTTGTATTATCACAATCAACATAACCATTCTAAACATAAGGATATAATTTTGAATACACTAATAGATAAGCTTTTAAATGATATTCTAACAAAGTTCCTCTTTTGGATGGATCAGATTAACTTTTTGGTTCACATTATCTTAAATAAAGGAGTATTAGTTGCCCAATATATGGAGAGAGATATAGTTTCTGAGGAGCATACCAATAAAATATCTAAGTTATGGAGATTCTTTGGGATATCTATATATGAGGACATCACCATCTTATAAGTTCCTCTGAAGGGATTGACAAAGAATGGGGTGAAGTTTGTATTGTTAGATTACAATGTGATGACCTTTCAAAATTTGAAAGTGACACTAACATCTATGCACATAATGATTTTCTACATCCTAGAGGGAGTTACACTATTTACTATAATGTATTAGGTATAGGGCATATAGTAGTTCTTATATAGGGGGATAGAGTTGTGGCATACTGGTCTTGGTAGTTGAGACCAGATGAGAGGAATTTACATATTCATGAACATGAGTTATCTATGGTTGTTCACACATTTCATTGTTGGAGACTCTATTTACTTGGAGAGATTTTTTTAGATGTACATGGAGCACAAAACCCTCAAGTACATATTTACACTGCGTGATCTGAACCCAAGGTAGTGAAGGTTCGTTGAGTACCTACAGTATTTCAATTTGGAAAATGGATACATGCCCAGTAATGGTAATGCAGTGGTCGATGCACTGAGTAAGAAGGATTAGATACAAGTAGTGAAATAGGCTAGTAGCGAGTAGCAGGTTATGGATTTATTATTGGAGTTTCACATAGAAATGAATGATGGTTAAGGATATAATTTTCTATAATATTTAGTAATTACCTTTTTGATACTAGATAGAGGGAGGATGTGGCTGTTATTGTACTCTGATGGCCTTGTCATATCATAGAGTGTGGTAGGTGAGGACCCTCCTCCTAGTTGGACCATGGGAGACTATGAAATTATGAAAGAACATGGTCGCTTATGGGTTTCAGATAACATGATCATGGATTAGATGATATACTTTCATGATTCATCCTGGGTAGAGCACCGTTGATTCCCTAAGATGAATCTGGATTCACATAGCTAGTACCGGTGGCTGGGTTTGAAAAGATATGTATCTGGTTTGGTTAAGAGATTTTCCACCTGGTAGAAGGTGAATGCAGAACCCCATTAACCGACCCTAATTTTATATCAGCTACCAAGTTATGAGAGGAAATGGAAGGATTTCATGATGGATTTCATGATATGTTTACCATGTTCACCTCGATGTAATGATTCAATATGGGTATTTATTTAAAATCTCACAGAGGATGGAATTTCCTTTAGATCAAGGAAAATTTCAATATGAATGATCATAGAATGTTGTATATCCATGAGATTGTATGAATTCACTATATACTATATACAATCCTTTCACATATAAATTCATAGTTTTCATCATGATTATGGAATGGGTTATTGAGTTCATTGTGTATATAAGTGATTCTGAGAGCAACATACCACCCTGAGACATATGACCAGTCAAAGTGCACGATTCATGTTATTGAGGAAATGTTGTGAGCATGAATCCTTAATTTGGGGGGCTCTTGGGAGAGTCTTATAAACTTGGATGAATTCCCCTATAATAATAGGTTTCAGGATACTATACAGAAGGTTCATTTTGAGGATTTGTACGGTAGTGCATTCCAATCACCCCAGTGCTTTTTAGTGGTTCTACAAAGGGATAAAAAGTATGTTGGGTACATAAATTCTTCTGAGAAAGAGAATACCACCCCTAGACTGATTTTCATTCATTGAATACTATATATTTTCTTGAGGACGTATTGAGACCATGCGTCCAAGATTTTGGGGGATCTTGGGTGATGAAAATATATTTGGTTGAATTATCCTACAACAATAGATTTTAGGCTCAAATAAAAATTGGGGATTATGAGGCTTTGTATGGAAAGCCATCCCAATCACCGCTATATTGGATAGGGGAATGAGAGGTAGCCATTCTAGGGCCATGTCCTATTTAGGGGACCATGTAGTAGGTTTAGTGGATTCGTAAGTAGATGCCTACTACATAGTCTCATGATAAATTGTACAATTATCATCACAGATGACATCTATATTTTATTGTTGGGGATTTGTTTATCGTGTGTATATCTCCAAGGATGGAATATAGGAGGATCCTAATACATTATAAAATTACACTGATATACATCTGGTCATTGTAGATTCTGGAGATATTTGAGATGGTATCCAATCGATTGCAGTTACTTCAGAGGTATCATGCCATGTAAGACATATTAATTTTTTTGTCTACATAATTATTATTTAGACCCATCCCACAACTTTTATCCATAAGAAGTTGAGTTATTTGATAATGCAACCTTTGAGGATCATTCTATACATATTGTAGATCATAGAACAAGGGTTCTCTAAGGATGATTAGTTCCAATTGTATGGGTTCTATGGCACCATGACCATTTGTAAGAAGAGACATGCAAGTGGGAGACCATTGTTTCATAATTGTGGTCAGAGTTATTCTCAGATATGATTGACCAACCTTGAGAAAGAAATTTAGGGATGAATTTATTTAAGGGAGGAATGTTTTAAGAATCCAATTCTTATTTGAGGTACCGAACCTTTAATTTCTATCAATTCTATCTTTAAATTTACAAATATGTCCTAATATGAAATCTCTTTGAGGTAATGGAGGTAACAAGGGTGTCTATGTCTGGTTTGAAGAACATAACCCCTAATTTGGGGTGAAATGGAATTCCACACAGTAATGGTAAACTATATGAGTTGGTCCACATGGCCATGCTCTCAGGTCTGAAATATTGATAGTGGGTTTTGGAATGGTTTTCTCACAATTAGTGAATTTGTGTGGAAAAGCCATGTTGTTCCCCTTATCATATACAAAAATGTGCATGATAAGAATTCAGTCTGTAAACCGTCTACCAAAACCATGTGATTGGCATTTTCATGTGATTTTTCTATTTACCATATTTAATATATTAAATGAAACCTGATTTCTTTTTTTGCTTCCTATAGACAGTGGCCCCCTCATAATATATTTTGAAGGATATACTAGGATTTGGTCATCCTTCTACATTCAAAAAAAGATTCAAGCATCACTCATATGATTGGATCTGTATCAATGAGTACGTGATTATTTTTTAGCCATTCTTCATTACACTTAATATCAAATGTGCTATTTAGATGTTAGATAATATTACCTCTTATTAGGTACTCCATCCTTTCATTGATTGTTTCACGATATAATCCCAATCAAGGGATAATTATGGATGATCTATCAATTATGGACCTAGGATAAGTTGTTTCATGCCTTTAGCTATTATTTGAGGTGATTATATATGTTGTTGTGTAGTATACAAAATTTTCGGGCATTTTCGTTCAATGAATTAAACCCTAGAATTGTTAAGAAATGATAATGTAATTATAGAGGGATTTTGATGTATGCTAAATGGTTACGTCCCTTGAAATAGTTCCACCTCATGAGTTTGTTGATTATATTAAAAGGTATACCATGGGTGGATTGTCCATTGACAACCTTAGGATTTCATTTCCTCCCTTTTTATGGGATGTTTAAATTAAGATGATAATTTTAAATTAAATTTAATATCTATTTTGAATTTAATTTGTTAATGAGAAAGGGATGGATGACCATGACCCTTAGACCTTGCTATGAAATTTCTTGATTAATCATTTTGATCTTTTCTTAATATTTCCAAGTGAGAAATTGAGAGGTTATCTTTCTAATAATAGACCATTCTACAAAATTACTTGAGTAATCATGAATTTACTTTTGTACTGTCTTAAAAACATGTGATATGTAGAGTATATTTCATGTTATAGTTCATTTATCCTTGATATGCTTTTTGTAATGTTTTTCCCACGTGAGTATTTGGAATTAAAACCTTCTATTCTTGGATAATAACATGAGACCCAATTCTAGGTGAGATTGAATTGAGACATGCTTGGTAATTTCCTTAACATGATTAAATGAATATGACTAAATTGTATTGATTTTTTATATATTCCTTGGGTGACACGTGGATTTGAATTATGAATTTCATAGATGGACTCATTTGGATTTTAATATGATTATTCCCAAGTGGTACATGGATTCATTTTATGGACTACCAAGGATTAACTCAATGGGGATGAACTTTATATGCAGAGTGATACATGGATTAATTTGAAAATACAATGGAAGAAATCAAGGGGAATTGAACATATAATCCTTGGGTGATACATGGGATCCATTAGTGGACTACTAATTATAGAATGGAATGGAAGTGATGATATACCACACATTGAGTGATACATGTGTTCTTGAGAGGTTCTTTGTGGATGAGCTAGTTGGGTGTCATTTTATATTACACATGGAGTGACCCTTAGATTCCAACATTGGAATTCCATGGATAGACATAAGTTCTAAACTGTATAATGAGTGAAATGAATTATAGTACACATCTTCCAAGAGGAAGAACGTGATTGGATTCAGTATTGTCTGGAACATTATGGACGATCTGTTTGGATATACTTGGACCACGTTCCGTTAGGATATGCACTGACTCTCGAGACTTGTAAATTAAATGAAAATAAATGATAAAATGCAATTTTATAAAATGAGTACCATGTCTTAATAGATGTTTTCTTTTTAGTACTTCCTTTACAAGTTATATTATGCCTACACAAATATTTTATATATATCCATTGACTGATTGGAAAAAATCCTTTAGTGTTTTCCTTTAAGGATTATATATCACACCTACATTTGGCCACCATGGGGTACCCAAATGTAATATATGATATCCAGAATGGATAAGAGAATGTACTATTCTATAGGCTATTGATTTCTTTTTAAGGGATGGAGAATGGGGAAGAGGTAAGGCTCATGATGCTAAATGGATAGATTTTGGAATTTTGTTCTTTTTTACATGTATTGTATATATAAATTTTATAAATGTTATTGGCTTATTTATATGAGACATATGACATGTATTATCAGGTTGAAAATAAGGTGGTATATGACATTACTTTTGAGACAGTCATCCACTGTTTTCTTTTTTATGGGCTATTATAATGCTTCTATTACATGTATATTACTAAATCCATTATTTTACACTCTGGTAGGAGTTCATTTTATCTCTATAAACACACCCTAGTCCCTTGATACTAGTCACAATCCTCTAGAATTTGAGGATATGTGCATGAGACCATGGGTCCAACTGGTCTATGTGCCCATTTTAGAGACATCTAATTCCAAGAAGTTACAAAGATGTATTAATTGTTCTTTTGTACTTTCATTTATTATTTGGTGATAATATAATGTGAGTGAATGGAAATGGAATTTCATAATAAGTTTTTCTTTGGAATATTTAACCCACATACAGAAAAAAATCCAAATTCCCTTGATTGAACTTATTATGTTAGAGATTTCGACTGTTAGAGTTGATTTGATTCCACTGTTGGGAGGAACACATGATTTGGGATGTTATTACAAATATAAATTTGGGTTCTACTGTGTATAAACCTGACGAGATGATGGTGTACCATCTCAAGCATCATGTAGGAACTTTTTAGATTCACAATCCATGCATTTTTTCATTCCATTTAGTATTCATTAAATGGAGAATTTTGTCGTGATATGTGTCGTGATATATATACCTTCTATTTTGATAGGTATTCTAAATTGTGTTTTATTATGAATCAACAGGAATCCATGTTTTTGTTCCTAAGATGTATCGGCCCACATGGACTAGAATATGGTGAGCAATTTTCTTGAAACTATTTAAATTGAATTGGATTAATGAGAAAATAGTATTGATAAAGTGAAAATGAATTTGAAATTAATTCAATGGATTGAGAAACTAGTTATGAAAGAGAAAATGACCTAAACCCAACCTTATTTCTGATATTTTAGTAATGTCTCATGATTGTACATGGTCATTATAACACCCTTACCTATCTTATGGAGAAAGAATAGGGATGTATATTTATATTGGATGGAATGTGCCTATACAATTGGAATATATGTGATTTTGATATGAGAAATTTGATAAAAATATTAATATGATAAATCCAATTGGAATTTATCGAGGCATGCCACCACGATTTCATCCATACATATGATAGGAAGGTGGCGATGACTAAACTACATGAAGGGTGGGCCATGGGCTACTAGTCAATACTCTAATATTTCCAGTTGTGGCATGAGTAGATGTACTAGAAATAGTTGATGAGGCACAGTTACAAGAAGGATTTATGTGGTTCCTACAAACAGCTTAGGGAGCATCACGACCTGACCTGACTATGCCAGATATGACACATGATTTCCAATAGCATCATCCCCTGATGTATTCCAGAAATGGTAAACCACATGTTGTGGATTCATCGATTGAGTCCATGTTATCTATATTTTAGTGCCTAAAGAATCCTAGTAAGAGGATAGTAATTCTCTTTACTTATATGTTGCGTGATTCTGCTAAGAGACGGTCGGATATTATAAATCAGATGTGTCATCATCAAGAGCAGAATGGGAGGAATTTTTACATGGATAACTATAACTAATTTTATCCTAAGATGTTGACGGTTGATAGAGTCTCTGATTTATATCACCCATAGTGGGGGTGCACAATCAATTTGGGAATACTCGACCTGTTTTACAGATATCAAGTGCTTCAAATCTACTCTACTGGGTGGAGACATATATAATGATATAATATTCAAGGATGGTAATTGGTGTGTAATTCACTTGCAGGTGATGTATTTTGGATAACTAATATTTTCAAATAGTTATTTTGAGACTTATCACATATCATAACCTGGGATAGGTTTGAGGTGTGATCCATGATGGTTTGGCCCGAAGCTCTAGTACTAAATCTACCGATATTTTGAAGTGCCAAACATAGATGCCATGTTTTAATACTAGTAGCTAGAGGATGATCCCAAGTATCCAGGTGAAGTGGAAAGAGTGTCATAGGATGGGACATATGACGCTAGAGTGTACGATGGACCCAGTTGAGTGCTGATCCTATGAAAATGTTGGTCATCTACAACACTTCTTCTATCATTCAATGTGTGACATTCTACACCAAATCCACATTAAAGATTGAGGCCAGTAACACCTCATTAGGTAGGGAGTTAGATTATAACTGGCTGATCAGGCTAATGAAATTGTCATGGTCATGGTAGTCAAACCCATGTTCTTTAGTGAAAATATATAAGATCTGCTCAGAGTCTCCAAGAAGTATCACATGGCTATAATTTAGGCCAGATATATGCAGTGAAACACATCCTTGAGAAGTAATATCTTGGGCCTTTTATAGTCAAAGGTATAATTCTAGTGGCCTCTAATATAGTTTATACTCTTTTGATACATTGTCTTCTCATATAGTTTTATTTGGGCCTATTGGGGTGATCCATTGGCTCCATGTTCTTATTTGTTATGGTATTATGATGAATTCCACTCTGATGGGAGCTATAACGGAGGGTTTATATTGCTACAAGGTGTTCCCCTGAGGATAAGAAGGTATCACTTCATATGAGACCACTTTTTCATCAATATTAATGGTTTCTAAATATTTATCCGGATGTAATGGTTTCTCTATTTCCATATATGTGTTGATTGATATCACCATAGTGTTACCTTCACATCACTAAATGGTGAGAGATTCTTCATAATAGTGAATGAGATATCTAGGTGATCCCATTTGGACCTGAGAATTGTGGTCTAGCTGGGATAAAAACCTAGATTGAGATTTTTTTTATATGTATGATCAGGTACATTGTCAGACATTATTCCCTATAGTATTTTATCATCATATGGATGTTTTCTTGGACTAAGATTCAGGATTACAACTAGTGAGAGCAGTAAAGTTCTCTATCGATCTACTGTGAGGTACTATACTGGTATCCATTCCACATTATTAGATGGATACTATTGAGATTAATGAGATCAAGAAGAAGATACAGGATTTATAGGAAAAGGGTTTTATTCGATCTCGTAATTCTCCTTGGGGTTCAAGAGTCCTTTTTGATAAAAGGAGGATAACAATTTCAGGTTATATGTGGATTATTGGTAATTGAACTAGATAACGATTAAAAATTGAAATATTATGCCATGGATAAATGATCTCTTCAATGATTTGATAGGAGAATATATCTAATCACATATTGATTTGATATACAACTATAATATGGTGCATGTTAGACTATCATACATACCTCTCACATCCTTTCGAAGCATGTATAGTCTATATGTGTATTTGGATAAACATTTTGGTATCAAAAATTTACTGGATGTCTTCATGGAACTGATAAACCTCATTTTCCATATTAGTTTGATTCGTTTTGGTGGGTTTCATGGATGATAAATTGGTGTATTCATACAATCAACATGACCATGCCAAATATATCGAGATCATATTGAATACCCCATGGGAGCCTAAATTAAATTATAATCTTAGAATGATTCACTACAATACATATCAAATTCAGATCATGGGTCACATTATCCCATTAACAATAATATTAGTTTTCAAAGAGAGTGTGATAGCTATAGTTTTCTGGGAGAAGACCAAGAAATTATTTGATGTATGAAAATTTTTAGGTCTTGTAGGATATTAATAGAGTTTTATACCAGAGTTATCCATCTTAGCAGTGGCCCTTACAGGCTTGCCTAAGATGGATGTGACGTTTGTATTGTCAAATTACTATGTGATGTCCCTTTTGAAGCTGAAATGAAGATTGACCTCAGCACCAATATTGATTTTTCTATAACATGGGAGGAGTTACATTTTTTGTTATGATGCATCAAATATCAGTCCAAGAGTATTTCTTATACATGGGGAGAGATTCATGTAATAAAGGTCTTGGTTGTTAAGGACGCATGAGAGGAATTACCCAAAGAATGAACTTGAGTTTTCTGCTATGATTTACACATTTCATTGTAGGACACACTATATACTAGGTGACTTTTTTGGGGTGTACACAGAACAAAAAACATCAATTACATAATTACACACTTTGATCTGAGTATGAGGTAGGGAACAAGGGCAGAGTACATATAATAATTCTATTTATCACATGCCTGTATGACTGTTAAAGGAAAAGTAGTGGATGATTAATTAAGCAGTTGGACATAGTTACATGTAGTGAAGTAGGCTAATTTTTAGTGGAAGCGTAAGGATTTGTTGGATAAGTTGAACATTGAGGTTTATAACGGCATGGGATAACATGTCTTGTCCTCATAAGTTGTAACATATATACTAATTTGTATAGCGAAGATGAGGCAGCAATCAAAATCTATGTGAGTAGTCATAAAGGTGAGTGTGGCATCTGAGGACCCTCCTCCATATTGGACCATGGGAGGGGATGAAATTATGTGATCACATGGCCATTTATCTGTTTCAAAAGACATGTATGAGGTGATGATATGAGATTTTTATGCTTCTTCTTGGGTAGCGCACCGTAGCATCATCAAGATGTATCAGTATTAACACATCTAGTGCTGGTGGTCAGATATGAATAGTGATATAACTAGTTTTTTCATGATATGTTCCACTTGTTAGAATGTGAAGGGGGAAAACCAGTGACCAATTAGACTAATAAAATAGCTACCCATTTTAGAGAGGAAATGGAATGATGCCACGATAGATTTTGTGGAAGGTTTACCATTGTCTCATCATGGTAATGATGTTGTATGGTTTTTTCTTGATAGGCTTCAGAATTTTTAAAATTTCATTTCAATCAAGAAAAAATTCATTTTGGATGAGTTTATAACGATGTATATCCCAGATATAAAACAACTTCACAGGGACTCGTGTATTATCATTTTTTACCAGGATAATAGGTTTAAATTATAATTATAGAAAGGGATATCGTGGGTGTCATGTACATAGGGACTGCTGAGCACATCATACCCCCATACAGATTTCTAGTTAGAGCATCGAATTAATGTTTATAAGGACATGCTGCAGGCTTGTGTCCGTGATTTTGGGGGATCTTGAGAGAGTCATATACCTATGGTTGAATTATACTACACAAATAGATTTTAGGATACTATACAGATGGTTACTTATGCGGCTTTTTAAGGTAGACCATCTTGATCGCCCCTAGGTTAATTGTCAGAAGGGGAGGTACCCATTCTTGGACAATAACTTATTCAGGAGACTATAGAAAATGTGCATTTGGTTTAGAAGTAGATGGATATTTTTTAGTATCAGTATAAATCATATGTTGATCATCATAGATGACCACTAGATTTATTGGTTTGGGATAATGTTTTATTGTGTGTCTCACTGAGGCAAGGATATAGGATGATCGTGAGATAGGGTACTATTTAAACGAGATATGTTAGGCCATCCGAGATTCTTGAGAGAGTCGGGCTGGTAGCCAATTGGTTGTAGTTATCTCCTAGGTATCATGCCATGCACAACATCTATCATGTTTCTCTGCTATAGAATTATTATTTAGGTTTGTATGGAACATTTTAGTTTGAGGACCTTGAATTACAAGTTGATACATCCTTTAAGGAGAATATAATACATATTGTGGATCATAGAATGTTGGTTTATCAAGGTCAGTCAGTTCCTCATAAATGAGTTCCTTGTAAGAATTATCATGTGCAGGTTGAGTGTTGGGATTTGGAGTCTTATATTTGATGGAAGTGGATAGAGTTACCCACAAATATTATTGAACACCCCTAAGAAGATAATTCAAGATTGAATTATTTTAAAACGAGATTTTTGTAAGAACCTAGTTCTTCATTGAGGTACATATCCTTTACATCATTGGGTCACATGACTATATGCATAGGTCTATAATCTTGACCATGGGTTTTGGAATGGTTTCTTCATGGTTAGTAAAACCGTTGTGACAAAAAATATGGTTCCCCCTATCCTAATGTTAACCATACTTGGTTGGGGCACGGTTTGTATACCATGCATCTGAATTGTGTGATGGCCAGTTTTGCGGAGATTTTATCCTTCTTCCCAATTTAATCTATTAAATGATACCTAATTTATTATTTTCATCCTTTGAACAACTTCCCTATCGTTATATATTTTTAAGGATATTCTAGGATTTCAACCTCCATCTCCATTTAGACTCTGATTCAAGAACTACATGTCTCATTGGGTCTGCATCAGTGAGTACTCTATTTCTTTTTAGACATTATTCATTCTTTTGGATATTGGATGCACTATTTAGATGTAGTCCAGTATTCTTTATTTTTAGTTTCTTTATTTTTTTCATAGATTTTATCTTGATATGAGCATAATATAGAGCTGACATTGGACTAGATATTTACTATAGACATAAGGTAGGTTTTCTCATGCCTTTTGATAGTAGTTTAGGTGTTTATGTAAGTCATTGTTCTACGCAACAAATTTCCTGGGATTTCCTTAAAATAAATTCAACTCAAAACTTTTTAGTTAGGTAATATGTAAATAAAGTGGATTTGGATGTATATTAAATGGTTAAGAACATTGAAACTGAACCACCCCATGGATATGTTGAATATATTAAAAGGTCCACAATGGGTGGATTAATTGTGGACATCCTTAGGTGTGAATTTGAGCAGTTTGTTAGGGGATGTTTGAATTAAGTTGATAAATGTAAATTTAAATATATATCAATCATGGATATATTTGATCAATGAGAAACGTATGGTTGACCTTGGCCCATAGCCCTTGTTATTTAATTTTTTTATTATGCGCATTTTTATCTTTTATTGATATTCCCATGTGAGAAATTTAGAGCCAAGCCTTTAAATATTATCCCTTTCTATGAAATTGATCGAATAATCATGAATATACATTTATATTATTTTGAACTTGTGAGATAAATAGAGCCCATTCCATCATATATTTTATTTAATAATGAGAATATTTTTATATGGTTTTTCCCATGTGAGTATCTGGAAGTTAATCCTTATAATATGGGCTATTTATTTGAGTCAACTATCAAGGTCATATTGAATTTGATGTTCTTGGTAATGGCATTGACATGTTTAAGTGAATAATACTTAATAGTATTGATTTCATTTATATGGTTTGGGGGACACATGGATTCAAATAATGAATTCCATGGATGAAATCATTTGGATTTTACCATGATTATGCTAGAGGGAAACTTCAACTGCTGATATAGACCCCCAATGATAGACTCAATGGGATTAACCATTATATACATAGTGATACATGGATTCTTGTGATAATTAGATAGAAATAATAAAGGGGAATAGAACATATGTTCAATGGATGGTACTTGTGCTCTTAATGTGGACCTCCAAAGATGACCTTGAATGGATGTGATTTTATACCACAACTAGAGCAGTACATGGTTTCTTTGAGAAGTTCATCATGGATGACCTTATAGGACATTGGATTATATAGCACCTAGAATGAAACATATATTCCAATATAATAATTCAACAGACATGATCAAGTTCTAAATTGTATAATGAATAAAATAAATTATGGGAAGTGCCTCCCAAGACAATGTATTAGATTTTACTTAGTCTTGTCTGACACTTTATGTGTGGGATGTTTATTCATTATTTGACTATGATATCATAGGGGAAATAGGGAAACACAACTAGTCTCGAGAATTGTTAATTAAATAAACCTAATAGATTAAATTTATTGTTATAAAATGCAAACCTATACTTATAGGATGTTTACCTTTGAGTAAGTATTTTACATCTTATATTATCTCGACACACTGTTGTTATATATATTGACTGGCTGATTGATACCTGAACTTGGGTGGTTTCTTAATATAATTATTTCTATCACCTTATTTATGCCACCTTGTGGTAACCAATCATGATATATAAATGTCTATATAGATAAGGGAAACCACCATCCTACAGGTTCTTGATCTCTCCTCAGGAGTAGGATCATGGGACCATGATGAGGTTTGAGATGCTATATGGATATATTTTGGAATATTTTTACCTTAGTTACATGTAATGTATATTTTTGTTTTATAAATATATATGGTAGATTAATTAGAGATGAATGACATGTATCATATCTTATAAGATGATATTATTTATAGATTTCATATATATCAGTATTCCATTGGATAATTATATTCTGGTTAGTATAATACATCTTTTAGTAGTATATTAATGATTCAAGTATGTTAAATATTGGTAATATGTAATAGTATCCCCACTGACTCACCCTAGGACATCATTTCAAATTGGTAGCCTATGGAATTTGGGGTGATTCTCTTGAGTCCAGTTGTCCAATCGGTCTCAGGTAACCTTTCAATGGCATACAAGCCCTGAAAATTACACTAGAAAACTCCAATTCATAGACCCACAACACTACCAATTCTTTATGTAAACATCTCCCAAGATTCTTCACAAATTTGTAATTTTAATTAAGTAAATCTTTAATTAATACTCTCATATTATTAATGGTGAGTGGCCCATGAGAACCATTCTATTAATTTACCACCCATAATGTTACAATATCCCACATAAGTCCAATAGTTTTACATATGCACAACCCAACTAATTCACTCATGAGCCACATAGAAGAAATTTTAGGAGTTCTTGACAGAACCCCGAATTATTCCCCACACAATTTTTAATCACACTTCAAAGAAAACGGTATATCAATTACATGTGTATAGACAAAATAAACAACAATAACAGACTCATTAATGAACCACGAGAATCTACACATGCTTCCACCATATTAACATTTAACACATGATGTGAAACACTAAGCCAAGAACACATAAATTCATTTCTTTTAAACTAGTCTAAAACCCCTAAATGCTATATGTGTTTCATATCCTGATATCCTTAGGAATTATTATTCCTTTTCTATAACCCATAAGGTTATCCACAAAACAAATTGATCAAATTATATATAATGAAACTATATATCTATATAACAATTCATGTAACTAAACATTATTATAAAGTAAATATTATCATGTTCTCTAACCCCCACATAGGTGTACTTGAACATCATCGACTCTATAAATGAGAATAAATTTCCCACTTTACCCAACTTCATGTCCAAAAACATCCATTATTATGGGGAGATATCACCATTATATCATAACCAACTACCATAATATCTATTTGATCTATCATTAGAAGGAAATATGTTGTCATCCAACTGAGTATAATGTCCCCATCAAGAAATAAAATAAAAAACTAAATATCATTTTATATCGGAAGAACCATAAATGAACTAATTGACACGTCAAATAGTGAATCAATTGGTTTCAAAATGACCACAATAAATCATAATTTTTTAAAATTAATTCATTGTCTTTCTATTTATTATAATTAAAATATGATCCATTTCAAAGGGAAAGATATATTTCCGGAAAATCGTTATTTTTATAAAATAATATTTAGTATCTCTTTGAACACATAATTTATATTTATTTATTTATTATTTTAGAAACATTATTTCAAAAATGAACATAATATTTTATACAAAAATAATTATATTAAATCCAAAATTATGTTTGAAATTTTTATGAAAATATTAATTTTTCAGTGATTATTAAAAAAAATTAATTTTTTAAAATTGTCATTTTTATTCAATAAATTAATTCTCATTATTATGTTAATTTTATTTTAAATTAAAATATATATTATTTAGATATATAAAATCAAATATCTCACATTTAAATCATCTTTATACTAAATTTTCGTGTTTGTATTTTTTAGGCTTTCAAATGCCTTTTCCTTGAAAATGATAATAATTTGTATAATGTCAAACAATATTGAATAATTATAATAACCCACAATGGGGAATTATTTAAATTAAATATATACATAATATATATAAATATGAATAAAATTTATTCTACTTGTTATTACTGGTAATATGGTTAATATGGTATCATATTCTTTTTTTAAAAAATGAATTTCTTGAAAACCCATTTTTTCAACCCTCTATGGGTTTTATGTTAAATTAAACATGGCCACATCGTTAAGTTGTATATTTAAAATGGATTCCATATTTTAAATAATCATTATTTTTATTATCTTATCAGTTAAACATTATATATTACCATAATGAATAGTGATATGACCAAAAAATAATTACCATAGTTAAGGTAAAAATGTGTTTCCCTGGTGTCAAACTAAAAATTAAATGGCTAAAAATGATAGATTTTTTTTATAATTACTATTGTATGATCCTATTATGACATTATTTGTAATACTATTTAAAAATTGTCTATTTTTTACATTTTATATGATAAAATATTGGTGTAATTATATTAAAACAAATACCAAGTGTGTCCTCTCTAAAACTTATAAATGGACACCCCTCTTCTATCTATGACACACATACAAACAACTTTTTCGGCTATGAAATACCCAAAAGAAATTCCTACATACCTCACCTAATAATATAATCAATGTTTTTTTCAGAAATTTAACCTTGGAAGGATTTCGGTACAAACCCAAAGAGGTTGTCTAAATAAGAGTTAAAGTCCTTAGACGGGAATTTTATACTATTTATTCTTCCAAATCCTCCAACAATTATAAAATATGATGGTATAAAAATAATAGTATCTTAAATATACTAATATATTGTTATTTAAAGTAATCAACTATGACTATAACCTCTTATTTAAAATGGGAAGCAAAATTGTTTATCATGTATATGGCGGACTACCACCTTACGAACTGATGTAATTCGTTTTCCATCACTGCTTCTCATGGATGGATATAATGCTGTATATAATGTTTATATATAATAATAGTGAAATAATTATACTTCTGGACTTATAATATCATATTTAACATCTTACAATCCATTCATCAGATAATCCAATAAAGTTGTTTGTGTGTACGGTACACTAAAGCCATGTAAAGTGATGTGATTCTTTTTACAAAAAAATCATCATTGAAGGTATTAGAGAAAAAATTCAATGAATTAATGTAAAATATATAAAAATATAATGATTCATAAACATTAATATACCATCAACTTCTTTACCCTTTAACCCATTATGTACATAATAATATCACTCATGTGTATGTTCGGCCTACCTTCTCCACAAAGCATTGTGATTCATTATTCATGACAAAAATTAAATAAAGATTATAATGATTTATCCAATGAAAATTTTATATATTTATAACACATATATAATTATTTATATTACATAACTATATACAATTTTTGGGATTATGAACCCACACATAAAAACATGCATGGGAAAACATGGCAATTAACACTCTGAACAATATAGATAATGAAATATTATTAACAGATGGGAAATATGATGTTATAAAAGGTTCAAATATGATACTATAAATGTTAATATTTTTCTATTATATGTTAATAAATTTTTTAAAACGACAATAATATAGGATATATATATATTAACTGCAGTGATTCACATGGTATGGGTTTCTCAAACCATTTTTTATTCCATTGGGCTACACGCCTACATCATAAATTATATAATGAAAAATTAGGGGTGAAAATAATTTTGATTCATTTATGATTTATTACCTCTAATATCTATGTGTATGTACATTTTTTACTCCTTATCAATAAATTAATTTAATCTCACATCAATTATATGAATTTTTTACGGGTGTCATCAAAAACATATTTCATTGAGACAGAAGTTATTTTATGTTACTAATTTCATATGAATGGTGTATATACTTCCCCTATTAATACTATACATGTAATCATTCATATATCATGATAGTTTATTTTATAATACATTTAATTCATTATTGGGTTGTTATGATTCAAAAATTTCAAAGCAAATAGGGTTATATAAAATTTAAATCTCTTTTTAATAGGGATTTCATATGATCATATTTATGTTGATGGGTTTTTTATAATTGTTTAATTATTTATGTAATGGGAAGGGTTCACATACTATTTATCCAACTAGTTTGGCCACATAGCCTCAAATATACCTCCCCTAATGCTAGAGGCTTCTAACTAGAAATGAGGAATCCATGGTGGAATAATGTAGAGACTCTACCCTCATGATCACTGTGTATCATAGCATTGTAATCACATAAATCAATAGATGAGCTGTATGAAATTAAATATAAGATAATGAATATACATCCATCATATAAATATCCATGTTATATTATCTGATAGTTATATATAAAAATGATGATTAGGGAATTCTATGGAAAATATATGTAATACAATAAAACATGATTCTGTTGAAATTCATGTGTAAAAAATACAGAAGATCAAAAAAGAATTATCCCCATATAGAATCATGATCCATATCCCGGTCATTTGGTACCAAATACGTATGAAACTACAAATCAAGAATTAGAAAGTGGGTAGTCTCCCATATCCCTACCCATATCCTTGAAGTCATTCTGGGTAACCAATGAAAAACCAAAATAGGTGTGAGATACCACATAGTAGACCACCTCTAATGATGTTTATCACCATCAAATTCTGTGAATATAATCTAAATTAGTGTCTGAATATAATATAAGTACATGTGATAAAAATATAACCAATATTTTCTAAACAATCTAGTCTCAATGTGATAGGGAAACCAAATCACAAGGTAAATCTACAAATCATATCAAGAAATGTCAATGGTATATGTCCTGTAATCATGTATCTAGACTACATAGACCGTGGTCGAAGGAGTCAAAAGGTCTGAAGCCATGGTGTAAGATAAATAAGTCATGTAAAAAAGATCTAAGGAGTAGAAATTTATCATGCATGCAAATTTTTCTGGTAAACAATTTTAATTGGATAAAAGAAGTATAAATTTCCAAGCCATCGTAATATGAACATCATATCCAAGGAGTGGAAATGTCCATGGAATCATAATATCATCATCCAATCTATGGTTTATAAATTTCCAAGGAATCCTTGTATGTTCAACAAATATAAGTAGTAGAAATATCCATGACAACTAATCCTTATAATTAAGTCATGTAAGTCAGATCAAAGGAGTAGTAATGTCCATGGAACCCAATTATATTAAGTAATATAGATAAATCAAATATGAGGAGTAGAATTGTCCATGAAATCCTAAAATTCTATTTCCATATAGTATAAATTTCCAATATATCCTTGAAATACAAATCTATGGAGAATAAATGTACATTTCATCAGAGCAAGTCATCTATTCTATGACTTGAACCCTCCATCAAAATCCTAACCAATTCATTCTTCATAATAAACCATTAAATTTATTTTTTTCATTAATTCCGTCTAGTTTATATACAAGCCTAGGAACTAACCATTTCATAAATTTCATAAAAAAATGATAAAGTGATTCAATTTTCAATCAATCTTTAACAAACCATTTGATTATCAAATTTAACTCCCAAAAATAATGATAACCCAACTCAGCCCAAGGGTGTCATAATCAAGGAAAAAGGGAAGAATATAACCCAAGTGTGTTTCGTGTTTCGTTAAATTATATCATACCATACAAAATGGTTCGACAACATCTGTGAAACATCAATTTTTCATTTAAATCGTTGTTCAACTAATTTAATATTCATCACCTAGAAAGTATAGTGTGTTGAATAATGAAATCATGTAACAAATAAACAGAATTTTAATAAAATGATATATCCTAGCTAACATAAGCTTGTAGTTGATTAGTAATCTTTTATAATCATCTAATATGGTATATATTTGATGGAAATAGATCAACATATAAACTCCCCTTTAAATATTTATAAGGTCATTCTCCTCACTAACATTGATGGTAAGAATAATAAAAAAATAAAAAGAAATTTGAATATACATCTCCACAGTGTGCATATAACTAGATTAATAGAAATAAAATTAGATTTCATATTATGAAATGAACCCAAATCATAGATTAGGCTTTTGGTAGATATCCTTCTCGTGAATCTCCAATGCGATAGAGAAAGTTATGGTAAGATATTGAGTCAAAAAGAGGATTTTCAACCTTTTAAAAAAAATTAGCAAATTTACATAGCCAATACACTTTACACATCATGTAATGATTAAGGTTCTGCTATTGAAAAATTTATTAGACATCGTGAATAGTACTACCTAGGCCATTTCACGTCATGTATTGAATACAGTCTATGTATTCTAATATACATCAGGTACTTGGACTGTAAATAGCCATAATAATCAAGAACATTTCCTTAAAAAACCATACTAACATGCCTAAAATCCAATATTCTAATTCAGAGACAAAAATAGAGCTTCATCATGGGTTTACCTGAATGATTAAAAGCATCCATACCTCATAAAAAATTTGGGAAAATAAAATGTTACCCATTAAAGCAATTAAACACTAAATTTGACATAAAGTGGAGGAAAATAATCCAATGAGAATAGTTATGGACACAAAGAATTCACATTGACCTCCCACTCCCAAGCCTCATCTTGTATGTGGTTATTCTAACATAGATCCCATACTAGTAGAATGGAACAACCTCATAGAATATTTGTTCCATAATCAACAACCTGGAAATGATACTACTCAATGGTTAAATCTACCTCTAACTAAAACTTATTAGGATAAAGAATATGTGACATATCAAAATGAGATCGGTAAAGTAGAGAAATGTGTATGATTTCATGTATTGCCCAACACCGTTGAGGTAACTAAAACTAAAAGGAAACTGATATTATTCTTTCAGTGATCATTAAGGGCCAGATGTGTCAAGGAAAAATGAACCCTATTTTTGAATCCATTTGTACACCTATTTTAGAAAAACTAATATGAAATACTAACTCCCCACTGTGAACATTAATGGTCGATAGTGATGATCAACAAATGAAACATTTATTGAATGAGTACTAAAAATCATGTTTATAATAATATGAATAGGCACTAAATTATAGTAAATGAGACAATAAACCATTAGCGCTTCCTATCCTTCCTATAACCCATATATGTGTGAACATAATGGAGTCCCATATAGGTCCTCATAAAGATTCAGCTATGCAGTATCTTGGAATATATTAATATTTGAAAACTGGATGATAGGTAAGTTTTTCCCCCAAGAACCTCCAAAATAAAGGCTGCATGAATGGATCATGTCCTTGAAAACATTGTATCGTACACTCAAACTAAACATTGGTATGCGGGTGATTGGTCGTATTCAACAGTACATATGAATCATTTTTTCTATTCAACCCCTGCTAGAACCATGATGTGTATTAAGAATCTCTGTACTACCTGAATGAACAATGAACCCATTGAGGTGTGTGATGTCACGAACGTAATTCCTTGGAGGATCATATATTGATTTTGTCTCCTAAATAGGTATGAAATGGAAAATAAAATTCAGCATGTCTACGATAACCTATATAGTTTATCTTCCCCACAGTGATCTAGGAAATCATGTCCTGAAATCATGGTGACGACATCTAATTTCTAATCACGAATATGAAATGGATATAAAATCCCAGCTGGTTGTTTTTATTCTTACTTCACCAAGAGACTGGTGTAAAACCTAGTATCAAACCCCGCTATATCTTGATTCTTCCCTGACCGTAATTGACAATGAAAGATGTTAGTATACATATTAGTATGAACTGAATGGACTTCCCCTATAGAAACATGGGAATATCACAGAAAATCATCTTCAACATATTTAGGAACCTAAAAATACATCCGTTGACATGAATGATCTCATCCTCATTAATGACCCTTCAAAGAGGTTGGACATCTCCTTCAAGGCTGTCACATAAGACCATTTCATTGGAATTAGGTAGTTTCTTTTTAATCATTCTGCATAAGTGAAGAGGTCACTGGTAATGATTTAATTATAGATTATCCATAATGGTCATGAAACTCTATATAAAAATCATAAAAACATTACCGTACACTACCACTCGATACTGGCCTCTATAAATTCATGTTTCTAAGTTCCCCTACTTAGAACATTAGTAAATTTATTACACATTATGGGAATATATTTAAGATCAACATCAAAATAGTGTAGCTATTCATCCAACCTTCACTTCCTTAGAATAAATTAACATTGTTGAAATATATAGATGCAGATTTTTTGCTTCTCATACAATAAAAATTCCATCCCAATAAATGAAGCCTTTAACAATGCAAAGAATTAACAAAAATGGAAAACAAGATATAATTCATCATTTAGTTCCTCCCAAGTGGCCTCAATTATTGAGACACATACATCATGACTTTCTCCAACTATATCAGAACTATTCCTAGAACAAAACACGTTAAATAAAAAAATTATATATATCTCATACCTATACCTAGAAGAATCATGATTGGTGATGAAGTCAGTCTCACATTCAACTCTAGTAAGGTTATCTCATAATCATCAAACTATATAAGCTTCACACCAATTTTAGTCATTCACAAAAGTGTTTCTTATAAGAATGATTATTCCTAAATGATATTCCTTTAAAAAAATATACCCCTATGAAGCATAATATATCAAATATATCTTTGGGATTCTCCAAGGAAACTATATCTCTCTTCTTGTCAGGGTAAACTGATACTCCTATATCTGAGATAAAATGACATAGTATGTGATTTTTTCACACTCAAACCTATATCTCTGTGAAAATATCATATAAATTATTCTCTCTCAACGCAAAAAATATGATCATAATATGCTTATCATAGTCGTAATGAGTGTGATTATACACCAAGAAATCATCTATGAATTTTTAGGACCAATATGGAATTACGAGTATCTTTTTCACTTATTGTGTTCTGTTTTCAATGATCATGGAGTATAAAAGAAGTCACTTTACTTTGTATAAGTGGATCAAGTAAGGTAGGGATGATACAATAATTACCATAGTAAATAAGTAGATTATTTTATGATTTGTATCTCTAAAATATCATATGTTTTAAAGAGAATTGGTGATGAAAGATTTATTAAAAAAGGGAGTGAAAATATGGTGCCAATCGGCATTGTTGGTTTTGAAGAAGCAGGTGTCTAAGGTGGCACAATATTTTAGTGTTTGCCTAATTTTTGGGGTCCAAAATTTGGAGTAAGGGTAGAATTGTGAAAAATGGAATCCTAGAATATTTCATAGAAATAAGGTAAATGTTTGAATTTCTTGAAGATAGGATTCTTGATGTATATTTTTCAATGAAATGAAGAATGTTGCTGTTGTTCTTCATGATTACGATGAGCATTGAAAACGAAATAGGAAACGAACATTTTGAGTAAGCATTTTGGTGGTGATGGTGAAGAGAATTACGGTAGTGAAAAGGAAGAAGTATAAAAAAAATATCAAAAATTATTTCATGGAACTATTTGTGATTATGATGATATTTCTGAACCTAGAAAATAGCCACAGTGCTTTGCAAAACGTAGTTATTTTTAGTGGAAATTTCAGAGCTCTTTGATTTGGTACTAACATGGCTCTGAGGTCACTGGATGGTTCTAGAGTCAGTGGGAAACACATATAAATAGGCCTATACCACCTTAATAAGTGTGGAGGGACACAACAAAAATTATGGAATTCTCTAATTGTGACAAAGGTTCATGAAGGCAGTGAGATCCATGAAAGAAGTAAGTTCTTCGATGGGAAGAGGATTTGAGGTGGAATATTGAGATTTGTGAAAGAAGTGATCTTTACAAAGACTAACTTCTACTCTATGAAATATTGAGATCAATGAACTAATGTTCTATGAGAATTAGCGTGCTCTGAAATGTTTGGAGCATCGCTAAAGAGCTCTGCGAGTTGAAGATTTGATTACTAAATTTAAGTGGGAAGTGCATTATAAGTTCATCAAGATTAGAATGGGGTATTGTAATTTGTATCATTACAAACTTCAGAAAGATCCTATCATCTTCTGGGTAGTAAATATATGAACTTTTTTGAGAGATCATATTTTTGAATGTTTGTCAAGATGCACATAATCACTGAATTACACAATTTGTGCTAAGAGGGTTCAAATATGCTTGAGGATTGTTTTCCAGGTTCTACATTCATGTAAGGGTATATACTACTCATTGTATTCCATATAAACGACTGTTTTCTAGTGTATTTTATGATACTTGATTTTTTCATTAGCATACCAAGGATGTAGCTACTCTTATTTAGTAGTGAACCTTATGTTCTGGTGGATTTGTGTTTTGTCTTGTTAATTGTGAAATGAACTCTTTAACATTACGTGAAAGTTGCTTCAAAATGTAGGAATCATAAAAGAAAAATTTATCACTAATTCACCTCTACCAATCTTAGGGATACATGGAGCCTGAATGGGTATCTTCACGAATACCATTGAAAATTAATCATGTTAAGGATGTCAAACCTGGTTAATCAATTTAATAAAAAATGACAGTTCATTCATAAGACCAAAAGACATGATAAAATGCTGATAAAATACATATATAATATGGAATAATGTAATCATTATATATGATGATCTACGATGTACCTAATAATAAACTGATTTCAGATCAATATTGATGAAAACTCTATCTCCTCGGACCTGGTCGACAAGATCAACTATTTTATGCAATCGATATTAGTTCTTAACAATCATCTAGTTCAATTTCAAGTCAACCACACATAAAATAAGTGTTCCAACTACCTTTTTGGTGTAATAGTACCAACTAAACCCATAGATAATTTATGGTTAATATAAACCATCATCCTCAAAGTAATGTAGATGAATCATTAGCATTTTCAACTCAGCAATACAGATCCTATAAGGTGGAATATAAAGTAATAGAGATCCTATAAATATCTCAATGTAATGATTACCCATTATCTTAGGAGATTGTACTAAAAATTTATCATTTAAAAATCTCCTAAAATGATCAACCCCCAGAGGTAAACCCACCTAACATGTTCCCAATTAATCTATATATAATCTAGTAATATGGCCTTTCATCCCATCCTGCTCACAATGCTCGGGTCTAGATCATCTCT
The DNA here is from genome assembly GCA_963277665.1 of Viscum album. NCBI lineage: Eukaryota > Viridiplantae > Streptophyta > Magnoliopsida > Santalales > Viscaceae > Viscum > Viscum album. The sequence goes on from OY728135.1 coordinate 1,003,084,366, forward strand.
CCTAGGAATCACATTCACCCCTGTGAATAAAACCCCCACCCATAAGTGATGTTAATTTTATCCTGTGCAGATATATATATGTATATATTTACTCATGATAGGAAAAAACCAATCCCTCTTGACACTGATGTCAAACCCTATCATATTGTGAAAAAATAAGTCACATATGATGTGAAACCCACATTTCTCATGGGGGAACACTTTGCACTATCCTAGACTCTTTGATTGAATCCATAAACCAGTATTGAGTGTCATCGTACCAAAGTAAACCTAATCAGAGAGACTAAGGGTATCGCCAATAGGCATAGATAAGAACGAATGAGATTAAAATATATTACAAAATAAAATATGCCAATTTAGAGGATACTAGAATAGTACCTTTCAATGTATAAGGTACACAAATATTATCCTCAGTTACCGGATGAACCATATACATCTGGCTTGATCTGTAGCCTTGAAATAAAGTTTTAATGCCCTAAGAAAATCAACTCTACAATTAATAAAAATCTATTGTCTTTTTACAGCATCCATGAAAACCACCCAGTCCTTACTGGCTGGTTTAACTCTAACTCTATGCTTGATGAGAATCTGATATCCCTGATCATAGATGTGGAGATAGTATAGATCCTCTATCACTAGATTCTAGAGGAATGGTCCTGCAAAACCAATGTTGATGTCCCATCCAACCTCCATTGCAATACTAAACTAGGGGCTTATCAAATTGTATCCTCATGTGTCTATGTATCCCACACCGATGATAGAAAATAGAACTACTAGTACCCATTCTTTGGTTCATACTCCCCTCACGAGAGGTCCGAAAGTGTCTCTTTATGAAACCTGATATGGATCCACTAGGTTGAGAAGGTAATCTAACCTACTCGGCCTCCCCATCATCCCATAGGTTATGAATAGTAAATATCACCAGGTTTACTATTTTAGATACAATATAAATTTGTATGTGATTCAACTCTAATAAGATTGAATACCTTTTACCATCCTCAATTCCCTTGGATTTTGATTACATGAAACCTACCAAAAAGGTTAAAAATGATAAAGCCCTATAAAATAAGAAGAATCATCCAAAAATAAGAATGTTCCCTACTTCAGATGTATGGAATATAAATATCTATCATCACTCAACATCTTGGGACATAAATAATCATAAAAAGAGGTTTTTAAACCCATACACACCATATCACGATGATTAACCATATTATTAATCACATTTCTCCATTTTTTTGGCATAATCTCGAACCATTTAAATATAAAAATTCACTTTTCTCTTAAAAGACATCTTAAGATGCTTGAAAATCAATATCATGTCATCTAGCAATGAAATTACCGCTTGTGGGTCACCATCACTAGAAAATGGGGGCAGATACAATTGTCATAACTCACACGTCAACTCCTATATATTCGGGGAAGGACACGAGGCACCCTGAATGGTTTTCCAAAAGTGTAGGAACCCATCTCAAAATATAGAATCAACATCCATGTGAGGTATAATGGGTGGTGCCTCAAGTGGCACTGCTGGAGGGTCTATGGGTGGATCCGGGCCCATCACCTCTGGTGAACAGTCAACTACACCCTCCTGGTGCACATATAGAAGTCATCATGGTGGATATATCTATAAATACCATGATCATTCCTCAATCATGTGTTGATAACAACATGATCAAAGATACATAAACAAGAAATAAATAATCCTTTATAAACCCAAGTCACACCGCAATGCCTCCTCCAAAATCGAGGTCATTGATATATACAAGTCAAGAGATAATCATGATACACTATATACTACCCACTAACATGGTAATGGAAGGATAAATATGTCTTTAATATGTTAATGGTTACAGTAATAAATGTTTAAATTGAATGGGTTAGTGGAAAAACCCATTAATTTTATAGTAGCATCCCATTTAAACGGTGACCATTCACTCCAGATAGTAGTTTCATTTATGTTCATTTCATTTAATATAGAAATTTTCTTTGAAATTTTTAAATATATAGATCACCACATAAAATCTATAAGGGCCCATGTAGCTTCTAAATTGAAGTGTGGAGTTCATTTAATCCCAAAGAGTTAATCATAAAGTCCTAACATGAAATGTTAGAACACATTCATTCACATGACAATAAATGAAATAAACCATGTTGTAACCAATTCATATAGTATGTCAAATTTATATGGTGTAATTTAATCATATAAATCCAAAATTTCCTATACAGATGAAGGAATGAATATTTTATTTCCATACCATACCATGTGTAAAAATATTTAATCATAAGGAACATCAAACATCATGTTCATAAACCAACTATGAAATCATATAAATAATAATAATAATAATCCATAACAACATGGACCATCCTTTTTAATTTGGCCTTCCCCAATATATGGGTTAGCTACTCCTAAAAATAGATCATTACCAACCCCTGCAACACTTTTAATTTCCTATCGAATATTCCCAAATGATAAGACAAAAGAAAATAATATACTTTGATACCACTTTGTGACATTTCTAACCAGGTTCACTTATTCATAACTAAACCTGGTGGTACACATAAGCTCAACCATGAGTCCCCATATGCTAGAGGCTGATGACATGTAGTGAGGTTCCATGGTGGAACAATGAGGAGACAATACACAAATTTTTAGAGTGTATCACAATGGTATAATCATATCAATCTATATTAAAGGAATATGAAAAAACCATGTGGAAAAGGAATAAATATCCATCATATAAATAATTAATTAATATCATCTAGTAGTTTCATATATAAATGTTTGAACAAGCCATGGTACTAAAAATATAAGTAAGACATAGAAACTAGCCTCTAACAGAATATATGTATCAAAAATATAAAAATACATTGCAGATATTATTAGGAACCATATCCTATAGTTTTTTCCCATGATTCTATCGAAAAACCAATCAATAATAATAAATTGATTGCATTCCCCTATCGCTACCTACATCCAATAAGTCCATATGGGTACTAAATGGTGGTCTTTTTTGGTGTGAGATAACACTCATTATTCCACCAACAATGGTGTATACATAAATCTAGTGTATGCATATAAGATAATGTACTACATAATATAACAGGAGTAAATGTGATAATAATTAGAATAAATATTTTCAATTATAACAAGTCTCACTGTGATTAAGAAAATAAATAATTAAGGCTATCTGTAAATGCTTTCAAGAAATTTCAACAGTCTAATATATGTAATGATGTTTGAGGTATACATGGGATAGGGTCCATGGATTAAAAATTTCTAAAGAATCAATGTAATCTTTGTAAATCAAGTGAATATGACATAAGTAGTATAAATTTCCAACGAATCCTGATATAAAAAAAACTAGTCCATTTTAATCGAAGGAGTTGAAATGTACATGGAATCTTAGTAAGATCATTGGATCTGTGGAGTGGAAATGTCCATGGCACCCTATATAGTCCACATATCCAAGGAGTACATTCGCTCAAGGAATCGTAGTTTGGTCATTATATTCAAGGAATATAAATTTCCAAGGCATCATATCCATTAATGTAAATGATGTAAATTGGATCCAAGAAGTAGTAATGTCCATGGAATCATATTTAATTATATAAAATAGTTAAAACATATTTAACGTTTATAAATGTCCAATTCATTGTAATATGTTATATCTTTGGAGTAGAAACGTCCAAGTATTAAATATAATCTTGATCCATCGAGTATAAATGTCTAGGAAATCTAATTAGGTCATTATTGTTATACCGCGAACCCTCTATTGTAATCATAACCAGTTCATTCACCTTCCCAAACCATTATATTTATCATTTAATAAATTCCTTCCTAATCATATGCATGCCAAGGGACTGCACATTTTATATCTTTCATCTACAAATGGAAATGTTCTATAAGGTTCTATCATACATTACCAATCCATTTGATTATCACATTTAATTAAAAAAATTATGGATAACTCAACTCACACAATGGGTGACATAATCATGGAAAAAGGATAGAACCCACTCCATGTGTAGTTCACATTGAAGTCAATAGCCAATATCATTACATAACAGTTCAATGTCATGTCTTAAAGATGAATTTATTATTTATCTTAAGGTTTAACTAAATCAGGATGTATCTCCCTAAAAGGACAACGCATTTCAAAAGGATTAAAAGGTATATAAAACTATTATTTAAGGGAAAAGGTATATACCATGTAACATATAAATTTAAGTAATTACATGTCCAGTCTCTTCCTTTTGTTTTGTCTAGAAATGAAGAAAATTGAAATATTAAAGGGAAACCTAAATTTGGGGCATAATAGCATGATGAAAAATAATTTAACCAATATGAAGAAGAACATTTTATGTTTGGAAGGAATATAGAACTCACCATAGCACATCTACCATGTTAAAAAGAAGTCGAATCAGAGGTTGAATGTTGAAATGACAGAAAATACCAGATTAGTCTTGGGGGAGGGATTCATATGGTGTAACTCTTTTATGAGAGATAAATGTAGGGGTTGATAATATATCAAAAATAGGTCATGTATATTGTTTTATAAACTAACCCAAGGAATATCCATGGAATGTAAACTGTAAACACCATGTAATGTTACAGGTTTTCTCCCCATGGAAATTTTTATTTCAAATCATGATTTAGACCTCCTAGACCATTATAGGCCATGTATTAAATAAACACATGGTATTAAAAATATCTTTTTCTTGTATAGAAAGCAACGATCTTTCAACCCCACTACGTTCCCTCTAAAAACATGCCAAGCAGCCTTAATGTGTGACATATGAAACAATTCCAAAAAAAGATGTGCAATAAGTGTTTAACAGAAAGTTAAAAGTTTCTCTTATTTATAGAAAACCTAGTATATTACATAATAAACCCATTTATTTTTCATACCATCTACTTATTCATTAATTTATCAGGTAATATTACCATTTTACACTCTATAGTACTTAAAATTATTGAGAAAATGTTTTTATGAAAATATTACATCATTTTTCACTTTTGTAAAAATATTATTTAATATTTCATAAATAAATTTATAAAAAATGTATTGATAGGAAAATTCAATGACATTTTACTCCTAATAATATTTTTAGAAACACATTATCTAAAATATATCTTCTATTAATTTTTTGAACAAGGTTCTTTTTCAATTTTTATACCAAAATGTGGAAGAAATATTTTTTAATTTTTTGTCATAAATGGAACTCTTCTCATACTATGAACATTAAAGGATATAAATTATCCTTTTTAGTAATAAATGGTAAATTTCAATTTTTTAATGATTCATAAATTATTTACTATAAATATGTGTTTTCAAAATGGAAATGATATTTTATTCATGAAATGATCAATGTTATCTTTCAAAATCATCTTTCAACTATGAAAACAACCTTTTATGTTACCCAATGTGAAAAGATTATTTTACTCTAGATTATTTTTAATATTTCTAAAATTATATTCATTAAAAAACCATCAATATTTAAGGTTTTTTTAAATTATATATACTTATATCTATCTCACACATATATATCTAGTTTATTCTCCCTTCCATTGATGGTGTAATAAATTACAAAAGGTCATTTCTCAAGAGAAATATTTAAAAAAAATTCTATTATTATGATATGAAGCATTATTATGAAACCCATTTTATTTTCATTGAAAATCATTATGTTATGCCTTATGATTAATTTAATTTATATGGAAAATAGACTTCAAGAACATGATATTATGGGGTAACCAAGAACTAATAAAAAACACACTTTTATCAGTTCAATAATTAGATTTTAATAGTGCTAGAGATGAACTGATGGCCTTAACGAGGTAAACATTCCATGACTTTGATTTGTTCTTAAAAGAACTGATAAAAGAATGATTTAGAAGACTGTATAAAAGCACTGATAAAGTTACTATTTATAATGAATTTTCAAAATGCTAATAAAATACCCCATTTATTAGAACTTTAATTTACCGATGATAAATAGAACCTTTATTGGTGCTTTAAAAGAACAAATAAAAGTGACATTTATCTGTGCTTTTTTAGCACTATTAAAAGTATGATTTTCTAGCACTTTTCAATGTGCTGATATAGATAGTCTTTATCAGTGCATTATAAACACTGATAAAAGAGACCTTAAAAATGATTATAAAATTACTAATAAAGGTCAGATTTATCACTACTGTTAATAGTATTGATAAATGGGAAAACTGTAGTGTGATGCTGCAGCACACTACATCACTAGAAATAGGTGAAATGTGCTCCAACACACAACATCAACATAAATAGAAAAAATAACAAAATAATATATAGATACTTATTTTTTAAAAAAAATGAACAAAAATAAAAGAAAAAGAAAAAACTATTATAGAGTATGTTGGTATGCTTTTATTAAAATGAATGTCACTTTTGAAAAAAAAAGAATAACTTTGAGTCATAATGGTCACACTGTGCATTGGATTGTTGTAAAGATAATACCTAAATGTCACAAATGATGTACGGATAAATTTTTTTAAGTACCTAAACAAAATGATTGTGTTTTATTAGTTTTAAGGAAGTAAATTTTTTAATGATTAACATTAATAACAATTTTTAATTAAAATACACACTTGAACTCATATGAGTCAAACCATGTATCGGATTGAGGTGCGGGTGAATTCTACATGATATAAATTACTCACGGATCATTTTCCAAATGTATCAAAACAAATGAATGTTATTTTATCAGTTTCAGGTATATCAGTTATTTTCTTGGTTAAAATGAATGTCACTTTTGAATAAAAAATACACACTTGGAGTCTTACTGGTCACACTGTGCATCGTATTGAGGTGTGTCTCATCCTTACACATCACAAGTGACTTCTGGATCATTTTCCTAAAGTACCACATCAATAAAAATGTGTTTTATTGGTTTTGATTTTTTATATTCATTTTTATTAAAATTAATGAAATTTTTGAGTTAAAAAGATTCACTTGGAGTCATACCGTTCACAACATGCATCAGATTGAGATGAGGATGATTGCTACAAGTCCCAAATGACTCCTGGATCAGGTTCCTAAAGTATCAAAATAAATAGAAATGGTTTTCTTAGTTTTTAGTATGTCAGTTGGGTTTTGATTAAAATGAATGTCACTTTTGAATAAAAAATACACACATGGAGGCATACCGATCGCACCATGCGTCGAATTGAGGTGCAACAAATCCTGACATGTGAAAAATGACATATGGATCATTTCCCAAAAGTACCTAAATAGAATGAATGTGTTCTCTCAGTTTTGTGTCTATGAGTTTTTTATCAATATTATTGTTAGTTTCGATTATAAAAAGATGCACATGGAGTCATACTTGTCACACCATTCATTGGATTTAGGTGTAGTGGAATTCTATACATTCCAAATGAGTCTTGGATCATTTTCCTAAAGTATAAAAACAATAGGAATGAATTTTATATGTTTTGATTATGTGAGTAATTTTTTTATTAAAATGAATGACATTTTTGAATAAAAAAATATTCACTTAGAGTCATACTGGTCACACCGTGCATCATATTGAGGTTCTTCAGATCACAACATGTCACAAATCATATATGTATTAGTGTACAAATGTCCTAAAACAATCTGAAATATTTTTCTCTATTTTTTTATTTTAGTTGTTTTTTATTAATGATACTAATAGTTTTGAATAAAAAAGACACACTTGGGGTCATACCTATCACATTGTGCATAAGATTAAGGTGTAACTTAATGGTTCATTCATAAATGGCTCATAGATAATTTTCATAAATTATCAAAACAATCATAACGAATTTTCTTTATTTTGAGTATTTCAGATGTTTTATTATTAAAATGAATGTCAATTTTGAATAAATAAGACTCACTTGGAGTCATATCGGTCACACCATATGTTGTATTGAGGTTCGGAAGATCCCTAGACGTCACAAATGATATATTAAACGTTTTCTTAAAGTATAAAAACCCTCAGAATTAATTTTCTCGGTTTTGAGTATGTTAAATTTTTTTATTAACATTAAGGTCAGTTTTGAATAAAAAAGATAAACTCAGAGTCATACCAGACACACCGTGTGCTGAATTGAGGTGTGTCTTAATGACACTCATCCAATATGACTCATGTATCTTTGTCTAAAAGTATCAAGAAAAATCAGAATGTGTTTTCTCAGTATTTATTAAGTTAGTTTTTTTATTAAAATCAACGTCCATTTTGAATAAAAAATACACTCTTGGTGTCATAGTAGTCACACCGTGCATCATATTGTGGTGGGGATAATCCCTACATGTCACAGATGACAAAAAAAATCATTTTACTAAAGTTCCAAAATAATTGAAATGTGTTTGCTCAGTTTTTAGTATGCCATGTGTGTTTATTATGAAAAGACCATTTTTAATATGAAAAAACACACAATGTCTCTTATCATGAGTGAAAAGTGTTGTGTGAAATTTTAATCATTTTTTCTCAAACACAATATTTGTATGATCCTTATTCTACTTTATTTTTGAAAACTTTATTTTTTCATGCCATCACATATTATCTTCCTCTACCTCAATTTCCTCCTTGGTCCTTGCCTCTGCCTCCTCCTCGACATTAGTCTCTAAATCAGAAGATTCATCTTCCTTCGACATTTCCTCTACCTCTACCTCTACCTTCACCTCTTACTAAACCTATGCCTCCTTGTTTTCCCAAAAATTTTATTGTTTGCGGGTTAGTTATTACAAAAAAAATTATTTACTCCATTAATATTATCCTTGAGAGAGAGATGAATAATAACATATAAGAATTCTGAAGGTAATGATACACACCCCCAAGATTTGTTTATGGTAATAACTCACACTATATCACAATTATAACATGTTATCACCTAACATTTTTGGCTCTATATATCTTGACAAAAAGAATGGTTTCCACTCATATCTAATCAAATTAAATTATTCATCTGAGTAACTCTTTTGATAGAAAACATGATTGTACTGAGAAAATATAAAGAAAAAATGATTATGAAATATATTTAATGAAATTATAATTACCTATAGGGATATCTGGGTTTTTTCATGTTTTATTATTTCTCTCATAAATTTTCAAATATAATATCCACAATAGATTTCATTAAATGGTTTTAGATAGGGAATAAACATTGACCAAAATAAGTAAATTGTTTTGAAATGTTTTTATAGTCTAATATTTATATATATACCTTAATTGTTTTTATATTTTTAGTAATACATAGGTGTCATAATTTTTTATACTGGTCTCATGACATTATTTAGCTGGTATTTAGAGACTACACTAACATAACAATATTATCGTTAAAACACATAATGAACATGTAATTTTAGGATTATATATTTAATGATGATTTTACTGTATTAAATATTCACAAAAAAATCATGTGTGGTAGGATGGTTGGATTTCAATGCATTAAATCAAAAAAAATAGCCAGAGAATCTATATTGACTACTATCAGCATCCAGTGATTTCTATAAAAAACAATTAAGTAATAAAAAATTAAAAAATATAATTGATGTTATTAGATCATAGTGTTTAACCCATGAATTGTAGGGATAAAAAAGAGTTTGTCAGATGATAATTTTTTATTAAACGCTTGCAATAACTATTTTTTCCGTATATAATTCTTCCTCAAGCGATGTAATTTCTATTGTAGAAATGAAACTAGGATAAACTAATCGAAACCATTCTTCTGGTAATCATCCCTTTATGTAGTTGTAATATAAATTCCTTTACAAAATCTGTGTAGTTATTGACATTAATGAACTTATTTATCTGACTATTTGGATAGACACATTATGAAAATGTACCTTATGTGTGTAGTCACAACTAAGTCACTAAACCATTCATGCTTGATAAACTCATTTAGATTCTCAAGACCAATTTCATTCATAATAGAAACTAAAAATATTTCTTCTTCATAGTGAATATATGATATAGTTTTATCCTTAAATGTGGTCTTTTCATGAAGTTGTAATGTTAATAAATGTTTCTCTAGAACTTGTGGAGAGAAGGTACTATAATAATTTTGTTATGTTTTCTTGATCTATTTAGTGGATTTTATCGATTCAACCTTTCAGTTCTCCATTTCATTTTCCATATTTAATATCATACCTCACTTGAAGAATTTTTTTCATCACTTATTACATGTTTTTCATATGAAATAATTTGTTGAAGATGTACCTCTTATATCATTAAAAGATTAAGAGATCATGCTATGAAATCACCAATAGTATCATACACCGTTCAAATATCTAGATCATGAAGTGTAATAGGAAACTCTATAGTTGGGTCATAAGCTACCTCAATCCCCAATATAATGTGATCTTTTTGGATGGATTGATTATGTAGCTGGTCTCCTGAGAAATTATATATTATACCCCACAAAACACAGAGGTACATTGGTGTTGTTAGATAAAAATCACATACTACAAAACCCTACAGAAATTTAGTAATTAAATGTTATCAGAAGTTGTTTGATTCACATTTTGGAAAAAATGTAATGAATGAATTTATTACCCATGTATGGTTTGGGGAATGAATTCCCTCAAATCTAGTGGGATCATATGGATAATTTGTGGATCTTTTCTCCACCACCAGTTCACTTTTTTCTTTTCTTATATATTGTTCTTGAAAACGATACCGCAAAATAATATCTCTCAGGGAGTATGATTTTATTTATAGTAATTTCATTATATTATATATATCTTCATGTGGTCTTATCATCTCAAAATATGTTTGAGGAGAGACTCCAAAACCTAAGCCACTAACGCAACCATATTGTTTAGTCTGAATCAGAGCTACTAAAGTTGGTTTTCTTCTTGTACAGTCATTTCTAATTCTTATGTATAACCACATAAAAATATGAACATATTTTTTTAATATTGTTTTAAATAATAATTAATTAAAATTATTCCATACTTACATGTATTCCCATTACTTATTTTGTGTTTTCATTAACTAATATATCATCCTTATTTACATAAGCTTCCTTCCATAGAACATGACGTGGGATAGAAGTTGCTTCAGATTTTGATTCATCCATCTGCATATAAACAAAGGAACATTTTTTGTTTCATATCAAATTATTAAAGTTTTATTATTAATTTAAAATACATAAAAATTTCTTCTCTAATGAAGTTTCCCCCAACCTTGCTTTTATAAAGGGAAACGCTGGTTTTGATGCATGCTATTTATTTTCAGAACTCCTTTGTGGTTGTATGAATTAACAATTTTGAATCAAGATGAAAAAATTAAAATATGTAAAAAAATACATTATCGACAACAATGCTCCTGAAATTATTTCTAATTACGACGATTGATGAAGTTAGTCAATGTTTCCTTCTTTATAATCTGTGAATAAGGAAGTGTTGGGTGGGGCTTTATTTTTCCCCTCAACTTATCTGATATGTAACTCCATAAAATGAGTTTGGATGACTTTATGGGATTTTCCAATGGCCATTAATACAAATTTATTACAGAAATCATTTAAAATAAATGAATTCGGCAGGTAATAATGAAAACTAAATCAATGATTCAATATATTAATTTTAAATAAATTAGAGAATGTTTATTGTAACATTACCATTATATCATTCCATAGGGTTTCCTTTGTTACATGTTAGATGAGGCACAATGAGTCAATATCAATTGGCACATTCATCCTCATTGTGACCCCAAGATAACTGATGAATGGTGACATGTTGTGGTCAATAGGTTGGCCCTGTTGATTCCAACCAACATAAAATTTTATACCTTGACTTCTTACTTTGAAAATTTTATAGAAATCTATAATTCTGCACTGTTGTTGTATTTTTTTCATCAACATGTTGTTGATCCCCTAATAATTCCACATTTTCATCATTAAGAGTTTGTTCTTGCTCGGGATTAGATACATCATCATAATGTCAAGAATACATTTTTTGCATGTGTAGTAAAAAATTTAATTTATATTGAGTAATATAAATCCAATACACTAAATGCATAAAAGTCCACAATTGAATCCAACTTGATTGAAAATTGTTACTGTCCTGAATAGATAAATAATAATTCAATATTATATTACATAAAACCTTAAATACCTTTATGTAATCCATCCTCAGACACTTGATTATATTCCATTTATTGATGATGGATTTGAGGCTACTAATTCCCTCTTTCAAACTATCCTCCATGCCATCACCTTTCAAGAGGTATGTCATCAATGACACTTGGAGCCCCTATTATGGGAGGGAAGCTAATTTGAAAGAGGTATTCCAATCAATCATCAGGAAATGGAATACACTCAATAATCTAAGAATTAATATTTCTTAGGAAACAACACTAATGGAATAACACAAAAAGTTTCATCAATTAAAGGGGAATTGGAATATATATATTAAAATGGTGTTAGAGAAATGAATCTCTCATCACCAACACTGGACATCACTTTTGGGTACTCAATGATTCCTCACCATCTAATTTTGGATATTTTTTTAATCTACCATAAGATCCAAACAATAACATTTATCCCTTTAAAGGGTGAATTTTTTAACTTTTAATAAGTGTTTATTTATAATATTTTTCACACATTTAAAGGAACTAAAACTATTAAATTCCATATTAAATTATATATTATGATATATTATAATAAAATATTAGAGGGGAACCATAGAAAATTCTCATCATTGAAAATTATACAACATAGCTTGAAGTAGATCTATGATTACCTCTACTTACATCCTACTTTACGACTAATAATGATATTATCAATTGTGGAATATTATATTGGAGATAGGTATCCACAGAACTGAATCATATTCTATGATGAAAAATTAATCATACACCATAACTGGTTAATTTTTAATAATAATCATGAATTAACTAAAAAGACTAATTCATGACAACATGCATCAAAAAAATAATTTTTGGAATGTGACTAATTAATTCAATATTTTTTTACATAAATAATAAATTTTTCATCAAAATCATAAATCTAAATATCCCATTTCACGGTTAAACAACTAACATGAGTAACCAAAATAAAAAACATGTTTTAATCATTTTTACACTTACCTTGGTCCCTATATGTTCATCACCCATAAACGGGGGACACAACTTAGTATATTCTAATCCTCACAAACTATCATAATGAAGCCTTTTGAATCTATAAGTGAGTATATAAGATGAATTAAATTTGGTAAACTACGTAGATTTTGGACCCCTATATTATTCAAATGAAGAGAAAACCGTTGGGGAAAGTGTGGTCAACATGTTAATGTTAAGAGTAGAGTAAACCATCCTTGTGTGTATCGAGGAAAACATGGTCTAGACACTCAATTAAATATGAATAGAGAAGAAGAAATAAAACCACACTTGTTGTTTTTGAGTAGCAGTGAGAGGATATGTATTGTTTTTCATGTTTAAGAACAAAAAAAACACAAAATGTGGAATCCAAAACATCAATCAACGATTGATGAAAACTTGTAAATAACATTCAATGTATTCTATTATATATTATTTTTAGGGAACATAGAAGATATGTACCGGCAGTATACACGTTCTAAAATAGCATGACAATCTTGAGTGATCGAGTCATGGTCATGGGTTTTCTAAATAGATTGGGGAAACTTTTAACAGTGCTTTCCAAAAAGAACTGATAATAATCCCTTTAATCAGCACTAAATTTATGAGTGCGGATTAAATGGGTATTTATCATCACTTTTTTAGCACTGATAAATATCGACCATTATCAGCGCTAAAAAAGTGCTGATAAAATACATATTTATTAGCGCCAATGTCTTAACACTGATAAATATGTCTTTTAACAATGCTTTATTTTTTCCCTAATATGTATTGATCTTTATCACTGTTACAAAATCATTGTTAAATGTTTTGTAATTATAATTATTTAAATAATTTTATTATATTTTAATAAATATTTAAATATATATAAAGATTTACTTATAATTATATAAATACTTATTTGAAAATAGTAATTATTTATTTATTATAATTATTTATTTATAAAATTATTAATATAGTAAATAAAAATTTATAGACATATTTATTTCAAAATATTTATTTACAAATTTATTTTTAGCATTATTAATGTATATTTAATCTTAAATTCATGCATTTTAGAATTTAGTGAAATTGGAAATTATAAAATGAGAACACTTTAAAAATATTGAAAAAATGTATAGGTTTTGTTAATTAAATATATGTTATTAAAAACATGGATATATATATATATATAATGAAGTGGATGAATAAACATTGAAAATAAAAAAAAATATATATATATACATATATATATAATAAAAAAATTATTAAATTAAAAAAAATTAAAACAGTAATAATTAATAACCTAACTCCAGTATATTAAAATAAATAAATAAAATAGAAAGATTATAAACATAATATATATTAAATTTCTTCATGTTATAATTAAATTCTATAATATACTAATATTTTAGTTAATTATTTAAATATTAGGTCTATGTATTTCTATATATTGTGTAATATATTTGTGTGTGCGTTTGGGTATACAAATGAATAAACATATAAATGTTTGTGTGTATGTGTGTGTGTTTGTGAAATAAATGAAACACACAATGTTTAATATAGTTAAAATTGAAAATCAAACAACATTAAAAATTAATAAGACATTAATATGCCTTTAATTAAAATTTCACATATATTATTCCTCCTCATTTTATAAATATATATTAAATATACAATATTTATTAACTATTATAATATATATATATATATATATATATTTGTATATGTAAATAAAATTTATTCATTTTTATCTATAATTATTTCCTTAATAAAATGTTTCATATTTTTCATAATTTTCTCAATTTATTTTATTTTTTTATTTTTTCATTTTATTCTCTACCATTATCAGCCCAAAAATAGTGATGGTGAACGGAAACATTTATGAATGATAAAGATGTGACGATAAAGGATGCCTTTTATGAGCGCCATAAATAAAGTTCCAATTGAAGTTTCCTTTATCAGTGCTAAAATGAAGTGTTGATGAAGGTTACCTTTTATTAGTGCAAAACAAGAAGTGCTAATAAAGGGTGCATTTTGTCTGGGTTTATTTAAGAAAATATAAATATAGATATTATCAGTGAATTTTTTATCAACAAAAAATACCAGCACATTTTAGGTGGGTTTTTGGGTCATGAAGATAAAACTATAATGAATTGGGTAATGCATTAGAATAATGAGGAATCAATTATGGGATTGGAAGGTAATCCTAATCCATTATATGATAATTTCTCCGCTGTGATTTTTTCTGTGAAGTCTACATTGACTCGTGTTAAAGTTATTTTCTATATTGCTTCCAAATTTCCTATGCCACCACTATCTTAGGATATTATGTTATTTATGTTATGATTCCATGATATTACCCATGATCTTTCTATTTATGATATAATCATATACATTTGACTAAAAAATTATATTTAAACATAATGTTTATTTCTTTACTAGTATTTTTAGATCACCTATTTATTTACATATATTTCCTTGGTTATCCTATTTAGTTTGGGAACTCAAAGGGATTTAGGATCTTTTTAATGAGAATAAAATAAAAAGATTTATTTTAAGTCTATGTTTGATGTATTATGAACCTAGTATTAATAAGGATGATTGAATTTATGATACATGTATTGTAGTAATGGATATTGTTTTATAAATCATCTACTAATATGTTTGAAAATCATGGTTGATCCTATTTTGTGTCAGAGGAAAAGAATGGAAATTGATCCTTTGGAACTCGCACATATGAGCACTGGGAAAAGGATGGCTCTCCAACAAAGGGATTTATGATGAAAGCGATTTGACTAGTGATGGTGGTGTGCCCCAACATGAAGGTGTATCCACCCATGGAGTTCCATAATTGTTATCAATTATATAACATTGTAAACAAATTTCAAACATCTATAGTTGGTAAAAAAGAAATATTCAGTTAACCATTATAAAATCTAATGAGAAAGCATTAATATTAACCATAAGGATGTCTCTATGATTATTCCCAAGTATAAGTATATAGATAAGTCTATGTATAGTAAAACATCCTTGAATTTTGGTGACGTTTAGAGAGGGTATCTTCTTATAAATTACATCCCAATATAGATAATACATGTGTATATGGTTCTACAATTCATGTACCTTGGTGTAATTTCTTCAAAAAATGCCTCGTAATATTGATTCGAGTTTTAAATGGTACAGAAAATTGCTATTATTAGAGACCTAATTTTGAAACCATCAAGGGATATTATTTGGAAATTTAGAAACTCTTTATGAACCATCATTAATGAATTTAATAGACGATAACCATAAATGGCCTAGGATAAATATAAGTGTTCATAGATTGAAACGAAGGTTCCATTATTTGGATTTTATATAAATTATTTTTCATGATTAGAGGTTTTCCCACTATGATTATTATTACAACAACTCATAGAGGTGGGATACAATGAAATAATCAAATACACCACACATACATTTACATAGTGTGATTTGAACTTCTGACCTAGGACTTTGGTTATTGTTTTTTATAATATTCCTTATGGTTTTAATCAATTTCATTAATAAGAAGAAATTTTGTTTATGTTGAATATTATAAATGTTGTTTTCATGAGAAAAAAATAGGATGATTACTAGAGTAAAGTATATTGTGATTATTCCTAATTAGTTATCATGATATATTATTATAAACATACACTATAACCAACTCATAGACTCAACGATGAATAGAATGATGGATTTTGATGAGAGTGTGGATTTTTAGGACCATGGATTGTGGAAGATTTAGCATCGAATATATATCAAGACGGTGGGAAGAAGAATGTATAATAATATATCCGATGGAGTGGATGGTGTTATTTATGTATAGATAAAGGTAATATAGAAATAGTATACCATGGAATTTTGTGTATTATATGTTGGAAACATGTGAATTATCTGAGTAAATTCCCAAAAATATGGGTTCTCCCCTAAGAGAAAAGAAAGATCAATTTTATACAAAATCCTTTAAGTAAAATGGTTGAATTATTTATATATTTGGATTTATGAATTATTCTATAGCGGCTGATGATATTTATAAAAAATACTTTAGAAAACTATTTTTAGATTTTATGTTAATTGATTTCATAGTGACTGATGATATTTGAGGATATGTTATATTGTGTTAATGAATACACAACCCATTTTTAACATAATGTATTATTTTGGATGAAGGATATTTTTTAGGGGTGTATTATAAAGAGTTTTAAGGATATACACAAATGGAATAGATTCTTTTGAAATTTTGGAGTTACTATTGAGGTATTAGAATATACTTAATTTTATGGGAACACATTCACTAACCATTTTGTTTTTATTAAAGATATGAGGAAAAGTATTTTTTATTTTTTAGAGATTATATGATCCATTATATGTATATTTTTGTGATTAAGTAATGAATGTTACATTCTAAAAACCCTTCATTTAGAAACCAGTATGTTATTTATGTGGAAATGATGAATGATTACAATTTTAATTGTTAAGTATGTATATTTGATTAGCTTCTTAGTCTGGATGGAAAATTGATATCTCAACTCTAAGGAATGGATCTGGAAACAATAATCATATCAAATTACCTTTATTTTCAGTAAATTCATTGATCTTTTAACTCATCGCATTTAAACATATTTGAGGTCCTTAACAATCTATTAATAATTCCATTTTTATGAGTATTGGTCTCTATCACTCCCTATTAATCCTTAGGTGTTAGTATTTTTTCCATGTCCATGATTTCATTTCCCACCAATGTTCTCCAAAATGGAAACCAAAAAATGTGTTAATAAGGATGAACTTCATACATTCATTTATATCTTATTTAGCTAATGTATTATTAACTCTTTTTATGATGTGGCTTTCTAAATATTTTATTTTAAAATGGAAAACCATTGATTACCAAGATTAATATTAAATTTACAGGGCATAATTTATTTAGGGGGTAAAATGTAAAACCCATAGGTTTTAAAAGAGTAAAATAATTTTAGATGTCATATTTGACACACAACACCAGGATATAAATTTAATTTAACACCATGAAAATCTATGATATACTTATTTTTAAATTAATTCAATATCTTCTATATCATGTGATGTACGAAACATAGTGTATAAATGGAATGTGATACTATATTAGAATATTATTATTATAACCTAGTCGTTATAGTTTTGGGTATTATTATGACTAACTGAATTATAAAAATTATATGGTTTATTCATTTATATAAAAAATTAAAATTTTATCTACTTATTAGATATAAAAATATAACTATTTGAATGAGAGTGAAATGTTTTCTGAAAAAGCTTATTTTTCAAAAAGTCAGTTTCGTCACTATTTATCCACATAATTTTGAATTATTTTTTAAAAAATTCTACAAAATGTATTATTAAAATTGAACATCATTTTTGAAATCATAATATTTATATTAAATTATTTTGAAATTTAGGGATTTTTAAAATAATATTAATTCTCAAAGGATAGTGAAAAATACAATTTAAATAATAATAATTTCACATGAATAAATTATGTCCCATTATTATTTTTAATTTTACCAAAATTTAACATAACAATTATTTATTTATACTAATTATAATTAATTAAATTTAAATTATATTTACAATAGAATTTAGTATATCTACACTTATATTCTTGGAAACATTGTTTATTTTATGAAATTTTAATAAAGGATATATTGTTTACACATTTTAAAAAATTTAAATAAAACCTAAAGAGGTGTTATTTAAATATTATTTATTTATTATATAAATATATATGAATTGAAATTTATATATTTATTATTACTTCTCATATTGTTAATATGAGATCATATTTTCAATAAAAAAATACATTTCTTTAAATAATGATTTTCGAAACGTTTTCCTGTTTAATTTTAAAATAAATTCTCCCACGCATGATATTTGAATTTGTAAAAATGGATTAAATATTTTTAATCTCAATATTTTAAATTATTTATTAAGTTCAACTTATTGTTTTTACAATAATTAATATTGAAAATAGTAAAGAAAAATTAAGACAATTAAAGTAAAAACATGTTTACTAGGAGTTAATTTAAAAATATACTGGTTAAGAATAGCCCAAAACATGTAAAAATATTATTTTTAGGTCATATATTGACCATATATCACATATGGATATAAAATTTTATATTTTGGTGCATCTTTTTAATTCT
The DNA here is from genome assembly GCA_963277665.1 of Viscum album. Classification (NCBI taxonomy): domain Eukaryota; kingdom Viridiplantae; phylum Streptophyta; class Magnoliopsida; order Santalales; family Viscaceae; genus Viscum; species Viscum album. The sequence continues at coordinate 1,003,103,652 of OY728135.1, forward strand.
TCCTTTTTAAAAATGATTAGTGTGTCCTCCCCCCACCCACTTATAAAAGGTTGCCCCTCTCCTACCATTACAAATTTCCAAAACCATTTGATACATCCAATACTAATAAAATAAATTCATTAAACATATAAAAATATTTTATAATCCATGGATTGTTTAAAAATAAATACAATGAATACTTTTGTTTTAAACCAAAAAAAGCTATCTTAAAGAATAGGCAAAGTTCATAACATAGTGTTTTGATTTATTTATCCAAAATAATAATCTAAATATTATTAAACCATTATGATTTAATAATATAATTGTATTAATTATTCCATGATTTTTTTAGTTTAATGTAATGATAGAAAATTGCCTCCTCCTAATTCGAATGTGAAAAGAAACCATCGATCTTGTGTACAACATAGTACCACCTCACGAACTGATATAATTCATTTTCCAACACAACATATATTGACTGGATATAATAATGTATCATAATTTTATATATTATATATATAATATAATTATAATTATTTAATTATAATATCATATATACAATTTTAAATTCCATTCCATAGAGAATACGATAATTTCGCTTGTGTGTACGGTGAACTACCCCTTTGCGAAGCAATAAGATTTGTTTTTTAATAATAATTACATGAAACGTGATGAAAAACAAATTTAAAAAAAATATTTGATATATAAAACATTATATTTTTTATTTATACTTAATATAAAATCCACTTCCATACACATTGACTTATTTAGAAAATGGAAATATCTCTTGTGCGTACATTCAACCTACCTTCTCTACAAAGAAATATGATTCATTTTACAATTTAAAATTGAATAATTATTATAATGATTTACATACTAATGAAAAATTATATTTATAGAATTCATATCATATTGTATATAATTTAATTATATCCTATATTCTGTATATGAAATATTATTGATAAAAGTTTTGAGAAAATTAGGAAATTAAAAACTGAAACAATATTGATAAAAAAATATAATTAATGTATGTGTAATGAGATGTTATAAAAGGACAATTTATTTTAGCTTAAATATTAAAATGGTTTTTTTATAATTTGATAAATTTTTTAAAATCACCATAATTGAGTTTATATAGAGCTTAACGAATTCTATGATTGAGGTAAGGGGATTCTTATATCAATTCGAAATCATTAGTTTATACAACTTATTCAGTGAATATATTGTGATTTTTTTTGTATTAAATGAATTTATATTTATTTTTTTATATAAAGTTTAATTATTTTGGATATAAATTAATTAAATTTAATAAAATCATTTATTAACTCAACCTCAATGATATGAACATTTAAGGGCTTTGTCTCAAACATCATTCTTTTTGTAAAATGATAATTTATGCCCATAATTCTTTTTGAAATATGTATATATTTCCCCATTACATACCATATCCTGAATACTTACTACATAATGATATTTTATGTTGCAATCCATCTACTAACGTTATGGTAATTACTGTTTCAAAAGTTACCAATTGAGGTATCTGTTTATGTTTCAATCTCATTTTTTGCCGGATTACTTATGATCAAATTAACATAGGATGATTTTTTTGATAATTGTCTAATAAAACCCTTAAATTTTATTAAAAAATTATTATTTATGAAATTTTCAAATAATGGAACCATATTTCTATCACTGTAACATAAAATGACTGAGGTAATGTTTTTCTATAAAAATGACTTCCTTTCTCTATTTGAATGAAAATATTTTTTCTTCCCAATCACTATTTTCAAAAGTTAATTAAATTATTTTTAAACTAATGGTTTAATGTTATTTTTACACAAAATTGGATTTTTTAAAAAATGAAAATAATTTTCCTTTAATTTTTAATTGGTAACTATATTACTATTATTTTTATAATGTAAAATAAATATTTGTCTTTTTACTAAATATTTCTTGAATAGAAATATTATACCATGAGGAAAATTTAATTCTTTAAATATTCCATTCTATGAATAAAAGTATATATAAAAAAATTGTGGTTTCATAATGTTTTAGATTTTATGTATGGTCTTAAAAATAGAAATGATAATTTCCTCAAAAAATGTTCAAAATAACATTTCAAAGTAATTTTCCATCGAAGATGACATCTTTTTTTCTATTCCAAATGATAAAAGTAAATTTCTCTAATATTGTTTCAATATTTTTAAGGTATTTTCTTCAATTATAACATCCATTTTTTTTATAAAATGATTATAAATATTTTATAAATTCTTCTAAAATAGATACCTACTTTATTCTACCTTAATATGTTGGGGTAATACAATACTTATGATCATTTCTAAAATTAATTCCTTATGAAATTTCCTATGATTATGATATGAAGAAATATTATACAGTAAATTTTTAATCAATGGTTAACACTTACGTTATGTTATATGATATATTTCCTTTTTGTGGCACAAATAAATCATGAACATGTTTTGATGGGTACATCAAGATAGTGCTCCAATGGTTTGGTTGAATATTTAGTCACACAAGGAGTCCTGAGTGGGATTAGGGATTAAACCTAATCCATTATGGGTGTTTTTTTTCTATGTTTATTTTTTAGGGTTTTATCATGTTTAGGTTATGTTCTCTATCGATTACATATTTTGATTAAAATCATGATATTATGATATTTTGTTCATTATTTTATTCATTCTTACAATTGATCATAAACCTTATATTAATGATATAATGCTTTACATTTGAATCAAAAAAATTTAATACTTATCATGATTATTCACTTTCTAGGATATGTTCCTCAACCAATTTGTTTATTTATTCCCCAAGTCATGCCACACAGTTTAGGATCTCGAAATAATTTAGTACCTCATTGTAGATAATGAAAAAAAATCATTTTTAGTCCTACATTTAGGTATAATAAACCTAATCTTCCAAATTCACTATTCCTTTATGATATTTATGTTGAATTAATTAATATTTATATTTGAAAATAATTTAATAATATTTTTGAAAGATTAGTTTTTTCACTAAAATTATGATGAAATTTGTTGTAATAATACAATTCATTTGGAGAAAATAATATTGTTAATATAGTTTATTAAAGTGTTCTTCACATTTTTATATGCCATCTGATCTAATTTTGGTGATAATCCACATCAGTATGAGTTGGGTTATGAATCATGCACTTATATTTTCAAAATTGGGAAAAAAATATAATTTTTCATTTAATTACCATTCCATTGGTTATTATTTATTCATTTAATATTTTTTTCTTATTTATATAGATTATTTGCGAAGAAAATGTGTATTTTTAATGGTACATAGTTATTTTTTCTACGTATACTTTCATATAGAATTTTAATTTCCAACACAATAATTGAATGTTTAGTATCTTGATATTTTCAATTCTAATTGTGTATATTAGAAAATTCACTAATATTGTATGCCATACATTTCCAAATAATTACTTTTTATTCAAATTGAATCTTAATTACTATCTAAAAATATTATGTGAATATTACAACTCTCTAAAAAATATCTATTTCACATTTCTATTGTTTTCTTAAATTTCAAAAATTTATACATTGATTTTTGAAATCCCTATGAAATGGTTTTCCATCATTGATGAATAAAAATAAAAATTATAACATAATATATCCATGATATTTGATCTGATGAATGGATATTTATTGATAATATAGAGAAACATACACTCTATACTCTCATGGATGACCAATAAAGTCACATGATACTTAAAAAGAGAACAAAACTGAACTAAAATAACATACAATATATAGATAAATATTTTAAAGCATAATATTTTTCAATATATAAAGTGATTTGGGATCTATTGTAAGACTTTCACGTAATAAAAATGGGATTTCACAATGATATAAAAGATACATAAATCTTAATAGATTATTTTATAAAAAACAATTTTTTTTATTATTTTTGATTTAATCACTACATATATTTGGTTCATATTATAAATCATTTTAAATTTAATTTTTTACTTATTAAATAATTATATCCTATGAAAAATATTTTGAAACTTTTTTTCGAGATTAAATTTAATTCATGAATGAGAAATTGTGCATAAATGTTTTGCGGTAAATTTTAACATTTCATTTATTATTTTTACACTATATGGTATGGTTCTATGAATATTAAATGTTGTTCACATAAGATTTATATTGAATGATTAACCTAAAAAAATTACTTATGAAAGAATTATAAAAAACATTAAAGTATGTTGTTAGTTTCAAATTCTTAAATATAACCCTAAAATTAAATGAAATGAAATGATATATTATTTATCTCGTTATATATGAAGAAATCAACATAAAAAGTTATTTTCTTGAAGAAAATCTATAAATAGTGTACTTTACATATTGTGAAAAGAAATTGATTTATTTTCTAGGGAACTCAATTTATTTAATATTACACATTTTTGGAATCAATAATACATCACTCACGAATTTGATTCATCTAAAATAACTATTATTGATGTAGTTATCCTTGCTACTTCAACATTTAAAAAATTAAAATTTCAATTTTTTATGGTTATTTTTTTCATATATTATATATGTGTGTGATTTTATGGTTTATGATTTTGTATCCAAACACATAACATCAGTTTCATATAAAAACAGCTCTGAAAAGGGTATGTTTGGCTGTGCACCAGTGTTAATGATGGTTGGTCTCTAATTTTTCATTTCTCTTATAAATTTTAGTGGATTATATTTCGAATTGATATGGATAAAATAAACGGATGTTATTCCTCTTCTAGAAACATTATAATTAGGGTCAATCCTCTGTGTGTTAAAGTGGGTGGATAATGGTTGTAATGACTAAGAATTATTAAATGAATTTTTTTTCAAGAGAAACATTTTTTTATATTATATGAAACCTAATAAAACTATATCTCATTAATAATAAATATGTATTTGTAAATTACAACAGAAAAAATTACTATTGGGATTCTACTTCCATATGACTGTTGGTCAATATGACTGTTAGAAATGATATTATTGATATTAATTTTAATGTTAGATTTTTTTATTATAAGAATAAATGAAAAAGGATGGTTATTTCTGATAGGGTAAGCAATGGCCTCAACCCGCAACATCATTTCATTTGAAGACAATTTTTCAGAACATGGGATGGAGGTGGCTTAAATGGGGTTCTCTCTAGAAAAATCCCAATATGAGGAAAAAAAAGTGATGCAATGTGAGAGGTTTGAGTTAGATGAATTTACCACTCAGTCAATGTTAGTTGAATCACCTCATAAATCTATCACCATCGAACACCTTACCATAATGTTTTATGTGTGTGTTATAAGGGGTTACATGTTTAGGCCTCAATTACTTGATGTGTAATTCCATTTTCTAAATAAAATTTTTTTCCCCAAATTTCCATTTTAATAATAGTTTTTATAAATAATATATATGTTTAATTAAGAGGTAATTTGATAAAATTATTATTTCATACACAAAATTTTCTTTTCAAAAAAGATACAATTTTTTTATAATGAACTAAAGAATTATTATTAATAACAATTTTAATTAAATATTATATTAAAAAAAATTATTTAAATATAAGTGAAAATATAATTTTATTATTCCCTTGAAATATTTTATGTTTCAAAAGTTAGTCTATACATTATCAACATTAAATTTTTTAATAAATGAGGATTTTTATATTTAAATGATAAAATTATCATACTAAGATAATTATTATGATATAATAAAAATAAATTTTGGAAATCATTACATAATAATTATGTTATATTTAATTTTTTAGAACTTTATAAAATACATAATTTATCAACATATAGTAAAAAATACATTTTTTGGTTTTCAATATGTTTTATAACTACATATCGATTCGAAAATGATGTAATAATAAATTAAGAATAATAAAAGGAATAAAATATATTATTTTATTATTATAAGGTATTTTATTATATTTTAATAAATTGATAAACCTATAAATTCCATTACAATTTCTAAAATGGAATAATTTATTTCAAAAAAAACATTATTATGTAAAAACATTACTTTTCCATTCCCGAAGAAGTAATATAATCTGATTATTGGTTGGTAAAAATAACATAATAATTGTCCTAAATTTTAAAAAACAACAGGGTAAAAAATAGGTCAATCCCATTATTTTTTATAATACCCAACAATGATTTTGGAGGTTAATATTTTAAAATTATTAAACAAACATGGATGTTTGCTATAAATACCAACTGATTTATCAATTGTATTTCACTAATAAGAAATTTCTCCTAATATTCTAGTGGTTTTACCTCCCAAGGAGCCACCCCATGGTGTTCTCAATACCCTTATATCCCAGTCCTCATGTTTTAGGAGTAACACTTCAAGGTAAGGGAATTATCCTTCTTTTCTCATCAATTCAAGAACCTATTTTTGTATATATCTTCTAAATATTTTAGTCACTCTCTTTTGTTATGATTTTATCATAACATTACTTAAAAATAATTTTATATCAATGTGAGACCCTTTTCCTCTCTCATTTTACCATTTTCAAAAAAAAAATTTATAACTATTGTTTAGTCAAATATAATTCTCAAAATTACTCTACTCTCCTCAATAAATTCTTATCTATTTCCACAGTGTAGATAACCAAAAAAATTTATTCTATATGGGTATTTGCCAATATTTAAAAATGGTTTATTTTATTTAGGAATTAACATACATTAAACCTGCATTCCCTTTCCATGGGCTTAAAATTCCATAATGATCATATCTTTAAACCATTTCAAACACCTTGATTTAAATAATAATGCAGTTATTTATTCTTCATAGGTTATTTATAAACTGTTTTTTATTCTCTATTTGTATCATATTAATTAATACATATTAATTGTTAGCTCTAATAACACTCTAATTCATTGGGTGTAAAATTTTATCTTAAAAGATGACATGATTTTTGATACCTTATTGAATAACCATGGATAATTTCTCTTATAAGACCTTCGAGAAAAACCATGATGATATTATTAAGAATGTTTCATTTAAATAATTATCCAAATTTCTATATTATGAATCATGTTATGTTTATTATGAAATTATTCATTATCTCTTTATCATTCGATAATGATATTTATCATGTTCTTATTCATATTCCTTGGCATCACTTGTAAATTGTTTCCCTTACCGGGCCTTATGCTCACCCAATTCCATTGATGCATGTCTCAATGTTTTTATATTCAATAAATTAACTTATTATGATCCTATAATTAATCCAATAAACTACATTTAGAATAATATTTTATGTTTTCATGTATTATGTATCTTTTTTCCACGAAACCAAATTTTAAAATATCCTCTCTACATACCATGTAATGAAATGTTATGTAACAAAAAGGTGGGATGAAATAGTTGGAATGAAAATAATATTTAGTTATTTGTTGAAATTTTTATTGAAAATTTTTGGAATAACCATACTGACAAGTTTAAATAAAAGTGTTTTGTTTAATTATGAAGTATGTTTTCTCCAAGAAATGAAACCATTTTCTTGATATGAACAACTAGATGTGCCTCTTGTACAGATATATGTTGAGGTGAAACTGAAAACACCGCTTTCATCTTGACTTTAATAGTAATTTGTGCATGATAATAGGTCTTGATTCACTATTAGTTTTACAATACCATGGGATATTTTTAGTTAATTTCAATATTTTTATGAACCATTATGAAGGATGTATAGAAAATATAATTATTTTTAAAGACTAAAATATTTAAAATATATGTTTTAAGGCATAAATGTTCTTTATAATTATATTATTCTTAACAAAAATATGATTTTCATTATGTTTTTATTATTTTATAAAATAATTAGAAAAAGGAGGAGCTGCAAAATTGAAGAGCTTAATAGATTATGTGTTGATGGCCCTCCAACGGAATCTGGAATGGAAAAATTCACAAGAATGATGAATCAGATATATAGAATTATGAATAATAAATTAAATCAAGTTGAGAGACTAGATTCACCATGAATGGAAAAACATTTTATTCGATTCTTCATGAGTCAATGATGACATTCTTTTAGAATATATTCCATCAATTTGATATTTGAATAATGGATAAGCTCTATAGAAAGGATAATTATTTACTATTTTTTTATATTAAGATAAAATCACCCTAGAAGTATACCACTTAGAGGTAGAAACCGATTAGTGGTGAAATTTAATTAAAAATGCAAATCCCGTAATGAAGATTGATGCTATTGAGTGGGAATAGTTCAGGGGAATATTTTATAGTAGAGATTAACCTATCCTGATGAGATTGAAAATGCAGAAGTAATTCCTTGAACTAATGTATATAGAAAATTAATCTTTGGGAAGCTACAAGAATGACATTACAAGACATTCTCGGTACACCTCTAGGTTTATTAAGGTTTTTAAGGGACTGGTTGATAAATTTTTTGATGGACTAACACCCCATCAATAGAAGAATATATCCAATCGATACTATGATAGCTACAAGGAGATAAAACAAATTTCTATGAATGTTGAATTAGAGTATATAGAGATTTAGTGGTGTAAAATATTGAATGAAAGGAGTAGACCAATAGAGCCAAGAATAGGGAGGAACTTTGATCACAGAAGAGGTGGAAATAAAGTGGAACTTCCTAGATGCCACAAATGTGGGACAAAGAATTTTGGGAACTACTAGATTAGGAGTGTAAATTGTTTCATGTGTGGATGAGATGGCTATATAGATTATAAATTTTGTGGTGAGGTGGAAGCTAAACCTATCAACACTAATGAAAAACAGAAGTTATTGTATGACCAACCTGAAGTACAAGGATTTATCTTTGGATAGATTTAGAACATTTCATATCACTATCTAAATCAAAATATAATGGATGGAAATATCTTTCAAAATCATCATAGTCTAAGGGATAATGTTAGGTACTTTTCTATCAAAATGGGCAAAGTAGAATCTCTAAATGATTTGGTGGTAGGTACTCAAATTTTTTCTCAAAATGCTTGCAAGTACATTTCCTTATTATAGTTCAATGGATTCATTTATTTAATCCATTTTTTAAAATAATATATAATCAATAGCTAAACTTCTAGAATTGTCATTATCATTCATTAATCCAAGATAGATTATCCATGAATAAAAAGTGTATAGAAAATCTTGTATTGGATTTGGAAAGCATAATCTCATCATAAATACAGTAGTCATTGCCATGGTGGAATTGGACACTATACAAGGTATTGACTTGGACTCAAAGTGTAATACTAATATCACCTGATTAATTAATGAAATATTAATTGTCTTGAATGGAAATCCAATAATTATTTTCAAATGAGCGATATCCAGACATGAGAATTGTTAAAAGGAACCTCACATAGCCTTCATTATAAAAATTATAATTGAGGTGGAATAAGTAAATTAATGAATAAGGATAGAAAATGTACACATCTTTTAAGAATATATTAATGTATTTTCTAATGATTTACCTCGACCTCCCCTAGAAATATAGGTAGAATTATCTATTTAATTCATACATAGATGAAATCTGAAATCGATGTGCCCATATAGAATAAAAATGTGGATCTATATGAATAAATGAAACAACATAAATATATATTAGTGAAGGGATTAATTTGACCATGTGTTTCTCCTCAGGGATCATATATTCTATTTATAGAAAATATGTATTGATCAATGTGGATACTCATTTATTATATAGAACTTACTGTGATAACAGTAAAGGAAAAGTACCATCTCCTATGTTTTGATGATTTATTTGAACATCATTATCAGGCTCAATTAATATCCAAAATAGTTCTTAGATCATGTTATAATCAATTGAGGGTTATGAAAGAAGATTTTTCAAATACTTCCTTTTGATATACCAGACTAATTATTTTGTTATATTTATGGATTTGATGAATTCATTATTTAAGGACTACCTTGATATATTTATGGTTGTTTTTATTGATGATATTATGATATATTCAAAAAATGTTATGGGGATGAGGATCAACTAATGGTTATATAGAAAACTCTTTGGAAGGAGAGGATGTTTTGAATATTTTGAAAATATGACTTTCTTTTAAAAAATGTTTCTTTCTTAGAACACATTGTAATAAATGAAGGAATATCAATTGAAATTTCCATGATAAAGGTTTCAGTGGATCAACCTCACCCAATAATAGTAATTGATATTCATTGATTCCTTGGTTTAGTAAGATACCAAAGGAGGGTTTTCAATAAATTTTTCATGAATTAATAATCCAATAATCAAGTTAACTTGAAATGGGGATAAGATTATCTAGAGAAAGGTGTGTGAAGAATGTTTCCAGGAGATAAAGAAGATATTGTACACTATACATGTGTTGTCACTACCCTCTAATAAATATGGATGTGCTATTCTAATCTCTGAATATATTATAGGGCTTCGGTGTGCCCTCTCCAAAAATGAGTGGATGATTTATTGTGTATCTAAATAGTTAAAACCCATGAGAAGAATTTTCCAACACATGAAGTAGAGTTAGATATTGTTATTTTTTCTATGAATATATGGAGGTACAATATTTATGTATAGAAATTTTATATATACAGAGACCAACAAATATTGAAGTACATATTCACACAAAATGAATTAAACATGATACAAAAGTGTTGGTTGGAACACCTTAAATACTATGATTGTTCAATTCAATATTACCCTGGAAGAAAATTCAACATTGCTAATGAGTTAATTAGGAAAGATGAATTTATTTTGGAAATGTGGAGGATTCAAGGAGAAACAATGTTTAAGGACATAATATGGTTGGACATGGGAATCCTTGTGGAAGGGAAATCATCAATCATATCCCAAAATATATTATACAATAATTACAAGATAAGATTATTAAATATTTAATATAATACCCTTTTGAAAAAATTCAGATATGGGATTTGATAAATGGGATGTTTCTTGAGTTCAATATTGATCAAGACTGCACATTGAAATTTCATATAATGATATGTATTCCATATATTTATGAAATAAAGGAGTTGATGGTTGAAGATCATAGATCAAAATTTTCTAGTACATCCTAGATTTTGGAAGATGTATAGTGGTCTTCATGATTATTATATATGGGATATTATGAAAAGTGATATTACTGACTACACTGTAAGGTTCTTAGTGTGTCAATAATTGAAGGAGGAGAAATAAATTCATAAAGGGGAAATTCAATCACTCCCTATCACACCATGGAAGTGGGACAATATGACTATATAATTTTTTAATGATATACCAAAAAACATCCAATGGAATCAATGTGTTATGAGATATAGATTATCGACTCAGCAACACTACCCATTTAATCACTATTCAGGAAGGCTTATATCTTGACTAATAGGCTATGACATATGTAAAAGAAGTGATAAGGCTACGTGGGGAGCCAGTTTCCATCATTTCTGATCATGATCAAAGGTTCAAATCTAAATATTGGATAATTATTCCAAATCATATGATAATTTAAATTAATTTTAGTATGTCCTACCCCCATAAAACTGATGCCCACTCATAATGGATTATTTAGGCACTCGAGGACATACTGAGAACATGATCTATGATTTTAAAAGGTTGATGGGATCAACAATTCCCATTAGTTCATTCCTCATATTAAAAAATCAGCCACTCTAGTATCCAAATATAATAATACGAATATTTATATGGGAATAAATTTTGAACTTCTACAAGTTGTGTTGATATTGGTGAGATAAAGCATCATGGTCCTGATCTTTTGAAATAGATGATGGAAAAGGGTCATGTTATTCAAAAACACCCAAAGGCTACTACGAGTTGGTAGAAGAGATATGTTGAGAACCATCGAAGGTACATGGAGTTTGATGTCGGTGGCATAATTTACCTTTTTATATGATAATGAAAGATATCTATAGGGTTTGGGAAGATAGTTCAGCTTATCCCTAGGTATATTGGCACCTATGAAATCCTTGATCTCATAGGAGTAGTTGAAACCACCTAGGTATTTATTGAATAGTACATACCACATCTATTAATATTTATTAATAAGATATTATTTTTATTTTAAAGAGGACAATTGGTCCAGTAGCGTACTCAACACCAAGTAATGGGTTTTTTTGAAATTTTACATTGCACTGAACAATGATTTATACCAAAAAAATTACATATTTTTATAAAAATTTCAAATGGTAGTTAGTGCCTAGAAATATTTTTTGGGAATGAATATAAAAAAATAAATAATAGTATACATGTTTGTTAAATTTATCTACTTTTATCTGATAAATTTTAGAAGCTTAACCAAAGAACGAATCTGATTTTATGCATGAAAAACTCTCGTATTTTTAAAACGTCGGTTTACTACCTTTTAATAGAGAACCCATTTTAATTTTTTTTACTTTTACATGTTATATTTGAAAAAGTAAAATTCTTCTTTATAAGAGAGACATAAAATTTACTTTGGATGAAATATTCTTATTTTTCTGATAAAGTTCATTTTCAATGAGTAGTGAAAACTACTTCATTTTAAATCGAAATTGCCTTTTCATCTAATTTATTTTTATAGTTAGATTATCCATTTAATTGTTTTTAATGTATAATTAGATTTTATTTTTATCATTTAATGAAATTATGGTCATTTTACGTAATTCCACATTATAATTGGACATAAACACATGCTGATATTTTGATAGTTATTACTTATTAAAAACCCGCTTTTTGGTTTTGACAATGGGAATTAATTTTATATAAATTAATTCATCTTATGTATTTTGAATTTGGAAAATTGGTTTCCATATTTTGAATAAGAAGGTTCAAATTTTGTAAATAGGAACCTTCTATTTTGGAACATTATGAATACTAACTTCATTAATTATGTTATTTTCCATGGTTAAACGGTAATCTGGTAAATTAGGGTAACAAAATAATATTATAAAAATATAAAACTACTATAAATGTATCATAATCATATAGGATGATATATATACGACGATGGTAATCATTTGGTATATTTGGAGACCCCATGGGACCACAAGGATGTGAAGACGACATTTTATAAGAATTAATTTATAGTAATGAAAAATATAACATAAACATATTTTTTTATTAATATTTTTTTATATGGGGTTATATTAGTGATCACATTCAAAATAAATATTAATTATAAATAAAAAAATTACTACATCATGTTATTTTATTTATAATTTTTAGAAATCATATAAATAAATATATTTTTGACATGATGATGATGTAGTGATTACCTTATTAATGAATGATTCAAATAAATATGATTATAAATATTAAAATAAATTTATTTTAATCCTTTTTAATCCATCCACTACTTTAAGTAATGATTCTGAATTTTTATCTTTGAATTAATGATTTTTCTTCGAAATAATAATGTTTTTATGGATTTTTAAAAAGGCATGATAGGAATAGTATAACACATGACATAAATGTGTTATTAATATTAGTCATATTTTATTAAATGATATAATTGTACTAAAAATATAAGATTCTGTAAAATGACAAAGATATTTATTCATTGTTTATTAATGAACCACTTGAGGTTCTATTATTATTTTATACTTACTATATTAACCATATAGTATGAATATACAAGAAGAGGTGGTAAGAGATAAATTAGTTAAAAAGGGTTAAACCTAAAAGATAAGTTTGATTTTTACCTAAACTTGTCTAAAACATATTTATTAAGTGTTTTGTGACCCCAATGCCTCTTAAATTTAAAATAAATTTCTTTGGGACCATTTTAAACCTAAAATAATTTTATAATAAAATAATACTTTCAAACATTTCTAAAGTGCATTTCCTCCCTCTTATAAAAAGGAATCACCCCTACCCATTTAATCACACTTATCAAGCCCCATAGAGCATCCAAAACATACCCACATAAGCTCCTAACATCCATATATTCCTCATAGAATCCATACCTTGGGCAGAAAGAAATTAAAGAATGAATTTTGGCTCAAATCAATTGGATTTACACGTTTTAAAGGTAGTGTCTTCTCTAATGTTCATTTTCATTATTTTACTTCTTCACTAACTATAATATTCTTATGATTCGATTATATAAAAATGTTTCCAATATATACTAGGATTTTTTTATGAAAATTATTTTAACTACACTTACACACAACTCAAACTAATGGATAAAAACATACCGTTTCTCAGTGTGGCGAACTACTACCTCACGAAATGATGATTTTCAATTTTCCCATACCATCTCTCATGGTGGACATTGTGATGTCTATGTATATATATATGATATATATTATATTTATATTTTATCTACGATTCTTTATTTTTCATTTATAACATACCTTTATGTTTTGCATATTTAGTAAATAAAACAATTTCATTTGAGGAAGTGTAGACTACCACCCCCTCAAATTGATATTACATGTTCATTCCATAAATGGAACGTATAAATGATGAAATTAATGAACTTATGTAATTTATGTAACCTTTATATTATACATTAATAATAGTATAACTCTGTATCATTTCGTTTTCATTCCTTTAATATGACAATGAATTGAAAGTTGCATTCATGGGTACGTAAGACCAACCATCTCCATGAATGGTTCATTTTATTTATTATCTCTAGATGTTATATAATATTATAAATACATATATACTGGATATATATTATATTTATATCATGTATACAATTCTAGAGGTAATGTACTTTTGAACACAAGGACAATTTTTAATTATAACATGTTCATTTTCGACTAATGTATCAAATATCAACAAAATGACTAATATGAACATGAATAATTATTTGAATGTAATAAATAAGTAATAAGTGATATAAAAGGAATAATAAACATAAATAATTTTTCTAAATATAGTATTAAATTAAATTAGGTTTATTATTCATATAGATAAAGAACGAACAAGACAAGTCGGATTCAAGTTAAGGGACCTTTCACCCTCTTATTTTTGTCAAATACTTATTTTATGTTATGTATTTTAATATTAATAAAAACTTTTTGGGATATTTAATTATATATACATTTTATTTTACATTTTATTTCCATGTGATGAGATACCATTTTCTCTCTCAATAACTCATTTTTATAATATTTAATTTATGTTGTTAGGCTGCCGATGTTTTGTAAGGGAACTTCATAACCAAATATTCATTCTTTGGTTTAATATTCTAATTCTTGATTATGTAATGAAACGACTATGTGAGAAATAACATTCAATGTCATATCGTGTATATATATTCTATTTATGTGTAATTATAGTGAATATACATAATCAATATATTTAGTTTACAAAATGTTCTCTGGAAGGGAATTTATGAACTCAATTTCCACTCTTTCGGTTTTATGCATACTTCGTTGAATATATTTTTCCAATATTAAGTGTTGAATCACTGCTCATTTAGTTAGGTTATAATTTACACTTAAGTTTGTGTAAATATACTATTTCTACACGTAATCACCCAATTGACACATTCTTACGCCATTTATATGAACATTGTATGGGAATTCGTCTCAATATGCAGTCATTAAGGAATTTTTTTATACATGAACTTCTTTTGTACAGTTTATGATTATACCCTTTTTATTTTAATTTCATTCAATTGCATTCCAAAAAAATAGTTTTTTTACAAGGTGTTTAACTAAATGAAGAAGGGAATGTTTTGTTTTCATGTATGCAGCGACAATGACCTTTCAGATGTCACAAGAATTATTTGATATTTGGATTCCTTAAAAAGCCATATTTTTTTAAAAGCAAAATAAATACCATATACCCTTTTATGCATTTTGTTACTGAAAATGGTTTAGAGAATAAATTTCTTTTGTTGATATTTTGAAATAATATATTTTTATTACAAAATGGAAATTTTATCTTTCCTTTATGCTTGTTATATGTGTAATGAATATGTTATGGTTATTGGGCTTTGTTTATGTATAAGGCTGGCTCCACGATAAACCAAGGGAAGGGGGGCCTGTGATTTCTCTCCAATGCATTATGTAATGAGATGGGAGAAAATGTTAATGTTTCTCCTAAGAGATTCTGGGATTATAATGTGATCGGTATTCCAAATGTAACACCCAGAGTCATTGTGAAAGCTACAATGTATATACATTATGGATGCCAGAAGTCACGTTTATGATTTATGATTTAATTTGTTATTAATAACTCCTATAATTTCATGAGGTATGTTAACGAGCTTATGGTTTGTGATTGAAAAGTATGATTTCTTGATTTTTATGTATTCAAGGACTAATATTTTCGTCCATTATTTTATATCCCTTATGAGTATTTATTTGATCATCCCATGTTTCTAAAAAGTTATTCACATGGAATATGGAAGGGTAAGAGAAATAAATAATTCTATATTATTTTTATCAAGAAAAGAATTATTGTTTTATTAAATGATTTTTATTGTTGTGAAAAAAAAAGTTAGTGTAGAAGTTCCTACATTATAATATTTGAGAAGTAATGTTATAGTTATAGTATAATTCTCTAAACATATAAAACAAAAAATATTCTCAATTTGATTTATTCGCTTAATTCTAGATTATGTAATGTTTACGTTTGGGACCTTATAGTTCGTATCAGAGGACAGTTTAGATACATTTTGTGGTTAGAGTGTTATTGGGGTGTAGGAAAACGATCTCATATAACTAAGAGGGTTGATATCATATAGAACATTTTTGAGGGTTATGGTAAACTAGGATGATTTTATAAATGCAAAAACAATGGAGATATAACGAGGTTAATGGATTATAGTAATTTAAAAAATTTATTGTTATCATTACCCTATAGAGGATTCTTTTTTTAATAATATAATTTTTTTTCATGTTTAATTGCTGATTATTTTCAACAGATTAAGAATAATTTTCAATATGGAAGGAGCGATATCTTGCACAACCTTCTTACTCATCCCTGATAATTTTATCAACACTATTATGTCAAAAGAATGTTCGAATGATTATGAAAGTTTCTTCAGTATTCAAATCACCTCCAAGAAATTGTTTGAGTTATCTATATTTTACCTATTTATAAAACAATTTTATGTGTCATGGAATCATTTTCATATGATTTCAAGATCTCAACATTTCCAACTCTATCGAAAAGTGAAATTATAGAAGTGGAGAGAAGATATATTTTTTGAAAGTAGGACTACATAAATATAGAGAAAGAGAACATCTTAAAGATCATGATATCTGGATTAAATTTATGATTGATTTTTCATGGGGTTTATTAGGATTTATATTTAAAAATGATGGGGATATTTGATCTTATGGAATTATTTATTAAGAAATAAGGTGTAAATTCATTGTCAATGGCTCATAACGAACACTAAATGAGTAGGAAGTCTATACATAAGGGATTCAATAGTTATGGTAGATTGTATGATTATGAAATGCTTAAAAGAATTAAGGCTCTTTTGATGATGATATTACTTTGGAAGAATTTTTCGTAGATGTGTATCTGTGATGTTTGATATGTGAAAATTTTATTCAAGGAAGAATTATCTTTTCTAGTGTGGATATAATGGATAACCTTAGGGGTTCATGCAGTCTTTTTTAGGTGATAAATGGTTATTACATTTTTGGATGAAAAATTAAAGCTATTAGATAACCTTTTAGGATAAAATAGTTTATGTTTATTTTAAGTAAATTATCTTGTTTTTGTGAATTTTATAATAATATATGGTTTTAGAAAAATGGACAAACTGAAGGATGGTTTACAACCCATCGCATCTGGAAAAGCCATGTGAATTAAACCCACAAACGAAGGGTGGCAAGGTTGAATTTCCTACCACTAACCTACATGAATTTCCTATTTAGTATGACTTATTATTTTTTGTTAAATAATTCTATAGATTAAGAATAAGTTGATTTTGGTAACTTATGTTTTATCAAATGGATATCATTGGTATGAGAAATCGACTTGGTGATTGAGTGATAAATGTAATTTTTGGAAGATGATCTTTATTCTGTGAAAACATTATGCATAAGGAAAATATAATACTATGGCATTTCATTTTAGGAGTAATGGTTGAAATTTTAATTTGGAAGAATCTATGTTTTTATTTTGGACATATGGAGATTTGGGTTATTTATGAAACTTTTTACCCTATCCTGACGAATATGTGATTAGGTTAACTATATTTCAATCTAAGACTTTAAGAGAATTCAATGTTATTTGGTCATAAATGATAAGATTTACTATCAATGAATTTTTAATTAAATTCTTCTAAGTTATGGTTTTAAATATTAGTTGGAATAATTTGAAAGATGTTAAGGACAATTGTGTATTTAATTGTCTTTGTTAGACTTTGGATATTGTTTGTGTAATTTTAGAGATTAAAAGTAATATTTCTTTTAAATAATTATTATCCTTTTGGGGATTATCTAATCCTATACTAACCGTATTTATTTTGGTTATTGTCTAAAGACATAGAAAATATATAGTTCTTCTTTTATGAATTATCTAACTACCTAGAAGTTAATTTTAGTGCTTGAAATGTGACCAAGTCATCTTGAATACTCATTGTGTGGAGAAAAGATTACTTTGTGGTAGAAATTTTTCAAAGGATAAAACTCTACTAGAAAAGTTTGTATATTTCGTTATGTTATTAGTAAAAATCATAAATAAATTCCTCTAATTTACAAAAATAACCCTAAAACAAAAAATTTATCCATTTATATTTGCTATTAGGAAATTAAAGAACGTTTAACTTATCACAAATATTTTGTTTTTTTATTGTTAACTTTCTCTTCATCATGTTTTATATCAGCCTTCATCAGAAATTAACACTAAGATTCTCTTTTATATCAATTTTTTCTACATGGAATCCTAGTATGTGTTTTCATGGGTGACCTTTGTACTAAACATTCTATCTTTAAAAGTGATAGTTTTATTGCGACTTATTCCAATGTAGGATTTTAAATGATGTTTCTGATCCCAAATTCAAAATTTTGAGGATGCAATTTTTAAAATTGGGGAAGGATGTAACGACCCCAATATTTATAGAATAATACATTTATATATATTAATATTTATTAATAAGATGTTAATTTTATGTTAATGAGGACACTTTTTCTTCTATGGTATTAAACACTCAACAATGGTTTTTTTTGAAATATTATGTAGCCAACAACTTTGAGTTATACCAAAATAATTATATAATAATATTATTATTTTAAATGGTAGTCAGTTCCTAGCCATTGTATTGGAAGGAATGAACAGAAAAACCTATAATAAGATTACACATGTTTTTTATATATCTTGAAATTTATTTGATAAATATTAGAGTCTTAAAATAAGAACGAATTTGACTTTAAGCATGAAATTCTCTAAAAATTTTAAATGTTATTTTACCACTTTTCGATGGAGAACCCTTTTTAAATATATATTTTTTCAATTTTATATGTTCTATTTGATAAAATAAAATTCTTCTTTTGATGTGGGATTTCAATATTTACATTTGATGAAATTTTGGTATTTTGCTGATAAAGTTCATTTTTTAATGAATAGTGGAAAATACAACTTTTTAATTTAAAACTAACTTTTCAGCTAATTTATTTATATAGTTAGATGATCCACTTAATTGGTTTTAAATTATAATTGGATTATATTTTTATCTTGTAATCCAATGTTGGTCATTGGATGTTATTTCACTTTTTAATTGGACATAAACACATGTCAATCATTTTATAGTTATTAATTTTTTAAAACCTGCCTTTTGGTTTTGACAAAGGGAACTAACATTAAATTAATTACTGTTTCCTTTGGAATTGGGGATGATCTCATTTATTTAAGATTCAAACATTCCAACCAGTTTCTAACGGGTTTGTTTGTAGAACCGGAAACATCCAATGATACTATATCCATTTGAACCTACTTTCCAAAGGTAGGTGCTCATTATTTGTGGACTGATGAGGCTTAGGAATTTTCATTGGTCGAGAGGATGGGAGGTCGGACTCATCACACCTTTTTGAGGTGAATTATTGTCTACTCTGGGATTCTCTTTATAGATTTAAGTTATGTTCGTAAATCCTTATTACATTATGCAGTATAAAATGAGTTTTCCTTTAGATCTGAAAATCAATGATTGATATGTAGGAAATTTAAAGAATCTTTTATATGTATTCGAGGTTCTTCATCGATAGAGAATCATATATATTTGTTTATAGATTCTTAGCCAATGGTATCCTTCAATACATAAAAGTCTCTTGGTCATTATGATGACCATACTGGTTATAAAGCCACTTAGTGGGGTACTTGAATTTTATTGTCATTCATAAGGACATGGATTACTTCAGAGTTGGGATCGTACCCATAGATGGGATACCTATATATCCTTTGTTTTGGAAAAATAATCAGAAACCACATAGTTTGAGTAAGGTAGTTTGATGTTTATGCATTATTGATGGCTCAAAGAAAGATGCCAGGATTACTTCTACACTCTATTCTCACATGGGTAATGCTCAGTGTGAGAAACAAGAGGTATTGGTAAAAGAAGACAATTGTTCCATGAAGGATGAAATAATGAGAAATGATGTGGGTCTTATGTATGTATGACTTCCCAGATAGATGAGGATTAAGATTCACTTCAGGGAAGAAATCCAAGAACATGGTCCATAAAGGTATATGTTCTTCTTAGAGATTTGGATACTGTATTCTTGGGGCTTACTCCTAAGGGAGATGCCCAAGTTAGGAGAGTAATTATGATTCGGTTTTACTCATGAGAAGGAAGTCCAGATCAAAAGTAAATTAGGACTGGTTAAGAGAAATTAATACAGGGGGTTAGTCCTGAAATGGAGGCCCAGGTTAAATGGATTTGAAAATTAAAGGGACTTGGGGCTTACTCCTGACGAGGATTCCAATATTTGAGACTGGGGATTACTCGTAAAAAGGAATCACAGGTTAAGATAATTATGGTTGGGGCTTACTCATAATAAGAATGCCCATATTTGGAAATTTTAAGACTGGGGATTACTCCTAAGGAGGATGCCCATATTAGAGGACTTGGGGATTACTCCTAAGGAAGATGCCCAAAATTAATGGGAATTATGACTGGGGATTATTCCAAAAAAGAAGGCCCATGTTAAGGGGTTATCTCATCTTAAAGAATGAGGTTGAATGAATGAAATCTCAATCTTTAGTGACATAAAGATGTGTAAATCACTATGTTTTGAGAGATGTTCCAAGGAGTTCCTTTCAGATAAAGAATTCAAATCAAGAATTTATGCCATAAATCGATTTGAAGAGTGTCTTGAAGACTGAATCATGAATAGGAGAGGTGGAATGGCATAAGTGGGGTGAAGTGGGCCGGAAAGGCACCCAAAAAGATAGGGGCATGCAAGTCCTGGAAGGCACACAGGTACTGCGTGGGCACGCAAGTCCCCGGGCGTGCAGGTATACCTGCGCGGCATATGGGTACTTGCGCCATTTTCATCCCTTAGGGTAATACTTGGGCGAGACTTGGCTCAAAATGTTGGTATTATCCCTAGAGGCTTTCCAGAAGATGGTGCGCAAGTTATGGTGAATAAGTAGGGTGGCGCGCAAGTGTGTCCATTTCCCTTAAGGGTAAAACACTTAGGCGTGATAGTGTTAGTAAATTCTATCACATAGACATTACTCCTCTTGTTTAGAACTACCATTCAAGGTAAAGAATTACCTTAGAAGTGTTTGGAAGACCTGAAGAAGAGACATGGGCGTTCAGAGCTCTGTATGTGAATTTCGTAAAAATTCCTCATTCAAATGGGGGGCCCACCGGGGGTATTTATAGGCTGGAGAAGACCCCGGGTGGTCATCACTTAGGGCACGAGTCACTTGCGCAACCATTAGTCGGCGCACAAGTATACTTGAGCGACTGTAAGGGAACTTGCATGCCCCTAGGTCCTTTGCCTCATTTTTCATTACTTTATCGATTTTTGATGTTTTCTTCAAAGGGTGAATCACTTTTTTCTAAATCATTTCCCTTTCCATTCTTTTATACAATGTGACAAAAAGGAACGTCAACAAAAGTACCCCCTTAATGTTAGATCTGAATGAATAAGTATTTGACTCTGAGGAAAAGAAGAAAACCAAAGGGAAATAGGAGTGCATGTGATCACCACACAACCATCATTGCGTAGGTGCGAGTCGCGCAGGGATGGAGAACACTGGTTTTAGGCACGCATGTGGCCAGCCTGGCCTATATATATGAGATCATTTGTCTCACATTGCATAGAACTTCGGATTTTTGATCTATCGCCACGCAGGTCATCTCCGCCGCACAAGTTTCTCTTTGTTCCGCTTTTCCTTTGTTTCCGCACTGCTGTCAAGGTATCTTGACATGTGCGGTGATAGTTTCATGCCTAATACTTGCGCGACACATTATAATTACAGGACACATCCACACTTGCGTGCCAAGTTTTAGACTGGCGCGCCATAATGCCTTTGCCATTTTTTCTGAATTCCTCCACAAATTTTATGAAAAATCAATTTACTTAAGAGTTAATTATTCATCTTTTGTGTAGAAACAATGTCTCTCAATAGAATCATAATAGTTGATGAAATGGAGAGAAAACATCTTGATGATATGATGGATATCATTGGCCATGATTATTATACCATCTGTGATATTACTCTTCCGAATTTGGCCATGTATTTGAATAAATATCATCGCAACTTTCCCTAAATCATTTATCTGCATTTGTATGGCTATGGTCATCTGCGAGATGTCACTATTCCAGAAGCAAAGAACTATCTCCCATTTTCATGGTTTCAGAATTATACCAACTTTGCTTCAGTAAATATCTCATGTGGAGGAGGATTTATAAATACTGGAATAGTGGAGAAGGCCCATATGATTCTTCACAGCCCTTGTACGCCAGATCTGAAACCTCATAAGCCCGATCTGAAACCACATTGTAATCCCTCAATCTTTCGAAACGCTCAGATGGATCAATCCAAAGGCTGGAAGAAAAGTTGTGACTTCCGTCATGGGGGAGGTGTGAAGCCAACTTAGATATGGGCATACTGGGTGTGACAAACCTGTGCATAGTTTGTCGAGGATTTGAATGGAGTGGCGATATACGAAGCTTTCGGGGTTGGGCAAACACATGTTTATAGAAATGATAACTTCGTGATGGAGATTCTCAGCCACTGGATCCCAAAAACGAATTCTTTCCATCTGACTCATGGAGAAGTAGGCATCAGTCTTTGGGATGTCCACGAGATCTCAAGGGATCCAATTTTGGGTGACATGTATGATGAATTCATTCCTCCCAAGGAGACTTGGAATGATTCAGGGAAGACTCCTTCATTGTCTCAGGAATTATTTAAAATATTCCACAGGCACAAGAGTTCAGAGACCTCCTTAACTCATTCTAGAAAGGATATTCATCCGGAAGAGTGGATGAATATATTTCTTATTGAGAAGAAATAGATAGAGCCAAAGGACAAGGAGCCGAAGGAGAAAGGATCCAAGAAAAATAAATCCAAGGATAAGAGGCCCACTCGTCCAACCACCTACCCAAAACCTGAGAAAAGGGGTTCTCCTGGCACATTCTTTCCAACACTAGAAGCAGGAGATTTTGAGAAATGGGGATATGAGGTGAATCAAAGGATCCTGAAGAAGACTCGTATGGTAGATGTCTTGGCTTTGTGGCTTAGCGTTTATCTCTTTCCAGTCAGGGATTCGAAGGGAGGTGTCAGTCTAGGGACCTTCTTCATTGCGGAAAAGTTGGATGAGGGAAAATGGTTGGGTTGGCTACTCCCATTTTTGCAATGATTAACAGGAGTTTACTTCATGTCTGTAACAGCATGAGATTTTATGAAAAACATTATTTTTAATTTTATTAATGTCTTGTGTTGTACGCTACACCAAAAAGAGCTTGGACAACACACATCCTTGACCTGCCTTGCATTACACGCAATCGCGACCTTCCTCGATAGCGTGTGTAGTACGCAATACCGAGTTTCACTAAACAACGATATGATATTAAAATATTATTATAACTAGCCGTTATGAATAGTAATAACCACCTTTTAAAATTTTTGAAATTTTAGCTCTCAAAATGGACTTCATTTTTGGATTCGGAGTATCGAATTTAGCCTAAGGTGAAATTTTGGTACTTTTCGGATAACATTCATATTCTGATGAATAGTGAAAATTACTAAATTATAATTAAAAACAAATTTTTTAATCAAAATAATTAATAGTGATAAATTATTAATTTGAGTGGTTTTAAAGTATATTTAGAATATATTTTTACAATTTAATACAATATTGGTGATTGGATGTAATTTCACATTTAAACCAGACATAAACAAGTGTCAATCTTTTGATAGATATTGTTTCTTAAAAACATGCTATTTGTTTTAACAACGGGATTTAATTATAAAATTTATTAATGCAACTTCTATGTTATGAATTTGGTAAAATAGACTTCATTTTTGAATTCGGATTATGAAATATAGCTTAGGATGAAATTTTGGCATTGTTCTGAAAAACATCAATTTTTGATGAATAGTGAAACTACTAAGTGGTAGTTAAAAAACTGAATTTTTCATAAAACTTAATCTTACCGCTTCTGTGAATGGAATTTCAAAAATCCGAGAGACACAGTTGATGTCAGTAAGTAAAATGTGGTTCAATGAGATGAAAATAATTTTTGGTGAATAGTAACTTTTTACTTTTATTTACCACGGTTAATAGTAAATAGGGTAATTAAGGGTAAAAATGGTATTAATATTACCATAACACATGTCCTAATCCTATTGGACAAGTGTATCTCGACCAAAAAAAACCTTAAGTTTAAAATATTATCATTTAGGCCCACATGGATTAGATTAGGACATTTATTATTAATTTATTTAAAGAAGGGTTAAAATAGTTAAAATCAAAGTTTAATAAGTAAATCATTTTTAATATAGGGTTATACATAAGATAAATTCGACTATAAATATTAATTAGAAAGCTAAAAATATTTCCTACATAATGGTATTTTATTTGTAATTTTTAAACATTAAATAATGTAATTTATTTATGACACAATGATGATGCAGTAATTATCTTATTGATTAAATATTGACATAATTGATGTTATAAACACCAAAATAAATGTAATTTTAGACTTTTTATGAATTCCACTAATTTTCTAGGTTACTATGATATATTAGTGTTGATTTAATCAACTTGGTTCGAACATATAATTCTGTTATGACTTTCACAAAAATCATATATCAAATAGTGTCAAAATTGACACAAAATAGTTTTTAAATCAAATATTATATTACTAATTTCTATTTTATTCCTAAAAATCTAAGGTTCGGCCAAATGACTTAGATAAAGATATATATATTAATAATAAACAATTTGGGGTTCGTTTGGCATGTTATTGTAAGTGTATTAACTATATAGTGAAAGAAAACAAAAAGACACGGTAAAAGTTAAATTATTTAACTTAGAGTTAAATCTAATTGATAAGGTTAAAATAATACACTAAACTTGTCTAAATCCTATTGGATGATAGGATTTCGACCCATCCCCACTTTAGCTTCGAAATAAGACCCTTTGGAACCATTATAAACCGATTTTGACTTTAATATAAAATAATATTTTGAGATATTCCTAAGGTGCCCCTCTCCTCCCTTATAAAAGGGAACCTCCTCCCCCTCCTCCTCACACCAATTTGAGCACTCAAGCTCGTCCAACCCCTTCCCAAATCCCTTCTCCACTTCCCTAGGATAATCCTAGAGGTCCTGGTCTTCTTCAAAGACCAATCTTAGTTCCCTAAGTGAAGGATTCAAAGAGGAGTTTCAAAGAAGTGGTAATATCCATTACCGATCTTTTCAATTTCATTCTTTTTCAACTTCTTCTTCTTTAGTTGTTTCATGATAAAGTAATAACATCGGTATTACTTACATACTGATATGTTATTATAAATATGAAACAACTCTAATTAACCTTCTATCCATCCTACGGAAAAAGGAAATCATCGCGCGTGCGTACGTACGGAATACCGTCTCCACGCCGTGGTGTAATCTATTTTCCGCCACCACCTTAATTGGATGGGTATAATGGTTTAATGAGTAACTATATATGATTATTATAAAGTGATATTGATACTGAAATAGTATACATACACTTCAACACAATTCCACGACGATGGGAACGATATCATCGCTCGTGCGTACGTACGGACTACCGTCTCCACGACGCGATGAGATTCATTCTCAATGATTAACCATTCATGAATGATTATAAAGTATATATAATAAGTTATAATGAAATATATGACATAATAATTATACTGGAATTATTTATATTTATATGTATGTCATCTACTTAATTCCATTCAATTCAATAAGGAAACGAAAACAGCGTTCATGCGTACGTACGGACTACCGTCTCCATGAACGGTGTATTTCTTTCCATTTACTAATTTATTATATATGTATATTCTAAATATATATATATAAATCATGTTTTATATTCTGTAATTAAGTAATCATGATCTACGTAATCATATGAATAATTACAAATTAAAAACACGAACGACAAATGAAACAATTTTACCCAAAACGCTCTTTAACATGGAATTTACAAAAGAACGGGTAATATAATGTCATAAGTGAACCATATATGATATCATAACAATGAATATGATTCTTTAATAAGTCAATGACATTATTTAAATCATTATATAGTAGGTTCGGACACTTACGAAGCAAATCGGACCTAAGGTAAGGGGAAATATCACAATCTCATTTTTATCCGAGATAGTTTATACTTTGGAATTTACTGGGGTGTATTTTATCATACACATCCATGTTTCCTCAATATGTAATATTATTTCCATCCACCTACAATTTTTTAAATCCAATTTTACCCTTCGGTGAATTTTTAGTAAAGGATATGAAAGGAATCTTTTGTCGTTTTTCGTACGAGCTACTTTTTGACTTTTCCGACAAAAGTACGAAAAGAATGTTTTTTTTAAATTATACGGAATGAATGGATTTTTAAAACATTATTTCCAAGAAGATTCCTTTACAAGTTTTCATGTTTATTTTTAATCAACTTCTTTTATTTTAAAGTCGTATAACATGTTATGAAAGGAAAAATGTTTTTGAAAAAGAAAGGATATTTTCCTCAAGAATGGAGTTCAAGTGTTTTATCAAATTTATTTTCCATCTAAGATAATAAAGGGTTCTGTTTTTATCCCTATTATTACATTGATTTGATCATGTTGTTATGGAATTATTTTTATGAATTCCTTTATCTAATATGAATTGATTTATGATGTCATAATGTTTAAGATTCCCATTTGTATTACATGGGTTATGCAATGATGTATGGTTTATGATTCTGTGGTACACATAAGAATGGTATCATTATGAGATGGGTGGGACCTACATCTCCCTCCAATGCATTGGGTAAAGATTTCATATCTCATGAGATAGACATGACTGAAATGGTAGGTTATACCGGTTCAGTGACACCGGACTGAAACGAGGGTGACTCGATTCAGAAAGAGACTTTGTCCACTAAGATAGTCTTGGAAATGAGTCATGACTAACAAGAAATGATTCTCTATGATTATGTGTATGCCACAAAGTTTCATGTTTTAAGTTATGATTATTGGGATTTCATTTCACTACTATGATTTATCCCATGATATGAGATTATGCTCTCTTTTGCAGGTTAAGATTTCCAAAAGTTATGTTCTTATGAATATGATGTGATTGATTTTTTCTTTTTCTTACCCTTACTGAGCATTTGCGCTCACCCTTTTATGTTTTATTTTCCCCAGGATATAAAGAAAGTTTTTTTAAAAAAAAGGGAAGATCTTTATGGGAGATATTGAAGATCTTTCACCACGATTAGAAGATTACGTTCCAAGTTTCCAAAGACACTAAACTATTACGATCCTTGTGTGTGTGTTTTTGTTATGTACTAAGTATTCTGCAAAAGTAATGTAATGTCCATGTACGTCAAGCTTCGGGTCTCTACAGTTGGTATCAGAGGAAAGGTATACTCAACCTTTGGAAACTAGGATGTGAAAGACTTAGTAAGAACCCTAAGGATAAGTCTAAGCATAGAACACAATTTTAGTGTTTTAGAAATGGCCATGAATAACCTAGGATAAGACCTTAAGCATGAAAATTTTATTCTTTAATTATGTGGTTTTCCTATTATAATTAGTGTTGCTCACACTATTCTTCTTGGTTTTAGTCAATGGTTGGAACCCTAAGGAACTGTGTTAATGCGGAATGCGATGGGCAATGCAATGATTGTCCCCCTGAGCAACCAAACGATATGGGAGCAGGAATGAAAAATCTTGTAGCCATGCTCACACAACTTTCTCAAGCTATGAATCATGCAGGACTTCCAAACGAGCAAAGGAAGGAGCAACATTCTGTTGAATCCTTCATGAGGCAGCGTCCACCTTCTTTCAGCGGGTCTACTGATCCATTAGTTGCTGAACAATGGATTAGTAATACTGAAAAGATATTTTCAGTTCTTCAATGTTCTGAACATGATAAAGTCATCCTAGCAGTGTATCATTTGGAAGGAGATGCTGATCAATGGTGGAATCTTATTAAGAATACGAGGCAAAGGGATGAAATTGAGTCTATGGAATGGGACGAGTTCAAGAACTTATTTTTCAATAAGTACTTCCCTCATATTCTCTGAACAAAGATGGAGAAAGAGTTTCTTTAACTGAATCAAAGGGATGATGAATCTGTTGGTACCTATGAAGCAAATTTTACAAGACTTTCAAGGTACGCTTCTGGTATTATTATCCAACCTGAGAGTAAGATCGATCGATTCTTTAGTGGATTAAAACCAAGTCTTCGAAGGGCGTTAGCCATAAGGGACTTCAATAGCTACGAGGAAATCGTTCAATGTGCTCTCAAAGTCGAGATGGAGATTGGAGTAACCCATCAGTCACATGGGTTTGATAAGAAGAGGAAGATGGAATTCAAAGGAAAATCTAAAGAGCACACTGAAAAGAAGATGAGCTTTCCCTTATGCTCAAAGTGTGGAAAGAAACATGGAGGGAGTTGTCTTAAAGGTACAAGTAAATGTTTTAAATGTGGAAAGGAAGTTCATCGAGTAGATGAGTGTCTAAGTAATGGAAAAAGGGTTTCTAATGATGTGAATAAAGAAAACACTGCAGAGAACTCACCACCAACACTTCAATGCTTCAAGTGCAAGGAAATGGGGCATTATGCTAATAAATTCCCTAATCCAAGGGTTAGTGATGATCAACATGAGAAACCACTGAAGGCAAAGGACAAAGGGAAGTCACTTGCGATCACTATTGGCGATGTTGAATATGATAACGATGTGGTGGAATGATTAAGTGTTTATGTAATGGTATTCCAAAATAATGTTGTATCATAAAGTATTGGAATATTTATGTATTGGTCTAATGTGGTATTCAAAGTGATTGAGGTATTTTTGGAAATAAGATGATATGCGCATAATGAAAGGAAAACGAGAAAACGAAATTTTTAACTGTATTCATGAGCTCATGATTGATATAAGAACTAAGTGATATCATGGTTTGAGTATAAATAATTTTGAGGATTTTGGTATGTGGAAAGTGTTAACTTTTAACTGCATTCAAGTTTTCACTAAGGTTCAATGGGTATTCAAGAGAATACATGATTAAGGACTTTGAATGTTTGGAATGTGACCAACAAAACATATCTTATGATATATGGGGTTCAACGATGGTATTAAATCCCTGGTAATCGTTTTCACTATATTATGAGAGTGGACTGTAGTATTATGGATACGACTAAAGATTGGAATGGATTATGTTGGACATAAGTTAGTATTGTTTAAGGATAGATGTTTTTTTTCGATATCATTGATGGGATCTTATAGTAATATAGCTTTAGAAAAAGGACAACCTGCAGGACGGGCGACAGCCCATGGCGTCGGACAAGGCCGTGGGAATCGAACCCACAACCGAAGTGAGACTGGCCTTTATCACCTACCACTGCCCTACACGAAGTCCCTGTTTAGTAGAAGCTAGTTTTAATCAGTATGATATATGAAGTATAAGTCCATTTTAGAAACCATATATGATTAATCTCACTATAGAATGACTTATGTATATTTAATAACTTTTGTTAACCTTTTGTTTGAGACAGATGGAATGACTTTTATTTTATCACATGATCTGCTAACACTTCACGAATAACAAATTCAACTTCATTTATTTAAGAGATGAAGTGGAAATTGTTCAAGGCACGAACAACAGCGATATTGTACCAAAATAAAGTGAGTATTTATTCTAATTCAAATTCTTCAACTTTAGGGAAATGATCTTGAAAACCAAAAATGTTGTCCTAGTGCTCTTATATCTGATTAATCGGATGGTACCTTAGATCGTCACAAATTTATGGATTTGTGATTGTTGGCTTTTCCATAGCCATGTTCTCTACCACTCTCCATCAGAACATGATGGTTAGATTTTTCTTCCATATCCATATTTTCACTTATGTGGAAACCCAGTGATTAGTTTATTTGGGTAACTGTTACATTTCATACTTTCATTTTTAAAGATTGGTTTTGGTATTCCTTTTTACGATGTGGGTTTCTATTAAAGAAACTTTCAAATAGTAAACCATTTATAACCCCGACGAATTTCGAGGGCGAAATTCCTTTTAAGGGGGGTAGAATGTAACAGCCCGATATTTTATGAAAATCATTCTTTTTAATTTTATTAATGTCTTGTGTTGTACGCTACACCAAAAGGAGGTTGCACAACACACATCCTTGACTTGCCTTGCATTACACGCAATCGCGACCTTCCTCGATAGCGTGTGTAGTACGCAATACCGAGTTTCACTAAACAACGATATGCTATTAAAATATTATTATAACTAGCCGTTATGAATAGTAATAACCACCTTTTAAAATTTTAGAAATTTTAGCTCTCAAAATGGACTTCATTTTTGGATTCGGAGTATCGAATTTAGCCTAAGGTGAAATTTTGGTACTTTTCGGATAACTTTCATATTCTGATGAATAGTGAAAATTACTAAATTATAATTAAAAACAAATTTTTTAATCAAAATAATTAATAGTGATAAATTATTAATTTGAGTGGTTTTAAAGTATATTTAGAATATATTTTTACAATTTAATACAATATTGGTCATTGAATGTAATTTCACATTTAAACCAGACATAAACAAGTGTCAATCTTTTGATAGATATTGTTTCTTAAAAACACGCTATTTGTTTTAACATCGGGATTTAATTATAAAATTAATTAATGCAACTTCTATGTCATGAATTTGGTAAAATAGACTTCATTTTTGAATTCGGAATATGAAGTATAGCTTAGGATTTAATTTTGGCATTGTTCTGAAAAACATCAATTTTTGATGAATAGTGAAACTACTAAGTGGTAGTTAAAAAACTGAATTTTTCATAAAACTTAATCTTACCGCTTCTGTGAATGGAATTTCAAAAATCTGAGATACACGGTTGATGTCAGTAAGTAAAATGTGGTTCAATGAGATGAAAATAATTTTTGGTGAATAGTAACTTTTTACTTTTATTTACCACGGTTAAAAGTAAATAGGGTAATTAAGGGTAAAAATGATATTAATATTACCATAACACATGTCCTAATCCTATTGGACAAGTGTATCTCGACCAAAAACAACCTTAAGTGTAAAATATTATCATTTAGGCCCACTTGGATTAGATTAGGACATTTATTATTAATTTATTTAAAGAAGGGTTAAAATATTTAAAATCAAAGTTTAATAAGTAAATAATTTTTAATATGGGGTTATACATAAGATAAATTAGACTATAAATATTAATTAGAAAGATAAAAATATTTCATACATAATGGTTCTTTATTTGTAATTTTTAGACATTAAATAATTTAATTTATTTATGACACAATGATGATGCATTAATTATCTTATTGATGAAATATTGACATAATTGATGTTATAAACACCAAAATAAATGTAATTTTAGACTTTTTATGAATTCCACTAATTTTATAGGTTACTATGATATATTTTTGTTGATTTAATCAACTTGGTTCGAATATATAATTCTGTTATGACTTTCACAAAAATCATATATCAAATAGTGTCAAAATTGACACAAAATAGTTTTTAAATCAAATATTTTATTACTAATTGCTATTTTATTCCTAAAAATCTAAGGTTCAGCCAAATGACTTAGATAAGGATATATATATTAATAATAAACAATTTGGGGTTCTTTTGGCATGTTATAGTAAGTTTATTAACCATATAGTGAAAGAAAAACAAAAAGACATGGTAAAAGTTAAATTATTTAACTTAGAGTTAAATCTAGTTAATAAGGTTAAAATAATACCCTAAACTTTTCTAAATCCTATTGGTTGATAGGATTTAGAACCATCCCCACTTTATATTCTAAATAAGACCCTTTGGAACAATTATAAACCTATTTTTACTTTAATATAAAATAATATTTTGAGATATTCCTAAGGTGCCCCTCTCCTCCCTTATAAAAGGGCACCTCCTCCCCCTCCTCCTCACACCAATTGGAGCACTCAAGCTCGGCCAACCCCTGCCAAAATCCCTTCTCCACTTCCCTAGGATAATCCTAGAGGTCCTGGTCTTCTTCAAATACCAATCTTAGTTCCCTAAGTGAAGGATTCAAAGAGGCGTTTCAAAGAAGAGGTAATATCCATTACCGATCTTTTCAATTTCTTTTTTCTTCAACTTCTTCTTATTTTGTTGTTTCATGATAAAGTAATAACATCAGTATTAATTACATACTGATATGTTATTATAAATATGAAACAACTCTAATTAACCTTCTATCCACCCTACGGAAAAAGGAAATCATCGCGCGTGCGTACGTACGGAATACCGTCTCCACGCCGTGGTGTAATCTATTTTCCGCCACCACCTTAATTGGATGGGTATAATGGTTTAATGAGTAACTATATATGATTATTATAAATTGATATTGATACTGAAATAGTATACATACACTTCAACACAATTCCACGACCATGGGAACGATATCATCGCTCGTGCGTACGTACGGACTACCGTCTCCACGACGCGATGAGATTCATTCTCAATGATTAACCATTCATGAATGATTATAAAGTATATATAATAAGTTATAATGAAATATATGACATAATAATGATACTGGAATTATTTATATTTATATGTATGTCATCTACTTAATTCCATTCAATTCAATAAGGAAATGAAAACAGCGTTCATGCGTACGTACGGACTACCGTCTCCATGAACGGTGTATTTATTTCCATTTACTGATTTATTATATATTTATATTCTGAATATATATATATAAATCATGTTTTATATTCTGGAATTAAGTAATCATGATCTAAGAAATCATATGAATAATTACAAGTTAAAAACACGAACGACAAATGAAACAATTTTACCCAAAACGCTCTTTAACATGGAATTTACAAAAGAACGGGTAATATAATGTCATAAGTGAACCATATATGATATCATAACAATGAATATGATTCTTTAATAAGTCAATGACATTATTTAAATCATTATACAGGAGGTTCGGACACTTACGAAGAAAATCGGACCTAAGGTAAGGGGAAATATCACAATCTCATTTTTATCCGAGATTGTTTATACATTGGCATTTACTGGGGTGTATTTTATCATCCACATCCATGTTTCCTCAATATGTAATATTATTTCCATCCACCTACAATTGTTTAAATCCAATTTTACCCTTCGGTGAATTTTTAGTAAAGGATATGAAAGGAATCTTTTGTCGTTTTTCGTATGAGGTACTTTTTGACTTTTCTGACAAAAGTACGAAAAGAATGTTTTTTTAAATTATACGGAATGAATGGATTTTTAAAACATTATTTCCAAGAAGCATCCTTTACAAGTTTTCAAGTTTATTTTTAATCAACTTCTTTTATTTAAAAGTCGTATGACATGTTATGAAAGGAAAAATGTTTTTGAAAAAGAAAGGATATTTTCCTCAAGAATGGAGTTCAAGTGTTTTATCAAAATTATTTTCCATCTAAGATAATAAAGGGTTCTATTTTTATCCCTACTATTACATTGATTTGATCATGTTGTTATGGAATTATTTTTATGAATTACTTTATCTTATATGAATTGATTTATGATGTCATGATGTTTAAGATTCCCATTTGTATTACATGGGTTATGCAATGATGTAAGGTTTATGATTTTGTGGTACACATAAGAATGGTATCATTATGAGATGGGTGGGACCTATATCTCCCTCCAATGAATTGGGTAAAGATTTCATATCTCATGAGATAGACATGACTGAAATGGTAGGTTATACCGGTTCAGTGAAACAGGACTGAAACGAGGGTGACTCGATTCAGAAAGGGACTTTGTCCACTAAGATAGTATTGGCAATGAGTCATGACTTACAAGAAATGATTCTCTATGATTATGTGTATGCCACAAAGTTTCATGTTTTAAGTTATTCTTATTGGGATTTCATTTCACTACTATGATTTATCCTATGATATGTGATTATGCTCTCTTTTGCCGGTTAAGATTTCCAAAAGTTATGTTCTTATGAATATGATGTGATTGATTTTTTCTTTTGCTTACCCTTACTGAGCATTTGCGCTCACCATTTTATGTTTTCTTTTCCCCAGGATATAAAGAAAGGTTTTAAAAAAAAGGGAAGATCTTTATGGGAGATATTGAAGATCTTTCACCACGATTAGAGGATTACGTTCCGAGTTTCCAAAGACACTAAACTATTACGATCCTTGTGTGTGTGTTTTTGTTATGTACTAAGTATTACGCAAAAGTAATGTAATGTCCATGTATGTCAAGCTTCGGGTCTCTACAATGTCTTCATGGTTAAATCTCCTTTGAGAATAGTGGGACCATTCCATGTTTTATGGGGATGGATCGCCACTCACTTCAAGACTTATAATGTATAGAATGGAGTACGAATTCTTGGAAGTTCTTTCAGGCCATCAATGCAAGAATTATCTGGAGTTTCTACATCATATCTTAATGTCTATGAAATGAATGTGAGGCTGAGAATGTTTAAGGAATTCAAATTATTTCCCTATGGAAATCCGCTAACTGGGCGGTTTGTTGATGGTGGAACATCCCACTTGAATTTGAGTGCATACGTGATATCTTGTAGAGATGGTGTTCTAGTTGCCAGGATTGACAGAGAAATTATATGTGAGGATTATGCTTAATATATTTTCACATTAATTCAACTGTATGCAACAGATTTCTATATCTCCCCCAGTACTTGTCAGGTTAGAGAAACATCTGATTGTTGCTTGGCAACTGTGGATGCTGACATCAAGGGAGAAGACTGAGGCGGTATTTGATCTACCAGTTGAAAAAGAGGCACATAACTTGACTACATGTTATATCGAGCACTGGATAGCA
Source organism: Viscum album (assembly GCA_963277665.1). NCBI lineage: Eukaryota > Viridiplantae > Streptophyta > Magnoliopsida > Santalales > Viscaceae > Viscum > Viscum album. The sequence continues at coordinate 1,003,139,112 of OY728135.1, forward strand.
TCATACCCTAGAGGGGTGCTGAATCACCCAGTTTATTAGGTGGGGGAAAAGAAGAGGACTGTAGCGAAAGAAACCATACCTCATGATGGTGATGCTTCCCCACCGGAAGCGGATTCACCAGATTCCTCCTCTAGGACTGATTCACCGGATTCCCATGATGGGGATTATGAGGCTCAACAAGTGTCAAAGCGGCCTCGTGCCTGATATAATCCTCCAGTCAGAATCAAAAGACCTACTCCATCAACTCCTAGTGAGTTACTTAATTCGGGTACATTAATCACTACTACTTTATAAAGCAATAATTCTCATTTTCATATTCTCTATCTGTAGTTGAAGGAGTTGGGAAGAAATTGAAGTCAATGATTGTAGGACCATGCTCGCAGCATTCATATCTAAGTCCCAAGGTTGTCCAGACATGGCAGAGTTTATACTGTGGTACTGAGACTGCCTGGATGGATTTGTGTGAGGGCCTACAACTTCCTGGAATGGGGAATCTTCAGGATTCTACAGATATCCAATACTGGGATAACCCCAATGAAGTGCGGGCTTACATCAGAGAGCTGTAAATGCTAATATATTATACTGATGAGTCCATTCTTGTCACCAGGCGGGTGAAGGAAATGATTGATCATGGCACCGCTGAGGGGACTGATGAGGAGTGGCGCGATTACGTCTCTCTTGAAGATGTATGTTTTCTTTCCTTATTTTCTTTTCAACTTGATTCCAGTCAAAGATTTGTTACTTAAGGACGTTATTTTCTTCATCTTTCAGCATTCAAAAAAAGGAACTACTGAGGTTCCTTAGCCACAATATAGCCCTAGTGGTACTGCCATTGGGGCTTCTGATGAATCTCCTCGCGAACCGGGCGAGATATCTCCAGGGGAGCAGGCCATGAATGATGACTTGGACATGGCCTTTAATTCTCCAATTCAAGTGCCAATAATGGAGACTATTGACACTCACAAAAATCCAAAAGGACAAAGGCGGTGAAGGAGTAATTCCACCACTAAACACCTTATCAGCAGTGGTAAGTCCTTCGGATAATCATGAATTTTAAACCATGAAAAGGATTGATAACTTTAATTGGGATTGCAGGGGCTTCTTAATTTTCCCCTCTGAGGGAAAGGAATGATCTTCCTTTAAGGAACACGAAGGGTACTGTGTAACAAACTCAAATTCAGGCTGACTTAGATGCTTCTGAAAAAGATCCAACATCTATTCCCAGTACTGCTTCAGCTGCTGCTATAAGTAGAGAAGAACCTTCCCCAGAATCATCGGCGGCTGTGGAAACTGAATATGCTATCCATTCTGAAGAAGTTGTCCAGGGTCAGGGGCCGTAGAATGAGGGTCGCCAAGAGGACACATCAAATGCTCCCACTGGTGAGACTAACTAGGATTCTGAAATATCATTGGATGAAATGATGAATCGTGTCATGACTTTCGAAGAATTTTATGATCATGCTAAGTTATCATGTGATTTAGAAGACCTTGGGTGTGAGTTTTATCCTTCATATAGTAAATTTTCTTATAATTTACACTTCTAATCATGACTGAAAATAATTTGCAGGTCCATCCATAGAAGCTGCGGAACTGCCTATTCCTGAAGAGGGTGTGGACATTAATGTCAACCCTACCATTGCAGAAACATTAGCTCATGTGGAGCTAAACCCAGTAAACCATCCTGAGACCCATCTTGAAGATCCTATTGAAACTGGGAATGATGGGGAGGAGTTTTCTCATGATTCTGGTCTACTGTTAGGTAATGATTGTACTGAGCTTTCAATATAGACAACCAAACTAACCTTACTTTTAATTGATCAAACAGGGCTATCAACTTCAATGGCTAGAACTGGAGGTGATGCTCAACCTCTGCCCAAACAGTAGTAGAAGGTGAAGAAACCAAGGTCAGGGGTAAGGAATAGAACATGGAACTTCTTTAAGTGCATTAATCCTAGATTACATGCCCCCCTATGATGATGATGTTGAATCAGAACCAGAGGTGCTTAAGGCGCTCAGCTTTTCAAGATGCAAGGCATGGAACAACATATGGAAAATCATATCTGAGGTGCCTTTAGAAGAGCTATCATCGAAGATCCCTCGATTTTCATCCCAATTCATCATGCTAGGACTTGGAGGTTTTGGATACTAAGAGATCCATACCACGGTGAAACAAGTCATCTTGAGGAGGGAGATGGAGAAAAAGTATCGTGAAGATCTGAACAGGGTGAAACTGTCAGTCAACATCGGTGAATTTGAGGTTGCGGTATCCCGAGATGAGGCTGACTATGTTGCTAAGATGAAGGAGCTAAAGCATAAGATCAAAGAAAAAGTCATCCAGTAGGTGCAGCTCCAGCAATAGTTAGATTTTGTTATTGGGGAACATGACTAGCTCAATAATTCATTGTAGGGAGCTAAATGAATGGTATTAAAGCCATTACAGATGCCAAGAAGACACTCCATCAAGATGAGAATATTGTAGCTAGTCGAGTGCACGAGCTTCAAGGAGCTGCTGATGAAGCTCGGGATGCTATACATCAAGTGAAGATTTATGTTGAATGTCTTTTGTAATTTTTTGAAAAAGGGAAGAGGCTCCAATCTGTGGATGTCCCTGTAATTCTTGTGCATCAATGGAGAGTACTTTTATCTTCAATCATTTATTCTTGTATTCTTTTGCTACCTGCTTTAAATTTTACCTAAGCCAATGGGCCTAGTAAGCAAAGTTTGAATTTTTTTACTAGGATTAATGTAAATAACCCTACAAAATTTGAATCTTTTAATTGCTCAATATTACCTAAATCAAACAAAATGTATGTTTTGTGAGCCAGAACATTAATTTTATTCAGAGTTCCTTTGTCTTTTGTGGGAAGTTTAAAGTCATGTACATCAGACATAAAGAGGCTAATTTTTAAGGTTGAAATAGCTTTGACCGAAATGGATTAAAATTGACTCAATTCCCTTACAATTTATCTGAAAACATATTACCATACTCAATTATGAGGGAAAACATGTAAACTATGACATAAGAATATTGGAATCTGAGGAATGATATGAAAAAGAGCTAAAAGGAATTTGAAGAAGTAGTTACCAAGAATGAAGTTACCATTATTTAACAAACCCGTTAGGGGGTTGAATTATGAAGGGCCACCTAAGTGCATTGGCTGCATATTCAAATAAATAGCATCTTTTGGCTGACAGGTCCATTATGTAGACTACTTATGTCAGGCCACCTATGGGAACGTGCTGCATAGTCAGGAAAAAGAACTCTCAGAAATTTACTTTTCTAGTGATAAAATGCCTGTGAAAGTTTATGGAGATTCAAATATTCCAACGTATAGATTTTGCTGTATGGAAAGAGGTACTTGAATATGGAGAAGATATTTCCGAACAATATTATCAAAGAATTGGATGGATATCACTCCTACTACGGTCTAACCCAAATGTAGGAAAGGAGAATATAAACCATGGATTTGAATACTTTCAGATCATGAAAAAGGAAATGGCACAAATATGTTAAGGATGACTATTTTTGCAGATCCCTACATATTATCATTAAGAAAAATAAGGACAAAATAGGTTTTCCTCCCAATAATGAAGTTAACACTATTTAACAAACCCGTTAGGAGGTTGTATTATGCAGGTCCACCTAAGGTCATTGACTGCATAGTCAAATAATAGTATCTTTTGGCTAACAGTTCCATTATGTAGATTGCTTATGCAAGGCCGCCTAAAGGCACGTACTGCATGGTAAGGCAAAAGAACACTTAGAATTTCAATCATTTTGTGATTAGAAGTTATGAGAAGGGTTATAAAGATCCGAAAATATTTAAGGTTAGGATTATGACACATAAAGATGGGTATTATCCAACATATGCAGAAATACACAGATCAATGCTAACCATAATCATGTTTTGTTGGGACCTGAATTAAAATGTTGGACTTCACTACGTATCCCATAAGGATGGGAATAAATCCATACGTAGTTCTTGAACTATAGTTTATTATCATGTGGGAAATTGGAGATCTTAGTTTAGGGTCATAGAGTTTGGACCATTATAAGAAATATACAATGTGTGTTTTCATGGGTACTTTTCAGCCATGGGATTGAAAGATGAATTTCAAGTTAGGCCCAAAAGACTTGGGGGTGGATTCGAGGGACACACGAACCTTCCTACATATCCTATAAGGATGGAAATCAAGTCCACGTAGTTCTAGAACTACCCTTTGTAAAAATTGGGTTCGTACATGTGAAGGGTGAAAGCGGACTTTAGTGAAATGATGGTTTAACCCAAGATAAAAGGTTCAGGTATTCCCATGTGTGCACGTAGTCTTTGAAATGAAACATGATTAAAAATAAATGTAAATAATGATTCCCTCTCAGGTGAGGGCATCAAAAAATATTGTAGTTTATTGTCATACTGGATAAAAGTGTTGTATAGTTTAACATCGTATAGAAAGGAGAAAATTGAACCAATGTAAAGATATTGATTCTAGGGGTGGTTTCATGAATCAACATCGTATGAGATGGAGGTGAATCGATGAGAAGAGATTGGTTTTGGGCTTAAACCTTGGGAGGTTGCCTACGTACCCAGCCTAGAAGGAAAGGATCAAAGTCCGCATAGATCAATTAAAGATAGAATTAGTGATCAAGTTTTCCTTGGGGACAACGAACTAAAAAATAGTGTTGGGACTTACACATGGTTAGTAGCCCAGAGAGAGTGTTATGGTTGAAGTTTCCACTATGCTCACGTGATTCATACTCGAAGTGAGAAACAAGAGGTAGCAATAACCCTAATGATGCACATTTTAATGTCATGTAGGACATATAAAGGGACTATGCAGTTTTAAGGTCTTGCAGTTAGTTCTATTGGTGCTACACCATTTAATGTCATGTAGCAGGGACAAAGTATAGTTTAATGTCATGTAAGACGTATTAAAGGACATTATGTACATTTTAGCACCATGTAGTTAGGACGATGGGGACAATACAGTTTAATGTCTTGTTGGACAAAAAAAGGACTGTGCAGTTTAATGTCATGCAGTGAGGACAAAAGAGTACACCATTTAACGTCTTGTTGGATGTATTAGAGACATTCTTCACAATTTAACGTCATGTTGGACGAAAAAGGGACGAAACAGTTTAGCGTCATGTTGGATGTAAGTGCCAATAATTTAAGGTCGTATACATGGACCATTTTTTATGTACATTAATGTCTTGTTAGATGTAAGGGACTTCTATATAGTTTAACATCATATAGCAAGGACGATGAACGGGGACACAGTTTAATGTCTTGTTGGACAAAGGTGAGAATAGTTTAAGGTCATATTCATTGACCATAGATGGTGCAGTTTAACATCATGATGGATGTAAGGGATGTTCAAATAGTTTAAGGTCGTATTCATGGACCGTTGGTTATGTATTTTGTGTTCATATAAAATATTTCTTCAGAAAACTAGCATTGGTTGGAGTAGTGATGAGTACTCCATCCATTGAGATTAAAGAATACGCTCCGTTGGAGTAGACCTTATGTATTGAGTAAGGTCCTTCCCATTTTGGCTCATTCATTAGAGGTTTCTTTCCTGGTATCATTGGATTTCTGAGAACTAATACCAATTCGTCCTGACTGAATGAACAAAGACAAACATTTTTTTTTAACGCTAGTGTTATTCGATTCTGATAGACTTCCAAGTGGTGCAGTGTGCACAAGCTTTTCTCATCTAACCATTCCAATTCATTCAATCGCTTTTGATATTGTTCATCTGTATATGACTAATCACAAATGGCTACTCTGAGCAAGGGTAGTTGAACTTCAATGGGCAAGATGGCTTCCGTTCCACATACTAGTGAATATGTAGTTGACCGCGTGGCAGTGCGGGTGGTGGTCCGATAAGCCCATAAAGCATGAAAGAGTTTATCAGGCCATGAATTTTTATCTTTATCCACCATATTTTGAAGTATATTTGAAAGAGTCTTATTGAAGGATTCTATCTGTCCATTGGCCACTTCCTGATACAGAGATGAATGGTTGGATTTGATGTTGTATTATTGATACAACTTCTTCACCTCGGATGAACAGATGTTGGTGCCATTGTCCGTCAATATGGTATGAGGGACACCAAATCTGGTAATAATGTAAGACTTTATGAAGCTAACAATTCATTTATAACTTACTTCCTTAGGAGGTATTGCCTCTTCCCATTTGGAAAAGAAATCAGTAGTTGTAAGAATATACTTAAACCGCTTGGCCGTTGCTGAAGGGTAAGGTCCCACCACATCCATTTCCCATGTGGAAAATGGGCACGAGTATTTAGTTGTATGAACCAACTCTTGAGGTTGATGAATGAAATTGTAATGTACTTGGAATGAATGACATTTCATTGTGAAATCAACATAATCTTTTTTCATTGAGGGCCAAAAGTATCCAAGCCTTCGAATCTGATCAGACCGTCTATGTCCAGACTGGTGGTCACCACAGACTTCTGCATGCACTTCTTTCATGACATCCATTGTCTCTTCAACATCAATGCATCTGAAGAGAACTCCATCAAAACCACGTTTGTATAGAATTTTATCTAAGTGATCTGGGCTATCATAAAGAGTAAAATTGACAACACATCGCCAGATTTGTTCTTTCTCGGCTCTATCAAGGGGAAGTGTTCCATTTTGAAGGTATTCCCTGATAAGTGACATCCATCCTGTAGTATGACCATATTGTTCAGGAATGGGACTAATTTCATTAATTTCCTCTGTTCTGATTCGAATATAAGGTGAAATTGTATGACGGTGGGCAATACTGATGGCTGTCTCATCTCGATTTGGATCTACCAGAGCTGTGTCTATATTAGCCAGCGCATCAGCTTGAGCATTTTTTGATCATGGGACATAAAAAAATGTCAGTTCTGAAGGGAATTCCTCCATTAACTCTCTGACGTAGTCATATAAAGGGATTAGTTCTTCTTTTTTTATTGCATAATCCCCATTGAATTGTTTGATTAACAAGTCTGAATCACCTTGCACCTTTAAGTGATTCACTTGTGTTTGAAGTGCCAACTCCAAGCCTGCAATGAGAGCTTGGTATTCTACTTTATTATTGGTACCACCTTCCCACAACAAGAAGGAATAAGGTAACACTTCATTTTCTGGATAAATGAGCACAATTCCTAATCCAATTTTGTTGAATTTAGGATTTTCCATTTTCCTCCATGTTGGACTTCTGGAAGCACCATAAAAATACGTTTCCCATTCCTGAGGACTTTCTTGAATAGAGAAGACTCCATCATCAGGGAGTTCAATATCTGACTATGTGTCTTCCGCTGAAGGGTGTGTTGAGTCAATAAGGTTTTCCTTATGACTTTTCCATTCCTTCTTGTTTTGAAAATCACAAACACCTTATCTTTAAGGAAAATCGCTTTTGTAAGGAAAATTGCTTTTATAAGGAAAAATGTTTTCTTAAGGAAAAACGCTTTTATAAGAAAAATTTATCCTTATCATATTTTCATTAATATTTTTCTTAAGTATGAAATTCGGATTCACTTTCTCGGAATCATTAAAACTGATAAAAAGCATTCTGTTTTAGGGTTCGGATTCTGGACAAGAACTATAAGGAAGTTTCACTCCGAATTCCGGTTATGAATTCTGACTAAGTTCTATTCCAGATTCAGGATACGAATTCTGAAGAAAAATTCCCATTACGAATTCTGAAGAAGAATTCTCATTACGAATTCTAATGAAGAAATCCCATTTCGAATTCTCATTACGAATTCTGAAGAAGAATTCTCATTACGAATTCCAATGAAGAATTCTCATTACGAATTCTAATGAAGAAATCTCATTCCGAATTCTCATTACGAATTCTGATGACGATTTCTCATTACGATTTCTGATGAAGAATTCCTATTCCGAATTCCTATTCCGAATTCTCATTCCGAATTCACTCATTAAACAGAATCTGGATATCATTGTTTTATACACTCTGAATTTGTTCACTCCGAACTTTCACTCCGAAATTTCTATTCCGAACCTTTATGTTAGGTTTTAAAACGATGTCGTACTTTCTGTTACACTTACTTTGTTATAAAACGATGTCGTCCATTTTGTTATAAACTAACCGTTGTCTAAGTGACACGTGTACAGGTCCCTCCGAACTTTAAGGAAAATATGACCGTTGGAGAAGGAGCCGACCTCACCTATAAATAGGAGCTCATTTGAAAAAGCTCAAAACGGATGGATGAACATTTGAACTTTGTGCATACATGCTGTTGAAGTGATTTCTAGAGAGAGAGTCTCTTATTAACTCTCAAAGCTTCGTGCGACTCCGAATGTTGGTGATTACATTCGAGGGCTTCCGGGGATAGGAAGACAGAGGTGCCGACTACCTTAAAGATCGAGGGCTTTCTTGCTGAGAAAGACAGAGGTGCCGACTACCTTAAAGATCGAGGGCTTTCTTGTCGAGAAAGACAGAGGTTGCCAACTACCTTGAAGTTGAGGGCTTGCGGGGATAGCAAGACAGATACACCGATCTTCGTATCGAGGGCTTACCCTGGTGTGGGTAAGACAGACTTGCTTGAAAGTATAAATCAAGGGACCTTTATCCAAGGTTGTTGGATACCCTTCTCTTTGGGTTAAAAGACTATCATCTTGTTACTAGTAGTTCTTCTACTTGTACTTGTTTTATTCCGCTGCATTTTGTATCTTAAGGAAAGTATAATTTTCTTATACTTCCCTACTTACTTTGATTAGTTTAGATTCTATACGCTTTAAGGTAGAATCTCATATTGTAACTTTTGTTAAGTTTCAATTTCCGGAACCATATTTCCGGAACCTTCTTTTGGAATCTCTTTCCAAGTTTAGTCCGGTGTTAGAGGTGTTGTGAATCAACTTAGTTTAACTTTGTTAAACTTAGTTCTTTCCTTTTCTTAAGGAAACTCTAGTTATTCATAACTAACTTTAAAGGTTCCAAAGGAATTTTTAAAGTATACAATTCACCCCCCCTCTTGTATATTGAGCATCTCATATTATATTTCGATCCTACAATTGGTATCAGAGGTTGGAAACCTCTTACTCTATACCATTCTTACAATTGGTATCAGAGCCAAGGTTACTGAAATACTTGTACTCACGTTCAAGTTTTTCTTGCTCACTTTTCAATTCCGAACTTTTTCATTCCAGATTATCCATTCCGAACTTTTCCTATTCCGAACTTTTTAATTCCGAATTTTTGTTATTAACAAGTTTGTCTCCAAGTTATTTTCAAGTATGGCAGGAATGAATGTTGGTTCGATAGACAATTTGAATCCTACAAGGCCACCAATATTTGATGGTAATGATTATGAATACTGGAGAGATCGTATGAAGACGTTTGTTATCAATACTGGAGTAGATAACTTTGTCATGCTTACTAGTGATTACAAAATTCCTGACAAGGAAGTCAGAACCTTTACTAACCAGGAGAAGCAAGAATATCAACTCAACTACAAGGTACGCAACACTTTATTATGTTCAATGACCAGAAATATATATAGCCAAATTTCTTCTTGTGAAGCAGCTAATTGTATATGGAAGAAGTTAGAGGTTACTCATTTTGGGACTTCTAAAGTGATTGAGACTAGGAGAGCTATGCTTAGAGCTGAATATCATGGCTTTAATTTTCCTTATGGAGAACCTATCTGTAAAGTACAACAAAGATTTATGACAATCGTCAATAGTCTACAGTCTATGGGAGAGAAAGGTTTAGATGATGAAGCTCTTGTGGACAAGATAATTGACATTATGCCCAATGAGTGGGAATCCAAGAGAACAGCTATAGATGAGAACAGGAAGGTTACTCAAATAACTCTTGATGAATTATTTGGAACTCTTCTACAACATGAGACCAGAATGAAGAGAGATGCTGACAACATCAAGAAGAAGAATGGAAATGGTACTGTTGCTTTTACTACAACTTCGAATCAGATGAAAGCTAAGACTCCTGAGAGAGTAACCAGATCCAAATCGAAGAAAGTCATTTTCCAATCCGAATCTAGTGAAAGTGAAGTTTCAGAAAATGAATTAGCCAATCTTGCTCGAAGGATGAACAAGATAGCTGGACAAAGAAACTTTCAATCCAAGTATAAGAAGAAGGATAGGAAAGATAAGAAAGATGGAGAAGTTACTTGTTATGAATGTAAGAGAGCAGGACATATTAGACCAGATTGCCCTATGCTCAGAAAGAAAGAAAGAAAGGAAAGGCATTCAGACAGGAACAGGAAGAAATATTACAAAGCTAAAGCTAAGAAAGTTTTGAAAGCTAATGACACCTGGAGTGCCAGTGGTGGTGACTCTTCAGATGAATCTTCTGAATATGAATCTTCAGGACAGAAGAATCTTGGTCTTATATCCAGATTACCTATTGATAATCATTGTCTTATGGCTAAGGTACGAAATGCTGAATCATTGACCAATGTTTCTTTAAATCCTAATGATAGTAAGTATTATAACTCTTCTGATGAAGAATCAACTTCTGATGAGGAAAATACTTTACCTACTTTTGAAGAAGTCTCTAGATTTGCTGAACTTCTTGAGATTGAGAATTCCAAACTCAACAAGAAACTTGATAAGGCAAATTCTAGGAATTCTATTCTTACTAAAGAGATATCAGATCTTTCTAAAGATCTTGATAAGAAAAATGCGGATTTTGAAAGTATTTCAAAAAATCTTGAGGAAGTAAGTTCTGAGAAGAATAAACTTTCTAAAGAGTTAGAAAAAGTAATTTCTAATAAAAATGTTTTCGAGCCTAAATCTAGTTCCAAAACTAATGATTTTGAAGATAAAAACTTGTTTGTAAAACTCAAGTCCGAAATTTTTTCCTTAAAGAAGTGCTTATCAAACTTTACCCATGGTAAGGAAAATTTTGATAAGATGTATTCTCAAATACGACCTTTAAGAAATAAATCCGGATTTGGTTATACCCATGCAAAACCTGTTTTCAGCAACAATTATTTTGTTCCTCAAAGTGCCCCATTTTGTACTAAGTGTCAATGTGGTGGTCACTGGGCAAGAAATTGTTCCTTAAACAAAACCCAATCCTTAGGTTTTCATAAAGCTTTTTTTTCCAAGAAAATGTGGGTACCTAAGATTTTATTGTCTAGAAATCTCGGATCCAAGCAAGTTTGGATTCCGAAAGTCTAACTTTGTTCTTAATTTCAGGAAAATAAAGAAAGTTCCAGCAACAATGTTTGGTACATGGATAGTGGATGTTCCCGGCACATGACTGGTAACAAAAGCTTCTTTGAAAAAATTATCAAGACGAAAGGAGGAAAGGTAACTTTCGGAGACAATGCTAAGGGAGAGATTGTTGGTTTTGGTAATATTGTTCTTTTAGGTAAAACTTTGATTTCAAATGTTCTTTTTGTTAAAGGTCTTAAGCACAACCTCATTAGCATAAGTCAGTTATGTGATGAAGGTTACCTTGTGAATTTTAGGAATGATAAATGCTTAGTTCACAATTCCAAGGAAGAATTTATTCTCTCAGCCAACAGGCAAGAGAATGTTTACACCTTAAACTTAGAAGACCTAAGAAGCCAAGATTTACCTTGCCTAAGTGCAATGGAAGATCATTCTTGGTTATGGCATAGAAGACTAGGACACTGTAATCTTAGAAACCTATGTAAACTCTCTAAGAAGAAACTAGTTAAGGATCTACCGGAGCTTAGATTTGATTCTTCTAAAGTTTGTGATCCTTGTCAATATGGCAAGCAACATAAATCTAGTTTTAAGTCAATCGGTGAAGTCTCAACAACCGATGCATTACAGTTGGTGCACATGGATCTTTTTGGTCCTACACAAACTGGAAGCATTGGAGGCAAATACTATGTGTTTGTTCTAGTTGATGATTACACTAGATTTACTTGGGTCTATTTTCTAGCAAGGAAATCTGAAGCTTTTTCTTATTTCAAAAGTTTTAGAGCTCAAGTTAAAAATGAGAAAAACCTTCCATTGAAAACTATTCATAGTGATCATGGAGGAGAATTTCAAAATTCTGATTTTGAAACTTTTTGTAGTAAGAAAGGTATTACTCACAACTTTTCAGCACCTAGAACTCCTCAACAGAATGGTGTAGTTGAAAGAAGAAATCGAATTCTTCAAGAAATAACTAGAACCATGTTGAGTGAATATTCTATTGCTAGACATTTCTGGGCTGAAGCTGTAAGTACTGCTTGTTATACTATAAATCGAGTTTTGATTAGACCTTTTCTTAATAAAACTCCTTATGAGTTATGGAATGGTAGAAAACCAAGGCTTTCCTACTTCAAGGTTTTTGGTTGCAAAGTATTCATTTTGAATACTAAAGATAACTTACATAAATTCGCACCAAAATCAGACGAAGGAATTTTCTTAGGATATTCCACAACCTCTAAGGCTTATAGAGTTTTTAATAAAAATACTTGTACTGTTGAGGAAACAGTACATGTGAAATTTGATGAGTCAGATCCTTTTGTTTTTAAAACTTCCCAACTTACATCTTCAGATGTGTTTTCAAAAACTGATTGTCAACCTTTGTTAGAAGAACCTTCTGATAAGGAAATTGTTCTAGAAGATACTTCTGAAACATTTACCCCAGAAGACTTTCTACCTTATGTTGATGAACAGGTTTTACAAAACTCAAATCAGATGTTTCTTAAGAATCATCCCAGTGATAGTATCATTGGTGATGTAAATCAACCTGTAAGGACTAGAAGTTCCTTAAGAAATGAAGTAGAACATCTAGCATTTCTTTCCCAACTAGAACCTAAAAGCACTGATGAAGCTTTAGGTGATGATGATTGGATCAAAGCAATGCAAGATGAGCTAAATGAATTCGAAAGGAATAAAGTCTGGACCTTGGTTGAAAGACCTAAGGAAACTTCTGTTATTGGAGTAAAATGGGTCTTCAGAAACAAATGTGATGAAAATGGAGTCATTGTTAGAAATAAAGCTAGACTTGTTGCTAAAGGCTATAATCAGCAAGAAGGAATAGACTATGAAGAAACCTATGCTCCAGTAGCTAGACTTGAATCTATCCGTATTCTACTTGCCTTTGCAGCATTCTTTAATTTCAAACTATTTCAAATGGATGTGAAATGTTCTTTTCTTAACGGTTATGTTCAAGAGGAAGTTTTTGTTGAACAACCTCCTGGCTTTGAAGATACAAAACATCCTGATCATGTTTTTAGACTTACCAAAGCTTTGTATGGCCTTAAACAAGCCCCAAGAGCATGGTATGATAGACTCACTGGATTTTTGCTTCAAAATAACTATGTTAAGGGAAATGCAGATCCAACCCTTTTTATAAAGAAAGATAAGAAAAATGTTTTGATTGTTCAAATTTATGTTGATGACATTATATTTGGTTCAACTCAGCAATCTTTGACTGATTCTTTTGCTAGTCTAATGAAATCTGAGTTTGAAATGAGTATGATGGGTGAGTTAACATTTTTCCTTGGTTTTCAAATTTCTCAAAAACCAGAAGGAACCTACATATCTCAACATAAGTATATTAAAGATCTTCTTAAAAAGTATGGTTATGACAACACGAAGAGTATAAGTACTCCTATTGGTACCTCAAACTCTTTAGATCTTGATGAAGCTGGGAAACCAGTAGATCAAACATCTTTTAGAGGTATGATTGGAAGTCTACTTTACTTAACTGCTAGTCGACCAGACTTAATGTTTTCAGTATGCTTATGTGCAAGATATCAATCCAATCCTAAGGAATCTCACTTAAAGGCAGTTAAAAGAATTTTTCGCTACCTTAAGGGAACCATGGATCTAGGATTATTTTATACTTCTGGAAATGATTTTGTTCTAAAAAGCTTTTCTGATGCTGACTTTGGTGGTTGTAGAATGGATAGAAAAAGTACATCCGGAACTTGTCATTTCTTAGGAGATTCATTAGTTTCTTGGTCATGCAAGAAGCAACATTCTGTTGCACTCTCCACTGCTGAAGCTGAATATGTAGCAGCTGGAAGTTGTTGTGCACAAGTGTTGTGGATGCAACACACACTTACAGACTATGGCTTGAGTTTTACTAAAACTCAAATTTTGTGTGATAACACAAGTGCCATTGCTCTAAGTAAAAACCCTGCACATCACTCCCGTGCAAAACACATAGATATTAGGCATCACTTTCTTAGGGATCACACACTTAAAGGAGATATTATTCTTCAGTTTATCGGAACGCAAGATCAACTTGCTGATATTTTCACAAAATCTTTACCTTCTGATAGATTTGAATATATTAAACAGAAGTTAGGAATGATAACCGTAAGGTAATCTTCCTTAATTAACTTTCTGTTGGAAAAATCTTCTCACAGTAATAAACTCCTTTTCATAGGGGGAGTACATTTGTTTGTTTATTTAACAAAGTTTTTTCAAAATTTGTTTTCAAATTTTTCGGAACGAAATTTTCCGGAATGGAACTTCCGGAACTACAATTTTCCAGAATGGATATTTCCATACAAAATACTTCTGGAATAAAAGTATTCGTATTGAAAATTTCCGGAATGGAAAATTTTCGTACTGGTATTTTCATAATGGAAAAACTTTCGTATTGAATCTTCCATATCAAGTTTTTCGTATCAAGTTTTTCGTATTGAGTTTTTTTTTCGTAGTCGTCTTTACATTACCCATTACGAATAACTTTCCTAAGCTAATCCGAAAGGTATGACTTCCTTACTGAAGTTTTCGTAATCATATTTTACTTGCTGGCATTTTCTTATAGTTTGTTTTCGGTTTTTTTTTAATTTCTTGAATTTTGTTTTAATAAAACCTCAAAAAGATCGGATTCAATCTCTCAACCGTCAGATCTGATCTCAGATCTTTCTAAACCGTTAGATCAACCGAGGAAGTTGAACTGTCATCCCAAAGCCTATATAAAGGGGACCCTATTTTCTCGTCCCACATCGATCTCAAGCTCTTGCGTGCTGAAGCTCTGTCTCTCTGATTTAAGGCTGTTCCGAACTACAGTTTTCCAGTTCCGAACTTCAGTCTTCTCAGTTCCGAACTTCTCAGAGACTTCTAATCCGAATGTCTGCAGAGTTAGCTTCTCAAGAGATGTCTTCAACAAAGCCCATTTCACAGTGGTTAGTCTACAGAGAGCGGTTAGTGCATCCGAATTTCTTCAGCAACTATGATTCTATTATATCAAAGAATATCAAGCTCAATGGCTGGGAAGATGTTGCGATATCAAAAACCGGCAACCAAGATGAAGTTTACCCAGACTTGCTTGTTGAGTTTTATGAGTCGGTTGCTTTCTTCGTGGAAGACAATAGAGAAAAATTTTCCTTCAAATCGTATGGCAAGACTTATAAGCTATCTTACACCAAGGCCGCAAGCTTGGTAGGGTTGAATTATGAAGGGGAAGCTGAGTTTATCTCGCATGTTCTGCCAGACTCCTTGGGTAGTTTCAACAAGGAGAAAGCCTTAGAAATTCTCGGACTGGATGATGATAAGGCTTCGAAAATTGCAACCCTATCTACAAACTTCCGGATTCTGGAGTTATGGGTGCAAGGGCTTATTGTACCGAGAAAAGGAGACAAGGACAGCTTGAAGAAGAGTGAGATATACATCTTAGATTTCTTGATAAATCAAAGGAAGTTCAACCTGATGAAGCATATCCTTCTTAATCTTGAGAATTTAAAGAAAGGGAATCTGAGAGCTCAGATAGTAATGTACCCGGCAATATTGTCGAAGCTGATAGTTCGGTGCCTTGAGTCCTTCAAGGTTGCTTGCAGTTCTAAACCGAAAGTTTGCAAGATCATGTTGCTCAGTGATGCAACTCTTAAAAGGATGAATATAGCTTTTGACAAGAAGTCTGGCATGTTTATTGATCTTCCTCCTCAAGAAGAAGTGACTCCGAAAGTGGCTGATCCGGAATCGCCTAAGCCGGTAAGGAAGAGGAAGCTGAAAGAAGTGGTAGGTGAAGCTGAAGAACCTAAGTCTAAGGAAGTCCATTCCGCACCTCCTAAGCCTAAGAAGAAGAAGACATATACTGATGAGGTTGCAGCGAAGTGGAGAGCTGACAAGGAAAAGAGGAAGGAAGGAGATCCGCAGTTCGGATTGGATCCCGCAGAGGCTAAAGCTCTGAAAGAAAAGGCTGCTGATGAGCTCGAGAAGCAAGCTAAGGAAAAGAAGCTGAAGAAGAAGTTGTCAGAAGCTGAGGCTGTGCAAGCCTTGTTGAAGTTTAATGAAATGGTTTCAGCAACCATTCCCGTTCCGAGAACTTTTTCTTTGGACTCTCTACCTGAGACTCCAGGAAGAAATCTCGATGATCCGAAAGAGGCTGCTGCTAAGAATGCTGAGGAAGTAGAGCTAGTGGAAGAAGTGGAAGAAGCTGCTGAAGGAAGTGGTGAGACATGAGATGTGCTCAAACAAGTAGATGAATACAAGGGAACTCCTTCGGAACACCTGTCGCTCCGAACTTCTGAAGCCGAATCTTCAAAACTAGTTACTCCAGTAATAGAAGGAAAGGAAGGAGAGGAAGAAGTTTCTTATCATGGAGAAGAAGAACATCTTTCACTTGATGCTGCTCAGAAAGAAAATATAGAAGTTTTTGATGAGGAAGATTTGGTTGTTCAAGTTTCTGACAGTGAGAAGAAATCTCTGGAACAGGTTTCTATTCCGAAAAAAGATAAGGGGAAACAAGTTATTGCTGATACCCCGAGTTCAGAAAAGAGTATGAGGAAGGAAGCTGGTAGTTCTTCAAAGAGGAAGTTGGAGCTTATTGAAGAAGAAAATTCTCCTAGCAAGATGTCAGATTCGGAATCATCTTCGTTGGGGCACGATTTTGTTGTTCAATCCTTGAAGAAGTTGGTGGGAACCATTCCGACTTTCTCCAGTATTGATTCTCGGTGCCAGATGCTCCAACATACGCTGAATCAGAAAACCGATTCCGTATCCATGGTAATGGATAAGTGTGTTGAGATAGAAGCCCAGTTCAAAAATTTCTTCATTGGTTACGAAGCCCATAAAAGATCTTGCAAAAGGATGACTAGCTGGTCGAAGAAGAATGTGGAAGAGATGAGGTTGCTGGATGAGTTTCAGGAGAATGTTAAGGATGCTTTTCAAACCGAGGATAAGAAGTTTCATGAGATGACTGCATCATTCGATGAGAAATTGGCAGAGGAAAAGAACATTCGGAGTCAGGAAGTAAGAGATCTGAATGGAAAGCTCAACTCTGTTAATCAAAGTTGGAAATTTGAAAGGGATCATCGGATCAATTTTCTAGAAAGGATAAAGTCTCAGGAAGAGAAAATGGAAGCTCAGGAAGAAAAGTTGAAGGCTCAGGAAGAAATCATTCAAGCTCAGTCAGCAAGAATAGTTGCCTTAGAAAAGCAAGCAGAGGAAGATCATAAGGACCTCAAAAAGATCAAGACTATTCTCAAGGGGCTTATGTCAAAGGAGAAAGATCCGAAATAATCAATCCGATCTTTTTGTTGTAATCTGTTTTTGTTGCTGACATTTCAAATTTAATGAGAATCGTGCTTGTTGTTCTGTTTTGTTGTTGTTACTAATCTTTCAGGTACTTTGTTATTTTTTTTTTTCCATTCCCTCGAAATTCTTTTTGAAAATCACAAAGGGGGAGAAGGAAAAGATCCTTAAGAAAAAGAGGAAATCTAATAAGTGCTTATCAAAGGGGGAGAAAGAAAAATACCCAATGAGATAGAACTCTAATAAGAGTTTGTTTAAGGGGGAGTTTTTATCTTAAAGAAATATCACTCCGGAAATATGAATACGATCCTTAGAGATTCAAAGCCTAAGGGGGAGTTAGTCGTATTCATCTATATTCTTAAACCAAGGGAGATAAGCTTTATTGTGTTTCTTTCTTCCTAGAAATAGCTTTTTCGTAAGGATGTTTGTGCTTTCCAAAAAGGGGGAGATTGTTGAGTCAATAAGGTTTTCCTTATGACTTTTCCATTCCTTCTTGTTTTGAAAATCACAAACACCTTATCTTTAAGGAAAATCGCTTTTGTAAGGAAAATTGCTTTTATAAGGAAAAATGTTTTCTTAAGGAAAAACGCTTTTATAAGAAAAATTTATCCTTATCATATTTTCATTAATATTTTTCTTAAGTATGAAATTCGGATTCACTTTCTCGGAATCATTAAAACTGATAAAAAGCATTCTGTTTTAGGGTTCGGATTCTGGACAAGAACTATAAGGAAGTTTCACTCCGAATTCCGGTTATGAATTCTGACTAAGTTCTATTCCAGATTCAGGATACGAATTCTGAAGAAAAATTCCCATTACGAATTCTGAAGAAGAATTCTCATTACGAATTCTAATGAAGAAATCCCATTTCGAATTCTCATTACGAATTCTGAAGAAGAATTCTCATTACGAATTCCAATGAAGAATTCTCATTACGAATTCTAATGAAGAAATCTCATTCCGAATTCTCATTACGAATTCTGATGACGATTTCTCATTACGATTTCTGATGAAGAATTCCTATTCCGAATTCCTATTCCGAATTCTCATTCCGAATTCACTCATTAAACAGAATCTGGATATCATTGTTTTATACACTCTGAATTTGTTCACTCCGAACTTTCACTCCGAAATTTCTATTCCGAACCTTTATGTTAGGTTTTAAAACGATGTCGTACTTTCTGTTACACTTACTTTGTTATAAAACGATGTCGTCCATTTTGTTATAAACTAACCGTTGTCTAAGTGACACGTGTACAGGTCCCTCCGAACTTTAAGGAAAATATGACCGTTGGAGAAGGAGCCGACCTCACCTATAAATAGGAGCTCATTTGAAAAAGCTCAAAACGGATGGATGAACATTTGAACTTTGTGCATACATGCTGTTGAAGTGATTTCTAGAGAGAGAGTCTCTTATTAACTCTCAAAGCTTCGTGCGACTCCGAATGTTGGTGATTACATTCGAGGGCTTCCGGGGATAGGAAGACAGAGGTGCCGACTACCTTAAAGATCGAGGGCTTTCTTGCTGAGAAAGACAGAGGTGCCGACTACCTTAAAGATCGAGGGCTTTCTTGTCGAGAAAGACAGAGGTTGCCAACTACCTTGAAGTTGAGGGCTTGCGGGGATAGCAAGACAGATACACTGATCTTCGTATCGAGGGCTTACCCTGGTGTGGGTAAGACAGACTTGCTTGAAAGTATAAATCAAGGGACCTTTATCCAAGGTTGTTGGATACCCTTCTCTTTGGGTTAAAAGACTATCATCTTGTTACTAGTAGTTCTTCTACTTGTACTTGTTTTATTCCGCTGCATTTTGTATCTTAAGGAAAGTATAATTTTCTTATACTTCCCTACTTACTTTGATTAGTTTAGATTCTATACGCTTTAAGGTAGAATCTCATATTGTAACTTTTGTTAAGTTTCAATTTCCGGAACCATATTTCCGGAACCTTCTTTTGGAATCTCTTTCCAAGTTTAGTCCGGTGTTAGAGGTGTTGTGAATCAACTTAGTTTAACTTTGTTAAACTTAGTTCTTTCCTTTTCTTAAGGAAACTCTAGTTATTCATAACTAACTTTAAAGGTTCCAAAGGAATTTTTAAAGTATACAATTCACCCCCCCTCTTGTATATTGAGCATCTCATATTATATTTCGATCCTACAGGGTGTTCAGCCAAGAAATCAGCCAGATCTTGGCCCTTTATTGCCTTTTGAGACACATACTGAATGTCAAATTGCTACAAAATAACTTCCCACATTTCCAGACGTCCTGTAAGCATTGGACGACTAAGGATGAATTTGAGTAGGTTATTGCGAGATACAAATTTGACCTCGTGATGTTGCAGGTAGTGTCTCAACTTCTAAACTGCAAAGATTAATGTCAGGAAGCACTTTTCAATACTTGAATATCGGGTTTTAGCTTCAAGCATAGTCAAACTAAGGTAGTAGAGGCTATTTTCATTCCCAGCATCATTCTTCTGAGCAAGAAATGAACCCAATGATCGCTCTAAAGCTGTCATGTAGAGGATAAGTGGTATTCCTTCAATAGGTGGCATGAGTACCAGTGGACAAATGAGGTATTTCTTGAGAATATAGAATGCTTCTTGACATTATTCAGTCCACTAGTAAGTGACTCCCTTCATCATCAATTTTGTGAAGGGTGAACTTTTTCCTGCCAAATTGACGATGAAACGCCGAATATAGGCTAAGTGTCCTTTAAATCCTCTTAATTCATTCAAATTTCGAGGAGGTGACATACCAACTATTGAATTTGTCTTCTCAGGATCGACTTCAATACCACGATGGAATACAACAAAGCTAAGAAATCTTCCTAAGGTTACCCCAAAATCGCATTTTAAGGGGTTCATCTTCAAATTATGTTGTCGAAGCTTGCAGAATATGACATCCAAATCAGCCAAGATATTAGAACGTTGTCTTGAATTGATGACAAAATTTTCCACATAGCATTCAACAAACTTCCCTAAAAATGTTTTGAAGATACGATGTATGGCATGTTGATATGTTGTGACAGCATTCTTTAAGCCAAAGGGCATTACACAGTAGCAAAATACACCTTGAGGGGACCTGAAGGATGTGGATTACTCATCTTCTGGAGAAATTCGGATTTGATTATATCCAGAATATCCATCCATGAAAGAAAGTGCTTCATAGCCACTTGTTTCATCAATTAAATGTTCTGTAATCGGAACTGGGAAACCATCCTTAGGACAATGCCGATTAAGATTTATGAAATTGATGCAAACTCTAATTTGTCTATTCTTCTACTTTATAGGGACAATATTAGCCAACCACTTGGGATATTGAACTTCTCTAATGAAGTTATCTTTGTTAAGCTTATCCACTTTAGCTTCAATTTTGGAAGCATAAGTTGGGTGTCTTCTTCTCACGGATTACTTAAATCCTCAATGTTCTTCTGGTAAACCCAAATGATGAGTAGTAACATCAGGATCAAGCTTTGGAATCTCTGTATAGTTCAAAGAAATTATATCTCTATTTTTCTTTAAAAAGTAAATATACATCTCTTGTTCTTCAAGAGTCATGGACGCGCTGATTAAAGTGGGGCGTAGATCTTATTTTGTACCCAGATTTATTTCTCTGAGATCATCCATGGTGGTAGAGATACCCTCTTCAAATGCTGGCGGAGCATCTCTGAGATCTTCCTCTTCTTCTTCAACATGTGTTATTTCTTCCGTTTCTACTTTCATCGTAGAAGATAAAGCAGAATTCCCATGATCAGAAGAGATGTTAAAATTTGAACATCTTGAAGAAGAGGCTTCCATTTCTGACCCAATTAATGATGAATGGTCTTCCTTGGGTAATAAATATGATATAATGGATTGAGAATTGACATCATTGTTCACCTCTGATGTTTCTATAACTTCTTCTGTCCTGATTGGTGAAGTATAGACTTGTTGTATTTCAGTAGATGAAATGAATACATCACCATTTGGGTTTTCATCCCTGCTTGGTGGGTTACCAATTTCTCACTTTTTTTCTGGTTCGATTTCCATAATTGACATTATGGATCTTTCCATATGAGTATTTTGATTTGGTTCTATCTTGTCGATTCGACTGATAGTAAACACATAATCTATACTCACATGTGTAAATGGATTTACTGGAATCTTTTCCAAACCATATGGAGAATTAACTTTGGTAATATCCTTTGTTGTGGATTTCTCCCTTCCCTTCATGTGATAGAATTCTACCTCAATGTATTGAGATTCACATGTCTTGAATGGCGACTTATCACCATACAATGTCCCAAAACGACTATCGAAAAAATATTTGATACATTGATGGTATGATGAAGGGATAACCGCATGTTGATATAGCCAGGGTATTCCAAGAAAGATGTTGAAGGCTGAGTCTTGATCAACAACCATGAAATCTAAAATTGAATATAAGATCTCTAAACTGGGTTCCGAGTGTAACTCCACCCATTAGTTCTTGTTCATTTTTATCATATCCTTGTAACATCATGGTAGAAGGAGATAAATCAGATTCTGTGAAGCCCAATCGACGAAGTGTACGAATGGGCATGAGGTTGACTCTTGGACCATTATCAATGAATGCTCTTCGGATGTCTTCTCCATTGACCTTTCTATATAAGTACAAAGGTATAATATGTCCATGCACAACATCATCTTCATCTTCATCTATAAAAGATATTACTTCATGGAATTCTGCAAGATTATTCTCTATGTGATAGACTTCATCTGCAGCAATTTCAATTTCAAACTCCTAAGGACTTGACAAAGCCTCAATGAGTGCTTCCTAAAGATCCTTTAATAAAATCGAAGCATCTAGAATTGATAACATGGCTGGTACTTGGTCCAGGTGTTTCAATATATCATACTTTTGATCGAATGGTCTGTCTTTCCCAATAGGAACATGTGGTTTAGCAGGTGTCTTGGATGTTGATGCTTTGGAAGTTGATGCATCTTGTATCGGGATAGGAGTTGGCAATATTCCTGGCTTTAGAAGATTAGACTGATTAGATCCATTTACTTGCTGAGAGAAAGAAGATGGAACCTTCAACCGGTCTTCCAGAATAACTGTGTCGGGACTGAATTTTCTATTGGTGGAAGAACTTGCTTGTTCTTGTTGAGCTCGCTTAAGGGCTATACCACAAGTTTCTGCTGCATACACAGTTCTAGTAGGGGTAGAATTCAAATAGTGGCTTCTGAATGATCCACGTCTTCCCCTGTATCATGAGCCTCTGAAACATCCTCTGATTCATCTATTTGATATGGAGAATTAGGGCTCATCAAAATTGAAACTGCAGTTGGCATATGGATCTGTTAATTGAATCATATTAACAGAACCAAAGATTAACTCTTCATCCGATGAAGACTCTTCCTGACTAGCCTTTTTAGGTTGTGCCGTTTGGTGGGACGGTGCCCATGGCTTCGAAGTAGATGGCATGAAATCTTCTAGAGTCAAAGACAACTTAGGCTTTGAAACATACTCATCTTCTTCTAATTGTTCCTCTTTCCTGGAATTGTGTCGTCCTTTTGCTGATTTTCCCTCTAATAAAGAGGGTTTTGCTGTGGCACTCATGGAAGAAGGCACAATTGGTTTCTTAAATTGTGTTCTCAAAATAGCATGAGTTTGGTTAATCATTTTTCTGACCATCCAATCATCATATTTTTGTGCATTTTTTCTTTTGACTTCTTGTCATTTTCCTTCCTCCTCTTGAACTGTAGAATTAACACATGCTACCTGAGATGAAGAACCTTTCATTTTTACTTTTCCTGAGTCGACCATATTTTTCAAGAGGTATTTGAAGACAAAACACTCTTGGATGAGATGCCCCAACATCTGGTGAAAGTGCAATTGTTGGTAAGGCCTTCATCTCCATCCTTGTTTGGCCTCTTGGGCCTTAGAAATTGATCCAAATTATTATCCAGGGCCGAAATGAAGTATCCAAGACCTTGTTCATTTCGGAAAGAATAAAATTTACTCTTCAAATCATCAAATTTTTCCTGTCTTTGATCTCTTTGATTGTCTTGATGAAACAGCCTCTATTGCTGGTGCTCAAGAGGTGGAGCCCTTTGAGAAGATGAAGGTTTTGAGGTAGAAGCATATACATGTGCTTGTTTAAGCATAAATGTAGCAGGCTCTGCTTTACCACTTCTGTTTCCTGGAGCTGATGGAATTACATGAGATTTAGCCTTAGTCTGTATAAGATAATCTTCAATCTGTTGATCGATTGATTTAAGGTCTCGAAACCCCCCTATGTATTTCACAGGGATCAGCGGTGTGCATAATTCGTCGTCCAGATTTGCCACACAGATTGGCAACAATTCCTCTTGCGAGAGTGCTAAGATTAAGGAATATGTTAATCCCTTCCAACGAGCAATGAAATATGAGACCCTTTCATTATACCTTTGCTTATACTTTGTCAGATAAAAAACTGTTGTCTTTGGCAAAGTTGAGCTGAATTAAAGAAGAAATTGTTGGTGGAGATCTTCCCATCTTGTAATTGACTGGGATTTCAAGATTGTGTACTAGACAAAGGCTGGTCCTTATAAGGTATGCATGGAGCACCTGAGTTTCACTACTTCTTGCTATTCCGGAGTTCCCATCATATGATCTCAACAAGACACGTAATGCATCAAATGTTGTTCAGGATAACGTGATCCATTGAAAATAAGAAATACAGGGTTCCCAAAACATGATGGGAGAGGGATTGCATCAACCCATTCAGGTTAAGCTCTCTTTTCTGGTTGAACCTGCACATACTTCCCTTTCATAGTCTCTAACTGAGGTTTTAACGACTCAATGGTAGTTATTAACTTTCGAGAAACATCCGGTTGAACTTGGACTTTGGATGGTGCAATGACTGGAGCTTGGACAGGTAGGGAATCTGGTACTGCAACTGATGGCAGCACTGCCAATTGTTGATTCACTTGACCCATAGGATTAGACCTGTGAGGGTGTACTGATAAATCAGGATATTCTTGATCCATCTCAGTAGTTGTAACAAACTCCCTTCACTGACTAACTCCAGTACGCTTAGGAGGAAAACTACCTTGAAGTAGTTCTGCGTTCAACCTCCTCAATTCTTTCATTTCTTCCTATTGTTGCGCAAATCTTTGCTCTAGTGAGAGCGATTGGCCTTCTCCAGAGGAAGGATATGTAACCTTATTCTTTCCCTTCCCCTTTTTTGATCCCTTTCAGAGAGGGGGAAGTGGGTTATTTGAAGGAAACCCATGATTTTGGGTAAACCTTTGATTTCGTGTACGCACACCTTCTTTATTTGTATCTGTGCGTACAACTTATTGAACAGAAACCTCTTCATCTGATCCCTCTAAGTGAGCCTCATCTGGTAGATCAGGAACAACGCCAGTGATGACATTAATTGATGCATAATTCATTTCATCCCTTCCATTGGCATTACTGTGATATTGTCTCCTTCCATGTCTTTGATGAGACATTTCCTTTTGTTGATTCGAACCCTCAAGAACTTCTTGGCGAACCGTAATTTGGAGAGAATCTTTTGATAATTTTGCTCTTCATTCCTCTTGAGGATTCTTCCCCAATCGAGAAAAGACCGACTTTCTCTGAGGGGGTTGATGATTTGAAAAAGTCCCCAGTCCGGTGGGCTGGGGCTATTCCTACTATCTTTTCTCAACTCTTCGAATCCTATTTGTTGATTCTGAGG
Organism: Viscum album; assembly: GCA_963277665.1. Lineage (NCBI taxonomy): Eukaryota > Viridiplantae > Streptophyta > Magnoliopsida > Santalales > Viscaceae > Viscum > Viscum album. The sequence continues at coordinate 1,003,164,241 of OY728135.1, forward strand.
GTTGGTTTAAAAGAGTCCTCAGTCTGGCAAGCTGGGGTGGCTCTTGACATGCTATGTCTAAGAAATTCTAAAAATCTCTTCTGATCTTGAAGACATTAGTCCAGAAATTAGATGGATGCATCAATCGACATCAACTTTTATCACCTGGCTCAAAAGACCGTTGGATAATTTCCGAAACTTCTGTCACTTGATGACGTTATTGCTCCATACGAGGGGCATGTTCAATATTCTTGTTTTTTGATGTAGTAGTAATTAAACAACTTGTTCTCTGTAATCTTGATTTTGAGAGGAACTAGTTGAAGACTGTTCTTGATCAATATTTTGATTACAAACAAAACCCATTGACTTTGGCCAGCCATGGGTAATAACATTGCATGAGACAATTTTCGACGGGCTTTGCTGACTGGAGAGCATAGTGAAATGTAGTGCTCCATGAACACCTCATCCTATGACATGAAAACCAGATGGGGCATTGGAAATTAACTGGCGCAATCTTCTTAGTGCGCCGAGGCATGAATTATGAAGGGCTCTCTGCTTCTTTTTAGCCTTCAGATATCGAGAGACTGATATAGATTCCAAATCAATCTGACGTTGTAACCCTTCTATTATCATAACATGATTTTCATATTCATCATAATATAATACTTTCTTTTTCAACTAACAAAGTGTTTTCCATATATTGAGAAGAATATCATGAATTACATCTTCCATCAACATATGTGGAATGTCATACTGAGAGTCATCCACAGGCCAAAACATGACTGGAACATCACCTTTCACTAGTTGTTTTCTCATGTTCAGCATTTCATCTTTATCATTCAATAAAGATTCTTCTACTTGATTTGACCAGAGCTGGTGCTTCCTTGTTGCTTAATCGGATTCCACAAGATTGGTAGAGAAATCACTGATCAAACTAGAATATGCATGACTTAGGGGTGGTTCAGAGAATGACCTACACCCTGGGCTATCTTCTGATTGAGAAAGTATTTCACCTGCTAGTGATGAAGCATCAAACATGACTGGTTTTACATTTTCAAGTGCCTCAAGATAAGAGGGCTTTATCGGCACTACATTTTCCACTATAGCATTTTCCGGGAAATGTGCATCACTACTATGGAGAGGACTTTCGTAGTGAAATTCATCATCATGGGGAGGAAAACCATAGTGGGTTATAGAAAAAGATGAGATCTCTTGCTCCTTGGTATTTTGACCACACAGAGGATTCCTATGGCTCTCAGCTAAAGTTGAAACTTTGAGATCGACCGAATTGTCATGAAGCAAGCCTTCATGAGGAAGTGTTTGTTCAAGACCTTTGGAATTAATGTTCCTACTATTGGGAAATGAGGGAGTAGAATATTGAATTCCAATAGATAACTTTTTGAGGGATTAAAGAACCTTAGCATCGATCAAGGCCTTGTTACAGATTGGATCTTGATCTCTTGACTGTGCTGGGTGGTTCTTCTTCTTAAACACCTTCTTACTCACCTTGGAAACCACTTTTTGATGAACGTGGCTGCTCTGAGTAGGTGTATGTGCCTGATCAGGAGAGATGGCTAGGTTAGGTTGACAATCTCTACTCAAATCAGGTGTATGTGTCTGACTTTTTTGTCCGTAAGATATGCGGGAGTATGCCCCACAACACTCTTGGACTAAAACAGATGTGTGTGTCTGTTCCAGAGTGAATTGTTGATGTGTCACTCCACTATTAGGTATGGATTAATGTTTATTTCCCTGAGATGTTGCTGAAGCTATTATAATATCCTAGAAAGCATCCAGAATATGAGCAGGGATTTGCTTCTGCTCTTTCTCCATTAATAAAATATGATTGGTGACTTCAGCTGCCGGAATGGGGATATACGTCCATTCCATGCTTAGAGTAGGTGTGTGTTCCTGCTCCTATCCTCATTTTCCTATTAGTGAATCCTGCTAGTACTCAAGTGTGGGGGCAGAAAGTTGAGTCTGCCATCTATTTGTCGTCGGAGCTTTCCGACTGACTTCTCCGTGTGCTACCAAGCGAGACTGTTGGTAGGCTTGATCAATACTATCAGGTGTATGTGCCTGCTGATTTCACTTTGCCGAACGTGGTTGACGAGATCCATCATATGTAGTCAGACGAGCCTGCTGACTAGATGATGATGTATAAACAGGTATATGTTCCTGCCTATAGTACTCCATCGTAATTTCTTGGGGGGATTGGCGTGATGCTGCCAGAGGAGTCTTCTAGACAGTGGAATGAAAACGGGAAGGTGTGTGTGCCTGCACGTTGCTTACCACCAAGTTAGGTTGGTGGACTTCTCTAGAGATGGCAGAGATGAGAAGCTACTCACTGTTAACCGGATTTTGCCTATGGCGATTCGTCTTGCCTGCTCAGGTTCGAGGAACCTAAGCCGAACGCCTGGAGTCGGTACCCTCATCATGTTGAGGGCTCACTGTCGCACGAGTCTGGTGGCGATTGTTAATGGGAGCCCTTGGGAATGACTCTTGTATCCTGTAATTAAGGCCATGAAGGACTTCCTCATTCACCTCCTTTTAATATGGGAGTGAATGGTGATTGCGTCCAGGGATAACGACCCGAACTGGTTGGAGACGATGGTTAGCACCGCCTGCTTCTTGTTCAATGGTCATCGCTGTCCAGATGACCTTGGTGAATTGTTCACTTAGAGGGCTTGTCAGACATCCTCCAGAGTTGGAATGATACCAAGCTGATGGTACTCTTTAACCAGCGCGTTTGATACCCAGTGTTGAAGACGTTGAGTGGGTGATGTCTTCGTCAGAGCGGACAATGATCCAGCAAGAGTATCAGTAGAGGTATTCATAGAAGACATATTCACGGGTGTGAACTTGAGAGTAGCCATTTCTTAGAATGCAGAAAATATTCAAAAATAGTGAATGTTTGATATAATAGACGTAATCAAGATAAGTCCAGCCACTACATATTTTGGATGAGCACATATGTCAATGATTGTTTTTGTTGGCCCTCTCATTGAGTTTTAAATAGGGGCCTAACAAACAAGTAAAACATCATTTTAACTTGGTTAAGGATTCATGTCGGGTTCAACATTTTTTTTTCTTTGGAATTGGGGATGATCTCATTGATTTAAGATTCAAACATTTCAAGCAGTTTCTAATGGGTTTGTTCATAGAACCAGAAACATCCAATGATTCTATATCCATTTGAACCTTATTTCCAAAGGTAGGTGCACATTAGTTGTGGACTGATGAGGCTTAGGAATTCACATTGTTCAAGAGGTGGGGCTTCACAAAGGGGTATTCTTCACAAAGTGGGGTGTCCTAGCCTTGGCATAGGTAAATGGTGCATGTGGGGGGTGAATTAGAAAGCAAAAGGGCTCTTGCGATGTAGGGATTCGTAAAGCAAGGGAGATTTCCAAAGCATAGAACTACGAAGAAGTGTTCTTCATGGAGCATAGTGACCCTACCCAAGCATGTGGTTCACATGTTCATGGAAGGAACTTCGTGAATCATGAGTGCTTTGTGAAGACCCATGTCCCCTTATTGATCTCCTTCATTTTCGAAGGCAAGCGGTCTTCACGAAGAGAATACCTGCATGAAGAGGGGTTATGTTTAAGTCAAAGGAATAACACTTCTCGATGATATATTACCTCGAAGATATAATTTTTAGAAGAGCATAAAGTGCATCACAATTTGAGATATGTAAAGGAGAATGGTCAGAGTATCCGTCCTTTGGGATTAGGGGAACCCCAGTATTTATAGGTAGGAGGCTGCGTGAAGTAGTGATCACTCACCGTGAAGCCACATGTCAATTTATCATAACCACAGAGCCTCCCTCCTATTTTCTTCGTAGCAGATTCACAAAATCATTAAAGATTGTGGTGTCTCCCACCTATTGGATTCGTAGAGGCTTCAAAAACATCTTTCAGGTCACAGAGCCTCCCTACTCTTTTCTTCGCAGTGGCTTTTCAAATTTATTTCAGAACGCGGAGGCTACTACTTCTTTGCTTCATGGAGTTTTCAAAACATCTTTCAGAACCAAAAATCCTCCCACCTCTTTGAATTGTGGAAGCTTCAAAAAGGTGGATGCTTCGCACCTATCACGGTGCTTTGGGGATTTACGATTCAACTTCATGAGGTGGCCTTAATGGAGTTGGATTCCTATTTTTGTTTTCTTTTCCTCTCCACAAATTTTTTCACCTGTAAATGCCCCCCTCTGTCATGGAGCTGATGTGAAAATTAGGTATTATGTCTGAGAGACAATTTCCAAAATGTTTAGGTCAATTTCCAAGTAGGCTTGTGAAGAAGGGTCAATATGTAGAGAGGCGACGCGCAGGTTGAGAGCGTTGCGAAGCTCACCACAGACAGATGTGCCACGAAGAACAAGGTATCGTCACATATAAATATGAGAGTGTGACCTCTCTTTTTTCATTTCTTGTTTTTGGATTTTGGAGATTTTTCTCCCGATTCTCTATGATCTGCGCTCTTGGAAATTTACCTCCGATAATCAAGACATTTTTCCTCTTGGTGCACATTGATTCCTCTGACTCTGCGGGTGCACACTCCGCGGCTTACATCTGCGATGTCTGTGGCTGGGCTCTGTGAACTGTCTCCATGTTCGAGCTCCACAATTTGAGCTTCACAATCGATCTTTGTTATCTTCGAGAAAATTTTAAAAAACACATACAAAATGGCTCATCAGAAATATGCTAGGGATTTTCTTGTGGATGATGCCCGTAGGGAAGGGATGGTGAATAGCTCAGTTATCGCGGAATTCATTCAAAGCCATTCGGACCATGATTCTCTGGTAGAACTGATGTTAGAGAGCTAGAAGAAATTCCCACTCTGAAAAAGGCTTCGCCTATATGGATTTCATCTGAGGGATGGCATCTTCATTCCAAAAGTGAGCAGGGATGATCCAACTTACTTTTTGAGGACCATGTCATGCTAGCAACAACGGTTCATGGCAGCCGATTGCTATATGTGGGAAGATATCACACCTGTCAACACTGATTTCTTATACAACCACATGAATAACATTGACGGGAAGGCACTGAAACCAAATAAGTCTCCCCAATTGTAGAACACCATCCTGATGGCGGCCCTAGAGAACCTAGAGAAGGGGTGGACCGATGAGTGGGATCTATGCCAGGGTGAAAAATTCACAGATAATTGGGCCTAGGCCAACTAGGTATATGCCTTTTGTGTGGAGTTAGAGGTAGATATGAGGCATGTGGGCCTATATGAGGCTTCATGGGCCTCTCAATTCTATATTTACCCACCAATGTAGTTGATGTCAGATCTATTGAGAAGATGGTCATCGAGGACCAGCACATTTCATTTGCACCAAGGGGAGGACGACATCATCCTCTGGTAACTTCTCCAGATCTCAGGGGTACCAATAATGGGGGAAATTTATGATGAGTTCTTCCCCATTAAGAATGCATGGGAGGACCCAGAGCATATTTTCCCCTATAAAAGGATTTTATGGACCTTGTTTTAGGGGGGGACAAACAATCAATAAGGGGCGTCCATTTCAAGAAGAAGTTCAAGAAGTTCCTGAATTTCCATGAAGAAGGATAGTTTCTAGTGAGGCCTTGGACCTTCCAGAAGGGGGTTCATTGGGGTCTAGGAGCACTCATTCTGGTGGCTCTCAAATAATATCCCCTACAAAACCTGGGGATTCAGTGCCAGTACTAAGAAGTAACCGATTTTTTGGTTATCTACATTTCCCATGGTTCTTATCTCAGTGAGGGACACAAACATGGGTGTGCGACCGAGAACATTCATCATAGCGTCCATTTTGGTGATAGGGGATGGGTAAACCTCGGAATCCTGATGATCTCCATGTTGTATAGGCTGTTGTGGCATATCAGTGAGTGGAAGAAGACGCAGAGGATATACAGGTTGTTCCACCTTATGTATGGGTGCATAGCAGTGCATGTCATGGGTATCTATGAATTTATGAACCCCATTTCCCTTCTAGGATCAAATTTTTGCCCTACCATTTTGAACACTGTGGGGAGATTTCTGACCATGTTGAGCCCTCAGTTGGTGCTGAACCGGGTCGGGAAGGCAGACGAGTTAGACATCCACCCCTTCATGTTTCTAATAAGAGTGTTCTTTAATGACTGGTTGGGAACAGAAGAGCATCGGTCATACCTTCTAAAATTTTGGGTTGGATCCCTGGTGGCATGAGAATCACCTGTGTGTGATGAGGTAGTTATGGCTCAAGTTCAGGCAGGATGAAGGGAAGATGCATAAATAGTTTCCTCCTATAATAGCCATCTTCGGGCTTGTGAAGCAGTACACCAAGAGATGGGATGCGGCCTACCTAGGTGAGATGATAAAACATAAAATCATTTTTTCTAATGATGAGGTGTCTACCTAACCTCTATGTCAGGGCTAGAAGGCAGCAATGGCATTTCGCGAAAGTAGGGTTGTAGTGGCGGTGATACCAACACCGGTCGAAAGGGAGGCTACAGCAGTGGATCCAATGATACCAGAGGGATAGATTTATCTAGAGGGGATGCCACCTAGGGGGTTCCATAGGATATCTACCCAGGATCTGGGGAAGTGGATGTGCCACATAGACATGCCGGAGAATGTTATCTTTCGAGAGGCTTGGGACATCTCATATGTCAACCAAGAATTTTTCAACATGTCTGAGATGTGGCAACACCTGGACCATATTTGGATGTATTTTCTAGGGATTTTTCCTTTTTTGGGATGACATTAAAGTATCCTAAGTGGAGTGGTATCAATAACTGGATGAGATAGAGGACTTTGTGCACTCCCAGTGTGCTCTGCATCTATTGAAAAATCGACTAAAGGTGTTGATGGATCGAAAATCCCATCTGTAGATGTTTTCTATTGAATTAAAAGAGTGCATCCCTCTTCCAGAAAAATCAGATGAGTCCTTATAGGGGGAGGAGGCTCGTAGAGGGATCTTTCTAGAGGAGGTGGAGGTTAGTGATTCAGTCCCAGAACATGAAGTCTATGCGGAGGATCTCGAGGTAAAACCCCATAACACTTCTCTAGGGTCTTAATCGAGGTTATTTTGGACTCCTCACTATTATTTATACTATATTGGAAGGCAACTTATGCAAAACCTGCTCTCACCCAGTAGTAGATGAAATTGTGGGAACTTCGGGATCTGAGCCTGCAGCTATGGCGATAACTGCACTTAGTGAGGATGTGACACCCAAGGTGGTTTTTCCAGAATTTTTGACCATCCAAAAATATAGGGAGGGCCATGCCTCGGTGTTATGACGACAATAACTCAAGAGTGAGACCAGCTATTTGACCTCTGCGAGTCTTTTTCATATAATTTTTAATTGCTATCCATCAATCAGGTTAACTGATGCTTGTGCACTATTATATGAATAGTTATTTAAATGGAACAGGATGCCCTCGAGAGGATGGTTGGAGCTCTTGGTGGTGCTTTTCTTGGGGGAATGTCGGTGGTCATGGAAGCAGACATTCGAACATAACAAGCTACAGTGCTTCTGATCACTAGTTGGACCATCATAAGGACAGAGCCTGAGGTCATTAAGGTGGGATCCGTTAATGAAGATCAATTAAAAAACATGGGTATTGATGTACCCGATCAGACACCAGATGCATATCTTACTAATGAGTTCCTAGAGGTGTTCCCTATATACGATCCTACCGACCCTGTAGACCAATATGAGTCATCCTTTAACGAAGAATATAGTAATATCATCTGTCATCAATCATGGAATTAGATCAAGAACTTCATCAAGAAGACTCCACAAGTGAAATGGATAGTGCAGAAGAGGAGGCATCATTCCTAGATGAATGATCTATGTGCAGGGGGAGTAGATACCCAGCGTCCCAATATGCTCATTCAGGATTCATGGAAGATAGGACACGAGAACATGATCATAGGCTTGGTGTGGGATGGAAACAGAGGAAATCAATGAACATCATGAAGGTCAAAAAGGATGGATGTGAGATTCAGTAGTTGCGAGCATAAGAGGAAAATGATTTCACTCCCTTCATTGCACAATCGGAGCTTGTGTAAAGCCTAAAGGTCTTCCTGGAATAGGCTGATGAACGGATGGAGCGAGACTCTAAGAAGATGAATATTATCCAAATCGATGAGGAGTGGTCCTGGATCACAGTCGACGAACTACGACTCATTGCTGCCGAGGAGGAGTGGGAAGTAAACATGCGACGACAAATCCTGGATGATACAAGCTAGATTGTTTCTGAGCTGAAATTCCTTATTAAATATGTCAACCCATCCCTGGGAGGGACCAATCATTGGGTGTTGTATTGTGCACAAACATTTAAACATACATTCATGCTTTTATTTTTTATGTCGGATGCATGAATGGGTTCTGTTATTTGTTATGTTCTACTACACGTTTGATACATTCAGGAAACATACAGTGATCAATCCCTATTCTTGAGTGGGTCGATCATGATGTGAGAAAAAATGGATGACCACCTCATTGTTCCATACGTACATGAGAGTTCCGACCATGCTTCAAGAATCTAGGGTTTAAACTACCAATCCAGATCAATGGGACGAAAGGTGGAGTCCTAACTGGAGGATAAAGTTCTCAGAATAGTTGAAGTGACATTTCCCAACGTGCTCTAGTGCACGAGCGGGGTAACACTAGTGGCATTAGAATCAACCCAAAGAGAGAGGAGTGGAAATTTTGAATCACGATACACAAAATTCAAAATACTATAGAGGTGGCATGAAAATGAAGGATAAATACTGAACTTGTTCAAAATACAGGATCCCTATTGTGTAATCCTGATATGGAGATTACAGATGATAGTCGACCGTTGACCATATTCGCAACATAGGGTTAGACTAAAAAACATATCCATTAGTCTTCTAGAATGTTGGCCCAGAATAGTAGGTTGGCCATTGGCTGAGCATCCATACTGTAAGGGGGATCTTTTAGATGTGAAATATGATGAGGATCCAAATAAATGTGATAAAAAGTGTGGAGTGTGAAGTGATTGGTTGTTCTAATGGAGTCAAATGCTCTTGAAATTACACCAAAGTGGTGGAAACACATTAGGTGGTCACATCTGTCAGATTAGGGATCATACCTACTTTTAGACAGGACCTCTATGGTTAGAATATGGAACACATCATACAAATGTAGACAATGAATGGAATAGCTTTACATCATATGACTTGAACATTGCACATAATTTTAAGGCCATACTGCATGGACTGAGGTTGGTGCCAAGTAGCCATAAGGATTAATGACCCTAGGGATGAAACCAATATAAAAAGTCTGGACTTCGCTACATATCCCATGCAGATTAAAATCATGTCAATCGTATTACATAAAGCACAGCATGGTCATAGACCAACACTAGAAGAGGGAATCCTATTTGGTGATGAAACTAAATCATTTTATAAATATTATGGAGCATAATGAACTTTTGTAGGGTAGAGATTCAGTAACATGATTATCTAGAATGGGAACGTGTGATGCAGTATATATACCGACCTGAATGAGGACACAAACGACCCATTTCACATTTTCCCAAAAAGAGTTCGGGCCAAGGGGCCAGAAAAGAGGGGAGCAGGAAATATGATTCCAATGACTGGACCCAAAGACGGAATGTATGGGAGTTCCTATGTATCCCATGAGGATGGGAATCAAGCCACACATAGTTTTGGGAGTGTTGTCTTTACGACTTGAAGATAGGACGTGGAGCGATCTTAGTTTAAGGTCTTAGAGCTCGGAATAGAGATGGGAAGTAATGACGGAGACACATGGTGAGGTAATTATAAAACCCGAAGTGAATGAGGACAGTGAGTCTATATCACCATGTGTCATTTGGGGATGTTTTAGGTCGAGGGACTGAAAATAAAAGTTAGGTGGGGCCTAAGGCCAAGTGCGTGGAATTTCTTATATTCCCCATGAGAATGTGAATCAATCCATGCATAGTTCTGGATTTAAAATGGTAAAGTTTCAGTTACAGGGATAATAAGGTCATGCGAGTCTGGGCCACACAGCAAAAGAAGTGGCATTTTATAGAGCTTGTCTGTCATTTTGGATAGTTGTGTGTGAATTTTTTTTGGTATGTGATAAACATAGGGCAGATAGTCCAAGAATCACTACAATAATAAAGACATGTGTAGGTCTTGAAAATTGGTATGGTGGGTGTCTGATACTAATCATGATGTCCCCTATAGTGAGGACATCAGAATGCGGTGCCATTTTTTCATCGTGAAACCAGGAAGATGTTGTCACATTTTAGGATCGTTTTATATGACCAACCATTTGGGGGAGGGGGAATTCACATGGCATGATAAAGAATACCCGATGTAACATGGGACAATTTCCACACAACACAACACATAATTTCGGGGAACAAACCTTGAGCCTAATGGCTAGAAATGTTCAGAAAATATGGGGCTAGATCTGTGGAAAAAATGTCTCGGCGTTCTTACGTATCCCATGATGATGGGAATTAGGACATATATTGTTATGATGGTGCAGTTTATCATCTTTTAGGACAAGGATAATGAGAGACTAGATCCTAGAAGGGAAGTACACGGTTCATTTATTGAAACCCAAACGTGAATGAGGAAATTAGTTATATGCCACACCACAAAATTCCCTGAAGGTCAGGGCCATAAGATCGAATAGAACATGAAATTAGAGGAACCTGATCTGGACCTGAATATGAAATTTTTGGGCCTTCATACATATCACATGAGCATGAGAATAAATCTATACATAGTTCTGAATGTTATGATTCTTATGCTTTATAGAAAGGAAATAAAAGGAGATCATAGATTAAGGACTTAGAGCTCGGACCAGAGACAAGAGGAACTCTTCCAAGAGACTTCAAACCTCAATCTCATCCATAAGCCCACATGAGCTATACTCAATGAGGGAAATAAGGGAAGAGAAGGACTTTGCAACGCGTGGAATACAGGGAATGGGAAATCAGTGCAGAGCACCGAATGATGAAGTATCATGGATTTTTCCTCCTAACATGAAAATGTGCACTGAGGGATAGTACCAAGAATGTCGAAATTACACTTGGACATGATGGAGTGGAAAATGATGTGAATCGTGCAAACTACATTTAGGTCTTGATGGGGTTTTCATGATTATGGTGGAAAACTATTGTCTGTGTTTGACACATAACATCCATATCTTGTGACCTGAAATGGGAATGACAATTGAGCATCGATCGATGACCATATTCACAATGTGGTACATGTATTAATTATCTGTTCTAAATCCTCGAGGATGTTGGCCTGAAATGGTAGGATAGCCCTTGTGCTGAGCATCCTTTCCCTTTTGGGGATCCTTTTGGATTTAAAATATGATGAAATCCCAAATTAAGGGGAGCATGAAGCCTGAAAAATGGGAGAGAGCATGTTTAGGTAGAGTTTGACACTCTACGTCTTGAACCAGAGTGCTCTAGGGAACATTGGTGAACTACCAATAAGGGTTGAGGGGCCCAATTCAAGAGTATCCAACATGAAAAAAAAGTTTAGAACATGGGAAGGAGGAGATGTCAAGAGGGAAAGGTACGTGGCATGGCTATTTAAAATCTGACATTATTGAAGGCATGGAGTCTATATCAGACCATATTCCTCCTCCTAAGATATTTAATCCAAGGGGTTATAAAGATGATGGGATTTCAAGGAAATAGGGTTGGACCCTAAGACTAGATGTTCGAGTGGTCCTAAGTATCCCATGTGGATGGGAATCAAGCCACACATAGTTATGAAGGTGCAGTTTATCATCTTTTTGGATGATAATGGAAGGAATGTGCATAACATGGTCAATAACCAAACATTAACAAGGACATTAGCCCACATACGCCATGCCATTCATAATTCCTAGAGAGAATTTGGACTCAGTGGCCAAGAGAAAGGGGAGATGAACCTGGGTTGGACCCGTGGAAAAAGTGTGCTGGTTTTCCTACGTATCCTATAAGGATAGAAATAAATCCATACATAGTTCTAGATACATTGTGCAGTTCACAATCATGTAGCATAGATGTTGTAGATCTTAATATATGATCATAGATCATGGACCATAGACGCAAAGTATAATTTCATGATCATGTTACATGTGAGTGGAGAGGGGTGAATCATCGTGCTAGTGGATGACCACAAAACATCAACAATGATATAAGATAACTATTCATCATGTTCAAAACATAGTATCCATATTTGTGTGACCAGGGTTTGGGGGAACATAATTGAGCATCGATCAATGACTGTATTCACAACACGGGACTTGTATCCAATTATCGCTCAAAACCCTTGTGGAGATTGGCCCAAAATGGTAGGAGAGCCCTAGGGCTTAGTATCTGTGCCATTCCAGGGTTCTTTTGGATGTGAATGATGACGAAAACCCAAATGATAGGACTCGAAAACAAGGGGGTTACTGTGCTTGTGGAAAAGACGATAGATGAAGGAGGGATGTCTCAAGGGGATATGTGTGGAGTGGAAAACATATCCGAATGATAATGAGGATATAAGTCCAAACCATACCTCTTAATCCTAGATGAAAACTTGGGCCAGGGGGCCAAATGGGTTGAGGGACCTGAGGCTTGAAGACCCATCCAGCCATAGACACATGACCCCTTATGCGGGTGTTTCCTTACCAAAGCTCCTAAGCCCACATGATCCATGATCAGAATGGGAAAAATGGAATAGGATCAGTTTCTCACCAACACATGAAGTTATGCAAATGAAGGAAGAAAACTAGGTAGGTTCTTCCATGGCCAGATCAACACTCCTATCTGAAGTGGATAAAAGTTTGGAGAGGTAGTAGGTCAAAATGATTCACTACACCAAACATTTTGGACTTATAGGGAAGGCGATAATGATAGAGGATGGTTATTTTCCATGTTTGAAACACATCATGCATATCATTTGACCTAAAATAGGAATGAAAAATGAGTGTCGACCACTGACCATATTCACAATGGGGCACTTGTATCAATTTTTCACTTGAAATCCTCAAGGAAGTTGGCCCGAAATGGTAAGAGAACCCTTGTTCATACCATCTGTTCCGTTCTTGGTTCCTTTTGTATGTGAATGATGATGGAAGACCAAATAAAGGGGACATGTGAACCAGGAATATGCCAATGTAGTTTAATGACATGCTGGACGGTGGAAGAGGAAGAGATATCTAAGGAGGGGAACACATGACGCAGTCTAGATGAAATCGATGTGAATGAGGGAAAATTCCTACACCACACCATGTGTTTCGAGGCAAGGGAAAAATTTGATGTTTGATATGGGCCAACAAACAAAATTTTCCGGCATTCCTACATATCCCATAAAGATGGGAATCAAACCACACATAGTTCTGAAAAGAGACATGCAGTTTAACCTCATGCGGTGAGGATGTGAGAGGATATAAGAATGAGGAAGGGATCATGGTACGATCATCATAATCCCAACGTGAGTGGGGGCCAATGAAACCAACAATACACTATGTGGGACCCTCCAAGAGAACTATACCTCAGGGTAGTCAAAGAGAAGAGTTTGGGGGATAGACTCAAGACAAGGTATTGAAGAATTCTTATGTATCCCATGAGGATGTAAATCAAACCATACATAGTTCTGGAGATTTAGTGTAATGTCTTCAAAACGATAGTGTAGGGGAGATCATAGTTTAAGGAATTAGAGCTCAGACTATTTTGATGTTAATAATCATGTGGGATGACAAAGTAATTCAGTGTCTTGCAGGACGTAACAGTTTATGGTCATATAGGACATCATATAGTTTAGCATCCTGCAGGTTGACATACAGTTTAGTGTCATGCGGGGAATAATAGTTTAAGGTCATGTCAGACCCTGTATGGTTTAACGTCCTGTAGGATAACAAATAGTTTAATTTCATGTAGTACATAATAGTTTAAGATCATGAGGGACCATATACAGTTTAATGTCTTGTAAGACGACATATAATTTATTGTCATGCTGTACATAACAGTATAAGGTCATGCAGGACCATATACGGTTTACCATCCTGCAGGATGACATACAATTTAATGTCATGTGAGGCATAACAGTTGAAGGTCATTCATGACCATATACACTTTAACGTCCTGTGGGGCGATATTCATTTTAATGTCATGCGGGACATAACAATTTATGATCATGTGGGACCATATACAGTTTAACGTCCTTCGAGGAGACATACATCTTAATGTCATGCATTACACAATAGATTAACGTCATGCATAACCATAGGGTGTCAATCAATGTATTTTTTTCATGAATGTTTCATTGATGGGGGGAGTTACATGCTCTCCACCCTTGGTAACCAGGGAGTACGCACCACTGGGGTAAACCAAGTGAATGTTGTATGGACTTTCCCATTTTGGGCTCAATCTTGGGTGGATTCCAACCATGTATAATTAGAGTTCTCTGGTCCAACACTAGGTCACCTTGCAATAAAGAGAGGAGGAAAACATTATTGTTGAAATCTCTAGTTATATTATTGTGATGCCTTTCCCGATTGTGCAGCGCACAAAGCCCATTCTCGTCAAGAACTTACAATTTAGACAAATGGATTTAATATAGTTTATATGGAACTTTATGATCATATAAATTTATGTGTAATGATGGAAAATGAATCTCAATGGGCCGGACGACCTCCATATTATACACCAGACAGTATGAGGTCACTTTTTTGGAATTGAGAGTCGTTGTCCGATATGCCCAGAGGGAATTGGGGATCCTGTCTGGATAACTCTTCTGGTTTTGAACAACAATTTTTTGGAGAATATTAGAGAGGATTTTTTGAACACCTAGATCTTCCTATTTTCTTGCGTGTGATAGTGGGATGTGTAGTTAGAACATATATTGTACTTGGAGTACAATTTCATCAACTCGGATGCACAGAGGTTGGTGCCGTTATGGGTAAGAACGGTGTGAGGGACTCCAAATTGGTAGATAATGTTGGGATCAAAAATTCAATGATAGAATAATACATGAACTCCTTGATTGGAACCAGTTCTTCCCACATGGAAATGAAATCAATAGTAGTGAGGATGAACATGCACTGGGGAGCTGTCACCGGTGTATATGGTCCCATGACATCAAGTCCCCAGACCGGAAATGGCCAAGAGTACTTGGAAGTGTAGAGAGGATCCAACGGCTGATGGACAAAGTTGACCTAAATTTGTCATACATGGAACCTATTGGAAAATTCAATACAGTCACGTATCATGAAGGGCCAAAAATACACCAATGTCCAAATCTAGTGAGATAATTTCAGCCCAGTCTAATGAGCTTCATAGGAACCCGCATGAACCACTTGCTTTTATTGATAAATATCAACTCCTTGAATGCAATAGGGGGAAACCCATCAAACACACCATTTTAGAGGATATTCTCAATGCCAGGACCACTCTAGAGGGAAAATTTCAACACGCGGCATTGGATTTACTAACACTCGGCTCGATCTATCAAGAGATTACCGTTTTGGAGGTACTCAAAAAAAGAGGTCCTCCGGTCAGGAGTCACATAAATAAATGCATCGGTGGGACCTGTAGGTCATGATGTGGAGGTGTTAGTGGTAAGGTGTCTTACATGTGGGCTATCTTCATCATCTATAGTGATGGGGGAGATGACTCTCTAGTGTGCCACATGGATAATAAAATCATCATGTCCCGACTCTACAAGTGATGCATCTTGGCTGGGAAATGTGTTGGCGCAACCGTTCTAGGATCGAGGAATATGAGTACCCTCTAGCTGATATGGGAATAGATCCATCAGCTGGAGGGTGCATTCCATTAGTGGGCAGGCTTTGGCTTTCTGAAGACATAGTTACTTTTGATCTACTTATGGAATATTATAGTGTCCCCTTTCACATGCAAGTGGGGAAGATCAATATCGAGGGCCTAATCAAGGCCATTAATGAGAGGCTGATACTCGGCCTCATTTTTTGGTATAGCCTTATGACATGAGTAATGAATATGAATGATTGGAATGTGGTGGGGTAATGAAGAAAATTCCAAATCATACTCTGTTGAGCCAGGGGTCATTGAGCCTTCTCATGGTTGGGATCTGGGAAGCACCATCAAAGAGGATTTTTCAACACGGAATGGGTGGGTCTACCGAGAAGATTGCCTCATTGGGAAAATCAAGGACTAGAGACTGGTCCATAGACGATGGATGGGTGTCAAGGGAGCCTTCGAAGGCTTGTCCCTTAGTATCCTTCTGAGGAAAAAATCTAATGTCGAACTGCTGGTGGATCACTTTCCACCTAGATAGACAACTCGTCAACATTGGGCGGTTCGGGATGTACTTCAATGGACCCATTCAGGACACCAGTTGTTCCTCATGGCTCTACATGTAATGTCACAATTTCAGTATTGTGAATACCAGTGCTAGGCAACTCTTCTCGATAATAAATTAACTGGTCTCCATATCGTTGAGAATGCGGATGATATAGTAATGACTTATCTCCATTCCCTCGTTGTTTTAATGGTGAGAAGGGCACTGAGAGATTGTTTCAGGGCTGTTACATAAAGGACCATTGGATTTCTGGAAATGAGTGTCATTAGGAATGGAGGATGGGGAAGATACTTCATGATTTCCTAGAATGTAGTCTAATATTCCTCATCCAATTTACAGAATATTTCTTTCATCATGAGTTGAGAGAAGGGCTTACGCATACCATCCAAATTCGTGGTGAATCAGTATATGTAGGGTAAGTGGACTTGAAAGCCTCAAATCACTATAATGTTGCTCGGGGGAGACATTTGGTTGATGGAATTGATCTTATCCAGGTCAATCTCGATGTTCCTGTATCTAACAAGGAAGCTGAGAAACTTTCCAGAGGTAACCCCAAAGGCACACATCAATGGGTTCATCATCAGATGGTGGGAATGAAGGAAGTCAAACACTTTCTCAAGATCATTGATATGATCTTCATGCTGGAATGATTTGACTACTAGATAATCCATGTAACATTCCACCAATGTCCCTAGTATCATCTTAAATATGTGATGCATGGCATGCTGACAGGTGGAACCTTCAATTTTTAGACTAAAGGGAATTACCCGATAACATAAAGTACCTTGTGGTGCATTGATGGCTATATAATCCTAATAATTACGATCAATTCATATATGGTTATACCTGGATTACCCATTTGTAAAAGAGAGGTCATGGAACCAAGTGGTGGCATCAATCAACAACTCCATCACATGAAGGGTAAAATATTCCTTCAGACAGTGATGGTTGAGATCCTGAAAGTTGATGTAGACTCTGATTTTTCATTTCTTCTTCCTGATGGGAACAATGTTTCCTAACCATCTAGGATACTGAACCTCCTTGAAAAATTTGAATCTGATGAGATTATCATCATTGGCCTCAATGATAACTCTAGATAAGTGTGCATCTTTTGGGGAGGTTGTTTGAACCCGCAGTGATTTTCTGGAAGAATGTGGTAGTGTACAGTGACCTAGGGATATAGCCCCAGGATTTCATTTTAAATGTAGGAAAATACATCATGATGTTGATTGAGAAATTCCATGTACTTCTTTTTCCCTTTGACATGCCTAATGACACTGATCAATATGGGTTTTGGATCTATCTCGCTATAGAGGTTCACATGTACCAATTCATTGATCGTGGTGGAGACACCCTCTTTGAATGCATGAGGTGTGTCCATTAAATCCAATTTTTCACTTAAGGATGGGGGATCCTTGATGGGAGGAGTTTCCTCTGAGTCAATAGATCCCAATGGCAAGTTGCCACTAGCCTGAGTGGCGGTGGACTCCTGTGTTGCCGAAACCATAACAATGAAAGCTGTCAATCGGATCCCATATGGTCTTCGGCCAAAGGGGACATGCTTGATGATATCAAAGAATTAGTGGTGCATTGTCTTGAACTAGTTTATCCCAGCCCAGTAAAACAATCAATTATGGCATATTGTTGTTTCCATAGGGAATACATCCAGATACCTAATGGGGGAAGGAGCTCTGGGATCATTCGTGCCTGATTTGTATAGGAATATGAGGTGATCTTTTGGTGTCACATAGTCATGGGAATGTGCTTCCCACTCATTCCAAAAATAATAATGTGTTTCCCCATATATATGGTTATATCCTCCAATAAATGGATTGAGAAAAATTAGGCATCATCTAGGTCTATCCACAGGTCGGTTCCCGCCATAGCATGTTCAAACTTGTTTTCCTGAATCTTCTTGTCATGGATCTTGTAATAGTCTGAATCCAGGTAGAGGGATTCAAAATAGTAAAATGGAGGTGTGTCACATTAAATTACACCCACTCAACCATTAATATATTACTTGAGGCACTTGTGATATGATGAAGGAACCGCTGTATGCAAGTGGATCCATGGCTTGCCCATCAGCGCATTATAGGTGGTGTCCTGGGAGACAACCATGAACTCGGTGATCATAAATAGGCCACCAAATTGAGTATTTAGAAAGATTTTTCCAACTGGTGTGTATTTTTTCCTTCCCGGAACATTGATTTTCAGGTCATAGGGACTCAGATCATCCTCAGATATCTCCATATTCCGAAGTGTCTGGGTTGTGATTAGGTTGATCCCAGAGCCTATGTCGACAAGGCAGCGACAAAACACTACACCATTGAAATTCATGGAGATGTACAATGGGAGGAAGTGACCCTATATGGAAGAGCCGTAATCTTCACTAGATAATGAGATAATGGCAGGGAATTTACTGTGCACGACTGCCTCAGCATGGAAGGCTTCTATATCAGCTACCTTCATATCAAACTAGAGGGGGATTCTTAAACCCTCGGCAAGGGATTCACTCATATCCACTAACAGTCCAATATCCTAAAAGACAGATATCATTTCCATAATTCATACAAGATTCTAGATAACATCAAACTTTTATGCCAAGCATGAAATTATTCTTACAGGAGGTCATTCTATGGAAGCGGAAATGAATTGCACCTATGGGTGAACCGACAGCTGACCGGTGCTAGGAACATCATGCTGCTCACAAGTAGAAGCATGTGGAATGACTAGCAGATGAGGTACATGTGATTGATATCATACGGTAAAAGAGTGTGACTGATCACAGTGCGGATGGGGCAGCTTTGCCTGATCAGGAAACAAAAAAGGTGGCGAATACGACCCTGATAACACCAGATGAGAAGGATGCGTATGTTGAGCTATGTGTTGGTCCTATAGTCTTGTTTTAGTGGAATTATCATCCTGGATGGAAGTACTAACTGAGGCACTCCAATGACCCATATAACCATAGCCCCATCGACACTAGCGATTTTTGGGAACATTGGGAGGATCTTCCTCGCACTCCTCACTATTATAAATCTTATAGAGGTTTACCATCTCTACGGTGTTAACCAAGGCGATCCCTTGACTGTCACTTATAGAATCCTCCCCTAATAGATGGACTATAGGGGGAATTTCAATATCATGGTGCTTGAAGTCGCCTAGAGTATGGTATGAAAAAGGTATTGGAGAGGAACATTTTTCCCTTGCATTATCGAAGCCTGCTCTTTTGGGAACAGGAAGGCTAAGTCATTGATACAGACGCATTAGATGCGGGAAACGTGACATTTTCTAAAGTTTTAGGACAATTCAAACGTGAAAGGATAAAATACTGGGCACGAGAAAATATTTTACGAGCCATCCAGTCGTCATACTTCTATGATCCATGGTTAGAAACCTGATGCAACATGCCATCACTGTCACTGCTATTGATTAGATTCACAAAGAAACATTTCACATTTTCCAAAGATGGGCCTAACTTTAATTTGTTGTTGCCAACCTTGTGTTGAAACCAGTCTTTAAACACATAGCATTGTGTGATGGTATTCCTAAGGATTTGGTGATATGGATAACAATTGGGGTGATCAATGAGATCTGCCACTTCTGGTCTTTGGCATTTAGGCAAACATAGAAGTCCATTTTACAAGGCGCTTCAGAAATAATTGGGGACTTGAGACTCATTAAATGTGTAGCTCTGGATTCTCATATTTTCAAAGGGGGATTTGGGAACCTGACCATGACTAGGGGCTGGAGGATCTTATCGAGGAGGTGGGACCTGGTAATATAACATGGGTGGTGGCGTAACATTATGTGGGGTGCCTGCCAATTTGGATGTGGCACTATTGGGCTGGAGGCTACACCTATGGTATAGGAACTCTACAAATATGTGGAGGTGGATCCACTAGTAATAACTCAAGATACCTTGGAGCCTCTATTTTCACCACCATAGCAGGCTCGTCTGTTGTGTCTCTTCATACAAGAATCACGGGAGTCAACAAACGTGCCTTCTTGGCCTGCTGTAAGGATTACTCAAGGAACTGGGCCTTATTAGAGAAGTCTTGTAATCCCCCATGAAAATTCTGGGTAATGATATGGGGGAATAGTTCGGTCTCGACATCACAACACACATTTTCTGCATCTGTTCTTATGGAAGCGGCATATCCAAGGAGTATGTGAGGCCTTTCCACCAAGAGATGAAGTCTGCGATGTGTTCGTTAGGAATCTGATTTCATTTGAAGAGGTATGAAATTATCATATTCGTGTTGGTAGATATGTACGTGTTGTTGATCTTCCTATAGAGATCTTCCCAGCTAGTGACTAACCTAATGGGTAACTGGTTTTACCATAACAAATCAGGTCCTTCCAATGTCTATACAAATCATGTGAGTTTGGCAGCCTCCCACTACGCTGGGGTTCTTAGCTGGGGTCTGCACAATGAGATGATGCGGGCCAAATGCTAATGTGGGTCACCTATCCCATTAATGGGGGAGACTGTGGGATTTTTGAAATGTGGGGCTGATGGAATATCATCCACCCATGTCGGATAAGACTTACCATCCATAGGAATTTCCACCAATTGAGTCTCCAACACCTTGAGGTGGGCAATTAGTGCCAACATCTGATCATCTGAGCGGGGGTTCTTGTCTTGACGAAGATCCCTGAACACCAGTGCATTGGAAGGTTCTTCAACAGGACATGTAGGCCCAATAACTCGTGGAGCGGCTGGTGGAATAACCAGTGGGGTGACTGCGGGAACTTGAGTTGGGTCTTGGGGAGTGTCACACTGCTCAGGAGGATTTGGTGACACAAATATTTCCCTCTTTACATAATATATGGCTTCTATATGATATAAACGAGCCGAATGGTCAGGGTCACCTAGAGGGAATTCGACGATGTAAAGTTGTGTCTGCCCTAGCTAGCCCGTCCAAGGATCACCGTAGTATGGTCGTCGCTCCTGTGGTGCGTCTTGAAAGAATTTCATGAACCAACTTTTATGTTCTATGAGTTTTTGATGTTACAAAGCTTTTTTGGGATCATCCTCCATGTTGGTCAGAGTGGATACACAAGATGGGGTGAATTGAGTTCCAATTAAAATTTATGTTAAAAATGTAATGATTAACAAAACACCCAATTTTAAAAATGGCCATGTTTATTAAGGAAGTAGAATTGTAAATGTTCAACTGGTCAATAGGTATCTCAAAGGGTGATTAATCCTTCGATGAATGATTGTAGAAGACCAATTCATCTTTTTAAACAAGTTTACTGAATTAACCAAATACACACACTAACAAAAACTAACTATCAATGTGTATAAAGAAACAGTTTTATGTTTTAGAAAATATAATAAGTCGATAAAGAAAAACAGAGTAATTAAAGATTGGCACAAAAATGTAAACAAGAGGTTCAGTCTCAGGTAGAGACTTAATCCCCTCTACATGGTGATCACCTATCACCAAGCAGTTTATATAAATAAACTTTTTATCCACACCCTAGATCGGGGTTTACTACAGCACACCTAGCAGATCAGGTCACACTTGACCTCTACCACAGTTATTCAAGGGAAACAAAATGTAATAAGTGATTGAGTATGAGGATATTTTTATATCCTCTAGTTATTCTCATGAGATACTTTGTGATATACAAATAAATACACACACTGCTCAAATAGAAAATATAAAACACAAACAAGTTAAGGATGAGAATAGAGTTATGAATTCTCTTTGTTTTGTTAAGTAAGGCTCTAGACTCAATGAACGTTGAGAATATGGTATTTGAGTCTTCTTCTCGAAGTTGTATTCAGAACAGAGTATCGCAGTTCCTCTAATCCAGCTTCAGGGAGTGAAAAGGTTCTGTTCTTTTATGTCTCGATGTACACTGAAGCCCTTTTTAGGATAAGGTATCTTGTTATAGTCAGCTTATAATTTGAAACGCTTAGTTATTATCTTTTCGTATTTGCACAGTCTGTGTCTAAACATGGGGTGCTACTATCATATCTTTAATATAGAAAGGATGTGGTCCTTTTATACTCCACGATCCTCTAGACATAATTATCTTCACACGTGCATCTACCTCATACATGTCTAAATATAATCCTATAGATACCATTAAATAAATTTTGAAACATTAATTTGTCATCATATGACTGTTAGAAATAAATTTTAATTAATAAAATGGAAATAGTTATTTATATCAATCGGTGAGTCATCTTCGGTGTGTCATCTTCGGTTTGATAACATCAGTCTGTCATCTTTGGTGTGTCATATTTGGTCTGTCGATCATTGGTCTATCATACTTTGGTGTCTCATCTTTGGTTACGGTTTGTCGAATTTGGTGAGTCATCCTTCGGTTTCGGTGTGTCAACTTCAGTTTCGTTTTGTCGACTTCGGTTTTGGTGTAGTGACTTTGGTTTCAGGGAATCCAAAAAATATTGTGAATAGTTTGTCTTGCATATACCATTAAAAGAAGAATTTTTAATCAAATTATATGTAAAAATACACTTGTAAACATATTGATTCAATAATTATAAGCAATTGACTTTTTAAAGTATAAGTTGTTGTATGAAAAAATTGATTAACATAGAGATATTAAAATTGCTTGATTGAATATAATCTTTATATTGAAATAATTTGTTATTTTGAAAAGTACAATATCATTGAGGTTCCAACAATCTCCCCCTTTTTGATAATCACAAATTATGGCATACATGCAAATATATATAAAATAAATATAGCTTTGACATAGAAAGCTGTGACATAGAATTTATTTAAAACAAATCTCCCCCTAAATAAATGGATTAAAGAGAGTATGTGCCATCTTTATTTTATAGTCCATCCTTATTTTATATGCCATACATATTTTCTCCCCTGTTGGGGATTAACAAAAAGATAAAAGCAGTAAGGAGAGATGAGAGAGGTGAAAGATACCATAAGTATTTTCATTCAAAGTCATAAGAGTACAAGACAAACAAAAAGACCAAATCCCTATAAAAAAGAAACAATCCATCACGATGGCTTTAGATGTAGAGGAGCTTTTCCTCTGTCTGAAGGATCCAATGGAGATGAAGAAGTATTTGGAGTAGTAGAGGATGGAGGTGATCTGATTAAAACACCATGTAGAGGAAGACCTGTAGGAATAGTAGCTTCAAGGGTAGGCCTTCTCTCTAACAACACACAACTGGGAGACTCTTCAGTAATGATTGGTCGAATATGAGTATGTTCTTGAGAGATAGTCTTTGGACCAGGAGCGCGAGAGGCCGTACTAATTGAAGCCTCTAGAGGGACCACAATAGCATCGGCCTGAACATGCAGAAAAAGTTTGAGCAGTTTGATGAAGTCATTAATGATTTCTCCTCCATATTGGATTGCCTTCTCAAAGACATCCTTATTCTCAATAAATTTATTCAGTAAAGGTGTAAAATATTTCAATTGGAGAACCTGCCTTTTGAATGCTTCTGTGACTAGGGGAATTTGATGAATTTCTTCTAGAAACACGAAACTATTGATGACTTCATTCTTGGTATATATCTTAGTGAAATACTTATCCATTTTTTCCAAATTTCTTTCTGAGCTGCAAAGGCTTTATTGGTGCACTGTCTGACCATTTTCTTCACAAGATCTATATTCTAATGCACTATTTCAAGGGTTTCTCTGTCTGAATTAAGTTTGAGTTTTTGGATTTCCTCTCTCATCACACCCTTGAAAGACTCCATATCAGCATCAACACTTCTCCCACTCCTGGAACTAGATAGGATAGTCAACAATTTTCCAAGATTTTCTTTCAAATTTTTCAAATCTACACAGAGTAGATGAGTTACCAAGTTATTATGAACTTCTAGAACACCATAATGGTGGTCTTGAAGTCATAGGTTAAGGAATTCAGCTCATTTCTCATCTTTCTTACTTCCTCTCTCACCAAAGTGTTGTGTCTAATAATAGTTCCAACTTTAGTAATAATATTAGGTTGAATCTCCTGAATCACTATTCCTGAAATTTATGATGCATCATCTGTTGAGATACTTATTTAGGTGGAGGCTTCATTTCTATGTCCCATTGAAGCTATCGTAGACTCACAAATCTCATTCTTCTATTTTTCCAAATCAGCCTTGGTGACATAGTCACTTGGAAATTACAGAGCCTTAGGTTGTTGAGGTGGAGGTTCAGCTAGAGGAATAGATGAAACCGGTTCGGGATCACCATGGACATGAAGAATAAGAGGAGGAGGTGCCATTTCCTCATCTGAGTCAAATTCTATACTAAAAAGAATGTAGCATGGATTACCATTCCACTCTCTAGATTAGGTCCAATATCTATGCTCAATGTTATCAATTCTTACCCTTCTTCCCTGAGGCTTAGGAATAACATTAATATCATAAATATCTTCATCCTGTTCTCGGCCCATTGTACCTTTGCTAGGGATAGGAAGCAGCCGAACTTTATGTTCTTCCTGAGCTCCAGCTTCTTCAGCTTCACCGTGTACTTCCTCAATTTGAGGCATTGGAACTAAATCTTCTTCTTCTAGGCCAGCAGCCATAATATAATTCAATTCCTGAATGATATCTTGGTTTTTAGAATTGTGATGGAGTGATATGTCCCCATGTACTTCATCTCTATGGTCATCACCATGTTGATCTGTTGGCTCAATTCCATCACCCGCTCATTGAATAAATTCCTCACTGGATCTGTCAACCACTTGTTTTCCTACTTTTAGAGAGTCACTCACATGATCAACACTTCATCCATCATCACCATTATCATTATAATCATTATCATCATCATCATCATCAGATTCCTCATCTGATTTTCTAACAAAACCTTGAGCTCTAGAAACTTCAGTTTCTTCTTCTTCTTCATCACCTAGAATAGATTCTCTTGAAGGTAATTCCATAGGCAGACTAGCAGGTCCATAAGTCATATTCTTCGGACTTTTAGCTATATCTTGATCACTCCTATCATCAAAAGGATATCCTTCTTCCCTAGGCACTTTAGCCTCAGCTTCCTCATCAGAATAGATAGGAACTTCTCTTGGTTTGATACCAGGATCAACATGGTCCATTGGTCTAGAAGGATGGTCAACCAGATTAAACACCTCAAACAACCTTTCTTCACCTCCTACCCAAAAATTCTTCCATCGGTTCTAGAATATTTTCATCCATTTACAAATGTCTTTTTGAAGACGAAAACCACTACAGGAAGTTATCATTTCATCTCAATCTTCTACATAGTCTTATTTTTTCAACATCACAGAAATCATTCTCGGATAGTATAAGCAGGTGGCCTTTTTAGATGGCTTAATAAAATCAAAAATATGTACCATGATATATTTGAAAAGATTCACCTTTATTCTATGTTTCAAAAAAAATTCAAGAAGTCATCTTGATATTTCACAGTAGAGAAATCTCCCTTCCTTGGGTAGATTTGATGATGTATGAACTTAAAAAGCAATCTAACTTCTCCTTAAAATTTATTTTCTGCAGTTCTTTTAGATTCATCATTTCCTGTAAGCTCATTTCGATCATCTTCATAGGAATTTTTTTTGAAGAGGGTGGAATATTACTAGGATAGTCAGCATAGACACCTTCATGAGGTACCTCGAAGCGTTCGTCCCATTCCTGGGATGAAAATATACTTCTTTCCTTTTGCCACAGATTTCAACTTTGTTGCCTCGGCTTCATCCAGTGTTATACTCAAATGCTGGTAAAACTCATGCACTAGATGGGGATAATAGGGTCTTTTATTATTGGTAAACCAACTGAGCCACCCTTGAGATTCCAGTACCTTTAGCAGAAAATATTTGGTTGACAAAATCCACTCAGCAAACACTTCTTTTTCAGCTGAAATTACTCAGATTTATAAATTTGTTTTCACCTTACTAGTGTTTTCACCCTTCTAACACGTAGAAAGATGATATTTTCGAGGTTCTTCCATTGCACACTTATTCCTTTCCATTGAGAAGCATCAGATTCTAGCTGTGATGACAGGTCAAAAGTCAATAGAGAGAGTGACTAAATGTAGACGGATTTACGGCTACAGATAAGGTGAAAGGATGGGATGGATTAGACATAATATATCATTTAGGGTTTGAAAATCAAAAAACATAAAATTTAAACGTGACATGTTGAAATAGATAATAAAAAGTCATTTCAATTAAATTAGATGGAATTTACAAAATAGCCCTTACGTATATCGTTGTCAAAGAATCGGTTTAAAAAAATCGGTTTCACAAAAATCAGTTTCACAAAAATTGTTTTTATAAAGATCAATTTTATAAATATCACTTTTATAAAGATATTTTTTAATAAAATTGGTTTTATAAAGATCGGTTAATGATTTATCATTCCTAGTTCATTTTTGATGTAATTCATTCTCTCAGAATTTAAGGGTTTTGTGAATATATTAGCAAGATGACATTCAGTCCCAATAAACACAGGAGTTATATCACCTTTTTGATAATGATCTCTCAAAAAGTGATGTATTACCTCAATATGATTTGTTCTAGAATGAGGTATTGGATTCCTAGAGATGTTAATAGCACTAGTGTTGTCACAGTTAATGGAGACAAGTTTGAATTGATATCCGCAGTCTAGTAAAATGTGTTTCATATACCAAATTTGTGAAAAACAACTACTATCAGAAATGTATTCTCCTTCGGTAGTAGATAATGCAACATAATTCTATTTTTTACTACACCCTGATACTAGTGACTTTCCTAACATGCGACATGTCCCAGAGGTGCAGTTTTTATCTTGTTTACAACAAGCAAAATCAGCATCTGAATTACTTATTAAATCAAACGGTAGTCCTCTTTGATAAAATAGACCAAAGTTAGGAGTATATTTGAGATATTTGAAAATCCTTTTAACAACATTTAAATGAGATTCTTTCATATTAGCTTGAAAGTGGTCACACATGCATAAACTGAACATTATATCTGGTCTACTAGCACTAAGGTGGAGGAGACTCCCGATCATACATATGTAGCTGGTATGAACCACTGATTCACCAGCTTCATCAGCATCCAATTTACAAGTGGTACGCATAGGTGTATCACTCCCTTTACTACCATCCAAACCAAAAAGTTTTAAAATATATTTAGTATATTTACCTTGATTTTAAAAAATACCATCTTTATTTTGAAAAAACTGAAGTCCAAGGAAGAATTTATTTTCTCCTATTAAACTAATTCTGAATTCATTTTGTATTATTTTTGAAAAATCAGTACATTAATAATTTTTCGAATATCCAAAAATTATATCATCTATATAAATCTGTACTATCAAAACATATTTGGAAATCCATTTAATAAACAATTTAGGGTCAACTATTCCCTTAGTAAAACATTTTGATATATGAAAGGAACTAATTCTATCATATCAGGCTATTGGAGATTGATTTATAACATATAAAGCATTATAATGTTTAAACACTTGGTTTGAAAAGTTGGGATTTGTAAATCCATGGGTTGTTCAACAAATACATCCTCAACTATATACCAATTAAGAAAATAAATTTTGACATCCATTTTATAAAGTTTGAAATTCAGATGAGCTACATAATCAAGTAGTATTCTAATGGCCTCTAACCTAGATACATGTGAAAAGGTCTCCTCATAGTCTATTCGTTCCTCTTAACTATAACCTAGTGCAACTAATCTAGAATTGTTTAATAATATATTACAATACTTATAAACTTTGTTTCTAAAAACCCATTTATTTCATATTGTCAAAGTGTCCTTAGGTCTTTCAACTAGTTACCAGACTCTGTTTCTTTCAAATTGTTTTAATTCTTCTATTATATCCATCACCCAAAATTCATCATTGATAGAATCATTAATATTTTTGAGTTCAAGCTATGAAAGAAAAGATTTCTATTCAACCTAGTTTCTCATAGAAGCTCTGGTTTTTGTCCCTTGATTTAAATCAGCTACTACAACATCTAAAGGATGATTCTTGAGAGTTCGAATACCTCTAGAAAGAGTTAAACTAAAATCATCATGATTGTCTACTGGTTCAGACTCAACAGGTGAAGATTCTTCAAGATTCCCAAAATTGGTTACATTTACATGGGATTCACCATCATTATCATTAATGTTTAGAATTAAAATTTCGTCCTTAAGATATTCAAGAGAGGTTTTTGGTTCCTGTGGATCAGTCTCATTAAATTTTACATGAAATGACACTTCCACACATTTGGTTATTTTATTGAATACTCTATAGTCTTTAATCAAGATTGAGTAACCGATAAAAATTCCTACATCACTTTCAGAGGAGAATTTTTCATGATTGTCCTTAGTATTAAGGATAACGACATTGTAACCAAAAAATATGAAGTAGTTAACCTTAGGCTTCTTGTTGTTCCAAGGATGATAAGGGGTATTCTTATGAATAGGTCTAATCAAGACACTATTAATCGTATAAAAAGCTGTATTTACAGCTTCAACCCAAAAATAAATAGGTATATTATACTCACTAAGCATAGTCCAAGTGATTTCTTGAACGATCATATTTTCTCTTTCCACTAATCCATTTTGTTCAGGTGCTCTAGGAGAAGTGAAATTATGATTATAGACATTGTGTGAGCAATAGGATTCAAACTCTTAATTTCCAAACTCATGGCCATGATCAATTATCAAGGTTTTGATTCTAAGTCCACTAGGATTTTCTACAGACTTGGATTATTTGATATAATAAGAAAAAGCTTCACTTTGGTGAGCTAAAAATTATACCCAAGTGTAACTAGAGAAATCATCTACAAGTACATAAACATAGTGATTCCCATTTAAACTTGAAACTCTTGATGTTCCAAACATTTACATGTGAACCAAATCAAGTGGTTGAGAACTAGAATCTTCTTTCTTTGGTTTGAAAAACACTTTCTCTTGCTTTCCCTATTGATAGGGATTGCACACTTTTTTTAAGTAGGAATTCTAGTTTAGGTATGTCTCTAACTAAACCATTCCTAATAAGCATCCAAAGAGAGTTCACATTGAAGTGTCCTATTCTTCTATTCCATAACCAGGATTACTTATGAAAATCATTTATCAAGAAATAATTTTCTTAGCTAAATCATTTATGTCAAAAACATACACATTCACTTTTATGAGAGAAGTAAATATTAAATCATTTTTGGAATTAAAAACATTAGATGCATCATTTTCAAATTTAAAATTGAAACCATCATCACACAACTGATAGAGACTAACTAAATTGTATTTTAATCCATCAACAAAGAATACTTGGAAATTAATACAGTATTGGGGTTACCAATGTGCCCAAAGCCGACAATTTTTCTCTTTTCATTGTCCCCAAAAGGTATGTGTCCACTATAAACATTGATTAGGCTCCTGAATCATGAGTAGCCTCATGTCATATGTCTTGAATATCCACTATCCAAGCACCACAGATTCTTATAGGAACTCTTTGGGCAACATCCCGGTAAAACATATTAGACATGGGGTAATTTTGGTACCCCGATTTTCATGGGTCTTGAGAGGTTAGCAAGTAAAATATAGGGAACCCATACTTGTCTCACAAATTTCCTATAATAAGAAGATATAGTTTGAGACATAAACACTTTTTTCGGTCCTTTAAAGAATTTGTTTTCATGAGATGGTCCAGAACATGAACTAGCTGTGAATTGTCCATATTTTGGAATAAATTTAGTTTTAATGATCCTTCTCTGTCCAGGATGATATCCTAGACCGGTTGTATATTTTGGCGCAATCCGTTTTCCAGGAAACTATGTTAGGGTATCTCTACCAGTAGTAAATATTTCAAGATCTTTCATTAATTTTTCATTTAATAATTTGAGTTTGGTATTTTCTTTTAACAGATGAGCAAATTTTTCTTTCTCAATATCCAGAATTTACTTATAATTTTCATTTAAAGAAGGTTGTATCTTTACTGATTTATATTTGTCCTTAATCTCATTAAAGGTATCATCAATCATTTCACAATATTCAAATAGTTCATCCTTAGACATATCTTCATCATTATGTAACTCACTCTTATTCTCAGAATAATATGCATTATGTATAGGAGAGATAAGTGTTAGCTCAGATGTTTCAGTCATGAAACATAAGTTTTCATGATTCTTCTATTCAGTATCAGAAGCATCAGATCCACTTGATCTATCTTTTGAATCAATCCATGTAGATTTCATATCCTTTTTATATCCTTTTCCCTTGTCTTAATATTTCTTCTTGAATTTTAGCTTGGGACAGTCTGCCTTCACATGACCTTTTCATTTGTAGTCATAACAGATTATTTCATTTGAGTTGTCATTCTATTTTTTGTCTTTCTTCCATTTTTCTTTTCTATCATACTTTCCCTTGTAGTTTGACATCCTGAAGAATCTATCCTTTCTATATAACGTTTATAATCTCCTTGCAAGATGGGCCATCTCCTCATCACTATCTGGATCTGACTCTTCACTAGTGGAGTTGTCTGCAGGAACTTGAGATTTTTATTTGTCTCTTCTCTTTGATGTATCAGTATTGAATGATACTTTTTTCTTCCTTGATTCCTCATCTACTTCTTGATTCACCTTATGTTCTTCCTTGTACATCATAAGATTTACAATTATCTATTTTACTGGTAGCTTTCTTATTTCACAAGATTCTCAGATAGAAAAAGAATATCCCCTCCATCTGTCAGGTAGGAATCGAAGCAGTCTAATGATTTGGTCCTTATTGTTCACTGGTTTTCCATGAAGACTCATAGTGTTCACTATTTCATTGAACCTGTGATACATTTCAAATATACGTTCATCAGGATTATTTTTAAAATTATCATATTTAATAGTGTATATATTTAGTCTCATTTCTTTGACATTAGTTCTTCCCTCATGGGAAATAGCTAAAGTATCCCAAATTTCATATGTAGTGTTAAAAGAAGATATTCTATTCAATTCAACATATCTTATAGAACATTACATGAAATTCATTACTTTACAGTTATTATTATATGTGGATTTAGTCAGCTGATACCATGTGTCCCTAGTAGTTGCAAGAAATACATGTTTCTCTTCAATTCACTCCCATATTTCAGGTCCCATTCTTTCTAGATACATTTTCATTTTTAATTTCCACTAAGCATAGTCAGTACCATTAAAGAAAGGTTTCCTATTAGTAGTAGCACCCTCAACTCCAGTTTCCATGGTTACTTAGAATTTAAAGAATTGAAGATTTAGATATTACAGAAAGATTAAGAACATTAAGATACAACTAAAATCATCGTTGAAAATAAATTTAAAATCATGAAAATAAATCAACCTCTAATACCAAATGTTGGTCAGAGTGGATACTCAAGAGGGTGTTGAATTGAGTTCTAATTAAAATTTCTGTTTAAAACTTTATGGTTAAGAAAACCCCCAATTTTAAAAACGACCCTGTTAATTAAGGAGGTAGAAATGTAAATGTTCAACTAGTTAATAGGTTTCACAATGGTTGATTAATCCTTAGAAAAATGAATGTAGAAAACCAATTCAACTTCTGAAACAAGTCTAATGAATTAACCAAATGCACACACTAACCAAAACTAACTATCGAATTGTAAAGAGAAACAATTTTATGTTTTAGAAAATATAAGCATCTAATAAAAAAAACAGAGTAATTGATGATTGGCACAATAATGTAAACAAGAGGTCAAGTCTCAAGCAGACACTTAATCCTCTCCACTTGGTGATCAGCTGCCACCAAGCAGTTTATATTAATAAACATTTTTCCACACCCTGGATCAAGGTTTACAATAGCACACCCAGCTGTCCAGGTCACACATGACCTCTAAAAAAGTTATTAATGGGAAACAAAATGTAATAAGTGATTGAGTATGAGGATAGTTTGATATCATCCAGTTATGATCAGGAGACATTGTGTTTTATACAAATAAATATACACACTTATCAAATAGAAAATATAAAACAAAATATAGTTAAGGATGATAATGGAGTTATGAATTCTCTGTGTGTTGTGAAGTAAGGCTCTAGACTCAATGAATGTTGAGAATATGGTATTTGAGTCTTCTTATTGAAGTTGTCTTCAAAACAGAGTATCCTAGTTTCTATAATCCAGCTTCAGGGAGTGAAAAGGATCAGATATTTTATGATTGGATGTATACTGAAGCCCCTTTGGGAGAATGTAGCTTTTTTCAGTCTCCTGGTAATCTCTAGCTCCTAATTATTCTCTTTTCTTATTCGCACAGTCTGTGTCTCAGTGTGTACTGCTACTATCATATCTTTAACGTAAAATATTAGGTCCTTTTATAATCCACGATCCTATAGACACAAAAATCTTTGCACATTTTTGTACCCCGTACTTGTCTATGGATAATCCTACAGACAATATTAAATAATGTTAGAAACATTAATTTTTATACATATTACTGTTAGAAATAAATTTGAATTAATAAAATGGAAACCATTATTTATATCAATCGGTGAGTCATCTTTAGTGTGTCGGCTTTGGTTTGGTAACATCGGTCTATCATCTTCATTGTGTCATCCTAAGTCTGTCGATCTTACATCTGTCATACTTCGGTGTGTCATCTTCGGTTTCGGTTTGTCGACTTCATTGATTTGAACTTTGGTGAGTCATCCTTCGGTTTCGGTGTGTCGACGTCAGTTTTAGTGTGTCGAATTTGGTTTCATTGTGTGGACTTCGGTTTTAGTGTATCGACATCAGTTTTGGGGAATCAAAAACTAATTGTGAAGAGTCTGTCTTGCATATACCTTTACAAGAAGAATTTTTAATCAAATTATATGTATAAATACAATTGTAAACATATTGATTCATGACTTATAAGCAATTGACTTATTAAAGTATAAGTTGTTGTATGAAAAAATCGATTCACATAGAGATATTAAAATTTCTTGAAAGAGTAGAATCTGTTTATTGAAATAATTTGAGATTTTGAAATCTACAATATCATGGAGGTTCAAACACTTCATCTTTTGTACTGTTCCAAATGGGTCAGAGGGTTTTATGGATCCAAGGTTTTCTTTTCCCTTCTTGGGATTCCTGCCGATGTTTAATGACTGAGTAGGTACACGAACACCTAGTAAATTCCATGACTTGCAAGTGATCCTTCCCAATGGATATAATATGTGAGACTCCCTCGGGGGGTAGGTCTTCTCCATGAATCTCTTTCTCATTCTCTCCCCGAGTAGGTCATCCATGTTAACCATGAATCTACCTGAAGGTATATCCTCAATATCACCTAAAAAATCATGATGGCACCCTATAGAACTAAAGTGGAGGGATGTGTACTACCCCAGCCACAGATCTGCATTTGTGTGGAGGCCATCTTGATAATCATGTGGAGCACATTAAAGAACTATATGCATCATTTTTTTGAGGGTCTGATGGGGGCCTGGTGACTGAGGACATTGGGCCGTGAGGAGTGCGGCCAAATCAACCGGACGAAACTTTTGACCAATTACTTCAAAGTGTGCCTAAATCTTGGGTTAACCCACTTACTGATGATGAGGATAAAAGTGAGTTTCCCAGAGGGTCTAGTGAAAGCATCCAACTCCCTCCTAGGTGGTCGATTTCGAAGCACTGAAATTAATTACTGCAATTGTCCAAAACATCTCTGGGAGAAGGAATGTTGTAAGAAGGTCCCACAAGATCTTCAACTCAGACTCTGGGTCAGGCCCTTAGTTTAACCCCTCATAGAATAGAGGCAGTTGGGAAACTGGTAGCTATACTGAAGAAGACTACTGAGATAGTGGGATGCCATGTGGAGAATAAGGCGAGCGGGATAACAAGACACCACATCTCGGGTGATCCTCTGATGAGACCATTGACATAGCCATCACATCACGATAAGAATGGCTATCAACCAGTGTTTCTAGTGTAGGGACTACTGTAGCTGGCGGTGGACCATGCTTCGCTCGTTCGCCATCAATTCCTAGAACAACTATCTGTGATCTCTGGTTGAGGTATAGAGTGCTACTGGTGATGATGGTGGAGATTACATTGCCAGACCCTTGGGAGATGCCAAATATGTTTCCTCCTAGATGTATCTGTGATGGGAGGCAAGGATTCGGTGGACCTCTTTTTTCATAATTATGTGGATGATATTCCTTGTCCCTACCCCAGCCCCAGACATAGATGATCAATGTGAGGGTTCCATTGTCGAATCATATTCCGCCATTGAATCTGAGATGAAGATGGGTTTCATCTCAGTATGAATCTACATGGAATTCATTTTATGGTAACGACGACAAGCCCTCTTACCCCGTGATTTCTCTACGGGATGGGTTAGATTGTTGTCATGTGGAGGAATTTCAGACAAATTAGTGCTGCGGTGGAGATGAAATTTTCTTGGGTGAGCTAGGGTGCAAGGATCACCTAGAAAGATGTCAGATGGAACAAGGGGAGGACCTCCATGTCTGCTGGATGATGCACAGAGGAACCCTCTATGGGAAGTGTTGGATCATGTGGGACCTCCGATAAAGCTAGTGAGATCATGTTTAGGTCCTCCATGCTTATTTCCTCTGCCAAAATTAGTGCAAGGAGGGTTCTCATTCTGATCGATCAGAACAGGAGTAGGACCTTTGTGTTGGGTGTATATGAAGTGAGGAAAACTTTTTCTTGTCTTGTTTCTAGGATGAGGTGGACCTTTTTTGGTTGTTGTAAGGACACAATGAAGGCCCCCACACTGAATATTGACCGGATGTGTAGTATCTTCACACCGGTGAACTGCGATAAGAGGAACAGCTCCATACCTGACGCCCTGGATGTAGAGGAGACTTCTATACTGACCATAATTACAACGGGGGATAACCTTTTCTGGATTGAAGTTGGAATGGGGAGGACCTCCATGCCGAGCATGGGAGGGTGACATACATGTGCTCTCATTGGTGATGGTATGGGGAGGAACTCCATATAGGTTGTCATTGCCACAGGTCAGCCTGTGATGGGCGCTACCTGCATCGGCGACCCGGAGAGTCGACCCAGCCTACCCATGGGGCTTTTGGGGCCATGATCCATGTCTGGAATATGAGTTCCCTGGATCAGCATAGACATGTGACTGATGGTATATGCCAGCAGTGGCACGGGCCAAGGTAGTCATAGATATTGACACACCTCAGCAAGCATCCTCCTGAGCCTACGTACGACACTGGCGTCGGGTTAACCGGACTGAGGAAGACGGTGTAGGCGCATATCTTACCTGATCCTCATCATTTGGGTTTATATTGTAGCATTGACGCAGCCTAGTGGGAGCCCTACTTGGGATCCCCTAGAACATGATCCCAATCAGGCTAGCCTAGACATCCCTCTCCCCATTGGCGTAGGGGAGGGTGTCCTCGAAGCATTCCATAGAGAGGCTCGTGAAACGGTTGTTCATCATAGTGGAGAGTAGTGGCTCCCTGCATGACCCTTGGGGGTGGTGGTGGCAGCAAGGCATAGATGCCTCTATGTCTTGATGGTCCATATCATGTGTTGGGATAATCCCCTCCTACTCATATATTTGAATGATGACTTTTATGAACCTTCCTAGAATGATTTCAGAAGTGGAGATGGGCTGTGGGTGGCCAGAATCCATAGGCACGAAGGCTTCCATTGGAGGGTTGAGGTTGCATGGAGTTTTCACATAAACGTTGCCCCTGTCCTCCACCAGTGGGTGGGTGGTGATCGATTTCCTATGATGATATCCTAGGTCCTGAAAAGATAATATATTTAACCATTTAGTGCTGAAACAATGAAAGCGACGTCCAGTGCCCCAATTCCATTACATCATCCATGATTGGTAAGAAGGACCAAAGCTGATAACATCATAGACCAGGATGTACAACTTTTAACATCCCCAATAT
Source organism: Viscum album (assembly GCA_963277665.1). Lineage (NCBI taxonomy): Eukaryota > Viridiplantae > Streptophyta > Magnoliopsida > Santalales > Viscaceae > Viscum > Viscum album. Next base: position 1,003,200,313 of record OY728135.1, read on the forward strand.
TTGCTGAGTTTCACGCCAAACCCTCTATTTTCATGGTGGGTTTTGGCACCAGATTCATGGATCTGGTGACACACTAGTCCACTAATATCTCGAACACTACTAATATCCAAATTAACGATAAGAAATTCACATCAGTTTCACCATTTCTATTTTCGACACTTTCGTCGGGGCGTGCATCCATCCCTTTTACAGGATGCACAACTGTTACCCTGCATTCCTTCTTTCCAAAGGCAGGCAGGATCCGTTACTTATTAAGATATGTTTTCCACTTGATCAAAATAAGATTATGGGATGTCAGTTCTTCTTTTTTTCGGATTCCTCCTCGGAGATCGTTACCTAGTCTGAGTCTCCATTATAGACATGAGACATTGTTCATGAAACTCTTCCCCATGCCATGAATTCATGGACTCAGGTTAATTACACTACATCTGTCATTAAATTCCAAAAGGTCCAACCAAGGAAGAAACCATCAGTCAAGGGAGTAGTCATGTTGGAAATCGCTGGAATGTTTGGACATAGGAACACCGATGTGTCTGGGTTTCTACCCCTTTTGACAAGGCTTCTTGAGGTCACGGAATTCCGAGGCATCCCACCTCAAATGCGGTAAATTTTATGCCACATGCATTATTTTGTGGTTTTCCTTAGATTCCAGTTTTCAAAAAAGGGTATGCTGCAAGTTTAACGTCCAATGGATATAGATCATACTGATCGAAACACTGATGAAAGTGGATCAGATGGGTAAAACCCCTAGAGGGAACACTGATATATAGAATAACGTGTGGTTAACAGCCTAATCGCTACTAGAAGCAGCGAGAAAGGGGTTGAAAAGATCTCACTAAGATGTGGTGGATTGGGTAAAAATCAGTATGGATATAGATTGTTGAGAGATGATTGGGAGTGTGATAGAGCTGATGCAAGGGTGACAGTGATGTTGGTCTAGATCCTTGAAGAGACATCCTACGTATCCCCATGACAGGGAATCAATGTCCACCTAGTTTGGGATGGGGGTATTGAATATGGGTGTGCGTAGAGGATGATGACCCGATGGTAAACTGGGGATAATGCATGGACTGTAGCCTGGGTTGGTCAGACGTAATGGGGGATGACCAAATATGTGAAACCCAACAAAGGGGGCTAAAACATCTTACCGTCAATTGGAGAATACAATGACTTACCACTAGATGGTGAAAACAACGGATTACTACTGAATGGGGAACACAATGGCTTAACATCAGTTGGGGTGCACAATGGCTTATCGCTGAATGGGGAACACAACTGCATACGGTCAGTTGGGGAACACAAAACATTTCCACTGAATGGGGAACACAGTAGATTACCATCGGTTGTGGAACACAACGGCTTACCATCGGTTGGGGAACAAAATTAATTACCACTGAATGGGGACCACAATGGCTTACCTTCATTTTAGGAACACAATGTCTTACCTTCAGTAATGGAATACAATATCTTACCTTTGAATGGAGTTGATACTTAGGGAGGCTTCTTACATACCCTGTGATAGAAAGGATCAATGTTCGAATAGTTCAGAAGTGTTTGGTGAACCGACATGAAGAATTCAAGACTATTAGGTGTTGTACATAAACCTCAGGGGGGCTTACTATGTACCTTGTCTTGGAAAGGATCAATGTCCACATCATGCAGAATGGTGCATGGTGAACCTACGTGAAGGGGTAGGGACTAGTAGGTGTTGGTCATGAACCTTAAGGAGGCTTCCTATATTCTTTTCCTTGGCAAGGATTAATTTACACATTGTTCAAAGTGTTTGTTGAACCGACGTGAAGGGTTCGGGACTAGTAGGTTTTTGGATTGATCCTCAGGGTGGTTACCCATGTACCTTGCCTTGGGAAGGATCAAAGTCCACATAGTTTGGAATGATGTTTCGTGAACTGATGTGAAGGGGTCAGGACTAGTAGGTTTTGGTATTGAACCATAGGGAGGCTTCCTGGATACCTTTCCTTGGAAAGGATCAAAGTCAACATAGTTCGGGAGTGTTTGGTGAACCTATGTGAAGGGTCTGAGACCAGTAGGTGTAGGGATTGAACCTCAGGGAGGATTCTTATGTACCTTTCCTTTTCACGGATCAATTTTCATGTAGTTCTTAATGGATTGGGACTTACATGCTAAGGTGGACCAGAAAGGATGTCATGGTAGATGCTTACTCTAAGCCCATGTGAGTCATTATCAGTGTGATAAATAAGACGCAGCAAAGAACTGTTGATCACATTGCTAACAGTGTGTCTGTGGTAACTGAAATAGGGATTACACCTATTTAGTGGGCCAAGAGAAAACATGGACATAATCATGGTCATAATTCTAGGAATATGGAGATTGAGACCTACTCCAGGTTAGTGGCCCGCTAGAGACAAAGACCAAAGGGAGAGGGACGTGATAATGAAGGTTTGTGTGCCCCTCTCGCCTCTAGTCTTTTGTACCGAAGAAGAAAGGATGAACTGGGGTTCTACCTCCTACAAGAAAGGATAGAGGCCAACACTGAAATGGTTTCCCTTCCCAACGGGCATGCACCACTCCAAGGAAAAAAATCTAATTCCGTGTGAGGAATATTTCACTCCTGTGAAGACTAGTGGGCATAGATAACATCCGAGATAGGAAACACCATGTATGATTCACGGGGCAAGGCCAAAGTTTAACATCATGTGCCGAGGAGGATGGCGCTTGGCAGTTTAACATTATGTATCTTGGATGAGTTGGGTTCACTCCGCACCCCTAGGACATATATAATTGATACGTATCCACCCTTGAGGAAGGGAAGGCATCAGCAATGTTGTGGTATTGATGTGTTATGGATTGATCCATTAAGGGGTCCATGTTAGCGTGTCTTTGCGAAGAAGCAAAAGCCCTTAGCATTCCTATGTGAAGAATCAAGAGGAAATGAAAAGCATCTTGAAGCACTGTCTAGGGGACTATGAAATCAATTCATATGAACCAAGAGGGTCGTAAGGGAAAAGGATTTTCAGAACAAAGGGGTTCACAAGAAGAGGCCTCATGATGCTCTGGTGATCCATGTAGTGGATGGGCTTCGCGAAGGGGTATGCTTAAAGAAGTGTGGTGGCCTAGCCTGAGAATAAGAAAATTGTGTACATGGAGGGTGCTTCACAAATTCGAAGGGCTCTCGCGAAGTAGGGCTTCATGAAGCTAGTGTTCATTGTAAAAAATCGCACTATGAAATAGTATGCCTTATGTAGAATAGGGACCCTACCTTAGCATGTGGTTCATATTTGAATGGAAGGTACGTCGTGAAGCATGAGGGTTTTGAGAAAAAACCTAGTCCCCTTAGGGATCTCTTTCTTTTGCGAAGGCTCGTGGGATTTGTGTTCGGAATCCCTTCTTGAAGAGGCGTTATGTTTAAGCCAAAGGAAAGGAGCTATGTGATGATTTTGTAACTCAAATAGCTCATTTTTCGTAGAGGAGATTGTGCTTCATGATTTGAGAACTAAGAAGGTGAATGGTCGGAGTATCAATCCTTTGGGCTTGAGGGAAGCTGGATATTTATAGGCAAGAGGTGGAGTGAAGCAGGGATAATCGACGCGAAACCACATTGTGATTTTTCATAGTCGTGAATCCTCCGATATTTTTTCTTCACAATGGATTCTCAAACATCTATCTGATCATGAATTATCCCACCTCTGTGCTTCCTAAAAGCTTCAGAAAAAGTTTTTGGATCATGGAGCCTCCCACCTCTCTACTTCGCAGTGTCTTCAAAAACATATTTCGAAACATAGATCCTCCCGTGTCTTTTCTTCGTAGAAAATTATGAAACATCTTTCGGAATTTGGATCCACCATCCTCTTTGATTTTTGGAGGCTTCACAAATGTCCTTTGGATCTATAAATCCTCCTAACTCTTTCCTTTGTAGCAGAATCACAAAGTGGTGGCTTCGTTCTGTCCACGTAGCTGAGGGGCTTCGCGATCCAACATCTCAAAACAAATTCAATGAAGGTGGTTTCCTCTATGCGTTTTATTTTCCTTTCCATATATTATGGTTCCAACAGATATAGAATAGAACATTAGAATATCATAAGAAAAAAATAAATGGAAAAAATATCTTATATACATAGTGTGATAAAAAAATTTCCTCTATATAATGTCATAATTAGATATTTATAATTCAATGAGAGTGTCATGTTTTAGGGCATAAGTGGGAGTAAACCACCAATGCATGGGTATTCAATACATTTTCACTAAAACAAAAACCCATGAATATTTTTCCTACAACTAGGTATTTCATGTTACTAAATGAAAAAAGAAACTATGTTAGATATGGGGAGATAGAATGAACAATGATAATATATTTAATGTTTAATCACCCTTTATATCAATTGGAATATAATTTGGGTAGAATATTGTCTTTCATATATGAAAATTAATTTATATTTTCAATAATAACATGTTTTTGATGTAGTGAAATATTTCTGAACATCAAATATATGAAATATTAATAATTGTTAACATGTTGACCAATATCCTATATACTTCTCAAGTGAGACTAGTATTTAGTTCAAATATGAAGAAATATTATTGCCTTAAATATTATCTTCTTGAATTATAAAAATATCTTGGCAATACATGATCAATTTTATCATTGTTCTATTATATTTTTACCATGGTATATCAATTATTTTTAAGAAAAACACTTGATTCACTATGTGTGTAAATTCCCAATCCATAAAAACCATTCCATTGTTCTTTCACTATGATAGGGAGATTCAATATAGTTTTTTATGTCTTATCATCCCTATAAATTAAATTTTTAGTCTTGTTCTAATTATAGTTGATTTGAAAAAAGTAGCATATTGATCTAATGGTTGTAGATTAGAAAGAAGTTGCAAATCTCCCTATATTTCATCAGTCTATAGAATGGTTTTATATTGATGTAATGGTAGAGGAATTTCTAAAATTATTATATTTTTTTAATGTTTCAATATGGACTACTGATGAATTATCAGTCTAATAATATATGATTAGATAACCATTGAATTTTGGATTGACGGTTGCAGATTAGATTAAAGGTATTAGATTGGGTAACATTAGTATATTGGTCTAATGGTGGAAGATTTTATAGTGGTAGAATATTTTTATAATGGTAGTACATTGGAAAAATAGTTTCATTTTTATAAATGGAAGAAGATGTTACTAAACATAATTTATTCTCTTAACAATAGAAGAATAACTAATTATAAATGATTCTCTTAAAGGTAGATTATTAGATAATGATAGTATAGTTTTCTATTGGTAGCAGTGTAACTAAAATTTGAAGATTGGATTACTGATAGGATATTGGATAAACATAGTAGGTTGGTTTAATAGTGACATTTTATCTAAATATACTATATTTTTCTAATGGTAAAAAATTGGTTAACAGGAGAATATTACATATTTTTGGAAAAAATATAGTTTTTCCTACTATAATAAATATAAAAGTTTTTAACATAAAAATTGGTTTAATGATTTAAATTATTTAATATAAATGTCATTTAAAGGTGTATATTTAAATCTGTCATTCTATAGAACAAATAATCTAAAAATATGGTTTTTTATATGAATTAAATTAGATCTGCAGAAATATTTAAATAATATATGACCAGCTTTAAATATTTATTGTCACATATCATTAAATATAATGTAATGATATTACATTAATTATAATATTTTTTTAAAATATTTGAGTCCAAACTAACAATCCTTTGATCTTCACCCCTGATGAGTCACATGTTTCCACTGGGAATAACTCCATTCATGTTTTCAGGGAATGACCACGACATGTTATTCAACCCATTTTGTATAATAAAAGTTATAATTGAGGTGGGATGTTATTTTATTTTTTCATTGTATTTAAATGTTTAATGGTATTTAATTACATTATGTTTTGGACAACTATCCAATGACTTCATATATTAGTTTCACTTGTAACTATAAGGAATGTTTTATGCTTTCTATCCATGAAGGGTGTTCATTAATTCTCCTTTTTTCTATGATATCTTAATTTTTAAAATATTTTTCATTCTAGTTAATGGAATAATTAACCTTAATGAATATTTAAAATAATTTAATAAATGAATTTTGTTTTGGTTGAAGTGATCGTGTGTCTTTTCTATGATACATATTCCCTTATATTCTATGAGAAAGTGTATTTTCTATGGCCACGTATGGTTTGGCACCTCATTATGCTTGAAAAGATAAAAAGAATATAAATCGGGTAAGATTTTTTTGATAAATTTTAAATTGAAAGTTAAAATGATTAAATTTTTACACATATTTTATAAATAATAACGATGCATGTTTAAATTGAAATATAATTCTATAATGTTTTAAATAACTAGAAGTTATGATTGAAGCATGTTTAATAGACTTTGATAACTAATGAATTCTGTTGCCTTTGGTTTTATCCAATGATAAAAAAATAGGTTAGTTAAATATGGTAATGATATATTGATTAATAAATATCAATTATTGGGTAAAATCTATTTCAGTTCATTATGAAGGATAGATGAAATTTTTAGGCATATATTACCTACTGACTCTATATAGTATTACATACTACCTTGTGTAATTTTTTATATATGAGATTCTCTCAATGTTGATATGTGATAATATAGTGTTAATGATTCAAGGGAAATGGGTGTATATTCTTAGGCTTCTAGAAATAGTTGTAATTGAAGCTAGTGGTATCATTGGTGATAATAATGGTGTGGTCAAGGATGGATCTAAGACATATATAATGGGTCAAAGATCTGATATCCCATTATTATTGTACAAGATGAGATGGTTTCATTTTAAAAATTTTTAAACAGTTTATGGAAGGGTTTATAATTTAAATTCCATTCCCCAATACATTATGAAGTAGTTTGGACTTTGTTTATAAATCAATTTCATGGTTCTTAGGATAATTCCTACATTCAACAGAGTTATTAAATAATAATGAATAAAAAAATTTCTAAAACATGGTCTTAGTGAATTAGTTGAATTCAAACTAATAGCTCTTGATATAATTCCCAAACCCCAGTTACCCAAATCCAGTGCATTATTTTAATACACTGGCATGATTTTAAGGAATCATGCCTCGAAGGACCGATCAATTTAGCAGTCTTGGAAAAAATTACATACATGAACATTACATTACAACATAGAAAATAAAACACCAACGAAATGATCCTTTGAGAACACCATTAGTCCTCCATCTTAACCATTATTATAAATCATAATATACATCTTGGAATCTAGGTAAAATAAAACAAAAGAAAGGGGTGAGATCAAATGCTCAGAAAGGGTAAGCAATACAGTGGAAGGTTACCTAATCATTAGACATAGTGAATAATTTAAAACAAAAGCCTTTATAATAATAAACATGAAGACTTTATGGAAGGAATGTGATATGAGTAAATAATTACATAACAAAACATATTCTTTTCTATTCTACTAGTCGAATAACCATATAAACCATAAATAATATTTCCATTTTTAGGCAATGTATAATGCCTGACATTCTTAAACATCTTCTCAAGGCCTCGTCCAAGACATCTAAAAATTTTTAGGCCTCAGCCAAAAACATATATCACATTAGGAAAGGCCTTGGAAAATTCCATGTCTAATTGTCTCATGAGACCTACCGATGCACCAAGGAGCTATAGTGGGCTCCACCCATCACTTACTCTGTCTAACACATTCCTAATATGAAAAGGTTGAAATATAACATAAACATTCATATTAGAACTTGAATACGTAATGTAAATACTTTAACCATAAACTATGAATGGTTTAAAAATAACACATCTATATTCAAACATATCACAAAACCTCAATACAAAATGGAATATTTTTATCATATTAAAGAAACTTAAAACAAGTTTAAAATCTATCAAATGATGTTCCCATAGATGAAAATGATTTGTAAGACTCTTTGAGAGAAATATACCTTTTTCATGAAATCATTTAAAAGTCACATTATTTATAAAGGAACTCATTTAAAATACAGTTCTAAATCAATTTGTCCCATAACACTTTGATACTTTTTAATAGAATAAACATTTTAAAAAATTCATGTCCATATAAGTAATTCCTAAAAACCATTTTGAAACCATGGACATTAATGACATATTTTTAGAAGAATAAATAACTAAAACATTTAAAATGATTTTCAGTAAATGTTTCCCTTTAAAATAATCAAATTGAAAACCCTTTTTTGAAACATCAACATGGATAATAAATATGTCCCAGTAGAAACTCACGTAAAAACATCCTCGGATAACAATGAGATTGTGAAATTAACCCTTATCTTTTACTTTCCTTTGGTCGAGGGTATGTTAAACATCCTTTATAATGAACGTAGTATAAAATTAAATTTTACCAAAACAATATTCATATTTATTATATCATATATGATTCATTTATGAATTTATACTACCCATTTAATAATGATATCCATGTTAAATTAACATTTTTGGTAATAATTACTTTCTTTATCGTACGTGTTTTAACTTGTTATTATTGATCCTATCATTTAGATATTGATTTAAATACTTCCAAAATATAACCCATGATTTATAAATCATATATATTTATAATATAAATATTTATAATAGATAGATATTTGAAATGGAAGGCACTTTTTATGGAGACGGTAGGTCGTACATATGGAAAAACGCTGTTTTCGTTTTCATATTGTAATGAATGGATGTAAGTGAATAAGATATATGTAAGTAAACATATATAATTATAAATATTATAATTATTATTTCATATATTAAAAACTTATTAATAATATATATTTTTGTAATCATCATTGAATGATGAATGTGGGAATGAATCTCATCGCGTCGTGGAGACAGTAATCCGTACATACGCACGAGTGACAATATCATTATATTGATGGAGAAATAATATATAATTGGATGGTATATCATATATACAGAATAATTAACATTTTATATTTATTATTTAAATTATTTATACTCATTATTATACCCATTCAAATAACGATGTTTTTGAATAAAAACTACACCACGATTTGGAGACGGTAAGCCGTACGTACACACGTATGGGGACTTTGTCATTTAGAGGATGTATAGAATAACGAATATAGTTGTACCATATTTATAATTAAATAACAGTATGTATGAGGTACTATAGTAATTATTTTTCTAGTTAAACAACAAATAAATAGGAAGTATAAGATGAAAATAACTTGACAGATGGTGGTGAAATTATCACCTCTTCTTCGGGTATTTCCTTTTGAGTTGATCAAAAGGGCTCTTTAGGATGGATTTCTGAACAAACTAAGGACTCTAGGATTATGTGAGGGATTTTGGTAGGCTATTTGGGCTGTGTTTGGCCGAGCCAAATGGTTTTGGAGGTGTGATTTTGAAAGAAGGGGAAGTGCCCTTTTATAAAAGAGCTGAATGTCACTTTAGGAAAAGCTAGAAATATTATTTTATAATAAAATAATATTCGGTTTATAATGAATCCAAAATGATTTGTTTCAGTTCTAAGATGGTTATTGGTCAATAGACTATAAAAAAATTGGTTTTAGACAAGTTGAGGTTACCATTTCAACCTTACCTTTTACATTTTGCTCGTAGTTAAATAGTTTATCTTTTACCGTCTCTTATTGTATTCATACACTATATGGTTAATAAACATACTCTAAAATTCAAAGAGAACATAAAGTTGTTAGTTAATTAAATATATAACATTATTTAATCCATTTTTAATATCCTTAGTTTTTTAGGAATATTATATCAATCAATAATATAGTATTAGTATTAATCATTAATTTACGTCAATTTTGACACTCTTTGGTATTTAGTTTTTGTGAAAGTCATCACAACTTGATTAATTCTAAAAATATACATTTAAATATTTATAACATGTCCTATTCACCTATAAAATTACTTGATGTCATAAAAACTTTTAAATTATATTCTTTTAATATTTATAATACCATTTATTTGATTCCATCATTAATAAGGTAATTCATGCATCATCATTGTGCCATAAATAAAATATATTATATAATATTTAAAATTTATAAATAAAATACCATTATTTAGGAAATACATTTATCTTTATATTTAATATTTATAGTGGAATTTATATTGTGTGTATCTATATATTAAAAAGGTTTTACTTATAAAACTTTTAATTTAACCCTTTTAACTCTTCTTTAAATAAAATAATAATAAATATCATAATCTAATCTATGTGGACCTAAAGGTTCATATTTTATTATTAAGGTTGTTTTTCATCGAAATAAACTTATACAATAGAATTAGGACATGTTTTAGGGTATCTATAATATCATTTTGACCTTTAATTACCCTATTTTACTTTTTATCGTGGTAAATAAATGTCATAAGTTACTATTCACCAAAAATTGTTTTCATCTTATTGAACCACATTTTACATGATTATATAAACCTTGTCTCCTAGAAGATTTAAATTTGACTCATAGAAGCGGTAAAATTATGTTTTATACAAATTTGTAAAAGCTCTTAGAAGGTGGGTAAAATGAACGTTAAAAAGTTCTACAAAATATTATATATCTGGTTTTATTATAAAATTGTTCTAATGAATTAAATTTAACATACATAGGTAAAAAAATATCTATATTTAATAAAAATAAATGTAAATAAAATAAGTAATTATTTAAATAAAAATTCGGTTTTAAATAATAATAGTGTTTTTCACTATTCATCAAAAATTGAATGTTTTTAGAAAAATACTAAAAATTCCCCCTAACATTTTTTTGATATTATAAATTAAAAAATTAATTCTACTTTACCAAATTCAAAACATAGAGGTTGAATTTATTAATTTAAAATTAATTCCCATTGTCAAAACCAAAAAGCTCGTTTTTAAAAAGTAAAAACTATCAAAAGATTGACTTGTGTTTATATCTAATATAAATGTGAAATTACTTATAATGACCAAAATTATATTAAATTTTAAAAGTATAATCTAATTATACTTCCAAACCATACAAATGAATAATTTAACACTATAAATTATTTCAATTTAAAAAGTAGTTTTCAATTAAAATTTAATATTTTTAACAATTAATCAAAATATATCAGTTATGAGAAAAGTACAAAACATTTATCCAAACTATATTGTTATGTTATTCTTTTATGGAATAATTTAATTTCATTTATTTTAATATATAATAGTGTTATATATTGGGTTTAAAAAAGGATCGCCATTAAAAGACGGTAAAATTAATTTTTTTTAAAAATACCTCTTTTATTTGAAAAAAATTAATTTGTTCTCATATCATGTCTAAGAAACACATGATATAGATTCTAAAATTATATTAAGTATATAAAAATCAAAATTCAGTTAATACTATTCATAATTACTTTTTGAACTTCTTTTTTGTTAATTCGTGGTGCGCTCGAATTCGGTGTGGCGTGTCACACAAGTTAATGAATTACATTGAAGAGAGAAAGTATTATGAAATATTAGGGTGTTACATTGTCCCCTCCTTCAATAAATTGTGTCCTCACAATTTGAAATTTTTCTTCGATAAAAAAAGGATAAAAATTGATAAATACCTTTGTAGAAAACCATCTTTGGAAATTGAGATTAAAACATTTAGTCGTAATAAGAGGGAAAGGGAAATGAAAAAGTCCCCACCAAATTATAATCATGATTAGGAAAACATTGGTGGAAATTAGAGACACATATTGGTGGGAAAATTTAAATATTTATAGGGTGTGATTGAGGTCATCAATCATAAACAATTGTACAATTGAGGGCCTCAAAGCTATTGATCTATAATGATTTAAAATATCATCAGGTCAACAAAACATAAGGTTTTATGATAAATCATTTTTTAAAGATCTCTTCCCTAAATATTAAGAATTTATTTCTTCATATAATATATATATATATATATATACGTGACAAGTAGACTTTCATCATTCAACTAATTCCTAGCCCAAATTCATCTTTCACTCAAAAGGATAATAGAATCCCAAAATATTCTATTTATCATAATCTTATGGTGTTCCAAAAATAATGATTTTATAATTCATTTTTCCGACTATTTAAAAAAAATAACATTATAAAAACCAGGACATCACGTATTCCAGTGGTAGGTGTTCCTCCCTTGTCGCCCTTCGGTTTCAAGTTCAAGTGTCGCGGCCTTATCGGATGCGACGGGTTGGATTTGACCTCAGGGTTGTCCTTTTGATGAAAAAACATGAAAATATCAATAAATCATTTAACCTTAACAATAGTATATAATGTCAAACTTAATCAATTCCAACCTTTAGACTTATCCAAAATACTTCTATCCATACTCACAGTCCAAAATTTATATGGCATGTAAACACAATGAAGATCCCTTTTTCAGGTAGTAACATGTGAATACCTTCATCATTAATTTTATTTTACACACTAACACCCAGAACTACCATAAAACCTTATTTATTATATTCATGACCCCTTATTCCTTATAGAATACAATATATACTCCAAAAATGTTGTAAACTTCAACCATGATGGAATATACAAATCATTAATCAGTTTCAAGGTACTCAAGAATATCCAATATAATATATCTAAATAAATCACAAATTATTCCAAAATCACTACCTTAGTATAAGAACCATATTAATATTTATATTTCCCTCCACCATATATTTTCCAAAAACATTAACCTACTATTGAGTCAATTTTATTTGTTCCACACAATCAAAAGTCCTTAATGAAATAGTGCTGCAGTACAATCCTTATATACTCCATTATTAATATAACTGGCACATAGTTGATACAATAATAAAATGACATAATTCTTTAATATCAACATAAGTACACTATTAATTACTAATCATCTTGGGTAATATCATAACATGATTATTATCCAACAAAATCATTTTTGGTATACTCTAATGATTTGTACATTGAATCATGTAGTGTCCCAACTCCTTTGAGATGAAGCATTGTACATTAGAAAACTTTTTCTTACACTTGAAATTACGTACTTGATGTCCTTTTTCTACACACTTATAATAAACTCTCATTCCATTCAAGTATTTACCAAGGTGATTCTTTACACAATTATCACATATATGAAAATTCTTCTTTCTTCTCTTCCCTTTATCCATATTTCTCTCTTACAACATTTTCTTCTCTTTCTTACCTTCAGATTCATAGGAATCAACTAATTATTTACTTATCTTATTAACACATGATACTATTTATTCATATGATACAAATACATGGGATACTATTTCCCTTCTAAATTTTGGCTTAATTACATGAATGATATGATCCCTCTAAATCTTGGGATCATGCGTATTTCAGAAATTCTCCTTCCTTCTACTAGGCGCCATTTCTAAACAATAGCATACACTAGGCTAGTTTATGATTCATAATTCATAATTCCAAAAATTTAAAATACCTAATGTAAATTGAAAATATGATGAATATAATCTATAATCAAAAAATGTTTTTATTTAGGATGTATTTACTCATAAATCCTTTATAATGGGTTGTAATGAAAATCTGAATTATCCTAAGCATATCCCCTGAGAGAGTCATATCCAAGAGTGCAGCAAGGCCCGTTGTCGTGTACCAAGATACCCCGGGTCAAGCCGAAAACTCCTTTTCAGATTTTCACTCCTTGGTACATCTATTCTAGATCCACCTCTACCTACTCGTATCAAGAGAGGGATTATTGATTAAAAAATACACAAAATCTATACATTAGAAAATTTATAGGATGTCCATCTATTCTAATCCTCAATGTTTATCATATAGTAATGTTCTATAATCAGAGTTTATCTAAATCTATTTCCATGGTTGTTGGTAAACTTCCTTTGATATCAACTATAACGCACCTAACCTAGTTACACAGAGTCATTGCATTATTTTAATACATTACAATGACTTCAAGGAATCAAGTCCCGAAGGACCAATCTGTTTAGAAATCTTGTAATATAGATTACATACATGAACGTTACATTACACATTACAAAATAAAAAATAATATAAATGATCATTTGAGAACACCATTAATCCCCCTCGATTAATAGTACTTATCAATCATAATACACTTCTTGGAATTTGTGGAAAATAAAATATAAGATAGGGGTGAGCTCAAATACTCAGTTGAGGTAAAAAATACAGTTGAAGGTAACCAAAACATTAAGCATGGTGAATAATTTAAAACACTTGCCTTTACAAATAATAAACATGAACACTTTATGGAATGAAAATGAGATGAGTAAATAATGCCATAATAAAACATAGTCATGGGTATTATACTAGTCTAATAACCACATGAACCATCAATAATATTTTCATAATGAGGGAATGTATATTTCTAGACAATCTGAAACATCTTGTCAAGGCCTTGACCAAGATGTGTAAAAATGATTTAGGCCTCAGCTAAAACCATATATCAAATTGGAAAAGGCCTCGGCAAATTCCATGTCAAATTGTCTCATGTGACCTACCAATGCACCGAGGAGCAATAACGGGCTCCACCTATCACTTACTATGTCCAATACATTCCTCATATTAAAAGGTTGAAATATAACATAAAATTTTGTATTAGAACTAGCATATGAAATGTCAATAATTTAACTATAAACTATGAATGGTATAATAATAAAAGATCCATAGTCAGAAATATCACAAAACCTTCAATACAATATGGAATATTAGTATCAAAATAAATCATCTTCAAACAAGTTTAACATCCATGAAAGGATGTCGACATGGATGAAAATGATTTGTAAAACTCTTCGAGAGAGATATTCCTTTTTCGTGAAATCATTTAAAAGTCACATAATTTATAAAGGATGTAATAAAAAACATAGTTTTGAGTCAACGTGTCACATACCACATTGAAACTTTTGAATTGAATTAACATTTTAAAACATTCATGTCTATATAAATAAATCCTTAAAACCCTTTTTGAAACATGAACATTAATGAGAAATGTTTAAAAGAATAAATATTTAAAACATTTAAAATGATATTTTATTAAAATAGTACCTTAAAAATAATTCCTTTAAAAACAATTTTATGAAACATGGACGTGGATAATAAATATGACCTAGTATATACTCACGTAAAAACAACCTCAAATAATAAAGAGATTGTGAAATTAACCCTTACCTTGCACTTTCTATTGGTCAAGGGTACATTCAAACTCTTATATAATGAACATAATATGTCATTAAATTATTCCATAACCATATAAATATTTATAAAATCATTCATTATTCATTTATTTCTTTATATTAACCATTAAATAATTATTTCCATTTTATATTAAAACTTTGGGTAATAATTGCTTTCTTTATCGTACATGTTTTAACTTGTTATTCTTGATTGTATGATTTAGATAATGATTTAAATACTTCATGAATATAATATTTGATTTATATATCATATATATATAGAATAATAATATTTATAATACATCGATATTAGAAATTGAAGGAACCGTTTATGGAGACGGTAGGCCATATGTACACAAAAACAATATTTCTATTTTCATATTGTATTACACGAATTAAGTGACTAAGATATATGTAAGTACATTAATATATACATACATACAGACATATATATATATATAGTAGAATTATTATGTCATATATTACATACTTTTTAATAATATATATTTTTATAATCATTTTTGAATGGTGAATGTGGGAATTAGTCTTATCGTGTTGTGGAGACGGTAATCCGTACGTACGCACGAGTGACAATATCATTATATTGATGACGAAATAATAAGTAATTGGATGTTATATAATATATAAATAATAAATAACATGTTATATTTATTATTTACATTATGTATACTCATTATTAGTCCTATCCAAATAATGAAGTGTTTGAAAAACAAACTACACCACGACGTGGATTCGGTAAGCCCTACGTACGCACATATGATGACTTTGTCATTTAAAGGATGGATAGAATAAATAATATGGTTGTACCATATTTATAATTACATCACAGTATATAGGAGGTACCTGTGTTATTTTTTTAATGGAAACAATAATGAAAGAGGAAGTGGAAGATGAAAAGAACATCAAGGATGGTGGTGAAATTATTAACTCTTCTTTGGGTGTTTCCTTTTGAGTTGAAAAACATGGCTCCATAGGATGCCTTTATTATCAAAGTAAATACTCTAGGATTATATGATCGATTTTGGGAGGATATTTGAGCTGGGTCAGAAATATTTTGAAAAGTTTATGGTCTGCCATACATCAGTAACAATCTTGGTTTTTTCCGAACCAATAAAAGTGTAAGTGGTGTATTGTGACACAACGAGATCAGGGTTAGGTAGTGTTATCTTACAATGGGATCATGTGGTTGCATATGGATCACCACAGTTGAGGTTTCATGATAATAACTACCCAATATATGACTTTTAATTGGCAGTTGTGGTTCATGATTTGAAATTATGGTGTCATTATCTCTTTCATGAGAAATTCATTGTCTTTACCAATCATAATAGTTTAATGAATATTTTCTCACAAATATATTTGATCTTGAGGCAATGGATATGGATAGAGTATCACCAAATGTTTGACATTGACTAGATGTAAACACAATGAATGGGAAATTTGGTGGCAGATTCATTAAGTAGTATGTCTTATGCTCATGTGGTGAAACATGCATTAGACAAGTGTGTGTTGATGTCTGTTATAGCCAACATGTGGTTGGAATGTGGGGATAAAGGTGATAGAGTGGGTTTCTTTACTATATCATTACATATTAACGTGGTTAGGTTAGTTAAAGAGGTACAAGAATCTAATTCCGAGTGTATGGAAATGTGGTCAAAACTTAATGGTGTAGAGACCATTGAGGGCTGGGAACTGAATGGGAATTTAGTTTTGTTTTTGTTGGAATCATATTGTTGTACCAATTCCTTGTTAGAAAGATATTTTTTGGAATTATCATCATTCTATATGTGCTATCCACCCTATAATACAGAAAATTTTTAAGGTGTAGAAAGTATATTTTTTTGGGTCAGTATGAATTGGAAAAGTTGCAGAATTTGTTTCAAAATGTTTGACTTGTTCATAAGTCTATCTAGAGAACCAGCACTTGATAGGCATGTTTTAGTATTTTCCTATCCCTATATAGAAGTGGGAACATATAGTTATGGATTTTTTTATAGGTCTCCCAAATATGGGTAGAAAGCATGATTCCATATGGGTGATTGTGGAATAGATCCCAATGTCATCCCATTACATCTCATTTTTGAATCCCATGCAATGGAGGATATATCAAAAATCTATATACATGAAGTGATAAAGAGTCATAGTATTCCAGTTTCGATTATATAAGATAGATATCCAAGGTTCACATCTATTTTTTGGAAATAAATTCAACAATACCATTGGAATTTGTTGATGACGAGTAAGGTATATCATCCTCAGATGGATAGGAAATCCAAGAGCATGATAGTAAAATTGGAATATATGTTATAGACATATGTGATGCATGTTGGTGGATTAGGGAGGATCACATTCCATTGGTGGAGTTGACATATAATAATAGTTATCCAGACTCGATATAGGTGGCTTCGTTTGAAGATCTAGATTAGTGTTCGTGTCATTCTTCTCTATATTGGGTGGAAATGGGTTAGTCCTCATTAGTTTGGATAAGAAATTTCTAAGTGACTACAGAGAAGATCATGTTGGTCAGGAAGAGAATGGATATGGCTCACAGTCATCAGAAATTGTATGCGGACCATCGTCGATGATTATTGTCCTTAGAGATGGGTGATCAGGTCTTCGTGAGAATCTATCTTAGAATTTGACATCATGGGTTTGGGAAGTAGGCTAAGCCATATCCAAGATATATTTAGCCTTTTTATATAATTGAGTTTTTTGGATAGGTGGATTAATAGTTTGATTTTCCACCACGGTTAGTATGTTTCACAATGTCTTCCATGTTTCTTGGTTGAAGAAGTATTAGACGGATCCTGAACATGTGATTCGATGGGATCATGTTGAGATGGAGCCAGATGCTTTCATGGTGGGCATTCTAGTGTGGATTTTGGATAGTAAATATAATGTCTTGTGGGGAAATATCATTTTTATAGTTTTGGTTTTCTGGCAATAGGGTCAAATCCAGAAGGAGACCTAGGAGTGGGAGAAAGAGATGGCTGAACAATGTCCCGAGCTCTTTCGGCACAGAGATGGTTCTCTACATTTTGAGGATGGAAATTACAATGGTGGGGAGAATGTAGCACCCCACCAGATTGTGGTATATAACCATAGATTATGATTTATCTTGGATAATGTAGTTGGGTAATGTTTGGGGGAGTTTATGAGGGACTTGGAAGGGTTTGGTTGCCTTTTTGAGGGAGCATAGTTTGAACATAGTTTGGAGACACTGTGTAGGATCTCTAGGTAATTGTGCAACTAGAGGTAGTGGGTGTCACACAGTTTGCACATAGTTTGTCTAACCATTCATTAAAATCATGTGAGGTCCTTATTGAAGTAGTATAATGTGCATGGTCGTGCACGATTTCCCTAATTGTGAGAGCTAACAGTGATCGACATTAAAAAGTGGTTTAAAAAAATAAAATCACTCAAGATATTCCCTAAACACACCCTCTATTATACCATATAAACATACTGATTATTTATTGTCTTTAATGGTTTTAAGGGATTTACCAGTCATTTTGGAAGAGATTTTAGCGGTGTTCATGTTGCGGTGAAGGTGATTCTTCCCCGAAAAGTCTCTACAATTGATTCTATCTTGGTTTTCCTTATGTATAGTTCTTCTTCTATCCTAGTCTTCTAGATCTAAAACCATTAAATTTATATCATGGGTTTTTTTCCTAAAATGATATGGTTTGGGCCTGATGATGTTATGATAATGGATTTAAAGAGGTATTGTGGAAGTTTTACCCAGATTTAGTGTGTGGTTTTGTGGTGGGTCTATATCACCAAAAACCCTATGGTATGTGGATTCTCACTCAACTCCACTTTTCTAGAACTATAATACTTATTTTGAATTAGTTGGTTCTTCTGGTATTTAGTTATTATTATGATGTGAAAATATTGTTGGAAATTCATTTTTTAATGAATTATAAATTTTGGGGGAAAATGGGTTATTGTAGTGAAATGTTCTATGATGTGGGATTTCAAAATATTGATTTTAAAATGGGGAGTGTGGGTTGATTTATGGAAATGTTTTTTAAAAAAAAAATCAATAAAATTTATTTCATTGATGAAAGGTAATGTGTCTTGGATGATGTCTTAAGGGATTATTTAGCTATGAAATTGTTGTTTTAATACTATAGTGGGCTTGGCGTGTTAGGTGCTTATTTATTGTTTTAATCATTTTATTCTTGTGTAGAATAATGAGATTTGGGATTGGAGTGACACTATAAAAATAGGTTGGATTGTGGATGGAAGATACACCATCAAAGATAAGTGTCAGGGATGTACCACTAGATTGGAAAAGTATTAAATTGGCTTGGATGAGATGTTTCAATGTGGTTGTTTACTAGTGTGGGTTTGTGAAACTCTATAGTTATTCATTTTTATGTGTTATTATGAATGGTGAAAATTTTTCCACTATTATGAGATGTTATAATGAATTATGGAATGTTTTTTTACTTTCCCTTCTGTTGTATGGGTTTGGGTGAAAAATGTCTTAGAAAGGGTGTGTTAGTCTTGTTGGTAATTTTTTCACCATTTGATGTTTTATATAAACTATGTTATATAAATCTTCTAATAGTTATATCCTAGTAGCATGTGTAGGGTAGTAATTTGGGGAAAACATAAAATGTGTTTGTACTCAACCCCTGCATTGAAACATTGGTTATTTTGAAGATATTTTTTTCTGGGAAAGAGGTATG
Organism: Viscum album; assembly: GCA_963277665.1. Taxonomy (NCBI): domain Eukaryota; kingdom Viridiplantae; phylum Streptophyta; class Magnoliopsida; order Santalales; family Viscaceae; genus Viscum; species Viscum album. The sequence continues at coordinate 1,003,220,198 of OY728135.1, forward strand.
GGTAAATGATCTAATTTTACAAGTGGTACTTCATTATGCATGGAGGGCTTGTGCTGCTTTGTGCATAGAGCTTGGTGTGGAGCTGTGGAGAAAATTCATGGTTTCTTGGGGTTGTTGTTTAGTCTTTCACCTAGTACTATAATTGTGGTATAATGTGTTTGGTTGTGTTTGTATTCTATTTTTGATAATTTTAAAACATTGTTAAAATGCATTATATTGTTATCTTGGGGTTTTGGAATGTTTGGTTTTTTTATTAAATTATAATGGAACGTCATTCCCCAATTATTCTTGGAGCCCATAGAATTTGTTGCTAACCTTTGGCATCATGGGAACATCTCCTAAGAACAAGTATTATACGTCCACCATCCCAATCCAATGAGGAATGGGAGGGATGTTATACTTGATCTCACATTAGATTCTTATTGGGTAATTCCTTGAGCACTCGAGAACCCCATTCCAATTCAAGGATACATATTTCATAGGTTGAGACACGTCTATATCCAAATCCTTTTTTTCATGGATTCTTGGTATGACACCATAGGATCCCTAACAATGTAATAATGGTTTTCTTGGATACACTCATTGCATCCATCATTGACATATAGGTTCCATGATCAATTCCCATTGGACCAAGTCATTACATTTCTCTATTTTACCTTGTAAGATAACCATGGATTGAGTATCCATCTAATTGTGGAATGGATTGGAATATTCTCCTTTTATTACACTCATACCCTTAGCCAAGATACAATTACTACTGAGTTGGAGACCCTTTAGGTATATGTTTCCGTGGTTATTACTTTGGAACTTCATATTTAAATATCATTATAGGTTTTCTTGTTACATATTGGAACTGTTAATATTTTAAACATTTGAATTATTTATAAAATGTTAACAATAAATTAAAGTGATGGTTATTAGTTCTGACACCAGCTCAGGGCTGATGCAGGTACTTGGTTATTTGGGTACATTGTACTGCTTTACATTATATATACATTCCTGTACACTTTTAATTTTTCTTTATAGGGGTTAGATTTTATAGACACTATTGGTCATGGCCCACTAATATTTGTCCCACACCCTTTCCAAATTCCATTTGGTACCTAGGGAATATTACATGAATGATGTTATTCATAAAGGGAATCATTCAACTTTGAACAATTGATTGCTTTCTATTTAGGATGGATCTTGATATTATATGACCATGTAAGTTCTCTAGATTATTGGGATATAATTTTGATTTCCTTTATATTTTTTGAAACATGTTATGTATTGTTGTCTTATATCCTTTTTTTCAATATCTCATGATACATGACATATCATCATCATTTGTTGAATGTAATTACAATTGTTTTAGTTGTGGTTATTATTGTACCTATTTCCAAGGAGCGTTATATTTACTTATAATTATTTGGATATTTACCTCTATTTATAATTACCCACTTTGATAGACTCTGGTAAGGATGGAATAGTCTCCCCAAATACATAACCAAGGCCCATATAGCTACTCATTAACCACTGGTGTTTGGGGAGATATGCTTGGGGCCAAGTGGCCCACCAAGGTTGGGGCACCTATTAAGTTGTGTCTAGTTCTCGGATGTCCTAAAGTTGTATCAGGTGAAGTTTTCATTTATTTATTTACTATTTAGAGACAATATTCAAGATATTAAGAACACTTGGGACTTGGTCATAAGACGTTCTAGGGCATCGCAAACCCATGTTAGGGGTAAATTCAAAGTTACAAAAAATATAATTATTGTTCTGTTTTTCCTATTACTGTTGAAATTATTTCACCATTGATTAACATGAATAATGTGTGGTGCTTTTGATTTTGATTATGATTCAGATTCTATTTTATCATTTTCTCGAGGACATGAGGGAAAGGATAATTGATACAGGCATCATTTTAGGAACATAGAATTCTCATTTCACTTATATTTCCATGCCATATAGGTGAATTTCACTATTTTTATTTCTTGATATTCCTTGTATTTTTAGTGAGTTTTTTATAATTAGCTTGTAAATGTATTACTTTTTGTTGTTATTGAGTGATTTCATTCCCCAATTCAATAGATGTATGGGCCCTCATGTTTTGGGATGTGTAATATACCATGTCGAGACATTATGCACTAAATAAATGAGTGTCATTTTCTTTATTGAGGTGTATGGTAAATTATTAAATGGGAATGGATATCCATTATAAATTGAAAATTAATTATAATATGAAAAGGTTTCACTTCCTTATCCCTCATTGTCATTTTTATGAAAGATAAAGGAGCAAACCATCTAATTTAATGTCAAATGAAATGAATCTTATACATGGTCACTTACCAGTACCTGGTCATCTAAGCAGCTAATTGTGGTAGTATACCTTGTTTAGTGTGACCTTACTTGTTAATATTTTGTATCTATTTCTATATATCTTCATAATTATTGTTCCGAGGGGTATTCATGAAATTTTTAGAATGATGTTGCCACAAAGTCCTTGCATCGTACCCCAGAAAGTGGTGATGACCATGCTATAGACATGGTGGGACCTGATCATACATTCATACATCCATGAGTTGCACTTAGGAAAAACCCATTATAACTAACATTTGCTATGATTCCCATGTTCGTGATATTTCCCTATATCTGATGCAGTCTATTCCTGGTTCTCTACAACTTGAACCTACGATGGTTAATCTGACGAATGAGTTCTAGCAGAAGCATCCACTTACCTATTTAGGGGATGGAATTCTACAGGCTACTGAGCCTTAGCTATATGCCACTCTATTTATCTTTGAGCATCTATATATGCCTCAAGATATCAGGTTCAAGCATCCTCCTTACATGTTGCATGATTCATCCAAGAGATGGTGGGATGTTATTACCCATGATGGTCGTAATCCAGGCATGTTATGGGTTTATTTTCAAACTTCCTTCTATTATTAGTTATTTCCTCATACTTTGGGATCTGGTAGATCTGGAGTGATCATGCATCTGGATAAAATATCTATGTTTGTTCTGGAATATTAATAATGTTTCACTGAGTTATAATGCTTTCCACTGCTTCTTGCTATGATGGGATTTTTCATTCTAGAGGCATGAAGAATGGGCTTCTGTACGCCATCTATACACAGGTGAATGTCTTTCCCCTTCCTAATTTTTATATAATATTTAAATCTTCTCTTATCACTGTGTGTAACTTGAGTGGTGTAAATAGTACTGTGTATAATGGATCAGTGTCGTGGCTTTCCATTAGTTCTTCTAGTGGAAGGAAATGTTCCCTCGAGGGTTTTCATCAGGTTAGTGACGTCCAAAGATCTTTTTTCGATTACTCCATGGTGTGTAATCATTGTAGATTATAGTGGAATCTAAAGCCTTAGTGTGATAGAGACATACTAGAGTTTCGAGCTTGTAGCTATATAAGGCATCATTAGTGTTTCTATAGGACCTTTCCACTAGCTTCGAGTGGCAAAGGGTCAACCCCAACTCCACCTTCAGGTGCTGGTTCTTTTGAACCACGTTAGGTAGAATGTGGTAATAGAACCCACAGGACAGGCCAAAGAGGATTTCATGGTCATGGTAGCCAGACCACCGAATACAAGAAGCACAAGTAGAGCAGTTATGATCATGGTAGTCCAACTGTATCACAGAGCTATGGATCAATCCAGATTTATGTAATACAGTTGCTACTCTAGAAGAACATTGTGGGCCAACCTGTAGTATGATGTATAAGTCTGGTGGCATCAAATTGAGCAACTTCTTTATTTGATTCATTTTCATAAAACTCTTATATCTCTCTATCTATCATGGAATGTCTCAGAATGGATAAACAATATTAATTTGGTGTAATGACCCATGATACAACATTTAGAGTGTGGTCATCTGGAATACCCCCATGTATGGAATTTCCCCTTGAGGGAGGAAGTTACCCAATATTATGGATGCTCTTCATTGTCGATATGATATGCTTCAATTTCATTTTGGGTCTGGATTAGTTGGTTCAATATTATTCTTTTATACACTGTTATCATTGTAGGGTATCATTTATGTCACTAGAAGATACTAGTTACTTACATAAGGGTGAGTGGGATTTCTAGGATAGTAGAGTGGGGCCAGATCAATACGGGCTAGGTGAAGAGACCACATATATTGATTATATCATCATGGAGGATCATGTTTTATGAATATTTGATTTCCCTCTAGTAGTGGATGATTTTATGGATGAAATTACTGATGGTTTTTCTATCATTACTACTAAATGATAGGTAGAGTTTACAATAAAACTTCTTCTAGGAACAACTCCAGTATCCATTACTCCATACAATTCTGCACCTACACAGCTTTAGGAGAAAAAGTTGTAGTTAGAGGATTTATAGGCCAAAGGCATATATGGGTCAGTACATCCTCTTGGGGATGTCCCATTCATTTCACCCAGTAGAAGGATTTAAAATTGCGTCTATACACTGATTTCATATGGATGAACTAGTATACGGTTAAGAATAAGTATCCAATACCTCAAATAGATGATCTCTTTGACCAACTCTGAGGATATAGGGTCTTCTCTATGAACCTCCAAAGATTGGGTTATCATTATTTGTAGGTCAGTCCATCTTACATACCACATATAGCCTTCCATAGTCAGTATGGTCTGCATGAACGCCTTATTATTCCATTAGATTTTAATAATGAACCCTCCATTTTCATGGTTCTAATGAATGATTTATTCCATCCTTATATAAATTCATTTTTTGTGATATTGGTAGATGAAATAATTATGTATTATCAAACTAATATCGACCATCTATAACACCTTGAGATCATTCTGAGTACACTGACAGAGAATCATCATTACACTATGCTTTCATAGTGAAATTGGGTTATATGATATTAGTATCGGTAGTCTCAATTATCACAGAAAAGGTTACTTCTGTAGTTTTTAGGGAGAATCCCATGAATTTGTTTGATATTTGGATTTTCTTGGGGTTGGATGGATATTACAGAAATTTCATATATTACATATAATGCCTTTTTTAACCTTTTACGGGCCTTACAATGACATCTGTTAATTTCATTTGTTCAAAATTGTGTGAAAAATCCTTTCAAGATATAAAAGGGAGGCTTTCCGTAACACATATTCAGATTCTACTAGATACTGATAGAGTTTATAAAATCTTCTATGATGCATCATGAATTTTTCAAGGTTCAATGTTGACTCAAGAGGATATATTCTTTGCATATGGATCTCAATAGTTGAGGCCTCATGAGATAAATTACCCAACAATCAACCTTGACCAAGAAGCATTTGTTCATGCCTTACATTGCTGAAGACATTATCTATTAGGTGATCACTTTTTTGTGTACACGGCCCACAAGAGCCTAAATGAAATATTTAATCCATGTGAATTGAACATCAAATAGCGGAGATGCGTCTAATATCTACAATCCTTTTATTTTAGCTTTCCTATATGCATGGGAATGGAAATGTGGTTGCAGATTCACTGAGTCAGAAAACTCAAACATTGGCTCTATGAGAAGCTAGTGATTAATGAAAGTTAATGGACCTCTATTCTGAGATGCATCATGAGTTTCATGATATTCAAGAGTAGTCTTGAATCCCATCATTTATAGTTACCTCTTCTATCAATAAGAAGGTGAATTTTAGATAAATATTCAGATACAAAACTATTGATTCTCTATGAGAGTGTATTATGAGATTACCCACCTCTATACTAGTATTTGGATAGAGACGACATCCTTCACATAAAAGGATGTGTTTTGTTCATATAGATATTAGATATGAGTTAATGAAAGTGTATCATTGTTCTCTAGGGCGTAATTCATCCAATAATCTTCAAAATGTTTCGAGATGTGTGATAGTAATATTGGTGTCTTGGGATGATGCATAATATTGAAGGCTTTATCACTAGGTGTTCCACCTGTTAGTAGGTGAAGGAAGAGCACCAGAGACTAGTAGTCTTGTTACAACCTGTTACAGTACATGAGTGGAAATTTAAAGATATTTCTATAGACTATGTAGTTATTTTACCAAGGTAACAAAGAGGTAGTTATGATGTATGTGTTGACATTTATATACTGATGAATGTTTCTCACTTTATTCCGATTTGGGAGAATTTATTAGTTGATGAGATGGGTAGAATGTATTTCTTGGAGAATATACAACTACAGAGAGTCCCTCGAACTATAGATTTAGATAGGCATGCTCAGTCCACATCATAGTTTTATTAGGGGTTGTATAATGATATGGTAACACTGGTGCTTTTAATCACATATTTTTACCCTCAGAACAATGTACAATCAAAAATGGAAATACATGTTCAAATGTATGTTTTTTGATAATGTGTTCTTGATTTTGGAGGTTATTGTTATAATAATATCCCTCATGATGATTTCTCCTATAATAAAAGAATTTTGGTGACAATTAATAAGGATCCATTTAGGGACTTATTTTGTTGTTTGTGTCATTCACACCTATGGTGGCTTGGGGTAGGTGAGGAAACCATAAAAGGTCCTCATCTTGTTCAGGATACTTCAGAGCAGGATCAACTGATCAAAAAGAATATGAATACTACTCATTATAGATAAAAATATTATGTAGATCATTTTTCATGAACTTTAGAGTTTGAGGTAGGGGATCATGTTTTCCTAAATGTTCCACCCAATATAGGTAATAAACTGATATGGATGAAACATATATTATCACCTTTTTATGTAGGGACTTTTTAGATTCTTGAGAGAGTTAGACTAGAAGCATATCTGTTGTTACTACCATAGAGGAACCGTGTCATGAACGATGTATTCCATGTTTCATATCTTCAACAATATCATGTTGGCACATCTCAATCCATTGATCCTGAGGGAGTTGAGTTAGATGCTGGCGATTCCTTTTTGGAGTAGCCAGTATAAATCATTGACCGAAGCATGAAGGTTCTGCAATGTTGGCCTATCACTCTTAAATAGGTGTTGTAGCAGCATGACCACATGTCAGATGAGTCTTTGGAGAAGGAGGTTAACATTCATGCCTGGTGACCAGAGCTATTCTCAGACAGTGTTTTACTACCCTTGGAAGGTGAAATCAGGGTCAAGTTCTTTTAAGGGGGGAAGACTGTGAGAACATGGTTTTTCACATAGGAATGGATCATTTAAATTTATGTTTAATTCTTTATTTTAGACCTAACATGGATTATGAGTGAGTTAGAGAATGTCAAAAGGGTTTATGAGGATTATTCAGAGCATGTAACCCTTCTTTTGAGGGAAATTGGGTCTATTGCACTGTTACTGTAAACCCTGCTGTTTGGACACATAGTTAAATCTCACCATGTGGATGGTTACATTTTTAGATAGATCCATCTCGCACAATTACTGCATGGTTTCCCTATCTGTGTAGCCTAACCATGCATGTGCCCCTTTTTCCCAGGAACATCTGCATGGTTTGGACATGGTTTCTCAAACTGTGTGGATAAAAAATACACAGTCTAATTTCTAGGTAAAATGATCATTATACCGTAATGACCTAATTATGCATCATCCATCCTTGAAATCCTATTTCTAGAGGGATTAGCCTACATTCATCACATTTTGGATCTTTTTTAAGTCATAATGTAGGGATCAAGAGATCTCCTTCATCTGGGATATGCTTGAGCTTCCATTTATCTCATTGGGTGTCAAATGGTAAGTACTGGAGTCTATTTGAGACATTATTCTTCTCTCTTACTCTAAACCAAGTTATCAAGGTGTGATACTTTTTTCCTTTTTTCTCAGATCAATCCCATTATATGCTGAATAAACATCTGATATCATAAGAGGGGAATCGTACGAGCCTAGATGGGTGGTCTATAACTCATCCCCCAAGTTGATTGATTTTTGAGTTTCTGTGCAGGTCCTACCATTTTAATTGGGTTTTATTTATAGAATTTTTATTACATTATTATTTCTATTAGAACTGTATGTTTACGATCTTTCCAAATATGTGATTAGTTTTTTGTGGTTATTCACACAACTCCTTCCATCACATGTAGGATGATTTTTTTTAATTTTTGTTTTGTTGTATTGAAATGTTTGATCCACCGTTTGGGTGTGCCTTGTCTTGATTTTTCTAACTGTAAGAATCCTATATTAAATTGATTTATTTATATTTTGAATTACATAATGGAATGTACCATGTATGCTCCCCACTTGATCTACCAAATGTATGTTCTTAAATTTATAAATAATTGTTAAATGGATATTGGAATGTATAATATGTATATGACATGGCCATATTATATGTTATTCAATAATACATTTCATGTTTGTCACATACCTTACCATGTGGATGGAAGGTAGTAGAGAGAACCTTAATTATTGAGTATTCCTTAAGTGGATTTAATAATAGTTTCATGCTACTTGTCATTATCAAACTAATGAAACCCAAGGCATGAACCAAATAAACATATTAATAAATTATTAATTAATTAAAGGGTTTCATGCTACTTGTCATTGTCACGATAATGAAAGGAAGGGATTGATGAAAATGTAATTATCATTAAATTATGAATTTATTAATGGATTGTATGCCACACGGCCCTATCATACTAATGAAAGTACAATATATAAAAAGATAAAAAATTATATCACATTATTAACTAATAAGAGTGGCCTAACTTGACCTCACCTTGAATTCTTATAAGAGAAATCCTTGAACACTTGGGAACCCCATTCCGATTCATGGATACAGCTTATGTAGGTTGATACCCATCTAGATCCTGATCCTTTACTATTATTTGGTGCCCAGTATGATATAATAGGATCCCTCACAAAGTATTAAAGGATTCATTGGATACTATCTTGGGATCCAACACAGTGAGGTAGGTTCAATTGTTAAATCTCTTAGGACCAAGTCACTGTATAGCCCAATTTTACATTGGATGGTCACATTGGATTCATTAGGCATATTATTGTGGAAGGTCTTGGAATATTCTCCTTGGATTAAATTATTAACATTAGCATGGCTATAGTTACTACTGTGTTGGAGACCCTTGAGGTCTACGTTGCCTTGGTTATATACATGGAACATCATTTTTAAATGTCACCACATGATTCCTTATTACATCGTGGAACCTTCACTATTTTAAACATATTAATTATTTATAAACATTTAATACTAAATTAATGAACTAGTTACATGTTCAGAAACTAGTCGAGGGATGAAGTATGTACTTGGGTATTTAGTTACATTGTAATGATTTACATTTTATATACATGATTTCACACTATTACATTTCAATCACACGGGCTAGATATTATAGAGATATTTGGTGGTGGAACACTAATATATATTTAACACCCTTTTCGGGCAGCATTTGGTAACTGAGTTGGATTACATGATTATTGCTGCTGATAAAGGGGGCATATGGATTCGAACACTAGATTGAATTCTGTTTACGATTATCTTGATAGAAGATGATTGAGCCAGAGTTTGGGATTATTTGGATAGTCTTTTAATTTCTTTTATACATTTTCAGAACATGTTATTCCTATTGTATTTTATCAATGTTTTCACATTCTATAGATATATGAAATATCTTCATTAATTGTTGTATGTTATTCCAGTTTTTTTAGTTGTTGTTAATTTTGTCCATAAATATGTTCTTCCAACTATTTACTTATATTTGTTCTTCTATTTTCCAATTTTTATTTTTGTCCATTATGATACACTATGGTAATGAGGGCATAGTCTCTCCACATACACACACTAGGCCCTCGCTTCTAGTAGGAAACCTCTAGCATTTGGGGATATGTGTTTGTGGCCATGTCATCCACCAGGCTTGGGGAACCTATTAAGTGGCATCCAAGTCTAGGATGTTAGAAGTGTATTTATTTTTTAAACTAAATATCTTTTTTATAAAATATAAATGTTACTTGAATGTTATGATTCATTTAATTGAGTCCTTAAACATGGGTCATGGTTTCATCATATGAGAAAATTTCATCAATACTGGAATATTTTTTTTCTAACATTTATAGAGTATCATATTAAATTTTTGGAATTACTTTTAACGTTTCACATTAAAATAGTATTTTTTGGAATATTGAATTCAAAAAAGAATATAACTTAATAGAAGTTATACTTATTAATATTTCCATAATATAATGATAAAAAAATTAAAATTTTCATTTTTTATAATTCCACTAGTACATAAAAATCATTCACCATTCATTGCATGAACATCGTTTTTATGGTAACCTAGGTGGCATAACATTTGAAAAAAACATTTTATAAATACTAATTGAGTATGAAAGTGATATATTTACTAACAATATCACATTAATTGATTCATAATAATGTAATGAATATCATATTTATTCATTATATGAATTTAATAATAATTTGTGTATGTCATTTATGACGAATGTATAACATCACATTATGAACATGGTAGTCCGCACATATACACGTTTGATGTTTCTATTTTATAATGATTGGAAATGAAGAAATATAAAAAATATTATGATTATAGATTCATAATTACATCATAATTATAATATATATATATTTTTTAAATTCATCAATATAATTATTCATTTGAGAAGGAGTTGAATATTTATTCACATCACTTCGTAGAGGTTGTAGTCTTCACATACGCATATTAGAAATTTCCATTTTCTATTAGATGGAATGAATATAGATATTTTTTTGTAACATTAATAAAATATCATTTTTTATATTAAATATAAATATTTAATTATGTAATCATGGTCATAGAATATTTGGAAAAGATATAATAAGAATAAAACCTGAAAATTTTGGTAGGAACATATACTTCTTCCGTAGATGACTCTCATGGGAAAACACATTATGGCATATTATATGGTTATTTTGGTTTTGAATGAAATTTTATGTCATGAATAAGTGTGTTGGGAAGGTATTTGGGAATTTATTTAATTATTTATGGGATATTATGATTTTTTTTATAATATTGGGTCAACGTTTCACTTTTATAAGTAAGAGGACTGATACTCTAGTAAATGTTAAAATCATTAAAAAGATAATAAATTCCATTTTAATGGAATATAGATGTATTATACTAAAAAGATAGGATAATTTGAGGTATAATGTAAGTCTAATAATCACATTTATAATCCTTTTAGAGTTATTTTATGTATTATATATAAGTTTATCCCTTTCATTAACCCATCAAAGCACTACCCGAGTGAATGAATTTTACCATTATCAGTATTATTATTTTTTAAATTTAACTGATGTAATTTTATAAAATTAAAATATAAAATATTTGACTCATTTCCTATGAATATATTTTCATAATAGTAAAAATTACTTGTAATACAAATTCTCAAAACAAAATAAATTTTTTTTAGAAACAAAATCCTTCTTAATAAAAAATGACTTTAGGGGAAAAATATTTTTATTAGTAATTACATGAAATTAATTAGATTACTATTAATAAAATTTATCTAATCTAAAATTAAAACCATACTAAATAATAATTAACCATTGTGAATAATTTTATAAAATCAAATAAAAAATAGTTTTCATTTAAAAGAATACATAACCTAGACTTCCAATGATTAAAACCTTGAACTATAATTTTGGAATTACACAATTTAAATTAATTTCATAACTTCTTAAAAATATATTTGGTCTAAAAATATTTTCATAAAAATTTATTTTAAACTTATATCTTGAGAATTTTATATAATTGACTATATTTGTAAAATCTATCTCCATCACTATTTACCTAAATTCCAGTTTTTCTAAAAAAATCAAATAGTCTAGGATAATTTAAAATTATTATTATTAAAAATTTTACATAAATTAATATACATAAAATTATAAAATTCACCAATTCCCATTTAATTTAGAAAATAAAATTCCAAAAAATCAATTTTATAATAAAATTTTTCTTTTAAAAAATAATTATTCCTCAAGTACATTTATAACAAATTGAGTGTAAAAATACTAGTCCTCACATTGATATATTTGATATGTTCATAACATTCCATTATACGTGATTAATTTAATTTATTATGATAATGTAATAATATTTTCAAATAAATTATTAAAAAACATTCTTGTTTAATAATTTAATATTTTTAAACACTTCATATTATTTATTTATTTTCAAATCATTTCATTTCATCATTCAAAAAATATAACATGTATATAGAATAAATGATTCTTATTTTTCTTACAATTAAATATATATTTTAAAATGACTTTACTTCTTATAGTTCATTTTTTGTGTAACAAATGATAGAGAATAAGGTATTTTTTGATGAAGAATTTAATTTTAAAATATAAGGGTGTTACACTTTTTTTTATGAATCATTAATAGAAAATCGTCTTGGGATATTTAGATTAGTAAATAAATATAAATCCCCAATATGATAATAGGAGACTAAAAATATGGATTGAAATTTGTCGTATAAGTATGTTCCCAAAAGAAAATTAAACGTCAATAATCAAAAATGTTATAACTATTAGAGGAATACCATTACAAATATCATAATGAGTTAAAAATAATTAAATATAAAATATATTTGAATACAAGTAAACATTCATAATTAATAGAATATATTATTTTATAATGAAAATATAATAAAAAATTAAAAATAATATATGAAATATTGAATGTTGATTTCAATTATAGTTTAAGATAGAAACCCTTGCAATATTCATAACGACTAATGTTCAAATCCATGATGGTAGAATGATGAAATGATATATAAATCCAAAATATAAATAGAATTTCAGTGAATTAAAATTTAAATAATATATATAAAAATTCCCTAATATTAATTTACATATTTTTAATATAAAATAAGAATAAATATTTTGAGGGTACCAAAAAACGTTAATGTTAACATAAATGAATGTCGTATAAACACATGTACACTAAAAATATACTTCATAATCATTAATTTTAGAAAAAAATTTATATATATAATGATTTATTTAATTCGTTTTTATTTATTTTATTTGTTAATATTTGTTAGTGATATTTTACTTGATCTTATAAAGTAATATGATTCAACTCTATATTTTTTATTTTGATCAGGTGGTATAGATTATCATTCAATTTTCATAAGTTAAGCCTTAGTAGAGTATTCCATATATAAGAATCATAATATTAAAATGAATTTTAAATTGACATGTTTTTCAATGAAAATGTGTGAGTACAGTATGTAAATATTAATTTCATAATAGGTATGTTTCTGGTATCATTGCAAGTATAAATATGTTCTTTTATAATGTCAATTTTCTTAACATAACCATTTTATAAATAAAATATTAAAAAAAATTAAAGAATAATATAATGCTCTTATGCTGTGTTTTAACATTCATATAAGATTTTAATTGGTAAATTAGAATTTCATTATTCTTGTAAGTGGTAGTACGAAACTGATGTAGAACATTATATACAAAAAATTGTGTAAAAAAACAAATTTATATAATTTTAATTTCATTTTTCAAAAATATCATGTTTTTAATGAAATCTTTTTATAGTTTTGTTCATATTTATTAGAAAACTTGATTGAATTTATTATGAGTGAAGATAAAAAATGTAATTTTAAAAATACTAATCATTTCATTATATAAATTTATGAAATTGATGTTTCTCAGAACGATTTCCTCCTCAATAACGATTTCATTCCTTAATATTGTGTCATAATGATCTAAAAGTTTTGAGAGTAATTTTGTGGATAAAATTTTCTATCATTCAAGGGGAATCAGAATTAGTTATTTTGATTGGAATGGGTTGATGCAGTCCTATACAGAGTGTGATCAAATTTCATATCTATAAATATATATTCTTTAATTATTTAGGAAATGAAAATAGGTTTTTTTTAATTCGAATCATAGGATGGCGAATTGGTTAGTACCAACATCTACCAAATTCTAATTTCATTATTATTATTTCTCTACCCATTGGGTTTTGATTATTTTTTATGGATGTTTGATATGTGTATCTATTTTAATATTTGTGCAACAAACATAAAATAAGAATATTAGGAAAGTTAAAAAAACTACTACATGTTGTTTTTGGAAGGATGTACCTCAATGAGGGGGGAAATTTCCTAATTTTATTTGATATCATCTGATACAAATAATTTCCACAAATATGATAATTATATTATATTGTTACCCATTCATAGAGAACATAGATATTATAAATTTTTAGTTAATATTAAACATATATTCATGATAAACATGAACTATAACCATAAACGATTAGTGTATATATCGACTAGACACATAAACAACATATATGAGTGTAATATTAATGATCTCAAACATATTTATTTAAATTATATATCCCTCAAGATATATAAACAATCATAAATTTGTTCATATAATAGGAAATGTTTTAAAAAGAATGGGTGATCTGAGATACTCGTTAAGGTAAAAAAAATAGGTGAAACTAATCAGTGATGATATGTAATTAAATCATTTTCATATGTGTATGGAAAAATGTGATTGTAGATATAAAATAATAATACAAAAATTAATAAGTAATAATAACAAGTCAAGGTGTCAGAACTAGGAGACATGTATTGGGATCCACTCTGTGTCTTTGAAGACCTAAGTGCTTGAAAGAGGATTAGTTGTGGTCTTGTGAAGTTTGGATGCTAAAACCTGGACTCATGTAGAACAAATGGTGTTTGTATGGGTTTCTCACAAGAGTTAAATTTACAAAATAAGTGGGTTTTAGATTTTTTGTGAGGCCCTTGGACATTACATTGTAAAACAGATTTTGACAATGTGAATCCACTATGGGTTGAAATGTTTGAGCAGATATGTTTATTTAGTGAAACAAAAAATTTGAAACATTTACAACCATAATGGATGGTATATGTCATCAATGTCCCCTAGGAAGTGCATATTGTATCCTACATAATACACATCTGTCTCAGACCTTGTGGTTCTTTCTTTCAAAACTCTAAGGGGGCCAAAAGCATCTTCTCTTGGTGACTGATATTCCTTCTATGGGAATCTGTTCCCAAATTCTATCTTCAATTCATCAAAATCCATGTTATTAATGAACGTTGTATCTCATAGTTATTTGATATGTATCCCCCATGTTTTCATTACATGTAATGGTTGATTCACTCTATTGTTTGAAAATATTTGTTTTTTTTTTGTTTTTTTTGTGTGGTTGTGGTGTGGAATCCTTGGAGGGATGAATCTCTTATAGGAAGGGTGATCATGATCTTATATATTTTTATGTTCTCATGTTAAAATAATTGATGAATTTTAGTTAATGTAATCATTGATTCTCCTAATTATTTATATGAAATCATAAGGATAAAATTCGGTATCCCTTTGGATGGTAGTGGAATTCAACTTGTAATTATTTAAATGGATTAATAATGAAATCTGATAGAAACCACATGTCAATGTTTCTCCATTATATTGTGATGACAATTTAACTCTTTTTTTATATATACAGTGTGCTATCTATAATATGAATTATATCATGTTATTTATGTTATATATTATCATTATATTATTGATTGAAAATAGATAATAACATAAAACTAGAATAATTTGAATAATTGTATTATAATATTGAATAAGTGGATTTTTTTTGTAATCAAGTGTTTATTGTAATTTTATGATAAAAAAAGAAATACAATGTGAATTTGTAGTTTAATATGGTCTTCCTTGTGTTAATTAAATTGATAATTATAATGAATCATGTTAATATTGTTTGATGAAAATAATAAAAAGGAATGATAATTTAGAATGTTTATTCTCATAGAATGATGAAATTGGTTTTACACATGGTATATATTTTGATAACTTGATATATTCGATTCATTATGTTTCTTGTATTTGGAAGCAATAATTAATGAATTGGTAAATTCAAAATGGAAAAACAAATTTTCTTTAAAAATATAATTCTTTAGGGGTGAGTATTTTCATTTTATTATAAAGGCTCAGTACATTGTTCTAGGATTCATGGGATATCATTTGTATCTAATGTCAAAATAGATTGTTTTGATGGCCCAGTTTCCCTATTGAGTTGGTTTTTTTCAACTACTATTTTGATATTTTCTATATGTGAGATTCACTTTGTGATGTTATATTAACCATAGATGGATAATAGAGGGTTATTTGATGAGATATAAGGTTGGGAAGCCTATATGATGTCAAAATAAGTGAATCTTATTATTGAGATATGCATCAGGATATAAATTTCGGTTTTGAAGATGTCATTGGAGATGATTCAATGGGTTAAATTTGGGATTAACCATTTATATGATAATCCCAAATATGTAACATATTGATTGTTCTAGGTATCTCTATCTTGTATTTTTGGATTAACAACTTCTAGTTGGGTTATTCTTCTTAAAAACGAATTGGGGGGGACCTTTCACATAGATATCGAGTGTTATTAAGGTAAAATAACCCAAATATTAAGGATATAAGATTTTTTGAATTAATAGATTCTATTTGTAAATGTTTCAAAGGATTTTTAGGTATTTACATGGATTTGGAAATCTTCAATGGCGGTTCAGGTTCTTTCTATAGAATATGGGTTGATAGATGTTTCCTAGATAATTTCAAGTCAGGAATGATTTTCCTGATGTGAAATTGTTTCTATGACTATTTCATTAACTAGTTAAGAGAATAATATAATTACATTCTATAAAACTAGTTCACATTGGGAAATGGTCAATTTCAGTTATTTTAACCAGAGGTGATTAATTTTTTAGTGTATATTATAAATTGATAAATTCATGTCGTCTAAGGTTTTTACATAATTAATATATTTGGATTATTGTTTTTAAACCATGAAATTCATATTAATTAGTTTAATTCATGGTTGACACTTATCACTTATTCCCTTGGATAAATACATTTGATAATATAGTGATTCATCCCCTTATGGATACCTTTTTATATTATTTAAACTCTAGATAGTTACGTCACATTTGTTTTCATGTTTGATATCCACTATTCTCCAATATAGATGTGTGATTCGTTGACCCCTTCTGGTATACGGTTTATATAATAATGTTTGTGTTATGTTTCATTTATTTTTTATCTCACTCACATTTTTTCATATTTAGTTTTACGTACCCAGGTTGTTTCATTGATCTCTACATTAAGGTAGGTGGTATATAAAAAATCCCCATGGTCTCCTTCTTTTTTTGTTAATGTTTGTTCAATATTATGCAATTTTACCGACCCAATGTAAAAATTAAGTAGTATAAAATGGGAGATGATAATAATGTTTTTTTCTCTAGACCTTGGATCCCATTGGATCCATTAGTTTTCAAATATATCATGAATCTACATATAGGGTGATCCTACCCTTGGAAAACAATAGTCTGGATAATGGATTAAAATACATATTTACATGGAATGAGACCTCAAGTTATTTCTTGTGATATTCTCTAATTGACAAATTTCATACAAATTTATTGACATGACTAATGTCATGAAAATTTTATATGATATAATTTAATAAATCAATGTGTAAATGAAAGAAAAATAGTAATTACATGAATTGGTAATTGTGTCTTATGATGTTATCCTTTTTTATTCCATACACTGCAAATTATGTTTTCATTCATTTTGTAATCCTTATTTAGAAGGCATATCATAGTTTAACATTGAAATTATTATATATATATTTTCCCAATTAGGTTGTAATACTTATAGGGCTTGGCCTGGTGCTGGTTCTATTTTTTTATTCAACCAAATTTAATTAATTAATTAGACATTCAATTGTAAGATATTTTTTGGAAGATATAGGTGATTATAGAGTATAGAAATTTTATTAAGAATCATGAATCTTATAATACATTTGGTGCTAAAATTTATTTTAATATTTAATCAAAAAACATTTCTCCATTGTTATATATGATGGAATGTTTTTCCCATAACTTGAATCTATAAATATCAATAATGATCATCATTATTGATCTTATTTTAAAATTGTTTTATGTTTATATATTGTTGAATATTTTTTATATTATAAAAAATTTCAATGCCTTGATATACCGAAAATTTATTTTTCACTCAATCTTCACTTGAACGTATTGACATTATATGTTTATTAACATACAATTCATTAATTGGTTCCATTTTAATTGGATTGTTGAATTATTTATCAGTTGAAAATCAACCAAAAGAAGATATTCTTCCAATAATTAATTGGAGTATTTCATTTAATATTTTTTTATATCATCTATATATAAAATGGTACCTTATTATTATCTATATATATAAGGACGATAATGAGTAACAATGACCTATTCTATATTCAATACTTCTACAAGATATTATACGATCACTAAGATGAACCTCGTATGTAAATAATATAAAATAAAACATGGTACTCCATATATCTTTTCCACTTTAATTTTTTATCATTATTAGTTTATAAGGTGAAACATTTTCCCAAATTGAAATTAAATTTAAGTATTTATAACATGATCAAATATAACTAATCTTTTTCGGTAACCTTTAATGTATATGGATGTTCAATTAGGAAATCCTTACTCATGTTTTACTATTTAAAATATTTATGTTTAAGGGTTTCATTATCAATATATTATACAAATATTTCACCACAAGTTTCAGAAAAATGAATAATATTTTTTATACTATGGAATACCCTTCGTCATTTTTTAGACCTGATTTTCTATGTTAATTCTCAACATATTCATGATATCAAAGCTAAATAATAATTAATACAATATGTGTATCATCTATTAGTTATTTCAATATATATTCTATGAAGAATCCCACATTCAGTTTGAAATATTGTAATTCAATCATTTTCGTGGTTTCAAAATTAAATATTTCTAAAATTATTTTATGCATTAATTTTATCATTTTAGATATCCTAGATCATCAAATTCTTGGATGGTTTATCATTCATTTTATAAAACTATTTTTTTACAAATTCTATATTATTTCCTTACTATCTATTTTTAATTTTTATTGGTTGAGTCTCCTTTAATCCTAATCCTGTATAAGGTTGAATAATCTGTTTTTTTTTTCAAAAAATCAGCCACCCTATTTACCTTTTCATCATTGTAACAAATTTAGGAATTAAATTATTTTAATAACTCCATATCTATTGGTTCATGATTAAAAAATATAATGTTTATAATTATATATATTATAATTTTATAATATTTATTTATATCACCCTTATAACCATAGAGATATATCCATAAATCTATAATTCAAATTTTACCATAGTATTCTATAGTTTATTTATTATGTAATTCTTAAAATGAAACTATATTGAGGTGATGGAATAATATTTGATGTTATAATATAAAATAACACCCATATATTATTATTTCCATCCTTCCATAAAAATAAATCATACAAATATATGATTACTGTGAGTTTAGGTAAAGATACTGACAATATCATACACACTATAGAAATATCTGGACATTATTCTGACAAGAGAAACACAACACCTATTCATGTTTACAAATTTCATAAATTTAAGAATGCATATAAATTTCTCACATTGTAATGATAATATAATGATGTTATAAAATAAATTGAATAATTAATTGAGTTCTTACTCAATCCCATTCATGAATCACTTCATATATAAAATGATCCATAAATATACCGAAATCGTGATTACATATCCCATGAATGATAAATTAAATAGCCAAAAATTTTGAATTTAAAATTTGGAATATAGTTTCTCCTTTATTGTTATCTTCAAAAAAATAATTAAATACACTTCATGTTATTCATTAAATATCATATATATGACATTGATTTTGATAAATACTATCATAAATTGATCATGGATCTATCAAAAAATATATTCACCCAATCGATTCTAATGGAAATAGAATTAATTAATATAAAAGATTTCAATATAAATTTATAAATCCTATGTATTGAATGAATCATTATGTTAGTTTCATTATACATTTCAATCATTGTATATGGATATCCTTATTTAAGACTCGCCAATGAAAAGTTGATATCCCCATAAATTTGATCAAATAATTAAATATTTTTTTATAAGATACATGTTCATGATAGTGATCATGTTATTATTATTCTAATCAGTAAATATATTTATTGACCATTCTTCATAGAAAATGAGATAAGCTCACTCAACGGTGATGCACATGGGTTTTTAAATCCATTATCCAGATTCTCTAATAATTCCTTCTTCAATTTCTCAAATTTAAATAGAAAATATTCTAAAGGTATTGTTAGATATTGGAAAAACACCAAATATGAATTCAATTGAAATCAATAACATATGTATTAATTGAATAACATAAAATATATTTGAAAAATATATATTTTTGAAAATTTTAAATTCTGTTATTTATAAGATTACTTTTAACCAGTTGATCAAAATAAGCCCCATTATTAGGTATTGATACACTTATAATTGGATGTTTTCCCAAAAAAGTTCATAATTATTATTTCTATTATTCAAGTTCATATGATGATATTGGATATGAGACACAATTTTATGGTCTGAAAATTTAATAGTAGATTCTTGTAGAGAGAGAAATTTCATGCCAAATATCACATCAAATTCCATTGATGTGATAATGAAAATATTTTGAGAATATATCTTCTAATATATTTTTTGGAAAAATATTATAGACTCGGTATACAATAACCACACTACTAGGTGTCATACTGAAAAATCAACATATATTCAATGAATAAATGAAGAAATAAATAAGAAAGTTTCATGATATAATGAAATTCATAAAAGTTGAATTACCTAGGATATTTTTTTAATGTCCAAGACTGAATAACCCAATCTGAGATGGGGAGAAAATTACCATCATAATGACTCTCTATAAGAAAAAATAGATGAAACTATATTCATATTAGGGAGATAATTCTCTTCATAAGATATAAAAATCAAAGTATACAATAGACGATCCAATAATTAAAATTACAGTGGATGAGATTTGGATTAAATAAATACAACATCATCCAATTCTATAATAGTATAACATATAATATAAAGTGAAATTGGTTGTGATATCCCACATGTCAAATATATCAATAAAATAACCATGGAAAAATAAATAGGGGAATCTCTATAACATACCCAGAATTCTATAATAATATCACATATGTCCACCCTATTCCTCCTTTTCAATAGGCCAAGGAAGGGAAACTGTTCTAAATTGAAATGAAAGTAGTTTAGTATACATGTAAAATAAGAATATTATATTGGGTTTAATTCCAAATGTAATGAGATACCAATAAATTATAATTAACATAATTTTAATTGTTATATATGTAGGTTCAATAAGAATAATATATCTTTACAAGTAAAATATAATTATTTAGGTTATAATGTGCTGGCCAAGAAGCCATGATCCCTGGTACAACCGATTTTTCATCCATGATTTAGTAGAATGTATAGATTCTATAAAATATTAAAAAATAACACATCCAAAATAAATCTTAGAGAAATATAAATATCCATCAAGCCTCATTTCCTGCTATAAGGTTTTCATTCCCCACCAACTATCATAGGTTGGGCCCTAATTCCATCAATTCCTTACTACAAGTCTTAGGTTAAGCTGCATGAATATTATTCCCTTCTATATAATATTAAACACCCTAACATTATCACCATGCATCATGTTTCACATGAACCACCTCTGAGTAATTAAAAAATCCATGAAATGTCTATTATTCTCTCTGATACTGAATAAAATAATTCTATAGGCCATAAATGTATATATATACATGTTTCCTTGATTGTAAAGTCTTAATCTTTACACATGAAAAAGAACAACATATAATGAGATTTAGTATACTCCATAAAAAATTAAAAAGAATATTATATCATGAAAGGACTTATGTTCACAGACACATGAACATTCATGTCTTATAACATGAGGTCTCATGGTCCACACACACATTATCACAAGAATGTCATATCATATTATTTATATAATGAAAATGAAATGGTATGCACTTCTTAAAATATGTTTATTGAAACATAAATTTAGTTTTCTCTAAAATAATCAAACTATCACAAAAAAACCCAACTAATATCCAAAATAATTTATAGATCCATATTATTTTGATAACAATCAAGAAAAAAATTATATCTTCAACTTCCATTTTCTTAGTTATCCTATAATAAATAGGATATAATTTTGTAGGTCTAACTAAATTTCACTCTCATGGGAAATAATTTTCCCAGATCCATTATTGGAGTTCATAGGTTTTAGATCTATAGGTACATGAGAGATAATTTGAGGATTTTTGGATGTTTATGACTGTTATAAAAAATTTAGAATAAATGTTTTCTTCATTGAATTTTTTTATATGTTTTATAAAATTGGGTGACAACAATCAAAAGATCATTTCCTCTACAAGGAACGAAAATTATTTTGAAAACTGGTTGAAAAAAAAACATTTTTCTTTTATTTTTGGTTATATGGTCTCTCAGGGAAAGCCTCATGATATGATCTATCAGTGAACAACCACTTATATCTCTCCAACTAGAAACAGAAAAATTGATAAAAACATAAATGTTTCCTATAATGATTCTCAAACCGTGGTTCTCCTAAAATGTGTAAATCCACCAATAAGGTACCCAATACTTCACCCAAATAAGTAATTTCTCAATAAATAATAATGTTGTGATGAATGAAATTCATTACAAACATGAATTTTTGGGTCTATTACAATCTCAACTTTTAAGACATTCGTATTCTGTAGATTCTTATCTAGATGTCCTACTTGAAAAAATTGGTCCAATATACCTAAAAATATAATTCCCATTCTAATGTTTTTACATAGATTTTCTCTTAATACCATAAATGTATAATTAGATGAACTATATTTGATCAAAATACATTTTCTCTTTATCCACAATGGGTACCAGATGATCCTCGAATGAAATATAAATCTCTAAATAACGTGTAAATGATTCATCTAGTACTTTATAAATGATAAAAATAGAACACATCATTGACAAGATAATGATACTGAGGCATATCAGATCATAAATCCATTATCCCAATTCGTTCCACTATCTTAAATGGTCACACAAAACATAGTGTTGATTTCTAAATCCTTAGGATTTATTGGATCCCTAAATGAGGTGATAATAAAAATAAAACGTAATCACCCATTTTGAACACTAATGGATTCCATCACCACACTTAATTAGAATACATATTAATATATGTTATAACAATCTACATCATAATTTATTTTACCCTCTTATAGAATTCAATTACTAAACATGGTTTGAAAATCTAACTCCTATTATGGATAGCCCTTGTAGATATATCAATTAAACCAAACACCTCAACTGAGAAGTGATACAACATATGGATTTCCATCACATATTTCAGTCAGAAATGAAATCTTGATTCACAATAAATCTAAAAAAATGAAATAAATTGGATTTTATGATAACGAAACATACACCATGTCCCGCTCATTTCCTTGATGCACAATAATCTATTTTAATTCATCCAATATGCAAATTTAACAAATTAAATTTATTATGATTTATCACTCTACTAATTCCATGTATGATTATATAAACCATAATTCCCCAATTATCAGGGTCACGAGATGATCTATTCCTCATAACACAAGTCAATGTGGATTGTTAATTATTGATACAATTTGATATAAACCCTCATATAAGGGTGCCTTATTCATTATGACCTCCTCAACCATTACTTCCCTAATGTTTAATATTATCTCCCTACTATTTCTATGGTTTTCTAGATCACCCTACCTTTCTTTGAGTTTTATCTTCTCAATTGACCTTTTTAACATTTGTTTGTCAAAATAATATTAATCCTTCCCCCTTGGTGTTTTTTCTCTTTGGTCAAAATTGTAACACCCCAATCTTCCACGGTACCTTTCCCTTTGAATAATGCAATGGTGTGCATTGTACGCAACTTCGAGATTCTAACACACCACAACCAATCAAACTAGCCGTTATGAATAGTAATACCTGCTTTTTGAAATTTTATTAATTTTATCTTTCTAAATGGAATTCATTTTTGGATTTTTAATATCAAGATTAGCTTAGGGTAAAATTTTGGTACTTTTCGGATAACTTTCATATTTTGATGAATAGTGAAAATTACTAAATTTTAATTAAAAACAACCTTTTTAATCGAAATAATTAATAGTGATAAATTTTTAATTTGAGTGGTTTTAAAGTATATTTATAATATATTTTTACCATTTATTACAATGTTGTTCATTGGATGTAATTTCACATTTAATCCAGACATAAACAAGTGTCAATCTTTTGATAGTTAGTATCTCTTAAAAACACGCTATTTGTTTTGACGATGATAATTAATTTTTAAATTAATTAATGAAGCTGATATGTTTTGAATTTTGTAAAATAGAAATCATTTTTTAATTCATAATATCAAATATATCTTAGGCCTAATTTTTGGTATTTTTCTGGAAACTTTCATTTTTTGATGAATAGTGAAACCACTAAGTGGTACTTAAAAAAACTGAATTTTTCCTATAATTTAATTTTACCACTTCTGTGAGTGGAATTTAGAAAATCTGAGAGACATGGTAAATATCTAGTAGTAAAATGTGGTTCAATGAGATGAAAATATTTTTTTTATGAATAGTAACTTTTTACTTTTATTTACCACGGTTAAAAGTAAATATGGTAATTAAGGGTAACAATGATATTAAAATTACCCTAACACATGTCCATATTCTATTGGACAAGTTTATATTGACCAAAATCAACCTTAGGAGTAAAATATTATCATTTAGGTCCACTTTTATTAGATTAATACATTTATTATTATTTAATTCAAAGAAGAGTTAAAAGAGTTAAAATCAATGTTTATTTACTAAAACTTTTTTAATATAGGGATATACATTAGATAAATTCGATTCTAAATATTCATTAGAAAGATAAAACTATTTCCTACCTAATGGAATTTTATTTATAATTTTTAGACATTAAATAATTTAATTTATTTAGGACAAAATGGTGATGCAGTAATTACCTAATTAATGAAATATTAAAATAATTGATATTATAAATATCAAAATAAATGTAATTATAGACTTTTTATGAATTACACTAATTTTCTAGATTAATATGACATATTAGGATTTATTATATAAATTTTTTTCGAAGTAATAATGCTGTTATGAATTTATCAAAAACAAATACCCAATAGTGTCGAAATTGACATAAAGGAGTTTTTAAAATAAATATTATATTATTAATGTATATTCAATTCCTAAAAATCTATGTTTCTTCCAAGATACTTATATCATAATATTTGTATCATTAATGGACCACTTGGGGGTCTCTTGAATGTATATAGTATGTTTGTTAGCCATATAATATAAAAATACAAAGAGACATTGTAAGAGTGAAACTAATTAACTAAGAGTTAATACTTAAAGATAAGGTTAATATAATGACCCAAACCTGTCTAAATTTTATTGTTTGAGTGGTTTTCTACCCATACCAACCTTAACCATTATATAATCCACTTTTGAGCCATTACAAACCCAATATAAATTTATTATAAAATAATATTTGTATCTTTTCCAAAGGTGCCCCTCACCCCTCTTATAAAAGGGCACTCCCCTTCTCACTAATTCACACATTCAAAGCCTTTTGGCTCGGAAAACCCTGCCTAAATACTCTCTCAACTTCCATCACTACAACCTAGAGGCTTTAGTTTGATCAGAAATCCAACCTAAGGAGCCCTTTTGATCAAATCAAAAGGAAGAACCTGAAAAATATGTAATGTTTTCACCACCCAATTTCAAGTTCCTTTCTTCTTCAACTTATTCTTTCTTTGTTATTTCTATTCTAAAATAATAACTCCAGTATCTTCTATATACTGTGATGTTATTATAAATATGGTACAACCATATTCAATATTCTGTCCATCCATTGAACGACATGTCACCAAACGTGCGTACGTACTACTTACCGTCTCCACTTTGTGGTGTAATTGTCATTAAATAAATTATTATTTGGATGGGTATAATAATGATGTTTAATTAATGTAAATAATATATATAGCATGATAATTATTTTGTATATATGATATAAAATCCAATTATATATTATTTTAACATCAAAATAATGATATTGTCGCTCGTGCGTACGTACGGACTACCGTCTCCACGAACGCAATGGGATTCATTCTCCATCATATCCATTCAAGTATAATTCTCATTTGATGATTAAAAATAATTTTTAAGGGCTTGATATAATTATGGATATTAATAATATAAAACCTATCCATAACAAACACGACTTACATAATAAAGAATATAAAGGAAAACGAGTAAGTTAACACCCGAAATGACGATAATACTAAGATATTATTAACAAATCGATGTTAAAAGATCATATATGATATCATATTAATGTAAAGTATTCTTGTATAATTCAATAACAATTATTTCACCATTATACAGGAGGTTAAACTACCATCAACCAAGGAAAAAGTACAATGTAAGGGGTTCCTTATCTCACTCTTAATTTCGTGAGAATTCCATTGTTGACCACTTATTTATTGCATATGGTGTATGTGTATTTCCAATGATTGTATTAAATTTGTAACATACATTAATTTATGGGTATTTACATCATCATTGTATGATCCTTATTTCATGTTTGTATGTTTCTTAAGTTACCTAATCGATAAGGGAATTTGAAATTTCAATTTCCACTCATTCGGCTTTATGCATACTTCATTGATTATTTTACTCCAAGATTATGTATAGAATATATTTTCATTTGATTATGTCATAAATTCCACTCCCCTTTCTGTGGATATACTTTTGATACACATAATCACTCCATTGATTAATTATCAGGTCATTAGTATGAACTTGATAAGAGTGATTTTTACTCAATCTCGATTTGTTGAGTTAAACATCCAATTCATTGGTGTTGTTTTTACAAGAATATGTGTGAATGTCCCTTGCTTGTTTTACACTGAATATCCAATCATATTGAGAGTATTTATATTTTTCACTCATAATTATGTCATTGATTTATCCTTAACCTAAGGATACAACCTTTATGAGATATTTCATCTCAATTTACATTTCAATGAGACTCCTTTATTGTTATACAACAAATCACTTTTATATGGTTTACATAATGTACTTTGACATAATATATAATGAATCCCTTTATTCTCATGATATTACAAAGTTTTTATTTCCTCAATTATTTTTATTCAAGTTTCTCTCTTTTGGTTAGGAACTCTAACTAAAATGAAATTTTAAAATATTTTAAAGATTGATTATTCTAAATCATTCTCATTAATGTCCATGTTTTAAAAATGGTTTTAAGGATTTATTTATATGGACATTAAAGCATTCAAATCAAAATTCCTTCTAAAAGTTTCAAAGTGGTATGGTAAAATTTGATTCTAAAATCTATTTTAAATGGATTCTTGACAAATAGTGTGACTTTTAAATGATTTCAAGAAAAAGGGGGATATTTCACTCTAATTGTTTTTATGATTATTTTCATCTATGTCAATATCCTTCATCATTCTCAATTGAGGTTAATGTGATACAATACAATCTTCCATATTATATCGAATGAGTTATGTTTGACTGTGGATGTGCTATTTTTATACCATTCATGGTTTGTGGATAAAGTATTTACATTTCGTATGCTAGTTTTAATACGAATGTTTATGTTATGTTTAAAACTATTCATATGTGGAATGCATTGGACTTAGTAAGTGACGGGTGGAGCCCGCTATAGTTCCTCGATGCATTGGTAGGTCTCATGAGACAGACTAGTGTCTTGGCATGAGGCCTTTCCAAAATCTTATTTTAAGTCTTGGCACGAGGCCTTGGATACGTGGTTATGATAGTCTGGCATTATGCTTTCCGTCATTATGAAAGTGGTTATTAATATTTCCATGTGATTATTCGACTAATAGACTATCCATGTGAATATGTAAATGGAATTATTTCATTTTACCCTTTCCAAATTATGCTGAAGTTCAAGTTTAAAAGGATTTTTTTTATTTATACATTGCCTTACATTTTTATGTTTATTTATGAATGTTTCTGCTATATTGGTATCCTTACTAAGCATCTGAGCTCACCCCTTTCAATGTTTTATTTTTCCCAGGATGTGAAGAAGTATTTTATGAATGACCTGCAGTGATAGTATGAGCCTATATGAAGACAATATGTTGTTGAGTTTTTCACTTATTGATGTAATGTAAACTTTATGAATATATCTAGTGTTTCCAAGGCTACTAAACTAATCAGTCTTTCAAGACTTGATCTTTTGTGATCATGACAATGTTATGTAATAATGCACCAGCTCTTGGTATATAGGGTCGGGGTGTTATAGTTGGTATCAAAAGAAGTTTAATACAATCCTTGAAAGCTAGATTTAGATAAACTCTGATTAGAGAACGTAGACCTAAGATGAACTTTGAGGATTAGTATATAAGAAGTTCCTAGAATTTTGGTATTGTAGAAATTTTGTGAGTTTTCCGAGCAATACATCCCTGTCTGGATACGAGTAGGTAGAGGCGGATCTTGGACAAATTTACCTAGGGGTAAAACATGAAATCACCTCTTTGAGCTAGACTTGAACGGGAACTTGTGCATGATAACAGGAATTGCTGCACTTTTGGTTATGACACTCCCGGGGGATATGCTTAGGATAATTTACAATTTCTTTAAAAACTGATTTGAATTATTATATATATAAGATGATAGTAAATAACCTTGTTTAATCCTAATGTGTTTGAAATTTAGAATATGGTGACATGTTAATCTCTAAATGATTTTATGACTACGGTTACTCACACAATGGTTTGTGGTTTATGTCAATGGCTGGATTCCAAGGAAGTCATAGAAACTTTGAGAATGATGTAAAAGGTGGGAACGGTGGTGGAAATGAGCAACAAAATAGAATTTTGATAGGTTTAAATATATCTTCTTTATGCCAAATCAATTTTCTAAAAATATGATCAATAATATATATATTAACCAATTCCCGGACTCAAGAAGGAAGAGAAAGGTGATGAATAATAAGAGCACCAGTAGTGGAGACCATGGAGAAAGGAATCCTCAATTTCCATCATGCAGGAAATGTGGAAGGAGACACCTAGGAAAATGTATCAATGGGACAAAGAAATGCTTTACGTGTGGGAAAGAAGGACATAAAGTAAAGAATTGCCGAAGTAAAATGAAGAGTACTATGGAAGAAGATAAAAATGGTCCTAAGAATCCATTTACAGTCATTTTCCGTAAATATAGGGGACATGGCCATTACCCCAGTGAATGCCCTATTCTATAGGATATTTTCGTGGTCAAAGAAGAAGCTATGTGACAATAAATGGTTTGAGAAATTTTTAAAAAGTATTAGTGCTCCTTGTTGATGGGTTTACTTTGGAATAATTTTCTCTTGTATTTTTAACCCTGAAGTTTTCCATGTGAGAATGATATTTGATGAAGAAGTATCTTTTCTCTTACGGATATAGTTATAAATAACCATTTGGTTTTATATGATCGTTGGGTTTGAGGAAATTATAAGTTATTATAATTTGGGATGAAAATGAAAGGTATGAGATAAGATTTGTAGTTATATTGTGTTATAGTTATTTTGAGGAATTTATCTCATTTTGGAAATGTTATAAAATATATTTATGGAAAAAGGACAACACGAAGACTGTGTGGAAACCCGTCGCGTCGGACAAAGCTGTTGGAATCGAACCCACAACCAAAGTGCGATTGGGATTTATCACCTACCACTAGACTACGTGAATCCCCTAGTTAGTGTGACTATTAATTTTAGTTAAATGATTTTATTGATCAATAATAATTTTATTTGGGATCTTATGTCTTATAAAATGAATACCCGTAGTATAGGAAAATGATTTGGTGATTAAGTGATAAATGTTATTTTGGATGTTGTTCGCTTTGTTATGAACACTATATGCCCAAGGAAAATAGAATAGTATGGGATTTCATTTTAGGAGTAATGGTGGATTTTTATATATGTTTTTATTATGTATTTATAGTGATTTGGGTTATTTATGGAAATGTTTAGGTTAATTACTTCTAAGTATGTGACATTAAGAGTAATTAATGTCATTTGGAGATACAATTTAACGTGGAAGACTACATTCTAATAAGTTTTGGGTTTCAATATTAGTTTGGATTATATTGAAGGATTTTAAGTATAATTGATTATTGAATGGTATTTATTTAACTTTAGGGTATTGATGGTTTAATTTTAGAAATTTAGATTAGGGTTTTTTTCTCTAATGGAATATCCATTTGGGGGATCATCAGATATTATAATAACCATTTTGGTTTTAATTAATCTCTAAAGACAAGGTAAATATATATTTTATCCTACGTGGATCATGTATTTCTATAGAAGTTTCTTCTAGCTCTTCTATTGTGACCAAGTCTTCTTGAATACTCATTGTTCAAAAAAATAAGTTAGTGGTAAAAATTTATTAAATAATGAAACTCTACATAAAAAGTAAGTATATTTCTTTATGTTCTTAGTCAATATCATAAATGAATTCTTCATCCTTATGTAATGTAACTTAAACAAAAAATGTTGTCCATTTACTTTTCCTACTGGGAGACTAATGATCATTTTTCCCAATACAAGTTTGTGATTTTCTTATTGTTAACTTTCTCCTGATCATGTTTTCTATCCCGCTCCATCAGAACTTAACACTTAGTTTATCGTCCATATCCATGTTTTTCTACATGGAATCCTAGTATGGGTTATCTTGGGTGACCTTTATACCTCTCTTCCTTTCTTTTAAAGTGATAGTTTTATTGAATCTTTTTCTGATGTGGGACTTTCCATTATATTCTAAAGCCCAATTTTAAAAAATTTTGAGGACGCAATTTATTGAAGGAGGGGAGAATGTGACACCCCAAGCTTCCATGGTACATTTCCATTTGAATAATGCAATGGCGTGCATTGTACGCAACTTCGAGATTCTATCACACCACAACCAATGAAACAAGTCGTTATGAATAGTAATTCCTACTTTTTGAAATTTTATTAATTTTATCTTTTGAAATGGACTTCATTTTTGGATTCGTAATATCAAAATTAGCATAGGGTGAAATTTTGGTAATTTTTGGATAACTTTCATATTTTGATGAATTGTGAAAATTACAAAATTTTAATTAAAAACAAGTTGTTTAATCGAAAAAATTAAGAGTGAAAAATTATTAATTTGAGTGGTTTTAAATTATATTTAGAATATATTTTTACCATTTAATACAATGTTGGTCATTGGATGTAATTTCACATTTAAACCAGACATAAACAAATTTCAATCTTTTGATAGTTATTATCTCTTAAAAACACACTATTTGTTTTGACGATGGGAATAAATTTTTAAATTAATTAATGAAACTGATTTGTTTTGAATTTGGTAAAATAGACATCATTTTTGAATTCATAATATCAAATATAGCTTAGGCCTAATTTTTGGTATTTGTCTGGAAACATTCATTTTTTGATGAATAGTGAAACCACTAAGTGGTAGTTAAAAATAATGATTTTTTAATAAAACATAATTTTGCCACTTCTGTGAGTGGAATTTTAAAAATATGAGAGACACAGTTAATATCAAGGAGTAAAATGTGGTTGAATGAGATGAAAATAATTTTTGGTGAATAGTAACTTTTTACTTTTATTTACCACAGTTAAAAGTAAATAGGGTAATTAAGGGTCAAAATGATATTAATATTACCTTAACACATGTCCTAATACTATTGGAAAAGTTTATGTCGACCAAAAACAACCTTAGGAGTAAAATAGTATCATTTAGGTCAACTTGAATTCGATTAGTACATTTATTATTATTTATTTCAAAGAAGAGTTAAAATAATAAAAATCAAAGTTTATTTACTAAAACATTTTTAATATAGGGTTATACATAAGATAAATTCGATTGTAAATATTAATTATATAGATAAAACGATTTCATAAATAATGGTATTTTATTTATAATTTTTTGACATTATGTAATATAATTTATTTATGACACAATGGTGATGCCG
Source organism: Viscum album (assembly GCA_963277665.1). Lineage (NCBI taxonomy): Eukaryota > Viridiplantae > Streptophyta > Magnoliopsida > Santalales > Viscaceae > Viscum > Viscum album. The sequence continues at coordinate 1,003,252,272 of OY728135.1, forward strand.
TAATTAACTAATTAATGAAATATTAAACTAATTGATATAATAAATATCAAAATAAATGTAATTTGAGACTTTTTATGAATTCCACTAATTTTATAGGTTAATATGACATATTAGTATTGATTATATAAATTGTGTTCGAAGTAATAATTCTGTTAAGAATTTATCAAAAACAAAATACCCAATAGTGTCAAAATTGACATAAAGGAGTTTGTAAAACAAATATTATATTATTAATTTATATTCAATTATTAAAAATCTAAGGTTTTGCCAAGAGACTTATATCATTATAGGTGTATCATTAATGGATCATTTGGGGATCGCTTGGATGTATATAGTATGTTTATTAACCATATAATATAAAAATACAAAGAGACATTGTAAAAGTAAAACTAATTAACTAAGAGTTAATACTTAAAGATAAGGGTAATATAATGACCCAAACCTGTCTAAATTCTATTGGTTGAGTGGTTTTCGACCCATCCACACCTTAAACTTTAAATAATTCACTTTGGAGCCATTAGAAACCGAATATTAATTTATTATAAAATAATATTTTTATCTTTTCCAAAGGTTCCCCTCAACCCTCTTATAAAAGGGCACTCCCCCTTCTCACTAATTCACAAATTAAACTCCTTTTGGATCAGCCAAACCCTTCCCAAATACTCTGTCAACTTCCCTCACTACATCTTAGAGGCCTTAGTTTGATCAGAAATCCATCCTAAGGAGCCCTTTTGATCAAATCAAAAGGAAGAACCCGAAGAAGAGGTAATGTTTTCACCACCCTCTTTCAAGTTCCTTTCTTCTTCAACTTCTTATTTCTTTGTTATATCTATTCTAAAATAATAACTCTATTATTTTCTATATACTTTAATGTTATTGTAAATATGGTACAACCATATTCAGTATTCTATCCATCCTTTGAATGGCATGTCACAATACGTGCGTACGTACGGCTTACCGTCTCCATGTCGTGGTGTAATTGTCGTTCAATAAATTATTATTTAGATGGGTATAATAATGATGTGTAATTCATGTAAATAATAAATATAGCATGATAATTATTCTGTCTATATTATATACCATCCAATTATATATTATTTTAACATCAAAAGAATGATATTGTCGCTCGTGCGTATGTACGGACTACCGTCTCCACGAACGTGATGGGATTCATTCTCCATAGTATCCATTCAAATATAATTCTCATTTGATGATTAAAAATAATGTTTAAGGACTTGATATAATTCTGGATATGAATATGATTCAACCTATCCATAACAAACATGGCTTTTGTAACAAATAATATAAAGGAAAATGAGTAAGTTAACACCCGAAATGACGATAATACTAAGATATTATTAACAAATAAATGTTAAAAGATCATATATTATATCATATTAATGTAAATTATTCTTTTATAATTCAATAAAAATTATTTCACCATTATACAGGAGGTTAACCTACCATCAACCAAGGGAAAAGTACAAAGTAAGGGGTTCCTTATCTCACTCTTAATTTCGTGAGAATTCCATTGTTCACCACTTATTTATTGCATGTGGTGTATGTGTATTTCCCATGATTGTATTCATTGTGTAACATAAATTAATTTATTGGTATTTACATCATCATTGTATGATCCTTCTTTCATGGATGTATGTTTCTTAAGTTACCTAATCGATAAGGGAATTTGAAATTTCAATTTCCACTCATTTGGCTTTACGCATACTTCATTGATTATTTTACTCCAAGATTATGTGTAGAATCTCTTTTCATTTGATTATGTCATAAATTCCACTCCCCTTTATGTGAATATACATTTTATACACATAATCACGCCATTGATATATTATCAGGTCATCAGTATGAATTTGATAAGAGTAATTTTTACTCAATCTCGATTTGTTGAGTTAAATATCCAATTAATTGGTGCTGTTTTTACAAGAATATGTGTGAATGTCCATTGATTGTTTTACACTGAATGTCCAATCATATTGAGTGTATTTATATTTGTCACTCATAATTATGTCATTTATTTATCCTTAACCTATGGATATGGCCTTTATGAGAGATTTCATCTCAATTTACATTCCATTGAGACTCCTTTATTGTTTTACACCAAATCACTTTTATATGGTGTATATAATGTACTTTGACAAAATATATCATGAATCCCTTTATTCTCATGATATTACATAGTTTTCATTTCATCAATTATTTTTATTCATGTGTCTCTCTTTTGGATAGGAACTATAACTAAAATGACATTTTAAAATGTTTTAAAGATTGATTATTCTAAATCTTTCTCATTAATGTCCATGTTTTAAAAATGGTTTTAAGGATTTATTTATATGGACATTAATGTTTTCAAATCAAAATTACTTTTAAAAGTTTCAAAGTGGTATGGGACACTTTTATTCTAAAATATATTTTAAATGGATTCTTGACAAATAGTGTGACTTTTAAATGATTTCAAGAAAAAGGGGGATCTTTCACTCAAATTGTTTTGATGATTATTTTCATCTATATCAATATCCTTCATCATTCTCAATTGAGGTTAATATGATATAATAAAATCTTCCATATTGTATCGAATGAGTTATGTTTGACTGTGGATGTGCTATTTTTATACCATTCATGGTTTGTGGATAATGTATTGACATTTCGTATGCTATTTTTAATACAAATGTTTATGTTATGTTTAAAACTTTTCATATGAGGAATGCATTAGACATATTAAGTGACGGGTGGAGCCCACTATAGATCCTCGATGCATCGGTAGGTCTCATGAGATAGACAAGTGTCTTAGCACGAGGCCTTGACAAAATCTTATTTGTAGTCTTGGCACGAGGCCTTGGATACGTGGTTATGATAGTCTAGCATTATGTATTCTGTCATTATGAAAGTGGTTATTAATATTTTCATGTGATTATTAGACTAGTAGAATATCCATGTGAATAAGTGAATGGAATTATTTCATTTTATCCTTGCCATATTATGCTGAAGTTCAAGTTTAATAGGATATTGTTTTAGTTATATGTTGCCTTAAATTTTTATGTTTATTTATGAAAGTTTCTGCTATATTTTTGTCCTTATTGAGCAACTGAGCTCACCCCTTTCAATGTTTTCTTTTTTCCCAGGATGTGAAGAAGTATTTTATGAATGACTTGTAGGGATATAATGAGGGGATATTAATACAATATGTTGTTTTAGTTTTTCACTTATTGATGTAATGTAAACTTTATGAATATATCTAGTGTTTCCAAGGCTACTAAACAACCCGGTCTTTCAAGACTTGATCTTTTGTGATCATGCTAATGTTACGTAAAAATGCACTGACTCTGGGTATCTAGGGTCAGGGAGTTACAAAAATATAGCTCCCAATGTATCGGCTAGTTTTATTCCACTTATTCTTTATTATATAGTCAATTTTCATTTCGAGTATTTCCTATGAACTATCACGTAATAAAAAGCTCATACTATCACCATATGTATCTTACCAATTGGTTCGTTGTTCCTCTTATATATTTTACCCATTGTCACATGTTGACCCACTTTTCACTTATGTTTTTCCCTCGATACCCATCCATTCCTAATGGTTGATTAGTTGAATAATATTCAAGGTCCCCATAGAACTTTTTCTATTCACTGAATTAAACTATTTCTACTAATCAACTTATTCCACTTTTATAACAGCTGTTTATTTATTGCAGCTCTTTGGACCACCCATTACTATCTTTTGGATTGTAATATCAATATGATCACCAACCTATCATAAAACCTTTGTATTTAATGGATATTTCTGTTTATTTCTGATTGATGAACCTCCACAATGCACTACCTCTACCCACCCTGATATAGTTTGATACAGCCTCAGTTTTCATTAACCCAAGTCGCTCCTCAATTAGTCATAGATATACACAAATATGGGCTCTAGGTTCATTGTTCATGCCTCTTTCAACATGTCTTATGGATTACCCATCTCAAAATATCCCGACTAATACACCTCAAGGCCTTTGTGGGTTGTAGACTCCATCACCTTAGAATCCTTCACCTATGTGTTCCAACATCCTCTATGACAGAAAAAATATAAAGGATTGAGTCAATTTTTTGGCACACATTGATCTATCCATGATTCAAAGAATAATGATTTCATCCAATATAATTGTTTTCTGACTGTTATCACCACCCACTCCATAAGTTACTTATAAACATCGGCCTCCACACAAGTGAGGGGAAAAGAATGACTCATGACATCTATTTTACTTACATAGAATAAGTATTGTCTTTAAATTTTTCCATGAATAGAAAAAATACATGGTATATAAATTGGATGTGAGAGTTAAGGGAAACATACCTAAAGCAATGATTCCAAAGCATCTTACATCATTTGGAAATCGAAGGTCCACTAGAGTAGAAATACGATTCATCTGTTACATTTGAGTGGTGATTTGGAAAATGTGATGATCAAGTCATCCATAAATAAAAACCTGATGATTTTATTCCATTTTTTAAGAGGAACCAAAACGGTGTGTTTCTATGGACACCATGATCTGAAATCAAATCAAAAAAAAATAATTGTCTAATGGCTAGTGATTTTGGAAATTAGGATTCAAGGTCAGGTTGATGAGATCTGATGAATTGTTTAACTCTAACAGTGATAATGTATGTTGATTCGATCCTTCAAACAGATATGGGATATTTAGGATAAATGGGATAATTCAAAACATCAAAAGAAAATTTAAATTTCAGAATGGGAGGAAGAAGCATGGGAAATCCTTTGTAAGGGTTATCACTTGAACCTCAAAAATTATATATTTGAAATAAAAATAATTAATTTAATTTATACTCAAATATTTTAATTTTTTTTATCTATAAAACACAATGTCTATGAATATAATCAATCATGCCTCCTATAACCATAGATTATGTTCACCCGTACTCCACTCTTGATGCATACTAAAATATTGATTAACTACTCATAAAAAACATAGATTTTTTTTTCTATTTAACTTCAACAATAAAATCATTTTATATAAATCTAATATAGTTTCAAATCACATAACCCAATTAAACAATACATGTATGACATCAACTCACCAGGCCAGGACTCAAGGTCTCTAACTTAACTCATTTAATCATGGTCCTGTTAATACAAAAAAATCTTCTATATCTCAAATAAAATTTGGGTATTCCTTTTGATTCCAAAACGATTCATTGAGTTGAAAAACCACAACATCTTCCTAAATTATTCATTGACCACCACACTAACCGTCCTATGAAATGTCACACCTGATTCCTAAAATAAGATTATCATCTCACATACATACAACTGAATGACAAAGGGGTAACTTCTATCCAACTCATATGAGCCTCTTTTTATAAGCATTTAATTTAACAACACTAAGTTCATATCAATAAAACATTACCAACTTATATGTAAGGGAACATATGTTGGCTATATAATAATTTTCCCTCTCATTAACTAATAGAATCTATAAATGGCTCTAGTACTACCACAAAACAATAATCCATTAAATCTTATTTTTATCCAAAAACTAATGATACCATGTTTTAACCCATAAATAAAAAAATACTTATAATAACACCTATAACCCCAAAACAATTTTTTTGATCTCCAAACCTTATGTAAAATGCCACTAAGATTTCACAGAACTACTTTTAAAAAAACCTCTAGACCATACAATCTAAAAAATTGTATTATTAATTTGACTAAAAATGAAAATGTACCAATAAAAAATCATTATATTCACCATTCATTTGTATTCTTCCATGACCAAACTACATTAGAAACTATGAAAGAATAAAAAACCTTATCCATAATGGAAACTAAACAGTATAGAAATTCCCAACTACTAACTCATAAATACCCAATGTTTTTGGTTCTAAAATAATCTCCTTTATTAGATACACCAAAAAATCCTCATCATTTCCCACAATAAAAAAAAATTTGTTGATACTAAAACTATCTAGGTCAGAGACCCAATTTTTATAAAAAATAGAATAAGTATAAAATAAGAAGGAGTATAATGGGGGTGGAAATAAAACATTCCCTCATCTAAAGAGGTAAAAAGAAAAGGATGGAATTATAAATAATATATTATAATCTAATTTATTATAATTATTTCAATCCTCACTCCAATTTGAGTTAAACTTCCAAAACAAGAATTGTTTCATTTATGGAAACCCTCCATAGAATGTGATCTGGTGTATATAGTTAGACTAATATGGGAATATTCATTCCTACTAAACTAATTTTCAGGTGGCACTTTAGAGAAACGATTATCATATTTATATATTCCTTTATCTTTTGTACCATTTTATGTGTAATAAAATTACTAAGGATCTTCCTTAGATTCATCAAGGTTTGAACCCTTACCATGTTTCCTATATATTCTACATGTTTTCATGTCCTCTTGAATGGATAGGATATAATTTGTTCCCTGAAAAAACTATTCCTATATATCACCTATAATTTGTGTCCCTGAAAAAATGGCCACAACCTACTGATATGGGACTGAAGATAAATATTATAAATAAACCTTGTTGAATTTTGTACAGACAAACCCATCAGTACATTGGTCAACACCTACACCTTCATCATCCATTGATTTAAAGAAAATAAATAAGTCAAAATACTCTTATAATTGTTTCTCTCATTGTATTTTATTAGGGGAACACCCATTGATAGTATGAACTACCCTAGATAATTTTCTATGATGAACATCATATCATTTGACACTAAAATCAACCAATCACTTTACGTTTAACATTAAACGTCCCTATTAAAGAACCAAGGTTCCTTGAATATATAAATCCCAATAACCAATGGTATATAATTGTGATATGTTACCATTAAACGTATTATCATTATCTCATACAAACAAGTATAAAATGGTTTTTACCAAATTGTGGAATAAAAAATTATCTGATATCACTACAAAGGACTAACATTAATTTATACAACCATCAGTACCTCAACAACAAGACTTTATAATTTATTAAATTATTTAAACAATGATTCTACTAAGGCCACAAGAGTCTCCCTAAGTTTACACTTTATGGTCCTGAAATTACCTATGAAATATTGAGGTTTAATATTTGGAAAATAAATAATCAAAACATATAGACACTATTTCATAGGGAACACACCATTACATTCATATATAAAGAACATGCCACTTGATTTCTAATCCAAGATTTTAGAACACCCAACTATCAAACCTCAAATGGATGGTGGAAAATAATATTCCCACTAACTAATATTGATCCAATGACCATTGAGTAGAACCATTTTCCGTACACTTATAATAGATAAGATCTCACACCTGAATCCATACCCACATAGTATAGGGTGACATTGCACCTCAACCTGTCTAATCCATGGGTCACTACCTAAAACAAAACCACATAATCTCAACAATCAAAATGGACTCACATCACACTATGGTTTACATATCAACCTAAATACCATATCCATACTCTACACATATTATAGAGATCCCAAAATTGTCATATAAGAAAATCACAATCCATATCACTTCTTTCAAGGGACCACTAATAATGAAATATACTCAAAAACTCGATCAACCACTTTCACAACCATCACATAATGATAAGTGACTAAAAACACCATAAAAATGAACATCCCCAGAAAATACAATAAAAAATAGAGACATTACATTCAAGTATAATTAACATCATGGACCACAAACAATTAGAATTCAAGAGATTTTCAAATGGTCATTTTAAAATCTAGTTTTAATGTGATAAAAGGCTAATTAATATCCTTGATAATAGATCCAAAGAAATTAAACAATTTGAAAACCCTATTTAATAACATTCATTTAGTTTAATAATTTTACAACTCATATTAAAACCTTATGATACCACTAAAATAGTAGTCATAATTTATTCGAATTAGTTACGAATTGGCCACTAAATTATTTTATGTTACCATTTAAAAAGAAAACATCACCTTATTTAATGACTAAATGATACAAAATTAGTTTCAAAATCCAAAATTCCAGTTCAAACAAGCCATTAAATAATCCACACACCCACTTTGTTTTCATAAATCCCTTACGCAACCCATGTCTTTTTAAAATCCATTTAAAGAATATTTTTGAATTTTTTTTATAAATATTAATGTTAAATCTATATTCTCAGAACCCGTTAAAAATTTAGTAAATTAATAATATTCCATGGTAGGAAGTATAAAAAATAAAATATGTATCCTCCTAGTCAAGACTCAGATCGATGTCTTTAATACCTCTATGTTAGTAATAGTCATGTAGTACAAAATATAACATACACCTGATAAATTTAATTATTATCACAAAATTTTATATCGAATTGCACCAAACAAAATACTACATTAATTTTTAAAATTTAAACAATAAAAAGAATTGGAAATAAGAACATTAAAATGGAATAAGCACTCTTACTCATGATAAATGGCCTCTCCAAAATCCATTAAATCATATCTTCAAAAAAAATGTGAATTACTAGAGGAGAGATTAATCAATACTAAACACAAAATCAAAATAGAAATCCCACAATTCACAATTATGATTTGGCTACTCAAAAACATGTTTTATATAGGATGTCCAAAAAACATAAATATCCTATAAAAAATTCACCAATAGTGATTCAAAATAAGACAATGTTTTAAAACCATTTTTCAATGCCCTAGAAAAATCACCTGATCTAAGGTGGAGGTTAAAATGACATGAAGAATTCATCATAATAAGATTTGTTTTTTAACTAGTGAAGAGGGCTTAAGAGGAAAAATGGAGAGACTACCCCATTTGATAAAAATAAAATTAAGAATATAAAATATTTGTAAAAAATATGATTTTAAAAATAGAATAATGATGATGAAAGAATAAAAAAATTCCATACTATGATACTGTAACATACAATATATTTTCCAACATGGGAAATGGTACCAACGTGAATCAATTATAAATAAAAAAATAGAAAAATATTTTGAAGAATATCTAAAACCGACCCTAATTTCTATCACTATATGTCATCTATCCACCATTCTCCTACAGCTCAACCATGTTAATTAGATCCAACAAAAATCAACTAATATCATAGTATATGAGTATATATGTGAATCAATATTCCCATGTAAGGTTTCAATAGAATTTTTAGTTTTAGAACAAAATTATTTCCTTAATAAGAATTATGTAGGTATATGTGTGTGTATGAGATCATTTTAATGTAACTACATATGAATGCAATACCATTTCATGTTATCATGTTCAAACTAGGTTCTCATTAACATTAGTCCTACCAACATTAGATCAATTTTAAAATATAATTATATTGGTTTCCGTGAATCATAGATGAAATAAAAATTCCATTATAAATAATTGAACAATTAGATGTCCTTCATTCCTCAGGTCATACCCAAGGGATTTCCCCCCCTCCAATTATCTTTGGTCGAGACACAAGGCTACAATTTCACATGTCTTGTCTCGTGTAAGGCCTCAATTCCACCATTCCATACCATTAGTCTTTCAAGGACTTTCTTTATTCATCACATGTAATGATTCACATGCAACATATCATCGAGACGTACATGTAAATACATACACAATACATATGAATTATTATCTTATGATAAACATGCACACATGTAATTCATATAAACATAGGTTACATTATCCACACACACACACACACCCAATACTGTTGTATCAAGAGAGGTCACATGACCAAAAAAACACATACAATCATTTCATATCAATAGAGGTCTCATTGGAAACAACCATATTCCCAAGACTTTAACATCGGAGAATCTATATAATGTCCATAAAATGGAATATGAATTCTATAATAAACAAATAAATGATTGTTGTCAAGTTTCACCACCCAAATCATTCTCAAAATCCAATGATACATAATGAGATCCAAAGTAATAGATGTATATAAATATAATATAGAATGAAGAAGAATGAATGAGATTTACACCTTAATTTTTCTTGAAAATATCATTTGCCATTGAACTAATGTCTCAAGATATAAATATTCTTATAAATGGGATGAATGTATCCAATAAAAACCAATTAAGTCCCTATGATTCAGAGTAATTATTTTAGAAGGGAGAAGTAGGGGTTTTATGGAGATTTTGGGTTAAAATAAATAAAATTAGAATAAATAATTTTACATTAATTGATTTATTGCATATTTTACAAAATCAAACTACAACCATGTGAGGATCTAAGCCTCCTTTGGAAAATCATAAAATTTGGCACATCAAGCTACATGTTTTATTTTCACTCTATATATAGTTACAATGATTCCCATGGAATCTCACACAATCATAATTAACTATATTCCAACCCATCACCAACCGCTTCCCCTTTCATATAAAAAAACAATTTCCACAAATACCCCACACGATTTCGCATTAAAATTATCAAAGGAAAATTTTAATTAAATGCTTCTAAATCCTTCTAAAACCACTCAGAATATACTTTAGAACTCACCCAATCAAATCATAACTAAAAAATCATAAAGATACTTTGAATGAAATTAATAAATCAGACGAAACGTTTGCCTCATTATAATGTTTTCAATTATTATAATAAATAAAAATAGTTCAAGTGACATGATATTTTTTTGAACCCAGTACCGATTAATTTTTTACAAAAAAAATATTATTTTGATTTAATTTCCAAAAAAATAAATCTTTATTAATATATGAATATAAAAAATTTATCCCACTATTTCATTAAAAATGATATAATTATTTTTTTCATTGACACATTTAGTTTCATGGACAATACTCTTGGTTGGAAATAGGTTTAAATTGTTATTATTCTCATATTATTCTAAGAAATTTTTTAATATTATATTATCCTTAAATTGACACTAATTGAGTGGATCATACCAAAGAATAAAAATATATTTTTCATTTTAGTTGGAAAAATATTAACAAAATTCACCAAATAAAACAACCATAATATAAATATTTAGTTACCTGTGTGAACATCTATATAAAATCTTTATATGAAAACAAAATGAAAATTTATTCCCAAATGAATTAGTCATGATCATATTATTGAAATATAAAAAATATCATTCTAATTCATTATTTAGGTAATATAAGAAGAGGAATTGTTGACATCAGGTTATTAGTAAAGGGTATGTAGAAAGAGTTATCAATTGAATCAACACATGATATCATAAATTTGACAATATATGAATCAGAATAATATGTACATAAAGGTAAGGGAACATAGTTATAATGTTATGAATAATATAATAACAAAAATAGAATGCAATAATAATCATAAAATAAATATATAATATATCATTGGAAAGTGGCATAATAATTTACATTGGAAATAATGAAATATACTGAGACCCACTTTTAATACCATCATAACATAGAGGAAGAATATGTATCATGACAAATTAGAATAGGATAACCACCCATAACCAATTGTATAATTCGAATAATATCTCAAATAACATAATATACTAGAATAATCACCCATTCCCCATAAGATAACATCATATGAGAAATAAGAATTAACCAATTCATTATATGGATATATAATCTATTAACTACCCATAAGATAATGAAAAAAAAATATTTCTATAAAATATGAACATGTAAATAATAATTAATCAATAAAATCTTATTTAAGTATCGACAATGAACCATGTTTAATATATAACATTGAAAGATAAATTAATAATTTATCTACAAAAATAAATGTGATCATTATTTTAACCATAAATATATCAAAACATAATAAATAACTATTTATTGTAAAATAAAATATTATAAATGTTAATAAGAAACACCTCGTTGGTTGAAAAAAAATTATATTAATCAAGAATAAATTAATTGGAAATTTTAAAAATCTTCACTTAAAAAATATATATTAAACATAAACCAATTTAAATGTAATGATAAATTAAATTAATGATTTTTTAATGAATCATGAAATATGAAATAAAAAAACTAATAATAATAATGATAATGATCTAAGATAGTGTTACTCAGTGAGAAATATAATGTTATATTTACAAAATGATTCAATTCCCACATTCATATATATGAAAAAAACAAGAAATGAATTCCTTATATAGTTACATAGTAAGTGGGAAGTAAATAAATTGAAAATAATTAAAAAATACGATGAACATTGATATAAAAGTGAATTATTCCAAATGAAAATATGTTGTAAAGAATATTATCCTTTCAAATATTCATAATTGGTGTGGTATATATAAAATAGTGGTGAATGGTAAAATGATATTTATACGCTAAACATAAATACATGGGAAAATGAAAATTATAATTAAAATTATATAAACATTCCATAATTAAAATATATTCATTTATAATGTATGTTAATAATATTGAATGGTCTTAATCTCCTTGTAGAAATCCTAATGTTTCGATAATTGTATATTAAAAGAGACCATTGTTGACAAATATTAAACCATGAAAATGGATTTCGGATATGTATGGATCAATGGATGTAGAATTATAAAATGGGAAATAATGAAATAAAATAGTCAAAAGAGAAAAATAATTAGAATATTAATATAATTTAAATTAAAATTTAACATTTTAAATATGAACATTAATTATCTAAATGAAGAAAGGATTTTAGGTAACGAAATATCTTTACTCCTAAAACCCAAAAAGTACACTATCCAAATTAAAGTATTTATGTATATATATTTATATTTATTTTTGATATATATTATAAACATATTAATAGTTATTACCTTTAATTCCAATTAATTATAATTATTTTTTTACTATAAAGGGATCTGGATCCGTGAGATATAGATCCAGATATTTATTAAAATTATAGAAGAAAATATTTTAGGAATTAAAATGGGGTTCCAAAAATAAAGTAGTGGATATCACCCAACATATTTGCATCCACTATAAGGGTTAAAAAACATAAGGTCCAAAATTATCGCATTAAGACTGTCTCTGCAATCTCTCTCTTTTATATGGTATACATAACATGATCAGTTTACCTCTATGCATGTCAGACAACCAAATGGAGATGAATATTAACATTATAAAATTAAACCCATTTTTATAGAATTCTCCACTTTTCATTTTTGAATCAATATCCCATGGATTCAAAAGTAGTTTTTCATTCTAAAAAATCAATATATATTTCTATTCAAATTGGATAACGTGACTAATTGAATTAATAACAGAACATATCTTGAACTTACAAGCAGTTACAATTCTACTCTAATGATAAAATAATCCATTAAAAAATACCTTATTAGTATAATTATAAATATTTATTAAATTTATCGTATTATTTCGTTGTTTCTTTGATCGTATAATGTCTTTTTTTTAGTTTTATAACGATCATTTGTTAAAAAAATATCAGTTATCTTTTTATTTTCATAAGATATTTATCTTTTAAAAATAAATTTGTTTGTAATTATAATATGAAATTAATTTATAAATGACCATTTTAATATCATTCATGTTATGGAAGCATTGAAATAAAAGTTAAAACATTCACATTTTTGTTAATAATTCCAATAAAAATGTATCAATTTTTAATGATTATTCCTTTGAGTGTCAGAATTTCCGAAATATAATTAAGATATAATTTAATACTTATAAAATTTATTAAAATTAATATAATTTGATATTTATCTTTAATGAAAATTATGATTATAGTAAATTATTATTCATATAGTTTTTTGAACTATCACAATAAACCTGAAATACGATTGAATGAGATGAACATACTATTGTATTATTATAAAATAATTTTGTAGAAGATTTATGATATTGATAATATATTAATAAAGTGGAGGATTTTATTAATGAAGATAGATAGAGAGATAATAAATTAAATAAACAGAAATAAGCATTTATATTTAAGGAATAAACCTTTCCTATAATGACTTCGTTTTTACCAAATGATTTATTATCAATCACTTTACTAGATTGTCCCAAATATAAGGGAGGAATCTTTAGAGTAAATTATGATTATGTATTTAAAAGGAAAATTAAATTTAGGTTTTAGTTTTTTCCAATTACATTATTATATTTTACTCAATGAATATTTTTATTTTTCGATGCTTAGATTTATTTCGTGATTTGATTTAGAACGTGTATTAACCATTTGACTTTTGACCTCTTAAAATTTAAATGGGGGTCTATGTTTATTAGAAAATGAATTTATGTTTTCTAATAAAACTAATGGATGAAATTCTATAGGTTCATTCGAACCGCACCATGACACATAAGAACAAATCCCTAAAAGGTTCCTCGTATGGTTTTGGCATAAAATAATTGCATATTTGGAAATTTTTGTGTTGATAATATTTGAGTTCACACCCTGGAAAGGTTTCAAAAATTTATGTTGGGTTTTTTTAGAAGTTATAAACTATTATATTCCATTCCTAATAGAATGTCTCATAATGAAGAGGATAAAAAATATCATTACCGTATGTAAATATTTACACTTAAGTATTATGGAGATTGATCATGTAGTGACTACTAGAGTTCACTCTATGACTAGAAAAAAGGGTGTACCATTTGATGAGGTTGATCATATATATATATATATATTCATGTAATGATGAGGTAATGTGGCACCATGAAAATTCATAAGGTATGGTAAAAAATTAAGTAACCATAATATCATGAGGTATTTGGTGAAAATATTTTCACACCATTTTTATTTGTAATCTTGCTGCCATGAGGGTGTCGTTGGTGAGATCAATTCCTTGGGAAACTCTTCTTTACAGCTAATCAAATATTTCATTGTAGTTCCATTTCATAATGTACCCTATGATTATAAAATTATTATTTTTATGATTTTTATTGGTCCCATGTTTTCCCATGAAGGGGGAGTAACACCATTATATTCAGGGGCATGTATTTTAAAATTTTCATTTGCAATTTTACATTTAGATTATTTAATGACCATATAGTTAATAAAAAATTACATGTTTAAAAATAAAATTATAGTTGAATAATATTAAGGAAATATATATATGATCCAAAATAAAAATATTATCATTTACTATCATTGGGAATATTAAAACATAAAAAACTAGTATATTAATGATCTAAATCATCTCCCACATAGTTTTTCAAAACATTCAACCTTATTAGAAACATCACACATAAAATTTTCATCAAATCATAGTGGAACAAAAACACAAAATGGGTGAGCTTAGAGTATAGTCTGTGTAAAAAGTGATATATCAATGAGAATTATTTAATAAAACTATATGAAATGGAATGATAATGTGATATTAAAATTTTAAAATCGTATCCAGAAATTTTATAGACCATAAACATGAGTCATGGTATAATGGTTGGTAGTTCGTAAGACATTAATCGTGAATGAATCGAAAAAATGTTACAAGATAACATAACAATGGAATAATAACTTGTTATAAATGAGTGGAATATATTTTTAATAATAATAATTATATAAATATTTTCTCAATGATACCATGAATGAAAATTATAACATGTTAGTCTTAGTATAATGATCCTTGTACCTACTTCAAGCTGGGGAAAATCACTCAATAGCCCTCTTCTAGGATTAGAATAACATTTTGTCTATACTATTTTTATCTTATAATGACCATCAATATAAACCTTCTGAACATATAACATTAATAATCATTTGATTTATTTGGGGGGGTATATAATTCTAGGAAAACACATTACATTATCTAAAATCCATTCATATATATTCTATAAATTCATAAAACATTTATCAAAGTGCAGCATGTGAAAAACTAAATGGGATTCATCAATATTTCTCCATCAAAACCACCAAATTTCTAGGGAATGATTAAAGATGGAATTTCTGGATCATATATATAGTAAAGAAAATTTAAAATAAATTGATTTTATAATAAAAAATGTACATTAAAAAATCCTAAGAATATTTGTTGAGAAAAATAAATGTTTTATTGTAAAATTATATATAAACAATTTAAAATATACCAAATATTTTGGGAATAAATTATATTAAAATAATGATGGAATCCTGTAATTATTGTTTAAAATCATTATAAGGTCATTTTGGTGGGAATCTATATTCATGTGATGTATGCTTATAAATAATATTCAATACAATTTTTTGGTAAAATTTCAAAAGTACCTCTTTCAAGAAAACAATATAGTATTCCATTTTAAAAAACAATTAAATAGATAATCATGAGATAAATTAAATTAATCCATCATATATGAAATATAAAGAAATATTTGAATAAAATTTTGAAAATCACATATATGAAAGGAAAAAATAATATCTGCTGAAGAGTGCAATAAAGTGTTTCCCCATAAAAACAATCATTCATACTCTTGAGTACATAAATTGTGGTAAAAAAAATTGTAAAATATATTTCAATGAAATATAAATTTTATAATAATATCAATATGATTTACCATGAAAGTATCATAAAAGTTTCTTTATTTTAAATAAATCCATAAACAATCCTATTTAAAATGAGATTGAAACAGAAATCCCTTACCATGGATTTGAATTTATTTTAATTGGAAATTAAGCTCATGTATAAATATTTATTAACTAATATAATTATATATAAAACCCTTTTACATAATTATAAAATCATATATGATCTACTTATAACATTAAAACACTCATTTATCACAAATTTCTTTTTAAAAACTTTGTTTCCATGTGTGAACTATTTAAATTATCATGAAAAGTTTTGATTAGAAGTTCTAATGTTTGTTATTTGATTGATTTTCCATAATTTAATGTATTTTATTTATGAAATTAAAATCATATATATTCAATATTAATATTTAAAATCCTACATAAACATTTATAAAGAGAAATTAAATTAAATAATTCATATATATGATATGTTGTATGTACTCATAGAGGCTATTTTAAATTTTTAACAAATTTTATAAAATAATGGGGAATAAAAATTAACCTTTAAATAATCATGATTATATCATATATATAGTATATTTTTATTAAATAGGTTTTTATTAAATATATTTTTATTAAATATATTTTAATTAAATATATTATTATTACCATCCACATGAATATCAAATGTCAAATGAATCCCATTGATTCATAGAGGTGTTAGTCCCCATGTACTCACAAGTGAATGGTTCATTATTCAACAGATGACAAGGTAAGAAGGCCGATATGATATTATAATTATGGAAGTATTATAATATTAAGAATATAATATATAAATATTAATCTCATATTAATAAACCTCCTTGAAGAGTGTTGTTATAAAATTAATTGTATCGCTGCCTGAAGGCAGTGGTCCTCAAATACGCAGAAGTGATACTTTCACATCTAATTTGATTGAAAATGGGATGGATTATAGTGTATTCATGATTATAATAAAATTTATGTATATTATAGTATACTAAAGTTATTATTATCTAAATAATAAACTATAATACTATGTGTTTGAAGAAGATACCAAATGAATGATGTTGTGTAAGGTGACTACCTCTTCTTCGAGAGACCACCTTTACATCATTCCTTATGAAAAAACTGAATTGTATTATAAGAACACAAAATAAATAAATTTAGATATAGATAATTTGTGGAGATATATTTATATTTTATTCTAGGCATGTATTTTTAGTGATTTTTAATTAAATGGTAGAGTGGGGTGATTTATATTTGCGGCAAATCACACTCTGGGAATTATATGACATATTTAAATATAATTACTGACTATCTCAAGTATAATCTTTTAAATAGACATGAATTAATATAAAAATATTGTATGGTAAAATTATCACAATAAAAGGAAATTATTATAGGTTTTTTTTAATTTTAAACATTGTCTTTTTATTAATGTCTCCATTTACAATGTTCAACTTTAACCAAGGGAACATATATGTCCATCATTATGGGTTATAATTTTTTTTGGTATCAAATTGAACATAAAAAATATAAGGGATGAAATTTTCAACCATATATTATTGTACCTAATACCTCTCAATATATTTATAGTATTTAAATAATATAATAAAATATTAATTTTCAAAAACATTCATAAATAAATATTTTGACACGATTCATTTAACTACAAATTGATAACATAAACATAGAAATTAATTATAATATAAACCTCTCACACATCGAAAATATTTTATATTCATCAATATAAATATTGGAAAAAATTAATTAAACTACGTTTTATTACATTAATTTTTTTAAAAAATAGTAATTTTATTTTTCAATTAAATGAAAAAATATCTCATCGATGTTTTGTAAGTATTTAAGGTAACTATTTAAACAAAAATGATAATATTATATAATTATGATGAAAAATTAATTTATCTTAAAAACAATATTTACAACCAATCATATTAAAATTTTATACTTATGTAAAAATAATTATAGATATTAATTATATGGTGGTGACATTTTGAATTTATTCTTTTATTAGATTAATATAATGGTCATAGTTAATGGAAAATTTCATAGAGATTCCATATATTAGAGAAAAATGTATAAAAGTAAGAAATACAATCATTAAATAAGAAAAATATATGTTTTATAGAAATTTTTATCCTTATCCCAAATATTGAACAATAATTTACCAGCTTTAACCTTATCAAGGTTACAAATATTAAAAATTGTTACTATTAATACTTAATAAAATAAAATGTCCCATCATAACAAATTCAATACTCATGATTCACAATATTTAAAAATTATTTAAATATTCAATTTCCTTGTATTGGAATAATTTAATTTAAAATCAATCATTTAAAACATTATGAAAAGTATGTTTTCCAGAAAAAAAAAGTTTTCTGAAGTATAAAAAATCATTTACCAAAATAAAACATAAAAATAACTACAATTACATATATATGATTATACATACTATATATTAACTTATGTTATTGTAAATAAATTTAAAATTAAATTGATCTTTTTTTAATGAATTAAATTATAAACAAGAAATCAACTAAAATTGGTATTCTTATTTTTCTTAAAAAAATCAATTTTATTAGAAAATTATAAAATTTCAATCTAAGATAATAATTATTTTTTTTAAATAATTATTTTTAATTTTTTAAAGTTGAAGTCTATTTATTTTTGTAATTAATGATATTATTTTATCAAAAAAAATAAATATAAAACATTTTTAAGGAAAATGTATTTTTGATGTTTACAATTAATTTTCTAAAATTTTAAAATAACTTTATGACTATATTTTATTTATATAAAACATTAATTTTATTTATTTATTTTAATTATTTTAATACACTATTTTAATTTAATTTCTTGGATTTAACATTATACTATCTTATTGTTCATTTAGACACGAGGTTTTGTATATCACAAGTCATCTAAAAATTTAACTTATTTAAAGAGAAATATATAATAAAATCATTGGGTATTAAACCTCATTGGGGATATTTCTTATGTCATTCGTATGTATTAGTTCCATAAGATCCATATATGATTTAACCATTCCCAAATTGGGATTACTGGTTCCTCATATTTTATTTCAACTACGTTCCTCTAGGTTGGATCTCAATCTCACATTTATCTATATCTCATATAGTTCCTTCTTCTTCCTGAACAAAGTTGGGAAACTATAGTAGACCCCAATATTTTGGGTTTATTAAATTTTTTTGATATTTCTCAAGCCATATTGTGTGTATATCACCTCTTGATTGATCCATCGCTTCTATGAAGGATACAAGTTATCTTTATATGAACTAATAATGTGTTTCCATGCATTTTCCATTTAATTCCAACCTGCATACTTATATCATTTTTTAAATCTAATTTCATTAAAATTATATATTTTTTAATTTAGAGTGAATTTTTAAATTTTATGAATTGATTTAATGGTTATATAATATAAATTAAAATTAATTCTTATATGAAACCATAATTTTATATCTATAATACTGTAAGATATTATTTATTTTCATTTTCTAAAATATCTACTTTGATTTATCAATAAGGTATGTGAATAAAATGATATTTTAAATCCTTCTTCTGATTTTCTATTGTATGATTTAGAAGATTAATGTAGTGCTTTTAAAGTACCCCATTCTTATTATGTTTCATATTTCTAAAATATGTTTGCGACATTATTCATGTTACATAATGTTGTCATGTTTATAAATAAATATTTTATGTGATGTGTCAGATTAATGTATAAGTCATTTTTGGATCGTTGTGAAAAAAATATTTCAGACAATGAGATACAAACTCAATTTGTGGCATATTAATTGTTTTTAGATGAAATTTGAGATTATATAACATGAACATGATTATAAAATAATGATCATTTTTACTAATATGGGGGTTTTATAAAAATATTATTTCATTGTTTAATTTGTTAATAATATTTTGATTCCTTGTTATCAGATTCACTATTCTTATGTTGTAGGTGTGTTATAACAGTTTCCCCACCTCATGTAGAAATTATCATGGACCCCATTATATCAAATTGGAATATTGAGTGATGGTTTCTTTATAAGAAGTATATTGATTCCTTATTATCTAATTGACTATTCATAACTTGTAGATGTGAAATAACATGTTTCCACACCTCATGTAGAAATGATTGTAGACCCCATTGTATCTAATTTGTATATTGAGTGATGGTTTCTTTACAAGTTATTTTCATATAATAACTAGTATCCAGTAATTTTAATATGATCTACGTATAATGAGCTTCACCCATTGAGGCTAGGAATAGTAATCACAGAAGAATATTTCATTGAGGTACACTATTTGGGTGGATGGTGTTTGTCTGTCACTAGGTATATCTAGGATAATCTAATTGGTATCTAAGGGGCATTACATGATACAAAAATAAAAAAAAATCCTTACATAAATGTGTATGGATGGTTTTTTGGGTTAAAAATCTATTTGATTATTTCAAATGGATATAAGTTTATTATTTTTTGAAATGGGAGATTCCAATCAGGATTTAAAATATAGAATAAAATGTAAAATTTTGAGAAAAATTTGGAAGAAAAAATGTTTTTTAAACAGTTTTATGATTTATTATCTAATACCTTGGTAATTTACATTTTTTTTTCATTGTTTCATAATTTTTTTGGAAATTAAAATATAAGAATTAATATATATAATTGATATTGGGGTGAATCGGTGATCTATATTCATTTTATTTTTCATTAAAAAAACGTTTTCCACATGTTATTGTATATTGATGTTGTAAATAGGAACATACAAGCACCTATTAACATAATGGAACATAGAATATTTACAAGGTTCTCATAATTAAATGTGACGTCAAGTACATGGTTTGATTTAGATACTTTATGGATCACCCAACTCATATGAATAATCCATTGATTATGAGAGATCATGAGTTATACATGATCTCCTGTTACAAATTTTTGGATATTGGTTCCTTGAATTATCAACAATAATTAATCATCAACCATTAAATAATATAACAACTTTGGTTAAAATAGAATCACATTCTATTAATATACTTGTATCATGTTGTCAATTGTTCACTAATTTTTATATACTTAATTTCTCATGCAGTAGTAAGATAAAATTAATTTTCATGAAAACACAATATATAATTACTACCATTGCTTCCATCATCATTATCATGAAAAAAATAATTATAATATGTAGAAAAATTAAAATTTTCCCCTTTATCTATGTCCTCTATCTATAGTCCGATATTCCATATATATATGTATATATATATCTCTTTCAACTCTCGTCATTCATCATTCTTATTCTTCAACTATATATTCACATAACCACATGAATATATATCCCAAAATTATTCCTTAATTATTTTTATCTACATCGAATACTTAAATAGTTGAGAATACATGAATTTAAATTTTATTTTGACTTTTCATGATTTTCTTCATGATAATTGAATTACAGTAAACTAATCTTTTATGAAATACCTCATTTTTATTAAATAAATGTTTTTTACATGGGTAAAAAATAGGATCATATAATTATTTGTTTCAGGTAAACTAGGAACATATTTTAATAAAACATAAAAAATCTTCTAGTTCACTTTAATAGGAGCATCATGGTTTCACCCTAAGTTACTTTTACATCATCTCATATCTTGGGGATATACATAAAATGAAAGGGCAGAGCATGAGCCTAGTAACGGAATTCGCATTAGAGAAATTTAGCATATGATCATGTGTCAGATCAATAATAAAATAATGATTGAAAACATAACATGATCAAAGGACTATTAGTCTTTTATAATAAAATGAAAATAAACCATGGAATATAAATGTGGTAAAACATTTAAATGACACATTTATAATAATATAACCAAGGTTTATCACCAAGAAATAATAATTCAATATTACCATTTTTATTAATCATAGTATCCTAAAAATGACATCTTAAAAGATTAAATTATTTACCAAATTGTTTCATGTTAAATTTGGTCACACCCTTCATATGTTTTAATTTCATGTGAGTGACATTGATCATAATAAATCATTTTGTCAATAACCATTGGAAAATAAAATACAAGTTTCATATACAGTAATTACGTATGTTAGTGATGAATGACATTCCCCTAACATCATCTACAACACAAGGAAAGGGGGTATGGATTTTTTATATATATAGCCAAAAATTAATGAATTATATTAAAATATGTGAAAATAACAATGGATAAATAAATGGATTAGTAATTCATAAAAAGAAAATTTCACATGTAGAAAAGTGAAATTAAAAAAAATAAATTCTTTATCATGACCGGTATAAATTGTGTTTTTAGAGAAGTATAAAATGAGGGAAATGAATGGTATATAATAAATAATATATAATTTTAATGTATGGGTAAATGTAATAAAATTGGAAAGTATATCATTTAGAATACATATACAAAAAATGGTTCTTGAAGCGAACATAAATGTTGGTGGATTCCCTTACCATGAATTGTTTTTCCAAAATCTCAAGGATTCAAACCCTGGGGGATTAATGAGACCTTGGGAAACTCTTTAGCAGGATAAATAAACTATATTTCATCTAGGATGGATATGGAGTAAATGAGAAAGGTATAGTGGTAGTATTTATAGGAAAAGTGGAGGAATTTTTTAATAATATCCAAATATAGTTCGTAGAAATCTAGGTTGTATAAAGTGCCAAACTATAATCATTATAATATTTTTGTAATTTTTTTTATAATTTTTGTAACATTTTATGATATTTTATTCTATAAGAAATAAAAACCAAATTTTAATACTTCTTCTCACATGGAAAATAAAATTTGACATTAAGTGAACTTTTTATCATGTAATTTAATATTCTCAACTATAGAATGTCACGTAAATGATTTAAAAAAATTAAAAACTATTAAATTATTTAATATAAATAAAATATGTTACATTATTTAGTGGAATTATTTAATTAATTTTTACATCATTATGACAAAAATATGATGTTCTAAAACATATTGAAAACCCATAATTATGTTTTTATTGTTAAAAAAAATAATGTATTGTTGAAAATTCGTAAAATTTCACCATAAAATATTTATATATATATATGTACTTAATTACAATTAAATATTTAGTCTATGAAAATATTTGTTTAAATATTGGAATTTATTATTTTTAATACTAACATATTAATTTATTGAAAACATCATTTTCAAGCGTTATCCAAATGTATTACACATATAAAAATTTCTTGTAAATGAAAGAATTAATTTACCATTTGATTTTAAATAATATTTTTTAAAATAATACATAATTAAAAAAAGTTATTCAAAATTCCTTATTTTATTATAATTTTTAATATATTTTCTAAAAAATTACAATAATGTTTTAATTATGTCTAACAATAGATTTATTAATCTTGACCGACTTAAAACTATATTTTGTTAAATGAAATTAATCTAAAATGGAAATGATGTAGTATCTTTTTTAATTATTCAAAACTAAATTACACATTAAGTAACTAAGGCCAAAACACATACCCCTTTATTACACCCTCTATATGCCCTAATATAAAAGTCGGTAATGGTTGAAGTTTCATGGGATGTCTCTTGTAACGATTGCTGAGTTATAATCGCAACAAACTTAAAATTTCTCCATAACATATTTCATTCATGATTCACTTGTTGATACTCAGTCAGGGATCAGTCATGGTCAAACCCTAGTGATGCAACCTCCCCCACATGTTCTAAAAAATGGGTTTCAAATGACATGATTTTACTATTTTAGGGCATTGTTTCTCCATTATAAATCAATTCTTTTATTATTAATCATTATAAGAAATAATTATAATAGTAAAAATAATTACGAAATTTTATAGTGCATAGTGGTTCAATTGAAAAGAGTTATGTTGACCATTGGTCATATTTGACTAATAGACATATAATGGTTGGATCCCTAAAATCACATTTCACTTTTTAACATATAAATAACACTTTATTATTTCACTCAATATTAATATAAATTACTCAGTATGTTATATTTTTTTTATAATATGTTGATCTATTTAATGATAAAATTTTTCATTTTAATAGTGTTGGGAATGGGTGATATGTTCCTAATAGATTTCGGTGATTCATTCTTTTTAATTTTATATTTTATATTTTATATTTTTTTACAATTGAAAAGTATGACATTTTAATTGATTTTTATGTAACTAATTTAATTATAACTATTATTGAGAATTTTTTTTTGTTGGTTACTCTATATTATTATAAATATATTATCAAATAAAAGACATTTTTTCTGGAAAAAATTTATATTTAAAAATTCCTTGGTTGTAACATTCTCCCCCTTGAAAAATTTTATCCCTGAAATTTCCACTAACATTCTTAGAAGAGAATGGGTGAGGGTATTTCTAATTCATCGTTTACTCTAGTTCCCATGTCACCTCTTCATACTTATAGTTCATCCAAAAAAATTTCAAATTATTATTTTTTATGTTGTTTATAAATATTTCTCTATGGTCTAATATCTACACCGGATTCACTTACTAAGATAGGTCATGTTCTATTTGTACCACATCTATATTATATACATTTGGGGGATCAGGTATTTATATTAAAAAGAGAGATATGTGGAACATATAATGGACTTTCCCCATAGTTGGTGGATGTGCTAGCTAATAGGGTACTTCTCTAATCAAATCTAGGATTTTAGAGGGGAAAATTTACCTATGCATTAGCTTTTGTGTTATTTCAAAATGTTTTAGTCACATACATAGAGATATCTGAAGGAAAAAAATTTTCAAAATAAAACACCATGTACCTTCAATGATTATCAATATAGATATTCTACTGACTCTGAGAACATTTTATATTTTGTTGGGTGGAATGAATCTTTTCTATCATCTCTTGAACTATATTATCACTAATTAAGTTTATATAACAAATATCATTAGAATAAGTAGTTATACGTCATTATATATATATATATTTAAAGGGATCCATTTTAGTACTCAAGTGAAAACTGTTTTTGTATGAGAAATCAACTAATTGGATGTTTTGATCCCACGCACCAGTAAATTTCATTGAGCATGTCACTAGTATGTCCTTATGTTTTTGAATAGTACCATTAAATTGGCTATTACTTTTCTTGGCAGGTGGGTGATTTTGTTTTCTATAATTAAAATTAGTATTTAAAATTTTTTAAATATTTCTCCTGATTTTATATGTGACCCTGGGATCATAGTCAAAATTGATTGATATTGACCACTAATGTAGAATCACCCCTTCCATTGTGTATAGCATGGAATATTGTTCATGAGAGAAATATTCACAAATATCAATGAAATGGGACGTCATTGTGAGTCGATCCACTATAACATAAATTACATTGTTTCTATAGGATGTTCTTCTTATAAAAGTGATAAAGTCAACAGATACATTGTTCCACTTCCATGTTGGTAAGGTTAGTGGTAGAAATACTCCTTTAAGAATTTTCTATCACTCCTTCACTTATTGACACATTAAGCACCTCACATTGTTGATAGAAATTTTCCTTTTCATATTATGACACTAATAATGATCATGAAGGACCATATTCATTTTAGTGATTCTAGGATTTATATATAATGTTGATATATGATTTTAAACCCTCAGCTTTATTATCACGAGAATGGAAGGGATACATATACCTGTATGAAATTTATGTAGGCCTTCATAATCAACAGTGAACTCAAGAAACCTCTCATTATTCATGTCCTCTATCTTATTTTGTATCAAATGAAATTCTCTTTTATATCTCTTGAACATAACTAATAATGATAGTAGGAAAATATATTTTGATAACATTGATGATGTCCCTTTCCTCATGATTCCCATCTCAAACCATACTAGGTCATTGATCAATGGATCTCCTTGAATACTCATTATTTCCATCCCAACATGGGTTTTCCTACTTAAGGCATCTGCAACATGGTATTTTATTTAAGGGTGATAATAGATTTATTTCTCATTTAATTTATGATGTTATAATTATCTCTGTTTATTCATGTTCGATTAATATTGAGTAAACATATATTTCAAGCATTATTGTTCCTTGTATATATCACATTTCTCCCCACAAATATAATGCCTCCATATCTTCATATCAAAATTGACTACAGGTAACCCTATGTCATGTGTATGATAATTCTATTCATGATACTTTAACCATTGGGATGCATAAGCGATCACTTTGTCATTTTTCATGAGGATGTGCCCAATATATTTCAATGATATATCACTATAAATAAAAAACCTTCTCTGATAAAGGGTGCAGTTAACATAGGTGTTGTAAAAAAATGTTTTCATAAGTTCATGGAATCATTCTTCAATATAATTTTTTTCAGATGAATATTCCTCTTTTTAGAGTAAATATGGTTAGAGGATTACATTTTCATGAAAATTATTTCAAAAACATCCTAAAATATATTTCTAAACCAAGGAAACTATGAATATTAATTACTTTTTTAGGATGATTCCACACCTCTATAAACTGTATCTTTTCAAGGTCTACTCATATTCCACAATTTTATATGATGTAACCCAAGAATGAATATTATTGTATGATAAATTCACATTTTATTAATATTAAAAATACCTTATCCTTCTACAGGGATTTTAATGTAGAAAATAGATGAACCACATGCTCCCTGTGACTTTTTTAATATATAAAAACATCATAAATGAAAAACACAAATAATTTATCTAGGTAATTCTTAAAGACTCTATTAATGATATCCATAAATATATAAGGAGCATTAGTTAAGACAAATGGAGTAACAAAAAACTCATAATTATAACATATTGTTAGTATGGAATAATTTGAAATATATTCTCTTTTCACCATCAATTGATGATACCCATATCATTGGTCAATCGTGGAGAATAATTGAGCCCCATGAAGCTAGTTGAATAAACCATTAATACATGGGGTAAGTTACTTTTTCTTCAATGTAATTAAAATTAGTTATTTATAATCAATGAATAGGAACATTGACCAACCCTTATTATTTTCAAATAGAACAGGTGATTCCCAATTTGAAACACTTTTTTAGATAAATAACTCATTCAAAATAACATGATTTTTTATTTATTATAAATAAAATTTTTTCTTTCATTATGGATTATTTGATAATAGAATGAATCCATTTATGATTTAAATTGATAACTCTACATTCTTTATATGGTAGGTCTACAAAACAATTAATATAGTACATAAATTTATTTTTGAATTATGAGTAAATCTTCTATCTTTATAATTTTATTTATTTCTCCCTCTTCACTGATCATCTACATAATGAAGGATATAGGGGGTAATTTGAGACATTGATCTGGTAATGATATCTCTTGATAAAATCCATTATAAGTTTTCTATTAACTACTACATAAATATTCATTGTCTAACAGATCATCTTAGAATTATACATTGATAGATATTACTTCTCAATTTTATTGTGATATTTTATTATGGGAATGATTATTATATTTGTTGTGAGATTGAAATCTACATTGTTAATACTAGAGATTCTATAAACAATTCATTGTTGGATAATCCCTCCAAGATACATGACTACTATATCTACCTCTATAATCCCAGCGATTGATTCTAAATTTCTTTCAAACTTTGACGAAATAAATAATGTGTAGAACTAGTATCAAACAATGTACTAGATAGTTTTGAGAGAAAAAATAGTGTACCATTTACCACTTAATTTGGATCATCTACCTCAGTCATCTTGATAGAAAATTCCCAAATTTTAACCCTTGAAATACTTTTAAGATGATGGTGTTTTCCCTCCATTATCTGATTACAATGAAAATGATTGTAAGAGAGCATAAGCTATCCACACATGAAGCATCGATCATTTTTATGGGCTTCAATCACCAAACCATTTTCATTAGTGTTGAGAAGTTTAGGATTAGCCTAAAAAATGTTCCATGTTATGTTGTCGTCTCTTCTACACTTGTATAAATTTCCACTCATAATAAATAAGATCCCTGAATGCTTCTTCCCATAATTTTTTCATGTGGAAATTTTCACCTTCTTTCCCCCTCTTCCATGAACTAAGTTCTACCCTGAGATTGGCTCAATTTATCTATTCTTTTCTTCTAACAAATATGACCAGTGAATCTCTCCAAACTTCTATTATACCTTCATATCACTCTTCACTATCTATTTATAGCCTTCATAGTTTCAATTTTCTAAATTTTCCCATATATGGGTTATAAGTCTACAAAACAATCAGTGAATCATTCCCTTAGGATCAAAGAAAATATTATGGTGTATCGTAACATATATTTACATGTTTTACTATACTCATGGGCAATAAATTTTATCACTATTTGCTTGTGTATTGTTTAGGGGTGTATCAGGGGAAATTTCAAAAAAATTGGAATATCATTGGGCAGTCCATGGTTGGAATACTTTTTGATTAACCCATGTTCCCACCTAGAACAATCAATGAAAATATTGAAAGTTGGGTTTTGAAAATTTTGATCATGTATTGAAAAACTATGTCCCCACCTATTAGAAACCATGAACCTCTATATAGGGGTTCACACTTAAGATGAACGGTTTGACTAATAGTGAAACCCGGCCCATCTAACGATAATGTTTGTAATTTTAATTCATCAAATTCATTTAAAATTTCTCAAACCCCTATTTTATACCCCAAATGACAATAACATAGACTAGAAAAAATTACAAGGATATTAAGGGCCTCAAACCCACTTTTTCCTCCTCTAAATGATTTCCTAGGTAGACCTAGGCATGGTGGATCTTCTTCCATCCCTCTAAGGTAAGTGATTCTCCTTTGATTAATTCCCTCCCACTCTCTCTCTTTAATTACCCCAAAGGGTTTATTAGATAATAACATGTTTTAATGATATAAACAATATTGATTTGGATCCTTATTCTTGGTTGGATTTCTTGATCTCTAGTTTGGTCATTCAACATTCAAAAATCCCGCAAAATGTGTTAATTATTTATACATTTAATAGATGTATGTGGTTATGTTATGATTTTCAAAAAATAATTAAAAATTTATTTTCTTCATTTTCATTTAATTTTATTCAATTTAATTATTAAAAAAATTATTTGAATTTGAATTACAAATATAATTATTATGGATTAAGGGAAAATCCCAATTCTAAGGGAAAATAAAATTTTGGTTGTTTTTTAGAAATTAATGAAATTTTTAAACTGATTTGATAAATGATTTTAAAAAATAGCATAAATTGAATATCTAAAAACCTATTATTGGGTTAGTATCTAAAATGTATTAATTTATGAAAATACCAAATATTGGTTTTGTAAGTGAAATATAATTTTGAAAAAGAAAATTAATAAATTTATTTATGAATGATGAATGGCATAAAGAAAAATGATTTTAATTTTTTCAATTGATTAATTTATAATATATTAACCAAGTCTGTTAGTGGGTTATTTCAGAAAAGCACACTGGGATGTTAATTCCCCATAAATGTATTAATGATGGAAACACGAAAAATCTAGTTAGAAATATCTAATCCCTGATAGGATATTTATGTTTATTATTTATTTTAGGCTTGAGGGATGTGTGTACACATATTTCAAGGATCACTGATATGAGAGTGTGAAGATCCAATAAATAGAAACTATCATACCATATGGAAGTTGTACATGTTTCTTATGGTGATTATTTTGATTGTAAATACCATTGATATAGAATAATTTTATTCAGGTCTTGTGATTTATAGAAACTAGTTAATATAAATTATTTATATAACCCATGAATGAAATTTTACCATTTTTTCACATAACAAATGCTTTTTCTTAAATATTAAAACATACATCTATTCCTATAACACCCCAAGATTTCATAGCAGGTTATTTATTCAATGTAATTCAATAACGTGCACAACATGCAACATCAAGTTCTAGCGCACCATGACTTACCAAACCAGCCTTTCAAAAGAGGTTATGAATAGTATTAATAGAATTTCAAAATTTATAGAATCCTTATAATTTTAGAATCCATATTGTGAGTTTCTTAGACATAATGTAAGAACAAATTCATCTTTTCAGATAAATGAATTATTTTTTTAAAAAATTAATTTTACGGCCTTTCAATAGAGAACCCTATTTAAATCCAATATTTTAAACTATTATATATTTTATTTTACAAAATAAACTTATTCTTTAGAATTGGGATAAAAGAATTGTGTTTCAATTAATTTTTGGTGTTTTTATTATAACATACATTTTTGGGTGAATAGTGAAAAATACTATATTTTAACTGGAAACAACTTTTTTAATAAAAATAATTTATAGTGTTAAATTATGAATTTTAATGTTTTCTAAGTAAAAATGGATTATATTTTTACTAGTTAATCAAATTATGGTCATTTTATTTAATTTTTCAATGAAATTGGACATAAACAAGTGTCAATATTTTGATAGTTATTATTTCTAAAAAATATGCCTTTTGGTCTTAACAACGAGAATTAATTTTAAATTAAGAAAAGGAGCCTCTATGTTTTCAATTTGGTAAATTGGACTTCATTATTGAATTCAGAATATCAAAATTAGCTTAAGGTAATTTTTTTTATTTTTCTAAAAACTTTTATTTTTTGATGAATAGTGAAAACACTATGTTATTATTTAAAACCGAGTTTTTATTTAAATAATTATATATTTTATTTAAATTTATTTTAAGTCAAAATATATATATAATATATATATATAAGTTAAATTTAATTCATTGGAGTCATTTTATAATAAAATTGGATGTATAAAATTTTATCGAAGGTTTTACCGTCTTTTACCAACCTTCTTGGTGCATTTGCAATTTTGCATAAAACATAATTTTACCATTTCATTGATTTGAATTTACAAAATCCGAGACACATGGTTGATATTATTAAGTTAAATGTGGATCAATAAGATAAAAATGATTATTGGTAAATAGTAACTTTTGACTTCTTTACCACAGTTTAAAGTAAATATGGTAATTATGGGGAAAATGATACCAAAATTAACGTACCACATGTCCTAATTCTATTGGATAAATGTAATTCGACCAAAATAATTCTTAGGAATAAAATATAATCCTTTAGGTCCACATGGATTAGATTATAAAATTTATTATTATTTAATTCCAAGAAGAGTAAAAATTATTAAATTCAAAGTTTAATAACTAAACAATTTTTAATACAGGTTTACACATAATATAAATTCTACTATAATTATTCATTAGAAATATAAAAGTATTTTCCACATAATGGTATTTTATTTATAATTATTAGACATTAAATAATCTATTTTATTTATGACACAATGATGATGTACTAATTAACTTATTAAATAAATATTATAATTATTGATAATATAAATACCCAAATAAATGTAATTTGAGACTTTTTATGAATTACACTAATTTTATAGGTTAATATGACATGTTAGGGTTAATTAAATAATTTTTTTATGTAATAATGTTGTTATGATTTTATAAAAAACAAAATACCAAATAGTGTCTAAATTGACATAAATAAGTTTTTAATACAAATATGATATTATTAATTTGTATTCTATTCCTAAAAAATATAATGTTAGGCAAAATAGACTAAATAATTTTATACTTGTCATTAATGAACCACTTGGGTTTCTCTTTGAAGTTTATAGTATGTTTATTAACCATATAATATAAAAATACAATGCGACATGATAAATGTAAAACTATTTTACTAAGAGATAAATATAAACGATAAGGTTAATATAGTGACCCAAACCTTTATAAAACCTATTGGATTAGTGGTTTTAGAGTCATGTCCACCTTATACTTTAAATAATTCATTTTGGAGACATTATTAACCAAAAATGAGTTTATTATAAAATAATATTTTATGTTTTTCTAAGGTGCTACTCACCCCTCTTATAAAAGGGAACTCCCCCTTCTCTCAGATTCACACTTCAAAATCCATTTGGCTCAGCCAAACCCTGCCCAAAATATCTTCCAAACTTACCTAAATTCATCCTAGAGGCCTTCTATTGTTCAAAAAGAAAACATCAGTAGCCCTTTTGATCAAATCAATAGGAAGAACCGAAAGAAGAGGTAATGATTTCACCACCCTTTTTCAAGTAATTTTCTTCTTCCACTTACTCTTTTTTTGTTCTTACCATAACAAAATTATAAATTTAGTACCTTATATATACTATTATTTTATTATAAATATAGAACAACTATATTCATTATTCTATCTATAGAGACCCAAATCTTGATGTACATGGACATTACATTCCTTTTGCGGAATACTTTATACATAATAAACACAGACACACAAAGACCAAAATAGTTTAGTGTCTTTGGAAACTCAGAATTTAATCTTCTAATCATGGTGAAAGATCTTCAACTTCTCTCATAAATATCTTCCCCTTTTCTTTTTTAACTAAAACCTTTCTTTATATCCTATAGAAAAAAACATAAAAAGGGTGTGCTCAAATGCTCAGTAAGGGTAAGCATAGGGAACACCAAACAATCCATAAACATTTGAATGAAAAAACTTGAACATAAAATATAAACATCAAAATATTGAGCAAGGACATAAATCATGGAAGTAAGTATGGCATATATCATAAAGGAACATAAATATTGATAAAATAGAATGGGAATAAATCATGTAATTTTGGCAACCATTCAGCACTTGTTATGATTTCCATAGTAGCCAAGGCATTGCTTCTAAGACCATCTTAGTGGACAAAGACCCTTTCTGAATCGAGTTCACTCCTCATTCCAGTCCTATATCACTGAACCGGATTAAATTACCATTCCAGCCATGTCTATATCATGAGATATAAATCTTTACCCAATGCATTGGAGGGAGATATAGGTCCCACCCATCTCATATTGAAATCATTCTTACATGTTCCACAAAATAAACATAAGTCATTCATCATAACCTAAATATTAAAATGGGTTTCATAAACATCATCCCATCATAACATAATCTATCTAAAAAAATGGATATAATTTCATCATAAGAAAAATGAAACCATGTAAATCATAGATTCATTATAAAATAAACATACACGTATGATATAATTCCATCTTAAATTGAAAATGGTTTTGATAAAACCCTTTAAATGAATTCTTGAGGAAAATACCCTTTCATTTTTCAAAAAAATTTTCTTTTCACAAAATTCCACACAATTTTAAAAGAAAAGTATTTTATTGAAAATAACCATGAAATATTTTAGAGTAAGATTCATGAAAATAAGGAATTTTAAAAATCTGTTCATGCCGTATAAGTTCAAAAAACATTCTTCTCGTACTTTTGTTCGAAAAGTCAAAAAGTACCTCGTAAGGTAAACAAAATAAAGATTCCTTCCAAACCTTGTGGTAAAAGTAATAAAAGGGTAAAAATGACTATAACCATACATGGAAGAATACTGAACATTTTATGAAAAAAATTTTAGAAAACATGGACATGGATGATAAACATAACCCTTGTAAATACTTACGAACAAACAATCTCGGATAAGAACGAGATTGGAATAGTTATCCCTTACCTTACGTCTGATTTGCTTCATATGTATCCGAACCTCCGGTATAATTATTTAAATAATTTCACTGACTTATTGAAGAATCATATTCTTTGTTATTATATCATATATGGTTCACTTATGACTTTATATTACCCGTTCTTTTGTAAATTACATGTTAAAGCAGCATTTTGGGTAAAATCGTTTCATTTATCGTACGTGTTTCGACTTGTTGTTCATTATATTATTAATTATATATTGATATACATAATTATAGAAATTAAAACATTATTTATATATAATATATATTCAGAATATACATATATATATGATAGATCAATAAATGTAATGAAATGCACCGTTCATGGAGACGGCAGGCCGTACATACGCATGAACGCTGTTTTTGTTTCCTTATTGAATTGAATAGAATTAAGTAGATTACATACATAAATATATATATACATAAATCCAGTATCATTATTATGTCATATATTTCATTATTATTCATTATATATACATAATAATCATACATGAATGGTTAACATGGAGAATGGATCACATCGCGTTGTGGAGACTGTAGTCTCTACGTACGCACAAGCGATGATATCATTACCATGATCGAGGAATTGTATTGAAGTGTATGAATAATATTTCAGAATAAATATCACTTTACAATAATCATATATAGTTATTTATTTACACCATTATACCCATCAAAGTAAGGTGCTGGTGGAAAAAACAAATTACACAACAGTGTGGAGACGGTATTCCGTACGTACGCATGCGTGGTGATTTTGTTTTCTGTAGGATGGATAGAAAGTGAAATGGGGTTGTTTCATATTTATAATAACATATCAGTATATAATTAATACTTATTTTATTACTTTATAATGAAACAACTAAATAAGAAGATGTTGAAAAAGAAAGAAACTTGAAAGAATCGTTAGAAGAGATTACCTCTTCTTCGACGCACCTCCTTTAAGATTCCGCTTAAGGAAGTAGAGATGGTCATTTTAGAAGACTAGAACCTCCAGAATTTTTGAATGGATGTTCAGAAGAGAAATTTTCAGGGTTTGGCCGAGATTCAAGGCTCAAAAGGGTGTGAAGAGAAGAGGGAAGGGGTGCCTTTTTATAGGGTAGGAGAGGGGCACCTTAGGAAAACTTGAAATATTATTTTATAATAAAGTCATATTCGGTTTTTAATAGTTACATATTGATTTTTTTAGAAGATAAGGTGGGGATGGGTAGAAATCATCTCAAACAATAGATTTTAGACAGTTTTGGGTCATTATATTAACCTTATCGTTTAGTTTTAACTCTTAGTTAATTAGATTGACATTTACCATGTCACTTTGAGTTTTTATATTATATAGTTAATAAACGTAGCATACACATCCAAGAGACCCCCCAAGTAGTCCATTAATGATACATATATCATTATATAAGTATATTGGCCTAACATTAGATTTTTAGGAATATAATAACAATTAATAATATAATATTTGTTTTAAAACTATTTTCTTTTTATTTTGACGCTATTTGGTAATGGATTATTGTGAAAATCATAACAGCGCGATTAGTTATAAAAAATTTAATTAGTTTAATAATAAAATATCATATAAACATATAAAATTAGTGGAATTCATAAAAAGTATGAAATTAAATTTATTTGGTTATTTATAACATCAATTATTTTAATATTTCATTATTTAGGTAATTACTACATCACCATTGTGTCATAAATAACATATATTATTTAATGTCTAAAAAATATAAATAAAATTACATTAAGTAGGAAATCATTTTATCTTTCTAATTAATATTTATAGTTGAATTTATCTTATTTATAAACCTATATTAAAAATGATTTATTTATTAAACCTTGATTTTAACTATTTTAACCCTTCTTTAAATAAATTAATAATTAATGTCCTAATCTAATCCATGTGGACCTAAATAGTTATATTTTATTTCAAAGGTTGTTTTTGGTCTAATTACACTTATCCAATAGAATTAGGACATGTTTTAGGGTAATAATAAATTCATTTTTACCCTTAATTACCCTATTTACTTTTAAACGTGGTAAATAAAAAAAGATACTATTCACCAAAAATTATTTTCATCTCATTGAACCACATTTCAGTCTTTGATATTAACCGTGTCTCTCATATTTTTGAAATTCCACTCACAAAAGCGGTAAAATTTTGTTTTATGTGAATTTCCAAATTCTCTTAGGAGGTCGGTAAAAGACGGTGAAAAGTTCGATAAAATTTTTATATATCTAAAATTATTATAAAATGACTCCAATGAATTACATTGCACTTATATAAGTATTATGTATCAATTTTGACCTAAAATAAATTTTAATAAAATAATTAATTATATAAATGAAAAGTCGGTTTTTAAATAGTAACCGAGTGTTTTCACTATTCATCAAAAATTGAATATTTTCAGAAAATACCAAAAATTCACCCTAGGATAATTTCGATATTCGGAATCCAAAAATGAAGTCCATTTTGAAAGATAAAATTTATAAAATTTCAAAAAGTGGGTATTACTATTCATAACGGCTAGTTTATATAACATATCATTGTTTAGTGAAACTCGGTATTATGTACAACACACGCTATCGTGGAAGGTCGTGATTATGTGTAATGTAATCCAAGTTAGGTATGCATATCATTCAAGATCCTTTTAGTGTAGCTTACAAAACAAGACATCAATAAAATTATTTAGCATATTTTTCATAAAATCTTGGGGTGTTTCATTCTGCACCACTTAAAATGATTTTCACCCTCAAAATTCGTCGGGGTTAAAAATGGTTTACTACTAGAAAGTTTCTTTGTATAGAAACCTGCATCGTAAAAAGTAATACCAAAACCTGACTTTAAAAACTAAAGTATGAAACGTAACGGTTACCCAAATTAACTAATCACTGAGTTTCCACATAGGAGAACATAAGTAAAAATATGGATAAAGAAGAGAAATCTAAACGTCATGTTCTGATGGAGAGTGGTAGAGAACCTAGATATAAAAAAGCCAACAATCACAAAGCCATAATTTTTTTATGATCTAGGGTACCATCTGATTAATCAGATATAAGGGCACTAGGACATCATTTTTGGTTTTCACGATCATTTCCCTAAAGTTGAAGAATTTAAATTAGAAGAAATACTTAATTTATTTTGGTATCATCTCACCATTTCTCGTGCCTCGAACAATTTCCACTTAATCTCTAAAATAAATGAAGTTAAATTTGTCTTCTGTGAAGTGTTAGCAGATTATGCGATAGAATGATAGGTCCTTCCATCTATCTCAAACAAAAGGTTAGAAAAAGTTATCAAAAATAAATATGTCCATCTATAGTGAGATTAATCATATATGGTTCCTAAAATGGACTTATACTTCATATATCATACTACTTAGTATAATAAAACTGGTTTCTACTAAACAGGGACTTCTTGTAGGAAAGTGGTAGGCGATAAAGGCCTGTCGCACTTCAGTTGTGGGTTCGATTCCCACATCTTTGTCTGACGCGACGGGTTGTCACCCATCCTGGAGGTTGTCCTTTTTCTAAAATTACATCATTATAACTTTCCATCAATAATATCAAAAAAGATCTAGACTTAAACAATACTAACTTATGTCAAGCATAATCCATTCCAATCTTTAGGCTTATCAAAAATACTATTGTCCAATCTCATATTATAGTGAACACTATTACCAGAGAGTTCAGATAAAAAGCATGTTAATACCATCGTTGATCCCCATATATCATAAGATATGTCTTGTTGGTCACATTCCAAACATTCTAAGGCCTTAATCATGTATTCTCTTGAAAATTAATACCTATTGAACTTTAGTAAAAACATGAGTGCTGTCAAAAGATAACTCTTTCCACATACCAAAATCCCAAAATTCTGTATACTAAAACCATGATATCAATTAGTCCTTATAACAATCATGACCTCATGAATACTATCAAACATATTATTTCCTCCTTATCGATTCATTATGTGCATATAATCTTCTTTCCAAAAATATCTAAATAACCTTTCATGGTTACCAGTACCATTCAACATATAATTTCAAATACTTTAGGAAAAACAATAGTGTAACAATCCCTAGATATTTCTTTATTCCATAGTACCATTAAATTACCTATACAACATAACTCTTGATAAACATACAATCATTCCACTACCTCTTTAAACCATTGACCAAGCTTCAACACTTCTTTCATCTCATATATCATTTTTAGTCTCCTCATCATCATCCACATAAATAATACCCATATGACCATGTTGATTCTCTTCATGAGAATTTTCCTTAGGGAATTGGTTTGCATAATGCCCATACATTCCACATTTAAAACATCTAATCATTGTTGATGTCATAGCAATACCATTATCCTTATCCATGGTGTTAACTGAACATTTTACTTTGAACTTACTTGATTTGTGTCCTTCTTTTCCACACGGAAAGAATCTTTCAATTCCTTTGAAACATTCTCATTGATGCCTCTTCCCACATGATTTACATGATAGAAATTGAACTTTCCTTCCTCTATGATCATCATGATACTCCATCTTTCTCTTTTTAGCTGAGTCGGGAAACTTACCAAAGTTGATATTATTGATCATATTATGATATTGATGATTAGGAATAATAATGATATGTGGACCTCCAGATCCAATATAATTCAGTTTCTCGTGAATAATATCATTCTATTGTCCATCATATCATCCATTATTGTGAATCTTCCCGTTCCCAGCCATTTTCTAAAACCCAAAAAAATAGTGTGAGAGGACAAATTAATAATCAAGGGGGATTACCTTAAGTATCTAACATCTTAGGTTGAATTCTAAGATCGTTACAATAATTCTAGGAATATAACCTATACTTATACTTAACCTTAGGGACATCCCTAGACATACCTTAGAAATATCTCTAGAGATCTCACTAAAGGGTTCGCATCCTAGTTTCCCAAGGTTGACTGAAACGTTCCTCTGATACCAACTGTAGAGACTCAAATCCTGACATACATGGAAATTACATTACTTTTGCGGAATACTTTATACATAACAAACACAGACTCACAAGGACCGTAATAGTTTAGTGTCTTTGGAAACTCATAATTTAATCTTCTAATCATGGTGAAAGATCATAATCTTCTCCTATAAAGATCTTCCCCTTTTGTTTTATTACCTAAAACCTTTCTTTATATCCTGGGGAAAAGAAAACATAAAAAGGGATAGCGCAAATGCTCGGTAAGGGTAAGAATAGAGAACATAAAACAATCCAAAAACATTTGATTGCAAAAGCATGAACATAAAATCTAAACATCAAAATTTTGAGCAAGGAAATAAAACATGGAAGTACGTAAGGCATATATCATAAACGAACATAAATCTTGATAAAATAAAATGGGAATAAATCATGTAATTGTGGAAACCATTCAACACTTGTTATGATTTCCATAGTAGCCAAGGCATTGCTTCCAAGACCATCTTAGTGGAAAAGTCCCTTTTTGAATCGACTTCACTCCTCGCTCCAGTCCTGTATCACTGAACTGGATTAACTTACCATTCCAGCCATTTCTATCTCATGAGATATAAATCTTTACCCAATTCATTGGAGGGAGAGATAGGTCCCACCCATATCATATTGAAATCATTCTTACTTGTGCCACAAAATAAACATAAATCATTCATCATAACCCAAATAATAAAATGGGTTTCATAAACATCATCTCATCATAACATAATCCATATAAAACAAATGGATATCATTTCATCATAAGAAAAATCAAACCATGTAAATAATAGAGACATTATACATTAGAAATACACATATGAAATAATGTCATCTTACATGGAAAATGGTTTTGATAAAACTCTTGAAATGATTTCTTAAGGAAAATACCCTTTCTTTTTTCAAAATCATTTTCCTTTCACAAAATGCCACACAATTTTAAAAGAAATGGATTTTATTTAAAATAAACATGAAATATTGTAGAGTAAGCTTCATGAAAATAATGCGTTGTAAAAATCTGTTCATGCCGTATAAGTTAAAAAAATATTATTCTCTTACTTTTGTTGGAAAAGTCAAAAAGTACCTCGTATGGTAAACAAAAGAAAGATTTTTTCCAAACCATGTGGTAAAAGTCATAAAAGGGTAAAAATGAGTTTAAACATACATATAATAATACTAAACATTTTATGAAAACATTTTTAGAAAACATGGACATGGATGATAAACATAACCCCAGTAAATACTTACGAATAAACAATCTCGGATAAGAACGAGATTGGAATAGTTATCCCTTACCATACGTCCGATATGATTTGTATGTATCTGAACCTCCTGTGTAATGATTTAAATAATTTTATTAATTTATTACAGAATCATATTCTTTGTTATGATATCATATATGGTTCACTTATGACTTTATATTACATGTTCTTTTGTAAATTCCATGTTAAAGCAGCATTTTGGGTAAATTCGTTTCATTTGTCATACGTGTTTCGACTTTTTGTTCTTGATATTATTAATTATATAATGATTTACATAATTCCATAATGTAAAACAATATTTATATATAATATATATTCGGTATATACATATATATATGATAGATCAATAAATGGAATGAAATACACCATTCATGGAGACGGCAGGTCGTACGTACGCATGAACGCTGTTTTTGTTTCCTTATTGAATTGAATAGAATTAAGTAGATTACATAAATATATATATATATATATACATAAATCCAGTATCATTATTATGTCATATATTTCATTATTACTCATTATATTTACTTTATTATCATTCATTAATGGTTAACATGGAGAATGAATCTCATCGCGTTGTGGAGACAGTAGTCCCTATGTACGCCCGAGCGATGATATCATTCCCATGATAGTGGAATTGTATTGAAGTGGATGTATAATATTTCAGATTCAATATCACTTTACAATAATAATATTTAGTAATCTATTTACACCATTATACCCATCCATGTAAGCTGGTGGTGGAAAAACTGATTACACCACGGCATGGAGACGGTCTTTCGTACATACGCACACGCAATGATTTTGTTTTCCGTAGGATGGATAGAAGGTGAAATGGGTTTGTTTCATATTTATAATAACATATCAGTATATAAATAACACTTATATTTTTACTTTATAATGAAACAAATAAAGAAGAAGAAGTTGAAGAAGAATGAAACTTGAAAGAATCATTAGAATAGATTACCTCTTCTTCGACACACATCCTTTAAGATTCCTCTTAAGGAAGTAGAGTTTGTATTTTTAGAAGACCAGAACACCAAGAATGTTTCTTGGGAAGTGTATATGA
Source organism: Viscum album (assembly GCA_963277665.1). NCBI lineage: Eukaryota > Viridiplantae > Streptophyta > Magnoliopsida > Santalales > Viscaceae > Viscum > Viscum album. The sequence goes on from OY728135.1 coordinate 1,003,293,658, forward strand.
GAAATGTTCAGATGTTGGCATAGCTTCAAGGATCAAAAGGGTGTGAAAAGAAATGGGAAGGGGTACCCTTTTTATAAGGGAGGAGAGGGGCACCTTAGGAAAACATAAAATATAATTTTCTAATAAAGTCATATTCGGTTTTTAATAGTTAAAAATTGATTTATTTAGAAGATAAGGTGGAGATGGATCAGAATCATCTCAATAAATATATTTTAGATAGGTTTGGGTCATTATATTAACCTTATCATTTAGTTTTAACTCTTAGTTAATTAGATTGACATTTACCATGTCACTTTGTATTTTTATATTATATAGTAAATAAACCTACCATATTCATCCAAGCAACCCCCAAGTAGTCCATTAATGATACAAATATCATGATATAATTATCTTGGCCGATCCTTATATTTTTAGAAATATAATAACAATTAATAATATAATATTCATTTTAAAATCTATTTTATGTCAATTTTGACATTATTTGGTAATGGATTTTTGTGAAAATCATAACAGCACGATTAGTTCGAAAAAAGTTAATTAATTCAATAATAACATATCATATTAAACTAGAAAATTAGTTTAATTCATAAAAAGTATCAAATTACATTATTTTATTATTTATAACATCAATTATTTGAATATTTCTTTATTTATGTAATTACTGCATCACCATTGTGTCATAAATAACATATATTATATAATGTCTAAAAATTATAAATAAAATACCATTAAGTATGAAATCTTTTTATATTCCTAATTAATATTTATAGTCAAATTTATATTATGTATAACCCTATATTAAAAATGATTTCGTTTTTTAACATTGATTTTAATTATTTTAACAATTCATTAAATAAATTAAAAATAAATGTCCTAATCTAATCCAAGGGGACCTAAATGGTCATATTTTATTCCTAAGTATGTTTTTGGTGGAATTACACTTATCCAACAGAATTAGTACATGTGTTAGGGTAATAATAATATCATTTTTACCCTTAATTACCCTATTTACTTTTAACCGTGGGAAATAAAAAAAAGTTACTATTCACCAAAAAATTATTTTCATCTCATTGAACCACATTTTAGTCCTCGATATAAACCATGTCTCTCGTATCTTCTAAATTCCACTCACAGAAGCTGTAAAATTTAGTTTTATGTGAATTTAAAAATTCTCCTATGAGGTGGGTAAAAGACGGTGAAAAGTTCAATAAAATTTTTATATATCTAAAATTATTATAAAATAACTCCAATAAATTAAATTGAACTTATATAGGTATTATGTATCAATTTTTACCAAAAAAAATTAAATAAAATAAATAATTATTTAAATAAAAAGTCAGTTTTTAAATAGTAACATATTATTTTCACTATTCATCAAAAATTGAAAGTTTTCAAAAAAATGCAAAAAATTCACCCTAGGTTAATTTCAATATTCTGAATCTAAAAATGAAGTCCATTTTGAAAGATAAAATTTATAAAATTTCAAAAAGTGGGTATTACTATTCATAACGGCTAGTTTAAATAACATATCGTTATTTAGAAAAACTCGGTATTGCGTACAACACACGCTATCATGGAAGGTCAGGATTGCATGTAATGCAAGACAAGTTAGGGATGTGTGTCATGCAACCTCCATTTAGTGTAGCGTACAACACAAGACATCAATACAATTATTTAAAATATTTTTCATAATATCATGGGGTGTTACATTCTGCCCCCCTTAAAATGAATTTCACCCCTGAAATTCGTCAGGGTTTTAAATGGTTTAATACTCGAATGTTTATTTAATAAAAACCCACATCGTAAAAAGTAATACCAAAACATGAAATTAAAAACTTAATTATAAAATGTAACGATTACCAAAATTAACTAATCACTGAGTTTCCACATAGGAGAACACAAGTGAAAATATGGATATAGAAGAGAAATCTAACCGTCTTGTTCTGATGGAGAGTGGTAGATAACATGGCTATGAAAAAGCCAAAAATCACAAAGCCATAAATTTTTTATGATCTAGGGTACCATCTGATTCATCAGATATAAGGGCACTAGGACAACATTCTTGGTTTTCAAGATCATTTCCCTAAAGTTGAAGAATTTGAATTAGAAGAAATACTTACTTTATTTCGGTATCATCTCACCATTTCTCATGCCTCGAACAATTTCCACTTCATATCTTAAGGAAATGAAGTTGAATTTGTCTTCTGTGAAGTGTTAGCAGATTCAGTGATAGAATGATAGGTCATTCCATCTGTATCAAACAAAATGTTAAAAAAAGTTATCAAAAATACATAAGTCCATTTATAGTGAGATTAATCATATATGGTTCTTAAAATGGAATCTTACTTCATATATCATACTGCTTAATATAATAAAACTGGTTTCTACTAAACAAGGACTTCATGTAGGCCAGTGGTAGGAAATAAAGGCACGTCGCACTTCAGTTGTGGGTTCGATTCCCGCATCTTTGTCCGACGCGACGGGTTGTCGCCCATCCTGTAGGTTTTCCTTTTTCTAAAATTACATCATTATAACATTCCATCAATAATATCAAAAGAGTTCTATCCTTAAACAATACTATCTTATGTCCAAAATAATCCATTCCAATCGTTAGGCTTATCAAAAATACTGTTGTCCAATCTCAAATTAGAGTGAAAACTATTACCAGAGAGTTCATATAACAAGCATGTTAATACCATCGTTGATCCCCATATATCATAAGATATGTCATGTTGGTCACATTCCAAACATTCGAAGGCCTTAATCATGTATTCTATTGAAAATGAATACCCACTGAACTATAGAGAAACATGAGTGCTGTCAAAAGTTAACTCTTTCCACATACCAAAATCCCAAAATTCTATATACTCAAACCATGATATCACTTAGTCCGTATAACAATCATGAGTTAATTAATACTATCAAACATATTATTTCCTCCTTACCCATTCATTATTTGCATATAATCTTCCCTCCAAAAATATATGAATAACCATTAATGGTTACCAGTACCATTGAACATATACTTTCAAATACTTTTGGAAAAACAAGAGTATAACAATCCCTAGATGTTTCTTTATTCCATAGTACCATTAAATTACCTATACAACATAACTCTTGATAAACATACAATCATTCCACTACCTTCTTAAACCATTGACCATGCTTCAACACTTCTTTCATCTCATATATCATTTGTTGTCTCCTCATCATCATCCACATAAATACTACCTATATGACCATGTTGATTCTCTTCATGAGATTTTCCCTTAGGGAATTGGTTTGCATAATGACCATACATTCTGCATTTAAAACATCTAATCGTTGTTGATGTCGTAGAAATACCATTTTCCTTATCCATGGTGTTAACTGAACCTTTTCCTTTGCACATAGTAGATTTGTGTCCTTCTTTTCTGCACCCAGAGAATCTTATAGTTCCTTTGAAACATTATCCTTTATTCCTCTTCCCACATGATATACATGATATAAATTGAACTTTCCTTCCTCTATGATCATCATGAAACTCTATATTTCTCTTATTAGCTGAGTCCGGAAACTTACCAAAGTTGAGATTATTGATCATATTAAAATATTTTTAATTAGGAATAATAATGATATGTGGACCTCCAGATCCAATTTCATCTGGTTTCTCAAGAGGAATATCATTCCATTGTCCATCATATCCTCCATTATCATGAATCTTCTCATTCCCAGCCATTTTCTAAAACACAAAAAATAGTGTGAGAGGGAAAAATCATAATATAGGGAAATTACCTTCAATATCTAATATCTTAGGTTAAATTCTAAGATCGTTACCATAATTCTAGTAATATAACCTATACTTATACTTAACCTTAGGGAAATCCCTAGACATACCTTAAAAATATCTCTATAGATCTCACTAATGTTTTTGCATCCTAGTTTCCAAAGGTTGACTAAACCTTTCCTCTGATTCCAACTGTAGAAACGCAAAGCTTATTATACATGGACATTACTTTACTTTTGCAGGATACTTTATACATAACAAACACAGACACACAAGGACAGTAATATTTTAGTGTCCTTGGAAACTCGGAATTTAATCTTCTAATAATGGTGAAAGATCTTCAACTTCTCCCATAGTGATCTTCCCCTTTTGTTTTCTTACCTAAAACCTTTCTTTTTATCTTGGGAAAAAGAAAAAATAAAAAGGTTGAGCTCAAATTCTCAGTAAGGGTAAGCATATAGAACATAAAAAAATCCAAAAACATTTGAATGTAAAAGCTTGAACATAAAATATAAATATAAAAATCTTGAGCAAGAACATAAATCATGGAAGTACGTAAGGCATATATCATAAAGGAACATCAATATTGATAAAATAGAATGGGAATAAATCATGTAATTGTGGAAACCATTCAGCACTTGTTATGATTTCCATAGTATCTAAGGCATTGCTACCAAGACCATCTTAGTCAACAAAGTCCCTTTCTGAATCGAGTTCACTCCTCGTTCTAGTCCTATATCACTGAACCAGATTAAATTACTGTTCCAGCCATGTCTATCTCATTATATATAATTCTTTACCCAATGAGTTGGAGGGATATATAGGTCCCACCCAAATCATATTGAAATCATTCTTACTTTTGCCACAAAATAAGCATAAATCATACATCATAACCCAAAAAATATAATTGGTTTCATAAACATCATCCCATCATAACATAATCTATATAAAACAATTGGATATAATTTCATCATAAGAAAAATGAAACCAAGCATATCATAGAGACATTATACATTAAACATACACATATGAAATAATGTCATCTTAGATGGAAAATGGTTTTGATAAAACTCTTGAAATGAATTCTTGAAGAAAATACCCTTTATTTTTTCAAAATCATTTTCTTTTCACAAAATTCCACACGATTTTAAATGAAAAGGATTTTATTTAAAATTACCATTAAATTGTGAAGAATAAGCTTCATGAAAATAAGGCTTTGTAAAAATCTGTTCATGTCGTATATGTTAAAAAACATTCTTCTCGTACTTTTGTCAAAAGAGTCAAAAATTACCTCATATGGTAAACAAAAGAAAGATTCCTTCCAAACTTTGTGGAAAAAAGTCATAAAAGGGTAAAAATGACTTTAAACATACATGGAAGAATATAGAACATTTTATGAAAATATTTTTAGAAAACATGGACATGGGTGATAAACAGAACCCCAGTAAATACTAACGAATAAACAATCTCGGATAAGAACGAGATTGGAATAGTTATCCCTTACCATACGTCCGATATGCTTCGTATGTATCCGAACCTCCTGTATAATGATTTAAATAATGTCATTGACTTATTAAAAAACCATATTCTTTGTTATGATATCATATATGGTTCACTTATGACTTTATATTTCCCGTTCTTTTGTAAATTCCATTTTAAAGCTACATTTTGGGTTTAGTCGTTTCATTTATCGTACGTGTTTTGACTTGTCGTTCTTGATATTATTAATTATATAATGATTTACATAATTCCAGAATTTAAAATAAGATTTATATATAATATATATTCTACATATACATATATATATATATGATAGATCGATAAATGGAATGAAATACTCCGTTCATTGAGACGGCAGGTCGTACGTACGCATTAACTCTATTTTCGTTTCCTTGTTGAATTGAATGGAATTAATTAGATGACATACATATATATATACATAAACTTAGTATCATTATTGTTTTATATATTTCATTATTATTCATTATATATACTTTATAATCATTCATGAATGGTTAACATGAAGAATGGATCTCATCGTGTCGTGGAGACGATAGTCCCTACGTACGCACGACCGATGATATCATTCCCATGATCGTGGAATTATATTGAAGTGTATGTATAATATTTCGGAATCAATATAACTTTACATTAATCATATAAAGTTATTTCTTTACACCATTATACCCATCCAAGTAAGGTGGTGGTGGAAAAACAGATTACACCACGATGTGAAGACGGTATTCCGTACGTACGCACGCACAGTGATTTCATATTTTGTATGATGGATAGAAGGTGAAATGGGGTTGTTTCATATTTATAATAACATATCATTATATAAGTAATACTTATGTTATTAATTTATAATGAAACAACTAAAGAAAAAGAAGTTGAAGAAGAATGAAACTTGAATGAATCATTAGAAGAACTTTCCTTTTCTTCGACACACCTCATTTAAGCTTCCTCTTAAGGAAGTAGAGATGGTATTTTGAAAAGAACAGAAACTCCAAAATGTTTCTAGGGAAGATGAGAAGAGAAATGGTCAGGGTTTGACCGAGAATCAAGGCTCAAAAGGGTGTGAAGAGAAGATGGAAGGGGTTCCCTTTTTATAAGGGAGGAGAGGGGCACCTTAGGAAAACGTAAAATATTTTTTTATAATAAATCATGTTCGGTTTTAAATTTTTCAAAATTGATTTATTTATAAGTTAAGTTGGGGATGGGTCTAAATCCTCTCAACCAATAGATTTTAGATAGGTTTGGGTCATTATATTAACCTTATCGTTTAGTTTTAACTCTTAGTTAATTAGATTGACATTTACCATGTCACTTTGTATTTTTAAATTATATAGTTAATAAACATATCATATACATCTAAGAGACACCCAAGTGGTCCATTAATGATACACCTATCATGATATAAGTATCATGCCCGAACCTTAGATTTTTATGAATATAATAACTTTTAATAATATAATATTTGTTTTAAAAACTATTTTATGTCAATTTTGACACTATTTGGTAATGGATTTTTGTGAAAATCATAATAGAATGATTAATTCGAAAAAGGTTAATTAATTCAATAATAACATATCTTATTAACCTATAAAATTAGTGTAATTGTTAAAAAGTCTCAAATTACAATTATTTGGGTATTTATAACATCAATTATATTAATATTTCATTATTTATGTAATTACTGCATCACCATTGTGTCATAAATAACTTATATTATAAAAAGTCTAAAAATTATAAATAAAATACCATTAAGTATGAAATATTTTCATATTTCTAATGAATATTTATAGTTGAATTTATCTTATGTATATCCATATATTAAAAATTATTTAGTTATTAAACTTTGATTTTAACTATTTTAACCCTTCTTTAAATAACTTAATAATAAATGTCATAATCTAATCCATGTGGACCTAAATGGTCATATTTTATTACTAAGCTTGTTTTTTGTCGAATTACAGTTATCCAATAGAATTAGGACATGTTTTAGGGTAATAATAATATCATTTTTACCCTTAATTACCCTATTTACTTTTAACCGTGGTAAATAAAAAAAAGTTACTATTAACCAAAAATTATTTTCATCTCATTGAACCACATTTTAGTCTTTGATATTAACCGTGTCTCTTGGATTTTTGAAATTACACTCACAAAAGTGGTAAAATTATGTTTTATGTGAATTTTCAAATTCTCCTTGGAGGTGGGTAAAAGAGGGTGAAAAGTTCAATAAAATTTTTATATATCTAAAATTATTATAAAATGACTCTATTGAATTACATTGAACTTATATAGGTATTATGTATCAATTTTTACCTAACATATCTTTGTTTAGTGAAACCCTGTTTTGCGTACAACACACGCTATCATGGAAGGTCGTGATTGCGTGTAATGCAAGCCATGTCAGGGATACCTGTCGTGCAAGCTCCTTTTAGTGTAGCGTACAACACAAGACATCAATAAAATTATTTAGAATATTTTTTATAAAATCTTGGGGTGTTACATTCTACCCCCCTTAAAATTAATTTCTCCCTCGAAATTCATCAGGGTTATAAATTGTTTACTACTCAAAAGTATTTTTAATAGAAACCCAAATCTTAAAAGGAATACCAAAACTTGACTTTAAAAACTAATGTATGAAATGTAAAGGTTACCAAAATTAACAAATCACTGAGTTTCCACATAGGAGAACATAGGTGAAAATATGGATATGGAAGAGAAATCAAACTGTCATGTTCTGATGGAGAGTGGTAGAGAACATGGCCATGAAAAAGCCAACAATCACAAAGCCATAAATTTGTAATGATCTAGGGTACCATCTGATTCATCATATATAAGGGCACTAGGACAATATTTTTGGTTTTCAAGATCATTTCCCTAAAGATGAAGAATTTAAATTAGAATAAATACTTACATTATTTCGGTATCATCTCACCGTTTCTCGTGCCTCGAACAATTTACACTTCATCTCTTAATGAAATCAAGTTGAATTTTTCTTTTGTGAATTGTTAGCAGATTATGTGATAGAATGATATGTCATTCCATCTGTCTCAAACAAAAGGTTAGAAAAAGTTATCAAAAATACATAAGTACTTCTATAGTGGGATTAATCATATATGGTTCCTAAAATGGACTTATACTTCATATATCATACTGTTTAATATAATAAAACTGGTTTCTACTAAACATGGAAATCCTGTAGGCCAGTGGTAGGCAATAAAGCCCTGTCGCACTTCTGTTGTGGGTTCGATTCCCGCATCTTTGTCCAACATGATGGGTTGTCTCCCATCCTGCAGGTTGTCCTTTTTCTATAATTACATCATTATAACTTTTCATCAATAATATCAAAAAAATTCTAGCCTTAAACAATAATAACTTATGTCCAACATAATCCATTCCAATATTTAGGCTTATCCAAAATACTGTTGTCCAATCTCATATTATAGTGAAAACAATTACCAGAGAGTTCATATAAAAACCATTTTAATACCATCATTGATCCCCATATATCATAAGATATGTCTTGGTGGTCACATTCCAAACATTCGAAGGCCTTAATCATGTATTCTCTTGAAAATGAATACCCATTGAACTTTAGTGAAAACATGAGTGCAGTCAAAAGTTAACTCATTCCACATACCAAAATCCCAAAATTCTGTACACTCAAACCATGATATCACTTGGTACTTATAAGAATCATGAGCTTATGAATACCATCAAACATATTATTTCCTCATTATCCATTCATTATTTTCATATCATCTTCTTTCCAAAATTATCCGAATAACCTTTCATGGTTACTAGTACCATTCAACATATACATTCAAATACTTTAGGAAAAATAGGAGTGTAACAATCCCTAGATGTTTCTTTATTCCATATTACCATTAAATTACCTATTCAACATAACTCTTGATAAACATACAATTATTCCACTACCTTCTTAAACCATTGACCAAGCTTCAACAGTTCTTTCATCTCATATAACATTTTTTGTCTCCTCATCATCATCTACATAAATACTACCCATATGACCATGCTTATTCTCTTCATGAGATTTTCCCTTAAGGAATTGGTTTTCATAATGCCCATATAGTCCACATTTAAAACATCAAATCATTGTTGATGTTATAGCAATACCATTATCCTTCTCCATGGTGTTAACTGAACCATTACCTTTTCACTTACTGGATTTGTGTCCTTCTTTTCTGCACCAAAATCATCTTCCAGTTCCTTTGAAACATTCTCCTTGATGCCTCTTACCAAATTGTTTACATGATAGAAATTGAACTTTCCTTCCTATATGATCATCATGAATCTTCATCTTACTCTTATTAGGTGATTTGGGAAACTTACCAATGTTGAGATTATTGATAATATTATGAGATTGCTGATTAGGAATAATAACGATATGTGGACCACTAGATCCAATTTCATTCAGTTTCTCGTGAAGAATATCATTCCATTGTCCATCATATCCTCCATTATCATGAATCTTCCTGTTCCCACCTGTTTTCTAAAACCCAAAATAAAAATAGCGTGAGAGGCCAAAATCATAATCAAGGGGTATTAACTTCAATATCTAACATCTTAAGTTAAATTCTAAGATCGTTACCATAATTCTAGGAATATAACCTATACTTATACTTAACCATAGGGAAATCCCCAGACATACCTTAGAAATTTCTCTAGAGATCTCACTAAAGTTTTCGCATCCTATTTTCCAAAGGTTGACTAAACCATTCATCTGATACCAACTGTACAGACCCAAATATTGACGTACATGGACATTAAATTACTTTTGAGGAATACTTTATACATAAAAAAGACAGACACAGAAGGACCATAATAGTTTAGTGTCTTTGGAAACTCAGAATTTAGTCTTCTAATCGTGGTGAAAGATCATCAAATTCTCCCATAATGATCTTCCCCTATTGTTTTCTTACCAAAAACATTTTTTTATATCCTGGGGAAAAGAATACATAAAAAGGGTAAGCTCAAATTCTCATTAAGGGTAATCATAGAGAACATAAAACAATCCGTAAACATTTGATTTCCAAAGCTTGAACATAAAATCTAAACATCAAAATCTTGAGCAAGGACATAAATCATGGAAGTATGTAAGGCATATATCATAAAGTAACATCAATCTTGATAAAATAGAATGGGAATAAATCATGTAATTGTGGAAACCATTCAGCACTTGTTATTATTTCCATAGTATCCAAGGCATTTCTGCCAAGACCATCTTAGTGGAAAAAGTCCCTTTCTGAATCGAGTTCACTCCTCATTCCAGTCCTGTATCACTGAACCAGATTAAATTACCATTCCATTCATGTCTATCTCATGAGATATAAATATTTACCCAATGCATTGGAGGTAGATATAGGTCCCACCCATATCATATTGAAATCATTCTTACTTGTGCCACAAAATAAACAAAAATCATTCATCATAACCCAAAGAATAAAATGGGTTTCATAAACATCATCCCATCATAACATAATCCATATAAAACAAATTGATATCATTTCATCATATGAAAAATTAATCCATGTAAATCATGGATACATTATACATTGAACATACACATATGAAATAATTTTATCTTAGATAGAAAATGGTTCTGATAAAACACTTGAAATGAATTCTTTAGGAAAATACCCTTTCTTTTTTCAAAATCATTTTCTTTTCACAAAATTCCACACAATTTTAAGAGAAAATGATTTTATTGAAAATAACCATGAAATCTTGTAGAGTATGATTCATGAAAATAAGGCATTGTAAAAATCCGTTCATGCCGTATAAGTTAAAAAAACATGCTTCTCATACTGTTGTCAGAAAATCCAAAAAGTACCTCATAAGGGAAACAAAAGAAATATTCCTTCCAAACCATGTGGTAAAAGTCATAAAAGGGTAAAACTAATTTTAAGAATACATGGAAGAATACTAAACATTTTATGAAAACATTTTTTGTAAACATGGACATGGATGATAAACATAACCCAAGTAAATATTTGCGAATAAACAATCTCAGATAAGAACGAGATTGGAATAGTTGTCCCTTACCTTACATCTGATATGATTTATATGTATCCAAACCTCCTATATATGATTTAAATAATCTCATTGACTTATTACTGAATCATATTCTTTGTTATGATATCATATATGGTTCACTTATGACTTTATATTACCCGTTATTTTGTAAATTCCATGTTAAAGTAGCATTTTGTGTAAAATCGTTTCATTTATCATACGTGGTTCGACTTGATGTTCTTGTTATTATTAATTATATACATATTTACATAATTCTAAAATGTAAAATATGATTTATATATAATATATATTCAGCATATACATATATATATGATAGATCGGTAAATGGAATGAAATACACTGTTCATGGAGACGGCATGTCGTACGTATGCATGAAAGTTGTTTTCGTTTCCTTATTGAATAGAATGGAATTAAGTAGATGAAATAAATATATATATACATAATTCATGTATCCTTATTATATCATATATTTCATTATCATTCATTATATATACTTTATAATCATTCATGAATGGTTAACATGGAGAATGAATCTCATCACGTCGTGGAGACGGTAGTCCCTATGTACGCACGAGCGATGATATCATTCCCATGATTGTGGAGTTGTATTTATGTGTATGTATAATATTTCAGAATAAATATCACTTTACAATATTCATATATAGTTATTTATTTACACCATTATACCCATCCATGTAAGGTGGTGGTGGAAACACAGATTACACCACGGTGTGGAGACGGTATTCCGTACGTCTGCACGCACAGTGATTTCCTTTTCTGTAGGATGGATAAAAGGTGAAATTGGGTTGTTTCATATTTATAATCACATATCAGTATATAAGTAATACTGATGTTATTACTTTATAATGAAACAACTAAAGAAGAAGAAGTTGAAGAAGAAAGAAACATGAAAGAATCGTTAGAAGAGAGTACCTCTTCTTCGACATTCTTTCTTTAAGATTCCTCTTAAGGAAGTAGAGTTGGTCTTTTAAGAAGACCAGAACCTTAATAATGTTTCTAGGGAAGTGGATACGTGAAATGGGTAGGTTTTGGAAGATCTTAAAGGCTAAAAAGGGTCTTAAGAGAAGAGGGAAGGGGTGCCCTTTTTATAAGGGAGGAGAGGGGCACCTTAGGAAAACATAAAATATTTTTTTATAATAAAGTCATATTCGGTTTTTAATAGTTCCAAATTGATTTATTTAGAATCTAAGGTGGGGATGGGTCGAAACCCACTCAAACAATAGATTTTAGACAGGTTTGGGTCATTATATGAACCTTATCGTTTAGTTTTATATCTTAGTTAATTAGATTGACATTTACCATGTCACTTTGTATTTTTATATTATATAGTTAATAAACATACCATATATAACCAAGGGACCCCCAATTGGTCCATTAATGATACACCTATCATGATATATTTATCTTGGCTAAACCTTATATTTTTAATAATATAATAACAATTAATAATATAATATTTTTTTAAACGATTTTATGTCAATTTTGACACTATTTGGTAATGGATTTTTGTGAAAATCATAAAAGAACAATTAGTTCGAAAAAAGATAATTAATTCAATACTGACATATCATATTAACCTAGAAAATTAGTTTAATTCATAAAAAGTCTAAAATTACATTTATTTGGGTATTTAGAACATCAATTAGTTTTATAATTCATTATTTAGGTAGTTACTGCATCACCATTGTGTCATATATAAATTATATTATTTAATGAAAAAAAATTATAAATAAAATACCATTACGTAGAAAATAATTTTAACTTTCTAATGAATATTTATAGTCGAATTTATCTTATGGAGGGCCCAATATTAAAAATGATTTATTTGTTAAACATTGATTTTAACTATTTTACCCCTTCTTTAAATAAATTAATAATAATTGTCCTAATCTAATCCAAGTGGACCTAAATGGTCATATTGTATTCCTAAGCTTGTTTTTGGTCGAATTACTCTTATCCCATAGAATTAGGACATGTGTTAGGGTAATAATAATATCATTTTTACCCTCAATTACCCTATTTACTTTTAACCGTGGTAAATGGAAAAAGAAGTTACTATTCACCAATAATTATTTTCATCTCATTGAACCACATTTTAGTCCTTGATATTAACCGTGTCTCTAGAATTTTTAAAATTCCACTCACAGAAACGGTAAAATTGTGTTTTATGTGAATTTGCAAATTCTCCTTGGAGGTGTGTAAAAGACGGTGAAAAGTTCCATAAAATTTTTATATATCTAAAATTATTATAAAATGACTCCAATGAATTACATTGAACTTATATAGGTATTATGTATCAATTTTGACCTAAAATAAATTTAAATAAAATAAATAATTATTTAAATAAAAAGTCGGTTTTTAAATAGTAACAAAGTGTTTTCACTATTCATCAAAAATTGAATGTTTTCAGAAAAATACCAAAAATTAACCCTAGGATAATTTCGATATTCTGAATCCAAAAATGAAGTCCATATCGAAAGATAAAATTTATAAAATTTATAAATGTGGGTATTACTATTTATAACGGCTAGTTTATATAACATATCGTTGTTTAGAGAAACTCAGTATTGGGTACAACACACACTGTCATGGAAGGTCGCGATTGCGTGTAATGCAAGACAAGTCAGGGATGTGTGTCATGAAAGCTACTTTTATTGTAGCATACTACATAAGACATCAATAAAATTATTTAGAATATTTCTCATAAAAGCTCGGGGCGTTACATTCTACCCCCCTTAAAATGAATTTCGCCCTCGAAAATCGTCGTGGTTATAAATGGTTTACTACTCGAATGTATCTTTAATAGAAACCCACATCATAAAACGGAATACCAAAACATGGCTTTAAAAACAAAAGTATGAAACGTAACGGTTACCCAAATTAACTAATCATTGAGTTTCCACATAGGAGAACATAGGTGAAAATATGGATATGTAAGAGAAATCTAACTGTCATGTTATGATGGAGAGTGGTAAAGAACATGGATCTGAAAATTCAAACAATCACAAAGCCATAAATTTGTGATGATCTAGGGTACTATATGATTAATCAGATATAATGGAACTAGGACAACATTTTTGGTTTTCAAGATCATTTCCCTAAAGTTGAAGATTTTGAATTAGAAGAAATACTTACATTATTTCGGTATCATCTCACCGCTACTCATGCCTCAAACACTTTCCACTTCATCTCTTAAAGAAATGAAGTTTAATTTGTCTTCTGTGAAGTTTTAGCAGATTATGCGATTGAATGATAGGTCATTCCATCTGTCTCAAACAAAACGTTAGAAAAAGTTATCAAAAATACGTAAGTCCATCTATAGTGAGATTAATCATATATGGTTCCTAAAATGAACCTATTCTTCATATATCAGACTGCTTTATATAATAAAACTATTTTATACTCAACAGGGAATTTTTGTAGGCCAGTAGTAGGTGATAAAGGCCTGTCGCACTTCAGTTGGGGGTTCGATTCTCGCAATCTTTGTCTGACGCGATGGGTTGTCCCCATCCTGTAGGTTGTCATTTTTCTAAAATTACATCATTATAACTTTCCATAAATAATATCTAATATGTACTAGCCTTAAACAATAATAACTTATGTCCAACATAATCCATTCCAATCTTTAGGATTATCCAAAATACTATTGTCCAATCTCATATTATACTGAAAACTATTACCATAGATTTCATAAAACAAGCATGTTAATACCATCGCTGATCCCCATATATCATAAGATATGTCTAGTTGGTCACATTTTAAAAATTATAAGTCCTTGATCATGTATTCTCTTGAAAATGAATACCCATTGAACTTTAGTGAAAACATGAGTGCTGTCAAAAGTTAACTTTTTCCACATACCAAAATCCCAAAATTCTGTATACTAAAACCATGATATCACTTAGTCCTTATAACAATCATGACCTCATGAATACTATCAAACATATTATTTCCTCCTTAACCATTTATTATGTGCATATCATCTTCATTCCAAAAATATCTGAATAACCTTTATGGTTACCAGTACCATTCAACATATACTTTCATATACTTTAGGAAAAACAATAGTGTAACAATCCCTAGATGTTTCTTTATTCCATAGTACCATTAAATTACCTATACAACATAACTCTTGATAAACATACAATCATTCCACTACCTTCTTAAACCATTTACCAAGCTCCAACACTTATTTAATCTCATATATCATTTGTAGTCTCCTCATTATAATCCACATAAATACTACCCATATGACCATGCTGATTCTCTTCATGAGATTTTCCCATAGGGAATTGGTTTTAATAATTCCCATACATTTGACATTTGAAACATCTAATCATTGTTTATGTCATAGAAATACCATTATCCTTATCTATGGTGTTAACTGAACCTTTTTCTTTGTACTTACTGGATTTGTGTCCTTCTTTTCCACACCCAAAGAATCTTCTGGTTTCATTGAATGTTCTCCTTGATGCCTCTTCCCACATGATTTACATTATAGAAATTGAACTTTCCTTCCTCTATGATCATCATGAAACTCTATCTTTATCTTATTACCTGAGTCAGGAAAATTACCAAAGTTGAGATTATTGATCATATTATGATATTGATGATTAGGCATAATAACGATATGTGGACCTCCAGATCCAATTTCATTCAGTTTCTCATGAAGAATATCATTCCATTGTCCATCATATCCTCCATTATCGTGAATCTTCCCATTCATAGCAGTTTTCTAAAACCAAAAATAATAGTGTGAGAGGCCAGAATCATAATCAAGGGGGATTACCTTCAATATCTAACATCTTAGGTTAAATTCTAAGATCATTATCATAATTCTATGAATATAACCTATACTTATACATAACCTTAGGGACATCCCTAGACATACCTTAGAAATATCTCTAGAGATCTCACTAATGTTTGCGCATCCTAGTTTCCAATGGTTGACTAAACCATTACTCTGATACCAATAGTAGAGACCAAAACTTGAAGTACATGGACATTACATTACTTTTGCGTAATAAATTATACATAACAAACACAGACACACAATGACCATAATAGTTTAGTGTCTTTGGAAACTCGGAATTTAATCATCTAATCGTGGTGAAAGATCTTCAAATTCTACCATAAAGATATTACCCTTTTGTTTTCTTACCTAAAAACATTATTTATATCATGTGGAAAAGAAAACATAAAAGGGGTGAGCTCAAATGCTCAGTAAGGTTAAGCATATAGAACATAAAACAATCCATAAACATTTGAATGCAAAAGCTTGAACAAAAAATCTAAACATCAAAATCATGAGCAAGGGAATAAATCTTGGAAGTACGTAAGACATATATCATAAAGGAACATCAATCTCGATAAAATAGCATGCGAATAAATAATTTAATTGTGCCAACCATTCATCACTTGTTATGATTTTTATAGTAGCCAAGGCATTTCTGCCAAGACTATCATAGTGGACAAAGTCCCTTTCTGAATCGAGTTCACACCTCGTTCCAGTCCTGTATCACTGAACTAGATTAACTTTCCATTCCAGCCATGTCTATCTCATGAGATATAAATATTTACCCAATGAATTTGAGGGAGATATAGGTCCCACCCATATCATATAGAAATCATTCTTACTAATGCCGCAAAATAAATATAAATATTTCATCATAACCCAGAGAATAAAATGAGTTTCATAAACATCATCCATCATAACATAATACATATAAAACAAATGTATATCGTTTCATCATAAGAAAAATGAAACCATGTAAATCATAGAGATATTATACATTAAAAATAAGCATATGAAATAATGTCATCTTAGATGGAAAATGGTTTTGATAAAACATTTGAAATGAATTCTTGAGGAAAATACCCATTCCTTTTTCAAAATAATTTTCTTTTCACAAAATGCCACGCAATTTTAAAAGAAAAGTATTTTACTGAAAATAAGAATGAAATCTTGTAGAGTAATCTTCATGAAAATAAGGCGTTGTAAAAATTTGTTCATTCCGTATAAGTTGAAAAACATTCTTCTCGTACTTTTGTCGGAAATGTCAAAACGTACCTCGTATGGTAAACAAAAGAAAGATTCCTTCCAAAACTTGTGGTAAAAGTCATAAAAGGGTAAAATGAATTTAAACATACATGGATGAATACAGGAAAATTTATGAAAACATTTTTAGAAATCATGGACATGGATGATTAACATAACCCCAGTATATACTTACGAATAAATAATCTTGGATAAGAACGAGATTGGAATAGTGATCCCTTACCTTACGTCTGATATGCTTCGTACGTATCTAAACCTCCTGTATAATGATTTAAATAATGTCATTGTCTTATTAAAGAATAATATTCTTTGTTATGATATCATATATGGTTCACTTATGACTATATATTACCCGTTCTTTTGTAAATTCCATGTTAAAGCAGCATTTTGGGTAAAGTTGTTTAATTTATCCTTCGTGTTTCAACTAGTTTTTCTTGATATTATTAATTATATACAGATTTACATAATTCCATATTTTAAAACATGATTTATATAAAATATATATTCATCATATACATATATATATATATGATATATTGATAAATGGAATGAAATACACCGTTCATGGAGACGGCAGGCCGTACGTACGCATGAACGATGTTTTCGTTTCCTTATTGAATTGAATGGAATTAAGTAGATGACATACATATATATATATATACATAAATCCAGTATAATTATTATGTCATATATTTTATTATTATTCATTATATATACTTTATAATCATTCATGAATGGTTAACATGGAGAATGAATCTCATCGCGTCGTGGAGACGGTAGTCCCTACGAACGCACGAGCGATGATATCATTCCCATGATCATGGAATTGTATGGAAGTGTGTGTATAGTATTTCAGAATAAATATAACTTTACAACCATAATATATAGTTTTTTATTTACACCATTATACCCATCCATGTAAGGTGGTGGAGGAAAAACAGATTACACCATGAGGTGGAGACGGTATTCCGTACGTACGCACTCGCGATGATTTCATTTTCCGTAGGATGGATAGAAAGTGAAATGGGGTTGTTTCATATTTATAATAACATATAAGTATATAATTAATAATTATGTAATTACTTTATATTGAAACAACTAAAGAAGAAGATGTTGAAGAAGAAAGAAACATGAAAGAATCGTTAGAAGAGATTACCTTTTCTTCGACGCACCTCCTTTAAGCTTCCTCTTAAAGAAGTAGAGTTGCTCTTTTGAGAAGACCAGAACCTCCAGAATGTTTCTAAAGAAGTAGAGAAGATAAATGGGCAGGGGTTGGATGAGGTCCAAGGCTCAAAATGGTGTGAATACAAGAGGGAAGGGGTTCCCTTTTTATAAGGGAGGAGAGGGGAACCTTAGGAAAACATAAAATATTATTTAATAATAAAGTCATATTCAGTTTTTAAAATTTTCAAGTTGATTTATTAAGAATATAAGGTGGTTATGGGTCAAAATACTCTCATACAATAGATTTTAGACAGGTTTGTGTCATTATATTAACATTATCATTTAGTTTTAACTCTTAGTTAATTAGATTTACATTTACCATGTCACTTTGTATTTTTATATTATATAGTTAATAAACTTACCATATACATCCAAGAGACCCCCAAGTGGACCATTAATGATAAAAATAACATTATATAAGTATCTTGGAAGAACCATAGATTTTTAAGAATATAATAACAATTAATAATATAATATTTGTTTTAAAAACTATTTTATGTTAATTTTGACACAATTTGGTAATCGAGTTTTGAGGAAATCATAACAGCACGATTAGTTCGAACAAAGTTAATTAATTCAATAATAGAATATCATATTAACCTATAAAAGTATTGGAATTCATAAAATGTCTCAAATTACATTTATTTGGGTATTTATAACATCAATTGTTTTAATATTTCATTATTTAGGTAATTACTGCATCACCATTGTGTCATAAATAACTTATATTATTTAATGTATAAAAATTATAAATAAAATACCATTAAGTATGAAATATTTTTTTCTTTCTAATGAATATTTATAGTCGAATTTATCTTATGTCTAACCCTATATTAAAATGATTTAGTTATTAAACTTTGATTTTAACTATTTTAACCCTTGTTTAAATTAATTAATAATAAATGTTCTAATCTAATCCAAGTGGACCTAAATGGTCATATTTTATTCTTAAGGTTGTATTTGATCGAATTACTCTTATCCAATAGAATTCGAACATGTGTTACAGTAATAATGATATCATATTTAACCTTAATTACCCTATTTACTTTTAACCGTGGTAAATAAAAAAAAGTTACTATTCACCAAAAATTATTTTCGTCTCATTGAACCAAATTTTAGTCTTTGATATTAACCGTGTCTCTCGGATTTTTGAAAGTCCACTCATAGAAGCGGTAAAATTAAGTTTTATGTGAATTTGCAAATTTTCCTAAGAGGTGGGTAAAAGACGGTGAAAATTTCAAAAAAAAATTATTTATCTAAAATTATTATAAAATGACTCTATTGAATTACATTAAAATTATATAGGTATTTTGTATCAACTTTTACCTAAAATAAATTTAAATAAAATAAATAATTAATTAAATAAAAAGCTGGTTTATAAATAGTAACCCAATCTTTTCACTATTCATCAAAAATTAAAAGTTTTCAGAAAAATACCAAAAATTCACCCTAGGTTAATTTCGATATTATGAATCCAAAAATGAAGTCCATTTTTAAAGATAAAATTTATAAAATTTCAAAAAGTGGGTGTTACTATTCATAACGGCTAGTTTACATAACATATCGTTGTTTAGCGAAACTCGGTATTACGTACAACACACGCTATCGTGGATGGTCGTGATTGTGTGTAATGAATGACAAGTTAGGGATGCATATCATTCAAGCTCCTTTTTGTGTAGTGTAAAACACAAGAAATCAATAAAATTGAAAAGAATATTTTTCATAAAATCTTGGGGTGTTACATTCTACCCCCCTTAAAATGAATTTCACCCTCGAAATTCGTCGGGGTTATAAATGGTTTACTACTCGAAAGATTTTTTCAAAGAAACCCACATCATAAAAAGGAATACCAAAACTTGACTTTAAAAACTAAAGTATGAAACGTAACAGTAACCCAAATTAACTAATCACTGAGTTTCCACATAAGGGAACATAGGTGAAAATATGGATATGGAAGAGAAATCTAACAGTCATGTTCGGATGGAGAGTGGTGGAGAACATGATTATGAAAAATCCAACAATCATAGAGACATAAATTTATGATGATCTAGGGTACCATCTAATTCATCGGATATTAGGGCACTAGGACAACATTTTTGGTTTTCAAGATCATTTCCCTAAAATTGAAGAATTTGAATTAGAGGAAATACTTACTTTATTTCGGTATCATCTCAGCATTGCTCGTTCCTCGAACAATTTCAACTTCATCTCTTATATAAATGAAGTTAAATTTGTCTTCTATGAAGTGTTAGCAGATTATGCGATAGAATGATAGGTCGTTCCATCCATCTCAAACTAAAGGTTAGAAAAAGTTATCAAAAATACATAAGTCCATCTATAGTGAGATTAATCAAATATGGTTCCCAAAATGGACTTATACTTCATATATCATACAGATTAATATAATAAAATGGGTTTCTACTAAACAGGGACTTCATGTAGGCCAGTGGTAGGCAAGAAAGGCATGTCGGACTTCAGTTGTGGGTTCGATTCCCGCATCTTTTCCTGACACGACGGGTTTTCGCCCATCCTGTAGGTTGTCCTTTTTCAAAAATTACATCATTATAACATTCCATCAATAATATCGAAAAAGTTCTATCCTTAAACAATACTAACTTATGTCCAACATAATCGATTCCAATCTTTAGGCTTATCCAAAATACTATTGTCCAATCTCATATTATAGTGAAAACTATTACCAGAGAGTTCATATAAAAAGCATGTTAATACCATCGTTGATCCCCATATATCATAAGATATGTCTTGTTGGTCACATTCTAATCATTCGAAGGCCGTAATGATGTATTCTATTGAAAATGAATACCCATTGAACTTTATTGAAAATATGATTGCTGTCAAAAGTTAACTATTTCCACATACCAAAATCCCAAAATTCTGTATACTCAAACCATGATATCACTTTGTCCTTATAACAATCTTGATCTCATGAATACTACCAAACATATTATTTCCTCCTTATCCATTAATTATGTGCATATCATCTTTTTTCTAAAAATATCTGAATAACCTTTCATGGTTACCAGTACCATTCAATATATACTTTTAAATACTTTTGGAAAAACAATAGTGTAACAATCCCTAGATGGTTCTTTATTCCATAGTACCATTAAATTACCTATACAACATAACTATTGATAAACATACAATCATTCCACTACCTTCATAAACCATTGACCAAGATTCAACACTTCTTTCATCTCATATATCATTTGTAGTCTCCTCATCATCATCCACATAAATACTACCCATATGACCATGATGATTCTCTTCATGAGATTTTCCCTTAGGGAATTGGTCTACATAATGGACATACATTCCACATTTTAAACGTCTAATCATTGTTGATGTCGTAGCAATACCATTATCCTTATCCATGGTGTTAATTGAACCTTTTCCTTTGCACTTTCTGGATTTGTGTCCTACTTTTCCGCACCCAAAGCATCTTCCAATTCCTTTGAAACATTCTCCTTGATTCCTCTTCCCACATGATTTTCATGATAGAAATTAAACATTCCTTTCTCTGTGATCATCATGAAACTCCATCTTTCTCTTATTATCTGAGTCGGGAAACCTACCAATGTTGAGATTATGGATCATATTAGGATATTTCTGATTGGGAATAATAACGATATGTGGACCTCCAGATCCAATTTCATTTGGTTTCTCATGAAGAATATCATTACATTGTCCATCATATCATCCATTATCTTGAATCTTCATGTTCCCAGCCATTTTCTAAAACCCAAAAAAAAATGTGAGAGGCCAAAATCATAATCAAGTGGGATTACCTTCAATATCTAACATATTAGGTAAAATTCCAAAATCGTTACCATAATTCTAGGAATATATCTTATACTAATACTTAACATTAGGGACATCCCTAGACATACCTTAGAAATATCTCTAGATATCTCACTAAAGTTTTTGCATCCTAGTTTCCAAAGGTTGACTAAACCTTTACTCTGATACCAACAGTAGAGACACAAAGCTTGACGTACATAGACATTACATTGCTTTTGTGGAATACTTTATACATAACAAACACAGACACACAAGGACAGTAATAGTTTAGTTTCTTTGGAAACTCGGAATTTAATATTCTAATCGTGGTGAAAGATCTTCAACTTCTCCCATAAAGATCTTACCCTTTTTTTTCTTACCTAAACCCTTTATTTATATCCTGGGGAAATGAAAACCTAAAAAGGCTGAGCTCAAATGATCAGTAAGGGTAAGCATAGAGAACATAAAACAATCCATAAACATTTGAATGCAAAAGCTTGAACATAAAATCTAAACATCAAAATCTTGAGCGATGACATAAATCTTGGAAGTACGTAAGGAATATATCATAACGGAACATAAATATTGATAAAATAGGATGGGAATAAATCATGTAATTGTGGAAACCATTCATCACTTGTTATTATTTCCATAGTATCCAAGGAATTACTACCAAGACCATCTTAGTGGATAAAGTCCCTTTATGAATCGAGTTCACTCCTCGTTCAAGTCATGTATCACTGAACCGGATTAACTTACCATTACAGCCATGTCTATCTCATGAGATATAAATATTTACCCAATTCATTGTAGGGAGATATAGGTCCCACCCATATCATATTGAAATCATTATTACTTGTCCCACAAAATAAACATAAATCATTCATCATAACCCGAATAATAAAATGGGTTTCATAAACATCATCCCATCATAACATAATACATATAAAACAAATGGATATAATTTCATCATATGAAAAATGATGCCATGTAAATCATAAATACAATATACATTAAACATAAACATATGATATAATTTCATCTCAGATGGAAAACAGTTTTGATAAAACACTTGAAATGAATTCTTGAGGAAAATACCCTTTCATTTTTGAAAATGATTTTCTTTTCACAAAATGCCACACAATTTTAAAATAAAAGGATTTTAGTGTAAATAACCATGAAATATTGTAGAGTAATCTTCATGAAAATAAGGTGTTGTAAAAATCTGTTCATGCCGTATAAGATTAAAAACATTCCTCTCGTACTATTTTCGGAAAAGACAAAAAGTAACTTGTATGGTAAAAAAAAGAAAGATTCCTTCCGAACCTTGTGGTAAAAGTCATAAAAGGGTAAAAATGACATTAAAAATACATGAAAGAATACTAACCATTTTATGAATACATTTTTAGAAATCATGGACATGGATGATAAACATAACCCCAGTAAATACTCACGAATAAACAATCTCGGATAAGAATGAGATTAGAATAGTTTTCCCATACCTTACATGTTATATGATTCGTATGTATCCGAACCTTCTATATAATGATTTAAATAATGTAATTGACTTATTACAGAATCATATTATTTGTTATTATATCATATATGGTTCACTTATGACTTTATATTACCCGTTCTTTTGTAAATTCAATGTTAAAGGATCATTTTGGGAAAAATCATTTCATTTATCGTACGTGTTTCGACTCGTTTTTTTTATATTATTAATTATATACTGATTTAAATAATTACAGAATGTAAAACATGATTTATATATAATCTATATTCATAATATACATATATATATGATAGATCGACAAATTGAATGAAATACACCGTTCATGGAGACGGCAGGCCGTACGTACGCATGAATGTTGTTTTTGTTTCCTTATTGAATTGAATGGAATTAAGTAGATGACATAAATATATATATACATAAATCCAGTATCATTATTATATCATATATTTCATTATTATTCATTAGAAATACTTTATAATCATTAATGAATGGTTAACATGGAGAATTAATCTCATCGCGTCGTGGAGACCGTAGTCCCTACGTACGCACGAGTGATGATATCATTACCATGATCATGGAATTGTATTGAATTATATGTATAATATTTCATAATAAATATCAATTTACAATAATCATATATAGTTATTTATTTAATCCATTATACCCATCCAAGTTAGGTGGTGGTGGAAAAACAGATTACACCACGGCGTGGGGACAGTATTCCGTACGTACGCACGCGCGATGATTTCATTTTACATTGGATTGATAGAAGGTGTAATGGGGTTGTTTAATATTTATAATAACATATCATTATATAATTAATACTTATTTTATTACTTTATAATTAAACAACTATATAAGAAGATGTTTAAGAAGAAAGAAACTTGAAATAATCGTTAGAAGAGATTACCTCTTCTTCGACGCACCTCCTTTAAGCTTCCTCTTAAGGAAGTAGAGTTGGTCTTTTGAAAAGACCTGAACCTCCAGAATGTTTCTAGGGAAGTGGATAAGTGAAATGTGCAGGTTTTGGCTGAGCTTCAAGGCTCAAAATGGTGTGAAGAGAAGAGGGAAGGGGTTCCCTTTTTATAAAGGAGGATAGGGGCACCTTAGGAAAAATTAAAATATTATTTTATAATAAAGTCATAATCGGTTTTTGATTGTTTCAAATTGATTTATTTAAAATATAAGGTGGTGATGGGTATAAATCCTCTCAAAAAATATATTTTAGATAGGTTTGGGTCATTATATTAACTTTGTCATTTAGTTTTAACTCTTAGTTAATTAGATTGACATTTACCATGTCACTTTGTATTTTTATATTATATAGTTAATAAACATACCAAATACATCTAAGAGACCCCCAAAAGTGGTATGTTAATGATACACAAATCATGATATAAGTATCTTGGCCTAACCTCAGATTTTTAGGAATATAATAACAATTAATAATATAATATTTTTTTAAAAACTATTTTATGTCAATTTGGACACTATTTGATAATGGATTTTTGTGAAAATCATAACATCATGATTAGTTTGAAAAAAGTTAATTAATTCAATACTAACATATCATATTAACCTATATAATTAGTTTAATTCATAAAAAGTATCAAATTACATTTATTTGGGTATTTATAACATCAATTATTTTAATATTTTATTATTTAGGTAATTACTGCATCACCATTGTGTCATAAATAACATATATTATTTAATGTCTAAAACTATAAATAAAATAACATTAAGTAGAAACTTTTTTTATCTTTCTAATAAATATTTATAGTCGAATTTATATTAAGTATAACCCTATATTAAAAATGATGTAGTTAATAAACTTTGATTTTAACTATTTTAACCCTTCTTTAAATAAATTAATAATAAATGTCCTGATCTAATAAAAGTGGACCTAAATGGTTATATTTTATTCCTAAGGTTGTTTTTGGTCGAATTACACTTATTATATAGAGTTAGGACATGTTTTAGGGTAATAATAATATCATTTTTACCCTTAATTACTCAATTTACTTTTAACCATGGTAAATAAAAAAAAGTTACTATTCACCAAAAATTATTTTCATCTCATTGAACCACATTTTAGTCCTTAATATTAACCATGTCCCACAGATTTTCGAAATTATACTCTCAAAATTGGTAAAATTATGTTTTATTAGAATTTGCAAATTCTCCTAGGAGGTGGGTAAAAGACGGTGAAAAGTTCAATAAACTTTTTAGATATCTAAAATAATTATAAAATGACTCCAATAAATTACATTGAACTTATATAGGTATTATGTATGAATTTTGACCTAAAAAAGTTAAATGGAATAAATAATTATTTAAATAAAAAGTCGGTTTTTAAATAGTAACCCAGTTTTTTCACTATTCATCAAAAATTGAAAGTTTTCAGAAAAATACCAAAAATTCACCCGAGGCTAATTTCGATATTCTGAATCCAAAATTTAATTCCATTTCAAAAGATAAAATTTATAAAATTTCAAAAAGTTGGTATTACTATTCATAACGGCTTGTTTATATAACATATCGTTGTTTAGCGAAACTCGGTATTGCGTACAACACACACTATCATAGAAGGTCGTGATTGTGTGTAATGCAAGCCAAGTCAGGGATGCATATCGTGGAAGCTCTTTTTAGTGTAGCGTAAAACACAAGACATCAATAAAATTAAAAGGAATATTTTTCATAAAATATCGGGGTGTTACATTATCCATCCTATGAATGATAATGTCACCATGTGTGCGTTCGTACGGCTTACCGTCTCCACACCATGGTGTAATTTGTTATTCAACACTATGTTATTTGAAAGGATAATATGATGAGTAAAATGTATATAAATAATGAAATTAACATTCTAATGTCTCTATAAAATTAATATACCATCCAATTATACACTTTTAAGGTAATGATATTGTCCCTCGTGCGTACATACGGATTATCATCTCCACGACGCGATGAGATTCATTTCAATGTTCACCGTTCATCGATGATTATAAAAATATATATTACTAATAAGTATGTAATATATGACATAATAATGTTACTGAACTTATATATATATATATATATGTACTTACATATATCTTATTTACTTACTTCCGTTCAACACGATATGAAAACAAAAACAGTATTTATGCATACGTACAACATACTGTCTCCATAAATGGTGTTTCCCATTTCCTATATCTATCTATTATAAATATCTATATTCTAAATATATATTGTATATAAATCAAGTTTTATATTATGAACTTTTTTTAATCATTATCTAAATGATACGATCAAGAATAACAAGTTAAAACACGTACGATAAAGAAAGAAATTATTACCTGAAATGTTAATTTAACATGGAAATCATTATTTAATGGGTAGCATAAAGTCACAAATGAATCTTGTATGATATAATAAATAGGAATATGGTTCTAGTATAGTTTAATGACATACTATGTTCATTATAAAAGAGGTTAAACGTACCCTTAACCAAAGGAAAGTGAAAAGTAAGGGTTAATTTCACAATCTCTTTATTATCTGAGGTTGTTTTTACGTAAGTATCTTCTGGGAAATATTTATTATCCATGTCCTTGTTTCATGAAATATTTTTCAAAGGGATTCTTTTAAGGTACTTGTTACTAAAATATCATTTTAAATGTTTTAAATATTTATTCCTCTAAATCATTCTCATTAATATCTGTGTTTTCAAAATGGTTTAAAGGATTTCACTATATGGGCATGAATGATTTTAAAATGTTAATTCCTTTCAAAAGATTCAATGTGGTATGAGACACTTTTATTTAAAAATGTATTTAAATTTCTTACTTTCTAAATTTTATGACTTTTAAATGTTTTCATGAAAAAAGGATATTTCTCACAAAGAGTTTTACAAATCATTTTCATCGATGTCAACATCATTTGATGGATTTGAAACTTGTTTTAAGTTGATTTATTATGATACAAATCTTCAATATTGTGTTGAAGGTATTGTGATATGTTTGACTTAGGATGTGTTATTTTTATACCATTCATTGTTTATGGATAACGTATTGACATTTCGTATGCTAGTTTTAATATGAATGTTTATGTTATGTTTAAACCTTTTCATATAAGTAATGCATTGGACTTAGTAAGTGATAGGTGGAGCCCAATATAGCTCCTCGATGCATCGGTAGATCTGATGAGACAAACTAGTGTCTTGACATAAGGCCTTGACGAAATCTTATTTTTGGTCTTTCCCCAAGGCCTTGTCTATGTGGTTATGAACGTCTAGCATTATGCACTCCATTGTTATGAAAGTGACGATTGATATTGCATGGGATTATTTGATGTAACGTCCTGGATCAGGGTACAACTCAACGTGTGCGCCAAACCTGGTTGGTCACATGACCTGAAGCACTTTTCCCCAAATTCCAGAGGCTGCCGACTACCAGCTAGGTCCCAGGTCTTATAGTGGGATAACTATGTCCTCATTTATCAAAGTGTAGCACAACAGAACAAAATATAAAAACATACAACAATAGCAGAAGCAATCAACCTTACGCATTTTAAGTAAACAACTACATTAAAAAGAAACCAACAATCATATATATAATGATGAAACATGTCTCTAGTTTTATGAAAATATCCAGAACATGTAACACATCAATACAGTACAATACAATAAAGCTCAAGGTATAAGGTACAGTAAAACCAAAAAAATAGTGCAACAGGAAATGAGCAGCATCACAAGCCTAAGAGCGGTACCATGCTCTCCAAGTCCTCTGCAACAATCATGTACCTGTATAGGGACCCTTTCCCTTATCCACACCATCAGAAATGTAATTTGTTTGGGCCGAAGACATGACTCAAATAGGGTGTGAGAAATAAATCCTAGTAGGAACCCACTAAAGGCACGTGCCCAACTGTGTGAAAATATGCAACAACAGTGTGCAGTAGTAATTGTAATAAACTAAGAAATACTCAAAATTAACTAACTTTACTAGTTATATTTACATTTTATTATTCATTTAACCATTCTGTTTAATAACTTTCTGTGCTCATCAGAACAAATCCCTCAGGCTAATATAGTAAAATCGTTCCCTCAGGCTTGCCCTCAGGCTATTGAATATTTCCCTCAGGCATACGAAGTGTCGCCCTCTGGAACAGAAATCACTACCCTCAGGCAGAAGAAGCATTTCCCTATGACAGAATGGAACATTTCCCTCAGGCAAAGCAGTACCTTTCCCTCGGCTAAAAAAACGATGCCCTCAGGCTAAAATAACACTGCCCTCAGGCGCAAGTAACCGGGATGAGCCCAAATCATAGACATGCAATTTATATACAATTCCTCTAAAGGAAAAAGTAAAGAAAAATATAAACATGGAATACCCTTGGGTATCCTGGCTAAATGGATAAACAGAAGAACACACCCCCGTGGTGGTCCTAGATCCAAGAAGTGATCCAAAACAGTTGATTTACAATTACATTTAATTACATTTACAATTCTAGGTATTCAAAAGAGCCAAGGCCTCATCCACATAACACCCCAACAAGGGTTCAAAGCACATTGGTACACATTAACACACAGTAGTTGGAATTTAAACACAAATCCACCTACCTCGATCTCCCCTGATCGGTATATGTGAACAAAGCTTCTAGAAACGCCCAAGAACTACTTATATCTGAGGTGAAAGAAAAACCGTTCAAATGTAAATAACTTTCCCTCGGTAAATAATTGGTATGAATGAATTAAAGAGAAGGAAGGGCTTACCCGTACGATTCCAATGAGATCGACAGAGGCGGAATCAGATTCACGGTGCTAGCTCGGGTGATCTCCAATGGTCTGACCATCTCTCCCAAGCCCTCCTTTGTTTCTATGACAATTCTGTGATCATGGGAGGCTCCTGCCCATTTTAATCGATAAAAACAAACTAAATTGCATGTACTATTGATTACACGAGATGTACTATTTAGAACACGGTGTGTACTTTTAATTTTTTAATTGCCCCTTCAATGGATTCTTTCCATCGCATAACTGTTCATTAGTCGACATGAGTACACAACATGTTTTTCTGATTGCACGGAATGTAATATTGCTCAGTTGGAAGCTTCTTCCACCTCCTTACTATTTGACTACCGACTGACTACACGGCATGTAAATAACCACTACACGGCGTGTAGCTAGTTTTTACACCTTTCATCACCGACAGGGATACACGCCACTGTACTCATCCCACACAACCAAAGTACAAGACATGTGGAAAAAGTACATTGCATGTACCCATGAAATGTGGGATTTTTCCCCATTTTCCCTATTTTATCAAAATCACTTAAGGAAAAGAGAAAAGAAGAAACCTGTACGTCAAGAATAAGAACCATGTTCTTACAAACTCCCCCCTTAAAGTAATTCATCCCAGAATTACCCTTCCAAGGGTGGTGAAGGAAAAGTTGTGAACAAGTCAGGCCACTGAGCACGTACGTCGGTCTCCCGCTCCCAGGTTTCATCCTGCACTTGTCCATGCGTCCATAGCACCCGTACGAGAGGAACTAACTGGCCTTGGATAATATTCATGCTTCTATCAACAATAAAAATTGGATGCTCTTCATAGGACGCTTCTATCTTAAGCTCAACCTCCTCGAGTTGAAAGATGTGACATGGGTATGAATGATAACAGCGCAGCAGAGATACATGGAAGACTTTGTGCATGTCTCGATACCTCTATGGTAAATACAACTGATAGGAAACTTTCCCGACTCTCTCCAGAATCTCAAATGTACCCACATACCTCAGTGAAAGTTTACCTTGTCTCCTGATCCGTCAGTGTCCCAACTTCAGTGAAACATGCAAGAAAACCTGACCCTCGACCATGAACTCTAAGTGTCATCTACGGTGATCAACATAAGGTTTTTGAAGAGAATGTGCGGTAGCCATCTGCTTCAGAATCAACCAGACCTGCTCAGAATTCTCCTGCATGAGACGTGGTCCCAATAAAGCTGCCACTCCCGCCTCTAACTAGCAGAAGGGTGATCGGCATGGCCTACCATATTGAGCCTTGTAAGGTGCCATCTCAATAGTTTCCTAAAAACTGTTATTATAGGAAAACTCGACCAGGGGTATGTGCTTCTCCCAAGAGCCCCCAGAGTATAGGATGCATGCACGCAGCATTTCCTCAAGCACATGTATCGTACACTTTGACTGGCCATTGGTCTAAGGGTGGTAAACTGTGCTCAGAAGCACCTGTGTACCCAGTGCCCTCTAAAAACTCTTCCAGAAATGAGATGTAAAATAGGAATCCCTATCATAAATGATAGAATGTGGGACACCATTAAGACATACGACCTCTCAGATATACTACATTCCGATCTCATCAACACTGAAAGTCTCCTTGATTGGGAAAAGGTGATCTACCTTCGTGAGTTTGTCCACAAAAACCCACACAACATCATTGCCACAAGGTGATATCGGCAACCCGGTCACGATGTCCATTGTGACATCATCCCATTTTCCACTCCGGGATGGGTAGCTACTGTAACAGTCCGGCTGGCCTCTGATGCTCCGCCTTCACCTAATGACATGTGGAACATCTCATAACAAAACCCGCTACCTCTCTCTTCATACCCAACCACCAATACTAATGTATGAAGTCACAGTACATCTTGGTAACACCGGGATGCACATCCCAATCTGATGCATGAAACTCCCACATTAACACCTCACGTATATCCCCTGGAACCCACACTCGTCCATGGAAACGCAGTACCTTGTAATCGTCTATCATACAACCAGGAGGAGGGTCGTTACTGGACCACGACTCCCGTAGAACTAGGCCTTCTATATGAGATAGTTGTCACATCCTAACACAATTCAATAAGGTTAGAGGTCACAGCTATGGAAAAAGGATATGTTTTCCCCAGACCGTCGTGCACCTCCAAATGCATCTCATAAAACAAAGCCATAAGCAGCCAGTCACCACTGGCCTCTTGGACCGCATGTGTCTGAGTCTTCCTGCTTAATGTATCCACAACTGAATTTCCCATTACCAGGTGTATAAGAAATCTCAAAATCGAAGTATTGAAGGTATTTAACCCACCTTTTCTATATCTGGTTCATGTCACGCCGAGTAAAGATGTATTTGAGAATTTTGTGGTCGGTGAAAACCAAAAAATGCTCACCCAAGAGATAATGTCTCCAACAACACAAATCATGAACAACTGCAGCCAACATGAGATCATGCATCAGGTAATTCCTCTCATGTGGCCTCAACTGCCGAGACTCGTACGCAACAACTCTGTCACCCTGCATCAACATTGTTCCTAGACCAATACATGATTCATCATAGTAAACTATATAGCTCTTCCCTTGCTCTGGGAGTATCATGATTGGTGCTGATGTTATCCTCCCTTTTAGAACCTGAAAGACTATCTTGCAAGCTTCTGTCCAAACTAACTTCACACCCTTCTTAGTCAAATCCATCAATGGCGCTGCAAAGTGGGTGAAGTCCTATATAAAACACCTTTAGTAACCAGCTAGCCCAATGAAACATTGTATCTCAAACACACTATTAATATGCTCCAAGAAAACAACTTCTTTCACCTTCTATGGGTCGACTGCAACTCTTGTCTTTGAGATGATATTACCTAAGAAGTGTATCTGGTCCATCCAAAATTGTAACTTTGAGAGCTTAGCATATAGTCAATGCTCTCTCAGTGTATTCATCACGATCTCAAGATAGGTGGCATGGTTGTGTCGAGTGTGCGAGTACACCAAGATATCATCCATGGATACTACAAAAAAAGAATCCAAATAAATATGGAACACACGATTCATCAGATCCATGAAAACTGCTAGCGCATTATTAGATCCAAATGGCATCACCAAGAACACGTATATTCCATATCTTCTCTGAAAAGTTGTATGTGGTATATCCGATGGTCTCACACGCAGCTGATGATATCCTGATCTCAAGTCAATCTTTGAGAACACTCGTTCTCCATGAATTTGTTCAAAAATATCATGAATCATTGGTATGGGATATCGTTTCTTGACCGTTAACTAGTTTAGCTTCCGATAATCCACACAGAGTCTGAGGGTACCATTTGCCTTCTTCGTAAAGAGGACCAGAGAACCGCAAGGAGAAGTACTGGGTCAGATAAAACCCTTTAACTATAACTCCTCTAACTTCCTATTGATCACCTGTAACTCAAGTGTAGCCATAATATAAGGAGGAATGGACACTGGTGCTGCTCCTGGAACAAGCTCAATTGAGAAATCCACCTCACGCTCCAGAGGTAGGCATGAAAAGTCATCCGGGAAGGCATCCTTGAAATGATCAACCACTGGAAGGAAATTATTCTAACAAGTCCCCTGATCATCTATATATAAACTCGCAATCGAGGATGTGACACCACCTCACCCACGATGCTCTGTTTGAGCTCGACTCGCCTGAACATCCCATTAGCCATGGTATAGACACTCTCCTCCCTCTACTGACGTGAAACTCACACTACGACGATATAAATCCACAAAGGCTCAGAAGGGAACCAACCAGTCCATCCTGAGAATGAAATCATAAGCTTTCATCTCTAAGACATAGAGGTCCCATAGAATGTGACACCCACCAATCTCATGGGGGCACTCCTTGCACTGACTCACACATGTCATTCTCATCCCCAACGGAGTTTCTAGCATCATAACATCGAAAGTAGAAGAAACATAGTTCCCAAGGCTCTCCACAACAGGCCCAAATACAACAATATGTGTAGCACTCATATCGAAAAGTACTGAAGATAAGACAGAAGATACTAGAATAGTACCACTGACAGTAGAAGTTTCGGGATCCTGCTCATGTTGGGTATGTTGCACTGCATATTCCTGCCCAATGTCGCGGCCCTGTGACACAGCCTGGCTACCCTGAGCTGTCCCACCTTGCTGCCTATGAGATCCTGGTGTCTAGCTACCACATCCATGACCATCATATCTGCCTACACGTCTTGACGTATTCCAGTTTACTAACTAGTATGAAGCTGCTGGTCCTGCTCCTGTACACGGAGTCTGCAAAAAACCCCTATCAATATCCACTGGTACTAACGCCCTACAAAAGAACTACAGATGACCCATCCTGCCACAAGCTCGGCACGCCACCGGGCCACGTGGAAACTGAGGTCTCTTTTTCCCCTCTCTAACACACTGGTAGTACCTGACCGGGCCACTTGAAGTAATTTCCTGGATAGTACTACCATTGTGAGAGAAACTCATCTGTCGCTTCCTCTTCTCGGTAGAAATTGTACCAAAAACTGGGGCTGAACTGCCCTGGCCTGCACCACTAGCTTCCCATAGGTTCCATTCAGTAATCAATGTCTAGTTCACAAAAGTATGTACTATAGGCAACCTGAAAACATTCACTCGTGCTCAGATGTCATATCAAAGAACATCCGCAAAGCGTCCAGCCCTCAACATCTCATCACCCACCAGAACAGGTGAAAAATGAGGAAGATCGGTGAAACGGGTAGAATAATCCATCACCGACATAGCGCCTTGCTACAGGTTCATGAACTCTCAAGCTTGATCTGTCCTCAACGTCTCTGGGAAGAATAAGTCATAAAATGCTGTTAGAAAATCTTCCCATGCCATGTCTATGTGATTCTCTGTCTAGGTGGTAAAACCCCACCACCTCTGGGCTGAATCACGTAGCATATAAATCACGAGCTTGAGCCTCCACCCAGGAGGTGTCTCAAGATGCTCGAAATAGTCTGTAATGAATCCATCCATGACTCCACAGCCTGTGGTCCACCTTCCCTTGAAATCGTAGAGGAATGTTACAGCTGGAAGATCTGAGTCAGTTGAGCCATAGATGTGGCAGCCGACGGTGCTCCATGAAAGGTCTGCATGAACCTCATAGATCATTCATGGAACTGCGCCTCCGTGCCTATATCCATTATAACGGCTGGCGCTGCATCTGGCTCTACTGGAGGATCCACTGGTAGCCCGTTTCCTACCTTCTCGGGAGTATAATCATTGTCGCTCTCTTGGTGAACAACGTGTGGTTGTCTCGGTGGCGTGACTCTACAGGGTCAAACACACACCTTAAATCAAGATTGTCATAGTCTGAAAAACAAGGGGACCAAAAAGGGAATAGGAGGAAGAATGAATTCATGATTTGAAAAACAAAACTACACAGCTTATTTATTAACTACACGACATCAACCTGACTTTTCTTCCCCTTACTAGGTCCATATACACGGCTAAGCCACGTGGATTCCCTTTGAACAAGACTACATGGTGTGTATATAACTACACAGAGTGTATGGTTTAAGTTTTCCAACTTCCTGTGTCGTTCGTGACACGGTCGACTACTCGGCTAATACTACATGGAATGTTACACCCGCACACGGTGTGTACCCCACCCCATTTCCTCAGCCACATGGCTATGTACCCACGGTCTTCCACTGTTAAGGACTACACGTCGTGTCCCACATGTACACGACATGTTCAAGAAGAGGTGACACCAACCTGTGTTTGTTAGTTACACGGTCAGGTCCCCAGGCCAGACTACATGGCATGTTCCACAGTGGACACGGCGTTAATTTCTTAATGTCTCCTCCATCCGTGTTGTTAGTTACACGGGTAGACTCCGAGTCAACACTACACGGAGATTACATCCTATACACGGCGTGTTTTTTCCCCAAGCATTTCCCTTCCTCTTGTCCCCGCCCACACGGTCTATGACACGGGAAGAGACAACATGGTGTGTACTCAAAAAGTATTCTTTTCTTCTCGAACAGAAGAACACACGATGTGTGTCTGAGGAACTACACAGCGTGTATCCTGGATTTTCCGGACAGTAGGCCTCTGAAACTACTCCAAAACCCATTAAACACTAAAAAACAACAGCTAAGTGCCAAATTCCGATCCATGTGGGCCCATACTCCCCACGAATCAATGTTTGGAATTTTATATATTTTATAACAAGATAAAGAGTCGATCAACCACCAAATTCCAGACAATGAGGGATCATACTCCCCAAAAAGAAATTTCTTATGTACATACTATCAATAGACTCACAAAAAAATACTCTATCACATAGCAGGTATTTATCAAATCATCTTTCACAACAACATTATTTTTCTAGTACAAAAACTATCACAAAGACATGCAATTCCTAATGCACCTACATGGCATGGAAGAATGCATGACATGTGATTTCGAGTATGTTCCTAAATGATGCATGAGATGGAATACCCTTATCTCATCGGGATGAAACTGAATAAAACCCATGGATAAAACATAAACATCACATTCATAAGTGTGTGACCCAACGGTGAAAATCAAATCAACTGTAACATTTGAAAAATCAGAAGAATTGTAAAAATAGGAGGTAGACTAGATTTTCCCTGTACACGGGTTAGCTACACCTGGGCACAACTTATTACCAACTACTGTTTCCATCCTATCCCTGACTAAGGCTCAAAATAGTAACTTAAAGATAATAACCTCCCTCTGATACCACTTTGTAACATCCCAGATCCGGGTGC
This sequence comes from Viscum album, assembly GCA_963277665.1. Classification (NCBI taxonomy): domain Eukaryota; kingdom Viridiplantae; phylum Streptophyta; class Magnoliopsida; order Santalales; family Viscaceae; genus Viscum; species Viscum album. Next base: position 1,003,330,135 of record OY728135.1, read on the forward strand.
CACTCAAAGGGTGCCCTAAACCCGGTTGCTCATGTGACCTCAAGCACATTTCCCCCAATGCCAGAGGCTGCTGACTAGCAGTGAGGTCTCAGGTCTGATTGCAGGGAAACTATGCCCTAGTTTTTCAATGTGTAGCGTAGCGGAACAAAATATACAAACACACAATAACAGAGGAATCAATAAACCATACACATTTAAAGTGAACAACTACAGTAATACAAAACCAATAGTCTTATAGATAATAATCCAACATGTCTCTAGTTCTATGAAAACAACCAGAACATGTTACACAGAAATACAGTACAATACATCACAGCTCAAGGTACACGGTATAATAAAGCAAAACAAAACAGTGCAAGAGGAACTCAGCTGCATCGAAAGCCTAAGCATGGTCCCATGCTATCCTACGCCTCTTCAACAATCATGTACCTATATAGGGACCCTTTCCCTTATCCACAACTGTAGAAATATAATCTGTTTGGGTCGAAGACATAACCCAAACAAGGTGTGAGAAATAAATCCCAGTAGGCTCTGATCAAAGGCCCATGCCCAACTATGTGAAAATATGAAACAAAAGTGTGCAGTAGTAAATGCAATAAACTAAGATGTTATCAAAAGTAACTAACATTACCATTTATATTTCCATTTTATTATTCAATAAACTATTCAATTTAATAACATTCTTTGGTCATCAGAACCAAGACCTCAGGCTAATATAGTAAAACTGCTCCCTCATGCTGGCCCTCAGGCTATTGAATATGGCATTTAGGCGTACGAAGTGTCTCCCTCTAGCATAGAAATCAATTCCCTCTGGCATAAGAAGCGTTGCCCTCAAGCTGAATAGAACATTGTCCTCAGGCTAAGTAGTACCTTTCCCTCAGGCTAAACAAACCATTCCATTAGGATAAAAGAACACTACCCTCAGGCACAAGTAACCGGGCCGAGCCCAAAGCATAAACATGAAACTTATATACAATTCCTCTTTAGGAAAAAGTAATGCCCAATATAAACATGGCATACCTTCAGGTATCCTGGCCAAACAGCTAACAGAGGAACGCACCCCCGGGGTGGTCCTGGATCCATGCAGTGATCCCAAACAACAGTTTTACAATTACATTTAATTACCTTTACAATTAAAGGCATTCACAACAGCTAAGGTCGTAGCCACATGATAACCCAAAATGAGATCGTAGCACAATGGAACACATAAACACACACCAGTTGGAATTTAAACACCAAGCCACCTACCTCGATCACCCATGATCGGTATACACGAACGAAGCTACTAGAAACTCTGAAGAACAACGTAGATCTGAGGTGAAATAAAACCCGTTCAAACGTAAATATCTTTCACTCAAAAGAGAATTGGTAGTAACGGTTTAAGGAGAAGGAAGGGCACTCCCGTATGATTCCAATGAGATCGACGGAGGTAGAATTAGATTCCCGATGCTCGCTCAGGTGATCTCCAATGGTCTAGCCTTCTCTCCCAAGCCCTCCTTCGGTTCTAAGAGAATTCTGTGAACAATGGAGGTTACTGCTCATTTTAAGCGAAAAAACAAACTACAGGGCATGTACTTTTGAGTACACGGCATGTAATTTTCATTTTTTTAACTTCTCTTTCAGCGAATTCTTTCCACCATAACACTATTCATCCATCGACATGAGTACACATCGTGTTTTCCTAATTACACGGCGTATACTATCGCTCAGCCGGCGGCTGCTTCCACCACCCTACTATTTGTCTGCTGACGGACTACATGGCGTGTAAATAACCACTACACGGTGTGTAGTAAGTTTTTACACATTTCTTCACCGACAGAGCTACACACCCTGTGTACTCATCCCAGAAGACCAAAGAACACAACGTGTGGAAAAGTACAAGGAGTGTACCCACGAAATTTGGGATTTTTCCCCATTTTCCCTATTTTATCAAAAACACATAAGGAAAATAGAAAAGAAGAAACACGTAAGTCACGAATAAGAACTAGGTTCTTATATTAAACTAGTAGAATATCCATGTGAGTAACTAAATGGAATTATTTTGATTTATATTTTCCATATTATGATGAATTTTATTTCAAAAAGGATTTTTTTTAGTTTTATACATTTCATTAAATGTTTATTCATATTTAGGAATGTTTCTGCCATATTTTTTATCCTTACTGTGCATTTCAACTCACCCCTTTCTTATGTTTTAATTTCCCAGGATCCCAAAAAGTGTTTTGTGTTTGAGATGAAGGGTTAAGATAAAGGAACAATGGCATTATCAATGGATTTTTTGTGTGTTGTATGTTAGAAAGTGGAATGTAACTTTCATGCATGTAATCTATTTTCCAATACTGGTAAACTGATCGGTCTTTTGGGACTTGATTCCTTTTAATCATGACAATGTATTAAAATAATGCACCGAATTTAGGAATCTATTGTCTGGGAATTACAATTGGAATCACATAAGATTAAGTAATAACCTTGCAAACTAGATTTAGATAAACTCTAATTAGAGCACATTACCCAAAGAAAGACTTTGAGGATTAGTATAGAATAAAATCATAGAATTTTGGAAAGGTAGAGATTTTGTGAGTTTTCTATGAAATATATCTCTGTCTAGATACAAGCAGGTAGAGGTGGCTCTGGAACAGATGTACCTAGGGTTAAAACCCAAAAATACCGCTTTGAACTGGACTCGAACGGGAACTGGTGCACGACAACGGGTCTTGTTGCACTCTTGGTTATGCCACTCTAGGGAGATATGCATAGAAGAATTCACATTTTCATTAAAATCCATTATTAATGATTTAGGAGTAAATAATTAATCAAAGAAAACATTTTTATGATTGTGGATTATATCCATAAACTGTTCAATTTACGTTAGGTATTTTAAAATTTTGGAATTAGGAATTGTGATTCATAAACTGGACTAGTGTATTCAATTGTTATGAAATGGCACCTAGTAGTAGGAATGAGAAATCCAGGAGTACATATGATCCAATAAGTAAAAAGGAATCGTATCTTTCCTAGTATTAAGCCAGCATTTAGAAGGGAAATAGTCTCCCACGCATTCTCAACATATGAACAAATAGTATCACGTGTTAATATGATCAGTAAATAATTCTCTGGGTCCTATGGATTTGAAGGGATGAAAGAGAAGAAAAGGATGGAAGAGAGAAAGATTGATAAAGGGAATAGGGGAAAGAATGATTTTCCCATATGTGATGAATGTAGAAATAACCACCTTGGTAATTACATGAAGGGAATGGGATTTTGTTATAAATGTGGAGAAAATGGACACCAAGTACATGATATCAAGGTTAAAAAAAGGTTTCAAATGTAAAATGATTCATCTACAAGGCGTTAGGACACTACATGAATCAATTTCCTAATCATCAGAGTATACTTCAAATGATGCTATTGGATAATAATCAAGTTATGAGACTACCTAGGATGAAGAGGAATGACTAATTTTCTTATGTTGTTATTATAGAATTATTTCATTTGAGTTTTGTATCAACAATATACTGGTTATATGAATTAAGGATATAAATAAAGATTGTATTCCACTGCTATTTTATTGAGTATTTAAGATTATATGGTTATAAGAAAAGTTAATTGATAGTAAGTTACACTTTTTTGAAAATACATGGTTGTAGGAAAGGATATTATTAATATGGTCCTGGTAATGAGGTGGTGATTTTGGAATAAGATATGTTTGAATTGGATAAAATATATTGTATATTCTTGACTTCCTTGGATCAGATCAATAATTTGTTTATTTCATCATTGTTGGAATATTCAAAATTTTTGGACTTAAGGAATATATCCAGTATTATATAAATGATAAGGGGGCATGAATGTAATCAATAAGGTTTTATGGTAATTTAGGTTGTTACTATGTTTTAAAATAATACATGATGAAGGTGTTCACATGTTTTTATGTGGAAAAAATGAACATCATTGTGTTTAACTTCTTTATAAATTTTTTACTGTGAGTTTGGATAAGAAGTATTTTGCATAAGTCAAGGTTAGAATGGACTATGGTTGAAATTGGATATTATTGTTAAGGTTATTTTTGGATTTTTATAAAAAGGACAACACACAGACTATGTGACAATTTGTCACGTCGGAAAAACTACGGGAATTGAACCCACAACCATAGTGAGATGGAGATTTATCACCTACCACTAGACTACACGAATTCCCTAGATTGTATAATCTAGTTTTTTAAAGGTTCAGATAGGTGAAATATAAATTCATTGTTTTTGGAACAATATATGAATAGGATAAATAGAATATATTTTTTATATATTTTAGAGTAAAGGATGAGTTTGTCATAGGAATTAATTGAAGGATGAAACTCTACTTGTCAAGTACATATATATATATTCCCTCTTATACTATGGGTAAATTAATTCTTAAACTTTAGGGAAGATATCTTAAAACAAAAAATGTGTTATCCTAATACCATAGGTTTTGTTGAACCAATGGTATTTTAAATCATCATAGATTGATCGATTTAACACCCTTATTTTTACACCTGTTTGTGATTGATGACCTCAATCACTAACTATTAATATTTACATTTTTCTCTAATTATGTGTCTCTAATTTCCAACAATGTTCTCTTATTCGAGATCATAATTTGGTTGTGACCCTATCATTTCCATTTTCCTCTTATTAAGACTAAATTTTATTAAACCAATTTTTGATGTGGGTTTTCCCACAAAGGTATTTTCTCTTTGCAACTTTTTATTTTTGAAAAAAAATTCAAATTTCGTGGACAAAATTTATTGAAGGACGGAAGAATGTAACAACCCAATATTTTATATTATGTTATTTTTTTCAAAGTAATTCAATAACTTGCATTACACGCAAAACCGGGTTCTAGCGCACCCTGACTTACCAAAATATATGTTCAAAAGTGGTTATGAATAGTATTAAAAGAATTTTGAACTTTATAAAATCCTTAGAATTATAGAATCCATATTTTGAGTTTCTTTGATATAATGTATGAACAAATTCATTTTTTTAGATAAAATAAGTATTTTTAAAAAAAATGCAATTTTACCACCTTTTAATGGAGTACCCTAAACATTTGTATATTTAATTTGACAAAATACACTTTTTCTTTATAATCGGTACATAAGAATTTAGTTTCAATAAATTTTTGGTGTTTTTCTAATAACTACAATTTTTTGGTGAATAGTGAAAAATACTATATTTTAATTGAAAACAACTTTTTTAATCAAAATAATTTATAGTGTTAAATTATACATTTTAATGATTTGGAAGTATAAATAGATTATATTTTTACCATTTAATCCAATTATGGTCATTGTAAGTAATTTCATATTGAAATTTGACATAAACAAGTGTAAATTTTTAGATAGTTATTATTTCTAAAAAATACGCCTTTTGGTCTTGAAAACAGGAATTAAATTTAAATTAATAAATGCAACTTATATTTTTTGAATATGGTAAAATAGACTTCAATTTTGAATTTATAATATCAAAATTATGTTTGGGTAAAATTTTGGTATTTTTATAAAAACTTTCAATTTTTGATGAATAGTGAAAACACTTTGTTATTATTTAAAACTGACATTTTATTTAAATAATTATTCATTTTATATAATTTTATTTTAATTAAAATTTATATATAATACCTATATAAGTTCAATGTAATTCATTGGATTCATTTTATAAAAAAATTAGATGTACAAAATTTTATCGAACGTTTTACCGTCTTTTACCCACCTCCTAGGAGCAATTGAAAATTTGCATAAAACATAATTTTCCTATTTTTGTGAGTTGAATTTGAAAACTCTGAGAAAAACGGTTGATATTAGTAAGTAAAATTTCGTTCAATAAGATGAAAATAATTTTTGGTGAATTGTGCGTTTTGATTTATTTACCACGGTTAAAAGTAAATAGGGTAATTAAAGGTAAACATGATATCATAATTACCCTAAAACATGTCCTAATTCTATTTTACAAGTGTAATTTGACCAAAAACAACCTTAGGAATAAAATATTATCCTTTTGGTCCACTTGGATTAGATTAGGCCATTTATTATTATTTAATTCAAAGAAGTGTTGAATGGGTTTAATTCAAAGATTAATAACTAAACCATTTTTAATACAGGGATACACATACAAAAAATTAAACTATAAATATTAATTAGAAATATAAAAATATTTCCTATATAATGGTATTTTATTTATAATTTTTAGACATTAAATAATTTCATTTATTTATGACACAATGATGATGCAGTAATTAACTTATTATTGAAATATTAAAATAATTGATATTATAAATACCCAAATTAATGTAATTTGAAACTTTTAATGAATTATAATCATTTTATATGTTAATATTACATGTTAGGGTTGATAAAATAATTTTTTTAAGTAATAATGCTGTTATAAATTTATCAAAATCAAAATACCAAATAGTGTCAAAATTGACATAAAAGTGTTTTTAAAACAAATATTATATTATTAATTGGTATTCTATTCCTAAAAATATAAGGATCAGTCAAAGGGCTTAAATACTATTATATATGTCATTAATGAACCACTTGGGGTTCCCTTGTATGTTTATATTAATTTTATTAACCATATAATATAAAAATACAAAGAGACATGGTAAATGTCAAACTATTTAACTAAGAGTTAAATATAATAGATAAGGATAATATAGTGACCCAAAACTATGTACAACCTATTTGTTGAGTGTTCTGGACCCATACCTACCATAGAATTTAAATAATCCATTTTAGAGAAATTATTAACCGAAAATGATTTTATTATAAAATAATATTTCACGTTTTTTTTAAGGTGCCCCTCACCCCTCTTATAAAAGGGCACTTCCCCTTCTCTCAAATTCACACCTCCAAAGCCTTTTGGCTCGGCCAACCCCTACCCAAATATCCTATATACTATCCTAAATTCCTCTTAGAGTACTTAATTTGGTCGTAAATCCATCATAAGGATCCCTTTTGATCAAATCAAAAGTAAGAACCCGAAGAAGAGGTAATGATTTCATCACCCACTTTCAAGTTCTTTTCTTCTTCCACTTACTCTTTCCTTGTTATTAGCATACCAAAACATTAATTCCAGTACACTATATATATTTTTATGTTATTATAAATATGTAACAACCATATTCATTATTCTATCAAACCTATGAATGATAATGTCACCTTGCGTGCGCACGTACGACTTACCGTCTCCACGCTGTGGTGTAATTTGTTATTCAACACTATGTTATTTGGATGGATATAATGATGATTAATATGTATATAAATAATTAAAATAACATGATAATGTCTCTATAAAATTAACATACCATCCAATTCCAAACTTTTAAGGAAATGAGATTGTCGCTCGAGCGTACTTACGGATTTCCGTCTCCATGACGCGATGAGATTCATTTCAACATTCACCATTCATCGATGATTATAAAAATAAATATTACTAATAAGTTTGTAACATATGAAATAATAATGACACTTTATATATATATATATATATATTAATGCACATACATATACCTTATTCATGTACTTCCGTTCAATACGATATGAAAACAGAAACTGCATTTATGCGCAAGTACGGCCTACCGTCTCAATAAACGGTGTTTCTCATTTCATATATCTATATATTATAAATATATATATTATAAATATATATTATATTTAAATAACGGTTTTTATTCTGGAAGTATTTAAATCAATATCTACATGATACGATCAAGAATAACAAGTTAAAACACGTACGATAAAGGAAGCGATTATTACCCAAAATGTACATTTAACCTGGAAATCATTTTTAAATGGGTAGTATAAAGTCATAAATGAATCATTTATGATTTATAAATATGAATATGGTTCTGGTATAATTTAATAACATAAAATGATAATTATACAGGACATTAAATGTACCCTCGACCAAAAGAAAGTGCAAGGTAAGGGTTATTTTCACAATCTCTTTATTATCCGTGGATGTTTTTATGTACGTGTCTACTAGGACATATTTTTTATCCATTTACATGTTTGATGAATGTGTTTTCAAAGTTATTCTTTTAAGGTACTTTTTACAAAAACATCATTTTAAATGTTTTAAATATTTATTCATCTAAATCATTCACATTAATATCCATGTTTTCAAAATGATTTTTAATTATTTGTCTATATGGACATGAATATTTTTAAAATGTTAATTCCATTCAATAGTTTCAATGAGGTATGGGAAACTTTGATTAAAAAATTTCTTTAAATTTCTTCCTTTCAAAATTGTGTGACTTTTAAATTTTTTCATGAAAAATGGATATTTATCTCAAAGAGTTTTACAAATAATCTTCATCAATGTCAACATGCTTTGATGGATTGTAAACTTGTTTAAAGTTGATTTATTATTATAAAAATCTCCCATATTGTATTTATGGTTTTGTGATATGTTTTACGGTGGATGTGTTATTATTATACCATTCATGGTTTAGGGATAATGTATTTACATTTCGTATGCTAGTTTTAATACGAATGTTTATGTTACGTTTAAACATTTTCATATGAAGAATGCATTGGACATAGTAAGTGACGGGTGGAGCCCGCTATAGCTCTTCGAAGAATCGGCAGGTCTCATGAGACAAACTAGTGTCTTGTCACAAGGGCTTGACAAAATATTATTTTTAATCTTGGAAAAAAGCCTTAACTATGTGGTTATGAAAGTATGGCATTATGTATTCAATCATTATGAAAGTGGATATTGATATTGCATGTGATTATTATACTAGTAGAATATCCATGTGAGTAGGTAAATGGAATTATTTTGATTTATATTTTTCATATTATGATGAAGTTTATGTTGAAAAGGCTTTTGTTTTAGTTTTATACATTGCGTTAAATGCTTATGCTTATTTAAGAAAGTTTCTTCTATATTGTTATCCTTACTATGCATTTGAGCTTAACCTTTCTTATGTTTTATTTTCTAAGGATCCCAAGAAGTTATTTATGTTTTTGATATAGGTTTAAGCTAAGGGAACAATGGCATTATCAATGTATTTTTTTTGTATGTTAGAAAGTGTAATGTAACATCCATGCATATAATATATTTTCCAAGACTACTAAAATGATTGGTGTTTCAGGACTTGATTCCTTGTAATTATGCCAATGTATTAAAATAATGCACCGAATTTGGGAATCTAGGTTCGAGGCATTATAGTTCCTATTTCAATTATAATTGAAATCAGGATTCTATTACTATTCTATCATCTTTTTTTGGAATATTTAGAAATAACCAATTGGGATTTTTAACTCACACCCTACCTTTTCATCTAATTTTTTATTTTCCTTTAATAGGTCTGAGAAAAGGAAATTTTCCTCTTCGATGTGGTGGATATAATAGATCCATTAGAATGTATTGATGATACTCTCATCATATTTTTCTTTTCAAATATTATTTACCTTAACGTTGTACTATTTTGAAATTTTAATTTAACTACTTTGTTTTTTGTACATTATCTATAAGTATTTTTTAGTGTATTAATATGTATCTATAATATTCATATGTTCTTAAGGAAAAATTGTTCCCCTAAATTATATTTCATGATGAATAATTCTATTATCCAACACATGGGGATCTATAATTCGCTTCGGTCTTTTTCAAATCAAGCATGCGTATTAGGGTATTGGGGTCTCTAGGAAGGTTCATGAAAAAGTGGAATCATATGTGCAGGTGGTGTTGCTTTCTGGGATGTCGGTTTGTAGTTTTTGGTATATTTTAATGACATATGGGGCATTTCGTGTGATTTACTAGATATATCTATTCATTAAAATACATTATTCAACATGAATGGTTTGGAAAATATTTCATGAGGAATAATTCTAGTATTTTCCCTGATTGTTATTTTCTTAGTTTTAAATTGAAATCTTATTTTCTTATGTTATGGGATTAATACACACTTCTATATTGTTTGAGTTTTTAGTCTCTATAAATTTATAATTTCATTAATGTTTTTTTAGGATTTTGTGTAGAATTATTCTTCTATGAAGACATGTATGTAATATCCAATAGGAAGATTCTACAGAATCATAGTGAGAAAGTCCTCCTATGGACCAGAATCACATAGAGATTATTTTGAATGTTGTTCGTGCAATATGATGGACACCTTCTCCCATACCCACTAAAGTTCCATCTATAGATCCTCTGAGGGTTGAATTCTTGAGTCAGGATCAATAGTATCTTTTCTACAATCTAGTACAGTTACAAGTCTTCGAAAATTGACAATAAGATGATTAATGGTTGAGAAATATTGAGATTCTATTTGAATTATTGAAAATGGATAATTTGATCATGGTGACATATTCCACCTTCAAGCTAAAGTGTCCTAACATTAGATGATGGGACTCTATAATGACATTTAATAATCATGGGGGTTTATATTAGAAGGACATTAATTTTATTTTAATTGACTAAATCTATCTAGAGCCTATGGAGTTAGTCGTGGATATAGAGTGTTTCAAAGTCAAGTAGTTTGATTGGGTTGTGACGTAATATGCGAACCAAAACAGAAAACTGTTCAATTTTTATGTATGATTATATCAAATGAAATGATGAAGACTTATAGGTTCAAGATGTGGCATAAATCTATTATTTTTTCTAATTGTTTCTTTCTAAATCTCTCTTCTAATTCAGACATTCTGGATAGGGAATTTATATTCAAACCTGACAATACTAGTAATTCAATGTTCAAGGAGTTCCCTTTTCTTAATGTGGCAGTTCTGTGAGTTTATTAATATGGAATAGAAAGCATGAAGAGTCTCATTATGGTTCATGACACTAGGTTTATTCTATACCTCCTACAATTCCTGGTAGAGTCCCTTTGAATTTAATCCATTGTAAAAAACCTGGATATTCAAAATGGGTTTTCATAAAGTCACCCATGATTTGTATCTTCTATGGACGTTCATGACAATGATAAAAAATATGTTATAAATTTTATTCCCCATTTTGTGGCATATGGTCATAAGTAACCAAAATTATTATGGTGAAATCAGATGATTTATGATCAAAGGGCTTCCATCCAATAACATTAGGAATGACACTTTTCATGAAGTGGAAAAGTCTCCATAAAAAATTGATATAAGTCTAATGGCTATGATAGGTACCACCACTCAATATACATCATTAGTGACTTTATAATTTGATATATGTGAATCTTATTCATTAATATCGACTCATATTTTGAACATGATGAATCTTCTTATAGAGTATTTTTCTCCTTGGATAGATATTACCACACCAATTTTTATGAATAGATAGAAGGGTATCTATAGCCCCTATTATGTTTTCTTGTTATTATATATTGTTCATAATGGTGATTTTTTGATTCCAAACCTGAAACCTCATGAAGTAATATTTGGGATGGATTAGATCATCTCAATTAAAACTGTAATTTACTATTATCTTTGAGGAGTCACATTTTCCTTGGATAATTGGGTGTGTTGTATCTTTTAGGGAGAATATGACCCAAGGTCTAGGAGATCCATAACATATTATAAAAATTTGGGGAAATTTATATTAGTGTTCACTTTTTATCTAAAATGGGTATCTTTGAGTGATGACCTCCCTCCATTTTTTATTGAGTTTCCCCATGTTTTCCCTTATGAATTATCAGGATTTCCATAGGTAAGGGAGGTATATTATTCAATTGATTTAGTTCCTGGTACACAACCGGTGTCTATACCTTCTTAATATATAGTACTAGATAAAATGAAAGAGTTGAAGTCTCAGTTGTATGATCTATTATAGAAATTATTTATACACGCGAGTGTTTCACCTTGGGATGTTCGTGTTCTTTTTTTTAATTAATGATGATTGAAAACATTTCCTATTTTCCATTTTTTAGAAATTAAACAGTGTTATCGTAAAAAAAAAGACTATTCTACCATGTATTGATGATCTTCTTGACTCTTTGAAATGGGTGAAGTGGTTCTTGAAGAAAGATCTTCAATATTATCAATAATTTAGAGTACAATATTTTGATACTCTGAAAACAACATTTTAAGGATGTTTTGGTCGTTATCAGTACCTTATGAGGTCATTTTTTCAAAAACAAATCTACAATAGTATTTATGGCATTGATGAAAGTGTTCTTCCTATATAAACTTAATACATTCATGGTTCTCTTTGTGTATGAAATCCATGATTACTCTATGTATGTGTGGTATTATGTGGGTCATCTTAGAGTAGTTATAGTTGTTTTGAGAAATCACTAACATTATACAAATATAACAAATTTTGATTTATATATTCAGGAAGTGATGTTATTGTCACATATGGTCTTGTTAACTAGAATTTTTATTGATACCAAAAAGGTGAATGATTTTATTAATAGAAATAAACTACAAATTTTTTTAAATATTTGAATCATCAAAGGTTTAGTGGGGTGTTGTCGCTGGTTCATATTGGTTTTCTCAATGTTGGATAATTTGATGACCACTCTAACTCAGAAGGGGGTGAGGATATTTTGGGATGTGAAATTCTAGAGTTATTTTATTAATCTATAGGTTATTTTGACCTCTATAGTTGTGTGGATATATTGAGAGGCTATATAGGGATATGTGGTCTTCTATGACACATCATGTTTGGTTTTGGGTTGCACCATTATATAGGGTAATCACATCATTACCTATGGCTCTTGAAAGAGTATTCACACAAGAAGAATATTCTTAACAATGTCTTAGAACGTGCATTTGTGATGTGTCTTCTTAATATTTGGCAATATTAACATTTTTATAGAGTATTACCATGTACTCCAACCACAAGAGCCTGAGATATATCTTCCCTAAAAAATATTTGATTCTCCACCAAAGGTTTTGGGTGGACTAAATGAAATTTTCTAATTTCTACATATCCTATACTCTAGAGAAAGGGAATGTCATTTCAAATGCTTCAATATGAATTCTTCCAACCTAGGTTGTGCATGATTCATTGGATTTGTGAAACTTGATGGTTGTTTTCATAGTTACATATATGTGTTTGGGAAATGATGTTCATGGCTGTATTAGAAAGTGTTTAGTTGTCCTCCAATTTTATCAAGATGATTCTATGTGATCTGTTTATTGTTGAATAATTTTCTATCATTAGGGAATCTCTTTATGGTGCATAGACAATTTATGAGTGGTCATTATCCATGAAAGGTATTATTTGTTATTGTAATTGGTATGTTGTGTTGTTATTTGAGAGAAAATATCTGAGGGTGGATTTACATTATTCCCAATGGATTGTGAACCCAGAAATCAAAAGGATGTTCTATTACATGAAGTAAAAAAATTTCGTGTCCAGTTATTAGATGACACATGTTTGATTTTTTTTTCTCATTTTTATACATTCGAATATGTCATGGGAATGAATAATGTGACATTGGGATTAATTAAACAACTTCTAATGTTATCTTCAAAGTGGTATGGGATCTCGATGGCCATTGTGGATGGGTCCCATCTACCGTGATAATGGAGAATGTGATATGGGTTGTGATTGATAAGTTTACCAAATTGGATCAATCTATACCCATTCAAAATATATCTAGAATTTTGAATATGGGAAATATCTATGTGATAGAGATTTTTCATTTTCTAGAACATCCATCTTTTATAGTTTATGATAGAGCTCCATGTTTTACTTCACACTTTTGGAGTTTTCCCCATGAGTCATTGGGAACCCTGGTTTATTTGAGTATGTCATAGAATCGGTATATAGATAGCTATAAACAGAGGGATATACATATTTATGAGGGTATGTTTAATGTTGGTGTCCTTGATTTTGGTGGAGCCTGGGATTACATTTTTGGTTTTTTGGTTTTTCTCTTAAAAATATATACTAATTCATGATCAAAATGGATCCTTTTCTAGACTTGTATAGACCACCTTGTAAATCTCTATTTAGTTGGTTGGATATTGATGAAAGATCCATTGTCATTTCATGATTGGTTCAAGAGATGAAATTAAGGATTAATATGATTATTTGGAGAATGTTGATGACTCCAAAATGGTATAAATCTTATACTGATTATCCATGTAGACCATTAGATCTCTCAGTTGGTGTCCCAGTGTACTTGAATGTTTCATAGTTTAGTTTATTGATGGATTGAGAGGTATGTGGGGCTTGATCCTACTATTTTGGGACCTTTTGAGATTTTTTAGAAGGTTGTGAAAGTGTCTTACTATTTTTAACATCTTCCAAAGTTGACGTCGATAAATAACATCTTCCATGTATATCAAATATAGAAATATCATTTGGTTCCATCTACTTTTTTTATATAGAGTGATCATAGTGTTGAGAATGACTTATACATGTCATAGTATCTAGTCGGGATAGTTGATTTAGAGACAATGTTTCTCTAGGTGAGGATGATACTATTGGCCTTTGTGTTATAGAATCATGGTTCAGATATTCATAATACATGAGAGTGTGAGACACTAATGAGAGAAATGTTGCATCTTATTATGGATATTGAAAAATCTTCAAATACTATTTAGGGATATAATGTTTCTATTATGGGGATAATATAACAACATGCTATATGTTTTTATGTAATCCTCACCCCTTCTTTAGATCATTCTTCAGTTGGGTCTTGTTTACGGGTTTGGAATTTTTTTGGGATATGCATGGTTAGCCCGCAGTTTTCCCAAATCATGATATAATATAATTCAAACCATGAAAAACTGGAAAATGGAGGTTTACATGGATGGAATATAGTTTCACATACTATGTTTCCATGTGTCAGGAACCTTGAACCCATGTATAGTGGTGTATGATTTGGGGACACATTTTTTTTATATGTTTGGAAATCCCCAAATATCTGTGAATATAATACATTTTTATTTCAAACATTATTTTAAAATTTCTTAAACCACTATTTTATCACATGCATGAACCTAACTCAATATATAATTAATTTTTAGGTCTTTGGTTCTCTAATAATCACGTTTTAGCTTCTCCAAACCCATTTCATGGATGATTGATGACTGGAGGTTCTCATTTGATCCCTCTCTGGATAGTAATTCTCCTATCATATGTTCTATCCCGCTCTATCTTTCTTTACACCATAGGTTTTTTTATTCCATCACATATTTGATGGATCTAAAATTCATTGATTTGGATCTTGAATCACGGTTGGATTTATTGATAACTATAGTAATCATTCATAGTCGGAAAATCCTGCTCTGGGTTTTTTGTTTTGATACCATTAGTAATGGTAGGTAGTTACTTTTTAGTTTCACCTTATAATTAATAATTTATATGGTTTATATGTCATACATTTATATCAATCAAGTTATGTAAACTCAATTTTATGAAAATTAGAATTGTAAATTGTATTTGTCTGTAATTTGATGAAAAAACCCAGTTCCATTGGAATTGGGAATTTTGGATATATTTTGGAACATGAATGAATTGTAAAATTATTTGGGAATAGATTTTTGAATATGTATTAATATTAATTTATCCAAACCCATGAGTGGATTTTTATTGAATAGACCTTAATTTATGAAAACCCAAAGTTTTGTTTTACAAGTAAATTAGAATTTTGAATAGAAAATTATGTAATTTAATAATGAATGACGAATGATTTGAAAAGAAATTAATTTACTTTTGTAAATTGATTGATTGATAACATGAGATAATGTGTAGTCTATTGTTTATTTAGGACTAGAACATGTGTATAGTAATTCCATATAAAGTTATTTGCAATGAAAACTCTAATAAAAATCTAGGTAGGAAGATATTATCCTTTATGGGACGTCAATGGGTCATATTCGTCATAATTATTTGAGACGTGTGTACACATATTACTATGGTCAGTTATATGAGAGTGTGAGTTTCCTATAAATATAAATAATTATATTGTATAGATTTTGTCAATTATTCATATTGTGATTGTTTTTTATATATTCCCATGATATAAATATTTTTTATTCATGCCTCGAGAAATATATAAAATGTATTATAACACATTTTTATTTAATCCATGTTTTAGATTTTTTCCATCAATTTAAAATTGAGTATGATTTATTTTTAATATGAAAATGTACTGCAATTAATGTTTTAATAAAAATTGAATGCATTATTTTGTGTGTTATATTGAAATCTTTTTATGGAACACTTTGTGCGACCCTACTGGAATTGTTTCTCACACCCTACCTTTTTTCATTTCATTTATTTTAGAATTTATTCTTCTACATCCTAGAAAAGATAAAGATCCTTTTAGAGGAGATTTATTTAATTAGTCCTTTGTCTTGGAATTATGTGTCTCTTGGGATATATGTCTTGATATACTATGTGTACTGTGATAATGATCTATTTTTGGTTTTTTGTATAACTATTTTAATTTCATTAAATTCTATATAAATAGTTTTGAGTATACTAGTTTCTATCAACTATATTCTGTTGTTCTTGTGAAAAAAATCATTCCCTCGTTTATGTTGAATGATTCCAGCTACTAGTCTCCCACGCAATGGGCTCAAGAAATTCCTTAAAGGAATGTGAGTTTTGTCTTGGGTATTACGGTACTAGGGTATCTAGGCTGGTGCATGAAAAATTAGTTTTAAATGTTCCAGTTCATCATATTTACTAGATGATTGTATGCAGTTTAGAGTATCTTATCATGACATAAAAGGTATTTTCAAATGAATGACTGGATATTTCTCAGCATAATGAACCTTGAGTTAAAATTGGTTTATGGGTAATGGAATATTGAGGAATAATTATAGTATTTTCCATCATTTTTTTAGATAGGGTGAAATCTAAAACTCTTTCTTTATCGGATAAAATTTATTTCCCATTTTCTCTTCTTTTAGGTTTTAATATGTGCAAAATTCTAATTGTTTCAATGTTTTTTCTACTATTTTATTGCATCATTCCTACAATAATACATATAAATATGCTCTATGAGGAATTATTTTATGAACCACTGTGGGAATATCCTCATGTTGACTAAAATTTCATTGGCATTATTGTATGTGATTTTCAAGCTATGGTATAGACACATAAAACCATACACACAGAACCTCATGTTGTAAAA
The DNA here is from genome assembly GCA_963277665.1 of Viscum album. Taxonomy (NCBI): domain Eukaryota; kingdom Viridiplantae; phylum Streptophyta; class Magnoliopsida; order Santalales; family Viscaceae; genus Viscum; species Viscum album. The sequence continues at coordinate 1,003,347,217 of OY728135.1, forward strand.
CCCCATAGATATTTATTTGAAATTTATTCTTATGATGTCTTTTTCTAGATTCCACTAATGTTCCATGGATCTAATAATCCTTAGGAAGCTAAGGATTGGCTAATAATGTTATAGCTTATATTAGATTTCTTGAAAACATGTAATTCAATAAAGGTGAAATGTTTCACCTTTAAAATATATGTATCTTATAATAGATTGTGGATTTGATGTTGATAGTGAAGAGTAATGAAGGTTTATTGTGGAGATACATTAATTTTTCTTCACTGACAATTTCTAACCAGAGTCTATGTTGCTGACCAAGCCTATAGTGTTTTTATAAATCAAGAAATCTAATTGGGATAGTTGATTCATAATCCAAAAAAGGTTTTCCTTTTTGTGTTCCATATTAATGCCATTAGTGCGTCATTTGTTTCTCTCATCATTTACATGGTTCCACCAATTTCACAACATGTTTATAAAAAAATAAAATATTATGGAGAAATGTTTTATTTTTAGTAATTGTACAAAACAAATGGCAGGTTTATGCCTTTAAATATCATATATAAATATATTATTCATTCATTTTTGATAATAGAAAATAAATTTTTTATATAACTTCCAAATGTTTTCAAAAAAATAATGTTATTAACAAAAAATTACCCCTTTAGTTTAAAACCATGTCACAATCAAGATGCATTATCATCTAATAGTTCTTAATTGATTATAGCTCATTATTTTGTTTTTGGGTGTGAACCTTCAGTTCATATTTTCAAGAGACATATCCACTTGTAGTATATAGACAATGATTCATTTTCTCATAAGCACATACTAAATAATCACCAAAATACAAGGATGTTTTCCCATATTTATACATTTTGATAGGGTTATTAGTTAATTATTGTCCTAATTTACTCAAATAAACAAACTATCCATTGATACCATCTATGTCATCATTCTTATTTATTATAGAAAACTTTAATTACACTGATGAAAATAAAATATCTTTTCATGTTTAGTTTCTTGTAAATTAGGAACATAATACAAGAAAACCAATAAAATTCTTATAATTCTTGTGAAATTATCCTTCTTGGGTTCACCCTAAATTATATTTACTTCAAATCATATAATATTTTCATACATAATGGGAAAGGGTTGATCAAGAGACTTTTCAGATAATAAGAATGTGAGAAATTTATCATTTGATCATGAGGAATAACAATAAAAAAATTTAATATAAAAATATACCATTATTAAGATAAATGAGGTATATAATAATAAATATATCATTAATAAAAATATGAAAATTTTGATAGAACATTTGAATTTTCAATCCATAAGCATAACAAAATGGTTTAGAACAAAGGTGTCATAAATCAGAATCACCATGGTTCATCACCATGGTATCATAAAACATGTCATCAATAGATATTGAATTCATTGCCCAATTCATTTGATTGATATCAGGGTGAAACTATTATATGTTTTATTTTCATGATTTTCTCATTGACATAATAAATCATTTTGTTAATAACCCAAGGAAAATAATGTATGGGATTAATATAAAAGCATTATGTTTGTATGTTCTTAAATAATTGGATATAACATCATTATTAACTAACAAAACGGGATGTGGGTTTATATGTGTATATTACGGAATGGAAATATTATATTAACTTCTACATAAATACCCATGGATAATGAAATGGTTTTGGTATTCTTAATATAAATATTTGACATGTATAAAATAGAAATTCATGAAATGAATTCAACATCATGATATTTTCCAATTATGGATATAAAAAAGTTTAAAATGAGAGAAAAAAGGTGTCCCATTTATAAAACATAATTTAGAAGATTTTTTAAGACAAAAAATTTAATAAAGGAGTGTACCATGACATTATGAAGAATAAATTAAAAAAAAGTTACTTCCATTGAACGAAAATATAAGTGAATTCCCATACATTGAAGAGTTTCTCTTATATAATTCGGATTGAAACCATTTTCAATTAAGATAAACCTAGTGGGGGTATTTAGAACGAAAAATCACCAAAAAATCATGGAAGATTCATTTGGAGAGATGGATAAGGGTGGAATGAATGTGGATTTAGAGAAAAAGTGGAGCAATTTTTTATTAATTTCGAAACATACATATTGGGGATCTAGGAGTGAAAATAAAAAACTATTGGCATACCCCTTGGTTTTATCACATGTTTTTTTGTAATTATAGTCTCATTTTATGATATTTAAATCTATAATAACCGAACACCATTTTTAACATATCTTTATTCTTTTAAATGTAAATTTTACACAATGAAATTTTTTAAAATCAAAAATATCATTTTCATCGTTTGAAATTACTTATAGGTTTGGGAATTGATTAAAAGGTTTAAAAATACTTGATATTAATAGAATTGAAATATAAATGTTCATGGATTGTGTGTAATTAAGTATTATTTCATTGTCATATAAATATGATGTCATAGAACATACCAAAACTAAAACTATATTTCTCATTAATACTAAATGAAGCATTTTAGAACATTCTTAAAAATTCACCCAAAACTAATATTGGAATATATATATCAAAAATAATATTTATCTTATCAAAATAGTCTCCAAAATATGATATTTTTAACTTCTAAATATACACATCCTTATTTATTGAAAAAAATTAAGAGGTTGTCCAATTTTTAACACTTATAAATATTTATTTGGACTTTATAAAATTCATATATCATTTATTTTTTAATAATAGTGTTTTCAATGACTATTTAATTAAACATTGATTTTATTCAGAATACATGTGTTTATTATAAAGGTATATTTGTTTTCTAAAAAAACTTATGAATTATTTGTGCCCAAAAAAAAATTTATTAAACTTTTCTTAAATTAAAATATATTTTATTATAAAAATTATTCACAAAATGGGATTGATGGAATAAAATATTTTATTTCTTAAATGGAAGATTCAATTTATGTAACAACTTCCTAGTCATGTAACCACTTATTACACCTTTATATGGATTAAGGATAAGGTGTGAGATGTTGGTAGTTACATGGGGGGCTCAGCTAACATTTACCAACTGTTAATCTACACTAGCTTGAACTTGTGAAATATGTGATTTGGTTCAGGATTCACTTGTTGAATCGTGGGATGGGAATGGCCAAGTACAAATCCCAGTGACACTACCTCCAACCCATTTTCTAAAAAATTTTCTCCAAAAAATTATTGTTCTTATTGAGGCCATTATTTCTCTTTTCAGTATCATTTGTTTTTCCATTACTACATATAATCACTAATTATGATGATCAACATATATCCAATGGGTATACTTCCCATTATTAAAATTGACCAATGGCTATATTTGATAATGTTCATATTTGACCAATGGTTATAATCTAATCCCAATGGTAAAATTTCCATTTATACACTATAAATAACACTTCAATATTTCACTCAATAGTCTCTAAAATTCCTCCTTTGATTGTTCTTTCATTTTATAAGATGTTGATTGGTTTAATAATTTTTTTTCAATATTGCTGGCCTTAGGGGAAATGATCCTAGCAGATTTGGGTGATATATATTTTTTCATTTTAGATTTTATATTATATAGTGTTATCCTATTGTAATGTATTTCAACTATAGTTTTTTCATAACATACTAATTTATTGATCATTATTAAAGAGATAAGGTTTTTTCGAGTTCTTATATTTTTTGTACATATATAATATAATATAACAAACATTTTATCTAGAAAAAAATATCATTTAATACATTTGGTCATTACGCCTTTTCCCTTAAAATTTATTCATTGAAATTATTTATTAAAATACATGGAGAAAATATGGATATGAAATACTTCTAAAATTACTATGCCAATTATAGCACAAATAATTATCTTATACCATAAAGACTTCATATTTCATTAAAATAAATCTACAACATGAATCAATGCATAAGTAATGAACAATACATTTATTTAATGAGGATACATACACTTAATCAGGTGAATTAATTTTTATATAATGACATAGATCACATTAATTATATTTATTATTATTTCCACGTATAATAACTCACCACACATATCTAAATAATTTTTTTCATCAATATATTAAATGTAATAATATTATAAAAATCAAGTAATTTCATAACCCATTCAAAGCTCAAAATTTCATTATGAAAAAGTGATTACCAATATGGTGATCATAAAAATTATTACCATCATGTATCATTCATAATAAACATTACGTTTCACATTTTGTAATAGTGGAATCCCTCATATAGCTTGGTAATGGCCTTTGTGTGTGTTCAAATGAACCTAATATAGATATTGAAAAATAATTATTGATAATAAATATACTCCATGATATCATTAAATAATGTTTAGATGAATCATAAATGGGTAAAATTGAACCTTACTTATGCAGATATTTTCTGATTTACCTTTAAATTGAGTATAAAAGTATGTAATGATGAATTTAGAACATGGGAGTTGACAATATGCAAACTAGTGTATCCCATATATATACAACATATCTCTAGAGTTACCATTATGCACACTATGGAATGTCTTGATAGGTATTACACAGAATCTAAAATTTATTAATTAAACAAAACTTATCCTTTTTAAGTAAAAAACAACACTTACACTCAATAGATTGTTTATTTAATTTCATGTAAGAAGTAAATTAAAATACATTTTGGTGAAATATACATGAAAATATTTCTTACACCTTACTTAAATCATTCAAAGGTAGTATAATAATTTCAATCAATTCATGTTTAGAGCTATATTTTTGGAATCCTCCCACATTTGGGTTACTTTTCCTCTTATATTCCTCATAGATGAGATCATAGTGGTGAAATTTGGGACTGACCTTGGTTCATTTGGTGATCGAGGATTTTATCCATTTTTAATCAATTTTTTTCATTGGGATACAACATATATATATCATCCTATTCAGTTATTCATTCATTTTTTAGGGAATGTGTTATAATTTAGGAATATATTAATAGGTTATTATGAAGGTTTTTGGTGGATATTTATATTTCTGTTATTCATTATTTGGATTTTTTATCATTTAATGTTTCTTATTTAACTTTTCATATAAATAATACTTATTGACACAAATTGTAAGATTACTTGTATGATTTATCTATGTGTATAATTATATTTAAATGTAAAGTCATTCAAAATATTTTATAATTGATACTTTGGAAATAGTTTTATGCTCGTGGGGAAAAGTAATGAAATTCTAGCCATGCAGATAGTCAACCAGTGTAATCAAATAAATTATTTACCGATTTGGATGGTAAAAATTTTGAATTATTATATATATTTTATTTAAGGTATAATATTTTACCATGGGTAATAATGTAACTACATTTGTGGTAGGTGTTATGACAATCAAAGAATCTATATATCATTGATATCCTCGAGTTAACATGAAATTTGAGTCTGTGAATCTTGAATTTAAAGATGTCTTATTCGGAAATGTTACCACTTAATGACATCAATTATTGATTTTTTGAATTATATTATGGTTTTGGGGTGTTATTAATGGGTTTCCATATTTTTTTATTAATATAGAATAATAATTCGAGGTTCACTATATCAATGTTCTATAACAATTAAGGTTTGTGTTTTTTGATTTTGGGTCTTTTTTGAAAATTAATCTATTTATATTAATGAGTTGGAAACTAAAACCAGGTTTGAATGAATTTTTCATTATATCAGGAGTCAAAAACAATGGAAAGAGAATATGAGATATGTTTCTAGGGAATCTAAAATAAATTATCTAGACAATTAGTGTATCACACCCCAATTATGCTCTGTTATGATAAGATGATATGTATTATAAGGATTTCCCACCAAAAATACAGGGGAATGATGTACAAATTTCATCTATTGAGAGGGGATATGGTGTTGTAGTGATTTGATGAATTGTGGAGGAAATTTATTTGAGGGTGGAGGCCCACTAATTTTTTTTGGGATTCATCAATATTTTTATAGGACTAATACAAATTAGGGAATTTTTAGGGTGTTCCATGGAATTCCACCTTGAGTTATAGAATAGTGACTATTTGGGGAGGAACAAACAATATCATGGTCTTTAGTATCATGACATGGTTACAATTTACATTAATATTCCACCATGTAAAATTTTCATTCTAAACCTTATTAATTTTTTTTCTTTCACCTCTCCTTCTCCCTCATCTCCATTTGATGATCATGGGGTACATTGATATTTGTTTTTTGTAGTGTCATATTAACAAAGAACATTCTGAGTAATTTTTTAAGGGAAAGGTGTTGTGGTGTTTTTACTGTGGTCTCTTTCTTGGATTTTGATGTATATTTCAATTTGTCTTAGAGTTTCTTTTCTTTTTATTTATTTCTTTTTTTAGTGAAATGATATGTTATTCAAGTAATTATTTTAAGGTAAATCATTTAATAAATTTAAATCACTATACAGTAATTGTATATTTCAAAAAAAATAAAATATTAATTTGAGCATCGATATCCAACTTATGAATCATTTTTCCAGATTTCATTTTTAAATCCATGAAGAGATTACTATATTTTGAAGTTAAAATATCTCCTAGATTCTATATTTTGTTACAATGGTGTATTTTAAAATCCTGTTGGGTTATATATTTCTCATTAGTAATTTCCATATATCGAATCATGGGTTCTATCTAGGTATGAATCAATTTGATTCATAAATTTTTTTAGATCACACTCTTTTTATTTTTTTGTATTAAGGTAGTATTTAGGAAAAAAAATTCATTATTAATGAACGTGTACATCATATTTTGTTGCCTAATCCCAACCAATTTCTAAAAAACATGAGTAATCCTCGGTATTTTGGGATTTCAGGTTTCTATCAGTATTGTGACGAATATTTTTGGAAATGTTTAGATTTTTATTGAGTAAAATTATTGATTATGGATTTCTTTTTTTATATTATGTTCATAGGGGGGGAAATCCAGGTTCATACCACATGATATTATAAAACAATTTGTGTTCATTAACATGGTACAAAAAACATTTCATATGTTGTAGTATTCTCAACACATATTCCCCAACACCATGGGACCACGTCGTGTATGAATCAGTATTACTCTATAAATTTTTATATGGACTTATATGGATTCTTTTGAAACTCTATGTGGGATTTTAATTATTATATAGGGAATAAGTATTCTTTTGATTACAATGAATTATAGTTTTATTAAATGAACCATGTTGTGATTATGGTTTTATCAAGGTGTTTTGAAAGTTGGGAATGCATGGATATAAAGTATTTTATGATGTATTTTATTTTTTTTCATATGTTGTAAAATAATTTATTTAAAGGAAATGCTTTCAAATATTTCATTTCCCAAATAATGTTGTATATTTCATTCTGATATAAAGGAAAAAATTGAACTGGATGAATAATTTCATCATTTGTGAGTGAAATATTTATTAAAGATAATAAAAATAATAACTTTTCCCTTATAAGAACTTGATATTTTGATTTTAGGAAAATTTTAAGATGATTCATAAATTTATTTTTCTATATTTATTGGTTGTTTTAAAATTTTTATGTATTGTTTTAAATGTATGGGTCATTTTTAAAGAATGTGTGTCTTATTGAAATGGTTTATAGAACTTATAAAAACATATTTTAAAAAATGGGGATTTTATAATGTGTTTGTTTTATGGAAATCCTCTATTGGAATTATAATTTGATTATATTTAGACAAAGTGATATGATTTGGTATTTATTAATTATTTAGATTAATGTTTTATGTTACTTAGAAGATTCCTATATTAAAATTCATTATAAAAGAAAGAAAATCAATTTTTAAGGATTAAACTCATGTTTATTTATCACCTCATTTTGAAGTATTATTTATAATTAATGACTCTCCCATGACACATAATATAATAGTGGATCACGAATCCATCATTTAATTGGAATATATATTGTTTGTTTTAAATAATCATAAACTTTTCATGGTGCCTGTGGTTCATTTGAAGGGTGTTGGTTGTTTTAGTCTTCGGTAATAATTCAAGATAGGTGTAGATAAAAACCCCTAATATATCTTAGTTTCATAATTTCATATATTATGATTCAATAAAAATAATTTAAAATTAGTGAAATTTCATAAATGATTTGAAATAGAATGAACCCATCAAGTTTTTTTTTTGTTTTCATCTGGTCTAATTATTATAGTTGGAGTTGGAGTATTTATTCTCAATGATATTGTTAACATAATTTAGATTGTATTTGATTAATACTTGGAATCTCTCTCTATTATGAGAGTAATTTGTCCAGATATCAGATTAGTGATTCAAAATCATTCATAATGATTATGAGGATGTTCTATAGAGAGTATTTTAGATTTATTTTTCTCTTGATTGTCGGATTGATTTTTTATTTATTCATTGTGATATTAATGTGATTTCAGACTTCAAGTTATTATGAACAGTGATTTAAATTTATGTGTCTAATATATTTTACGTTGAGAGGTTTTTATTATTATTGTTCATTATAGATTTCTCATTACCTTCAATTTACCTTTACAGGGTTATATGTGATTTTATTCATGATACATGATTTATATCTTAATTGATTAAAATTAAAGAAATTATTCCATTTGATCTTGGTTAATTAAGATGATCACTACTAAATTTAGGATTTTGAGTAGGATGATTCAATATTTCTTCAAATTGGATCACTATAGCTTTATGATACATGATCGGGGTCCTATGTATCATCTTTTTTAGTTTCATATCTTGGTGTCAGATACCATCTTATTGTTTATTGACATATGTTGTGATTTATGTATCTTTTCTCATCCTTGTTTTATGAAATGTATTTCAATTAGTTACTTTTCTTGTGATCCATGTATTCTTTTTGTTACACTATGCGTATTTTAGTAGATATCTTCAATGGGTTTTATGGTTGATAAGAGTATGGATTATTTTTTTGTCCCATGATAATATAGGTGATATTTATTAATTAAAGTATATCGAAAATTCATCACCCCAATTTATATTAACATAAAATGGTCGGTAGGCCTATTATAAGAAACCATCAATTTTCACATTATATTTATGTAAATTGTTTCAATTATTAATGGAGACATTGATGGATATTTTGGATTTGGTTTCATTTTCTCTTGGTAATCATTTTGAGTATTTCCATACATCTATAATGAGATATGGATATATTTTTTCTACATTTAACTTGTCACTTCACAATGAGTTTTTAGGGGTACAAAGTTTTATCGTTGACAATGTTTAACACATACTCATCGTTTTTCTCTTTATTACTATATGATTTTGGTTATTCTAAAAATTTTAGATTTATCTCGAGGAATGAGAGTATTAGTAATGTTTTGAATGATTTTGATAATTTCTGGTAGAATAGTGGGAATCATCGAGTTTCAGTTCCAAGAGATTCAACATGAAATTTTTATAGTTGGAATGGGATCATAGCATAACTACATGTTGATATAAAATGGTAATATGAATGGATATGAGGCTACACCACCTCAGGAGTATATTGTGGTGTGCTAGTCATGTGTTGAAAAGGGATATGGTGTAGTGGTAAAGGGATTCACCATCAAGGAATTATTAGCGATGGTCAAGAACCTAATCCTTTTTTCGGGATACAATATCATGTTATCAAAAAACACATCAATAGGTTATATAAGGGTTCTCTATAATATAGATCATTTTATTGTCGTACGGTGAACATCGGCTAAGGGGAAATCATGGTGTGGTGTATAGAATCACATTGTGGATATAATTTACAAAGACTAATAATCTTATAAATTCCCTATTATACCCATTCAAAATATTTTTTTCTTTCCCCTACCTTTCTCCATAATCTTCTTCTGTTGATAATATGGTTAATGCATTTGGTGTTCTCCCACCACATGATTGTAACCTATCAAAAAATTATTTCACATGGATTTTAATGGGAATTACTAAATTCATCATTTTCAATTAACCTATTCCTTTTTCAAAAAATTATATTATTTCCCATATCCTCACAGAAACAATAATTATTAATATGTACTATTTTTGTTTTTTCATGATCTAATTAAGACATTTTGGGATGGTAGGTCTTGTAAAGGATATTCTCTCACATGGGTTTTCTTCCACTATCGAAAGGGATTTATTGTAACATTTAATATATTGGATAAAGTTATGTTTTTCAACCATCCCATATAACTAGAATTCTAAAATATTATTATGAATTAAAAAATTCCATAACGAAATATATCAATAAAATAAACCCTTGATTGAAATTGAAAGAATTTAATGCCATTTCACATGTGGCATAACATGAATTTCAATGGTTTTTTTAGTTTTGGATTTCAATAGGATATTATTATGTATGACATATGAATTTATAAATTATATAGTTATTCACTGAAAATGAAATCAATTTCAAATTGTGTGATTGACATAATTTTGTTCTCAAGGAAGAAATTAACATTTTCAAATAAACGTTTTATGTGATTGAAGTGTTTTTTAATGGTTATCATGAATGGTGTTTTTTGTAGATTATTTTACAAACAAATTTATGGTTTTGTATCTATTGGTGAATCAATGGAAATTCCAAATTATATAATTTATTTAGAAAAAAAGAGTCATAATTTTCTAAAAAGGTTCCTTTATCACTTAATGAAAGAGTTTTATTTAACATATATGATTCCATCGTTTCTAACCCCAATAGTTTTCCATGTAATGGGGTGAATTGAATTATTAAATCTATAACATTTAATGATGTTAATGTTGATGTTCCATGAGTGGATTTTTGAATTTATTTTATTTCTTAGTAATATATGTAATGAGAACATAATTATTTATTGTCTCATGCGGACTTTTTTTAACATCATAACCTGTAGTTGAAATGTGAGAGTTATATATATTAGGTTTACTAGTTTATAATAATCACCGACTAGTTTCATATAGTTGTGTGTAATTCACTATAGTAGGGGTGTGCCCTTGATGAGACTACCTAGGGTAATTTGGGCGGATATGGGATATTAAATACAACAATGGTTGGTAACTGGTTCTATATAATTGTTAACTTTTATCTTCCACTAATATGAAATATTGGGTTACAAATAACAATAAGTTCAAATTTTTTATTCCGTATAGTGGTCTCCAATATCATATTATCTTACATTATCTTCATCATTTTAATTCTATTGAACTGTTGAGAGATTGTGGGTTTTCATTAAATTATGTAATATATATATATATATAATTCCTAATATTTTTAATGTAATTTCATGCTACTTTATTTTTTCTACCTTAAATTATTTAAAAAAGCTGTATTTAATACATTTCAATTTAAATAAAATGTGTCGTAATTTTTCATGTGTGGGTATTTTATATGAATCATAAAATTAGAAAAAAGTTTTATTTAATTGGAATTTATAATGATATAATGTTTATTTTTTATTCTAATGCATAATAAAAAATATTTTCCAAAATATTTTTCTATCTATACATAACTTTTTTAAATGAAACTGAAAAGTTTCTTGCATCATACATGGATATGATTTTCCCATACCCCACATACCACACTTTTTTAATGATTCTATAATGCTTTATTTTAGGACCATAACGTGTGATCTTGTTCCAAATTGTTTTTTAGTTAGATCAATGTTTTGGTTTCTAATGTTCTTGAGTAAAATAAGGTTATTGAGGTGATGTTATGATGGATGGGATTTTGGTATGTTTTTGTGACCATAATATATTGAACAATTAATCAATCATTTTCTTCATTATTATTCCATTCCGATTTTGGGGATTTTTCTGTCTTTCATGAATTTATGATCACTTTATCCAATTATTATTTTGTTATATATTTTATAGCATGATATTTACATATCATCAAAATAATTAATTTTGTGTATGGACATCCAACTCAGTGATGGGTCGGGTTAGATTTTCATGTGAAACATGTGTCTTTATTAATCAACTCATAGGGTGAAATCCTTATAAATTGGAATGTTTTCATACCCTGGTGCTTGTCACTAACTTTTAGAGATTTAGAACTCCCTTTCGGGACTTGTAACAAATATTTTCCTATATGAAGGCCTGTGGTTATCCAAAAATTCACAGTAGTATTAAATAGAATGGAAAATTATGCATATCCCATTTTTTATATGTATCTTCTAGTGGAATGTGCATAGATTGTTCATGTTTCACAAATCAATTTTTTTCTATATTATGTAAGGTTCTTAACCCCATTAAAATTTTATTTTAGGATGATTTGATGTTTTTTATTAATCATTTACATAGTCAATTGTGATCAAAATTTATTCATTAGTAATAAAATTCGGTTCTTTATATTAATAAAGAAATATTCCAAAATGACTTGAAATGAACATTTTTTTATAAAATGAAATGAATTCGGGAGAAATAATTTATTTTAAAATTTTATTTTAAAAAAAACAATAAGAATTACAGATGGTTTAAAAATAATACTTCATTTCTAGTGTTATAATAATTTTCGTCAATTTAATGATTTCAACTTATAGATTTGTGTGGTTTTTTTGACTAATTCTTTTGATTGAGTATCGTGTTAATTTTTTTTTAAATTTCATCCCAAAAAACAATATATGGATAAGTATAAATATGAATAATTATATGTTACATAGATTATTTCTTATAGGGATAATATATACCCATTGATTTTATTCACTCTAACCAGAATAATGATAGATGTATAGAGTTTAACTCATCAAAAAATTTCATCATATTTTGTTATGAGAATGATTTATCAAGAGGATATAAAGAGGAATACATTAAATGAAGGAATCAACATTTCATTTATAAATTTTATGGACTCATGGGTGAAGGAAATATCTTACACAATTTATGATCAATGATCATGAATTATAGGAGACTATCCTTCCATTTTTGTTGAATAATTTCCTGACTTAAAAATTCATTAATACAAAATTAATTTAGAGTTAAATTTTTAAAAAGGTAAAGGTGGAGTGAGCTATGTAACTCTTATGATTCTATATCCATAAATTTGATTTGAAGGAATATATTAACAATGTAACTAATCTATCCCCTTTATCTAATGAGATTGAATTCATGGAATCTATAAAGGTTCTATTGATTTATATGGGTCTTCATCGATATGCATGTGATTTTTATTTTCATATATTATAATATTATATGAGGATATTCTCAATAATACCTTAATTATTGATGTAGTTTCTAGATGTAATCCCAACATGGATGTTGACACATTTTTATTAAAAATGGTGATGGTTTTCTATATCTCATTTCATAGACTATGATTAAATCATTTCATTGAAATAGTTTTATTTGGAAATATCATCTCGTCTAAATTTGATTGCATTTGAAGGAATGCGATCTTTTGTATTCATTTGTTGTTGTCATCATGGGCATTCCAATCCTTGATTTAATGATTTGATGACCTATCATTGATGTGTTTAGTTGGATATTTATAAAAATGTAAATGTAATTATAAATAGATAATGATATCTTAAACAAAAAATAATGTTTGATTGAGTTTTTTAAAACCATTATTTTGTAATGATTTCTTTTTATATACTCCTTTTCCATGCAATATTGGATATATTATATTGTTTTAGACATATTTTTATTTTTATTTGTTTGTTTTTTGATATAAAAATTTACCTCAGGATATATAGTATCTTATTTTGTTTCACTTAGATTCCACCTTTTTATAATTAACATCATATATTGTGTCGAATAACCCAATAAAATCAATTTTCAAATATTATCCTAGATAATATTGATTAAAATTTAATAATTTAGGTTGGTCATTTATTTTTTTGTTCCTTTTGGATCTATAATATTATAAGAATAATTTCCCTTTTCATTTTCATTTTTCAAAGTCAATATATAATGGTAATATATTTTTTATGGCTAAATTAGATCATAAAAACATTGATGACCATTTAAATTCATAATGTGATGTGGAATAGGGAATTGTTACGGTCAGGATTCCATTTCATCTATGAATTTATTTCTTAACATTGGATGATTCTTGAATAAACTATTGTATTTTGGACCCCATTAAGGTATTAGGGGTGTTATTAGTAATTTTAAATCATATATTAAGGCTTATCCTTTTCATAAGGATGTAATTATACATCATTCATAACACCACAATAGTTCTCATATGAACATTGAATTGAGTGGGTTTTGGATGGTTCCATTAGGACATGTAGTCATAAAGGTATTTTATTTAGGTAATATAATGTTCAAACAATGGTAATCTTATATCACATTGTGATAGGTGTCTAGTAAAACCAATAATGATGAATTATCAGGAATAAAAATTTTCATATTATGAATGGATATAAAAATTTAATCTTACATATGAGGGAGGATAGTCATGTCAAGACTAGGGGAGTTAATGTCATCACTATACATGTGTAAATACCTATGGTTATGATTGAATTGGGTATATATTCATACTATGATTAGTTATGGTAAATATATATCATTTTACAAATGGATTTTTATGCATAAGGTCCTAGTAATTTATAGAAAATTTGGATAAAAGAAGATTATTATTTAATAGGTGGGAAAAATAACTTGATTTTAGTGTCATGGGTGAGATACATGCTCTAAATACAAGTCTTGAATGGTTCATCCAACAAAAAATTATAGGTTTGTTCCATAAAATATCCAATTATATTGATTTTTTAGTATTTTTTATTTTTAAAAGGTGTATCACATAATGAACTAGGTTATGTGCTTTGTGATATTTTTTCCTAGATTACAAGATTTTTTCCATTTCGTCCCATTTCATAATAATGACCCATTTAGCCTCTCCCACTACAATAAATTTTTATCAACTCCAATAGAGCACATGGTATTTTTCCAATTCCCCCTTTGTAATATTTTCCCACCCTCCATGAAAACATTTTTATTAATCTTGATTAGTTATATATTTTACTTAATCTCAAAATCCTCTCTTATTTATATTTCTCCACATAACCATGGGGACCTGGAAGTTTATCCTTGGGTTGTGAGTTTTCATAATTCATTGACATTATAAATTCTTGGTGGTACAAAATCATCATTTTTCATTATTTTTTTATGTTGTATTGGTTTCATGTATTCCAAACAAGACCTACGTATGTGTTTACATATGATTTAAATTTTATGATAGACATTATTATTATGGGAATTTAAAAAAAACATTAAATATATAAAATTTTTGGTTTCTTTATTTACATTATTAATTTTGGTTTTATGATTTAAGATTCCATATCATAAATTAAAATTTTTTTCTCGTGAATTATTACTTAAATATGCATATAATAATATGTTTGACATTAATTTCATTATTTAAAATTCCAATGATACATTTCAAAACCAGTTGGTGACTAAGAGTGTAATTTAATACCTTTGAATGATTTTATAGGGTATTCATTATGAGTTTAATTTTTTTAGTTATTCATTGATTATAATTATAAATCAATGAGTTTTATTGACATATTTTTATTTTATAGATATTACAAATCAATATAGGATATTCACCACATTTATTAATAATTTTGTGTTTATATAAACATTATATATTGGATAGGTTAAATATAAGTGATAATATCCTTTTAAAAATTGATATTTCTATGAAACATTATGCTACAAAATAGTTTTCATAGAAAACATAAAATTGATTGATTTTAAGTTTATAAATAGTGGTATGTTTGACACTACATACTAAAGGAATTTCATCCAATTTGTTTCTCGCATGATTTATTTCCTATGAAATCATGATTCAAATTATCTTGTTGATCATATAACATGAATTGGACTGTTTTCTATATTTTTCATCCTAAATAAGGGGGTTTTTATAGAAATGTTATACGAAGGTAATATTAGGTAATTATAGTTTCATGCCTTGATATGAGATATATAATTGATATTTGGGTGGAGTGTTAAATTTTTTTTTCTCAGAACTAGTAGATTGAATCATGGGAACCATAGGTATTTAAGAGGGAGATTCAAATATTCTTTTCTTCTAGAATTTTTCTTTTAATGAATAGTATCTTTTAGAAATGATGTGATATTATGATTAGTAGTGGTGCATGGGTTGGATATAAAGAGTGTTCTTGGGAATAACGTTTTTCTTGACACATTAATAGGATGGAATATGATATTTTTATTGTGTATAAATAAATTAATCCTAGACCGTAATGAGTTTCCCTTGATTAAAAAAATAACTTAAACATTCATTTAATTTTACATGAATTTTATAATGCTTTTCTACAATTTTATATAATTACCACATATTCCATATTCTGAATTTTATAATTTAATAGAATTTTATATCTGTATTCTTATTTTAGTGTTACTTGTTGATCCTTAACATTATTTAATAGACATTATTACAGTTTCTCAATTTTATTACTTTAATATTTTCTCTTGGGGTGTTTCTCATTTAAAAATTCATTTAAATATGGGTTTAATATATTATTTGAATTCAAAACCACATTATATTTAGTAAAGAAAATATTATTTTATTCAATAGATTAATTTTTAATTTTGTTTTATCTGAGTGTAGAAAATATTTCATTCAAATAACTATTGTAGTTTTAAAAAAGTTTTATTTAATTATAATGAGTTTTTTTTCAATATAACTATAACACTACTTTATTTTATCATATTTAGAACTAGTATTTATTGAATATCGTTTGATAAATAAAATTCATAGACTCTTTGGTGAAATACTACTGGGAAATTTCATTCATATTATACTTATATCCCTCAATTTTATCAAACATGATGACTATTTTCTAGTTACAGTTTATATTATGTGAACCATTACATTTCAAGTATATGTCTCTTATGAAACCAATTGAGATAAATACATTATAGAGTTACCATGGTTCATGAGGGGATAATCATCTTGGTATTTTATGGTATTTTTTAATTATTATTGGATCTCGTATATTGAATAAATTTCAAATATTTATTATGAAGAATGAATTCCAATAAAATTACTCACCGGGATAAAAATTAATATAATGTGATGGAATCCCTATGAAAAATAACCATACATTATTTGGGAAGTGATATAGTACTTGAAAAAACACTATGACTATCCTATTAAGAATTATTCCACACACCAATGTATCTTTCCATTTTTACTATTTTCATGTCTGTAAAATCACAACGTTTTTCTTAAAAATACCTCTAGAACATCTAATATAATAGTAAATATAAAAATATATAAGAAATTGTCATAATAATAATTTTACACCATGTCCATAATAATTTCAGCATTTGTCCAAAAAATATAAATCCAACACAATGTGAGTTTGCTAAAAATATACAATGACATTATAGTGTTAGAATTACCTTTTCCATATAAATAACTAAAATTAATGAAAAAAAATCCTTTAATAAAATGATGGATTCACAATACCTGCATAGTTTCAATACCATATGCTTCTTATATATAATTACTAATGAATTATTCAATATATTTTCATCAAATAACCATCATTGAAGGTTACTTGATATAGAATTCACGTATTCTATGTCATGAGGTAAAATATTTTTTATGGGGATTGATCCATATGTAAGATTATAGTGGTAAAATAACCAATAATAGAATAAGTTTTAACATTTAAACCAACTAGGGTTCATTTTTATTCATGTTGTTGATATTTATTAAATTTATCCCAAATGCTATAACAATCATCTATATAAAAATAATATAAATATTAATTTCATTAGGGTTCATCCCGGTGTTGAGAAAAAATACATAATGAAAATTATCTAGGGTTCCCATTTCAATGTATATTTATGGAGAACAATAAAGTAAATTCTATAAACATTGACCACATCCCCCATTTAGTTAATTAATCATTATTAGATTGTGTTTTTGGGTTATAATAAAAAATAAATTTTTATGGATATTTAATGTATTCTATAATAAAATTTGTGATTTTTATTATAGAATGGTTCTGAAGTAGTCGAACATAATAAATTTTCTTTATATGTATGTATTTTCACCATATAGGCTTACCCCAATAGGCTATAAATTGTTGTAAGTGAATTCGATTTCAAAATATTTAATCCCAGGGTGAAATCAAAATTGTGGTGTGGAACACATAACTATGAGGATCTTCTGATATATGAATATTGAAGAATTATATTTCTTATTCAATATAAAGAAATCCATTTTGGAGAGCCACGTTATTTTTATTAGGTTAGATGAAATTTTTAGAAACATCAAAGTAATAGATCTAATAAAAGATACAATATCAATTATCATGATAATATACAATCTCAACATTTTAAGTAATTAAGAGTAACATTTCGGATCAGGTTTGCATCAATGAATTTGGATTTTCTTAATATTTTATAAATCAAGTGTTTAAATTTCTCTATAAATTCTCTTATTGTTGTAAAATAATGGGATTGTTATTTATTTTTCATTATGATTCATTCGGTTTGATTTATTTTTCATGGAAACTAATTTTTTTCTCATATAAATCAAACCTATGGATGGACGATCATAGTTTCTCACAAATATTTTATATTTTCTTTATTTAATTTTATTATTTGAAACTATTCATAGTAGTGTTCCATTGATGATAAATTACTAGTATCTTGCTATTAGGTATCATGATATCTATTCTATCCTCGGTACAAATTGTTATGGTTAATATAATTAGGGGGTTTGAGGGTTTGTGATTGTTTGAATTTGTAAAGGAAATATAATTTTTTTTGGTTGAATATTTGAAGATATGCGTTAATCAGTTGATATAGGATTCAATTTTGAAATTATAATAGATTAATGAAATGAAAAAATAGGATTTGAATTAAATCCATAATTACATTTATAATGATATTTTAAAAATTGTACTTAATTTTTAACATATACATTTTTTTCATTTATTAAATTTAAAAACATGATTCAATGTTCACTAGTGAAACTTTTTTTGTCAAAATAATAAAATTTTCCTGATTACATAGTTTCAATGTCCTAATAAAAATATATATTCCATTTGAGTCTAATATATTACATTACACACTTCCCTCAAATTAATTCTTTAAAATCATTAATCACTTTTTTTAAATGATTATGATATTTTAACGAATATTTTTTTTTATAATAATTGTTTGTGATGTGATCTTCATGGGGGGCTGTGAATAAAAACCTTTCTATGGTTTAGTTATTTTATTTACATGTTATTGTATTCATAATTTATTTTTTAATTTATCGTTCATTTAGATTCTCTCTATATTACTATTCATTTTGTTTCACGAGTAAATATATTAGGGAAATAAATCATTATTTATTCAAGTTTATTGTATTATGTTAAACATGTTTTCTAACACATCCAAATAATTAAAGATAATTTTATATAAAAATTAGTGGTGTTAATGACATAAAAATAATGACTAGTACGATATTTTAAGAAAAATTATATAGATATATTAAGGGAAATGATCTAAAACTATTAATTAATGGGATGCAATATGATGATAAAATATTAGATATAAAAGATATAGAGTGTAATCCTAATATTAATGAAAAATAGTTCATGTGGCAGTTTCATATGTTGACATTTGTATGGTAGGAACTGTGAATGAATAATAATGTTTAATAGATGAACAGTTCTTCCAAAAAATATGAAAACAAATATTTATACCTCCATGAAATTATAGGTATAAAATATATGATATTATAAACAATTAAGAAACTATACCAAATTAAAATATTGATTTCAAGGGAACTACTAATAAACATTTTATGGTATGACGTAATATTAAATTGTCTAGATAAATAATTTTGGTAAGTTACTACCCAGAAATTGATAATATAAAAATGACTAATATATTTTGTAACAACCCAAAGTTTCATTAATGGAAATCCCTCTTGATCTAATTAAATGTCTCTTTATGAAATTTTTTTTTATAAGATGTCAACTTCTTTGGTTTTATGTTAATAATTTTGATCGTTGCTAATATAGACGTTGAATAGTGATCACATAATTAGTATAAATATAGGACTTTAACCAATCCAATTTACTCAGACAAAAGAAGTGATGGCCTCATCCAGTAGAATTGCTCCATATGAAGCCCATTTGTCAGAGCTCGGAAAAGAGGTGGCATCCTTGGGCTTCTCTCTTGACCAAACCCAAGCTGAGCTTCATCATGTCAAGCTTGAACGTGACCGTCTATTGGAAAAGTGGAGGTTGGTTGAAATTACCACTCAAGCGATGTTTTCTGAGCCACCCCAAGAGTCTGTCACCATTGCACACCTCACCCTTTTGTCTTATGCGGCTGTTTTAAGGGGTTATGTAACAAATAAGTAGTACTATGTTCATGTACATTATTTTTGTATATAATAATGAATATGATTTCGAGTCATTTTTGATACATTGTAAATAGTTTTTAAAGTACAAATAGTGTTATTAGTTTTTATTTAATTAAGAAATATATTTTATTAAATTAAGGGATTTTCAAATTAAATAATATTTTAATAAAATAATAATAATATTATTAAATTAATTTTTATTAAATATAAATGATCTTATAATTTTATGAATGCAATAAAAAAAATTTTTAAGGTTTAAAATCCATTTCGGTCAAAACCCGCGAATTTTCGATAAGTGTCGGTTTTTATTTTAAGAGTGAAAATTAACATATTTAGAAAGTTTTTTAGATAAAATAAATGTCATTTCCAGAATCAGGAAGTCAAAATTATCCAACGGTTAATTTTTCATAATTTTCTGAGACAGTCAATTTTTTGGGTAAAAATTAAATACTGTTTAAATATATAATGTGTTTTATGACATCATAATGACCTAATAGTGATGTAATAAAAAACTATAATCTTTATGTTCTGACAATATATGTTTTACCATTAAAATAATGTGATTTTGGGTTTCTTTGACATACTTTTCAAAGCATTAAAGGACCCCTCAAGACATATTCAACACTTTGCCTTTTTAAATTAATTTCCATGGGAGTGTGACTCACCTCCACATAAGCAACCCTAATATTTTAAGAAGTTAGGACTTTGGCCTTATAAAATAATGTTTTCCTCTTCCCTTTTACAAAAACCATGGGCAAAAACCATGGGATGGTTTTTGGATTGGATTAATTTAATGTAAGGGGACCCAAACCTAAATAATAAATAATTCCCTCACTTTTCCTATATAAACGCACCCAAGATCCCACTTCCTCCTCACTCAAAGCCCTTGTAGTTCGTCCATCCTCTGGAAAAATTTCTCTAGAATCCTCCCAAGTTTCCCCAATCTCCCAAGAAGCCTCTCACAAGCCTCTCTCTAGCCTTTTGTAGCACACTTCCAAATAAGGGTTTTTTCTTCCTTTCTCATTTTTTTCAATTTTCTTTAAGTTGTATTACCCTTTTAATTTCAATTATGAATGTTCGGGTATGGTTTAGAACCTCCCCCATACTGCCCTATTATTTTTTTAATGATGTGAGACCCATTTCCCTCTCATTAAATTCCTCCCATGTACTCCCGTTACTATGCCAAAATTCCGAAAGGAACTTCTCTCTCCTCTTTTACATTCAAGCAATATTTTTGTATCATGAATCAAATTTCCATTACAGTTTTTGGGACAAGTAACTATATGGCATAATTACTGTCCATTAAATTTAAATATGATGAGGAACCCCTTTCTCTCTCATCAACCATTTTTATTAATTCTTATGTCACGCTGTTACGCTGCCGAAATCGCACCGATTTTCTAAGCCAATGCCATTGTGTAGTGGATACCATTCCCATTTCTCCATCAAGGGTATCCACCTTTATGCACCTTTACATATTGATTACAAAGTTTCATGTATTAATTCCACATTCCTTTATCATGGAATAAATTATTATGTTTTATGAATCCATGTTTTATGATCCATGTGGCACACTTATGCATGAAATGAAATGTTTATGAATGGTGCACCCTTATAGTGCTCCAATGCATTGGGTAAAGTATAGTATCATGATACGTCATGTGCAATGAGTTTTGACTCATGATAATTCAAGTGAAGCGATGGTTTACTCGTTCATTATGTGCAATGAGGATTTACTCATTCTCCATGTGCAATGGGATTTGGATCATTCTAATTCCATGTTAAGTGTTGTTGCCACATTTCCATGTTATGATTATCATGCTTTATCATGCCTTTATGTTCATATTTTTCTTATTCTCTATTGATATGCCTATTGTCTAACATGTATTGTACTCCTCATATTATTCCATGTGTAATCCCTTACTAGGCTTTATAGCTCACCCTTTTCTTATGCATGTCCTCAGGTTATCCCATGCATTCCTAAGTATGAAGGAATGTAGTGGTCATGTAAAGGAATTTTTCAATAAAGATGATGTATTTCATGTTTTATGTTTTTATGTAATGATACTAAGCCCCAAATACACTATACCTCTCGATCTTCTTTGTTTTATCAAGTGAATTTTTATGTAATAAATAATGTTTAAGTTGTAATAAAAAGTAGGGTTGTCATAGTTGGTATCAGAGGATAGGTTTAGTTATTATTGGGGTTAGTAAACCCATGTAAAGCCTTAAGAACAAGACTAAGTATAATAAAAACATCCCTTATTTTTGGTAAGTACTGAGTAAGTTGTTTATCAGAAAAATAAATCCCTCTCTGGATACGAGCAGGTAGAGGTGACTCTGGAACAGAGGTATCCTAGGGGTAAAACCTGAAAACACCGCTTTGAGCTAGACTCGAACGGGAACTGGTGCACGACAACGGGACTTGCTGCACTCTTGGTTACGACACTCCGAGGGGGATATGTTTTGATAAATTCACAAGCATAGTATGAACCCTTATTAAGGGAATTAACAAAATTCCCCTACGAATATATATTAGAAAGTAGATCATGAAAATCCAAGATTGAATCCTATAGACTTATGAGTTAAGGAAATAAAAGTTTATTTATATGTCATCAACTTTTGTCTTTGGATTACCCTTTATGTGTTACCCCTAACTTTCCTTTTATTCCATCCAATGGATGGTAATAGGAGGTCTCGGGCTAACAACCATTGTGAAGATCAGTGTGATGAATGTACTAAAGAGATGCCCAATCTAATGGTAGCGGGAATCGCTAACTTTGTCACGCTTCTCTCTCAACTAACTCAAGTTTTGAATATAAACACTGGTCAGGAGGAACATCCAAACCCCCCTAAGAAGAACAAGTCTCTCTCAAGAGCTTCATGAGGAAAATGCCTCCTACTTTTAGTTGATCATCCGATCCCACGATCACTGAACAATGGATCAACTCCATTGAAAAGATACTCTCCATACTCTAATGTTCTGAAAAAGTAAAGGTTCTCCTGGAAGCTTATCGTATGGATTGTGAAGCTGATCAATGGTGGACATTGATCAAAAATATGATTCATGAGGATGAGATCGAGTCGTTGGAATGGAAGGATTTCAGGAAGCTATTTTTCAATAAATATTTTACATGCACCCTCCAGCTTAAGATGGAAAGGGACTTCCTTTCCCTCAAGAAAAAAGATAATGAATCTGTTGGAGAATACAAGGTAAACTTCACTAGGCATGCATGATACGCTTCTGGCTTTGTCGTTACCCCCGAATGCATGGTAGACCGCTTCTTTGGTTGGCTGAAGCCTAGCTTACGGAAAGAATTAGTGATCCGTGAATTTGAAAGCTATGAGGAAATTGTCTGATGTGCCCTCAAGGTCGAAATGGTGATCAGGGAATCACAGGGGTATCATGGGGACAAGAAGCGTAAGGTGGACTTCAATGATGGTGGTCCGATGGATAAATCCAATGGTGCTAAGAAGATCCAGCACCCCACTTTCCAAAAGTGCGGAAAGAAGCACCCTGGAAATTGCCTTAAGGGGACGAGAAAATGCTTCAGGTGTGGAAGAGAGGGGAACCTATCTATTAACTGTCAGTAAGAAGGACACGCGGCTGCGACAGAGGAGAGGAACACTCCGTTCGAACCTCAATGCATTGTTCAATGCTAAAAATGCGAAGAATCGGGTCATTTTTCAAATCAGTGCCGTAATCCAAGGGTTATCAGAGGCAACCAACAACCTCCAAGACATAAAAAAAGAGGTTTTCCATCACTTCTGCCGAAGTGAACCCCGACAACGAAGTGGTGACAGGTATGCTAGTTATTCATTCAAGAATAGCGAACATACTTTTTGATTCAGGTTCTAAGCATTCTTTTATATCTTGAATGTTTAGTAGAACAATCCCAGCACCACCACATATCATGGAAGTAAAGATGACGGTGAGTATGGAAAATGGGGAAATCATTGCATCCCATGAATATAAGTCCTCCCCTGTTATAATCTGTGGATTGAATTTCCTGGAAAACCTCGTCATACTCCCTCTTGTGGAATTTTATGTAATTCTTGGCATGGATTAGATTTCCTTATATAGATCCAACATAAATTTTTGGGAGAGGAAAATCACACTCTATTGAGAGTCAACCCCTGATTCTTTACAAGTGTCAGGAGGAAGATTAATCTCCTTTAGCTCCATCATCTCAAGCATTGATATTACTGCCTTATGAGCATGCATATCTGGCTCAGATGATTGAGTCCAAGGAAGAAACCATCCTTGAAGAAAAATTCCTATTGTGAGGGAATTCACGAAAGTGTTTCCCGAGGAACTGCCTGGTATTCCTCCAAGAAGAGATGTTGAGTTCTTAATTGAACTTAGACCCAGGGCTCTACCAATATCCAAGACTCCATATAGAATGGCTATTGTTGAGCTTAAAGAGCTGAAGAAATAACTACAGGAGAATCTGGATAAAGGGTTTATACGCCCAAGTGCTTCACCATGGGGTGCACCAGTCCTCTTCATCAAGAAGAATGATGGGTCAATGTGGCTTTACATCGATTATCGCGAACTTAACAAAATCACGATAAAGAACAAGTATCCTCTCCCAATAATCGGTGACTTTTTTGATCAGCTGCGTGGAGCACAATACTTCTCCAAGGTGGATTTGCAGTCAGGATATTATCAAGTAAGGGTGAAGAAGGAAGATGTCCCCAAGACTACTTTTCGTACAAGGTACGGGCACTATGAATTCATAGTAATGCCTTTTGGACTCACCAATTCTCTATAAATATTCGTGGACTTGATGAATAGAGTCTTTATAGATTACCTTGACAAATTGTGGTAGTTTTTATAGATGATTTTCTAATATACTCCAAAACCAATGAGGATCATGAGGAGCATTTAACAATTGTACTAGTGACATTGCGCAAGGAGAATCTCTATGAAAAGTACATAAAGTGTGAGTTCTGGTTGAAGGAGGTCTCATTCTTGGGCGATATCATCACAAGCAATTGGATATCTGTGGACCCCTCCAAAATAGATGCAATTGTGGGATGGTCAAGGCCATCATTGATAATAGATATCCGTAGCTTATTGGGGTTAGCTGGATATTATCGACGATTTCAGAGAAATTTCTCAAGATTGTCCAACCCTCTTACTAAGCTAACTTGAAAGGGAGTAAAGTTTTCTTGGAGTGATGAGTGTGAAGAAATCTTAAAGGATTTGAAAAGGAGGCTTATCACTGCACCCGCGCTCACTATACCCACAAGTGGGGAGCTTTTTGTGGTATTCAGTGATGCTTCGAAGAAGGTCTTAGGCTGTGTGTTGATGCAGAATGATAAAGTGATATCCTATCCCTCAAGGCAGTTGAAAATCCATGAAAGAATCTATCCAATGCAGGATCTGGAGTTGGCAGCGGTGAGCTTTTCCTTGAAAATCTGGCGACATTATCTCTATGGAGAGAAATGTGAGATATATACTGACCACAAGAGTCTTAAATATATATTCACACAAAAGAGCTTAATATGTGTCAGAGAAGATGGATAGAGCTCATCAAGGATTATGACTGTTCAATACATTACCACCCTGGGAATGTGAACAAGGTGGCAGATACCCTAAGTAGAAAGGACCCAACAATTCTATCAATGATTAGAATTGATAATGATCTAATCTTCTTAGACATGATGAATATGGACGTGGGAATCATAAAGAAGGGAACATCATCAATCCTTTCACAAATGATTGCTCAACCATCTCTTTTTGAAAGGTTAAAGGATGCTCAAAAGGATAATGTGGGAATTCAGGAAAAGGTTGAAGCTATCAAAAAAGGGAAATCCTCAGAGTTTAAAGTTAATGAAGAAGGAATTGTGTGGTTTGCGAAAAGACTACGTGTTCCATCAATTCCGGAGCTGAAGAAGGTACTTTTGGATGATGCACATAGTTCAAATTTCTCTATTCACCCAGGGAGCACAAAGATGTATCGAGATCTCCAAGAAAACATTTCGTGGGATAATATGAAGATGGAGATCGCTGAATATACATCAAAGTGCCTGGTGTGTCAACAAGTGAAGGCAGAGAGGCATAATTCTAAGGGAATGATGCAACCATTACCCATACCATAATGGAAATTGGAAAACATCACCATGGACTTTGTCACCAGACTTCCAAGGACATCCAAAGGAAACTATGCAATCTGGGTTGTTGTGGATCGTCTTGCAAAGACTGCACACTTCATTGCTATTCGGGAGGATTTATCATTGGATCAACTGGCACGGATATATATCAGGGAAGTGGTAAGGATTCATTGAGTACCACTATCTATTGTGTCTGACCGAGATCCAAGATTCATCTTTATGTTTTGGAAGAGTCTTCAACATACTCTGAATACTGAACTGAACTTCAGTACGGCCTATCATCCTCAAACTGATGGCCAATCCGAGCTAACTATCCAAACACTTGAGGACATGTTGAGAGCATGCTCAATGGACTTTAAGGGAGGATGGGATCAACATTTTCCCCTGGTTGAGTTCTCTTATAATAACAGTTTCCACTCGAGCATCCAAATGGCACCATATGAAGCCCTATATGGGAAAATGTACAGAACACCAGCATGTTGGGATGAGGTCGGTGAACGTAGGCTTCTTTTACCATAAATGGTCGAGGAAATGGTGGAGAAGGTGAAAACCATTCAGAAGAATATCAAAGTATCCCAGAGTCAACAGAAGAGTTATGCATATAATCATCGACGAGACCTTGAGTTTAATGTTGGAGACATGGTGTTTCTACGCATATCTCCATGGAAGAAGGTCATGAGGTTTGGAAAGAAAGGGAAGTTAAGTCCAAGGTACATCAACCCCTTCGAGATTCGTGATGGTGTCGGGGTTGTGGCATATCGACTAGCACTTCCACCTACTATGGACAAAGTCATGATGTCTTTCATTTATCCCTCTTAAGAAAGTACATACCGGACCCTTCACATGTACTCTCATCTGAGGCGGTACAATTGGAAGATGATCTTTCTTATGAGGAGAAACCAGTGAAGATCTTAGATCGTAGAAAAAAATTTCTAAAAAATAAGACAATGCCCATCGTCAAGGTGTTGTGGAGAAACCACAAGTTTGAAGAAGCGACTTGGGAGTCGGAGGAAAATATGAAGCTGAGTTACCCACATCTGTTTTAGTGTGGGAAAAGGAAAAATTTCAACGGCGAAATTTCTTAAGGGGGGAATGTTGTAACGACCCATAGTTTCATTAATGGAAATCCCTCTTGATCTAATTAAATGTCTCTTTATGAAAAATGTTTTTATAAGATTTCAACTTCTTTGGTTTTATGTTAAGAATTTTGACCGTTGCTAATATAGCCGTTGAACAGTGATCACATGATTAGTATAAATATAGGACTTTAACCAATCCAATTTACTCAGACAAAAGAAGTGATGGCCTCGTCCAGTAGAATTTCTCTATATGAAGCCCATTTGTCGGAGCTCAAAAAAGAGGTGGAATCCTTGGGCATCGCCCTTGACCAAGCCCAAGCTGAGCTTCATCATGTCAAGCTCGAACGTGATCGTCTGCGGGAAAAGTGGAAGTTGATTGAAATTACCACTCGAGCGATGTTATCTGAGCCACCCCAAGAGTCTGTCACCATCGCACACCTTACCCTTAGGTCTTATGCGGTTTTTTTTAGGGGTTATGTTACAAATAAGTAGTACTATGATCATGTACATTATTTTTTTATATAATAATGAATATGATTTATAGTCATTTTTGATACATTGTAAATAGTTTTTAATGTACAAATGGTGTTTTTAGTTATTATTTAATTAAGAAATATATTTTATTAAATTAAGGGATTTTTTAATTAAATAATATTTTAATAAAATAATAATATTATTAAAATAATTTTTATTAAATATAAATGATCTTATAATTTTAGGAATGGAATAACAAAATATTTTATTAAGGTTTGAAAGCCATTTTTGTCAAAACCCGTGAATTTTCGATAAATGTCAGTTTTTATTTTAAAATTGAAAATTAACATATTTAAAAATAATTAGATAAACTAAATGTCATTTCTGGAATCAGCACGTCGAAATTATCAAACGGTGAATTTTTTATAATTTTCTAAGACAGTAAAATTTTTGGGTAAAAATTAAATACCGTTTAAATATATAATGTTTTTTATGACATCATAATGACCCAATAGTGATGTAATAAAATACTATAATCTTTATTTTCGGCCAATATATGTTTTACCATTAAAAAATGTGATTTTTGGTCAGTTTGACTTACTTTTCAAAACATTAAAGGACCCCTCAAGACATATTCAACACTTTGGCTTTTTAAATTAATTTCCATGGGATTGTGACTCACCTCCACATAAGAAATCCTAATATTTTAAGAAGTTAGGAATTTGGCCTTATAAAATAATTTTTTCTTCTTCCCTTTTCCAAAAACCATTGGCAAAAACCATGGGATTGTTTGTGGATTGGATGAATTTAATGTAAGGGGACCCAAACCTAAATAATAAAGAATTCCCTCACCTTTCCTATATAAACCCACCCAAGCTCCCACTTCCTCCTCACTCAAAGCCCTTATAGTTCGTCCAACCTCTTCCCAACTATCTCTAGAATCCTCCCAAGGTGCCCCAAGCTCCCATGAAGCCCTTCACAAGCCTCTCTTTGGACTTTGGAAGCACACTTCCATGTAAGGGTTTTTTCTTCCTTTCTCATTTTTTTCAATTTTCTTTAAGTTGTATTACCCTTTTAATTTCAATTATGAATGTTGGGGTATGGTTTCTCACCTCCCTCATACATCCCTATTATTGTTTTTATGATGGGATACCCCTTCCTCTCTAATTAAATTCCTCCCATGTACTCCTGTTACTATGCTGAAATTCTGAAAGGAACTTCTCTATCCTCTTTTACATTCAAGCAATATTTTTGTATCATGAATCTAATTTCCATTAAAATTGATGGTACATGTATCTATATGACCTCCTTACTGTCCATTACATGTAAATATGATGAGGAACCCATTTCTCTCTCATAAACCATTTTTATGAATTCTTATGTCATGTCGTTATGCTGGCGAAATCGCTCCGATTTTCTAAGCCAATGCCATTATGTAGTGGATACCATGCCCATTTCTTCATCAAGGGTATCCACCTTTATAAACCTTTAATTATTGATTACAAAGTTTCATGTATGAATTACACATTCCTTTATCGTGGAATAAATGATTATGTTTTTTGAATCCATGTTTTATGATCCATGTGGCACACTTATGCATGAAATGAAATGTTTATGAAGGGTGCACCCTTATAGCACTCCAATGCATTGGGTAAAGTATAGTATCATGATACGTCATGTGAAATGAGTGTTGAATCATGATATTTCAAGTGCAATGAGGGTTTACTCATGCTTTATGTGAAATGAGGATTTACTCATGCTCCATGTGCAATGGGCTCTGGCTCATGCTAATTCCATGTTAAGTGTTGTTGCCACATTTCCATGTTATGATTATCATGCTTTATCATGCCTTTATGTTCACATTTTTCTTATGCTCTATTGATATGCCTATTGTCTAACATGTATTGTACTCCTCATGTTATTCAATGTGTAATCCCTTACTGGGCTTTATAGCTCAACCTTTTCTTATGCATGTCCTTAGGTTATCCCATGCAATGCTAAGTACGAAGGAATGTACTGGTCATGTAAAGGAAGATTTCAATAAAGATGAGGTATTTCATGTTTTAAGTTTTTATGTAATGATACTAAGCCCCAAAGACACTAAACCTCTCGATCTTCTTTGTTGTATCAAGTGATGTTTTATGTAATAAATCATGTTTAAGTTGTAATAAAAAGCAGGGTTGTCATATATTTTGTATTAGAAAAAATTGAAAAATATTGAGAAAATATTAGTTATATAGATTGAATTTTATAAAATTATCATGGGAGTTACCACCTAACCTAATGTCTCAGCTCACATTGTAAGTACTCAAAATGATTTAATAAAAAATTCAAATAATAAATTAGCAACTATTGATCATTTTATGTTTATTTTCAAAAATATAATTAATTAAAATTAACATAATTTTCACTTATTATTTATTATATTACATATCTTGATCATCTAACATCATTGAGTCCATATTTCCAAAGTAAATTTATAGCTATTTTAGTGTATATAGGCTATTATCAAGGACTAGTGGTTCTATATGCACTGAAAGTGTAGTGATGTTTATTTCATTCTGTTTCATATGTAAAATAGTTTGGTAGTTCTGTAGATAATAAGGAATTAATGAATGTTTCTCAGTAATTTAATTTAAAACATATTAAACCAAATATTATAGATTATTAAAATCCAAAAAATTAATAATTATATAATATAATATAATGAAATAATTATTTTTTTAATATATTAAAAAAATTCATAAAATCAATGATTATTTGAATTAAAAATGAAACATTATCCTTTATGTTATTTATATAAACCTATAATGGGAGAACAATGTTTTTATGATAATTTAAATGAATATCAAAACATATCAATATTAAATTTTCATAAATAAACTAGGGCAGAATTATAATATAATTTTAGTCTCTTTATATTGAAGACTTAGATATTGACATATGATATGATTTTGAAGAAAATGGATGCATCATAAGTTAGAATTTGTACATTACTCCTTGAGCACATGCTTCGATATTAAAAATATGGATTCGTTAATGGTCTTTTCATTAGACAATGTCTTTATTAACATTATTTAGATGGTTATATGATGTTTATAATATAAATAATTCCTCATTGAAAGATTTTTTCATTGAATATAAATTATTTGACAATGGGAGTATTTATTGGTGAATGAGAGGGTTTTTTTTGAATAAAATATTTATTACCAAATTATTTTTTATATAGACTAATAAATTTTTTTAATATAAAATAAATTGTATTTTATTAGAAAATATATTTTTTATTGAAATAAAAAATTTTCAATAACTTGATGCTATAATTTTTATTATTAATATAAAAGAATAATGAAAAATTGTTTTTTATTACATTAAAATATAATATTGAGTCTAAAAAAAATTATTTTATAAGAATAAAAAATATTTTATTTTTCTTAATTATATTATTTTACTTATTATCTATGTTTAACATCATGTATAATTTTAAAATAAATTAAAGAGTCATTCCGATATCATAATGCTGTAAAAAATAAAAATATATATGCAAAAACAATATGTCCATTACTCTCGAAAAATCCATATTTGTTAAGGTACAAGAAATAATTGTTATTTAATTTTTATAAATGGTTTAAAAAATAATATCCATTTCATAAAAATAATGTCACCATTTAATTATGACTTAAATTTTAATTTTATCATAATTAATATGTATTTACTAAATATTATATATATATATATAAATGAAAATAAATGTGTATTCTAATAGATAATTTGGTTGAAAAAACATAATAAAAACATTCAAGGTTATTTTAATACGTATTTTTACATATTCCACTAATGTTAAACAATATTTAGAAGAATGAATCACTTTTTATTATTATTCACATTAACTATTTAAATAGAGAACTTAATATATATCTATCACTTTTATATCTTATACATTACACATTTAGAAATTAATATAGGGTGTCTTATTGTTATATATAAAAATAAATTTTTAATGTTTTACTCACCTAGTTTTATAAAATATTTCCACATATTTATTTCTCAAAATTCATATATTATTTTTAATGTGATTTTCATATTAAATATATAATTATTAATTTATTCCCCTTCATGAATTTTTATCATGAAAAATTACATCAATTTTTTGAATCAGGAGTTAAGTTTGTTAAATAAATCCCTTTTATATTTTTTTCATTATCATTAGTATTCATTTTAACTACTTTTCACCTCTATAAAGATAAAATTGGTTTAAAAGGTATAAAATTGTGGGGTATGGCTAAAAAATATAATTCACACATTCCATTATCCTATTTTTGTAGTGTTCTTTTGACCAAATATATGATCAAGGATTTAAATAATGCATTTTGAGACATTAATTTTAATTAAGTAACCCATGCATGGGATTTATAGAAAAAAAATATTTTATTGGAATAGATAACGTTTTTTGGTAGTTGGATTTAATTATATGGTTTTAATTTTCCATTTGATTTTTTCATGATAAAAATATATCAAATCCATTATTTTATTATTATTTAAAAAAATAATTAAAATAATCTTCAAACATGATTTCATGGTGAAATTATTTTTATGATTATATTAGTTATTTTAATAAAAACTATTATTCATATATTTTGTGTAAAAATATAATATATTATTTCTTGAAAATTTTTATTTTTAGTCTTATTAAATGTAATCGAAATTAGTATTCATGGTGTAATAATTCTTTTGGAGGCCCCTTTAATTTTTT
The DNA here is from genome assembly GCA_963277665.1 of Viscum album. Lineage (NCBI taxonomy): Eukaryota > Viridiplantae > Streptophyta > Magnoliopsida > Santalales > Viscaceae > Viscum > Viscum album. The sequence continues at coordinate 1,003,379,998 of OY728135.1, forward strand.
TTCATATATTAATGTTCTCATTGTATCAATTTATGTTTTCATGATTAATGATAAATTGGGTTTAATGGGGGTATAGCAATGATAAAATTCTTAAAATATCTCTATAATTAACATAATGTCAATGGATGAGTTTTTTTGGACCATATAACATATTATATATGAATTTTTAATTATTGGCTCAACTTAAATAATAATGATATATATTTTATTTAATTATTTATGTAATCGCAACTATTCCCTTTACCTCACTTGTAAACCAGAAACTCCTATCATCCCTTATAATAAATTATCCATAATTTTATTTCAAGATATATATACTATAATACCTTACATGATAACATTACATATTTATTGTGCTTTATTTCTTATCCAAAGATTATCCTATTAATGATTGATGTGTAATCCAAAGGAGGTCTCTAAAAGTGGAGATAATATTCTTCTCTGACTCTTTTAAAGATTTTATATTCTTATGCATACTAAATAACTTTTATTCCACCCTTTAATACAGACTCCAGTATCATAAATATACTCATTTTTAATTAATATAAGGTATTTTTAAACTCAATTTACATTCATTGAGACTGATTCAATTTACACCCAATGTAATATTTTGTGTGGCGTATGAATTTAATTATAGATATATTATATAATTCATTTTATAAATAAATTAATTTTTATATCTATTTCATATTCCATTATATAATTACCTTTTTTTTAAAATGATATTAAATTCCAGAAGGTGTTCTTAACTCAATATCATTTTGTAGAGAATAATTCCATTTTCACAATTGGTTTTCTTTTGTGTTTTATATTAACTACTTTATTGATGTACTTTATCATCTACATACTAAAAATAAATATTTATACAAAACCATTTCATTTTCTCTTTTTCATGGTCCTTGTGATTCAAAATTAATTAACTGTTTTGACGATTTTCCTTTAATACCTTTAATTAATGATTTCGTTTCAAAATAATTCTACTCCGAGTACATGTTAACAATATTTATAATGAATTTTCTTATTTAAATATGAAATATTTTTAAAGGTCATATAAAACTAATTTTTAATTTTCTAAATAAAATTAAAAATTACTCTTTTAAAATTCAATCAGTTTAACTCACTAGTTTTTTAAAAAAAATATTGAAAATAATTATTTCATTCGACATATGTAGATCGAATGGAATTTACCATCATAAAGACTATTATTTTAATTTAATTTTCCAATATAATATTCTTTTTTTATTTAAATCCATTATTTCAATGCTTTATAATTTTTGTAAAATATTTCTAATGAAAAAAATATTTTTCTCTTGTTTTCAAGGATTTTTTCAATGATACTTATAATGATATTTTCAAGTGTTTTACCTACCATTTTTTGAACTTATACTTTACTCCATATAAAAATTCATGTTACCTTCCACTTTATCTGTCTAGATGGCTAATGATCATGAGGTTCAATTTTTTAGTGGTTATAACTATTGACATTCCATGTCATAGTTTTTATATATGGATATTTTTGGACTATTTTTTTATTATTATCTCAAGTCTAATATTTATTGTATTATAATTAGTATGTGATGGGAGGGGGCCCTTATATCCCCTTTATTCATCGAAAGGAATCATGAGAAAAACTAGCATCTGTATTGTTATATTCCTGCAAAATTATTTATGATGTCTTGGAATAAGTACTTGACACTATGATTATGATCTTTGCCATTATCCATTAAAATATTATAAAATAATTTATTCTTATCCAAGGGAATACTTATGATTTTTTTAAATCCCTGGAAATGTAGCCCATTTATAAAGTTAGATATATGAATTTTTTTATAATATTTACATCTAAAATATTGTTCATGCATTATTTTTTCTATGAATGATTTTATTTTATACTTTTCATTTTAGATAAAATAATAAAATAATTTATATTTTTTTAATTTCCTCATGATACCAATAAGGGAAATGTGAATGAATTTGGGTTTTTATTAAAGTAACCATTCATTTCTCACAGTAATTTTATAATGTATTCTGTGCTTTCAATTGTAATGTGTGGATATGTACATATCTAGTTCCCTAATAATTTTAAAATATCAAACTCTATCATATGTGATCTCTCATACATATTGAACATATAGTATTATAACCTATGATATAATTTTAATGGAGCTTTAGTGTTAAATTTCTTATCCAAATAGTTTATTGTGTTCCTTGGAAAATAGATTTATGAAACATAAATTTCAGAACATGTCCCTATGAAAGATTCTATAGAAAAGTCTATGTATTGGAAAATACCAAATGGGTTTGTTGTAAATTATTTATTTTGTAGTTTTACTTGAAAATGAATGCTTATTTATATAATGGAATATATATTCAATGGAGGAACATATGGACATAGGGGTAACAACTCTAAAGGGGGAATATTTTGTATTGACCTCATCATCCCTCGGGAGGGATGAGTGGGATTAAGACCACACAAATGGGTAGATTCTCCAGGTGGATATTTGTTTCCTCATTCAAATTTTCATTATAAACCATTATGTTATATTTGAAATAATTTTTATTATTTAATGGAGTCCCCAATTTCACTTTCTTAATTTATCTATGATTAATATAACATAATTCCTCAATTTCTACTTGGTATTTCCCCAAATTTGGAATTATGAAAATTGATTCATAATATTCTATGATAATAAAGTGTATTAAATTATTTATAAATTGAATATAATGGATGAAATGTAAAAAAATTGTGGGAATAGACAATAAATATACAAAAATATTTCATTAGAATAACAATATCAATGGTTTTGGTGTAGTGATGATTATCAATATAATAGAACTATTGACTGAAACTATAACTAATAAAAAATCACATATTGAATAAACATTTACTTCATAACATGATTCCCCAATGTTAAATTTTTTAATGTCACAAAAGACTCTATTTGTTAATTAATATACCTAAAAATTAATACCTGAATATTATATTATAACCCTTGAAATGATATTTTTGTATTTAATATATATTTAAATGGAGAAGGTTATTAAATAAGTTTATTGTTTAAAAGATGATATTGATCAATATTCATTAGGTATTACAAATAAAATGGAGTAGGAAGAGATAGAGAAATTTTAATGGAATCCATTCAAGTATATATTACTAAAAATATTTTCCGTATTAGAATCATGGTGATATTTAAAGGAAATTCCACAATCTAAAAAAATTAAGAGGAATGTGTGGTTGAGTATGAGAGATTCAATTCAATGTGATCCAATCATGATATGGAATTCATATATATAGTTTAATGTATGATTTATAATTTGATTTTTTTGGATTAAATGAATCCAAATAACTTCACTAGCCTTTGAATAATATTAATGATATAATTATATGGAGTAATGATCTATTATGATAAAAAATGAATTAACTAATAAATTAGGTTTCTAGGGAAATCCATAGAATAATAGGAAAAATGTGATCCAAAGGAAAATAAATGAGATGAATGCAAAAAATAAATGAATGTAAAAACTATAATATGATAATTTTGGAATAAAACCCAATGTCACATCATTGAATGTAGTTTGATTTTCTACATGAGTGTATAGAAAGCCCATAAGGTGTATGAGTTAAGTGGAGTTAATTATTCCCCTAGTATACATTATTTTAATATAAATGATACAGTTCACTATAATAAATACATAAAAAAGTATCATGGGGATTTTACTCATAAGAGGATAAGGTTGAAAGACCGTTTTTATGAAATTTATATAGATTAATTTCAAATCTCTTATATTGTGATAGCCTGTAATTTGATTCTATCCTCTATATTAGTCGACTCTCTATTTGATTCTTCATCATCACACTATTTTATATATCCAATGATTTCTAAAAAATATATTTTTATATAATAATAAGAATGTGGTGTTAAATCAATCCTCATAGTGGAAACATTATTTAATAAGAATGATTCAATTAATTTCCATTAAAACATATAGAAATCACCTATGTTCAATCCTAATTGTTATACTTATTCTTGGATTTAACAAAATCCTAATATTGTGGTTTAATTAATTTTGATTATTTAGAAATTAGATGATTAATCATAAAATAATATATATTAGACAAGTAAAATTATTTATTCATTTTTATAGGTTTTATTTTATATGTTTTTGTAATTTTATTATTACTTCTTCATAATTATGTATATTTATATGAAGTATAATCATAACAATTTCTAATCATTTTTTATTTTGATGAAATAACATTCCATTATTTTATGAGAATAATTATCTACTAACGGTTTATTTTTTAGCTTTGGGAGTGAAAAATTACTCTTAGTAATTCATTGTTATAATTAGAAGTGAAAATGGATAAAAATGGTCTATTATGAGGGAAAAATGTCAATTTCAAACTACAATAGAATCATTTAAAAAAACATTATCATAATTCCTTAGAATAAAGAAATAGAAGATGGATTAATCCATTTTTATATATAATGTATCAATTATTGATTAAGGTACGAATCTAGTATGATTTTCACTAATAGATGTCTTCTAATGATACATTTATTATTTATGGTTTAGTATGTTTTCTAATCTTAAAAAAATACCTAAAAATTCCAGATAAAAACTATTAATATTTCATGATATTATTATAATGAATTAAAATAATGAGGATGTATTTTTTTAATGATGGGGAACATAACACCACTTGATTTTCACTTCTAGTGAACAAACTCTACATTTAATAGGATGAATCACATGTATTGACAAGCTCAGACGAACCTCACAATAATATTATATTTAAATGACTATTATTACATAATCCCTTGGTTGGTGATTATAAAATGAAATAACCAAGTTATTAAATATATGTGTAAAATATTTACTTAATATAAATAATGAATTCATCAAAAAAAATTACATTCATCTATTTTTTTAATTAGGAAATGTATAAGAATATATTATTTTTTTCCATCAGAATAATTTCTTCATACAAAACAAAGGTGTTTAATGTGTAAATTATTTGAAATAAATTCTACTAATTTTATAAAATTAATTTTTTTTAATGAAGATTATTATTTAGATTATAATTTAAAAATTAACATAGGGATATGTTTTCTATTTTCTATGAAATAACTTATTTTTTCTTGAATTGTTAAATATAAAAAAAATTAAATTTATTCAAATTTATATAACTATAATGTTATAACAATTAAATGAAATATTTTCAATAATTTTTATAGACAAACTATATGTTTTAGATTTTATATAATTCATATAAAAATAAAAATTTGAAATCATGAATTAATAATTTTAATTTTAGAAGTATAAGAAACATTTCTGTCGAAATAATAATATAATTTAGTTCTTCCCACTTCGTAATTTATTTAAAACATACATTTTTTTGTATAATTTTTTTTCCAAATTATTATACTTTGATTCTACATAATTCAATTAATTCCATTGAAAATAATATTATAATTTATTTTTCTATTAAATTATTTTAATATGTAATAAAATATTTCATAAAAATGATTTCTATTGTGTCTTATGAATTAATATTGAAATTTCTATAATGAACTTATTGATAATTACTCTTGAATTTTTTTTATATTTGGATTGAAGAAACATAAAAATAGTTCATTTTATTTACATTAAATTTTAATAATATATAATATTTTAAAATATCTTCTATGATTCCATGTGTGTGTTTCCCATCTCTTAAAAATTGGTACCCCATCTCCCCCCATATTCAGTAATTTTTTCCTCCTAGCTCATCCATGATCTACCCAAATACCATACTATTTTATTTCTATATGATCATTATCATTTGGTATTCTCCATTTAAAACCCTAAAAATTATTAAGTGTCATCCAATGGAATTTTATTAGAAAAGAGGTAATCATCATTACCGAATCAATAAAAATTATTTCTTCTTATATACCACCTAATAATATTTTACACCACATAAATTAATTATTATATTATAAATAACATACCAGTATTTTATAATTATTATAGAGATTCCACTTTACGCCTATTTTTTTTCAAATGAGAAATGAATGTATCGTTGGTGCTTATATATTAAGTAATAGCTCCATATAAGATTAAGATATGAATTTCATCACTATACTTCACTGATGGTTAATATAATGGATTTATTATTTATATAAAATAATAATTAGGTAATTATTCTTCATTAATTTTAATACTATTTGAACATTCATACATTTATATTCTTTAAAAAACAATTATAGTGGTTGGGAATACTTGTGGACTACCACAACCATGAAGCGATGTGAATAATTTTTAATTTATGCTATACTTGGACTGTAATAAGTTTATATATAATTAATATATATGATATTAATGGTATAATATTGGTTCTACCATTATTCAATTACTATTTACCAGTATTTCTTCTCATCTATAGAAAAGTGTAAAGATCATTCGTCGGTATGTACAGACCACAGTCTCCAAAAAGTTGTATAATTTATTTTTTTATAACAACATTATATTAATTTTTATTAAATTTTAAATACTATATAAATATTATTCATAGAAAATTATTTATATTTTATATATAACAAACCATGATAAATATAGATGGATAATTATTACAAAAATCAAACAGAATTGTTAATTGAAATAGTTAACAGACAAAATGATATTTGTAATAAATAATTCTCAATAATTGGTTTTTGAAATATAATAATTGGATTATATATGTTATTATATTTATATGTATGGTTATATTATAAAATTGAAATAAATAAATATTTCATATAAATTAGGGTAGAGAACTAGAAAAATAATTCAATCTTAATGCAATGTAATTATAATCTTAATTTAATTTTTTTTTCACTTATTCAATTTTCCCCACAAGTTTTTTATGAGTTTACTAATCTTATTATTATTTTACTAAAATTAATTTTTAAAATTCTTTTTCAATTATTATTATTCAAAATCCTTTTGTTGCAAATTTAATAAAATTAGTAATGGAATTCTAATCTCAATTACCTTTCATTGATAATTAATCCATTTTCACTACATATTTTATTTTTTTGGTGTTTGAGAATCAATATGGATTTATTTTATAATTAAACAACTAAAATTATAGTGAATTACAATTTTGTTTCATGTTCCCATCATCAAGGTACTTTATGTTCAAAAGTTAGTTTATCCTTACTGTATTTTCATTTAAAATCCTTTTTAGAAGTTTTAATTTCAAAATCATTCTTATCTACATACACATTAACCAGATGTTTAAAGGTTGCTATTATATACTAATAGAATATTTTTGAATTTTATTTTCAGATACATTGAAATTATTTAAAAAAATTTAAAATGAATCTTTCAAAATTTTATTTATATGAATAACTGCTGAATTTTTATAATAGTGTGAAATTAATTAGATATTTTTACATGTACTACCCAAAACAATTTACCACCATCATGAATATTCGTTTATTTTAATCCTCCATTATAATTTTAAATTTTAATTTTCAATGATATCCATTTTTATAACATTTTCAAATTTCGTAGTTATAATTTTATCCCAATAAAATTCAAATTTTGTAATATTGTCATCAATTTTTATGATAGTTTTTTATGTTATTTTATTAAATATCAATTTGATTTACTGAATTGTAAAAATTACTATAGGTATACATTAATTTTACCAAAAACTCTATCAATATGGATGTCATGCGATTCTGATATTTTATTTTTGACTGTAAAAAAATATTGGGATTTTAATTATAGTTTTCAAATAAAAATATTTTTTGTTGGTTATATATTATATTGATTATTGAAACATTTCATGTGATGGATGATTTATACCTCATATATGATGGTTTGGGCCTATTATGCACTCATTATGCATTGGTAGGTATAATGAGACAAAAAACGACTCGGTGTGTTATTTATGTCATACTAATTATTTATGATGTCCTCACACAAGACATTTATTGAATGAATTTGATGTCCTAAATTATGAATTCCATAATTATTAAATCAGTTAATGTAATCCAAGTTATTATACTTATAATTATGATATCCATTGATATATTTTCCTTTTATGGTATTCTCAGTATGGTGTATTTGATTATCATTTTTCTTTGCCTTATTATACATGTGTTATTTTTTCTATGATAGAAGTGTTTTTATTATTTCCCATAATGAGTAGGTGAACTCACCCTTTATTATGTTTTTCTTTCTTCATTATTCCAAAAATGGATATATGAATGGTTTAATGGATAAAATTGACGAATTAATAATTTTATAACATGAATTTTATGATGCATTTAATTTTTTTAATTATAATGCTCGAATCATTTATGTTTTCTACTCTCTTAAGTGTAACAATCTATTCAATCCTCTTGGATTCCGACTCTTTTATCTAATTCAAGTCTAATATGAAAACTAACATCAATGGGTTACTAAAGTTATACTATTACATTTATTTTCACATAATTTATATATTGATCTAGTATGGTATATTAATACTTCATTTTTTATTTTATACTGTAAAAAAAATGATGTTTTTATTATACTATGTTATCATTTAATTATTTATGTTATTTATATAAATATTAATAGATTAATATTTTATAAATAAAAATTCATAAAGGAAACTAATTATGGGACAATATGTGTATAAAATATATATTTATAATTAACAATAATAATACATATATATATTATTTACATATATATTTTAATAGATATAACTCTTTGAAAATATAGTATGTAATAACATCCACCCACTATATCCAAATTTAAAACTATTATAAAGAAAACAGTAATGTAGGCTTCTAAAAAATAATTCCATATCAATAATTACAATTTGATTATTGGATTATATCTACAAAACCACCCATTTGATCTAATATTCAAATATAAAATTTACATGGTTGATAAAAATATCAAAGTTCGATATTCTCTTCGTTCAACTAGTATGAGTTGATTTAACTCATTTAAAACTCATCATTATAATATATCTCAAGAAAAAGAATCCTAGACCAGATATATCCTCAAATATCCAATTATTAAATTTTATTATTCACTAAAAACTCTATATATATTATCTCTAAATTATAATCATGATTCTATAAAATAAATTAAATATCCAAGAATAGTGATCACAAAAACAAATAGAACCCATTATTTAATCCCAAAACTTCCTTATCAACTATTATCATCAAATAATTATTAACATTTTACTCAAAGACATACATATTATATCGCACATAATAATCATGGTCACATCACCCAACACAAACCTAGTACTAAAATGTTGATATAGTGCATGAACAAATGAATTGTTACTAAAATTATATAAAAATCAATCTATAGTCTTATTTCAATACCCATAATAAGGGAAACTATTGATAGTTAATTAGATTTAATGGAGATACCCACCATTAGAGTGTTAAACAAATAATTTATCCCAATGAAACATTCATTAAATTTGTAAAATCCTATATTTTTTACACATAAGTATATCTGTTCAATTTCCTACTAGGCATATGACCTTTGGGAGTCACAGATTGAATTATAAAAATATATATCATATTATTCAAACAAATGGTTATTTCTAGGTACATATATCAAAATCAATCCATTCCAATTATGAAATAATTTCTTCCCATTATTTAAAAATAAATTATCTATTAGAAATAATAAAATACCATTATTTTATAAGAATATTTTTCGGAAATATGGTTATTTATCAAAATTGAATGATTGTAATTCCACACATTACTGACGTTTTATAATAATATGTTTTCTTTTGTAATAACACATTAGAAAACCTAAATTAGATATTATTTTCAACGATTTAGATGATAATAAAAATTAAAAAAACCATTCCATGCCTATTATTTTATAAACAACATCATCAATCCATTTAATACAAATTTTTTTAAACAATATGTTAAAAAAATTAATACTCAAATTGATACACAATCCATGTTTCCATATATAAATCAAGGGTTTTATCCATGATTAGAAACACATAAAAAAATTTCTATATAGAAGTTGATCACATATAGATAATTAATCACATAAAATAGGTATCCATATTTTTCAATATTTTTATTTTCACATATTATAATGTATTTGGGAAAATGAAATATACCTTTTTGGTAGTGATTAATTATTTATGAATCTTATGAAATTACATTGAAAAATAATATCTCCCATGATTGAATTTATCATTCAAAAAAAATCCAATATCATGAAAAATTAATGATTAAAATAAATCCAATATGATCTATATGACACATTTTTAGTCCTTCTGGGGTAAAAAATGAAAATCTATACATTTATAAAGTTACAGTTCCTTTTCCTGATAGAAAACATCCATTGATGACATTTTTTAAACTATACCTATATTTTTTATGAAATTTTTTCCTACTTCCCAACATATAATATATTAACCCCCCCCCCCCATCTAACTCACAAATTTCCAAAAATATACTTACTCTGATAAATTATGAAATTTTCATGCCTAATTTAACGGAATGGTAAACAAAACTTATCTCCACATAAATGTAGAGATAAATCCTCATAATAAATATAAAATTAACTAAAATTGCGTGGAAAGTATAAATTTTCAGAGATAATTACTTCAAATAAATCCATTATGGTTGTTCCTAAATATAAGTGACATATTTCTTGATTATTCAATAAAATAGACATACTTAAAATTTATATACAATAAATAAATGAATGGGGAATCCTAGAGTCTATAATATATATTTAAAGAGTCATAAGGATTTATTAAATGAAATAATGAATCATAAATGTAAATAACAAAAATACAAAACATTGAAATATAAAAATGGTAACCCCGTTTTTTAATATATATAACGTGTAATAAAAATATAAATAATATGGCCTCTGCAAAAATTACGATATTAGGTCGTTAAAAATAACAACATTTTTGATAAAATAATAATAAAAACTGGTCTATATCTCTGTAAATAAATATTCTAAAAATAAATCATGAAGACATTATATTGTACATTGAACCCAAATCAATCTATTCTTTTATGGGGAAATTATAATGATTTATTTTTATTCACCTATTCACTATGGAACATTGTGTTATTATTAAAATTGGTATACATGTAAAATTGATTCTGAAAAAAAAAACATTGAAGAGTACAACCCATCATAACAAGAATCATATCCCAGAAATGAATTTTTAATTTCATATCATTGAACATCATGGATACAATACATATTCATCTTGAAAAATCATAATAATTCTACCAATATCGGATAGGTTCTACTAAACCATAATATAAAATACACATACCAACAAGTCATAATGATTTATTAAACATAAGTATTCCGATATCATTATAATATATTTTCATGAGGTCACAAGATATTTCAAAACCCATGAAAAAATGTGTCCACCATAAGTAATTGGTTATCTTACTAGCTCTTAAATAATGAAAATTAAAAATATCATCATAAAAATGATCATATTCATAAATAAAAAATGGAAATTAAAAATTAGATATTCATTAATAATAAAGAAAAATTGAAATCAAAAAATAAATGGGTAGTAAATATGTCTGAAAGAATCAAATTAGATCGAAAATGCAATCCAATGATGAAAAATTTATCAAACAATAGTTGGGACCCAATAAAACAAAGTAAAATTTAATCCACTCATTTCCTTCCCCACTATATATGATTGATCATCTGAAATATATTCTCTAAACTAATAATTGAGAAACTATAACTTCATACCATATGTCATAAATCATCATAGTGTTTGGATCTTAATAATAGAGTGTAAAAACTTATAACTATATATTAATCCATTATATAGAATATTATAATCATCAATAAAAAATATATTTTCCCCATTTTTATGGTCTCAATATAGGTGGATATGTAGAATAATAATGTGTTTTGTATTCAATATAGTATAAAACACTCCTATAATCGAAAACATATGTATACATGTGCTTTATTAGTCACTACCCCATGTCTCCAACTTCAACTGAGAGAAAACATCATAAAATAGAAAATGTTAACTATGTAAAAATATTTATATATGTGACCTAATATGTAGCATAGTAATTATAATCAATAAAAATATTAATCTATGGAATTATCATTTTAAAAAGACATGTATCTTTTAAGTCTTATTTGAGTTCTATCATGAGATAATACTACCACACATGATAAAATTTCATGTTATCTAAAAATCATTGGAAAATGAAATTTCTCTCAAGAAAAATAAACTTTTTTCACCTGTAAAATAATTAAAGATAGAACCCACCCAAATAGCAAACATATATCTAGGTATGTACTATGGATTATGAAAACAATTGGTCTACCACCCTTGAATAATTCCATAATAATTAAATAAACCATCAGTGGGACAATCTGCCACCATTATATCTTAGGATAATTAATAGGATCTACTATAAGAATCTAAATATGAATATCACAATTTCAGACTATTCAATACTATTTGTCCGGAATTATGTTGGATTTTATATCCAAAACTCATTGAATCTATGAAACAACTCAATGAATCATGGGATAAAATTAATGAATTGAACACCTTCATAGAGGGTTTTCTTGAATATTCCATTGAATAAAAACCCATCATGAATTTCCCCTTAAATATAAACATATTCTAACAGACCAATTACCCAGTTAATGGATTTATACATAGTTTATATAATATTATACCCCAGAATAAAATAGAGAAAAAAAGTCAAAGAAACCATTGATGATGTGGGATTAAGTAACTATACAATCCTTAAAAAAATATAATCACCCAATTTTTTTAATAAAAAGAATAAAATTTCAAAATAAAACCTAATTAATTTCCTTTCTACTATAAAAAATAAATTATTTTTACTAAATCACATGAAAAATTCATTATATGATTTAATTACCAACTCTAATCCCATAAAAAATAAACATATTGATATATATTCTAATTGAAAAATCATTCATTTACATCAAACAAATTACATTATAAATTATTTATCAGAATTACATTACCATTAAAAAGTCATTAATATTTTAAATTTTTTTTCATAAACCATGTCAAAAAAAATTCACCCTCCATGATTTCCATAAAATTTTTTGTTAACACCTGTTCAACCATGGCCCTAAAATTTATAAATTTATAAATTTTATATAGTCATTGTCTATTACTATGTCGACATGATTTTGATCAACTTACAGTGTGATGAAATATCATAAATCAGTCCATATATATTACTAATAAATTATATGAACATATTGTATAAAAATTCTATCAAAAAAATAATGAAATCACTTTTCTCAAGGGATAAATTCAACCTACATCATTTTCTAGTCAACTACATCACCCTATGGTCACCCATGTCACCATGGACTCTAATGTGTGTTGAGTTAATAAGGTTACCTTATGAATTTTACATTCCTTCTTTCTTTGAAAATCATAAACACTATATCCTAAAGAAAATTTCTTTTCCCCTATATTATATATTCATAAGGAAAATTTTCCTTTCCCAAAAAAATTTACCCTTACAATGTTTTAATTATTCATTATATAATCTAACTATTTTTATTTTTAAGTATAAAATTAGACTTCATATCTAAAACCTCATAATCTTAAAAAAATTTATATATAGAGAATTCTGTTTTCAGGATCCAAATTCAAGTTCAGAATTCTCTAAATTCGGAGTCCGAACAATCTGAGTTCAGACTCTGAATTCCTTGAATTCAGACTGAAAACACTCTGATTTCAGACTCTGAATTCTCTAAATTTAGACTATGAACTTTTTGAGTTCAGACTACAAATTCTCTGAATTCAGACTCCGAACATTTTATGTTCAGACTCTGAATTTTCTGAATTCAGTCTTCCATATTTCTGAGTTCAGAATCCGGGTACTTATGAATTCAGACTCTGAAATTCTATATAATTCAGGTTCTACATTCTTTTTTACATAGAATATGAATATGCATGTATTATAGTCACCTAATGGTTTTTTGGTTAGACTCCAAACTTTTATTTTTTCCTTACACTCCAAAAAGATTAATTTTTCTATGAAACTATATTTTTCCATCTTTTTTCTGAGTTATAAAATGTTGTCATTCATTCTATTTCAAACCAAACATTGTTTGAGTGACAAAAGTACAGGTCCCTCCAAAATTCAATGAAAAATATGACCATTCGAGGAGGGAGTTGACTGTTGACGATGTGCCTATAATAGGATCTCATTTGCAATATCTCCCAACTTCTGATGAATGTGTTGATCGATGTATATATTACATGCTGCTGAAGTGATTTCTAGAGGCAGAGACTTTCATGCTTTGTGTGTACTGAACATCTTGTTCAAAATTGATTCGTGTGACTCTGAATGTTGCTGAGTACATTTGAGGGCTTCCAAGTATATGAAGATAGAGGTGCTGACTACGTAGAATTTACAGGCCTTGCAGGGATAACAAGATAGAATTTGATATTCGTATCAAGGGCTTACCCTTGTGTGGGTAAAAAGACTTTCATGAAAGTATAAATCAAGGGAAATTTATCCAAGGTTGTTGGATACCCTACTATTTGGGTTAAAATATTTCTTACTTGTTACTTGTATTGTTTCAGGTTTGTTTTTCCACTACATTTTGGTTATTAAGGAAAGTATAATTATCTAGTATTTTCTTAAACTTGTAGTTTTATTAGTAATATTCTATACACTTTAAGGAAAAATCTTTGTTCATGTAAACATTTTTAATGTTTCATTTCCAAAACCAAATTTACGGAATCAAGCATGTATGTATAACTAAGAGGTCTAGTGAATTTACCTTGTTTAACTTTCTTAAACATTACCATATTTAAATGTTCTAGAGAAATTTTTTAAAGTATACAATTCACCCCCTCCCTCTTGTATATTGAGTATCTACATCATTATTTCAATCCTACAATTGGTATCAAATATGGTCTCTGAAATACTTATATTCACATATAAGTTTTCTTGCTCAATTGTTTCATTGTTCTATATTTTCATAGATTAGGATATTTTTAACCTTTATTACAAACTTTTATTACTAAAAAGATTGTGTGGAAATATATTTTATCTTAGATTCCCGGAATGAATGATGGTTTGATTGACATTCTTAATACTACTATACTATCTATTTTTTATGAGAATGATTACAAATATTAGAGAGATCGTATAAAGACTTTTGTTATTGAAACTGGGGTGGACAGCTTTGCTATGCTGACTATAGATTACTAGATTCTTGATAAAGAATTCATAAATTTTACTAATCAAGATAAGTCTGAATATCAACTAAATTACAAGGTACATAATACTTTGTTATGTTCCATGACCAGGACTGTATATTTCCAGATTTCTTCTTATGAAGCTGCAAATTGTATTTTGAAGAAGCTTGAAATAACTCATTTTGGAACTTCCAATGTTATTGAAACTAGAAGAGCTAAGCTTAGAGCTGAGTACCGTTGTTTTTTATTTCCTTAAGGATAACCTATATGTAAGGTAAAATGGAGATTTATGAATATTATCAACAACCTACAATCCATGAGAAAAAAAGAATTAGATGATGATGCACTAGTAGACAAGATTATAGACACCATGCCTAATGAGTGGGAATCCAAGACGCCAACTATAGATGAGAATAGGAAAGTCTCGCATATCACTCATGATGAGATTTTTGGA
Organism: Viscum album; assembly: GCA_963277665.1. NCBI lineage: Eukaryota > Viridiplantae > Streptophyta > Magnoliopsida > Santalales > Viscaceae > Viscum > Viscum album. The sequence goes on from OY728135.1 coordinate 1,003,395,702, forward strand.
ACTCTTCTTAAAAATGATACTAGAATTAAGAGAGATGATTATAATGTTTATAAGAAGAATGGGAATGGAATAATATCTTTTTCAACCCCCGCAAATCATATGAAAGACAAGACTCCTGGGAGAGTTACAAGATCCAAGTCTAAGAAGGATACTGTTTTGTCTGAATCAAGTGAAAGTGAACATTCTAAGAATGAACAAGCTAATATTACTTGTATGATTAACATGATATTTGGGAAGAAAGACTTTCATTATAAATACCATAAGAAAGAAATAAAAGACAATAATGACTCTGAAGTCACTTGTTTTGAATGCAAAAGAGCTAGACATATAAGGCTAGACTGTCCTATGCTTAAGAGAAAAGATAGAAAGGAAAAGAATTATGGAAGGAATAGAAATAAGTACTACATATTTAATATTAATAAATTATTGAAAACTAATGACACTTGGAGTTCCAGCGGTGGAGACTCTTCTGAAGAATCATCAGATTACGAAACTTCTGGTAAGAAGAATCTTGGTTTACTTGCCAAGATACCTTTTGAAAATCATTATTTAATGGAAAATTTAGATAATGATGAATCCATTAGCAACACATCATTGAATTATAATTATTGTGATAGTATATACTACGAATCCACAGTTAAATAATCTTCTTCTGATGAAGATAATACTTTTCCTACCAAGGAAGAAGTTTCTAGGTTTTCTAAGTTCCATGAGAATGAAAATTCTAAAGTCAAGAAAGTGTTTGATAATGAAAATTCTATAATTTCTATTCTTTATAAGGAAATATCAGATCCTTCAGAAGATCTTGATAATAAATCCCTTGATTTTAAAAGTATTTCAAAAAAACCCTAAAGAAGTAAATTCTGAGAATAATAAACATTCTAAGGATCTAGAAAACACAATTTCAATGAAAATTTTTTGAGCCTAAATCTAGTGCTAAAATTCATGTTTTTATAGATAATAACATAGTTATTAGACATATGTTAGAAATATTTTCCTTAAGGAACTATTTTTCAAACTTTACCTTAGGTAATGAAAATTTTGATAAAATGAATTCCCAAATTTAGCCTCTAATGAATAATTGTGGATTTGGATATACATGTTTAAAACAAATTTTTAGTAACAATTATTTTTTTTTGTCAAAGTGCTCCACTCTGAACTAAGTGTCAGTGTGATGGGCATTGAGAAAAAAAATTGTTCCTTGAACAAAAACTCACTCTTTTGGTTTTCATAAAGCTTATTTTTCAAAGAAAATTTGGATTCCTAAAATTTTGCTTTTTGATATTTCAGGATCCAAGAATGTTTGGGTTCTAAAAGTCTAACTCTCTTATTTTCAAGAAATTAATGACAGTACCAACAACAATACATGGTACATGGATAGTGTATGTTCTCAGCATTTGACTGGTAACAAAAACATCTTTTAAAATATTATCAAGATGAAAAGAGGAAAAGTAACTTTCAGAGATAATGCTAAGGGATAAATTATTGGTTTAGGTAACATTGTTATCCTTGGAAAAAGATTGATTTCAAATGTTTTATTTCTTAAGGGTCTTATGTACAACCTCATTATCATAAGACAATTATGTGATGAAGTTTACCTTGTGAATTTTAGGATTGACAAGTGCTAGGTACACAATTCCAAGGACAACTTTATTCTTTCTGCTAATAGGAAAGAGAATGTATACACACAGAACATTGAAGTCCTTAGAAACCAAGACATACTTTTCCTTAGTTCAATGGAAGATCATTCTTAGTTGTGGCATAAAAGGTTAGGAAATTGTAACCTTAAGATCATATGCAGACTCTTTAGGAAAAGACTAGTTAAGGATAAACCAGAACATAGATTTGATTCTTAAAAAGAATGTGATCCTTTTCAATATGGAAAGAATCATAAATAATGTTTTAAATTAGTCAATGAATTCAAAACTACTGATGCATTATAGTTTGTGCATATGGATTTTTTTGTTCTAACATAAACTGGTTGCATTGGAGGCAAATACTATGTATTTGTCTTAGTTGATGATTACACTATGTTTACATGGGTATATTTTCTAGCAAAGAAATCTAAAGATTTTTCTTATTTCAAATGATTTAGGTCACAAGTTAAAAATGAGAAAAACCTTGCTTTGATAACTATTCATATTGATCATGGAGGTGAATTTCAAAATTATGATTTTGAATCTTTTTATAGTAGAAAAGGCATTCTTCATAACTTCTCAGCACCAAAAACACCCCAACAAAATGGTGTTGTTGAAAGAAGAAATAGAATACTTCAAGAGATAACAAGAACCATGTTGAGTGAAAATTCGGTAGCCAAGCATTCTTGGGCTGAAGCTTTAATTACTTTATTCTATATTATAAATTGTGTTTTGATTAGACCTTTTCTAAAAAAACCATTATGAGTTATGGAATGGTAGAAAACCTAGACTTTCATACTTCAAGGATTTTGGTTATAAGGTGTTCATTCTGAATACTAAAGATATTTTACAAAAATTCAAACCAAAATCTAAGGATGGAATTTTATTAGTCTACTCCAAAAATTCTAAGGCTTATTGAGTTTTCAACAAAAATAATTACACTATTGAAGACAAATAGTACTTGTCAAATTTTATGAAACTGATCCTTTTGTTTTTAAACAACCTCAACCCACATCTTTGGATGTGTTTCCAAAAACTAATTATCAACCTTTTTTAGAAGATCCTTATGATAAGTAAAATGTTCAAGAAGGTATTTCTGAAACATTTACACCAAAACATTTCCTTCCATATGTTTATGAACATGTTTTTCAAAACCCAAATCAGTTGTTTCTTATAAATCATCTCAGTGATAGTATCATTGGTGATGTAAATCAACCTGTAAGGACTACAAGTTTTTTAAAAAATGGAGTAGAAAATCTATCATTCCATTCCCAGTTAGAACAAAAAAGTACCGATGAATCTTTAGGTGATTATGATTGGATAAAATCTATAGATGATAATTTAAATGAATTCGAAAGGAATACAGTCTAGACCATGGTTGAAATACCTAATGAAACTTCTGCTATTGGAGTTAAATGTGTCTTCAGAAATAAATTGTGATGAAAATGGAATCATAGTGAGAAATAAATCAAGATTGGTTGCTAAAGGATACAATCAAAAATATGGAATAGACTACGAAGCATCCTATGATCTAGTAGCTAGACTTGAATTTATTCATATTATACATTCCTTTTCTACATTTTTTAATTTCAAACATTTCTAAATGGATGTTAAATGTTCTTTCCTTAATGGTTTTGTTCAAGATGAAGTTTTTGTTGAACAACATCCTGGTTTGGAAGATTCAAAAAATTGTGAACATGTTTACAAACTTACCAGATCGTGGAATAGACTTAAAAAATCCCCTCAAGCTTGGTATGATAGACTTACAAGATTTGTGTTTTCAGCATAATTATGTTAAGGGAAATGCTAATCCAACCCTTTTTATAATGAAAGATAATAAAAATGTTTTTATTGTTAAAATTTATGTTGATGACATTATATTTGGTTCAACTCAGCAATATTTAACCGATTCCTTTGCGGATATAATGAAATATGAGTTCGAAATGAGTATGATGGGTGAGTTAACATTTTTTCTTGGTTTTGAAATTCCTCAAAAACCCGAATGAATCTATATATCCCAACATAAGTATATTAAAGATCTCATTAAAAATAATGGATATGACAACATTAAGAGTATAATTACTCCCATTGGTACCTCAAATTCACTTGATCTAGATGAAGCTTGGAAACCAATTGTTCAAACATTTTTCAGAGGTATGATAGGAAGTCTACTTTACTTGACAACTTTTCATCCAAACATAATGTTTTCAGTATGCTTACGTGCATGATATCAATCCAATCCTAAGAAATAACATTTTAATGCAGTGAAAAGGATTTTTCACTACATAAAGGGAACCATGGATCTATTACTCTTTTAAAATTCTAGAAATGATTTTGTTTTTAAAATATTTTTGTATGATGAAATTGGTGGATGTATAATGGATAGAATGAGTACATTAAAAACTTGTCGTTTCTTAGGAGATTCATTAGTTTATTGGTCATGCAAAAAATCAGCACTCAGTAGCACTTTCCACTACTAAAGCTGAATATATACGAGATGGAAGTTGTTGTGCTCAAGTGTTTTGGATGTAACACACACTCACAGATTATGGCATGATTTTTACCAAAACAAAAATTTTGTGTGATAATATTAGTGCCATTTACCTATGTAAAAACAATACATATAACTATCGTTCAAAACACATAGATATTAGGGATCACTTTCTTAGGGATCACACACAAAAAAGAGATATCATATTTCAATTTATTGGAATAGATAAATCAATTTGCTGATATTTTCACAAAATTTTTACCCTCTGATAGATTCGAATACATTAAATAGAAGATATAAATGATAACAATAATGTAATATCCCAGGTTAAATTCTTGTTGAAACCTATATCCATACAGTAACAAACTCTATTTCATAGGGGGGGTACATTTTCTTGTTAGTTGGTTCAAAATTTTTCATAATGAAGATTTTTGTAGACAGAAATATTTCGTAATGAATTTTTTTTTGTAGTTCAATTTTTTTGTAATGATGATTTTTGTAGTTCAAAATTTACAATAAAGAATATTTTTTTATTTTAAATTTTTTGTAATGGAAATTCTGCGTAGTTTTTTTTGTAATAAAAATTTTCCAACTTAGATTTTTCATAATAAAATATTCGTAGTTTAAAAATTGTTCGTAGTCAATGTTTTTGTAATCAAAATTTTGGAATCTAAAGTTCTTCAAGAAAAATTTTCCTCCTTATAAGTAATCTTCCTAGCAATCTAAAAGGTATATTTCCTTTCTTAAATTTTCATAATCATCTTTTACTTTTTGGTTTTTTCATCTGTTTTTAATATTTTATTATTCTATTTTCCTTGAATCTGAATGTTTTCCTTAAAAAACCTTAAATGATTGGAATCTATCAAAGTTCTTCCACAGTATATTTTTAGCTCTTAGATCTGATCAAATGTTTTTTCAATTGTTGGATTGAGTATGGAAGCTGAACTGTCACCTCAAATGCCTATATAAAGGACTCTTGTTGGTTGTCCCACATCGAAACTCAAGCATTCACATGATAATGCTCTTCCCCTCCAATATAAGCCCATTTTGAACTTCTAATATCTTCTTTACCTCTGAATTTCTATTGAATCTTTATCTCAAAAAGAAAATTCATATATAAAAGAATTCTCTGAATGACAGGTTTACAGAGAAAGGTTGGTTCATCCGAATTTCTTCACTATGTATGATTCCATTATCTATAAGAATATAAATCTGAATGGGTGGGAGAGTCTTTCCATATCAAAACCAAAAGCATTGGATCTGGTGTATCATGAGTTTCTGATTGAATACTAAGAGACAGTAACTTTCTTCAAGGAAGAAGGCAGGAGAATGTTTTTTTTTCAAGTGTTGTGGGAAGAAATATTCTCTTTCATATACCAAGGATTCTTGTTTGATTGTAATTCCTTATGAAGGAGAAGCAGAGTTCTGCTCATATAAGCTACCTGATGGTCAAGGACGTTTTATTAAAGAAATAGCCATGTATTGTCTTGGTCTTTTAGAGGTAAAAACTCTGAAGATTCTTCAACTCTCTACTAATTTTTAGATTCTTGAATTGTGGGTTCAAGGATTCATCATTCAGAGAAAAGGTGATAAGGATACATTAAAGATTATTGATATCTACATTCTGGATTTTATGGTAAACATTAAAAAGGTAAACATGTATAGGAATATCTTGGTTGTGATTGAGAACATAAAGAATGGAAATTTGAAGGCTCAATTTATTATGTATCCAGCCATTCTATCAAAGATAATTGTTTAGTGTTTATAATCTTTCAAAATTCATTGCAAATATAAATCAAGAAATTGAAAATTCATTTTGCTGAGTGGCGAAACCTTGAGAATGATGAATGTTGGTGTTTCTAAAGAATCTGAAGAACTATATGATTTACCTAAACAGGACTTTGACATTCTTTCAAAGAAACAAGAGGTGGTTGAAACCACTAAAAAGGGTGGAGGAAGAGGAAGGTAAAATAAGTATAAGAGAAGCAAAAAAACCCCAATAGAAAAGGAAACTCAATCTGCACCACCAGATCCAAAGAAACAAAAATCCTATCCTGATGAGGTTGGGGCTAAGTGGAGGGATGATAAGAAAAATCATAGAGAATGGGAGCCTAAGATTTTCTTGGACCCTAATGAGGCAAAATCTTTGAAGGAAATGGAAGTAGAAGAGCTTGGGAAGCAAGAGAAAGGGAAGAAGAAGAAGAAAAGGTTGTTTGAGGGAGAGATAGTCCAATCACTTCTGAAGGCTACTCAAAAATAATTTGAGAATATTCATGTACCAGAATCCTTTATGAAAAAATCATTATCAAAGACTCCGGGTATGTAATTGGTGTCTCTGGAAATATTACAAGAAAAAAAGTACAAGGAGAATAAGAAGAAGGCAGTGGTGATACTAAAGACCTAATAATGAAAGTTGAAATTTTTCATAAGAAGGAATGTCCTTCTGAAAATTGTCATTTCTAGCCTCTATAGACGAGTCTTCAAAACATCTTACCCTAGGGAAATATGAGAAAAGTTGAGAAGATGATAAAAAAGTGTCTAAATAAGAAATCTACAACCATGATTTCATTCTACCTGAGGATGTTAAGTCATGATCTGAGATTGAAGAGGAATATGAAGATAAAATTGTGAAACTACCTGATAGTGAACACGAATCACACAATCAAGAAGAAGTGATTCCAAAATATGATAAGGGAAAATAGGTGGTTGTTGATACACTTATCAAATAAGTGGTGAAGAAGAATCAAGTGGGTGAATTATTAGAGAGGAAAACTATCGATATAGAAATATAATCATCCCTAAAAAACTCTAATTCAGAATCGTCCACTCTTGGACATGATTTTGTTGTACAATTATTGAAAAATATTGTTGGAACAATCCCTATATTTCCAAACATAGACTACAGATTCCATATGCTTCAGAACACCTTAAATAAAAATCAGAGTCAATATCCATGGTGATGGATAGGTGCATCAAACTTGAGTCTGATTTCAAAACCTTTTTCATAAACTATGAAGCCCACAAAAGATCTTGCAAGAAGATGACTAGATGTTCAAAGAAGACAATAGAAGACATGAGATGTCTTGATGAGTTTCAAGATGATGTCAATGATTAATTTGAAACTGAAGATGGTATGTTCAAAGATCTCACCACGTCTTTTGATGAAAAGCTATCTCTTGAAGCAAATACTCGGAAGCAAGAAGTGAATGATCTGAATGGGAAGCTGTATTCAGTTTCTCAGAATTGGAAGAGAGAAAGGCATATTATTATCAAACTTGAGGAAAAATTTTCTAAGCAAGAAGAAGTTCTAAATGGTCAGGAAGAATCAGTTAAGGCTCAGGAAGAAACAATCAAATCTTTAGAGAAGAAACTAGAAGATCAGGATCATCATCACAAATGTACAGAGGAGGATCACAAGGAACTCAAGAAGCTCAAAACCATAAAGAAGAAGTTGATGTAGAAGGAGAATGAATGATAATCTAGTTAAATTCTTATCTTTTGTTGTATTTATTTATTGTATATATTTTCCAATCCTAATAAAATTTTTGGTTGCTCTTCATATATTTTGTTGTCTAGTACTAATAATTTATGTACCGTATTTCCTTTTCCATTCCAGGTATTTCTTTTTGACAATCACAAAGGGGGAGAAAGGAATGATGAAAATGAATACAATGTAAAAGGGGGAATTTCCCTAAGGGGGAGTTCATCTATGGGGGTTCTTATCCAAGAATATTTTCGTATGCATTAAAATGCTATGTATCAATATGGAAATCAAGAATATGATCCTTAGTGTTTGTAAAGCCTAAGGGGGAGTTTTTCATATTCCACTTTTCCCATGTGTTAAATAAGATATGTTTTATAGTCAAAGTCTAGAAAAATATTTTCTATGTCCTTATATTATTTTTCATAAGGATTTTTGTGCTTTCCGAAAAGGGGGAGATTTTTAAGTCAATAAGGTTTCCTTATGACATTTCTATTCCTTCTTGTTTTGAAAATCAGAAACACTCTTTCTTAAGTCAATTGTATTTTCCCCTATATTTTATATTCATAAGGAAAATTTTCATTCCCCAAGGAAATTTATACTTACCTTGTTTTCATTGTTCATATTAGAATCTATCTTTTTTTATTTCAAAGTATAAAATTTGGTTTCATATCTAAAACCTTTGATTCTTATAAATACTTACATATAGAGAATTCTGTTTTCAGGATCCGAATTCAGGTTCTAAATTCATTGAATTCAGACTCCAAACATTCTGAGTTCAGAATCTGAATTCTATGAATCCAGACTCTGAAAAATCTGAGTTCAGACTCCGAATTCTTTGAATTCAGACTCAAAACGTTCCGAGTTCTGACTCTCAATTCTCTGAATTGAGACTCTGAACATTCTGAGTTCAGACTCCGAATTCTCCGAATTCAGACTCCGAACATTCTGAGTTCAGACTCCAAATTATTGTGAATTCAGACTCCAAATTGCGTTGAAATTTAGACTCCAAAATTATATAGAATTTATGTTCTAAATTCTTTTGAAGATAGAACCTGAATATTCATGTATTATAGACATATATTCGTTTTTCGATAGTCAATGAAATTTTATTTTCCCTTACACTCTGAAAAGATTATTTTGGCTTAGAAACCATATTTTTCCAACTCTTGTTTGAGTTATAAAACGACGTCGTGCATTCTGTTTCTAACCAACCATTGTTTGAGTGACATATGTATACGTCCCTTCGAAATTAAAGGAAAAATATGATGGTTGGAGGAGGGAGCTGACCGTTGAATATGTTCTTATAAATAGTAGCACATTTTAAAGAGCTCACAACTTTCGATGAATATGTTGATCAATCTAGAGATTACATACTAATGAAGTGACTTCTGGAGATTGAGACATACATTAATTGTGCATACTGAACATCTTATTTAGAATTTATTTCTGTGACTCCAAATGTTGTTGAGTAAATTTGAGGACTTCTGGTAATATGAAGATAGTGGTGAAACTACCATGAAGTTTCAGGGCCTGCAGGGATAGCAAGACAGAATCCGATATTTGTATCGAGGGATTACCCTATTGTGGGTAAGACATACTTTCTTGAAATTATAAATCAATGGACGTTTATCCAAAGTAGATGGATACCCTACTCTTGGGGATAAAAGATTTCTTACATGTTACTTGTATTGTTTCAAGCTTGTTTTCCACTACATTTTGATTGTTAAGGAATATATAACTATCTTATACTATTTTATATATGTACTTCGATTAGTAAGATACTATATGCTTTAAGGTAGAATCTTTGATCTTGTAATCTTTTGTTATATTAAATTTTCGGAACTACATTTCTAGAATCAAGTATGTTTGTAGAACTAAGATTTTTAGATAATTTACCTTGTTTAACTTTGTTAAACATTACCATCTTTAACATTTCCAATGGAATTTTTTAAAGTATACAATTCAAACCCACCCCCTCTTGTATATTGAGCATTTATATCATTATTTCAATCCTACAATGAGAACCTTTATTATTCATAAATTAATTTAATTAACTCTTAAATATGTTATTTCAAATTCACATACTGGATTAATCATGATATAACACATATGTGGTTGTGATGATGTCAAAACCTTAAATAAGGTAATATAATCAACCCATGACATACATATGAGCCTATAATGAATAAATTTTAAATTATAAAACAGTATTAATGAAATGTTTCTTTTTGTCAATGTATTCCTATATTTTTATTTAAATAAATCAAAAACAATAAATTATTATATATAATGCATCATGTCTAAAGACCTCGAATATATTAATGGATATTTAATATTTAATTATATACTATTGTCTCATTTGGGTTATATATTATAATATAAAACTGATTCACCACAAAATAAAAATTAATAAAATATTAATATTTTATAGTAGATATTATATTATGTTATTAAAAGTATCCTTAAAATTAAAATTGATACAATGTGACTGTAAGTAAAAGAAAATAAAATTATAAGAATATGGAAGAATTGATTAAGTTGGTCACATAAAATAACTGTAGTCCTTATTTTTTTCCAAAAGATGAAATAGGTAATTAATCATTTGACATCATAGTATGATACTAAATGTATAACATCCAGTGTTATTGGATTGAAGGATTAATTTTTTCAGTTGAATGGATTTATAGAAATTTGAATACAAAAATAATAATTTCTAAGGTTTCTTAATCATTTAAAATAAGAATGATGATGTTACCTAGTTAATGATAATAATAAATCATCTTTATTAATTTTTTATTTTAATGGTAATATTTTTTGGTTCCATATTTACTATAATAAATTTATGTAAAATTTTTAACAAATTTTTTTATTATAACTGAATTGTTTTCCTTGAATTATATGGTTAAATGTTAAATTTAATAATTTTATTAATTTTATTTAATTAAATATAAGAAACCTTTTATATCATCAAATCAAATTTATATTCGCCTAAATTGTAGTGATTTTTATGAAATACTTAATTTTTGGTGAATAATGAATAGTACTGATTTAAAATAAATATTTTCATTTCATGTATTAAAAATTAAATTTCTTTCAATTAGATTGGTTTTAAAATAAAATGAGGAATATTTTTCTAAAAATACATCATTCAATTCCCTATGAATGAATAATATACTGTATTTTTTTGTACATTAAATCTTTACAATTATGAACTCATTTCTCTAGAAGACTGTTTTTTAGCATTTTCATTCCAATATTAAAATTAATTTCTAAGAACTATAATTATGTTATTAGTAAAAATGGATTTATTTTTTTGATTTAATAGGTTCAAATTTAGTAAAAAAAATTCATTATAAAATGTAATGAGAACATCTTGATATCACCATGGTAATTTTTAATACATGATAACTACAGTTACAACTTTGTGATAAGGACAAAAATAATTTATCTTAAATAATATTGGTTGGGAGGATTCCGAACCATGTCTACTTATCGTATAAATTAAATTTATTTATGGAATCATGATCATAAATAATAAATTTTTAATATTTATATTTTAATGAAATTTACTATTGTTTCACTCTATTCCCTTATTAGAGGAAACCTAATCTCTTCGCTTACTTAAAAATGTAGAGCACATAAGATAAACATTTACTAAACTAGGTATTTTCTGAACATCCTTATCTATATCCTAAAAGTCATGATTAATATGAAATAAAATCGAATAAATTGTAATTTATAAGATAATAGAGGTATTTTAATTATGAGGTACAACACTTAAATAAGTCATTTTATTATTATTTATTCTTATAAATTCTTAAAACTATCATAATGTTTTTGATTTAATCATATGAATATCTCCAATATACATAAATTTTATTTTTCATAGTAAAACCATTTCTCTCTATTTCTATCTAATCAATAAAGAAAACATCACTTGTGTTTACAGGTGGACTACCACCTCTACAAAGAGATGTGAGTGGGTCTTTGAAAACTGCCTCACATGGATGGTTAGAAGGATGGTATTAATTAAAACAAATATCCTTATATAAAAATATATAAATTTAAACCATCTACTATTTTATTTTCATTACATATTTTTATAAAAGTGGAAATTTCACTCAATGGTATATACAGATTACTACACCCATGATATGAAATATTTCTTTTTTTCTATTATCCTTTCATGGATTATTAAAAAATCCTAATTACCATATTTATATTAAAATTATATAATTATTAATATTATTTAGGTAATTTAACTATACACTCAATTACTATAGTCAATGATGAAATGTAATTGTCATGTTATAAACCAAACGACCCAAAAACATCCAACATGATTTTAAATGTATTAGTTACTAAATAAAACATTGTAACAAATGAAATAAATAAGATTTAATTAATGTATTTTTTTATTATTTATGTAAAAATGATTATAATTTAATTATTTTATATTTAGATATTTTAAAAGCTATATAGGACTTAAGGTAACATATGCTTCATTAAAAATTAGTTTTAAGGTTTTAATTCCGTCTCTTTTTATTCTATATCAATTTTAATTTAAATGATTCAATAAAATTATTATTTATTCTTAAATTTTTGATAAATTACATTTTAAACATTATTTTTTACTATTCGTAATGTTTTAAAATTTATTCTTTTTACATTTTTCATTTGCTATATTTTTTTATTTTTAAAAAATTATATTCAAAAATATATATGTCTTCAATGTATTTAACAACATTACTAGTGATTATTCATTATAAATTGTCCTATAAATGTACACATGGGTTTTAAAAGTAGGTCATATTCCAGCTCATATATGAATTTTTCGATTTAATGTGTTTTCAAAATAATGATATATTTTTCAGTTATTTTATGTAAAAATGGGATGCTCTTTTTTCTAGTGGAATTAAGTTAGTTTTTCATGGATTTTTTTGATGAATAATATCATCACTCGATTTGTTTTTTTAGTAAAAAGTAAATGGTTATTATAGATAATGACGTGTGAGATAAATATTTCCCATAATGTAAGATGATCCTGATATAAATCAACGGAATTAAGAATGTGGAATCCTTACTATTAAGCTCATATTTATAGGATGTTAATATAACATGTCACTATAGTTGTTACCATATAAATTATAAGAAAGTTTTGGAGGTTATGTTAATGTAAAGTAGGAATTCAATAGATTCAAATTTATTATTCTATCATAATGTGATATCATTTAAATATTTACATTTTTCATTATCTAATACAAACATTTTCATGAATACCTTACATAGAGGATACAATATACTTGTAGTTTCAAGGAATTATGTAGATAATAACCAACACAATTATAAAACTAAAATGATTAGATATTTTTTTTACTATTAATTATGATGAAATAGGCTATTAACAATTTCATCAGTGAAGGTTTGTGAGTGAATTCTTTATAGGAGAACATGTCCATAGTGTTACATTTCATAAAAACAATGATCTCCAGAAATCATTGGATAATCAAACATAGTGAGAAATGATTGATGGAATAAATAATTAGTCGATATATTAAATATTATTAAATATGAAAAACAATAAAATAAAAATATTTTTTTATCATTTTGAACATGAAGTTGATCAATGGTGTTTTCTAATTAAGATTACTATGAAAAATCCTGAGATATTTTCCAAGTAGTGGATGGAAATTAATTATATTTTTCATTATATCAATGTTTCTAATTTTAATAAATGTGTAATGGAATGATAATTAATTGAGTCAAAATAAATGGGATATGTTTTATTTTTATCTTATATATGAAAAATTACAATATTAGATAAATATGTATCAAATTTATTTATTGAAAACTATTAAAAAATAAATAAATTTTACATAGCTATAAATCTATTTTTTGGAAATGGGATGACCTCTCATGAATTTAACAATTGTAAATACATCATTTTATGTGATTTTAATGATGATTTTTAGTTTATTAACACAATCATGACTTTTAAAAATATGATTATGGAGTCTTTTAGGTGGAAATAAACTGAGAATCGTTCACATATAAAATTTAGAGTTAATACCCCAACACACTTTTTAATGATGTACTAATAATTTTAATGAATGTTTAATAGGATTGGTAATGTATTTTCAATATTATAATCCATTTCATCATTCTCATGGCGACATAGAAGTGGATTTAGATCAAAATTGTAATGTGAAAATATATTATAATCCAATAGTGAGATGATTTAATTAAAATGATTTGGTTTGTTATGTTAACAAATTTATGATATATGATGCTCAGGGTGATAATCATAATAATATGTTGCTGAATGTTTTTGGAAAATACTTTTTCTAATTATATTTCAAATACTGGACTCCCAAAAAATGTTTTCTGAGGTCCATTATCTGATTATTCAGAATATTCCCATGTCTTGTTTTATTTTAGAACCAAAAATTATTTTCTATATGGGAAATTTTTGTGCTTAATAGAAATACCATAAAAGATAAAGGATGACATAATTTTCTGAAAGAAAACTAATGGGTAGAATAAAGGAAATGAGAATTTACAGAAATTATAATGATATCCTCTCTGTAGTGGGTTTTCCTATAAAAAGTTTCCATTTTCACAGATTATTAAATGATATTATCCATGTTATGACTTGAAATTCTATATTTAATGCAAAAATAGATTCCACATCATTGATTTTTTTATAATGATTATTTGATTTTATATTATAGTGAATTTATAGAAATGGTAATATACCATGATCTTCTGAAAAAGTAAGGAAAATAATTTTATTTATTTCATATTATTGAAATAAGTAACTAATAAAATTAGTGATGTTTTGACACTAAGTAGATGTGTGTGTTTATATCATGATGATTTTCCTAGTACCATTCTTATCTAGTGGTCAAATTTAATACTGTAATCATTCATAATTATAGGATAAATTCAAAACACCCATATCCAATAGATTAGAATGTATTTTGGAATTGAGAAAATATGTTTTTTGAGTATATGGAAAAGGATTTATTCCCATATATCACATAAAAATTAGATTCCTCATCCTTGTATGTTACAAATAATGGGTTTTGATGACACATTTCATTGAATTTAGAGAACTAAATTATTACACCATTAATAAATATTATGCATCACCTCATATCAAATACTTTTTCGACTAGATCTTGGGTGATCATTTATTTATGAATATTTAACTCAATAATTGGTATAACAAGTTGAATGTAACACTGGAAGAAATTATAATGACAGATATGTGTACAAGGTATAAATTTTATTTTGATTTTTTCTAATCCCTTTCATGATTAAAAATGCACCCATATTATTTATATAACATATGAATTTATTTACCATAAAACTATAGATAATTTTTTGGTGGCTTTCATCAATGACCATGTACTTTATTTGAAAAGTTATTTTGATCATGATAAACATCTAAGGATTATTTTTTAGACTTTAAATAAAAATATATTATATGTAAAATTATATAAATAGGAATTTTTTATCATAGAATTAATTAAATTGACATATTATTTGTAAATACCTAATAATTATTAGTCTTTCCTATAAAATAAGTTTATAAAATTTTAATACCTACGAATTTCCCTACGATTTGACATTTTTTTGCATTTTCTAGTTACTACAATCAATTTCATGAAAACATTTCCATTTAATAATTCCTATTAAATATGTTAAATCTATAAGGATTAAAAAATATATTTGATTAAGGTTTGTAATGTATTTTTTAGGAATTTATATGAATATTGGTTATTGTTGTTCTTTTTACTATTCCAATAAGAAGTAGTTAATTTTTCAACTTTGCTTATGCATCATCGACGATACATGGTTTGGAATTATTTTAAGATGATTGGGTAATTTTATAATATTTATATCAATTGAAATTTCATGATAAAAATTATTATATATTGGGATATGAACTAGATATAGGGGTTCCATATCCTAGCATTGGATCCACTAAACCGGTGCGGTGAGTCGGTTTTCCACATGATCTCTAACATGTAACCCTATACATAAAAGTCTATTGAATAGTTTAAAGGGTATAAATTTTGTATAATGGGGTGGTTATAATATCCACATTAGTAATTAATAGTGAGGATAAATAATTAAATGAACTGTTTTAAAAGATAAATCACGTAGATAATAATAATAATTCTCTATCAAGGCCAATGGAAAATAAATAATTAACCAGTCATTAACAAGATATGAAAAAAATAAAAGTACTCAATATATAACAAATAATACAAATAGTATGAAAATACTAACAAAATAATAATTATATAAAATAATCAGACTCCCATAGACAAACTGAGTACATGATTTTTCCACAACCCCAATGTCAGTCATAGTCTATACAAGATAATATGAAGAAGAATAATCCATGATCATGACCTGAAACCATTTAATCTGTCTAATTTCAAAATGGAAGCCTAATCAATGTCTTATTAAAACTCACTAGGTCACCACCAATGATGTGTAATTATATCCAGTCTATTAATATTAAATGAAACAGTGCACACATATATCATAAGAAATAAAAAAAATACGAAAAACTGTCAGCTCAATCTCCTCACACGATTCATGAAATAATATACCTACATCGGTAGAAGAAAGAATTTATATAATTAAGGATCATCATGTATGCATATATATATATATCTGTGTGAGTGTGTTACTATGAGCATACATGGACATGAGGCATATGCCCAAGGAGTCAATGTATAAAGATGGTCATATTTAGGTTTTATAATTAAATATGGAGCTTCAATCAAAACATCTATGTATGGAATGATCAATTACATGTCATTCAATAAGTAAACAATAAGTATCATAATGATAAAGAATTAAATAAACATAATTGAATATCATGTCCAATAAACAAACCAACAAAACAGATCATCTTGTCAAATAATTAAATAAATAATATTGATCATCATATCTAATAATTAAATAAACTATATGGATTTCCATGTACAATTATTTAATATATAATAATTACATTGAACTCCATGTCAAATCAATAAAACAAATAGGGAGTATTTTTATGTAAAACAACATCATCAAATAATTAATTGATGTCATATATGAATGTATCAATAAATAAGTAAACAATATTATTCTCGAAAAGTTCATTATATTTATAAGGAACATTTCATCCAGAAATTTCTAAAAAATGTATTGTAATTCCATGAACATCATATCTTAACCATATATACAACAATGATGAATTATATGATTCTAAAACCAAGTTAATAATAATCGTGAACTTCATATAACCCACATAGAAGTTTTTTTTGATGAAATCATTTATCATGTGGCAATGAAATATAATTAATCACCCCTAAATGGGGGGGGGGGTTCTAGTAATGTTAGATTACTGTAGACAACATCATGGGTCTAAGAGAGTATATCTAATAATAAATAACTTTTAAAATACTAGGATATTACACATTATGAGTATTTCAGGGAATGTACCATGTACTGCACAATGAAAATTTTCAAAAATGGTAATTTGTTATTGGAATAATAAATAGACCATAAAGATTATTCATAGGATTCTTTATCATCAAACATCATATACTGAATCAGGCAGAATTTAGAGAAATCGAGGAAGTAGTCCAATGCCTAGAAAATAGGTTATATAAGGTCACATATAAATGAAAATAAATAAAAAAGTGATATTTGAAGTAAGAGGATCAGTATCATAAATAATGTTGATTCCATGAAATAGACGATTCTTGAATTTGAGCTAATATAAGAGAAGGATCTCAAATCGTAAAGGAGTGTAATTTTCAATGCTTTCGTCAGGGCGCGCACATCCGTCAATTTGAGGACTATGAAGAAGTGCCGACTGTTGCCCCACATTCCCGTTTTCCAATGTCGGGTGGCATTCGTTGCTTATTCAGGGACGTTTTCTCTTTTATTGGAACGGGATGATGAGATGTTGGTTCCTCCTTCCCTGGATTCCTCCTCAAAAATCTTCACCTTTTCTAGGTCTACCTTATTGCTTAAGATGTTGTTTCTGAAACTCTTCCCAGTTCAATATCTTAATGGGCATCATTTAATTACACTACTTCTATCGGCACATTCCAAGGGGTCCAACCAGGGCATAAACCTTCGGTCAGGGGAGTATTCATGTTGGACAACACTAGTGTGTCGGGGAATTGGAACACTAGCGCATCTAGATTTCTTTCGCTTATAATAGGGATTTTCAAGGGCATAGAATCCCGAGGCATCCCATGTCAAATGAAGGGAATTATATTCCATAGGCATGTCTCTGAGGTTTTCCTCAACTTCCCATGTTTAAAACAGGGTATTCCACATATTTAACGTCTAGCAGAGATGGATCAGACTCATTACAACCCTGACTGGAGTGGATCAGATGGGTGAAACCCCATGAAGGAACACTGATACTGGGGATAACATTTGGTTAGTTACCTAGGTTATACTAAGAGAATTAAAGAGGTGAATTGACATGATCTCGTCAAGATGTGGCAGCTTGGATAAGAATCAATATGCATAATGGGCGGTTAAGTGAAGTGGATGGAGAATGAGATTGATTCGACTCCAGGGTAAAAATGATGTTAGTCTTGTTCCTCGAAGAGACTTCCTATGTCCCCACATAGTAGGGAATAAAATACCATGAAGTTCAGGATGAGGTATAGGATTGGGGTGTGTGTAAAGGACAACGACCAGATGATATACTTCGGCTTACACGTGGTTAGCATCCCGAAGTTAGTTTGATGCCACTGGGATGGAACAGAGATATGAGTCCCAACATATGGGATGATAATGGCTTACCAATGTTTATGAGTTAACAAAGGCATAACGCTAAATGGGGATCACAATGGCTTACCACTACAAGAGATTCACAACGGAATACCATTGGGCATGAGATCACAATGGCTTACCATTGGATGGGGCTCAATGGCTTACTGTTGGATGAGGTAACAACGGCTTACCACTGGATATGGGCACAACAGCTTATTGCTAGATGGGGCCACAATGTCTTATCGATGGGTTTAGGTTGACAATGGATTAACCTTGATTGGGGTGGACAATGGCTTGCTGTTAATTGGTGTTGACAAAAACATATCACTAATTGGGGGACATTTCCGTGTGATGCTGGAAAAAAGGGGTGCATAGTTTGATGTCATGCAGGATTGTGGTGGACCGACGTGTAGTGGTTGGTAGCAGCGGTTGTTGGGATTAAACCTCGGGGAGGCTTCCTATGTACCTTGTCTTGGAAAGGATCAATGTACCCATAGATCGTGAAAATTTTTGGTGAAACAACATGATGTGTTTGGGTCCAATGGTTGTTGGGCTGGGACCTCATGGAGGCTTCCTTCGTACCATTCATTGGCAAGGATCAATGTTCCCATATTTCGGCAGAGGTGTTCATGATCCTATGTGGAGGGGGTCGGGACCAATGGTTATTGTGCTTGAACCTCAGGGAGGTTTCCTATGTACGTTGCCTTGGAAAGGATCAAAGTGTATGTAGTTCGGGATGGTGAGGGGCTTATATGCAAAGGCAGCCTAGAGAGGATTTTAGGATCGATACATACTCTAAGACCATGTGAGTCATGCCCAGTGTGAGAAACAAGAGGCAGCAAAAACCTGACAATCACGTCATGAATGGTGCATCCATGTAAGTGTAATGGGGATTACATGTTGTTAGCTGCCTGAATTTTAAACATGGGTTTATGTTTGTTTATCACCCTAAGGTGATAGAGATTGGGGATAACTTCAGGATAAATGCCAATGTGGTGACAAATCCCAAAGGGAGAGGGATTAAGCATGGGAGAGAGGAGGGATCTGGTTCCCATACCCCATCTCTGGTCCTTGGCCAGGAAGATGATAGGTGGAGCAGGGATGCCACCTCCCACAAGAAAGGTTGTGGGGGCTTACACCAAGGTGGTTTCCCTTTCCCTTTGACATAAGCCTCCCCAATAAAGAAGATCTCATTCTATGTGAGGAATGATCACATTCCCATAGAGACCAGTGAGCATAGGGAATGTCCGAGATGGGGCACCCCGTGTAAGATTCCTAGGGAAAAAAACAGTTTAACGTCATGTAGTGAGGATGATGGTGTTTGGCAATTTAACATCCTGCAACTCTGAAAATGTGGGTTTACTCCATACCCCTAGACATATAGGACTGATTCCCACCTGCCCTTGGGAAATGGAAGGAATCAGTAGTGTCATGATGTGGGGGTGTTATGGAGAGATCCATTGAGGGTCCACATTAGTGTGGCTATGCAATGAAGGAATACTCGTTTGCGTGCATATAAGAAGAAGCATGAGGCGAAACAACGCAACGGGAAGTACCTCCCAAGGGACATTGACACCACTTTGTAAAAACCTAGAGGGTCTCATGGGAAAAGGAGATGCATAGAAAAGGTTTTAATAGGTATAATGGTCGTGAATCCCTGGTGCTCCATGTAGTGGAGGGGCTTCACGTAGTGGTATTCTTCCCAAAGAGAAGTGGCCTAGCCTTGGAATAGGTCATAGGTTCATATGGAAGGTTCATCAAAAAATGGAAAGCCATTCGTGGAGCAGGTCTTCAAGAATAAAGGGTTCCCTATAAAGCATAGAATCATGAAGCATTGTGATATTTGAAGCACAATGACCCTACCAGAGCATGTGGGTCACATGTTCATGGAGGGTATTGCATGAAGAATAAGACCTCCATGAAGACCTGAGTCCCCTTGGGGATCCCCTTCCTTTATAGAGACTCATGGGCTCCGTGATGGGAATCCCTCTTAGAAGCAGGGTCGAATTCAAGCAAAGGGCGAGGCAGTTCGCGATGATAAATTACCTTGAAAACTCATGGTTTGCAGAGCATAATTTTTTTCAACATTTGAGAGATAAAAAGGATAAATGTCAAAGGATCAGTCCTTTGGGATATATGGGAGCCTAGTGTTTATTGGAAAAGGGCTCCATGAAGCAGAGATTTATGGGCGTGAAGACACATGGCATTACATCGTAATCACGAAGCCCCCACCTCCTTGATTCGTGGTGGATTCACAAATGTAAAACTGGTTTGCAGAGCCTCCTGCCTCCTTGCTTTGAGAAGGATTCACTGAGGGGGGCATCAAGTCGGACACAGTGTTCCCTGGCATCACATCCAAGCTTCACGAGGTAGCCTCAAGGGCCCTACGTTTTCTTCTACTCTTTCAAAATTTTGGCATCCACAAATTCCCCCCTCATGATATCATCCGAGGAGAAAGCGAGGGTCAATGTCTGATGGATAATCACCAAAATTTCATGGTTAATCAGGAAGCTGACTAATGAAGGAGTCTTGTGAAGCGAAGATGCGATGTACGAGCTAAGCGCAGTAAAAAAAATCCTCTTTCGGACACGCCATGAAGCAAAATGGGTTGTTTCCTATAAATAAGGAGGTTGGCCTCTATTTTTTCCTTTCTCACCTCCGCGTTTTTTCATTTAGCGCTCTTGATTTTAGAAGCTCCGCGTACTCCATGATTTCTTTCCACGAATCGGGCCATCTACTTTGTGGTGCACAACGAGTCTTTCCCTTTGCGATGGGGTACTCTACGGCTTGCGTCTGAAGGCTGGGGTAGGGCTCTGTGAATTGTCTTCATGAACGAACTCCTCGAACGAGATCTGCGAAAGAGCTTCACAAACCAAAACCAAAAAATTCCGAAACTCAAAAACGGAATGGCTCACCAAGATGATGTTAGGGGGTCCTTGTTGATGCTGAATATAGGGAGTATATAGGGAATAGTTCGGGTATAGGGGAGTTTTTTCGAAGCCATTCTGACCATAACTTGTTGGTGGCACTGCTTTCAGAAATCCAGAAGGAATATCCACTATGACGAAGGTTTTCATTGTATGGATTTGGCCTAAGGGTTGAAGTCTTCATCTCTGAAGCAAGCAGGGATGATCTAGATTACTGGTTCAAGAGCATGTTGTGTCTGCGCTAGTGGTTATGGGCAGCGGATGACCATTCCCACGAGGACATCACGCCTATCAACACTGACTTCCTATACAATCATTTGAATGACATTGAATGGAAGGAATTTCAACTGGAGAAATCTCCCACATTGTACCATACTATCTTGAAGGTAGCCCCGATGAACCTAGAAGAGGGGTTGTCTAAAGAGTGGGATCTACGCCAGGGTGGCAACATGAAAGATGAATGAGTCTGGGCCTACTCGGTAGGTTCCTCATGTGAGTAATTTGGGATAGAGCTAAGAAGAGTGGGCCTATATGAGGCGAACTGGGCTTCCCAATTCCACCAATATCATCCAAAGTAGCTGATGCAGGAGTTGATGAGTAGATGGTCATCAAGGACTAATACCATCCAATTACACCATGGAAAGGTCGACATCAGTATCAGATCTCGGGGGTCTCAATACTAGGGGTGATGTATGACAAGTTCATTCCTATTATGGGTTCGTGGTAGGATTCGGAGCAAATTCCACTACTAGTGATGGCATTGATGAACATATTACAACGTGAGGACAAGCAGTCAGTAAGGGACGTTCACTTCGAATGACGGTTTAAGTAGTTCTTGAACATCCCGTAAAAAAGGAAGTTCCCTGTGAGGCCTCAGACTTGCCCAAAGGGGGCTCAACAGGGAACAGATAACTCATACTGGTGGCTCTTGGAGTATATCCAATGGAAGATCTATGGATTCTGAATCAGTATAGAGAAGTAACCAGTGGTCATGTCGGTTTCATTCATTGCGGCACTCATCTGCGTTTGGATCCTACTAGTGATAACATGAACATTGGCGTCTGACAAACTGTGTTTATTTTGGCGTTCATTTTAGTGACAGGAGAATCGGTGAACCTCGGGATCCCGATGATCACTAATTTTTACAAGATGCTGTGACATATCAGTGAGGGGAAGAAGCCACAGAGAATATGTGGGTCATTGCACCTCTTGTATGGGTGGATAGCAGCACATTTCAGGGGTGTATATGAAATAATGAACCCCATCTCCCCTCCATGGTCGAACACCTGCCCATCCATTCTAAATGATGTGGGGAGCTTTCTGGCTAAGCTGTCATTACAGGCAGTACTGAACTGGGTATGGAAGGTAGACGAGTTCAATTTCCACCTGTTCCCTTTGCAAATAGGCTTCTTCACTGACGATGGTCAGGGAATGGAAGAACATAAGTCCTACATCTTGACCTTTCGAGGCAGAGTTCGGGGGCGGTGTGGGTGGACCGCGAGTCCCAATGTGAGCTGTACACCCCACACTGATTTGCAAGGAAACATCGGTGCATGTAGAGACTAACCACATATGTCTATTTTGGGGTGTGATATGTGAAAAAACCATGCGTGATGAGGTAAATGTGTCTCATGTTCACATGGGAATACATGAAGATGCATAAGGAGTATCCTCCTTCCATGGTCGAACTCCTGCCCATCCATTCTAAATGATGTGGGGAGATTTATGGCTAAGTTGTCATTGCAGGAGGTACTGAACCGAGTATGGAAGGTAGACGAGTTCAATTTCCACTTGTTCCCTTTGCAAAGAGGCTTGTTCACTGACGATGGTTAGGGAATGGAAGAACATAAGTCCTACATCTTGAACTTTTGAGGCAGAGTTCGGGCGGCGCGGGTGGACCGTGAGTCCCAATGTGAGTCATACACCCCACACAGATTTTCAAGGAAATTTCGGTGCATGTAGTGACTGACCACATATGTCTATTTCGGGGTGTGATACGTGAAACAACCATGCGTGATGAGGTAGATGTGGCTCATGTTCACATGGGAATACAGGAAGATGCATAAGGAGTAGCCTCCTCCCACGGATATCTTCGATCTGGTGAAGGAGTACGCCAAAATCTGTGAGGCAGCCTACCCTGGGGAGATGCTCAATTATTCAACAGTTCGGGCCAATGATGGTGTGCCTCTACCACCTCGAGGTCAGGGCCAAAAGGCGGCGAGGACATATCTTGGTGGAAGGGCTATAGTGGTGTCAAGGACTGTACTAGTAGAAAGGGAGGTAGAAATAGATCAAGCGGCCGCAGAAGATCCAAAAGTCCTAGAGGAGCAGAGTCATCTAAAGGGGAGGCCCCCAAGGGGATTCTGTAGGATATCCACCTGAGCTTCAGGGAAGCGGATGCACTATGTAGACATGTCGAAAAATGTTGTCTTCCTAGAATCTTGGGATATCTAGGACAACAACTGGTAGTTCCTCAACCCGACCAAGATGTGGCATCGCCTAAACTATATTGGTATAGATTTTCTAGGAATCGGCCATGTTAGGGACAACTTTTAAGTATCTCAAGAAGAGGTGGAGTAATACCTAGAAGATTTGGAGGACTTTCTACACTGTCGAGGTGCTCTGCATCCAATGAATTTCATAAATGTGTTTTTGGATAGTACGACCCCTCAACAGTTTTTGTCTTCTAAAATGATGGAGTTATTCCCTTTCCATAAGAATCATACGAATCCTCTTGGGGGGGAGGCCTGTAGAGGGATCCCACTAGAGGAGGGTGGTGTTGGCGATTCAAATCCAGAACATGAAGTGTTTGCAGAGGCTCTCAAGGTAAAACCCTAATTCCCTTCCCCGAGATCCTATTCCATGTTACATTAGACTGCACACTAACATTTCGAACTCTACAGGAGGGCCTCTTACACAAAACCCATTCTCACCCCTCAATAGATGTAGATTCAGGGCCTTTAGGATCTACTCTTGGGACTCTGGCAATTATCGCATCCAGTGAGTCCAGGACACCTTATGTGGTTCCATCATTGTTTTTAGACAACCCAACAATATACAGAGGGCCAGGCTTTAGGGTCCTGATGGAAACAAACTAGGAAAGAGTTTGACAATTTGATCTCTTTAAGTCCCCTTTACATAACTCAGTTCCACAACCCATTGATTAGGTTAACTAACATCTGTGCAGTTCCTATCATGCACAGTTATTCAAATGGCATGGGCTTCCCTTGAAAGGTTTGTTGGTAATCCCAAGGGAGACATTCCAAGGGTAATGCTGGTGATTGTGGAATCGGACACCCCCAATGATTAGGATATGGATCTCCTGATCACTGGTGGGACCATTAGCAGGGCAGAGCCTGATATTATTGAGGTTGGTTCCATCAATGATGATCTATCGGACAACACAGGTCCTTTCATACCCGATCAGACACCGAATGCAAACCCAGCTGATGAGTTCTTGGGGTAATTCCCGGTGTATGAACCTACAAAGCCCATATACTAGGATGAGATGGCCTATGATGAAGAGGATAACAAGATAGTCTGTCACCATTCATGGATGCTAATAAAGAACTTTATTGATGAAAACACTCAAGAATAATGGATAGATCAGATGGAGAGACTTTTTTCACGACTGTGTGAACTGTGCCCTAGGGGAGTGGATGCCCGGTATCCCAACATCCTCATCTGAGACCTCATGGTGAAGATAATCTGGGAATATGATCACAGACATGGTGTGGGTTGGCAGCAGAGAAAAGTAGTAAACCTCAAGAGGCTTTAGGAAGCTAAAAATGTGATTTAGTAGCTATATGTTTCTGCAGATGAGAATTCTACTATCCTCAACGTGAAGTCAGAGATTATATCGTTGTTGAAGGCCCAGCTGGCAGAGGCCGAATAGAGCACGAGGCAGGCCTCCGAAGAGATGATCATCATCCAAACCAATGAGAAGAGGGCCTAGACTTTGGATGACGCACTTAGCCCCATTTCTGCCTAACAGGAGCGGGAACTGAACAGATGACAACGAATCCTAGACACCACAAGCGAGAGGGTGGCAGAGCTGCAACACTATTTTGATGGGGTCAACCTATCCATGGGTGGGGTAGATCCTTAGTTACTATGATGCATGTAACTTTTGAACATTCCTTCATATTGTGATTATTAATTCTAGATGCCTGCATGAGTCATTTAAGTCATTTTTTTGTCTATTGAATTTTTGTTACATTCATGGAACATCCTAGGATCAGTCCCTATGCTCACATGGGTCGGGCTTGATGCGAGAAACAAGTGATGACCACCTTGTCATTTGATCCGAATATAAGTGTGAAAACCAAGTTTTGGGCAGTCGGGGTTTGAACAACCAATCCAGATTTCTGGGAAGAAAGGGAGAGACCCAACTGGAGGATGAATACCTCAAAACAATCAATGTGTCATCTTCCCAATGTGCCCTAGTGCACGAGTAGGGCAATTCCAGGGGAGTTCGGAATTAATCCAAACATAAGAGAGTGGAATGTGTGAATCAAGATACCCCATATTCAAAACACTATGGGGATGTCATGACAATGAAGGATAAAAATTTACCATGTTTGAAACACAGTATCCTTAATGTGTTATCCTGAAAATGAGATTACAAACTAGGGCTAACCATTGACTATATTCGAAACACTATGCCTGACTCAAAATTCTACCCATCAGCCTTCCAGAAAGTTGGCCTAGGATAGTATGGGAGCCATAGGCTGGACATCCATACAGTTAGGGGGTTATTTTAGATGTTAAATAGGATGATGGTCCGAATATAGGGCACACAAAGTGTGGAGTGTGGAGTGATGGGTTGTTCGAATAGAGTCGAACACTTTAAAAATCACGCCACCATGGTGGAAACACATTATGTGCGCATATCTGTCTGATCAAGGTTCAAACATAATTCCGAGAAGGACCACTTTGGCAGGTACATGGAATACTCTGTAGTTTTACGTCAAACCAATAAGGCCAATAGACACATAGTTTAAATGTAGTAATGTGACGATGGTGCACATAGTATAATGGTCATACTGCCTACAGCAGCATCAGGACCAAGGGGGCAGAAGGGTCAGTGACCTTGGGTATAGGCCTAAGGATAAATTTTTGGGTGTCACTACATATCCCATAAAAAGAATAATCAATCCAAACATTGTTCTGAGAGTCCATTTTAATGTCATGTGGGATGATGAAAGGCATGTGTGGCATGGCTACACCAGTACATGTCCTATCAGAACTACTAATCCCATGTGAGTCGAGCATTATGAGGGAAACAATTAGTAGTTATGGGACATTCCTAGCAAATGAAGTCACACAATAGGGGCACTAGGACACTAGTTGAGTGACGTACCTATAATGAAGACCTGCGTACTTAACGCCCCAAGATGCGCAAAGGTGTAAAGTCGGGTATGTTGGAATTCCACTTGAAAATAATGAAGTGGAAAAATGTGAATCATGATGCTCAAGATCTGGCCCAAAATAATGGTGGCGTGACGATAAGGGATAACTATTGACTGTGTTAGAAACACGTTATCCATATCGCATTAGCCTGGAATGGGGACAAAAAGAAGGGTCGACTACTGACCATGTTTGGAACATGATACATGTTGAAAATGTCGTCTGAGGTCCTCAGGGACATTGGCTCAAGATGTTAGTTAATCTAATGTGGCTTGAGACCTGGCCTTAAAGGGGGGTCCCTTAAAATGTGGAAGAGGATGAGGAGCCAAATAACGGGCACACGATGATTTGACATGGATTGTGTGGAATGTTCCCATGGAAATTCCACACTTTCATCTCTCTGTCATAGTGCATTAGAGTATGAAATTAAGACGTATTAGATAGAGGGTGTCAATTCCCCCTTCAAGGAAAAGGGTGCTATGGTTCCACGCTTCCTACTGAATGGTTATAGGATGGGCCATTAGGGGGGTGGATTTAATGGAATTTTTAACGAGAGGCAAAGTAGCCAAACATGATGCATAGTTCCCATAGGGATATCTTAGTTTAGGGTCATAGAACTCAGACCAGGTATGGAAAATACATTAGAGTCCCATAGTGAGGCTATTGCAAAACCTCACGTAAATGAGAACCCAAGAGGTACTCGCCACACCACATGCTACCTAATGAGTTTGGGTCGTGGGGATTAAGAGAGGGGGTATGATTTTAGATTCTTCAGGATGGACCTGGATACAAGATCCCTAGGCATTCCTATGTATCCTATGATGATTGGAATCAAGCCGTACGTAGTTCTGGAAGATTTCATGAATTTTGACGACATGGAACAAGGATGTGGAGAGGTCTTAGTTTATGATCATAAATCTCATAACACGATGAACTGGAAGAGGGAGACACGTGTTGAATTAATTACTAAAACCCAATGTGAATGAGGATAATATGAGTCTGTATCACCGCAATGTGGTCACTGAGAAACTTCTGGTTAAGGGGAGAGAAATTGAATGTTATGTTGGTCCGAAGGGAGATTGACCGTGTGTTCCAACGTAACCCGTGAGGATGGTAGTCAATCCATATGTAGTTATGAAAGTGTCATGGTAAGATACCAGTGTCAGATATAATAAGGTCTTATGGGTATGGCCCTTGCACCAAAAGTAGCGGCATTTGATAGATTATGTTTGTCCTTTAGGATGAATGTGTGCATGTTTTTTTTTGAACCGATGGACCTAGTATGGAGATACCTAGAAACATCATAAGAATAAATCCATATATCGACATTGAAAAATGGTATGGTGAGTGACCGATAATAAACCTGATGTCTCCTAGAGTGAGGAGACCGCAATGTAGTGTTTTTTTTGTGAGGCGCATAGGACAATAATGTCACAGTGTAGGGTCATGTGATGGGACCAACAATGAATTTTAATATTGCGTAGTATAGAAGAAATAGTTTATAGTCAAGTGGAACTAGGAATCATAGTTTAAAGTCATATGACTCAGACATATGCGGGAGAAATGATGTTCAAGAGGGGATGTGAACTACGTGATAAAGCATACCAGATGTGAATGAAGACGAGGTCCACAGCACACCACGTGTGATTCCAAAAATGATACCTCAGGACAAGAGGCCTAAAAAGGATAAATAATATGGTGCATGATAGAATAGATCTCAGAAGGTAAGTACATGGTGCATATCTTGGAATCATTACATGAATGAAGACATAAGTCCACACATGCCACACTATGAAATCCTATACATGTCAGGGCCTAAATGGGTGAAAAAAAGTGATAATTAGTGAAATTTGTGATGGATCCAAATAAAATATGTCTGGGAATCCCTACGTATCCCATAAGGATGGGAATCAAGCCATATGTAGTTCTAGAAGATGACATACTATGATGAAGAGAAACTCTTCCAAGCAAGACCAGACCTCGATCTGGTCGCTAAGCCCACATGAGTCAAACTCGGTGTGGGAAATAAGGGCATAAGATTTCATTGCAAAATATGGGATACACATAAAGGGGAAGTCAGTACGGAGCCTCAAATGACGCCTTACAGAGGCTTTGTCCTCTTAATGTGCAAAAGTTCACTGAGGTACAATACCAAGAGTGTCGAAATCCCACTTGAAAATGATGGGATCAAAACTATTATGAATCATGTTATCGACATTTAAGGCCTGATGGGGTTGGTGTGAAACTGATGGATAACTATTTATGTTGTTAGAAACATAGAATCTATATCATGAGACCTGAAATAGGAACAACAAATGAGCATCAACCGTTGACCATATTCAAAAAGCGGGACTTGTAACAATTTATTTTTGGAATCCATTGATGACATTGGCCCAAAATGGTAGAAGAGCCCTTGGGCTGAGAATCCATTCCACTTGGCGGTCCCTTCGGATGTGAAAGATAATGAAAGACCAAATGAAGGGGAACAAAAAGCCAGAAAATGGGAGAAACCATGTCCATGTAGAATCTGACACTCTGGGTTCTAAACCAGAGTACTCCTTAGAAAATTGAAGAATCACTGAAGAGTGTTGAGGGGATCAACTTAAGAGCACCCAACATGAAAAGGTGAGTGTAAGGCTAGGGATCGAAGGGTGCTTAGGTGAGAGAGGTACATGATGTGGTTGTTACCAACCTGATTTGAATGGGGACACAAGTCTATACCACACCGCATACCCCTACCTTGGAAGAACTGAGGACAATATGCCAAAATGATAGGGTGGTTTATATTAAATGGTGTTAACCCAAAGACCAGATGTTCGACCAGTCCTACGTACCCCATAAGGATGGGAATCAAGCCACACATAGTTCTTGAGAAGGATGTTGTCCAGTTTATCATCATGCATTAAGGACGGTGGTGCTCTTAGATTAAGGTCATAGGGCTCAGACCATAGATGCCTAGTTTAATATCATATGCATGGGACAATTAAATTGGGTGAATCATAGTTCTTGTGGAAGTACATGAAAAAGAAACAATGATAAAGGAGAAATGTTGACCTTGTTCTCAACATAGGATCCATATTTATATGACTGGAGGTCGGGGGGAAACAACCGAGTGTCAACTGTTGAACACATTCGCAAAACATGACTCATATAAATTTGATTCTTGAAATCCTCAAGGACGTTGGTCCAAAATTATAGGATCCCATGGTACAAGAATCTATGTTGTTTGGGGGGACCATTAGAATATAAAATATAATGGAAACAAAGGTGATGGGGATAGCGAAACATGGCGGGGAATGTGCTCGTTGAAAGGTGGATAAGTGAAGGAGGGATGTATCAAGGGGATATGTGTGGCGTGGAAACATTTCCTAGAATAAATAAGGACTCGAGTCCATATCACACCACAAAATCCTAAATGAGAGCTTGTGATAAGGGGACAAAGGGGTGGAGGGATTTGAGGCTAGGCGTCCCATCCAATTATATCCATATGACCTCTCATGTGGGAATTGCCTTATTATAGAATCTAATCCCACCTAAGCAATTCTCAGTGTGGGAAAAAGGAGTAGGATGAGTCTCTCCCCATAATATATGGTTCTAATAGCTAGAATCACACTCCATCTCGAGGCAGACCGAATCTTGAAAAGACAGCGAGGCCAAGTGAACCACTACACTAAATGTTTGGGACATATGGTGGTGGTGAAAACGACAAAGGATTTTTGTTGAACTTTATTTGAAACACATCATTAATATCGTGTGACCTGAAATGGGAACACAAAATCATCAACAACCACATACCATATTATCAATATGGAACTTGTATCAATTTGTTATTCGAAACCCTTGAGTATGTTGGCCCGTAATGGTAGGAGAGCCCTTGGACCTAGCATCCATGCCATTTGGGGGTCCCTTCTGATGTGAAAGATAATGGATCCCCAAGCATAAGAAGTGTGTGGATCATAAATATTCCAATTAAATTTAAATTCAAGATGGAAAGAAGAAGAGGTTCAGTTCTTCAAGGAAGAGGGATACATGGTACAGTCATGATTAACACAACGTGAATGAGGGAAAAAACCTGCACCACACCATGTGCTTCGACCCAATGCGAGGTCTCGAAATTTGGGGCTAGTCCTATGGATGGAATGTCTTGGAATTCCTATACATTCCATATGGATGGGAATCAATCCAAATGTAGTTCTGAAGTCCATGCAGTTTAACATCGTTTGGTGAGGACGTGTAAGTAAATAAGAATGAGGGAACATGGTGAAATAATTGTAATCTTGGAAAAAGTGGGGCCAAAGAATCCTACATGACACGATGTGGGATCCTCCAAAAGAACTATACCTATAAGGGATAGTCAATGATGAAACATGGGGCTGGACTCAAGATGAATCATCTGAGCATTCCAATGTATCCCATAAGGATGGGAATCAAGTGATATGTAGTTCTTGTGATTTAAAATCTTGTATGATGACACATTGTTTAAATTATTGTTGGAAGACATATAGTTTAACGTCATGTAGGAAGACCTACAGTTTAACATCATGTGGGAAGACATACAATTTATGGTTATGCAGGATGATATATAGTTTAACATCATGCAGGATGACATACAATTTAACGTCATGTGATACAACATAAATTTTAACATCATGCAAGACAATATACTATTTAATGTCATGTGGGACATTTTATAGTTTGAGGTCAGGTTCGATCGAATAGTTTAAGGTCATGTAGGACCAGGCAGTTTAAGGTCATGTAAGACCAGACAATTTAAGGATATGTAGGACCTGTCTTTTTTAGTAAATTTATTTCTTGGGGAACTTGGCATTGGTAGGAGGATTTATATGCTCACCAACCATGTAAACCAAGGAGTATTCACTATTGGATTAATCCTTATAAATGATGTGTGGTCCCTCCCATTTGGGCCCAAACATAAGTGGTTTCCTTCTAGGTATAATTGGTGTTCATAGGGCCAGCACCAAGTTGCCTTGCAAGATGGAGCAGGGGAGAACTTTCCAGTAGAAAGCTATAGCTATCTTGTTCTGATGCCTTTCCAGATTGTTTAGGGCACGATTCCCATTCTCATCGAGTTCTTCCAACTCATCCAAATATATTTCAGCTACTTTATCTAGGGCTTTCTGATTGTAGATAGTTGTGCACAATGAGGGAAACTGAATCTCGATAGGCAGGATGGCCTCTGTTCTGTACACAAGGGAAAATGGGGTCACCTAGGTGGAATTGCGAGTGATCGTCCAATAATCCTAGAAGGAGTTTGGAAACATGTTCAGCCAACTCTTCTTGTTATGACCAAACATTTTTTTGAAAATTGTTATAGAGGTTTTTGTTGAACTCCTAGATCTTTCCATTTTCATTCACATGATAATGGGATATATGGTCAGAATGCATGCTTTACTAAGAGTATAATTTTTTTAGATCATCCCCCTAGAATATCATGCCACTATCGATGAGGACAGAGTGAGTGACTCCAAATTTGTAGATGATGTTGGATCTCATAAAGTAAACAATGGAATGAGCCTTGAACTCCTTGAGTGGAACTTCCTCTGCCCACATGGAGAAGAAATCCAATTCTGTCAAGATTAACCAGCACTGGCGAGCCATCGCCAGGTTATATGGTCCCATGACATCGATTCCCCATACTGAAAATGGCCATTAGTACATGGTAGAGTGGAGAGGCTATGGAGACCGATGCGTAATGCTGGAATGAATTTGGAACGCATGGAAACTTTTTTTGTACTTGATGTAGTCATGGATCATGGATGGCCAAAAATACCCCAACCTCTGGATCATGTGAGATCGTTTCATATTGGTCTAATGAGACCTACATGAACCAGCATGAACCTCCTGCATGACTTGGGAAATCTCATCTCCCTAAATGAAACTAATGAGAACCCCATCAAACTCACCCTTGTAGTGGATCTTCTCATGACCAGAACCATCTTGGATGGTAAATTGTAACACGCAGTGTCAAATTCACTCACACTCAACCTAATTTACTGAGAGATTACTATTTTTGAGATACTCGACAAAGGAGGTTCTCCAGTCAGATGTCACTACAATCACTACATCCGAGGGACTTGGTGGTCCTGACTTGGAGGCGTCGGTGGTAAGGTGTCTAACCTATGGGATATGACCATCATCTAGAGTGATGAGAGAAATGACTCTATAGTGTACCACATGGATAATCAGATAATTCTGTTTGGTCTCTACAAGTGATGCAGCTAGGTAGTCTTGGGTGTTAGCTCGGCCGTTCTATGATCGAGGGACATGAGTAACTTCGGGCCGAGATGGGAATTGGTCCGTTAGCTAGAGAGTGCTTTCCAAAAATGGTATGAGCTCTGGATTTCTAAGGACATAGTCACCGTTGATCTTCTTGATGACTAATTTGGATTCCTATTTCATATAAAAATGGGGAATGTGAATCCCAAGGGCCATCTCGATGAACAAAATGAGAGCCTAATACTCTACATCATTGTTGGTGCAGCCTTCTAACAACAATAATGAATACGGTAGAATGGATTGTGTTGGGGTAATGAATACAATACCTAGGCCTACTATGTTGAGCTTGGGGTCATTGAGCCCTCTCCCGGTGGGGCTCTGGTAAGCACCATAAATTTTCATTTTCTAGCATGGAATGGCCTAGTCTACTGAGAGGATTGCCTAATCAAGGAAATTGAGATCCAAGGAGTGGTCTATAGGAACTGGATATCTATAAAGGAATTTTTTCAAAGATTTACCCTTAATAGCCTTCTGAGAGACAAACCTGATGTCGAACTACTGGAAGATTACTTCCCACTGTGCTAGATGTCCTATCAATATGGGGCAATTTTGGATATACATCAGCGAATCCACCGGGGACACCAGCTATACTTCATGATGCTACAATTAATATCACAATTTTTGTACTAAGAATACCAGTGTGAGGAATATCTTCTTGATAGGGGAGTATCTATTCTCTGTATCAAGGAGTATTCAATAAAGATAGTAAAGACTATTCTCTGTCCTCTCGTTGTTCTTCTGGGCGAGAAGGTAACCAAGAGACCGTTCAAGGCCAGTCACGTAAAGGACGAGTGACTTTCTAGAAACAGCTAGCATTAAGACCGAATGCTGGAGCAGGTACTGCTTGATTTCCTCAAAATCAGTCTTACATTCTCTATACCACTCATAGAATGTTCATTTCTCCATGATTCAAGAAAAGGGATTACAATTGTCGGCCATATTTGCGATGAATCGGCGTATGTAGGCCATGTGGCCTTGGAAACCACAAGTCCTTTAGAGGTTTCATGGGGGAGAAATCTGATTGAAAGCCTTGATCTTCTTTAGGTTGATAAAGATGACCCTGTATCTGACAAAGATTTTGAGAAACATTCTAGAGGTGACCCCGATGGTGCACTTCAATGGATTCATCTTCAGGTGGAAGGAACTAAGAAAGTCGAACTCATTATCATGGTCTTTGAGATATTCCTGGTGTTGTCGATATTTTACAACCAGATCATCCACGTAGCATTCTACCAACTTCATGAGGATCTGATTAAATATGCAATGCATCGCCTGATGATATGTGGCACATGCATTCATTAAACCGAAGGGCATGACATCGTAACAAAAAGTACCTTGTGTTTCCCTAAAAGTTGTATACTCCTCATCATCATGGGCCATTCAGATCTAGTTATACCCGGAGTACACATACATGATGGAGAGGGATTGGAAACCTGGTGTATCATCAATCAACAACTCCATCACAGAAAGGGGAAAATAATCTTTCAAACACTGATGGTTGAGATCCCAGAAGTTGATACAAACTCTGATCTGTTTGTTCTTCTTCATGACTAGCCCAATGTCGGCTATCCATTTTGGGTAATGGACTTCCTTAACAAAATTGGATATGATATTCTTACCAACTTCTGCCTCAACCATGGCAATGGGAGAATGGTGCATCTTTCTAGAAGCATGATTGAACCCGCGATGATTTACCTGTAGATCGAGGTGGTGGAATACTAGCTAAGGAACAAGTCCAAGAATCTCATCATAACTCTAGTTGAATACATCACGGTGTTGTTTAAGAAAGTATATGTAATGGTGTTTATCCTCGAGGTGCATGGAGGCAATGATTAATGTGGTTTTTAGGTCTGCCTCACTACTGAGGTTCACCTGCACCAATTCGTCAACCATTGTAGAGATTCACTATTCAAAGGTTGGGGGAGCATCCTCTAAATATTTTTCTTCACTTAAGAAGGAGGGATCCTTGGTGGGAGTAGTTTCCTATGCGTCGACAGATCCCAATGGGATGTTAGTACTATCCTATGTGGCAGTGGACACTACATCAGGGGACTCCTGTGCCACTAAAACCATAGCGATGAAGGCTGTTGATTTGATCCCTTCTAGTCTTTTTGGTCCAAGGGGCCATGCTTGATGATATCAAAGCAATAGTGGCATTTTTACTTGAGCTGGTTAATTCCATCCTAATGAAACATGAAAGTATGACTTATAGTCATTTCCATGGGGAAGAAATCCTGATACCTTATTGGAGTACGAGGTTCCAGCATCACCTGAGCCGGATTTGTGTAAGAGTATAATGTGATCTTCCAGTTTCACATAGACTTGGTAATGTGTTCCCCCTATTTCCAAAAACAACGAAGCATTTTCCCATGTCCTGGGTTGTAGCCTCTAGTTGGTGAATTAGAATGAGGTAGGGATCATCTAGAGCAGTCCATGGGTTGGTCTTAGTCGTGGCATGATCAACCTCATTAGCCTAAATTTTCTTTCCTTTTCTTTTATAATATCCAACATCCAGATATCAGTTTTTACAAGAGGGAAATGAAGACGCATCACCTTGAAGCATGCCCACTCGAACAATAATACAGTAATTGATCCACTGGTTTTTTGATGAAGAACATCTGTATGCAAGTGGAGCAATTTCCTACCCATCGACTCATTTTAGGAAGTGTCCTAGGAGATGACCATAAACTTGGTGTTGGAAACTAGGCCACTGAACAGGGTTTTTAAGCATATCATGCCAAATGGTTTCTATTCAGTCCTGTCATAACATTGGATTATTAGGTCAGAGGGACTTAAATCATCCTCAAAAAACCCCAATGTTCGCAATGTCCGAGTCAAGATTATGTTGATCCCAGATCCCATGTCGACAAGACAACGATGAACCTACACACCATTTAACTGGTCAGTGATGTACAGTGGGTGAATGTTCCCTTGTATGGGAGAGCCTTCATCTTCTCTATATAACGAGATGATGTCCTATCATTCACCTTGCTCGACTACCTCATCATGAATGGCTTCTATGGCTGCTGCCTCTATCTCAAATTGGCGGGGTCTTCTTAAAGCCTTGGCGAGGGTGTCACACATATCCAATGACAGGAGATGGGCCTCAAGTATAGAGAGCTTTTATGAAAATCTAGCAAGATTATTAAATACATAGTACTTCCATTTTAAGCATGGACTTACACTTATATGTGGTCACACTATGACAGAAGGTACGTTGGGCCCTGCTAACTAGATTGGTGGCAGACTGGTGCTAGGAATATCTAGATGCTCAATAGTCTAAGCCTGTGGAGTGACTACTGGATGAGGGCTCGATGACTGAAACTGGTCCATAGAAAAGCGTGGATAATCACAATGCAGTCGAGGTAGTTCTTCCTGATCCAACAACAAGAATGATGGTGAAGGCAGACATGATGACACCAGATGAGAAGTGCAGGCAGTCGAGGTAGTTCTTCCTGATTCAAAAACAATAATGATGGTGAAGGTAGACTTGATGACACTAGATGAGAAGTCTTCATGTGGTGTACTCTGCACTTGGCATGCTTCCTAGTTTCGGTAGCATGCACAACCTAGCTAGAAATACTAATCGAGGAACTCTGACGGACCATATTTTCATGGATTCCTCGATACTGACAACGGCTGTGGGGGTTGGGAGGATCCTCCTGGAGCTCCTCATCGTCAGGAATAATGTAGGGGTTTACAAGCTCTGTAGTATTAACCAAGGTGTACCCTTGATTGTCACTCGAAGATTCATCCACTACTGGATGGATTCTGGGAGGAATCGACATCTCTATAGACATGAAGATTCCTAGAGTAAGGGATGACAATGGCATCATCATGGAAATTTATTTTCCCTTACGCCACAAGTTCATTCTATTCACAGAAGAGGATGGCTGAGCCATTGAAATAGAATAATTGGTGGTGGATGGCATGACAACTTTTGATGGTTCAGATCAATTTAGGTGTGCACAAATAATACCATGGTTAATGGTGACTTTCTTACGATCCATCCAATACTCATACTTGTGGTATTCGCGATGAGAATCATGATGACACTCGCCTTGGCTATCACTGCTGCTGTTTGGATTCACGAAAACACATGCCGACTGTACCAGAGTTGGTCCTACCCAGACTTTGTTGTTATCCACCTGGTCATGAAGCCAGTATTTAAACACATATCACTATTTGAGGTTATTCCCTAGTATCTGGTGATAACGGAAGTAATTAGGGTGATCATTGAGGTTTTCCTCTTATGGCCCCCTGCATTTAAGAAAACATACAATCCCCTACTCCAAGGAAATTCAGAAATAACATGGCACATGATCCTCATTGAACGAGTAGGTCTAGATCCTATTGTTCTGGAAGGGGGCCCTGGGAACTTGACCCTGAAGAGGGGCTGGAGGAGCCTATCATAGAGGTGGAGCCTCGTTATCTAGACTAGGCGGTGGTAGTGCATTGCGCGGTGGCACCTACATATTCTAATGTGGGAGCTGCTGGGCCTTAGGCTATCCCTGATGTGGAGGGCCTCTATGAGGCTATGGAGGCAGCTCCACCAGAAACAACTCTAGTATTCTGGAGGCCTCTATTTGAGGCACAATGTTGGGCTCAGCCATGGTGGCCCTTCTCATGGGGATTCCAGGGGAAATGGAATTGCCTGGAAGGCCAGTTGAAAGGATTCTTCTATAAGGGTTGGTGTCCTGAGAACCAACTATTTTGTACTTTGATTACATGAATGATTAACTTATTATATATTTTTCATTATTCGGCATGACTATAATATAATAATGTCTTGGACTATTTGATGCATTAATAAGGTCATGGTAGATCCTTGCTATGATGGGAACCTTGAAATGCTATAATAATATTCTTAAATAATGTTTTGTGGTTGGATGACATACTATGATAGGGCACATAGTATACAGACCATCATGTGCGAGTAATCGTAAGAAGACGAGACTCTCTCTCATGGAGTTCGAACATGGTAATATACAAGATTGGAGATTATGATAACAGACCCGCCAGTAGTAATTCCGGATGTCTTGGTGACATCGGATATTGCAATTTGTGTGCCTGTGTAATGGTCCTTAGACTGGAAGATTATCATTAACTCATGTCATGACTCGCGCACATAGATTTACTAATGAAAACCATCACATAGACAGTTGCCGGGAAGTAGGGTATGTTGGGTGCGTCATGAATGAGATGTTGTTAATGGATAAGTCGAGGAAGGATTTGTCCCTTCCATTTATAGAAGCTGATATCTCGGCCCTTTGATTGAAATTGAATTGTCACTTGAAATTACATGGCCATGGTGTAAACGACGAGTTTATTTCAGGTAGTCAAAGAACGACGAATCAAGCATATAGGTTTATGACACTACCATGAAACCTAATTGATGAGATATTGAGACAATGGAATTAAATTACATAGTAAGCGTTCGTATGAGGTGATACATCAATGCGGCGTCAACTTCTTTCTCTTGGGTACCTTGACCCATTGCAAGATAGTAATATTGGACTTTAGGCAAGCCCGCCTAATGCCAATGAGAAAATGGCCTAGAGGGTCACACACTAAGTGCATTCAAGTATCTCAAGTAGAATAAAGATTATTCCCATACGTTGTTTAATAATTATTAAAGGAACCCTAATTCATTTTAATGTTGAAGGAAGAATAAAATATAAAAAGTACACGCCGTATATCAATGATGACACGCCATGTAGTTTTATTTTGAAAACAAGTACATGCTGCATGTTATTAAATATACAAGCCGTGTATTTTTCATTTTGGGAAGGAAATAAAAAAAAGTATACTCCGTGTATTAATGATTACATTCCGTGTAGTTTTATGAAAAACAAGTACATGCCTTGTATTAATTATTACACGCCAAGTAGTTTTTCCAGTCAGGATTTTGAGGATATAATATTGTTTTATTAAATGATATTTATTATAATCAGTGTGGGCGCATGTAAAAGAATTAATTATTCGACATGTGGTTTTCAATTAGAGTTAATGAAATAAATAAAACGTGTAACATGTTTATTTATTTTTATAACTCTATAACCCCACACACCCGATTATAAATATCCTCACAACCCCAACACTTTTCCTCAATCATAGTTCACAAAAATTTAGATAATTCTTTCATGTCCAAATGAACCTCTTCCTCCAAGAACACTCTCAAGTCCGAGAGAGATCCTCTTCCATTGGATCAAGATGATCTAAGGTGGATAGCGCAAGCAAAGGTTTCTCCACACTAGCACCCAGATACTACTTTGGTGACGTCCACAGATACATGGTGCACGTGTGGATCACCTCTAGAGGAAGTATACCCTTGGCTTCTGTGACGCAATGATGTATCACATCAGAACGTGATCAAGAACATCAACGAAGAAAGAACACACAAAAAGGTACTTCTTGTTAATTAATTAAATTAATTATAATCAACCTATAACGATGGTTGTTTGTGGTTTCGGGACAAACCTTCTTCTTTTTATTTTTCTAGGATTCGATCTGTGGAGACTGGCATTTATCCTCATATTGATCCCAGATAGATCATTGCAAATGACAAAATGCCTAGTGGGTACATCCACCCACACACTTCCGTTGTGCCTGGAACATTCATCTTCTAGGTTCTAGGCCTTATCAAAGAAGTCTTAGAATCCCCCAGGATAGTTATAGGTGATAAAATAGGGGACCAGTTCTATCTTGACATTCCCTATTCACATAGTCTATAGTTTCTTCTGAGTCAGTAGCATGTCAAGGGAGTATGTGAGCCCTTTCCACTGGGTGACAAAGTTTGCAACACGCTCATCATGCCTATGATTTTACATGAAGAGGTCTAAAATAATCATCTTCCTAGTTGTGGAACTGAACTGGTAGAGAAATCGCCTATGGAGGTCCTCCCAGCTGGCAACTGATCTGATCGGGAGCTGGATGTACTAGACAAACGCCATCCCCACCAACGTATGTATGAAGCAGCAGAGCATGGTGGCCTCCTACTATGCTGGAGTTCCTAATAAAGGCCCACACATTGAGATAATGTGGATCAGGTGTTGCAGTGGGTCCCCTACACCATTTAAGGGGGAAAAGGTTGGATTTATGAATCTCAGGGGTGATGACATATCATACACCCAAGCCAGATAAGGATTTACATCAGGCGGGATTGCCACATGTCGTGTCTCCAACGCATTGAGAAGGGAAATTAGTGTCTCCATTGGATCATTTGGGAGTTGGTTCCTGTCTTGCCGGATATCCCAGACCACTAGTGTGTTGGTGGGTTCTTCAACATAATAAGCGTGCCCAACGGCTCATGGAGCTGCTGGTGGAATGACCTCTGGAGCAGCTGGGGAACCTAAACTAGGTCCCGAGGACTGTCATAGTGTTAAATAGGATTTTGAGACACATACCACACCCTTTTCCATAAGTTTCAGCCTCGACCATGTCTACATGGGCAGGCTGGTTAAGGTCACCAAGAGGTAGTTCTCCGAGGGGATGTTGTGCCTGCCCCTACTTCCCTATCCAAGGATCACCATAGTCTGGATGTCTCTCCATAGTACGTTCAGCTAGTAGTTCATCAACCATCTTTTATGTTCAGCAGGTTACAAACGCAACATGGTTTTTTCGGGATCTTCTTCCACCTTCTGCACTATTCTATATGTGTCGGAGGGTTTGATGGCTCTGAAGTGTTCCTTTCCCTTGTTGGGATTTCAGCTGATGACCAATGCCTCGGTGGGGATGTAAAGACCCAATATATTTCTTGGTTGACAATTAATCCTCCCCAATGGATCCAATAGGTGTAAAACTCCCTCGGGGGGTAGGTCCTCTCCCATAAGCTCTAGCTCATTCTCACTCCCAGTAGGTCGGTCATGTTAACCAGGACCCTGCCTGGAAGCATATCCTCTATGTCACCCAGAAAATTAAATTGGTGTTGGATGAAACTGAAATGGAGGGTCGTGTACTTCCCCCATCCATAGAGTTTCACATGGGGAGAATCCTCATTGGTTATCTTGTGGAGCACATTAATGCTCTGGACACATCATTCTCAGAGGGTCTTATGGCGATGTGGTGCCTCAGGGCGCTAGACCCCATGGAGTGCGGCCAAATCCACCAAACGTCATTGTTTGTCGATGTATTCAATGAGTTCCTGACTCTTGGGGAAGTCCGCTCATTGATGATAAAGATAGAAATTAGTCTCCCATATGGTCTAGAAAAATAAACCAACCTCCTCCTGGGTGAGTGCCTCTAGGTCACATGTGCATGGATGGTATTTTGCAATGCATAAGTTCTCTATGAAGACCCGAGTACCCTTGGGGATCCCCTTCCTTCACAGAGACCCATGGTCTCCACAAAGGGCATCAATCTTTGAAGAGGTGTTGAATTCCAGAAAAGAGGGAGGCACCTCATGATTCTAAATTACCTTGAAAATCTCATGGTTCGCAGAGTAGAATTTTTTTCTTGGTTTGAGATCTAAGAAGGTGAAAGGTCAGAGGATCTATCCCTTGGGCTCAAAGGGATCCTAATATTTCTAATAAAGAGGCGTCGTGAAGCAGATCTTTTTGGGCATGAATACACGTGGCATTTCATCGTAATCTTGAAGCCTCTTGCCTTCTTACTCAATGGTGGCTTTGCAAACATCAAAATGGTTCGTAGATCCTTTGATCTCCTTGCTTTGTGGTGGTGATAGAACAAATATTTTCAATTATGTTATTCTTAATTTCAATTTTTTTGATCCCACCAATGTGTTATTTAAAGGTAAATTGTCACATTTTATGTTTTATGAGTATTTTTGAACTTAGTTGGAAAAATGGATTATTTTGGATATAAATAGTTTTCATTTATTATAATGTTTCGGCCATAACGTTTTCTAAAATGATCCAAATTGCAAAATTCTTCATTTAAAGGTTTCTATGTTCGATGAGCTTAATTTTATACTTCTGGACCCAAAGATCAATCCATCATTTGGAAGATCAAATCCAGCTGACAATCCAGGCCTCGAAAACTGTGTACAGAACTACATAATTTTATTGTGGGGACCATATCTCATAAATGGCAGAACCAATAGAGCTGAAATTTACATGGAGCAGAAATACATCTTGAGGAAGAACTTTAATTAATATGGAGCACATGATTCTTTCATTTTCAAGGTCATTAATGCGTTGGAATTTTTTGTTTTGGAATACGAAGAGTCACTTGGAATGAATTAAATAGCCGGAGTGGTTTGACCATATCTCCTTCATACGTTGACCAATAAGGATAAAATGTTGTGGGTCGATAGAGAAGATCCAAAGGAACAACTTTCAAGAAGGAACAAGTCCCCAATTATGTCATGAAGAAGGTCATCAATGCGCATTCTTCCGGAGAAAGATTTTTGGATCCAAATTTTCTCACACTCTCCCTATAAAAGAGTGTGCTTTCTTCA
The DNA here is from genome assembly GCA_963277665.1 of Viscum album. Taxonomy (NCBI): domain Eukaryota; kingdom Viridiplantae; phylum Streptophyta; class Magnoliopsida; order Santalales; family Viscaceae; genus Viscum; species Viscum album. The sequence goes on from OY728135.1 coordinate 1,003,438,168, forward strand.
TTCCAAAGAGTTGGCAACTTAGGAATAGCCATTGTTGGCCATTATATGTAGTTTATCTTCGTATATTATTTTACTTTCATTATGTAATAGCATTTCATATTTTTATTCAAGTGTTCTCTTTTCACTCTTATTCTTTCTCTCTTTTGTTTTTCTACCCCCGTTTTCTCCATCACTGTGAACTCTTATTCTCGTGATCATGAGTAGCTAACTCGAGGAAGTTCCCGGGGGAGTAATCCAGTGATGAACCCAAGTCTTTGATCTTTAATGTTTTATTTTTTCATCTTTACTTAGATTTAGGCTAAGGGGGATCTTAGTGGGAAAGACTCCTTTGTGTCTCCACTTGCCACCCGAAGCCTAGCTTTCACATCTGTCACATTCTCCCTCAATCGAGGAGGTGGATGTATGGTCTCTCGGCGATCGTTGAGTGTATCGTACTTTCACAACCATTGGAATAATGGGATGTTCATGCATACGATGGATCATGTTCATTAAGTAAATTGGATACTAAGAAAATAGACGATGAAGGTTCACTCCGGATAATCTCCCGGGAGGATCTCCTTTCTATCTTAACATCACTTTGTCTGCATTCATTCTGTTGCATTGCATTTTCATATTTACTTTTAGTATTTAATTATCATTTCTAAAATATACTTTTCATTATTTTATTTTATATATATATATATACATAGTGAATAAGAAATATTGAGTGATTGACTGCAAAAGGCTCCTCAAGAGATTGACCTAGGTCAGCCATTGTGCTGCACTTAGTATAAATATTTTTGAGAGCACGCACGACAACGCTACATCAGGTGCCTACGCAAATTTCAAATGGGTTCCCAGATCCTCCCAGCCCCTTACTCCGTGGAGGCTTCACTGGGTGGATCTTCACACCAGTCGTAGTGTTATGGGGATTTGTTTGCCGGCTTCACAAGGAAGCACCAAGGATCCCACATTTTCATCTCCTCTTCCCAAATATTAGTTCCAAAAACTGTCTTGGGGTGCTTGAGAAAATGTAGAATGTGGGAAACAAGGGCTAAAAGAATAATAAATTTATTTATGAGTAATTGATAGAAAAGTATTAATTTCACCCACACTAAATGGATGCACTATTTGGACACATGGTTAAGCAAATTGGTCACAGACTATTCCCCAATATTACCCAAGTAAATATATCTCTTGCATGGACTAACACATGGTTTGAAATACCATACATGAACCATGCATACTAACAGACCATTTTTTACCACCCAATAAACTAGGTACATGTTTATAAAAGAAGGGTTATTTCCATTAGGTTCACCTATACAAAAATAATTATTTCTTAATTAAAAGTCATGTGTCCTCTGGTTCATGGTCTTTTTTACAATTTTTCACCCTCACAACACCACATGATTAGGGTTATTGGTTACTGATAACTATTATTTAACAATTAACGTCACCTTTCCCTTCAAAAATAATGATTTTGAAGTATGAAACTCTTGGAACTAAAATTACCACCTGATACACCTCTGGGTCTATAAACTCATCTAGAAACCAAACTATTAAGTGTTATGACACTCAATATTCGATTATGATTCACAATATATGATATGACATTTCCAATAATATGAAAAATAAAATTTCCTTATAATTTCAAGCTCCAAAAAAACAAGATCACTTACACCCTCCCAATTATATATGTTCTAGTTCTCAAGAATCCTTGGGGAATAATGAAATATCGACAAACCTACTTGGTTCATGAATTTCCCACTAAAATGGACACAATGTGTTAACAGATTCCCATTGTTCCCCCCTATGAAATATTAAACATATGATTCATAAGATGACAAGACTTTAGAAAAAACTCATAATTTCTAATGAAATGAGAATATTGTGCTTACATGAGCCCATTTAAGAGAAGACAAGATCATGTTATCATCTATATCATCAACCTGAATATGGGGTTTCCCACTATTAGTTATAGATTTCCTTCATCAAATTTTTAGTCATTGAATTCACATCATCACAATTTCCTTCGAAAAAACAACATTATAATCTAATAAATGATCCTGATATGAAATTAAATTTGATCAGAATGGTTCAAATCTATTAATCATATATTAACATGGTAGTTATTGAATTTCCATGATAGTACTTGGTTATCCCTTACATTTAACTCAATCATGCTCATCGAAGCTTGTAATAGAATTATTTTGATGTCTCGTAACAATAGATTTTCCTTCCAAATTCCACTATCATGTTACTATACGAACATGAGTACATTACTGTTTTAGTATCAATATATCATCACAAGATATCTTAAGATTGATTCCAATATTTTGAGCCAAATAATCTCTATATTTGAACTTAATCCATGAATTTATTGATACATACAACTGTACATAGTTCCATTTATTCAAATACATTTGATGTTTAATGAGGACCACCCAATGATCTGTCAAATGGTCCCATAACATTTCTCGAACAAGGGATGTAAATTGGTTACCAACATCCCACTCCTTATCCAGGGATCATCCTTATATCCATCTAAAAAAATGAGTCTCCTATTACCATAGGCCATAACCTTACAACACACATAAAAAAGGAATTGAATGTATATGATTTCACTGACACATATAGAAAATGAAAATGTCACCCATAAATCTATACTGTTTCGTAAAAAATGTTTCCATGGAATTCAATGAGTGTCATCGTAAAACTAGGTTAACCATCCTCAAATGGAAAAAAAATTTAGTCTCCTCCTAATGGAATACCATAAAGTGATCTTCGAACATGACACCCAAGGAGTCCCTCCACCAGAAAATAAAATTCATTATGGTATCTTGGAGTATAAATCATGGTCTCCTAGTGAACAGAGCTAAAGTCAAGATTTATAGAATGACCACCACTAGTCTTGGAGAACAATATGATCTCATAGATATCCATGTATTTCTTTCTCTGATCCACACACATGTCTAACATTCCGTAATTTCTTTTTTAACATCTCCAAACACCACATATCTCACCAATGCTTGTAGTGGTTCATTTAGTGGTCAAATTTCACATGAAAACCCATTTAAATTAAAATTTTTACTTCTCACAGGAGGAAAACCGCATAATTATCCCATTTATCATGTTAACCATGCACATATTCATTAAATTCACAACCATCAATCTTGGGTTTTCACCCAGCCACTCACTAACATTTCATATCTAATGGTTTCCACACATAAATAGTAAAAAATAAACTCACCATACATTGAGGGTATATATTCTATACAACCTAGTTAAATATCAAACCCACTCTTTCATGAGTCATCATCAATTAGTAAAATCAAAACATGCTACCAAGAACATCAGTTCTTAACATTCCTCAGGATCCCTTGGAAATCCTCTTCAAAATTTGGAACCATACATGCTCCTTGATCTATTAAACAATAAACCCCATTAAGGATTAATTTTATAGATTTAAATGATCAATAGCACAAATAATGGTTAATATGGAAAGGAAAATCAACATTCATACCCATAAAATGTATTCCTGATTACCAAGAACCCTATATGACTTTTAGAAGATCGAATCCATCACCAAGACTACACATGAAAACCCTGAAACCTTCTATTCTTATGTTACAAAACATGTGTAATGTCATGATCACCAACTCAATGGAATCCATAGATGTGATCTATCATCGATAAAAGGATATGATCAATTTATTGATCAACTATATCATTTATATATCAGCCAAATAATAAGGGCCTATAGGTATCCAACATAAATCTACCTATAATAACTGAAAACATGGGCACTTGGTCCATCCAACTAGCACAATGGTCTCCCAAAAAATAACAATACACAAATTAAGGGTCTTCATTACATGGAATTTAATGTGCCTTCAACTCTCTCACTAAGGAGGTAAAATAAAATAAGGAATAAAAATTATCAACCAATGCGGGTAAAACTTGTCAGTATAATCATAACAACAACATCTGATAATCATTGATAAATTGAGACCTAATCATCTCTAAAAAATTTCATATAGAAATACTAACAGTAGGGACATGATATGATTACAAAAAGATATAAACATGATTTTCATTAGGTATTCACATATCCTAATTCCCCTAGAGGTTCAATATACCAACTAAGTACACTCCTCCCAAGGGTGTTATTTTTTCATCTAAGGGTCTTACCTAACTCAACGATTCTATAGATATCACATATCATGCGTTGAAAAAAATATCAATGGTCTACAAGTTCCACATTTCCTAGGATGCTACCTTAACATGGATATCCATTAGTTTTATCATAAGGAATGCAATTTTAAGACTAGAGTCATTCCTAAATGGTCACTAGTCTCTACTACCGAAATAGTAGGTGTAGTAAATCAGAAGAGGCCATTGAAAGCTATAGGAAACACCCACATTACCATGTAATATAATTGAATCATAATTCCATTTGAACAATTTTTTTTCATTTATGTTATCAAAAATATTTACTTAATGAAAAATCCTATTATAAGGTAGTGTGGACAACACCGTTTATGTTTTAATTGTTATTTTAATTAACTAAAGACTCACTACAATAGATCAGAAAATCCATAAAAGGTTATTTATCAATTTATGGTTCATTAGTTATGATAGATTACATCACAAAAACCTATGTAACATAATTCAAGAAGTTTTGGCCACAATAAATAACCACTTCAATTATCATAAGAATTTCCCAAATCGGTTATGTTCTATTTAATAAAAAAAATTTAAGGGAGACCTATAAGGGTCTCATCAAGGAAATTTAGGTTGTGATTAATATAAATTCATTACCATTTTTTGGATTTTGAAATAATTTACAATGAATTCATCAATATTTTATCGCACACTCAAAAGACTGATCTCATATGCATATAATGCATAAATTAACCTAAAATAGTCGAGTGAATCATATATGGATTCATCTATATGATTACTCGTTCTAATGTGATGGATGTGAAAACCTCTATAAGTTTCAATTGTCAAGTCATTTAACTGGAATCCATAATAAGTCACATGAATTTATTAAAAATAAAACCATTCCTTGACATTTTAAATATTCACATTCCAAATCATTTCATTTCATTAATTAAAATTGGTTTAATAAAATATAATACCACTTGATAGGAATGCATGAAAATACCATTGGGGATTATAAAAATAATTTATTTAACCAACATTAAATCATAAATAAAACAACAAAATTTATCACATATGGAAAAAATGAATGTAATAAGGCCAAAAAATAAGCATATAGTATATATTAACATTTAAATTATCACCCAATCACTGTATTAATATAAGCATGTTAAATATTTACCTAAAATTGTATACAGAAAAGCATGTAACATAATTACACATGCATTGTATACATATAAAATTACGGATGACATTTGAATCCTCTATTCATGAAATGATACATAAATAGACCAATTCTCTATCTATATTAAGAAAGATGGTAAATACCATAAATAAATAAATAAATTAACATAATAAATTTAACAATCAATTTTGGTGAAAAATATTCAATGGTAATATCAACTGTATGAAAAATACTGACCTCTGTGGAAATATGACTCACCTGTGTGTGGGGGGTAAATATTCCAAAATAAAAGGTTTTCAAAAAAATTGACACATTTATAACAATCTATTTACCATACCAAAAAAGTACGATAATTAAATCGTCTATGATTCCACGTTTTTAGATCCTAAAATGGGATCCACTAAACCGGTTCCTTGAGACAGTTTTTTACATCATCATAAGAGTGCATCCATGTATTCTAATGGATTCTAACTATCAGTGAGGGACTAAAGGTAGTATAGTGGGGAGAATGTACCGTCTTGATTAGTAATAAACACAGTACAAGAATATGTAAAAAATAGTGGAAGATAAATATTCCTATAATAATAAAAAATGGTCATCCCCACCAATGGAAAACAAATAAACTACCATGAAAGAACATTTTAATCCATAAATAAAGGATTTAAATCAATAGTAGATAGTCGGTGTAAAAGGACTATACTCGAGAAAAATATGTGTCTCATACATTCATAGGTGACCTAAGTAAATTCTCATTTCACACCACCCATTCTAGTCCTAATCAATAATTTATAAGTATATGAAACCCATTCCATAATCTTGACATGTTTCCACTATATTTTTCTTGGATCCAAATGGGGTTCCGAATTTAGTGTAATGAAAATATAGTTAGAAAAAACCAATAGTGTGTAATTTTATCCTATCCATGAATATATTATGAAATAGTGTGTGCTTATATCATAAGTAATTCGTTAAATTAATATATCCATGTCAAAACAGGCTCCCCAAAAGATCCCTAGTTGACTATAACTTCATAGGACTGAGCTAAAATATGTCAAAATATATCGCATCACATAGAATTTTATATATGTATACATGTTACTATTAACTGACACAGACCTAATCCATAAGTCCAATGTGTCCGCATACAAATGTGGCCATTTGGAGGTGTTACATTTTAATAAGGATAATCAACCCAAACATTTAAATAATAAATGAGGAATTCTATGTCCATTAATTCTTAAATGATATAGAACATCACATTAAATAATTAAATAAACTATATAGATCATCATGTACAAAAAAATATTAAAAAATAGTGATCATAATTTCTAATAATTAGATATATAGTATGAATCTTCATATACATTAATTTAATAAAAATATGGATTGTCGAGTCCAATAATTAAATAAAGAATAATGATAAGGAAATCCATGTAAAACGATTATCATTAATATGGTGGGTCATCAGGTTTAACAATTCTGAAAAAAACACGTAATTTTATGGTGGATTTGTTTTCCAAAATAACGCATGAGTTTAATGTTCATCATGTTCAATAAAATAATATTTAACACCATGACATACTATTTTAGGAAAAAAGATGTGGAAAACCATGAAAAATATTTTCTAAAAACATATGGAACACTCAATCTTATTGTACTTACAAATTATGATTAATAATAATCAACATCATCATTTAATTACTGAACATAGTCCATGAAAAACCTAAATGAAAAATATAAAATCATCCTGATTCAATTTATTAATTCAATTTCACATTCTATTATATTAACTATATAACCCCATTCAATTATTAATACATGGGAAAATATTTTATTCTCACATTTCACAACCCTTTGAACTCATATTAGTGGCCACAAAATTTATCAATTTCTCATTTTCCATGTGATATATTCATTTCATTCACATTCTATTGAATTTATTTTAAACCATTTCAATTAGGAGACATTCCAAACACACATAGAATGGGTTTTGTAAAAAATATTTACACTTTGTGAAATAAATTTTATTAATCACACTCAATGGGGTATTACTGGTGAGCGTAGATTACCTTCAAAAATGTCAAGAGGTTATGGAAGTATATCTAACAATTTTATAAAATATAAACTAAATTATTTATCATTCTAGGATAAATGAATTGAATTTTTTATGTGAGTAATAAATAATCATTTTAAAAATTTAAATACATTAACAAAAAAACAAATAGACCACTTAAATTATGATTATGAAACATAATAATCCAATACCAACCTTTGATTCGAGATGAAATGAGATGTCTAAATGAAACAAAAAATTCCCTAAAAAATGGGCATATTAACCTATATGAAATTGAAATCTAATTTGGAAAATGATAATGAAATATGAAGAAAGTTTAGCAACAGTGTAATCAAGGATGATCCAATTAAATCCTTGGTGATATATTCTAATATCTTATGCAGAAGGATCTCAAATACTTAATGAGTGGATTGGCTAAATCAAGTCATTGTTGTTCCCATGAAATTAGTGATAAAGAATAGGAAATAAATATTATGGGTAAAAGGGGGTGGGGTTGGTAATTTCATATAATTGTAAATGATATATGATTTCACCACATAATTAGACTAACCATGCTCAAAATATTAACTAGTAATATCTACATGGATAAAACCCTCACATAGCCAAGAGCCTGTTTACAAAAACTCATGTATGACCCACAAACATTTTATTTCCACTTTTCCAACCCATAAAATTAATAGAATCTAATTAAAATTTCATGATCCGGTTATATGTTTCACCTTTTCAAAATCACTACAGTTTCATTCATGGTCATGTAGATTTATATTTACTGTTTGAAAAACCACATGACACCGCTATATTTATATATGGCTGAGGGGGATGGTTAGAACTAACTATGATCAAACGTTTCATCTCATTTTACCATCTGAACACATCCCTTTCAAGTATAATTCTATTGAAACTAAATTGAGTACCCTAGAAACCTATTGGGTCATAAAACCCATCTTAAACCATTGTAATAATTGTTTAAAAAACTTTAAATCCATTTTAATGATAAATTAAAAAAAATTCTATAAAAAACAGAAAATTCAAATACCATTCAAATTTCTGACCTATCAAAAACATGGTGATATTACACGTAGTTGTTTTCATTAAATATTGAGGGAAATCGTTTATATTTTTCAAAATATGAAATATATTGGTGTGGACTTTGAAAAACATGTCTATGTTTTTAACCTTTTAGAAGAAAACATAAAACATTGAAAAATAATTCACAACCTATAAATGTAAGGGTTTTTTGTCTCTAAAGAATATTTACAAAATTAACTTACATCATGATTGTAATTTAATATATTCTAAAATGTTTTCTCTAATATTACCATTCTAAAATATATCCAATATAATTTTTTTTCATAACCTGGAGAAAAATTGGAACATAAGAAAGGGTATGTTCATATGATATATTAGACAAACCTAGGAAGCATTAATTAAATAGCACAAATAATATTAAGATAAAAAACTATTTTGAGTATATGACAATACCATAAAAAATTTAGACCTAATTAGTGAACGGTATTAAATATTGAGTTATGAAATTAATCATTTTTATAAAATGATTACAGATTTATAAGAGTGTGGAGTCATCAAAAATTAGTCATGATTTGGGAGGGAATATAATATTCATATGACCATATAAAACTCATGGATGAAAAAATTAGTCGAAATGAAAGTGATTCCATTAGTCATGTTCAATTACAAGAGAATCATCATATAGTGTGTTTCCCAAATAGGTTAAATACAATGCGATGGATGGTGATTCATGATATGATAGATTAAAACAATTTCCTCTTTAGATCTTGTGTCATCGTTAAAAAATCTACTCTCTCTCCCTTCACATAACAAGATATTAATATTAATGAAATCTTTCACAACACATAATAATTTCACTTGGTTCATCCAAAATGGGAAACACCAAGGAGAATACAATATAATTCCACTTATGTAACAAATCCACTAGAGGGCACTATTTTTACAATGTTTAGAGTAGAATCACTAGCCCTCCTGGTTTTCAATGAATCAAAATTTGAAATCTCACTTATCTATCAACTAAAGTGTGCTAACTGATTAGTCCAAATATTGTCTTTTTATTACATGAATAATTATCTTCTTCACGTCATTATTGTGTCATTAAGTTTGACCTTCATCCACATAATGAATACCACATTACCATGAATTTACTTGGAAATACCTTTTGGTTCACAATTAATCTTTCCTGAAACATTTTGATATATTCAACACAACATTTATCTATGTCATTGGAGAATAAATTGTATGCAACTATTATGATATATATGAAACTCACTTTCTCATGTAGACTCACGTTCCATTATGTTCACAACAAATATTTTGTTCATTGATTCATAAAACAATTCCTCTGCAAAAATATACTACATTAACAAAATTTGTTTGTCATTCAGTTCCCTGATATTCTATAAGGGTTGAGATATATAACTAAGGGGGTTAGTGGCCAATTCAAACACTCAACTCACCCTACACACAAAAACCATGTGTGTCTACCACTATGTGTCGAAGAAATCCATTTTTTTGAAACTCATGAATTTCGTGTTACATCCTTCAAGAAAAAAACATTACGATTTGACATTATATTTGGAATTTATTATTCCATTGTGCCTACTTATACATGAAACTCCTTGGTTACACAAAATCCATCTTTCATGTAATTTCATATCTTATGCAAACCTTTTTCCTTCTCTTTATTTTGATGTGGTGATCCTGAGTCTTTTCTTGCACACAACATTTAAATTCACTATCACACTTGTTAGTAACTTTTTCATTTTATGTGAAAATACTTCTTTTCCCAACACACATATTTCCATTATCTATAATTTCGACCCCAAAAATTTGGAAAACATAGGGAAATGAAACCACCTTGTATATTCACTTTTTGTACCTCCTCCAGAGCTCCCATTCCCTTTTCATGGATCTTTTTCAACATAAATTTTCCACAATATCTCTAAAACTCAATAATAAACCATGCATACACACTTTTTCAAAAACCACAATAAATATATAAATATTACAGTGTTACCTTAATGGATTTTCCCAACAATATACCCCTTTTGGTTTTTCGAAAAATCGTCGCATTTTGATGCCTCTAAAAATCATATTCCATTTTATACCGAAACATATTTTTCTTGATTCCAATAGTAGTAAAATATTTATCAAACACACACTTTAATCCAATATGAGAAATTATCGTCATGAGAAACATGTGTAACATGCAATGTTAAACAATGAATCACTTCATTACTAAAAACGTCATCAACTTTCATCACAAACCCCATATGTCTTAATTTATAACCTTTGATCGATCCTCTTCAGTATGGTTGTATTTAAAACTCTTCCATATGTCTGAGATAAGATCTGGTAATGATGAACTGTTTCCATACAGCACCTAACTCTCATCATATCATAGAAGCATTGAACGGTTATACAGAAACATGCAACCTTTAAAAAAGTTAAACTCTCCCTATGTTATAGCTCCCCTTATTAGATTCTTCCCATATCTTGATCAATACATTTTATTTTATTTAATAGCCATAATATGTCCCCCTTTATCATCAAAATTTATTGTGACTTTGCTCTTGTCTATAAAATGGTAAGGAATATATGCCAAAACTGTAGAAAAAACACACCATGCCTCGCAGATAGGGGGTCCCACATCTATACATTTTCTATTCATAGGAGTCGATTGAACACCTAGAATCAGTTTATTTCATTAAAATTCTTCTTTGGGTAAGTCATTTTCTTAATCTATACGACATGTATTTCTATAGGCACATACTGCAACTTCACAATCCCATGATACACTTTCATCTTAATAAAATGATACTTGATTTCAGTTTTCATTATCCTTGAGTGATGGAGTGGATTTTTTCTATGGTCTTTAGCACATAAATTATTGTAATGGATTCTGGTTGGAGATATCACTTCAACTTCCATACTATCAAGATACTTATTCATCCACAATAATTTTTTTCATGATTGAGTAGTTGTAATATATTAATCTATATGGTTCTGAATGAAATGAAATCATGTCTCTTGGTTATCAAATAAATATAAAATCTTCAAAGATAGAATGCACCACCTGATGTTGATTTTCTATCATCACCTAATCCCACCAAATCTGTATATGTATAGCTCAATAACAGTAACATATATTTCTCAACGTACAGAAAAGATAAATCCCTCATAACCTTGATATAATGAATTATTGTTTTCAATGCAAGATTTTTTTTCATTGGGATTAGATTGATATTTCTCTTCTTAGCATGTGGAAAATCAATGTAGGGTCCTGTTGTTTTCATGTACAATCGGATACCAATTATTTTCTTGTATTATATGACATTAAATATATTACGTTCATCGTCCCATGAAAAATTCATATATGCAGCCAATAGTAACATTAAATATTTGTAATTATCTATTAGGTGTTTTCTCAAAACATATGTGGAAGATTTATATTGAGAAATTAATCTTCCGTTGTATCATTTTGTCACCTATAAACCAAGGAAAAATTCTAGTTCACCAATAATAGCAATTTCAAATTAAATTTTCATGAATTTGGTGAGCCTTTTCACTATGATTCATATAATTCTCAAAATATCATGTCCTTAACATGCACTATAACCAGCATACACTGATTACTTTATTGGTCAAAAAAGATATTATAGTGTACTCCACCGCACTAAAACCCATCTACTTCAAAAACTGATCGATCTTTGAGTACCATGCTCTTGGTGCTTGCTTTAAACCATATAGAGACATTCTCACCTGATATAATTTGTTACCATAATAATGAATGGAAAACCATAAGGATACTCAATATAAACTACTTATTCTAGAACCAAATTAAAAAATGAAGACTTGACATCATTCTAGAAAGATTTTAACATTCGTTGCAAAGCTATGGATAAGTATAATTGGAATGTCTCTATACATAAAATATGCCTAAATGTTTCATCAACATTAATACCCTCTATCTGGGAGTACCCATTTCACACTTTTCATGCTCTGTTTCGAATCACTATACCATCTTAATTAATCATGTTGCAAAAGAACTAATTAGTCCTAATGATGTTCTTATCCATTTTTTTCAAAAAAATATCACATATCTAATTCTGTATAATTTTTTATACCGTTCCATTCGAAGATATAAACTAGTTTTCATCACAAGAATCATCCTAAAATTATTTATGATATACTAGAGATAAGAAAGATATATACAATAAAGACATCTTTCTCCACGTTAGAATTAGTGCTACATGATCAGCAATGATATTTTCCCCATCAATTTTTTATCAACTATTTGTCTTATATGTAGATACAAATTTTACTTTCTCCTAATCATCATTAGTATCTTCATATAAATCATCATTTTACACTTCATCTCCCCCTTTGTTTCTTACCTCCTCATCACTTTAATCGGGGAATTATACATTGTATTGTAAAATATTATGTTCATTACCATCTACAGTGAAATTATTTCTTTCAACTACTTTTACTAGACTCTTATTAAATAATTTATATGATTTTTTTACTGAGTAGCCATGTAATATACCCTCATCTCCACATGTCTCCAATTTATTTTGTTATCTTTATTCAGAAAGAAGCACTTACTTACAAATATTTGAAAGTATTTCAATGATGGATTCTTTCTATACCATATCTCATATAGTTTATTTTCTTACTCAGGACACAATAGAGACACGATAGATATGTATAACAATGTCAATACTACATCCTTCCAGACATTATTTGGTAGGTCATTTTCAACGATAATTATTCTATCCATTTCACTGATAATCTAATTTCTCCTTTCAACCACTCCATTTTGTCAAGGAGTTATCAAAATTGTAGTTCGATTCTTTATCCCATGTTTCTTAGGAGAATAATACACCTGGATTTCTGTAAATTATATACCATTATTAGTATTAAACATGATAAGTTGTTTTCCCATCATCCTTTCTGATTCACTCCAATAATATTTTTTATGAATATGAACACAATGGTCTTATGGGAGATTAAAAATAAATATTTCATCTTGCTAAAATAATCAATGAGAATAATTTAAAACCTCTTCTCATCAATGAATCTGGATGAAATAAGTCCACATAAATTTACTTGCACCAATTCAAACAATCCAGTATTATTTTATAATTTTCCTTGTACATATTTCTTATGATATTCACTTGATACAATCCTCACATATTAAATTATTTTAACATGGAAACTTAGGGAGGTTTTGATATGTACCATAATTGACCATATCTTTATAGAATGGTAGGAATAGTTGATGAAATAATTTATGGAATAACCAATTTTCTTCCACTCTTGATAAAAAGCAAATATATTCTTCTCGAATTATATGGTAGAGATTCACCTTTATTATTTTTTCATATAGAAAAAATTCCCTCTCACATCATTTGATGATGCCCATCTTATTAGTAAATATTATGTTGAGTCAATAAGGTTTTCCTTATGATTTTTCCATTCCTTATTGTTTTGAAAATCACAAACACATTATACTTAAGAAAATATAAATTTTACCTCCATAAGGAAAATTTACTTCTATAAGGAAATTTACCCTAACCTAGATTTTCTTATACATAGAGATATTTTTATTAAGTACAAAAACCGGATTCATACCCAAAATCCCAGAAGTCATATAATGTCAAGATTTAGAGCATTCTGTTTTTTAGGATCTGAATATTGGATGTGAAATTTAATGAAGTTCCAATCCGAATTCTTGACTCTGAACTCTTATAAAGTTCGACTCCGAACTTTCACGAGTTCGACTCCGAACTCTTATAAAGTTCGACTCCAAAATTTCATGAGTTCGACTCCGAACTCTCATGAAGTTAGACTCCTAACTTTTATGTGTTCGACTCCGAACTCCTATGAAGTTCAACTCTGAACATTCATGAGTTCGACTCCAAACACTTATGAAGTTCGACTCCAAACTCTTATGATGTTTGACTCTGAACTATCATGAGTTCGACTTCGAACTCCTATGAAGTTCAACTTCGAGCTTTTGCAAGTTTAGATTCTGAACTCTGGTGAAACCAGACTCCGAATTCCCATAAAATAGAATCCGAACATTTCTTAACATAGACTTTGAATTTCATTTTGGTTAGACTCCGAACATTTAATTTTCTTACACTCCGAATTTTTTTATGGATTTTTCTTACATATGCTCCATTTCAAAACGATGTCATGCATTCAGTTATACATGACTTATTATTAAATGATGTCATCCATTCTATTTCTAATTAACCGTTTGTTGAGTTACACATGTACAAGTACCTCCATATTTCATGGAAAATATGACCGTTGGAGGAGGGAGCCGACCGTTGGAAATTTGCCTATAAATAGGAGCTCATTTGTAAGAGATCAACAACAAGTTGATCGATCTAAAGACCACACGCTGTTAAGGTGATTTCTCGAGAGAGAAGATTTTCATGCCTTGCGAATACTGAACTGCTCATTCATATTTCTTCGTGTGACTCCGAATGTTTGTGATTACATTTGAGGACTTCTGGGGATAGGAAGACAGAGGTGCCGATAACCTTGAAGTTTGAGGGTTTCCTTGATGAGGAATACAGAGCTCCAACTACCTTGAAGTTGAGGGCTAGCGGGGATATCAAAACAGAGATTCTGATCTTAATATCGAGGGCTTACCATGGTGTAGGGAAGAAAGACTTTCTTGAAAGTATAAATGAAGGGACCTTTATCAAAGGTTGTTGGATACCCTTCCCTTTGGGTTAAAAGACTTATATCTTGTTACTTATTGTTTTACTACTTGTTTATCCGCTGCACTATTGTATTGTAAGGAAAGTATAACCTTCTTATATTTCCTTACACTTTTACTCTTATTAGTTTAGATTCTATATGCTTTAAGGTAGAATTTCATATTGTAAACTTTGGTTCTAATTCTCCAGTTGGTGATTAGAGGTGTTGTGAATTTTCATAGTTTATATTTGTTAAACATAGATTTTTCCTTGTCTAAGGAAATTTTGAAAGTGTACAATTCACCCTGCCTCTTCTATATTGAGCATCTACATCATTATTTCGATCCTAAAATTATTATCATAGGAGGTCTCTAATATACTTATACTCACATATATGTTTTTCTTGCTCACTTTTTCATTGTTCATCATTCTTGCTTAGATTTTTTTTTTCATTCCGTATTGTCATTCCGACCTTTGTCATTCCGAATTATCATTCAGAATTGTCATTCCGAACATTGTGGTAATGAAATTTTCCTACTAACAATTTTGTTTGCCATATTTTTAAGAATGGAAGGAATCAATGTTGGTTCTATTGATAATCTAAATCCTACAAGACCACCAATATTTGATGGTAATGACTATAAGTACAGGAGAGATCGAATGAAGACTTTTGTTATCAATACTGGAGTAGATAATTTCTTTATGCTTACTAGGGATTATAAAATTCCTAATAAGGAAGTTAGAACATTCACTAACCAGGAAAAGCAAGAGTATCAACTCAATTATAAGGTCTGCAATATTTTACAATGTTCAATGACTAGAAATATATATAGCGAAATTTCTTCTTATGAAGCAGCAAATTGTATCTGGAAGAAGTTAGAGGTTACACACTTTGGCACTTCTAAATTGATTGAAACTAGAAGATCTATTCTTAGAGATGAATACCATGGATTCAATTTTCCATATAGAGAACCAATCTATAATGTTCAACAGAGATTTATGACTATAGTCAACAGCTTACAGCCTATGGGGGTAAAATGGTTAGATAATGAAGCCCTTGTGGATAAGATAATTGATATTATGCCTAATGAGTGGGAATCCATGAGAACAGAAATTGATGAGAACTGGAAGGTCACTCAAATATCTCCTGATGAACTATTTGGAACTCTTCTCCAACATGAAACAAGAATGAAGAGAGATGCTGACAACATCAAAAAGATAATTGGAAATGGAACTGTTTCTTTTACAACAACATCAAATCATTTGAAAGCTATGACTCCTGAGAGAGTAACCAGATCCAAGTCTAAGAAGGCGGTTATCCAATCAGAATCTAGTGAAAGTGAAGTCTAATAAAATGAGTTTGAAAATATTGCTCGAAGGATGAAAAAGATAGATGGACGGAGAAATTTCCAATCCAAGTATAAGAAAAAGGAAAGAAAAGATAGGAAATATGAAGAAGTTACTTGTTATGAATGCAAGAGAGCTGTACATATTAGACCATATTGTCCTTTTCTCAAAAATAAAGAAAGAAAAGAAAGGCATTCTAAAAGGAGCAAAAAGAAGTATTACAAAACTGAAGATAAGAATGTTATGAATGCAGACGACACCTGGAGTGCAAGTGGTGGTGACTCTTCAGATGAATCTTCTGATTATGAATCTTCAAGACAGAAGAATCTTGGTCTTATAGCCAGATTACCTATTAACAATAATTTCTTTATGGATAAGGTATGAAATGCTGAATCATTTACCATTTCATCTTTAAATTCTAATAATAGTAATTATTATAACTCTTCTTATGAAGAATCCTCTTCTGATGAAGAAAATACTTCACCTACCTATGAAAAAGTTTCTAGGTTTGCTGAACTTTTTGAGATTGAAAATTATAAACTCAATAAATAACATGATAAGGAAAACTCTAGGAATTCTATTCTTACGAAAGAAATATCAGATCTTTCTAAAGATCTTTATAGGAAAAATTCAGATTTTATAAATATTTCAAAAAATCTTGAGGAAGTAGGTTTTGAGAAGAAAAAATATTCTAAAGAGTTAGAACAAGTAATTTCTAAAAAAGTGTTATCAAGCCTTGATTTAGTTCAAAATCTAAGGATTTTGAAGATAAAAACTTGGTTATAAAACTCAAGTCTGAATTTTTTTCCTTCAAGAATTGTTTGTCAAACTTTACCCATGGTAAAGAAAATTTTGATAAAATGTATTCACAAATACGACCTTTAAGAAACAAATCCGGATTTGGTTATATCCATGCAAAACCAACTTTTAGTAACAACTACTTTTTTCCACAAAGTGTCCCATTTTGTACCAAATGTAAATGAAGTGGTCACCGGGAAAATAATTGTTCTTTAAATAAAACCCAATATTTATGTTTTCATAATGCTTATTTTTTTAAGAAAGTGTGGGTGCCAAAAATTTTGTTATCTGGAAATCTCAGATCCAAACAAATTTGGATTCCGAAAGTCTAATTATTTTCATTTTTTAGGAAGATAAAGGAAGTACCAACAACAATACATTGTACATGGATAGTGGATGTTCCCGACACATGACTGGTAACAATAGCTATTTTGAAAAGATTATCAAAACAAAAGTAGATATCATTCTTCTATTTATTGGAACGCAAGATCAACTTACTGATATTTTCACAAAATCATTATCCACTGATAGATTTGAATACATTAATCAAAAGTTAGGAATGATAATCGTAATGTAATCATTCTTCATTAACATCTTGTTGAACAATTCTCCTAACAGTAACAAACTCCTTTTCTTAGGGGGGATACATTTGATTGTTAGTGTAACTAAAATTTTCGTAATCTATTTTTAAAAAATAGTGTAACTAAAATTTTTGTAATATGTTTTTCAAACATAGTGTAACTAAATTTTCGTAATCTGTTTTTCGAACACAGTGTAACTAAAATTTTCATAATCTTTTTTTTCATTGTTTTTACTAAAATATTCATAGTTAGTTTTTCAAACTTTTCGGAACTGAAGTTTCCGGAATAGAAATTATTGAAACTAAAATTTCCGGAATGGAAATTTCCAGAACTAAAATTTTCAGGATTGAAATTATCAGAATGAAAACATTCGGAATGGAGATATTTATACTGAATTTCATAATGGAACTTTCGTAATGATATTTTCGTACTAGAACATTTGTAACGATATTTTCGTACTAGAATTTTCATAACGATATTTTCGTACTGGAACTTTCGTAATGAGTTTTTTTAATTCATTTCTTCAAGAAGAATATTACCAATTTCGAAAAATATTTATAGCCAATCCGAAAGCTATGATTTCCTTACTTAATGTTTTGTAATCATATTTTTCCTACTGGTATTTTTTTGAGTTTTAAAAAATTCGGATTCTAGTTTTCCTTAAATCCGGATGTTTTCTTTAAAATATCAAAAGATCGGAGTCAAGTTTTCCTTGTAGGAGTGTTCTCAACCGTCATATCAGATCAAAAGATTTTCAGCCGTTAGATGGCTTTTGGAAGACCAAAGGTCACATCCATCGCCTATATAAAGGGGACCCCAAGACTTATCCCACATTGGTCTTTCAAAGCTTTTGCATCTCAAAGCCCTGCTACTCTTCTTAAGACTGGTTCCGATCTTTGTAAAGCCATTCTGAATCCTTCAGATCTCTCTGTTTCGAATGTCTGTTGAAGAAACATCTCAAGATATGTAAACTTCAAAGACAATCTCAAAGTGGTTAATCATTAGTGAAAGGTTGGTGCATCCGAATTTCTATAAGTTTGATTCCATTATTTTAAATAATATTAGACTAAATGGATGTGAGGATGTTTGCGTAGCAAATTCAGATAAATAGGATACGGTTTATACTGATTTACTGATCGAGTTCTATGAGTCTGTTTCCTTCCAAATGGAATATGACTGAGAGTGGTTTTCATTCAAGTCTTATGGGAAGACTTATAATATATCTTACACCAAGGCCGCGAGCTTGGTTGGTTTATCCTATGAAGGAGAAGTTGAGTTCTCCTCACACAAACTTCCGGATGATCATGGAAGATTCAACAAGGAGAAGGCACTAAAGTGTCTTGGAATTAAGGATTCTCCAACCATTAAGATTGCTCGTCTCACTCCGAACAATAGAATTATTCAGCTTTGGGTGCAAGGCATTATGGTTCCAAGAAGAGGTGACAATGATAATTTGAAGAAAAGTGATATCTATGTCTTAGATTTCTTGGTAAATCTAAGAAAGATAAATTTGATTAGACATGTATTGATTACGATCAAGAACATCAAAGAATGGAATTTGAGAGCTTAAATAATTATGTGCCATGCCTTACTATCTAAGCTGATATTTCGGTGCTTAGAATCTTTCAAGGTTGCATGAAAATCAAAAGTCCGGAATTGTAAGCTTAAGCTAGTAAGTGATGATACTTTGAACAGGATGAAGATGGGTTTTTATAGTGAATCTGGAGAATTATACTCTCTTTCTGTGGAAGAAGTTGAGGCACTTCAGAAAGGTACACACTCTCCGGAACCATCCAAAAAGCAAAGGATGAAGATAAAGCTTAAGGAAGGGGCTGCTGATGAAGAAAATCCTAAATCTAAGGAAACTCAGCATGCTCCCCCCAAGCCGAAGAAAAAAAACTTATCCTGAGGAAGTTGGTGTGATGTGGAGGGAATATAAGTAGAAGAGGAAAGAAGGGGATCCACAATTGGGATTGGACCCTGTAGAGGATAAGGCCTTAAAAGAAAGAGCTGCGGAAGAGTTAGAGAAGTAGGAAAAAGAGAAGAAAATGAAAAACAAAGTGTCTGAAGTTGAAGTGGTGTAATCTTTGCTGAGAGCTACAGAGTTAGCTTCTGAGTTGATTCTGGTTCCAAAAACATTCCTTATAGAAACTTCTTTACCAGAAACTCCAGCTAAGAATTATGTCACTCTATAAAAATCCAAGGGTAAATAAGTAGTTGAAGAAGCTGAAAAAGAAGCTGATGAAGAAGTAGAGGAAGAGGTTGAAGAGGAAGATGAAGAAGAAGAAGAGGGAAGTGAATATTTAGATGTCTTGATCAATCAATTATAGGAATATCAAGATAAGGTATAATCCTCTAAGTTACTTACTCCAGGAAAGGAAGGTGAAGAAGGTAGTAAGAATGATGAAAAGAAACAACAACAAGAAGAAAATGTTTTATATGATAATGAATAATCCGATGAGAGGAATTTTCTTGAGGAAGGACAAGAAAAATAGAAACTAGATGAAGACCGGATTATTCAAGTTTCTAAATCCGAGGAAGTATCTCCTAATGAAGAACCAATTACAAAGTTTGATAAGGGGAAGCAAACTCTCATGGATACTCTAACAAAAGAATCCTTCATGAAGAAGGATTTTGGTGGTTCTTCTAAGAGAAACTGGTGCAAATTGATGAAGAGAAATCTCCAAGAGATTTATCTGATTCGGAATCATCATCTCATGGGCATGATTTTGTGGTTGAATCTCTGAAGAAGTTGGTGGACACCATTCTGATTTTTCCAACTATAGATTCCAGATGCCAGATGCTGCAACAGAGTATGAATCAGAAATCGGATTCCTTATCCATGGTCACAGATAAGTGTGAGAAGATCGAAGCAAAAAAAAAATCGATTATGATGTGCATAGAAAGTCCTGAAGTAAGGTAAGAAAGTGTTCTAGAAGAGTTGATGAAGACTTAGTGCAGTTTGAAAATTTTCAGAGTGACGTTCAACATTCCTTTGACACCAAGGATAAAAAGATTAAAAATCTTCAGGCTGAGCTGATTGATGAGCAGAGTTCTCAGAGTCAACAAGTGAAAGAACTAAGTGAAAAGGCTAATTCTTTGGCTCAAAATCTTTTAAGTGATTGAAATCTTCAGATCGAGCTTGAGAAAAGACTCGTACATCAAGATGAATTGTTAAATATGCATAAAAAAGATATCGAGGCTCAAGCAGAGGCTTTAAAATCTCAAGAAGAAAAGATAAAAGCCTTGGAGAGGCAAGTCGAAGAAGACCAAAGAGACCTAAAGAAGCTAAAAACTTTGTTAAAGAAGCTGATTCTAAAAGAAAATGAAGACAAAAAAACATTCTCCGATCTTTTGTTGTAGTTTTATTTCTTTGTAAAATTTTCCCAACTATAATGAAATGTTATTTGGTTGATTGTATCTTGTCATATACTAATGTTTTAGGTACCATATTTTCTTTTCCATTCCCTTCAATTCTTTTTTAAAATCACAAAGGGGGAGAAGGAAAAAGAACTGCTCGTAAGGAGGAGAAAGAAAAATTTCTAAGTGAAATATCCTTAAAGTAAGGGGGAGTTTCTCACTACGATGTTTTTCATTCCTACAATAATGAAAACTCCATTCTAGAACATCAGAATACAATCCTTAGAGTTTCAATGCCTAAGGGTGAGTTAGTTGTATTCACTTCTAATCCATGAATAAAGGGAGATAAGTTTTAATTTCAAAGTTTATGAAATTTTTCAAAGTCCTTGTATTCTTTTTTATAAGGATGTTTTTGTTTTCTAAAAAGGGGGAGATTGTTGATTCAATAAGGTTTTCCTTATAACTTTTCAATTCATTATTGTTTTGAAAATCACAAACACCTTATACTTAAGCAAATATAAATTTTACCTCCATAAGGAAAATTTACTTCTTTAAGAAAATTTAACCTAACCTAGATTTTCATATACATAGAATTATTTTTCTTAAGTACAAAAACCGGATTCATACCCAAAATCCCAGAAGTCATATAATGTCAAGATTTTTAGCATTATGTTTTTTAGGATCCAAATTCTGAATGTGAACTGTAATGAAGTTCCAATCCGAATTCTGGACTCCGAACTCTTTTGAAGTTCGACTCCGAACGTTCATGAGTTCAACTCCGAACTCTTATAAAGTCTGACTCCTAACTTTCATGATTTCAACTCCGAACTCTTATGACGTTCGACTCCGAACATTCATGAGTTCGACTCCAAACTCTAATGAAGTTCAACTCTGAACATTCATGATTTCGACTTCGAACTCTCATGAAGTTCGACTCCAAACTTTCATGAGTTCAGCTCTGAACTCCTATGAAGTTCGACTGTGAACTTTCATGAGTTCGACACTGAACTCCTATGAAGTTTGACTCCAAACTTTCAGATGTTTGACTCGGAACTCCTATGAAGTTCCACTTAGAACATTTGCAAGTTTAGATTCTGAAATCTGGTGAAACCAAACTCCTAATTCCTATAAAACAGAATCTGAACATTTCTTAACATAGGCTCCAAATTTCATTTTGGTTAGAATCCAAACTTTTAATTTCATTACACTCTGAAATTTTGTATGGATTTTGCTTACATATTCTCCATTTCAAAATGATGTCGTGCATTCAGTTATACATGATTTATTATTAAACTATATCGTCCATTCTATTTCTAATTAACCATTGGTTGAGTTACACGTGTACAGGTCCCTCCGAATTTCATGGAAAATATGATCATTGGAGGAGGGATCCAACCATTGGAAATTTTCCTATAAATAAGAGCTCATTTGAAAGATCTCAACAACAAGTTGATCGATCTAGAGACCACATGCTGTTAAAGTGATTTCTAGAGAGAGAAGATTTTCATGCCTTGTGCGTACGGAACTGCTCGTTCAGATTGCTTCGTACGACTCTGAATGTTGGTGATTACATTCAAGGACTTTCGGGGATAGGAAGACAGAGGTGCCGACTACCTTGAAGTTTGAGGGCTTCCTGACTGAGGAAGATAGAGGTTCCAACTACCTTGAAGTTGAGGGCTGGTGGGGATAGCAAGGAAAGGATTCCGATCTTCATATCAAGGGATTACCCTGGTGTAGGTAAGACAGACTTTCTTGAAAGTGTAAATCAACGGACCTTTATCCAAGGTTGTTGGATACCCTTCTCTTTGGGTTAAAAGACTTATATTTTTTTACTTGTAGTTTTACTACTTGTTTTTCTGATGCACTTTTGTATTGTAAGGAAAGTATAACCTTATTATATTTCCTTACACTTTTACTCTTATTAGTTTAGATTCTATACGCTTTAATGTAGAATCTCATATTGTATACTTTGGTTCTAATTCTCCAGTTGGTGATTAGAGGTGTTGTGAATTTTATTAGTTTAACTTTGTTAAACTTATATTTTTTCTTGTCTAAGGAAATTTTTAAAGTGTACAATTCACCCCCCCCCCTCTTGTATATTGAGCATCTAAATCATTATTTCAATACTACATATTATATCATGATCTAAGTCACATTGTTGACTGACTCTATGCAGGTTGTGACTGAGTCCTTCAATGACTAAGACATCAGCGCGTATACTTTCTTTTCCCCAAAACCATGATTTTTCTATGAAAATTCTCTTCAAGAAAATATCACTTAAAATTTTTAAAACACCTTACATGTCATAATTTATGCCTATAACAAGATCATTATTTCTTGTCATGTAGGATTTTAATCCACCATCAATGTTATGTACACCCAAAGGAAATGATGCTTTAAGGGATATTTCTGCTACCACTACATTCTATGATGTTTTCATTCTGATACATGTTTTTGACTTCATACATTGTATAGATTTATAATCATGATCTTTCAAGTAGTATGATGAACCAACACAATATTATAGAGATGAACATTATTCTTCCATTTTAATATCACATGATTATTCATGTATTCTCTCCTTTCGAGCAATTTAGTTCTGATTCAACATGATCCTTAGTATGGTTGAGGTACATTATCCGGACAACATTCAAAATCCTTCATGCCAAAAAAATGACCATAGAAACATTTCCTAGATTATTGATCGTAGTTTGGTTTCCTTTTTGTTCTTGTTGAGTTCAGTATATCTTGGCAATGGAACAGAATTATTTTGGGTGTCCCATCATTCTACAACAACATCACCTAATGTAGGGTTCATTTTTCTATGTCACTTATACACCAAATGTTCTACCTTGGGTTCCTTGATTCTTCTCTCTCTACCTCATTTTTCAATGTCACTTAAATAAAAAATGATTTCTATTTTTAGGAATGCACCACAATGGACTTCTCATTTGAACAAGACTATTTCTTCTTTTCTATTATCCCTCAATGATCCACTTATATACTTTCTATAAACATAATGATATTCTTTCATAATTTTATTCTTGGTTTCATGATTTTTATTAATCCTTAACAGTTCATCAGAGGTTGATGGATTCCTATTTAAGTTTATCAATACATTTAATTTGTTTTTTCTATTTTATTTAAACAATAAATAACAATTTTTTTTCTTAAACATTGATAATGAACTCACCAATATCTTATGTGACCTCTTAAAATGAAGAAATAATATTTTCAAATTCTTCCATCAGCTTAGACTTGTATTCTTCATACTACTTCATATAGATATTGGTGTCATGAACCACTTTTTGGATTTCTTAGTGTTCGCTCCCCAATGATCTATCTCTTTAAGAGAGACTTCTAGCTTTTCTTGAGTGTCAACTCTTCCTTCGACTTATACTTCATTGTTGTCTTTTTCTATTATTTTTTGGGTTCCACCTACAACATCCCCCATAGAATGTTCTCCACAATATTTTCTATTCTCCATATATTTAACCTCAAATTCTTCAAAACTACCATATTATTGAGAAATAATATTATTATATTTGAATATTTTTTTTTAAATTTTTCATTACATTCAAATAATCTGAAGAATTATTCATTGGAATTTCATCTTCATCCTCATCATAAAATTGAATCTTTTTAGGGAACCATGATGCAAGATCTCTAACCTGTCCACATAAAAATAAGGATAGTTTGTGTTTCCCTCTAAATTTTTTATTAATATTTTACGATTAAAATAATGGAATAACACCACCTCATACATATATTATTCTACATATCCATATTCAATTTTGATCTTCTTCATGGCCTTAAACACCACTTATTTGGTTTTACTGTTTTCCACATATTTAATATCATCGTTCATATTCTCCTATGAAAAAAGAGTAATGTGAATGTTATCTAGTGTACGATCCATTAGATCGTTATTTTACAAAACCTAAAATTCCAGATTGAACCATAGTAGACATCATCTCAAGATTCACTTAAAAATAATAGATTTTCAGCAGTTTCTCCAAGACTAATCACGTCCTCCACAAAAATATTTACTTGATTGAAAAATGATCGATAGAAACATTAGGGTTCAATATCAGATCCTCATATCTGTACCACATAACAAGTATTTTTTATTATTTAATTTATGAATCACCATCATATATATTTAATATATGTTACCACATTTCATGAGTTTACATACATGACATCACCATTCTATAGACTATATTGGATAAATATCTCCCTTACATATTGATTCCTATGGTGTAGGTAACCAATTATGTTTTGTCATCTTATGATAAAGCACCACTATCCACACATCCCAGAATACCTTGTGTTTCTGTAGTATATACATCCATACATAACTATTGGAAATATTGGTGCATATTATTCTTCAATAATATAAAATTATTTACATCAAACACTGAAATACCTTTATGATTAACAACCTCCATGAGAGAAAAAGTGAAAAAAATGGCTATGATACAAATTATTAGACAAAAAAGGTTAAACACCATAGGAGGGGTGAATAATGGTATGATATATTAAAACAAAAAACCCTTCATATTTTGGTTTGTCTTTAAACAAAATTGATTCTTCTATCTCTACCTTAACGATATATGAGATAAAATGAAATCATTCATGTAAGACAACAATATTACTTTGGTCACCCACACTATAATATTTACAAGGAAAATAAAAAGGAAACGTTCTTATGGTCCAAATATACAAAAGAACACTTCTATTACAATTATTGGATGGAAATCATTATCCCTCATTATTTACAACCAATCCCAACATGCTGGATCAAATCTCTCTCAACTAAAGTGTTCTCACTACTTCTTTATAAGATCCTCCTTTTATTTCATGAATAAATATGTTTTGCACTTAATTTATTATATCATTAGGTTCCACTATCATCCACATGGTTAATACTACATTCCCTCATATTTTCTAAGAAATCCCTTTTGGTTCAAAATTTATCTTTCAAGAAAACATTGGAAGTCTATCATGCTACATTACCAACTTGCATGAAACATTTAACTTTATCATGGATGTATATCATATGCACAAATCTTATTATTTGAATATTCCTCCCTTTTTCATGCATACTCAAGTGCCATTTTATGAATAACAATTAATTTATTTATTGGTCCATGTAACCCTTTTTGCATACATCTTTATCAGCTTGTGCACAACTGTTATACGATTCAGAGACTTGGTTTTTTCTAAGGGTTGAGCTATAAAACCATGGGGATAACTACCAATTAATATATATAGATGACACTATGTGCTAAAATCTTGCACTTCTACCACTATTCACATAATAAATCTATTTTTTATCTGAACTCCTCCATGCGTGAAACTTCCTTAAATCACTTAACATTAATATTTCATGTAGTATTAGGTGAATAATTATCTTGTGTGCCTAATTATTCATTAAACTCTTATGTACTGAGAAACATACCTTTTGTGCAATATCAGATCATATGTGCACCTTTTTCCTTTTTATAATTTCGTTAAGTGATCTTGGATCTTGTCTTGTGTACAACATAGAAAATACCAATCTCTCTTGTGTGAAAATTGTCCCTTTTACACAAAAATACGTCTGTTTCCAAAGAAACCTTTTTAAATCCTCAAGATTTTAGATCCCATTTTTTTTTCAAACATTTTCAAAAGGAACCACCTTGTATACACCATCTTTGTACCTCCTCTAGTGCATCAATTCGTTTGTATTGGATATTTTTAAACATATAATATGAACAATATCTCAGGAACTCCACAACTTACCATGGAAACCTACAATGATAACAAACACAATCAAACCAGAGTTATTGAAATTTTACCTAAAGAGATTTTTACAACATACTAGACAAAATCCTATAGTGTAATGGGTTTACACCCTGATCTATTTTCAATCATGGAATGGTTTCACTCTATATACTCCTTGATATTATATCATGAGATATTAATCTTTCCAAATGAATTAAAGGAAAATATAATTATAGTTCCACCAATAATATAATGAAAATGATACATATGACATCCAAAACATTATTAAAATTACCATTATTTAATCATCGTGTAATTAAATAGTTTAATGAAAATGGATTTCATGTATTCTTAAAAAACTATCATCATCATAAGTCATCTTTAGAAAGAAAAGTGGGTGGTATCATTAGTTCATATACCCAATAAAGAATAACTAACTTTAAAGAATGCTTACTTTGATAAAAAATATACTTTATAAAATCAATATATGGAATTTAAATCAAGGGAAAACAATAATTTTCATTTTGAAAAATATAAAATACTAAAATTATTATATTATTGGGATAATATTGTAATTCCCTTCAACACGATAACATTGAAAAACGCTAGGATTGTAGTCAATATTTTACCTCAGGTTTACCTCCCTATATAAAAAAGGTTATTGACCAACAATAGGGTTATATATAGGATATGTTGGAAGATTATACCTCCTATGTCATATTTCACAAACAAAATGAAAAAATATTCATTATACACATCAAGGTATGAGGAATGATAATTAAACTAAAGAAGTAATTGAAAGTGAAATTTATTAAAATGGGCATACACGACGTATAACCCCCAAGTTTTACAACTAAATAATATGTAAAAGTATAAATAAATAAATAAATAAATGTATATGAAGCTTCACTAAAACCCAAGAGCATCACTACTTCCAGATCCAAAAAAACCTATTAGATATTTTAGTTTGATTAAGTAATCATTGGCCTCAACCAGACATGAACCTATGAATATTAAGTGATACTCATGTAAAAGGTAAAATGTATGACCAGCCATGGTGTGAGTACAAAACTCAATAGGAAACCACCAACATGGTCCCGTATATAACAAAATGTTGTTCTATACGTAAGTGACGTGCTCCGAATAAATAAATGCAATACTAAATACAAAATGTAGTTCTATATGTAAGTGACATGCAGAGATTAAATAAATAAAATACTAAATATAGAAATTAAGTTCTATACGTAAGTGAATTGATCTTAATAAATAAATTAAATACTAAATAAAATAAATAAAATAATAAATAATACCTACATTATAATGTTTAAGAATGTCTCTCAGAACATTATGTGATCCATTTCGACCATACTATCATGATCACCCAAAGGGTTTATAAATATATATGTGACATAGGATAATGGTATCATTAATACTAAGGTACATGACCATGATCATCCATAAATTTTTCATCTAGTTTCAGAGTTTCTATGAGCATGTCGTGATGAAAATGTTAACCGGTATAGCAACCTAGGTATACCTAGTATATTTATAGGTATCAGATTCCTATCCAATTATAATTTTCTTATCCATGTAATAAATTAATATGTATCCTGGACCACCCATATTGGGATTTTATTGACCAAGAAATAAGTTCACATGTAACTCGAACCTCCTCTACGAACGTTTTCTCACGCTAATATCAAACACCTCCCTACAATAGTTTTACCCAAAAATAATAAATAACACTACAATGTAATTTTTCATATATATATAAAAAATCACCATTATGTTTATATTTAACTAAATAAAAAAGGAACCCCTTATATGTGTTTTCTATTTTAATTCTCTATCTAGAAATCCAGATTCAATGAAACAAAACAGATTGATGTCAAATCCCCAAAAGAGAAAAAAAATTAAATTAAAAATCTAGTTTCACCAAACACCAAGACCCATAACAACCATTAGAAACATATCATGTTAACTGATAGGTACCTAAAACCCAAATCATATCTACCAATGTCTCCTACAACTATCTAGAGTTATATATGAGTGGGTGAACCTACACAAATCCCCTGGATCGATTTCTAAGAAATATAACCTTATAGGGTTTCATTAGTCTTAGTTAAATAACTCTAATAACATCATATCTAACATGTGGAATCCCAACCCTCATTGTTTTCATAAATACAAAAAGTCCTCATAGGACATTCAAAACATTACAATTTAGTAAAGGTAAAGTTAGATAGATCACAGTTCATTTAAAAGAAAAATGGTGTTGATGTTTAGTCCACTCACTCAACCTAATAATATAATTCCATTGATCTATACATTAATAACAATCATGACACTATTTTTCATAAAAAAATATGGGTACATCTATCACAAATAAAGACATACAACCTCCCTAGACAAAATCATTTATATTTAACTGAAGAACACCCTTTATGGGGGTCCATGCATCAGGTGAAACCACTTGAACCTATATCTAGATATCTGATAGATGAATCTAACAATTCAGTTTACTTTGGAAATTATGGATTTGACACATTTTTAGCACACCTAACACATAACATTTAAAATAATAATTTAATAAAAATTAATGTTTCAACTAATTAATTTAAATTTTCCAACACCTTCAGTGGCTTGGTTGGGCATCACATAAAAAGTACTAATTGTCATTAAACCACAGGGATTCTACAAAGGACGACATACCACTAGAGTATCTTTTCCATTATTTCTAAAACCCAATATCTCATTCCTAATCCCATCCTTTCCGCATCTCTGGATAACCATCCACTAACATCCACCTGAGTCCCTAAAAAATGACATGCATTACTAAAACATTCATCATATTAATTATAATTAATAAAAACTTTTTATCAAATATATGGGTAATACCTAAATCATCACTAGAAAATTGAAATTTTCTAAGACCATTACTAGCCACACAAGTGTATTTTATAACATAAATAGATACAATACCAAAAAAATATTGAACACGACATACGAAAAGAAATATCAATTTAGTATAATTCTAAGGAATACCATCAACAAATCCACCTCCTGGTTCACCTTTTAATAAACAGAATTCATCATTTTCATGACCTTATCTCAGTTCCTACCTTATCAAGGTGGAGAATAACCCCATAATGAATATCTAAATCTATAATGCTTGATTAGAATCAGTTCCAAAACATACATTGGTTTATACCAAAATATGACATGAAAAAAGAAAACTAAGATAAGGGAAGGAAGTGAATTAACTTACCTCAATAATAATCAAAACAAACTTTTAACTACCCTAAAATATCCTGATAATAGTGATGGTGAGAACTGAAAATGAGCCCCTTATTATCCATGATCTCTAGATGAAGAACGGTGGCCAAGACCCATTTTAAAAAATCAATAAAAATAATGTTTACTAATACAAAATTAGCATATGTTTCATATAATGAATTTTTATGATCTTCCTATATACCTTTTGGTTATCCCACTTTCTATCCATTTTATATATCCATGAAAAAAATTCCCTATTTGATGTAACATTCATGTAATGAATGTAATATTTTCTAATTTTTCTATTGAATAGTCCCCAAAAAATCATTATTTATTCACCCAAACCCTCATGAAATCCATAAAACATTAGATAATCATCAAAACATATTTTCTTGTATTTTTACACTTAATAACTCAATCCAAATACATTTTACCAAAATGAAACATTTTTAAAAATTAATATTTAAATTCAAGATAAATTATTGAACCTAGTTGAAAATAGGGTTTTATAACCTCCCC
Organism: Viscum album; assembly: GCA_963277665.1. Classification (NCBI taxonomy): domain Eukaryota; kingdom Viridiplantae; phylum Streptophyta; class Magnoliopsida; order Santalales; family Viscaceae; genus Viscum; species Viscum album. The sequence continues at coordinate 1,003,468,975 of OY728135.1, forward strand.
ATAATAAATCTTCTCATCTATGAGAATTATCACAAACCATTCCTTAAAAACGTGACTTATTTTACTCTTAAATTCATGAAAATATAATAATGTTTGATCATGAAATATCAAATGAACTTGAATTTATCTACTTCAGACACATTTAACCCAATAGAACAAACATATGTTACCTCCAACCACCAGAAAAAACTACTATGATAGTTTTTAACAACACCAGTTTATTATAGGTAATAAAATGTCATCAAATGATCCATAAATAGGTCCATGGTGCTCCCACCATGTAAATAAACTCATCGTGGATGATTCTGACACACTACATTCCCCTAAATTATAAATATTTATATAGTAACACTCAATGTTTCCCAGCATCTTGCATAGTGAAACTCTCATCTCAATGAAATAGAATACTTATTAAAAAATCCTTCAATATTTGGAACTAAATTTCGTCCCCAATTAAAAATCAAATCATATGAGTATCCACCACCAATGCAAAAATTTATATATTCATAAATTCCTGAAAAAAACAGTCATACAAACTTCAAAAATAACCAATCAATCAATATAAAATATACTAGAATAATCATACCAACATCCCTAGAGTTATCAGGATTTATCTTTACAAAAAATACATTAATTTCTTTTTTTCATATGATCCACCACATGAAACACATGATGAATAGATTTTATCCCTATAATATGTCATGAAAAATTTTCACCCCTATAATATTTTTAAATTAATTGGTTCACCTCATGAATCACATTTATATCACAAAAGAATCAGATGATCATGATTCCAACTCAAATTCTCTATCCAGTATCTCATCCAAACCTCAAGTCATATATTTACATCAAGACCATATATAATAATATTTAAGAGATCACTACTGTAAAAATGCTATATCAGTAATCTAAAAACTTATCCTAACACACCTTAAATAATATAAACATAATTAAATTAAATTAAAACTCAGAATTCATCCACTAACAAACATAATGAGTGGTGTGTTTGAGATATCACATCCCTAAGAAACATCATGAATCATAATTTATCACCCATTCTGGACAGATTGGAATATAAAATATAGAATCAAAAAAATCATTGTGTGGGTCACCACTATCAATTTTCCATTGATGAAATTTCCTATATATTGGTATACTTATACCAAATCATATAGTACTACATCATCAATATCATAAACAATTATAGGTGTTTTAGTCTTACAAATCTATGCTCACCAAATTCATGGGCCTCTAGTGTAACATCCCAGGTAAATAATGAATATGAAATGTTAATATATATTAATACTTTTGAATAAAATATTAATATTACTTTAAAGGGGATTCTATTTTTGATGGCGTACCCAATACCCAACAACGAGTTTCTTTGAAATATTAGGTTGAACAATAATAATATAATAATATTATTTTAAATAGTAGTTAACGACTAGCCGTTTTAATGGAGAGAATGAATATAACTAACTAAAAAATGAATATATATTTTTGTTAAATATTTTAACAATTACCCAATAAATTATAGATGCTTATAATGCGAATGAATCCATTTTTAAGCATAAATATTCTAATATTTTTTAAAAGGTCGATTAACGGCCTTTTGATGGAGAACCCATTTTAAATCCACTTTTTGACAATTTTATATGTTATATTTGACAAAATAAAATAATTCTTTATAATTGGGAAATCTAAATTTACACTGTGTATTTTTTTTATTTTTCTGATAAAGTTCATATTTTTATAAATAGTAAACAATGTTGTATTTTAGTTCAAAACCTCCTTTAAATATTATTTATTTATATGTATAGATTATCTTTTTAATTGGTTTTAAATTATAATTTGAATATATTTTTACCATTTAATTCAATGGTGGTCATTGAAATTAATTTCACTATGAAATTGGACATAAATAAGTGTCAATCTTTTGATAGATATTGTTTCTTAAAAACACGCTATTTGTTTTGACAGCGGGAATTAATTATAAAATTAATTAATGAAACTTCTATGTTTTTAATTTGAAAAAATGGAAATCATTTTATAATTTGGAATATCAAATTTCCTTTGGATAAATTTTTGGTATATTTCTGACAAATGTTTATTTTTAATGAATGGTGGAAAATACTTCATTTTACTTCATAACTAATTTTTCATCAAATTTAATTATATAGTTAGATTTTCCACTTAATTGATTTTAAAGTTTAATTGAATTATTTTTTAATCACATAATAAAATTTTTTTCATTGGAAGTAATTTCACTTTTCAATTGGATGTAAAAACAAGTCAATCTTTTGATAAATTTAACTTCATAAAAACTCGTCTTTGGTTGTGACAAAGAAAATTATTTTTAAATTAATTAATTAAATTTATGAGTTTGGAATTTGATAAAATGGATTCCATATTTGGAATCAGAAGGTCCATTTTATGTAATTAAGAATATTTTTTTAGACATTATGTATAGTAACGATGATAATTAACTTTAATTATAGTGATTAATTAGTAATTGGGTTGTTAAGGGTAATAAAATAATATCATAATAATAATAAATGACCCCGAAATATATCCAAATCCTCTTTTTTTATTCATTTACTACCATGGTATTTTTTTGACCAAACTTTAGGGCCCATGGAGTCACATGGGTGTAATAGTGACATTTAGGACATTATTTTTTTAAAAGAAGAGAAATATAAAAAAAGGTTTTTATATTCTAAGTAAAAAATGATTTATTTTTGTTTATATAAATGTTATATTAGACTATAGATAGTCATTGTAAAGATAAAAACATTTCCTACATCATTTTATTTGTTTTATATTTTGTATACAATAAATATATAAATTTATTCATAACACCATGATGATGCGATGATTACCTCATTAATGAATGATTTAAATAAAATGAAAAGATAGAGTAATATCTAAGAATTAAATTTTTTGAAAACCTATTGGATGGGTGGATTTATAACCATTATCACCTTATCCTATAAATATATCATTTTGGTACCTTAAAAATCAGAAAACCATTTTATAATAATGTAACATTTCAAGACTTTCCAAAAGTGACCCTCCCCCCTCTTATAAAAGGCCCCCACATCTACCCCCTTACCCAAACATATCAAGCCCTTGGCTCGTCTAACCTCTACTCATATTATTTCTCCATATCCCTCTCTTACACCTAGAATCCTCACTTTGTGCAGAAGTCTTTCCAAGGAAGCCTTTGGCTCAAATCAAAAAGAGTTACCCGATTTAGAGGTAATGACTTCTCTAAATTTTCTTTCTTTTATTTTCCTTCTTCACTCACCAATATCTTTTTATTATTTGATCTCATTATAACAAGAGTATCCTCAATATTCTATGATGTTGTTATGAAAATTATTATACCTACAATTACACACACGTTAATGTAATGGTAATAGAATATACTTTTTTTGTGGATTGTGAATTACTGCCTCACGAAGCGATGATTGTTCAATATTCTCCTACCACATATCATGGTTTCCATTATCATGTCACTATATTTATATATGATATATATTATATTTATTTTGTCTCTATTATTATGTATTTTATATTTAAAATATAACTTTATGCTTTTCATGTTGTGCAAATGCGATAATTTCATATAAGGAAGTGTGGACAACAGCCCCCTCAAGTGATGTGACTCATTCATGCCAAACATGGAATTTATAAAGAATGTAATTTATGAACATATGTAACATATATAACATATATACTATACTTTAATTATAATATACCTATGTATCATAATCTTTTAATTCAATTAAATTATGAAATAGAAATGAAAGTAGTGTTCATGCGTACGTACGAATTACCATCTCCAAGAACGGTGCATTTCATTTCTTATCTCCAAATGGTATGTACTATTATAAGTACATATATATAATAGATATATAAAATATATATTACATATAAATGTTGAATATAATTATGTATTTAATTCACTTTTGACCACATGAACATCATGTTATTATAAGAAGTCCATTTTTTTTACTCAAGTTTCGTACATCGACAAAATTCCCATAATGAACACAAACAATTAAATATTTGTTATTGAAAGGTAATAAGTTATATAAAAGGGATAATAAACATGAAAAATATTTTTAATCAAGTTGAAATTAATTTCTGTTTATCATTGAGGATGAACAAGTAATATACAAGCGAGTCAAGTCGGGCACAAGGTAAGGGGATTTATTATCTCACTTTTAATTCTGTGAGATTTCCATTGTTTGACAATTATTTATTGCATGTGGTTTATTGTGTACTTCCATTTGATATATATTATAATGAATCTATTTATAATCATGGTATTCTGTTATTCATTTGGTTCTTATTATCTTTTGGTCACACGACTTGATTGATTACAATGAGGTAAGGGGTTTTTATCTCAATTTTTATTCCCGTGAAATCCATGCTATATTTGCAACTATCTCCTTTGAGTGTTTTATGTAATGAAAATTATTATACTCTTTGTGTAATATAATTTACTTTATGGGTATTTACGTCCACATTATATAGTCTTTTTTTCAGGGGGTGTGCGTTTCAAAAGTTACCCAAATCGGTAAAGGAACCTTTCACCCTCCTCTTTTTAAAATACTTATTTTTGTCAGGTCTTTTAATTTAAATATTCCTAATGTTGGGATATGTTCATATATATCCTTATTTCTGTAAATTTTATTTCCAAGTGATGAGATACCCTTTTTATCTCTCATTAACTCATTTTCAAAATTTTAAAGTGACGCTATTAGGCTGTTGAATTTCCGTAAGGGAACTTCTTAACCCAATTTCAATTATTTGGGTTAAAACTATACTTCTTGATTATGTCATACTATGAATATGTGTGGATGTACTCCTATTGTATTACACTTAACATCCACTTATATTTGGTGTATTTATATTTTTCACACATAATTATGTAATTGATATATCTTTAATCTAAGGATACCGTCTTTGTACGAGACTTCATTTTAATCTCCTTTCATTAAGGAATCTTTTGATTTCTACACGACATTATTTTATATGGTGTATAAAACCCTTTTGAATTTACATTTCATTCAAAAGTAATCTTTTTACGTGAAGTGTTTTACTAAATGACAAAAGGAAGGTTTTTTTGTCTTACGTATGCAGTGACAACAACCTTTCCACTGTTGTGACCATTATTTGAGTTTCGGATTCCTCTAAAAGACATAACATTTTTAAATGAAAACTAAATACCATATTTTACATTTAATTTATTTTATATTGATTTTTTTTATAATGTTTTGATTATATCAAAGTGTTGTGTGGATATCTTGTTATTGAAATGTGGAAATTTTATGTTTCATTTATCCATGTTTTATGTGATACGATTATGTTATGGTTCTTGGGAATTGTTTATGATGTCGGGTGGTTACGTGATAAAATAAGGGTGGGTGAGCTTAAGATAGCTCTCCAATGAACTGTGTAACTTGAAGGAGTTAAACTCTATGGTTTCTCTGAAGAGATTTAGGGAATATACTGTGACGGGTATTCCAAACGTAACCATGAGGGTTACTCCCTACATAAGAATGTCATGAATGTCTCAAGTTACCTTTATGTCTAATGATCTCTATGAGTTATTAATAAATCTGATGATTTCATGAGGTATGTCAAAAATCATATGTTATGTATATATTGATGATCAAATGTTTTCTTTCTTTGTGTATCCCTTACTGAGATTTTTATGCTCATCCAATATTTTTGAAATGTGTTTCAAAGGATATAAAGTGAAATATGGTCAAAGATGGGATCAAGGAAATGTGATGATGTCTAGAACATGGAACTATACATGAAAATTTTTTTTAATTGTTTTTATTTTGTTAAAAAATGGAAATTGAGTAGATGTGTCTACTTTTAAATCCTTTAGATGTTATAGTTATGTCCTAATTCTCTAAAAATATAAACCTAAAAATATACTCAATGTGAATTAGTCATTTACATCATGATTATGTAATGTTTTAAGGTCATGTCCTTATAGTTGTTATCAAAGGTTGGTTTAGATAACTTTAGAGGTTAGGGTATTCTTTAAGCACAAGTGACATTACCATAATGGTTAGGATTTTAGAAAGAGTCGTATTTATTTTTATAATGTAAATGAGATTAAGATAACATGAATAACTATATCTTAGTATTTACCCTCCTCATAAGATATTACATGTTTATTTTACTGATATACTCACACTGACCTTTTTGGTTTTAGTAAATGGCTGGATCAGCAGGCACCAATGTAACAGTGGATGTGATGAAAAATGTGACAGTTTTTTGAAAGAGAAACTGAAGGATATGGGAGCTGCAATGAGAACTCTTATGCTTATTCTCAACCAACTATATAGAGTCATGATTGACCACCAGAACCAAAGTTATTTTTATAAGGCATAATATATGCGAGAAACAAATCCCTACAGAAGTTTAGGTAATAATCATAAAGGTAAGAATGTTCAAAAACCAATCTGTCAAATATATGGAAACAAACACATAGGAAAATGTTTCAAAGGGATAGAAAGATTCTATAGATGTGGAAATGAATGTTATAAATCAAGAACATTCCATTGAAAAAGGAAGCATCTAGTTGACTCTAGGAAAGGGAAAGATGTTCTTTCTGAAGGATCAATTGAATGTTTTAAATGTGGGTTGCAGGTTCATTATGCAAACACATGTCCTAAGAAGATGTTTTGTTAATGGGATCACCAAGATTGTACAAATATTTGTTTACCAATACCTAATGACATTCCAATGGAGGATGAATAAACTGAAAATGAACAATGAAAGGTATATATTATTTCTTTATATATTATTTCTTATTATTGAAATCCTAGGATATGATTAATTATTTGGTTTGTATGAAAGAAGTATTTCATAATATGTTGGAAAGGAATGGTTAATGGATCAAGAAGAATGTTGAATGAGTAAGAAGTCATCATATAAGGGATTAAAGAGTTATGTTAGATTTTATAATGGTGAAATTCTTAAAAGTATTGAGGCTCTTTGGATGATGGGTTTACATTAGAATACTTTTTAAAGTATGTGTAACCCTGATGTTTGATATATGAAAATTTTATTCAAGGAATAATTATCTTTGATTTTGTGGATATAGTTATAAAGAACCATTTTGGTTTATATGATCTTTGAATTTGATGTAATTACGAGTTAATACATTGTGGGATAAAAAACAAAAGTTATTAGATAACCATTTTTGTTAAAATATGTTATGGTAATTTTTAATGAATTTATCTCTTTTTGGGTAATGTTATAAAATTATTTACTTTTTGAAATGGGACAACACGCAAACCATGTGACAACCCGTCGTGTCGGACAAAGCTGTGGGAATCAAACCCACAACCAAAGTGCAACTTGTATTTATCACCTACCACTAGACTACGTGAATTCCCTGGTTAGAATGACTAATTATTTTTAGTTAGATGATCTTGTGAATCATGAATAAGTTGATTTTGGGTTATCTATGGTAATGATTAACCTATCAAGGAGGATATGTGATTAGGTTAATTACTTTTCAATATGATACTTTAAGAGTAGCTAATGTAATTTGGAGATAAATGTTAAGATTTACCTCAGAAGACTATGTGATTAAATCCTTTAAAGATTTGGGTTTCAATCTTAGTGTGGATTACTTTGAAAAATTTTATGTATAACTATTTATTTAATGGTCTTTCTTGAAACTTTGGTTATTCTTATTTAATTTTGGGGATTAAGAGTAGTATTTCATTTTATAATGGATTATCCTTTTGGGGATTATCTAATCATGTACTAAAAATTTTGGTTTTGGATAAGGTATAAAGACATGGAAAATATATTGTTCATCTTTTGTGGATTAGGAAATTCTCAAGAAGTAGATTATATTTCTATTAATTTGAAAAACTCATCCTAAATACTCATCTTTTGGAGAAAATATAAGTTTGTGTAAAAAATATTGCAAGAGATGAATGTCAGCATGACAAGAAAGTGTGTTTCCTTATGATATAGTTAAGCTCATAAATATATTCCTCAGTGAAAAATAACTTAAAAAAATGTTTTCTATTAGCATTTCCTACTGGGGAATCAAATACAGTTTTACCCATCATAAGTTTGTGATTTTCTGGTGGTTAACTTTCTCCTAGACATATTTTATATCACTCTCCATCAGAACATGATGGTTTGTTTTCTCCTCCATATCCATGTTTTCATGGAATCCTAGTATCTGTTGTCTCAGGTGACCTTTTTATTTTTCTTTATTTATTTTAATCTGATAGTATAATTTACTTTTTTTCTGATGTGGGGCTTTCAATAACATTTCGGAGATCAATTTTAAAATTGTGAGGACGCAATTCCCAAAAGGGGGGAAGGATTTAACATCCCAATTAAATAATGAATATGAAATGGTCATTTATATTAATATTTTGGCATAAAAAATTAATATTACTCTAAAGGGGAAGATATGATCGATGGCGTACCCAATACGCAAAAACGAGTTTCTTTGAAATCTTACATTGCACACTGATAATATAATATTATTATATTAAATGGTAGTTAATGTATATCTGTGGTAATGGAGGGAATGAACAGAACTAACTAAAAACTGATTATATATGTTTTTTAAATATATTAACAATTACCCAATAAATGATAGAGGCTTAAAATGTGAATGAATCCAATTTTAAGCATAAATATTCTAATATTTGTTAAAAGGTCGATTAACCTCCTTTTGATGGAAAACCATTTTTAAATCCACTTTTTGGAAATTTTATGTGTTATATTTGAAAAAATAAAATCCTTCTTTATAATCGGGACATAAAAATTTACCTTGTGTAAATATTTGTTATTTTCGGATAAAGTTCATTTTTTATGAATAGTACAAAATACTGTATTTTAATTCAAAATCAATTTTTAATCTAATTTATTTATATGGTTAGATTATATTTTTAATTTGATTTAATGTACAATTAGAATATATTCTTACCATTTAATCCAATGGAGGTCATTGAAATTAATTTCACTTTGAAATTGGTCATAAACAATTGTCAATCTTTTGAGAGATATTGTTTCTTAAAAACACGCTATTTGTTTTGATAGTGGGGATTAATTATAAAAATAATTAATGAAATATATATATTTTTAATATGGTAAAAAGGATAAACATTTTGAATTTGGAATATCAAATTTATATTGGATAAATATTTTGTATTTTTCTGACAAATGTTCATTTTTACTGAATATTGAAAAATACTGCATTTTACTTCAAAATTGCTGTTTATTATAATTTAATTATATAGTTATATTGTATTTTTAATTGATTTAAAAGTGTAATTTAATTATGTTTTTATAAATTAATACAATTTAGTTTATAGGAAGTAATTTCACTTTTCAATTGGATGTAAAAACAAGTCAATCTTTTGATAAATTTTAGTTCTTAAAAACTCGTATTTGGTTCGGACAACATTAGTTATTTTTAAATTAATTACTAAAATTTATGTGTTTAAAATTTGGTAAAATTGATTCCATTTTTTGAATCATAAGGTCCAAATTATTTAATAAATACTCATTGGTTTTTGGAGATTATGAATAGTAACGACGGTAAATATCTTTAATTATAAAGATTAATTAGTAATCGGGTAGTTAAGGGTAATAAAATAATATCCTAATAATATAAAATGACCCCAAAATGTGTCCAAATCATCTTTTTTGAGTCATGGATGACCAGTTTAATCTTTTTACCAATCTTGAGGGCCCATGGAGTCACATGGTTGTAATAGTGACATTTATGACATTATTTTTTTAAAAGAAGAGAAATATAAGAATGGGTTGCATATCCTAAGTAAAATAATTTTAATTTTGTTTACATAAATTATATATTAGACTTTAAATAGTAATATTAAAGATAAAAATATTTTCTACATCATCGTATTTGTTTTATAATTTTTAGACATTAAATAAATAAATTTATTTATGACACCATGATGATGCAATCATTACCTCATTAATGAATGATTTAAATAAAATGAAATGATAAGGTAAAATAAAAGAATTAACTTGTTGAAAACCTATTTGATTGGTTTATTTCGAACCCTTATCACCTTATCCTCTGAATATATCATTATGGGACCTTTAAAATCTGAAAACTACTTTATAATAAGGTAACATTTCAAGACTTTCCAAAAGTGACCCTCCTCCAACTTATAAAAGTCTCCCACATCCTGCCCCTTTCCCAAAACTCTCAATCCATTGGATCGACTAACCTCTAATCATATTCTCTCCTAAAATCCCTCTCTTACTCATAGAAGAATCACTTTGGGCGTAAGTCTTTCCAAGGAAGCCTTTGGCTCATATAAAAAAGAGTTACCCAATTTAGAGGTAATGACTTCTCTCGAGTTTCTTTCTATTATTTTCCTTTTTCACTCACCACTATATTATTATTATTTTATCCCATAATAACACCATTATCATTAATATACTATAATTTTTTTATGATAAGTTATCTATCTACACTTACACACACCTCCGTCTAATGGTTAAAGAACATACGGTTTCCGTGGATGGCTAATTACTGCCTCACAAAGCGATGATTGTTCAATCCTCTCCTACCACCTCTCATGGTGGACATTATGATGGAACAATATTTATATATGATATATATTATATTTATTTTCTCTCTATGCTTCTGTATTTTATATTTAAAACATACCTTTATGCTTTAATGTTTTTCAAATGTGATAATTTCATCTGAGGAAGTGTGGACAACTGCCCCCTCAAGTGATGTGACTCATTCATAACAAACATGGAATTTATAAAGAATTTTATTTATGGACTTAGGTAACATATATAACACATAAATAATACTATAATTATAATATACCTATGTATCATTATGTTTTCATTCCATTAAAGTGTGAAATAGAAATGAAAGTAGCGTTCATGTGTACGTACGGCTTACCGTCTCAATGAAAGGTGCATTTCACTTCTTATCTACAAATGTTATGTACTATTATAATTACATATATATAATAGATATATATGATATATATTACATATAAATGATGAATATAATTTTTTATTTAATGAACTTTTGACCACATGAACATCATGTAATTATAAGAAGTCTTTTTTTGACTCAAGTTCCGAACATCGACAAAATGTCCCTTATGAACTAAAAAAATTAAATAATTTTTCTAGAAAGGTAATAAGTGATATAAAAGGAATAAAAAACTTTAAAAATATTCTTATGCATATTCAAATTAATTTAAGTTTATCATTCAGGAAGAACAAGGAACATACAAGACAGTCAAGTCGGACACAAGGTAAGGAGATTTCTTATCTCACTTATAATTCTGTGATATTTCCATTTTCGCCAATTATTTATTTCATGTGGTTTATTGTGTAAATCCATTTTATATATATTATCATGATTCTATTTATATTCATGGTATTCTGTGATTCATTTGGTTCTTATTATCTTTTGGTCATACGACTTGATTGATTACCTCGAGGTAAGGGGTTTTTATCTCACCTTTTATTCCCGTGAGATTCATGCTATATTTGCCACTATCTACTTTTAGTGGTGTATGTACTTCACATTATTCTAATATTTGTGTAATATAATTTCATTTATAGGTATTTACAATAACATTATATAGTCCATATTTCATGTGGTGTACGTTTCGAATGTTACCCAAATCGTTAACGGAACCTTTCACCCTCCTCTTTTTAAAAGAATTATTTTTTTAGGTCTTTTAATTTACATCTTATTAATGTTGGGATATGTTCTTATATATACTTATTTCTGTAAATTTTATTTCCAAGTGATTAGATACCCTTTTTATCTGTCATCAACTATTTTTCTGAATTTTGAAGTGACGTCATTAGGCTGTCGATTTTCTATAAGGGGACTTCCTAACCCAATTTCAATTATCTGGGTTAAGCATCTACTTCTTGATTCTCTCATACTATGAATATGTGTGGATGACCTCTGATTGTTTTACACTTAATATCTACTTATATTGTGTGTATTTATATTTGTCACACATAGTCATGTAATTGATTTTTCCTTAATCTAAGGATACCGTCTTTGTACGGGACTTCGTCTCAATCTCCTTTATTTAAGGAATCTTTTGATTTCTACAAGAATTTATTTTATATGGTGTATAAAACCCTTTTGAATTTTCATTTCATTCAAAAGGAATATTTTTTACATGAAACATTTTACTAAATGACAAAAGGAATGTTTTTCTGTTTTATGTATGCGGCGATAACGACTTCTCTGCCACCATGCACATTAATTGAGTTTTGGCTTCCTCTACAAGCCATAATTATTTTTAAATTAAAATTAAATAACATGTTTTACTTTTCTTTAATTTTGTTATTGAAAATGGTTTTGATAATTTTTTTATTATATCAATGTGTTGTATTGATCTCTTGTGATTGAAATGTGGAAATATTTTGTTTCCTTTATGAATTTTTTATGTGATACAATTATGTTATGGTTCATGGGAATTGTTTATGAATTCAGGTGGTTTTGTGATAAACTAAGGGTGGGTGAGATCGAGATATCTCTCCAATGTATTAGGTAACGTGAAGGAGTTAAACGTTAATGTTTATCCGAAGTGATTTAGGGAATATACTGTGATGGGTGTTCTAAACGTAACCATGAGGGTTACTCCCTATGTAAGAATGTTATGAATGCCTCAAGTTACCTTTATGTCTTATGATTTTTATGAGTTATTCATAAATATTATGATTTCATGAGGTATGTGAAAAATCTTATGTTATATATATATTGATGATAAAATGTTTTATTTATTTGTGTATCCCTTACAGAGCTTTTTATGCTCATCCCCTGTTTTTAAAATGCTTTTCACCGAACATAAAGTGGAATAGTGTCTAGGATGTGATCATGGAAATATCATGCTATCTAAAACATTGAAATAGACCTGGATCTCTTGTTCAAGAGTTTTTTTTAAAGTGAAATTTAGTAGATGTGTCTAATTTGCAGTAATTGAGATGTAATAGTTATGTCCTAATTATCTAAAACTCTAAACCTAAAAAGATCCTCAGGGCGAATTATTCATTTAATTAATGATTATGTAATGTTTTAAGGTCAGGTCCTTATATCTAGTTTTATAAGGAAATCAAAAATTATAATCAATCGTCGGACCTCCCACAGCCTTCACATATTTAAAACTCATCAGGTAACACACATAAACTCCTTGTGTCACATTCAGTCTCCCTGAAACATAATAGGGATAAAATCCCATATTTCATTACTACTAAACACTAAATCATTATCCCTTTAGTAACACATCATTTGACTAGTATGTAATTCCAAAAATCATAGACCATTATCTATAACATCTAAATTTAACGAGATTAGAACATGCCAGCTATTATCATCAAAATTCACATTGTTCTGTCCATTCGAAGGACAGTAATTGTCTTATCCTTCATATAGAAAAGTTCCAAGACATGATTCTTTATAAATAATCCAATAGTGTACTAAAATTCAATAGTAACAATTGGGCCCGCTTCTGAAATGTTCCAGACCATTAATACCATCCTTGATACTGGAACACTCTATATGACTCATACTCATTGTTTTTATCCTCAAATGACATCGATCGGGCTCAAACAGAATCAAAAAATCTTGTGTACCAACTCTAAGACATTAATAAAAATGGGCCAACCACTATAAGTGAATTCCATCAAACCACACTATACATTGAACTACTATTATTCATGTCATGTTCAAAGGACTCTATTATTCTAATTTAGTCTATCATGTCAACTATATCACAATGGATAAAACCGTGATATTTTATCATAACACACCTTTCATAGAAAATAAGAAATAAAATGTTCCGAAAACCCTCTATAGGATCATAAATTATCACTTATGTCATAACATGGTGAAGCCACCCCCCAATATTGGGTCTCATATAATGTATATTAGAAATCCCATTCCATTTAATCATAATAATAAGTGATTAATCTGTATTAAGAATCCATTCAATGGACATCCCCCCTTAGGATAAAAACACAATGGTCAGTCCTCTCATGAACAATAATATCATCCAATTCATTTTGTATCAAGGGAAATACAACATATTGCTTGTGTATTAGAATTAAATTCTATGATATATAATAATAAATTATAAGGATCATTACTCACACAGTATGCAATCCAAATTGAATATAAATGACCCAATTTGTGTTTATCCTTTGGGGATCAAATTCCCACAATGAATTAAAATGATCATAGAACCCACCATGTTGATGGCACCAAATTATTTTCCTTATCCTCAGGAGACTGACCATTGATCCACGTGACATGACATAAGAAGTAAATTCAAGTACTCAAAGTATTCTAAATAAGTATAATTTAAAAAAACATGGTTAAACATAATATTAGTTATTTTAAAATTTTATACTTTTAAACCACTCTTAACTGTGATAAAAATCCATACTATAAAACCTACATGCATTGTGAATCCCTTGTTCCAAGGATGGCATATCATACGCCTCTTTACTGAATGGTCTAAGGGATAAATCTAGTTACTACATTGTCACCAACACCCCAAGAGAAAATAATAAAATAGAAAATCATAAATTAAAAATATCATGTATGTTTCACAAAATTAATATAATCAATACGATTAAGAGAATTGGCCAATAAAGTAAATATAAAAATAATGCTGATAATAGAATCATACTTTAACAAGTGTTTAGGATTTAACATCCTAATACCCTTCAAAAGTTTCAACACATTCCTATATCACATACCTAAAATATCCCAAATTTTAGAATCAATAAATGAAGTTGTGATACCACTTTGTATTGTCCTACTACTATGGACAAATGAATAATGCCTAGACTAGTGGTCAATACTATACCTTAAGGGTTCTTCCAATACAATTGATGTTGAAAACTAGAAGATTTATTCTACTGAGGTATATATGAAATACTATCAATACTATATAAGAATTGACAAACATAAAGATTATAGTTAACATAATTAACTTCACAGTATGTAGAATGATAGATAAACTAAAATGATGTAAAAAATGAAAATAAACCACATATATAAAAATTATGATAACACACTTATCCAACAACATAAACAATCCAAAATAAACCAAAAAATAAAGACAAAATTAAATGTAAAAGAGGATTTAATACAATCCCCTCACCTCAACTCATCCTAAGCTCCAGATCCCATCTGAGAAGCTCTGACTCAATCATTAAATCCCAGGACATAGCCTGATAATATCTTACAATTAGTAAGGCCTGCTAAGGTACCCAAGTTCTATTAAAACTCTAGAAATGTGCATGTAAAAATATTTATAATGAGCTTCCATTTTGGACCCATATATATTTTAAAGAAACTTTTTAACAAACTAATTTTCTCTGAAATAATACAAATAACAACTAAAGAATCCAGTAATAACACTTGATTTGACCATTTGTGGAATTTCATTTAGAATTTCACACAAGCTATACCAACAAAAATACCTTAACTGCCCCAATGGATTATTCACATTACTAAGGCATGAAAAATGAATTTCTTTGATCCTTACGATTGTGAACCTGATTGACCATACATATATTTGTTACTATTACAGTGTCTCTAACCATATCATGATAATCATGAACATTTGTATAAAATGATTGAGTCTCCATGGTTTACATATATATATTGTTTAAAATACCTACACGAGGTTACTTAGTAGAGGAATATACACCCATCAAAAATAGAAATCCATTATAGGTGTTTTCTCAGCTAATGAATAAACCCCCAAGTAACACGTACATCCCTTATATTAATTTTCTCTTCCAGATATCACAAATCTCCCTTAAGTAACTTTTGTCATCCTAGAAATAAAACATTCAATGTGAGTTATCCCTATACAAATACAAGTCCTACCCTAGAGTAGTTTTCCAATAAATTGATAAATATCCACATGAGGTTTTTATTCTATTTTACTTCATTGTCCACATAATACCTATTTTTGAAAATATAACTATGAAAAGACAAAGAAAAAAAATAAAATAGAATAAAAATGAAAATATTATTTTGTAAAATTGAAAAGCCTATCCCCATAATCTATATCACATCAATCTCACATAAAATGAATTGTGTCTAACGTGAATAATATTACATGCTCTACCAATGTTTGCCACACCATCCAATGTAAAATGTTTTGTGAGTCACCTACCTGGGTCCCCTAGATTGACAAGTAGGTTGATCCACCCTACTTGGGATCCTCTATCTTTGGAAATTTACTCGAGGTGCTTCCCATGTGATTGGTGTTATCACACCACTCAATAATGTACTAAATAGAACACACAAATATAGGCCACACAAAACCTACAATATGAGAAAAGGATATAGGAGGTGACTCATAACCCATATATAATCTATATATCATCCCATGTCATTCCTCTTACCCATATGAACCCCATTTTCCCTATGATCTATCATGTGAGGATAAAAATATTTCAATGGATCCCTATATAGCCGAATAAATCCTTCTATCATAAGTCGACACACACCCCAATTATAGGTATGAAATACTCCTTGGAAAGGGAGAAAATTACAATCAAAGTCAACTTTTTCTCAAGAATACACCTCAAGGTGGTATTATAATCAAGGTAATCCATTTTGAAAATATTAATTACGCTCATAATTCCATTCAAATATGATAGTAAACCTTGGACAATATTGCATCAACACATTCCTATTTCACTAAGTCTATTTAATTTATTTTGAACAATTAATCCATAAAAATCATTTAATTAATTTATGTAAGAAATTATCTTCAGTGGATTGGATGCACATAATATAAACCACAAAAACTATCATTAAATTATTTGGAATATTCAATAGAATTTCTATATGTAATGAAAGTATTCTATTTAGCTTGACACCTGAAATCACATGTATAATCCCATCCAACCATTTCTCAGGACAAAAATCCTCCATTATACACCTAAGGCCCTTACCGGACCATGAATTTCTAAATAAATAATTAGAAAAAATAATTTTACATGAAAGAAATTATTCAAAAATAACATGACTATTATTTTCTAACTAACCGATTCTCACTGACTAAAACATGACAAACCACATGAGGTAGATTAATGGGGTAATACTGATATCCTATCAATCCAAATCCATAATAGATGATGCGAAAATAAATTTATTTATAATATAAAATAAATGAAAAATAAATCAATTTATTGAAGTACATTTGGTTAAAAAAAGTGACATGCCCTGTGGAGCTCATATTGGGTTCCCTTATAGTTAGGTTGAACAAATTCCATATTAGAAATGAAAAATTCCACCATACAAGAGTGTAATTATCATTATAAGAAAACCATTCCACTTAAAAATTAGTAGAAATTGATGAAAAATAGGGATATGGGAAGGAGAACTAATAATATCACCAATGATGTTGTTGAAATGATCTTATAATTTCCTGAGGTAGTGTGGAAAAGGAAAAAAAGGCTCTAACTAAGATCCTCCTATTAACCATGATCATTTAAAGAAAAAGGTTGTTCCATGACCCCTCTTAAAACTAAAATAAATGTAAAAATATCATTACATGAACATAGATTCCAAACCATCACTTTTTTTATATTCCACATGTACATTCTTCCAGTCAACTTATTTCCTTGTAATCAGCCCCATGAAGCACAATCATGATGGGAATGACTGTTTTTCATAGTTAATGCCCTAAAGTTGTGGTGTTAAAAATTATGGTCCCCAATAAACTCTTTGGACATTCACTCGCACACTAAGAAAATCATCCAAACCTTATTTCATGTATAATAAAACTTTTATAGGTGTTGTAATTGTCTTCGCCATAGTGATAATTCATGTTATCAAAAACCCATTTAGAAAATTGGAAATTAGATATCACATTGAATTTTGTATCCCATTCATACAAGGTAAATTGCAAGTATATTAATTTCAAAAATATTGAATCTTTTAAATTAAAAATCAATTATAATAAATGGAATAATGGTAGGAACATCCATTCATTCTAGGTTTGTCAAATGATAAATATTATTTTCACTCATTTAAAAGTTCAAAATGATCCATATAAAAAAATGGTTGAAAATGTTTATTTTAATTATTTTTATTGTATTTAATAGGTATTAGAATGATATTTATAAAACACTAATTTATATTAAAAATATTAAATAATTTTTTTATGAACATTGTTATAGAGGATAATTATTTCTTATTAAAAAGGGGAAATAAATATGGATTTTCATAAAAATTTGTTATCATTAATTTTCAGAACCAAATAGAGGAGAATCAAAGTAAAGTATAGAGAACCCCAAAAGTAAACATAGGAAAATAACATATTTGGGGATAAAAATATAGGGATAATGAAATTTAGTTGAGTAGAAATTTAATATATGCAATCCTAAAATGAAATAATATTTAATATAAACCCTTATGTATAATCATTATATTTATCACACACTATGTTAATTTACAATATAATATATTTATATATATATTACAACTAACATATAATCATGTTCATTATTATCATACAATATCTCATTCCCTTATAATTTCTAAGTGCCTATAAATTTATAAGCCATTATTAAAGAAAATAGTTCAATGTTAACTATTATGTTTCACATGAATTTTTTGGTTAAAATGATATAATACTTCAATCGTTGTCATGAAATACTCATATTAAAAAATAATAGCAATTTTATAATTATTTTATATATTCATTATATCCAATTTTATAACTAATCATATAAAGTGGTGATCAAATATGAATTAAATAAAATAATGATGATGGTTGTAAAAACGTATGAATATGTGATCTTTTTTATCTTCGAAAAAAGGAAATAAAAATAGCTAAAATATGAAAACATGGTCCCGGTGACCGCACAACCACCCCGCCATAACATGGTCATCGGATCCTGGCCTACCAGGTACCACTAGTGGCCTAGTAGACACATGGTCCCCACCCAGGGGCCCACCCACGTGCCTGAACAGGTCATTGGACTAATGACTATCCCCACATGCTAACATATGTCATTTCCAATGTGTTTTTTTGTCACTTACACACACCCTGTGAAACATCCCAGAAGGTCACCGATCCTTATCACTACTCCAAGACAAACATGCTTCACTGTGGAGTCTGAATCTGGTAAGCTCCCAAAAAAGGAGGTTCACCTTGTTGACATGAGTCATAACATTTAGTCAATTAACCCTTTATAATTTCGGGGTGTTACAATCACCCCCTTTGGTTTACAACATCCTCGTTGTGGGACCAACATCTCAACCCAAGTTGTGCACTGCACTTAAGGCTGGGTACCACCTCTGATACCAAATGTGACAACTTGGTCCTTGTGATAGCACAACAACCCCTCCATAACATGGTTGTCGGGTCTGGGCCCGCCAGGTACCCCCATTTGCCCCGTAGACACATCATCCCCACCCAGGGGCCCACCCACATGCCTAAACGGGTCATCTATCTAATGATTATCCTCACATGCCACACATGTCATTTCCAGTGTGTTTTATCCTCACTCGCAGAAACCCTGAAAAAGTTCACAAAAGCTCACCCATCCTAATCACTACTCCATGCCTAAAATTCCTAACTGTGCCGTTCTAATCTGGTAGGCTCTCGAAAAGGAAGGTGCACCTTGTTGACATGAGTCATATCATTTAGTCAATTAAACCTTTATCATTATGGGGTGTTACATAAAAAACAAAAAATAACTCTATAATCATAGTAATATCATAAATAAAATATATAAACATTATATATTTCAATACGACAATCCTTGTTATGAAAAAATGAAAAATAAATCAAATCGCATAATAGTGTCGGTAGTTTGCACATACACATTAAAAGCATGATAATTATTCCATAGAGGTGATTGAATGAAGGGAAATTATATTATAAAATTAATGATTCATAATAAAGTTAAATATATAATATATATTCATGTAATAAATTTATGTGACGATCATTAATTAATTTTATGAAAAATAAATATACCACATCCTTGATATGGTAGTCCATACATAAGAATGAGCGATATTTTTAATTTCTAATAGTTATAAATGACATAGGAAATGGTTGTACTATTAAAATAACAACATTTTAGTACACTAAATAATATTAATTAATCATTTTAAGATGGATAAATATAGATTATTTGATATTAAGTAAGAAATAAACTTGGTACAGATCTATTAAAATAATTTCCTTTTAATTGTGAACCCTCAATTAGACTAATCCTTATGCCTTATAGTTTGGTATCATGGGATGACCATAAGATATATGATCTGGGGAAGTAATACTGAATTTTATTTGATAGTTTTTAGTTTGTCTAGAGTAATAAATTATTTTTAATATGTGAATATGTGAGGTTCCCTTTAAAAAGACATGCAGGAATAAAAATATAAATTCAATAAAATTTATTTTATAATATTTATCTTACTCAAGTGAAATTATAAATAAATATATCCAATTTTGAATGTTTGTTAATAATTGACAAGATATACTCATTTGATAATATTTAGACAATTTTTTTGGCCTCCTCAACTATATTTAATCATAATTAACATGATTTACCATTTATCATGTTGTAAAAGAATTAACCTGGTTACAATTTTTAGTAACCAAAAAAATTAACTGAGTAAATATTTATTATATGATGACTCCAAATATTGAATCTATTTTTGAATATTCAATTTATATAAGGTTCATAAATTCATTTTAAAATTACTATGAAAAATTCAATAAACCACATTTTTATAAAAAATAAATTTACAGCGAAAATGAACTTATACTACCACTCATAATAAAAAAATTAGAATAATTTTAATATATTTTATTGAATATATTATATAAACCAATAAATATAATAAATAAATATTTTATTCAATTTCATAATATAAAATTCATTATTCACAACAAAAATATTTTTCTGATAAATATATATATTTGCTGTAAAATGATTTTTGTTTTAATTTAGTCCTAATTTAATTTAAATTCCAAAATTATAGTTATAATTTATTTTGTACATATTCATTAAATTTTATAACTACTCAGTAGTGATCAATATATTTTATTTATATAAATAATATATAAAACGAATAAAATAAAATTTATAAAATATTATCTATTATATGATTTTATTATTAATGTTGAGAATTGATTATGTAGTTCTTATTGAACAATAAATAAATTTTCATTATGGTAAAAAATTCATAAAAAAATATTCAAATGTGGACACTTCTTGTCATACATTCTAATTTAATGGTTATGGTATTAAAATCAGTGTTTATAATAAAATATATCATTTTTTATATATTTTCTGTGTTGTTTGAAAAGCTAGTTGGGGAATAATTAAAATTTATTAAAGATAAATATATATTATAAAATCTTGGGTGTTACATTAAACTAAACTATAGGAATTTTTCATTTAAATTATATTGCTATGAACATAAAAAAAAGAAACATATACCTCATTAAATATTTTAATTCCCATGTTGTTTCCTTGAATTAGTAATTCTTAATGATAACCTTAACCATGTGATCAGTATTTTTATATAGATAATAATATCTAAAATTTAATATTTTTATCTGTTTATTTTCATTAGATTGATTATTATCAAGTGGTATTACTTCTATGCTCACCTAATGTGAAGGTTTTTTATATGCTTCCTCAAAAGGGATCCATGGAATAGAACGTGAACATATGAGAGGTTCAGTGGAATCCTTAAGTGATAACCTACCATCCTAATAGAATTTATACTCTCATATGGTTCAATATATTATGGGATTAGTTGTCCCTTATTTGTAAATATCATAAAAATCTTCCATATATATATATACATAAGAAAATCAACTCAATATCTTCCATGGTTCTTGTCATAACTATTATATCGATGTTATAAAAACCTAATTTTTATCAATAACACCAAAATTTTCTTCCACATCCTCTATTGTATTTTTTCCCAATGGATTTCATTACCAAAATTCATCCCAACATGATAGAGTCCTATAATTGTTTTTCAAAATGGGGATACATAAAAAGCGTATGAATTCTTTATTAATATATACTGTTGTATGATAATTTAACCAAATAGAGGATTTGATCCCAAACTCTATTGAAATACTTCAATAAAAATATCAACATATGTTATAGGGTTTAAATAGTCTTGTAAGACCGATTACCTGTTTGAGGATGAAATTTAGTGTTATAGGGAATCTCAGTAATCAATGATATTTGATTATATCTCCATAAAATCTTGGTAAACAAAATATCTTGACCAAAAAACAATATAGTGTGGTACACCATGGAACTATATCACTTCCTTAATTTATATACTAGAAATATAATTAAGAAATTAATCTTCTCGAATATATACTCTCTGATAGCAGTAAAATATGATAACATTGTATGTTAAAATTCTAAAAACCAATTATCCTTGTACACATTAGATGTCTTGGGGATCCTATGATAAAATATATAGTGATGTTTCCCCATTTCATTTCTCATATGGTAAATGCTCATAAAATCCTCTAAGAAATTTTGCGTTCAAAATTATCTTTTAAACATACTTTTCATGAAGAAACATGCTCTCCAGTATCCATAACCATGTAATCCCATAAAATAATTATTGATATCACAGAAAATATTCATACATTAATTATAAATTATTAATTTTGTTCCATGTTTTTCATAAAATATATCTATATTTAATTCAATTATCTATGGGCCATATTAACATTTCCATAATTTGATCATTCAATATTTTTCAATGTTTAACTCTAGAAAAACATTTAATTCTTTTGTTTCTACACACATTCCTTATATGCCTCTCTAATCATCACATGTAAGGATGATAGATCAATTATATATTAATGATTTGTTCTTTCCGCAGTACTTATTATTTAATTGATCAATATTTAATAATTTTTTGAATTGAAACTCTTTCAATAATTATCATCGGAAGACATTCATTATCATTGGGACTCACACCAGCAACAACCTTGTTCCCCTTGACCAGGTGGTAATATATTGTGCAGTCATGATCTAAAACCAATTCCATCCACTCCATTTGGGCATAAGAAACTATTTCTTAATAAAATTATATATTAATCTTTCAAGTTCATATGATATTGCCCGCTATTCAACATATAGATAATGCCTCTTTATTTTAAATTAAAAAACAATCACTACAAACTCCAAGTCATTATATCATTAATTTTCTACAAGAATAATCAATTTTTAGGAGGAATATTATAATAATACTTCATTACATATGAGAACGCCTCATTGTACCATCACTTATGTTTCACATTAAATCACAACCCTATATTATCTTAACTATTTTTTAAGAATATTCTTATTGACAAACCAATCCAAAAATCCTTTAAATTTTCTATCCTTTAATATTTATAAAGAAACATGGATCCCTATTATGTTAACATTGTTACTAGTTTTGAGGGAGATGATAAATTATTCAGAATTCATCTATTATTTCTAGTAATCCCAATAAAATAAAGGCTTTAGTTAAATGTGGTTGGTATAAGACTTTGTTCAATAATATCCATCATTAAATGATCTTCCCATATACCACTTCTTGAAATTATATGATCCTTGATTAATAATTTTTTGTATACAGATTTTAGACATGATAAATCTCGAAAACAAAATATGATTCCATGAGGTTTTCATTGTAATACACAAATGATATTTATGTTCTTCATTATTCTTAATATATGTTTTAATATTATCAATAAATTGTACACAAAATAATCAAGGTAATATCAAAATAATGTTTTCATTATACCCATATCGAAAATGACGGAATTTATATGTATATATTTAATAACTCTAAATTCTTTATTACTATAAATCCTAAAAACAATTTACTGTCATTATATCCTCTTAAATGACCTACAATTGAGGATAACCCACATAGATATCGACCATTTAAATTTAGTGAGCTTCATTAATGTCATTAATCTTTTTATTAAAACTTGTTAGAGGATACCTGATCATGAAAGAAATATTATTACATTTTAGATAGTCAATTCAAAGACACATTGACAATAATTTATCCATAATAAATATAATTAGTGAAACCCATGATTATATAGTAAGGTGTAAGAATCATTATCTGAATTATTTTTTAGTTTCATATTCAATTATTGTATCATAATCAGGGCCATTATATTAGGATTCTTTTAAATATGTGTACCACTAGGTATGAGTTATATTGGAAACATAACATAATGATTCAAGGGAATATTCTTTAACTATTTCTAAAATATATCAGTATATTCCAAAAATATACCCACATCTTCAATGGTGGAATTCTCCAAAACCATTTTAGATACGTAACATTGATTATTAGGAAAAAACACACATACAATAGTTGTTATTTCCATTGTATTATCATGTTTATCATCACAGTAATAGACCATCACAATATGATTTACAATATTAATCCTAACATATCTTTCACAAAAACTGATATGGTATATATATATATATAGTGTTAATTAATTCCCCAAATCATATCAAATTCAACTACGTGATGAATAAATTCTTTTTTCAGAATCACATTACCACAAACCTCTATATTAAAGGTGATATAGAGTTTAGATGGTATTATAATTTCATTAGTATTTTCACCAATAATTAAACATATAATCATTGTGGTTGTGATGTGATACCATTTTAAAATTATTTATATATAAAATTATTTAATGAATAAAAATAAAATAATTTATTTTCAGTTCTCAAGTGGTTAATATGTGTATCTTCAAAACACCATTATCATAAATGAATATGGAGTTTTTTTTTCACATGATGTTTCCCTTTTTCCATTATATTAAAAGTGGTTGGATTATTTTTTTGTCATTAGAACTCAGGTTCCCACATATGTTGTTATAATTTCCCATATTACTTAAAATTTATTCATTGGAGTGTTGGTAATATTTTTAATTGAGATTTGTATCCATTAATTTACTTTAATGTTCTCTTCTCATCACTTGTTTATTAATTTAATCTTTATCCTTCATTTCCAAACATAAAAAATTTAGTAGTTCCCTTTGGTAAATTTTCCCTATCATTCTCTTCACACTGTTAACATGGTGGAGGAAAAATTTTCATTATTCTATGGGTTGTATTATTAAAATTTCCCCAATATTTTTCCTTAATATTATTTTACAAAAAACTACAAGAATATTGAGAGTCTAAACACACCATTTATTTTATGAGATAACATAAAATGATTTATTTATTGCTATTAATGTCTCTTTCTACCAATTCTTATCAAATTTTAGGCACAAAATATTTTCTTAATGTCACATAAAAGGTCAATGATAAATCTAGAAGAATAGAATTCATATCTTGTGATATTTTTCTCCCAGTACTTATGGATTCTTCATCCCTCTACATCAGCTCAAGAAATTCCATTCATAATTTACTGTGAACAATTTGAGGGAAATATTATTTTGAAAATTAACTTTGTTACCGCTTCATATTTTATAGTGTCAATTTCCTAATATTTTCATGTCTTATTGATAAGACTCAAACATTTGTTGGTATCAACATTAAAATGATACAAACTAATATAAATATGTCATAGTGTGAGCACAAGATAATGAAAAATATCATTTCTTTAGTAATGATCTACTTCAGAATGATAAGTCGATCGTATGATCAATTTTTGGATGGTAAGAGTTTCTATATAAAATATATAATTTTGAGTTCTTACATACATTAGATTTAGGGCCCCATCCTTAAACATTTCATAATATTGAATTAAGTTAATAATTCAGATTTAGGATCTTTCATGGTTTATAGATTTCGAGAATTATACCATAACTATTACATTATATCTCAAATATTATAAAGTAGACACTTTTACTCAGTATACATTTTTTTATAAAATAAAAACTCTTAAAAGAAAAAAGAAGTATTTTCTTGATATAATTCTTCATGGATTCTTTATTTCTCTTGCCCAACCTTATATCTTATGAAAATTATTTCAGAAAAACTGGGGTGATAATAAAAAGATAAATAATGGTTCTAAAATAAGGGATGAAAACATTAGACCATCAATATATATAAGTCAATAAAATCATACATTTCAATCTTTAACATACCACCCAAGATGATAAGATTAATGAATAAAAATGGAAATCATAAATCATAAAGTTAAATTGTGGCATCCATAACATTCTTATGTTTTAGCTTTCACAGCTACGTATGGAGTTAACTTTGTAATGCTCGTTACAATATAATCCCTAAATCTCTTACGAGAAACATTAACGTTTACATCCGGCACATTAACAAATGCATTGGAGAGCTATCTCAGGCACACCTGCCCTAGGTTTATCACAAAACCTCCCATATAAGTAAATAATAACAAAGAACAAAAAAATATTCACAATACATAATATAATATTATAAGAAAGATAACATTTCTACTTTACAATCAAAATATATCATTTCAAGATATTCAAATAATCAATTCAATTTAAAATTCATGTTTAAAACATTAAAAAAAATTGATCAAAGTGTCACATACCAATTTTAAGATTCAAAAGGAATTAACATTTTAAACATTAATGTCCATATAAATTAATCCTTAAAATCATTTCTACAACATTTACATGAAAGATAAATATTTATGAGATTAAATAATTAAAAAATTTATAACGATGTTTTAGTTAATGAATCCTTAAACACATGAGAAACTATTCAAAAAAAATAATTAAATAATAACATAAATTAAAACTATATATATCATTAAAATATAGAAATTCATGATATAAAATTGCAAAAGTATTTTATATACACCTAATAAGATAATAAAGGTCTGAAATATCATGATATGCATCAATTAAAGGAGAGTGAGACATAGTCCCTTACAAAGATTTAATATTTAGATTAATGATAAATCAATGACATAATTATGTGTGAAAAATATAAATACACACAAGATAAGCAGATATTATGTGTAAAACAATCATAGGTAATTCACACATATTCATATAATGGCATAATCAAGAATTAGATGTTCAATCCAAAGAATGGAAATTGGGTTAAGAAGTTCCCTTACCTCATGTAGGACTGAACTCGTTCATTCATTAATCTATTGAATAATAAATAAAAATTAATTTCTACTTCCATAAGTACATTTTTAATGTTTATTATTCCTTTTATATGAATTATTATGACGTTATAAAAATTCAATAATCATTTATGTTTATAATAGTCGTCTAGTCGATATTTGGTACATGAGTAAAAAATGAACTTCTTATAATTACATGGTATCCATGTGGTCAAACGTCCACTATATCTAGAATTATATTCATTATTTGGATATCATATATATCAAATATATCCAATATATATATGTATATTTGTATATATAACATTACAAAGCATTTGATGATAATAAATGAAATGTATCGTTCCTAGAGACGGTAGGCAGTACAAACGAATGAACGCTACTTTCATTTATATTTCATATTTAATAAAATGAAAACATAATGATTCATAGGTATATTATTATTCCAGTATAATATAATATATAATTACAGTAATCCAATTCTTTATACGTTCCACATATTGCATGAACGATTCATATCACTTTGAGGGGCGGTAGTCCGCACTTCCTCAAATGAAATTATCAAATTTAACAACTATGGAAAAAGTAAAAGTCTGATATAAATGAAAAATAAATAATAATAGAGACAATATTAATATAATATATATCACATATAAATACACTTCCATAATAATGTCCACCATAATAGGTGGTATGAGATAATTGAACAATCATCATTTCGTGATGTTGTAGTTCGCCGTCCACACAAACCTTATGATCGTATTCATTAGATTGAGGTTTGTGGATTTTTAGTTCAAATAATTTTCATAAAAACATATTAGTATATTTATTATACTGGTGTTGTTATATAATAATTTAATAAATGAGTTTATGGGGTTGTAGAAGAAAAATAAATGAAATGAACTTGAGAGAAGATGCTACCTTCAAATTGGGTAACTCCCTTTGGTTCGAACCAAAAGGATTTATTAAGGTTACTTATGACTAATTTAAGGATTATATGCAGAATATAGGGTTTTTTGAAGCTTATTTAGGCATATTTTATGTCATTCATGGGGGATTGTGTGGTGTGAGTAAGGGTTAGAGTTGATGGCTTTTTATAAGGGGGAGGAGTGGCTGTTTAAGAATGATTGAAAATATTATATTATTATAAAATTAATTTCATTTTCAAAGGGTCACCAACTCATTTAATTCCAAGATAAGGTGATTAAGGTGTTAAATAATCTCATAAAATGGGTTTTAGAATATTTTATGGCATAAAATTAACCATATCTTTTAGCTTTATCCTTCAGTTCACTGATTTAACTTTTACCATGTCCTCTTGTATATGCATACTATATGGTTAATATATTTACTATAAAATGACAATAGATCCAAAAATGGATCATTAATGACACTAATAACATCATATACGTTATTTTTCCAAATATTATATTTTTTTGGATTATTTTATCATTTCATAAAATACTGATTGATTTAAAAACTCATTTATGTTAATTTTAATACTATACAAATCCTGACATTTAAAAAAATCCAAACTGACTGGCTTATTTTGAAAAACCATCATTAATTAAAATAAAACAAGTCCTAAATATCTCTAAATTTTGTGTATAATATAAAAATGCTCAATATAAATTTATTTTAATATTTATAATCTCATTTATTCAAAACATTCATTAATGAGGTAATCATTACATCATCATTATGTCATAAATAAGTTTATTTATATAATGCCTAAAAATTATAAATAAAATAAAATGATTTAGGAAACCCTTTTATATTTCTAATTACTATTTATAGTTGAAACAACAACTTATATAACCCATTATAAAAATTGTTTTAATAAGAGATATATGTTTATGTTATATTTTCCCTAATATTAAATTAATTTTTAAAAACTGTTATTTTCACTTACAAGTGGCTCCATGAGGTCCCAAAATGACCCAAAGATTTCCATGGTGGGAAATCTATCATCCAATAGGATTAAGAAATGTGTTAGGGAATTTTAATATTATTATAATATTTTTTACCCTTATTTACCTGATTTACCTATTAACCATGGTAAAATTAATATTTAATGAATTTACTATTCATAATGTCTAAAAATAAAAGTTACCTATTTAATCAATTTGGACCTCCAGAATCCAAATATGTAATCCATTTTCTCAAATTCAAAGAATAGATGTAGAAGAAATATATTTAAAATTAATTCCTATTGTCAAACCCAAAAATCGTGTTTTTAATAAATAATAACTATCAAAATATTGACACTTGTTTATTTTCAATTTCATAGTAAAATTACTTACAAAGACTAAAATTGGATTTAAAGGTAAAAATAAAATCTAATTAGACATTAAAACAAAATAAAAGTACTATATATATATATATATATATATATTGGATTGAAAAGTTAGTTTTAAATTAAAATGCAGTATGTTTCACTATTTATCAAGAAATGAACATTATCAGAAAATCACAAAAATTTTACCCAAAGTAAATCGTGATGTCTCGATTCAAAATAAGATGTTTATATTGTAAAATAGAACATATAAAAGTGAAAAAAACTATTTTTAATAATGGTTTTGCATCAAAAGGTGGTAAATCAACCTTTTATAGAATATTAGAGTATTTCAGGCTATAAATTGGATCCATTCTTGTTTTGAGTTTCTTAATTTTTTTGATAAAGGTAAAAAAGTTTAAAAAACATGTGTAATCATATTTTAGTTGGTTCTATTCATTCATGTCAATATAATGACTATGTGTTAACTATTATTTAAAATAATATTTTTAATATATTAATTTTTGGTATAACACATCCTTACGTGCAATGTATGATATCAAAGAAACTCGTTGATGCATATCCGGTATGTCATAGAACATAGAATCCCCTTTAATGTAAAATTAATATTTAATTAAAAAATATTAATAAATATGAAAATTTAATATTCTTTATTTACCAAGTATGTTATAGCATTCCCCCTTTTGGGAATTGTGTCCTCATAATATTAAAATTAGGCTCAGAAACATCATTAGAAGTCCCACATCAGAAAAATAGTCAATACTAATTTAACATTAAAAGAAATAAAGAGAAGTAAAATGGTCACCCAAGATAAAACATTATAGGATTCCATGAAAACATGGATATAGAGGAGAAACTAATTGACGAGATATAAAGAAGAGTGATAGAAAACATGATATGGAGTATGTTAACCGCCAGTGGTAGGTGATGCACCCTTTTTTCCCTTTGGTTGTGGGTTCAATTCCGAAAGCCTTACTGGACATGACAGGTTTTCACCCATCTTACATGTTTTCTATTTTTATAAAACTCAAAAATAACCCTAACATTATGTAACCTCAATGGTTATCTTATACTTCTCATTTTCATCCCACTCATAATGAACTCAAATTCTTAATTCATGAAGTCTTATATATATTTTAATATTTTACCTCTATAAAATAACACTATTCTCAAATAATGAACATCGTACCATGATCATGTTTTCCACCTATTTTCACCGTCATATTGTTCATGTAATTAGATGGTTTATGGATTGAAAAAATGATTCAGATATCCTTAAAATCACCTACTTCCTTTATCCAAATACACCTCATATAACATGGGTCATATGGGTGTTCACATAAAAATAGTTTCAGAAAATAATCATGTATGAAATATAATTTCAAAACATATGATAAAACATTATTTTTATAAAACAGTCAGACCAAGTTTGAGTTGAATCATTAGATCAATGGTCCTTTTAAAATTCCATATGTATGTGCTGAAAGTCTATAATTTAAAATCAATTACAAATATGTTTTCCAAGGGTCTAATTCTTGAATACCTTTTTTGAAATCATAATATGCTTCCAAATCATGTGATAATGAAAAATAATTGAAACTGCATTGATAATATATAACTTTCTTGAAAATATTTGAATAATGAGAAAATAGGATTTGGTTAAATACAACCCATGATCCACGATGGCATCAAGGTATAGCAGAGGTGTTTGATATCTCTAAAAATTGACTTCAAGTGAGTTTTATGTTAGAAAATGTTTCAGAATCATCTGGACATGAATTTTGAATAATTATTACAATCTAGTACATAAGAAGAGATAGAAATTTCATTTTAGATCCTCCTCTTACCATTGGTAATAGACTTTCCTTGATCTAAAAATGCTACAAAATAAGGATTTAACTTAAGGAGTAGACATAAAAACTAACCATGTGTCTAAACAAACTCATAATCCTTAATGTTATATAAACTGACATATGATACCAACTGTACGGCCCAACCATTAAACATTACATAATCTCAAATTAAGTTAATAAATCACATTAAGGTTATTTTTAGGCTTAGAGTATTAGATAATTAGGCAATAACTTTTACATTACACCTCAAATATTACAAATTATATACTTTTACTCAGTATCCATTTTTTCATAAAATAAAAACTCTTAAAAGAAAAAAAAGAATTATTTTCTTGATATAAATCTTCTTGAATTCTTCCTTTCACTTACCCTGGCTTATATCCTATGAAAAACATTTCAAAAACATGGGGTGAGAATAAAAATCTTAGTAAGGGTTATAAAACAAGGGAAGAAAACATTAGTCCATAAATACACACAATTCAATGATATCATATTTTTCAACCATTAACACACCACACAAGATCTTAATATTTATGTGTAACACCCCGAGATTCCACGAAACACTTCTCTTTCAATAATGCAATAGTTTGCATTGTACGCAAGTTCGAGATTCTAACACACCGCGAACAATCAAAGTAGCAGTTATGAATAGTAATACCCACTTTCTGAAATTATATATATTTTATATTTCAAAATGGACTTCATTTATGGATTCATAATATCTAAATTAGCCTATGTTGAATTTTTGGTATTTTTCTGAGATCTTCCAATTTTTTATGAATAGTGAAAAATACTTAAAAAACAACCTTTTTAATCAAAATAATTTATAGTTATAAATTATACTATTGTGTGGTTTTAAATTATAATTATAATATATTTTTACCATTTTATCCAATGGTGGTCATTAGAATTAATTTCACTTTGAAATTGGACATAAAAAATTTCCAATCTTTTGATATATATTGTTTCTTAAAAACACGCTATTTGTTGTGACAGCGGGAATTAATTATAAAATTAATTACTGAAACTTATATGTTTTTAATTTTTTAAAATAGACATCATTTTTGAATTCAAAATATCAATTATAGCTTAGGGTGAAATTTTGGCATTGTTCTGATAAACTTCAATTTTTGATGAATAGTGAAACCACTAAGTGGTAGTTAAAAAATTGATTTTTCATTTAAATGAAACATTACCACTTCTGTGATTTTAATTTCAAAAATCCGACATATATGGTTGTCATTAGGAATTAAAATTTGGTTCATTGGGATTAAAATAATTTTTTGATGAATAGTAACTTTTAAGTTTAATTAATCACGATTAAAGGTAATTAGTGAAATTTAGGGTAAAAATGATATTATAAAAATATGAAAAAATACCTTTAAACTTGTCCTACCCCTATTTTATGTGTCATGGACGACCAAGAAAATCCATGGGTCAACTCGGGGACCCCATGGAGCCACATTGGTAGGAAAATGACATAAATAACTTTTATTGAAAGTTAAAATAAAAATGTCACAAACATAAGTTGTTTTACTAAAGAAATTTTTGAATGGGGTTATACAAGTCATATTTTTGACTATAAATATTCATTAGAAAGATAAAACTATTTCATACATCATTATATATTTCTTATAATTTTTAGACATTAAATAAATTAAATTATTTATGACAACATGATGATGGAGCGATTACCTCATTAATTAACAATTTAAATAAAATGGAAGGATAATGTAAAATCTAATCATTACACTTGTCAAAAGCCTATTGGATGAGAATATTTCGAACCCTTATCACCTTAGCCTCGAATTATATATGTTAGAGACCTTTAGAATCCGAAAATCATTGTATAATAAAGTAACATTTCATTACTTTCCAAGAGTGCCCATCAT
The DNA here is from genome assembly GCA_963277665.1 of Viscum album. Taxonomy (NCBI): domain Eukaryota; kingdom Viridiplantae; phylum Streptophyta; class Magnoliopsida; order Santalales; family Viscaceae; genus Viscum; species Viscum album. The sequence continues at coordinate 1,003,502,185 of OY728135.1, forward strand.
CTCCTCTAATAAAAGGCCCCCACCTATACCACCTTATTCACACCTTCAAGCCATTAGGATCGGCCAACCTCTGCCCAAATACTCTCCCAAATTCCCTGCCTTACTTCTAGAAGCCTTAATTTGGGAATAAGTTTTCCAAAGGAAACATTTGGCTCAAATCAAAAAGAGTTGCCCGATTTTAAGGTAATGTCTTCTCTAATGTTGTTTTTTTTATTTAGCTTCTCCAACCCCCTAAACTCTTTTTATTCATTTCTTTTATAAAAAAAAGTATACTCAATATAAAAGTATGTTTCTATAAAAAGGATTCCAGCTACACTCACACACACATACATCTAATGGTTAAAGAACATACTGAATCTGTGGATGGCGAATTTCTGCCTCACGAAACGATGATTGTTCAACACTCATATAACACCTTCAAAGGTGTCCATTAAGATGTCACTATATTTACATATGATATATAATATGTTTTTTTTCCTTAAGCTTCTTTATTTTTCATTTATGGAATACCATTATGGTTTCCATTGTGGGTAAACGCGATATTTTCATTTTAGGAAGTGCGGACTACTGCCCCCTTAAAGTGATTTGAATCATTAATGCCATATGTGGGTTGTATAAAGGATGGAATAAATGGTATTATACATTATATTATACTTCAATTATTTTATAACTTTATATAATTATAATTTCATTCCATTAAATAAGAAATAGAAATGAAAGTAGAATTCATGTGTACGTACGGCTTACTATCTCCATGAACGGTGCATTTCATTTCTTACCTCTAAATGTTACATAATATTATGAATGAATGTATATACTGGATATATATGATATATATTATATCTAAATCATGAATATAATTCTGGATATAATTGATATTTCACCACATGAACAACTTGTAATTATAAGATGTTTATTTTTGACTCAAGTACCAAAGATCGACAAAATGATAGTTATTAACTTAAATAATTACACAATGTTCATACATGGTAATAAGTGATATAAAAGAAATAATGAACATGAAAATATTCTTAAGAAAATATAAATTAACTCTAGTTTATTATTCAGGAGGTTAAAGAACGATCGAGTCAAGTCAGACACGAGGTAAGGGAACTTCTTAACCCAATTTCCATTCTTTGGGTTAATCTCCTATTTTAAAATTATATCATGATATAATTTTGTCCTATCTTGTATTTATACTTTCGTTATGTGTACATATAGTGAATACACATAATAGGTCTATTTTATTTAAAAAAATGATATTTGTAAGGGACTTCATCTCAATCTCAATTCATTGAGGCATATTTGGTTTTATACACAAATTTCTTTTATACGGTGTATAAACCCCTTTGAATTTTATGTTTATTAAAAGTAATATTTTTATATAAAGAGTTTTTCTGAACGAAAAAAAGGAATGTTTTTCTTGTCCTACATATGCAGCGACAATGACTTCTCCGCCGTCGTGACCATTATTTGAGTTTTGGCTTCCTCTACAAGCCATAACTTTTTTTAAATGAAAAGTAAATACAAATTTTTAATTTTATTTTGGTATTGAAAATGGTTTTGATAATGTTTTTATTATATCAATGTGTTGTATTGATATCTTGTTATTTAAATGTGGAAATGTTATGTTTCCTTTATGCATGTTTTATGTGATATGATTATGTTATGGTTTATGATATGTTTAAACCTGTTCATATGAGGATTGCATTGGACATAATAAGTGAAGGGTGGAACCTGCTATAGCTCCTCGATGCATCGGTAGGTCTCATGAGACAAACTAGTGTCTTGGCATGAGGCCTTGACAAAATCTTATTTGTAGTCTTGGCACGAGGCCTTGGCTACGTGGTTATGATAGTCTGGAATTATGCATTCCATCATTATGAAAGTGGTTATTGATATTGCATGTGATTATTCGACTAGTAGAATATCCATGTGAGTAAATAAATGGCATTATTTAATTTTATATTTTCCATATTATGCTGAAGTTCAAGTTTAAAAAGGCTTTTGTTTTAGTTATACATTTCCTTAAATGTTTATGTTTACCGATGAAATCTTCCGCAATATTGTCATCCTTACTGAGCATCTGAGCTCACCCCTTTCAATGTTTTAATATTTTCCCGGATGTGAAGAAGTATTTTATGAATGACCTGCAGGGATAGTCAGAAGAGGATATGAGGGTGGACTATAAAGACTTTGTTATTGTAGATTTTCACTTTATGATGTAATGTAACATTTATGAATGTATCTATTGTTTCCAAGGATACTAAACTAGTAGGTCTTTCGAGACTTGATCTTTTGTGATCATGCCAATGTTATGCAATAATGCACCGACTCCGGGTAACTAGGGTCAGGGTGTTACAGTTGGTATTAGAGGCAGTTTAGTACTATCCTTGGAAGATAGATTTAGATAAACTCTAATTAGAGCAAATAGCCCGAAGATAGACTTTGAGGATTAGTATAGAAGAACTTACTAGAATTTTGGTATTATAGAGATTTTATGAGTTTTCCGAGCAATACATCCCTGTCTGGAAACGAGCAGTAGAGGCGGCTCGGGCACAGATGTACCTAGGGGTAAAACCTGAAAACACCGCTTTGTGCTAGACTCGAATGAGAACTGGTGCAAAACAACGGGCCTTGCTGCACTCTTGGATACGACACTCTCGGAGGATATGCTTAGGATAATTCTCATTTTCTTTACAAACCACTATGAAGGGTTATGATTATATACTTCGTCAAATAAAACATTTTTATGATTATGGATTATATCCATAAATAGTTCAATTTATGTTAAGTATTTTACAAGTATGGAATTATGTATTTTGATTCATAAAATAATCAAGTTTATGCCATTGTTTATAAATGGATCCTAGTGGAAGGAATGGAAGCTGTATCAATGCATGCACTCGGTGTAGGGATTTACCTCCTGCTAAAGATAATTATTGTGGATCTGGAGATACAACTGGTGCTAATCAACTTATTACCATACTGATACAACTCACTCAGGTTATGAATAATAACTTTACTCGTATGGAGCATCCTGATCCGCAACGTTGAGGGTCAATGTTAGACCTCTTCATGAGGCAACAACCACCAACATTTAATGGGGGTACAAATCCATTAGTATCTGAGAAATGGATATACTCCATAGAGAAAATATTCCATGCCTTGGGGAGTAGAGAAAGGGAGAAGGTTGTCATAGCAGTCTTCCGCCTCACTGGAGATGCCGATCAATGGTGGTCGCTGATTCAAAATACAAAGGAAGATGAAGAAGTATCTTGTATGGAATGGAGAGAGTTCAAAGATCTTTTCTTTGAAAAATACTATCCTCGTGACCATCGAGCAGATATGGAAAGACAATTTCTGAGTCTGAGACAAAAGGAGGATGAGAATTTCGCAAAGTATGAGGCCAACTTTACAAGGTTAGCGAGGTATGCTGCAGATTATATACGTAAACCAAGAAATAAAATTTATCGTTTCTTTGATGGGTTAAAACCATTTCTCCGTTGAGCTTTAGTATCACAATCCTTCTCATCGTACGAAGATATTGTCTCGTGTGCTATCATGACATAAAAGGAATTCTCTAAATATTATGACAACAAAGTAAAGCAATAGAAGAAGAGAACGGTGGAATAAGAGATGGATAAAGGGAAAAAGGTAAAGAAGGATTTTCCATTATGTGAAAATTGTGGGAAGAATCACCCTGGTAATTGCCTAAAAGGAATGGGAGTTTGTTATAAATGTGGAGAAAAAGGTCACCAGGCGCGTGATTGCAAGGGAAAGAAATAGGCTATCAATGTTGAATGCTACAATTGTAGGGAAATGGGGAATTATGCAAATGAATGTCCTAAGAGTCAGGGAAAATTACCTAAGAAAAGGCCAAGGGATCAAGGAAAATCTTATGTTGTTACTACAATTGAAGTAGAATAATTAATGTATTGGTGCTTTTGGACTCAAGGATTATATTCTGGTTATAAGAATAATGTGATATATATAAGGATTGTACTGCAGTACTTGTTCTTTTCATTAAGGTTTTAATTTGATGAAGGTAATCATATTTTTGGTCTGTGACAATATGAGAAACATTACTTTGTTTGGGGAATCTAATGTTACAATTGATTTTGGAATTTAAGGACCTTTTAGAGAAAGTCTGGACGAAGGTATTTTGGATAACTATAAAGGTTGGGATGGATTAAGTTTAACTTTGAATATTATTGTTTATGGTTAAGACATTTATGAAGATTATTTTTGGAATATTATAATAATATATTTTTAGGAAAAGGAAAACCTGCAGGGTGGGTCATAACCCGTCGCGTCGGACAAAGCTACAGGAATCGAACCCACAACCATAGTGCGACAGGCCTTTACTACCTACCACTAGCCTACAGGAAGTCCCCGGTTATTACAAAAAGTTTTCCTAATCTAAATGGTATGTGTTAATATTTGGAACCTTATACAATTATCATAAATAGAATATTTTCTAGTTCTATTACCTTTTAGAGTGAATGATGGGTTTGTGGTAAAAATTTATTAAAGAATGAAAGTCTACATGACCAGTATGTATATTCCCTTACGTTATTAGTAAATCTACTAAATAAATTCCTCAAATTTATAAAAGGCAACTTAAAACAAAAATGTTGCCGGTTAACTTTTCCAACTGGGGATTCCATGACCGTTTAACCAATCACAAGTTTGTGATTTTATTATGGTTAACTTTCTCCTAATCCAGTTTTCTACAAATCTCCATCAAACCTTGATGGTTTTTTCTTCTTCCATATCCATATTTTCATATAATCCTAGTATGGTCTATCTTGGGTGACCTTTGTACTTATCTTTCTTTCTTTGAAAGTTATATTTTTATTAACCTTATTTCCGATGTGGGTTTTCCACAAAGTTATTTTCAATTTTCAACCTTTTATTTTCAAAGAAAAATTTCAAATTGTGAGGATGCAATTTATTGAAGGAGGGGAGAATGTAACACCACGAGCTTCCACGATATGCTTCTCTTTCAATAATGCAATATCTTGCATTGTATGCAAGTTCGAGATTCTAACACACCTCAACCAATCAAAGTAGCAGTTATGAATAGTAGTACCCACTTTTTGAAATTATATATATTTTATATTTCAAAACAGACTTAATTTATGGATTCATAATATCAAAATTAGCCTATGTTGACTTTTTGGTATTTTTCTGAGAACTTCCAATTTTTGATGAATAGTGAAACCACTATGTGGTAGTTAAAAACTCATTTTTCGTTTAAATGAAACATTACCACTTCTATGATTTGAATTTCAAATATCCGACAGACATGGTTTTCATTAGGAAGTAAAACGTGGTTCAATGAGATTAAAATAGTTTTTTGGTGAATAGTAACTTTTATGTTTAATTAATCACAATTAAAGTTAATTAGTGAAATTTAAGGTAAAAATGATATTATAAAAATATGAAAATACCATTACACTTTTCCTACCCCTATTGGATGTTTTATGGATGACCAAGAAAATCCATGGGTCAACCTGGGGACCCCATGGAGCAACTTTGGTAGGAAAATGACATAAATAACTTTTATTTAAAGTTAAAATAAAAATGTCACAAACATAAGTTGTTTTACTAAAAAAAATTAAATGGGGTTATACAAGTCATATTTTTGACTATAAATATTCATTATAAAGCTAAAAATATTTCATACATCATGATATTTTTCTTATAACTTTTAGACATTAAATAAATTAAATTATTTATGACACCATGATGATGCAGCGATTACTTCATTAATTAACGATTTAAATAAAATGGAAGGATAATGTAAAATATAAGCATTAAACTTGTCCAAAGCCTATTGGATGATAATATTGCGAACCCTTATCACCTTAGCCTCGAATTATATAAGTGTGGGACCTTTAGAATCAGAAAATCATTGTATAATAAAGTAACATTTCATTACTTTCCAAGAGTTCCCCTCCTCTCCTCTTATAAAAGGCCCCCACCTCTACCACCTTATTCACATCTTCAAGACATTTGGATTGGCCAACCTCTGCCTAAATACTCTCCCAACTTCCCTCCCTTACTCCTAGAATCCTCACTTTGGGCAGAAGTCTTCCAAAGGAAGCCTTTGGCTCAATTCAAAAAGAGTTACCTGATTTTAAGGTAATGTCTCTCTAATGTTGTTTTGTTTTATTTAGATTCTTCTACCCCTTAAACTCTTTTTATTCATTTCATTTGTAACAAAAACAGTATACTAAATATACTAGTATGTTGCTATAAAAAGGATTCGAGCTACACTTATACACACATACATCTAATTGTTAAAGAACATACTGTTTCTGTGGATGGCGAATTTCTGCCTCACGAAACGATGATTGTTCAACACTCATATAACACCTTCAAAGGTGGCCATTAAGATGTCACTATATTTATATATGATATAAAATATGTTTATTTGTTTCCTTAAGATTCTGTATTTTTCATTTATGGCATACCTTTATGGTTTCCATTATGGGTAAACGTGATATTTTTATTTTAGGAAGTGGGGACTACCGCCCCCTCAACGTGATTTGAATTGTTACTGCCATATGTGGGATGTATAAAGGATGGATTAAATTGTATTATACATTATATTATACTGGAATTATATTATAACTTTATATAATTATAATTTCATTCCATTAAATATGAAATAGAAATGAAAGTAGCGTTCATGTGTATGTACAGCTTACCGTCTCCATGAATGGTGAATTTCATTTCTTACCTCTAAATGTTACGTAATATTATGAATGAATGTATATACTGGATATATATGATATATATGATATCTAAATAATGAATATAATTCTAGTTATAATGGATATTTCACCACATGAACAACTTGTAATTATAAGAAGTTTATTTTTGACTCAAGTACCAAAGATCGACAAAATGACAGTTATTAACTTAAATAATTACACAATGTTCATAACATAGTAATAAGTGATATAAAAGAAATAATGAACATGAAAAATATTCCTAAGAAAATATAAATTAACTCAAGTTTATTATTCAGGATGTTAAATAACGATCGAGTCATGTCAGACACGAGGTAAGGGAACTTCTTAACCCAATTTCCATTCTTTGGGTTAATCTCCTATTTTAAAATTATGTCATGATATTATTTTGTCCTATCTTGTATTTATACTTTCGTTATGTGTACATATAGTGAATACACATAGTAGATCTATTTTATTTAAAAAAATGATATTTGTAAGGGACTTCATCTCAATCTCCATTCATTGAGGCATATTTGGTTTTATACACATATTTCTTTTATACGGTGTATAAACCCCTTTGAATTTTATGTTTATTAGAAGTATTATTTTTATATAAAGAGTTTTTCTAATTGAAAAAAAGGAATGTTTTTCTTGTCGTACATATGCGGCGAAAATGACTTCTCTACCGTCGTGACCATTATTTGAGTTTCGGATTCCTCTACAAGCCATTACTTTTTTTAAATGAAAAGTAAATACAAAGTTTTAATTTTATTTTGGTATTGAAAATGGTTTTGATAATGTTTTTATTATATCAATTTGTTGTATTGATATCTTGTGATTGAAATGTGGAAATGTTATGTTTCCTTTATGCATGTTTTATGTGATATGATTATGTTATGGTTTATGATATGTTTAAACCTGTTCATATGAGGATTGCATTGGACATGATAAGTGAAGGGTGGAAACTGCTATAGCTCCTCGATGGATCGGTAGGTCTCACGAGACAAACTAGTGTCTTGGCACGAGGCCTTGACAAAATCTTATTTGTAGTCTTGGTACGAGGCCTTGGCTACGTGGTTATGATAGTCTGGAATTATGCATTCCATCATTATGAAAGTGGTTATTGATATTGAATGTGATTATTCGACTAGTAGAATATCCATGTGAGTAAATAAATGGCATTATTTAATTTTATATTTTCCATATTATGCTAAAGTTCAAGATTAAAAAGGCTTTTGTTTTAGTTATACATTGACTTAAATGATTATGTTTACTGATGAAAGCTTCTGCAAGATTGTTATCCTTACTGAGCATCTGAGCTCACCCCTTTCATTGTTTTAATATTTTCCAGGATGTGAAGAAGTATTTTATCAATAACCTGCAGGGATAGTCAGAAGAGGATATGAGGGTGGACTATAAAGACTTTGTTATTGTAGATTTTCACTTTATGATGTAATGTAACATTTATGAATGTATCTATTGTTTCCAAGGCTACTAAACTAGTCGGTCTTTGGAGACTTGATCTTTTGTGATCATGCCAATGTTACGCAATAATGCACCGACTTCGGGTAACTAGGGTCAGGGCGTTACAGTTGGTATTAGAGGCAGTTTAGTACTAACCTTGGAAGATAGATTTAGATAAACTCTAATTAGAGCACATAGCCCGAAGATAGACTTTGAGGATTAGTATAGAAGAACTTACTAGAATTTTGGTATTATAGAGATTTTATGAGTTTTCCGAGCAATACATCCCTGTCTGGATACGAGCAGTAGAGGCGGCTCTGGCACAGATGTACCTAGGGGTAAAACCTGAAAACACCGCTTTGTGCTAGACTCGAACGGGAACTGGTTCACAACAACGGGCCTTGCTGCACTCTTGGTTACGACACTCTCGGAGGATATTCTTAGGATAATTCTCATTTTCTTTACAAACCACTATGAAGGGTTATGAGTATATACTTCGTTAAATAAAACATTTTTATGATTATGGATTATATCCATAAATAGTTCAATTTATGTTAAGTATTTTACAAGTATGGAATTATGTATTTTGATTCATAAAATAATCAAGTTTATGCCATTGTTTAGAAATGGCACCTAGTGGAAGGAATGGAAGCTGTATCAATGCATGCACTCCGTGTAGGGATTGCCCTCCTGCTAAAGATAATTATTGTGGATCTGGAGATACAACTGGTGATGATCAACTTATTACCATACTGATACAACACACTCAGGTTATGAATAATAACCGTACTCATATGGATCAACCTGATCCACAACGTGGAGGATCAATGTTAGACCGCTTCATGAGGCAACAACCACCAACATTTAAAGGGGGTAAAAATCCATTAGTATATGAGTAATGGATATACTCCTTAGAGAAAATATTCCACGCCTTGGGGAGTAGAGAAAGGGAGAAGGTTGTCATGGCAGTCTACTGCCTCACTGGAGATGCCGATCAATGGTGGTCGCTGATTCAAAATACAAAGGAAGATGAAGAAGTATCAAGTATGGAATGGAGAGAGTTCAAAGATCTTTTCTTTGAAAAATACTTTCCTCGTGACCATCGAGCAGATATGGAAAGACAATTTCGGAGTCTGAGACAAAAGGAGGATGAGAATGTCGCAAAGTATGAGGCCATCTTTACAAGGTTAGCGAGGTATGCTGCAGATTATATACGTAAACCAAGAAATAAAATTGATCGTTTCTTTGTTGGGTTAAATCCATTTCTCCGTTGAGCTTTAGTATCACAATCTTTCTCATCGTACGAAGATATTGTCTCGTGTGCTATCAAGACATAAAAGGAATTCTCTAAATCATATGACAACAAATTAAAGCAAGAGAATAAGAGAACGGTGGAATAAGAGATGGATAAAGGGAAAAAGGTAAAGAAGGATTTTCCATTATGTGAAAATTGTGGGACGAATCACCCTGGTACTTGCCTAAAAGGAATGGTAGTTTGTTATAAATGTGGAGAAAAAGGTCACCAGGCGCGTGATTGCAAGGGAAAGAAATAGGCTATCAATGTTGAATGCTACAATTGTAGGGAAATGGGGAATTATGCAAATGAATGTCCTAAGAGTTAGGGAAAATTACCTAAGAAAAGGCCAAGGGATCAAGGACAATCTTATGTTGTTACTACAATTGAAGTAGAATAATTAATGTATTGGTGCTTTTGGACTCAAGGATTATATTCTGGTTATAAGAATAATGTGATATATATAAGGATTGTACTGCAGTACTTGTTATTTTCATTAAGGTTTTAATATGATGAAGGTAATCATATTTTTGGTCTGTGACAATATGAGAAACATTACTTTGTTTGGGGAATCTAATGTTACAATTGATTTTGGAATTTAAGGACCTTTTAGAGAAAGTCTGGACGGAGGTATTTTGGATAACTATAAAGGTTGGGATGGATTATGTTTAACTTTAAATATTATTGTTTATGGTTAAAACATTTATGAAGATTATTTTTGGAATATAATAATAATATATTTTTAATAAAAGGACAACCTGCAGGGTGGGGCATAACCCGTCGCGTCGGACAAAGCTGCAGGAATCGAACCCACAACCATAGTGCGACAGGCCTTTACTACCTACCACTAGCCTACAGGAATTCCCCGGTTATTTCAAAAAAGTTTTCCTAATCTAAATGGTATGTGTTAATATTTGGAACCTTATACAATTATCATAAATACAATATTTTCGAGTTCTATTACCTTTTAGAGTCAATGATGGGTTTGTGGTAAAAATTTATTAAAGAATGAATGTCTACATGACCAGTATGTATATTCCCTTACTTTCTTAGTAAATCTACTAAATAAATTCCTCAAATTTATAAAAGGCAACATAAAACAAAAACGTTGCCGGTTAACTTTTCCAACTGGGGATTCCATGACCATTTAACCAATCACAAGTTTGTGATTTTATTATGGTTAACTTTCTCCTAATCCAGTTTTCTACAAATCTCCATCAAACCTTGATGGTTTTTTCTTCTTCCATATCCATATTTTCATATAATCCTAGTATGGTCTATCTTGGGTGACCTTTGTACTTATCTTTCTTTCTTTAAAAGTTATATTTTTATTAACCTTATTTCCGATGTGGGTTTTCCACAAAGTTATTTTCAATTTTCAACCTTTTATTTTCAAAGAAAAATTTCAAATTGTGAGGAAGCAATTTATTGAAGGAGGGGAGAATGTAACACCACGAGCTTCCACGATATGCTTCTCTTTCAATAATGCAATATCTTGCATTGTATGCAAGTTCGAAATTCTAACACACCGCGACCCATCAAAGTAGCAGTTATAAATAGTAATACCCACTTTTTGAAATTATATATATTTTATATTTCAAAACGGACTTCATTTATGGATTCAGAATATCGAAATTAGCCTATGTTGACTTTTTGGTATTTTTCTGAGAACTTCCAATTTTTGATGAATAGTGAAACCACTAAGTGGTAGTTAAAAACTGATTTTTCGTTTAAATGAAACATTACAACTTCTGTGATTTGAATTTCAAAAATCCGACATACATGGTTTTCATTAGGAAGTAAAACGTGGTTCAATGAGATTAAAATAATTTTTTGGTGAATAGTAACTTTTAAGTTTAATTAATCGCAATTAAAGGTAATTAGTGAAATATAAGGTAAAAATGATATTATAAAAATATGAAAATACCATTACACTTTTCCTACCCCTATTGGATGTTTTATGGCGGACCAAGACAATCCATGGGTCAACTTGGGGACCCCATGGAGCCACTTTGGTAGGAAAATGACATAAATAACTTTTATTTAAAGTTAAAATAAAAATGTCCCAAACATAAGATGTTTTACTAAAAAAATTAAATGGGGTTATACAAGTCATATTTTTGACTATAAATATTCATTATAAAGATAAAAATATTTCATACATCATGATATTTTTCTTATAACTTTTAGATATTAAATAAATTAAATTATTTATGACACCATGATGATGCAGCGATTACCTCATTAATTAACGATTTAAATAAAATGGAAGGATAATGTAAAATATAAGCATTAAACTTGTCCAAAGACTATTGGATGATAATATTTCGAACCCTTATCACCTTATCCTTGAATTATATAAGTGTGTGACCTTTATAATCTGAGAATCATTGTATAATAAAGTAACATTTCATTACTTTCCAAGAGTTCCCCTCCTCTCCTCTTATAAAAGGCCCCCACTTCTACCACCTTATTCACATCTTCAAGCCATTTGGATTGGCCAACATCTGCCTAAATAAACTCCCAACTTCCCTCCCTTACTCCTAGAATCCTCACTTTGGGCAGAAGTCTTCCAAAGGAAGCCTTTGGCTCAATTCAAAAAGAGTTACCTGATTTTAAGGTAATGTCTTCTCTAAAGTTGTTTTGTTTTATTTAGCTTCTCCATCCCCCTAAACTCTTTTTATTCATTTCTTTTGTAACAAAAACAGTATACTCAATATATTAGTATGTTGTTATAAAAAGGATTCGATCTACACTTATACACTCGTACATCTAATTGTTAAAGAACATACTGTTTCTGTGGACGGCGAATTTCTACCTCACGAAACAATGATTGTTCAACACTCATATAACACCTTCAAAGGTGGCCATTAAGATGTCACTATATTTATATATGATATATAATATGTTTATTTTTTTCCTTAAGATTCTGTATTTTTCATTTATGGCATACCTTTATGGTTTCCATTATGGGTAAACGTGATATTTTTATTTTAGGAAGTGGGGACTACCGCCCGCTAAAAGTGATTTGAATCGTTACTGCCATATGTGGGATGTATAAAGGATGGAGTAAATTTTATTATACATTTTATTATACTGGAATTATAGTATAACTTTATATAATTATATTTTCATTCCATTAAATATGAAATAGAAATGAAAGTAGCGTTCATGCGTATGTACAGCTTACCGTCTCCATGAATGGTGCATTTCATTTCTTACCTCTAAATGTTACGTAATATGATGAATGAATGTATATAATGGATATATATGATATATATGATATCTAAATCATGAATATAATTCTAGTTATAATGGATATTTCACCACATGAACAACTTGTAATTATAAGAAGTTTATTTTTGACTCAAGTACCAAAGATCGACAAAATGACAGTTATTAACTTAAATAATTACAAAATGTTCATAACATAGTAATAAGTGATATAAAAGAAATTATGAACATGAAAAATATTTCTAAGAAAATATAAATTAACTCATGTTTATTATTCAGGAGGTTAAATAATGATCGAGTCAAGTCAGACACGAGGTAATGGAACTTCTTAACCCAATTTCCATTCTTTGGGTTATTCTCCTATTTTAAAATTATGTCATAATATTATTATTTCCTATCTTGTATTTATACTTTCTTTATGTGTACATAGAGTGAATAAACATAATAGATCTATATTATTTAAAAAAATGATATTTTTAAGGGACTTCATCTCAATCTCCATTCATTGAGGCATATTTTGTTTTATACACAAATTTCTTTTATACGATGTATAAACCCCTTTGACTTTTACGTTTATTCAAAAGGAATATTTTTATATAAAGAATTTTAGTAAACGACAAAAAGGAATGTTTTTCTTGTCACACGTATGCGGTGACAATGAATTCTCCACCGCCATGACCATTATTTGAGTTTCAGCTTCCTCTACAAGCCATAACTTTTTTTAATTGAAAAGTAAATACAATGTTTTAATTTTATTTTGGTATTGAAAATGGTTTTGATAATGTTTTTATTATATCAATGTGTTGTATTGATATATTTTCATTAAAATGTGGAAATTTTATGTTTCCTTTATGCATGTTTTATGTGATATGATTATGTTATGGTTTATGATATGTTTAAACCTGTTCATATGAGGAATGAATTGGACTTAATAAGTGATGGGTGGAGCCCACTATATCTCCTCGATGCATCGGTAGGTATCATGATACAAACTAGTGTCTTGGCATGAGGCCTTGAAAAAATCTTATTTGTAGTCTTGGCATGAGGACTTGGCTACGTGGTTATGATAGTCTGGCATTATGAATTCCATCATTATGAAATTGGTTATTGATATTTCATGTGAATATTCGAATAGTAGAATATCCATGTGAGTAAGTAAATGGCATTATTTAATTTTATTTTTTCCATATTATGCTGAAATTCAAATTTAAAAAAGAATTTTTTTTAGTTATACATTGCCTTAAATGTTTATGTTTATTGATTAAATATTTCTCAATATTGTTATCCTTAATGAGCATCTGAGCTCACCCCTTTCAATGTTTTAATATTTTCCAGGATGTGAAGAAGTATTTTATGAATGACCTGCAGGGATTGTCAGAAGAGGATATGAGTGTGGACTATGGAGACTTTGTTATTGTATATTTTCACTTTATGATGTAATGTAACATTTATTAATGTATCTAGTGTTTCCAAGGCTACTTAACTAATTGGTCTTTCGAGACTTGATCTTTTGTGATCATGCCAATGTTACGCAATAATGCACCGACTCCGGGTAACTGGGGTCGGGGCGTTACATTATATATAACAAATGAATATCATAAATCATAAAGGTAAATTTTAGAATCCATATAATAAATACATTGTATCTTTACCAGCTATGTAGGGTGTTACATTTGGAATACCCATTACATTATATTCCCTAAATCCCTTAGGAGAGACATTAACGTTTACCTCCGTCGCGTTTCTCAATGCCATGCCTATCTTGGGCTCACCTCCCTAGGTCTTTCACGGAACCACCCATATATGTAAACATTTCCCAAGAACTATAAAATATTTATTAAACATAAAACAATCATAAAGTAAGGATAAACATTCCATATTATAATAAAAAATTGTTATATCAAAATATTGACATATTCAATCCAATTTAAAAGACACATTTAAAACATTTAAAAAAATATTTTTGAATCAAAGTGTCCCATAAAACATTGAATCTATTAATGGAATGAACATTTTAAAACCCCAATTTCTATATAAATACATCCTTAAAATAATTTCTAAAACATGGACATGAAAGGGAAATATTTTGATGATTAAATATTAAAAGTGTTTAAAACCGTGTTTTAGTTAAATAATCCTTCACCACTTGAGAAACTCTTGAATAAAAATCATTAAATATTATCTTCAAAGAAAACTATAAGTATCATAAAAATATATAAATTCATGATATAAAATGTCAAAATGTTTGTATATACACCGTATAGGATAATAAAGGTTCAAAATATCAAGTTATGCCTCAATGAAAGGAGATTGAGACATAATCTCTTAAAAAGATAGTATAGTTAGATTAAAGATAAATCAATGACATAATTATGTGTGAAAAATATAAATACACCCAATATAAGTGAATATTAATTGTAAAAAATCAATAGTAATTCACACATATTTTTAGCACGCCATAATCAAGAAGTAGAAGTTCAACCCAGTGAATAGAAATTGGGTTAAGAAGTTCCCTAACCTAATGTCTGACTTGACTCTTTTATTATTTAATCTACTGAATAAAAACTAAAGATAATTTATACTTTATTAAGAAATTTTTTCATTCTTATTATTTCTTTTATATTAATTATGACGGGGTTATAAACATTACGTAATCATTTAGGTTAATAATGGTCATTTTGTCGATATTTGGTACTTGAGTCAGAAATGAGCTTATTATAATTACATATTTTCAATGTGGTCAAAATTACATTATCTCCAGAATGGTATTAATTATTTCGATATCATATATATCAAGTATATATATAATTATTTATAATAGTACATAACATTTAGAGATAAGAAATGAAATGAACCGTTCAAGTAGACGGCAAGCCTTACATACGGATGAATACTACTTTCATTTAAACAACATACTTAATGGAATGAAAACATAATGATACATAAGTATATTATAATTACATTATAATATCATATATAATTTCATTAACTCCATCATTTATACATTCCACGTATGGAATAAACACGTCATATCACATTGAGTGGGCGATAGTATGCACTTCCTCAAATAAAATTATTATACTTACCCATTATGAAAACCACAAAGTTATGATATAAATGGAGAATAAATAATCATAGAGACAATAAAAATATAATATATATCACATAAAAATACATTTTTATCATAATGTCCACAATAAGAGGAAGCAAGAGATAATTGAACAATCATCGTTTCATGAGGTATTAATTCACCATCCACTGAAACAGTATGTTTGTATCCATTTGATGGAGGTGTGTGGAAGTGTAGTTCGAATAATTATTATAAAATAATATTAGTATATTTATTAAAATGGTGTTATTATAAAATAATATAATAAATAGATGTAATGGGGTTAGAGAAGGAAAATAAACGAAAATAACTTGAGAGAAGATGTTACCTTTAAATTGGGTAACCCCTTTTGGTTTGAACCAAAAGGATTTATTGAAGTGACTTATGCCTAAGTTAAGGATTCTAGGTGGAAGATATGTATGTTTGGAGATTATTTGGGAAATTGTTAGATGATACAAGGGGTCTTGATATGTGTGATTATGGGTTATAGGGGATGGATATTTATAAAGGGGGAGGGGCTGTTTAGGAATGTTTGAAAATATTATTTTATATTAAAATGAATTTCGATTTAAAATGTAACAAACTAATTTGATTCAAATATAAGGTGATTATTGTTCGAACTACTCTCATCCAATGGGTTTTATACAAGTTTAGGGCCCCAAGGTTTGGATCGAGGCGGAGATTGATGTGTCGGGGCCACTGATGAGGGGAATGTTCCAAAAGATTGAAGATATCACCACTTGGATATCATTCGAGTTAGAGAAACTCCCAATCTTCTGCTTCTACTGTGGTTGCCTTGGCCATCTAGAAAGAAAGTGTACAACTAAACCTAAGAGTGGTGTGGGTACCATTACCCTTCATTACAGCCCTTGACTCCGTGCCAAAACGAATAAATTTGATTTCATCCCTGAGACGAATAAACAAAAGGACTATGACCGTCTCACGTTGGCACATTCCAATCCGACAAAACCCATACCTGAAAATTCCTTAATGCTTGGACCAACGGATTTCCCAACGGTTGGACCTCCCACTCAGAGAAAAGCAGGCACTCAATGTGAAGATGGAGCTCACCCTAAACCCCTGAAGGAAAATACTCCCACATCGGCAAAATTTGGGACGATGCAACAAGAATCACCATCAAATTGCTCAAAGCCAATGCTGATGCACGTGAAACCACCAGATCTGGATCCTGACCCACAATTGACCATATCAGGCATTCTAATAATGGAGGACCTTGAAATTTCAGGATCTCTAATACTGGGCCCAACCACCCATCGCACGTGGAAAAGGGTGCAACGAGGAGAGAGTGATGGGTACGCAGAAGACCCAAAACATGAGGTTAGGAAATGAAAAAATTAAACATTTCAATTAGGAAGGAACCTCACTAAAAGAGGGAAAATGACAAATAGAGAATCAAGTTTGGAGGAACCAAAGGTGGCGGCGGGTGAGAACTAGCCCCACCTAGAGGAATTGTTGCTTTATGTTGGAACTGTAGAGGGCTTGGCAACCCTCAGACGGTTCGCATGCTTCAGCGCAACTGGACTCAATGTCGCCCTGATATGGTATTCTTGTCCGAAACCATATAGGAAAAAAAGGTCACTAATGGTATTCCTCTGAAGTGCGGCTTCCAATGCTGCTTTATGGTGCCTAGAAAAGGCCACTCTGGGGGACTCTGTCTCCTTTGGAAGGAAAATATAGATGTCAAAATTTTATCCTTTTCCTCACACCTTGTGGTGGAAACTATTCAAACAGACTCTAACCCACCCTGTACTTTTGTGGGTTTTTATGGCTGGACATCCCATAATGATAAGGGGAAGTATTAGTATCTTCTATGAAATCTTCGATACGACTTACTGAGCACTATTCTGTTCGGAGGAGACTTCAATGAGATTATGTTCTATAAGGAAAAGAGGGGTAGAACCATCTGACATTTAGCTTCGAAGTCATACTTCAAGGATGCAGTCTCTACAGTGTACTTGGTGGATTTGGGGTACTCTGGTAATCCGTTTACATGGTTCTGCGGAAATACATAAGGCACCTGTATTGCTGAGCATCTTAATAGATTTAAGGGCTCTTTCAATTGAATTAATATGTTCAGCATGTTTCATATCGACCAAATGGCCCTCAAATGCTCGAACCACTGTCCAATTCTCATTGACTATACACAAGGCGAACGAAATAGACAGTTCAATAGACACTTCATATTTGAGAGCTTCTGGTCAAAAGATCTGGAATGCGAAGAGGTGATCTGGTCAAGATGAAAAAGTACTCTTGAGGATGTTTTCCTCAACCTCCAATAGGTCGCATCTGATCTGAGGTATTTGAACAATAAGAAATTCTGAAACCCCAATTGGAAATGTGGTGTCCTTGAAAAGAAACTGAACAATCTCCTCAAACAACCCACATCCAATTGCAATCACTTTATGATTGGAGCCACTCAAAGAGTTCTGGACACGACCCTTCATATCAAAGAAATCTTATTGGCTATGCATGCACGGGACATCCATATTAAATAATGGGATGCTATCACCCTGTATTTTCTCCAAAAATAATCATCCAGGTGTCGGAAAAACACTATTACTTACATCTCACAACCCGATGGAAGAAAAGTTTCTGACACCAATGGTATCCATGAGGCCTTGACATGATTTTACCATAATATCTTCTCTATAAGAACCCCTTTCATGTCTGTTGAGGTGTAAGAATGAATCAGACCTGTGATCAATGAAGAGATTAATAGGATGCTCACCAAAGATGTGACAGATGATGAGATACGCCTGGCTCTAAAACAGCTTCAACCCACTAAGGCTCCGGGACCGGACGGTTTCCACACCATATTTTTTAAGCAATACTGGCACATAATCGGTCATGTCATTCGCAATATGATTAAAAATATTTGGTCGGGTAATACCAGCATTGCGGCCATCAATGAAACTTCCCTCGTCCTCATCCCCAAAATCTGGAAACCTCTAGAGATCCCTGACTTTCAACCTATCAGCCTCTTTAGTGTCTCTTACAGGATCTTCTCAAATATCCTTTTCAATCGGCTGCGACCTTGGCTACCTAATATTATCTATAAAAATAAGAGCACCTTCGTGGCCAATATACTGATCTCTGATAATGTACTTGTGTCCCATGAAGTGTTCCATTCTATAAAATCACGCTCCACTACGAACCCAAGAAAGGATGCCGCCTTATTAACCATCCATTATCTCTATGTGTGAGAGTTCTTCTAGTTAAGCACATTCCCCACACAGACTTACATGCTTCCTCTCTTTGTCCCCGCCCATGCTTTCGATGGAGAATCATTTGGGGAGATAAAAAGCTCTTGGATAAAAGACTAGGCTAGAGGATTGGGACTGGATCATCTATAAAAATATATACTGATCTCTAGCTCATTGATAAGGAGGGTTTACGGGCTACGTCCCTCTCCCAAACAGGTCTTGAAGATGCCACTATCAGCAGCTTCTTTTCCCACCAGGGACAGGGGTGGTGTTTGTAAAAGATCTTTTATTAGTTTAACTAAAGTGATCAAAGAATTATTCTTAGCATTCCCTGGGTACCAGACGCAGGTCCTGACCATCTCTTCTAGATCAATGACATCTCGGGAAACTAAATGGTGAGATCCGGCTATAGATGTACTCTTGGAATCCATTCAGTCGACCAGGATGAGGGACCATGCGAGTCAATTTAGAAGTTTAATGTCCCACAAAAAATTCGTCAATTTTTGTTGGAGGTTTGCACGAGCACCCTCCCAACAATGATCCTTATCGTTTACAGACATATGGCTATTACCGCTTTTTTCTATTTCTTCCGGAATGCTCCAGAAACTCCTCTATACGCTATCATTTACTACCTGAGAGAGAAGGAAATTTGGAATCAATGGCACCCTGTTTCAGTTGCTTCGCCGGCATTGGCCTCTGACCCTCTCGGTCTGCTGATGTGTTGGTCATCCTCTCTCTCTTCGGTAGATTTTGGGTCACATTTCACTTTGGATTGAATTATTTGGGTCGAGCGTAATGATGTTGTTTTTCATCAAGCTCACAGACCCCCCAAATTCTGAATTGATCGGGCCACTTCCTAGATTGAGGTTTGGAAAGCCCACAACAGACATTCTCTGTCAGGTGGTTCCCCCTCCAATCCCGCTCAATAGAATCCCTCAGTGAAAGGGATCCTCAAGATTAATGTGGACACGTGTCTTCTAAAGGATGGGCTTGTTTCCCTAAGCCTCCTTGCCTGAAATCATCTAGGGAATATACATGCTACTAAATATGAAACACATCAGGCATTCTAGGAACTGGTGGTTGCTGAAGGCATGACCATCCTTGCTGGTTTGATGCTCGCTTTAGAATTTGGATGTGGTGATATCATCATTGAGCCTAACTATCTTACTGTGATCGATTCTATTAATCACAACGACGGAGGACTCCATTCTTTTGGCATCATCATTAGGAGAATTCTCTCACTTCGCCAATGCATCTCTTGTTGTACCTTCTCCTTCATGAAAAGAGACAGAAACAACGCGGCCCATCAGCTTGAGGCCTTAGGCCCTTTTGTTACTAATAAGTTATAGTTAGAAAATTTTCCTTCATGGCTTTTCACATGTACTTCTGCTGATCTTTTTCATTAATGTTATCTGCCTTTTTCAAAAAAAAATACCTTATATTTTAGCTTCATCCTTTAGTTATCTAATTAAACTTTTACCATGTTCTCTTATATATCCATACTATATGGTTAATATATTTAATATAAAATTCCATGAGATCAAAAAATGGATCATTAATGACATTAATAACATTATATATTTCATTTGGAAGAATCTATGATTTTTTGTATTATTTTAGATTTTAATAAAATATTGATTGATTTAAAAACTCTTTTATGTCAATTTTAATACTATATATATCAGGACATTTAAAAAAATCCAATACAACATTATTATTTTGTAAATCTTTAATTAATTAGAATAAAACAAGTTATAATTATCTATAAAATTCTTGGATAAAATAAAATGTTTCAAAATAAATTAATTTTAATATTTATAATCTCATTAATTGAAAACATTCATTAATGAGGTAATCATTGCATCATCATTATTTCATAAATATATTTATTTATATGATGTATAAATAATTTAAAAAAACAATGATGTCGAAAATCTTTTTATCTTTCTAATTAATATTTAGAGTTGAAAATATCACTTATATACCCCATTATAAAAAAAATTTTACTATGAGATATATGTTTATGTTATATTTCCCTTAACTTTAAATTAATTTTTATAAATTGTCATTTTCACTTACAAATGGCTCCATGGGGTACCAAAATTGACACAAGGGTTACTATGGTCAGAAATGCATCATAAAATAAGATTAGGACATGTTTTCAGTTATTTAATATTATTATAAAATTATTTCTTACCTTTATTTACCAGATTCACACTTTAACTATGGTAAATAAAATATTTAATGATGTTACTATTCATTATGTCTAAAAATAAAACATACCTATTTACAAAATTTAGGCCAATAGATTCCAAATATGGAATCATGTTTTCCAAATTCAAAAACCCAAAAGTTTGAGAAATTAATTTAAAATTAATTCATGTTTTCAAAACAAAAAAAACATGTTTTTAAGAAAAAATAACTATCAATTGATTTCCACTTCTTTACGTTCAATTTAAAAATGAAATTACTTCCAATTACCACTATTAGATTAAATAGTAAAAATAAAATCATATTAATCTCTAAATCCATTTAAAATTACAATCTAACTATATAAATAAATTAGATTAAATTGTTGTTTTGAATTAAAATGGCTAATTTTTCACTATTAATCAAAAAATGATCTTTATTAGAAAAAACCAAAATTTTACCCAAAGTAAATTTGGATGTCCCGTTTATAATTAAGTTGTTTATTTTTTCAAATAGAACATATAAAAGTGAAAATAACTATATTTAACAAGGGTTCACCATCAAAAGGCAGTAAATCAACATTATAATGAATGTTAGAGTATTTCATTCTTAAAATTGAATCCATTGTTATTTGAAGCCTCTAAAATTTATTGGATAAAAGTAAAAACATTTAAAAAATATGTTTAATCATATTTTTGTTAGTAATATTCATTCCTACAAATACAATGACTATATGTTCACTAACATTTAAAATAATAATTATTTTATTTTATTTTTTGGTACAACTCAATGTTGTGTGCAACGTAAGATTTTGAATAAACATGTTGTTTCCTATCGGGTACGTCATAGAACATAAAATCCTCATTAAAGTAAGATTAATATTTAATTGAAAAATACTAATAAATTTAAAGATTTCATATTCTTTATTTACCTGAGATGTTACATTAGAGGTTTTGATTTTCACAATGATTTGTTTGTTTGTTCATTAAATGAGAGATCTGGGTGATCAAATCTATAAAATATCACATACTTATACACCAATATCATTTTGATTATGTTGAGAAAAATAATTACATCAATCATCATTATAATTTATAACCTGATACCAGCTAGTTCAGTCTAATGATTTCAACCAAAATGAATATAATGATAATCAATAATAATTTATTAGATGGTGAAATTATTTTATAATAAAACTCATCCCTAATATACCGAATATTATAACACATTATTATCAACCAATGAAACATATAGTTAATTATATCTTCATTTTATTTCATCATATATTTTTTTAGGTTTTATACTTATTTTCCTTATAAACTAATATCCAAAAAATAAATAAAAAAATTTTCTGGTACCAATTAAGGTAGCCTATGTAAACCAGAGATACATATTTCATAATTTTAGATTAAAACATAATATATTACATTATAATATATTACATTATAATTCATTCCGTAAAATCATAATGGATTATTTTAATTGATTTCTAGATATATAATAAAAAAATTTAAGAATGATATTAAATATATACCCTACATTTTTTCTATACTAGTATACATATGAGACATATCATACATTAAAAAAAATTTCATAAATTGTGGAAGAATGGTAATAAAAAAAGGATGAGCTCTGATGCACGATAAGGCTAAATATGAATGAACATGATATAATTCCAAAAGTGACCATAGATAATCAAAATGTTTTTAGAGCATGATCACAACATATCAATTTTATACCCAATTAGGTGTAGATCATTAATCATGAGTAATATAGTAGAATGTCGTAATAGTTGAAAAACTGAGTCATAACACTGAAAAATGTGGAATAATAGTTCATAATTTTTGAGAGAATATCAGAAGTATTGAAACGTGTCATAAGAGTGTAATAATAAAATTCCACAAAACAAATGTTCAGTTGTCTAGTTTCACTACCCCGATTGTTGTCACATAATTATTTAAGTCTTATTATATAGTGTGTTTTCTCCTAAAAATCATTTCTTTCTAATTATTGGTTCACTCTCCATCATTTTTCAGTATTAAGTCATGAGATATTAATATCTATCGAATCATTTGTGGCATATATAATTTTTATAATTCCTTTAACATAATGAAAACTATAAATATTTATTCCAAAATAATAATTAAAATATTCATCATTTCAACATAGAGTAATTAACATAATAATTCATGTAAATTAGGAATACAATATTCATTTAAAAAAGGTGAATGTTTTAAGGAAAAAAATTGAAAGAAATTTTTGATTCTAATAATGTCTATTATTATTGTAATATAAGTTAAATGAGAACATTCTTTTCTCTCTTTTCTATAAATTAAAAAGTGTATACATAAAAACATTTGAAATATTCCATTAAATAATGTGAAAATAATTTATATTGTAGAGGAAATGACCATTTATAAAATGATACATACATACCAAAACATGTTTAAGAACATGTTTACAGAAGATAAGTATTTCATGATCCAAAGAGGAAATAACACCGGATTTTTATAAAATCATTTTCAATATCATTTTGATGAATAGAGATTGAAGAATGAAAGAGAAAAATTAATATCACAATAAATAAAAATTTGAGAAAAAACAAATATTTGTTTGAAAATATACAAATAAAATAATTTCTAACTTAAAATTTAGCATTTATCATCCTAGAATAGAAATAATTGTGTAACATAAACTATTAAATGATGTTTAGAATTTAATATTACATTCTCTTATACATATATATATTTAAAAAAATTGTAATAAATTTATAAAATAATTATATTCATTACAATATTATAATATATAATTCCATTGTAACTTATAATAACCTAGTATTTAACCATTAATTTTTAAAATCAACATTTGGTTGCTAACTATTATTTTTTCCCATGCATGATTCAGGTTATAAGTTTTGTTCATTGAGCCTTTCACATGTTTTCACCATTTAGACAGTCATGATAATTTTTTATGTATCATATTTATTCATTTTATAATACATTATATGTCCTTATGTAACATAGTGATTAAAGATTAATTAAATAATCTCATGAAGATGGTAGTTTGTACATTCACCTAAGTTTTACATTCATTTTTCTCATTAATTGAAGTAAAAAATGGTAATGGATAATATATTTTTTCATATTAGCCATAACATCAAAAATATAATATATATACATTAAATATATACTTCTCATCATCCTTATTAAGACAAAATTAAAAAATACATTACATCAGTTCATGGACATGGTAGTACACAAATACATACGAGTCATGTTATAATTTTTCAATTAATGGAAGGAAAAGATTATAAATATTATTTTACCCTCAAATAATCATGATAACATCATAAAAATAATATTTATCCATTAAATTTATCTACACAATCAACTCCGAAAGACATTGATAAAAAATTAAATACATCACTTCATTTAGATAGTAGTCTCTAAGTTCTCATGATAAATGACAAGACTTTCAATAATATAAAATAAAGATAAAAAAATTAGTACCATTAATAATGAATTATGTAAAAATGAAGATATCTATTTCATAATTATTATATGGCTATATAATATTTGTATGAGGCAATGTAAAAAATGAATCTCAAAATAGATCAGTCATTAAAATTACCTCCACATTGGGAAATCACGTTTTTCATACACATTTACAAACATTGTTCGTAGAAGTTGAAGGTAAAAGCATTAAAATCTTGAAACTAAAGTTATAAATTTATTTTCATAGGGATAGGATATGGTAGAGTGAATTATTATGAATAATTGAAGTGATTATGTGACCTTTTATAAGTGAATTTAGTGGAAGACAAGTAAACACATGCTACATTGTTATATTATATACGTCTTAATCAAATGAAAGGTAAAATAATTCAATATAAATTATATAATAAGGACATAAGGATCAAAAATGTATCATCCCGCGTAATTATAGAGAACGTTTTGTGAACATATCACATAGAGTTAACCTTATTTTACCTAATTTACTCTATACTTTGGAGAGAAACATTGAACATGCTTACTATTCATAATGAACAATAATATAATTGTATTTGTTTAAAAAAATGATCATACTAAAACCAAATATCGAAACCCTTTCACTATATTAAATTTATTTTATTATATTATTTTCATTTTAATGTTATCATTATAAAAGATTGTTTTAGATATGATAATATTCATCATTCCTTGAATTTGACTGCAAGATGGTCTAATTTCATGGGAATGATCTCCTCAATGATTTATAATATAACACTTGTATTTTATGAAGCCAACTCTATTTCTGAAAGCCTTAAAAACAATGTGTTTAGGGGTGATGCTTGCATTTTAAATAACATCATCTTTGTTTTTTTGATACCTCTTTTTCAAAAATGAAAATATAAAATTCAATCCTTAAGGTTATTGTAATTTTTATGTTATAACATACATGAGACTAATCACATGTACTCAGTATAATCTTTAGAAAACAAATAACTACAATATTTCTCATTCAAATCCTAATAAAAACATTAAATGAATATTAATATATTAAAATTAATTTATTATCTACATTATTCGTTAATAAAAAAATGTAATACAAAACAATTTAATCAATTTAAAAAAATAAATTTTATATAATAAGAATAGCTTTCTAATAAAAATACTATTTTAACTTCAAATTGTTTGACTATAATTTATCTCAAAATAATATACAATTTATAAGTGATTTAATTTTTTTTTAAAAATATAATAAATCTATTTTATCATTTATATATTGTGTTCTAAATATATTATTTTGATAAACACATCATAATATTTATAAAATAATATTATTTTAGAAATTGTTCTCATACGATTTTATTCTTATTATTAAAATTTTCATACTTTTTTTCTCAAAAATAATCAAAATATTAGAATTTTGGAAGACCAATAATATAAATATTTTTTATTGTGGATACTCCACTCATAAATACTAATTTAATATGAAGTTTATAATAGTTAATTTATATAATAAAATATATCATGGATTATATAAACCCAATGTTGGGTATAAATACATATCTTGAACACTTCAAATTTATCATAGTGAAAAACATATTATAAAATCACATGGAATTAAGTACACACTAAACTTATAAGTTTTAAGTATATATTAACACAAATATAATCAATCATGAGGAAAATAATATGGTTGGGAGGGACTATGTGATCAATTGTCACTAAGGTGATGAAAATAAGATTGATGATAACATGAGTTGAGAAGAAAAGACATTGTTATCCATGATATGTTTCGAACATGGTCCATTGGTTAATGATTTCATAAATTATGGAAATAAAATTAAGAATTCAATAACTCCATCTCTTCTTGTTGATGTTTCAATTCTGTTATATTTCAATAATTGAATTTAGCATGCTCAGAAATAATATCTTGATTTTAATTCAAAGGTTGAATTGGTCATGAGTGATAATTTCACCAAATTTATCATTGATAAAGAACATATTAAGATATTTGGAATTATTATGTCGGGAACACTCCACTATTTTAATTTATTACTTAATTTAAATTATCCAAATGTGTTTACAGGTTTCTATACATCAAAATAGAACTAAAAATCCATGATATAACAACATAAAAATATAAATATTATATATGACCATTTAAACCTTATTTTTGAATTATTGTGCATATAGAGGTGTATCCAATTTATAATATATATATATATATATAATAAAAATAATTTATACTTTAAATAAGAATAATTTTCTTTTAGTATAGGTAGGATGAGTAATTTTATCATTTTATTCCTATAAATTCATTTTTCTAAATAGTGACTATCTTTGTGATTTAAATTGATATTTCATGAAACATGTTATCAATTATTTTAAAATATATTTCATAGGAATAATTTTTTAATAATAATTTAATATGTATATAATAGGAATTATAAATGATATTAGTTAATATTTAAAAGCTATTTTAAAAATAAAATATTTTTATCAATATATCTCACATTTTTATTTAAAAGATAAGTTTATAAAAATAATGTTTTTATTTTAAAAAATAAGAATAATTTTTTTAATTCATAATTTTTATATTTTTTAAGATAAATTATGGGATTCTTATAATATTATTGATATTTTGGTGTGTGGTGTGAAAAATCAATTCTACTAATAATATACATTTTTTAATATTAATGGAATATATTTATGATTTGGAAATCCATAAAAACGTTTTATAAGAACAAATAAGTATTTAATATACGTATTGATAATTTTATAAATCATTTTTCTAATAGAAAAATTTATATTTTATATTTTATATCATATATAATATTTTCTTAATACAATTCATAACAGATTAAATATTTTATTTATATAATTTGAAATTTTTAAAATTATGAATGGAGTAAATTAAACATTATTTAAAATTTTTGAACTGTTGGATCCAAAGTTTTTTAACAAGTACTATTTATATTGAGGCATTTTATTATCTTACCATAAGTAAAAACTAATTAACCTATTAAAATATAAAATGATAAAAGTAATAACTCATTGGGGAATATATGAGAAACAACATAGTATATATCTATAATTTATTGTATGATGTAATTATATACCATATAAAACCCCACTAAATTAATTCACAATTATTTATCCATATTTCATGTTTGAAAAGTTCTCCCTTTATGTTTAGTTAAAATATTTAAAATAATTCCATTCTCACCAGAAATGAAAGTTTTTTAGCACCGCCCATTTATGTAATCCCAAAAAATTTATATCCCTTATAAAACCCTACATATTTTCCTCCACATAGATTAATATGTCACTCAATTAAGTTTATAATAACATTATATTATCACTTTCTATCAATTTCCAAGGGATATTCGAGGGAATTCACAAAGTGTTAAACCTAAGCAATCTTTTTTAACATATCATATAACTATCATATTTTTTCAATTTTATGATTAAAATAACTATAATGAAATAGGTATTGGTAATTTACTTAATGTTATTATGACTTGGTAGTTAAAACTAACCATGTTTCCTTTTCTATTAATAAAAATGAAATCGTAATTCATGGGTTGTACAAACTATCATCTCCATGATGCAACAAGTTTCATTTTCCATCACCTAAATACAAAGTTATTACTTAATATAATTAAAATAATATATTTATTTAAGGTGAATTGTTTAATAAAATTAAACCTTATTACTCACTACACTTATTATATAGAAATTGAATTTTTCCACTATTTTTATGTGTGGAGTTTCACATTTATAGAACACTTGATTTCCATTTTTCATTTTATCACCAACTTACATGGATAGTCATGAGGAAGATATTAAAGTATAAATATGACTTTTATGAAATAATTTATGTTCTAGTATGATAAATTGGATATCCAAAAAAATATGATCAATAAATGATTATCATTAATTCTATATATTAAACTAAGAAATGGAAATGGAAATGATATTTTTTCTTAACAATGAATTCATATAATCATATTATATTAATCAAAATAAAAATTTATGTTATATAACACTATTATAAAATAAATAACCTCTGTATACATCTATTATAATGATATTATAAATGAACCACTTCATTATTATCCATTAATCATGGTATGTTCAGGTGTCGGTTGGAAATACCATATACTTCAATAACATAATGAATTTATACCATGTATGAAAATTATAACGTTACTAAATGTATAATATAATATAGATATGACTAAAATGGTTTTTTGTTTCTATTAAGGTTATATCATCATTTAAATATTTAATATAGATTACATATTTTGTTACTTAAAAATAACTCTTAAATAAGAATCGACAATATAATCATTATTGTTTGGTACAAAAACATCATTGGAATGTAATTATAAATTTTAAAATTTCATAGACATCTATTCTAGTAACATATATAACATAATATAATACTAATTTTAAAATTAATGTATAAAAACATCACATTTAGGAAACTAGTTCATAGCGATAATAATTACATTCACACAATGTTAAAAATAGGTAAAAATAACTAATATATATTAATATAATTATTTTAAATTAAGAGTGTAAACGGCTATAGTTGTGCATACCTACTATAAATATTAATTAAAATAACCTTATTTATTGATTCATAAAATTTGTTTTATTTTTAGAATGATTCTTGATTGTGGTGACAGTTTTAATCTCAAATTCCACACTTTGAAATATGTTTCAATTATGTAACTAATTTAAACAATGTTTTTTATATACTAACTACTTTTTTATATAATATAATGATTTATAATTTAATAATTTTATTTTATGTTCTATTAAATTGACTATATTTGATTTTTTTATTAAGATATTCACTAAAGGTGTTTTATTTTTACTTGTTCTTATTTATATTTCACTACATCATTTAAATTGTGATGAAAAAATGTTTCAATATTTTTTTCTATTAATTAACTATTACATGAATGTTATATTAATTATATCCTTGTATTTTATTCAATAAAAAAATAAAATGTTTTTGTTTTCATCAAATTTAATTTGAAATAATTATTACCACAATTTTTAGTGTTTTAAGAAACAAAATTTTCATTAATTGGGTTTTTATCACTACATTGAAAATATTTCATATAATTTGGGTGAATTTTTAAATTATGTTGTATTTTTTGGAATTATATGTTTTTTCATGTTTTTATTACATAAACCGCTTTTCAATTGTATCACGCTTCAAGGTGTATGTTTCCATTCGGGGGTATTGATAACTCAAATATCAATTTTTTGAGTTATAGTGTTTCATGTTGAATTTTTTCCTAGATTTCATTCTCAACTAATTATATTTTATTATGTGGAATTTTATAGAAATATTTTTTAATTTTATTCTTTAGTTATAAATTAATTTTTATTACTCCTCTTATAATGTGAGTTTGAAAAAAGGTATTTTCAGAATTAAAAAAAGTTTTATTCCTTTCACTTTTATATATATTATCATTATTTACTTATTTGAAAAACATAAAATTTGTATCTCTTCAAGGATAAATTATTTTATATTATTTTTAAATTCAATTTTATCTAAATTCTCTCACATCACCTTTTCAATATCTATAGTCGAAAGAAGAAGTTAAATTTTCTTTTCTCATCAATGTTAATTATTTTTCTAAAATCTTCTTTATGTTTTCATTTTCATATCCCTCTTAATTAAGAAATACTTTACACTATTCTTATTAATGTATCATTTTTAATACTATAATATATATATATATATATATATATATTATTTTGGGTATCAAACTCATGACAGACAATTTAATTCCCAATCACATCTATTTTATTACTGATAAATGAATTCATTTTCAAAGTGCACTGTAAATTAAGTTTAACACCTATTAGGGTTCCATTGATTCATATGTATTATATTGTATAGATAAAAGATATCACATTTCCCCATATGTGTTATATTACACAAAAAAATATTAAATTGTTTTCTCTTCGAAATAATGATGGTGTTTTATATAAAATTATTTGAATGAAACCTTGAGATAAATGAATTGTGATATAATATAAAATTATAACATAGATGTTCAATTAAAGGGTATGAAATAGATTTTTAAAAATTTAATAAACTTACATATGACATTACCACAAAATAAATATGTGTTTATTAATTCTTATGAAATTTGAATTCATTTTTTAGTAAAATGATTTTATGCCTTAAAAACATCTTTCCCCAAAAATATTTTATATTGATATTAGTGAGAAAATATTTTATTTAATTTCATATATTATAATAAAAATTAATTTTTAATAAGAATATAATTTTATAATCCTCAAATCTAAATTACATTAATGGGTAATTTTTTGATTTTTTAGGGAAAAACAATTTTTCATTAATTAGTAAAAACATATTTATTTAATGGAAAATTGTCTTTTCAATTCATGTCATTACAATGGACCATTTATTATTTTAATTTAAAATTTTACTATTTTATTTTGATTAAATATATTGAAATTATTTTCATCTGAATTTAAATTATGCTTAATTATTGTAAAGAAAAGTGTTTATATTTACAAATTATATTTTCCTAAAAACATGGTTTTATATGGTTATAAAGGTTCATATAAAATTAAATTTAATATAAATATAGATATATCTATAATGTTTATTGACAATTTGGTTTAATAATAACAAATATTATATAATATGTTAAACATAATATTATTCCAATAAGAATAGAAACTCAGATAAGAATTATTTTCTATCGTAAAGGTTAAACAATGTTAATTAGGGTTAAACTAAAGATTACGGTGATAAACAACCTAAAAAATTCAAAAGTATTGTCTCCAAAATATAATGCATTTAAAAACATTCTATAATCCATCATGATCAAATTTTTAACTATTTTCTTGAGGAATACATTAATATTTTTTTATTTTTAATAATTCTATGTTTTTCTCTATATACCAAATAAAAAATAACATTGATCCCATATTTCTCAAACAATAAGAGCATGTTACCTCATCTAATACCTACCGAAATTATTTCTTAACATTCATCCCCTCATCTAATAGGTCTTTCATTGATGATAATAATTTTCTTTTATTGCATATGGTGTAATCTAAAGTAGGATTCTTAACAAACACATATAACTCGTAACCAAGTACATTCAATCTTTATTACACATCAACCAAATCAAAATCTTTGGTATCCCTTAAAAATTAAAATACTATGTATATTTGAAATAATTATTCTATATTATGATTATTTAAACCCTTTTCCACCTACTTTCTATATAAATGTATATGAATGTATGTCTCATGTGTACATGTAGACTATCTCATCCATATTATTTTACGATTCATATTTAATCACCATAATTATTATATGGTTATTATGATATATTTAATATTTATATATTATATTTATGAAAATATTATTCATCTTTAATTTTAATTTCTTATCTACCTTCTTACTATCTAACCGGTGTTGAAATAATAATGTCACATGTGAGTATATGTAGACTTCCACTTCCACTATGAAATGTGATCTATTTTTCAATTCCTTTTAACATGGTTGGTAATGTGAATAGATATAGTAAATATATATGATATATATGATAAAAATTGAATCAAAATAGATTAATTATTATTTAACATTATTTTTTTATCCATAGTAAGATGGACATCTTACTTGTTTGCAGAAATGGATTCCATTCTCAATGATGTGAACTAATTTATTTTTCTTTTCTATATTTTATGGATAGTTAGTTAATTTTATGTTATTTTTGAGTATGGTGATTATGAATTTATTAATGTAAAAAATCCCACAAAAAAATGACACCGCATTGGGGGGAGACAGATATAGATGGCCCAAGTTATTATTCTAGTAAGCCTCAGGTTGGTGACTAGCACCAAGGGTATAAACAATATAGGCATTGCCCTATAAGGGATCCTAAAAAGAGATAGATAAAGTGTATAAACGTTAAAACACCTAATAAAATATATAATATAATTATCAAGTTCATACATGTAATTTCATATAATACTGAAACATCTAAAAGAAAACTACAAGTACAATAAAGGAAATGATTGTATCAAAATTAATGCCCATACAGCTCATTAAAAACAATGAACTAGTAATATGCAGCATGATCTCCAACTTTGTCGAACTAACCATAAATATAGTTTATATAGATATATAGGGCGATTATAACAACATGTATATTAGGATCCTTGTTATATACTCTCTTTAAAAAGATAAAGGATGCCTTCTAAAACATATTTAACATAAGTGAAACTAACTCATCCTCTAAATAGGTATACTATATTCACATCCTCATCATAGATATCTATCACTGTCTACCACATAAAAGAGAGATTAAAGTATAGTGAATAATCAATGGCTACATTATACCTATTATACATTGGTTTTCCTATCTTCCTCAATGTCTCATGTCCAAAGTAGTTTCACTACAAAATAAGACATCCTGAAGACACCTAGGAAGTGAATAAAAACATAGAACTTTTACATCACATAATAACATTATCCCATCCACATATCTATATATCATAACCAAATATTTTATGAGAGAAACCATATCCTGTAAGACATATATCATACATTGTGTGTACTGTGGGCATCTTGGTCCCCTTTCTACTGTCTGTCGTAATGGGCGTCTGTTCAGACAGGTGCATCCATATGGAAATGATCAGATCGCAAAGGAGGAAATACCTGATTATGCAACATATTGGACTATAGTTGAATAGGAGGTTCTAGGTCTCAGCGACCCCGTTCTTGCTAAGCCTTCTCTAGTTGAAGATCCCTGATTTGTAGAACCAAGAATTACTGATATATTCACCCATATGAAGAATGATCTATCTAGTCCACAGCTCTAGGGGAATTCTCCATTGGTGAATTTGGTGGTGGGGAGTGACCCTGTCTCATATGTAGGGGTTTTGCATTCTGGTTGTGTGAATCCTCCCACAGTGGTGAATCAAATCCCATTGAAGGGTGTGTCAACTGTAAGAAAGGGGTATATGTCCCTAGAGTTTTGAATGTATGAGGAGGAAGAAAATATAAGGAGTCCTATGCAAAGAAACCCATATCATAAGTTAAGTAATCGGTTCGATGTGTTGGATGAGGAATGGTCCAAACATGAACCATGCATGTTCTAGGGGTAAGAGCTACAAGTGGCAGTGGAAGTGCATACAACCCTTGTATCTGAGTCTGATCATGAGAAAGAGCTCTCTATTAAGGAATGTGTGGACGTAACTCAAGTCATAGGGATCCATATCCAAAGGAAGAAGAAGGGCCACATGGGGCCCACAATGCACGAGGATGAATTTTGGGTGAGAGGAAGAAATCTAAAGGCCAACCTCCCACATAGATGTTGGGTAAAAGACCCTAAAAGTGTCCACCAGGTTTCAGTCACCCTAAATTACATTGATTGGTTGGTGTATGAAATTAAATAATATAGAATATAGAATATATCTTACAACCACACAATGGGAGTAACCTAGTCTTAGTCTTAACTGTATCTAACATCACTTGGACTCCTGAATACCATTGCTAGGTCTCTATATCCAATAAGAAAATAGTAATTTAAAAGGGATATATTAATTCTTTATAAATTTTTTATTATTTTCTTATTTTAGTTAATTAATTACCCATTAATTAACAATTAATAATATTTCAAGATACATTAACCTACCTACCAAAGTAATTTTGATTCCCTCGACGAATATTCAAAATGGATTCCACCATTTATCAAGATTAACATTCTTTACAATATTCATATTCAATCAACACCAACCCCAAGGGATAATAATTATTTATTGAAAATTATTAACATCACTCCATAACCATGTACACTAGAAAATACATCCTATGATACCAATGAAAAGAATCATGTGAATAAGAACAACCAACTACCTCAAGAATTAGGGAAAGTAATGAAGATAAGACAATAAAACAATCAATTTACCATTACATAGATTCATAAGTGAGAATATCAACTCTAAAAAAAATCAATGTGTATTCCAAAAATAAAAATTTTCTATATTAATTATTCCCATCCCTGACCCCTAATTTCATATACTGATACATCTTTCCATCACAAGCATTAACTTCTGGCTCAATAAAGGGGCCTCCCCTCCCACATCACACCAATCATCCCAAGATTCGCCATCCTATGATCATGTCACATTCATGAATCCCCACCCCAAATATCATCACATTTTAATGATTATATCTATAGAACATAAAATTTATAGTAGAAAACAAATAATAATAAAAATAGGAAAATTTATTCCCTAAGATAACTAATACATCATTCACACACATACAAGCTCTAACAACTGCTATCTAATTGAACTTGTCATTATTAAGAAGATGAAAAAATCAAGACCTATAAATTATCTCCATCCAAAAGTAGGTATTAGTTCCATCAAAAATTAACCAAGACATTATTCAAATGTTCTAACTATGGGAATCCTAAGTCATTAAGCATACATTAGTTATCAAAATAGAAACATGCTCTTAGGATTAAAATCAGTTCCATCAAACTATGTGAATAAAATTCCCTATTAAAATTCCTTTTATTTATCATCAAAAATAATATTCATGCATCACATTATTTATCATTTCCATTAATTACATATAATTTTATTTTCAATTATAGATCCAAATTTCGTAAATTTTTTTTATAAAATTAAAAGAAACAATAGATTATATACATGATTTTTTTTAATTCTGTAATCCATTTATTTAATTAATTTTGAATTTACATAATTTTCAAAAATAACTATGTATATCAAACAATTTGAAAATACTTAAAAACATATCATAGATGTCAAACTATATAGAAAATCTAGTGTAGAATTACAATCATAGTAAAAATCACATCAATGTGAAATTTATAGCCAATTCATTTTAAATCTAGTTAAATAATTTTTAGGATATTTTCCATTCCATTTAAATTGATAGTCCTTGGTTAATTTAGGATTTCACTAAAATAAATAAATTAAAAATAAATTATACACCTCAAATAAATCAACGTTCTTCACCCAATAATGAACCAATGTAATAGGCCTCAATCACCTCTAATGCATCAATCAGAATCCCAACAAGGACATCACAACATAATCAAAGGAAGAAAAAAATTAGAAAACATTGTTATAATATTGGAGATTAATAATCATTTCATGGAAAGAAGAATATGTAGGATACATATTGAATAACCAGGATAAAAGTGGTAGAACATTCCTCAAATCACCAACGATCAACAATGGGAAGATAAGAATTGATCCTTGTATAAAGGATCACTAACACATGAATACAGTGCCATTGGATCTCCTAGATGTTGGGAAAACCCATAGGGTTTGAAAAATACTCGAGAAACTGTAACATTTATAGGTGTGAATCGTAGGGTAATTACATAGTTTGAGACCCATTTTCATGTCATATAAATTCATGGCATTAGATCTCATCGAAAAATTCTTCACCTTGATATATTTAATTCTAAAACTTTATACATCATGTAAAACCCCATGAAGAATCCTCAATATGTTTTAAAATGAGAATAAATTACATGAAAATTTACCTGCCATGAATTCTCCCTACATTAAAATTTTTAGAATCCAAACCCCTTTAAACTCATTCTAGCCTCCTCTAAGCATCGTGAGCTTCAAAAACATCAAAAACATCACACTACATGGATATGTCCATTACATTATATATCGTTCAAAATATTATCATCCTCTAGAATCTAGATAATACATCCCAGAGTGAGAATGAACAAGGGTAATCAAAAAACACACCCTAAAAGATATGTCTCAAGGATGTCACCATCACATTAGGACAACCACCTCATCAGAGGAATAACAAAAAAACTATGCAAAAGATAAAACTAGTTCTCAAACACCCCTACCCCATTAGAGATACCATACAATAGACATTAAATACAGAATAAGAAACAAGAGAAAACTGTTTCATAAAATAGAAAGGTCATTATCCAAAAAAAGAACTAAATTACATGAAAAGATCTATGAATTTACTAGATCAACGTAATGAGTGAATATCTAGGACCCATGTTTCCATGTAATGTTCTCTACACCACCATAAATCCACAAGAAAATATCCAACCGAATATAACACCTATAAAATACCATCCACTAGTGGTCTTGGATCTTCACGGGCTCCGCTATGATGGTCGGATCATCTTCCACAATTTTATCACCTCAATCAATGACATGAGAGTCGTTGGGAGTTTATTAATAGAACTACAACAAATGACTGGAATTGTGTATCTAGATCATATCTGCGGGAATTTATATCTGATAATCTATGGTTTTAACATGATCCAACAACTAAAAAGTCTAAAAACTTCTAGATAGATATTACTCCCATGACAAAAACATTATTTCTCATGATGTGTAGCTTCCTTCAGGAATATGTGATCTACATCATAAAACATCATAGGTCTCTACCTATGATTGAAATATATTTTATATTGATTGTGTGATCCATTTACACTCTATTGAGTTAATTGAGTTGTCTCTATCATATTTGGTATTAGTTTGTTCCCTTCAATTGTAGCCTATTCAACCCAATCAAGCATAACCGAGTGAAGAAAGTTAGACCATAAAAAACATAAAATAGTGCCATAGAAATGGAAGATTATAATCCATTATTGTATGAAAATGAAAATGGGAAGGTACCTCATCTAAAACCTTTAAAATCGAGGACATAAGAGCACACACTTTCTTCGTGAGTCTGGTTGGATTACTTTATCTCACCATTCATCTACAGATGAAAAAAAGTGCTAAGGTATCATTGAGAACCCAAGTAATGTGTGATATCTCTCCAAACCCTAGATGTAAAATGAGAATCACGATCATAGGTGATCATCCTCGTGAATCATTGGAGTCACACCACTACCTCTAGATACAGCCTCGAAAAAATATCCAGTGATCTCGACTCCCTTATCATAATAAAGTGTTATGATTTTATGAAATGGTCAACTATCGACCATATAGAATCATGGAATCTATCATATTGAGGTAAATTGATAATGAATACCATCATTATGTCATATCACATCTATTGGGAAAAATTTAATGGATGGTGTAACCCACCTAGATCATGGTGCTCAATATTCACCTTCAAGTAGAACAAACATCGTGATAAAAACCTTGTATCTCTATGCAAAATCATGGCCACCAAAACTGTCCTCTCAAAGCATGGTAATTATTTTTCACACCAGGATATAATACTGAAGGTGAGATATGTATCTTCTATAAAACTATATCACACTTAACTATAGGAATAAATATCCTTCCCAAGATCAACACTCTTTGTTACCCTTACTTAGAAAATACATTAGGGGAACCACCAAAAACAACTCTTTTCCTCATAAATTCTCCTAAAACCCCCCAAATATGACTCCACCACCTACTATACCAATTATTACTATACAATAATCTATAAAATAAATTCTCAACCTCCAACGACCCCCATATCTATATACATCACTGAGAGTTCATCCATAACTCTATATGAATCTCTATATTCACAGACAATATCTCTACATGAATTCATTCTCAGTGCATCATCTATAACATTTATCTTTCCTTTCATATACAAACTCTTGAAGTCATAATAATTCAAGAATTCCATCCACAATCACCTATGCAAGTTCAATTAAGGATTGGGTATGTAATACCACATGAATTCATGGTTAGTAAAAATAATAGTATGCTCACTAATGAGGTAATATCACCACAAAATCAAATTAAATAAAACTTCTATCAATTAAAGATCATGTATGGAATAATAATTCTCATGGGAACGTAATTACCACGTCATGTAAGAAACAACTAACCTATGTTGCACCAGAAAACAACCCACTACAAGACACGAAGTGTGAAAGAAAACCCCAAACAGAAATCCCTTCATTAAAAACAATGGAATGGAGTGTTGAACAACTATTCTTTATGTTACATTGTTCACTCTATAAGAACACCTATTCTTGATTTAGGGCTATCACATGAGTCATTACTTGATAGATATAAACTATGAAACTCCAATAACATCCAAGAAACCATGTAATATCCACACCTCTTCCACTATATTTGTATATTCCCATGAAAAATCCTACTCTAAGTTTGAAGGATCCACAACTACTCCCTATTTGGATACAACATTCTCTAATAAACAAACTTCATGATCCCAAACCTAACATATTGAAAACACCTCAAACATCTTCCCATGGAGAAGAACTCAAGAAATAGTGTAATGACTGTCTTCATTATAAATAGACAATGAGTTAAAACGGATTATCTCAATAAAGACCACCATGAACCTATCCATGAATTCATTAAACTATACATTCATCAACCCCATGAACACATAAAGGGAATTCATCACATTAAATTTCATAACAAGGAACTCATAATTCCCTTTGAAGACATTGGAAAGATTTAATTTTGATATCATTATCCTTTACAAGAATCTTATGATATATTGACAAAAATGTGATCTCCAAGAACCAACTCCATCCCTTTAGATGATCGAATAAATTATCTATCCATAGAATAGGATAGTGGTTATTCACTATCACATTGTTCTTCTAATGATATATAATTTCTCAAACAAACATCTACCTTATTTAAAAAAACCAATGCACACCAAGGTGACATGCTAAACTTAACAATAACTCACTAAATTAGATCATCAATCTATACTCATACCCTTCACAACATGGAAGGTGACATCCTTTATAGTGACATAGAGATATGAGAAATGGCTTACTAAAGGAAAATCCTAAATAAAGATTCCCATTAATGGGGTAATAATACACCATACATTAGAAAACCACCATGCCACTCTTCAAAAACATTGTGAAACATTGAATATTAAACATTCAATGATATTAGTGTCAAATAAAGCATCAATTAAGGTATATAATTAACATTTCTTAAGACCCATATGAAGGTCTCCCTCACAGATAAAGACTGTTGACTGTCTATCGGCATCATGAAACACAACCTTCCTATGGATGAAATCCAGGATATAATACACTAAAAATAACGAATCCATGCATTGGATGGTTTCATATAAACGTATCTATAATAATATAATGTAACCCTCAGAGTAGTGATTCCCTATCATTAGATCGAATTCTCCACATACTTTATACATGGTAGCTCATCCTCTAATAAGAATAGTCAAAGATAATGGAACTGGAAGCCTCTCTACCTTAGGTACAAAATCATGGAAAATTGAATGTGATTTGAAGGACTGTTTCACTCCTCAATCAATGGAATCATATACCAATGTACAAAAAAATTAAGGGGTGCCTCAAATGATTTTTTTTCACCCAATGCTACATCACTAAATCATGAGGCTAACAACAACATGTACCATTTCCACTATGACCCTAAAGGGGACCACATCCATGTTTATTATATTCTATCTAAAAATAAGAAGAATCATAGGGATTTACCCTTACAACCCATTCTAATTTCTTCTAATCCAAAATTAGAACACTCAGATGTTTCTGCATCAGCTAAAACTACCTCAAAAGTTGAAACTGAAAGAGAACACATAGTTCACACTGATTACACAATAATATTGGGCACTATAACATGTGATGAACTCCGCATCCGCAAGAAAAACATGAATATGATCCCTTACCATAGGTCTATGAGCCATTTCCCCAAGAGAAATAATATGATGAGGGTTGGGACCAACCCA
This sequence comes from Viscum album, assembly GCA_963277665.1. Taxonomy (NCBI): domain Eukaryota; kingdom Viridiplantae; phylum Streptophyta; class Magnoliopsida; order Santalales; family Viscaceae; genus Viscum; species Viscum album. The sequence goes on from OY728135.1 coordinate 1,003,542,688, forward strand.
TAGCTGACCAAAAACTCTTATATCCTAAAAACTGGGAACTTGTGTCGGTATCACTTCTTCTTGTGGAATCCCAACAACTCCCCTCTCGAGATGATCTTGTTTTTTTTCAGTATCCTCTAAATAAAATATATACTCTACATAATCTCCAAATGCATCTTAATCACGAACATGGTGACTTGGAACTGAATCTCATGATGGAAATACTACTCTAATTGTCTCCCTATAGAGTCCTCATCTAGAAAAAGTCTTAATCAAATTGCATAGGGGTCCTGAAATTGATCCCAAAGTCTTGAAAATTAAAACTCGCATGTTGATGGGTAAGAGGCTCATTGAAATATGCTACCCTCACAATCGAAGAAAGAATATATTATTGAAACTATTCTATGATTTTCTCACATGAGACTGTCAACTACTTGTCATCCCGATGAATAAGAACTAGCACTACCTCACTACTCCATGCCGCTTCATCACAACCAATGAAAACCAGTGATCCATTCAAGTATAGATCAAACTAAAATCTATCTTAACCTTTTCCAACTAGTCTTATATCATTGTATCAAAAATGGATTCCTCAAACTTCTATATACTCTAGCGTTGAAAGACTTGGAGTGTCGTCCTAGTTGATTGTCCATTGTCAAACCTCAACACTGTGATATTCCATTGAAACATCCATTTAATTTTATTTGGAATGAACCTGATGATTATGTTGAATTGTAAATATTCCTAAAAAATTTTAGATCCAATAAACCTATAATATGGAATATTTATCACTATTTATTTGATTATTTATTAGCTTTATATAATTTTAACCTATCCCTTTGTACGCACATTTCAAAAAAATTTGTAAATCACATTGGAACCATTCCAAGGTATCATCCCTTAAGTAGTATCACGTCATTTAGCAGTCCTGGTAAATATAAATTTACATGATTCATACCATAGGGGTCCCAAAATACCCATTTCTATTATGGTCTCCCGTGATTACATGTCTCACTAAACATTATTAAAACTATTTCCCAAACATCTCATGTAACCTTACCTATGGTTAAATCAAAACACCCTATTATCCCTCAACCTTCCTTCGGATACCACTCTATCACTAACCCCTATAATTAAATATAGCACAATGAGGGGAGAGAGATAATTAATTCCTAACTTCCACCTCCAATAAGCCTCGCGTAGTAGACTATCACCCTAATTAACATACTGATGAGAGGTATTATCATCTAAGAGAATATTCATAAGTTATAGATAATAATGATACACAAAAAAACCTACAAATATATATAAAAGAAAAATCATGGGAATATATACAATGTCATACAATATTGAAACAAATAGAAATAAGGTACATGTACCAAAAAGGTCATGATGGCACCCACCATGAATCCAAAATAGATCCAAAAAATCCAAGAACTAGTAATATTCATCATGATCTACAACCTTCTCTAGCTAACCATAAAACAATTTATATAAAAATAGGTTTACCCTAACAGAATACTCAATAGAATCCTCCTTATCGTCTCTTTTACAAAATATCAAGAAAGCATGGTAAGGTAACGTGAAAAACAATGAAACTAACTCATAACATAAATATGAATGGTTAATTCCATACCTTTCCATGGATAAATCTCACCAATTATCACATAAAATAGAGAATATAATATAATAATGAAGGATCTAGGGTACCTAGGTCTATCTTCTAAATTATTTTTCCTCTATAACCCAACATCGCATGTCCTAAGCCATATCTCTCTATAATAAGACCGTATGAAGGAACATCGGTGTGGTGTTGTTATGTGTAACTAAATAATTACATCATATTATCCACATATCCATATATAGTAACCATGTAGTGTCACACCCTGGAATTTTTAAATTATTTTATTTTGTTATTTATTGGATTCAGTTAGCCTTACCAATGTGCGGGTTGAGTACTGGTCTAAATATTAACATTATTATTATTATTATCATTATAATTATTATGTTATTATAAATATTAAAATTATTTTTATTGTTGTCATTATTATTTTCATTATTTTTTTAACAGAAAAATATTAATAAGTTGATACCCTAGAGGGGTATCCCCGCACCCTCTTCTCCCCCAGGTCACAATATAGAGAACCCCCCCCCCCCCCCCTCAGACTCCTGGTGGGTGCCTCCCCTCCTCGCCATACCTCTCCACCAGTGCACTCCCCAACTCCCCAATCACTCGAATGTTGCCCCATCCTCCCCTCCACCTTCACAAAGTCATCCCCCTTGACTACCCTCCAGTGCATGTGCGGCTAGTCCAGTTGAATCCCTCCCCTATGCCACTCGCTTCTCCAGGATGGCATGCCTCCAGCGAACCCAGTACTCCCCCTGCATAGCCCCTATATCCTTCTTTGTGGACATCCATCTCCCCACCAATTTTTTTCTTTCAATTTTGTTTTGGGATTCCTTTTCAATTTAACCAAACCCTAATGCCTCTGGTAGATTGGTGTGTTTTTCTGGTTGAATAAGGTGTTTTATTATTCTGAGGGGTGTCATTATTCCTTCTTTTGAAGGTTTTGTTGCATCCCCGATTTATTAATGTATGTGTTTCTGAATTTATTGATTTACTATGTTGTGTGATTGGTCCACAGGGAGACGTTTTTCTATCCATTGAATGTTCTATCTCAATTTCACTTGATTAATTTTGGAGTTTCTGAATTTCAATTCCATTCTGATATGGCCATATCATCTTTTTATTTTAAATTAATTTGTCAAAAGTTTATCACATATTTATATGTGTTATAGTTTACTCATTTTTAGTGTTTTTATTAGTTAAAAATTTCTTAAAATATCTTTGAGATAATTCTTTGATTATGTGTCGGTTTACCGTGCCTTTCTTTTCAATTTCAATACATTTGATACTTGGGTTTTAGTATTTAATTATTTATAATTCTATTTCATATTTATTAAAATCATATTTAGTTTAGGATAATGATTTCCCATTGGTTTAGCGTTCTAAAAATAGGTTTTTAGATATTCTCCCATTAATGAACATGATTTTGCTAATGGAATTGTGTTTATATAACTGGTTCTTGATTTAAAATTGTTTTATTAAATGTTTTGGGTATGGATCACAATTAGAATAAGTTTTTTAAGGTTTTAAACATTTTTTGAGTGGATTTGGGAAACATGTTTGTTTTTCATGGAGTAGATCATCATTTTAACAAAAGTGTGTGGGAGGCCTCTTCAAGAAAGGCTTGGGAAATGACCGCTTGTTCGTTTTTTGGATGTGGGCACATCCATGGGTGCATGGAGTGCACCCTTGGAGGGGAATTCAAATTATTATGACATTGGGTGTGGTTATCTACTCAAGCCATCAATTTATAAAAGTTAACTATTATAAAAATTCTTCTCACTCTATTGGATAAAATATTCCATGTTTTTTTGAATGGATTGGGTTATTTCAAAACTGTGTGGGATGTGAGACTTGTTTGGTGTTTGATAAAAGATGGTTGTTGATTAAAATGGTTGAAAGAGATTTTGGAAACTTCAGGTGTGTTTTTAATATTTTTAACTTAGTATCATGATAAAGAGGATTTGAAGGAAAGTCTTTATTGGAAATTGCAATATGATTGGGTGTGTGTTTGAAACTCAATTGCCTGCTTGGAAAAGGCATAGTGAATATGATATCTCTATTTTTTTAGATATGTTTCTTTCAAATTATTTTGGTGAATATACCTTGGATGGTTAAACATAAAGGCCCAGTTGGATGTTTTTGTATGGTTACATGGAAAGGGATTGATTTTTAGAAACTATGTTCTTGTTTGGTAGAGTTTATGTTTTTTGAAATGTTTTAAATGATTTTTTATAGAATCCTGATTAAAACAATCGATGATATGAAGTGAAAATGTGATATAAGTTTTTATGTATATATTTATGTGGCACCTATATATAGGGATATCACTTTTTGTGTTATCATATATAGTGTCTATGTTTGGGGTAGGCAAGTGTGGTGGCTTCTGGAAAGGTGAGTCACATGTGCGAGGGCCTCGTACTTACACAGCACTATTAACACCATGGGTTATTGGGTGTCATTTAGTTTATTGAGTGATGGTTTCTTTTTATCCCAAATTAGAAGGTTTAGTATCCCATAGACTTGTAGATAGGATAGGAGGGATTTTTCAATAGTGGGTCCAGGTTAGGGCAGATAGTTGGTTATAGACTTAGGGGCATCACCATACACTGGCTAGTGGTTCTGAACTGAGTATGTCCGTGGATATTTTTAGTATTTTTAGTATCACCCATAATTACATAATTACTTATATTGAATATTTACTTTATATTGTACTAGTTTACTTACAACTTTCACTATTTACCTCTTTACATTAGAACAACTTTCCATTATACTTCTAGTGAATTAAGAATTATTGAGGTAAATGACATCTCTCTAGAATTTTCTTCCCACCCTATGAAGAAAGAGAAATGTTCTAAAATGATGTAGAACAGGTGGTGAATAATGACCGGCATAAGACACCCGCGTTGCCGTGCTAGCACCTGGAGAATGAGTTGTATCAATCGGAGTCCATCAGATCATGTGTGGATCACTGCTAAGTAGATTCTGGTTTAAATCCTCACAAGCATAACGAGACAATGTAGAAGGGTCGTTTCAGATTATAAACATAATCAATGAAGAATGTTTTGAAGATCTAGGTATTCTCATCCTTATAAAATTAATTAAATTAATTATAAACATGTTGTGTAAGATCCTCTCTAGAGGTTTCAAACCTCTTCCTTCTTTATCTAAATCTTTCTTTCTATTCTGTGAAGACTTCCATTCATCATCCTATTGATCCTAAAATAATCCTTGACCATGGAAAAAATTAAATATGGTCACTTCCCAACTGTTCTTCTATTGTTCCTAGAACCTATATATACTTCTTCCCATAATAGGATAATGTCTTGGCACAAGTCCTTCAAAACATGTTTTTAAAGATAAAAAAAATATTCCATTCAAATGAATTTAGAATTAAATATATCATAGATTTCAATTACTATCAAGTATATATAATTAATAATGTTTTATATAATTATGAATAATATTAAGATTACTTATTCCTTCTATATAATATATACCATGATTTTGATATTATTGCATCTATTATATATCCCCCAAACTCAGAAATTGATGTTACCAAAATCTTATGTATCATTTCCCATGGTAATAATGAAAATTAGTTAATATGATTTGGTTAAAATGTTTTAATGTGTCATAGAGTTATGGAAATTTTTGACGGATTGTTTGGATTAAATACTTTTATATATTGTGGAAAATGTTCAGTTCAGTATAAAAATAAATTGGATATATTTTTCTATTTTTCCAAATTCTATAAATATCTACATTTAAAATTTCGTTAAAATGTTTACATTGAAATATATAATCTAATAAACATAATTATAGGATTTTCATAATCATGAGTTTATAGTTTGTATCAAATCATGTATGTAGGTTTTTGGGCACCAGATACAAGGGTATGGTTTAAGGGTTTCACATTGTGTGTACTACATGATTAAAAATTTAATAATGAAGTTTTCATTGAATCGAATGACACTATATTTTTTATTATCATTTATATATGAATATATACAAAGAAACATGGGAATAATATTTGTGAGTTTGAATGTAGAATGATATTGTTTATTTTACCATTAAATGTATGACTTCTTAAGAGTCTAATGTAGAGTGAAAACTATAAAAACAGATTCTTCAAACATTGCAATTCGTAAATTGAATGGAGAGAAAAATACATGGATTTCATGGTTGGGTTATCAATGAAATTGAAGCACCCCATAGCTTAATTTTTTATTTCGATGCTAAAAACACATTTATTAAAAACTATATATGTTAATAAAATGATATTACAATATTATTTTCTAATAGAATTTTTATAACATAAGAATTAAGTATCACAAATAAGTCTTCCAATCCATAAAATTAATGGTTTATTTTCTATGAGAATAAGTTGAATTTGAAAAAAATTATATGATACTTATGAATATTTCCATATAATCACACCAAAATAACATCCCATATTTTTGCAATTTTTAACCACTAGACATTGAATAGTGTCAAAACAATATAAAAAAATGACATGTGATTCCAAAATATACTAAGTTTGTCTCTTATGAAACGATACCATTCACACCCTTTCAAGATACAACTAACATTATAATAAATATTTAAATTGTTCCATTTTTCTCCACCATGTTCCTCCTACTATATATATATTCTTTTTTTCACCATATTTATATATATAAACATATCATCCTAGGTTTTTTCTAAGAGAAAACACAAGATTGTGACATATCTATTACCTTATCTTAGTCATTTTATTTTTTATAATCCATCCTAAAAATAGTTGTTACCTTGTTAACATAATGAAATGAATATAATTATTATAGATAAATTTAATTATAGGAATTATACAATAAATATTCAATCATTTATATTCCCTATGATAATAATTTAACATCGGCCAACTATAGGTGAAAACTGTTTCCACCATGATGCGATATGATTTTCTTCCATTACCTATTCGGAAGGATTATATCAAGGAAGGGTTGTATGATAAAATAATTTTTATAATTCAAAAAAATATTTAGTAAGTGTAAATTTTTCATATAACATCACTGATTCAATTCATTATGAAACTGAATTATTAAGAATTCATATATGCATACTACCAAATAATTTTTTAAAATTGCATTTTAATTTTTTTTACAAAATGGGATAGAGTTCAAAGAATTTTTAAAAATGGGTCTGCAAATGAATGAACCCCTTTCACGTAACCCCAGTACTAGGAAGGTGTGTGATTTGGGTTCACAAATCATTGGTATAGAGAAAGGTGTGTGAACCTCGTTCACACTTCCTTCACTAAGTAGATGAAGTATGCATGAATGGAGTTAACACATCCTTTTTTAATTTTTTTTACTAATTTTATATTTTTAACATTTTTGTTTTTATTTTTTTTGGTTTATATATATATAAAGAAAAAAAATTAGAAAAATGTTTCTACTATTTAATATCTGGTAGCACTGCCATTACCAAAAACTAGATTTTGAATGAAACCATCACCTTATTATCACTTTTATAAGAGGGTAAGATATGGAAATCATTCTCCATTTCGGATGTGGGATTCAGGTTCTGCCTTTCATGTGCAAAACATTTTGCATTTACGATGTGGGATTCTATTTCAAGTTCGTGGATTTGAAATATTATAAAATATGAACTATAATGACAATATAAATGAAATATAAAACATGGATTAAACATATATTATAGTTGAAAATAAAAAGTTTTTTATAACGAAATTTAATGAATAATAATTTATAATCTTTCAAAACCACCAACTTGAAACTTAAAAATGTTTCAATTATTTGGAATTGAAAGAGTATAAAATAAAATCTATAATTATGTTATAAATGAAACTTAAAACATGAATAAATAATATAATAAATAATTGAAAATGAAAATAATTTCATAAACCATGTTGGAAAAAAATTATAATCATTAAAAACCAACAACATGATGTTTAAAAATGTTTCATGTACTATGATTTGAAACACTATAAAATAAAAACTATAAGACCAATTTAAATTAAACTTAAAATATGGATTAAACATATGTGAAATAGTAAATAATTAATTAGTTACATAGTAATATTTTTTTTTGTGGTTGAGGAGTCTAAATACAGTGGACATAAATAACTAGGGAATAACTCAGAAATGAAAATTTGGTGCTGGTGATGTGAAATTGAAACAATAACCATAATACAGGAGAAAGAATATTATATAATAAAGGGAAAAGATAATTTACGTGATTCAGATCCTTATGAATCCTACTGCATGACAAGAATACCACCCACACACACACTTTTATTAATTTCTAAATGAAAACTACAGGATCTACAGTCTTTCAATAAAGGGAAAAACAAAATGAAAAGGGAGACAGAAATGAAAAATGGGAGCTTACAGTGCCAGAATCGGAGTTCCAGCCGTCCTGATGTCTTAGCGTGTCTGGACATGGAATATGGTGCTCCTCTCCATGATATCGCTGGCAAGAGGTCTATCAACCTTGGTTCTAGCAATCTTCTGGTCCATATACAGCCACACCTCCTCACTATAGATGGACACTGAGAAGAGACTCACTGTGAGCTACGGATGAGCTATATTTAGTGAGTTCGTCCGGCCAATAATAAACTCTATTTTAGACGGTGTCAGAAGACACCATGGGAATATTCGACAACCTTTATCATACTAGTAGTGACACCAAAGAACCATGATCCAGAACTCTCCTCACCCACTGAAACCCTAGCTGTCGATAGAAATGATAACCCCTGCAACCATTATAATCGAACAGCAAACCAAGCAGTTCCACGAATCAGTCCAAGAAAAACCCAAAAGGAAACTGGGTGCTAGGTGGAATTCTGAGATCAAAAAAGCTTACTATGGAGATTAATGGTCAGGGGTTAAAGAAAAGGTAAACCTAGATTACCAGTAAGGAATGTAAATATAAAATGCAGGTAAAACTATAAAGGCATGGTGAATAAAACAATTTAAATGACAGCATTTAATTAAATATAATAATTAAATTAATTAATATAAAAAAAGAATTAAGGTATCCTATTTCACAAATATCCACCATTTTTAATTAAATTTTGTGATGTTCTTGAACCTTGGGGTAATGGAATCTAAACCAAGTTTAATCTATCTAGGAAAAACATAAACTTTGACAAGACCATATCTTTAGTCAAACTATCAGCTGGGTTTATTTCAGTGTGTATTTTATTGATTCAAATGGTTCCAGATTCTATGATTTCTCTAATAAAGTGTAACCTAATATCAATATGCTTTGACTTACTATGGAAAACTATGTTTTAGCCAACTGAATAGCTGATTGACTATCATAATAGACAATAATAGCATAATTGTAAATTCAATGTTTAGAGGTCATACATTTGACACATAATGGTTCCTTGAATTTCTAAGTCAAGGCTATGTACTCAGATTCTGTAGTCGAATGTGCAACAACAGATTTCATATCGCACTTCTAGGAATTGGTACCACCAAATTCACTAAACACATAACCTGTTAGATATTTACGGGTATCCACATTTCCAGCATAATCAAAATCCACATAACCATAGATAAGATCAGCATAATCATTATTTATACCATTACATAAGCAAATACAGGGTGTACTAGAATGATATCTAAGTATCCACTTAAGGGCATGCCAGTGTGGATTACCTGGTGTGGCCATGAACCGACTAAGGGTGCATAATATAAGGGCAATGTCAGGGCATGTACAAATCATGGCATACATTATGCTTCCCACCATGTTGGCATAAGCAATTTTGTACATAAATTCAAAATCTTCTTTAGTTGTAGGGGCTTATGTAAAATAGAATTTAAAATGTAGAGTAATAGGTATATTAATAGGTTTTAAAGTTTCTAACATGTACATCTTGAGAACATTTAAAATATAACCATGATGAGAAATATATAGTAATTTATTGGGTTTGTCCATTATGATTTCAACTCCAAGAATTTTCTTTGCCGCACCCAGGTCCTTCATTTCAAAAGTGTTCTTCAACAGGGTTTTGAAAAAAGATATAAGATCTATATCCGTGAATATTATGGGCATGTCATGAACATACAACAAGAGGTAAATGATGCAAGTCCTAGTTCCTTTGAAATAAACACAGGGACTATACTGAATTCTACTAAATTTATGACCTAGCATGAAAGAGTCGAATTTCACGCACCACTGTCTGGAGGCTTTCTTTAATCCATATATAGACTTTTTCATGAGGCACATTTGATGTGGTTTGAATTCAATAGGATAGACTTCTAGAGGATTCATATAAATATTTTATTTCATGTCACCATGTAAGATATAAATTTTAACATCTAACTACTCAATGTTGAATTCATTATAGGTAGCATAGGCTAACAGGAGCCTAATAGAAGAGTGATTCACTACTAGAGAGAATATTTCCGAATATCAATTCCATACCTTTGGAAGAAACCATTAGCTAATTACCTATATTTTAACTTGATTTTGTTTCCCTTAGTATTATCCTTTTTATTTTTGAAAATCTATTTGGAACCAATTACCTTAGCATTAACCGGTTTGTTCACAACACTCTACGTATGGTTTTTCTTAAAAGAATACATCTCTTTGTTCATAGGGAAGACCCATTTCTTAGAGTCTTTTTCCTTCAAGGCTTGCCTATATGACTGAGGATCGTTGTTGATGAGATGTTGAGCCACATGAAAGGCATAAGAGGCCATGTCATACTAGATGAACATATAAGGAGGTCTACGGACCCTTCTTTGTCTATCACGGTTCAATTGATAGTCCATGAAATTATCTGGGGTTTCAAAATCCGAATCAGAAAAAGAATTGATTTTAGAAATAGCTGTAACAATGGGCTGAGAAACTGGCTGATCATGTCAAATATTAGACTCAAAATGAGTCAAAGGATGAGGTTCATCAGAGTTAAAGAGGTCTCGTTCATCTCTTCCTTGATGGGTAGGATTATTCTTGGTAGAGGATTACTAATAAAATACTGCATCCATACTAAAAATTCACTTTTGGTACATGGTTTTATCAACCCAGATCTTGTGTCCTTTAACCCCCTTGGGGTAACCAATAATGATGCATTTTTGAGCTCTTGTTTCTAGCTTATCAGTCCTAACATGTGTATAGGTTGTTGAATCGAAAATCCTAAGGTAAGAGTATGATTTAGGCCTCCTAGTCCAAAGCTCTTCCGGAGTCTTGAACTTTTTAGAAAAAGAGGGACACCTATTAATTAGGTAAACAATAGTGCTGGTAGCCTCGGCCTAGAAAGACGTGGGGTGGTGTGAGCATGGAAGCATGGTTCGGATGTTCTGTAAGATGGTCATACTCATCCTTTCTGCTAGCTCATTCTTTTTGGGGGTATCCCTAACTGTTCTATGTCTTCTAAACCCTTCTTTTTTACAATACTCAATAGTCTACAGACATATACTCCAAGCCATCATCTGTCCCCATGGTCTTCATTTTTTTCGGTTTGATTTATGACCAATGCTTTCCAGGTATTAAGGATCTAGAAAACATCTGATTTATGTTTCAGGATGTACACCCCGACCTTCCTAGGGAAGACATAAATGAATTTGACGAAATAATATCCTTCACCATGAGAGGTAGTCCTCGTAGGACCCTATAAATCCAAATGAATGTATTCCAGTGGGGTTGCGGCTTTGAAGGTGAATTTTTTGAAACTAACTATCTTTTATTTCCCCATTATAAAGTCTCCAAAAAATGGAAGGTTTATTGGTGTTATTTCATTCAGCGGACCCTGCTTGCTGAGCTCTTTAAAACCATCAGAGCTTACATACCCGAACCGTCTATGCCAAAGCATAGTGTTGTCAGTGTTTGTATTTTAAACACTACACAATTGCATTTAATGGGTCTTTCCATCCAAGACATACAACCCATTTTTAAGAGACACTATAATAATGGTCCAAGATCCTTTAGAGATATTAATAGATACCGATTCACATATAAAAGTATATCCTTTTTTATTGAGGAATCCTAAGGAAATTAAGTTGTGTTGGATGTTGAGAACACACCTTACATCATGAAAGGTAATAACTGATTGATTGTCATGTTCTAATAGAACATATCCTATACCCTCCACTGTATAGTTCTTATTATTCCCTAACAGTACTTCCCTTCCACTCTCTCAACCAGATCTGAAAATTACTCTTTTTATGGACACATATGGAAGGGACAACTAGAGTTAAGAACCCACTCTCTGTCGAGTGTATGGATAGAAACATTTCATACTTTGGTAGTGGCATAGCTGAAGTCAACAATGAGAGACTGGTCAGTGGGCTGTGGACTTTCTTGCTCATGTTTAAGCTTCGTACATTTGGGCTCAATAGGACCAGGCATTCCACAATAGAAGCAAGTGACTTGTCTTTCTTTTTAATTATTACTCTTTGTATTTTTTTCTTGAATAGTTTCTTTGTCGCTTATACATTTAACTCTGTTAAATTGATTTTTTTGCCTTTAACCTAGGGTCTACCCCTAGTGAACAAACTCTCAGCCTCACCTTTCACCATAGGATTTGTTTGAAGTTCCTTGGACAGAAGGGCAAACTTGACTTCTTCTAGAATCAAGGAGTCTCGACCATAAATCATGGTCTCTGCCAAGTAACTATAACTATGGTCAAGGAAGATTAAGAAAATGATGTCCTGATCTTTATCATCCACTGAGACATCTATATATTCTAGATCAAACATGATTTTGTTGAACTCATCAAGAAGAGATTTCAGAGAAATGTCTAGTCTCCTCCTAAAGGTGATCATGTGGTGCTTCTTATACATCCTAAATAAAAGGGAGGTAGCCTGGTAAAGCTTTTCTAACTTAAGCTAGATGCTTGTATAGGTAGAATCCAATTCCATATCCATAAGGACATTATCTCTTAAGGACAATAAAATGAAACTATGGGATTTTACAAGATGATCGGGGGGCACAATTTGGTATTCAGTAATAGTTTGAACAGATTCATTGACATATGTTATGGGTTTAGTAGGCCCAGAGAGGGCATCAATGAGACCTTGCTGGACAAGTAATGCCCTCATTATTATTCATCATAAATTGATGTCATTTTCTCCATCTAATTTTTCTATTTCATCTCGCATTGTAAACCTGTTTATCTAGATGAGTAGATGCCAAATGATTGGGTACAATGATAAATGTACGCCCCCAATAATTGACCGATCTCACTGGGTAAACATGTACCATGAGATATGAAGGTAAAATTATTAGGTGAATAGAATGAATTCACAATAATAGAAAGAGAAAAAAACAACAAAAATATAAAGGAAGAATTTACAAAAGAGTTAAATGAGGAAATCAAACAAAGAAACCCAAATATAAAGAACTACAAACTAGACACTAAAAAGTGAATAGAATACAACAAGATAGATTTAAAACAAAGCTGTAAACAGGGTGAAAAGAGGCTGCTAATAAATTGTTGGTATCCAAGGTAACAGAAAATATATATAGCATGAAAAAGAAACAATGTTAAAAAAAATATCAATAAGGAAAATCATTCTGACATATTGTAAAAAAATGGCAGTAGGCAAGTTGCAATATAATGAACAACCTTAAACTCAGTTATATAGAAAATAAATTACTATGACTGTTAATTGAAATTATAGCAAGGCAGAATGCAATGAACTGTGGGAAATTTTAAATAGTAGGTCAAACAATAGTCAGTAGATTAGCCAAAGGTGGCACTGATACCACTTGTTGTGGTTGAGGATTCTAAATAGAGTGGACGTAAACAACAAAAGAACAACTCAGAAAAGAAAATATGGCATGAGTGATTTGGAATTGAACCAATAACCATAACTCATAAGAAAAATCAAAAAATAATAAAGGGAAGAGAGGATTTACGTGCCTCATATCCTTATAGATCCTACTACAAAACAAGAACAACACACACACACACTTTTATTAATTTCTAAAAGAAAACAGAAGGATCTACAGTCTTGAAAAAAAGGACACATGAAAATAAAAGGGAAAAATAAATGATTACGGGGAGCTTACAATGTCGAACTCACAGGTCCGGGCTTCCGGATCTCTTGGAGAATCTAGACAAGGAAGATGGTGCTCCTCTCTATGATCACGTAGGTGAGAGGTCTCTCAACCCTATTTGTAGAAATCTTATAGTTCGTATGTGCCACACCTCTTCAATATGGAAGGATGTCGAGAAGGGTTCAACCGCGAGCTACACACGAGCTGTATGTAGGGAGTTCGGCAGGCCAGTAGGAACCCCTGTTGTAGATGAAGGAAAAAGACACCACGGGATTATAGGAGAACCTTCAGCATACTAGCAGCAACACAAAAGAATGATGATCCAAAAATCTTCTCACCCACTAAAACCATAGCCATCGATAGAAATGATAACCCATGCAACCACCGTAAAAGAACACCCAACCCAATAGTGCCACAAAGCACTCCAAGAACAACCCAATAAAAAACTCAGAGCAAGGTGGATGGATGAGATCAAAGGCTTACTATGGAGATGAATGACTAGGGGTTAAAGAAAAGTTAAACCCAGATTTCCAACATGGAATGTAAATAGCATATACGGGTAAAATTATAAAGTCATGGTGAATAAAACAATTTAAATGGAAGCATTTAATTAAACAGAATAAGGAACATATTTAATATAAAAACAAAGAATTAAGGTATCCTAATTCCAAATTATTAATTATATAATTTTTAATTAGTTAATAATTAATATAATTATTAATTATTAATTATTAGTTACTAATTACTAATATATAATAATTAAATAGTTAATTAGTAATATAATTTTATAATAATTAATTAGTTAATTAGTAATATAATTATTAATTTATAATTAGTTAGTTAATTAGAAATATCATTATTAATATAATTATTCATTATAATTTTTAGTTGTTAATTATTAATTAATAATTATTAATTGTTAATTGTATAATAAACAGCTAGTAAATTAGTAAAATAATAATTTATTATGTAAAAAATAATTTTTTAATTATTAATATAATCATTCATTAAAATTATTAATTATTAATTACATAATAATTTATTAGTTAATTAGTAATATAATTATTAATTATTAAATAAATAATTAATTATTTAGTAATATAATTATTCATTATATTTATTCATTATAAAGTATTAATTATTATTTATTAATAACTAATTATATAATAATTAATTAGTTATTTAATAATATAATTATTAATTAAATAATAATTATTTAATTATGTAGTGCGATAATTAAAAAAATATAATTATATAACAGTTATTTATTTAATTAGTAATATAATTATTAATTAGATTTATTTATTACTTAGATACAATAATTTACTTGAAAAGATGGAGACCTTGGTATGAAACCCATGACCCTAAGAAAATTTATCTAAAAAAGTAAAAGAATAAAAAATAAAAATGATATTGCAGGGTAAGTGCGACACCCAAGTCACCATCCCAAAACCATTAAAAGTATCGTAATCATGCTCTATAATATTGACCACCACTTCCAAAAGTGCAACCATGGCCTCTCAGATGTTGGTCTCTTCTCCATTGCTTTGGATTTTTCTAGTCACCATCATGATCAACAATACCTAGATCTTTCTCACTAATAAGTTAAAGAGTTCTAACACAATCCTCGATATTGATCACTTCTTGACACTATGGTCTTGTATCCTCAGGAGAGTCATGAGATGTTGCATCCCCAACCGAAGGACCAAAAGATATTAAACCCACTTAGAGATCCACAGTCTCAACCTGTACAAGAGAACATAGTAAACCAGTACCACCATCGAAAGAAACAGGTTGTGAGCATTGTAATGTCCTCCGCTTATTCATTAAACCCTTCTTTCAATTCTATCATGATAAAATTTTTCAAAATCAGGATTATTAATTGATTGCAACATAGGAAAAAAATTTGTGTGTGGAATCACACCCAGACATCTTCACAACAGCCTCCCTACTGACAAAGATAATCACTTCATTGCCAAATTTTCCTTTGAGAGATGCTACGCCTGAAGTAATCATACCAGGGGGAAACTATTGTGTCTTCTGCATCAGACTCCATTGGGCCTACTATATCCTGAATAGGTGTAGTCGAACTAGAGGTCTCTTGAATGTAAAAAAATATCATAAGGCCATAAATTCATCAAAGCATTGCACGTATCATTTGTCTACATCAAGACTAATGACTTGACTGTTGTTTTAGATGAAGATGTAGGAATATCCATAGAACGTGGTACCTCAATCTCAATTCTTACACAAGGAGTGCCACTTGTTGGACATAGAGTAACCTATGTCGGTGCGAGTAAACCTGGGGGTGGAACATCCACCACTTCATCTTGGGCAGAGCATCCAGTGGACTTTTAAGGCCAGGCCTTGGGATACTTTTCCTGCAACATCAATTGGATAATGTTAAAATCATTACCATTATGATTACCTTTCGATTAGTTATCAATAATCTCAAAATCTTCCTCATGCAATTCATCATGTAGATCATCTTGAAAACATGCCATTAGACCTTCTGTTTGGACCATATTATCAACTTCTTGAATTGAATCATGAGAAGAAACATTCATTGGTTGTAAAGGATATGAAACTATAACATCACTCAATTCCTTATCATCCCCTTGCCAAAAAGATCTTGAATTTTTTCCAAAAAAAAACCTAACCCAGAGACCACCTTTGTAGAATCCTCAGCAGGCATTAAATGCATCTCCTTTTGTGAAGTCTTAGAACCCTACATGTTGGATGACCCATCATGATCATTAAGATACTTATCTTGACCATTTCACCCACCATTGGAATCGCCTCTCTACATGCACCACCCATCATCCTTAGTCCAAAAATCCACTACATGTAACTTAAATTTACAGTGCTCAACTAAATGACTAGTAATCTATTAGAAAGAAAACTTCATACCCTTACTACATTGCTCTTGATCATGACCAATATAATAAAAAACGTGGTATGAAGAAGGAGCATTGTCATATTCAATGGAAACATTAAATTTAAATTCATCACAACTAGATAAACTATTTCAATCAAATGTGAGAAAAGGTCAAACTCAATAACAACCTATGAAAAATGTGAAAAATGGAAAACCTCAGCCTTCATTGTGAAATTATTTTTATTTTCAACAATTTTTTATATGTTCAGTCCATGTTTTAAGTTTTATTTATATTGTTCTTATAGTCTATATTTTATATAATTTCAATGGAAGGTATTTGAAATAGAATCCCACATTATAAATGCATAATGTTCTGCGCTTGAAATATATAAGATGAATCCCACCTCAAAAATGTAGAATGATTTCCAGGGATTTCCCTCTTTTAAAACGGAGCCTTGGGTAAGGATTTCTATCAGAATCTAGACTTCTGTAATGGAAGTACTACTGGATATTAAATTGAAGATAAATTTTTCTGAAAAATTTTGTTATATATATATATACAAAAAACAAAAATATAAATAAATAAAATTAAAAAATATTAAAATATTAAAAAAATAATTAAACAAGGATGTGTGAACCTTGTTCACTCATCCTTCATCCACAATGAGAAGGATGTGTGAATGGGGTTCTTGCATCATTCTCTATGCCTATAATGTGTGTACCCCATTCAAACATCTTCATGGGATCAAGGATGCATGAATAGCGATCACTCATCTTCATATCCATTTTTAAAAATACTTTGAAACCTATACCATTTTTAAAAAAAAATCTAAAACCTATTTTTAAAATTTATCCCATACTACCACCTCTTTGAAAAATTGTTTTAATATGTGTATAATTATTTGAATGTGAATAATAAGGATATAAATGTTTAATTAAATGTTAAATATTATTTAGTACTATATTTACATTATATAGTAACAATACCGTACACATTCATTCATTATTAAAGATACTTTTTAGGTTGTTTTTACCACATAAATGAGGGATGTTTTAATGTTTATGTTGTGGATGACTAAATAATGTTATATTATGGTAATATAGGTGTTGATGCTACTTTTTTGTCACAAAGTCTAAATGACTGAAAAAATGGAATACCTTAGTCCAAAGTAATTCATCCTTTGAAGAAACATCAAAAATCTACAAAGTCATGCAAATGAATTTCTTCCCATTTGGGTTGTGCAAGTTTCAGTATGGTCACATGAGTATACTTGCACGTCGCCTAGTGGTCGCACAGGTGACTTGTGCTCCCTCTTTGATTCTCACTAGGGATCTTCAGCAGCCTATAAATACGCTGGGTGGGCCCCCCATTTCGAGGGAAAAAATTCCAGAAACTCAGATATGATCTCTCAGTGCCCTAGTCTCTTCTCAAAGCTTTTTGAACACTTCTAAGGTAATTGTTTACCTATAATAGAAGCTCTAAAGAGGGGGAACAAGGCCTAAGTGTTTAAATTCATCAAACACTGGTGCGTCAAAATGTCTAACCCTTAAATGAAATTAGGAAACTTGCGTGCCACCTTACCCCTTCAGCAGAACTTGCGCGCCACACCTTTGGAAGCCTTTAGGGATAATACTAAGGGCTTGAGCCAAGTCTCGCCCTAGTATTACCCCATCGGTTGACCTTCACACAAGTGACCATTTGTCGCATAGGTACACATGTACGACCAGGACTTGCGTGCCCATGCAGGACTTGTGCGCCTCTCTCTTTTTGGGTGCCCCTCCTGCCTATTCACCTCTTTTATGCATATCCAACTCTCTTATTCAAGATTCAGCCCTCAAAACCCTATTTAAAGCCATTTCATTCGGCATGGGTCCCTTTTTGGCCTCCTTATCTGAAAGGAATTATGTGGAACATCTCTCAAATCCTAGTGATTTCCATATCTTTATGTCACTATGGTTAGAGATTTCATTCATTCAACCTCATCCTTTAAGATGAGAGAATCCTTAACATGTGCCTCCTTTTCAGGAGTAAGCCTGAGTCCATGTTCTCTTAATTTGGGAATCCTCCTTAGGAGTAAGCCCCAATTCCCCTAACATGGGCATCCTCATTAGGATTAATCCCCGGTCATAATTTCGCAAAGCTGGGCATCCTCCTTAAGAGTATGCCCTAAGTTCCCAAATTCCAAATTCCCTTAACCTGGGCCTCCTCCTTAGGAGTATGCCGCAGTTTTCAAATCCCTTTTACCTGGGCCTCCTTCTCAAGAATAAGCCCCAGTCATAATTTCTCTTTACCAGTCTTAATTTATTTTGATTTGGGCATCCTCCTTAGGAGTAAATCCCCATGTCCCTTCCTAATTTGGGCATCTTCCTCAAGAGTAAGCCCCAAGTTAGAGTATCCAAATCTCCATAAAAGCACATATACCTTTATAGACCTTGTTCTCGGACATTTCCTCTGAAATAAGTCCCTAATATATATCTATTTGGGTAGTCATACATACATAATCCCCACATCACTTCTTATGATTGCATATTTCGTGAAACTATTGTCTGGTTTTACCAATACCTCATGTTTCTCACACCGAGCATGACTCACGCGAGCTTAGAGTGTAAAAGTAATTATGAAATCTTCCTTTGAGTCATCAATTAGGAATAAAAATCATACTCCCTAACTCGAACTATGTGGGTTATGATTCCTTTTCCAAGATATTCTGCGTTATAGAAATGGCTTCTCTTAAGTTCACACCTAGGAATATCTCTACTGTGAATATTACTACTGTGAATGCCTCTACTGCTACTCCTGATGGATCGTCATCCGCTCTGAGGATGACATCACCTACTCAACATCTTTAACACTAGGTATCAAATGTGCTGGTTAAGGAATACAGTAAAACGGTACTATTCTGACCTTGGAGGCTGCTCAACAAGCCCTCCAAGTCAATAATTCACCCTTGTCGTCCAGACAGTGACAACCATCGATCAAGAAGCAGGTGGTGCCAACCACTGTCTCCAACCATTTTGGGTCGTTATCTCCATAACTCAATCACCAGTCCCTCCCATATTCTGGTGAGTTGAATGAGCAGTTCCCTCAGGGCCTTAATTCATGGAGACATGAGTCCTTCTTGAGGGCACCCATCAACAATCGCCGTCAGACTTGTGCGGAAGTGACCCCTCAACATGATGAGGGTATCATCTCCAAGAGATCGGCTCAGGATCCTCGAACTCGAATATGCAAGATGAATAGCCGGAGGTGAAATACGGTCAACAGTGAGCAGGTACTTATCTCTGTCATCTCCAGAGAATTCGACCAATCTAACTTGGTGGCCAGCAACGAGCGGGCACATACACCCATCCGTTTTAATTCTGTTGTCCAAAAGACTCGTCTGGAAGCAGCACGCCAATCCCGCCAGGAAATTCCGTCGGAGTAATATAGATAGGAACATACACCTATTTATAAATCATCAGCTAGTCAGTAGGCTCGTCTGACTACATACGATGAAGCCCACCAACCAAATGTGTTGACAACTGGTAAACATGCACATACATCTACTTACACTCATTAATCCTGCCAGCAGCCTCGTCTATCAGTATTGAAGGAAGCTCATAAACCAAGTTTGACGTAGTGCAATCAGCAGGCACATACACCTGCTAGTATTGATAAAGCCTACCAACAGTCTCGTTTGGTAGCATTCCGAGAAGTCAGTCAAAAAGCTCTGGTGACAAACAGGAGGCAGACTCAACTCTATGCCCCCACGCTTGAGTACTGTCAAAATTCACTGACAAGAAAAGGAGGATAGGAGAAGGAACATACACCTACTCCAAGAATAGAATGGATTTATATCCCCATTCAGGTTGCTGAATTCACCAAGCATATTCTGTTAATGGTGAAAGAGTAGAAGGAAATCCCTGCTAATAATCTGGATGCTTGTTAGGATATTATAACAGCTTCAGCAGCATCATAGGGAAAGACACACAAATCTATCCCTACCAGTAGAGTGACACATCAACATATCACTCCAGAACAGACACACACCTCTGTTCCAGTCTAAGAGGGTTGTGGGGCATGCTCCCCCATATCAGACGGACAACCAAGTCAGGCACATACACCTGATTTGAGTGGAGATAATCAGCCTAACCTGATCATTTATCCTGAGCAGGCACATACACCTTCCCATAATGACAACATTCGTCTACAAGTGCTTCCTAAAGTGAGTAAGAAGGAATCTAAGAAGAAGACCTGCCCAACACAGTAAAAAAATTTAGAGCCAATCTGTAATAAGGCCTTTCTTGATGCTGAAGTTCTTGAAGCCCTCAGACAATTATCTGTTGGAATTTAGGATTTTACTCCCTCATTTCCCAATAGTATGAACATTAATTCTAAAGGTCTTCATCAGACACTTCCTCATGAAGGCTTGCTTCATGACAAGTAGGTCGATCTCGAAGTTCCATCTTCAGATGAGAGCCACAAGAACCCTCTATGTGGCTAGAAAACCAAAGAGAAAAATGTTTCATCTTTTGCTGTAACCCACCATGATGGTCCTCCCAATGATGATGAATTTAGCTGCGAAAGTCCTCCCTACAGTACCTATACACATTGCCTGGAAAATTCTCTAATAGACAATGTAGTGACGAGAAAGAACTCTTATATTGAGGCACTTGAAAATGTGAAGACAGTCTTGTATGATGCTTTATCATTAGCAGGTGAAATACTTTCTCAATTAGAAGATAACCCGGGGTGTCAGTCATTCTCCGAACCACCCCTGGGTTGTTCATCTACTAGTTTGATCGGTGAATTCTCTAACTATATTTTTGAATACAATGAAGAAACAAGGAAGAACCAGCTCTGGTCTAATCAGGTAGAAGAATCATCATCCAATGATAAAGAGGAAGTACTTAATATGAGAAAACAACTGGCAAAAGGTGAAGTTCCAGTCATGTTTTGGCCTTTGGATGACTCTCAGTATGACATTCCAGAGATGTTGACAGAATATGCAATTCATGATATTCATCTAAACATATGGAAAACTCTCTGTTAGTTGAAAAAGAAAATATTATCTTATGATGAATATGAAATTCATTTCAAACATAATAGAAGGGTTACAATGCAAAATTGACTTGGAATCTCTCTCAATTTCTCGATATCTGAAGGCTGAATAGCAGCAGAGATCCCTTCAACCTTCACGCCTTGGAGCACTAACAAGATGGCACCATTTAATTTTCAATTCCCCATCTGGTATTCATATCAGGGGATGGTGTGTTCATGGAGCACTACATTTCACTGTGCTCTCCAGTCATCAAAGCCCGCCAAAAATGGTCTCATGCAATGTTATTATCCATGGCCAGCCACAGTCAATAGTCTTTGTTTGTAATCACATGATTTTTCAAGAACATGCCTCAACTAGTTCTTCTCAAAATAATGTATATAGATAACAAGTTGTTGAATTAATCTTGCATAAAGCAGACAATAATATTGAACATTCCTCTCATTTAGAGCAAGAACATCATCAAGTGACAGAAGTGTTAGAAATCATCCAACGGTCTTTTGAGTCGGGTGATAAAAGTGGATGCAGGTTGATGCATCCAGCCAATTTACGGAATAAATTCCACAAGATCAAGAGATATTTTAAGAAAGTCTTAGATATATCATGTCAAGAACCACCCCAGATTACCATAGTGGGGACTCTTTTAACCCAACCCTCCGAATTAAAAAATAGGATTCGAGGAGTTGAGCAGAAACAACAGGAACAGCCCCGGTCCACCGGACTGGGGACTTTTTCAAATCCTCAGTCTCTTCCTCAAAGAAATTCACTCTTATCTCGATTAGGGAAGAAGCCCCAAGAGGAACGAAGATCCAAATTATCAAGAGATTACCTCCCAATTATGGTTCGTCAAGAAGTTCCTGAGGTATCAAATCAACAAAAGTTAATGTCTCATTAGAGACATGGAAGAAGACAATATCGCAGAAATGCCGATAGAAGGGATGCAATGAATTATGCATCAATTAATGTTATCAATTCTGTTGGTGGGGATCCACCAGATGGGGCTCACTCGGAGGGATCAAATGAAGAGGTTCCTGCTCAAGAAGTTGTGCGCACAGACACAAATGAAGAAGGTGTGCGTACACAAAATCAAATGCTTACCTAGAATCTAGGTGTTCCTTTAAGTAACCCACTTCCCCCTCTTAGAAAGGGATCCAAAAAGGGGAAAGGAAAGAATCAGGTTACATACCCTTCCTTTGGAGAAGGACAATCTCTCTCAATTGATAAAATATTTGCACAACAGGCGGAAGAAATGAAGGAATTGAGGAGGTTGAATGCAGAACTATTTCAAGGTAGTCTTCCTCCTAAGCGTGCTGGAGTCAGTCAGACATGAAAATTTATTGCAGTTACTGAGATGGATCATGAATATCCCCCTTTATCAGTACACCCTGACAGGTCTAATCCTACGGGTCAGGTGCAACAACAATCAGTGGTGCAATCATGAGTTGCAGTACCTGCCACCACATCTGTCCAAGCTCAAGTCAATGCACCTTTTTAGGTTCAAGCTCAACTGGATGTTTCTCAAAAGTTAATAAATACTATTGAGTCATTAAAAACTCGGTTGGAATCTTTTGATGGAAGGCATGCTCCAATTCAACCAGAAAAGAGAGCTTACCCTAAATGGGTTGAAGTAATTCCTCCCGCATCAAATTTTTCAAGTACCACATTCCCAATTTTTAATGGTTCAGGAGACCCATAGAAACACTTAACACATATTGTTTCTCGTTATGATACTACGTCGGTAACCCCTCAGTAACAAGAAGCAATTAAGCTCAGGTATTTTGTACAATCATTACAAGGGCCTACTTTTTTCTAGTACACAACTCTTCAATCCTGGTCAATTACCGGGTTGGAGGATCTCTTTCAGTGATTCCATCATCAATTCAGCTCAACTTTGTCAAAAACAATAGTTTTTTATCTTAAAAATTGTAAGCAAAGGGATAATTAAAGGGTTTCAAATTTCATTGCTTGCTGGAAGGGATTAACATATTCCCTAATCTTATCACTCCCTCAAGAGGAATTGTTGCCAATCTGTGTGGCAAATCTGTGTGATGTGTTACGCACACCATTGATCCTTGTGAAATACACATGAGGGTTTAGAGACCTTTCTTCAATCACTCAACATATTAATGACTCTCTTATGATGACTAAGGAAAAAACTCGTGTAATTACATCAGCTCCATGAATGAGAATGGGTAAAGTAGAGACTACTACAGATATGCTTAAGAAAGCACATCTACATGCTTCTACTTCAGAACCTTAATCTCACCGAAGGGCTCCACCTCTTGAGCATCAACAACAGAAATCGTTTCATCTAGATGATCATAGAGATCAAAGACGAAAACAATTTTAGTATTTGAAAAAAAAAAGTTTACTCTTTCCGAAATGAACTAGTTCATGGCTACATCATTTCGGCTCTGGAAAATAATTTGGTTCAATTTCCAAGGCCAAAATGGCCGAACAAGGAAGGAGATGAATACCATCCCAACTATTTCCCCTTTCATCAGATGTTGGGCATCCCATTCTGGTGTGTTTTGTCTTCAAGGACCTCCTGAAAAAAATGGTCGACTCAGGAAAAGTCAAATTGAAAGGTTCTTCAGCTCAGGTAGCATGTGTTACTACTGCAAATCCTGAGGAAGAAGGCGAGTGGAAAGAATTCAAAAGAAAAAATACACAGAAGTATGATGATTATATGGTCAGAAAAATGATCAACTGAACTCATTCCATTTTTTGAAATCAATTGAATAAACCAATTGTGTCTTCTTCTATGAATGCCACATAAAACCCTCTCCATCAGAGGTAAAATCCTCAATGAAACGATATAATTCAACGAAAGGGGAACAATCAGAAGAAGATGAGATCATGTCAAATTCCAAGTTGTCTTTGACTCAGGTAGATTTTATGCCATTTACTTCGAATCCATGGGTACCGCCCTACCAAACGGAACATCCTAAATTGGCTAATCAGGCAGAGTCTTCATCAGATGAACAATTATTCTTTGGTTTTGTTAAAATGATTTACGTAACAGATCCTTATGCCAATCGCAGTTTCGATTTTTATGAGCTTGAGTTCCCTGTGTCAAACAAAGGAATTAGAGGGAGTTCTAGAGGTTTGGGATACAAAAGAAGACGTGGATATCTCAAAATCCACTATTCCAATTAAACCCCTGCAAGAACTGTGTATGCAGCAGAAACTCATGGTAGAGCTCTTCAACGGGCTCAACAAGAACAAGCAAATTCATTCACCAATAGCAGATTCAGTCCTGGCACAGTTATTCCGAAGGATCGGTTGGAGGTTACACCTTCTTTCTCTCAGTAGGTAAATAGACCCATTTGGTCTAATCTTCCAAATCCTAGAGTTTTTCCAACTCCTACCCCGATACAAGATGCATCAACTTACAAAGAATCAACTTCCAAGGAACCTGCTAAACCACCTATTCTTGATGGGTAACGTAGACCTTTGGATCACAAATATGATGTCTTGAAGCACCTAGACCAAATACCGGCCAAGTTATCAATTTTGGATGCCTTGAATTTTTCAAAGGATCTCCGGGAGGCACTCATTGAGGCTTCGTCAAGTCCATAGGAGTTTGAAACTGAAATTGTTGCAGCTGAAGTCTACCATGTAGATAATAATCCTGCAGAATGTCATGTAGTGATATCTTTCACTGATGAAGATGAAGATGATGTCGTGCATGGACATATTAGAACTTTGTACTTATCTATAAAGGATAGTGGTGTAGACATCTGAAGATCTTTCATTGATAATGGTTCAAGAGTCAACCTCATCCCAATTCGTACACTTCGTCGATTGGGCCTCATGGAATCTGACTTATCTCCTTCTACTTTGTTGTTGCAAGGGTATGATAAAAATGAACAAGAACAACTCGGCAAGATTACACTTAGAACACATTTTGGAGACCTTTTATCAAAGTTAGATTTCATGGTTGTTGATCACGATACAGCCTTCAACATCTTTCTTGGAAGACCTTGACTACATCAACATGAGGCTATCCCTTCATCATACTGTCAATGTCTGAAATATTCTTTCAATGGTCAAATTGGTACATTTTATGGTGATAAAGCCCCATTCAAGACATGTGAATCTTAGTACATTGAGGTGGAATTTTATCACATGAAGGGTAAGGAGAAATCCATAGCAAGGTAGATTACCAAGGTTAATGCTCCATTTGGTTTGGAAAAGATTCCAGTAAATCCATTTTCACATGTGAGTACAAATTATGTGTTGCCTATCAATCAAATTGACAAGATATACCCAAATCAAAATACTCTTATGGAAACTTCCATAATGTCAATTACGGTAATCATTCCATATAGCATGGGAGAAATTGGTGATTCACCAAGCAATGATGAAAGCTCAAATGGGGATGTCTTCATTTCATATGCTGAAATCCAACAAGTCTATACTTCGCCAACTAGGCCAGAGGAAGGTATAGCAATGTCAGAGGTGAATGATGATGTCGATTCTCAATCCATCATCTCCTCTTTAATTCCCAAGGAAGACCCTTCATCATCAATCAAGTCAGAAATGGAAGCTTCTTCTTCAAGATGTTCAAATTTTAACATCTCTTCTGATCATGGAAATTCTGATTCATCATCTACTATGCAAGTAGAAACAAAATTAATGACACATGTTGAAGAAGAAGAGGAAGACCTTAGGGATGCTCCTCCATCATTTGAAGATGGTTTCTCTACTACTGTGGAGGAACTCAGAGAAATAAATCTGGGTACAAAAGAAGATCCATGCCCCACTTTAATTAGTGCGGCCATGACGCTTGAAGAGAAGGAAATGTATATTTCATTTTTGAAGAAAAATAGAGATATATTTGGTTGGAACTATACAGAGATGCCAGGCCTTGATCCTGAGGTTGATACTCATCGTTTGGGTTTGACGGAAGAACATCGAGGATTTAAGCAAGTCGCAAGAAAAACACACCAACTTATGCTTCCAAAATTGAAGATGATGTGGATAAGATTGTCAAATCTAACATCATCAGAGAAGTTAAATATCTCAAATGGTTGTATAATATTGTCCCTATGAAGATGAAGAACGGACAAATTAGAGTTTTCATTGATTTTAGAGATCTTAAACAGCATTTTCCAAAAGATGATTTTCAAGTTCTGATCACAGAACTCTTAATTGATGCAAAAGCTGGCTCTGAAGCACTTTCCTTCATGGATGGATATTCAAGGTTTAATCAAATCCGAATGGCTCTATAATATTAAGAATCTACAGCCTTCAGAGCCCCTCAGGGTGTGTTTTTCTATCGGGTAACGCCCTTTGTCCTAAAGAATGCGTGCACAACATATCCGTGTGACATGCATCATATCTTCAAACCCTTTTTAGGGAAGTTTCTTGAATGTTATGTAGACAATTTGGTGGTTAAATCCAGGAAATGTTCAAATCACATGGCTGATTTGGAAGTCATATTCCACAAACTTCGACAACACAATTTGAAGATGAATCCCTTAAAATGTGCATTTGGGGTAATCTCATGAAAATTTTTCCGCTTTGTTATACACCATCATGGTATCAAATTCGATCCTTAGAAGACAAATTAAATCCTTGGTATGCCACCTCCTTGAAATTTGAACGAATTGAGAGGACTTCAAGGACACTTAGCCTATATTCAACATTTCATCGCCAATTTGGCAGGAAAAAGTTTACCCTTCACCAAATGGATGAAGAAGGGAGTCACTTACCAGTGGACTAAAGAATGTCAAGAAGCATTCGATATTCTTAAGAAATATATCTGGAGTTCACTGGTATTAATTCCACCTGTTGAAGGAATACCACATAACCTCTATGTGATAGCTTTAGAGCAATCATTGTGTGCCTTTCTTGCTCAGAAAAATGATGTTGGAAATAAAAACAGCCTCTACTATCTCAGTTGGACTATGCATGAACCAGAAATCCGATATTCAAGTATTGAGAAGTGCTACCTCGCATTAATCATTGCAGTTTAGATGTTGAGACATTACCTGCAACATCATGAGGTCTAATTGGTATCTCGTAATAACACGCTAAAACTCATCCTTAGTCGTCCAATGCTTACAGGACGTCTGGCAAGGTGGGCAGTTATTTTGCAGCAATTTGATATATAGTATGTGTCTCAAAAGGTAATAAAGGGCCAAGCTCTGGCTGATTTCCTTGCTGAACACCCTTCAGTAGAAGATACATCTTCAGATATTGAACTCCCTGATGAGGAAGTCTTATCTATTCAATATTGACCTCAATTATGGGAAATTTACTTTGATGGTGGTTCCAGAAGTCCAACAGGGAAGAAAAAGGAGGATCCTAAATTCAACAAATTTGGGTTATGAATTGTGATCATTTCCCTAGAAAGGGTTGTGGTACCTTATTCATTATTATTGTGGGAAGGCGGTACAAACAATAAAGTAAAATACCAAGATCTCATCGCAGGCTTGGAGATGGCGCTTCAAGAACAAGTGAATCACTTAAAGGTGAAAGGTGATTCAGACTTGGTAATCAAAAAAGTCAATGGGAATTATGCAATCAGAAAAGAAAATTTAAACCCTTTCTATGATTACGTCATAGAGTTAATGGTGGAATCACTTACAGAACCGACATTTTCTTATGTCCCGTGATCACAAAATGCTCAAGCTGATGCACTGGCTAATATAGCCACTGCTCTGGCAGATCCAAATTGGGACAAGACAACAATCAGTATTGCCCACCATCGTACAATTTCACCTTAAGTTCAAACCATAAAAGTGGAAATCAATGAAATTAGTCCCATATCTGAACCATATGGTCATACTATAGGATGTATGAAACCTATCAGGGAATAACTTCAAATTGGAACACTTCCACCTGATAGAGTTGGGAAAGAACAAGTTCAGATATGTGTTGTCAATTTTACGCTTTATGATAGCCCAGATCACCTAGAGAAAATTATCTACAAAAGAGGTTTTGATGGAGTTCTCTTCAGATGCATTGATGGTGAAGAGACAATGGCTGTCTTGAAAGAAGTGCATGCAGGAGTCTGTGGTTCCCACCAGTCTAAACATAGACTATCTAATCAAATTCAAAGGATTGGATACTTTTGGCCTTCAATGATACAAGATTGTGTTGATTTCACGAATAAGTGTCATTCATTACAAGTACATGACAAATTCATTCATCAAACCCCAGAGTTTCTTCACATAGCTAAATACTCGTGGACATTTTCCACATGGGTAATCTATGTGGTGGGACCTTACCCTTCAGCTACAGCCAAGCAGTTTAGGTATATTCTTACTGCTACTGATTTCTTTTCCAAATGGGAAGAGGCAATACCTCTCAAAGAAGTTCGTTCTAAAAGAATTATTAGCTTCATCAAGTCTAACATCATTACCAGATTTGGTGTCCCTCGTACCATATTGACAGAAAATGGCACCAACTTCTGTTCATCGGAGTTAAAGAGGTTGTATCAAGAGTACAACATGAAATCCAATCATTCATCTCAGTATCATGCAGCAACCAATGTACAGATAGAAGCCTTCAATAGGAATCTTTCAAAAACACTGCAAAAGATGGTGGATAAAGATAATAAATCATGGCCCGATGAACTCTTTCATGATTTACGGGCTTATCAAACCACCACCTGCACTACAACGCAGTCAAATCCATATACACTGGTATATGGAATGGAAGCAGTCTTTCCCATTGAAGTTAAATTACCTACACTTAGAGTATCCATTTGTGATCAGTCATCTACATATGAACTGTAGAGACCCCAAAATTGACGTACATAGACATTAAATTACTTTTTTGGAATACTTAATACATAAAAAAACAAACACCAAAGGGCCGTAATAGTTTAGTGTCATTGGAAACTCGGAATGTAATCTTCTAATCATGGTGAAAGATCTTCAACATCTCCCATAAAGATCTTCCCCTTTTGGTTTTCTTACCGAAAAACTTTTTTAAATACTAGGGAAAAAACATATAAAGGGTGAGCTCAAATTCTCAGTAAGGGTAAGCATGGATTAAATAAAAAAATCATATACATTTGAACTTAAAAACATGAACATAATGTTTAATCCTCAAAATATTGGGCAATGACATAAAACATGGCAGTACATAAACCAGAGATCATAAATAAACATTAATCATGATAAAATATCATGGGAATAAAACATGTGATTGTGGAAAACATTAAGCACATGATATGATTTCCATAGCAGCCAAGGCATTGCTTCCAAGACTATCTTAATGGACAAAGTCCCTTTCTAAATCGAGTTCACTCCATGTTCCAGTCTTGTATTACTAAACCGGATTAACTTGATGTTCCATCCATGTATATCTCCTGAGATATAAATCTTTATCAAATACATTGGAGAGGATATAGGTCCCACCCATCTAATAATGAAATCATTCTTTCGTGTACCACAAAATCATGAATCATACAGCATAGCATAACCCATGTAATAGAATGGGATTCTTAAACATCATAACATCATAACATAATCCATAAAATTGGATATAATTTTATCATAAGAATAATCAAAACATTTAAATAATGGATACATTATACTTGAAACATAAACATATTAAAAAAATTCATTTTAGATGGAAAATAGTTTTGATAAAACACTTGAAATGAATTCTTTAGGAAAATATCCTTTCTTCTTAAAAATCATATTCTTTTCAGAAAATGCCATACATTTTTAAAATAAAAGGTTTTTGTTTAAAATAATCATGGAATATTGTATAGGAATCTTCATGAAAATGAGGAGTTATGAAACCGTACAAATCCATTCACACCTTATAGGTTAAAAATAACATTCTCCTCGTACTTTTGATAGAAAAGTCAAAAAGTAGCTCATATTGTAAAAAAATATTCCTTACATACCATGTAGTAAAAGTAAAAATGGTTAAAAAGTATTTTTAACATACATGAAACCGTTTTTAGGAAAGATGGACATGGATGATAACAATAACCCCAGTAAATACTTACGAACAAACAATCTCGGATAACAACGAGATTGGAATAGTTATCCCTTACCTTAGGTCCGATATGCTTCATACGTATCCAAAAATCTTGTATAATGATTTAAATAATGTCATTGACTTATTAAAGAATCATATTCATTGTTATTATATCATATATGGTTCACTTATGACTTTATATTACCCGTTCTTTTGTAAATTCCATGTTAAAGTGGCGTTTTGGGTAAAATCGTTTTATTTATCGTACGTGTTTGGATTTATTGTTCTTGATATTATTATTACTTATATCTTGATTTACTTACTTCAAGAATTTAAATCATGATTTATATATCATATTTATATTCTATACATATATATATATATTAGATAGATAAATAAAATGAAATACACCGTTCATGGAGATGGTAGGCCGTACGTACGCATGAAAGCTATTTTTTTTGTTTCCTTATTGAATTAAGTAGATGAAATACATATATATATACATAAATCCAGTAGAATTGTTATGTCATATATTTCATGATTACTTATTATATATACTTTATAATCATTCTTGAATTGTCACATGGAAAATGAATCTCATCGCGTCATGGAGACGGTAATCTGTACGTATGCACGAGCTATGATATCATTCCCATATTTATTGAATGGAATTAGAGGGGATGATATAATATATTAGAATAAGTATGATTTTATAATAATAATAATATATAGTTATTCATTCCACCATTATAAACATCAATGTAAGGTGGTAGTGGAAAAACATATTACACCACGGCGTGGAGACAGCATTCCATACGTACGCACACACGGTGATTTCGTTCTTCGTAGGATGGATAGAAGGTGAAATAGGGTTGCTTCATATTAATAATAAAATATATGTATATTATAGATACTGATGTTATTACATTATAATGAAACAACTAAATAAAAAGAAGTTGAAGAAGAAAGAAACATGAAAGAATCGTTAGAAGAGATTACCTCTTCTTCGACATACCTCATTTAATCTTCTACTTAAGGAAGTAGAGTTTGTCTTTTGAGAAGACTAGA
The DNA here is from genome assembly GCA_963277665.1 of Viscum album. NCBI lineage: Eukaryota > Viridiplantae > Streptophyta > Magnoliopsida > Santalales > Viscaceae > Viscum > Viscum album. The sequence goes on from OY728135.1 coordinate 1,003,574,252, forward strand.
ACCTCCAAATTGTTTCCTGGGAAGTGGAGAAGAGAAATGGGAAGGGTTTGGACGAGATTCAAGGCTCAAAAGGGTGTGAAGAGAAGAGGAAAGGGGTTCCCTTTTTATAAGGGAGGAGAGGGGAACCTTTGAAAAAACATAAAATATTATTTTATAATAAAGTCATATTTGGTTTTTAATAGATCAAAATTGATTTATTTCGAATCTAAGATGGGTATCAGTTGCAATCCTCTCAACCAATAGATTTTAGATAGGTTTGGGTCATTATATTAGCCTTATCATTTAGTTTTAACTATTGGTTAATTAGATTGACATTTACCATGTCTCTTTGTATTTTAATATTATATAGTTAATAAACATACGATATACATCCAAGAGACCCCCAAGTGGTCCATTAAGGATACACCTATCATGATATAAGCATTTTGGACGAACCTTAGATATTTAGGAATGTAATAACAATTAATAATATAATATTTGTTTTAAAAACTATTTTATGTCAATTTAGACACTATTTGGTAATTGATTTTTTTGAAACTTATAACAGCATGATTAGATCTAAAAAGGTTAATTAAATCAATAATAACATGTCATATTAACCTATAAAATTAGTTTAATTCAAAAAAAATGTCAAATTACATTTATTTGGGTATTTATAACATCAATTATGTTAATATTTCATTAATAAGATAATTACTTTATCATCATTGTGTCATAAATAAATTAAATTATTTAATGTCTAAAAATTATAAATAAAATTACATTATGTAGGAAAGATTTTTATCTATCTAATTAATATTTATAGTCTAATTTATCTTATTTATAACCCTATATTAAAAATGATTTAGTTACTAAACTTGGATTTTAACTATTTTAACCCTTCTTTAAATAAATTAATAATAAATGTCCTAATCTAATCCAAGTGGACCTAAATGGTCATATTTTATTCCTAAGGATGTTTTTGTTCTAATTACACTTATCCAATAGAATTATGACATGTTTTAGGGTAATAATTATATCATGTTTACCCTTAATTACCCTATTTACTTTTATCCGTGGTAAAAAAAGTAAAAGGTTACTATTCACCAAAAATTATTTTCATCTCATTGAACCACATTTTAATCCTTGATATTAACCGTGTCTATAGGATTTTCTAAATTACACTCACAGAAGAAGTAGAATTAAGTTTTATGTGAATTTGCAAATTTTCATAGGAGGTGGATAAAAGACGGTGAAAAGTTCAATATAATTTTTATATATATAAAATTATTAAACAATAACTCCAATGAATTACATTGAACTTATATAGGAATTATGCATCAATTTTGACCTAAAATAAATTTAAATAAAATAAATAATTATTTAAATAAAAAGTCGGTTTTTGAATAGTAACCCAGTGTTTTCACAATTCATCAAAAATTGAAAGTTTTCAGAAAAATACCAAAAATTCACCCTAGGATAATTTCGATATTATGAATCCAAAAATGAAGTCCAATTTGAAGGATTAAATTTATAAAATTTCAAAAAGTGGGTATTACTATTCATAACGATTAGTTTATATAACATATCATTGTTCTGTGAAACTCGGTATTGCGTACAACACACGCTATCGTGGAAGGTCGTGATTGCGTGTAATGCAAGACAACTCAGGGATGTGTGTCGTGAAAGTTCTTTTTGGTGTAGCGTACAACACAAGACATTAATGAATTTAAAAAGAATATTTTTCATAAAATCTCGAGTTGTTATATTCTACCCCCCTTAAAATGAATATCGCCCTCGAAATTCATTGGGGTTATAAAAGGTTTACTACTCGAAAGTTTCATTAATAGAAACCCACATTGTAAAAAGGAATACCAAAACTTGAATTTAAAATCTAAAGTATGAAACCTAACGGTTACCCAAATTAACTAGTCACTAGGTTTCCACAAAGGAAAACATAGGTGAAAATATAGATATGGAATAGAAATATAACCGTCATGTTCTGATGGAGAGTGGTAGAGAACATGGCTAAAAAAAGCCAACAATCACAATGCCATAAATTTGCGATGCTCTAGGTTACCATCTGATTCATCGGATATAAGGGCAATAGGACAACATTTTTGGTTTTCAAGATCATTTCCCTAAAGTTGATGAATTTTAATTAGAAGAAATACTTTATTTTGGTATAATCTCACTGTTGTTCGTGCCATGAACAATTTCCACTTCATCTCTTTAAGAAATGAAGTTGAATTTGTCTTTCGCGAAGTTTTAGAAGATCATGTGATAGAATGATAGGTCATTCCATCTGTCTCAAACATAAGTTAGCAAAAGTTATATACATAATTCCATCTAGGGTGAGATAAATCATATATGGTTCCAAAATGGACTTACACTTCATCTATCATCCTGAATAATAAAATAAAACTAGTTTCTACTAACCAGGGACTTCTTGTAGGCCATTGGTATGAAATAAAGGCCTGTCACACTTCGGTTGTGGGTTCTATTCACACAGCCTTGTCCCACGTGACGGGTTGTCGCCTGTTCTGTAGGTTGTCCTTTTGTTTTCTAAAAATAAAATATTATAACATGCCATAAATAATATTGAAAATGTTCTATCCTTAAACAATAATAACTTATGTCCAACATAATCCATTCCAATCTTTAGGATTATCCAAAAGATTGTTGTCCTTTCTCATATTATAGTGAAAACGATTACAAGAGAGTTCATATAACAAGCATGTTAATACCATCATTGATCCCCATATATCATAAGATATGTCTTGTTGGTCACATTCCAAACATTAGAAGGCCTTAATAATGTATTCTCTTGAAAAATGAATACCCATTGAACCTTAGTGAAAACATGAGTACTGTTAAAAGTTAACTCTTTCCACATATCAAAACCCGAAAATTCTATTTACTCAAACCATGATATAACTATTTCCTTATATCAGTCATGAGCTCATTAATACTGTCAAACATTTCATTTTCTCCTTATCCCCTCCTTATGTGCATATCATATTCTTTCCAAAAATATCTCAATCACTTTCCGTGGTTACTTGTATCATAAAATTATTGAAAACCACAATAGACCAATACATAAATATTCCAATATTCCACGATACTATATACAACATTATTTTGGAATCCCATTACATAAACACTTAATCATTCCACCACATCGTTGTCATATTCAACATCACCAATAGTTATCGAATGTGACTTCCCTTTGTCCTTTTCATTAATTGGTTGCTCATGTCAATCATCATTAACCCTAGGATTAGGGAATTGATTAGCATAATGCCCCATTTCATTGCACTTGAAGCATTGAAGTGTTGGTGGTGCGTTATCTGCAGTCTTTTCTTTATTCACATCATTAGCAACCCATTTTCTATTACTTCGACACTCAACTTCTTGATGACCTTCTTTTCCACACTTAAAACATTTTTCAGTCGTTTTAATACAATCTCCACAATGCTTTTTTCCACACATTGAGCATAAGGAAACATTCATCTTCTTTTCACCATTACTCTGAGATTTATCCTTGAACTCCATCTTTCGTTTCTTGTCAAAACCTTGAGATTGATATGTAACACCAAATTCCATTTCTACCTTGATAGAAAAATTCACAATTTATTCATAGCTACTGAAGTCTCTTATAGCTAATTCCCTTAGAATACCTGGTTTTAAGCCACTAAAGAATCGATCAACATTACTTTCAGGTTGGATGATAAAGCCAGATGCATACCTTGCAAGCCTTGTAAAATTCGCTTCGTATATACCAATAGATTCATCATCCTTTTTCTTTAGTTCAAGAAACTCCTTCTCCATCTTTGTTCGAAGAATACGAGGGAAGTACTTATTGGAAAATAAGTTCTTGAACTCGTCCCATTCCATGGACTCAATTTCATCTCTTGGCCTCGTATTCATGATAAGATTCCACCATTGATCAGCTTCACCTTCCAAAGGATATACTGCTAAGATGACATTATCATGTTCAGAACATTGAAGAACTGAAAATATCTTTTTAGTGGTACTGATATATTGTTCAGAAACAATTGGATCAGAAGACCCACTGAAAGATGGTGGGTGTTGCCTCATGAAGGACTCAATAGAATATTGTTCCCTTCTCTGCTCATTTGGAAGTCTATAATTATTCAAAGCTTGTGTAAGTATAACAATAAGATTTTGCACTCCATCTCCCATAACATTGGTTTGTTCTGGAGGAAAATCATTGCATTGTCCATTATATTGATCAACATAGTTCCTTCGGGTTCCAGCCATCATCTAAAATCCAAAAAGAATAGTGTGAGAGGAAAAACTCATGCTAGGGAAAACAACATAATAAAGGGGGAGTACCTTAAATATCCAACATCATAGGTTTAATTCTAATATCATTACCGTAATTCTAGGATTATAACCTATACTTATACTTAACCTTAGGGACATCCCTAGACATACCTTATAAATATCTTTAGGGATCTCACTAAAGTTTTCACATCCTAGTTTCTAAAGGTTAACTAAACCTTTCCTCTTATACCAACTGTAGAGACCCCAAAATTGGCGGACATGGACATTACATTACTTTTGAGGAATACTCAATACATAACAAAAACAAACACCAAAGGACTGTAATAGTTTAGTTTCTTTTGAAACTCAGAACGTAATCTTATAATCATGGTGAAAGATATTCAACATCACCTATAAATATCTTCCACTTTTGATTTTCATACGTAAAACATTCTTCAAATCCTGGGGAAAGGAAAACATATAAAGGTTGAGCTAAAATTCTCAGTAAGGGTAATCATGGATAAAATAAAACAAATCATATACATTTGAACTTAAAAACATGAACATAATGTTTAAACATCAAAATTTTAGGCAATGACATAAAACATGGCAGTACATAAGGCATTGGACAAAAATAAAAATTATTCATGATAAAATAGCATGGGAATAAAACATGTGATTTTGGAAACCATTAATCACATGATATGATTTCCATAAAAGCGAATTCATTGCTTCCAAGACCATCTTAATGGACAAAGTCCCTTTCTGAATCGAGTTCACTCCTCGTTCCAATCCTGTATTACTGAACCGGATTAACTTACCATTCAAGCCATGTCTATCTCATGAGATATTAATCGTTTCCCAATTCATTGGAGGGAGATATAGTTACCTCCCATCACATAATGAAATCATTCTTTTGTGTGACACAAAATCATGAATCATACAACATAGCATAACCCATGAAATAGAATGGGATTCTTAAACATCATGCCATCATAACATAATCAATAAAATTGGATATAATTTTATCATAAGAATAATTAAACCATGTAAATAATGTATACATTATACTTGATACATAAACATATTAAAAAATTTCATTTTATATGGAAAATAGTTTTGATAAAACATTTGAAATGAATTCTTAAAGAAAATATCCTTTCTTCTTAAAAATCGTTTTCCTTTCACAAAATGCCATGAAATTTTAAAATAAAAGTGTTTTGTTCAAAATAATCATGCAATCTTGTATAGGAAGCTTCATGAAAATGAAGAGTTATGAAACTGTAAAAATCTGTTCACGCCGTATAAGTTAAAAATAACATTCTCCTCGTACTTTTGTCAGAAAAGTCAAAAAGTACCTCGTATGGTAAAAAAACAATGATTACTTACATACCATGTAGTAACAGTAAAAAATGGTTAAAAATGACTTTAAACATACATGAAACCATTTTTATGAAACATAGACATGGATGATAACAATAACCCTGGTAAATACTTATGAATAAACAATCTCGGATAAGAACGAGATTGGAATAGTTATCTCTTACCTTAAGTCTGATATGATTCGTATGTATCCGAACCTCCTGTATAATGATTTAAATAATGTCATTGCATTATTAAAGAATCATATTCATTGTTATGATATCATATATGGTTCACTTATGACTTTATATTACCCTTTCTTTTGTAAATTTCATGTTAAAGGAGTGTTCATAGAGACGGTAGGCCGTACGTACGCATGAACGCTGTTTTTTTTGTTTCCTTATTGAATTAAGTAGATGACATACATATATGTATACATAAATACCATTGAATTTTTATGTCATATATTTCATGATTACTTATTATATATACTTTATAATCATTCTTTAATTGTTAACATGGAAAATGATTCTCATCGCGTCGTGGAGACAGTAATCCGTACGTACACACGAGCAATGATATCGTTCCCATATATATTGAATGGAATTAGAGGAGACGATATAATGTCTTAGAATAAGTATGATGTTATAATAATCATATATAGTTATTCTTTACACCATTATACCCATCCAAGTAAGGTGGTGGTGGAAAAACAGATTACACCACGGCGTGGAGACAACATTCTGTATGTACGCACGCGCGGTGATTTCGTTTTCCGTAGGATGGATAGAAGATGAAATAGGGTTGTTTCATATTTATAATAACATATAATTATATTATAGATATTGATTTTATTACTTTATAATGAAACATATAAATAAAAAGAAGTTGAAGAAGAAAGAAACTTGAAAGAATCGTTAGAAGAGATTACCTCTTCTTCAACGCACCTCCTTTAAGCTTCTTCTTAATGAAGTAGAGTCGGTCTTTTGAGAAAACCAGAACCACCAGAATGATGCTAGGGAAGTGTAGAAGAGAAATGGCCAGGGTTTGGCGGAGATTCAAGGATCAAAAGGGTGTTAAGAGAAGAGGTAAGGGGTTCCCTTTTTATAAGGGAGGAGAGGGGCACCTTTAGAAAAACGTAAAATATTATTTTATAATAATGTCATATTCAGTTTTTAAGAGCTAAAAATTGATTTATTTAAAATATAAGGTGGTGATGGGTCTAAATAATCACAACCAATAGATTTTATACTGGTTTGGGTAATTTTATTAACATTATCTTTTAGTTTTAACTCTTAGTTAATTAGATTGACATTTACCATGTCACTTTGTATGTTTATATTATATAGTTAATAAACATACCATATATGTCCAAGAGGCCACCAAGTGGTCCATTAATAATACACCTATCATGATATAAGTATCTTGGCCGAACCTTAGATTTTTAGGAATATAATAACAATTAATAATATAATATTTGTTTTAAAAAATATTTTATGTCAATTTAGACACTATTTGGTAATTGATTTTTGTGAAACTCTTAACAGCATGATTAGTTATAAAAAGGTTAATTAAATCAATAATAACATTTCATATTAAACTATAAAATTATTTTAATTCCTAAAAAGTTTCAAATTACATTTATTTGGGTATTTATAACATCAATTATGTTAATAATTCATTAATAAGATAATTACTGCATCGTAATTGTGTCATAAATAAGTTAAATTATTTCATATCTAAAAATTATAAATAAAATACCATTTTTAAGTAAATCTTTTTATATTTATAATTAATGATTATAGTTTAATTTATCTTATGTATAACTCTATATTAAAAATGATTTAGTTTTTAAACATTGATTTTAACTATTTTAACCCTTCTTTAAATAAATTAATAATAAATGTCCTAATCTAATCCAAGTGGACCTAAATGGTCATAAATTTATTCGTAAGGTTGTTTTTGTTCGAATTACACTTATCCAATAGAATTAGGACATGTGTTAGGGTAATAATAATATCATGTTTACCCTTAATTACCCTATTTACTTTTAACCGGGGTAAAAAAAAGTAAAAAGTTACTATTCACCAAAAATTATTTTCATCTCATTGAACCACATTTTAGTCCTTGATATTAACTATGTGTCTCGTATTTTCGAAATTCCACTCACAGAAGTGGTAAAATTATGTTTTATGTGAATTTTCAACTTCTCCTAGGAGGTGGGTAAAAGACAGTGAAAAGTTCAATAAAATTTTTATATATCTAAAATTTTTATAAAATGACTCCAATGAATTACATTGATCATATATAGGTATTATGTATCAATTTTGACCAAAAATAATTTTAAATAAAATAAATTATTATTTAAATAAAAAAGTCGGTTTTTGAATAGTAACCCAGTGTTTTCACTATTCATCAAAAATTGAAAGTTTTCAGAAAAATACCAAAAATTCACCCTAGGCTGATTTCGATATTATGAATCCAAAAATGAAGTCCATTTATAATGATAAAATTTATAAAATTTCAAAAAGTGGGTATTACTATTCATAACGACTAGTTTATATAACATATCGTCGTTTAGCGAAACTCGATTTTGCGTACAACACACGCTATCGTGGAAGGTCGTGATTGAGTGTAATGAAAGCCAAGTTAGGGATGCATGTAGTGCAATCTCCTTTTGGTTTAGCGTACAACACAAGACATTAATGAAATTAAAAAGATTTTTTTTCATAAAATCTCGGGGTGTTACATGAACAATCTCAAAAGCGATTGGATGAATTGGAACGGTTAGATGAGAAAAGATTTTGGACCCTGCATCACTTGGAAGTCTATCAGAATTGAATAGCACAAGCTTTCAACAAAAAAAGTTCGTCTTCGTTCATTCATTCAGGGAGAATTGTTATTGGTTCTCAGAACTCCAATGATACGAGTAAAGAAACCACCCAAGCTTGAACCAAAATGGGAAGGACCTTACTCAATACATAAGGTCTACTCCAATGGAGCATATTCTCTAATCTCAATGGATGGATAACTCATCACTACTCCAACTAATGCCATATTTCTGAAGAAGTATTTTGTATAAACACAAAATACATCAGTTACGGTCCATGCATATAACCTTATACTATTTTCATCCCTCACGTCCAACATGACGTTAAACTGCACCATCGACAGTCCTTGCATATGACCTTAAACTATTTGCATGTATCTTGTCCAACATTATGTTAAATTGTGTTTTCCTTACTGTAAGACTTTAAACTACATATTCCCTTATGTCCAGCAAGATGTTAAACATCACCATCACTGGCCCATGCATATGACCTTAAACTATTCGCACCATTCATCCAACATGATGTTAAACTGTGAAAAAGTCTCTAATACGTCAAACATGACATTAAACTGTGACCTCTATTTTCATTACTGCATGAAATTAAACTGCACAGTCTCCCTTTTGTCCAACATGACATTAAATTGTATTGTCCCCATCATCCTAGCTACTGGATGATAAACTGTACAAGAAGTCCCTTAATGCATCCTACATGATGTTAAACTGTATTTTTTCCCTGCTACATGACATTAAACTGTGCAGCACAAATAGTCCTCACTCCAACACTGTAAACTGCATAATCCCATCATTTTTCCTACATGACAATAAAATGTGCATCGTTAGGGTTGTTTCTACCTCTTGTTTCTCACACCGAGTATGACTCACATGAGCTTAGAGTAAATTTCAAACATAACACCCTCTCTGGGATGCTAACCAAGTGTAAGTCCCAACACCATTTTTAGGTCATTGTTCTCAAAAAAAACTTGATCACCAATTCATTCTTCAATTGAGCTGCGCGGACATTGATCCTTGCCTTCTAGGCTGGTTACGTAGGCAACCTGCCAAGGTTCAATCCCAAAACCAATATCTACAAATCGCTTCACCTCCATCTCATACGATGTTGATTCATGAATCCACTCCTAGAATCAATATCTTCACATTGGTTCACTTTTGTCCTTGCTATATGACGTTAAAGTTTACATCACTTTTTTCCTGTATGACAATAAACTACAACATTCATTGATACCTTCACCTGAGAGGGAATCATTATTTACATTGATCTCCAATTATGTTATATTCCAAAAAATACATCCATACAAGGCAATGCCAGAACCTTTTATCTTGGGTCAAGGCATCATTGTACTAAAGTCCCCTTTCACCGTTCACATGTACGAATCAAATCTGTACATAGGGTATTTCTAGAACAACAAGGTCTTGATTCCCATCCTTATGGGATATGTAGGAATGTGTGAGCATCCCTCAAATCCAGACCCATGTGTTTGGGCCTAACCCCAAATTCCACTTTCAGTCCCCTGGATGAAAAGTTCCTGTGAAAACACACAGTGTGTTTTCATCATTATGGTCCGAGCTCTATGACCCTAAACTAAGACATCTTATACTCTAGTCCCAAATAACATTAAACTGTATTTCAAGAACTACGTATGGCTTCATTCCCATCCTTATGGGATACATAGTGAAGTCCAACATTTCAATTCAGGACCCACCCATAACATGATTATGGTTAGCATTGATCTGTGTATCTCTACATACATTGGACAATACCCATTTTTATGTGTCATAATCCTAACCTTAAATATTTTCAAATCTCTATTACCCTTTTCTCGACTTCTGGTCACAAAATGTATGAATATCGAGAGTTCTTTTTCTTGACTATGCAGCACGTGCCCTTAGGCGACCTTGCATAAGTAGTCCTCATAATAGACTTGTCAGCCAAAAGATATTATTATTTGACTATGCAGCCAATGCCCTTAGGCTTCTCTGTATAATTCAACCGCCTAACGGGTTTGTTAAATAATGGTAACTTCATTCATGGGAACAAAACCTCTTTTTTCCTTAGTTGTCTTAACGACAATATGTAGGGATTCACAAAAATAGCCATCATTAATATATTTGTTTCATATTCTTTTTCATGATCTGAAAGTATTCAAGTTTATGGTTTATATTTCCCTTCCCTACATTTGGGTCAGACATTCTTAGGAGTGACATTCATCCAGTGCTTAGACAATCTTGTTTGGAAATATCCTCTCCATATTCAAGTACCTCTTTCCATACAGAAAACTCTTTTCTTTGGAAAATTTGAATCTCCATAAACATTCACCGGCTTTTTAGTAGTGGAAAAGTAAATTTCTGAGTGTTTTTTTCTTAGCTATGCAGCACATGCGCTTAGGAAGCCTTGCATAAGTAGTCTACATAATGGACCTGTCAGCCAAAAGATACTATTATTTGACTATACATCTAATTCCCTTAGTTTTCCCTTCCTAATTCAACCCCCTAATGGGTTTGTTAAATAGTGGTAACTTCATTCTTGGGAACTACTTCTTCTAATGACTTTTAGAATTTTTTCATGTCATCCCTCAGATTCAATATTTCTCGAGTCATAGTTTACATATATTCCGTCATACTTGAGTGTGGTAATATGTCTTCAGACAAATTGTCAAATAATTGAGTCAATTTTAATTCATTCAGTCAAAGATATTTCGACCTTAAACATTACCCTTTTTATGTCCGACATGCATGACTTTAAACATCCCACAAAAGATAAGGGAACTCTGAACAAAATTCAAGTCACAGCTCACTAAATATACATTTTGTGTGATATAGGTAATATTTAGCAATTAAAATATTCAAAGTTTGTAGGGTTATTTATAATTATCCTATAAAAAGTCAAACTATGTTTAATAGGCCCATTGTCTTAGGTAAAAATTTAAAGCAGGTTTAAAAATAAAGCATGCACAAATGATTGAAGGTGAATGTGTTTTTTCATTGATGCACAAGAGTTAGAAGGACATCCACAGACTGGAGTCCCTTCTCTTTTTTTAGGAATTACAAAAGACTTTCAACATAAATCTTTATTTGATGTATGGAATCCAGAGCTTCATTAGTAGCCTCCTAGAATTCATTCCTTCAACTGGGTACAATAAGATATGCAGTGATACCAGCTCTTCTTGGAACAATTGTAAAATAATGTTCTTGACTGTGGATGGGGTAAATATTCTGCTGATAAAACAGTGACTCTTTTTCTGTCCAAGAGACTTGGAAGATGTATACATGGATTTGAGAATGAATCATTGGAAGTAAAGAGACATTTGGAGATAGTACTCTTTTCAGATATTGTTCTAATTCCATGTTTTTCTTCTCTCCACCAAACGGTAGTGGAAAACATTTCAGCCCATGAGTTTTCCATTTTCATATCTACAAGAAAAAGGCATGGAGGAAAAATTTGAAAGTTCACACCATTGTTGTTGCTCTTAATGCACAACATAACCTAAAAAGAGGAGTAGAAGTGCAGATCCATATCATTCATATAGTTCTTTGCATCTGGAACATTGACTCCTTTCGAATGACCAAGACCATATAGAGGCAGGTACATGCTATCTTGAAAGTTATGAGGATAATTCCTCAAATACATATCCAAATCTGGGAGAGTGTTGTCACAAAAAATATAATAATCATGGCCAACAACATTCATCAGGTCATCAACTCGTTTTCTTGCCAATTCATTAGCTGTACCGATTCTTCTAGGAGCCATCGAATCAACACAAAGTTTGAATAATTAACTCTTAAGTAATTATATTTTTCAATAAATTTGTGATGAAAAGTAAAAAAATGGATAAGGCATTAAGGCATGAAAGTCAAAAATTGGCGTGAAAGTATACGTGTGTCGCACAAGTTTTGGCGCGTAGGTATCACCGCACATGTCCAAATACCTCTACAGAAGTGCGGCACAAAAGGAAGTAGTGGAAAACAGAGTAACTTGCACGGCGAAGGCAACTTGCACGACGAGAGACCGGAAACGTTCAGATTCGGTGCATTGCGTGAGGAATGACTACATATATATAGGAAAGGTTTCACCCTTGTGCTCCGAATCATGCGCGGATAACCCTTGCGCGCTGCCATTTGCGCTCTCAACACCTGCGCACCAATGTTCCTTGGTTTTCTCCTTTTTCCTCAGAGTCACATCCTCATTTCATTTGGATCCAACTCTGAGGGGGGGAGGACTTTTGTTGATGCTCTTTTTTCGTCACAAAGTCTAAACGACTAAAAAGAGTGAATAACTTAGTCCAAAGTGATTCATCCTTTGAATAAACATAAAAAATCGACAAAGGCATGTAAAAGTATTTCTTCCCACTTGGGTCATGCAATTTTTAGCATGGTCGCGCAAGTATACTTGTGCGCCACCTAGTGGTCGCACATGTGACTTGTGCGCCCTCTTTGATTCTCACTCGGGGTCTTTAGCAGCCTATAAATACCCCCGCTGGGCCCCCATTTTGAGAGGAAAAATTCCAAAAACTCATATTTGAGCTCCTGGTGCCCTAGTCTCTTCTTGAAGATTTTTGAACACTTATATGGTAATTTATTACCTAGAACGAAAGCTCTAAAGAGAGGGAACAAGGCCTACGTGTTGAAATTCATCAACACCTATGTTCCTAAGTGTCTAACCCTTAATGGAAATGAAGACACTTGTGTGCCACCTTAACCCTTCAATAGAACTTGCACACCACCCCTTTGGAAGCCTTTAGGGATAATACTAAGGGCTTGAGCCAAGTCTCACCCAATAATTACCCCATGGGTTGACCGTCGCGCAAGTACCCATGTGTCGTGTAGGTACACCTGCGCGACCAGGACTACTGTGCCCATGCCAGACTCGCGCGTCTCTCTCTTTTTGGGTGCCCTTCCAGCCTATTCACCTCTCTTATACCTATCCACCTCTCCTATTCAAGATTCATCCTTCAAAACCCTCTTTAAATCCATTTCCTTTGGCATGGATCCCTTGTTGGCTTCCTTATCTGAAAGGAATTCTTTGGAACATTTGTCAAAACCTAGTGATTTACATATCTTTATGTCACTATGTTTATAGATTTCATTCATTCAACCTCATCATTTAAGATAAGAGAGTCCTTAACCTAGGCCTCCTTTTCAGGAGTAAGCCCTAGTCCAAGTTATCTTAATTTGGGAATCCTTTTTAAGAGTAAGCCCCAAGTCCCCTGTCCTGGGGAGCCTTCTTAGGAGAAATACCCAGTCATAATTTCCCTAATCTGGGCATCCTCCTTAAGAGTAAGCCCCAAGTTCCCAAATTCAAAATTCCATTAACATGGGCCTCATCCTTATAAGTAAGCCCCAGTTTTCAAATCCCTTTTACCTGGGCTTCCTTCTTAGGAATCGGCCCCAGTCATAATTTCTCTTAACCAGTCTTAATTTTTTTTGATATGGGCATCCTACTTAGGAGTAAATCCCCAAGTCCCTTCCTAATGTGGGCATCTTCCTTAGGAGTAAGCCCCAATTAGAGTATCCAAATCTCTATAAAAGCACATATACCTTTATGGACCCTATTCCTGGACTTTTCCGCTGAAATAAGTCCCTAATCATTATCTATTTGGGAAGTCATACATACATGATCCCCACAAAATTTCTTATGATTGCATCTTTCGTGGTACAAATGTCTGGTTTTAAAAATACCTCTTGTTTCTCACACTGATCATGACTCACATGATCTTAGAGTGTAAAAGTAATTATGACATCTTTCTTTGATCCATCAATCATGCATAAACATCATACTCACTTACACAAACTACGTGGGTTCTGATTCCTTTTATAAACAAGGATAGGTAGGTAGCCCATCTGCGGGTACGATCCCAACTCCGAAATAATTCATGTCTTTCTAAATGACAACAAACTTCAAGTGCCCCGTTGAGTGGCTTTAAAACCAGAATGGTTATCATAATGACCAAGATATTTCTATATAATGTGTCAAAGGATACCATTGACTAAGAATCTCTAAACAAATATAGATGATTATCTATCGATGAAGAACCTCAAATACATATAAAATGATTCTCTAAATTTCCTACATATCGGTCATTGATTGAAAGTTCTAAAGGAAAGACCATTCTTATACTTGGTAATTTAATAAGGATTCATGAACATAACTTAAATCTATAAAGAGAGTCCCGGAGTAGACAATAATTTCCCTCAAAAAGGTGTGATGGGTCCGACCTCCCATCCTCTCGACAAATGAAAATTATTAAGCCTTAGCAGTTCACAACTAATGTGCACCTACCTTTGGAAAGTATGTCCAAATAGATATACAATCATTGGATGTTTCTGGTTCTACGAACAAACCCATTAGAAACCGATTGGAATGTTTGAACCCTAAACCAACGAGGTCATCCCCATTTCCAGAGGAAACAAAAGGTAATTCTTTTTATTAAATATGTCTACATTATTTTTTTTGATAATACAAATGAATTATGATGTTATTAATATATCCCATTATATTTTTTAATCACTACTATATAATATCATATCTGATTTCTTAGTCACATAATGTTATGAAAAAACACAGACAAAATAAAATTATAAAATTATAAATTATATTAATAAATCAATTAAAATAACTATATTGATATTTTATATTAGAAATTTTGGGTAAAAATTAATAATAATGCCACCATTACTAAACTAGTTAAAAACGATCATGATTTCTGTCATCTAATTTTGAAAAAATATGATAAATAAAATATAAACAAATATTAAATATTTATAAAAAATATTAATAATTGTTATATAAATTATCAAGTTTATAAAATATATGACCTAGAATTAAATATTAATGATACAGGTTTTTTTAGTGCATTAGACCGGTGGGTAATGTTATGAGGCTTCATCCCAATTTTCCATCATCGACACATAGTTCGTATTTATTCCAAAATTATTATTTAAGAGGTGCATATAATACATATTTGATAAAATGTATCATTGAATATATTTTATTCATTTTATATTATGTTAAATTTATTTCTCTATATTTTATGTTTTCATTTATTGTATTTTTACTACGGTCATAAGTGGTTTTCCTGACTGAAATACTTCCCTTATATCATTATCACTTCTCTCTTGGAATACTGATATAATGTATAATCATTTATAACCTATGGAAGTAATTGATATTTATAATATATTTTTTTGTGGAAATAATGTTTCCCTCCAACATCATATACCTTCCTGAATCTATTGTTTTTTTGAAATTGAATTTGGATGAGAATAATTCTCATCCCTATAAATGGATCCCACCCCATATAAACATTTTTACATCCCAGCAATATTCTCTTTCCCCCAAGGTAATCTGAATTTTTTATCTCTATTGATCCTTATATTTAACTTAATTTTAAAAATATGGTTTCAATGTGATTTTATGATGTGGGATTTCAATAAAGGGGTTTTAAAATATTTTTATACCTTTTATATTCAATAATTATATATTCTTCCCATATATATTTCATTATGATATTTTATAATTTTTAGTGTATATTTGTTATAATCTTTCATGAAGGAATTTTTTTTTCCTCTTTATATTAAAGAAATTGGTTTTCAATTATTTTATTTGGAAATAAAATCTTTTTAAGATGTTACAAAAAATATGAGAAATCAATTTTATTATTTTTAATTAATTTTAAATGGAATATTTGAAAAAAAAAGGTTCATAGATTACCTGATATATGATATAGGGTGCAGAAAATTCAGTCAAGGGAAGAAAATACCCCCACAATCACTTTATAGAAGGATTCAAATACTCCAACAAGTCTGGCAAGGTGGATGGACTCAAAAAAGTTGTACTTTTCAGTTTAAATTTGGCTAGATTCAAGTTTTCAAGGAATTCTAGGCGGCCCACATACCATCAGAGGGAATGGTATGCGGACTAGTTGGGTCACAAACCAATAGGTATGTAGAATGATCCTCAAACCACAAGCCCATGGGGTGATGGATAGGGAACAAGGCATACCATGAACCGAGTCATCGAAAGACTCATGCAAACAAATTACATATGGGTACCATGTCGTGATCACATCAGTTCATGGAAAAAGCGAACTTGTAAGGTTCTGAAAACAATTATCGTGAACCGAAGCCTCCCCAAACCTCAGATTGACTGAGTCTTCTTCATGTCCAGATAGATCCTTAAGGGCCTTCAAAAATGGTGTCGCGTTCCCAATAGATAGAATTTTCTTAATTATCTATAAAAGGAGAACAATAGAAGGATGAAGGACAGATGATGAATGATTGAATGGTAACTGAATAATTAATGAAATTGTTCAGAGAAGACTCTAGCTTCCATCTTAATTCATCAGCAATGCCCGAATTGTGAACCAATCTCTCTACCAGTACAGTCGACCACAACCCATAAAATTGGAGAATTGAATAATAGTAATAAAATTGTGAACATAATAGGTGAACTGAAAACCATCTACTTCTCAAGGATTAATTCCCCAAGAATGATAATCCCTGAACCCTCCTTCAAATGGTTCTCAGAGTATTTTACCGCTACACTGAATGAACCAGGAACTGTGTACTAAATTAATACGTAGATGAAACATAAATGTGTGTGATGGTATGCATACTGCTATGGCACGCAGTGATCTATACTCATTCGTTTGTACCACATCAGTAGATGGAAGACCCCTCTATCCGCATACCACTACATTATGCAGAGCCTCCCACATCTCTCATAAGAAACCAGTATGTTGAATGTGGTATTTTCAGGAATTATTTCCTCAGGTCCCAACTCACCCTTCCATTTCCATCTAGTAATCCATAATCCCTCCACTAATATGTCCTTCTACATCTTGAAAAAGCCTCCTCCAATGCCACCAGACCCGTATGATCAGACCATCGGGCGCATCAAATCACCTCTTTGAGTCTACTTACCCATGGTACGCGGAGTCACGAAGGCTCATCCCACAATAGTTTGGGCATCGAGAATGCCTATGGGTTCATATTCCCATAGTAACCTATAGTCCATCCATGGGATGCTGACGTGAACCTCCCCATTCTTGGGGCTACGGTCGATCACATTTTTTTCATTAAGTGAATAAAATTTATCAGTCAAATGTGTTATGTTCACTCCCCATTTTATGAGGATGAAACTACTCTCCTTCCAGAACTTGCTTTGGGGCCCTCCCAATGAGGTAATCCCTCAAATGTCTAAGGCTAGGCCGCATGACCATTAATTCCATTTCACATGGAAAGGATCATTGCTCAGTTCCCTCACCCACAGTCTCCCCAGCCTCTTCAGCTATGGGCTCTCCCTCCCCCACCAACAAAATAGGAGGCATGTTCATTATTTAATCTTTCACATGATCTTATTTCTCACACCAATAATGAATCATGTGGTCTTGGAGGTTTTTTAGGATTATACCATCTACTTGAATCTGAACTACTTGAACACTGATTCCTGATCAAACTAGGATACTAAGGATTCCTGCCAAAGGGCTCGACCTCAAAATTGTTCCCTCCCCTAAAGGATCAATCCAATCATGTCTCCTTAAATGGGAATATTTTACATCTAATCCCCTCACAATCCAAACAACATGGGTTCTAATCCCTCTATCGAGGAGACATATGAATCCCTTCTTATGGGCCTGATCCCAACATCAAGTCACCTTCCATCCCTCCTAGATGATGATAAACTCAAGAGCGCCTTATTATAAGGATCAAGTCCGTATCACCTCCGTAACATGAAATATATTCTTTCCTACGAAGATCCTGAAAACTATGAGTATCCCAAGGACACACTCCTCTGAAATGGTGCAAGGATTCACGGACATATAAACATGAATTAAATCTATAAGAGAGTCATAGAATAGTCATCAATATTCTCTCGGAAGGGTGCAGTGAGCCTAAATTCACATCCCCTCAGCCAAGGTTTCCATAAGTTTCATTGTCCATATCATCATCCAATGAGTACCTGCCTTTGGATATCAGGTCCCTGAATCATGGATACCGGGGCCTTTGGGTGTTTCTGGATCCACTAATAACCCTTATGGAGTTCATTAAAGGAAGTTACAACCAATGAGGACCGATTGAACAAGTACTTCACCCCATGCAATTGCCCATTGAGACTAATAGTTCATACAGGGATAATGTATCCAACATTATGGGATAATAATGTAGGATGGGTCAAAACAAAATAAATGGGGAACTATATGAGAATCCATCTCTATAAAAAAGGGACATGTGTTTATCCTTGTCAAACCATTTCCACAGCACCTGGAATCATGCCACCTCAGAGGAGGAACAAAAAATGGTTAGTCCGATGTAAATCCTTAACCAAGGTGGCAAATCTACCCCACCCAAGCCTCTTCCCCCTACAGCAAAAGAAAATTGGAAGGGGGGAAAGATGAATCTCCAAATATGAATATGTTTAAAAGATTATTACTTTGACATGGTTTTGTGGTCTGTACGCCATATATGTATATTGACGTTTCTTGCAGAGAAACCTTTGATCCAAATGTCATCTCAACGACCCATGAAAACATGCACATCAGCGATCATGTAGGCAATCAGGGCCTCAACGAAGATCCAAACCCCATCGCCTACCCATCATCTTCAAGGATGGGTATTCAACACACTAATCAAAGAGTACCCACAAAATGGTACTCTCCCCATGCTGGAGGCCGCAAGATAAGCCCTCCAGTCTACAAAGGTCTGCTAGACACCTCTTCAGCTGCCGCCGACACCCCAGCACAGGGAAGCCCCATTAGTCATCTCAAACCATTTCATGAACTAGTCCCCTAATCATGACAATGATTACCTCCCTTATCATAGGAAGGTAGATAATGATGATTCCGAAAACATAATCTCAATTTCACAGTGGTCCAACTCACGAGCCCTCTCTAGAGAGCGTTGTCATCGACACCAGACGACCAAGCCTCCATCCATCGAATATGAGCTTACACTGAGGGAACATACCGATGTCTTGGAGACCTGAGCCCCTCGGGATACCTGTCAAGGGTAGCGAATATATAATTAGGATCACACCATCACCCTAGTTCCTGAGGAGCAACTCCGCTGCACTAACGTTGTGGCATTCAATGGGCAGACATATGGTTCTTCACCATCCAATCAATCCCACCACATAAATAGGGTGGCCCAATATGAGCACATGCATGTTACTCCTAGGGCTCGCCAGTACCACCATGCAGACAGAGGGGCACACTACAGGTTGATGCAGATATATGTCGATACAAAACCAGCCTGTTAACCAAAGAGGGCAGCACTCGGCTACACGCATGCACAAACACCTACTGATTTATTTCTAGCCTTCTATCTAAATAGGGAAGCAACATGATATATGGAGGCACAAATACATGCTGATTCATTTCAATCCCACCATCTAAATAGGGCAACAACCAAATATGAGCATAGTAAAATTACATTAGATGCATACAAAGCTGGTGAGAAAAATATAGCGGCAATCGAGAAGATAAAAATCCCTGCTCATGAATATGAAAACCAACAGCCAAATATAGTGTAAACTAGAGAAGAAAACTACATGAGACTCGTTCGTTTGTCCCGGCATAGGGGAATTGACAGTATCTATTGGCAACTCATGAGGGACTGGAGCAGGCACATACACCTGCTCCGATATCAGAATAGGACTTCATACTCATTCCATCCAAAGATGTATCTCCTCCAATCATGGAAATTAAGGAAGATCAAATTTCGATTCTAGACCTTATCCTCCAAACATACCAAGATATCATTGTATCAGTAGAAAATGAAAGAAAGATGGCGCACTAACCAGTTTTCCCAAATGAAATGACTCGGTCACAAAATGGGTTAGTCACTCAGGGGAAGTTATGCATCCTTATACCAGTTCAGGATGTCGACAACAATATCCCATGATACATAGACAACTGAATCAGGAAACAATATCAGTTCCAACTAGGAGATGCCAGTCCAACGTGGTGGATTCTCCAAGGTAGACATATATCCTTGCCAAAAACAGAAGATGTATGTTGGTATATCTCGATGACATCACATGACCCAATAAAAGAGAGAATCATATATGAAGGCAACTACCAATAGCAGATGGCCCTAAATTCCCTCAAGAGAGTGCTAAATTATAAAATGTGCTAAAGGAAACTAGAAAATGAAGAGCAGATACATTATTCTTCTATTCTAGAAGATGGGTTTCTTTACTCCCTCAAGAATATATCAACAAAGGCTCAGGAACCTATCATTCCATTACCAAGTTATGGTACTAGAAGTTTCAATTGTGATGGTCCCTCTCCCAATGTCGTAACCATCACTTTTGAAGGTCCCCCACAAAGCACAAATTGGCGCTCACTCTGTGGCTAGGAATAATCATCAGAAGAACATGTCTCTTGATGTACATCGAGGTATCCCACTGTATTATCTAAGGATTAGAAAACAAGAAGTCCATCCCATTTTTGTTTTATGCCTTGATGGTCCTCCCCAGGGAATACGCTGCATATATGTTTCTCCCTGTGGTTTGACATCATGTCCTGATGGTAGTCCTCGCCCTGATGACATTCATTGCGAATGCCCTCCCCACAATGAAAGTTGATGTGAAAGTCCTACCCATAGTATCATTAATCAATAGGATGGTCCTCCCCACATTGCAGTACATTCTGAAGGCCCACCCCAAGATGTGCACTATAGACATTCTCCCTGCAGAAAGGATTCAATTAGTAATGGTAGTCCTCGCCATGATGATGGTCATTTTAAAGGCCCTACCCTCAAATAAGGTTGATGTGAAGGTCCTCCCACAGGTGAAATCATAGAGAAAAAAAGGTCATCCTCTTACTATGGCCCAACCTAAATGTCCTCTCTATGGTATACGATGTAAGGATATTTCCTACGGTCAGGCATAAAGTTGTAAATTTATCCCTCGCCATTACAGCACCAATCACAAAGGTCCTCCCTGAAATCAAAATTCATGTTGTAAGAAGGTCCTCCCCTTTCCAGAGAAAATGAAAGAAACACCGCCTAATTCTTAGGAACTTGAAAAAATGGAGTCAGACACTTTGGTCACTCCGTCTTTAATGAGTGATATTCATCCTCAAATAGGGGATGGCCTGGGGCCACGCTCATATTCTGATCCACCCCTGTAGTGTCTACTAATTAATAAGGCTCCCATCATCCTAGTTTCTTGGAAAAAAAATTATAATGATGTAGTCTAGTTGGGAATATCAAGTGGAGGATCCTTTAGAAGAAAAACAGCTGGATATGTTGCTTTTCGGAACACAACTAGTTAGGGATAGTACACTAGTGATGTATTTTACCACAACCAATTCACACCTAGAAATATCAAGAGTTTTGTCAATGGAATTTAGTCATGAAATTCGCCTTAACATATGGATGAATATTCATCAATTTAATGAAAATTCCTACCCTATGAAGGGTGTGCGGACCACACTAGCATGATAGGGGAACTTCGCCATCTAATCG
Organism: Viscum album; assembly: GCA_963277665.1. Classification (NCBI taxonomy): domain Eukaryota; kingdom Viridiplantae; phylum Streptophyta; class Magnoliopsida; order Santalales; family Viscaceae; genus Viscum; species Viscum album. The sequence continues at coordinate 1,003,596,198 of OY728135.1, forward strand.
ACATGGAAGCCCTCCCGTCCACAAGGTAGCCACAATTCGAAAGTCAAAAGAAAAACTATGAAATGGCCTTCCTCCATGAACTTCATAAGTTCTGTCACCTCATTGGAAATGCCCAAGATGGTGTTCATATTCGGGGATGGGGAGAACATGGAGCTCTCAACTTCTCCCCACATCTTGTCTATCATGTTCTATTTGAAATGACATCCGGTAATGTCAGCATCCAGAGATAGAAATCAAGTGAAACTCTTTCTCAGGAAAGGTGGGGCACTCGACAAAATCCATATCAGAGTAAGTCTCAAAAGCATTAGAGCTAGAGGGATCAATCCATCAAAAAGATTCTGAGTCAGGCAACCAGGAACATCCAATTGGCTTCCCACCTAAGGTAATCCTAACAGAAAGTGGTGCTCATGGCTTCAAAAGTCCTTAGACTCTATTCAGGCACAATGCCATACTCATCTCACACCGATGCGGGAGTGCGTGCACTTAGAGTGGTGGAAATAGTGGTGACTGACACCGCAATATGGGAACAACCCTATCCCATAGGGTTGGGGGATTTTTTAAAACAAAATTCCCTCATAAGACCGAAAAATCCTAGTCATAGCACATCAATGGAAGAATGGGAACGACCCCCACCTGCAGGGCTTGAGGAATTTTTTCCTCAAATCCCTGCATAGTAGATGTCTTTCATCCCTTGTCTAGGGAAAAATGGATATAGGAGTTACTCATTCCACCCATTCTCATGGTTTTCATCCTCTGAGAAAAATTCATTTTACGAGGTTAGACCAGGGCTCCCTTATGGTCAATATTTGCCAATAAACCTTAAGAATAACATAGAATTGAAGGAAAATGTCCAAAAATGTTGGCAGAAATCCATTATATCATTCAGTACTGGGTACAACACCACCAATATGGTATTCCATTGTGAACGTGGTAAATTTCAACCCAAGGGATCTCACCGAAAATGACGTGATGGAAGACTGTTCCCTCCCAAAGGAATCTCACACAGAGCCTGATGGTGTGTATACTCGAAATGAGAGATCAGTCCGAAATTTCGACGCCCCCTCGGTTAATCTATCACTACCTCCCATGTGTAAACCCAAAACGCAGAAGAATAAATCTATGGTCATCAATGACCTGCTTCCTTCTCCCCTAGAGAATTCTTTCCTCATCCTCTAAGAGAGGTTCACCAAGAAGGTGGAATAAAAAAAGAGATCAGAAAAATTACTGTTGATCTACGTCGAGGGAGATAACTTGCGATATGTGTTACCCCTACAGAATGTCGGTAGGTGCTCCAAAAATAGGTGAACATACCACATAAACTTATCATGGTGAGTGAATCCAATCTCAAAGGACTATTCATCCCAGCACTGGAATGATGTCAAGACTTCCCCTCATTGGGAAGGTGACCATAATATGTCTATAGAAACCCAAAAATGATACCCCAACTGGGTATCCACCCCAAATTACAACAGCACCAGCATGCCTAGTATTGGCCTCTATTGCACCATCTCAAGCTCATGAATGGAAGTATATGCAACAATTACTCTTAAACACCATCGAGAAATTAAAATCTTGGCTAGAAGCCATGGAGGGAGGCATGCTCTGATACAGCCAGAGCGCAAACCCTACCCGAATTTGGTGAGAACTTTTCTGCCACCACCAAATATCAGAAACTCCGTATTCCTAGTATTCAATGCCTTGGGAGACCCAGAACTATATTGAATGCACTATGCCTCTTAATTTGACCCCATGATGGGAACTCCAGAGTTGCAGAAAATAGTAAAACATAGGTGCTTCGTACAGAACCTGCAAATCTCAGCCTTTGTATGGTATAATATCCTACCAGGATATTCAATTACAGGCTGCGAGGATCTCTTGAAGCAGTTTCTATTCCATTTTAGTTGAACATTTCATCAGATGACAGACATTTAAACTCATGAACTGCAAAGACCGAGAGAACAAAAGGGTCTCAAACATAATTTCCAAATGTAAATGCCTAACTTATTCCCTGAACCGGCCATTCCCATAGGATGAGATGCTCTCCATGTACATCGATAAACTTTTTGATGAATTACGAACACCCCTCATCTTGCAAAAATACACATGTTGGTTTAGATATTTCTTTGCCAATGTCCCATGAATAGAAGACTCCTTGCATAGGACACATATTATATCCTGAATGGCCCCACCGACCCTTGAGAAAAGAATGGGAAATGGTGGATACTATCACTCTTAAGTCCCCTCGGCACCAGCTCCAGTTTTGGGGCCCCCACCGAACCGTGTCGGACCAATTGCATGCCAACAACCACCCCGACCTCAGGAAGATTAGCGACGGGGTGATAAAAGAAATCATTTTGAAGAATGAAGAAATAATGTTTAATCATTTCGTGATGACCAGGTCTGTGAAAACTTCAAAGCCGCTATGAATTTCAATTTACTCTGGCTACTAGAGGTAAAGTATGCGAATGAAGTGGGTAACAATGTCTGTCCAAATTATTTTACCTATCACTAGATACTGGGACATTCCATCTAAAAATGCATCATTTTCATTGAACTCCTACAAAATATGGTGGATTATAGGAAAGTCAAGTTGGGCATGTCGCCAGCACTAGTGAAGTATGTTTCGACCTCAGTCTTAAGAGAAAAAATGGAATGGTGAATAGTCCCTAGTGAGAAGGAGAAAATTTTTGACCATTAGATGACAAAAAATACTATCAATAGAGTTCATGGAATCCTCCAAGCATAGTTGAAACAACCAACTGTGCCCCCCCCAAACTCCCAATGAAACACAACCATCCTCCTCAGTCCCATAGTTCCCTAAAAACAAGAAAGGCAGATAGAAAGAACAAGAAGAAGAGTTGATACCAAAGACAAAGTTAGTGTTGACTCTTTCGTACTTCATTCCAACAGTCTCGGTATAATGGGCACCGCCCTTCCAAATAGTAAAAGAGGCATTTCCCCGCCAAATGTTACAAAGGGAACTACCCATCCAAACAACACCATCAGAAGGAGACAGTCAGATAGAAACAATGTCGGATCAAGAACTTCTCTTCATCTCCATTAAATTCATTCACATGTTGGAAGCCTTCTCGAATGGGGAATATGTCCACAAACACAAATTCACTACACCCAACTAAAGAGCTAGAGGAATAAGACATAAAGGCTTGAGGTTTCTTGGATGGCATGATCATGGACGGAGTCAAATTACCAAACATTCCATAAATCAAACCATTAACATCGCATAAAATCACAGAAGGACCCTCCGACAGAGGCAACAACAACTGGAATGCTCCTTTACACCCATCGAAGGAAACCCAAGCCTAGTTATATTGGAATATCGATCAGAGTAAGAATAAATAACAAATTTCCCAAGGATTACATGTGTACTAGTTTGGTCAAACATGGAATAGACCACAACACCACCGGCCCCTATTACAGAGGTAAAACCATCTATTTTCAAAGATCAATCCCCTAAAGTGTCTATGAAAGAGAAACCTTGAGCTGAGAAGAACTGACCTTTAGAGAAGAATTATGATATTCTAAAGGAGCTAGATTTAGTACCAATGAAGCTATCAATCCTGGATGTTTTATGTCTATCCACAAATCTTAGTGAGGCACTCATCGAAGCCTTACTATGTCCCCTTGAGTTCAAGGCTGAAGTAGTTGCATCCTATGTCTACCGAACGGTGACCAGTCCCGAAGAATTCCATGCTTCCATCTCTTTCATAGACCGGGATAAAGACGACATCATAAAAGGGACCATCAAATTCTTATATGTGTCCGAAAAGATAAATGGAATTGATTTCCAAAGGATCTTCATAAATAATGGTTTTGGAGTTAACCTCATCCTTCTATGAACATTTCGTCGACTGGGATATGATGAAGACAACATGACACCCTGCAATACAACTCTACTGGGATATGATTAGAGTGATTATGAACCGTTGGGAGGAATCAAGCTTAAACCATGGCTTGAATATCTTAGGTAGGATTTTGAGTTCCTAGTAGTGCGGAAAAGTACATCCTTCAACGTCCTGTTAGGCAGGCCTTGGCTACATCATCATACTTCAATCCCGTCCTTATACTATTAGTGAATCAAATATTGCATTAGTGGGAAAAAATGTTACATTGCAAGACAATAAATCCCCATTTGAGTCATGTGAGTCACACTATATCGATGCAGGGTTATATGAATCAGAAGAAAAACATATTTCAGTCGAAAACCATGATTCGATCAATTCCTTGAATGGATTATAAATTTCTACCGCCGACCACCTCCATGAACTTGTGGAAGAGTACATACTACCCATAAACCATGTTGAATTCATAAGTACATGTACGGATACAGAATCAATTGTCTACATAGTCTCTATTACAGCCACAGATTCCATATACATGGAATAGTAGGAAGAATATAACAATGTAAGGAAAAGCCCTGTTAAAGATGCTCCTAACCCATCCTCGAGACCTCAAACTTCCCTTTCCACATACACTGAGGAAAAAGACGATTTCTCTAACGAAATTTGAGAGTTATTATGAAAAAACCTTTTTCCATCAGAATATGAAAAATATGATGAAGAATAAGAAGAGGAAGAAGACCTCATAGATCCACCTACTACATTCGAAGATGTTTTTTCCACCACAATCAATGAATTTAGGGAGATTATTTTGTGCCCTAAAGATGACCAGTGGCCCACTCTAATTAGTATGGATATGTTTATTGAGGATCAGAAGGAATATACATCCTTCCTAAAGAAGAATCAAAATGTGTTTGCATGGAATTAAACAGAAATTCTAGGCCTCGATCCTAAGGTTGAAACACATCATTTGGACTTACCAGAAGATTATCAGGGCTATAGGCTGGAAAACAGAAGGACCCACCTTACGCATGATTCAAAAATATAGGTTGATGTTGATAGGATAATAAAATCCAAATTCATAAGGGAGGTCCAATACCCTATCTTCTTTGAAAACATAGTTCCTTTAAAAAATAATAATATGTAGATTAGAATATGTAGTGACTTCAGGGACCTTCATCAGCATTTCCAAAAAGACAACTTCATGGTCCCGATCACAGAATTATTGATCGATGAAATAGCTGGGTATGAAGCCCTCTCATTCATGGATGATTATTCTAGATACAATAAAATGTGGATGGCCTAACTAGATGAAGAAGCTACCACTTTTAGGGCCCCTAAGGGTGTGTTCTGTAATAATGTTATGTCCTTTGGTATAAAAAATACCGATGCCACATATCAACGTGCGACGCACCACATCTTCAAGACCTTCTTTGGAATGTTCTTCGAGTGTTATATTGATGATATGGTGGTCAACTCACGACCACACTCGAACCACCTAGATGATCATAAAAATTTCATCAACAAATTGCCACAACAATGTTTAAAGATGTATCCACTAATATGTGCCTTAGGCATTATCTCAAGAAAATTCACCGAATTCGGAGTATGCCATCATCGCATTGAAGTTGATCCCAAGAAGATAAAATCCATCCTTGGTGTTTCCCCACCTCGCAACCTCACCAATATGAGAGGTCTACAGGGGCACCTCAGCAACATTCAGTGCTTCATATCTAGCATAATAGGTAAATGTTTTCCTTTCAAAAGGATCATGAAGAATGGAGTTACGTATGTGTGGGATAATGATTTCCAAGAATAATTTGACTATATCAAAAGACATCTCCTAATCTATCTAGTGATGATTCCACCAATGGAGGGGAAACCACTCATTTATTTTGTAAATTCCCTAGGATGGTCATTAGGTTCTTTCTTCATGCAGAAGGATGATGTCGACAATGACAATAGCCTATATTACCTCAATTTATCAATGATTGCTGCTAAAACTCAGTATTAAAAACTTTAAAAGAACTTCCAAGACCTGATATTCATGGTTCTAAAACTATGGCATTACCTATATCGCCATGAGGTCCACCTGGTTTTCTACTGCAACCCGCTAAAATATATCCTCAATTGTCCCATGCTAAATGGGAGTCTATCACAATGGACTGTCATTCTACAACAGTTGGACATAGAGTACGTGCCCTAGAAGGCAATAAATGCCCAGAAATTAATAGATTTCCATGCCTAGGACCACTCGGAAGAAACAAAACCATTTTATGTTGAACATTCCGATGAAGATGTTTTCTCTATCCTAGAGGACCCCCATACATGGGAAAATTTACATCGATGGTGCTTCCCATATTCCAATATGAAAAATTCTAGAGGATACCATGCTCAATATAGTGGGGCTATGAATTATACTCCTTTACACTGAAAAAGGCCATATTCCCTTAAACATTATTCCTTTTGGAAGGGAGTAAAAATAAATAATCATAATTCTAGGCCCTCATTGAAAGCCTAGAACTGGAACTTCATGTTCTATCCAAACACCTAAAATAAAGGGTGATTTAGAGCTAGTCCTCAAACATGTTGTTGGTGACTATTCCATCATGAAAGAGGTATTAGTCCCCTTGATGAACCTTGTTTGAGCACTGATGCAAAAATTACCATCCGAACCAACCCTTACTATTGTCCCCCTATCACAAAATTCTCAAGTTGATGCTTTGGATAATTCATCCACAACCTAGGCCAATTCAGACTAGGATGGAACATTCATTAGCATTTCGCACTGCCAGATTGTTGTTCCATTTATCTAGAGAAATATGGAGGGAATTTATGAAATTAATCAAGTTCCTAAGACATATGGTCAAACCACCAGTTGGATGACGCCACTTACAAATTTCCTTTGGAATGGGGAACTCCCACCAGATAGGGATGGAAGGGAGTTGGTCTGAATACAGGAAGTCTATTTTACTTTGTAAAATGAGGTAAACCATGAAAAGTTTCTCTATAAAAGTGGCCTTAATAGAGTCCTTATTAGGTGCATTAATGGAGAAGAGACTACAGTTCTCATAAAAGAGGTGCACGTCGGAGCTTGAGGAGCACACCAACCAACCTCCATGATCTCTCACTAAATATTAAGTCCCAAGATTTTCTAGCCCACTATTATATATGACTGGAAATATTAACCAAGAAGTTCTATTTATGCTATGTTAATTCTAATTCTATACATCGACCCCCATAGTAACTTCTTATAGCTATGTACTCCTAATCATTCATTTCCTGGGGGATGGATATTGTGGGACCATATCCTACGGCTATAGCAAGACAATTCATGATCATACTCACGGTGACCACATTCATTCCCAAATGGGATGAAGCCACAACCCTTAAAGAACTTGGGATAAAAACTCATTAGCTTTTTGAAGGATAAAATCATCACGATATTTGGTGTCCCTCATACAATATTGATAGACAATGACACCAACATCTACTCTGCTGAGTTGGTCAAGTTACACTAGGAGTATGGAATTAAAGCCAATAGTTCATCCCATTTCAACGTGTCATCCAATGAAAATATAGAGGCTTTCAACCGGACTCTTTCTAACATACTTTAGATGTTGGTTGATAAGGATAAGAAATAGTGGCCAGAAAATCTCTTTCATGATTTGTGGGCTTATCAGACCACGACCCACAACACTACCTAGGTGACCCCATACTCACTAGTATACGTGGAAGCGGTGGCTTTTCATATCAAAATTCATGTGTTATCACTTTGTGTTTCAATTTTCATTCAACAGACCATGGAAGATAAATCCTAGAGGTGGTTTGATGTGTTGGAGAAGCTAGATGAGAAATGGATGCACACTCTACACCATTTGGAAATATACCAAAATTGGATTGCACGATCCATCAATAAAAATGTTCTCCTTCGATCATTCCTCAATGGAAAAATGGTGTTAGTCCTCAGAACCCTAATGATTATTGGGAAGAATCCCCCAATGTGGGAACCAAAGTAGGAAAGACCATATGTCACAAGTAGGGTCTATTCCAAAAGAGTATGCACCCTGATATCCATGGATGGGTAGCTCATCACAGTTCCCACAAATGAAAATTTTGTGAAGAAGTATTTCACGTAGTAATATCCCATGAAATAGTCCATGCTATATGCCCCTAAACTATCTGTTATAATACCCATATTATATAGTTAAATCTCTACAACCATAAACTATGAGGTATAATAACCAGATGTCTTGGTCCAAACTCTATGACTTTAAACTATGAGTTGTTGTCCTAGCCACATGATGTTAAACTGTGTGTTATTAGTCCATGGAACATGAAATTGAACCATGAATCCAGGGTCCAAAATCTAAGACCTTAAACTATGAGTTATAAAACCCCATGTTATGTTCCAAGTTCTATGACCCAAAACTATGAGTTATAAAGCCCATATGTCGTGGTCAAAAATCTATGACCATTAACTATGAGTTTTTTTCCTGACCACATTATGTTAAAATGAACAATATTAGTCCATAAAACATGAAATTGAATAATGAAGCCATAGTCCAAACTCTATGACCTTATACTTTGAGTTATAGAACCCCATGTTATGGTCTAAGCTCTATGACCCTAAACTACGAGTTATAATACCCAGATGTCATTGTCCAAACCCTATAACCCAAAATTATGATTTGTTGTCCTAACCACATGACGTTAAACTAAATGTTATTAGTCTATGAGACATGAAATTGAACCAAGAAAACATGATCCAAACTTTATGAAATACTACTATGAGTTATAAAACCTAGTGATAAGTTCCAATATCATTGACCCGAAACTACGAGTTATATTACCCCCAATGTCATGGAACAAACTCTATGACCCTAAACTATGAGTTGTTGTCATGACCACATGATGTTAAACTATACAATATTAGTCCTTACAATATGTCATTGAACTATAAATCCATGGTACAAACTCTAAGACCTTATTCTTTGATTATTATCCCCCATGTTAAGTTCCATGCTCTATGACCCCAAATACGAGTTATAATAGCCCCAATGTCAATGTTCCATGTTCTATGTCCTTAAAAAATGGGTCTTTGTCTTTTCCATGTGATGTTAAAATATAAGGAACATGTCCTAATCACATGACATTAAACTGCATGATCTCTCACAGAACTACGTATGTCTTGATTCTTTCCCTCGTAGGATACGTAACATCACCTCAAACATTGATCTTGGCCCATACCCACCAAAATAAATGCCTCCATCATGCCCCCTATCTACCCATATTAGTCAAGGAAACCCTTATCGATCCTTGTTTTTCACATCACCTATAACTCATGTGAGCTTAGGATCAGTGGTATGGATTCTCTTACGAAGGAAAACTATGAAGTAAAATGGTAGACCTTGAAACCGTGATGGATAGAACAAAAATTCCCTAACTGCTACACCGAGCTAAATCAATATAGGGTACAGAAAGAACTACGAGCGGCTTGATTCCTGCCCTTACAGGATATGTAGTGATGCCTGGATTTGGCATCCTAGCCTAGGAATCCTCAAAACAATATTCCCTCACAAGTCCTTACACATGGACCGAGCTGGATCGGTATAGGGTACCTACAAAACTACATATGGCTTGATTCCTTCCCTTGCAGGATACATAGAGACACCTCAATCCTCGATGTTGGCCCAGCCCCACCATGAAAAAAAGAACGCCCCCATCATATTCTATACCTCCCAATATCTGTGAAGGAACCCCTATGTCCACTCATTATTTCTCTCAATGAGTATGACTCACGTGAGCTTAGGATCAGTGTTGATGATTATCTTATGAAAATATTTTATGGAGAAATATAGTGGACCGACACCCATAGAAAATGAATCAAAAATGAGACTACACATGGAACGAGCTATATCGGTATAGGGAACATTCATAACTATGTGTGGCTTGATTTCTACCCTCGCAGGATACGCAGTGACACCTGAATTTGGCATCCTGACCTAGCCAACATAAAAAATTCCCTCAAGTGTCCCTACACCTTGAGGAACAATTTTAAGGGATCATTAATAACTATGTGTGGCTTGATTCTTTCCCTAGTAAGATACGTACTGACACCCAGATTGGGAATCCCAACCTTGTCCTCATCAAAAAATTTACCTTTTTCCCTATACAGAGGTCTAACTTGTACGGGAAAGCCATTAATGGTCCTAATCTCATGACAATAAGCTGCGATGTTCTTCTAGAGTTATATGTGGACTAATCCTCAGTGTTTTGCGATCCCACACCTACCCCCACTCCTGAGAAGTTAAAAGATCCCGCATCCCCCTCTACATATGAGTTATATCATCATGAAAGTTCGAATAGTTCATGGGTAATCACGATCTGGATATTCCCTACATTCCCAAATGCATCTTTCCCATTTTTCAGACTCCATGCCTCGAGAAAAATTGAATCCCCATAATCATCCAAGGTCATCTAAGATGGATGTCCATTGTCATGTGGACACCTTTGTTTGACTAAGCACATCATGTCTCAATGACTGTACATATTATTCTGACACAAATGGTAATCAATCAAAGGGAAATGTTTCCCCATGAGAGTCATCTCCTATCTTAATATTCCTAATGGATTCCAATCCCCATTTTATCCCTCCATATTCAAGTTCCCCTGGGACTATGGTTTACATATTCTATCATCACTCACATTTGTGTAACACCAAAACGTCATGATTGAAATTAACTCAAAACTATTAATGATATTTATGACAACATACTTTTCCTCACTATATTACTCTAAATTTCACAGTATTATGCCCTTGCCGCACACCATTAATCTACAAGGCCAAAATCATCCTTGATGTCGGATGTTAAACTGCATAACAATTTTTTAAGCCTAATTCACCCTCTAATGTTGATTTTTCAATTCTTTGTAAATAACACAGAATCCTTGTAATCCATTTTTTTATCACACCGAGCATAGATCACGTGATCTTAGAGATCTTAGTGAGAGACCCACCGTGACCTCATAGGAAAATAGAACAGGAATCTGGTCCAAGTAGCACGAACCTAAAAAGGCATATCATGGTACCATCCCCTAGAATAACCCCACATCCTAGCCATGTGATGTTAAATGACCAGGTATCCCAAAGATGGAACGAATTCCTCACCCAGCGTATGAGTCAGATCTACGTAAGGGACACCCGATTCCATGAGTAAATCGTATCCCAAATGTCCCCAATATGTCCAGATACTGTCATGACATATTTCAAACTCGGTGCACTATGTGATCTTAAATGCCCATAATCCTCCAAGTCTATCTAAGATGAAAATCCAGTGACCTACTGACACATTTTCATAACTATTCACATCATGCCCTAGTGGCTCTACATATGTTTCCCATAAAAATGACCATCAATATGTGGTAAGTTCATCTCTAGGAGACTCCTCTCCTATCTGAGTATGCCCAATGGCTTCCAAGACTCATTCCATCCCACCAAATTCAAGGGCCCTCAAAGTCATGGATTGCATTTTACTCCCTAAACACATCCCGAATATATCAAAACATGTAGGTATAATCCATATCTCTTCCTTTTTGAGGTTCCAAAAGATACCCCATCAATATGGGTGAAGTTGATCTGTATACCATAAAAGAGTGCCTCCACTAATTTTTGAGAATCCCAAAAAAAAACCCGTTAAAATTAACATTTTTGTGTTCTGGTTCACCACTTGTCAATGGTCACGTACTGTATTAAAAAAGTTTCCAATCTCCATAATCCTCAATAGGAATTATAAATGGATGTCCAGTGTATTTATGACACCTTTGTTTTACTATGTAAATCATTCCCTAGAGGATCTTCATTTGTTACCCATAAAAATGGGAATCAGTCAATGGTAAATTCATCTCCAAGAGAGTCCATTACAACTTATGTACACTCAAATGACATTCATATCCTATCACACCCCAAATTTATAAATCTCATGGATAATGGCTCACGTACCTTATTCTTTCCAAGTGCCACTAAAATAAACTGAATTGACCATTCACCTGCTCTCCCTTATGAAATTAATAATCATGTAGGAATGGTTGTCCACTCAAAGCTGACATGACAATTACAAATGTTTTCAAACACCACTACTAAGGCCAACCACCCACTGTTGCTCCCAATATTATCTCACAAGGACATCGGAAATATAAGGTTAGTGTCTTATGGACACCTTTGATTGACTATGCGCATTGGTCCACGGTGGCGCTGCAGTTGTTTCCCACAAAAATGGTCATTGATCAAAGGCAAATTCATCCTTAGGAGAGTAATATCCTACCACTGTATGCCTAAAATGGCTTCTGAACCTCATGCATGTTTAAAATTTATAATTACTAGGTCAATAAAAATCACTAATAAATGACTAAAATATATAAAAACATTCCTATCTGATTTTCCTGAATTGGGGCCCTTTCACTATTAAAAATTAATCAAATCTATTTTACCTAAAACATCATTAAAAAGTTTGATATGTTGGATTTTGAACTACTAGTGAAAAAAAATTTATACAGACCACAGGAAAATACACAGATGAAACCTATGGAAAAATGTCGAGTATTGGTTCGTTAAAAAATAGTGATCCATCAGAAAAGGAGTAAAGCTTGTTAGGTCAAAAACCCACAAAGGGTAGACTACGAAAAAGTGAAGTTATACCCACTAATCCCATGTCAAGAAAACTTAGGTAAAATTAGTGTAATGATGAAAAAGATATAAATGTTAGTGGGGTTTGACAGGAAATCCCAACAATAGTGGAAATATGCTCACTGAGTCATGCAGATCAAGAAAAAAATTAGAACACTGTTCGATTATTTTAGTTTTCTGGGTTCAAGTCATTGTTTAAAATTAAGACCTAATTGAGATGATTTTTATATGATTGATTGATCAAATAACATTGTAGGGAAATGGAATAGAAGAAGTGTTTAGAGGAAAATCAATCCATTTATATTTCGTAAAAATATATGGTGGGAATCCACTCTATAGAGCCTCTCCATGTAAGAAAAATAGGAACATTACAAGAGACATTTGACATAGTTCTAAAGTTTCATCAATGACTGGTGCGACTCCTCAATATCATGGAAATGATTCAATAAATTCATTGTCTCAGCTTCTACACTCTTTTTCATTTCCTCCACTTCCTTCATGGATTGTATGCGAATCCTTTCTCCCTCCTTCATTTTCCACCGCTCCTCAAAAGCATCATCGGCCTGGGCCCGCTCCTGTTTGATCAACTCCAGTTTTGGTCTTAGTTCCACTACTTCTTGTTCATGTTTTTCTATCAAAGAATCTTGCTTCATGAGTTTGTTTTAAAACTTCCAAACCATTCCAGCAAGATTGGAAGCTTCTTCAATGAAAATTTGTCGTGTAGAAGATATATAAGTTGTAGACTCTACCATGGAGAGTTGAGATTCAAGTGAACCAGTTGCTTCCCAAGAAGCAACAACCTACCTTACTATATCATAGACACCATTATAGTAAATTAAAAAAACCAAGACTACAGACTAGCAATGTAACATAAGAAATTTTACAGGAATAAAATCAAATGAAGTCTACGAGATTAACCTCTAGATATTCCCCTATGCATTTTTTCAAGTCTGAAAAAGATCGACTAGGGTTTCCCGATCAGTATAAGATTCACTCCCTAAAAATAAAATATTGTTAGGAATGAACGCCACCAGAGAGGGACTTGACTCGATATCTACAACACTGCTTGACCCTAAAATATCCTTGTCTTTGTTAATTGTAATATATGAAAAGGTAGGGGCGTCTATCACCATTTCTATGGATTGTGGTTGTGATTTTCTGGATGGAGTGGATATGACTTCAATACCTCCCACCCCCAGAGTGGTAATGTTATCTAAAGCAGTTGACATTGTATCTTCAATAATTTGGGGTACTCTATGCATACACAAGAATAATAAAGAACCATTTCCATGCTCGGCTAAAATAGTAGCCCTCAAGGTGGACCTCAAAAAGATTGCAGTTAATATAAGGCATGTAGGGATGGTCATTATAGATAAGGATACTGGTCATGGAATCTTGGGGGCAGAAAACATAATCACTATCTGAACAAGAAAAAGGGAATGATAACCCGCTCCTAATTTTCAGGGAATGGAACATCAACCTCCTTGGTTATGATGTCACCAGAGCCACAATGTGCAGAAGAAACATTATTCTCTGATGTGAATCCAAATACAGGGGAAAAATTTGCTCGATCAAGATTGATTGGATCCTTGATATTCGAAGCTCCTCCAATATCTAATAGGGCCTAGGGATCATCACTGGACTTGTCCCCTATTATAAAGACCACCATATCTCTATCCATGAGAGTTAGCTCAGCACCGTCAAGTGAACCTGCATCTTCTGGATGTATTTCCATTGTTGGGGTATAGATTGTTTGAGTGGTATAAGTCAAACTCGAGGGTTAGAAGCACCCATGGCCCCTTCAAATTGCCCTGCTTCCCTATTTCGACCAGCATCAATAGATGACGATCCTTCCTATACCCTAAAAGGGATATGAGATGTAAATGTTTGATCGGTCATTATTTTATCACCAATATTGCTTGCATAAAAGTACATATATTTACTAGTGAGTTAACCAGATAAGGGTACTTGGTTCAATCATCAGATAAAAAGACAATTACTTGTGATCCCTCGTCGAATACAGTTGGATAGCTAAGAGGCTTTCATGTGTTTCTTTGACTACCGGGGGATTGATCCAGAATAATATCACTAATAGTATGTAAGGGAGTAAATGATCGGTAAGGGTCTACAATAACCGCTTCCATATGTTATTGGTCCATGAGGGATACTTCTGCAGTACCCCTACCATTAAGGGGGTGTACTCCCCAGTAGCAGTACCTCTGGGAAAATAAGTCAAGGAAACGACTATTTTTTTAGATCTAGCAGGTCCTTGATAAATAAAAAAGAAAGGGGTAAATATTCATCATATTTTCAAAAAAATAATTTAAGGCCAAAGGTTGCAGATAAAAACTCTCCCATCGATCGTGGGAATACCACCATCAATGCTACATGGTCGGACCAATAACACTAGTTTTCAAGAGATTAAAGACACATATCCTTGTATTTCGGGTAAGATTCCACCTCATCACGCTCTTTGTCAGCTGGAATACTGGTAGTATCAACGGATTCCACAAAACATGGTACTTCAAAGAGTTCCCTCTGAAGAAGCCTACATATATCATCATCTTAAGCACTCACCCACAATTCATCCCAGACTCTCGAATCCTCTAGACATGTAGCCATAATTGGTATGGCAGGCACTTGAAGGATGGTACCAGGGAGAAGAGAAGGTTTCAACATTCGTAAAATTTTCCCAAGTTTCCCTGAAAACTCAGGATCTATAGAATAAGAATGTTTATAAGAAAATGGGAGAAAGTAAGAAACATTTTCGGTGGCAGCCGTAGTAGATGATCCAATAATGTCATCATCCTCATCAATAGTTTCTGGTCACATCATAAAAATTACCTGATGCGACAACTTATAGTGACCACATTGGGAGTGGATGAGGGTCACAAGGTCCTTAAGATAGCAACTCACTCTATATAGATCCTCTTCAAATGAAATTTTAGTCGGTACTGACACTTAAGCAATGATAGTAAGGGCCACTTCCCTAGTGTGGGGGATCTTCTATAAATCACAAGGGTATTGGTTATGGGTAGATTGATGAACATTAAAAAGGTCCCATTTCCTCCAAGAAACTAGAAAATCTTCCTTAGAAGGAATAGATGATGTACTCCAGACGATAGCTCTAGAAGCTTTTCAGCCGCCCGTGAGGTCACAACAACATCTTTCACAACATTCATGGGGGGGGGGACAGACCTTCATAGGAGTTTTCTCGATAAAGAGTGATTAACAAATCCATTTTTATTCACATTTATTATCACCTTGTATTCCATGGAAGTTTTCACAATAGGCACCACGTCGGCTAATTATCCATCATGATATGATTTCATACAGGCCTCACTATAGTCCTTGGTAAGGAAGGGCACAGAAACCCCAAAATCTGGACGTCTGGCCTGGCTCTGGGTGTCCACCCTGGTGAAAATTAGCCATAATTGGAGAGTTATCATTAGTTTTTTCTCCTAGATAGCACTGTTAAGATCTGTAGGGAACTACTTCTGAACGCAATTGAATTGTTAACTAAATCTATAGGGTTCATAGCCCTCGCAAATAAGATCCACTCCAATACAAGAAAACCGGATGCCTTATCATAGAGAAAATAAGTAACCACGGTTGATGAAGTCTTTATATGCATTACTTGTAATAGTACCAGTAGGGGAATCATAAGGGTGGTAAGAGAAATGTTCAAAAATGTTGAGACAAGCCATTAAGTACTAATAGTTCTTTTCAGTTTTCTCCTATTTCTTGTCCTGCGAAGTCCAAGACATTGGAATGACCTCGTTGTTGCTCTGAAGGCCTGGTAAATGGGTGGAATGTGTAATTGGAAGGGAATTGATGAATTAATAATTTCTATGTGGGATCCCATCCAGCCCCAAAAATTTTGAAAATGGCCCGTCATCCGGTATGGTGACCCCCTTCCTTGATTTGATCTAGTAGGTGGTATATCATGGCCAAATGTGGGATAACCAAATTGATGCATTTTCCGGTGGAAAATTAAGGATCCATGATAAAATTTTATTCTCTAAACCAACCATATTCCCGCACAGGTAAGAGTCACCCGCACAGAAACATTTCCAAGAAAGCATCTATTTGAAACAACTGATTGACATTAGGGATGATCCCCCATCCCCATTTCAAAAAATCTACCTCTTCCATGGTGGGATAATAAGTACTAGCTTACCTCCGGGTAGGTTTGGTGGGACAAGCCCTAGGTCTCAATGGATCGGCCTCAAGACTAGTATGCTTAACTAAAGTGCCATACCAGTCATCAAAAGAAACATCCTGCTTTGAATGGGGATAACTTTCCTTCAAAAGAACCATCCTTTGGAAATTGAGTTTCATAGATTGGGGGGGGGGGTTCATTCCTCATCATATCAAATTGAATAAAGATGACGTAATTCATCATATATGTCCCCGATGATAGTGTCTCCCGAAATCAGTAAGATGTCCCAAAGGCTGATACCGACCGACCACTGGTTCAAGTGAAAGGTATTGGTATCTAGACACCACATGCTTAAGAGTTCTGTAATAAGGGAAGTAAGACAATAGTTTATGTCTATGAAACCCAAGCAGCCTCGTATTGTCCAAAAGTCTATATCTCGGCTTGAAATTCATCACAAATCTGGAGAACCAAAAAGCCCCCCCCCCAGTCCAAGCCAAAAATGCCTCTAGGGTAAAGGTCCTGTTGAGAAGGAAAACAAAGTTTCTTGTTCACTGTATCCTTCCTCTCGTTGCTCTGGTATTAATGGTCCATCTGATCAGGATTCTTCTACACACCCTCGAATTTTTGAGGTGCACAGTTCAGCAAAAACCAGATGGTAGTATCTCTATGAAGGTATCTCCCCATTGATGAAATCAATGCCTTCTTAATGGAGGTAATAGTTATCCAGGAGGTGGGCTGATCAATCGGGTTTGGTGCTGGGATCGTTGTGGAATATAATAGACCAAACCTATTAAAAGTATGTCTTTCTATGTATTGGTACTCCCATTGGCATGATGTGTGAAGGTTCACTATATATTGGTGAAATAAAACATCCACAATTTTTTTGTCCAGTGAAGCTGTCATGATCTTCGATCTTACGTCAGCTATAGAAAGAGGTGCATCAATAGTAGCCTTAGAAGAATTAATGATGTCAGTAGCAGCTTGTGAATTAGCCACTGTAGCCTGCAAAAAAATATCCATACACTTACAAGAAGTCATCCCAATAAAAATTATTGGATAAAGGATATGGAAGAATGATAATTGACTCGAAATATGTCCACATATGGATCCATGTACTATTTCTGGAAATGGTACGTGATAGGCACATCCCACGTACCGCATATTTTTGGAAAGTCACCATCCACATACTGAAAGATACGTAGAAGTAACCACGCCTACCACTATGGTACAAAAATGCATTTCACCATGTAAAACTATGGTACAAAAATCATTCACGAGGTGTTAGCCTGTGGATCATTGGCCGACGAACAGACAGGATCGAGAATGTGGGTACCGAGAACCTAGTCCTTGATTTGGTTCATATTCAGAAATTCCATATTTATGTTTAAAGTGTGTATTATTGGGTCTTAATGTTCTTTTCGCCAGTCCAAGTTTTGTATGAGGACACACAAGCCGCGTAGCGTCCTCCTACCCATAATTCATATTTCAGTCTTGAAATTTTAAAATACCATTCCCAAAATCCAAAATATGGTATGAAGATGGAGAAATGGTGAGGATATCTGTTTTTTTCACGTATAAAGCGTTTCTCGAATGAGATTTTCTCAATGAGAAGAGTACGCGTGAGAAGAGGAAGCTAGGGAAATCGAGATAACTTTTAATCATGATAAACTGTAAATGAAGAATTAATTGGGCTCTTATATATTTGTGTGGTCCCCACCTACCAGGTCCATCCATTCTACCGCGAACCATTTTAGTTCATGACTACTTCTATATCGGAATAGTCCCCTTTTTGTTCCTAATAGACCCCATTCTAATGTGGGAATTATTTAGGGTACTTAAAATTCCACTTAGTGATGAAAAATACCCCCACAATCTCTTTATAGATAGAATAATGTACTTCTACATGTCTAGAAATCTGAATGAAATCAAAACAAGTTGCAATTTTTAGAAGAAACTTGATGATTTTCATTTTTTTCAAGGAATTTCAAGTGGCATGTGTACCATCATCATGAGAGGTTTATAGACCATATGGGTTGAGAAACAATAGGTACACATAACAATCTTCGAACCGCTGGCCCACATGTCGATGGCTAGCATAAAAGGAAGACTGTGAACCACGTCGCCACATGACTCATTCGCACAAATCCCATCTGCGTACCGTTCCGCAAAACCATTAGTTTTCAGACAAAGAGAACCATCATGGTTTCATGAACCATTATCATGATCCAACGCCTCCTCAAACTCCAAATTGACTGTGTCTTCTGCGAGCCAGGATATCTCCTCATGGGCCTCCGCAAATGTTGTCGCATGCCCAATAGATACAATTGTCCTGATGATATATAAATGGTGAAATGTATAAGGATGAAGGGTGGAGGAAAAAGGCTTAAAGGGGTCATAAAGGATTGATGAAAGAGTTTGAAGAAGACTCGAACTTCCATCATGATTCATTGGTGAAGATTGAATCGTGAGACATATTCTCCGCAGGTATGACCGACCACAAACTATGAAACGGGGGAATTGAATAATTATAATAGAACTATGAAACTAACTAGCGAACCACGAATCATGTACTTATCATGGATGATTTACCCATGAATGATAATCCCTTGGACCATCTTTCACAATAGCGCTCTGCATAGTGCACTGCTATGCGGATTGAACCCAGCATTGTGTACTTAATCATTACACAGATGGAACCTAAAGCAGCATGATGGGATGCGTACTACTATGGTACACGGTTATCTATACCCATGCTCGTGTACCGCATCGGTACGTGTATGAACATTCTTCCCACATACCACTACAGTATGCGGAGCCTTCCCCATCTTGCATAAGAGACCAGTACATTGAATGGGGTATTTTTGGGTATTATTTCCTCAGGTCCCATCCTCAACCTTCAATTACCATGTAGTCCTCCAAAATACCCCCACTAACTAGTCCAATGGAATGAGGCCAAACCTCCTACAAAGCCACCTGACCAGTACGATCAGACTATTGGGCACATCAACACACCCCTTTGTGTCTACATACCCATGGTAAGAGTAGTCATGAAGGCTCTCCCCACATCGTTTTGGGCTTTGGGAATGCCTATGTGTCTACATTCCCATTGTAATCTAGATTTCAACCTTGAGTTGTAGACATGAACATCCCCATTCTAGGGATTATGGGTGATCACATGCTTTTCCATTCAATGGGGAATTGTGATCAGTCAAAGGGCTAATGGTCTCACCCCCTTTGACAAGGAAGATACTCCTCCTCTTCCCAAAAAATTCTACAGTGCCCTCCCACTGAGGTTAGTCCTCAAACTTATGAGGTTGGGCCATATGAAATTTAATTATATTTCACATGGATAGGTCCATTTCTCAATTCTATCACTCGCTGTCTCCATAACCTCTTCCGATGTGGGATCTCCCTCCCTCGCCAATAGGGGATGAGGCATGTGCATTGTTGAATCTTTCACATCCTATTATTTCTCACACTGAGCATTACTCACGTGGTCTTAGAGGTTTGTGTCTATTACAACATTCAGGTGAATATGTACTATGAGAAATCTATTTCTTTATCAAACAAGGAAATGCACGACACCTTCCCAAGGGCCTGAGTTCAAAAAGAGTTACCTACCATGAAAGGTCCATCCCATCAAGTATCCATAAATTGGAATATTTTACATATAAGACCAACACAATCCAAACTACTTGGGTTTGAATTAATCTCTTGAGGATAAAGAGGAATCACTTCTTATGGTCCTGATCCCAACATAATGTCACCTTACGCCCCTAATAGATGATGAAAAACTCCAATGCGCCTTATTATATAGCTCAAGTTAGTATCACCTCTGTTGAATCAAATATATGAATGCCTACGATGATCCTGCAAACCAAGGGTCGTCTGTGGACACACTCTTCTGGAATTAAACAAGGATTGACGAACATATAAACACAACATAAATATATAAGAGCATCCCAGAATAGGGAATAATCATCCCTCAGAATGGTGTGTTGAGCCTGACATCCCATCCTCTCAAGCAATGGAGTCCTTAAGTGTCATTGCCCAAATCGTCAACCAATGAGCACATGTCTTTGCAAAGAAGGTCCATGAATCATGGAAACTAGGGTCGTTGGGTGTTTCTTGATCCACAAATAAACCATTTAGAGACCTTCAGAGGATGTTATATCCGCGGAGGACTGATTTCACAAGTACTTCACCCCACGCAATCACCCATTGGGAACAACAATTCATGTGGCGCTAATCGAACCACCTTTAATGGATAATGATGCAGGATGGGACGAAACAAAAGAAATGGTGAACTAGAATATAACTCGTCTCTATAGAAAAGGGAAAGTTGATGATCCTCATTATACTATATCCACACCACCTAGAAATGCGCCACCTCAGAGGTGGAACATATTCTATTGTGGGTTTTCATGTTTTTTGTATCATATTATCATATATTTCTATGAGATTCCATTTAAAAAACACATGAAACCAAAATTTTCCCCATATATTAACAATGGTAAGATAAATGATTTGATTTTACGTTTACCTTAATGTATTGATGATGATGCATAAGGTCTTATAACACAATATAATTAATATTTTGTGGTTTAATATACCATGAGATAATGATCCATCAACATATGTGCTTTTTTCACAAAACTAAATGGATGAAATACAAGGATTTATTTAAAAAAATTAAAAGGTGAACATAAATAGATTTTTTTCACAATATTTTCCTAAGTTAATTTTTATGACTCTACTATTGACGCTCCTTTCGTCATAGAGTCTAAATATTGGAAAAGGGGAATATCTTAGCTGAAAGTGATTCAACCTTTAGACAAATATCAAAAATTGACAAAGGAAGAAGAAGAACATTGTGCAAGGGTCGGGAAAGTTCTACAATGGTCACACAAGTACACTTGCATGCCGAAATGGTCACGCAATAACACTTGCGCGCTGAATTTGGTCCTGAAAGTCACTTGCACTCCCTAGGTGATAACCACTCGTGGTCTTCTCCAGCCTATAAACACCCCCGGTGGGCCACCCATTCTAAAAATGGAATTTTTCCAGAAACATAGATTTGAGCTTCTGGCACCCTAGTATCTTCTCAAAGCTTCTGAAACACTTCTAAGGTAATTTCTTTACCTAGAACAGAAGATCTAAATAGGGGGAGGAAGACCTAAGTGTTGAAACTCATCAAAACTTGCGTGCCTGAGTGGACAGCCCTTAAGGGAAAAGGCCACACTAGCGCGCCGCCTTACTCCTTTAATAGAACTTGCGTGACCCTCTTCTGGAAGAACCTCAAGAGGATTCTAAAGGCTTTAACCAAGAGTCGCTCAAGTATTACCCTGCTGGTTAACCATTCCGCAAGTACCCATGTGTCACGAAGGTATACCTACGCGACCGGAACTTGCGCGCCCACGCAGTACTTTCCCGCCTGCCAAGACTTGCGCGCCTCTACCTCCATGGGTGCCCTTCTTGCCCATTTCACCCCTCTTATTTCATTCCACCTCTCCTATTCAAGATTCAGTCTTCAAGACATTTTTCAAAGCTATTTATGCCATGATTTCTAGAATTTACATCCTTATCTGAAAGGAATTCCGTGGAATAACTCTCAAAATGTAGTGATTTACACATCTTTATGTCACTAAAGATTGAGATTTCATTCATTCAACCTCATCCTTTATGATGAGAGAACTCATTAACCTAGGAATTCTTTTTAGGAGTAAGACAAAGTCTCCTAATTTGGGCCTCCATTTTAGGAGTAAGCCCCAAGTTAGAGTATTCAAGATTTAATTCATTTAACCTCATACTTTATGATGAGAGAACTCATTAACCTGGGCATCCTCCTTAGGAGTAAGCCCCAGTCCCCTAATATGGGCCTCCATTTTAGGAGTAAGCCCCAGTCCCATAAATTTTAAAGTCTCTTAACCAGGGCCCCCTTTTCAGGAGTAAGCCCAAGTTTTAATTTCTCTTAACCAGCCCTAATTTACCTTTGATATGGGATTCCTATTCAGGAGTAAAACCCAATCATAAGTCCTCTAGTAATTTTGGCCTCCTTTTCAGGAGTAAGCCTGAAGTTTTAGTATTCAAATCTCCATGAAGCACATATACCTTTATGGACCCTGTTTCTGGATTTCTTCCCTGAAGTAAATCCTAATCTTTATTTATCTGGGCAGTTATACATACATAAGCCCCACATTATTTCTTATGATTGCATCTTTCATGGCAAAATTGTCTGATTTTTACCAATACCTCTTGTTTCTCACACCGAGAATGACTCACGTGAGAATAGAGTGTAAAAGTAATTAAGACATCCTTCTTTGAGCCATCAATCACAAACATCATACTCCCTTACTCGAACTACATGGGTTCTGATTCCTTTTATAAACAAAGTATACGTAGGTAGCCCATCTGCGGGTTCGATCCCAACTCTGAAATAATTCATGTCCTTCTGAATGATAATAAACTTCAAGTGCCCCCCTGAGTGGCTTTAAAACCAGTATGGCCATCATAAGGACCAAGAGACTTTTACTTATCAAAGGATACCATTGACTAAATATCTCTAACAAATAAAGATGATTCTTTATCAGTGAAGAACCTCGAATACATATAAAATATTCTCTAAATTTCCTACATATCGATAATTTATTATCAGATCTAATAGAAAACTCATTTTATACTTGGTAATGTAATAAGGATTCATGATCATAACTTAAATCTATAAAGAGAGTCCCGGAGTAGACAATAATTCCCCTCAAAAAGGTGTGATCAGTCCGACTTCCCATCCTCTCGACCAATGCAAATTCCTAAGCCTCATCAGTCCACAAACTAATGAGCACCTACCTTTGGAAAGTACGTCCGAATGGATGTGGAATCGTTGATGTTTCCAGTTCTATGAACAAACCCGTTAGAAACCGATCAGAATTTTTGAACCTCCCATCAAAGGAGTTCATCCCTGAAGTTCGAGGGAATCAAAAATGGTGAACCCTACGTGAATCATTAACCAAGTTAAAATGATGTTTTACCTATTTGTTAGGCCCCAATTTAAAACTCAATAAGAGGGCCAACAAAAACAACCATTGACATATGTGCTCATCCAAAAGATGTAGTGGCATAATTTATCTTGATTACGTATGTTATATAAAACAGGTACTCCTTTCCATGATCTTCTACATTTCTAGAATGGATGCTCTCATGTTCACACTTGTGAATACTACTGCTGCAAATGCCACTGCTGCTACTCCTACTGGATCATTGTCCACTCTGAGGACGATATCACCTACTCAGTGTCTTCAACGCTGGGTATCAAACGCGCTGGTTAATGAGTACCGTCAACACAGTACCATCCCAACTCTGGAGGCTACCCGACAAGACCTGCAAGTGAACAACTCACACCGATTGTCCAGACAATGATGACCAATGATCAAGAAGTAGGCGGTGCTGACTACCGTCTCTAACCGTTCCAGGTCATTATCCCCAGAACGCAATCACCATTCGCTCCCTTATTCTGGGGAGGTGAATGAGCAGGTCCCTCAGGGCCTTAATTCAAACAGATAGGATTCCTTCCTAAGGGCTCCCACCAACAATCGCTGCCAGACTCATGTGGAAGTGCGCCCTCAACATAATGAGGGTACCGACTCTAGGAGTTCGTCTCATGTTCCTCGAACCCGAGTAGGCAAGACGAATCGCCAAAGGTGAAGTCCGATTAACAGTGAGAAGGTTCTCATCTTTTCCATCTCCGGAGAAGTCCACCAACCTAACTTAGTGGTATGCAACGAGCAGGCACACACACCAGCCCGTTTTAATTCCGCTGTCCAACAGACTCGTCTAGCAGCATCATGCCAATCCCACCAGGCAATTCTGGCGGAGTACTATAGGAAGGAACATACACCTGTTTATACATCATCAACTAGTCAGAAGGCTTGTCGGACTACATATGATGGATCTCGTCAACTAAGTTCGGCGAAGTGTAATCAGCAGGCACATACACTTGCTAGTACTAATCAAGCCTACCAACAGTCTCACTTGGTAGCATTCAGAGAAGTTAGTTGGAAAGCCCTGACAACAAATAGGAGGCAGACTCATCTCTCTGCCCCCTCACTTGAGTACTGTCAGGATTCACTGATAGGAAAAGGGGGATAAGAGCAGGCACAGACACCTACTCCAAGCCCGGAATAGACGTATATTCCCATTCCGGCAGCTGAAGTCACCAAACATATTCTCTCGATGCTGAAAGAGAAGAAGAAATTCCCTGCTCATATTCTGGATGCCTGCCAGGATATTATAACAACTTCAGCGGCATCTCAGGGAAAGACACATAAATCTATCCCTACCAGTGGAGTGACACATCAAAAATTCACTCCGGAACAGACACACACATCTGTTCCAGTCCAAGAGGGTTGTGGGACATACTCCCCCATATCATACGGACAACCAATTCAGGCACATACACCTGATTTGAGAGGCCACTTTCGTCAACAAGTGGCTTCTAAAGCGAGTAAGAAGGTGTCTAAGAAAAAGACCCGCCCAACACAGTCAGGAGATCAAGAGCCAATCTGTAACTAGGCCTTGCTTGATGCTGAAGTTCTTGAAGCCCTAAGACAATTATCTGTTGAAATTCAAGATTCTACTCCCTCAGTTTCCAATAGTGGGAACATTAATTCTAAAGGTCTTCAACAGATACTTCCTCATGAAGGCTTTCTTCATGACAATTTAGTCGATGTCGAAGTTTCATCTCCAGATGAGAGCCACAGGAACCCTCTCTGTGGTCAGAATACCAAGGATCAAGAGATCTCATCTTTTGCTGTAACCCATTATGGTGGTCCTCCCCATGATGATGAATTTCACAGCGAAAGTCCTCTCTGCAGTAGTGATGCACATTTCCCGGAAAATGCTCTAGTGGACAATGTAGTGCTGAGAAAGCCCTCTTATCTTGAGGCACTTGCAAATGCGAAACCAGTCAAGTCTGATGCTTCATTGCTAGTAGGTGATATAATTTTTCAATCAGAAGATAGCCCAGGGTGTAGGTCATTCTCCGAACCACCCCTAAGTCATGCATCTTCTAGTTTGATCAATGATTTCTCTACCAATACTGTTGAATCAAATGAAGCAACAAGGAAACACCAACTCTAGTCAAATCAAGTAGAAGAATCTTCATCAAATGATAAAGAGGAAATGCTGAACATGAGAAAACAACTGGAAAAGGTGAAGTTCCAGTCATGTTTTGGCCTCTGGCTGACTCTCAGTATGACATTCCAGAAATGTTTACGGAAGATGAAATTCATGATATTCGTCTCAACATATGGAAAAAACTTTGTCAGTTGAAAAATAAAGTATTATAATATGATGAATATGAAAATCATCTTAAGATAATAGAAGGGTTAAAACATCAGATTGATTTGGAATCTCTATCAGTATCTCGATATCCGAAGGCTGAAAAGCAGCAAAGAACCCTTCAACGTTCATGCTTTAGTGAACTAAGAAGATTGCGTCAGTTAATTTCCAATGCCCCATCTGGTATTCGTGTCATAGGATGGGGTTTTCATGGAGCACTGCATTTCACGGTGCTCTCCAGTCAGCAAAGCCTGCCGAAAATGGTATCATGCAATGTTATTGCCAATGGCCGGCCACAGTCAATGGGCTTTGTTTGTAATCAAAAGCTTTCCCAAGAACATGCCTCAACTAGTTCCTCTCAAAATAAAGAATAAAGAGAACAAGTTGTTGAATTACTCATGCATCAAGCAAACGAGAATATTTAACAGGCCTCTCATTTGGAGCAAGCACGTCACCAAGTGACAGAAGTGTCAGAAATCATCCAACGGACTTTTGAACTAGGTGATAAAAGTGGATACAGGTTAATGGATTCAGCTAATTTCCAGACTAAGGTTCACAAGATCAGGAGAGCTTTTAATAAATTCTCAGACATATCATGTCAAGAGCCAACCCAGCTCACCAGACTGGGGACTCTTTTAAACCAACCCTCATAATCAACAAAATGATTCGAGGAGTTGAGAATGAATATCCCCAGTCCACCGGACTGGGGACTTTTTCAAATCATCAATCCCCTCCTCAGAGAAAGTAGGTCTTTTCTCAATTGGGGAAGAAGCCTCAAGAGGAACAAAGAGACAAATTATAAGGAGATTCCCTCCAAATTACGGTTCATCAAGAAGTTCCTGAGAGATCGAATCAACAAAAGGAAATATATCATCAAAGACATGGAAGAAGAAAATATCACAGAAATGCTTATAGAAGTGATGTGATGACTTATGCATCAATCAATGTCATCAATGTCGTTGTTGGTGATCCACCAGATGAGCCTCACTCAGGGGACTCAGATGAAGAGGTTCCTGCTCAAGAAGATGTATGCACCGACACAAATTAAGAAGGTGTGCGTACATGAAATCAAAGGATTACTTAGAACCTAGGTAATCCTTCGAGTAACCCACTTCTCCCTCTCCGAAAAGGATCCAACAAAGGGAAGGGAAAGAACCAGGTTACAAATCCTTCCTATGGAGAAGGTTGATCTCTCTCACTAGAGAAAAGGTTTGCACAACAGTTGGCAGTGCTACCATCAGTTGCATCACCAACCACCACATCTGTCCATGCTCCAGTCATTGAACCTACCCAAGTCCAAGTTCAACCAAATGTTTCTCAAAAGTTAATAACTACTATTGAGTCATTAACAGCTCGGTTAGAAACTATGGAAGGGAAATATGCGCAAGTTCAACCAGAAAATAAAGTTTACCTTGAATGGGTAGATTCAATCTCTCCTCCATCCAGTTTTGGGAACCCTGTATTCCCTATTTTCAATAGATCAGGAGATCCTGAACAACATTTGACGCATTACGTGTCTTGTTGCGATCCTATGATGGGATCTACGGAGTAGCAAGAAGTAGTGAAACTCATATGCTTCATGCGAACCTTGCAAGGAATAGAATTTTTCTAGTATACAAGCTTGCAATCCTAGTCAATTACCAGATGGGAGGATCTTCGCCAAAAATTCCTCCTTTAGTTCAGCTCAACTTTGCCAAAGACAAAAGTTTTTGATCTTACAAACTGTAAGAAAAGGGAGAGTGAAAGGGTCTCTAATTTCATTGCTCACTGGAAGGGATTAACATATTCCTTGAGCTTAGCACTCCCTCAAGAAGAATTATTGCCAATCTGTGTGGAAAATATGTGTGATTAATTATGCATGCCGTTAATCCATGTGAAATACACAGGATGGTTTTGAGACCTTACTTCAATCGCTCAGCTGATTGAATATTCCCTTATACAGACTAAGGCTAAATCATGTGTAATTCTATCAGCTCTAGGAAGGAGAATGGGTAAAGCAGAAACTACTACAGTTATTCTTGAACAAGAACCTGTACCTGTTTCTACCTCAAAACCTTCATTTTCTCGAAGGGCTCCACCTACTGAGATCCAACAACAAAGGTTGTTTCGTCCAGACGATCAAAGAGATCAAATATGAAAAACATTTGAGGATCTGAAGAGTAAGACATACTCTTTCCGAAATAAACAAGTTCCTGGTTATTTCATTTCAGCTCTGGAAAACAATTTGGTTCAATTGCCAATGCCGAAGAGCCCAAATTAGAAAAAAGATGAAGATTGTCCCAATTATTTCCCTTTTCATCAAATTTTGGGGCATCCCATCCAATAGTGTTTTGTCTTCAAAGACCTCCTGCAAAAGATGGTCGACTCGGGACCAGTCAAACTGAAAGTCTATTCATCTCAGGTAGCATGTGTTACTGCTATAGTTCTAGAGGAGGAAGGTGAGTGGTAAGAAGTCAAAAGCAAAAATGCATAGAAGTATAATGATTGGATAGTCAGAAAGACAATCAACTGAACTCATGCTATTTTTCGAACACAATTAAAGAAACCAATTGTGTTTTCTTCCATGAATGTTGCTGTAAAACCCTCTTTGTCAGAGGGAAAGTCCTCAACTAAACGGCATGATTCAATGAAAGAAAAATAATCAGAAGAAGATGAGTATGTGTCAAAGCCTAAGTTGTATTTACCTTTAGCAGAATCCATGCCATCTACTTAAAATCCATGGGCACCACCCCACCAAACGGCACAGCCTAAACATGATAATCCGGCAGAGTCTTCATTAGACGAAGAGTTAATATTTGGTTC
Organism: Viscum album; assembly: GCA_963277665.1. NCBI lineage: Eukaryota > Viridiplantae > Streptophyta > Magnoliopsida > Santalales > Viscaceae > Viscum > Viscum album. The sequence goes on from OY728135.1 coordinate 1,003,625,038, forward strand.
TGTTAATATGATTAAATTAACAGATCCATATACCAGTCACAGTTTCGATTTCAATGAGCCTGAATTCCCTATATTAAACAGGGGTATCAGAGGAAGTTCTAGGGGCTCAGGATACAGGGGAAGATGTGGATATTTTAGAAGACACTATTCCAATTATACCCCTTCTAGAATTGTGTATGCAGCAGAAACTCCTTGTAGATCCCTTCAACGAGCTCAGCAAGAACAAGCAAGTTCTTCTACCAATAGCAAATTCAGTCCTGGCACAGTTATTTTGGGATACCGTTTAAAGGTTCTATATTCTTCCTCTTAGCAAGTAAATGGATCTAATTGGTCTAATATTCCAAAAAAAGGAATATTGCCAACTCCTATCCTGATACAAGATGCATCAACTTCCAGAGCATATGCTTCCAAGGTACCTGCTAAACCACATATTCCTGTTGGGAAACTAAGACCTCTAGATCAAAAAAATGATATATTGAAACACTTGGCCCAAGTATCAGCCAAGTTATCAATTCTGGATGCTCTGAATCTATCAAAAGATCTTTGGGAAGCACTCATCGAGGCTTTGTCAAGTCCTCAAGAGTTTGAAACTGAAATTGTTGTAGCTGAAGTCTATCACATAGAGAATAATCCTGCAGAATGCCATGAAATAATATCTTTTACTGATGAAGATTAAAATGATGTTGTGCATGTAAATATTAGACCATTGTACTTGTCTGGCAAGGTCAATGGCGTAGACGTCCAACAAACATTCATTGACAATGGTTCAGGAGTCAACCTCATGCCCATTCATATACTTCGTCGATTGGGCCTCACAGAATCTGATTTATCTCCTTCAACCATGATGTTACAAGGATATGATAAAAATGAATAAGAACCACTGGGTGAAGTTACACTCAGAACTCAGTTTGGAGATCGTGTATCCAATTCAGATTTCATGGTTGTTGATCAAGACTCAGCCTTCAAAATCTTGCTTGGAAGACCCTGGCTACATCAACATGCAGTTATCCCTTCATCATACCATCAATGTCTCAAATATTGTTTCGATGGTCATGTTGGGACATTGTATGGTGATAAGGCCCCATTCAAGACATGTGAGTCTTAATACATTGAGGTGGAATTCTATCACATGAAGGGAAGGGAGAAATCCACAACAAAAGAGATTACCAAAGTTAATGCTCTATATGGTTTGGAGAAAATCTAGTAAATCCATTTACACATGTGAGTACAGATTATGTGTTTCCTATCAGTCAAATTAACAAGATATACTCAAATAAAAATACTCTTATGGAAAGATCCATAATGTCAATTTCGACAATCGAGCCAAACAACATGGGATAAATTGGTAATCAACCAAACAGTGATAGAAGCACAAATGGTGACGTCTTCATTTCATCTGCTAAAATCCAACAAGTCTGTGCTTCTCCAATTATGATAGAAGAATTTATAGCAACATTAGAGGTGAACAATGATGTCGATTCTCAATCCATCATCTCCTCTTTATTACCCAAAGAAGACCCTTTATCATCAATCGGGTCGGAAATGGAAGATTTTTCTTCAAGATATGAAAATTTTGACATCTCTTCTGATCACAAAAATTCAATTTTATCATCTAATATGCAAGTAGAAACGGAAGAACTAACACATGATGAGGAAGAAGAGGAGGATTTCAAAGATTCTCCTCCAGCATTTGAAGAGGGTATCTCTACCACTGTGGATGAACTCAGAGAAATAAATCTGGGTACAAAAGAAGATCCACGCCCCACTATAATCTGTGCGGCCATGACTCTTGAAGAGAAAGAGATGTATATTTCTTTTCTAAAACAAAATAGAGATATATTTTCCTGGAACTATACAGAAATTCCCGGGCTTGATCCTGATGTTACTACTCATCATTTGGGTTTACTAGAAGAACATCGAGGATTTAAGAAAGCCGCGAGAAGAACACACCCAACTTATGCTACCAAAATTTAAGTTGAAGTGGATAAGCTTATCAAAGATAACTTCATAAGAGAAGTTCAATATCCCAAGTGGTTGGCTAATATTGTCCCTGTAAATAAGAAGACCAGACAAATTAGAGTTTTCATCGATTTCAGAGATCTTAATCGGCATTGTCCCAAGGATGATTTCCCAATTCCGATTACAGAACTTTTAATTGATGCAACTGCTGGCTATGAAGCACTTTCCTTCATGGATGGATATTCTGGATATAATCAGATCCGAATGGCCCCAGAAGACGAGGAATATATAGCCTTCAGACCCCCTCAGGGTGTGTTTTGCTACTGGGTAATTCCCTTTGGCTTAAGGAATGCAGGTGCAACTTATCAGCGTGCCATGCATCATATCTTCAAACCCTTCTTAGGGATTTTTCTTGAATTCTATGTATATGATTTGGTAGTTAAATCCAAAAAACGTTCTAATAACTTGGCTAATTTGGAATTCATATTCTGTAAGCTTTAACAACATAATTTGAAGATGAACCCCTTAAAATGTTCTATTGGGGTAACCTCATGAAAATTTCTCGGCTTTGTTGTACGCCATCGTGGTATTGAAGTCGATCCTGAGAAGAAAAAGTCCATCCTTGGTATGTCACCTCTTCAAAATATGAAAGAATTAAGAGGACTTCAAGGACACTTAGCCTATATTCGGTGTTTCATCGCCAATTTAGCAGGGAAAAGTTTACCTTTCACCAAATTGATGAAGAAGGGAGTCACTTACCAGTGGACTAAAGAATGTCAAGAAGAATTCGAAATTCTCAAGAAATACCTCTTGAGCCCACCGGTACTCATGCCATCTATTGAAGGAAGACCACTTATCCTCTACGTGACAGCTCTAGAGCGATCTTTGGGTGACTTTCTTGCTCAAAAGAATGATGGTGGGAATGAAAACTTCCTCTACATTCTCAGTCGAACTATGCTTGAAGTAGAACACCGGTATTCAAGTATTGAGAAGTGATGCCTGGCATTAATCTTTGCAGTTCAGAAGTTGAGACACTACCTGCAACATCACAAGGTCCAATTGGTCTCTCGCAATAACCTACTCAAATTCATCCTTAGTCGTCCATTGCTTACAGGACGTCTGGTAAGGAGGGAAGTTATTTTGCAGCAATTCGACATTCAGTATGTGTCTCAAAAGGTGATAAATGGCCAGGCTCTGGCTGATTTCCTGGCTGAACACCCTTCACTGGAAGAAACATCTTCCGATATGTAACTCCCTGATGAGGAAGTCTTCTCTATTCAAGAAAGTCCTTAGGCATGGGGAATGTATTTTGATGGTGCTTCCAGAAGTCCAACAGGGAGGAAAATGGAAAATCCTAAATTCAACAAAGTTGGCTTAGGAATTGTGCTCATTTCTCCAGAAAAGGCAGTGTTAACTTATTCCTTCTTATTGTGGGAAGGTGGAACCAATAATGAAGCAGAATACCAAGCTCTCATCGTAGGATTGGAATTATCACTTTAAGCACAACTGAATCACTTAAAGGTGAAAGGTGATTTAGACCTGGTAATCAAAAAAGTCAATGGGGATTATGCCATTAGAAAAGAAGAACTAGTCCCTTTGTATGATTACGTCAGAGAGTTAATGGAGGAATTCCCTTTAGAACTGACATTTTCTTATGTCCCAAGATCACAAAATGCTCAAGATGATGCACTGTATAATATAGCCACATCTCTGGCAGATCCAAATCGGGACGGGACAACCATCAGTATTCCCCACCATCGTGCAATTTCACCATATGTTCGAATCAGAACAGAGAAAATTAATGAAATTTGTCCCATTCCTGAACCGTATGGTCATACTACCGGACGTATGTCACCTATCAGGGAATACCTTCAAAATGGAACACTTCCACCTGATATAGCTGATAAAGAACAAATCTGGCGACGTGTAGTCAATTTTACTCTTTATGATAGCCCATATCACCTAGAGAAAATTCTCTACAAATTTGGTTTTGATGGAGTTCTCTTTAGATGCATTGATGGTGAAGAGACAATGGTTGTCATGAAAGAAGTGCATGCATGAGTCTGTGGTGCCCACCAGTCTGGACATAGACTATCTGATCGGATTCGAAGGCTTGGATACTTTTGGCCTTCAATGATTAAAGATTGTGTCAATTTCACAAAGAAGTGTCATTCATTCCAAGTACATGTCAAATTCATTCATCAACCTCCAGAGGTACTTCATATAGCTAAATACTTAGTTCCATTTCCCACATGGGGAATGGATGTGGTTGGACCTTACCCTTCGGCTACGGCCATGCAGTTTAAGTACATTCTTACTACTACTGACTTCTTTTCCAAATGGGCAGAGGCAATACCTCTCAAAGAAGTCAGTTCAAAATGCATTGTTAGCTTCATCAAGTCTAACATCATTACTAGATTTGGTTTCCCTCATACCATATTGATGGACAATGGCACCAACTTCTGTTCATCCAAGGTGAAGAAGTTGTATCTAAAATACAACATCAAATCCAACAATTCATCTTGGTATCATGCAGTGGCCAATGGCCAGATAGAAGCCGTCAACAAGTCTCTTTCAGATATACTGCAAAAGATGGTGGATAAAGATAAGAAGTCAAGTCCTGATAAACTCTTTCATTCTTTATGGGCTTATCGTACTACCACCCACACTGTAGCTTGTTCAACTCCATATTCCTTGGTATATAGAACGGAAGTCGTCTTTCCCATTGATGTTCAATTGCCTTCACTTAGAGTAGCCGTTTGTGATCAATCATCTATAGATGAACAATCTCAAAAGCGATTGAATGAATTGGAATGGTTAGATGAGAAAATATTGTGCACTTTGCACCACTTGGAAGTCTATCAGAATCGAATAGCACGAGCTTTTAACAAAAAAGATCGTCTTCGTTCATTCAATCAGGGAGAATTGGTATTAGTTCTCAGAACTCCAATGATACCAGGAAAGAAACCTCCCAAGATTGATCCAAAATTGGAAGGACCTTATTCAATACATAGGGTCTACTTCAATGGAGCTTATTAATTAATCTTGATGGATGGATAACTCATCACTACTCCAACCAATGCCAGATTTTTGAAGAAGTATTTTGTATAAACACAAAACCTTCATTGTCCTTCCTATATGACATTAAACTATGCAGAAATGGTCCATACAAATGACCTTAAACTATTTGCACATATGTCCAACATGAAGTTAAACTCTGTCACCTTCATTGTCCATGATATATGACATTAATCTATACAGAAATGGTCCATACATATGACCTTAAACTATTTGCACATACGTCCAACATGACGTTAAACTGTGTCACCTTAATTGTCCTTGCTATATGACGTTAAACTATATAGAAACGGTCCATACATATGACCTTAAAATATTTTTATTACTTTCATACCACATGACGTTAAACTACGAAAAAGTTCCATAAATGGTCCAGTATGACCTTAAACTGCAACTAGGTCCGATATGACCTTAAACTGCATCATCAACGGTCCATGAATATGACCCTAAACTATTTGCAAGCCCCTTACGTCCAGCAAGACTTTAAACTATGAAGTCCTAACTACATGACGCTAAACTATATAAAATTCCCTTACGTCCGAAGAGATGTTAAACTAAATAATCATCAAAGGTCATGTATGACCTTAAACTACACCACCGTCCAGCATGACATTAAACTGCACCATCCACGGTCCATGCATATGACCTTAAACTATTCCCAATTTCTTCCAACATGACGCTAAACTGTATCATCCCTTTTTCATCCAACATGACGTTAAACTGTGGAAAAAGTCCCCAATGCATCCAACATGACGTTAAATGGTTTACTCTTTTGTCCTCACTGCATGATATTAAACTGCACAGTCCCCCTTTCTTCCAACGTGACATTAAACTATATTGTCCCCATCTTCTTAACTACATAACGCTAAACTATATAGAATGTCCTTGATATTTCCTACATGACATTATAATGTACTTTTTCCCTGCTACATGACATTAAACTGTGCATCACCAATAGTCCTAACTGCAAGACTTTAAACTGCATAGTCCTTTTATATGTCCTACATGACATTAAACTATGCATCGTTAAGGTTGTTGTTACCTCTTGTTTCTCACACCGAGTATGACTCACGTGATCTTAGAGCAAACCTCAACCATAACACTCTCTCTGGGATACTAACCATGTGTAAGACCCAACGACATCATTTTTTTAGGTCTTTGTCCCCAAGAACAACTTGATCATTAATTCATTCTTTAATTGAACTACACAGACTTTGATCCTTGCCTTCCATGCTGGGTACGTTGGAAACCTCCCAAGGATCAATCCCAAAATCAATCTCTTCACATCGGTTCACCTCCATCTCATACGATTTTGATTCGTGAAACCGCCCCTAGAATCAATATATTTACATTGGTTCACTTTCATCCTTGCTATATGAAGTTAAACTATACAACACTTTTGTCCAGTATGACAATAAACTACAATATTCTTTGATACACTCACCTAATAGGGAATGATTATTTACATTGAGTTTCCAATCATGTTTCATTTCAAAGACTACGTGCATACATGGCAATTCCCAAACCTTTTATCTTGGGTTAGACCATCATTGTACTAAAGTCCCCTTTCACCCTTCACATGTACGAACCAAATTTGTACAAAGGGTATTTCTAGAACTACATGGGCTTGATTCCCATCTTTATGGGATATGTAGGAATGCTCGAGTGTCCCTCGAATCCAGACCCAAGTCTTTGGTCCTAACCCTAAATTCCACTTTCAGTCCCTTGGCTGAAAAGTCCACATGAAAACACACACTGTGTATTTCTTACAATGGTCCAAGCTCTATGACCCTAAACTAAGATCTCTATTCCTTTTGTCCCGCACGATGTTAAACTGTAGTTTAAGAACTACGTATGGCTTGATTCCTATCCTTATGGGATATGTAGTAAAGTCCAATATTTTAATTCAGGACCCAGCCACAACATGATTATGTTTAGCATTGATCTGTGTATCTTTGTATACATTGGACAATACCCATATTTATGTGTCATAGTCCTAACCTTAAATATTTTCAGATCTTCATAACCCTTTTCTTGACTTCTAGTTGCAAAAATGTCAATCTTCTGGGAATTCTTTTTCCTGACTATGCAGCACATTCCCATAGGCGGCCTTTGCATAAACAGTCTACATAATAGACTTGTTATCCAAAAGATACTATTATATTACTATGCAGCCAATGCCCTTAGGTGGCCCTGCAAAATTTAACCCCCTAACGGGTTTGTCGGATAGTGGTAACTTCATTCTTTGGAATAATTCCTCGTTTTTCCTTATTTGTCTTAAATGACAGTATGTAAAGATCTGCAAAAACAGCCATCCTTAACATATTTTTCCCATATCCTTTTTCATGATCTGAAAGTATTCAATTATATGGTTTATATTCTCCTTCCCTACATTTGGGTCAGACCTTCATAGGAGTAATATCCATCCAGTTCTTCGATAATCTTGTTTGGAAATATCTTTTCCATATTTCAAGTACCTCTTTCCATACTGCAAACTCTATACTTTGAAAATTCGAATCTGCATAAACATTCACTGGATTTTGGCACTAGGAAAGTAAATTTCTGAGAGTTCTTTTGCCTAACTATGCAGCACGTGCCCATAGGCGGCCCTGCATAAATAGTCTACATAACAGACTTGTTAGCCAAAAGATACTATTTATTTGACTATACAGCCAATGCCCTTAGGTGGCCCTGCATAATTCAACCCCCTAACGGGTTTGTTAAATAATGGTACCTTCAATCTTGGGAACTAAATCTTCTAATGCCTTTTAGCTCTTTTTCATATCATTCCTCAGATCCAAATATTCTTAAGTCATAGTTTACATTTTTTCCCCCATACTTGAGTATGGTAATATGTTTTCAGATAAATTGTCAAGGAATTGAGTCAATTTCAATCCATTTCGGTCAAAGCTATTTTGACCTTAAACATTAGCCTTTTTATGTCCAACATGCATGACTTTAAACTTCCATATTTCTTGTTCCTTCTCGATTTCCTCAGAGTCAAATCCTCATTTATTTTGGATCCAACACTGAGGGGAGACTTTTGTTTACACTCCTTTCGTCACAAAGTCTAAAGATTGGAAAAGGGGAATATATTAGCTCAAAGTGATTCAACCTTTGTACAAATATCAAAAATTGACAAAGGAAGGAAGAATAAGAACATTGTGCAAGGGTCGGGAAAGTTCTACAATGGTCGCGCAAGTACACTTGCATGCCGCAATGGTCACGCAAGTACACTTGAACGCTGAAGTTGGTCGTGCAAGTCACTGGACCACCCTAGGTGATAACCGCCCGCGGTCTTCTCCAGCCTATAAATACCCCTGGTAGGCCCCCCATTCTAAAAAGGAATTTTTCTAGAAACTCATATTTGAGCTCCAGGCGCCCTAGTCTCTTCTCAAAGCTTTCAAAACACTTATAAGGTAATTTCTTACCTAGAACGGCAGATCTAAGGAGAGGGAGGAAGGCCTAATTGTTGAAACTCATCAACACCTGCGCACCTGAGTGGCCAACCCTTAAGGTAAAATTCCACACTTGTGCGCCGCCTTACTCCTTCAATAAAACTTTTGCGCCCCTCTTATGAAAGAACCTCAAGAGGATTCTAAAGGCTTTAACCAAGATTCTCTCAAGTATTAACCTGCTGGTTAATCGTCGTGCAAGTACCCATGTGTCACCCAGGTATACCTGCGCGACCGGGACTTGCGCGCCGACGCAGTACTTGCGCGCCTGCCAAGACTTGCGCACCTCTTCCTCCATGGGTGCCCTTATTTCCTATTTCACCCCTCTTATTTCATTCCACCGCTCCTATTCAAGATTCAGTCTTCAAGACACTCTTCAAAGCCATTTATGCCATGATTTATTGATTTGACATCCTTATCTGAAAGTAATTCTGTGGAATAACACTCAAAATCTAGTGATTTACACATCTTTATGTCACTAAAGATTGATATTTCATTCATTCAACCTAATCCTTTATGATGAGAGAACTCATTAACCTGGAATCCTCCTTAGGAGTAAGCCCCAGTCTCCTAATTTCTGCCTCCTTTTCAGGAGTAACCCCCCAAGTTAGAGTATTCAAGATTTCATTCATTCAACCTCATCCTTTACGATGAGAGAACTCATTAACCTGGGAATCCTCCTTACAAGTAAGCCCCAGTCCCCTAATTTGGGCCTCCATTTCAGGAGTAAGCCCTAGTCCCTTAATTTTTCAAGTCTTCTAATATGGCCATCCTTTTCAGGTGTAAGCCCCAGTCTTAATTTCTCTTAACCAGTCCTAATTTACCTTTGATCTGGGATTGCTTTCAGGAGTAAAACCCAATCATAAGTCCTATATTAATTTTGGCTTCCTTTTTAGGAGTAAGCCCCAAGTTAGAGTATTCAAATCTCCATGAAGCATATATACCTGTATGGACCCTGTTTCTGGATTTCTTCCCTGAAGTAAATCCTGATATTCATTTATCTGGGCAGTCATACATAAATAATCCCCACATTATTTCTTATGATTGCATCTTTCATGGAAAAATTGACTGATTTTTACCAATACCTCTTGTTTCTCCCATCGAGCATGACTCACGTGAGCTTAGAGTGTAAAAGTAATTATGACATCCTTCTTTGAGCCATCAATCACAAACATCATACTCCCTTACTTGAACTATGTGGGTTCTGATTCCTTTTATAAACAAAGGATAAGTAGGTAGCCCATCTGCGGGTTCGATACCAACTCTGAAATAATTCATGTCCTTCTGAATGATAATAAACTTCAAGTGCCCCGCTGAGTGCCTTTAAAACCAGTATGGTCATCATAAGGACCAAGAGACTTTTACGTATCAAAGGATACCATTGACTAAGAATCTATAACAAATAAAGATGATTCTTTATTAGTGAAGAACCTCGAATACATATAAAAGATTCTCTAAATTTCCTACATATCGATCATTGATTGTCAGATCTAAAGGAAAACTCATTTTATACTTGGTAATGTAATAAGGATTCACGAACATAACTTAAATCTATAAATATAGTCCCGGAGTAGACAATAATTCCCCTCAAAAAGGTGTGATGAGTCCGACCTCCCATCCTCTCGACCAATGAAAATTCCTAATCCTCATCAGTCCACAAACTAAGGAGCAACTACCTTTGGAAAGTAGGTCCGAATGGATGTGGAATCATTGGATGTTTCCGGTTCTACGAACAAACCTGTTAGAAACCGATCGGAATGTTTGAACCTCCCATCAATGGAGGACATCCCTGAAGTTCGAGGGAAACAAAAATGGTGAACCCAATGTGAAAAGTCCCCATGAAAACACACACTATGTATTTGTTACAATTGTCCAAGCTCTATGACCCTAAACTAAGATCTCAAACCCTTTTGTCCTGCACGACGTTAAACAGTAGTTTAATAACTATGTATGGCTTGATTCCTATCCTTATGGGATACATAGTGAAGTACAACATTTCAATTCAGGACCCAACCACAACATGATTATGGTTAGCATTGATATGTGTATCTTTTTATACATTGGAAAATACCCATCTTTATGTTTCATAATCCTATCCTTAAATGTTTTCAGATCTTCATAACCCTTTTCTTGACTTTTAGTCGCAAAAATGTCAAACTTCTGAGAATTCTTTTGCCTGAATATGTAGCACGTGCCCATAGGCGGCCTGCATAAACAGTCAACATAAAATACTTCTTATACAAAAGATACTATTATCTGACTATGCATCCAATGCCCTTAGGTGGCCCTACATAATTCAACCCACTAACGGGTTTTTTGGATAGTGGTAACTTCATTCTTGGAAAGAATTCTTCTTTTGTCTTTATTTTTCTTAAATGACAGTATGTAAAGATCCGCAAAAACAGCCATCCTTAACATATTTGTCCTATATCCATTTTCATGATCTGAAAGTATTCAAGTATATGGTTTATATTTTCCTTCCCTACGTTTGGGTCAAACCTTCGTAGGAGTAATATCCATCCAGTTCTTCAATAATCTTGTTTGTAAATATCTTTTCCATATTTAAAGTACCTCTTTCCATAAAGAAAACTCTATACTTTGGAAAATTTGAATCTCCATAAACTTTCACTGGCTTTTGGCACTTGGAAAGTAATTTTCTGAGAGTTCTTTTTCCTGACTATGCAGCACGTGCCCATGGGCGGCCTTGCATAAACATTCTACATAACAGACTTGTTATCCAAAACATACTATTTATTTGACTATGCAGTCAATTCCCTTCGGTGTCCCTACATAATTCAACCCCCTAACGGGTTTGTTAAATAATGGTAACTTCATTCTTGGGAACTACTTCTTCTAATGACTTTTAGCTCTTTTTCATATCATTCCTCAGATCCAAATATTCTTAAGTCATAGTTTACATATTTTCCCTCATACTAGAGTATGGTAATATGTTTTCCGATAAATTGTCAAGGAAGTGATTCAATTTTAATCCATTTCGGTCAAAGCTATTTTGACATTAAACATTATCCTTTTTATGTCCGACACGAATGACTTTAAAATTCAATATTTCTTGTTCCTTCTCGATTTAATCTGAGTCAAAACCTCATTTCTTTTGGATCCAACTCGGTGGGGGGACTTTTGTTGACGCTCCTTTCATCACAGAGTCTAAATATTGGAAAAGGGGAATATCTTCGCTCAAAGTGATTCAACCAATGGAAAAATATCAAAAATTGACAAAGGAAGTAGAATAACATTGTGCAAGGGTCGGGAAAGTTCTACAATGGTCACACAAGTACACTTGCGTGCCGCAATGGTCGTGCAAGTACACTTGTGCGCTGAAGTTGGTCGCGCAAGTCACTTGCACGCCCTAGGTGATAACCACCCACGGTTCTCTCCAGCCTATAAATACCCCTGGTGGGCCCCCATTCTAAAAAGTAATTTTTGAAGAAACTCATATTTGAGCTCCTGGCGCCCTAGTCTCTTCTCAAAGCTTTCGAAACACTTCTAAGGTAATTTCTTACCTAGCCCGGAAGATCTAAAGAGGGGGAGGATGGTCTAAGTGTTGAAACTCATCAACACTTGCGCGCCTGAGTGGCCAGCCCTTAAGGGAAAAGGCCACACTTGTGCTCCCCTCTTCTGGAAGAACCTCAATAGGATTATAAAGGCTTTAACCAAGAGTCTCTAAAGTATTACCCTGCTGGTTAACTGTCACACAAGTACCCATGTGTCATGCAGGTATACATGCGCGACCGGGACTTGCGCGCCCACGTAGTACTTGCGCGCCTGCCAAGACATGCACGACTCTGCCTCCATGGGTCCCCTATCTGCCCATTTCACCCCTCTTATTTCATTCCACCTCTCCTATTCAAGATTCAGTTTTTAAGACACTCTTCAAATCCATTTATGGCATGATTTCTTGATTTGACATCCTTATCTGAAAGGAATTCTATGGAATAACTCTCAAAATCTAGTTATTTACACATCTTTATGTCACTAAAGATTGAGATTTCATTCATTAAACCTCATCCTTTATGATGAGATAACTCATTAACCTGGGCATCCTTATTAGGAGTAAGCCCCAATCTCCAAATTTGGGCCTCCTTTTCAGGAGTATGCCCCAAGTAAGAATATTCAAGATTTCATTCATTCAACCTCATCCTTTACGATGAGAGAACTCATTACCCTGGGCATCCTCATTACGAGTAAGCCCCAGTCCCCTAATATGGGCCTCTTTTTCTGGAGTAAGACCTAGTCCCTTAAATTTTCAAGTCTCTTAACCTGGGACTCCTTTTCAAGACTAAGCCCCAGTCTTAATTTCTCTTAACCATTCATAATTTACCTTTGATCTGGGATTCCTTTTCAAGAGTAAAACTCAATCATAAGTCCTCTCATAATTTGGGCCTCCGTTTTAGGAGTATGCCCCAAGTTAGATTATTCTAATCTCCATGAATCACATATACCATTATGGACCCTGTTCATGGATTTCTTCCTTGAATTAAATCCTAATATTCATTTATTTGGGCAGTCATACATACATAAGTCCTAATTATTTCTTATGATTGCATCTTTCATGGAACAATTGTCTGATTTTTACCAATACCTCTTGTTTCTCACACCGATCATGACTCACGTGGGCTTAGAGTGTAAAAGTAATTATGACATCCTTCTTTGATCCATCAATCACAAACATCATACTCCCTTACTCGAACTATGTGGGTTCTGATTCCATTTATAAACAAAGGATACGTAGGTACACCATCTGCAGGTTCGATACCAACTCTGAAATAATTCATGTCCTTCTGAATGACAATAAACTTCAAGTGCCCCACTGAGTGGCTTTAAAACCGGTATGGTCATCATAAGGACCAAAAGACTTTTACATATCAAAGGATACCATTGACTAAGAATCTATAACAAATAATGATGATTCTTTATCAATGAAAAACCTCAAATACATATAAAAGATTCTCTAAATTTCTTACATATCGATCATTGATTGTTAGATCTAAAAGAAAACTCATTTTATACTTGTTAATGTAATAAGGATTCAAGAACATAACTTAAATCTATAAAGAGAGTCTCGTAGTAGACAATAATTCCCCTCAAAAAGGTGTGATGAGTCCAACCTCACATCCTCTCGACCAATGAAAATTCCTAAGCCTCATCAGTCCACAAACTAATGAGCACCTACCTTTGGAAAGTAGGTCTGAATGGATGTGGAATCATTGGATGTTTCCAGTTCTATGAACAAACCCGTTAGAAACCAATCAGAATGTTTGAACCTCCCATCAAAGGAGGTCATCCCCGAAGTCCGAGGGAAACATCTACATTTCTAGAATCTGCCTTTTTAAATAATTTATCATACTTTTAGGATATTTCTCGTTCTAATTTGGTCCCACTTTATTATGTATTAATTTCATTGTTCTTATATGTATCTATTCCATGATTTGATTTCTATTCATTGGTACTATGTTCCTATTCCATGATTCTTAATTCTTAGTCATGTATTATTATTTTCACATATGTTAACATGATAATTTCATCTAATATTTCCCCATTTCACCTGATTTACCTCATTCATAACATCTTATAGTTATGAGTAGTTTATTTATTACCTTTACTAAGAATTTGAGCTCACCCCTCCTTATGTTCCCTTTCAAATGTTTTGGTGGGTCATTTTATCATATAAGATGTCTAAAAGATAATCTATAGGAGAATGGTTATAGATAAATATTAATATGTGTTTCAAAATAATATGTTTATATAGATAGTATCCAAGGAACTAAATATTTTAGTCCTTATATTGTGTGATATATTGGGGTATTTATTAATTAAACCAAGAAGGAAAATATCATATTTTTTTTGTGACTATCTAGGTTCACAATAGCTATTATAGAAATAAATAATTTGTTATATTAGAGGTTTGTTTAGAGTTAATTTTTAATAAATCTATGAATAAGTCTCTATATTAGATAATTTCCTATTTTTTTGGTAATGAATTAATTACATGTTTATCTAGAAATAAACCCCTCTCTTGATACTATAATGTGGATGTATCTATGGAATAGAGGATCTTAGTGTTAGTCAACCCAAAAAGGTTTGGTGTAAAATTTATTGAGTTGTGAACCTAATCCACGATGAGGGGAACTAATATTAAAAACCTATCTACGTACTCTTATGAGATATTCCAAGGTTAATTCACATTTTCTTTATAACCCATTATAAAACAGTTTAATACATGAAAACCATAGACAACCTCTTTTTAGAATAAGGTTTCATTGATCAAAAATTAGTGGTTAATTTTTAAAAACCCTATAAATTATTCCCATTATTATAAAATTTTTCTAGTGTGATTATTATTTATCCTACTATGGTATTTTTCTTTTTCTTTATGAATAGAACATAATGAAACATGTTAAAAGTGAATGTGTACAATAATGAAATGATTTTTCTCTAATGAAATTGAATGAATTTCTTATTGGAAAGCATGACAATAAGATTATTCTTAATCATCTATAATGATATAAGTTTATTAATAAAAAAAATAGATATTTAAAAAACTAATTAAAATGAAAATTGACATTAATGAAATTTCATCTCATAAATATTCGGAAGAATTAAATTTTAAATTTATTCATTTCATGAATTTGGGATGAATCACATAGGATAAATCCTTAGTTGAAGGGAATGTTTTTATCTGTGTGGGAATGAAAGATAATGATCAATCATTTTTTGAGGAATTAGATGTGTAATATGTTTGTGTCGTTGGAATGCTTGAGTCAATTCCCTGATCAAATGGATAATTCCAAGACCAATAAAGGTTCTAGCTATGTCAATCCCAAATTTGGATCATGATGGACAATAATAACATATCCTCCATGCTATATTAGGGGATTTAATATTTGAGTTTTTAAGATTGTCCCGTGTGAAAATATTATTACCTCTCAATTGGCTTACTTTTATGTGATTTCAATAATTAATAGAACTCTATATATGGATCCCATATACATTTTTAGAATTGGTATGTCATATTTGATATATTAAAAAAACTATTATTTTTTATTGTTATGAGGATAAATATGATATTCTAATGGAAGTTAAATCCATTCATGGATCTTGATTCCTGATCAATGTGGGTATTTATCTCATATGGTTAAGGAGATACTAACCATCAACGATCTTCATATTCAATGGGATTTGGTTTATGTTTTATTAAAAGAGTTTCCTAGTCTTTCTATGAATCATGAAGTTGTGTTTTCTATAGAACTCATAACCGGTGATATAACTATTTTCAATAATCTTTATCAATTACCCCTGGTTTAGGTAGATGAATTAATAAAGATACTGGATAATATATATATATAAGGTCTTAGAATTCTTGAGTTTATATCTATGGAATTATGTAGTGCTTCTTGTTATGAATAGTTATTGGTCAATTCACCTATGTATTGACAATGGTGGACTTAAATGAAAATAACAAAGAGTAACTATCATATGTATCATAATGCCGATCATTTTAATCAACTATGAGGAGGTTAATATCTATCAATGATTAATATTAGATAAGAATATCATTAATTGAGGGAAATGATAAATTTTTTGAAAAATCCAGAATTCTTCATAAGTTTTTGAAAATGTGAATTTATAGTGATTCCTTTACAGATTATAAATTATCCATCCATCTATATGAATTTTGAAAATTTAATATTTAGTGATAAAATTGGAAAATTTATGGTAGTCTACATTGATTAAATTCTCATATATTTTAAGGAAATGGATTCACATGATGGGTATTTGGGATTTGTGTTATGTACCTTATTAGAGGAGACATTATACACCATGAATAGTACTTGTGAATTTTTCCTTTAGAGGGTATCCTTCTATGGTCATGATATCCCCAATGAGTGTATATATATGGATGCATCAATGAAAAATAAATTGTTACCACTATTTGTAAACCCCTCCCTAGAGATGATAAATACCAAAAATTACAATATAATGGTATGAGAACTGGAAAATATAAAATAGGATCCCTACTATATAAATCCACTATTAAATAATTTTTTTTAAATGACTAAACAAGGGTGTTTGTTGATACATAAATTATTAAATAAAAAATTTATCCTTCCTTAGTTCTTTCAAGAGAAAAACATGGTTTGTTTTTTCCTTCATAACTCAAGAGCACTTACTAATGATCTCTATATTATTTTTACCCCTACTCCAATCCTATTTAGTTTATCTTTTTAAAAATTTCAACATTAACTACTATATTTGTTTTTCAAATGGTCTCTCTATACTCCATCAATTCAAAGAACAAATAAGTTATAACTAGGAGGGATAAAAAATTAACACCAAAGGATAATTATTAAAATATAGTTATATTGAATTTTCTACCTCAAAATATCCGACCCTTTGGAATGAATACATTAGATTTCACCTCAACCAAATTCACTCTTCATTCAATCTATTATTATTATTTTTAGGTTCACTAATATTTCATAAACTATTTTCTTAATATAATATGTCATTTTTAATATCATGTAAGTAGAATTTGATTAACCAATAAATATCCCATCATAGAATCTATATTGGCTTACAATTTTAGTCCCACTCAACATGCACCAGATTGAATATTGATTTTATAATCAACTATCTATTTTCAGATTGAATACTTGAAGGTGAATAGTTTTCACCACCACATCCATGTTTTACTATATGGATATTAATGTAATTTCTTAGTGAACTAAATAATATCTACATTACCAAACCATCATGATTTTATTCTATAATTAATCATATCCCTACTACATGTCCCATTTCATTTGAGTAAATTTATCTTCTCCTAACCCCAAAAATAACACATAAAAATGCTCAAAAAAATTAACCCCTTATATGATATCAACTAAATAACCTAAAAAATATATTCCCATGTATAAATAAAATAATATATAATTTAAAATTTTGATTTGAAAAAAATTGATAAGTAACAATATTTTGTACATTATTTATATAGCATAAACATTATATCTATTAAATTAATCTCACAATACAATAAATGAATGATTCTATGTTTTTTAGGACCAACTTTATAAGGAATATATTTTATGATACTTTTGAAAATTTAATTATGATTACACTATTCTATATCCACTTATAGACATACACTAGGTGGTACTCATCATTATAACCCATGGAAGGAGTACATAAGAATGTGGTGAGATCAAATGATCAGTACATGAAAAAATCATCAATCCAAAGTGGAAATAAGATGAGTATATATGAATAGTACCAATAAATAAGAATATAATACCGAATAATTTTAATATAAAAAATTATTGATCAATTTTAATTAATGTGGCTATAATATAAGATATGTATCGAAAGAGAGGGAAATAATGTTCGAATAATCATGATCCATGAGGGAATATTATATATGAAGTAATTAGAATAAATTAATGACATGGAAATTTATTATACCCTATAAACATAAATAATCTTAGAATAATTGAATAATATACAATAAACCTAGGGATATGGAACAAGAATAATCATATGTAAACTTTGTGATTAAACTCATTATTCTCACACATGTTTATAGAAACTCATTATTATAAATCCTAACAATGTGAGAAAACCCATTATCACCATCTATATATGAGGAAAATCGTTATGTAGGAACTAATAAATACAGTAAAACTCATTTTTCCCAGCCATATGTGAAGAAAATAATTATTTCATGCTTGAAAATTACATGAGATATCAACTAAAATCAACCCATTAGTGGGATTTAATGGTCTAAAACTATATCATTTTTATGTCTTTCTTATAGTGATAGAGGTATTTAACGGACCAAATCAATATATTGGATTTATTAGAACCCAAAAAATATCCTTTATTCATTATAACCAAACCTTATCGTAATGATCATCCATATACATGATATCATCACAAAAAATAAATATAATATGATAACATTTTGAAACCATGCAATTCAAATTGGTTTCATATCATTTTCAGAAGTATAAAACAAATTATCATCTATAATATATATGGAATATACCCAAACAATAATAAAAATGAATATTTTATTAAAATATAGTTTTGGGAGATTCATCAAAAACAATTTCAAATGAAATAAATAATTTATAGATAAAAATGAAATTATAGAATATCATAAGATTTTTTTGGAAAAAACATTTAACCATGAAGTAAAATTTAAATCTATTATCGCATTTAAATTTAGTTTTTTTAAAAGTTAATTTAAACAAAATTAAAATAAATAAAATTAAAATTCACTATTTGGAATGAAATCTAAATAATAAAGAAATAAAAGGACATAATTTTTTAAAAAAGGTGAAGTTAAACCATTAGAAAACATTTACGTTTGAATATTAAAAGTTCATAACTAATCCTTGAAATAACATAATGGTTATCCAATGAAATTTCAACTGGATGGTATAAAATTTTATCTTGAATTGATTGAATATATTTTTAATATTTTTAATTATGTTTGTAAATACACAAATTTTAATAATAGTAATGAAACATAAATTTTAAAAGAGGATAAATGATATATTAATTTCACAAGAGATGATACATAATTGGGTTTACAAATATAAAGGATAATTTTTTTTGTAACATAAAATATAGACAATTATGGGAAACCATCATTAAATTAGATGGTAATTGTAATTAGTATTGAGATATTTTTTTTGGGAATAAATTATTTGTGGTAGAAAATGTAGATCAATTTTTTTATTTCTTCCAATGAAAAAAATAATTCACTATGAAAGAAAAATATTATTGTAGAAGAAACCAATTCAAGAATAAATATGAATATAATTAAATATGTTTGTGGACAAGTTTGATTGGTCCTCCAAACCCATGAATTTTATAAATATATGGATAATAAACTTATTTGATAGTAACTGGATGATATAAAATATATAATTTTGTAGAATCAAATATATTTCCCAAGAAAATAATATTTTTACAAATAACCCCTTACCTTGTGTTATCTCTAACTCGAACATGCTCTAACCTCATATATATTAGACATACCTTTGTTAATAACTTATTGAATAACTATATCCATATATGTGTCTATTTACAAACATAATTTATAATTTTTATATAAAATTATATGAGTTAGTTATTATATATTTTTTATTTGAGGTGTGAGTAATCTTGATGGCTTTCAATGGTTTTTTAATTCATCATTATTCACAAAATGTTATGTAATCCATGATTATTTGAGATAAAATAATTATTTTTTTCAACTGTTGACTTATGTTAACATTAATTAGGTGAAATTTATAGATATTTTTAATGAAAAAAAGAAACTTAAATATACTATTTCTTTAATAATTCCACATTTTTAAAAAATATTTCTCACTTAATAATTTTATTTTTTCGGTAGCTTGTGTTGCATGCATCATCGGGTCTAAATGAATAACGATATACTATTAAAATATTAATATTCTTAAATGAATGTTACAAACCATACATTTAATTGGTGTTTATTTATATTAATAACCATATTTTTAAATATTTTTTTTAATATTTTTTTAAAAAATAAACACTTAACTTTTAGGAAAGCCATTTTATTCTTAAAAATATGTTTTCATCACAAAAAAATATTTATGAGATTCTGTGACAAAACAAGTATAAATATTCTTGAAACTATTAGATAATTAGTTTTATTAAATAAATATCATTTTTGAATTCAATATGTAAAACTTATTTAAGAAGGTATTTTTTATAATTTGCTAAAAATTTTGAAATTTTAATCAATAGTGAAAAACAATGATTTATAATAAAATATTTATTTAGTTTTAAAATATTTTCAAAGTATTATTTTAATTTTTATTTGTTTTAAACCATAAATAGTTCCTTTTTATTTTAAATATTATATTTTTGGCCTTTTAAATGGATTTAATACGTGAATTTATTATACAAATATTTTATCATTAAAAAAGAAATTGTTATGAAAAAAGTTTTTTGTTGTGTATTACAGTTTTTATTTTAACTTTAATTATTCTAATTTTTTGTATTTAATTTTTTTAAAATGTATTCCATATTTTTAATTATGAGGTAACAATTTAATACATCGACCCATTTTTCACATTGAATAGTATAATTAGAATTTTTTTCATGTAGTTAAGGGTAAGTCAGGTTATTAAGTGTAAAAATAATATGATACAGATTATAAAATGACCCTAAATCTTGACCCAATTATATTTTATGAGTTTTTTCAACAATAAAAATCCATGAGTCTAATATGTGGAATTTTTTATCCACTTGGTTGTCATTTTTTCCCATATAGTACTTTTTAATGAAAAGTTAATGATGTAAAAATATTATTTTTAATAAGTATTAAATTTTTAATATTTCTTAATCTAAGAGATAAATTTTTCCATAAATATTATTTTAAATATAAAACAATTATCTTAATGAAGGTTATTTATTTTTATTTTTTAGTGATAAAAAAATTACAATAAATTCTTACATAGCGACAACACAGTAAATCTTTAAAAATTTAAAAATCAAATTACTAATATTAGAATTTTAAAATAGTTATATTTTTATATAAATAATATCATCTATTATTGTGTTAGATGATATTTTTATTCTTAGGTTGTGATGAAATACTTTTATCAAACTATACTTATTTTCTTGATGTTTTTAATTTCAGGGTGATGAATAGTATCATGTTTCGTAGTAATGATCTTTCATGGAATTAATATTTTATAAAATTATTTATTAATCATAATAAATAATAAATAATAAAAAGGAGGATAATAAATGGGTAAAAATTTCATCCCCTATAAATCTATAGGTTATTTTTATGCTTTTGGATCTTGAATAGTGTTATTATAGTTGAATATTTTGAGAAATCAAAAAACAACCTATCATCCCCTTATAAATAACACCCCTCACCACCAATTCTCCACACACCATCCATGACTCAAGGAATTACAAATCACTAGAACAAAATCCCTCCCCACTTTTCCCAGGTCCATTCGCTACTTGTCTTACCAAAATATCATTTCTATGTTCCTTAAGTTGTCCTTCAAGGAGGCGATATTCATTTGGTATCATTCTAAAACTAACTTTTCTAATTCCTTTCCATCTTCCACCTTATCCTCGCCTCATTCATCCATTAAATCATAATAATTAAATTATCATTTATATAATGAATTTTACTATTTCTAATCGGTTATATTCTATTAGGACCTATTTCTTATCTCCTTAAATTCAAGGAATGGAAACTATTGGTTAAATTATTGAGGTTATTTGACTATGTGGATAATGAGTTTCCATTTTCTATTACATCATTCACGTCTAGTAATAAACCCATTATTATGGTTAAATATGATTTTAATATGTGTACTATAAATTATTTAATATTTTGTAAGTAATATATTTACATAATATTTAATAAGATGAAACTATTGTGTGATGGTTGGATAAACTCCAAAATAAAGCAATTATTTATAATTTACTGTTTATCAAATTAATTATCCTCATGTCATAAAAAAATGACATATGAGACCATTTAATCATCTAGAATTGTATTAATATTATTTAGTTTAACATTTTCAATATTATTCCCATTTTATAGAACTTTTATAATTATATATAAATGAAATGACCATGAAACCAACACTGATGGGATAATGAAATTGAACTGCATAACTCTTCAAAATGGACAAAAATGAACTTACATAAATATGATGTGTCAAATATAAGTAGAATATTAATCTAGAAATAAATGAATCTAATTTTATTATCTTGGACATTAAGTGCATGTGAATAAAGCATTCAGACATATGTTAACGGATCTATCCGAACATGCATATTCCCTTTAAGTTACACATTCCCTCTCTATAAATCAATTTATATATTCATTATTCTTACATAATTTGTCTTTATTAGTTATATATTTATCATAATGGTTTATGTATCCCTATTCATCTTTTAATGATGGGGAATTACATGTATCCAAAGGTTCCCTTTCCAATTCCTCTCATTAATAAAACCTGATTTAAGGGAACTTATATTCTTCTTAACGATTATAATGTACTTTACATAAATTATTTAAAGAATAAAATGTTGTTATAAAATAACTCAATTTATCATGAACAAGTGATTTATTATATTTTCAATTCTCTAGAAATAACTATTATTTATTATATTTAAATACTTTTTATTCAAATTCATCAAAATATTCTTATGTGGAACATTTATGAAATTACAAATCCAATATATTTATAGTTTTCATTTTAGTTGGAAATAATTATGATATATTATTTTTTTTAATTATTAATGACCAATAATAATTTTAATCCATTATTTCATGGATACCATTTTTATACACCCTATTGTTATACATTAGTACATGACTACGATACCCATTTATTTCCATATAAAACCCTTATGTTCATTCCTTATGTTTGATTATTTATATGGATCAAATATGAATGAAAATGTTATGTCTGGTGAGACTAGATAGTGATCGAATTCATTAGGTAATATTTTGGTCCCATGAAACGTTATGTATGGGATTATGAAAGTAAGAGTAATCCATTATTTGACTCAGTACCCCATGTGATATAGTTTTGACAGTTAACCATGACTCATTTTTAGGTATTTTTATATTTTGGTTCGACATAAGTATTTTTTTTATCATCATATGATTATATGTTTTTATTTGTTATGATTTTATATTCTAATTCATTATCCATGCCTTTTTTATAATTGTATCCCTTATAACTCTTGTGATATTCTTTATTGCCATTCTTATTTCCTTTTGGGTATTTTTAGATCAACCCTTTTTCCATTGTATTACCCAGGTTTTCCTTTGCAGTTATAAGATCTAAAATGGATTTAAAAGATCATTATAGAGATTAATAAAAAATAATTTATTCAAGTTTCATGTTTTTCGATTATCTACCTATTCCCTCAAAGATATTAGACTTTCTGTTCATTGGTATTAATATATGGATAAGTATTCCTAAAATCATGTAATATTAAGTGGAAATTTTGTGGATCAATATAGTTGGTATCATAGACTACTCTAGTTATATATTTGGATGAGGGGTAGAAAACTTTAGTAAGAAACTAAGGGATAATTCTATCACCATAGATAACTTAGATTTAATCTTAGAGAATAAAAAGTTAGGATATACATTTCCATTTTATGTAATTCATTATTTTCTCATTGTTTCATTTTTATAAGTTCATTACCAAGTATTCAATATAATTTTGTTCCTTTTCTGTTTAATTGTTGTAAGTTTATAAACTCAAGACAATGAACAATGTGATACATAATGTGATAATTTCCCTAATTAGTTTCCAAATCTAATGGTAAATTAATCTTAGAACATCATGATAATACATGATCAACTGGATCATGTTATGAATAATAAAATGAATTATGTGGAATTCCCTTATTCTCCTAATAAAATCATGTTGTGGCCAAATAAATTATGTGAAAAAGTCCTCCCCTCATTATTGTATCTTATGATCAACTCATAATGTAATAATTTAATAACACTACTCAGATGATATTCTCTTTCCACTAATGCACATAAGAACATAAATTCATGATGGTAGTCAATCCATTCGATGGGGAAGAAGATATGTGGTGGACAATGATTAGGGACATGAAGTTTAAAGAGTAATGGATACCATGGATTGGAAAGGATTTATGAGTATATTTTTCAATAAATATTTTCCCCGAACTGTCAATATTAATATAGGTAGGGAGTTCCTTCGATTAAAGAATAACATACCTCTAGTTTTTTAGATAATATGAGGAAAACCTCACATGGCTTCCATAATACATCTTATGATTATTCATGAACACAAAATTTCATATAGATAGATTCTTTAGTGGATTAATGTTGAGTCCTAGAAAAACATTGTGAATTAAAGACTTCAAATTATACAAGGAGATTGTATAATTTTCTCTTATGTTTGAGATGGAAATTGGAGATTCTCAGTCCTATTATAAGATCATAGAAAAAAAAGATCTGTGTGGAGTTTGATATGGGAGGATCAATAGAGAAATACCATCAATTAAAAAAAACCAACATCCCACATGTCCGCAGTGTGCGAAGAGGCATCATGGGAACAATCTAAAGTGAATTGAAATATTATTCAGATGTTAAAGAGAGGGACATCATACTAAAAATTATTGAAGTTATTTTAAGAATCGTACTAATTTAGAAGAATAAAGGACATTTTAGATCAATACTCAAACTAGAGTTCACTGTTTCAATTATAATCAACATGGGAATTATGAGAGCTAATTCACTAAGGTAAGGTTTGTTGAAGATAATCAATAAAAACAGTATTCAGGGAAACATGGAATTTCATATGTTTTCACTACTATTGACGTGGATCCTGAGAATTATGTGGATATAGATAGGCTATTTATTCATTTAAGAATATAGAAAAAACAATTTGATTCTAGTTCAAGACATTCATTTATATCTTGCAATTTTAGTATAACCATTCAAACACCACCTCAAAATATGGATGTTAAGATATCTGTGACAATAGAAAATTGATAAGTTATTTCATCTAAAGAATATAAATCATCCCTGATCAATGTTTGTGCACTCAACCTCCAAAAAAGTCTCTTCATACATACATCTATAGATTTTTAAGCAATATTGAGCAAGGATTGAAAATCATTATATAAATACAACATTAATTGTCAGCATGGGGATATCACTCATCACATCCTATGGAATCCTACAATTATGTATAAGAGTACAGAGGTGGATGAATTTTATTAAGAAATATAAAATCATGTGTGGATATTAATTTTTATTAGAAATCATGTCCATCATAAATGATTAAGACAAAGGAGAGGATCATTAATGAAGTAATTCCCATTTCGAGGGAATAAACTAATGTATCCCTAGAAAAATTGTTCATTATTACTCTTCTCAAATAGGTTGAGTTCCCAATTGACCATATAACTAGATCTATGACCAAATAATAGACTCTATAGGATGGCCACCATTGAGTTGGAAAAATTAGTGAAACAGTTACCCGAAAATATAGATAGAGGTTTAATATTCCCATGATCTTCAACATGGGGTGACTCAGACCACTTCATCTAGAAGAATGATGGATCTGTGAAAATATGTATTGATTATAATGATACAACACTGTCATAATAAAAAATAGGTATCCCCAAAAAAATGATAGATTACTTGTTCAATAAACTATGTTGGACCAAGTATTTCTCTAAGGTGGACCATCAGTCGAAATAACACAAATTAAAGGTGAATAAGTGAGATATTCCAACGGCTTCCTTTCATATAAATATATAATCTCTATAAGTTCATATTGATTCCGTTAATAATAGCTAATTATCCATAACTTTTAATGTAAATAATAATAGAGTCATTATGTATTACCTTTAATATTTTGAGGTAGTATTTGTTGATGATATTATGATATACTCTAAGAGAAAGAACGATCGTGGGGGGCATTTGAATATTGTGAAAAAGAATTTTCAATGGGAGAAACTATATGAAAATTCTAGTAAATTTATTCTATATTTGGTAGAATTGTTATATATGGGGAATTATATCACTATAAAATTGATATCATTGGACCCTTCTACCACAAAGGCAGTTGAGGAGTGGCATATACCAGCTTATGTAATGGATATCTATAGTCTCCTCCATCAAAAAGGTCATTATAGATGATTTGTGAATATATTATCTAGATTTTAGAGCCCACTAACAAGGATAACTCAGAATACAATAAATTATGTATCAATCAGTGAATGTGATGACTTTATAAAGGAGTTCGAAAAGTTATATATCACACCACCAGTACAAGCACTACATGAAAATTGTGGACTATTTATCGTATATAACGATACTTCAAAAAAAGGATTTGGATGTGTATTAATGAAAAATGATAAATTAATTACCAAAGCATCAATGTATAATAATTTTATTTAGAAACAATATCCCACACATTCTCTACAGTTATACTTTGTGATTTTCATGTTGAAAATATGGTAGTATTATCTCTAGGGGAGAAGTGGGATATATATACTAGTCCTAATGGACTAAAATATTGTCACGACCTATCCCACGGGGCCCGAATAGTTACTACCCCAAGCCCTCCTTCCATATTCCAGGGGCTGGCGACTAGCACCAAAGGCATAATTCCCTAAAATCTGGGAAGGCATTGCCTTTATCAAATGTAAACAAACACAACCAGAGTACAAGCGGGAGAAACCACTAAGTTAAGGAGTATAAATAGCATGTTGAAAGTAAAATGGGGCCGAAAATACAAGACCATCAGAAAAGTACAACTACAACTGAAAGAAAGTACAACTTAAAAGAAAACAGCTGATGGTGAAACAACTCCTGGATCGTCCTCTGGGTTCCTACATGAAGGGTAGGTACAGATGTCCTCCTCAGCACTCCGCATCTATCGGTCCACTCCGTGTGAAGTCATGCCATGTTTACACCTCCGAGTACCGTCCAGTCCTCATACACTCTACCTCGGTCAGTTCTGTCCGTCATCTGCATCCAACACAACGAGATGCGGGCATCGCCCGTGCAGGGGTGAGTATAACAATACTCAGTAGGGACCCCGAGATGCTCATGGTCTCACAGAATCTGACAAGGATAAACCACAAAAAATTTCTCAATAGATAACCTTTACTTAGGTATATGCCCATATATATACCTAAGTTATCAAGTAACTCTTCTCAACCATGAGGAAAAAAACAAGGTCATTGACTCAGCTCAAACCAGGATTTTCATTATCGAAACCACAACTGCTGGAGAACTCCTCCTTTGTCGAGTATAGTGGTCTTGTCACGACTCCAAGGTGTTACTCACTATCCTTAGACTACTGAGGTACTTCTCCTGCAGAGTACCACGGGTCTGCTACCAACCGAGTGCTCCTCCATTGTGGGTCTGCCGCCAATCCTGGCTCTCCCCCTAATAGCCGTCAGAGGTACTCCTCCTTTCGAGTACCACAGGTCTGCTGCCAAACCAGGCGCTCCGTCCGTCGTGGGTCTGCCGCCAAACTCTGTGCTCCGTCCACTAGGATTGTCGAGTCACACCGAGTCGAATCGGTCAAATAGTCATCATGTCTACAGCTACTAGGTCTCCGCACTCTGTTTGCTCCTCTCCAGGAGGATCCGTTAAACGAGCTACTAGTCGATACTCCAAGTGTCATAAAGTCTCACGTAGAAGTATAACAAAGTACTACCTCGACATAGGGGTCTCAAAGCAATAGACGGCGCGCCAATCAGTCGCACGTTCTGTGAGTTATTAGCCTTTTTGTCCCGGGTCGACCCAAACTGGGTCCGGGTCTAGCCCACTTGGGCGTGGCCCGGCCCGGCTGGCGCGGCCCGGCCCGGCTGGCGCGGCCCGGCCCCGCCTAGGTGCGGCCCGACCCGCCGGCGGTCCGCTGGCCAGCTCGGTTACACCGAGCTGGGCGGTCAAGGGGGGCGCACTGCTCCCCTATCTCATTAAACACAACCCCCACATGGGGGCCGCTGCTGTTCGGTCAGCTGGGGGTTACAAACCCCCAACTTCTCCCCTGACTGGCCGGCCCGCTCTGGCCGGCCGACTGCTGCACCACGGGACCGGCGGGGTGCCGATCCCCCTGCTCCGACGCCGGCGGCTGCAAACCACGCCCCTCCCGCCACGGCCCCACTTCGGTCGCGATCTCTTCTAGGTTCCCCGGTGCCGCGTGATGGCATCGCGCTTCTTCGCCCAAACTCATAGCTTCCACGCAATGCAACAGGCACCACGCCACCTTACACGTGCCACAAAAAATTAAACAACCAAGGGGGGAGGAGGGTCGGCCATGTTCGTGCGGTCCGACCTCCTCCCGTTATTATGATATCAGGCGGCTCAAATAAGGACGATAAAAAGCGTTGGAAGTAATCAGGAACAAAAGAAATAATCTCCCTACGGTTTTTCCACAATCAAAAGGAAATTCCAAAACTACAAAAAAAAAACTTTTGCAGATCAACTTAATAATGTGTTGATTTTCATTCTTGTTTTAGAAGGAAAAAACATGAGATTATTAATATTCTCAAATTAAACCCCTACCTCGAGCATAGTCGTCGAATGAGGTTTGTCGCGGAATGGGACGGATCGTCGCGTCATGGAGGAACGGTGTCTTCCTTCCTTTGACGCGGAAAGAAGGAATGATGAGATTCGCATCGGGTCGCTGATCTCTGAGGAAGGCGTCTCTCACCGACGTCATCTGTCATTGGAGGTCAGCGTTCTTCGTCGGCGGCGGTACAATCTTCGCATTCTATGACGAAGAACAAAGAACTCCAAGACTCCCCTTTTTCTCCCAAAAACTCAACACAACAAGCCCAAAAATAATAAAATAAGTCTTGTCTAATGTTATTAACAAACAACCCAACTTCTTTGAAATTAAAAAATTGAATCAACCAATTAATTGAGATTAATTGCAACGTTTAAAACGCCCAATTAATAGAGGTTTTTAATATTGAAATAAACACACCAGTTGACTTTCACTAATGGTGGGGGGTGCGGGTGCGTTACTGAAATTAAGGAGGTGTTGAGGAAGTTGAAAGGGTGAGGCTCGTGTGGGCCCCACCCCACTAGTATCCCACCTAGTGGATTAGTTATGATGTGGGTCCCACTCAACCACTTAGCTTAGGATAACACTTCTTTAAATAAAATAAAATTTGTTGCACCACTTTTATTCTATTCCTTTAATTAACCCAAAAAAAATTAATAACTACACCCGAGAAAACGCAACTCCGGAAAAGGTATTTCTAAGAAATTAACGGTGTCGTGATTCTATCGGTGCCCTCAAATTTTAATTCCGAGCACCAGTTCAATAGTTGGAAAAACTCGCTCTTTCATTCACTGAACGTGCCCGAGCTAAACTTCAGAAAATGATTCCAAGCACACCGGGCCCCGGAATCAGGTGTCGTCAGAAACTTTGCTCTTGTAAAATTCCAAATAAAAGTAAGAAAAAATTTTCCTTGAAATTTACGGGTCTCTACAGTGGGGTAGTCTGAATGCACACAAGATTGATTTTGTTTTATTCTTCCAACAGGATGTGATGGATTCAAAAATGGTTAATACATTGATATAATATTTTAAAAATTTATTAAAACTGAATTTTTCATTAATTTTTTGACGATAGAGGCTTTTGTATTTTTATTATTAAAAATAAAAGACTATGTTGTTACAAATACTCAAATTTAAAATGCAATATATTACTTGGAAATATTCTTATAAATGGTGGTGTTAAGTAAATGAATAGATAATATAGGCTTATGAAAAAGATAGATGATTCTAAGAGGATAATAATGGTACATTTTAGGAATAAAATTCAATGGGATAGGTGTAGCATGATTTGGTGCAGGTGATCACCTTTTATAAGTGAATAAAAAGGAAAATTTTGTGAGTTAACCTTGTTTTTAAATAATATAAGATTACTATTAAAGGGTAAATTCTCATAAGGGGTAAAATATTAAGTGGGTATATTTATTGGGACAATAGTGTGATTTATGCATTCTTTTGTTTCATTTTTTTCTTTTACCTTGTTGTACTCAAATGTTTTTAAACAAGATTTTTAAAAGATTTAATTAATTGAAATGATGAAATATATAAATTTCCATATTTACTAACTAAAAAAATTATCATTTAAAATTTTATAATAATTTTAGGAAATAATATTTTTAATGGTGATAAATGGTACTATAATAATTAACCCATATAAAGCGTAAAAAAATATTAAAAAAATGACGGTTAGCATAAAATTTTTTAGTACGTAAAAATTAAATAGAATATAAAAAACCATGAAAGACAATGTAATATTATTTAAAAAATTGGATATGGGAAAATACAACTTTAACACCATGATATTTTAATAGATACAATGTTTTATAGTGTATAAGACCTCCAACAATGAGCCTACAAAAACTAAAAATTTTTATTTTTTAAATATGAATGATATAACATAAATATTTAACTGGAGGGTAAAAATATTATTCAATTAATTATTAAATATATATCAAGCACATTCTAAATAAAAATTCATTGATTAATTCTTATGAAATAATTAATTAATTTTCTATAATGATATTTTATGATTCATTAATAAGTTTTCTTGATAAATGATATTTATTTATTTTTTATATGAAAATGTTATATTTAATTTCTTCATCAACTATATATTTTATTTCAATAAATAATTTAATTTACTAAATCACCTTATCATAATTATCAAAGAGTGAAAATTTCAAATTATTGTGTAATGATAGATTTTGATGAGAATTATTAAAATATAAATTTTTACAAAAGAGTTATTTTTTTCTAAAATTCAAAATGTCTCATTTATAATTAAAATCCTTAAAAAGTTAAATTAGATATTTTTTAATAGTAAAAATATAATTAATTTTATTTTAAATTATTTTATGAATTAA
This sequence comes from Viscum album, assembly GCA_963277665.1. Classification (NCBI taxonomy): domain Eukaryota; kingdom Viridiplantae; phylum Streptophyta; class Magnoliopsida; order Santalales; family Viscaceae; genus Viscum; species Viscum album. The sequence continues at coordinate 1,003,656,007 of OY728135.1, forward strand.
TTTGTTATAAAAACATTTGTATACAAATAGAGGCATTTTCTAAAAAATTATCTTCGTCAGGTTTTGATTTTAAATTTAATATTCCCAATTATTTGTAATTAATAATTAAAAATGAATTCATTATTTTAAATCAATATGTTAAAGTTTACTAAATATATAAATTTAAAGTTCAGTCATTATGAATAGTTTAAATAGTAAATAATTGTCACAACAGTAAGGAAAATTCCGAAAATTAAGGTTACAAACAATATCATAAGGACTTGTAAATGACCATAAACCATTAAATAATTTAAATGGATGAATCTATGTCATAAATAATCACCCGATATTTTAATATATGTTCTTTTGTTTCCATTTGGATGTCATTTAGACCTCTATATCATTTTATTTAATTAAAAAGTCAAAAATGTCCATCACATTTTTTAAAATAATTAATTTTTTAAAAGAAGAATATACATAGGCTCTGTTTCATTCAAAATAATTATTTTGAAAATAAATATTTATTTAAAATGTAAATTTATTTCATAAATTTAGTGATGAAATTACTAGCTTAAATGTTTATGCAAAATTAGAAAAGAATTTCTTTAATTGATATAATATTAAAATAAATGACAATTAGAATATTTAATGTAATATAATTTTAATAAAATTATGTGTCCAATGAATTTAACAGTAACATATATATATATATATCATTTTTAGATTTTTTTATAGTATTATAATCAAATTACCTCTTTTTCATGATGTATCTATTGTCATTTTTAAGAAATATTGTCAAGAAATGATCTTAATAATAATTTATTACAAATAATAAATTAAAAATTAATTCAAAATTAATAAAATTAATAAATTCATCCAATTTAATGGGATTAGGTTGAAATAATCATCCATGGTCCATTTATGTTTCATTTTTTCTTTTATGGTAGCATTATTGTTCGTTAACGTGTATAATTGTTTTTGTTCTGGTAATTGTGAAAATGGTAAACAAAATGAAAAAAAATTATATTTTTTAAAAAATAATATAAACATTTAAAAATATTTTTAATAATTGGTTTCTATCCATATTAATAATATAGTCAAAATATATTTGTTTGGATACATTTTTTATCAAAATTAATTTATATTATTATAATGAATTCTGTAATTAAAATGGTTCCCCTCCCCTCACTTATAAATGGGAACCCCATCTAATCATATTTCCATAGTTAAAGATCCATTTTTATTTTCTAATATTTTCCCATAACACATCCATAATTTTTTCTTGACATTTTAGAGGTATTATATTGCTGTGAATACAAATCTTGGAGAGCTTGTGGTGTAATGCAAAGGAATTTGTCTGAAAAAGAGTTATATTTCATGACCAATCAGTTTCATTTAGTATCTTATCATTACATCATAAAATATTTTACATACATTTAGAAAAAATAGCTACTTACTTATTATGGGATGTTTTCATTTGGATTTCAGAACCTATATCAATCTTCTCTTCCATCAAATGGGAAAAAAATGTTTTCGAGTGTACGGTGGACTACTACATTACATACCGATGTTATTAATTTTCTATATCTTCCACTAATGGGTTATTATAATTATGTATTTAATTTTTATATAAATTGTTCATGGCATTTGTATTCTAAAAATATAATATGTCTTCCTCTTTATTATCATTTTATCCATTCAAAAATGATATCACCATTAATGCGTACGTGTGGAAAACCACCTCCACCATGAAATTATATTCTTTTTCTATCAAAAAATCACAAGTATCATATATATATGCTCGTTTAAATTAAAAATATTTTTGTAATATAATTAAAATTATATAAATATAAGATAATACTTACATTATTTCCAAAATTATCATTTATAAATGGAAATGTTACTCTGCGTATGTATGACTAACAATCTCCATGATTTTAATATAGTTCATTTTTTTTTAAAAAAAATTCATGGTTGGTTTTAAAAGTATATTTTTAATATATGAATTATAATTATTTATTTATTATTACTCTATAAGGGATGGAATAATGACCTCTTTCTCATAGTCAACTTTCCATAGTTATTTTACAAATATCAGCATAATATCATCCAATGGTCCAATGTGAACATAATTGTTAAGTAAATCACTACAAGATGATACTAAATTAATCAAAGGCAATAATAAACATGATAAATATTCCTATGCAAAAAAATAATTTACATATTTTATTAAGGGTGGTAAACAACGTATGTGATGAGTTCGACTCAAGGTAAGGGTTTCTTGTCTCACTTTTACTTTTATGATATATATGAAATATTCACCAAATATTTCTTATGTATGGTTTATATACTTACCCTTTAATATTTTATATCACATATATAATTTTTTAGAGAGTATTTATTGATATTTTTAGGTTATCTTTATAGGGGATTATGATTCAAAGTTTCTGAAACAAATAACGTTCTATTTTAGAGTCTTATCATTGTTCATGATTGTTAATGTTAAAGTATCTACAAGTGGACACATTTTATATTCCTATTTTATACCAAATAAATTTTTTAATCCTCTATTTATTTATTAATTTGTTATATTTTTTTCTTAAATTTCAACTTTTAGTTTACTCAATATTCTTGAACCATGTTTTAATGAAAACTGATGTTGATTTTCAACTCGACCGGGAATTTTTTCATTGATATCCATAATTTCCTTAATATTTTTAGTGAATATTATTACTAATCACTAATTATTTTTAATATATAATTTTACACAATATTAAATTTTATGAAATGGGATAAAATTTATATTCCTACAATTTTTTGTAGGCGGAACTTTTTGACATTTCTTATAGAAGTGCAGATAGAAAATTATTATCTTATACATCATGAATAAAATTTTCCTCCATCACAAGATCTAAATTATTTGAATATAATATTTATTGATTTCATTTTAATTTTCATTAAATATTATTTTACTAATATTTCATTAATTATTAGTTTCGAAAATTTATTTTCATTGTGAAAATTTTATTTTCAAAAACAATTCTCTAAATGACCATATTATGGTATTTATATTCAGAAATTTCCAAAACCCTTTATATAACTTGTGGTACAATGGGAATATGTTCTAATGATTCCATCATTATCTATTCCTTTGGTGGTTTATGGTATGTTTTATTTGGGTAAATATCAACATTTAATTTGTAATTTTTTTGTTAAAAATGACTTGGTTGATTATGTATTAAATTATTATTCTACCCTTTTATATAATTAATCTATTAGAAATTATATATGATAGTTGGGGCACTCTGTACCCCCTTATTAAATTAGAGGGTCTCATGGGAAAAACTATTTTGTGATTTCAGTTGAGTCATTTCACATTTATATTATATTTCATGGAATGTAGCATTAATAGTTAGTTTAAGATGTCTAGAATTATGTAATACATCATAATTAGAATAGTTAATTATATCAATTTGATTTTTTTTTAAAAAATTAACTATTTTTTTATTATAAGATTGATTAGATATAGAAAAATCATGGGGGGGATAAGTGGCGTTGGACAAGTGTGTCACCCTTAAAAATGATCTTACAATCATTTGAGAGGTATATAGAAAGAAAAAATAAAAAGGTAGACTAGTTAGGTTCCCTTTGACTTGAAAGTGTTTTGTCATGAATACATAATTCCCACAATGTGTTTATAAATTATATTACTTTATCAATGAAATTCCTATAAATCCAGATAAAATAAGCTAATCCCACAAAATTATGGCCTTATCTTCGAGGATCCCATCCAACACATTAGAATCAAATTCAATCACCATACTAAAAATGTTATATTATCTTAAAATCATTAGACCACTCTCCATTTCCCATTATTTCACTCTGATAGAGTTTCTTGGACCATATAAGGAGAATAAATAGAAAATCACAAAGCCTATACTATCACACACATTCCCTCCTTGTCTCATAGCCCCTACCAAACGTTCTCAATCCATATTGAGCTTCAACAAAAACTTTAGAGAAATACAACTAACCCATCCCATTCATTATACCATTGGGAAATTTCAGCATTCATGATGACCCTTGGAATAAAAATCATGAATGAAAATTGTAAATCCACTCTAGGAATAATGGCATAGAGCTCTACCACTACGGGAAAAATGGGTATTTGCGACGGGGGTAGTTACCCGTCGCAAATAAATGGGTTTTTGCGACGGGATTGCTTTCCCCGTCGCAAATAGTTTTCCCGCGATGCGCGCCAAATCGCGGGAAAACTATTTGCGACGGGAATATTTTCCCGTCGCAAATAACCGGCGGCGGTAAAAGGTATTTGCGACGGGGATATTTTCCTGTCGCAAATAACTGGCGGCGGTAAAAGGTATTTGTGACGGGAATATTTTCTCGTCGCTAATAGTATGTTATTTGCGACGGGTCCCGTCGCAAATAACTATTTACATGTTGACCGTAAGAAATGCGGGCTAAGGTATTTGTGACGGTACCCGTCGCAAATACTAGTATTTGCGACGGGATACCCGTCGCAAATGGGCCCGTCGCAACTAATCTAACCTATAAATACCCTCATCCGTTTTTTTCAAATCATTCTCATTCTCTATCTTCTCCTGCTCTCAAACTTTTGTTTCTAAAGTTGAGTTTTTCTTCAGTTTTTTTTTCGGAGCTGATATTAAAGTTTTGAATAACGATCAGAGCAGATCAATTTTCAAGGTATTTATGTTCATTTTAATTTAATATTTATTTTTAATTTTTTATTAGTTTCTATTATTCTTAATTAGTTGTAATTTAATTATGTTTATATTGTTTTCTTACTTAATAAATTTAAATTATTAGTATTGTTCATAGTTAATGGTAATTAGGAATAATTAGTAAAAAATTTTAATAATTAAGAATAAATATTAATAATTAGTAATAAATACCAATAATTAGGAATAACAACATTATTACATTATTAGTATATTTTATTATTAATATTAAAATAATATAATTTTTTATATATATACAATTCTCTTTTCATCTGTGTGTTTACTGTCTTCACATGTATTATTTGTATGTGGAGATAGAAAACGCACAGATGAAAGGAGAATTGTATATAAATCAGAAAATTATATTATTTTAATATTAATAATAAAATATACTAATAATGTTATTATTTGTAATTATTGGTAATTATTCCTAATTATTGGTAATTATTCTTTTAATTACAAATAATTAGGAACAATTATCAATAATTATCAATAATTAAGAATATTTAGTAATAATTAGTAATAATTACCAATAAATAGTAATATTTAGTAATAATTACCAATAATTAGTAATAATTAGTAATAATTACCAATAATTAGTAATAATTAGTAATAATTACCAATAATTAGTAATAATTAGTAATAATTACCAATAAGTAGTAATAATTACCAATAAGTAGTAATAATTATGTATAATTTGGAATAATTACCAATAATTAACAATAATTAACAATAATTAGTAATAATTACCAATAATTACCAATAATTAGTAATAATTAGTAATAATTACCAATAATTGCCAATAATTACCAATAATTAGGAATAATTAAGAATAATTAGGAATACTTAGGAATAATTAGGAGTAATTAGGAATAATTAGGAATAATTAGGAATAATTAGGAATATTTAGGAATAATTATGAATAATTAGGAATAATTAGGAATAATTATCAATAATTATCAATAATTAGTAATAATTAGTAATAATTAAGAATAATTAGGAACAATTATCAATAATTATCAATAATTAAGAATAATTATGAATAATTAGGAATAATTATCAATAATTATCACTAATTAGTAATAATTAGTAATAATTAAGAATAATTAGGAACAATTATCAATAATTAAGAATAATTAGTAATAATTAGGAACAATTATCAATAATTATCAATAATTAAGAATAATTTGTAATAATTACCAATAATTACCAATAATTACCAATAATTACCAATAATTACCAATAATTACCAATAATTACCAATAATTACCAATAATTAGGAATAATTAGGAATAATTAGGAATAACTAGGAATAATTAGGAATAATTAGGAATAATTAAGAATAATTAGTAAAAATTAGTAAAAATTAGGAATAATTAGTAATAATTAGGAATAATTAGTAATAATTATTAATAATTAGTAATAATTAGTAATAATTAGTAATAATTATTGATAATTATTTATAATTATTTATAATTATTTATAATTAGTAATAATTACCAATAATTACCAATAATTACCAATAATTACCAATAATTATCAATAATTACCAATAATTACCAATAATTACCAATAATTACCAATAATTACGAATAATTACCAATAATTACCAATAATTACCAATAATTAGCAATAATTACCAATAATTACCAATAATTACCAATAATTTGCAATAATTAGTAATAATTAGTAATAAATACCTAAAATTAGGAAAAATTAGAAAAAATTAAGAAAAATTAGGAATAATTAGGAAAAATTCTCAATAATTAGTAATAATTACCAATAATTAGTAATAATTGCCTATAATTAGTATTAATTACCAATAATTAGTATTAATTACCAATAATTAGTATTAATTACCAATAATTAGTAATAATTAGGAATAATTAACAATAATTAGTAATAATTACCAATAATTAAAAATAATTAGTAATAATTAACAATAATTATTAATAATTACCAATAATTACCAATATTTAGTAATAATTAACAATAATTGCCAATAATTAACAATAATTGCCAATAATTACCAATAATTGCCAATAATTACCAATAATTAGTAATAATTACCAATAATTAGTAATAATTATGAATAATTAGTAATAATTACGAATAATTAGTAATAATTACGAATAATTAGTAATAATTACGAATAATTAGTAATAATTACGAATAATTAGTAATAATTACGAATAATTAGTAATAATTACCAATAATTAGTAATATTTTACTAATAATTATCAATAATTACTAATAATTATCAATAATTACTAATAATTATCAATAATTAGTAATAATTAGTAATAATTAGTAATAATTAGTAATAATTAGCAATAATTAGTAATAATTAGCAATAATTACTAATAATTAGTAATAATTATCAATAATTACTAATAATTTGTAATAATTAGCAATAATTACTAATAATTAGTAATAATTAGTAATAATTAACAATAATTAGTAATAATTAGGAATAATTAACAATAATTAGTAATAATTAGTAATAATTAGGAATAATTAGTAATAATTAGGAATAATTAGTAATAATTATTATTAATTACCAATAATTAGTATTAATTACCAATAATTAGTATTAATTACCAATAATTAGTATTAATTACCAATAATCACCAATAATTACCAATAATCACCAATAATTACCAATAATTACCAATATTTTCCAATATTTTCCAATAATTACCAATAATTACCAATATTTTCCAATAATTACCAATAATTACCAATATTTTCCAATAATTACCAATATCTTCCAATAATTACCAATATTTACCAATAATTAGGAATAACTACCAATAATTAGGAATAAATACCAATAATTTGGAATAATTACCAATAATTTGGAATAATTACCAATAATTTGGAATAATTACCAATAATTTGAAATAATTACCAATAATTAGGAATAATTACCTTATTACATTATTTGTATATTTTATTATTAATATTAAAATAATATAATTTTCTATATTATATACAATTCTCTTTTCTTCTATTTTTTTTCTGTCTCCACATGTAATATTGGCATTCTTTTTCAAAATTATCAACCTACTCGCCAATGGAGAGGTGAAAGTGAATGCCAATATTACATGTAGAGACAGAATGTGAAACACACAGATGAAAGGAGAATTGTATATAATATAGAAAATTATATTATTTTAATATTAATAATAAAATATACTAATAATGTAATGATGTTATTATTATATAATTAATATTTATGAAAAAAATTATATTAGTATTATTAAAAAAAAATAAAAAATCAATATAATATTAAAATTATCAATATTTGTAACAGGTTTTTCTTTATTCTTAATATATTCAATCATTGCTTGTGTTTTTTCTAACAAATTATTCAAAACCAGTAATGCTTTTATATTTTATAGAAAAATATGGAACAACGAGGTCGTCAACAGTCATTATTAGATGACCGCATATGGATAAATCAACGTAGAAATCCAAATGGTTCTGGTTTAAATCTAGTATATATAGAGGGTGTGGAGATTTTTTTATCATTTGCGGCATAAAATCCAGAATTTGTTTCAGAAGGAAAGATAAAATGACCTTGTAGAAAATGTGCATTGAGAACGTTTGACACGTTTGACAAAGTGGGGGAACATCTCTTGCGTTTTGGTTTTCAAGCAGATTATGTTTTTTGGTATCAACACGGTGAACGTAGTTCCAGAGCATGTGATACCAACTTGATTCCGGATCCATCCCAGTTTCAAGATTTAGTACATGATGTTGCAGGTTCATCTGTTCAACATACAGAAACTCCGGCTGATATAGCTTCAAATCCTGAGTTGGGACCGTCTGAATTTTATGAGTTGTTGAAGTCTGCTGAGGATGCATTATATCCTGGCTGCAAGATGAGCAAATTAGAAGAAGTTGCAAAATTTATGGCTATCAAATCAGATAACGGAATGTCAAACACCTGTTTTGACCAGATATTTTCTTTGCTGAAAACACTGTTACCCGAAGGAAATGTTTTACCTGCAAATTACTATGAAATTAAGAGGTTGGTTCGAAATTTGGGACTTACTTGTCAGAAGATTCATGCATGTTCAAATGACTGCATTTTATATTCTGGGGAAAATGAGTCGTTGGATAGTTGTCCCACATGTGGGCAACTGAGATATAAAGAAGGACAACACGGGAAGTCTGGTTTGATTCCTGTAAAACAGTTGAGATATTTTCCGCTTACAACCAGACTTCAGCGTTTATTCATGTCTAAGAATACAGCGACAATGATGTCATGGCATAAAGAGAATATTTCAACCGATAAAAGCTTGAATCATCCAGCCGATGGTGATTCATGGAAACATTTTGATAGAGTGCATCCATCCTTCTCTTTAGAAGCTAGAAATGTTCGACTGGGCCTTTCCACTGATGGTTTCTGTCCGTTTGGATCTTATGGTAGTCAATATTCATGTTGGCCTGTTTTTTAACTCCGTACAATTTACCTCCATGGATGTTGATGAAGGAGCCATATATCTTTTTGACTTTACTAATTCCAGGACATCTGAAGAAAAATATTGATGTTTATTTGAAGCCATTGATTGATGAATTAAATTTATTGTGGAGTACTGGTGTCAGTACATATGATGTTGCAACGAAACCGAATTTCATACTGAGAGCAGCATTGATGTGGAAAATAAGTGACTTCCCGGCTTATGGGATGTTATCTGGCTGGAGTACACATGGTCAGAAATCATGTCCTTACTGTATGGGAGAGAACAAAGCATTTATTCTCATTCATGGAAAGAAACCTTGTTATTTTGACTGTCATCGCAGATTTCTTCCAGCTGATCATCCTTTTCGCAGAAACAGATCTCATTTCAGAAAAGGAACAGCTGAAAGGGATGAACCTCCAAAAATGCTATCAGGTTCGGAGTTAAAATCGGTTGTATTTTCATTACCTCCCATCACTTTTGGTCCCACAATAAACCAACATAAAATTTCTGGTTTTGGGAAAGAACACAATTGGATTAAACGTAGCATATTTTGGGATTTTCCATATTGGTCTGTTTTGTTGGTCCGACACATGTTAGATGTCATGCATATTGAGAATAACTATTTTGATAATTTGTTTCATACAGTTTTGGATACGCCAGGAAAGAGCAAAGACAATGTAAATGCATGTTTAGATCTTGCCCAAATTTGCAGGCGTCCAGAATTGGAACTATTTGAGAATGTCAGAACAGAAAGGTTACTGAAACCAAAAGCAGCTTATACACTGTCTAAAGAAAACCGTTTATTATTTTGTCAGTGGATTGCAGATTTGAGACTTCCAGATGGCTGTGCTTCCAATTTGGGAAGATGTGTAAAGAATGGTCATATTACTGGATTAAAAGGTCATGATTGTCATGTTATAATGGAGATACTTCTACCCATTGGATTAAGAGGTCTGTTGAATTCTGTGATTTGGGATTCCATAACAGACATGTCTTATTTTTTTCAGGAAATTTGTGCGGCTACGGTAGATTATGATGCTCTAGGCAAACTTGAAAAAGATGTTGTTGTAATTATATGTAAACTGGAAAAAATATTTCTTCCATCTTTCTTCGACTCAATGGAACATTTGATGTTACATTTGACATATGAAGCCAAATGTGGAGGTCCGGTACAGTTTCGATGGATGTACCCATTTGAAAGATGCATGCAAAAATTGAAAAGAAAAGTACGCAACAAAGCATCTGTTGAAGGATCTATTGCAGAAGCTTATTTGCAAGAGGAAATATCTTTTTTCTGCTCCCATTATTTTGAATCTGAGTATCCTTCAAAACACAACCGAATGGGACAGAATGAGAGGAATATTGATGAAATCGACAATCAATTATATGTTTTCAACCAGTCAGAGCTTGGTTTTGGTGGAGTTTCTGAACGCTGGCTTTCAGGTGATGAACATCATAGAGCTCATACGTATGTTCTGCTCAACTTTGAAGAGATGACATCAGTTGTAATGTAAGTGTTTATATCACTTATTCTATCATTTATGTTACAGTAAATAACTTTGGTTTTTATAGGTTGTATGCTAATCATATCAAGAAACAAATTCCACAAATTACAGCAGCTGCTCTTGAAGAAATCCGACTGAAAAATTTCTCTCAGTGGTTTCAAAAACTGGTAACATAAATTCTTTATCTTTTAGCAACTCATTCAATGTATAGTTTACTATATTGATAATTATTTCACAAATTTTCAGGTGTCTCGAAATGCTGATAAAATTGACAAACGGCTGTGTGTATTGAGTAACCCACCTTCCAAACTTGTTAAAACTTATAATGCATATGTGGTGAATGGATTTCGATTCCACACACATGCATATGGGGAATCGAAAAAAACGATGAACAGTGGAGTTAGCTTGAGAGGATCTCATCATCGAGAAAATGAAGTTGACTTTTAGGGCATACTTGATGAAATCATTGAACTCTGTTATCTTGGAGAACATTACATAACCATGTTCAAATGTCGGTGGTTGGATACAGAGAGAGGCGTGCGTGTTCATCCGACTCATGGAATCATCGATATTAAATGTAAAAGTGTTCTCGCAGTAAATGAACCATTCTTATTGGCTCAACATGCATATCAAGTTTATTATGCAAAGTACTGTGCAACATCAAGAGACTTGACTGATTGGTGGAGTGTAATAAAAATCAAAATTCGAGACAATCAGTTTAGTCAAAGTGAATGTGCTTTCACTGATGTGCAAAGAATTGAAGTTTTTCAAGAGAGTACTCAAAATCAATCTTTTTTACAAAGAGACATGAGTATCGATGACGACACCCCACATTTAAGAGTCGGTGATGACGATGATGTTAATGATGTCACATATGAATTTGAAACGGTAAGAGATGAAGCAACTGTAACTCGAATGGATATCGATGATGTTGAGGAGGAATATGAAGATGAAATTGACATATATGAAGATGATGATGAAGATGAACACTGATAGCATTCCATGGTATTTATATACAATCATAATATGTATATATGTATATATAATAGTAATTATCAATTATTTGCTAACATTAACATTTTCTGTTTCAGATGGACGACGCCACATTTCGTGCGTTGGCGGATGCTGACCTGACTTTTGATGCGGATGAGTTGCTGACAGATGACCCTCAGCCTGCAGGCGCTCCAGGGAGTACGCGGAGGGGGCGCGGTCTTGCACGATTGATGATTCCTGACCCCGTCCCCGAGCGACGTCCACGTCTTGGGTTTGATCCACGCACACGGAGGTGTGATAACCTGTGTGATAACCTGTGGATTTGACTAGGATTTCATTAATCTATTCACATAATAAATATTTATTATTTTTTCAGTTTTCCGCATATAGCAGTCAGACAGGGTAGTGCTATTTTGCGCAACTATTTCTCTCAGCCGTGGACCACATGGGAGCAGATTCCCATTGATGTGCAGCAGGCAATGTTCGGCCATTGGTTGGTACGTACGTAAATAAATAATTTTTATTTTGAAAATTATTTCATTTCTAACTTGATATTTTGATTTATTTGTAGGGTTTATGGTATCCGATCGAGGATACCATGCGTGACGCCATCCACGAGGCATGGGAGGTGGCCATGCGTGATCGTCTTCGTCAGTTTTTGCACAATTTAAGAAAAGCTGCGATGAAGAAAGCAGGAGTGTCAGATTTTGGGGAGTCATGTAGAGCACACCGACCAGAGTATATTTCATCCCATGTATGGGATGGATTATGTGCGCACTGGTTAAGTGGTGCCTTTCAGAGGAGATCATCGGTGGGGAGGCAGAATCGGGGGAGAGAGGAGGTGACTCATCGAGCTGGGAGTCGTTCTTTCAGTACTCATAGACAGCATCTGGTACGTACATTATTTATAAATATTTTATATAACTATAAATATTAACAGTTTATTTTTTATTCTTATAGGCTGTCGAGCACCCCGATATTACAGAGTACGACGTATATCGGAGGATGTATAGTGATCCTGCTACAGGGGAGCTCAGAGGTGATCGTCAACATCACATCGTGGTCAGTATTATTTGTTTTCAAGTTTAAAAATTAATTGCATATAATATATTCACAATTTTAATTTTAAATTGCAACTATAGGAGTCATATGAGGCCGCAGCGGCACAGGCCCGGCCTGAGAGTCAGGCCGAGTCATCAGATCAGACCACTGCCCGTCAGTTTGATGAGGCGGCATGGATGCAGGCCACCCAGTATGCCATCGAGAAGGGCCGGGTAGTTGGTATCGGCTCTCGACTGACTCCCGGAGATTATTATGGCAGTGCTGCGATGTCGGCGTCCAGCTCGAGAGGAGCTCGTGCATCTTCTTCTACACAGTATGAGGATCAGTTGCGATCTCAGACTGCACAGATAGAGAGTCTCCGACAGGAGCAGGAGCAGATGCGTCAGCAGCATGAGGAGGAGCGTCGACGCCAGCAGCAGCTGTACAAGGAGCAGGCGAGTCGGTGGCAGCAGCAGCATCAGGAGCAGATGGATTACATGCGCCGACTCACTCATGCTTTAGGGATGAAGTTTCCTCCACCACCATCTGCAGATCCCCCACCTCCCCCCCCTCCCCCCCTCCTTCAGATTAGAGTTTGTATTTCTGTTATAAAATTTGTAAAATCAAAATATTTTTTTTTCTATTCGTAGTTTCTGTCTCATTATAAAATATTAATAAAATTATATTTTTAAATAACAATATTAATATGAATAATAATATTATTTATATTTTATAATATTAAAATATATATATATATATTAAAATTATATATATATATTAAAATTTTATAATATTATAATTTAATTATATTTTTTGTAATACTTGAATTATTTTAATATTTGAATGTAAAATAATTCTATTATTTTTATATTAATTAAAATAACATATTAATATATTTTTTATTTATGAATTATAATTGTAATATTATTATATTAATTAAATCATTTATTAATATTCTATTATTTTTTATTTTTGAATAATAATTCTACTATTATTATAGTAATTAAAATAATTTATTATTTTCATTTGTAAATTATAATTCTATTATTATATTAATTAAAATAATTTATTAATAATTTTTTTTTATAGTATTTGCGACGGGATACTATACACGTCGCAAATACTAGTATTAGTAATAGTTTTTTATTTTTTTTAAAAAATAGTATTTGCGACGGGATACGATGCCCGTCGCAAATACTAGTATTATTAATAGTTTTTTATTTTTTTAAAAAATCGTTTTTGCGACGGGACCCGTCGCAAAAACCATTTTAAAAGTTTTTTACAAAAATACGGAATACTATTTGCGGCGGGGAGAATGACCGTCGCAAAAAAAGGCTTTAGCGACGGGCCCGTCGCAAATAAGTGTAGTTGCGACGAGATCCCGTCGCAAATAGCCCGTCGCAAATACCTGTTTTTCTAGTAGTGTACCACCAATGATTCCCATCAACAAGGAATCAATATATTGAGTAGAAAGGTCATTCCCTATCCTTATTTCATTCCTCTTAATTGACCTCTTACACTTCTGTATAGATCATGTTGTGAGCATTAACCTCATTATTATTCTTTCCCAATATTTAAAACCATGACTCTAAGAAACTCCAAAATTGAGTCCCCACAGCAATAAATGCTCATGATGTGTCTAAGAAGGCTCCAAATATAATGTACCCAGTCCCCTCTAAAAATAGATGTTGAACATATTCATGTCTTAGTGAATCACATCAATAATAATGGGAAGCAATACATATCAATCTCTTCTACACGTTATCATCTATGGAAAATTAATGGTTCATCAATCTCCATCCCAAAAAAAATCATCTTAAATGGGAAGAATTTACACCAAATATTGGCCACCCACAAATCGTTTACTATAGTAACATGATCCATTTCACAGAAGTTATAACCATAGAAACAACCATAAGAGGATTCATAAAAAATACATTTTTGATTCCCATAAATTTGTCTGATATTATAGAAAACATTATCCTTCCCTGATGGTAGATAATATCATTGATAAAATCCATGAAAATATTTTCTTCCCAAAATAATATAATTGGAAATGGAAAAAATGAAAAGTAAAAATGGAACCATGATCTTGTTCTCCTTAAATAATTTTATCTAACCACAATGAACCTGAAAAATCAAATTTATTTCCAGTGTTTCTATGTTTTAGATCCTGATCCTTACCGTAATTTTCTTCTTTCTGGTGATAAAAGTCCACTCTATACAATATTTTTTATTCCTATTTTACATGAACTTATCTAATAATATTACCCCTTCAATAATAACACTTTACATTTAATCATGCATGGCTTGTAAATATTTGAACCATCACATAATTTATATCATCCTTCAACACTTGATTTTTCCATCCTATTCCAATGTGGATATTGGAATCATCCATCCTGGTTCTCATCCCAAAAAATAAATCTCATTATTTTTTCTAAATGATCCATGGTACATTTAATTGATTTAATAATTGGATTTACATGCATAGGAATATATATACAATCACAGTATTTACCAGTGTGATCCCCCCAAAATAACGAAAACCAATTTTTCTAGTTAAATATACATCCCAATATTCAATTATATATTCCATTAATCCAAATCATTATGATTCTTAAATTAGAAATGAGAATACCAAGATACTGTATCAGTATCTGAAATCATTTCATGAAAAGAATTTTTTTGTATAAATCTATTGTATCAACCTAAGAACATTCCACATATCTACACATTACTCTTCCCTTGATTGGTCTTTTGACCACAGTGGTGTCACCCTCGATGACATTGTTCATCCCCGTAATGGATCATTAACTACAATTTTTTATGAAAATGGGGTCATTAGAAAACATCATATTAGTGATCATACTATTCCATTGCCTTTTCTTGTATTTCATAATGGACCTCTCTTACAAACTACACGTAACATTCATTGATATTAGATCATATGTCATGATAAAGTGTCTTGGGGAAAATAGATCACCATAACTAAGACCATGATATATCTTGAAATAACCAAATAAATTCCCCGTGATGGAAATAGATAACTAGGGATATTAATAACACCTAAGGAATAGGTTAGAAACCCATTATTTAAACATTAAGTTCCTCAGGACTATGGCAATGAATATTTATTCTAGTTTTATCATATTTAATGTTCATATAGATAATAATGATAATATTGGAACCTAAATACTTCTTAATTATATCATCCATCATTACCTATGAAAGCCATAATATAGCATAAATACCCTTTCCTTGGATGAATCAATGTTTCACCTCTATAACAATTCATGTGATCACATCATTGAGTCTCTTGTTTATAATTCTCATTATAGTCTTATGGAAAAAGATATGAAGAACCATTGGAAGGAACTATGATGTGTTTATTTGATGTAAAACCTTATATACAATAATCACTCTAGATTCACAAGGTGTACTCATAAGAACCCTCCCTTAAAAAATAACCCACGACATCTATCATCTACACCTTGATGATATCACACATAGCCATGAAAAAATAACCTGAAAATCTATTGTGGTTATTTACACTATTTAGTTTATTTGACTTTTTATGATATTTTTGGATATCTTTCATGATCTTGTGATTATTTATATGTAATTATTTCAATAGAATTTATTATGGAAATAAGTTTATTCAAGAATTTTTTTTGATTAATTTTAATAAAAATAAGTTATATAATATACCATATTCATTATACCATATGTGTTCATAATGGCTTCTATAGTATGAATACACTTAAAAAGAATTTGATCTCACCACCATCTTATGTTTCCCTTCAAAATATGTAATCAAGAGTATTATTATTTATATATAGGGATATGCGAAAGGGGATAATGTTAATTTTAATATAAGTACTATATTGTATTTTATTCTCTCAAATGTAATGTGAGATAACAATATGTATCAAATTTTTCAATAATAAAGGAGTACTCTTTCCATTGGGATGTGAATTCCTAAATCTAGTACCAATGTAATAATATAACCACCATTTGTGTTCTCTATTGGGGTTAGGTTCTTATAGTTGGTATCGGGTAATTTTTTTTTCAGATGCTGTCGGAATATGATTTGGAAAGCATAGATTGGGGATCATAACCTAAAGATATACATTGAGGATATTTCTATCTATGTGATGTCATCCAAATTCTTTTTAAGTATAGATTTTATATGGATTCCCTAGAAATACATATATTTATAGATTGTAATTGTGGACATTATTTTTGTATATGTTCATATATGGGTAATAATGGCAAAAGGAGTTGGTCGAGTATATATCAAATATCATTCTGGTTTATAGAGAATATTACCTTAAAATAAAAAAAGTTTGAAACATTTTTGGAAAATGATTTGGTTATACAAAATTTTCATTATGAACCCTGATGATTGATTGGAATAATCAGATGACTCAGAATCAGGAAAATTCTACACCTAGAAGAATTTTATTTATAAAAAAGTAAAAACATCAAAGAGGGGAAATATGGGGTCAACAATGATGTGTGTACACATCACCATGCGCATCAGCATCAACCAAATAATAACAGAATGATGGTTCCAAAAAGGACCATAAATTACAAACCTCCTCAATCGCACTCTTGGAGAAAGCATCTGCAACCTTATTTTCCTCTCGGTAAACATGAGTGACAACCAAACAATTCCGCTCCACAAGTTTGAGACAATCATCCCAAGAGGAAATAATACTCCATGGGACATTCCATGAATGATTTCTACGTATATCAAATGTCAAGTATGAATTAGAATCAATCCATAAGGTCATCCAACCATGAAAAGAAGCATACCGAACAACCCTAATCATAGCCCACAATTCCGCCTCAATCATCAATCCATTTCCTAAAAAGTGACAGGAAAAGCCTTTAAAAAATCACATATATGTACGAAAAACACAAACACATCCCGAATACCACGACACACCTGAGGACTCCCCATCCACATTAATTTTAACAAACCGAGAGATTGGAGGGATCCACCAGATATATTTCATCAAAATCGGCTTCTTGCATCTCCCAAAAACACCTAAAGTTCGCAATATGACCAGAACTGAAACATAATTCCTCATGAAACCTTTCTGAGTGCGTGTAGCCTCAAGAACACAAATATAAATCTCCCTAATACCAACAGAACTTGGTATAATTCTATTCTCAAAAACAAGAGCATTTCGGGCTCTCCAAATAAAGGAAACCAATGCTGAAAATGCATAGAGAAGAAGCAGTTTCACCTGAGAGCTGCAATCAGCTCAGTAGATAGAATCCATAAGCAGCCCAAAACTCACTAAATTGAGATGGAATCCAAAGACCCCATGAAAATAATCCCATAAACAAGATTAAGAGAAATAAGATATAAATAAATGATCATCCATTTCATCTGTAGCAATACAATGAAAGCAAACAGGTGTACGAGAGAACCCAACTCACTGTAATAACCTTTGCAAAGGTAATTTACAATTCCCAATCCTCCAAATGAGAAAATATTGAACCGGGTGAATAAAATAATAGTGAAACATAATGAGCCAAGAAGGAACCAATAAACTCTCAACACACATGAGTCTATAATCCTACTTAGTGTAGATGGTTCCAGTAACACCGGGCAACCATATCAAAGTATCCATCACATAATAATGATAACGGCCCAACTCTAATTTTAGAAAATCAGGAAGCAACTCCGGAGCTATGATATTGTTTTGAAAATCAGCAATTGAATGATCCTTCAAAGTATTAGGAATCTCAGTCTGCTCAGCAATGTCACATGATAACCAGATTTTCCTCCAGCAATTCAAAGACGGGTTTCAACTAACCACCCCTTTATAATAATGTGAGAGACTGAAACAAGCATGCTTAATTGATGGCCATATCGAGGAAGCGACATAAATATAGTACCCATTTAGCATCTTGGATCCAAATATTTTACATAGAAACTACAGGGAGAAATCATAGGATGTCAAGAGTGACCAAGTAAAATTTTTAATGATAGATTCATTAAAGTGATTAAGATATTTTATCCCCATGCCACCTATATCAACAGGCCGAATACAATCACTCCAGTCAACTATAACAAGCTTCCTCTCATATATTGAGCCAGTCCAAATAAAATTTAGAATCAGCCTTTGCAAATATTTAAGAATATTTCTAGGCCATCTGTATAAGGAAAAAACATAGACACACTTGAATGTTATCACAGAGTTAACAAGACAGACATGCCATGACCGAGACATAGATTTACCTTTCCCAGTAGCCATATGATTGAGAATCATGAGATAGATATTTTCCAAATGACACCTTTTAATAACACCCCAGAAAAGGGGAACCCCAAGATAATTAAAAGTTAAAGACCCTCTTTTAACCCCAAGCTTTCGTGCAATCCAGTTTCTATTAGAAAAAAATTATACCTTCACCAAAAAACACATAGGATTTCTCCCAACTAATAAAATTACTAGAATCAGCCTCATAATGCTCAAAAGATACCTTAATAAAACAGATAGTTACTCTATCAGCCATACCAAACAACAGAATATCATCCGCATAGAAAATATGTGAAGGAGAAAAGAGACCTCTGCCAACAGTCAATAGCTGATACAAATCAGAATGCACAAGATCTAAAAGATATGCACTAAAATAATCCTCAGTAATAGAAAAACGATGACCAGATAAGGGATCACCTTTCCTCACTCCCTTGGAGCATTTAAAGAAACCTCTAGGATAGCCATTAACAAGAGCAGATAACATAGACCCCTTAAGAGTGCAGCTAATCAAATTGAAGTAGCTATTGGAGAAATCATGCATTCTTAACACCGAAAAAATTAAACTCCATTTCATCGTATCAAAGGCCTTCAAAATATCATCCTTTAGAGCCATATTCTCATACTTCACCTTTTTCCACATAACAATAACATATTCTGATGCCATATACAAAATGGATTGGAATAGGTAATAACCAATTTTGGACAACGTTAATCCTAAGGTATCATAGATTAAAAGTATCTTTCATTATTTAAACCCCATATAAATGATATTTCATGATATTACAATGTGATAATTTTTTCTCACACAATGATTTTTAGATTAATTAAATGAATAGCATGGAAGGGAAACTGTGTTAACATTTAATGTGATGGAAATAATAATTATTATGAGTATATATTTTGTATAATTAGTTTATTTAGTGATATTTTTGTTATAATTAATCGTTTATAATGATATATTATTAAAAACATACATCATAAAAAATGATCAGACACATCAATGAATAAAATTCCAGTGTTCCCTAATAACATGAGTAGTGGAGACCATGGAGTAACGAAGGAACAATTTACATCATATAAGAATTATGTAAAGATAAATCTTGGAAAATTTCTTAAAATAATTGAAATTTGTTTTACAATTGGAATAAAAGTGTATAAATAAATAATTTGATGAAAAAAATTGAATAGTATAGTGTATGGGAATAAATTTTATCATGTGGAACAATTTGTATTTCAATGTATTATATGTTATAAATTCATGAATTATTTGACTCTTCTCTCAAATCCAATGGTTAATTCAATGATCAAAGAAGGGTGTATGCTATGAAAATAATTCATGTGTAAGGATTGGTGTGTTTATATATTTGTATTTGATAATTTTTTTGAAAAAATTATTATTTGAATGATTTTTTTGGATATAAGAATCATGAGACATTTAAGTATTATTCCAAAATATTTTTTCTTTTCATATTTGAAATCATATTTTAAATGGTAATGATAACATATAAAATTGATTATGCAAAAAACGTGATATTTTTTTAAATCAATTGATTGAGGGATTGATAACCATAAATATTTATTTGATATTTTGATAAATAGAATGTTTATTAGGATGATAATTTTATGTTTGATTTTAATTTTAAATTCATAGATCCACCTTTCAATGTTTTTCATGATAAGAGTTTAAAATGATGAATGATATTTTGAGAGAAATTTTGGATTAATATATGTTATAGTGAAATGGTTATTTATAGAATAATTTGTTTTTATTTTTTGGAAATATTCTTAAAATTATTGATAACCTATAGGATAGATATTATTTTTTGAGGATGTGGTATTTATGGTTTATTATGATAATAGGGTTATTTTATTTTGGGAATATATCATATAGAATTCATTAATTATTAAAAATAGAGCTTGGATAATTAATGTTTATTTTTAGGATCTTCATCATATTCTTAAGAAATTTATAGTTTGAAAAAAGACAACCTATGGTATGGGTGAAAACTTGTTGTATCTATTATCTTAATGGTTCATAAACCTAAATATCAAGGGCAATAGGGGCGTATCACCTACCAATGACCTTTATGATGTCTTGGATAATATGAAATTATCATTACATAAATGATTTGAGGGAAAATATTATATCAACATTAGGAAGTATATTATATGATCAAATATTATTAATTTTGGGGATTTTGAGAAGATCAATGATATTTTCGGAGATATTTTTTTAGGATAATGTATATGTAGCGATTAGATTAATCATAAAGGATTTTTTGTGAATAATGGTATTAAATTTTTAGTGGTGTAATATAAATGATATTAGATAACCATTGAAGATTAATATTTCATCAATGTTTAGTTGATTATGGGTTTTTAGATCTTGGTCAACATATTTGTGAAAAAATATATGTTTAATGTTGGGATTTAATGTTAAAATTTTGAAGTAAAATGTATTTTATCTACATACTAAGGATTATACATTTTGGTTATCCTCTTAAAATTTCGTAAAAATATTAATTTTTTATAATGTATAAATATAGGAGGAATATCTTTTTATCCTTTTGGGGATTATTTGTTATATTTTTGGTTTGTTTTAGTGGTTCAAGCATAAAAATATATCTTGAATACTAATGGTTTGGAAAAAAATATGATATTATGATAGAAATTGATTAATTGAATAAATTATATTTTTTAGGTAATTATAAATCCATATGTTCATCGTAATGATAATAAATCTATTCCTGACCTATTAGAGAAGTATTTTGAAACAAAAATATTATCTTATTATATTCATTTTCAAATAATTGTGGAATTTTTCACACCTCAATCCAAACCCCTTTTTTTTGTCATTTTCAAAAGCCACTTTTTGGGTAAGTTGGAACCTCACAAAAAACTGTGGATACAATTTCAAACATCACCCGCATAAAGCATACTATAAAAAAACATATCCCAAAATCCAGATTAAAATTTAAAAATTCAAATTCATACAGGAACCGGCCAGTGAGCATCCTGAGAAACCCCAATGAGAACCGCCATCATCTCCTCGCCATCCATCATCACAACACTATTTCCACCGTCATATCATCACACCACCAGAGTCATCTTCTTCACCGGCATCTTCACCGAAGACCACCGCCTGCTCATCGTCACCGCCATCTCACAGAGCCTCCCTCTTCATGCCATCACCGTTGATGTTCAATACCACACCAGAATTTCGAATCCCCCGACATAAATATATCGTCGTCCCTAATCACCGGACCACAAACCAGCAACCAAACACTTGCAAACACGACCCCCAAAAACCATCATAGATTCACCAAAACTAGGACCAAAAACTCGAAATAGACACCAAGAACAACGACTATAAACACACTGTCGAAAATCATCCAACATAACCCCACACCATCCCTTACACCGAACACCACCATTGGAAACCATCTCCTGAACATGAAAGAAGAAATCGGGACCAAACCCAAAAAAGGGGAAGGGATTGAAACCCTAAGAGCAAGGACTAACACTAGAGCACTAGGAAATCATTCGTCCACCAAGTCGCGTGCCCAAAACCTCAGGGAATCCTGAGCTCCAAAACGGACCTGTAGATAAGCTTAGGAACTCAAAATCATAGCATAAATAGGTTAACGAGAAGAAAACTGGGAGCTAACACAAATCCGGGAAGGCGAGCGAGTGAGAATGAAAGTCACCGCTGGGAGAAAAAAGAAAAGAGAAATAAACTGAAAAGGGGGAGGGACTGAAACTCTAGGAAGAAGGACCAACCCCAGTAGTTCCTAGAACTCTGTCGTCCACCAAACCGCTCGCCCAAAACCTCAGCATATCCAGTGCTCCAAATCCGACCTAGACAGAAGCTGAGGAACGCAAGATCAGAGCGCAGATAGGTGGACTAGGAGAAGACCGGAGCGCTATCCTAGAGGGGGGAGAGGAGGGCGAGAGAGAAACAAAAGATCGAGCGAGAACCTGTGTAACGTGTTACACCAGATGACCACCATCTTTCCCATTCCCTATTTTCAAGAAAAAGTGTTATTAACCATCGTTATGATGTAAGTTTTTCTATAAGAGAAGACTCAATTTTCAAAATCTTCATTATAGAGTAAATTTTCAGTTTGAGACTGTTCAATTAATTATATGTGGTAAACTGTAACATCTTGAGTATTTAAAATAACGCTACATTCTATTACATATATAACAAAAAACATTGATTGTAAAATGAACAGAAAATATTGTCAATTAAAAATGGATATTATAATCCAGATAATGAATTACCTTGTATTAATAATGTTAACTGAATTATGAAATATATATAAATGGAATACTAAATTAAAATAAATTGATTAATTATTAGCAAATAAGTAATAAATTTTCATCAATTTGTTTTATTCTTTTGAAATACATTTTCATCAGGAATGATTTTATATTTTTTTGTCGAAAACGATATAATTAGTTTCTCCAAAACATATATATTTTATTTTTAAAAAAATAATACCATTTCAAAAATTACTGTCTCAAAGTAATCTTATGGTCAAAATTTTTAATTTTCAAAAAATATTTATTATCCAGTGAATAGGGAAAATAAAGAAGTTTATTAATAACTATGTTTTTTCAACAACTAACAAAGATACACTGTTGTCAAATTATTTCACCGAAAATTTATTTATATTATATTATTACTAATCTAGTTATGTTCATTTGAATATATTTTATGTTTGAAATAGGCATTAAAACACTTTTATACGTAAATAAAATTTTTTCTAAAAAAATTTACATTATTTTTTTTCATTTTTTGGTTAAATTGATTGAGTAAACTAAAAAAACTTGAATCATGAAAAATGGATCCCATATTTGGAATCAATAATTTTATATTTTTAAAAATTTTCCCTTTCATTTTTTTCAATGTTATTATAAACCATTGTAAATAAATATCTCTATGCTAAAAATAAATCTAGCAATTAATGTTAAAATTATTATGATATGGACTATATTATGAAATAAAAATATGTATTAATTTTATTATTTGGACGTATTTAATTCATATTCATCCATTATTAAAAATACATATGATTTTTTCCTTTTGGGTTTGATTTAGAAAATTATTTAATTTTATTTAATGAAATGTCACAATGGAATTGTCTTTGTTTCATTATATTAAATGTTTTTACAAAAGGATAGACAAAGTCTTTGTTCTATTATAAATATATATTCAAATGAAAAATAATTATTTTTCATGGAATTTTTTTTTCTTTTTTAGTGACTAAATAATTACATTAAATGATAATAAAATACTGCTACATTGTTTATTAAATGAATATGAAAACAAAATAAACGATTTAGTTTTTCTAAAAAGTGATATAATTTTATAGAATAAATATATCCCAACATATTTTGGAACTATATAATATTTTAGGTAACTTTTAAAGAATTATATTTAAATTAACTCTTTTTTCATGATGTATGTAATTTCATGTAAAATGAATAGTGTCACTAATGACCTTAATAACATTTTCTACTAAATAATATTTCCTTAAATGTTTTAAATTAAATAAAAATAACAAATTCATTTAGATGATTGTAATGTTTTAGAAAATATTAAACAACTGCCATTTATGTGATGTTTTTCCTTTTATTGTATCATCCATGAGCTCGAATGTGTGTAAAGTTTTGTTAATATAAGAATTGTCAAAAGGATTAATAGATGTATTAAATAAAAATAGAAAGGGGAAAATATAATTTCAACTAGTGAAGATTTTATTAGATTACCTTATTTAGACCATTCCTCGTCATATCATCTAAATATATCATTTTTTATCATTTTTTAATGAAAATTATTTTTTTATTAGTTTAATATTATAGAAAATTCCAAAATTACCACTATCTTATAAATGGGAAACCACTCTTTTCTTTTTTACATACATAATGTTCTAGTTATTTAAGCTAATACTTTCCAAAATACAATCCTCGAATCCCTCACTAAATTATATAGGTCATATTTTATTAATAATACCAATATTTGAGGAAAATGTTGTAAATAAAACAAGGTTGTCTGGTGAAATTATATAGTTATCAACCGAGCGATTTTATTGTGTATCTTATTATACATCCTTATAATGATCTAAAACATTTGTTATATAATAATAATTGTTATTTTGAATGTTATGGGATGTTATTATCTTAATTTAATATCCAATATACATCACCTATTCCATTAAATGGGAATTGAAATTATCATTCATATGTACAATTGAGTACTGCCTTAAGAACCAATATTATTCTTTTTCTGTCACCATCTATGATTGGTGGTTATAATTATGTGATTAATGCTTATATATTATATAAATAAAAATTCTATCAACATATTAAGAAAACATTTCATCCAATTTCTTAAATACTTATAAATTGAAACATGATATGCTCATCCATATATATGTAGCGACTATCACCTCCGTGAAGTGATGTGATTCAATTTCCATCACAATATCACATGGATTATATTAATATGTTTATATAAATGAATTTTATTTCTGATATAATTAAAATTCTATAAATTTAAAATAATACATTTATTCTTTCTATCATGATTATTGAAAAATTCAATTGTTACACATGTGCAGATACATCTTACCAACTCCATGATTGTAAAGATGTTCATTTTTCATTAAAATATTTCGTGGTTCATTTTAAATGTATAATTGAAATATTAAAATGATAATTATGTAATTATTATTATTCTATGGATGATGTAACGATAACTACTTCCACCAAAGTCAATATATCATAGTCATTATAGATATTTGAACTGAATGCCTTCAAAACATACAATGTGAACTTAATTGATTATGTAAGTAAATATAAAATGGAAATAATTAAAATAAAATTAACAATAAAAATGAATAAAGTTTATAAGGATATATAATTTTTGAAAAATAATATTATTCAGCATGATAAATATAATATGTGATGAGTTAGACTCAAGGTAAGGGGTTCTCATCTCACTTTTACAACTATGATACGTATGTAATATTCACTAATAAATATTTTGAGTTGTGTATATACATCCAAATTTATATGTTATATTGTTAATCTCTTTATATTCATTGTAATTAAATATTTTTTTGATGTTAACTATTTTATAAGGATTATGATTAATCTGTTACCAGGTCATTAAGGGTTTCATTCATAATCTCATCATTAATCAATATTTTTTATCTTAAAGACTCTCCAAATGTAATAATTTGATAATTCTATATTTAACATGATATATATATATATTCATATATTTTATTTATTTATCAAAGCCAAAATTTTCACATTCATCTCTAAAATATATGTACTCAAGATACCAAAACCCTATTTAATGTAGAATGTTCTATATTTTTCTACACGGTCGATTTTTTTTCGTATCCATAGTTTCCTTATAAATATTTAAATAATATTATAAATATTCTCTATTTATATTTTGTATATGTTTTTACACATGTTATAATTTTAAAAAATGGTTTAAAAGGAATATTCTTTTAATTTGGAAAACAATATGCTTATTGCAATTTCTTATAAAAGAGTGAATGAAATTATTTTATCTTACAAGGAATGAATTAAATATCACACCATCATGACCACTCAATTACATAAAACATAAATTACAAGAATCTATGATTCTTTTAGAAAACTATTTTCCTTAAATTCTGGAATTTTTTATATTTTTAAATTTCTTCTCTAATAGTGAAGTATATTGTACTCATAAATTTATTAAATGTTCTTTTTGTGGTATTTATAATCATCAATGTCCAAAAAAATTATTTAACTTATTATCTAAGGGGGATAAATTGTAATGATTTTATCCTAATTATTTCTGTGAATGGTTTATGATAAATTTAATTGGGTGAAATATTAATATTTCATTTTTCTAGTTTTTCAATAACATTGTTTGTGTTAATTATGGATTTAATTGTAATTGTCCATTTTTAATTAGACGAATGAATTGTAGTTACAATGTAAAAGGTTTAGAAAACTGTTTACAATTGATGAATCTATATGTATTATAATGCAATCAGATTTTGGTATTTTTTATGGCCATACGCATCTATGTATGATGTCTTGGAATGAGGATTTTATGGTTTGTTTATGATATATATATTTATTCATTCCGAAACTATGAGAATAATTATTATTATCCATGTAATTGTTTTATTTGATATGACTTCTATGATTTTCCAATGTTTATGTGATTATTTATATGGAAATAATTAATCATAATTTATTCTAGACATATTATACTTCATTAACATTATTTTGATTAAATGGATTTTTTTTTGACTTTCCATTTTAATTATTTCTTATGTATTGATTATTTCGTACATTATAATCATACACTTACTATAAATATTATCTCACTCATTTCTTATGTTTTATTTACCTAGGATGACAAGAAGTGTATTATGTTTGTTGTGAATTGAAGTGCTAAAGGATATAATATTTTTCACAATGAAAATAATATATTTATTTTATGTTTTAATATTTAATGTGATATTCAGGTATGTATCTAGTTTTCTATGATTGGAAAACTATATAGTCATTTGGGATACAAATTATTGTATCTAATAGAAATATAATAATGTGACCACCAACTCTATAATACTAGGGTTTGGGTCAGTGTAGTTGGTATAAGTTCAAGTTTAGTCTATCCCAATTTAACTAGATATAGAAAAACAATAATTGGGGAACATATCCATATAAATGAATTTGTGGATATGTCTAAGTATGGGATGAAATAATATAAACATATATATATATATATAATGTTCTTTTCATAGAGGTACATAATTATCTAGATAAAACTTAATATTGTTTTTGTATAGATGCATCAATTTCCAATAACCTTGTAAAGAGTTGGTTTAGTATATCTCGACCATCATTATGGTACACAGTTAGTGTTCCATTACTACACAACTAGATTGAATCAAGAAGGGGTTGTACTTTCATAACTCATATTTTAATTATAAACTATTTTTATTTATTTAAATTGATAATAGAAAATGATGACCTTGGTTAGAGATAATTTTTTATTGATATATAATATATTTCAAGAATTAGACACCCAATGAATGATATTTTTGATTCCCCGCTTCGATAATTATTAATCATACTATGATTTTTTTATGGTCAATGAATGTTGAAGAATGAACTCTATTAATGTATAATGTGATAGAAAATGTAATATTTATGAGTGAGCAGATAGAATAAATATTAGAGAGAAATATATTTTTATAATTAAAAATTAGTATTCAGGATATATGATTATCAAAATTTATTTAACCAACTATTGGACTCACCAAATATTACATGGATATTTTTTATTTAGAGAATATGTAGTGGATAACACAAAGGAAAGAATTAGAAATTTCCAAATTGTATAAAATACGGAATGAGACCCCTTAGGGAATGTTTCAATGGAATGTCAAAAAATTAATTTATGGAAAATAATGGAATACATGAATGGATTATCTTGGGAAAATTAATATTATGATGTATGTAAATAAATTACATCATTCTAAATAATTTTTTTATTCAAATGTATTGTGTGTGGGTAATATTTGCATTATTGGGGTCAATTCCATAATATGAGGGTTAAACAATTGACCAAAAAGCATATACGATGTTGAAATAATTTATGTTTAATGAATGTCGTTTTTAATAATGGGTAATTGAAAATTATTTTTTAGAATTATTATATCAGTGATATTCTGTTAATAGGAATAATTAAAAATATAAGGATTGTTTCACAACATCATTTATTTTCATATTTGAAAACATATGTTGAATGATAATAATATCCTTGAAATGTCATTTAGTGATACAGTGATAATTTGGAAAACACATGATTCAAGGCCTAATAACCCAAATTATTTCATTAATTTTGGGATAAACTTAACGTGTCATGGGATGATAAATTATAAGAATGATCATAGTTTTAATGTAATAGATTCCCCTTTTGACTTTTTATTGTATGTGAGTTTAAAAGGATTAAGTATATTTTTGAGTCTTTTTGATTTGGTATATGATTTAATAAAAATGTTATTTTGGGGATAGTAATTTTACATTTTGTGTATATAATTTTACTGTAACTGATAAGCCTTAGTGTTAATATGACTTTCTCTTGATTAGTTATTAATGTTTTATTTGGATAAAATAGATAGTACATTTTTAGAATATATTTTCTAAAAAATATAGCAGTTAACAAAAATGGATTTGATTAATAATTTTTCTCTTAAGGATATTCATCATATTCTAAGAACATTATAGTTTTGTTAAAAATATATCCTATGGTTCATGAATAAATATTTCACAACTGGTATAACTATGGGGTTTTAGCCTATAACCGATGACTGATAAGCATTCACACTTACCACAAGAATACATGATTTCCTAGTTAGTATAATTTTTTTTCTAAAAAATGATTTGAAGAAAATTAAATATGTATATTTTTTATAAACATATATTATTATCAAATCATTTTTAATAAATTGGGTTTTGATGTGATTAATGAACTTTGTGGAGATATTTTATTTATTTGATGTATTGATTTAACTATTTGGATTAATGTAATTGATTATTTCAAAAGAATTATGATATATTATTGGAGGTGTAGGATGAAGTGTAGTAGATGAAATTTGAAGTTAAGACATTATTTAATATTGATGTTACTGTGGTTATTTGGATGTATGGTTATATATTAGTGAAAAACTCTGTGTTGAATCTTTGGTTTTATTATGGATGTTTTTAAGTAAAGAGTAATACTTCACCATATGAAGGATCATACAATTTGGGTATCATCCAACCATTCAATAATTTTTTTAGTGTTAGTTTTTTCTATATAAATAAAGAATATATTCATATCATTTTTTGGACTATATAATCTGTTAAAAGTTGAAATTAGTGCTTTAGGGACAAAATTCATCTTAAATACACAATGTTTGGAGAAAAATATGAAATTGTAGTCGAAATTCATTAATAGAAGATATTATATGTTTATAATAAATTATATTCCCTAACATTCTTTTTCATTATGGTAATGGAGTTCCTCAACTCTGGTAAAAGGATACGGATTGAAAAATGATATTCATTTACCTTAAATTATAAATAAATGATGGGGTTTTCACCCAAGATTTTTTTAGGTTTCAGTGTTTATTAATATCTTAATTATATTTCAATTTCATTTGATCATTTACCTTTGTCACTATCCATAATTATATAATCATTACTATTTTTGTTACATGCTGAAATTTTCCATTCTCGCTAGTGTTATTATATGTACCCAGTTTTTATCTTTGGTATGAATCTACTTATGTTCTATATAATTATTTATTATGGTACTAATATGGATTCCAAATGACTTAATAGAATTTTTAGGGGTGTTAAGGGGTTGTTCGGGGCATGGAAACAAACTTTTAGAAAATTGTAGTGGGTCCATATAGTTAGTATAAACCATGCGACCCGAGCAGCATGTTTTTTTAGAACCTTGCAAGGTGGTCCATGACTCTCTATAGATGGACAAATTTTTAGAAATAGTGAAACACTTAGAGTTTTCCCTTGTGGGAGATCGTGAAAATTTCAGAAAAGGTGGAGCCTATGGTTTTTTCGGGGTTAGTCAAACTATGCGCATGAACCATGTGAGGTTCAACTTCAAGTAGAGATGGGTTCATGATGGGCACATGGTTTATCCAAACATTTGGAGAAACCATACATACCATGTTTGGATGGAAATATTTTCAAAATTACATTAATGACCATATATATTTAATATCTTTTCTCATTTTTTCTTTACTAAAGATAGTAGGCTTATCCCTCCTCTTTTATACCTTTCAGGGTTTCCCAACCACCACCACTTCTTCCTCCATCCATTATCATATTCCGGCAGGCTAGGGTTTCTGCCGCTCTTCTCCTCCATCTACTATACTCCTTTTTCATTTCTTCTTCTACTACTTTGGGTTTGGATCTGTCGGCACTCGGATCAGTGATGCGGCTCAGATCTCTATCAATAAGAAACCCCCTTCGACGGAGCGACGCGTGCGGTCAAGATCGACAGAGTGACACATGTGTTTAGGAGCGACTGAGATACATGATCTCTATTGACAAACCCTTCAACAGAGCAAGGCTTTCAGTTTCACCTGGGGAGATCACCATGTTTCTGTCGTTTGTCTTTGAAGGAGTCAGTATGAGGCAGGGGTAAAGTTTCCATTTTCCAGAGCTATTAGGCAGATTACTGATGGCATATGGCTTGGTACTGATGATTACCTCTACTCAACGTTCATCCCTTCCAGTTTTCATCAAGTTCGGAACAAGCTAGGGTCGTCATCTTCTACCCAGGTCAATATGTGGTCGCAGAGGGAGACCTCAGGAACACTCGGTGCTTGAAGAGTTTTCTCCCCTGTTCTCCCCTATTTGGAAACGTTTGGCCCTTTGGGGTTCTGGTTTTGTGTTCCAGGGCCTGGCTCCTCAATTATCTGATTCTCCTCTAGTATTTTCTCATTCCCCTTCACGCACGCCCCCACTATGGACTGGTTCAAATGATTCATTGGAAAATTGGGATGGTGTTGGTGGATTTTATGCTAGAGGCTCTGATCTGGGAGGATGTTGGGTATGTTTCATTGGTGGCTTCGAGTTGATATGTTTGATCATGTGGGGCTATGGGTGATTTGGGTTCGTGCAGGGATGGTTGGTTCTCGACACAATCCTATGCTTTTACCTTCTTTTTCTACATGTCTGATCTAGGATTGGGATCCTCGACATGTCTGGTTTTCCTCTGTTTTGGTGTTTTGGGTGGGTTCTGTTGCGTGTATACAATGGTGGATCCCCTTGACATGATTTGTTTGTTGTTGTTCTTGTTTTGGTTCTCACTTATCCTCAATGTGATTTTTTTGGTTGTCACTCACCCATAAAGTGATTTATATTAAAATACAAAAAATGATTAAAAAAAATTACATTTCATCACATTTGATTTAAATTATTATGTACCTTATTCCTGAGTATCTTTTATTCATTTATCTTTCCCATGATGACACTATTTAGAAGTAGTCTCATATGCCCTATTTTGTGGTGTTGATTAATTCTTCATATTACAGCCAAACTAGGAATAACTAAATTATGATACTATATGAGGAAATTTGTAGAAGCCTAAGGTAGGTGGTTTATCACTCATCCCTCTTGTTTCACCATTTTATAGATTTTTATAGTGTGCGAATTCCGATTTCATCGAGAATGTACTAATAAATTCATTTCCCTTTTAATAGTCTTTTGAAAAACATTCTACAACCCTTTTTGTATATGTTCATCATTGTTTGAAGTTACGTCCTCAACTCAAAACACTCCAAGTAGGGTGTTTCCAAACTTATGACTTTAGTGGATCATTATTTTCATCCATGCCACCGTTTAGGTGCTTAAGGGATTGAACATATTAATGGTCAGATCATACTTAATAAAACGAGTTTCTAATTTTAATGGTTATCCTAATATATGATAATTTTACTTGGCCCTATTAAGTTAATTGTTTTAATGTAATTATGGAATCTTAATTATGAATGGAAATAATACAATAAATATGAATTGGAATTATTTGTTATAATAAAATGTATTGGATTCACATTTATATCAAAACAATCCATGATTAATGGAAGGCATCATATTTCTACAAATAAATTTATTATGACTTAAATGGACTAATAAATGGTTTCATTCCATGGAATGTCTTGTCACACAAATAAAATGTAACTTCTTGAACAAAATGACTTA
This sequence comes from Viscum album, assembly GCA_963277665.1. Classification (NCBI taxonomy): domain Eukaryota; kingdom Viridiplantae; phylum Streptophyta; class Magnoliopsida; order Santalales; family Viscaceae; genus Viscum; species Viscum album. The sequence continues at coordinate 1,003,688,832 of OY728135.1, forward strand.
TTAGATGGAATCAATAACAAATGATCTTAATTAACTTATGAATCAAGTATATTTATCCTATTTCATATAGATCATATTATAGTTATATGTGTGTCCAGACTCCACCCATACTTGGATTCTTTAGGGTATTCCTCGAGCACTCATAGACGCCATTCCAATTCCCAAATACCATTTTTCAAGGATGATACCCACCTAGGAACCCAATATATGTCTACTAGTGAATTATCTATATGAAACTATAGTATCCATCCATTATTATTAAACGATTACATAGATACACTCTTTGGGCCCATCATGACATCTACGGACATAGAGAGCCCTTGATACCCCTAATGGGCCCAGTCATTTCATACCCATTTTACCTAGGATGATATCCTTGGACTCAGATAAAATTACATTATAGTCGAATACCTTGGGTGATTCCCCACTTATTATACTCTTACCCAATAAAATAAGTTTACATATTATTAATGATTTGGATCAACCCTAAGGTCATGGATTCCATGGTTATTAAACTGGGTCCTATGAATTATTACCATAATTACATGATGTATTGTTTATTCCATGGATCATTTACTAATACTATCATGTTGTGATTTTATTGATTTTAAGACCTCAGGTAACATAGTATATAAAATATAAAATGATAAATAAATGAAATGGTTACCAATTTTGATATCAGTTCATGTTGAATCAGGTACTAGGTATTTACATTGATGTACTACAATACATTTATATAAGCATACCTCAACACTATTCAATTTAGATTAAATGGGTTAGATGTTATAAATATCATTGGTAATGGACTACTGAGATTTATCTCACACCTTAACTAGGCTTCCATATATACCCATAATGATTACAATTATGCAGGTGTTCACAAGGGTAAGCATCATGTTTTGGACACCTGATATTGGTGTCTTGCATTAGGACAATGCTTGGTTGAAGATGACCAAGATGGTGCCAAGAATTATTTGATTGTTCATGGATTATTTATGTATAGAATGTACAGTACTGCATCCTAATTCATTGTATCCATGTTTTCTAACATTATAGATACTGAAAATGTATCATTATCATTTCATATATGATTCAATTTCCATCTTTAGAGTATTATCATTTGTTGAGTATATAATTTTTTATTCATATATTATTTCCCTATTTACCTATTATAATATTTAACCCTTATGATACACATTGTTAATGAGTTCATAGTCTCCCCACAAAACTCCCTAGAACCTCACTTCAAGTCGACACCCTCAGGCATTGGGGGAGATGCGGTTGAAGCCAAGTGGAAAACTATGCTTGGGGATCCTTTGAATGGAACTTGGGACAAGTACATCACAATGTGTCATAAAAGGTTTCAATTAATTCTTTATTATTTGGGGAAATATTAATAATATTAGAAATATTTTGGAACTTTTTATAATTTGGGCATGATCATAGCAGACCCAAATTCTGGGGAAATGTCATGTTGCTGGAATTAGAATTATTGTTCTGCTCTCTCTTACTATAGTTGATAAAACCTCATTATTGGGTGAAACACATATTGTGTGATGAATATTATAATTATTATTGATATTGAGGTTTTAATTTTATCATAGTCTTGATTATATTAGGGAATGTTGCATTGTAATAAAAATCATTATTGGCACCTAGAATTCACATGCCATCCATCTGTCATGCCATATTTGTGAATTTTACTTATTTGACGGATTTTTTACCCGTGATTTTTGAGTGATGATACAATAGTTATATTATGACTATGTTTCTATTTTGATTGTATTGAGAGAATTAATTCCCAATTAATTTGGTGTGTGTTCCCTCTCGGGGTTGAATGATTATTTTAACAAGTCATGAAAATGTACATAACATGTTATATTTTGAGACATCATTTATATGAGGTTTGATAGAAATTAAATGGGTGTCAATTCCAGTGATAAGTTGTATAGTTATTGATAATATGGGAATGATAATAGATTTTAATCAGACATTGATATATGATTATAAGAAAATGAACAAAAAAATTAAAAATTGGTATAGAAAATGGTTTCTATTAAATAAAGAGGTAGGGTATAGTTTACCATTCAACTACTAAAACTGGTATACATTAAAATAAAAAAGGCCTCAACAATTGAATTTTTTAGTGGGTATTTTGGGTATTATTCATTGGGTTGTTATCTCTTATTCTTAAATTTGTATTCCCATATTTATTTCTATCAATTTGAAATCTAGTTCTAAAGCCTATGATTTGAATTTGTTGATCAATTTGGTTATTACATCCCCATGTCTTGCACCAGCATGGTGGGGATGAACATGCTCTTGATATGGTGGGAAATAGGACACCAGTCATACCTTTGGAGTGACACTTGAGGAACTTCATATTATAACTAATATTGGAATTAACTCTCAACTACATGAAAGCTTTATACATCTAATGTAGTCTTGGAAAGGATCTCTGTGACCTACACTTGGGATGACTGGTATGACTCATGAGTTCTGATAGTAGCATCCTCCCACCTTCTAGGGTAATGGTACTCCATAGGTTGTTGATTCTTGGTTGGAGTCCACCCTATTGATCATTTCTCATCTTAATATTATTCTATATTAGAGGGTTAATCATTGTACCTGTTTATTATGTGATTTACGAAACTACAAGTGGGATGTAATTACCCTAGATGTTCTTCATGAGCGCCTAATTTGGGTTTATTTTATGACAACCTTCAATGATATCTTCATTCCTTATATGTTTAGAGTTTACCAAGATAGGGAGTTCATATATCTAGAATATTGTTCATTGTCAGTCATGGATTATTCAGTGTGATCTGTAGATTTGTATTACTTTTCAACTCTTCAGGATAGATATGAGCTATCACATGTAAGACATTTTGAGGGTTTTCTATAGTATTTCATATATATTTAGGTGAATGGTTTTCCTGTACATATTTCTATAAGACTATCTATCAGACTCATATCATTGATCACAACCTAAGGTAAGGTGATAGTTATGGGAATAGAGGATTAGTGTTGAGTATTTATAGTACGTATTTTAGTAGTAGAATACATCCTTACAAGGTTTATCATCATTTAAGTGGTATCTAGAGTATCAGTTCTGGTATCTCTATGTTATTACATCAATGGTGATGGTTGGGGAATTTGAGGCCTCTGTGTGATAGAGACCATCTGGAGTGTCAGGATTGCGTCCATCTGTGGAAATTCCAAGACTATTTCAAACCATTCCATATAAATCTAGTGGACTAAATTCCACATGATATCCACCTTCAGGGTCTTATTATTTTATGTCAAATTTGGCTTGAAGTTAGAGTAACACGGGTAGGTTTTATTGACGAGGATGTCAGGCTTGTGGTATCCATACTCCATATAATTAGTTCTAGAAGTGCAGTCACATTTTGGGTAGAACATCTATTGCACAGGGCCATGGATCAGGATAGATGGATTCCTTACAGATGATACCTAAGGATTAGTGTACATGACCATCTATAGTATGAGGTACTATTTTAGTATCCTCCACTATAGTATCTACATTATTTGATATGGGTACTTCACACTGATTTATCTCATTATTGGCTGTGAAAGGTTATGAGATGGTAAATTTATGTTATTGTGGGGTAATGGCCCTGGATACACTGTTTGGAATAGGAGCATAGAGAATACACCAATGCAATGACTATCCACTTTAGGTATCCAATTACCCATTCCTATAGGATCTCATTGTTTTCAATGTTAAAAAAAGTCAATGTCATTATCAAGATGGATTGATTGTTATCTTATCACACCATTGAAGTATACTATCCCCATAGGGTATCATTTACCTCAATAGAGGGAAATATAAATCTACACATGTGTGAGTGGGATGTCCAGGATAGTAGAGAGAGACAAGTTCATCATGGGTTATGTGGATTTATCAATCATATTTCTAGTATCTTTATAGAGGAGTAGGGAGAACACCTGGAAGATTTTCCTCAAGTAGTGGGTCCTTTAATGGATATCTTTCCCATTGATTTTTATGTCTTACCACATGAGAGAGAGTTTTATTTTATGAATGATATTATTACAAGAGAATCACTCATGTCCATTCCTCCAAACAAGATGTCAGATACTGAGATCTAGGAGCTCAATATTCAGATGGAGGACTTAGGGACCAAAGGTTTTTGACAACCAAGCGCATCCTCTTGGAGTTCACCTATTCATTTAATCAAGAAGGTGAATGGGACACATCATTTATTTGTGGATTATAGATAGGGGAACTATCTTATGATCATTAAATGATTTATACTAACTTGAATAGATGATCTACTCGACCAGTTTTTAGGATCTATATTATATTCTATGATCTACATAAGATCATGCTATCAACATGTGTGACTCAGGGATTTAGATAGACCTCATACAACATTCCATAGTAGGTATGGTCTTTATGAGTATCTCGTTATGTTTTTCAGTATAACAAACATCCCTTCCGTTTTCATGGATTTGATGAATGGGGTTTTCCATCCCTATCATTATTAATTTTTTATGGTATTTGTGGATGAAATATTGTGGTATTATCACACTCACTTGACCATTATAAATATCTAGATATTGTTTTGAATACACTTTGATATCTTTATCTTTATGCCATTCATTATATGTTCCACATATTGATCAAAAAAATTCACTTATTGGGTCATATTTCCTCATAATCAGATATATTTATTAACCTAGAGATGGTGGGTGTTGTGGTTTTCCATGAGTTCCCCTAGAACATGTTTTATATATAATGTATCTTGGGGATGGATTGATATTATGGACATTTCATACGTGAATTATCCCACCTTATTACTTAATAGTCATACAAATAATGGTGTTATGTTCCTATGGTCTGAAGCATGTGAGAAACCCTTTCAATATATGAATGGGAGGTTTGTTTTGACACTTATTCTAATTCTATAAGAGCCTGAAAGATGCTATATGTTGTTCTATAATGAATCTGGAATTATCCCAAGAGAATTTCCCACATAAGAATATAGAGTCATTTCTTATGTATGTTGGTATTAGGGGGATCATTAAATAAATTACCCATGGTACGACCGCGAACTAGCATCATTTATCCATGCCCATAGCTTCTGGAGATATTATCTAATGGGTGTCCGATTTATGGTGTATACAGACCACAAGAGCTTAAAATATATCTTTACACAGTGTGAATTGAATATTAGATAGTAAATATGGGTTTAATATCTATAGTCTTTAGAAATTTCTCTTTCCTATATGCCTAGAATGCGAAATGTAGTACCCGATGCACTATGTCAGAAAGTCCAAGCATATGGAATACAGGAAGCCAGTGATTATTGGAAATTGATTTCTCACTTCTCTAAGATTCTTCTAATGTTTCATGATAGTTATCAGTTGTCTTATCTCTCATCCATTATAATTAATTCTTCAATCATTTATAAAGTGAAGAGTATGAAATTTTTAGACCCTCCTATCTTAGTTATATGGGAGAGTATTTCTAAAGGGGACCCACTTCTAGATTTGTCTATGGCCAGAGATGACATCATACATATTCATGGATTTTTCTAGGTCCTTAAAGCTACAAGGGAGGAACTAATGATTGATTCTGATTCTAATAAGTGGGTAGTTCATACATCAATCTAAATGATATATTTAGATATATGAATCTAGTATTTGTTTCTTGAGATGAAATTTCAGATAGATATCTCTATCACTAGGTGTTCCACAAGTCAGTATGTGAAATCGGAGCACCAATGACCTATGTTCTTAATATAACTACTATAAATCCAGAAATGGAAATGGGAATATGTTTCCATAGTATTTTTATTCATCATACTAATTTGAACTTGAGGTAGATACACAATTTGTGTAGTCATTGACAGAATGATGATATTATCACACTTCCTTCCAATCTTAGAGACTTTCTTAGATGATGAGATGAGAATACTATATATTTTTGAGATCATATAGATACATGGGGTCCCACCATACAATCCTATTATATAGGTATGATCATTCCATGTTAGGGTTTAGGCAGGGTGTTCAATGATCTATATGTATAGAAGAACTTCTGATTGGAGTATTTCATCGCTAGACTAACCGGAAATTAGAACGGACGATACAAGTTTTAATGGACATGGTCCAGTAATGAAAATTTGATTTCAAAACATTCTGGAGAATCTTTCACCTCTCATTGATTTTTCCAAAAATAATAGATTTCATGTGATGATTCAAATTGATACTTTTTAGGCATTTCAATGTAGGGTTTTCCATTCACCCCTATGATGGTTAGAGGTAGTGTAGGTAGCACTAATAGGTCCCCATAGAAATAAGGAGACCTTAGATAAGGCTCAGTTGGTCAAGAATATTATGTCTACTACATAGTATATATAGAAATCCAATGTAAGTTTCCATATATGACTTCTATATTTAAGGGTTAGGGATCTTGTTTTCTTTTGGGTATCATACAGGCTTAGGCATAGAGGGATATGGAGGAAAGAAAACTTTTTGACATTATTTGTTGCGTCCTTTGAGATTCTAGAGAGAATTGGGACATTAGACTATAGTTTTCCATTATTATAGAGGTATATTTCTAGGTAAAATGTCTTCCACAAATCATAGATTCACTGAAATCATGCCATACCTTCTCATAGTTTTTATCTAGAGGATGTTGAGTAATATGTCAATTCTTCATTTTAGGATAATCATACACACATCATTGACCGGAGCAAGATGTATTTCTCAGGAAAGTTTGTAACATTAGTATGGATGATATGGTACCATGTCGAAGTACAAGAATTAACATTGGAGTTGGAGGAAAATTTATGTGCCATGTGGCCAGAGATGTCCTTTGATAGAGATTCTCATCCTTTGGAAGGTGAAATCATGGATTAATTCTTTTAAGGGGGGATACTCTAAGAAAAAGGTTTTCATATTAGTTATAGATCATTTTAAATTTGGTATAATTATTTATATTGGACCAATTATGGATAAAAATGACATTATGAATGTTTCAGGGGGTTTCTAGAATTTCTACCCTAGCCTTTTACACATATCTTTATCTAATTGTAAGCATAAAAAACATCATATTACAAGACAATGATTTTAAAGTCATGTGTCTTGGAAGACTAGGTACTTGAAACTAAAAACATAGAACTAAATAAAAAATTTCATTATTGAATATTCATAAAGACCTCATAAATTTTATTTTTCTAATACATATTCATAGAATAACCTGGGTTAACATGAAGGAATGGATGACATAATAATCCCCATAAATTATTAAACATAAGAATAATGCTTTAGCACATGAGTGAGAAGGCATGACATAAATATATAAAAAGTCATGAAACATATGGAATCATGACATATAAAAATGGGATCATTTAAAATAGATTCATAATAATGTAGAAGCAACATAAAACATGAACTTAGAACGAGTCATGTATTGTTGCATATGGACAATAAAATTTCAAGGTTAACCACTAGGACCGTTTCACACAGTAGTTTGAGTCAAGGATAATCTCCAAGGCCATTGCACATAACATCTCAGGAGACTTAAATTTACCCAATGCATTGGATCCATATCCAGTCACACCCATTATAACATGTTTAGGAATATTTTTTCCACATAAATAATCATACACAATCAATCGTACATAAACATAAGGGTACCCATGGAATGAAATTTATTACATAATCATTTCATAGAGCATAATAAATGGGTGTTTCATACAAGTGTACTTAAAATTAATGAATTATAATATACATGGACACTAATAAGAGAAATTATGCATATATCATGGTAATTCATGTCAAATATAGGTGATAACATGTAAAAATATTACTAAATAAGTTTTAGCATTAAAACATTTTTGTGAGGCTTTAAGGAAAATACTTTTGAAAATTTATAATAGAAAGGTGATTAATATTTTATATATAATTAGTAGTGAACCAAGCAGTTTTTTGTAATAAAAATCATGATTTTATGAAAAAAATGGTTTCTTAAAACATATGATAGATTGTAATTGAAATTTGGTAAGAATTCAGGGTGTTTTCTTAAATGGGTTTGCTTATCGAGAGGTATTAAGGAGGGAACCACGTAAAAACACGAATTTCCATGAAAGAGAATGATTAATGGACCTAGATTAATGAGTTTTGAGCATTTAGACAGAATTTAGAATGTGTAAATAAAAATAAAAGATAACTTATTTTTGATAAAAAGAATTATAGAGCAACCTGAAGGAATAATAGAGGTTTGGGTAGAATCAATTTCCATTTATACGGCGGAGTACTTAACATGATATTAATGTCATCTATAACAAAATTAACGTAATTATTTAATTTTTAAATAACCTATTATACATTTAATTTATTTATTATAACCGTATTAAGTTCATTCATTTCCTTATTGGTGGGTTAAAGAGGTTCAATTTTCTTGTTTTGGGAGTGTTGGTTTCCTTGGTTTTCATGATTCGTTTACTTATAAACAGGTATGGATAACCATGTAAGGTGATAATGGTAGTCCATATTGTAGTTATATGTTATTATTTAACACCCATAATATTACAGTTATAAAATTCATTTGGTTATTTGGAGTGAAGATGAATCACTATAAAAAATATTAATGAGAATAGTTTTGGTTAATTGGTGGTTTTTGATCACATCAAATACATTTTTCATTAAAAATTAATACCATGTCTAAAAAACATTCCAAAACCTTAAATTATACATAATAAATATATTACAGTCTATTTAAAGCATAAAAATTCATTCATGACCAGAATTGAAGACAGAAATAGAAATTTAAAACCCGTTGTCCTTGAATGAAATAAATTAACACATCTCAGATGGTGTTTTATTTTATAGTATAAAAGAAGGGGAAAAGGAAATGATGATGAATTATTATATTATCATAAAAAAGATTATATTATGTTTAAGGTGATATAGTTATCATTAAATTTGGATGCAATTCGGTGAGGAAAGAAAAATAAATAAATGAACTAGAAAGAAAATAAACGAAAAGATGAATTTACCTCTTAAATATATCTTCTTTGAGAACCATTCTATAGGAGAGTATTTGAAATTTTGTAGAGAAAAATTGATGATGGACATGGGTTAGTGGATTAGGGAGATAATTGAGTAGAATTTGGTCTAATAACAAAGCTTCAGATGTGTGAGGAGAGGAGGGAAATAAGGGAGGTATTAATTGTGGAGGAGATAAGGGGATTACCATTATTATAATCATTAGTTTAATATTTTCTCAATAATATGAATAGAATTTATTCTTTTGACCCAAAATAGTAAATATATCATTTTATTTTGAACCAATGGCCATTTACATTATCCATGACTCAAGCTTGATGCAGAAATTCATTTATTTTTCATTTATCGAATATTAATGTATTTTATTATTTACCAAAAATTCAAGTATTTTTGAAAAATCCCAAAAAATAACCCCAACCAATTTTTATGTGTATAATTAAAAAATGAATTAATTTTTTTGAAATAATTTTCTAAATTTAAAATTTAATATTTTAATTAAAATAATAATTTACATTAAAAATACTAATTTTAAAATTAAAACAGCTTTTCTGACACATTAAAAAATTAACTAAGGTCTCTTAAAATTATCTTATAATCTTAAGTAATCACAATAATTATTTATGAATAAATTTCATGAAAAAAAAATTTATTTTAAGCTATTAAATTATTCATAGTATTGTAATTAAATATACACAACTTATAGAAATACCAACACTTAATTAATAATTATTTAAATATTTACTTACTTATACTATGATATAATTATATCATATTGTCACTTATAAGATTGATAAATTGTATGTTTTAAATCATTAGTGTTATTAATATTCAGTTAGCTGGTTTACTATTAAAAAGGTTCACATTACTATTCCAAAGGTCAAGATACTATTTCATTAGTATACATTCATTAACCTCAAAAGATACATTTTTTTCTCACCCATTATTTATTTATAAATTTTGTATTGTGTTCAATATGTAATATAATGTTATTATACTATAAGACATAACTATAAGAATATAATTTCATTGATAAAACCTTGGGTTGTTACATTCTCCCCCCCTGTATGAAATTTCACCATCAAATTTTCATTTTACATTTAAAGCCATAAACAAGTGTGGGTACTTTTCCATCATTTCCCCCTCTAGTTCCCATGTTGCCTCTTCGTACTTAAGGTTCCACCATGTTACTTTGACCAGGGGAGTAGTCTTATTATATAGAACATTATCTCTATCATCCAAGATCATCACTGGATACTCCTCGTAAGAAAGATCATTCTCCAACTGTACCGAATCTTAAAAGAGTATATGTGAAGGGTCTGGTATGTACTTCCTTAAGAGTTATCTGTGGAATAAATTATCTGATTTATACATAGTAGGTGGAAGTTCTAGTCTATAGGCCACAACTCTAGCATTATCAAGAATATTGAAGGGGGCGATTTACCAGGTACATAGCTTTCATTTCTTCAAACACCTCACAACCTTCTACCATAGAGATATATGGGGAAATAGCATGTATCCAACATTTAACTCAATGTCCCATCAATGATTTTCTACATATATCTTCTTTTGGATTTGGGTTTTCATTTTTTTTTTGTTGAATTGGTTTTACCTTCAATGCCATTTATTCGACCATTTCAGGTTTTAGAAGCTTACTCTCACCGACTTCATCCCCACATTCCAGTTTTCTACACCCTTTTCCATAACGGGCTTCATATGGTGACATTTGGATGATTGAGTGGAAACTATGGTAGTAAGAGAAATAAACTTGTAAAAGATGTTGGTCCCACCCTTCTTTTAACTCCATAGAAGACGATCTCAACATTTCTTTTTAATTCTACATTTTTCAATCAGATTAACCCTCAGTTTGTTGATGATAGGTCATTCTAATGTTTAGTTCAATTCTTAGATCTTACTGGAGACTTTTCCATTACATTGAGGTGAATCTTGGATCTCTATTGAATACCAAAGATAGTGGTATTCCATGCATTTTTACCACCTCTTTGATATATATTCTTCAATTTGGTTCTAATGATTATTCATCTAGACTTGCGATAAGGTGACATGTTTTTATAAGATGATCCATAATGACCCATATAGAATTGTTTCATATGGATGTCCTTGGAAGTCCAAGGAATGGTCCATGGTAATGTTATATCACTTCCATGATGGTATGGGTAGTGGTTGCATCATCCTGTTATAATTTTTCCTTTCAACCTTAACTTGCTGAAAAACTAAGAACATTGATGTATACTCCACAATCTACTTCTTCATTTTTTTCAACCAATAATTATCCTAGAGATCATGATACCTCATTGTGCTACCCAGGTGGAAAGAGAATGTTGAGCTACGTGGATCATTGAAAATATACTTGTTTATCTCTGGATCGCATGGTTCAAATAATCATGACCCAAATATTACGACTCCATCCTTTTCAATAATGAACTCATAGGATTTCTTATTTCTGATAGCTTCCATCCTTTTATATATTTACACACCATTTCTTTAAGCATCATTTATTTTCTCCATGAGGGATGGTTGAGAATCATTTTAGAAAGTATTGATGATGTTCCTCCAATAAAGATTCAAATTTCCATCCTCTAAAAATATAAGAAGATTGGATCCTTTTCAATTCTCATCACTAATAAAGATGCATGTTCTTTTCTACTTAGAGAATCTACTACCTTATTTTCCTTACCAAGATGGTAGTGGACTAAGGAATAATAATCCTTGATGAGGTCTAACCATCTTCATTGGAATATATTAATCTTCTTTTGTGTGAATATATATTCTATACACCTATGATAAGTATATATCACACACTTCTCCCCATAGGGATAATGCTGCAAGATTTTCAATGCAAAGATCACAGACGCAAACTCCAAATCATGTGTGGGATATTTTTTCTAATGTATTTTAAGTTTTCATTTAGCATATGATATCAATTAATCATGTTTCATCATAAAACTACCTAATCCATTCTTTGAAGCATCATTATACACTATAATGTGTTCTCGTCTTATAAGGAGTGTAAGTACTCATGTAGTGATAAGCCTATTTTTGATCTTCTTAAAAGCTATCCACACATTTATGAGTCCAAATGAAAATCACTCCATTTATTTCTTCATGGTCATTGGGTATGAAAATTTTAAGAAGATTGTAAAAAATCTTCGATAATACGAGGATAGACCTAGAATGTTGCAGATCTCCATTACAGATGTCATCCTACATTACTCTTCAATTACATTTATCTTGGAAGGGTCCATATATATTCCTTTTCTGTTGAAAACAGTGCCCAAGAATAGAAATTCTTCCATACAGAACTCACATTTACTATACTTTCCATATATTTTCTCCCTTCTCAAATTCATTATCATTGGTATTCAAATTCTCATAATATTACTTCTTCCTCTTATAGTAAATTGAAATATTATCAATAAATACTTCCACAAATTTAGCAAGGTAATATGTAAACACTCTATTAATTAAATACATCTATATTTCGGGAGCATTAGTGAGTCTGAAGGGAATCACTATAAACTCAAGATTTCCATACCTCGTTTGAAAGGATGTTTTGGGAATAACATCTGTCCTCACCTTTAATTGGCGATATCCTGATCGAAGGCCCACCTTAGAGAAATAACTATCCCCACATAGAAAATCTAACAAGTAATCTATCTATGTTAAGGGATACATGTTATTCATCGTGATTTTATTGGGATCATGATAATCAATAATGAGGTTCATTGATTAATCCTTATTCATATTAATGAGGACTGGTGCACCCCATGGTGAAGCATTCAAGCATATGAAACCCTTCTCCAGATTCTCCTATAATTAATTTTTCACCTCTTTTATCTCAACAATGGCCATTCTATAAAGTTTATTTGATAAAGGTAGGAATCCATGGATGATTTCAATTGATAACTCAACCTATCAATTATGAGGAATACTATGCAATTTGTTAGGGATTATATAAGAGTAATCCCTCACAATGGAAATATCATCGAGAAGTATCATCTCCTTTAGCTATATCATTTGATCAAGATATTCATGATCAATAAGAGAAATTATCCACAATTTAGATGATGATTTTAAAGAAGAGTCATCTTTCCCCTTACACTTTTATAGGATAAGAGGATACTATGGGATGTGAAGATTGGTCTCCCTTTTGGCAATAGTTCATTTTGGAGTTGTATAAAGATAGAAAATCCTTTCCCAAAATATCATTTAACTCCACCAATGGATGTATGAAATGATTTTTTGGGAGTTTCATTTCACAAACATCTACTAGTAGCAGTTATAATCCTTGGACACAATAATTTTCCCATTCGATGTTCACAAAGATAACTCAAACTCTAAATTTTGTGGTGGTGTTTGAATAGTTCTATTTATCATTCAAAATATGAAAGAATGCGTAGAACAAGATTCAAATAGTATGTTCCCTATTTTTTGAATGAATAAAAAGCGTACATGTCACCACATCATTTTCTGGCTCCACCTCAACACTAGTGATATCATAAGCCCTTCCCTATTACCAGAGAGGTTGTTCATTATTTCATATCTCAACCCTTTTATTAGGGATGTTGTTCTCCTAATGATCATGTTTTTTACAGTTGTAATGCTACACTGTATACTGAGTGTCGATATGTACCTTTATTTTTTCTTCCACATTAGTGGGATTCTTCATATCAATTCAGTAGTTTTTTTAAGATGTATCATTCTTAAACATTTGAAGAAATTCTCGGTTCCATTTAAATAGTTCCAAGGATGACTATTCTTGCAATTTCTATATCTATGATGTTCAATGGTCTTTCCATCATGGAATTTATTTACTGAACCACCCACATTGGACTCCATTATCCACTTTTATGTCACTAGGCCCAAAAGACTATTGAGAGTCTCCGATCTCTATTTATACCTCAAGGGAACAACGAATAGTCTCATCATAACTTTCAAAGTCTTGAATCGCAAACCAATTTCATTTAATTGTATTTCGTCCACTAAAGAATCAATCCACCTTGATTTCATTGTTCATGACAAATCCATAGGTGTATTTTGTAAGCCTTGTGAAGTTTTCTTCATATGCCCCGATGGACTAATATTCCTTCTCCTATTGTACAAGGAACTCTCTTTTCATATTAAGATGGAGGTTTATGAGAAAATATTTATTGAAAAACATTTTTGTGAATTAATCACAATCCATGGAATCAATTTCCTCTTAGTACATCATCTTCTTCATCAGTTGCCCCCACTGATCATCTTCCCAATAAAAACGATGGACGACTAGTATGACTTTTATTTCTTATGAGCACATGAGGATATAAAATATCTTTTAAATAGAGGTAATACACTATTTTTTGAGGAGGTGATTATAATATCCACTAAACATCGGTGCCCTTTTCCATATGAAGGACTCAATGGGAACATTGTTTTTCTTGGAGGAGGAGAGTGTTCCACGTGATTCAAGATATTATTCATAACTTGAGCCAGCTGAGAAAGCACTGTCAAAATGTTTTGAGAACTAGTTCCCACCATATAAAACATATCATTAGAGAAATCACCACATTTCCTTTCACATTAATTGTTTACATGTGTTCATATATTTTAAGACATTATCTAAAAAATAGCATAGAATTAGGGGACTTGAAATTATTATCTAATTATAATAAAAAGGAAAAATTAAACATAAAAGGATAAACACTTAAAAGAAATGTCTATCATATCTTGTGACTCCCTAGGTTTCAATCTAGGTTATTAATGACCTATTTCATAAAAAATATTTCTTAGGGGATTCATTTTATTTTGTCCCCTTAATAAGGATTTGTAATGAACTGTTGAATTAACCAAATCATATCCCCCGCGGGTGTCAAACCATGAGTGCATCAAGGCCCATTGTCATGCACCAGTTTCCATTCGAGTCTAGCTCAAAGAGTTATTTTCATGTTTTACCCCTAGATACATTTGTTCTAGACCCACATCCACCTTTTTATATCTAGACATGGATTTATTTTCTTAATAAACCACTTACTTCATTCTTACCAAATGTTAGGGATGATTTCTTATACTAAGTTTTATCCCTAAGTTTATTAATAAAGTTCTCTATTCCTATTCTCCAAAATAACTAGACTATCATCTGATACCGACTATTGTGACTCTATCCTTTTAAATATATCATTACATGATCTTAAGCATAATAAAACATCATATTTCTAGCCAAGGATCATAAATTCTAGTGTCTTGGAAGACAAGGTACATAAAACTGAAAACATGGGAGTAAATAAAAAAATTGTTTATTTAATCTAAATAAAGAGATCATAACTTCCATTTTCATCATAAAACTTCATAGTATAACCTAGAGATTACATGAACAATAAAATGATCTAAAAATCATGTTATGGGAATAGACATAAGAATAAATATTTAGCATATAAAAGTGAAGGCATGGAATAATGATATTAAAAGGCATGGAAATTATGGTATCATGATATATAAACACGGGATCATATAAACATGGATTCATAGTAATGTAAAATAAAGATAAAATATGACCTTATCATGATTCAATTATCTTTTCACATAGAGAAGAACAATTCAAGGTTAACTACCAAGACGGTTTCACATGGTAGCACGAGTCAAGGCTAACTGCCATGATCATTGCACATAACGTCTCATTAGTCCAAAATTTACCCAATTAATTAGTGTTATATCTAGGAAAAACCATGATAACATGTTCATGAATTTTTTTTCCACATAAATAATCATACATAATCAATCATACATAAACATAAGGGTACCCATGGAAAGAAATAGGTATCATAATCATGGAATAAAGCATAATAAATTCTTGTATCATAAAAGTGTCCCTGATAAAAATGAATTAGAGAATACATGGAAATCTATAATGTAAAACAATCATATATCATGATAAGTAATGAAAAATAGATGTTATAACATGTACAAAGAGTATTTAATAATTTCTTACATTTAAAAAATTGTAGTACGGTTTTAAAGAAAATACTAATGAGAATTTAAAATAGAAAATGGTATGATAATTTATATGAAACCAGAAGTGAAAAAAAAAATTCATAATAAAAATACTGATTTAATAAAAAAAATGGTGGCCTAAAACGTATGATAGAGTTCACTTGATATTAGGAAAGACTTTAGGAAGTTTCCTTAAATGAGTTTACTTATTGGGATGTTTTGAGGATGGAACCACTTAAAAAATGTATATCCCCAAAATATAATTATGAACTGAACTTGATACATGAGTTATAATAATTTACAGAACATTTTGAATATGTAAATAAAAATAATAGTTAACTTCATTTTGATAAAAATAAATATAGAACAACCTGAAAGAATAATGGAGGTTCAGGTAGAATCCCTTACATTAAGTATGATGGTGCCCTTTAATTGATCTTAATATTATCTATGACCACATTAGATTCATTAATTAATATTTAAAGAACCTCTTGTATAAGTAATTGTTTTATTATAACCTTATGATGTTCATTCATGACTTTTTTGTGGGTTAAAAGGTTCAATATTTGTGTTTTGGGAGTGTTTGTTTCATTGGTTTTCATGATTGGTTTACTTATATACAAGGATAAAATTTTTTGGTGATAATGTTTGTAAATAATGAGATGTATATTTTATTATTGAACACTAAAAATATTACCGGGTTATAAAATTTATTTGGATATTTGGAGTGAATATGAATCACTATATAAAACATTAATGATAAATGTTTTGGTTAATTTGTAGTTTTTAATCACATAGAACCCATTATGGTTTATAAATTAATATAATATGTACATAACATTAATGAGACTTAAATTAGACATAATAAATATATTATAGTATTTTTTAATCATTAAAATGGTTTCATGACTATAATTGAAGATGGAAATAAAAATTGAAAACTTGTCGTCCTTGAATGTGTTAAATTAACACATCTCGAATGGTGTTTTCTTTTCTAGTATAAGAGGAGGGGAAAGTATAGATGGAGATTAATTATTACATTATCATAACAAAATTCCATTACTTGTATGTTAATGGAGTTTTCATGACATTTGGATGAAAGGGAGTGAGTAATGAAAAACAAATAAAGGAACTTGAAAGAAAATAAAAGAAATGAAAATAGGAATTTAACTTTTGAATATATCTTAATTGAGAACATATTTAGAGAAAATTATTTGGTCATTGGAAGATACCAAGGGATGATAGAAGTGATATAGGGTCTTAGGGAGAGATTTAAACAAAATTTGTACTTGTAACAAGGATTTTTATGTGTAACGAGAGAAAGTAAATAAGGGTAGTTTTTATTAGGGAGGAGAGGAGGGGTTTCAAATATATGAATCATTAGTTTAATATTTTTTTCAAGAATATGAATAGTATTGAATCATGTGATAGAAAATATTAAATAGAGAATTTGGGTTTGAACCAATGTCCATTTACATCATCTATGACTCAATAATGATGTAGAAATTCATTTATTTAGCGTTTATTGTAAATTATCATATTTTACTATTCACCAAAAAATTCATAAATTTTAGAAAAACCCAAAAATTCACCCCAAAATTTTTTAAATGTGTGGAATTAAAAAAATGAACTCCATTGCATTAGAATATTTTTGTAAATGCAAGAAATATAATTTTTAATTAAAATCATAATTTACTTGAGAAATTAGAAATTTAAAATTAAAACTGCTTTTCTAACACTTTAAAAAATTAATTAAAGTCTCTTAAAATTATCTGAAAATAATAAGTCATCAAAATAATTAATTGTGAATACATTTTATGAAAAAAATCTTCTAAATTAATATTTTTATCAATAAAATTTAATTAAATATATATGACTTGTAGAAATACCAACAAATAAATAATAATTTTTAAAATATTTACTTGCTTATAATATGATATAATTATATCATTTTATCACATATAAGATGAATAAATTTTATTTATACATTAATTAGTGAATTTATAATTAAATTGAACAAATTACTATTTATAAGGATCACATTACTATAACAAAACTCAAGCTACTTTTTTATCGATACAATTATCTTAACTTATAGAGATACCTTTTGTTTCACTCATTCTTCATTTATCAGGTTTTTATTATGTTATATATGAAATTATATTTGATTATAAAATTATAAATAATTATATGAAGGTAATTTCATTAATAAAACATTGGGTCCTTACATTTGGGTCTTGTTTGGAACCTAAAAAACAACATTCAAAGAAAACAAGTTGGGCCACATGGTTCGTAGAAACAGTGTGTCTCATGCCACATTGTTTGGTAGAATTGTGTGAGGTGGTCCATGCCTCTATCCATAGGTGCACAAATTAATAAATAGTGAATCAGGGGGTGAACACCCATCCAGTAAGACCGACAATTTTAAGTATAGAAGAATCACATGATTAACAAATGATTATTCAAACCATGTGCATGAACTGTGAAGGGTTATCCTTGAAGCCGGGAGGGGTTTATGGTTGGATTATGGTATAGAATAATATTTATCCAAACCGTGTGACCCCTGTTTGGGGTGGGGGAATTTTATAAATTACCTTGATGACCTTATATGTTTAATACATTTTCTAATTTCCTCATTGTAGCATATAAAAGGCTCATCCATCCCCATTGCGTTCTTTTTTTCCACTAAGCTAGTTTCATCAATTGTGTCATCATCTGAAGTTCGATTCAATCCACGTTCATCACATTGGATGGAAATTGGTAAGTAATCGATTCCTTTTGAGTCATTCATCGTTCTTCTTTCCTTCAACGAAGAAATTTATATTCATTCTCATATACAATATTTTTAGGGCATTCAACCGTACATCATATTTATTCTAATCCATGCCAATCAAAATGATAATACTTGATGAGAAGAGTCAGATGAGTTTAAGGTAGGTGTTCTAGGACTCATCCCTTATGTTTTTCATTTTATAAATTATTATCGTTTGTGTGCCACAATTTTAATAAGGTATGGCCTATTTAATTCATATTCATTTTTTAGTCATGAGAACCATATTATAAGACCCTATATATATATATATGTTCTTCATTGATGGATGTTACCTCTTCTACGCAACTATCCCATGTATGGTGTTCCCATACTTTTTCTTTTAGTGGATGGTTATTTTTTATCTATTCCACTATTCGGGTGTTCAATGGCTTGACCGTTTTAATATAAATACCTTCCATAAAAAATGAATTCTTAATTATAATGTTTCACCTTGTATATGATAATGACACTTTACATTTTTAAGGAAAGTGTTTCAATGTAATTAATTTTTTTAATTTTGAATGGAATGCATACTATGTATATGAATGGGAATTATTCAATGTAATGAAATGGATTTGTTTCAAATCCATAGCACACATTTCCTTGTTTAATGGAAGGATTTGGTGAAACTAATAAATTTATTGTGACTTAAATGTACTAATAAGTAGTTTCATGCCTATTTATTCCTTGTCACACTAATTAATGGAATTGGATTAAACCAAATGACATATTTAATGTAATGAGAAATACATGAACTTAATTAAATAGTGTGTCGTGTTTAAGGTGCATACTATATATTAACCTAATTATTATTATAGGACTGATAATAATCAATCCAGCATTGGATAACCGAAGGAATAACTTTAGAGCTTATAGATACCATTATAATCCATCGATGTTGGTTTCCAAGGATGATACCCTCCTTGGAACCTGATTCTTTTATACTAATGGATTCCTAGTATCAAACTGTATGATCCCTCAATTATCCTTATTACATTATTTGGATACACTCAATGGATCCATTATGGCATCTAAACTCATTTGGATCCAAGGATACAACCATTGTCCTTGGTCATTGTTTACCCATATCTCTTTGGATATGATACATGGAATCGATTAGAATTACATTATTGTGAAATTACTAGGGTGATACCCTATTTATTCTACTATTACCCATTATAGCCCGGATATAAATTATTACTGTGTTGGATCAACCCATGATGTCAAGGTTGAATTGGTTATTACCTTGTATCCTCTTCATTATTGTCATCACTATATGATTCCTTGTTTATACCATAGATCCTTTACTCATACTATTAGGTTAGGATGTCAATGTTGTTTATACCTCACATCACATTCTATTATACTAGAACATGATTAATAAATTAAATGGTACTTATTCATATACCTGCTATTGATGAATCAGGTACTAGGTATTTACATTTTTATACTAATTTACTTTTATGTATATATGTTTTCACACTATTTCATTTATATTATAAGGTATGGATGTAATAAAAGTCATTGGTGGTGGCCTAGTTAGATTTACCCCTCTCTCTATATTGCCCCCATTGGTACCTAGGGAGATTTCTTGTATACAAGTGTCGATAAGGTTAAATTCCTTATTTGGACACCTGATGTTGCTTTCCTACATTAGGATGGATCATAGTGGAAGATGGCCAAGATATAGATCAATATGCATGATGTTTTTTGGATTATTTTCATATAGCCTGTAAAATATTGATTCAGGATACATTGTATCCATGATTACCAACTTTATAGAGACATGAAATGTATCACCATCTTTTTTATAGGATTCAGTTTCCATTTTTGTTTATTGTTATCAGTTTCTTCTATCAGTTATTATTCATGTATGTTTCCTCTATTTACATGTTATTATATTTTCCATCTATTATACACTCTGGTAATGAGGGCACAATCTCCCCATATAGACACCATAAGCCCTCACTGTTAGTCAGTAACCTTTGATGTTTGGGCGGATAGGCTTAAGGACATTTGGCCAGTGAGGCTTGAGGGAGCCTTGGAGTGGAACCTAGGTCTAGGAAGTAACAATTGTACTATTTGGAATCCTATTTGTATTTTATACCAAAAAACTGTCATTTGTCCCCTATTTTAATGATGATGTTTCACTATCCCTTTCTATAATATTCTATTTCCATATAAAATTTTCCAAATTTCAAACTTTTAATTACAAAAAATATGTTCAAATTATCATTATTAAATTTATTTGTTGGGTTATAATGTAAAACCTAAATATTTTAAAAAATGACACAATTCATTATAATATACAACACACAACCCTGAGCATAAAAGAATCCCAAAATATTATTATTAAAATATGAACATTATAAACTAGCTATTGACTTTTTATGTTTTAATAGTATTAAACGAACTATAAAATATATATAAACTATATACTTAATAAAAATTTGTTAATTAATTATTATGAACTAAGTACTCAATTTTATTAAATGTTATTTTATATTTTAAAAATAAATTTTCATAAAAAAATATTATATAATTTTTAAGTAAAATATAATAAATAATTTCCAGAAATTATATTCATTATATTTAATGAAATAATATCAATTTTAAAATCATTATATCAAAATTTTCTTATGGTGAAATTTTTAGATTTCCCTAAATAAGTGATTTTCAATGGAATAGTTAAAAGTACGAATTTTTATTAGAGACATAATTTTTTACAATAATTTACAAATAATTTTTTAAATAATTTTAATGCCATATTAGTTCTATAATATTATTATTAATGTAATTATTTTAATTGGATTCAATGTTATGATTTAATTTGGTATAAAATCATTTTATTACCTAAAAAATAATTTTTTTGAATAAAAACAATTTTGGATTAATTTTTAGTTTTTATTTTAAATTTATTATCAATAATTATAAAAATTGATTAATTAAAAATGGATACAATAATTAAAATCAATATTTCCAAGTTTATTAGTTTGGTCTCTATTATTGTTTGTCACTTTGAATGGTGACTATAATAAATAATTGTCACCATGGCAGTGATAAATCAAGTAATTATGGTTACAAATAACATGATAAGGACTAAAAATGGACCTAACATATTTCTCAATTTAAATCGATAACCCTATATTGTCCAAACTCATCCCAGGTTTTAATATATGTTATTTTCTCTATTTGGTTGTGATTATGACCTTTATATTATTTCATAGTGAATGTTAATAATGTAAATATCTTTTATTTATATTGATTATATTAATGAAAAATTGATACATAGGGGCTATGTTTGGTTTCAAAAATTAATTTGAAATATAAATATTATTTTATTTTGAATAGTTATTTCTAATTTTTTATAATGAAGAAATTACCATACATTCTTAGGCAATGCGTACATTGTATTTATTAAAATAATAAAAAAATTAAAACAAATTTTATGTGATAAAATTTTAAAGAATAAATGTGTCCTAATAATTTTTTACATCTATATTACATTATAGATGTAATGGGACAGACCTATCTGGTCCATTCCCTTTCTAAAATCTAGTGTTTACGGAGTTTTGGGAGGTTAAGGGGACTCATCCCGAAGTCTTTTCCAAATTTCATGTTCTATGAACAATATTTCCAAAACGGTAGGTTTATAGTGTTTCCAGAATGGTAGGTCTATAGTGTTTCTTGAATGGTGAGACATCTAAAGGTAGTTCTATAGTGTTTCTAGAATGGTAGGTCTACAATGTTTCCTGAATGGTGATACATCAAATGTTAGGTCTACAGTGTTTCCAGAATAGTGGGTCTACAGTGATTCCAGAATAGTGAGACATTAACAGTAGGTCTACAATGTTTCAAAATTGTTATGTCTATAGTGTTTCCAGAATGGTGAGACCTCTAATGGTAGGTCTATTGTGTTTCTACAATGGTAGGTCTACAATGTGTCTAGAATATTGGGTCAACAGTGTTTTTAGAACAGTAGTTCTACAGTGTCTCTAGAATGGTGAGACAACTAACGGTATCTTGAACAGTGTTTCCCGAACCATTTCATTTCCTTTTTTCAAATTTCTAGATTTTTTTAGATTTTCCAGTTTCATCCATTTAATGATTTATTTGATGAAAAAATTAATTAAATTCATAATTTTAAGGGATTTAAGTTCAATTCAAAGACAAAAACTCATATATTAATTTTCATAAGGTTTGGGATAGCCTTACTTGGTCAAACTTTGTGGTTTATTACAATGATATTTTAATGGAAAATCCTGTCTATCATAGAAGGATGCTCTATAAAATATTTTAAAGGGACATGATATTTGTCTCCCTTTTTCATCCTCCTTTTTTCCTTGGTGTGAGACACCCAAACCATTCATTCCTACTTGTACTAGTTGTGCATAGTGTTTCAACCATGGATCATGTCTTTCCTGTAGTTTTGTCCAGTTGCATGCACCCCCCTGTTTTAGTTAAACCAAGCAGTATCGATCAATCTTCAATATATGGTATGATCTACAATTATTCTCTTTAGTTCCTCTACTACTGTTTCTTCGTTACCTTTTATGGAATGATATATCTATGTTCCTAATGGAATTTTCTTGGGTGCTGGCTATTGTGGTGGTGTCTATATATCCACTATTGAATACAGTCTTCTAGGAGAGGTGATCGTGATCTGTTTTGTTGGACTGTTCTTGTGTAAAGAGCATCAAAAACGTCTTGATGAAGGGTATTCTTATATTTACTATTCTTTTACATGTATCTATAGAGTTTCCATGTTTTAGACCCCTAGATTGTAATGGAATTGACATAATAAATATTTTAACTTTATAAATAAATTGGTTTCAATCATATGATATTGCCTATGGTTTTTCTAGATAATGTGATATCTATGATTTTTGTGTTTATCATGTAGTTCAAGATGTAAATTGGTAAAAAACATAAACTAGTATTAATTAAAATTATTTTTTGAAGATGAAAGAGGGATGTAAATAAATTTGGTTGTTTTTGTAGTAATCATGTTAAATAGAATAAATTGATATGCCAGAGGCATGTTGATGCCTATTGATATTGAATTAAATACATGTCATTTAACTATTTAGTTAATTTTTGATTGCTTACTGTTTAGATTTACCATAGTTGGAACCTACAATTAATAAATCTATTAATTCCATATGGATTAAAGAACCAGCTGGTTGATAAAAAGATAATGCAACGTATGGTTCTGAGTTAACCACTTTCTTATAAGGACAAGTGCATTGTCCTTTAAAGCCATGAATGCTCATTGTGTTTGATGTTCTGATGCCTTTTTTAAGGTATAAGAGCCCTGTTGATATGATGTTTGTTTTTTATTTCTAATTATTTGATGTGATCCGGGATGGTTGTTATGATATGTGGGGGCAGGAAGGCCCATTGGTTATGGAATTAGTTGAATCTTATAGTGGTGAGATGCATTGTTTTATGCATGTCGGTGTTGGGGAGGTCATCAGAGATGATGAAATTGGTTCGATATGAATATTGGATGCATGTTAATTTTTTTTTCTTCTTTACATTCCCCCTGCTCAAGGAAGTTTTTTTTTGCTTCTCTACTTCCAAAAAAGGTGAAGACACATGAGGTATGGAACAAGATTTATGTGTTACCCTTCATAAAAGAGGATGGCTCTATTCTCCTACTATATATGGAAAATAACTATTTTTTAGTTCATCTTCTCACCGTGTTGACACCTCTCATGTTTGGTAGCATTATAATGTTTTCTAGAATGCCATGAAATATTGGAGAGTAACAATTTTATTAATAAATGATTGAATAAATGATGTTAATACATAGTGTCAAAGCATGTTGGGATGTATTGTTGATGTTTCAATTTGAAGGAACTTTGGATCTTTACTTGAATGCTAATAAAACTTAATGTGGAATTTATATTTGTTAATTAATTTTTAAGGAAAAAATTAGGGTTTAGTGCAACTAATAAAAAGGGGATAAAGTAATATAATAAATCTCTTTAAATGGTCATGTGATTATAGGATACCTTTTCTTTTTAGTCGCAGCCAAATGTCCGAGAAACATTAGCTATATTTGATTCTAATAATAGGTTATTCCTACAGTGTGGTTTTTAACTATAGTATATTATATACTTTTTGTGATTCTAAATGATACTCCACTAAGTCAGTTAGTGCTAGTAACACCCTGTGGATTCTGAGCCATGGGAGTGTTTTCCCCAACATTTTTGTGGGAGTATGGATGGCTAACTACCCTCTTTGGCACCACTCTCTTCCCTTGGTAGTTGCTTGTGTTAGTAGGAACAACAGTTAGTTTCCCTATATATTTGTGTAGAGGGTTGTAATGTCGTATGGTTAGTCACACACATATATTCTATATATAGTTTCTTATATACAACTATTTGGGTAACATGTATAGGTTGTGATGGCTTGAGGATCCTTACTCGGTGTATGCGATATAATTGGTTGAGTTTTATTTCCCAATGTATGATACATGTTATACGAGCTGTGGTGGCTCCCATAAACTACTTGGTCACCTTCTATATGTTGATGTGGTGTTTGTGATGCTTGAGGTGAATATTTTAGTGCTTTTTCCTCTTATCTGTGGGAAATCCTTTTTTGAGAGAGATGCATAGGACATGCGACATTAGGGAAAATCGGCAAAGCAGTGGGGAAGTAGTTTTGGGGTACCCTTGATATTCATTCTTATATTATATACACTTGTATGTGATACTTGGTGAGAGTTTCCGTGGTGGGTTTGGGAACATAGAATACTTATTTAGGTGATGGATTAGTTTCATATGTTTTTTCGCTGTTCTTTAGCATGTTTTCATTACTTTTTCATGAGAGGATCCTAGTAGGATACTACTTAGTATACTATTATACTCACCCTATGTATATATAATCATTTTTAGGTCACATGGAGTATGTTGGAGATCAGGCTAGTTAATACTAGCTTGGGGTTGCAGGAGCTATTCAGTCTTTGTAGTCACTACTATTTTTAATTTCCGTTGGTACTTGTAGTTTTCCCTTTCAGTTGTATTAGTTCTTGCAAGAAATTACAAATGTGCTCTTGGGTTTCCTTTTATATTTCAGTCTGAGTTGGTGTTGGTTCGTGTATGTATCATATCTTTATTTTTTATGTGTTCTCTTAGAGGGTAATTTCTTCCAATTGTGTGGTTACTATACCCTTGGAGCTAGTCACCAACCTTGGGCCTACTAGAGGTGGGATTTAGGGGTCACTATCTCTCTTCTCACATTGCTAGCCCAGGAGGGGTAAAACTTATGGGGAGGGGGTGATGAAAACCTTGTATCAAATATCAGGTTGAGGTGTAGGATAGAGTTTGTGGTAGGAACATGTGAGGTTTCATGCGTTAGTATGGAAACCGTGTTAGTAAAGTTTAGAAAGTGATGTAAACACAAGAGACCGACTAACCCCTAGGTGTTTAGGGCCCCCTGGGCTCTAATGCACAAACCATTAAGTTTACAGTGATTTCTAAATGTGGTGATACTTGTTATAGGGTTGAGAACTAGTAAAGTATCATGCATCATTCTTCTTTATTTTTAATTTTCAAGGGGTATACTTTGGGATAGGTTAACCCAAAATTAATAAAAGTAAATAAATAAATAAATAATGTTTACTCTTTAATATTCTACATTAAGGATCTCTAATTGTTTTTTTATTTTGTTGGTATGGATCTAGGTGGACATCCTTTTCATGATTCTACAAAAGATGTCCAGAATACTATTCCAATAGATCACCGCATTATAATGGTTGATGATGATGACACATATATGAGGACACTCGGAGAGATTCTGCGCCAGTGTCTATAGAAGTATGAGGACTCTATTTCATATGCAGTCATGGAAGTCTAGTTGGAGGAGTTTTAGATAGCCTTTAGCTTGATATGTTCTTAGAAGTAGATTTATGTGTCTTTGGTTGTGAGGATGCAGCGTGGGGTTGTGAGGCAGTGGTGGTTATTATTCCTTTGGGATCACAACGAGTTGGTGATCTCGTGGGAGGAGTTTCGAGAAAAATTTAGAGTCATGTTTCTTTCTTTTACCGCGAAGGATTCTAGCCTCCAAGAGATACATAACATTATATAGGGGATCTCTAGTGTGTGAGAGTTTGGAATCTATTTAAGAACCTTTTTTTATATGACTTTGACCTGTTACCGGATGAGGAGGATAGGGACATGCATTTTGAGAAGAATGTTCATGCAGAGATCTTGTTCTAGGTCAGACTGTTTATGTTGGAGACATCTAATGAGGTGATGGAGATGGATGAGTTCATTAAAAGGATGTTAGATAGAACTAAATCTATATGATAGGGGAGTTGTCAGGATTCCTCACGAAGTAGAGCTATATTTCAGGTTTCCCAATTCTCAGGGAAGAGAAGTATCCATTTTTCTTGGGCTATGTCCTAGCCCTAAGTATCTCATTTCTCTGAGGACATTTCCTCTAAGGTTTAGACAAAGGTATGAGGATCTTGTTTTTCATGTGGAGGCTATGTCCATCTATAGTGAGAGTGACCAATATTTTAGAGCGGTAATCGTGCACCAGGTGTTCCCCTATAGGTTCTTATATTGTGGAAATTATAGGCAAGGTAGTAGTAGTAGGTTGCACTAGCATTGGATCAGAAGAGAGAATACATGGTAGGCAGAGGACATACCTTTGATGCTCCCCATACTTAGAGAGCAGAGTGCGACCATGGTGGTGGGCATCATCAGGGTCATAGTAGTCACAGAGGAGGTGTTGGTCAGCTTCATGGTTTTGTATTTCAAGTTCTAGGTCAGCCATATATCACTCGAGGTACCATTTTATTATGTTCTACTTGGGTGTTTGGATTATTTGATTTAGTAGTGACACACACATTCATATCACTTCCCCATTTCCATTATTTGGTAGATGAGGTAGATAGGCTTCCAATTCCCTTGTCATTGACTATGCTAGTTCGCGGTCGGGCTGACTTGTTTGAAGTACGTAGATACTGTGAGCTAGTGTTAGGGTAGAACCAATCTTGGGGAGATTTCATATTTTTACGGATACAACCATATGATGTCATTATCTTCACGGATTGGTTGTATTCATTCCATGATATCATGATTTTCATTAAGAGGCAAGTGGTGTTCTTAGATGTTGATGGAGATATGACGGTGTTTGTTAGAAAGTGAGAACTTTGGATGGGTAAGAGGCATGTTTCATACTTTTCAACTTTCATGGCTGAGATGGATGTAATTTCATTATAGGTTCAGAAGTTGGTGTTTTCTAGGTTCAGAGATGAGTACCCTGATGTATTTCCTGAATAGGTTGTAGCATTACCCCCCCTCCCCCCAATGAAATATTGAGTTTGGAATTGAGCTACAGCTAGGAACATCTCCTATATCAACGTCTCTATATAGGATGTCCCCTTTTATGTTATAGGAGATGCACGAAAAGCATGATAGTCTATTATTGTGTGGTTTTGTTCAACCGACTCTGTCACCATGGGGCAAACCAACTTTGTTCCTGAAGTATAATGATTGTAGTTTGCGGTTGTGTATCGATTATAGTCTCTTAAAAAAATTGTAAGTGAATAGTTTTTATCCTCTCCCATAGATTGATGATTTATTAGATCAACTAAAGGGTGGATGTTTGTTCTCGAAGATTGACTTTCGGTTAGGATATCATTAGATTTGTGAGAAGAATGAAGATATCCCGAAAATTGCTTTCTGTTGTCGTCGTGGGCATTATGAGTTTGTTGTAATGCCGTTTGGTGTGACAAATATTTCAGTTGTGTTCATTAGATTGATGAATGTTGTGTTCTGTGAGTTCCCGGATATGTTCTTGGCTGTTTTCATCGACGACATCCTTGGGTACTCTATGTACGAGGAAGAGCATATAGAGAATCCACATGCTATTTTGGGTGTTCTTAATCAACATCAGTTGTATGGGAAGTTGTCAAAGTGTATGTTTTTGGAATGAAAAGATTGTTTCATGGGGCATGTGGTGTCCCCTCAGGGAGTAGTTTTGGACCCATTTAAGATAGAAGAAGTTGGGTATTGGGAATACCCCAAGATAGTGGAAGAGGTGTGATGTTTCCATGGTCTTATAGGATACTACAAGAGGTTCATAACCGATTTTTCTTGGGTTGAAACTCCTCTGAAAGTATTGACTGAGAAGGATCGGGTGTTTATGTACACTGATCTGTGTTAGGAAGATTTTGAGTATTTGAAGTAGAAGTTAGTATGTTCCCTAGTTCATTTTCTTCAAGCTAGGGAGATAGTCTGATTTTTTTCTGCCATGCTTCATGTTTGGGGTTAGGCTGTGTTCTAATGCAGCAGAGATCGATTATTTCTTATGGGTCTCGGTATTTGAATCCTTGTGAATACACCTATGCCACACATGATCTCATGTTGGCGGATGTGGTGTTTACCCTGAAATTGGGGATACATTACCTCATTGGTGAGTGCTTTTTGGTTTTCACCGCTCATAAGAGACTGAGGGTTGTTTTATACAAGCATAACATGAACCTATTGTAGTGTCGGTGGACGTATTTCATAAATCAATATGACATCAAAATCTAATAAACACCTAGAAAGGGGAATGTTTTAGTTGATGTGATGAGAAGGAAGTCACATAGTGATGCAGTGCATGAATCCACATATTCCTATAGTGGGATGGAATAACATTCAACATTACATATCAGTAAGGTAGTAGTTGTGGGTAGAGTAAGTCTTTATTAAATGATGGTGCCATTATCTTTGTTGTAGCAAGTGGAATAGTTCTAGTTGGGGGATATAGAGGTAGAGGGCTGGAGAGACCGATTTGTTTGTGGCGAGGCCCGTGATAGTTGATCTAAGGACGAACAACACTGAGTTGTGTATTAGGGAATACTTTTCATTGATTTGGATATGTGTGATAAGGTTCTAAGAGATTGTCGTAGTTAACCATTAGTGGTGCATCCTAACGTGAAAATGATGTACTCAGCCTTAAAGAGTTAATTTTGGTGGCCTGGACTAAAGCATGTCGTAGCATAGTTTGTGTCTCGATGTTTTTTCTTCCAGAAGGGGAAGGCTGAGTAATTTGTCCCTGATGGTTTTCTTTATACATTAAATATTCCTTAGTGGATGTGGGAGGAAATAAAATTGGACTTTTTAATGGTTTACCTCGAGGTCAGGGAGTCCATGATACTATATGGGTGGTAGTGTATTTTATGAAGTAATCATCCCACATCATAGAATTTATTGAATAGAGCACAGAAGAAGATTTATCAAGGTTTTATCTAGAGGAGGATGTGACACTCCAAGTTGTTCCGAGGTCAAACATTTATGATAGAGATCACTATTTTTCCTTATGGGGGTGGAGATTTCTCCATCATGCTTTTGGTTCTTAGCTATTGCCCATATATTCTTTTCACCTGCTGATAGATGGACAAATATATCAAACTATCTAGACTCTTGAAGATATATCATGATCTTGGCTCCTAGATTTTTTAGGTTTTTTAATGAGGCGCTTACCCTTGGTGGAGTTCATATGCAAAAATATTTTTCACTCTGTAATCGATATGGAATAGTTTGAAGCCTTGAATGGCTGACCCTTCCATTATCCATTGTGATGGACTAGAGATGGAGAGTTAGCATTTCTTTGCCTAGAACTAGTGCTGAATATGACATAGATAGTTGAGGTGACTTGAGAGAAGATGAAGGTAGCTCAAGATCATTGGAAATAATATTCTGATAAAAGGAGGGGATGATTAGAGTTTGATATTTGCGATCATGTGTTTTAGAAGGTGACTCCCAGTCATGGGTAGGGAAGGTATGTTAATGAGATTAAGATTTCTCCCCAATTTGTTGGTCCTTTAGAGGTGTTGGATCATGTTGGAGTTGTGTCATATTGAGTAGAACATACCTTGTAGATGATCTAGATACACGATGTTTTTCAGGTGGTGCAGATCCGTCATTATCATCATGATGACTCTCACATAATCAATTTGGGAGATATCGATGTTGACGATGATGGGACCATCAAGGTGTGGCATGTAGTGATTTAAGACCGCAAAAGGACGGTGTTGCGTAGGAATTATATTGCCATGATTCATGTCTCCTAGCATCACGGTGGAGTGGAGGAGAGTACCTGGGAACGTGTGTCCCAGATATGTGGTCAGAACCCCATACTATTTGATGTTTTACTATTTTCATGTAACAATGTTCATTTTGTTATTTTATACCTTTTCTTGTTATTATATGGATTTTTTTTGTTTTTTGTGGATTTCCCTATTTTGAGTGGCATCTCCCTAGGGGGATTTATTATAAGCTTGTTGTGGTTTTTCTGTGCTTCTGTGTGTTCCATTTTGAAGTAGTTGAGCTCCTTTGGGGGTGAGGGCCTTCATATATTTCTCAAAGTGTGGTTTCTCTGACCCCTTTTTCTGTTTCTGATTTGAGTTAGTTTTGGATTCTGGAGGATGAGAATTTTTTGACAGGTATATAATGTAATGGCACAGACCTATTTAATACATTCCCTTACTGAAATCTCGTGTTTGATGTCTTATGGGAGGTCAATGTGACTCATCCCCAACACATTTCCGAATTTCCAATTTTGTGAACAGTGTTTCTAGAATGGAAGGACTGCAATCTTTCCAGAATAGTGATGCATCTAATGGTAGGTCTACAGTGTTTTCAGAAGGGTAGGTCTACCGTATTTCTAGAATAGTGAGATGTTTAACTGTAGGTCAACAGTGTTTCCAAAATGGTAGTTCTATTTTCTTTCCTGAATGCTGAGAAATATAACAATAGGTCTATAGTGTTTCTAGAATAGTATGACTATAATGTTTCTAGAACATTAGTTCTACAGTATTTCCAGAATGGTGAGATAGTTACCTGTGTTATGAATAGTATTTCCAGAACTATTTCACTTCTGTTTTCAAATTTCCATATTTTTTCATATTTCCCAGTTTTATTATTTGAAATTTTCATAGAAAAAATGAATTAAAAGACTTTTTTTATGTAATTTAAGGATGATTGAAACCCCATAACTCCTATATTATTTTACATATGGTTTGTGATGCCTTTATTTGGTTAAACTGTGTGGTTTAATGTGATCCTCTTTTAATGGAAAATCTAGCATATCTTAACTACTGATCCATTAAATCATCTAAATGGATGAGATATCTTCACCTATTGTTCTTCCTCCTTGTTCCCTAGTGTGATATAATAACACCTTCCCTTACTTCCTATAGGATTCTTGCATACTGTTGTATCCTTGGATCGCGTCTTCCCTATAGTTTCGTCCTGCTACATGTGCACCCCCTATATTGGCGAAACCAAGCAGTATCGATCAATCATTGACATAGGGTTTGATTTATCTCCATTATTCGAAGTTCATCTCCTTATGTTTGTCATTTCCCTATTATGGAATTCTATATCCATGTTCCAATTGGAATTTTCATGGGTGTTGGCTGGTGTGGTGGTGTCTCTGCATCCTTGAGAGGATACAGACCTCCATGAGAGGTGATCATCAACTATTTTGTTGGACTGTTCTCGTGCAAAGAGCATCAAAAACCTTTTGAGGAAGGGGATTTGTGGATTCACTATTCTTTTACGTGCATCTATAGAGATAGAATGTTTTGGACCACTGAATCATAATGGAATTGACATAATATATATTTGAACCAGTTAAAAAAATTGGTATCGATCATATATTATTGCCTCTTATCTTTCTAGATAGTGTGATATTTAGGATTTTCTGGTTTTCCAAGTCATTCTTAATAAAAATTAGTAAAGAACATAAACTGGGATTAATTATAATTATTTGTTGTTGATAAAAGAGGGATGTAAATGAATTAGGTTTTTGTTGCTGTAAGTATATTAATTTAATTTAATTTATTAGCGAGAGGCATGTTTGCGTTTGGTGATATTTAATTAAAGGATTGTAAATTAACTGTTTAGTTAATTTCTGATATCTTACTAATTAGGTTTCCCATAGTTGGAACCTAATATTAAAAAATTTGTAAAATTCAGATGGATTAAAGAACTGGCTGGTTGATAAAAAGATAATGTGTATTAGGGTTTTGAGTTACCCACTTTCTTGAAAGGCTGAGTGCCTTATGTTTTGGAGCCATGAGTGCTCATTATATTTGAAGACTAGATTACTTTTTTAATGGCCAAGATCACAATTGATATGATGTATGTTCCCTACTGATTGTGTTGGGATGTGATCATGGACTGCTATTTTGAAAATTGGGGGCAAGGAGGCCCATTGTTTTTTGCATCAGTTGATGCCTAGAGTGGAGATATGCATCAGTTTATGCATGTGGTTGTTGGGGAGGACACTAAAGATAATGACAGTGATTGTATATGAATGTTGGATGCTTACTAAATCTTATTGGTTTCTTATATTATTTTCTTTCTCCAGTTTTCAAGGTATATTTCTTTACTACCCTCCTTCCAAAAAGATGTGAGGACACAAAGGGTATTCCATGTGCTTTCTGTGTTTATCTTCTCAAGGGAGGATGTGTCTATTCCCCTTCTATAGGTGGAAAATACCTAATATGTAGTTCATGCACTCACCATTTTGGTCCCCCTCGTGTTTGGTATCATAGAGTGATTTTTATGAATTCTTGGGAATATTGGATTGTAATAATTTCCATAATAAATGATTGAATAAATGATGTTAATCCATGGTATTTGAGCTTACTAGGATGCAATGTTGAGGTTCCAATTTAAAGGAACTGGGGATATTGGTAGGAATGCTAATAAAATGTAATGTGGAATTTATAATGGTTAGTTAATGTTTAAGTAACTAATTAATATAAACTGAAAATGATAAAAAAATGAACGAAGTACTATAATAAATAGTTTTAAATGGTTGTCTTCTTATAGGATACCTTTTCTCAGTAGTGGAAGTTGGGAGTCCAAGAAATGTTAGATGTAGTTGACTCTAAGACTAGGTTATGCCCATTGTGTTGTTTTGAGCTATAGAATATTCTGTACTTTTTTTCTATATGCTAATCCACCTCGTTAGTTAGGGAAACTGAAACCCTATGTATTTTGAACCCTCGAGGTGATTTCCCCTACATTTTGGTGGGAGGAGAGATGGATGACTACCCCATTTATCCCCTCTCTTTTCTCTTGCTAGTTACTAGTTATGGTTGGAACAACAGTTAGTTTCCCCATATATGTGTGTAGAAGGCCATAATGGCTTGTGGTTATTCAAACACATATATTTTGTATATAGTTTTATATGGACTATTATAGGTGTAACGTACAAAGGTTGTGATGGCTTGAGGATTCATACTCGGTGTATAGGATATAATGGCTTGAGAATTAATAACTGACATATGATACATATTATATGAGCTTTGGTGGATCCCAAAAACTACCTGGTTACCTTGGTTACAAAGAAGTGGTGGTTGTGCTGCAAGAGGTTCATATTGTGGTGCTTTTTCCAAGTGTTCACGGGCAAGCCTTTTTGGATAGAGATTCTTCAAACTTGTGATGTTGAGGTAAAGAAGAAAACTATTCGGGAATTTATTGTGGGGTACCCTTGATATTATTTATTATATTATATACTCTTGTATATAATACATGGTGATATTATCAATGTTGAGGTTGGGAACTTAGTATACCTTTTTAGGTTGAATGTTATTTTCACTTGTTTTCACCATGCTTTAGCATTATTTATTTACTTTTTTCATGAGAGGCTTTGGGGAGGATCCTACCGAGTATATGGTTAAACTAACCATACATATATATATAAAAAATTTCAGGTCACTTGGATCCGGTTGGAGATCCGGATGGTTACTACTAGCTTGTGGTTGCATGAGATTTTTGGGCTTGGTAGTCACTGATCTTTTTAATTTCTTTTGAAACATGCAGTTTTCCCTTTCAGTTGTATTAGTTCTTGCATTAAATTATATATGTACTCTTGGGTTTTCATTTATGTTGTAGTATTAGTTGGTTTTATTTGTTGTCTTTCTTATCTCTCTATTTTCAATGTGTTCTCATAGAGGTTAATTCCTCCCATTTGTGTGGTTACTATACCCTTGGTGCTAGTCGCCATCATGGGGCCTACTGGAGGATGGACTCTGGGGTCACTATCTCCCATCTCATGTTGTTGGCCCATGAGGGGTACACCTTGTGGGGAGGGAATAATGATAGTAGAGATCTTTTATGGGATTATATTCTTATTCACAGTAGGTCTTGATTTATTTAAATTAATATTTAAAAAATTTATCAAAAATAAAATTAATAATATTTTATATTAAACAATATTTTAATAAATTATTTTAAATTTAAAAAATAATAAATTTGTACAAATGAATGATATTGGGTTAAATAAGTGAACCATGGTAAATTTTTTCATTCTTTACATTTTATAGTAACATTCATGACCTTTAAACGGTATAAATTTATCATGTTACAATCATTTTCAAAATGGTATATAATGGGTTAATAAAAAAATACATCGGTGAAAAAATAATTTAAATAAGTTAAACATTTATTATATGAGTTTATTTAGACAAATTCTCATGATGTATTTTAAATATATTTTTTTGGATCCATTTTTTATGATTTTTAATTAATATTAATTTAATATAATATAAAATTCTAAAAACTACTCCTCCCCTCTCTTATAAAAGTCCCCTCTCCTCTTATCTACTCGCATAAAAATCCATTGGGATCACCTAATTGTTATAAATATAAAATTTTAACATACCTACCAAAATTAATGAGGTTTATTTTTGGATTTATAGATATCGTTAAGGGATTAAGTTATAAAACAAAAGAGCCTTTGGAAGAAGAGGTATAGTTCTTAAACAAACAATTTCAATTTTTTTCATATTATAACTTTTTAAAATATTCACTTTTAATTCTAAAACAAAAACATACTCACATTCCATTTATTTTTTTTTTCTATTATGTTAATGACATAACCTCTACCCATCACCTCTTCTATCAAATGAGTAGTGAATCTATCATTTGTGTGTATGGTGGACTATAACCTTGGAGACTAATCTGATTAGTTTTCCATCACTACCTCTAATGGATAATTTATTATATAAACTCTTACGTTTTCATCCATCGATAAATGATAATGTGATTCATGTACATGTGTTGACTACCACCACCAAAAAGATATTTAATTTGTTTTCCATGATCATAATAAATTGATGATATATATAATTTTAAGTATATGGATAATATCTTTTTATGATAAAATAATAAATCTTCAATGATAGTATAATAAATACATTCTATCTCTTATGATTATTGAAAAATGGAAATGTTACTCATGAAAACATTTGAATTATCATTTCCATGATTGAAATGTAGTTTATTTTTTGTATCAATGTTTCATGGTTAGTCTTAAAAGTATAATTTATATACAAAAATTTTAATTATTTCAAGATTTTATTTCTATGTAAGATAAAATAATGAACTCTTTGACAATAGTCAACCAAGTATAGTTATTTTTATATATGAAATAAATATCATAAAAATGTTTGAAATTATCTTAATTTATTAAGAAGATAAATATATCATGATATTGAATAATATAAATGTATTAAAATATTGGAAAAAGGTTTTTAATCATGTAAATAATTATGAAATTTATATTATTCTGGAAGATAATAAAATTATTTGATGAGTGGGGCTTGATGAAAGGGTATCTTATCTAACTTTTTTCTTATATGTGACATATGGAATATTCAACATTTGTTTATTTTTGTGGCTAATATATGCCCCTATTCTAATTTTATATCATTAATCTCTTTATATAAATGTAATTTAAGTATTATTTTGATTTTATTTATATCAAAGAGTGTATGATTTGAAATTTTCAAAATCCGTTATGGTTTATTTGACAATCACATCTTTATTAATGATTGTTTTTGTTAAACTCTCAGATGGGGAAACTATTGTACCATTCTATATTAAACAAAATATATGTTTCTCATTGTTATTCATGGAAATTAAAAAATATCTTTTCTTTCCCACTCATTATATACTCAGGTTACCAAATCCATGTTTTACGGAAAACAAAAATTTCTTTTCTACTAAGTCAAGAATATTTTTGCTCCATATGAATATTTTTCTCAAAATGATTTAACTCATTTTATTACTTTTCTAAAATGATTTATTGAATACATTTTTATCAATTTTTTACATTTTCAATTTTTATTAAAAGAAATATTTAACTTATTTTACAAATGAATTTTTACTTTTATTATAAAAGTGTGAAAGATATTTTTTTACTTATATGAAATGAATAAAATTTACCACCTTTATGAACACTATTTTATTTGACAATTACCTTACATTTTTCCATGATTTATTTCAATGAAATTTTATTCCAATTTTTTTTTTGAAATTTTTGGGTTTTTAAATTTTATTATCAATGTGAAAATGGTATTTTACTCAATATTTTTTATACGATATTTTTATAGTATTTCAATTTGTCAGCAAAAAAACCCTTTGTTTTAATTATCCATAAGTAGACATATATTTTAATTATTCCATCCTTAATATTTCTATAGATGTTTTATGATCAGTTTGATAGGGAGAAATATTACAAATTTTTATGCTTCTTTTCTAATATTGTTTTTTATAATTATAAATTAATGAGTTTTAATTCTCCCCTTTCATATGATTAATACATTATACATAGTATTTGAAGGATGAGTCTCTCTGTAGCCCCTCGATCTTATGAGAAAAAATCGTTTGGGTATTTGGATGAGGCCTTACCAATCTATGTATGATGTCTTGTCTTGATGCTTTTATGGTTTTTTATGAGGTCTTAATTTATGTATTTCATAATTATGAGGATAATTTTTTTTTATATGTGATTATTTTATTTTATATGAAATACATGGATATGTTTACACCTTGTGTGATTATTTATATTGAATTATTTTCTCATCATTTATACACACTTTATAATTATCCGTGATCATGTTATCGATTAAATAAAAATAGTTATAATTTATTTACCTTTCCATATTGATAGTATTTTTTTATTAATGATACTTCCATTTTATATATACCCATTTTAAACATCTAAGATCACTATTTATTATGTTTCAATTCTCAAGGATCCCAAGATGAAAATTATGAATAATATGTAGGGATATTCTAAATGTAATAATTGTGTTAAAAAATAAAATTATATTAATAATTATAATATATTGGAGTTTTTAAATGACACTATTTTAAATGAAATATTCAATACACAATACTCAATTTAAACATATCGTGATATATTCTTAAAATATTATTATTTATATATGATCATTTTAACTTATAAATTAAATTAGTTGAAATGATTAATATTTAGTTCTGTATTAATTTATAATGTGCCCAATCAATGTAATTTTTTTCTAAATTCTAAATAACTAATCAATAAATTTTATGTAAAGTCATTTCATTCTTCAAACAATAT
This sequence comes from Viscum album, assembly GCA_963277665.1. Lineage (NCBI taxonomy): Eukaryota > Viridiplantae > Streptophyta > Magnoliopsida > Santalales > Viscaceae > Viscum > Viscum album. Next base: position 1,003,727,095 of record OY728135.1, read on the forward strand.
TTTTTTACAATATAATATTTTTACTTCTGTCTATGAGAAAATAATTTAATTAACTTTTTTATCAATCAGAAAAATTATTTAATGAAATTGAAAAAATATACAAAATTACCCTATTTATAATAAATTATTGTTAAACATTGGCATTTTTTCGTAAAATATTAATTTTCATTGAATAATGAAAATACCGATTTCTAAAAATATTTAATTTCATTTTAGTAAAATTATGTAATTTAAAAGTGAAATTATAATTATAATTTTATTCAATATAAATATATAGAATATTAAGTTATATGAATTCCAATTTATTATATTTAAATAATATTGAAACTATATTTTATTATAAGTTTTTTATTAGGATTAAAACACATTTTTTTAGAAATTTTTTTAATATGAATAATATTTCTCCATTTTTATTATTTAAAATAAAACATATTGAAAATATAATTAAAATTGTTAAAATTAATATATATCTATAAATGTAGATTTAAATTAATTTAATTATGATTATTTTTCAAATTTTTATTATAATATCATCTCATATATGAGAAAAATGAATTTCATCAAAAATAATTTTTATACACATCTGTAGGTTTATTTTTAAATTATGTTCTTACACTTCTGTGAAATAAGTTTACAAAAGTTGATTCTATATATTTATAATTTATAATTTATATTATCAAATATGGTTTACATAATTTTTTACCATAATAAAAATTGGTAATAGGAATAACTATTTACTATTGTTATGGTAAAAAGAGGTTTAAAGGGGGTTCAACAGAAAAGATAAGGGTTAAGTTGACCAAAAAATGTTTAATTACTATTTTATATTAATATATATACATTATATATTATTTTAATAAAAAGATTACATTTTTTATCATTTCATATTCTTATAAAAATGGATTCAATACAGTCTTTTCAAAAATTCCAATTTTATATTTTCCCCCACTTATAAAATCGCACCCACTTTCCTATCCTTTCCACATATCCAAAACCAATTCAATCAGACATATCCTTTCAAATTAACTTCTTATATTCCATAAAAACATATTGTATCCCATTTATTGATAAGGAATATTTTCTAAAAAGGATTTTATTAGAAACCATAAACTGTTGTTTAAAGAATTGGCATGCCCTTAACCAATCAACTTTGTTTAATTTCATCATATTCCTCCTTAAAATATTAGTAAACAATAATAATATTATATATAAGGTATAATTAATATATTTATATGTTTTTATGTTAAAATTAGAACTTAATTCTATATCCATGTAATTTAAATTGGAAGTGAAACTGTAGATTATGTGTGCAGTGGACTGCCCCCTCATAAATTGACGTAAATAATTTTACATCATCACTTCTCATGGATTGATATAATAATATATATAATAATTATAATTTAACGTTATTATTTAATTGTAAATTTTTATTTATAATATCACAACAACATTTTTATTTTCCGTTCCATGGGGAACCCGATAATTTTTCTTGGGTGTAAAGTGGAGTACCGCCTCACAAAGTGATGCGATTCATTTTTCACATCTTATTTAAATGGAATAAAAAATGATTAATTTATAAATTTATATTTTATATTAATGATATTTTATAAATTCTACAATCATAATATATATTAAAATTTATTACCTTATCTTTCATTTAATAAATGACAATGTTTTTCATGTGTATGGTGTATTTCCACACTGTAAGGAAATGTTAATTTTTTTGTTAGCACATAACATGGATGGTATATGTATGGGTATATAAATAACTAATATGATATTAATGATATTATTAAAATCATATAATTATAAAATAACACATTCCTTCTTTCTATCTGGATTATCAAAAAACGGAAAAGTTAGTTATGTGTACATATGACCTACTATTTCCATGATTGTAACGTATTTAGTTATACATAACCATATTTAATAGTTTTATTTTTAAGTAAAATTTATCTAAAAAATTAAATATATATCATGATTACCATTTTTTCTATTAATTTATTATAATATCATGTCCTCAGCGAACATACCACTGTCATTTTAGACATATGAGTCATATATCATGGAAACATACAATGTGAAATTAATTGGTTTTATTATTAAATATTAAGTGCTAAAACATAAAATAAATTAAATAATAAAAAAATAAAAAAATTAGAATATTAATAATTACTATAAGTCTATTATTTAGGAATATAAGTAACAAAAGTGAGGATTCATGCTCAAGTCAAGGGTTTTGGCCTCAAAATATCCATCTATGAGAGGAATTTTATTTCATATACCTAATTATTTTTATGGTTTATATAATGAAAATTTAAATATTATATAATTAATCCTTAATAATTCGTGTTATTTATAAATTAAATTAAATTATTTTATTAATGGGGTTTTTGATTCAAAAATTACCATATCAAAAAGGGTTTGTGCTTTAATATCACATTAATTTGGATAATTTACGCTTGAATTCCCATCTAAGAATATTATTTGATCGTTGTTTAATAAATCTATTGTATTTTATTTTAATATATTTATTTATGAATTTATTATTTTATCATAATGTTTTCTTCTTTTATGTACTTAAATATTTTAAAATTTTATTTTTATCATAATCCTGATTTATTACTATCATCAGTCAAAAATCATTTTTTTTCCTTTCAAATCAATATTTTCAATAAAATTTTTTAAAGAATTTTTTTATATTATTAAATGATTTATTTAATAAATATTCACCCATATTTTGTATTTATAAATTATTTAAATAGAATACTACCATTATTTTTCAAATGGGTTCCTTTTAACATTTTATTACTAAATGTCTATGGACTGATTTTTTAACTTATAAAAAATGAAAAAATTTACACATCATCATTTACATTGAAGAATAATTTAAATGTTTCCAATGATATTTTCATGTAAAAGGATCCGAAAAATGTTTTTGGAAATTTAATTTTTCAAAATTGATTATCAAAGTGCCAAAGGTTATTTTATCCAATAATGTTTTTTGTCTTTTAAAAATTATTTATATTCATCAATGAAAACAACTATTAATTATTAGATCTTGACATTTTAGGGAGACGTATAGTTCTCATTTTCAGGTACCATTATATGATATTATTATTAAATCTTGTTTGGGGTTTACATTGGGGAGATTTTTGCTGAATTTAGATATTTTTTTGAGGTTTTTTTATAGTGCATGGTTGGTGTATGGTTTTCCCAAACTGCATGCCCTACCCTAGAGAACCATGCCACACAAGAAAAACGGATATTTCATGGTTGGTTCATGATTGGGAAAATGTGCTCCCTCTTAGTTATAACCTTGTGACCCTTATGTGGGGCTCATGGTTTGGTAGTTTTTTTTTGCAAAATTGTGCATCTTGGCCTATGAAACCATTCAAAAATAAATTAATCCCCCAAAAAATAATATAAAAATACACGAACCCCATATATTTAACCATTATTAAACCCCACATGACCCTATCATTTTTCATTCGAATTTCGAGCCTCCCAGATAGATTTATAGGGCTCTTAAACTATGTTCATAGAGAATAAAAAATTATATTGAAGTATTGTCACCCTTCATGCTATGTAATTTATTCTTTGTTGGATTCCTCTAACTTCTGACTCTTTTTATTGTTCAATAGAGGATAGTTTTCTTCTATTCTAAATGGTTTAAATATATGTTTTCTTCAATTTTTATCAATTTTATGTTGATTCTAGTATTGGGTTTTATATCTCATTACACATCTTGTTCTTGATCCTTCATATTCAATAGGGGTTTCTGTTAGAGAACGATCATCATCAATCTTGATGTATGTGGTCCCAATTGATCATACCAAAAAATTGAAAACTTATTGCATGTTTGTGTTGTTGAAATTCAATTTCCAAGTTTGGAAATTGAATCTTAAAATTGAATAGTTAATTATTTGATTAATTAATGGGACCAATGAATTGATTAATATATTTTTCATGTGATAATTATATGGGTGGAAATTGGGGAATTAAGGGTTGTTAATTGATTGAAATTTTGAATTAGTTGACTAATGGAATGTTAAATTGATATAATAATTGGAATTAGGGGATGTTTGGAATAACCTTATAAGTTTAATTGTTTATACGATAAAATGTTGATAAATGGATTAATGGTGAAATATCATGTTAATACATGTGATTAATGTTTTTAACCATGTTACAATTCAAAATTGAAACGGTATAAAATTATGTGAAATATTTATAAGTGGGTTAATCATGATTAAAATAATTCAATGTGATATGTGTTATATATTGTGATTGATAAATAGTTTGTGGGACATAGACTGAGGATATAAATCTCCCTGGGATGTTGGAAAAGGCATTATAGTTCAAAATGAATGTATTTGATAATGACTGTGGGACACAGAATGATGCTTCAAAATACCATGTTTGGTTGATTAATAAATTGGTTGTGGGACATGGATTGATTCTTCAAATACCTAGACAGTTCTAGGCGTGGTGTTATAGGACCAAAATGATGGATTTGGACTATGGTTCAAAGTAGACATCATGTTAAAATTGAAATTAAAATGATAAATAAAATCACATGATTTTTGTGTTATGTGATATCTCATGGGTATGATTTAGACTCTGTCACTTGACGATATACGTATTGATATTTAGAGTGTCCTTGAGAACCGTAGATTTATTTTGTTAAATAAATAATAATTGAATATCAACAATTCTTATTTTATCACTTGAAATTTTATTATTCAAACAACTGCATACATTGTTATTTATTGGATATTGTTTTAGACATTGTTCTTGGTGGCCTACAGAGTTGCAATCACACCCCACCTACACTATGAGATTGGTACCTGAATAAACATCATGTTTGTAGTGCATGATAAGGGAAAGATCCATATAATGGATGGAAATATTGGGATATAACTTGTATGAGGGAAATAAAAATGGTATTGTGACCCATTTTGGAGTTTTAGTGTTTCCTCATTATGGTTTTTCATTTTGACACTTAAAACATAAATAGTAATAATTATCTATCAAATTAGTTTTGGGATATTGTGTATCTGTTTTTTTATTATTGTGAAACTAGTCTGGATTGATTATGGAATTATTCTGGTTGTTTTATATTAGCAGTTGTCTACTATTTAGTTATTATCCACTATTGAGTTTCTTCGATAAAGATGGCATAGTTCCTCTATGTTATAGATTTATCCCTCACATCTAGTTGGTAGCCTCTGTAATATTGAATGTATCACATAAGTTCATGTGTCTGACCAGCTCAGGGAATCTGTGTGTGGCACTCAGGTTGGGATGTCACAAAGTGGTATCAAAGGAATTTTATTTTTATTTATTTTATCTTACTATTTAGAGAATGTAGATAGTATAATTTGATGAGTTGGTCCATTTTTAAGATCTCGATCATGGGATTTGTTAACCCTCGTGCAGAGGTAAAATCCAAGAAACCAATGTGGGTTTGTTTTTATTGATTTTTTTTACAGCAGAATGTTATTTCACCTTTAGTGAATCACTTGCTGTGTGATGTGATTATTGTATCTGATATTTTATGATGTTTGACTTTTTTCTCAGTATGGCATGAGAATTGTGTATACATGGAGCATGTTAGGCACTCAGGATTTATGTGACAAGCATCATTTTAGGCATGAAAAAGAAAATCAGGTATTTTTTCATTTGTTTATTATTAATATAATTTCTATTACTTATGTTATTTAAAATAAAATCATTCCTAATGTGAAATTTTAAATTTAAAATAATATGAAACATAGAAAACATATAAATATGTGTCTAATGATAAACCTGAATAAATTAATGTGTTTTACCCTATGTAATCCATTACGTAGATTATAGGTGGTTAGGATTATTAATATCACCTCGGTGATGACCATGTTGTGTGTTGTGGCGTAATAACATGATATGGATTTATGTTTTTTTCTTGTTATGGATTTATGTAAATTTGTATTATATAAATGTTATGATGTAGTGTTATGTTTCTTAAGACATGTGTCTGGAATTTTAGATATATGCCTCCATGTAGATTCTTGTTGAGAGGATTTAATGAGTAAATGGGTAGAAATGATCCTTTATTAGTGGAAACTAATGCTATCATTGTTCAATGATATGAAGCTAGGGAGTAGCTTCATGAGAAAATTTCTCAATTTATGTTTTTTTATGGAATGAGTCCTATGGAGGGTTGTGCAGTTTATGTCCAATGTGGCATGGGAGTTCTAGTAACAAATCCCTCTTATGTTCATCAATGTCTGTGTACCAGAGGTAGTTGATTTCATTATTGATTCAATCGAGAATATCCTTGACCATATAAATAATCCTACTGGGAATACAGTCAAGTTGGTTTCATATATCTTATGTGGTTAGGTGAAGCCTTTGTTGGACAAATAAACTCCAGATAGACATCTAAAAAATATGGAATGGAATGACTATTCAATTATATTATTAGATCAATTTTACCCCAAGATAATGAGGATTAAGAGAGTATCTAATTTTATGAGGTTGACTCAGAGGATTATGTACATGATGGACTATATTTTATGCTTCACAGATATGATCTTCTCTATTCCACATTTTAGTGGGTGTGAGGATACTATAGAAATGTGGTCTCAGGATGAGATTAAGTGTGAAATTATGTCCTAGGTTAACATCTTCAAGATGAATAAATTTTCAAAAGTGGTAAATCTGGTTCTCATATCATAGGGGTCCTAAAAGAGGCTTTCACTAGAGGTATTTAAGGTAGGACGAGGCTTACATGTACAAAATTCCCCTGACCATCAGTAAATTTCCAAGCATTCAGTAGGAAAGGTCATATGTAATGGTTCTTCTAGAACCCATGCTAGATTGATGGGGATGGAGGATCCAGTAGTAATAAGATTTCTCAGAGGGGGTATTTTGTCCCATGTCAGTCCAACAGTAGTATTTATACTATACATTCCAGTATAGGAAGTAGAATTTGTGCTTCTTTAAAACCTATCATGTCAAATGAGTGGTGTAGTATAGGGGTATTAGAATGCATCATATGAAGGAATGTAAGGACCGTTGAATGCTATTTAGCCTATACTTGTGGATAGAAAGTCTATACCGTCAAACTATATAGGCTCTATTCTTATAAATTATACAGTTTTTAGTTCCATAATTGATACTAGTGCCTATAATTCCTATATATGTTCACGACAAGTGAACAGGTTGGGTTTGGAAGTGGAGTTTGTTTGTCGGGTTATGACGATCAATACACCAATGGAGGTACGGTTAAGAGACATCTATTTGAGAAAGGGGTTTCCCTCAAGGTTTTTCAGTATCATTTTCTTTGGTATATGTACATACATGACATTTCAAACATATAATTTATTTTGGGTATGGATCAGTATGTATCATAATGATCCCACATTGATTATTATCATAAAAGAGTGAATTTTACATATTCAAAGGATGAAAATTATGTTTATCATGGGGAATGGAATATCAAGGAGAACCATTTCGGGATAAATCATTAGAATATAGGGGATATCACCAACCAATATTATACTTTGTTGTTAGATGATGGTGGTGTAAATATGGATTCATTTCCACCTGTAGTGGAATAGTTTCATTATGGGTTTCCTGAAGACTTATCAGTGTTTCCACCTATGAGAGATGTGAAATTTACTATTCATACCATACCGAGAGTTGAGTGAGATTCTATTCCACCATACAGAATGGAACCAACAAAGATTCAACAGATCAATACTCAACTAAAAGAGTTTATGGGTAAGAGATTTATTTTTTCAATTACATCGTCGTAGGGTTATATATTTTTTTACTAAGAGGCTGACGAGAAATTATTCTTTTGAATTAATTATCATAATTTGAACTTGATGACAGTTAATAACTGATATCCTCTTTTTTGTGTTGATGATCTCTTTTAACAGTAGATAGTGTATGATGTTTTCTCTAATACGGACTTAATATCTGGGTATCATCAATTGAGTGAACAACCTTCTGATGTGCTGAGGACTTCTTCGAAAATATGATATGGCCTATATGGCTTCATCCTATGTTTTTTGGGTTAAAAAATTATCTTACAGTGATTATGGCCATGATGAACTCAATATTCCACCCATACCATGATTAATTTATGGAAGTTTATTGGGATGACATCTTTTTGTAATCCAATACTCATGAAATCATTCTCAATATACTAACATCGTCATGAGTATGTTGATAGAGAATCAAATATATGCCAAGCTATCTAAGTGTCTATTCTGTGTTGAATAGGAACACATCATGGTATATTTAATCTTAGATGAAGATGTGTTAGTGGACCCAGAGAAGGTACATGAAGTGGTTTATTAGGAGTAACCCAAAAAAAATTGATATGAACAATTATTTGGGACTAGAGGGATATTTTTTGATGTTCATCGATGAAATTTACCATTTATAAGAACCTATTTTGGGATTGACCAATAAGGGAATAACATTTTGATATCTGGATCAAGTGGTAATTCCTTAAAAGTGTTGAAGGAGCAGTTGAAAATGACACCAATCAAGATACAAAATGATCTGGGTGACGAGTATATGATGTTTTGTGACACATCTAGATTGATCATGGATGAGTGTTGATGCAAGGAGATTGAGATGTGTTGTATTGGTAATCGTATTTGATTCCACATGAATAGAACTACCCTAAGTAATATATAAAGATAGTGGCAATGGTTTATGATTTTATGTGTTGCCAAAATTATCTTTTGGGTGAAAAATTTATTGTCTATACTGATCACAATATTTAAAGAGACTCTTTTTGAAGGTATTTTTGAATCTCTTATATTGTATATGGGATTATTATATGTAGTCATTTTACTTTTATATTGAATATATGTCATGAATGGGAAACATTATCATTGACCCCTTTAGTAGGAAAACTTAGACACATGATGTTGATAATTTCACCACTAAGTGGAACATGATGACTTTTTTGATTGAGATTTGTATTTTGGTATAAGAGATACAAGAACAGATGACTCTCATATCGGTTTTAGTAGAGTTTACCATATTTTTTGGATCAAAGAGATGCAGTATAAGTATCTAGAGTGATTTTACTTGAGGGAAAGCCTTGAATTTGGTGACTCATCTTCAGATTGGATCATAGATGAGGATGAGATCATATATGTCATAAATCTGGTTGATGTTCCTACAATAAAATGGGATGAGATAATATGTGAATTCCATGAATCTAAGTGAGTTGTGAATCACGTTTTGACCAAAAATGCACTATAACCTAGATCGATGGTACTGGTGTCCATGAATGAAAAGATAGAATGATGTGTTTGTGACACAATATTGTGCCTTTCAACAGGTGAAGGCCAAGGATCATTGAATTGGTTGTTATCTAGAGCAGTATCCCATTATGGAATGGAAGTACATTGATGTTACCATGGAATTAGTGTTGGGTATCCCAAGGATGCCGCATAATAATGTTGATAATTTTGTGGTTCTGGACTAATTAATGAAAGAATTGTAGTTCATTCTTATACATGATACATTCTCAGTAGATCTGTTGGGAGACTTGAATTTTCAAGAGTTATTCTATCTACATAGGGTTCTACATTGTATATTTTCATATGGTGACTCATGCTTTAATACAACCTTATGGTACGAATAACAGTAGGTTCTTGGTAAATATGTTTTAATGAGTATGGAATTCCACCCATAGAAAGATGGAAATTCAAAACATACTTTACATGTTCTTGAGAATATGATTCAGGTGTGTGTGTAAGTATTTAGTAGGGCTTAAGAGAAGCACCTACCACTTTTGGTGTTTTCCTATATCAATATTTATCTGGAATCAATTAATATGGAACCACATAATAATTTTTACTGTATTCCATTCAAATAGACTCAATGACTAATTGTGGAAGGTGAGTAAGAGTTGTTCAGACCAAGTCTCATACATGAGATGTTAGAGTAGGTTCAGTTAATTCATAAGGCAATGGATACAACTCAAAGTATATAGAAGTCGCATGCTAATAGACATCGATGGCCCCCTGATTTTACAGAGGGAGATAATGTAACATCCCAGGTAGAAAAAGAGTAATACATTTTCAAATTTATTAATATTTGTGAATTAAATATTAATTTTACATTAAAGGGGATGATAGGTTCGTTGGCATACATGACACACAATAATGGGTTTCTCTAAAATCTCTTGTTGCGCACAAGGCTGAGTCATACTGAAAAATTATATTCTTTTAAATGGTAGTTAATGCATAGTCATTGTACTGGTGGGAATGAACAGAACTAACTACAATATTATTATACATATTTTTTAAATGTTTTTACATTTATCCAATAAAAGTGAAAGGCATAAAATGTGAATGGATCCAATTCTAAGGACAATCATTCAAATATTTTTTAAAGGTTCATTTACCGCCTTTTGATTGAGAACCCTTTTTAAATCTATATTTTTCACATTTAAATGTATTATTGGAAAAAAATCATTTTTTATAATTGGAACATCAAAATTTACTTTGGAAGAAATTTTGGTATTTTTATGATAATCTTCATTTTTAGTGAATTGTGAAAATACTACATTTTAATTCAAAACTGCATTTTAATATAATTTATTTGTATAGTTACATTGTTCTTTTTATTAGTGTTAACATGTAATTTAATTATATTTTTACCATTTAATCCAATTTTGGTCATCAGAAGTAATTTCACCTTGAAATTGGACATAAACAAGTGGCAATCTTTTGATAGTTATTATTTTTTAAAAACATGTATTTTGGTTTCGAAAGTGTAAATAAATTTCAAATTAACTAATGAAACATATAAGTTTTTAATTTTTTAAAAAACACATCATTTTTGAATTCAAAATTTCAAAATTATCGTTTGGTGAATTTTTTGTATTTTTTTAAAAAACATTCAATTTTTGATGAATTGTGAAAAAACACTACTTAGTAGTTAAAAATTTACTTTTACATTTTAATGAAGTTTTAACACTTCTATGAATTGAAATTTAAAAATCTGAAGTACATGGTTGTCATCAGTAAGGGAATTGTGGTTCAATAAGATGAGAATAATTTTTATTGAATAGTAACTTTTGAATTTCATTTACCACTGTTAAAGGTAAATAGGGTACTTCAAGGTAAAAATAATATTATAATAATATAAAATTATCTTTACACAAGTCCTAACATTATTGGATGAATAATGGAAGACCAAAAAAATCCTTGGTTTAGGCTTTTTTCCTTGGAAAGCCATTTGGGAAAGATAATGACATCAATAACTTTTTGTTTAAAGTAAAAATAAAAATATCATACACATGTATTGTTTTTCTAAAAAAATTTTAATGTGGGGTCATATAATTGATTTCTTCAACTATAAATAGTAATTATAAAGATAAAAATATTTCCAAAATATTGGTATTTTTTATAATTTTTAAAAATTAAATAAATAAATTTAATTATGACACAATGGTGATGATGTAATTTCATTATTTATAAAGGATTCAAATAAATGATATTATAAATATTAAAATAAATTTATTTTGATATTTATTATTACATACAATAATTTTATAGATTATGAGGTCTTTTTATATTACAATTAATGAATGTTTTTCAAAAGAATCAAGTTGGTTGGATTTTTGTTTAAAAGTCATGATATGAATAGTATTAAAATTGACATAAAAGAGTTTTTAAATCAATCAATATATTTTTAAATGTTAAAATAGTCCTAAAAATATAAAATTATTCAAAATGACATATATGATGTTAAAATTTTCATTAATGATCCATTTTGGGTCCCTAGGTATTTTATAGTAAATATATTAACCATATAGTATGAATATATAAAGCACATGGTAAAAGTTAATAAGTTAAAATAGGGTTAAATAAGAAAGATAAGGATTAAGAAAATATCCCAAATTGGTCCAATTCTAATTTAATGATTTTATTTTGACTTATATTCACCGCATCTTTGAATTAAATAATTTTTTGGCCTTTTGAAATCAAAAATCATTTTATAATCAAATAATATTTTCAAACTTTCTTAAAGAGCCCCTCCTCTCCCTTATAAAAGGACATCACCTATAACCCATTGAACACACCTTTCAATCCCCTTGTATCATCCAAACGCTTCCAAAATTAACTCCCAAAATCCATCTCTTTCTCCTAGAAGCCTTACCTTAGGCAAAAGGCACTTAAAGGAAGCCTTTTTGTTGAAACCAAAGGGAGTTGCCCGATTTAAAGGTAACACCTTCCCTCTTATTTTATATTACTTCATCACTATATATGCTCTACTAATTCTTTTTTACATAAACACACAATTATCCTCAACATAATAGGTTTTTGTGTGTGTTGGATTCAAACTACACTTACACACACCTCCATCTGATGGATACGAGCATACTATTTCTATGTACGACAAACTACTGCCTCACGAAATGATGATTGTTTGTTTATCTCCTACCACCTGTTATGGTGGCCATTATGATGGAACTATATTTATATATGATATATATTATATTTATATTTCCTCTATTATTCTTTATTTTTCATTTATATCATACCTTTATGATTTCCATAAGGGGTAAATACGATAATTTCATTTGAGGAAATACGGAAAACCTCCCCCTCAAAGTTATATGAATCGTTCATTCCATACCTAGAACATATAAAAGATAGAGTTACTGAATTTATATATTATATTATAATGGATTTATAATATACTTATGTATCATTATTATTTTATTTCCATTAAATATGAAAAAGAAATAAAATTAGTGTTCATGTATATGTACAGTTTATCGTCTCCATGAACGGAGCATTTTATATCTTATCACTAAATGATATGTACTATTATAAATACTTATATTTACTATATATATATATATATGATATATATGATATCTAATTCATTAATATCATTCTCGTGACGATGGAATTTTGACCACATTGAAAAATTTTAATTATAAGAAGTTTATTTTTGACTCAAGTACCAAATATAAAAAAAATGACCGTTATTAACTTAAATGATTATGTAATTATTATAACATGGTAATGTGTAATATAAAAGATATAATAAACATTAAAGGGTTTTTAATTATGTAGAAATTACCTTTAGTTTATTATTTAGGAGATTAAATAACAAAAGAGTCAAGTTGGACATGAGATAAGGGACTGTATTTCAATCTCCTTTAACTGAGGCATATTTTGATTTATACGTGACAATAATTTAAATGGTTTAAAAACCCCTTTGAATTTTCATTTCATTCAAATGGAATACTTTTCTACATATCTTTTTAATAAATGACAAATGAAATATTTTTTTAACATATGCGGTGACAACTGACTTTCTGCCACCTTGAGCGCTATTTGATATTTAGCTTCCTTGACAAGCCATATTGTTTTAAAAGGAAATTAAATAGCATATTCACTTTTACATATTTTGTTATTGAAAATGTTATTTATAATGGATTGGTTATTTCAATATATTTAAATGAAATATTGTGATGGAAATGTGTAAATTTTATCTTTCCTTTATGTTTGTTTTATGTGTCATTAATATGTTATGGTTCTTGGGCATTGTTTACATATACGAGTGGTTTGATGATAAACCTAGGGAGGGTGAGCCTGAGATAGATCTCTAATGCACTAGGTTACATGATAGAGGTGAACGTTAATTTTTATATTAAGATATTTAGGGAATATACTATGATGGGTATTCCAAAGTAACTCCCGATGTAGCTGCGAAATCTACAATATATGTACGATATAGATGCCACAAGTTACCTTTATGATTTATGATTTCCACATGTCATTCAAAAATATTATGATTTTTTTGTGGGATGTTAAATTTTGAAAAGTATGATTCCATTAATTTAAATGTATTGATGGAATAATTTTTCCTTTTTATTTTATAACCCTTACTGAGTTTTTCATGCTCATTCGATGTTTTTAAATGTTTTTCATAGGAAATAAGGATGGGTAAGAGAAATAAATAATTAAAGGATATTTTTATCAAGAAAAGAACACTTGTATTCCTTTAAGAGTATTTATTTTATGAAAAAAAATGGATACTAAGTAGAAGTGTCTAATTTGGAACAATTGATATGTAATGAAACATTTATGCCCTAATTATCTAAAAATATAAACATAAAAAGTTCCTCAATGTGAATTATTATCTTAATTCAAGATTACATAATGTTTAAGGTTTTGTACTTATAGTTGGTATCATAGGTCGGTTTAGTTAACTTTAGGAGTTAGAATATTGTTAAATTAATATCCATAAATTAATTTATTGTAATATTGAAACGATATAGAATTTAAATATTACCACAATGCTCCGCCTAAGATATTTTTTTGTTCAACATGGTTTTCCATAGAGATTAATGTGCAGCTACGCTGGGACAACATCAGGAGGAAAAAAACCTTATAAATCAGCAACCTTAGATGGTCGGAATCGATACTAAACATTTACTTAGAGTGATGGCATAGTTGACTCAGGGTATAAATGGTGATGGTATCCATGCACGAGATCACCCAGGTCAGCCAAAGAGTAACATGTCTATGATGGAGCATTTCACAAGGCATCATCCCCCAACATTTAGAGGATCATCTGACCCCGTTCTATCTGAAAGGTGGAAAAATCAATGAAAATTTTATTTGATGTCATGGGGTGTTCATAACATCAAAAGTATAGTCTTTCTATTTACTTTTTTGATGGTGATGCAAATAAGTGTTGGTCGATGGTGAAAAATATCATGGAGAGTGAGGAGATTGATTCTCTTGAATACGATGCATTCAAATAATTATTTATTAGAAATATTTTCCCAAGGTGTTTAATCTTAGATTAGAAAAACAATTCCTGGAATTGAGGAAGGAAGATGACTTAGTGGCTGCTTATGTTGCAAAATTTACTTGACTGGAATGTTTTTCTCTAAATAACATACGAGATCTTGATAGTAAAATCAAATATTTTACATAGGATTAAAGCCAAATTACCAAATGGTTTTATCTTCTCGTGAGTTGAAAAGTTATGATAATATTTTTCGCTGTGCATAGAAGGTGGATATGAATTTTTCCAATGATCAGGTGTTATTTGACAAAGAACAAAATAAGAGGTCGAAGTGGTTGAAAAAAGGGAATAACTCTTCAAAAAAGTCCGATGGTAAGAAACTCAAGATTACAGTTTGTAAAAATTGTGGTAAAAACCACACTAGGGAATTTATTTTGAATTATTGTATGTGCTACTATTGTGGTACAATGGGACATAAGGCTCGTAATTGCATAATAAAATATCATATTAATGGTAAGACAAAATCAGATTTAATATTAGTAAAAAAAATTAAGTGAAATGAAATGGGTCATTATCCAAATGTGTGTCCAATGAAGAACTCAATTATGGGATAACGATCGAACTAAAAGTAGAAATGGGTGGTGAAATCCTTTTCAACTACATTAGCAGATGTTGGGCCGTCAAATGATGTAGTATCAAGTACATTGTTTTTTTAGATTATGAAAATGTGTTGATTTATTCAGGGTCTACATATTCTATTATTTTTTGAGTTGTTTTCAAGTAAATTAGGAATTCCATCTCAAGATATGAATCCCAAACGTATGGTAAAAACACTGGGAGGAAGTGTTGAGACAAAAATAAATTATAAGAACCTTCATGTCCTAGTGAGCAGAAAGAATCTACCTAAAAAACTCATTGTTTTGCCTCTATTATGGTTTGATGTTATTTTAAGCCTTGATTGGCTTTTTGTTTATCATGCTAAGATTGAATACAGATCAAAAGAGGATTATTTTCCAAGATAATTTTAGTTTGTGTACATGAATGAACCGTTTCTTTTGATAACATATGCAGATGTTGAAAATCTAGTAAAAGGTGGAAATAAATGTTGCCTTGAACATATTGTTGGAAACAAAGGAACTATTTAGATTAATTGTGTTTAAGTGGTAAATGAGTATCTTGATGTTCTTTCTAATGAGTTCCCTAGTATAATACCTGATTGGGAAGTTTAATTTAAAACTGACATAGTTCCCGAGGGTAATCCAATTTCAAAAACCCCTATCAAATGGATCAAAGTAAATTTTTAGAGTTAAAGAAGAAATTGAAGGAGTTATTAGATAAAGGTTTCATTCAACCTAGCACATTACCATGGGGGGATCCTTTCTTTTAAAAAAATATGTTTTGAAGAGAATTTTCATTGATTATAGATCATTGAATAAAATTACTATTAAGAACAAGTATCATTTGACTCAAATTGATGATTGGTTTGGTCCGTTCCAGGGAGCTCAGTATTTTTCGAAGACTGAATTGGGGTCGGGTACCAACAGTTGAATGTAAAGAAAGTAGTCATTCTGAAGACAATGTTTCATACTTGATATAGCCATTATGAATTTCGGGGTATGGATTTTGGTTTAACCGAAGAAACTACTATATTCATGGATCTTATGAATTGAATTTTTTCGTGAGTTACTGGATAACATTGTTGTTGTGTTCATTAATGATATTTTGGTTTATTCAAAAAGTAAATAAAAACATGAAAGTCATCTATGGGTTGTCTTGAAAACCATAAAAGAAAAGAAACTGTATGGTAAATTCAGAAAGTGTGAGTTTTGGTTACAAAAAATTTCTTTCCTTGGTCATATTGTTTTACAAATGTCAAAATAGTAGATCCTACTAAAACAATAGTTGTTAAATAAAGGCTAAGGCCCACAAATATTACCAAGATCCATAGTTTTCTTGGTTTATATGGTTATTACAAGAGGTTTTTTGAAATGTTTTAAAGGTTATATATCCCAATGACTAAGTTAAATCAAAAAGGTGTTAAGTTCATTGGAAAAAATAATGTGATGATTGTTTTTGAGAATTGAATATAAGATTGGTGAATGCTCTATTTTTGGCACTACCTTCTAGAAATGGTTAATTTGTTATCTAGAGTGATGCATTGTTGAATGGACATGGATGTGTCCTAATACAGAATGATCAGGTAATTTCTTATGCTACATGTCCATTGAAATCTGATGAGTTAAATTACCCTACACCTGATTTTGAATTAGCAGTTGTTGTTTTTTCTTTAATAATTTGGAGGTATCATCTGTATGGAGTAAAATGTGAAATATATACTGACCAAAGATGTTTGAAGTATATATTCTGTTCGAAATAATTGAACATGAGATAAAGGAAATGGTTATAGATAATCAAGGATGGTTATTTCATGATCCATTATCATCCAGGAAATGCATATAAAGTGGAAGATGCTTTGAGTCAAAAATATAATTCTACATTAACCATATTATGCTTGGAACAAGATACTTTTATTAATGATTTGATGAACATTGGCATAGAAGTTTTTGGTGCAGAAAATTACTCAGTTTTGTTTCATGTGTCTGTGAAATAATCCCTTGAAGAAATAATTAAGAAAGCACAAAAAGAAGATAGTGAGTTGTAGAAAAAGGTAGAGTTAGTTTAGAATGGTAATTTACATGAATTTAACATTGATTACGATTGTGTTCTGACGTTTGAGAAGATATTATGTGTTCCATGTGATTCATAGTTAAAGAAAGCATTGTTATGTGAAGAGCATAGTTCTCTGTTTTTAGTTCATCATGGTAGTACTAATATGTATAGAGATCTTTGGGATTATTACTGGTGGGATGGAATGAAAAGAGACATTTCTAACTTTACTATGAAGTTTTTGACTTGTTAACTAGTTAAAGTAGAGTGGCAGTTACTGAAAGGGATGATTCAAACTTTATTGGTGCCAGAGTGGAAATGGGAAAATATATCCGTGGTCTTCGTTGTGGGATTTCCAAAAACATGTAGAGGTAATAATGCAATCCATGTTATTATTGATATATTGACTAAATATATTCATTTCATTCCTATTCAAGATACCTTGCATCTTGATCAAATATCTATGTTGTGTGATAAAGAGACAGTTAGGTTGCATATATTTACCCACTCTATTGTATCTAGTAGTGATCCTAGGTTCACTTATGGATTTTTGAATGGCCTTTAGACGTCTTTCGGTACTGAAATAAATTTTAGTAAAACTTTTCATCATTAATCAGATGGGTAGTCAGAATCAAAAATTCAGACATTGTAAGAAATTATATGTGTTTGATCAATGGATTACCAGGGATGTTGGGATCAACATATTTCATTGGATGAATTTTCTTATAATAACAGCTTTCATTCTATTATACAAATGGCTCCATTTGAGGCATTGTATGGAATGCGGTGTCAAAGTCCATAATTTTTTGGATGAATCTTGTGAAAGGATGTTGAGGGGACTAGAATTGGTAGAAGATATGGAATAAAAATCTTTGTTAATTTATAACCACATGAGAACATCTCAGGGAAAGAAGACAAGTTATAAAGATAACAAGAGGAAGGATATTTCATTTGATGTAGGAGATCATATCTTTGTTATAGTTTCTCCATGTCAAAGTGTGATGCATTTTGGTAAGAAGTGAAAGCTAAGTCTGTGGTTCATTGGACCCTATGAAATCCTAGAGAAAGTTGGGATTAGTTTCATACAGAGTGGAATTACTTCCATGTTTATCCTATATACACAATGTTTTTCATGTTTCAATGTTGATAAAATATATGTCGGATCCATCTCATGTTTTGAGTCCATAGATTGTTCAGTCGGAAGAGAATCTATTTTACATGGAACAACTAGTCCAAATTCTTAACAGAAGAGAGAATGTGTTGGAGAATAAGGTAATTATTTAGGTAATGGTTTTATAGAAAAGACCACATGGTTGAAGAGGAAACATGTGAATCTAAAAACTCTATGAGGGATAAATACCCACAATTATTTGATAAGTGAATAAAATTACGAGGATGAAATTTCCAGAAGGGGGAAAGTTTGTTACATCCCAGGTAAATAAAGATTAAGACATTCTCATATTTATTAATATTTTGGAATTAAATATTAATTTTACTTTAAAGGGGATGCTATATTCGATGGCGTACCCAAAACACAATAATTGTTTTCTCTGAAATATCTTGTTGCACACATGGTTGAGTCGTACTGAAAAATAATAACAATATATTATTTTAAATGGTATTTAACAGCTAATTGTTGTATTGGTAAGAATGAAAATAACTAACTACAATATTATTATATATGTTTGTAAATTTTTTATACATTTATCTAATAAAAGTTTGAGGCTTAAAATGTGAATGAATCCAATTTTAAGCATAAACACTAATATTCTTCTAAATATCGATTTACTACCTTTTAATGGAGAACCATTTTTAATCTAGTTTTTGTCAATTTTAGATGTTCTATTTGTCAAAATAAAATTCTTCTTTAAAATCAGGACACGAAAATTTACTTTGGATGAAATTTGGGTTTTTTTTGATAAAGTTTATTTTTTAATGAATAGTTAAAACTAATGAATTTTAATTCAAAAATGCATTTTAATATAATTTATTTATATAGTTAGATTATTATTTTTATTGGTTTTAATGTATAATTGGTTTTTAAATTTACCATTTAATCTAATGTTGGTCATTGAATTAATTTCTCTTTGAAATTGGAGATAAATAGCGGTCTATATTTTGATATTGATTATTTCTTACAACCATGATTTTGGGTTTTGACAATGGAAATTAATTTTAAATTAAGTAATGAAAAATATATGTTTTGAATTTGGTAAAATAGACCACATTATTGAATTTTTATTATCAAGATTTGATTTCAGTTAATTTTTTTATCTTTCAAAAAACATTCAATTTTTGATGAATAGCGAAAAACAGTTCAAAGTAATTAAAAATAGACTTTTCCATATTTTTAAAAATATTATTGCTTCTATGAATTGAATTTCAAAAATATGATATATGTGGTTGTCGTCAATAAGTAAAATTTGATTCAATAAGATAAAAATATTTTTTTGTTGAATAGTAAGTTTTGATTTTTATTTATAGCGGTTAAAAGTAAATAGGGTAATTCAAGGTAAAAATAATATTATACTAATACAAAATTACCATAAAATTTGTCCTAAACATATTGGATTAGTAATTTCCAACCAATATAATCATTGGGTTAGACATTTGTCCTTTTAAATCCATTTGGGTTAGATAATGACATCAATAGCGTTTTATTTAAAGTAAAAATAAAAATATCATAAACATGTATTATTTAGCCAAAAAAAATTATTGTAGGGTTGTATAATTGATATATTTGACTATAAATTGTCATTAAAAAGATAACAATATGTCATACATCATGGTATTTTATTTATAAATTATAAAAATTAAATAAATAAATTTAATAATGACACAATGGGGATGTAGTAACTGATTCATTAATAAGGGATTCAAATAAATGATATTATAAATATTAAAGTAAATTTTTATTCAAAATTTTTATGCCATCCAAAGAATATATAGATTATTAGGACTTTTTATCTTTTAATTAATGATGGTTTTTATAAATAATCATGTTGGTTTTGTTTTTTTAAAAGTCATGATATGAATAGTATTAAAATTGCCATAAAAGGGTTTTTAAATTAATCAAGATTTTATTAAATGATAAAATATTCCTAAAAATATAAAATTCATCCAAATGACATATATATTGTTAAAAATGTAATTAATGATCCATTTTGTGTCTCTTGGGATTTTATAAAAAATACATTAACCATATAATATGAATATATAAGAGGACATGATAAAAGTTAAATATGTTAACAAAGGGTTAAATAAGAAAGAGAAGGATTAAAAAATTATCCAACACCTGTCCAATTATGATTGGATGATTTTATTTTGACTTATATGCACATTATTTTCGAATTAAATAAGTACTGGGCCCTTTGAAACTGAATATCATTTTACAATAAAATAATATTTTCAAACTATCCTAAAGATCCCCTCCTCTCCCTTAAAAAAATTCATCACCTCTAACCCATTAAACACAACTCTCAAGCCCCTTGGATCATCCAAACTCTACCCAAATATTATACTAAGATCCCTATCTTCCATTTAAAATCCTTAACTTAGACAGAAGGCACCTCAAGGAATCCTTTTGGTTCAATCCAAATGGAGTTACCTGATTTTAAGGTAACGTATTCCATCAAGTTCACTTCATTTATTTTACTTCTTCACTCCCTAGGCTATTCTTTTTCTTTGTTAAAATTACAACACCAGTATCCTAAAAATACTTGGTGTTTTATATGAATGATTCAAACTACACTTACAGACACATCCATCTAATGGATACAAACATACTGTTTCTTTGTACGACGAACTACAACATCATGAAGCGATGATTGTTTGTTTATCTCCTACCACCTCTCATGGTGAAAATTATTATGGTGCTGTATTTATATGTGATATGTATTATATTGATATTGTCTAAATGCCTCTTTATTTTTTATTTATATAATACAATTATTTTTTTCCATAATGGGTAAATATGATAATTTCATTTTTGGAAGTGTGGACTACTACCCCCTTAAAGTTATATGACTCGTTCATTCTGTACATGGAACGTATAAAAGATATAGTTATAGAAATTATGTATGATATTATTCTAGAATTATAATATAAATATGTCTCATTAAATTTTAATTTCCATTAATTACTAAATAGAAATTAAAGTAGCATTCATGTGTATGTACAATTTACCGTGTCCATGAACGGTGCATTTCATTTCTTATCTCTAAATGCAATGTACTATTATAAATAAATTTATATACTGGATATATATTATATATATGATATTTAATTCATGAATTTCATTCTAGAGATAATGAAAATTTTACCACATAGACAATAAATAACTATAATACATTCATTTTTTACTCAAGTACCAAATATCGACAAAACGACCGTTATTAACTTAAATGATAACGTAATTTTTATAGGGTGGTAATGAGTAATTTAAAATAAATAAGAAATAAGAAAAATGTTCTTAAGAAAGTATAAATTAGCTTTAGTTTATTATTCATGAGATTAAAGAACGAACGGGTCATGTCAGAGATGAGGTAAGGTACTGTGTCTCAATAAACATTCATTAAGGCATATCATGATTTATACACGACTTTATTTTAAACGGTGTATAAACCCTTTTACATTTCATTTCATTCAATTGAAATATTTTTCTATGTAGAATTTTACTAAATGAAAAAGGGAATGTTTTTTAAATGTATGTGGTGACACTGACCTTTCCACCACCTCGAGCGTTATTTGATATTTGGCTTCCTTAACAAGCCGTAATGTTTTTAAAAGGAAATTAAATACCATATACTCTTTTTCAAATTTTGGTATTGAATTTTTTATTCATAATGGACTGGTTATGTTAATATATTTAAATAAAATTTTGTGATTTAAATGTGGAAATTTTATCTTTCCTTTATGTTTGTTTTATGTGTTATGAATATGTTATGCTTCTTGGGAATTGTTTACGTATACAGGTGGTTTTGTGATGAACCTACAATAGGTGATCCCAAGATAGAACGCCAATGAACTGGGTAACTGTAACACCCCAAGCTTTTATGGTACGCTTCTCTTTGATTAATGCGATAGCGTGTGTCATACGCAACACCGAGTTCTAACAACCAATCAAACTAGCCGTTATGAATAGTAATACCTACTTTTTAAAACTATATATATTTTATATTTCAAAATTTACTTCATTTTTGGATTCGGATTATCTAATTTAGCCTAAGGTGAAATTTTGGTACTTTTTGGATAACTTTCATATTTTGATGAATAGTGAAAATTACTAAATTTTAATTAAAAACAACTTTTTTAATCAAAATAATTAATAGTGATAAATTATGAATTTTAGTAGTTTTAAAGTATATTTAGAATATATTTTTACCATTTAATATAATTTTGGTCATTGGACATAATTTTACAATTAAAATGAACATAAACAAGTGTCAATCATTTGATAGTTATTATCTCTTAAAAGCACGCTTTTTGTTTTGACAGCAGGAATTAATTTTAAATTAATTTCTGCCACTTCTGTGTTTTGAATTTAGGAAAATGGATTCCATATTTGGAATCAGGATGTTCAAATTGTGTAAATAGGTAACTTTTATTTTTAGACATTTTGAATAATTACTGCGGTAAATATTTTATTTACCATGGTTAAGGGTAAATCCGGTAAATAAGGGTTAAAAAATAATATTATAATAATACTAAATTACCCTAAAACGTGTATTAAACCTATTGGTTGATACATGGTCGACCATGGGCATCTTTGGGTCGATTTTGGGACCCCATGGATCCACTTGTAAGTGATAATGACACTTTATTTTAGTTAAGTTAAAATGAATACAAAAATTGCATAAGCTTACATCTTTTAGACGAACAATTTTTACATAGGGTTATACATGTTGGATTTTAGATTATAAATATTCATTAGAAATATATAAAGATTTCCGACATAATGATATTTTATTTATAATTTTTAGACATCAAATAATTTATTTTAGTTATGACAAAATGATGATGCAGTAATTACTATAATAGTGAAAAATTAAAATAATTGATATTATAAATACCCAAATAAATATAATATGAAACTTTTAATGAATTAAACTAATTTTCTAGGATAATATTATATATTAGAATTGATTTAATTGACTTTTTTCGAAGTAATCAATCTGTTATGAGTTTCACAAAAATCATCTATTGAATAGTGTCAAAATTGACATAAAAGAGTTCTTAAAACAAATATTATATTATTAATTGATATTAAATTCCTAAAAATCTAAAGTTCGGCCAAGAGACTTATATCATGATAGGTTCATCATTAATTGACCACTTGGGGGTCGCTTGGATGTATATAGTAATTTTATTTACCATATTATATAAAAATATAAAGAGACATTGTAAAAGTGAAACTAATTAACTTAGAGTTAATACTTAAATATAAGGTTAATATAAGTACCCAAACCTGTCTAAATTCTTTTGGTTGAGTAGTTTTCGACCCATCCCCACCTTAACATTTAAATAATCAACTTTGGAGCCATTATAAACTGAATATGAATTTATTATAAATTAATATTTCTAGCTTTTCCAAAGGTCCCCCTCACCCCTCTTATAAAAGGGCACTCCTCCTTCTCATTTCTTCACACCTTCAAAGCCTTTTGGTTTGGGAAAACTCTGCCCAAATACTCTCCCAACTTCCCTCACTACAACCTAGAGGCCTTAGTTTGATCAGAAAGCCAACCTAAGGAGCCCTTTTGATCAAATCAAAAGGAAGAGCCCGAAGATGAGGTAATGATTTCACCACCCTTTTCCAAGTTCATTTCTTTTTCACTTCTTCTTCCTTTGTTGTTACCATTCTAAAATAATAACTCCAGTATCATTTATATACTGTGATGTTATTATAAATATGGTACAACCATATTCAGTATTCTATCCACCCTTTTAATAACATGTCACCATACGTGCGTACGTACGGCTTACCGTCTCCACGTCGCGGTGTAATTGTTATTCAATATAATATTATTTGGATGGGTATAATAATGATGTATAACTCATGTAAATAATAAATATAACATGTTAATGATTCTGTATATATGATATAACATCCATTTATATATTATTTTAATATCAAAAGAATGATATTTTCGCTCGTGCGTACGTACGGACTACCGTCTCCACGAATGCGATGAGATTCATTCTCCATCGTATCCATTCAAGTATAATTATCATTTGATGATTTAAAAATGATGTTTAAAGACTTGATATCATTCTGGATATGTATAATATACAACCTATCCTTTACAAACATGTCTTACGTAACAAAACATACAAAATAAAACAAGTAAGTTCACAACCGAAACAACGATAATACTAAGATATTATTATCAAATCAATATTAAAAGATCATATATGATATCATAATAATGTATATGATTATTTTATAATTTAAAAACAATTATTTCACCATTATACAGGAGGTTAACCTACCCCAACCAAGGAAAAGTATAAGGTAAGGGTTATTTCACAAACTCTTTATTATCCGAGGTTGTTTATATGTAATAATCTACTGGGATCTCTTTATCATCCACATCCATGTTTCTTAAAAATGTATTTCAAAACATTTTTACTATTTACTAGAATATGAGTTAAAGTCATTTATACCCTTTTTGACTTTTATAAGTGGTTTATAAAGGAATCTTTCCGTCGTTTTTAAAACAAGGTCCTTTTTAACCTTTTCGACAGAATTAAGGTAAGAATGTTTTTTTTAACTTATACGGCGGGTGCGGCTATTTTCTGCCGTTATAAAATCTTCAAATCTTCCCTTACAAGATTATAAGAATATTTTCATAGAAAATGTTTTATTTTATATGTATCTTAAATGATTTCAAAATAAAAAGATATATTTCTTTAAAAAGAATTTTGATTTCATCTATGTCAACATACTTTGATGGATTTTACGCTTATTTGAAGTTGATTTATTGTGATAAAAAACTTCTATATTGTATTGAAGGTTTTGTGATATGTTTGACTGTGGATGTGCTATTTTTATACCATTCATAGTTTATGGTGAAATTATTGACATTTCGTATGCTAGTTTTAATACGAATGTTTATGTTATGTTTAAACCTTTTCATATGGGAATGCATTGGACTTAATATGTGACGGGTGGAGCCCGCTATAGCTCCTCGATGCATCGGTAGGTCTCATGAGACAAACTAGTGTCTTGGCACAGGGCCTTGAGAAAATCTTATTTTTTTTAGTCTTGGCACAAGGCCTTGTCTATGTGGTTATGATAGTCTGGCATTATGCATTCCATCATTATGAAAGTGGTTATTGATATTGCATGTGATTATTCGATTAGTAGAATATCCATGTGAATAAGTAACTGGAATTATTTCATTTTATTTATGCCATACTATGTTGAAGTTAAAGTTTAAAAGGCTTTTGTTTTAGTTATACATTGCCTTAAATGTTTATTCTTATTTATGAAAGTTTCCGCTATATTGTTATTCTTACTGGGCATTTGAGCTCACCCCTTTTCTATGTTTTATTTTCCCAGGATGAGAAGAAGTAAATTATGAATGACTTGTAGTGATATTATGAGGGGTTAATAGTGTGGACTATGGAGACAATATGTTGTTGTAGTAGTTTTTTTTTATTTTGATGATGTAATGTAAAAATTATGAATATATCTAGTGTTTCCAAGGCTACTAAACCAATCGGTCTTTCGAGATTTGATCTTTCTTGTGATCATGCCAATGTTATGTAATTAATGCACCGACTCTGGGTAACTGGGGTCGGGGCGTTACAGTTGGTATCAGAGGAAGTTTAGTACAAACCTTGGAAGCTAGATTTAGATAAACTCTGATTAGAGCACGTAGACCTAAGATGAACTTTGAGGATTAGTATAGAAGAACTTCCTAGAATTTTGGTATTGTAGAGATTTTTTGAGTTTTCCGAGCAATACATCCCTGTCTGGATACGAGCAGGTAGAGGCGGCTCTGGCACAGATGTACCTAGGGGTAAAACCCGAAAACACCGCTTTGAGCTAGACTCGAACGGGAACTGGTGCACGACAACGGGCCTTGCTGCACTCTTGGTTACGACACTCCCGGGGGATATGCTTAGGATAACTATCATTTTCTTTACAAATCATTATGAAGGGTTTATGAGTATATAATTCCTCAAAGAAAACATTTTTATGATTATGGATTATATCCATAAATAGTTCAATTTATGTTAACTGTTTTATAAGTATGGTATTATGTATTTTGATTCATAAATTGATCTAGTTTATGCCATTGTTTAGAAATGGCGCCTAGTGGAAGAAATGGAAACCGTATCAATGCACGCACTCCATGTAGGGATTGCCCTCCTGCTCAAGATAATTATAGTGGGGCTGGTGATGCAACTGATGCCGATCAGCTAATCACCATACTGGGACAACTTACTCAGGTTATGAATAATAACCTTACCCGTATGGAGCACCCTGATCCGCAGCGTGGAGGATCAATGTTAGATCGATTCATGAGCCAACAACCACCAACATTCAATGGGAGTACAAATCCCTTAGTAGCCGAGCAGTGGATAAATTCCCTATAGAAAATATTTCAGGCTTTAGGGAGCAGTGAAAGGGAAAAAGTTATCATGGCAGTTTACCGCCTCACTGGAGATGCTGATCAATGGTGGTCATTGATTCAAAACATGAAGGAAGATGATGAAGTATCAAATATGGAATGGAGGGAGTTCAAAGATCTGTTTTTAGGAAAATACTTTCCTCGCGACCATCGAGCAGATATGGAAAGGCAATTTCTAAGTCTGAGACAGAAGGAGGATGAGAATGTCGCAAAGTATGAGGCTAACTTTACAAGGTTAGCAAGGTACGCTGGTGATTATATACGTAACCAAAGAAGTAAGATTGATCGTTTCTTTCATGGGTTAAAACCATTTCTCCGTCGAGCATTAGTCTCACAATCCTTTTCATCGTACGAAGACATTGTCTCATGTGCTATCAAGACCGAAAAAGAATTCTCTAAGTCTTATGACTTTAAAGAAATGAAAGAGAAGAAGAGACCTGCTGATCAATCTGGGAATGGAAATAAGGGGAAGAAGGGAAAGGTTGAATATCCATCTTGTGGTAAATGCGGGAAGAAACATCCTGGTACTTGCTTGAAGGGAATGTGAGTCTGTTACAAGTGTGGTGAAAAAGGCCACCAAGCTCGTGATTGCAAGGGGAAGAAGGAAGCTACCAACATTCAGTGCTATAATTGCAGGGAGATGGGGCATTATGCAAATGCATGTCCTAAGCGTCAGGAGAACTTACCTCAGAAAAGGCCAGGGGATCAAGGCCAGGCTTATGCTATCACTACTGCTGAGATAGAAGCTCCGAAAGACGTGGTGGCAGGTAATTTAATGGTTTCCTCAAGTTTAGAAAATGCATTATTTGATTCTGGATCATCACATTGTTTCATATCTTCCCAGTTTGCTAAAAAAATTAGATATTTCCAATTTTATTTAATAAGGGAGTTGTCAGTTAAAACTCCTAAGGGAAGTGTCATTGCAACAAAGTTTTGTGAATCAGTCCCCATTAGAGAACATAAATGTTCTTTATCTGCTGATCTCATCGTCATACCTATGATTGAGTTTGAAATAATCCTCGGTATGGACTGGCTTTCAGACTATGATGCGAAGATTTATTTTAATAAGAAAGAGGTTACGATTCATGATGATAATGATAAGGAACACCTTATTTTTAGAGCAGAATCGTCACCACCTAATTCTTATTTAGATCCACCCTCAATAGCTCAACTAAATTCAATTATTGGGGAGGAAGAGAATGAAATAACTGCGGGTGAGGAAAGGAATGTTCAAATAGAGGATGTACCTGTTGTGAAAGAATTTGTAGATGTATTTCCGGAAGATTTACCTGGACATCCTCCAGAACGAGAAGTTGAGTTTTCCATTGATTTGATTCCTGGATCAAGGCCTATATCGAAGACCCCTTATAGAATGGCCACTGTAGAATTAGTCGAACTAAAGAAACAACTAGAGGAATTGAGTAATAAGGGATTTATTCGCCCTAGTGTTTCTCCATGGGGAGCCCCTGTTCTTTTTGTTAAAAAGAAAGATGGATCTATGAGGTTATGTATCGACTACAAGGAGATCAATGCTATAACGATAAAGAACAAGTATCCCCTACCTCGTATTGATGATTTATTTGACCAACTGCATGGAGCTCAATACTTTTCAAAGATTGACCTTCGATCTGGATACCATCAGTTGTGTGTGAAGAAGGAAGACATTCCGAAGACAGCATTTCGAACCAGGTATGGGCATTACGAGTTTACCGTAATGCCGTTTGGATTGACTAATGAACCCTCTGTATTCATGGATCTGATGAATAGAGTTTTCAAGGAGTATCTCGATGAATTTGTGGTGGTATTTATTGATGATATCTTGGTATACTCCAAAACCTACGAAGATCATGAAAATCACTTGCGCATTATCTTAAAGACTCTGAGGAGGCATGAATTATATGGGAAGTTTAGCAAGTGTGAATTCTGGCTTCAGGATATTTCTTTTCTTGGCCATATTGTCTCTAAAGATGGAATCTCTGTTGATCCTTCTAAGACCAAGGCAATCCAAGAATGGCCAGCACCTACGAGTATAACTGAGGTACCTAGTTTTATTGGTTTGGCAGGTTATTATCGACGTTTCGTCCAGAATTTTTCCCGATTGGCTAACCCATTAACGAAGCTCACAGGTAAAGGGGTTAAATTTGTTTGGACAAAAGAGTGTGAAGAATGTTTCGAAGAACTGAAGAGAACATTTGTCAATGATCCTATATTGACTCTACCATCAGGGAATGATGTGTTCGTTATTTATAGTGATGCATCAAAGAAAGGACTTGGTTGTGTCCTTATGCAGAATGATAGAGTTATTGCCTATGCATAACGACAGTTGAAAATTAATGAACGAAACTATCCAACTCATGATCTTGAGTTAGCAGTTGTGATCTTTGCTTTGAAGATATAGAGGCACTACCTCTATGGTGAAAAATGTGAGATTTATACTGATCACAAGAGTTTGAAGTATATTTTCTCACAAAAAGAAATCAACATGAGGCAAAGGAGATGGCTTGAATTACTCAAGGATTATGATTGTACGATACACTACCACCCGGGGAAAGAAAACAAGGTGGCAGATGCTTTGAGCAGAAAAGACCATGGAGTTTTGAACATGATGAGAATTGAAAGGGATCCAATTTTCATGGATCTAGTGAAGATGGACATGGGAATAACCAGGGAAGGTGAAACATCAATTCTTTATCAAATGGTTTCCAAACCATATTTACTTGAAAGGATTAAGAGTTCTCTGACCGATGATGAAGAATTTCAGAAGAAGATTAAGGTTGTGAATGATGGGAGATTGAGATACTTTGTGTATGAAGATGGAATTTTGAAATTCGGGAAGAGACTTTGTGTTCCCGATTTACCTGATCTGAAAAGGGAATTGCTGGATGATGATCATAGTTCCAATTTCTCTATACACCCTGGGAGCACCAAAATGTATACAGATTTGAAGGAACATTTTTGGTGGGACAACATGAAGAGGGAGATTGCTGATTTTGTGTCAAGATGTATGGTTTGTCAACAAGTGAAAGCTGGAAGGTAACAGCCTGGAGGAGTCATGCAACCTCTTCCCATACCGGAGTGGAAATGGGAAAATATTACAATGGACTTTGTCATGGGGATACCAAAGAATCCTAGAAGGAATGATGCAATATGGGTTATTGTTGATCGTCTTACCAATTCAGCACATTTTCTTTCTATAAGAGAAGATATACCCCTAGAACGTCTAGCAAGACTATATATTAATGAAGTTGTGAGACTTCATGGAGTACCCCTATCGATTGTTTCTGATCGTGATCCCCGTTTTACTTCAACATTCTGGAAAAGTCTTCTGAAATCCCTGGATACTGAACTTCATTTGAGCACTGCTTACCACCCTCAGACAGATGGACAATCAGAACGGACTATTCAAACCCTAGAAGACATGTTGAGATCTTGCTCACTTGACATTAAGGGTATGTGGGATCAATATTTACCGCTGGTAGAATTTTCCTATAACAATAGCTTCCATTCGAGTATTCAGATGGCACCATATGAAGCATTATACGGAAAGAGATGTCATACACCAACCTGTTGGGATGACGTTGGTGAAAGAAAACTTGTAGGCCCAGAACTGGTGGAGGAAACGGTGAAAAAGGTGAAGGTAATCCAAAATCACATCAAAGCAGCTCAAAGTAGGCAGAAGAGCTACGCCGATAATCGAAGGAAGGATTTGGAATTTCAAGTCGGTGATCATGTTTTGCTGAAGGTATCTCCGTGGAAGGGAGTCATACGTTTTGGTAAGAAAGGTAAATTGAGTCCCAGGTACATCGGACCTTTCTAAATTCTAGAACGAATTGGGGCTGTAGCTTACCGATTGGCAATGCCGCCAAGTCTCTCCAACGTTCACGATGTGTTCCACGTATCTCTGTTGAGAAAATACATGCCTGACCCAACACATGTACTCACCTATGAGGAATTAGAACTGGAACCCGATCTGTCTTATTATGAAGAGCCTGTCAGGATTCTTGATATAAGAGAACAAGTACTGAGAAACCGGACGACGCGTCTGCTAAAAGTTTTGTGGAGAAACCATAAGATGGAAGAGGCAACGTGGGAACCCGAGGAACTTATGATGAAGAACCACCCGAGTCTTTTTATGCAGTAATACCCTAGAAATTTCGAGGACACAATTATTTGAAGGAGGGGAGAATGTAACACCCCAAGCTTCTACGGTACACTTCTCTTTGAATAATGCGAAAGTGTGTGTTGTACGCAACACCGAGTTCTATCAACCAATCAAACTAGTCGTTATGAATAGTAATACCGACTTTTTAAAAATATATATATTTTATATTTCAAAATGGACTTAATTTTTGGATTCGGAATATCTAATTTATCTTAAGGTGAAATTTTTGTACTTTTCGGATAACTTTCATATTTTGATGAATAGTGAAAATTACTAAATTTTAATTAAAAACAACTTTTTTAATCAAAATAATTAATAGTGATAAATTATAAATTTTAGTAGTGTTAAAGTATATTTAGAATATATTTTTACCATTTAATATAATTTTGGTCATTGGACATAATTTTACAATTAAACCGAACATAAACAAGTGTCAATCTTTTGATAGTTATTATCTCTTAAAAGCACGCTTTTTGTTTTGACAGCGGGAATTAATTTTAAATTAATATCTGCCACTTCTGTGTTTTGAATTTAGGAAAATGGATTCCATATTTGGAATCAGGATGTTCAAATTGTGTAAATAGGTAACTTTTATTTTTAGACATTTTGAATAATTACTGCGGTAAATATTTTATTTACCATGGTTAAGGGTAAATCCGGTAAATAAGGGTTAAAAAATAATATTATAATAATACTAAATTACCCTAAAACGTGTCTTAACCCTATTGGTTGATACATGGTCGACCATGAGCATCTTTGGGTCGATTTTGGGACCCCATGGATCCACTTGTAAGTGATAATGACACTTTATTTTAATTAAGTTAAAATGAATACAAAAATGGCATAAGCTTACATCTTTTAGAAGAACAATTTTTACATAGGGTTATACATGTTGGATTTTAGATTATAAATATTAATTAGAAATATAAAACTATTTCCTACATAATGATATTTTATTTATAATTTTTAGACATCAAATAATTTATTTTATTTATGACACAATGATGATACAGTAATTACTATAATAGTGAAAAATTAAAATAATTGATATTATAAATACCCAAATAAATATAATATGAAACTTTTAATGAATTAAAATAATTTTCTAGGATAATATGATATATTATGATTGATATAATTGACTTTTCTCGAATTAATCAATATGTTATGAGTTTCACAAAAATCAACTATTGAATAGTGTCAAAATTGACATAAAAGAGTTCTTAAAACAAATATTATATTATTAATTGATATTAAATTCCTAAAAATCTAACGTTCGGCCAAGAGACTTATATCATTATAGGTTCATCATTAATGGACCACTTGGGGGTCTCTTGGGTGTATATAGTAAGTTTATTAACCATATTATATAAAAATACAAAGAGACATTGTAAAAGTGAAACTAATTAACTTAGAGTTAATACTTAAAGATAAGGTTAATATAAGTACCCAAACCTGTCTAAATTCTATTGGTCGAGTAGTTTTCGACCCATCCCCACCTTAAAATTTAAATAATCAACTTTTGAGCCATTAGAAACCGAATATGAATTTATTATAAATTAATTTTTCTAGCTTTTCCAAAGGTGCCCCTCACCCCTCTTATAAAAGGGCACTCCTCCTTCTCATTTCTTCACACCTTCAAAGCCTTTTGGTTCGGCCAAACTCTGCCCAAATACTCTCCCAACTTCCCTCACTACAACCTAGAGGCCTTAGTTTGATCAGAAAGCCAACCTAAGGAGCCCTTTGATCAAATCAAAAGGAACAGCCCGAAGAAGAGGTAATGATTTCACCACCCTTTTCCAAGTTCATTTCTTCTTTCACTTCTTCTTCCTTTGTTGTTACCATTCTAAAATAATAACTCCAGTATAATTTATATACTGTGATGTTATTATAAATATGGTACAACCATATTCAGTATTCTATCCACCCTTTTAATAACATTTCACCATACGTGCGTACGTATGGCTTACCGTCTCCACGTCGTGGTGTAATTGTTATTCAATATAATATTATTTGGATGGTTATAATAATGATGTTTAACTCATGTAAATAATAAATATAACATGTTAATGATTCTGTATATATGATATACCATCCATTTATATATTATTTTAATATCAAAAGAATGATATTGTCGCTCGTGCGTACGTACGGACTACCGTCTCCACGAATGCGATGAGATTCATTCTCCATCGTATCCATTCAAGTATAATTATCATTTGATGATTTAAAAACGATGTTTAAAGACTTGATATCATTCTGGATATGAATAATATACAACCTATCCTTTACAAACATGTCTTACGTAACAAAACATACAAAAGAAAAGAAGTAAGTTCACACCCGAAACAACGATAATACTAAGATATTATTATCAAATCAATATTAAAAGATCATATATGATATCATAATAATGTATATGATTATTTTATAATTTAATAACAATTATTTCACCATTATACAGGAGTTCAACCTACCCCAACCAAGGAAAAGTACAAGTTAAGGGTTATTTCACAATCTCTTCATTATCCGAGGTTGTTTATATGTAATAATCTACTGGGATCTCTTTATCATCCACATCCATGTTTCTTAAAAATGTATTTCAAAACATTTTTAATATTTACTAGAATATGAGTTAAAGTCATTTATACCCTTTTTGACTTTTATAAGTGGTTTATAAAGGAATCTTTCCGTCATTTTCAAAACAAGGTCCTTTTTAACCTTTTCGACAGAATTAAGGTAAGAATGTTTTTTTAACTTATACGGCGGGTGCGGCTATTTTCCGCCGTTATAAAATCTTCAAAGCTTCCCTTACATGATTATAAGAATATTTTCAATGAAAATGTTTTATTTTATATGGATCTTAAATGATTTCAAAATAAAAAGAGATATTTATTTAAAAATAATTTTGATTTCATCTATGTCAACATCCTTTGATGGATTTTACGCTTATTTGAAGTTGATTTATTGTGATAAAAAACTTCTATATTGTATTGCAGGTTTTGTGATATGTTTGATTGTGGATGTGCTATTTTTATACCATTCATAGTTTACGGTGAAATTACTGACATTTCGTATGCTAGTTTTAATACGAATGTTTATGTTATGTTTAAACCTTTTCATATGGAAATGCATTGGACTTAATATGTGACGGGTGGAGCCCGCTATAGCTCCTCGATGCATCGGTAGGTCTCATGAGACAAACTAGTGTCTTGGCACAAGGCCTTGAGAAAATCTTATTTTTTTTAGTCTTGGCACAAGGCCTTGTCTATGTGGTTATGATAGTCTGGCATTATGCATTCCATCATTATGAAAGTGGTTATTGATATTGCATGTGATTATTCGATTAGTAGAATATCCATGTGAATAAGTAAATGGCATTATTTCATTTTATTTATGCCATACTATGTTGAAGTTAAAGTTTAAAAGGCTTTTGTTTTAGTTATACATTGCCTTAAATGTTTATTCTTATTTATGAAAGTTTCCTCTATATTGTTATCCTTACTGGGCATTTGAGCTCACCCCTTTTCTATGTTTTATTTTCCCAGGATGTGAAGAAGTAAATTATGAATGACTTGCAGGGATATTATGAGGGGTTAATAGTGTGGACTATGGAGACAATATGTTGTTGTAGTAGTTTTCTTTATTTTGATGATGTAATGTAAAACTTATGAATATATCTAGTGTTTCCAAGGCTACTAAACCAATCGGTCTTTCAAGATTTGATCTTTATTGTGATCATGCCAATGTTATGTAATTAATGCACCGACTCTGGGTAACTGGGGTCGGGGCGTTACAGTAACATGAGGGAGGTGAACGTTAATGTTTTTCCTAATATATTTAGGGAATATACTATGATGGGTATTCCAAAGTAACTCCCTACGTAGGTGTGAAATATACAGTGTAAGTATGATATAGATGCCACAAGTTACCTTTATGATTTCCATGTGTTATTCAAAAATATTATGATTTTTTGTGGTATGATAATTATTGAAAAGTATGCTTTCATTGATTTTTATGTATTTGTGGACTATTGTTCTCTTTCTTTCTATTATAACCCTTACTGAGCATTTCATGCTCATCCCAAATTTTTTAAATGTTTTTTACAAGTTATAAGGAAGGTTAAGACAAAAGAAGAATTGAAGAATATTTTTATCAAGAAAAGAACCCTTGTTTTCAATTTTGAGTATTTATTTTATGAAAAAAATGGATAATGATTAGAAGTGTCTACTTTGGAACAATAAAGATGTGGTATAATAGTTATGACCTAATTATATAAAACTCTAAAACTGGAAAGATTCTCAATGTGAATTATTAACATAATTCTAGATTACAAAATATTTAAGGTCTGGTCCTTATAGTTAGTGTGTTCCTTCAGGGGTCACGTATATTGGGTCATTGTAGGATTCTAAGACATGTTATGTTGGAACCTAGGTTTGTCAGACCAATTGAGGTTGTAGAGATAATTTGGCCAGTGGCATAGTGATTGGCTCTTTAATAGATTTATGGTGTGATGAATGATATGTTCGATCTATTACAACTTCATTAGTATCATCTTGACCTTTCTCATT
Source organism: Viscum album (assembly GCA_963277665.1). NCBI lineage: Eukaryota > Viridiplantae > Streptophyta > Magnoliopsida > Santalales > Viscaceae > Viscum > Viscum album. The sequence continues at coordinate 1,003,762,932 of OY728135.1, forward strand.
TAATTTATGCGGATTTTGTTGACCATGAGACTGATGCAGCCATTGTGGAGCATCATATGCATGTGTTGGATCATAATGAGAATGTGCTATGGGGAAAAAATGATGATATTTTTTGTATTATGGATACAAGAGATTATTTAGGAGGAAAATGGGAGAGTTAAGTGGATATATAAGATTAGTTTCCTGATTTATTTTTCTCAAAACATTACAGATTATTGGGATTAAGGATCGAGGATCAGATGTTATAAGGTGTACAGATTTTAATATCCAAACCTTTTATGAAGATGTATCAAGTTTATTTTTAGGTACTATATTAACCTCATTTTTTATATCTTATTTGAGTTTTGCTTTGGGTATTTGTTTTGTGAATTTGGATCATTTTAGATGGGTTTGGGCTAGTTATTGTTCTACTCATAGTTTTCCCAAACAGTGTGACATGCACCAACAAACAATGCAACCATAGATAGTGGGAGATATCAGGGCTGGTGAATGGATTTGTGAATAGTACATCATAATAGTTTGAATAATGCTAAAATTGAGCGACATGAATGGTTTGGGTTGATAGCTTCCCAAAATGTGTATCATAGACAAGAAACCATGAATACGAAAACTATTCCCAAAGAAATTATTTTGAAAATCCTAAACCACCCAACTTTATCCCCTATTTGAACCCACATAACACTAACATTCTTTCATTAATTTTGGATCCTCCCTAATGGATTTTTCAGTATCTTTATCTCCATTCTTTGTGAATCAATGATCGGATTGAATAATATTTACCTCTCCTTGTATGTAATTTCTTTACATTTGGATTCCTTTTTCCGCCATCTCTTTTTTACCAACGAAGTGGAGAAATTGTTCCCCCATTGTATATAGTTCAGTGCTAGGTTTTCTTTGATGATTATCCATGGGATCTATGTTATATAATTGTGTTCTAGATATCATTTTTTATCATGTTCAAGATCATCAACTTCAATTGGGGTTTTTCATTGGTGGAATACTCATTAATAGTCTTGAGCTATGTTGTCAAAATAGAAAATCCCATAGTCTTGAATATTAATTTATTATATTTATTATTGAATTCAAATTTAAATGTTTTGAAATTTAATCATGAATTGGAATAAATAAATTTTAAATTAATTAATAAATTGAGCCATGGAAATGATTAATTTATTTTCCATGTGATACTGATATGGGTTGAACATAAGAAATTGAATTTTGTCATTTGATTGAATTTTGGAATTGGTTGATTAATGGAATATAGAAATTATTTAATAATAATAATTATGTTATGATTGGAATAACCTTGACATGTTAATTTTTTATATGATTACATTTTGATAAATTGATTGTTGGGGAATTGTCATATTAATAAATGTGATTAAAGTGTTGAACCTTGTCTTAATTAATAATCGAAATGGCTTACCATTATCGGAAATATTTATCTGATGGTTAATATTGATCAACCTTGTTGAATTTGATATGTGTGATGAATTTTAATTGATTGATAAACGGGTTTTGGGACACGAACTAAGGATTCAAATACCCACAATGTACTATAAAAGATGTTCTAGGACCTAATGCATGATTGTGATAATGAGTTTGGGATAAAGACTAATGTTTTAAAATCCCACCATCGATTGATTGATAAATGGGTTGTGGGAAATTGAATGATGCATAAAATACCAATGGGGTCATAGACATGGCGATCTTGACCCAAAATGTTAGAATTGGAATATGGTTCCATAAATCCATGATACTAAGATTTAATTGAAATTATAAATGAAAACCAATGATTTATGTGATATTTGAAATCCCTTGGGGATGCTCAGACTCCATGATGGGATAATGTATGTATTGATGGTTCAGGTACCCTAAAAACACAGGAATTTATGAGGTTAAATAAATTATAATTGAATATTTAAACTATTTATTTAATCGCTTATAATATAATTTTTTTGAAACTACAATCAATTTTACTTAATGGATATTATTTTAGATGTTTTTGGTTGTGGCCAACTATGTTTAACATTCAGCCTACTCAGGATGCCTTATTGGTACTCGAATTTAATTTATGTATTCATAACAATATTAGAGGGAAGGGACCTATGTTAGATAGATTTTGTGATGGAGGATGGATGAGGTAACCAAAAATCATGTCAGGACATGTTTGAGAGTCTTAGTGTGTCTTTATTTTGGTTTTCCATTTTTATTCTTGACAAATATGTGGAATAAAATACCAACCACATTAGTTTTGGGATATTTTTTATCTGTTTGGTTTATCATTTGATATTTGTGTGGATTTATTATGACATCAATCCAGTTGTTTTTTTATTATAAGATGGTTAATGATTATTTGTTTTCTATTGTTGAGATTATTTGATAAAGAGGTTATAGTATACCAAAGTTATATATTTTACCCTCACTACTAGTTGACAACCTCTAGTATATAGGGAGGCATGCCTGAGGTCATGTTTCCAATCGGTTCAGGGCACCGATGTGTCGAACCCCACTAATGTGTGGAACTCAGGTTGGGACGCCCCATTGATTTTATATAAATCTTAAAAAATATTTATATAATTCTATTAATCATATACCTATCAAACCCTCCCTTCCTTTTATTGGGTAATAAATTCATTTTTTCATCTACCAAATACTTTAAATATTAAATTTCATTTTATTTTAATATGATACAAAATCATGAAAATAATTTTATTTCCATGGGTATTTCTAATATTTATTCCTTATGATCAATTTCCTTTAAGTGGTATACATATATAATGAACATTTTATGATTTTTTTGCCCAAATAGATCTCTAATACATTGGGTAATGCCTATGCCTCATGAGGCATCATGTATAGGACACGGTACTAAACCCAATCCATTATAGTGCATTTTCCACCTTGTGATATGGTTTACATAGTTATCTTAGAATCATAATTATTTAATTTCAAAACATTATTCCACATATATATGCTAATATGATATAATGATGTAATTTTTTTATTATATTTGATTACTCTTTACCCTTCTCTTCTATGATATCATTTTTTACCATTGACTCACATGATATGTTTTTTGTATTGTCTTCATTTCCTTACTGGGGTTTTTAGATCAGCCATTTACTTATCAATTCCATAGGTTATACAAAATATATCTAGTTGATAAAATGGATTTTTTATATCATTATATAGAATTAAATATGAATTCCATGATTTAACTTCCATTTAATGTAATATGAACTGAATCATCCAATGATAGTAAACCTCATTATCGTTGGGATTGTAATTGTTTGATATTTATGATTAAAAATTATTTAATAATATGTTCGGAAGTAATGTTTCAATATATTTACCAATGATATATTATTTTAAATTAATAATGACATCTATCTCCACTTCCACCAAATGGGAAATGAAACCACTGATTTTTTTGTAAGGTGGACTATAGCCTCAAGAACTCTTATAATTCGTTTTACCTCATTGCCTCTCACCACCTCATATAATGAGGTATATAACATTTATATATTATATTTTTGTTATAATTATAATTTTTTAATTATAAATTTTCATATAACTTATTATATTCTATTCTATAGGGAATATGATAATGTTTCATGTGTGTACCGGACTATCGTCTCATGATGTGATGTGATTGATATTTGCATATGCTTTATATGGAAGGTAATAAGGAATAAATTTATTTTCTTCTATGATATTAAATACATATAAATAATTATTGATAAGAAATATATCATACAATTTTTTACCATACCATAAATTGAATAAATTGTAACTTTAGTTGTGTGTGTTTTGGAATACCACATCAAGAAGAGATGTGATTCCTTTTTGTTACCACATAACATAGATGGTATATGTAAAGTTATATAGAAAATTAATGTCAAATTTATGATATAATTATCCTATTTAAAATTTAAAATAACTATTACATTACTTTCATCATGATAATAGAAAAATATAAGTGTTACTGATGTCTACGTAAGACATACCATCTCCGTGATTATGACATATTTCATTTTCTCATATCAATTTTTTATAGTAGGTTTTTCACATATAATTTAGGAATAAAAATTATATATGTTTAATTTTTAAAATTCTATATACGATTAAATAATAATATCAGGACCATATTAAAAATTAAAATGTCATAAACATCAAAAGGGTTCCTAAAAAATTAAATAATTAATATAATTTAATTATTCTATATGACAAAGAACATACATGATATTTTTGGCTCGAGATAAAGGTTTTTGTCTCAATACATCCTTCATTAGGACACAAGATATTTTATAGACTTATTTTATTTTAAATAGTGTACATAATTAACATTTAAATATTATATCCTAAGCCATTCACACTTGATGGAATTTTATATAACAATTTACATATTAATTCAAGAGAGATATGATTAAAATTTTACCAAAATAATACATGTTTACACATTAATATCACATTAATTGAAATTATAAATTATTTAATTTCCATTGAAATAAATTATTTTATATTTAATAATAAACTCCTTTAATTTTCTTATCCTATTTATATTTATGATATTTTCATGTAATAGTAAAATTTCCCTCTCTAAGGTTGTTAAAATTATTGAGAAAATATTTCGGTGACAATGAAAAATTCTTTCTCCTTTCCATAATTTTTTTTTTACTTCTATGTACAAGAATTCAAAAATGAATTATCATAGTTTTTTTGAAATATTATATAATGATTCATTAATTAAATATTGGCCCCTTGCATATTTTTTTTAAAACTGGTTTAAAAGGAAACTTCCCATCATTTTCTAGATATGGATATTTTTTTATTTTTCAAACCAAATGTTAATGGGAATGTTTTTTATATTATATATAATTTAAAAAAATACCCAACATTATTTTATATGAATAATAATTTATATTTTTTCATGTGCATTTAATAAAATGGATTCCAAAAATATTTTTGGGAATGTATTTTTTCAAAATTGATTTTCAAATTGGAATGGATATTTTCCTCATGAAATATGTTTTATCAGTTAAAAATATTATATTAAATAATGATAAAAACCAATAATATTATATAATTATTGTAAAATAATTGTATATTTCTCTTACATATATAAATTTCTCCCTCTTGCATAAATTTATGGGAAATTTATGCCTTCTTTTCATCTTAGTAATTATATTATTAATAATTTTATTTTTGTTATCATATGAGAAAATTGTATGCGATACATTTTCTATCTATAGATAATTATTATGATTATTCCTAAATATTTATTTCTTTTTAATGGAAAAATTAAATCTTAAACAAGTTACGGTGGATTTATAAAGATATTTATCCAATTCATTTGGTTATTTTTTAGTTTCATGAGGAGTAATGTATAGGATTAGGGAGTAAAACTAATACATTATAAGATATTATCCACCATGTTATATTATCTAGTTAGTTAGCCTTAACCCATGTTTAGGTAATGAAATAGGTTTCTTAAACATTTCCTATAATTATATTATCTTGTAATAATAGTTTTATTATATTGTGATTCTAGGTGATTACTCATGAGACATCTATTTTGTGATGTCATTTTATGCCTTTCACTAACTTGTTATGATTTTGTATCATGTTCATTCCCTTACTGGGTCTTTTAGCTCACCCATTTTATGATTAATTAAATAGGTTATCCCTTGAATTTATTGTATTTAAAATGGATTTTATGATCTCATTATAGAGAATAAAATATGGATTCCATGTTTTATGGTCCATTTCATGTAATATGAATATATTATTCCAAAGGAAGTGGGATCATGATATTTGGGATTGTACATCTTGAATATTTATGATTAAAAAAATGATATAATATTATTAAAATTAATTTGTTGATATAGCTGGTTTCATAGAAATGGTTTAGTTAACCATTGGATCTAGGATGAGAAAACCTTATTGATAACCCTAGGGATAAGTTTATGTATATTACAAGTTATTAAAAAATATCATGGAATCATTGTGAGGAATAGGGCCAGTAGTTTCTGAGATTTCATATTGCTTTATGGATACTAAAAGTGTATTTGGTTATGACATAAATGTACATAGGTGTAATATTTCAAAATATGGATCAGTGGGATTTCCTCTAGTATTACCTGGTATCTGATAATGGTCCATACTACACACATGTTTTAACACTCCCAGGGGATATTCTTTCGAAATTCAGAAACACATTACAAGCCATTATAAAGGACTTGAATGAATTTATATGTTAGAACATATAATAGGAAACATTATACTTGATTATATATATTTAATCATGTAGAACGAAAATTTTGAATATACTTATCATATATGAATCCCCTTTTTAATTTATCATCTTCTTGTCTCTCTTTATTTTTTTAATTAATGGTCTGAAATAGAAGAATAGATTCCAACAACCACTGAGAAGTCAAATGTAATGATTTCCCAAATGATATTTACACCCTAATTGGAATTAATGTTATGCATCTTACGGTAATGACAAATGAAAATTTTTAATTATGATTAACAACATGAAGGTAAGTGAAATTCCACGCATCCTTAAAGTGAAAGATAAGGTCTCATGAAATTTCATGCGATAAATATGATCAGGAAAATAATATTTGACCCCCTACATGTCAAGAAACTGGAAAAAAACCTAGATGAATATCTAAAATTTAGTAGAAGATCTTTTTATGTAAAAATAATGGTTTTATAGAATTTAATTTCCATGGAATATGAGGTATTGTTTTTTGTTAATTAGGGCATTATACGAGTAAATTCATTTTACGAAGGGTTAACCCCTAAAGTAATGAATGTCTTGGGGTATATCTATCATTGAGGTGAAGTAATTACCTTTCTGGATCCTAGAATATTTATATAGAATTATTTTTTATTAATCGTATTTCTTATTAAAAAATTAATAAAATTTTAATGATCATTTTACAATTGGTTTTTTAACGATTTGAAATAATATGTTGAATGGTACTCCTTATAGTGACCCAAGACTTAATAAATTCATATTATATCATTTTAGCTAAATATTCATTATATTTTACAAATACATGAATTATGATCATAGAGATATAATATCTTTGTAAATATGGAATCATAAACAACTAGTTTTTAATTGAACTATAACACCTCTCACTAAATTTTTCATTATAATCAATATACATAGTTTTATTATATAAAAAAGCTGTCTTCATTACCTATGGAAGTGAAACACAAGAAATTTTGATATTAGATCCTCGGTAATGGTAAATAAGTGATAAATTATTATATTATAATAATATGGGTTCGAAAACATGATTATAACATTTGAAACATCATACCCTATATATAATATATCATAAATCATGAGTCATTAAATAAATAATTGTAGTTCATAAGACATGGATAATAATGAAATTAAAGAAAACAATCCTTGTGGTCATTGAATTGGAATAGGATATTATTTTTTCACACATAAAAGAATAAAAAAAATACACATATGATTCCAAGAAATTAAAAAATCACATTTCAATTACTTTAGTCCCCAAACCAATGTAGTAGCCATGGTTCACTCACAATAATATAATAGTTGAGAAATTTGATTATTGAGCTAGGTTTGATAGCAATTCAATTCCAATTTATCTCATAATATATCAATAATTACCCAATTCATTAGAAGGACATATAGTTCCCATCTGTCACATAATAGAAATCATACATACATGTGCCATAAAATCATAATACATTCATCAGATTAGATCCTTGGAAAAGAGATGGGTTTTATAAAAGTTTCTTCATTTTTTGAACTATGGAGAAGAACCATGTTTCATAATAATTTCTTCATTTGTTCGTACAGTAACACGTAGAAAAATGTGTGGGTTTCATAACTATTTTATCATGGTATAAAAAATGAAAGAGAAATGAGATTCATAAAAATATTGTCATCATAAACATAAACAATTATAAAAATTAATAACAATGTCATCATCAGATAATATCCCTGTTTATTCATATGTAACATAAAATGATGTAAAATTAGATGTAATATGATTTTTAAATATGACATGAAACAATTTTGTTGACAAAAATATCCTTTCCACATTGAAATGAAATTTTAAAACTAAATTCTATGAAAAAAAATTCAAAATAATTTTCATTGAAAAAAATTATATAAATATATAAAATAATAATTAATTCATTAATCATACATGATTATGAAAAATTCCTTTCATGTCTTGTACATTTAAAAATCATGTTTCATTTCACATTTTTGATAAATTAAAAATAACCTCGTTCAAAAAACGAAAAGAACATTCCATATATAATTTATTGTAAATATTCAATAAAGGTTAAAATTTCTGTTAATATGTCATATATAAACATCAAAACATTCATTAAAATATATTTATATATCACAGATAAGGAAAAAATATTTTTTCGTCGAAGAGAGAAATAAAATAATTTTTATTTAAAGACAACCTTTAGGATTATTAAGTACATAAAGTTTCGAAAATGAATGGAAAAGAAGTATTCTATATAAATAATGATAGGATAACATAAGTTATAATTTCTTATAGATATATATCATATGACACCATTATCAAAAACTTAATCATAAGCAATTATGATAAATAATGAGGATATAACATAAAATTATCACCAATTTGGTACAAGTCAAACCATTCGCCCCATGAATGAATAACATGAAAGAAAAATATATATACATAATTAGAAAACTAAATTCATCATATAACTTATAAATGAAGAATTAAACATGCATCATAAAATAAGGTAGATTCATTACACAACTTACTTCCCAAATAAGGAGATTTGTATAAAATTAACTTACCACTTTGGAAAAATTTGAATAATATTTCGCATTAAATATTAAAATAAAATAATCTTTAAAAAATATTAAAATAATAATATTCATGGTATAATAAAAAAAATCGGTATAATATACACAAAATAATTGAACTAACTTATGAATATGGAATATGTTTCCATAAAATAAAAAGTGCGTGTATAAATCATTTACATTAAGTCTCGAATTACATCATACACATTTGAACATCCTATATTATAAATATAAGTTTATTATAAATATTATTAAATAACTACAATTATTTATATAATACTATATAATATTTAATTAGAATATTTTATTAAATTTTTCTTAACAATTCATTGTTCAAATCACATTTCAGGTACTAAATGGTTAACTTTTCATGTATGTTTTGATTTTGTATTTTTTGTAATTTTACAATGATCATGATTCCATAATATACATAATTCTAATTGTGATAAAAATATCATACATATATTACTTATATATTTACTTAGAGTAATCCATAAAATTTATCAATTGAAAATATAACCACCATTCACGGATGCAGTATGTCATTTGTACATAGGAACACTTTTTGCATTTTCATGATGGATGAAATGAAAGAAAGGTAAATAGAATATTACCCTATTGGAAACATTTTTATTTAATATATATTTATTAAATTTATTAAATAAATTCTTATTACATTCCTTTTAAATAATAACTTTTGAATGAATCATATATCTTTTTGATGCAATAGTCCTCCGTACACACGAGATTTTTTATCATATTCCCACCAAATGAAATGTAAGATGTTATATGTGATATTATAATAAAAGAAAAATAATTAATACATATATATCATTTAAGTAAATTAAGTCTATATTTATAAACATCCACTAGAGGTGGCGATGGAATAACTAACTACAACGGTGCAAGAAGAAAAATTCAGTTCTTCACCAAATCAATATTTTTGTTTTCTATATAATACAGGGGTAGATGTGTATATAATATAAAGTAGAAATAATAAAATATTTCATATGGTATATACTGGTTTTTATTTTTTAATCAATATAACATTATTTAATATTGTAAGAGAATAATTAAAAATAATAAATTTAGTGAAGACAATTACCTTTTCATAGAAAACCCCCCTTTGGATCTCAGATTAAGGGCCCATAGGTTAGACTTTTATGACAAAATGAACCTCTATTAAAAATGTAAATATTTTGGGTAAAAGTTTCTATGTTTTGGTCTTTTAAAAGTTCTTAATATTTTTTATGAACTGAGAGGTGGAGGGGACCTTTTATAATGGAAAGGAGTGGATGTTTTGTAATTACCCCAAACTATTTAATAATAGGAATTCACACTCCATGCATGTCAAGAATTTTTTTATAAATAATAGATTGTAAGGATTATATGTTCAACAAGCACTCCTAACACTCAAAAATCACATGTTTTAAACATGTTTGTCTATAATATATATGTTCTCTTAATCTAACAATTTTAGTTTTCACTAAGGATATTATCATTTTTTACTAGCTAATTTTTTATTTAAGGAAAGAACCAAAATGAGATATATCAAGTAATTTTTACACACTATTTCTAAATTTGAAATTGAATTTATAAAATAAAAACCGATCTTTTTAAAAATTATATTTAATAAAAACACATAAAATGTGCGAAACTCAGGTTTACCATTTTTCTAGGTAACAATAAACAAACATTTAGGGGTTAATATAATTATTTGAAAAGGAGAATTAGTTTATGAATGGTTTATAATTTATATTTTTATTAATATACATATAAATTTTAAAATTATAGTATTTTTAAGAATTTAAAATCATTTAATAAAATATTATTTTATATAAAACGAAATAAATGTTTATTTTGACACTATTCATTGAAATTGGAATTAAAAAAATGAAAAAAATTTGAATTCATTATCTTAATTTATAACTAATGTATAATTTTATATTTATCTCAATAATTAAAGCAGTACAAATATTAATTTAATTTATAATAATTTTAATTTTTTAAATATCATTTATTTTATTTTTCTATTTACTTAATTATTATTATATTTCCATTTTATAAGATTAGATATAATTATTTAATTACTATAAATTATAAATATTAAAACACATGAAATTAATATCATTATGGTCAAAATGAAATTAAATATTTATCAATTTATTTATTTTTCCATATATGAAAACATAATTAAAATTTAAAGGCGTATGGGTGATATTTTCTCTTAATTATTTATATGAATTATTAAATTGTTCATGTTCATGGAAATGTGTCCCAAAAGAACATAAAAATATAATATAAGGTAATAAGGGTATATAATTTACCTTCAAATAGAAATTTTAGAAGTATTTTGGATTTTTTAATCCTTATCCATTTAGTTTAACCCCTATAAAGTGGTCTTAACCTTAACTATAGTAATGTATTTTTATAGGTTTTAATATAACATTTTACCAAAAATTTAGTTAACCAAATTATATGATATTAATATTTAGTAATACAAATATGGAATCTAATATTGAAAATTTAATTCACATAATTGGAATAATATTATTTAAAATTAATCCAACATTTTCAATAAAAAAACACTTTTCCATATAAAATATTTTCAAAAGTATGTAATGTTTTAAAATAAAAATCAGTATGAAATTAATTTCATTGGTCATAATTTGATTAATCCATTTCTAATTGAACTGAATTTACTTTTAATTTTTTTTTTCAAAATAATATATAATATTTTAAATTTCATAAATATAAATCATTATCTTCACTACTTAATAAATAATTATTATTTTGGAAAAATTCTAAAAATCATACCCAATCCTAAATCTAGAATTTTTATTCTAGAAAAAAACTAATAAATGTAAGATAAATTTTATAAGGGTTTCAATATTTAATTTCATTATTTTTTCACAAAAGATAACAAGAATCATTTTTTATGAAATTTATTTTCAATGGATATAAAGACTTTACAAAAAATCGGTACTTATTTATAAATTTATTTTCATTATGTAATATCATTCTATATAATTTTTAAAAAAAATTCATTCCTATTTTAAATACCAAATTTAATGGTTTGGTATTAACAATCATGATTAAATAATAACATAAATTAGTGTTCATTATTTTTTAAAACACGGTGTTGTGGGTAATGAAAGATATCAACTAAATTACTTTTATTTTGAAAAATGTATTTCTTAAATTCAATATGTTTTACATCAACCACACATATTTAAATTTAACCATTTAAACTTGAACTTGTTATCAATACTGGAGGGTTTGAAATTTGAAAATTTCTCTATGTAAATGCACAACATAAAGAGGTTCAATAATATAAACTCTTGAGAAGAGGGGAAAATAATAATGGTAATCACATAAATAGGTTCCAAAATATGATAAAATTGGTGGTATTTAAAAAATATTTACACGTAATAATTAACTAATTCCCAAATACAAAAGAAAAATATTAGGGAAAATTGTCAAGAAAATGTCAACAATCGTAAAACCATATATTTTTTATAGGTTAAATGACCATTCACTCATAAAAATTACTTTTAATGTATAAAATTGTTATTTAGAGATCATTTTTCTAAATTTGAGACAATTTTTAACAAAATTATGTAGAAAATGATAATAGAAGAATACTTTATTTGATTCTATTTAAAAATCATAATCTTATCCTTCAGCTGTGATTTGATCAATTTGAACTTCATCTCTCTTTCCAAAAATCGATTTTGAATTGTTTTTTCATTCTCATTATTGAAAATCTATAAGATCACTTAATCTATAAATGTATTATTAGTCATTAATTTTATATTTATTTTTCATCAAAACCAAAATGTTTAGAATTGGTTATCGAATATGTATAAATTCTTATATGGTTAAATGTGTATTTAATCTCAAAAACCATATTTAATGTTTAACAAAAATCATTACATTAATGGTTAACCTTATAATATATCCAAAATTAAAAAATCCATAATATCGATCTCTAAATTTCAGACTTAACATAATCCACCTAATATCATATTGTATATATTAATTATTATAAACCTAATGTGTGAATAAATTTCTTATATATTCTTTTAAGACATGGTATTAAAAATAATTAATGTAAAATATCTATTGAAGACATACATACATTTTTATTTAATAAATAAAGATACATATTGTTTATTATATTCATTAAATCCAAAAATTCTACAAACTCCATCAATGATAACATAAGAAAAATTGTTATCAAATCATTAATCTATTACAATGTAATTAATACTACTAATTTTTTAATTTCCATATCATTCATCAATTTGTTCCAACATCATCAACTAAACTTCTATAAAATATTAAGGTTTATATTTCACATTATCATGTGTGTTCCATATAATATCACCATCCTGTTAATCACTATTCTAGATGATCAATACCAATCATCATATCATTTCAAATCCATAATGAAAAAATTTTATATAAAATTATTTGATTAATTCATAATTAATGAATTGTAAAATGTTAATACATTTATAATTATACATCATTCTTAAACCATATAATTCAATTGAAAATCTCATTCCTTAATAACTACTTCCTTTTTTATTTTATCTATAGTTTCATCATCATAAAAAAAATCATTACATGTACCACCTATCTGATTTCTTCTAGAAATCTCCCCATAGGAGATCAATTTTTATAATTCCCACACAATACACATTTATAATATGAAACCATTTTTGATTCCTTAGTGAAACCATTATTCTCATCCATTTCATAATATAAATATTCAATTTTCCCCCAAAATATTATATTTTATTTCCTTCTTCTCTCAAATAAAAAATATTTTTGTTCCTTTGAGACATTCCATGGAGTTATTCTAGACACATTCTTGATATATAGTAGACTGAATATCATTTATAACATCATATTCAACACCTAAACTCTCAAAAACTCAATCTGTATCTTCTTTTTTAGTTCTAGAGTTAGTAAAGGTGCTCAATTTAAATAAAAAATAATGAACAATAATTAAGTATATTGATAATATAATTGACAACAATCATCATCCTATTATTTTTCTAATCAACTCATTTTAAATCACATTCAACATTATTCGAATTAATTTTGGTTCTTGACATTAACAAAAACTGAAATTCATATAGTGATAAATATTATTCATAGTGGAAAACCACCTAATAATGAAAAGTCACTTACATTGTATATAAATCATGAAACCTACGTTTGAATTTACGACTCGTTTTCCTTAACCTAATTCATTCATGGTAATTATTCAAACCCTTCATGATGTTTTTAAAGTGAATTTAGATTTCCCCATTAATATCACCCAAGAGTGTTAGACCTTGTGTGTAGAAATGAAATTTATGATGAACTGGGTGATGATCAAGTACAACTCAATGTTCCCTTTTTGTTGAACCACCCATAGGTTTAACTATTTCATATCCAAATCCAATTATAATATCCTAACATGGATTTAACTTCATTGAAACCACTTTCTCACTATTTCTCAAAAAACCCAGGATATTTTCATATAAATATAATTTTATATATAGTTATAATTAGATATATCATTATACAAATTATTATACATAACATTTGGAATATCAATAGGTATCTCACTAATATTTCCCCACATAAGATTCCAAAGGATAACTAACCCATTCCACTGAATAAAACAATAGATACATAGGATTTCGTACATATATATTACATCTGTTTAGATAATTATTGATTACATTGTGTAAATACATCCCTGAGGATTGTAAAAATTTAGTTTATTTCCAAACATGAAATCATAAACAAATTTTTCATAAGTTAAATATTTGATCTATCAATAGATTCACCATAATTAACACCCATATAATACATATCATAATTAATACATTTCTTCAATACATGGGGAAACGAAACATATGAAAGGGATAGATTATATGATCAGTATTTGTTAACAAGGGAGATATAAACATAACATAAGCATAAGGTTATGCGAACCATATAATAATTTATAAAAATAATACCATGAAAATAATATATCATACACTTGAGTCATGACATAAATAAAGGTGTTTCATAAGATATAAATAAAAAAGAAATCAACAAACATGAGCCACGATATCATATCATTGTCAATATATATATATATATATTGAATTCAAAAATTTAAATAAAAACATTTTAGTAATATATAAGACTAGTTTCCAAAACTATAATGGTGGAATAGTCCCTTTCCCTAAACCATTATATTAGTCGCGGTTCACTCCCTAGATTATCATAGTGGAAAATGACCTTAATGTACTAGGTTTTTTCCCTATTTGAGTCCTTTTATAACATAAAATTTCAACCATTACCTAATTAATTGTGTAAAGATATAGGTCCCATCCATAAAATAAAGAAAATTAATAATATGTGTTTTACAAGATCATAAATAATTAATCATATGAGAACCCATTAAAGGAAATTAGTTTTATATTCACTTCATCCTAAAAAAATTGATTACAAGAAATTGGTTTCATAATCATTTCAACATTTTGTCATGGTGTAACCTATGGTAAAAAGAGGTTCTCATAACGAATTTATCTTGGTATAACCCCTGAAAGAGAAACGAGTCTCATAAATATATTATCTTTATAAAAAATAACCATTGAGAGAAATAAAAATAATTGTATCCTTTGATGATATCTATAGTAATAAATAATCTACATCAAAGGATGTAATCATAAAAGGAAAACGATTTCAAAATATCACTTGAAACAGTTCAAAATGAAAAAATATTTTCCAAAATGAAAATAAACTTTAAAAATAAAAAATTGGAAAACATTTTCAGAAGTATTATCATTTAAAATAACCTTGGAATCATGTAAAGATATATTAAAATCATTGATTAGTTATCAATGAGGGAATTATATTTCATGTTTTACATGTTTAAAAACAAATATTCCTTTCCCTTTTTTCTTAGAAGTAAAATTAACCTCTTTTAGAAAATAAAAAAATATTCATTTTAGACTGCATTTTAAAAATACATCATATAATAAATATTATTGTGATAATTCATAGATGAACATTAAATAATTTTTCACAAAATTTCTAGAAGATTTGGATATGGAAATTTTGATTTTCAAGAGAATAGAGAAATAAATTCAGCTTTCCTTAAAGACAATATTTTAGAATAATGAGTAAACAAAGAGATTAAAATAAAGGGGAAATAGTATTTTTAGGAAATAACCAATCAAAAATAAACATCATGAGTTTCAAGATAGGTAAACCATAGGATCTAATTTACATAAACATAACCATAAAAAATTCTAATAATTAATGATGTTGTAAAATAAAATTATTACCACGACGATATCATTTGAATTGTAAAACCATGGAAATTATAAAACTAAAAATATATATGAGATATCATATGAAAAAAAATCATCATATTTTCTATCAAAGTATTAGAAGATAAAAATCATAAAATATGTCAAGTGCGTAACAAAACTTATGTCCCAAATGAAGGAAATTTGAGACAAAAATACCTTACCAATGTGGAATCTTCCAAATCACTATCCCCATTAAAGAATAAAATTAAACAAGAAAATATATATCACAAAAATAATTATTTTAATGATATAAAAATTTATATGGGAAGTATATATATCACCTAAAAGAAAAAAGTGGTGAATTTTAAATATGTAACCTAATAATAAAAGAGAATATTCAAATCCCTTACCATATATCTCAACATTCTACACACATAATCAAAACACATGTAGAATAAATATTGGATTATTATACATTTATTATTAATCTATAATAATATATATCAACCAATTTATAATTTAATATGCTCTTTTATTACCCATTTATTAACAATTCCTTGTTAAAATCGCATTTTTGTATAATAATTTCATTGTTTTTCAGGTATATTTTTTATTTGGTAATTTTTTTCATTTTACATTGATCATGGTTCTATAATATCCATAATTATAAATATAATATTAATAATATTTATATATATTAAATATATATGTATTTCAAGTAATCCATAAATGTTATAGATATAAAATGAAATACTTTGTTTATAGAAATGGTTGGCAGTACATACGTTTTAAATTTATTCTATTTTGGATATGGATGAAATTAAAACAATGTTAATAATATATTAGCCATATAGATTCATTTTTATTTCCTATATATCACATATGTTCATTAAAACTATTATTTTTTAAATTCTATGTAAAGTGAAACACTAATGGTGTAACATCCCAAGTAAATGAAGCATAGGACATTATCAAATTTATTAATATTCATGAATTAAATATTAGTTTTACTTTAAAGGAGATTCTATGTTTTATGGAATACCTGATACACAACAACAAGTTCTGTTGAATTCTTTCGTCGCACTCAATGTTGAGTTATACCGAACAATAATATAATAATATTTTTATTTTAAATGGTAGTTAAGGCATAGTCTTTGTATTGACGGGAATGAACAAAACTAACTAAAATATGATTAAACATGTTTTTAAAAGTGTTTTAATTTTATCCAATAAATTTTAAATGCATAAAATAATAATGGATCTAATATTAAGCATGAAGTACTCTAATATATTTTAAAAGGATCATTTTTCAAATTTTGATGGTGAACCCTTCTTAAATCTAGTTTTTTTAACTTATATATGTTTCATTTGACAAAATAAAAAACTTATTTAGAATTTGTACTTCAAAATTTACTTTGGGTAAAATTTTGGTATCTTAATGATAAAGTTCATTTTTTGATGAATAGTGAAAAATACTACTTTTTATTCAAAACATCAATTTGATCTAATATATTTATATAGACTGATTTTAATTTTAATTAGTCTTAAAGTGTATTTGGATTTTATTTTTACCATTTAATGAAATTTTGGTCATTGTAAGTAATATCACTTTGAAATTGAACATAACCAAGTGTCAATCTTTTGATAGTTATTATTTATTAAAAACATGCTTTTTTATTTTAACAACGAGAATTAATTTTAAATTAATTTCTGTAACATTTGTGTTTTTAATTTGGAGAAATGGATTCAATATTTGAAATAAGAAGTTAAAATTGTATAAATAGTTAACTTTTATTTTTAGACATTATGAATAGTGATTTTAGTAAATATTTTATTTACCATGGTTAAAAGGTAAATCTAGTAAATATGGGTAAGATAAAAATATTTTAATAATATTAAATTACCCTAAGACGTGTCCTAACCCTATTTTCTGATACATGTTGGACGATGTTCATCCTAGGGTCAATTTCGGGACCCATGGAACCACTAGTAACTGAAAATAAAATGATATAAATATTAATTTAAAGTCAAGTAAAATATAACACAAACAAATATATCATAGTAAAGAAATTTATTTTATGTTTTATAACTGATTTTATAAACTATAAATAGTAATTATAAATCTAAAAAGATTTCCTATATCATGGTATTTTCTTTAGAATTTTTATACATTATATAAATAAATATATTTATGACACAATGATGATGTAATGATTACCTCGTTAATGAATGTTTTCAATAAATGAGATTATAAATATTAAAATAAATTTATTTTAAACCTTTTTATATCATCCATGATTTTTATAGATAATTATGACTTTTTTAATTTAAATTAATTAAGGTTTTTTGAGATAAGAATATTGGTTTGGATTTTTTAAATGTAATCATATGAATAGTATTAAAATTTACATAAAAGATATTTTAAATCAATCGGTATTTTTTTAAATAATAGAACAATCCTAAAAATATAAGATTTGAAAAAATGACATATATGATGTTATTAATGTCATTAATGGTCCATATTTGGGGATTTTTGTCCTTTTATAGTAAATATGTTAACAATATAGTATGAATATGCAAGAGGACATGATAAAAGTGAAATTAGCTAGCTAAATGTTAAAGTGAAATGATAATGTTACTTTTATGCCCTAAACTTGTCTAAAACCTATTGGATAGAAGGATTTAGAAAAATAATCACCTTATCATCTAATTAATTGAGTTTGGGTCCTTTTAAAATCTAAATTCGGTTTATAATAAATAATAGTTTCAAACATTTTTAAAGAGCCTTTCCTCTACTGTATAAAAAGTCATCCCCCGAATCCTTTACTCACACCCCCTAATTCCCACTAATATCTTTCAAAATCTACTAAAATAATATCCCAATATCCCCTATCTTTCACCTAGACGCCATAACTTGTACATAAGGCACTGAATAAATACTTTTGGTTCAAACCAAAAGGAGTTACCCAATTTAAAGGCAATGTCTTCTCTCAAGTTCTTTTCATTTATTTTCCTTCTCCAACCCACTAAAATCTCATTATTAAATTATTTTATAACAACACCAGTATATATAGTATAATATGATGTTTTTATTAGTATTATTATAACTAAAAATCCACAGACATCTATCTAAAGGATACAAATATACTGTTTCAGTTGACGGTAAACTATTGCCTCACGAAACGATGATTGTTCAATAATCTCCTACCACCTCTCAGGGTGGCCTTCTTGATGGAAATGAAATTATATATGATATATATGATATATATATTTTCTCTATTCTTTTGAATTTTTTCCATCATATCATACCATTATGGTTTCCAAAATATGTAAATTTGATAATTTCATTTGAGGAAGTGCGGACCACAGCCCCCTCAAAGTGTATGACTCGTTCATGCCATATGTGGAACGTTCGAAGGATGGAGATAATGAAATTATATATTATATTATACAACAATTATAATATACCTGTATATCATTATGTTTTCATTCAATTAAATAAAAAATATAATTGAAATTAGAATTCATGTGTACGTACGGCTTACCGTCTATATGAACGGTGAATTTCATATATTATCTCCAAATGTTATGGACTATTATAAATATGTATTTATATATATGATGGATATACATGATATATATGATATCTAAATCATGAATATCATTCAGGAGATAATGAAATTTTGACCATATGGACAACTTTTAATTATAAGAAGTTCATTTTGACTCAAGGGCCAAATATCGACAAAATGACTATTATTAACTTAAATGAGTATGTTATGTTTATAATGTTGTAATAAGTGATATAAAAGTAATAATAAAAATTAAATTTTTTTTAAGCAACTTTAAATTAAATATAGTTTGTTCTTTATGAGATTAAATAATGAATGAGTCGAGTCGGACATGATGTAAGGGAACATCTTAACCCAATTTTCAATCTTTGGGTGGAACATCTACTTCTTGATTATATTGTGCTATGAATATGTGTGAATTACCTATGATTGTTTTAAACCTAATATCCAATTATATTGGTTGTATTTGGATTTTTCACACATAATTATGTCATTGATTTATCCTTAATATAATTATACAATCTTTGTAAGGGACTACATCCCAATATCATTTTATTGTGTCATATAATGATATTGTGCACCTTTATTATAATATAATGTGTATATACAAAAAATTTGACATTTAATATCAGGAATTTATATATTCTAATGATATTTATATTTTTCTTTGTTGTTATTATTCAATTATTTTTATTCAATAGTTTCTCAATTGGTGAAGGATTCTTTAATTAAAGCATAATTTTAAACATTTTAAATATTTAATCTTATAAATCTTTCTCTTTCATTTACATGTTTTAGAAATAATATTAAGGATTTATTTTTATGGAAATTAAAATTTTAAAATGTTAATTCATTTAAAAGTTTAAAAGTGGTATGGGACACATTTATTCAAAAATATTTCTTTTAAATTTTTTAAATGTGACTTTTAAATTGGATTGATTATGTCAATATCTTGAACTGATAAATTTTGATTGTAATATGGAAATTTTATTTTTTCTTTATGATTTTTTATGTGTTATGAATATTTCATGATTCTTGGTAATTTTTTACATATATAGTTGGTTCCGTGATAATCCTAAGGTGGTTGAGCCTGAGATAGATCTCCAATGCATTTGGTAACATTCCGGAGGTAAACATTATTGTTTCTCCTATGAGATTTAGGGAATATATTTTGATGGGTATTCCAAACATAACTCCCTATATATCTATGAAAATTAAAATTTAAGTATGTTATGGGTTCAATAAGTAACCTTTATGATTTATGATTTATATGTGTCATTCCTAAATATTTGTATCCTGTGAGGTATGTTTAAAATATTATGTTTTAAGATTTAAATGTATGATTTATTTTATTTGTTTGTATTAATGGAATAATGTTTTCTCTTATTTTATATCTTTTACTAAGGGTTTTATGCTCATCCCATGTTTTTGAGATGTTTTTCACAGGACTTAAAGATGAATAGGGTTATTTTGGGATCATGGAAAGGTCATAATGTCTAAAACATGAAAGTAGACATGTTTTTTAAGATTTTTTTTATTATATGAAAAAAATGGATTCTAAGTAGATGTTTCTACATGAAATATTCAAGTTTTTATGTATCAGTTATGACCAAATTATCTAAAACTCTAAAATTGAAAAAATATAAAATGTTAATTCTTAACATAACTCTAGATTATGTAATGTTTAAGGATGGGGTTTTATAGTGGGTATTATAGGTCGGTTTAGACAACTTTAGGGATTATGAGTTATTGTTAGAAACATGGTTGGTCTCTATGTATACTCCTTAAGTTAAATTCTTATTTTGTATCTTTTTTTTATCATGGAAAGCCTGTTAAAAATGTGAAGAATTGGATCTCAAACGACATTCATATCTATTCTTGAGGACTTACTTGCAATTGTTATTGAAAATTCATATCCAGACAATTCTAAAAGATTTTCTAACATACAACTCACATGAAAGCAATTGTTTGAGATATCAAACTCCTCCTTTATACCCTGATACCATCGTTGGTCATATGTGGTATTTAACCAAATCCCATTTTCTCAATATTCTCATATTTTCAAAAAATATAAATATTATCAAATAATTTTCAAATATTTTACATTATCACAAGATTTTGAAGAATATTATGATTCAAAAAAGGTACTGAAGAAGGAGACCCTTGTGAAACCAATTTGTATTTGCTTTTAAATTATAGCCTTTTAGAACATACTAATGGTATTTTCCAAGGACCATTTATTGAATGTTTCAACTCAAACTCGATCAGAATATCTTATAAAATGTAATTTTTATGAGATGTTTTGAAATTATATGCCATACATGATTACATTCCAAAACTATTTTTCTATGAACACCTAGGTGACCCACGTTGTAAGAGGTGTATTTAGATAAAGTAAAAATATGATTTTGAAGGTTATCTAAATCATTTTTTCAATGAGTGGACCATTTATGTACGTGAACAAGATGATGATGAAACCGGGTAGACACCATGATCAATATACGACTCTATTTCTTTGGGAATAATGTTTTTTTATGGAGTTAAAAAATTTCAATATATTTAAGACTTAACAAATTAAGATATTGAGGTCCTAATGAGTTGGGATGAAAATGAGAGGTATAATACAACAATTTAGGTTAAATCATGTTATGTTTATTTTTATGTTTTATAAAATTGGAAAAATCATGATGGGTGACAACCCATCTTGTCCAGAAAGGCCACATGAATCGATCCAACAACCGAAAGGTGACAAGGGAACATCTCCAAACACTGTCCTTCATGAATCCTCTAGTTAGTATGACTTATTATTTATAGTTAAATTATTTTATGGATCATGAATAAGATGATTTTGGGAAATTATTTTTTATCAAATGAAAATCATTAGAATAGAAAAATTATTGGTCGATAAAGTGATAATTTTTTTTGGAAGATGTTCTCTCTTTTGTGAACACTTCATGCCTAAGAAAAATAGAATAGTATGGGATGTAATTTGTGGAGTAATGGTTTAAATTTTATTTTGTATGAATCTACGTTTTTATTTTAGAAATATAGTGATTTATTTTATTAATGGAAATGATAAACCTATCTTGGAGAATATGTGATTAAGTTAATTAATTTTCAGTATGAGACTTTAAGAGTAGCCTGTGTTATTTAGAGATAAATGTTATGATTTTTTTGTAAGACTATGTGAACAAATCAATCTCAATTTTTGGTTTGAAAAATATTATGGATTAATTTGAAGAATTTTATGGTCAATTGTTTATTGAATGGTCTTTTTTGAACTTTGGGTAATGTTTTTTCAATTTTTGAGATTAAGAGTAGTGTTTAGTTTTGTAAAATATTAACCTTTTTGGGGGTTATCTAATCTTATATTAACTAATTTTATTGGTAAATGTATAATGATAGGGGAAATATGTATTTCAACTTTTTTGGATTATGTGATTCTCTAGATGTTGATTCTACTACTTCTGGTGTGACCAAATCATCTTGAATACTCATTGTTTGGAGAAAATAATAGTTTTTTTCTAGAAAATTATAAAAGTATTAAACTCTACATGAAAAATAAGGATATTTACTTATGTTTCTAGTCAATCAAATAAATAAATTCTCCAAATTTATGAAAGGGAACTTAAAAAAACTGTGTCTGTTTACTTTTCCTACTGGAGAATCACAGACCGTTTAACCTATCACTAGCATGTGTTTTTCCTGTTGTTATCTTTCTCCTTGTCGTGTATTATATCAATCTCCATCAGAGCATAACACTTATTTCCTATTCCAAATCCATGTTTTCATATATGTAATCCTAGTATATGTTATTTTGGGTGACCCCTTTACTTTTCTTTCTTTCATTTAAAATGTATTTTTTATACATTTCTTGATGCGGTAATTTTAATGAAATCTCTTAGCCCAATTTTAAAATTGAAAGGACACAATTCCCAAACGGGGGTAAGGATGTAACATGCAAGGTAAATAAAGAATATTAAGTTTTCATATTTATTAATATTTATGAATGAAATATTAATTTAAAATTAAAGTGGATTCTATGTTCGATGGCGTACGTGATATGAAACAATAGGTTTCTTTGATATCTGACATTGCACATAACATTGAGTTATACAGAAAAAATAATATAATATTATTGATATTTTAAATAGTAGATAACACATAGTCATTGTATAGGTGGGAATGAATATAACTAACTAAAAGATGATTACACATGTTTTTTATTTATTTATTTTATTTAATAAATTATTGAGGCTTAAATATGAATGGATCCAATTTTATGCATTAAATAATCTAATATTCTTTAAAAGGATGATTTACTACCTTTTGATTGATAACCCTTTGTAAATATATTTTTTGTCACTTTTTTATCTTCCATTTGACAATATAAACATATTATTTAGAATCAGGACATCAAAATTTACTTTGTGTAAATGTTTGGTATTTTTCTGATAAAGATATTTTTTTGATGAATAGTGAAAAATTACGACATTTTAATTCAAAAATTACTTTAAATCTTATTTATTTATATATTTAAATTGTAATTATAAAACTTATTAAATTTTAATTGGACCAGTTTTTACAATTTAATAAAATTTTGTTTATTTGAAGTACTTTTACATTGAAATTATTTATAAAAAAGTGTAATTATAAAAAGTCTTAAATTTTAATTAGATCAGTTTTTACCATTTAATAAAAAAATTTCATTGGAAGAAATTTCACATTGAAATTTTTTATAAACATGTGTAAATATTTTGATAGTTATTATTTCTTAAAAACACGCTTTTTGGTTATGACAACAAGAATTAATTTTAAATTAATTTATGAAACTTTTGTTTTTTTAGTATGGAAAAATTGATACCATATTTTGAATTAAGAGGTCTAAATTGTGTAAATAGGTAACTCATATTTTTTGACATTATGAATAGTAATTTCAATAAATATTTTATTTAACATGGTTAAAGTGTAAATATGGTAAATATGCAAAAAAAATAATATAATAATATAAAATTACCCTAAAACATGTCCTAAATTTATTTTATGATACCTGTACGACCATGCTTATCTATGGGTCGATTTTGGAACTGCATGGAGACACTTGTAAGTGAAAATGACTCTTTATAAAAATTAATTTAATGTTAAGGAAAATATAAAATAAACATATAACTCTTAGTAAAAAAAATTACAATAGGTTATATAAGTGATATTTTGGGCTCTAAATAGTAATTAGAAAGATAAAATTCTTTCATACATCATGGTATTTTATTTAGAAATTTTAGATATCATATAAATAAATTTATTTATAACAAAATTATGATGTAATTATTACCTCATTAATGAATGTTTTAAATAAATGAGATTATAAAGATTCAAATAAATTTATTTTGAAACTTTTTATGTCATCAAAGAATATGATAGATAATTATATCTCGTTTTATTTGTATTAAAGATGGTTTTTTTGAAATAATAAATTTGGTTTGGATTTTTTTAAAAGTCATTATTTGAATAGTTTTAAAATTGACATAAAAGGGTTCTTAAATAAATCAATATTTTATTAAATGAAACAATAATCTTAAAATAATAAGATTCATCCAAGTAACCTATAAGATGTTACTAATGACATTAATTATCCATTTTTGGCTCACTTATAAATGTATAGTGAATGTATTAACCATATATTATGAATATACAAGAGGACATGGTAAAAGATAAATTAGTTAACTAAAGGTGAAATCTAAAAGATAAGGTTAATTTGATTCCCTAGACAGGTCAAAAACCCATTGGCTGAGAGGATTTAGAACCATAAACACTTTATATTCATATTAAATGATTTTGGGACATTTTTGAAACTGAAATTTAGTTTATAATAAAATAATATTTTCAAACATTCCTAAAGAGACCCTCCCCCCCCTTATAAAAAACCATCACCTCAAACCCGTACTCACATTTATCAAGCCCCCTTGGCTCGTCCAAACTCTACACAAATAGGATCCCAACATCGCATATCATCAACCTAGAATCATTAACTTAGTGATAAGTCCCTTAAAGAAATAATTTTAGTTCAAACCAAAGGGAGTTACTCAATTTAAATGCAACATCTTTTTTCATGTTCATTTCATTTATTTTCCTTCTTGAACCCAATAAACACTCTTTATTTCATAATTTTATAAAAAAATATCATAAATTGAATATGATGTTTTTGTGATTATTATTAAAACTACACATCCACACACCTCTATCTAATGGATACGAGCATACTGTTTCTGTGCACGGTGGACTACTATCTCACGAAACAATGATTGTTCAATTATCTCCTACTGCCTCTCAGGGCAGCCATTTTGATGGAACTGTACTTATATATGATATATATTATTTTTATATTGTCTTTAATATTTTTTTGTATTTTTATTTATAGAATACCATTATGGTTTTCATATTGGGTAAATTGGATAATTTCATTTGAGGAAGTGCAAACTACAGCCCCCTCAAAGTGACGTAACTTGTTCATGGCAAACATGGAATGTATAAATGACGGAGTTAATGAAAATATATATGATATTATACTGGTATTATAATATAACTATTTATCATTATGTTTTAATTCCATTAAATACTAAATATAAATGAAAGTTTCATTCATGCGTACGTACGACTTACCGTCTCCACGAATGGTGCTTTTAATCTATTATCTCCAAATATTCCGTAATATTATAAATACATTTATATATATATATATATATATGTTATATAAAACCTGAATATCATTCCATATATAGTGAAAGTTTAACCATATGGACAACTCGTAATTATAAGAAGTTTTTTTGACTCAAGTACCAAATATCGACAAAATGACCGTTATTAAATTAAATGATTATGTCGTGTTTATAATGTATTAATATGTGATATAAATGTAATAATAAGATTGAAAAAGGTTTTTATGAATTTATAAATAAACATTATTTACTATTCAGGAGATTAAAGAACAAACAAGTCAAGTCCGACACGAGGTAAGGGAACTTCTTAACCAAATTTTCCTTCTTTGTGTTGAACATCTATTTCTTGATTATGCCGTGCTATTAATATGTGTGAATTACCTATGATTGTTATACACATAATATACACTTATATTGGGTGTATTTATATTTTTTACCCATAATTATGTCATTGATTTATCCTTAATCAAATAATACAATCACTGTATGGGGCTACGTCTCAATCTCCTTTCATTGAAGAATATCTTGATATTGCGCACCTTTATTATCCCATAATGTTTATATAAAACCCTTTTAAAATTTTATATCATTAATTTCAATATTTTTATGATATTTTTACTTTTCTTTGATGTTATTATTTAATTATTTTTATTCAATTGTTACTCAAGTGGTAAAAGATTCTTTAACAAAAACATCATTTTAAACAGTTTAACGATTTAATCTTATATATCATTCTCATTCATGTCCATGTTTTATAAATTATTTTAAGAATTTATTTATATGGACATCAATGTTTTATAATGTTAATTAATTTAAATGTTTCATAGTGTTATGGGACACTTTGGTTCAAAAATCTTATTTTTAAATGTATTAAATGTGTATTTTAAATTGGATTGATTATGTCAATATCTTAAAATTATATATTATGATTTTAATATGGAAATTTTATCTTTCCGTTATGATTTTTTATGTGTTAGTAATATGTTATGGTTCATGGTCATTATTTATGTATATGGGTGGTTCCCTTATATGCCTAGGTTGGTTAATCCTGAGATAGCTCTCCAATGCATTTCGTAATGTGCCATAGGTAAACATTAATGTTTCTCTTAAGATATTTAGGGAATATAGTGTGATGGTTATTGAAAACTTAACTCCCTACATAGCTATGAATTCTATAATGTATATATATCATGGATTACACAATTTACCTTTATGATTAATGATTTCTATGTGTTATTTGTAAATCTTATGATTTTGTAAGTTATGTTAAAAATATTTTGTTTTATGATTAAAAAGTATGATTTCATTGATTTGTATGTATTCATGGTCTAATGTTTTCTTTCATTATTTTATATACCGTGCTGATAATTTTTTTCTCATCCCATTTTTTTGAAATGTCTTCTACAAGACTTAAAGATGAATAGGGTTATGGATGTGATCATGGAAAAGTCATGCTATCTAAAACATAGAAGTAGGAATGTTTTTAAGTGTTTTTTATTTTATGCAAAAAATGGAAACCGAGTAGAGGTGTCTACAAGTAATATTTATGTTTTTATCTATATGTTATGAACTAATTCTATAAAACTCTAAACCTGAAAATATCTCCAATGTTAACTCTTGACTAAACTAAATATTATGTAATGTTTAAGGATGGGACCTCACAATTGGAAAATGAGTTTATACCCATAGTTCTCCAAACAAATTGTGGGTATAGGTCACCCCTATACCCATTGTTTTTATAAACCATGGGATTAGGAGTTATGGGAAAAATGTTACTTCGGAAGTACATATACCCACAGTTCTCCCAAAACAATTAGTTCAGGTTACCCATATACCCACAATCGTTTTAACCCATGGGAATAGGTTTTGTGGGGAAATATTTTTTTCAATAATAAACTATATCAATAATTCTACAAAAAACTCATGGTATGATGACCCCTATACCCCCATTTTTTTATACCATAGAAAAAGGTTACACGGGAAAGAAAATTTACAAGAAAACTTATACCCTTGATACGACCAAAACGTTGGTATAGGTTAGCCCCTTATTTCTCCATAAAATATTAATAATAATAAACGATTTAAGATAAATAATTTTTTTATACATGTGTATTTTTTTTAAAATAATATCGAAAAACTTTTTTTATGAATATTGTAATGTTTTTGGAGGATATGCAGAAGGTTCTGGGATCAAATCCTAGGGTAGTATATTTTTAATAGGAACCTACAAAAATGGTTTGACCAAACCATGGGTATAGGTTGGACCATTAATCAACCAAAACATTCTTAAGTACTATGA
Organism: Viscum album; assembly: GCA_963277665.1. Lineage (NCBI taxonomy): Eukaryota > Viridiplantae > Streptophyta > Magnoliopsida > Santalales > Viscaceae > Viscum > Viscum album. The sequence continues at coordinate 1,003,791,689 of OY728135.1, forward strand.
TATACTTATATATGAAACAAATATCTTCAAATTTGTTAAAATAAGTTATTTTTATTCATATTTCCATCGAAAAAAAAGTTGTAATTCTTTGTTTTCCAAAATGAAAAAATTTATCCTCTCCCACTTATAAAAGGTATCCACATATACACTCCATTACACGCATCTTATAGCCATTGTATTAAAAAACTCATTCCAAAGGTCCTTACTTCATTCAATTCCATCATCCTAAGTACTTTTTTGTTATAAATCTATCTTTTGAAGGATTTTAGTGAAAACCTGAACACATTTTCTAAAGAATAGGTAACACCCTTAACCGATCATCATTGTTTCATTTCATATTCCACCTCCACGAAATCATATTATAATTTTTTATATAATATTCAAATTATTTTAGAAGTACTTCATTTTTTATGTAAATTGAAGAACATAAATATATCACCACTTCAATCAAACGAGACATAAAACTATTAATCTTGTTTACAAATGACTAACACCACACCATACAATATAATTCACTTTACAGAACTGTATCTCAAAGATATATATAATTATGTATACAATTTTACGTACTATATTTGTTATATAATTATATTTCTATAATTATAATATCACATATAACTTCTTAAGTTCAATTTTGTTGGCAATACATTAACGTTGTTCATGTGTATGGTGGACTACTGCCAATTGCAGTGATGTGATTTATTTTTCACTTAATCCTTACATGGATTGTAATATGGATTAATTTATGGTTATATATTATATAAAATAAATATTAACAATTATTGGAATGAAATATATAATAAAATATATTACCATACTATCTATAGAATAAATGATATTATTATTCAGGTGTACGATGGACTACTAACTCAAGAACAATTCTGATTTATTTTTGTTACCGCATCACATGGCCAGTATATATAAGGGTATATAAAGATATAATATAATATTTTTTACATAATGAACATACTAAAAATATAAATCATCGTTACATTTTTCATATCATGATTCTCTAAAAATGTAAACTTTTCTCATACTTATGTATATCCTACCATCACCATGATTATAACATAGTTCATTTATTATAACCATATTTAAATGTTGGATTTAAGGTTATAATTTATGTATACATATTATAATTATTTCATGATTACCAATATATATATGATTTTATATTAATCTCAGGACCAATGTTGACTTACCACAAAAATTTTGGAAATATGAAATGTTTTTTCTTAAAACACCCATCATAAAATTACATGGATATGAAATTTAATATAAAATGGATAGAATTAAATAAAAATAATAATTAAATTGGAAAATTGTATTAATAATGTAATTAATATTTCTTATGTATATTTTTTTCTATCATAAGGAAAATATTTGACGATTCGTGTACAAGGTAAGGGTTTTCGTATATAAAATTACTTCTTTCAGATGATGGTTCTTTTATAAAACAATATAATTTTATATGGTGTATAAATTGAAAATTTTATATATTATATCATAAATCCTAATTACATGCTTGTAATTTATGTTGCAATTAACTTGCATCATTCGTGGGGTTTATGATTTAGTAGTTATAAAATTGAGAAGTGATTATTCTTCAATCTCACTTTAATCGACAAGGGTTATGCTTGAAATTATATTGAAGGAAAATGTTTTATTATTTTCTAATAAACCCATTTATATTTATTCCTCACTATATATTTTTCAAATATTTAATACCTATTATAATTTTCCTTTCCTAGATATAAAAATTTTTTGTGATTTTTTTAAATCAATCTTTATTTTTCTCTTCGGTTGAAGATCCATTTTCCTTCTAATTCGGGTTTTTAAAAATTTGTATGAAATAATTATGAAAATACTCTCCAATTTTTTATTAAATGTTTGATGAATGTTGTTATATAAAAAACGGTTCATAAATAATATTCCCATCATTTTATGAATGTGGTTGTTTTTTATTAATCCAACAAAATAAAAATGGAATATTTTAATGTATACAAAATATATGAAAATTTAGACCATTATTTTAATTCAAACATAATTTATATGTTTCCAATTATATTTTCAAATAAAATTATTCCCAAAAAAATCATTTTAGTTTTTCATAATTTATTTTCAAAGTGGTTTGGTTATTTTCCTCACTATATTTTTCTTTTTAAAAGTATTTTTATTTATCAAAAATAGAAACCATTAATGTTATGTATAACATAATATATATAAATATATATCTTTTATATATACATTTATTAATTTCAATTACTCTTAGGGGTTAACACATTCCATATGATCATCTCTCATATTCTTTTGGAAATTTATTTGGATTATAATTTGGGACAAGATTATTCATACAATTGTTTTCCATGGGTAATTTGTTTTCATGCCTTATGATATTTTTTCTATAGTTGGAACACATATTTCATAAACATGTTATGATGGGTACACCTTTTATATCACTAATATATAAAATATTTGTTTATTGTCATATTGTATCATGTGTGGGATTATAGGGTGAACAGAATAAATTATTGGGCTTTCTCTACCATATGATATTTTATAAAACGTTATCCTTGACTCCTATTAATTTAAATTATATGTTTTTACAACATTTACTATAATTATATGATCATATTATAACATTTTTTTGTTACGAAGCTATGTAACTACACATGATTTTCCTCTTATATGATATAATGGTATACCTTTGACTCACATGTTATGTTATTGATCAGCCCTTTTTTCATGTATTCCCTATTAAATCGTATCAAATTTTATTAAATCAAATGGATTTTAGGAGCTCATAATGAATTAAAAAAGGATTCCATGTTTTATGTTCCATTTGTTACAATATGAACCTTGTCTTCCAAAGATAGTAGACTTCATGATCTTTTTAATTGTACATGTTTTATATTTATAATTAAAAATTATTTAATAATATGTGTAAATAGAATGGTTTGTTTTATGTATTTTCTGTTATAAAAATTAAGGTGATATTCAATTATGTATCTATTTTTCAAAGAATATTAAACTAGTCAATCCCTTGAGATGAGACTTATTTTATCTAGTACTATTGTAATAATTTAACAACTTACTATAGGCTATAAGGGATGAGGACCTTACATTAAAACCATAAATGACTACAAAATTGATTAATTAATAAAAATAATGGAAACTGATTTTATATTGGAGGGAAATGTTACTTATATAATAATATATAAACATGTATTTTATGAGTTCATAGTAATATTTAAAATTCATAAATATACCTGATAACAAAATCAATAATGAATTAAAAATTTAATATATATTATTATTCATTCGTAATAATGAAAACTTAATAAAATTTTTAATATTGTTAAAAATAATACTTTTCAATATTCACATTAAAATTAAGTAACTCAAAAAAATCATCAAAATTAACCCAAATATTATTTTCACAAGATTATTCAATTTTTTTTATTCATAATGAATTTAAATTTTATAATTTATAAAATTTTGATTATAATGAAAATATAAAATATAAATATAGATACATTTTAAAAAAATTTTTCCATTTAAAATAATATGGGTTCTTAAGAAAATTTCATCTTCATTCTGAATTAATTAAAATATTTTTATTTACTATTTTTTAAATATTCCCATGTTTTATTGATAACAATAATCTATGATGTAATTGATCATTTTTATTCCATTTTTTTAGAAAAAAATATATTCAAACAATGATTAACAAATGAAAAAATATATTTTAAAATATTATTTTATTATAGAAATATTGAGGTAATAACGCTCTTTGGGAAATTTATAATCAACTGATTAAATCTACTCATTTTAAATATATTTTATGTTATATGTACGTGTATTATCTTTTTACACATAATTATAATTTGATAGTCAGATCACAAGGAATTTATCAATTTATTTAATCTAATAATATCCATGAATATACCAAAAATATTTATAAAGGACATAAAAATTCAATGGGTATTGAATTTTAATTCAGTATAAATTTCCATTGTTATTCGAATAGATAGTCATACTGAATGATTCAAACATTGTAAGAAACATATCTAGCTACCTCATTAAATTATTATGGATGTTGGGATAAACAAAATTAATTATTTTAAATTTTTATAATAACATGTATATATATATACCTTTCGTGGAATTATATGTAAAGGAATGTCATGATTTTTGAATTTGGAAATATTTCAATTAATGAATTTTGTGGGACCAAATTAGTAGATGAAACGGTTGGAACGAAATAACTACTCAGTATTATGTGAGGTTATCTCAAAGAAGGCAGAAGAGTTATGATTATATCATGAGGAAGAAAACATTTATTTGAGGTAGGGGTAATATATTTCTAGAAAAATCTCCATTTAAAGGTGTTATAAATTTCCATAATATTAAATTTTTACTGCAAATTTTTTTTAACCATAAGAAATTTTGGAAAAAGATGGATCAGTTTCATCACTAAAAGATTTACATTTGCGTTTATCTCAGGTGCAAGATGTGTTTCATGTTTTTTTTACAAAAGAAATATGTACTTGATGCATCTCATGTTTTGATCATAGAGGCTATATTTTTGAAAGATAATTTATCATATAAATAATTAATAGTTTGTAGTTTTCATAAAATTTATTTGGTACTATAAACATAGGTGATTCACTATATTGTGGTTTTATCGAAGATTCACTTTTATTAGTAAAAATAATGTTAGAGGTTTATGTAAATAAAGCAATTATGTGGAATTAATTTCATAATAGGGCGTATACTATGAAAAGCATGTAAATATTATTAATATATCAATTTTTTTTGTAATTTTCAGTATTTAATTTTATGGAATCGTATTCACGAAAAATATTTTATGTACCTTTTTAATAGAAAATTATTAAAACTATTATTCTAAATGATTTTTTTCCTTAAAAACTATAAATATATTTAATTGTTAATATTTAAAATTTTAGAAATTTATTTAAATAAAATTGATTTCATTTTTTTGATAATAATATAGAATTTATATTTGGTTGAAATTTAGGTTATTTATTGAAGAGATTGATTATTGTACAATTAATGAAAAATAAAAACATCTTTTTCAAATAATCATATCTTATCATGTATGTGACAGTTAAAAATATAGAATTTAAATTATTTTAATATAAAATAAGATCATTTTCTTAAAAATAATCCAATTAATTCAATATAAATAATTATTATTCTTTATTCTTTTATAAATTGTTTTTTAAACATAAAAGCACATTTTTCTAAAAAACAATTTATCATTCTGTTTCTTCAAAATTATATCAAAATTATTTTATACCAATTACATAAGTTTATTCCTAAAAAAATTATGAAACATTTTTAACCAATAGTATCTCATTTAGTATTAATTTCATTGTCAAATGTTTTTAAAAATGAATAGTTTTTTTATAACATATTATCTACATGATAATGGTTAAAATAGGTTAATTAGTGTAAAAAATAATTTATATCATCAAAAATAACATTTTAAATAATATTAGATGTTATTATATTGATATTTATCACACTATAAATAATTGTTTATTTGTTTAGTGCCACCTTACCATGTGTAATGTATTTATAATATTTAAAAAAATTAGATATTTACAAGTGGGGAACACCCCTCCTATATATAAGGGGTCATACTACACTAATTTATTAACTAAAATAGATTTATATATCTAAACCAATAACAAAGTAAATAACATCCTAACTCATATCCCGAAGTCATGGACTTCATGGTCTCTCCAAAATACCAATGAAGAAGGATTGTGGTATAAGTTAAAGGAGGTTTTTTAAAGAATATGGGTATGATTTGACATGGTTCAATAATTTTTATTTCTTATTATACCTATATAAAATGTATCCTGACTATTATTATATAATAAATTTCTTATAACCAAAATACAGAATTTTGTTTTTTATGTTACAACCATTTTTATTACCCTTTTCCATCCTAAAGGAAATTAGAACCACACTCATGTGTATGTATGGTCTACCACTTATAGAATGCGATGTTATTTCCTATTTCATTTAAAAAAAACAGGGATAATGAGAAGGATAAAATCAATGGTTTAATATGTAAATTTTAAAACAAAATTTTTTTAGTAAAATTAAATCTTCATCATTTTTATTTCTATTTATTCATGTTGACACAAATTAAAATCTTTCTCTTGTGTATACGTGGATTTCAACCTCCATGATACGATGTATTTTAATTTTCATGGTAAAATTAATGGATTATTATAAAATTTTATTTATTTTATTAAAAAAATAATTATTAAATAATTAATATTCTGGTGGTAATTGAACTATAATCCGTTTAAGCATAGTCTATGGAATGATGTTATTTTGTGGTTATAAACCAAACTACCTCAAAACAACCAACATCAATTTAATCATTTTTGGAACATAATAAAGAACTATATTATATTAATTAAAATGATAAATAGTATTATAATGAATGTTAATATGATTATTAAGAAACTAAATAACTAATATAATATTCTTATCCAGGTATTATAGAATATTCAATTATAAATCGGACATATTTTGTGGTTTGTTCCTTTAAAACACATTTCTACATTGTTTATCCCAACAATTTTTCCACAACATAAATATTACATTAAATTATTATAGAGTGTTATTATTTAAACATTGAAGGTGTAAAATGGTTTATTATGATTACATATTACATTTGTTAAGTATTTTTAAAAATAATTACTTTCAATTTTTTCCCTATGGGTTGTTATTAACATCGTACAAATGTAAATAAATAATTTTTTAAATATAAAAGGATTAAAACCCATTTCATGTCATAATATTTGTTATTAATTTTCCAGATTTTATAGACATTGATAATTATTTCACTAAATTTTATATTTTTTCACTTTTAGAAGTTTTCATTTTTGATATTTTTTAAATAAAGTCATATTTTTGTACAAATTTATATGAAATGAGATGACCTTTTTTAGGGATGCAAATGTTTTTTTCTAAGGAATTATAATAAAATATTGAAGGATGACATTTATTTATTAATGATATGGTTCGTGGAAATTATATGTTAATATAGTTGAGTATGATACATGACTATATGTGATCCTGATAAATCTCTCCAATGTAGTGGGTAAGGATTTCGTCTTCGATGTAGAATATTTGAGAGATAATCATAAAGGTTAATACTATGAACTAATTGGTATTGTTATTATTAAATTGAAAGTGAGGTAATTTAACACACAAAATGAATGTTTTTTCATAGAAGGCCAAAAAACAAGACAAAATAAAAATTAGAAAAAAATAAAAATACTGAAATTAATTTTGGTGATGAAATGGTGATTTGAATGAAATAGATTGTGTGTGAAAATGAGAGTGAATGTTGAAAAGTAGGAATGTAATACAAATATTAAGAACAGTTATAATGAACAAATGATGCGAAGAGGGAAATCGTCTCCCTCAATTCAATTGTAGTTTCCCTTATTCCTGAATATAAATTGAAATATCTGGATATTATTGAAAGAGGAAAACCAAATATTTCACATAGTAAACCTATTATTGATTAAATCCAATTGTTTAACAACTGTAGAAATCATATAATCAATGAGTGAGAACAAATTATAAATCAATGAGTTCAAATTATTGGTTTAATTCAATGTGTCTCCTTCTATTTTGTTTGATCCAACATCAAGTGGAACCATCATGGTGAAAAAAATTTTGATTTAACCATGATCAAGATGATTTTTCACTTATTACTTATGTTTCTTAAAAAATTATTGTTCTGAGAGTGAAATAGAGAAAGAGGGGAAATCTAGTATAAAATTAATGCATGAAATACGAGAAAATCATATCTAATCAGATAGAATATTTCCCTAAGTGATATTAGCTAGAGATAACTGTTGAATTATACCATTTAATATAACATTGAACAATATTTTTTACATTGAATGAAAATGAAGAATAACAGAGAAAGGGAAAATGGGTTCTCTCTCTCCCTACTCAATCTCTCATGTACATGGAATCTCAAATCTCAATGCACTGCACCTATTTTTGGTGAAATGAATAGTGTATCTAGATCTCTTACCATGGGAAAATAGATATGGTGTTGAGGCTGGTCTACTAATCTCCTACCCTCATAAGTGGGAGTGAGGTGAAGTGTGTTTTCGAATGATCTAATCATCACTGCTGATAGAATTGGTTCTGGAATGTTTTCTCAGTCAATGGGGAAATCATCTTCATCTATTCACGTGGTCCCCACCATCTATTATTTCGTCTATAGAATTCCAATTCTCACTCCCAGTTGAAATAATAGCTCACAGATCATTTATTATAGACTCTTTATCGCACATTTATAGTTCTGTTTCCTCCTCAATTATAACCGAAGTAAAATTTCCCAAAAACATAATCAACGCCCCTCACATCGAGCATGATCCTACCCCCTAAATAAATCAAATAGAATGTTTCTAAAAATAGTTTAAATAAAATAAAAATAGATGTATTAAATTATAAAATACTTAATGATATAAAAACATAACTGTGTATATACATTTTTAACATCTATATACTAAAATATAAATATTATTATTGTAACAATAGTAATTGTTATACAAACAGAAGTATTTAAATAATTAGAAAATTTTAAGATATAAATATTTATATTAAAAAATAGACCTATTATTATTACTAATATAATTATTAGGAAAGTTAAATTATATAAATTAAAAAATTTAGTATTATTATTATAGTTAGTGTTAAATATATTGCAAAAAAGTGCACATATGTAAATTTATATTATATAGATTAAGTTATCTATTTTATATATTATTATTACATTTATATTATAATATTTATTATAATATATATATTATATAAATTACATATAAAAAATAATATATAAGTGTATGGTATGGTGCAGCACCCAAAGGAAAAGAGGAATAAGGGAAGTTGCACACAACAGGGAGGCTCGACATCATATCGGAGGAATTCAGTTCAAAGGGGGATCGAAAAGCATCCAAGGTTCAAGATGTGGATATTTGTGATCAGGGTGGCCCAGTGAGGATGGATTCAGTGGTCAAGAAATGGGTGGAGGTGACTAGTGACAGTGATGGTGGGGTGTTAGGTTCCAACAGTTGTTCATAAAGAAGCTATGTTTCAGCCAGAGGCCTCGTCAACCGTAGTGAGTTCTTCTCCAACCGATGGGGTTCATTATTTGAATATAGGAATGATCTAGTCGATTGTTAACATTATTATTTTGTGACTTATTAATTTGATTCTTTATTTATTAATCATCTGGATCTGCACCTCATTGCATTTTTATTCTGCTGGTTGAATTTTGTTTGTCTAATATAGATCTGGTTTTGTTGTATGTTCCTAAGGTTTTGGTCAGGAAAATTCATATCAGTTGAATGTTGTTCTTCTATTCTTTATCTATGGTGGAGTGGAAGTGAGAATTATAGTGTTAGTTCCATGATGGTGGTGATGAGATGTTGGAGGCACCACTAGATGATGGGTTACAATGTTGAGTGTGGGACTCACTACTAGGGAAACTAGTGGAAAGAAAGGATTTTGTGGTGAGAAGTGAATGATGCAAACTGGTAGTGAGTCTTGAAAGGAGATGTAGTAGTGAGAAGACACACTATTGATGTGGGTGTGATTGGAAAATGGTAAGGAAATATGGGTGTTTCTCTCACCATTGGTAAATTTTCAACGGGGAGTGTTACTCCAGTGCAATCACCTGCTAAACATAGAAAAGAAAATAATTAATTAAAAAGAAAATAATTAATTATATTAAAACATAAATTAAATAAATTAACAAATGAAATTAAAATTATAATTCACATTTTAAAACATATAAAAGAAAATAGAATTAAAATTCAATAAATATTTAATTTCATATTACAATTTATTTATAATTAACATTAAAAATTATAATTAATTTGGCTTACTTATGTTAATTATAATATTAAATAATTAGTTAATTAACTAAATCAATGAATTAATTTAAAAAAAATTAATAAATAAAATATTTATGGAATGTTTTTGCAAACATGAAATTATAATTACTTTAATTACATAATCATATTAATAATAATGAATTAAAAGAAAAAAAATTGAAAAATTATTATAAAAAAACAAAATAATAAAAAAACGAATGTCAAATAGAATAAATTAATGAAATTAAAATTTGTCAAAATGACAAAAAAAATGTTCCATAAAATTTATATTTTATTAAAAATTGACAATTTAAACAATTAAATATAATAATACCTATGGTTCAAAATTATTAAACCAGCTACACTATTTTAATAATAAAAAAAGTGGAAAAATTAAAAAATGATGAGGAAACGTGAAGATAAAACAAGCCACATAAACCTCCCTAAAGATTAAATTTATTTGTTTCCTCAAAAAAATGTATGTATTTGATGTTTTGAGACATTAGGAAGTTGTTTCAATGTAACCTATAAAAAATGCATGTCTGAGATTTTAAAAATAGAGGGACAAGATCAGGGATTGCTTTTCAAGAGTGCTAAAAATTGTACTACCAAGTTTTAATACCACACTATAAATCAATGGAAATATAAAATAATTCATTTTCAAAGATGTCAAGTATCTTATATTAAGTCACATATTTCCCTATGTCAATTCTAGTTCGATTTTAAAATCCAGGGGTGGTGATATGTTAAATAATATGAAATTAATACCTTAACAAAAGGCCCCTTAAATTTTCACTTTTTCGAAAGTTCCCAAAATCAAAGTTGAAGCTTTTATTTTTGAATAAAGTTATTGATACTAATCAAATGATCTTAAAACAAGTCAATTTTTCCATTCTTCATCTATGTTCAAAATTATCTGCACCTTAATGAAATCATTTTTTATTACAAGGCCATTATTATTATGATTTTTCTATCTTTTTTTATTTTTTCCTTCTTACCAATCCATGTATGCAAAAATAACATTGAGAAAAATTTGTTGATATTTATAAAGGGATAACATACACACCTAGTCCCTAGATTCTCATTGATTCACCCTGGGATCTCCTTTTCCAAATTTACTCCTATTTCAAAGGACATATAAGATTACAATTTGAGCCTGATCTCGAAATTGAATATTTTTTTAAAGTGATTCCCCTAGGCTAGAGTTCAAATTTCTAGTTTCCTAAATTCAAGATCATAATTCAAAAAATATTCATCCTATCTTCGTCCCATCTTCTGTTCCAAAATAGAAAATCTATAAGAGTTGTGTGCTACCTCACTCAGTAATCACACACCCTCCAAAACATTATTCTCAATTAAACCATCAATAACCAACATGTTTATCCACTAGGTAGGAATGAAATATGAGTAAATTGTATGAAATTTACCATCTTGATGAGAAACAAAATATATATAGTTTTTAAATTTTTGACCATTTTAATAGAAAAAACATTAGCTGAAATTTAATGTTTTAGAAATAAAAAATCCCCCACACACTTAAAATTCTATATTTTCCCCAATGTCGACTCCTATGGTAGGAGAAACAATTAAAAGGTTCGAAATAGAATTTGAAATTCAAAACAATAAAATACAATTTGAGGGGTGAAAGGTATGTTCAAAAAGTTGTTTTTCACACCCATAATATGAGAAAAGAAAAACAAATATTCAAAAGAAGGTTCATCAACTATGAACAGTAAACAAGTGATTTTTTCCAGTTAAAAAAATAGCATGATATGCTTATTGTATACAAAAAACATTTAATTGAGGTTAATTCATTTGGTGAAAAAAGGTTTCACACTTCAGTTCAACTAAATTTTCAACTATCTAGATTATAAGAGATAATAAAAAATGTAGAAAGAACTCACAACATCTCAAAAGAAATTAGAGGGAACCCCCAGAAATAAGTACTAGATGCATATAGTAAAATATGACCATAGAAAAGCAACTAAAAATAGAGAAAAACTTCCTTTAATGTTATGGTTTTTTAAATTATTTTCATTCAAATTATCCTTTTCTACAACACTATGTGAAGTACTCTGGATGTTCCTCCCCTTTTCCAACAAGGTATAGAAGATAACCATAAGAAACTAGATTTTAAGGTTTAACAAAAACGACACTAAGTATTTAGTTGAAGATCTTGTATCCATATGATGTAGTGTGATGTTCCCTTGGTTTTCCTTTGCCATGTTTCTAGATGAAGTGGATTTCTAGTTGTAGTTAGTCATGTGGAACAACTAGACATGAAAGATGGTTGACATTAGAATCCAGTATCAACAAGAGTTATCTTTATTGAATAACCTAAATAAAATAAAAAAAACTCAGAGACTACGGGTTAGTTACCATGAAACACTTAGTCTAATGTCCTCAGTTAGACATAGGATAGAATCATTCCTCAACAATTGATATGGCCGCGGATCCACAAGGATTTAGTTCCAATAAGTGTTTGATCCTTCGTAATTTGAAAATTTTGATCTATTTTATTCTCCAAATAACTCTACAGCTTCATTAACCATAACTCTCATAATGGTGAAGGGTCTTGACCACTTGCGCTTCAGCATACATGAAAAAAAAAATTAGTCTAGATTTGAATAGAAGGATTATTTGACCCACCCTGAAATCACTACTTTTAATTATTGATTTGTAAAAAACTATTATTATTTCATTGTATATTTCAAAACTCTCATAAGATTCCCTCTTATTTTACTCCATCTCACTAAAATCTAACTACCTTTTCCCACCAATATCTTTGAAAACAATGTTTAGGGCTTTAACATCCAAATATGACTTCTTCTACAATTACAAAGTCAGATGAAATGTTTAAAAAAACATTCATGTATGGTGATATCCCTATGGGGGTCTCGTAAGTAGTTATATAGGCCCCAAAATCCTCATTTAACTTCACTGGACAATAATTTCTAGAGATATACATTGTATTCTACAAAATATGCTTCAGATCCCTATTTGAAACTTATATATACCAACTAGTCTTTGGGTGAATGGTTGTATCTATCCTATGAGACAAACCATATGTCTCCATCCAATTCATGAAATTTTTGTTCATGAAGTGAGGACCATTATCATTGATGAATTATGTAGGCACTCTAAACTAAGAAAAAATGTTTTCCTTGATAAACTTCACCACACTAGCAGAATAATTTTTGGGTAGAGCCACTGCCTCAACACACATGGACACACTATCCACCAGTTTATAAATTTAATCATTCTCATAAAAGTATAGGAATGTACCCATGAAATCTAATTACCATAAAAAATCATCAACCTCCATGATTCCTTTTTAAAGAAGATATTTCTTTGTTTAAATTTGAACAAGAATATAACACTTATCACAACCAATAAACAAACTCATAGAATATTATAAGGATGTAGGAACGTAGAAACAATCATGTAGAAAAATATGATAAATCCACTCTCCCCTATAGTGGGCACCTTAATGTAATGAATGAAAGATCCCTTGTATGGGAATAATTTCTTCTTAAATAAAAAATCACATGAAAATGATAGTAGAAATATTTTATAAACAATAGTGGGTCATACCAAAAAATAATATTTCAACATAGATATAAAAATATTTCTTTCGTTATGTGATAGGTCTTTGAAAATGACACAAATAAGAAAAAAATTGGAAACATATACACACCCAGCAGACAGCTACAGATAATAAGAAAACAAATTTTCATCAGGAAACGAGGTATTAATCTCTCTTGGTTGCTAAGTTTTTTTATTGGGTAGCCTAGAAATGATTTCTTACACAATATTTTCAATCCCCTACCTATTATTAATAATTATATCATGATGCTACAATTGGAGTGTCCAACACATGAGCCTTGGTTTTAGTCCTTTTTATCCAGTAATTACATGAAATATGCATAGTCAGTTAAAATAATAACTCTAGACCCTATCAAGTATTATTGGATTTTTTATAGGGAAAACATCACAATAGCCAACTACTTCATAGTTTTTAATATTAATTTTGATCATCTTTGAATAAATTTTTGGCATAATAAATGATATTAATCTTTCTATAATGCTTTTTCTCGAAAATAGCCCCATGTGTTTTGTCACTTTTATCACACATTACCTCAAATGGGATCTTCCAGTCTTGGGAAGTGATTTCTTTTGAGGTATAAAACTTCTCACATAGAAATTTAAAGGACTACATGTACTTATCATCAATGAAAAGAGAATTTATGTAACCATGAGTGAGCATATGGGTATTGTGATATTAGAAAAATCCTTAATAAATCTCCTATAATACCCAGCATGTACGAAGAAACTTCTGACCCCTTGACATTTTCAGGAGTGGGAATATTTTGGATGAACTCAACCATGGTTTTATCAACCCCCATCAAATTCATAGACACATTATTGCCTAAAAAAATTCCCTCAGTAGTCTTGAATAGACACTTTCCAAATTTAATAGAAGATTTGTTTATTTTCACCATTATAGCATAGTTCCTATATTTTCATGGTAGTTCCCAAAATTGCTTCCTACAACTGATAATCATTAATTAAGATATAAATTATACTTTCAATCATATCTAATAAAATGTTCTATGTGTATCTCTAAAATCATTCGGATTCACCATACAAGACAAAGTTATGGTTATAACCGGAGTAACCATTAAGAAAAAAAATTTAAATTTCTTCCTTCATCTCCATCATTTGGTCCAAAAATGTCATAGTAATGTGATATTGTATTGTTTTAATATTATTTTCCCTATTATCAATACAAAATGTGGATTTATTCACAAATGTTTTTTATATTTTCTCATTTTTCTCATTTTTTACCACTATTAAACAACAATAGTGGTGGACAACCTAAATAGGACTTACCTAGGGACTATTAAAAATTGTAAATTGATCTCATCATAATGAATTCAGATAAATTATTCCCTTACTACTTATTTCTTGTTTGTATTGATCTTATTTTGTATTCCACTCCTGGATTAGACTGAGGTTCAATTGGGATTTTATGCATGCAGATTGACGGAATAATCCCATAAATATCATAAACTGATTATCCTTTGACACACATGTTTTTCTCAAAACTCTATACAGGTTGTCTTCTTTAATTCTATCAAGCATAGATTTGAAGATCATTAGAAGTGTGGAACTCCCTCCAAAATAAAAATATTTCAAATGGGAAGGAATGGGTTTTATCTCTACAATTTGTGGTTCATGGCTTGATGGAAGACACTTTGGAATAAGTTCACCAAGATCTTCATCCTTACTCTTTAATAAGGAAGTATATAAAGAATCTAACACATCATTGTAACATCCAAAAACATTTTACTCACACATAGACTCTCCTTTAGGGGAAATTATTTGTTCAAAATAAAAATCATCTAGTTTTTCCTAAAACTCTCCCTCTAACTTAGCAACAATTTCCTTATCTTTAATAGAGGTGATCCCCTGGAAGGTTGGAGTAGGGATCTCAGGTCACTAGTAATATCCTCTAACATCCTAAAAAAACTCATCCTCTTCGACGATAAAACCATAAGGTACTAATTTTTCATCTCTGGGAATTTTTGGGTGTGTGGGTTCTTTAATTTTCATGAAAACATTGAAATCTATTTTTTGTTCACCCAGGATGAAAATTATCTTTACCTTAGAGATATATATTAATTATACCCATGTGGATTATAAGGGATAACCAAGGATGATAGGTTCCTCCTAGTCACACTTTATATCTAGAATCAGAAGTCTATAGTCAGAATGAGTCTACCTACTCCTACTAGAAGGGTATCTACCCTACCCACTAGGTGAGTAGTGGATTGACCACAAGTTGTAACACAAAATTAGAGGGTTGGGGAACTCATAATATAGGGTGTTGAAATAAAGATAGGGGAATCAAGTTGATTCCAGATCCCAAATCAGATAGAAAATTGAACTTACCACCAATATCTCCAATGATAGAAGGGATTACAATGCCCCATGGGACCTGAATCTTAGGTGGTATCCGATTCTAAAACAAAGATCTATAATCATCTTCAAGGCTATAGGTGTAAATTTTTTCAAGGGTTATGTGGTTGACCAAATTCAATTGAGTTATATTAAGTAATATGGGATTTTTATCAAGACATCTAGGGAGGAGATATCAATTTTCATCATTTCCCACAACTTTGAGGATTTTATGCAACTAAAAATCATGGGTTTTTCTTTGCTTTGAGGAAAATGGATTACATGTGAAACATTTCCCACAATTTTGGTCATACAAAAAACAATCTCTTTAAAATATATATTTCCATTAGTTTCTTTATTTTTGAAGCCATTTTATTTGTATTTTTCAGATGGAACTGTATTAACCATTGAGTTTCTAGTGAGGCTATCTAATTTTACAGTTTCATCATTTTACATATTTGAATTTTTAGATTCATCTCTGTTTTCATATTCATAATTTTAGGACAATATCCTTGGAACATAGTGTGTTTAGAGAACACATCTGGTGTTCAAAATCATGTAATTTTCTCTAGGCTAAGATTCAATAGTACATTAAATCTTTCCCTTATCTCTATATCCAACATCCCTATCCAACTGTTCCATTTTAATTTATAGATTCATCATTATTGAATCCAATTGAACTTTATCAAAAAACAATTTACTCTTTTTTTGTCAAATCATCCTATAAATTATTTGAAAATTCCTCTCACTCCATATTTTTTAATCGATAATTTAGGTTTCGGTTATGGTTGGAGATGGAACTACAACCTTGTAAGCTAATAGAAACCAGGAGGTGAAGCACGTAGAAAGACTCCTTGCTCCTTCCATGAAGGGCTTGGGTGGTTACTATACCATTGATTATAAAATTTTCAAAATGGTTTAATCATAATTTGCATCCTAGGGAATTTTCCAAAAAAATTGGAATTTTCAAAACCGTGGACATCCATTTCAAAGTTGGCATAGGAGGTCTGTGAGTGACCAAACATGCCATAGTGATGGAATTTCCCCCAAAGGTTGTTATTATTGTTATAATTGAAAAAACCAACAACTTGATCCTCATATTGTGGAAATGGGGAGGGTTATTTTTTCCACTATGGTTATTCTCATAGAGCATTAGTTTGGTGAGTTATGTAATAATGTGTTTAATATTTATTCGATATTCTCAGCAATCCAACCACTAAACTCCGATCTAGAAAATTTTTCCACAAAGGAATGGTGGTAAGGGGTGAGGTTATTATAAAAGTTTCCATTAGGAATTGGGGGGTGCACTAGAGGTTTGTACATTGTTAATGTAGTCTGCTAAATCTATCCTAGGTTTCATGGAATATCTCTTTCTCATAATATAAGAGTCCAGTGATCTGGTTCCTAATCTCAGATGTTATTCTCAAAGGAAAAAATTTCAGGATGAAAAAAATATAATTGATCCCAAGTGAAAAAATTATCTTCAAACAATTGGAACCATGACCTAGGATTTTCCTTTAGATATAAAGGGAACACTCTAAGTTTCAATTCTTCCACAACCAGGATTGTATGTGGAAGATTCTGGACACTGTAATAAAAATCCCAAATGACGTTAAGAGAGACTTCACTAGGATTCCCATTGATGTTTGGTAGCTAGGACAAACATTGATTTCTTGATTTCATAGTTTATTGATCTAGGTTAGAGACTAATGAAGGAATAGATACTTGATATAGCAAGCAGTAGAAAATTTCTTAGAATGTGTCTCCCAAAAAGTTCATTTCCAGGTTGGTTGAGTATTCTATAATGGTTTTCAATTACAGTGGGATGGTTCAGAGTTTGGTTTTATTCTTATCTATTGATTTCCATTTTTATTTCGTCGTTTTCTCTTTAAATTCTTCATTTATTTTTCAATTTTTGGGAATATAGGTTCTATGGTCACAGGTTTAGACCTACTGTTCATACAAAAGGTTCATCATTTTTTTATGTTTTCATAAAAAAAATTTGTTCAATGATATTTTAATTTCTTAATGTTTTTAAAATATTTTTTATTTATATTTTATAATTGTTTTTTTGAATTTTAGTTATTTTATTTACTTTTTTTATTTTTTTAGTATGTGAATTTGGGTTTCTCTTTCTAAAAATGGTCTCACATTCCTTCCTCAAAAAAAAAAGATCCAAAATTTGACAGTTCCTTCACTAAGCACACTCAAATTTAATATTTATAAATACTTCTTATAAACAACAATAATTCTATAGTAAGAGGAATGAACCATGGAAAACTATTGGTTTTGCTTATATGACCCAAAATATTGAACAAAACAAAAATAACAGAAAAACTAAAAGGGTTCTAGTTGATAAAATAGAGAAGTGAATGAAATAGTGATTGAATGAAAATTAGAATGAGTACAGACAAGCATGGAAGAAAGGGAAATAAATATTACAGTTAAAATTGGAAAATGATTAGAAGGGGGAAATAGACTCACGGACATCAATACTATGTTCCCTTGATCATACAGTTATATTGAAATATGTGGATCGGAATGAAAGAGGTTAAAAAAATTTCTCATTTATTCAACTTACTATTGATTGACTCCTACAATTTATCAATAGAAGAAATCTTACAATCATCAAGTGATAAAAAATCATAAATCTCTAATTTCAAATTGTCTGTTGAACTCAATGGGAAGCCCTCTCTTGAGCAAGATTCAACTTTTAGTGGAATACTCAGATTGAAAAAAATGTATTTAAATCTAATCAAGATCAATTTTAAATAATTCTATATGTATTTTATAAAAATTGATTGTTTTGAGAGAGAGAGAGAGAGAATCTAGTAGAATATGAATTGATGAACTATGGGAAAATCAGATCAAATAGGTTTTCATATTCCCCTAAAGTGGGTTAGGCAGAGATCATCGTTGAAATGAATATTTTAATAGAACATAAAAAATTAATTCCATGTTGAATGAAAATGTTGGAATATAGATCATGGGAAAAGGGTTTTCTCTCTCCCTACTCGTCTTCCAGATACTCTTAATATCTGATCTCTATGCCCTTATCGTGCTAATAGTTAATGGCATGGTTTCTCTTGATATCCAACCCTAGGACTCTAGAAGCGGTGTTGGTGATGATATTCTGATCATAAACACTATGAAGTGGTAGTGAGGTGGAGTGGGTTCTTTAATAATATGCTCCCCGCTACCAGATGGAAATGGTTCTGGATGTTTTCCTTGGTCAATGGGAAAATGATATGCTTCCCTTCATGAGGTCCTCTGACACTCTTTCTTCTTCTATAGAATACGAATTCTTTCTTCTGGTTCCCTTCACAACACATATATCACATCTTTTGGCCTCTACATGGAACAATAACAATGTCACATCCTCATCAAATGTCAATGAGTTAGAAGTTCCCCCTAACAGAATCAAATTCGTTAACATCGAGCATAATCATCCATGAATCAATCAAATAGAATGTAACTATAAAATAGTTATAACAAAATAAAAATAGATATTTACAATTGTAAATTACATAATTATATAAATACATAACTATGTATATATATTTTAATATATATATATATATATGTTAAAATATAAAAACAAAAATAATAATAATAAAAATTTTTATATAGAAATAAAAAAGTTCTATCAAATTATAAAAAATATATGATATAAATATTTATATTAATAAAAAAACCTATTATTATTACTAATATAATTATTAGATGTTTAGAAATATATATATATATATATATAATAAAATTTATTTCATTTATTTCTATTATTAAATATACTATAAATAATTATTATTATCATAATTGTATATATATACATTACTATGAAATAAGTTAAATTAACTATTTATATATTATTATTATTATTATATATTAATATTATTACATAAATATTATATATTATATTATATATTATCTAATAAATATATTATGTAAAATAAAAATAAAAAATAAGAGATAAGGGGAGGGTTGCGTGGTTCACAGAAGCAAAGGGGGATGGGGAGAAGTCACATGGAGTAGGGAGGTTCGTCCTCATATCTGAGGAAGCTGGCTAAGATGGTGGTTATATGGTGGTGACAGTGTAGAATGAAGACGATGGTGCTCGAGTGGCCCAATGAGGATGGATTCGGTGGTTCAAGTAATCGGTGGATCTAATTGGCAATAGTGGTATGGAAGTACAAGGTGCCTGGGGTAATTCAGGAAGAGGATATGGTTCAGATGGTGGCTTCGTCAGCCACTGTGTGTTCTTCTCCAACTAGTGTGGTTCAACTTGTGTATGGTTGAAATATCTGGTCAGCTATTCTTATTTTTTGTTACTTATTATTATGATTCTTAATTTCTTAATTTTTAATTTGTGCACTACTGATTATTTATTCTACGACTTTAATTTTTTTGTTATGTTATGGATCTAGTTTTGTTGTATGCTGATTGTGTTTTGTGGAGGTGGTTCACTAATGTTGAGTGTCGTTATAATTTATTGATATGTGGTGGTGGGGTCATGATAAGTGCAGTGGTGGTGCCAAGATGGTGACAGTGAGACATGAGATTCACCATTTATCAATGATAGCGGTGAGACAAGAGTGAGGAGACTCACTGTGGTGTAATGATGGGTTTCCATAGAGAATTGAATGTGTAAAAATAGCATTGAGTCCCAAAATTAGATGCATCAGTGAGAAGACTCACCACTGAGTAATGGTAGGTTGGTGATGAGAAGTTAATGGGGAAAATTGGTGGTGAGTCCAAGAATGAGATGCAGTGGTGAAGAAGTCTCATCGTTCTTGTGGGTGTAAAAAAATGGCAATCGAAATATGGGTGATTCTCTACAAATGTTGAGTCGGTATTGGCGATCACTCAATGAGTCACCTCTAGGAGGTTCTAGTGGTGACTCATGACTCACCATTAGCATATTTCCTACATTGAGTGAAACTCTAGGGGTGACACCGAAAAACAAAAGAAAATAACTACGAATAAACTAAATAATTAAACATTAAATATAATTAAATAAATTAAAAAATGAAACTAAAATTATAATCATATTTTATAATATTTTAAAACAAAATATAATTAATATTGAATAAGTAAATAATTGTATATTAAAATTTATTCACAATTAGTAAAAAAAATAATTATGTTTTTATTAATATGTTCATTAAAATTTTAATTAATTAAATAATTAATATAATAATATAAATAAATTAAAATAAAACTATGTAATAAAACAATTACTAAATTGATCTAAAAAAATAAAATGAAAATTAATTTTTTTAAACATATAAATAACAAATCTATTAAAATAAAAAAATAAAAAAATATTCTTAAATAAAATAAAAGAATAAAAACTGAATGTTCAATAGAATGAATTAATGAAATTAAAATTATTCAAAATGAACAAAAAACCATCCATAAAATAAATATTAAAAAAATGAATTTTTGAACAATCAAACATAAAAATAACAACATTTAAAATTTATTAAACAATATAAACAATTTTAATAATAATAATTTGATGAAAAAGAGAAATATGGTGTGGAAAAGTGATGAACCAATCATTTACATAATAAATGAATCCAAAATTAGTGAATTATAGATATAAATTTAATTCCTCAAGATACATATTAAATGGATGATGAGGGTTTTATAAAAATCATTGGATTTTATAATGTAATGAATATTTGATCCCATTTAATGGATAATGTTTTATTTTTCAGATAAATTATTTCCAATGTCATTGCATAAATAATGATGAATATTTGGTGTTCTTATGATTTTTAATAGGTTTCAAAATATTTCTTTGGTAAAAGATTATTTTCTCATTTGGACATGATTTATTTGTGCTCTCAAGGTTTCATACTGGAAAAACATAATAATTAAGATGTTTTTTCTTTACTTTCATAGAACTAATGGATTTCAGTTATTTTTTTCCGATAGTCATTATGTTTTTATTATCCCACATTTTTAGGTATTTTTCACTGAATCAAATTATGATTAAGATTATTAGAAAGTTTGAGCATTTACAATAGGGCTATTTTTAGAAGAAGAAAATTTGTCATTAATAACGAATTACTATAATCATAAATCATTATTTTGAGGAAAAGATCTAAAATTTCTAGAAGTGACCACATTTTAATTTAATTTTTTTCTTAGATCTTTAAAACTATAAATCAAATATATCATGGCTGTGTATGGTGAAAAAAAAGAAAGCTCTTAAACTCATATTTATTTTTTGTAAATGTAATAGGAAATTAATAATTTAAATATTATAATTATTACATTATTGATAGAATATTATCATAAATAATGTAATATTTAACATTTCGGTCATAATCATATAAATTAAAAAATATTAAGAACTTATTTCACAAGACAACTAAAAATAAGGGTAAAATAATATAAACTAATATTTTTAGACTAAAAAGTAAAATTTTTATTTTATTATAACTAATTTGGGTTTTTAATATATTTTCATACATTTATATTTTTCAGATAATATTTATTTTCAAATAATTTTATTAAAAATATGTTTATATTTAAATATAAATAATAATTAATTAAGGTGAAATAGAATTCATTATTAGAAGGTTATGAAATTTATAATATTCCATAAAACAACCATTTTATAATAAATGAATATTTTAATTTAAATTTTAATATTCATATATTTGAAAAAAAAATTATAATTTTTCCTCTTTTTGGAAGTATTCGCTTCAAATTTATCTACAGGTTATTTTTTGTATTTTCTAGACATGTTTTATTTTTAGTGAATAGTATAATATGGAATTTTACATTATAAGGTAAATAAATTATTAATTACTTATAGGATGATTTATGAAACCATTATCTAGGCCTAAAATACACAATTATATATATATATATACATGAATAATAACTCTTGATGGTCTTGTAAAAAATTAATAAACTATTGAGTATTATATTTAAAAGCCCAACCCTCTCCAACATAAACAAAACCCCTCGTTTCACTTAAAATTATAAACATCCTACCATTCCCAATATCTATCGAAATATAGCATGTACACTATATCCCATGATATAGGTTTTGTGGTCTCACCAGTAGACTATTTTAAATTTCTTAATGTTGTCGTCTAAGAAAGGACATCCAAACAAGGAGTTATTATTCTTAACTATGCTATTTTAAATTGTAATATTATTTTTTTACCAAATGAATTCCATATAAAATGAAATAATGAAATCAATATCATAAATATATTGATAATGATAGTATTTTTGTGTAATTTTAATTATATAACCTCTTTTTATTTAATTATAAAATAAACATGTCATTCACATTACGGTCAGATGGCCACATCCATTATCAATATATTTCATTTTATTCAATATTTCCTTAATTGATGAATATAAGTGTAATTAAAAAATAAAGTATGATAATAATATATATGTTAATTTTTATTTTCATATTCATGAATAGGAATGTAAACATGGTGATTAAATTTATCAAATACTTTCACCATGATAAATAAACATCCTAAATTAAAAAGTTATTAATTAATAACATTTACACTAAATAAAAGAATACATATAATAAATAATTTATGTATATATAGAACCATTGAAACTATTAATATTTAATAAAAATAATGTAAACATACTAATAGATTTAGGGAACCATTTTAAAATAACATTATCAAATTACTACATGCTACTGTGACCTTGTAATCATGACACGAAAGGCATGGAAACACTAAATACAAATATGTTATCTCAAAAAATTGGTTTTATAAAACTCCAAAATAATAAGAATACATAATATATAAATATAAAAATTTCTTAATAATTTAATAATGTTAATTTTCACGTTGTTTTATATTGACTTACTAATAATATTGGAAAAAAGTAAGGGATCTCTCCAAACAACCCACTCCTCATTGTGTTATGATTTCTCACTATGTAACACACTGAGTTTTTTTATTTTTTTCGAATAAATTAAATATAATTTATAGCATGCATTACACACAACAAAATTTTAACCATGTGATACATGAAAAACTAGGTTATCTAGCATTTCACAAAACACAATGTTAATTATACTCTACACACCACACTGGGTTATCTTATATTATACATGACAATGAGTTTTAATAATTCCACGATATATTATAAATATAAATATTAAAAACCAACCTTTATAACATATTTATTAAACCCATTTATATAAATATTAATAATAAGTTATTAAATATTTATTTCAATGTTTTATATAAATAAAACATTTTTATAAATAATGTACTCAATATTTGGTAACATCATTATATGTTTCAAAAATACTATTTTTATCTAAAAAATTTATTTTTGTCATTTAGATAAAAATAATAAAAAAAATTCAGACTATTATAAAATTAATATAATAAAATAAAATTTACTTTTTAAATCATCAGGTCAAAATTAGCAGATTGTTATTTTTGTGATTTTTCTAGAAATTTTAATTTTTTGATGAATAGTTATAAATTCTGAATTTTAAATAGACACATCCTTTTCACATAAAATATTTATAAAGTGAAATTATATTTTATAATTTATTTAATGTAAAATTAGTTCTACTATAAATCCATTAATCAAAATTTTGTCATTGGAATTAATTTATATTTAATTCCAATATAAAAATCTTTGTTAACATTTGAAAATTTTCTCTTTAAAAAAATCATTCTTATCACGGCTATAAGAATAATTTAAAAAATTATATTTTCACTTATGTGAATTGAATTTATAAAAATGGATTTAATATTTTTGATAATCATAATTTATATTACCTAATTTTTTCAATATTATTTCTGACCACAATATATAGTGAAAATAGTAAAATTTAATTACTAGAGTTAAGGTAAAAAATTATATAATGAGGGTTAAACTAAAAACATAAAGATTGAAAATAACCATAAATATTTTCAAACCCCATTAGATGGAACTAATATGAAATTATACCTTATAGTCTCATGATGTTTCCATTATTGGAGCCTTGTGATGTGGAAAAAATCATGGGTCAATTTGTTTTCTTAAACAAATAATTACAATTGTACCACTAACCACACTTATAAAAGGCCACACATTTTCCACTCCTATTGAAAACATAAATCTAATTTAGTTTAGAAAATAAATTCCTGATTCAATTCCCAAATTCCGCCATCTCATACTAGAAACCTTACATTTATATAAATCTAAACTATAAAGTCTTTTGGTGTAATGCTAATGAGGATACCCAAATATGAGGTAGAATTCATCAATGAGAACCTTTCTTTTATTTATTTATATAAATCCATAAATTATTATTAGAGAAATTTGATATAATAACCTCAATATATTCCATTTAATTATATTTTTTATTTTAAGGTAATTGCCTACAACCAACTCCAATTCGATCAAATAGGTTATGAAATCGTCATTCATGTGTAAAGAGCACTACAACCCCATTAACCTATGTAATTATTTGTTCCATTAACAACTATAAAGGATGGATATAAGGTTTTATTTATTTATTTTATATTATATTGATGTTATTATTATTCTTATAGAATTATTAAAGCACAAATAAATTTATTCTTTCATTTTTTGATGGAAAATGATAACATTTCTCTTGTGTATAAATGATTGTCACCTCGCAAAAAGATGAATTTTTTTCAATATTTAAATGGAAGTTAATAAGGATGGACCGAATTATAATGTGTGATATTTATGAAATTGAAAGTATTCTATAATTATGATATATCATTTAGCTTTTTTTGATTCAATCTGTCAAGAAAATCGAAACAACATTCATGCGTACGTACAACCAATGTATCAATTAAAAGTTTTTTATATTTCCCATCACTAAATTTTATGGATTAATATAAAAACAAATAGCCAAATTATAAATAATAATTATATCATCTAAAAAATTTTAAAGATGATGAAACCATTATCATATTACAAGGAATAAAAATAACAAAAAATGTACGAAAACCAAATCGATTATTACCCGAAAAATTCCATTTACATGGAAATATCTATATAAGGGTCATAAACGGTCATAAGTAAATCATTAATGTAATTATATATATAATTATTCTTCAACTATATATGTATAATAAATTTATATTTATTATAAATGAGGATTAAATGTGAATGATGGAAGTTAATACATAGGGTTTGGGATTTCCTATATCTATTTTATTTTTGGGAGACATATGAAAAGTTCATCATTTTTTATTTTGTGTGGTGTATAAATAAACCCATTGACTTGTAATATCAAGATTGTAAATATTTAAATGATATATAAAGTTTCATTTCCTGTTATTATTTACTGTGTATTATGATTTAAAATATACCCAAGTAGTGAGGGATATTTTTCTCAGATTTCCTTCATTGTGACGTATATTATGTTATACACCAATATTATTTACTAGGGGTGTATAATATCTTATGAAATTTAATATTATCAATTTATTTATCCTCATGATATTTTATGTTATATGGTATTTCATTAATTTAAGGGTATTATGATTCAATGTTTCCAAACTTATAATGATTTTATATTATAATCTCATTTTTTATAAGAATTATTTATGATTATTTTTCTGATGATAAGATATTATTAATAATATCTCAAGTAACAAATTAATTTTATTCACCAATGTTTATTTATGATAGTTTCATGTAATAGTATAATTTTCCCAGTCTTTTTATTTTAAAATAATATAGAAAATATTTTCATGAAAATTCAACATTGTTTCTCTCTTCACTCGTAAATGTATATTATTTGAAAACCATGTCTTAAATTTTTTTTTCAAAAAAGGTATATAATTTTATTATTAATTTAGAATAAATTTTAAACCATGATTTAATTATTAAAAAATAATTTGAACAAAATATTCATGTGATTTTCCATACAATCCAATTTTTTCTTTTACAAAAAATGAGGAAGAAATCTTGGCTTTAATGTTTATGACATGAATGAAGCATCCTATAATTATGAACATTATTTTATTTCAATGTTCCATTATTTGTTTCAAATTTTATATTAATTTGATAATATTTTCACAATGTTTTATTCTTTGTAATAGTGTTTTAAAATGATGAAAAATTTATTTCCCCTATGAAATGTTTCAAATGATTGATGAAAATTATTTTCCATCTATGAGGACATGTGTTTATGTTACCTATGCCTTACCATGGATAATATCCTCGGAAAAATTACTTATTTTTTATTTTAATAGTTTATTTTAATGATGAAATTTTTTTGTATGAAATACTCCCCCCTTCAAAATGATATAACATAATTAAATTTATTGAAACTCAATCCTTTTTCCATTGATTATCCATTGATGAAATAAAAAAATGATTAGAAAACCTATATATTATATATAGGTTATTATATGAAGATATGTTTAGGAAACCTATTTCATTTCATGGTTCAAGATATAATGAATTTTTTATTATTGTGTAAAACACATAAGTGTGGTTTTTATTATCATATAGGTGGAACATGTATCTCCCTTTAATGAATTCGGTAAATATTTATATATCATGAGAGACAATCTAGTAATGTATTTTAACCACAGTGATGGTTGTGGGAGTGAATAATGAATGCTATGATGGTTTTTGTATTGAACTAATTTCACTATGAAATCCTTGGAAGAGAGACTTGAATAATATGTAAATGATTTTCTGTGCCTATGTATATACACAAATCAATGTATTATTCTAATTTTATTCTATCATGGAACATTTTTAGGGATTCTATTATGATTAATTCCTTATGAACTACCAATATTTATTCCATGAATTGGGATTATGATCTTTTATATGAATAGTATGTTTTTATAATGTTATTATCATGTTCTCATAAACTTCTCTACATATTAGGATTAAATATCTTCCTTGTTAACCTTTACCAAGCATCTGAGATCAAAATTTCATATTGTTCCTTTCCCCATGGATTAAAGAAAAGAATTGTGTATGTTATGTCTAAGAAGGGGTCTAATTTAGAGGATTGGATTGGGATATGATATTGTTTAAAAATGGATAAATGGTTTATATTTCTACATTTCCAAATATACTAAAATATTATAGTCCTCATGAATGTGTTTGTTTAATGTAATGAATATTCATATAAAAAGATGTGATATCTATGTATGATAACCCTGGGTAAAAATAGTTGGTATCAGTGGGTAGGATTAGTTATCCCTTTAATACTAGAATGAAAAAACATTTCTGATATTCTTAGGGATATTTATCATTATATTTCTTGGGATTTAATTAAAAATGATTCTAAGAATGAGTCAAATTATTAGAAAATATATTGGAATTTTGGTAAAGGATAGATTAAGTGGTATCTAATAAATTAAATATCTATCTAGATAAGTTGATGTGTGTAACATCTTGACCTGTCTCACCTCTATGGTATTGACCAGGCTGGTGGGTTACACGACCTCAAACACATCTCAACAAATGTAAGAGGCTACTGACTATCCGTGAGGACATTTTTAACATGTCAGTGTGTGAGTCTATTCCCACATAGGTTAAGGTAATCCACAATGGATGGAAAAAATAAGAAATAGAGAAAACGTATAAACAAGAAAATTGCAGTAGATAAAACTGAATAAATCGTAAATTCATAAGCTAATAAATGTAAACATGTATTCAATTATTTCGTGATATGATGTTTGTGGTAATGTAAAAGTATATAAAATGCAAACACAATCATGAAATTAAACAAAAAAGGGAAATGATGGAAAAGGAAAAACTACATATTAAGAAAAGTATTGATCCTCTCCCCAAATTTCCATCATATGTAGCAAGCCACACTCAAGTAACAGAAGTGAAACACTTTCTGTTATCCATACCTATGAGAATAATGTCTAATCGGGTACCAAACGATGCCCAATGATGGAGTGAGATAAAATCCCACCAGGTCAGAACCCATGATGATTAAACCATTCCATTTCTTTTTGTAGACAATATTATTGTGCCATATATATATATATATATATATATATAATAAATGAAAGCAATTAAATAACAAGAATAAAATAAATGTAACTTGGTCCGGGTCCCCAACGTCATGCGTCTGAAACCAACTACTTCAGTCTAAGATGGAAATCTAATGAAGTTACCTGTAATAAAGAAAGAGGTGTATATATGTATATAAAATGATAGGAAACATAAGGAATAGAGAAAGGAAACATACACCAAGCTTGTGATTTGTCTTGGGTTTAATTCATGTGTAAAGCAAGTGCATCAATGTACCATAAAAGTATCACAATTCAGAAGGAAAACTAAAGACGCAACAAATAATTATTTCCATGAAATTTCATTATGATTAGGTTCAAGTTTAGAGTTAAAGTCTGATCATGTCTAAAGGGTATCTCTACATCACATCCTTAAATTACCCAATACCACTGATCATGTCCAAGGAAATATATCAAAATTCCATGTATCACTTGAGGCTTGGTTTTACCATGAGTTTGTCTTGATGTTGCATGGAAGGGGTTTGAGTATCACTTGAGGCTTGGTGCATACACTTGGAAATGGTCCCTCATCAATCACCCCTTCGAGAACTAGTGTCACCCAAAAGTATATAGATGACATGGGGAAGTACTATCCGGAAAAGCCTTAGATATCTCCCCCACTATCACATAAAGGTAAGAAGTCATGATCATTGAGTTCAAGTGTCAGTACATAATAAGGAACCCTATTCTCTCACAGCCCTAAATTTAATTATATTTCATAGAACAAGTATCATAGAGTATAATTTATAATTGAAACTAAACATTATAGGTAACTCTACCACAAAAAATGATCATTTAAACAATGAAGCTATAACCAAAGCAATTTATCATTTAAATCAATAAAAATGAACATATTAATCTATAAAGGAATAAAAAGATAATAACATAACAAAGAATAAATTAATTTTACAATAATTATCCAACACAACCAAAGATCATTATTCACAATTAGCCAAAATAATTTATTTAATTAAAACTCAACAAAAGAGATCATACAACATGTGCAATTAATTAATTTAATTAATTTGGGACTAACATACAATATTCCAAGAACATTGGAACACCCAAAGGGGTATCCATGAATGTTGAAATAAATTAAATGGGTCCAAATGTCTCACACAAAGATGTGAAGGTTCAGCAAAGTAGTTTATTTAATTTAAAAATTATAAAAAGTAGACCTCACGGGTAGGCACCAATGAGCAACACAACGTGCGATTTAAATGACAAAACAAAATTAATGGAAATAGAGTAGACTCCCTACCTTATACCCATAGATTATCTGACGCTCTGGGATAATCTTTGATTTGACCTAAAATGGAAGAAATCAAACAATTCTGAAAATCCCCAATTTTGGGTAAAATCCTTCTGTGGAAGATCATTCGACATATAGAGATAGATATTTAATGATTATTAGTGCATGATGTTAGAATTACTGATAGATTTACTATGCAACTAACGACAAAGAAAATAGATGAGAAACAGAGTCACTTATGGCTTCCAAAGGAGGAGAGGAGAGGAGGAGAGTGGAGGAGGTGCACCACACGGGGGGGGGGGGGGGGGTGCTACATAGGTGACATAGAGGGAGAGAGAGGAGTCAAGGAGAGAAAAAAATGAAATAAAGAAAAGAAAAGTAGAAAACAAATGAAATAAATAAATAAACTAACAAAAATAAAATAATAGAAGAAATTTAACAATTATTTAATATTCAATTTCTCCATTTTAATTATTTTTAATTTCTCTCAAACCATTTAAATTTTGTTATTGTTATTTTCCCCCTTTATATTACATTTATTTTCAATAAATTATTTTTATTTTATTTAAAATTGTTTATTTTTTTATACTGAAGACAGTGCTAGAGCGCTACGTAAAAATTTTACATAAAGCCTAAGAAATTATTTAATTAATTTTAATAGTTGCATGTGACCTGCGATAGGTAGTGTAAGTGTGCGCCCTTGGTCATTTTAATGATTTGAAATAAAAAATTATTGGTCCACACCATGATTTATGTTGAGATTACCAGCATTTATTTGAGCAACTAATAATTTTTTATCTAACCCAAAAATAAATATCAACCCATATATATATACCTACTATATATATATATATATACTCATCTGAATATTCATATAAATACACCCACACATTATATATAAATACGTATATATATTTAGTCCCATTATATATAGATATACCTCATATATATATGTATCAATGTTTTTGTCCGAATTTTATAATAATAACTATAATTAAAATTATTATCATTTAACACTAACCATCAACAAAAACATTAATAATTTAAAAAAATAACAAATAACAAAATGGATAAGATTTTTTAAATAAATATTAATTTTTCATTTTTTTTAATTGTAACAATTAATAATATAACATTAATTACATTTCACACCGTGACACAATTTATTAATTGTGAAAATAAGTTTTCTTTTTATTTTATTCAGTACAAATAATAATATTAATAATAAAATTATTACTATCATTTCAAACTGCTCATCAATAATATTTATTAACCAAACAAATTATCATCAGATGTGATCTAATGAAACATATGATTCTTGCAAAAGTTATACTCTACCTAGGTTAAACCCCACATCCCGGAACTATTGGGGGTCTTGAATTTCTAATTTGATGCACTATTTATGAGAAAATAATTATTTATTATATAAAAAACAGAATAAAAAATTAATTAAAAAGAAAGATAGTATAATCACATGTGAGGTTTCAAAAAACCTGACGCGCATCAAAGTTATACCATTCCTATGGTAAAAGAGGCATTATGGACCTAACATTGGTCTCTGATTTCTCATACGTTGCACCATTTCAGAGTTATTTAATTTTTTGTTTGAAAAAAACACATGTGTATGAATAAAATAAAATTAATTTTTTATTCTATCAACGTCGAGGGTTTACAAGTCTTATAATTTGGTGATGACTCAGCGTATAACTCTCAAAATATATCATAATATATTTCAAAGTGATAAATAAGAATTTTACCGATCATTTAATTTATTTCTATTTCTATTTCAATTTAATTAATTTAATCCAATTCTATAAAAAAAACATGACAATGTCAACTATCTGGTTGAAGAAATTTTTGACTCTTGATTTTAAAGCCGGTCTTCCATGCTAATGGAAATAATTAATTTTCATCAGTTTTTTGATTGGTTCAAAACATGAGATGTTACAACCTTCCCACCATAGAACTTCTCATCCCCAGGAAGTCTTCGGGAACAACCAATCTCTCACCCGATCTACAGGGTCACCAAGGATCATACAAAGGGCCATGTTATTTCTCCAAACACCCAAAGTATACTAAACCATTGGTTAGGAAAGAGGCATATAAGCCATTATGATCTGAGTCAAAACTCATTTTTTCAACTGAAACACTGAGACAGTACTTACACAAACTCATTTAGCTAGATACATGAACATGTTGTCATCTCATTAAACATCTCATCAAAGTTACTTCCCACCTTAGTTTTTAACGTTATAAAGGGAAAATTATGATTCATGACACCTTCCACCATCAGAATTTCCTAGAAGACATGCCATTAAGTGTTTTAGTGATGATTTTCACTTGATTTTAGAAACGAAAAAAATGTTCAATTCCCATTTACCTAAAAGCCCACGTCAAGATAGTTTTTAATGAAAATACCAAACTGACCCAAACTGAACTCCTCTCACCTGAAAACATGTCAGAAAAGGACATACACTGAACACTTCATTGAACACGAGAGAGAACTAGTTAACCCACTTCAGCCGACCATTTTAGAAGGAACCCAGCTTAGATGGTCAGGATTTTACAAACGAAATAGTGATGTCTTCTTTATAGGTATCTAACATTTACCTCAAACACATCCACATAAATTCATATCTGACTTCCAATGAAATTCCTTTATTAATGAAACATTGATCCCCATAACAAGTATGTGGTAACCTCGAATCGGCACGACATGAGTATATGAAAATAACCTAAGTTAGTCTATACACCAAGTTTATGAGTGAGATGATAGTACAAGGATATGACTTACAAAAAAAGTAATTGACGGAGCCCATAGTGACATCCACCTGTGGTGGTCACGTCAGAAGAAATAGCTGGTGTATAATAGTTCGTTCAATGAATTCCAACAGAGAAATCCGAGGGTCACTTAAGTCTAACCAATGCCTCGATAAGAACAACTCTTCAACGCGAAACATTGAGAAAACCATCCTAATCAAGCCCAAAAACATTTATTGATTTATCATGGAATAATAATGATGCTCTCTTAGTGAATCAATGATGAATTAATGATAGATTACATGCTTGTCAGATAAAGAATAATACACTAATGGGATTTGGAGATTACCAAAAGGAAAACGTTTAAACAATTGGCATGAAATCCCAACCAAACTGGCTGATGTGTTAAACCGACGGTGTCTCTGGAAGTCATCCCAAGCATTGGGACAGACTTGATTCCTTTAACATAGAAGTAACTATACTATAGAGATGACCTGAAACATATTTAACAATGTAAGACTTTATGATTACACTAAACACATCTAGTTCGTAACAATGTTAATCACTCGACAACACTACGTAAATGAACGCATACTACCCTAAGGTGATACATAAGCAATATGAATTTTAACTCATATGATGATGTACCGAGTCATCCATTGTTGTGGAGAAGAGAGGTTCAAATGACCTTTGATGAATCTATCCATTCTTCAGGGACGCCTAACCAGATAGAAAAGAGAATTAACCAATTCTCAAGCCTATATCAGAAGTCAGGGTAAAAATGGCCACCTGTATAAAAAACATTGTCATTTTAAGGAAGGGGGTCAAACTAGGGACAAAGGTATGGGAATGGTTTTAATCCAATTCAACTAAAAAATAATCTCAAACTACACTTATACAAGGGTCTTCAATCGAGGACATCACTACAGGTTCCATATCTAAGACCTTTATATTTTGTCACATTTAATCATTAATCATCAAAAGATTTAATAAAATCATCAAGTACCATTTTTCAAAACAAAACACATTGTACATGATATTAAAAAATACCTCAAGGGTAAAATAGGAAAGTTTTATAAAACTCCATTTTAAAACATCTAAAACTAATTTAAATCCTGTTCTTATTTTGGAAATCTATCACATAATTTTTTTAAGTATATTAAGAGACCAACAAGGGTCCCACTAAGCCAACCTAGGTTCATTATAATACAACCCAATAATATATTTTTTTAATTATTATGAGTCACAACATCCATAATAGGTTATCTCATAAGGAACATTCACCATCTAGCCTACTTGGTCCTAGTAGTTCCTTTAGGTAGTTAACTAATTCATTTGAAATTATAACATGCTCAAATATATATCAGCATAGAAATATGGGTGGCTGTCAACCTATGAAGCGAATAATCACTTTATAGTTTTTGGAATTTGGTTCCCACTCAATGGAAACCAAATAAATTTTAGAAAAGAAAAAAATTACAATTCAAATATTCTAGAATGTCATTATAAGAATCCAATAAAGATACATTTTGTAATCACATAAAAATATCAATTTAATCATAGAGACACTCTAATAAGAACATAATCGTTATACAAGGAAAAAATGTTATTAAACCGGTAGTTTGGAAATAGTCTAGCATGATAAATACATCACAAAAACATTGTATCTAAGAAAGGCATGATAAATAATTACAAAACATGCCATATATTCAAGGAATAAAATTTCAATCAAAAGGAAGCCTAAAATAAAACTACATGGTACGACACTATTCATGTAATGTGAATTCCTATGTTCATATTTTGATGCAAGCTATTCTTTTTCCTTTCCATAATAGGCCAATGGTAAGATGATATAAGTTTTATAAATCATAAGCATCTAAAATTACAAAAATCACTCGAGGTGAAATCATATAAACTGTAATATCAAAAAACATGAACATCAATTCCCATCCATAGCCACTTGGTCATTTCCTGTACGTGTGGTGATTAGTCCTAGGAATAAATATTAACCAAGTGTCGACACATTTTTAGTCTCCTATCTACCAACCAAAAAACAACCATTAAAAGGAAAATACCACATATGATACCACTTTCTATTGTCTTGACACGACTCACCTCTAATACAGTAGCTGTACCGGTGTGTTATATAACCTCAAGTTAGAATCCGAAAACACAAGAGGCTTCCAACTACTACTGAGAGCCTTTTTAACGTATTCTTTAGGGAGAATATTCCCTCATAGGTTATGGTATTTCACAATAGAAGGAAAAAATATTTATAACAAATAGAGAAAGGGTATAAACTAAAAAACTACAGTAGAAGCAACTAAAAAATTCTAAACGTGAAAGATGATATATGATATCAGGTATACAGTGATGTCGTTCTATGATATTTGTGCTAATGTAAATGTATATAAATTGGAAATATAAATGTGAAATTAAACAAAATGTAAACCAACACAATAGAAACAACTGCACCTTTAGTAAAGGCTCGATCCTCTGTCTTAGTCTCCATCCTATGAAACAAGAAAAAATCAAGCACTAGAAGTTGCATACCTCCTCTTATCCATACCTGTGAGCATAATGTCTACTCAGGTACTAAACGACGCTCGATCATGGAGTGAGATAAAATTCCAGTGGTCCGACAACCAAGGTGTCTCAACCATTGATTTTTTTTTGTTAACAATATCAGTGTTCCATACATATATATATATATGAAATGAAATCAATTTTATAACCAAAATAAAACAAATGTAACTTGGTTCGGGTTCCCTATGTCACCCATCCCATACCACCTGCTTCGGCCTAAGATAGAAATCTGAAGATGTTACCTATAATAAAGAAGGAGGTGTATATATAAGTATATAAAAAATGCAAGGAAATAGAATGTAGACAAAAAGGAAACATACCCCTAGATTTTACTTTGTCTTGGGTTTAATTCCTTTTTCAACAAGGTGTGTTAGTGTACCAGAAAAGTATCACAATTCAGAAGGAAAACTAAATCTGGAATAAATAAAATTTTTCATGAAATTTTATTATTATGAGGATAAATTTTAGAGTCGAATTCCAAGAATTCCCTTAGGGTATCGCTAAAAAACATCATTTAATTACCCAATACCAACAAACCCATCCAAGGAAATCTATCAAAATACCATGTATCGCTCGAGGCCTGGTTTTTCCATGAGTCTGTCCCGATATCAAACTGAAGGGTTCAAGTGTCACACGAGGCTTGGTTTAGACACATTCCAATTGAATGTCCTCATTGATACCTTCAAGAAACGATGTCACCAAAAAGAATATAGAAATCCATAGTAAGTACTTCTCTGGAAATACCTAGGATATCACCCCCACCAACACATACAGGTAACCAGTTAGGAATGGATTATTCAAGTGGGAGTCCTTAATATGCAACTGTGTTCTCTCACCGATGAAAATTTAATTAGAATTAATAAATAGGTATTATATAGTTTCATTTATAATTTAAATTAAATAGTATTGGTAACACTACCACAAAAAATGTTCATTTAAACAAAGTAGTTATAGCCAAATAAATTTATCAATGAAAGTAATAAAAACACATATTTTAATTTATAAAGGAAGAAACATATAATAATTGATCAATGAATAAATTCATTACGAAATAATTAACCAACAAAACTAATGACCATTTTTCACAATGTCCCAAAATAATTTATTTAATTAAAACTCAATAAAAGATATCACGCGACAAGTGCAATTAATTATTTTTATAAATTTGGAGGTAAAAAGATAGGCCAAGAACATTGTCACTAAAAAAGGGGTATACAATGATGTTAAAATAATTTAAATGGGTTAAAATGTAAAAAAAGGTGAGAAGATTCATAAAGGTAGTTTATTTTATTTTAAAATGGTAAAAATTAGACCTAACTGGTAGGCACTAACTAGCAGCACAACATGAGATTTAAATGACACCATAAAATGAAGTGAGATAAAGAATATGTCGTACCTTATATTTTTATAGGATCCTACACTATATGAGGATCTTTTATTTGACATAAAATGGAAGAAATCAAATGATCTTTAAAAAACCACAATTTTTTGTAAAAACCATCACCAGTAGATCACGCGATAGATAGTGAATGCATCCTATGATTCTATGTGCACGAGGTTAGCATTATTGAGAGCTTTACTACACAACTGTCGGTAAAAAACACAGATAAGAAACGTAGTTCCAGTGGGATTTTGAAAGTGGAGACGAGCGGATAGGAGGAGGCACCCCACCAAGGGGGCACTACATGGGTGACACATTGGGAGAGGGAGGAGAGGAGGAGAGAGAAAAAGGAATGAATGAAAAATAAAGGATACAAAAATGGAATTAAATAAATAAAGTAGTAAAATTAAAATGGTTGAAGAAATAGATCAATTAATTAAAATGGATTTACCCTATTTTAATTATTTATAATTTCCCTCCAACCATTTTTATTTTATTATTTTTCCCCTCTTTAAATTCCATTAATTTTCACTAAATTGTTTTTCTTACTTTTTAACTCATTTAAATTATTTTTATCCTAAACGCAGCGGTAGAGTGCGACGTAAAAAGTTTATATAAAGCACAAGAAATTATTTAATTTTTTGTAATAGATGCCCATGACCTGAAATAGGATACGCAGGAACATACCCTTGGTCGATTTAATGATTTGGACTAAAAAATAAATGGTCTATACCATGATTATTCAGAGACATTACCAGCATTTATGTGGGTAATTAATAATGTTTTATCTAACCCAAAAATAAATATCCACCCATATATATGTGATATATATATACACGCATCTTGATAATCATATACACAAACCCGCACATGTATATGTAACTACATATATATATTTAATCTCATTATATATAAATATACCACATATATATATACACCAATGTTTTTCCCAATCAAATAATATTACCTATAATTAAATTCATTATTATTTTATAAAACCCATCAATGACACCATTATTAATTTAAAAACCAAAACTATTAAAAAAAGGAAAATGGTTATTAAATAAATATTAATTGCATATTTTTATTTAATTTGAACAATTTATAATATCACATTTATTACATTGCTCCATTATTATTTATACCGTGACAAAATTTATTAATTATGGAAGTAAATTTTCATTTTTTGTCTTCAATGCAAATAATAATATTAATAATAAAATTATTATTATAATTTCTAACTTCCCAACAAAAATATTTATAACCCAAATAAATTATCTTCCATTTTGTTCTAACAAAACGTCAGATTCTCACAAAAGTTATACCATGCCTAAGGTAAACCCAACAACCTAGAACTATTTGTGGTCTCTGATTTCTAATTCGATGCATCGTTTGTGGTGAAATAATTATTTATTATTTAAAAATTAGAATAATAAATTAATTAAAAATAAATATGGTATTATCACGTGCGAGGTCCCAAAACACCCAACACACATCAATGTTACACCATGTGTAGGGTAAACCCAACTTTCCAGACATAAAGGTGGTCTTAGAATTATCATATGATTCACTGTTTGAGAGTTATTTCATTTTTTTTAAATCAACACACACATTAATATGAATAAAATGAATTATAATTTTTTTTTATATCAATGTCTAGGTTTTATGGGTCTTAGAATCCCGTGCTGACTTAGCGTCTAACTCTAAAAATATTTCATAAAATATTTCAATGTCCTAAATAAGGTTTGTACCCAAAATTTAATTTATTTTCCTTTTAATTTAATTTTAATTAATTTAAATCAATTTTTTAAAAGACACTTAATAGTTTCAACTCTCGGATATAAGAAGTTTTTGACACATGATTTTTAAACAGTTTGCCCAGCTAATGGAAAATATTAAATTTCATCACATTTTTATCTGGTTCAAAACACAAGACCTTACAATATGGCCCTTGAATAGGGATTTTTGTGGGTAATAACATTAAAATGTGTGTATTTAGATAGACTTGATTTTCACATAGTGCATAATAATAGGCCTTGACTCACACCTGGATTGGTACTCCTGTGGGATATGCTTTAGAAATTCTTAAACTCTTTACAAATATTCATTAATGATTTAAGTTATATTTTACAATGACTAAACTATGATAAACCTTTGGTTCCACAGATTAAATAATAAGGTGTCATGATGTATTCTTCTAAATAGTGATTTTTATTTATTTTTTGGTTCCTTGAAATGATATTGTTTCTGACACTATGATTTTTGGTTTCATTCAATGGATAGAACCCAAATGAATTATTCATATTTATTATGAAATGAAAAATTCAATAATTTTACTCCTAAGAATACACATGTTAATGGATATTGAATGAAAAATATCATTTCTATGCTATCACAACATTCTTTGAAAATGAATCATGATGGCCTTATAAATGATCAATGTAATGAATAACATTCTATTGAGTCCTTCGGGAGGAAACATCCACATGAAATTAGTGGAACCATTGATCTGCTAGTTGTTGGGAAATGGATTAGAACCACTGAAAAGTTATTTTCCATCCTCTAGTGTTTGTAACATGACAAAATAATTTTGGTTGATTTCTTTTTAGATACTGAAGTGGTCAAATGAGTAATATTAACAAGAATATGAGATAATAAATGAAATTAACTGCATGGATTCAGAATATTTTGAGATTTTTTTCTTCAAAAACTACATTCCCAATATTCTTCTTATGAAGTGGAGAAGGAGTTCATTAATATAAATATAAAGGATAAAGAATCTATTGGTAAATATGAGGTGAATTTTATAACATATGCATGTTACACTTCTATTATTATCGTCCAACTAAAAGGTATGGATGATTTATTATTTGGTTTCATAAAAAAATAACATCAGATTGAATTTTCCTTAAGAGATTTCAGTTTTTAGGAAGATATTGTTCGATATGATATCAAGGTGGAAATAGGGGTTACAGTTATGTATCAATCTCATCTTTTTGATAAGAAATGGATGATGGAGATTAATTAAAAATATAAAAACTACATAGAGTAGATGATGAGCATTCCACTTCACTCAATATGAGGCAATAAACAGTGATGATATTTTCTTATGGGAAATAGTTAATTTTTTATGTTTGGAAGATAAGTTAATCATGAAATTTATTATTGATGTAATGAGAATATGATATCTTACAATGATAATAGAGAGAGATCAACACAAAATTCACCACCCACACTCTAGTGTTTGAAATGCATAGAGTAAAATCATTTTACTACCATATTCCCAAATATGAAGGTTAATGATAAAAATCAATCTTAAGAACCTATAAAGATAATGTACAAAGGTAAATCTAATGGAATCACTGTTTTTTCAAGGGGCGCGATAATAATGTAGTGCATGGTACACTTACCATCCACTCTAGAACTTATAATGTCTTATTGGACTATGTATCAACAATTTATTTCATATATAATTTATTTTTTATGTTTATATAGGTTCCCCAAAAATTATTATATGTAAAATTAAAAGTGAAAACCCAAAATATTACAATAATCTCATATCATGTCTATGAATAATCTTATGATGGTTTGTGATGGAATGTGCTTCCTATAAATCTTCTCATTATTCTTCTGGTTGAATTTTATATTATCATGTTCATGTTTTGGATTTCTCAAAATACATCCCACATAAATTTTTGGGAAATAGAAATCATATTTTATATTCCAAACCACCTTATGATCATCAATCAATGTGATGATAACTAAAAACATCTGATGGTCATCAAATCTAATGTATCGGTCATAAATCCAATTTATAGGGATTCTTTATCTTATACAGTTACTGATATACTTAACATCAATGATAAACATATTTTGTGGGAATTTAATGATTTATTTCAAGAAGTATTTTCTATCCTTCCAGAAAATTGAGAAGATATGTTCTCAATAGAACTCATACGTAGTGCCACTCCAATTTCAAATAGTCCAAATCGAATGGCCCTGATTGAGTTTCATAAATTGAAGATGCAACTCAAGGAAAACCATTACTAGGTCCTCTTTCAGCCAAGTATGTCACCTTGGGGTAAACTATTTCTTTTTTTAAAAAATAATGATAGATACATGCCACTCTTGATTGAGTATCAGGAGTTGAACAGTATAATAATCAAGAACAAGTATCTTCCACTCAGTATTGATGAACTACTAGATCAATTGTGTGGAAATAAATACTTTTCCATGATTATCATTAATTATAGATAAAAATAATAGATTATATATTAGAAGGACATATTAAAGACAAATTCTATAAAATGTATCGACACTATGAATATATGGCGATGTAATTCAGTCATACTAGTTCCCACAAAATCATTTTGGATTAATGGAATTAATTCTTTAGATATTACATGGAAGAGTTTGGGGTAGTCTTTATAAATAATATTGTTAATAGAAAATAAGAGTATTCAGATAACATGAAAATTATAGTAAAGAACCTATGCAAGGATAAATCATATTAAGAATTTAAAAGGTGTGAAATATGGATATAGGAGGAATCATTTCTTGGACATATAATCACATGAGAGGTTATATTAGTAGATCCATAAAAGTTGTGGGCTATTGAAAGATGGTCAAGACTAACCATTGTTGCTGAGAACAATAGATTTCATGGTTTAGATGCATGTTATCATTGTTTTTGGAGAGTCACTCAAGACTATCTAATCATATGATCAAGTTATCTCTAAAGGGATACACGTGCCCTTAGATAGATTAATATTGGGAAAATTACATGGAATAAATGGGAGGATAATTTTTTCACATATACTTCCCCTACCTTAAAGTAGAGAGGGATTTAAAAATGATAGTAACACATCCAAGATGGAGTTGGGGTGTGTTATTATTTAGAATTACATTGTTATATCTTATGCCATACTGTAACTAAATAACCTTGAGATAAATTGTCTAACTAGTTATTTGGAGGTATCTATAGTAATTTTTAATTACAGATACTAATTCATTAGTAGTATATAGAAATGTGTGAATACTGAACATAAAAGTTAAAATTATATAATCACATAGATGTATTTGCATATAAAAAAATAAGATAACTTGAGTGGATTAAAGATTGTGAATTCTCAATAGATTGACACACTTGGAAAGAAAATATGGTGGATTATGCATTGACTCAAAAGGATCATGCTAGCTTATCTATGATTTGGGTTACAAAATATTCAATATTTATATATTTTCAGAGGACTGATCTTGAAGTCTTGATGTAAGGGATAAAATCATATCATTATCAATTGAATGATTAGCCATCAATCCAAGTGATGATTAAATAGGAAAAAAGGAAGATGTAGATCTATAAAAAAATTTAGAAATGTTTTGGATTTTAACCTTGATCATGAGGTTATAATAGGGATTAGAAACCATTTAGGTGTTCTGTCCATACCAGATTTGAATAAGGAATTTTTTGAGTAAAATCATAGTTATTAATTAGCAATTCATCCATGAATTATGAGGATGTATTCAGATTTGAAATTTTAATTTTTTATGGGATTTCATGATGATAGATAACTCATAGTTTATATCTCAGTGATTCATATGTTTTTATTTAAAGGCTGTGAGACAAAATTCTATGGTGATATTACATCTATCGACTATTCTAGAGTGAATATGTGAAATAAATACCTTGTATTTTTTCATTGGACTCCCCAAAACATATAATGTGTATACTTTTTGTATTAAATGACATAATAAATTCAATATAATTCATCAATATCATAGAATAGATCTCTATAGATTATAATTCTAGGATATAAATTAATGAATTTTTAAGGTTTCACAGATTACCGCATTCTATTAAACCATGTCAAGATTTGACATATACCTTAATGATCCGGTGAAATATTTTGGAAGATATTTATATAGAGCTTAGTTTCATCATTCCATATCATCCTCAGATAGATTTTTGGTCTGACAGAACCATTGATACCATAGAGAATATTTTGATATTTTTTTCTATGGATTTGAAAGGTTGTTACGATCAACTCCTTCCTATAGTTGATATTTCATACGACAATATCATACAAACAATAATTTAGATGGATCCTTATAAGGGCCTCTATGTATAGTAATTTATATTTACAATGTGCTATAATTATTTTGGAGAATGAAATCTAATGGGACCTGAGATATGTGACGAAATGGAAAAGAAGGAAAAATCTATTCAGCAACACATCAAAGAATATTAGACTCCATCGAAAAGTTATATTGAAATTTTTTTTGTGTGATATAGGTTTTTATGTTCATGAAAATTTTATTCTATGAATTTATCTAGGGATTATGGATATGTTATTCAGGAAAATATGGAAATGGAACCCAAGGCATATCTATCCAATTAGGATTGTTGGTCATATCGGGAGAATAGATTATCACTCAGTGCTTCCACCAAAACTCTCTCAAGACCAAGATTTTAACTATGTATCACTTATTAT
This sequence comes from Viscum album, assembly GCA_963277665.1. Lineage (NCBI taxonomy): Eukaryota > Viridiplantae > Streptophyta > Magnoliopsida > Santalales > Viscaceae > Viscum > Viscum album. Next base: position 1,003,835,098 of record OY728135.1, read on the forward strand.
AATTTTTATAATTGACCATTCACATGTACTAAACTTGGATTCCATACCACTAGATCAATAACATTCTTTTGATGAAGAAATGGTGGAGATTCTGGATCATATAGAGAATCTTTTACTCTATATGACCACTCGCAATGTAAATGTTTTTAGTGGAACCACTGATTTTTTGAATCTATGAGAGAATATAAGGAACATATTAGGTATAATTATCCTTATTTTTTATTGGATTCATGACTTTTATTGGATTTATTTATATTAAGAAGGGTAGAATGTAACACACCTAATTTTGGGGAATTGTTTTCAAATAAAATTAATTTCATTGAAAGATTAAGTTTAATGAAAAAATATTTTATAGTGATCTTTATAAAATATTATTTTATATAATGTTATATATAACACCATGTTAATCTTGTGCTACATGAAATACTTGTATAGAATGTGCAACATAGGACACTGTGTTTTAACAAAACCACTATATTTTAATTATAAAGTTAATCAAATGTGACTCTTATAACCTAGCCATTAAAGATAGAGATATGAATAATAATAAGTAATTTTTATTAATTAATTATAATGGTTTTATATCAATAAAAATATTTCTAAAAAAGTATATAATTTTATGTAAATCAATTATAGGTTTTAAAAATACAATTTTTTTCAAAATAAATGTTTTTTTATTTGTGAATGTTAGTAAAATTATTTTCTCACACTTTTAGAAAAATATTTTTACAAAATAAAAATAATTTTTGAAATCATCATGTCAAAATTATATTATTTTGAATTTTTTATTCTTCTAAAAACATCCATTTTTTGGTGAATCCTAGAAAATAGTAAATTTTAATTTTAAACAGCATTTTTGTTTAATTTATTTATAAAGTAAAATTATATTTTAATTTGGTTTTAATGTAAATTTATTTAAGATATAAAACAATTAATCAAATTTAGGTCACAAGAATCAATTTCATTTTGAATTTAGATATAAAAATATTATAAACATAATAATAATTTCTCTTTAAAAACACACATTCACATCATGTCTGCTGGAATAATATTAAATTAGGAATTATGAAATATGTGAATGTAAAGTGTATAATTTGATTCCAAATTTAAAATAATAATTATTTATGTTATATAATAATTTCAAATTAATTTTTGACTAAACTAAATTGTTAAAATAATAACAATTAATTATTGTGGTTATGGTAAAAATTGGTTTACCTGGGGTTAAACAAAAATGATATTGGATAAAAATATCATAAAAAATGTCCAAGAGAAATTTGAAGACGATATTTATACCTTATAAATTATATAATCTATAATAGTATATTATTGGAGCTGTGTGAGGTCAAAAAACATCGTTATAATCCTTTATTTCAAAAAAGTAAATGTTTACCACTCACCTCACTAAAAAATATCCACATCTTCTCCTCTTTTATTAACACCTTAAAACCATTTTTTTAATACTACTACATGATAATAAAACTTCCAAATATCCCTTATCTCATACTAGAAAACATATTTCATAAAAAATTCTATCCAAGGATGGATTTTGGTGAAAATATATGAATGGTACCCAAATAAGAGGTAATGTTCATCAACCACCGTTTTTTGATTTATTTAATCCTACATATCAAGAAAATATTATTATTAAATTATGATATTATATACTTACTATATTATATATACTGATATGTTTCAATATTAAATTTTTTACCTACAAATATCTCCACATTCATCAAATGAGTTACAAAATCATTGTTTTTTGTAAGGAAGACTACCGCCTCGTAAGCTGATGTCATTCATTTTTTTATTAAATCCTATCAATGTATAATGTAGTGATGTATTTTTTATTTATGAAAAATATGTTATTATTAAATTTCTATAATTATTATATCACATATATAATCAGTCTTTCAATTTTCTAGGAATATAATAACATTGCTTGTTTGTATAGCATACGACCACCTCACGAAATGATGTGAGTTATTCAAGTTTTACAAAGAAGTTAATAAGGATGGTTATAATGAAAATATGTGATTTATAAGTATCAAATAAATTTTTTATTTAATGATAGTATATAATTTTCCATTATTTTATTCAATTCGTTAATAAAATGTAAATAATTTTCAAGTGTATGTACAGCCTACCACCTTAATTAACTGAATATTTCATTTTCTATCATTAAATTTTATATATTACTATAAAAACTATAAAGTTGATATATATTATATTTATACCCATAAACTATTCAAAATATTTTGGAACCATTATTATTGTAAAAAGACCAAAAATAAAAAATCAAAACCTAAACAAAAAACAAAACAGTTATTACCCTAAATGCGACTTTAACATATAATGGTTAATAAACAGGTAATAAAAGGTTATATGTAAATAATATATTTTATTATATATAAATTTATGGTTATTTATTATTTTATAATCATCCTATATTTATTAAATGTGATTCTTGAACATGTACGGTGACACTCAAGACTTAAATTAAGCGATTTCAAATATCTCAATTATTTCATGGAGTCTTATAAAAATTCACCACTTGTTACTTTTATATACTGTATATAATCCCATTTTACATTTAATATCATTAATATCCTTATTTCAATAATATAAACAGTTCCATTTTATGTTACTCATTATTATGACTTTTGATTGAAAAGATACCCAAGCATTAATAGATTTTGGTATTGATCATTTTTCATTGAGACATATGTCATGTAATACACCTATATTGCTTAATGATGTTTATATAAAACCCATTTTACATGTAATACCATAAATTAATTTATACTCATGTTATTTTATGTTTGGTTTTATGTTATTCTATTTTGGATATTATAATTTAATGTTACCAAAGTGGTGATTATTTTATGTTATAATCTCATCATTTTTCGGGATTGTTTAAGAATAACATTATAAAGATAAAAAACTATGATCCATATTTCAAAAAACTATCTAAAATTATTATCCATTTTACATTAATCATATTTTCAAGTAATACTAAAATTTTACCAATCTTTTTAAATTAATATATTTGGGAAAATGTTCTTAATAAAATATGACATTATTTCCTTCTTTAGTCAGAAATCATTTTTCTTCCATAGATACGTTTATTTAAAAAAAATTAATAAATGTTTCATTATTTCCCTATTAATATTAAAACATATTTTTACCCATGAGTTAATTTTTACAAAAATTATTCAAATGGATTTTTCATTTATTTTTCCAATTACTACTAGTTTGTATTTTACTGAAATTGTGAAATAAATCCTTGTTTTGACATTAAAGAAATGAATGAAACATATCATCATAATAAACCGTGTTTCAATTGAATATTATTTTTATGTTTCTAGGTTATTTTCAATGAATAAGGTTTCTAAAATATATTATGTTTCTAGTATGTTTTTATCACAGAATGATATTTTTGTCATTAAATGCTTCAAATGGTCGATCAAAATCATTTTCCATCTAAGATGACATTAGTTGATGTATGTAGAGACCCAAAGCTTGAAGTACATGGACATTACATTACTTTTTCAGAATACTTAATACATAACAAAAACAGACACACAAGGACCGTAATAGTTTTGTGTCTTTGGAAACTCGGAACGTAATCTTCTAATCGTGGTGAAAGATCTTCAACATCTCCCATAAAGATCTTCCCCTTTTGGTTTTCTTACCTAAATCCTTTCTTTAAATACTGGGGAAAATAAAACATGTAAAGGTTGAACTCAAATGTTCCGTAAGGGTAATCATGGATAAAATAAAACAAATCATATACATTTGAACTTAAAAACATGAACATAATGTTTAAACATCAAAATATTGAGTAATGACATAAAACATGGCAGTACATAAGGTATAGATCATAACAGAACATCAATCATGATAAAATAGCTTGTAAATAAAATTTGAAATTGTGGAAAAACATTAAGCACATGATATGATTTACATAGTAGCCAAGGCATTGCTACCAAGACCATATTAGTGGACAATGTCCCTTTCTAAATCGAGTTCACTCCTCATTCAAGTCCTGTATTACTGAACCGGATTAACATACCATTCCAGCCATATATATCTCATGAGATATAAACATTTACCCAATTCATTTGAGGGATATATAGGTCCCACCCATATCATATTGAAATCATTCTTACTGGTGCCACAAAATAAACATAAATAATTCATCATAACCTAAGGAATAAAATGGGTTTCATAAACATCATCCCATCATAACATAATACATATAAAACAAATGGATATCATTTCATCATAAGAAAAATGAATACACATAAATCATAGAGATATTATACTTTAAACATACACATATGAAATAATGTCATCTTAGATGGAAAATGGTTTTGATAAAACTCTTGAAATGAATTATTGAGGAAAATATCTTTTCTTTTTTAAAATCATTTTTTTTCACAAAATCCCACACAATTTTAAATGAAAAGGATTTTGTTGGAAATAATCCTGAAATATTATAGAGTAATATTCTTTTAAATAATGTGTTATGAAACCTTAAAAATCCTTTCATGCCGTATAGGTTTAAAAAAACATTCTCCTCGTACTTTTGTTGGAAAAGTCAAAAAGGTCTTCGTATGGTAAACAAAAGAAAGATTCCTTCCATAACACTAAGTAAAAGTCAAAGAGGGGTAAATATGACATTAAAAATACATGTAAGAATATTAAACACTTAATGAAAAACCTTTTATGGGAATTGATGAAAAATATAACCCCAGTAAATACTTACGTATAAGAAATCTCAGATAAAAATGAGATTTGCAAAATTATCCCTTACCTTAAGTTTGATATGCTTCGTACGTATCTGAACCTCCTATGTAATGATTTAAATAATGTTATTTAATTATTAATGAATCATATTCATTGTTATGATGTCATAAATGGTTCACTTATGACTTTATATTACTCGCTCTTTTGTAAATTCCATGTTAAAGAAGCGTTTTGGGTAAAATCATTTTATTTATCGTACGTGATTGGACTTTTTGTTCTTGATATTATTACTTATATCATGATTTACATAATTAAATAATGTAAAACATGATTTATATATAATATATATTCAGCATATACATATATATATATATATGATAGATCAATAAATGGAATGAAATACACAGTTCATGGAGACGGTAGGCCGTATGTACGCATGAACGCTGTTTTCGTTTCCTTATTGAATTGAATGGAATTATGTAGATTACATGAATATATATATACATAAATACAGTATCGTTATTATGTCATATATTTCATTATTACTTATTATATATACTTTATAATCATTCATGAATGGTTAATCATTGAGAATGAATCTCATCGCGTCGTGGAGACGGTAGTCCGTACGTACGCACGAGCGATGATACCATTCCCATGATCATGGAATTGCATTGAAGTGTATGTATAATATTTCAGAATCAATATAACATTACAATAATCATATATAGTTATTTATTTACACCAATATACCCGTCCAAGTAAGTTGGTGGTCGAAAACAGATTACACCACGGCGTGGAGATGGTATTCCGTACCTACGAACGCGTGGTGATTTCGTTTTCCGTAGGATGGATAGAAGGTGAAATAGGGTTGTTTAATATTTATAATAACATATCATTATATAATTAATACTGATGTTATTACTTTAAAATGAAACAACTAAAGAAGAAAAATTTGAATAAGAAAGAAACTTGAGAGAATCAGAAGAAGAGATTACCTCTTCTTCGACGAACCAACTTTTAGCCTTCTCTTAAGGAAGTAGAGTTGGTCTTTTGAGAAGCCCAGAACCTCCATAATTTTTATAGGGAAGTGGAGAAGAGAAATGGGCAGTTTTTTGCTGAGCTTCAAGTATCAAAATGGTGTTAAGAGAAGAGGGAATGGGTGCCCTTTTTATAAGGGAGGGGAGGGGCACCTTAGAAAAACTTAAAATATTATTTTATAATAAAGTCATATTCGATTTTTAATAGCTCAAAATTGATTTATTTAGAATATTAGGTTGGGATGGGTCTAAATCCTCTCATCCAATAGATTTTAGACTGGTTAGGTTTATTATATTAACCTTATCTTTTAGTTTTAACTCTTAGTTAATTAGATTGACATTTACCATGTCACTTTGTATTTTTATATTATATAGTTAATAAACATACCATATTCATCCAAGAGACCCCCAAGTTGTCCATTAATGATACATCTATCAGGATATATGTATTTTTTCCGAACCTTATATTTTTAGGAATATAATAACAATTAATAATATAATGTTTGTTTTAATAACTATTTTATGTCAATTTTGACACTATTTGGTAATGGATTTTTGTGAAGATCATAACAGTATTATTAGTTAGAAACAATGTTAATTAATTCAATACTAACGTGTCATATAAACCTATAAAATTAGTTTAATTCCTAAAAAGTATCAAATTACATTTATTTGGATATTTATAACATCAATTATTTTAATATTTCATTATTTATGTAATTACTACATCACCATTGTGTCATTAATAACTTAAATTATTTAACGTATAAAAATTATAAATAAAATACAATTAGATATTAAATACTTTTACCTTTCTAATGAAAATTTATAGTCGAATTTATCCTATGTATAACCCTATATTAAATATGATTTAGTTATTAAACTTTGATTTTAACTATTTTAACCCTTCTTTAAATAAATTAATAATAAATATCCTAATCTAATCCAAGTGGACCTAAATGGTCATATTTTATTCCAAAGCTTGTTTTTGGTCGAATTATACTTATACAATAGAGTTATGACAAGTGTTAGGGTAATAATAATATCATTTTTACCCTTAATTACCCAATTTACTTTTAGCCGTGGTAAATAAAAGTAAAAAGTTACTATTCACAAAAAATTATTTTCATCTCATTGAACCACATTTTAGTCTTAGATATTAACCGTGTCTCTCAAATTTTCAAAATTCCACTCAAAGAAGAGGTAAAATTATGTTTTATGTAAATTTTCAAACACTCTTAGGAGATGGGTAAAGGACGGTGAAAAGTTCAATAAAATTTTTATATATCTAAAATTATTATAAAATGACTCCAATGAATTAAATTGATATTATATAAGTATTATGTATCAATTTTTACCTAAAATTATTTTAAATAAAATAAATAATTATAAAAAGTCTGTTTTTTAAAAAGTAATCCAATGTTTTCACTGTTCATCAAAAATTGAAAGTTTTCAGAAAAATACAAAAATTCACCCTAGGCTAATTTCGATATTCCAAATCCAAAAATGAAGTTCTTTTTGAAAAATAAATTTTATAAAATTCCAAAAAGTGGTTATTACTATTCATGATGAGTAGTTTATATAATATTTTAATAGCATATCTTTGTATAGTAAAACATGGTATTGCGTACAACAAGCGCTATCGTGAAAGGTCACAATTGTGTGTAAAGCAAGCCAAGTCAGGGTTGCGTGTAGTGAAAGATCTGTTTGGTGTTGCGTATAACAAAATAAAAACTTATTTCATTTATAAATTAAAAAAAATCTATAATTAATTTTGTGTAGAATAATTTCCACAAAACAAACTTGAAATTGTGTGTAACACGAGCCAAGAATATTGTTGCGTATACTGCAAGCTAATACAGTGTTTCATATAGTACAATCTAAACTTGGTGTAGTGTATAATAGAAGACATCAATGAAATTAAAAGAATATTATTCATAAAATCTCGGGGTGTTACATTCTACCCCCCTTAAAATGAATTTCGCCCTCGAAATTCGTCGGGGATATAAAAGGTTTACTATTTGAAAGTTTCTTTAATAGAAACCCACATTGTAAAAAAGGAATACCAAAACATGACTTTAAAAACTAAAGTATGAAACGTAACGGTTACCCAAATTAACTAATCACTGGGTTTCCACATAGTAGAACATAGGTGAAAATATGGATATGGAAGAGAAATATAACCATAAACATCTAATGAAGAGTGGTAGAGGACATGGCTATGAAAAAGACAACAATAACAAAGCCATAAATTTGTGATGATATAAGGTACCATCTGATTTATCAGATATGAGAGCACTGGGACAACATTTTTTCTATTCAAGATCATTTCCCTAAAGTTGAAGAATTGTTGAATTAAAATAAATACTTACATGATTTTGGTACAATCTCATCGTTTCTCGTGCCTCGAACAATTTCCACTTCATCTCTTAAATAAATGAAGTTGAATTTTTTTTCTGTGAAGTGTTAGTAGATTATGCGATAGAATGATTTGTCATTCCATCTATTTCTATGACAAAAAGTTTAGCACAATTTATTAAATATACAGAAGTCCATCTATACTGAGATTAATCATATGTGGTTGCTAAAATAAATTTATACTTCAGCTATCATAACGCTTAATAAAATAAAATTAGTTTCTAGTAACCAGGGACTTCTTATAGGCTAGTGGTAGCTGATAAAGGCCTGTCGCACTTTGGTTGTGGGTTCGATTCCGCATCCTTGTCCGACGCGACGAGTTGTCGACCATCCTGCAGGTTCTCCTTTTTCTAAAACTACATTATTTTAACATTACATTAATAATATCAAAAAATTTATAGCCTTAATCAATACTAACTTATGTCCAACATAATCCATTCCAATCTTTAGGCTTATCAAAAATACTTCTGTCCAATCTCATAATATAGTGAAAACGATTACCAGAGAGTTCATATAACAAGCCTGTTAATACCATCGTTGATCCGCATATATCATAATATATATCTTGTTGGTCACATTCCAAACATTTGAAGGCCTTAATCATGTATTCTCTTTAAAAATGAATACCCATTGAACCATAGTGAAAACATGAGTGCTGTCAAAATTTAACTCCTCCCACATACCAAAATCCCAAAATTCTATATACTCAAACCATGATATCACTTAGCCCTTATATCAATCATGAGTTCATGAATACTATCAAACTATTTATTTTCTCCTTATCCCTTCATTATGTGCATATCATCTACTTTCCAAAATATTTGAATAACCGTTCATGGTTACTGGTACCATTCAACATATACTTTCAAATACTTTAGGAAAAACAATAGTGTAAAAATCCATAGATGTATCTTTTTTCCATAGTACCATTAAATTACCTATACAACATAACTCTTGATAAACATACAATCATTCCACTGCCTTCTTAAACCATTGATCGAGCTTCAACACTTCTTTCATCTCATATATCATTTGTAGTCTCCTCATCATCATCCACTTAAATACTACACATATGACCATGCTGATTCTATTCATGATATTTTTCCTTAGGGAATTGGTTTGCATAATTCCCATACATTCTACATTTAAAACATATAATCATTTTTGATGTCGTGGAAATACCATTATCCGTATCCATGCTGTTAACTGAAACTTTTCTTTTGCACTTACTGGATTTGTGTCCTTCTTTTCCACACCCAAATCATCTTCCAATTCCTTTGAAACATTCTCCTTGATGCCTCTTCCCACATGATTTACATGACATAAATTGAACTTTCCTTCCTCTATGATCATCATGAAACTCCATCATTCTCTTATTAGATGAGTTGGGAAACATACCAAAGATGATATTATTGATCATATTATGAGATTGCTGATTAGGCATAATAACAATATGTGGTCCTCAAGATCCAATTTCATTTGGTTGCTCATGAACAATATCATTCCATTGTCCATCATATCGTCAATTATCATGAATCTTCCCGTTCCCAGCCATTTTTTAAAACTCAAAAAGAATAGTGTGAGAGGCCAAAATCATAATCAAGGGGGATTAACTTCAATATCTAACATCTTAGGTTAAATTATAAGATTTTTATAGTAATTCTATGACTATAAACTATACTTATACATAACCTTAGGGACATCCCTAGACATACCATATAAATAACTATAGGGATCTCACTAAAGTTTTTGCATCCTAGTTTCTAAAGGTTAACTAAACCTTTCATTTGATACCATCTGTAGAGACCCTAAGCTTGACATACGTGGACATTACATTACTTTTGCGGAATAATTAATACATAAAATAAACAAACACACAAGGACCGAAATAGTTTACTGTCTTTGGAAACTCGGAACGTAATCTTCTAATCATGGGGAAAGATCTTCAACATCTCCCACAAAGATCTTCCCCTTTTGGTTTTCTTACCTAAAACCTTTCTTTAAATCATGGGGAAAAGAAAACATATAAATGGTTAGTTCAAATTCTTAGTAAGGGTAAGCATGGATAAAATAAAACAAATCATATATATTTGAACATAAAAACATGAACATAATGTTTAAACATCAAAATCTTGAGTAATGACATAAAACATGGCAGTACATAAGGCATAGATCATAATAGAACATCAATCATGATAAAATATCATGTCAATAAAAATTTTAATTGTGGAAAAACATTAAGCACATGATATGATTTCCATAGTAGCCAAGGCATTGCTACCAAGACCATCTTAGTAGACAAAGTCCCTTTCTGAATCGAGTTCACACCACATTCCAGTCATGTATTACTAAACCATTTTAACTTGTCATTCCAGCCATGTCTATATCATGAGATATAAATCATTACCCGGTGACTTTTATGGAGATATAGGTCCCACCCCTCTCATATTGAAATCATTCTTAATTGTGCCACAAAATAAACATAAATCACTCATCATAACCCAAAGAATAAAATGGGTTTCATTAACATCATCCCATCATAACATAATCCATATAAAACAAATGGTATCATTTCATCATAAGAAAAATGAAACCATGTAAATCATAGAGACTTTATAATTTAAACATACACATATAATATAATGTCATCTTAGATGGAAAATGGTTTTGATAAAACACTTGAAATGAATTCTTGAGGTAAATATCCTTTCTTTTTCAAAATCATTTTCTTTTCACAAAATGCCACAAAATTTTAAAAGAAAAGGATTTTTCTGGAAATAGTCATGAAATATTTTAGAGTAAGCTTCTTTAAAATAATGAGTTATTAAACCATAAAAATCCTTTCATGCTATATAGGATTAAAAAAACATCCTCCTCGTACTTTTGTCGGAAAAGTCAAAAAGTTCCCTGTATGGTAAACAAAAGAAAGATTCCTTCCATAAAACCAAGTAAAAGTAGAATAGGGGTAAATATGATATTAAACATACATGTAAAAATATTAAACACTTTATGAAAAACCTTTTATGGGCATGGATGAAAAATATAACTCCAGTAAATACTTACGTATAAGCAATCTCAGATAAAAATGAGATTTGAAAAATTATCCTTTACCTTAGGTCTGATATTCTTCATACATATCTGAACCTCCTGTATAATGATTTAAATAATTTCATTGAATTATTAAAGAATCATATTCACTATTATGATGTCATAAATAATTCACTTATGACTTTATAGTACCCGTTCTTTTGTTAATTCCATGTTAAAGCATCATTTTGGGTAAAATCATTTTATTTATCGTACGTGTTCGGACTTGTTGTTCTTGATATTTTTACTTATATCCTGATTTACATAATTACAGAATGTAAAAAATGATTTATATATAATATATATTCAGCATATACATATATATATTATATAGATTGATAAATGGAATGAAATACACTGTTCATGGAGACGGTAGGCCGTACGTACACAAGAACGCTGTTTTCGTTTCCTTATTGAATTGAATGGAATTAAGTAGATGAAATACATATATATATATATATATACATAAATAAAATATCATTATTACATCATATATTTCATAATTACTTATTATATATACTTTATAATAATTCATGAATGGTTAATCATTGAGAATGAATCTCATCGCGTCGTGGAGACAGTAGTCCGTACGTACGCACGAGCAATGATACCATTCCCATGATCGTGGAATTGTATTGAAGTGTATTTATAATATTTCAGAATAAATATCAAATTAAAATAATCATATATATTTATTTATTTACACCATTATACCCATCCAAGTAAGGTGGTAGTCGAAAACAGATTACACCACGGCGTGGAGACGGTATTCTGTACGTACGCATGTGTGCTGATTTCATTTTCCGTAGGATGGATAGAAGGTGAAATAGGGTTGTTTCATATTTATAATAACATATCTGTATATAATTAATACTGGTTTTGTTACTTTATAATGATACAAGTAAAGAATAAGAAGTTGAAGAAGAAAGAAACATGAGAGAATCAGATGAAGTGATTACCTCTTCTTCGACGCACCTCCATTAAGCCTTCTCTTAAGGAAGTAGAGTTGGTCTTTTGATAAGACCAGAACCTCCAGAATGTTTCTAGGGTATTGGAGAAGAGAAATGGGTTGGGGTTGGCCGAGATTCAAGGATCAAAAGGGTGTAAAGAGAAGAGGTAAGGGGTGCCCTTTTTATAAGGGAGGAGAGCGGAACCTTAGGAAAACATAAAATATTATTTTATAATAAAGTCATATTCAGTTTTTAATAGCTTCAAATTAAATTATTTCGAAACTAAGGTGTGTATGGGTCGAAATAATCTCATAATATATATTTTAGACAGGTTTGGGTAATTATATTAACCTTATCTTTTAGTTTCAACTCTTAGTTAATTAGATTGACATTTACCATGTCACTTTGTATTTTTATATTATATAGTTAATAAACATGACATATACATCCAAGAAACCCCCAAGTTTTCCATTAATGATACACCTATCATGATATAAGTATATTTGAAGATCCTAAGATTTTTAGGAATATAATAACAATTAATAATATAATATGTTTTTAAAAAACTATTTTATGTCAATTTTGACACTATTTGGTAATGGATTTTTGAGAAAATCATAACACCATGATTAGTTCTAAGAATGTTAATTAATTCAATAATAACATGTCATATTAACCTATAAAATTATTTAAATTCATAAAATGTCTCAAATTACATTTATTTGGTTATTTATAACATCAATTATTTTAATATTTCATTATTTAGGTAAGTACTCCATCACCATTGTGTCTTTAATAACATAAATTATTTAATGTATAAAAATAAAAAATAAAATACAATTAAGTAGGAAATATTTTTATCTTTCTAATTAATATTTATAGTCGAATTTATCTTCTTTATAACCCTATATTAAAAATTATTTATTTATTGAACTTTGATTTTAACTATTTTAACCCTTCTTTAAATAAATTAATAATAAATGTCCTAATCTTGTCCAAGTGGACCTAAATAGTCATATTTTATTCATAAGGTTGTTTATATTCAAATAATACTTATCCAATAGAATTAGGAAATGTGTTAAGGTAATAATAATATCATTTTTACCCTTAATTACCCTATTTACTTTAACCGTGGTAAATAAAAGTAAAAAGTTACTATTCACCAAAAATTATTTTCATCTCATTAAACCACATTTTAGTCCTTGATATTAGCCGTGTCTCTCGGATTTTCAAAATTCCACTCACAGAAGCAGTAGAATTATATTTTATGAAAATTTTCAAACTCTCATAGGAGGTGGGTAAAAGACTGTGAAAAGTTCAATAAATTTTTTAAATATCTAAAATTATAATAAAATGACTCCAACGAATTACATTGATCTTATATAGGTATTATGTATCAATTTTTACCTAAAATAAATTTAAATAAAATAAATAATTATAAAAATTCGGTTTTTAAATAGTAACCCAGTGTTTTCACTATTCATCAAAAATTAATAGTTTTCAGAAAAATACCAAAAATTCATCCTAGGATAATTTCGATATTCCGAATCCAAAAATGAAGCCCTTTTTGAAAAATAAAATTTATAAATTTCCAAAAAGTGGGTCTTACTATTCATGATGGCTAGTTTATATAATATTTTAATAACATATCTTTGTTTAGTGAAACTTGGTATTGCGTAAAACACACACTATCATGAAAGGTAGCGATTGCGTGTAAAGCAAGCCAAGTCAGGGCTGCGTGTAGTGAAATATCTATTTGGTTTTGCGTATAACATAATCAAAACGTGTTTCATTTATACATTAAACAAAATCTATACTTAATTTTGCATAGAATAATTTCCACAAAATGAACTTGAAATTATGTGTAACACAAGCCAAGAATAGTGTTGCGTATACTACAAGCTAATACGGTGTTGCATATAGTATAAGCTAAACTTGGTGTAGTGTATAATAGAAGACATCAATGAAAATAAAAGAATATTTTTTTATAAAATCTCGTGGTGTTACAATGTAACCTCTATCTTTATAGAGATATGTCCCAAGGATAAAATTCTTATCATTTAATTGAATGGTTTATATTTTTTTATGTAATTATTTTTATGAATCCCTTTTCTCTTCATAGTATAATACCATGATAATATTATTATGAAACCCCATATTTACCTTTAGGTTATTCTATGATGAAAAAATGAAAAGATTAAATTATTATAAAACAGTTATATTTTATTCAGGTTTTGATATGTTTAAATTTTTATAAAATCCATTCCATTTTATTATTTATGATATTATTAATGTTTTATGATCTTGTGACCCACATAAATAATATTTTTATTATGAGACAAGTGAGACCAATATCTCCTAATAATGCATTGGCTAATGATTTATATCTCATGAGCTATATAGGATGAAATGAAGAGTAAACTCAGCTCAAAAAAGAGATTTGATGAATTTTATTGTCTTGGGAGTGGAAATTGACTACTATTATGTTTTAGGGAGTGAACCCATTTGACTATGAAAACCGAGGATGTGATACTTGAAGACTATGGATATGATTTTCTATTCTTATGGGTATTCCAAAAATCTATTACTTATGCCAATATTATGCTCTCATGGATCATGGTCATGATAATATTATGATTCATGTCTTATAAATTACCATTATTTATTCCATTAATCAATATTATGATATTAGATATGAAGGGTTTGGTTTTAAAAAATTACATTCATGTTTTCATACTTATATATTCATGTTATGCCTACTTATCTCCCGTGTGGACCCTTATTATGAATTTTATCATTATCATTTACTATGTTTTATTTCCACAAGATATGAAGAAATTAATTACATATAATATGTTTATTAAGGGGGATTGTTATGAGGAATATAGCGGGATATTATTTAGTTTACCTGTGGACCAGTTGTTTTTGTTTTTATGTTTCTAAATACATTAAAATATTTCAATCCTAAGGAGTGTGTTTGAGTAATGAAATGAATATTCATAAAAATGATATAATATAAATATATATGTTAAGAATATTTTCTCATAAAAATTGAATAATATTATCTCATTATTATTATAGTAACACTGTATGTAATCTATATCTATTTATAATGTATTAATTACTTTTTTTTCTATCCTCTTTTCTCATTTATACAAGTTTTCATGTTTTATTCCAAATCATATCACTAATAAAAACCCATTTGGTGGGAAATTACATATTCATTATTCCAAGTCTTGTGAAGACCAGTCAATGTTTTCCCCATACAGTCTTTATTAAAAAGTAAAATATTTTTATTTAAAACATTTATGTTTAAATTTTTCTTTAAAAAACATAATCTCCTTACCTTCACTAAGGGTTTTCAACAATTCCATTTTTCTTTATTTAATAGGTTCATTTATATACTTACTTATACTCACCATTCTTGTGAATTTTCTTTATTTGAAATCGTTATATATGAAATACTATTCATTAATGAATAATGAGAATCATAAATTTACTATTCACTTATCTATATGGGAATCTTTAGGATACGACTTTTGGATATTTTTTGAGATAAGAGTGAATGTGACTTTTAATTCTCAAGTGTTTTCTCAGTATTATTCATTATATTTGATATCGATTCCATATGAGATAAAAATAATGTATATATTATGTTTTGATAGATGGTATTGGAATTATACATCACCCTAATGCTTTAGTTTATATTTTTGTCTCATGACATTCCATGTGTGGTGAATAAGAATTTATCCTTGTGTACAATGTTACGTTATTTTAATAGTGAGATGTGACATGAACTTATGATGTAATTTTTATTGTATTTAAATCAAATTAGGATCCATGATCTAATGATATTATTTACATTATTCACTTATCTTATTCATTTTATTCTGCTCCTTACGATATCATGATATGTCTCTTACCTCATTTAACTTACTTAAAGAGTATAATTTTTTATTATTATTTCATTTCTAGACACTATAGATCACCCCTTTTCCTTTTTATTTTTCCCATTGGTTCTCAATTTTTTAATAGATGATTAATGGGCCTTAGATGAACATTTTGAAGATCTGAATGTTATTGTAGATTAATTTTATGTTGTTATATTATGTTCATAATCTACTAAAGGTAGTATACCTCTTGATTTATAGGATGTATTTTATGAAACATTATATGAAAAACATGAAATAAATTTCTACGGGACTCAGGATTCTATAGTTTTAATAAATCATTTTCTAGTTATTTTTAGGATTTTGATAAGAATATATTACTAAACACCCTATGGATATGTATCAGGAATACATCCTGAAATTTTCATAAGGTATAAATATTGTTGTTTCCTAACATTAAAATAGAATTATGAAAAAAAAATAAACTGGATATAGGATTGATAATGGATATATATTGAGGTGATAACCACAAATATGGATGGGTTGGTATTAACACATTCCTTTACATGGGTATAAAAATTAGGTTTAACTGTATAGTTGGTATGACTATCTTAGATGATATTATTTGTTTTCATCATAAAATTTTATTAATTGTTCTGAAGTATTTACATATGAATGTATAATTTTGTTATTATATAAACTGATAATTTGATATATATAATATTTGGTTTAGGGAACCAAATAAAAAAATTACCAAGGGAAACTTAGATAGAAAACTATAAATTTATATCAATCATTTTGACATTTATTTATGTTGATATTTTTTAATGGGATGAAAATATTTAAATGATCGATTAATTTAACATAAAATAAACCTCAATTGGTTATTGTTCTTGGTAGATTCATCAATTTTACAAATATAAAATAGTTAATATAAAATAATAAAATATTTCTGTTTTTATGATTTCACATTATACTTAAAAGGCATGATAATTTTCAGTTTATGATATTGAAATTTTTTATGGTTATTTAATTAGGATTTGGCCTAAGAATTTGAAAATTATATATTGGTGTATGTGTGACCATAAATATAATGAATAAAATATCACCATTATAATTGATAAATAAATTAGGATCATAATTAACAATTCATTCAGAACTAAACTAGATCATGATAATTATTATAAAATAACAGTGTAGTCATGTATTTGTTATGTTTTATTTATTATATATTGTTTGTTTCCTTTTTATATGATTAATAATATTATTATTTTAATCAATAATATTATGTTATTTTATTTATGGATATAAATAAGTGGAACCAAGGAAATAACTGATACATTAGAAAATGTGATGGATTCCATAACATCTTCTATAATATGGTGGGAGTGAGAGTAGAGAACATAATAGTAGTACATTATTAAAGGAAAAAAATTATTAATATTTTCTAGATTATTGTTGAACCCCACTACTCATATCATAGAATGAATTTTAGTTAATTATTATATATGAAAAATTCCTCCTATTTTTTTGGATTTTTTATTATTGTTATCTTGTAAAAGATGATTAATTCTAATATGCATATATTCTATTTCCTTCAATTGACAAGGGAAAAGAATGTAATAAATCTATTTTATCAAATTTTAGGTGAATTCAGTATAAGGTTCACATTGATCAAGAATAAAAAAATAAGTAAAGAAATATAAATAATATATTTTATATGATTTAAAATTTATTTTTAATAAATATTTTTATTGAACCTAGAATCTTATAATATATAGGCAGTTCCATGGAATCATGGAAATAAGGAGTAAGAATCAATCAAATCATAAGAGGAAAAATAACAAGTCTTTTAACATAAACCTCTATTATTTATTTCAACTCCATATGTAAGGAAACCATTCATCTTTAGTAGATTAAGATTGAGTCCTCATGAGCATTGAAAATTTGAGGCATTAACATCTATGAGTAAAAAATTTTATTTACCCTAAATATTTAGATTTTTATTACATATTCAATGTTTTCATGAAGCGTGGAAAAGAGAGCTTAATTTTAGAGATTAAATTTATAAATCTCTTAGACTGATTAAAATATACCTTCCCACATTTCATAAATGTTGGGTGATGCATCATAATAGTGTCTTCATGGGAACTAAGAGTTGTTTTATCTATGGAAAAGAGGGCCATGATGATAATAAATGTCGAAGGGGAATGAAAAATTCCATTAAATGGAATAGAGAAGAGAACGACCTGAACAATCATAAATATATGATCCAATATCTTAACTTTCAATATATGAAACATTATATAGTTAAATTACCCATGTTGAGTGTTGTTGAAGATAACCATATAAAATGATATCCATGGATATGATTGAAATAATGATTTGATTGTATTACCACTACTTTTGGGGTTGATTATAATGATGTGGTGACATATGTAGTTTATAATCATTTATGTATAGAAACTGTCTTAATAGATTAAGTCTCTATGCATAAATTCATATAATGATTTCTTAATATAACTATTAAAACGCCAAATTAAGATATACAGCTATAATGTTTTCTGAAAATATCAATTTTTTCATTCATTTCATCTGAATTATATAACCCATAAATCTAAATTTTTTCTTAGGCGAGTCTCCTATAAATAGTTTATATACTCCCTTGAATGGAATTTTATGTTATATTAGGCATTGACTTATTGTTTTGTATAGATCCAATATAAACTTATATGATAATTGAATCACATTAAATTTCATAAATACTTCTCTAATTATATAGTATAGTAATGTGGAGGATAAATAACCTTTCAAAACCTCTTGTTAATCCTAGATATTTTTTCATTGTGAGTAATCATAACATTCTCAGATGATTGAGGATACATATAATAACATCCACAATGGAATTTTCATTCAAAATGGAATTTTTTTATTTATTATAAAATAGTTGTGTACTCTTCCACATTACCAATAGGGGTACTTCTCAATTTAACTAATACCATTTTTTAAGCAAATTCATGAGTCTTATATAAATGACCTCATTAAATTGGATTAACTAACAAATACACTATAATAGAATCTGTACTATGGTTTCATCTACCCAATTTCTTCACCATGGGGTTAGTCAGCCCTTTTTGTTTAGAAAAATTATTTTAAAATACAACTCCCAAATGATTATGATAATAAAAAAATCACCATAAAGAAAAAGTATCCCATTATACAAATTTATTTTTTTGGATTTCTATGATGGGCCTATGAATAGTTTAATTGGGGTCATCAGTTATGATATAATCAATTGATATTAGAGAATGTGTATATTCAAAATATTTATTTCTATAGTATCCAAACACTTGTAAATTCATAGTAATTCCCATTTTGACTCATAATGATCATTTAATTTTCATGGACATTAAGATTTTGGTATTTATAGATTAATTTTTAATAAATTGTGTTCTCATCATTGATGATATTCTTATATAATCCAAAATAAATGAATAAAATGTTTAATATTTGTCAGAAAGAATAGGATAGGTAATTTTATATAAATACTATTAAAAATTTCTATTTTCGATAGAGAAGGTAACATTATTAGGTCATGTTATAACATATAAAGGGATATAAATGAATCCTTCCAGAAAAAAAGTAATTAAATAAAAATACATAAAATATTTTAAATAGAGATTCAAAATATCCCTAGATTATCTAGATACAATCGAGGATTTTTTATAAATTTCTCTATTTTTTTAACATGGTAACCATGCTAACTAGAAATGGAGTAATTCTTATATGGATATATTAATGTAAATTGGGAATTAATATGATAATGAAAAGGCTTATGACTATAAATATTCTAACACTACCCTCAAATAATGAATCATATGTTATCTATGGTGATGATTCTATGATGTTAATGGATTTTGTACTCAATCAATAAGATAAAGGGATAAAATTTTCCTAAAAATAATTCATTTTCCATGAGTAGAAGTTTCTGAAATAAAATCGTGAAATGATTGTATTATTATTCAACATTAGAATTTGGAGGCATTATATATATAGGTAGAAGTGTGACATATATACAGATCGTAAAAGGTTATAATATGTATTCACACAAAATAATCCCAACATACTCCAACAAAGATGGTATTATTTAATCAAGGATTTTGATTTCTCAATACATTACCATCCATAGAAGGAAAATATAGTGGAAAATATTATAAGTTTAAATAATAATGTAACATTTCCTATGATTTGTACATATAGGGATATAGATTTCTATACATAAAATATACAGGCAAATCACCATATAGGATGGAATTTTACCGTACCTCACTACAATTTTTACTCAACCATCCATTCTGCAGAGGATTTCTGATTCTAATTGAGTTGTTTTATAGATAATGAAATTATTTAATGTTTTATGAATTTAGAAATCATTTATGTAGAAGGATTTAGGAAATTTTTTGAAAATCCATTAGTCCCATTAAGTCCTGAGATATAGATTGAGATATTGGGTGATGCATATAGTTCATAATTATCAGTCCCCCAAGGGAGAATAATGACATATAAAGATATTATATATATATATATATTATTGGGATATTATGAAAATGGATATGGTTGATTATACATCTATCTTAATTATATTTCAACATCTGAGTTTATAAAGTGAAATTTCAAAGGGGTTGATGAAATTGTTTCCTATAACATCATGGTAATTAGAGAATATCACAAGTAATTTTTCATGTGTCATCAAAATAAATTTGTTGGTAATAATTTTATTTTTTTCATTTTAAATTATTATAAATTATACTAACTTAATTTATATAACACCCTATTTGTATCCACATGGTATTCCCAATATTTATTTTTTGGGTTCATCTTATTATTTTTGGCGAATGAAGGGTTTATTGGGAATATAGATCCATTCAAAGGTAAAATCACCTATGGTTTTTGTATTTATTATTATTTATTAATAGTGTTTGGGTATAAATGTTTCATAGGCCTTAAAGGATTATCCCTATGTACATGGAATGTTGATGGTAGTTTTCTGATATTTTGAAAATTTGGCATGTTTGTTATCAGGTGACTGACTACACGCCTTGTAATGGGATTACATTTCATATTATTATAAACCAGAATATGTCATCAATATGGTTCAGTGCATGATATGATTAAAAATCTGAAATGAGTTTGCATAATGTAATGGATGAAATTAGGGTTTTATAAAAAAGTTACATGTTTTTCTGCATTTTCAAGATTTTTGGAATTCACGTTGTTTAATAGGATTACACAATGTGTAATTCAAATGAGTCATTGTTTTAGGGTTCCTATTGAGTGATTATAATTTCATTCAATGGTGTGTCCTCCCTCTATCAATTAATATATCTCCCAGAATATTTTGAAGATCTCTTCACCTTTTGGATCTCTCTTTAAGTGATCGATCATCAGGGTTGTGGGGTTTGGTTGTGCATGTAAGGATTCTTTATATTTACTCATTAATTTGGTCATGGAAACTATATTGGTTGTGATTATGGTTTGGATTTTTTATCAGACATTTTTATATCAATCCACTATATTTTCTTTATGTTCCATGACTTTCGATGGATAATCTCTTAGTTTCCAATTACTATTGTCAATGGTGGCTAGGTTTATAATGTTTTGAGGTAAGTGCTTCCATACAATTTGTTAATTCTAAAAATATAATATTGTATATAGTAAATTATTTAGGTTTGTCAATTTAATGGAATTGATTTTTGGTTTGAATATATTTCATGGAAATCTATATTTTTTGAATGGGTTTTTCTTTAAAAACCTGTCTGTTTTTATTCAGAAAGGGGGTTTTAAAACCCCCAAAGTAGTTTTTATTTTCCTCAATTTTTTAATAAATATTTATCAAAATTTTAAATTTCTTTTAAAAATATTGTCTCTTTTGGAAGCTTAGTTTCATCATGAAATAGATATAGGCAACCATAGTGTGTATGGAACCAAGGGTAGTTCTTTTATTGATATCGATAGACTATGACAGGACATGATATCAGTTTGATCCATAATTTGACCTTATTTTGGACTTTTTTATTTATAGATAATATTGTCTAATGGGATAGAGCCTAAATTTATATTTTCTTCTTAATTTAGGAATTCTTATCATATGATGGTTTTTATCATGGATTGTTACTCACATGTTTTCATATGATTTTTTTTCACATATCTTCACATCATAGGTTATTCCAAATATATGTGTTTAACTAATTACATATATATATTTATGGATTGGAATCCTTGTTTTATAATTTATATGGGTAAAATTATTTCCTTTGAAAATATTAAGGTATATAATGAAAAACCAAAAAGAAAATTATATTCAAAATGGTTTGGAATTAATGAAAATGGTTTGAAAAACTATTTTTCATTAGTAGCTAATCAATTTCATTATTAATATTTGAACTTGTATAGAGTCAATAGTGCTATAATTCTAGGGTTTGTGACCAGAACAACTTTTTTTCCTTTGGGTAGTTATAGATTTTTTATAGTAGGATAGAGGTTAATTGAATGGAATGTTGTTGTATGTTAGATTCTCTTTTATCATTTCCTTCATAGTAGGGTGGTTTGAGGTGAATATTTTTCAAACGAATATTTTTCATAAATTAAATTTTATCTTATTTTGGAATAGATTGTATGTTTTTTGGTGTATAACTTTTATACTATGATTTAATTAGGTTTTGTGTAATACTTTTGTTAAATTCAATACTTTTTTCTATTATTATTTTTTTGACCTACCTTTGTGATGGTCGGATAAAGTGTATGGTTTGGTTGAACCGAGTTGGTCTATTATAATTTATTCTCTAAGGGAAAGATCAATGTAAAATGTGTTATTATATCCTGAGTTTTTTATATGTCTTGGAAATATAGGATTGTAGACTATTAGAATATAGATAGTATGTATGTAAATGGTTCCACTCAATATCTCTACTATAAATGAACTCGAGATACCATTGACATTAAGGTACTTTTACTGGTTTTTTTGAATTGCAATTTTGGGTCATTTGAATGATATTTATGGGATTTTTATTTAAATTGACTTATTAATTTTTACATAATGAAATTCACATTTATAATAGAATAGTGTATGAAATTATTTTTGTATTAAATCATTGTCTTTAATTCATAATGTGGACTTAAGATTTTGTATTGTACTAATGATTTAATTTTTTATTTAATTGTTTATCCAAAAATGACTCCATGAATAGATCATATAAATATGAGAGAAGGATCTATCAGGTCGAGTTCGTAAAATAATACTCTAGAGTATACTTATTTGGTTGAAGTAGAGGCATATAATACTTTGACACTGGGTCAAGTGGGTATTGGGAACCTAGGACATGTTATGGATCATCGTTCTGAATTTACAAAGAAACATCCACCCATCATTCATGGATACAAAGGAACCTTGGAATCGGAGAAGTCTCTTGAGTGGATTTAGAGGATCTTAATATTTTTTATGGATCCAAAAGACTCTAATGAGGGTTTCATGATGTATATTCTCGAGGGGCTAGGAAAGAGATCGTGGAACTCTATTAGGACAACTATGTTTCATGATAATCCTACATGGTATTCCTTTAGGGGGATATCTAACCATAAATGTTATCCCAAGATTTTATGTGACAAGAAGACCCATGATTTTATAAATTTGGAATAAGGGGTTTGTACCATTTTGGAGTATTCCACACATTTTGTTGAGTTGGTGCATATTACACTAGATCATGTCACTAAAATGTACATAAATGATCATAGGTTTTTCTTGGGTTTGAGGATAGATATTTGGTAGATGTTGATTCCCATGGGTTATCTGACCCTTATGTAAGTGGTTGATAATGAATCTATGGTTATGTTAATCAAATTAAGGAATATTGAATTGGTAAGATATTTAGTTAGTTCTGTTGTTATCCAGGGTGTATCCTCTAAATATAAAAAGAAACACAAGAGTGCTTAGATATATTTAAGACTTGTTTCAAGGGATTATTTAGAGATGAAAGAGGTTATAGACTACCAATGTGCAAGTAGAGGTCATATCAAGTGTAAATATTTTGTGGATACCAAGATACTTCAACTTTTCCGTCAATCTGGCCATCTAAAACAATACTGTGAAAGGATATTCAAAGTATGTGAGGTGGGATCCACTCTCATGAATGGTTAATAGGTTTTTAATGATTCTTCAATGGGTGGTTTCTGTATCTATTTGTCCAAGAATTATTTTTATATTACTAAGACTAGATGGATTCATATTACTGTGTATGTGCAAGAGGAATCCAAATAAGGGTTGTCTATAGTAAGAGGAATGGTGTTCATTTCATCTTCTATGGTGCTCAATTTCATTGATACTAGTTCTACTCATTCTTTCATATCATAAAAGTTAGTTTGTTATTTGGGATTACCTTTGGAACAGATTTCGTACATCTATGATATTTACATGCTTTTGAAAAATAGGTACAAACATGTTTTTAAGTGCCCCGTTTTTCAGGTGAAGATATACAAATGTTAGGTGGAATGGGACTTTTTTCATGATATTGAAATCATAAAATAGATTATTGAAATAGAGTTTATGATAATTGTTATGGCCCATATAGAATTTCATTACTGTTGGTAACCATTATTAGATGTTGATGGGGTCACTCAATTTTTTCAGGGTTAGTGGGACTCTAGATCAGGAAGGGATAGGAATACTTTTCCAAAAGATTTGGTAATAACATTCCAGTTATTAGAGATGTTTCATGATTCAGTTAAACATTTTTGGGTTGTAGACTCCTTATTATGATGTGTTCTTACCTTTTGTAATTTCATATTATTTTATTATTTTACCACTAAAGATATAGGTTGAGTTTATTATTTAAGTATTCTTTAATAACATTCCCATTAATATTCCATGATATAATATAAAATATAGTGAGTTAGTGAAACTTAATTTCCATCTTAATGACCTCAAGGTTGACAGATTTATTCATCCCAACATGTTACTATGGGAATCACCTATCCTCTTTTCAAAGACAGAATATTGGAGCCTCAAGCATTTTATAAACTATTAGAAATTAAATTTGGAGATCTTTAAAAAATAAGATTCATTTCCTAGGATTGATGATATATTTGAACACTTTAAATGGGATATTGATTTTATAAGATCAACATGTAGTTAGGGTACTGATAGTAGAGCATTCTATAAGAAGATATAAGTAAGACAACTTTAGGATTTGATATAGATAATTCACATTTCTGGTTACTACATTCAGAATTACTAATTCTCATATGGTGTTTATGGATTTGAGGAATCAAATATTTCATCATTTATTATATTATATTATTAATGTGTTCAACAATGATATTTTTGTACACTCCAAGAAAGAGGATGGTCATAGAGGCCATTTAGATATAATTCATTAAACCATGAAGAAACATTATATATATGGTAATCTTTCCAAATGTGAGGTTTGGATTAAATATTTAAGGATTATATAGAATTTTATATCTGATATAGGCATCTCAATGGATCCTAAAATGGTACATTCATAAATTCCCTTGGAAAATCCTAGAAATGTGTTTGAAATATGAAGCTTCTTGGGGAGATCTATTTTTTAAATGAGGTATTTTCAAATATTGCTTCTACTATTTCATCATTTATCCATAATGGTGTAAAGTTTGTATTTAATGAAAATTTTAGGAATTTTATTTGGATCTAAAGGCAAGGATGTTTTCATAACCATTTCTAATTCTTATGGAACATGGTTTGAGTTATAATGTTTTCTGAGAATCTTCTAGTAAGGTTTTGTTATCTCTCTTTATGTAGGGGAAAAAGATTATGGCTATTGGCACCCACCAGTTATTCTCTCATGAGAATAACATCTCCACCAATTATAATGAGTTGGAATCAGTTTTTAATATACTCAAAATATAGTTACACTACCTCCTTTTTAGTGTTTTTAATTCTATTTTGATAACAAGAGGCGAATATATATTTTTACTCGAATTGAAACAAATTTCAGAAATAGACACTAGTTAGAGTACCATTAGACTTTTGATTTTGATATTGCGTAAACCCCATGGAAGTGAAATATGGTAGTTGATGTATTGAGATGAAAATTACCAACATGAACTATGAAGGAATCTATTGAGGTGTTGTCTTAGATATTTTCTTTATTGAGATGATATTCAGAGTAAAAGATGTTAGTGGAATGGTTTTCTTATTTTTTTTTGATTAAAGATAACCCTTTTTTAATTATTGATATCATCCCAAGTGAGTGACAGAGAAATAGTGACAATTATTGGGTAAAATCTAAATGGTGTGGAGTCCTTGGATGATAATTCATAATATCCCTTTAGCACTTTGGGCTTTCATTGTAGGTCAGTTATTATATTTCCCATAATGTGGGAGATTGTGGAAAGTTGAAACCTGTATTACATGTTTATTTACTCTAGGGATAACATTATGTATTAGTATTTGAGGTTTCAGTAATGGTGGAAAGGATTGATTTGATCATTTATAGATTTTTTATTTTGTTGTCATACTTGTTAGAGGATTAAGGCAAATAACCAGATACCTTCTAGTTTGTTTCATCCTTTACCCATTACAGTATGGAAATGGGATGATATTTCTATGTATATTTTCATTATTTTACCATGTAATCCTAGTTGGAGGGATTTGATTTAGTTGATTATTGATTCACACAAGAAATTAGTGCATTTAAAACCTATCATGGATATGGTTAATGTGGAATATCTTATGTATTTGTATGTATGATAGATTATAATGATTTAGGGGGTTCCCTTTGTGGTTTTTTATGATGTGTACTCATGTTTAGTATCTGGGTTCTGGAATGGATTATAGTAGTTGATGAATTCCTATCTGAAATTGAGAAATGAATATCAGTCATATAGAGATGGAGAGACATAGACTGACATCTAGGATCCTGACGATATGCACTGGGTATTGTGCTTCTTTGATAGGATCTTGAGAAAATCATTTTCTTTTGGTCGTGTTCACTTATAATAGTAGTTATCAATATTTTATAGTAATGGAACCCAATGAGGTATTATTTGTGTAGCCCTGTAGATCTCTCTACTATTGGGATGTGGTGGGAGATAAGTAATTGTTTGGGATAAGTCTTGTTTAGGAGATAAAAGGGAGTGTGTAGTTAATCTGGAGAATATTGATCACAACATAGAATAACCAAAAAACATAAGTGGGAAGGCATCATTTGCCACTGGGGTTTTATTTTTTTGATCAGGTAATTCTTAGTTTTTCACATCACGTGGGGCATCCTCAGTTTCATATGAATATTATGTTAGAACCAAGGTTTATGGGACCCTTTAAGATCATTAAATAACTAGGAATGGTGTCCTATATATTGTTTGAATTCTATCCATGAAAGTTTTCATGTTTCCGAGATGAGGACATATATTTTAGATCCGTCACATGTGATTATATGGGAGAATTTTGATTGTGATTAGGACACCACTATGGTTGAGAAACCAGTTCAGTTTTTGGATCTCTAATATAAGGTAAAATGTAGTAAAAAGATTCCTATATTCATGGTACTATGGTAGTGATGGTGGTATAACCATGAGGTGTGTGAGTGAGAATAAATAATGAGGTATAAGTGGACTTATCTTTTTGTGGATCCCTAATTTTGAAAATATTCTTAGGATATAAAGTGTTTATGGTGGGGAGATTGTAACACCTTATTATCTTCCTTTAGGTATTCATTATCTTTAGTTCTGGTTTCCCCATCAACTGGGGTTCAACATGGGCCAATAGGGAATTCCAATCATTTTTTAAGGATAAAAACCTAATTTTTGGTGATGTAGATTGTTTCAATTTATCAAGATTATATATAAATATGTCAATGGCCTTAATGTTTTCTCCCCATGTACGGGGAATAAATATGGTGGAATTTGGATATTTTCCAGAAATGGAATGTTTTTTTGTGTTATCACAGTTTATGTAGAGGGATTACACACCACGAAATGGTCACCAAATATATTCTTTGAATCTAGTTTGGGGTGTGAGAGGATTACAAACTATTAAAAAAATTTATTTAATGTAATGGAAAAAATCATATCTTTATAAAAAATGGAATGTTTCTCATAGGTTTTAGCCTTCATGTAAGTCACATCATGGAGGGGGATTACATGATGTGTAATTATCATGAGTTTTGGTTTTAGGTTACTATATGAGTGATTAAAATTTCATTGGACTGTTCATCCTCCCTCCCTCAATATAGATCTCTCTACATGAGATTTTAGAGATCTACGCCCCTTCGGGATTTCTCATTCAAGGATCAATCTTCAGAGTTTTGGTGGTGTACCACTCCAGGTAAGATCTATTTTTGTGTTTTCAAATCATTATTTATTTCCACTACATTTTCTATATTAATGTTTCATACTCTTGATTAGATTGATTTTTTAATTGATCCTTTTTTATTACCTGATTTACATTGACTTATGAATGATGATCTCTTAGTTTTCCACCACCATTGTTTATGTGGGATATTTTTATACCATTTTGAGTTAGGTGTTTCTATACAATAATTTAATTACATTAATTGTTTTCCTTTTTTTAAACTCATTTGTGTTGTTCATTTAATTTATGTGATTTCTGTTTTTTGGGGGTTTCATGAAATAAAAAATGTTTTTAAAGGGTTTTTCGTTAAAAATATATTTATTTTGATTCTTAGATGGGTTCTTAAAGCACATAATTAGGTTTTCATAAATTTAAAAAAAAACATTATAAATGGTTATTAGGGTTTTTAAATGCGTTATAAATATCATAGAACTTTGGACTCCTTGTGTGCATTGGGAAACTAGCACTGGAAACCTTAGTGTGTGTGGAACCACTAGTGGTTATTTTGCTGACATATATGAACTTTGGCAGGGCTTGATATCAGTTTGATCCAAACATTGACCTACATTAGGTCTCTTTTTATAAGTAGTATTTATTTTCACATAGTCATGATCCCAAATGATTGTGTGGTTTTTATATAATATTTTTATCAGATTATGGTTTTTATCATGGATTGTTTCTCTCATGTTTTAATATAAGGTTGTGTCACAAAGCTTCTCATGATAGGTTATTTTATGTATATGAGTCTAGAAGCTTACCACTTCAATAATGCACTAGAATCACTATTTTATAACTTTTAATTTTCATTCGTTATCTTTGAGAATGTGAATGGATTTTATGAAAAACAAAAGAGAAAATACTTTTCAAAATAGTTTCAATTTTTTGAAAAATCATGGAAATTATTTTTTGTTTAAAAAGAAATAATTATTTAATTCTTGATATTAGACCTTGTATATACAATATTGGGGTATATTACTGGTATTTCTTCTCATATCCTACTCTTTGATTTGGGTGGTTGTAGATTTTGTATTTCAGGATATAGTTAAATGGAAGGTCATCTTACTGCCTAGAAAATTCCATTTATCCATTGTCTTCATAGAGGAGTTATCTGAAGGTGACTATTAGAAACATGGATATTTTTCATAAATTCTGGTTTATTATGTTTTTTCTTGATTTATTTATTTTTCTTTTGTCCCAATTCTTCCATGCTATACTTTGGTTATATTTAATTTTTTTGTTATATTCAACACTTGCTTCTTTATCTCTGTGTCACCTCACTCTAGGAGAACTGGCTCAGGTATATGGTTTCATATTGTAAATGGTATTTTATAATATCCAATCATGATGATTTATCACATTATAATCTTCTAATTATTTAAATTAGGTAATTTTTTAGGATAAATAGAACAGTAATTTGCATTGTATCTAAGGGGATTTTAAGGTTATCCTCTATGTGTTAAGATAGTGAACATCCCTTATTAAACCAACAGATGTTCATTAGTATTACCTTTCACACATTAGGGATATCTAAACTAAAAATATCATCCATACATAAGAGGATATAAATAAATCATACTGAATGGTATTTAATGGACAATAAGATCAATATCTTCATCTGGTCATGTTCTCATATATTAATAGCTTCCACAAAAGTATTCTAGTAGATCATCATGAAGACCTCTATGAGATGTTTTGTCTAACAACCATCTTATTTTATTATGTTGGTGAAAACACATATCTTGGAAAATAACAAGTCACAAAAATGGGAGACATGTTCAAATCTATCCCATAACTAATTAGAGAATCTAATAGTTTATTGAATAGACACACTACTAATGGTAAAAAAAGGTTAGGATTATGGGTATAAAGATAATCTATTCTTTTATATATCTACGTGGAAGAGATCCATGTGGAATTGGGGTGAAATTAATGTTATGTCTCAGGCATATTACCCCTATTTTAATTCTCTATCACATCGGAGTTGTTTCCTATCAACTTGAAAATACTCCAACCCTATCTCAGTTTATGGTATCAGGTAATTCTGTGAATGCCTACCTATAAGGTATTTATAGTTATTCATCGCCATATTGAAAAAAAAAATTATCTTCTATAGTGATCAAAGCCTCAGTCAGGCCTGAGAATATCATATGAATTAATCAAAGCACAAAATTAAACCTTAATGAGTTCCTTACTAAAATAAGAGTATACTCGTTTGTAGAACATCATTGATAAACATTACAAAAATAATATGATAACAAACCCCTATAGATCATCCACCCTCTCTTGAATAATCATTTAATGATTATTCCATTGAATATTGGGTACTATCGTGGAGCTCTGATGATTTCTTCTACATCACGTCGATCTCCTCAACCACCTGCCTTTGATATATGAAGAAATTATTAGATTGTTTTCTTAGTTTGAATGCTTCTCTCTATGGGATATGGGGGGAGACATAAGCTCTCAATTCTGATTGATTCATAATACATGGAATGATCTTATCCATGACATATATAGTGGATGTCCAAAATAAAAAAAATTTGTTTACCACCCCCTTATATTTAATGTCCACTAAATAACTAATTAATAAATAATTCTTAAAAAATAAAAACATCATAAATATTATCTTTTTTTATCACATAATTGAATTATATATTAAATATAGTTTGTGAAAAATCGGATTCATTCACATGACTCGTAATTCGAACTAATATATAAGGATACTTTAATATAAAAATAATATTCCTTTGTATAATATTGTTGTATTATTTACATAGACAATTATAAATACATTTACTCAATAAATTCATCCCAATTAATATATTCTATAATGATAATGAATTTATATATACTTTGGTTATCGATAATAATGGTATGGATCTAGGAAACTATTTTGGGGCCCACTATGTACAATATACCTATTCATATGAATTATTAAGAATATTTAATGAGATATTTTGTATGACCCTAGAGGCCATTACCTCAATAGTTGATAGTAGTATTCACAAACCTAGAGTAGAGTCTATTAACCCATAAAGCTCCCTAAAAATAAAAGTAATATTCATAGCACCAACAACCATATTATGAACCAGAACTATATAATATAATGTCTTTTTTTAATATCTAATAAATCCAGATCAAAACTTCTTTCATAATACTTTCATGACATATAATTAATTATTCAAAATGGAATTAATTGCCTTAGTCTACCTTTTCCAATGTTTTATTATAGGTTTACCATCACGATCAAATAGGCATGATATATCACTTCCTCAACTTAGAAGTGTAAAATTATATCCTGATTAGTCATCAATTTCCATTCCACAAATGACAATCCCCACAAAAGACACATCACCTTGGATTGATTATAATGGGTTTTTTATTATAAAAATGTACACAATAAAATATAATATTGGTAATTTTCTCAAGTAAGGAGACCAATACACATGTTCGTAGATTTTAATAGACAATGACTCCTAAAACATGTGGTGTAAGTTTTTGATGCTTTCTTTGGAGCCCCCCTCCGGCATGTTTGATATGATTCATGCATGAACTGGTTAATTTGATTCTATGAATTCCTACTTTCCAATGATTGGAGGATTCCATTACTCTCAACAGGGATTTATTCTCCTATACTGAATTGGGATGATTGGATTTCAGTTCCTCCTTCCATGTATCCCTCCATGGAACACATCGCCTAGTCTGTGTCTCCCTCAAAGTGTTAATTAATGTTAGTGGAATTCTTTTTTAATGTCATCTCTTTGTGTACATTAGATAATTACACCACATATTTTTGGAAATTTTGTTTTCTTTGTGATATGGAATGAACCTTAGGTCTAGAGAGTAGTCATAATGGGCATCACTAGGCATGTTCAGACACTGTGAATAGTGGTCACCTATATTATTTCTCTTTAATGGGAATATCATGTAATGCCTCATAAGGTATGGAATCCAAGGTATCCTTTTTTAATAATGATGTAACAATTCCATGTTTTTTTACTCATCCAAGTATTTCTACCTTACGAATCCTATTTTATTTATGGAGTATGTACTTTTTGTTTTGTCTCGAGTTATAAATTTTATGTAGAATAATTGGTTAATCTAAATGAGATGGATTGGGTAATGATCTTACCATCATATAGAGACAAGCCTAGGGTTAATGAATTCTAGGGAAAAGATGGATGGATCATAACACCTTGTAGGGGAAGACCAAAGATGGATGGGTGTGAATATAACTTGAGACAGACTCCTGATAGTTGATTTGAATGACCCTTAAGATGGATCATGGAGGTAGGTCCCAATGAGGAAACACTGTGAGTTGATGGATCATATGACCCCATGATATGGATCTAAGATTAGATCAATTCCCCATGAGGTGGATGAGGGAGCTATTTCTCTTTGATGTAGCACCTAGTATTACCATTGTATCATAAACCCATTATGGAAAACCTAATAGATTGATTAGAAAAACCATTGTGTCCGATCATAGAGGTGTGCCGCTATAAGGGGGAACCTTGGTTAACCATTGGTCGGGACACCCCTTGAGTCGTACCCATGAGATTTATGATAACATACCTTAAGGAATATCAATGAGGTACATCCCTATGAGTTTTCACCAAGGATAACCATTGGTTGAGACACCCCTTGAAGAAAAAAAGGTAGGTTTATTAGGAAAACCCTTCTGGAAAATTAGGGTGGTGTATCCTATGGATGGATAAGTTCAAACCTGAAAGGTTTACTGATAGACGAGGATGCCCTATAAAGGCCGTCATGGTAATTATGGACCATAACAACCCTTAGGGAGGATCTTGAGACATGTATCCCTATGAGGGAACACCTGGGATTAATGGATTATTACAAGCCATTTGATTGATCCAGGATAAATGGATCAATAATCCCCTTGAGACAGATACATTAGTTGGTGATCATGATACCACTTAAAAAGGATCAGGGAGGTCATTCCATAGGAGTGACCACCTCGGTTGAATGGATTATAAAACTCTATGAGTTGGATCTGGGACGAATGGATCATAATTCCTTGTAAGACATATCTAGTTGTTTCTATTAGTATTACCTTTTACTTAAGGTCATGGAAGTGTGTCCCTAGGATGGAGAACCAAGGATTACTATTTTTTCTAGACTCCCCATGAGGAAGACCCGTAGTGTTGATCAAAAAACCTCTCAAGGATGATTTGAGAGGTACATCCCTAGGATAGAGGAGAAATTTTTTCCATTGGTAGAGATTGAACCGTAGGGAGGCATCATACATACCCTATTTAGAATATAGGGATCAGAACACATGTAGTTTGAGGCCATAGTTTATGGTCATGTAATAGTACTGATGCATGAATGTTTATGTCATGTGGTATGGATTCTTGTTTCTCGAATGAAGAAATGAGGTACGGTGTTGGGATTATTCATTTAATCTTCCCACCAAAAAAATGATTGATCATGGTTGGATGGTGTAGGGATTACACATTATCCTTCCTATAGGATCTCATTACATGTGATTGGTTGAGGTGTGTGGGTCATCACATGACACTCATACATAGAGCATACAAGGTTTATAACAAAGGTGAAAACTATAGTTTTATTTCATGTACTATGGATTTTTTCATGAATTTTATCTTAATATGACTAAGAAATGGATCTAGGAAGTTTTACATCATTCAGGTCAAATGTGTGGGGACTTAACCCTTACCCATTGGGCATGTGTAACCACCACTCATGTTCCTTTGGAAGGGTAATTGAGTTGAAAAATACATGGTATAAATACAGGAGGACTAGTCAATCACTAAGTCCACGTCAGAGTCCTAGTACATAGTAGAAATTTAGGCAGAGTACACATGATCATAATAAATAGGTATGATTTCAAGTGAAATATATGAATAGGGGACATACATTATGGGATATGTATGATTTTTCATTCACATGTGGAGGTTTTCATACATGATTTGTGTGAGAAAGGTGCTTCATCACAAGGGAATGTCTTGAAGAGAGGGTGTATGTTTATGCCAGGTTCTAGGAGTTGTGTGTATGACTATGGTGGAATGAATTATTATTCCTTGCACACACCTATCTATCCTCTAAGCGTATTTTGTGTGGATTAATCAGCCTTAGACTTTGGAATGTTGGGGCCCATAAGAGGCCGGTCTCACAAGATTGTCTACCTTGGGTGTTCCATGTTTCTCATCGTTGCATAAGAATGAGTTTACATGCATCATAGAAATTTTTAATATTTAAGAGATCCTCTCGTATGAGGGGGATATTATAGTTATTTCTAGGTTGTTCATTAAGGGGCATGCAAGAATTTGGGAGTGGATGGTCTTTGTGCCTGGATAAGTCACCTTCCATTGGATTTCGGTTAGGAAATATGTCTGGATTGATGTGAAAATTGGTGAATAAAATGGGATATTCTGGAAAAGTATTATTTGGTGTTTGAAGTACTACATTACTTAACATTATTTCCTTGGATATCAATTCACCCTTGGTAGAAGAAATGAAAAATACCATCACCTTTAGCAGGAAAGATCATATTTTTTGGGATGAGTTTCTTGCATGCAGAAGTGGAAAATTTTACACATCCTACTCATTAATGCTAGAATGGTTATTTTGGGGGGGATTCACTTTTTATAACTAAAACTAACTAGTTGGATCTCAAAATGATCTTTAAACCCCAAAATAATTCCCCCTCAAAATTTGAGTAAAAAGGGGACCTGAGGGAAACCCGGACGAGGGTGGTCTATTCCAATGGGTGATGTTTGGTGGTGAGCCAATGTGGGAGGATACATGACCTTATAATGAATCACATTATGATGAATTTAAAATTGAAGATGTAGCTGGCTCTAATGATTGAGAATTGTGGGTGTCTATAGCTAATTAGGGGAGTCTCTGAGAGATTAGCAAAATTAAATCCTCTAAAGAGGACACAATCACCCTTCCTGAGGTAATAATATTAACTGACCTACCTCATATAGTACCTATCCTTTCCAATTATTTAAGATCTCTAATACTAACTTTTGATTTTTAGGAGTTACTCTAGAACATGCAAGGGGCCCCAACAGAAGGAGTGAAGGTTCACCGATGGGTGCAGAAGATAATGCTTTGAGGCCTATGCCTGAGGTGGGAGAAACTATTGGGATAGATGAGAAGGTCAATGGGGAAATGTAAAATCCTTAGTTAAATTTTATCATCTATTGGGGACCACTCCCAAAAATTATAATGGTAGAACCCACTATTGGGGAGGTGGTGCGCACGGGGCAACTCATCTTCGAAATCCCCCAACCCGAAGAAATTCATACTCCATAAACATAAGGGGATCTTGCGATGTTCCTTAAAGTAATAAACTGATGTTTAAGGTTACCCTATTGTGGAAATCCCTAATGAGACTAAGGTATTAAATAGTTTGATTCCCAGTTCCAATATGACTTTTTCTCTCTCAAATGTTCACCTAGTCACTTTTTGATCAAATCGACTAACATACTCTTATCCTAAGAAGTACTCAAAATATTTTTTTTGTTAAAGTGACTATGTCTAGAGAATTTGGGGTCCTATCCCTAATGAATTCTCTAGAACATTAGGATTCAGTCGATTAAACTGATCTGGCCATGGTCCTTGGTGTACATTCAACAGTGGTCATAGGTGACACCACTAGGGGGAAGAACATAAGGCTATAAGTGATTGTGATACTAACAATGGATCTAGTGATTATGATCAAAATCTAGATCTAGATCTTGATATAATAAAAAGGATATGGAAATAGTACCCTAATTCATTTATCATCACATATTTCCATGAATATGAGCCTACACCCCATTAGATAATGAAAATTCTAGGTCCATAGTCACCGAAGAAAATACCATAGTCCAACATAGGGCATAAAGGAATGTAAAATATTTTATCAACTAGACCCATGAACCATACCTGGTATGTCAGATAGAGTCCCTATTCCATATTATAACTAATCTGAGCGTTGTAGTGGTAGGTACTCATGGACTTCATGCAATGGTCTCTGACTTCCATGTCGTGTAGGTGTATAAAAGATAAAAATATTTAGATTTATCTAGGATAAAATAAAAGTATTAAGATATATATAATCTTAAAGTAGTTAATTATGAAATAAAAAAATCAAAATATCAAACAAAATAGCCTTCTTCCTTCCTCAAAACTCAATTAGAGATTATCAGTTTACTAATGGCTCATCTAGAGGATGTGGAGAATTAAATGAAGTAGGTAATTGATAAAATATTTGATCTCAATGATGAGTGGGACCATGCACATATCAGATATTTGAGCTTAATATTATAATTATTAAAGAGTAATATGATCTTCGGAGGTAGTATTAGGTTCTCTATTCCACACACCAGAGACTGGTGGAGCTGAATTGCGCAATTTCTAGAGCAGAGTTGTAGTGGAAAATTTTCTAGGACATGAGAGAGGCTTAGATCTATGGATTAACCTCATAAATTTCCAAAAAATATTTTAATGTTTTAATACTTATTCATGAATATAATTATTTCTTAATTTATTATCACACTTCAATCATATTTTTCAAACCAATGACTATCAATCCATATGCTCAAGTGATTTATTTACAATGTAAGAAAACGTTGAGAACCATGTCATTTATCATTTTTATGATGGTCCTATATAATTATATAACACATAGGTTATACTATTTTTTTACATAACACCATGAGTGTTTGGGCTAATAGAGGCCATGGCTGGAGAACACGACTCTTGAAACTGTTGATGTGGCTTTACAACTCACTCAAGTGCATCAACTGGGTTACTCCTAGGGGTTCAATTCTAACCGAAAAAGGGGAAATAGAGAGTTTTAATCACAATGACCAAATTATTAGACAAAATTAAGTGGTTTCATAATATTGGAAAACTTTTAACCATTTTTAAATTATATCATCCATATCACTTAACTGAGAATGGGGACTAACAAATGAGGTTTGACCACTGACTGTGTTCAAAACATGGAACTTTCCTAATAATTTCATGATAAATTATTACGTTCATTTTCCTAGGATAATAGTTTAGCCTTGTCTAGACACCATTCCATTAGGTGTTTCCCTTCGTACATGCATAAAGATGAGGATCAAGACAAGGAGCATGCGATGTATGGAAATCAAGTGAAGGAATGTTGGAATGGATTCCAACACTCTAGTAATTATACTATTAGTAATTAGAACACATTACAATGAGAATATCAATTTAAAAGGAATTAAAAAACATATTACATGGGATGAATAATCTCAAAATCTATGTGATTGACATGGAAAATGAACAATGTGATAATGATCAGTTTTCTTTTGTTTTGTGGAATCGGTTTTCTTTTGCTGCTTTGTTGGTGTTCTGTTTTGATTTCTCTTGGCGATGATTATGGTTTATGGTGTTCGGTTGTCTTTTAATTCCTGTTTTGGTGGTATGATAATGATGATGCTGGACAATGACGATGCTTTGATGGTGTTAGATGTAGTTTGTGGTGGTGGGCGTAGGTGTCATAATGATGGAGAGGTGTTCTGTATGATGGCGAAAAATTGTTCGAGATGTGACTTTTCTTCACAGTTGATGCTCCGTGGTCGACTCATGGGATGTTTGAAATTTGTGTTGATGTTGTTATTTTTTGAATTTTGAAATAGGATGAATGATACAGTCTTGGTGGGGTGAATGGTTATTTTGAAATTTGATTTTTCTAATGGGGGTTTTGTAAGGGTGAAACATGATGCTGGATGTTTTTGTTAGTTCCCACTACCCTAAAAGTTTTTTTTTCAATAAAATAAAAAATGTATTATTGATGGATAATGATTAGTTATGTATGTTAGGGTTTCTTGGTTATGGGCCTGACATGCCATGCAGTTTTACATCATGAAATGAGGCAGGTAGGCACATAATTTAACATTGTATAGTAAGAATGTCAGAAAACATGGTTAACATCATATAGTAATGTTAGTGTATTTCATAGATTAATGTCATGTGATTAGGATGTATTTCATAGTCTAGAATCATGTGATATGGAAATCTCACAAATATTATGGTTGTATGTCATGCATAATGGTAAACATTTTAAATTCATATTGCATGGTTTAAAGAAGGATGTCAATCAAAGGGACTAACATTATATAGATGGAAGATCACATGATGTGAATGGTGGATCCTAATTGGCCACCTAATTATGAATTGAATCCCCTTTATATAAATCAAATTAATTTTAAGGTCATGTTGATTGTACTATAGCTTTTGGTTGAAGGTCATAAATCATATACATGGATAAAACATATTGTTTTCATAATTCATAGACCATGGTGTTCCTTAAATTTTGTTTCATGGAATATAACCATTTTATCTCAATTTTAAGGAGGTTCATTGAGGCTTGGGCATCTTGTGCCACAAAAGGAGGATGTTGTAAACAATTTAAGGTCATACTAAATAAACCATGAAACTTGTGGAGAAAATGTTCTTGTTGTTAGTAAATAGTGACCTATGGCCCAAGATAAGATAAACAAGCATCATTATGTTTCTTCTTAGGATAGGAATAAATCCATACGTAGTTATAAAAAATTAAATAGTATATGAATAGTGTCAATAAGTCGATATCCTCTCAAATGAGAGTACAAAATCTTCTCATATATGGATATGAGGCATTTAAAATTTGTATTGGTTAAGGATGTTGTTTAAAATTGTGTGATAAGGATGTCTCATTTTCCATACTAGGATATGGATGAATATCAACCATCTAATTGGTTGAGATACATTAATGTGGATTATACCTATAAGGAGGCATGTGGGACATATTTAGGTGACTGCACCTTAGAGGGTGGATGGTTTTACAGTGAATCTAGGACTACTACCAATTGAAAAAATTATATTCATCACTACCTATCTCATAAAGGAGGGAATCCGGACACATGTAGTTATAGAGGATATAAATATAGTTTAAGGTAATATGGTATGAAAAATTGGATATATAGGTTCAAGGATTTTTATTTGTAAAATTATTTAAATCCATATTTGAATGATACATGGAGGCCCTAAAACACATGAAAAAACCTATAAGGAAATCACACATTGTTTAACATCATTTTGTGTGGACCATGGGAAATCAGTTCAAAGTCCTGATTCTTGGATGATGGAGGGTACTTTTTATCTAAGGGTATCATTGTGGCATGATAAAGGTAAAAATGATGTTAATGGAGATAAATGAGGGTCTAGTATCACCTAAATACCAAGAATGAATAGCACTTTATTTAAGGTCATAATGCTTGGACCATGACCAAGGGGGAAAGGGATGATGAATTTACAAGTACAAATAAAGATGATAAGTTCTAGTGTCGCTATGTATCTCAAGATTATGGGATAAAAAAGACATTTTGTTATGAGTAAGGACATGGTAGAAGTATGATGTAGGTACGGGTGATCACCTTTGGTAAGGGAATGTGAATCATCTCACAGTTATCATGGCTCATACAGTGTTTGGGGCTTGGGGTATGGATTGTTGACAATCCCCTACCCATCGCATGATGCACCTAAATTTTAAATGGGGAAATGATCATCTCATATTTATTGATATCCCAATTTCTGATGGGGTAGAAGCATAGTTTAACATCTTTCATTTTAGGATGTTAGGATTTGTAGTTTAGAGAAATAAAACTCAGACTTATAGGGAGGAAAATATTTTGAAGCTTAATCCTTGGACCTACTGTAGATAGATTATGATCATGTCGCATGGGCCATAGAATTTATATTATATTAAGGAATTATATCTTGGAACATGGGTCAGTGTATTAGATAGATATATGTAGTGAGGTGGAATCAAAACCTTATGTGAATGAGGACCGTGGATTCCCATCACTGCACCACATATTCCTGAGAGATCCCACATACACATTAAAGTTATGGTGCTTGTACATTGAGATTTTAGTTTATTGTCATAGAGTTTGGACATGGTGAATAGTTCAACAACGCATTTCTGGGGCATGGACTCTATAGTTATGGTCATAGAGTTCGGATGTAAGTCCCTTAGTGTAAGGTCATAGAGGTTGGACGGCTGTGGAATGTCCAAAAATGATATGTATGGCATGATAGAAACATACCTGATGTGTAGTATGATCATGGAGGACTATTCCACAAACAACAATATTTGGTTGGACTCTCACATAGGTTAATGTAATATATCGAGGACATGGTTTTTTAGTTTATGTTCATCGGGTTTGGACTCCGGTATTCTGTTTAAGGTCATATTGTTCAAACCAATCATGTTTAAAATCTCAAACTGATACGTGTAGTGTGATGGAATTTAAAACACAATGAGAATGTGGGACAAGTAGTCCAAATAGCACACAACACATTACTTGAAAGGAGTTTCACATATTTTAATGTCTTTATAATTTTACATAGAATCTCAAATAAAGGTCATAAAATTTTCACTATTTTCTCCCCATCTGCGATGTACTACTTGATGAAAATTTCATTGGTTGGATGAGGGGCACAAAAAACATTAATAATGATCAGAGATTAAAAATAATTGGAATATACCTTTTTAATTATATATGTTCCATGTC
The DNA here is from genome assembly GCA_963277665.1 of Viscum album. NCBI lineage: Eukaryota > Viridiplantae > Streptophyta > Magnoliopsida > Santalales > Viscaceae > Viscum > Viscum album. The sequence continues at coordinate 1,003,876,192 of OY728135.1, forward strand.
GATTGGGAACCAACATTTTCAACATCATACCAAATAACATTGTTGTTATGAGATTTAGTATTGAGTCACCATGTAAGGAGTATATGTTATCCTTTTTGTTGAATTCTCTCACTGTCCTATTCTACAACATCTCTATATAATGTAAGGCCTTCACCATATTATCATAGAGGGCTTCCATCTCATCTATAATGTTTTCTTTTATTCTATTTGTCACCTAATGGTCATTGAAATCTATTCTAATTGATGGAAACTGAACCTCAATGGCCATGACTACCTCTTCCATGTACACTAGGTAGTTTCTAGCTACCTAGTTGGAATTTTGTGTTGTCATCCAATGGAACTAGAGAGAATTAGGGAGATTTTATGTCTAATTTTTCATATTATGGACCATGATCTTCTGAAGAATGTTATATATGGTCTTATTTAATGCATTAATTTTTTCACACCATTATGCATGGTAGATAAAAGTATGTTTGATCATCATGTTGTATTTGGTGTACTACATTTTCATCTCAATAGCATGAAATTTGGTTTTGTTGTCTATGGTAATGGTGTGAGGAACTCTAAGCTGATGAATGAAGTGGGAGCTCAAAAATTCAATCATGGGTTGGACTTGAATTCCTTGAGGGGAATCACTTATTCACACGTAATGAATTAATATTTCATCATTATAATTAACAATCATTGGTGATATGTTTCTGGAAGATATAGTCCCACAACATTGAGTCCCCATATTATAAAGGGCTAGGAATATGTGGATATATGGAGGATATCCAGTGGTCGATGACTATTTTTGGTAGGGATAAGGCATGTATGAAACCTCTTATAATACTCAATTCAGTCATAGACCACATTGAGACAAATATAAACCAACCTATAAATCTTATTTGAGAGATTCATTCCTTCATGATGGGCACTACATGACCCAACATGATCTTCAAACCTAAAATGGTAAATATCTTGTACATGGATACATTAGATGATAATTCCCTTAAAACCATATATTTAGAGAGTTTTTTTTTAAGGTTAGGCCCACTCTGGAGGGAAACATATTCTCTACACCAATGGATTTTCTCACACATGACTCTATCTGGAAGGGAAAATTCATGATGTAGATACTCAATTAAATGAGTTTTCCCAATCAAGAGTTTATTTTGTTGTGGGGGAACTGAGGTTTCCTGAAGTGGAAACATCGGTAGTCATCTGGTTTCCCAAATCATTTTATCATCATCCAGAATGATTGGAGTGATGAATCTCTTATGTTCCATGTGAATGAGTAGGTTATATTGGATAAGCTCTGTATGATATGCAGCTAAAATTACCAATGCATCATTTTAGCCATTATTTAACCAAGGGATATGAGTCATTTCAGGATGAGAAGGTAAATGGTAGATCTACAAATGAGTGCACTCCAGAAGGGGGACATGCTCTGTATTTCTGAAAATTTAACAACAATTAATTTTTTTGATGATTACATTGAAGTTTTTATTTAGAAGAAATTATGGGACATCAATCTCTAGGGCTAGCTCAAGACTAGTGATGGTATCTTGATACTCTACCATGTTGTGTGTGTAACCTCCAAACATAAAGAATGAGTATAGAAATATATCCCATCTAGGAGTGGTAAAAATGATCCCTATACAAACACTATTGAGAATGGGATCATTAATCCTTAAACCAATTTGGATCTTGAAGGAACCATCGAAATGAATCTTACATAATGGGATGACCTTCCACCCCCAGAGTATGTACTCATCTGGGAAATAACTATCCATATGAAATTCATAAGTAGATTAATGAGAGGTCATAATGTTGTCTAATTCTTGACCCTTGATGTTTTTTTGTGGAATGAACCTCATTCGAACTACTGGAAGATCACTTCCTCAAATGAAATATATCCTAAAAAATGGGTTGAATCAAAATATACATTAGTATAGGATCATGAGACTGAGATATTTTACACTATTTAATCATCCCACATAGTTCTACTAGGTGATTAAGGTGTCAAGGGACCATTCCAGTGGGATCACATAGGAGACCAGATGATTTCCTAGGATGGGTGTTGTCAGAGGTGGAGGTTGTAGAAGATACAACATGATTTCCTCAATATTAGTATTCAAATATTCATCACACTATAATATCATTCCTTTCTTCAATTGTCCCAAAAATTCATTACTCTTTCTGGCCATATTCAGGAAGAACAAGCGTATATAGGCCAAGTGTCATTAGAGACCTCAGATCTCTCTATGGTTTTTTGGTAGAGGCATTTGGATGTTGGATATGAACTGCTATGGTTTAATCTCAATTCCTATATATCTGAAAAATATGTTGAGACACTTCCCATAGGTAAAATCTATTCCACACTTCAAGGGGATCATCTTCAAATGTCCGGTGTAATGGAATCTGAATACATTCTAAATATCTCTGAGATGGTCCTTCCGCTAGTAGGATTTGACCACCATGTCTTCCACATACCATTCCACCAATTTCATGGGGATTAGATTAAATATGTGGCTTATGGACCAAAGATAATTGGATAATGTAACCATTAGGCCGGAAGGAATCACCTAGTATAAAAATGTACCTTGTGGTTCCATAGGGTTGGTAGGATCCTCATTTTTGGGGCCATACAGATCTGATTATACAAGAAATATCAATCCATAAAAGAGAGATTCTAGTACCCAACTAACATTGGTCAATAACATTATATCTAGAATGGAAAAATTATTCTTTGTACAATAGCAGTTGAGATCTCAGAAGTTGATGTATACACTAATATGTATGTTCTTCTTCATGACCAAAACAATTTTGGTTATCCATTTAGGTTACTGAACTTCCATGAAGAATTTTCCTTTGATAATATTATCATTATAGTCTTAGACCATAACACCATGAGTGGGATGCATTATTCATGGTGGTTGGTTGAATCCATGATGACTTCCTATGAGACCAAGATGGTGGATGATGACCTGAGGGTATAATTCCAGAATCTATCCACAATTACATGAGATGATGTTATGGTCCTGCTTTATTAAATCCACATACTATTGTTGTTCCTTTGGGGCATAGCTACACTAATCAGTTTTGTCTATATATCTTCCTCTAGACCAATGTTCTCCTGAATCGATGCACATACATTGTTTGAGGTATCCTCTTTGAATGTGGTGGGAGTATCTTCAAACTATTCTTCAATGATGAGGAAATAGAATCAGTGGGAGGAGTATCATCTAGGACAACCTATCAAGGAGGTCGTAGTTTCCTACTTGGTCGAACATAGAACACTCAGTGAGGGGTTCATACTATATTGAAACCACAGAGATAGAGGCTATAGATCCAATTCCATCAGTACTTAGACAGTCTAGACACTAAATAATGTGAAATAAATGGTGGGGTGTCATATTTTAGATATTCAATACTATTATTTGGAATAGAAATGAGTGTTGTGAAATGGTGGTCATAAGGAAATCCTCTTAGTACATCCAATGGGTATGGGAATCTAGTATCACATGGGCCTATTGAGGTGGTATTTGAGGTACTGATGATATGATGAATCATCTTCTGCATATAAGGGAGGGCATGGCCAACCCAACAATGCGTTTTATGTGGTATTCTATGAGACAAACATGAAATCAGGGATTGATATCATGAATCTGAAATTATTCTTCGAAAAAATACTTCCACATTATCTCTACTCTATACTATCGTATTTTCTGATCTTCTAGTCGAAGGGTAATATTAATGCCTCAGTCACTCCCAACTTACTGAGTGTCCGGGTGGGGAAGAGGTTAATCTAAAAACCAATGTCCACTATGATGTGGTAGTAAGTAATTAAATTGAAATAATATGTGATGTACATTAGAAAAAAATTTCCCCTATATGAGGGAACCATCATCCACTCCATAGAATGATTTGATGGTCTGGTATTTCTCTTATTCGTGCAAAACTGCATAGTAGGTCTCTACAACAACTACATCAACATCAGACTAAAGGGGGGTCTTAAAGGAATGTGTAAGGGCCTCCAAATTTTATTTCTAAAAGATTATTTCCTCTAATATTGTCATACTAACATGTACACTGGTGAGATGATTCAACACATTGTATCTCCATTCCAAAGGAATGTTTCATCCCGTTGAGACATTCTCCACAGTGGGAGGAACAAAGGGAATTGTAGGATATACCAATCAGTCCAGGATGGTAAAATAAAAATATTAATTTGGACCAACTAACTCTCTTAGAACCACACTTTTTTTACCACTGTCTAGGTGATTCTTTTATCATGATAGATGTAGTCGATAACAGTGGTTCTGCTGGTGATCTGCTTGTTTATTTAACATGGTCGGCTATAGTGGTGTATCTGATGGATAGGTCTGGGAAGAATGTTCTTTCTTAGACCTATTCATAACCTACTTCCTAGTATCAGTATCATGAATATATAATTTTTATGTGATGTCTTGATAAATTTGGATTATTGCATGTCATTGACTATTCCTTTGTTGATTTTAAGCATATGACTTAGTGGGGTTATTTCATATTCCTTGTCATTGGGGACCATGAATAGATATACCAATTCACTATCACGATTAATAAATACTCATACTCATCACAACAAGGATTTTATTGTGATGGGAAGTCTCTAGCGGTGATTTTCAACTTAGTATGCATTAAATCACCAAGATTAAATGAGTGATTTTGTAACAACCATTGATTTTGGTTTATGTTGTTTGACTGGTTTCTACTCTTCTTTGATTTAGAGGGATACGATATAGAAAAATAAGAAGTGTTGGGGAAGGAATAAAGACATTATGTGTCTAAAAATTTCCTAAGAGGGAATAAAGAACTCCATGGGAATGAGAAACTTCTTTGTGGTCCAATAGTCATCATAATTCTGTGTCCCTTTGCAAGAAACCATCAACCATTTACCTGAACCATCGTTGTCACTACTGATCTCGATGATGATATGTTCAATCAGTTTTGGAAAATTTCCCAAATTAACCATACAATTATCAAAATGGTTTTGGAGATAATACTTTAACGCATACCATTCATTGATGGAATTCTTGAGGATATTATTGAATAAGAATTTGTCTTGATGATTAGTACTTTTAGCTTCCTAGGGCCGTCTTCATTCTTCCAGCTTCGAAATACATTTTCTTGAAAAAAATTACATAAAATGGGAACTATAAATCCTTGAAAGAGTAGGTCTAGTAACTTATATTTGGGAAGGATTCTCTGGGAGCACAGACCTGATAAGGGGTGTGATCCTAACATGGGGTTTGAGGTACATTCACTCAATAGGGAAACTATGATGATGGAGGTGGTAACTGCAAATTCTATACTGGGTGAGGCTACACATAGTCTGGATTCTTCATTATAAGAGGCTATTCAAGTTAAGGGATGAAAAAAATAGCATCTTACGGGGGCCCTAACTATATAGATGAGGAAGTATATGCTTGGGAGGATCTTCTTGTAGAAGATGAGTGAAGTAGTGGGCATGATTTCCTAGAATTTAACAAGTCTTCCTCTGGGATCTGGGATATATCAAAAAATAATAATAACCCACCTGTGATATTCTAAGTGATGAGTTTAGCGATGAGATTAGTCTTGACGTTCTATATGCACATATTTAACTACTTTTCTTGAGTCCATGTCATGTTGGGAGAGTACATGACACATTTTAACCAGGAAACAAATATGTGACTCTCTCATCAGACAGTTACTTCCACTTGATGAGGTCTATAATATATGTCTTTCATTTGATGTTGCTGAACTAGTATAAGAACATCTTGCTACGATCATCCCAACTCATGATGGAATTTATAGGAAGATAGTTTAATCAGATGAAAACAGACCCTTATAATTTCTGGATGAAACATTATAGCATTTGTAACACCCTAAAAATTTAGGAATTACTTTTTTAATTAATTTATTGTTTTTATATTTTAGGTTTCACACAACACTGAATATTGAATTTTGTATATGAAATCGCAAAGTTTGGAATGTGTTCTATATGGAACACTTAGAAAAACTTTCAGTATAAATAACACTATGTTTGGATTGTTTTAGGCATAATGTCGAGTTCCTTCGGTAGATTATGTAACACGCAAGACCGAGTTTTTCCAAACTACAATATACTACTAATATTATTTTTAAAATATAAATATAGTTACCACATAGTCATTTAAATGGAAGTTAAAAATATGATTACATAAATTGTGAAAATAATATTTAAACATGTATATATAATTATTCCTTCAGTTTTCAATTACTACAAGGGAATTTAAAGACTGTTTTAAAATAAATAAACTACTTTTCTAAGAAAAATATTTTAAATGGAAAGACATAATTTTACATTAATAAATTAAAAAACATATTTTGATTAATGTATTCAATAAAATTTTAATATTATATATTTAATCAATTTTTTTAAAAAACATCAAAAAGATTTGATATGTATTTGAAAATAAAAAATTCTGATTTTATAAATAAAAATAAGTATTCTTTTAAAAGATAATTTTACTGCCTTTTAATGGAGGCCCATTTTAAATATAATATTTAGAACAGTTATAATTTATATTTGGAATAATACTCTTCATTTTTTTGTGGAAAAAAATTTATTACAGTGAAATTTGGGTATTTTTCTATGAAGTTTCATTTTTTGATGAATAGTAGATAACATTTAAATTAAATTTAAAACAATTTTTTCATACAACTTATATATAAGGTTAAAATTTGTTTTTGATTATTTTTAGAATTTATTTAGATCAATAATACCTCAATTAATCAAAATTAGGTCATTGGAATCAATTTCACAATGAAATTGGATATAAAAAAGTTCCTAAATATTTGAACATTTTTTCATTAAAAACATGTTTTTCATCCCAAATGTGAGATTACATTTAAATTAATTTTGGTCACTAATATTATTGGAATATTTAAAAATGGATTTTATATTTTTAATTACCATTATTTATAATATATAATATGGTCCAAATTGTTTTATACCAAAACAAATATTAAATGTTTTTAAAATTAATAATAATGATTTAGAGAACAATTAATCTAACAAAGGACTAAACCGTAAACTTAAGGCACAAAATGAAATATAAACATGTAAAAAATCCCACTAATGGTATTATTTATACCTTATCCTACATTTTAATGGTTTGGGTCCACTACTGGAGAAACATTACATAGGAACAATTTCATAGGAATTCCCTTTTAAAAAATTTACAAGATTTCCACTCCTCCTCCACTATATAAATGAACTCCACCCTCATGATTATTAAAATATATAAATCCATTTTTACATCAAAAAATATGATCAAATAAGTTCCTAAAACCCCTAAATTCATCCTTGAATCCCCCATTTGGGATGAAATCCTTCCAAGGAAGACCTTTGTTGCAAACCAAAATGAGTTACCCAATGAAGAGGTAACATCCTTCCTAAATAAACTTTTTTTCTTTTTTCATTATCCCCCACCTATAAAATTCATATTACATATTTATATAATAATATATGTATCCTAAATATACTAATATGTTTTCATTATATTTTTTATACCTACAGTTACACACACATCCATATAATTTGTAACGAACATACCATTCTTGTGTACGGAGAACTACCGCCTCATAAAATCATGTTGTTCATTTTTCCTTTAGCACCTCTAATGGTTGGTAATTATGATATAAAATCTATTTTGATACAATATATATTATATTTATTATTTATTTACTCTTATTTAATTTTTATAAAAACATACCTTCATGATTTCCATAATGTGGATATACGATAACTTCATTTTTGGATGTGTGGAAGATCGCCTCCTCCAAGCAATGTGATTTATTCACACTCTATATGGAATGTATTAAGGATGGATTTAGTGAAATTAATGATATATGTGAAATAATACTTCCACTAGAATGATATTATATATATAAATAAATTTCATTTAATTTCATTTTTTCATTATTTCAATAAAACAAAAAATGTGTTCATACATATGTACAACCTACCTTCTCCCTGAAAGTTGTATTCCATTTCATATATCTATATTCAATAGATAATAATAAATAATTATTTCATTAATATATATGATATTTATATTATTATTTTCATTCTTGAAATTATTAAATCTTTATCTAAGTCAGAGGATCAAGAATAACAAGTCAAAAAGTATAAGAAAACTGGCTAATATTACCCAGAACATAACACTGACATCGAATTATTAATAAATGGGTTATATAATGTCATAATAAAATCATATATGAAATTATATATAATAACATGGTTATATTTTAGATGTATAATAAACCTATACTTATTATATATGAGTTCTTAATTTTCCTGAATAAAGTCAAGACTTAAGGTAAGGGTTTTCTAATCTCACTTTTTATATCCGTGAAATACATTCCACGTTCACCAATATTTTATTTTCTGTGGTATATATAATTCCAATGAATTTAGTATATGAAATTTATAAATATATTTATTTTTTTATACTGAGCAATTTAATGATATTTTTTCATGGGATTTGTGGTTCATATGTTACCAAATTGGGAAAGTAGTTTTATCTCAATTTTCCTTCTTTGAGACACATTCCATGTCATGAACAAATATTATTAAGAGAGGTTTCATTCATTCAAATTTAAATTTTATATCAGGATTTTTATTATATTAATTAATTTTTATGCTTCAATTAATTTAATTTTCTAACATGGGGAGTGTAGTTTAATGTAATCAAGTTGTAAGAGTTTATTGAAATAATCTTATCATTTATCCAGATTGTTTATGATTATTCTTCCATTTATCAAATATTATGATCCATATATGAATAAAAATATTTAATTTTATTAACTTTTGGTTATACATGTTATATCTATGTTTTGGTACCATTCTTTCACTCTTTGTTACCTATGATTATTTAAAACATGTTTTTATGCAAATGAAACATTAATTCTTCATTCAGTCCAAAATATTTTTTATTTGAGAAATTTTTTCACTAAAAATATTTTCAAATTTTCTTTCATATCATCAAATTATTTTCAAATAAAATTTTTATACATTTTTTACCCTTTAAAAAAAAGGTAAAAGTAATATTCTTGTTTTTGATTATGTCTCTTTTCGTAATATTAAAGGTGGAAAAAATATATTTTGCATGTAAAAACATACCCACTATCATGAATATAATTTACTTGATTATTCCTTGGAAAGTCTACAATGTAATTTTTTTAAAATAAAATGTTCTCTTAATTTTCTATATTTTTTTAATTTTAAAATATTTTCAATGAAAAATTGCTTTCAAATAATTTTTTTTATGAGGTGTTTTAAATTATTTTAATAGTTCCTTTATATGTTTTATAAAGTTTGTTCTCAAATAAAAATATTTCAATGATTTCAAAGATTATTTTCTAAATTTTCATAGTATTTTGAAAGGAAAATATTTACAAAATAGTTTTCAAAATTTATTTATAGGTTTTCATGGAATGTGGATTTTAAAATGATTTCAAACAACTTTTATAAGTTTTCAAGGAAATTTATTTTCAAACTTTTTTCAATATTCATTTTTATGTTTTCATGGAAAAAGGTTTTCAAAATTCATTCAATATTCATTGAAATGTTTTCAAGGAAATTTGTTTCCAAATTTTTTTCACTATTATTTTATAATTATTCAATTAAAAAGTATTTCTAAATGATTTTATACTTGTTTTATCTGTTTTCAGGGAAAATAGTTTTTAATGTGTTTTCAAGATTATTTTATCTGTTTTCAAGGGAAAATGTTTTAAAACTGTTTTCAGATCTTCCTTTATTTGTTTTACAATTTATTTTTATAGAAAAATGATTTCGAAATGTTTTCATGCTTTTTTAATATATTTTAAAAGAAATTTTTTTTCAAAAGGCTTTATGTTTTAAAAAAAAATCAAAGATGAATGGATATTTTCTTCGAGAATTGGCAGTAAAGGATCCTTCCAAATTATTTTCCATATTACATGAAATCCATTACTGTTTCTTAAGACTTTATTGAAAATGATCCAAAGGATCCCTTCATATTATTTCTCTAGATGGTTTATGTTTTTATGACATGATGTTTAAGAATCCTATTTCTATTTCAAAAGTTATATATTTATGAGACCTATTTTTCTTTCATGGGATATATTCTTATGAAACCCACGTATTTTATGGATTATTCATTGATTAAATGATTATAAAAACTACCTTTTCCATGGGATATGATATGATTACATCATTATTATACCCATTTCGTTTTATTGGTTATGATATTAATGATTATGATCTTTTGGAACATGTATGCATTATTTCATTAGTATATGGTTGGGGCCTAAATATCTATTCAATGAATTGGGTAAAGATATATATCTCAAGATATAATGATGGGAGTGAAGTCAACATGCTTGTCCTACTATGGAAATATGGGGAAACTAGATCCAATATGGGAATATGGTGAAATCCTATCCCTTACATGGAATGAATTATTACTAGGGATGGTGGTGTGTCCTTCCCAGTAGGTGAAGTCACAATGAAGGGCCCGAATTTGTTTTTGGAAACTATCCAGGACTTATAAGGAAATATATTATTTGTTTTCATGTTTTACACAAATTATATGTCTTATGCCTATGATATTATCACATGGTTCTAGTTCATAATTATCTTATGATTCATGTCTTATGAACTACAAACCTTTTTCCCTTGTCTCATGTTTATGATCTTTGATATGCAATGTATAGTCTACGAATGTTATTACCATGTACTTATACCCTTATATTTTCATTATGCTTATGTATTTCCTTTATTTACACAGAATGAGCATATTATGCCACCTTTTTCTTATGTTTACTTTCCCAAGGATATGAATAGTGGTCTTAAGGTACACTACTATTAGGGAATATTTTTTGGGTAAAATTGAATATCTATCACAAAGTTGGATGATTTTTTTCTACGTTTCCAAATAATCTAATCTATTGTGTTCCTCGGGCATGTAACTATGTAATGTGCTGAATATTCACAAAAAACGATGTAATATCCTTGTATGTTAAACCTATGACACTATTGTTGGTATCATATAAAAGTTTTAGTCATCCTTTGGAATCATGGTTGAGAAAAATTTATTGAAACCCATATATATATATTTCTTAGTATATTTCTAGGGATGTCTCTAAGGATAAGTCTAAGGATAAAAAAAGCATATGAGAATTTGTTTTTGTGATGGTAAAGGATAGACTAAGTGGTTTCCTAATAATACATCTATATCTAGATACTACAAGTTTATATGGCTATGTCACACTTGTAGCAAGGTGTAAAAACTCCGAAATGGTGTTTTATGTACAACTCGAGTGTAACCTGGAAAGTGATAATGGGTCTTGCGACACACCTGGTTTTAAACTCCTAGAGGATATGCATTGAGAAGTCACAAACACATTATAAACCATTCAGATGTATTTTAGTAGAAGATAACAATGAATAACCAAGGATAAAGATAAGGTATCGTAGAAAAAATATATTAAATACATGATTTAGGTATCCTATATGTATTTTTTCATGATTATATGGTTTTCATATTTGATAAATGTTTCTCACACTATTATTTCTTTTTTTTTGTAAATAAATGTAACAAAAAAGAACTGGGTTAATATTGAATGTGATGGATAATTTTTTGATTATTAGCAAAATGGGATGATCACAAGATTGAAGGATGTTGTGATTATGCATCATCAATTTTATGGAAACATGATTTACAATGTGCACCTTAACCAACTCTCACACACTAACGAGAAGATAAGGAAATATTTCACTGATATTTTTGGTAAATGAGACCATAGAGGAAAAAAAAATTATGTTTAAATCATGTCAATAATATGAAAATCATCACCTAAGTGAATATATTATAGGAAAAAAAAGATGTTTTGACTGTGGAAATAGAGAACAAAAATCAAGTAACTACAATATAAAAAAGAAGGGTTTGGTTAATAAAATTGGTTGGAATATGGGCCTCCCTAAGACCTAATCATGGGATAAATTATTTAAGTGTGGAATGAATGCTAATTATACAAATCGATGTCCTAAGTGGAAATCTCTCAAAGATGATAAAAAAGGTGGTACCAGTAATGGTTATACTTATGAGTATGATGGGTCTATATATTAAATGTGAAAGGAAATAGGTGTTATGTAATGGGATGAGGTTTCATATTTATGGCTTACGGATGAATTTGAATAATATAAGATTTTATATATTCTTATTCCATAATTATGTGATTTGAATGATGAAATATATAACGATTGTTCAGTTTATAATTTTTGGGTTGGGATTTGCAATAATTCGGTGAATCATTGCAATTTAATATAATATGGATTTATTTACAAGGTCATTGTAACACCCCGAGATTTTATGAAAAATATTATTTTAATTTCATTAATGTCTTGTGTTGTATTCTACACCAAGATTACATTGCACTATACGCAACACCGTATTAGCTTGCAGTATACGCAACACTATTCTTGGATCGTGTTACATACAATTTTGATAATAGTTATTCTACGCAACATTGAGTATATATATATATATATATTAAATGTATAAATTAAATATGGTTGGATTTTGTTATACGAAACAACGAAGGATTCTTTCACAACACGCAACCCTGACATGGCTTGCATTACACGCAATCGCGACCTTCCTCGATAGCGTGTGTTGTACGCAATACTGGGTTTTAATAAACAATGATATATTATTATAATATTGTCATTAACTAGCCGTTATGAATAGTATTAACTAAATTTTGAATTTTATAACATTATTATTCATCTTACACATTTTCTAGAACATGGTATAAGAACAAAATAAATTTTTCGGGTAAATTAAGTATTTTTCAAAAAATGCAGTTTTGCAGCCTTTTGATGGCGCACCCACTTTAAATCTAGTTTTTGACATTTTTATATGTTAAATTTGAAAAAATAAAATTCTTATTTTGAATCAGGATGTAAAAATTTACATTAGATAAAGTTTTGATATTTTTCCGATAACTTTCATATTTTAATGAATAGTAAAAACACGCTATATTTTAATTAAAAACAACTTTTTTCATCATAATATCTTATGTGGTTAAATTATAATATTAAATGGTTTTAAAGTATAAATAGAATATATTTTCACCATTTAATATAATGTATGTCATTAGCATTGATTTTACCTTGAATTCGTAGGTTAAATCAATTCAATCTTTTGCAATGTTTTAAAGAAAAACCCCTTTTATTCGACAACGGGATTAATTTTAATTTAATTTCTGCAACTTCTGTGTATTGAATTTTAAAAAATGGATTCCATATTTGGAATCAGTGGGTCCAAATTATGTTAATAGGCTACTTTTTATTTTTGGGAATTATGAATAGTAACTACGGTAAATTTTATTTACCATAGTTAAAGGTAAATCAGGTAATTAAAGGTAAATATAATATTATAAAATTACCCTAACACATGCCAAAATTCTATTTGATGGCTAAGAGTAAACCCATATCAACTAAGGGTCGGATTAGATTCATTTTATGGACTTTTGACCATGAAAATAATTTAATTATTATTAAAACCAAAGAAAGTGACAACATGTCACTCTCTTAAATCTTATAAGTATAATAATTTTAACTTAGTGATAAACATCATAAAACTTAGAACATGAATAGTCTCCATAAATCTAACAAAATTATCTACATCATGAGAATTTATTTATAATTTTTTGGGATTAAATAATTTAATTTATTTATGACACAATGATGATGCAGTAATTATCTTATTAATGAAATATTGACATAATTGATGTTATAAAAACCAAAATAAATGTAATTTGAGACTTTTTATGAATCCCACTAATTTTATAGGTTACTATGATATATTAGTGTTGATTTAATCAACTTTTTTCGAACATATAATTCTGTTATGACTTTCACAAAAATCATATATCAAATAGTGTCAAAATTGACACAAAATAGTTTTTAAATCAAATATTATATTATTAATTGTTATTTTATTCCTAAAAATCTAAGGTTCGGCCAAATGACTTATATAAGGATATATATATTATTAATAAACAATTTGGGGTTCTTTTGGCATGTTATAGTAAGTGTATTAACCATATAGTGTAAGAAAACAAAACGACACGGTAAAAGTTAAATTATTTAACTTAGGGTTAAATCTAATTGATGAGGTTACAATTATAACCTAAACTTGTCTAAATATTATTGGTTGATAGGATTTCGACCCATACCCACTTTAGCTTCAAAATAAGACCCTTTTGAACCATTATAAACCGATTTTGACTTTAATATAAAATAATATTTTGAGATATTCCTAAGGTGCCCCTCTCCTCCCTTATAAAAGGACACCTCCTCCCCCTCCTCCTCACACCAATTTGAGCACTCAAGATCGGCCAAACCCTGCCATTTTCTCCTCTCCACTTACCTAGAATAATCCTAGAGGTCCTGGTCTTCTTCAAAGACCAATCTTAGTTCCCTAAGTGGAGGATTCAAAGAGGCGTTCCAAAGAAGAGGTAATATCCATTACCGATCTTTTCAATTTCTTTCTTCTTCAACTTCTTCTTCTTTAGTTTTTTCATTATAAAGTAATAACATCAGTATTACTTACATACTGATATGTTATTATAAATATGAAACAACTCTAATTAACCTTCTATCCATCCTACGGAGAAAGGAAATCACCACGCATGCGTACGTACGGAATACCGTCTCCACGCCGTGGTGTAATCTATTTTCCATCACCACCTTAATTGGATGGGTATAATGATGTAATGAGTAACTATACATGATTATTATAAAGTTATATTGATACTTAAATAGTATACATACACTTCAACACAATTCCACGACCATGGGAACGATATCATCGCTCGTGCGTACGTACGGACTACCGTCTCCACGACGCGATGAGATTCATTCTCCATGTTAACCATTTAAGAATGATTACAAAGTATATATAAGAAATAATAATAAAATATATGACAATATAAAGCTACTGTATTTATGTATATATGTATATGTATGTCATCTACTTACTTCCATTCAAGACAATAAGGAAAGGAAAACAGCGTTCATGCGTACGTACGGACTACCGTCTCCATGAACGGTGTTTTCATTTCATTTATATATCTATTATATATATATATATATACTGAATATATATGATATATAAATCATATTTTATATTCTGGAAGTAAGTAAATCATGATATAAGTAATAATAATGTCAAGAACAACAAGTCAAAACACCTACGATAAATGAAACGATTTTACCCAAAATGCTTCTTTAACATGGAATTTACAAAAGAACGGGTAATATAAAGTCATAAGTGAACCATATATGATATCATAACAATGAATATGATTCTGTAATAAGTCAATGACATTATTTAAATCATTATACAGGAGGTTCGGACACATACGAAGTAAATCGGACCTAAGGTAAGGGAAATATCACAATCTCATTTTTATCCGAGATTGTTTGTACTTTGAAATTTACTGGGGTATATTTTATTTTTCCTCAACATGTAATGTTATTTACATCCACCTACAATTGTTTAAATCCAATTTTACCCTTAGGTGAGTTTTTAGTAAAGAATATGAAAGGAATATTTTGTCTCTTTTCGTACGAGGTACTTTTTGACTTTTCCGACAAAAGTACGAAGAATGTTTTTTTTAACTTATACGGCATTAATGGATTTTTAAAACATTATTTCCAAGAATCTTCCTTTACAAGTTTTCAAGTTTATTTTTAATCAACTTCTTTTAGTTTGTAATTGTATGACATGTTAAGAAAGGAAAAGTGTTTTTGAAGTTGAAAGGATATTTTCCTCAAGAATGGAGTTCAAGTATTTTATCAAAATTATTTTCCATATAAGATAATAAAAGGGTTCTGTTTTTATCCCTATTATTACATGGATTTGATTATATTGTGATGGAAATATTTAGTATGAATTCCTTTATCTTATATGAATTGTTTTATGATGTCATGTTGTTTAAGAATCCCATTTTTATTACATGGGTTATGAAATGATGTATGATTTATGATTTTGTGGCACACATAAGAATGGTATAATTATGAGATGGGTGGGACCTATATCTCCCTCCAATGCATTGGGTAAAGATTTTATATCTCATGAGATAGACATGGATGAAATGGTAGGTTATACCGGTTCAGTGAAACAGGACTGAAACGAGGGTTACTCGATTCAGAAAGGGACTTTGTCCACTAAGATAGTCTTGGCAATGAGTCTTGACTAACAAGAAATGATTCTCTATGATTATGTGTGTATGCCACAATGTTTCATGTTTTATGTTATGATTATTGTGATTACATTTCACTGCCATGACTTATCCCATGTTATGAAATTATGATCTCTTTTGCAGGTTAAGATTTCCAAAAGATATGTACTTATGAATATGATGTGATTGTTATTTATTTTGTTTACCCTTACTGAGCATTTGAGCTCAGCCTTTTATGTTTTCTTTTCCCCAGGATATAAATAAAGGTTTTAGGTAAAAGAAATGGGAGATCTTTATGGGAGATATTGAAGATCTTTCACCATGATTATAAGATTACGTTCCGAGTTTCCAAAGACACTAAACTATTACGATCCTTGTGTGTGTGTTTTTGTTATGTAATAAGTATTCCTCAAAAGTAATGTAAAGTCTATGTACGTCAGGCTTCAGGCCTCTACAGTTGGTATCAGAGGAAAGGTTTAGTCAACCTTTGGAAACTAGGATGCGAAAACGTTAGTGAGATCCCTAGAGATATTTCAACGGTATGTCTAGGGATGTCCCTAAGGTTAAGTATACGTATAGTTTATAGTACTAGAACTACGCTAACGATCATAGAATTAAACCTAAGATGTTAGATATTGAAGGTACTCCCCCTTTATTATGTTGTTTTCCCTAGCATGATTTTTGCCTCTCACACTATTCTTTTTGGGTTTTAGACGATGGCTGGAACCCGAAGGAACCGTGTTGATCAATGCAATGGACAATGCAATGATTGTCCTCCTGAACAAACAAATGTTATGGGAGATGGAGTGCAAAATATTATTGCTATACTTACACAAGCTATGAATCATTCTGGACTTCCAAATGAGCAGAGAAGGGAACAATATTCTATTGAGTCCTTCATGAGGCAACGTCCACCTTCTTTCAGTGGGTCTTCTGATCCACTTGTTGCTGAACAATGGATCAGTACCACTGAAAAGATATTTTCAGTTCTTCAATGTTCTGAACATGATAAATTCATCTTAGCAGTATATCGTTTGGAAGGTGAAGCTGATCAATGGTGGAATCTTATCAAGAATACAAGGCAAAGAGATGAAATTGAGTCCATGGAATGGGACGAGTTCAAGAACTTATTTTTCAATAAGTACTTCCCTCGTATTCTTCGAACAAAGATGGAGAAGGAGTTTCTTGAACTAAAGAAAAAGGATGATGAATCTGTTGGTATATACGAAGTGAATTTTACAAGACTTGTAAGGTATGAATCTGGCATTATCATCCAACCTGGAAGTAAAGTTGATCGATTTTTCAGTGGCTTAAAACCAAGTCTTCGAAGGGCATTAGCTATAAGAGACTTCAGTAGCTATGAAGAAATTGTGCATTGTGCTATCAAGGTAGAAATGGAAGTTGGTGTTACATTCCATCTCATGGTTTTGAAAAGAAACGAAAGATGGAGTTCAAAGAGAAATCTTCGAATAATGGTGAAAAGAAGATGAATG
This sequence comes from Viscum album, assembly GCA_963277665.1. Taxonomy (NCBI): domain Eukaryota; kingdom Viridiplantae; phylum Streptophyta; class Magnoliopsida; order Santalales; family Viscaceae; genus Viscum; species Viscum album. The sequence goes on from OY728135.1 coordinate 1,003,893,969, forward strand.
TTTCCTTATGCACAAAGTGTGGAAAGAAGCATGGTGGAGATTGTCTTAAAGGGACTAGAAAATGTTTTAAGTTTGGAAAAGAAGGTCATCGAGCAGCTGAGTGTCAAAGTAATGGAAAAAGGGTTTCTAGTGATGTGAATAATGCAAACACTGCAGAGAACGCACCACCAACACTTCAATGCTTCAAGTGCAAGGAAATGGGGCATTATGCTAATAAATGCCCTAATCCAAGGGTTAGTGATGATCAACATGAGCAACCACTGAAGGCAAAGGACAAAGGGAAGTCACATGCGATCACTATTGGCAATGTTGAATATGAAAACGATGTGGTGGAATGATTAAGTGTTTATGTAATGGGATTCCAAAATAATGTTGTATCATTGAGTATTGCAATATTTATTGATGTGGTATTCAAAGTGATTGAGATATTTTTTGGAAATAAGATGATATGCGCATAATGAAGGGAAAACGAGAAAATGAAATGTTTAATAGTATTCATGAGCTCATGATTGATATAAGGACTAAGTGATATCTAGGTTTGAGTATATAGAATTTTTAGGATTTTGGTATGTGGAAAGTGTTAACTTTTAACTATATTCATGTTTTCACTAAGGCTCAATGGGTATTCAAGAGAATACAAGATTAATGACTTTGAATGTTTGGAATGTGACCAACAAAACATATCTTATGATATATGGGGATCAACGATGGTATTAAATCTCTGGTAATCGTTTTCACTATGTTATAAGAGTGGACTGCAGTATTATGGATAAGACTAAAGATTGTAATGGATTATGTTGGACATAAGTTAGTATTGTTTAAGGATAGAAGTTTTTTTCGATATTATTGATGGGAGGTTATAGTAATATAGTTTTAGAAAAAGGACAACCTGCAGGACGGGCGACAACCCATCGCGTCGGACAAGGATGTGGGAATCGAACCCACAACCGAAGTGCGACTGGCCTTTATCGCCTACCACTGACCTACAGGAAGTCCCTGTTTAGTAGAAACTAGTTTTATTATATTAAGCAGTATGATATATGAAGTATAAGTCCATTTTAGGAAGCATATATGATTAATCTCACTAAAGAATGACTTATGTATATTTAATAACTTTTTCTAACCTTTTGTTTGAGACAAATGGAATGACCTGTCATACTAACACTTCATGAATAACAAACTCAACTTCATTTATTTAAGAGATGAAGTGGAAATTGTTCAAGGAACGAACAACAGTGAGATTGTACCAAAATAAAGTAAATATTTATTCTAATTCAAATTCTTCAACTTTAGGGAAATGATCTTGAAAAGCAAAAATGTTGTCCAAGTGCTCTTATATCAGGGTAATCAGATGGTACCTTAGATCGTCACAAATTTATGGATTTGTGATTTCTAGCTTTTCCATAGCCATGTTCTCTACCACTCTCCATCAGAACATGATGGTTAGATTTCTCTTCCATATCCATATTTTCACCTATGTGGATACCCAGTGATTAGTTAACTTGGGTAACCATTACATTTTATACTTTAGTTTTTAAAGATATGTTTTGGTATTCCTTTTTACGATGTGGGTTTCTGTCAAAGAAACTTTCAAATAGTAAACCATTTATAACCCCGACGAATTTCGAGGGAGAAATTCATTTTAAGGGGGGTAGAATTTAACACCCCGAGATTTTATGAAAAATATTATTTTAATTTCATTAATGTCTTGTGTTGTATTCTACACCAAGATTACCTTGCACTATACGCAACACCGTATTAGCTTGCAGTATACGCAACACTATTCTTGGATCATGTTACATACAATTTTGATAATAGTTATTCTACGCAACATTGAGTATATATATATATATATTAAATGTATAAATGAAATATGGTTGGATTCTGTTATACGAAACAACGCAGGATTCTTTCACAACACGCAACCCTGACTTGGCTTGCATTACACGCAATCGCGACCTTCCTCGATAGCGTGTGTTGTACGCAATACCGGGTTTTAATAAACAATGATATATTATTATAATATTGTCATGAACTAGCCGTTATGAATAGTATTAACTAAATTTTTAATTTTATAACATTATTATTCATCTTACACATTTTCTAGAACATGGTATAAGAACAAAATAATTATTTCGGGTAAAATAAGTATTTTTCAAAAAATGCAGTTTTGCCGCCTTTTGATGGCGCACCCACTTTAAATCTAGTTTTTGACATGTTTATATGTTCAATTTGACAAAATAAAATTCTACTTTTGAATCAGGATGTAAAAATTTACATTAGATAAAGTTTTGATATTTTTCCGATAACATTCATATTTTAATGAATAGTAAAAACACGCTATATTTAAATTAAAAACAACTTTTTTCATCATAATATCTTATGTGGTTAAATTATAATATTGAATGGTTTTAAAGTATAAATAGAATATATTTTCACCATTTAATATAATGTATGTCATTATCATTGATTTTACCTTGAATTCGTAGGTTAAATCAATTCAATCTTTTGCAATGTTTTAAAGAAAAACCCGTTTTTATTCGACAACGAGATTAATTTTAATTTAATTTCTGCAACTTCTGTGTATTGAATTTTAAAAAATGGATTCCATATTTGGAATCAGTGGGTCCAAATTATGTTAATAGGCTACTTTTTATTTTTGGGAATTATGAATAGTAACTACGGTAAATTTTATTTACCATAGTTAAAGGTAAATCAGGTAATTAAGGGTAAATATAATATTATAAAATTACCCTAACACATGCCAAAATTCTATTTGATGGATAAAAGTAAACCCATATCAACTAAGGGTCGGATTAGATTCATTTTATGGACTTTTGACCATGAAAATAATTTAATTATTATTAAAACCAAAGAAAGTGACAACATGTCACTCTCTTAAATCTATTAAGTATAATAATTTTAACTTAGTGATAAACATCATAAAACTTAGAACATGAATAGTCTCCAGAAATCTAACAAAAGTATCTATATCATGAGAATTTATTTATAATTTTTTGGGATTAAATAATTTAATTTATTTATGACACAATGATGATGCAGTAATTATCTTATTAATGAAATATTGACATAATTGATGTTATAAAAACCAAAATAAATGTAATTTGAGACTTTTTATGAATCCCACTAATTTTATAGGTTACTATGATATATTAGTGTTGATTTAATCAACTTTGTTCGAACATATAATTCTGTTATGACTTTCACAAAAATCATATATCAAATAGTGTCAAAATTGACACAAAATAGTTTTTAAATCAAATATTATATTATTAATTGTTATTTTATTCCTAAAAATCTAAGGTTCGGCCAAATGACTTAGATAAGGATATATATATTAATAATAAACAATTTGGGGTTCTTTTGGCATGTTATAGTAAGTTTATTAACCATATAGTGTAAGAAAACAAAAAGACACGGTAAAAGTTAAATTATTTAACTTAGGATTAAATCTAATTTATGAGGTTAAAATAATAACCTAAACTTGTCTAAATCTTATTGGTTTATAGGATTTCGACCCATCCCTACTTTAGCTTCGAAATAAGACCCTTTGGAACCATTATAAACCGATTTTGACTTTAATATAAAATAATATTTTGAGATATTCCTAAGGTGCCCCTCTCCTCCCTTATAAAAGGACACCTCCTCCCCCTCCTCCTCACACCAATTTGAGCACTCATGCTCGGCCAACCCCTGCCATTTTCTCCTCTGCACTTCCCTAGAATAATCCTAGAGGTCCTGGTCTTCTTCAAAGACCAATCTTAGTTCCCTAAGTGGAGGATTCAAAGAGGCGTTCCATAGAAGAGGTAATATCCATTACCGATCTTTTCAATTTCTTTCTTCTTCAACTTCTTCTTTTTTAGTTGTTTCATTATAAAGTAATAACATCAGTATTACTTACATACTGATATGTTATTATAATTATGAAACAACTCTAATTAACCTTCTATCCATCCTACGGAGAAAGGAAATCACCACGCGTGCGTACGTACGAAATACCGTCTCCACGCCGTGGTGTAATCTATTTTTCATAACCACCTTAATTGGATGGGTATAATGATGTAATGAGTAAATATACATGATTATTATAAAGTTATATTGATAATGAAATAGTATACATACACTTCAACACAATTCCACGACCATGGGAACGATATCATCGCTCGTGCGTATGTACGGACTACCGTCTCCACGACGCGATGAGATTCATTCTCCATGTTAACCATTTAAGAATGATTACAAAGTACATATAAGAAATAATAATGAAATATATGACATTATAAATCTACTGGATTTATGTATATATGTATATGTATGTCATCTACTTACTTCCATTCAAGACAATAAGGAAAGGAAAACAGCGTTCATGCGTATGTACGGACTACCGTCTCCATGAACGGTGTTTTCATTTCATTTATCTATCTATTATATATATATATATACTGAATATATATGATATATAAATCATATTTTATATTCTGGAAGTAAGTAAATCATGATATAAGTAATAATAATGTCAAGAACAACAAGTCAAAACACCTACGATAAATGAAATGATTTTACCCAAAATTCTTCTTTACCATGGAATTTACAAAAGAACGGGTAATATAAAGTCATAAGTAAACCATATATGATATCATAACAATGAATATGATTCTGTAATAAGTAAATGATATTATTTAAATCATTATACAGGAGGTTAGGACACATACGAAGTAAATCGGACCTAAGTTAAGGGAAATATCACAATCTCATTTTTATCCGAGATTGTTTGTACTTTGAAATTTACAGGGGTATATTTTTTTTTTCAATATGTAATGTTATTTACATCCACCTACAATTGTTTAAATCCAATTTTACCCTTAGGTGAGTTTTTAGTAAAGAATATGAAAGGAATATTTTGTCTCTTTTCGTACGAGGTACTTGTTGACTTTTCCGACAAAAGTACGAAGAATGTTTTTTTTAACTTATATGGCATTCATGGATTTTTAAAACATTATTTACAAGAAGCTTCATTTACAAGTTTTCAAGTTTATTTTTAATAAACTTCTTTTAGTTTGTAATTGTATGACATGTTAAGAAAGGAAAAGTGTTTTTGAAGTTGAAAGGATATTTTCCTCAAGAATGGAGTTCAAGTATTTTATCAAAATTATTTTCCATCTAAGATAATAAAAGGGTTCTGTTTTTATCCCTATTATTACATGGATTTGATTATATTGTGATGGAAATATTTTTATGAATTCCTTTATCTTATATGAATTGTTTTATGATGTCATGTTGTTTAAGAATCCCATTTTTATTACATGGGTTATGAAATGATGTATGATTTATGATTTTGTGGAACATATAAGAATGGTATCATTATGAGATGGGTGGGACCTATATCTCCCTCCAATGCATTGGGTAAAGATTTTATATCTCATGAGATAGACATGGCTGAAATGGTAGGTTATACCGGTTCAGTGAAACAGGACTGAAACGAGGGTTACTCGATTCAGAAATGGACTTTGTCCACTAAGATAGTCTTGGCAATGAGTCTTGACTAACAATAAATGATTCTCTATGATTATGTGTGTATGCCAAAATGTTTCATGTTTTAAGTTATGATTATTGTGATTACATTTCACTGCCATGACTTATCCCATGTTATGAAATTATGATCTCTTTTGCAGGTTAAGATTTCCAAAAGATATGTTCTTATGAATATGATGTGATTGTTATTTATTTTGTTTACCCTTACTGAGCATTTGAGCTCAGCCTTTTATGTTTTCTTTTCACCAGGATATAAAGAAAGGTTTTAGGTAAAAGAAAAGGGAGATCTTTATGGGAGATATTGAATATCTTTCACGATGATTAGAAGATTACGTTCCGAGTTTCCAAAGACACTAAACTATTACGATCCTTGTGTGTGTGTTTTTGTTATGTAATAAGTATTCCGCAAAAGTAATGTAAAGTCTATGTACGTCAGGCTTCAGGCCTCTACAGTCATGACTATGGATAATATATTATTAGAGGAAATATAACCCTTATAATAGTCCTTGTATTATGATAATGTTGTTTGGATAAATATATATCAGATATAAATATGTAAATCGGATGGTACTGATTACCTTGGAACTAATTAAGTACTTGTTGACAAGTGGTTTATGAAATCTTTGATGATATTTACAACTTTTTTTAATTTAAGATATATATCCAATATTTGATGAAATTTTGAAACATGCATGTTTTCAAAAGGAATATTTGGTAATTCAAGTAATTACCATATCTCAATAGAATACATAATGAAGGTATTAACATGTTTAATTTTTTATGGATAAGATCTATTATGTGATATATGGGGAACCAATGTTAAGATAATTTTGGGATATTTAGAGATATTATTTCAATAGTTTGGGAATTTCAACTTTTTGATGGGTAATAAGGTTAACCATTTATGGAATGTTTTATGTTAAGTTTTAATGTTTTAGATATTAATGTATTATCTCACTATATAAAGATTTATGCATATTAGAAGACATTTTCTAATATTTCATTGTAATAAAAAAATAATAAATGAAATTTTATTATATTTATGGATCTCATGATCTCTTAATTCTTCCGGAATGAAAAAATAATGGTTATGGAATGAGAGATGAATCTGATGTTTTATAAGGTATAACAACGGATAAGTTTTGTTGAGATCATGTAAGTATATCTTTTCATGAAAGTTCTTAATTTCCATTTTAAGGTCAGTTTTAGTATTCATATCTATATTTTAGGTTTCTATGAAAGGAATTTTAAGTATTAGAAAATTTATAACCTAGTAAAATTGATAGGGAGAAATTAATTTTTGGGGGATCTAATTTAACACCCCTATATTTTTTGAATTATTGTATCTAAATTATTTTTATATTTTGATTTGTTACATTTCACGAATTAGTGAATATATCTTTTTTTATATGAAATCACAATGTTTGGAATTAATTATACATAACCCCAAGTCATGATTGTACTAGATATGACACATATATTAACATTAAGTACAAGAAACACTTGGTTTGGATTGTGTTACACACAATGAAGAGTTACATAGATAGAATAAGTAATACATAACTTCATGTTTTCCAAAATAAAAATATACAATTTTTATTATTATTAAAATATTTTTATAGTTACCACGTACCATTATAATGGAATTTTAAAATAAGATTCACTAAATTATGAAAATTTTATTTATAAATGTATAATGAGTGAATCCTTTGGTCAGTATTTAATATAAGTAAATTTAAAAACTATATGGAAACAAAGAAATTCAATTTCTATGATAAGTTGTTTTTTATCTAAAAATAAAATTTTACATCAATAAATAAAAAAATATTTTGATTAATTTTTTTAATAAAATTTATATATTATATATCTAATCATTATTTTTGATACTCATTCAATAGATTTGATAGCTATAATATATGAATAAATCCTATTTTACGAATAAAAATATGTATTCTTCAAAAAGGTGACATTACCACCTTTTAATGGAGAACCCATTTTAAATATATTTTTTTAAAATTTTATAATTTTTGTTCGAAAAATTAATAATAATTTTTGAAATAGAAATATAATAACTAGATTAGGTTTACTTTTTGTTTTTTCTATGATGTTTCCATTTTTATTAATAAAGAATAATACTGAATTTAAATTCAAAACTTATTTTTCATCTAATATATTTATAATGACAATATTTTTTTTAATATTATATTAGATAAATTATACATCACCTAATACAATTTAGATCATTGTAATAAATTTAACATTTAAATTGAAAAGAAAAACATACCAAACTATTGAAAATTATTTTTTTAAGAAATTGCTTTATCATCCCGTATCTAGGATTTAATTTAAATTTCTTTTGACCAATTTTGTAATTGAAAATTTTAAATTTTGATTGCATATTTTTAATAATAATAAATGACTAATTATAATAATTTCAAATTTTTTTGACCAAAAAGATAATTGAAGGTGATAACAATTAATTACTACAACTAAGAGAAACATTAGCTTAACAACCAAGTAAAACATAATATAAGGCCCAAAACACCATTAAAATTTTCCAAAATCCATTTCATATAAATATTTAGCCTATATATTATGATTTATTGTCTTTTTACCATTATCGGATCCAATTTTTGTTGGAAAATGGAGGATGTAATTCCCTTTTTCACAAATTTATAATAATGTCACTCATCGACTATAAAAAATAACCCACCCTTCCAACTTTTTCACACTTCTCAAGACATTTGTACTGACAAAAATATACATTAATAAGCCCAAAATATCCCTCATTTCTTCATTAAATCATCCCCTTGTGAATAAATCCATCCAAGTATTCTATTTGGTTCAATTCAATTGGAGTTACGCAAAGAAAAAGTTGTGTCCTTCTTCAAGATCCTTTGTTTTATTTCCATTCCCCAACACCTAAACTATTCTTATTCCATACTTATCTAATAAAATAATTATCCTAAATATTATTATATTTTGTTATTCTATGGGTTATACATACACTTACACATACATCCATCTAATGGGTAATAAACATACAATTCTTGTGTATAGCAAACTACCAAGTCACGAAACAATTTTGTTCATTATTCCATTACCACCTATCATGGTATGGAATTATGATAGAAAATATATTGTTATGTGACATATGATTAATATGATAAATATTATATTTATTATTTATTTATAATTATTTAGTTTTTATAAAACAAATACCGTCATGCATTCCATTTTATAGATATTGACAACTTCATTTATGGACGTGTGGACTACTACCTCCTCAAAGCGAAGTGATTCATTCACAATTTACATGGAATAAATTATTTAATATTTTAATGAAATTATAATTTATATATATATATATATATTTGAAATAATAATTACACTGGAATTATATTATATATATACATATATATCATTTACATTTGTTCTATCAATATAACAATAAAACGGAAACATCATTCATGCCTACATATAGTATACCATCTCTATAAAAGATGTATTCAATTTTATACATCTATAATTTTAGATTATTATTAATACATATATAACTAATATATATTATATTTATATCATTATTTTCATTCTATAAATAAGTAAATAGTTTTCTAAGTAAGAGAATCAAGAATAAAAAGTACAAATGTATATGAAAAAAAAGAAGATATTACCCATAACATAACACTAACATGGATTTGAAAAAAAGGTAATATAAAGACATAATAAAATAATACGCTGTATTATATTTAATAACATGGTTTTGTGGTATATTTATAATAAATTATACTTATTATACTTAGAAAAGAATGGTTTTTCATGTCATAAATATAATTTATTCCTTACTATGATTTCAAAGAAAATAGTTTCCAAAAGTCCTTATGTTTTTAAAATATTTTTCCAAAGAGGAAATGATATTTTTCTCATGAAATGGTTTTAAAAGATCCTTAAAAATTATTTTCTATCTAAGATTACATTTATTAGGGTTACTCATTCCTTTCTATAAAATGATCTAATGGTTCCATTTATATTCTTTATCTTAATTTTTTAGGTTTTTATGAATTTATTTGTATGAAATATTTTTCACTTTCATGGGATATATGTATATCATAACATGTTTCCCTTTAAAGGGTTATATTCTTATGAATCCAGCTTATTTCTTGGGTTATCATTTGATGAAATCATTATGATTACTATTTTTTTCATTACTTATGATATGATTACATGTTTATGATACTCATCTCATTTCATGGGTTACAATATTATTATTTATGATCTTTTGGAACACGTATGTATGATTTCATTATGAGATAGGTTGGACTAATATCTCCCTCCAATGCACTGGGTAATGGTTTATAACTCATTAGATAATTAAGGGAATATTTTTAATGGGATTTGTCTACTATGGGAATATGGGGAAACACAATTCACAACAGGAATATGGGAAAGAGTGATTCACAATGGAAATATTCGGAAACCCATTCCACTACGAGAAGATTTGGAAACTTGATCCCTTACATGGAAAGAACTTTGACTGGGGGTGGTTGCATGTCCCACCCAGTAGGTGTTGTCCCCAACTAGATCCCTGATATGTTTTCGGAAAAGTGCATTTTCTTTGGAAATATATTACATGTTTACATGTTTTCGAAAAATTATATATTGTATTCCTATTATATGGTAACATGGTTCAAGTTTATGATTATATAATGATTCATGTCGTATGAACTAAAAATATTTATCCATGTTTATGTTCTTTTATATGTAGGGTATGATCCTAAAATTTTATGTTGGTGTTCTTTTACTCTTATGTTCATGTTATAATTATGTATTTAATTTATTTATACTTACTAATAATTCATGATCATACATTTCTTATTAATAATTTCTTCAGGTTATGAAGAAATGATTTTTTAAGAAGGGTCAATGGTAAATCTCTTTGTGGGAAACATTGATAGTCTTTCCCCAAGATAGAAGGATTTGTTCCAAGATTCCAAAGACATTATTCCATTGTTGTACTCATGAAATTACTTTTGTAATGTGTTGAATATTCATAAAAATGATGTAATATCCATGTTTGTCAAGTATGGGTTGTTATAGCTTGGCAACATGTTTCTTCTCTGAGGTTCCTAGCTTGGGTTCACACATTCAGTTGAAGTGTTCCAAAATATACTGCGCGTCACCCATTCCATTGAATGAGAAATATATAGGGTGCCAAAATTTTGAGGTTTCATGCATGTTTTTCATACATATTGGGTATGAAATTCCATCATGTGGGATCTACACCTATCATGTTTCCAGGTCCTCAAGGCTAGGGGTGAGAGTGGATATATAATACTATTCGTGAGTATATATATTTTTAAGAGGATTAAAAATCCACAAAGGGTTGGAAAGCTAATCAATTTTATTAGTGGGATCAACATCTTGTGAAGAGAAATGATCCAAGTCCTAAGGGGGGGGGGGGGTCACCACACTACACGAGATGAATCAGTGAATAATACCGTGACATCATTCCATAAACTCGGGACTCTTTGATGATTGGATAAATGCGATTATCAAACTTTGCTAAGGGAAACTAGCCATGAAGGAATTACAGTAGCATTGAAGGAGAAATGTAAAGACGTTAGGATGCATCATAATATTGAAGCCAATCAACAATGAGATCATCGAGATTCCACTTCCACTCTATGACTAGTTGAAGTATGGTGGCCACCATGGGACCTACCAATGTTTTTGGAATAATGTTGGATTCATCATAGGCCCCAACAAGAACAATCCCATTTTCAATTTTTCAAGAAGAAGGTAATGTCCCATAGGGTATCGCTAGGGCGAGTTCCCACCTTTTGGTTAAAACAGACCCTTGTATGAGTGTCTATTTGGTATTATGATGCTCTAGGGGGTTGGTTTTCACCATCAAACCCAATTTTCAGAGTACATATTCCCATGAAACATGTGAATAACCATGCTCACTATATCTATACGGAAATTAAAATTTTCATCATCAAAGTTATTGATAACCTATTTCAAGATAGGTATGATGTAAAGAGTGACGAAAAATTCCCTCCCCTTAATATGAACATGTAGAGACGATTATTCCAGGATTTTTTTGATAACCATGAGGTACTTTATGCATATATATTATATGTTCTGTAGGTAACCTTGATGTCCAAGGTGTTGACCCACTAAAATAAAAACTATCTCATCGTTTTGGAAATATTGATATTGTCTTCAAGGCGAACCTAGATTCCTAGGTAGGACAATTTAATATCATGAAGTAAATGTAGTGTTACCTAGATTTTCTAGAATAAACACATGGATTATAACACGATGAGGGGCTCCAAAATGGAAAAGCAGGGGGTTTCTAGTATCTATAATACCAATACCAATTGATAAACATTGAAATCATTCCATACTCCCCCTTTCGTAGAAATAGGATCATGTTATTGGTCAAACTAAGATCGGATCAGCACTGGCCAAGAGTTCAGTGGATGTGATGATGTGGATTGACTCAGCAGCCGATTGGAATGTATTGCATCTACTACAAAATTAAATTGTTCACAACATTATGGAGAATCTCTCAGGGTCAGTACAATCTGAATCATCACATCCTTATAGAAATGGGTATTCAACACTTTTTAATGTGATAGGGTTGCAGTTCTCATATGTGGATTACAAATCAGTGGCTCAGAAATGTGCTAACCATATGGATGTTTCGACCTGACTAGAAAAAATATCCATTATCATGGGTTGGGATAGAGGGGAAGATTGAAAATAATGGATATGTATGCACCACGATCCACAATAAGGGAGCTAGAACATACAACACCTACATGTACCTGCAAAGGGATCTGGTTAACCTATATAATTCACCCTCCAGGATGGTGAATTTTTTTTCAGTCTTCTTCCCTAGAATCAGGGGTGGAACTACATTGTCGATTCATTAGTGTCCATAGATTGTAAAATTTCGACGAGGTCGATGATAACCTAGAATTTCCTAGGATTTTTCCTTTGATGGTATTTATTCTCCCATATTTCTTAGGATAGTTCATAAAGGAATCTTATATCATTGAATGTGGAGGACCCCCATGTGGGTGTGTGGTTGATGGATGAGGGAAAACAACATGTCAGTTGATGTGGACACCTGGAGGGCCTCCGTATTAACTAGAAGGGGTATGGGGAAGACCTATTTACTTAGTGTTGAAAGATCAGGGATGACCTATTCTGGGGTTAATGATGGTGTGGGGGAGACCTCTATATTATATATCATTATCATGAGTTGGCCCATAACGATAGTCGGTGGTGTCAAAAATACAATGCAATTACATGACTTTCCTATAAGGTGGCTGGGATATTTACCCCCATTATGGATGGATAGATCCATGTTCATTGGTGGTGGGAAACTGATGGAGTGTTTCAACTATGGAATGATCCACTAGATCCATGGAATATTATTCCCCATGTCGGGAATTCTCTTGATCATATCCCTAATGTTTGTGTTGGGAGGTTTAGAATGGGGGTGGTAGAGAAGGGGGGAAGTCCACTTACTTTTCGGAATGAGTTATTAGTCATTTCTGGCACTGATCGGGCCCGATGGGATCCCTCTTTAGTGGATCTCATGTTGTAGCCACACCTGAGGTGACTCAACCATCTCCAATATTGTTGGAATATATAAGAGAACCATAAGCTCAATCCTTGTAGAGACTCTCGAAGAAGTTCTCCATTGTAAATAGGAGTGGCTTCCCCTAGTGTGACCTTTGGGGGTGGTAGTTTTAATGGGGATTTGATGATTATATTTGATGAAGGGACATTTAAAATTTAGGGATGAAACCCACCTACTCGCATTTGAATTTGATGGCATTGATCAATCTTTTCTTGAAGATCTTCAAGGGATAGATAGGGTCTAGTCCTCTAGTTGTCAATGGCGTAGTGAAATTCATGACATTGGTGGTGTCATGAAAGATTTAATTGTTAGAATTTATTCTATGAATGTTCCCATAGGCATGGGGCATCATATTTCGTATGTTCGGGGTACTACAAGCATGGTGGATTCACCTATCAGTGTAACGTCATGACCTAGATTCGACACGCTTGTTCCCTAGGATGATTCTCCACATGACCTCAGGCATACCTTCACATATGCAATAGGATGCCGATTAGCAGTGATGGTCTAATGTTGATCATGAGGAGACTATACCCTTTTATCAGAGTAATACCACAATAGAAATAAATAATCAATAACAAAATGACATATAATCATAACCAGGATTGTGCATATATCATAAGATAACAAAAAAAGGAAATACAATATAAAAACTAACATTAAATATTCCATGCTAATGTATGTTACATGTATCAAAATGAAAGTCAAAATTAATGATAGTGAAAATCCCCCAGTGTTTCCCAAAACACAGCCGGTTCCCTCATCCATGCTCCATCCCAACACAACCATCTAATGTAGGGAATTTTCCCTTATCATATCCTACAAACATAATATTTATTCTATTACCGATCAAAAATCCAAGTTGGGTGTGACTACAACTCTATAGGTCATCACCAACATTGTGTAAAACAATATCCAATAAATAATAGTGTAAGTAGTTTTATAAATAAATAATTACAATGTATAAGTAAATAGTTAACAATTATTAATTAACCTTTATTTGACCACATAAATCCCTAGGTTCCCATGGACACCCATACCTCATTGCCTGCATCATCCCCTATCAGAGTCTAAACTATCCCCCAACGTTACCATATCTCCTAATTCCATATTTACTAATCATCATCTTAATAAACACATGAATTCCTTTATTACCCGACATTGTTTTAATTATCAAATGAATGTGATTACTACCATTCATTATTCTAATTTACTCATGAATGAAATTTTTACCATTCATTATATCAATTAAAACATTAATTCCACCATTACCATTCATTTTTCTAATTTAATCGTGATTGAAATTGTTTTTATTTATTATCTCAATTAACACATGAATTCTATTGTTACCATTCATTATTCTAATCACATGTATCAATGAATCAAATTAAATAATTTTCAAATTAATTAATCAAAATCAATAACTCCATATTCATACCATCCCATTAATTAATTCAATAATTAATTAATGAAATCAAATGAATTAATTAATACATAAATTAATTAATCACTTCGATTCTATAAATCAATTCAACAATTAACGAATAAAAAAATTCATTACTGATTAGAAAATATTATTATTACCTAAATAACGATAATTAATTTCTCAATTAATTAATAACATCATTCCTATTAATTAATTCCTCAATTCATTAATTAATATCTACAAACTCAATATTCTATAATTAATTCAAGAATTATTTATTCGAATAAAAAATATTAATATCCCATAATTGATCCTATGATTAATTATCTAGCATCTTCTATCTCAATATATCATAATTAATTCAACAATAAATTATCTAAAAAAATATCAATTTCAAATAATTCATCTGTCAATTTGATATATTATATCAACAATCTGAATATCGTATAATTAATTAATCAATTAATTATCTCAAATCAGAAATCGTAATATATCACAATTAATTACTAATTTAATTATCTCAAATATTCAATCTTAATGTATCATAATTAATCAACAATTAATTATCTAAATATATAAGTCCCAAAAACCCAAATTTCACATCTCCTCAGTTAACTAATTCTCAAAATTAATTAATTTGATCAAGGACTCAATTTTAATAAATGTAATTGAAATTAAAAGGTTAAATAAATGAAATTTAAATCTAGTTCTTTGGATATTAATTATAGGCCACATACCAAAATTCATTGATGATAAATAACCAAATGGAAAACCCAAATATCAAGCGGTTCCATCCAGAAAACAATGCAAAACAAGGTCTAGATCTGAAACCTAAATCCATGGTCAAAAAAACATGATATATTAAATATAGATCTATAACCAACAATAATAGATCTATATTCAAAAAAATATATCTATATTTAAAAAAATTGAGGATAACAACCCACCAACATAATGGGGGAAGTGCATGAGAGAGATGAAAAATCAATTGGGAAGAAACCATGTACCTGAAGAGATGTAAATCTACCAATCAATACTTGTGTCACTATGAACTGAGGTCATATAGCCTTGTAATAGCTTTTATATGATTTGGAATCGATAGAAATTAATAAAGATTCAAACTAGGGTATTCAGGGGTTTAATAAGGGGGTTTGGGAAATTTTTTATAAATTTTTGGGGGATTAAAATACCATACACATGGTTTTCTACTGGGGGAACAAAATTTAACCTAACCATCAGCCTAACAATGCCCTTATTCTAGGGGTTTCACTATTTCTCCTTTAAGAGTTCACATTTTTAAAAACAGTGTTCCATATGTGAAAATCCCAACTATCTGTTGTTGTATGGTTTTCTGGGCTAGGGAGAACAGATAGAGAAAACTGTGCACAAACTATGTGCTTCCTTATTTCTTCAATATTTCTCAAATTTTCAAGAAAACAGACCCCACACAAAAACTCAAAGGAAAATTACTCAACACAAGGTGAAATAATACATCTAAACATGCCTGATAAAATCTCTAGAAATGGTTGGGGTTTTCAAATCTTTTAACCTTATAATAGCACTTCCTTGAGTTGTAAACTCATTAATATCTAATATTCTGAGTCAAAATGACTGGGCCATTGATCCCCTATATCTATATCACTTTCCCAAGTTTTTCCTGGAATATATCCATGTTTACACAATAGATGAACTGTCAGCATGGTCTTTCCCCACAACACCATCTCATTGATACCAAATTCACATATTTAATGCTCTTCAATAGAATCATATATCTCAATCTAAACACCATAAAATTCCATCACATGAGTGGGTTCGAGGGAATAATTCTAAAGATATGTCATATGGAAAACATCATGTATAAAACTATATATCTATGGAAGAGAAAATCTATATTCTATTGACCAGACTCTCTCCATAACCTCAAATGGTCCCACTGACATAGATTCCGACATTCCATGGCTCTTTATCTTGTAGTGGAAAAATATAAGAGACGCCTTAAGGTACACAAGATCATTATTCATAAAATCTAGGGTTTATCATAGTCTATCAACATATGAGATCTTCCACTCTAATACATAGAAATATATTTCTAAATCAGCTATACCTACTCTGATGTCTCCTACAAAACCACAGTCAAAACATCTCAAACTCACCTACCTCCATCTAGCATAGAGGGAATCTACATGGGCTACTATAAAGTGACTCATATGGATACATTAGAATATTTTCTTGATAACATTTCTTATAGGAGAAGTCCATTACTTCGATGTGCTTCTCCAAACACCCACAAATGCCAAGACGAAATGATCATAGAATATACTCAAGAACTAATATAGTAGGATCTGACTTCCCATCTATCAATGTGTGGAAGGTTGTACTCAACATGGAATGTTTACCAAGAACCTTCTACAAACCCTGCTAGAAGTGTGGTTACACTTGAGTCACAGTATGAAAAAATAGTCCATGGCACCCCATACAGACAAACTATCTCTTGAACATACAGCCCTTCCAACTGCTCAACTGATAAAGTTTCTCATGTAGTTAGGAAATGGAAAAAAAAATTAGTCCATCCACAATCACAATTATAGTGTCACTCTTCTGTGGAATACTCAGATGAACCTCAAAAAATTCCATGGTAACATAGTCTCAATATTATTTCAGAATGCTCAGCGTATAAAACAATCCACCATGACATTGACGCTAAGCCTTCACCTACTGATAGGTGTAACACCTTGTCAAGAACCCTTATACCTCCTTTTTCATGGCCATCCACCAAAACTATCAAAGTAGATAAGTATATATTTTGGCCACACCTGAATATACCACCCATTTTTTGTCATAAAACTCATTCATCATCTTATCTTGTATAATAATAGGAACAACAACATGATTCATAAAATTGATGATTTTTTCGTTATCTATGCTCTAATCTGAAGGTGGTTTACTAAATTTAAAGCTTTCCCTAATGGTCAATCATTCCATATCCTCATGATATCTATCCTTGATTTGTGTCAAAATTATAAACTCCACTAAAACTGAAATGAGAGTCATCTTCAACTGAATATCTAAAACAAAAACATCAATTTCAGCTCATAAAGTCATTATCTTCCACTCAGCCGTGGACTCCTTAACCTCCTAAGTTTTATTTTTCCATCTAAAATAATCTGCCACATTGTTTCCCTTCCCAGAGATATATTCTTTTAAAAAATAAAATGATTTCATATAATCATCCCAACCCTTCCACTGATGATTCAAATATTTTTGGGAGAATTTATACTTTATGCTTTTATGAATTGTATACACTATAAACTTATTTCCCAAAAGATAGTTCCACCAACACATCAAGGCATAAAAAGTAGTACCAAATCATGGTCATGTGTAGGGTAGTTCTATTCATGAGGCCTCTACATCTGTGACCCATACACATAAGCTGAATCCCCTTGAATAAAAATAGTACCAATACATAATCCATATTTGTCACAATACACTCTATACTCTCAACTAGATTCGGTTGGACCAACGTTGGTTCTAATGTCATATGATTTTCAATCTCCTAGAAAGCATTCTCACATTCTCTAGAATTGTCAATATTCACCCCCATATTTTTCAAGCCTAAAATAATCCCTACTAAATGAGAAAAGTACAAAATGAATCTCTAATAATATCCTTCCAACCCCTCAGATGTCTAATTTATTCTTGGGATTCTCCCAAGAAACCCCTACCTAAACATTATATTGGTTTACCAAGACACCTTACAATGATATAATGTGACCCAAGAAGTGTACCAGATCAATTCGTTAATGATAGATAGATTTCTTGGAATATATATTATGATCACTTAGTGTACTCAGGATGATGTCATGATTTTGGTAATGATCATCGTAACCCTTTTATTACACCAATATTTCATCCACAAACACCACCAAAATGTGGTCCATGTATGGATGAAAGATCCATTTCATTAAGGACCGAAACACTACCGGTGATTTCGTCAACCCAAATAGCATTACGATGAATTCAAAAATTATATCCTTTCTTATAAAAGTAATCATTAGTATATCGAAAGTAAGAACTCTAAAATGATGAATCCTTAACCTCAATTATATCTTGGAAAAACCACAATATCCACTCATTTGATCAAAAAGATCATCAATATGCAGAAGAGGATTCTATTTCATCACTTTTATCTAGTTCAACTTCAATTAATTGACACATAAGTTTAAACTAATATCAAATATGTTGGAAAAAAACACTGTTGAACCCCGCGATGATGTACTCAAATTGTTAAATACTTTATACTCCAAATCCTCTAGCTAATTCATGAGCTATTAATTCTATATCAGTGCCATTGTATATAGTGGAATATTATCTAGATCAACCTTCCACATGAGCTCAATGATATATTACATATCTCTCTCAAGTAGAAACCCTTATAAGTATTCATGATAAAACACTCAAAAATTGGGCCACATCATGAAAAAAATCATCCTACTCCACAACTATATCATTCATAAATAATAAAGAATCCTTGGTTGTGAGATCTCTTAGTTTGTGGGTAATTGGACCTGCTCTCCCTACCAGTATATCTGACTATCCACAGTGAATATAGAATTCACCCTTAAGAGACATTGAAGTAACATTCCTTTGGAAAGAATATAAGTGGACTTGGTATTATACAAGCTATTCCAAAACAAATATTAGGTCAAAAACGTACATTCCAAGGATGTTAAGATCCAATAAAAGGTGATAATATCATACCTCGAGAGAACATCACTTTCCCATATATATTTGCATCAACCTTATTCCTAGATGTGTTTCTATCATAAAAAACATGCTCATATACTCCCCCACTAGGCATAGACCATTAACATGTTCTGAAAAAATAAATAAATGAGAGTAACTAGTACCAAATAAGGCACTAGACAATATAGATTCTACATGAATAGTATCTCTCACCATCGGTGGTCTAGCCTCGCTATATACAAGTGTACTCTACACTGCATGAAACTGTTCATCCCCTCTTCACTGTGATTCATTATGACTCCACTAAGATTAATCACCATTCTAATATAGGCTCTCTTTCCCAAAACCACCTCATCCACATCCTCTAGAACCTAGGCTTGCATACCTCTAGTTTCCAAATTTATGTGGTATAGAAGATCCCCATCTCTCACCCTGGTTCTATCTAACTCCTCCATCACTACATATCTATCATGGGTTTTTTTTCAGTAATTCTATAGATGTCACATCCTTCCAAAAGATCGTAAATCTACTAGTGGATGGGTAACATGTATAAAATAGATTCCATACATACATCATGGGTGGCATAAAATCTGGGTAAGTTCTTGACTGATATAACCTTCCCCCAATATACTATTACTATTATTCCCCAGACTAACACCCTTTTAATGATGCATCCTTCTCTCGACATACATAAATTCAGATTGTATTGTAGAAACTACATGTCCTACACTAGATCCCCCCC
Source organism: Viscum album (assembly GCA_963277665.1). Classification (NCBI taxonomy): domain Eukaryota; kingdom Viridiplantae; phylum Streptophyta; class Magnoliopsida; order Santalales; family Viscaceae; genus Viscum; species Viscum album. The sequence goes on from OY728135.1 coordinate 1,003,914,090, forward strand.
TCAGGTTCCACTCATCTATGAAATATGGAACCACCAAATCGGCGAACTACATTAACCAGAAAAGGATAACATTAGACTTAATCTTACATTTAAGAAATTATTTGAAAGCATCTCAATATCTTCATCATCCCCTAAAAATTCTAGATAAAATAATTGAAAGTCTACAAAGATTCCAGCATTGTCCATCATAGACATACTCTATATGTCATCCTCATGAATTTAGTTGATTTTTCCAACCTCAACATCTCTATATAGAAGTTCTATAATAACTTTTCCAATAATTCTTTCCATAACATACCATTAGCTTATCCAGTCTGAGCCTGAATTTCCCACCCACACATAACTTATCCTCATAAAATATAAGTGTCCTACTTGAACGTCCTCTCATCAAGATTCTCCAAATGGTCATGTATATATTCTATGGATACAATCCAGAACATAACTCCCTTAGGTCCACCCTCTCTAGTAATATTTGGAGGGATCTGTAACTGTAACTCACACATCAAGTCAGACATTCTTCTCACAACCTTATCCAGGTCTTCTTCCATAAACATTATTATATGATAATAGTTCTGTAATAATGTCTCCCCTTCCTCCCCACCCGACACTACTAGTGCCTCACATTCCATTATTGGTACATCATCTCACCACCATATCCTCATATCGACCTCTTAATGAGCATCGTTATGGAGGTATATCTCTACAGTTACAAATACACACTTTTGGACACATAACACATGTTAACACATTTACAGGGAAGACAACAAGGACTAACATGTATTTTTTCCCAAACCCCACAACACATAAAAAACTGAGGCACTATCACTACCCTTAACCATCCTTCACCTGGATCATGGTTAACTAAAGGTAACATAATTCTAATATTTGAAATTTATCCTTTAGAAACCCATATATTCTCAACATTGTTCATTTTATATTATTTATCATTTTCATTTAAAGAACCATCTGTATTTAAATTTCACCAGCATGGTAAAATAGTACATGTTCAATAACAATCCAAAGAAATTATCTTATATCTTTCTAAAATGTTACATGTCAAAATAATCCTGTGTGCCTAAAATGATGCATGAAAAATCTACTCTTATGCCATACCAAGCCATGATTTGATTATCATAAAATCTATGAAATAAAAAATCACATCCCACCACAAGTTCACCACCCACGGTGAAAAGACATTCAATTGTAATAGAAAAAATTAATAACACAATCCCACCTTGGGTATGTGGGTTCTCCCCCGTAAATGGGTTTGATACTTCCATGAATGAGCTCATAACCAAGGCTCGACTCTACATAGCCTCTTATATACCTTTTCAAAAAATTAATAAAAAAATTCAATGGAACTCCGCTGACCCCACATTGTAACATCCAAACCCAGGTTCCACACAACGGTGCCCCAGTTCTGTCAGCCACATGACCTCAAGCCTGGCTCCCCATATTCCAGAGGCTTTTGACAAGCAATGAGTTCTAATACCGATCATTGGGATACTATACCCTCTTTATCAAATTATTACAATAGAAAAAATAAATAATCAAAAACCAAATGACATATAATCATAACTAAGAGAATACTAGTATCACATGAAAAAAACTAGTAATACAATATCAAAAATAACATTAGATATGACATGATAAAGTATGTTCAAAGTGTCTAAATGAAACTCAAAATTAAATAAACTAATAACACCCTAATAGGGTAAAGAACCATGTCTGGTTCCCTCATCTATGCTTCATCACAACTCATCCATCTGAAAAAAATCATTTCCTTTATCCGGTCATGAAACCATGAAATCTTTTTAGGTGCAGATTAAGAAGCCTAAGTAAGGTGTGAGTACATATCAGTAGGCCACCAAAAACTGTGTCTAAAACAATATAACAATAATAATAGTGTATCTATATGTATTAAGTAATTATTACAGTTCAAAACTAAACAGTGATCACATTACCAATTAATCTTTATTTAACCACAAAATCCCATAGGTTCCCATGGACAGCCTTGGTACTAGAATTGTTTTATACTAGAGTATGAACTATCCCTAAGTGATATGATATCACATAATTCCATTGATACCATTCTTTATCTCAATCAACGCATAAATTCCATTGTTACTATTCATTATCTTAATTAACACATGAAATCCATTACTACCATTCATTGTTCTAATTTAATCATGAATTAAATTGTTATAATTCATTATCTCAATTGTCACATTAATTCCATTGTTACTATTAATTGTTCTATTTTACATATAAATTAAACTATTACTAACTATTATCCCAATTAACACATGAATTCCATTTTTATGATTTATTTCTCTATTCACATGTATAAAAAATCACACTAATTAATTTACCAATTAATTATTCAAACTCATCAACTCCATATTAAAATCATTCCATTAATAAATTGAGTAATTAACTAATCACCTAAAATACATTAATTAATTCAAAAATTAATTAATCACTACAATTATATTAATCAAATATTCAATTAACTAATCACAAAAATTTCATTACTAATTAAAAAAATCAACATAAATCCCCTTACTTTATTCCCCAATTAATAATGAACGTCAATCACATTAATTAATTCATCAATTAATTAATCAATATTCACAATCAAAATATCCCATAATTAATTCAATAATTAATAATTCAAATTAACAATCTCAATATACCATAATTAATTTAATGATTATTTATATCCAGTCAACTTTCTCAATATCTCATAATTATTTAAGAAATAATTATTTTAAATCAATAATAAAAATATCTCATAATTATTTCATAAATTAATTATCTCATATCATAAATCAAAATATCTCATAATTAATTCACTAATTGATTTTCTAAAACCAATAATCTATCTATATCAAAAAAAATTCATCAATTAATTATCTGAAATCATCTATCTCAATATCTCAAAATTAATTTGACAATTAATTATCTAAATCTATAATTCCCCAAATCCCAAATTTCACATCTCCTCAATTATTTAATTCACCAAATTAATTAATTCAATTAAGAACATAGTTTCTAAACATATAATTGTAATTATATAATTGCATACAAATAATTTAAATAAATACATTGGGATTTGAATTATAATACACCTAACACAATTCATTGACTATCATTCACCCAACATAAATCCCCACTTTCAAGGGGATCAATAAAGAACATGATGAAGAACATGGTCTAGATCCAATACCTAAATACACGGTCAAACAGAAAAATATCTCTTAAATATAGACCTATATTAACCAATACATGATCTAGATTCAAATAAATACATATCTTGATCCAAAAAAATATAGGATAACAACCCGCTGAAAGAATTAAGGAAATTCATGAGAGAGATGTAAAATCAATCCAAAAGAAACTACTAAACTGAAAAGAAACATATCATCCAATCAGTCTTTGAATCACCATGAACGGAGGTCAGACATCCTTGGTATCCCTCTAAGAAGCTCTACAATTAAGGTAAAATTGACAATTGGTCAATCTATGGTGTTCGAGGCTATAAGACATGGGTTTGGTAATTTTTTTAATAATATTCATGGGATTTAAATCCAATATGCACGGTTTTCTACTTAGGGTGCACTATTTCTAATAAACATGTGCCTAATTATCTACCTCATCAAGTGGGGTGTGAATTTTACCTTTTTAGGGGTAATAGTTATGTAAAACATGAAATAGCCATGAAAATCCCCACTATCAAGAGATTCATCAATTTCTCGACAAGGTTCCCTGGTTTTCGAAAAATGTGCGCCACTCGTTTACTTCCATATTTCATCCATTTTTCTCAAATTTTCACCCAAACACGAAAGAAAGAAAAAACTAAACAAAATTCCCTCAAAAAAAGTTTAACTACTTCTGGTAAATTAGGATAAGAAATATTTAGAAAAGATTGGGGTTACACAATAAGTACGGGTATGAGGAAAGTGATTTCTAATTCTGAAACATCATCTAATAATATGATGATAGAGATGTATTTATATTGACAATGTCACTGATTAAGTATTCCCATTTTCTAAATGCCTGAATTTCCATTTTACTATTATTATAGGATCACTATTATTTTGGTGTGAATTATCTCATGATTTTTGAATCTAGTGACATTCTAATATAAGGATTTAATGAATGATATTAGACCATATGTTCAGGATTATAGTTTCACATCAGGTTCACCATTTCTATTTCTGATACATTCACTATGACCACCCTCATGCACATTTGACATGATGTGTCAACACTTTGTCTAGTATGTATCCCCACATTATGATGTTGAAAAGTAAGGTGGATTCCATTGCTCTTAATGGTGAGTCTTCTCCTTAATCAAAATTGTATGATTGATTATCTGTTTCTCCATCAATGGATTCCTCCATGTGAATATTCACCTAGTTTGATTCTCCCCCACAGAGTTAATTAATGTTCAGGTAAGTCACTCTCAATAATATATCTTTGTGGATACCTATTAATTAAACTACTTATTTATGGACATAATTCTTTATCTTGATAAGTAAAAAACCTTAGTTCAGTAGAGTATTCATGTTTGGATACCTATCCATGTCTAGATATTGGTATCATTGGTCACTGATATTCTTTATCATTGAAGGGAATCTCATGTGAGTCATCTCAAGGCTTGGAAACAAAGGTATCACATGTCAATAACAAGGTATCAATGCCAAGGGTTTAAATATTATAAGTATTTTTACCTCAAAAATCGAATCTTTTTCATTAAGTATGTATTAAAGGTCATGTAAAAATTTCTTACTCTTGAAGAGACAGATCAAGATGTCTAAATTAGAAGGATTAAGGAATATTTTTACCATATTTATCAAATATTCTCATGGTTAATTTCATTTGGGGAGAGTATAGATGGATAATAACATGTTACAGCAGCGTAACCTGAATAGACGGGTGTTAATATCCATTGAGATGGGGTCGTGATGGTTGATGAGAACACCCTTTGAGGCAGACCACAAAAGTTTGTCCCCCGGTGGAAACACCATGAGTTGATTTGGCATATAACCCATTAAGACAGATCTAGTATTTTTTCAATTCCCCTAGAGTGGAATCATAGAGGTGTGACCATAGGAGGGAGCATCTAGGTTTTCCATTGGTGGAGACACCCTCTAAGGTGTACCTGGGAAATTGATCATGTTGAAAGTGGGTGACCTAGACCCAACTTTTATTTTACATTGATTAACACTATATGTATTCAGTTTTTTAAATATACATCTGTTTATATTCCCATAATAGTGTAGATACTTCTATATTCACTTTATTTATGGCAATTTCTATTGATTATATATTGTATCAAAGTGTTAGAGCAGATACCATGCTATAATGAGAACCCTGAGATTCCATGACAGTAATCATAATGTAATGTCTTATGGTCCAGTTACATCATTCTTAAAGGGCATAGATGAGATGTGACCATCAGGTACTACGGCTCATAAGAATTGTGACTTATTATCATGATGTTCACACTTGATGATCTCAAGTAGTTGAGATCTTGAGAACATACCTGCCTAATAATAACACCACATGTTTTAGGGGTCAGTGGTCATTCATATCTACTGACATGTGTAATGATCTCCAAACAATAGAACATTATCAATGTATATCACTTAATTACATACTTTTATGAAAGGGGAAATCCATGAAGATAAAGTTGTGGTGAGGTAGTATCTGTTGTGTGCATCATTGGTGACATGACATTTATTGAAGGATCGTGATAGGATTTGCCTCTTCCAAGTTGAGGAAGAGATATCTCGAGCACAATTTATTAGGATAGTTGTACCTTTATTAAATCTGTGGCCATGGTAGTGGAAAGTAAGACCATCCAGACAAGTCAACAAATAAAATAAATCAAGATAAAGGATCAATACACTAGTGTGCATCCTTCTTTAATGAGGTATCATTGATGAAGATATTATATTTCAAATACCATTATCATAGGAAGTTAGTCATTGCTGAGACTTTACCTTATCTCTATAGGGGTCTCAATGTGTTATACCCCACTCTTGGTCAGTGGATATTGTTTACTGCTACTGGGATAAGGGCCTAGAAGGTCACACACTATAGCACATTGAGAATCTTCCCTATTTTGGGAATAGGAATATAGAACTTGGTGGGCCCTTCCAAAGGGGCCGAGTATTATCCATGCTCGATGGATCACCATGCAAAAAATTATTTCATTAATTATTCATGTTTGGAATAATTTTTTGAATCTATTTATAACATATATTTACATGTGATTAGTAAATAAAAAGATAAAATATTCTTCGAACAGATTTAAATATCTATGGTACGTTTAATATTTTCAGGAGAAGCGAGTTGAGTTATAGATTAAATTTTACCATGCAATATATATTAAATAAATATTTCATTTAGTGATAAAATTATAAATATTATTTATGGAATAATTTAATTTCACATAAATAAATATTTATTATACTTATACAGAGAATATCTATTACACAGGGGGAAGGAACCCATAATGGAAATTTTAAATATACCCTATATAAGTAAGAGAGAGGCTCTCCCCCTGTAACTATTAATGCTGCAAACTTGAGAGCCTCAATCTCCATGAGGATTCTAGAGATAGATTCTCTCATCCTATGAAGAACATATAAATTATCCTTCTTGGATCGAATTCTCTTGGCTTGCAGTGATCTTTGATGCATTGAAGAGCTCGTTGGTGTACCGCGCTAGCACCCAAATTACAACGAACCACATGCAAGTAGATTCGAGAGTCGTGTATAGAGGTATTCAACATTGGAGTCTTCGATAAATGGTCAAAAGCATACTATGATGTACTTTCACACGTCAGATCCAAACAATGTACTTGTTCGATTTTATTTTTTGTGCTCTATTAAATCCATGTGTGGTTTCTGGACCGTACCGTGATAGTTCACTAGAGTCGACTTTGTAACGTTGCTCTGATTATGTGAAAAAATTTCAATTCCTGTCCCATCAGATTCCATTGCATGTCTCGGTACATAAAAGTTGTATCAATGAGAGAATTTGATTTCTCAGTGTAAAGGAAAGAAATTAAATTGCATTAAATTTATGTACGAGGCATTAAATCTGTTCTAATGGATCTGATCATATGCCGATCCATTTCCGAATAGCCAAGTTACTACCATTTCAAAATTTTAATGGGATAGACGTTGTAGTTTTTAAATTTACTGATTATTTTTTATTAAGAACATGTTTTCATTTTATTTATGTTATCTTCAAAGTACCAAAATTTTGTTATTGATATTAATCTGGTAGGTTTATTTTTAGGAGATAAATAAAATATATTATACCATAATATTATTTTATTTTTCCCAAATAAGAATAAAATTAAATAAATTAAACGGGGGTCTTTGAAGGCATGGATTCATGTAAATTTTTTAATTTAGTTAAATTATTTTGACATTAAAATTAAATAAAATTAGTAGACCGAGACCCCAAAGTGGGTCATCTTTATTTTTTATTTTTTATTTTTAAAAAAATGTGTTTAGGTTTTTTCCAAAGACATAAAAATAAATAAATAATTAAATAAAATTGGAAATGGAAGGATACTTCATTTTACATGTGGAGAACTCATGTGGCGCCCCTCCCTTGGAGAAAACCTAAAAGTTCATGTTGTCGAACCCCCAGTCGCCTCCCTTCCCATCTCGCCAGAGCGCCACACCCAGACCCCCTGGCCATTGCATGGTCATGCAACCCATGACCCTAGCCTCCCCTCCACCTACCGTTGACCTGGTCGGACCATTCTCTCCCAGAAGATCCGTATTTCATAGATCCAAGGATGCCTCTTTTGAGCACCCTAGACCACCTGTCTTTACCGGCTCGCACCTTGCCAGACTTCTCTAGATTTATCTGCCTCCCTACTCAGTGCCATGTTGGAATAGCCGGTCACCACCCTTGTGGCTGGATGGGGTAGTGAGACGCCACCCTCACGCATCGCTGGAAGTCACTACTGCTACACGGTGTTTCCAGCCCTAGCGGATATTCCACAGTTGAACCGCGGTCGAGCAACGGTCGAGAAACGATCGTGCAGCGGTTGAGGCTTGGTCGAGCCACAGTCCTTCTTTAGTTACTCCGTAGTTTGTCTCTTCTCTAGTAACACACCCTTGTGAGGGTTTGTGGTTATGAAAGTGTCCTTCTCCGGCTATAGGTAACCCTATTATTTTGTTTTAGTTACTTTTGTTTTTAAAATTAAATTAATTAAAATTATATTGGGGGTTTAGTTTAATTTAATCTGAAAAACATTAATTTAATTAAATTTAAATTTAAATTAATGATTTAATTTAATTTTTGGAGTTAAAATTAAATTCAACAGTTGGAACAGATAAAAATAAATTAATTGAATTTATTTAAATTTGTTTAATTTATCAGAGCTGCCTTATACTATTTAAATTTTGTTGTAGTTTAATTTTTAATTTCGCTTTATTTATTCCAATTTGTCTTGAGCAAGTGACCAAACCATGCATGTATGGCTTATTTGTTTATTTAATTATTTATTCAATGTGTGCATTGACTGTAATAATTAATTAGTTAAATTACAGTTTTTGAATCATCTTTTAATTCAAATATTAATAAGGGCATGTGTGTTTGTTGAAAAAGTTATATTTTGTACCCCTAGACCTCGCTTGTGTGGAAGTATATTTGTAATTAAATTATAATGATCTAAGATGCAGACCGTACCATGTCATGGTGGTAATCTAGACGGGGGTGGAGCACATTGCACTGGGGGTAGCTACGATGTGAGTCAAGTGTCGACTTAGGAATGGAAACCCCCAGGTCGTGATTGATCCATTAAGGATTGATCATTATAGAAGGCTCAAGACTAGTCGGATTTCATGATTTACCTTTATGAATTGTTTAATTTTTTATGTGAAATTATGATTATTTCTTGATGACATAAAATTTTAATCAACATAAAAAATTCATGAAGAAGTGAAGGATGTATTTCTATTGCATGTTCAGTTGTGAGTGATACTATATAGTTTGAACATATATATTGAAAAGGGATTGAATTCATCAATAAAAATAAAAAACCTTCAAAGATATATTAATTCCAAATTCCTTCCATTTATCACATCTAAACAAAACTGGGTGTTTAGGGTGCTCTTCATCCATAGCTGAGAGTGCCTCTTATAGCCAGGGCACTTTCATGAGAGAACTATTTCGACATAACTAAGGTGAGTAGTCAATGATTAGCCATAACTAACATGATTTCAAATTAGAGGCAATATTTTGAGGGAATCAAGTTCAGATTATAAAATCTAGGACTTTTCTCAACAACACAAGGAACCACAAGTCACGCAGTTGGCCTTCCAAGTTCCTACCTTGAAACCCTCCGAGTAGAGGAATAGCCATATCTTCTAGAAAATAAGGGAGGTTTTGAGGACCCTTTCCACTAGAATACTAAAGAGATAGAGTATTCTAGATCTAGTAGTGTGGGCAATTAAGGTTCGATAAAATAGTGGGATAAATTAAAATGATAAAATAATTTATTAAAAATTAATGTCAAAAGGTAATCAAGAGAAAGTAATAACTACTCAATGTATATATGATGTATATTTAAATGGAAATATCCAAAACCCCAAGTACTTTATCACTATGATACTTTCTGGATAAAGAAAATATCCTGACCGGTAATAACTTCAAGGAGTGGTACAGGAACTTGTGCATTGTACTACGCCAAGAAAAAAATTTATATGTACTGAAATCCCCAGTTCCTAATGGGACACCTTAGGAAGCAAGTCAGGAAAAAAAATAAGTGGAGAAAGAGTGTAGAAGATATACATGATGTGAAATGAATCATGTTTTCATCCATGTCTATCCAGTTCCAATAAAATGCATGAAGATGAGGACACCTAAAAGTTATTTTCACATCTCCTAGAATTATATTAGGAGAGGTCTAGGCAGGAATGTTATGAGATCTTAAGTTCCCTTTATAAGTGCAGGCTAGCAGAAGGGCACCAAGCTGGTCCTCGCGTACTCAATATGATTGGCCATATTGAGAGGCATGAAGCCCTTGGGTTTAAATTGAACCAAGAACTAGTTGTGGATCTCCTTCTTGCCTCTTTACCATCAAGCATCTTAACTTTTATTGTCAATTATAACATGAATGAAATGAAAAAGTCACTCCCATACCTTTTGGCTTTAGTTCTCCAAAATGACTAGGATGAGAAAAATACTATCATCATTCTTTTTTATGAAAAAAAACATGGGAAAGGTAAAGGGGTCTAAGGGAAATTCAGGGCCAAAGACACCAATGCATCGTCCTAAAAAGAATCCAATGATTCATAGGCAATGTAATGGGTAGAAATCTATCTGGTTTGGATGTGGCAATAAGGGTAACTAGAAGAAGAACTCCAGAGCTGTGAGGATGAATAAAACAGATACTTCTAATTCAGGTATATTTTTCATTGAATTTAATCTATATTTATCTACAAGTTTGATATTTTTATATGACACGTGGCTCAAATTTTTTTATTCATTTACAGGAACCAAGTAGGTTCAAGAAGATTTCAAAATGTGAAGTTACTCTCCGAGCCGAAAATGGTGCATGTCTAGAAGCCTTGGTAGTGGGAGACTATCACATAACCTTTCCAAGTGGTTTGATATTAGTTTAAAAAAATTTCTATTATGTACCTTCTGTTACAAGGAACATTATCTCTGTGTAGATTTTAGAAACTATGAGATTTTATTTCATGTTTGGAAATAAATGTAGTCTCTTTTATAGGGATAACATATGTTATGGTATGGAAGACCTTAACAATGGTTTATAAAAGCCAGAACTCAAGAACCCTGTAATGGAAATCAATGAAAAAAAAAACAAACATGAATCTTATATTAACCAACGATGGAACTTCAATCTTGGTCATGTAAATGAGAACTGATTATGAATATTACATGAAGACGGGTGTTTAAAATTTTTATTGTTAGAACCCTTGGATGTATGTAAATCTTATTTACAAGGAAAGTAGGCCAAATCCCCTTTCTCAGGAACAGGAGAAAGAGCCAATGTAGTTTTGGAATTAATACATACTGTTGTATGTGGTCCATTTCTATAAGAGGAAAGGGGTGGGTTTTCATACATCATTAATTTTAACGATGATTATAGTAGGTATGGATGTATCTGCATAATTTGGTATAAGTTTGATTCCTTTTGTATTTTTATGGAATACCAATATGAAGTAGAAAACCATATTTTTATAAACATAAAAGCACTCTACTTAGACTGAGGTGGAGAATATCTTAACCAATATTTCATTGATCACGTAAAGGAGTGTGGAATAGTATCCCAAGTCACTCCCCTTTATATGACACAATGGAATGGTGTTATTGAAATGAGGAATATGTCCTTTATTGACATGGTCAGATCAATGATGATTCATGAATCTCTTCTATTATCCTTTTGGGGATACGTTGTGTAGAAGATATCATATACCCTTAACCGAGCACCTATTAAAGATGCATATGGAATTCCTTATCAGTTGTGGTATTGAAAGAAGCATAGTCTAATACACATACGTGTATGGGGGTGAGAGGAATTTTTCAAGACTTTACCAAGTGAAAAATTATCATCCAGAAGCACAAAGTGCATCTATATAGGTTATCATAAGGAAACAAAAGGATATTACCAATATAAATTTTAAGATAGAAATGTTTTTGTGGAAAGATATTCCCTATTTATAGAAAAGGAAAATGTGTATTTTGGAAATATTCAGAGTAAGATTGATTTTGATGAAGTTAATGCTCCAGATGCACAAGAGATAGTAGAGGAACAATCGCTACAAGAGAAACTGGAAGACGATGTTATTCCTAAGACACCAATACATCATAGGTGTATGAGAGAGGTCAGAGAAATAGAGAATTATGGTTTTATTTTCACTGAGTTAGGTGAAATATTAGTCCTTGAGGATGATGAACCTTTATCCTAAAAGGAATCAGTAGAAGAAAAATAAGCATCTAAATCGAATAGAATCCATGAATTCTGAGATGAAATCTGTGTACCAAAATAATGTTTGGATTTTAGTAGTCCCTCCAGCTGGTGGAATTTCCATTGGATGCAAATGGGTATTCAAGAAGAATCTATACATGGATGGTGAGGTTAATACCTTTAAATAAATATTGGTTGCAAAGGGTTTTATGCAACGTCAAGGCATCAACTATGATGAAACCTTATCACTATTAGAAATGCATAAATCCATCAAAATATTTCTTGTAATAGCTGCCTTTCATGATTATGATATTTGAAAAATTGATGTCAAAACTGCTTTTCTAAATCAGAAGTTGGTTGAAGACGTCTATATGACTCAACCAGAAGGATTTTCCGATTCAAAGAATGAAAATAAAGTATGAAATCTGTAGAGATCCATTTATGTATTGAAGTTGTTATCACGATCATGGAATCTTCATTTTGTTGAGGCCATAATAGAATTTTATTTTTTTCAAAAATTAAAGTGATCCTTCTATCTATAAAAAGGTTGGAGGGAATTCCATTATTTTCTTAGTGTTATATTTTGATGAAATATTAATTATAGGAAATGAGTTTCTTGTCTTGGAGTCAGTTAAGAGATGGTTAAATTAATGCTTATCTATGAAATAATTAACTGAAGTAGCCTATATTCTAGGGATCAAGATCAATCAAGATAGATCTCACAGGTTTCTTGGGCTAAGTCAAAGTACATATATTGACAAGGTACTCAAAAGGTACAATACGGAACCATCTAAGAGAGGATTATTTCCTATGTAACATGGTATAAATCTCTTCCAGAAGATTTTTCCACAAACATAGGAGGAGATTGACATAATGAGTATAATTCCTTATTCCTTGGCAGTGGGTTCAGTCATGCATGAAATGATATGTACTAGGTTTTTTGTCACCTTTTCTTTAAGAATGGTGGGTAGATATCAAGACAATCTAGGAGAGCTACATTGGGAAGCTGTTAAAACTATCCTAATATACTTGATATGTACAAAGGATATGTTTTTGGTGTATAGAGGAGATGAGTAACAAGTAGTGAGGGGATACACAGATCCATGTTTCTAGACAGATCATGATGATATTAAAATCATAGTCAAGAAATATCTTTTTTCTGAATGGTTTTGGTTTGAGCTGGAGAATCTCAATGAAAGTTGCGGTTTCTAATTCTATAGAAGAGTCCAAATATATTGCATCTTCCAATGTAAGAAATGAAGTAGTCTATATACACAGCTTTATCTCTGACATTGGAGATGTGCCTAGAAGTGCAGACCTTATTCTAGGGTATTTTTTGTAATGCTATTATAGTGGGGCTTTTCAAGTATCCCAAGTCTCACTAGAGGGAAAAGAGTATTCTTTGTAAGTTTCATATCATGAGGGATATTACTCAAAGTGGTGATGTCACAGTTATTATAGTGACCACAGAGGAAAACATGGAAGACCCCCTGACTAAAGCCATTTCTCAAGAGAAGCATGATTCTCCTATGAGAGCTAGTGGATTGAAACTTGTTAGTAGTTGGATCTAGTGAATTTTGGAGTGTTGAAGGTGGGTTTCCTAGACCCAACTTGTATTTTACTTTGATTACCACTACATGCATGAAGTTTGTTAAATATATATGTGTTTATCTTTCCATAATAATATAGATACTTTTTCATCCACTTTATTTATGGAAATTTCTTTAGATTACATGTCGTATAAAAGGGTTATTGTAGATACTAGGCTATAATGAGAACCCAAAGTTTTCATGATAGTAATCTTAAAGTAATGTCCTATGGTCCAGTTATGTCATTTTTAAGGGACAAAGACGATGTGTGACCATCAGGTGTTGGGGGATCATAATTTTTGATACTTCTTATCATGAAGTTCTCACTTGATGATATATAGTAGTTGAGATCATGGGTAAAACCCCTCATAATAGGAACACCACATGTTTCAGATGTCATTTTTCGTTCCTATCTAAACACATGTGTAATGGTCTACAGACATGAGATCATTATCAACGTATGTCACTTAATTATATACTCTAATGAAAAGATAAAACCATGGTGATAAAGCCATGGGTAGGTAATTTGTGTTGGGTGTGTCATTGGTGACATGACATTGATTGAATAATTAAGATAGGATTTTTCACTTCTAAGTAGAGAAAGAGAATTATTGGGCCTAGTAGACTAGGATGGTTTCACCTTCATTAAATCCATGGCCATGGTAGTGGAAGGTAAGACCATCCGGACATATCAAAAAATAAAATAAATAAAGATAATGGATGATGACACTAATGTGAATTCTGGTTTATTGAGATGTCGATGACGAAGTGATTATATTACATAGACCATGTTTGTTGAAAGGTATTCATTTCTTTGACTTTACCTTATCTCTATAGGGGCCTCAATGAGTTGCTAGACCCTGCTCATCATCAGTGGATATTATTCACTGCTATTGAGATAATTTCCTAGAGGGTCACACAATATAGTGCTTTGAGAATCTTCCCTAATATAGGAATGAAAATATAGTACTTGGTGGGCCCCACCAAAGGGTCTGAGTTTTATTCAAGTTATATGCATCACTAAGAAATAAATAAATTATTTAATTATTAAAGTTTGTAATAAATTATTTAATTTATTTATAACATGTATTTACAAGTGATTAGTAAATATAAAGATAAAATTTTACTCGAAAGGATTTAAATATCCATGATTCTTTTAATATTTTCAAGAGAAGTAAGTCAAGTTATAAAATCATGTTTATCAGGAAATATATATTTAATATATATTACAGTTACTAATAAAATTATAAATATTATTTGTGGAATAATTTAATTTGACATAAATAAATATTTATAATATTTATACAGAGAATATCTATTACACGAGGGTCGGAAAACCATACCAACTATTTTAGATATCCCCTATATAAGTAAGAGAGAGGCTCTACCCATGTAACTATTAATATTTCAATCTTTAGAGCCTCTCTCTCCTCTAAGATTTTATAGAGTGATTCTATCAAGCAAGGAAGAACTCCAAGATTATCCTTCCTGGCTCAAAGTCAAATGCCTTGTGTTGATCACTGCTATGTCGAAGAGCTCGTTGGTGTACCACGCTAGCTCCAGAATTCCAACAAACGATGCACGAGAATATTAGAGAGGCATGTGTGGATGATCTAGATGGCTTCGAGATCAGATTATTCGAGTAGGGTCCTTGGAATCCTGTGATGGGCTTTCACGTGTTAGATCTTCATAAGTTACTTGCTCGATTTTATTTTTGTGCTCGGTTAAGCCCATGTGTGGCCCTCGGACTGTACTGAGATAGTTAACTAGAGTCGATGTTGTAACTTTTCACGGGTGATACGAAAAATAATTAATTCCAATCCCATCGGCTTCCAGTCTCGTCCAATTACCAAATAGAGAAAAACACTCCTTGAGGTGGATTAGGGAGGTACATGATAATGAGGAAGAACATGGGTTTACCATTGCTGAGCACACCCCTTTAAGAGAACCTGTGAGACTGATCAAGACACCTTTTGAGGTGGATAATGGAGGGAAATCCTGAGGACTGAGAAACTAAGAATACCATTGGTCAAGGCACCTCTTTAGGTGATCTCAGGAGGATTATCAGGACACCCATTGAGAAAGATAAGGTAGGTGTGTCCCAAGGAGGGATGATGTCACACCTAAAAGTTTTAATGATAGATTAGGATTCCCCATAGAAGAGTATATTTAATGGATAGATAATAATTCCATTTAATATGGATATATGGAGATGGGTCCCAATGAGGGAATAGCTAGGCGGAATTGATTAGAAAACTCCTTGAGATGGATCCGAGAAGAATAGAACAGAACGCCTCCATTGATGGATCCAATAGTTTTTTATTAGGATTACCCTTGATGTGGATCATGGAGGTGTTTCCCTAGGAGGGAAAACATGAGTTCAATGGATAAGAACACCCCTTGTGAAGGATACAAAATTAATGAATCATAACATCCTATGAGATGGATTTAGGTTCTGTTGACCATGATTCCCCTTGAGGAGGTTCATGGAGGTGCATCCCTATGATGGATATCTCGTATTACCATTGGTTGGGATACCCCATGAGGTGAACCTGGAAGGATTATCAAAAAACCTCTTGAGGAAGATTTGGTAGTTACATCCCTAGGAGGTACACCTATGTATTCCAATTGTTGGGATTGATGCTCAGGGATGCGTCCTATATACACTATTTAAAATATAGTGATAAAAACCCACAGAGTATGACACCGTAATTTATAGACATGTTACATAAAAGAATGATGAATTTTAATTATATTTGGTAAATATGATCATTTCATAAATGGATAAATTTTTATGGAAGGTTTGGTGGATATTAACTAAAGATACAATTCATAAGATGGTTTATTTTTATTGGATGATGTATGGGCTAACACATTTGGTATCCTTGAGATCTCATTCCATGTGAGTGTTAGAGGTGTAGGGGTAATCCCGTGCCACTCATATAGGGATAAATATGTTTTTATCACATATAATTAGACTATATTTTTACATCATGTACTAACAATATTTTCATATGTTTGACATTGTATGACTAGGATGTGGAGAAAGGAAGTTGTACGTCATGAAGCATGGACATGGTGTGGGGGACTCACTTGCTACCCTTAGGATTATGTGGCCACCAACAATGTTTTTTCAATGTTTCATGGAATTGTTACTGCCAAGGTACAATGACAGGAGGAGTGGTCCATCATGTCATCCACATTAGTGTCCCTTTGATTGTAAGAAATCATGGTTTGAGTACCCATTCTCAGAAGTAGTAGGAAAGATAAAAGGATCACAAGAGTCATAGGGGATGTCAAATAGGGGACTCAGAATTTTTTGAAAATATGTTTGGATGGTTTCATGAAAATTTTTTGTGGTCAAGGTGATATAGTACAAAGCATGGGAATTGGTAAAGTGGAAAGGTTTCATATAAGTCTATGATTTGTGTTCAAGAACTTGGTTGTCTGCAAGAATGTTATTTTCATGCCACCGGGTAGCCTATGAGGGTGTTTAATGAGGTTAATTCAACCATGGTCCATGAAATTACAGTTCCCACAAGAGGGTTTTCATGTACGATTTTATACATTGGGTGTTCCATGTTGCATTCCGTCTGTGGATAATGGTTATACATGCACTAGGTTGATTCTTCATCTTCTAAAGAGACTCTCTTAAGAAGGGGTGGGTGATCATCTATATATTTATGAAATGTTCATCAGGGGTGAAAAAGGACTTATCCATGGAAGGATTTTGTTCACTGACTCTTTTATTTTTATAGGATCACTATCACATATAATGATTGTCTTGGAATTGCCTTTGGTGTGTAAAACATGCTATTCTGTGTATCTTTCATTTCATGCAGGCATCTCTACTTTCTTGCACAATATTTACTAGGAAATCCAATCACCCATGGTGTATGATATGAAAATACCCTAAACTTTATCACAGAATAACATTTTATGTGTGATGATGTTCTAGTGCGTAGAAGTGGAATCTTGTCTGCACCTCAATCATCGATCCAAAAAAGGTCTTTCGGGGTGGGATGTGGGCTTGCTTTACCAAAAACTGGATAGTTGTGGCCTTAAATGATATTTAGATGATGGAAATGTTCTTATTTGATGGAATTTCCTTATTATCATAACTTCTATAGGCCACCATGTGAAAAATTATTGAGAAGAAGTCTCAGTTCTTATAATCCCCCAACACTTGAAAATTAGAAATCAATTATATCCAGAAAGTATAATATACATACAATATATGAATTATATTTATGATTAATATCAGTATTTCTAGATGTTCTCATTACATCATGAGAACATGTATTACCATTTAATATAAATAATAATCAATGGAAATGAAAATTTAAATAGTGGACACAAACATATATACACTATTATTGTAAGTTTGAATCATGTAAAACCAACTATATCCATGATATGTTCATAAACATGTACTATTTAGTTGTTTTGATATAATTCACTATTAAGACACTCCCACATGCACTATTAATAACATTCTAACTATCTTTGTTAGTCCTTGCATGATCAAGATCATATTTCTTCTAAGTCATGGATTTAGATTCCAAGTATCCCATGTCTCTTCTTCAACGATATTATGTTATCTACCACATTTTATTATTGAGTAAGACATATCACGATTTTATATTGTCAAGAATACCCCTATTGCCACTATACAATCATGACATATCAGATCTCACTAGTAAAAGTATTATCAAAATGATTAAAAAAATTACATACTAAGAATGATTCAAAGAACATATTCAAATCATTATGTCATTTACACGACATACATACCTGCTTCAGATGTTATAATGAAGATGGTATTTATATATATGGATACCACTAAATTTTTCTTGTTTTTATAGCCAATTAACTTATAATATGTCACAACCCATCCCAGAGAGGTCCGACTCATGACTAGCCCAAGACCTCCTCCAATATGATACGGGTTGGAGACCAGCACTGAGTAAGCATATACGATAAATGGGAGGCATTAGCCTAAAGTATCTATACACACGCAAACATCACCAATCCACAAAATGAAGAACTATAAAGGGGATGAAATAAATCATGCATACATATAATATCCCATAACCAACATATGATAAGAAGTAAAGGAAAAGTAAATGGGGACAAATTCAAGACCACCACAAAGAGAATGTGACACAAGTATAAATGATACACTAAATATACCAACATGATCTAAGGGTGAGGAATAAGATAATTCATGATCCTGGTAAACACCTAGATTTTCCCTGCTCAAGCTATGTTCCAACCTCTCCATATCCTCCTAAGACACTGCCAAAAGAACCTATGTTCTTGTAAGACATGACATGTGCGTGAAAATCCTATTTAAGGGTTATTATGACATTACTCAGTTGTATACCACAAAAACACTAAAAAACCCAATAATAGTCACATCAGTACAATATGTAATAATATATAACAGATCCAATCATTAAAAAACTCGGATATACTCATGAAAGACACCATGACATCAGCTGGTCATTACTAACTTCCAACCACATGATTATGCTCGAAGAAATTCTCATTCTAGGAAAAATAGCTCATTGATATATGATATCATTAGAGAAACTCATTGAAAAGGTATATCTCATTTGGGTCCCTCCCAAATACAACACATAGTTCAAGGTATACTATGATACACAGAGAGGGGGGTCATTCCTAGAACATTTGGGGGACACCAAGAACTCAATTTGGATAAACCCACTACATCAGGGATTATATGAAAATGAGGTATATTGAAGAGTATTCATCCTCATGTATGGTAGGTCGGAAATTTAAGGTAGGGTTTTAGAATCCCTTGGCAATAATGCATTTGTAACACATACCAGTATGGAAATGGGCAAACAGTACCATATATTTTAAGATACGAGTCCCAAAGAATTATTAACGATACAAAACCACTTTATTTTTAGTCAATTTCAATGTGATCTTCATTCAATTTATGTCAATAAATGAATTTTCATCACATGAACACCATTAAAAGATATACATTAAGGATTTTTTAATTTTTTATATAGTACAATTATCAATATTTTATGATCATGATTGAAGGATTACCTCATTGTTCTATAAATTTTCCAACAAATGTTGAATATAGAGATATACATTATAAAAATATATCATCATCAAATATATTCTTATTGTAAGAAAAATATTCAATCATTAGAACGTACATTTAGATGTTTCTCTTTAGATTTCAGAAGTGGCTAGGAATAACACATTCCTCAAGTTTATTTTTTTACGAATCTATATTTCACTCAATAATTTGGATGGATAATTATGAATTCATCTATGGAAAGAGTCCAGAACTCCAAGATGATCATATGAAATCTTTTTTACCTAATCTAGATAATTAAATAGTAGGGAATGATAGATCCATTCATTAGAACATTAGGGATGATCAAAGTTGACATAATTGTTATGATGATAAACAATGATGGTATCTATAGTTTTATGTAAGAGTGAATGAATTGCTATAGATATATCCTTGGTATATGGTTAATATATATGGAATGAAGGGGATGTTGGTCTCTAGATATATTTTTCACTATGATATTCATTATTGTATCAGTATTATAGCTTATCATTTGGAACTTCCACAAAACCTCATCCAAGATGATAAAGTGTTCCATGTATCTCTTTTAAGGAAGTGATCACCTAATCCTTCGCATATAAATAGATAAGGGGTATTATAGTTGGAGCATGATTTTTATTATAATAAACAAACATTATAAATATTTTATCCTACAAATATAGTGCAAGATAACAAGCTCACTCATCTAGGTAATGTTTTCTAAAGGAATAAAAAATCCACATAAGAAACATGGGAACCCAAGGAGTTAATGAGATAGTTTTATCCAAATTTTATTATTTAATTAATATAATTTTGATGGAAAATTCATATAATTTGTGTAAAATGTAGGATATCGATATTATTGATTATATTTCTCTTTAAAAACATCAATGTGTTTGATATATTGTAACTATTACAACAATATATTTAAGTCAAAATGACTTATATAAAATATAAAATGAATGAAATTACCAGATATTTAAAAGAAATAAAAAAAGAAGAATTTAAAATCAACTGTTTAAATTCATAAAAAAATTTATAAATGAAAAGGAATGTTGTTCAAAAAGTTCTTGGATAAATGGAAATGTTTTGTTTATAAAAATTATTTTTAAGATATATGTTTTATTTAAATGAAAATTTATTTTATATTGAGTATTAATTAAATGGTAAATTAATTTTTATGCATATATAAAAAAGATTTATTAGTCATATAATTTTTTTGAAGTGGTTATAAATGTTGATAAAATGATTTGAACATAAAAATATATATATTTCATAAAACTATTCTTATACACACAATGAATTTTTATTTTATGAAATTAAATTAATAACTCTTTATGAATGATTTTATTTAATTTTATAGATAATATATTCA
Organism: Viscum album; assembly: GCA_963277665.1. NCBI lineage: Eukaryota > Viridiplantae > Streptophyta > Magnoliopsida > Santalales > Viscaceae > Viscum > Viscum album. The sequence continues at coordinate 1,003,935,128 of OY728135.1, forward strand.
ATATGTTAAAATTTTCATTCATATAGTGGTTGTTAATTGAAATACAATGATAATTAAATCATTTTTAGGCTTAAAATGTTTTGTTCCCTAAGTATGGTTTAAATATATTTTGTGGTTAGATAATAGAAATAATTAACTCCACCTATTATAATTGAATCACGAATAATAGAATCTTTACTTAAAATTATAATAAAAAAATATGAGGTAATAATTTCATGTTAATTTTTATACATAATGAATATTCACCAAATTAAAAATCTCATCACCTTGGTAAGGGTAAAAAAGAGTTAATGAGGGGGTTAATCTAAGAGATAAAGATTAAAATATAGCTAAAAATTTATCTAAAATCAATTGGATTATATGTATAATATAATGTATCATATCCATGAATATTTTGACATTTTAATCTACTTTTCAATAAAATTGGATTTATATTATTATAAAACATCGAATATAAAAAAGGGTGTCACTCCCTTAACTTATAAAAATGGAACCCCAAATTCTCAGTTATATAAATACATTGATACTCTAGAAAATCCAAATTTATCACAAATATATTCCAAAATTTATACCTCTTTTCCTAGAGTCCATGTTCTCCCAAAATACCATCCAATGAAGGATTAAGGTATAAGATAATGGAAGATTCTCAATGAAGAAGTAATTATTTCCGTTGAGTTCTTTCAACTTCATTTTTTCATCCCCTTCCGATAATTATTATGAAACCATATTAATATTGGAACATAATTGTATTTACTATATTGAAACTTTATTATGTTAATTTTATAAAAACATTCTACCTTTTTTCCATCTAATAAATATTGAAAATGTTTTGTATGTGTATATACGGACTACCATCCCCATGAAGCGAAATGATTCGTTGTTTATTACTACCTCAAATTTATAGTTATGATAATGGATTTAAAAAATATAAATAACATATAAGATATAATTATTATTATTTAAATATAAATTATTGTATACATTCCTTACATTACATTAATTGAACTGTGAAATCATCACATGTGCATACATTCAGACTACCACCTCCATGTTGATATTCATTTTTCATCACAAACATAAATATATTCATATAATAATTTATATAATGAATAAATGATATCATTATGGAAAAAATAAAATTATTTAACTTCTGAAACCATGACATAGGTGAATGAGCTAGTAACATCCCACCAAAACATGCATGGAAAATGAAATTGTGTACAATAAAATATTGAATTTAATGATGAATTTTTTTAATTGGGGATTAGAAATTATAACAATTCGATATGTAATAATATAAAATTGAAGATATTTCAAAAATATATTTTTATTCAATATAAATTTAATATATTCCTGGATAGAGTGTTCAAGATGCAATTTGGGAGTTGATGTTAGGGTTCATGTTGGAATCTAATTTTTAATCTGGGTTGTTCATGTTTAACTCATTATTGGGGAAATTTTATTATATCTATATATATTTATATTGAAACCCATATATTTTAATATAATTTTTTGATTTAAATGGACTTTAATAATTAATTTTATTTTCCCTCGATTTCGTTCATAAAAAGTCCAAAAAAACATTTTTTATCAAAGACAACCTAATTTCATAATTTATTTCAACAATATTTTTCATTAATAATGTTTTTGAAACTTTCGACTAGGGTACACATCCTCGTCTACACAACGCGGTGGATTTTGGACCCCCATTACCGCTTTCCAATGGTGTGTGGAATTCATCACTTCTTCATATATGTATTCTCCTTGATCGAAATGGGATGATGGTATGTCGATCCCTACTTTCACGGATTCCTCTTATGAATTTGTCACCTAGTCCACGTATCCATTATAGATCAGGATGTTTTTCATGAATTTTGTTCCCAGTTACATCTCTTCATGGAAACCACTTAATTACATTGATTCTTTCATGATATTATGAAGGGTTAAGTCAGGGCAGAAACCTCTGGTCAATGAAGTAGTCACACTGGCCACCGATAATATGTCTGGATCCTAAACCATTGGAACACCTATATTCTTCCCTGTTAGAGGGATTCTCAAGGATGAATGAACCTGAGGCTCCACACATCAATCCTTGTGTATATTATTACAGAGTCATGTCTCTGAGCTTATCCTCATCTTTCCTTGTTTAACATGGGTATTCCGTGAGTTTAACGTCTAGAGAAGATGGATCAGACTGATTGGAACACTTCTTAAGGTGGATCATATAGGCACATCTCTAGGATAGGGATCATGGATGGTTTAATGGATTGGTGGGTCAGAACACCTATTGAGGAAATTCATGAGACTGGTGTGTCCCATAAAGGGATGGTTTCACAACAAGAAGAATGATCTAGACTCCTCAAAAGATGGATAATGTAGGTGGACACCAAAGTGGGGGACAACAAGTTCTACCATTGGATGGGATTGAATGTCGAAGAGGCTTCATATGTACCCTGTTTAGATTACTACGATCAAAACCCATGAAGTTTGATTGGATGGTGTAATGCCCCAAAAATTTACAAATAGATTTAATACAGAATTCATAAAACACTAAGTCTCTACCAAACACCAATTTTTTTTAATACTGTTCCAGTAAATATAATTTTTCCTCCTCTATGATTTGAATTTCGGAAAACATATATACACGTTTGCATTCAGTAAGATATTTAGAGCCTAATAAGAGAAACTTAATTTTTTTCATGAATAGTAACATAACCTTAGGAATAGTGACATACTTGTATGAATAGTAATGAATAGTTACTTTGCCAAAAAATAGAATCTTCCTCCATTAATGTATATATACAATTTAGACATCTTAAAAGTGAAAAAACGATCATAATATAATTCTTGGTATTTTGAATGTCATAAATATATTTTTTAAAATTTTATACATAATTTAATAATTTAAAATGACAATTTATTTTCATAAAATGTAATCATAAACTGTTAATTTTGTTTCTTTTTGTGATACGATAATTCTATGTGACCTTAATTACTTGTTTAGGGTGTTACAAAACTAGTTATAGTTTTAGAGTTGTTTTTTTGAATAAATAATGATTTTAGGTAAAAACTAAATTAAAAATATTTATAAAATTATTTTCATAAAATAGAGTTAATTTTTTAATACAGATAAAAAATATTAGGTTAGGGTGAATTTATGATATTTTTATAAATTTTTTTGTTTTTCGGTGAATACTAAAAATACAGTTTTGAGTTACACTCTGATTAATGACATCGTTAAAGATGTAATAATGCTGTAATCATTCTGGAAGACTTGTGAAATTTAATACATGATATTAGTTTTTCTATGTGGCCAATATCATGGGAAAATTCCATGTCCATTCCCATGGTTTGGAAAATACCAACGATGAGGTGTCCCTTGGAAATTAATTAAATATTCTATCACTTTTGCTATAAAATACCCAGCCATTCCCTCATTCCATTCATTTAAAAATCCTCCACAACTAAGATATGGTCCTTTTACCTCCTAATGAGTCCTCCCAAGGTTCCCTCAAGCCCACAAGGTCCCAAGCTTTGTGATTTCGAAGTCACTCTTTATGGTAAGGGAACCTTTCACCCTCCTCTTTTAAGTCATGACTTCCATTATGTTATTTCTTCTAGATTCCATTTAATTATTTGGGGTTTTCTTATTCTGTATACCCACTACATAAAATTTAATGTTTAATTTATTGGAGACCATTTTCCCCTCTCATCAACTTTTTTTCTGAATTTTTAAGAGAGGTTGTTAGGCTGCCGAATTTTGGTAAGAGAAATCGCATCTTCACTTTTCGTTCTTGTTTCTTTTTGATGTGGTGTGACATTAAAACATCCATTACATGATCATATTTAAATTTTATTATGTCTCTATACAATTTCATGATTTATTTATGAGTGGGTTACCCTTGTCCCCTCTCTTTTTAATGTTTTCTAAAACCATGTTTTATAGATTTTATGTAGTAGAAATTTAGTCTCAAAATCTCTCCCTTTTTATCAAGGAATTTTCTTTTTTTATTTATCTGAATACCAAAATATATTTTTATTTCTAGAGGTATTAATCAAGAAATAAAATAGATCTATTTTATTCTATAATTAACATAAAATAAACCCTCATTTATTTTTCAAGGGTTATAAAATAAATAATGATCATGTTTTTAAGCACTTTTAAAATGTCACGATTTTGAAGCAAAACCCTTTACATTTACTCTCTATGGGTTATTTATGAAATATTTGATTATGAAGTATGTGGATCACATAAAAATAAATACATATTAAGGGTGAACCCTGATATCTTTCCTTTTCATTGGTTCGAGAATTTAATCTCTCGAGATGACAAGTTTCACAATACCTTGGTGAATAACCTTGGTAATTTTTATAACACCTTGGGGATGAAACTTGCTGATATGTTCATGAATTTATAAATTAAAGGTTGTAACAACATTTTTGAGTTATTTTTAATGTTATTATTGATATTATAGGCCTCATTATTATTTTTTTATCATGTCTATCATGATTTTATTGGTATCTCTCAAGTTCACATGTAAAATGTTTCGCTTGTTTTTCTTACTGGGCATTATTCTCAACCTTTCCTTGGATGTATGTCTCAAAGTTTTGAGATGAATTCATTATACTTAGAAAATACCTATTAATATTCTTTTTAAGGGTATTTAGAAGAATGTTTTATTTTTTCATGTTTAATGATCCTGATTTCCAAGACATTAAACTTTAAATATCCTCTGTTTGTAAAATTAAATGGAATGTTATGTAATAAAAAGGCGGGATTCCATTATTGGTAACAAAGTATAGTTTAGTTATTTATGGAAATTAGGATATTAAAACATTAGGAGTAATCCTATTTAAAAGTTTAAATAAAGTAAAACTTCCTTGTATTTTTGTGAAATATTAAGTAAGTGGTTTCAGAAAAAATAAATCCCTTTATGGATACGAACTAGTGGATATAGCTCTGAAACAGATGTACCTAGGGTGAAAACTCCGATAAGAAGTTTTGGGCTTCACCTAGGGAATCCTGGTACATAAAAATGGACCTTGTTGCACTCCTGGTTTGGCACACTCGGGGTATATGTTTGATTAATCCCAAGATTTTTTGAACGATTATTAAGGATTTATAGGAAATGTAATTTTTGTTAAAGAATAATTTTTTAAGCATTACATTTTCAGAGATAAAATTAATTTATTAATATATGATTCATAATAGTGTCAAATTACTAAAAATAGAGAATTTTTAGGCTTCAATTTTCTCAAGTGGGAAATAATTTAATGCCCCATGAATTTTCAAATAGATTTAAAATAGAATTCATGAAACACTAAGTCTCTAAAAACACCAATTTCTTTATAAGTGATCCATCAAACATTATTTTCCAATGGTATTATTGGAATTTCAAAATACTAGTATACACGGTTGGGTTCCATATGATATTTAGAGCCTGATACAACAAACATAATTTTTGGTAAATAGTAACATACCATTATGAATAGTAACATACCCTTATGAATAGTAACGAATAGTATAAATAGTAAATTGGCCAAAAAAATAGAAACTTCACCCATGAATTTATAAATACAATTTAGACATCTTAAAAGTAAAAAAACGATCATAGTATAAGTTTTGGTCTTTTTATGTCATATATATTTTAATTAAAATTTGAAAATAAATTTTTTTTTCATAAAATGTAATAATAAATTATTACATTATTGTTCTATGGTTATAGAATAATTTTATGGTACATTGATTACTTTTTCAAGGTGTTACAAAAGAAGTTATAGTTTTAGAGTTGTGTTTTGAATCCATAATGATTTTCTTTAAAAATTAAAGTAAAAATATTTATAAAAATATTTTCATAAAATTGAGTTCATTTTTGAATTCAGAGCATCTATATTAGGTTAGTGTAAATTTATGAGATTTTTATAAATTGTTTTGCTTTTCAGTGAATAGTAAAATTACAGTTTTGAGTTTCGGAGTGATTAATGACTTCATTAATGACGTAATAATTTTTTTCAACTTTTGAATAGTAATATATGCTATGAGGTGTCCCAAGTGGCCAATACCATTGGTAAATACCATGGAAAATCCCATGGATTTGGAAATACCCACGATGAGGTGTCCCGTGGAAATTAATTAAATATTCCATCATTTTTGCTATAAATACCTAGACATTCCCTCATTCCTTTCATTCCATAATTGGCCTCAATGAAGCTATGGACTTTTACCTCCTAAGGATTCCACCCAATATTCCCTTAAGACCCCCATGGTCCCAAGCTTCATGCTTTCAAATTCACTCTTCATGGTAAGGGAACCATTCCCCCTCCACTTTTAAGTCATGACTTCCATTATGTTATGTCTTCTAGTTTCTATTTTATTATGTGGGTGTTTGTTATTCTATATACCTACTACTGACCATTTCATTCTAAATATATTAGATACCCTTTTCTGCTCTCATCAACTTCTTTTCTAAATTTTTAAGAGATGCCATTCGGTTGCAGAATTTTGGTAAAAGAAATTGCATCTTCTCTTTTCTTTGATGTTTCCTTTTTATGAGGTATGACTTTCAAAAATCCATACCATGATCTTGTTTAAAATTTATTCTATCCCTATAGTATGTCAGGACTTATTTATGAGTGGGAGACCCTTTTCCCCCCTATTTCAAAAGTTTTCTAAAACCATGTTATATAGTCGTTGTGCTGTAGAAATTTCGTCTCAAAATCTCTCTCTTTTTCTCAAGAAATTCTGTTGTTTTATTTATCTGAATATCCAAATATATTATGATTACATGTGGTATTAATAAAGACATAAAATTTATCTACTTTATTCTGTAATTAACATACAATAAACCCTAATTCATTTTCTAATGGTTATAAAAGTCATAATGATTATGTATTAAAGAACTTTTAAAACGTCACGATTTTGAATTGGAACCCATTACTTTTACTCTCTATGGGTTATTTATGAAATTTTTTATTATGATATATATGGATCACATGAAAATAAATCCATATTAAGGGTTCACCCTTGTAGTTATCCAATGCAAGCGGTAATGAATTTAATCTCTAGATATGAAAAGTTTCACAATATCTTGTTGAATAACATTAGATATTTTTATGACACCTTGGGGATGAACCTTGGTGATATGTTCATGACTATCTAAATAAAAAAAAATTAGCCAAATTTTCTAGTTATTTTTCATGTTATTATTGCTTTTATATGCCCTTTTATCAGTGCTTTATGATATAACTCATGTTTTTATTGATATCGCTCAAGTTCACATGTAAACTGTTTCACTAGTTTTCCTTATTAGACCTTCTGCTCACACTATCCTCTGATGCATGTCTCTTGGTTATGAGATGAAGTAATTTTACATTGGATGAACCTATTAATAATCCTTTCAAGTGTATTTAGAAGAATGTTTTTTGTTTTCATGTTTTATGTTCTTGATTTCCCAGACACTAAATAATAAAGATCCTCTGTTTGTAATATGTAGAGGAAAGTTATGTAATAAAAGATGGGAGGACATAGAAGGTTTGGGGATACAAATTTTTATATTCCCATTTCATATGAATCAATATTTTTGGAATGAGTGTGGATTGTGTATGTATTATGAATGGTTAGCTTCAAGAATGCATGATGTGATCCCACCAGGATGTGGTGGCCCCGATAAGAATCAGGATAGATGAAAAATTTTTGAGTGAAGTCGATGGAATGAATGAGATAGAACATACATTAATATGATGGTGTTGGTCTTGAACCTCAAGGATGATTCATATGTATCACATCTAACTGGGAATCAAATTCCATGTAGTTATGATGGGGTTGTTGGGAATTATTCATGGATAGCAGCCTAGGTGGATGGATTAGAACACCTCAAAGATGTTGATATGAGTTATGTGTCCCAAAAAAAGGATATGTCACATCACAAGGGTGCATCCCAAAAACGGAACACTTGATTTTTACATTGGCTGGGATTGAACCTCATAGATTCATCTTGCTTACCATGTATAGGAGATAGGGATAAAAATCCATATAGAACGTTGGTTTGGGGATTAGTCATAGTTAGTGGACCATGGGAAGGGTGTCTCGGTCAATAATAACCCATAATCCCACAAGAGTCATGCTCAGTGTGGGAATCTAGGAGATGCAGTAGACCATATAGTCATGTCGTGAAAGATGAATCGTTGAGGAATGGAGTAGGGATTACACGTGGTCAGTATCTCTTTAAGGATGTCCTAATATATGATGAGGATCTCATTACATAAGAGGTAGATCTCATTCCATGTTAGCTGTACAAAAAACACCCTATCATACTGTGTTGGGACTTACACAGAGACTATCAGAGGTGAAAATGGATATAAATCCCAAATGGAGAGAGGGAGTGAGAGGACACTGGTGTTAGCCCCCTTTCTGGTTTTTTTCATACCTCCCATGCATGAGACAACCATAGATAAACAATTTGTATTGTTGATATTGGGGTTAGGTAGTTTATCAACTTTCAGCTTATACTACGAGGACATAGTCCTCACCCCTAGTACTTACATAACTCATACGAACCCACACATAGGGAATGTAAGGAACAAGAGTTTCTAGGAAACAATGGGGTATATGAGTGGCCGATAGTGAGGTATATGTTATTGTAGCTATGAAAAGAAGTAATATAAATTAATGTACATATGTAAATAATAATTTGGTAGAGAAATTCTATATGAAACACCTCATGTGCAACCTGGAAATCACTTTCCACATGCCTGGAGGGCCGTGTGAGAATGGGGTCCATGAAGCTAGGGGATCGCTAAGTGGAGCTTTATGAAGGAAGAGTGCTTTGTGAAGGTAGGGTGATTCCTGAAGGGAAGTTTCTTCATGAAGGGATGATTCTTCATGAATGAATGGTGATTTATGAAGGAAATTTCCTTATGGATACAGGCCTTGCCTTGGAAAAAGGCTCATTATTAATATAGTTCTCTGTGAAGGATTAATGCTTCACTGAGCCTCGAGAAAACTAAATTGGTTATATCATTCAAGATGGGTCGAAGACTTAAAAAATATTATCCTAGAAATGAGTAGGATACATTACTGAAAAAGGAAAGAGTGGTTCATTGGGATCATGTACATCAACTGATCCACTTTTTCCTCAGGTACACGATGTTTGAGAGACTCATGAAATGGGGAGCTCAAATGGTGAACGGTAAGGGTAAAAATGGTTAGAGGGGGTGTAATTAAACTATTTATAGGAAATGGGGTTTCATAATGCTTGCAAGGCTCTCCAAAAAGAAAAATGGTTCCCTAAAGTGACTAGGATCTATCATACTTCATCAGACTCATGACAGTTCCATAAAAACGATGCTTGCATGGCACATCATAGAGGAAAATAGGGTGCCTCGATGTGGATGGGATCTAGAGTAATTTGTTGGACTCAGGTAGGTACTATAAACCTCCATTACGATGGTTGCAGTTCTTTTTGGATGCACTAAGAAACTGTCAAGGGTATTTGGGGTCAAGTTTCTGATAGGTATTCATGGTGGAGATTTGTGAAATATACTCATTTGATTAATTTTTGAGCTGTTTGAGTCTGAATTAGCTTCAAGCTAGTCCTGACATGGTTCATATCATCAGACACATGATTTTCAGTGCTAATAGATTCCCCCCTCAGAATCTAAGCGGATGAGAAAAGGAGGCTCGTATTCTGAGGGTTCATTGTAGAAAAACTTAGCAGGTCACAAACCTGGCTCGTGAGGCATACAGAAATGACACATAGAAAAGTTGTCCATGAACCTCAAGAGGGAAAAGCTGACCACAAAGATGGTGTAGGAGAATTTCACCATGAATCTCTGGATGTAATCATCTATAAATTGTTCATAAGGGGGCATTTTCTGTACTAGATCTTCTTAAATTACTGCATTGAATATCATTCTTCGCAAAGCAATGCGCCCCATGAACATATCATTGAAAATCGGGTTCGAGAGTCCTTTACCCCATGAATGATTTATAGAAAATTGGGCATCATGACACCATTCTCCTTCATGAATCTCATTAGGGGAAGGTTTGAGGATGACCATATCAAGATGGAGCATGCCCCTGTCATATCAGAATTTATATACAATCATCTCAATGACATCAATGGAAAGCCATTGGAGAAAGAAATTTACCCACCAAAGTAAAGAACAATTATCATGGTAGAGCTTGGGAACCCAGAGAAGGGATGTATAGAATTTTGGGATCTTCACTGGAGAGGAAATTTCATTGAGTAGTGGGCATTGTCTCATATGGTGTGTGCATATTGCATAGAGTTTGAGATTGCATTGAGGATAGTAGGAATATACAAAGCAGAGTGGGCATCCCAATTCCATGTCTCTCTGTAATCGGACATCATGAAGGAGCTACTGAGGTTGCAGTCAACAGATACCAACATGTTCCATCTCCATGATGGGGAGGTTGGAATCAACCTCTGGGATCTCCATCAGATCACAGAAATACACATCCTAGGGGCATGTTTGATGGGTTCCTCCCTACTGAGATTGCATGGGAGGATGAAGAAAACTTGCTGCCTCCGATAAAGAAATTTCTAGACCTGGTTTTAGGCTTGAATAATGAAAATAAAACAACACGGGATATCCATTTGAGAAATGGATTGGGTACTTTTTGAACTTTCCAGTGAAGTGGTCAGCTGAAAGAGAGGTAGTGAAATTGAAACTACCAATGAGGTCATGTACTTGTCCAAGGGGAGATCATTGTGGTAGTAAAGGCTCTTATTGGAGCATATTGGAGGGAAGCGGGTGGAAGATGTGGGGATATAGTATCATCGAAAAGAAAAAACTAATAGTTTGGATGGACAAATACATTTCGGTAGTCATCTGTGGATAGATGCTTCTAGTGAGGGATGAAAACATAGGAGTGTGGTCGGGAACATTCATCATGGTTTCATAGCTGGATAATGGGAAGATCATCAATATGGGTATCCCAGTGCAGGGGAAGTGGTATAAATTACACTGGTACATCACATAGGGGAAGATAAAATATCATGTGTGTGGGACATTCCACTACTTATATAGCAAGGATATAACACACAAGGGAGGTTATGAATACCTCATTCCCATTTCTCCACATGGGAGAATATGGAAACCCTGATTTTATTCAAAACTTAAACATGATTTATTACATAAAACTTCACTTGATACAACAAATAAGATTGAGAGGATTAGTGTCTTTGGGGATTAGGATCATTACATAAAAACTTGAAACATGAAATACAACATCTTTATTGAATACTTCCTTTACATGACCACTACATTCCCTCGTACTTAGCATTGCATGGGATAACCTGAGGACATGCATAAGAAAAGAGTGAGCTATAAAGCCCAATAAGGGAATACACATGGAATAACATGAGGATTAAAATACATGTTAGACATTAGGCATATCAATAGAGCTTAAGAGAAACATGAACATAAATTCATGATAAAGCATGATAATCATAAATGGAAATGTGGCAACAACACTTAACATTGAATTAGCATGAGCCAAGGCCCATTGCACATGGAGCATGAGTAAATCCTCATTGCACATGAATCACAAGTAAAGCCTTGTTGAACTTGAATGATAATTAGTCAACACTTATTGCACATGATGTATCATGATACTATACCTTACCTAATGCATTGGAGCGCTATAAGGGCGCACCCTTCATTATCATTTCATTTCATGCATAAGTGTGCCACATGGATCATAAAACATGGATTCATTAAACATAATCATTTATTACACGATAAAGGAATGTGTAATTCATACATGAAACTTTATAATCAATAAGTAAATGTGCATAAAGGTGAATACCCTTGATGGAGAAATGGGCATGGTATTCACTACAAAATGGCATTGGCTTAGAAAATCGGTGCGATTTCGGCAGCATAATGACGTGACATAAGAATTCATAAAAAAAGGTTGATGAGAGATAAAGGGGTTCCTCATCATATTTAAATTTAATGGACGGTAATTAGGCCATATAGATACATTTCCCAACAATTTTAATGGAATTTAGATTCATGATACAAAAGTATTTCATGAATGTAAATGAGGAGAGAGAAGTTCCTTTCGAAATTTCGGCATAGTAACGGGTGTATAGGGGAGGCATTTAATGAGAAAGAAAGGGGGTATCCCATCATTCAAACATAAAGAGGACAGTATGAGGGAGGTGTCAAACTATAACCCAACATTCATAATTGAAATTAAAAGGGAAAAATAACCTAAATAAAATTTGACAAAAATGATAAAGGAAGAAAAAACCCTTACTTGGAAGTGTGCTTCCAAAGGCTAGAGAGAGGCTTGTGAGAGGATTATTGGGAGCTTGGGGTAACTTGAGAGGATTCTAGATAGAGTAGGGCTGAGGTTGGACGAACTTCAAAGGCTTTATGTGAGGAGGAAGTGGGAGCTTGGGTGTGTTTATATAGGAAAGGTGAGGGAATTCTTTATTATTTAGGTTTGGGACCCCACATATTAAATTAATCCAAACCACAAACAATCCCATGGATTTTTCCCATGGTTATTGGAAAAGGGAATAGGAAAAAAATATTATATAAGTCCAAAGTATGAACATATTAAAATAATAGGGTTGCTTATGTGGAGGTGAGTCACACTCCCATGGAAAATAATTTAAAAAGACAATATGTTTAATATGTTTTGAGGGTCCATTAATGCTTTGAAAAGTAGGTCAAACAAACCCAAAGACACATTATTTTAATGGTCAGACATATATTGGCCAAACATAAAGCTTATAGTATTTTATTACATCACTATTGGGCCATTAAGATGTCATAAAACACATTATAATTTAAACGGTATTTAATTTTTATCCAAAAATTTGACTGTCTCAGAAAATTATGAAAAATTTACCGTTGGATAACTTCTACATCCTGATTCCAGAAATAACATTTATTTTATCTATATAATTTTCTAAATATGTTAATTTTTGCTTTTAAAATAAAAACCGGCTTTTATCGAAAATTCACGGGTTTTGACAGAAATGGATTTCAAACCTTAATAAAAATTATAATTGCATCTATAAAATTATAAGATCATTTAAAAAAATTAATTTAATAATAATAATATTTTATTAAAATATTATTTATTTCAAAAATACATTAATTTAATAAAATATATTTCTTAATTAAATAATAATTAAAAACACTATTTGTACTTTAAAAACAATTTACAATGTATCAAAAATGAAAAGGAGGTATATTCATTATTATATACAAAAATAATATACATGAACAAAGTACTAGCAATTTGTTACATAACCCCTTAAAACAGCAGCATAAGACCTAAGGGTAAGGTGTGCGATGGTGAAATACTCTTAGGGTGGCTCGGATAACATTTCTCGAGCGGTAATCTCTATCAACATCCACTTTTCCCATAGACGGTCCCGTTCAAGCTTGATATGATGAAGCACAGCTTGGTCTTGGTCAAGAGCAAAGCCCAAGGATTCCACCTCTTTTTCAAGATCCAAAAAATGGGCTTCGTAAGGAGCAATTCTGCTGGATGAGGCCATCGCTTATTTTGTCTGAGTAAATTGGATTTTTTAAAGCCTTATATTTATACTAATCATATGGTCACTGTTCAATGACTATATTAGAAATGGTCAAAATTTTTAACATAAAACCAAAGAAGATGACATTTTATATAAACATAAAGAGAAATTTAATTAGATCAATAGGTATTTCCATTAATGAAACTTTGGGTCATTACAATATCCCCCCCTTAAGAAATTTCGCCCTCAAAATTTTCCTTTTCCCACACTAAAACAAATGTGGGTAACTCACCTTCATCATTACCTTCGATTACCAAGTCTCTTCTTAAAACTTGTGGTTTCTCTACAACACCTTGACGAGGAACATTGTCTTATTTCATAAAACATTTTCTCTATGATCTAAGATCTTCACTAGTTTCTCCTCATAAGAAAAATCATCTTCCAATTGTACCACCTCAGAACAGAGTACATGTGAAGGGTCAGGTATGTACTTCCTTAAGAGGGATACATGAAAGACATCATGTACTTTGGCCATGGTAGGTGGAAGTGCTAGTCGACAGGCCTCATCACCAACACGATCAAGAATCTCGAAGGGGCCGATGTACCTTGGACTTAACTTCCAGTTCTTTCCAAACCTCATGACCTTCTTCCATGGAGATATGCATAGAAAAACCATGTATCCAACTTTAAACTCAAGGTCTCGTCGAAGATTATCTGCATAACTCTTCTGTCAACTATGGGCTGCGTTGATATGCTGCTGAATGATTTTCACCTTCTCTACCATTTCATTGACCATTTATGGTCCAAGCAGCTTACGTTCACCGACCTCATCCCTACATGCTGGTGTTCTTCACCTTTTCTCATACAGGGCTTCATATGGTACCATTTGGATGCTTGGGTGGAAACTGTTGTTGTAGGAGAATTCAACTAGTGGAAGTTGTTGATCCCATCCTCCTTTAAAGTCCATTTAGCATGCTCTGAACATTTCCTCAACTGTTTGGATAGTCCGCTCGGATTGTCCATCAGTTTGAGGATGATAGGTCGTACTGAAGTTCAGTTCAGTATTCAGAGCATGTTGAAGACTCTTCCAAAACTTAGAGGTGAATCTTGGATCTCGTTCAGACACAATAGATAGTGGTACTCCATGCAACCTTACCACTTCCCTAATATATATTTGTGCTGGTTGATCCAATGAGAAATCCTCCCGAATAGCAATGAAGTGCACGGTATTTTTAAGATGATCCACAAAAACCCAGATTGCATTGTTGCCTTTGGATGTCCTTGGAAGTCCGATAACAAATTCCATGGTGATGTTCTACCATTTCCATTCTAGTATAGGCAATGGTTGCATCATCCCCTTAGACTTCTGCCTCTCTGCCTTCACTTGCGGACACACCAGGCACTTTGATGTATATTCATTGATCTCCTTCTTCATATTATCCCACCGAATGTTTTCTCAGAGATCTTGATACATCTTTGTGCTCCCAGGGTGAATAGAGAAATTTGAACTATGTGCGTCATCCAAAACTTCCTTCTTCAGCTCCAGACTTGATGGAACACATAGTCTTTTCCCAAACCACACAGTTCCTTCTTCATTAACATTAAACTTTGAGGATTTCCCTTTTTTGATAGCTTCCACTTTTTCCTGAATTCCCACATCATCCTTTTGAGCATCCTTTAACCTTTACAAAAGCGGCTGTTGAGCAATCATTATGAAAGGGTTGATGGTGTTCCCTTCTTTATGTATCCCATGTCCATCTTCATCAAGTCTAAGAAGATTGGATCCTTCTCAATTCTAATCATTGATAGAATCGTTGGGTCCTTTCTACTTAGGGTATCTTCCACCTTGTTCGCTTTCCCAGGGTGGTAATGTATTGAATAGTCATAATCCTTGATGATATTTATCCATCTTCACTGGCGCATATTGTGCTCTTTCTATGTGAATATATATTTAAGACTCTTTTGGTCAGTATATATCTCACATTTCTCCCCATAGAGATAATGCCATCAGATTTTCAATGCAAAGATCACCGCTGCTAAATCCATATCATGGATTGGATAGTTTCACTCATGGATTTTCAACTGCCTTGTGGCATAGGATATCACATTATCATTCTACATCAGCACACAGCCTAATCACTTCTTCAAAGCATCGCTGAAAACCACAATAGGTTCCCCACGTGTGGGTAATGTGAGAACGAGTGAAGTGATAAGACTCTTTTTCAACTCCTTGAAGCTTTCTTCGCATTCATCACTCCAAGAAAAATTTACCCCCTTTCGAGTTAGCTTGGTAAGAGGGTTGGAGAATTGTGAGAAATTTATCACAAATCGTCGATAATATCTAGCTAACCCCAACACGCTACATATATTTGTTACTGATGTTGGCCTCAGACATCCCTCAATTGCATCTGTTTTGGAGGGATCCACAGATATCCCATTGCTTGTGATGATATGGGCCAAGAATGAGACTTCCTTCAACCAGAACTCACACTTGTTATACTTTTCATAGAGCTTCTCCTTGCGCAAAGTCTCAAGTACAGTTCTCGAATGCTCCTCATGATCCTCTTGGTTTTGGTGTATATTAGAATATCATCTATAAATACTACCAAAATTTTTTCGAGGTAATCTCTAAAGACTCTATTCATTAAATCCATGAAGATTTTTGGAGAATTTGTGGGTCTAAAAGGAATTACTATGAATTCATAGTGCCTGTATCTTGTGCGAAAACCAGTCTTCGGGATATCTTCCTTCTTCACCCTTAATTGATAATATCTCGACCGTATGTCCACCTTAGAGAAGTATTGTGCTCCATGCAGCTGATCGAAAAAGTTATAAATTCATGGGAGATGATACTTGTTCTTTATCATGATTTTTTTAAGTTCACAATAATTGATGAAAAGCCACATTGACCCATCCTTCTTCTTGACGAAGAGGACTGGTTCACTCAAAGGTGAAGCACTTGGGCGTATAAACCCTTTATCCAGATTCACCTGTAGTTCTTCCTTAAACTCTTCATTCTCTACAATAGACATTCTATATGGAGTCTTTGATATTGGTAATGCCCCGGGTATAAGTTCAATTGAGAATTCAACATCTCTTCTATGGGGAGGACCAGGCAGTTCCATGGGAAACACTTCCGAAAATTCCCTCACAATAGGCATTTTTTCAAGGATGGTTTCTTCCTTGGACTCAATCATCTGAGCCAGATATGCATGCTCATAGGGCAGTAATATCTATGATTTAGAAGATGGATCTAAAGGAGATTCATCTTCCTCCTTACAATTATAAAGAATCAGGGGTCGATTCTCCATATGGAGTGTGATTTCCCTCTCCCAACAATTTATGTTGGATGTATATAAGGAAAGCCAATCCATGTCAAGAATTGCATCAAATTCCACCAGAGGGAGTATGACGAGGTTTTCCGGGAAATTAAATACACATAATAAAATAGGGAAGGACTTATATTCATGGTATGCAATGATTTCCCCATTTTCCATACTCATCGACATCTTCACTTCCATGATTTGTGGTGGTGCTGGGATTGCTCTACTAAACTTTCGGGATATAAAAGAATGTGTAGAACCTAAATCAAAAAGTATGTTCGCTATTATTGAATGAATAACCAGCGTACCTGACACCAATTCGTTTTCGGGGTTCACTTCTGCAGAAGTGATGGAAAAAGCTCTTCCTTGCTGCCTTGGAGGTTATTGGTTGCCTCTGAAAACCCTTGGATTAGGGCACTGATTTGAAAAATGCCCCAATTCATTGAATTTTTAGCGTTGAACAACACATTGTGGTTTGAACGGAGCGTTCCTCTCCTCTGTCGTAGCCGTGGGCCTTTCTTGCCGATAGTTAACAACTAGGTTCCCTTCTCTTCCACGCCTAAAGAATTTCTTCGTCCCCTTGAGATAATTTCCAGGGTGCTTCTTTCCGCACTTTTGGAAAGTGGGGTGCTGGATCTTCTTAGCATCATTGGATTTATCCATCGGACCACCAGCATTGATGTCCACCTTACGCTTCTTGTCCCCATGACACCCCTATGATTCCCCAATCTCCATTTCAACCTTGAGGGCACATTGGACAATTTCTTAATAGCTGTCGAAGTCACAGATTGCCAATGCTTTCCGCAGGCTAGGCTTCAGCCCACCAAAGAAATGATCAACTTTGCATTCTGGGGTCACGACAAAGTCGAAAGCATATCGTGAAAGCATTTTAAAGTTTTCCTCATACACTCCAATAGATTCTTCATCGTTTTTCTTGAGGTAAATGAAGTCCCTTTCCATCTTAAGCCGAAGGGTGTGCGGAAAATATTTATCGAAAAACATCTTCCGTAAATCCATCCATTCCAACTCCTCGATCTCCTCCTCAGGCTTCATATTTTTTATCAGAATCCACCATTGATCAGCTTCACCCTTTATAAGATAAGCCTATAGGAGAACCTTCATTTGTTTAGAACATTTAAGGATGTATAAGATCTTTTCAATGGAGTTAATCCATTGTTCAGCGATTGTGGGATCAGATGATCCACTAAAAGTAGGAGGCCTTTGTCTCATGAAGCTCTCGATAGCAGCTTGTTATTTCTTAGGGGGGGGGGGGGTTGAACATTCCTATTGACCAATGTTTCTATTCAAAGGTTGAGTTAACTAAGAGAGAAGCATGAAAAAGTTCGCGATTCCCACTCCCATTGGACTGGGCATCTCATTAGTACATTCATCACACTGATCTTCACAACAGTTGTTAGCTCGAGTCCTCCTATTACCGGCCATTGGCTAGAATAAAAGGAATGTTAGGGGTAACACATAAAGGGTAATCCAAAGACAAAAGTTGGTGACATATAAATAAACTTTTATTTCCATAACTCATGAGTCTATAGTCTTCAATCTAAGATTTTCATGATCTATTTTGTAACATATATTTTAAGGGCATTTTTGTTAATTCCATTAATAAGGGTTCATACTATGCTTGTGAATTTTTTAAAACATATCCCCCGGGAGTGTCATAACCAAGAGTGTAGAAAGGCCCATTGTCATGCACAAGTTCCCGTTCGAGTCTAGCTCAAAGCGGTGTTTTCAGGTTTTACCCATAGGATACATCTATGCCAGAGCCGCCTCTACCTGCTCGTATCTAGACATGGATTTATTTTTTTGATAAACCACTAACTTAGTACCTACCACAACTTAGGGATGTTTTTATTATACTTACTCTTGTCTCTAAGGATTTACTAGGGTTTTTTAATCCTAATCCTAAAAATAACTAAACCTATCCTTTGATACCAACTATGACAACCCTGCTTTTATAAAAAACATAAACATGATTTATTACATAAAACTTCTCTTGATACAACAAAGATGATCGAGATGTTTAGTGTATTTGGGGCTTAGGATCATTACATAAGAACTTGAAACATGAAATACAACATCTTTATTGAGAACTTCCTTTACATGACCACTACATTCCCTCGTACATAGCATTGCATGGGATAACCTAAGGACATGCATAAGAAAAGGATGAGCTATAAAGCCCAGTAAGGGAATACACATGCAATAACATGAGGAGTAAAATACATGTTAGACATTCGGCATATCAATAGAGCACAAGAGAAACATGAACATAATGTCATGATAAATCATGATAATCATAAATGGAAATGTGGCAACAACACTTAACATGGAATTAGCATGAGCCAAGGACCATTGCACATGGAGCGTGAGTAAATTCTCATTGAACATGTGGCACGAGTAAACCATCGTTTCACTTAAATTAGCATGATTCAACACTCATTTCACATGACGTATCATGATACTATACATTACCCAATGCATTGAAGCGCTATAAGGGCACACCCTTCTTAAACATTTCATTTCATGCATAAGTGTGCCACATGGATCATAAAACATGGATTCGTCAAACATAATCATTTATTCCATGATAAAGGAATGTGGAATTCATACATGAAAATTTATAATCAATAAGTAAATCTGCATAAAGGTGAATACCCTTGATGGAGAAACATGCATTGTATTCACTACACAATGGCATTGCCTTAGAAAATTGCTGTGATTTCGGCAGCATAATGGCGTGACATAAGAATTCATAAAAAAGTTTGATGAGAGAGAAATGGGTTACTAATCATATTTACATGTAATGGATAGTAAGGAGGTCATATATATACATGTCCCAAAAATTGTAATGGAATTTAGATTCATGAAACAAATGTATTTCTTGAATGTAAATGAGGAGAGAGAAGTTCCTTTCGGAATTTCGGCATAGTAACGGGTGTACATGGGAGGCATTTAATGAGAGAGAAAGGGGGTCTCACAACATTATAACATAAAGAGGGAAGTATGAGGGAGGTGAAAAACAATACCCCAACATTCATAATTTAAATTAAAAGTGAAAAACAACTAAAAGAAAATTGGACAAAAATGAGAATGGAAGAAAAAACCCTTACTTGGAAGTGTGTTTCCAATGGCTAGAGAGAGGATTGTGAGAGGCTTATTGGGAGCCTGGGGAACCCTGGGAGGATTATAGAGGGAGTAGGTTAGATGTTGGACGAACTCCAAAGTCTTTGAGTGAGGAGGAAGTGGGAGATTGGGAAAGTTTATATAGGAAAGGTGAGGGAATTCTTTATTATTTAGGTTTGGGACACCTTATATGAAATTAATCCAAACCGCAAACCATATCATGGTTTTTGACCATGGTTTTTGGAAAAGGGAAGAGGAAAACAATATTTTATAAGGCCAAAGTCCGAAAGTCTTAAAATAATAGGGTTTCTTATGTGGAGGTGAGTCAAACTCCCATGAAAAATAATTTAAAAGGACAATATGTTTAATAAGTCTTGAGGGGTCCATTAATGCTTTGAAAAGTATGTCAAACAAACCCAAAATCACATTATTTTAATGTTAAAACATATATTGGCCAAAAATAAAGCTTATAGTATTTTATTACATCACTATTGGGTCATTATGATGTCATAAAACACATTATATATTTAAAAGGTATTTAATTTTTACCCAAAAATTTGACTGTTTCAGAAAATTATGAAAATTTCATGGTTGGATAATTTCGACGTCCTGATTTCAGAAATAACATTTATTTTATCTAAATAATTTTCTAAATATGATAATTTTCACTTTTAAAATAAAAATCGACATCTATCAAAAATTCACGGGTTTTGACAGAAATGGATTTCAAACCTTAATAAAAATTATAATTGCATTAATAAAATTATAAGATCATTTTAAAAATTAATTTAATAATAATTATATTTTATTAAAATATTATTTAGTTCAAATATCCATTAATTTAATAAAATAGATTTCTTAATTAAATAATAATTAAAAACACTATTTTTACTTTATAAACTATTTACAATGTATCAAAAATGACAAGGAGGTATATTCATTATTATATACAAAAATAATATACATGAACATAGTACTAGTGATTTTTTACATAACCCCATAAACCAGCCGCATAAGACCTTAGAGTAAGGTGTGCGATGGTGATAGACTCTTGGGGTGGCTCGGATAACATTGCTCGAGTGGTAATCTCTATCGACTTCCACTTTTCCCGTAGACTGTCCCGTTCGAGCTTGACATGATGAAGCTCATATTGGGCTTCGTCAAGTGCGAAGCCCAATGACGCCACCTCTTCTCCAAGCTCCGAAAAATGGGATTATTAAGGAGAAAGTCTACTAGATGAGGCCATCGCTTCTTTTGTCTAAGTAAATTGGATTTGTTAAAGCCCTATATTTATACTAATTATGTGATCACTGTTCAAAGGCTATATTCGTAACGGTCAAAATTCTTAACATAAAACCAAATAAGTTGACATTTTATATAAACATAAAGAGACATTTAATTAGATCAAGATAAATTTCCTTTAATGAATCTTTAGGTTGTTACAGAGAAGCTCTCAACCAGAAATACTATACATTATGTGTAGTTTCCCACTCAAGATAGGTCTACTAGAAATGCTAAGTAAGATGGGATGAGAAGACCAGTTTATTTTCAACCCATCATCTCTGCCAATGGGAGAATTCACCGAAGATGGAACATAGTACATAGAGAAGTAGTCATATCAGTTATCCTTTTGCGACAGAGTGTTGGTGTTGTGGGTGGACTGTGAACCAATATTTGAACCATATTCTCCACACTGATTTGAAATTTAGTTCATATGTATGCAGAGGCTAACCATGAGTGTATACCTAGGAGTGTTCCTTGAGGAACACCTATGCATGATGAGGCATCTTTGGCTGATGTTCATGTAGGAAGATAAGAAGATGTGGAAGAAGATTCTATCACCCACCATTGCCTTCGGGCTTATTCACGAATATGCACAGTGTTCAGAAGCTAATTACCGAGGAGAGATACTTTAGATTCTAATGATATGGTCTATTAAATGTGCAGTCCATGTCCCTCAAATATGGAATCAAGCGATATCCAGTGGACATCATGAGGATGAAATTTGCATGAATTATGGTGACGAGGATGTGGAAGAAAGTGCAGAAAACCATGTACTAGTCTTGACTGGAGGTGATGAGAGGGAGTCTATAACGACCCTAGCATTTTTCATATAACATTACAAGATTTTAAGCATAATTATAAATCAGAGTACAAGACATGTATTATAAAGTCTAGTATCTTTGAAGGCTAGGCACATAAAACTAATAAAATGTGACTAAAAAAACTTCTTTATTTAATCTTAAAATTGATCTCCTAACATCCATTTTTCTCAAAAATCAACATATGTTACCCTGGGGAACACATGTACCAAGGGATGTGCTAAATATCCCAATAAGAGAATAACTATAAAAACAGAGTGTTATCATAAGGAATAAAATGCATGACAGAATGATATAAAAATGAATGTAACATATGCAAACTTAACATATAAGCATGGAATCATATAAAAATGGAGTTATAGAAATGTGGTATCAACAAAAAACATGACCTTAGTATGAGTCAAGGTTGGCCGCCAAGATCATTTCAAATAGTAGCATAAGCCAATGCTAACTGCCAAGACGGCCACACCTGACATCTCATGAGACTTAACATTACCCAAATCATTGGAGTGCTATCTAGGAACACATCTTAACATTTCGTGTGTATGTTTTCCATGTTAATAATCATACATAATTATAATGTTTGTCCATGGAAATAATTGGGTACCACAATCATGTCATAATGCATAACAAATGGTCATATCATAAAATTGATCATGAAAGAAATGAACTAAAGTATACATGGTAATTTATAAGGTAAAATAGGCATGCTTCATAGTAAGTGATGTGAATATGAATTAACAACGTGTAATAAAAGTATTTAAGAAATTAAAACATTTTTGTGAAATTTTAAGGAAAACACTATAGAGACTTAAAAATTGAGAGAGGAAAAATACTTTATATAAAACCATAATTGAAATAAGAAGGTTCTCATAATAAAATGACCAATTTTATAAAAAACAAATGGTGGCTTAAAATAGGATATATAGTGCATTTGGAATCTGGTAATAATTTGGGAAGCACCCTCAAAATATGTTTGCATATCAAGAATTATTGAGGAGGGAATCACTAAAAACATGTATATCCTAGAAGAATAATGATGAATGTAACTTGATATGTGAGTTTGTAACTTTAACATAGAATTTTTAAGATGAATATAATTATAAAAAATAACCTTATTTAGGTAAAAATAATTGTATGTATACTCTAATAATAAAAGAGGTTCGAGTTGAATCCCTTATAGAATATTGGCATGGTATTGTGCGTACTTAAGAGGGATTAATGAGAGGGAAAGAGGTTTCTCATCGTTTAAAAAACATTAGGAAAGAATGGTGAGGTGTGAAATAATACTCCATCACTATTAATTACACATAAAAGGTCATACATAAAGGAAAATCTTGAATAAATGTGAAATTGGGAGGATCCCTTACCTTAAGTTTGATGGTGATATTTTCTTGAACTTAATGATCTGAATAATAAAATTAGGTTCATTAATTAGAAATTCTAGAACCTATTATATAATTAAATGATTATTATAAACTTTTTTAGTTCATTCATAACCTTTTTTATTGGTTATGAGGATTAATTTTATAGTTTGGGTCTGTTTGTTTCCTTGGTTTTAATGATTTGTTCACATATTTGCATGAATAGAGAATCAGGTAACATTTGGATGGTTGTCCATAATTGGAGTTAAATTTTATTATTGAACATAAATATGGTTACATGGTTGTAAATTTAATTTTCTTTGTTTTAGTGAATTTGAATCTTTATTTGAATCATTAATGATATACACTTTGATTATCTTCACGATTTTTCTCACAATAAACTTGTTTTGTATTAATAATTTACTTAATGTGAGAAAAAGGATTCTATAACATCACAAAAGCTAAAATACATATTTAATATTCTTTTTCAACCATAAAAATGGTTTCATGACATGAATTTTAGATAGTAAAATAAATTGATAACCGATCATCCTTGAAGGTGCTAAATTAACAAACATCTCAAATGTTGTTTTCAGTTCTTTCAAATAAAAGGTGGAGAAAAGAGATATGATAGTGAATTATCCAATTTGAATAAAAAAATGTAGTACATTAATGTTACTAGATTATTCATACCATTTGGATGAGTATAGGTTAGGAAATAAAAGAGAACAAAGGAATTTAAAAATTAAAGAAAATAAAATAATAATATTACCTCTTGAATCAACCTTCCTTGAGAGCCTATTAATGGGAGGGGATTTGGTCTTTTTTGGAGACCATGGGATTTCAGAAATGGGGGAGGCTCTTGGGGATTGATTCGAGTAGAACCTAGTCAAGGAACATGGCTTGAGAAGAGTGAAGAAAATAGGGGAGTGTGGGTTGTTTTTATAGTTGATAGGAGGAGGGTCTTCTTAATATTTAATTCCATGGTTTATTAATTTCCCTCAAGACCAGGAATAGTGATGATTCCATGAAAAAAAATATTATTTTGTGCATGTGAGTTTGATATAACTTCCTTAAATCATCCATACATCAACCGATGACTCCATAATTCATATGTTTAGCACTTATCGTAAATTATCATATTTTACTATTCACCAAAATTTCATGTATTTCAGAAAAATCCCAAAAAATCACTATATTTCTTTTTGGATGTGTAGAACCCAAAAATGAAATAAATTTTTCAATTTTTTTTTTCAAAATATGATTAATTTAACATTTAATTAAAATAATAATTAATTAAAAAACCAGTTTGAAAACATTTATTTACTTATTCAAAAATATAAGTACATCATACTTACACTTAAATCGTATTTATATAATATCATAGGTAAGGTTACAATTCATTAGGTTATATCGGTATTTAGAAGGGTAACATTACTATTCATAAGGGCATGTTACTATTCACCAAAAATTATGTTTGTCTTATCGGACTCCAAACATCTTACGGATCACAACCGTGAATTTCAGATTGTCGAAATTCAAACCACAGAAGTGTAAATATTTTGTTTAATGGTCACCTAGTAATTATTAGTTCATTGTATTGTGATTTCATGTGATTATATGACCTAATCATAAGAAGAAATTTTCCATTGAAAAACATTAGGTTGTTACATTATTCCCCCCCCCCTTAAGTAATTTCTCCCCTGATATTTCATTTCACATTATAGGCTATAAATAGGTTCAGGTACTTTTCTTTCATTGCTTCTTTCAGTTACCATGTTTTCTCTTAATTATTATGGTTCCACCATAGTATCTTCACCAAGTGAGTAGTCTGGTTACATAAAACTTAGTCTCTACAATCCATCACCTTCATAGGTTGTTCCTTGTAAGAAATATCATCCTCCAACCATACCACCTTTGAAGAGAGTACATTTGAAGTGTCTGGTATGTACATCATTAAGAGGGATACATGAAAGTCATCATGTAATTTGGCCATGGTAGGTGGAAGTTATATTCGATAGTCCACAGCTCCAACACGATCATGAATTTTGAAGGGGTTGATGCACCTAGGACTTAGCTTTATTTTCTTCCCAAACCTCATGATGTTCTTACATAGAGATATGCATAGAAATACAATTTCTCCAACTTCTAACTTATGGTCTCATCAATGATTGTCAACAAAACTCTTTTATCACCTTTGGGCTGTCTTCATGTACTACTAAATGGTTTTTACCTTCTCCACCATTTCATCATCCATTTTTTCTCCATGATGCTTATGCCCAATGCCTTCATCCCAATAGGCTAGTGTTCTGCACCTTTTCCCATAGAAGGATTTTGTATGGTCCCTTTCGGATAATCGAGTGGAAACTATTATTAGAGAATAATTCACCCAGTGGAAGATGTTGGTACCATCTTTCGTTGTAGTATATGGATCATGATTTCAACATATCTTCTAGTTTCTGAATAGTTCGATCATATTGGCCATCAATTTGAGGGTGATAGGTTGTACTAATGTTTATATCAGTGCTTAGAGCATGTGGGATATTTTCTAGAACTTCTAGGTGAATCTCAGAACTTGATTGGATAAAGTGGATAGTGGTACTACATGTAGTCTTACCACTTTTTTGATATATATCTATGCAAGTTGATCCATTGAGAAGTCCTCTCTAATTAAAATAAAGTGAGATATCTTTGTAAGATGATCCACAATGACCCATATAGCATTGTTTCAATTGAATGTCCTTGGAAGTCCAGTGATAAAGTCCCTAGTAATGTTCTTCCACTTACATGTTGGTATGGGTAGTGGTTGAGTCATCCCATTATAGTCCTTCAGCCTTCACTTTTTCACATAACATGCACTTTGATGTATATTCAGAAATATCTTTCTTCATATTGCCCCACCAAAAGTTCTCTCAGAGATCTTGATACATCTTTGTGCTCCCTAGGTGAACAGAGAAGGTCGAGCTATCTGAGTCATTCAAAATCTCACTCTATATCTATATATCGGATAGTACACATAATCGTGACCCAAATCATACCACTATGTATTTTTCAATTTTGAAATCTGAGGATTTCACATTTCTGATAGCTTCCTCTCTTTTCTAAATTTTCACATCTTTTCTTTGAGCATCCTTTATTTTTTCCATGAGGGATGGTTGAGAAATCATTTGAGAAAATATTAATGATTTTCCTTGCATAATGATTCCCATATTCATCCTCTTCATATCAGAAAATATCAGATCCTTTTTAATTCTCATCAATGATAATGATGTAGGATCCTTTCTACTTAGAGCATATTCCACCTTATTTGCCTTAACAAGATAGTAGTGGATTGGTCAGTCATAATCCTTGACGATCTCTATCTATCTTCATTGGTGCATATTAAGATATTATTTGTGTGAATATATATTTAAGACTCTTATGATCAGTATATATCTCACATTTCTCCCCACAGAGATAATACATCCATATTTTCAATTCAAGGATCATAGAAGCCAACTCCAGATCATGAATAGGACAGTATTTCTCATGGATAGTTAGTTGCCTTAAGGAGAAATGTGTCAATTTATCATTTTATAACAGAACATAGCCTAAGCATTTCTTTGAAGCATCATTGTACACCACAATTATTTCACCACTTATTGGGAGTGTGAGTACAGGCACAGTGATTATCCTTTTTCCAACTACAAAAAGAATTATTAACATTCCCATGTCCAAAAAACCATTACTCCCTTCCATGTTATCTTGGTCATTGGGTTTGAAAATCGTGAAAAGTTCTTCACAAATCATCGATAATAGCCAGATATACCCAAAATTTGGGGATCACTGTTACATATGCATGATCGGGATATTCTTCAATCGCCTTTGACTTGGAAGGGTCTATAGATATTCCTTTTCTGGTGATAACATTCCCCAATAATGATACTTCTTCCATCCAGAACTCACATTTAATATACATTGTAAATATCTTCTCCCTTCGTAATTTCTTTAGCACAATTTTCTAATTCTCCACATGTTCCTCCTTGCACTTGGAGTATATCAAAAATATCTTTAATAAAGACATCTAAAAATGATTTGAGGTAATCTCTAAGGACACTATTCATTAAATCCATGAAAATTGATGAATAATTAGTGAGTCAAAAGGCCATCACTATGAATTCATTGTGCACGTACCTCATTCGAAAGGCATCCTTGGGTATATCTTCCTTCCTCACCTTTAATTAGGGATATCCCAACCGAAGGTCCACCTTTGAGAAATAACTAGCCCTTGAAGATGATTGAACAAGTCATCTATATGTGGCAGGGGATACATGTTAATTATAGTGATTATATTGATCTCATAATAATCAATGTATATTTTCATTGATCCATGCTTATTTTTTATGAAGAGGACTGGTGCACCCCATGGGGAAGCACTATGGCGAATAAAACCATTCTCTAGATTCTCATGTAACTACTTCCTCAGCTCTTCCAGCTCTACAGTGTCCATTCTATAATATGTCTTTGATATATTAAGACATCTAGAAATAAGTTCAATTGAAAACTCAACATCTTGATCATGAGGGATGCTAATAAACACTTCAGGGAATATAGTAGTGTAATCATTCATTATGGGAATGTCCTCAAGAATGATTATCTCCTTTGTCTCAACCATTTGAGATAGACATGCTTTCTCATAAGGAATTAATATACACACATGAGACAATGTTTCTAAAGAATATTCCTATTTCTCCTTACAGTTTTAAATAATTGGAGGATGCTTTTGGATGTGAAGAGTGACATCCCTTTCCCGATAGTTGATGTTGGCATTTTATAAAGATAGCCAATCCAAGCCCAAGACAACATTGAACTTTACTAAAGTATTATAACTCGTTTTTTTGGGAGTTTCAATTCACAAAAATAAATCAGTGAGAACTTATAAACCATGGGCACAAAAAGTTCCCCATTATTTGTTCTCACAGATAACTTACCCTCCAAATTTTGAGGCGGTGTCTGAATAGTTCTACTAAACATTCAAGATATGAATGAATATGTAGAACTATAATAAAGTACTATGTTTTCTATTCTTGAATGAATAACAAATGTACATTTCACCACATTGTTTGCTAGCTCCACTTTAGCAGTATTGATTGCATAATCCCTTCATTGTTATATTTGAGGATTCTGTTGATTGCCTCCAAAAATCCTTGGCTTAGGGAAATTATTTTCATAATGTTGATGCTCTGAGCAGTTGCACGACTACACTAAAGGCTGAGTTTTAATCTGAACCTTCCTTTCTTCTTCTTCATAAGTGGAATTCTTCATATTATTTTGGAATTACTTGGAATGATGTCACAATCTTCCACATTTGAAGAAATTTTTGGTTCCTTTTAGATAGATATAAAGATGCTTCTACCAAAAAAATTTACAAGTAGGATAGTTATGCTTCTTTTCTTCATGGGATTTGTTTGTTGAACCAACCATGATTTTCTTAATTTTCCGCTTCTTGTCACTATGCTCACGAGACCACTAAAATTCTTCAATCTCCATTTCAACCTTGAGGGCACAACATAAAATCTACTCATAAATATCGATGTCTCGAATCACCAACACTTTTTATAGGCACAGATTTTGTCTAATAAAGAATTTATCCACCTTCCTTTCTGTTTGCATGACATTTGCATAGGCTTACCTTGAAATCCTTGTAAACTTTTCTTCATACTCCCGGGTGAAAATCATCTTCCTTCCTCTTGAATCTGAGGAACTCTCTTTCCATCTTGAGACGGAGGGTTTGAGGTAAATATTTATTGAAAATCAATCTATTAAATTCATCCCAATCCATGTAATAAATTTCCTCTTGGGAATTTTTATTTTTGATCAGTGTACAACAATAAATAGCTACAACATCAAAACCATTGACCAACAGTACAACATTATCTTCTTCCAAGAAAAGGAGGATGGAGAATATCTTTTCAATGGTGTTAATCCATTGTTTTGTGAGGAGGGGATGATAAGATCCACTAAATAAATGAGGCCTTTTCTTCCTGAAGGATTTTAAAATATATTTTTTTCCATTGATGAGGTGGTAGTTCCACATGATTCATGTTTTTATTCATAAATTGAGCTAGCTGAGAAAGTAATTTAATGATATTTTGAGCACCCTTTGCCATCATGTCAGGAATATCATTAGAGAAATATTCACATTACCTATCACATTAATTGTGACCACGTGTTCTTAGATTTCCTTCCATTAACTAATAAAAAGAGAATAAAATTAGAGGCCATGAATACTTAGCTATTGAGAATAAAAAATTAAACTTTTAACATAAGAGGATAAACTTGTAATAGAGAAGTATATCCTAACTTGTGATTAACTAGGTTCAAATCTTGGTTATCCATGATCTATTTCTTCTCTAATATTCTTATGGATTCTTTTTCATTCCCTTAATAATGGCTTGTACTATGCTTATGAATTTACCAAAGAATCTCCCATGGGAGTGTCAAACCAAGAGTGTAGAAAGGCCCTTGGTCGTATACTAGGATACCCGGGGTCAGTCCCGAAACTCCTTGTCAGAGTTTTCAATCCTTGGTACGTCTATGCCAGATGAACCTCTATATATTTTTATCTAGCAAGGGATGTATTTTCATGACAAACCATCTACTCTATAGTTACCCAAATTTATAGATTTTTTCTTATACATTGTCTAATCCTTAGGGATCTTAATAAAGTGTAGTATTCATAATCTCCCAAAATAAATATTCCATACCTCTGATAACAAATATATAGAAAATATCCTTCTACATATAACATAATATGATTTTAAGAATAATTATACATCTGAGTACAAGCCAAGGATCGTAAAGTCTAGTGTCCCTGAAAACTAGGCACATAAAACTAAAAACCTAGGACTAAAAAAACTAATTTATTTAATCTTCAATTTGAGAACCTAACTTCCATTGTGCTCAAACATCTACATAGGGTACAATGGGAAAAACATGAACAAAGGGATGAGCTAAATAGCCCAGTAAGGGATAATAATAATAATAGACCATTAGCACAAGGAATACAAGATATGACATGATGATATAAAAAATCATTTACCATATAAACATGGAATCATGTAAACATGGAGTCATATAAATGTTAAAGAAAAATAAAACATGACTTCAGTATGAGTCAAGGCTAACTACAAAGATCGTTTCACATAGTAGCACATGAAAATTCTAACCACCAAGACGGTCACACATAACATCTCATGAGACATAACTTTACCCAATGCATTGGAATTCTATTTAGGCACACCCATTTTAGATTTTCATGAATATGTTTTACACATAAATAATAACTAATAATCAACCTTACAAAATCATAAGGGTTACCCATGGAAAGAATTGTGTACCACAATCATGTGATAAAGCATTACAAAGGGGAATATCATAAAAGTGTCCATGAAAAAAAGGATCTAAAATATTCATGGATATTATTAAGTTAAAATAGGAATGTTTCATTGTATTTGATGTCCAATAAAAGTGACAACAAGTAATAAATGTAGTTATGAAATTAAAATATTTTTTTGTGATTTTAGGGAAAATACTATAGATCCTTTTAAATAGAAAGGGAAAAAATGTTTTATATTTAACCAGAGGTGAAAAATAAGGTTTTAATAATAAAATTACTGATTTTATAAAGACAATGATGTATTAAAATAGAATATAGAGTGCACTTTAAATCAGGTAAGAATTAGGGAAGCTCCCTCAAAATAGGTTTTCTTATCATGAAGAATTATGGAGGGAATCACATAAAAACATATATATACCTGAAAGATAATGATGAACGGAACATGATACATGATCTTGGAACATTAAAATATAATTTATAATATGAAAATAAGTTTAATATATAACCTCATTTAGGTAAAATCAAGGATAAGGAAACATTAATGAATAAAGGTGGTTCGGGTTGAATCCCTTACAGAATATCGACATGGAATCGTCTATAATTAAGAGTGCTTATAGAGATAGAAATGGGTTTATCATCCTTTATAAAAGATTATTACACTATTGGGTATGTGATTAATCATACACCATCACTATTAATTACAAATAAAAAGTTCATAACAAATAGGACAATCATTAATAAAAGTGAAATTGGGAGGATCCCATACCTTAAGTCGAATGGTGATCTTTGCTTGAACTTAATGACCTGAATAATGAAATTAGGTTAATTAATTAGTAATTACAGGACCTATTTTATAATAAATGATTTATTATAACCTTTTCAAGTTCATTCATAACCTTTTTGATTGGTTTTGAGGTTCAATTTCATTGTTCAGGTTTGTTTGTTTCCTT
Source organism: Viscum album (assembly GCA_963277665.1). NCBI lineage: Eukaryota > Viridiplantae > Streptophyta > Magnoliopsida > Santalales > Viscaceae > Viscum > Viscum album. The sequence goes on from OY728135.1 coordinate 1,003,966,912, forward strand.
GGATTTAATGATCAGTTCACTTATTTTCATGAATGCTGTATCATGTAACATGGAGATGGTTTTATAGAATTGGTGATATATTATATTATTTAAAATCCAGAATATTAAATGGTTGTAAATTTATTTGGGTTACTTTTAGTGAAGTTCAATCATTCTAAAAATCATTAATGATAAACACATGGATTAACTTTGCGATTTTTCTCACAATATACTTTTTTTGTATTATTATTTTAAATCAAGTGACAAAAAGGATTTAAAAATATCACATAAGATAAAATAAATATTTAATATTCTTCTTAAACCATAATAATGATCCCATGACCATAATTTTATATAGTAATAAAAATTGATAAGCTGTTATCCTTGAATGTGTTAAATTAAAACATCTCAAATGGTGTTTTCATTTTTTTCAAATAAATGGTGGGGAAAGGATATATGATAATGAAATATCCCAATATAATTACAAAGGTTCAGTACATGTATGTTACTAGAGTTTTCATACCATTTGGATGATTATACTTTAGTAATGAAAAGACAACAAAATAACATAAAAATGAATGAAAAGAAAAGAGGAATTTTACCTCTTGAATCAACCTTCCTTGAGTGCCACTTAAGGGGAGAGAATTTAGAATTTTTAGGAGAACAAGGGTTGTAGGAAATGGGAAAGGATATTGGGGAGTGATTTGGACCAAACATTGGAAATTCACAAGTCTATAGAGGAGTGATGTGAAGAGGGAAGTGTCAGTGGTTTTTATAGTAGAGGGGAGGTGGGTTTTCTTAATATTTAATTCCTTCATTTATTAATTTCCATCAAGACCAGTAATAGTGATTATTCCATGACCAAAAATTGTAATCTATTAACATGATTTTGATATCAATGCCTTACATTATCCATACATCAGTTGATGGCATCATAATTCATACATTTATATTTTATCACAAATTATCGTATTTTACTATTCACCAAAAATTCATGTCTTTCAAAAAAATCCCAAAAATTCACCCTAAATTTTTTTTGATGTGTCTAATACAAAAATGAAATGAATTTTTCAAAAGTAATTTTATAAATATGAATAATTTGATTTTTAATTAATATCAATTTTTTAAAAAAAAACAAGTTTTAAAACATTTACTTACTTTTTCCAAAATATAGGTACATCATATTTTCACTAAAATATTATTTATATCATATCATATGTAATGTTAATATTCATTAGGGTATATCATTATTAATAAGTGTAACATTACTATTCATAAGGGTTTTTTTCTATTCACCAAAAATGTAGTTTTCCTTATCAGACTCCAAACATCTTACTTATTGCAACATTGACCATCATATTTTCTAAATTCAAAACACAGAAGTGTAAAAATTATGGTTAAAGGACACATAGTACATAGTATTTAATTCTATTGTTATTTCATGTTATTGTAAGACATAATCATAAGAAATAAAATTTTCATTGAATAACCATGGTTCGTTACAGAGGTAGTAGTGTCAAACCCAGTGGCTCAAATTAGGGGGACTCGGGAACAATGGTAATCATCAAGGGATTTCTGGAAGATGCCCCCTCAAGCTCCTTGGAAGAAATTATGTTATATGGTGCTTCCTTGTGACACTTTATACACTTAGACTTAGAATCCCTGGTATAACTATAGTCTATTTCTCAACATCGACAACCTGTGGGATCACCTGAATAGGTATGGGATGGAGCTAGATAAGATCATCCATTATAAAGGAATATTCAATTCATCTGAGATGAGGGGTGGAAATTCATGATAGAATTAGTAGAACTAGTTAACTCCGATGGAAACACACATCCCAGGAAAGATGGAGTGTGGGTAGTTATTTACATGACTTATTTTATGGCATTTTCATAAGATAACTTGGAAGAATGCTTCCCTTTGTTGGAATACTCAGATGGATTGTGGGGGGAACTGGTAGATGAGGATGTTCTCTAGAATGGTGAAAAGGAAGTAGCTTCATGGGAAGAATATCGGGATTAAGGTGAGATAATAGCATCATAGGAAACCTCTCTAGGTGGATTTTCCACCACACATGACATAAGATATAACTCATCCCCATGTACTAAAATATTTATCACTTTATCTTGGTTCCTTAACTGAAATTCACGTATGTAGGAGGATATTGCCAAAATTCCACCTAATAACAGGGATATAGGTATTGCGACGGGTGTGAAGGACCCAGCATCAGGCCCCATATTTGGATAAATAGTAGCTACAGAGTCTGAAAGTGCTGGGGAGGAAAGGTGGGTGTGTTGACAATCCTCAAAAAATACAATCTTATATGGGGTCCATGCCCTGGTATCCCAGTGATGACATGTTATATGAAAGAGCACAAGTAGCCATTACCTGACCACAGTATGTTTCCTGTGTTGCAGATTCAAACTTTTTGTCTGGTCACTAAAATTGACTAACACATCTATTGTATAACGAGTACTTCGAGTAGTAGGCATTCTCGTGGTGTTGATGGGTAGAGAAAATGGGGCCCCTTTACTTATAGGGATGCAATTCCATATGGAACCAAGTATCCTAGTTGACCAGAACATGGTTTCAGACAAGCGATCAATTTTGATTGAGGGTAATTCCACCAGTGGGGTAGAACCTGGAATTGTTCGGGGTAATATAATTGAAATAGAATCATGCAATGGAGAACAACATTAAAACATGGAACTCAACCCATTAGATATGATGATATAGGAAGATTCTATTTCTGAATGCCATGATTAATTCCCAGTATATAAACATACTGATGTAGTATACGTCTACAAATCTGGTTCTGATTCAACTATGTGTAGTCCAAATATCCAACATCGATCTTGGTAGCTAATTAAACTATTCATCAATAAAGCTCCAAAATAAGAGTATATTTTATAAATGGGGTTACTTAAACATTGGATACATGATCTATGCACTGGTGGCGCAGAAACGTGGAATTTGGTCACGCTTATCTTGCACTACCTTGTTGCAAAAGTATGAGAATGCTGTTAGAACTAGAATGCATCCCAGTATCGAAAAAGTTAGAAAATACCCAGAATCATTAAGAGGCAGAATTGCTAATCCAATGAATAGAAGTACTCGAAAATTAGTGTTACAACATAATTATCAATCAATAAGAACTTGTTGAATGATTTAATGTCCCGATGGCATATTCCCAAGAGTGAATAGAATAGGAAAATCTTCATGTTGATGAGCTCTAAGCCGATGGAATTTAAAAAAGGTAAAGGAAAATGAGACTCACTCTATAGCTATTTACAAGGAGCGGGAGCCCATGACATGGTAGGAAACCATGGAATCCACACGTCGAAGGCCGGCAGAGTGGAAGCATTCCTTTGAAGGAGAAGATCCTTGAGGTCCATATTTTGGCCATAATTACGAATCATAATCTTTTTATTTGTCTTCTTTTCATTTCATGTATGGAAATATCTCTTTCGTTTTTCAATTACTGCATCACCATCATAATTATGAAAAAACTAATGATCAATCCCTAAGATCACATGGGTCATTATTGGTGTGAGAAACAAGGTATGATCATATAATTACCAAAATTTTTATGAGATTTACATCCATTCATCGAATACTTGGGTTCTTCTATTGTTCACTAACAACCCATAGTGTTCAGGCAGAAAGGGTCTATGACTAGAGAATTGGGATCTCAAGACAACTAGCATTCCTTTACCAATTTTCCCAAGTATATATTTGGGATAATGTCGGGGGTGTTGAAATTAATCTGATAAAGAGTGAATACAAAAAGTGTGAATCATGATGCCCAATATTCAGAACACATTGATGATAGAATACCGATAAAAAATAAATTTTGACTATATTCGAAACATAACATCTTTAACACAATCTTCAAATAGAGAAATATTTAGATCCAACTATAGACTGTATTCAAAACATGGGACCAAATATACAATGTCTTCCAATATCTTACTGGTAATTGGCCCATAGTGGTTGGTGATCCATATGGCCAGACACTCTACTATTAGGGGGGTCCCTTCAATCATGAAAAAGGATGAGGATCTGAATAAAGGGCATGGAAGGCATAAATGGTTATTGTTTTAATGTTGAAAAGGATTCCAACACTCTTGAAATTTTGCCTATATGGCTAGGAGCACATTGGTGTAGGCACAATGTTCTGAACAAAGATAAATCCTACCTCTTATGGTAGCATCATCTCGAATGTCATGCGACAGATGAAGATGTAAACAATGCAGTAGACGAACAACATTGTCGGAGGGGACGTGTCATGTGAGGGAAAAATATGCTTTGTAGTTTTATGTCTTGCAAGTGGTAAAAATGGACATATATCTTAACGTCATATGGTGGGGAAGAAATGTGGAATGTCTTAATGTCATCTAGCTAGAACATTGCACATATTTTAAGATCATACTACCTAGAACCTAGAAAATAGTTTAGAGTCATGTTATACGGACCCTAATTTCTATTACAATAATTTTTTCATGGAACAGAGGATATGAACTTGACTTGAATGATCCAAATGAGGCTTCCACCCTTCACAAATACCAAGGAACAGATGGGAAAGAGTCATATGTGATGCAGTGTGGCACATAACCTGACATGAATGAAGGCCAAGGAGAAATACCACCATACCATATATCCTTGTGAGCCCTTATGATTAATTTCATTGATCTGGGTCCATTGATCCCTATGTGGCTCAACCACATAAGTACCCACCATACCAAAACTCATATGCCCACATGATCCATGCTCGATATAGGAATCATGGAATGGTGTTTTGGGTTTTCCTGATATGTGGGAGTGTACAATGAAGATGACACCAAAGGTTGAATCCATCCATTATACAAAATGAGAGGATAAGGGTAAGTCGATACCTACAAGGTCTAGATGAAAGGGTGAATCATAAGTAAAGGATGACTTTTGACCATGTTTGAAATGCAGGGACTATAAGTAACCAGTCAAGAATGGGTTGAAAAAACCAGGATCAACAATTGAACATATTCAAATCAAAAGAATCATTATATTCTTCCAAAGATCCATTAAGGCATTGGAAAAGGATGAGAGGTTATCCAAAGAGGCATAAGACCATAATCATTTGGGGATCCTTCTAAATATGAAGTATTATTGAACACCCAAATAAATAAGGACTTGAATTGTGGACTGAATATATCATCAGAGAGTGGGATTTATACCCTGGTGTGAAAACAGTTTAAGGTCATCTTATAAGGACCATAAATAGGGCCAAAGTGGAAAAAGGGTTACTACAACTAAGGATGGACCTAAGGAAAATTTATTCATGCATAGCTACATATCCCATGAGGATGTGAATCAAGCCACACATAGTTATTGAAGAACAATGTGGTGCGATAAAAACACTCATGGGGATGTCCTCTATTGATATGAAGGTGAAACATCTGATAATTATTATGGGGAATCCTAAACTTGTTCAAGGTGGGGTCACTGTTTAATGTCATGCATTGAAAACAAGAAAATGGGCAATAATATTTTGGATGGTTGAGAGTCTAATGATTTAAAAATCACTACATATCTAATGTGGATGGGAATCAAGATATTCATATATCTTGAAGGGAATTGTTTCATGTAGGTCTGACCCATGCACCAAGATTAGAGACATTATATATTTATTTTTTGTCATTTTTTTCTTATTTTGAGTGGATAGACATAGATACAAAATCTGAGTGTCACTACAGGAATCAAGAAGTGTTCTTGTCTTGATTGGTGGCATGGTGGATAAACAGTTGCAAGAGGTGGTGTCCTCTTAATTGGGAACACTTCAATGTTGTTTCATGTTTCATCATGCGTCTAGTATGTTTATTCTACAGTTTATGGTCATATGATTGAACCAGACCATGAATTTTAATTTCAGGCAATACAAGCACAATATTTTAATGTCTCGTGGGATATGGAAAATATTTTAATGTTATATTCCTTGGATGAAATAAATCTTAGTTTAAGGATATAGAAATCAGACCATAAGGTTTTGTAGCTTCCCTATGTGGATAAACCCTACCAAGGAACCTATGACCATGTGAGCCATGTTCGGTGTGGGAAACAATGAGGGTAGTCAGGATTTCCACGTCATGTAGGAGTATGAAACATTGTAAAGGAAATTTCAGGTGGAAAAATCCCAACCATGCCAACATTCCCACAGGATGTGCATGGATGCACAAAAGGACAATACCAAAATTATCGAGGAATCCACTAGAAAGGAAGGTGGTAGATAATTTAAATTTCTATATGAAATATCTAGGGAAAAATGTAGATAGTGAAATGATGGGGGATAACCACTGAAAACATTCAAATCAAAGAATCCATATAATGTGTCCTGTAATGTGTTCAGACAAATGTGGTTCGATCACTAACCATATTTGGAATACATAACCAATCTCAGAAGGTTTTTTGAAATACTTTGGGGTGTTATCCGTAGATGTTCGGTGATCCATAAGGTTGATAATCCTATAGTTCTGGGGAATCATTAGACATTAATGGTGATAAATACCCAAATAAATGGATACATGAAATGAGGGAGTGATTTTGGGAAAATCCCCTATGGAATCCAAGGAATTAGGTATCGTACCACCACTCATTCAAACATGTCATTGTGGAACATCCAAGGGAAGAATAATATCCATCCTCAAGGAATGGGTTCTTGGGGGGTGTTGCTAACATTATAAAGGTCGTGTTTCTTGGACCAAAATATTTTTTTATGGTTATAGAGTAAGGGACATAGGTTCCCAATTCAATGTCATTTGTGTGGGATATACCTATGCAGTTTTACATCACTCGGTGAGGACGAAAGTGTCATGAAATTTATCACCATTTGAATAAGACATGTGATCTATAAAGGAGAGTTGAATTGTGCAGTAAATAGCCTGATGTGAATGAGGAACAAATAAGTCCAAAACACACCACACATCCTCTAAGGGGAAATAAGGGGAAAAGTGACAAAAAGGTGCATTTATGATACTTCGGATGGGCCTGGGAAAAATTTTATAGGCATCACTTTGTATCATATAAAAGAAGGAATCATGACACACATAATTATTGAATATGTCATGGTAAGGTAACATTATATTAAATGAGGGTGATATTAGTAGAAATTAAAATACAATGTCTATTACGTAGTTTACTTCCATCTGACTAAGAAGATAAAAATATTAGTTTACGGTTATTGGGTTCAGACCAAAAGGTTTGAATTGTATTGTGTACCTTGTAGAAACCCTTCATGAATGAGGACCAAAGAGGTCCACACCACATCACATATTCCATGATGATTCTCGATCCAGAAGGGTTGAGAAGGTGAGTTTGTATCCCTATTGCAGGACCCAAATTTAAATCATCTTGGTGACCCTATATATCCTAAAAGGGTGGGAATCAAGACACATATAGTTCTTGAAGATGGAATGTTAACACACCAATGTTGGGGGGAAAATCTTATCATATGAAGATTTCATATCACTATGTAGTTTATCATTATACATATAGGATGCATAATACTTAGTTTAACATCACACGACAAGGATGAGGGTTACTATTCAGTATATCATCATTCAACTTGGATGCTGGGGATCTTAGTTTAGGGTCATAGATCTCGAACCATTATGTGATATTTTCAAAAATATAAATTTATAGTGTCATTATATGAATCAACCTGATCTAAGATAGGTCCAAATATTTCCACAACACAACACACATTCCCTAATAAAAATCTTCTAATAGTTTGAAGTCATAAGTCTTGGACATGGATTCATAGTTTAACATCATGAACCCAGGATGTAATCTAATAGTTTATGTTCATTGAGTTTGGACCAGATAGGAGGGTACGTGGTTCAAGATAATGTATGCAACATGGAAATGTAGAAAAATCCGATGTGAATGAGGGACAAGTAGGCCTTCCACCCTACAACACATTCTGATGAGAAATCATAGACAGTTTAAAGTCACAAGGATTGGAGTTTAGTACATAGTTTATCCTCATGAACCCTGGATGAAAACTCTTAGTTTAAGGTCATGGATTTTGGACCATAGATGAATGTTTGATTCATCCATGTGGATAAACACCATACCAAGACCCCTATTCCCACATGATCCATTCTTGGTGTGGAAAATAAGGGGTCGAATGGATCCTTACTACACATGGAATCACACAACATGGGAACATAGATGATAGATTAATGGTGTACTGATGATATTGATCAACCTGCTCAATGCATAAAGGTGCATGGAATGGTAACACCAAGGGTGTTGAAGATCTTCATGCACATTAGAATTTGAAAAGGGATGTGACTCATAGTGTATGGTATTTGGGATGTAATATGGGTGGTGTAATGATGGAGGAAAAACGATAACCGTATTCAAAACATATAATCCAAATCACGTAACCTAGGGTGGGGAAATAAAAATGTGGGTCGACTACTAACCATATTCGAAACATGAGAAAAATATCAAAAATTCATTCAAAATATTATTGGGTGTAGCCCAAATTGTAGGTGGTCTAGATGGAAAAATATCTTGCCATTAGGGGGTCCCTTTAGATATTAATGATGATGGGAAACCAAATAAGGGGACACGTGAAGTATAGATATGAAATGTGAGGATTTACATGTAGGTCCTGACACATAAGGTGTGCTGACATAGGGCATCTATGAATACTAATGAGGCCAATCAGTAGATATATCCAAACCCCTTATCAAGAGAATAATCCTTGAGAGAGATCCAGAATATGGCCTAGAAATAAACTGATTCTAAATAAAGAGGACGAGGGATAAAATATGGTTGATAAAACACGAGCTAGACCCAAAATCAAAATTTATGTTCATTCCTATATATCCCATAAATATGGAAATCAAGGAAAATTTAGTTCTTGGATATCATGTAGATTAACATCATGCGATAAGGATGAAGATGAAATGTATTTTATAATCATGCGACTCGGAAACTGAAAATATCTATATATGGACGCAGATCTTTGACTATAAGGTGAGTACCTTTTAGTGGATATATGTGGCATGGTGAGGTAATAAACCCGACATGGATAATGAATTAGGAGGCTCGTAACCACATCATTTATTCCATAGAAACGGTTGTCGAACCTTGTATGGTCTATAAGAAAAACTATTTGGGAATTATTACGTATCCCATAAGGATGGGAATCAAGCCATAGGTAGTTATGAAAACCCATTCAGTTATCATCATATTGTATGGATGAATGTTGTGATATAGTTTATTGCCCATATTCTAAGGGAGAGGAAAAAAGGATATCCTAGATGGGATATTGATGGTGGGGAAAAAGAAATCCACTATGAATGATGATCGCATAAATCCACATCACACCACACACTTCGAAAGGAGAACTCAGGACATAGTTCCAGAAGAGAGAAATTATAGTTGATCCTAAAGACTAAATATCTGAGCATTCCTATCTATTCCTTGAGAATGGGAATAAAGCCATATGTTTTTCTAGAAACCCATGTAGTTTATCTTCATCTGGAAATGATGAATAATGCGTACTGTTTAATGTCATGTAGGATAGAGGGTATTAACCTGGTATGGTCTTGCGAAAAGGAAAATAAATCTTATGCAGTTTAAAATATTTTAGGTAGGACGTAATAGTTTAACATCATGTGGGACAGATCAGAATAGTTTAACATCATGTGTCTTAGAAAAAGAGATCTTATATTAAATTTGTATAGCTCAGACAATTAAATCATATTTTTTCTTCATAGAGTGTTGACAATATGATGATTATGCAGTTTATAATCATAAAAGACAAAAACATGAAATTTAATGACATGTAGGATGATAAGAGAGATTGGATCAGTTTAACAACATAAGGGAAGTAATAAGTGTTTAATGTAATATAGGATGATGTGTAACAGTTTAACATCATGTTTCATAGATGAAATAGATCTTTGTTTTATGTTCTAGAGATCGAACCATAAAGTGATGTGTGTAGTTTATCATCATACAGGATGAGACAACAAATCCCTACTCATGAGAAGTAATTCTTAAGGAACATGGAATTGGTGGAGGAGTGAATCATTCTCATTCCATAGTGACCCAAGAGTATTCACCATTATGATGAACCGTGTTGATAATATAAAGTCCATCCCATTTGGTATCCAAATTTGGTGGATTCATATCATGTATCATTTGTGTCATCATAGTCAATACCACCTCACCCTAAACGATGTAGCAAAGAAGAAATTTATTTTTGAAAGCCTAGGAAATATTTTTCGTGTGTGTCTCTAGATTATGAAAGGCCCAAATCATATTCTATTCATGGGATTCCAACTTATCTAGATGGACATTTGCTACTCTTCCAAATGTCTATTGATCGTACACAACATTATGGAGCAATGGAAATTGAATATCGATATGTATAACTACCTCTTTTCCATACACAAGGGAATTTGGGGTAACCTAGGAGGAATTTTGAATTTTTATCTAATAATCTCAGAGATCATTGGAGATATTTTCTTAAAAACTTCTCTTATTTTGACCCACCACCCATTTAAAAATATTATTGAGGGTCCTATTAAATGCCTTGACATGTCCATTTTCTTGTGAATGGTAGTGAGAAGTATGGTTGGACGAGATGTTGTAATAGGAATATAATTTCTTCATCTAAGATTATCATAAGTTTGTGACCTTATTGGTGAAAACCACATGAGTGAATCCAAATTGATGGACGGTATTGGATCTCATGAACTCAACAGTGGAACATTCCTTGACTACCTAGAGTGGGATCACATTTTCCCACTAAGAAAATATTTTTTTGTAGTCAGCTTGAACCTTCACTACTAATCTATTGTGGACGGGTATGGTCCAATGAATTCGAGTCCCTAGATCGCAATGTTCTAAGAATACATGGTTGTATTGATGGGATTTTATGGAAAATGAATAACTTGTCCTAAATCTAACACAAAAAGAACCTCTTGGTGAACTCGATGTTGTCAGGGACCATGGTGGGAAAATTACCCCAACTGTCAAATATTGTCATAGATTTTTGACCCTATCAAATGGGAACCATAATAACTAGCACAAACTTATAACATAACTTGGGGAATATCATATCCCTCAATGAAATATGGGATAATTTCACCAAATCAATTTTTTTGGAGGATCTTCTCAAGGTTAAGACTACTTTGGAAGGTGTACTGCATTGCACAGTGAAACAATTTCTCACGCTTGGTTATGTCTTCCTATAGATTTTCATGCTAGAGATACATTATGAATGGAATCTACCAATTTAAGGCTTCTCCTTCTATGACTGGGGGGTCCAGAGGACATGATGTGGAAGCAATAGTGGTATGTTGTCTTACCTACTGGTTTCCATCAAATTTTGCACAATCCAGAAAAATGATCCTTTGATGCACCACATGAATGAATATATCTTCCTAGTTAGGCTGTGTGAAAGAAGTAGATTGACCGGACATGGAATTATCTAGACCATTCTACAATCGGGAGACAAGATATAACTTTGATTGATAAGGGAACTATTCCATGAGCTAGATAATATGCTCTAGTATGGGAATGAGGTTGGGTTTTTTAATGACATAGTAACCATTTATAATCATGGCTACTAGCTTGGAATCCCTCTTCATATGTAGGTGAGGAACTTCAATGTTGAGAGCTAGCTCGAGACCTGTGATGAGAACCTGATACACTACCTCATTGTTTGTGCATTCTTTTGGAATGAAAATTGTATAGGGTGGGACAAACTGCATCAGAATGATGAAGACAATACCTAGGGATACTCTATTGATCCTGAGATCATTGATTATTCTACCAGTGGGACTCTAGGAGGCACAATAAATGTGAATATTTGAACATGGCATAGTCTGATCCAATATGAAAATAGATTCATTTGGAAGATCGATTCTAAAGACAGCTCCTTAGAGTCCATATTAGAAGCCAAAAATTCAACCAACACCTGAGCCTTGATGGGATTCTACATAAGAAATATAATTTCAAACTGGTAAAGGATAATGGCACACCAATCTTGAAAACCAGTCAACATAGGGCAGTTCAAGATATACTCTAGATGATCCATGTGGGACCCCAGATATATCTCATAATGCATTAAATAATTTCAGAACTTTTACACTGTGAAATCCATATAAATTAAACTCATCTTGATATGAGAATATATTGTCTCTGTGTTGAGGAGAATGTGATTGATAAAGTACAAACCGGTTTCCATTCCTTTGCTATTTTTTGAGGTAATATGGGTGTTGAGGGATAATTTTAGGGTGGTCACAAAGAGGAACAGTGGATTTATGGATATGGGAGGCATCACATCCTAAGGCTGTAGAATATACTACTTGATTTTCTAAAAAGAGTTATGGCTCTTTTCATCTCATTGATAGATGGAACCTTTCTTCAAGTGTTTAGAAAAGGGCTTGCCCTTGCAATCCAAATTTGCAATGATTTGGTGTATATATGCTATGTGGTCTTGGAAGTCTTAGATTTCCCCAATGATACTCTAATGAGGCATATGACTGATGGCCTTAATGTTCTTCGAGTCAATCTCAATGCCTCTATATCCGTTAAAGAAGCTGAGAAACATACCATAGGTAACCCAAAATTCCTAATTCAAGGGGTTTATCTTTTGATGTCAGGAGCAGAAGATGCTCGACACCATATCACGATCTATGAGATGGTTCTGATATTGATGAGATTTGACCACCAAGTCATCCACATATCACTCAACTAGTGTCCTTAGATTCTGCAAGAATATTGGGTTTATGTCATGATGATAGGTGGCTATTAAATTCTTCAAACCAAAATTCATTAACTACTAGAAAAAAAAAGTCCCTTGTCGCACCCTAAAGGTGGTGGAATATTAATCTTCAAGGGTAATTAAGATCTGATTATACACATTATACACATCCATTTAGGAGAGAGTATATAATCCAACAGTGTCATCGATCTATAACACTATCATAGGAAAAAGGAAAATCATTATTTGGACAGTGACAGTAGAGATATTAGAAGTCATTATAGAATTTGTTCTACCTATTTTTCTTCCTAATGGTAATGATGATGGATAACCACCTGGGGTCCTGGATTTCCTTGATGAAGTTTGATTTTATGAAATTCTCAACTTCGACCTTGACCATAGTAACATGATATGGTTGAATCTTCTTGGAAGGAATTTTGATCATATTGTGACTCACCAGGTGGCCGATATGGTTGACAGAAACCTGAGGGTCTTGTCCTAGACACTTTTCCTATCATTAGGAAAACATATCATGATGTTTCATAAGGAAGCCCATAAACTACTAATGTTCCTTTATGGGCATGGTTGCGCTAATCAGTGGGGGCCTCTGGTCTGCCTCAATGACGAGATTCCCCTTTACTAGCTCAACGACGATAGAGGAGACTTATTCTTCAAAGTTGGGAGGTGCATCTTCAAAATATTCTTCATAATTTCATGTGAAGGGATCATCGAGAGGAAGAAATCCTTCTGATTTATCTACATCTAGGGAAATTTTGGTGCTGCCTTGAGCAGTGGCATAACCTTTTTCAAGAGACTGCTGCATCATTGAAACCATGGAAATAAAGGTTTTTGACCCGATTCCATCTACAATTCGACCAAAGGGAAACATGTGTAATTATTTCAAATTAGGGGTGCCACATCGATCTAATATGACCTAGCCTAGCCCATTGAAACAGGGTATGGTCTACTATTGTAGCTATAGGGTGAATGTATCGATACATTATAGGGGTAAAAGGCTCTAGTATCACTCTAGTCTCTCATGTATAGGTATACAAACTAATATTCTAGAATTCATTGTGTCAGGGGACATGTCTTACCCATATCCCGAATATGATGAAGTAGTGTCCAATGGCTTGGGTTGTGGCCTCTAACCAATGAATAAGAGAAATAAAGGCATCATCCATGTCCATCTAGTAGTCAGTTGTCATTGTAGTCTGCTCAACCTCATTAGTTTGAACCCTATTATCCTTAATATTTTAATGATCAGCATCTATGTAGTGGGATTTAGAAGTTGAAAAAGGAGATCCATACCCATGGAGTACACTTACTTGATCGTCGAGGTAGTACATGAGGCATTGGTGAAATGAGGAGGGAAATGTCGCATGCATATGGACCTAGGGTTTACCAATCTAAGTGTTGTAGGTGGTTCCCTAAAAGATGACCATGAAAATTGTTCTGGTGATCATACCTCTAAACATGGTCGTCAAGAAAATCATACCACACAAATTCTACAGGGTCCTGTAATAACCCTGAATTTTAAATTAAGAGGGACTCGTATCTAATTCCAATAGTCCCAACTAGTGGAACATCCAGGATACGAATAGATGGATCCTAGACCCTATGTCAATGGGGAAATGACAGAATTCCATGCCATTCAGCTGGACTATGATATACAATGGACATATGTTCCCATATGTGAGATGACCTTCATCTTCTTCTGAAAATGCGATAATGGCATGTCACTTTTTTCGCTTGAGTTCCTTAGCTTGGAAGGCCTCTATAATCACATCCATTGATTCGAACTGGAGAGGGAATACCAAATACTTTATAAGGGCCTCACACATCTCTTCCAATCGTAGGAGGTTTTTTGAGGTTTGATATTCTTTCAGTAGTGTTGTAAATTTTCTTAATCTCATTATACTTTCAAGGTTTACACAAATTTTGGACGATAGAATGTCAGTATCCGAGATGTGGTATAATGGGAACTACTACTCAAACTAGAGGATATTGTTTGGTTATGAGGTTGTCCTGCTTCTTGCTAGAAGAACCAATAAAAATTACTACCGGACGACTGTAAGATGACTAAGTTATAGTTTCATCTAGATAAATTTTGTTGTTACATGGTCATGGAGGCTCTTCCTTATCGAATAATAAAAATGGTGGCGGTTTCAAATCTAGTGGGATGGGATGAGATGATTGTGTATGATGAGATCTATAATGAGTATAATATATGGTCTCGGTAGTATTCATTTCTTGGTTTGAAGAACTATCCTTGAAATTTATATGATTCACATGACCATGTCCTCATTGATTATGGGATTGACTAGAAAAATAAGAAAGACCAAACCAATGTTCCCCACAGTAGTGAATCATGTAGGGGTCCACCAACATGACAATATTTATTAATGAAAACTCCATATAATCATGTGATGAATCCTATAATACTATGTGAATATTTAGGGTGATTCACATCATTGGGGGAATATATTCTCTAAGATAGTGAGATCGCATTGGCACATTTGGGGGGTTCCAGATTCCCTTGCACCATCGATGAAAACTCTGCTAGTATGTAAAAGGATGGGATGTGGATATTGAAGAAGTATCCAAATGATAAAAGGAAACCTCAATAGACCCAGGCTGAGTCGGATGTGCATGGATGATACCATGGGTATGAGTAACTACCCTATGGGATAACCAATCATTATTCTTTTAAGGCCCACGATTTCTGAACTAATTCCACTCATCACATTGTCACTATTAGGATTTACAAAAATAAGTTCCCCCTATATTGGGGTAGGACCTAACCTGAAAATATTATTATCAATCTAGCCCTAGAAGAATTCTTTAATATATAACCACACGTGATGGTGTCTCCATGGAACTAGTGATAGTATAAATAGTTAGGGATATCAGTGAGATCAACCTCCTCATGGTTTTTTACATTATGGAAGATTCAGGATTCCTTGAACCAAGGTACTATAAAAATAACTAGGAACGTTTTCCTCATTAAATGAGTAGGTCTGGTTTCTCCTATCTCTAAAATTATCTTCTGAAATCTGAACCTGATTGGGGGATGGTGCCTTATGGGGGGCTAGATTCTAATTTTATCACTTGGGAAGTGGAGCGTGATAGGGTTGTGTTAGTTGAATCTATGGTGGGTGATGTTGAGATAGAGGTTGGGACTAAGGCTATTTCCCTTAGCAAGGTTCGGAGGAGGTGTTGTCGATATAAATCCAAGTAGCCTAAGGGACTCTGCATAATTGAAAAAAGTAGTCTCATCCATGTAAAATCCCCCTAAGGGAGATATAAGAGGCAATGTAAATTCCTATTTAGCTTTCAACAAGTCTTCCTCTATGCACTAAACCTTTTTAAAAAAATCCCAGAATCCACCTGGGAAATTTTGAGTTATGGGGGAATGAACCAATTCCACCTTTACATTCCCCACACACATCGTTGTTAGTTTTTTATAATTTAGAGACTTATCAAGGTAATATGAGAGGCCCTTCCACCTGGTGAAAAAGTCTGATACTCTTTCACCTGGATGTTTCTCTTACATGAAGTGGTCAAATATAAACATCTTTTGAGTTGTGGAACATAACTAATAATGAAACATCCTACAAAGTTCTTCCCAACCATCCATAGACCTGATGGGTAACTTGCTATACCAGAAGAATACAGGCCCTTCCATATTCTACAAAAAACTAGAAGAGCTTTGTGGCTTCCTACTGTGATAGATTTCCTAAAATGGGCCCACTCCATGAAATAAAGTGGTACAGGTCCTATAGTGGGTCGCCAATCCCATTGATATGGGAGAAGGCAGGATTTCAAAAATATGGGGGTTCTGGCATGTCATCCACCCATGTCGGATATGGTTTTCCATCTGGTGTGATCTCCACCTATCGTGTATATAGGGAATCTAGAAGGGAAATGATAGTGATCACTGAATCGTCCTTATGGGGATTCCCATATCAAGGAGGATTTTGGATTTCTAGTGTTTCAAAGCCATATTCATTCATGGTAGGAAGGCTCCACGACTTGTGGAGTATCTGGTAGAATTGATGGAGGAACATCCTAAAGGGTTAATGAAGGAATGATCTGAGTTGTGCCCTGAATGTGATTCGTACATAATCTGGATGATTTTGTGATGAATACTATATCCTCTTTCTGTAAGATGTGATCTCCACCCTTTTGGGAATCAAAATATTTTCAAGACTAACATGAAGTATCTAGGTGAGGAAGGCATGTAGCTTCCCCCACTTCCCTAGTGGAGATCTGATAGGATCACATCGAGGATAATCATAGTTCAGAGGCCATCCTACAAGATACTCAGTAAGAAGCTCATAGACAAGAAATTTATATTCGGAAATTATCTTGATTAAAGTGACTGTGGTAGGATCATCCATTGTCTTCTACATAGAACTGGAAAGATCATAATGCCTAGAAGTCTCAGTCAATCATTTACCCTAATTTTATCTTGACCTGATTGAAATGACATAGAAGGCTCTACAAAGTGAAGCACCTGCCTTTGCTGGAAGGTGACCACACATGGGGGTCCAATAGATATCATGTCTCCCCAAGGGGAGTATCTTGTTCCTAAAAACCGATCTCCAGGTCTCTTTCCATAAGTGTTCTATGATAATCCATATTTAGCATGACTGACCCTAGATTAATATCATTGATCTCACTAGGTAGGTCTTGCTGCCATAGAATTAAGATGATTTTGAGAGCTTCATACTACCTCCAACCTCGAATCTTCTTGCATAGAGATGCTTCATTGATAATTATATAGAGCACATGGTTGATTTGGAGCATCCCTGCTGATGAGATCAGTGATAGCAGGGTGACATAGGGTACTAAGCCACTGGATGCATGGCTATGTCAACCATGAAACACTATAGGCTAAAGTAATCAAAGTGCTTTTTTCTTTTGGGATAATAAAATTTTCATTTTTGAAGGTAAAAATTCATCCTTTATATAGTTCAATGAAAGAAAATGGATTTTTACTGGTTGATGGATTCTATAATTTTCTTGTCTAGGGTCATAATTAGCCAAAACATCTTATGTAACGGGTCTGCCGCAGGAGTCTCGCACAGTCCCCTTTATTTATAAGAATGATCTGGCTCTTGGTTTCCCCAATAAACAACAAGGGGTGGATGATTTACTTGAAATGGAATTGATGTAGATCATCATGGTGGTGGACAAGATGGTGGAGAGAACACTACACGAGCTGACAAGACACTGCATTCTGGGTTTCCCCTCGGGGACAGTACTGACTGCATCATCATGTCCATGTAAGATTGGGTGTTGGAAACCGCTTTGTGTGTGAAGATGGCGGTCGTTGGTCGGGAATAAATATGGGTCTCTTCACCACCAAAACATTGAATAAATCTTCTCAATCGTATTTGGAGGTAGATAATGAGTCTGGAGATGGTAGAAAGGACTACACAACAAGACTATGGATGGGAGATAAATATGCCTCCTCCAATATGTACCTGTGGATGGTTTTGAGGGTCTGATACATCTCAATTTCATAGGTGAGTAAATTTAATTATCAGGATCATTCCATAGACTCTTGTTCATTTGAAAATGGTGAAGGATCAATCATTGAGTCACATTCCTCTTCAGAATCTAAAAAGGGGACAAGATTAAAAATTATTTGGAACATCTCAGAGTTCTTCCATTGGAGGAGATGGTTCACCCTTCTATCTCGTGATGGTTCATTAGGGTAGGGTAGAACTTTTACATGAGGAGGACCTATGTGTGGGTTCGTAATGGAGCTGGGGGACCTCCTCCTGAAATATGAATGACATGAGGGTGACCTTCATATCGCTTGTCGATGGAGCGGGTAAGACCTCTTCTTTGATAAGTCGGGTGCAAGGAGCACCTAGTCATATGATGAATGGAACATGAAGACCACCATGTCTACTGGTGAATGCATGGGGACGACCTCTATAGTTGGGAGTGCTGAATTGAGGAGTACCTCATCCGTAGATGATAATAACATGGGGAGGACTGCCTTGTCTGTTTCTATTTCCCCAATGAGGACCTCCACGTTGGTTGTAATAGAATCATAAGGATAACATTTTTATAGATTGACCTCAAAATTAGGAGGACCTCTAAGATTATTATCGATAATAATGGTAGGGAATATGATTTTATGGATAATTTATTGTGGATGGCCTATGTGGAAGCCATTGAGAACATGGGGAGGAACTCTATGCATATGGGTGATAGAGTGAGGAGGACCTTCACTCTGGTCGAAGCTTTTGTGGGGAGTAACTCCAATTGAGTTGTAAATTACATTAGGAGAACCTTCAATTTGATGATATGAGACATGGGGGGGACATATATATTTGGAATCATAGGCACAAGGATGGCCTCCATAATGGGGGTTTACAAGATAGGGAGGGCCTCCGCTCGGACCGATGTTGGAAACACGAGGAGGACCTCCATGCTAAGTGTTAGAGAAGTGGGGACCTCTACTCAGGATTGAGATGGTACATAGAGGACCTCCATAATAAATATCATCATCATGAGTCAGTCCTCAATGACTCCTGATCATGAGGGTGATTGGAAGAGTCAACCTAACCTTCCCATAGGGTGGCTGATTTATCAATCCTGATCGGGCATAAGTGGATCCCTACTTTATAGTGGATGGGACCTAATAGAATACACCAGTTGTGGCATAGGCCAGTGAATTTTCAGAAGATGATAACCTTTTATTGGCATCCTTCCGTGCTTGTGCCAGGAATTGATGTCGGGTCATCTAGACATGGGCCAGTGGATCAGGGGTGCATGTCTCATGCTCCTCATCTGGAGGGACTCGTAACTGGTGCTGCTAAAGCTTCCATATGGGAGCCCTCCAAAGAAACTCTCAGGTAGTGGTCATATCTTGGATGATTCTAATTCCCTTCATCTTATTGTTATAGGGGATTGATTTGTAAGAACATTCTAGGGAGAGGCTCTATAAATGGTTGAATGTAGTAATAGGGAGAAGTGTCTCCTTATACAGCCCTTGGGGTGGTAGTGAAATAGAGGCATAACATTCTCTACGGTCCTACAAGGCCATATACCTCATGGGAATGACCCGCTCTAATTATTTTCATCGGAAAAAAGAATATACCACCCTTTTTTAAAACATTTCTGATGGTGAGATGAAACGTGGGTTCATGGAAGTTATAGTTGATGATGATGTCATAGTAGAGGTGGAATCATGCGGGATGATTGCATTATCATTCCTCCTTCCCCCGCATCTACAGGTGAGGGTAGTTGTTATCTTGTATCTTGGGTCCTACAAATTAAGATGATTAATCCATTCGTATGATTACCATTAAAGTAAGGCCCAATTCTCCATTGTTGTTCAATATTCCATAGTAGGAAAGATACTTCCACACTGAAAATTCCACATGCTAGAATGATTAAAAATTAACTTCCTTAAATTATTGTGAGTTTCAAACCAGGCCCAATATTTACCTATTAGTACATGGTGTCATATATCTTCATACAGTGACAAGCTCATCTATTGATGTCTTGAGTGATACTAATCTCTATATTTGGAGGTTTTGTGGTTCACACTAAGTTCGCCATTTCTGTTTTTAATGCTTTCCACTGGGGTGTGTGTCTTCATCTGGGTGATGTTCTAGATTGTGGCCCAAAATTCTAACTTTTCAATGGTTGGATGAATTCATTAGTTCATTAGATATGTGTTCTCCTTGAACGAAATGGGATGATGTGATGTCGATATCTCCTTCCATGGATTCTTCCATTTAATGTTTCTCCTAATCTAGGTCTCCATTATAGATTAAGTTGTGGTTCATGAAACTTGTTCCTAGTGTTATCTTTTCATGGGGACTGGTTTATCACATAGCTTCTATTAGGACGTTACAACAGATCAAGTCATGGGGGAAACTATCATTCAGAAAATTAGTCACATTGGGCATTGATGGAATGTATGGATGCTGAAACATTAAAACACCTGTATTATTCCTCATCAGAGGTCGTCACAAGGGAATAGAAACTTGAGTCTTCCCATGTCGATCACATGGTATATTATTCTAGAGGCATGTCTTTGAGGTTTTCATTGGCATCCCATGATAATAATGGGGTATGTCGTGGGTTTAACATCTAGAGAAGGCAAATCGGATAGATCATAACTCCTATAAAGGTGGATCGAATAAGAATATTCCTCGGAGGGAGGGCCTATAAGGTTTACTGGATGGGTGGGTCAGAACACCCACTAAGGATGAACCCAATAGTGGTGTGTCACACAAAGGGATGGTTTCACACCATAAAAGCTGATCTAGACCCCATAAAAGGAGGATTAGGAAGGTGGAACCAAAAGTGCGGGACACCATGGATTACCATTGGATGGGATTGATCCTATGAGATGCTTCTTATATACCCTTTTTATAATATAGGGATAAAGCCCCTATAGTTTGAATGTATGGTTTGGGGCTTAAACATGGTTAGTGTCCCATCACAAGAGGAAAACTCTTGGTTTAATGACAGCAGATCTTGAGAGATTTATTCATTGTTAGCTACCCATATGCATGGTGTGATCCCACCAAGATGTTGCGGGTGGGGTAAAAATATGGATGGATGATAAAGGGTTGAGTGTAGTGATGTAATAAATGATATGGAACCGACATGAATATGATTGTGTTGGGAATTAACATCAGAGAGGTTTCCTATGAATCCTATCTGGGTGGGAATAATATTCCACATATTTCTGATAGGGGTGTTAGGACATAAACATGTATAGAAGCCTCGATAAAAGGATCAAAACTCCTCAGAGTGGTGGATCCTAGTGATGTGTCCATGAAAGGGTTGATGTCCTACAAACTCTATATAGGAGATAGGGATCAAAGCCCATGTAGTTCATTGGATTAGGGATTAATCATAGTTAAAGGTCCATGAGAAGGGTGTCACGTTAACTACTATACTCTAAACTCACACGAGTCATGCATGGTGTGAGAAATAAGTGGAACCAGTAGGCCATACAGTCACATCACAAAATATTTTTCAACAAGCAATGGATTGGTGCTTACGCATGGTTAGCATCCCATTGAAGATATCCTATTATACAAAGGGGATCTCATTCTATAAGATGAATATATTATTCTAGGATAAGCATATAAAGATAACCATATCATGTTGTGTCTGGGATTACGTGGAGACTACCCAAGGTGCACATGGCAGAAAATCCCAAAGGGGGAGAGAGAGTGAGAGGGAGTTGGTGTGCATCCCCTTTCTGGTTTTCTTGGACCTTCCACACATGTGGTAACCATAGTTTTACATCATGTGTTTTGGATGTTCTGGATGAGAAGTATAATTTCTTGCAGTTCGGACAATGAGGACTCTCTCCTCACCCTTATGACTTACATAACTCGTAACAACCCTCATATGGGGAAGGGAATGAATAAAAAATTCATAGAAACAATAGGGTGGTCGAGTGGTCATACTGGGGTCAAAATTAGTGTAGTTATGATAAGAAGCAATATTTGTTAGTGTAACTATGAAACGAATCAATATCTATAGACACTAAATATGAAACATGACACATGGAACCATCAAATCAATTCTCACATGCCTGGAGGGCCATGTGGAAAATGGGTTTGTGATGCTAGGGGGTCACCAAGAGGTGCTTAATAAAGGTAGGGTGATTTGTGAAGGAAATTTTCTTTTTGAAGGGAAGGTTCTTTGCGACGGGAAGGTGATTTGAGAAGGAAATTTACTAAAGAAGGAAAAGTCCTTGTAGATCCTAGGAATTGACTTGGAATAAGGCTCAATATTATGAGAGTTCTCTATGAAGGATTAAATCTTCAAGGAGTATCGAGAAAACCAAAGTGATCCCTCCTCCACGAATGTTTGGGGGTTTCATAAAGGGAATCCCTACAATGAGTAGGGACTATGACATAAAAAGTAAATAAAGGATCACAGTGATCATGTACCTTAGGTGATCCATTTTTATTTTGGGTTCACAATGCACAGGAAAATATTGAAATAGGGTGCTCAGAAGGTGAAGGGTGGTGCTAAAAATGGTCAAAGTGGTTGGAGATGGCTATTTGTAGGCAACTAGGTTTTCGTGATTCTCATGGGGATCACCGTGAAGAAAAATATCACCACGAAGTGGATTGGCTCTATCGGACTCACAGAGGTTCCATCAAAGCGATGCTCGTGAGGCTCATATCAGAGCAAAAGGGAACCATGAAGAAGCTGGGCTTTGTCAGACTTCATCGTACATGTGGAGGATATTTCAACATACATTTTGGTAGTATTGGTGCTCTTAATACTCATAAAGGCACCACCAAGGTCTTTTAAAATCAGGATTGGGAGGGATCTCCAAGATGGAGCTTCACAAAATTGACTTTAATAATGAAATTTGAGGTCATTTGAGTCTATATTAGCTTCAAACCAGTCCTGAACTGGTCAATATATTAAGTCGCACAATGTCTAGTTCCAACAAATATATACATTCTTTAAATATTTTTAGGAATGTTATTTTCTATTCCCAAATGATGGTGTAAATTAATTTTCAACCATATTTTACATTCTTTGCAAATATTTTAAATTGGATTCTTAACAAGTCTTCCCTATGGGCTATATTTGAGTCTTTATAAAATTATGAAAAGAATATTTGTTTAACATTAACTGAATTAATGAATTTTCCAGCCATAATGGAAATTTTTTATTGTTAATATTTATTTAAAATTTTCTATGGTTTCATAAAACAACATTTTTATACTATTTTTTCCAATTTTTATTTTTCTATTAATACCAAAAAAGTGTGGTTTATTTTCTTTTTCAATGAAGATTTCTAATACTTTTATAAAATTATCTTTTATATAGGTCAACATATTTTTACTATTTTAATTATTAACATGAGATTTAATATTATGATAAATTCCACTCCCTTTCTTTAGATGCCTTATGATTATGATGTTTAAATTAAATATTCATTAAACCTGTTTCATATGCATGGGTTAATTAAGAAATGATGACATGCTGAATTTTTGCATAATCTTATAGAACACATATGTATCGTTTTCATCATGTGATGTATGGTCCTAAAATTTTATATCCCTCCAATAAGTTGGGTGAATATTGATATTTCATTATATAATATTAATGGGAATTGGGACTAACCCCGATCTAATATGGAACTTCGTCTATATTGAATGAAAAAGGAATGGTCAGTAAACCCAATCAATATTCAGACTATTTTGACCATATTATAATGATCTTACATATTATAAATGACTAATAAAATGAATTTATATGATTAATATTTTTCCAAACTCCAATTAAATGTTTTTATTCTTTTAATATGGTGTCGTATCTGATGATTTATTATTGATGATTCTGCACTCTTATGTCATATTTATTATTATATGAAAAATATTTAAACTGTTAATCATTATTTATGATATATGGTTGATTGGGAATTAATTATTTACATTACAATAAATTTCTTATACACTTATGTTTATCATATTTTCATATAATATATTCAATCGATGTGTCTGATGTTCACCCTAACAGAGAATTTGAGCTCACCATTTATAATGATTATTTTTTCCAATGTGATGAAGAAAGGTATTAAGTAAGATATGCTTAAAATGGTCAATATATAAGAATAAAATGATGTTATATATTGATTATCCTCAATGAAATAAGTGTATTATTAATATATTATCCAAGGACACAATACTTGTATGGTTATCAAATGTAGATTTTTGTAGTATATTAATGTTTTATCAGAAATGATGAAATATGATTGTAAGTGATGATCCAGTAACATAATAATAAATATTTTCATGTATGAGATACATTCCACTAATTATCAGAAATATATATTTCATTGAATCTACACACAAAAATCCTTCAAAAATTCTTACTCATAAATGTTAATTCCAAAGAAATTAATAAAAAAAATCATTGGATCTCGATCATGTTGCTTCCCCTAATTTTAATACAAAAATATTATGTATTATTATAAAAAAATACAATAATAACATTAATATTCATGCTATAAGATTGGTGATTATGTTTATTTGTGAAAATTGACACAAAATAGGTTTCATATAGGTTTCATAATTAGATAAACTAGAGGGATACATAATTCCAGTATGACCTATAACATAATCTAAACCATTCTTATGGGTACTCAAAGATCATAAATCATTCATCATATAACATAACATGTGGAAAGGAAATGTGTTTCATTAACATTTCAACATTTTATTATAGTATAATCCATGAAAATTAAATCTGTTTCATATCAGTTTCATAAAAACCTATTAATCATAGTAAACAATTATCTAGATAAATAGTAAGGATATTATCATTCGATCATATCCATAGTATATAATATGTATCATTCAATGAAGTTATCATATATGAAAAATTCTTTTTAATGTTCACTAAATATATTTTTGATGAAAATAAACATTTCCTTTACAAATCACTTAATTAAAATATATAAATTTCACAATTTTTAATGAAAATTTTTTATATTAAATAAACATTGAAAACATGTAATGTATGATTCAAATAATTTAGTGTTCATAATTTTATGAAATTTATTCTTATCATGTATGTTAAAATAAATCTTACATTCACATTTTCTATAACAATTCAAAAGTACCACATTTAGACAACTACAATAAGATTCCTTTTAAAAAATTATAAATAAAATAAATCATGGGTCCAAACGAATATAAAAAATAATAATATAATATACTAAATATTTTCATTTTTTAGAAAACATAAATATGAAATAAAAATGATTTCTCACTGAAGAGAGATCTAAATTCTACTATATAAAAAGAAAATCATTCGGTATATTAAGTTAATAATTTTGGAAAATGAATAAGGGAATTTTAATATATATAAATTAACATAGAGTAAAAAAATATTGACATTCTTGAGAGATATTTAATAAAATGTAAACATTTGATACTTAATCATAAACAATTTAGATAAATAATAAGATTTAAAAAAATATATCATATCCCAAGTTTGAAATTCATATAAAGTGTTATATCATCTTAAATAATCCATTTAAATATATTATTGATCTATATCATAGTAATTTTCATACACATAATATCATATATTTTACACTAATATCATTTTAAAACACATTAATTAATAATTCCTTATTAAAAACATTATTTCCTAGTGTTAACAATCTTGTTTTTATGGAATTTTGGTTTTGTAGTTCGGGTCCTTGTACATTGATCATGGTTTCATAATATTTTAAAATAATATAAATATATATCATTTTCATTATATATATATATTTATATTTATATTCATCCATAAAACATATAGATATAAAAATCAATTAATCAATTCATGGAGGGGGTAGGTCGTAATAATGCATGAATGTTGTTTTCACCATTCACCAAACCGAATGAAAATGTAAATAATAATTCCAATTTAAAAATTAATTTTTATATAATATATATCATATATATTTAAATTATTTATTCTAATTTACATCCTTGTAAGTCAAAAATGAAAAACGAATTCCATCACCTTATGAAGGTTGTAGTCTGCATGGAAACATGAGTGAGGTTATCATTTTCCAATGGATGAGAAGGTAAAAAGGTATATGTGATATTAAAATTACCACAACAGTTATTATATCATATATATAACATATAATCAATATAAACATCATAATAACCATCCATTAATGATAGAGGGAAAAATTAATTGTATCACAACATTGAAGTGGTAGTCTACACATACGCACGACTAATACTCTCACATCCCATTTGATAGAAAAAGATGGAGAATAAAGATGGATCCATAAAAATAATGAAATTTAATTATTTTTTGGATATTTAATTTATGATTTCATTATTAATATAAAATATTTATAGCAGGTGGAAGATTAAAAAAATTGAAATAGTTTGGGCAATATGATTACCTCCACGTCAGTGGGCCTCCTTAAGAACCGTTCTTAAAGACAATTAGAAAGGAATTTTATGAATTTATGAGCCCATAAATAACGTATAAGGTAGTTTACTAGATATTTGATTGTTTTTTTCAATATATATTGCTCTAAATGGTTTGAAAATATAGATGAGGGGTTTCCTTTTATATATGGGGGAGAGGATAGACATGGAATTTCCTATAAGATTAAAACATAATAAACTAATACTCAATACAAATCCTTCCAAATGGATAAAGATTGAAATTTGGTATAATATGTGAAAATAAAATTCCATGAAATTATTATTCTTAAATTTTTAATAGGAACAAAATCCCTTATATTCTTCTTTAACCCCCAGTGAACTTGTTCAAACCTTATCCATAGTGACATATTTTGTTTTCTAATATTTCTTATAAAAACAAGGAAAGTGGAAGCATTACCAAATTAAAACATGATGTTTATAAAATTTTAAAAATTATTTATCAAATAAATTCCATGAAGTGACAGGGATTAATGTGAAATTAATTCTTCAAAATGCAAAGAAAAGCATCACTCTATAAAAAACATATTCTTAGGTATAATAGGTTTTTATACCAAAATCAAACATAAAATAAATTATAATCGTATTAATTGAGTACTTCTAATTTAAATTTAATAATTTTAAATTTAAAACCATTTTATCATAAAATGGTACTTTGTAAATTCATTAAACAATAACATATTTTTCAATGAAAATTAGTATTTTCACTATTCATCGAAAAATAAATCATTTTATAAAATAATAAAAAATTCAACCTAAGAGAATTTTAACAAATTGATTAAAAAAATTATGTTTATTTTATAAAATACTTTTTATAAAATTTTCATAAATTGATTATATTATTTTATCATTCAAATAAAAAAAATTAATGGAAAATTTAATTTTGAAATCCTATGGGGACATTACTAAAAAATGATTATATATTAATCAATAAATTATTTATAGAAAACATTACACATAATTTTTAAAATGTGATTATTTATATTTACACTGCCAATTTAATGGCTTTTTTATAATGGTATGTTATATTATGGTTCTTTTAGAATCAGGATTGTGTCTATCATAGGCAATTAAATAAATTATATTTATTTGGAGAGAAATAAATCAATAAATATTAGGGCGTTACATTCTACCCTAATAAAATGAATTTATCCATTTCATTTACATCACGCCAATATGAATAGATAATGATATATCTATTTCATCACAGAATTTGACTTCCATATAGATTCTTTGAATTTTTAATTCTTCTACAGAACTTTAACCTGGAGAGAAGTCTTTTTACATATCAATTTATTTCTACGATCCATGATTTATACTAGTTGATATTCATATAGAATATAATTCTCCAATTGTACTACCAATGATTTTGTGTATGTGATGAGAGTTTTATGTACATCCAAATGATAGATATGTGTAACACATCATAAACATGAATGAGGTTCAATAGATACACTATGTAATAAGCTAGTGTCCCTACTTGATAAAGAATATCAAAGGGGTTAATATATAAAGGTTCTATTTTCAAATCCCATTACCTTATTCTCTGGATATATTCATGGGAAGACATTCTCATTTGATTTCAATTCTATATTTCTTTAGATATTATCATCATAACATTTCTAATGAATCTATGTTTCCTTGATGTGTTGGAGAACAACTGTGACATTTTATACAATTTTCTCAATTTTCTCAGGTCTCAATAGATTTATTTATCCAACATCATCCCTTTAAATTTCAGTTCTACACTAATATCTAATTATATCTTCATAAGTAAACATCTAAATTCTCGTTGAAAATCTATTTTTCTAAGAAAACTCAAGTATAGGGAGGTGTTGATGCTAGCCGCTTTTGGAATCCATAGAAAAAGACCTCATCACATTCACCATGGTTTTAATGGTTCTATAAGAATGATCATCTGTATGAGGATGAAAAGTAGTATTAAAAAATAATTCTGAATCCATATCATCCTAAATAATTCCCTTGAACATTCTTGTTAACCTTAGATACATGTTAGATACAATATAATTTGGTACTATATGTAACCTTACCACTTACCAAATTTATATTCATGAAATTAGGTCAAGGGAGAAACCTTATCTGATTGCAATGAATTGTGCGAACATCTTAACCTGAACAACTAAAACCAAAATAGTATTATATATTTAAATGTTTTTTCAAGTATGATGACAAAATCCGTGGTTTTTTTTCATTCTGGTATGGATAATAGTTTAAACATCCCCTTATGCTTCTATCTATCAGTCTTAACATGCTAACATACTAAGAACTGATATGAATACTCTACAATATCGATTTTCATGTTCCCATACTAGAAGTACTCACTCATATCTCTATATATATTCATTATTCCGTGATGAATTGAGAATGATGAACTATGAGATTCATAGAATAGCTCCACATTAATGTCTTATATTGATGGATTACGTATATGGTTCATGAACATTATCATTCCACCGTATTCAAGGTTAAACATGGAAATATTTCTCAACTTCTTTTTTTATTTTTCATATTCATTAATTTGTCTATTTAATCATTACATTTATAGAGGAATGGATACTCATTTAGGAAACATATTATTTCTCTCTAACAATTAATATTTCTAGATCAATCATTTGAAATTCCTGAAATATTTGATCATTTGTGATCCTCATAGTAGATTTTATTTCCTGATCAATTCATCTAAAATCATTATCCTCATTGTTCAATTTCTTATAGTTGTATTATATTGATCAATCATAATAATTAATCAACTCCAACCATATTCTATTAAAAATACTAAACACAATCTTAGTGGATATATACTTCAAACATTGACGAACAATATATATATCATAACAATCTCTATAGAGAAAATTCATTCATATATTTAATGAAACAATCACTGTAGATATCTCCAAATGATGTGTTGGGTATGTTTTCTCATGACCTTTCCACTTTCATGAGGAATATGTTATCACCATAATATTTAACATGAGGACACATCTCAGTCTCTTCTTTTATGCATCACTACATGCAGAAAAATATTCTCTATTGTAGGGTGGTGAAAGTACATGTGGAATAACTAAAATTTTCATTAGTCCATTGAAATTTCTATTTAAATTATTATTTCCACTGGAACATGGATCCCTTCAGAGTGAACATGGTGATTTTAGTATACATATATAACGAATTCTATACAAATCATTGATAATATCCTTTAAAAACATGAAAGAATATATATTCTCATCATAGTGGTTATTATAGGGAAATGTTCAATAACCTTAATCTTTGATGGATCCCATGATATACCCTCACATGATATTATATAACTCAAAAATGAATATTTCAATATTAAAAATTCACATGTGGTAAAATTTTCATACAAATTTTCTTTTCTTTGGGTATTAAAAACAATTTAGTAGTGATCATCATTTTATTCCTTAATCCTGGAATATATAATAATGTCATCTATAAGTAATACCAAAAACTGATTGAGGTAATCTATAATGAATCTATTCATTAAATTCATAAAGATAACATAGTTATTATTAATATTAAATAATATCACTGTAAATTCAGAGTGTACAGCCCACTTTTGGATGTTTTTTTGTATGTGTCTACTTTTTTACACTGTATTGATCATATAAAAATTTAAGATCAATCATGGAAAAGTATTTAGTACCTCATTATTTATTGAAAAATCATTAATTTAGGGAAAGGATACTTATTCATGGTTATTTAATTATTACGTTGTTAATAAAAAATATAGATCAGTATTGATTCATTTTTCTTGTTAAAAATAAAAATTGATTCACCCCATTCTGATTAACATCATAAAATGAATCTCTTATTAAGATTCCCTCAGTAATTCTTCTTCATTTCCTATAACTCAATAAGGGGCCATTCGGTATAGTCTTTGAAAATTGTGTCTCACTAAGTATGAAATCTATTGAAAACATAATTTTATGATTCTAAGGAATACTGAGTAATTAATATGGAAGGACATAAAAAATTCATGTACAATAGGTATATATTTGGGGTTGATTTTATCCCCAAACATATAAGATAAATAAATATTTTCAATGGGAATATTGACCAAAAAAATTGATGTAATTTCAATTAGTAGTTCATATTTATCATCACATTGATAAATGATCATTATGTGGTTCAGAATAGTTAACGTGAATCCCATAACTTGGAAATTGTTGTGATATTTATTTAAATAAATCTAATCAATTACCAAAATAACATAAAACTTTACTAAAAATGAAATAAAAAGATTTATATGAATCAAATTCCGACAATCTTAAATTAGTGATGAATCATATAATTCAGATCTGGTCATCATACTATTAAGAGTTCCCACTTATAATTCAACATCCAATCATTGATGTGGTGTTATGGTAACCTTTAAAAATTAGTCATATATAAAATTGCAGTAAGATACAAAATCATAAAAGACCTTAATATTTCTCAAGTGGATGGTAAGTGTAAATTTAACCACTTATTTATCTATATCAGCAAATGATTTCACAATAAAAAATTTTCATTAGTATTAAGGGTTTTTTGACATCAATCATCATAACAAAAAAATTCATATTTGAGAACTTGTTAGCGTTATACCTATTGACCTAAAATTTATAACACTATAGTATGGGTGGAAAATTCTATGATACATTATCTCTATCATTATGTATCTTCAACTAACCATAAAATAGGAATTCAATTACCCAATGATATTCTATTCCACACATAAAATATTTATTGTACACCTTAAGATAGTTTCTTCCATGATTCCATCCACACGTTGAGAAAAGAGGAAATATCATCAACTTATCACCAACATTATTATAATTTAATTTGGATTTATCTTTATTTTCTTATCCAAACCATAATATTGTTGGGTAAATCCGTTATTTATCTCTATAATGAAAGAACATCAAACAATTTCTTTATTGATAATAAGAATTTTTTTTATCTAATTCTCTTTGGATATGTGGCTTTATGGACCTGAAGAATTAATCAATCATATATTTAGTTTGCATGATAATACCATATGTGTGCCTCACAAGTTGGGTAAAATTTTGCAGGCATGAAAATTAAATTTTTATTAAAAAAACACATTTACGAAAAAGTGGGAAACCGGGCATGTAAGACCTTAATTTCTTTTTTATACAGAAGGAAATAACTATATCACTACATAAGAAACTATGATTTTTGGAGATATTCACCCTATATAAACATCATTATAATGTAGTTACATGTATATATATACTATTTTTAATTAGATCTTAAAAATGGCTGGCTATCTTATCCAAAACGTTTTTATATTCCACAATTCTAATCTTCCCATCATTAATTCCTTGAGAAAATATCATTTCATGTTTTTTTATCCACTCTTTTTTTTCATTTAGAAAAAATACAATTTATCAAGAATACATACAATCATCATCCTCATTTGAAATTTTCATTTTGAAATCCTCATCAATCATTTCTTATATATAATGTTTTAGAAGCACCTTGCTGACATCCTCATCACTTAGAGGTTCTTCTCTGCCCCCTATATTTCTTCCATTGTGAACCATTCTTGGGTTTGGCCTATCCACTAACTTAGTTATATTTAATATTCCATCTAATATAGTTACCATATTCTTCAAAATAATATCGTAAATATTTCATGTCATATCATTTTTTCATATTTACTAGAAGGTTTCTATAAGATACATGAACTTTCCTCTCATTCCTTGCACTGCATCAAAAAATTAGGGTATGTTGAACATTCTCCCAATCTGAAGAAGATATGGGATCTAATTCATTTTCATAGTAGAGGTATTTACATCATGCAGTAGGAATGTGGAAATATGTTATTTTCCCTTCAAGGAAGTAGTATTCATGTTCCTTTTTGATTAAATTGATTCTTATCCATAAACATCAGCCATCCCCATGGTTTAATATCCTATACTATGGTAACTATTGTTAATTTAAACTCATTTATTCACCTTATGAATGAAATCAACAATATAAGGCCCTTCATGATCCATATAACCCATTGCAATATTACATAGTTGAACTGTCCCTGGTGAATGAACCCTGAACATTGCCACGTTATGCACTAATGGATAAAATCTCCCTTCTGTTAGGTATAGTTCCCTAATATCATTGCCACATATACCATCATAAGAATAACCTATCCTTTCTATCATTGATGTGGTTATAGACACATATGAACACACTATAAAATGAACCACATTCTCGACATCATGAATCATAGATTTAGAATAACGTAAGCATATCCCTCAGGATAGTGAATTTAGAAGAACAGTAATGGTGAAATCCCAATGAAATAAAATTATGGATAAGATAAACTTGAACAATATTTTTGGAGATTATTTCAACAATATTAATCTTTTACATAACCATATCTACTTTTATTATCAACACATGAATGTTTTACGTATAAAATTACATTATTTATTTACCATAACTTAGGAAATTATTCTACACACAGGGTTATCCAAAGGTTAACCACTAATGTTTTATTATCCTACATTATGATGGTTTATAAACATTCCTCTGATACCAACTATAGAATTCCATAATGTTAATATATAAATAAAAAACATTTTATATTAATATTCTACGAATAAAATTACAATCCATTATAGAATTTTACATGTTCATTGTCTATGGAAACATGGATATATAAACAACATGTTTATAAAAGGTATAAATATTATTCCACTATGTTTATAAAAACTACCACATATTTTAGATATATTATACATAAAAACATTCTTCATAACCTAGGTAATGGAAACTTTAGAAAGGGTGTTCTCAAATTCTCTTCAAGGGAAAAATGATATATAAATGACCACTTAAGGATAACATGAGAAAAAGTGTATAAGAACATGAGATAAACATTTTAATCCCATACCTAGAATATCATATATCTTAATCTTGAATAATGGTATAAATAATGGCGGTTTATATGACATTAATCCTAATAGAATCAAAGAACCTGACCTATGTGAGTAAAATATTGGCATAAGATATAATTTCAGTCACACATAGATGGCCATAGAAAATCATTTCCATAGTTAGGTATAACTTCCAAGACTACCATATAGGATTAGTTTCATTCCTTATTCCATCATATCCTTGGTCAAGATTCACTTTCAAGACAATAATAATGGACTAATTCCTTTATTATTTTGCGTTCACACCCTATTATAGTACTTAATTTATTATTAGATATTCATATTTACCCAATGAATCAGAGGGATATATAATTCCAAACCCACCTATCACATAATAAAAATAAATTCAAATGTGTGCCAAAAAATAAAAAATATTCTTCATCTATAATAACTCATGAAAAATTAAAGTATTCATAAATAGTTCAACTTTTCATCATAGTATATATTTTGGAAAATTAATGAGTTTCATAATTATCTCTTCATCATAATCATAAACCATCGATATAAATAGTAAGGATGGTAACATTTTATCATATCCAAAGTAAATTAAAAGTCACCACAAAAGATGTTGTAATAGATGAAAAATTACTTTAAATGACCATTGAGACATTTCATGAGGAAAATACCATTTTCATTTATAAATCAATTATTTAAAATATAAACAAATTATAAACAAATTATAAAAATATTATTGTAAACAATCCTTATAAAAATTTAATGTAACATTAAAAGTATTGATCAGTCATGGGTGTTTTCCTCTGGAATTGGGGATGATCTCATTGATTTAAGATTCAAACATTCCAAGTGGTTTCTAATTGGTTTGTTCATAGAACTGGAAACATCCAATAATTCCATATCCATTTTAACCTGCTTTCCAAAGGTAGGAACTAATTAGTTATGGACTGATGAGGATTAGGAATTTGCATTGGTTGAGAGGATGGGAGGTCGGGCTCAACACACCTTTTTTAGGGGAATTATTGTCCACTCTGGACTCTCTTTATATATTTAAGTTATGTTCGTGAATCCTTATTATATTACCAAGTATAAAATGAGCTTTCCATTAGATCTGAAAATCAATGATTGATATGTAGGAAATTTATAGAATCTTTTATATGTATTAGATGTTCTTCATTGATAGAGAATCATCTGTATTTGTTTAGAGATTCTTAGCCAATGGTATCCTTCAATAAATGAAAGTCTCTTGGTCATTATGATGACCATACTGGTTTTAAAGCCACTCAGTGGGGGCACTTGAAGTTTATTGTCATTCATAAGGACATTGATTATTTCAGAGTTGGGATCGTACCTACAGATGGGCTACCAACGTATCCTTTGTTTTGGAAAATCAATCAGAACCCATATAGTTCGAGTAAGGTAGTATGATGTTTATGATTGATGGATCAAAGAAAGATTTTATAATTACTTTTACTCTATAAGCTCATGTGAGTCATGCTCAGTGTGAGAAACAAGAGGTATTGGTAAAATCAGACAATTGTTCCGTGAAAGATGCAATCATAAGAAATGATGTGGGGATTATGTATGTATAACTGCCCAAATAGATGAAGATTAAGATTTACTTCAGGGAAGAAATCCATGAACAAGGTCCATTAAGGTATATGTGCTTCATGGATATTTTTATACTCTAATCTTGGGGATTAATCCTAAGGAAGATGCCTAAGTTAAGAGGGGACTTATGATTGGGTTTTACTTATGAGAAGGAAGCCTAGATAAAAAGGAAATTAAGACTGGTTAAGATAAATTAAGGCTGGGGCATACACCCGAGAAGGGGGCCCAGGTTAAGGGACTTGAAAAATTAAGGGACTTGGGGCTTACTCCTAATGAGGATGCCCATATTTCAAGATTTGAAATAGGGGTTTATTCTTGAAAAGGAAGCCCAGGATAAGAGAACCATGGTTGGGGCTTACTCTTGAGGAGGATTCCCATATTTGGGAACTTTAAGACTGGGGCTTATTCCTCAAAAGGAAGCCCATGTTAAGAGAACCATGGTTGCGGCTTGCTCTTGAGGAGGATTCCCATATTTGGGAACTTTAAGACTTGGGATTATTCTTGAAATGGAATCCCAAGTTAAGAGAACCATGGTTGGGACTTACTCTTGAGGAGGATCCCCATATTTGGGAACTTTAAGACTGGGGATTATTCCTAAAAAGGAATCCCAGGTTAAGAGAACCACGGTTGGGGCTTACTCTTGAAGAGTATGCCCATATTAATGAGGACATGGGGCTTACTCCTAGATAGGATGCCCATATATAGGGTTCTCTCATCTTAAAGGATGAAGTTGAATGAATGAAATCTCTAATTTTAGTGACATAGAGATGTGTAAATCACTAGGTTTTGAGAGATGTTTCACGGAATTCATTTCGGATAAGGAAGTAAATCATGAAAACATGCCATAAATGGCTTTGAAGAGTGTCTTCAAGACTGAATCTTGAATAGGAGAAGTATAATGGAATAAGAGGGGTTAAATGGGTTGGAAGGGAACCCAAAAAATAGAAGGGCGCTCAAGTCCTGGCAGGCGCGCAGGTACTGCGTGGGCACGCAAGTCCTGGTCGCACAGGTAAACCTACTCGACACATGGATACTTGCGCAATTTTCAGCCCTTAGGGTAATACTTGGGCGATCCTTGACCAAAGCCTTTAGAATTATCCTTAGGTTCTTCTAGAAGAGTGGTGGGCAAGTTTCAATGAGTAGGTAAGTAGGCGCGCAAGTGTTCCCATTTCCCTTAAGGGTAAAACACTTAGTCCCACAAGTGTTAGTGAATTCTAACACTTAGACCTTATTCCTCTTGTTGAGACCTTCCATTCTAGGTAAATAATTACCTTAGAAGTGTTCAGAAGACCTAAACAAGAGACTTGGGTGTTCAGAGCTCTGTATGTGAATTCAGGAAAAATCCTCCTGAAATGGGGGGACCATCGGGGGTATTTATAGGATGGAGAAGACCCCAGGCGGTTTTCAAAGAGGGAGCGCAAGTCACTTGCGTGACCATTAGGCAGCACGTAAGTGTACTTGCACGACAGTAAGGGAACATGCGTGACCCAAGGTCCTTTGACTCCTTTTTCATTCCTTTGTCAATTTTGATGTTTTCTTCAAAGGATGAATCAATTTGTGCTAATTCAATTCCCTTTCCATTCCTTTAAACAAAGTGATGAAAAGGAGCGTCAACAAAAGTCCCCCCTCAGAGTTGGATCCGAAAGAATAAGGATGTGACTCTTAGGAAAAGAAGAAAACCAAAAGGAAAGAGGAGCACAGGTGTTCACCACGCAACTGTCATGACGCAGGTGCGAGTCGCGTTGGGCTGGAGCGTGCTGGCTATAGGCATGTAGGTGGTCGGCCTGGCCTATATATATGTGCTCATTTGTCGCGCATTGCATAGAAATTTGGATTCTTGAGCTCTCGTCGCGCTTCTCATCTCCATCGCGCGAGTTTCTCTCTTTTCCGCTTTTCCTTTACCGTCACACTGCTGTCAAGGTATCTGGACCTGTGCAATGATACTTGCGTGCCAAATACTTGTGCAGAACCTTATACTTGCATGACACATCCACACTTGCGCACCAAGTTTAGACTTGCGCGCCTTAATGCCTTATCAATTTTTTCCAAATCCTTCACAAATTTTATAAAAAATCAACTTACTTAAGAATTAATTATTCAACTTTTGGGCAGAATCAATGGCTCCCAAGAGAATCAGAATAGCTGATGAACTAGAAAGAAAGTGACTTGATGATATGATGAGAATCATTGGCCACGATTATTATACCGTCTGTGATAGCACTCTTCCGGATTTGGCCCAAGCATCTAAAGAAATATTATCGCGACTTCCCCCAAAGCATTTATTTGACTTTTTATGGCTATGGTCATCGGCGAGAAGTTACTATTCCAGAAGCAAAGAACTATCTCCCATTTTCGTGGTTTTAGAATTACACCAACTTTGCTTCAGCAAATATCTCATGTGGAGGAGGATTTATAAATGCTGGAATAGTGGAGAAGGCCCACATCATGCATCATAGCCCTTGTATGCCAGATATGAAACCTCATTATCCTAAGCTGTAACCTCATTGTAATCCTTAAATCTTACAAAATTCTCAGATGGATCAATCCAAAGGCTAGAAGAAAAGTTAGGACTTCCATCCTGGGGGAGATGTGAAGCCAATTTGGATGTGGGCATACTGGGTGCGACAGACCTATGCAGAGTTTGTCAAATATATGAAAGGAGTTGTGATATATGAAGCTATCTCGGTTGGGAAAACATATGTTTACAGACATGATAGCTTTGTACCAGAGATACTCAGCCACTGGAGCCCAGAAACCAATTCTTTCCATCTGACTCATAGAGAAGTAGGCATTAGTTTGTAGGCTATCTATAAGATCTCAGGGGCTCCAATTTTGGGTGACATGTATGATGAATTCATTCCTCCCAAGGTGAATTGGAATGATTCAAATAATACTGCTGCTTTTTCTTGGGAATAATTTAAAATCTTCCACAGGCACAAAATTTTAGAGACCTCCTTAACTCATTCTATAAAGGATATTCATCCGTAGGAGTGGATGAATATATTTCTTATTGAGAAGAAAGAGAAGGAGCCAAAGGAGAAGGACCCGAAGGAGAAAGGATCCAAGAAAAATAAATCCAAGGATAAGAGGCCCACCCGTCCTACCACCTACCCAAAAACCAAGAAGAGAGGTTCTCCTGGCACATTCTGGATAACTCTAGAAGTATGAGAGTTTGAGAAATGTGGATATGAGGTGAATCAAAGGATACCAAAGAAGACTCGTCTGGCGGGCTTCTTGGCTTTGTGGCTCAGTGTTTATCTCTTGCTGGTTAGGGACTTGAAGGGAGGGGTCTGGCTAAGGACCTTCGTTATTGCAGAAAAGTTGGATGAGGGAAAAATGGTTGGGTTGGCTACCCAAATTTTAGAAAAGATTCACAAGAGTTTACTTCATGTCTTCATGGGTAAATCTCATTTGAGAATAGTGGGACCATTCCATGTTTTATGGGGATGGATCACAACTCACTTCAGGACTTATAATGTACACAATGGAGTACAAATTCCTAGAAGTTCTTTCAGGACATCAATGCATGCATTCTCTGGAATTGCTCCATTAGATCTTTATTCTTATGACACGAAAGTGAGGATGAGCATGTTTAAGGAATTCAACTACTTTACCTATGGAAATCCGCCAACCGGGCGGTTTTTTGACGATGGAACAACCCACTTGGATTTGAGGGCATATATGCTGGCCTTTAAAGATGGTGTGATGGTTTCCAGGATTGACGGAGAGATTATTTGTGAGACCTATGCTCCATATAGATTTACATGTCAATTCAAGTGTTTGAAGCAAATTTTTGTGTCTCCCCTTGTACATGTCAGGTTATAGCAACATCTGATGGTTTCTCGGAAACTGTGGTTTCTAACGTCTAAGGAAAAAACTAGGGCGTTGTTTGATCTACCAGTTGAAAAAGAGGCACATAACTTGACTACATGGTACGCTGAGCACTAGATAGCATCACACCCTAAAGGGGTGATAAATCACCCAATTTATCAGGTGGGGAAAAGGAAGAGTATTGTAGAAAAAGAAACCCTTCCTCATGAAGGTGATGCTTCCCCACCTGAAGCTAATTTTCTAGATTCCTCCTCTAGGACTGATTCACCGGATTCCCATGATGGGGATGATGAGGCACAACAAGTGGAAAAGAGGGCTTGTGCCTGATATAATCCTCCGGTCAGAATCAAAAGACCTACTCCATTAACTCTTGGTGAGTTACTTCATTGTGGTAATTTAATCATCATCACTTTATAAAGAAATAAGTCTTATTTTATTATTTTCTATAAATAGGTGCAAGAGTTGGGAAGAAATTGAAGTCGAAGATTGTAGGACCTTCCTCGCAGCCTTCTGGTGCATGCACTTAATATCTACAACCAGAGGATGTCCAGACATGGTAGAGTTTACACTATGGTATTGAAATTGCTTGGCTAGATTTATGCGAGGGGCTACATCTTCGTGGAATAGGCAATCTTCTGGCTTTTACTGATATTAATTTTGAGATATCCCCGATGAAGTGTGAGATTATATCAGAGAGATGGAAATCCTCATATATGCCACTGATGATTCCATTCATGTCACTAAGTGGGTGAAGGAAATGATTTATTGTGGCGCCTCTGAGGGGACTGATGAGGAGTGGCACGATTACATGGCCCCTGAAGATGTAATTTTTCTTTCCTTATTTGCTTTGAAACATGATTTTGGTCGAAGCTTTGTTACTCAAAGAAGTTATTTTCTTCATCTTGCACCTTGCAAAGAAAAGAACTAACGAGGTTCCTTCACCACAATATAGACCTGGCGGTACTGCCATCGGGGCTGCTGCTAAATCTCCTCTTGAGTCGGGTGAGATATCTCCAGGCCAGCAGGCCATGAATGAGGAGTTTAAAATGGCCTTCCATTCTCTAATTCAGGTGCCTATAAGGGAGACTGCTGATACTCCTAAAAAGCCAAAAGGAAAAAAGGCGACAAAGGAGGAAATCCATCACTAAACGCTTTATCTGTAGTGTTAAGTCCTTCGGATAATCATTAATTTTCAACCATGAAAATGATCTCTCATTTTCCTTGGGATTGAATGGGATTCTTCAATTTCCCCTATGAGGGAGAGGACTGATCCTCCTCTGAGGACCACGGAGGTTGCTGTGAAATAATCATAAATTCATGATGACTTGGTTGCTCCTGAGAAAGAGCCTGCATCTGTTCCCAGTATCCCTCTTGCTGCTATTACAAGAAGAGAATAACCCTCTTCTGGTAAGTTAGAAATGATTCATAAAATGTTGAATGAAACATCTACTGACTTCCATTCTGTGATACTTCAGGTTCAACCCCTGTATTTAAGCTTTTAGTGGCTATTGCAACTGATGCCGTGATTTTATCCGAAGATGTTGTCCAGGGTCAGGGACCGCAAGATGAAGTTCACCAAGAAGACACATCAAATTCTCCCACTGGCGAGACTAACCAGGACTCTGAGATGACATTAAATGAAATGATGGAACTTGGAACATCTTTTGAAGATTTTATAAATCATGTTAAATTACCATGTAATTTAGAAGATTATGGACGTGAGTGTTATCCTTTCTCCTATTAAGAATAACTTCTTATTACATGTCTAATCATGATTGGTTCAAATGTGTAGTTTTGTCTGAGAAAGATTCTGAATTACCCATGCCTGAAGGGGGTACAGAAAACCCTACCATTACAGAGACATTAGAACAAGTGGAGTTGAACCCAATAGAGCTTCCTCAAACTCATCTTGAAAATCCTGTCGAAACTAGGAATGATGGGGAGGATCCTTCTCAAGTTTCTGATCTACCGTTGGGTAAGGAATAATAATTTTAGTGATTGTACTTAATTTGAAATACAACCAATTAACTTTTGTTATCCTTTGAAACTAACCAAAACTTTCAATTAATTATGCAGGGCCATTAATTGCAGTGGCTAGATCTGTAGGTGAGGCTTCAGCCTCCACCCAAACGGAAATTGAAAGTGAAGAAGCTCAGGTCAGGGGATAAGGAGCAGAACATGGCACTTCCCTAAGTGCATTAATCCCAGATTATACTCCCCCCTATAACAGTGACACTGAGTCGGACTCAGAAGCTCAAAAGGCATTCCAATTTTCACGATGCAAGGCATGGAAGAACATTTGGAAAATCATATCTGAAGTGCCTCTAGAGGAGCTCCCATCGAAGATTCCCCGACTATCATCCCTATTTTTCATATTGGGACTTGGAGGTTTTGGATATGAGAAGATCCATGCCGCATTGAAACTGGTCATTTTCAGGAGGGATCAGGAGAAAAAGTGTCGTGATGATCTGACCAGGGTGAATCTGTTATCCAATATTAGTAAATTCGAGGCTGCGGTATCCCGAGCTGAGGCTGACTTTGCTGCCAAGATGAAAGAGCTAAAGCATAAGTTCCAAGGTAAAGTCATCCAGCAGATGCACCTCCAGCAACAGTTAGATTCTATTACTGGGGAACTTGACCAACTCAATAATTCACTAGAGGGAGCTCAAACGAATGGTATGAAGGCCATTATGGATGCCAAGAAAGCACTCCATCATGATGAAAAGAGTTTATTTGGTCGAGTGCATGAGCTTCAAGTAGCTACTGATGAAGCTCAGGATGATGTTCATCATGTGAAGACTTATGTTGACATCCTCTTGTAATTTTTTAGAAAAGAGATGAGACTCCAATCTGTGGATGTCCTTCTAATTCATGTGCAATAATTGGAAAGAATGCATTCATCTTCAATCACTTGGGAACGTATTTTCCTTCTACCTGCTTTAAATTTTACCTAATACAATGGGCCTAGTAAGCATAGTTTGATTTTTACTAGGATTATTATAAATAATCCTACAATATTTGAATCTTTTAATTTCTCAATATTACCTAAATAATGCAAAATGTATGTTTAGTGAGCTGGAACTTGACTTTTATTTAGATTTCCCTTGTCTTTTGTGGGCAGTTTAAGGTCATGGACGTCGGACATAAAAAAGGATAATATTTATGGTCGAAATAGCTTTGACCGAATGAATTATAATTGACTCAATTCCTTGAAAATTTAACTGAAAATGTATAACCATACTCAAGGATGAGGGAAAATATGTAAAGTATGACTTAAGAAAATTTGAATCTGAGGAATGATATGAAAAAGACCTAAAAAGGCATTAGAAGGAGTATTTATCAAGAATGAAGTTACCATTATTTAACAAACCCGTTAGGGGATTGAATTATGCAGGGACACCTAAGGGCATTGGCTGCATAGTCAAATGATAGCATCTTTTGGCTAATAGGTCTGTTATGTAGACTACTTATGCAAGCCCGCCTAAGGGAACGTGCTGCATAGTCAGGAAAAAGAACTCTCAGAAATTTGATTTTCTAGTGCTAAAAAGCTAGTGAAAGTTTATGGGGATTCAACTTTTCCAAAGTATAGAGTTTGATGAATGGAAAGAGGTACTTGAATATGAAGAAGATATTTTAAATCAAGACTATCTAATAATTGAATGAATATTACTCCTACAAAGGTCTGACCCAAGCATAGGGAAGGAAAATATAAACCATAGACTTGAATACTTTCAGATCATGAAAAATAACATGAAATAAATATGTTAAGGATGGCTATTTTTTATAGATCCTTGCATATTTTTGATAAGACCAATAAGGAAAAAAGAGGCTTTCTTCCCAAGAATGAAGTTACCACTATTTGAAAAACGCGTTAGGGGGTTGAATTATGCAGGGCCACCTAATGGAATTGGCTGCATAGTCAAATAATAGTATCTTTTGGCTGACAAATCTATTATGGATAATATTTATGCAAGGCCACCTAAGTGCACATGCTGCATAGTCAGGAAAAAGAACTCTCTGAAATTTGACATTTTTGTGACTAGAAGTCAAGAAAAAGGGATATTAATATCTGAAAATATTTAATATTAGGATTATGACATATAAAAATGGGTATTTTTCAATGTATGAAAAGATACATAGATCAATTCTAACCATAATCACATCGTGGCTGGGTCCTGAATTGAAATGTTGGACTTTACTACATATCCCAAAAGGATGGGAATCAAGCCATAGGTTTTTCTTGAACGTCAGTTTAACATCGTGCGGGACAAAAGGATTGTAGATCTTAGTTTAGGGTCATAGAGCACGGACCATTATAAGAAATACATAGTGTGTGTTTTCATGGGGACTTTTCAGTCAAGGGACTGAAAGTGGAATTTGGGGTTAGGCCCAAAAGACCTGGGGCTGGATTCGAGGGACACTTGAACGTTCCTACATATCCCATAAGGATGGGAATCAAGCCCACATAGTTATATAAATACCCACTGTACAGATTTGGTTTGTTAATGTGAAGGGTGAAAGGGGACTTTAGTGCAATGATGGTTTGACCCAAAATAAAAGGTTCGGGCATTTACATGTATGCATGTAGTCTTTGGAATAAAACATGATTGAAAATCAATTTAAATAATGATTCCCTCTCAAGTGAGGGAATCAAAGAATGTTATAGTTTATTGTCATACCGGACAAAAAATGATGTACAGTTTAACGTCATATAGCAAGGAAGAAGTTGAACCAATGTAAAGATATTGATTCTGAGGGCGGTTTCACAAATCGACATTGTACGAGATGAAGGTGAACCGATGTGAAGAGATTGGTTTTGGGCATGAGCCTTGGGAGGTTTCCTACATACGTAGCCTAGAAGCCAAGGATCAAAGTCCACGTAGTTCAATTAAAGAATGAATTAGTGATCAAGTTGTTCATGGGGACAACAAGCTAAAAAATAGTGTTGGGAATTACACATGGTTAGTAGCCCCGATAGAGTGTTATGGTTGAAGTTTGCTCTAAGCTCACATGAGTCATACTCAGTGTGAGAAACAAGAGGTAGCAACAACCCTAACGATGCACAGTTTAATGTCATGTAGGACATATGAAGGGATTATGTAGTTTAAAGTCTTGCAGTTAGGACTATTGGTGCTGCACAGTTTAATGTCATGTAGGAAGGACAAAGTATAGTTTAATGTTATATAGGAAATATAAAGGGTATATACAGTTTAAAGTCTTGTAGTGATGACTATTGGTGCTACACAGTTTAGTGTCATGTAGCAGGAAAAAAATACAGTTTAACATCATGTAGGACGTATTAGGGGATTTTTGTACAGTTTAGAATCATGTAGTTATGATGATGGGAACAATACAGTTTATTATCATGTTGGATAAAAAATGGGACTATAAAGTTTAATTTCATGCGGTAAAGACCAAATAGGACAGAGTTTAACGTCATGTTGGACATATTAGGTACTTTTTCACAGTTTAATGTCATGTTGGATGAAAAAAAGGACGATACAGTTTACCATCATGTTGGATGAGGTATGTGAATAGCTTAAGGTTGTATGCAAGGACCATTGTTATATAGTTTAATTTCATATATCAAGGAAAATAAAGGGGACACAGTTTAACGTCATGTTGGAAGAAAGTGAGAATAGTTTCAGGTCAGATGCAAGGACTGTTGGTTATGTTGTTTAACGTCATGTTGGACGTAAGGGACCTCTGTATAGTTTAGCGTCATGTAGTTAGGACATCACAGTTTAATGTCATTTTGGACATAAGTATTACAAATAGTTTTAGGTCACATGAATGGACCCTTGGTGTATATTTTAACGTCATATAGCAAGGACGATGAGCA
Organism: Viscum album; assembly: GCA_963277665.1. Taxonomy (NCBI): domain Eukaryota; kingdom Viridiplantae; phylum Streptophyta; class Magnoliopsida; order Santalales; family Viscaceae; genus Viscum; species Viscum album. Next base: position 1,004,011,861 of record OY728135.1, read on the forward strand.
GTACAGTTTAACGTCATGTAAGAGAATTATAGGGACAATACAGTTTAACGTCATGTTGGACCAAAAGGATGCAAATAATTTAAGGTCATATGCATGGACCATGGATGGTGCAGTTTAACATCGTGATGGACGTAAAGGAAATGAAAATAGTTTAAGGTCATATTCTTCGATCGTGATAATGTATTTTGTGTTTATACAAAATAATTCTTCAGAAATATGGCATTGGTTGGAGTAGTGATGAGTTCTCCATCCATTGAGATTAATGAATATGCTCCATTAGAGTAGACCTTATGTATGGAATAAGGTCCTTCCCATTTTGTTTCAAGAAAGTGAGTTTTATTTCCTGGTATCATTGGAGTTCTGATAACCAATACCAGTTCTCCCTGAATGAATGAATGAAGATGAACTTTTTTGTTGAAAGCTCGTGCTATTCGATTCTGGTAAACTTCCAAGTGGTGAAGTGTGCACAATCATTTCTCATCTAACCGTTATAATTCATCCAATCGCTTTTCAGATTGTTCATTTGTAGATGAATCATCACAAATAGCTACTCTGAGCGAAGGAAATTGAATTTCAATGGGCATGAATGCTTCCGTTCCATAAACCAGTGAATATGGAGTTGACTGCATTGCAGTGCGGGTGGTGGTCTGATAAGACCATAAAGCATTAAAGAGTTTATCAGGCCATGACTTCTTATCTTTATCCACCATCATTGGCAGTATATTTGAAAGAGTCTTTTTGAAGGATTCTATCTGGCCATTGGCCACTGCATGATACCGAGATGAATGGTTGGACTTGATTTTTTATTCATGATACAACTTCTTCACCTCGGATGAACAGAAGTTGGTTCCATTGTTCGTCAATATGGTATGAGGGACACCAAATATGGTAATGATGATAGACTTGATGAATCTAACAATGCATTTAGAACTGACTTCCTTGAGAAGTATTTCCTCTGCCCATTTGGAAAAGAAGTCAGTAGAAGTAAAAATATACATAAACTGCTTGGTCGTAGCTGAAGGGTAAGGTCCCGCCACATCCATTCCCCATGTGAAAAATAGCCACGAGTATTTAGCTTTATGAAGCAACTCTCGGGGATAATGATTGAAGATGGCATGTACTTGACATGAATTAAACTTCTTTGTGAAATCAACACAATTTTGTATCATTGAAAGCCAAAAGTATCCAAGCCTAAAAATCTTATCAGAAAGTCTATGTCGAGACTTGTGGGCACCACAGACTCCTGCAAGCGCTTCTTTCATGACAACCATTGTCTCTTCTCCATCAATTCATCTAAAGATAACTCCATCAAAACCATGCTTGTAGAGAATTTTCTCTAGGTGATCTGGGCTTATCATAAAGAGTAAAATTGACCACATGTCGCTGGATTTGTTCTTTCCTGGCTCTATCATGTGGAAGTGTTCCATTTTGATGGTATTCCCTGATAGGTGTCATACATCATGTAGTATGACCATATGGTTTAGGAATGAGACTATTGTTATTGATATTCTCTGTTCTGGCTTGAACATAAGGTGAAATTGTACGACAGTGGGCAATACTGATGGTCGTTTTGTCCCGATTTGGATCTATCAGAGTTGTGGCTATATTATCCAGTGCATCATCTTGAGCATTTTGTGATCTCAGGACATAAGAAAATGTTGATTCCATAGAAAATTCCATCTTTAACTCTCCGAAGTAATCATACAAAGGGATCAATTCTTCTTTTTATGATTGCATAATCCACATTGACTTGTTTGATTTCTAGGTCTGAATCACCTTTCACCCTTAAGTGATTCACTTGTTCTTGAAGCACCAACTCTAATCCTACGATGAGGTCCTGGTATTCTGATTCATTATTGGTACCACCTTCCCACAATAAGAAGGAATAAGGTAACACTGCATTTTCCGGGGAAATAAGAATAACTCCTAATCCAAACTTGTTGAATTTAGGATCTTCCATTTTCTTCCATGTTGGACTTCTCGAAGCACCATCAAAATACATTTCCCATACCTGAGGACTATCCTGAATAGAGAATACTTCTTCATCAGGGAGTTCAAAATCTGAATATGTATCTTCCACTAAAGGATGATCAGTAAGGAAATAAGCCAGAGCTTGGCCCTTTATTTCCTTTTGAGACACATACTAAATGTTGAATTGCTGCGAAATAACTGTCCACCTTGCCAGACGTCCTGTAAGTATTGGACGACTAAGGATGAATTTGATCGGGTTATTGTGAGATACCAATTGGACCTCGTGATGTTGCAGGTAGTGTCTCAACTTCTGAACTGCAAAGATTAATGCTAGGAAGCACTTCTCAATACTTGAATATGTGGTTTCTACGTCAAGCATAGTCCGACTAAGATAGTATATGCTGTTCTCATTCCCAGCATCATTCTTTTGAGCAATAAAGGCACCCAATGATCACTCTAAGGCTGTCACATAGAGGATAAGTGGCCTTCCTTCAACAGGTGGAATAAGTACCGGTGGACTCAAGAGGTATTTCTTGAGAATATCGAAAGCTTCTTGACATTCTTCAGTCCACTGGTATGTGACTCCCTTCTTCATCAATATGGTGAAGGGTAAACGTTTTCCTTCCAAATTGGCGATAAAATGCCGAATATAGGCTAAGTGTCCTTGAAGTCCTCTTAATTATTTCAAATTTCAAGGATATGACATACCTAGTATTGACTTGGTCTTCTCCAGATTAATTTCAATACCACGATGGTGTAAAACAAAGCTAAGAAATTTTCCTGAGGTTACCCCAAAAGCACATTTTTAGGGGTTCATCTTCAAATTATATTGTCGAAGCATACGAAATATAACTTCCAAATCAGCCAAGTGATTAAAACGTTGTTTGGATTTGACCACCAAATCATCCACATAACATTCAACAAACTTCCCTAAAATGGTTTTAAGATACGATGCATGGAAAGTTGATATGTTGCGCCTACATTCTTTAAGCCAAAGGGAATTACCCTATATCAAAACACTCCCTGAGGGGCTCTGAAGGCTGTAGATTCCTCATCTTCTGGAGCCATTCGGATTTGATTATATCCGGAATATCCATCCATGAAGGAAAGTGATTCATAGCCAGCTGTTGCATCGATTAAAAGTTCTATAATTGGAACTGAGAAATTATCCTTAGGACAATGTCGATTAAGTTCTCTGAAGTCGATGAAAACTCTAATTTGTCTGTTGTTCTTCTTCATAGGGAAAATATTAGCCAACCACTTGGGATATTGAACTTCTCTGATGAAGTTACCTTTGATAATCTTATCCACTTCAGCTTCAATTTTGGAAGCATAAATTGGATTTTTTCTTCTTGCAGCTTACTTAAATCCTCGATGTTCTTCTGGTAAACCCAAATAATGAGTAGCAATATCAGGGTCAAGCTCGAGCATCTCTATATAGTTCCAAGAAAATATGTCTCGATTTTTCTTTAAAAATGAAATATACATCTCTTGTTCTTCAAGAGTCATGGTCGCACTAATTAAAGTGGGGCGTGGATCTTCCTTTTTACCCAGATTTATTTCTCTGAGTTCATCCACGGTGGTAGAGATACCCTCTTAAAATGATGGAGGAGCATCCCTGAGATCTTCCTCTTCTTCTTCAACATGTGTTATTTATTCCGTTTATACTTGCATAGTAGATGATGAATGAGAATTTCCATGATTAAGAGAGATGTTAAACTTTGAACATCTTGAAGAAGAGGCTTCCATTTCTGACCCAATTGATGATGAAGGGTCTTCCATGGGTAATAAAGTAGAGATTATGGATTGAGAATCAACATCATTGTTCACCTCTGACATTGCTATATCTTCTTCTGGCCTATTTGGAAAAGTATATACTTTCTGGATTTCGGAAGATGAAATGAAGACATCTCCATTTGTGCTTTCATCATTGCCTGGGGGATCACAAATTTCTCCCATGTTGTATAGCTCTATTGTTGTAATTGACATTATGGATCTTTCCATAAGAGTATTCTGATTTGGGTCTATCCTATCAATTTGACTGATAGGAAAAACATAATCTGTACTCACATGTGTAAATGGGTTTACTGGAATCTTTTCCAAACCATATGGAGCATTAACTTTGGTAATCTCCCTTGTTGTGGATTCCTCCTTTCCTTTCATATGGTAGAATTCCGCCTCAATGTATTGAGATTCACATGTCTTGAATGGGGCCTTATCACCATACAATGTCCCAACTTGACCATTGAAACAATACTTGAGACATTGATGGTATGATGAAGGGATAGCCACATGTCGATGTAGTCAGGGTCTTCCAAGCAAGATGTTAAAGGATGAGTCTTGATCAACAACCATGAAATCTAAATTTGATACAAGAACTACAAACTGAGATCTGAGTGTAACTTCACCAAGTGGTTCTTGTTAATTTTTATCATATCCTTGTAACATTATAGTAGAAGGAGATAAATCAGATTTTGTGAGGCCCAATTGATGAAGTGTACGAATGGGCATGAGGTTGACTCCCGAACCATTATCATTGAAAGCTCTTCGGATGTCTACGCCATTGACCTTTCCAGATAAGTAAAAAGGTATAATATGTCCATGCACGACATCATCTTCATCTTCATCTGTGAATGATATCACTGTATGGCATTCCGCAGGATAATTCTCTACGTGATAGACTTCAGCTGCAGCAATTTCAGTTTCAAACTCCTGAGGACTTGACAAAGCCTCGATTAGTGCCTCCTGAAGATCTTTTGACATATTTAAATCATCCAGAATTGATAAATTGGCTGTTACATGGGCCATGTGTTTCAATATATAATACTTTTGATCCAGAGGTATGTGTTTCCCAACAAGAACATGTGGTTTAGCAGGTGACTTGGAAGTTGATGCTTTGGAAGTTGATGCATCTTGTATTGGGATAGGAGTTGGCAAAATTCCTGGCTTTGGAATATTAGACCAATTAGATCCATTTACTTGTTGAGAGGATGAAGATGGAACCCCCAACCGATCCTCTAGAATAACTGTGCCAGGACTGAATTTTCTATTGGTGGAAGAACATGCATGTTCTTACTGAGCTCACTGAAGGGCTCTACCATGAGTTTCTGCTACGTACACTATTCTAGCAGGGGTAGAATTGGAATAGTGGCTTCTGGGATATCCACGTCTTCCTCTGTATCCAATACCCCTAGAAGATCCTCTAATTCCTTTGTTTGATATAGGGAATTCAGGCTCATCGAAATTGAAACTGCGACAGGCATAAGGATCTGTTAAGTGAATCAGGTTAACAAAACCAAATATTAACTCTTAATCTGATGAATACTCTACTTGATTAGCCAATTTATGTTGTTCCATTTTGTGGGGTGATTCCCATGGCTTCGAAGTAAATGGAATGGAATCTCCCAAAGTCAAAGACAGTTTAGGCTTTGACATATACTAATCTTCTTTTGATTGTTCCTCTTTCTTCAAACTATGCCACCCTTTTGAGGATTTTCCCTCTAAAGAGGATTTTGTTGTGGAATCCATAGTAGAAGAAATAATTGGCTTCTTCAATTACATTCACAAAATGGAATGAGTTTGGTTGATAGTTTTCCTAACCATCCAATCATCATATTTCTTCACATTTTTTCTTTTGACTTCCCACTATTCGCCTTCTTCTTCTGGAACTGTAGCAGTATCACATGATACCTGGGCTGAAGAGACTTTTAGTTTGACTTGTCCTGAGTCTTCCATTATTTGAAGGAGGTCTTTGAAGAAAAAACACTCTTGGATGGGATGCCCCAACATCTGATGAAATGGGAAATAATTGTGACGGTCTTCATCTCATTCTTTGTTTGGCCTCTTGGGCCTCGGCAGCTGAACCAAATTATTCTTCAGGGCCGAAATTAAGTAACCATGAACATGTTCATTTCGAAAAGAATAAAATTTACTCTTCAACTCATCAAACTGTTTCTGTCTTTGATCACTTTGATCGTCTTGACGAAATGTCCTTTGTTGTTGACGCTCAGGAGGTGGAGCCCTTCGAGAAGATGAAGGTTTTGAGGGAGAAGCAGGTATAGGTGTTTTTTAAGCATAAATATAGAAGTTTCTACTTTACCCATTCTCATTCCTAGAGATGATGGAATTACATGATATTTAGCCTTAGTCTGTATAAGGGAATCTTCAAACTGTTGAGAGATTGAGCTAAGGTCTCGAAACCCTCCTGTGTATTTCACAGGGATCAGTGGTGTGAGAAACTCATCACGCAAATTTTCCACACAGATTGGAAACAATTCTTCCTGAAGGAGTTCTATGCTTAGGGAATATGTTAATCCCTTCCAGCGAGCAATGAAATCTGAGACCCTTTCATTCTCCCTTTGCTTATAGTTCGTAAGATCAAAAATTGTTTTCTTGGGAAATGTTGAGCTGAACTGAAGAAGAAATCGTTGAAGGAGATCTTCCCATCCGGTAATTAACCGGGATTGCAAGCATGTATACCAAACAAAAGCTGGTCCTTGTAAGGTTCGCACAAAGCATCTGATTTTCACTACTTCTTGCTGTTTCGGAGTTCCCATCATTGGATCGGAACAAGACACGTAATGCGTCAAATTCTGTTCAGGATCACCTGGTCCATTGAAAATAGGGGATATAGGGTTCCCAAAACATGAAGGGGGAGGGATTTAATCTACCCATTCAGGGTAAGATTTATTTTCTGGTTGAACCTGTGCACACATCCCTTCCATAGTCTCTAACCGAGCTGTTAATGAATCTATGGTAGTTATTAACTTTTGAGAAACATCCGGTTGAATTTGGACTTGGGAAGGTGCAAGAATTGGAGTCTGGACAGGTATAGTGGCTAGTGCTGCAACTGATGGTAGCACCGCCAACTGTTGTTTCACTTGACCTGTAGGATTAGACCTGTGAGGGTGTACTGATAGTGGATGATGTTCTTGATCCATCTCAGTAGCTGCAACAAACTCCCTTGGCTGACTGACTCTAGCACATTTAGGAAGAAGACTACCCTGAAGTAGTTCTGTATTAAACCCCCTTAATTCCTTCATTTCTTCTTCTTGTTGTGAAAATATTTCCTCTAGTGAGAGCGATTGGCCTTATCCAAAGGAAGGGTATGTAACCTGGTTCTTTCCCTTTCCCTTTTTTGACCCCTTTCAGAGAGGGGGAAGTGGGTTATTTGAAAGAACACCCAGATTCTGGGTAAACCATTGATTTCCTGTACGCACACCTTCTTCATTTTTTTCAGTTTGTACAACTTCTTGAGTAGGAACCTCTTCATCTGATCCCTCTGAGTGAACCTCATCTGGTGGATCAACAACAACGGCATTGATGACATTGATTGATTCATAATGCATTTCATCACTTCTATCATCTTTTTTATGATATTGTCTTCTTCGATGTCTTTTATGAGACATTGCCTTCTGTTGATTCAATCCCTCAGGAACTTCTTGGCGAACCGTAATTTGGAGAAATTCTCTTGATAATTTTCTCTTCGTTCCTCTTTTGGTTTCTTCCCCAATCGAGAGAAGACCGACATTCGCTGAAGAGGGGATTGATGATTCAAAAAAGTCCCTAGTCTAGTGGACTGGGGCAGTTCCTACTATTCTTGCTCAACTCCTCGAATCCTATTTGTTGATTCTGAGGGTTGGGTGAAAAGAGTCCCAAGTCTGGAAATCTGGGGAGGTTCTTGACATGCTATATCTGAGACTTTCCTCAAAGCTCTCCTGATCTTGCGGACCTTAGTCTAGATATTAGCTGGATGAATCAACCTACATCCACTTTTATCACCCGGCTCAAAAGACTGTTGGATGATTTCTGACACTTCTGTCACTTGATGATGCGCTTGCTTCATACGAGAGGCTTGTTCAATATTATCATTCGCTTGATGTAGGATTAATTCAACAACTTGTTCTCTGTATTCTTGATTTTGAGAGGAACTAGTTGAAGCCTGTTCTTGATCAAGAATTTGATTACAAACAAACCCCATTGACTTTGACCGGCCATGGGAAATAACATTACATGAAACCATTTTTGGCGGGCTTTTTTGACTGGAGAGCACAGTGAAATGTAGTTCTCCATGAACACCCCATCCCCTGATATGAATACTAGATGGGTCATTGGAAATTAACTGGCGCAATCTTCTTAGTGCACCAAGGCATGAACGCTAAAGGGATCTCAGCTGCTTTTCAGCCTTCGGATATCGAGAGACTAAGAGAGATGCCAAATCAATCTGGCATTGTAACCCTTCTATTATCCTGACATGATTTTCATATTCATCATAAGATAATAATTTCTTTTTCAACTGACAAAGTGATTTCCATATGTTGAGATGAATGTATTGAATACAATCTTCTGTCAACACTTTTGGAATATCATACTGAGAGTCATCCAAAGGCCAAAACATGACTATCACATCAACTTTCGCCAGTTGTTTTCTCATATTCAGCACTTCCTCTTTATCATTAATTGAATATTCTTCTACCTGATTTGACCAGATCTGGTGATTCCTTGTTGTTTCATCGGATTCAACAAGATTGGTAGAGGGATCACTGATTAAACTAGAAGATTCATGACTTAGGGGTGGTTCGGAGAATGACCTACACCCTAGGCTATCTTCTGATTATGAAAGTATTTCACCTACAAGAGATGAAGCATCATACATGACTGGTTTCGCATTTGCAAGTGCCTCATGATAAGTGGGATTTCTCGGCACTACATTGTCCACTGGACTATTTTCTGGGCAATGTTCATCACTACTGTGGAGAATACTTTCGCAGCAAACTTCATCATCATGGGGAGGACCACCATGGTGGGTTACAACAAAAGATGAGATCTCTTTCTCCTTGGTCTTCTGGCCACACAGAGGGTTATTTTATCTCTCATCTGAAGATGAATCTTCAAGATCGACCAAACTTTCATGAAGCATGCCTTCATGAGGAAGTGTATGTTGAAGTTATTTGGAATTAATGTTCCCACTATTAAGAAATGAGGGAGTAGAATCTTTGATTCCAACAGATAATTGTCTAAGGGCTTTAAGAATTCTATAATTGAGAAAGGATTTGTTATAGATTGGATCTTGATTTATTGACTGTGCTAGGCGGGTCTTCTTCTTAGACGCCTTCTTACTCACCTCAGAAACCACTTGTTGAAGAAAGTGGCTACTCTGAGTAGGTGTATGTGCCTGGTCGGAGAGATGGCCAGGTTAGGCTGACGATCTCCACTCAAATCATGTGTATGTGTCTGACTTTCTTGTTCATATGATATGGGGGAGTACGCCCCACAACCCTCTTGAACTGGAACAGAGGTGTATATCTGCTCCGGAGTGATCTCTTGATGAGCCACTCCACTGGTACGGATAGATTTTCATTTCTTTCCCTGTGATGCTGCTGAAACTGTTATAATATCCTGGAAGGCATCCAGAATATGAGAATGGATTTGCTTAAGCTCTTTCACCATTGACAGAATGTTCTTGGTGACTTCAGCTACGGGAACGGGGATATACGTTCATTCCTTGCTTAGAGTATGTGTGTGTTCCTTCTCCTGTACTCCTTTTCTTATCAGTGAATCTTGATAGTACTCAAGTGTGGGGGAATAGAATTGAGTCTGCCTCCTATTTGTCACCGGAGCATTCTGACTGACTTCTCCTGGTGTTACCAAATGAGACTGTTGGTAGGCTTGATCAATACTAGCAGGTGTATATGCCTGCTGATTCTACTTTGCCGAAAGTGGTTGATGAGATCCATCATATGTAGTCAGATGAGCCTGCTGATTTGCTGATGATGTATAAACAGGTGTATTTTACTGCCTATAGTACTCTGCCGGAATTGCCTGGCGGGATTGGCGCGCTGCTGCCAGACGAGTCTGCTGGACAGCAGAATGAAAACGGATCGGTGTATGTACCCGCTCATTTCTTGCCACCAAGTTAGGTTGGTGGACTTCTCTGAAGATGGTAGAGATGAGAACTTTCTCACTGTTGACCAGATTTTGCCTCTGGCGATTCGTCTTGCCTTCTCGGGTTCGAGGAACCTGAGCTGAAAGCTTGGAGTCGATACCCTCATCATGTTTAGGGCGCACTTCCGCATGAGTCTGGTGGCGATTGTTGATAGGAGCCCTCAAGAAGGACTCATGTCTCCTTGAATTAAGGCCTTGAGGGGCCTTCTTATTCAACTCCCCAAAATATGGGAGGGACGGGTGATTGCGTTCCAGGGATAAGGACCCAAAACTGTTGGAGATGGTGGTTGGAACCACCTGCTCTTTAATCATTGTTCATCATTTTCCAGATGACCGGTGTGAGTTATTCACATGGAGGGCTTTTCGGGCCGCCTCCAGAGTTGGAATGGTACCGTGTTGACGGTACTCCTTAACCAGTTCATTTGATACCTAGCATTGAAGACGCTGAGTAGGTGATGTCATCCTCAGAGCAGAGGACGATCTAGCATGAGTAGCATCATGGGCATTTTTGACTGCAGTATTCATAGCGGAAGTATTCACGGGTGTGAACTTAAGAGAATCCATTGTAGAAGATCTTGGAAAACAGTTCCTGTTTGATATAATAGAGGTAATCAAGATAAGTCCTACCACTACATCATTGAATGAGCATATATGTTATTGATTGTCTTGTTGTCCCTCTCATTGAGTTTTAAATAGGGGCCAAACAAATAGGGAAAAATTAATTTCAACATGGTTAAGGATTCACGTCGGGTTCACTATTATTTTGTTTCCCTTGGGAATTAGGGATGATCTCATTGATTTAAGATTCAAACATTCCAAACGGTTTATAACGGGTTTGTTCGTAGAACCTAAAACATCCAATGATTCCATATCAATTCAAACCTACTTTCCAAAGGTAGGCGCTCATTAGTTGTGGACTGATGAGGCTTAGGAATTTTCATTGGTCGATTGGATGGGAGGTCGGACTCATCACAACTTTATTTGGGGAATTATTGTCTACTTCTGGACTCTCTTTATAGATTTAAGTTATGTCCGTGAATCTTTATTATATTACCAAGTATAAAATGAGCTTTCCTTTAGATCTGAAAATCAATGATTGATATGTAGGAAATTTAGAGAATCTTTTATATGTATTCGAGGTTCTTCATCCATAGAGAATCTTCTGTATTTGTTTAGATATTCTTATCCAATGGTATCCTTCAATACATGAAATTCTCATGGTCATTATGATGACCATACTGGTTTTAAATCCACTCAGTGGGGAACTTGAAGTTTATTGTCATTCAGAAGGACATTGATTATTTCAGAGTTGGGGTCATACCCATATATGGGCTACCTATGTATCCTTTATTTTGGAAAAGGAATCAGAACCCATGTAGTTCGAGTAAGGGAGTATGATGTTTATGATTGATGGCTGAAAGAAAGATGTCATAACTACTTTTACACTCTAAGATCACGTGAGTCATTATCGGTGTGAGAAACAATAGGTTTTGGTAAAATCAGACAATTGTTCCATGAAAGATGAAATCATAAGAAATGATGTGGGGCTAATGTATGTTTGACTGACCAAATAGATAAAGATTAAGATTTACTTCAGGGAAGAAATCCAGAAACAAGGTCCTTAAATGTATATGTGCTTCATGAAGATTTGGATACTCTAATCTTGGGGCTTACTCCTAAAGAAGATTCCTAAGTTAGGAGGGTACTTATGATTGGGTTTTACTCCTGAGAAGGAAGTCCAGATCAAAAGGAAATTAAGACTGGTTTAGAGAAATTAAGGCTGGGGATTACTCTCGAGAAGGGGTCCCAGGTTAAGGGACTTGAAAAATTGAGGGACTTGGGGCTTACTCCTAAGAAGGATTCCCATATTTGTAGATTTGAAACTGGGGTTTATTCCTGAAAAGGAAGCCCATGTTAAGAGAACCATGGTTGGGGATTAAACCTGAGGAGGATGCCCATATTTGGGAAATTTATGACTGGGACTTGTTCTTGAAAAGGAATCCCAAGTTATGAGAACCATGGTTGGGGCTTACTCCTGAGGAGGATGCCCATTTTTGGGAACTTTAAGACTAGGGATTATTCTTGAAAATGAATCCTAGGTTAAGAGAACCATGGCTGGGGCTTACTCCTGAGGAGGATACCCATATTTGGGAACTTTAAGACTGGGGCTTATTCCTGAAAAGGAAGCCCAGGTTAAGAGAACCATGGTTGGGGCTTACTCCTGAAGAGGATGCCCATATTAATGAGGACTTGGGGCTTACTCCTAAGGAGGATTACCATATATAGGGTTCTCTCATCTTAAATAATGAAGTTAAATGAATGAAATATCTAATTTTAGTGACATAAAGATGTGTAAATCACTAGTTTTTGAGAGATGTTTCACGTAATTCCTTTCGGATAAGGATGTCAATCAAGAAAACATGCCATAAATGGCTTTGAAGAGTGTCTTTAAGACTGAATCTTGAATAGGAGAGGTGGAATGGCATAATAGGGGTTAAATGGGCAGGAAGGGCACCCAAAAAATAGAAGGGTGCACAAGTCCTGGAAGGCGCGCAGGTACTATGTGGGCGCTCAAGTCCTGGTCGCGTAGGTATACCTGCACGGCAAATGGATACTTGCGTGATTTTCATCCCTTAGGGTAATAATGTGGAAAATTTTACTAAGTATCCATTTTTTTCAAAAAAAGATTTCATACAACATGTTTTTTTACTGAATGTAAGAACCCAGATCTTCTTTCCAAGTATAAATCTTGTTTTTTTGTGTTTTTCAGAAAATAGAGTTTCTATAAATTTCAAGAGTACACATTGTGTACCCGATTACTGTGGGTGACAGTGTACTGGCTGTGTAATGGCCGAGAACATGGCCATGGGGGGTGACCTGGAAACCACCTAAAGAAGAGCTCAGTAATGGAAAGTACAAGCCATGTACTTTTAAAGATCATGTTATGTATTTTTTTCATAAAATGGACGAGGGTCATGTCTAATAATCAGACCACACTTCTTCTTCAATCGTCTTGTCCACAAGTCACCGTATGGTGCGAATCATCGTCGAGCCCCCCCCCCCCCAACTCGACATCCATTATTTGATCGGATCATTTTTTGTTGTGTTGGAATCCGATCGGTGAGTTCTTCCTTCTTCTAGAACCTCATTTCCTGATTTCTCCTCTTTTGAGAGTTGTCCTCGGTTGAATTTTATAGATTTTTTGTAGATCTACAACATTATATGGAGATTCAAGGATTGAGGTTCACATATATCTATCTCAAGATGCCGAGGTAGGTGGTTTGTGTATTTCCATAGATAGTAATTTAATTTTATGTGCAAATAATCCCAATACCCAAGAACAAGGTATTGAGTGTTTATGGTTTTTAGCCCTATTATTGCCAGCTATGACTTGTCTGTTTGGATAAGGGTTATTTAATTATTTATAGGGTTAAATTTTCCATGCAATAGAGGTTTTCCAGTATTTTCATGTTTTGATTTTTTGGTCATGCCTTGACTGTTAGGCTGCTGCTTTCTTTCCATGCCTAGTATTGTTAGGATGGAGTGATTATTATCTAACATGCTATGATATGATATAGATTGTATAGCCATGTAGTTTTGAGGATTAATTTGGCATCCATGTATCATTTCTACCCGTTTGACTTACACGGGGCTATGGGAACCTGGTGTAGTAGACCATAGGGAGGATGGATGTTGAGGGCTCCTCCAGAGTGTCTGTTTACTTTTACGTTGTGATACCATAAGGGGGATGGACATAAGTGATAACTAAGAGTGTCTATTGTTTCCTAGTTATGGGACACAAGTGGAATTGGACATTGAGTTCTTCCTCAGAGTGAATATTAGTTATGCATATGAGACTACATGGGGGAATTGATGGTGAGTGCTTCCACTGAAGTCTTTGTTAAAGATGAACTAGAGGGGTTAGACTGTGTGTACATCCTAGAGGATTTCTTGTGTTTTTTGTTTGATCCAGAGGGGTTAGGATACGAGTACTTCCTAGAGGGTTACCTATTTGTGATTAGTTGCTTACATGATACATGAAAATTGAATGTAATTGAACTGTAGTATTGTTTACTTTTGAGAACTTCCTTGTTTACTGCTTCTTTTTGCTTATTGCTTTCCATATATATTCACTGACTCTTAGGCATAGATCATTGGGTTTTTGCCTAATGGGATTAATCTCACACCCTATTTGAGTCATGATTTTTGGCCCAAATATATTATATTTTACAAGGTCTAGATAAGGGAAAGCACTCTTCTACTTCAGGTACTTGATTGCTGAGGAGCTGGGGAGTATGGGACCAAGCTGAGGCTTGCAATGATGTGGAGCTATTTACTTGATTTTCTTTTGAACTTGGGTTTCTTACTGTATTCCATCATTGTGATATGTTTGGAATATTTCCTAAACATATTTATTGTGCATCATTTATATATGTGTTGTCTAGTTGTTATTACACCCATTCTTCAACGGTTTACTGTTGTATGGTATTATTACTGCTTCCTCTATTGCTGTTTGTTTTACTTCTATTGTGTTACTCTGCCAAGGAGAGAATAGTTTCCCCACTATCACACCCAAGTCCCTCAATACTATTCGATAGCCTTCGAGATTAAGGGAAATGCGTTTGAGGCCATGGGACCAACCGGGTACGGGGTGCCTCTGGGAGGCTTCTGGGACCGGGATGTTACAATGTGGTATCAGAGGAATTCTTTTCTTCTTGAATTACTATTTGGATCATATATCTAAGGATAAGAAAAAATAGGTAATTGTTAATATGTTGTGCCTAGTAGTAACTAATCCATGTATAGGTAAAATCCAATTTACCTCCTATATTTCTATTTTCTAGTTTTACAATATTTACAGTTGATTTGATTTCACTGTTGTGTGATTCACATGTTTTGTGTTGTTATCGTTGATATTATTATGTTTTTATTTCTATTTCAACCCAATGAGATGTGGGTATGGCATATTGATGTTATTAAAATTTTAATGACATATTATATTCCCCCTTTACTGATTTTATATGAAATTTGCATAATTTGTGTGAAATATTAATGTTTTAATATTAAGTATAATTTTTGAGCATTTTTAGAAGTAGTCCAATTGAGTTAGTTTAATGTATTAATTATAACTGTCACTATACTGATCCAAATTGTGTGGGTCTTGTTTTTTCGGATTTTCCTTTCAATATATAACATTTCATTAGAAGGAACCATGATCCAATTCGGCCATTTGAAGGGTCATATGGTCCTCACAAACAAGACCAAAGAATCTGTGAACAAACTGGACCAGCCTTGAAGATTGATTTACTGGGCTCAATACAGAAGTCCAAAAACCTTAACTCTCCACCATAATTAGGGGGACACTACATGTCATCTTGGATAAATATTTCATGGCCCAAATCCAAGTACAAGGGGCCCAAATGAAGCTTTGAAGTCCAGCCCACCATTCTGTCCGAGAATTAAAATCAGTATACTATTCATGACATATCTCATGATGTAAGCATCAAATCGAGCTGAGATTTTGCAGTGTGAAATAGGAGATATAGACTGCCGACTTTTTTGAATATGTCCTTCGGATTTGAAGGCATCTTCCTGTTCAAAAATCCATTCACATTTTGGCCATCGAAAAATCATGGATATAAATGGACAGTTTCCCTTTGTTTAATAAAACTGCCATAACTTTGGATCAACTTGTCCACATGCCTCCATATTTTGAGAGTAGTCGTCCAACATTATTTTCTACAACTTTGAAGAAGGAGATATTTGAATATTCGTCTGTTTGAATAGCAAAATTGGCGATACAAGTGGAGGGAAAGATTGGGAATGCAAACAGTCCACTCCTTGGCCTATAAATACTCTCCCCTTCTCTCCTTGAGAGGGGTTGGCATTTCAGAAGAGATGAGATCATATTGGCACGACCAAAGATTTTCCAAAGGCTTGTGAGGAACTTCCATACTCAAGTTTTTACTTGATAGACCTTTCCTCCTCTCTTTTTTTTCACTTACTTTTGTGTTCTTCGTTTTTTTGTAATTTTGTAAGTCCTTTCTTTGTAATTCTGTTTTAATGCACGTTACTTCTTCAATATCTCTTATTCTAATCCACCTTCTGTAGTTTAATATTTATGTTCTTAAAATATTTTAAATTCAGTTCAATCCCCTTCCCTTCTTTTTCTTCCTCATTCAATCGAAAATCTGTTTTTAATTATCATCATCGTTCGTGTGTGTGTGTCAACGTACCACTCTTTTCTAATCCCTTTATTTTTCTTCTATTCTTAATTTATCATCATAATTATTTTAACTATAATATTAAACATCAAAATGGATGAGTAAATATCTCATTGGGGTGAGGTATAATTCGGGGATGTTAAGTGATTGTGAGTTTTGCTCGATGAGTATTCTTTAAATTAATATTGTGCATGTTAAACTTAATATGTCATGGATTAATGATATGTTTTGTTCAACGAGTGGTTTCCATGGATTATTGGAACCATAAATACACTACCATAAATAAGTTTTGATTGAGATTAGAACCCTAAGTTAAGTTAAGGCTTGGATTAAAGCCTTCACACTTAGGAATTCCAATCAACGTCAACTTATGACATGGGTGTTAATTTAATTCAATACAAAGTAAGGCTCAAGGATATCACATGCTTAACTCCCAAATGATGAACTCACCTCAATCTTTATCAATTTGGTAAATCAAACATCATCCATAAATCATTTCAATTATGCTCTGCAAACAAACCCCCCTAATCAAAATACAATCAACTAAAAACAAACGACTATTACAAAGTATCATCGCCGAGGATTCGACCCGAGTGCTGCTATACACATTAGCAGAGCACCGGAATTTTGACCGGTCGATAGGCGACAATCGGTCGTGCGTTTCAAATGGCGCTATTGCCGGGGATGGTGCTTTAAGTAGTCATTCGTTTCTAGTTATTGTAAAAAAAACCCAAAAAATACAAAATTTTAAAAAAAATTGAAAAAAAAATCACAAAGAAAAGCCCGTCTTCCTCTTTCTTCCAAAATCTCTCTGAATGCCTCGTAGCCTTCCAAACAATCCCTCAGATTTGTTTGACCCTGAAATTGATAGAACTCTTCGTCGACTTAGGAGGACCATTAGGGATAACCAAATCACCCAAGAACCAATCATTTCCTTACCAATTGAATTAGATATGGCTAATCCTAGGGAACAAACATTGAAAGAACTTGATGCCCCTGATATGAATTACCAACCTCTTGGTACTCAATATCCAAACATTGAAGCTGACTTCGAACTCAAATCGGGTTTGATTCATCTTCTCCCTCATTTTCACGGGCTAGCCGGTGAGGATCCACATCTTCACCTTAAAGAGTTCCAAGTAGTATGCTCTACCATAAAGTCTCAAGGGGTTTCTGAAGAACAAATCAAGCTTAGAGCTTTCCCCTTTTCCCTAACGGATTCTGCCAAGTCTTGGCTCTACTACCTCCCACCTGGTTCCATAAACTCATGGGTTGACATGAAGAGACTTTTCCTTGAGAAGTTCTTTCCCGCTTCCCAAACAGCTTCTATCCAAAAGGAAATAAGCGACATCCGTCAATTCCCTAATGAATCACTCCATGAGTATTGGGAGAGGTTCAAAAATCTTGTGGAAACTTGTACACACCATCAAATCCCTGACCAACTCCTGATCCAATACTTTTATAAGGGTTTATTGGCTATGGAGAGAACTCTCATTGATTCCGCAAGTGGAGGTTCTCTTGTTGACAAAACTCCTGCAGTTGCACGAGAACTCATAAGTAACATGGCTACAAACACGCAGCAATTCCATACTCGAGCACATGCTCAAGTGAAACAAGCCCAAGAGAATCAATCCATAGATCCCAACAAGATGACTGAGTGGATGAGTGAACTTACAGGTCTTGTGCGTCAACTAGCAGTGGCTACCAAAGCCCCAACCTCATCTTCTCCACAGTCACTATTCCATGGACCTATCAAGAATTGTGGAATCTGCAACTCTCCATCTCATCCGACTGACACATGTCCACAACTTCAAGATGATCCATCTGATTCATCTAGTCCAATGGAGCTCAATGCGGCATATGCTCAGCGAAACTTCAACCCTCAACAATCAGGTCAGTTTGTTAGAAACTTCAACCAACCCCACTCTGAGCCCTTCTCTTCTACCTTTAACCCACCTCTGAGGTATGGTAATCCCATTTCTCATCCTCCTCAGTTCCCTCATCAAAATCCAAACCAGTTCCAATATGGTCAAAGTGGTGGTAATATCCATCAACCTTATCCTTTTGTTCCTCAACCCCAAAAGAACAATCCTCCTCCTGGATTCCACTATCCTAACGAGCCTTCCCAATTCCCCACCCAATACAATTGCTTTCCCAAGAACCAAAATCAAGGCCAACCCAATTTGGGACAAGCCCCTTCTTCTAAACAACCGTGGGAAAGTGCAGTAGAGGATCTTGCTTCCTTCACCCGTTCTAGCCTCAAGAACATTGAAACCCAAATAGGTCAACTTGCATCCCACCTTAGCCAGCAACAATCATCCAATTCATCCCAACTCCCAGCTCAACCATTACCCAACCCTAAGGGTAATGTAAGTGTGATTGCACTTAGATCGGGAAAGCAAATTGCTATGACCCATGCTGATTGTTCTACCTCCCCTTTCGATGTTGATCTAGAAAATGAAAAGAACAAAAAGCTAGAAAAGGAACTTGAATCCACTCCTTCACCTCCTTCCATTCCTATAAGGAACCCAATTCCTTTTCCTCAATCCATCTTCAAGCCTAAGAAGTCCTTTGAACTTGATCCTAAAATGCTTGAAATGTTTAGACGTGTTGAAGTGAACATCCCCCTCTTATATGCCATCAATCAAATCCCTAAGTATGCCAAGTTTCTCAAGGAGTTGTGTACCCATAAGAGGCAACTTAGGACCTTCGAAAATGTTTCCACCCAGCATTCCATTCCCATGAAGTGCAAAGATCCAGGGACCTTCACGGTTCCATGTCAAATAGGGAGTTCCAACTTTGATGATGCACTCATAGACCTTGGAGCCTCAATAAATGTCATGCCCAAATCCATTTTCTCCAACCTTGGTCTAGGTCCCTTGCACCCAATGGGTGTTGTCATTCAATTATCCAATCGAGGCACTGCCAGTCCTGAGTGGATAATTGAGGATGTTCTTGTTCGGGTCAATGATCTTATCTTCCCAGCTGATTTCTATGTCCATGACATGGAAGGTGAGACGACCTCTTCTCGATCTCCCCTAATTCTAGGAAGACCATTCCTCATGACTGCGAGAACCAAGATTGATGTCCATTCAGGCATCTTATCCATGGAATTCGGTGACCAACTGGTCAAGTTCAACATTTTCCAAGCCATGCGATACCCATCTGAGGATCACTCTGCATTCTCAATCCATGATTTTGAGGACACTTCTAAGATTCAATCGAACCCCAATACACCATGTTCTTCATGTTCTAATGATAAAGGATCTTGTGAAATCTGAACCATGATTAACAAAGTCATAAATGGTGAAGTTGATGTGGACCTCTCATTCATAGACTCCATCAATCTAGAGGAACTTGAAAACTCTCTTGAATCCCACATCAACTCTGATCTCTACTACTCCACCTTGGATAGTGTTGAGGAAAATGATCCAAACCCATCTGGAATCCCTTCTCCTGCTCCTAACTTGTCTAGCTCTCAAATCAAGGCTGAATCTGATATAAAACCACTTCCTTCACACCTCAAGTATGCATTCCTTTTCCATGATCCCTCCTACACTATCATTATCTCTGCTTCACTTTCTGAAACTGAGAAGTCCCAACTTGTTCAAGTGTTAGAGGAAAACAAAAATGCCTTATGTTGGACCCTAGAGGATATTCCATGAATCAACCCTGCCCTTTGTATGCATCACATCCATCTATAGGAATCATCCAAACCAATTAGGCAACCTCATCGAAGACTCAATCCACTCATACTTGAGGTAGTTAGGGAAGAGATTACCAAGCTTCTTCAAGCTGGTATTATCTACCCAATTTCTGATAGTGAATGGGTTATTACAATTCAAGTCGTTCCTAAGAAGGGCGGGATAACAGTTGTCACAAATGAACATGGAGAAGTGGTCACAACTCGAGTGAAAAAACAAATGGCATGTGTGCATCGATTATTGCAAATTGAATGCTGAAACACAAAAAGATCACTACCCACTTCCTTTCCTTGACCAAATGCTTGATAGATTGTCCGAAAAGTCACACTATTTCATTCTTGATGGTTACACCGGCTACTTTCTAAATTCCAATCGCACCTCAAGACCAAGAAAAGACCACATTCACTTGCCCCTTTGGAACCTATGCCTATAGGTGAATGCTTTTTGGCCTTTGTAATGCTCCTGCAACATTCCAGCGGTGTATGATGAGTATCTTTTCTAAATTCATTGAGAATGTCATGGAGGTCTTCATGGATGACTTTACCATTTATGGCGATTCATTTGAATCTTGCTTACATTCACTCTCTTTGGTCCTTCAAAAGTGTGTCAAGTGAAACCTTGTGCTGAATTTTGAAAAATGTCACTTCATGGTTTCAAATGGGATTGTTCTAGGGCACATAATTTCTCAAGAGGGTATCCAAGTTGATCCAGCCAAAATTGAGGCGATCCAATCACTTCCTGAACCCAAATCAGTTTGAGACATTCGGTCCTTCCTTGGTCATGTTGGTTTCTATCGGCGATTCATTCAGAACTTCAGCAAGATTTCCCTCCCACTCACTCGTTTACTTCAAAATGATGTCACATTCAATTTTGATGAGGCTTGCAAGAGAGCCTTCATTGAACTCAAATCTGCTCTCACATCTACTCCAATAATCCAACCCCCAGATTGGTCCTTACCATTTGAATTGATGTGTGATGCTTCTGATAGGGCCATTGGGGATGTTCTTGGTCAAAGAAGAGAAAACATTCCTCATGTCATCTTTTATGACTCAAAAACATTGGATGAAACTCAATCACACTACATTGTGACTGAAAAAGAACCTTTAGCTGTGGTTTTTGCCTTGGATAAATTCTGGCCCTATCTCTTAGGTGCCAAAATCATCATCTTCATGGACCACTCAGCATTAAAGTTCTTACATAAGAAAAGTGATTCCAAACCAAGGCTAATAAGATGGATTTTAATGATCCAAGATTTTGACCTTGTGATAAAAGATAAACCTGGAAAAGAAAACCCTGTGGCTGACCACCTGAGTAGAATTTCTAATTCTTCTCATTCTGAAATAATTGATCCTGAATTTCCAACTGAACACCTCTCATCTCTCACTCCAAAGTTACCATGGTATGACCCAATTGTCAATTACTTGGTTTCTGGTGTTTTCCCTGAATATTTTTCAAAAGAACAAAAAGAAAAGATGAATAGTGATTCAAAGCATTATTTTTGGGAAGATAATAAACTTTGGAAAACTGGGGCTGACATGGTAATTAGGAGATGTGTTGATGAAACTGAACAATCCTCCATCTTGGAATTCTGCCACTCAATGCCTGGAGGTGGCCACTTTGGACCACAAAGGACTTCTCGAAAGGTCCTAGATTCTGGATTCTTTTGGCCTTCACTCTTCAAGGACTCACACGAGTTCTGTCAATCATGTCCCACTTGCCAAAAGCTTGGCACAATTTCCAAAAGAAACGAAATGCCTCAAAAGCCATTAATCATCTGTGAGCTTTTCGATGTTTGGGGAATCGATTTCATGGGACCTTTTCCCCCTTCCAATGGATTATCCTACATTCTCCTTGCTGTTGACTATGTTTCTAGGTGGGTCGAGGACAAACCCACTAGGAAAGATGATGCTCAAACTGTGAGTGAGTTCCTCAAAACCCATATCTTCCATCGATTCGGAACACCACGTGCTTTGATAAGTGACTTAGGAACTCATTTCTGTAATAGAACCATGGAGTCACTTTTGAAAAATAATGGGGTTGTACATAAAACATCCACTGCATATCACCCTCAAACAAATGGAATGGCTGAACTTTCTAACAGAGAAGTGAAAAGAGTGCTTGAAAGAATTGTTAAGCCCACAAGAAAAGACTGGCCCGATAGACTTGGTGAAGCACTTTGGGCCTATCAAACAGCCTATAAGACACCCATTGGGATGTCTCCATTTAGGCTAGTTTTTGGTAAAGCCTGTCATTTACCAGTTGAAATCCAACATAAGTCATTTTGGGCTGTCAAAACTTGTAATTTTGATTGTGAAAAATCTTGTGAAGACAGATTGATACAATTGACTGAATTGGAGGAGCTTCGACTCGATTCGTATGAGAACTCCATTCTCTACAAAGAAAAGGCAAATTCACTCCATGAGAATCACATTCTTCGAAAGGTATTTCATGAAGTTGAAAAGGTAATTCTCTTCAATTCTCGATTTCGACTTCACCTAGGTAAGCTGAATTCTCATTGGGATGAACCTTTTATTATTACTAATATTTACCCATTTGGTGCAGTGCAAGTCAAAGACCCTTCTTCAAAAAGAACATTCACGGTTAACGGACACCGGTTAAAGCATCACCATGAGAGGCCATACACTTCAGGATCCACATCGACTTCCATTGACCCACCACTATATGGAAATGGCGACCCACCAAATCCAAAGCAGGGGGAACCTCTTTCCCTTTAACTCTCTCTCTGCTCAATCTCTCTTCCCTCTCTTCTTCTCTCTATTTCTTCTTCTTCCTCTCTCCCTCTCATTTTTTTACAACATTCTTTGACAACCTTTTTTTTATTTTCTCTTTTGTGTGGATGTGTCATTAAAAATAAAAAAAAATTTAAAAAAATTAATTAAAAAAATGAAAATTAACAAAAAAAAAGGGGTGTCATAATTACTAATCATCCAATATTGAAATTCTGTCCAACCATTTTGGGGAGTCAAAAGGCTTGTTTTAAACTCAAATATATTGAATTTTTATCTCAAACTTGGGTAAACAATTTTGTGTCAATAACAAACATTTTGAATGAACAATTTTTGGTGGAAAATGATTCTCCCCTACCGTGAGGAATAACATTAGCCTTCATGACAAGGTCATCTATGGCCATCTTTTTAATTGTGTGTCTTCACCACTGATTGTGAGTCTTGAGTTTGTGGACCTTCGAGCTGAATTTCCATCTTTTGTGTGCATTAATATGATAGAGGCATTTTCTAAGCCACATGAGAATCAGAATAGCCAAATAGCCTCTCGTTACCCTTACATTGATCCTACTTTTGAAAGCCCCTTTGAGCCTATGAAAACCTTTCTTTTGATAGACACATCACAAGCCTAATACCTTGTCCCACCCAACATCTTCATGGATTTTCATTGTACAATTTATTGAAATTTAAGTGGGGGGGGGAATGGACTTCATTTTTGGGCGTACTTTCATTGATTTCCAATGTGTCATCATATGATTGAGGGAAAGCATCCATTCCAGTGTGGGGGAGAGGTTGTAATTCTGTGAGATTTGGGGTGTATATGTGTAATTTTCATTTGTACAAAAGTCATTGAAAAGTGTTCAAAAAAAATGAAAAAAATTATATTAAAAAAAATGAAAAAAAAGGAATGGGTTGTGTCTTGGGTGGGTCAAAAATCATTCATCATCAACCTTTGATCGTGTTATAACTACTAAAATTAGTTCCATGAGATGATCAAACATGGGTTGGGAGATGACTGTGAGACTTGTTTCAAGCACAACTTTCGAAAAAAAAGAGCAAAAAGAGAAAAAAAGAACACTTGAATCATCTTGTATTGTGTCATTATTGGAAGTGTTCCATGTTGTACATATTCCATCATTTCACCCTATTCCATTTTCTATCTCCCTCACTTTTCATTCATCACACATTCATGCCCTTGTAAATATGTGTTTCTATTTCCTTTCAAATCAAATTTCAAAAAAAATGTGCATTGATTTTTCCATGTTGGTGTTTTTAACCCCTCTTTTCCTTTGGATATTATATACCTACCATCCCATAGCCACTGAAAAACCCCTTAAAAGACCTCTTGATTCTTGTACACATTATATTTGGGAATGGAAGCTGAGAGCTCTTACAAACTCTTAATTTTCACTTTTTGTTGGTGAATGAGTGAACCTCCTAAAATACATTTTTATCATCTTGAGAGGAGTAAGTTTTGAGTGCCTACATTTTCCAATTCAAACCTTGAACATGAAAAAATGAATTGTTTCTGATGCATTATTGTGAACCAAATTTGTGATGGAATTCAATATGGATGAGTGAAATATTCTAAACCTCACCTGATTGGAGAAAACAAAATTTTAATATTTGTTGGTGAGTGAAAATGATTTTGTCATGTTTTTATATTTGTTGCACATGAGGACACGCGCAAAAATAAGTGTGGTGGAGTTGATGTTATTAATATTTTAATGACTTATTATATTCCCCCTTTACTGATTTTATATGAAATGTGCATAATTTGTGTGAAATATTAATGTTTTAATATTAAGTATAATTTTTGAGCATTTTTTGAAGTAGTCCAATTGAGTCAGTTTAATGTTTTAATTATAACTATCAATATACTGATCCCAATTGTGTGTTTATTGTCTTTTAGGATTCTCCTTTCAATATACAACATTTCATTAGAAGGAACCATGATCCAATTCTTCCATTTGAAGGGTCATATGGTCCTCACAAACAAGACCAAAGAATCTGTGAACAAACTGGACCAGCCTTGATGATTGATTTACTGGGCTCAATACAGAAGTCCAAAAACCTTAACTCTCCTCCATAATTCGGGGGACACTACATGTCATCTTGGATAAAAATTTCATGGCCCAAATCCAAGTACAAGGGTCCCAAATGAAGCTTTGAAGTCCAGCCCACCATTCTGTCCGAGAATTAAAATCAGTATACTATTCATGACATATCTCATAATGTAAGCATCAAATCGAGCTGCGATTTTGCAGTGTGAAAGAGGCGATATATACGGCCGCCTTTGTTGAAGAAGTCATTCGGATTTGAAGGCATATTCCTGTTCAAAAATCCATTCACATTTTGGCCATCGAAAAAGCATGGATAGAAATGGACAGTTTACCTTTGTTTAATAAAACCGCCATAACATTGGCTCCACTTGTCCAAATTCCTCCATATTTTGACAGTAGTCGGCCAACATTATTTTCTACAACTTTTAAGAATGCGATATTTGAATATTCATCTGTAGGAATTGCCAAATTGGCGATACAATTGGAGGGACAGATTGGGAATGCAAACTGTCCACTCCTTGGGCTATAAATACTCTCCCCTTCTCTCCTTGAGAGGGGTTGGCATTTCAGAAGAGAGGAGATCATATTGGCACGACCAAAGCTTTTCCAAAAGCTTTGTAGGATCTTCCATACTCTAGTTTTTACTTGAGAGACCTTTCCTCCTCTCTTTGTTTTCACTTACTTTTGTGTTCTTCATTTTTTTGTAATTTTGTAAGTCCTTTCTTTGTAATTCTGTTTTAATGAAAGTAACATCTTAAATATCTCTTATTCTCATCCACCTTCTGTAGTTTAATATTTATGTTCTTAAAATAGTTTAAATTCAGTTCAATCCCCTTCCCTTCTTTTTCTTCCTCATTCAATCGAAAATCTGTTTTTAATTATCATCATCGTTCGTGTGTGTGTGTCAACGTTCCACTCTTTTCTAATCCCTTTCTGTTTCTTCTATTCTTAATTTATCATCATAATTATTTTAACCAGAATATTAAATATCCAAATGTCTGAGTAAATCTATCATTGGGGTGAGTTATAATTAGGGTATGTTAAGTGATTGAGAGTTTTGCTCGATGAGTATTCTTGAAATTAATATTGTGCATGTTAAACTTAATATGTCATGGATTAATGATATGTTTTGTTTAACGAGTGGTTTCCATGGATTATTGGAACCATAAATACACAACCATAAATACGTTTTGATTGAGATTAGAACCCTAAGTTATGTTAAGGCTTGTATTAATGCCTTCACACTTAGGAATTCCAATCAATGTCAACTTATGACATGGGTGTTAATTTAATGCAATACAAAGTAAGGCTCAAGGATATCACATGCTTAACTCCCCAATGATGAACTCACCCAAATATTTATCAATTTGGTAAATCAAACATCATCCATAAATCATTTAAATTAAGCTCTGCAAACAAACCCCCCTAATAAAAATACAATCAACTAAAAACAAACGACTATTACAAAGTATCATCACCAAGGATTCGACCCGAGTGCTGCTATACACATTAGCAGAGCACCAGAATTTTGACCGGTCGATAGGAAACAATCGGCCATGCGTTTCACATATCATGCATCATATAGGCATTTGTTAGAGATCACATGTCATGAATTCTTGTCATGCCATTAAGTGTGCATTACTGATTGCATGTTGTTATGATAGATGTTGTTCTAGATATGAATGCTGTTGTGATATATGCCTTGATAGAATACAAGTTATTTGATTGGGTATTAAATTGTGTAAGGTATAGTTGTAATGAACTCAAAACTTTGGTTCTTGAGGTGTTATGGGATATCATGGATCAGAATTTGGTGGATCAGTGTATTTTTATTCCTTGTGTATTCCATGTATAAGATGCCAATATTTGATTCGCAGGGAGTATGTTCCCTCATGAATCAGAATTTGGAACTTTAATGTTTGTTTCAGTGATTTTATGGGCTTCCAGAGTTGTTTATGAGGTTTACTATCTTGAAAAACCCAGAACACATGTCGTATAATGATGAATACATTCAATTTCTCCTTCTATTTGGGAAGGAACTATTTTTCTTATTTACACACTGTGTATTATATGTACACATCCATTAGACTCTAACTGTGTGCCTAGCTATGTGGGAAGAGACACGAGGTTGAGAAATCTTGGTGGGACACGCCGTGTACCGGTTGTACAGGTCGTATTGTGGAGACCATGTGTCCACCTATGTGACTAACAAAACAGATGGATAAAATGTAGGTTATACACACTGTTTCGAGATTGAACATGCCGTTTAGTTTTACCATTGTATCCAGTCATGTAACGACCATCACAGGGCGTTGGAATCCTTATTGTACAGGTCGTGTCCTTATGAAACGTGCCATGTAGCATGATCCATGTAATTGGTCGTGTAACTAACATCAAAGGTCAGTGAAGTTCATCTAGTACACACTGTGTCTGGAACTGACATGTCGTGTAGTCTTATTCTGGGGAAACTGTGTGGCTTATCCATGTATAATAACTCTGGCAGGGGAAATGGATTCAAGTACATGGCATGTGTTAGGACAACACGTCGTGTGTATGGGGTGTTACACGACCTGGGTTGGAAAAAGTACACTCCCATGTGAAGGATTAAGGAAAAACATCAAGTAGGAATTATACAAACCATGTATCCATGTTTTGAAAAACATGAATTATTCATTTCTCTTGTTCCATTCTTACAATTTTATGTTTCATTCCCTGTTAATCTTAATTTAAGGTGTGCGCTTGACCTGGAAGAGTTAGGGCACCGAGACGTCCTCCGGTTGTCCACCAGTTACAGGGTAGTTATCAGACAACAAAAATGGATCATCAGGGACTAAAAACAAATCCTCTAGTTGTTCCAGTCTTGGAACCTGCCATTATCCCAGATACAGGTGATGATGCATAGTTCCGAGAGGGAATAATGAGGTTCATGTAAACATTCCCTGGAGTGCCACATTCTACCCCTTCTATGGAAGAGTTGATGTGGGTTTTCCAGTAGAATCATCCTACCAACTTCATAGGGGAAGGAGTACCTAATGTTGCAGGGTCATGGCTAGAATCCATTCTATCTATCTTCGAGTATCTCAAAATTCTTCGAGAGAGGAGGGTGAATCTCACTACATATATGCTTCAGGATTCCACCCAGAGATGGTGGAATCTGATCTCACAGGCAAGATGCTAGCAGGATACGGTGTGGGATGAGTTCCAGCATTCCTTTTATAACTACCTTTACCTAGAGACTTTGAGAGACAATTGAGATAAAGAATTCATTATTCTAGAGCAGGGTACTCTTTCAGTTATGGAGTATTCTTCTCGTTTCTTTGATCTGCAGCGCTTCACCCATATTCCAGGAGGTGATGAGTTATTCCTAGAAAATAAGTTTGCGGATGGTCTCTAGCACGACATCTGATATTAGGTGAACATATTCAGGTTGACTTCCATCGCTTCTATAGTCAACCAGTCACTAGTCATAGAGTGTAATATGAGGGATTCTGGAGTAGCTAGCTAGGGCGGTTTGACATCCAGAGTTGGTATCCCTTCTACTGATGGCAGGAAGCCCCATAAGGGGTCTACGTGAATGGATCCAAGAAGGCGGGACACTCATTTTGGAAACAAAGTGGTGTGATACTAGTGTGGGAAGAGTAGGCATATGAGGCCACAATTCTCGAGAGACCCATTAAAGTGCCGATATTTTGGCATGATGGGCCATCTTCAGTGTTTCTGTCAGTTTTTCACACCAACAGTAGGTGATATAAGTTCATCTATGACACCATGTTCGTGGACAACACAACCATTTTTTCATCAGTCAGGGAACTGGAGTTCTTCCAGCCATTCAGACCGAGGTGGAGGTCATGGTCATGGTTTCCAGTCACCAGTATTTCAGCGACAACTGGTTGTATCAGCTTAGGGTTGCTAGGTAGGGTCGCAGGGCCGAGGTGTGGGTCAGCCTTTTTTAGTGGAGTAGACCCAGAAGGAGTAGGGCCCTGGAACCTCTATAGTTTGAGGTACGATCCTAGTTTCCACAGTATTATCTTCTACACTTTTTGATACAAGGGCATCACGTAGCTTTATATTTGTTGCTATGTTGGAGATCATGGGGCTTTGTATCTTTTCTTCTGCTGAAATCATGATGTTAGACACTCCGTTGGAGACAAGAATGGATTTTTTACATAAATAAAAGGAGTTCCCTCTTGAGTTTTGTGGGTGTCACTTCTTATGGGACCTCTATGTATTAGAGATGACATGCTATGTTGTCATTCTCGAAATGGACTAGTTAGGTTCCTTCTCGGCTGTTGTCAATTACTATCATTGTAATGTGAGTTTCACATCACCATAGGGTGGATCGTTTCTTCATAAGGGTGAATGGGATTTCTAGGCACGTACATCGTGACCCGAACATCGTGGGATGGGAGGATTTAAAGCCCAGATTTCTACTCTATATCTCGATGACCAAGGGACTTCACAGATGGACTTTCCTCTAGTGGTGGATCATTTCAGGGATGTTGTTCAAGAGGACTTTCGGGTTTTCCTCCTTAGTGAGAGGTGGATTTTTCTACTGATCTTGTGCCTGGATTAGCATAGGTTTCTATTCATCCTTATTGAATGGCTACACTAGAGTTTCAGGAGCTCCAGAAGAAGTTGGAGGAGTTGTAGGAAAAGGGTTTCATCCAACCCAGTACTTCTCCTTGGGGTTCGCCTATCTTGTTTTCA
Organism: Viscum album; assembly: GCA_963277665.1. Classification (NCBI taxonomy): domain Eukaryota; kingdom Viridiplantae; phylum Streptophyta; class Magnoliopsida; order Santalales; family Viscaceae; genus Viscum; species Viscum album. The sequence continues at coordinate 1,004,041,218 of OY728135.1, forward strand.
ATGAAGGCGGACAATACCCTCAAACATTGTGTTGATTATTGGATGTTAAACCAGTTAATGGTCAAGAACCGATATACCTTGTCAAGGACTGATGATCTCTTTGATCATCTTAGAGGATCTCAGGTGTTCTCAAAGATTGAAATGAGATTTGGTTACCATCAGTTGCATGTTATGCCATCTTATATACTACTTAAAGCCTTTTGGAGCAGGTATGGTCTATACGAGTATGTTGTTATGCCGTACGGTCTCACGAATGAGCCAGTAGTCTTCATGGAACTGATGAACCAAGTGTTCCATCCATACTGGTATTCTTTTGTGGTAGTTTTTGTGGACGATATCTTGGTGTACTCTTACACTCGACACGACCATGCCACACATCTTGAGATTGTTTTTAGTACAATGATAGAGCATCAATTATATTCTATGCTATCGAACTTACACTTTTAGATGGACCAAATTCACTTCTTGGGTCATGTCATCTTACAGTCAGGAGTATTTGTATACTCATAGAAAGTGAGGGTAGTAGTTTCCTGGAAAAATCCGATGAACTTCTTTGTGGTACGATGTTTTATAGGGCTGGTTGGAGACTAAACATTCTTCATACAAGACTTTTAACGCATGGTAGTTCCACTGACGGGCCTGACAATAATGGGAGCGAAGTACTTGTGGATGGATTCTTGTGAGTCATCCTTTATTTATCAGAAAGGGAGGTTGACTTTAGCACCGATACTAGTATTTACAAAGTCAGGAAAGATATATAATATATACTGTGATGCATCAGGTATTAGTATAGGAGCATTGCTTATGTAGGGAGAAGGGGGCATTACATACGGTTCTTGGCAGTTTAGGCCACATGAGAGGAATTACCCAACACATGATCTCGAGTTGGCTACAGTTGTTCATGCTTTTTGATGTTGGAGACAATATCTTCTAGGAGATCATTTTGTTGTTTTCACTGACCACAAAAGTCTCAAGTATATCTTCACTCATCACGATCTGAATTTGAGATTATGAAGTTGGGTTGAGTACCATCAGTCCTTTGAATTTGATATTTCCAATACACCAAGGAAAGGCAATGATGTGGCTGATGCGTTGAGCAGGAGGACTCAGATACAGGCAGTTCAAGGGGCCATAAGTGAGTGGTAGAGTGTGGACATATTCTCTGAGATTCATTTGAAGGTTCATGATAGAAAGGGGTAGATGTTTATATCTTCTTTAGCAATTACCTTTACTCTTCTTGATCGATTTTGAATGAGGTAGCTATCATATTCAGAAGGCATAGTTCTATGGGAATATGTGTCAAAAGAGGGCCCTATTACAAGAGGGACCATAGCCAAGGATAAGATCTTGTGTTTTCATGGGTTTGTATGGGTGTCAGCAGTCATACGCGATGAGCTGAAATGTGACATTCATTCCTCAGTTTGAAAAGTTCATACTGGTGTCACCAAGATGTATCAAGATCTACACTGTCAGTATTGGTGGCCCGGTATGAAGAGGGATATAACTAGTTTTTTCATGAGGTGTTCCACCTGTTAGCAGGTGAAGCTGGAGCATCAACAACCAACGGGGCTTCTATAGTAGTTACCCATTCCTGAGTGGAAACGGAATGATGTCACGATGGATTTCATGTCTTGTTTTTGGAGGTTGCCTTGAGGTAATGATGTAGTATGGGTGTCATTGAACGACTCACGAAGGTTTCAAACTTCATTCCGATCAAGGAGGCCTTCAGTGTTGATGAGATGGGAAGTTTTTACACCTGTGTGATTTTACATATAAATGGGATTCCACACTCCGTTGTTTTAGATAGGGATTCCTGTTTTACTTCTCGGGTCCAGTAAGGACGTCACAATAATTTTTTCACATTGGTACATCTGAGTACAACTTACCACCCCCAAATAGATGGACAGTCTGAGCATACAATTTAGGTGCCTAAGAGATGATTCACATATTCATCATGGATTTTGGAGGTTCTTGGGAGAAGAACATAACTCTTGTGGAGTTTTCGCACAATAATAGTTTTTATGAAACAATTAAGATGACACCTTAAGAGGATTTGTATGTTTGTCCATGGAGATCACCCTTATGGTGGATAGAGGCAAGATATGAAACTATTCTAGGACCTCATCTTGTCCAGAAGACCATGGAGCAGATAGAGTAGATTCAAAAGAGGATGACTACTACACTGCCACAACAAATGTCTTATGCTGATTGACGGAGACGACCTATGGAGTTAGAGGTCAGAGATTAGGTTTTCTTTCATGTCACACTGAGGTTGGGACATTGGAGGATTAGGAGATAGGGTATTCTTTCAACAAGGTGTGTCAGGACATTTGTGGTTTTAGAGAGATTCAGGCCAGTTTCTTATACATTGTAGTTACCTCAGAGGTATTACGCTATGCATGATTCCTTCCATGTTTCGCATATCTAACATTACTTCTCAGACCCATATCATGTTTTCCAACCTGGGGTGCTTGAGTTAGAGGTGGACACATCATTCAAAGAGCATCCTATCTGGATTTTTGATCGCAGTGCGATGGTTATCTGTGGCCAGTCTATTCCTCTAGTACGAGTGTTATGGCAGCACGGGTGAGTACATGACCAGACTTGAGAGAGGGAGGCCGATGTACTATCACAATGGCCAAATCTATTCGAGGATTCTTCTTCTACGCCACCTTTCTAGTGAAATTTAGAGAAAAATTTCTTTAAGATGGAATTTTGTAAGAACCTAGATCTTCTTTTCAGGTATGAATCATGTTTTCTGGTGTTTTCATGAAAAATAGGAGTATTTGGAAATTTTAGGAGTACACTCCATGTATTTATAATTACACGTCGTGTACCTAGTTGTCACAGATGACAGTGTACTGGCCGTGTAATGGCCAAGTACATGGACGTTTGGGGTAACCTAGAAACCACCTAAAGTGGAGATCGGGGAATGAAAGTACATTCCATGAACTTTCAAAGAAAATGTTGTTTACTTTCTTTTTTTCATTAAATGAACCGGGGTCATGACTAATCGCCAGAATGCACTTCTTCTTCACCCATCTCATCTAAGAGTGACCGTTCGACGTGAACCATTGTTGAGGCCCTGACTCACCATCTGTTCTCCTATTCGAACTTTGTCGGTTGTGTTGGAATTTTATCAGTGAGTTATTCCTTATTCTAGAACCTAGTTTTTTGATTTCTTCTATTTTGTGAGTTATCCTTGCCTGAAATGTTTTTAATGTTTTTGTATATTTATGGAACTATATGGAAATTCATGACCTAAGGTTCATGTTTATCAATCTCATGATGCCGAGGTATGTAACACCCCGAGCTTCCATGATACGCTTCTCATTCAATAATGCAATAGCTTGCATTGTACGCAACTTCGAGTTCTAACACACCGTGACTAATCAAAGTAGCCATTATGAATAGTAATACCCACTTTTTAAAATTATAGAAATTTTATATTTCAAAATGAACTTCATTTTTTTTCATAATATCGAAATTATCCTAAGTTGAATTTTTTGTAATTTTCTGAGAACTTCCATTTTTTTATGAATAGTGAAGAATACTTAAAAACATCTTTTTTAATCAAAATAATTTATAGTGATAAATTATACTATTGAGTGGTTTTAAACTATAATTAGAATATATTTTTACAATTTTATCCAATGTTGTTCATTATAATTAATTTCACTTTGAAATTAGACATAAACAATTGTCAATCTTTTAATATATATTGTTTCTTAAAAACACGCTCTTTGTTGTGACAGCGGGAATTAATTATAAAATTAATTAATGAAACTTATATGTTTCGAATTTTGTAAAATAGACATAATTTTTGAATTTGGAATATCAATTATATATTAGGGTGAAATTTTGGAATTGTTCTGAAAAACTTTAATTTTTGATGAATAGTGAAACCACTAAGTGGTAGTTAAATAACTAAGTTTTCGTTTAAATGAAATATTACCACTTCTGTGATTTGATTTTCAAAAATCCAACATACATGGTTGTCATTAGGAAGTAAAATGTGGTTCAATGGGATTAAAATAATTTTTTGGGGAATAGTAACTTTTAAGTTTAATTAATCGCGATTAAAGGTAATTAGTGAAATTTAAGGTAAAAATGGTATTATAAAAATATGGAATGACATTTAAACTTGTCCTAAACCTATTGGATGTGTCATGGCCGACCATAAAAATCCATGGGTCAACTTGGGGACCCCATGGATCCACTTTTGTAGGAAAATGACATAAATAACTTTTTCTTTAAAGTTAAAATAAAAATGTCACAAACAAGAGTTGTTTTACTAAAACAATTTTTAAATGGGGGTATAAAAGTAATATTTTTGACTATAAATATTCATTATAAATCTAACAAGATTTACTATATCATTATATTTTGTTTATAATTTTTAGACATTAAATAAATTAAATTATTTATGACACCATGATGATGCAGCGATTACCTCATTAATTAACGATTTAAATAAAATGAAAAGATAATGTAAAATCCAAGTCTTAAACTTCTCAAAAACCTATTGGATGAGTATATTTCGAACCCTTATCACATTATCCTAGAACTATATCATTGTGGGACCTTTAGAATCCGAAAATCATTTCATAATAAAGTAACATTTCAATCTTTCCAAGAGTGCCCCTTCTCTCCTCTTATAAAAGGCCCCCACCACTACCACCTTATTCACACTTTCAATCCATTTGGCTCGGCCATCCTATTCCCAAACACTCTAAAAACTTACCTATCTTACTCTTAGAAGCCTCACTTTTGGCATAACTCTTTCCAAGGAAGCCTTTGGTTCAAATCAAAAAGAGTTACCCGATTTTAATGTAATGTCTTCTCTTGTGTTCTTTTATTTTATTTTTCTTCTCCAACCCCCTAAACTCTTTTTATTCATTTATTTTGTAACAAAAAAAGTATACTCAATATACTAGGATGTTTTTATAATTATTATTCGAGCTACACTTACACACACCTACATCTAATGGTTAAAGAACATACGGTTTCTGTGGATGGTGAATTTCTGCCTCACGAAACGATGATTGTTCAACACTCATATAACACCTTCAAAGGTGGCCATTAATATGTTAATATATTTATATATGATATATAATATGTTTATGTTATACTTAAGCTTCTATATTTTTCATTTATGACATACCTTTATTGTTTCCATTATGGGTAAACGCGATATTTTCATTTTAGGAAGTGCAGACTACCACCCCCTCAAAGTGATTTGAATCGTTAATGCCATATGAGGGATGTATAAAGGATGGAGTAAATGATATTATATATGATATTATACTGTAATTATAATATACGTTTATATTATTATGATTTCATTAAATACTAAATAGAAATGAAAGTATCTTTCATTCGTACGTACGGCTTACCGTCTCCATGAACGGTGCATTTCATTTCTTACCTCTAAACATTATGGAATATTATAAATGCCTTTATATACTGGATATATAATAGATATATGATATATATATCATGAATATAATTCTGGATATAATGGATATTTCACCACATGAACAACTTGTAATTATAAGAAGTTTATTTTTGACTCAAGTACCAAAGATCGACAAAATGACCGTTATTAACTTAAATAATTAAATAATGTTCATAACATGGTAATAAGTGATATAAAAGGAATACAAAACTTGAAAAAGGTTATTAATCAATTATAAATTAACTCTAGTTTATTATTCAGGAGGTTAAATAATGGTCGAGTCAAGACAGGACGCAAGGTAAGGGAACTTCTTAACCCAATTTCCATTCTTTGGGTTAATCTCCTACTTTCAAATTATGTCAAGATATTATTATGTCCTATCTTGTATTTTTACTTTCTTATGTGTACTTAGAGTGAATACACATAATAGATCTATTTTATAAAAAAAAATTGATCTTTTTAAGGGACTTCGTCTCAATCATCATTCATTGAGGCATATTTGGTTTTATACACAACTTTATTTTATACGGTGTATAAACCCCTTTGACTTTTATGTTTATTCAAAAGGAATCTTTTTATACGATGTGTTTTACTAAACGACAAAAAGGAATGTTTTTATTGTCGTACGTATGCGGCGACAATGACTTCTCCTCCTCCATGGCCATTATTTGGGTTTCAGCTTCCTCTACAAGCCATAACTTTTTTTTAAATGAAAAATAAATACAAAGTTTTAATTTTTTTTTAATTTTGGTATAGAAAATGGTATTGAAAGTGTTTTTATTATATCAATGTGTTGTATTGATATCTTTTTATTGAAATGTGGAAATGTTATGTTTCCTTTATGCATGTTTTATGTGATACTATTATGTTATGGTTTATGATATGTTTAAACCTATTCATATAAGGAATGATTTGGACTTAATAAGTGACGGGTGGAGCCCGCTATAGCTCTTCGATGCATCGGTAGGTCTCATGAGACAAACTAGTGTCTTTGCACGAGGCCTTGACAAAATCTTATTTGTGGTCTTGGCACGAGGTCTTGGATACGTGGTTATGATAGTCTGGCATTATGCATTCCATCATTATCAAAGTGGTTATTGATATTGCATGTCATTATTCGACCAGTAGAATATCCATGTGAATATGTAAATAGAATTATTTCATTTTACTTTTTCCATATTATGTTGAAGTTCAAGTTTAAAAGGCTTTTTTTTAGTTATGCATTGCCTTAAATGTTAATGTTTATTTATGAAAGCTTCCTCTATATTGTTATTTTTACTAAGCATCTGAGCTCACCCTTTTCAATGTTTTAATTTTTCCAGGATGTGAAGAAGTATTTTATGAATGACTTTCAGGGATAGTCAGAAGGGTATATGAGTGTGGATTATGGAGACGTTCTTATTGTAGTTTTTCACTTTATGATGTAATGTTACATTTATGAATGTATCTAGTGTTTCCAAGGCTACTACACTAATCGGTCTTTCGAGACATGATCTTTTGTGATCATGCCAATGTTACGAAGTAATGAACCGATTCTAGGTAGATGGGGTCGAGGCGTTACAGTTGGTATCAAAGGCAGTTTAGTACTAACCTTGGAAGATAGATTTAGATAAAATCTGATTAGAGAACATAGCCCGAAGATAGACATTGAGGATTAGTATAGAAGAACTTCCTATAATTTTGGTATTATAGAGATTTTGTGAGTTTTCTGAGCAATACATCCTTGTCTGGATACGATCAGGTAGAGGCGTCTCTGGCACAAATGTACCTAGGGGTAAAACACGAAAACACCGCTTTGAGCTAGACTCGAACGGGAACTGGTGCACGACAACGGGCCTTGCTGCACTCTTGGTTACGACACTCCTGGGGGACATGCTTTGGATAATTCTCATTTTCTTTACAAACCACTATGAAGGGTTATGAGTATATACTTCCTAAAAAAACATTTTTTATGATTATGGATTATATCCATAAATAGTTCAATTAGTGTTAAGTGTTTTACCAGTATAGAATTATGTATTTTGATTCATAAACTAATCTAGTTTATGCAATTGTTTAGAAATGGCGCCTTGTGGAAGGAATGGAAACCGTATCAATACATGCACTCCATGTAGGGATTTCCCTCCTGCTCAAGATAATTATTGTGGATCTGGAGATACAACTGGTGGTGATCAACTTATTACCATACTAGGACAACTCACTCAGGTTATCAATAATAACCTTACTCGTATGGAGCACCCTTATCCGTAATGTGGAGGATCAATGTTAGACCACTTCATGAGGCAACAACCACCAACATTTAATGGGGGTACAAATCCATTAGTATTTGAGCAATGGATAAACTCCTTAGAAAAAATATTCCATGCCTTGGGGAGTAGCGAAAGGGAAAAGGTTATCATGGCAGTTTACTGCCTCACTGGAGATGCTGATCAATGGTGGTCGTTGATCCAAAATACAAAGGAAGATAAAGAAGTATAAATTATGGAATGAAGAGAGTTCAAAGAGCTTTTCCTTGAAAAATACTATCCTCGTGACCATCGAGCAGATATGGAAAGACAATTTTTGAGTCTGAGGAAAAAGGAGGATGAGAATGTCATAAAGTATGAGGCCAAATTTACAAGGTTAGTGAGGCATGCTGCAGATTATATACGTAACCCAAGAATTAAGATCGATCGTTTCTTTGATGGGTTAAAATCGTTTCTCTGTCGATCATTAGTATCACAATCTTTCTCAACGTACGAAGATATAGTATCGTGTTCTATCAAGACAGAAAAGGAATTCTCTAAGTCTTATGACAACAATGTAAAGCAAGAGAAGAAGAGAACGGTGGAACAAGAGACAGATAAATGGAAAATGGAAAGAAGGATTCTCCATTATGCAATAATTGTGGGAAGAATCACCCTGGTACTTGCCTAAAGGAAATGTTAGTTTGTTACAAATGTGGAGAAAAAGGTCACTAGGCTCGTGATTGTAAGGGAAAGAAAGAGGATATCAATGTTGAATGCTACAATTGTAGGGAAATGGGGCATTATGCAAATGAATGTCCTAAGCATCAGGGAAACTTACCTCAGAAAAGGCCAAGGGATAAAGGACAATCTTATGCTATTACTACAGTAGAAGTGGAATAATTAATGTATTGGTGCTTTTGGACTCAAGTATTATATTCTGGATATAAGGATAATGTGATATATATAAGGATTGTACTGCAGTACTTGTTTTTTTCATTAAGGATTTAATATGATGAAGGTAATCATATTTTTAGTATGTGACAATAATAGAAACATTACTTTGTTTGGGGAATCTGATAAATTGATTTTTGAATTAAGAGACCTTTTAGAGAAAGTCTGGACAGAGGTATTTTGGATAACTATAAACTTTGGGATGGATTATGTTGAACTTTAAATAGTATTGTTTAAGGTTAAAACATTTTTAAAGATTATTTTTGGAATATTATAATACTATAGTTTTAGGAAAAGGTCAACCTGCAGGGTGGGGCATAACCCGTCGTGTCGGACAATGCTGCAGGAATAGAACCCACAACCATAGTGCGACATGCCCTTATTACCTACCACTAGCCTACAGGAAGTCCCTGGTTGTTACGAAATTGTTTTCCTAATCTAAATGGTTGGAACTATTTACGAATAGGATAAATATAATATTTTTGAGTTCTAATATCTTTTTGAGTGAAATATGGGTTTGTGGTAAACATTTATTAATGAATGAAAGTTTACATGACGAGTATGTATATTTCCATACGTTCTTAGAAAATCCCTTAAAAAAATTCTTCAACATTATGAAAGGTAACATAAAACAAAAACATTGCTGGTTAACTTTTCCAACTGGGGATTTAATGACTGTTTAACCAATCACAAGTTTGTGATTTTCTTATGGTTAACTTTCTCCTAATCTAGTGTTCTACAACTCTCCATCAGACCTTGATGGTTTTTTTCTTCCATATCCATATTTTCATAGACTCCTAGTATGGGATATCTCGGGTGACCTTTGTACTTCTCTTTCTTTCTTTTAATGTTAATTTTTCTTAACCTTATTTCCGATGTGGGTTTTCCACAAAGGTATTTTCTAGTTTCCACCTTTTATTTTCAAAGAAAAATTTCATATTGCGAGGACGCAATTTATTGAAGGAGGGGAGAATGTAACACCCCGAGCTTCCACGATATGCTTCTCATTCAATAATGCAATAGCTTGCATTATACGCAACTTCGAGTTCTAACACACCGAGACTAATCAAAGTAGCTGTTATGAATAGTAATACCCACTTTTTAAAATTATAAAAATTTTATATTTCAAAATGGACTTCATTTTTGTATTTGTAATATCGAAATTATCCTAAGTTCAATTTTTTGTAATTTTCTGAGAACTTCCATTTTTTATGAATAGTAAAGAATACATAAAAACAAATTTTTTAATAAAAATAATTTATAGTGATAAATTATACTATTGGGTGGTTTTAAAGTATAATTAGAATATATTTTTACGATTTTATCCAATGGTGTTCATTATAATTAATTTCACTTTGAAATTAGACATAAATAATTGTCAATCTTTTGATATATATTGTTTCTTAAAAACACGCTATTTGTTGTGACAACAGGAATTAATTATAAAATTAATTAATTCAACTTATATGTTTGGAATTTTGTAAAATATACATCATTTTTTAATTTGTAATATCAATTATATATCAGGGTCAAATTTTGGTGTTGTTCTGAAAAACTACAATTTTTGATGAATAGTGAAACCACTAAGTGGTAATTAAATAACTGATTTTACGTTTAAATGAAATATTACCACTTCTGTTATTTGATTTTCAAAAATCCAATATACATGGTTATCATTAGGAAGTAAAATGTGGTTAAATGGGATTAAAATAATTTTTTGGTTAATAGTAACTTTTAATTTTAATTAATCGCAATTAAAGGTAATTAGTGAAATTTAAGGTAAAAATTGTATTATAAAAATATGGAATGACCTTTACACTTTTCCTACCTCTATTTTATTTGTCATGTCCGACCAATAAAACCCATGAGTCAACTTGGGGACCCCATGGAGCCACATTGGTAGGAAAATGATATAAATAACTTTTTATTTAAAGTTAAAATAAAAATGTCACAAACATGAGTTGTTTTACTAAAAAAAATTTAAATGGGGTTATACAAGTCATTTTTTTGACTATAAATATTCATTAGAAAGATAAAAATATTTCCTATATCATGATAGTTTTTTTATAATTTTTAGACATTAAATAATTTAAATTATATATGACACTATGATGATGCAGCGATTACCTCATTAATTAATGATTTAAATAAATTGAAAAGATAATGTATAATGCAAGGCTTACAATTGTCAAAAACCTATTGTATGAGAATATTTAGAACCCTTATCACCTTATCCTATAACCATATCATTGTGGGACCTTTAGAATCCAAAAATCATTTCATAATAAAGTAACATTTCAATCTTTCCAAGAGTGCCCCTTCTCTCCTCCTATAAAAGTCCCCCACAACTACCACCTTATTAACACTTTCAAGCCATTTTTATTGGCCAAAATCTTCCCAACTACTCTAAAAACATTCCTCTTTTACTCCTAGAAGCCTAAAATTGGGTAGAACGCTTCCCAAGGAAGCCTTTGGCTCAAATCAAAAAGAGTTACCCGATTTTAAGGTAATGTCTTCTCTTGTGTTCTTTTATTTTATTTTTCTTCTCCAACCCCCTAACCTCTTTTAATTCATTTATTTTTTAACAAAACCTGTATCCTCAATATACTAGAATGTTTTTATAATTAGTATTTGAGCTACACTTAAACACACCTACATCTAATGGTTAAAGAACACACGGTTTCTGTGGATGGCGAATTTCTGCCTCACAAAACGATGATTGTTCAACACTCATATAACACCTTCAAAGGTGGCCATTAAGATGTCACTGTATTTATATATGATATATAATATTTTTATGTTTTACTTAAGCTTCTGTATTTTTCATTTAGGGCATACCATTATTGTTTCCATTATGGGTAAACATGATATTTTCATTTTAGGAAGTCCGGACTACCGCCCCCTCAAAGTGATTTGAATCGTTAATGCCATATGTGGGATGTATAAAGGATGGAGTAAATGATATTATATATGATATTATATTGGAATTATAATATACGTTTATATCATTATGATTCCATTATATACGAAATAGAAATGAAAGTAGCGTTCATGCGTACGTACGGCTTACCGTCTCCATGAACGGTGCATTTCATTTCATACCTCTAAACGTTATGGAATATTATAAATGCATGTATATACTGGATATATATGAGATATATGATATCTATATCATGAATATAATTCTGTATATAATGGAGATTTCACCACATGAACAACTTGTAATTATAAGAAGTTTATTTTTGACTCAAGTACCAAAGATCAACAAAACGACCGTTATTAACTTAAATAATTTCATAATGTTCATAACATGGTAATAAGTGATATAAAAGGAATAAAAAACTTGAAAAAGGTTATTAAAAATTATAAATTAACTCTAGTTTATTATTCAGGAGGTTAATGAATGGTCGAGTCAAGACAGGACACAAGGTAAGGGAACATCTTAACCCAATTTCCATTCTTTGGGATAATCTCCTACTTTCAAATTATGTCAAGATATTATTATGTCCTATCTTGTATTTTTACTTTTTTATGTGTACTTATAGTGAATACACATAATAGATCTATTTTATAAAAAATATTATCTTTTTAAGGGACTTCGTCTCAATCACTATTCATTGAGGCATATTTGGTTTTATAAACAACTTTCCTTTATACGGTGTATAAACCCCTTTGACTTTTATGTTTATTCAAAAGGAATCTTTTTATACAAAGTGTTTTACTAAACGACAAAAAGGAATGTTTTTCTTGTCGTACGTATGCGGTGACAACGACTTCTCCGCCGCTATGGCCATTGTTTGGGTTTCGGCTTCCTCTACAAGCCATAACTTTTTTTTAAATGAAAAATAAATACAATGTTTTAATTTTCTTTAATTTTGGTATTGAAAATGGTTTTGAAAGTGTTTTCATTATTTCAATGTGTTGTATTGATAACTTGTGATTGAAATGTGGAAATGTTATGTTTCTTTTATGCAGGTTTTATGTGATACGATTATGTTATGGTTTATGATATGTTTAAACCTGTTCATATAAGGAATGTATTGGACATAATAAGTGACGGGTGGAGCCCGCTATACCTCCTCGATGCATCGGTGGGTCTCATGAGACAAACTAGTGTCTTGGCACAAGGCCTTGACAAAATCTTATTTGTGGTCTTGGAACGAGGCCTTGGCTACGTGTTTATGATAGTCTGGCATTATGCATTCCATCATTATGAAAGTGGTTACTGATATTGCATGTGATTATTTGACCAGTAGAATATCCATGCTAATAAGTAAATGGTATTATTTCATTTTACTTTTTCCATATTATGTTGATGTTCATGTTTAAAAGGCTTTTGTTTTAGTTATACATTGCCTTAAATGTTAATGTTTATTTGTGAAATCTTCCGCTATATTGTTATCCTTACTAAGCATCTGAGCTCACCCCATTCAATGTTTTAATTTTTCCAGGATGTGATGAAGTATTTAATGAATGACCTGCAGGGATAGTCAGAAGAGGATATGAGTGTGGATTATGAAGACTTTGTTATTGTAGTTTTTCACTTTATGATGTAATGTAACATTTATGAATGTATCTAGTGTTTCTAAGGATACTAACCTAATTGGACTTTTGAGACTTGATATTTTGTGATCATGCCAATGTTACGAAGTAATGCAACGAATCTGGGTAGGTGGGGTCGGGGTGTTACAAGGTAGGTGTTTTATGCCTTTTCGAAGATAGTCTTTGAATTTTATATGCAAAAATTCCCAATACCGAAGAATGGGGTATTGTGTGTTTATGGTTTTTAGCCCAATTATTGCCTACTATTCCTATTTTGTTTGGATAAAGGTTAATTTTTTATTAATAGGGTTAACTTTTACATGTTATGGAGTTTTTTCCTATGTTTTCGGGTTTTGACCATTTGGTCTAGCCTTGCATGTTAGGCTGCTGCTTTCTTTCCATTCCTAGTATTGTTATGACGGAGTGATTATTATCTAACCTGCTATGATATGTTGTATATTTTTTATCCATGTAGTTCATGGGGTTTACTTTGGTTTCCATGTATCGTTTGTGGATGATTGACTTAAACAGGGTTGTGGGAACTTGGTATAGTAGACTATAGGGAGAATGGATATTGAGTGCTTCTCTAGAGTGTCTATTTACTTTTACACTATGAGACCATTGGAGGGATAGATATAAGTTCTCCCTCTGAGTGTCTGTAGTTTCCTCGATACGGGACATAGGGGGAATTGGACACTGAGTGCTTCTACAGGGTGCGTATAAGTTACTGATACAAGACTACACAGGAAATTGATGGTGAGTGCTTCCTCAGAGAGTCTTTTCTAAAGCTAAACTAGAGGGGTTTGACTATATCTACTTCTTAGAGGGTTGTTTGTGTTGTTTTGATGAACCATAGGGGTTTGGATATGAGTACTTCCTATAGGTTTACCTGTTTGTGATTAGTTTTTTATTTGATACATGAAAATTGAATGCAATTGAACTGTAGGATTGTTTACTTTTGAGTACTTCTTTCTTTAATTCTTCTTTTTAATTATTGCCTACCATATATATTAATTGACTATTAAGCATAGATATTTGGGTGTTTTCTTACTGGGATTCATCTCACACCCTTTTTGAGTCATGTTTTTGGGTGAAAACTGATTATATTTTTGTAGGTCTAGATAAGGCCAGGTGACCTTCTACTTCAGGTACATGATTGCTGAGGAGATAAGGAACATGGGACCAAGCTGAGGCTTGTGATCCAGTGGAGCTATTTAGTTACATTTCTTTTGTAATTTGGATTTGTGTTGTATTCCAGTATTGTGATTTGTTTGGATATATTCCTAGACATATGTATCATGCATCATTTTATATGTGTGATCCTATTGTTATTACTACTAGTCTTCCTCCTTTAACTGTTGTATGGTATTATTACTACTTCTTCTATTGCTATCATTTTTACTTCTACTGGGTTACTCTTCCAATTATTTCATAGTTTCCCCACTATCACACCCAAGGCCCTCACTGGTAGTCACTAGCCTTTGGCATTCGGGGAAATGCGTTTGAGGCATTGTGACCAACTGGGTACGGGGTGCCTCTGGGCGTCTTCAGAAACTAGGATGTTACAATGAAACATCTTCAAAAAAATTATATGGACATCATACTTGTCCATAGGCATCTTTAAAACCCAATGAAAAACATTTTAAAAAGTTAAATGAGAAGATAAATCTCTATAAGAAATATAAAAAGAAAGAAAAATATTTTAATCCATGAATACTTCTAAAAATTCTCCATTAAGAAATAATGTTTTGTTTAAAAATAAAAACAAATTACCCAATAAATCATCTTGTATACAAAACTATTTTCAAAAAGAAATTCAAAATAAATCTCTAAGGATAAAATATTACATATAAAGGTTATTTTCAACAATGAAACCTCATGAAAATGATTTCAAAAATATATAATTATCACCATTAAAAATTAGAAAATACATTCCTTTAAATGTAAGGTCTTTAACTTAAATTATGAAATCACAATATTTATTTAAAAATAATAACAAAAATAAATAAATCATACACATAACATGAGACATAATTTTTGATATCCCTCTTAAAAATGTAATACCCAATACTATCAAATTCAACAATTCATCAAATAACCCAATACATTGGAGGGATATAGAAAACCCACTATTCCATTGTTTATAATTAAATCACTCATCCTTAGTTAGTAAAAAAACAACCTATCATTGGTTTATAACGTATCCATGTTTAATCATATATAATAATCAAGAACTATAACATTATCATAAAACATGAAACATTTCATTTTAATCATTACAGGTAATAAAATATTCTTTACACCCTTGAAGAAACATTTCAAGATATTGAAATATATAATAAATTCAAAACTATATTTGAAAATACCAAAATATATGGAAGTAAGATTTTTCATTAATGGAAAAAAGGAAAATTATAAAGGAATAATAACATAAAATAATGGTTATGGTGGTGATAAAATCCATCAATTTCAAATATGATAAAATATCAACTTACTTATTCTATTTATAAAAATATTTCGTATAAAGTATTTAAAAAATTTTATTTTGAAAACCATTTTTATAATGTCAAAAGGGGCATAAAACTTTCTTTATAATTCATTCATCTCCATATAATTACATGCATAAATTAATTTTAAAAATATGTATATTTAAGAAATTATTTATAAAATAAATCTTTAAAATATTGAAAATGATGTTTTTAATGTGACTTGTCATTTTCCTCAAGTTCGACTTGTCATGTATGTTCTTTATATTCTTCTTATTCAGAAAATCTCCATTGATTTAGACCTTAAGACAATATGGTTGGTATTTTTCCTAAAATAATAACTATATAATGAGGAGAAGGATTCTAGGAAGGGGTTTGGGAAGTTCTTGGTCAATCTAAAATGCTTTTAATGTGTGAATAAATGAAGAGAAGAGGTTTCCTTTTATAAGAGAGGGGAGGAAAACTCTTGGAATTTTATAAAGTGTTGAATGAATGTAAAATAATTTTTATTTAAAAATGGATCCAAACTAATGTATTTATATTAAAATGTTAATATGGGTCAATATTCTCTCATATAATTAAATTTTGGAAAATTTAGACTTTGTTTTTACCCATATTATAAAATTTAACCTCGGGTTAACCCTTTGGGAACTTCAAGTGAAATTTGTTTTACTCATTAAGGGTGAAAAAAATAACTAAAAAATTACAAGTGACTTGTGAATAGACCATGGTTGATATTTTTTTCCATACACTATTCACTTGGATGAATTTATAATTTTTAGGGATTTTATATCATTCAATTAAATAGTTTTTAACAAAAACAATTATTAATGACATCTTTGAAACTAATATTTCTATTTGACCTTTAAAACATCATGATAAGGTTGGAAATAAATTATAAACCTTTCAATAAACAAAAATATGTTATAATGATAAAAAATTAAATTTTCAAATAAAATTTACATGATTTAATTTTTTAAAATATTTTATTTAATATTTCTACTAATTAAAGAAATATTAAGTTGAAATTTCATAAGAATTTATAGTAATTATTTATTAATTAAAAAATAGGAATAAAATATCATGATAAAAATTTATTTATATTTAAAATATCCATTAAAACTGATCAAATGATTCTTCTATCAATATCATAAAATATTACAGATATTAGAAACTAGATAGTTATATTTTGACTTTATCTTTTAGAGAATCAATTAAAAGTTCAAAATATGATAAATATTGCAAAATAAATTCATGTTTTAGAAACTATGCATGAAATAGTTTAACTAAAATAATATAATAGTATAATTCTATGTTTTAGTGTGATTTTTTAGTCCTTATCAAATCATTTTTATCTTTAATTACTAGAGTTACCTTTACCGAGGTGACAAACATTTCCTGAGGTTAACATTCACAATGACTAAAAATAAAAAAGAAAATATTTTATACATATTAAACTATTGATTTAAAATATAGAATCCATTTTTTAGGATTCAATTAAAAAAATTGGTAGAATTTAAATCAATATTAATCATGTATAACTTGGTAAAAAAAGTTTTTTGAAGAAAATGCCTTTTTAGTATAAAAATGTATGTATACCAAATTCAAGTATAAAATTCTTTTGAAGCACTATAATTGGATTATAATTAATTAAAATGATATAATAAAATTTTAAAATAAATTCAAACTATACTTTTCCTTTCTTAAAAATTGAAAATGAAACATGGTATTCATAAAATATTACTATTTTTAAAAATATTCATTCAGAAATCAAACTTCTCATAAAATAATAAAAAAATTATCAGATGAAAATTTTTTCATGATGATTTCAAAAATGAAGTTGATTTTTAAATTTAAAATTTAAAATTTGGAAATAATTATTTTAAATAAATCCATATATTGATTAAAATCATAATTTGGTTAAAAATAAATATTTTTAACTTTTAACTAAAAAAATTAACTGATATCCTTATAATGAATGTTTATCTATAAAATAAAATTAATGAATATATGAAATTATTTTTTCATAATATTACCTAGGTTTTTAAATTATCCCACCCATGTTTTTTAAATTTCTCCCTCATAATTTTAATCATGACTTAAAGAGGTGGGGAATCGTTCCCTCATATCATTTTCTAATTCCAATGTTGAATCCTCAATAATGTGGATTTTCTACAATATATAAACTCAATGAATTTAATTATTTTGTAACACCTTATATATGGGGTCAATAATATGAATAGCTTATTCCTTATAATAAATTTTCTTTTCTAACTAAACTACTTGTGGGATCAAAACATGAGATACATTTTTCACATAGTTTTTGACAATAAAATCAGAATTATGTAATTTAAAATAAATAAACATGAAAGGTAAGGCCAATCGATAAGAAAATGGTATGAATTTATTAATAAATTAACAAGGATCAATAAACCAAACACTTAATATTAATTTTTTTGACAAAACACAAAACAATTTTCCAAGGAGAAACATTAAGAATAACATGACCATGAACCTCAAAAGAATGATCTTTTCTCCAATTATATATATAACATTTATTCATTATCTATGACATCCTCATGTTCTATTAAAACATCTTCACTTTATTATCCATTTTATCTACCAATTTGGTCCCTAATAACTTCATTTCCTTGATTTTATCACAAAACGATAGAGTTTAACATGGCTTTCCATATAATTCTTTAAAAGGAGTGATCTGTATACAGAAATGGAAACTGTTAATATAGGAAAACTGAATCGTTTTTAGATATCCATCCCATATTTCATAATTATCCACTAAAAAAAATTAAAAAATATCAAACAGAGTCCTAGTTATTCTCAATAATTGTCTATCATATTGAGGAAAAAAAATTGTAATTAAATTTAATTTAATACCTTATAACTACTAATTTCCTTTAAAAAAAATTACAGGTAAATCCGCCATCATGATCAGATACAATATAAAGATGGACTCTTTGTAATTAAATTACCCCCTTAAACAAAATTAATTAATTTTCATCCAATGAAATATTAACTTGAATGGGTATAAAATGGTATAATTTAGTTAATAGATCAATAATTTTACAAATCAATTTATTACCTAGAGATGTTTTTGGTAACACCCCAATTAAATCCATTTTTATTTTCTGTCACTTCTATTATGGAACTAGAAAAGGATGATTAATACCATTGGTAAATTTCCATCAGTATTTACCTATTTACACCACAAAAATATTATATTATAATCATATATATCATTATTCATTCCTTCACACTATGAATATTATTAAAGGTATCTTTAAATTTTTATACATCTATGATGATCAAAATATAGATAAATATAAGTTTCACAAAATGGTTATTTATTTAATTAGGGATCGCAAGAAACATGTAACCTTTTCTTAAACCAAAAAACACCTTATTTATCAGTATTAAATTCATGAAAGAACCTGTTTTTAAACAAATCTACCTTTTACAATAACTAGCATTTTTTTCAGAGATTTATTAATTATTTTTGAAAATGAATGTTGTAATGACACATGAAACAAAACTGAAGGAGTTTCTGCATGAATAATTTCTAAACCCACATTTAAGAAATAATTAACCCTGGGATCATCTTCTAAACATATCACATATAATGATGCATTATCTTTCAAAAATAATGCATCAGCTACTCTATTTTCTTTAACAATATCTTAATGAAATCTACAATTGTAATATTTATCAATTATGACCATTAAATTTTTCTCATGTTTAATTCTTTCTAAGTGAACATATAATTTATCCTCATATTATCAATATATATTTTAACTTTCTTCTATATAAATTGTGTGTCCATGTTTTATAATAAAACACTACTACAACAAATTCATGTTCAAGTACAGTATAATTTTTTACAATATGTTCTTATTTATGTGAAGAATAAAAACTTTCCTAATAATAATTCATTAAAAAACACATTCCCTTCATTTAAGCATCACAATATATAAGAAAACCCACCATTTTTAAATGTTATGTCCAAAAATAGAGCATTCTCTAATATATTTTTTTCACAATTTCTATAATCATTCAACACATTCCATTTTCCAAATGAAATTAACTCACATTATTGTTAACGTAGTTCGTTGGCTACATAACCTTGAGTAAATTTCAACAAACCATTGGTAATATCCTCATAATCCATGAAAAATATGAATATTATAATTTTTTTAGGTTTTATCCTTTCATTAACCATATTAGTTTTAGTGTGATCAATTGTTTTCAAATTGTTATTTAAAATGTGTCTGAGGAATGATTTTTTTGCAAAACATTGTTTTATATATTCACTGTATACCTTATTTTCTTTTAGGGTTTACATAAAAATTCTTATATTTTGTTCATGCGTCTCATTAATTTTTTGATAAATCAATCCATCATCAATAAAGTCTACCACAAACATAAAAAAATAATATAGGAAAAATATATTCAAAAGATCTGTAAATAAAATTGGGTTATTTGTCTACCCAATTGAAATAACCACAAACAAAGAATTCTTATACCTCATAAAAATGAAAGCTTAAAAAATGTTATACTCATCCCCTTTACATGGTGAACAAAGAGACAATCCATAGAAATAATAATATCATACTCTACTATGGAATATATAATAATTATTATCGGTAATATCTTTCTAGAGACAAAAATATGAAGATTATTGTAATTTATTTTTTCTTTAATAATTCCCTCAATTTTTTTTACCATATGTTATGGATTCATTATAGTATGTGAATTTTCCAATTTATTTAAAAATTTATCAAAAAAAATTAATCAGTAAACTTAGAATCAAATAAGACATTACCATTATCTTATTAAACAAAAAATATACATATCACCATTCTATTTAATGACCCAACATCTACAAAATAAGTTGCAAATGATATCCCCAAATATTTGTCCTCATAGTCTAGATTCTTCATGTAATTTATGCTCTTCTTCTCACACACATAACCATACTAGACCATATCATCACATTGAAAAATCCTTTCTTCCTATATATCAAAGTTTTTTGTTCTAAAACCAACATCATTTCATTTCAATCATGAGTCATATTCCAAAACATTCCACTTTAAAAGCACTTTACATATTTCACAACACATTCCCTAGGGTGACTTTCAAAATACTTATGAAAAAATGAAAAAATTATTTTCTTACCTTAAGATATCTTTAACTGATTATTATCAGTTGACTTTCATTTAGACCTTTTATTATGTTTATTTTCATGTAATACATGATCATTTAAAAACTCAATTTATACCTTCTCATAATACTGAACAAGTTTCTCATAACAGTTAAATTTACAGGAATCAAATTCCATTTGATATCATGGGTTCAATATTTTGTGAAACTAATTATTTTTTCTCTGAAGATTCTGGAAAAAATTTGTGGATTACATTAATAATATGGTGATGTTTTCCTCATACACAGCCATTGATTCTTCCTCCTTCCGTCTCAGTTCAAAACAATTGTATCTCCAACTTATAACAAACAACCATAGGAAAATATTTCTCATGGAAATTATTTAAAATTCATCATATTCCATGGAATCAGTATCTTATCTATATTTGATGTTCTTGACCATTTACAAGGCCTTATAATTTTAACATAAATATGGTAAATATAAAGAGTTTAATTTTTATTATAAGAATAACCCATAACATAGAAAATATTTTCTACAGATTTAATCCAACCTTCATCAACCACTATGCTAGAAGATCCATGGAATTATGAAGACTTTTATCTCATATAATGTTCCACTTTCGACATATTCCATTATTTTATATTTTATTTGACTCAAACATGGTACACATATTATTTATATTGAATATAAAATATGAAATCATAGAAACGAACTACTCATTTTCAATTCTAACCAATACTGGTTTCTCATTTTAATGGATATTGTCATCTTTGATCCATCTTACTATAGTTTCCTTGTTTCCTCTATGTAAAACAATTCTGAACCAATATATATTATATGAAGAAATATGTAAATCATCAAATTAGACACTAGGATAATTTTAAATGATAATATCTTAAGGGTACATACTTTTTCTTAATCTTTAAAATTATCTAAACCTTGAATCTGAAACTGACTATAAATACATGGACTTAAGATATACATATTTTAGTTTATGTAGGGTCCTGAAAACATTGAAAAAGGAAATTAAATACCCTCATAAATTTTTTAAAGTTATGAAATTAAATTAGATGAAGGATTTAGAGAAAATATTTGAAGAAGCCAAAGTTGGAAAAGGAAAATAACCCATATGTACACTGAGACCCAAAAACGGTACATAGAAGATGCCAGTCACGAACCTATAAATTGTGTAAAATCACAAGGTGATAGACCATGGAGTAATTTCCAGTGAACCACATAGTATGTGTAATGCAGACAATATCATTTCCCACTATGAACTGTTTCGCTGGTGGAATCAAGATGGAGAATTTCTCTCCTGCGTACAAACCCCATGAAAAAATGCATCATTGGTGAAATAAATGATGAGAAACTCACCCCAACATATTGTTCCTATGAAAAAAATAGTTAACATACATGGAAAAACTAGTAGTTCCCCATGAACAAGATTAATTCATTCACAATATGGAGCCAGTGATTTTCGCTACCACGAACTGCAACCACATGGGCCTATGTTGACCGAGCCATCTGCAGGCTGGGTTATCTCCCTATGGGATTCCGTAAAAGGTGTATTGAGATCCATAGATGCTTCATCCCCAAAACTCTATAAAAGGACCATGAAAAAGGACCATATTTCAGAGGAATGTACAGACTTTTGAGATGAATTTCTGAAGATATTGGTTTATGGGGCACAAAACTCTTCCAATGAATTCCCATATGTATAATCCTTTCAAATATCATAAAAATAGGGAAGCATAATATTAATTTTTAGACAAAAAACATAATTGGGGAGTCACGAACCATATCCTGGTGGTGGATGAACTTCGCACTAATCGAAGGATCAATGCCCCTTCATCACTCTGGCGCCCCACGTAACACAAGGTTATGCAAGTGGAACCTTATGCCTCATCACACCTTGCCATGTAGATGGAACTCAGTGATGCATAGAATCCTTCTACTTGGATGGAATTTGGTCCCTTCTAGAAAAAACACTACGTAGACTACCTATATGTCTGTATACCATAATGGTAAACGCACAGTCCCTCCTCCCGTGTTGTAACACGATTTGAGGAGAGTCCCCCATCTCGTATAAATAAACAGAATGTGGAATGAGTCACCCGTGAATGTTCAACTCTACAACATCGACCATATCCTTCTATTTCTATCACCTCATCCATAACCCCTCAGTGAACCAGTCTAATGGAATCAGGCCAAACCCTCTTTAAAAGCCACCAGATCCAAATGATAAATCAATCAGGTGCATCAGCATGCCCATTTAAGTTTATAAACCCATGGTAGGATGAGTCCCATGGGTAATCCCTATGATGGTGCAAACCATTGGAATTTCTATAAGTTCACATTCCTATGGGGACCTTGGGTCCATCTATGGGATATTGAGATGAAGCTCTCCATTCTAGGGATCAAGCGAAATCAATATCTTTTCCATTAAATTAGGGATAGTGGCAAGTTGATGCGATCAAGCCAGCATTCATTTTGATGGGGAGCGATGCATATACCATTTCTTAGAACTCATTATAGGGTACTACTGCTAATGTAATTCCCTAAACATTCCACTAGAGGGGGGCCTATTTCTCTTCTTAGGCTCATCCCATGACAAATCTGGATAAATCTTTGCATGTGGATATCCTATATTTAAACATGATATATGAAATTTTCACATTTAATTCCCCTTTATCTCTCCATTTAGGATCTTTTACTATCTATCTACCTATGATGTGGGATGTGATATTTTCATATCCACTTCCACCTCTTTTTTCTCACACCAAACATGACTAACATGGGATTAGAGGTTGGTGGATATCATGACATCTGTATTATACCAAATAATGGGGTTTCTATTAGGTATAAGCCAAATATGAAATGAACTATATGAACTCTGATTCAAGCTCTGATCATGATACATAGGACACCTGCCTAAGGCCCAAGATCAAGGGACATTCTCCTAGGAATTTAGTCCCAATTAAATTCACTCAAACTCTCTAGAGAATATTTTTCAAGAGTAATCAACAAAATATTCTGTAGCTACCATGTATAATCCCCAATAATTCCTCTCACTAATGGTTCACCTCAAGGGTGTAAGTCCCAGCCCGAACTGTGATACCAGAGATTTGATTCCTAAAAAACTGTTATAAATAGAAATCCTTATTAAGGTCTAAACACAACACCACAAATTCACATAGTGCTCATTGGGGAATATCCCCTGTACAATAATTTTCACCCAGTATACCATATATATTTTTGATATCCTAAGTCTCCTTAGTCTACTCCCTACCTCAAATCTTGACTACACTTCTTTCACCTAGATGTCCTTGCCTTATCACATTAATCTTCATAGATGGGTCTTCATCACAGGACCTTAAATAGTGATGTTTCTAGTTATGTGGCAATGAACTATGTGGTCTCTGATTCCTCTCATAAGGATACATATGAAGCCCATATTATGGGTTCGATCCCAACATAAAAATAATTTACCTTCCACATTGATGACCATATACTCTAGAGCACCTCATCACATCTCTTAATCGTATGATGTCTATGTAAAAGATAAATGAATTCCAGATCAATCCACAAAAGGGTAAAATTGATAAAGTACCTTGAATACATACAATTATCATTATCAATGGAAACCTCAGATACATACATATGGTTCTAGATTTACGTGTATCTGGGAGCGATCTTGAAACATAGGAGTAATCTGAGAACACATGCTTGGGAAATAAATAGTGATTCATGAATATATGAACATTGGATAAATCTATAAGAGAGCCAGATAATAGGAAATAATTCCCTCCAAAAGGGTGTGATGAGGATGACCTCCCCTACTATTGACCAATAAGTTCATTAAGTGTCTTTGGCCCAATCATCATCCAAGGAATGTCTACCTTTTAAAAGAATATCCATGAATCATGGATAAAAGGTTTTTATGTGATTTTGGGTCTGTGAATAAACCCATTGGAGACTATTCGAGGTCATCATACCTGATGTGGGGCGATTTTACAAAATACTTAACCCCTACAGTCACCCACCAAGATAAATAATTGTGGGACCTCATTTGATATATGAAAAAGGATATATTGTCCAGTCATGGTGTGATAGTCTCGCCGACAAAAAAGTGACGTGACACACCTAAGGAAAAACATTGGTGAAGTTGACATGAAATCCTATATATTAACAGACAATTGGTTACAATCTGTTAGGCCATTTTGTTGGAACTTTTTTGAAGAGAATCATGAATAAATAGAAATTGTTAAATTGACGTGAAACCATCAATATTAAAAGATAAATGGTTATTATCCACTAGGCCATTTTGGTATCCTTGGTGTGATGTGAATCAGGATAAAACAAAACAGGTGAACCCGACCAGAATCCTTAACCAAGATGGTGGGTTAACTCGCCTCAATCCCCTTTCACATTCAAAAGGAAGAGGGATAGAAAATATCATAAATTATACATGTGATCATTAGATTATACATTGATAGGTTTTTTTTGTTTGTATATGTCATATCTAATTAGTGTGTTAGTCAAAGACTCATTCAATTAAATGGAATTCCATTAGTTTTCTCAAATACACATGTCAGCGACCACACATGATTTTGGGTCCCCAACAAAGAATGTGACTCGATTTCCAACCTAGTGGCTTAAATTCTAGGTTTCACACACATTTATCAAATAGTAACACCAAAATGGTACTCTCCCTAGGGTGGAGGATTTACAATAGGCCCTCCAATTGGTGAAAGACCTCCAGCCTCCTCTTCTGTTTTGGCTAGAAATCCAGCACTACAGAAACTCACTTCCCATCTCAAATAGTTTCGAGATCCTATCCCTGGAATGTGACAACATGTACCTAACTTATCTTTGAGAGGAAAATGAACTCAATAGCGATGACTTCATTCAAGCTACAATGGCAGCACAAATGAGGGCTCTTGTCGAAAGACGTCACCACTAGTGGCTTATAACCCAATATCCTCATTCTAAAGAGTGTCTCATTCTATGGGAACCAATTGAATTTTTATAGAAAAGGGACCCTCGAGCCACCCACCAATGGCGGTGAATTCATAATCGAGAGCAAGTCATTACCCTAGTTATTAAAGCGGAGTTCCACCATACAAACATGATAGCATACCACTGACAGACATACAACTATGTATCCTCTTTTGAATCCCAACATGCATATACTATAGCACAATATGAGCTAACATAAATTCTCTCCAATTCTCACCAATCTAGCTGAGCAGATAGAGAGGAAAATCATATGTGGATGAAAATCCCCACCGTTGCTCAAAAAGACCACCATCCATATAGGGTGGAAACTAGCTACAAGAGGGTGTATATTCCTATTGATGCATACCAAGACCAACACTTAAATAGGGATACAAAGTATGGGAATTCATACAACAATACCAATTCATATGAATCCCACGAATCAAATATGTTGGAAATCAATTGGCACATTAAAATTCCTACCTACCAATATCAAGCACACTAGTCAAATATATTGGAAATCAATAATAAAAAGAGTGAAATTTCTATGGATGGTCATCAATCCCATGAGAAAAATACTACCAAAAACGAGAATACATAATTCGTTCTCACAAATATAAATCCCACTAGTCAAATACAGTGGAAACCAGATAATGTAGTTGGCATATCCCAGCTACAATTTTGGTGTAGACTCATTCCTTCTCCCTAGAACAGGAGAAGTTCCAGTACCCATAGAAAACGCATAGAGGATTAGAGTAGGAACAAAATCTTAATCAAACATATGAATGAGCATTTATACCACTTCTAGATAAAGAATTTTCTCATCACATCCTAGAAATCATAGAGGATAAAACATTGATTCCTGACTATATGTTCTATACCTATGAAGACATCATCATGTTGTAGAAAAAGTAAGGAGTTATGCCCACGATCCCATCTTCCAGGGTAGAGTGATTCATCCGCAAAATAAGATGGTCATTCTGAAGAATAAATTCATCCATTATCCAGTAATGGAGGGCCAACAGATATATTCTATGATTCCTGGAAAATCAGATCAGGAACAAACACTCTTTCTAACTTGGGGACACCAATCCAATGTGGTGGCCACTCAAGCGAAGGAATATATCCCTTCTAGATGTCAATCTGATTTTCAGTGTATCATGATGACATCGAGGTAACCTACAAAATGGGGACTCATATATTATGTCTATTACCAATAGCAGGTATCCCCAGTTCCCACAAGTGAGAACCAAAAAATAAAGGGCATCAAAGGCAGCTAGAGAATGAAGAGCCCATTAATTATTCTACTCTACCAGAAGTTGGAGTTCTAGATTCCATAAAACACATATCAATAGAGGCTCAAGAACTTTTATATTCATTAGAAAATTATAGAAGTGGTGTTCCTAGTTTTGAAATCTCTCCATGCAATGTTTCTACCAACAGCTTCGAAGGTCGTCCTCATATCACCCACAAGGGATTACTCTGTGGGCCCGAAATGATCAATCATGATAGCCTATTTTTTAATGCATGTTCAGTTATACCTCCCCTTGATCTGAATATCAGACAACAAGATGATGCCCCGTTTCTATAATATTCTCGGATGGCCCTCCACAAGGTATACATTTTAGATAAGATTCTCCATATAGTCAGACATCAATCTATCGTGGTAGTCTTCAACACAATGGAGGTCACCGCAAAGGCCATCCCCATAAAAAAACCAAGAAATGGGAAGGTCCTACCATCATTAAAGTATATCATGAAGGTCCTCCCTAGAATTTAAACTATAGATATTCTCCCTGTAGCTAGAGAAATGATGTTATTTCTCACCACAATACCAGTCATTTTGAAGGCCCTCCCCTCAATGGCTTCAGGTAGCAAGAAGGTCCTCCCCCTACTATGGTCCTCCCTGAAGGTCATCCCCAAGGTACAAAACATAGAAACCCGCTCTACAGTTGGACATTAAGCTAGTATGGTAGTCCTCAACATTCAGACATTGATTTGGAAGGCCCTCCCCACAGTCAAAATTCACACTAAAAAGAAGGTCCTCGCCCACCGATCCAAATACGAGAAATCCCCCATATTCTGAGGTACATAGAAATAAAGTTTCAAATATGCTAAAAACCCTATCAATAAAAATTAACATCATTTATCATCTAGGAGATCACCCAGGGTCAGACTCATCCTCTAATCCACCACCATACTCTTCATGAATCAATGCAATCCCCAATAACCCCACAACTCAAGATGAAATCATCCCAATGAATCTATGCCGGGAACAAAAAGTAATGGAATCCCTGGATGAAAAACAAAAAAATATGTTGATCATGAGAAGATATCTATCTAGGTATGATATACTAGTTATGTTCTCACCCATATCCATATCCTAGTTCAGCATTCCAAAAGAGTTATTGGAAGATCTTGTGCACAAAATTCTCTTTAATGTATGGATTAAACAATTCCATTTGAAAATGAAATTTCTTCCCTATGATATGTATGCAGACCCTGTTAGTATATTGGTGGATAATTTTTAGAAAATTTAACAAGAATATATCTTCATGATAGCCATTATCAAAATGAAAAATTGAAAAGCTTGAGTTGGCATGCCTCCACGCACTGCACAAATTACGTTGCCTCATTGGTGACACCCCTTCTAGTGTTCACATCTGAGGGTGGGGAGGACATGGAGGGCCACACATTATCCCACATCACATCTTTCAGAACCCACTAGATATGGCATCCTACAATGTCATCATCCCTAGAAGAAATCCCAATGAATTACCTTTTTAAAAAAATTGTCCAGCTCAACAATAACCGACCTTGAGTATGTCTCATAAGTTTCATTCCTTATGAGAGAAAGCTATCGAGAATCTCCTAAACTAGGCTACCAAGAACAATCAATATACATATTTCATAAGGGAATCCAGCCAATGAGAATTGATCATGTCCTCATAAGTAAATAATTCATGTGTAGATCTGGATCATTCCCTCATTGGAATGCATGAAATCAAGAAGATGGTGATAATAGCTGCAACATATACAGTATAGAAGAAACCCCAACCCATAAGGATGTATAATTTTTCATAGAAAGTGCCTCCGTAAGACCATAGAATCTAGTACGAGACACATCAATGGGGGAATGGGAGATACCCAATCCCACAATATTGGGGGTATTTTTACCTCAACCACCCGCCCAATGGAATTTTTCCTTTTCCGACATAGGGAGGACAACAAATCGAGAGGTTACTCACTCTATCATGTATCTTGACTCATTTAAAATAGGTCAGAGGTGTACTAATAGGTCATGTAATGTCTCCCTTCGAGTATCTCTTCGCCTAGAAACACAAAGAGGGTCATAGAATGGAAGGAGAAAATATGATTAGGGACACAAGATGCCCTCCTACTATTCAGAAACCAGTTTTCCACCCCCAATGCTGTATGAATATGTGAATGTCATGGATTACCGTCTGAAGAACTTTACTGAAGATAACCTAAATGAGGAGGAAGAAATAGGATATAGTACTACTCTAGAGGTGGTCTACACCAATCATGAATGTGTTTGTACCTATAACCAATGGGCTACCTTAAATTTGGTGCTCCCACAGCTAATACACCATTACCACCTTCACAAATCCCTAATAAGGAGAATAATAAGAACAAGGTTGCCTACAAACCACCACCACATCCCAATGTGAATTCTTCCCTCGTGATTGAGAGTATATTTTCCCAATAAGAAGAGGAAATAAAATACATAAGGAGAATCAATTTGAGATGCTATGAGAGAGCTATCCTACCCAGTATGTTCCCTAGGTGGAGCATCAACACACAATACCATCAGATGTACCTCTTCCCCACAGGCTCATCCCGATAGATAAATCAAGGATGGAATGCTTTTTCAATGTTTCTCCAAGACCATCAGTTTACTTAAACCCAATCATGAAAGGAAATCAAGATTTCACTCCATTAGGAAAGAAAACAAAACAAATTCCAGAAAATCCACAATGGAAGCCCCCAGCTGGGTATCTATGGCATGCCCAATCGTGGTCCCTACTATACCCTCCCATGCTCAACTTCAATAGTACATGCACCAAGGGCTCATGAATTCCATCGATTCATTGAATACTCTATTAGAATCCATGGAAGGGCGGGACACTCCTATATAGATAGAAGAGAACCCTAACCCTAAATAGCTAAGAAATGTTCCACCACTTCCAATTTTTGTGAACCCTGTGTTCCCAATATTCAACGGCTCAAGTGAGCTGTAGAATAACCTCATGCACTACTCATCTTATTGTGATTACATGATGAGAACCCCAGATAATCAAGAAGTTTTTATGCTCATATTCTTTATGAGAACTATGAATGGTTCTACCGTTGTGTAGTAAAATAGTTTTCTAGCAAACTCAATAACATGACGGGAGGATCTTTGGTGCTAGTTCCTATTCCAGTCCCTCTTGGCTTTTCCTGATACAATAGTCACTAACCTCATGAATTTAAAAAAATGAGATAATTATAGAGTTCTAGAATTCATTTTCATATAGAAAGGACTGACTTACTTTTTGAGTCAGCCACTCCCCTAAGATGAGATTGTTTCCATGTGCATCAATAACCTCTATGATTAGGTGCGAACACCACTTATTCCACTAAAATATACATGTGGGTTCTGAGATTTCTCCTCCATCACTCAAAGGATAGAATGTTTCCTGAAATAGAATAATCTAATGTCATGGGAATCAATATCATACCCATTCAAAATAGTGGGATGGGATGAAGCGACTTCTGTCATGATTATGGCTCCCCCTGTGCTAGATCTAGCTCCCAGGGCTATACCAAATCACACGGGGCTCCTTAGATGTCAACAGCCACCCCCAACTCTACATGTTGAGTGAATGTGGGATAAGAGAAATAAATTCAAGGAAAAAAATTAATATATTTTACTCATTTATGTATGACCATGTTCGTGGATACATCGTAGATTCCATAAATTGAAACTTTCTTCGGCTTCCAGAGCCGAAGAGGTATGATGAATTAGATTTTGATGAGTGAGCATATTACTATCCCTTCCATCAGATATTGGGACATGTCCTCAAGGTGGGTTTTGACTTCAAGTAACTCCTTTAAATAATGATAGATTTGTGACAAGTATATCTGGAACCACTTCCATCACAGGTGGCATATTTTTCAAGTACTATACAAGATGAAGGAGGGGAGTGGAAAATAGTTATTAATAAAAAAGAGAAGTTTTTTGATAGTTGGATGAATCATAAAACAATAAAATATTCCTACAATATCCTCTAATCACATTTAATGAGTGTAAATATTCCTCTAACATCTCTTGATGCAACACAACCGACATGTTCAGCCTCACAATCCCCCAATGGTTGACCATTAAAATAGAAGTCCAATCAGAAGGGCGGAAAGCACGAGAGAGAAGTTGAACCTGTACCAAAGAAAAAATTGTATTTGGAACTCTATTATTTCATGCCAATAGATTTGATGATATATGAAATTTTGGCTAAATGGAACAACCGGCACCACCCCACTAATCAGCACCACCAGAGGCAGATGATGAGGCAAAGTCGGCAACTAAAGAGAAGCTGATGTTTGCCTCCATAAATTTCATCCACTTAATTGATACCTTCTCAGATGATAAATATGGTTATGAACTTGAATTCCCCACACCTAATTGAGAGGCTGGAGGAAGAATCCATAGAATCCATGGATATTAACGTAGTTGCATCCATTGTATAAATCAAGCTTATGGTTGTGCCCCTGATCGAACCATCAGTGTTACATAAACCGATGGATGGATCCTCTAATAGATCTAATAGGGAAAGGAAAATTATATGACCCTATAAAATCTACCATGATCAAATCATTTTGGAATATACATCATTGGATTTATATGTGTCTAATTTACCTCTATATGTGAGTAGTCTTTCCCATTCTGATTCAGAAAGGACAGAAGCTCCTCCAACTCCAATCCCAGGGATTGACCCATCATAATTGAATGCTAAAAACCATAAAATGACTATGAAATAGAATCCCCAGGATGGGAAGTTCCATCCATTAGAATAGAATAATGATGCCCTGAAGTGGTTTGTAACACCCAAGATTTCATAGTAGGTTATTTTTTCAAAGTAATTCAATAACTTCCACAACACGCAACACTGAGTTCAACCACACCACGACTTACCAAACTAGTCCTTCAAAAGACATTAGGAATAGTATTAACTAAATTTTGAACTTTATATAATCCTTATAATTATAGAATCCATATT
Organism: Viscum album; assembly: GCA_963277665.1. Taxonomy (NCBI): domain Eukaryota; kingdom Viridiplantae; phylum Streptophyta; class Magnoliopsida; order Santalales; family Viscaceae; genus Viscum; species Viscum album. The sequence goes on from OY728135.1 coordinate 1,004,073,335, forward strand.
ATGAGTGTGTTGGACATAATGTAAGAACAAATTAATTTTTTTAGATAAAAGAAGTATTTTTAAAAAAATGTAATTTTACCACCTTTTAATGGAGAACAATTTTTAAATCCAATATTTGAAACTTTCATATATTCAATTTTAAAAAATAAACTTCTTCATTAGAATCGGGACATAAGAATTTAGTTTTAAATAATTTTTTTTTTCTAATAACTTTCATATTTGTGTGAATAGTGAAAAATAATATATTTTAACTGAAAATCTTTTTTAGTCAAAATAATTTATTGTGTTGAATTATAAATTTCCATTGTTTGGAAGTACAATTGGATTATATTTTTACCATTTAATCCAATGATGGTCATTGTAAGTAATTTCACTTTGAAATTGGATATAAACAAGTGTCAATCTTTTAATAGTTATTATTTCGTAAAAATATGTTTATTGGTTCTAAAAATGGTAATTAATTTTAAATTAATTAATGAAACTTCTATGTTTTGAAACTGTTAAAACATAATTTATTTTTGAATTCAGAATATTGAAATTATCTTTGGGTGAATTTTTGATATTTTTTTGAAAACTTTCAATTTTTGATGAATACTGAAAACATGGAATTGTTATTTAAAACTAACTTTTTATTTAAATATTTATTTATTTTATTTAAATTTATTTTATGTGAAAATAGATACATAATACCTATATAAGTTCAATTTAATTCATTGCAGTAAATTTATAATAATTTTAGATATATAAAAATTTATGGATCTTTTTACCGTCTTTTACCCACCTCCTAGGATCATTTGCAAATTTGCATAAATCATAATTTTACCACTTCTGTGAATTGAATTTATAAAATATGAGAGACACTATTGATATCAATAAGTAAAATTTGGTTCAATAAGATGAAAATAATTTCTATCAATAGTAAATTTTGATTTTTATTTATCGTGGTTAAAGTTAAATAGGGTAATTCAATGTAAAAAGAATATTATATTAATAAAAAATTACCTTAACACTTGTCCTAACTCTATTTGATGAGACATGGCCAACCATGGGCATCCTTGTATCGATTTGGGGACCTCATGGAGCCACTTAAGAAGGATAATGACACATTATTTTAATTAACTTAAAGTAATGGCAATAATGACATATCTTTTAGTAAATCAAATTTTACATGGGGTTATATAAGTCATATTTTAGACTATAAATATTAATTGGAAAGATAAAAATATTTCATACATAATATTATTTTATTTATATTTTTTAGACATTAAATAATTTAATTTATTTATTACACAATGATGACACAATAATTACCTAATTAATAAAATATTAAAATAATTGATATTATAAATGTCCAATTAAATTTAATTTCATAATTTTTATGAATTACACTAATTTTATAGGTTAATATTACATGTTAGGGTTTGTTAGATGAATTGTTTTCGAATTAATAATGCTTTTATGAATTAAAAAAACCAAAATACCAAAGAGTGTCAAAATTGACATAAAAGAGTTTTTTAAAACAAATATTATATTATTAATTGATATTCTATTCCTTAAAATTTAAGGATCAGACAAAAAAACTTATATAATGATATTTGTATCTTTAATGAACCACTTGGGGTTCTTTTGGAAGTATATAGTATGTTTATTAACCTAATAATATAAAAATACAAAGAGGCATGGTAAATGTCAAACTATTTAACTAAGAGTTAAATCTAAAAGATAAAGTTAATATAGTGACCCAAACTTGTATAAAACCTATTGGATGAGTGGTTTTTGACCCATCCCCACCTTAGCGTTTAAATAATTCCTTTTTTATCCATTAAAAGTCGAAAATGATTATATTATAAAATAATATTTCTAGCTTTTCCTAATGGTGCCCCTCACCCCTCTTATTAAAGGGCACTCCCCCTTCTCTTTAATTAACACATTAAAAGCCATTTTTCTTGGACATCCCCTCTGAAAAAACCCTCTAAACTGTCCTCCCTTCATCTTAGATTCCTTGATTTAGTCATAAATCCATCTTATGGATCCATTTTGATCAAAATAATAGGAAAAACCCGAAGAATAGGTAAATATTTCATCACCTCATTCAAGTTCCTTTCTTCTCCCACTTCCTATTTCTTTGTTGTTTCCATTATTAAATAATAAATGTAGTGTATTCTATATAATATGATGTTATTATAAATATTTTACAATCATATTAATTATTCTATCCATACTTTTAATGACATGTTACCATACGTGCGTACGTACCACTTACAGTTTTCACATCGTGGTGTAATTATTATTCAATACATTATTATTTGGATGGGTATAATAATTATATGTAATTGATGTAAATAATAAATATAACATTATAATTATTCTTTATTTATGAAATAACATCCAATTATTTATTATTTTGATATCAAAATAATGATATGTTTGCTCGTGCGTACATACAGATTACCTTCTCCATGAGGTGATGAGATTCATTTTCACGTTCACCATTCAATGATGATTATAAAATATATATCATTATTAGTATATAATATATGATATAATAATGCTACTGGAGATATATATATATATATGTGTACTTAAATATAACTTATTCACTTAGTTTCGTTCAATATGATATGAAAATGGAAACAACGTTTACGCGTACGTACGGACAACCGTCTCTATAAATAGTGTTCTCCATTACATATATATGTCTATAAAATATTTTTATATTCTAAATATATATGATATATAAATCATGTTTTATATTCTAGAAGTATTTAAATCTTAATCTATGTGATATAATCGAGAGTAACAAGTTAAAACTCGTACGATAATGAAAGTAATTATTACCCAAAATGTAAATTTAACATAGAAATTATTGTTAAATGGGTAGTATAAAGTCATAAATGAATCATGTATGATATCATAAATGTTAATATGGTCTGGTATAATTTAATAACATACTATGGTCTTCATACAGGTGGTTAAACGTACCCTTGACTAATGGAAAGTGCAAGGTAAGGGGTTTTCATCTCACTCTTTATTCCCGTGAGATTCATGATATATTGCCACTATTACCTTTTTTGAAGTGTATGCACAGACCATAATTGTAGAATTTGTGTAATAAAAATTAATTTATGTGTATTTACATATTCATTGTATGATTCTTCTTTCATGGGGTGTATGTTTTGTAAGTTACCAACTTAGTAAGGGTTAATTTCATAATCACTTTATTATCAGAGGTTGTTTTTACGTAAGTATCTACTGGGAAATATTTATTAACCATGTCCATTCTTGATGAAATATTTTTCAAATGGATTATTTTGAGATAATTTTTTACTAAAAAACTTTTTTTTAATATTTATTCTTCTAAATCATTCACAATAATGTCCATGTTTTCAAAATGGTTTTTAAGGATTTATTTATATGGACATGAATGTTTTGAAATGATAATTCATTTAAAAAAAGTTTCAATGTGGTATGGGAAACATTGATTCAAAAATCAATTTTAAATGATTAAATTTATTAATTGTAATAATTTTAAATGATTTCATGAAGAAGGGGTATTTCTCTCAAAGTATTTTGTTGATCATTTTCATCTATGTTAACATACTTTAATTGGTTTTAAACTAGTTTGAAGTTGATTTATTATGATACAAATATTCCATATTGTGTTGAATGTTTTGTGATATGTTTGAATGTGGATGTGTTATTTTTATACCATTCATGGTTTATGGATAAAGTATTGACATTATTTATGCTAGTTTTAATACAAATATATATGTTATATTTCTACCTTTTCTTATGATGAATGTATTGTACTAGTATGTTATGAGTTGGGGACCTATAAAAGTAATCCCTTCAGGTTGGGGTCTGGTTAAAGCAGACCATCTAGGTTCGAGTCCTGTTACAGAGTCGCTCTGGCATGGATTCCGATTATATAGGCTCTCCGAGTTGGAGTCCAGTTACAGAGGATCTTCTGGTTGGAGTCTAGTTACACAGGCTCTCCGAGATGGTGTCTGGTTAATGAGGCTCTCCAGGTTGGAGTCCGGTTACAGAGGATCTCCTGGATGGAGTTAAGTTACAGAGGCTCTTCAGGTTTGGGTCCATTTATAGTTTGCCCATAGGTCCTGGAATGAGGCCCTAACATAGAAATTAAGTCTAGTACTATGCATTCCCTCATTATGAAATTAGTTATTACATGTGATTATTCGACTAGTAGAATATCCATGTGCATGTTTATATCGTAATGTTGGATTTATTTTTTCCATATTGTGTTCAAGTTTATGTTAAAAAGGTTATTGTTTTTATTACACATCCTGGATTAAAATTTTATAGCTTCCGATAAATTATTTACCATTACAGAGCATCTGAGCTCACCCCTTTCTTATGTTTTATTTCCCCAGGATCCCAAGAAGTGTTTTATGTTATAGATGCATGGTTAAGATAATGGAACAATGGCATTCTCAAATGATTTTTTTGTTTAGTATGTCAGAAAGCGTAATGTAATGTTCATGTATGAAATCTATTTTCCAAGACTGCTAAACTGATAGGTCTTTTGGGACTTCATTCCTTGTAATCATGCCAATGTATTAAAATAATTCATAGAATCTAGGAATCTACGGCCATGGCATTACAGTTTGTATTAGAGGATGATTAGTAAAAACCTTGGAAACTATATTTAGATAAACTATGATTTGAGCACATATCCCTAAGAAGGACCTTGAGGATTAGTATATATGAACTTCCTAGAATTTTGGTATTGTAGTGATTTTGTGAGTTTTCCAAGAAATACATCCCTGTATGGATACAACAAGGTAGAGGCGGCTCTGGCACAAATGTACATAGGGATAAAACCTGAAAACACCACTTTGAGGTAGACTTGAACGGGAACTGGTTCATGAAAATGGGCCTTGCTGCACTCTTGGTTACGACACTCCTGGGGTTTATTCTTAGGATAATTCTCATATTCTTTACAAATCATTATGAAGGATTTACGAGTATATACCTCCTCAAAGAAAATATTTTTATGATTATGGATTATATCCATAAACTATTAAATTTATGTTAGTAATTTTAATAGTTTAGAATTATTCGTTGCAATTCATATACTCACCTAGTGTATGTCATTGTATAGAAATGGCACGAAGTAGAAGGAATGTGAACTCCAGCAATTCGTATGACCCAAATTGTAAGAAGGATCATATATTTCATGGTATTAAGCCAACATTTAGAAGGGAAATTCTCTACCATGTATTCTTAGCATATGAATAAATATTATCATGTGTTAATAAGATAAGTAAAGAATTCTCTAAATCTTATGGCTTTGAAGGGAAGAAAGAGAAGAAAAGGATGGAATAGAGAAAGATGGATATAGGGAAGAGGGAAAAGAAAGATTTTCCAATATGTGATAACTATGGAAAGAATCACCTTGGTTAATGCTTGGAGGGAATGAGAGTTTGTTCTAAGTGTGGAGAAAATGGACACCAAGTATGAGATTGAAAAGCTAAGAAAAAGGTTTCAAATGTAAAATGATTCATCTGCAAATCATCAAGACACTAAACAAATCAATGTCCCAGTCATTAGAGTATACTACAAAAGATGTTATTGGATAATAATCATGTTATGATACTACCTCAGATGAAGTGTAATGACTAGAGTTCTTATATTTTTATTATGGAATTATTTCATTTGAGTATTGTATCAGACATATACTGGTAATATGAATTATGGTGAAAAATAAGGATTGTACTGTAGTACTATTTTATTGAGCATTTGAGATTATGTGGTTCTAAGAAAACTGACATAATAGTAAGATACACCTTTTGGAAAAATACATGGTTGAAAGAAATTTAATCCTTAATATGGTCTTGATAATGAGTTAGTGATTTTTGAATAAGATATATTCGATTTGGATAAATTATATTGGATATTCTTGACATCTTTGAAACTTATTAATAGTTTTTTTATTTCATCATTTTTGGAATATTCAATATTTTTGATATAAGGAATATATCCAGTATTATATAAATGATAATGGGGCATGAAGGAAATCAATAAGGTTTTATGGTAATTCAGAGTGTTACCATGTTTTAAAATAATACATGATGAAGGTGTCCACATGTTATTACGTGACAAAAAGGATCTTAATTGTGTTTACCTTCCTTAAAAATTTTGGACATTGAGTTTGGATGGAAGTATTTTAGATAAGTCTAATGGTTGTAATGAATTATGTTTGATATTGGATACTATTGTTAAGGTTATTCTTGGATTTTTATAAAAGGACAACACACAGACCGTGTGACAACCCGTTGCATCGGACAAAGCTGAAGGAATCGAACCCACAACCAAAGTGTGATTTGGATTTATCGCCGACCACTGGACTATGTGAAGTCCCTGGATTGTATAATGTAGATTCTTTTTTTAAGGTCCTGATAGGTGAATTATAAATTCATTTTTTGGAACCCTATTTGAATAGGATAAATAGAATATTTAATAAATTTCTATTATCATTTAGATTGAAAGATTAGTTTGTGGTAGAAATTAGTTAATGAATGGAAATCTACTTGTCAAGTATATATATATTTTTTCTTCTCTTATTCTATGAAAAAAATTAATTCTTAAACTTTAGGTAATTGAAATTAAAACTAAAAATGTGTTATCCTAATACCATATGTTTGGTTGAACCGATGATATTTTAAATCATCACATATTGATGGCTTTTAGGCCCTCAACTCTATAATTGTTTGTGACTGATTACCTAAATCACTGCCTATAAATATTTACGTTTTTCCTCTAATTATTTGTCTTTAATTTCCACCAATGTTCTCCTAATAGAAATCATAATTTCGTGGTGACTTTTTCATTCCCATTTTCCTCTTATTATTACTAAATTTTATTAACCCAATTTCCGGTGTGGGTTTTCCCACAAATGTATTTTCTATTTTCAAAATTTTATTTTTGAATAACAATTTCAAATTGCGTGGACACAATTTATTTAAGGATGGAAGAATTTAACACCCCTAGATTTCATAGTACATTATTTCTACAAAGTAATTCAATAACATTCACTACATGAAACACTGAGTTGAAGTGCACCACGACTTACCAAACTAGCCGTTCAAAAGCATTTATGAATAGTATTAACTGAATTTTTAACTTTATATAATCCTTATAATTTTATAATCCATATTATGAGTTTCTTGGACATTATTTAAGAACAAATTAATTTTTTCAGATAAAAGAATTATTTATCGAAAAATGAAATTTTACCACATTTGAATGGTGAACCTTTTTTAAATCCAATATTTGAAACTTTTATATATTAAATTTGATAAAATAAACTTCTTCTTTATAATAAGGACATAAGAATTTAGTTTCAATAAATTTTTAGTGTTTTTCTGATAACTTTCATATTTGGTTTAATAGTGAAAATTAATATATATTAATTGAAAACAACTTATTTAATCAAAATAAATTATAGTGTTGAATTATAAATTTTAATTTTTTGGAAGTATAATTAGATTATATTTTTACCATTTAATCTAATGATGTTAATTGTAAGTAATTTCACTTTGAAATTGGATAAAAACAAGTGTCAGCATTTTGATGGTTATTATTTCTTAAAAATATGTTTTTTGGGCTTGAAAATGGGAATTAATTTTTAATTAATTAATGAAACTTCTATGTTTTGAAATTGTTAAAATAGAATTCATTTTTGAATTTGGAAAATCAAAATAATCTTAGGGTGATGTTTTAGTATTTTTCTGAAAACATTCATTTTTTGATGAATAGTGAAAAACACTAAGTTATTGTTTAAAACTGAATTTTTATTTAAATAATTATTTATTTTGTTTAAATTTATTTTAGGTAAAAATAGATACCTAATAACTATATATTTTCAATTTAATTCATTGGAGTTAGTTTATAACAATTTTAGATATATAAAAAGTATATCGAACTTTTTACCACCTTTTACACACCTCCTAAGAGCATTTGAAAATTTGCATAAAACTTAATTTTTCTAGCTCTGTAAATTGAATTTCAAAAATCCAAGAGACTCGGTTGATATCAATAAGTAATATTTGGTTCAATAATATGAAAATAATTTTTTGGAAATAGTAACTTTTGACTTTTATTTACCGCAGTTAAAGGTAAATAGGTCAATTCAAGGAAAAAAGAATATTATTATAATACAAAATTACCTTCAAAATTTCTCTAACCTTATTTTATGATCCATAGCTGACCATGGGCCTCCTTGGGTCGATTTGGGGACCTCATGGATCCACTTATGAATGATAATGACATATTTTTTTAATTAACTTAAAGTAAATGAAAAAACAACATATCTTTTATTAAATCAATTTTTACATGGGGTTATATAAGTCATATTTTCAACTATAAATATTCATTGGAAAGATAAAAATGTTTCCTAAATAATGGTATTTTATTTATATTTTTTAGACCTTAAATATTTTAATTTATTTATGACACAATGATGATGCAGTAATTACCAAATTAGTACATTATTAAAATAATTGACATTATAAATATCCAATTAAATGTAATTTGAGACTTTTAATGAATTAAATTAATTTTATAGGTTAATATGACATGTTATATATGGTAAAATTAACTTTTTTCTAAGTAATAATGAAGTTATAAATTTAACAAAAACAAAATACCAAACAGTGTCAAAATTGACATAAAAGAGTTTTTTTAAAATAATTATTAAATTATTAATGGATATCGTATTCCAAAAAATATAAGGTTCAGCCAGAAGACTTATATAATAATATTGGTATCATTAATGAACCACTTGGGGTTCTCTTGGATATATATAGTATGTTTATTAACCGTATAATATAAAAATACAAAGAGATATGGTAAATGTCAAACTATTTAACAAAGAGTTATATATAAAAGATAAAGTTAATATAGTGTCCCAAACATGTCTAAAACCTATTGGTTGAGTGGTTTTCAACCCATACCCAACTTATACTTTAAATTATTTATTTTGGATCCAATATAATCTGAAAATTATTTTATTATAAAATAATATTTCTAGCTTTTCCTAAGGTGCCCCTAACCCCTCTTATAAAAGGGCACTCCCCCTTCTCTCTAATTCACACCTTCAAATCCACTTTTCTTGTCCAAAACCTGAACAAATACCCTCTAAAATATCCTTCCCTAATACTATAGGCATTACTTTACTCATAAAACCAACCTATGGAGCCCTTTTGATCAAATCAAACGGAAGAACCCAAAGAAGAGGTAAATATTTCATCACCTCTTTCAAGTTCCTTTATTCTTACACTTCTATTTCTTTGTTGTTTCCATTATAAATTATTAAATCCAGTATATTATATATAATTTGAAGTTATTATAAATATGGTACAACAATATTCAATATTCTATCCATCCTTTGAATGACATGTCACCATACGTGTGTACGTATGGCTTACCGTCTCCACGTTATAGTGTAATTGTTATTCAAAACATTATTATTTGGATGGATATAATAATAATGTGTATTTGATTTAAATAATAAATATAACATTATAATGATTCATTATATATGATATACCATCCAATTTTATATTATTTTAATATCAAAAGAATGATATTTTTTCTCGTGCATACGTACAGATTACCGTCTCCACGATGTGATGAGATTCATTTTCACGTTCACCATTCAACGATGGTTATAAAATATATATCATTAATAAGTAAGAAATATATGATATACTAATGTTACTTCATATATATATATATATGTACTTAAATATATCTTATTCACTTAGTTCCGTTCAATACGATATGAAAACGGAAACAGTGTGTATGTGTACGTACGGACTACCATCTCCATAAATGGTGTTTTCCATTTTATATATATTTATATTATACATATTTATATTCTAAATATATATGATATATAAATAAATGTTTTATATTCTCGAAATATTTGAATCTTGATCTAAGTGATACATTCGAGAGTAACAAGTTAAAACTCGTACGATAAAGAAAGTGATTATTACCCAAAAAGTTATTTTAACATGGAAATTATTATTTAATGGGTAGTATAAAGTCATAAATGAAGCATGTATGATATCATAAATGTTAATATGGTTCTGGTATAATTTAATAACTTACTACAGTCTTCATAAAGGTGGTTAAACGTACCCTTGACTAAAGAAAACTACAAGGTAAGGGGTTTTTATCCCACTCCTTATTCCCATGAGATTCATGCTATATTGTCACTATTAGCTTTTGTGTGGTGTATGTACTACCCATAATTGTATTCATTGTGTAATAAACATTAATTTATGTTTATTTACATATTAATTGTATGATACTTATTTCATGGGGCGTATGTTTCATAAGTTACCTAATTAGTAAAGGTTAATTTCAAAATCTCTTTATTATTCGAGGTCATTTTTACGTAAGTATCTACTAGGAAATATTTATTATCCATGTCCATGTTTCATGAAAGAGTAGTCAAATGGATTATTTTAAGAGACTTTTTTTTACTAAAACACCATTTTAAAATTTTTTAAATATTTATTCTTCTTAATCATTCTCATTAATTTCCATGTTTTCAAAATGGTTTTTAAGGATTTATTTATATGGAAATGAATGTTTTGAAATGATAATTATTTTAAAAAAATGTTTCAAAGTGGTGTGGTACACTTTGATTTAAAAATCCATTTTAAATTACTACCTTTATAAATTTTAGTAATTTTAAATGATTTAATGAAAAAGGGGTATTTCTCTCAAAGCATTTTACTGATCATTTCCATCTATGTCAACATCCTTTAATGGATTTTAAACTTGTTTGAAGTTGATTTATTATGATAAAAATATTCCATATTGTATTGAATGTATTGTGATTTGTTTGAATGTGGATGTGTTATTTTTATACCATTCATGGTTTATGGATAAAGTTTTGACATTCTGTATGCTAGTTTTAATACAAATTTTTATGTTATATTTCAACATTTTCATATGATGAATGTATTGGACTAGTAACTTCAGGGTTGTGGACTAGTAAAAGTAAGCCCTCGGGGTTGGGGTCCGGTTACAACAGACCCTCCGGGTTGGAGTCCGGTTACAGAGGCTCTCCAGGGTGGAGTCAAGTTAGAGAGGCTCTCCATGTTTGATTTTGGTTAAAGAGGTTCTCCGGGTTAGAGTATGGTTATAGAGGCTCTCCAGGATGGAGTCCAGTTACAGAGGCTCTCCGGGTTGGAGTCCGGTTACAGAGGATCTCCTGGATGGAGTTCGGTTACAGAGGCTCTTCAGGTTTGGGTCCATTTATAGTTAGCCCAAAGGTCCTGGAATGAGGCCCTGACACAGAAATTAAGTCTAGTACTATACATTCCCTCATTATGAAATTAGTTATTACATGTGATTATTCGAATATAATAATATCCATGTGCATGTTTATATGGTAATGGTTTATTCATTTTTTCTATATTGTGTTCATGTTTATGATTAAAATGTTATTATTTTTATTACATAAAGCTTCCGCTAAGTTACTTACCCTTACTGAGCATCTGAGCTCACTCCATTATTATGTTTTATTTTCCCAAGATCCCAAGAAGTGTTTTATTTTTGAGATTCATGGTTAAGATATGGGAACAATGGCATTCTCCAAGGATTTTTTTGTAGTATGTTAGAATGTGTAATGTAATGTTCATGTATGCAATCTATTTTCCAAGACTGGTAAACTGATCGGTTTTTTGAGTCTTTATTCCTTGTAATCATGCCAATGTATTAAAATAATGCACCGAATCTTGGAATCTAGGGTTGGGGTGTTACATAGTTATCTTTGGTACTATTTGATATGTAAACATTGGATTCACTGTAAATATTACCAGATCATTGTGAAGAACTCATTGACGATTTTCTAAGTCTGTAAGAGTTTAAAGCTGAGGTAGAAGCCATTGAAGTCTAAAAAATAGAGAACAATAATTTTTAATTCCATGTAGTTAACTCTTTCATGGATTAGGATGAAGATTCCTTTATTCAATGACACACTAAACCCTTATATTATTTTTGAAGGATAAATGGGGTCAATATCTGAAAATTCCTCATTGAAAATGGATCTAGAGTTAATCTCATCCCAATGTAGAAAATTTTTCGGTTGGGATGCAATGAGGATGATCTCACACCTTTCTCCATGACTTTGTTGGGTTATGAAAAGAGTGAGTAGAAGACGTTAACCCAAATCAACTCAAATCCTCGTTTGGAGACCTCATAGATGATACAGAATTTCTAGTGGTCCAAAATAATACGGCCTTTAATGCCCTGATATGGATTCCCTAGCTACATCAACATGTAGAAATCTTCTCCTCTTACCATCAATGCCTCAAATATAGCATTAATAGATAGATTGGTACACTTTATGAAGATAAGGACCCATTTGACCTCTAATAATCACACTATATTGATGTTGGGTTATATGATCCAAAAGTGGAAGTGAATTCTGGTCAATGGTGCTAATTGTATTTCTGTAGAAAATGGTTTAGACATAGTTCCATCTGATCCCCTCAAGCCACTCAAGTAATATTATGTACATCCCATCAATCAGATTTAGTGAAAATGTCCTTCGTCGAATGTGTATTCATTAGTCCCTATGATTTTGGTCATGAACTCCAACCCTTATGATGTTTAAAATCTTGCTTTCTCTCAATATTATGGTTGGGGTTCGGATAAAAATTCCCCCGAACCATCATCAATGCTCCATAAAATCCCTATCTCACCCATTTAGTAAAGAGGAAGTGTCTCATTATTCAAGGAAGGTGAGGAAACTATTTTACCCATCTATTCATCCCCTCGGAAGAATTCCCTGATGATGGATGAGGTAGAAAAGAATGTTTTATCTCTTAGGCCCCAAAATTACAACTCTTCCCTTGACTATGTATAATTCATCTCAAGAATAGTTTCCCCATAAGCATTCAAAGAGGAAGATTACGAGGACATTGAAGAGGAAGAATAATACCTAAGGAATTCCCCTCCAGCATTTAGGGAATACATCCTTACCACCATTGATGAACTCAAGGAAATCAACATGGGTACAGAAGAAGACCCATAACCTAGTCTAATTAGTGTGTCCATTTCATCTGAAGAGAAAGAGTTATACAAAACTTTATTTAAGCATAATTGAGATGTTTTCGCATGTAATTATTCAATAATTCCATGTCTCAATCAAAATGTGGCCACTCACCACCTAAGCTTGCTAAAAGGCCACCATGTCTACCATCAAGATTATATAAGGACACACCTAACCCTTGCTTCCAGAATAATGGTTGAAGTCAACAAGCTCATTAGATCCATCTTAATTTACGATTTCTAATACCCCATATGGCTAGAAAATATTTTCCCCATCCAAAATAAGAATGGGATGATCAGATTCTATACTGAATTCAGGGATCTCAATAGGCAATGCATGAAATATGATTTCCCAATCTTGATCACAGAATTACTAATAGATGAAACTACTAGATCTTTGGCTGTCACTTTCAAGTATGATTGTTTAGGTTGTAATGAAATCTTAATGGACAAGGAAGATCATGAATCCACCACCTTTATGGCTCCATATTGTGTGTTTCTTCATAATGTGATTCCTTTCAGTTTAAACAATGTCCATGCCACATATCAATGCACCATACGTCACATTTTCAAACCCTTCTAGGGGTTGTCCATCGAATGCTATGTGGATGATTTTGTGGTTAATTCATGAAATTAATCTGATCATCTATAAGATCTTGGAACAATTTCCAATAAATATGACAACACCATATAAAAATGAATCCCCTACAGTGTTCTTTCAGTGTTACATCTTGAAAATTTCTCAGCTTCATCAAATTCCACTACGACATCAAAGTCGACCCTGAGAAGACAAATTCAATCCTTGGAATGTCACCACCTCACAACCACACTAAGTTGAGATGAATCCAAGGACATCTGGCCTTCATTCATTTCTTCATAAAACACTTCACAAGAAAATTCGTTCCCTTGAATGGGATGATGAATAATGGTGTATAATATCATTAGATTGATTATTTTTAGTATAAATTCAACAATCTCAAGAGATATCTTTTAATCCCACAATTTCTAATGTTGCTTGTTTATGGAAGACCAGACATTCTGTATTTGATCACCTTGGAGTGACCCCTAGGAACATTCCTCACACAGAATAATGATTCCAGTAGAAAGAATAGTCTCTATTACCACTCTCAAACCATGATCGATTCTAATACACATTAATCAAATATTGAGAAGATATACCTTGGATTAATATTTATGGTCTGTAAGATGAGGCAATTCATGTAGCACCAGGAGGTTTGTTTGGTCCCACGTAGAAACCCACTCAAATATATTCTCAATCACCCAGTGCTAACTAGATTCCTTTCATGGTCGGTGGTCATTCTACAGCAATTCAACATAAAATTTGGGCCTCTTAAATCCATCAAAAGCCATGAATTGGTAGTTTTGTGGTAGATAATCCCTCAACAGTGGTGGCCCTACTAGATGTTGAGCTACCTAATGAGAAACTGTTCTTTATTCAAGAGACCTCCCATATTTGGTAAATTCACTTCGCCATTGCCTCCATAATCCTAATAAGAAAAATAATGGAAGACCCCAGAATCAAAAAATTGGGACTTGGGGTCATACTCATATTCTCAAAAATGGGTGTGTATTCCTATTCATTTCTACTATTAATAGGGTGCAAAAATAATGGATCAGAATACCAGGTCATTATCGTAAGCTCTTAGATATCACCCCAAGTGCATGATGAACCACTGAAGATAAAAGGTGAATCAAAATAGCTCATTACGCATGTCAATAGTGACTATGCTACCAAAAAAATAAGAACTAATCCATTTTATGAACCATGTTCGCAAACTGGTGGATGAGTTCCCGTCAAATCCAATGTTGACTTATGCCCCCTGGTAACAAAATTTACAAGCTAATGTATTATAAAATGCAACCATCAATCTGGACAACATATATTAGAATGATATGGTTATTAGTGTTTCCAATAGTAAGATGTTCTTTCCATTAATTCTGGCCAACATGGAAGAAATCAATGAAATTAGTCCCACCATAGATTTGTATGGTCCATTCATAGGTTGGATGACTCCCATTCCATATTACCTTCAACGGGGAGAACTCCCACCAGATAGTGCTGGAAAAGATTATATCCAGAGATGGGAATCCAAATTACTCCTATATGATGGCACAACCCATCCTATGGATAAATATAATAGAGGTTTAGAAGGAGTCCTTATTAGGCACATTCATAGAAAAGAGACTGCTGCTACCATGAAAGAAGTGGATATCAGAGTTTTTTGGAGCGCATCAACCAGTGTCCATGATCTAAAAACAAATTCAAAGTATCAAGATTTATTGGCCCACTATTATACATTATTTCACCACATTCACCAAGATGTTCTATTCCTTCTATGTTAATTGAAATTTCATCCACCATCACCCAGAGTTACTTCACATAGCCAAGTACTCCTGGCCATTTTCCATATGGGGAACAGATGTCGTGGGGCTATACCCTCCTACCACAACCAAACAATTCAAATATATTCTCACATAAAATATATTATTTTCCCAACAAGAAAAAGATATAGCCTATAATGAGGTTGGAAAAAGAATAATTGTCATCTATGTGAAAGCCAACATCATCAACAGATTTGGTGTCCCTCATATAATACTAATGGACAATGCCACCATTTTCTACTCTGTGGAATTGGACAATCTATATCAGTAGTATCGCATCAAATCCAATTGTTCGTCCCAAAACCATGTAGTGACCAACATGAAGATAGAATCCTTTAAAAAGACCTTATACAACATTCTATAGAATATGTCTGAAAAATACCAGAAATCAGGACTCGACAAGATCCACCATGCTCTTTGGGATTACTGAACCATGACTCGAACAAACACTCATGAAACCCCATACTCATTAGTATATGTGGCAGAGCAGGCTCTAACCATTGAAGTTTAATTAAAATATCTAAACATCTCTGTCTATGATCAACTATCTATAGATGAGAAATATCAGAAATTATTTAACCATTTGAATTAAATAGACAAGAAAAGACTGCATACCTTGCACCATTTGGAAGTTTATAAGAATCGGGTTACATTATCCCTTAAAAAATGGTTCACCTTCAATATTTATTTAATGTATAGATGGTGTTGGTCCTCAGAAATATGATGTTACTTAGAAATAATCCTCTTAAATTGGTGCCAATATGGGAAGCACTATATGTCATACAAATGTTCTACTTCAGTGGAGCATATTCCTTGATTTCAATGGATGGATAGCTTACTATAGCTGCTACCAATGTCATGTTACTCAATAAATAATTTTTGTAATTACTCAACCTACATCCATGATACATGATTTCAAACTGTACAAAAATCTACTTAGATGCATGATGTTAAACTGCATAGCACCACATTCAGCATAGATTCATGTCGTTAAACTACCAATCACCACCACCGTCCTAGTTACACAATGTTAAACTGTATATCACCAACTTCATCTTAGCTACATGATGTTAAACTGAATAAAACCACCTTCATCTTAGATGGATGATGTTAAACTGCATAGAACCAACTTCATCTTAGCCGCACAATATAAAAATGAATAGAACCACCTACAACCATGCAACATGACATTAAACTCTATGGAAATCATATTAGTTTCACGATGTTAAAATTCATAATGCCTACATCATCCTAACCACAAATCATTAAACTGTGTGAAAAAATTATTCTATCCTTGTGAAATTAAATTGTATGGATATCATTTTGTTCTGGATAAATATTCAACATGCTTGAGCTAAGTTTGATCAAGGGAATGATTAAAATTCCCCCCTATCTATGGATTGGTCCGGACGACAGAGGGACTATTTATTAGAACTATGTGTGTCATGATTCCCATATGTTAAGTGGATATATAGTGAATTGAATATCCTAGATTCCATTCCATCCAACATTAACATAAAAAAATGATGACCTCCTTCCCTGTTCATGGGTCAGACCGGTATAGGGAACTTGTTTTCTTGAACTATGTGTTGCTTGATTCCTACCTTATTAGGATAATTAGGGATGCCTTGATTCTACATCCTTGTCTAGACACTATGAAAAAACAGGTTCCCCTCCTTGTGTATGACCCAACCATATGAAGGGAAGGATTTTACCGAACTATGTACAGATTGATTCTCATTTATAAATGGGATACATATTGACACTTGAATCATACATCTTGGTCTAGCAACTAGGAAAAGTCAACAATGACCCTTTCACTTCATATAGGCCTAGCTTTCATAAGATAATACATGAAAAGTTCTAATAGTATGACATCAAATTGAAAGGTACCGCAAGAACTATGTATTGATTGATTCCTTACCCCATAAGATACATAGAGACACCTTGACACTAAATCTTGGTCCAGTCACCACATGATACAAATTTCTTATCTCTTTGTGAACAGGTTAGACCGTCACGTATAGTTTTCAAGAACTACATGTTTCTTGATTCCTGCCCTCGCATGATATGTAGGGATTCCTAGATTCTTCATCCTGATCTATCAACCATTGAAAAAATTAATAACTATACAGACATTGGTTCCAAACTAACTGGGATATGTAGGAAACCTCTATGAGGTTCAAGCTGGGCACTCCACCCACCTCATCCTTTCCATGTCGGTTCACTCTCTTTCATAACAAATGAAATTAAACTGTAGGGGATACCAAAACTATATGTGTCAGGATTCCTGTCTTTTCTGGATGCATAGTGATGTTGGGATCCCCTGTCATCATATATTCTCCATCAGAAATGGGAGGCCATTTTCCTATAGAAACCTTTGTTTAACTATTCACACAGTTCCCTGGAATCTCTGCATACATTTCCCAAAAATAATTCCTATCAGCCAAAGGAAAATTCATCCTCAGTAGAGGCTTTTAAAACTTTGGTATTCTTATTGGATCCTAAGTCTCGCATCATCCCTCCTAATTTGAGGTCTCCCAAAATCATGGTTTACACTTTCTCCCCCCGCTCAGGTCCGAGGCATACTAGGGATATCCGGGCCTGATTAGAAAAATATTTACACAAGATTATTTTGATACTTCATCCCTACAACATAAAGGTAATTTTTTTTTGTCAATGTCCTTTCTGCAAGACTAAAAACTACATGGACCCTCGAAATCTATCTATTTTACATCGAATCATCCACATCATCACTACACGATGTTAAACCCCCTAGGTCAACAATGCTCCCTTATTTTAACATTCCATATTTTGGTGGTGGAGTGAAATACTTACCTCCCATCATTTCTCACACTAAGCATAGCTCACGTGGGATTAGGAATTTGTTATGGGGATTCCCCACAGAACTGGGGATAATTTATCCACAATAATGGATCTTGATGGAATGGAATTAAAAGGTATATTAGTGTTTTCCCCTCTATGTTGAGAAACCCTAATGTCTTAAATGTATGAAATTAAACAAAATGTTACCCCAATTATAGCTAAAATTTTATATTCCATGTGCACAAGCTAAAACTATGTGGGGAACCTAATGTCGGGACACCTAGATCTTCAAAACCATGCCCCTCTCTAATAAGGGAATCAAAATGCATCACCCTACAATTGAGCTATATCATTGTAGGAGAGTTCCAAACTCTATTGATGATCATGACCTGAAATTTTCTAACATATCCATACATATTTTATCCATCTATCAAACTACATGATTTGAGTGATTTCGGATCTTCATAAATCTCCCCATCCATCAAATATGGTAGGCTAGTGTCTTATAGACACCTTTGTTTGACAATGCATAGAATGCCCTGGTGACTCTTCATATCCTATCCAAAAACGAGCCTATCAACAAAATTCAAATGTTTCCCCTATATAGGATTTTCCTATTTTCGTATTCTCAGTGGCTTCCAAGCCCCGTATCATCTATCCTGATCCAAGATCCCTTGAAACTATAAATTAAACTTCACTCCCTATCCAAGACTCGAACTATTTTGAACGCCCTGGACCGACCATCCTCTGGTTAATCACAGATTCTACATCAGTTTCCTAATCGTATGACATTAAAACTACATGATTATCAATAATAAATGTTCACTCTAAGGCCTCAACACACCAAACGATGTCCTCCTACATGTTCACATAGATGAAATAAATCCTCATTGTAACATTCAACATGGATCATGATTCATTTGTAACCCCGTGTGCGAACAAAATATAGGTTCCCCATTCATATGTGCTAACCAGATCCACATATGAATAAAACTTAAAATAACTACATCATGCTTGATTCCTATCATCCTAGGATATGTAGGGAAATCTAAACCTCGTATTTCTTATCCATCCATAAAAAATAAGTGTCTCATCCGTGCCTATGCAAGGGTCAGACCTGCGTAAGGAAACCACTCACATCAATTGGATAAAAATGACTCCTCTTATTCTGGGTATTCCTAGTAAAGTTCAACCTGAAATTCCAACTTTTCAAGTTCAGGAACACATCTTCCCACACCATACTCTGTGTCTAAAAAGGTATGAATCCCCATAATCCCCCATGGCCATCAGAAATGGAAGGACAATGTCTCACAGACACCTTTTTTTGACTATGTGCACAATGCCCTGGTGGATCGACATATGTTTTCAACAAATGATCATGTCAACCAAAGGTAAATTAGCCCTCAAGATTGGATTTCCTACATCTTTGTTCCTCTATGATATTTACATCTCACATCACTCCCCTATTTCGGAAACCCCTGGGGTTACAATAAAAATTATTGTTACCCTATCCTTTTACACATATCATTACATTATTTTAAGCATAGTAAAACATCATATTAAAAGCCACGGATTGTAATGTCTAGTGTCCTAGAAGACTAAGCATATAAAATTGAAAACATGAGACTAAATAGAATATTTATTTATTTAATATTCATAAAGGGATCCTAAATTCTATTTTTCTCATACATATTCAAGGACAACCTTGAGATAACATGAAAATGGGATGACACTAAACATTACCCAAAGTATTGTGGAACTATCTAGGATTCCCCTCATAACATGTTCATGAATAATATTTCCACATATAGAATCTTACCTAATCAATCGTAGATAAGCATTAGGTTTACATGTGGAAATAATTGGGTACCATAATCATGTCATAAAGGCTAAAAAATGGGTGTAAAATAAGAGTGTCCATGAAGGAAGATAATTATATCATGAATGAACATTTATAATGTAGAATAGGCATATATCATGATAAATGATTCCAATTTGAAGTGATATCATACAAAAATATCAGCTAAGAAATGTTAGAATTAAAACATTTAAGTGATATTTAAGGCAAATATAAAAGATCACCTAAAACAAAAATGGGAATAATATTTTATATAAAACCATAAGTGAACTAAGAAGTAATAATAATAAAAATATTTTTTTTATTAACTTAATTTTTTCTTAAAATACCTTATAGAGTGCACTCGAAATTGGGTATGAATTCTGGAAGATCGATTAAATGGGTTTGCTTATCTGGAAGTATTTAGGAGGGAACAAATTCTAAACATGTATATACCTAAAAGGGGAAGGTGAATGTAAATTGATACATGATTTTAGATATTTTAAAAATCATTTAAATTATTTACTTAAAAATCATAGATAAATTAATCTGGGTAAAATGAATTATTGAGCAACCCAAAGGAATAACAATGGATTAGGTATAATCTCTTACCATAAGTCTGATGGTGTTCTTCACTTGATATTAATTTACCGGATAACTAAATTAAATTCATTAATTAATATTTATAGAACCTATTCTTAATTTATTTTATTTATTATAACCTTAATAATTTCACTCGTGTCATTTTTAATTGGTTAAGAGGTTTAATTTCATTGTTTGGGAGTGTTTGTTTCATTGGTTTTCATGATTGGTTTACTTATATACATGTAATGATAAACATGTAAGATAGTATTAGTTGTCCATAATTGAATTTGTGAGTTTTTAGTGAATATTACAAAGTTTACATGGTTATAAAATTCATTTGGTTATTTGGATTAAACATCAATAATTATATAAAACTTCAATGATAACTGTTGTGGTTAATTGGATTGTTTTTGTCACACCGAATAGATTTTGCTTTATAAATTAATATAATGTGTACTACATATTACACAACCTTAAATTATATATAATTAATATATGGTATTCTGGTTCAACCATAAAAATGGTTTCATTACTAAAATTGAATAAGGTAATAAAAATTGAAAATCTTTTATCATTGAATGTGATAAATTAACACATCTCAGATAATGTTTTCATTTCCAGTATAAAATGAGGAGAAATGAGAGATAATTATGAATTATTACACTATAATAAAAAAATTATATTACACTTATTTTATTTTATTTATCATAAAATATGGATGAAATGAGGTGAGGTGTGAAAAGGAAAGAATAGGACATGAAAGAAAATGAAAGAAAATAAAATAAATGAAAAGAGGAACTTACCACTTGAATATATCTTCCTTGAGAACCTATTTAAGGTAAGTTATCTGATATTTTCAATATATAAATGGCCTATATAATGGGATAGGGATTTAGGGATAAATTTTATCAGAATTTGGACTTGGAATAAGGCTTCAGATGTTTGAGGGGAGGTGGTTAAGAGGGGTGGTATTTATAATGGTGGAGAGGAGGGGTTACCCAATATTTTAATCAGTAGTTTAATTTTTTTTTTCAAAATTATGATTACATATGAATATTGTGACAAAAAAAGAAAATAGATCAGGTGAGTTCTAAAAAATTTCCATTTAAATCATCCATGACCAAAGAATGGTGCAGGAATTCATTTATTTATCATTTATTTTAAATTATCATATTTTAGTATTCACCAAAAATTCATGTATTTTTGAAGTAAACTAAAAATTCAACCCAATAATTTTACAATGTATAGAATTCAATAATGGACTCCATTTTAGGAAAATAATTTTCTGAATCTGAGAAAATTAATTTTTATTAAAATCATAATTTACATTAAAAATACAAATTTTAAAAATAAAACTATTTTTTCTAAAACATTTAAAAAATAATTAAGGTATCTTAAAATTATGTTATAATCATGAGTAATTAAAATAATTATTTATGAATACATTTTAATTAAATAATATTATTTATTTATTAAATTGATCAAAAAACTATAACTAAATATACCTGACTTACAGAAATACCGACTCTTGATTAATAGTTTTTAAAATATTTACATACATTTACATTGATATAATTATATCATATTGTCACATATAAGATATATATGGTTTATTTATAATTTCATTAGTCACATTAAAATTCAATTGGATGGTTTACTATTCATAAGGGTCACATTATTATTCCAAAGGTCAAGCTACTATTTCATTGGTATACATTGCTTAACTTCTATAGATACCTTTTGTTTCACTAATTACTCATTTATAAGGCTTGAATTGTGTTTTATATGTTATCTTATATGATTATACTCTAAGATAAAATTATAATAATGGAATTTCATTGATAAAACATTAGGCCCTTATTTTCTTACCCCATTATGAATTTTCTCCGTCAATTTTTTTTTAAATTCTACGACAAAAATAGTTGTGGGTACTTTTCCTTCATTGCATCCTCCAGTTCCCATTTTGACTCTTTGTACTTATATTTCCACCATTATAATTTGACCAAGTGAGTACTCTTGTTGCGTAGAAATTTATCTCAACAATCCAAGATCTTCATTGACTTATCCTCGTAAGAAATATCATCTCCAACTATACTACCAATGAAGGGAGTACATGTAAAGCGTCGTGTATTTACTTTCTTAAGAGGGATATTTGAAATACATCGGGTACTTAAGACATGGTAGGTGGAAGTGCTAGTAAATAGGCCATATCTCCATCATGATTAGGAATCTCAAAGGGGTCAATGTATTTTGCACTTAAATTTCCTTTCTTCCCAAACCTCATGAACATCTTCCATAGTGATATGGGGAGGAATACCATGTCTCAAAATTTGATCTCAAGGTCTAGCTGACGATTGTTTGTGTAAGTATTCTACCAACATTGTGCTTCCTTTACGTGTTTCTGAATGGTTTTCACCTTCCCTGCCATTTAATTGACTATATCATGCCCTACCAGCTTATGGTCACCGACGGTTTCCCAAAATTATATTGTTATACACCATTTCACATTAAGAGATTCATATGGTGCCATTCAGATGCTCGTGTGGAACTATTTTTGTAAATTAATTTGACCACTGGAAGTTTTTTTTCCAAACTGCCTTTGAATTACATTGAAACTTCTCTCAACATATATTTAAATTCTTATATTGTTCACTCAGATTTTCCATCAGTTTTAGGATGATAGTCTATATTGATGTTCAGTTCAGTTCATAGAGAATGGAAGAGAGTTTTCCAAAAACCAGGAGGGAAATCTCAGATCTCTATAAAAAACAATAGATAGTGGTACTCCGGGTAGACTTACCAATTATTTGATATATATCCGTACAAGTTGATCCATTGAGAAGTCTTCTCGAATTACAATAATGTGAGCTGTCTTTGTAAGATGATTCACATTGATCCATATAGCATTTTTTCCACTGGATATCCATGGTAGTCCAGTGGAAAATCCCATTGAGATGTTTTCACACTTCTATATTAGTATGGGTAGTGGTTTCATCATCCCCTTATAATTTTTCATTTCAGTCATCACTTTCTGACATAACAAGAACTTTGATATGTACTCAGTAATCTCTTTCTTCATATTGTCCCACTAATAATTCGCCTATAGATCATCATACATATTTATTCTCCCTGGGTTAATAGAGAAGTTTGAGATATTTTTGTCATTCTAAAGATCCTACTTTTTCTCCGGATTGGATAGAAAACATAATCGTGACTCAAACATTATGACAATATCTTTTTCAATACTAAACTCAGAGGATTTCCCCTTTTTGAAAGCATCGGCCCTTTTCTGAATTTCCACATCATTTATCTTAGGAACCATTATATGTCTATGAGGGATGGTTGAGAATTAGTTTTAGAAATTTTTGATGATGTTCCTCCCTTAATCATTCCCATTTCCGTTTTATGAAAATCTAATAAGATTTTATCCTTT
Source organism: Viscum album (assembly GCA_963277665.1). NCBI lineage: Eukaryota > Viridiplantae > Streptophyta > Magnoliopsida > Santalales > Viscaceae > Viscum > Viscum album. Next base: position 1,004,097,517 of record OY728135.1, read on the forward strand.
TCAAATCCCATCATTAATAAATATGCGAGATCATTTCTACTTAGAGAATCATCCAAATTTTTTTCTTTACTGAGACAGTAGTGGATTGAGCCATCATAATCCTTTATGAGATCTAACCATCTTCACTAGAACATATTAAGATTTTTCTATGTGAATATATATATGAGACTCTTTTGATCGGTATATATCTCATACTTCTCCCCATGGAGATAATGTCGCCATATTTTCAACACAAAGATCACAACCACTGACTCCATATCATATATGGTTTAGTTTTTCTCATAGATTTTCCAATTCCATGAGGCATAGGATATCAATTTATCATTTTACATCAGAACACAACCTAACCCCTTCTTTTAAGAAACACTTTAAACCACAATGAGTTCTCCACTTATCAGGAGTGTGAGTACAGGTGTATTGATTATCCTCTTTTGGAACTCCTTTAATATTTCCCCATATTCTTGAGTCTAGAAGAACTTCACTCCCTTCAATATAAACATGGTCAATGGGTTTGAAAATCATGATAATTTCTTCACAAATCGACAATAATACTCGGTAAGACAAAGAAAGCTGGGGATCTATGTTACATATATTGGCCTGGGCCACTCTTCCATTTTCTTTCTCTTGGAAGGGTCCACTGATAATACATTCCTAGTGATAACATTCTCCAATAATGATAATTACTCCATCCAAAACACGCATTTACTATACATTTCCTTAAGTTTCTCTCTTCACAATGTAATGATAACAATATTGAAATACTCTTCATGTTCCTCCTTATACATGGAGTAAAACAGAATACCGTCGATAAAGACTACCACAAATTTGTCAAGGTAGTCTAAAAAGACTCTATTCCTTAAATCCACAATTTTTTTTGAATAATTAGTGAGTATGAATGTAATCACTATGAACTCATATTGTCCATACCTTGTTCAAAAGGAAGCTTTAGGAATATATTTTCTCCTCATGATTAATTGGTGATATCCTGACTGAAGGTCCAACTTATAGAAATAAGTGTTCGCACGTAGCTGATCGAAGAAGTCATTTATCCGAGGTAAGGGATATGTGGTCATTATTGGGATTTTATTGCGCTTATGATAATCAATGTAGAGTCACATTGATGCATCATACTTCATAATAAATAGGACAGGTGCATCCCATGGTAAAGCACTTTGGAATATAAAAACCTTCTCCAGATTCTCTTGTAACTACTTCTCCATATCTTCAAGCTCAATGATGGTTATTCTATATGGTCTATTTCACAAAGGAAGGGATATAGTAATAAGATCAATTTAAAACTCAACCTCGTAGGAAGAGGGAAAAGAAATTAATTTGGGAATTCATCAGTGTAATCTCTCATGATAGGAATATCTTCGAGAAGCCTCATATCCTTTGTCTCAATCACATGAAAAAAATATTATTTCTCAAAAGGCAACATTATCCACACTTGAGATAATGATTATTAAGGGTAATCTTTTTCCTCCTTACACTTTTATAAGAATTGAGGATACTCTAGGATGTGAAGAGTGATATCCTATTCCCGACAGTTAATGTTGGATTTATATAAAGATAGTCAATCCATTTCAAAAATTACATAAAACTCCACCAATATAATTAGGAAAATATTTTCTAGAAGGTTCATTCAACAAACATTTACCGGGTAAGAGTAATAAGCCTTGGATTCAATAACTTCCCCATTTTTTGTTCTCACAGATAAATCAACCTCCAAATTTTGAGGTGGTGTTTGAATAGTTCTACTAAAAAGGCAAGATATGAAAGAATGTGTAGAACCATAATCAAATAGTATGTTCTCTATTATCAAATGAATAACTAGCATACCTACCACCATAGTGTTGTTTAGATCTACCTCAGTAGTAGGGATATTGTAACCCCTTCCTTGTTTCCTTAGAGGTTGTTGCTGATTTCCTCCAACAACCATTGGTTAGATAAATTTTTGACATATTTCACAGGTTACATGCAGTTGTAACACTACACTATAGGCTGATTTTTGATCTAAACCTTTTTTTATTCATCCACCTTAGTGGGATTATTTATATACCTTTAGCATATTACAGAAATATGTCCCATTTTTCAACATTTTAAGTAATAATTGGTTCCCTTTAGAAAGTTCCTAGGAAGCTTCTTCCCATATTTTTGACATGTGGGATGTTCGATCATCTTTCCATCATGAGATTTATTTGACAAGACACCCATATTAGAATCCATTTCTTCTTTTATCTCACAAGGCCCACTAGACCATTATGAGTCTCCAATATTCATTTCAACCTTGAATGAAAAACATAAAATCTCCTCATAATTTTCAACGTCTCAAATTGCCATAACTTTTTGTAGACTCAGCTTTAGTCCACTAATCAATTGATCCACATTTCTTTCGGTGTTCATGGAAAAGATGGAGTCATATCATGCAAGGATTGTGAAGTTTTATTCATACTCCCAGATGGAATCATATTCCTTATGATTAAGTTTGAGGAACTCTATTTCCATATTGATACGAAGGGTTCAAGAAATTATTTATTGAATTTTTTTTCATGAATTCCTCCCAATCCATGGAATCCATTTCCTAATGGGACTTCTTATGAATCATCATCATTCTTATTGTTGTAAAATTACCATGAGGGAAAAACAAAAGCAAAAAACACTGAGAAATATGGGGCCCTAAAGCGGGATACGGGGGCCTAAAGAATTGCATATCGAGGGCGTCACTACTGATCAGATTCTTTGCTTCGATTTGGAAGGAAAGCACATCCTCAGGGAGAAATACATGAAGAAATTATGAAGCCATGGTGACAATATGGTCAGCCACATTATTAATCACCCTAATAGTGTGATAGAGGATGGTTCCATTGTAGATGAGTCTCCTGTACTTTTTCATGATGTAGTGAAGGGACCAGGGTATACTTCCCTTGCCATGCATGGAGTGGTGCAGAATTAGAGAGTCTGTCTCCATCGCTGCAAGACCAATAATACGCCATTTTTAAAGTAGGAGGCCCATAAACATTTCCATATCCTTGGACCAAAGAGAGTGGCCACTACTAAGGTAAATCAAGGAAGCAAGGACCACACTTCCCACATGATCCTGAACAACACCACCACCTTTCATCTCATTCCTCGAGCAAGATCCAATGAAGTTGAACTTCAGACCAGATGGATGGGGTGAACATAGAACCCATTGTCCAGTATGTGTGGGTTGAACCACCGAAAAACTCCCTTGAAGGGAGCAGAATGATGGGGCCTCATGCCACTTTTTGATATCACGAACCATGTCCAACAGTAGAAATTTGGTCCTTGCCACCAAGAGGCTTCCTTTGGACCAGGAGACCTCATACATGGATTTGTTTTGATCCATCCAAATGCACCAGCAACTCAAAGCAAGGATGATGCCACGATCTTTCCTATCCATCCCAACATCCACCGCACCATTGAACTAGAAATCCAGAAAGAGAAGATCCCACAGATAGGTAACCGAGATACCAATGAATTCACCAAAGGCCTACCACATGAAGTGTGCCCAGTTGCTGTCGAAGAAGAGATGAGTCGAGCTCTCCTCCCTTGGGACGCTACGACACGGGTAGTGAGAAGCCATGCTAATCCCAGAGGGCCGCATCTTTTCATCCATTGGTATGCTCTATTCCTGAGGTGCCAGAGAATAAAATTGATTTTGGCGGAAACCTTTTTAATCCATAAGGATGATCCCCATGGGTCCTGATGGTTTTCATCGAATGTCACCCTCCTGTATTCCTTAGCAGAGAACACTCCTGAAGATGATGCAGTAAAGATACAAATATCTAGTTCCTCGATGATATTGATCATGTCGAAGCCCGAGCATTTATCAATATCCATACCAACGTTGATAAAAGCTGGGAATTTTTTCCATTGGTTGAAGGTGATGTGTGTAGTCGGGCACCACAGAAACTCAAGGACAGTACCCACCCAATTATGATGCCAAAAGGAAATGTTCCCCACCCTAAAAATCCACTTATATTGCAAATGGATAGCAGGTATGTGGGATCCAAAAGAATCACAGGGCGATTAATTCCTCACATTGGAACCAACCCACCCTCCCTCCCCACCATGAATTCGTGCTAACATGAACCTGCACCATAGAGAGCGGCCCCCAATAACACCCCACACTAGCTTTCCCTGCATGCTGAGCAACGCATCTGAGATACTCATGAAACCAATACCACCCTCATGAATCGGCCTCATGAGCCTCTTCCATGAAACCCAATGCTTCTTATCTTCCTCGTGTGCATCCCTAATAAAAGTTGATTGAATGGATTAGAGCTTGGTAATCACCCCCTTTGGGACCTTGGAGGCCGAAAGTGCCTGGAAAGGGATAGAGGAGAGTACGTTGTTGACCAGAGTGATCCTTCCCCCGATAAACATAAAATGGTTCTTCCAATTATGGATACGCCCTATGATTTTCCCCACTATGGAATCGAAGTGCTTGAGTTGTTCTCTACCCGGATACATCGGGGCACCCAAGTACTCCATGGGAAAAAAGACATGCCGCATGACAATGATCCTTCATAGGGAGGACACCCTACTGTCAATACACCACCGAGGGACATAAAAAGTACACATATTTTGGTTTACCACTTGGCCGCTCCAGTGGAAATACTCAGAAAGGACTTTATTGAACTCAAGGAAGTACCAAAAACTAGTGTTCATAAAGAAAATGGAGTCAACTGCAAACATTAGATGGGTAATAAAGTATGCCACATGATTGCACTGGTATAGCCCGATGGAGCCTTGTATGAAGGCCCTTTTGAGGAGATGACTGAATGCATCTAGAGAGAGAATAAACAGGCTTGAAGAGAGGGGATCCCCCTACCTCAGTCTGTGCATAGTCTTGAAACAACCAAATTGTCTACCCATGAAGTGAATTGCCAGCCACAGCGAGAAAAATCAATGGAAAAGTAAATCCACAGATCAAGTGGAGAATCCCATGCCTATTAAGACCTTGATGATAAAATCCCATTCCAACCGGTCATATGCTTTTTCCATATCATGTTTAACCAACATATTACCTCCATGTCTCTAAAGTTCATACCATCAATGAGTTATTAAGACAAAGCAATTTCCCCTTGAATGGACCGGTGCTTCACAAAACCATGCTTCTCGGGAGAGATCCACTGGGGCAGGTGGGGACTAAGACATTTGTTGAGGATGGTGGAAAGAATATTATACATGAATTTGCACATACTCACAGGTCGATTGGGTTTAAGGATAGAGGGATCCTTAATTTTGGGATAAAAACCATAGAGGTAGCACAAGAAACAACAGTGAGACAAACACATCGAAAAAATTCATGAATGGACCGCACCACATCATCCTTAACCATGCTCCAGGAAGACCGAAAGAAGGACCTTGGAAACCCATCAGGGCCTGGCACGATGTCCTAGTTTGGTGATTTCAGGGCCCCAAGGATTTCCTTCTCACGCGACAAGGCATCAAACCCAATGTAATCTTGACCAAACACCACATGCATAATAACCTCAGAGAAAGAAGCAAGACCACTTGGATAGCCCAACTCCATCCGAGGGTTGGGACCCGCAAGGAGGTTCTTAATGATGTATTTCACTATGCCACCAACAACTTCCGGGATGGACGAGAAGGAGCCATCCTCCAACCATATATTGGGCTGGGAAAACCTATGATTTTTCTTTAATGCATGCATGGAAATAAGAGGTATTATGATCACCCTCACATAACCAACTAATCCACGAAGCATCACGAGCCATATGTTCCTACCTAAGTAGAACTTCAGCCATATGATCCTTCTTAGCGAACAGCTCGCCAAACCTTTTTTCATCCCAATCCAGTTCCCAACTGGAATCAAGCCTAAAAATCTCCACTTTGATCCCATCCAAGTCTCATGACAATTAGAGAAGGTTGTCAACCCACACCCTAAGATCATCCTCGGTCTGCCTTAATTTGTTATTGAGACACTCCCATGCATGAACCTATTCCACGAAGATGAGACAATGTTCTGGAAATCCGGGTGCCCAATCTACAAGGGAGAAAATCCCACACAAAACCTTTTGTTTTGGTTCGGATATATCTGAAGAAGAAGCGGGGAGTGACCAGAGATATTGCAGCTTATATGAGACACCTTGGACTCTGAAAAAGTGGAGGGTCCATGAATATTTGTGGGAAAATGGTCCAGCCTGCACTAAGTAAGATGGGTGCCCCTCTGATTATTACACTAGGTGAAACACCTTTTAGAGAAGCACATATCCATCAATCCCTTACAAGAAATAAATTTAGTAAACTCCAAAATATCATGACGAGGGAAAGCTCCCCTGCCCTTCTTCTCTTTAGGATCTGCAATTTCATTAAGGTTTCCCACTACTAACTAGGGAGGGCTCCCACAATCAATAACCTCAAGCTCATCCCATAGCAGCTCACGAACACAGAAGTCAAACCTTCCATACACAATGGAAAAGAATAAGGGAAGCAATCCAGACTTAATCTTTATGTTGATGCACTGATCTGAAGACGGGAGGAGATTCACACTAACATCTGAGATTTACAAAATCCAGATAGATGGTCATTGGGAGTCCACTTGCAAGAAGCCAGACATCTTGATCCTATAATCAAATTCAGCTATTTTTTATCTGTCTTGTTTGGGTTCCAACGCATCAATAATAAAAATTTTCATATACCAAGCTTCATTGATAATGTAGTCAATTTTCACCTGGTCCCCCAAGCCACGGGCATTCCAAATAAGAATTTTTAACATTTGGAGAAGGAAAGCCTGGTTTTAGCCCCAGATAGGTTCATCATGTTACATGGAAGAGTATACTTACTAAGATGTTTTGTGTGGGATCTGGTTTTCACACCAAAGGAGGCCACAATAGGTGAGGAGAGGGCTACAGAGCCAGGTTGATCGGGGGAAGGGCAGCCAGTAGGAGTCTTCAGGGGCATAAGACCCGACATTGGCGGAGGGGGGTGCCAGACCGAGATGCCCCTCACCCAAGGGGATGTGACACCACAGGATCAGACAGAAGAGACATCATCTTCCTTGATCATGACATCATTCCCTATAACACGGGGAAGAGGGGGACCTGAGGAGGGGCCTAGAATAGCCCTACCTAAAGAAATTCATTAGAAGACAAGGTGGGACTGGAGGGAGACAATTGAGTCAGGAGCCTCCAAAGGCTTGAAAGGACCGATATCCAAGCAAGGAGAGTCACTAACAATGGGATATGGAACTAGAAACTCGGTAGGAGCATCCCTACCAACCGCACATGCAGCCTCGATACTCCCAGCTAGGGGCGCATCCAGAGAAGGAGAGGCCTTCGCCTAGTTTTCCACAGATGTGGAAGCACCTGTATTCATACAATGGTCCATGGGGGAGACCATAACATGTTTCCCAAACTCTACCTAGCATTTCCTCTTGCATGATGAGAGAGAGTGGCCTTGCATGTTGTAAAAGGAATAAAACCTCTGTAGCACTGGGTCGACAAGAACCTAGCACCAGTCAAATCCATCCTAAACCCGCAATTGAATCTTGTCCGAAAGAAGGATGGAAAGTTCCATGAACAGACAGATGCGGGCCATGAAGGATTCCTCCATATAGAGCATCTGGCTATCTACACAAAGGTATTTCCCAAGGGAGTCCCCAATAGCCCGGAGTAGAGTGTCGCTCTGGAAGGGAAGATGAAGGCCCGACAGGGAGATCCACACCGGAGCCCCCGGTGAATCCCTTACTTTGTGAACCTCCATATCCCACCTCATAATGGAGAACATCCACATACCCATAACCCAGGGGGATTTGTAACTTGCGTAGATGAAGTCCACCTCAGAACCAAAGATGATGTAGAAGGACTTTAAGTTTAGGGATGAGATCTGAGTCGGGACATCCGGATTTCAGGAGTTGACAAGGGTAGGAAACGAGGAGAGCAGAGGTCGATCTGTGCCAAACCCAGCTACTAGGGTCTTGAGGAGGTACTCAATGGATTCCGTGAAGGAAGATGAAGAGAAGACCCGGAAAGGACGAGATCCTTCTAACTGATAGACTGGTACTTCTTATTAACAATTCATTTCCACCACTAATTAGCTTCCCCATCAAAATGACAGACCGCAAGATTGAAATTCTCTTTTTTATGAGCAATGTAGGATAGAGAATATCTTTTCAATGGACATCATCATTTGGTCCATGATGTGGGGATAATAAGATTTACATAACATGGGAGGCCTTTTCACTTGAAGGTCCCAACAAAAACTTTCTCTTTCCATAGAAGAGGAGGGTGTTCCACATGATTGAAGTTAATATTCATAATTTGAGCTAGATGAGCATGTATTATCACTTGGCCGCTCCAGTGAAAATACTCAGAAATGACTTTATTGAACTGAAGGACATACCAAAAACCAGTGTTCATAGAGACAATGGATTCAACTACAAACATTAGATGGGTAATAAATCATGACACATGATTGCACTTTTATAGCCCGATGGAGCCTTGTATGAAGGCCCTTCTGAGGAGATGACTGAATGCATCTAGAGAGATAATAAACAGGCTTGAAGATAGGGGATCCCCCTACCTCAGTCTGTGCATAGTCTTGAAAAAACCAAATTGTCTACCCATGAACTGAACTGCCAGCCACGGTGAGAAAAAGCAACGGAAAAGTAAATCCACAAATCAAGTGGAGAATCTCATGCCTATTAAGACCTTGATTATAAACTCCCATTCCAACTGGTCACATGCTTTTTCCTTATCATGTTTAACCATCATATTACCTCCATGCACTCTAAAGTTCATACCATCAATGAGTTATTGAGACAAAGCAATTTCCCCTTGAATGGACCAGTGCTTCACAAAACCATGCTTCTCGAGAGAGATCCACTGGGGCAGGTGGGGACAAAGACCTTTGTTGAGGATGGTGGAAAGAATATTATACATGAATTTGCACATACTCACAGGGCGATTGGGTTTAAGGATAGAGGGATCCTTAATTTTTGGGATAAGAAACATAGAGGTAGCATAAGAAACAAGAGGGAGACAAACACATCGAAAAAAAGTCATGAATGGACCACACCACATCATCCTTAACCGTGCTCCAGGAAGACCGTAAGAAGGACCTTGGAAACCCATCAGGGCCTGGCACGATGTCCAGGTTTGGTGATTTCAGGGCCCCAAGGATTTCCTTCTCACGCGACAAGGCATCAAACCCAATGTTATCTTGACCAAACACCACATGCATAATAGCCTCAGAGAATGCAGCAAGGCCACTTGGATAGCCCAACTCCATCCGAGGGTTGGGACCAGCAAGGAGGTTCTTAATGATGTATTTCGCTATGCCACCAACAAATTTCAGGATGGACGAGAAGGATCCATCCTCCAACCGTATATTGGGATGGAAAAAACTACTCTTTTTCTTTAATGCATGCATGGAAATAAGCAGTATTGTGATCACCCTCACACAACCAACTAATCCACGAAGCATTGCGAGCCATACGTTCCTTCCTAATAATAACTTCAGCCATCTGATCCTTCTTAGCGAATAGCTTGCCAAACCTTTTTTCATCCCAATCCAGTTCCAAACTGGACTCAAGCTTAACAATCTCCACTTTGATCCCATCCAAGTCTCATGAAAATTAGGGAAGGTTTTCAACCCACACCCTAAGATCATCCCCGGTCTGCCTTAATTTGTTATGGAGACACTCCCATGCATGAACCTATTCCACGAAGTTGAGACAATGTTCTGGAAATCCGGGTGCCCAATATACAAGGGAGAAAATCCCACACAAAACCTTTTATTTTGGTTCGGATATATCTCAAGAAGAAGCCGGGAGTGACCAAAGATATTGTGGCTTATATGAGACACCTTGTCCTATGAAAAAGCTGAGGTTCCATGAATATTTGTGGGACAATGGTCCAGCCTGCACTAAGTAATATGGGTGCCCCTCTTATTGTTGCACTAGGTGAAACACCTTCTAGAGAAGCACATATCCATCAAGCCCTTACAAGAAATAAATTTAGAAAACTCCAGAATAGCATGACGAGGGAAAGTTCCCCTGCCCTTCTTCTCTTCAGGATCTGCAATTACATTAAGGTTTCCCACTACTAACCAGGGAGGGATCCCACAATCAATAGCCTCAAGCTCATCCCATAGCAGCTCACGAACACAAATGTCAAACCTTCCATACACAATAGAAAAGAATAAGGGAAGCAATCCAGACTTAATCTTCATGGTGATGCACTGATCTGAAAAATGGATGAGATTCACACAAACATCTGAGATTCAAAAAATCCAGATATATGGTCGTTGGGAGTCCACTTGCAAGAAGCCAGACATCTTGATCCTATAATAAAATTTAGCTATTTTTTATCTCTCTTGTTTGGTTCCAACGCATAAATAATAAAAATTTCCCTATACAAATATTCATTCACAATGTAGTCAATTTCCACCTGGGCCCCCAAGCCGCGGGCATTCCAAATAATAAAGGTTAACATTTGGAGAAGGAAAGTCTGGTTTTAGCCCCAGACAGGTTCATCCTGTTACATGGAAGAGTATACTTGCTAAGATATTTTGTGTGGGATCTGGTTTTTACATCAAAGGAGGCCACAACAGGTGAGGAGAGGGCTACAGAGCCAGGTTGATCGGGGGAGGGGCAGCAAATAGGAGTCTTCAGGGGTATAATACCCGACACTGGCGGAGGGGGACGCCAGAATGAGATGCTCCTCACCCAAGGGGATGTGACACCATAGGATCAGACAACAGAGACCTCATCCTCCTTGATCATGACATCATTCCCTACAACACGGGGAAGAGGGGGACCTGAGGAGGGGCCAAGAATAGCCCTACCTAAAGAATGTCATTAGAAGACGAGGTGGGACTAGAGGGAGACAATTTAGTCAGGAGCCTCCAAAGGCTTGAAAGGACCCAAATCCAAGTAAGGAGAGTCACTGACAATGGGAGATGTAACTAGAAACTGGGTAGGAGCGTCCCTACCAACCGCACATGCAGCCTCGATACTCCCAGCTAGGGGCGCATCCGGAGAAGGAGAGGCCTCCGCCCAGTTTTCCACTGATGTGGAAGCACCTATATTCATACAATGGTCCATGGGGGAGACCATAACATGTTTCCCAAACTCTACCTAGCATTTCCTCTTGCAGGACGAGAGAGAGTGGCCTTGCATGTGGTAAAAGGAAAAAAACCTCTGTAGCACTGGGTCGACAAGAACCTACCACCAGTCAAATCCATCCTAAACCCGCAATTGAATCTTGTCCAGAAGAAAGAGGGAAAGGTCCATGTACACACAGATGCGGGCCATGGAGGATTCCTCCATATAGAGCATCTGACTATCTGCACAAAGGTAGTGCCCAAGGGAGTCCCCAATAGCCTGGAGTAGAGTGTCGCTCTAGAAGGGAAGAGGAAGGCCCGGCAGGGAGATCCACGCCGGAGCCCACGGTGAATCCCTGCCTTTGTGAACCTCCATATCCCACCTCATAATGGAGAAAATCCACATACCCATAACCCAGGGGGCTTTGTACCAGGAAGAGATGAAGTCCACCTCAGAACCAAAGATGATGTAGAAGGACTTAAAGTTTAGGGTTCAGATCCGAGTCGGGACAACCGGATTTTAGGAGTTGACAAGGCAAGGAAACGAGGAGAGCGGAGGCCGATCTCCACCAAACCCAGCTACTAGGGTCTAGAGGAGGTACTCTAAGGATGCCGTGAAGGAAGCTGAAGAGAAGACCAGGAAAGGACGAGATCTTTCTAACTGATAGACTGGTACTTCTTATTAATGATTCATTTCCACCACTAATTAGCTTCCCCATCAAAATGACAGACCGCAAGATTGAAATTCTCTTTTTTATGAGCAATGTAGGATAGAGAATATCTTTTCAATGGACATCATCATTTGGTCCATGATGATGGGATAATAAGATCTACTTAACAGGGGAGGCCTTTTCACTTGAAGGACCCAACAAAAACATTCTCTTTCTATAGAAGAGGAGGGTGTTCCACATGATTGAAGTTAATATTCATAATTTGAGCTAGATGAGCATGTATTATCACTTGGCCACTCCAGTGAAAATACTCCGAAAGGACTTTATTGAACTCAAGGAAATACCAAAAACCAGTGTTCATAAAGAAAATGGAGTCAACTGCAAACATTAGATGGGTAAAAAAGCATGCCACACGATTGCACGGGTATAGACCGATGGAGCCTTGTATGAAGGCCCTTTTGAGGAGACGACTGAATGCATCTAGAGAGAGAATAAACAGGCTTGAAGAGAGGGGATCCCCCTACCTCAGTCTGTGCATATTCTTGAAAAAACCAAATTGTCCACCCATGAACTGAATTTTCAGCCATGGCGAGAAAAAGCAATGGAAAAGTAAATCCACAAATCAAGTGGATAATCCCATGCCTATTATGACCTTGATGATAAACTCCCATTCCAACCAGTCACATGCTTTTTTCATATCATATTTTACCAACATATTACCTCTATGTACTCTAATGTTCATACCATCAATGAGTTATTGAGACAGAGCAATTTCCCCTTGAATGGATAGGGGATTCACAAAACCAAGCTTCTCGGGAGAGATCCACTGGGGAAGGTTGGGACAAAGACATTTGTTGAGGATGGTGGAAAGAATATTATACATGAATTTTCACATACTCACAGGGCGATTGGGTTTAAGGATTGAGGGATCCTTAATTTTTCAGATAAGAACCATAGAGGTAGCACAAGAAACAAGAGGGAGACAAACACATCGAAAAAAGTCATGAATGTACCGCACCACATAATCCTTAACTGTGCTCCAGGAAGACCGAAATAAGGACCTTGGAAACCCATTAGGGCCTGGCACGATGTCCAGGTTTGGTGATTTCAGGGCCCCAAGGATATCCTTCTCACGCGACATGGCATCAAACCCAATGTTATCTTGACCAAACACCACATGCATAATAGCCTCAGAGAAAGCAGCAAGACCACTTGGATATCCCAACTCCATCCGAGGGTTGGGACCAGCAAGGAGGTTCTTAATGATGTATTTCGCTATGCCACCAACAACTTCCAGGATGGACGAGAAGGATCCATCCTCCAACCGTACATTGGGCTGGGAAAACCTACGCTTTTTTATTAATTCATGCATGGAAATAAGCAGTATTGTGATCACCCCCACACAACCAACTAATCCAAGAAGCATCGTGAGCCATACGTTCCTTCCTAAGCAGAACGTCAGCCATCTGATCCTTCTTAGAAAAAAGCTCACCAAAACTTTTTTCATCCCAATCCAGTTCCAAACTGGACTCAAGCCTAACAATCTCCACTTTCATCCCATCCAAGTATCATGAAAATTAGAGAAGTTTGTCAACCCAAACCCTAAGATCATCCCCAGTCTGCCTTAATTTGTTACGGAGACACTCCCATGCATGAACCTATTCCACGAAGATGAGACAATGTTCTAGAATTCTGGGTGCCCAATATACAAGGGGGAAAATCCCACACAAAACCTTTTATTTTGGTTTGGATATATCTCAAGAAGAAGCGGGGAGTGACCAGAGATATTGCGGCTTATATGAGACACCTTGGCCTCTAAAAAAGATGAGGATCCATGAATATTTGTGGGACAATGGTCCAGCCTGCACTAAGTAAGATGGGTGCCCCTTTGATTGTTGCACTAGGTGAAACACATTCTAGAGAAGCACATATCCATTAATCCCTTACAAGAAATAAATTTAGTAAACTCCCGAATAGCATGACGAGGGAAAGTTCCCCTACCGTTATTCTCTTCAGGATCTGCAATTACATTATGGTTTCCCACTACTAACCAGGGAGGGATCCCACAATCAATAGCCTCAAGCTCATCCCATAGTAGCTCACGAACACAGACGTCAGACCTTCCATACACAATGGAAAAGAATAAGGGAAGAAATACAAACTTAATCTTCATGGTGATGCACTGATCTGAAGACTGGATGAGATTTACACTAACATATGAGATTCAAAAAATCCAGATATATGGTCGTTGGGAGTCCACTTGCAAGAATCCATACATCTTGATCCAATAATCAAATTCAGCTATTTTTTATCTGTCTTGTTTGGGTTCACACACATCAATAATAAAAATTTTCCTATACCAAGCTTCATTGACAATGTAGTCAATTTTCATCTTGGCCCCCAAGCCGCGAGCATTCCAAATAAGAAAGGTTAACATTTGGAGAAGGAAAGCCTCGTTTTAGCCCCAGACAGCTTCATCCTGTTACATGGAAGAGTATACTTTCTAAGATGTTTTGTGTGGGATCTGGTTTTCACACCAAAGGAGGCCACAACATGTGAGGAGAGGGCTACAGAGCCAGGTTGATCAGGGGAGGGGCAGCCAGTAGAAGTCTTCAGGGGGATGAGACCCGACACTGGCAGAGGGGGACGCCAGACCGAGATGCTCCTCACCTAAGGGGACGTGACACCACAGTATCAGACTGCAGAGACCTCATCTTCCTTGAGTAGGACATCATTCCCTACAACACGGGGAAGAGGGGGGCCCGAGGAGGGGCTAAGAATAGCCCTACCTACTGAAAGTCATTAGAAGATGAGGTGGGACTGGGGGGAGACAATTGAGTCAAGAGCCTCCAAAGGCTTTAAAGGACCCAGATCCAAGCAAGGGGAGTTACTGAAAATGGGATATGGAACTATCAACTGGGTCATAGCGTCCCTACCAACTGAACATGTAGCCTCGATACTCCCAGCTAGGGGCACATCCGGAGAAGGAGAGGCCTCCGCCCAGTTTTCCACAGATGTGGAAGCACCTGTATTCATACAATGGTCTATTTAGGAGACCATAACATGTTTACCAAACTCTACCTAGCATTTCCTCTTACAGGACGAGAGAGAGTGGCCTTGCATGTGGTAAAAGGAACAAAACCTCTGTGTCACTGGGTCGACAAGAACCTGGCACCAGTCAAATCCATCCTAAACCCGCAATTGAATCTTTTCCGGAAGAAGGAGGGAAAGGTCCATGTCCACATAGATGCGGGCCATGGAGGATTCCTCCAAATAGAGCGTCCGGCTATCCGCACAAAGGTAGTGCCCAAGGGAGTCCCCAATAGCCCAGAGTAGAGTGTCGCTCTAGAAGGGAAGAGGAAGGCCCGGCGGGGAGATCCACACCGGAGCCCGCGGTGAATCTCTGCCTTTGTGAACCTCCATATCCCACCTCATAATGGAGAACATACACATACCCATAACCCATGGGGCTTTGTACCATGCGGAGATGAAGTCCACCTCAGAACCAATGATGATGTAGAAGGACTTAAAGTTTAGGGATGAGATCCGAGTCGGGACATCCGGATTTCAGGAGTTGACAAGGTTAGGAAACGAGGATATCGGAGGCTGATATGCGCCAAACCCAGCTACTAGGGTCTAGAGGAGGTACTCTAAGGATGTCATGAAGGAAGCTGAAGAGAAGACCAGGAAAGGACGAGATCCTTCTAACTGATAGACTGGTACTTCTTATTAATGATTCATTTCCACCACTAATTAGCTTCCCATCAAAATGACAGACCACAAGATTGAAATTCTCTTTTTTATGATCAATGTAGGATAGAGAATATATTTTCAATGGAAATCATCAGTTGGTCCATGATGAGGTCATAATATGATCTACTTTGGGAGGCCTTTTCACTTGAAGGACCCAACAAAAACTTTCTCTTTCCATATAAGATGAGGGTGTTCCACATGATTGAAGTTAATATTCATAATTTGAGCTAGATAAGCATGTATTGTCATAAATTTTTGATCACCTATTCACATAAAATCATGAATATCATTAGAGGAATCATCAAATTTCCTATCACATTGATTGTTGGCATGTGTTCTTCTATTTCGTACCTCTAAATAAGAAAAAGAACGTACGATTAAAGGTCTTGAATCCTTATATAAAAAGCATAAATAATGAATCTTTAAACATAAGTGGATAAAATATAAAGTAAAAGTATATCTTAATTTGTGAATTGTTAGGTTTCAATCTAGGTTATCTATGATATGTTTCCTAACATATGTTCATATGGGCTTCTTCTTTTTTTGTTCCCTTAATAATGGTTAGTACTAAGCTTATGAATTTTCCAATGAATAGCCCCCAGGAGTGTCAAATCAAGAGTGTTGTAAGGATTTTTGTTTTGCACTAGTTCCCATGTGAGTCTAGAACAAAGTTTTGTTTTCATGTTTTACCCCTAGATACATCTGTTCCAGAGCCATGTCCACTTTTTCGTATCTAAAGAGAGATGTATTTTCTTGCTAAACTACTTACTCTATTCTTACCAAATTTTGGGGTGATTTCTTAAACTTTATCTCTTCCCTAAGGTTTTTACTAAAGTGCTCTATTCCAAATATACAAAAATAAATAGACCATCATGTGATACCAACTATAGATACTATATCCTTTTACACATATCATTACATGATTTTAAGGAAAATAAAACATTATATTAAAAGCCAATGTTCGTAAATTCTAGTGTATTGGAAGACTTGGTACATGAAACTAAAAACATGGGACTAAATAAAACATTTCTTTATATACTATTCATAAATAGATCTCAAGTTAAATTATTATCATACACCTTCATATGATAACCTGGGGATATAATTAACAAAGCGGTGGGATAAAAAGACCTGTAGGGGAATAAACATAAGAATAAATCATTAACACATGGGTTAGAGGGCATGACATATTTATATGACAAGGCATGAAATATATTCAATCATGAAATATGAATATGGGATCATATAAACATGGATTCATAGTAATGTGGAAGCAACATAAAACATGACTTTAATATGAGTCAAGTCCCATTTCACATAGAGGATCACAATTCATGGTCATCCACCAAGACCATTTCACATTGTAGAACGATTTAAGGGCAACCTCCAAGACCGTTGCACGTAACATATCACTAGAAAAAAAAAATTACTCAATGAATTGGAGTAATATCTGGGAGCACACATCATAACATGTTCATGAATACGCATTCCACATATAATATCATACATAATCAATCCTACATAAACATTAGGGTTACCTGTGGAAATAATTGGGTATCATATCGATGTCATAAAGAAAAACAAATGGCCATATAATAAAAGTGTCCATAAAATAAATGAATTAGATAATTAATGGAAATTTATTAGGTATAATAGTCATATATCATGATAAGTGATGTCAATTTGAAGTGATAACATGCAAAATTTTTATTTAAGAAACATTATAATTAAAACATTTTATTACGATTCTAGGAAAATATCAAAGATCGCCTAAAATAGAAATGGGAATAATATTTTGTATAAAACAATAACTGAACTGGGATAGTTTTCATAATAAAAAAAGTGGTTTTATAAAAATAATGGAATTTTAAAATAGATTATAAAGTGCACTTAAAATTGGGAAAGAATTCGGGAAGTTCCCCTAAATTGGTTTTCATATCAGGAAGTATTATGGAGGGAACCACTTAAAAACATGTATATCACCAAAAGAGAATAATGAATGAACCATAATACATTATATTATATAAATTATAAATAATTTATATGATATAAATAAAAATAATAGATTACTTCATTTGGGTGAAAATAATTATAGAGAAACCCAATGGAATAAGAGTGTTTCGAGTAGAATCCCCAACCATAACACCGGTGGTGTTCTTCACTTGATATTAATGTTATGGAAAACCAAATTAAATTCATTAATTAAAAATTAGAGAACCAATTCATCATTTAATTTATTTATTATAACCTTAATTAGTTCAATCAGGTCCTTTTTTAGGGGGTAAGAGGGTCAATTTCGTTGTTTCAGAGCATTTGTTTCATGGGTTTTCATGATTGATTTATATATATACATGTATCGAAAATCATGTAAAATGATAATGGTTCTACATAATGGAAGTTGCATGTTATTTGTGGAAATAGAAGGTATTACATGGTTATAAAATTAATTTGGTTATTTGGAGTGAAGATAAATCATTATATAAAACTTTAATGATAATTGTTTTGGTTAATTTGCGGTTTTTTGATCACATTGAACTCATTTAGAATTATAAATTAATATAACGTGTAGAAAAATCTTCATGAACATTAAATTTGATAAAATACATATATTATAGTGTCGTTTAACCTGAAAAATGGTTTCATGACCAGAATTGAAGACGATAATAAAATCGAAAACTCCTCATCCTCTATTGTGATAAATTAACTCATCTACAAACTTCGACAAGGTCACTCTATGAATATGTGTATGAAGTTTCGTCGTGGAAACCATCAACAACCCCATCCTCCTCCCCAAATTCCTATTACAAGAGATTCCCATCATCATACGCATACCTCCCCTACTACTACTTCTGATCTGGGACCTTTATAGACTGCTCTGACAATCAATGATAAATCCCTCCCTATTGTGAGTGGCTCCCCCTACCCGGGTGATGGATCCTACCACTTTGATTTTATCTCCTTTGAACCTCCCATCACTTATATTCCATACCCTTACCTCTTTAACTTTCCTTAAATTCCCTTCAACCCTATGTCATGTCTGGCTGGATAGGGTCCTTCTGGAACTCATTCCTAGGGATGACTACACCTTTGGCTTTGCCTCCTCCTCTACCAGATGAGGAAAACACTGAGAATCCTCCTCCCTCTCCACTTTCCATATTCCATCCTCTCCCAAGCTCCCCATTATTTACAAATGACCAACTACTATATGCTCCAGAAGATCCACCTGATGGTACCCCTCATCAGCAACCACACTTTGTTTCAAATGGATTAATGTGTGGGAACCTAGTCACTCAAGACTATCAGTGTGATGGTAACCTTTCTCTCCCACACAAGGAAAGTGGGAAAATCACAAAGATGCACTCAGCCTCAGTCTCTCCAAATAAGCCCATTTCATCACTAGACATATGAGTATGTTTGAGGTAAAGATACAAATGTATCCATGCGTATACATCCTCATAAACTATAAAGGCCATGTTGCATGGGGCCAAAACCATGTCTGCCCTGTTTCAATGATTTACATCCTCATTAAAAACTCTTATGGAATGGGTTATTGGGTGAAATCATAATTCCTAGATTTATACGACAAGGAGAATAAGGCTTTCATTTCCACTATTCCGAGCACAAGAAACACCGTTCAAAAAATAGGGAGTTTACTCGCATAGTTAGAATACATGCTAGCATTTATACAAACTCGACTAATACACATATATGGATTTTTGAGAACTAGGGCGTGTCTATGGATATGGTTCAATTCGGTGATGAATTCATCAATGTGAATATGAATAATATAAAAGAGTTGATATTACACTCTTTTGTGTGTGGGAGCTAGGAGACATTTAGAAGAGAAGTCATGTGGTATGAGCTCAATGGATTCGATATAGAAGAACTCTCATGGATTGTCGGTGGAGACTTTAACATCAAAACTGATCCATATTATAGGGAAGGTAGGGGCCATTTCCCTTGCATGGACAATATGAAATTTTCTCAATTCATAGAATGGAAATGACTCTTGGATATGAGATATTTTAGAAACTGTTTCTCAAGGTGCAATAATCAAATAAGGAAAACATGTTTTTAGATCTATTTGGACCGATATATGGCTCAAATTAATGTTATTTCCATGTTTTTCAATGCCTAATTTAACTATATGGTGCGAGGTATTTCCGATCAATCCCCTCTATTGGTTTCATTATACCCAAAACAGGATAGCTACGAACGCTTTAGATATTTTGCGCATTAGATATTTTTAAATCAGTATTAACAACTGGTTCATGATACTTGGGGAGAGACTACATAGGGATAATATTGGGTGTAAATCCAAAACTAACTGAGGAAGCTCAAAATCAGCATATAGGTGTGGGTGATGAGTCTTCCCACTATTCATCTAGAAATTGAAAATCTAAAAAAATAATTTTATAGATTGGAGGGAATATTAGAAGATAGATAGTATGACTTGGTGTTTGAGGATATGGATAACAATAAGAACACCCAAGAGGATATATGATCCTTAAATAGGAGCGTCAGATGAAATAGAGATCAAAGATTAAATGGATTCTAGAAGAAGATAAAAAATCAGCCTACTTTCTTGTTTTCATCAAATAAATAAGCGGCCAGTGGATTCGAACATCAAACTTAAAGGTGACAGTTTCTTGGATAATAGATATGTCATTAAGGGAATGAAAATTTCATTTTTAAAAATCCTTCTTTAGATACTAACCCAAACATGGAATTTTGGTATCTAAGAGGGAGTGTAGAGCTACAAGAGATCATTCCCACACTGGTATCCGGGCTGGATAATGGTCTTATAGAGGAAATTCTAGAGGATAATAAATTTTTTGCTGCCATGTTAAGCCTCAACCCAAAGAGTGCATTCGATCCTGATGGATTTTTGGGATATTTAAATAACGAATATTGGGATGTAGTTAAATATGACATCATAGTGTCCATTTAGGACTTCTTCTATAGAAGCCCGCCTTTTTATTACATAACTTTTCAATACATTTTACAAATAAAGGATCTTTAAAGTTAGGTGTCTACGAAATAAGGAACATAAAACATGAAAACATTTAGCATCTTATCATCCACATATAAGGATTAATTAATGATTAAAACTAAGTAAAATTACTACATATCATAATCTAGAGACATACATCAATGTAAATGGTGAGTAGAAGTCCCAATAAGGAAAGCATAGGAATGAGTTCACTTGGGAAATCAATAAGAGCATGATAAAAAACATAAAACATTGAGAAATAGAATAAGATTCATATGATAAGAAAATAACATGAATCATAACATGAATATTTGGCTACAACATGTTATTTTTACATTCATTAACATATCACCAAGGTTCATCCCCAAGGTGTCAAAATAATTACAAAGGTTATTCAACATGGTATCACGAAACTTTTAATCTCTAGAGATTAAATTCTTTACTAAATGAATTTGGGAGATATCAGAGTTCATATTTAATATGCCATTATTTTCATGTGATCCACATAGATAATAATCAAATATTTCATCAAAAACCCATATATATTAAAAGAAATGTGTTTCATTTCAAAATCGCGATGTTTCAAAAGTTCTTAAAAATAAGATCATTATGTCATTTATAACTCATGGAAAGGTAGTGAGGGATATATGTATTTCAATTCCAGAATCAAATATATCATTTTTTTTTGTATTTATTAATTCCCATAGAAAAAAAAATAGGTTGGGTTATTCACATAAACAAAACAATATAATTTCTTGAGAGAAGGAGAGGGAAATTTTGAGATGAAATTTTTGCAGCATAATGGCTTTATAACATGGTTTTAGAAAAAAATGAAATGAGAGGGGAAAAGGGTTTACCATCAATAAAGGAATAACTTACAATAGAGGTAAATAATAAAAATAAATAATTTCATGGTGTGGAATGAAACACAACATGAAAATGAATCCTGAAAGAAAATAGAAAGTGCGATTTTTTTATGAAAATTCTGCAGCCTAACAGCGTCACTGAAGAAATCAGAAAATAAATTGTTGAGAGAAGAAGTGCTCTATCATAATTTGGACATAAAATGAGCAATAATAAGAATATATAATAACACACCCCTACATAAGACGATGAAAACTAAAAGACATAACATAATTGAAATCATGACTTTAAGAGGAGGGTGGAAGGTTCCCTTACCTTAAAGAGTGACTTTAAAAGCTTGAAGGATGGGACCTTGGGGGCTTGAGGGAATATTGGGAGGACTCCTTGAGAGTAAAAAGACTATGAAGTCATTGTGGAGGGTTCTATAGTGAATTGAATGAGGGAATGGCTTGGTAATTATAGTAAAATTATGATAATATTTAATGAATTTTCATGGGACACCTCATCAGTTGAATTCGCAAAACCATGGGCTTTCCCATGGTATTTTTCCTGGGTATTGACCACCTGGGAAACCTCATAGCATATCTTACTATTCAAAAGTCAACCAGAATGAATACATCATTATTACATCATTAATTATGTCATTAAACACCCAAAACTCAAAACCTTAATTTCATAATTCATTGAATAACAAAACAGTTTATAAAAATATAATAATTTCACCCTAATGTAAAATCAATGCTCTAAATTAAAAAATGTACTCCATTTTATGAAAAAAAATTCTAAAAATTTTTCATTTAATTTTTATATAAAATCATTATTTATTCAAAAAAAACAACTCTAAAACTATAAGTTATTTTGTAATACCTATAAAAAGTAATCAAGGTCCCATAAAATTATTGTATAACCATAAGATAATAAAGTAACAATTTATGATTATATTATATGAAAATAAATTTCAATTTTAAATTATTAAATTAATTATAAAATTGTAAATAATGTATTTATGAAATAAAAAAATAAAAAAACGTATACTATGATCGTTTTTTCACTTTTATGAGGTTTAATTTGTATTTATTCATTCATTGGTTAAGTTTCTTTTTTTCACAATTTACTATTAATTACTATTCATAATGGTATGTTAGGATTCATACTTTACTATTCACTAAAACTTAGGTTTATCTTATTAGACTCTAATTTTCTTACTGATCACAACTGTAGGAGGCTATTTTTTGAAAATCATTTCATATTATTAATTATTTAATGTTTACATGTATGTATTAGCATAACATTTTTACAAAATTCATCAATAATATTTATCCAAACGTAAGAAAATCCCAAATTTTACCATGACAAGAAATAAAAAATTTATTAATACGAAGGGATCAAAAAAAATATAAGGCCTCGTTACATAGCCCCTTATAACACCTGCATAGGACCTAAGTGTAAGGTGTGCTATGGTGATAGAATCTTGAGGCGGATCAGACAACATTTCCTGAGTGGTGATTTCTATCAGCTTGAACCTCTCCCTTAGGAGATTTGGTTCAAGCTTCACATGTTGATGCCATCTTGGTCTTGGTCCTGAGCAATGCCTAGAGATGCTACCTCCTTCCCAAGATCTGACAGATGGGCTTCGTATGGCCGGAGTCTACTGGATGAGGCCATCGACTATTCATTCTATGTTAATTAACTAATATCACTTGTATTTATAAACAATAATTGTAACATTAAGATTTTAGTTTCCAACAGTCTTATTGATCAACAGTTATTTAACAGTTAAAGAACAACGATATCACTTCATTAATTAAAGGATATTGTTTTTGGGAGTATAAACTGAAATTACCCAAAAATTTAGGAAACAAATATTATTCAAAATTTTGGGTTGTTACATTCTTTAACCATTAAGAAATTTCAACCCTGAAATTTTAACCCGTACCCTAAGAAGAGAAAAGTTGTGGTTACTTCTTCCTCATATACTCCTCTAGTTACCACATGGCTTCTTAACATTTGTGGTTCATCCACGACACCTTAACTAGGTGGGTAGTCTTGTTGCGTAGAACCTTATCTCCATGATCCAAGATCTCCACTGGCTTCTCCTCATAAGAGAGGTCATGTTCCAATTGTACCACCTCGAGATTTAGTAAATGTTAAGGGTTAGGTATGTACTTCCTAAAGAGGGACACGTGGAAGAAATCATGAACTTGATCTAGATTTGGAGGAAGTGCAAGCCGATAGGCCACTGCTCCTATGTGATCAAGGATTTCATAGGGGCCAATGTAACAAGGGATGGGATTCCCTTTCTTCCTAAACCTCATTACTCTCTTCTATGTTGTAATTCGAAGAAATACTTTGTCACCAACTTCAAACTCCATGTCCCTTCGATGGTTGTCGGTATAGATCTTTTGGCGAATCTAAGCAGCATTAATGGGTTGTTGGATGGAATGGAATTTTTTTGGCATATCCTACACAAGATCAACCCCCTAAAACATTCTCTCACCTTCTTTATGCTAATAAGTAGGATTTCTACATCGCTTACCATATAGAGCTTCATAGGGTGCCATTTGAATGCTCGAGAGGAAACTGTTGTTGTAAGATAACACAACTAAAGGGAGATCTTGATCCCATACACCTTTAAATAACCTTGAGCATTTTATCATCATGTCCTTGAGTGTTTGAATAGTCCATTCAGATTGGCCATCAGTTAGGGGGTGATAGGAAGAACTGAAATTCAATTCAGTTCTCAGATCATGTTGATGAATTATTTTGAATTTTAATGTGAACATTGGATCATGATCAGATACGATAAGAAGTGGAAATCCATAAAGCCATAACACTTCCTTCAAATAAATCGTGGAATGTTTATCAAGAGAGAAATATTCTGGAATAGAGATAAAATGGGATGTCTTGGTGAGACAGTCCACAATAACCCATATTCCATTATTGCCTTCGGAAGTTTCCGCGAGATCTATGACGAAGTCCATAGTTACACTATCCCACTTCCATGCTGGTGTGGGTAGTGGTTGCAATACCCTTTTAAGAAGTTGTCACTCTTTCTTCACTTTCTGACATACTAGGCACCTTAAAGTGTAGTCATCAATCTCCCTTTTCATATTATCCCACCAATAATGATCACGAAGGTCCATATACATTTTAGTGATTCCAGGATGTATAGAGAAAGTAGAACTATGAGACTCATCCCTCATATCCTTCTTTATTTCTGGAATAAATGGAAGTCATAGTCTTGTATGAAACATTAGTACACCTTTTGATAAATATTGATCTCAAGAAACTTCCCATTCATCATAGCATCAAACTACTTCTAAAATAAATGATCTTATTTTTGAGGTTTCTTAATCTTCTCTAGTAAATGAGGTTGAGAAATCATTTGGGTTAGGGTTGATGATGTCCCTTTGCTTATAATTCCTATTTCCAGTTTTACTAGGTCATTGATTAAAGGATCACTTTGAATCCTCATAGTAGAAAGAACAACTGGGGTTTTCTTGTTTAATGCATCATCGAATTTGTTTTCACTTCCGGGATGATAATTAATTGAATAATCATACTCTTTGAGAAGTTCCAACCGTCTCCTATGTTTCATGTTCAATTACTTATGTGTGGAGATATATTTCTTTCTTTGCTGGTCTGTGTATATATCACATTTATCCCCATAGAGATTGTGCCTCTATATATTCAGAGAAAAAACGACCACAACATTCCCAAGATCATGCATAGGATAGTTTTTCCCTTGATTATTCAAATGTCGAGATGCATAAGCATTGACTTTTCATTTTGAATGATGATGCACCCAAGAACTTTCAAAGATGCATCGTTGAAAATAAAAAATCCTTCTCTACTTGAGGGTATATTTTTCACATGTGTAGTAAACAATATCATCTTCAGATCTTGTAAACTTTCCTCACACTCCATTGTCAAGATGAACATGACCACTTTTAGAGTTAACTTGGTTAATGGATTAGATAGTCATGAAATGTTTTTCACAAACATCTTATAATATCATGCTAATACCATGAAACTACAAATATCGGTTATTGTTGTATCCTGAGGCCACTCCTCTACAACTTTTGTCTTTGTAGGGTCAATTATGATTCCATCATTTGAAACAATGTGCCCCAAGATAGCAACTTGTTTTAACCATAACTCACATTTTATGAACTTCCCAAAATTCATCCCCTTTCATATAGTTGGAAAAATAACACTTAGATGATCCTCATGCCCCTCATGAATTTTGTAATATATTAAAATATCATCAATAAAAACTACAAAAAAGTTATCAAGGTAGTCTTCAAAGACTTTATTCATGAAATCCATAAAAAGAGAATATGCATTATTCAGTACGACGGGAATAACAACAAACTCATAATTCCAATATCTTTATCGAAAGGAAGTTTTCAGAATATCTTCTTTATTCACCCTCAATTGATGATAATTAGATCGAAGATCAATCTTATGGAAGAATTGAGCACCAAAATGTTGGTCAAATAAGTCATCAATTCTTTGAAGAGGGTATTTGTTCTTCATTGTGATCCCATTCAGTTCCCTATAATCAATTCATACCTTCATCGATCCATCCTTCTTCTTCAAAAAAAGAACTGGTGCTCCCCAAGGAGACACACTCAGACGGATAAAACCCTTCTCCAAAAGATCTTGGAGTTGTTTGTTTAACTTCTCTAGCTCCACATTTTCCATTCTATATGAGGTCATTGATATCGGACGTAATCCAGGTATGAGTTCAATGGATAACTCTACCTCTCTTTCTAGGGGAGGTCGAGGTAAATCCTTAGGAAATACGTCGACGTATTCCAAGATGGTAGGGACATTTTATTTACTTATACTCTCATTTACTTCTTCTTCTTCACCGATCAACTCCTTAAATAATGATATAAGTGTTTCTTCTTGATAAATATTAGGTTTATATATCTCTCCTAAGAAGATGACTATAGGTTTACATTCAACACTACAGAGATTTCATTGCTTCTGCATTTGATCTTAGCATTATACTTTGAGAACAAGTCCATCCCTAGTATAATGTCATATTTCAGCATGGGAATGACTAATATATTTGAGATAATATTGTGCTCACTAAATTAAATACTAGTGTTTGTAAACACTAATTATTATTGTGTAATCCCATCAAGAGTCTTGACTGATAACTCTACTTTTAGAAAATCGGGGGATGATTCTAAATTCTTTGCAAACATGGGGAAAATAAACGAATGTGTAGAACCGGAATCAAACAAAGTACATTCTATCTAGGAGATAACACCAAGAGTACCTTATAAAACATCATTTGGTGCTTTAACATCAGCCGTAGTGATTGAAAAAGTATAAACTTGTTCTCTTGGCTGTTGCTGAAGCTGATGGTGATTCCCCTCCACCACCCTCGGATTTGGAAGGAGATTGTAAAAGTTCCCAAGTTGTCCACACTTATAGAATTGGAAATTAGGTAGGGCTTACACCATATTCCCTTTTTTCATTAGTGTTGGGAAGATTTGGCTTCACCTCATTACAACAATTCCATGAAATATGGCCATCTCTACCACACTTGTAGCACTTCCCACTTTCGAGCAGGCAGCTCTCCAAATGCTTCTTCCCACATTTATTACACATGAGACTTTTTTACTTTCTTGCCTGCTATTTGCTAATAGAAGCTCCTCCCTAAGATTTACTCTATCGATCTTATCTTGTCATTGGATTTATGAGACGATTGCGTCTCACCAAACTCCATTTCGACATTCATCACACTTCTCACAGTCTCCTCATAGCTATCATAATCTCAGTTGGCTAGATTCTTCTGCAGATGAGGTCTTAGTCCACTGAAGAATCTATAAACCATACCATTTGGTTCTATAACAACGATAGACGTGCAATATGAAAGAATTTTGAAGTTCATATCCCATCTTCCCACATATTTATTCTCTTTTTGCTTCAGCTCGAGAAACTCCTTCTCTATTCTTGTTCTCAATGATCTAGAGAAATACTTGTTGAAGAATATTCCTCTGAACTCTTCCCACTCTATATCTTCAACTTCCACTCTTGGAATTGTATTTATTATTAGTTCCCACCACTGATTAGCTTCTCCCTCTAAGAAATAAACATCCAGGGTAACCCATCTCTTGTTCGGAATAGCGGAGAACATAAAATATCTTATCGATAGAGCTGATCCACTGCTCTACAATAAGTGGGTTGGTAGATCCATTGGAAGTTGGTGGTCATTGACGCATAAATAATTCAACAGAAATTTGTTCCCTTTGTGGTGAGATCAATCTCTCAGCTTGATTTACGTTATTTCCCATGACTAGAGTTAGTTGTTTTATCATTTTCATGAATGTTTCCATTCCGGATTCCATCGGAGGGTCGTCAGCACATGGTCCATTGCGTTCACTATTTTCACGGTTTCTCCTCTTTCCTGCCATTTCATAAAGAATAAAACCTTATTGAGAATATTATTTCATTTATGAATCTTTTAACTATAAATTATTTTATGTTTTAAAACTTGATAAATTAAACAATTACATTTCTTTTATAAATCGTTCATAATGTTTCAAAAGAAAGCATGTGATTAATCAAACATATCCCCCAGGAGTGTCAAACCAAGAGTGCAAAAAGTACTGTTGTTGTGTACCAGGATACCCTAGGTCAAGCCTAAAACTCCATGTCAGAGTTTTCACTCCTAGGTACATCTGTGCCAGAGCCGCCTCTACCTACTCATATCCTGACATGGATTTATTTTCTTCATAAACAACTTAATCAATACTCACCAAAATACCAGGAAGTATTCATATATTTAAACTTTTATATAGGGTTCATCCTAATGTTTTCATATCCTAATTTCAATAAATAACTAAACTATCCTTTTATAATAACTATGGCATACAACCTTTTCATTACATAACTTTTCATTACATTTTACAAACAACGGATCTTTAAAGTCTAGTGTCTTGGAAATAAAAAACATAAAACAAGAAAACTGTAAACATATTCTAATACACATGTAATGTTTCATTAAAAATTCATCCTATGTACAATTACTGCATCTCATAACCAAGAGACATAAATAGAAGGAAAGGGTGAGCAGAAGCCCCAGTAAGGAAAGCATTGGAATCTATTTACTTGGGAAATCAATAAGAACATGATAAAAATCATAAAGATGTTATGCAATAAAATAAGTAAAATATAATAATAAAAAGAACATGAATCATAACTTTAATATATGGCTACAAAATTTCAATGACACATTCATGATCATATCACCAAGGTTCATCCCCAAGGTGTTATAAATAGTTACCAAGTTTATTACCAAGGTATCGTGAAACTTGTCATCTCTAGAGATTAAATTCTTTACCCAATGCTTTGGTGCACTATCAGGGTGCACCATTAATATGTATTTTTTTCATGTAATCCACATATATCATAATCAAACTTTTATTAATAACCCATAGAGAATAAAAGAAATGGGTTTCATTTCCAAATTGTGATGTATTAAGAATTCTTAATAATAAAATCATTATGTCATATGTAACCCATGGAAAGGGAGTGAGGGTTATATGAGTGTCAATTCCATAAAAATATATATATATTTTTTGTATTTATGAACACCCCTAAAATCAAAATAGTACTGGGTATTCACATAAACAAAACAAGATAATTTCTTGATATAAAGTGAGAGAAATTTTGAGACGAAATTTCTACAGCATAACGTCTATATAACATGGTTTTAGAAAACAATAAAATGAGAGGGGAAAAGGGCATCCCATCAAAAAAATAATCATTTATAGTATAGGTATGGAATAAAATGAAATAATATCATGGTGTATAATGAAACACCTCATGAAATTGAATCTTCTAAGAAAATAGAAAATGATATTTCTTTTATGAAAACTCAATAGCCTAATGGCATCACATAAAAATTCAGAAAATAAATGGATGAGAGAAGAAAAGTTCTCTCATAATTTGAACATGAAATGAAATTTAATAAGAATATATAATATCATACCCCCACATAATAAGATGAAAATTGGAATACATAACTCAAAGGAAACCATGACTAAAAGAGGAGGGTGGAAGGTTCCCTTACCTTGAAGAGTGACTTCGAAAGCTCAAAGATTGGGACTTTGGGCTGAGGCTTGGGAGAAATTTGGGAGGAATACATGGATGGTAAAAAAAATATAATTTCATTGATGATTATTTTGGAATAAAATGAATGAGGTAATGGCTTGGTATCAATAGGAAAAGTGAGGGAATATTTAATTACTTTCCAAGGGACACCTAATCGGTGGTATTTGAAAAACAATGGGCTTTCCCTAGGTATTTACCCATGGTATTAGCCACTTGTGAAACCTCAAATCATATATTACTATTCTAAAGTCTAACAGAATGATTACATCATTATTACATCATTAATGATGTCATTTAATACCCAAAACTCAAAACTGTATTTTCACTATTCAGCAAAAAAACATATTAAAAAATTCTCATACATTCACAATAACCTAATATTGATTCTCTGAATTCAAAAATGAACTCCATTTTATGAAAATAATTTTCTAAATATTTTTAATTTAATTTTTAAATAAAATATTTATTTATTCAAAAAAACTACTCTAAAACTATAACTTATTTTGTAATACTTTGAAACATTAATCAAGGTACAATAATATTATTGTATAACCAATATAAAATAAATTAAAAATCTATGATTATATTTTATGATAATAAATATCCATTTTAAATTATTAAAATAATTATAAAATTGTAAATACATTATTTATGACATACATAAATAAAAATACTTATACTGTAATCTTTTTTTCACATTTAAGATTTCTAA
The DNA here is from genome assembly GCA_963277665.1 of Viscum album. NCBI lineage: Eukaryota > Viridiplantae > Streptophyta > Magnoliopsida > Santalales > Viscaceae > Viscum > Viscum album. The sequence continues at coordinate 1,004,127,740 of OY728135.1, forward strand.
TTTCTATTTATAAATTCATGGGTGATGTTTCTATTTTTTTGGTTGATTTACTATTACATACCCTTCATAAGGGTATGTTACTAATCATACATTACTATTCACTAAAAATTAAGTCGATCTCATTAGACTCTAATTTTTTTACTGTTCAAAACTATGGAAGACCATTTTTTGAAAATAATTTCACATTAGTAATTATTTAAAGTTTACATAAATACTTTAAAATACCCTTATTACAAAATTCATCAATAACATTCATCATAAATTTATCTGAACATTTGAAAATCACAAATTTTACCATAATAAGAAATAAAAATTTCATTTATACCAAGGGATTACAAAAAGTATCTAAGGCATCATTATATATCCCCTTATAACACCTGCAAAGGACCTAAGTGTAATGTGTGCTATGGTGATAGAATCTTGGGGCATCTTGTAAAACATTTCCTGAGTGGTTATTTATATCATCTTGATTTTCTACCTTAGGAAATTATGTTCAATATTCACATTTTTAAGATCAACTTGGGCTTGGTCTAGAGGAAAGCCAAGATATTTTACCTCCCTCCCAGACTCTGACAGATGCGCTTCGTACAGCCTGAGTTTACAAGATGAGGACGTCGAGGCTTCTTTCTATATTAATTAACCAAGATCACTCGTATTTATATAAAATATTTATAACATTAAGAGTTTAGTTTCCAATGGAAATATTGACCAATGATCATATAACAGTCGAAAACCATTGGTATCACTTCATTATTTATAGGATATAGTTTTGTGGAGTATAAAATAAAATAACACACAAATTTAGGAAACAAATATTATTCATAAGTTTGTGTTATTACATCATCCATGGCAATGAGATTCCATGGGCGGTAGAAGCTATAACCCTTTTCATTATTCCCAACATCAAAGACTCATCTTCCATTCATCCCTATAGGCTGGTAAGTATTGGAAAATTCCCCTTTAAAATATTTTCTAGCATCATCAACTCGAGGGTTTCCTTTTATATTCCTCAATGGGTCTCCGTTGAGAAACATTGATTTTTAAAGGGTTGGTCTATCTAGAGAGTTATCCTCTATCTTTGTAAATGATTCGAGATATCAAATTCAAGAAAATTGGTTTGAACATGGCATTAAAGATGGACATGAATAAGGAATACGATAGAATGGAGGGGGGGTCTCATCAATAGGGTGATCAAGGGTATCAGTCTCTCTTTCTGGGCCACTAACCTCATATTTTGATGCTTCATCTCATCATGGATTGTTGTTTACATAATGGGAATGACTCATGGTATGTTTAAGATGTCCCACGGGCTTAGAAAATGGGACCCCATCTCCCCTACCATCATCATTCTAATACAGGACACCCTTAGCCAACTCATTTACATAATAATATGAAACTAGGCATATTATTTGTTTCTAAAGAAAACTAAATCATCATTATATTTCACACTAGATTTTTGCTGATGATTCCATCATTTTAACTTATTCATATAGAAGATTGATAAGATGAATCAATAAGATAATAGATGAATATTGTCATTGGAGTGGACATGTGATCAACATGTCAAAGAGTATCCCAAATATATCTAGTTTATGTGGATTGAGACATGCCAACTTCTTATACAGTAGGATGGACATGAAAAGAGGTACTTTTCCTTTGGTTTATTTCAGCACCCCAATGTCCACCAGTCTTCCAATATAATCCTGACATTAATAGTATAGTGTATAAGATAACAGGTCATGTGATTACCTAGAAAAAATTCTACTTATCCTTTGGGGGACACATTTCTTTAGTTAATAGGTCTCTCTTGGACATACTGGTCCATGGCACCTCGGATATCAAAGTCCCTAATGTAGTAATTAATTCCATCGAGAAAATATCAGCTAGTTTTTATGAGATTCTCTTTCTCAAGGAGAGTGGCACTGGACCACTTGAGGTAGAATGGAAACTCCCATTAAAGAAGGTCGGATCAACGTGTGGAGCCTCTTAGAAACTGTCAACTACATGCATGAAAAGCTTTCCTGGGATATATTGGAAGATTTCACCCTTCAGGGAAAAACCATGTCACATTATGGTGGGAATGACTGGTATACCAATGTTCCCACATCTTTATATTGGTCTAGGATCATCCCCCTCATACATACTCTCTATTCTCACTCTTTATGGATTTTTGGGAAATGTGGAATCCTCTTCTGGAAACACAACTGGGTGGGTACCATGATCAAATATCTAGGGTTTCGTGCTCCTTTGATTTTTTAAAGAGGCCATCATGCATCCTTATTTTATACAAACTATTTTGGAAGAGAAGAAACGTGATGTGATGGACCTTGTTACGTTCATCTCCAAACTAAATATAAGGATATTTATGTTGTCCTAGTCTTCAACATTCAACACCAGTGACTTCCAAAAGATATCGACGGATCCGGGGTAGTGGGATAGTTATAACAGGATGTTGCGATGCATGAAAACTCCAAAAAAAATAATTTTTCTCACATGGAGGTTAATAAACCATGAAGTTCCCATAAATGAAAATGTAAAAAGGATGGGTATCAATATTGGGTCCTAATGCCACTATTGAAACACTCATAATGAGGAGGATGCAGATTCCCTGTTCATTGTGGTGGAATGGGCCCTAGTAGTGTGGAATTTCTTCAGGGAGTTCACTTCAATATATTCCACATAGTTTCTAGGAACCACATTCTTGGAGAGATGGTTTTTGGTATTGTCTACTATTGGATTGGAAGGATCGAAAAGTTGGTTATTTTGAGTTTGGGGTGTTGGTGCATTTGGCAGGCCAGGTATGTGGTATTATCATCCAGAGAAAGATCCATTATATCATGAAATCGATCGATTCTAGTGGATATGGATGTAGTTTCAACAATTGGAGTGATTCCCTTTTGCTATGATTTCTACATGTGAGCTCTTCATCATGACAACATCCCTCATCTGGTCAGCAGGGGCATTGGGTGTGGTGGCAACTGTCAACTTTGGGCTAAAAATTAAATATCGATGGATCATGCATTCAAGAATCATGCATGGATGAGGAGTAGTTTGGGATTACTAGGGGAGTTTTCTTATGGCCTTATCAACATATTATGGATATGGGAGTTCTATCCAGGTAGATTCCAAATACCTATAAATGGGGCTTACTCTATGTGCCCAGTAGTGTATTATGCTTGTTTAGGTGAAAACTGATTCCATGATTATCCATGAAGATATCATCTAAAAATGATCTATTCCCTGGATGATTGTGTTCATAATTATAAAATGAAAATCTACTATTTATGGCAACACTCAGTTGTTTCATACATGAAATGATGGTAATAGGGTGGTTAGCAATTTTGCTTCTCTGGTAGAGGGGGACCAACGTCCCATCATTACATGCTTCTCAAGAACCATATTCCTTACATCAGAGGGGGTAAATCTAATCATATGAGATCAACTTGGCCAACATTATTTTAGGCTTCCCTAGGCCCCTTGTGGGTTTTTACCTATTGTTTGAACATATTTCCTGTACCAATTCTTCCTTCAGGCCAAATAAAAAATTTAATTATTATGATGGGATTGTGTTTTAATTTCAAGTATAGAAGGAGGGGAAAAGAGAGATGATGATGAATTATTCAATTATCATAACAAAATTATAGTACATTTTTGGTACTATATTTATCATAACATTTGGATTAAATTATGTGTGGATAGAAAAATAAAGAAATGAACATGAAAGAAAATAAAAGAAATGAACAAGATGAATTTAACTCTTGAATAAATCTTCTGTGAGAACCAATTTAGGGGAGATAATTTGGACTTTTGAAGACACCAATTGATGATGGAGATTGGATAGGGGTTTACGGGTAGATTTAAGTAGAATCTATACTAGTAAAAAGTCTTGAGAGGTGTGAGGAGAGGAGGTAAATAGGGGAGGTATTTATAGTGGAGGAGAGGAGGGGTTTTCCATTATTTTAATCATTAGTTTAAATTTTTTTATTAAGATGGTGAATAGTATTTATTATTTTTACCAAAAACATTAAATAGAGCTTGTGAGTTTGAACCAATGTCCATTTACATCATCCATGACTCATGCATGATGCATAAATTTATTTATTTAGCATTTATCATAAATTATCTTATTATATTATTCACAAAAAATTAAAGTATTGAATAAAAATACCAAAAATTCACCCCATCCATTTTCAAACATGTAAAATTAAAAAATTGACTACATTTTTTGAAAATAACTTTCAAAATATGAGAAATTAAATTTTTAATTAAAATTATAATTTACATAAAAAATACATATTTTAAAATAAAAACGATTTTTCTAAAACATTGAAAAATCAATTAAGGTATCCTAAATATATCTTACAATCATATGTAATCAAAATAATTCTTTACGAATAAATTCTATTCAAATAAAATTTCTTTTAAATTATTAAATTTATCAGAAAATTGTTTTTAATTATACAACGCTTAGAGAAATACCAACACTTAATAATTCTTTAAATATTTACATACTTATACAATGATATAATTAAAAAATATTGTCACTTATAATATGAATAAATTTTATTTATAATTTCATTAGTGAGGTTACTATTCAATTGGTCAGTTTAATATTCATAAGGTTCACATTACTATTCCAAAGGTCAAGCTACAATTTTGTTGGTATACATTCATTAACTTCTAGATATACCTTTTGTTTCACTAATTATTAATTTATAAAGGTTTTATTATTTTCTATATGTAATATTATATGATTATAATATATGGAATAATTATAAGTAGGGAATTTCATTGATAAAACATTGGGTCGTTACGTACTTCCTCTCCCCTCTCTCATGTATGAGGGTGATAGAACATTTCTGGTAAGCCCACCGTGAGAAAGGCATAATGTTTATTCCCTGGTTAGAGTAAAATAAATTGAAATCATAAGAATGAAATTTCCCATTTATATGATGTTAAACTACACCATGCATCAACCATCCTTTACATAAGACCAATTCATGTGGGATCCTCTTCTCAACCAAATATGATATAAATTCCTTCATATATTCACAAATCGTTCCCTCAACAGGACACCCAATATGGTCTTCAAAATAAAAAAAATAAAATATCCACAAAACTTAGTGACCATAAAAAATGGAAGGCCAATGTCATACATAGAACTTTTCCTAACACTGCACACAATGACCCAATGACTCTTCAAAAGAAGACCCGCTAGAATGGCCTATTAGATTAAGGAAGTTTCATCCTCCAGAGAGGTTTTCCCTATCTTTGTACTCCCCATAGCTTCTATTCTTCATGTCATATACCATTCTAAAGAAAACACATATCATGGTCAAGATAAATCCCTTATCCATGCCTGAATGTTTTCAGGACATTCTCAGTTAACAAGTCCTAAATTGGGTCCATTGCCATGAAAATCATGGTCAATTCTATTTGACCTAAAAAGTCATTATTAGTCAAAGTTGTTCGACCTCAAACATCAGTCATGGTCAATGATGTTAAACCTAAACATCAGTATAGATGGACTATTTTGAAAGACTTTAAACATCCCATGAAAGAGACAACAATCACCAAGATTAAGACCCTCAAAGTGTATCCTGGAAGAAAATCAAGCATCGGATCACTAAACCTATACTGCATACAGTTATGGAAAAAATATTGAGCAACAAAAAAATTCACGAGGCATAAATCATGTTAGGTTGAAATCCCAAAAAGGGTTTCCTTATAAAAATTAAAGTAATTCATTCAAATACCACGCCATAAGGGGATTAGAAAAAAGTTAGGGTTATAATAAAAAAGGAAAAAAAATTAAGGGTTTTTCATGAAACCCTAGAAAAATTAAAACCATTCCCATTGAGCTCCTCATCTCAGGAAAAAAATATATCATGATTTGATTATTTTAGTTATCCTAGATTGTAGGTCAAATTGACATCAAGTTGAGATTACTATTTAAATGTGTCCATTCATAAATGATTGATATTTTAGGAAAAAGGATAGTAGTGGCACTATATATAAAAAATTTTCATTCTAGTACATAAAGGTATGGAGGGTATCCCCAACGCAGAGCCTCTCCATATGGGTGGGACATGAGCATTAAAAAAGTTGTTCAGTGGACTCACAATTTTTTATCAATCCAACATAGACTCCTCAATGGCCTAGATAATCATTAACAATGTTGTGTTCTCATCCTCTACACCTTCCTACAATGCCTCCATGTTCATCACTGCGTCAAGGCCAACCTTTTCCCTTTCCTCCACTAGTTGTTGTCCCTTGTCAACTACAATTGTGACACGGTACCATTATTGTTTAAGCCACTCCAGTTCTCTGATCGACTGCTACACTTCCTGATCGAGATTCTCTACTAAGAAACATTGTTTCTCAAGTTCACTATGTAGTCTCACGACCACTCCATCTTGGTCCGCAGCTTCATTCATAAGAATCAATCTAGTCGTAGAAAGATAAGCCTCGATATCTACAGTAAAAATATATGACTCGCAAGAACCAACATTCTCATTATCCATGGCCACCTTATTAACTATTTCTTAAATATCATTGTACTCACATCCTTCAAACCCTAGAACCAAAAACTACTGACATAATTTGGGGAGTTTTGTTGGCATATCGGCAATTAGTGTTTGAGATAATAATCACAAAATTTTATTCCATATCCTTTAGCAGTTAGGAAAAAGGCTATCCAGTCCCTCTATATCTGTCTCAGAATCACTCCCACATTATGGAACCTATTCAAGAATAAACATCACCCAGGGAGTCTTTGAATCAATGAATTCATCAAAACATAACCCTATGACAACTGCACCCCTACCAGTTTTGATATGAGGTAGAACTAAGTTGTCAACTACAACTAAACATTCTTATGGTTGTGATCCTAATGCCATGGGTAAGATATATAATCACTCACAGCACTAGAATCTAAACCAAAAAACTCAAATAAATGAAATGGATCTTAGAGTGGAGAACTAACCTTTTCCCATAGGAGTGTTAATATCTTCATCTTCCATTACGGCGTCGCCTCTCGATGAATATGGTACTTAATATTCAGTATGTAATTGAGCTTTAGGGTATTCCAAAGGCATGTGAGACTTGGGGACATGATCGACTAGGCCAGTGACCACCAACAGGTTGCTTACATAAATCAATCTCATAAGGATATTTAGTTTGGACAAAGGCACCATGTCCATCTCTGAATTTATAAGATCTAGAATCACAGCATCTCTTGTGGCTAGGTAAAATGGTATGATGGACCATTATTAATTTTCAAGAGAAGGAATAGATCACTCACCTATGGGTGTGATATCTTAGAGAGAAGGATCAACATTCTAGATTAGAGAATCAACCTCCGGGGAAATTCCCTCTACAAGGATAGGGTTCACCAGGTTTGGGGAAATCAAATCAACAAGACTTGGAAATCCCCATATGTACTCTGATAATTGGTGCTCCCAAACTAGCTAATTTTTGGATAACGATGATGTCCCATCCATCTCTACAATAACGAGATCGATAAGCTCATTTGGTGCCTTGATCCCCAAATATTCCCCCACTATAGGGTTAAAGGTATCCTCATCAAAAATAAGCACCCTTTGAGAGCTAACAATGCCCAAAAATTCCTTGGTATGCCTAGCCTCTCTACCCTATTCAGAAACAACTGTAGGTGGTACTTCCTATACCATAGAATGTATAGAAGCTACTGTTTCCTAGGAAACTACCGCCGTATTACTTATTGGTTTTACATTAAAATATGAACACAATAATTGATCAGTAATGTGAAAGAGTTCTGAATAACAACAAGATAAAAAGATATGATAGTTATAATATTTATTTTGATTAATAATGACTGTTTTGATTCCTACCAATGTTTCATAGTTCACCGAGGGGATTTCCCCTAATGGGAATATCAAGTGGGTCAGGTGGGGGAATTCCTTGACTAGATTCAAAATAACTACCTCCATATGTTCAGTAGCTCCAAAAGAACAATCCACAGTGACCCCCACATCGGAAGGGACATGTCCCCAAATTTCATTATGTCATGGTGTGTACAATGGAAAATGTTTCATCTTTTGGGTCTCCTATGACTCCTACATGAGTAATAAATGGATTGAAAATACTTACAATAATGAAAAGTAAAATTTGAGGTCGCCAAGAATAGTTACCTCTTCTTCTATATCCCTCAATTCTGAGTATTTCGCCATCTCTTTTACTCGATCAGACCAATGAAACCTATCATTGGAATAATGAAAGAACCTACCCATTTCATTCAGATATTCAGCTACTTCATGTAGACTTTTGTTAGTATAAATCCATAATGGATCAATGGAAGCTCTAAATCCCAGAAGTTCAAACCATTCTGCATGGCATAGATACCAAATGTATTCATTATATAAATTCACCTTAAAGTCATACAAGATCTTCCAAGCCCTTGGGAAGGAAGCTGTAATAAGAATGTATAAGCATGGAGGGCCATTCTGAGGAAGTTAATCAGGTTTCATCAACTGCAGCTACTTCGTAGTTTCCTCTACAACCCTAGAACGCCTAGAAGTTGGGCACTTTCGATATTTGGGGCACAGATGAAGATTTTCCCAGTTAATTCCACAACCTGAAACTTAAATGGTGAAAATCTCTAGAGGTATCATCATCATCCCCATAGACGCCAAGTCTTGTCATGGCCATCACTCAGCGAGAATATTTACAATGAACCTATCGAGCATGGATCATGGTCATAAGCTCTAGTAAGTAACGGTCCACATTTTTAATATCATTATCATAAGAAATATCACCTATAACTGACACATGGATGATACCAATAACTAAAACTTCTCTCTCCTTGAGAAAGTTCAAAAAAGTGTGAGGGGACTTAGTCTTAACGATTGAAAATTCTTGAAAATATTCCAATCCCTCCTGTACAATGGAAAGATAACATCAGGACAGATGAAAAAATGATTCCCAGTTATAGCACTGATATCATTTATAACCTAAGAAGTGGTACCCTAAGTTCGTAGGACCATCCTAGGGGGTACAGAACCTAGAGACATCCAATTAGATTTCCCTAGTTAGGAATAATCAGTAGTTTCCTTTTTTTCCCCTTAGACCAAAATGACTTGGGGGTTGTAAAAATGGGAACTACGTCTGCCATCTGGCTATTTGGATGTAATTAAAACCATTCATCAGTATAACCTTTTGTGAGGAATGGTATAGAACCCTCAGAATCTGGAAGCTACTTCTTGCACTGAGTATCCTCCTATGTAAATATTAGCCACAAATGTCATGCAACCATGAGATTTTTTTCCCGGGGTGCATAATAATGGTTTGGTGGACACAACATTTGTATATAGTTAAACTGACGCCCAAATCTGCAAGATGCATATCCTCAAATATAAGTTCCCCATCAATTCAAGAAACCATGAAACCCTACCATAAAGAAAATAGGTAGAGTCGATTTACAAAGACCTATGATTCATCATTTATAATGGTACTAGTAGGGGAAGTGTTAGGATGATAAGTATAATGGTTGTGACAATTGATTTGAGTCAACATCTCTTGTTAATTCTATTTAGTCTACTCATTCTAATTATCTTTTGTGGCCAATCCCACTTACATAAACCCACTAGTAATTTAAAAATATTGTTATGGAACAACATGTGTAATTGGTTGGGAATTGATAAACGTATAACCCCATATGTGGGATCCAATCTAGGCCCTGAGGATTTGTAAGGGCTGAATCAAATGATGAGGTGGCTTCCCCTTGCAGACTTGTCCTAGTAAGTGGTAGATCTTGGCTGATGATGGAATGGCCAGGTATTGTTTTTTCTAGTTCCTAGTTGAGCCACCATGACAAAGGTTGTGACTCCTACACTGCTAGAGTCTTGTAATGGAACAATACAGCAACTCAGAAACATAGCCAAGAAGGCCACAAACCTAAAAAATCAATTGATATCAGGGAAAAGTTCCCATCCCCATTCATGAAACTGGACCTCATACTAGACAGACTAGTAGGAACATACTCGCAATTAGTTTTCCTTGGTTGAGAAGGACCTGGGTCTGCGCACACTAGGCACTCATTTACTTTTCTTGGAAAATGCATTAATCTAGTTCGAGAAGAAAATATATTAAATTAGGAAATGTTTTATATCCTTTTAAACACTTCTTACTTGGGATAGGAGCCACTTATCCATAGGATGATTCCTCTCTTTATCTTCCCCAGTAGAAGGAGGAAGTGAAAACTCGTGATACATATCTCTAACAATGAGGACCCAAAAAATTAGCCAAACATTCCAAATGATAATGTAGACCTACCAATAAACTAAATGAAAATTATTGGTACCTAACACCATATACATAGAAGATATGAAATGTGGGCACTGGTTTAATTATCATAGGTCTGGGATACCTAGAAAGCCTTATATAACCCCACAGTCTGCAACTCCGCCCGAAATTCATCAATGCTTTGATAATCTTAGAAAGGAAGCCCCAAATAAAAACTAAATGAACCTCCAAAGAGAAGGTTCTTCTCTGATTACCATCCATTTTGTTGATTTTTTGAGGCCCTCCAGGCACTCATATGGTATAAAGGGGATGTTTCATCTTGATTTCATTGTGAGCACTCTAGAGATATAGGGGAATAGTTCAATAAGGACCCAACAATAGTATCCTTCTGTATGAATCTTTCTTTTGATTAAATAAGGTCCTTAGGAATGGTGCTATCAAATATCCAAGAAGTAAATTTTTTATCCCAACATGGATCTAGAATTTTGGTATTAGAAACTATATCGTATCCATTAATGGGTAGCCTATCTGAATTTAGATTCTCCCACTAACCCGCAGAAAGAAGATTCTCTAAGGATTGATGAAGTGGGATGACAGGGTTTTTTACATCAACATATTTCTCCATATTCCTATTCTTTTTATTAGTAGATGAAAGGGGAGTGGCAAAAACAATAGTGATAATAGTATTTCCTGCAATATCTTGAGAAAGATCAATCCTTTTTCTGCACAAAAGACTGTACAAATGGTTTGTCCAATAAATTCATTTTGAAAAAGGCAAAAAATTGGAAAAGGACTAAAATAAGTCCACATAAAATATAATTCTACATAATGACCCATGGAAATGTTTTTTGGAATGCATTCCCCATGAACCCATAGCTTGCTGAACAACCCGCAATGTGTTGGCCTACAAAGCGTTGACCAGTGGATTAAATTGATCGTGGATTGGGAAATACGAATACCGATAATTTATATGTAATTATCCAAATATTATAGTTTGAATAATAAATTTTTTTGAAAATAATTGTTCAGTTCAAGTATTTAAAAATTTAGTTCACGAAATAGGGTGATTGTAAAGGGTTTTTGGTTCATAGAAGGCAATGAACGGTTTGTGGATGAGGGATTTTGTGAAGTGTCTTTAGTACGTGGAAGAAAGGATAGCCAAGAAAAATTCATGAAGCACTTTTTTCTGGGAAATATGGTAAAATACAAATTAAATACCCCCTATATATTGGAATGGTTACCCTAAGGGTCCTCCTTTCTACCACAATCCAGTTTAGTTTAGGACCTCATTCCACATTAGAATAACATTATTTTCATCCCAATCAAAACACATTCTGATGGGGGGAATTTGTAGGGTCCTATAAACTTTATAGAGGTAAATTAAATACTCAAATAATTTTAGAAATGGAAAAAATAGATATAGGATTTAGAGAAAATTATTGAAGAAGCCTATGTTGAGAAAGGAAAATAACCAGTCTGCATACTATGTTCTTGAAACAGTACGTGGAACACACTGGTCATGAACTGATAGTTCACAACAACCTATGAGGTATTGGACCATAGAGTGTTGGATAGAGAACCATGTAGTATGAGGAATGAAGACAATGGAACTGTCCACCATAAACAATGTGTTCGGTAAAATCAAGGCAGTGATTTTTCCCCCTTGTACGACACCCTCTGTGAACCGTGTCATTGGAAAAATTAAGATGAAGAAATTATCCCCCACATACTGTCGATAAAAAATAAATAGTTTGAAAATGTGGAAAAACCAATTGTACCCCATGAACAAGATGATTTCATTCATTGGATATAGTTGGTGGTTCTTGTTTCCATGAACAGTATCCCCACATGCCTCTATTGACCGAGTCATTCGTGGGTCGTGTGATCTTCCATTGAGATTCCATAATAAGTGTATTCATATCCAAAGATCTGGATTCCCTGGATCTATATAAAAGGACCCTGAATGATAGATGAGAAAAAATACAGGATTTTAGAGGATTGGACATACATGGGAGATGAATTTCTGAAGAGATTGATCGATAAGACACACACATATTCCAACAAATTCCCATAGGTATAAACTTTCTTAATATCATAAAAATTGGGAAACATAATATTTATTGGTAGACCATAAACCTAATTAGTGAGCCAAAAAATATATTATAATAGTATATGAACATCCCATGAACCAAAGGATAAATTCCCCTTCTTTACTAGGGTTCCCCACATATTACAAGGATACACAGGTGGAACCCTTCACCACGTAAAAACTAACCACATGGAAAAAAATAGGCACCATGTAGAATCCTAGTATGTACAAGAAACCTGGTACCACGTAGAAAAACACTATATAGACTCCCCAAAGGTTTTTTTACTATCATTGTATGAGGATGGTCCCTCCCCCAATATAGAAACATGCTATTTAGATAGTTCCTCATCCTGGAAGATGAAACAGTACACAGAGTGGGGTTCCCTATGATGTTTCACTCTCTTCCTTTGATCACCTCCTTTAATTTCTATCACCTCATCCATAACCCCTCTGAAACCCAACCCAATGACATCCTACAAAAGCCTCTTCCAAATCCACCAGACTTATATGATAAAACAACTGGCCACATCAATATGCCCTTTTGAGTTTACATACCCATGCTAAGTGGAGTCACATGGTTGATCCCCACGATGGTGTGGACCCCTGAAATGTCTATAAGATTACATTACAATGGTAACCCGAGGTAAAACCTTGTGTTACTGACATTAACCTCCCCATTCTATGGATCAAGGGTAATCACTGGCTTTTCCTTTTGATGATGAGTGATGCTTCTCCACTTTCCCAGAACTCATTACAAGGAAATCCTCCCGAGGTTAGTCTATAAGCATTCGACATGAGCTAGCACTCTTTCTCCTCTTAGGCTCTACATGAGACATTTATGTATAGATATTTAGACATGGTCATCTAGGATATCAAATAGGAGACGAAATTGGCACATTCCAAGACCCTTTCTCTATCCCTCTCTCTTTGGGCTCCAGTACCATATATCATCAGATGATGTGGGATGTGTGATATTCAAATCAACTTATTCGTCTTATTTCTCACACCGATCATGACTCACATGGTATTAAAAGTTTGTGGTGATCATGAAATCCACATAACCCAAATAATGGACCTCCTCTTAGGTAGAATCTCCAAATATAATGAACTATGAGGACTCTGAGTCTTGCTCTGATCAGGATACGAAGGATTGTTGCCTGTGGATCGTGTTCAAGGGGACTTATCCTTAGAGGTCAGTCCCAAAAAAATTCCCTCAATCTTTTTAGGGAAACCTTTTCAGGATTAAGCCCCAGTTTATTGGTCAGGTCCTATATGTAAGCACTAATCAATCCCCTCACAAATGGGCTGCCTCTAGGGTGTAAGTCAAAAATACAAACTAAACTAAGAGGTCTTTGATTCCTAACAAACCAGAATATGTAGGAATCCTCCATAATGTCTAAACCGGCACCAAAAGTTACCCTTGTGTCCACCAAGACATATCTCCAGTAGGTTCATTTTCACCCAGAAGAACATATATCTTTTGGACATCCTAGGATACCTCAGATTAAGCCACACATCGATTCAAGACTAGGATCTATTAACCTAGAAATCCTCACTGCATGACATTAAACTACATGGATGCATCCTCAACACACAACTTCAAAAGGTGGTGTGTCATTTTATGTGGCACCGAACTATGGGGTCTCTAATTACTCTCATGAAGATACTAAGAAGATAATCTTATGGGTTCATCCCCAACATCATAATAATTCCTCTCCCACCTAGATGATGATAAAATCAAATGGTCCTCATCAAATGGCTTAAACCAATGATTTATCAGTAAAAGGAAAAGGAATTCTTGATCAATCCACAAAAGGGGAATATTGATGAAGAACCACAATTACATATGAGTATCATTACAAATGGAGAACCTTGGATACATAAATATGGTTTCAGATATATGTGAATCTAGGATCGATCTTGAAATTTTGGAGTAATCCATGGACACATGATTGGGAATGATCCAACGATTCACAAACATATGAACATTGATTAAATTTATAAGGGAGTCTTGGGATGGAAAATAATTCATGCCCAAAATGGTGATATGATCCCAACCACTCATTCACTCAAAAAATGGATTCCTTAAGTGTTTTTGGTCTAATTTTCATCTAATGAGAACCTTTCTTTCGAACGGAGGTCTATGAATCATGTATAAAAGGGGCATTGGGAGTTTCTAGATCCCTGAATAAACCAGTTTTGGACCATCTGAGGAAATTTTACCAGACATTGTTTGATTTTACAAACCACTTAACCCTATGAATTCACCATATAAGATCAGCCGATTGTGGCACCTCCTTTGTGACATGAAAAAAGGATATACTTATTAGTCCTGATGCGACCATCTTTCCCACCACAAATGGATACAACGCACCTCAGGACGAAATCAGAATTGAGTACTCAACATGAAACCCTCCATAATAACAAACAATTTATTACTATATCTTAGTATATTTTGTTTGAACTTGTTTGATGCGAATCAGGATGAAACCAAAATAATGAAATTGACATGAAAACCTCTATAATAATCGTAAATTTTTTATTATCCTTTGTGATATTTTGGTTTCCCTGATGCAATACAAGTCGTGATGAAATAGATTATTTATATAAATATTCATTTTATTTTAATCCACAATATATTTTTTTATAGTTTTATATAATTATTTCATCACCCATACATAAATGAATATTGCAACATAAAGTTAAATTTTCAATCTAGAATGAATTTTTTCAATAAAAAACATTTATGATATAATTTTTTCCATGACATATCTTCCAAATTTTCTTATTGACCTTATCATTTCCATAAATAATATTTAAAACCATATGGAAAATATTTTAAAACATAGGATGAGCATGAAAAGATATGCGTGAGACATAAAAAATAAAGAAGGAAAAACATCAGTCTATTAATACATATAAAATATTTTTATTTTTCCAAATAATCATTGTGTTTAGAATCATCATTATATTACCTAATAAATTGTCTTCCCTACCCAATGATTTTTATAAAACATTTCACATGAAATATTAAATGTAACATAAAACTCATAAAGTTTTCTCATCATTAATTGAAAAATCATGAATAAATTTTAATAATTTTATACTTTTCACCCTTAGGACGTAGAAAATAGTTTCCATTAATCATAAGCTCATTATATTACCATGTGAAATAATTATATTTATGTAAAAATCGTTTAATGTCTAAATAAATCATGTAGGTTATTGGGACCTAATTTTACATATAAATATTATGAATAGAATAACCAATGTAATAAACATCCATAATTATTTAGACAACCCAAAGCATTATATGACTATAATTTACCCACCCATCATTGTTGTATAATGGAACCACCCATCATTAATTAATAACTTGAACACCCATACATGGTTTATAATATAACAACCATCCATCAAAAATAATTCCCAACAACCGTAATATAAACATAAGACATTAAATCGTTCATTTTCCACCCCTACACTCAAATAAATATCATTTTCACCCGTAATGAAACATTTCAATTTTATGAAGTATAAATTGCATTTAAAACCCTTTTTAAAATTACCCTGAACACAGGAATGGAGTGTTTTTAATTATAGAAAACATGAATTATTATAAATGAATCATAAAATAAATTATTCATTATGGAAATTGAAAAAACTTTTCATGTTTTAATTTTTAAAATACAAATTTTTTTGTCTTATTATAAAAATGTTCTATATAAAATATGTAAAAATATTGATATTGAAAACCATTAAAATTAATTCAAATGTGACATAAAATGTTCTCAATAATTCAATCATGTAAATAAAATGACTCAATAATATAATTTTAAAATTATGTAAATGGAATAAAATGATTTAAAAAAAATATTAAAATTTTTTAAGATGATATTTTTAATGTAAAGTATCTCCTGCATCAAGTCTAACTCATCACATACCATCACTATATTCCTATTCATTGAAAAATCTACCATAGTTCATACATTAATCTTTAAAGGCATGGTTTTATTCCTAAAACATGACATATGGAATGAGGGTAGGGATTTTACAAAGGAAATTGGGTTGGTCTTAGCCAAAAAAAATTTACGAAGTGTAAAGAAAAGAAGAGAGGAGGATAGAATTTATAAGCGAAGAGAGGGGTACACTTGGAATTGTATAAATTAATAAATTAATATAAATTATAATTCATGGAAAATAGATATAAAATAATACATTTTTAGGATAAGTTGAGGATGGGTCGAAAAACTCTCATCAAATAATATTTAGAAAATTTAGACAATGTTTTAACACTTATCATTATGTTTTAACCCCTAATTAACCCATTTGAAATTACAATAATTACAATTTTTTTACTATTTAGGGGTTAAAAATGTTTCTATAATGGAAAAATGGACCATAGATAGACCATGAATGAAATTTTACAATAATTACAATTGTTTTACTATTTATTTTTTAACCCCTCGTTAACCCCTCGTTACCCCATTTTGAATATATACCCTTTTCACCCTAATTATGTTATACATATCTATGAAATTTTTGGGGCACTATAACTATCTCAAAATTTAATACTTTTCAAAATTTTATATTAATTCATTTATTTAATCTATTAATTGAATAAATACTATGTTAGTGTTACGTAAAAATAAAATATAATTTTTTTCCTCACTAAAAATTAAGAATAAATTACCATGATAAAATTATTTATTTTGGAAATATACCTTTATAAATAAAAAATTAAATTTCTATCCTTATAACAAAATATTTATTGAGAGTAAAAACAGGAGAGTGACATTTTTGACTTTATCCTTTACTTAAATATTAAAATTGTAAAAATTAATGAAATATAGAACATGATTCCATATATTCGAAACATGGAGGAAAAATGCCAAACCAAGCTCATGAAATATGATAATACAAAGAGTTAGAGTAATATTTCAGTCATCATCATATAATTTTAACCATTAATTAACCTATTTACCATCACCAATGTGGAAAAATTACTAATGTTACTATTCATAATGAAAAAAATAAAGGGGAATTATTTATTAAATTTGAACCCCCTGATTCAAAATATGGAATAATTTTTTTCAATATTTAATTAATAAAAGAGGAATAATTTAATATAACATTAAACCTATAAAACGAGATGACAAACATTTTTCAAAAAAATGATTTTTGAAGTATAAAAATATTTTTATATTAAATTCAGGTATAAAATTTCATTAAAATAAAATTAATTGGATAAATATTAAGTGTATGGGATTATAAATGTATTTTTTACAATTTTAGTTATTATAATGTTTCTCAAAATAAATTAATCTTTGATAAATATTGTATTTTTAATTCAGATAATAATGGAATAAACCATGCTCTGATATTTCATTAGAAATGATGGGTATTGTTATCTATATTATTTTATATGATAAATTATTAATAATAATTATTATTTATATATAATATGTGATGTAACATATAGTTCATGACACATTTTATTCTATTACATACTGCAGATGAAGGTAAAGATAAAATATTCTATCTTTGGAAAAACGTGTTTATACATATGTATTTCAAAATATAAGAAATTGAAATTCCATCATCATCTATGGAATATTTTAAAAACATATTATTATTATTTAAAAATTTATCCAAACATATATATAACAACATATGATATATATATATATATAGAGTATTTTATATGTATAGTATTCCTAGAAAAGGAAATATCGGTAATTTTCAAAACACAATGGTTTATTTTTATTTTTTCATTGTAATTCTAAATGTAAACTATTTTATAAAATATTAATGGGAGGATTTTTTAAATTGATGGGTATTCAAGTTAATAAATAAAGTTTTATATCAATAAATATAATGTAATTTCCACATAATATCCTAATAGAGATTTGGGTATATTTTTAAATATATAATATAATGAGATACATTTGGTACTAGAACATATCAAGGAAAAACTTTTGAGGGAAAGGTTTTTATAAATGATGCAGATGAACATAGAAATGCATCTATATTGATGATAAAATTTATTAACATTGTAATAATTAAAATTTGTATGATAAGAATTATTATTTTGTTCAAGGAGTTAAAAATATAGAATATGATTTAAATGTCTCACCATTGTTTAAACTATCTTTATTTATAGATGTTACCCACTAATGATTTTAATAAAATTATTTTGTCATATTGTCTCACAATGATGTGTTATGAACAACATATAATTATAATGAGTCAAATAAAACTCCTAAATGTATAATAAAACAAAATAATATCTTTTAGTCTTTCATTTTTGATATGTTACACATATGTTTATGCATTTTTAACATATTATTAAAGATTATATGAACATAAATAGTGTCGAGTAATACAAAATTTAGTCTTAGATTTATTATTCCTTCTAGTCCGTTGCATATATTTATATATTGATATATATTTCTTAATTTTTAATGATAATTGGGAACTAAAAGTAGGAAATTTAGTTATACATAACAGATTTTTCTCATTGATTATTATAGTTTTTGATCTAATATTAGGTTTAGTATGGATAAATTTTTTGTATCAAAATATAGAATTTCATATGAGGTGCGAAATAGGTATGGGGCACTAGATCACCGATGAAGTATAAAAAATTGAGTATCATACTCTACATATTTTTTTATTAGGGGTTTATAGATTACATTTTTATTACTTAAAACATTACATTGTTGAGATACCTAGAATGAGAACTTTTATACGTTTATAACTTTCATACACATGCCTTGAGAACTGGATAATCACTCATGGTAAGGTATGTAATTGAACATGTTGTTGGGTTGAAATTATACAACATTACGTTTCTAATTTAGTATGATAAATATGAAATATGGGCTCTTGAGTGTGATAGAATGAGGAAATATATGGCCAAAAATAAAATATATATATTATATTTTTCACAACTCAATTGAGGTATTTTATATGTTCTCATTTTCTAGATGAATTACATGTGATGTATCCACTGACATGATTACTCTATACTCATAGAATAAAAATTGTATGTAGATGATATATTATATTGACATAATCCATGACCAATGAACATATAATTTCTTAGATAGTGTGATCATATGAAAATGGATGTTGGCATATGATGGAGCAATAATGTGTAGATATAGGGAAACTTGTCTCTAATGGATATCACACAAGATACCTTTTAGTCTAAGTAAAATTGAGGCATTTTTTGAGGACTAAAATTTCATAAATAGTTGATATTGTGATTCTTATGAGTTATTAACACTATATATAATCTCATGGGGTAACATTTTTTGGTTGGTTGAATAAGGGATCATTTTACAAAAATCGGAGAGCATCTCTTAAATGGATTTTGAGTTTATCTAAAATAATTTTTTGATGTTTATTAACATGAAATTTCATATTATAAGATTAAAAAGTCGTGTTAATGATATATTTTTAAAAAACTATTAGGTGATATCTATAGGATATTCATTATGTTGTTTCAATAGTTATATTATATGTTACGATGTAAGATAAAATGACTAGAAAGTGTTTCAATATTTAGTATAAGTCAGATAAAAAATAAAATATTCCCTAAATCATAGAGATATCATATATTAGAATATACATATACAAAGGGGATTAAATTTAATCCTTTGGATATATTGTATGTGTTTCATTTTTTTTATATCGTATAGTATAAAATAGATCAATCATAATGTCATGAATCATGTGGAATGATTTGTTTTCATGTATATGGATCACCTAGGGTAGAAAACATTATGGAAAAAATGTTTGAATTTATTTAACACATTATATATCATTAAATTCATCTGAGATTTGATCGTTGTGGGTTACAAGAGATGTTACTGAATGTATTTGCTAATGCATATATAAAATGCATGAATAAATTCATTATATTGGGAGAATAAACATAATATATATATAATAGGATATGTTATGATATTGTATATATGTATAATCCTTTAGAAATCATTTGGCCAGAACTCTATCCCTTGAGAATCTCTCTTCTTTTATATTCCATAAAGAAATGGGTGACTATAATATCATGGAGGATTGGATAATCATACCAACAAATTTAAGGTGATTAAATGAAACCAATTAATTCAGCTTGGAGTGAATATATTATGGGTTATTAATTGGTTATATTCATAGTGAAATTAATAATGGAAATGGAAACACTGTATTTTGATGTATGGTTCATATTCATCATTTACATTTTAATAAAATTTGTAGATTTAAATGCATGGTGATATTAGGTTTTACTGTTCATAAATGTTTCCACTAGTTTTATTAATAATTAATCATTCCATATATCCCTTTTAGTAAAACATTTTAATGTACATAGGTTCATTTAACTTTCTGCCCTATAATTTTATGTATCAAATAACTCAATGGTTTAGGTCAAAAGAGACTAAAAACCTTTTGGGTTTATTCCTAACAAATAATTTTAGTTTTATTTTAAAAAGAATTAACCAGTCAATTTTTGGGTGTAATTTGTGTCTTACTACTGAACCTAATTGATATTTTTGGGAAAATATTTAGTTCTTGGGAGATTTTTGGGACTCAATGTAATGTTATTGTAATATTTTTTTGAATAATAATCCCCAATAATTAAGATTTTTTTCAAAATAAGAATGATTAAAAAAATATATTTAGTTTTTTAACATTGAAGTGGACATGTTTAGTGTATTGGTTTTTCTCAACACATAAATATTATTCATAATCAATTTAAATAAAAGGTTATTATGTGAGATAAAGGTTTATATGATGTTTAATAATGATAAGAATGAGTTTTATCATATGTCTTATATGTTAGGGAGCCATGGTAAAACATCCCTAGAAAATGTAATATATCTTTTATTCTATAGAACTATAAAATTTACAATGTTTGTTAACATACATGTATACATATGATCTTGTTTTGAGATTATATAATATATCCATTTAGGTTCATCTTGAATTTGCAAAAGGCATATCATATGTAAGAAGACTATTGATCGTACAAAAGATATATCCATGAGATGTTGTAGAAAATTTTTAAATATGGGGAATATGTAAGATTATTTATAGTAATACATAGGAATTTTGAGAAAGAAAAATAAGATTTATGATATATAAGACGTCTTAGATTTGTATGAAAGGTATTTTTTAATATTATTGTAGTTGTGAGGAAATGAGTAATATAATGTTTAATACATAACATGTTAATTTAGATACATTAAAATATGTTTTCACATTATAATACATAAAAAGATATACTTCTTAAAAGTTAGCTTATGGATAGAAAAAATGTGATATTTATATAGGGTAAAATATGATATTTCTAGAATAATAATATAAATTAATTAACATTAGATTAAATTTGATTCAATCATTCAGAGAATAAATTTAAAAAGAGAATTTGTAATTCATGTAGTTGAAGAAAATAATTTATGCCATGAAAATAATATTGTAATGTGAATATATATTTACCTAAGTGTAGATGAGTCTTGTGTTATGATGAATATCCATTTAAAAAAAATCATTGTTCATTTTTTGTTTTTTAGAAAACTAGTTGATCATTCCATGAAGTATCTTGTAGTTATAATCACGATTTTCATCTAGATATATCTAACGAATGAATAAAACATATATAAAATTTCGAGTACTCAAGAAAATAAGTCAGAGATATTGAAAAGTATTATTTTACTAACATTAAAATTTAAAATTATAGTTTTAATGAGGAAATAATCACTTTTGATTGAAACATAATATTTTTGTGCTGTGAAGATATTTATAAACAATAATATACAAAAAATAGATATAAGCATAAATTCTCTGAGTGAAAATTTTAAAAAAAGGAATAATAATATAATTTTAGGTTTGAAGGTATAAAAATACAAAGATAGAGTGGTAGAACAACATCTTCATGGAAGTTTATTTCAGATGAATATTTTTTAAAACAGATTCAATATTTTTTTTGTGACTAAACACAATGAAGTCTTCATATATTTTTACTATATGATTTATATGATAAATCCCACTCATTGCAATGTAAATGATGAAACTATTGGACTACATGGAAATATTTTAATTTAGATCATTGTAAGGACTTACTACTCATTTTGGGTAGTAAACCATGTAAATATATAATATTAATTCTATGTGTATAATTTGGTTTTATTGATAGTGATCACATTATTATATTTTGTGTGTGGAATGTATTGTTCTATAAGAAAATTAAAATACAATTAAAATTAATTATTCACCCCTCTGCTTCCCCCTCCCAAGGATTTCTCACTGATCTTAAGGGTACTTTCTAAGTTGTATCAGAGCTTGATTATCTTTATTAAAATCATTATATTTTGAGATAAGGTATTGATTTTTGTTTTATGGTTTAGTGAATTAATTTATGTTAAAAATATATTCCAATACTTTTTTAGCGAGAAAAAAAGTGGATTCCAACTTTTATTCAGAATAATTACTATATACAGAAAGGTCAGATATTTCATTAACATTTTTTAATTTTTTGGATGTTTTGGAGGCTGAA
This sequence comes from Viscum album, assembly GCA_963277665.1. Lineage (NCBI taxonomy): Eukaryota > Viridiplantae > Streptophyta > Magnoliopsida > Santalales > Viscaceae > Viscum > Viscum album. Next base: position 1,004,150,671 of record OY728135.1, read on the forward strand.
ATTGATGCATTAATTCCTCATGATGAATTTGTAGTTATGAAATTAACTAATTAAAATAAAAAGATTAATTTTCTCATTCTTGAAATTCAATTTTTTATCCTCTTTTAGATATGGTTTTTCTAAAGGTAAAAGTAATTTATATAGAAATTGGTATATGGGATAGGCTTTGAAATAATTATTAATTCAACTCAATGGTAATAAAATCCAAACTACACGGACTTTTTCCATCTCCATGGTCCATCTCCTTAATAACTATAAAGTGAAGATGCATGATCACCAAAAATACCAAATTGATACTCTCTAGGAATGATGGGAACCAAGTTGTTGATCACCTTTATTATCTTGAGGTCATGGTCCCAACACAGTCTGTCTACACTTTATGCTTACTCTCAAGCCTGAAGGAGTCAACCTAATCAGGGGGTACATCCTCCATTTATATCATTTTTGACCACTATAGGCTCCCCTTCCTCTCTTGTTTAGGGGGTTGATTCCCTCTTTCTCCCTTTATAAAATTGAAATTATGTATATAATCATCTTCATAATCTATATATTTAAAACCTAATAACAGGGTTATATCAAATTCTTGTTAAAGTAAAATATATATCACAAGGTGTTACATCATAGACATGAAGGATAATATGTGTAAGATTTAAATATTTTAATAAAATATCATAAAAATATTTATCATAATCATGAAATAATATGGATTAATATAAGATGATAAAAATAACGTTAACGAATCATAAAATATTCAAAATTGGATAAAAATAAATATCAACAGTAAAAACATGTTATCATGAATTAAGTTGCGGGATACATGAAAAGTCATAATAATGAAGGCATTTAATTTCTTAAAAATTAATTGAAACATAAAAATTTATCATAAATTGATGAACTACATTGAAGTGTGGAATAATTATAATAAAAGGAAAACATGTATGGGAAATGACATTTTTCCCTCACTTATGTTAGAAATAAAAATTGTGTATTCAGTTAAAAATGTTAGCAACCCCATCATGCCCCATGCTAAAAAATCATTATTTCTATGATTTTATATCTCATGAAATATAAATATAATCAAATTCATTTTAAGGTGACATTGGATCCCACCCAGTATCATCCATTCATATATGATCCACTTAATATCAATCATTAACAATACAATATAACTGATTGGAAATGACTTTGTTTCCTAATCCATTAAAAAACATATATAATGAACTTAATAAATTATAAGATATAAAAAATTAATTTTTTTAAAATTATTCATTTCATAATGACTTATATAGTGTGAGTAAAATATATCTTCATTAAATAAAAACCTTTTATGGAAAATAAACATGAAAATATAAATATTTTCACAAAACATTTTAAAACATTCAAGAATAAATTACATTCAATAAAAATTAAAATGAAATAGAATAAATTTGAAAAAATAATTTAAATAGTTACTAATAAAGAATACATTAGATGGAATAAATTATTCAAAAAGAGAATTGAAAATTCTTATAAACCTCTTCTTTTAAAAAATCATTAATAATAAAGTTTGGAAAATTCATAAAGTATTCAAAACGGGGATGTGAATATACATTCATAAGATTTAAATTTCAAAAAATATTTATTAATAGAAATTATAAAATGGAATAAATTTAATAAAAAGAAAAATTTGAGAGGATTATAAAATATTTTATTTTTCAATTATTGAAAATTCTATTAAAAATATGGAAATAACCTTGTCAAAAAACTAGTCAATTATAACAAAGTTAAATACAATGATTTAATGTGAATAAGATAGGATAAAAGGAGAATTAATGGTAAATACAATATGATTTACCTCAAGGTAAAAGAGTACATGTTTTTGGAAGTAAAGACATGTACATTGGAGAAAAATCTATTAAAATAAATAGGAATTGTTATTAACAAAAATGAGTTTTTAACAAAACAATTGAATCATTAACTAAGAATAATTTGGTGTGGAACAAGATTTCCCATCAAAATAAGTTGTAAAAACATCATAACATTATTATAGTATATAATATATAATTCTTGAAATATTATAATCAATGAAGGGTGATTATGACCCATGGAAATAATTTTAGTGAGGAAAATCCCTTACAAAATTTAAAAAATATAAATTAAAAAATCCCATGATATGTATATATTTAAAAAAATTGAATATCCTAAACTATAAAAGAATAATTTTCATTAACCAACCCATTAGGTCCAACCTTTTCTAGGATAAGCTGAGTGTGACAACCCCAAGCCATCCTCCAATAGACTGGGGGTTGGCGACCAGTGTTGAGTCATCATTTCCCACACATGGGGAGCATTAGAATAAGTAACTAAACACACACAATCACATATTCAAGTCCATTAAATGATGAATGTTATGTACTACGGATACCAATGCATGAATACAAATAAATCCCATAGTAATATAATAAAAAACATACTAGAAATCATAAGGGTCAAAAAAAGCCCTCTAAAAACAACACAATAGTCCAAAGTACATAGAAGTAGGGTCAACACCAGTATGACCCATGGTATTTTTATGAAAATACTATAAAATTCATGCTACCTGTCCTTTTAGGGCATCATCAAATGAACTATCATTTGTATAAGACATTTCATGTGTGGGAAGTTCCTCAGAATGTGTGAGTATAACAATACCTAGTTGAATGCCTCCAAATCACTGAACATGAAGAATTAATATTATTCAGCTCATCAAAACCGAGTGATTTTAATTAATATATGAGACATTAATAAAAATAAAAATAAAATATACTCATTATAGAATCCACATATCAATAATGTTTCAACAACTTCTATCCACATGATCCTGCTTAAAGTCTCAAGGTAATGCTTGTCTGGGATAATCCACTCCACAAGCAATGTTATCACTAACTGTGTTTTTTAGAGGTATTTATCATAAGGTCTTACCAAATAAGTACTCAATGGAAATCTAATATTCTCATTTCACAGATTGGGTATCACACTTTGTAACGCTAGGGGATTCCACAAATCATATAGGATCAAACTTCTTGATATGGGATCTACACCCTATGCATGTTGGTCATAATGATACCAAGATACCCACCAAGGAATGATATGTTAGGAGATCCCACCCCAAGCTTCATCGAGATATATCAAGAAATATATTTGAAATAGAATCCATAGAGGATATAACACTTTTATGTAATGGAAATAATTCCAAACTATAAAATCATAAGGATAGACCATAAAATATAAATCAACTGAACCTAGTCTATACTAATGATATGATGTGCCTAACACTTTCCTAGAAATAATAAATGGTGTGTAATTTCATTACACAAAATGCCATGTCTGCCTTATATATTCCCATGTACAATGGACTATTCCCATGTAAATATATTTCTGCCCACATACATGGTTGTTTTCAGGTCCTTTTAGTCATGTATTAATACACTGATTTTCTCATATATTATACTCATTCCCATTTTCCATACTATGTCCATACCCATGTATCCTCTAGGATACAAACCAATCTTCCAGCATAGGGTCACGTAGTGTGTTACATATGTCGGAAAACATGTTGTATTTTTGTGTGTGTAAACACTAGCATCATAAAAGGGAGAATACAGATCGTGTGATCTTAAAACTACACAACATATATTGTATAATTACTCAGGAATATCATACTATTCAAGTGTCCTCTCCCACTCTTCCATCTTTTGTGGGTTCTTCCTACATCATTCCCATAGATATTTAATTTATGTATAACCATGCATCGCCTGTTGATGGTGGCAGATTTTTGTCCAAAAATTTCCTTAAGAAATTTCCACTCTTGTATCATCTCTAAAAAATCCAAGATCTGTGAACCAGGAATCCCACAATTAAAGCATAACAATATTATTTTGATGCACACCACCACCATGCATTAGATATCCATCGTGAAGATGTTCTAATTTTTTGGTAGGCCAAATATCGATTGTGGAATGATTGTTCAACAAGTATGAAACACCCCAAGACATTGTAAAAATGTTCATTTTGAATAAATATATTTTTCATATAATTCATTATACACAATGTTAAACTTACACTACACACAACACAGAATTATCTTGCATTACACATATTACTATGTTTTTCACCTTTTAATGGAAAAACTACTTTAATATAAAATATTGACCCTATTATAAATTTTATTTATTAAAATAAACATAATTTCCTAATTTATAAGGTCAAAAATATCCTAGGATGAATTCTTGGGGTTTTTCTAAGAAACATCATTTTTCGCTGAATAGTTAAAAAATACTGTATTTTAGTTAAAAATGTAACGCCCCGACCCTAGATATCCAGAGTCAGTGTATTATTACATAACATTGGCATGATCAAAAAAGATCAAGTCTCAAAAGACCGATTAGTTTAGTATCCTTGGAAACACTAGATATATTCATAAAGATTAAATTACATCAATAAGTGAAAAACTACAACAACATATTGTCTTCATATCCCCTCATACTCTCCCTGCAGGTAATTCATAAAATACTTCTTCACATCCTGGAAAAAATAAAACATTGAAATGGGTGAGATCAGATGCTTAGTAAGGATAACAATATAGCGGAATCTTTCATAAATAAACATAAAAATTTAAGGCAATGTATAACTAAAACAAAAGCCTTTTAAACTTGAACTTCAACATAATATGGAAAGGATAAAATGAAATAATGTCATTTACTTATTCACATGGATATTCTACTTGTTGAATAATCACATGAAAATATTAATAACCACTTTCATAATGACGGAATGCATAATTCGAGACTATCATAACCATGTGGCCAAGGCCTCGTGCCAAGACTACAAATAAGATTTTTTCAAGGCCTCGTGCCAAGACACTAGTTTCTCCCATGAGACCTATAGATTCATCGAGGAGCTATAGCGGGCTCCATCCATCACTTAATAAGTCCAATTCATTCCTCATATGAAAAGTTTTAAACATAACATAAACCTTTGTATTAAAACTAGAATAGGAAATGTCAATACTTTATCCACAAACCATGAATGGTATAAAAATAGCACATCCACAGTCAAACATAACTCATTCGATACAATATGGAAGATTGTATTGTATCATATTAACCTCAATAGAGATTGACGAAGGATATTGACATATATTAAAATAATCATCAAAACAATTAGAGTGAAATATCCTCCTTTTTCTTGAAATCATTTAAAAGTCACACTATTTGTCAAGAATCCATTTAAAATAGATTTTAGAATCAAAGTGTCATATACCACTTTGAAACTTTTAGAAGGAATTTTGATTTGAAAACATTAATGACCACATAAATAAATCCTTAAACCCATTTTTAAAACATGGAAATTAATGAGAAATATTTAGAATAATCAGTCTTTAAAACATTTTAAAATGTCATTTTAGTTCGAGTTCCTAACCAAAAGAGAGACACTTGTATAAAAATAATCTAGGAAGTAAAAACTTTTTAATATCATGAGAATAAAAGGATTCATGATATATTATGTCAAATTACATTATATACACCATAAAAAAGTGATTTGGGGTATAACAATAAAGGAGTCTCAATGGAATGTAAATTGAGATGAAATCTCTCAAAAAGGTTGTATCCTTAGGTTAAGGATAAATCAATGACCTAATTATGAGTTAAAAATATAAATACGCTCAATATGATTGGATATTTAGTGTAAAACAATCAAAGTACATTCACACATATTCTTGTAAAAACAACACCAATGAATTGGATGTTTAACTCAACAAATCGAAATTGAGTAAAAATTACTCTTATCAAGTTCATACCGATGACCTGATAATTTATCAATGGATTGATTATGTGTATCAAAAGTATATCCACATAAAGGGGAGTAGAATTTATTACATAATAAAATGAATAGATATTCTACACATAATCATGGAGTAAAATAATCAATGAAGTATGCATAAAGCTGAATGAGTGGAAATTGAAATTTCAAAATCCCTTATCAATTAGGTAACTTAAGAAACATACAACCATGAAAGAAGGGTCATAAAATGAAGATGTAAATACCCATAAATTAAATTAAATTACACAATTAATACAATCATCGGCAATACACATACACCACATGCAATAAATAAGTGGTGAACAATGGATTTCTCACGAAATTAAGAGTGAGATAAGAAACCCCTTACTTTGTACTTTTTCCTTGGTCGAAGGTAGGTTAACCTCCTGTATAATGGTGAAATAATTGTTATTGAATTATAAAATAATCATTTACATTAATATGATATCATATATGATCTTTTAACAATGATTTGTTAATAATATCTTAGTATTATCGTCATTTCGGGTGTTAACTTACTCGTTTTCCTTTATATTCTTTGTTACATAAGCTATGTTTCTTATGGATAGGTTGTATATTATTCATATCCAGAATTATATCAAGTCCTTAAACATTAATTTTAATCATAAAATGAGAATTATACTTGAATGGATATGATGGAGAATGAATCTCATCACGTTCGTGGACACGGTAGTCAGTACGTACACATGAGAAAAAATATCATTCTTTTGATGTAAAAATAATATATAATTTGATGGTATATAATATAGAAAGAATAATTATCATGTTATATTTATTATTTACATGAATTACACATCATTATTATACCCATCCAGATAATAATTTATTCAATGACAATTACCCCACGACGTATAGACGTTAAGCCGTACGTACGTAGGTATGGTAACATGCCATTCAGAGGGTGGATAGAATACTGAATATGGTTGTACCATATTTATAATGACATCACAGTATATATATGATACTGGAGTTATTATTTTAGAATATAAATAACAAAGAATGAAGAAGTTGAAGGAGAAAGGAACATGAAAAAAGGTGGTGAAAACGTTACCTCTTCTTCGGGTTCTTCCTTTTGATTTGATCAAAAGGGATCCATAGGTTGGCTTAATGATCCAACTAAGGCCTCTAGGATGTAGTTAGGGAAGTGGAAAGAGTATTTGGGTAGGTTTTGGCCGATCCAAAAGGCTTTTAATGTGTGAATTAGTGACAAGGTGGAGTGCCCTTTTATAAGAGGGGTGAGGGGAACCTTTGGAAAAGCTAAAAATATTATTTTATAATAAATTCATATTCAGTTTTTAATGGCTCCAAAGTGGATTATTTAAAGGATAATGTGGGTATTGGTCGAAAACTACTCAACCAATAGAATTTATACATTTTTGGGTCATTATATTAACCTTATCATTAAGTATTAACTCTTAGTTAATTAGTTTCACTTTTACAATGTCTCATTGTATTTTTATATTATATGGTTAATAAACTTACTATATACATCCAAGAGACCCCAAAGTGGTCCATTAATGATACACCTATCATGATATAAGTCTCTTGGAAGAACCTTATATTTTTAGGAATTGAATATAAATTAATAATATAATATTTGTTTTAAAAACTCCTTTATGTCAATTTTGTCACTATTGGGTATTTTGTTTTTTAAAAATTCATAACAGCATTATTACTTTGAAAACAATTTATATAATCAATCCAAATATGTCATATTAACCTAGAAAATTAGTGGAATTCATAAAAAGTATCAAATTAAATTTATTTTGATATTTATAATATCAATTATTTTAATATTTCTTTTATTAGGTAATTACTACATCACCATTGTGTCATAAATAAAATACATTATTTAATGTCTCAAAATTATAAATAAAATACCATTATGTCGGAAATATTTTTAAATTTTTAATGAATATTTACAATCGAATTAATCTTATGTAAAACCCTATATTAAAATTATTTTAGTAAATAAACATTGATTTTAACTCTTTTAACTCTTCTTTGAATTAAATAATAATAAATGTCCTAATCTAATACAAATGGACCTAAATGATAATATTTTACTCCTAAGGTTGTTTTTGGTCGAGATACACTTGTGAAATAGAATTAGGACATGTGTTGGGGTAATATTAAAATCATTTTTACCCTTAATTATCATATTTACTTTTAATCGTGGTAAATAAAAGTAAAAAGTTACTATTCAACAAAAATTATTTTCATATCATTGAACCACATTTTACCCCTTGATATTAACTGTGTATCTCGGATTTTGGAAATTCCACTCACAGAAGTGGTAAAATTATGTTTTATGAAAAATTCAGTTTTTTTAACTACCACTTAGTGGTTTCACTATTCATCAAAAAATGAAAGTTTCCAGAAAAATACCAAAAATTAGGCCTAATCTATATTTGATATTATGAATTCAAAAATGATGTCTATTTTACCAAATTCAAAACATATCAATTGAATTAATTAATTTATAAATTAATACCCGCCATCAAAATAAATAGCGTGTTTTTAAGAGATAATAACTATCAAAAGATTGACACTAGTTTATGTCTGTTTTAAATGTGAAACCACATCCAATGACCAAAATTGTATTAAATGGTAAAAATATATTCTAAATATACTTTAAAACCACTCAAATTAATAATTTATCAGAATTAATTATTTCGATTAAAAAAGTTGTTTTTAATTAAAATTTAGTAATTTTCACTATTCATCAAAATATGAAAGTTATCCGAAAAGCACCAAAATTTCACCCTAAGATTATTTTGATATTAAGAATCCAAAAATGAAGTCCATTTCAAAAGATAAAATTTATAAAATTTCAAAAATTAGGTATTGCTATTCATAACGGCTAGTTTGATTTGTTATAGTGTGTTAGAATATCGAAGTTGCGTACAATACACACCATTGCATTATTCAAATGGAAACGTACCATGGGAGCATGGGGTGTTACATTCTCCCCTACTTCAATAAATTGTGTCCTTGCAATTTTTTTAAAATTGGGCATGAGAATATAATGGAAAGTCTCACATCGGAAAAAGAGTCAATAAAACTATCACTTTAATAGAAAGGAAGAGAGGTATAAAGGTCACTCAAGATAACCCATACTATGATTCCATGTAAGAAAACATAGATCTGGATGATAAACTAATTGTTAAGTTCTGATAGAGAGGGGTTGAAAACATGATCAGGAGAAAGTTAAATATAAGAAAATCACAAACTTGTGTTGGGACAAACGGTCATTAGTCTCCTAGTAGGAAAAGTAAACGGACAACATTTTTTGTTTTAAGTTACATTACATAAGGACGAGTAATTAATTTATGATATTGAATAATAACATAAAGAGATATACTTACTTTTTAAGTGGAGTTTCATTCTTTAATAAATTTTCACCACTAACCCATTTTTTAACAATGATTATTCAAGAAGACTTGGTCACAATGGAAGAGCTACAATACACTTCTATATAAATACATGATCCACGTAGGATAAACTATATAATTACCTTATCTTTAGATATTAATCATAACCAAAATTGTTAGTTTAATATCTGATGATCCCCCAAATGGATATTCCATTAGAGAAAAAAAACACTAATCTTAATTTCTAAAATTAAACCATAAATACCCCAAAGTTAAATAAATACCATTAAATAATCAATTGCCCTTAAAATACTTAAATATAATCCAAACTAGTATTGAAACCCAAAACATATAAGAATGATGTCTTCCACATTAAACTGTATCTCCAAATGACATTAATAACTCTTAAAGTCACATACTTAAAAGTAATTAACCTAATCATTTCCATAAATAACCCAAATCACTATAAATCCACAATAAAAACATAGATAAAAATCCACCTTTACTCCTCAAATGAAATCCCATACTATTTTATTTTCCTTGGGCATATTGTGTTCACAACAAAGCGAACAACTTCCAAAATAACATTTATCACTTAATCACCAAATCATTTTCCTATACTAAGGGTATTCATTTGATAAGACATAAGATCCCAAATCAAATTATTATTGATCAATAAAATCATTTAACTAAAAATAATAGTCACACTAACCAGGGACTTCACGTAGTCCAGTGGTAGGTGATAAATCCCAATCGCACTTTGGTTGTGGGTTCGATTCCCACAGCTTTGTCCGACGCGAAGGGTTGTTGTAGCACCCGAGACTTTTATGAGAAATATTTTGTTTTTATGTTATCAAAGGAATATTTCACTGCACACAACACTATCTTGGCTTACTTTACACGAAATCACGACCTTCCTCGATAGCTTGCGTCGTACGCAATACCGAGTTTCACTGAAAAACGATATGCTATTAAAATATTATTAAAACTGGCCGTTATGAATAGTAATACCCAATTTTTGAAATTTTGTAAATTTTATTTTTCAAAATGGACTTCATTTTTTGATTCGAAATATCGAAATTACCCTAGGGTGAAATTTTTGTATTTTTCTAAAAACTTTCAATTTTTGATGAATAGTGAGAACACTGGGTTACTATTTAAAAACCGACTTTTTATATAAATAATTATTTATTTTATATAAATTTATTTTAGGTCTAAATTTATACATAATACCTTTATAAGTTCAATGTAATTCCTTGGAGTCAATTTATAATAATTTTAGATATATAAAAATTTTATTGAACTTCTCACCGTCTTTTACCCACCTCCTAGGAGCATTTGGAAATTCACATAAAACATAACATTACCGCTTCTGTGAGTGGAATTTCGAAAATCCAAGACACACGGTTAATATCAAGGACTAAAATGTGGTTCAATGAGATGAAAATAATTTTTGGTGAATAGTAACTTTTTACTTTTTTTTACCCCGTTTAAAAGTACATAGGGTAATTAAGGGTAAAAATGATATTATTATTAACCTAACACATGTCCTAATTCTATTGGATAAGTGTAATTCTACCAAAAACAACTTCAGGAATAACATATGACCATTTTGGCCCACTTGGATTAGATTTGGACATTTATTATTAATTTATTTAAAGAAGGGTTAAAATAGTTAAAATCAAAGTTTAATAACTAAATCATTTTTAATATAGGGTTATACATAATATAAATTAGACTATAAATATTCATTAAAAACCTAAAAATATTTCCTACATAATGGTATTTTATTTGTAATTTTTAAACAATAAATAATTTATTTTATTTATAACACAATGATGATGCAGTAATTATCTTATTAATGAAATATTGACATAATTGATGTTATAAATACACAAATAAATGTAATTTGAGAATTTTAATTAATTAAAATACTTTTCTATGTTAATATGACATGTTAGTATTGATTTAATTAACTTTTTTTTAACTAATATTTCTGTTTTAATTTTCACAAAAATCAATTACCAAATAGTGTCAAAATTGACATAAAATAGTGTTTAAAACAAATATTATATTTTTAATTGTTATTTTATCCCTAAAAATCTAAGGTTCGGCCAAATGACTTAGATAATGTTATATATATTAATAATAAACGACTTGGGGTTCGTTTGGATTGTTATAGTAAGTTTATTAACCTTATAGTGTAAGAAAACAAGAAGACACGATAAAAGTAAAATTATTTAACTTAAAGTTAAATCTAAATGATAACGTTAAAATAGATACCTAAACTTGTTTAAATTATATTGGATGAGATTATTTCTACCCATACCCACCTTAGATTCTAAATAAATCAATTTGAAGCTATTATAAACCGAATATGAATTTATAATAAAAAAATATTTTTAGTTTATCCTATGGCACCCTTCTCCTCCCTTATAAAACGACACCTCCTTCCTCTCCTCCTCACACCACTTTGAGCCTCCAAGCTCAGCCAAACCATGCCAAATTATCTTCTCCACTTCCCTAGAAACATCTTAGAGGTCCTGGTATTCTTTAAAGTCCAATTTTAGTGCCCTAAGAGGAGGTCTCAAAGAGGCGCTTCAAAGAAGAGGTAATGTTTGTTACCGATTTTTTCAACTTTATTTCTTCTTCCACTTCTTCTTCTTTAGTTGTTTCATTATGAAGTAATAAAATCAGTATAATTCATATACTGTTATGTTATTATAAGTATTAAACAACCTTATTTCACCATCTATCCATCCTACGGAAAATGAAATCACCGCATGTGCGTACGTACAGAATATTGTCTCCACACCGTGGTGTAATCTATTTTCCACTACCACCTTACTTGGATGGGTATAATGGTGTAAATAATAACAATATATGATTATTTTAAATTGATATTGATTCTGAAATAGTATACATACACTCCAATACAATTCCACGATTATGGGAATGATATCATCGCTCATTTGTACGTATGGAATACTGTCTCCACGATGTGATGTGACTCGTTCTACATGATATTCATTGCATAATGATTATATAAATGAATTGAATGAATTAATATGATATATATTACACTAATAACATTCTGTAATTGAGGTATCTATAACCTAAGGATAAGAATAAGAATTTATTAGACAAAACACGCATAAGAACAAAAAGTAATAAACACCCGAATAACAAGTAGCAATGAAATATTACTAATAAGAAGCTAATAATATGTCCATATATGATATAATAACAATTATTATGATTCTTGAATAAGTCAATGACATTATTTAAATCATTATACATGAGGTTTGGACACTTACGAAGCAAATCGGACCTAAGGTTAGGGAAAATATTGCAATCTCATTTTTATCCGAGATTGTTTATACTTTGGTATTTACTGGGGTGTATTTTATCATCCACATCCATGTTTCTCAATATTTAATATTATTTCCATCTACCTACAATTTTTTAAATCCAATTTTACCCTTTGGTGAGTTTTCAGTAAAAGATATGAATGGAATCTTTTGTTGTTTTTTGTACGAGGTACTTTTTGACTTTTCTGACAAAAGTAAGAGAAGAATGTTTTTTTAACTTATACGGTATGAATGGATTTTTAAAACATTATTTCCAAGAACCTTCCTTTAAAAGTTTTCAATTTTATTTTTAATCAACTTATTTTAGTTTAAAAGTGTATTACATGTTAAGAAAGGAAAAATGTTTTAGAAGTAGAAAGGATATTTTCCTCAAGAATGGAGTTCAAGTGTTTTATCAAAATTATTTTACATCTAAGATAATATAGGGTTATATTTCTATACCTATTATTACATTGATTTTATTATGTTGTGATGGAATTATTTTTATGAATTCCTTTATCTTATATTAATTGTTTTATGATGTCACGATGTTTAAGAATCCCATTTTTATTACATGGGTTATGCAATGATGTATGATTTATGATTTCGTGGCACACATAATAATTGTATCATTATGAGATGGGTGGGACCTATATCTCCCTCTAATGCATTGGGTAAAGATTTATATCTCATGAGATAGACATGGCTGGAATGGAAGGTTAAACCGGTTTAGTGAAACCGGACTGAAACGAGGAGTGAACTCGGTTCAGAAATGGACTTTGTCCGCTAAGATAGTCTTGGAAATGAGTCTTCACTACTAAGAAATGATTCTATATGATTATGTGTATATGCCAAAAAGTTTCATATTTTATGTTATGATTATTGGGATTACATTTCACTTCTATGATTTATCCCATTTATGAAATTATGATTTCTTTTGCAGGTTAAGATTTCCAAAATGTTATGTTCTTATGAATATGATGTGATTGATTTTTCTTTTGTTTACCCTTACTGAGCATTTGATCTCACCATTTTGTATGTTTTATTTCCCTAGGTAAGGAAGATGGTTATTAAGTAGTATATGCCAAAAGGGACTCTAGATATGATGAAATAAATGGGAGACAATGTAGATGCTTTATGAACCAGTTGTTTATGTTTCACAGTTTCTAAAGACACTATACCTATATGGTCCTTTCCTGGTTTTGTTATATGTTGTAATAAGTGTGGTTCAATTCTAAAGTAATAACAATGTATGTAATGTATGGGTCATTATAGTTTGTATCAGAGGAAAGGTATAGTCAACATTTGGAAACTATGATGTGAAAGCCTTAGTAAGAACCCTAAGGATAAGTTTAAGCATAGAACACAATCTTAGGGTTTTAGAAATGGCCATGAACAACCTATGATAATACCTTAAGTGTGAAATTTTATTCCTGATTATGCGGTTTTCCTATTATAATTAGTGTTTCTCACACTATTATTTTTGTTTTTAGTCAATGTATGGAACCCGAAGGAACCTTGTTAATGCGGAATGCGACGAGAAATGCAATGATTGCCCCCGCTGAGCAACCAAACGTTATGGGATCTGGAATGAAAAATCTTGTAGCCATGCTCACAAAACTTTCTCAAGCTATGAATCATGCTGGACTTCTAAAAGATCAAAGGAAGGAGGAACATTCTGCTAAATCCTTCATAAGTCAGCCTCCACCTTCATTCAGGGGGTCTTCTGATCCATTAGTGGTTGAACAATGGATCAGTACCACTAAAAAGATATTTTCAATTCTTCAATGTTCTGAACATGATAAAGTCATATTAGTAGTATATCGCTTGGAAGGTGATGTTTATTAATGGTGGATCTTATTAATAATATGAGGCAAAAGGATGAAATTGAGTCCATGGAATGGGACGAGTTCAAGAACTTATTTTTCAATAAGTACTTCCCTCGTATTCTTCGAAGAAATATGGATAAAGAGTTTTTGGAACTGAAGCAAAAGGATGATGAATCCGTTGGTACCTATGAAGAAAATTTTACAAGACATGCAAGGTACGCTTCTGGTATTATTATCCAACCTGAGAGTAAGATCGATCTATTCTTTAGTAGCTTAAAACCAAGTCTTCAAATGGCATTAGCCATAAGGGACTTCAATAGCTATGAGGAAATTGTTCAATGTGATCTCAAAGTTGAGATGGAGATTGGAGTAACCCATCAGTCATATGGGTTTGATAAGAAGAGGAAAATGGAATTCAAAGGGAAATCTAAAGAGCACACTGAAAAGAGGATGAGTTTTCCCTTATGCTGAAAGTGTGGAAGGAAACATGGAGGAAATTGTCTTCAGGGGACAAGAAAATGTTATAAGTGTAGAAAAGAAGTTCATCGGGCAATTGAATGATGAAATAATGGGAAGAAAATGTCTAATGATGCAAACAAAGGAAGGGATACACAGAATGAACCTACTTCACTTCAATGATTCAAGTGCAAGGAAATGGGTCATTATGCTAATCAATGCCCTAATCCATGGGTTGATGATGATGATCAATGTCAACAAACTCTTAAGTCTTAAGACAAAGGAATGTCACATGCAATTTCTATCAGTGATGTGGAGTACAATAACAACATGCTGAAAGGTACACTTACCATCCACTCTAAAGTAAAAAATGTTTTATTTGATTCTGTATCCACCCACTCTTTTATTTATAAAGAATTTTCTAAGGGTATCACCATATTACCTCAACAATTAGATGTTGAGTTGGCTGTGGCAACTCATAATGGCACAACAGTCTCATGAAAAGTTTACAATTCTTCTCTGATTGAAGTTTGTGGGAAAGTGCTTCCTGCAAATCTTGTGATCCTTCCTATAGTGGAATTTGATGTGATTCTTGGCATGGATTGGATTTCTTTATATGGAGCTCATATAAATTTCCAAATAAGGGAAGTCAGATTTCATATTCCAGATCAATCTATGATGGTCTATCGATGCAAGGATGAACATAACCTTCCAGTGGAAATTTCTTCCATATTATGGGTCTTGATTCCACTAAATGAAGGTTATTTATCTCAAATGGTTGGTGAGAAAATCACGATTAAGAATATGGACATTTTACGAGATTTTGATGATGTCTTTTTGGAGGAATTTTCGGGTCATCCACCAAATCGTGAAGTTGAGTTTTCAAAAGAACTTGTACCAGGTGCTTTGCCTATTTCAAAGACACCTTATAGGATGACCCCAATTGAGTTGAAGGAATTGATGAAGCAACTACAAGAGAATCTTGATAAGGGATTCATAAGCCCTAGTGCGTTACCTTGGGGATCACCTATTCTATTTGTTAAGAAGAAAGATGGATCAATGAGACTCTGCATTGATTATCGAGAACTTAACAAGATCACTATCAAGAAAAAATATCCTCTCCCACACATTGATGACTTATTTGACCAACTACACGGAGCTCAATACTTTTCCATGATTGATCTTCATTCAGGGTATCATCAATTAAGGGTTAAAAGGGAGGATATGCCAAAGACGGATTTCCGTACAAGGTATGGACACTATGAACTTATAGTGATGCCATTTGGTCTTACTAATGCCCCTGCTATCTTCATGGATCTGATGAATAGAGTCTTTAGAGACTCTCTTGATCAGTTTGTGGTAGTCTTTATAGTCAATATTCTTATCTATTCAAAGAGAAAGGAAGAACATGAAGATCACTTGAGAATTATATTGAAGACCCTGAGAAAGGAGAAGCTTTATGCCAAATTTACCAAGTGTGAATTTTGGCTTCCAAAAGTTGAATTCTTGGGTCACATAATCTCAAAAGAGGGGATATTTTTGGATCCAGCAAAAATAGAGGTTATCGAAAGATGGTCGAGACCAACAATAGTAACTGAGATCCGAAGTTTTCTTGGCTTGGCTGGATATTATCGACGTTTTTTGAAAGATTTTTCAAGGTTATCTAACCCACTCACCAAGTTGACTCGGAAAAGAGTTAAGTTTGTTTGGACGGAGGAATGTGAAGAGAATTTCAAAGAGCTAAAAAGAAGGTTAGCTAGTGCACCTGTGCCCACACTTCCTTGTAGTGAAGAAAGGTTTGTGATCTATATTGATGCATCCAATAAGGGGTTGTGGTTTCTTCTTATGAAAAACTATATGGTGATAGCTTATGCCTCACAACAGTTGAAAATCCATGAGCAAAATTACCCAACTCATGATTTGGAGTTAGCTGTGGTAATCTTTGCATTAAATATTTGGAGGCATTATCTTTATGGAAAAAGGTGTGATATTTATACTGATCATAAAAGTTTAATGTATATTTTCACACAAAAGGAGATGAATATGCGCCAAAGAAGATGGTTGGAGCTATTTAAGGATTACGACTACTCAATTCATTACCACCCTGGGAAAGCAAACAAGGTTGCAGACACATTAATTCGACAAGACCATACCAGTTTATCCATGATGAGGATCACAAAAGATCCAATATTTATGGATTTATAAAGGATGGATCTTGGAATTATAATGGAAGGAGGAAAATTGTATCTTTCTCAAATGAATATTCAACCATCTATACATGTGAATATTAAAGAGGCACAAAAAGAAGATGTAGAGTTACAAAAGAAGGTGAGAAATGTTCCTGAATTCAACCATGATTGTGATGGGATAATAAAGTTCAGGAATCGGGTTTGTGTTCATCCCATCCTAGAATTAAAGAAGGAGCTGCTAGATGAGGCTCATAGTTCTTCATTCTCTATTCGTCCTGGAAGCACGAAGATGTATAGGGACCTGAAAGAGTACTTCTGGTAGGATGACATGAAAAGAGATGTTTCTGAATATGTCTCTCGATGCTTGGTTTTTCAGTAAGTTAAAGCTAAGAGACAAAAGTATAATGGGATGTTACAACCATTACCCATACCAGAATGGAAATGGGAAAACATAACTTTGTACTTTTTCACGGGGCTTCCTAAAAGATCCAAAGGCAATAATGTTATCTGGGTCATAATTGATCATCATACAAAGTCGGCACACTTCATTGCTATTAGAGAGGATTTATCTCTGGATCAGCTTGCCAGGATATATGTAAAGGAAGTCATAAGATTGCATAGAGTACTACTTTCCATTATATCTGATCGGGATCTGAGGTTTACCTTAAAATTCTGGAGAAGTCTTCAGCATAATCTAGATAGAGAGTTGAGTTTCAGCACTGCTTACCATCCTCAGACAGACGGTCAGTCTTAGAGGACAATTCAAACTCTAGAAGACATGTTGAGAGTTTGCTCTATGGATTTCAAAGGTGGTTGGGATAAACATCTACCTTTTGTGGAATTTTCTTATAATAATAGCTTTCACTCCAGTATTCAGATGGCTCCTTATGAAGCTCTCTATGGAAAGAAATGCAGGACTCCAACTTGTTGGGACGAAGTTAGGGAAAGAAGGCTATTAGGACCTGATCTTGTTGATGAGATGGCAGAAAAGGTCCGATCTATTCAACAACACATAAGAGCAGCTCAGAGTTGACAAAATATTTATGCCGAAAACTGAAGAAAAGACCTATAGTTTGAAGTGGGTGATAAATTTTCTTACGAATATCTTCATGGAAGAGCGTAATGAGATTTGGAAAGAAGGGAAAGCTCAGCCCTATGTATATCGGCCCTTTCTAAATATTCGATCGTGTTGGGAAGGTAGCTTACCGATTGGAACATCCACCAAATCTCTCTCAAGTTCACGATGTGTTCCATGTATCTCTCCTGAGAAAGTACATACCTGATCCTTCACATGTACTCATCTTAGAAGTTGTACCGCTGGAGCAAGATCTTTCTTATGAAGAACAGCTGATAGAGATTCTAGATCATAGCGAAAAAGTCCTACGAAACAATACCACACCCTTGGTGAAAGTTTTATGGAGGAACCACCAATTAGAGCAAGCTACATGGGAGCTTGATGATATGATGAGGGAGAGGTATCCTCATCTGTTTGTTACAAAGTGATGAATTTCGAGGGAGAAATTCATTTTAAGGGCGGTAGAATGTAGCACCCGGGACTTTTATGAGAAATATTTTGTTTTTATGTTATCAAAGGAATATTTCACTACACAAAACACTAGCTTGTCTTTCTTTATACGCAATCACGACCTTCCTTGATAGCTTGCATCTTACGCAATACCGTGTTTCACTAAACAACGATATGCGATTAAAATATTATTAAAAATAGTCGTAATGAATAGTAATACCCAATTTTTAAAATTTTTTAAATTTTATTTTTCAAAATGGACTTCATTTTCGGATTCGGAATATTGAAATTAGCCTAGGGCGAAATTTTGGTATTTTTCTGAAAACATTCAATTTTTTATGAATAGTGAAAACACTAGGTTACTATTTAAAAACCGACTTTTTTTTAAATAATTATTTATTTTATATAATTTTATTTTAGTCCAAAATTGATACATAATACCTTTAGAAGTTCAAATTAATTCATTGGACTCATTTTATAATAATTTTAGATATATAAAAATTTTATTGAACTTTTCACCGTCTTTTACCCACCTCCTAGGATAATTTGGAAACTTACATAAAACTTAATTTTACTGCTTCTGTGAGTGGAATTTAGAAAATCCGAGAGACACAGTTAAAAAACATGGACTAAAATTTGGTTTAATGAGATGAAAATAATTTTTGGTGAATAGTAACTTTTTACTTTTTTTACCACGGTTAAAAGTAAATAGGGTAATTAAGGGTAAAAATGATATTATTATTAACCTAAAACATGTCCTAATTCTATTGGATAAGTTTAATTCAACCAAAAACAACCTTAGGAATAAAATATGACAATTTAGGCCCACTTTGATTAGATTAGAACATTTATTATTAATTTATTTAAAGAAGGGTTAAAATAGTTAAAATCAAGGTTTAATAACTAAATCATTTTTAATATAGGGTTATACATAAGATAAATTCAACTATAAATATTCATTAGAAAGATAAAAATATTTCTTACATAATGGTATTTTATTTTTAATTTTTAGACAATAAATAATTTAATTTATTTATGACACAATGATGATGCAGTAATTATCTTATTAATGAAATATTGACATAATTGATGTTATAAGTACCCAAATAAATGTAATTTTAGAATTTTAATGAATTAAAATAATTTTATATGTTAATATGACATGTTAGTATTGATTTAATTAACTTTGTTCGAACAAATGTTTCTGTTTGGATTTTCACAAAAATGCAATACCAAATAGTCTCAAAATTGACATAAAATAGTTTTTAAAACAAGTATTATATTATTAATTGTTATTTTATTCCTAAAAATCTATTTTTCGGAAAAATTACTTATATGAGGTTATATATATTAATAATAAACAACTTTGGGTTCTTTCGTATTATTATATTATGTTTATTAACCTTATAGTGTAAGAACACAAGAATTCACGGTAAAAGTAATATTATTTAACTTAAAGTTAAATCTAAATTATAAGGATAAACTAGATACATAAACTTGTCTAAATTATATTGGATGAGATTATTTCGACCCATCCCCACCTTATCTTTGAAATAAAACAATTTGGAGCTATTAAAAACCGAATATGACTTTATAATAAAATAATATTTTTAGTTTTTCCTAAGGTGCCCCTCTCCTCCCTTATAAAAGGGCACCTCCTTCCTCTCCTCCTCACACCACTTTGAGCCTTCAATCTCGGTCAACCCTGGAAAAATTCTCTTCTACACTTCCCTAGAAACATCCTAGAGGTCTTGGTCTTCTTCAAAGACCAATTTTAGTGCCCTAAGAGGAGGACGCAAAGAGGCGCTTCAAAGAAGAGGTAATGTCTATTACCGATTCTTTCAACTTTATTTATTCTTCCACATCTTATTCTTTAGTTGTTTCATTATGAAGTAATATAATCAGTATAATTCATATACTGGTATGTTATTATAATTATAAAACAACCCTATTTCACCATCTTTTCATCCTACGGAAAACGAAATCACTGCGTGTGCGTACGTACGGAATACCGTCTCCACGCCGTGGTGTAATCTATTTTCTACCACAACCTTACTTGGATGGGTATAATGGTGTAAATAATAACTATATATGGTTATTGTAAAGTTATATTGATTCTGAAATAGTATACATACACTCCAATACAATTCCATGGTTATGGGAACGATATCATCGCTCGTGCGTACGTACGGAATACCGTCTCCACGATGTGATGCGACTCATTCTACATGATCTTCATTGCATAATGATTATATAAATGAATTTAATGAATTAATATTATATATATTACACTAATAAAAATCTGGATATGTGGTATTTATAACCTAAAGATAATAATAAGAATTTATTCGACAAAACAT
This sequence comes from Viscum album, assembly GCA_963277665.1. Taxonomy (NCBI): domain Eukaryota; kingdom Viridiplantae; phylum Streptophyta; class Magnoliopsida; order Santalales; family Viscaceae; genus Viscum; species Viscum album. Next base: position 1,004,171,616 of record OY728135.1, read on the forward strand.
GCATAAGAACAAAAAGTAATAAACACCCGAATAACAAGTAGCAATGAAATATTACTACTAAGAAGCTAAGAATATGAACATATATGATATCATAACAATGATTATGATTATGAAATAAGTCAATGACATTATTTATATAATTATAAATGAGGTTCGGACACTTAGCAAGGAAATCGGACCTCAGGTAAGGGAAAATATCACAATCTCATTTTTATCCAAGATTGTTTATACTTTGGTATTTACTGGGGTGTATTTTATCATCCACATCCATGTTTCCTCAATATGTAATATTATTTCCATCCACCTACAGTTGTTTAAATCTAATTTTACCCATCGGTGAGTTTTTAGTAAAAGATATGAAAGGAATCTTTTGTCGTTTTTCGTACGAGGTGCTTTTTGACTTTTTCGACAAAAGTAAGAGAAGAATGTTTATTTAACTTATACGGCATGAATGGATTTTTAAAAAATTATTTCCAAGAAGCTTCCTTTACAAGTTTTCAAGTTTATTTTTAATCAACTTCTTTTAGTTTAAAAATGTATGGCATGTTAAGAACGGAAAAAAAATATTGAAGTAGAAAAGATATTTTCCTCAAGAATGGAGTTCAAGTGTTTTATCAAAATTATTTTCCATCTAAGATAATATAGGGTTCTATTTCTATCCCTATTATTACATTGATTTGATTATGTTGTGATTGAATTATTTTTATGAATTCCTTTATCTTATATGAATTATTTTATGATGTCACGATGTTTAAGAATCCCATTTTTATTACATGGGTTATGCAATGATGTATGATTTATGATTTTGTGGCACACATAAGAATGGTATCATTATGAGATGGGTGGGACCTATATCTCCCTCCAATGCATTAGGTAAAGATTTATATCTCATGAGATAGACATGGCTGGAATGGCAGGTTAAACCGGTTCAGTGAAACAGGACTGAAACGAGGAGTGAACTCGGTTCAGAAATGGATTTTGTCCGCTAAGATAGTCTTGGCAAGGAGTCTTGACTAATAAGAAATGATTATCTATGATTATGTTTGTATGACACAAAGTTTCATGTTTTAAGTTATGATTATTGGGATTACATTTCACTTCTATGATTTATCCCATTTATGAAATTATGATTTCTTTTGCAGGTTAAGATTTCCAAAATGCTATGTTCTAATGAATATGATGTGATTGGTTTTCCTTTTGTTTACCCTTACTGAGCATTTGAGCTCACCCTTTTGTATTTTTTCTTTCCCTAGGTAAGGAAGACGGTTATTATGTAGGATATGCCAAAAGGGACTCTAGATATGATGAAATAAATGGGGGACAATGTATATTCTTTATGAACCAGTTGTTTATGTTTCCTAGTTTCTAAAGACACTATACCTGTACGGTCATTTCCTAGTTTTGTTATATGTTGTAATAAGTGTGCTTCAATTCTGAAGTAATAACAATGTATGTAAAGTATGGGTCATTATAGTTGTCACACGGTCTGCATGTTGTCCTTTTTCAAAAACTATATTTTATAACATTACCAAAATGAGATAAATTCTTCAAAATAACCATAACATAATTTAACCACAAATCTTATCTCATACCTTGAATTTTCATCCCAAATTATAATAACATATAATTTCCTGAAACCCAACAATCATATAAAACCAAATGGTTAGTTATAACTATATCCTCAAGAGAAAAGATAATTCTTCCTCAAATATCATTCTCACATGGAAAATTGCAGTGTTAAAAATACAAGAGAAAATTATTCCAAAGTAAACCCATCAACAAGGAGAACTAATACTTTTTAAACATTTCTCCAACCATTTATTTCCACATAGCTTCTTATTTGACCAAGAAAATATCCTATAGAATAGGGCATTTACTCGGGTAATGTCCAGGTCCCCTACATTTATGGAAAATGACTGTAAATGGATTCTTGGGACCATTTCTATCCTCTTCCATAGTACTCTTCATTTTTCTTCAGTAATTCTTCACTTTATGTCCTTCCTTCCCGCACGTAAAGAATTTATTTTTACCATTGAGACCCTTTCCTGGGTGTCTCCTTCCACATTTCCTGCATGATGGAAAATGAGGATTCCTTTCTCCATGGTCTCCACTACTGGAGCTCTTATCATTCATCACCTTTCTCTTCATTGTTGAGTCCGGGAATTAGTTAATATATATATTGTTGATCATATTTTTGTAAAATTGATTTGACATAAATATGATATCTTTTATTCCTATCAACATTTTATTTTGTTGCTCATTTCCACCACTGTTCCCACCTTGTACATCATTCTCAAAGTCACTATGACTTCCTTGAAATCCAGCCATTGACTAAAACCATAAAGAATTTTGTGAGTAACAGTAGTCATAAAATCATTTAGAGGTTAACATGTCACCATATTCTCAACTTGAAACACATTAGGATTAACCAAGGTCATTTACTCTCTTCTTATATATATAATACTTCAAATCGGTTTGTAAAGAAAATGTAAATTATCCTAAGCATATCCCTCGGGAGTGTCGTAACCAAAAGTGCAGCAAGGCCCGTTGTCGTGCACCAGTTCCCGTTCGATTCTAGCTCAAAGTGGTGTTTTCGGGTTTTACCCCCAGGTACATCTGTGCCAGAGCCACCTCTACTTGCTCATATCCAGACATGGATGTATTGCTCGGAAAACTCACAAAATCTCTACAATACCAAAATTTTAGGATGTTCTTCTATACTAATCCCCAAAGTTCATCTTAGATCTACGTGCTCTAATCAGAGTTTATCTAAATCTAGCTTCCAAGGTTTGTACTAAACATCCTTTGATACCAACATTAACGCCCCGACCCTAGATACCCAGATTCGGTACGTTATTACATAACATTGTCATGATCACAAAATATAAAGTCTCGAAAGACCGATTAGTTTAGTAGCCTTGGAAACACTAGATATATTCATAAAGTTTACATTACATCAATAAGTGGAAAACTACAACAACATATTGTCTTCATATCCCCTCATACTATCCCTATAGGTTATTCATATAATACTTCTTCACATCCTGGGAAAAATAAAATATTGAAAGGGGTGAGGTCAGATGCTCAGTAAGGATAACAATATAGCGGAAACATTCATAAATAAACATAAAAATTTAAGGCAATGTATAACTAAAACAAAAACATTTTAAACTTGAACTTCAGCATAATATGGAAAGGATAAAATGAAATAATTCCATTTACTTATTCACATGGATATTCTACTTGTTTAATAATCACATGAAAATATTAATAACCACTTTCATAATGATGTAATGCATAATGTCAGACTATCATAACCACGTAGCCAAGGCCTCATGCCAAGACTACAAATAAGATTTTTTCAAGGCCTCGTGCCAAGACACTAGTTTTTCTCATGAGACCTACCGATGCATCGAGGAGCTATAGAGGGCTCCACCCATCACTTATTAAGTCCAATTCATTACTCATATTAAAAGTTTTAAACATAACATGAACATTCGTTTTAAAAATAGTATACGAAATGTCAATACTTTATCAACAAACCATGAATGGTATAAAAATAGCTCATCCATAGTCAAACATAACTCATTCGATACAATATGGAAGATTGTATTGTATCATATTAACCTCAATCGAGAATGATGAAGGATATTGACATAGATGAAAATAATCATCAAAACAATTAGAGTGAAATATCCCCTTTTTCTTGAAGTCATTTAAAAGTCACACTATTTGTCAAAAATCCATTTAAAATAGATTTTAGAGTCAAAGTGTCCCATACCACTTTGAAACTTTTAAAAGGAATTTTGATTTGAAAATTTTAATTTCCATATAAATAAATCCTTAAAACCATTTTTAAAACATGGACATTAATGAGAAAGATTTATAATAATCAATCTTTAAAACAGTTTTAAAATGTCATTTCACTTAGAGTTCCTAACCAAAAGAGAGACACTTGAATAAAAATAATTGAGGAAATAAAAATGTTGTAATATCATGAGAATAAAGGGATTCATGATATATTATGAAAAATTATATTATATACACCATGTAAAAGTGATTTGGTGTATAACAATAAAGGAGTCTCAATGGAATGTAAATTGAGATGAAATCTCTCATAAAGGACGTATCCTTAGGTTAAGGATAAATCAACGACATAATTATGAGTGACAAATATAAATACACTCAATATGATTGGATATTCAGTGTAAAACAATCAAAGGACATTCACTTATATTCTTGTAAAAACAACACCAATGAATTGGATGTTTAACTCAACAAATCAAGATTGAGTAAAAATTAATCTTATCAAGTTCATACCGATGACCTGATATTTTATTAATGGAGTGATTATGTGTATAAAAATTATATCCACATAAAGGGGATTTGAATTTATGAAATAAACAAATTAATAGATATTCTACACATAATCTTGGCGTAAAATAATCAATGAAGTATGCGTAAAGCCGAATGAGTGGAAATTGAAATTTCAAATTCCCTTATCGATTAGGTAACTTAAGAAACATGAAAACATGAAATAAGGGTCATAAAATGATGATGTAAATACCCATAAATAAAAGAATATTACACAATGAATACAATCATGGGAAATACACATACACCACATGCAATAAATAAGTGGTGAACAATGGAATTCTCACGAAATTAAGAGTGAGATAAGAAACCCCTTACTTTGTACTTTTTCCTTGGTCGACGGTAGGTTATCCTCCTGTATAATGGAGAAATAATTTTTATTGAATTATACAAGAATCATTTAAATTAATATGATATCATATATGATCTTTTAACATTGATTTGTTAATAATATCGTAGTATTATCGTCATTTCGGGTGTTAACTTACTCATTTTCCTTTATATTATTTGTTATGCAAGACGTGTTTGTTATGGATAGGTTGTATCTTATTCATATCCAGAATTATATCAAGTCCTTAAACATTATTTTTAATCATCAAATGAGAATTATACTTTAATGGATACAATGGAGAATGAATCTCATCGCGTTCGTGGAGACGGTAGTCAGTACGTACGCACGAGCGACAATATCATTATTTTGATGTTAAAATAATATATAATTGGATGTTATATCATATAGAAAGAATAATTATAATGTTATATTTATTATTTACATGAATTTAACTTCATTATTATACCCATCCAAATAATAATTTATTGAATGACAATTACACCACAATGTGGAGACGGTAAGCCATACATACGAACGTATGGTGAAATGCCATTCAAAGGATGGATAGAATACTGAATAAGGTTGTACCATATTTATAATAACATCACAGTATATAGAAGATACTTGACTTATTATTTTAGAATAGAAATGAAAATGAAATAAGAAGTTGAAGAAGAAAGGAACTTGAAAGAGGGTGGTGAAAACATTACCTCTTCTTCGGGTTCTTCCTTTTGATTTTACCAAAAGAGCTCCATATGTTGGCTTTCTGATCAAACTAAGGCCTCTAGGTTGTAGTGAGGGAAGGTGAGAGAGTATTTCGGCAGGGTTTGGCCGATCCAAAAGGCTTTTAATGTGTGAATTAGTGAGAAGGGGGAGTGCTCTTTTATAAGAGGGGTGAGGGGCACCTTTTGAAAAGCTAAAAATATTATTTTATAATAATTTCATATTCAGTTTCTAATGGCTCAAAAGTGGATTATTTAATGGTTAAGGTGGGTATGGGTCTAAAAACACTCAACCAATAGAATTTAGACAGTTATGGGCATTATATTAACCTTATCTTTAAGAATTAACTCTTAGTTAATTAGTTTCACTTTTACAATGTCTCTTTCTATTTTTATATTGTATGGTTAATAAACATACTATATACATCCAAGAGACCCCCAAGTGGTCAATTAACGATACACCTATCATGATATAAGAATCTTGGCTAAACATTATATTTTTAGTAATTGAATATAAATTAATAATATAATATTTTTTTTAAAAACTCCTTTATGTCAATTTTGACACTATTGGGTATTTTGTTTTTGATAAATTCATAACCGCATTATTACTTCGAAAAAAGTTTATATAATCAATAAAGATTTGTCATATTAACCTAGAAAATTTTTTAAATTCATAAAAAGTCTCAAATTACATTTATTTTGATATTTATAATATCAATTATTTTAATATTTCATTAATTAGGTAATTAATGCATCACCATTGTGTCAAAAATAAATTAAATTATTTAATGTCTAAAAATTATAAATAAAATACCATTATGTAGAAAATCTTTTTATATTTCTAATGATTTTTTAAAATAGAATTTATCTTATGTATAACCCTATATTAAAAATGTTTTAGTAAATAAACTTTGATTTTAACTCTATTAACTCTTCTTTGAATTAAATAATAATAAATGTCCTAATCTAATACATGTGGACCTAAATGATAATATTTTACTCCTAAAGTTGTTTTTGGTCGAGATACAATTGTCCAATAGAATCAGGACACGTTTTAGGGTAATATTAATATCATTTTTACCCTTAACTACCCTATTTACTTTTAACCGTGGTAAATAAAAATAAAAAGTTACTATTCACCAAAAATTATTTTCATCTCATTGAACAAAATTTTACCCCTTGATATTCACCGTGTCTCTCAGAGTTTTGAAATTCCACTCACAGAATCGGTAAAATTATGTTTTAGGAAAAAATCCGTTTTTTTTTAACTACCACTTAGTGGTTTCACTATTCATCAAAAAATGGAAGTATCCAGAAAAATACCAAAAATTAGGCCTAAGCTATATTTGATATTATGAATTCAAAAATGATGTCTATTTTACCAAATTCAAAACATATCAGTTGAATTAATTAATTTAAAAATTAATTCCCGTCGTCAAAACAAATAGCGTGTTTTTAAGAGATAATAATTTTCAAAAGATTGACATTTGTTTATGTCTGGTTTAAAAGTGAAATTACATCCAATGACAAACATTATATTAAATGGTAAAAATATATTCTAAATATACTTTAAAACCACTCAAATTAAAAATTTATCACTATTAATTGTTTTGATTAGAAAAGTTGTTTTTATTTAAAATTTATTAATTTACACTATTCATCATAATATGAAAGTTATCCGAAAAGTTCCAAAATTTCACCCTAAGATAATTTTGATATTAAGAATCCAAAAATGAAGTCCATTTCAAAAGATAAAATTTATAAAATTTCAAAAATTAGGTATTACTATTCATAATGGCTAGTTTGATTGGTTGTGGTGTGTTAGAATCTCGAAGTTGCGTACAATGCACGCCATTGCATTATTCAAAGGGAAACGTACCGTGGAAGCTTGGGGTGTTACAAAAAATATCCTTTTCATTTAAATAATTATCAATTTTAAATTATTTATTAAATTTTTATGGCCACATTAGATAAATTATAAATCTATTAATATAATTTAGTTCATTATAATAAATTTCACTTTAAAATTGAATATAAAAACATAACAAACATTTGAAAATTTTTCAACCAAACCTAGTTAATTCTTATGTCTGTGAGATTATAATTAAACATAATTTTCCTAATTCAATTAATTTAATTTCTAAAAATGGACGTCAATAATTTTAATCCAGATTATTTTTAGCGTATAATATGATAAACTAAATTTTTGACCAAAATGATTAGTGAATGTGATTAATATTAATTACAGTGATTAATGTAAAATTAAGCTTAATAAAATGAATAAAAATATTACATAATAGATCAAATAACCAATATATTTTTCAAAAAACCCATTGTATGGACATATATCTACCATACACCTTCCATTGTTGAGTTTGGATGGTTTGGTATGCCTTTTTTAGGTGAGAACATGTGTACACCTAACTTATTTCCAAAAAATTCCAAGTGAGTCCCCCTCCTTCCCTATAAATGGCCACCACCTCTACCACTTATTCAAACATCTAAAACCTATTTATTCTGGCCCAGATTTTCCCAAATAGATTCTCAAAATACCTACCTTATACCTAGAAGCCTCCCTTTAGGCAAAACATATTCTAAGGGATTATTTTGGGAAAAATAAAATAAGTTACCTAATTAAGAGGTAATATCTTCTCCCAAGATTTTTTGGTTTCACTCCCATTTTCCACTACATATACCCTTATTATTCTATTATTACATAAAAACACCGGTATAAAAAATATACTGGAATGTTTTTATGTTATTATATTCAGTTAAATGTACAGAATCCTCCATTCAATGGGTAATTAAAATACTATTCATGTGTACAGTGAACTACTGCCTCACAAAAGAAAAACTATTTATTATTATGTAATTTTTATTTAGAACTTACCTTTATGAATTCTATAATGTGAAAATATTACAATTTTGTTTGAGGAAGTGTGGACTACCTCCCCCTCAAAGCTATATGACTCATTCATGCCATACATGGAATATATAAAGGATGGCTATAATAAACCTATGTAACATATATAACATATATTTTATACTATAATTAAAATATATATATGTATCATTTATCTTTCATTCTATAATATAATAAAGAAATGAAATTAGCATTCAAGCGTACGTATGGCCTATCATCTCCATGAACGGTGCACCTCATTTCTAATCTCCAACTATTATGGACTAATATGAATACATTTTTACTGAATATATAAGACAATATAGTTGTGGTTTACATTATGTATATGTGAAAAAATGATCTAATAAATAGGGGAAACAAATATCATGTTAAAATATACTCGAAAAAATTAGGAAATTAACAACTGAAATAGTAAAATTATTGAATTTTGTTAACAAACGGGTAATAAACCATTATCAAGAATTAATATATGATATTATAAATATTATTATGGTTATTTTTCAATATTTTAACACATTTTGAACCACTATATAGTAGGATAAATACCAGACACAAAAAGGAAGTTTATGGTAAGGGATTCTTTCCTACATTCCTTTTCGTAAGGCATACAACATATACACCACACACTTCTATTTTATAGTGTATATAATGCCCATTTTATACATTATATCATGAATAATTTTCATTCATGGTATAAAATACTTTACATAATCGGTATTTTTTATTAAATGTTTCATGTGGTATGGGACACTTTGGGATGTTTAATGATTAATTTCCTAAAATATCTTCTTGATTATTATCTTTGAAATCTCAATTTATTTTGTGATTGTTAACTTTATCTGGGAAATAAAAACTTTATTGTAATCGTTTTTTTTAAATTGACATTAATATCCAAATTCTCAAACAATTTGTATTATTATTGCATAAATCATAGATCATTTTACATATGGTGTTCACTTTGAAAGTTATTTGTTTAACTGGGTAATTATTGATATGTCCATATCTTCTATTCAAAACAGATAAATTTTGAGAAGGAATTTTATTCATGAATATGAGAAATTATTTGGGTTGGTATAACATGGGTGGGTCCTAGTTTTAAATATCCCCTCGATGCATTGGTAATCTCATAAGATGAATCATTTTTCCTATCTGATGTGTTTATAGCATATATATTGTAAATCATCTTTTGAAATGTCCTGTTAGCAAAGGAACCATGTACCTAGGAAACATGGAAACCAATAATTAAGAATTTAACTCATTTAGATTTATTTATTATTCATCCATGAGTTTTTTCATTAACAAATATATTTGGATACATTTTACCTCAGTCTGAGTTGTGATTTATCCATGACATTTTACAACGATAAATCTATGGATACATTTCATTCTCATTTTATTGATTTATATGGAATGAGTTTCTTTTTCTTACCTTTACATATTGATATTTCCTTATTCGTTTATTTAAATGGAATATGTTACCTATTATTTACCTTTTCCATTTTAACTTATTCATATTAATTCATTATTTATTCAACTTTACTTACCCTTACTGAGAATTCTAAATCAACCTTATAATGTTTCACTCCCCAGGTTATGAAAATTAAATCTTTTAATAACTATTAAAGGATTTCATATATATATTTCTATTTTGTATCATGTTTTTATTTCTTATTTCCCTATATATTATGGGTATCATGTATGTAATTTGGCTTTCCAAGACTGCTAAACTGAATTGTCATTCAAGATTTGATTCCATGTAATCATTCCATTATAATAAAATAATGCATCATCTCATAACATCTAGGGTCGAGGCATTACAGTTTGTATCAAAGGATTTTTAGTATCAACCATTGAAAATAGATTTCAAATAACATATATTAGGAAAATAACCCTAAGATATACTTTGTGGATAATTATATAAGAAAATCCTAGAATTATGGTATGGTATATATTATATGTTTATTGCAAGAAATATATTGTTGTCTGGATAATAAAAGTGGATGTGGTTCTCTAATAGATGTACCTAGGATTAATAACTCTGAAAATGTGTTCCAGTCCTAACTCAGGGTACCCTGGTACACAACAATGGGCCACACGATTCACTAGATATGACACTCTCAGGGGATATATTTAGGAAAATTCATATTTTCTTTGCAAACCATTATGAACGATTAAGAAGTAATGATTTACCTAAAGTAGACAATGTTTATGATTATAGGATTCATGATCCACAAATTTATGTGATAAACTATATTTTGAATTATACATTATGTTATGATTTATTCTTTTATATTCCATTGTTTATAATTGGCACCAAGTAAAAGGCATGTAAACCTCACTAATTCATGTGATTTAAACAGTAATAAGGATCAAATTGTTCATGGTCTTAAGCCAAAATTTATAAGGGAAATAGTATCCGAAACATTCTCATTAAATAAATACATATAATCATGTGATAAAGATATGGGTAAATAATTCTCCAATTCTATGCATTTGATGGAAACCAAGACATGAATATTCCATTTGGGAACCATGAAAATGGGAATGAGTCGAAGATGTTCAAGGGAAAGAATAATTTTCTAACATGTGATAATTTTGGAATGAAGTATTTCACTACTTGATTAATGTGTAAGGGAGTTTTTTTATAATTGTTGAAAGAAGGACACCATGTTTGATATTTCAATGGTAAGAAAATGTTTTCCAATGTACAATGCTTCAACTTAATGGAGATTGGAAACAATGAAAATAAATTTCCCAAGTGTCAATGGAATATACCAAAATGATGTTATTGGATAATGATAATTTTATTCTACTACCATTGATGAAGAGTAATATATAATATATCTATTCAATAATTATTTCATTTGAATATTTTATTATCAATATACTGGTTAAAATATTTATAGAATATATAAGGATTGTATTGCAATAAATCTTCATTATGGATTTGAGATCACATTCTGAATGGTATCTTAAAGTGTGATTCAATAGAAAGTTAATCATCTCATAAAACACATGATCACAAAGATTAAAACCATTAATATTTTCTAGTTGTTGAGATAATGATGAAGAAATGATGTTTTTGGAAATGTTTTTAATACCTAGGAACTGATTAATGACTAGTCATCAAGTAGTATATTCTATCCCTGATGGAGTTTAAACCCTATTGTATTTATGTAATATATCCAAAAACATGTTTCATATATTAGGAATATATGATAATTCATGGTGATTCTAGTTATAACCATACTTCAAGAAGATACATGATGAAATTATTCATATGTTTTAATGTGAATATTTAGATCGCTTCATGTTGATTAAATGATAATGATAATTTAATTTTATAATTTTAACAACCTTTATAAAAATGTTCTGGATCAAAATAATTTGGAAATGATAACCATTTATGACATGGTTTATTTGGAAATTTGGATGTGGTTTTAGAGATTGATATATTACATCAATATATGATGAATCTTGTTTTATGAGATGAAGTAGACATAATTCAAGGCACGACCCATGGATATGATTGTAATTAAATAAATTTACCAATAATTATATTTAATTATATTTTATGGAGTTAAATAATTCCTAAAATCCATGAAATATGATCTTGAAACAAAAAAAAATGTTGTTATATTGTCTTCAACTTTCAGTTGAACATGTTCTCTAACATTCTCTATCAGAACATGATTGATATATTTTTTATTTGTATCCATGATTCTATTTATTTATTGTGTTATCCTACTAGTGAACCTAGTAATATTACTATTTTAAATTCCTTTCTCTATTATTAATAATATGTGTTATTAACACTATTTTTGATTTGGGTTTTTCACCAATAGTATTTTCACATATCAATCCCTTGATTACTAATATCATGTTTAAATTGAGAACATGCAATTTAATTAAGTTGGTGAGAATGTAATACCCCAAGAAATTAAAACATCATCCTTTTAAAATAAATATTTGTTTTGATAGCATGATTTATACACAATGTCAATCTTATACTACACACAACACTGAATTAGCTTGTGTTACACACAAAACCACGTCTTGCCACTTTTTAATGTCACACTTATTTTAAAAACCATATTTGGAATTATTATTAATTTTACTTTTCAAAATAAAAAACATTTTTAAATTTATAAGGTCAAAATTATCTTAGGTTGATTATTTTAGATTTTTCAGAGAAACTTCATTTTTTGATGAATGGTGAACAAATACATCATATTAGTTAAGAACTACCTTTTCCTTTAAAAAAATATTTATTTTAAATAATATATTAAAATGTTTGTAAGGTCACATTTGATAAATTATATGTCTATTAATACAATTTAGTAAATTATAATCAATTTAACATTGAAATTGAATATAAAAACATAACAAACTTTTGAACCTTTATCTACCAAAACAAGTAAATTTGTCCCTCTTTGAGATTAGCATTAATCCTAATTTTCGTGCTTCTATGAATTAAATTTAGAAGCATGAACATACACCATTTCAATCAAGATTATATTTCGATTATATTTTGATAAAATTATTTTTCTATGAAAATTATTAGTAAAAGTGATTAATATTAATTATATTGATTAAGGAATAATTAAGCTAAATTAAGTACTAAACTGTTATCTTAGGGAACCAAATGACCTATGAACCTGTCTAACACCACTTTTATGGACATATATCAGCCATAAACGTTCAATTATTTATTTTTTATTGTTATTTTTTACTTTTTCTAGGTAATAACATGTGTACGTAATAAATTATTTCCAAAAATTCCAAGAGAGTCATTTTCCTTCTCTATAAAAATACACCAACTCTCCAAATTCTTCACACCTCTCAAAACACATAAGATCATCCAAGATCTAACAAAGTATATTCCTAACGTCCATCCCATAGACATGGAATATTACCTTTGGGAATAAATATTTCCATGTATGTATTATGGTATAAACAAAAATAAGTTACCCAATTAAGACGTAATGTCTTCTATTAAGTGTTTTAGTTTCATTTCAATTATCCCCTCCCTATACTTTTATTATAATGTTCTTAAATAAAAATGAATTATAATATATATACTTGGTTTATTATTTTATTAATATCTCCACCTACACTTTCACACATCTCTATCTAATGGATAACGAACAAACTGTTTTTGTGTATGGCGAACTACTACCTCACGAAACGATGATTGTTCATTTTTCCCTTACCATCTATCATGGTGGACGTTATAATAGAAAATATATTTTTATATTATTTATAGGATATTTATATTCTCTTTATTATTATTTATTTCTTATTTATAATATACCTTTATGAATTCTATCTTTTTCAAATAAGTTAATTTTGTTTTAGGATGTGTGGACTACCGCCCCATCAAAGTGATATGACTTGTTCCTACATTACATGGAATGTATAAAGAATTTTTATAATAAAAATATGTAATATATATAACATAGATAAGATAATTTAATTTCAATATACATATTTATCATTTTTTCCAATATTTTAATACAATAAAGTAATGAAACTAGTTTTCATGCATGTGTATGGCCTACCGCCTCTATGAACGATGGACATCATTTCTAATATTCAAATAATATGTAATACTATATATACATATGTATTGAATATATAAGATAATTTAGTCATGTTTTACATTATAGAGATGATTAAATCATGATCTAATAAATAGTAACAACAAATAACATGTCTAAACTTACTCGAGAAAACTAGGCAATTAACACCTAAAATAGAAAAATTAATAACTGTTTATAACAAATTGGTAATAATATTTTATAAAAAATTAATATATGGTATTATAGACATGATTAAGGTTCTATTATATGTCAGTAACATATTTTAAACCACAATATAGGATTATAATGACCAAATACTAAAAGTAATGTTCATATAAGGGATTTGTGTCTTACTTTTCTTTTCAAATTGAATACATCATATACACCACACAATTATTTTGTATAGTGTATATAACACTCCTTTTATACATTATATCATGAATCCTTTATATTCATGGTATGAAAAACATTCTTTCATGGGTATTATGAATTAAATTTTTCATGTGGTATTGTACACTTTGGGATATTTAATTATTAATTTCAAAAAACATATTCTTAATTATTATCTTTGAAATATCACTTCCTTTGGTGATTGTTAACATTATATGTTAAAAAAGAAAATTATTCTATAAATTTTTAATTTTAAATTAACTAGAATATCCATATTATCATACAATGGATATTATTATTTTCTAAAATTATATCATTTTACATATTGCATTCACTTTGGCACTTATTTGATTGACTGAAGAATTATTTATAAATATGTATCTTCTATGCAATACAGCAACATTTTGATAAGGAACATTGTTCATGAATAAGAGGAATTATTGGGACTAGTGTGACATGGGTGGGTCCTACTTATAGATATCCCCTCAATACATCGGTAGTCTCATGAGATAAATAATTTTGGCCAATTCAATGGATTTTTACCCTATATGTTGCAAACCGTCTTGGGAAAGTTCTTGATATTAAAGGTACTATGTAGCTAGGAATAATGGAGTACAATAATTAATAATTTAACTCATTTTTATACAATTATTATTCATCCATTATATTTTGTGTTGAAATATCTAGGTATACATTTTACCTTAGATTCAGTTATTATTCATCCTTGAGATTTTGCATGGACATATCTATTGATACATTTCATTCTCACTTTATTGATTTTGATGGAATGAGTTTCATTTTATTATAGTTAAATATTTGTATTTCATTATATAGATATTTAATTTGTCATGTTTTTTCAGTTATTTACCATCCCATGTTAATTTACACTTATTGATTCATTATTTAATTTTCTTTACTAACCCTTATTTATCATTTGAGCTCGCCATTATTATGTTTTTTCACAGTTTATGAAGAAGAAATCATAGAATAAGATTTCATGGATTCAATTGATTTATTTTTATTATGTATCATGTTTTTATTTACTATTTATCAACATATTCTGGGTATCAGTTACATAATATATATTTACATGACTGATAACCTAAATGTTCCATAAAGATTTGATTTCTTATAGTATTGCTAATGTTAAAAAATAATGCACCGAATCTTGGATTCTGGGGTCGAGGTGTTACAGAGTATCTGTTAAACTAATGATCAAATGAAATTCCAATGAAGATCACGTGAATAATAGTGATAGAAAACTAAAATATAAAAAATAATGTATGAAAATTGTCCATTTTTTGGTTGGCTTCTACATGTTGTCATCAGAGAAAAGAACAAAGTGGAACAAAAATAATCTAATAATAATTTCATCAATTTCTATGTAAATAAATCAACACCTGTATCATAATTGAGAAAATAATAAATCTATTTTTGAATTATTTTCATTAAAAATGGGATAATAAAATGGGTAAATAAATCATAGAAAACAACTCCCATAACTCGGTATTTATAAGAAGATATCTAGTTCATAGAATTTTATAAAGAAGTTAATTAATTTTATTTATTTATTTATTAATCCACCCATGACTATGCTCAACCTATTAATATAATGTTATTCAATCTTATCTCATGCCTAGGGTAAAACCCATGATCCATGTTAAATGATTTTAATTCCCCGAAACCAGAAGCCTGGAGCCGGTCCATTATGTTTTTACATTGGCATGATTAAAAGGAATCAAATCCTAAAGCACTGATCAGTTTAGTAGTATTAGAAGACCAGATTACACTAATTATTCCCATCCTACATTATGAAGATAAAATAAAACATGATAAATAAAAAAAATAAATAAAAATAATCCTTGATAAATTATTAAATTTTTTCTTCTTCATGACCCGGGGGAAGGAAACATATGAAAGTGGTGATCTTAGATTCCCAGTAAGGTAATGTAATGAAGTATAAGCATAAATAATAATGAATTATGAATAACTAAAAGAAAAAAAGACATTATAAAATAACCTTGAGAATAATATGGTTGGAATAAAATATGATTATATAATTCCATAATAAAAATCAACCACGGATGTTCTACTAGACGAATAATTACAAGGACTATCAAATAATAATATCATAGTGAGGTAAATACATTACGATGGTATAACAACCCACCTATTTATTACACACATTAACATGATTTATTATATAAAATCTTCACTTGATACAACATAGAATATCAATAGGTCTAGTGTCTTTGGGGATTTGGAACATTACATAACTTAAATCATTGAATAAACATCTTTATTAAAAACATATTTTACATGACGACACACAATCCTTTATACTTAGCCATCCATGGGATAACTCAAGGAAATGTATAAGAAAAGTGTGAGTTATAAATCCTAGTAAGGGAGTAAACAAGGCATAACATGAATGATATAGTACATGTAATCAATAGTCAGATCAATGGATCATAAGAGAAACATGAACATAAATCCATTATATAGCAATATTAGTATAACATGGAAATGTGGCAGAAACTTTTAACATGATATTAGCTTGATACAACGCTCATTTAACATGTATCATGAGTAAAACATAATTATAATTGAATTGGAATGTGTAAACCCTCATTTCACTTGACGTATCATGATACTAATCTTTACCCAATGCATTGGAGCTCTATCAGAGCACACCCTTCTTATATATTTCATTACATGCATAAGTGTGCAACATAGATCATACAACATGGATTCATTAAAAATCATAATTCATTCCATGAATAAGAGATGTGGAATACATAAATGTATGTCCTCAAACAAAAAATTACATGTTCATAATGGTGAATACACTTGATAAGGAAATTATTACGGTATTCACTTACACGATGATTTTGGCATCTACATTTTGGTGTAACATTTGCAGCATAACGACGTCAAAAACAAATCATATAATGGGTTGATGAGAGAGAAAGGGGTCTCTAGTAATTTTTAAATGAAATGGAAAGTAAGGGGTTGGTGTTCATGAAACATAATACCCCAAGATATAAAATGGAATTTAGATGCATAGTATAAAAGAATTTCTTTTATGTGAATGAGAATATAGATATTCCTTACAGAATTTTAGCATGGTAATAGGTGTACATGGAGGAATTAATGAGAGATAAATAGGTCTCTCATCATTCAAAAATAACGAGGTAATTATGGGGGAGGTTTTAAATCATTCCCCATAATTTCTAATTGAAAATAAAATTGTATAACAACATAATGAAATTTCTACAAAAATAATCAAGGACGAAATCCCTTACTTGGAAGTGTGATCCCAAAGGCATTGGAGAGGCTTGAGAGAGGATTATTTGTATCTTGGGGAACCTTGGAGGGATTATATAGAGATTAGGGAAGGGTTTGGTTGATCTCTAAATGGTTTGAGTAAAGTGGAATGGGAGGTTGAGTGGGTTTTTATTGGAAAAGGAAGGAGATTCTTTATTATTTAGGTTTTGGACACTACAGATTAAACTAATCAAAAAAACAAACCCCCCATGGTTTTTGCACTTGTTTTTTTCCAAAGGGGAGTGTAAAAAATAATTTTATTGGGCCAATGGAAAAAATTATTAAAATTTTAGGCTTTCTTATGTGGAGTTGAGTCACACTCTC
Organism: Viscum album; assembly: GCA_963277665.1. Classification (NCBI taxonomy): domain Eukaryota; kingdom Viridiplantae; phylum Streptophyta; class Magnoliopsida; order Santalales; family Viscaceae; genus Viscum; species Viscum album. The sequence continues at coordinate 1,004,189,592 of OY728135.1, forward strand.
AAGGAAATCATTTTAAAATGATAAAATGTTTTATAAATCTTGGAGGGTCCACTAAGGCTTTGTAAAATAAATAAACCAAATCTAAAATAACATTATATTTAATTTAAAACATATATTGGACTAAAATAACTTTCAAAGAATTTTATTACATCACTATTGGTTCGTTATGATGTCATAAACCATATTATATATTTAAATAGTATTTAATTTTTATGCAAAAATTTTAATGTCTCAGAAAATTAAGAAAAATTCACCTTTGCATAATTTTAATGACCTTATTCCAAAAATAATATTCATTTTATCTAAATAATTTTCTAAATATGTGAATTTTATCTTTTAAAATAAATAACGACATTTATTGAAAATTTGTGGTTTTTGACAAAAACTGCCTTTAGACCTTAATAAAAATTTCAATTGTATTCATAAAAATTATACAATCATTTAAATTTGATAAAAATTAATTTAATAATAATATTTTATTAAAATATTATTTGATTCAAAAATCCATTAATTTAGAAAAATAGATTTCATAATCTAATATTAAGTAATGGTTCAAAAATTATTTACAAAGTTACAATGATAAAATGAATGTATATTCTCTATAAAAAAATAATGTATATAATAATAGTTCTAGGGTATTTTTACATAACCCATTATAACACCCTCCTAATACCAAAGGGTATGGTGTGCGATGGTGACAGATTCTTGGGGTGGCTCGGATAACATCGCTCGAGTGGTAATCTCAATTAACATACACATTTCCCCTAGGTGATTTCATTCAATACTAACTTTTTGAAGCTCTTCTTGGGATTGGTCAAGAGAAAAGACCATTTATTCCACCTCCTATCCAAGCTCTGACAAATGGGCTTTGTATGGGGAAATTCTACTAGATGAGGCCATCGCTTCATTTCCATCAATAAATTGGATTTATTAAAGCCTTATATTTATACTAATCTTATGGTAACTATTCAACGATAATATTATCAACGGAAACTATTATCAATGGAATTTTAAAATCCAAAACATAAAACCAACGAAGTTAATATGTTTTATATAAACATTTTACTTAATAGGACATTTAATCAGATCAAGAGTAATTTTCATTAATAAAAGTTTTGGTCTATACAATATTGCACCATAACAAATTTTCCCCTCTAAATTTACTTTTCTTAAACTAAAAAAGATGTGGTTAACTCTGCATTGACACTTCCTCTGATTCCCACATTGCCTCTTAAAACGTTTTTTATCTCTACAACACCATGATGAGGGACGTCGTCTTATTTCGTAGAAATGTTTCCCTACAATCTATGATCTTCACAGGCTTCTCTTCATAGTAGAGGCCATTATATAATGTTTCCACATCTAGATTGAGTACATGCAATGAGTCAATTTTGTACTTCCTTAAGAGTGATACATGGAATAAATCATTTACATGAGATAGGTTTGGTGGGAGTTCTAGTTGATAGGCCACTACTCCAAAACGATCAAGGATCTCAATGGGGCCCATATACATTGGAATAATCTTTCCCCTCTTCAAAAATTGCATAACTCTCTTCCATGGTGATATGTAGTGGAATAACATATCTCCTACATAAAACTCTACGTCTCATCAATAATTATAAACCTAGTTATTTTGTTGACTCTAAGCGTATTTAATGTGTTGCGGGATGGTCTTATCCTTCTCCACCATTTCTTTGACCATTTCTAGACCTAAAAGTTTTCGGTCCAAAACTTCATCCCAACATGTTGGTGTTCTTCGCCTCTTCCCACAATGGGCTTCATAAGGAGCCACTTGGATGCTTTAGTTGAAACTATTGTAGTAATAGAATGAAACTAGAGGAATATGTTGATCTCGTCTTCCTTTGAATTCCATCGATAATGCTCTCAACATTTCTTCAAGTGTTTAGAAAGTTCACTCAGATTGGCCATCAGTTTGAGGATTATAAGCCATACTAATGTTCAGATTAGAATTCAGAGATTGTTTAAGACTCTTCTAGAACATAGAGGTGAATCTTGGATCTAGATTAGATTTAATAGATAGTGTATCTCCATGAAGCCTTACCACTTCTCTAATGTATATCTGTGATAGTTGATCCACTGAAAAATCCTCTCAAATTGAAATGAAGTGTGCATTCGTTGTAAGATGATCCACAAAAAAGCCGATAGAATTGTTTTATTTGGATGTCTTCGGATGTCCGGTGATAAATTCCATGGTGATATTCTCCCATTTCCATGCTGATATGGGTAATGTTTTCATCATCCCCTGATACTTCTACCTCTCAGCCTCCACTTGATGACATACCAGACATGTTGATGTATACTCAGCAATATCCTTCTTCATGTTATCCAACCAATAATTCCCTCATAGATATTGATACATCTTTTTGTTTCCTATGTGAAAGGATAAATGTGAACTATGTGCATCATCCAAATATTCTTTCTTTATCCATGAATTTGATGGAACATAGTCTTGACCCAAATCTCACAATTCCTCCATCATTATCATTGAGCTCCGAGGATTTCCCTTTTCTAACAGTTTCCACATTCTTTTGAATTCCCAGATCATTCTTTTGATAATCCTTTAACATTTCCAAAAGTGATGGTTGGGAAATCATTTGTGAAAGAATTGATTATATTCCATTATTTATGATTCCAATGTCCATATTCATAAAATCTAAGAAGCTTTGATACTTTTCAATTCTCATGAAGGATAGAATCATTGTGTCCTTTCTACATAGATCATCTACCACCTTGATCGCTTTCCTGGGATAATATTGAATTGATCATTCATATTTTCGACCAGATCTAACCATCTTCCATGGTGTATATTCAGCTCTTTCTATGTGAATATATACATAAGGATTTTGTGATCTGTATATATTTTCCCTTCTCCCCAAAGAGGGAATGTCACCAAATTTTCAAAGTGAAGATTACTACAGCCAACTCCAGATCAGGTTTTGGATAGTTTTTCTCTTGAAATTTCAATTGTCTTGAAGCATTGGAAATGACTATGTCAATTTTCATCAACACACAACCCAATCCCTTCTTTGATGCATCACTGAATACCACAAAATGTTCTCCACTTGTGGGTAATTTGAGAATGGGCGTAGCAATAAGCCTCATTTTCAACTCCTTGATGCTCTTTTCACATTCATAACTCCAAGAAAACATCATTCCCATCCGAGTTATATTGCTAATAGGGTTTGAAAATTGTAAGAAATTTCTCACAAATTCACAGTAATACCTAACTAACCCAAGGAAGCTATGGATATATGTCACCAATGTTGGACTAGATCATCCCTCAATTGTAGTTTTCTTGGAGGGAACCAAATATATCATGTTTCTTATGATGATATGACCCAATAATGAAACTTCCTTCAACAGAAACTCAAACTTTCTATACTCTTCATATTGCTACTCCTTTCCCAAGTTCTCTAGTATAGTTTTTAGATGCTCCTCATGCTCCACCATGGTTTTGGAGTATATTAAAATATCATCAATAAATACTACCAAAATATTTTCAAGGTAATGTTTAAAGACTCTATAAATCATGTCTATAATGATTTATAGAGCATTAGTGAGTCCAAAATCATTACTATGAATTCATAATTCTCGTACCTTGTATGAAAAGTTTCCTTGGGGATATCCTCCTTCTTCACCCTTGGTAATATCCCGACCACAAATACACATTGTAGAATTATTGTGCTTCACATACATGATCAAACATGTCACTAATGTGGGGAATAAGATACTTGTTCTTTATCATGATTTTGTTGAGATCATTTTAATCAATGACAAGGCGCATTGACCCAACCTTCTTTTTAACTAAGAGGACTGGTGCACCCCATGATAAAGCACTTGGGTGTATAAATCCTTTATCCAGAATCTCCAGTAGTTGTTTATTTTTCTCTTCAAGGTCCACAACATCCCTTCTATATGAATTCTGGGATATTGAAAAATCACAAGGTATAAGATCAATTTAGAATTAAACATATCCTCTAGGAGGAAGACCAAGAAATTCCTCAAAAAATTAATCAACAAATTCCCACACAATAAGCATGTATTCAAGTATGGTTTCTTCCATATACTCAATCATCTGAGCAAGATACTTGTTCTCATATGGTAGTAATATCCACACTTGAGTTTAGGGTGATAAATAAGATTCATCCTCCTCCTTGCACTTACATAGAATCGGGGGTTGATTTTCCATATCGAGAGTGATTTACCTCTCATTGAAATTTATTTTGGCTCTATATTGAGAACACCATTCCATGCCATGAATTGTGTAAAATCCTACCATATGGAGTATGATGATGTTTGTTGAGAATCTCAATCCACAAATTGAAATAATGGAGGAGTTATATTCATGGGATGCAATGATTTCCCCATCTTTCATTCTCACTGACATCTCTACATCCATGATTTGTGGTAGTGTTGGGATTAATCTACTAAACATTCAGGATATAAAATAATACCTAGAACTAAAATCAAAAAGTATGTTCACTATTCTTGATTGAATAACTAGCGTACCTTTCGCCACGTCATTTTCAGGATTTTCATCGGTGATAGTGATTGAAAAAGCTCACCCTTTCTTCCTTGGAGACTGTTGGTTGCCTCTGAAAACCCTTTTCATAGGGACCTAGTTTGCAATGCTCCCTATTTCTTTGGAGTTGAAGAAATAAATAATTATTTTAGGGTGGATCGAAGCATTACTCTCCTCTATCGTAGTAGTGAGTTTTTCTTATTGGCGGTTAATGGCTAGGTTCCATTCTCTTCCACACATAAGTTATTTCCTCTCCCCCTTTAGGAAATTTTCTGGGTGCTTCTTTTAGCACCTTTGGTAAGTGGGGTGATGGAATTTCTTAGCACCATTGGATTTGTCCATCAGACCACCAGATTTAATGTCTACGTTCTCCTTCATATCCCCATGATACCCTTGATATTAGATGGTCTCCATTTAAAATTTATGGCACATCAGACAATTTTATCATAGATATTGAAGTCATGGATCGCAAGGTCCTTCCATGGGCTAGGTTTTATCCCACAAAAGAAGTAGTAAACCATGATTTCTAGGGTAACAAAAAAGATGGAGGTGTATCATGAAATCCTTGTAAAGTTTACCTTGTACGCTCTGATGGATTCGTCATCCTTCTTTCATGAGGGAAAGGAATTACCTTTTTATCATAAGTCAGATGGTGCATGAAAAATATTTATCAAAAAATATTTTATGGAAATACTTCTATTCCAACACCTCAATATCTTCCACATGATTTGTATTTTTGATCGATGTCCACCACTGATCAACTGCATCCTCCATGGTATAAGAAGCCAGAAGAACCTTTTCTTGTTTAGAATACTAAATAATGGAGATGATCTTTTCAATGGAGTTGATTCATCGATCTTCAGTAGACGGATCAGATGATACACTAAAAGTATGAGTAATTTGTCTCATGAATCTCTCGATTGTAGACTTTTCTTTCTTAGGGGGAGTTGAATGTTCCCCTTGACCCATGTTTCTATTCAAAACATGAGGTAACTCGGAGAGTATCATGAAAAATTATGTTATTCACACTCCTAGAAGATTGTGAGTTTCATTATAATAGTCATCACATTAATCATCACATAGGCTATTAGCCCGAGTCCTCCTACTACCAGCCATTGGCTGGAGTAAAAGGAATGTTAAGGGTAACACATAAAGGGGAATCCAAAGAAAAAAATGGATAAATTATAAATTACATTTATTTCCTTAACATATGACTTTATAGGTTTCAATCAGTGTTATCCATGATCTACTTCCCAAAATTTATCTTTAGGGACAATTTTTTATTCTCATAACAATGGTTCATACTAAGAATATGAATTTATCAAAGCATATCGCCTGGGAGTGTGGTAACCCTGATTGCTGCAAGTCCCATTGTTGTTTACTAGTTCCTGTTAGAATCTATTTCAAAGTGGTGTTTTTGGGTTTTACCCCTAGATACATCTATGTCAGAGATGCCTCTACCTTATTTTATCCATATATAGATTTATTTTCATGATAAACCACTTACCCGATGCTCACCAAAATTTATGGATTTTTTTATTATACATTGTCTTATTCCAAGGTGTTTCACTTGGGTTTTCTAATACTAATAAAAAAAATATCTAAACATATCATCTAAAACTAACTATAACAGCCTTGCTCACAGTGAAATGATTTATTAAATAAAATAATCACTTGATAACACATATAATATTGTGATATATAGTGTTTTTGGGCATTTTGAACATTACATAACCACTTAAAAAATTAAATACACATATTTTTTGAATACTTCTTTTACATGACCACACACATTCCTTCGTACTTAGCATTGCAAGGGATAACCTGAGGGCATGCATAAGAAAAGGGTGAGCTATAAAGCTCAGCAAGGGAGTGAAAAAGGAATATCATGAACAATACAGTTTATGTTATTCAATAATCATATCAATGGATCATATGAGAAACGTGAACATAAAGGCATGATATAGCCTGAATATCATAAAATGTAAATATGCCAACAACATTTAACATGATATTAGCATGATGCAAGGATCATTTCCCAAGGGAAATGATTAAACCATCATTGAAATTGAATTAGAATAAGTAAACCTTAATTTCACTTAAATTTTCATGATACAAATATTTACCCAAAGAATTTGAGTGCTATCAGGGCCCCCTATTCTTAATTATTTTATTTGATACATAAGTGTTCCACATAGATCATACAACATGGATTCATAAAAAATCATAATTTATTCCATGAATAAGATATGTGGAATAAATAAATTTAAATCCCCAAAAAAAAATTACATGTTCATAAAGTTGAATACCCTTGATAGATAAATAGGTATTGTATTCGATTACATGATGACTTTAGAAGGGAAATTTTGGTGTATCTTTGGAAGAATAACGAAGTCAAATAGAAATAGTAAAATTGGTTGATGAGAGATAAAAGGGTCCATCATAATTTATAAATGAAATGTATAGTAGGGGGTTATGGAACATAATAACCTAACACATTTAATGTAATTTTGATTCGTAATATAAAATAATTGCTTGTATGTAATTGAGAAAAGAGTAATTCCTTACAGAATTTTGGCAAGGTAACAACTGTACATGGGATGCATTAATGAGAGATAAAGAGGTATATCATCATTAAAACATAAGGGGGTAATTATGGGGGAGGTGATAAATCATACCCAAACATCTTTAATTTAAAATAAAATGGTATAACAACATAAATAATTATGGACAAAAATGAGAAAAGAAGAAATCCCTTTCTAGAAAGTGTCACCCCTAAGGCTTGGTAGAGGCTTTAAAGAGGCTTATTGGGATATTTGGGAACATTGGAAGCATTATACATAGAGGATGTATGATATAGGTTGAGATTTAAATGGTTTTAGTGAATACTAATGGAAGGGTGAGTGGGTTTATATAGGAAAAGAAAAGCGATTCTTTATTATTTATGTTTTAGACACTAACAGCGTGACATAAGAATTCATAAAAAAAAGGTATATGAGAGAGAAAGGGGTTACTCATCATATTTACATGTAATGGACTGTAAGGAGTTCATATAGATACATGTCCCAAAAATTTTAATGGAATTTAGATTCATGATACAAAAGTATTTCTTGATTGTAAATGAGAAGAGAGAAGTTCCTTTCCGAATTTCGGCATAGTAACGGGTGTACATGGGAGGAATTTAATGAGAGAGAAAGGGGGTCTCACAACATTAAAACATAAATAGGGAAATATGAGGGAGGTTCAAAACAATACACCAACATTCATAATTGAAATTAAAAGGGCAAAACAACTAAAGGAAAATTGGACAAAAATGAGAAAGAAAGAAAAAACCCTTACTTGGAAGTGTGTTTCCAAAGGCTAGAGAGAGGCTTGCGAGAGGATTCTTGGGAGCATGGGGAACCTTGGGAGGATTATAGAGAGATTAGGGCAGAGGTTAGACTAACTCCAAAGTATTTGAGTGAGGAGGAAGTGGGATCTTGGTTGGGATTATATTGAAAAGGTGAGAGAATTCTTTATTATTTAGGTCTGGGACCCCTTATATTAAATTAATCCAAAGCACAAACCATATCCTGGTTTTTTTCCAAGGTTTTTGGAAAAGGGAAGAGGAAAACAATATTTTATAAGTCCAAAGTTAGAACTTATTAAAATAATAGGGTTTCTTATGTGGAGGTGAGTCACACTCCCATGGAAAATAATTTAAAAAGACAATATGTTTAATAAGTCTTGAGGGGTCCATTAATACTTTGAAATGTAGGTCAAACAAACCCAAAATCACATTATTTTAATGGTAAAACATATATTGGACGAACATAAAGCTTATAATATTTTATTACATCACTATTGGGTCATTATGATGTCATGAAACACATTATATATTTAAACGGTATTTAATTTTTAGCCAAAAATTCGACTGCCTCAAAAGATTAATAAAAATTCACCGTAGGATAACTTCAACATACTGATTTAAGAAATAATATTAAATTTATCTAAATAATTTTCTAAATATGTGCATTTTCACTTTTATAATAAAAACTGACACTTATTAAAAATTCATGTGTTTTTACAAAAACATCTTTCAAACCATAATAAAAATTACAATTGTATTCATAAAAATTATACAATAATTTACATTTAATAAAAATAAATTTAATAAAAATATTTGATTAAAATTTTATTTATTTACAAATTTTATTTAATTAAAAAATAAATTAATTCATCATTATAGATTTATTAATTGAATATTAACTAAAAATACTATATGTTCTTTAAAAACTTTTTAAAAAGTAACAACGTTAAAATGAATGTATATTCATTACAGAACAATTAATGTATATAATAATAGTGATTGGATGTTATTAAATAACCCCTTATGACCCCACATAAGACCTAAGTGTAAGGTGTGAAGTGGTGACAGACTCTTTGGGTGGCTCGGATAACATTGCTCGGGTGGTAATCTCTATTAACATCCACTACTCCTGTAAGTGATTTCTTTAAAGATTAACATTTTGACGCTCATCTTGGGCATGGTCAAGAGTGAAGACCAGTGAAACCACACAATTTCTGAGCTCCAAAAGATGGGCTTCATATGGGGAAATTCTTCTAGATGAGTCCATCAGTTCCTTTGTCTGAGTAAATTTTATCTGTTAAAGTCGTACATTTAAACTAATCATGTCATCAATTTTCAATAACTATATTATCAATGGTAATAATTATCCAAGGTATTTTAAAATCCAAAAACATAAAACCAAGGATTTTAATTTGTTTTATATAACCATCATACATAATAAGATATTTAATCTGATCAATAAAATATTTTAATTAATAAATTTTTTTATCATTGCAGATGGATAACTAAAACATACATTTAAGGATTCATGCTAAGAATCTATTATTGCCATGGCTTCATGATAAGAACCTATTATTGTTAAGTATTCATTCTAGGAGACTATAATTTTCAAGGACTCATTCCAAGAATATTTTTTTTTCAAGACATTATGCCAAGAATCTATTATTGTGAAGGATTCATTGCAATAATCTATTAAATGGGTAAGGCCTCGTTCAAACCCATATCTAATTTGTCTCAAGAAACCAATCGATTTTTCGACGGGATATAGTAGGCCCCTACACACACTTACTAAATCCAATGAATTCTTCTTATGTTATATAAAAAGATAAATTTAAATAAAATTGTCCCATACTACTTAAAAATATTTGAATCATAACCATTAATGAAAATACTCTAATAAAATCATTGATAAATACTTGAAGAAAATAATCTATAAACCATACCAAATTCCTATACCACTTTGAAAATTTTAATTCTTAATCCATGTAATATAATAGTAATAAGACTCATTATTTGATATATCAAAGTGCATTACATAAACATCGTGCAAGGAATAAGTTGCAAACAATTCATATATCTCATAGAAGTAAAAGTGAGATGAGAAAACCCCTTTTTACATTGGAGTGAAGATCTATTTTGGAAAATCAATTGTATTTATCCTAAAATCATATTGTAAAAATTTTTATCCTATAAAAAAAATATAATTACCATAAAATTATTTTTATGGAATAAATTATGTTCAAAAAAGTGAATATATATAAAAAGATATTAAAAAATATTAGAAAGGATCATCTTCAATTCGGGTTAAGGAAATTATTAAAGAGACTTTAAAATAGAAAAAGAAATAATTTTTTTTGTATACAAAAAGAAATGGTAAAATATAGTTTTTATGATTAAATTAATGATTTTTTAAAATATTGGTAGCTTAAAAAACTATGGGTGGTACTTGAAAATGTGTAAGAAACAGGAAAGCTCCCTTTAACCGAGGTTTCTTATCGAGATGATTTGAAAAGGAATACAATTTAAGACAAGTATATCCCTATAAAATATGAATTAAATGATCTGGATATATTATATTGGAACATATGCATACGATATATAATAAGTAAACAAAAATAAATAAGCAATATATTAGGGTAAATATTGTTAAAGTATAACGCAAAGGAAAAACATGATGGTTTAAGTAGAATCCCTTACCACATTACAAATAGGCGAACCATATGCCCCAAAAAATTAATGATTATAAAATAAGAAAATAAATACCATGAATATTAAGATATTAATAAACTGGATCATTAATGGGAAGTATAATTACACCACACACAAGATATAGTGGTGTGTAAGGCATATCTCGTAGAAATGAATGTGAGTTGAGAAAACCCTTACCTTATGTTTGAATATATTCAGCACATGATAATAATGTCCTAGAAAATAAGACTAAATTCATTAATTAATTAATTAATGAACGTATCTAAATTTATTTTATTTGTTAAAAATTTAGTATTCTCATTTATGTTTTTTTTTATGATTTACAATCTACTATATTATCGCTTGAGATCATTCATTTCCTTTGTTTTCATGATCGGTTTTCTTGTATACATGTAAGGAAAATCATATGGAATGTGTATAATTATCCATAATTGAAATTATATATTGATAATTAAGATAAAAACGTTTAAATTTATATATATATCATTTATTTATATAGTATGAGGATGAATAATTAGATAAAACATTTGTGATAATCAGTTAGATTATTTAGCGGGTTTTTATCATCATAGACTAGTTATGTCGTATGAATTAATATTAAATTTATATACTTTTTAATTAAACATAAATAACATGTAATAAATGTATTATATTCTTGTTTAACCATTAATTTGTTTTTATGAATAGTTTTCAAGGTGGAATTGAAAGATGAAAACATGTCATCCATGAAGGTGGTAAATCGCTACCCCACAGGCGATGTTTTCTTCTTAAAAAGAAAAGAAAAAAAGAAAAGATTTTTTATGGAGGAGTATTCTCTAAATTAATTAAAATAAAAATATATATAATATAATGGTTATATAATTTTACCTTGTTATAGTAATTTGAGGATAAGATAAAAAATAAAAGAACATGAAACGATATTTAAATGATATGGAAGGATATTTTTACCTCTTGATTTTCTCCACATTGATAACCTCCCTAAGGGGATTGGTTTGTGTCTTTTTATGAGACAATGTGATCTTGGACGTGGGGGAGGGGATTTTAAAGAGTATTTGGAATAATTTTGACAAGTTTAAATGCTTGGAATGATTAAAGAGAAAGGTAGTGAGGGGTGGTATTTATAGTGGGGGTTAGAGGCATTTTTGGAATATTTTATTCATTTATTTATCATTTTTGATCATGAATATGAATAGTTTGATAATTTTCACCAAATATATTCTAATAATGAGTGATTTTAAATATTATGGGATTACATCATCCATACATAATCTATGACTCCATCATACATGTATTTATCATATATCGTAAATCATTGTATTTTACTATTCACAAAAAACTCAAGTATTTCAGTCAAAATAAAAAAAATTTACCCCAAACATTTATCAATGTTTAAAATTAAAAAATAAAATCAATTTTATGGAAATATTTTTTAATCATGAGAAATTTAATTTTAAAATAAAATTAGCATTTACTCAGAAAATACTGATTTTCATATTATAACTGTTTTTATGGAAGTTTCAAAAATTTACTATGGTCTCATAAAATTATCCTATAATCAAAAAGAAAATAATATTAATATATTAATATATTTTATGAAAATAAATTTTCTTTTAAATTATTAAATTATTAATAAAATTGTAACAAATATATATATAGTATACAAAATTACAAAACCATTAATTACTAATTTTTAAAATATTTATTTACATATACTATGTATAATTATATCATAATTTCATTTATAAGATGATAAATTTTATTTATACTTTCATGGATGAGTTTACAATTCTTTTTATGTTCGATTATTCATAAGGGGAATTTTACTATTTATATGGGTCACATTACAATTCCAAAGGGTTGAGAAACTATTCACACAAAAATTATGTTGATCCTATCAGACACTAAATATTTTACTGATCACATCCATGTATGTAGAGTTTTTAAAATTTAACTCACAAGAGTACAAATACTTTGTTTAATACAAATCCTGCAGGTGTGGCCCGATGGAAGGTAAAAAAAAAGTTCAAAAGTTCAACTAGTTTTTATATATGATATCAATATAAAAACTATTTCAATGATCTAAATTGGTTTAATATATGTTTAAATGATATATTAGTACATTAATAGTAAATTTATATTATAAAAATTATATAAACTAAAAAAAATGTTTTAACAATAGTGTAGTATTTTTCAATATTCATTAAAAAATTTAATCTTCTCAAAAAATACTAAATATTCATCCTAAATTAATTTTGACATTCCATATTAAAAAATGATATTTATTATACCAGAAAATATACCTTTAATTATAACTATATTTCATTTATTTGTAATCATTTTAAATAAAACTCATTACTAGTTATTATTAGTCATATTACTACATTTAAGTTCTAGATTCAAACTATCTCAATTATCTAATTATAATAACAATGTGTTGTTTTGTAGAGACTCAATGTCACGTTCATTATAGGATATATTAAATTTCTTTTTAAATTCATGGGTGTTACATTCTCCCCAAATTCAATAAATTGAATCCTCGCAATTTATATTTCGCTTTGAATATTAATGATTAACACATGAAAATTTATTTTTGGGAGTCCTACATTGAAAATGGGGATATATTTACTTTTAAATAATTAAAAATGGTTTTAAAAGAGAATGTGAAATATCATGAGCATATCCCCAGGGAGTGTCCAATAGGGTGTGTAGTAAATCCCATTTTCATGTATTGGGTTACCTCGAGTTAGGCCCATGACACCTTTTCAGAGTTGTTACATTAAGTTACATCTATGCTAGACCCATGTCTACTTGTAGTATCATGACAGGGATGTATTTTCATGATAAACCCACAAAATATCAACCTTTCCAAAATTCTAAGATGTTCTTCTATGCTTATACTCAATGTATATCTTAGTGATATTTTATCTATTCTATGATTTCTAAATCTAGTTTCCAGTGTTGCTACCAAACTTCCTATGATACCAACAGTAACACCCCTATCCGAAAATCGCAGAGCTGGTGCATTATTTTATTACATTGGAATTATTAAAAGTAATAAAATACAAAAGGATCGACCTATTTAGCACTCTTGGATAACCGGATCACATTCATGATACCCATAATAGAATGAGAATAGAATGTAAAACATGATACATAATATAATGAAAGAAACCGAAACCTTGAAAAATAATTCAATGTTTTCTTGTTTGTAACCTTATTAAAGGAAACAAATGAAATGGGTGGGCTCAGATGCTCAGTAAAGGTATATAATACATAATAAATATAAATAACAAGGCATGGTGATTAACTAATGTTTCACATGACATTAAAACATATTATTGAGTATAATATGTAAGAAATAAATGATGATTAAATAATGACATAATAAAACATAACCATGGATATTATACTAGTCAAATAATCACATGTACTATCAAATAATAATCTCTTAATGAGGGAAATGCATGAAAAATGGATTATTAAAACATACCATCATGGTTTCATTCTATGAATCTATTATTTTCTAGGATTCATGATAAGAATATATTATTATCAAGGATTCATGAAAATATTATATTATTTTCAACGTTTCATGAAAACAATCTATTATTTTTATGTATTCATTTCAATAATCTCTTATTTTCAAGGAATCATACCAGAAATCTAATAAATGGGTGTGGAATTTGCCAAAACAATATCTAGTTTGCCTCATGATACCTAACGGTGCATCGAGGGCCTATTGTATGACCTTATCATCCCCTACTAAGTCCAAATAATTTATTAATATGTCTAATAAAATATATATATTTAAATAAAATTACCCCATACCATTTTAAAATATTTTAATCATATTTATAGATGAAAATACTCTATTAAAATAATTGATAAAATTTTGAGGAAAATAATCTTTAAACAGTTCAGAGTTTCTGATACTTTATTGAAACATTTAATTCTTAATCCATATAATATCATAATTATAATAATATTCATTATTTGATATATAAAATTGTATTAAATACACCACATGAAAGGAATAAGTGGTAAACATTGAATATATCTCATAGAAGTAAAAGTGAGATGAATATAACTCTTTTAACATTTCAAGGAATATTTGTTTTGGAAAATCATTTAAATTTGTCATAAAATCATCTTTCATACATTTATATCCTATAAAAATGGTAAATAAAATAAAATTATATTTTAGGAATAAATTATGTTCAACTGAAGTGAAAACATGTAAATATAGTATTTAAAAACCTTTAAAAATGAGCCTCTATATTATGATTTAAGAAAAATATTAAAGTATTTAAATGGGAAAATGTATAATTATTTTTAAAAAACTTAAATGAACAAGGATTGTTTTTAATGATAAAATTATTTATTTTATAAAAATATTGTTATCTAAAAAAATACTATGGGTGGTACTTGAAAATGGGTTAGAAACTAGGAATTCCCCTTTACCTGGCTTGCTTACCGAGAATATTTAGTAAGGAATCCTTTTTAAAACATGTATTTCCCCATTAAAATGGATGATATGATATGGATATATATTTTATAATATATAAATTGAATATAGAATAATTAAAAAAAATTAATCATTACATTGGGGTAATTAGAGTGAAACTATAACCCAATGGAAAAAAATAATGGTTCGGGAAGAATCCCTTACGACTTTGCAAACAGTCAAACATTATTCCCTATAAAATTAATTATCATAAAATATACATTATATACTATTTATATGCTGAAATTGATGATATGGGACATAAATGGGTAGTATACATACACCACATAAAATAAATAGTATAGAGCAAGGCATATCTCATTGAAATGAAAGTTAGTTGAGAAAACCCTTACCTTCTGTCTGAAGGTGTTCAAAACATAATCTTAATGTACCAGGTAATAATATTAAATCCTTAAATTATTTAATTAAAAACCTTATCTACTTTTATTTTATTTATTATAATTTTATTGAGTTAATTTATGGTATTTTTTGTGAGTTTTAAGATATAATTTTATCTCTTGGGATCATTCATTTCTGTGGTTTTCAGGATCGGTTTTCTTATATGCATGTATGGAAATTCATGTTGAATTGGTACGATTATCTAGAATAGAAATTATGTTTTATTAAATAAAATAAGTTAGTTTATATGGTCATATATATAATTTTTTATATGTTATGAGGATGAATCATTAGATAAAACACTAGTGATAACCATTTAGATTATTTTAGCAGTTTTTAGATCATCACAAACTTGTTTTACCATATGAATTAATATTTTGTATATATTGGTTCCATAATCATAAATAAATTTTAATAAATATATAATATTTTTTACTATAAAAAAGGGTTGATGACAAGTCATGAAGGTTTAATCGAAAGAAGAAAACATGTCATCCACTAAGGTGGTAAATCGGTACCTCACGGACGATGTTTTCTTCTTAAGAATAGAAGTGATAAAGAAAATATACTTGATGGTGGATTATTCCCTAGAAAAAAAATTATCCCATATAATATACTGGATATATCATTTTACTTTGGGAAATTTTGGTAATGAGCTGATAAGAAATGAAAAGAACATAGAATGAAATTTAAAAGAAAAGTAAATATGTTTTTACCTCTTGATTTTCTTCTCCATGAGAACCTCCTTAAGGGGATTTTTTGTGTTATTTATATGAAAAATATTTCTTTTGTACATGAGGGGGTGTGTTGGGGATATTATTAGGAATAATTTGTTCATGTTTCTTTTCGTGTCATTTGTGAGGAGAAGGGGAGGGGAGGGTTGTATTTTTAGCAGGGGAGAGGGGTGTTTTATGAAAATTTTATTCATTTTTTTATTATTTTGTCTCAAGCCTATGAATATTTTAAAAATTATCACTAATTATATTAAAATAAGTAGTTATGATTTGATATTATAGGCTTAAATCAGATATACATCATTTTTGACTCCATAATTTAAGTATTTAGCATCTATCGTAAATTTTCATATTCTACTATTCACCAAAACATCAAGTATTTCAGAAAATATCCAAGAATCCAACGAAACTATTTTTTATGTTTATAAGTCAAAAATTAAATCAATTTTTTAAAAATAGTTCTCTAAATATAAGATATTTAATTAGAAAAATAATCAGCATTTACTCGAAAAGTATAGATTAAATATTATGACTATGTTTATGACACTTTCAAAAATTAAAAAATATATCATAAAATTATCTTGTAATCATAAATAAAATAATATTAATAAATGAATATATTTTATTAAAATACAATTTATTTTAAATTGTAAATTTAATTATAAAATTATAATTAAATATTTTTTACATACAATAATACCAACACTTAATTAAAAAATTTGAAAATATTTATCTACTTATAATATTATATAATTACATCCTAATTTAATTTATAAGAATACTAAATTTTATTTTTACATTCATGGGTGGGGTTACTATTCATTTGGTATACTTATTATTCATAATGGTCATATTACTATTCATAAGTGTAGATTTTTTATTCCAAAGGGCCAAGTAACTATTCACTATAAAAATTAAGTTGATCCTATAAGACTATAAATATCGTACTGATCACAAATATGTGTATCCATTTTTTATAATTCAATTCACATGAGTGGGAAATTTACATTTATTTCTAATCCCACAGATGTGGCAAGAAGGAGGGTAAATAGATCGTTCAAAAATTCAATAAATTTTTATATATAATTTCAATATAAAAAGGATTCAAATGATCATAAATAGATTAATATTGATATAATTGATATATTGTTACATTAATAATCTAGTTAAAATATAATAATTATTTAAACTAAAAAAACTTACCTACAAGGCAGAATTTATCGGTATTCATTAAAAAATTAAATATCTAAAAAAATACTAAAAATTCAACTTAAACTAATTTTTACATTCCAAAATCAAAATTTATATTTATCTTACCAAAAAAAATATACAGTTAATTATAAATATTTTTTATTTATATGTTACCATTAAAAGTATAATTTAACAGATGTAATTTATATTCATATTATTATGTTTAACATCTAATTTATAACACTCCCATTTAAATAATTATAATAAAAAGTGTTCATTTTGAAGAGACTCAATGATTCATGAATTAAATTATATGTTAAATTTATTTTAAAATTATTAGGGAGTTACAACATTAGTTTCATATTTCCCATCTAAGTCCTATTTCATGAGTTATTCTATTATTTCTGAAAAAATGCATGCATGTGAAATTAATATATTTAGTATTTTCATTCTATCATTCCAGTGATCACTGATCACAATATTCTCAATTTATATTAGTGTTTGTATTTGAAAATATTACTGTATATAATCCAAATCATTACATGTAAAAGTAGATATGTTACATTCTCTACACAGTTAAATTTTCCCCAATAAATATAAAATAAAATTAACTAATCAAAAAGGTGTGTGTACTGTGCTTGTATATGGGATTCCTACTCCATAGTTCTCTCTTGAATATTCCCATTCTACCACTAGACATAAACTTAATGAATCACTTTCTCACATATGATAGTCTCATATCAATCCTTAAACTCTACTGTGTACTCCACAATGAAATCTCCATCTTAAAGGTCCAACACACCCCTGTTCATAACATGAAATGTGTTGTACACATATCTCCTCATCTAAAACATGTGGAATAGAGTGTGTACCTAGTATAACTTTATTAGAAGGCTCATTTAGTATTCCACATTAGTGACCCTACAAAGTATCTTAGAAGGGCCAATGAATCTTGGATATTTCTTGTCGCCCTGACCAAATATCATTAATCTTTGTTAATTTGAGAACTTCAGGATCACAAGGTGTCCCTCCTCAAACACAATGGCCACCTTCATCAGTTTTTATATGACTTAGGACAGGTCTATAAATTCCAAATCTAACCATGATTAATCTTCACCTTATATTCCATATCTCATATAAACTATCATCCCATGAGTACTAACTCACAATTAGTGGTCCAACATAGTGTCAACCTTCAGGTTATCCATTAAAGAGCCTCGTATAGTTCTATACTGATGATTGAATGGTATATGTTTTTGTATGAGAATACTGCCAAGGGTAGTTGATCCTCAAATCTGTGGAAAAAATCCAACATTCTTTCCCACAGCACACCCTCCAAAACATAAATGGTCTCTTAATTCTATCTATCTGTCATGGGGTGAAACTCCATTATCAAATGTATATGACTCCTGAGGGCATCCTAAAATCATATCCATAATCATGATGTGTAGATAACATCATAGTATTATATAAACATTATTTAAACTTCATGGATCCATAATATCTATATCACATAAAGGCATCCTAAGATCTCTATTGAACTCATCTCTCAGATATCTAAGTAGTGGGATGACTTTGTGAGTTGGTCTATGATCACCTATATGACATCGTATTCACTAGAAATCTATGATATCAATATCATGACTTACATAATTATTTCATCCTAATAAAAATATATAATCTCTAGGTGTTGAAGTAATCCATATGGAACTTGTTGCTCAACCCACACCTACTAACATGTAAGGCATTGAGATACAAACTCTACTACACATTTCTTCATACCAAACCACAAAAACTAACACCGATGGTCCTAGAACATATTCAACACAATAAGATGTTTTAATAAACAGAATATATGAAACTCTATTACAACATCCACATGAAATGTCCCTAGTACCATTTTCCATCCTATAAAAAGGATATTATATTTTACACCATCATAAAATCCATCAAGAGCACTTCCAGTGGATATCTTAGTATCTGGGGTATCATAATAGGTATCTCCAAGATGAGACTTCCTGAAACATTTTTGAAGTGGGTGTGTGGGGGGGGGGTAAAAATATCTATAATAGATAATATGATCCATCCTAATCCGAAATGGAAAATGACAATGAGGATAACTCAACTGACGCCTCAGCCAACAATATATAATAATGTCTTCTATTGAGATAATGTTCCACTATGTTACCCTTCTAATAAGTATCGACTCTCTCAGTGTAATAATACTAGAAAAAATATATCTATAATCTCTTTATGAAATCATTATTTTTCTAGGATATTAAACACATAGGATTCACGTGGTCAGAGTAGATGATAAACTACTCACTCATAAGGTACTGTAACCACATATTTATAGAGAAGACTACTACAACCAAATATTAATTGTGGTTTTCTAATTTTTCATCATGTGGTGTCAACTTATGGGACCCATTTGATATCACTACCTACATATTCATCAAAACACTTCCAAGACTTGTCCTTGAGTCGTATCAAAACACTATATACTAGAGAACCTCCTCTGGAAGTATCATGATGTGAACACTCATCAACCTCTACCACAACACATGAAAATCCAGCATGCACCTCTCTATCCTTGTGAAAACAAACAACTTTTAGGTCAAGAAAATCAAAGGTTCTAATGTCCTAGAGAAATTACACATGTATCTCTTGTAATAGTCGTCCAACCCAAGGAAGATCTACACCTCAATCATTATTTTATGTGACTCCTTATATTACACTACCTCAACCTTCACCTCATCCACAGCTATACTCACTACTGAGATGACATGTCTCAAAAAGTAAACCTCTTGAATATTGAAACAAAATTTCATTAGATTCCCAGAAATATGTTTCTCTCATAGTATATATAGGACTATCCACATGTGTCTCACATGTTCCTCCTTAGATGTTGAGTACACTAGGATAACATCGATTAAGACTACCAAAACCCAATCTAAGAAAGGATGATTGACCTAGTTCATGAGTTCCATGAACACTTTGGGGTGTTTATCACATATAATGGAAACTTAATGTACTCATAGTGACCATTTCAACATTGGAATTATTTCTTTAGAATATCATCATCCAATACGGAAAGGTGGTGGTAGTCTGATCTGATGTCAATTTTCTAGAACCAAACCACACCTATCATCTTGTCCAAGAGGTCTTAGATCCAAGGTAGTGGATATTTATTCATCACATTCACCTAGTTCAGGCACTGAAAATCCCCACAAAACATCAATCTAGTATCCACATTCTTATTGAACAACATTGGGGTACCTAGGGAGAAACACAAGGTCTGAAAAATACCTTTCTCTAAAAGACCTTGAACTGCACCATTAGCTCTTAGAGCTCTATGTGACAAAATTATATGATATCATAGATATAAATGATATACCATGGTTCCATTCATTGTAGATTTATATCTACTGAATGTGATACGATACTAGTACTACCTCATAAAATATATACACATGCTCAGGCTCCACTACAATAAAATGAAATCTCATAACATCCACTTCTCCAAGGGTAATACATTAAAACTAGTGAGTAATCAGATGTATCCTATAGTATATGATACCATCCTACTCATCCTGGGTTTCCATCTTACCCACACACAAAAATCCATGTACCATCACCACTAAAACACAACATTGTCCACCTAATGTAGTTAATATGGGAATGAACTGCGGATATCCACTCCAAAAAAAAGATGAAATCATAGGCCCACATCATTGTTATTCAGATCTACAGTAATTTCTATGTGTCAAACAAGAAAAGTGGAAAGAAAATAGTGGTCTGTGCTTATTTAAATAAGTATTGTATATGATGTAGTGAAGATATGTCTTATACCTCTAAACTACCATTGACCCTTGGTATCATAGTCCACCACATCTTAATGTTTTATTTTTCTACATCCACTAGCTCCATAAGCCTATCCTGGAACACCTAGAGGTGGTGGTAGAAACAAGTAAAACAATCTACCCCCTCAAAATCCTCTAATCGCTCCTCTTCCTTGTCTACTACCCTACAAACCTCTATTATTATTCTATTATCTCTATCTGGGTGGTCCATCAACTATAACTCTATTATTAGTATGGAATTTCAATGAATCCTAAGGGAGATAACCCCAACTATTGCAATAGAAACACCACCTATCACAACGTTAAATAGAACCATATTATTAGACATGAATATCGAATCTTATAACCTGGGACCATATCTTGATGTTTCACACATGCCCAGATACCTAATACTATTTTTGGATACTAGTTATCAAGTTATTAGATCCTATGTTTTCACTACCAAAAACAATGATCAATATATGATCTTCCAATAATATCTCCACAACAATGGCTTGGTCTAGTGGTCCAATATAGGCGGTATTGTAAAGATATATTCCTCTAATGCTGATATCTCAACATAATCCCTACTTGATGTTTTGTTCCTTGAATAATATATCTTGAACCATATACAAATATTATCACGAGATTCCGTTGAATATCATTTAATACTCCTTCATGGTAATGTTTCCCTACTATAACTTCAAAATATCCTAAATGTTTACTGATCACAATGTTTCTAGATAGAACTCCTCTCTAATGTGACACTCAAAATCAAACCAGGGGAGAGCTGTCTCATTATTTAATTGAGTCTCCATAACAAACCATTTCCCAAAAAATACTTAAATAAGAATAACTATTAGGATCACCAATTAATCTATAGGTGTTATCACAAGGAAGAAAACCCAAGAAAATGACTCAGACCAGTCCTCTGCTCTCTTAGGGTTTAGCTCTCCAAAAAACCTAGGAGGTCGTTTCCAATGAAAATCATAGAGTGTATTAATCCTCCATACATCCTATGTGTGTAATTATAGCATAATCTATTACTCAAAATGGGGTATAAAAATTGGAAACCACCTAGAGGTACCACCTGATATAGGACCCCTTGTATTGAGCCCCTGTCACGTTGAGGATCATCCTCATGATCACATAGTAGAGTCCATGTTGGTTGTCTTTTTTTAGGAATCATGAAATAAATAAGACTTAAAATGAATAATGTTTTTATTTGGGGATATTACTCAAAAAGGGCATGAAAACCAGAAAACATTCCAATATTATGCATGTACAAATGTTTTCTATACAAGTAGTGCCTACATGTATTGATTCAATGAGAAGTTTTTCACAGTCTTGGGGAATATATACATTGGTCGTCGCACCAACATTGTATTCTATAGCATAAAAGTCCATCTCAAAACACTTTAACACTATTTCCATAAATCCCAAATGAATATAATACTTATAAAACCTCTAAAATTCCATAGTATGATAGACCCACCGATTATACCACCTTTTCATATTTATACCCATCTGGGCCTTCCCGGATGATGATTACTGGAGTGTGACAACCCCAATCCCATCTCTGTTAGTCCATGGTTTGGAAAGCAATGTTGATTAGGCATATCACAGACATGGGAGTAGTTATCCTAAGTTATAGTATACATGCACCAGTCTATAAGGAAAAACAATGGTAAAAGTAATGTGAAATAGATACCAATGCATGCATACTTGTAAATACCCAAATCATATTATGGAAAAAGTACTAGAAATAATAGCATCCAAATAAAATCCCACCAAATAAAACTAAAAAAAGTCAATCTTTCTCAGAACGAGAGGGTTGTTTTCAAATGAAACAATGATATGAACGTCAATTTTTTTATTCTAATGTTATCCTCCACCTGCTCCCAGCCCTCCTAGGACACCGTCAAATTAAATGTCTTCTACATAGAAAATGACACGTAAGGGTATATACCATGTATGGGTGATTATAAAATTACCTAGTAGGAAACTATAAAATCAGTAAACACAAAGAATCAGAAGTATTAAACTCATTAATACACTTGTATGTCAATCAAGATATGATACATAATGATAATAAAAAAGAAACCTAGATATACTCTAAATAGAATATATGTCTAAATAAGGTATCCACAACCTTAATATGAAGGATTCTTCAGAAGGATTTAGTGAGACCTCATATTGGATAATTCACTCCAATATCCAGGATTCTTTTATGGAGTTCTTCAGAGAGTTTTTGATCATTTGGTTTCCCTAAATAAGTATTCATTAGAAATATACTATCCCTAATACAATGATTAGGGATCACACATAGTACAAGTGGGGGATTACACAAACCCTTTTGGATTAACCTACAATAAATTTTATTAATGCCCTATGAATGGTGTTTATGCGGATACCATCAACCCCACCAAAGAATGATAAGATAGAAGATTCCACATCAGGTCTCATGGAGGGATATCACAAACTCTATCCAAAATAGGACCCATAGTGAGGATCATAATCCTATTTCATGGAAATTATTCCACACTTTACCTTTATATGGATGGATCATGGAATCTCACTCAAAAAAACTAAGTCTATAGTAAAGAGAATAAGGGCCTCACAATTCCATGGAAAAACTACATGGCATGTCTCGTCAACCCCGGATCTTCATATGTACCATGGCACATTCTTATGTACACCTAGTCATACAAGTGTACACTATTCATTATCATGTAATTGGCCATGTTTGTTTCCTCTAATTGTGAATGAATATATGTTTGTTCCCTGGTATTCTTTACATTATCATCTCTATATATGTGTCTATGCTGGTTTATCTTCTAAGATAAAAGCTATGATTCTGAAACCGGGTCACATGGTATGCGACATGTTTCACATGGTTTTTGATATTTTTCTTCACATGTAAACCATAGTGACATAGATGTATGAATACAAAAAATGTGATCATTTTACTATATACCATGTAGTCAGGAATTTATCAGGAATTCCATACTTTTAACATGTCTTCTCCCATGCCACTACTACTTATTAGTCCACCATCAACCATTCCCATAGTTCATATATCTATGTCCAACTATATCTGGTCTATCATCGGTGGCCAGATTCCATCCACCCTTGGTGTCATGAAATTTTCAATATTGCACTGTCTTGTTGAAAAGATAATACCTACATACCTTGTATTCTGAATTCAAACCCAAAGAATCCTCCACCATCACACACCATAACCATTCCATAGATCACCTTACCCAAATTATGTTAACAATTTGTTTTGCCGAATATAAATTTTTAAATGATCATTCCTCATGTATCTGTCAAATAACTGACCAAAAAATCCTCAATGTTGATCTCATAAAGAATACGAAGAGAAAACTACAAAATAAAAAATTAGGTATAAACCTTGACTATTTTTTTGGGTTGGCTATATATATTTTCCATTATAACTGTGAATGATGAGAGATAAAAATAATCTGATAACAATTTCCCCAAATTTCAGGTAAATAAATCTTCACATGAAACACTATCTAACCTCATATCAATCTATCAATTGATTGATATGTGTTTTTCATGGGAAAATAAAATAGTGGAAAATCAGAAAAAAAAATCCCCAACTTGGGTTAGGATCATTCCCTTATGAATAATGGATATGCATTTTCATCATTGCTGGGATCATTTTGTTTTGTTTTTTGTTGAAGATCCAATCGATATAGATTTTATACTCGATATAATTACCTTCAACCAATAATTCCTCCATGGACTCTATAAAATAACTAGGGTTTGTGGGTAACCTTGAAATTTTCCCATAAAAGTGTATTTATAATTGGAGTTATAAGTTATAATATTCAATAAAAAATCATTTATTTATTTATTAATCCACCCATGACAAAACTCAATCCAAGAATCTAACACTCTTTAAGGTTTTGTCACACCTAGTGTAAATCCCACACACCAAACTCAATGGTGGCCTCATATTTCCCATTTTTCTCCCCATTCAGGAGTTCTTATACTTTTATATGAAATTTTCATGCAGTTGAAATTTATAAATTTAATATTTTTTTAATGTCATTATAATTCTCATCGGGCCATAGAATATTATGTCATATCAATAAATGGATACAAAAATATTACTAGTTGTATTCTGAATAATTACTTGTAATATTAGAGATGTTACAATATTTATTCAACGTTAAATTATTCAAATATTTAGACCATTGAAAAGGAAATATGATTTATAGCATATCATGTTTCAAGGGATTCAAATTTGAAATAAAGAAGTCCTTTCATTGGTTTCCTACTTAGATGGATAAAATATAACCTCCTAGAAAAAATAACTATATTAGAATATTATTTCATAACTATTTCAATTCCACAAACTATTTATTATTTCCATTTATTACCCTTTTATACTTGAATATTAGTTAGTTTTAACAAATTTTTTCACATCATATGTTTATAGTTTTCACCATTTTTATTAGTTTCATAAGATGCTATCAGTCTGCATTTTACATTCGAAGTTCATTAAATTTACTACAATTGATGAATTATAATAATTTATTTTTTCTTATTATATCTTAAATTTGTTACTTTAATCTTTATCCTAGAAGATGAAATTAAAAATGTACATTTTCGATTATTTTTAACCGATGAAGGGTATCTTCCAGTTTTATGAGTTCAATATTACTATATCCATTCTTGAAGTATGAAAAAAAAATATTTACATATTTATATCATATTATATTATAAATTTAAATTTTATAATCATTCGTGCTATAATTTCATAGCAATGTTCATGTAGGTGGTCAAACTGACCAAAAATTAACATTACAATATTATCAATGATTATGAGGTGATTTAGTTGTAATATCATTGAAATAATATCATAATAATGTAAATCAATGATTATTAGTGTGGTATTTCAGAATTTAAAATGATGAAGAAGAAGAATAGTTAACAAATATAAAATTACCACATGATTATAATTAAATTTTTTCTCATTAGTATGTTTATTTTAAAAAAAATTCATGATAATCATTTTTCATTCACATAATTAAGAGACTCTAAAAATTATTATTAAAAACCTGAATGATATAATAAAAATATTATTTTTATTTTAAATCCATTCTGATGACCATCCATTTAAATAGGTGATGTATTTAAAAATAAATATCAATCACCAAATGTAGGGAGTTGTCCACATGTATGTAGGGTTTCCAATTTCATTTACCATAGAATGAAGACAAGGAGTGGAATGGTTTATTATTTAAAAATAAAAAATATCCCTATCATATTGTAATTACATAGTAAATTTATTATGGGTTCCATTACTCTAATATTGTGAAGGAAAATAAAAAAAACTTTGCGTTGTGGATGCGGTGGTATGCAAAGAAAGTGATTTACATTTTCCTTTTTCTTAATTAAAAAAAGGAAGGGTGGTTAATTATTGTACCATAATTATAATGAAATTAATGAATAATAATTATATTTAGGTATTCATTTTTTGGCGGTGAAATGAGACTTTTGAAATAATAAAAGTGTAGAACGAAATATAAAAACCAATAGGTTTAGGGACTTATATCTCACATCTTAGATTACCTTCTTTATGAATGAGATTCGACCATTGAGGTGTGGTATAGTGAGAAGAAAAACGCCTATATAAATAGTTTAAGAGTTTATATAATAGGTTCAGACATTGTACAGTCTAAAATTTGGGTTTCTGGATTCATTTTATGTGGTCATAGGAGTTTCCCCATTATAAGTTAAAAGGAGTGGATTTTATATAAATACTCAAAAATAGTCAAAAATTTGAAGTCAATATCAATAAAAATATTGATAATTAATGGATTAGAGGGAAGATAAGTTCAATAAAAACCTCCAAAGTTTGAAATATTTGGTTCCATTTACCATTAAGGTTACTCACTTTAAACATTTTTTTATTCTTCATGGTATCTAGTTTTTAACTAGGTAACTTATCCTTTAATAATGAAAATAAAATAATCTATATTAGATAATTTTTACACACTATTTTTAAATATAAAATCATATTTTTCAATTTAAAAACCAATGTGTGTTGAAAATTATTTTAACACAACCACATAAAACTTTTAAATCTCTCTTTTAAAAAACATATTTTCAAGAAAATATATTTATGAATAGGTTATAATTATCAATCTCATTGATTTTGATGAACTATAAAATAAATATTATAATTAAATTGGTTTTTATTCTATAGTAAAATAATAAAAAATTATTTAATCATTTTATAATTAACTAAACAAAATAGTCGAAATTGTTTTCCACTAAAATACTACATAAATTTTCAAAATATTGTTCTTGGGTTTATCAATTAAACATATTATTTATAAATTATTTATTACCTATTTTTATATTATTTTATAGTTAAATGTTTCAAAACATTAAACATATTTATATAATAAAATAATTTCATAAAAGTGACAACATTAATGAAATCAATATTTTTATTATTCATCTAAAAATTATTATTTTATAAATTAAAAATATAAATCCTAAACTAATTTTATTACTATGAATTTAAAAATTAATTATAATTCATGAACTTAAAATTGTATATTTTTTCAATTTATCTTTTTTGATGGAAAATATAAAAAATAATGAAGTTGGATTTTTTTGGAAGATAAAATTTTCAATATTAACCCCTATTAATTATTTAACTTAGAAAGATGATTACTATTAATGGTTTACCATCAAAATATTTATAATATATATACTAATAATATATTATTTATATGTTGTGGATTTTTTACATTAGGTGTAGCATGTGGCATAAGTTATAGAATATATTATGTATTTAAGAGGATCTAAAATCTCATGTTATTACATTCTAACCCCCATAAATAAATTGGGTTCTCGTAATGTATTTATTATTTAATTGAAGAAATATCCAAATGTGGTGAAAATATTAGCATTTATCAATATATTATCTCTAATGTGATATGATCCATGATATCATAAAGAATACTAGACACAACTTTTTTTACTTAATTATTTCAAACAAATCAATCTCTTAAATAGGTATTAAGGCCCATGTGAAGGATTCATTTTTCTTCATTCGTAATTCATATTTGGCCTTAAAATAATAGATTATCACAGTTGATTTATAATTTGTATTTTCTTAATCTATAAATTAATTTATAGTCAAAGTAAAGATATTAATTCTATTTCAAAAATAATGTCATTTTTTAAAATGAGGATGAAGATTTTATTTAAAAAAAATATATTAATACCACTAAATGATCCCTTGAAATACAAACTTCTAAGGATAGATACATGATCTTTGTAGAAAACACCCTTGATTAATTAGGTTTGATAAAACTAGATTACATCCCTTGATTCGATCTATATGGAAAATAAACCATAATTACCATAGGTCACGTAAGCTTTTATTCCTAAAATTATTAGCAATACTTGGATTAGTAGACTTTCCCATATACTACTCAGGTTCTCTACAAATAATTCATTTAATTGTTTTTTTTTTCTTATAAGGTGTTCTATCATCTAACCTAGTGTTAATTTAACTCTTTATTTTAATGAAAAATATTTATTCT
This sequence comes from Viscum album, assembly GCA_963277665.1. NCBI lineage: Eukaryota > Viridiplantae > Streptophyta > Magnoliopsida > Santalales > Viscaceae > Viscum > Viscum album. The sequence continues at coordinate 1,004,218,461 of OY728135.1, forward strand.
TGATGATATAATATTCTACAAGTAACGAATATTCTAGTCCCATTAATGTAAATTACATGGTTCTCCTTTCACATTTTTACATATATGAAATAGAACATTTTTCCTTCATCATCTTCATCAACTAATATTTCACAAGAGACTATATTATTATTTTTTGGTGTGTTTGTGACTTAAAATATAAATATTTATTGTTTCATATTTCATGACATAAATTTTATCATAAATATATGGTTTACCATTCCATATCCAATTCTGATTGGTTTTACATTGAGGTAATATTTACATTTTCTTTCACACCTATGGCCCCATCTAGTTCCAATCATTACAAAAACCAAAAGGATTAATATGAGTGATGAAAAATTTAAAATATGGATATATTATCATAATAATAAAATTAATCTCAATCATTAAACATCTTGTTCATATATATTATCACATTTTCTTATACATCCTTCAATTTAACCTATATCAATCGTAGTTTTTTAGGATACTTTATGTTGGGTTTTATTAAACCTCTCAAAATAATGCATCAAATTAACTAGAAAGTAAATCCTACATCCAATTATTGTATATATAGAGGGATGTAATTCTAGGTAATACTATTTATTCAATAATTTAGAAATATATCAATATATATATATATATTATAATATATATATTTTTTACTAATTTTCTATAACACTAATAACAAATGTAACAAAACTAATCACCAAAAATAACAAAATTAATATATTATGATCCCTCCCCCATAGGTATCACTCATGGGAAGGAAAATATATAAATTAGATAATTATTCTTGAAGACCTCCTCTAATAGAACACGAGTTATAGACAAGCACCGATTGTATACCATACAAAGTGATAGGAATGATTACCCTATAAAAGAACATGATAAAAGAGATATAAGATAGAAACACCCAATAATACATGATGGATAAAAAAATTAAAATAGACCATGTACATGAATGTATTGTTATACAGCTAAAAAACTGTAAAAAGGCTACAAGTAAAAAAAGATAATCCTTGGTAGTGACCATGAAATCTCAAACAACTCAAAAACACCATCAGAGATAGTAATGTTTAAATCAATTACCAACTGGTTCCTATAGACCTAAATATAGTGATATAAATTTAGGGTGATTATAACACATATACTCAGTAGGATACTCATAGGAACCTCTAGTGGAAATGAAAAGGAAAGCACATTAAATCCCAGGGAAAACAAGTAAATCTTTCTCATAACATAAACATGTATGATCACTTTTCATACTCGCCATTCATATATATCACATAGTATCACATATAATAGATCATCTAATATCATATAAACATATGGTTCCCCATTTCTACTTCTCTATTTCTTTTCTACTCTACCCCAACATCACATGTCCTAAGACATCTCACCCTAATAGAAGCCATATTGTAGACACCTGGGATAAATTATCATAAAAATCATCTCATGCATACCATCGTATCATCATCACATACATTGGAAATGATACATCACATCATCCCATCACAATTTATTACAGTAACATAGTAGTTTATGGGAGCCACTATATCACGTATATCATGTATTAAAGCATAATCCATCAAATCCCATACACACCCACCTATAATAATCTATTGGATATTATATAAAAATGTACTTGGTTGTTAAATAACCATAATAAATTATATCCCTCTACACAAATATATTAGGATATAAAACCAATTTTTATATAAGAACATAATACTACCAGGAGAAGAGAGTAAGTCTATATGGTTTATTTAGACATCCATTCCTCATTAAACTAGATGTTGGGGAAAATACCCTCCTATAGTCTGTGGGGTCTCAGTCACCCTATTGGAATGTGTCGAGTAACCTATGAAATAAGAAAACATATATTATATAATATATCTCACAACAAAACTCTTGGAATTAACCTATCCATAGGCTCAACTATATTCATTATTACTCAAATAACCATTTCGCACCACTAAGAAGTAGATATATTATAAGAACACCATAATTCAAGAAAATATTTTTTATTTATATCATTAACATTTCACATTAGGTAAATTAATTCACTATGCATTAATTAAGATTATTCCCTTCACATTTTAGTAACCACTAACTAAAGACCATCCCCTCTAGGCATAATCCAACAAATTTCATGATTCTAAAATCTTATAAATATTTTCATTCCATTCAAGATCCTACCCGAGGGGTCAATATATTTATTAATAATTAAAATTACATAATTACAATTACTTTAATATACATTTTATGAAACCATAAAATAGATGAATCACCAAGCCCAACCACCTTCCAAAAGTAGTGTGTCAGGGAATATTGTTAAATAGGAAACCCAGTCATCCAACCCTTAAAGTAAAAAATAATAATTCTATTATAGTCTTTTCATCATAATAGTGGTACATCCTTAATTTAACCCATTCAATCAATACTTGTGTTATTCCAACACAATAATGTATATAACCATGAATTCTCCATTCTTTCCTCTATTAATCCTTCTACCTAAAACTTGAATTCTACTACAAACTCAGGCGTCTCTTCCTATATCATTCCAAGACATCAACCATCCTATTCTCACATAATATTACATAGAAATTCCTATATCTAGATAAAAATAAGAAGGCGTCAAATAATAAACAGAGAAAATATGGCATTTGATCCCTAGAAATAAGGATTCCCAACATCATGTGAAAACGGTCTCACTCAGCCCAATTCATTAATCATTATAAAAGAAAATTAGTTTTGTTACAATATTCGATTAACTGATTCTTTTATAATTGGCTCCAACCACATGAAACCTAATGCTTTAGCTATTAAATTCTATTAATTATTTTAAAAATCATAAAATAATAACTTTGATTCGCCACTACATTAGGGGATAATAATTCAATTAACATGGATCTTTATTATTATCAACAACATGAATTTATAGATTCATATTATTTTATTACTTCCATTAAGATATGGAATAATAGTTAAAATCAAAATGAATTAAACAGAATTTTATTTCCCTCAAATTATAAGAGTCAATATATTCAATAAACATTAATCCTTAAATTTTATCCAATAATGTTACTATTTTTATGTTACTTATCCATTTTCATATTATTAAAATGATAAAATAAATCATAAAAACATTATAATGAAATCATAGACCTCTATAGAAAAATATCTACAAAATTAAGTGGAAAGGTTTTATCAAAGAGGAAAAATATACGATCACTATAACCATAAACAATTTCATTCCATTATTTCAATTTAATCCTCCTTAAGGTTAATTTCTCTATCACCCAAATAGAAAAATTATGATTATATTAAAATTTTACATAAAATAAGTTGGAAATTAATGAATCATATTGTTTCGTAGTTCCTTGAAACATGTATTTTAGTTTTACGAATCACTGCTTCCAGGCAGATTCCATTTGATTTATTTTTTGGAACCAAAAACTTCCAACAGTTCTTTATCAAAAGGGGACCTGCTTTCCAAAGGCAGGCATTCGTTATGTTTAAACTTCACGATACTTAAGAACATGAATTGTTCGAGAGGATGGGAGGTCAGACTCATCACACCCTTTTGGGGGAATTGTTTTCTTCTCCAGGACTCACTTTATAATTTAAGATATTTTCATGAATTATTATTAATTCAGAAAGTATATCATAATTATCCCTTGGATTTTTCAATCCCTTATTTAGCATGTGAAATTTTTAAAGTCATCTGTATGTATTAGAGGTTCTTCAATAATGGAGATAATTGTATGTATTCAAGGTTCTCCATCAGTGGTATCCTCTCATATACTACATAGATATTCTTTTAATCATTATGATGATGATTCTATTTTAATGTTACTTAGTGGGGAACTATAGAATATATTTTCATCTAGGGAGACAAAGGTTTAGGTTGATCTTGGGATCATTCCCATAAAATGGGCTACCAATGCATCATTGTAAAAGAAATCAGAACACTCTTAGTTCGGTGCCACTGAATGGGACACATCATACCTTTTAAGGTCATGTGATAAGGACCTAGCTATACAGTTTAATGTCATGTGGTATGGACATTTGAGCGGAAGATGCTTAGTTAACACATAGTGTGAGAAATATGGTGAAACAACCCATGGAAATTGGATAGGATATGGGTTTCCAAGTAGGATCAGACCCTATTGAGAATATGGCCCAAGGAAAATAGGTTTGATTTATGGTGTTCGATTTGAACCACAAGGAGGATTCTTATGTATCCCATATAGATGGTAATCAAAGCCCAAGTAGTTTGATATGTCTCACTAAATAGTACTGTCCTTTATCAGAAATGTGTTTGGTCTTACTTCTTGAAAATAATTCCTTATTTATTTGAGGATTTAATTTAGGGCTTATTCCTAAGGAGGATTCCCAAATTATGGGAATTATGTTTGGATTCCTAAAGAAGATATCTGGTGAGCTCGAGCTCTGAAAAGGCTTCATATGTTTCCTGATTATGGTGGGAATAATAGTTCTCGTATTTCATTCAAGTGTGTGTTTGTGAACATGTTGTAATCATCACGAATCTCTATTCCCACATGATTCATTCTCAGTGTGAGAAACAAGAGGATGTGAAAGATTCAACAATGACACATGCAATTTTCCTCCTCTGCTGATGGAAGAGGGTGCGCCTATGGCAGTGAGAGTGTATGAGGGCAAGGCAATGAGCCTTCCCTATATTCTCTTCACATTGGACAAGGGTATAATAGAAGAAATAAGGGATGATGGTTAGTGGATTACACAAGGATGGATTCCAATGGTAAAAAATCCCAATGGGAGAGGGAAAGGGTAACAAAAGTCCATGTGACCATCACCCCTCTGATCTTTGGCACCGAAGAAGAAAGGAGGAGCAATGATGGTACCTCCTACAAGACAAGCATGGGGATTGCTCCAGGATGGTTGCCCTAAAATTGAACCTGGTAGTGGTGAGTGACTTCTCCTTTTGTTAAATGGAAAAGCAAGTGTGAACCATACCTTCCCTACTAGAGACATAAGGTTTCTGGTCGTCTCTTTGAGAAGAGAGAGGTTAGGACCCAAAACCTCCTCCAAACTGGGAACTTCCCAACAAATTTCCTAGGAGAATGGTCTATGTGACTATGGATATACAAACCCACAGACATTCTATGTTTCCTAACTTCCTTATAAACCTAATGTTGGAAACCACTGACTATGGAAATAAAAACCCAAATAAGAGACTTGCTGATGAGCCTTTCCTAATGGTTTGATAAGTCCAAAGGTTTTGGGGGAGGTCTCAACATAATTCCTTTCAGACAAGGGAACCAAGGAAGAAGAATCCATTCCCTGAATGCCTTTTATAAAGTCTTAGTGTCTTGTAAACTGAGGATAGTAAGTGAATCAAAATGGGCTCTCAAGTAGATAAGGGAATGAAAGTATGGGCACGCAAGTATAGTTGAGCAACTTGGTATTCACTTAAACAACAAACAACCTACATGTTAATAGTTGGGTGAGACTTAGATCAAGCCTTCAGAAGTATTCATAAGTTATCCCAGAAGTAGGGCACTCAAGTTCTTATGAATGGAATAGGTGGTGCGAAAGTATTTTTTATTTGGGGAGGTTGGCTACTTTTAGGCATTCACCTTGTTTCACTCAGAATCTGGGGATGACCGCCTTGATGGGAGGTTCAAACGTTCCGATCGTTTTCTAATGGGTTTGTTCGTAGAACTAGAAACATCCAATGATTCCACATCCATTCAGACCTACTTTCCAAAGGTAGGTGCTCATTAGTTTGTGGACTGATGAGGATTAGGAATTTGCATTGGTCAAGAGGATGGGAGGTCGGACTCATCACACCTTTTTGAGGGTAATTATTGTCTACTCCGGGACTCTCTTTATAGATTTAAGTTATGTTCGTGAATCCTTATTACATTACCAAGTATAAAATGAGCTTTCCTTCAGATGTGACAATCAATTATCAAATATGTAGTAAATTTAGAGAATCTTTTATATGTATTTGAGGTTTTTCATCGATAGAGAATCATCTGTATTTATTAGAGATTCTTGGTCAATGGTACCCTTCGAAACATTTATATAGAAGTATCTTGGTCATTATGATGAACATGCTGGTTTTAAAGCCACTCAGTGGGGCACTTGAAGTTTATTTTCATTCAGAAGGACATGGATTATTTTAGAGTTGGGATCGAACCTGTAGACAGGCTACCTATGTATCCTTTGTTTAGAAAAGGAATCAGAACCCACGTAGTTCGAGTAAGGGAGTATAATGTTTATGATTGATGGCTCAAAGAAGGATGTCATAATTACTTTTACCCTCTATGCTCGTGTGAGTCATGCTCGGTGTGAGAAACAAGAGGTATTGGTAAAAAATAGACAATTGTCCCATGAAAGATGCAATCATAAAAAATAATGTTGGGCTTATGTATGTATGACTTCCCAGATAAATGAAGGTTAGAATTTAATTTAGGGAATAAATCCATAAACAAGGTATATAAAGGTATATGTGCTGCATGGAGATTTTGAATACTCTAACTTGGGGCTTACTCCTGAAAAGGAGGCCCGAATTAGGAGAAGACTTATGATTGGGTTTTACTCCTGAAAAGGAATCCCAGATCAAAGGTAAATTTGGACTGGTTAAGAGAAATTAAGACTGGGGCTTACTCTTGAAACAGAGGCCCAGGTCAATGATTAAGGTTTGGGGCTTACTCCTGAGTAGGATGCCAAAATTAGGGGACTATGGCTTACTCCTAAAAAGGATGCCCAAACTTGAGACTGGGGCTTACTCCTAAAAAGGAAGCACAGGTTAGTGGATCTGGGGCTTACTCCTAAGAGGATGCCCAAAATTTAGAGGACTTATGACTGGGGATTATTCCTAAAAAGGAGACCCAGGTTAAGGATTCTCTCATCTTAAAGGATGAGGTTAAATGAATGAAATCTCAATATTTAGTGACATAAAGATGTGTAAATCACTAGGTTTCGAGGGATATTCCACAGAATTCATTTCAGGCAAGGAAATAAAATCAAGAAATCATGCCATAAATGGCTTTGAAGAGTGTCTTGAAGACTGAATCTTGAATAGAAAATGCATAATGGATTAAGAGGGGTGAAATGGGCAAGAAAGGCATCCAAAAAGGTAGGGGCGCGCAAGTCCTGGTAGGCGCGCAGGTACTGCATGGGCACGCAAGTCCTGGTCACGCAGGTATACGCCTGTGCGACACGTTTGGTACTTGCGTAGTTTTCAACCAACAAGGTAATACTTGAGCGACCTTTGTTTAAGTCCTTTAGAATCCTCTTGAGGTTATTCCAGCAGAGGGGCGCGCAGGTTCTATTGAAGGAGTAAGGCGGCGCGCCAGTGTGGCCATTTCCCTTAAGGGCTGGCCACCTAGGTGTGCAAGTGTTGATGAGTTTCAACACTTAGGCCTTCCTCCCCATCTTTAGATCTTATATTCTAGGTAAGAAATTACCTTACAAGTGTTCCGAAAGCTTTGAGAAGATACTAGGGCGTCGGGAGCTCAAATCTGAGTTTCTGTAAAAATTCCTCCCCAAATGGGGGGCCCACAGGGTCTATTTGTAGGCAGGGAGAAGACCTCGGGAGGTTATCACTTAGGTCGCGCAAGTCACTTGCACGACCAAAATGCGTCGCGCAAGTGGACTTGCGCGACTTATGGGCAATCTTCTCCTTGTTCATCCTTTTGTCGATTTTTGATATTTTCTTCAAAGGATGGATCAATTTGTGCTAAATCGTTTCCCTTTACATTCTTTTGGACTCTGTGACGAAAAAGGAGCGTCAAAAAAAGTCCCCCCTCAGAGTTGGATTCGAAAGAAATGAGGATTTGACTCTGAGGAAATCAAAGACATCCAAAGGAAAGGTGGCGCGCAAGTGTTGAGGGTGCAGAGGGCGGCACGCAAGTAGGCCGCCTGGCCTATCAATATAGGATCCTTGGCCACACATAGCATCTGCTTTCGAATTCTAGAGCTCTCACCGTGTAGGTTATCTTCATCGCGCAAGTCTATTCTTTCCGTTGTTTCCTTACTGCCGCGCTGCTATATAGGTATCTGTACTTGTGCGGTTTAGACTTTCACGGTAAAAAACTGGCGCGACACAAGAACACTTGTGCGCTAAGTGTAGACTTGCGCGCCTTAGTGCCTTTTCCATTTTTTCGGATTTCTTCACAATGTTTATGAAAAATCAATCCATTTAAGAATTTAATTTATTCAACTTTTGTGCAGAATCAATGGCTCTTAGACCCGGAATAGTTGATGAACTGGCTAGCAAGCGGATAGATGATATGATGAACATAATTGGCCATGATTATTATACTATCAAAGATAGTACTCTTCCATATTTGGCTAAGTATCTGAAGAAATATCATCATGACTTCCCACAGAGCACTTATCTGCCTTTGTATGGCTATGGTCATCTACGAGAAGTCACCATTCCAGAAGCAAAGAACTATCTTCCATTTTCATGGTTCCAAAAGTACACCAACATTGCTTCAGAAAATATCTCAGGTGGAGGAGTATTTCTAAGTGCTGGAACAGTGGAGAAGGCCTACGTGATGCATCATAGCCCTTGCACACCAGATCTGAAAAATCATACACCTGAGCTTCAACCACATTGTCATCCTTCAATCTTCTGAAATGCTCAGATGGATCAATACAAAGGCTGGAATAAAAGTTGGGACTTCTGTCCTGGGGGAGGCGTGAAGCCAACTTGGATGTTGGAATACTGGGTGCGACAAACCTGTGCAGAGTTTGTCGAGGATCGGAAGGGAGCTGCAATATATTAAGCTATCTGGGATGGGCAAACATATGTTTACAGACATGATAAATTTGTGCCGGAGATACTCAGCCACTGGAGCCCATCAACTAATCCTTTCCATCTGACTCATGGAGAAGTAGGCATCAGTCTGTGGGATGTCCACAAGATATCAGGGGCTCCAATTTTGGGCGATATGTATGATGAATTCATTCCTCCCAAGGTGACATGGAATGATTTAGAGAAAACTCCTGTTTTAGCTCGGGAATTATTTAAGATTTTCCATAGGATTAAGAGTTAAGAGACCTCATAAACTCATTTTAGAAAGGATATTCATCCGGGGGAATGGATGAATATATTTATTATTGAGAAGAAAGAAAGGGAGCCAAAGGATAAGGAGCTGAAAGAAAAAGGATCCAAGATAAATAAATCCAAGGATAAGAGGCCCAAATGTCCTACCACATGCCCAAAACCTGAGAAGAGGGGTGATCCTGGCACATTCTGGCCAACTCTAGAAGTAGGAGAGTTCGAGAAGTGGGGATATGATGTGAATCAAATAATACCAATGAAGAATCGTCTGGCGGGCTTCTTGGAAATGTGTCTCAGTGTTTATCTCTTGCCAGTCAGGGATTCGAAGGGAGGCGTCAGGCCAGGGACCTTCTTCATTGCGAAAAAGATGGCTGAGAGAAAAATGGTTGGGTTAGCGACCCCCATTTTAGAAAAGATTCACAGGAGTTTACTTCATGTCTTCATGGGTAAATCTCCTTTAAGAATAGTGGTACCATTCCAAGTTTTATGGGGATGGATCACCACTCACTTCCGGACTTATAATGTAAAAAATGGATTACAAATTCCAGGAAGTTCATTCAGGCCGTTAGTGCAAGCATTCTATGGAGTTTCTCCATTAGACGTTAATGCATATGAGATGAAAGTGAGGCTGATCATGTAAAATGAAGTCAACTTTTTTCCCTATGGAAGTCCGCCAACTGGGCGGTTTGTTGATGATGGAACAACCTATTTGGATTTGAGGGCATACATTCTAGCTTGCAGGGATGGTGTGCTAGTTGCCAGGATTGACGGAGAAATCATATGTGAGGCCTATGCTCCATAGAGATTTGCACGTCAATTCAAATGTCTACAATAGATTGTCGTATCTCCTCCAGTAAATGTCAGGTTAGAGCAACATCCAATCGTTGCTCGGCAACTATGGTTGCTGACGTCAAGGGAGAAGACTGGGGTAGTATTTGACCTACCTGTTGAAAAAGCGACACATAATTTGACTACATATTATGTCGAACACTGGATAGGAACATACCCCAAAGGGATATTGAATCACCCAGTCTATCAGGTAGGGAAAGGAAGAGGACTGTAGAAAAGAAACCCTTCCTCATGAAGGTGATGGTTCCCCACCTGAAGTTGATTCGACAAACTCCTCCTCTAGAACTGATTCACCAGATTCCCATGATGGGGATGATGAGGCACAACCAGCGGCAAAGAGGTTTCGTGCCCGATATAATCCTCTGGTCAGAATTAAAAGACCCACTCCATCAACTCCTGGTGAGTTACTTCATTGTAGTAATTTAATCACTGCTACTTTATAAAGAAATAAGTCTTACTTTCATATTCTTTATCTGTAGTTGTAGGATCTGGAATGAAATTGAAGTAAAAAATTGTAGGAACTTCCTCACAGCCTTCATATCTAAGACCAGAGGCTGTCCATCTATGGTAGAGTTTATATTGTGGTATTGAGACCACCAAGATGGATTTGTGTGAGGGCCTACAACTCCCTGGAATAGGGAATCTTATGGATTCTACAAATCTTCAATACGAGGATAACCCCAATGAAGTGCAGGCTTACATCAGAGAGCTGGAAATGCTCATATATTCCACTGATGAGTCTATTCCTATCACCAGGCAGGTGAAGGAAATGATTGATCGTGGTGCCACTATTGGGGCTGGTGGTTCTGGAGATGAGGAGTGGCATAGGTATGTGGCTCCTAAAGATGTATGTTTTCTTTACTTGTTTTCTTTTCAACTTGATTTCAGTCGAAGATTTGTTACTTAAGGAAGCTATTTTCTTAATCTTTCATCTTGCAAAGAAAGGAACTTTGGTTCCTTCGCCACAATATAGCTCTGGTGGTACTGCCATCGGGGCTGCTGTTGATTCTCCTCGCGAACCAGGTGATATATCTCCAGGCCAGCAGGCCATGAATGAGGCGCTAGACATAACCTTCCATTCGCCAATCCAATTTCCAATAAGGGAGACTACAGATACTCCCAAAAACCAAAGAAGCAAAGGCAACGAAGGAAGAAGTCCATAGCTAAACGTTTCATTAGCAGCGGTAAGTCCTTAAAGTAATCATGAGTTTATACTCATGACCTCATGGTTACTCATATTTCTGGGGATTGTAGGGGATTCTTCTAGTTCCCCTCTGAGGGAAAGGACTGATCCTCCTTCAAATACCACAGAGGGTGTTGTGGAACAATCACAGATCCAAGCTGACTTGGCTGCTCCTAGAGAAAAGCTAGAATCTATTCCCATTATCCCTCCTGCTTCTATTGCAAGAAGAGAAGAACATGTTTTTGGTATGTCAACAATGCTTCATATAAATGTTGAATGAAACACCGACTGATTTCCATTCTGCGATACTCCAGGTTCAACTCCTGCATTAGAGCTTTTGGTGACTGTTTCAACTGATTCAACTGATGTTATGATTTTACCTGAAGATACTGTCTAGGGCTATGGGCTGCAGGATGTAAGTCATCAGGAAGACACACCAAATGCTCCCACTGGTGAGACTAACCAGGATTCTGAAATATCATTGGATGAAATGATGAATCATGGCATGTCTTTTGAAGAATTTTATGATCATGCTAAGTTGTCCTTTGATTTAGAAGACCTTGGGCTTTAGTGTTATCCTTCTCCCAGTAAATTTTCTTATAATTTACACTTCTAATCATGACTGAAAATGATACACAGTTCCATCCATTGAAGCTGCTGAACTGCCAATGCCTGAAGAGGGTGTGGACATTGATTTCAACCCTACCATTGCAGAAACATTAGCTCAAGTAGAGATAAACCCAGTAAACCCTCCTGAGACCCATCTTGAAGATCCTTTTGAGAGTAGGAAAGATGAGGAGGAGTCTTCTGAGGTTTCTGACCCACCGTCGGGTAAGGGATAACAATATTTGTGATTGTACTTAATTTTCAAGACAACCGATTCTTTTGATATCCTTTGAATCTAACCAAAGCTTTCAATTAATTATGCAGGGCTGTCAACTGCAGTGGCTAAGTTTGGAGGTGAAGCATCAGCCTATGCCCCCACTGGAATTGAAAGCGAAGAAGCACAAGTTAGGGGGGAAAGAACAGAACCGGGCACTTCCTTAAATGAATTAATCCCAGATTACCTGCCCCCATATTATGATGATGTTGAATCAGACCCAGAGATGCTTAAAGTGTTTAGCTTTTCATGACGCAAGGCATGGAACAACATATGGAAAATCATATCTGAGGTGCCTTTAGAAGAGTTATCATCGAAAATTCCTCGATTGTCCTCCAAATTTTTTATACTAGGACTTGGCGATTTTGGATATGAAATGATCTATACCACAATGAAACAGATCATCATCAGGAGGGAGCAGGAGAAAAAAGTTCCGCGAAGATCTGACCAGGGTGAAATTGTCAGTTAACATCGGCGAATTTGATGCTGGGGTATCCCAAGCTAAGGCTGATTATACTACCAAGATGAAGGAGCTGAAGCATAAAATCAAAGAAAAAGTCATCCAGTAGATGCACCTTCAGCAACAGTTGGATACTGTTACTGGGGAACTTGACCAACTCAATAATTTACTGGAGAGAGTTCAAACGAATGGTATGAAGACCATTGCGGATGCCAAGAAAGCACTCCATCAGGTTGAAAAGAGTGAAGTTGGTCGAGTGCATGAGCTTCAAGTAGCTGCTGATGAAGCTCAGGATGTGGTTTATCAATTGAAGACTTATGTTGAAAGCCTCTTGTAATTCTTGAAAAAGAGAAGAGACTTCAGTCTGTGGATGTCCTTCTAACTCTTGTGCATCAATGAAAAACAATTTCGTCTTCAATCATTTGTACTTGCATTCTCTTTTACTACATGCTTTAGATTTTACCCAAGCCAATGGGCCTAGTAAGCATAGTTTGATTTTTACTAGGATTAATGTAAATAACCCTACAAACATCAAACCTTTTAATTTCTCAATATTACCTAAATCATACTAAATGTATGTTTAGTGAACTGGAACTTGACTTTTATTCAGAGTTCTTTTGTCTTTTGTGGGCAGTTTAAAGTCATGCACGTCAGACATAAAAAGGCTAATGTTTAAGGTCGAAATAGATTTGACTGAAATGGATTAGAATTGACTCAACTCCTTTAAAACGCATCTGAAAACATATTACCATACTCAAGTATGAGGGAAAAAATGTAAACAATGGCTTAAGAATATTTGAATTTGAGGAATGATATGAAAAATAGCTAAAAGGAATCAGAATAAGTAGTTTCCAAGAATGAAGTTACTATTATTTAACAAACCCGTTAGGGGGTCGAATTATGCAGGGCCACCTAAGGGCATTGGCTGCATAGTCAAATAATATAGTTTCTTTTGGCTAACAAGTCTGTTTTGTAGACTGTTTATGCAAGGCCGCCTATGGGCACGTGCTGCATAGTCATGCAAATGACCTCTCAGAAATTTACTTTCCTAGTGCTAAAAATCCAGTGAAAGTTTATGGAGATTCAAATCTTCCAAAGTATAGAGTTTTCTATATGGAAATAGGTACTTGAATATGGAGAAGATATTTCCAAACAAGATTATCGAAGAACAGGATGAATATCACTCCTACGAAGGTCTTTCCCAAACGTAGGGAAGGAGAATATAAGCCACGGACTTGAACACTTTTAGATCATGAAAAAGGATATGGGAAAAATATGTTAAGGATGGATATTTTTTTGCGGATCCCTACATACTGTTATTTAAGACAAATAAGGACAAAAGAGGAATTCTTCCCAAGAATGAAGTTACCACTATCTGAAAAACCTGTTAGGGGATTGAATTAAGCAGGGCCACCTATGGGCATTAGCTGCATAGTCAAATAATAGTATCTTTTGGCTAACAAGTCAGTTATGTAGATTGTTTATGCAAGGCCTCCTATGGGCACGTGCGGCATAGTCAGGAAAAATAACTCTTAGAAGTTTGACATTTTTGTGACTAGAAGTCATGAAAAAGGGTTATGAGGATCTGAAAATATTTAAGGTTTGGATTATGACATATAAAGATGGGTATTGTTCAATGTATACCGAGATACATAGATCAATGCTAACCATAATCATGTTGTGCCTGGGTCCTGAATTGAAATGTTGGACTTCACTATGTATCCCATAAGGATGAGAATCAAGCCATACGTAGTTCTTAAACTATAGTTTAACGTCGTGTGGGACAAAAGGATTAGAGATCTTATTTTAGGGTCATAGAGCTTAGACCATTGTAAGAAATACACAGTGTGTGTTTTCATGGGGAATTTTCAGCCAAGGGACTGAGAATGGAATTTGGGGTTAGGCCCAAAGACTTGGGGCTGGATTTGAGGGACACTCAAACGTTCCTACGTATCCCATAAGGATGGGAATCAAGCCTACATAGTTCTAGAAATACCAACTGTACAAATTTGGTTCATACATGTGAAGGGTGAAATGGGACTTTAGTTAAATGATGGTTTAAACCAAGATAAAAGGTTCGGGAATTTCCATGTATGCATGTAGTCTTTGAAATGAAACATGATTGAAAAATCAATGAAAATATTGCTTCCCTCTCAGGTGAGGGTATCAAAGAAATTTGTAGTTTATTGTCATACTGGACAAAATTGTTGTATAGTTTAACATCGTATAACAAATACGAAAGTGAACCAATGTAAAGATATTGATTCTAAGGGAGGTTTCACGAAATAACATCGTATGAGATGGAGATGAATCGACGTGAAGAGATTGGTTTTAGGCTTGAACCTTGGGATATTGCTTACATACCCAGCCTAGAAGGCGAGGATCAAAGTATGTGTAGTTCAATTAAAGAATGAATTAATGATCAAGTTTTTCTTGGGGACAATAACCTAAAAATGATATTAGGACTTACACATGGTTAGCGGCCCAGAGAGAGTGTTATGGTTTAGGTTTTCTCTAAGCTCACGTGAGTCATACTCGGTGTGAGAAATAAGAGGTAACAAAAACCTTAACAATGCATAGTTTAATGTCATGTAGGACATATAAAGGGACTATGCAGTTTAAAGTCTTGTAGTTAAGAATATTGGTGCTGCACAGTTTAGTGTCATGTAGGACATATAAAGGGACTATGCAGTTTAAAGTCTTGCAGTTAGGACTATTGGTGCTACACAGTTTAGTGTCATGTAGCAGGGAAAAAATACAGTTTAATGTCATGTAAGACATATCACAGACTTTCTGTATAGTTTAGAGTCTTGTAGATAGGACGATGGGGACAATAATGTTTAACGTCATGTTGGACGAAAGTGGGACTATGCAGTTTAATGTCATGCAGGGAGGACAAAAAAATACACCATTTTAACGACATGTTGGACGCATTGGGGATTTGTTTCGCAGTTTAACGTCATGTTGGATGAAAGTGTGAATAGTTTAAGGTCATACATGACCTTTGATGATTATGTAGTTTAACGTCTTTCTGGACATAAGGGACTTTTATAGAGTTTAGCGTCATGTAGTTGGGACGTCACAGTTTAACGTCTTTCTGGACGTAAGGGACTTGAAAATAGTTTAGGGTCATATACATGGACCGTTGATGATGCAGTTTAAGGTCATACAGGACCTAGTTATAGTTTAAGGTCATATTGGACCATTTAGGGAACTTTATCACAGTTTAACGTCGTGTGGGACGAAAGTACAAATAGATTAAGTTCATATGTATGGACCGTTTCTGTACAGTTTAATGTCATATAGCAAGGGCGAAGTAAAGTTTAATGTCATGTAAGACGTATTAAAGGACTTTTGTATAGTTTAACGTCATATAGCAAGGACGAACTGGTGCTGCACAGTTTAGTGTCATGTTGTAGGGACATGCATAAGGTACTTTGCAGTTTATACAAAATACTTCTTGAAAAATCTGGCATTGGTTGGAGTAGTGATGAGTTCTCTATCCATCGAGATTAATGAATAAGATCCATTGGAGTAGACCCTATGTATTGAATAAGGTCCTTCCCATTTTTTCTCAAGCTTGGGAGGTTTCTTTCCTGGTATCATTGGAGTTCTAGGAAATAATACCAATTCTACCTGAGTGAATGAACGAAGACGAACTTTTTTGTTAAAAGCTCGTGCTATTCGATTCTGATAGATTTCCAAGTGGTGAAAAGTGCACAATATTTTCTCATCTAACCGTTCCAATTCATTCAATCGCTTTTGAGATTGCTCATCTATAGATGACTAATCGAAAATGGATACTCTGAGCGAGGGTAGTTCAACTTCAATGGGCAAGATGGCTTCTGTTCCATATACCAATGAATATGGAGTTGTCCGAGTTGTAGTGCGGGTGGTAGTCCGATAAGCCCATAAAGCATGAAAGATTTTATCAGGTCATGACCTCTTACCTTTATCCACCATCTTTTGCAGTATATTTTAAAGAGTCTTGTTAAAGGTTTCTATCTGGCCGTTGGCCGCTGCATGATACCGAGATGAATGGTTGGATTTGATGTTGTATTCTTGATACAACTTCCTCACCTCAGATGAACAGAAGTTGGTGCCATTGTCCGTTAATATGGTATGAGGGACACCAAATATGGTAATGATGTTAGACTTGATGAAGCTAACAACACATTTAGAACTGACTTCATTGAGAGGTATTGCCTCTTCCCATTTGGAAAAGAAGTCAGTAGCATTAAAAATGTAATTAAACTGCTTGGTCGTAGCTGAAGGGTAAGGTCCCACCACATACATCCCCCATGTGGAAAATGGCCATGAGTATTTAGCTGTATGAAGAAACTCTGGAGGTTTATGAATGAAGTTGGAATGTACTTGGCATGAATGAAACTTCTTTGTGAAATCAACACAATCTTGTATCATTGAAGGCTAAAAGTATCCAAGCCTTTGAATTTGATCAGACAATCTATGTCCAGACTGGTGGGCACCACAGACCCCTGCATGCACTTCTTTAATGACAGCCATTGTCTCTTCACCATCAATGCATCTGAAGAGAACTCCATCAAAACCACGTTTGTAGAGAATTCTCTCTAGGTGATCTGGGCTATCATAAAGAGTAAAATTAACCACACGTCGCCGGATTTGTTCTTTCTCAGCTCTATCAGGTGGAAGTGTTCCATTTTGAAGGTATTCCCTAATAGGTGACATCCATCCTGTAGTATGACCATACGGTTCTGGAATGGGACAAATTTCATTAATTTCTTCTATTCTGATTCGAACATAAGGTGAAATTGCACGACGATGGGAAATACTGATGGTTGTCTCGTCCTGATTTGGATCTTCCAGAGCTGTGGCTATATTAGCCAGCGCATCAGCTTGAGCATTTTGTGATCTTGGGACATAAGAAAATGTCAGTTCTGAAGGGAATTCCGCCATTAACTCTCTGACGTAATCATACAAAGGGATTAGTTCTTCTTTTCTAATGTCATAATCCCCATTGACTTGTTTTATTACCAGGTATGAATCACCCTTCACCTTTAAGTGATTCACTTGTGCTTGAAGCGCTAATTCCAAGCCTGCGATAAGAGCTTGGTATTCAGCTTCATTATTGGTACCACCTTCCCACAATAAGAAGGAATAAGGTAACACTGCCTTTCCTAGAGAAATGAGCACAATTCCTAAGCCAACTTTCTTGAATTTAGGATTTTCCATTTTCCTCCCTGTTGGACTTCTAGAAGCACCATCAAAATACATTTCCCATGCCTGAGGACTTTCTTGAATAGAGAAGACTTCCTCATCAGGGAGTTCAAAATCTGAAGACGTGTCTTCCACTGAAGGGTGTTCAGCCAAGAAATCAGCCAGATCTTGGACCTTTATCGCCTTTTTAGACACATACTAAATGTCAAATTGCTGCAAAATAACTTCCCACCCTGCTAGACATCCTATAAGCATTGGACGAATAAGGATGAATTTGAGCAGGTTATTGCGATATACCAATTAGACCTCGTGATGTTGCAGGTAGTGTCTCAACTTCTGAACTTCAATCATTAATGCTAGGCAGCACTTCTCAATACTTTAATACCAGGTTTCTTCTTCAAGAATGGTTCGAATGATATAGTAGAGATTGTTTTCATTCCCAGAATCATTCTTTTGAGCAAGAAAGGCACCCAATGATCGCTCTAGAGCTGTCACATAGAGGATAAGTGGTCTGCCTTCAACAGGTGGCATGAGTACCAGGGGAATCAAGAGGTATTTCTTGAGAATATCGAATGCTTCTTGACATTCTTCTGTCCACTGGTAAGTGACTCCCTTCTTCATCAATTTGGTAAAGGGAAATCTTTTGCCTGCCAAATTGGCAATGAAACGCTGAATATAGGATAAGTGTCCTTGAATTCCCATTAATTCTTTCAAATTTTGAGGAGGTGACATACCAAGGATTGACCTGGCCTTCTCTGGATCGACTTCAATACCACGATGGCATACAACAAAGCCAAGAAATTTTCTTGAGGTTACCCCAAAAGCACATTTTAAGGGGTTCATCTTCAAATTATGTTGTCGAAGCTTGCATAATATAACTTCCAAATCAACCAAGTGATTAGAACGTTGTTTGGATTTAACCACCAAATCGTCTACATAGCATTCAACAAACTTCCCTAAGAAGGGTTTGAAGATACGATGCATGGCGTGTGGATATGTTGCACCTGCATTCTTTAAGCCAAAGGGCATTACCCGGTAACAAAACAAACCCTGAGGGGCTCCGAAGGATATTGATTCCTCATCTACAGGGGCCATTTGGATCTGATTATATCCAGAATATCCATCCATGAAGGAAAGTGCTTCATAGCCAGCTGTTGCATCAATTAGAAGTTCTGTAATCGGAACTGGGAAATAATCCTTAGGACAATGCCAATTAAGTTCTCTGAAATCGATGCAAACTCTAATTTGTCTGTTCTTTTTCTTTACAGGGACAATATTATCCAACCATTTGGGATATTGAACTTCTCTGACGAAGTTAGCTTTGATAAGATTATCCACTTCAGTTTCAATTTTGGAAGCATAAGTTGGGTGTGTTCTTCTCGCGGCATGCTTAAATCCTCGATGTTCTTCTGGTAAACCCAAATGATGAGTAGCAACATTAGGATCAAGCCCGGGCATTTCTGTATAGTTCCAAGAAAAAATATCTCTATTTAGCTTTAGAAAAGAAATATACATCTCTTGCTCTTCAAGGGTCATGGTTGCACTGATTAAAGTGGGGCGTGGATCTTCTTTTGTACCCAGATTTATTTCTCTAAGTTCATCCACAGTGGTAGAGATACCCTCTTCAAATGCTGGAGGAGCATCTATGAGATATTCCTCTTCTTCATCATCATGTGTTATTTCTTCTGTGTCTACTTGCATAGTAGATGACAAAGAAGAATTTTCATGATCAGAAGAGATGTCAAAATTTTTGTATCTTGAAGAAGAAGCTTCCATTTCTGACCCGATTGATGATGAAGGGTCTTCTTTGGGTAATAAAGAGGAGATGATGGATTGATAATCGACATCATTGTTCACCTCCGATGTTTCTATAACTTCTTCTGGCCTAATTGGAGAAGTATAGACTTGTTGGATTTCAGTAGATGAAATGAAGACGTCACCATTTGTGCTTTCATCACTGCTTGGTAAATTACCAATTTCTGCCATGTTGTCTGGCTCGATTGCCGTAATTGACATTATGGATCTTTCCATAAGAGTATTTTTATTTGAGTATACCTTGTCAATTTGACTGATAGGAAACACATAATCTGTACTCAAATTTGTAAATGGATTTACTGGAATTTTTTCCAAACCATATGGAGCATTAACTTTGGTAATCTCCTTTGTTATGGATTTCTCCCTTTGCTTCATGTGATAGAATTCCACCTCAATGTATTGAGATTCACATGTCTTGAATGGGGCCTTATCACCATAAAATGTCCCAACTTGACCATAGAAATAATATTTGATACATTGATGGCATGATGAATGGATAGCCTCATGCTGATGTAGCAAGGGTCTTCCAAGCAAGACGTTTAAAGCAGAGTCTTGATCAACAATCATGAAATCTGAATTGGATATAAGATCTCCAAAATGAGTTCTAAGTGTAACTTCACCCAGTGGTTCTTGTTCATTTTTATGATATCCTTGTAACATCATGGTAGAAGTAGATAAATCAAATTTCGTGAGGCCCAGTCGATGATGTATACGAATGGGCATGAGGTTGACTCTTGAACCATTGTCAATTAAAGCTCTTCAAGCATCTACACCATTGACCTTTCCAGATAAATACAAAGGTCTGATATGCCCATGCACAACATCATCTTCATCTTTATCAGTAAAAGATATTATTTAATGGAATTCTGTAGGATTATTCTCTATGTGATAGACTTCAGTTGCAGCAATTTCAGTTTCAAACTCCTGAGAACTTGACAAAGCCTCGATGAGTGCTTCCTAAAGATCATTTGACAAATTCAAAGCATCCAGAATTGATAACTTGGTTGGTACTTGGGCCAAGTGTTTCAATATATCATACTTTTGATCCAGAGGTCTGCATTTCCCAACAGGAATATGTGGTTTAGCAGGTACTTTGGAAGAGGATGATTTGGAAGTTGATGCATCTTTTATTGGGATAGGGGTTGGCAATATTCCTGGTTTTGGAAGACTAGACCAATTAGATCAATTTACTTGCTGAGAGGAAGAAGATGAAACCTTCAACCGGTCTTCCAAAATAACAGTTCTAGGACAGAATTTTCTATTGGTTGAATAACTTTCTTGTTCTTGTTGAGCTCGCTGAAGGGCTCTACCACGAGTTTCTGCTGCGTACACAGTTCTAGAAGGGGTAGAATTGGAATAGTGGCTTCCGAAAGATCCACATCTTCCCCTGTATCCTGAGCCCCTGGAACTTCCTCCGATTCCTCTATTCGATACAGGGAATTCAGGATCATTGAAATCGAAACTGCGACTGTCATATGGATCTGTTAATTGAATCATATTAACAGAACCAAAGATTAAATCTTCGTCTGATGAAGACTCTGCCTGATTAGCCTATTCAGGTTGTGCCGTTATGTGGGGTGGTGCCTGTGGCTTTGAAGTAGAGGGCATGAAGTCTGCCAAATTCAAAGACAACGTAGGCTTTGACACATACTCATCCTCTTCTGATTATTTTTCTTTCTTTGAATCATGTCGTTTTTTAGGACTTTCCCTCTGACGAAGAGGGTTTTTCTGCAACATTCATGGAAGAAGACACAATTGGTTTGCTTAATTGTGTTCGAAAAATAGCATGAGTTAGATTGATTGTCTTTATGAACATCCAATCATCATAATTTTGTGCATTTTTGCTTTTAACTTCCTGCCATTCATCTTCCTCTTATGGAACTATAGCAGTGACACATTCTACCTGGGCTGAGGAGCCTTTCAATGTGACCTATCCTGAGTCGACCATCTTTTTCAGGAGGTCTTTGAAGTAAAAACACTCCTGGATGAGATGCCCCAACATTTGATGAAAAGGGAAATAATTATGATGGTCTTCATCTCCTTTCTTGTTTGGCCTCTTGGGAATTGGCAATTGAACCAAATTGTTTTCCAGATCCGAAATGAAATAACCATGAACTTGTTCATTTCAGAAAGAGTATGTTTTTCTCTTCGGGTCCTCAAATTGTTTTTGCCTTTGATCTTTTTGATCATCTGGACGAAAAGGCCTTTGTTGTTGGAGCTTAGAAGGTGGATCCCTTCGAGAAGATGAAGGTTTTGAGGTAGAAATAGTTACAGGTGCTTGTTTGAGCATAATTGTAGCAGTTTCTACTTTACCCATTCTCCTTCCTGGAGCTGATGGAATTACACAAGATTTAGCCTTAGATTTTATAATGGAATCTTCAATCTGCTGAGTGATTGAAGTAAGGTCTCGAAACCCTCCTGTATATTTCACAGGGATTAATGGCGTGCGTAATTAGTTACGCAGATTTGCCACACAGATTGGCAACAATTCTTCTTGAGGGAGTGCTAAACTCAGGGAATATGTTAATCCCTTCCAGCGAGCAATGAAATCAGAGACTCTTTCATTCTCCCTTTGCTTACAGTTTGTAAGATTGAAAACGGTTGTCTTTGTCAAAGTTGAGCTGAACTGAAAGAGGAATTTTGGGTGAAGATCCTCCCATCCAGTAATTGACCGGGATTGGAAGCTTGTATACCAAACAAAAGCTGGTCCTTGCAAGGTTTGCACGAAGCATCTGAGTTTCACTGCTTCTTGCTGCTCCGGAGTTCCCATCATAGGATCACAACAAGACACGTAATGCGTCAAATGTTGTTTAGGATCGCCTGATCCATTGAAAATAGGGAATACAAGGTTCCCAAAACTGGATGGAGGAGAAATTGAATCTACCCATTTGGGGTAAACTTTCTTTTCTGGTTGAACTTGCACACGTTTCCCTTCCATAGTTTCTAACTGTGATGTTAATGAATCAATAGTAGTTATTAACTTTTGAGAAACATCCGGTTGAACTTGGAATTGAGTAGGTGCAATGACTGGAGCTTGGACAGATGTGGCAATTGGTGCTGCAACTGATGGTAGCACTTCCAATCATTGTTGCCCTTGACCCATAGGATTAGACCTGTGAGGGTGTACTGATAGAGGAGGATATTCTTGATCCATCTCAGTAGCTTCAAAAAATTGCTTTGGCTGACTGACTCCAGCATGCTTAAGAATAAGACTATTGAGAAATAGTTCTTCATTCAACCTTCTTAATTCCTTCATTTCATCATCCTGTTGTGAAAACCTCTACTCTAGTGAAAGATATTGACCTTCTCCTGAGGAAGGATTTGTAACCTGGTTCTTTCGATTCCCTTTGTTGGATCTTTTTCGAAGAGGGGGAAGTGGGTTACTCAAAGGATTACTTAAGTTCTGAGTAATACTTTGACTTCATTTACGCACACCTTCTTCATTTGTGTTGGCGCATACATCTTCTTAAGCAAGAACCTCTTCATCTGAGTCCCCAGAGTGAGCCTCATCTGGTGGATTAGCAACAACGGCATTGATGACATTAATCGATGCATAATTCATTGCATCCCTTCTATCATCATTTTTGTGATATTGTCTTCTTCCATGTCTTTGATGAGACATTTCCTTTTGTTGATTCGATCCCTCAGGAAGTTTTTGACGAACCGTAATTTGGAGGGAATCTCCTGATAATTTGGATCTTCGTTCCTCTTGAGGTTTCTTCCCCAATCGAGAAAAAACGACGTTCTATGAGGAGGGGATTGATGATTTGAAAAAGTACCTAGTCCGGTGGACTGGGGCTGTTCCTGCTATTCTCGCTCAACTCCCCGAATCCTTTTTGTTGATTCTGAGGGTTTGTTTAAAAGAGTCCCTAGTCTGGCGAGATGGGGTGATTCTTAACATGCTATGTCTGAGACTTTCTTGCAAGTCCTCCTGATCTTGTGAACCTTAGTCCGAAAATTAGCTGGATGCATTATCCTGTATCAACTTTTATCACCCAGTTCAAAAGACCGTTGGAGGATTTCCGACACTTCTGTCACTTGTTGACTTGATTGCTCCAAACGAGTGGCATTTTCAATATTCTTGTTTTCTTGATGCAAGAGTAATTCGACAACTTGTTCTCTGTATTCTTGATTTTAAGAGGAACTAGGTGAAGCCTGTTCTTGGGCAAGCTTTTGATTACAAACAAAGCCCATTGACTATGGCCGGCCATGGGCAATAACATTGAATGAGACCATTTTCGGTGATCTTTGCTGACTGGAGAGCACCGTGAAATGCAGTGCTCCATGAACACCCCATCCTCTGACACGAATACCAGATGGGGAATTGGAAATTAACTGATGCAATCTTCTTAGTGCATCAAAGCATGAACGTTGAAGGGCTCTCTGCTACTTTTTAGCCTTAGGATATCGAGAGACTGATAGAGATGCCAAATCAATCTGACTTTGTAACCCTTCTATTATCTTAAGATGATTTTCATATTCATCATAAGATAATACTTTCTTTTTCAACTGACAAAGAGTTTTCCATATGTTGAGACGAATATCATGAATTTCATCTTCCGTCAACATTTCTGGAATATTATCCTCAGAGTCTTCCAGAGGCCAAAACATGACTGGCACTTCACCTTTCTCCAGTTGTTTTCTCATATTTAGAATTTCCTCTTTATCATTTGATGAATATTATTCTACCTGATTTGACTAGATTTGGTGTTTCCTTGTTGCTTCATTGGATTCAACAGGATTGGTAGAGAAATCATTGATCAAATTAGATGATGCATGACTTAGGGGTGGTTCGGAGAATGACCTACACCCTGAGCTATCTTCTGATTGAGAAAGTATTTCACCTTCTAGAGATGAAGCTTCAGACATGACTAGTTTCGCATTTGCAATTTCCTCAAGATAAGAGGGCTTTCTCGGCACTACATTGTCCACTAGAGCATTTTCCGGGAAATGTGATTCACTACTGTGGAGAGGACTTTTGCTGCGAAATTCATCATCATGGGGAGGACCACCATAATGGGTTACAACAAAAGATGAGATCTCTTGCTCCTTGGTCTTTTGACCACGCAGAGGGTTCCTGTGGCACTCATCTGAAGACGAAACTTCGAGATCGACCAAATTGTCATGAAGCAAGCCTCCATGAGGAAGTGTCTATTGAAGACCTTCGGAATTAATGTTCCCACTATTGGGAACTGAGGGAGTAGAATCTTGAATTGCAACAGATAATTATCATGAGGGATTTAAGAACTCCAGCATCGAGCAAGGCCTTGTTACAGATTGGATCTTGATCTCCTGACTGTACTGGGTGGGTCTTTTTCTTAGACGCCATCTTACTCACCTTGGAAACCACTTGTTGATGAAAGTGGCTACTCTGAGCAGGTGTATGTGCCTGATCAGGAAAGATGGCCAGTTTAGGCTGATGATCTCCTCTCAAATCAGGTGTATGTACCTGACTTGGTCGTCCGTATGATATGTGGGAGTATCCCCATAACCCTCTTGGACTGGAACAGATGTGTGTGTCTATTACGGAGTGAATTTTTGATGTATCACTCCACTGTTACGGATATATTTATGTGTCTTTCCCTAAGATGCCGCTGAAGTTGTTATAATATCCTGGAAGGCATCCAGAATATGAGCAGGGATTTTCTTCTGCTCTTTCACCATTGATAGAATATGTTTGGTGACTTCAGCTGTCGGAACAGGAATATATGTCCATTTCGGGCTTGGAGCAGGTGTATGTGCTTGCTCCTGTCCTCCTTTTCCTGTCAGTGAATCCTGACAGTACTCAAGTGTGGGGGCAGAGAGTTGAGTCTGCCTCTTATTTGTTGTTGGGGCTTTCTGACTAACTTCTCTGAATGCTACCAAGTGAGACTGTTGGTAGGCTTGATTAATACCAGCAGGTGTATGTGCCTGCTGATTGCACTTCACCAAACGTGGTTGACGAGATCCATCATATGTAGTCAGACGAGCCTTCTGACTAGCTGATGATGTATAAACAGGTGTATTTTCCTACCTATAGTACTCTGCCGGAATTGCCAGGCGGGATTGACATGACGCTTCCAGATGAGTCTGCTGGACAGTGGGTTTAAAATAGGCAGGTGTATGTGCTTGCTCATTGCTTGCCACCAAGTTAGGTTGGTGGACTTCTCTGGAGATGGCAAAGATGAGAAACTGCTCACTATTGACCGGATTCCAACTCTGATGGTTCGTCTTGCTTGCTCTGGTTCGAGGAACCTAAGCCGAACACCTGGAGTCGGTACCCTCATCATGTTGAGGGCACACTGCCGCATGAGTCTGGCGGCGATTATTGGTGGGATCCCTCAGGAAGGACTCATGTATGTTTGAATTAAGGTCCTGAGGGACCTGCTCATTCACCTCCCCTGAATAAGGGAGCGAATGGTGATTGCGTTCTGGGGATAACTACCCGAAATGGTTGGAGATGGTATTCAGCACATCCTGCTTCTTGATCACTGGTCGTTGTTGTCCAGACGACCGATGTGAGTTGTTTACTTGGAGGGCTTTTTGGGTAGCCTCCAGAGTTGGGATCGTACCGTGTTGATGGTACTCTTTAACCAGTGCATTTGATACCCAGCATTGAAGACGCTGAGTAGGTGATATCATCCTAAGAGCGGACGACGATCCAGCAGGAGTAGCAGTAGTGGAATTTGTAGCAACAGTATTCACAGGTGTGAACTTGAGAGCAGTCATTCTAGAAATGCATAAGATCTTGGGAAAAGAGTGCCTATTTGATATAACAGACATAATCAAGATAAATTCAGCTACTACATCTTTTAGATGAGCACATATTTCAATGATTGTTTTTGTTTCCCTCTCATTGAGTTTTAAATAGGGGCCTAACAAATAGGTAAAACATCATTTTAACTTGGTTAAGGATTCACATCAGGTTCACCATTTTTTGTTTCCCTTGGATTCTGGGGATGAACACCTTGATGGGAGGTTCAAACGTTCTGATCGGTTTCTAACGGGTTTGTTCGTAGAATCGGAAACATCCAATGATTCCACATCCATTAGGACCTACTTTCCAAAGGTAGGTTCTCATTAGTTTGTGGACTGATGGGGCTTAGGAATTTTCATTGGTCGAGAAAATGGGAGGTCGGACTCATCACACCTTTTTGAGGGGAATTATTGTCTACTCCGGGACTCTCTTTATAGATTTAAGTTATGTTCGTGAATCCTTATTATATTACCAAGTATAAAATGATCTTTCCTTCAGATCTTACAATCAACGATCAAATATGTAGGAAATTTAGAGAATCTTTTTTATGTATTTGAGGTTCTTCATCAATAGAGAATCATCTGTATTTATTAGAGATTCTTGGACAATGGTACCCTTCGACACATTTATATAGAAGTATCTTGGTCATTATGATGACCATGCTGGTTTTAAATCCACTCATTGGGGCACTTCATGTTTATTATCATTCAGAGGGATATGGATTATTTTAGAGTTGGGATCGAACCTGTAGACGGGATACCTACGTATCCCTTGTTTAGAAAAGGAATCAGAACCCACGTAGTTCGAGTAAGGGAGTATGATGTTTATGATTGATGGCTCAAAGATGGATTTCATAATTACTTTTACCCTCTAAGCTCACGTGAGTCATGCTCAGTGTGAGAAACAAGAGGTATTGGTAAAAAAATAGACAATTGTTCAATGAAAGATGCAATCATAAGAAATAATGGGGGGCTTATGTATGTATGACAGCCCAGATAAATGAATGTTAGGATTTACTTTAGGGAAGAAATCCAGAAACATGGTCCATAAAGGTATATGTGCTTCATGGAGATTTTGAATACTCTAACTTGGGGCTTACTCCCGAAAAGGAGTCCCAAATTAGGAGAAGACTTATGATTGGGTTTTACTCCTAAAAAGGAATCCCAGATCAAAGGTAAATTAGGACTGGTTAAGAGAAATTAAGACTGGGGATTACTCCTGAAAAGGAGGCCCAGGTCAAGGATAAAGGATTGGGGCTTACTCCTGAGGAGGATGCCCAAATTAGGGGACTGGGGATTACTCCTAAGGAGGATGCCCAAACTTGAGACTGGGGCTTACTCCTAAAAATAAAGCCTATGTTAGGGGATCTAGGGCTTACTCCTAAGAGGATGCCCAAAATTTAGAGGACTTATAACTGGGGATTATTCCTGAAAAGGAGACCCAGGTTAAGGATTCTCTCATCTTAAAGGATGAAGTTAAATGAATGAAATCTCAATCTTTAGTGACATAAAGATGTGTAAATCACTACGTTTTGAGAGATATTCCATAGAATTCCTTTCAGATAAGGAAGTAAAATCAAGAAATCATTCTTGGACAATGGTAATACTTGAGTGACCTTTGTTTAAGTCCTTTATAATCCTCTTGAGGTTATTCCAGCAGAGGGGCGCACAGGTTCTATTGAAGGAGTAAGGTGGTGCGCAAGTGTGGCCATTTCCCTTAAGGGCTGGCCACCTAGGTGCGCAAGTGTTGATGAGTTTCAACACTTATGCCTTCCTCCCCCTCTTTAGATATTCCGTTCTAGGTAATGAATTACCTTAGAAGTGTTCCAGAAGCTTTGAGAAGAGACTAGGGCACCGGGAGGTCAAATCTGTGTTTCTGGAAAAATTCCTCCCCGAATGGGGGGCCCATAGGGTCTATTTATAGGCAGGGAGAAGACCCCGGGTGGTTATCACTTAGGTCGTGCAAGTCACTTGCGCGACCAAAATGTATCGCGCAAGTGGACGTGCGTGACTATGAGGAAACCTGCGTGACTTATGGGCAATCTTCTCCTTGTTCATCCCTTTGTTGATTTTTGATATTTTCTTCAAAGGATGGATCAATTTGTGCTAAGTCATTTCCCTTTACATTCCTTTGGACTCTGTGATGAAAAAGGAGCGTCAACACACCTGTAATGGTTTCCAAACACTAAAAGGACTTAATTTAAGTGATACTCATTTAAATACTCCTCTCATGGTGTTTATGAACATCCTTAAAAGTCCAAGAAGACATGGGCAAAGAACTAGGGAGACCAGAGAAGCAATTGGGATTCAAGAAACTTTTTCCATCCAAATGGAGTCCCCAAGGTTCTATTTATAATAAAATATGGGTCCTTGGTGGAAATAAGTATGGGCTCACAAGTAGGATGCCTAAAAATTTTAGGTATCTCAAGTAGGTTGCGCGAAATATGGGGGTGTGCATGTGGGATGTGAGTTGACGGCGTTTTGGCTAGACTAGGGTGACACTTTGAGAACATAGAAAAAATTATTACTTTAATCAGCTCTATCATGGTGGCACATTGGTATTTGTGCACAGGTACCTTGGACACCTCTTTAGGGGGCTTACCCAAATAATTTCTCCATACCACAGGGGATGCGCCTCCACACCCCTGCTTGGGCACAGTGCAAAGTTGTGGTCCGAGCCTCTCATCCCATTTACTTCGCTACCATCTTTGACCACCATGAAGAATGAAGAGTCTCACCGCAAAATTTTCGAGCACCATTGAGGACATTTTCAGAGATTCCCATGGAAGAAATTTCATGGTGTCTACACTCATACCTCAATTATATTAATTTTATTAAAAGGAATAATAATTTAGAACTCTAATCAACTTTCTTATAAGGAAACTACACCCCTCTAAAAGTGTGGTTCTGTAATCATTCTAATTGACATTGAAATAATTCTCTACGATGTATTGTGGTTAACCTCTATGAAATGGTCATATAGAATGGGAGGAACATGACTAATTGAAGAATATACCATAATAAAAAGATTAAAAACTCACTTTGTATCACTATGGATCAAATATAGTATGCTAGGGATCAATACATTTTCAAATGGATTTGAAATTCATTGAGATAACTCCAATTGTCACATATGGTTGGAAGAAAATAAGAGGTTTTGAGGCCATTTTATGATATAAATTTACTGGAATTCTATATGATATCATTTCGAAACATGAATGGTTCATTCAGATTTTAATTGTCCTAAGTTTAAGACCATAAAAAATTAACTATACAGATTTTCTAAACAAATGATTAATTCACATCAGGAATAAAACATTCAAATGATGAGTTTTCTTGGATAGATTCTTGAAATACGACTTCTCATCCATTAATTTCATGAACTGATGGTTCAGATCATGAATTTTACATCAGCAACCACCTTCAATCATGATACAATGTTTTATTCAAATTATTCACCAAACCCTCTGATCAGGAACTATGGTTTAAAACATAAAATCATCCTTCCTACAAAATTTATTCTCTCATACTTCACTGATCCTACACTATGAATCCTCTAAGAACCAAGGTCTTTGAAAATATTTGAAGGGATGGACTAAATGGATCTTTTCCATTACATCACATACCAATCAAATAATTCTTGTCCTATAAAATTTAAAACCATTCCTAGAGATATGGAAAATAAAATGGACCATAGATACAGCCACCCCATGGGATACATCTCATGAATCTCTGTATAATATGATATATATGACTTCACACAATGTAATAAGGGAGAAATTACCTAACGTAAAAATAACTCATAAAAAATATTTTAAGGATATACCTATAAAAAAGAGTAAGGACACAAATAATGCTAAAAAGTAGATAAAACCATCTGATCAAAAAGTAATCCCAATAACCACAAAATTAGTACTATTAGAAGATAAGGGTTAGAAATCAATTATATCTGGATAATGGGTGTCTATATATCACTCATGTTCCTCGGTACTCTCATCTATTCCACTATTTCCCAACAAAACATGAGAAACTTGGATTTTCATACCCCCTTAATATCTTCTCCCAGTGGTCTTGGATATGCATAGGCCTCTCTTCAATGGTTATGTCATCATTAATGACTGTATCACCCCAATAGATAATATGATAATAATCATGAAGATAAAGGATAAAATGTGACACATGGAAGAAATCATATATCATTTTTATTTGGGATGGAACTGATATCCAATACCCAATTTGATCAAATAGAGATAATTCCAAAAAATGCTAAAATACTAATGATAAAGATTACTCCCATGTCCAAACCATCAAATTTATAGATCATGTTTCACCTTCCTAAACACATGATCTTAAACCTGAGACTATAGAGGCATCTTCCCATGTTTGGCATATGACTTATGATAATGTTTCCTACATTTAACCTGTCACAAGTCACCTAAACCATCACTGATATTCACTACACTATTTCAAAGATTATAATTCCTTCCTCTTTAACCCATGTTTAGAATAACGGATAAAGGAAAGGTTGAACACACAAGGATTTGAAGGGTATCTTGTAAAGATGTAATTTAAAACTATTTTTTCAAGAATGCATGACCAATAGTGGGTTCCTCATCCTTGAACCTCTAAAATTCATGACCAAGGTGTGAAACATCTCCTCGAGAGATTGAATAGTCTTCTTGGTATGACCATCTATTTAATAATTGATATTTATATTATGGATTAATTAAGTGATGAAATAAATTTGGAGACCGCTCTACACCCTTTAGATAAAATGAGGATCAATATTATAGGTTATTATCCTAAGGACTACATGGGGTCACACCATCCCATCCAGGTACTTCCTTTATAAAACCTTCTACTATGTTCGACTACATGATCACTATAAAGTCGTTTTAGTTTTATAAATATTCCACTATAACCTATATATCATCCATGACTCCCTGAGATCATGGTAAACTAATAATAATATCTATCGATATATCCTCCCACTTCCACCGAGGAACATCTTGTGTCTAGAGAAAACCATAGGGAACACAGTTCCTGTAATTCACCATCTAGAAGACTAAAAATTAAGACATAAACTCATCAAATGAATACATCAACTGAGGCCACTATAATTGAACAATCAAAGTTTGATATATATTTTGTATACCGGGATGTATATTTATGGGTGAGCTATAGAACTCATAGAGAACCATCTCATGTGTCACTGAATGAATTAAATTCCTTCCCATGATCAACACTATGTTTTTTAATAATCAAACCCACTATTTGGGGCATCAACATTGGGAACATCGTATCTCATGAACTCCACCTTAGAGTCACCCAGTTAGGACTCCACCACCCCTGCACAAAATAAGATAACATTGTTATATGTAAAATTTAACTTTTAACAAAAACCTATCCCATATCATGATAATTCACCGATATCCCATCCATAAAACTCCAAGAATTTCCAATTTCAAAAAAAATATCACTATATGACTTCTTACTTAGCACAACAGGTACAACATTACCCATTCATGGTGTTTATGAAATCTCAAAATCATAATGCTATAATAATTACACCTAGTGTCACTATCAAAATTTCTAGTCACGCTTGGAAAACACACACAACATGACCTTATGATAGGTGAAAAATAATAAAATTGTCACTCATGAGGTAATGTTACTACAAATTCAAGTAAAACAGAGCTATTGAAAAATCCTGATCATGGGTGGAATAAATACACTCCTACACACATAACTATTCAGACCCACAAGAAAAAAATTATCATTTTTTCATCATAACATTGCCTAAAACATGACATGATGTATCATAGAAAACCCCATATTGAACTACCTCTTCTTAAGAATGACGAGTTGGAGTGCTAACTAAATTCTCTTTTAGGTAATCAAAATACAATAACAAAGATGAGTCGGTAAGAGCACATCATCCATTCTAGTTAAGGTTTTTATAGGAGTCAAAAATTGATAGAAATTGATTATGAATATACCATAATATCCAAGAAGACCAAGGAAACTATACCCCTAGAAAACTATCTTGGGGGATACCCAGAAAAAGGTTGACTCATTCATGGAAGGATACACAAATACACCACACTTGGGCATCAAATACCAAATGATATAAATTTCACATTTTTGAAAATCAAACTCTGATGAATTCCTGAATAGTTTATAATGATGAATACCTCTCCAAATAACACACGGATACTCTACATGATCCATCTCAGATGCAATGTAAAAAAGTATTTTTTTCAAAAAAAACACCAAGATCCAATCTATGAACTCTCATAAAATTGTTTTTATCAATCACATGGAAACATATAGAAAGTTCATCACACAAAATTGTATAAAAAATCACTATTCCCAAAAAAATGTTGAAAAAAAACCTATAATATACCCTTATATTTCATGTCTATATGATTATATGTATACTAATGATAAGTCTAAAAGAACATACTAGATACTTTTAACTGATAGAAAAAACCAAAATCCCATTGAATATGATTGACATTCTTTACTCTCACCTAATTAAAGTGACAATCGTCGATATAAAGAAGAATATTTACATCTTCTTTCTTATAAGGAATGAATGATCTCCCAAGGTGATATGCTAATCCAAAAAACAAGGATACAAGTAATCATCAATATATACATGAAACACATTCCACTCAAAAGGTTTATTTCTATATAGAAATATCAAGATTATAGAAATTCCCTATAGTATCTTTATCTCAAAATTCATCTCCCATCAAGGGGTAACATCACCACCTCATCAAAAATGACATTATGGGAAAACATCCACAACCCTCGGAAATATAATCGACTAAAAATTAAGTGAAATTGGAATTAGCTCATACATAAAAGAAGATATGGATAGAACACACCTCTAACCCTACTTCGGGTTTATATTTCCAACGAAAATGGTATCCCAATTATAAATACCATTTAAAAAATATATCTCTAAAATAAAGACACAATGACCTACACCGAATTCAAAAATTCTATCATTATTATGATTATATGTGGTAGTATTCATAAATATATGAAGTCGTCCCAAGAGTGGTTCTACCCAAAAATAATCTCACAGTCTCTACATATGTCATACAGATAATGTCAACCTCTAACTAGCATTGAAAATTCCAATGGAACATAAACTCTCTCCCCCTATAGTTCTAAAGAAACAACTGAAGGTTATATGAAGGACTCTGCAGATTCTGAATAAAAAAAGACATGAACCCAAGATAAAAATAGGGAATGGGTACCTTAATTGAAATTTTTCTCCCTTTCAACATGAAACTCCAAAACATACTACTGACCAAAATATTCTCAACAAACCCTCTTTCCATGATAGAGACTACTACCATGTTTTATCATTGCTCTTTATGGATGAAAAATATCTCATAGTTGTCCTCTACCTACCTCCTCTCCTCTATATTAGTCCAAATATGGATCACCCTATTGATACTGCCTTATATTAAATTTTATCAACAGAGAAACCTAAAGCACAATACATGATACAAAATTACTACTCATAATGGTTTGTAACACTCACCCCAAATGGCCTCTATCTCTACATAGAATTAACTTTCATGATCTATTGGAAGAGGACTGAGAGCTTCCACCACCTGAAGAAACAAGATGACTTGGGACTGGTCCTACCTTTAGCTATTTAAAACCTATTATGTTTAGGAAAGTGGGAACCCGTAAACAAATCTCTAATACATGAGGATTCATAATGACTACCCTCTCATGATGATCTAGTTCTATCAATCATCCACTTAATGACCACTATTACTCTATCAATAACCTCAAGATACGTCAATATAAAAAATTGGGTGACCTGGAACTGTATATCCAGAATAAAACCCCCTTGAGATTTCTCACTAAATCCTCTTCATCTGGTAATATTTCCAATTGATAATGTAGAAGTTTTATGAAATATAAAATAAAATCTAGTATATAGAAAATCCCATGTTGATGTTTAATAAGATTTTGGAGGCTGGCCACTATCATTGTTGAAAAAAGAAACATAACACGAAATTGGTCTCAAAAAATATTTTATGAGACTATTGACTCCTCATGGTCCCCAAATATTTATTACCACTACTGCCAAAATAATCCCCATAACACCATTACTTCCAATTAAACATGTTATACATTCAATCAAGGGTCAAACTAAAGGCTATATCCACCTCATCCAACCAATCCTCTATCACTAAGTATAAAATATATCCCCCTTATTTCTTCAAAGTCTGGTGTTAATATTATGGGATTTCCCTCCTCTATGTGTAATCATTAGTTACCTCTAGTCTTCAAAATTCTTGTTTTATATCCTACAAATAATATTTCATAAGACCAAGATGAGGATGTCGACCTAGATCCATAATATTATAAGAAAAAACAATTGGGAATCCTAAATTTTGAAAAATGAATATTAAATATTAATTAGTTATATATTTATTCAAGGTTCTACCAAATACCAAGGTCCAAACTTTTAAAAACTAGGACCAAGGAAGATTGATTCCTTATCATTTCATAGGAATATACCCTAGAACTAGTATATAATTTTTTAGTAGTATTATATCAGATCCCATGGTGTATTAAATACTGGTGTTTAAAATGGTCTCCCATATTTACATTCCGTACTATGTTCTGATGAAATCATTACCCTAAAAACCCATGAAATATTCACCTTTTCATATCTCTAAACTCTATCATATTCCTCAACCTGAAACATTCATACCACTCTATCAAAAACCTCCCCCAAAGGTACCCCACATGGGTCAACAATGTGAGAAGGGAGATAATGATAATTGAATATCGTCTCCAACAGGCCACAGGTCGGTGATAAGAAATGATGGTATATTATACACATAGAGGGAAGGAGTTTCACTCTAAATGAACATTATAAATGTGAGATAATATAGAAACACCCAAAAATTAAATTTTCTAGATAAATTAAAAAGAACCTATTTACATTAATGCAATTTCATACAATAGAACAATTATTAGAAAACTAAAATTACCATAATATAATACTCAATAGAGACCAAAAATGATCAAATGACCGCTAAATGACCATGAGTTATAAATTCTATCACCCTCACCAAAAAACTCCCATAAAAATGAATATTTTCACACCCTACTCCATCTTAAATTTTATTTTATAATTTTCTTTGACTTTGTAAAATTATCTTGGTGTTTGGGTTGAGTCCTGGATGAACAACTTTTGAATTATGTTAAAAAGTGTGTGTTTTTCACCTAATGTCACTAGACGCATGGGAGGAGTGCGTGTTGGAAACCTTGTGTGGCTCCACTAAGGAATTGGCACGATTCGCCTGCCTTCAGAGAAATGAAATGGGTAATGATGGTGATTTATTGTGTTATTTTAAATTTTTATTGTTAATAATTTTATTATTATTATTAAAGTGAGATGAATATTTTTATCATTTTTATTTTTATCATTATGATTATAAAAATTATTATTAAAAAGTTTTATTAATGTCATCATAATCATTAAATAGGAAATAAAGGTTATTATTAATCTTAACGTTATGTCAATTATTATATGAGAGATATTATCAACTAAAATTTTTCTCTCATTGTTATTATTATTATTATTAAAGTTTGATTATTATAAATATTAATAATGTATTATAATAAATTACCTTTGTTGTTATCAAAGTTGTATTATTATTATTATTAAGGTTTTATTTTTAGTAATATTATTTTAATTATTATCGTTAGGTTTTTTTAATTTGTTTTATTTTTATCTTATTTTTTATATTGATTTTTATTTCTTACCTTTTTATCTATTTATCATTTATTTTTTCCCTTATTTAATAACCCCACCCACGGACTCCCCCAGCCCTTTTCTTGCGCCGCCACACCCCCTGCTCTCCCTCTCCCCATCGCCTCCCTCAGTTCTCCCATCCACCTCATCCGGACTCCCCACTCCTTCCCATCGCCCTGCACAGCACCAGCCGCGCCTCCTGCACGGCGACTACCCCTGCTGACCCTCCTGCCGCTTCTGTGTGCCCAGTAACCTGCTCTTCCACCCCATACCAGCAAGTTGCTGCCTTCCCTCCTCTCTCACACAACCCACCTTCTGCCTCTCCCCCTCCATTTCCAGCGTATCCCCCTGTACCTCCCGTGCCACCATCCCGCCTCCAGCCTCTACGACCTCCGGACCTCCTTCTTCGCTGCCTGGTGCTCCCATCCCCAGTTCCCATCTACCACTCCCAGCACCTACAGCCCACGCCCCAGCCATCCTACCATGTGTACTCCCAGCCGCAACATCACTCCCTGGTCGTCTAGCCCTCTGTCGTCACCTAGCCACCCAGGTCCACCTCCCTTTCCCCCCATTGCAGCGCCTAGCAACCACCCCATCCGGCCAGCATCAGCCTCCTTATTCCAGCAAAGAAACCCCCTCAATCTCTCTGTTTGGAGTTTTTTTCTTCCTCTCGAGTGGCCCTCTCCCTCTCCCTCTCCCTCTCCAGCGCTCAACCCCTACTCTGGTGTCATCGGACCTCTTCTCTCCCTTTCATGCGCGACCCCACCTCTCGGTGCACCCCCTGCCCTTTGCAGTGCCCTTTTGAGGTTCCTTCCACCCTTGTCGGTGTGCACCCACATAAACTGTGACTCTCACTACTCTAGCCAGACTCATCGGTGTGACGTGCACATTTTCCTAGCCAACGTTTCCTCTTGTCCGACTCTTTTCTAGAAAATGACCCTCCCTTTCAGTGCGCGCCGCCCCCTTTTGACTGTCGGGCAACTCCGCTGATTGAGTGCATCCCACGCCGACCTCTACACCTTTAAATTTAGAGGTATTGAATTATTTTATGATTTAATTTCATTTAAAATTAATTAAGTACTTTTGGTTTTTTGTATATTTATCTTTAAAATTAATTATGTGGTATTTTAATTTTGTTCGGTTAACTATTTCGCCTAAACTATTTATTCTTGGCGTGTTTTGGTGAATAGTTAGTTTGGTGCACTCTAAATGTTTTCTTAAAATGGTATGTTGGCTCTTTAAAATGTTTGGTGAGTTATTTTGGAATTGTGTGGTTTTTTGTAAACACATTGTGGTTTTTAAAGGGGTTTAGTAAATGGGGTTGATGGTGCAAGTTGTGATTTGAAATCTTGTTGATGTCACGTTCATGTTATTTGTTTATTTTAATTGTTTTAAGTATATGTTTATGTGTTTTAGTTGTTTGTGAGGTTGTTACAGTGTATTGGTGAGGAAAACTACAATACCATGATCATTGGTTTGTGCGAGCTTGTGCACCTGTGCGAGGCATGTAGCATTGTCGTGTTCGAGCTGCGAGTTGAGGTAGGCCCCCCACTGCACTCTCCTTTAAATTCAGAATTTAATAATTGCATGATATTTTATTAATTTTAATTAATGAGAAATAATATAAGATAATAAATTTTAAAATTATTATTTGGTGTAAAAAGAGTTGTTTATTATATACACAACACATGAAATATTTTCTTGACGAGTGGACACCCAGTAGTGAAAGAATGACCTTTTGGATTTTAAACATAATTCCTTGAATTTCAAATGTATTTCTGGTTTATTGATAAATTATTTCTTTTGAAGAATGATAAAACATTTTTTTTCTCTTGAGAGATAATTATTTTTTTTTAAATTTGGGAAGGCCCGTTTGGAACTTTAATAAAATAAATTATTTTGGAAAACTCACTTTGGGGTGACTCAGAGGTGATATTTGGTTCACTTTGACTGCATGATTTGTGTGTGCTATTTGTGCTACTTGATTGACTTTGTTGACTCACCCCTTTCATGTTTATTATACGTGTTGACATGGGGACATGGCCTAGTATGTGAATCTTCTGAGAACGATTGATGCACTAGTTTAGATTACACACTGGCTAGTGGCCCCTAGTACAGATGACACTATGATAGGGGATTGGGCCCCTCGGTTAGGCCATGTAGGGAAACAGCAGGTGTTAGGGAATTATGACGCCATCTAGAGTAGGCATGCCTTCAGGATGAGTCACATGTATAGTACGTTCTGGATTTTTCATCATCACCTAGGTTCGACCCATGTTTTTTTGAGTTCTTATTTGTATGTGGCGGATAGTTGAGAGGTCTAGTTCGGTTGCTGGCCCATGTGTGCCACTTTCTTCCATTTCCTATATTGTGTGTTGTATGATGTGTGTAGTTCTCATTTTGACTAACAACTAAAATTTGGATTTCTAAATTGTTTGTAAAAATGATTTAAAATGCAATGCACCTGTTTCTTTCAAACATTAAACTTGTTTTTATATTGAAAAGGGCAATGAACTGTTACTTGTTTTAGAAATGAAAGTGTGAGTGGAAACCAATATTTTATATAATTTAGTTCAAACTTGGAATTGGTAAATTCTTTATTTAATGGTATGTGCATTGGGAATAGAATTAGTTGGGCCTACCTACTGAGTTTTAATACTCACTCATATAGTGTTTTATTTTTTTAGTTTTTCTTACAAGTTGACTTGGGATTGCTCGTTGTGGGTATGATTTTGTTGTGGTTTTGTGACAGACTCTCGGGGATGCGAGGAGTTTTGGTCATGATCAGGTTAGTTTGTTGTTTTTGGTTGTTATTTCATTCTGTGTTGTTTATTTACATTGTGTTGTTTTATTTTCTTTCTACTGGTTTATTTATATTCATTTTGAGAAATGATTCCCTATTGCACTCTTTTGATTCCCTTATTCTTGTCACCATCCCGGGAGGATCGGGAACACCTCTCGGGCCTTGTAGTGGACTGGCTCGGGTGACTAATTCAGGGTCGACCTGGGATGGTTCGTGCAAAAATTGTATCAAAACGGTTCGGCTCTTGAGCGGACCATGTTTTTCAGAGTACCCATCATTATTTGGGGTTGTCATGGTAGAAGGAGTAGAATTTTTGGGACTCGAGGTGTACGGATGAGAAGGACTACATGAACCCTTGCTCGTTCTGAACCTCAGGTTACCATGGGATGTTAGGGTTGTTGATGTCTTTTGCTTTTTATGGTTTTTTGGTACTGGGAAATGATATGAGAGTCGGGAAAGTGACATTTTTGAGGTCTCATGGTCTGGAAATCCATGTGGAGCTGGGGAATTTACCCTAGAATTCTCTCAGTGACGATGGTGTGATTAGCATATGGCCGCCAACCATATGTCTGAGTCACCCATAATCATTAGTTTCCCTCTAGTGAATTGTTTGATTTTTCCTTCATTCTAAAAATTGTTTTGTAAAGTTTTATTTTGGAAATTGTGAAAATTTGAAATTGAAATGGAAATGACCATGTTTTGATTATGTTATTTGTTTCTTTGTTCCTTAGTGTTCACCCGCATGACGGTTTGATGGATGCCCAATGTGCAGCTTCGGGCGGTGTGCCCCTAGAGAATCCTCTAGTTGATCAACCCATAGACTATGTTCTGGAGTTCTAGAAGTTGAACCCTCCTCTATTTAATGGACAAACAGAGCCTCTTGAAGAAGAGGAGTGGTTGCAGAATATTGAGAGGAATTTCAGTTTCAATGGGTTTCCTGAGTAGTTAATGTTGCACTTAGCTACCTTTAAACTTGAAGGCCCAACTTGGAAATGGTTGAAGTCTGTGTCTTGTAATAAGACTTGGAAGATCTTACATGGGAGATTTTTTAGTCATCGTTCATCCAAAAACACTTCCTTCAGTTGACGAAGCTAAGGAAGAGGATGGAGTTGTGTTGTCTTTAGTAGGGCGTTGAATCAGTACTGGAATTCTATTGACATTTCATATACCTAGTTCTGTATGATCAGTGGTTTGTTGTGAATGATCCCGGGAAGGCTCGACAATTTGAGCATGGACTCTGACCTGAGATGCGATTGAAATTGAAAGAGCCCAACCTAACCTCCTTCTCGAATGTTGTGGGGCAATCCTTTTTGGATGAAGCTGGTTTAGCATGAGGACTTGAGGTGACGTAACCTCCAGCTTTGGGAAGTAGTGTAGAGGATGCTGATAAGAAGAATGAGAAGTGACCTGATGCTAGTGGTGCAGGTAGAGGAATCAAGAGGCCTCCAAACATTTAGTCTTCTTCTCCACAACGCAATTTTGTGATCTGTCACTAGTGTGGTAGGCAAGGTCACAAGAGGTCGATGTGTCTGAGTGCTCCGAGACCCTGCCGCACCTGTGGATGTTGGGGTCGCTTTCAGTGATTCTGCATTGGTGTTTCCAAGAATCACATTGAAGCTAGACCTAGCTCTCTGAAGGTCACGTCGGCCTGTCAACAGGAGTAGGGCGATGTGTGGGGATCCATTTGAGGTCTTTTCTTTATAGTGTTTATTGGGTGTGATAATCATCCCTTGTAGTGTTTTCTGGTGTTTCATTTCATTCAGTTGTAAGAATGGTTGTGGTTGAACCTCTTTGAAACTTTTATTTTATTGGAATTATGTTACGTGAAAATATGGGTTGTGTGTTGTGTTTGGGAATTTTTGAAGCCTGAATGCATGGCTGGAGATGCTTCCCTCATCGATGCTCTAGCCATAGGCCTCGGAGTGAAGCTGGCGCGTAGTCAGGAGAGCACCAATGGTGAAAAGTTTATTTGGTTTAATATTTTTCCATAATGTGTCATGGTTTGTATTCTTCCGAGGGTGTGACGTTGTTGATGGGGCGACAATGATAGTTTGATTCCCTATCAGTCTGGCCCTTCCCTTCTCCCCCCTTATGTAGGGGGTTTTTGTTATGTGCGGAAAGTTTTCAAGTTCGGTTAAACTCATCAGTTCTTATGGTGGGGAGACCCAAAGTGAGTCTCACAAAGTTACAACTGAAGTAAT
Source organism: Viscum album (assembly GCA_963277665.1). Taxonomy (NCBI): domain Eukaryota; kingdom Viridiplantae; phylum Streptophyta; class Magnoliopsida; order Santalales; family Viscaceae; genus Viscum; species Viscum album. Next base: position 1,004,259,455 of record OY728135.1, read on the forward strand.
TTAGAAATAGCTCGATCATTACGGTGGGGAGTCCGTTTGGGCTTCCGCGTGTCAGTATCTGAGTTTATTTTTATGTATCGTTGGGTGGTAGGTGGTCTCTTGCAGAACCACCCAATCTTGAGTTCTTCCTCTCAAATAAACATTGAGATTGGAGTACACTCAATATTTTCATAGGACATATATTATAGGGATAAGTCCCAAGGGTGATTTATGTTCGTTCGATCCTTTGTTGAAAAATATTGGTTGGGTTCTGCTTGGTGATGATTAAGGTGATCTTGTTTTAAGGATGAGTTGTGTGTCAGGGGTTTTTAGTGTTTGTTTTGATCGATCAACTGGAGACGCTTAAACTTTTGGGGGTGAGTGACACATAAAGAGTTTCATCTTTGGGTATTGATCTTATTTTGGATTTCCAAGGGCAGAAAGTGTTATGGTGGGGAGAATTTTCACACCCCGCTCTAGCTTTTGTTTTATTTTATAATTTTCATTGACTATTTAAAATAATTTTGGGGTTTGGGTTGAGTCCCGGATGAAACACTATTGAATTATGCTAAAAAGTGCATGTTTTTTAGCTAACGTCGCTGAACACACCAGTGGAGCACGTGTTGGAAACCCCGCATGGCTCCGCTTAGGCATTGGCACGATTCACCAGCCTTCGATGAATTGAAATGAGTAAAGATGGTGATTTATTGTGTTATTTAAAATTTTTATTGATAATAATTTTATTATTATTATTAAAGTGATATGAAACTTTTTATCATTTTTGTTTTTATCATTATGATTATTAATATTATTATTAAAAAGTTTCATTAACATTATCATAATCATTAAAAAGGAAATAAAGGTTATTATTAATCTTAACGTTATGTCAATTATTATTTGAAGGATATTATCAACTATAACTTTTCTCTTATTGTAATTATTATTAGTATTAATGTTTGATTATTATAAATATTAATAATGTCTTATAATAAATTACCTTTGTTGTTATCAGAGTTTTATTATTATTATTAAGGTTTAATTTTTACTATTATTGTTTTAATCATTATCGCTAGGTTTTTTTAAATTTTTTTTAATTTTAATCTTATTTTTTTCATTTTTTTTTATTTGTTACCTTTTTATCTATTTATTATATATTTTATTTTTCCACTTATTTCTTAACCCTACTCGCAGACTCCCCCAGCCCTATTTTGGCACCGCCACACCCCCTGATCTCCAACTCCCCATCGCCTCCCTCGGTTCTCCCATCCACCTCGGCCGGTCTCCCCTCTCCTTCCCATAGCCCCGCACAGCACCAGTCGTGCCTCCTGCACGACGCCTCACCCTGTCGACCCTCCTTCCGCTCTCGTGCACCAAGCAACCTGCTCCACCACCCTGTACCAGCAGGTCGCTGCCTGCCTTCCTCTCCAACACAAACCGCCTTCTGCCTTTCCCCACCCACTATCGGCGTATTCCCCTTAACCTCCCGTGCCAGCTTCCCACCTCCAGCCTCCGCGACCTCTGGCCATCCTACTTCGCTGCCCAGCGCTCCCAACCCTGGTTCCCATCCGCCTCTCCCAGCACCTATAGCCATTTCCCCAGCCATCCTACTATGTGTACTACCGGCCGAAACTTCCCTCCTAAGTTGTTCAGTCCTCTACCATCACCCATCCATCCCAAGTCCACATCCCTTTCCCCTTGTTGCAGTGCCTAGAAGCCACCCCAGCCGGCCAACACCGGCCACCTTCTTCCAGCAGCAACCCCCCCCCCCCCCCTCAGTCTCCCTGTTTGGAGTTTTATTTCTTCATCTTGGGCGGCCCTCTCCCTCTCCCTCTTTCTGTGCAGTGTGCATCCCCTGCTCAGGTGTCAGCGGACCTCTCTTCTTCTTTTCATGTGCAACCCCACTTCCCAGTGCACCCCCTTGCCCTTCGCAGCACTCTCTTGTTGTGCCTTCCACCCTTTCCGGCGCACACCCGTAGTAACTGCGACTCTCACTGCTCTGGCCAGCCTCACCAGTGCAGCATGCACATTTTTTCAGCCATCATTCCCTCATGTTGGCCTCTTTTATGGCCAACGACCCTCCTTGTCGGTATGTGCCACCCCCTTTCGACTATCACATGACTCCACTGATTGAGCGCACCCCACACCGACCTCTGCACCTTTAAATTTAGAGGTATTGAATTCTTTTATGACTTAATTTCATTTAATATTAATTAAGTACTTTTGGTTTTGATTATATTTATTTTTAGAATAAATTATGTGGTATTGTAATTTTGTTCGGTTAATTATTTCTGCTGAACTATTTATTTTTTGCGTGTGTTGGTGAATAGTTAGTTTGTTGCACTCTAAGTGTTTTCTTAAAATGGTATATTGGGTCTTTAAAATATTTAGTGTGTTATTTTTGTGTTGTGTGGTTTTTTATAAACACTTCGTGGTTTTTAAAAGGGGTTTAGTAAATGGTTTTGATGGTGTGAGTTGTGATTTGAAATAATTTCGAGGTTGTGTTTGTGCTATTTGTTTATTTGAATTGTTTTAAGACTATGTTTATGTGTTTTATTTGTTTGTGCGGTTGTTGCAGTATGTCAGTGAGGAAAACCACAATACCACGATCATCAATGTGCATGAGCTTGTGCACCTATACGAGGTGTGTCGAGTTGTCGTCTTCGAGCTGCAAGTTGAGGTAGGTCCCCCACTACACTCGCCTTTAAATTAAGAATTTATTAATTGCTTCATATTTTATTAATTTTAATTAATGGGAAATAATATAAGATAATTAATTTTTAAATTTTTCTTTGGGGTAAAAAGAGCCGTTTTTTTAAAAGAAGTACATATAGCATTAATGAGGATGATCAGCATCCGTACATAAGTATAGCCATGGAGGTAAAAAGAGCCGTTTATTTTATACACTACACTTAAAATATTTTCTTGACGAGCGGACACCCAATAGTTAAGGATTGGAAATTTGGATTTTAAACATAATTCATAGAATTGCAAATGTAGTTTTGGTTTATTGATAAATGATTTCTTTTGAAGAGTGAGCAAGAATTTTGGTTTTCTTGAGAGATGAGGATTTTTTTAAAATTGGTGAAGGCCCATTTGGAACATTAATAAAATAAATTGTTTTGGAAAACTCACCTTGGGTTGACTCAGAGGTGATATTTTGTGTACATTGACTGTAGGATTTGTGTGTGATGTTTGTGCTTCTTTATTGACTTTGTTCACTCACCGCTATCCTATTTATTATATGTGTTGACTTGGGAACTTTTCATAGTAAGTGAATCTTCTGAGAACAATTACTGCACTATTTTAGATTACGCACTTTTTAGTGGCCCCTAGTATGGATTACACTCTACTGGGGGATTGGTCCCCTCGGTTAGGCCATGTAAGGAAACACCGGGCATTTGGGAGTTATGACGTCATCAAGAGTAGGAATGCCTTCCGGATGAGTCACATGTATAGTACATTCTAGATTGTTCACGAGCTCCTAGGTTTGACCCATGTTTTTATTGAGTATTTATTTGTATGTGGTGGATGGTTGAGGGGTCTAGTTAGGTCGTTGGCTCATGTGTGCCACTTTTTTCCATTTCCATTAGTGTGAGTTGTATGTTGTGTGATGTTCTCCTTTTGACTAACAACTAAAATTTGGATTTTTAAATTGTTCGCAAAAAGGTTTTAAAATTCAATGCACCTGTTTCTTTAAAACACTAAACTTGTTTTTATATTAAAAATGGAAATGGAATTTTACATGTTTTAGAAATGAATGTCTGTGTGGAAACCAATATTTTATATAATTTAGTTCAAACCTGGAATTGATAAATTTTTTATTTAATGGTATGTGCATTGGGAATAGAATTAATCGGGCCTACCTACTGAGTTTTAATACTCACGCCTATAGTGTTTTCCTATTTTTAGCTTCTGTTGCAGGTTGACTTGAGCTTGCTCACCATGGGTGAGAGTTGGTTGTGGTTTGGTGAGTGACTCTCAGGGTCGCGAGGAGTTTTGGTCGTGGTCAGGTTAGTTATTTGTTATTTGTCGTTATTTCTTTTCAAGTTGTTTATTTACTTTGCGTTTTTCTATTTTCTTTCGGCTAATTTATTTAACTTCATTGGGAGAAATTGTTCCCTCTTGCTCTCTTTTGATGCCCTGGAGCTTGTCTCCACCCTAGGCGGATCGAGAACGCCTCTCGGGCCATGTCACGGACTGGCTCGGGTGACCGGTTCAGGGTTGACCTGGGTTGGTTCATGACAAATATAGTGTTATAAATGTAGGATGAGTTTCAAACTTATATTCAACAGGATCTTCCTCGGATCTTCTTATAAAAAAGATAATGAAATCATATTGAAGAGATGTGAATAATAATTGAACCTAACTCATCACTTAAATAGGTACGCAAATTTCCCATCCTCACTATGATTATCTCTTTCCATATATTTCATAAAAATAATCATATAATACAATATCAAAAGATGATTCTGAGCTACTGCATCCCCTCTAGTTTTCTGCTTTGTCCAAACATCACAAGTCCAAATCCATATCTTTCTAAAATAATTCTTCTCCGAGAAACTTGAAACAATGTATGATATAGTATATCTCATATATTATATCATATCTTCATCAAATTTTATGCTCCTCATGAATCACATCAACCCATTACGTCTTCATTGACTAACCAACAAGTTTTTTGGATCTACCACAACCCAAATGATGTGTATTATAACGCAAGCCATCACAATCCATACAAACCACACCTATAATAATCAATTGGATAATATACATAGAGACATATCAATGCAAAATAACCATGAGCCATTACATACCACTATAGACATATACAAGGAAATATAATCACTAGGAATTGTAGTGCAATATACTACGAGGAGAAAAAAATAGGGCTAGATGTTCTAGTTAACCATCCATTTCTCACAAACAGTAGTGTTGGGAATACCACCCTCCCTGCATCCACTAAGTTCTAATCCACCTACCGATATGGGTTGGTTAATGTATGAAAACAGAAAATATACTGGATTTAAAATAAATCACAAGCTTACTATGGTCATAATCATAGTATTATGGTCAAATTCATTTATCAACACTCATACACCCAGATACCCCACTGATTACTAGATATCCTATAAGCACACAAGCATTCAATAATCATTCTATTTATTTCATCCATTGAAGATTAACTATAAAATAATTAATTTGGTGGAAATTAATTAAAACTATTCCATTCATATTATATTTACTACCTACTGATGTCCATGACCTCTAAGAAAAATCTAATAGATTCCAAAGTTCTATAAGATTATAAAAATTTTCAGTACATTCAAGAACTAAGCACATGGTATAAAAATATTATCCATTATAATTCCATAATTTTAGTAACTCTAAGAAATATTTTAATCTAAATTAAAGAGATTCATAGACAAGAAAAACCATTTACCTCAAGTAGGGGAAAAAGGAATGGATATAAACACGTAACTCGATCATCCTACCTTTAAATACAAAACATTATTAAGAAATAATTTATCTTTCATATCTACAATAAAAAATACCAAATAAATCATTTTCTATCAATAATGTAGTTATACTAGACACCAAAATGCATATTCTATTAATTTTCACATGAAAAATGGCATCTTAGAAATCAAATACTACAAAAAAACATGAGCCTCTATTCCATATATAGCCAAAATATCATCCAACCACGTCTCAAATAATTCCTCGTAACATGTTTCACATCTATATTAAACACCAAAGGTATCAAACATAAAAAATATTAAATATGGAATTGGGGTCCAAGAATAAAGCCATCCAACCTTCACTTAAAAATAGGCTCGATCATCTCTAAAAAATTATCTTTATCAATTAATTGGTTTTAATTCCATCTTTGATTAACAAATTCATTTATCTTAAGAAACAACCACATGAAGCCTAAAGAATTATCTATTAAAAGGTATAAATTATTTTAATATTCTTAAAAGAATAATTTTATTTTCAATAAATATTTGTAAGAATAATTCCCTTAACATGTATATATATTATTACCAACTACATATATTTGGAGATTCATTTTCATTAAAAAATTCTATTAATATATTGATGAAAAATTAAATTAAAAATTCAATATGAATCATTAGATTTATATAAAAATATGAAAATAAACATATTCAATAAACTTACCTCTTTAATTCTATAGGCAATAAAATTATCATCATTATATTATTTAACTATTTTCATTAAATTTATAGGATAAAGTCAATCATAATAAACTTTGTAATAAAATAATAAACCTAGATATCACACTATATAGAAAATATAGAGTAAACAATTTATCATGGTGGAAAAACATGTGATCTCTATAACCATAATCAATTTCTTTTCATGAATCTGGTTTTTCTTCATTAAGGTTAATTCCATTTTCAAAAAAAGAGATAAATCATGATTAATTTAAGATTTCACATGAAATAATAGGTTAAGAAACATACCCCCTACCAAAAGGATTTTAACCTTGTTCAATCAAGAATGGAACAAAAACACAAAATATTTATCACATTTCCTGAAATCAAATCAGAACCCTCAAATAATTTCATGACACAACCACAAAAAACATAAAAATGGTTATATAGGAATATAATAGACAAAAAACTATAACATAGAAGGATATAATGGTAGTAACAAGACTTAATTGATAAGAAACTGTAATAAAAATAGGAAGACCTCAAATTAGATCACCACATATTGAACATAAGATGCTAGAAATAATTCCTATTAAAAAGGGATTTAAAATAACATAAAAGAAATCACCTTGTATCCTATTATTGGGAGAAAATAAGATATTTTGAGTAACTTTTAGGGACAAAAATTATTTATAGTAATTATCGCAAACATGATTTAATGGTGTGAATGGGTTATTCGAATCGTGAATATCCCAAGTTTATTATCCACTTAAAAATGAATCATCTAAATACAATAACACGAGGGTTCAATCATATCATGAAACAAAATTTAATATCATGAGTTTTCATAGAAATTTTTGAGAAATATGACTCTTCATCTTTTCACTTCATGAACTGATGGTTCACATCATAAATTTAACCCTGTAAACCACCCATACTAAATCCATAAACACATATTAATTCGAAAACTGAACACTCACATATTCCAGTTTGTTTTACATCGTGAGATTCTCAGGATTCTATATTTTATCTCCCAAACTCCACTGATCTTACTCTAGTATTACTCTAGGAACCATGATCATTTAAAACACACAAAAATATGGTCTATAAGGTTCATGTATATTATATACATCATTATAGAGAAGTATAATACAATAGAGATATCATCAAATAATAAAATAATATATTAAATGGATCAAAACTAATATCAGAACGATTAAAACCATGAACATTACATAAGGGGTAGGGTGCATTCAAAAGAATAATCATGTAAACCAAAAATATCATGAAAATGAAATGCAACATGAAAATTAAGAATAAAATGATGAAAAAATTTGAATTGTGGAATAATAATTAGAATTAGAAAACTTATTTGGGAAAACCCATGATTTCCATTATTATATGAATAATCTCATTTATGATTAGGCCTGAAATTGGGATCCAACACATCATGCTCACTTATATGTTAAACTACTCATTATTACCATTCCAAATTATCTCACAATATAAAAACCCCTAAAAATCATTATATGGTCATATATTACCACACATATCATCATACATACCTATTAACTCAACTTGAAATAAATCATAATTATGTTTTAAATAACCCACAAAAATATGAATGGGTTTCTCAAACAATTAAAAACATCACATATCATAAATTTATAAAATTATAAGATATCAAATAAATCATTTTCCAAAAGTAATCTAATAATAATAAAATAAATATGGTGATAAAAACATCACATCATTAAATATAAACCATGAAAGGTAATTAAATGTGAAAAAAATCACAAAATCATTTAAAAAATGATATATAAATTACTACAAAAAAACTTTTTATGAGGGGAATGATAAGACTATTTAAAAAAATAATATAAATATTTCCTAATATAGGTAATCAAGATTTTAATATGTTTTCAAAAAATAATATTTTAAAAATTTTAAAAACATTACTTCTAAAAGAATGTTTAAAAATTAAGACTTGAGAAGTCATAATTACTTCCAAAAGGGGAAGTGAAAAAATATTGACTAAAATTATATTAAAAAATATGACTTTACTAATTGAAAATTTGATAAAAATAACATTATCAATATAAAATTTCTAGCTTATGGTAAAAAAATTAATTTTTCAAGGATATAAATTCATTATGATCATTTTAAATTAACATTATTAATAATCCACATCATTGGAAAGAGGCCGAATTTTTTTTAAATTGAACAATGGTGAATAAGAGAATATTGAAAATAAAATAAATTTATGTCTCAAATATGAAAAATTGAAAATTGGTGGGAAGTAAAAACATATTCATGGAATAAAATTCCATTTAAATTAATATGAATTATTCTTAATAAAAAAAATTTTAATGAAATAATAGAATTATCATGGAAGAATACTTTGGTGTGTATCATGATTTATATAAAAAATAATGTCTAAATAAAAAATAACAAAATCCTAGGTAATGATATATCAATATTTAATTATTTCAGTCAATGAAGATTGATTATGGCCCAATGAAGGGATTTGAGTCATGAAAACCCATTATAGAGTTTGTATCATTTGAATAAAAGACACATGAGTGGTATACAATCAAAAATTTACTTTTAATATCATGAAATTTATGATAATATTTATAATAAATGAAATTATTTCAATATTTACACCTTTTAAAAGGAATCATGGGGTATAGATTAAACATGTCTCAAGGGATACAAATTGAGACAAAGAAACCATTACCTTGTTTCCATTTTTAGCCAGATGTGATCTAACCTCTTATTAAAATATATAAATATATTAATATATAATTAATAACAATATCAATACCAAATTATACTTATATGTTCCCTTTATAATAATTTTCTATATGTATATTTGTTACTTTTTCTTATTTTTCTATATGAGGTGTTTATAGTTTTATCCATTTATAGTTGTTTCGTAGTAGCAGTTTCATAATTTATTCTTATTCCATATTTAATAATTAATCATTAATTATTTATAAATTAATATATTAAAAATATTAATTTATGAAATTGAAATTTATTTCCACAGTTACATTAATCATTATCTTAGAAGATGAAATCAATAACTAATGTTTTCATGGATTTTCAAACTATAAAGGGTGTTTTCATATGTAATTAGTTCGACATTATTTATCCCTTCCAAAACTGAGAAAAATCTCTATTTAAATATTTATATAATTTTTTACTTGAAATATTTTTTTCCTAATGATCAATGATATAATTTAAAATAATTGTTCAAGTAGATGGTCAAACCAACTATAAAATGAACATAAAATAATTATCAATGATTATGAAGTTATATGGTTGTAATTTTATTTCACTAGTCCAATAATGATATAATTTAGTATTTTTTGGTTTTATATATTTGAGTTATTAATTAATAAGAAAAATATTTAATGTATATCAAATTATTATATAAATTTAATTAAATATTTTCCTTTTAGTGAACTATTTTTATAAAAAATTGCATTTACATAAATCATTCATTGATCCTATAATTGATAGGTTATGCAATTTGTTATACTGAAATCTTATGTATATCATAAACATAATATATATCCTTTATATAAATTATCATTTCCATCCATATAAGGAGATTACGAAATGTGAAATTGAAACCAATCACACCAGGGAGGCGATAGTCCACATGTATGTATGGTTGAAGATTTCATTTTTCGATAGAACTATTAAAATTATAATTTGATTAAACATTTAAGAATATCAAATGTCTCATTAATATAATAATTATATAATAATGACCTATTAGAAATATCCTTTTATTTTTGTGAAGGAAAATGAAAAAATGTTGTGTCCTGCAGGTGGTAGTACTCAAAACACATTATTCACATTTTCATTTCTTTTAATGAAAATGGTAGGGTTGTTAGTGCTTATAAAATCGTTATAATAAAATTAAATTTTAATATTTATTCATATTATACAATTTTAACATGGTGAAATTAAATTTTTGAAAGGATAAAATCATATAACAAAATATAAAAGGATAGGCTTTTGAACATATACCTCACTTTTTCAATTATCATCCTTGCAAAGGGGATTTGAACAATAAGGGGTCCCCAAATCAGGAAAAAAATCATATTAAGGAAAAATCAGTGTATATATAATACATTTTTTCAGAATATGAGAAAACATATTTTGTTTTTTAGTTAAGGGGAGAGAGGAGTGGAGTACGCCTTCTATAAGGGAAAAAGAATGGCATTTTTTAAATACTCAAAACTATTCAATAATAATAGGTAACACATAATCCAAGTGCCTCAAAATTTAAAAAATAATTGAGTGGCGGGATTATATGTTCAATAAACAAATGCAAAACTCAATAATAAACATCTTTTAAACATGTTATTCACTTTACCTATAAGGTTACTCAATTTTTACCAATTATGGTTTCAACATGGTAACTAATTTTTTTAGGTAATTTATACATTATGGATAAAATTAAAATTAAACTAATTAGATAAATTAAACCCATTACTCATAAAAATTAAATATAATTTATCAAATAAAAACCTATTTCTGTGTAATATTAATTTTATCACAAGCTCATGTAACGAGAAAAACCCCAATAGTTTTGAAAAAAGTTTATTTTCATTCAAAATGATTTATGATTATTGTAGAATTACCTATGTAATTGATTCCATTAAATTTAGCATAATTATTATCATTATTAGGGTATTTATTTAACAAAAAAATAAATCCAAATTTTGGTTTCATTATATTTTAATTAATTAACAAAACTTTGAAAACATGTTTTATTAAAACACTTCAAAAGTTTTCAAAATTATGTGCATGGGTTTATAAATTAAAAATTATATTTAAAAATATATTATTGAAAATTATAATATATTATTTTATCTGTAAATTTTTCACAAACATTCAATGTACTCATATAATATAAATACTTCATAAATGTAAAAACATTAGAAAATCATTATTTTAATTATCAACGTGAAAATTTATTATTTATGAAAAATACACGAATGAATCCAAAAGTATATTTATTATTAAAAATTAAAAAATTAATTTATCTTTTTCAAATTTAGATTATTGATTTTTATATTTATATATTCAAATAAAAATGTAAAAACAATTAAAATGGACTTTATTAAAACTAACCTTTTCAATATTCTCTCATATTAATTAGTTTCCATCTAAAGGTGATAAACATTAATGGTTTACGAGTTTAATGATTATTATAGATTCATCAATAATGTATTATTTATAAGTTTCAGTTTTTTTATGTTGGGTGTAGTTTGTGATACATGTAATAGAATATATTATGTATTTTAAAGGATAAAAAATCTCATATTATTATAATGAGTGACGTATTAGATGGAAAAGTATCAGCACTATAAGGTAATGATCTAGTTAATCTTATTTTGGATGAATTAATGATAATAACTATTTCATAAATAATTGGGAAGGTAATTATTTTAAATTATAATTCAATGTATGATAGGTAATTTTTCATAATATAATTGATCAAATCGAATAATAATAAATAAGTTGATAGAGATGAATCCCATTGTTTGGATTTAAAAGAACATATTGATAAAATGTTTAGTAAAATTTTATATATTATTTATAGAAGTGTAATAATAAGACATGTACAGTTTTTGGGAAATCATCCAAGGAAGTGTTTCATGTCTCTATCAATTTTACATTTCACAAATCATTTTCCAATGATTAAAGAAGAGATGGCTAGAGATAGTAGGAATGAGGGGCGAAAGTTATCTATAAAGAAAGAAGGAAAAAACCAAATAAATCATGTATTTCTTTAAAATTTATGTATAGGTATTTATATAAATTTAAAATTATAATTTTTTATAAAATTTTATAGATAGTTATTTTAATGAAGATGATTATTATGTTGACACTTCCAATGATGATTATATTTAAAACTATTGATTTATTAAATGTTTGAAAAATAAGTCACTAGTGATTAAAATAATGATGCTTGGAGTGATAAAGAAAAATAAATGAATCTTATTTAGAAACATAAACTAAAAAGTGAATTTAAAAATTCCAATTTTTTAAAGTAAGATTAGAAATTTGATTAACTATATTTAATCCCCAAGAAACAAATACTTTTCTGATGTTGAGGAAAAATTAATATTACTGAAATAAAATTATGGTTTAAAATAGTCTGATATGAAGGATAATATATTAAAATTTTATATGGATGAAATATATTAATATAAAGATAATTATCTAGAGACTATCCAATTTTCATCGTCTAATTTGAGGAAATAATTATATAAATATAAATTCAATGTTGAAAAATTTATTTATGAAGATAGATAAATATAAATGAGTAATTATCTGGAAAGTGAATAAGATTCATAGAATGACAAGAATCAAGTTGACCAAAAAACCACATAAGGGTAAAAATAATCTTAAAATTATTAAGGTAAAATTGATGTTAATGAAACATTTAAAAAAATCATATTTGTAGGAAAACAAATTGATTGTTAATAAAATTTAAAATATATGAACACAAAAATAAAAAAAGTTAAATAATTAGTAATTCTAAAAAGGATGAAAAGAATATTAGATAATTAAATAAACTTTTGGGTGTCTATAATAATTTAATTCTTTGAAATTGAGTTAAAATTGTTAACCAAAATAAAGAATAAGTGTGTGTTTCAATATCTCGACTAAATGTTATTTATATAGAGAAGTATGAAATTTATGGATACTATAGAGAATATATTTATTTTTATGAAATATAAATATTTTTTTAATTACCAATATTTCTATGACCCTAGAAGGATTGGGAGTTTTATTTTGAGGGAAAGTTAACCTACTCAAAGGAAAAAAGAATAATAAACATGAAACTTTTAGACAAATGGTTTTCCATTATTTTAAATTATTTGAGATTTTTTATGGAAGATGTAAAAAATTAGGTTAGTTTTCTTAAGGTTAAATCACCATCATAACATACCAATTAATTATAAATTTTTGTACTCAAAAGTTTCAAAAAACAAAAAAACTTAATGCTTATTATTTTTTATCAAAGAACCACCTAAATAATCAAATAGGGAATGTTCATGGATTTTTGACAGTATAATCTCCTATCATATGGGTAAATATTTAAAACAGTTTACGGATATTTAAATTTGAAAAAAATGAATTTTGTCCTTTGGACTTTATTGTTTGGTCAAAATCAATAAAATAAATTTATAATTTCATGGGAATGAAATGGTGAATTCCAAGAGAAAATTATATGTTAGCAAAAAGAAACTGAATTTCATCAAGTGAATCATATCCATAGATAAAGATAATTAAATAGATTTCGAAAAAATAGATTCTTGGTAAATATTCTAGAAGACCAGTGTGTTTTAAAAAGGGGGAAACAAATAAGGGGAAACAAGTTTTACGTTGGTGATACTGAAAATTAATGTTATTAATTCTTATAATAAGAAAATAATGTTTGGGATATATGGCCTATTCATCTTCCATAGAATAAAAATATCTATATTACCCATGGATATAATTATCAGGATTTTCTTATACTAAAAATAAAGAGAAATTTTATATTCTTTTTAACACCATCAGACTTTAATAAGTATTTACCAAGTTATCAAATTCAAAATTTTTGATATCCCAAGATACAAAAAACAATGATAAGAAGTGACTAATTCATTATTATAATTAAAAATTAATATATTTTAGAAAATGAAATTAAAAATAATTTTAAAATTCTAATATTAAATTCTTTAATTATTCGAGACTAAACAAAAATGTTTTCTAAAAATATAGTATATATTATTTATTATATATGATTTATAAAATTATAATTTTCTCTGATTGATTAATTTTAATTAAGCAATTTCAAATTCATTTTTTTCAACATGTAAAATTAAGATTAGGTGAAAGTTTTTCTATTTTTTTGAAATGGTTGCTTTTATGTGAATAGTGGAAAATACAGTTTTTATTAATGCCATAACATTTAGGTCAATATTATGATATAAGAAAGAAATAAAAACATATGAAACCTTTATCTTAACCAATTTTCGTAAGGTGTATAATAAATCATTTCTAAATATTATGTTGAAATTATAAATTCAAGATATAATTTTTAGAACCCAAGGTATATTTTATTCTCATAAAAATTATTGTGTTCTTTTTGCTTGTAATTTAAATAAGTATCCACATTGTTTCATTCAGTTATTGTTTCAATTTAATTTTATAAAACATTTTTCTATGCATAAAATAAAAAATTCCATCAAATTCATCACTATTGTTTCATGTAAATTCATTTTATTTTTTAAAAGGAAATTTTTCTAAAAACTAGGCATGTTGTATAATGTGTACTAATATTAAAATAATTTTTTACACATATAGAAATTGAATCTTGGAAATTTGTTTTTATATTTTGAATCATTACAATAAATGTTTTTAATATGTTTAATTTCAAATTTACACATAATATTATGTCACCATAATTAAAGTTAATCACTGTGGTAAAGGTTGAATTGGATAAAATGGGTCAAAATAATGTTTAAGGCTTCAAAATTAACAAAACCCATATATTTATCTGATTTATTTAGTATATTTCAACCAACCTCATATTATCTTCTAATTTGACAAAAATGTTATACACTTTACTTGGGGATGAAACTTATTATATTTAAAATATATAAATATTTACAATGGTGTCACACCTATCACTTATAAAAGGATATCTTCACCACTCATTGCATTGCATTGTATAAGCACAATAAAATAGAAAATATCTACTAAAAATCAATTCCCAAAACCCGTATACCCAACATAAATTTTCTGGTCTCACTTGTAAACCATCATAAGATTTCTTAAGGAGAGAACCGATAGAGGATCCCCAAGGAAGCAATAATTGTCTCACCAAGTTTCATTCACATTTTTTATTTTCCCACCTTATCCAAATTTATATTACACATTATACTATAATAAAATATATTTTAATATTATATAAAAATTTTATTATATTTATGGTAAAACAATTATATTCTTTTCAAATTTCAATTAGAAAATTAAAACATCGATGTTGTGTATGTGTGCACTACCGCCTCTATGAATTACATTATATAGACTCTGACACCTGTAGCCTAGCTGCAGTGCCATATATTATCCCATTAACATGGATACAAGATTTAAATCCTAAATTACTGACTTTTATTGGTTTTGGATAACTAGATTACATAAATTAGACCAGTTTTACATTTTAAAATAAAATAATGAAAAATAATGTAAAATCTCATCACCCTTTAAGATCACTCCACAAATTCATCTTCATATCCTAGGGAAAGGAAAAAATGAGGGTTATCTGAAATTCCCAGTAAGGGTTAAATAAAATAGAAGCAATCATGAGTAAATAATTAATAATAAATATAGAAACATAATTAAATGAACACACATTCAATTTAAACAACTGGATAAGGTATAATCAATATAGAAAATTAAATACCTGAACACATATTACATTTAAATAATTTGGTGATTGATTACCAATATTCAATTTAGATAACAAATCACACATGAAATTTAATAAATAATTTAGAATTAAATTAATTCATAGATTTGCTTTATGGTTAAAATAACTTGGATAATAATAAATGAATAATGAATGAAGGAAATTCATAATTATCGGGCATCATGTTTCTCATTCATATAATACCTTTACCCTCAATATCTATCCACAATATAGTTTGAAACATACTGGGTAAAAACACATCTAATTTTTCCATGTGATTCATCTCATGAGAATGTCAATGCATCGAGGGGCATGAATTAACCATCCCCCAACCCATATCTATACTGAGTAAAGGAATTTTTTTTAATATTTCAATTATTATTCAAATATACTTCAAAGTAAAAACCAAATGTAAAAATGGAATAATGTTTGATAAATAGTAATACCAATAAAAAATAATATGGATATTTAATATAATTTTAATTATCAATGAAAACCGGTAATAATAAATTTATTATTTTTGGCGAATGTTGAAAATCACAAATGATTTTGCAATTAACTTTATCAGTTGGAAATTTTAAAATCAAATTCCCTTGGATGAAATAATTCAAATTTTAACTTCAAATAACATGAATAATGAATTATTAATGATATTTCAAGTCAAAAGGTCAGTATATACACCACATAAATTTGAATTGGTGTATAGTAACAAATAAGTCTCAAAGGAATGTAAATTAAGACCAAATCCCTTACCTATGACTCGCTTTTGGTTTAACTCTCATTAAAAATATATATAAAGGTTTTTAGAAAATTATTAACATGTACTTGAACCAATTTAATAATTATAATACCATATATAATACCTTTATAACATCTTATCACCAATTTTTTAATAATAATTTATTAACATTATTGTTTCGGGTGTTAATTGCTAGGGTTTTAGAGTATGTTTTAATTTTTTATTGTTTTCCCTCATAATTAGATCATAATTTCATCATGTAAAACATTATTTAAATGTAATATATATTTAGTATATATGTATTTATTTTTATCCAATGAATTTGGTGATTAGAAATTAAATACACTATTCATAGAAGCGGTATGCCATATGTACCCATGAACGCTATATTTATTTTCATGTCATATAGAAAAAAAAGTAAAATAAATAAATATATATATATATATTAAAATTAAAAAATCTTTATTTTGTTATATATATAACATATATTTATTAAAACTATCCTTAATAAATTCCATCTAAAGTTTAAATGAATCACACCACTTCGCAAGGAGATAGTCTTCCGTACACATGAATGACATTATCATATTGACATGATATTAAAAGCATAATGTTATGTGTTATAAAATAATTAAATAAGAATAAAGATGTATTAAAGAACATACATATCATATATATAAATAGTATTCCCATAATTATCACCAACCTTAAAAGATAGAAATATAGAAATGAATCACATTTGTTCTCTAGGTGGTAGACTACCGTATACACAAATGATGATTTTATAACCCATTTGATTGAGCTTTGTGAATTTGTAGTTATTACCCATAACATAACAAAATATTAATATATTCAAGATAATTAGGTAAGTATATATAAACAAATTAATAAAAAGGGGTGTATTTGTAGAAATAAGTAATATAAAAATGCCTTTAGAAAAACATTACATCTTCTTCGGGTATCCCCATTAGGTTTTCACTAATTACATCATAATATATATTTATGCACAAGAGAAGGATAATCGGAAGAGGTTAGGGAAGTTTATGAGTGATTTTGGTAGGTATTGGATAAGAATAAGTGGTTTGACATGTGTGAATAAGAGGGAGAGGGTGGCCTTTTATTAGTGAGGGAGAGGAAACACATGGCATTTTTTAAAAGAAGTTAGTTGTACCGACGTTTTTCCCAAAAAAAAAGTTTCCATAACATAAAAAATTAGATCCTATAGGATTAATGTTATAAATATTTCCATAATGATTATTATATCTATTTTGGGTCATTCTTCCGCCTTATATTCTAACTTTATCCACTATGTAAGCCTGTTTTTTCCTTAATCGATGTAACTAATATTATCCTCTGTCCATAATTATTTTGGTAAAAATTAATGTTGAATTTATTAGTAAATATAAATGATTCTTATTAAAAATTATTAAATCATTTTTTCAAATTCATATCACATAAGTGGTAGAAAT
This sequence comes from Viscum album, assembly GCA_963277665.1. NCBI lineage: Eukaryota > Viridiplantae > Streptophyta > Magnoliopsida > Santalales > Viscaceae > Viscum > Viscum album. The sequence continues at coordinate 1,004,277,311 of OY728135.1, forward strand.
TAATTTAAAATTAATCCCACATACAACATGAGACAGTATGTATTTAAAGTGGAAATGTGGAAATATTAACTATGTTTTTATATTTGAATTCAACATAAAAATGATTAAAATGAACTAAATTGGATTAATATATTTAAAATTGACTTAATTTTACTTTAAAACCAATTTAAAATACAACTTAAAATTAATAATTGTTTTGAAAAAATGTGAGTTTTAAATTAAAATTCATTTTTTTCACTATTTATAAAAAATGAAACTTATTAAACAAATACCAAAAATTCACCCTATGGTGATTTTAAAATTATATTTATAAAAATGATTTATATTTTTTCAAAATAAAATATATAAAATTTTCAAAATTGAGTTTAAAAATAGGTGTGCCATTAAAAGGTGGAAAACTAGCTTTAAAGAAATATAGGTCTTTATGCATAAAATTGGGTTTGTTCTTATCTTATCTCTATAAAATATATTGGTTGAATGGAAAAATATTTTACCAAATATAAAATATATAAATTTTATTTATATCATCAACTAATATTAATTAATATAATTTATTAATATAAAATACCTTTGGTGCATTAAAATATTTTCTGTTATAAAATATTTCCATTATATTAAATTATTTTTAATATAAATTTCTAATTAATTGTTATAAAATAAATAATTATTAAGTTATTTAATCCAAATTTTAACCACATATTTAACAAAGAGGATATAATTTCCATTAAAATAATAATATTAATATTATTAATTAAAATATGATCTTGCATGTAACATAATCCATCAATGAAAATCATTATTATATGTAATACAACATAACTCACTGTTATATGAATTGAAAGATACAAAATATATTTATGTTATTTGAAATTGTTCATATATCTTAATTTATCACAATTTTATATTCCATTATATTCATGGTGTTATGTGTCACATGCGTTATTAAATATGATGATCATATTTTAAATATTCTGGGTGTTAAATTCTCCCCACCTTAAATAAATTATATCCTCACAATTTGAACATGATCCTCATAAGAAAGGGTTTAGAAATGGGAAATATCATTTTTGAAAAACCCACATTGTAAAAGATTTAATGAAATATACAAATAAAAATTGAGATAGGTATGTACAAAATTTATCATAGAATAATCATAAAACATGGTTTCTAGGTAGGAGAACATGGATGGGAAATGAAAACATTAACATGGATGAGAAAAATAACACTTAAATACTAAGGGATAAATATTGGTTTCATGTTTAAGAGAATTTCAATGACAAAAAATCCACAAACTAAAGGTGCAAAAATGTATTTTGTTATCATTATAAATGAGGATAATAGGAAAACATTTTTTGTTTCAAGACCCTTTTCTGCGAGTTAAGGAATTATTTCACTTTTTTAGAATATAAATAAATATAAATACTTGACATGTTTATATTTTTAAAACACAACATTATCCTTTGCTTATTCTTTAATCTATTTCTACCCCATCTATTAACATAAGTTTCATCATATAGTAACATAATACCATAATCTCTAAAACACCATACAAAGGTCAACATAAACAATTTCATAAATAATTAAATTTTCAAAAATATAATTATCCAACTCATTATGAAGGATGTAACTGAATTTCCAATTAAATTATAAAAACAAAATAAAGTGTCTCTTAATCATCACATACCAAACAAGTTAATACATTCAGAATGTATTCTCTTGAAATTATTTAATAAACTGAATTTCCATAAAACCTTCTTGAAAAAATTATTTCTTACTTTTTACCTATGTAATAAATATGTTATTGGATATATTATTTAAATCCAAAAATGATATTAACTCCCTCAATGATAGCACACATAAATTTTTTAAACAAGTTGTTAATCATTATAAGGTTGTTAGTACTATAAAAATTAATTTGTCAACATCAATCATCTCATTATCAATTCATCATTATCCCATCATCAAGAAAAAATTAAGGGTTCCCAATCATTTGTTTTCCAAGCATTTAAACTTTTCACTGAATTTCTTTTTGTTCATCGATTTAGAACAAAATGTTCTCTAAAAGTCCTAATGATATAATACTACATTACAATACTAATATATTTATTTTGATTATAATATCATCAATAATACAATTTTCAAAAAAATCTTGTATAAAAATACATAACAATATTAAACATTCTTCTTCAGTTGTATTAATAATATATTCTTGACGTTCATCACTTTTCTTCTTTAGAGGTATATTCTTTTTATTCTTGGGAAATTAATTTTCATAGTGCCTCATCTCCTTGTAGTTTTAACATAAAATACATGTGGTTTCCTTCTCCTTCTTGCATTATTTAACATGATGACCCTTTTGAAAATCTTATAAAAACCTTTCAATCAATTAAATCATTTCACATGGTGATCTTTCCAAAATTTCTCACTATGGGAATCACTTCATTCCATTATTCTTAATTGAAACATTCCCTTTTCCTCGTTTCCCTTAAATATGTCTGATCTTCATAATTCCTTATCTTTTTATGGTTCCTAAAACTATTTCATCATATGATGGAATATTATAAGAAACCAATGCCCGTTTGAGACTTATATTAAGACCATAAAATATATAGTTGATCATTAAATCTATATTTTTTATATAATCCCTAGAATACTTAGCTAACCTTGTAAGGGTAACATTATAAACCATGACACCTAATTTTATGATTTTTCCAAAAGCTAATTAACTATATATTCATCTATATTTGATTATCACGATGTAAATATTTATCAAATAATGATTATTAAAATAATTCCATTTTGAAAGTTATTTTTCTTCTTCCATCCTAGTTTTTTAGATTAATGACCACTATTTATCAATATATACATTAAAAAATACACTGAATTTGTAACTTTTTTCCTTTCCCCACATAAAAATTATCTAAATATATTATCCAAAGACTTATTTCATTGCTCATCAATCATTAGATCTGTAGTCTTATAATATAATGGGGGCCTCTATCGCATAAAGTGATGTAACATGGAAGAATCTGAAAGTGGAATAGGTTACTCAATCAGAGAAAGGTTGTATGTTATAATCTGATTAAGATTCCCAAATATATCCATAATTTGTTCTATTCCAATACCATCTATATTGGTTACCTCAATAGGGAAATGTCCATATTGTCCAGGAGTATTAGTATAATTCTTCCTTATAGGTACCATTTCTAAATAATGGAATACACTATATTATATCATAAAATTATGTTCTCTAAATAATAATGTCCAATTAAAAAAATGTTATAGAACTTAAAATGAATTAATACATTATGCATTTTCATTCAGAAAATCATAAACTTTTGATTCTTTTGGAATATTTCTACTTTCACATCCTTCAAATTGGTTCTTAAAGAAAATATTAATTTTCTAAAGGAAATTTACCCTAGGAGAGTCAAAAAGTGGTGCATTAAGGCCTATTGTCATGTACCATGCTATGCTTAAGTCAAGATCTATGTTTATGTTTTTTATGTTATCACCCCTAATTATATTTGTTCCAAAACTATGTCCACTTATTGTATCTATATTGGTATTTCTGGCTATGTTGACCCACATAATATCTACTAGACCAAAATTTTGGTATATTATTCTATACTTATCCCTAAAATATATCTTAGGGTTTTGTTCCCACATATATAATTTATTAAATATAGTTTAAAAGGATTGTATAAAAATTTCTATGGTGTAAAGTGAAATTATCCCAACCCCAATTGCTGAGAGCTAGTGCCTTACATTATTACATTTTTGTAGCTACCAGATTCAAATCCCAAAGGACATAACATTTTAGCAATTTTGGAAAACTATATTACCAATATTTTATTAATATTTTATAGGGAAAAGAAAATAAATCATAAAAAAATTTAAAATCTCAAAATCCATGAAACTATTTCTATGAATTCATCTTCATATCCTAGATAATGGAAACGACATAAGGGTAATCTCAAATTCTTATTAAAGGTTAAATAAAATAGAAGCTATCATGATTAAATAATGAATAATAAATATGGAAAGGTAAATAAGGGAAAAACATTATATTTAAATGACTAAATATGTCATAATCTACATAGAAAGATAAATAAATAAATAAAAACTAATATTTAAATATCAAGATATGGAATCATCCATATAGAAAGGTAAATAACAAAAAAACATGTTATTTAATCAATAACTGTGAATGAAATATATCAACATTTTTTGTCATAGTGAAAGTATCATTGATAATTATATCTAAATACTAAGATTAGGAAATTATTAATTGTAATATTTCATGTTTGTCATGAATATGAAACCTTTATCATTAATATTTATCCTCCAGACAGTTTAAAACATACTAGGTACAAACCATATCTGATTTTGTTGACTGATTTATCTCATGAGAAAATTTCTGCATCGAGGAGCTTGAATTAACAATTACACAACCCATATCAATACTTTTTAAATAATTCCTCATATATATCATATTCTATTAAAATTCATTATCAATTTCTCTTATCCAATATCTGTATTGAATAAAGGATATAGTTTTATCAATATTTCCCCTCTTAGTCAAATAACTTTAAAAGTAAACACCATATGTAAAAATTGTGTATAATTTAAGAAATAATAATATACATCACAAAAAATATAGTTATTTAAAATTAATATAATGAACAATGAAAAATTAATATAACAATGTGATTGTTTCAAGATAAATTTAATAATTGGAAAAGACTTCACACCAACATTTATAATTTTTAAATTTTCAAACCAAATCCCCTATGTTAAAATAATTAAAAATGGAACTTTAAATACCAAGAAGAATGATGTATTAATTATATTACATTTAATGTGGGATGTATATACATGACGTAAATGTGAATTGGTGCATAATAACAAATAAGTTTCAATAGAATGTAAATTGAGAAGGAATTCCTTACCTCACACTTATTTTTAGTTTAACTCTCTTTAACCTCTTATATAATAGTTTTGGGAATATAATTAAATTATAATATAACAATATTTAGTTTTATAATACCATATATTATCATTTTATTACATCTTATCAACCATTTGTTAATAATGTTTTATTATTTTCATTGTTTTAGTTGTCAATTGCCTTGTTTTTCGAATTTTTTTTGACTTTTTATTTTTTTTTCCTATTAGATAGATCATGATTTAATCATATCCATAATTCAAGTCATGATTTAAATATCATATATATTAAGTATATAAGTATTTATAGTTATTAATAAAATTTGGTGATAAGAAATGAAATACATCGTTAATGGAGATAGAAGGTCATAGGTACGCATGAACTTTGTTTTAATTTTCTTATAATATTGAAAGAAAGAAAAGTAAATGAAATATATATATATATCTATAAATATCCATTTAAGTATAATTAAAATTTTATATATATAATATATGTTTATTTAAACCAACCTTAATTCATTCCATGTAAATTGTGAACGAATCATATCACTTCGCAAGGCAATAGCCTTTCTTACTTACTAATGATGTCATTGTATTCTAAGAAAAAGGAAAGCATGAAAATATGTGGTATAAAATAATTAAAGAAGAATAAAGATATAATATATATAATATATATCATTTATAAACCTTATTTACATCAATATTACTATCCTTGAAATGTGGCAATGGAAAAAAAACAACACTTATTCATGAGGCGATAGTTCATTGTACACACGAACGATGATTTCATACTTCATTTTATGGATGTGTGTAATGTTTTAGATCATAACCATAAAATATAAACATATAATTATATTTAATATAACAATGTTATTATATAATAATGTTGTAATAATAATTGAAATAATTGGAGAAGGAAAAAAATAAAAACGCTTTTAGAAAAACACCATCTCTTCTTCGGGTATCCTCTTTATATATTTTCTAATGCCTTCTTATGTTTTATTTATGCACAATATAAGGAATGTAATATTATGGGAGGGTAGTTAGGGAGTGATTTGGGTAGGTTTTGTCTAAACCAATGTGTTTTGATAGGTGTGAAGATGGTGGAGAGTGGGTGGCATTTTATAAGTAAGGTAGAGGAAACAACTGGAATTTTTGAAAATAATTTAGGTTTACCAACATTTTTACCAAACAAGTGGATTCCATAAAACAAAAAATAAGATAATATAAGTTTTATGGTTTAAATAGGTCCATAAAATTGTTTTTTTATAAGTTTTGGTTCATTGTTTCACCTTATATGCTATTTTTAACATTAAGTACACACATTTTTTACATGACCATATAAACATTTCTTATTCAAATCCACTATGAGAATGAATTGAGGAACCATTAAAAGAAAAATAAGGTTCAAAACATACTTAAGAGACTTGTATATTTATCAAAAAATTTACTATGATTTCTATAATTAAACACCCTATATAATTATTAGTTTGGTGAAGTTACTTATATATCCGTGTCATCGTAGATAAGATCTTCAAAATGGGTAGACATTTTGTCCCGTGTCTGTATAAATTGATCCTAATTTATTTTATGTTCATTGAATTATTGAGCTATAATTCAGTCTTTATTGTGAATCCATGCCCTTTCCTCCTCCTTGTTATCAACTCGATGCCTTTTATAATAAATTTTATTAACCGCCAATCGTGAATCTTCGATCATGATGACTCTTTCTATAATTTTATCCTAATAATAAAGAATAAGCATCATATAAATCCCACTCTAAACATCCATTTATATTTGAATTCTACTTTGTTATCTTTTAATCATGGATCTCTGATCCAACACAGAGGCACCATCTGTAATCACTCCATTAGCCTCTTGCTCACCCACTTGGTCCCGCACCTTGGTTTCATCAAGTTCTTTATTGTCTACAGTTAGAGTCTTCTTGCCCCTAATACCAAAGGCCTTCTTGAACCCCTTAACCATTTATGATTACAAGATTTTATCTTCTATCACATTTCTTATTTCCTTACGTAAGGATCTAGTAAATATTATATATAGAGTGTTTGAGTAATCTTTATGAGTTCTTTATCCCCCCCTTGTGGACTAGGAAGTTCTAGAAAAAAATGCTCCATTAATTCCCCATCCTTGAGATAGAACAAACCATAATAAACCCTTGATATTTAATCTCATAATCAGTAATTTTTTGGGATTCCACTTTATTATCACTGGAATCTTTGTCTTCCGAATACCTTAACCTATCTTTTTTATGCTTCCATACTAGACTGTATGTTTTCCATCATTCCAGATATGAATTCTCCATGCCACCAACACTTTAGGTGGAGGAAATATTTTAGATCTTAATTTCCTTTGATGATTCTATATGATCCATCACCCATTTATTTGGAGGATAAACAATATTTAGATCAGTGGTATCATTGGCATCTATAAGTACCCTTGCATCAACAAGGGTACTAAAACCACTGGTAGTAGCAGATTGATCAGTCACCTTTCCATTACCCTGACCACTATCCTTGAATTTATCAGCAAAAGAGCTGACCATGATAGAACTAGACTTTCCCAATAATGGTTCCTTTATATTGGGAACTCCAAAATATCGCTTCAACAATATATAAATATCCTAAATTCATTGGGTAAGAATAACCATCTTAAGCTTTACCATACTAGGATCCATCATTAGAGTGTGGATAGGGTCGAAAGCATGAGAAGAAGGATCGGAAGGAGTTTACTCAATATACTGGTTGAGTGAATCCACCCCATTAGAGTTCCCCTATCAACAAGATAGAGAAAATTGAACAAAAATCCTACATGTAGAATAAAACACTATCAAGGACTCAAAGAACACCTTCTTCTTGCAACATAATTATTCTCCCACAAAAATCTTTTCCCAATAAATAACTGTTCTAGAGAAATCAACATCAACACATATGAAATATTTTCTTTAATTCAAATAACATAGGTTGAAAAAATTTAGTATAAATTAATCTTACAGAAGGGATGAGAAAGAGGGTTTTTATTGTTTTTCATTAAAAGGTTATGGTCAAAGCCTCGTTTTATTATTAAAGAAAAGTCCAATTTTTGTCTTGGTAGAGGGAGAACCATTACATATCCAAAATTCTTAAGACCTAGTATCCAAAATAAAAGTCTTGAAAGCCCATTTTTTGGCCCAAAGGGTCCTTCAGTGAATAGTACTGCCATGGTACCTGGGCTTTTACTATACCACCTCTGCTACAATTCCTGCAATAATACCTTTATCATTACAGTGTCCTGAATACTATAGTCCCACATCTACTATTGTACTGCTACAATGTTTCAATAGTACCTAAAAATTCTTTGCATCCCTGATCTGATCATGGGTCTTTTGGATTCCAAGTATGAGCCTATACCACTTGGGTATAGGATCATTGTCATGCGGGTTTTCAAAGTGAAAATGATCTATGTTTTACAATTTTTTATATCTAAATTCAATAATGAAATGATTAAAAATACCTAAATTTGAATAATATATGTATAATTGATCTGATTTTTTTTTTAAACCAATTTAAATTATAATTTAACAATATATATTATTTTGAAAAAAATTCATCTTTAAATTAAAATTTAGTATTTTTACTATTCATCAAAAAAATGAAACATCTAAGAAAATACCAAAAAATTAACCTATGAAAATTTTTACATTACACTTTCAAAAATGAAATTTTCTCATATAAAATATTAAGTGTCAAAATTTATTTTAAAAACAAGTGTGTCGTAAAAATATTTAAATCTACCTCTTTGAAAATACAGGTCCTTATACATAGAATGGGGGTTGTACATATCTTATGACTATAAAATATATTGGATGAATGTTAAAAACATATTAAATATATAATATATAAATTTAATTTATATCATCTACTAATATTAGTTAATTTTTTTATTAATATAAAATGTCGTTAGTGTATAAAATAGTTTTTTATAAAAATAATTCCATTCTGTTAAATTAGTTTTTATATTCATTTACTATTTTTTTTAACTAATTAATTCAAACATATATTTCATAATTTATTTAATCATATTTTTTGTGACCAATTAAATGTCTAAAAGATAACTATAACCATAAAAGAATAATATTACTATTATTCGGTTAAATGTGGTCTCCATGTAAAGAAAGCAATCATGGAAATTCATTATTGCGTGAAACTCAAGATAACTCAATATTTCATAAATTTAAGGACATATAATATATTGAAGTTCTTTTAATGAATAAATATATCTTAATGTCTTTGGATGTTATGTTTTTTTTTCAACACTTGGTGTTGGGTGTAACAAATGCAATTGACTGAAAATTATTTTTTATTTTATTATCAAATCACTTTTAAGGGGAAGTAAGAAAGGCGAATACCATCAAAAAGCAAACAGCAACAAAAAAACTCCAAAAAAACTGGTCCTACCTCTACCTAGAAGCTCGATGTTAAAAGGCCTCCACCAAATCATGGGACTCGACAAACAGTCTCATGAAATGATGCACGGGCATGGTACCAATGGCCAAGACATACCCTCTCAGTCTTCCACTCCAAGTGACATGCAGAGGTGACGACCATGTTCTCTAAACCTCATCTAAGTCAAGACCATAAAAACTGCTAAAAAAAACCTGAAAACACCATGATACACACAAACTAAAGAAGCACTTCCACCTATCCAAACATCTCAAGAAGAAGAGGGAACACCAGCATTAGTCAAATAATGGTGAAGCATCATTGTTGAAAAATTTCTTAACTCTACCTATAACCGTATCTATAAACAACCTCCAGGATATAACAGATACCTGGATGTGCGGGTCTCCCCTTACTAGGACTTCATGTGAAAAGGTCAATTTGTCCCAGACCTGTATGTACTCCTCCAGCCTAATTATCCCCTTATTGAAGCCCCAAACCTGGATCGTGTCCTGTTTGTTGACCCAAAAATATTGTTCTTCATTAATCTTCACTTCAATGTACCAACCCATCATCTTGGCCGCATCCTCTTCTGACGCATTGAGGAATAACACATGCTCTGTCACCTCATGATCCAAACATTAAATCACCGCCAAGGGAAGTGAAGAATGGCCAGGAGGTTCCAATTGAACCCTGACCTCCCTGTTCAACTCATCATCCAATTTCTTTTTGTTTTCCAAATCTTCATGGGAGGTGGTAAGGATGAGTAATCCTTCCTACCCATCCTCCTCCAATTTCTCCTGTTCCTCCTTAGACTGGACTCCCCGGCAGATAAACTCTTGTTGTTTGTAATTTGTTCCTCCACCCCAAAGCCATCGAGATTCTTCCTGCTAGTCTCCTCTCCCTCAACCACAACCAGTGCTACATCTCCGGATCCTACCTCTGCCAGACATTCAAACCTATTACCCAAGATGATTGGGGTCCAAGTTGAAGATCCTGCACCCCCTTTTCTCCCCTTACTAACATCTACCCCGCCCTTCCCTTCTTTCTCAGTATCCAAACCAAGTAACTCCACTTGCTCGCTGCCAGACGAGCGGCCCAAGAACTGGCCCCCATCCAACTTGCCTTCCACCCGGACCTCCATATGCTGGTATTTACCTTCTCTATCCTGCGTTAATTCCTCATTCTCCTCCTCCTCCGGTGCTGAGAGCCGGTTCAAGGAGCATGGATCAGCACTGACCAAATCAGTGCTCATTAGTAGGGACTGCTCAGCATCATCTGCATTTGTTACATGGTCAAGATCGTGTCCCATGAATGGATGTCCACTACTACTGGCATTAACTTGAGTATGCAAGGAGGGATCCATTGCCTCCCTACCAAAATTAACCCTGAGATCATCCTTGAGCCTGCTAAAAACACTAGACACCGAGGGGTTGTCACCCTACATTGTAGCAAGTGAAGAGTTTTCACCAATACTGAACCCATTTCTTCTAGGTTCGTGGTCTCCTCCGTTGCTGACTTTCGAAACACCTCTGGCCTTCACAGCATCAGATTTCTGGTGGCCATCACGTCGGCAGCAATCCATGGCGTTTCCCAGTCTACAGAAAACCGAACAATAATCCATCCAATGATCAAAGATCATCGGCTGCTTGCATCAGATCTCCTCGGAATCATCAATCAAAATCGTCTCCACCGGCCCTCTCGAGGTATCAACCTCCACGCACATCCTTGGGTTAATCGAGTTGCTCACTGAGGCTGTACGGGAATCAACACATAGAAAGCGCCAAACCATCTTCCCCAACACACGCATGATTTCTGGGTTTTGAATGGAAGGGGGAAGTAGGGGGAAGCTAATCCAGACCAGAATGAGAGAGGAATCGTGGTTCATATGAAAGTCATAGGACCATATGCATAAATGAAACTCATACCTTCCGCACTTCTTGGGGGCGAATGATAGCGCACGAACCATGTCCTCTAATGAAGATCAATGGACCATCAAACTCTGTTTATCCAGCAAACCAACAACCGGCTGAAACTGAAGTCCCCAAGATTTGGCGACGAACCTGTCGAAATCGTCCACCGAAGGACGGAACTTCCTAAATCGAGCAATCAAGGTCAGATTAAGGAGACTCTCAGCTTTCGCGATCTCCATAACAGAAAGTGGGACCAATGGGTCTCCATTATGGATTCCATGAACCTTTGGCCCGACCTGAATCTCAGGGAAAGGGGGGTACGAATCAGGGTCAGAAAATTGGGTGAATCAATTCCGCCGCGAGGCCTCCTTCTCATCCACCCCCTCCCCCCCTCCAGCTTGCAGCGGAGGGGGGAGCACCACCGACCCCATTAGGGTTAGACGAACATCATCTCAAGCTCAGTCTTCACCGCCGCCTCTCCTTTTCTTCTTAACAAATTCAATTGAATATGATGTTCATATTTTAAAATTTCTAGAAGTTAAAGCATTATATAATTTTCATCACCTCCAAACATGGATGGAAATAAAAATTTATTTTATGAATAAATATGATATATAAATTATTATTAACACTATCTAGAGATACATTATCATTACAATATAACATGTTCCTACTCATTTAGATGTCATGAAATTCTTTTTTGTCAGTTTTATCAGCAATATTAATGATGTCATAATGTTTCTATCATGAATGACTAATTAATGTAATTTTTTTCAATAATTTATAATAATTATTTATTCAATATTTTATAATGATTATTTTATGGTCCTGTATAAAACTATATAATAAAATAAATTCTTTTAATGGAATTGACATTTCTAAAAAAATAATATTTTTGTTCTTTCCATGAAAATAATCACCATAAGTTCCATAAAATGTACATGGGAATCCAAAAATATATAAATAACATAATATAAACCGTGATTATAGTTTTTCAGATAATTAAACCATGATCAAGGTTCAAGGAAGACATCCATTAAATGGAAACATGTGTGGAAAACTGAATAGTTAACAGAAAATGTTGATTTTAACAAAGAATAGTAACTAAATGGGTATATAAAATTATAAGTGAATGGTATTTAGTGATATATATTTATTTATTTAATAATATTACTTCATAATATATATAAATTTATCATACTTTATTTTAGAGTGTGTCTGATCAAGTGGAATTTTGATATAAGGTTTTTTCATATCTCAATTTCCAATCACTGAGATATATTTTATATTCCTAAAATTCATTATTTTGTGTAATTTTTATACTTAACAAGAATTAATTTTTTTAATGTTTTCCTAGAAATTATCTATATTTAAAAATCCAAATAATTTTTTCTCTTTTTTTACATTTGGATTCAAAGGTTACTAAATATATAAGAAGTTGTATTTAAACCCATTGCTTTAAATGTTTTAAATTAACTTAAAAAACTATTTACCTTCTATATCCATATTATTTTTGATGTATATATAATGTTAAAATATATATTTAAATTATTTTTTAGAATTATTTTATACTATTTTTTTATTTACATTATTTTACAAATATTTTTTTCAATTGTTTCTATATGGATAAATTTTAACTTTCCTTACAAAAATTTGAAATGAATGTTTTTTAATGTCTACTACCTAATCCAATTTTCTTGGTATTTTTAAAATTCTTCATTATTAATATTACATACCAATTTTTCATATGGTTTTAATGAAAATAATATTCCCATATTTCTATGATCTTTCTATACATAAACCTTTTTGATAGGAAAGTAAATTTATTCTTATTTTCAAAATAACATTTCAATTCATTTAATAAATGCATTTATAATCTATATCAACAAATATTAATGACTATTGATATTTCATAAGTATAAAATCTAATGATACCATACACCTTATTTATCTTGATTATTTATAATGATTTTTTGATGAAATTTTCATCAAACCTATATCTTTACACAGATTAATCATGCTATGTAGCAATGATGAATCATCCTTTGTTTATATGGAATAAATACTTATGGTTTTCCATTATATAATGGTGGGATATATTATAGTCCTAAAATTATTTGGTTAAATATTTATATCTCATGTGAAATCTTATGTGGGGCTAGGGGATGAACACAATCTAGGAAATGACTCTATCCACCAATATTGTACACCAATGGGGAGTGAATCTAATCCACTATGGGATTCTATAACCTGTGTTATGGTTATCTAAACTAAGAGACTTAATAAAGGAGAAAATTTACATTTCTAATATATATACCAAACTATTATTCCATATTTGTATTCCCTTATTCAGTCTCTCATCGCTCATAAGGAGATATTATTCAACACTTTCAGGACTCATGTCTTATGTAATGGAAATTATTTATTCCATGACTTGTGATTTATAATGTATAGTTTCTTATATTTTTTTATTTTTTATGATCATATACATTAATTATGTTCTCATACTCTTATTCTCTTCTCATGTTCACTTATGATTATTGATTATTAATATATATAATTACTCACACTGAAAATATGACCCCACCCCTTTATGTTTTTATATTTCCCAACGTTATGAAGAAATGGGTTATGTTTGATATTTATAATATAGTACTATGAGTGATGAGTAATTGTAGGAAATGTTTATTATTGGCTATAGAATAAATTTACTATGAATCTAATATTTATAGAAACTAAATTTTTTTGTACTATGGTTTAAATAGTTAATAAATGTATTGAATATTATTTTTAAATAAGATAACATGGATGTATGTTATTATCTATTCACCTAAATTGGTTTTAAGGAAAGGTGTTGTTATTTTTGGGTATTATTTAAGGATAAAAACCTTACGTAGATAATGTTCTATTATAATACTAGTTTCCATTCTAGAAATCATATCGCACCATATACGGATTTGGGTGGGAAGAGGTTTAGAACTCAAATATATTGTGATGAATTTAGAAAGTGAAATCTATCATGACTATATCTTTTTCATGTATTTTCATAGGATATTCAAACTATTCAATGGAACATTAAAACTAAATAAAGACAAAAATAACTATTCCAATAATATTTTGTGTAATTTTTTGTTTAACGTTTATATACAGTTATTCCTTTAAATATTTATTTGGAAAAATTTTGTGAGATGTGGAGTGGTTGTATTGAATTCCTCAAGAATGAGGGAGTTGTGGAATATCATCTTTCACCCAGACTAAACCATTCCCAATTTCATGATGTATTATAGGTATCACTTTTGTGTAAGTATGTACCTATCCATTCATGTGAACAATACTTATAGTTCATGCATATGGATTATGATCATTGTCGCTTGAGAACTAGGATTATAGAGGTAATGTCGAAATAAAGAATCCCACTCACCAATTTATGGGTTTTTAAAGATAACCTAAGTTTATAGAAGTAACTTTGTAACCAAGGATAGTAATAAGATAAAGATATCTAAATGTTTTCATCAAAGTAATGGAATATTGAGGGAGTATCTCTTTTAAGGGGGTATAATGTGACACCCCATAATTTTAGTTAGTATATCCCTTGGCAATAAAATCAATGTGTCTAATAAATTAAGATCCTTGAAAAACATGACAAAAATGAATAAAACATTATGATAATAAAAAAATGAAATAAATTATGTGGAAATTAATTGAAACATAATTAGAAAAATGAATTCTCCCTTAATTTAATTCTTTATGGGTAAACAAAAATATTTTGTTTAAAAACATAATTTTTCTATTATATTCAATATATTTTTTTTATAATCTAAATTTATTAAAATTTATAATATTAACTAAAATAATTTAACTTCAATTTTTATTTTATCATGGAAGAAATAAATGAAGGTGTATTTTTTAATTTTTTTTAATTTTTTATTCTTATGGGAATAGTTAAATGAAAAGTTTTACAAGTTCTGTATATTTTATGATATCATTATGATATAATCATGATTTAAAAATATATAAAATATTTTAATCAAACAATATATATTTTTAATGGGTAAAAAAATAATTTAAAAATATATATTTAATTTGAAAATCATAGAAGGCCAATTTGGAACCTAAGTTATATTTTATTCTAATAAAAAAATTGATACTTTTCCATTGGTTAAGTATTAAAAATGGGATACACTATTTGGGAATGATTTTAAGGTCATAAAAAGCTTTTTATTTTCCCCCAATCCAATTAATTACACTAAAATTAATATTGTACCAAATTTTTTTGTAAATTCAATTTATGCTTCAAAAGGGTATTTTTCAAAATATAGTGTTGTTACATTATGTGTACTTATATTATAATTAATTTCTAACACCTATATAAATTGAATATTTAAAAGTAATATTAATATTTAGAACCATAATATTGGAATTTTATGATAAGATTCATTTCATTTTTTACATAAACTATTGTTAACGTAGAAAAATATAATCATCATGATAATTGTTAAGTGGGTTAAAAAGATATCGAACTATGGGATAAGAAATAAATTTTCACAAAAAAAATTATATTTATTTGAGTTTTTGAGTTCATTTTACCTACCTCACCTTATCATCAAATTTGGGAAAAATTAGATCCACTTGACTTGGTAATTTCATTCATTATATTTAATGTTTATAAATATTAATTAGGATTTTAGTCATCTCACTTTTAAAATGATAACTTAACCACTCACATACACACATTAAGCCTCATATATTAACCAATATCTAAAAAAATAACATTATATAACCATTATTCATGGCCTAGATATATTTTCACACTAAATTTCCAACCAAATAAGGATTAAGGAGAGATATAAGGGAGGATACATAATGAAGAGGCAACTGACTTTGATGAGTTAATTCAGGTTTATTTCATTTTAAACTCCTGAAAATCTATTTTACCATTATAATATAATTAAATAATCAGTATTAGTATACATAAATTTTATTATTTTAATGGATAAGATATTATCAACCACACTTCTATCCATTGTAAAATTAAAACATTACTCTTGTCTACATGTAGACTACCGCTTCATTAAACGAATAAACAGAACACACAGATATTTATGAATATTTATTTGATGAATAAATAATATATTTATAATATTTTATGATTTTTTAAAATATATATCATTATTATACAATATAATGTTTGTACTCGTTCAACCATTATAACACACTCTTATTTTGGTCTATTTTACCTCACTTTTGAATGGTGTTTTGATGTTTATGTCATGAATCACTAAGTAATCATAAATAATGTGATAATTTATATTATTTATATATTTATTATATATTAATTACTCTTTAATGGTTATATAAAAATCTCTAATAAAATAAATTCTTTTTATAAAATTAAACTTTCTAAAAAATTATATTTTTATGATTTCCATTAATATAATCACTATAAGTTCCATTAAATAAACATGTTACACTAGAAATATGTAAAAAATACAATACATCAACAAGAAAAATATAAGATAATATAACTATTAAAAGATATACAAACTTAAATTTCCAAATTAGAACATGTGTGGAATGATTAATAATTAACACAAAAATAATTATATTAACAATGAATATTTACTAAATGTGTAATAAGAAATTGTATAAAATAATATAGTTATAAAAATAGATCTTATGTAGATTTATAACTATTATAAATTTATTATAATGGAGTTAAAATAATTTTTTGACAATAGAACTGTTGATTTAAGGTTTTTTCTTATCTTAATTTCCCTTTACTAAGATATGGTCTATATTCACCCCCTTATTTCTTGGTTTCGGTGAACATACTACGAATGAATGTCATTTTTGAAACTTTTCATGAATATTATGTATATTTAAAACACCATCTAGGGTTCATCATTTCTTTATATTATTTCAAGACCATTATTCTCTATATGTAAATGATCATTTAAATTTATTTTCAACAATTTTTTATGTTATTTTCTATGGGTTTTTATGGAATCTTTAAAATGTTTTCTATAGGGACCACTTTTTTACTTATTAAAATTGTTAAAATAATGGATTTTTGTTGATTAATTATTTAACACCATTTTTTTCTTAATGGATATTCTTCATTATTAAGATTCAACTCCAGGTTCTCATGGGTTTTCTAATATAATATGATCCCCATTATTCTTTGAATTTTATATAAAGGTTAACAAAATGAATGGATATTTCATATTGTTTTTTCAAACCATTTTTATAATTATTTAATAAAAGTATTTTCCATCCTTATCAAAATATTTTAATGATTTCTATTCATAATTGTGGGTATGTTCCAATGATATTGTCAATGTTATTTCTCGGGGGAGATTGTGATGATGTTTTAAGTAAACATTCATTAAATTCATCTCTTCCCATGGGTTAATTATGGTATGCATGAATGATTGATACTCTTATTTTCCTATGGAATAGATATGAATTGTTTATTATTTTTTTATGAGTGAATCCATTATATACCTCTAATGCATTGGGTAAATATTTATATCTCATGATATAACATTTGTGAGACTTGGTAGTGAACCCAATCCACAAATGGACTCAAACCACAAATTTTTAAAAGGAATGGGGAGTGAAAATAATCTATTATGAGTCTCTATATACTAAGGGATGATGATCTTGATAATAAGACTTTTAAAATTAAATAATTTTATATGAATATATATATATATGACACTATTTTATTCCATATTCTTTAACTATGTTATACACGCATAGCTCATGATTCAATGATTATTCAACACTCTGATGACTCATTTCTTATGTTATGCCGAAACCTTATTCCATGACTAATGATTTATAAACTATGACTAGTGGGTTATGATTTTCATACGTTATGATCATATAAATAGATTATATTATCATACCCTCAATCTTATCTTATTCTCATTTATTATCTTTCATTGTTGAAGACTTTTCTTACCCTTACTAATCATTTTAGCTCAATTTTAATATGCTTTTATTTCCCTATTATATGAAGAAATGTGTTATGTTAAATATGTATAAAAGGTTAACATGCTAGTAATTTTGGGAAATGATTGAGATTGGTTTTTAAATTATGTGATTATATTTAAAGTTTTTGAATCCATTAAAACAATATGTTTTGGGAGTGAATTATTCTTATACGTATTCTATATTCATTTAAAATTATTTGAAAAGAAAGTATTTTATACTCATATCAGGTCATAATCTACTAAACAAAAGAAAAATATTTTCTACACCTTGCAGAAGATATTAAAGATTAATAATTTGAATTCAATTAATCTCATTAATTATGAAATTTTTGGGACTATAAGGAAGAAATAAAAAAGTTTAATTTTTATTTCAATTTATTTATTGATGAATTTAGTCATATCACTTATATTGTATTTCTGAAGAAAACTTTAGAGGGTTTGAAATTTTTTTAATTTTTCTAAAAGAGAGTGATTTTTTTAATAAATAATTGAATCATATAGACTATTAATTTTTTTTATAAATTGAATAATAAAATCATGGTTTATATAACTCAGATCATTTTTATAGAGCATGATACGTCTTGATATATATAATGGAATGATATTGGTGTATTGATTTTCATTCAAAGACATTATTTGTCAAAAAACATTATATTTCAATGTACAACCTGTATAATAATTATTCCCACTGTTTAAAGTCTTTTAGGGTATTTAGTATCCCTTGTATAATCAATGTGAAAAGGTAAAATCTAGGGGAGTTTGAGAAAAAACGAATTGATGAAATATTCCTTCATTTTCTTCCAAATGCAAGAGGATAACAATTTTATTTTAAGGAGATAGGGAATATTTTTGATATATCTGATGTAATGATTATAGATAAATAAAATAAATATATTACCCATAATTAAGTGATTTTTATATGTGATGATGATGAATTAATTTTTTTTGAATTGTGGGTATATGTTTTTGAAAATATTCATATTCTAGAAGTTGTCTAGATTGAAGATAATTATATAGATATTTCAAGTGACATATATAAAAATAATTAAATTAATTCAATGATGATCATGTAGGTTTATTTCTAAAATATCATTGTATGAGAAGGATACTATGTTCATACCAGAAGAAAATTGAGAACAACAACACATAACTCACTGTTTTCTAATGTTAGACGAATAGAAATGAGGAATTGGAGAATCCATAGTGGGTTAATTTAATAAATTAAGGATTAAATTGAATAGTGAATAATAAAACAAGGGATTTGATAAAAAATTCTAAAAACAAAAATGATATGAGAACAATTTGTGTGTTTCAAGAAAATATAAAAGAAAAAAAGGGAAATTGTAAGAAACAATACAAAACATGTGTACAAAGGGTACTCAGCAGATAAATAAAAAAATTTTATGAGATGCTCATAAAGATTAATACACTGAATATCATAATAATAATTTTTTATATTATAAAAAAAATGAAATACAAGATTCTCCAAATAGATTCCGAGTTTGATTTCCTCAAATGAGAGTTAAAGGAAGAAGTTTATATTTAGAATCCTATTTGTTTCTTTCATGTTAAAGTTTGAGGTTTTCTTTTAGGGATAAATAAGGCACTTTAAGAGTTTAAAAATCCTAATATCATGATATTTAATAGATATACCTTATTAAATCATTTAATTTTCCAGAAAAGAATAGTGGATAATAATATCTATATTAAAAATTATAACAACACATCACTTATTATTATTTTTTATATAGACGATATCATTTTTAGGGAAATAATGATTGTGAATATATATATTTTGATTTGTAAATGAAAAAGATGTTTTTAATTACTGTCCATGGAGAAATGAAATATTTTGTTGGTGTAAAAATTTATCAAAAGGAATATTACATTTTTTTATCCAGACAAGTATTATCAAAAATATTTATGTATGTTTAGAATGAGAATTCAAAATTAGTTCTTCCACCTTTCTCGGTGAAAACCAAATGGTCTATGCATGAAACCTAAGAATAAATTATAGTAAGTGGACATTTAATAATAATTAAACTATAATAAAATTAACATTTTAATATTTGATGGAAAAAAATTATAATTTTATAGGATGAATATCTATTTTGAACATTGTATATTAAAATTAGAGTAGAATTAATTTCAAAAAATGTAACGTTAAAAGAGTATTTAATGAATAATTTATAATTTATAATTTAGGTAATGATCATTCTAGTTATAATAATTTTTTATTATATTTTTCATTTAAATATATTGATTATAAATTTGATAAAAATATTGACATTAGAATCTAGAGGTAAAAAAGAGATATATTTTAGAAAACTATTTTAAGTGCATAATTGTTTTCAATAAGTATTAATTAAAATTTCCATAATAATGAAATATTAAATTGAAATATATAGATTATATATCTATTAAAATTTGTACAATTATTACTACTATTTATATAGTTAATGTATGATCATATTATTCTTTGAAAATTCATTTTCCCGATAAACCAATGTTTATCCCATTTTGTGACTATATTTCTAAGTTAATTTATACAAGATATAGATATTTAATTTGATAAGATGAATTCAATATTTTGATAGTCGAAGGTTAAATATTTTAAAATATCCATCATTTATTTTTTAGAAATTTGAAAATTAATCATGGTAAAATGTGTAACCTCGGTAATGGGTAAAATCGGATAATCATGGTTAATACTATAGAATAATACTTCCAAATAATCCATAAACAATCCCATTATAATTCTATGAAATTAATTCAAAAACATAATATATAATTTTGAGTATATTTCAACTTGGTTCAATAAACTATTCTAAAGAGCTTATTATTTTTAGAAAGTAAGAATATCATAATGTCACTCTCTTGTATTTAATTTAACATATCTTTATATATAGGGACAAAAAGATGTTATGAATGAATATAATATATAACTTTTAAAATATTTTTTCTATTTTTTAGTGAACATTTACTTTTAATTTTATGTGATATTTTAATTACCTTAAATTATTACACAATGATGACATAGTACTTGTGCAAGTAGTACAAAAATCATCATCAATGATTTTTAATTCATTAAAAGAAATATTTTTTTGGATTAATTATTGTGTCAAAATTAATTTTATGGTTAATAATAATATATAATTTTTTTAAGTGTTTCTAAATTATAATTAAATTCCTATAATGGTGTATTTAAAGTAAAAATATATGAATAGTTATTAAAATGTCTTTAATGGTATTTTATATTAGTGAATATTCTTATAAAAAATTTAAAAAAATTTAAAAATCATGAAATAGGGAAACTGGGAAGGGATATTGTCTAAAATGACAATCATTGACCATTTGTGAGACAATTTTTATGTTATGATTAATTTTATAACCCTTTAAGAATGAATTAGATGCTACTAAAATTAAAGATAAATTTGGTTAGTGTAATGGTTATACATAAATATAATGTTTAAAATTACACATAAACGAAGAAACATTTTATTGGTTGAAGTTATTTCAACCTCAAAATATAATATCCTTTAAATTATGTGCAATTGATTTGATTTTCACTTGATAAATATTTTATTATATTTAATAAATGTATGTAATTCAATGTGTGTCATGTCCTTCACAATAAATGACTTCCACCTATCCTCTAGTATTCACACAACCATGAAAAACATATCTCAACAAAAAAACATAAATAAATCCCCAGTATCTTTATATACATCAGAAATGTTATCTTCTTCTCAATATACCAACTCTAGGATACTTCATTAAAGATCTAATGAAGGTTTTGAAAAGAAGAGGTAATGATTTTATCCAATTGTTTCATGTTCAATACTTATTCTACCTCCTCAAAATCTTATTTTACCATAATAATATAATAATAACAAAATAATTACATTAATATAGTTTTATCATATTATTTTAATATCATTTTTCATATACCCATCCACCTAATAGAAAATTCAAACACTGCTAAGGCATAGGTATAGAATCTCATCTCATGAGTCAGTGTATATCATTTTTGATCATCGCCTTACAAGTTTAGTGTATATTACTGGATTAAAATAAGAAATATGATACTTATGACATGAATATATTTTTCGATATGATGAATACATAACCAATGAAAAATAGATAAAGAGATTACGATAAAACATACATGAGAAAGCTAAATAGTTAAAAAAAATGTGATTGGAGTTGTGTTTATAACATTGTGAAATGACACTCTTTAATCATGCATCATTTTCTAGGTTATAGTCCTAGAAGCATCAATTTATAATGGGTAATGTCACCCAACGAGGGATATCCTAGGCAGTTAGTCACATACGGGAACCGGAACAAGGATTTTTATTGGGTGCAACAAACATTATAAGACGGATGTCAGAGCTTATACTTAACATTGGTAGTCAAGAGTTAAGAATCCATGTGGGAATCATAGAGGCCACATCGGTTGGTTAAGATTCAGTCAGTTGGATGGGTATTTGGTTTCACAATGGATCAACTATGCATCTGCAATGGGATAGAAGGAGGTGACGTTGTAGTGGATTCATTCATAGAGGTGTTGGATGGATGCCTCTGGTGATGGGGGCGGTGTCAATGGTATAGATAAATGAGGTTTCTAGGGTTTCGTAACACATCAACAGCTTAGTTGAGAGAATAAATAAATGAATCACTCCTCAAGTGTAGATTCAGATAGGGATCAAAGAAACAGTACCCAATGGTTATAGGGCTTCCAAACTTGGAAAACTGGGAGTGTATGAAATCTTACATTAGGGACCTATGGGGTTGTGTATTATTCCATATATTCCTATGGGACTATAGTACATGTAAGGTTCCCCCTCAACTAAATTAAAAAGAATATTATCTGAAAATTAATAAAAATATATAGCCTTCAGGAATTCAAGAATCACCAAATGACTTATTTTACCAAGATTTTATAATTCTACAGTAACGAGAATATATAGAAGAATTAAGATAAATACAAATATTATTATTGTATGAATTAATCCAAACAAAAATCATTATATATGAGGTTAAATAATTTTCAATTAATTGGAATCATACAGTAATAAGTTTTTTCCTCAATTTCATCTTCATTGAGAAATAATTTTATATTATACATTGATTTTATTTTATTTACTTCACATAAACATTGTTTTATTTTACATGTATATCTAATTATTAATTTTAATTAATGTTTCAATTCATGTTTAATATTTTAAGGGGTTGTAATTCAAATGTACGAAAACGGGTATGAATTTATTTTTAAAATATCATATTTTGGATTTATTATATTTTCATTGAAGGAATGTTATAATTTATCCTTCATAAACCACATATATATTAGTTTCCTTAGTACATTTAATCATTTTTATGTTATTGTAACTTTTCCCCTATTTTCCCCATCAATCAAAAAAATAAAATCTAAAAAAAATATTCTCGTACATCTCTTCTTGATCATTAATATTTTTCATCCATATCAATTTTTTTACTTTTTTTTAAAGGCCTTTTTATTTAATTAAATAATATATTAAGGACATACTATTCCTCATTTAAAATTATTTACAAGTTTTGGAATGAATTATTCTAATATGGTCATTTTTTACCTTTATTTCAAAAATTCAAAAATAATTTTTTGTTTAACATAAATGATGTGAATTTATTTTTACACTATCTCAACCGTATTATAGTATTTAGCTTCATATACATGTTTTATAAGGTTTTAAAAAAATAATTAATTTTTCTAAAAAAATTAATTTCATTTCATTCTTTCTCTAAAAGAAATTATTTTATTGAAAACCCAATATTTCTGATTGATTGATAGACATATTTAATCAATAATTAATATTTTGGTCACTGTTTTTCTCTTTAAAATTTAATTTCTTGCGATCATATTTCACTTAAAATTACATTTTTATAGAATATCTATATTATTTTTATCATTGAAATACTTATTTCCTAAACATTATACCATTTCTACAAATGGATTTTTACAATGAATGTTATTTGATTGACTAGGAAAAAATTGATATTCTTTATTCATTATTCAATACGTAGATTTTTTTTTGACAAAACATATTTTTTATGAATTAAATTTATAATTCAATAAGTGAGGAATGAATATGACATCCAGTTATGGGGGCATGTTATAGATAACTACTCGATGCATTGAAAAGTCTTATGATAAAAACCAGTTAGAAATCCATTATAAAGGGGTTACGGTGTATACCGAACCATATTTGAAAGTATCCTGGATAAGATTCCTTTTTCAAGACATCAAGAATTATTAATTTCCTTCATTTTTTATTTTTTAATTATCCATGATATTACTACACTAATATTTCCCATGAATTCATTTTATTATCAATTCATTGATTAAATGGATTGGGTTTTAAGTTATCTACTATGTGATAATGATTATTTCTTATTTTATGTTGATAAATTTTCTATTGCTAATCCTAAATGATCATTTAATATTAACTATATTTTTTCCCTCTCCACTAGATATGAAGAAGGAATCTTGGAATGTGATTCAATGATGCTGAATATTTATTGTTAATATGTTTTAAATGTTTTTTCCAAAGTAAAATCTGAATCAAGTATGTATATGGTTCTTGAAAAAAACTAAACTGATAGTTCATTTGTATTTTTCTCCCTTGTATATTATTTCAGTGTAATAAAGTTGACACTTTCTCTAATTTTCTGAAGATCGGGTTGTTGCATTTTTTATCAGATAAAGTTTAGTCGTACCCTTGGAAACTAGAGTGATGAAAACATATATTAGAGAACATAACCCTATGATAGATTCAAGTTATAAGTATATGTATAAGGTAATATAATGAAAATTTATTAATTCTTATATATTATTTTTTTCCAAATAAATAAATCATTACTATTTACTAGAAAGTTGATGTTTCTATGGAATAGATACACTTAAGGGTTACATCTATCAAAGGGGGTGGAATTAATAGTAACATGATTTTCACTATTGCATGATTAATGGGAATAATATTGTACATCTAGATAGGTATTCGTAATGGATATTCTTTTTGTGGTTTACATGATCATTATGAACCATTATTAAATATTTGAAAATATTTTTACGATTTGAGGATATTCTTAAAAAATGATGTTTTTTCCTTAAATAAGGGAATACCCAAGAGTGGCCTTTTTGAACCCTCTTCCCCAGGCACCCCTCTCCCCAAGAAGAAATCACTCTAGAGAGAGACCTATCTAGGAAGGATCCAATTCTAGATGAGATTTTAGATCATCCCATGGGGTGATAGGCCGATCAATAATGGTTTGACACAACAATCTATCATCTAGTTGGGTTGCACCCTTCTTCCCACCAGATGCAGCACTGAGTGACCCATCAATGTGAGTTGATCAAGGCAGGAAGAAATCCCCCCAATAGAGCGATAATAGTATTCAAAACCTTTACCATTAAATAAATTTCATTTTTATGGAGCTTCCCCTTTACCAGTACGCCAATACCTAAGAAACTAAAAAAACATAGATTTTGATTCAAATATTAGAAATGCATAAAATTTTATTTTATTTTCAGTGTTACACAAGATTAAAAATTATATAATGTCATTTAAATTCATAATGTTATGAAACAATATATTATATATCATTTTTTGAGAAATGGTGCATTGTTGAAGGAATATTATCGATACTCGTAGCCATTATAGACAATATTGGAAGGAATTATATCAAAACTCATAGACAATGTAATGATTACCCAATCACTCAATCCAATAACACTTGTGTTGGATCTCAGCAGATCAGAGAGATAATAGGTAAGATAATCCATTTTATGAATAATATCCTTTTACATATGTACATACATGTTGTTCCATGACATTATTCACCTAAATTTGATCATTTCATGAAATATAAGATTCCAACTATTAGTAAAACTATTAATTTATTAGTAGATGAACAATTAATTAATTTCCTTGAAAAAAAATTCATGGACATGGGATGAAGCGAAAGGGAAAAGATAATATTTTTTGTGTAGTTTCTAAAAGACCATATAATTAAACCATGGTAAGTAATATAGAATACATTAGAGTAAGTGTAAAGAAAACATAGGGAATAAAGATATTTGAATGTAACATTCTTCGTCAAATATTTCCTGCATGAGTATAAATATAAAATGAAAATGATTTCGTCATCTTAAATAAAAAGGAATGTAAATTTTTTATAGTGTATGAGGTAACTTATACAAGAATATCCATTTATATTTTTGAATACATAAGTAATCTTGAAAGAAATATTGACCAATACTTTGGAGAGCATAAGACATCCCTTTGAAGGACACTATTTTAATAATCTTATTCATCATATGATGAAATAGAATTATATGAAATCAAATAAAATAATTAATTTCCTATATCCTAAATATTCATGTAAAATAAAGAGAAAAAGATGACCACTGAGAAATAATAAAAAGGGATCAGATAAAATAATGACATGGGAATGAAAAAGTTTCCATCATGTGGAAATTATAGAAAGAAACATCATGGGAAGTTCCTATTGGGAATGGTAGTTTTTTAAAAAAGTTTGTAAATAAGTATATTATATCCAATGGATGTAACATAAATAAATAAATCAGTTACATCTAGTGCTTAAACTTTTTATAATTGGGTAATTATTCAAACAAATTTTCCATATGTCAAGGAAAACTACCGCTGAAGAGGTTATGGGAGGAGGTTATTCTTATGAGATTACTATAGATATGGTTAATGATATAAATGATATAGTGTCTTATACATTAACCTTAGACTCTAATTTATATAATTTTTCATTTGATTCTAGATCCTTAAACTCTTTTATATCTTCTATGATTTCCAATAAAATTAGATATTTCTCAATCACCATCAAAGTTCATTGTCTGTTTAGACTCATAGTGAAAATCATACAACAATAAGGATGTTTCAATTAGTTCCCATTATTATAAATATAAATACACAACTTAAATACTTTATTATTATATATATGGTTTTCATATATAATATCCTTTTTATATACTAGAATTCAAATTATAATACAAAAATTATTGCCAATACAATGAGATTATGATTCATGATAATGATTGAAAATTGATTTCCTTCAAGGGGAGACATCATCATATGGGTTATGTCTAAATCCACCTCTAGTAGATATTTTGAAATATATTCTTGAGGGGGAAGAATAGATGAAATTTATGGATGGGAAAATTAATCATAAAATTGAAGAAGTACCTATTACATTGGATTATAATGATGTATTCTTTGATGAATTACATAGACAACCACCAGATCATGATGTAGAGTTTTCCATTGATTTAATTCTAGATGCAATACCAATATAATAGAATCCCAATCAAATGGTCATGGTGGAATTAGTAGGAATAAATAGAAATCTATATGAGTTATGTGATAATATATTTATAATATCGATTGTTTCACCTTGAGGATCCCATGTTCTTCTATATAAGAAGAAATATGGAACTATGAGGTTGGGCATTTATTATATGTAAATAAATGTTATTACCATAAATAAGATGTATTCTCTACCTAAAATTGATTACTTGTTCAATTAAACTCAATGATTTCAGTATTTATCAATTATTTTCCACCATTCCATGTACCATAAACATTGATTAAATAGGGAAGATATTAAAAAGAAAAAAATTCATATGAGTTACATACATTATTAGTTTAATATAATTCCATTTGGATTGAATAATTAATCCTATTTTTTTAGGATATGATGAATAGAGTATTCATGGAATATCATGATAATGTTATTTGAATTATATTGATGTTTTCTTAGTATACTCTAAATTATATGAGGACCAAGAGAATATATTGGGAATTGTTTTTGAGACTCTTAGAGAAATTAGTTATATTGAAAACTTATAATGTTTGAATTATAGCTCTTGAATTTTTTGTTTCTTGACTATATTATCACTAATAAAAGAATATAATTATTTCCATTGATAATAAAGGTTGTTAGAGTGAATTTTCTTGCCAGAATCGTTTACTATATGGATAAGGGGGTTTAATGAAGGTAAATAAGTGCATACAATTTCTTTTAAATATAAAAAACCCTTTGAATACTTATAGTGTGATCCACTCAAAATTGAAAATTCTCAACTTCATATGATCATGCATAAAGTGACACAACAAGTAACACACAGTCCTCCCAATATTCGGATCGAATGAGGAATCCTACTGTTTTTAATTTTTAGTTTTGTTACTCAACCACATATTCTCTTCATTGTAATAACATGTGAGTTCTAATTAAAATAATTAAATAATCATGACACGACACATATCAGAAGTATCACACCACATTATAGCTTCGTTATACATCACAATAATACAAGTAAAAGTGAAAAAGTTCACCAAATTAACAATACTAATTTTAAAACAAAAGATAAATATATTTTTCCACTAGATTCCAGAAAATGAAAGAAATAATTCCCCAAAATAAAGAATTTAAATATGTTGCAAAAATAATCTTCGAGATAATATATATCTCCTAAATACATGATATTCATCAGATGTTAATCACTAAATAAACAACCTCATAATTTTACTCTCCTACTACTCAGAATATCTTGCAGTATAAAAAATACACCCGAATATCCATAAGTTGTACACTTATATTTACATATTTTTTATTGAACATTTTAAATACTGATCAACTATTCATTTTAAAAAACAATCTGAAGACTTTTTCCTCAAATTTCATATGATATTAATAAATATTTACATACTCCCTTCCTAAATTAATTTATTAAAATACTCTTATCTTCTTTGAAGTTGTGATATTCAAATTTCATGATTTCAACATCTACAATATATTATTTTTTTAAATCATTTCAAATTACCACCACTAATGTCCTAAAGGCCTTAATTTTTTATTGATTTTGATAATCCATCTTTCAAGGGGAAAGGTGGAACCCTTACAAGGCCCATCGTCATAAGTATTACATGGCCAGTTGGCCTTAGAGTAATTTATTACCTATAGTCTCCAAATATTACATACAACCCAGACTAACTGTTGTACCTCTCGTTCCCCTCGTTGTTTGATTTTCATGATCACAATCACCTTATTATTTGTCTAACTTTGTTTTTAAGTGTTGTGGTTGATAGGCAATTGATTGCCAAAGGATTGGCCCAAGAAAGAACATCAAGTGGACTGAAATTCAGTCCACCGGCCAACCGGTGTGATATCACCGGCCAGCCGGTGGACCTGGCAGAGGCATTGCCCACTGCCAGGTTCCACCGGTCAGTCGGTGGCTCTGTCACCGGCCAGCCGGTGGCATCCTGGTTCAATAGTGAGACCTACTGTCTCACCACCGGCCAGCCGGTGGCCTTCTCACCGGCCAGCCGGTGGCTCCTGGGCAGAAGCACTTCTCAACATCCAAGGCACCGGCCAGCCGGTGGATCTGTACCGGCCAGCCGGTGGCCCAGTCAAACTAGCCGTTGGCTTTGACCAGTCAACTCCCATTTGGCCTCCAACGGCTCTTTAAGCCTTTACAACGGCTCCGAAGGCCCCCAATGGGTTCCATGCCTATAAATAAAGGCCAAGGAAGCCCCGGACACCAACCGGATCATATACCAAGCGCTCGGACATATTGTTGCACATTTGGCGAACCTCCGACGCTCCACCTTCAAGGATCCTCAAGTGCTCCAACCAATTTCCAATCCAAGGAGCACCTCAAGAAGCTTGGGAGAGCACGCTACATCAACTCCATCTATCCAATTGGCGCCCAAGTCTTCCTCAATTACGGTTTTTATTGCATTATTTATTTTGAGCTTAAAATTGGGTTTGTGCCTACAAACCCCAAACCTTTTCTCATCCCCCTTTCTTTTGGGTTTCACATCACCATTAAGGTGTGAAAAGGTTTCCAAGCTTTCCTTTAAATAGCTTGAGACATAGGTGAGCTATCCTTCACCTGTAAGAAGGATAGTGGGTTCTTGCTAAACCATTAAAAGCAAGTGGGTTCTTGCTTAACCACCAAAAGCAAGCTGTAATAGGTCCTAGTGCTACCTCAAAGCCTAGTGGGTTTCTTGCTAAAACCATTTAAAAGCAAGCGGTAGGAATCTCTCAACGGTTGAGTTGGGAGCGGAGACGTAGGCCGGGTTTTGGCCGAACTCCGTTATCAATTTCTTGTGTCTTGCCTCTTTATTTTCTGCTGCATTCTTTACTTTGATTTTAATTTGTTTATCATTTTTTTAAAAGGCAATTCACCCCCCCTCTTGCCATCACTTCCCGCTTTGTTCCGACCCAACAATTGGTATCAGAGGAAGTATTTGAATAATTCCCTAACCGGTTTCAAATTAAAGATCCTATTTTTTTTTTATGGCTTCTACCGCTTTTTCCTCTCAATCCCCCGAAGGACATTCTTTGGATCGTGCTCCATTCTTTGATGGATCCGATTATTGTTTTTGGAAAACCCGCATGACCACATTTCTTAAAAGTATTGGATATCCTATTTTTAAAATTGTCATGCATGGTTATACTCTCTCTAGTAAAGATGAATCTCAATGGACCCCCGTAGACATTGCAAATTTTGAGCTTGATGGCAAAGCCATGAACGCTCTTCATTGTGGTCTTGACCGAAATGTATTTAATTGTATTTCTACTTGCTCTTCTTCTTACGATCTTTGGAAATTTTTAGAACTAACCTATGAAGGTACTAGCATGGCTCAAAAGCAAGAACCCATTCAAAAGCTAGAACCCGATGCAAAATCCGTACCCGCTTGCCCACTTCACAAGAAAAGGGCCAAGAAGAAGAAAAAGAAGAAGGCTTCAAAGGCAACATGGAGTGATTGCTCCACCTCTTCATTCTCCTCCTTCTCCTCGAGCGACCAAGGTAAAAAATGCCTAATGGAAAAACATGAGGTATCATCTTCCGACTCTTATTCCTCTTCCTCCTCTAGTTCTTCAAATTCTTTTAATCATTTATCTTATGAGGAACTCCAACACGTTAGAGATCAATTAGAAAATGGTTTTCACGAACTCTCGTCAAAATTCGTTGCTTTGAAAAAGAATTTCAAAAAACTTTCCTCCGAAAAAGACCAACTTCTCAAAGAGAAGGAGGAACTCTCCCTAAAAATCCAAAATTTCCCAAATGTTGATTCTTTGGAATCAACCATCAAGGACCTTAGAGAATCCCTAGCCAAGTTCACCCAAGGTGAACAAAATTTGACCAAACTCTTAGGTTCTCAACGAGTATCTAGAACCACCAATGGACTTGGCTACACCAATATAGCTTCCTCCTCCCATGCACCCACTGTTTTTGTAAGGGGGATCTCTTGTTTTAAATTTTGAAACTATTGTAAAAAACCCGAGCACATGATATATGAATGTAATTGCAAAAACGCCTGGTATGGTAGTCCCAAATCGATTTTTTATTCGGATGAATTCTATAGGAGAAGACCCGCTACAAGGCAAGTGTGGATTGAAAAATCCCTCTTAGCGAGTCTCTCCGGGCCTAAAATTGTCTCTTTTCAAAATCCCTCTCCCCGGTGATTCATTGTTTTTATTTAGGGGGAGTTAGGTTTGTTTAAGCTTTTTGTTTCAATTCAAACTTTCAATTTCAAATTAAGCCCTTTTGATTTCAATTTCAAAATTTTCGATTCCAACATTCAATTTCAACACTTGGTATCAAAATTTTCATTTCAAAATATTCAATTCGAATTTTTCATTCAAAACTTTCAATTCAAACTGTTATTCAAATTTTTCAATTCAATTTTCAAAAATTCCAATTGATCTTGATTTTCAATTTTCCCTCAATCAAGTTTTATGCCCCACGCTATTTTGATAATCACAAAGGGGGAGAAATTTCTTGATTGATTGGGGGAGAATCCTCTTCATCATGCTTAGAATTTCCTTTCAATTTCAGTATTTTACATTAATTGTTTTGGTGATTGTGATCATCAAAATAGGGGGAGATTGTTGTACCTCTCGTTCCCCTCGTTGTTTGATTTTCATGATCACAATCACCTTATTATTTGTCTAACTTTGTTTTTAAGTGTTGTGGTTGATAAGAAATTGATTGCCAAAGGATTGGCCCAAGAAAGAACATCAAGTGGACTGAAATTCAGTCCACCGGCCAACCGGTGTGATATCACCGGCCAGCCGGTGGACCTGGCAGAGGCATTGCCCACTGCCAGGTTCCACCGGTCAGCCGGTGGCTCTGTCACCGGCCAGCCGGTGGCATCCTGGTTCAATAGTGAGACCTACTGTCTCACCACCGGCCAGTCGGTGTCCTTCTCACCGGCCAGCCGGTGGCTCCTGAGCAGAAGCACTTCTCAACATCCAAGGCACCGGCCAGCCGGTGGATCTGTACCGGCCAGCCGGTGGCCCAGTCAAACTAGCTGTTGGCTTTGACCAGTCAACTCCCATTTGGCCTCCAACGGCTCTTTAAGCCTTTACAATGGCTCCGAAGGCCCCCAATGGGTTCCATGCCTATAAATAAAGGCCAAGGAAGCCCCGGACACCAACCGGATCATATACCAAGCGCCCGGACATATTGTTGCACATTTGGCGAACCTCCGGCGCTCCACCTTCAAGGATCCTCAAGTGCTCCAACCAATTTCCAATCCAAGGAGCACCTCAAGAAGCTTGGGAGAGCACGCTACATCAACTCCATCTATCCAATTGGCGCCCAAGTCTTCCTCAATTACGGTTTTTATTGCATTATTTATTTTGAGCTTAAAATTGGGTTTGTGCCTACAAACCCCAAACCTTTTCTCATCCCCCTTTCTTTTGGGTTTCACATCACCATTAAGGTGTGAAAAGGTTGCCAAGATTTCCTTTAAATAGCTTGAGACATAGGTGAGCTATCCTTCACCTGTAAGAAGGATAGTGGGTTCTTGCTAAACCATTAAAAGCAAGTGGGTTCTTGCTTAACCACCAAAAGCAAGCTGTAATAGGTCCAAGTGCTACCTCAAAGCCTAGTGGGTTTCTTGCTAAAACCATTGAAAAGCAAGCGGTAGGAATCTCTCAACGGTTGAGTTGGGAGCGGAGACGTAGGCCGGGTTTTGGCCGAACTCCGTTATCAATTTCTTGTGTCTTGCCTCTTTATTTTCCGCTGCATTCTTTACTTTGATTTTAATTTGTTTATCATTTTTTTAAAAGGCAATTCACCCCCCCTCTTGCCATCACTTCCCGCTTTGTTCCGACCCAACACTAACTACCTAGAACTGCTCCTCCCCAGCACCTTCATCATAAAATCATCTCTCCACCTTCGCATGGATATTCATCTAGGCCTTCCCATGCATGCATAGGCTTGTCCTGATGGAAGGTGCCATACACTCTCATTCTTGCAATCTCTTTACCAACTTCTATGTTAAAATCTTATTTCTCCTCCTCCTTCTGATTCTTGTACATTGTAGGTTGTCTGCTTTGCATCTACACTTAAGTTGGCCTGAAGGCCTTCAGGTGGCCCAAAGGCCTTAGTAACCCGAAGACCTTAAAGGACTCGGGGACTAAATCAGTAGCCCGGAGGCCTAAACGAAGGAATATTCCTGACTGCTACAGTACCAAACAGTTCCTACTATAGTTTTTCACAGTTCTTTCTACAGTACTATTATAGTACCCCCCAAAAATTAGCCTCTATCTGGATTTGATCTTGGCTCTACTGGATAAACTTAAGGAGTCCTCACCAATTGGGTTTTGGCTCATGTGCATTTCAAATTCCCACATGAATATAGATTTATTTTTACTTCATCCCTTCATTAGAGGATTTGGATATGTGACACATTAAACTATATAAAGAATTAGGATTTGTGGAAACCCATATTTTTCTATGTATCAGAATTTAAATATGTTAATAAAATGGATAAATTATTTTTTTGAAAACATGAATCAATTCAGATATAATTCATAAAATAGATACTTGGATTAATTCATCTATATAAAGAACATATACATAAATGAAATTGTGAAATATTTTATTCCATAGAAGAACTTGGATATTTGATAAAACTACAAAGCATATTTTCTTATCTAATTTGGATACATGGATCTGCAATTGACACAACATTATATGTTCTAAATTCAGTTATAAGGATCTATAAAAATCTCAACATCTAATAAATTAACTCATAACCTTTATCCTATCTCCATCCTTTCATAAAAATACCTAAAAACATTATAAAATTAAATTTCATGACATATATGTCATAAAAACTATATCTAGAACCTTTATAATTAAAGAGAAACTCGAGAAAGGTTGTTAAGAAATATAACAACACTAGATCATTAACAAAACTAAGGATCTTAAAAAATTTTCAAACCATCCCACAAATACATGGGGTTCTTCAATAAACCCCTTTGTATTTGTTTACAACATTAAGAAACCCCCTGAAATATTATTACTCAATAGATGAATCATAAAATACTAGCCAATCTCAATGGTATGTATTATGATACCACACTATAGGATGATGTTGTGTTTCTGAGAGAATTCCATCCCTCAATGAGAATCCAATTTTTTCACATGATTTAAATGTATACGAATCTCAAGATCCCCTACAACTTACACTCCCCCTTTATTATATAATTCTCTCCACTATTGGAAATATAATAAAAATGGTTATGGTGGATCCCAAAAAATAAAAAATAAAGTGTGTGGGGAGGAATAAACATGCCATTTTAACCTTAAGTCCAAAATTATCTCACAGGGCATATATTTTATAAAGATCTACATAAGATCCTATTTTATTATATAAATAAAATCTTGATTTCACATGAAGCTACCTTATATTTAATAAGGGAATTCAAATTTCAATATTCTTTTATTGAGAGTGTTGAATATGATTGTTTGAGAGATCAATATCATTTTTATTATTGTAAGGAATAATCAATGGTCTCTTAACATCAGCCCGAAAAATCTACTAGATAGACTTACATCCACATAACCTATATATATATATATATGTATAGTTGAAACATACTCCAATTCATCTATACTAAGGGTCACTAAACTTTTATTCTTACTACCAACACGGTCATCACTAAAATAGAACCCACCACATTTCATGGATCTTCATTTGTATCGTCACCTTACCAATCTGCATTAGTGTAACCAAGAAAATCTATATCCAGATTACATATTTAGAGAAATATATAATTCAATATTACTTTTACATATAATATAATAATTTTAATTACAATCATGGGTGACTCATTTGGTACACTTTAACACATGACACATAGAGTTACTGTACATGCAATGTCTTGTTTAGACACTGTGAGAAAGAATGGTTACCAATCAAAGTTCAAAAATTCTTATGTTTAATCATACATCCATGTTCATATTTCTCAGCATTTTTTCAATAGATATATGTGTATAAACATTTTTTTAATCCTCTATTTAAAAAATTATAATTATTTATTCACCATAAATATCATGTGAAATAAAAACATAATCTAAATTTTGCAACTTGTGACCTAATAATATAATTTAGTTCCTCCACTATTGACATATCAATAATTATTTGAATTATTATAAAAAATTCCCCACATTAGAAACCATTATAATTAAAATAATTTTTTCATCCTCATATGCAATAACCATATGTGTATTTGTTCAATCCTTCCACAACTACAAGTTGTTATCTAAAAATCCCTTGGAAAACCACATTTTTCTTAAGTAGTCATCATGTATAAAAAACCAAGACCATGGATCCTCATTTGATCAATACACTAATTTCCTCAATACAAAAACTACTCTTCCACTATTTCCAAGAATGAAACCTTACTGGTGTTTAATAAATTTTTATTAATCAAGGTTACAATTTATAATTATGGAGTTTACATCAATTTCAGATATCTAGTAATTCTTATTAACAACCAATTCTAATTACATTATTATTGTCTAAATCTAAAATCCAGAAAAAATGTTTAATCAAGGGATTCTCATTCTATTTGAGAGTATCTTTTTTAAAAAAATTAATATTTTTCCATGTAGATTCACCTTTTTCATTCATTTTGTTTCTTACAACCTGTTTTCATATAAACCACATTTTTAGTCTGCAGTTTTAGGACAAGATATAACATAATGTTCATCTCAATTTTATTATGCTCATAATTCATATATTATAC
Source organism: Viscum album (assembly GCA_963277665.1). Taxonomy (NCBI): domain Eukaryota; kingdom Viridiplantae; phylum Streptophyta; class Magnoliopsida; order Santalales; family Viscaceae; genus Viscum; species Viscum album. Next base: position 1,004,313,731 of record OY728135.1, read on the forward strand.
TAATTAATCATTTTTAGAAGCCTTAGAAACCATTCATGGCTCGACCTATGATGTAATATGTTTTTAGTTCTCAACTGCAAGCCTTCTTCTAGACTATACTAGTGAATTATGATCCTTAGGATATTCTTGGTTTCAACATGTTTCTTTAACCTAAAAAATGTATTTTGTTTACCATTAAAATCTTGTTCATTATGATTGAAAGATTGTAAATTAGTATAAATTATTTCCAAACTATTTTTAATAATTTTTCCAATAATTTTCTAAGAAATTATCATTATTTTTTATATGGAAAACTCAAAATATTCTAGAATAGTCTAATTTTTTATTTAATTTTCATAAATTTTTATTTCCATACACTCAAATATTTTAGGAAATATCTTATTAAATCATCTATATCCATTCACATTACATTAATATCAAATAATAACTCTATAATCATCTTTCTCATAAAATATTCTTAGTATACTAAATTTGATTTTAACCTAATAAAGATATATAAATACATTTAAATATCTCACTATAGTATATTTTTTATTCCACAACTCTTAGGGTGTCTCATGTGTATCGAGTCTCAAAAATAATTTATTTTGAATATGAATATTTTTATAGACAAATTCACTCCAAATGTATTTTGAATAATTACTCCCTTTCAGTATTGTTCTGCCCATATCCACAATTCTTTTATTGTTCCTCTATATAGCAGAATTTTGTTGTGGTGTATAAGTGTTGTTATAGTGATAATTATTTACTTTATTAGTAAGATAAATTTAAAATGAATCACATTTTTATTACTTCCAATTAATGTTTCTCAATTTTTTTACAAAAAAAAGATCTTTTTCAACATTCCTTCGGTATATTATAAGCATCCTAACAGCCTCAAACATATACATGATGAAAAGAACATTATTCATTCAAGTAAATTAATAACTAGATGTTATGAAATAATTATCACCTTGAGTTTATTTATTTACCATAGGCCCACGTAGATCTATTTGTACTAATTCCAATGGTTTTACAAAAGTGATATCGATCTTCTTGTGAGTCTTATGAGTTATCTTATACTTCAGAATTGTTTTTATAGATTTCATCATGGTCTCTCTTCATATTGGTTACATATTTTACCCCTTTAGGATTCACAATATTTTTTATACTACTTTGACTGAATTATAAAGTCTTATATACCATAGAATGTTCTCATATTTCCCTCAAATATATAATGTATTGGATGGATCATTAATGATGAATAAATTTTTATTTGTTCTATTACCTTGAGAAATGATTTTTCTATCACTTGTGATTTTAATGATGCATGTGTTTTTCTTGAATGTTATATCATTACTATAAAAATAATGTTATATAAAACTCAATAATTTTTTTATCCCTTTAACATAATAATCATCATAAAATTTCAAATTTCCCTTATCTGTTTGACTAGAGCCAATACATTTGAATTTATCATACGAATCATTACCAAATATTACTATAACTTCATCATGTTTCACAATGTAAATAACAATATTAGATTCATTAGTCATATGATTGGAAAACCCACTATCATGTGTGTATACCTTTGTCTTATTGGACACTTAAAAATCAACTATTTACGATCACAAATTTATCCATTGTCCACTTGAACTGCTTTCCCATTATCTTTGAGAGTGAAGTGATTGAGTAATATTATTTTTCATTACACATATTTATATACCTTTTTATGAAACAATGAATCAATCCATTCTAGATAATGAAATATATTTTTTGGGTAAGCTTTTAACTAGTTTCCATCTATGTATTCATTCTTCAAAAATCTATATGCTTCTCCTTAGATTTGATACCCCTTGCTTTTAAGATTATTCTAGGTGAATACATGTTTTTCTAATAAAATATATTATTTGGGGAAAAACATTCCACAACAACAAAAATAGACATAAAATCTAAATTTCCTTAGAAACCTAGTATTATATACAAAACATTATTATCAAGTAGTTGATATTTTCCGAACTATCTGGGATTTATATTACCTTTGATTTGGAATTCAAAATTCATTCAAGCCACACCATTTATAATACACTCATTCAGGAAATTTCTCCACCACTAAAATATATTTTTTTTCTTTCAATGATGTTTTTTTTAAAAAAATATTGGAAACCAACAAAGTTGTGGTACCAGATGAAATGTCAAATGAAATATGATAGGACTTGGTCATTACAACAAAAAATAAAAGATTTGGAGGAATTATCCATATATTATTTCCATTAGATAAATGTTACCTTCATGTTTATATTTTCCTTAATGAGATCTTCAAATTGGAAGTCCTTATTTTCCCATGAGTTTATATGTTACTCACATATGAAAATTTGATTCTTTTTATCGATCAAAGAAACTTGTTCTTCATTCAAATTAACGTGCAATAGTATTTCTAAAATTCTATGAGCATCATCCTCAAAAATATTAATATTAATAGAATCTTCCAGTATCATTTAATTAAAATCATGAATGGGATCCTAAACCACTAATCTATCATTAACCTCATGGTATGAACCATTCTGATTACAAACAATTGAAAGGTTATTTGGATCAGAGGTGGTTTCCCAATGAGCCTAACTTCTCATAAAGGTTTTGGGTCTTGGATTTTACACTATGTCCATCTTTGGCCCTAACACTGGATTTTGAGGCCTTCATAATATATATATCAAGATTATAAGTTACATATTCAACACATGTTGATTCGAATGGCCTTGTATCAACCCATGAATTGTTTTCATTACCTGTAGATCTGGTGACCATGGTATTTAAAAGATTGGATTAGTCCTTCCACGCCAATTTTTTCTTCCCTTTGAACACTGTGAAATTTCATGATATAATTTTTTCTTTATCTCCATTTCTTGATCCAGACACAATACTAATAAAGGTTTAGGTTTCCTTTTTCTGGTCTATCATTATTTTGGTTTCCATTTCTTTGTTTCGCAGTTATGTATCCTATATGGACCTTGATCCATATTACGTATTTTTCTATTTTGGAAAATATGTTCACTATTTTTTAGATATAGATTCTACTTTCCTACATATTAAATAAAGAATAATGATTTTTGATCTTTATTAAACATGGTTGACCTTTTTGGACAAGATATATTTTACTCAGAGATACTGAATAATTCAAAAAAAAAAGAGACCTAAATTTAAGATGTAATTGTTGAAAGAGATTCAATTTTATTTCAATCAACATTTTTTCTCGTCTCATGACTAAGATCTTATCCTTTTCTTATGCCCCCAACTTTCAATGAATTAGAAAAGGAGGGAGATAACATTGGTGGGGACAATCCATAATATAACTATACCAATGATATCAAGATGGAGAAACCCATATCATGTTTTATGTTTTTCATGATATATGAATCCTTAGGATCAACATACATAGTTCCCATATCTCTCTAAATACGAGCAGTATAAGAGGAATATCTGATAAATGAATAATAAACAAAGGTGGTAGTGAAATTAATATCAATTGACCTAGGAATAGAAATAACTCCCCTAGATGTTCATTTCCTTCTCAACATCATGATGAGAACATGTTCCCAAGGAGTTAATAGGATAAAACAATTCATTCAGGTCTCAATGAAAACCATTTTTTGAAGAAAAAATTATTCCCCAACTGAGTTCTACCTCTATTGATGGATTTTAAACTTCAGCTTTGACACATATATTTGGGGAGATCAGGTGACAGAAATAATTTTTTCAACTATCCAAAAGAAGTCCAAAAAATTTCCCAATCAAGCTGATAATTGAAGATTTTTGGAAAGGAAGATGATTTTCCATAGAGTACCCATAGTTCCATTTTTAGGGTATCCAATTTCATATGAAAATCATAAAACCATATAAAGATATAGAAAAGGGATCCATTGTAGTTTGGAAGAGTTTATGGCCAAGAAATGATCATATATTCCTCCATTGAGAAACATATCATGATATGCGGCTTGTTCAGGAGGCCAATTGTCTCCTGATCCTATAGGCCCCAAGATCCAAACAAATATTAGTCAAAATTTTCAACCAATGGAAATCAGGATTTTAATCAAGCCACCATGTTTTTGTTCCATAGAATCTAAACTTCAGATAATACCACGGTCAATAGTGCGAGTTGAGGATATAAATCAAAAAGATCATGCAATTTAAGGATGACCTAAAAATTAATAAATGGACGGATGAAGTCAGGGTTGGATAACATGAATATTTTTCCACAATTCAATCCTTGAGTATTTTCACAGTTTTCATATTCATAATCAAATTATTTATTATTATCAAAATTAACTTCATATTCCCATATAAATTAAATTTATAACATATACCATTGAATTTATGTTTGTTCATGATTTTTCTTATTTTTCTTGAAATGAAGGAAATAACCATTTAAAAACCATCTTCATTCTCAGAATCACAAGAGGTTACAAATTCTTCATAATTAAAAATTTTCATATTCCTAAAGTATTTAATGGTCATTTCATCATTAAAATTATTCTTTAAAATTGAATATCTTTTTCATTTCATAATTAGTGAGAGTAATATGTTTCTTATCATGGGAAAGATCTTCTCTATATTCAAGAGCTAAAATTTTGGAATCAAATTTATTCAAAAAATTATATTAACTTTTTCACAATTCTGGAATCATTATGTTTCTCACCGAAGAAAAAAATATTACATATAATTTCATTTAACTGAGTAAAACATAATCAAGTCATTCATATTTTGACATTTTTTGTCTCTAAATTAGATTATCAATATTAGAAACATTACCTATTTGAATTCCACACTACCTTTGAAAATTATCTCTAAATTTACCAGATTTTATTAGCAGTTAGAAGTTGCATAAAATTATTATATAATTTAGCTGGTAATTACATGAGAATAAAAATTTGTTCTATTCCATATGATTCCATATTCCTATAATCAGCAAACTTGGTTTGACTATCATTAATAAAGGGTAGAAATACCAATGTGGATACATCAAGAAATTATAGTCAAAGAGAATAAAGATATATAAACATTTAATCATTCTAAATATGATAATTATTGTCATATAATATTGGTAAAACTGTTATTTGGGTTGAATTGATATCTATACTCAAAATTTATATGCTTGTATCCTAAAAAGGTAACTCCCTCTAATACAATTTGAGGTTCCTGGTTGGATTTGTTTCCTACACTTAAAAGGGGGGTTTTATTAGTGGGGGTAGTTTGTAAGATTAGTTTTAAACATAAATAATCATTTTCAACTAGTTAGGGTACAATCCACTCAAAGCCAAAACCAAAATCAACTTCACACAATCATGATGAAAACTAAAGGACGTGGAACAAACATTTTTACAATGTGTGGATCCAAATTGGATCCCACACATTCTCATTGCTAGATTCCCTCCCCAACCACGAATTATATTCAAATTAACCATAAGTCAGTTAAAATTAAAATCATTCATGTCGCGTCAATCTACATGTCAAGAGTCACACCCAAAATAATTGTTTCATGATTTAGTACAATAAGATAAATGAATGAAAAATAAGATCACAAAATAAACCCATTTTATTCCGAAAAAAAAAAGATAATGATCTATTTCTACGAGCCTCCAGAATATAAAAGATATAATTACCTCCACTGAAACATGTATTATATTTCAAAAGTTATATTAGACACAAATTAGGTATTATAAAACAACTATAATCATTAGATGTTAATCATTGAATAATCAAACTCACATTAGACTCTAATACTTCTCAGGATATCACTCTGTAGAAAAAATATACTTCAATCCCCATAAGTTTTTCACTTATAAATTCTCTTTTTCCATTTTAAAAATAAAAAAATATTAGTTTCAATACTCTTAATCACAAGGCATTTTAATTTCCTGATATATAAAAAAATATCTTTATAGTCACCTCCTCATTTAAATTTTTTATTCACTTCTATTTTCTTCCTACTGTGATATTAAAATATCATGATATCAACATCCCCAAAAAAATTTTAAAAAAAATTCATATGAAATTACCACATAAAGGGAATTATGTTATTCTATTATCAATTTCTAAAAATAATTATATAAAAAAAAATTCATATGTGAATATTTCAAATTTTTGAAACCCCATATTTTCCAATGAATCAGAATTCTTCTACGTCACTGAAACAACTACGTGATTTTTTTGGATATGTAACTCAATTTGGATACATCACAAAAAATGAATATGTGATTACGTTCAAAAATATAGTAAACCCTTATGTCAATAAAACGATAATGTGAATTATTCTCTAGTAGAAATTGTCTTTGTTATTTAACTATATAGCAGATTTGCCTATGTAATTTTGATATATAGATCTACACATCCCTTAATACTTGATGTGGTACATTTGGTTAGGTTAGTATATAAAATTATAGAATTAAATTATATTAATTTCGAACCATCATCCAAATTTCATTCCTTCTAAAAAACACCTATTACTATCATAAAAATATCTTTCATAATATATAAACAATATAAATTGGATCAAGTATCTTGAAAATTAATGATAACAAAAATAATGGTTGTCAAAAAATACAAAAATCAAATCTCACCAAAAAACCAAGGTATTTCCAAGCATCCAATAACTAGAACATAGATAAATGGGGTTTTTTGTAAATAATACCTTACATCATTGAAAAAAACTAAGGTATGTAGTTTTCTTGGTTTGGAATCATAATGTAACTGATTTTTTCAAATAATTTCCCAATTGGGAAACCCGTTATCCAATTTGATACATAAAGAGGATAATTTTATATGGAGAATGGAATTGGAATAGTTTTTTTAATAATTAAGTTGGATATTTTTAAATACTCTTATAATGAATCTACAAGTGAAAAGGGTTTAATTTTTGATATATTTTTATTCATAAATGAATGGAATTAGGTGTATCCTTATACAAATTCTTAATGTTTTTACATAAGATTCAAGGTAGTTAGAGACTCTAAGAATAAACTGTATAACCCATGATCTTGATTCAGTAGTTATAATATTTTCATTGATGATACAGATTCATTATTTCTATTGTGAAAGACATGAGATATACACAAATCATAAGAGTCAAAAAAATCTTCTCATAGAAATAACTTAATAATAGGAAAATTTAATTTATTAAGATACTTAAATATTATAATTTATAAATACACTACCACCTAGGGAAATAAATTAATGTAGTTGTCAAATTAATATGTAAAAAATAGTTAGTATTTAATAAAATGATAATTTAAAAGGATGCTAATTTCAAGAATTTAGTATAGCTAGATATAGGTATTATTTGGGAAGGGGAAACATCACTACTTTTCCAAATGATTTAGAAACCATACATTTTGGAAATGATAAAACATTCTCATCCTAATGATGAGAATTTACCAAGTAATATTAAATTCATGAATAGTGAGTTATTGGTATGCTTTGATTATGATATTGGTTTTATCAAATTTGAAGAGAGGATATGTTTTCAATCTATACCTAAACCAAAAAGAGAATTATTATATGATTCACATAGCTAATATTTCGTAATAGACCATCGTAGTGTAAAAATGTTTTGGCATCTAATGGAACATTTTTAGTGAGATAATATGGAGAATAATTGTTTTGATTATGTGTCAAGATTCTTTGATTTTCAACACTTAAATTATGATATGCAACAACCTAATGGATTAATGAATCCTCTCTCTATACATTTGTCATAATAGGATAATATCACTATAAGATTTTTTAGTGTATTTCCAAAGAAATTTACATAAAAAATAATGACCTTTGAGATGTTATTGATATTCATACGAAATATGCACATTTCCTCACTATAAGAAAAAATTTACCTCTTTAGGTTCTTTAAAAAAAATATTTATGAACTTGTAAGACTTCATGGTGCTCCTATTTATATTGTATCTGATTATGATCCATGATTTACATCAAAATTTGGAAAAATATTAAAAAGGGTCTTTATACAAAGCTTCACTTGATCACTACCTATCATCCACAAATGGATGTATATTCCAAAATGACTATTCAATCATTAAAGGAAAAGTTATTATCATGTTCATCAAACATTCAAGGTAAGTTGGATTAGAATATACCTTTGATGGAGTTTTCTTATAATAGTATCATTCGTTATTTTATTCAAATGGTGTTGTATAAATCAATATACAACCATAGATTTCATACTTCATGTTGTTTGGATAGAGTAGTGGAATCGAATCCTGCAGGCCCAAAACATGTTAAGGAGACAATGATGAAGCTAAAGACTATTAAAATCAATATCAAAGCACCTGAAAGGTAGAGAAATAGATACGCTAAAAACAGAAGGATATATTTTGAACTTAAATTCAGAGATAGACCTTCATTGAATGTTTATATGTGGAAGGGTGTCATAAACTTTACTATAGATAGGAAACTAGGATCAGGTAGATCTGTCCATTATAAATTCTAGAAAAAATGTCATTTTTCCCATACCATTTGAAATTGAAAACAAGATTTTCTAAGTGAATGTTGTGTTCTATATCTTATTATAAAAAAAATTATATTCTCAGCCTAATTCATGTCCTCACATATAAATAAATAGAATTGGAACATAATTTATCTTACTGTCGAGAGAATGTCTAGATTATTTCAACTAGTGAACAAATTCTTCTGTATCAGATGACTCGACTAGTAAAGTTTCTTTGATGAAATATTAAAAATCAATAATCAATTTGGGAACCTCAAGAAGAATTTAATATGAACCACCATACTTTTCCTGATAGTAAAATCCATTAAACTCTTTAGGATGAAATTTTTGAAGGAGGGAAGAATGTAATGCTTAGTTTTCAATTATTTTAAGTTAGAATTTTTTTTCAAAGAAACTATGAGATAGTTAACATTAAAATATTTCATGTACCAAAAATTACAATTTGAAAGGAAAATATTGGTTTTAGACTTACTGTGTCAAAATGATAATGGAATTAATTTTTAAAACATTACCTTAGAAATATTCTTTTATGAATAATTAAAATGGTATTATTTAAATAATCCTAATTTTATTTACAAAAATGTGTTATTATATTTATAATGAAACATATATTTATAATCAATTTTAAAAAAATAAATAAAAGATCATTTGTAGGTAAAAAGTGATATTTTTAAGAAATATTTTTTTATGAGGTTAATGATTTACCATTTTAAATAATTAGAAAAATATCTAATGATAAAAAATTTAAATAAAATTTTGATATTATATATCTGTTTTAGTTATTATAATAATTATTAATAGTAATTGAGTGTTAGGTCCATGAGGAAAAACACCCTAATAGGGGTGTGAATCAGGGTGTGTAAAATTAAAATCACTATATCATCAGATATTGGTTCATCATTAAACAAAACAAACTTCTCTCTTTCTTCCATAGAAATATATAAATAGAATATAAATCATGCATGGGACACAATGATTTTACCTGGTTCACCCTCATTGAGCAGCCTTTAATGAGTATACAATGGCAATGTGTTGATGTACCAAATCCACTAAAAACATATTATTGTTTACAAGGTTTAGGCTATATCACTTATATTCCCCGGCACACTACCTGTACAAGGTTTAGGATTTTTTTCACTACATTCTAATGGGTTACTCCATTTGTCTCTTTTTCTGGATCAATACTAGTGTAAAGGATATCATTCTTCTTCATCCTTCAATCTCTACTCTTGTAGGGGATTAAAACATAGTTTATATACTTTTGGGTCCCTTAATTTGAATGAATTCACACATCCTAAATTGTAGGTAGATTTTTTGTTGATGTTCCACTTTCATCCAACTGGTGAGTACCACATTACCATAGTTCACTGTGAAATCCTTTTTAAAACACTTCTGTGATGCATATTACCTTCACAAATCTCCACCTTTCCCAAGCTCAAACTACCTTCGCAAATATCCTATGTTTAGAGAAGCTCACCAAGTATTCACAAAGCACACCTATTTCATGATGCTCAACTACCCTTCACAAAGCTCCTCTATTTTCACAAATCTTACACAGCCTTCACGATTGACATTACCTTCATGGTGATTAGAAAATTAGTTTGGAATATAAAGCCTTTAAGAACTTCTTCCCATATGACCTTCACAAACAACCATTCACGCAACACCCTTCAGGAACAATCCTTCACGATTCTAGAGCCTTGTGATTTTTGTTAACTACCGTTACTTTTCTGAAGGGGGTAGAGGCCTATTTATAGGAATTTCCACTTATTCCAAAAACTTCTAGGCCACTTTATCACAATTTAGCAAAGCTAACTATTTTCTATTTCAATTCTCCCTTCTCCGCGAAACTCCATAGAAATTTCTCATTCCCGATGCTTTTCTTAATTGCAAAGCCTTCTATCAATACTTCATGCCACGACGATGCTCCACTTGGGATGCTCCTCACCTTTTTCATTCGTGATGCATGTCATACTTGTAGAGCTAACCATTAGAATTTATGAACCTTCATGAATCACCCATCGTGAAACCCATTCTTCGAAAAATTTATTACATTGCCATATTTTCAATTAGCCTTAAATAAAACCCACTTTTTATGATTCTTTTCAAAACTCCAAATTTCAGACCCCAATAATATGGAAAGAACTGGGAAAAGGCGTCACCTTATGTATGCAATTTTTTTTACTGCTTCAAAGGAATCCATTCATTTATCTTGGATATTTTTCAACATTCATAGTCAACAACATCTTTTTACTACACAACATTCCTTTGAAACATTCCATTTCAACAAACATAATCAAACAAAAAAAGCTGTAATGTTACCTGGAGGTGTTTTTTCCCAACAATATCCCCCTTTGGGTTTGTTGACAATAGTCTCTTGTATTCACATCTTGCGATTAATATAATGATAAATGATTTACTCAACACACATTCCATGACGACATGAGAAGTGATTAACATGTGATACAAGAGTAATATGAAAATTTCACCAATGAATCACTTCATTCAATTACAAAACCACTCATCTTCTTTCATCTTTAACCTCAACTATCATGATATATATCATTTAATCGCTCACTTCTAGAATCATCAGATTTAATACTCCCCCTATCTCAATACTCCACCTGTTAGTTTCAAATCCCCCTATCTTGCAGCTCCACATAGAAACATATCCCCATCTCTAGACTGGGATATTTTCTACTACACTTATCAGCTTCTCCCCATGTCTTGACTAAAACAATTCTCCCTTTTAATAGAACAATTTCACCCCATTGGTCAATGAAATCGAAGGACATTACTTAGAAGACTACAATTGGTTAAAAAACATATATTAGCACATTAGGGAAAAATACACCCTATAACAATGAGAGGGGTACCAAATCCATATTTTTTACATATAGGGAGTCGAATAAACTCCATGATCCAGTCGACGCCTCTCAAATGCTTCATTGGGAAGGGCCTTTTTTAGAACATTTATAACGTGTTGTTCTATAGGTAAATATTCCAACTTCACAATCCATTGCTCCACCTTCTCCATGATAAAATGATACTTTATTAAATTTAATTTTTCTTTTAGTGATTGACCATATTTTTTATAATATTTATATCACTTGAATTATCTCAATGGATTCTAATCAGAGACTTCACTTCAACTCCCATATCATAATGTTTCTCTTCCATCCACGATAACTACATGCATGATTGAGTGGATTACACATACTTAGCTTATAATATGCCTAATGAAATGAAATATTTCTTATTGCTTATCCAAGTAATACACAATCCACCAAGATATAAATCACATCCTTTCCTTGATTTATTATCATCTTTTGAACCCTCCCAATCTATATTCGTATATCCCAATAACTCTTGATAATATTTTTCATTACACATCAAACTAGAATCCATTGTTCATTTGATGTACCGAAGTATTATTTTCACTAAAATCATGTAGATTTCCATGGGATTCATTTGATACCACAATACTTGGAATGTGTAAAAAGTAATATCAGGTCTTTTCACCATCAAATATAGAATACTTTCAATGATTTGCCTATATTATGTGATATTAAATACCTCTCCATCATCATCTTTTGATTGTTTCATACGGGTAGCAACCAGAGTATATATATCCTTTGAATTATTAATTCAAACATTATAAAACCCATCTTGGCATATTTAGATTGAACAATGAATGTGTCATTTTTTCCTTGTGTTTCCTATAAACAAAGGAAAAACATCAAATCACCAGTCATTGACATTTGAAACTCACTTTTCATTCATTTGGAAAATTTTATTCACTGCACTTCATCTTATCCTTCAAAGTTTGTTTTATTGACATATACCAGCACCATCATCCATTGATTACTTTCATGGTTAACATAGAGGTATTAATCAAATCCACCACACAGAAAATCTGGATTTTTCAGAAACTGATATAACATTGAATACCATGCTTTAGATCTTATTTAAACAATTTTAAAGCCCTATTCAGTGAAAGAACTCCATTCTCATCTTCATGAATGAGAAAACCATCTTTCTACTCAATATGAAATTCTTCTTCCAGAACTCCATTTTGAAATATTGACTTGATGTCTATTTGGAAAACCATAAACGTTTTTTGACTGTTACGGCCAAGAATACTTGAACTATCTCAATCATTGAAATAGGTTAAAATGTTTCATCAACATCGATACCCTATATCTAGGAGTGACCTTTTCACACTAATCATGATTGTTTTCGAATTACAACACCATATTCATTCATTTTTTTGAGAAAGGCCCATTTTTTAATGATGTCATTCTTATATGTTCTCCTCGAAACAGTCCCCCATGTGGAATTCTTTTCAATTTTGTCAAGATATTCATTCATATCCTGAACCCAATTATTATCATCATTTGCTTCATCAAAATATTTGGGCTCTACCTATGTTAAATATCATTGTTTTTGTTGATTATTCATCTTCCTTGTATGCACTAGCCTTGTATCATCTCCAACTATGTTATGTCTATAAATTCAACTCTTCTCATCTGTCTTTGTGTAGATATAGAAGTGTGATGATATTTTTCATTATCTAAACCTTATTCTGAATCATTATCTAGAACCGGAGAATCCATTTATATTATTGTCTCTTATCTACTATCCTACTGAGACTGAACATATTTTTTTTGAAGATTCTTCTCATTATCCACTATAGTTACATATTTTCGTTCATTAATATTTTCTACCCACTTATTAAATAATTTTTATGTTTTTCTTTTCTTTGATTATCCAAAGAAATATCCCTTAATCTCCATGGTATTCAAAATTCATGTGTTCCTCCTTGTTTAGAATGGAACACTTACATTCGAAGATTCAAATGTACTTCAATGATGGATTTGTTCCATATCATAACTCATATGGGGTGTTATCATCTATCACAAATAGAAACACTCTATTTGATGTGTATACTATTATCATCACCACATCTTTCCAATATTTTGATGGAAGGCCTTTCTCAATGAGCATTGCTCTTTCTATGTTGTTGAAAATATTATCTCTTCTCTCAACTACTTCATTCTGCTATGGAGTTCTTACTACTAAAACTTGATTTCATATCCCATGTTTCTCAAGATAATCATCAACCTAGAAATTTGTTAAATATGTTTTATTATCTATTTAGATCATCTAGATTATTCAACCCATAATCTTCTCAACATCCATTTGATATGTTTTTATGAAACTGAAAACCTTATATTTTTGTGTGATGATTAAAACCCATTCCATTTTGTTATAATCATTGATAAAGAAAACCTAATATCTCCATCCATAAATATCCCATGGTAAAACTATGACACACACAACAATATTTACCAACTCAAGATAATTTGTTGACCTTTTATATTTTTCCATATATGTATATCAAATGTTCTTCCATTTTTGGAATGCATCTCACATATGCGTATAATCACAGTATAAACTAGGGAGATCTCAAGCAACATTATATTTCACCAGTTCTTCCATGTGCATTTGGCTCATGTGGCCAATAAATTTTTGACACAACTTATTTTATTATTCCTTGGACATAAATAACATTTATCCTTATAAACTCATGCGGTAGAGATTTTCTTTTCTATGCCTTCCCTACAATACAACAACATGATCTTTTTCATTCCTGAAACATAATTTCTTTGAAAATCATAGGGCTAGTCCTGAGTCACATAATTAACTTACACATAATATGTTTGGACTAAGACCTTCAACAACCAAGAGATATGAATGTCTCATGTATTTCCCCCAAACGTTTCTTTCCTAGAGCCAATAATTTTAAACCCTTCAACATTACCATGTATTATGATACCTGTTTTATTTCACCTGATCCACATCACTAGATACTTGTTTCCAATCATATGGGTGGTGCATCCACTTTGAATGATCCATATCCTAGTGTTGTCTGATGCCTTGAATGAAATTTATACAAACACTGACTGCTCATATATTTTATATTTGATCCATGTTTTGAATTCATACCTATTATAGATTTATACTCTTGAAATTCTGCATAATATGATGAACCAACTTCATCATGTAAATATGAAAATAGATTTTATATTTTCAACTCATTTGATGCTACATTCATGTGCTTTTTATAACTAGCCTCAATATTATTGGGCACATTTATCTGTATTATTGATGGGAAATATCATTCCATGTTTTTGAATCCTCCGCACCTAAAATAGTGACCATAAAATGATGCCCTAGAAAATTCAGATCTGTATAACTGCCTCTATTGTTCATGTTCCCTTTCGCACCACTTTGCTATAAAACAAACATTTTTTGAGTGTTCCATCTTTCCAAAATAATAAAATCATATATGTGGTACATTCCTAGGTGGAAATAATAGACCACTAATTTTCCTTTGGGATCTATGAATCTTCTAATTCTACTTCATACCCAAATCAATCTTCAATCATTGAGTGGGTTCTTATGGTCTAACATCAACCATTACTACTTTCTATTTTGGATCAAGCTCCATAATAGCCTAATCATTTGAATTTGTCTATTTATTCTATTATATATGACAAAAAAGCTCCAATTTCATCTTATTTATTTCATGTGTTATCTATTTCTCCAATTTTGTTCTGTGGGTCAAAATTTTTTCTTTATTCATAACACATTGTCATAGACTGATGACTTCCTCTTGATGTTATTTGATATATTTGATTTTACCTTTTCAAGTTTCATTCAAATTATCGATCTCTCTTTTATGTTCTAAAATTATGATTTCTTACTCAGTCACTTTTTCAAAGATTTCTGGTGTTAATGAATTCATTTTTTCAATTTCTTAAATCATCTCCAACATCGCTTCATCTTGCTACTGCATATAGAGTCTGGAAACCTGAACTACTTTGTTAGATTTATTTGTTTTGGCTCTCCAAAAACCTACCTCTTCAATAGAGACTAATAATTATGTCTGAATATCAACTCTTCCTTCAATATCTCCCTCATCAACGTCTCTTTCTCCCTTTTATAAGAAATTTCCCACAACATCCTCTATATAATATTCTTTATGATCATTGTAGTATTCTAACTCTTCTACATTATATTTTTCTAAAATTCATATTCTATTGTGTCACGACCCGTCCTCGGGGCCCGTGTCGTGACTACCCCAAGCCCTCCTTCCATAGGCCAGGGGCTGGCGACTAGCACCAAGGCGTAAAATCCCGATAAACAGGGAAGGCATTGCCTTTAAAAGTAACAACCACCACAGAGTCAGCAAGCGGAAAGTAACTACAAAGTGCAGAAAAGTAAAGGGGGCCGGAAATACAAGCCCAACTGTAAAGTACAACTGAAAAAGTAAAGAACAGCAACTGAAGAAAAGACGGCGGCCTCGTGTCGTCCACTGGCAATCCCACCTGAAGGGTGGGTACAGATAGCCTCCAGGCTCCTCGGGTCCCACGTCCGCTCCGAGCACGTCCCGCCCAGTGGTCCACCTCCAGGTACCGTCCTGCTCCACGCCCCAACCGCGATCAGCGCTGTCCGTCGTCTGCAACCAACACAACAAGGTGTGGGCATAGCCCGTGCAGGGGTGAGTATAAGATACTCAGTAAGGACCCCGAGACCCCCGAAGGTCTCCCGAAATCCACAAAGGATATAGCACAAAAGAAAGATGCAATCACGAAGTAACATCTGACTCGACTTAGGTATATGCCCATACATATACCTAAGTCCCTAATTCTAGCTCTGCTCACGAGCTCAAGAACAACTCAATCCACGCAGGAAAGAAAGACTCAAATCCACAAGGAGAGTAAACAGTAAATCCACATAGGATAGTTCAACACAATCCACAAAGGAGAGTAACATAAGATTCAGCTCAACCAGGTATACTTTTTCAGATGACGTCAGAGATGATCACTGATCCATCTAAGTCGTCGGACCCACGAAGGATCGATAGGTACTAACCCCCGCAAAAGACCCACTCAGGATCGGGCTCACACAGAACCTGTAGGCAGTGGCTCACACAGAACCGGTAGTAAGGACCCACGTAGGATCGGGCTCACACAGAACCTGCAGCACTGATCCACGTAGGATCGCTGAGTGCAGTAGTCGACGCAGTCCACTGAGGATCTCTGCATAGTCGTCGCCGCAGTCCACGAAGGATCTCTGCTCTGCCGTCGTCGCAGTCCACGGAGGATCTCTGCTCTGTCGTCGTCGCAGTCCACGGAGGATCTCTGCTCTGTCGTCGTCGCAGCCAGCGCTAGGGTTCCCGCACCTAGCGAGCTCGTTTAGGAGGGTCCGCTCCACGAGCCGAGAGGCTGATACATCAACTGACACGTAGTCCGAATTTGATGTATCCAAAAGTTCCGTATCGACAACAGGATCTCAACGCAACAGACGGCGCGTCAATCGGACGCCCGGTCTGAGAGTTATTGGCATTTTCGTCCTAGGGGCCCTGTTGGTTTTTAGGGCAAAACCAACCCGACCGTACTCCGCCTGTATCCGATCCTCGGACGTAGTATGCCAAAAGTTCCGTCTCACTTAGAGGAAACTACCACAGCTGACGGTACGTCGATCGGACGTCCGTAGCTCAAGTTATGAGCGTTTCCGCTCCGAGGGCCCGGTTGGTTTCGTGTACAAACCAACCCGGCCGAACACAAAGTCTTCCGAAACCTTGAGTGTAATATACCGAAACGACCCTCTCGATCCAAGGATCGCGTAGCCGCTGACAGTTCGTCAATCGGAGGTCTCAGGCCCAAGATATGGGCAAAAGACCGAAGAGGCCCGAAAACGGGAGTTCTGGGCCCGGGGTGACCCGGCCCGAACCCCCCCTGGGTCGGCCGAACCGGGTCGGCCCGAACCGGGTCGGCCCGACCCGGCTAGGCCAGGTCCGGTCCGGCCTGGGCGCGGCCCGGCCGACCGGACCGGCCGGCTCGGCTTCGGCCGAGCGGCCGAATGAGCCGCCGTGGGTTTGACCCGCAGCTTTGGAGAAACGCGGCCCGCGCGGGCCGCGTGCTGGGTGGCCGGACCGCAGACGCGGTCCGGCGGTTCGCCGCCGCCGCGGCTCGGCCGCGGCGGACTCCTCCGGCGGCGCGCCGGGCGCCGCCGCCTTCCGCGGGCCGCCGGAGTTGCTCCGGTGGCCCGTTTTGCCTCCCGTCTGCGCCGTTGCTCCTCCCGGGGGCCGATCTTCACTGCGGGCTCAACGGATCGCCCTTGCCGCGCGGTTCGTCGTCGTCCTCCAAATCCGCACAAAAGGGAAGATCAGCGGAGGGTTGCCGGGTCTTGTTCGTTAGACCCGCACCCTCCGCGTTAGTCATAAACAACGGGAGGAAATAAAAACAACCAATCAACAATTTTAAATAAATTTAAAATTGTTCCGTGATCGGGTTCTTTATTTCAAAGAATAAACACGGGAAAGAATCATCAGAAAATAAACCCCTACCTCGCAGCTGTCGTTGCCGAACGGGGGATCGTCGCGGGATTGCTCGTCGCGGAAGAAGGAGATCGTCGCATCGTCGCGGTATCCGGCGTCGCGTCGCCAATCTCCGGATCAAGAACAAACGGATTTAATTAATTAAATCCGTTGTCATGAAATTTAAAAAGGGAGAATTTAAACGATCCGATTCTCACCTTAGTTGCCGAACGGGGATCGGCCGCGGAAGAAGAGGCGTCGCCGAAGAACGTCGCGGGTAGAGCTCGTCGACGTCGCATATCTCGGTGTGCGTCGTCGAATTCCGGTCGCCGGCGTTCTTCACGTTCTTCGCGTTCTTCGCGTTCTTCGCGTTCTTCGCGGGGAGATGAAGAAACAAAGATCCTCTCAAATCCTTTCAAAGGATTTTTAGGTTGGTCTTATTTTATAAACATGCCAACAAACGCAAAAGCGTAAGTAACGACCCATCAATTCGTTGAATTAATTCAACGAGCGAAACAGCCCATTTAATTCACGAAGGAAACAGCCCATTTAATTCACGAAATAAACCGCCCAATTAAATGGTCTGTTAAGAATTAAAGAAAACGCGTCGGTTGACTTTTCAGTTACTTTGACGGGTTTTTGCGGGTGCGTTACTTAGCGAAAGAAACGGAGGGGCTCGTGCGGGCCCCACCGCACAAATATCCTACCAAGGGGTAGGATATTTCTGGATAGCATCCTATCCAGTTCAACTCAGCTCAAGCCGCCTTTAAGTGACTTCAAGTGGCTTCCAAGCAGCTTAAGTGAAATAAAATAATGTTGTCGCACAAACTTTATTTTATTTCTGACTTAAAGCCCCAAAATTTAAAAACCACGTCTGAGCAAACGCAACTCCGGAAGAGGCGTTCCTAAGCAAATACCGGCGCTGCGATTTCATCGGTGCCCTCAGAATTTGATTCTGGGCACCGGTTCAAGATATAGAAAAACCCGCTCGTCCGTTCACTGAACGTACCCGAGCCAAACTTCGGAAATTGATTCCGGGCACACCGGGCCTCGGAATCAGGTGCCGTCTGAAGCTGCGCTCTTGTAAAATTCCAAAGAAAATTAAGAAAAAAATTTCCTTGAAATTTGCGGGTCTTTACATTACTCCCACCTCAGGGCTTTACGTCCCCGTAAAGATACATCAAAACTAGGGGAACAAATGGGGGTACTGAGCACGCATCTGAGCCTCCCGCTCCCAAGTGCTCTCCTGGAGGTTCCCGTGCTGCCATCTGATGCGCACAAGAGGAATCGACCGCCCACGTAGGACCCGCTCCTGTCGATCCTCGATCTCCACCGGGACCTCCGCAAAAGTCGCCCCATCGTCCACGTCCAGCTCCCCAAAGTCGATGATGTGCGTCGGGTCGTGCACGTATCTCCTCAGCTGAGACACGTGGAAGACGTCGTGCACCTGGTGCAACTGAGGTGGTAGAGCCAGGCGATAAGCCACCTCTCCTATCCTGCTGAGGACCTGGAAAGGCCCGATGAAGCGTGGAGACAACTTTCCGCCTCGGCCAAATCTCCGTAAACCACGTCGAGGTGAGACACGCAAAAAGACGTGGTCGCCATCCTCGAACTCCAATGGCCTCCGCCTCCTGTCAGCATATGACTTCTGCCGGCTCTGAGCGGTCCTCATCCTCTCCTGGATGATCTGGACCTTCTCTGTCGTGGCTCGGACCATCTCTGGTCCCACGAGTGCTGACTCCCCAGGGTCTGTCAAGCACAACGGTGATCTGCAGGGTCTGCCGTACAACGCCTCGTATGGTGCCATCCCGATGGTGGAGTGGTAGCTGTTGTTGTACGCGAACTCCACCAAGGGTATGTGGTCCTCCCAACTGCGACCAAAGTCGAGAACACATGCACGGAGCATGTCCTCGAGTGTCTGTATGGTCCTCTCCGTCTGACCATCCGTCTGAGGGTGGAAGGCTGTGCTCAGATGGAGCCGCGTCCCAAACGCCTCCTACAACCCCTTCCAAAGCCGGGAAGTGAAACGAGCATCTCGATCGGAGACGATAGACGATGGAACACCGTGAAGCCGTACAATCTCCTGGACGTAAAGACGTCCCAAGCTCTCCACTGAGCCCTGCTCTCTGATGGGTAAGAAGTGTGCCGACTTGGTGAGTCGGTCGACAATCACCCAAATGGAGTCGTGACCTCTGGAAGTGCGTGGAAGTCCAGTCACGAAGTCCATAGATATGCCATCCCACTTCCACTCCGGGACCTCCAAGGGCTGTACCAAGCCTGCTGGTACCTGATGCTCTGCCTTCACCTGCTGGCAGGTGAGGCATTGTGAAACGAACTCTGCCACAGCTTTCTTCATGCCCGGCCACCAGTGTTGTCGTCTGAGATCCTGGTACATCTTCGCCACTCCGGGATGCACCGCCAAGGGAGAAGTGTGAAACTCTCTCAGCACCTCCTCTCGTAAAGCGGCTGGTACGAAGGTACGTCCTCTGAAAAGGATGTCGTGCTCTGCTCAAAGGGAGAAACCATCAGGCGCCTGACCTGAGGATATCAGTGCACGCCGGGTCTCACAGTCAGCGTCCCCACGCTGAGCCTCTCTGACCCGCTGTAGAAGTGGAGGAGAGACTGTGAGAGACTGAAGAAAGGCTGCTCCGTCTCTATCCACGAAGGATAACTGTAAGGAGGCTAGCTGCTCCGTCGCCTCCTCAAGTAGCTGAATGCCCGTCCTCCTGCTGAGGGCATCGGCTACTACGTTCCCCTTCCCAGGAGTATAGACTATCTCAAAGTCATAGTCCTGGAGGAACTCAAGCCATCTCCGCTGTCTCAGGTTCAGGTCCTTCTGAGAGAAGATATACCTGAGACTCTGGTGGTCAGAAAAGACTGTGAAGCGCTCGCCCATCAGATAGTGCCGCCAAGTCTTCAGAGCGAAGACCACTGCTACTAACTCCAGGTCATGAGTGGCGTAGTTCTGCTCATGCGGCCTCAACTGACGTGATCCGTAGGCGATCACGGCCCGCTCCTGCATCAGGACGCACCCGAGTCCAGTCCCTGATGCATCGCAGTAAACTACGTATCCAACTCCCTCCTCAGGCAGCCTCAAGATAGGTGCGCTGGTCAATCTCTGTCTCAGCTCCTGGAAGCTCTGCTGACATCTGTCTGACCACACGAAGGGTTTCCCCTTCTTCGTCAATGCTGAGAGTGGTGCCGCAACTCTGGAGAAGTCTGGCACGAATCTCCGATAGTATCCCGCTAGGCCCAAGAAGCTCCGCACCTCTGTCACGCTCCTGGGTGGCTCCCAAGCTAGCACTGCCTCGATCTTCGCGGGATCCACTGCAACTCCCGCCTAAGAGATGACGTGCCCCAAGAAATGGACCTCACGTAACCAGAACTGGCATTTTGAGAGCTTGCCATAAAGCTGGTGCTCTCGGAGCGTGTCTAGCACAACTCGCAGGTGGTAGGCATGCTCCTCCTCAGTCGTCGAGTATACCAAAATGTCGTCAATGAAGACCACGACAAATCGGTCGAGGTATGGCTGGAAGATCCTGTTCATGAGGATCATGAACACTACTGGAGCATTGGTTACGCCGAACGGCATAACCAAGAACTCATAATGGCCATACCGACACCTGAAGGCCGTCTTCTGCACGTCCTCGTCTCGAACTCTGAGCTGATGATAGCCTGACCGGAGGTCTATCTTCGAGAACCACCGCGCTCCCTTGAGCTGATCGAAGAGGTCATCAATCCGTGGCAGCGGATACTTGTTCCTCACTGTCACCTGGTTCAGGCGACGATAGTCGACACACAGTCACAAGCTCCCGTCCGCTTTCTTGGCGAACAAAATCGGGGAAGCCCAGGGTGAAACACTGGGTCGGATAAACCCCTTGCTCTGCAAGTCCTCCAACTGTACCCGCAGCTCTCGAAGCTCGGCGGGGGCCATCCGATATGCTGGAGTAGATATCGGGGCTATCCCGGGGTACAAGTCGATGTAAAAGTCTACCTCTCTACGAGGAGGTAGCCCTGGAACGTCGTCGGGAAAGACGTCCACGTACTGGTCCACCACTGCAGGAAAAGCTGGACTCCGCACGTCCACTGCTCCTAGGATGAGGCTAGCCAACTGATGAGAGATGGGCTGCACTCTCCTCCGCGGAAGTCCATCCTGTGCTGCAAAGGTTCCCTTCTCGCCGGTGAAGGTAAACCTGCTCCCGTCGGTGCGAACACATCGCACCTTGCGCCTAAAACAGTCGATCTGGGCATGAACCGTGGATAGCCAATCCATGCCCAAGATGACGTCGTAAGGCCTCGACGCCGCTACAAGGAGATCCCAGCCGAAGCTCTCGCCTCCTAGAGTAAGCTCACACTGCCGGCACCAGTGCGTAATCGTCGAGTCTGCTCCCGTAGGAGTCTCTAGCCGTAAGGATCGAGCCAACGGCTCAGTCGGAATCTCCGAGCTCCGAACAAGGGCAGAGGCTATGAAAGAGTGACTCGCTCCTGTGTCTATAAGTACTGCAGCAAGGGTGGAATAGACACAGATCGTACCTCGAATCATCTCTGGCATGTCGGGGTCGTAGGACTCCACTGCCTGAAGCTGGGCCTGTCCCTGCCCGCCAGCTCCCTGTGGTCGAGGTGGCCCTCCTGGTGGTGGTGGGGGTAGAGCCTGGAAGCGTCGCCCACCACCCGCTGCTCGGCCAGCTCCTCTGCCTCGTCCGCCTCCTCCCTGCGGACCGCCACGGTCGACCCTCTGCCTCTTCCTGGGTGGCCCCTCCACCGTCTGCTGCTCCTCTGATCGGCGAGTCGGGCAGTCACGAGCCATGTGACCCTGCCCGCCGCAGGAGTAGCACAGCCTGCCTCTCGGAAGGCTGGCACTCCGCTGTGTGCCTCGCACTGCTGAGCCGGTGTCCTGAGGCCGTCTGCGTGGGGGTCTGGTCTGCCTGGACCCGAGAGTCATCCGTCGGCTACCTTCTGCCGAAGACTCAGCTACCTACCGCCCTGCGCTAGGTCTCGCCGCTGAAGAAGGCTCTGCCAGGAAGCTCTCGATCAGGAGGGCTCGCTCCAGCACTCCCGCCTGGGTCGGAATTCTGAGGGAGATCAGCGACGCCCGATTCTCCTGCCGCAAGCCCTGCTCGAAGGTCCGGGCCCGGAAGAAGGGGTCCCGTACCATGTCGGTCGAGTAGCGAGATAGGTCAGTGAACCTCGCCGCGTACTGAGCGACCGTCATGCTGCACTGGCGCAGCTGGAGAAGCTCCTGGATGTGCACCGCTCGGAGGGTGGCCGGGACGAACTCAGAGCAGAAGAGGCTCTCGAAGTCCGCCCAGAGCAAGGATGCCTCATCGTGAACCTGGAGCATCAAGCTCCACCATCGTCCTGCCGCCGCCTGCAGGAGGCTCGCCGTGAGAATCACCATGAGATCCGCTGGTGTCCTCACTAGCCTAAAGATCCGTACCACCGCCTCTAGCCAGTCCTCGGCGGCCTGGGGGTCCGCCTCACCGCGAAACCTGGGCGGTCGCTGGCTCTGAAACTCATGCAGTGCCCTGAGGCGACGTGCATCGTCAGCGTCTGGTACTGGTAGCATCGGTGGCTCGGCGGGTAAAGCTACCGCCGGTGCCACTGCTGGCAAAGGGCCCTGCACCGAGGCCTCGTCGCTCGGTGGGCTGCCGTCGCGCCCTACACTCGGAACCCTAGCTGGCTGTCGTCGTGGGGCCATCCTGAAAAGGAGAACAAGAGCACCACAGTCAGAACAGTATACCTGGTGAGCTGGCACAAGTAATCACAAGGAAAACTTGAGACTTTCATGAAGCAGATCAGTATACCCGGTGAGCTGACACAAGTAATCACAAAGAAACTTGAAACACACACGCAATCAATGTTTTCATGCATTAAGTCGGAAATCAAGAGTCAGGGTCCTGGTGTACGGA
This sequence comes from Viscum album, assembly GCA_963277665.1. Taxonomy (NCBI): domain Eukaryota; kingdom Viridiplantae; phylum Streptophyta; class Magnoliopsida; order Santalales; family Viscaceae; genus Viscum; species Viscum album. Next base: position 1,004,337,516 of record OY728135.1, read on the forward strand.
TACGTCGGCCGCCGCACCAACACTGGGCTCCCTGAACTGATAACCACACTCAATACACTAAACACTATTGCTTCACATAGAAAGAAAAGACAATCAGAGTCTGCGGTAGAACCGACCACCTCTGATACCAATTTGTCACGACCCGTCCTCGGGGCCCGTGCCGTGACTACCCCAAGCCCGCCTTCCATAGGCCAGGGGCTGGCGACTAGCATCAAGGCATAAAATCCCGGTAAACAGGGAAGGCATTGCCTTTAAAAGTAACAACCACCACAGAGTCAGCAAGCGGAAAGTAACTACAAAGTGCAGAAAAGTAAAGGGGGCCGGAAATACAAGCCCAACTGTAAAGTACAACTGAAAAATTAAAGAACAGCAATTGAAGAAAAGACGGCGGCCTCGTGTCTTCCACTGGCAATCCCACCTGAAGGGTGGGTACAGATAGCCTCCAGGCTCCTCGGGTCCCACGTCCGCTCCGAGCACGTCCCGCCCAGTGGTCCACCTCCAGGTACCGTCCTGCTCCACGCCCCAACCGCGATCAGCGCTGTCCGTCGTCTGCAACCAACACAACAAGGTGCGGGCATAGCCCGTGCAGGGGTGAGTATAAGCTACTCAGTAAGGACCCCGAGACCCGCGAAGGTCTCCCGAAGTCCACAAAGGATATAGCACAAAAGAAAGATGCAATCACGAAGTAACATCTGACTCGACTTAGGTATATGCCCATACATATACCTAAGTCTCCAATTCTAGCTCTGCTCACGAGCTCAAGAACAACTCAATCCACGCAGGAAAGAAAGACTCAAATCCACAAGGAGAGTAAACAGTAAATCCACATAGGATAGTTCAACACAATCCACAAAGGAGAGTAACATAAGATTCAGCTCAACCAGGTATACTTTTTCAGATGACGTCAAAGATGATCACTGATCCATCTAAGTCGTCGGACCCATGAAGGATCGATAGGTACTAACCCCCGCAAAAGACCCACTCAGGATTGGGCTCACACAGAACCTGTAGGCAGTGGCTCACACAGAACCGGTAGTAAGGACCCACGTAGGATCGGGCTCACACAGAACCTGTATCACTGATCCACGTAGGATCGCTGAGTGCAGTAGTCGACGCAGTCCACTGAGGATCTCTGCATAGTCGTCGCCGCAGTCCACGAAGGATCTCTGCTCTGCCGTCGTCGCAGTCCACGGAGGATCTCTGCTCTGTCGTCGTCGCAGTCCACGGAGGATCTCTGCTCTGTCGTCGTCGCAGCCAGCCCTAGGGTTCCCGCACATAGCGAGCTCGTTTAGGAGGGTCCGCTCCACGAGCCGAGAGGCTGATACATCAACTGACACGTAGTCCGAAGTTGATGCATCCAAAAGTTCCGTATCGACAACAGGATCTCAACGCAACAGACGGCGCGTCAATCGGACGCCTGGTCTGAGAGTTATTGGCATTTTCGTCCCAGGGGCCCGGTTGGTTTTTAGGGCAAAACCAACCCGACCGTACTCCGCCTGTATCCGATCCTCGGACGGAGTATGCCAAAATTTCTGTCTCACTTAGAGGAAACTACCACAGCTGACGGTACGTCGATCGGACGTCCGTAGCTCAAGTTATGAGCGTTTCCGCTCCGAGGGCCCGGTTGGTTTCGTGTACGAACCAACCCGGCCGAACCCAAAGTCTTCCGAAACCTTGAGTGTAATATACCGAAACGACCGTCTCGATCCAAGGATCGCGTAGCCACTGACGGTTCGTCAATCGGAGGTCTCAGGCCCAAGATATGGGCAAAAGACCGAAGAGGCCCGAAAACGGGAGTTCTGGGCCCGGGGTGACCCGGCCCGAACCCCCCTGGGTCGGTCGAACCGGGTCGGCCCGAACCGGGTCGGCCCGGCCGACCGGACCGGCCGGCTCGGCTTCGGCCGAGCGGCCGAATGAGCCGCCGCGGGTTTGACCCGCGGCTTTGGAGAAACGCGGCCCGCGCGGGCCGCGTGCTGGGTGGCCGGACCGCGGACGCGGTCCGGTGGTTCGCCGCCGCCGCGGCTCGGCGGCGGCGGACTCCTCCGGCGGCGCGCCGGGCGCCGCCGCCGCCTTCCGCGGGCCGCCGGAGTTGCTCCGGTGGCCCGTTTTACCTCTCGTCTGCGCCGTTGCTCCTCCCGGGGACCGATCTTCACTGCGGGCTCAACGGATCGCCCTTGCCGCGCGGTTCGTCGTCGTCCTCCAAATCCGCACAAAAGGGAAGATCAGCGGAGGGTTGCCGGGTCTTGTTCGTTAGACTCGCACCCTCCGCGTTAGTCATAAACAACGGGAGGAAATAAAAACAACCAATCAACAATTTTAAATAAATTTAAAATTGTTCCGTGATCGGGTTCTTTATTTCAAAGAATAAACACGGGAAAGAATCATCAGAAAATAAACCCCTACCTCGCAGCTGTCGTTGCCGAACGGGGGATCGTCGCGGGATTGCTCGTCGCGGAAGAAGGAGATCGTCGCGTCGTCGCGGTATCCGGCGTCGCGTCGCCAATCTCCGGATCAAGAACAAACGGATTTAATTAATTAAATCCGTTGTCATGAAATTTAAAAAGGGAGAATTTAAACGATCCGATTCTCACCTTAGTTGCCGAACGGGGATCGGCCGCGGAAGAAGAGGCGTCGCCGAAGAACGTCGCGGGTAGAGCTCGTCGACGTCGCAGATCCCGGTGTGCGTCGTCGAATTCCGGTCGCCGGCGTTCTTCACGTTCTTCGCGTTCTTCGCGTTCTTCGCGTTCTTCGCGTTCTTCGCGGGGAGATGAAGAGACAAAGATCCTCTCAAATCCTTTCAAAGGATTTTTAGGTTGGTCTTATTTTATAAACATGCCAACAAACGCAAAAGCGTAAGTAACGACCCATCAGTTCGTTGAATTAATTCAACGAGCGAAACAGTCCATTTAATTCACGAAGGAAACAACCCATTTAATTCACGAAATAAACCGCCCAATTAAATGGTCTGTTAAGAATTAAAGAAAACGCGTCGGTTGACTTTTCAGTTACTTTGACGGGTTTTTGCGGGTGCGTTACTTAGCGAAAGAAACGGCAGGGCTCGTGCGGGCCCCACCGCACAAATATCCTACCAAGGGGTAGGATATTTCTGGATAGCATCCTATCCAGTTCAACTCAGCTCAAGCCGCCTTTAAGTGACTTCAAGTGGCTTCCAAGCAGCTTAAGTGAAATAAAATAAAGTTGTCGCACAAACTTTATTTTATTTCTGACTTAAAGCCCCAAAATTTAGAAAACCACGTCTGAGCAAACGCAACTCCGGAAGAGGCGTTCCTAAGCAAATACCGGCGCTGCGATTTCATCGGTGCCCTCAGAATTTGATTCTGGGCACCGGTTCAAGAGATAGAAAAACCCGCTCGTCCGTTCACTGAACGTACCCGAGCCAAACTTCGGAAATTGATTCCGGGCACACCGGGCCTCAGAATCAGGTGCCGTCTGAAGCTGCGCTCTTGTAAAATTCCAAAAAAAATTAAGAAAAAAATTTCCTTGAAATTTGCGGGTCTTTACATATTGATTAAAAATTCTTATTCAAACTTCTCCTAACTTTCACATTTTCTAAATAATTATTTTTGGGGAAATTCATCATTTTCTTCAGCATCATGTTCACACTTCAAAATAAACATTACTGAAAAATGTCTAATATCTCCACATCGGAAGCATGCCAGTTGAATTTCACCTTTGAAAATTCCTTTTCCACTTTGCAGTTTAAAGGGAGAAATTTCATGACATCATCTAAATTATCTTCCTCTTAAAAATCTTCAATATATAGCTTCTTCATTGACTTGAATTCCACTTATTTGGACTTCAAATTTTCCACATCATCGTTATCATCATTTATCATTTCATATAAAACAACTGTAATATACATGTTATCTACTATCAGCTCCTTTGGATATTTATATTCCAATACTAAAACATTCATATTAAACCGATGTGAGAGTTTTCTCAAGATACGCTTCACAATATTTATTTCTTCAATGACTTCTCCACAACCATTCAGGTGTTCCACTAAAACATTCACCCCATTAAATAATGTGCCAACAGATTCATTTGGATTCATTCTCATATCTTCATACATGTTCCACAAAACCTAGAGCATTTCCACTCTGGCATTTGAATCCCCTTCATTGATATTCAATAGATTTTCCAATATAGAATGTGATATTTTACATGAAATCTGCATCATATAAATTCCATTTGTTAGGGATCCCCCTAAGTAATTGATCTATTTATCATCGACATTTAATTCCCTTCCCTAAACATCCAATAAATCACCAGTATTGATATTGACTCATATTCCATGCTTAGATTATGCAAAGACATCCATTTCTAACGTTCAAAAGTAGTACTATACATGATTCATCCATATTTGAAAATTTCTTCCATCAAAGATCAGAATTCTATTGTGACTGACCACCTCTATTTCTTCTACAGAGAAAAATTCACGGACTTTTATACTTTCTCTCTAATACCAATTTTTACACCCACAAGGTCAAATACCATGAGAGGGGGTGAATCAGGGGATCACATAATAATATTAATACCCCTTTGGATCTTGTTTCTTCATTAAAAAAATTCACCATTAATCCTATAGAAATGTATGAACGGAAATTTAATCATTCATAGGATACAATGATTTTACTGGGTTCACCCTCACTAGTCTACGTACAAGTAGCATACAAATGAAATATTCCGATGTTCCAAATCTACTAAAAGTGCATTACTTTTTACATGGTTCTGGAAAGATCACTTCTATGCTCAGGCTCACTACTTTTACAATGTTTAAGGTTTCCTCATTAAATTACCATGGGTCACTCTTTATGGATTCTCCTCTATCTCACTACTGGTGGAAAGGATCACCTTCTCCCTCCCCTTTCACCCACTGCTGTTGGAATGGATTCAAACACAATTTATGGACTTTTGGATCCACATATTTTTCATGAATTCACACATCCTCCATTGTAGGTATATGCTCTGTTGAAGTTCAACTTTCATCCAATAGATGAATACCACTTTACCATAGTTTACTAAGAATTCCCTTTCAAAACACAGTCATGATTAACACTACCTTTACAAATATCTTCATTTTGTGATGCTCAAACTGCCTCCATGGAGCTCGTCCCTTTCAAGAAGCTCACCAAGCCATCGCGAAGAACACCTATTTCGTGAATCTCAACTAGCCTTTGTGAAGCTCATCTAATTTCATAAAGCATACTTATCCTTCAATAATTATATTACATTCGTGATGCTTAGATCATTCGGTTTTTTTACAGCCTTTGTAAACTTTTTTTCCATATCACCTTGGCGAACCAACCTTCACGATTCCATTGCATTAAGATTTTCATTAACTATCACTACATTTTTAAGGAGATATAGTCTAATTATTGACATTTTCAATAATTCGATAACCTTTCGGGCCACGATATTACCATTTTGTGAAGATGCCTCTTTTCTGCGGCAATTATCCCTTTTCACAAAGTTCCTTGAAAATTTCATGTTCGATATTCTCATTGTAATCACAAATCATTCCATTGATGCTCCACGTTACTGTGATGCTCCACCTACAATGCTCATCACCTTCACCATTCGTGATACTTGTCGTATTGGTGGAGTTAACCATCATAATATTCACACCATCGTGAAACACCCTTCGTGAAACCTATTCTTCATGAAATTCATCCTTTTACTATATTTTCAAATGAACTTATAGAAAAACAACTTTTTACGATGTTTGGACAAACTCTAAATTTTAGACCCCAAAAAATTGGCAAACACTGGTAAATGGTGTCACCTTGTGTACGTAATTTTCTATACTGCTTCTGGGGAATTCATTCCTTCTTCTTGAATCTTTGTTAACATTCTTAGTAAAAAACATATATTCACTCTACAACATGCCCTTGAAACACTACTTTTCAACAAAAAAATTCAACCAAAAAATTCAACAATGTTAACCTAAGGGTTTTTTCCACACGTATAGGTTATGTAAGATCATCTTATTCATGAAAAATGCATTTTCTTGTAATTTTTCTTTCAAATCCTATTTTTCATGATTATTTTTAAATATATTTAATACACCTTTAAAAATTTAATTTTATTAAATTGATATAATATCTGAAATATAGAGTATAATTTGTTTTAAATAGTTCTCTTTTTTTAGTATATATTAATAATAAGTGTGTTAGAATTTATCAACTCGGTAAAAGGTAAAATGAGATCAATATAGTAACAACTATAGAGTAAATATTAAAAATAATCCATAAAATTGACTTTATTCAATTGGATGAGTGTAATTAGGCCAAATAATTATTAATTTTTAAAATATTGCATCATGGTCGCATTTTTCATTGATAAATACCGTTATAATATTTTATATAAAGGAAAATTAAAAAATATCACTTTCTTTATTTTAATTTATATTATATATTCATATAGGGATAAAAATATGTTGAGAATGAATATAGGAGTTTATTTTGGAAATTATTTATTTATTTTTAGTTAATTTATTATTAATTTTTAGTTATTGTATAATTACCATTAATTCTTACACAACACTAGAACAATGCCTATGAAAGAAGCAAAAAAATAAATGTAGATGTTTTAAAACCATAAAAAATAATAGGCTTCCATGAATATTTGGGAAAAAATTAATTTTACGGTGAATAATAACATATAATTTATGGATAAATATTTTTTATTCCAATTTCATTTCTATCTTGATGTCATTAAATTCAAAATATGTGAATAGTTCTTCAAATGGTTGTAATGGTATTTTATATTCAATAATATAATATTAAATGATTTAAAAATTATAATAAAAATTATACATTTCAAGAGGGCTAGGATTTTTTTTATAATTTAATCTATTTACCTTCTATGATCCAATTATTAAGTTATATGTAAATTTATAACCCTTTAAAATGGAGATTTTGTTACCTTGTTTATGCTCAAGATTGGTTAACTAAAGGGTTAAACAAAAAATTTAAAATTTAAAATTCCATATAAACCTGTCAAAAGTTTAGTTTTTGAAGTTATTTAACATGTAAAATTTATTATATGAAAAAAAAATTGACTTTTCTGCACTTAATAATGAATAAATTTATTATATTTATATCATTTATCTAATTCCAAGTGTGTCATTTTCATTACTATAGAATGATAAAATCTATCCTTCATTATTCACACAACCTTAAGAAACTTATATTCACCAAACCTTATCAAAATTTCTCCCAAATATCTTTAAATATGATCTAATGGTTTTCTTTTCTCAAAAGACTAGCACTAGGGTCCATAACTAAATATATAAGGAGGATCCCCAAAGAAGAGATAATCATCATAACTGAATCATTTCAAGTTAATTTATTATTCTACATACTATAAATTTTATTTTATAACCATAACGAACTAACTACAATATAACTATATTATTATAACATTATTAATTTTATGGGATTAACCTTTTTATATACTTATCCATCTAATTGAAAAGAGAATCATTTCTTATTCATGTGTGTCGGCGACAACCTAAAAGGACAATGTATTTAATTTTTCATAACTACATGAAATTGATGATATATATAGATGGATTTAAATATATTAAAAGATATTTATAACATAATATCATTATAGAGAGGATAATTTTTACATATCCATAACAAATATAACTTTCAGGATAGAACATGCATGACAAAAACCAAACAATTAACACCCACTGATTGATTTTACCAAGAATTAGGAATGAATGGGTAAGATGAATATATATAAATTAAAATAAAAATTAATATGTTTTTTTATGATTTAATAAAAAGTTTAGAAACATTATACATCATTTTAATGAATATTCAAATATGTGGAAGCATGAGGTAAATATTTCAAATCACATCTTCAACTTCTTTGAGAAATATTTTTGTATTATAAACATATTTTCAGTTATATTGTGTATATAATACCACTTTTCAATTTATTATAATATATAATTAATCATGTAATTTATTGTATCAATTAAATTTTACTCTTTTAGGGGGTTTCAATTAAAAATTCAATAATTAAGTGTGAATTTATTTTTATAAAATTTTTCATTGGATTGATTATATTTATATAGAAAAAGTATTATAGTATAGCCTTAATAAACCCCACATATATTATTATACACTTTTTATTTATGGAATTTCAATATGTTGTTTCAAATTTTCCACTCATTTTCACTTGAGTCGTGAAAATTTTTAAAAAAATAGACCTTATTTCTCTTATTGATCTGGACTATTTCTCTTCCATATATATATATATATATATATATCAAAAATTATATTACAAAATCAGTTTTTATTTAATTAAATAATTTATTACGTTATAATATTATATAAAAAACATTATTTTAAAATTAATATATCCAATGTGGACATTTTCAATTTTCATTTCATAATGATAAAATGACTATTTCTTTTTAACATATATACCATTGTGGAATATTCCTCTTACAATAACTATTTTATGTTATTAGATTATTCTATAAGATACTCTTGGTTTAAAATATATTTTTTAATAAAAATACTTCAAATGGTTATTTGATGGAGTAATTTTATGTTGAACAACCACCTGGTTTTGAACATCCTGAAAAAACAAACATTGTTTATAAACAGACAAATGAACTCTATGGACATAAACTAGAATATAGAGATTTTTCTAAAATGTTGATTCATTTTATTTTAAAAAATTGATTTACTATTGGATTATAAGATTAAACAATTTTTATGAAAACTGTTTTTTCTAAAATTTTATTAGTTCAAATATATATTGATGATGTTATTTTTTGTTCCACATATAAAATGTTTTTAATAATTTTTCAAAATGAATTCAAAATGAATTTGAAATGAGTATGATGGGATAACTGAATTATTTTTTAAGATTTCAGATTTATCAAAAAGATTATAGAAATGTTTTAGTCAATATAAATATATTATTTATTTATTGAAAATGTTTGGACTTGAAAACATCATGATATATACAACTCTTATGTGTACTACTATAAAACATGATTTGGATGAATTTGGAAAACTAATAGACAAGAATTTATATAGAGCTATGATTTGATGTTTACTATATCTTACTACTATCAGACCAGCCATTATATTTTCATTATGTTTATATGATATATTTCAATAAAATCCATAAAAGTCTCATATTTCTGATGTTAATAGAATTTTAGATATTAAAAAGGAACACTTTTTTAATGTATTATTTACCACAAAGTTTCCGAGTTTAATCTAATTTCATATTCAGATAATGACTTTGGAGGAAGTATATTAGATAGAAAAAGTAACTCAGGAACCCATCACTTTTTTTGAAAACCTTTGAATTCTTGGTCTAGTAAGAAACCACACCCAATTTCCCTATCAACCACTAAAGAATAATTTGTATCTACTGGCCATTTTTGTGCCCAAGTATTGTGGATAAAAAAACTCTATTGGACTTTAGATTGAATTTTAATAGTATACTGACTTTATGTGATAATTCTAATGCTGTAAATATTTCAAAAAATCCTATAAGTCATTCTATGAATATGAATGTTGATATAAGGAATTATTATATATGATATCATGCCTTTAAAAAGAATACATATTTAGAATTTTTTAATACTGAATATCAATTTGCTGATTTATTTACTAATACACTTCCGAGATCAAGTTTTGATGTTATTAATGGGGATTTAAGAATATTTAAATTTTAATAAATGACTATTAATTTATTTTTAGTCTATCTGTTTTTATTTTAATAACATTTTTTTGTTATGTTTAGTATTTTTTGGTTATATATTAATTTTTTTTAAAAATAATTTCTTTCCGATTTCTTTTTATTAATCTTCTCAAATTTAAAATTAATGATTATATGTTCAATAAGTGTCAGAAAACCATTCTTATAATCATTATTTCTTTCTCTTCTCCAACATATCCATTAGGTTTACTAGGCTTATCTTGATTCATGTTTTCCAAAACACTAATCCTTCAATCCCTTAAAACTCAAAACCATCAGATAAGGAAACCTGAAGAATATCTAAAGATGCTGAGTTAGACATCTCTACTTCTCTATCGAGGATTCATCGTAGAGTTTTATAAGGTATGGTAATCGATCTCAATTTTTTAGATTCAAAAAATCTATCACACAAGGTATCCATTAGATTTCTAGTTCTAAATTATGGGTTTGGATATGTAAACATGCATGTATTATACGAAATTAATGAAAAATAATTCTAAAGAAATGAAATGTCTAGTATTTGATTCGATGATGAAATTATTATATCTAACATTAATGAAATTTAATTTTCTATTTTTTATGTGGAGATAGGTAAACATTTATGTTTTCCCCATGATGGGGAGTTATATTGTAATTTTAGGAATATAGTTAATTGAAAATATTAATCCTAGGGAATCATGTTTTCATTGTAAGGAAACATAACTATTAAGAAGGTAATGAAGAAATATCATACACATAATCATTGATTTTTGATGAAATTCATTCAATCTAGAATTTTGATGATGACTGATGAGCTATATAATGATCTTTATCCATCTATGTATGTATTGTTTCTTGTTTTTGAACCACATTGTGGTCAATTTATATCAGTTTATGATAAGGAATTTAAACAATTTCTTCCATAAGGATTCCAAGATGGGATTTTATCCCAATGGAAGGATTTTTTTCTAAAAAAAGAAAAAATATTAAAAATATTTTCTGGTACAAAATTTCATCAAAAAAACATTTTAAAAACTGAACTTGTATAGATGATAGTTTTTGGTTTAGAGAAATTCTTTCCATAGTCTTCTAACTATTGGAATGGAACAACAATATATGTTGTTAACATCTTCTTAAATAGGAAGTAGAGGATGATTCCTTTAGTAGGTTCTGTTAGATAAAGGCTTGTTAAAGAAGCTAAATCATGTCTAAAAGAAAATCCTCTTCAGAGAAGAATTATTTTATTCGACATTATAGAGACTTTGGATAAAGTTGTTATTGGATATGAACATGAAACTATAGTAGTTGAGTGTATTGAGAAAGAGGCACACATTCAAGAATATCATAGCAAAGATGTCTCAAATCCGGAAAGTCTTTCTCTCATTGTTCCCGATTATAATGTTATGGTAGGATCTTCTATAAGATATATATCATAAATAAATGGTGATCCAATGTTGGATTTAGTTGAAATTGATCAAGATAGGGATGAATATTCCGAATCTTCTGACTCTCATACAGAAGCTTTGGTAAGAAAGAAGAATGTATTAGAATCTCATAACATGTCTCTATGAAATTACTTGGATGCTGATAAAACAATGTATGATGATATTTAAAGTTACATAGTTTTGAGATCTAAATTTTAATATCTTAATATCATTCTGTGGAAATTCAAAGAAAATCGTATTTCTGTTGGAGACCTTCATGATTTTATTAGAAAAATATCTAGAGAGTTTCATACCCTGAAAGATAAACATTTCAAGATGTAAAATTTTGATGAGTTAAATTTTAAGATTAGGAGAGTCTTTTAGTATCTTAGGGAAAGAAATCAAGCATCAGCCTCCACTCAACATACACTACTAGAATTGATCAAAAGGTTTAAATAAATAACCTTAGTGATGGCTGGTTTCAATGATAGACTGCACACTCAATAGTGTGACCATACTCCTTTGACTGTTCCTTACTAAAATAAATGGTGCTTTGTTAGACAACTTACTTATAATGAATCATGGCTTGTTTTAGTGCTCAATAAATTTAAGTATAAGTTTACTTCATTTATTCAGTCAGAGGAAGTTGTGAATGAGTGTATGAAGGTTAATTTTGTTGAGAATCTAAAAATGTCACTATTCAAAGAAGACACTTTGATAGTGGTACGAAGGATTAAACAACCATTTTTAGAGAATGTTGATCGAGATAATTGATATTGATGGTTTTATTTAAGCCATTATTCATCCTAATTCACTTTCTACCTCAGGAAATTCTGATCAGAGCCGCTCCTTTTGAAGAAAACATTTGATTGTTGTGGACTGTACTCAATTTTCAAAACATTTGAACACATTTTAAAATTAATTTTTTTTATTCTTATTAAGATTTATTTTATTTTATTTAATTTCAATATTTCACTACCAATCCTAAATTTAGTTCTCTTATATAATTTTTTAAAACTATTCATTTATTATTTAGTGCTACATTAATTGTGGTTTAAATAATTTATTTATTTGAAACATTTGATATCACAAAATGTGGGAGAGTATATATACAAAATGTCTATGGAGAGATTAGTTACCACAACATTTCTGTTCAATTTACAATTATCTATTTTCTTTATCAGAATAATATAGTGAAATCAATAATATTTTATATATCATAGTCTATATCTATTTTTGTGTGTATAAAAATCCAATATTTTCATAAAATTTCGTTTTGGGCTATATTATTGGTTTTGTGGTCATTAAAAGGGGGATATTTTAGTTTATGTAATGTCCCAAAAATACTCTATAATATATGAGGATTTTTATTCTCACAAATACCCTTTTTTTCTAATGAAGTTTTCTTGGGTGAGATTTTATGAATTTATATGCATGTTAAATGAATTTAGGATTACGGGAATTATATTGAAAAAAAATCAAACCCTATGTTCAGCGAATATGCATATGGTTTATTATCCCTATGTTAAGATAAAATTTTAATGCTCGCGTATGGTATGAACCATATGCTATGATAAATAGTTTGTGTTGGGATCAAAATCCTTTAGTTTGGAGAATCAGAAAGTGTATGGATCAAAAATGAAGGGAATCTGAAAGGATGCTTGGGTAGAAAATTCTGATGTTTCGTACTGACAATGGAACGTAATTCACAAACAGTCAGGTGGAAGACTATCTCGAGAAACACGGGATAAGGCATAAAGTTTCTTTAGTAAGAACTCCCCAACATAATGGATTGGTTTAAAGTAGAAATCAGATCATCGACAACATAGCCAGAAAGATTATTATAGAAAATACCTTCTAGATAAATTTTGGAAGGAAGTTGAATTGACGTCGGTCTACATTTCTAATAGGGCAATGTTGTGTCTGAAAGAAGGAAACACTCCGTATGAGATGTGGTATGGGAAGAAACAAAGGGTGAAGTACTTATAATATTTGAAAGTAAGTTCTTTATACTCAACAAAAAAACACAATAAATTTGAGTCATGCGGAGATGAGTGGATATTCCTTAGCTACTCAAGAAAAATAAAAACATATAAATGATTTAATAAAAGGCAGGGAAAGGTAGTTTAGAGAAATGATGTCAATTTTTTGGAAAATGAAGAGAATATTCAGAAAATAAGTGAACAAATTCTTGAATAAAGTGATGAGGAAAGAAATACAAGGGGAGAAGAAGTGGCCAATGTTGATTCCGAAAAACATACTGATGATGAGCATGAGGAAGTAAAATCTATATCTGTACAGAAGCCAAGAAGTTGATCTAAAATTGACTGGAAGAATATCATTGGTGATAAATTATCTCCAGTTCAGACAAGAAGAATAAAATCACTACAATAGATATCTTTCTTATCTTTGGTGGAGCCAAAATGCTTTGTTGATGTAGCTAAAGTTGAAAACTAGTTTCAGGCTATGAATGAAGAGCTCGATTAAATTGAGAAGAATCAGACTTTGGATATTATTTCGAGGCTGGTAGATAAGAATTTAAATGAGATGAATGAATATGGAAAAGTGATTCAAAACAAAGTATGACTAATGTGCAAAGGATACTCCAAGATAGATGGAATATATGTCAATGAGACATTTGAACTGGTTGCAAGGCTGGAGACAATCAGATTATTCTTAGACATTATAGTGAAACAGAAAATCAAAGTGTTCTAGATGGATGTCAAATATCCATTTCTGAATGGGGTTCAGGAGGAAGAAGTGTATATCGAGCATCCAGATGGTATTCTCATTCATGAGGATGCGAACAAGGTTTTTCTTCTGAATAAGGCGTTATATTGGCCGAAACAAGCACAAAGAGCATGGTACTCGAGGCATGATCAGTATTTGAAAAAGTTTTGTTTCTAGAGTGGTGGAGTTGATTACAATATCTATTTCAATAATGATATTAATCAAAGGATAATGGTGTTGGTTTATTTCTATGACATAATTTTTGGTGGATCAGATGAAGCTCAGTGTAGAAAGTTTTCCGAATTCATGAAAACTGTGATTGAAATGTCAATGATTGGATAGATGACATTTTTCCATGGTTTACAGCTAACACAAGGAAGGAATGAAACATTTATCCTTGAATACAAATACACCAAGGAGGTTATGATGAGATTTGGTATGGAAAATTCAAAGGAAATGAAGACTTCTGTTGTGACCCGAATGAATCTGTCAAAAAATGATGAATGCTAGCTGGTTAATATCACATAATATAAGAAAATTACTAGAAGTTTACTGTACTTGACCATGACAAATCCTGGAATTATATTCACCACATGCCAAGAAGCGAGATATCAAAGTTATCCCAAGGAAATACACATGCTTTCAGTGAAAAGAATACTTCGGTATATCAAGGGCCCGATGGATTTTGGCTTGATATACAATGAAAAATCACAATTTGAGTTATTTGGATATACTGATGTAGATTGGGTTGGTTCAATGGATGATAGGAAATCAACGTCAGGAGGTGCATTCCATCTTGGTCAATTGTGTATCTGTTGGTTATGAAAGAAGCAAGATTTCATTTCATTAAGCACTACAGAATTAGAATATATTGTAGCCACTCAAACATGCACATAGTTATTATGGATGAAGAAGTTGTTTGATGATATAAGATTTGAAGTTAAGTCTCTGATCGGAATCCAATGTGATAACTCAAGTGCTATAAATTTCATCAAAAATCATGTCTATCAGTCAGGGATAAAGAACATTGTTATAAAGTATCATTTTATCATGGAGAAGGTTGGGTAGGGAATGAGGAAGTTGGAATATGTGACTAAAAAAATACAGGTTGCAGAAATTTTGTCAAAGTCCTTACCCAAAGAAGCTTTTGAGAGACATTGACTGGTTTGGGAGTTAAGTTTATTCTTTTAACTTGAATAAGTGTGGATATGGTTCCCTCCCCCTCTCCATGAGGAATGGTGGGATTTTCTAAAATTTGATAATATGTGTTGTTTCCAATGTTTCAGACCACAAATGAGTGACATTTGGGTTCATTGACCAAGGGGGAGAAATAGTGACTCCTAAAGAAGGATTAACCGTGGATAAGGAAAGAAGAATATGCCTTAGTCAAAGACACAGTGAGAAGCTAACAGGTGGATCAGCAAGATAGGGGGAGTGCAATGAGGTAGGGGGATAGTTTTTAAATCTGATGATGCTAGAAGTGATCGATCAAAGCATATATATCATGACAGCTGAGGATCGTGATAAAATCAGAAGAGTGGTGTTAGGATGGTTTCAGAAGAATTCCTGCAATCATAAATTGGTATCAGTGTGGTATCAACAATTGTTGTCAAGAATGAAGTGATTCATTGGAGAACATTTCATTTACTCTTGTTTCTCATGCCTATAAATACTCATGTGGGCTTAGAGTATCTGTTGAGTAAATCCTTGATCTCTATCTAAATCACTAGAGGCGAATGGTGGTAGTGGTTAGAAGAAGATTTAATGGCATATCAAAGTGCATATAATTTTTATGAGAGGAGTTGTCAACACACCCAAAGCGATAGAATGTTGGGAAAAAATCCCTCAAGGTATCATTGAATCATTTTTTAGGTGATTGTGTTTGTTGAAAATTCGGGCCTCCAGGTTGTTTTTGTTGACAAAGCAGACCACAATGTCTAATTTATTGACTAAGGGAGTTTACATGGGGATTAGTAGGGTTCAAGAGGTGTTTTTGGCTATCCATGTTTGATGGAAGAACCTTGAAAAAGGAATGGATGATCTTGAGGCGATACAAAAATACCAGATACAAGGTGGTGTAATTTTCCAGTGTTTTCCAAATTTTTTGGTCTGAAAATTGGAAAATAGAGATATGTGTTTTGGGAAAAGGGAGGTGCACACAAAATTAGATCGGTGCACAAAAAAAAATTTGTTTCTGAAATAGATGGGTGAGGTTTTTTGTGCAAGATGTGTTTCAAGATCAAAAGCTCAAAAATTGGCAAAGGCATGAGGTGGGTGAAATATTCGAGCAGTGCGCGAAATATAGTGTTGGGAGAAAGATGTGTTTTCTGCACGGGAAGAGGATTACACACTAAATGTGGTTTTTGTGTGCATTATTCGGTGATTTCTATAAATAATAGGTGACCCCATCATTCGACATAGCTCAAGATGTAGAGAATATCTGAGCTTTGGTGCGTGTAAAAAAAGGCAAAGGGAGTTGCGCATAAAATTTTTAGTGATGTATTAAATTGGGTGTTGCGCATAAAAATTACTCATGCATGTAACGGTTTTCATTGCACATAAAATTAATGTTGCATAGAATTATTGAGTTTGTGCAAAAAGTGGAGTTGTTATTGAGTGCAAAAATGATATTTTACATGCAATGCAAGAGAATTACTTGCAAGGTCAGTAAGGGTTGTGCATAATTTTTGAGGTTTCCCAATTCAATTCGGTGGTAAAGAGGTATTCATTTGTTGATGAAAGTTGTACTTAAATATAGCTTCTATCAACAGTTAAGGATGAAAAATTCATTAGTGATAACAGAGATTCTTACAAGCCTATAAACTATGAGTGGATCTTCTGAATAAGCAGTGATCACACTTTAGTTGATAGAGTAGTGAGCTTTCATATTGTGATTGGTTGAAAACTGGAAGGGGTTGTTAATATTCTTCAAACATTGTAAAAAGAAATGTTCTTATAGTGGATTTGGTAGATCAGCACATCGCCAGTGTATGCTCCTTGGATGTAGCCCCGTGAGGGTGAACCAAGTAAAAATTGACATGTCATGTGCATGATTTAATTTCTGTTTATACCTAGCAATAGAAAAGAGAGATAAGAGAGTTTCCCTTAACAGAAAAACAAGATCAGTTGGGGTAGTTTTTTAATCATTCATACGATGGTTAACCCCACCCCCTAAGGGTATCTAACCTAGTGGACCAAACATATATTACCTTAAAAAGTTTTTTCCCAAAGAATCAGTAGATCCCATATAGACTGATGTGTTTACAAGCATTCTTATTAAAAAATAGTGTATTACTTAAAGACTCAATCACATCAGCTTGAATTCATAGGTATCCATGATCATTAATGAGAAACCAGGAAATTCAAACCTAAAAAATGGTGTTTTCAGGGGTTTGTACACATCTAGAAACTTTTTTATCATGCTACATAGCAAGAATGGATCCAACATTAAAGCCTTACAGTCTAGGGGTCACTCACAAACCATGATTATGAATCTAGAATCCATACTTGAAAAAAAAACATACCCAATTTTTATATTAGTTGTCATATGAAGGAAAAGATTACCAAAACATAATATCCTCATGGGATTTAAAAACAGTGATGACCATCCTCAGATGGTCTTTTCTGGTTGTTATCTCTCTACTTGGAAGAAAAAACTTTCCCATAATGGACACAATGAACCCCGCCTTAGGAGTTTCTTGCTCTTTATTCCATTAGAAACGTAAAATTATTCAATGGTAATCAATCCATTGACATGATTATCCCCACCTTAGGAGTGTCCTATTTTTTATTCAATTGGAATGGAAAGATTATTCCATGATGCATGCTCCACCGACTACCAATCATAGGTCCTTGATACATCTATAATTATAATACCAACCTCTTCTACAAAAGAAGTGTATAATCAGCCACTTTCCATTGTGAAAGGTTAGGTTCACCATATATGTACACATGATTCCCTTTATGAACCATGTTTAGGAACATCCCTAATATCAAGCATAGAATCAAAAACTAAACCAATCGATAGTGTTACAACACACTATCATTTTTCAATGTCATCCCCTAGCATCGAGTGAACTCAATTCCTCTAATTCCGATGTCACTCTACCCTTATAATGAACCAAGAATGTACTTTAATTTCTTATGTCTTAATAAATTTCCACCAAACTCATATGGAACATTTTACCCCTTTTACCAACTTAACGTGTATTGTGTGGGTCGATGCATACAACATCAATATTTAACACAACAGAACATCAATTGATATTATCCATTGTTATATTGAACATACATATTCTATTTTATAATGTCTAATATAAATGAATTAGTCCATATTCATATTATCCAATATGTTTGTTAATCTATCTAACCACCTTTCGAGTCATCCATCATTGAAGAAGAAGGGTCACATGACCTACTAAATGTTTGACCATGCTCTATACACATATAATATGAAAAATTTGAGCATTACATGATAATTAATTACCTAAAATGGATCAATTCACCCCATGACCACCCATCTATCTGGGTGGTGTCTTCTCATCACTAAGTTTCTTACTTGGGAAAAACGACACCTGAACTACACTTTCTTTTCTATAACTCTTTATACACATTTAGAAATTTATTAATTTATAATGGAACTACCTACCCTAGGATAGTTTCTTAATAAATTATAAATCATCCATCCTACAAATATTTCACACCAGAAAGGTCACTAGGCTTAAAATTATAACCTCTAAGATCACTGTAAAGAAAAATTCTAATAGAAACTTATGGGAAATGTGTGCATTCCCATCCATGGAAAATTTTTCGGAAACATTTATTTACCATTACAGAAGGGTCAATGCTATGAACACCACTAAAATGCTTCATTTAATCTATTACATCAATTAAAATTTTATTTTTACACATTTCAATGTTTCGGTTTTAGGAACATAATGTGATAGTTAAAAGTAAAAAGTTTTTGTTACATTATTTATCTAATGTCATAATGCATACTGGAAATTTATATCAAACTTCCATTCAAAAATTTATTATTCGGTAGATATACTATCACAATTTAGGAAATATATTCTATAAATTCCTTTTATTCATTTAATTTACATATAAATATGCACAATAGGCATATTAAAAAAATTCACTCGCACGCTATAGAGGAAAACTACCTTTCGATTTTAACTGGTATTTTAATTAAATATATACTCATAATAACAAATATAAAAAATTAATAAATGGTTTTTATCAGGTTATTTGAAATGGTTCAATATGATGCAATTATAAATTTATACACGAAATCATGTAAATTTCTACTTCCACTTTAAATAACCATCCTTGTGTAGCTTGAGTATACCCCCATGGGGTTATGTTTTAAGGAATAGAAGATAAAGGTGAACATGGTACATTTAAATTATATTCCATAGTAGTTGGTTTATTTGAATTTTTAATCACCCCATAGTGGGTTAATCTTATAAACATTTCATAACCTGACTTAACTACTAGGATTAAGACAAGCATAAATCATATGTAATCCCATCAGTTATTAATTAGAATTTAGAAACTGTTATATTTATGATGATCCAGTTAGATGAGTCACCATACCCAATTTATAAATGTACAGTCCCTTATAATTAATAGTTAGAACTTCATGTAACTTCCAATGGAACATTATATCTGGTTGGAAGAATGTAATAGGTCTTATATGATAGTTTTATTATATGGATCACCATTATAATTTTATTGAAGTACTAGATTCATAAATTACAATTATCCTCAATGTAATTATTTAGTTAAGGCTCCACCATCAAGATATAAGGGAAAAAATTAGGCTGATGTGGAAACATTAATAACTAATTTATTTTATCATTTTCTACATGTGATAAATGTTAGCACAATGCGAGTATAGCATTCAGGGCACATGTTAGATGAAATAGGAAATTCATTAACTAAAATAAACATGGAATGGAATAATGAATGATATTTACAATCTCATGCTCCTATAATGATTCATGAACATTACATAATTTTTATATCAGTCCAAGGTTAAAATATATTAAATACCAAAAATTAGTAAGCATTTGAAAGTGCATCAATTGTAATGACCCGGACCCGGCCATCCACCCGAACAATGCTGAATGGGTCAGGTATTAGTACCTTTGGCACACCTCCCCTGAACGCCAGATGCTGCTGACTAGCAGCGAGGGTCTAATTAGTTATAGTGGGGAGGCTATACCCTCTCGGAGGAATAAAATGGTACTGGTTCGAGTATAAAGCTAAAATATGCAGTGGAAATAAATGACTCAGCAGACTCAAACCAGACCCGTATAGAGGAAGCATAATAATATCAATAAACCAGAAGAAGAAAAATAGAATCAGCAGTAGCAGAAAGTAAACAGAACAACATGCCAGCAATCAACAACAACTACTACTGTAACCAAACAAGGCATGCATTGAAAACAAGTCATAAAACTCAATATATAATGGTGCCAATGGTTAACCAATAGTTGCTACATAATAAGGTAATCATGATGATACAAAAGGAAAAACTAACAAAGAAACAACAGCAAGGAACGACCTCAAGGTGCATACCAATTTCCATGCCAACATCACTAAAGTAATGCTCCTGAGGCTGACCCTTTACCTGCATGAAATTTCATAAAGTCTACACGCGTCCCGAGGGGACCGTGTAGGGTGTGAGATAAGTATCAGTAGGATACCACCCAAGGGTACCTACCTAATATAAGTGTGTAGGCAGACATTATTATATAAGAAAAATAGTAAACAATAAAATTCCCAAAAGTAAACACAAACTTCATTCATCCTCAGCAGCAACCAGGAAGTGTCACCTGCTTCTGCCAGTGCCAGAATCTCTGGATATAACCCGGAACCACGTACCACCTGACACCTTGTGTCTCAAGTACCGATGCCCCAAAGGCATGCCCAAAAATCATAACACAGCTCG
Source organism: Viscum album (assembly GCA_963277665.1). Classification (NCBI taxonomy): domain Eukaryota; kingdom Viridiplantae; phylum Streptophyta; class Magnoliopsida; order Santalales; family Viscaceae; genus Viscum; species Viscum album. The sequence goes on from OY728135.1 coordinate 1,004,358,369, forward strand.
GAAGCTCAACCTGCCCAGGGTACAACATTCAGAGGAACAGTGATACCTGTCCCCAAAATATAACCAGAGGGACAGTGATGTCTGCCCTCAAATCACGGTGAGTCTCTTCCCCAACCTGACTGCCTCAAAGTTTTCTCCCGAAGGCTCCTCACCTTCCACATGGCTTCCTATGGCATGCACCCCCAAACCAAAAATACCTAACCACATCTACCGGGGCCTCTACCCAGTGAGTAGTCGTACCACCTCATCTCGGAGTCTATCACTGTGCACAATACTAAAAAGTACCCAGTGAGTGGTAATAACCTCAATATGTCCCCAAGACACAACACATCTGACACCTCGTGCCCCTGAGAACCTGGTGCTCAAGTCTGGTGGCCTCGCCATCCAAGTAACCTGGGCCAAGCCCAACCCGACAGTCCAACTGCCTCAACTGACGTCCATGACGCCCAATCTGGTGGTAGCAACCACCCAATGTAACCCAAGCCACAGCCCCAACCTTTGATCCCCTTCACTCAACAATATATCTAGGCCACTCCCAACACAACAAGCAATTCAACATAGGCAATATCATGCATTGCATATTCATACTTAGAATCATCACTTTAAACAGACAATTACTAAACAGTCAAATTGCACTAACTTGTGCTAATCCATACCAGCACCTAAGGTCTTTAAATGCCTTAAAAAAATTACTAACATGATTTAACAAATCAAATTCAGTAGTTTAATCCAATAGCATCAAATACAGTCTAAATTCAGCAGTTTAAATACTGTTCCAAAACATATACCTTTCGGCACCCCCAGCCGAATTGCCCCAAATGAGCTACAACCTCTCACCCTACCTCGCTCAAGCACAAAAAGTGTCTAGGAATACCCAGAGGCATCCCAAAATGCAGATAAACTATTAAATATATATAAACAAGGGTTTCACTCAATACCCAACGTTGCAACTGAAGGTCTCAACCCATAAAAGTCTATGAAAACACGAAAGAAGGTATGAACCACCCACCTCGTACTTGTACGATGACACTCCTTTGATACCAGCCTCTAATTCTATCTGAATCACATTAAATTTGTGTTTCCATCAAATCCCGGAAATTCCATTTGGATGGAATCTGTGGAGAAATAGGTGGGGGATCAAGGACGAAGAAGGGTGCATGGGATTATCCTTTCTGATGCGGTCATGCTGCCACTGACGGATCGAAGAACGGAGGTCGTATGGCGGATCTAGGAGGATTTCTGTTTTTTGAAGGTTTTTGGATAAAGGTTTCATCTAATGGGGAAGAAGAAAACTTTTCTGGAAACAAGACATGATGGCGTCTTGGATGATCAAATAAAAATAAAATTACACATCGTGTATTTTCAATGTACACGCCGTGTAGATGGGTTTCCGTACTCTGACTTAAGCGGAGTCCAACAGACAGTTTGGACTGAGTACACGGTCAACACACGGCCAGGGACTCGGCCACTACACAGAAAATGGTTACACTGCATTTCAAGTAAGACTACATGCCGTGCAGATGGAAATTTTCACATGGGCACCACACGGCATGTACATGGCCTCGCACGGGTAAGGGTACACGGCGTGTCTATAAATTCATGCAGTGTAGTAAGAATTTTCAACATGGTCATCACATGACATGTACTCGGTGATCACAGGGCCGGTCACTCGGTTAACACATACACGACGTGTAATTAAAGTACATGGCGTGTAGTCCGGAATTTTCCAGAAACTGCCCAGATTGTCCAGACTTCTCAGAAAGTTTAAACAGGGGCAGAATTTGAACCGTTCTAAAAACCCGGGTTCTTACAAACTCCCCACCTTAACTTAAATCATCCCCGAGCTACCGAACGAAACCAGGAGATGGCACCGAACACAACCATCCCAGTTAAACAACCCAAACTAACCCGGTCTCAAGGTCATGGCTAAATTCCTAAAAGGGCTCCCCACCTTAGGAATTGCCTACTCGGTCTCAACCAAAAAATCTCAAAGCAGTCAAAATAAAAAAGCAAGGCCCGACAACCTAATTCCCGGACTCATGGTCTTCCCATGACACATCATCGCCCCTGTACCTCCTCGGTGCTGACGTGTCACTTACAGCACCCAACGTAACCCTCACCGCATCGGTGCCTGCCTCCATGAGGTCCTATATCCAATAGATGGTAAAATCAAACCTGGTGCCATGCACCTCAAGTAACCAGTATCCACGATGCCCCAATGCCCACGGCACCTAAAGTAACCTGCATTGTTTATGATTCTGATGCCACGCATCTCAAATATATAAATAAAATATATAACATGTCTGATATGATTCCAATCCCACTAACTAGCATCTAGTCAGTCCATAAGTATCCCGTGCAGCCCGCGCACTCAACCAAACATGCCTCAAGTGGCCATGCAAAATAAAGTAAAGAAAATCACGACCACACACGCGGTGTACCTGCCACCATCATCGGCTCACTAGCCTGCTCAATACCTGGCAGATCCACAGCGTGCACCTAGCCTGAAGCACGGCTGCCCGATGCCTGACCTCCCTACGATGCTTCTCCAGTCACCGGCCACTGACCCCTCAGCTAGATCCCTCTATCCCTGTCATGTCCTACTCGTGCAGCTGAACCTCGACTACCCTCTCCTGGTACTGAACCTGATCCAACACCTGACAGCACAGTCTGTCCCAGTCCATGCCTTTCGGCTGTCTGAGAAGGCTACCTGCAAAAGCTCTCCAGATTCTTGACCTGTCCACACGCCTGACACTTTTTTGGGGGCCTATCGCACTGAGCCCGAACATGTCCAGGCTGTCTGCACTGAAAGAAAACCGCCGCTGAACTGCCACGAGATGTCCTAGCTAAGTCCTTGGCCTTCCTACCCGGCTAGAACTCATCTCTACCTCGATTCCTGCTGTCTAAACCATCACCTATTATTATCTCCCTGGTAATCTGGGGCCTATCTATCTGGTTTCCCTCTGATATAAGCACCTGGTTCACTGCCTCAGAGAAGTAACTCAGCCTGAAGATGTTCACCTAGACCCGAATAGCGTGTCGTAATCCATCTTCGAAGCCCCTTACCCTAGCTGCGTCATCGCTAACCATCCCAGGTGAAAAACGAGATAACTCTGTGAAGGTAGATGCGTAGTCCATAATGTACATATCTCCCTGCTAAAGACTGAAGAACTCCCGAGCTCTCTCTGTCCTCAGCATCTCAGAGTAAAAGTGATCAAAAAATGTGTCCTCAAAGTCCTTACATGCCAGTCTCTCGTGCCTACGAGACTGAAACTGCACATCCCACCAACGCTTCACTGGTCCTCTCAGCATGTACGTCGCCAGCTTGACCCTCCACCCTGGAGGTGTCTCGAGCTGCTCAAAATCATCTCCATACTCTATATCTAGTTCTCAGCTGCCTGCGGACCACCCTCACCCTGAAAAAGAGTCCAGTGCTATGACTGGAACTCCCACGTCAGATTTTCCATAGATGGATCCATACCCTGCACACCTCTGTCAATCCCTTGTATGACACGTACCAGGCTAGCTCGGAGCTACTCGTCAAGGCACGGTCCGAATGCTGCCAAACCCAGTTGTTGCCCTGCCTGCACTGGGTCCTGAACCTGATCCTGACCCTGAGCTTGTACCTGCAGCTCATGCTCTGCTGGTACCAAATCCTGAACATGGTCCGGCACCTGCGGCACTGTATCATCTCCTACCTGATGCTCCATCAAGTCGTGAAGGGGTAACCCACTGAATACCATAATTGGTCAGACAACCCATACATATATTTGACAATATATTCTACACAGATAAGGGAAGCAGTAAATAGGCAGTGTATAACAACTACCCTTACCCTCCCCTATCGTAACCCATGCCCTCAGCATCTCGACCTCACAGCCTCCTTAACCGCCCTCAACAGAGCCAAGTATCAATAGTACCTTGGGACATTCCCGTCCTGACAACCAACGTTGCCTCAAACCCGACAACCGAGTCGCCCAATCGTGACAGTTACACTGCCTCACCCATAGTACCTGCCGACTCTCATAAGATCCAGACCTAAATATCCTACACATGCAATTGTACAATATACAAAGCATGGCATACACATTGAAATAAACAAGAAATTCTATCAGGAGTTTCACCAATTCACATTTCAGAGAATACATAGCATGGGAATTGTTTTTTATTCACATGGTATTATCACATCACAAGGAATACGTGCAGTTATAAAATTGAAATACCCTAGAATGTGCCTATCAAAATCCAAACAAACATGTCTTCCCATACCGGCCAAGGTTTTTATATCAAAAACAATAAAATCACACAAAAAGTGATCCACCGTGGTGGAAATCATATAAACTGTAATTTGAGCAAAAAACATTGGAATTCCCACCCCGACAACTCAATCCATCCCTCGTACATGTGGCTGCAGGCACCCAAGCATGAGTAAAAAATCTAGTTCCAACAACAACCTATCTCCATTATACTATATCCCAATTAGTAAAACCAACATAAAATAAAAGAGAAGCCTTATCTTATTAGTAGTCAGAAAAACGTCACCACTAAATCCCTATCAAGAACTCCTTTGATACCACTTTATAACGACCTGGACCCGTCCAGCCACCCGAATAGTGCCGAATGGGTCGGGTGTTACTACCTTAGGCGCACCTCCCCAAAATGACAAAGTCTTCCGACATGAATTGAGGGTCTGATTTGGTATAGTGGGGAGTTTATACCCTCTTAGAGGAATAAAATGGTACAGGTCCGAGTATAAAGCTAAAATATGCAGTGGAAATAAATGACTCAGCAGACTCAAACCAGACCCGCATAGTGGAAGAATAATATTATCAATAAACCTCAGAAGAAAAATAGAAACAACAGTAGTAGAAAGTAAACAGAACAACATGCTAGAAATAAACATCAACTACTACTCTAAATAAACAAGGCATGCATCGAAAATAGGTCATTCAACTCAATTTATAATGGCGCCAATGGCTAACCAACAGTTGCTACTTAATAAGGTAAGCATGCTGATACAAAAGGAAAAACTAACAAAGTAACTCCAGTAGGGCACAAACTCAAGGTACATATCAGTATCCATGCCAACATCACTAAATTACAGCTCCTGAAGCTGACCCTTTACTTGTACGCAATTTCATAAAGTCTACACGCATCCCAAAGGGATGGTGTAGGGTGTGAGACAGGTCTCAGTATGATACCACCCAAGGGTTCATACATAATATAAGTGTTTAGGTAGACATTCTTATATAAGAAAAATAGTGAATAGTAAAATGCCAAAAAGTAAACACAAACTTCACTGGTGCTCAGCATCCACCAGGAAGTGTCACCTGCTTCAGCCAGCGTCGGAATCTCTGGATTTAACCTGGCACCACGGGCCACCTAACACCATGTGTCTCAAGTACCGACATCCCAAAGGCACGCCCAACAATCATAAACCATCTCAGAAGCTCAACCTTCCTATGGCACAACATCTAGAGGAATAATGATACCTATCCTCAAAAGATAACTAGAGGGACAGCGATGTATGCCCTCAAATCACGACAAGCCTCTGCCCCCAACCTGACCGCCTCAAAGATGTATCCCGAGGTCTCCTCACCTTCCACGTGGCTTCCTATGGAAAGCACCCCCAAACCAAAAATACCTAACTACATCTACCGGGGGCCTCTAACCAGCGAGTGGTCGTACCACCTCATCTCAGAGTCTATCTGTGTGAACACTACTCAAAAGTACCCGGTGAGCGGTAATCACCTCAGTATGTCCCAAAGACACAACACATCTGACACATCATGCCCCTAAGAACCTGTCGCTCAAGTATGGTGGCCTCTCCATCCATGTAACTCAGGCCAAGCCCAAACCGACAGTCCAACTGCCTCAATCGACGTCCATGACGCCCAATCCGGTGGTAGAAACCACCCTAAGTAACCCGATCCAAAGCCCCAACCTGTGATCCCTATCACTCAAGAATATATTTGGGCCATGCCCAACATAACAAGTAGTTCAACACAGGCAATATCACACATTGCATATTCATACTTGGAAGCATAAATTTAAACATACAATTACTAAATAGTCAAAGTGCACTAACTTGTGCTAATCCATACCGGCACCTATGTTCTTTAAATGCCTTAAACAAATTAGTAACATGATTTGAAAAATCAAACTCAGCAATTTAATCCAATATCATCTAAAGTAGTCTAAATTTAGCAGTTTAAATACTGGTCCAAAACATATACATTTCGGCACCCCCAGCTGAATTGCCCCAAACGAGCTATGACCTCTCACTCGGCCTCGCTCAAGCACAAAAAGGTTCAGGGGATACCCAGAGGCATCCCACAATGCAGATAAACTATTAAAGATAAATAAACAAGGGTTTCACTCAATACCCAACATTGCGCCCGAAGGTCTCAACCCCCAGAATTCTACGAAAACACGAAAGAAGGTACGAACCACCCACCTCGTACTCGTACGATGACACTCCTTTGATACCAGCCTCTGATTCGGTCAGAATCATGGTAGATCTATGTTTTCATCAAATCTTGGAAATTCCATTCAGATGGAATCTGCGGAGAAATAGGTGAGAGATCAAGGACGAAGAAGGGTGCGCTGGGTTAGCCTTACTGATTCGGTCCTGCTGCCACTGACAAATCGAAGAGTGGAGGTCATTTGGCGGATCTAGGAGGATTTCTATTTTTCAGAGGTTTTCGGACAAAGGTTTCGTCCAACGGGGCAGAAGAAGGGTTTTTTAGAAATAAGATGTGATGGAGTCTCAGATGATCAAATAAAAATAAAAGTACATGATGTGTATTTACAAAGTACACGCCGTGTAGATGGGTTTCCGTACTCCGAGTTAAGCGGAGTCCAGCACACGGTTTGGACTGAGTACATGGTCAACACACGGCCAGGGACTAGGCCACTACACGAAACATTGTTACATGTCATGTCAAGTAAGACTACACGTCATGTAGATGGAAATTTTCACCTGGGCACCACACAGCATGTACTTGGCCTCGCATGGTTAAGGGTACATGGAGTGTCTATAAATACACGTCGTGTAGTAAGAATTTTCTACATGGTCATCACATGGCAGGTACTCGGTGAGCACACGATCGGTCACTCGGTTAACACATACACGGCGTGTACTTAAAGTACATGGTGTCTAGTCTGAAATTTTCCAGAAACTGCCCAGATTTTCCAGACATCTCAGAAAGTTCAAACAGCGGTGGGATTTGACCCGTTCTAAAAACTCGGGTTCTTACATCAATCACTCGTGGTGATGTAATAATCAATAGTAATAATGAATTGTACTAACAAAAATCCCATCAATGGGCACTTGGTCTTTTCCCCATGTGTGGTTTGATCAGTTCTAGAAATATATATTTATGGATTTCTAACACATTACTAGTCTCTTGTCTACCAACCCAAACAGTAAGACAAAGGAAAGGATCTTTGATACAACATTGTAATATCCCAACATTGCTCACTCTATAAACAGTATCTTGATCGTTCACCACATAACATCAAGCACACATTTTTATATTCCAAAGGATTCTAACAACCAGTGGGGGTGTAATAAAGGTATAGGGGGGACTATACCCTCTATAATAGTACCAAATATAGCGGAATCATAATAAATAATATATCATTGGATTATAATAGTAACACATTAAATGGAAAATGAAAAATACACAACCATGCATGTCTATATTATGCTATAATAAATAATTAGTAGAAATATAATGGGTAAAATATATGTAATAATAATGAAAATAAAAAGGCCCCAAAGGCTATCTCCATGATAATCATGATCATTGGCTTAGTCATATGATCTTAAGATCTTATAACCAAGGAGAACCTCACAAAACCAAAAGGAGTAAGCAAGTCATCTCCTAAATCTTAATCCTGAAACCATGACGTTCGTCCAAGTACCAAAAGACAACCCAAATAGGGTGTGATATTAAATTGATAGGGCACCACTAATTTTGTCTAATTAAATCTAGTCCATAAATATAAAATAATAAGGATTTGGGTAGAATAAATAAGTCAGTGCATAAATAATTGTTAACATGTAGGGCTTGGATTCCTAGAAGGGCAGCTGTCCGACCATGTTTACTTTATCATAACCCAAACTATCCATGAAAATTCCATCATGTATATATATATATACATACAAGTAATCATACATATGTAGAAATATACATTCACTATAAAGGACCCAATGTGTAAGGAAAATTCATCCACATAAAATAATAATAATAACATAATAATATTCATATATTTTGATAAGCATCATCATGCCCATTTTTATCATAGAATAATAAGGTATGACATAATTGAAGATCATCTATAATAAGGGATGTCATTCTTGAGAATCATTAGTAGTAAGGGAATCCATGCTCGAGTATGATGAGTAAAAAGTGCCTACATGCCTAAGTATCAAGAGTAAAAAGGGACTCCATGGTTGAGTATCATGAGTAATAAGGGACTCCATGGATGATTATCTTTTGTAATAAGGTGTGTCATGCATGATAATGATAAATTCCATTTGCAATAATTACATATCACTTAGGTGTTGTTTCGTGTACTAAACCATTAAATCATTTAAAATTCATCTGATTTAATGTACCTAAAGATACAATCCATTTAATTATATATTGAAGCCCAATTATTGCTAAATGTATAGTATAATAAACATGAAATGTATTTAATAACTAAACATGGGTCATGAGAACACATTAATTCCATTAAAAATGATCCATCACATTTATTAAATTTGTAAAGTAGTTACAAATGCTTCATAAAGGCCACGTAATCATTCATTCCATAATCCAATCAACCAATTTTACTTAATTTATCCAAACACTCGCCATCAAAAAAATGAGTAATGTATATATTCATTCAATTTTAAGAATTCATTTATCCAGTTATGTTGGTCTATTTTTGATAGCCATGTGATTATATTCATAATGTTTCATAATTAACATAAATCAAGAATAGTATAAAAAATATTAAAACTCTATAAGATTCATTCACATGAATTAAAATGTGATTAACTCACCTAAACCTTTCATTTAATTAAGAGGCATGTCAGCATGCCTATAATGGTGGTTTAATTTCGTTTCCAAGGCAGAGAAGACCTTATCATAAAAGCAACACACCCTAAGGGGCAGTTTAAGTCAAAGTACATGACCTGAAATAATGTTATTCGGTGCATGAAGAGTATCTAAATCTGAAAATTAATAATTACATATTTAATATCCCATTAAATTGGTTGTTCATAGTAAGTATATCACAAGGCAAAATGAGGTATTTTATAAAATGAAAAAACATATTAAAAAGTACATAGACTACTTACCCCAAGATTAAGATGATTCGATTGTCTATTATCAATCATTGATTCCATTTAAAATGATATAAATAATAGAAAACAACAAAGTCACTAAAAATAGGGCATATGATCTCTCATTCATGTATTATCCTATACGGAAATAAATATAAGAAAATGAGGAAGGATAAATTTTCAACATACCAAGGGTGATAAAATGCAATTTGAAGTGCTTTATTTTGAGTCTGGATGAGGAAAAACCCCCAAAGTCTAGGAGGAGAGGGAGAGGGGGAGATCTGTAGAGACTAGTGTGTGTGAATGTAGAGAAGAATAGGTTCATTTTGGGTTAAAGGATCCAATGAAAAAGGGTATGTCCCAAATCTATAATGAGTCATGATATTCAGCTGCACAGTTTATAAATTTGTTCTCTAACCATGTGGCATCACTGCCTTATAGTGGCACCCCTAGCATGGTTTGAACATGGTTTAGAAAACTGATTGCACATTGCGTTGATTGGATTATCATTTTAATGCTCACCTCTCTCATGGTTATGTGGCCCAGGATACATGTTTTAAAAAACCATGTACCAACCAATAGATCCGACATTCTTGAAGTATATAGTTATCACTAACCATGTGAAAACTGTGCTACTCCTTTTATCATCCCAAAAACATGGATTTATAACCCTATGTAACGTCCTAGTTCTGAAAGCCACCCAAAGGTGCCCTGTACCTAGTTGTTCACATGAGCTGAAGAAAATTTCCCCAAATGTCACTGGATGATGACTAGCAGAGAGGGCCTTGGGGGTGATAGTGGGGAAACTATTCCCTCATGGGTAGATTAACACAACGGAAGAAAAATATATAAAAACAGTGGAAGGAGTAATAATACCATACAATAGTAAACAGTGGAAGACTGGAAGTTATAACAACTGAAACACACATAAATAAATTATGCAATATACATATGTCTAGGAAAGTAGTCAAATAGATCACAATACTGGAACATAGTACCAAACCCATGTACAAAATAAAATCAAGTAAATAGCTCTACAACATCGCTATCCTCAGCTTAGTCCCATGCTACCCAGCTCCAAGGAAATCAAGTACCTAAAGTAGAAGGGCACTTGTACTAATATATTTATGCAACAATATAATCTGTTTGGTCCTAAAAGCATGACCCAAACATGGTGTGAGACTAAACCCAGTAGGAAACCCCCCAATGAACTATTCCTAATAGCTAGTGAATATATATGGAAGGTAATAAGAAAAAGAAGCAGTAATCAAGGAAGTACACAAAAGTAAACAATCCTAAAATTCAATTGAATTCAATTTAATATATTGGTTTAGAAACTAATCACAAATAGGTAACCCTATGTGAAGTACTCACAGCCTAACCGCTCATGTTCAATCAAACAACACAAGCAACCCTCTGGGATGTACACACAATCTAACCCCTCTGGTTCATCTTTTTCAAAGACTCTCTGAGGAAGCACTCACCGTCAATTCCCCATCTAGTCACATATCAGTAACTAATAGGCACTCTAAGAAAGCACTCAACATCCAATTCACCATGTGGCCCATATCGAAGAAACTATAGACACTATAAGGGAGAACTTATGTCCATCCCCTTATGGTCTTGCAATGTAAAAGTAAACAGACACTCTGAAGAAGCCCTGAACAGACATTCCCACTATGGTCTACTACGCCAGGTTCCCACAGCCCACTGTAAGTCAATCATGCACAACGATATATGGCTGCGAAAGTAAACCTCATGAACTACTTTGCGAAATAGTCTACAGCATATTGTAGCATGTCATATAATAATCACTCCATCCTAACAATACTAGGCATGGAAATAAAGTCGTATCCTAAGAGGAAAGGCTAGGCCAAACGGTCAATAATAAGCAAACATGAGGAAAACATCCAATGCATGGAAATGATAACCCTATTCGCCACAATAAAATTTTATCCAAACAAAAAAGGCATAGAAGGAAATTGAATGGCTAAAAACCATAAACATGCAATACCCTGAATAATGGTATTGGGTACTTTTTCACATATAACTCAAATACTAACTATGTAAAGGCACAAACCACCTACCTCGACATCGTGAGACTGATATACGTGAACCTCAGGCCATGAATCACCCTATAATTTCATAGATCTACAAAAATTTTAAAAACATTCAACCATGAATATCTTGTGAAAGAGTGAAAATCATGAGTTGATGTTCTAACAAAAGGAAGAACTCTCCAGTGCGATTCCAATGCAACCGATGGAGTTCGGATCAAAGAATGGACGACAAATCGGGGGCTCGGCGATGATCTAGTGGTCATGTTCACTCTCGGACAAGATAGGTCGAGAAGAATATGGTTTTTTACATCAGACACGACCCCAATCCATTTAATGTAATAAAAAGAAATTACCCGGTGTGGGCTTTAAAAGAACACAGCAAGTACTAGCCTTTTCCGACCTCCGCTTTTGGCGGTCTCCAGGTCACCACACACAACTATGTACTTGTCCGTTACATGGCTAGTACACGGTCGCCCCGCGGTAACCATATATATGTCGTGTATTTATGAGTACATGATATGTACTCCTGAAATTTACAGAAACTCATATTTTCTTGAGAACACACAAAAACAAGATTCATACCTGGAAAAAAGATTCGGGTTCTTACAAACTTCCCCCCTTAAAAAAATTCATCCTCGAATTTCCTTAGAAAGGAGGCATAGAAGAAGAATCCTCAAACATCTCTAGCCAATACGATCATACATTGGCCACCCTCTCCGAAGTCTTGTCATGTACTTGCATGTGCTTCCATAGCAATCATACCAGAGGAACAGACCGACAACAGAGAACCTTGGCACTTCGATCAACAATCTAGATTGGATGCTCCCCAAAAGAGGCATCCAAGTTTAACTCAACCTCCTCGGGTTGGAAAACATGAGATGGGTATGAGAAGTAACATCAAAGCTGAGAAACATGAAAGACATCAGGCATAGCCTGATACCTCTGAGGTAACAGAAACTGATAGGTAACCGGCCTGACTCTCCCCAACTCCTCAAAATACCTAACATATCTCGGTGAAAGATTACCTTGTCTTCTAATCCTCCTATGTCCCAAACTCGGTGTGGAATTTATAAAAACCTGATCTCTAACCTCTAACTCCATAGGTATTCTCCATCGATCAGCGTAAGACTTTTTTTCATGTCTTTGTAGTAGCCCTCCTCCTCTAAATCAACTATATCTACTCTGTGGTCTCCTGTACAAGATAAGGTCCCGGCATAGCTACCTCTCCTGCCTCCATCCAACATCAGGGTGATCGGAATGGCCTACCGTACAAAGCCTCATAAGGTTCCATATAAATAGTTTATTTAAAACAATTATTGTAGGAAAACTCCACAAGAGCTATGTGCTTCTCCCACAAACCTCCAAAATACAGGATTCATTCTCGAAGCATGTCATCAAGCACCTGAATTGTATGCTTGGACTGGCCATCTTTCTGAGGATGGTAAGTTGTACTCAGAAGTGCATGTGTACCCAAAGCCCTTAAATGTACCTTCTAGACCCAAGAAGTACAATGGGAATCCCTGTATGAAAAAATGGAGTGTGGAACTCCGTGTAAATATACAATCTCTCATATTTAAAACCATCCCATCTCATTAACACCGAAGGTATCATTGATTGGAAAGAAGTGTGCAAACTTCATGAGTCTGTCATTGACAACCCTTATAGCATCATTCCCTCGAGTAAAACTTGGAAAACCTATCACAAAATCCATCGTGACATCATTCCACTTCCACTCAAGAATGGGTAACTATTGAAAAATCCATGTTATTCACTGATGCTCCGCCTTCACCTGCTGACAAGTGGAACACCTCATGACAAAACCAACAACATCTTTCTTCATACCTAGCCACCAATAATAACTGTATAGATCTTGATACATCTTGGTGAGACCAAGACAAACTTCCCAAACTGAGGAATGAAAGTCTCGCATTAGCTCCTCACATATGTCTTCTAGAACCCAAAAACATCCATGAAAACGCAATATATCATCCTCACCTACTGTCCATCCAGGAATAGGTTTCTCTCCTGACACACTCTTCCATAGGACTAGTCCTTCAGAATATGATAGTTTCTTCATTCGCACTCTATCAAGAAGAGTAGAGGTAATAGTTACAAAAAATAGAAACGTATTCCCCTATCTATCGTGCACCTACAAATGCATCTTAGATAATAGAGCTATAATATGTCACTCACTATAGGCTGCCAAAACTGCTAGTATCTGAGTCCTCCTGCTCAGCGCATTAGCCACTGCGTTGCATTTCCCAAGAGTATAGGAAAACTCAAAATCAAAGTACTGAAGGCACACAACACACCTTCCTTGTCTAAAATTCAGATCACACTGAGTGAAGATATACTTGAGACTTTTTTGGTTTGTGAAAACCACTAAATTCTTTCCCAGAAGGTGCTGTCTCCAACAGCGTAAAGCATGAACAACTACATTTAGCTCAAGATCATGCATCGGGTAATTTTTGTCATGTGTCTTCAATTGTTGAGACCTTTACGCAATGAGTCCTTCTCCCTACATAATCACTACTCCCATCCTGATACCTAATACATCACATTATATAGTATATATAATGCTCGGCTCTAGAACAACTTGTATTGGTGCTGAATTCAAACTCCCTTTTATCTCCTGAAAGTCTGAATCACAAGAATCTATCGACAATTACTTCACACCCTTCATAGTCCGGCCATTTAGTGGCACTGCTAAGTGTAAAAATTCATATGTGAAGCGTCTGTAGTATCCATCCATCCATAGAAAACTTCGTACCTCAAACACGTTCATTATATTCTCCCAGAAAACTACTACCCTCACTTTATTTGGGTCTACTAATACTCCTATCTCTGAGATGACATGACCCATGAAGTAAATTTGGTTCATCCAGAAATGGAATTTTGAGAGATTCGCATATAACGGATGCTCTCTCAGTGTACCCAAAATGATCTCAAGATGTGTGGCATGGTCGTGTAGAGTATGATATTGCACCAAGATATCATCCACAAAAACTACCATGAAAGAATCCAAGAATATATGGAACACTTGGTTCATCAGTTCCATGAAAACTACCGGTGTTTTTGTGAGACCAAATGGCATAACTGAATACATGTACAGACCATACCTACTATGGAAGGATGTTAGAGGTATATATGATGGTCTAACATGCAACTGATGGTAACTGGATCCCAAGTCATTCATCAAGAACACTCGGGCTCCATGAAGTTGATCAAAGAGGTCATCAATCCTCTGAAATGGATATCGGTTCTTAACCATCAACTGGTTCAAAATATGATAATACACACAAATTTTGAGGGTATCGTCCACCTTATTCGCAAAAAAAGAATGGAGAACATTAAGGAGATGTACTGGGTCGGTTGAAACTCCTTTCCTGCAACTCCTAGAACTATTTCATGATATCTTGTTACTCTTGTGTAGCTATCCTATAGGGTGGAATATACACGGGTTCTACTCCTGGAACAAGTTCAGTAGAAAATTACACCTCGCACTCTGGAAGAAAACCTGAAAAGTCCTCTGGAAAGACATCCCTGAAGTGATCCACCACTAGAGGAAATTCTATCTGTGATGTCCCCTAGTCATCTAGATATAGACTATAGATATGGGCTATAAATCCGCCCAACCCATGATGCTCAGGTCCTACTCTACTCACCTGGACATTCCACATTCCCTTATGAAGAAACGATCTTCCCTATGGTGATGTGAAACTTACCCTATGACAATAGAAATCGATAACTTCCTGGAAGGGAAATAACTTGTCCATTCTTAGAATGACTTCACAGAATGACATTTCTAAGACATAGAGGTCCCATAATAAGTGAAACCCACCAACCTCATGATGGAACTCCTTGAACTATCATACACTGTCCATTCTTGTCCCCAACGGAGTGTCTAACATCAAGATATCAGCAGAAGAAAAGATACAGAGCCCAAGGCTCTCCATAAAAACAACAGATATAAAGCATTGGGAAGCCCCTGTATTGAAAAGTGTGGAAGATAAAATTCAGGAAACTTGGGTTGTACCTCTTACTATAGAGTTTCATGGATATTGTTCGTGCTTGGTTTTCTCTACTGCTAATGTCTAACCTTCTCCGTGGTCCTGTGACCCTTCCTGAACACCCAGAGCTGATCCACCCTATAGTCGCTGAAATCCTGGAAACTGGCCATGACCTCCACCTCAGCCTCAATGTCCGGAAGAACTCCAATTCCTGGACTGATGAGAAACTGGTGGTGTAGCCCCTAAACACAGGTCATAGAAGAACTCCTATCACCAACTACTGGTGAGAAAAACTTTTAGAAATGTTGAATATGACCCATCTTGCCGAAAGATCGACAATCGATTGTGTCTCTCGGGTAATGTGGCCTCATATTACCACTCTTCCCGCACTGGTATCATATCACCTGGCTACCAAAAGAAGTATTATGCCCACTCAAATCTCAACATTTATACTCCATGGAGTGGTTCTTGATGTCAGTCGGAGGGGCACCTACTCCAGATGTTGAACCACACAAGCTCAAAGCTTTAGAATCCCTCATATTACACTCATTGATCAGTTCTTGGTTAAATATAAAGGTGATAGAAGTCAACCTGAAGATGTTCACCTAAGATTGGATGCCATGCCTGAGACCATCCTCAAAGTTTCTTGCCATGAAATACTCATCACCTCATGGAATATTTATGAAGCACTGCATCTCAGTGAAACAAGAAGAATACACCATAACTAAAAAGTACCCTACTATAGACTCATGAACTCTCGGGTTCGGTCGGCTAAAAAAGTATCTGGATAGAAGTATTCGTATAAGGCATGCTAGAACTCATCCCAAGCCATACCCTGCTAGTGTCCTGCCTGTGAGATCACATCCTGCCATCTCTTGGCATAGTCCCATAGCACGTACGTATCAAGATTCATCATCCTTTCTGGAGGTGTCTCCTGTTACTTGAACATAGAAATCATGGCTTATAACCGTGACTCTGTAGCCTGATATCCTCCCTCCCCTATAAATGTGGGAGGATGCTGCTGCTGGAAAACCCATGTCAACTCTTCCATAGAAGGAGAAGAATGAGGAACTCCATAGATGGTTTTCATGAACCTCATAATCCATCTTGGAACTGTGTGTCAGCACCTGTGTCTGAAAAAACGGCTGGTGAAAAGACTGGAACAACTGGAGGATCTACTGGTAGTCCCTGATTAGCCGTGTCTAGTGTCTGATCACTACCATGTTACTGGCATACATCTAGAGGACATCTTGGTGGCATGAATCTGCAAGGTTAGGCACAAAACATAGATTAAGATTTTCAAGGACTGAAACTTAGAAGTGTAAGAGGGGAAGAGGAGAACGAAATGATTCCAGTTTTTCAAAACATGGATACACGGAATGTATGACCACTACATAGTGGGTTCCCTTAAGCCTTCACATGGGTGTGTACTTATTCTACCCCAAGACGTGTAACACCCCAAACAAACAGTGTGTCGTCCTAACACACAACATGTACTTGAATACTCTTCCCCTACCCAGGTTCCCTTAAACAACTAATCCACATGGTTCTCCCAGTACAAGACTACACAGCGTGTTTTTTCCAGACATGGCTTGTACTAGATGAACTTCACCAACCCATGTTGTTCGTCACATGGCTGGTTACACGACTCACTATACACGGCATCTTCCAGATGGACACGACATGTACTATAACGATTCCACTACACTGTGTTGTTCATTACACACCTGGATACAAGGTTCACACTACACAACGTGTTCAATCTTGACATGGCATGTACAACTTATGTTTTATCCATCTGTGTCATTAGTCACACGGGTGGACACATGGTCTCTACAACACATCGTGTACATCCGGTACACAACGTGTCCCACCAAGATTTTTCAACCCTGTGTCTCTGCCCACATAGCCAATGACACGGTTAGAGACTACACGGTGTGTACATACAGTACACGACATGTAATTAAGAAAAATAGTTCTTTCCCAAAGAGAATGATTCATGGAGTGTATTCATCATTACACACCATGTATTCTAGGTTTTTATCGATAGTAAACTTTAGAAACTACTCCAAAAGCCCAGAAAAACACTGAAACGAACATTAAATGTCCAAATTCCGATCTATGAGGGCCCATACTCCCTGAGAATCAAATCTTGGCATCTTATAAATGTCATACACAAGAAATAACAATACAATGATCCACCAAATTCTGATCCATGAGGGCCCATAACACCACAAGAACAAAATTTTGGTGTCCATTCAAACAAAACCTTACACAATCCAATACCATATCAAATAGCATGTATTCTATCAAGTTATATATCACAACAGCACATGTATCTATCACATCATCTATCACAGCAACATGCAATCAATAATGCACACCAAATGGCATGGCAAGAAGGCCTGACATGTTATCTATAGAAAGTGCATATATGATGCATGATATGGCATGACCTCAGCACATCAGGTTGCAATAGAAATAGAACCTCAATAATATAAACAATAACAGCACCAAACCTGTGAATCACTCAAGGTTAAATCAATGAACTGTAAATTTACAAAATTAGAAAAAAGTAACAACGACGAAAATTGGATTTCACTATACACAGGTTAGCTACTCTAGAGAACATCTTATTACCATGTACCTATACCTTCTTAGAGGCACCCCATACCCAGTTGCTCACATGTCCTCAAGTGAATTTCCCTGGATGGAAGATGTTTTCAACTAGAAACGAAGGCCTTGGGTGTGATAGAGGGGAAAATATTCCCTCATTGATAGAGTAACACAGAGGGAGTAAAATCGATAGTAATAGCGGAAGCAGTAATAATATCATACAACAGTAAACAGCGTAAGACTGTAAGTAATAACAACTGGATAACACACACATATATTATTCATGATACATATGCTTGGAAAAGAAGCCAAAAATATCATAATGCTGGAACACATTACTAAACCCTAGTACTAAAGAGAAGAAGAAAGATGTCGCCGCTCTCTCCCAGGTCTCTCCCGACACGGCGATTTCTAGGGTTCCATCTTGGAATACTCTTTAGAGGCTCTGATGATCTCTCCTTCTTTAGGCGTTGCGATGTGGATGGTTTTCTGCTCTATATGCGTTCTCCCCTGGTGTGATGGTGGTTTTTGAGGTGGATGGATGGTGACGTTGAGTTCTGGTCGGCTGTTTTAGGCGCGATGGATGTTTCGACGAATGGAAAGAGGTCTGCTCGGCCTGATTTGGTGCGGTCGGACGCTCTGGTGGTTTTGTCGAGTGGAATCCTAGTTTCGCCTTGGTGATTTGCAGGTTCGACGGGCTTTGCGTGTTCTCCGTGCTGGCGTTTACAGCTCTACGCTTGGTTCTGGGCTGCTTGTCCGGACCCAAGGAAGGTATTTTTGGCTTCTATGGCTTCTCGATGGGACTTGGTGGATGCATAGGGCATGGACACAGGTTTTCTTTCCTGGGTCTACCTTCTTGTTCTTGGACCTTTCTACTGACGAAGGTATGGTCACACTTTGCTGTGTTCGCTTTGATCTGCTGGTCTGCGTGTGGTTTACTGGTGGCTGGCCTGGTTTTGAGTTGTTGTTTCTGCTAAATGCGTTTTGGATACTGTTTTGGTTTCGATGTGGATGTTGGATATCGGTTCTGTTGGGTGGTGCTGTTTTTTGTTCTGTTGCTGCTAATGGTTCTATATTGCTGGAGAGGGACCTTCTTGGTGAGAAGGTGATGGGTGCTGGACCTTTTAAGATTGGATGCAGGCCTTTGGTTGGTTATGAGTTGCTGGTTGGTGTTAAATGCTGGATGATGTGTAGTTTTTTGGTTTTTGATACTGTTGTGGATTAGTATGTTGTTGTGCTGCTAGTTGATGGCTAATTTTTGATGGAAAGTGATGATTGCTGCGTTCGGTTGCGCTTGTGCTGTGGTTTGATGCTGCTGGGTGTGTTTGGATGTGATGCTGGATTTGGTGATGTTGGTTGCTGGGGATGGTTGGTTTGGATGTATTGCTGCTGCTGTGTTGCTATGAAGATTGGATGTGGTGCTGCTGGATGCTGGTACTGGCTGGATGTGACGTGATAATGCCATTGTTGTGTCTGCTTTTGAGTCTTTTTCTTTCTTTGTTTTTCTTTTTTGGCATGGGTTGTAAGGGGTTTTTGGGTGCGGGTCGTTTGACCCCTCCCCTCCCTTGTCTGCAGTGTCTCCTTTTTTTCTTGCTAATAAATTTGGGGGGGGGTGCGGGAATAGCCCGACCCTCAAATCTTCCTTTCCTAGTACTAAAGAAAATCAAGTAAACAACGTCACAGCATCGCAAGCCTCAGCTTGTTCTCATGCTCCCTAGCTCCAAGGCAATAAAGTACCTTAAGAAGAAGTGTGCTTGCCCTTATCAATTATTACATCAATATAATCTGTCTAGGCCCAAAAGTATGACCCAAACATGGTGTGAGACTAAACCCAGTAGGAAACCACCCAAAGATCTATGCTTAATAGTCAGTGAATATATATGGCAAGAAATAATAAAAATAATCATTAAACATTAAAGTACTTAAAAGTAAACAATCCTATAGTAAAATTGAATTCAATTTCATATATTGTTTAAGAAACTAATAACAAAAAGGTAACCCTCTGGGAAGTACTCACAGCCTAACCCCTCGGGTTCAATAAAACTACATAAGAAACCCTCAGGGAAGTACACACAGTCTAACCCCTTTGGTTCATCTTTCAAAAAGACTCACTAAGGAATCACTCACCATCAATTCCCCATGTAGTCTTCTATCAGTAATAGATAGGCACTATGAGGAAGCACTCAATGTCGAATTCCCCCTATGGACCATATCGAGGAAACTACAGACACTCTGAGAGAGAACATACATCCATCCCCACTATGGTCTCACAATGTAAAAGTAAACAGTCACTCTGGAGAAGCCCTCAACGTCCATTCTCCCTATGGTCTACTACACTAGGTTCCCACAGCCCTATATAATTCAATTGTACAAAAAGATATATAGAAAAAAAGTAATCATCAAGAAATACTTGGATAAATAGTCTACCACATATCACAGCATGCCAGATAATAATCATTCCATCCTAACAATACTAGTCATGGAAAGCCAGCAGCAGCCTAACATGCAAGGAACCACCAAATGGTCAATAACAAGAAAACATGGGGAAAACATCCATAGCATGTCAAAGATAACCCTATTTGCAATCATAAACTTCTATCCAAACAAACAAGGCATATTAGGAAATAGCAGAGCTAAAAACCATAAACACGCAATACCCCGAACAAGGGTATTGGAAACTTTTTCACATATAACACATAGACTAACTACGGAAAGGCACAAAGCACCAACCTCAGCATCGTGAGATTGATATATCTGAACTGCATGCCTTGAATCACCCTAGAACATCATAGATCTGGAAAAATTCAAAACAATAAACCAGGAATATCTCGTGAAAGAGGGAAAATCAAGAGATGATGTTCTAGAAGAAGGAAGAACTCACCGGTGCAATACCAACGCAACCGATGGAGTTTGGATCAGAGAATAGATGGAAAGTCGGGGGGCTTGGTGAAGAGTCAGCAGTCTCATTCAGTCTCGGACATGATAGGTTGAGAAGAAGATGGTTTTTTCCATCAGATGCAGCCCCGGTCTATTTAATGAAATTAAAATAAAGTACACGACGTGTGCTTAAAAAGTACACGGCGTGTACTGGCCTTTTCAGCCTATGCTTTAGGCGGTCTCTAGGTCACCACACACAACCATGTACTCATATGTTACACAGCCATTACATTGTCACCTATGGTAACTGGGTACACGGCGTGTTCTTATGAGTACATAGTGTGTGCTCCTGAAATTTCCAGAAACACAACTTTTATCAAAAACACCAGAAAAAAAGATTCATATCTAAAAAGAAGATTTGGGTTTTTATAGCCCAAATCTCTGAAAACATTATAGAAATACCAATACACATTTTGGGCCCTAAAATGTGTTTAAAAACAACACTTTTATGTGTTCCAATTCTTGGATTTATATTCTTTTCCTCAGTTTATGATCTTTCTATTCAACAAAATAGAAAATTAAAATTCTCTTTGGAAATTTAAACAATTCAAAAACATGAGATTCTATAGTCACCCCACCTTATAACTTATTACCCACAAGAAGTCTTAGAGAAGAATGCACATTTCAAAGGACCAGCCTAGGTAATTAAATTCTTCCTTGAAAGGCTATATATTATATCCAAACAACTAACGTGCCTCCGAGCATTACATGATATTGAAGCCAATAAAACTCAAGCTAATGCTTGTATTCAAAACTGAAACATCAAGATGGTACTTACACGAGCCCAACTAAATTGATCCAAAATCACATCATTATCTCTATCATCATTCATCCTATGGCTCTCCCCACCATAGCTTCTAACTTTAGGCAGTATATTCTTATTCATAATACTCCCAGCCATTGAAATTTTTTAAATAATCAATCCCCTATAATTCTAATGATTCTCTGAGTATTCTTTTCAAATCACAACATGTGATAGAACATCAAGACTCTGATCATAGTCATTAAATTTAATTAAATGGTATAATTTATAATCATCCCACCCTTTCATGTTTTTGCTAACTTTTCCATGAAACTCCCTGGAAGACTCTTGCATTACACTCATCTCCTCCCGATGATGTGTATAATGTGGTTACTCACAAATAACACTCTACTAATATTAGAATCTCAAGTTGAACCATTTTGGCCAATTATTATTGAAAATTTATAATTCAAAACCAATGTGTTATCAAAATCAAATTCTGGCACCTTAATCCAAGTCACCTTAAAATAATTTCCTGCAGGCTCACTGAAGGTTATATAAGAACCTATACCTAGAATTATCCAAGGAATCTAGACATAACTGGGCCCATTTATTTAATGTAATCAATGATCCAAAATGAACATCTAATAACTGGTCTCAAGGTCCCATGACTTATATCAAATGATATTCATCCAACATCATCCCATGGTGGTCCTTCCCACCACAAGGATTTCCTCACCTCACTCATTTAGAGAAACTCATATGGAATTCTAGTGGAAAATAAAAAAACTCACATAATTAGCTCGATGCATAGTCAACACTCTCTTATAAAAATCAATAGGATTTTAAGGTAGGGGATATGATCATATATGAACATGGATTACACCTTGAATTCATCAAGGATTCCACCAATGGGTGTTTGTTGATATCCTAAGATGCACTCTATCAAAATAAGTTGTACTTAATTATACCAACCCCTAGAAAAAGTATTGTTATGATGAGTGAGTAGGTCTATATATGTTCAATTGCCTCATGGATACTTAAAATCATGATCCTACACCTTATAGTACTTCGTTAATGTTCATTCCCCGTAAAACATTCATTGCATTTAAACGATGCACTGAAGACAATCACATATTTCTGTCATAATTTCATTGCCAAATCATTAGACGATACCCTCTAGAATAACCTATTTAAACAAAACTCTTCATTATATCTGAAATAGAACTTAAATCCTTTATCACATCACCTTAAATCCATAGGTACCAATGATCGTTCAATAAAAACCATCGAAGTATAACACAACTAAAAATGTCTTCAAAGGTTGTGTATATAGACAACCATTTCAACATTATGCAACCTTACTAGAACTAACACACCTCATAAGCATTAATTTCTATGGGTCACTCACTCACCTTGAGTGAGATCAAATATTCAAACTCTATCCCAACCCATAAATAGGTTTTATCTAGTCCATTGTTTTGATATCTAGGTAACTTGATCTTACTTTCCTCATTGGATTTTAGAAATAGTAATGGACATCCCAAAATGGCCTTTTATGTTTTCACTCCCACTACATGGAAGGAAATTATTTAACATGATCAATGTGATGCTCACCATATATAGAGTGTTTGTCATTATTCCATTGGAAATGAAAACCTATTCCATGAAGTGATCTCTATTGACTACCGAACATGGGTCCTGGATGTAGCCACAATGACTATACCAAGACCTTACATAGAATTAGTGGAAAACCATCAGCCTACCAGCACGATATATTATGTTTATATTAGACATATGTTTTATTCCCTTTCTGATCCATTTGAATGCACATCATTAGTATTTTTTAACAAATCCAAAACAAAACTGATCGATAGTGTTACAATACATGATCCTTTTTCAATGTCTTCTCATACCATCCCGTTAACTAAATTCCTATAATGCCTAGATCACTCTACTCAGAAGATGAACCAATAACATAGTGTATCTGATTGATGATTAAACAATTTCCACCAAATTAATATGTCACATGGTACCATTTTTACTAACATGATGGGGACTACGTTTGTCAATGTGTACAACCCTGAGATGTCATCAACATAATGGAACATCATTTGACACTATCAATAGGCGAATAATACTTATGAATCACAATGTATAATAGAACATATGAAATACTTAGTATAAATTCATATTATTCTATATGGATAATATTCATATATGTCATTATTGGGTTGTTATAAAATCTAACATGGGTTGGGATGATTTAGAAAAGAAATTTCTAGATAAATACTTGCCACCAGGATGAACCTAGAAGTATAGGAATGTTATTCAAAACTTTAACCAAGTAAATAGAGAAACATCTTGGGAGGCATAGGACTGATTCAAGGAAATAACTCATAAATACCCACATCATGGACTTGATGTGTGGAAACAACTCCAAACTTTCTATTAAGAACTTCATCCTACTACCCAAACTATAGTAGACACTACTGCTGATGGAGGAATAATGGTCAAAACACCCAAAGTCAGCAATGTACTGTTAGATGAGGTCTCCCATAATTCCAATATGTTTCAGAGTGATTGAGGACTAAATCAACATAGAATACCTTAAGTAGAGCAGAGTTCCCACCTCATATCTAAAGTGGAGGCTCTTACAAAAAAGATAGAGTCATTCCAGCTACCGGCTGCACCATCAACCCCTCCTTCTCCTATTATGGATATACAATCTTGTAATATGTATAGATTCCTACACCCATACCAAGACTGTAGGGAAGGAATAGTGGGAGCCCAATCCCAATATTGAAATTAATTTTATACATTCTTCAGAACATGTTTAATGTCTATAATTACTGTTATTTCACTTATTACCATGTTTTTTACATCTAATCAAATAATTAAATTTACATCGGGTGTTTTTTACCAAATTAGGTCTATGTGTCAAAAAGACTATTGTTGGTCAACTATTGTCATATATTTCGTTATATAACATCTCGAGAATAAGAATAATTACATAATTATAATATTTATACATAAATTATATTTTTAAAATAAATTATTAAAATATTCATGAAAAATAAATTAATGTTACAATCATGGAGACGGTAGGTCATATGTACAAATGAGTTATGTTTCCATTTTTCAATGGTTGTTATGAAAAGAAGGTAAGTAACACAATATAATTCCAGAATGATAATTATATAATAAATACCATATATTTTAATTTCATATACTTATATATATAATTTTGTGGTTTAATGGAATCACATTATGTCTATGAGGTGGTAGTCCACACGTCTACGAATAGCGTTACAACTTTTTAAGTGTGTGAAAGGTTAATTAAGAAAATGATATATATATATATAAAAAGGTAATTATTTCATGAATATAATATAGATATTTTTTATGTCTCATATGTTTAATTATGCACAATCATTTATACATTTCTTTTATCATGTGAACGAATCACATCGCTTTTAGGGGCTGTAGTCCACACTTCCTCAAATGAGATTATCGTATTTACAAAAATTGGAAAGAATAAATTAATGATATAAATAAAAATTACCGAAGGTTAAAAAATTATAAATAATATATATATATATATTTCTTCATAATGGCTACCATAAAAAGTGGTAATGGAGAATTGAACAATCATTGTTTCGTGAGGCAATAGTTCATCGTCCACAAAAACATTATGTTCGTTATCCATTAGATGGTGTTGTGTGTAATTATATGTTGAATTCTCAGAATAAAAACAACCTAGTGTATTTTGGATACTATTTTTTTATAATATAATATAATATCTATATTTTAGGAGTTGGGGAATGGAAATGAAACTAGAGAGATTGAGAAAAGTCATTACCTTTTAATCAGGCAGTATTTTCGTTGTTTTAACCAAAAGGATTTATTGGAAGGGTTTCTACCCAAAGGTATTATTCTAGGATGAGGTCAGGGATGTTGAGAGACTATTTGGGTAGATATGTATTAAATTTAAAAGGTTTTGAGGTTTAAAGAATGAGTAGAGATGGTGGCCTTTTACAGGGAAGGAAATTTTCTCACATGGTATTATTCAAAAGAAGTTAGGTGTATAAATGTTTTTACAAATAAAAGTCATAAAAACCCACCCAAACTTAGTAATTTAAGTTTAATGGCCTAAATATTTCCATAACATGTGTTTTGGAAAAGTTTATAGGTCATTTTTTCCCTTAAACATATGGTTTTAGTCAATTTTTAGGCCAAATTACACCTTAATCACTGTAATTAATTTTAATCACTTTCACTAATAATTTTTTAAAAAAATTAAGTTGATCTTATTAAACCAAAAAAATTATCTTTATTAAAATGGTTTATGTTTAATTTTTAAACTTTAACTCATGTAATTATCAAAAATATGATTAATGTTAATCTTACAGACAGACCGATTAACAGGTTTTAGTAGAAAAATGATCAGAAGATTGTTATATTTTTATATTCAATTTAAAAGTTATATTTATTATAATGAAATAAATTATATTAATATATGTTTGATTTATCCAATGTAGCTTTAAAATAAATTTATAATATAATTAAATATTAATAATTATTTAAATGAAAAGGTTATTTTTAACTAAAATGTGGTATTTTTAAATATTTACTGAAAAATATAGTTACCTAAAAAATCCCAAAAATTTACCTTAATTTTTTTTGACATAATGAATTAAAAAATAAATATTATTTTTTCCTATTAAATATAAAAATGTTTTAAAATTAATATAAAAAATAGTTTCTTCATTAAAAGGCAGTAAAAATGCCTTAATAATAATATAGGTTTTTATGTGAAATATAGGGTTTGCTCTGATATTATGCATACCAAATATATAGGATGAATATTGAAAATAATTGATTGAATATGAAACATATTTATTACATTAATATCACTCACTAATTTTAATTTATTTAATGGTAAAATATCTCTGTGATAATAAAAATAGCTTTCTATAAAAATATAATTTTAATATTAAATTGGTACTTATATTCAGTAATAATTTATTTGTAACCATTGATTTAGTTGTTTAAACAAAATATTTTTATAATTTAGTTAATACTATTCATAAACGATAGTTTATATTGTATTATATTAAATAATAATGTTTTAATTACCGATTGTTTCTCAGTATGAATCGGTATTGCGTATAGTGTAAGCCATCAAAAAAGGTCACTTTTGTGTTTAACCCAAGATATTGAGGAAGGATGTTGTTTCGAATGGTGTACGCTAACTTAGTGTCACATGAATTTGAATCTAACTCGGTGTATCATGTGTTTGAATATATAGAATCTATTTTAAATAGTAAATATATTATAAAGTATATGAATATTATATTACCTTACACGCTTACTATCACGTGTCATACACGCAATTGAACACACTGTTCTTACTTAAATTTTTTCAGGGCATAAAATTTTCCCGACCTTATTTAAATTACGTCCTATAAATTAAAACTCAATTATGGTGATAAATTTTCTTATACTACCAATGTTTGAAACCCCCCATCGTAAGAAGGGCTCATAGGTAATCCTATATAAAAGTGATAATTGAAAGAAAAAAGGTCACATAGAATACCATTTAACTAGGTCTCTAAGTAGGAGAACATAAGTTTAAAGTAGAGATACATACTTCAAGGAAAAGAATAAATATTTATAGGGAATTAATGGGGTCAACAGTTACAAGCAAGTAAATGATCAATGGAATGTTTAGGCCCTAAAATCCATAAATATTTGATGATTTAGAAGCCATTGGTTCAACATGAATTTTGTTATTAGAAAAACATTTTATTTCTAAGTCATTTCTTAATGTTGAGTAATTATTTTTATAACAATAATATAACAAATTATTCTTACATGATAGGTTTCAATATAATTTGAACAATCTTATGTTTTGGTTATACTTTGATCATATTATAATCTATCCCTTTACTCCCAAAAAAATTAATTACCAATAATAAATTTTTTTAATGCTTAAAGAACTACAGGAAACATTTAAGGGATCTTAAGGCCTATAAAAAACTGAGAAGTCTTACTATATGTCATTAAATATCTCTAAAAATAAATATAGTTAATAGATTATTTTTTAATCCTTGGAAGAGTTACTAATAGTTCATCAGTAATAATTATTAGTTAATTTTTTAACTAAATACTGTGAATATAAATAAAAAAATGTGTGGTTCAGTGGTTTGCATAAAACCCTTATCGTCTTTAGGTCATGGTTTCAAGACCCTTGACCTTTACAGATTTGATTGGTTGTCACTCGGCTGATAGGTTGTCCTTTTCTAAAACCATATTAATATAACTTGCAAATATAAATATTATGGAAATACTTAAAATTAGGTTGATCAATAAATATCATTTTAAATAAGGTTTTCAATTCAACCTCTATATAGAAATACCTCATCAATTTTATTTCAATATAGGTTTTTCCTTAGTAAAGGGTTAATCTATAATATCATTATTTGGATTTATAAATCGTGAAACGTTATCTTCAATATAAAACTCCATATGTTTAACCTAGGTAACTTATTATGTATCCAAATACTATATAATGTTTTTTGAAGGAAAAGTGAATAATACCGTAAAAATCCCTAGGGAGTATCAAACCATGTACGTAGTAAGGCTCATTTTCGTGTACCAGGTTACCCCGAGTCATGCTTAAAACAACATGTTCGATTTGTTACTCCTAGGTACATCATTTCCAAAACCATGTCCACTTGTAGTATCTAGATTGGGATGTATTTCCAAGAATACCCGCATGATCTATACTTTACCAAAATTATAACTTCTTCATCTATACATATTCAAATTCTACCTTTGGGTTATGTTTTCTAATTAAGGTTTTTCAGAATCAAGTTCTTAAGATTTATACTAAACATCCTTTGATTCATACATTAGATACCCAGCCCCATATATCCGAGAGCCGGTGTCTACTAATAAATACAATAGTATTATTATATAGAATAAATCCATGAAGGACTGATCAATTTAGTAGTATTGGTAAACCAAATAAATAATTTAGTATTGTATTACAAATGACTACATTGATTTCAATATATTTTTTATTCTTTATAAATATATAATTAAACAACTTCGAGGACAACTTTAATCTATATAGTAAATTAAATGAATATTTTTCATAGTACTCTTCTTGGATTCTTTGGAAAATAAACATAATAAGGTTGAGATCAAGTGCTCAGTAAGGAAAAAATAGATCATAATAAATAATGAATTAATGATAACAGTCAATATGGAAATGTAAATAACAGAACACACATGTCATGTCATCCATGAACTGAATTTAAGAATGTAAGTAATATGGAAAGGTAATAATTGAACACACATGCCATGTAAATAACTATACAAAGTAAAATAAATATGGAAAGGTATGGAACTGAAACACATTCCATATAGATAAATAAAAATGAAACGTATCCATGGATATGTCGACGCAAAATATCATGAATAAATAATAACTGAATTCTAAATAAAATAATTTTTTATTTTTCAGACCTCATGGTTCCCAGGAACATGATACCTTTACCATTAAAAGATAGTTTAACCATTCTAGGTTTCAGAACTAATTAATCCCATGACACTACCGATGTATCAAGGGGCTTTCATTCACTGGTCCCCAACCCATAGGGTTGTCCATAAAGAGTCCCCAACCTGTGTATTGAATGTCCAAATCATTCCTTATATATTAAACAAATAATGTTCCTTATCAAATATTTTTATTGAGTAAAGTATACATTTTTATCAATATTTCCCAAATAATTAAATAAATATCAATGTATAAATTGTATGTAAAATGGTTTATGGTTTAGGAAATATTAATATCCATGATAAACAAAATGAATAATTTTGGGGAAATTAATTGTTCAATGATCAAAGTAGATTGAATATTTACATGGTACTAGAAAATATATCAATGAATTGAATTTGAATACAATCCTTGGCCAAATAAATCATAAACCATCCAGAGGAAGAATACAGATGGTATCAATACAACATACCCCAAAGTAGAATAAAATAATGGATTGTTCTCATTGATGAAATAAAAAAATAACTTTAAAAATATATTCTTGAATAAAAATATCATTTTATTTTAAAAATAACTTTTGAAAATGTTTTTCATTGAAACCCCATTTTAAAATCATTTTCATTAAAAATAAATGTTTCTAAATTGAGAAGGATGCATTAAAGTAAAGATAGTGGATAAATCCATAAATTTCATACGAGGTACAAAGAATATTCATTTTGTAGGAAAAAATGTTATAAAATGCTTCATTTGGAAATTGATTATAAGATTCATTTGAAAATTTAGTAAAAGAGAAAAAGGGTAACAATTTATTGACTAAACCTTTTTGAAAACCATTTTAATAAAACATAGTTTTTGGAATAAAAGAGTTTCTCCAAATAAATGGATATATAAAGTCAGGTTTTTTGAAAAACATTTTCTAAAAACACCTTAGTACCAAGGAGTAGAAAATGGTACTGACACATGAAATTGGTCATGAATAATAATATAAGAGTGGAATGGATTATTGAAAAATTGTTATATAATTTCCTATAATAGAAATTCCATTTAAATATCTTAATGATTTTTATTGAGGAAAATAACATTTAAACAATCCAAAGTGTCCCATAAAACATTGAAATTTTTTTTAATCATAAACCTCATGAAATGATAATATTAAATGAAAATATTAAATACCATGAATATAAGGGGTTCATTCTATTATATCTCAATGAGTTAGTATTTAAACCATAAATAATAAATTAGGTGCACAACAATTAAGTATGCCTCGTGAAATAAAATGAGACAAGAATCTCTTACCTAACATTTCCTTTTGGGTGAACTTCATTTAAATTACTGTATAATAATCTTATGTTAATTTTCTACATGATTCAGAACCATTTTCATGTTTATAATTACATTTATTACACTTATTACCATTTTCTGTACAACTACTCAAACAATTAAGTTTACATCAGGTGTTTTTTACTATATTCGGTTTATGGGCCAAAAAGACTATTGTTGGTCAATTATAGTCATAGGGTCCATTAGATAAAATCTATAGAATAATAACCATGTAATAATTTTAATATTTATACATCAATTAAACTTTTAAAATAAATCATTAAATATGATTATGAAAAAATAATTAATATTAGAATCATGGAGACGGTAGGTCGTATGTATGCATGAGTAACATTTCTATTTTTCAATGGTTGTTATAGAAAGAAGGTAAGTAACACCATATCATTCCAAAGTTATCATTATATAATAAATAAAATATTATATAATCACGTATACTTATATATAGAATTATATAGTGTAAAAGTAATCACATCATGTCTAGGAGACAGTATTCCATACGTCCATGAATAACGTAATCACTTTTTAAGTGTGAAAAAGGGTAATAAAAAAATGATATGTGTATATATATATATATCTAGAAAGGTAATTATTTAATTAATATCATATATATATATATGTGTGTGTGTGTGTTTTTTATGTCTTTTATTTCTAATTATTTCCAATAATTAATATATTCCATGTATCATACGAATGAATCACATCGCTTTGAGGGGGCGGTAGTCCACTAATCCAAAAATGAAATTATCATATTTACAAAGCTTGGAAAGCATAAATGTATATTATAAATAAAAACTAAATAAGTTTAAAACGTTATAAATAACATATATATCATATATAAATATATTTCCCATCATAATTTTCACCATAAGAGGCGGTTATGGGGAATTGAACAATCATCGTTTCATAAGGCAGTAGTTCACCATCCACAAAAACATTGTGTTCGTTACCCATTAGATGGTGGTGCATGTAAGTGTAGGTTAAACTCTCAGCATAAAAAATTACTATTATGTTTAGTATAATGGTTTTTATAAAATAACTAAATAAGAATATTTTAGGGGTTGAAGAATGGAAATGAAACTAGAGATATTGAGAAAAGACATTGCCTTTTAATCGGCTTAATTCTTTTGGATCAAACCAAAAGGATTTGTGGGAATGGTTTCTTCCCAAATGGATCATTCTAGGTCAATGGGAGGTATTTTGGGAGACTATTTGGGAAGATATTGTCCTATCTTAAGATGTTTTATAGGTGTGAGAAATAGGTAGAGGTGGTGGCCTTTTATATGGAAGGAAGAGGAATCCCATTGTATTCTTGAAACAAAGTTAGGTGTACACATTTTGATACCTCAAAAAAGTCATAAAAACCCACAAAAACTCATGAATGGAAGTTTAATGTCTTAAATAGTTTCATAAAATGAGTTATGTACAAGTTTCTAGGTTATTTGTATAGTGACCCGAGCCTTTTACATATAATAATTAATGATTTCAATCATAGTTAATCATCAGAGTACAAGACAATGATCGTTAAGTCTAGTGTCTTGAAAGACTAGGTACATATAATATAAAACATGGGGCTTTAAAAAAACTTCTTTATTTAATCTCCATAATGAGCTCTTAACTTCATTTGAGCTCTTACATCTTCATAGGGTACCCTGGGGACCACATGAACAAAGGGATGAGATAAAATTCCCAGTAAAGGAATGAACATAAGGATACATCTCAAGAACATGAGTTAGGAGGCATGACATAATGATATCAAATGCATGAAACTTATAAAATCATTTAATATAAGCATGGGATCATATAAACATGGAATCATATAAATGTGGAAGAATTATAAAACATTTCTTTAGTACGGGTCAATGCAAACCACCAATCTCATTTCCCATTTCAGTATGGGTCAAGGCTATCCGCCAATCCCGTTTCCAATTTCCAGTACGGGTCAAGGCTAACCGCCAATCCGGTTTCACATCGCATCTCATGAGACTTAACCTTACCCAATGCATTAGAGCGCTATCTCGGAACACCCATCTCAACCTATTAATGAATATTATATCCACATAAATAATCTTTCCACATAAATAATCATATATAATCAACCATGCATAAACATAAGGGTACCCATGGAAAGAATTGGGTACCACAATCATGACATAAAACATATCCAATGGGTGTATCACGAAAGTGTCCATGAAAAAAAGGGATTAGAACATACATGGACATTCATAGGGTAAAATAGTCATATAACAGGGTAAGTGGTGTCAAATATAAGTGACATAAAATAAAAAAATGTATTTTAGAAACATTAGCATTAAAACATTTTTGTGTCATTTTAAGGAAAACACTCTAGAGCTTTTCAAATAGAAAAAATGACATTCTTTTATATAAAACCAGAATTTAACCAAGAAGGTTTTCATAATAAAAATACAAATTTTATAAATATAATTGTGTTTTAAAACATAGGATAGAGTGCACTTGAAATTTGGGTAAAATTTTGGGAAGTCCCCTTAAAACAGGTTGGCTTATCGGAATGTTCTATGGAGGTAATCTTTCAAAATCATGTATATCCCCAAAATAATGTGATGAAAGGGTCTTGTTATAAGAATATTGTACAACTAACTAGAATTCAGAAGACTCACATAGATAGATAATATAACACCTTTTTGAAATAAAGATAAGGCAACCCGAAAGAATAAATAAGGTTCAGGTAGAATTCTTTACGATTTAATCGACACGGTGTCAGGTGTGATCAAGAGGGCTTGATGAGAGAGAAGAGGGGTTTCTCATCACTTATAAAACATTAGGGAAGTATGGGGAAGGTGTATAAACATACCCCATCTCTTGGTATTACACAAAAAGAAATAGCATGGAGAACAATCTAGATTAAGAGTGAAATGGGGAGGATCCCTTACCTTCAGTCTGTTGGTGTTCTCGACTTGATATTAATGACCCTTTGATCTCTTATCTTGGAGATCCCACTTAAGGCCTTTGGTTTTGGACTTTTGGTAAGCCCATCAGGCCTTGGACGTGGGTAAGAATCTTGGGAGGATTTTTGGGTAGAATTTGGGCTAGGCACAAGGCTTGAGAGGTGTGTGGGAAAGAGGTAAGGAGAGGGGGTATTTATAGTAAGGGAGGGGAGGTTTTTCCCATTATTTTATGTATTAGTTTATTATTTAAGGGAAAGACTATGAATAATTCATAATTATCATCAGATATACTAAAATAATCAAGTATGATTCGGTTTTATCATCTTACATCAGCCATACGTCACCTATGATGCAATATTTAGTATTTATTGTAATTTATCGTATTTTACAATTCATCAAAAATTCAAGTATTTCAGAAAAATCCAAAAAAATCACCCTAACCAATTTTCGACGTGTAGAATCCAAAAATGAATTCCATTTTTCAAAAATAATTTTCCAAATATGATTATTTTAATATTTAATTAAAATAATAATTTATTATCAAAACCAGTTTTAAAACATTCATTAACTCATTCTAAAATTTAGATATATCGTACTTCCAACTTGAATATTATTTTTATACCACTATAGTTGAGGTTACTATTCATTATAGTATATCACTATTCATAAGGGTATGTTACAATTCATTAGGGTAGGTTACTATTCATCAAAAATTATTTTTGTTTTATTAAACTCCAAAAAACATCTAGAACACAACCGTGTATGCCAGATTTTTGAAATTCCAAACACAGAAGTGACAAACTTATGTTTAAATGTCACATATCTCTTAGTAGTTCATTATGTTGTGATTTCATGTGCTTTTATGGTATAAATATAAGAAGGTAATTTCCATTGAAAAACTTTGGGTCGTTACATTCTTCCCCCCTTATGAAATTTCGCCCTCGAAATTCCGTTTTACATACTAATCCAAAAACAAGTGCGGGTACTTTTCCTTCATTGCTTTCTCCAATTCCCATGTTGCTTCCTCAAACTTATTGTTCCTCCACAATGCATTGACAATATGGGTTTTCTGGTTTTATAGAACCTTATCTCTCTGATCCAGAATCTTTACTGGTTGCTCCTCATAGGAGAGATCATCTTCTAGTTGCACCACCTCTGAGTTTAGTACATGTGAAGGATCAGGTATGTACTTCCTCAAGAGTGATACATGAAAAACATCATGAACTCGAGCCATATTCGGTGGAAGTGAAAGCTGATAGGCCACGAATCCTATGCGGTCAAGGATCTCAAAGGGGCCAATATACCTTGGGCTTAGCTTCCCTTTCTTCCCGAATCACATGACTCTCTTCCATTGAGATATTAGAAGGAAGACTTTATCTCCAACTTCGAACTCCAAGTCCTTTCGACGGTTGTTAGGATAGATCTTTTGTCGACTTTAAGTAGCTTTGATTTGTTTCTGGATGACTTGAACCTTCTCTTTCATATCTTGAACAAGATTGGGTCCAAGTAGCTTTCTTTCTCCAACTTCATTCCAATTGGTTGGAGTTCTACATCACTTTCCATATAGAGCTTCATATGGAGCCATTTGAATACTCGAGTGGAATCTATTGTTTAATGAGAACTCAACCAATGGGAGATGCTGATCCGAACCTCCTTTGAATTCAAGAGATAAGGATATTAGCATATCTTCAAGCATCTAAATAGTCCTTTCAGATTGGCCATCAGTTTGGGGGTGATACGTCATGTTAAAATTTAATTCAGTACTCAAATAATGTTGAAGACTCCTCCAAAATTTAGATGTGAACATTGGATTGTGGTCAGATACAATTGAGAGTGGAACACCGTGCAGTCTCACAACTTCCTTCACATATAACTTTTCAAGTTATTCAAGTGAGAGATCTTCACGAATAGAGATGAAATGGGATGTCTTGGTGAGTCGGTCAACCACAACCCATATCACATTATTTCCCTTCGACGTCTTTAGGAGACTCATGACAAAGTCCATAGTAACATTTTCCCATTTCCACATGGGTATATGCAATGGATGCATCATACCTTTGGACTTTTTTTTCTCATCTTTACCTTGCTGATATACCAAGAACCTTGATATATATTCTGTAATCTCCTTCTTCATATTATCCCACCAGAAGTGTTCTCAGAGATCATCGTACATTTTGGTACTCCCAGGATGGATAGAGAAGGTCGAGCTATGTGCATCATTAAATAGCTCCTTATTTATCTCTAGATCATATGGTACACATAATCGTGTCCCAAATTTACAACTTTATCCTCATCAATTCTGAAATCTGAGGATTTCCCATTTTTAACAACTCCACCCTTTTCTGAATTTCCGCATCCTTTCTTTGAGCAACCTTTATTTTCTCCAAGAGGGATGGTTGAGCAGTCATTTGAGAAAGGATTGATGATGTTCCTCCCTTAATGATTCCCATGTCCATCCTTTTCAAATCTAATAATATTGGATCCTTTTTAATTCTCATCATTGATAAAGATGTAGGATCATTTCTACTTAGAGCATTTTCCACCTTGTTTTCCTTACCGGGATGGTAGTGGATTGAGAAGTCATAATCCTTGATGAGATCTATCCATATTAGTTGGTGCATATTAATCTCTTTCTGTGTGAATATATATTTGAGACTCTTATGGTCAGTATATATCTCACATTTGTTCCCATATAGATAATGCCGCAATATTTTCAACGCAAAGATCACAGCCGCCAACTCCCGATCATGTGTGGGATAGTTTTGCTCATGGATTTTTAGCTACCTTGAGGCATAGGCTATCACTTTATCATTTTGCATTAGCACATAGCCTAATATTTTCTTAGAAGCATCACTATACACCACAAATAGTTCTGCACTTCAAGGGAGTGTGAGTACCAGCGTAGTGATAATCCTTTTTTTCAACTCCTTGAAACAGTCTTCACATTCCTGTGTCTAGAAAAACATTACTCCCTTCCTTGTCAGCTTGGTAATTGGGTTTGACAATCGTGAAAAGTTCTTCATGAATCGTCGATAATACCTAGATAGACCTAAAAAGCTGCAGATCTCCATTACAGAATTTGGCCTCACCCACTCTTTAATTGCCTTTGTCTTGGAAGGGTCCACAGATATCCCTCTCCTAGTGATTATATTCCCCCAGAATGATACTTTCTCCATTCAGAACTCACATTTACTATACTTTGAATACAATTTCTCCTTTCGCAAAGTCTTTAACACACTTTCCAAATGCTCCTCATGTTCCTCCTTTCTCTTGGAGTATATCAGAATATCATCAATAAAGACCACCACAAATTTTTCAAGGTAGTCTCTAAAGACTATATTCATTAAATCCATGAAAAGTTTTGGAGCATTAGTGAGTCCAATGGGCATCACTATGAACTCATAGTGTCCATACCTCGTTCGAAAGGAAGTCTTGGGAATATCTTCATTCCTCACCATTATTTAGTGATATCCTGACCGAAGGTCCACCTTAGAGAAATAACTAGCCCCACAAAGCTGATCGAACAATTTATTAATCCGTGTAAGTGGATACTTGTTCTTTGTAGTGATTTTATTGAGCTCGCGATAATCAATGTAGCGGAACATTGATCCATCCTTCTTCTTGATGAAGAGAACTGGAGCACCCCACGGTAAAGCACTCCGGCATATAAAACCCTTCTCCATATTCTCCTGTAACTGCTTCTTCAGCTCTTCCAGCTCTACAGTGTCCATTCTGTAAGGTGTCTTTGGGATTGGCAGAGATCCAAGGATAAGTTCAATTGATAACTCAACCTCTCGGTCAGGGGGAAGACCAGGCAAATCATCAGGGAATACATTAGTGTAATCCCTCACGATGGGCATGTCTTCAAGCATGATTCTCCCCTATGTATCAATCATTTGAGCTTGGTATGCATGCTCATAAGGCAGAAATATCCACACTTGAGACAAAGATTCTAAAGGAGACTCATCTTCCTCCTTACACTTGTAAAGAATCGGAGGATGCTTTGGGATGTGAAGAGTAATCTCCCTTTCCCGACAATTAATGTTGGCCTTATACAAAGATAGTCAATCCATGCCCAAGATAGCATCAAAATACACTAAAGAACGTATGACAAGATTTTATGGGAGGTTATGTCCACTAAAATTAACTGGGGAGGAGTTATAAACCATGGATATAGTAATTTCCCCATTTGTTTTTCTCACAGATAACATTTCCTCGAAATTTTGAGGTTGCGTTTGAATAGTTATACTAAACATGAAAGATATGAAAGAATAAGTAGAACCTGAATCAAATAGTATGTTTTCTATTCTTGAATGAATAACTAGCATACCTTTCACCACATCGTTTTTTGGATCCACCTCAGGAGTAGTGATAGCATAAGCCCTTCCTTATTTCCTTGGAGCTTGTTGTTGATTACCTCCGAAAACCCTTGGCTTAGGGCAATTGTTCGCATATTGCCCAAGATCCTTGTATTTGAAACACTGCATTGCAGGCTGAGTGTTTTTCTGAACCTTCCTTTCTTATTCAACATTAGCAGTATTTTTCATAAACCTTCGGTAGTTCTTGGCCAGATGACCAAACATTCCATATTTGAAGAAATTCTTGGTTCCCTTGAGACAGTCACTAAGATGATTCTTCCCAAAATTCTTGAAAAGGAGAAAGGGAGGCGTTTTTTCATCATGGGATTTGTTTGATGAACCACCCTTGTTGTTCTCTATTTTCCATTTCTTGTCACTAGGCTCATGAGACCACTAAGAGTCTCCAATCTCCATTTCAACATTGACGGCACAATGGACAATCTCCCCATAGCTATCGAAGTCTCGAATTGCCAACACTTTTTGTAGTCTCGGCTTTAGTCCACTAAAGAAGTGATCCACCATACTTTTGGTGTTCATGACAATGCCAGAGGAGTACCTTGCAAGCCTTGTAATGTTCGCTTTATATGCCCCGATGGACTCATCTGCCGTCTGCTTGAGTCCAAGGAACTCTCTTTCCATCTTGAGACGGGGGGTTCGAGGAAAATATTTGTTGAAAAACATAATCTCGGATTCCTACTAATTTATGGAATCAATTTCTTCTTAGGACATTGTATTCTTGATCATTTTCCACCACTGATCAGCTTCCCCATCAAAATGATATACTGCCAGTACAAATTTCTCTTCTTCCGAGCACTGGAGGATAGAGAAAATCTTTTCAACGGAGTTAATATATTGTTCTGTGAGGAGGGGATCGGAAGACCCGCTAAACATGGGATGCCTTTGCCGCATGTATGATTCTACGACAACATGATCTTTCCTTAGAGGAGGGGGAATTTCCACCTGATTCAAGTTATTATTCATAACTCGAGCTAGCTGAGCAAGAACTGCCATGATGTTTTGAGAACCCACTTCTGTCACATCAGGCATGTCATTATGGAAATCATCACATTGCCTATCACATTGGTTCTTGGAACGTGTTCTTTTATTTCCCTCCATTAACTAAGAAAAAGAACGTATAATTAGAGGTATTGAATACTTAGTTATTGATCATAAAAAAAACTTTGAACATAAAATTATAAACTTATAAATAAAAAGTATATCCTGACTTGTGATTTCTTAGGTTTATGTCTAGTTTTACCTCGATCTATTTCTTAACATATATTCGTATGGGCTTCTTTTTTTCCCTTAATAATGGTTTTTACTAAGCTCATGAATTTACCAAAGAATATCCCCCGGGAGTGTCGTAACCAAGAGTGCAGCAAGGCCCGTTGTCGTGCACCAGTTCTTGTTCGAGTCTAGATCAAAGTGGTGTTTTTGGGTTTTACCCCTAGATACATCTGTGCCAGAACTGCCTCTACTTGCTCGTATCCAGAGAGAGATGTATTTTCTTGATAAACCACTTACTTTATACTCACCAAAATTTAGGACTGTTTTCTTATACTTAGTCTCATCGTTAAGGTTCTCACTAAGGTTCTGTATTCCTAATCTCCAAAAAAAACTAGACCATCCTCTAATACCAACTATAGAGACCCGAGCCTTTTACATATAACAATTCATGATTTCATGTATAGTTAATCCTCAGAGTACAAGATAAGGATCGTTAAGTCTAGTTTCTTGGATTTATAGGTACGTAAAACATAAAACATGGGTCTTTAAAAAAACTTCTTTATTTAATCTCTAAAATTATATCCTAACTTCCTTTGAGCTCTTTCATCTGTATAGGGTACCATGGGGAACACATGAACAAAGGGGTGAGCTAAAAATCTCAGTAAAGGAATGAACATAAGGATACATCTCAAGAACATGAGTTAGGAGGCATGACATAATGATATCAATAGCATGAAACTTATAAAATCATTTAATATAAGCATGGGATCATATAAACATCGAATCAAATAAATGTGGAAGAATCATAAAAAATTTCTTCAGTATGGGTCAATACAAACCACCAATACCGTTTCCCATTGAATTACAGGTCAAGGATATCCACCAATCATGTTTCCCATTTCAGTACGGGTCAAGGCTAACTGCCAATCCAATTTCACATCACATCTCATGAGACTTAAACTTTCCCAATGCATTGGAGATCTATCTGGGTGCACCCATTTTCAACCTATTAATGAATATTATCTCCACATAAATAATCTTTCCACATAAATAATCATACATAATCAACCATACATAAACATAAGGGTTCCCATTGAAAGAATTGGGTACCACAATCATGACATAAAACATATCCAATGGGCATATCACGAAAGTGTCCATGAAAGGAAGTGATTAGAAAATACATGGACATTAATAGGTTAAAATAGGTATATAACACGGTAAGTGGTGTCAAATATAAGTGACAACATATAAAAAATGTATTTTAGAAACATTATCATTAAAACATTTTTGTGCGATTTTAAGGAAAACACTCTAGAGATTTTCAAATAGAAAAAAGGACATTCATGTATATAAAACCCGAATTGAACCAAGAAAGTTTTCATAATAAAAATACTTATTTTATATATACAATTGTTTTTTAAAACATAGGATATAGTAAACTTGAAATTTGGGTAAAAATTTGGGAAGTCCCCTTAAAACAAGTTGTCTTATCAAAAAGTTCTATGGAGGGAATCTTTCAAAAATCAAGTATATCCCCGAAAGAATGTGATGAAAGTTTCTTGATATAAGAATCTTGTACAAATAACAATAAGTCATAAGACTCGCATATATAGATAAGATAAAACCATTTTGAAATAAAGATAAGGCAACCCAAAAGAACAAATAAGGTTCGGGTAGAATTAGTTACGATTTTATCGACATGGTGTTGGGTGTGACCAAGAGGGATTGATGAGAGATAAAAGGGGTTTATCATCACTTATAAAACATTAGGGAAGTATGGTTAAGGTGTATAAAGATACCCCATAACTTGTTATTACACAAAAAGACATAGCATAGAGAACTATCAAGATTAAGAGTGAAAAGGGGAGGATCCCTTACCTTAAGTCCGTTGGTGTTCTCCACTTGATATTAATGATCCTTTGATCTACTCTCTTAGA
The DNA here is from genome assembly GCA_963277665.1 of Viscum album. Taxonomy (NCBI): domain Eukaryota; kingdom Viridiplantae; phylum Streptophyta; class Magnoliopsida; order Santalales; family Viscaceae; genus Viscum; species Viscum album. The sequence continues at coordinate 1,004,399,431 of OY728135.1, forward strand.
GATCCCTCTTAAAGCCTTTGTTTTTGGAATTTTGGTAAGCCCAGAGGGCCTTGGACGTGGGAAAAGATCTTGGGAGGATTTTTTGGCAGAATTTGGGCTATGCACAAGGCTTGAGAGGTGTGTGGGAAAGAGGTAAGGAGAGGGGGAATTTATAGTAAGGGAGGGGAGGTTTTCCCATTATTTTAAGTATTAGTTTGTTATTTAAAAGAAATAATATGAATAATTGATAATTATCATCAAATATACTAAAATAATCAAGAATTATTTGGGATTATCATCTTACATCAGCCATACATCACCTAAGATGCAGTATTTAGCATTTATTGTAATTTATCGTATTTTACTATTCATCAAAAATTCAAGTATTTCAGAAAAATCCCCAAAATTCACCCTAACCATTTATAGATGTGTAGAATCCAAAAATGAAGTCAATTTTTCAAAAATAATTTTCTAAATATGATTATTTTAATATTTAATTAAAATAATAATTTATTTTCAAAACCTGTTTTAAAACATTCATTAACTCTTTCTAAAATATAGATATATCATACTTCCAACTTGAATATTATTTTTATACAACCATAAGTGATGTTACTATTCATTAGGTTATTTTAATATTCATTAGGGTAGGTTAATATTAACCAAAAGTTATTTCTTTGTTTAATTAAACTCCAAAAAAACATCTTGAACACAACCGTGTATGCTGGATTTTCGAAATTCCAAACACAGAAGTGACAAACTTATGTTTAAAGGTTACTAATCACTTAGTAGTTCATAATGTTGTAATTTCATGTGATTTTAAGACATATATATAAGAAATAAATTTCCATTGAAAAACTTTGGGTCGTTACAATTTGGGCCCCTAAACATAGGGTTTCAGTCCATTTTTAAGCCTAATTACACCTTAATCACTATTATTAATTTTGATCACTTTCACTAAAAAATTTTGCCAAAAATTAAGTTGATCTTGTTAAACCAAAAATAATATCTTTACTATGATATTTTATTTCTTAATTTAATTATTCAGATCATAGAAGCAGCAAAATTAATATTGATGTTAATCTCGCAGATAGATGGATTAACTAGTTTTAGTAGAAAATTCTCAAAATATTGTTATGTTTTTATATTCAATTTAAATGTTTTATTGATTCTAATGTACGAAATTTTGTTTATATTTGTTATATTTATCCTATGTGACTTTAAAAAAATTAATTTAATTTAAAATTTAAAATTATTTTAACAAAAAATGCAGTTTTAAACTAAAACACCTTATTTTCACTATTCCCTAAAAAATTATGTTTTTCGTAAAAATCCCAAAAATTCACTCTAAGATAATTTTGTAATTAATAATTCAAAAATAAAGTTTTTTTATCAGATTAAATTCATATGAGTGTTAAAATTATGATTTAAAATAGATTCTTCATTAAAAGGTGGTAAAAAAGCCTTAATAAATATATAGGTTTTATGTGAAATATTGGGTTTGCCCAAATATTATGCTTACCAAATATATTGTATGAATATAAAATAATTACTGAATATGTAACATGTTTATTAAATTAATACCACTCACTAATTGTAATTAATTTAATGGTAAAATGGCTTTGTGAGCATAAAAATAGTTTTCTGTAAAAATATATTTTTAATATTATATTGGTTCTTATATTCATTTCTAGTTTATTTATAACAAATTATTTAGTTGTATAAACCATATATTTTCATAATATAGTTAATATAATTCATAATGGCTAGTTTATGTCTTATTATATTTAATAATAGTGTTTTAATTATAGATTGTTTCTTAGTAACACTCGGTATTGTGTATAGCACAAGCCATCGAAGAAGGTTACATTTGCGTGTACTGTAAGCTATAGAGGAAGGTCGTTGTTGCGTATGATGTACGATAACTCAATGTTGTGTGAATTTCAATATAAAGTAGTGTTGTATTCATTGAAATATATATAATCTATTTTAACTAGTAAATATATTATGAAGTATATGGATATTATATTACCTTAAACACTTTCTATCACGTGTCGCACATGCTATTGAACACAAGGTTATTACTAATGTTTTTTGGGGAATCGCAACCCAACCTTTCTAAATTACATGAAATAATACTTATTTCATTTCTTTTAAATACATACAGGATGAAACACATGATCTTACAGTTGATGGAATATATTTTTAGTGTAACTTTCCTTATAATGACATGCCTATCTAGGTTATTGACATGAGATGGAATGTATTTTGGAATTGGAAAACTCATTTGGTGTATATCCTTTGAAGAAATAAAAAATTAGATGAGGAAACATAATACCTTGAAGAATATATAAGTAAGGAATATCCATATTTTTTCAATAGAAAATATATACCCAAATTTTTATGATAAAATTATTTGGTGGGTGGAATTTAATACCTGATATGCTACTATAGCAGGAAAATTCTATATCCTGAACTATCACTCAATGCTCCCATTAAAGATCAATTATTCATAAATTTATTTAATATATTAATTTAATAATTGAAAATTAACCAACATAAATTCATTTTTTATGTAATCATATAAAAATTATCTTAGTATTGAGTTTTGATCTTTTTCATAATAAGTGGATTTTTAGTTGAATGTGCGGTTTTCATGAATCTTGTAATTTGTATGTCTTTTCCGCCATATAAGAACAAAATAAAAGATTATAATACCATTTAATTAATAAAATTTAAATTTAATGAATAATAGTTTTCATTTTAAAAGTTTCCTTGAACTTTTAAATCCAATGAAAAACATTTTTTGAACTAGATAAAATGGTACTTTTATATAAAAATAGATTTTTTTTTCTTTTCATTGAATCAAGTATTTTGAAGGGAGATTAAGTTTTAGATTACCTTCAGACACCCATATTCTTTATTTATTTTGTAATAAATAAATATTGGTCATTAAAATCAATATCCAAAATAATTGTACATTTAATATTTAAATTTAAAACTAAAAAAATTATTTCTCTAAAGATGGTCTTTATGAGAATAAGAGTATATATTTTAAAATTAATTTTCAAACCATTAAAAATTTTCTTTTATAAATTAGTTTTTAAATATAAAATTTGTGGCTTAAAATTAGTTAAAATTTCATTCTTAATTTTTTTTCTTTACATTTAATTATGACATTTATAAATTAATTGCAAGGGTTAAAGTAAATTACGGACAAAGCTAAAGGTTACCCCCCCTCCACTAACCAAACCACTCAATGTTGTCTCAGAAAGTAGTTTTTGAGGTTAGTTTCAACCCAAACTCATTTTTATCTTCTATTTTGTTAATTTTTCTTCCTTTGACACTTGAGTAGTAACCTTACAATATTAAAAATATAACGGTCACTCCAAAAACTACTCATCCCTTCAAACATAAAAGGGTAGCACCTTCACCACTTCAAGACTCACTTATCTATCAATTTCCATCTTGAAACTATATCATTAAACTCACCCAATATCCTTATACCTTGAATATAATCTTATATTCACTCATCAATAACCTAATCACTTCAAATTCAAGGATACTTACATGGAAAATGAAACTACCCAGCATGAGTATTATCAACTACTTATTTTTATTCTTAGTTAACTTATTTCAAATTTATTCTATACATGATAATATAATTAAATTATAATCATTTTATACTATAATTTTAATATATTAATGTTATTATCATTATTTATACATATTTCTCATCTATTAATAAAAATAAAATTGATGTTCGTGCGTTGTGAAGACTGTCACCATCACATCGTAGCATGTTTCATTTTCCTTCACCTCCTTATAATGATTTATATAAGGATAGTATTAAAGGATAAATATGTTTTTTCTGATATCATTAATATACAATAATAAAAAATTAGTGAACATATTAATGATATGATCAAGAAATGAACATCATTAATTTAATCATTTTAAATAACCATACTAAGAGGATAATAATTTATTCAAATTGTGTAATATTATCATATTCATTAATTCTTCTTATATTTCGTTTTAATTATTATTTATAAAACTAATATAAAATAAGTAAGATCATTATTATCCTGTTATGATGATATTAAATTAAATTTACCTCATAATCATTCATTAAATTGGGGTCTATTCATGTTTAGGTCAGGTTTAACTACCTATATTAACAATAATTTGAATTTGTGTCATGAATAAATATGGAAACATAATTACATGCATAATATTATATAAATTTTTTACTATAAGTTTTTCTTTATTTCAAAATAAATGTCAATATTTGATTCATTAATTAATAAAACACATGATGATAGACAAGAATCATCGAAGCATGCTTATTACTGACTTCATATTCAAGGATAAAGTATAAAACACTCATGGACTAGATTTGAAAAATAATACATTATTATAAATCATCCCTAACAGTAACATTAATGAAAAATTAAAAATGATCTTTGTGATAATAAATAATACCAAAATGTCATTATGAAACATGTACAAAAATTTAAAACCATAAACACTTGATGTGATTCCCCCAATGGTCGACCAGGGTGGTGTGGGTGGGATGGGTTTTGGGTTGTGGGTGAGGGGATGAGTCTCAAAAACAATGGTTTCATTAGACCCTCATGACATTTCCCCCATGTGTGTCTTCTTTATCCTGTATTATTCCTTTCCTCCAATAAAAAAATCGTTGGTTGGTTGTGGAAAATAAAGAGAATTCATATAGAAAATGACTATTTTTGAAGAGTATAAATTAACATAATTGGAATTAAGGTTATAAATTTAGTTAATAAGATATAATTGTTTATTTTGTAGAGTTTTTAGGTACATTTAGGAATTCAGGACAAGAGTTAAGGGTTTTTCATCTCAAATTCTTCTCTTTTAGAAATATGTTATCTTATGAAACTAATTTCATTTATGTGGTGTCTAAAATGAATATATCAGATTTTGTATGATTAAATTACTTTATTCAATGTATTTTAATATAATTTTTATTCACTATATTGCAAGATGATTTATTTTAATTTCAACACAATCCATAAGTGGGGTTTTCATCTCAAATTATATTCACTTGGACTCATGTTATAATCACCACCTATTTTCTTTTTTGTAGAGAAAAAAATTTCCATGGATGACAGTTTACCGTGTTACTCATAACAATTAAAGGATTTAGAAGTATATATTTTTATCCTTATATCATATACTATTGATTCATGATTTACCTTTTCCATAATGGTAAAACCGTCATATGTTTTAGTAAAGTAAAATCATGTGTAATGTCTTCACTAATACATCCAACTCTAGATACATGTAAGTGAATACAACTATAAAATGGGTGAATATATGGGTAATCAACCTAAAAAGGATTAGTTTAGGATTAACCCAATCATTACCTTCATTATCAAGAAGTGGACCTAAGACTTCACATTGGGCTAGACACTTCGAGGGGATATGGATTGGAATATTTGCACATTCTTAATGAATCATGATAAAGGATTTATCCGACCATTTCATTTTTATCCAAAAAATAAAATCTGTTGAAAGAAATTACTTTCGTACATGTATAAAACAATACATTTAACATTACCTCACCCATATATTTTGATAATAAGGGTAATACATGTTTCATTTATGATACCTCGTGACTTCCAAGTTGGTTAAGGGATGTTCTCCTAGACATCCACATTATTATATTGAATTGTGAAATATTTGATTTCTTTATTTCTCATTATACATAACAAAAATATTTATTCATTAATATCTTCCTTTAGGAATAGTATAAAAGGAATGGTTTTGGTTTTGGTGTATAAATATTTACATGTTAGGATAAGTGTATCGGAATAAGTACTTGATAGAAATTTTTTGATGACCATCATTATTCATTCCATCAAGTATGAGATCAATGTTTATTGTTATCAATTTTTTTATTTCTGTTCATGGATATCTAATTCCATATGTTTCATTTAATTATGGATTTATATTTTTTATTGATTATTTTTATATCATTTATACATCATTATGTTATGTAAAATTCTGTTGGATTCTACTCCTTATAGAACATCTGAACATACCCTTATTTTTTTCTTTCCCTTGGAAACCTATATAAGGACTATGTGTAATTTTTAGGGATATTATGGGAGAGATAATAATGTCCTCACAATATATTCATGTTTTTTATTTTTATTTTCAAGTGTAATGTATGTATGTATCCATTCCTCCATGACTGATAAGCTATTAGATCCTTCAAAAACTCTTTTACTTTGTATCCATAATGTAATATAACTATCAGCCTCAGGATTCTAGAGTCTAGGTGTTCTATTTTTAATGAGATATCAAGATCATAGAATTAATAAAGGCTAGAAATTATTTATCACATGTATTCTTTTTTAGGAGTTCCTTTAGTCGTACCATCATTATCTATATTTTCATGATCCTAAATCTAACCAAACACTAAAAACAAAATGAATATGATAATATCCAAAAAAATAATAGAAAATGATCTGATGAATAAGAAAAAATTATTTATAATATGCCTTCTCAAATAAAAAATTGGTTTTAACCTGTGATGTTTTATGTTAAACTATGATATAAATGGATCAACATAAAACTCATTCAGTTTAACCCAGTATTTTCTATGTTATATTTGATTTTTTAACATATATAATTATTTCTTACATTCTTAAATTCCATTTAAATCATTTATAATGCTTCATAAAGAGCATATAACCAACTAAAGAATATCTCATGGGATTATTTATCTATTAGTAAAGTCTTAGGCCCACTCATCATGCACTACATTAAAGATTGAGTTAATACTCAACCAGTATTTTCTAGGGTGAATACACTTTGGTGAATATGTGTCACAACTATATCCACTTTCTAGTATCCTGATAAGGATGTAATTTCTATGAGAAATATATACTCCATACATCACTAAAACTCCATGATTTTATCATATATATAAAAATATACCTTATACTTATCCATAGTTTTTTCACTAAATTTATCTAATCCAAAACATAAAAATAACTAAAATAATACTCAAAAATAGCTAACTCATTCTATAATACCAAATAAGGCACCCTAGACCGTCACTCTATGATATAGTGTTAAAGATTTCTTTTAAAATTTTATTTATTAAAAAGTGAGAGAAACCTATCTTTATTTTAAAACATTACCATAAGTTAAACATTACATCTCAAAAATAACACATAATCCTAAGAATAGAAGGTTTAGTATCTTTGAGGAAACGCTACAAAATGAACTTATTTTAAAATACTTGTTATCATTTCTCTATAATTGAGCCAGATTTGACTCCCTTCTATACTTATCCTATGATACAATTGTCTTGATAACCTAAGGATAGAAACACAAGAAAGGGGTGATCATGGATTCTCAGTATGGGAAATATGGGAGATAAACAATGGAAATCATAAGGGATTAAAATATAATTATATAGGTATGAGAGCGTAATCAAGATCCGGGAATATAACATTAGTAAAACATACCCAGATTAAACATGGAGCATAATACGTGATATATAATAACATGTGTATGTGTGAAATATATAATAATATAGAAAAAATATATTTATAGATATCGTTACATAGTGGATTAGGTATCAGAATATTTTTCTCTCATTGGGCCATAATTCACTCACATATTTCCATTGGTGGATCAGGCTTCACATACATGTTTCCCTTGGTGGATCTAGACTCAGATAATTTCTTCCCTTGGGGGATCAAGCTTCACTAACCAATTTTCCATAGTGTACCAGGATTTTCATACCTGTTGAAATTAGTTGATTGAGTCTTCACAACTCGTTTCCCATTTTATCATGAGATGTAAAATCTTTACTCATTACGTTTAAGGGTTATATCAGAACCAACTATCACTTAATTAAAAACCATAAATATGTGTTTCATAAGATATAAATAATTAAATATAACATTAAAACACATATAAATAAAATGGTATCCATTAATCACATTATAATCTACCCATGGAAAGGTAAATGGGTTCAAAACACTTAGAGATAGTATCATCAAAATTGACTTTAAGCATGTAAATAGTTAAAACCCAAATTTTAATCACCCCTAAAAGAGTATTTTATAAGAATATTTTGAGTTTTATTCATGAGAAAAAATTATCATGGATATAAATCTTTTAGAGATAAAAATAAATGTGTCGTGAAAATATTAAATATTTGTTAGAAAATATTTTTTCTTTCATGTAAAAGATGATGTTACATCCACATTGAAATTTCACTTTTAGAATCCATGATTTTGAGAAATTTCAAAGAATAAATTTTTAAAATCAACATTTTTAAGTAAATATAAATAATAAATACATGAAATAGATAAATGTTTTCAAAATGGTAATGAAAAAACACTTTGGAAACATTTCCTTTTCAAAATAATCATCAATAATGGAGGATTGAAAAAAGACACCATGGTTTTAAAAAGGTGTAGTGAAAACACTTTGAGAAAATTTATTTTTTAAAGAAATATAAAATAATAGAGACATTAAAAACAAACAAAGTTTTTAAAAAGGTGATGTAAAAATTCATTGAAAACAGTTTATTTTGAAAGGATGGAAAACTTTTTAATATTTGAAATACCTTTTTTTAAAACCCTTTTTGTAAAAAGTGTAACAAAACATACTTTAGAAAAATATTATACGGGAAATATTAAGGTTGAATCAGATAATATATAATCAAGCTCCCAAATATAAAGGAGAATAATAGTGGTAAAAGACAACATATATGAGGATGTGAAACTGTCATTAAAGAGTGTGTAAATTATTCTCAAAAAGGATATACTTTTTATAGTGGAGAAATTCATTGAGGGGGAATATTTTAATAAAAAGATCCATTTTCCCCATAGATAGAAATAAATTAACATGAAGTAAAATATTTGGGTGGAAGAAACCAATATTGTAAGAAAAATTTCAATAAGAATAATTATAAATCAATGGTGTGAGTTGAGTTAACAAAAACACTTACAATATTGGTATCTTTCAAATCAAAAGATAATTAAGGAAAGAACATGATATAGCTCTTAAAGCCTAATGAATTAACTAGATATCAAAAAATAAATCCATTATGTAGTAATCGAACCATATCAAATGTATTAAAGTCTATAATAAGAAATATGTCTCAAGAGAAATTAAAATTGATACAAAAAGATCATACGGTAACAGTAACATAAGAATCAAGAATAAATAAGAGGGAAACCATAAAATAAACATTTAAATATAATAAAATGAATGATAATAATTATACTCGAAGTAAATGGGGTAGTTAATACACCATATGAAATAAATGAGGGTGTGTAATGTCAAATATGTCTCATGGATTTGAAAATTATACAAAGAAACCCTTAGTTTAATTCACGACTTCCAAAAAAGTGCTTGAATCTCCTAAAATAAAAATTTACTATATTAAACACCTATTTAAAAATATTGTTCATATATGTAACATTTTATAAACTTCCATTGTAATTATTACCTACATATAAATTCGGTTCTTTCTAAATATTTTCAACATCGGGTGTGACTAATCTAGATCATCTTAAACTAGTTTCATAATAGTGGTGCAATTATTTACTCTTTTCTGAAATTTCGTTAATACCATATCATACAATATATTAGATTTTATGCTTCAAATTTTTTTTATAATATTATAATTTAATTCTATGAGTGTTTTTTTTATGATCTTTAAAAATGAAATCAATGATGAGCATGTTTCGATGATTTTTAATAAACAAACATCGGTATCTTGACTGAAAATTGTTTTTTATTATTATGAAAGAACTTTTAAAGAAAAAGTGAGAAACCATACATGACCTCACCACATCACAAATTCACCACTTCACAACTAAAAATCATCAAAGCCCAATGGATGAAAACTATTCAAGCCTTCAAACTGACAAACCATAACAGTTGGATCTGAAAACACCAAGAAATGGCTGAGGTAGCACGAACTAGGGGAAACAAACATCAGGAGATCTGGAAAAACCTCAGAGCTGGTCTCCTCAAACGCCCACCGATGCGACCCTCGACACCAGCCCAAATCCACAAACTCGCGGCGGACTCCAGTCGGATTCCTCCCAACCCTCCAGTGAAGTGAGATGGGCCCTCAAAAGAGCACATCCACAAAGGGTGATGAACAGACCAGAGCGAGGAAGACCAAGCCATCCGGATGTTGCACCCTACTCCGTAGGAAATCGCAGTGCAACCTCGGACCAATAAAACATTCAAACTCCTCTCCAAATCCAAATTCGCAGCACCTCAAGAAGACCAAACTTGTCCAATTTCCATCCAAAATCGGAAAAACAACCAAAAAAAGTCAAGAAACAACATCAAATAGTGCAGAAATCTCCGTTGCAGCAATCCACCATTGTCATTCAGTGAAACCAGATCACACCAGTAACATGCACAAACCGGTTGCAGGTCCCCATCCTCACATAACCGATCATCGCGCACCACCATTTTCAAATTCACCACAGAAAATCTCAAAACCATCATGGATACCACATCGTAGCAGCACCGCCAAATAAGACCAACCACAAAACGGATCCAGATCCAACCTCGAACCAACATCACAACAAAAACGAACATCCAAGAACGAAAAACGCAAACCAGGGAAAGAAGCAAACCCGCACCAAAGCAAGACCGTAAACCCTCTTCCGCCTTCAATCCCACACACGGTGACCAGATCCACCAAATGCATCCAGACTACGCAGAAACATGACGAAAATCTCACCACATCAGTAGGAAACTCAAACAACAGACTCACTATGCCGCCAGAAAAGCCCTGTCCAAAATAGAAGGCAACAAACGATGAGATCCTCCGAGATGTTCGAGCCCATGGAGGAAAAGCCATGTGCTATTATCATTCATGATATTATTTTATAGCATTTTTCAAGTTGGTGGTTAGATAGACCCAAACATTAACATACTATAATTAATGGATGAGTATTGTTATGAAAGTGGTATCTCATAGAATAATATAATAAATATGAATATCTAATGATATTAAATAGATATTTTAAGATTTTTCACTATGGGAAAATAGACATTTGTGACGGGGGGTTAGGACCAGTAAAAAAAGGTTTGACACCAACTGTGCACCGAACCGCAGGTAGGGATATTTGCCACGGGTTTTTATTTCCGTCGTAAATACCCGCCGGCAGTTTTTAGTATTTGCGATGGGATACTAATCTTGTCTCAAATAGTATTTCAGTGACTACCCATTTTAGACGGGACCCGTCACAAATGATTTTTTTCAATCGACTCTAATTAGTGTAGGTAGTGGGCAATTGCGATGGGCCCCGTCGCAAATAATCTAACCTATATATACCCTCATCCGCTTTTCCTCTCATTCTACTTTTTTCTCAACTTGCCTCTCTATCTCTATAGAAAAATTTTGTTCTAAAATTCTTCATTGTTTAAACTTTTAAATCAGAGCACAATTCACGTCTTTTATATTCTAAAAGCTTCAGTTTCATGGTATTTATCTATTTTTTATTATTTAACTAATTTATTTTATTTAAATTTATTTTAATTTTTGTTTTTTAGATGCAATTAAATTAAATTAGAATTGGATATTTGTTCTTTAGTAAATATATTTATGAATAATTATGTCTAAGTGTTAATTATAAATAATTTGTTATATTTAGTAATAAGTTGTAATAATTGGTAATAAATTGTAATAATTAGTAATAAATTTTAATAATTAGTAATAAATTTTAATAATTAGTAATAAATTTTAATAATTAGTAATAAATTTTAATAATTAGTGATAAATTGATATAATTAGTAATAAATTGAAATAATTAGTAATAAATAGAAATAGTTATAAATAATTAGAAATAATTTGTAATAAATTGAAAAAATTAATTATAAATTGTAATAATTAATAATAATTTTGATTAACTAAAAATAATTTACTATTAATTAGTAAAAATTAGGATTAATTTGTAATAATTAGGATTATATTAGTAATAATTAGGTTTAATTAGTATTAATTAGTATTAATTAGTATTAATTAGAAATAAATTATAATAATTAGTTCTAAATTGTAATAATTACTAATAAATTGAAATAATTAGTAATAATTAGTAATAAATTGACCTATATTGTAATAATTCGTAATATTTTGTAATATTTTGTAATATTTTGTAATAAATTGTAATAATTAGTAATAATTTTTAATAATTATTAATAATTTGAAATAATTTGTAATGATTTGTTATAATTACAAATAATTTGTAATAATTTGTAATAACTAGTAATAATTATTAATAATTTGTAATAATTAGAAGTAATTAGAAATAATTAGTATTAATTAGTATTACATAGTATTAGATAGTAATAAATTGAAACAATTAGTAATAAATTTCAATAATTAGTAAAAATTTGAAATAATTTGTAACAGATTTCATTAATTAGTAATAAATTGTTATAATTATTAATAATTAGTAATAAATTGTAATAATTAGTAATAAATTGTAATAATATGTAATAATTTGAAATACTTTATGATAATTGGTAATAATTAGTAATAATTTGTGATAATTAGTAATAATTAGTAATAATTAGTAATAATTTGAGACAAATCATAATAATTTGTAATAATTTTTAATAATTTTTAATAATTCTTAATAATTTATAATAATTATAAAAAAATTAATAAAAATTAGTAATAATTATAAATAATTCGTTATAATTTGTTATAATTTGTAATAATTAGTAATAAATTGTAATAATTTGAAATAATTGGAAATAATTGGAAATAATTTGTGTTAATTAGTATTAATTAATAATAAAGTGTACCAATTAGTAATAAATTGTAATAATTAGTAATAAATTTTAATATTTAGTAATAAATTTTAATAATTAGTAATAAATCCAATGAGCATGTTCCCAATTGGTAAAGGCTCCTACTTGGCATCTAAAAGACCCCAGATCAAATCCAGGAAGGGATGGATTTTGGGGGTACTGTTGCAGCACTATAGTAGGTCACTTTAGTAGTACTGTAGTAGTGGCAGAACTATAGTGGTGAAGGAACTGTAGTAGGGACTATAGCGATGGTGGTACTGTAGTTGATACGGTAGCAGCCTGGGTATTGTAGCAGTATTATTCCCCGAATGGCCCTTTGGGCCAAAAATGGGCTTTCAGGACATGTATTCGGACCATTTGGTCTTGGGCCTTCGGGCTGTGTAATGGGTCTCCTTCTTCCCAGTTTGAAAGTGGTATTTTCTTTAAATAATAAATGAGACTTTGACCCCAACCTTTTAATTAGTTATAAATTGTAATAATTACTAATAAAGTGTAATAATTAGTGCTAATTAGTAATAATTAGTAATAAGTAGTAATAATTAGTAATAATTAGAATTAATTAAGATTAAGAGAAATATTTTGTAATAATTTGTAATAATTACAAATATATTGAAATAATTAGTAATAATTAGTAATAATTATTAATAATTAGGATTAATTAGTAATAATTATCAATTATTAGCAATAAATTGTAATAATTAGTAACAATCAGTAAAAATTGTAATAATTAGAAATAATTAGTTATAATGAGTAATAAATTTTAATAAATTGTTATAAGTAGTAATAATTAGTAATAATTAGGATTAATTAGTAAAAATTAGGATTAATTTGTAATAATTAGAATTAATTAGTAATAATTTTTAATAATTATGATTAATTAATAATAATTAAGATTAATTATTAATAATTACGATTAATTATTAATAATTAGTAATAATAAGGATTAACTAGTAATAATTAGGATTAATTTTTAATAATTAGGGTTAATTAAGATTAATTAGGATTAATTAGTAACAGTTAGTAACATTTAGTAACAATTAGTAAGAATTATGATTAATTAACAAGAATTAGGATTAAATAGAAACAATTAGTAATAATTAGGTTAAATTAATAATAATTAGGATTAATTAGTAATAATGAGGAATAAATAGTAATAAATTCGATTATATTGATAAAATGGCACAATTTCCAGCAGATTGGCGGCATTCCGTTTGATCAATGTTTCTACTCCTTGCAACTTTCTCCTTCTAAAATCAGTTTGAAAAATCTACTCTAACATACATGAGAGTATATTTTTCATAGTGATTTAAGTCAGAGAAAGTTGTAAGGAGGTGAGTCGTCAAACAAAAGAGGATCTTTTTTCCGAAAACTCATCACCTTGAAAATTCTCCCATGAAAATCACTATGAAAATTATGATCTGACATACATATATCAATTTTTGTATGCATGAGCATAGAGTGAAGCGTGAGGAGCCCTCCCTACTCTCCATCCTCATGCAAACAAAAATGGATATTCATAAGTCAGAGTAGACTTTCATAATGATTTTATTTTGCCGAAAGTTGTAAGAGGATAATTCATTGGGAAAAAGAGCTACCACCAATCCGTTTGAAATTATGTTTCTGGTAATTAACAATAATTAGTAAAAAATACCTGTAATTAATAATAATTAGTGGTAATAAGTATAAAATTTTTATAAATGAGTATAAATTGGTATATAAGCTTAAAAATAGTAAAAAAACTATAAAATAATAGAAATTGTTATAAATTTATAAAAAAGATAATTTAATTGTATTCTCTTTTTTGGATAGTGTTTATCTTAGATCTAATTATACAAAATAACTAATCATTTCATGTTTTTTAGAATAATATGGAACAAGGAAGTCGACAACAGTCATTATTAGATGATCATGCTTGGATTAATCAGTGTTGGAATCCAAATGGTTTAGGTTTAAATCAAGTATATATTGAGGTTATTCAAAATTTGTTATCATTCGCATCATCACAACCAAAATTTGTTTCATAAGGGACAATTAAGTGTCCTTGTAAAAAATGTTCTCTAAGGACATATGACACATTTGAAAACGTTGTAGGACACTTATTACATTTTGGTTTTCAACTAAATTATGTTTTTGGTATCAACATGGTGAACAAAGTTCCAGAGAAGATACTAATAATTTGGTTCTAGATCTTGCACGGTACCAGAATTTAGTACATGACGTTGCAGGTCCATATTTTCAACAAACTAAAAATCCAGATGATATTGATTTAACTCCTAAGTTGGAACCATCTCATTTATATGAGTTATTGAGGTCCAGTGGGGTTTCCTTATATCCTATTTGTAAGATAAGAATATTTTAACTAGGTTCTAAATTTATGGTTATTAAATTAGATAATAGAATGTAAAATAATTGTTTTGATAAGATATTATATAAGTTAAAAACACTACTGCCTGATTGAAATATGTTTCTTTTATATGAGAGTAAGAGGCTAGTTTATAATCTGGGTCATGGTTATTAGGATATTTTTTCATGTTCAAATTACTGCATCTTATATTATGGTAAAAATGATCCATTGGATAGTTTTCCTATATGTGGAATATAATGGTATAAAGAAGCTCAACCCGAGAAGTCTGGATTTATTACTTAAAAGAGATTGATATATGACCTTTTCAAACCCAGATTGCAGTGTTTATTTATGTCTCAAAACACATCATCATTTATGTCATGGAACAAAACCATCATTTCAACCAATAAAAGATTAAATCATCCCTCTGATGGTGATTCATTGAAAATTTTGACCAATCGCATCCATCCTTTTCTCTCTAGAAGCCCAAAACATGTGATTGGATCTTTCTACTAATGGTTTCTGTCTATTTGGTTATTACGGTAGTCAGTATTCTTGTTGGAATGTCTTTATAACTCCGTATAATTTACCTCCATGGATGTTGATGAAGGAGCCATATATATTTTTGACCTCATTAATTCCATGTCATCCAAAAAAATAGTATTGATATTTATTTGAAACCGTTGATTGGTGAGTTAAATTAATCATGGAGTAATGGTGTCAGTATATATGATGCGGAAGCGAAACAAAACATCCTATTTAAAGCTGTATTGAGATGGAAAATTAGTGACTTCCCAGTATATGGAATGTTATCCGGCTGGAGTACACGTGGCCCAAAATCATTTATATAATGTATGAGTGTCATGACCCCATGCCCAAAATGTGTACCCCTCTTTGGTTGGAAATGTGAGAAGGGATATAGTGACCCCCCGAGTCTCACCTCTAGTAGGTCACGGGTTGCTGACTAGCACTGAGGGTATAGTAAACACACAAATGGGAGGCATTACCCTCTAAGAGAACACATGAAAAAGAAATAGATAATACATACACCAACCAAATCCAAATTAGAATGAAATATAACATAAATACCAAGTACATATATGTAATGTCATGAAAGAACTATTATAATTGAAATAGAAAACTGCTTGTACCAAAATAAAATAAAAACAACAATGACCATGAAGCCCAAACAGCTCCTGCATCCCCAAGTTAGTAGTAACCATCTTGATCTAAAACCTACTCTAAGTGACCTGAAAAATAGTTTATATATATGAATAGGGTGAGTGTAACAGTATACTTAGTAGGATCATCCCTATATCCTCTTATGTAAAAGTAAATAAAGCATTCTAAATCATGGTTAACAATAAGTGAAACTAACTCTTTAGCTAAATAGATAAACTAAGTTCCCTCCCTCTCCATGGATACTCTCACCAAGTATCACATACAAGAGTATATAATATAATAAATAATTTCATGGGTACCCTGCTACCACTTCCCCTCTAGTTTCTCTCTTTGTCCCAACATCACTCATCCAAAGAATCTCCCTCCAAAAAGGCTTGCTCGTAGACACTAGGCGAAGCACCCCAATATGCACCTTGTGCAACACAGCCACTACATCCACGTAACCAAAGTTTCCAAGTATTTTCCAGGAGCCACAAAATTTCACATAATGTGTATCATACTTTGGGAATTATACCATAGGCCATTACAACTCATACACCAAGTAAGGATCCTCAAGCCATCACAACCAATAAACATTAATCCTATAGTAATGCATATGATATTATATTCAGAATATGTATGTGTGAATAACCAAAAGACATTATATCCCTATACTCAAATATATGGGGAAATTAACTATTTTTCCAACCAGCACAAGTAACTACCAAGAGAAGAGAGTGAGGTTAAAGGGGGTAGTCAGTCATCTATCCTCCCACTAAAATGTTGGGGAAAACACCCCCAAAGGCTTAAAATACATGGGGTGTCAATTGCTCCAACTAACGGGGTGCAGTAGCATTGAGAAACATAAAAGGTATTGAACATATTATATCTCACAACCACACTATTGGCATACACTAGTCTTAGACTCAACTACAGCTAACATCTCTCGGACTTCTGGCTACCACTACTAAGATTAGATATCCTATAAGCACACAACTAATTAAAGAGTTTTATTTTATTACTTCATTCCCTTTTTATTAGTTTCACTTTAAGTTAATTATTTCTTTAAACATTATTTAACCATTATCAATCAAACACTATATTTCATTACCATCACCCCAAAAGTCCACTATTCCATTAAATTTAAACCTCAAAATTACATCCTAGCAATCTCCAACCCCATGTTTTAATCATCATTCCCTCAATCATTTATTAATAATAGGATCACTTTTTTATATTCCAAGGTATTCTAGAAAAAAATTTAAGCTACCAACACAAGTGGATCAATAGGGTGAGTAGGTGAACTACCCGTTGAGCATTTCCCACCTATATCAAGAGCATTGACCCATCCTCCCTCAATAATTTAGACACGGAAAATCACATGGCATACCCCATGCATCTTCACCCATTTTGGAAGGAGGGTAAGCAAGAATAGCTTCCTCATGTAGTGGGGAATGTAAGGAATATTGAAAATAAGAGATTCAAGAAACCACAGTCACATCAGCAGGTAAGCCCACCTTCAACCCTTTTCATCACCATTGGTGTCCTCCCTGACACCCACCTGCATAAACAGATGCATCTCTCCACTATAAGCATCAATTTCTGCCACAACCACTAGGCATCTCTGCCCCCACATCTCACAACAACCATCTAGGTTCACAAAAAATCCCAAGAAGTAAGAAACAACTAGGAAACAAGGCTCTTGGACCTAGACAAGGCTTTCTTCCTTCACAAGTAATGTGCTCTCACAGCTCCAACTATAAGGCTCTTTAGCCCTTACAAGCAAGATGCTAACTCATAACCCTTCCAAATATTATATTTTGTCAAAAAACTGGTTTATTAATCCATCTTCAATTAAAAAACTCATTTCTTGTAGGTTTCAACTGTGGGCAACCTAAACTACAAGCTATCATAGGTATCTCAAATTAATTAAACAATTAATTTGACATGAATTAAAAAAAACAATCACAAATATGTTTTAGGTTTAGAAACCAACTAGGATAGACATACATATATGAATCAATTTTATTAACATCTAATTACTTCAACATCTAGATTCATTTACCTTCATCTCTATCTTTATCCAGTTAATTATCAATTTATTTAGGATTTATGTTATTTTCCAATTTAATCAAGAACAACATGCTAACAAGAAAATCATAGATATCACACTATCTATAAAATCGAGAGGAAATACACTATAATGGTGAGAAGAAATAACATGTGAGAAAACAAATTCTTTTAATCTGTTTCATGTATTTAATTAGGGAAATTCCATTTCGATTCCAAGGGTTAAAACATGTTAACTCTACATTTTTACGTAAAAGAATAAAGTAAAAAATAATCCCCAACCAGAAAAGGTTCTTGATATTTCTCACTCCAGAATGGATCAAAGAAAAGGATCATGATATCCTTATATGCAACAACTGCATCCACCCAAGGATGTCCGAGTATAGCTGCATCAAAAACAACCAAATTAAACTCCCTTAGAACCATGAAGATCAAACGTGATAGCATGTCAAAGAGAAACGGGAGAACACGGATCGATGAAAACCCAATAGTGGAGGTAGATCTTACCTCGGATTGAAGACAGATTGAAGAAGGAAGTGGGGAACAGATCCAGGATGAAGGAATCCCCAAACGTTGAAGAAGGAGGCTTCTCGGTCATCTGGGGTCGAGAGGGGGTGTGCTCAGGCTGTAGGGTTTGAAAAAATCGAGCAGTTGTGTTTCTTTAAAATACCCAATGGTGGGGAAGTACATGATGTGTACCTCCCCATCATGCCATGTACAGGCTCAAGGACGACTTACAACAAAAAACACACCGCCTCAGTGCTCTGTTTTATATTTCTGAAACCCTAATAGTACACATCATGTCCCCCTTAGTCACATTTTATATCCCCCCTATTTCCATATTCTCATGACCGAACTCCTCCAGACTTCCTCCAAGACATCTTCGAGCACCTATGTCTTCGAAAACACGCAAAGGGTAGATCTATGTGGATTTTTCCCCTTATATCAGATACCTCTCAAAACATTCTCGTCCTCGAGGATCCAAAAAAAACTGAGAGAGAAAAGGTAAAAGGGGTTGTCCAAACAATCACCCCAAAAGATACCTCTCATGTCTCTCACCAACACAAGTGATCAACCACATTAAAAGAACAACATGAAATCTCTCAAAATCCAAAACCAACTCCTAAATTCTCTCCCTAGGGAGATACTTCTCAAAGAGGGCATGCCATAAAAAGCAACAAAAGAAATCCATCTCATAAATAGGAATGTTCTATAACCACAAACCTAACATCATTACAAGGAAATATCTAACCATAAAATAGCTTAGGATACTAAGAATGTATCTGCGACTCATATTCCAAGGTACTCTCATCTACGCCATAGTGTCACCACAAGTCACTAACCAAGGGGATTGTACACCCATAACAACCTTCTCTTTACGGTCCTGGATCTCTATAGGGAACTCCTCAGAGGTCGCATCATAGTCAATGTTGATCTCTCCCAAATTGATGATGTGAGAGTCATAATGAAGTTAACGACAGAGCTGTGACAAATGAAAAACATCAGGTATCCAGCTCATCTATGGTGTAAGTGGTACTCGATACGCCACAGCTCCAATACGAGCCAATTCCTTGAAATGCCAACAAACCGAGGAGAAAGCTTCCTCCTACCACCAAACCTTAGATTCCCATGATGGTGAGTCACCTTTAGAAACACTTTATACCCAAAATCAAACTCCAATGGACTCCTCATTTGATAGGAAGATAAAAGAAAATAATCATGCATTGCCTTCATCCACTCATGAATCATCTAAACCGTCTATGTTGTATTCTGAACTAGTTCTAGTCTAATAAATCTTGACTCTCTAACCCTAGACCAGCACAATGGAGAATGGAAAGGTTGAACATTAGAGGCTCCAAACAAAACTATACCAATGGTGGAGTGGAAACTATTATTGTAATAAAACTCCACCAAGGGTAAGTGCCTAATCCATGAACCTTTAAAATCTGGGACACAAGAGCACAACATGTCTTCCAGAGTTTGGATTGTCCGCTCAATCTAAATATCAATTTGTGGATGAAAAGCAGTGCTAATTCATAGTTGGGAACCAAAAAAATTGTTTAAACCTCCAATAACCCTAGAGGTAAAACGAATATCTCAATCAGAAATGATCGTCCTCGGGACTCTACGAAGTTTCACCACCTCCTCCAGAAAATGCCTCAAAAAAACATCCATAGTGCCTGACTCCTTGATCTATATAAAGTGGGATGATTTCATTAAATGATCCACTACCACCCAAATAGCATCAGGTCCTCCCTTACCTCAAGGTAAACTAGTAACAAAGTCCAATGATATGTCCTCCCACTTCTACTGAGGAATATCTAATGGCTCAAGAAAACCACTAGGGATACAATGATTCACATTCACCTTCTGGCAGAAAAAACATCAAGACACAAACATTGCAATTTCACACTTCTGACCAAGCCACCAAAACCAACTCCTCAAGGCTTAGTACATCATTGTCATTCCAGGATGCACTGCTAAAAGAAAACTATGGAACCCTCTGAGAATTTTCTCACGCATCACCAAAGGAACAAAAATCCTTCCCTGATAAAACACTTGGTGTTGTTTATCCTCATACCAACCATTAGGGGTCTGACCCCAAACAACTTGGTCTCTCGAAAACTCCACCTCTTGATCCCCCAACTTGGACTCTTCTAATTGTTGAACCGGAGATGACTGCACGATCATATGAAACATACAACCTCTTCCCCCAAATTATCACATATTGAGGTGTAATGATGAATCTTCTTCCATCACTCTCCAGGAATCACCAGATTCACGCATTTCATCACTATGTGACTTCCTTCTCAGTGAATCAGCTACAAAATTCCCCTTTCTAGGGGTATATGATATTCAAAGTCAATTTATTATAAGAAATCCATCCATTGATGCTGCTACAAGTTTAAGTCATGCTGGTAGAAAATATACCTCATGCTCTTATGATCTATGAAAACCACAAAGGGGTCTATAATGAGGAAGTGTCTCCACAACACCATATAAAACACAAATACCTCTAACTAAAGATCGTGTGTGGCATAGTTATGTTCATGGGGATGCAACTGCCAATACCCATAATAAATAAATGATCTCTTCTACATCAGAACACAGCCTAATCCCAGATGTGAAGAACCATAGAAAACATCAAATTGAACTCCCTCTGCAAGAAGACAATGAACTAGATCACTTACCAACTTCTCCTTTAGATACTCAAATGTTGTGTGAAACTGATAAATCCATATGAATGCCAGATATTTCTTTGAATGTGTTGTTAGTGGAGTCGAAACCCAAGGGAAATTTCCTACGAACCTCCTGTAATAGCCTGTGAGACCCAAGAATCTTCAAACCTCTACCAATATCTTAGTGCTTCCCAAGACACAACTGCTTCTATCTTCAATGGATACACATATACTCCTTTTTAGGAAACCACATGACCCATCAAATGAACTTATCGAGCCCAAAACCGACACTTCAAAAACTTTACAAAAATATGATGTTTATGAAGAACTCGCAAAACGGCATGTAGATTCTCTGTATGCTCATCCTCAAATGCGGAGTACCCAAAGATGTTGTTGATAAAAACAACCAAAAACATATATAAGAACTCACAGAACATGGTTTTCATAAATAAGATGAACACAAACAGATAATTAGTCGCACCGAATGACATTACAATGAAATCACATTGCCTATGATGACAATAGAAAGCAATCTACAGGTTATCCTTGTCCATCACATGCATCTGGTGATATCCGGATGACACGTCGATATTTGAGAATGAACTTTCACCATTCATTTGATCAAATAAATAATCAATACATGGAAGATGATAGTGATTCTTGACATACACTTTGTCTGTGTGTCGATAATCGATACACAACCTCAAATTTCCATCCACCTTATTCACACAAAAAACATTTGTGCCCCATGGTGACACACTCGGTCGAATAAAACCACACTATAACAGACTATTGATCTGTATACGCATATCCCATAACTCAGAAGGGGCCATCCAATATAGAGACATAGATATATGAGATTATTTTAGCAATAACGTGATCCCAAATGTGATCTCTGGTTGAGGGGGTAATGCTACAACCTCTCTTAGAAAGACATCAATGTACTCTTCTACGACCCCAGGAAACGTCAACGGCTAAACCTTCAAAGAATTCAGCATCGGCTTATCCATCAAGGATGACAAGGAAGGAACATGACTCTGACCCATCAAAGGGTCTCACTCACCAAAAAACACCGTTTTCCCTCCATCAGCATCGAAAAACACCACCAGCCATCAGAATCAATCCAAAATAGCCTACACCAAATACAACCAATCCATTCCAAGGATGAAATTATATGGTTGTATCTATAAACATAGGAAATATTTCCAAGAGAGGTGATTTTGAAACACCAGATCAAAGTCTTTACATACTTCAAACAAGTCATCTTGACCTCTAACTGGCATAGTCAAATCCAAGGGAACTGGAAGCCTCTCTACCTCAAGTCCCAAAGAATAGACATAAGAAGGTGATATGTAGGTGTGTGTCACTCCTGAATTAAACAAGGCATACACCCAAGAATTAAACAATCATATAGTACCTCGATTGATGTCTGGACCACCTATTGATGGCAATGCTGAAGCATGAATCAGACCACGACCTCTTCCAATACCTCTCTAACCCTAATTAGGACCACCACCATGGCCACACTTTGATCTCTAATGGTGGGGAGAATCATGTGTTTGTCCTCTACCTTCCCCTTCTGCTCTCTGTTGATCCAAAGCTGGTGCAACATGCTTCTGGTGCCTCAGCTGGAACTACCTCAATAGAAGAGCCTAGAGAAGAACACCTAGTGCATGATGACTTCTCAAAAAGTTCATGCACTCTCACTGCAGAAGACCTTGGCCTCCACAAGAAAAACTAGTGCCTAATCCCATAGAAAATGCCTTATAACTTTCACTCCCATAAAAACGATATATTGATGGCTGGGACCTACCCCCAACTGAACGGAACCTCTTTTTCCCAAAAAATAGGGAACCCCGGGCCATAGATATACTTCATGGGGAATCATGATGACTCCCCTCTAATAATGATCCAGTTCTGGCCAATGTCCTCTCGATAATCTCTTCCCTCATCAGCACCTCATGATATGTCTTCGGTATAAATAGGGTGACCTGGCGCTATATTTCTAGATGCAAAGCCTCCTTGAAATACCTCACTCTGGACTCATAATCTAGAAAAAGGTCTGAAGCATACTGTAAAAAGTTCATAAAAAGGATTACAAACTCTTGTAAACTAGAGCTCCCCTGTATATGGTTAAGTAACTCCTTGAGACTGGACAAATCCTCATTAAAAGAAAGAAACATGGCTCTAAACTTCTCTCATATTTTCTCCCATGGGATCTCCAACTCCTTTTGATCCCTGAGGAATAAGAACCACAACTTCCTCTCTTCCCCATGTAGCGTTGTCACAAAAAAAGATACCCAGTGCTCCTTCCAAGCGCAGATTGAACTGAAGGCTATCTCAACCTCCTATAACCAGTATTCTCTAACTATGTATGAAATGGTTCCCTTGTAATTCTATAGACTCTAGCACTACATCTCATAGAGTTTCCTCCTCTAAGTGTCTTCATTGTCATCCTCTACCTTGTGGCAATCTGCTGGAGTAGCCTGCTGGACATCTTTAGAAAAAACCTAATGAGGACGTCGACTTGGAGCCATACCTAAAAAATAAAAAATAGTTAGATCTCCTAAACATGGAATATGGAAGACTTGCCATTAATTAATTAATTGTTTTATTTTATTAATTTTGGATAACCTATCTAAAATTATACCCATTCAAATATAGGCACAAAGAAGAATGACAGATGATCTGTTCCTAGTTCTCTACACTACAACTAGTATCACCCTATTTAATAGCCATTTTATACTTAATGTTCTGTTCATCAGATCACAGGTGGCCCTAAATTCTTATGTCTCAATCGTTCTCCAGTATTTACATCACTTACTAAAATTTTCTGACACTGTTTCCATACCAACCCATGCAACCTCACCTATCCTTAACAACAAACTCCATCCTATCCCTTAATCAGTCCATTGATACCACTCTGTCATGACCCCTCCCCAAAAGGTGTACCCCTCTTGGGCCGAAAATGTGGGAAGGGAGATAGTGACCCCCGATTTTGGCCTCTAGTAGGCCTTGGGTTGGCGACTAGAAATGAGGATATAGTAAACACAAAAATGGGATGCATTTCCCTCTAAGAGAACACATACGAAAGAGAGAGATAAGACAGGTACCAACTAACTCCAACTCAAAATTCAATATAAAAGAAATACCAAGTACACATATATAACGTCATGATAAAAAAAATACAGTTGAAATGGAAAACTGCAAGTACCAAAAGAAAATAAAAACAGTAATGACTATGAAGGTCGAACATCTCCTGCAACCCCAAGCTAGTAATAACCAGCTTAATCTCCAACCTCCTCCAAGTGACCTAAAAAATAGTTTATATATATTGATAGGGTGAGTATAATAGTATACTCTGTAAGATCCTCCCCAGAGCCTCTCATGAGAAAGTAAAGAAAGCATGCTAAATCCCAGTGAACAACGAGTAAAACTAACTCATCAGCTAAACAGGTATACTAAGTTCCCAGCCTCACTATGGATACTCTCATCAAGTATTTCATACTACAGTATATAATATAATAAATAATATCAAGGGTAGCCCGCAACAACTTCCCAATTTGTTTCCTACATTTCCCCAACACTGCATGTCTGAAGAATATCACTCTAAAAAGGCTTCCCCAAAAACACCTAGGATAAGCACCACAATATGCACCTCATGCCACACAACCACAACATCTACATAACCAAAATAACCAGGTATTTTTCAGGAGCCACCACCAATCGCATAACATGTATCATATGTTGGGAATTATACCACAAGTCATTACAACCCATACATTGAGTAAGGATCCTCAATCAATCACAACCTATAAACGTTACACCTATAGTAGGCCATAGAAAACTATATCCAGAAGATATGTGTGTGAATAACCACAAGCCATTACAGCACTATACACACATATATGGGGAAACCTAACTATTTTTTATACCAGCATAATTAACTACCAATAGAAAAGGGAGGGTCCAAAGGGGGCAGTCATCCATCCCTCCTCCCACCAAAATATTGGAGAAAACACCACCCCCTCCCCCCTCCGAGGGCTCAGAATCCCCAAGGCATCAGTTTCCCTAAATGATAGAGTGGACTAGTGTATAGAAACACCAAAAGTACAAAATATATTATATCTCACAACCAAACTATGGGCATAACCAAGTCTTAGACTCAACTGTAGATAATGTCTCTCGGATTCCTGGCTGCCACTACTAAGACTTGGTATCCTATAAGCACACAACCATTTAAAGATCTTTCTTTTAATACTTTATTACCTTTTATCTATTTCAATTTACAATAATTAATTTTTTAAACATTGATTAACCATTATAAATTACGCATGATATTTCATTAGAATCATCCCCAAAGTCCACTATTACTTTAAATTGCAACCTTAACATTGTTTCCAAGCAAGCTCCAACACCATGAGTTAATCATCATTCATTCCATAATTTATTAACAACATTATCACATTCCCATATTCGCATGTTTTTTATAAAACATTATAAGCTACCAAAAAATGGTTCTCAACACGGTTAGTATGTGAACTACCCATCGAGCCATTTCCACCTATATCAAGAGTGCTGACCCATCCTCCCTCGAGAAGCTAAACACAGAAATCACGTAGCATACCCTGCACATCTTCACCCCTTTTGAAAGGAGGGTAAGAAATACTAGATACCTCATGAAGTGAGGAAATTAATATATATATATATATAAACATGTTATTAAATAAGAACCCACATTCAGAGCCATGTGTAAGATCAGCTTAAACCTATTTTATCACCTTTGATGTCCTCCCCAACACCCACCTGCATAAACTGATGCATCTCTCAACTCTATGCATCAACTGTATCCATAACCACTAAGCCTCCCTGCCCCCACATCTCAAAACAGCCATAAATACTCACAACACATCACATGAAAGAAGAAACAACAAGAAAACTGGGATCTTATCCCTAAACAAGGCATTTTTCCTTCACAAGTAATGAGTTCTCATAGCTCCAAGCATAAGTCTCTTCGACCCTTATAAGAAAGTGGGTAACTTAGAACCCTACCATGATTTATCTTTTATCTAAAAACCAGTTCATAAATACGTCTTGAATTGAACGAATCATTGTTAGTAGGTTCCAACTATGAGAAACCTAAACTCCAAGCTATCATAACTATCACAAATTAATTAAACAATTAATTTTTCGTGCCTTTAAACAACTAGCACCAACATGCTTCAGTTTTAATAACCAACTGGAATAGACACACACATCTGTATCAATTTGATGAACATAAATTTACAATATAAATCAGATTCATTTACATGCCTCTTTATCTTTTTCCAATTAATTATCAATTAATTCTGGATTTACGTTATTTACCAATTTCATCAAGAAAAACATGCTAAAAATCAAAGAATAAATATCACACTATATTGAAAATCAATAAGGAAACTATTATCATAGTGCAAAGAAACAACATGCGATCAAACCAATTCTTTTAATCCGGTTCAATTATTTAATTATGTCAATTCCATTTCAATCCAAACATCTAATACATGATAACTCTCTAATTGCATGTTAAAGAATAATAATGCAACGAATCCCCTACCTCAAATGGTTCTTGACGTTATTCGCTCGAGAACAGAACAAAGTAATGGATCACGATCACCTTCCCCGAAACAATTGCATCCACCCAAGGATGTTTTGGCATAGCCGCATCAACAACAACCAAAAAAGAAACTCCCTTAGAACCATGGAGATCAAACACCATAGCAAGGAAAATAGAAAGAGGATAATATGGATCCAAGAATAGAAAAGAGAAGAGGTAGATCTTACCTCGGATTGAATATGGGTCAAATAAGAAAGTGAGGAACTAATCTAGGATGAACAGATCCCCAAAAGTTGAAGAGGGAGGCATTTGGGTCTTCTGGGGTCGAGAAGGGGTGTGATCAATCCTTACGGTTTGATAAACCTGAGCGACTATGTGTCTTTAAAATTCCCAGCAGTGGGGCAGTACACAACACGTACCACCCCGTCACGTCATGTACCACCTCGAGACTGAGTTATGCCAAAAAATACATATCCTTGATGATATGTTTTATTTTTCTGAAACCCAAACAGTACACACCATGTCCCCCTTATTCATGTCGTGTATCGCCCCTAATTCCATCTTCTCATGAAAAAACTACTCTAGAAGTCCTATGAGCCTTCTCCGAGCACCTAACTTATCCAAAACACACATTGGGTCGATCCATGCAGATCCAGACCCTTAAAATGAGAGACTGAAACGTTTTTATTCTCTTTAATGGAAAAAAATTGTTTTTATTACTGTCATCACAGATTGTTTCCAACCAATCATCCTTTTTTTAAAAACAAATATCATTTAAAAAATGGAATAGTTGAAAAAATATTTTCCTCCAAAAATGATCCCAGGTACAGAGTTAAAATAAATTTTCTCTTCATTACCTCCCATCACATTTGGACAAAAAATAAACTAATAGAAAATTGATGGGTTTGGAAAAGAGATCGATTGGATAAAACTGAGAATTTTTTGGGATTTTCCATATTGGTCTGATTTGTTGGTCCATCACAAGTTGAATATGATGAATATTGAAACGAACTATATTGAAAATTTATTTCATATAGTTTTGGATACACTAGGTAAGACCAAATATAATGTAATGTCATGATTTGATCTTGCCCAAATTTGCAAGCGACCAGAACATGAACTGTTTGAAAATATCAGATCATAGATATTAATGAAGAAAAAAATAGCTAATATACTTTTCAAAGAGAGTCACTTAATATTGTTTCGTTAGATTACATATTTGAGACTTCCATAAGGTTATGCTTCCAATTTGGGAAGATGTGTGAGAAATGATCATATTATCAGATTGAAAATTCATGACTTTCATGTTTTAATGGAAAGACTTATTCCAATTAGATTAAGAGGTTTGTTAAATCCTATGATTTGGGACTCACAAACAGACATACCATATTTTTTTCAAGACAAATGTTCATCGACAACAGATTATCATATAGTAAGAAAACTACAAGAATATGTCATTTTAATTTTATAAAAACTGGAAAAAATCTTCCTTCCAGGATTGTTTAACTCAATGGAACATTTGATATTACATTTTCCGCAAGAAACACAATGTGGAGGTCTGGAATAGTTTTGATGGATGTACTCATTTGAGATATGCATGCAGAAACTAGAAGGAAAGTACGTAACAAAGCATTAGTTGAAGGCTCAATTACAAAGTCTTTTTTTACAAGAGGACATTTCTTTTTTCTTCTCTCATTACTCTCAATTTGAATATCCCTCAAAACACCACCATATGATCCGTAATAAGGGAAATGTTGAAAATAACATGAGAAATCAATTATCAGTTTTCAATTAACCTGAACATGGATTTGGTGGATTTCATGAATGATGACTTTCAAATAATAAAAATCACAAATCTCATACATATAACCTGGTCAACTGTGAATAAATCAAACCATTTGTATTGTGAGTGATCTTATCACATATTCTATAACTTTTGTAATAGTACATTAATTTTATTTTATTTATAGGATATATGATAATCATATAAATAAATAGTTTCCACAAATTGCAGTAGCTACACTTGAATAACATTGTCAAGAAAAATTTCATACTGGTTTCAAGATCTCGTAACCTAAATTATTTTTTATTTCACATAAAAAAAATTTAATAATTATTATACTGAATTTTTTTTACAAATTTTTAGGTTTCTCAATATGCTGATAAAATTGATAATCAATTAGTGGAATTGAGTAACACACCATCCAAAATGATTAAATATTATAATTCATATATGGTGAATGTTTCTTGATTTCATACATGTGCATAATGGGAATCAAAAAAAATGAATGGTGGTGTTTTCTTGAGAGGATCCCATCATAGAGAAACTGAATTTGAACTTTATGGCACGAAAGAAAAATCATTGAACTGTATTATCTAGGACACCATTACATAATGATGTTTAAATGTTAGTGGTTGGATATTGAGAGAGGATTGTGTGTTCATCTGATACAAGGAATTGTTGATATTAAATAAAAAAGTCTTCTTACAATAAATGAACTTTTGTTATTCTCTCATCAAGACCATAAAATTTATTATGCAAATTACTATACTACTTCAAGGGAGTTTGGTTATTGGTGGATAATAATAAAAATTAAATCTTGAGAGAACCAGTTTACAGAAAGTGAATGTAGTATCATTGAAGTGAAAGGAATTGAAATTTTTCAAAAGTCTACTCTATATCCATATTTTTCATGAAGAGAGGTGAATATTATTAATGACGCCCCACTATTAAGGGTTGATGGTTAAGATGATGTTAATGATGTTACAAATGAATTTGAAATGATAAGAGATGATGAAAATGAAACTGATATGGAAATTGATGACGTAGAGGTGGAAGATTGAGACATTGTCATCGATAACTATTAATATGAGAATGAATATGGAAATTAAGAAAGTTAAATTCTAGTTATAATCTTATATAATATATATACATATTTAATAGCTGTTTTAAATAATTTTCTAACATAAATTATTTCATGTTTTATATGGATGATGATCTGTTTCTTCTATTATAGGAGGCAGATCTACCTTTGGATGAGTAAGATGTTAGATCATCTAACCCTTAGACTGATGGTAGTTTAGGAGTCACTCGGAGGGTGTGTGGTCTTTCCTGACTGATGATTCCCAACCCTATCCCTGAGCGATGTCCACATATTGGGTTCGATTAACACACATAGAGGTATTTTTAACTATGTATTTTAGTTAGTTTTGTTTAATTTATTTATATTCTAATTTTTTTGTTAATTATTATTTTTTTCACAGATTTATGCATATAGTTGTTGGATATGGGAGCGCTATTTTGAATAATTATTGTTCTAATACATGGGTGTCATGGGATCAAATTCTCATTGATGTATAACACCGCATGTTCGAGAATTGGCTGGTAAGTAAATAAATAATGTTTATTTTGAAATTAATTTAATTATTAACTTGGTATAATAAATTAATTTAAGGGTTTATGGTATACCATTGATGAGGGAATGCATAACGCTATCTAGAAGTCATGGTAGGGAGCTATGCATCAGTATTGCAGTCAGTTTTTGTGTAATTTGAAATGGAAAGCAAGGGATAAAGTGATAGTGACAGAGTTTGATGATACATGTAGTGTCCACCGACCTAATTATATTTCATATTTTGTTTTGGATGGATTATATACACACTATTTGTGTTGGAGGTTTCAGATTAGATCATCAGTATGTTAGTAAAATTGTGGGAGATAGGAGGTCACAAATTGAGATGGTAGTCATACATTCAGTATGCATAGGGAGCATATGGTGAGTACATTTTTTAAATATTGTATATAAATTTAAATTTAAATGGTGTATTTAACATTCATATAGGCAGTCGCACATATCGATATTATGGAGTATGACATTTATAGGATGATGTACAGTGATCCAACCACTGGAGAGATTTGAGGTGCTCGCCAGTGTCAGATTGTGGTCAGAATAATTTATTTTTTAGTTTTAAATTTAAATACTACTAATGATTTAACTATTTTAATTTTTAATTGAAATTTAAGAAATCATGAGAGGTAAAGACATCTCAGACACATAGTGAGAGTCAGTCTGAGACCGATGGTCAGACCAGTGCCCCCCCCCCCCCGATTTGATAAGGTAGCATGGATGAAGGTGACCTAGTATACCTTCAAGAAAGGTTGAGTTATTGGTATCAGTTCTCTATTGACCCTTGAGAGTTTTTGTGGAACTTATGTGATTTTAGTGTTTATCTTGAGAGGATATCTCATAGAGTCATCATTATCTCATGCACAATATGCAGAGCAGCTGCAAGCTCAGAGTGAGATTATAGAGACTCTACGTAGGGAGCCGGAGGAGATGAGTCAGTGGTAGTTGTAGCAATAGGAAGAGTTTCTATGACAGCAGCAGCAGCAACAGAAATAGGAGATGCAGGATAAGATGCGTCGATGACAGCATCAGCAAGAGTAGGAGAAGATGGAGTACATGCAATGTATGACTTGTAGTTTAGGGATGGAGTTCCTTCTACCATCTCATCCAACTCTTCCAGATGACCATCCCCCTCAGTGATTCATTTTTATTTAATAATGAAACATTTGAATGTATTTATTTGTAATATTAACTATTTAAAACTGTAAATAGTGCATTTTTTATATTGACTGGAATATTATAGTTTTTATTATTTATTTAATTTTTTATTAATTAATATATTTTTATATTTTTTTGAATAGAGTAGTTTTTATTATATTATTAATATTAATATTAATATTACATTATTTTATTATTTTATTATTAAAATTATTTTATGAATATTAATAATATTATTTCATTTATATTAATATTATATTATTATTTTTATTATTTTTATTTTATAAATTATTTTATTGCACTAGTATTAATATTCTCAATTCATTTATATTAATATTATTTTATTATTAATATTATTTTATTTAATACTTTTTTAATCTATTTGCAATGGTCCCGTTGCAAAAGAGTTTTTTTGTATTTTCCACAGTATTTGCGGTGATCCGTAAAAAAAAGTTTTTAAATAAATTGGGAAAACTATTTTCAACGAGTGGTCAGCCCGTCTTAAAAGAGTTTTTTAAAAAAATCATTGAATCAATTTGTGACGGTTCCACCACCAATTGCAAATAATAACTTTTTGTGATGCCCTTTTCAACAACAAGTCATTTACAATAGGACCCCGTCGCAAAAGAGCATTTGCGATGGGAACCCGTCGGAAATTTCCCCTCACAAAAATCCATTTTTCCATTAGTTTTTCATCATATTTTAATATATTTTAATAAATATTAAAAGAATGGTTATGAAAAATGAAATGTGCTAATTCATGGAGGGAGTAGTCTGCACATGCATAAATAATGTTTTTATTTTTCTTAATGGAAAAGGGATAATGTGTTTAATAGTTATTACCTTAAAATAATAACATCTAGTATAAAAAGAACACTAATTTCATTATATTATATTGATAATTTTTTAAAAAAAAATATTAAGAAAGAGAAGAAATAAGTTTGGGACAAATTATAACTCACATTGAGGTCCTAGACTTTCCCATAGAATACTCCTTGGAAATGGTGGGAATATGTTCACTAGTTGGGGCTTGGAAAAAAATAATGTGAAATAATATTATACTGTAAGTAAAAAATAGTTTATATTTTCAAGATTAAATTGAAATTTAGGAGCGGTCTTGAAGGGGTGGTGAGAGGCCGCATTTATAATTTGTGATAATGGACGTTTTTTTTATATTTCAAATTAACATAAAGACAGAACATGTTTCACAATTCAAAAAGACTCTAAAATGGACTATAATAGAGTTCGTAAAAAATTTTTTTGATCAACACCTCAACAACTCAATTATAAATATTTTTTCCCTTTACACATTTGGTTAACCTTTTCTCACCCTTTTGGATTTTGTTGTGATAACTAGTTTTTTTTTTAAGTAATTCATTTATTATGCTGAAAAATAAAATTTAAATATTTATATAATTTATTCCTACTGAATAAAAATATTAAATAATTTTATCAAATTAAATTTATATATTTAATAATTATTAATTTTATTATTAGCACATGTAAACTGTAAAACCCCATTTTTAGGAAGTGTGTTTTTAATCTTAAAATTTATGTGTCGGATAAAATTATCAATTATTATTATTTTAATGAAATAATTGGATTATTATAAAATAAATAAAATCTTGTTGGATTTCTAAAAAAACAAAACATAATTTTACCAAAATAAATTTTAATTAAAACAAAATTAAAAAAAAGTATCTCTTATTGTAAAATAATACTTAATTTAATAAATTTTAAACATGGGTTTTGTAAATACATAACAATAATTTTAATATATAATTAGGTTTAATATTTAAATTCATATTTTATTACTAAATTTTTTTAATAATTTTCATGCTATAATTAATTTTTTATTTAGTCTTAAATTCTATGATTTTAGAAAAAACTGTATTGTTGACAATTCACATAAAAATTACTTATTTTAGAAAAATACCAAAAAAACATTATAAGATAATTTTGACATTTTGAATTCAAAAACAAAGTTAAATTTATAAAATTAAAATCTAAAATTTATAAATTTGTCCTTTAAATGTAAATAAAACATATAAATAAAAAATTTTAACTGATAAATACCATTTTATAGATTTAGGAATTCTTAATCATATTCTATATGAATTTATAATTAATTATAATATTTTTATTTTCTAGAGGTTTCATTATTCATAAACTTTATTAAAAGTAAATATTTCACCACTAATTTTATTTTAGTGTCACGTGTGGAGCATGTTATTGACATAATTATTATTTAAAGAAAAATTATATAGTAAAATATTGGGGTTTTATGTTCACCCCCCACACCCCCATCAATAAATTTTGTTATATAATTTTTTATTATTAATCACCAATAATATTGGATGTTGGTGTCTAAAATATATACATGTCTCAAAACATAATTTCCAATAATATATCAACCTTTCTATCTTAAGAAATCTTATAAATTATTTATCCCAAATATACTTCTTTATGATTTTCTAGAGACATTCCTTTCTTAGCTCCATTTTTTTTATCCTGATTCCAACAAATTGTTAAAACCAAAATGACTATCATAATATCCAACGAAATCATATTAAATGATCATATTAATATGAAAAAGCCTTACTATGATGTATTCTCCAATTAAACTTTTGTTTCAACCTATTATTATTTAAGTTCAACTAGTTTATAAATGGATTGAATAGAAAATACTTCTGTTTACCCTAGTTTTACTATGGTTATTTTCCTATTAGGTTTTCTAAATTAACTATTTATGTGTTGATTACTAAAATTAGATTTAAATCCTTCATAATGGTTTGTAAAGAGAATATGATTAACCAAGGAATATCCAAAGAGAGTGTTCATCTTGGTTTGTAGTATTATTCCCACTCATCAAGCACTAGAGTGAGGATTTAGTTGATACTCCATCATACTTCTTCATATCTATTTCCCCTTAGTGCATCTATTCCATGGTTACATCCACATTCTTGTATCCAGATAGGGATGTAATTTCCAGGTGAACCATATACTCTCTACTTCAACAAAACATGAAACTTTTCTCTTATACTTAGACTTATCACATAGAATTATCCCTAGGGTTTTCACTAAATTAATCTAATCATAACCCCTAAAATAAAAAAACATAAATAATAACTAAACCTTTCTCAAATACCAATCGAGACACCCCTATCCCACACTCTCGAATCTTGTTTTAAAACACAATTTTTTTAATCCGTTGATTTTATACATATTGAGATAAACCTGTCATTATTTTACAACATTACCATAATTTTAACATTACATCTCAAAAATAACAACAAATCCTTAAAATGGAAGGTATAATGTATTTAGGGACTAGCTACATAAGAAACTTATTTTACAACACTTGTGATCATTTATCTATAATTTAGCTACATTAGACTCCTTTATAGAATTCTCATATGATATACTCATCTTCAAAACATTGGGAATAGAAACATATAAAATGGTTGATCTCAACAACTCATTAAGGGAAACATAAGGGATAACAAATGATAATAATTAGTAAGAAAAAGATAAACATGGTCCTATGATATCATAATATATATCCATGAATATAGAATTATGAAAATGTATTTCGACAAAATAAATATCATAAGACATGATCCATCATAACATGAGTATAAGGAAAAAACATAATAATTTTACACAAAAATAAGTATAAGTATCATAACATAGTTTATTAGGAATCCAAACATATCTCTCTTAGTGTATCAAGCTCCACTCACATGTTCTCCTTGTTTGATTAGGATTCATGTAAATTAGTAACTCAGTGGATCAGGCTTCACATACATGTTTCCTTTTGTGTATTCAGATTTAATCACATGATTCCTTTAGTAAATCAAGCATCACATACTAGATTACACTTATGGATAAAGTCATCCCAACTTGTTTACCATTACCTCATGAGATATAATTATTTACCCAATCCCTTGGAGGGATATATTGGGCCATATAGTCACACAATGAAAAACCATACATATGTGTTCCATAAGATATAAATCAATCAATGTTTCAGGAATCCCCATGGGAAGAAAATGGGTGTTATTAATTACATTATAAAGAACCCAGGGGATGGAAAATGGCTTTCACAACACATCTAGATGGTATCACTAAAATTAACTTCAAGAATTTAAATGTTTGATACCCAAAATTCAAGGACCCCAAATAAGAATTCTATAAGAATATGTAGAGGTAGATTAATGAAAAATAATTTCCAAAGAAGTGAATCATTTATAGATAAATATGAAATAGTATTAGAATATTAAAATAATAGAAAACACTTTTATCATTTGCATAAAAGTTTAAGTAACATTCACTTTGAAAATTAATTTTTTTTAAGTTCACTTTTGATAAATTAAAAAGAAGTAATCTTCATAAATCAATATTTTATATAAATATCAATAATGAATCCATGAAATTACATAAATTTTTTCAGATGGGTGAATTGGAAACACTTTAAAAACATTTACTTTTAAAAATATTCTTTAATAATAGATACTTGAAAATTATAAAAATGTTTCAAAAAAGTGAAGTGAAAACACATAGAATACACGTGATTTTAAAAGGATGGAAAATTATTCTAATATTTTAGAATAATTTTTCGGAAAACCCACATCATTAAAAGAGTAAATAAATATCCATTTTAAAATAGGATTAGGGAAATAAAAATGTCAAAAGAGATAAAACATAATTGGGTTCAAAAATATAATGGATAACATTATTGTGAATGGAAAATATGGATGAAGAGGGGAAGCCATTTTTATAGAGGATGGAAATTATTCTCAACAATGAAATAACTTTTAATGGGGAAAATTCATCACGGATGAATTTTTCAATAAAAATTTCCATTTAACCTATTGAGGAATAAGAAATAATATGATATAAAATCATAGGGTGGAAGAAACTGGTATTGTAAGAAAATAGTTCAAGACAAATCATTTTAACTCAACAAAGTAAGTTTAGTTAACAAAAACCCCTTACAAAATTAGTGTATTTTGAATCGAATCCCATTTAAAGAAAGAACGTGATAAGTCTCTTAGAATAACATGAATTACATTAATATAGATAAATATATTTATTTGGAAGTACAAACACCATCTTTAATATATCATGTTGAATAATATGAAATATGTATCAACAAATTAAATTTGAGATAAAGAACCCCTAATGGTATTGATAATATAAGAATGAAGAGAACATAAAATTTATACCAAGAAATGTACATTAAAATATAATTAAATTAAAAATATTCATTATAGTTTAAATAAATGTGTCAGTGAATACACCATATATAAGAAATTAAGGTGTGAAATATCAAACATCTCTCATGGATTATAAAATGAAATGAAGATACTCTTCCCTAAATTTTTGACTTCCACTAAAGCACTTGAAAATCTTATATAATATACATAACTATATTAATAACATATTTAAAAACCTTATTCATATATATATAATTTTATAAACATAATTTATTGTATTTATTTACATTTATATTAATTATTCAATGTCTATTTGCAATATCAGGTTTGAGTAATCATGATTTTTTAAACTGGATTAGTAATAGAATATTTTTTTCATTCATCTCCAAAAAAATTTCATTCCAAAATCATAGAATTTATTGTAAATCATGATTTAAAATTATTTATAATTTATTAATTTCATTCTATAGTATTTTTTATTGTCCTCAAATATAAAATTGATGATGAGAATGCTTTAGCAATTTTTAAGAAATAGACTTTGGTATCCTAGTTAATGAGTTTCATATTAATGATTCCATTACAAAACCAAAATAAAATAATAATTATCTTATTTATTTAATATATTACCATAAATTAATTTCTTTTTTTTCATAAATGATATAATTTTGTATAATTTTTCAAGTAGGTGGTTAGACCGACCCAAACATGAACATACCATGATTAATGGATGTATATAGTTGTGAAAGTAGTACATTCTATAGTTATGAAATTATTATAGAATAATTTTTGTTATATTTAGATATGTTAAATTTTTTTGAGTTATATTTTAATATATAAAAAATAAATTAGATGAAAAATGAGATATAATGCTTCTTAGAGTTGGTAGTCCA
The DNA here is from genome assembly GCA_963277665.1 of Viscum album. NCBI lineage: Eukaryota > Viridiplantae > Streptophyta > Magnoliopsida > Santalales > Viscaceae > Viscum > Viscum album. The sequence goes on from OY728135.1 coordinate 1,004,437,289, forward strand.
CACCTGCATAAATGACATTTTCATTTTTCTTAATGGAAAAGGGAAACTGTGGTTAATAGTTATTACCTACTAATAATTAAATTAATTTTACAAGAAATAAATATTTTTATATGGTAATGAAAAAAATTAAATTTCTAAAATTGTGGTAAAAATTAATAAGTTAGGGAAACATTAATACTCAAATTGAATACTTGGGATTTCCCTTGGAGGACTCCATATAAATTAAGGTATCAGGATAACTAATTATTAATAGAAGATGATGAAAGTAAAATATAATTCTATAATAAGTAAAAAAGGTATATATTCAATAAGAAATAAATATTTGTGAGTTTTCTTGAAGAGTTTCTGAATATGTCCCTTTATAAGGGGTGAGAATGACATTTTTATAAATATTTAAACTTAATATTAAAGGAGCACATGTTTCAATGTCAAGAAGACACCAAAATGGGTACTAATGGAGTAAAGATAATTTTTGGTTGATCCACACCTCAAAAATACAACTAGAAATATTTTCTAACATGTTTGGCCCTTTAATTCTATAATTAACCCTTTTCCAAACATTTGAATATTACCACAGTAACTAGTTTTTACATAAGTAATTCATTTTTTTGCATAAAGTTAAAATGTAAATTATACCATAATTAGTACCTATATATTAGAAATATGAATCCCATTTTATGAAATCAAATTTCTATGTGTAATATTGAATAATTTTAATATTAGTTTTTACAGCACATAAAATTAATTTTTTAAGAAATGTGTATTCTTAAGCTTAAAATTAATGTGTGGGATAAAATTATCAATATTTATTATTTTATTGATATAAATTTATTTATAATAAAATAAATTAAAGTTATTTGGATTTTAAATTCTAAAAAAAAATTATGAAAGTAGTATTAAATTAAATGACAAGACAAAATAGCTTTCTTTCATTAGAAAATATTACTTATGTTAATATAATGGTAAGCATAGTTATTTAAAATTCATAAATGCATTTAAAAATTTATAATTTTACTCCTTAAATAAATCTTTGATCATGAAAAATGTTTTATAATTTTTTATGTTATACATAATTATTGATATAGACATAAATTCTATACTTTCAGTAAAACTGTATTTTTCACTACTCACATAAAAATTATTTATTTCAAAAAAATTCCAAAACAATCATCCTATGCTAATTATATCCTGATAAATTTATCAATTATGTTCAATTTATAAAATTATAAATATAAAATTTATAAATTTATCCTTTAAATGAAAACAGAATATATAAAGGGAAAAAATTTCCTAAAAAATTTATTTTTAATGCTTCAACTTTTCTAAATCATTTTTTATATGAATTTATATTTGATAAGTATATTTTTATTTACTAGAGTTTTTATACTATATAAATTTTCATAATAACAAATATTCCTTGTCTTGTTTTAGTTCAATTTTATTCAAAGTGTAAGCTATCATGAGAGTGTTTATTTATAGGAATGTTATATAGTAAAATCTCATGGCATTACATTGAAATCAATAGATTTTATGTTTGGATTACCATTAAAGATAAATATGAAAAGTAAAAATATCCTAGTAAATAATATAGTGATGAAATGAAATATTTTTATTATTTTAATTTCAAATTTATTTATAATTTATTTTGTACACTAGTGAAGATAAATTTAATCATATTTGTACTTTTGTAACTATATATGAAATATGGGACACATACTCTATTTATCATAAAGGAACATTGAATGTAAAATAAATGTGATAGCACACATATACTGTGAATATTGAATCATTTAATATGAAAAATGATGAGTCCACTTCTAAATTTTTTTTCAGGTTCAATTTGGTCATAAATATTTTGTGGTCACTCTAACAACCTATATAAGAAAAAAAACAACAAATTGAATGGATATTGAGATGTTTACATGATCAATAAAGAAGAAAAGAGGTTCACATCCTAAAATATTTTGATATCAATATGTTTTAAGTCAAGTAACTAATTATAAATTTGATGATGTATAAAGAGGATCATAAAGTACACAATAATGATTTTGAACTAAAGAAAAAAATTGTTTCATTCCAGAAATATGAGTCTAAATCTAATGATGTAATCAATGTTAATTCAAGTATAAATGAATTACACTTAAAGAGTGATGAGGATATAGATAATATATTATTAAAATTTAAAAACATCAATAAAAAAATATAAATTCAAATATCAACGGAAAGTATGATAAATAAATATAGTGGACGAAATTTATGAAAAATGATGACTCCAATGGTGAAATTACTAGCTATGAATGTAAAAGTAATGGGTATATAAATTCTAATTTTATAAAAATGAAATAAGAAAACTACATTTGAGGATATTGAGAAGGAACCCATGGAATTAATGAATGAAACATGGAGTGATTTAGGGGACAACTCAAGTTATTTATAAAATTATTCGGTATGTAAAAAAGAAAATATGTTCTTTATGGACACTACATCTTAGGAAAACTCTATTACTTATATTTTTTCTAGTAATTATGTTTCATAAGAATATAAAATGTATAATGAATAATTATTTGAATATTTACTAATTCTTGATTATACTATGAATGAAATTAATGATGAGTATGGGAATCTAAAAAAGGGTCATTCTTTATCTACTAATATTGAAAATGATAATTCTATTGAAAAATAATACAATTTCAAACTGTTTAAGTAAATAAATGACTTAAAATTATAAAATTAACTATAAAAAATGATTTGGTTAAATTTAAAAATGGAAAAAATATATTGAATATGATTCTGGGTAATCATAAATGACCTAATTTTGACGCTAGAATGGGTCATAATTCTGAATAGAAATGTAGGTTATATATGAATTATTTTCTTCTTAGATTTATCAATAATACTTTAATATGTAATGTTAAATAAACTTCTATTTATGGAAGTAATTCTCAATAATTTAGACAAAAAAATACATTTATTTTGAAATCTATTAATTACACTATAACAAACCTGTAAAAATATGTATTCCAAAATCATTCCTAGAAAACTTCTCTGTACCCAAGAAACTACTAGAACCAAATTCATTTCTTAATTGGTTTCTTATTGGTTAAATTATTAAATAGTTCTAGGAATAATTTATGGTATATATATATATATTTGGTGTTCCTAATATATTATTATATAATTCACATGTTTCAAGAATTTATAGAAATTATATGGAGGACATGTCCCATTTAGTGACAATGAAAATGGAAGAATAATTATTCTTATAAAAATAGTAACTCGAAAATTATTCTTATATATAATGTTATTTTTGAATGGTTTAAAATATTACCTACATAGTGTATTTCAATTTTTCAATAATGGTTATCATGTTATATTTTAGATTAATTCTTGTAGGATTTATGATTCCAACCATGAATTAATGTATACTAATTTAAGATATAAAAAATTTATAATATTAATTTAGATTATTCGTTTTATCAAAAAAAAATTAAGTTTCTTTAAGGTATAATCATGGATGTGGAATATGAGACTAGGAAACTTCAATACACACTATCTTTGGAAGCTTACTAGAAATTGATTATTCAAAGATCTAAAAAAACATGAATTCTTAAAATATAATTTGTGAAATCCCTATCAAAAAAGAAAGATGTAAAAAATTTATTCCATTACAAATAAATATTTGAATAGATTATAATAAATAGAATTAGTTCTCATGGAATTTCTTGGATCTTTATAGTTTATAGTCTATGTGTAAAGCATTATGGTTATTTGACTATTGATTCTTATTCCATAATCACAATGCTAAATTTCATATCTCACAAAATTGATGTTTGTATCATTTTTATAAAATATGAAAAGTGTACAGAGAAGATTAATGAAATTTATATTAAAATATTGAGAAGTTATCATGGATTAGAATTTTAGAATTAAGACTTTGATACTTTTTGTTCACAACATGGCTATAATCAAAATATATCTTCCCATTGAACACCTCACCAAAATGGGGTTCTTAATAGAAGAAATAGAACTATCTAAGAAACTTCATAGGCTATGCTTAGTGAATATGACCTACCAATTTATATTTGTCTATAAGAAATGAATATATATAACTACATAATTAATATGGTTTTAATAAGATATTTCTTAAATAATACACTTCATTAATTATATAATGGTAGAAAACCAAAGGAAAATTACTTTATAGACTTTTTTTATAAAGGATTTATTTTAAATATAAAGTTGAATAAGGATTAGTTTACAATAAAGTGTTATGAAGGAATTTTTATAGGATTTCCAACCATCATAAAATCTCATATAGTCTTTAATAAAAAATAAATGATTAAGTAAGAATATATATATATATCAAATTTGATGAAACAGATCCACATGAACCTAAAGAATCTTTAAAAAATCGAAGGATGATTTGTAAAATCTAAATACTAATAATACCCTGAAAACATATAACAATTATTTTGATTTATCTAAGAATATCCTACTAAAGAACAACCTAACCTTTCTCACCTTTAAAAAGACATTGAAGAATCTATTACTTCAATTCCTACCACTTTTAGGACCCATAGATATTATCCCTTAGATGTTGTTATAGGATATCTTGAAAAAGTAACCCAAAATTGCACAACTCTTAGAATATAGGTTGAACATCAGTCTTTCATATATCAAATTAAACCTAATAGTTTCATTGAATTATTTAATGATCAATTTTAGGAAATGAAAATTCAAGAATAATTGAATCAATTTAAAAGAAGTAATTTCTAGAAACTAATTTAAAAACCTAATGGCTATCTGACTATTGATACTAAATTGGTATATAGAAATATGGTTTATAAATATAGAACAATATTTTGAAATAGAAATCAATATTGGTTTCATAAGGTTATATTCAAGAAGAAGTTATTTATTATTAATATAAATTTTCATCAATAACTATACATTAATCCACTACAATACTTATATATTATACTGCTTATATTAATTTCAAACAATTAAAAATGGATGTTAGAAGTTAATTCTTAAATGTTTATATTGGTAAATATATATTTTTTCGAACAACAACCTATTTTTTTTAAACCTCATTTTCTAGATTCTAGTTTGAAACATTCAAAAGCAATTTATGGTTTAAAAATCTTCTAGATTTTGGTATAATAGGATCAACTCTTTCTTCACATCAAATGTATTTTTAAATGGTATAGATGATACTTCTCTATTTATTAAAATAATTTCAAAAGATATTTTAGTGGTAAAAATGTATATTAATGATATTATTTTTGGTTCATTTAAAAACTATTAGTTTATTTATTTTCAAAACTAATGAAAATCTCATTTTAAATGAGTTTAATAGGTGATTTAAAATTATATCTCAGGTTTAATATTTCCCCCAAACAAATATAGAATTATTTTAAATCAATAACAATAAAATTAAAATTAAAATATTTTGTTTTGGATATCACTAAAGGAAGTGATACTCTAAAGAGTACTATATATAAATTTGAATAGGATGAAACTAGGTAACCAGTTGGAAAAACTATTCATATAAGTATTGCTCGAATTTTACTATACAAAACAACTAGTTGGCATGATATTATGTTTAGTGTTTGTATGTGCGAACATTTTAAAAAAACTATGGAATCAAAATTTACTTTGATAAAATATTTTCCAAATTCATTAAGAATACAAAATTTTTTAGATTATTTTATTCTTGAGGACATGATTTCAAGTTAGTGAGCTATCCTAATGCTTATTTTGGAACTTATAAGTTAGATAGAAAAAGAACCTCTAACACATGTCATTTTCTTGTGAATTTCACTCGTATATCGGTGTAGTAAAAAGTGTAATTTTACTGAATCACACATTACTAAAGTTGAATACAAAGATGTATAAAGTTTTTTTGCACAGATTCTGTAGATGAAATATATACTAATTTACTATGTGTATCAATTCCAACATTTCCCGATTAATTATTACCACAAAAGTTCTATTAATATCTCTAAAAATATTGTATCACATTGTAGGACTAAGAATATCAATATAAGACATCATTTTTGGAGAATCCATTTTTAGAAAATGTACATCACTATTGAATATATTGGAACTGAGCAAAAGATCATTGATTTTTTTTAAAGGTAACGCCTTGGCCAAAATGACCAAATCACAAATTTTTTTAAAAGAAATATTACAAAATTCTAAAGTACGAGGTCATAATACAATATTTTTCATGAAAGGGAATAAGAGAAGCTTTTAGGTCCTCACACCATGTAATGTCTTGATTAACTCCCAAGTTTTCCAAGCCATCAGCAACCATGACTGCTTCCCAATAAACATGTGTGATGATGTAGTTCAGGTTAGTGGTAAAATGGTTGCATTCCTTACAATAGGTATTAATTATCCAAGCTAAATGAGTTATTCCATTCCAAATTTCTTGAACGATGGTTGTCGAGTCACTTTCAATCCAAATGTTGTTCCAACCATAAACCATGGAAAATTTAGTCGCATGAATCAAGCCCTTTATCTCGGCTTCAAGGGAGGAGGAAGTGCCACAATGACCCATGAAGCATCCTAGAATCTATCTAAGGTAGTTTCTAATGACAGTGCCACACCCTGTAGGTCCCGGATTTCCCTTGGAGGTGTCATCTCTGTTAATTTTGATCCATCTAGGAAGAAGAGCTCTCTAGAAAACCTCCAGAGTGTGGTGTAGTTGACAGAAGATTAAATCGATCCGTAGACATTTCAGAATTCCAAAATCATGCATTTTATTATGGCATAGATCGTTGATATTTCTATAAAGCCTTTAAATAAAGAGAGATTAAATTATATTATAAATTAATTAGGTATGATTAATTAATATTTATTTTTCTTTTTAATTTTACACATATAACTATGGTATTTTTGTTATAAAGCTCACAAATGATTGTGTGGTCTAAGACTCCAGGGAGAAAATTCATGGGGTGGGTCAAGCTATCATGACTATCCAAGCTGCCATAAAGATTAGACATGTGGTGGGTAAAACTATCATGATCCTCCTGAGTAACCATGTATAAACATAATAAAAAATTATTAACTTAGTTAGATTTTTGAAATTCGTATAGGTTTTTATTAATTACTCCCAAATTATTTAATTTCTAATTTATCATGCCCTGGATTATCTAAAAATGCTTATATTATAATTCTAATTGTTTTCTCTCTAATCCTTGATAACTATAATATCCATTATCCCTATCAAAGCTAAACCCCTTTATTATTTTTCTATTTTACCTTTGAACCTACATGATATGGGTAACATGAATAAAATTTTGGACTTAAAATATAGTGAATCTTAGCCTCCTTAAAATAATAGAAAATAAAGATCAAGTGCATCTATCAATCAGTGAAATCTGAATCCATCGAATCACTAGATGATGAAAGAAAAATATATTTATGTTTAGTGGTAAATATCGATTACATTTAAATTTTATACTTCTGCCAACAATAAGGACAAAATAATTAGTTCAGTGAAAATTTAATGTCATCTACCTAATTTTAGTAAAAGTGTTACATTTGAATGTTGAGTTTGAGGTTGATGAGAAGAAGGATTGTATGTAAACCCCAGTAAATGGAGAAGAGAAAATTTTTTCTTCAATGGATTGGGATAAGTTCTTTAATTTCCTACATGATGTTGATTTTTAGTATTATAAAATTTATTATCCTATTGGTCATCTAACCATTATGTTCAAGAAAACTCTATGAGAACTAACTAGTGATAGAAATCCAAGGAGACCAATCACCATGGAATTGAATGGAGAGTGCAAGCTACTAGTAAAATTTATAAAAAACTTTATTTTACTAAGGAATGGAAATTTTAACATCTTGTGGAATCTATAGTTTTAATTTTTAAATATATTTTCATAATTTTTTCTCGATTAGACTACGTGGGTATCCAATGAGGTATAAAGAGGAAATATTAAATCTATTTTCTCAGTTCAACTTTCACCATATCAGAAGATTATATTAGTCCTACATGAGTAAAATGAATATGTTCCCTATAATAAGGAAAATTCCATATCTTCTTGTAGGATATTATGTAATCAATATATTTGTAAATGGATGTGAGTTTACTAGAATATAAGGAATACATCATGGGTGGATGGCCCTGTAAAGTTTTATGAAATATTTAACCGTGTCAAGTATTCTGTAATGATAGATGATATAGTTGATATAGGTTTGAAACTTGATGATATTGTTGATTATTATTCTGAGGAATAATTGGGTTCTACATGTGATTTATTTGAGAGAATTTATGAATAAGATATAGTTGATTTTAATGAAGAATCTTGGAGATATTATGAGGAAGAGGAGATTTGTACTCCTGGGCTAGTAGAAATTTCTCCACCTTTATTTTTATCAATAACTATTTATCATAATATTTTTATGGGAACCATGATTCTCCTTTCTCATTACAATATAACTAAGAAGGAATTTATTATAATAACGAATAAACTAAACTTTTATCAACTCCAAATAAAGGAATAGTTTTTTTAGGATAATTATGAATATAGTGAGAATATCATTCCCTCCATTTAAATTAAGAGAGATCGTAAAGAATATTATTATTAAAATTAGATATGGACTCCTCCAGTGGAATAAAAAGGAGAGAATCAACTATCTTTTTCACTCCATGTTCAAAAGGGGGAGTCCACTAGATCCCTAGTTAGTATAGAGTACTCAGATTTTGATGGTGGTGATTATCATTATGATGAAGGTAGTGTACTTGAAAATGATGGACATGTCATCCTAAATACACCTACCATCCCTACAAGGCCATATTATAATAATGAATACCTAATTGATCATATATATATAGAAAAAACATAAATTTATTCTATTTGAGATAATAATCCTAATGAAGAGGTATTTTTGAACCAATATATGAGACATGTTCTAGTGAAGGTTATTAATGTTAAATAAGTTGTTACAGTTGGTGAATTAGTTCTTTTTCATGTATTTTAGCCCAGTGGTGGTTTTACAATATTGTTTTATCTATGTCGAGAGAGAAAATATCATTTTTAGAGATATTTAACTGCATTGAAGGAAATATCCTTCTAAATTGGATTCTCTATCACCTCATCATCCCACCTCTTCTCCATACTTTATAACCCATGATTACTTTAATGAGTTTAATTTGGATAAGTTTAATATGTTGGAGGTGTAATATTTCTACATTAGATCATGATTTGAGGCTACCAAAGAGGAATAACGATATATATTTGTTTTTTCTATTATACTTCATATACTGCTTAGATTTTTTTCCCAGATGGATATATTGAAAAAAAAAATTAAAATATTTAATAATAAAATGAGTATTCTCTAAGAGTATTTTCAAGATATAGTGACAGCTTAAGCACATAGGGGATTAAGATTGTTTTCAAAGAAATCTTGACTAACTAATCCATAATCCTGCATGTAAACTAGGATAAAATATAGTAGGGTAATTATTTTTCTGTTAATATAGATGTACTATAATAATAAATATATTAGTACTATTTTAGTGGAACTATTATCCCAATTTGGTTCTTCATTCCACTAGTTTGGTCCTATAGGCCATAAGACCTTAGGAACATCGAGAGCCTTTAGGACACATAGCCATTGGTCAATGAATAGGGTCAAGGACCTCATACTATATTATGATTTTACTGGTGGATATATGAAGATTTAATGATAGAAACTAACGATCAGTCGGATATGGAGTTTCATTCTTTGATTGACTAGCATGCACTAGTTCAAGACCCTATGAGAGAAGGTAGTAATGGTTAACCCTGAACGTGAAGTAAATAATCAAGATGGAGTAGAATATTCAAGATATATGTAAATTATTTATTTTATTTTAGGAGTATTTGGTACTAGTAATATGGTTCATGCACTTGGACACTATGTCACTGAGCCTACTGGTTATGTATGGGCCTTGTGCTACTAGGATTCTGAACAATATAAGGGTGAAATCTCAACCTGATTAAATATAAAACCAGAAATTAGAATATTTAGCATATTTAAATAATGATGGTATCAAATAAAAATTAGTATATTATGACGGAATACCATTTTTATTGACCTATGTATGAAAATTAAATCGTAAAAACTTCTTTGTGAGATACCATAAAATCATTCTGAGAGAAACATTTCCCCTTCAATTTTTTTTCTATAACTTATCTGATGAATTATAATTAGTGAAAGAATAATATTTCCATATTAATAGTTTATTATAAATAGATATAAATTTATGACTCTAATTACCTATTATGAAGAAAATACGATGGCATCATAGAAAAACTAAAAAATAAAAGAATAACATCAATAAAATTTTAAAAAAACTAAATATATAAAAATGTAGACATGTGAATTAATAACTATATTAAAAATAATATTTATATCCAAAATTTATCACAATATTTTTTCAAAAATAATCTTTCATAAGTCACTATGGAGTTAATGGATCATCTAGAGGTGTGGGTGGAAGTAACTCCATCCCAATACCATGCGCAAGTCATCGCATATATTCCAACTTATGCTCTAACTAATGCTCCTACCATCCTCATTGCTTATCCTTCTTCTACTATGGGTGTAGAAGAATTCAGAGACCCAAATTTTCTTACATATATACCACATCTAAAAGCATGAATATTAATTACATTACATAGCAATCCATTCCAAAATAGTATAGGTCTAGTATCATTGGATACTTTTGCACGTAAACAATTTGTTCGTAGATAAAAACAATATTTCCCACTATGTTATTCCTAACTATCATCCCTATTAGATATATCATACATAATACCATTACTTGTTACTTGGGGAAGGGACACATAATAAAGGGTGAGTTTATTTGTTTAATAAAGGTAAACAAGGGAGATATCAATGGCCACATTAGCATAATATAAACATAAGGGTTTGTGAAACTATGAATAAAATTTTAAAACTATATCCTATATATCATAGATTATAAACATGATTCATGGAATAAACCATGGATATTCATAATACATTAATATAAAATCTATCAAATAATATAATCCATGGGGTCATGACATTGGCATAAGACATAGATTTTTGGCATAAACATAAGCATATAAAATAATTTCCTTAGTATTAAAGTCTTATTTACAAGGATATTTTAGAGTAATGGTTTCACTCCCCAAACCATTTAAGTTATCAAGGGTCAAACCAAAGACTATCATAGTGGAATAAATCATTTTCGGAATAGGTTTCACTCCCCATTCCAGTCCTGTTTGTCTCATAAGATGTCAATATTTACCCAATACATTCTAGGTAGATATACGTCCCACCTATCACATAAATAAAATCATAAAAATGTGTGAAAAAATATCATAAATAATTTATCATATCATAACCCATCAAAATGAAATGGATTTCATAATCATTTCATTAAATAATAACTCATGGAAAAGAAGTCAGTTTCGTGAACTTTTCATCATTTCATCATAGCATAACATATGGAAATGGAATGTATTTCATAAATATATTTTTATCATAAACATAGACCATCAATATAAAAAATATGGATCTTATAATTGGATCATATCCCAAAAAAATATTATGTAACATCAAAGTGTATTATCTTATATGGAAAATTATTTTGAAAGATCACTTAAAACATTTCATGAAGAAAATATCCTTTCTAATTTGAATTCACTTATTTAATATCTAACAAATTTACAAATTTCAAAGAAAAAATAATTATCTTAAAATAATATGGGAAAATTTTAGGCTAATTTTAAATCATTAATTGGTCATGATAGTATAAAATATAACACATGTCGTACACATTATAAAAAATATTCCATTCACATTTCCGATAAAAAGTCAAAAGTACCTCATTTGGAAAATGACCAGAATATTCCATTTAAACAATTTTTTAAAAAATAAAACTAGGGTAAAATTTTATTTAAAAAATAATTGGATAATATTAAAAAAATATTTTAAATATTATTAGAAAAAATGGTCATAGAAGAAATAATATTTTCAACTTAAGAGAGAAATAAAGTCGATTTTTCATAAAAAAATATTATTTTTGTATCTTGAGTACTAAAAGAGAGTAAAATTAAATGAAAAAACGTATTATAAAGAAATAATATAAGTATAATAAAATTAATAAGTTTATTTATATATTTATCATAATAATTCATCACCTGAAAATTAATCATATACATCCCAACAAATAATGAGATTATTATAAAAAACCTTTACCACTTTGGTAACTTTTGATTAATAATAACCATTAACAAAATCAACTTATATGGATACAAATATCCCTATAATTGTATTGAGAATAATAATAATAAACATTTACTCTTACTATATACACAACATAAAGAAAACAAGTGGTAAATATGGCATGTGTGCTATAGAAATAAAAGTGAGATGGAAATCTGTTACCTCAAGTCTTGACATTCTTTGTTTACATTAAAACCTACTGTATAATAAATAAGGTTTTATTATAAATATATTACATGAACATTATAATATTTATAATATCTTATATTATTTACTTATAAACTTTTATCACCCATTTATTAATAATTATTTGTTAAAATCGCTATTCTGGTTGATAATTGCTTCATTTTTCATGTGGGTTTTAGTTAGGAAGTTTTGGTCCTTGAACATTAATTATGGTTCTATCATACCCAAAATTTGAATAATGATAAAATTATAATATTCACCCATTATATGCATATTTATTGTGATTCATAAAATTTATATATTGAAACATGAATCACACCCTTCATGGAGATAGTATGTTGTACGTACGCATGAACTCTAATTCAATTTTCTCAGTGGATGGAATGAAATAAATGTAAAAAATTATTAAACATTATATAATAATTTTTTATCATATATTATCATTAAATATAACCTTATTACCATCCATATCAAAATAAAATGAAAAATGTATCCCAATGCTTTGTGATGGCGGTAGACCACACATATGCACGAGCCACATTTTCATTTTACAATGGATAGAAAGGTAAGAAAGTAGATGGGATATTAAAATTTAAAAAGTATAAATATATCGTAAATATCATATATATTCAATTTAAATACGTCATTATATACACCCATGATAGGTGGTGATGGAAAATGAATTAAATTGGTTCGCAAGGCAGTAGTCCTCCGTACACATGATAAAGATTTTTGTTTCCTATTTGATAGAACTGGAGATGGAAATTGGTTATGAAATTAACATAATAAAATTTTAGTATATATAATATAAAGTTGTTATTATATCATAATATTTTAATAATATTTGAATGATGAATAATAATAAATAAAATTAAAATGCATGGTTAAGCATTATACCTCTTCTTCAGAGAACCCCTTTAGGTTGACACTTAAAGCCTTCTTTAGAGGGTGTCATAATAAAACTAAGGCCTGTAAGAAATGGGTAGGTAAGTAAGTAATTGATTTGGGTATGTATTTTGTAAACCAAAATGATATTTATGTGTTGAGAAGATAGTATTGGGGTTTTCCTTTTATAAGTGGGGGAGGGGACCTTCTTGGAAGTTACTTTGAAATTTCCCAAAATAATAAAAAATGATAAACCTATTTCCAAAAAACATTCTTCCAAATGACCTTGAATTGATATGTGGGAAATAATAATGTCTAAATAGTTCCATAATATATTATTTTACAACTTTTATTAGACAAAATACACTTATCTTTTAGTTTAACCCCCACCTCCAGGTTAACCCATTTTAACCTTAACCACATTAATTAATTTTAACTTTTTTTCCCTATTCATTATGACCAATAATTACTTTTAAGTTATTAAAAATTATTTATTATTAATATTAAAAAAATTACTAAACTTTACCAAATTTAATTAATATAATTTACAGAAGTTAATTTAAAACTAAACATGCATAAGTGATTAAAAAGTTGGTTTTGAAAGAAAATGTTTTCATAAGTATAAAATGTTTTTATATCAAAATTAAATAATAAATTGAGTAAAATAACCTAAATTGGATTAATAATAATTATATTGAACTAATATTAATTTTAAAACCATATTAAAATAAAATTTAACTTCAAAATTATTTAATCAAAATTGCATATTTTAATAAAAATCTGTATTTCTCCCTATTCATCCAAAAATTAATATTTTGAACAAATTCTAAAAAATTAACCCTTAACTAATTTTAAAATATTGAATACAGGAACTATGATACATTTTTAAAATATATTTTATAAAATTTTTAAAAAATAATTTGATTATTTTTTTTAAAAAGAAATGAAAATCATATTTTGAGAGGAAATATGTTTTCAAAGTATATAAAGACTTTACCAAAAATTAAGTACTTATTTATCATTATGTTTTAATTATAGAAAAATATTGTAATTAAATTTAAAAATTTGGTTATTATTATTCATACATCCAACTTTAATGGCTAGGTTATAAGGATCATGTTTAAATAAAAATGTTAATAGTATATTTTGGTTTGTTAAAAATCAGTTTTGTGTGTGACATAAGATATAAAAAAAATTAAATCTATTTGAAAAATTATATCTCATAAAATCTATGTGTGTTAAATTATCCCCCCCCCTTAAAATGAATTTCTCCATTGAAATTCCATCACTTTGATATAAACAATAGAGTGTACTTTACCTCATCATGTCCTAAGGATTCTAGGTAGTTTCCTCAAGCTTGTGGTTTCACCATAAAACATTGACCAATTGAGTGGTATTTTTTCATATAATATTCACTCTATGATCCAAAATCTTAATAGGTTATTCCTCATAAAAAATATCATGATCCAGCAGTATGACCTCTAAGTTTAGTATATATTAATTATCTGGTGTGTACTTCATCACGAGAGATACATGGAACACCTGATGGACTTGAGAGAGGTTTTGTGGAAGCATCAAGAGATAAGAAACCATCCATATTCGATCAGTAATTTCAAAATTTAAAATATATATATTTATTATATTTCCTTTATTTTTGAATATCATAACTTTATTTAATGGATAAATTCACTAAAAACGCTTCTCACCAATGTCAAACTCTAGATCATGCCGACCATTGTGAGCATAAATTGTTTATCGAAATTGTGTTGCACTTATGTGTTGTTGAATAGATATAAACTTCTATGTTATTTATTCAGATATCTCTAGTACCAATATATTTATTTCTCTAATTTCATCCAAACACATGGGATTTATACATTTCTTTTCAAAGAGGTATTCATAAGGATTCATCTGAATTCTCGAATGAAATATATATTTTCAAGAAAACTCAACTACAGGAAGGTGTTGAACTCAACCACCTATTAAATCTATAGAATACGATATCAACATATCCTTTAGGGTTTTAATTTTTCTCTCAAACTACCCATATATTCGAATATGATTTATAGTGTTGAAACATAATTCTGTATCAAGATTTCACTGATGGATTCGCTAGAAATTCAATGTAAACCTTGATTTCTGATCAAATATAATTTAATGTTGTAGTACATGAAACCCTAATAATTTCTAAATTAATATTCTGGTAACAAGATCTTGAGATAAATACTCTTTTATATCAATTAATTGTGATGACTTTATAAGGAGATTGACTATATCCCAACTAGCATTATGCCCTTTAGAAGTTTTGGAGAGTTTGTTAAAAAAATCCAAGGTGATGATTTCCCATTTCCATTAAGGTTTGGGTAATGGTTGTAGTATTCCATAAAAATTTTGTCTCTAAACCTGAACTTACTAACATTTCAAGAACCGTCAAAAAATCTCTGCAATATCTCTCTTAATTCTATCCCACCAGAAATAATCTTTCAGATCTCCATAAATCATTTTACTTCCATAATAAATAGAGAATTGATAACTATGAGCTTCCTATAAAAGATCATTCTTCAATTCTAGTATAGATTCAACACATACACGGTTCCTATAACTTATCATTCCATCAACAACAATGTTAAACTTAGGAACATTTCTCACCTTCTTCTACAACTCAACATCTTCCTTTTTCTTCTCTTTAATCATCACTTTGATAGATGGTTGGACACTAATTTGGGAAAGATGAGATTTCTCCACTTCCTTCATGATTTCAAGATCTATCAATTTTTTATCTATAAATATTGGATCATTTTTTATCATCATTATAGATAATCTAGTGTAAATATTTCGACTCAAATCACCAACCAACTTATTCACTTTCCAAAGGTGGTAACGTATTGATCATTCATAATCTTGGATTGGTTTCAACCATCTTCTCTAGATTATATTTAACTCCTCTATGTAAATATATAATTTAAAATTTTATGAGTAATATATATATCACACCTTTCTACTTAAATATAATTCTTCTATATCATTAAAATGAAAATTCCTGTATTTATCTACAAATAATGAGTTGGGTAATTTTTCTCCTAAACTTTTAATTTTCATAATGCATAAGATATCATCATGTCATTTTTTAGGAATGCATACCAGTCTCAAATTTGATGTATCATTATAAATTTCAAGCCCTTCTCCACTATAGGGTAATGTAAGAGAAGTTTTACTAATTAAACATATCTTTATTTCCTTGAAATTATCTTCACATAACTCAATCCCAAGAAACTTTTCTCCTTTTAGAGTTAACTTGGTGAGTGGATTACATAGCCATGAATAAATTATCTACAAACAGTCAATAATATACAGTAAAACCAAGAAAAAATTAAATCTTAGTCATATTGGTTGGTCTGGGATAAAATTAAACAACTTTCATCTTTTAGAAATCCACATATATACCCACTCTTGAGATTATCGGACCAAAATTAAATCCTTGTGTAGATTGAATTCACAATTTAAAAATTTATTATATATTTTATCCTTCATTAGGGTCTTCAGTCTAATTATCAAGTGATATTCATGCTCATATAGTCTCTTAGAATATATAAAAATATCATCTATAAATACTACCACAAATTGATCAAGGTAATCTCTAAATACTCTATTCATTAAACACATAAAGATAGTAGGGGAATTAAATAGGGAAAATTGAATAAACATATATTTATAGTGTCCATAATTTATAAAGAATGTTTTCTTTGGTATATCCTACTTTATAACCCTCAATTAATGATATCCAAAACTATGTTCAATCTAGAAAAAGTATTGATCTTCATGTATTTGATCAAACAAGTCATCAATACTCGGTAGGTGATACATGTTCTTGACTTTGATATTTTTTAGCTCCAAAATATCAATTAAGATCCAAATCTATCCAAATTTATTCTTAACATATAGAATAGGAGAACCCCAAGGTGAAACACATGGAAAAATAAAACCCTTGTCAATATTTTCCTATAGTTTCCCCTTGATTTTTTGAAACTAAATTGTGTACATTTTAGTGGGATTTCTTGTAATTGGTGTAGCACCAGGTATATGTTCTATTGAGAACTCAAATTTATAATTTCGTGGAAAACTAGGAAACTATTCTAGAAATACCTCAAAAAACTCCCACACGATATAAATATCATCGATTTTGAGTTTATACCCTAGAATATAAGAAAAACACACCTTTGTAATAAGAATAAATTCCCATAAAAAGGATGTGATTTCAATCAGAAGTTCATATTTACCATTGCACTCAAAGAAGATCATATATTGGTTCATAATATCAATCATGACTCCCCTTTATCAAAACATAATGTGTTATTTATGTGGATAAAGTGAATTTGTGCTTAATATAACATTAAATTAAACCAGAGGGAGAATAATGTGATTTTATAGAAGCATATTCCCACCAACTTCAATCCGATTATAATCATAGATGTGAGATTTGATCATCATACCATTAGTTTTTTCCACTATTAATTCAACATTTGATCGTTAAAGATAGAAATTAATTTTCCTAGATACATTTCAAGATATAAAGTATTTTATATGACTAAGATCAAATAAAATACTTCAATGTTTGAGATTACTTTTCACAACCTCAACTTTATCATTCTATCTTTAATTTTTTTTAATATAAAAATGGTTAGCATAACTATCAAGCCTCTTTGATAAGAGATATCAATCATGGAAAATCATTCATAGGATGTCTACATTAGGAAACCATATTTTAAATCTATAAAATATTAGCTTTAATATAGGTAATTCATGTTCAACGTCTATTAAAATCATTCAAGATGGTTCATAAAGTGTTTTCAAATTTCCAGAACAAATCCAATGGGAGTATCAAACCATGTGTGTAGTAAGCCCCATTTTTGTGGCCCAAGTGACGATCATGTAAAATCATAATGCGCCATTTTCAAAGATATTTCTAGTGTGTTCTATTGAAACCAAGGGTATTTAAAGTAGGAAATTGGAAACGGAATATAGTTTTTGCATGTTTTCAATCCACAATGGGTTGACCAATGAGTTTTCAAGAAAAATTTTTTATGATGTAGATGGATTCAATGTTGAATGTGGAATTTTTTCCCAGTGTTTACCAAAATATTGGGTCCAAAATTTAAAGGATGAAGAATGTTGTATCATAAAAAAGGAGTTTTTTCCTTGTTTTAACATCGTTTATAAATTTGCGCACAAGTGACGCTTTGGGATCATCATATCCAAATATAGAAAAGTAAAGAAAAGCACATGAGATTTTTAATTTCATAAAAGAAGAGTTTTTATGAAATAGGAAATATGTGTACTGTGAAAGGCATACAAGACCCTTACATTCCAAATATAATGTCAAAGCACCAGTTTCACATATGATGGGAATCATGCAATTAAATAGAGCATAGGTCCCTCTGTGTATATAAAAAGGTGGACACTACCTTCATTCGATCTTAAATTTTCCAATAATGATTTAGTATCTCTAACATGTGAAAGAGTTAGGTAAATAAGAGATAAAAACATTAAATCTTGTGCACATAGTGTTCCTTATGTCTATCAAGACCAAGTGAAACTCATGGCCTAGTTTTGAAAAAGATAAGGGTTTGGATAAAATCATCTTGAACGACAATCCTAAAAGTTTCTTGAAAGTATAGATGTTTCATGCAAGTTATTGAGTTACTATACTAGAAGTTTTTGAATATCTAGTTTTTTTGATTAGTTCTTTAAAGTGCATCAATTTAAGGCTATGATTTATGAACAGTCTCGTGCTTGTTAGGGAAAAATACTTAATTTCTAATATAATGATAGAACCTTAGATCCCTTAAACTAAGTAATCCTTATCCCAAAGTAGTGATCTAGGGGGAGTCGACGGAATTGTTCTAAGGGTGGAAATGTGTTATCCATAAAATCCTATAAAGTAAGTGTGTCTGTCATGGAGTAATTGTGTCTGAACTTATATATTCCACAACTAGTTAAGATTACTGTATTTTGATATGAATGGAACATTATCATTTTATTCTACATGGACATTACCTTAGTGGTGAACCATGTAAAACTGATGTTTTGTCTCACTTCATGTGACTATTTAATTACTACACAATTCTATCAAACGGGTTTCAAAATTTCCTAGCAACATGGGTACAAGATCTATCATTTTAAAATAAAAAGTTGACACCCCGGTTTACCTCTTCCCTCTTAGGGTGTTTCGGGGTCTTACATATGGTATCAGAGTTTAAAAGTTTTTGGATATAAATATGTTCTTTATTTTTTTTCATGGGGAATTTAGTGAATGTTAATAGATCCCCCCTAGATGATGGAAGAAACATCCAGATTTGGAAAAAATTGGATGAGGTATCATATGATATCCCTTTGGATAGAAGTTCTGTTTTCCACTTCTTAGGGGATTTAGGTCAATCATATGATAGTTCAATCTATGGCTGAAAGAGATGGGAAAATTCTTGATATAGATACAAAAAAAAATGATCATACTGAAAATCTATATGATCGAATTTATTTCATGGTGATTTTTTTTATTTATCAAAGGATATGTAGAAAAACATAAGAAATATATATAAAGTTGATGACTGCACGCTTGCGCGTCGGTGGGAACGGGCGACAAATTAAAATTTCAAACCTACTTACTACTTAGGATAGTGGAAAGATAGGGTCGAACCACAGGGAGGCATTGTGTTGTGTTTGTCATTCTAAAAAAATAAACTAAAAAAAACACAAAAGAAAAATCTATCAAAAAAACTTGATGATGGTGAAGTGGAGTGAATGAAAGTTGGTGATCAAAGAAATGAGGTTGAACTGGTGGGTGCAAAGGGAGTAGACAGAGCAACCAGAGAACTTGGTGTGTAAACAACCAATAGATGAATAGGGGGAAAGTCCACTGGCCGATTTGAGGTTTCTTAGCCTTGTTCATGCACTGAGATTTAGAAAAATATGGATCCAAATAAAAGTAGCTAGCAAGATTTGTCATCTGGTCAGTTTGTGTTGAAATAGCTCCTTCAGTCCTTCGACTGTAAGAGTCATACCATCCAATGGTGAAAATAGGCCAGAAGTCACTGAGCTCAACTTATCAGTTGAGTTCAGTGTGTCTCTCTCATTCGAGCATAATTCACTTGTCAGTGAATTACTCAGTTTGAAATAGTTTTAATTATGGTACAAATAAGATCGGTTTTTACACAATCTTGTTGTTTTGAAAATAAACTCGTCTGTAAACAATGAGAGAGATGATCCAAAGAAAAAGGATGCAGCGCATGAATAAGACTAAACAACCCTAATCAACCAGCTTATTCCCCCTGAAGGAAATTAGCCGGACATAGTGGTTGGTTTTAATGCAATAATAGGGTAATAAATAATGAAGTTCATGTTAAATTGAGTTGCAGAAAAATAGAGCACAAGAAAAATAAGGATGTTCGTCTCTCTGTTCAAGCTCTTGGAAACTCTAACTCATGCTACTTGATGGTGGATACAATGTTGGAACTCACTCGATGTCCCACCCTGGGAATCAAGGTCCGAAAATGCACTGGTCTGCTGCTCTCAGTACTCCAATCGCTCTGAAGGAGATTGTGTAAGTTAGTTCTTCTCTTCTCCCCCAGTCTGGATCAAAAGTCTTGCTGCTTGTCTCTGTGGATCCTGTTCCCTCTATCCCCAATGCTCCTTCTTAGCTCGATTGTTCATGCCTCTCCCACCTATCGTGCATTCATCACCTAATCGAAGTGTCTGGAATCTCCCTTGAAGAGTTCCTGGGCCTCCATGTGGATCATTCACTGTGTTTCTCCCTCCCACGCTGGTCCCCAAAGCAATTTCTCTTAACCGAATGAAAATGATATGTGCGCGGTGAGATAATTTTTTCCCTCTACAAATCAGCAAATCCATGTGGCGTGCTTTTATGTGCACATCACCCTCTTTTAAGTGAACTCCAAGTGAGTGCATCTCGCCCCCTGCAATGAAACAACAACAAACACATGTGAGTTAACTAAAATAAAATGATACTATTATGTACCATGTATTATATCACGACTTAAAAATACTTATTAATATACATATATATTTTTATATAATACCTATTATTATTATTAATATATATGCTTTAATATCTATTATATTCATTTATTAATATCTACTTATTATTAAACAAAATTAATTAATATCATATATATGTATGTATGTTTATTATATGTTATGTATATAGTGTTTTATATATATTATAATTATTATATAAAACAAAATAAAAGAAACAAAGAAAAGTGAAAGAAAAAAGGGGGAAGGGTTCGGTGCAAACAGAGAAGAGGTTGGGGTGACGGGCGGAGTGAAAAGGGAAGGGCAGCTTCGTAGGGGTTCAGGGCGGATGTCATGGCGCGACATATTCGTGTAGGAGGAAAGAGCAGTGGGATGAGATATCGCAAGGAGATCCAAGGTGAGGTCGGTCTGGTTCGGGCTACGTGGACAGAGGTGAAATAGGGTTTGCGGCAAGCAAGGTGGGTTCGAAGAGAGGCCAGAGCTGTGGGTCGGCTGGTGGGATTTGAAGGTCAGCGTGCGATGATGCGGGTAGAGGCAGTGCTTGAAGGAGATGAATCGGGTGCGCGGGTGGTTCCGTGGAGATGAGTAAGTGGCGAGGCAGATCATTGGACATGGGAGAAGAGGGTTCGTGTGGCGGCACACAGCGGTGGTAATCTGGCGAGCTCATGGTGCATAACTATTTCAGTGGGAAAAGGTTTGGTGGAATATGGAATTAATGTGTCTAAATTGCTGGTTTGAGGGGGTTTTTTATATATTGATTTCTGGTTTGGTCTTGCATCGATTGGCATGCATCTCAGATCTAGGTTGAAGAGGGGTATTTTTAATTTTCCAATTATGTTGTGAATCTATTTCTCTAGTTTTCTACTGGTGTTAGTTTGTGCACTTCTAGTTGGTGTTCTTGCTGTGCAAAGGTGTTGATGTAGTGGGAAGAGGAAGGAGCAGTGTGTGAGTCACCGTGAGGGTTCCCACCATGATATTGGCAATGGACACACCGTGAGAGTTCTCACGGTGAGACGGTCAAGAGGAACGGTGCCACCATGAGGAGATGAAATGGTGGCATAGTTTGGTGGTGGACATCGTGAGATAGTCATGTGGGGGAACCAGTGAGACAGGGAGGTAGTGAAGTGGTGATACAATGCAGCAGGCAGAGACACCGTGAAGCTACTGTGGGTGAGGAACCGTGAGTGTAGGACAGTAAGGAAAGCGGTGGCACCATGATGAAACGGTGCGACGTTCCACCATGAGTACCTACAAATTAAAAAGAACATATTAAATAAATTAATAATTCAAATAAACTTAAAATTAGATTAATCAAATAATAAATTAAATTAAATAGAAAGAAATTGAAAAATAAATAAATAAATCAATGTTAAATAATAAAATTAAAAATACTTTATTTAAAATAATGAATTTATTTGGGTTAAAAATTATAAACGAGTTAATTGAAGAACCACTTAAAATATTTACAGTAACTTGCTTAAATTATTTAACTGACTAATTAACCAAAGAATTAAGTAAATAATTAATTAAATAATAAAGATGTTAATTGAATAAAATTGGTAAGTTACAATTAGTTAAGTTATTAAAAGAAATAAAAAACTAGCTTGTGTTGTAAATTTACAATTTATATAATAAAGAATTAATTAATTAAATTAATGAAGTAATAAAATTACTAGAATAAAAATAAATAAATAAAAGTCTGATTCACAAGACTAAATTAATTTAAGAATTTTTTAAAATGACACTAATGCACATTAAAACACATGTTTTAAACTAACAACTGATTATTTTAAACAGCAGGTTCAAAAACACAACACTTATCAAATATTTACTAAAAACAATCATTTTGGTATAAAAAAAGTCAAAAAAATACAAAAAGGATGTGGTAAAGAGTTTGAAAACACCGCCACATCAAATTCCCCCAGACCTAAAACTTTGTTTGTACTCAAAAAAATACATGCATTTAACTTTAAAACAGAAATATGTTTAGTGAGTTTCAGCTCAAAAGGTATATGATTAAACTTTAATAACCAGATGAGTAGGACCAAGAAATGAGTCATGTTTTTCAAAGGTATTCAAAAATGATGTTATGTCTAGCTTCAAATACCCAATAGAAGTAAAAAGCCTCAAAAATTCATACATTGTCAAGTATACCATGCCTCTTATGTATATTCATTAACTGCCCTACTTCACTTTCCAATTCATGTTCTAATTCAAAGAGTGTTGATAGGTTAGATGAAGTGGAACTCAAAACCTAACCAAGGGCACCTTCCATTCTCACCTTCCCCCAAGTTCCGAAAATTAAAGTCCATTAAATTGATCACATTATTGATTCAACTCAAATGAATATTAACCAAGTCAATTACACCCTTCTTCATCTGGGTTCAAAATTCCCCTCACATTAATGAGTTCATTTTTGACAACGGCTCGTTATTTTAATTTTTCCCAGCCATATTCCATGTGCATAGCACTGTGCATAGAACCTATTAAGATTAAAATTGTCTTTATTTATTCACAGAAATGCACCCAATGCACCGTGTCTCAGATACTCACCGTGGGATCCCATTTTCCCATTTTACTCCAGTTACAAAGGACTTAATTAATAATCATTCAAATTGACTTCCTAAAATGATTGAATATTATTTAATAAAAATGTGAGTCACCTGGGTTCCAGTGAAAACTTCTAGTTACCCTAAATCATGATCATCATCCCACAAAACCTATCATGTCATACTCTCATCCTCAGTTCCTAAACAGACATATCCATAGAGACAGTGAACAATTGCACTCAATAATCATTCATACTTAACAGTTTCTGACTAAGTACCACTCTCAACAGCTAGTGAGGAGTTATCCACTAAGAGGACATAATTGAAGTACCATTGAACCTTCAATGACCATAAATTGATGAAAGAAATTGAATTTTTTTGAATATTCTGAAAAAAAAAATCAAAAAAATTTGACCATTTTTTTAAACAACCACAAACTAAAGTTCAAGTAGGGGGAATTCTACATTACACTAGAATGACCCCTCTCCCCCACACTTAAAACCCAAAATTCCCAATGTTGTATTCTATATTGGAAGATAGATTATGTTCAAAATAGATGGACATTTCAGCTGAAAAAGGATATGGAGGGGTATCAATGAAGTTCAAAAAATTTCTTTTCCACACAAAAAGTGAATGAAAATAAAAAAAAATCAAACAAAAACAGAAGATTCCAACCCCAAAAACCATCACCATAAACCAAGTGTATTTCTATTCCTAAAATGATTATACTTTGAATCATTGTGAGTAGACAAAAGATTTTAATAGATTACTTCAATGTGTAGCATGTTTAGAAATGATGTGCAGTAGCAGCATAATGAAATTGAAAGCAGTGGGTGCAAGCATATTTCACAAATCAGCTCAAAATAAATTTTCAACTAAGTAGATTTTAACAGATTACATCCAAGCATAAACACATAGTCAAAGAGTTTCAAATATCAGTGGGAATACCCCCACAATTAATTCACAGTGAAGAGGAAGCAATTAATTGAAATTGAAAAAGGCAGAACAACACTCCCCTAAATTATTGGACCTTTAGCAGTGGATTTCATCAATAGATCCTCTTCAGCATCACTGGGTTGTTACACCTCTTTAGTAACCTGCAGGTTCAAATAAGTAAAATAATACTTAAAAGTTTAAAGTTCAAGAAAAGTAACCCTAGAGAGTGTGTAGAGAGAAATGTTTTCTATATGATGCAGTGGATTGCTCGCTTGGGGTTTCTTGGCCAAGTTTCTGGCAGAAAAAACTCTCTATAAAACAATAACATATCATTAAGCACCATCAAGCAGTTAAGAAATGGAACTGGAGAAGAAGTGGCAGGGATTTACTTTATTAAAAAAAAAAATAAATGGAACACAACAAAGCTACCATGGGTTAGTTCCCTTGTAACACTGAGTTTATAGTCCTCAGTTATACTTGAATCAGCTCATTCTTCCAACAGAGAAATGGCATCTAAGCCCTGTGGCTTCCCTTCAAAGAAGTGCTTTATTCTTTGACCATTGACTAAGAAAGGTCGATTCTCTTCTCTAACCAACTCAACAGCTCCATTAACCAGGACTCTAACAATGGTAAAGGGTCCTGACCACTTGGACTTCAACATTCCTGGAAACAACTTCAATCTAGAATTGAACAGCATGACCCTCTCACCAAACATGAAATTCCTATTTTGAATGATTGAGTCATGAAATACCTTTGTTATTTCTTTTTAAATTTCATCATTCTCATAATACTCTCTTCGGATCTCATCCAGCTCACTCAGCTCTAGCAGTCTCCTCTCTCCAGAAGATTTAAAATCAAAGTTATGTGCTTTCACTAGCCAATAAGATCTCTGTTGTAACTCAATAGGTAGATGGAATGCTTTCCCAAAGAGGATCCTATATGGTGAAATCCCTATATAAGTCTTATAAGCAGTTCTGTAGGCCCAAAGGGCTTCATCCAACTTCCTTGACTAGTCCTTCCTAGAGCTAGACACTATTTTCTCTAAAATATGTTTGAGCTCTCTATTTGAAACTTCTGCTTGCCCACTGGATTGTGGGTGGTAAGTAATGTATGTATTATGTGAGAACCCATACTTCTACATCAAACCTTTTAACTTATATTTCTTAAAGTGAGTCCCATTATCAGTGATAAATGCTCGAGGCACACTAAATCTGGAAAAGATGTTTTTCTTTATGAATTTCACAAAAGTAGAAGCTGAATTGTCGGAAAGAGATACTGCCTCAACCCACTTGGACACATAGTTCACAGCAACCAAAATGTACTCATTCCCATAAAAGTATGGTAATGGTCCCATGATGTATAAGCCCCACACATCAAATATTTCCAACTCCAGAATACCTTTTTGGGGTAATTCCTGTCTTTTTCCAACATTTCCCAACATTTGACATTTTACACAGCCAATAACTGGACTCCTAGAATCTTTAAACAGCGTTGGACAGTAGAAACCATCCTGGAGGACCTTTTGAGAAGTCATTTCTCTTCCATGGTGGCCACCCCAAGGTGATGAATGGAATCTCTCAAGTGTGGGTAAAATCTCATCCTCAACTACACATCTTTTTAGAATCCCATCAGCACACCTCCTAAAGAGAATAGGTTCATCCCAAAAATATTATTTCAGTTCAAATATAATCCTCTTCTTCTGGTTTTGTGAGAGATCCTTGGGCATGACTCCAGCCGCCAGAAAGTTGGCATAGTCTTCGAACCAAGCAGACTGCTGCACAGAAGCAGCAAACAATAGTTCATTAGGGAAAGAAGTGTTGATCTCTTTTGGTTCCTTACTTGGGGAATTGGGAAATCAGAGCATGTTATCTGCAACTACATTCTCATCCCCTTTATTATCCTTAATCACTAAATCAAGATCTCTTAACTGCAAGGTCCACCTCATGAGACTGGGATTTGAGTCCTTTTTAGCCAGAAAATACTTAAGGGCTGAATGATCTGTGAAAACTATGATCCTTGATCCTATCAAATACTGTCAGAACTTTTCCAAAGAAAACATCACAGCAGCCAACTCCTTTTCAGTGTTAGAATTATACTTCTGGTCATCATCTAGTAGCTTGATTGCATATTAAATAACATGTAATCTCATATCTTTCCTCTACCCTAACACAGATCCTTCTGCAAAGTCCCTAGCATCACACATAACCTCAAAGGGAAGATTCTAGTCAGGAGCAGTGATTACAAGTGAAGTAGTCAACTTCCCCTTGATCAGATTAAAGGCCTCTATACATGTATCATTGAAGACAAAGGGTGTGTCCTTAACCAGCAGGGAGCATAGGGGTCTAGTAATCTTAGAAAAGTCTTTAATGAACCTCCTGTAGAACCCAGCATGGCCCAAAAAATGTCTAATTCCTTTGACATTTTTAGGTCAGGGAATCTTTTGTATGACCTAAATTGTAGCATTATCGACCTCTATCCCCTTCTTAGAAACATTGTGTCCAAAAACTATGCCTTCAGTGTCCATGAGTTGGCACTTTTCCCAGTTTAAGACTAATTTTGTCTCTTAGAACCTTTCTAACACTAGTTCCAGATTTTTCAGACAGTTCTCAAAGGTATCTCCCACAACAGAAAAACCATCTGTGAACACTTCAATAATCCTCTCTATCATGTCTGAAAAAATTTTCATCATACACCTCTGAAAAGTGGCATGAGCACCACACAAGCCAAAGGGAATCCGCCGGTAGGCAAATGTCCCAAATATACAGGTGAAGGTAGTTTTATCTTGTTCCTCAGGTGCAATGGAAATCTGGTTTTAACTATAATAACCATCAAGAAAGAAGAGGAATTAATTACCTTCCAATCACTCTAACAGTTGATCAAAAAATGGCATGGGGAAGTGGTCTTTTCTTGTGGCAGCATTCAATTTTCTATAGTCTATACAGACTCTCCATTTATTCACTTCCCTTGTCTGGATTTTCTCATTCCTTTCATTAGTGACCACTGTCACTCCACTTTGTTTGGGTACCACCTAGACAGGACTGACCCAGGGGCTATCAGAAATCGGAAAAAATATTCTAGCATCAAGAAAACTAATCACTTATTCTCTCACAACTTCCTTCATGTTTGGGTTGAGTAATCTTTGATCTTCTACTCTGGGCTTACACTCAGGTTCCAAGGGAATTTTATGCATACAAAAAGATATACTTATCCCGTTGATATCAGCAATTGACCAACCTATGACAGACTTGTACTTCTTCAAAACAGTAAGCAAATTTTTCTCTTGAACCAGTTCCATATTGGATGAAATGATCACAGGAAGGGTGTAATTGCCTCCTAAAAATGAATATTTGAGATGGGAAGAGAGGATATTGAGTTCAAGGGTGAGTGGTGACTGGCTTGAGGGAAGACACTTGGGCCTAGGTGGCCCAAGGTCTTCATACTGCCTCTTGAAGAAGGAAGTAGACAAGGTTTTTTTCTCAGTGCAAGAGCTTCAAAAATATATCTCCTCAAACTCAAACTCCTCTCTTGGGGTAAGAATGTGCTCCAAAAAAACTCATCTATGTTCTCAAATAATTCTCCCTCATACTCATCAACAAGTTCTCTTTCCTTACTTGAGCTAATCCCTATGCAAGAGGCAGCAGGGATTTCAGGTTCACTGTTAATTTCAGTTATCATTCTCGGAAACTCTTCTTCCTCCTTATCAACACTACTCTTAAAAACTAACATCTCTTCTTTGGGGAATAATGGTTGGGTGGTTTCTTGGATTTTCTTAAACACATTGAATTATTATTTCTATTCACCCAAATTGAAAATCAGTTTCCCCTTAGACACATCTATCACAGCTCATCGTGTGGCCAATAAGGGCCTACCAAGAATGATAGGAACCTCCTAGTCACACTACATTTCAATGTTAAGAAAGTAAGTAGGAAATAAGAGTTTTCCTAATCCCACTAACAGATCATTGACCCTACCCACTGGATAAGTAATTGACCTATCAGCAAGTTGTAACAAAACAGTGGTGGGTTGGGGATCTCCTAATCTCAGGTGCTGAAAAAGTGACAGTAGAATCAGATTAATACTAGCACTGAGATCACACAAATAGTTGAACTTAACACCTCTATCCCCAAATGTGCAAGGGGTGACAAATCTTAGAGGGTCCTGAAGCTTATGAGGTATCCTATTTTTCAATACTGCACTACACTCCTTCGTTAAGCTATAGGTGGCAATTTATTCCAATGTTTTTTTGTTTGAATAGATTTTCTTGAGTGATTTTAGATATGATGGGCTTTGAATAAATGCTTCCAAGAATGGTATATCAATGTTCAACTTTTTAACTGCTCACAAAAATTTCAACAGTTCAGAATCATGAATTGGTTTCTTAATTCTTTGAGGGTAGGTGATTTTAGGGGCAAAATTACTTGCAATTGTGGGAATATCTACATCTTATTCTTCAACAATTTTCTTCCCTTTATTGTCTTTGTTTTTCAAGACATTTTCTTTGGGTTTTTGAGTTGGAACAGTAGGGACTAGAGGGATTCAAGTAGTGTTGTCCAATTTTCCAGATTCAAGTTCTTTCAGATTTGAGTTTACAGCTTCATCCAGTTTCTCATTTTCAGAATTTTGGGGTTCTTTCCTAGGCTCTTGGTGAGTTTGGAGACCACTTCTGGTGGTCACAGCCATGGAATTCTCCTTAGGATTGGCTTCAGTGGTGTTGGGCAGCCTACCATTTTATTTATTACTATCATCCCTATCCAACTGCCTCACTTGGATTTCCAACTTCTTCATTATAGAATCCATTTAGAACTTTATAAAAATCATTTTTGGTCTTTTGTTCATCAAACCTCCCTATCAACTGCTGGGATAGGTCTCTCACCTCACTATTTGAGTTGGATGACTCCGCCTTAGGTTGGGATTGGGGTTGGAATTTCTTTCTAGGAGGCTGTTGGAATCTAGGAGGAGCAGTGGGTTGGAGGACTCCCTGCTCCTTCCATGCCAGGTTTGGATGGTTCCTATACCTCTTATTGTAGGTGTTGGAAAAGGGATCGTCCCTAGGCTGCATCTGAGGTCCATATCTAGCAAAGCTGACACTCTCATGAGGCTGGACAGGTTTTTCAATGTTTGGTCAATATGTTTGAGAATGGCCAAACATGCCACTGCGGTGACACTACAACTTAAAGATTTGATGTGGGTTCTCGTTAAAGAACCCAACATCTTGGGCTTCAACTTGAGGAGCATGGGCAGTTTCCTTTCTCACAATGGTTCTCCTCCTAGATCATTTGTGCTAGGAATTTTGAGCTAAGGTGTTAAAGATCTGTTTGATCTCCTTAGAAGTCATATCACTAAAGTCTCCTCTAGAAGACTGATCCACAATGGTTTGGTGATAAGGGGTGAGACTATTGTAGAAGGTTTCCATGAGGAATTGAGGTTTACGTTGATGGTTTGGACACTGCCTAAGTAACCCTCTAAACCTATCCCAGGCTTCATGAAATAGTTATCCTTCATCCTGAAGGAATCCAGTGATTTTGTGCCGAATCTCAGATGTCAACCTCCTAGGATAGAATTTCATTGTAAAGGCATTGTAAACTTGATCCAAGGTGACAGTGATATCTTCTTCTAACTGTTGGAACCAATACCTTGCATTTCCCTTGAGGCAGAAGGGGAACACTCTCAGTTTAATATCTTCCTCATTGAGACCCCTAAGTGGAAGTTGTTGGACACTACAATAGAAAGCTCTAATGAAGTCAAGAGAGTCTTCACTAGGCATTCCATTGAAGGTAGGCAGCTGACTAAGCATGGATTGCTTGATCTCATAATTCCTGGACCTAGGAGAGATTCTAATGCATGATGGGTTGCTAGACACTGAAGGTAACAAGAACTCTCTCAAAATGTGCCTCTCAGCTATCTAATTCACAGCTAGGTTCATCATTCCAGGTTGGTTCAAGTTCTCCGAAAGTGGGTTGTTCATGTTTTTATTTCTATTATCTTCCATTTTGACTTTGTCTTTGTTATTTTTCAATTCCTAAAGGTTCTTATCAATTTCAGGGTTACCAGGTATTAAGTGTTCATACTTAGACCTAGTTTCCATGTAGCAGGTTCACAGTTTTTTTTTTTGAATTTCAAATTTTTTCTTCTTTTTGCAGATTTTTTTTAGTGAATTTTTTCTGTGATTTTTTTATAGGAATTTTTGTTTGGTTTTTTTTTAAATTCACCAAGCCTCCCCAGCAATAGCGCCAAATTTTTTATGCTTACGCATCGTTGGGCATGGGAGATAAACTAAAATTTATATCCTACTTACCACTTAGGACAGTGGCAAGACAGGGTCGAACCACAGGGAGGCCTTGTGTTGTGTTTGGCATTCTAAAAAAATAAAATAAACAAAAACACCCAAGAAAAAACCAAAAAAAACACTTGATGATGGTGAAGTGGAGTGAATGAATGTTGGTGAGCAAAGAAATGAGGGTGAACTGGTCGGTGCAAAGGGAGTAGAAAGAGCAGCCAGGGAATTTGGTGTCTAAACAACCAATAGATGAATAGGAGGAAAGTCCACTGGCCGATTTGATGTTCATTATCCTTGTTCATGCACTGAGATTTAGAAAAATATGGATCTATCTAAAAGTATCTATCCATATTTGTCGTCTGGTCAGTTTGTGATGAAATAGCTCTTACATTCCTTCGACTATAAGAGTCATTCCATCCAATGGTGAAAATACGTCAGAAGTCACCGAGCTCAACTTGTCAGTTTAGTTCGGTGTGTCCCTCTCATTCGAGCATAATTCACTTGTTTTTGAATTACTCAATTTGAAACAGTTTTAATTATGGCACAAACAAGATTAGTTTTCACACAATCTTGTTTTTTTTAAAATAAACTTGTTTGTAAACAATGAGAGAGACGGTCCAAAGTAAAAGGATGCAGTGCATGAATAAGACTAACAACTCAAATAAACCATCTTATTCTCCCCCAAGGAAATTTTCCAGACATATTGGTTGGTTTTATGCAACAATAGGGTAAGAAATAATGAAGTTCATGTTAAATTAAGTGGCATAAAAATAGAGCACAAGACAAATAAGGATGTTTGTCTCCCTGCTCGAGCTCTCGCAAAACTCTAACTCCTGATTCTTGATGGTGGATGCAATGTTGGAACTCACTCGATGTCCCGCCCTGGGAATTGAGGTCTAAAACAGCACTGGTCTGTTGCTCTTGGTACTCCAATCGCTCTAAAGGGGATGGTGTAAGTTACTTCTGCTATTCTCCCCTGGTCTAGATCAAAAGTCTTTCTGCTTGTCTCTGTGGATCATGTTCCCTCTGTCCCCAATGATCCTTCTTAGCTCGATTGTTTATGGATCTCACAACTCTCGTGCATTCATCACCCAACCAAAGTCTCTGGAATCTCCCCTGAGGAGTTATCAGGCCTCCACTTGGAGCTTTCACTACATTTCTCCCTCCCACGCTGGTCACCAGAGCAATTACTCTTAACCGAAAGAAAATGATTTTCACACGGTGAGCTAATTTCTTCCCTCTACAAATCAGGAAATCCATGTGGTGTGTTTTTATGTGCACATCACCCTATTTTAATTTAACTCCAAGTGAGGGCATCTTTCCCCTGCAACGAAACATCAACAAACGCATGTGAGTTAACTAAAATAAAATGAAACTATTATGTACCATGTATTATATCACTACTTAAAAATACTTATTAATATACATGTATTTTTTTATATAATACCTAATATTATTATTAATATATATGCTTTAATATCTATTATATTCATTTATTAATATCTACTTATTATAAAAAAAAGTAATTAATAACATATATATAAGTATGTTTATTATATGTTATGTATATAGTGTATTATATATATTAAAATTATTATGTAAAACAAAATAAAAGAAACAAAGAAAAGTGAAAGAAAAAAAGGGGGAAGGGTTCCGTGCAAACAGAGAGGAGGCAGGGGCAACGGGCGGAGTGAAAAGGGAAGGGAAGCTTTGTAGGGGTTTAGGGGGGAAGGAGTTGCGCGACGGCTTCGTGCAAGAGGGGAGAGTAGCGGGATGAGATGTCGCAAGGAGAGCCGAGGTGAGGCTGGTCTGGTTCGGGCGATGTGAACAGAGGTGAAATAGGGTTTGTGGTGAGCAAGGAGGGTTCGAAGAGAGGCCAGAGATGTGGGTCGGATGGTGGAATCTGAAGGGCGGTGTGCGATGATGTGGGTGGCGGCTGTGCTTGAATTAGATGACTCGGGTGCGTGGGTGATTCCGTAGAGATGAGGAAGCGGTGAGGCAGATCATTGGACATGGGAGAAGAGGGTTCGTGCGGCGGCGCACAGCGGTGGTAATCCGACGATCTCATGGTTCATTACTATTTGAGTGGGAAAAGGTTTGATGGAATCTAGAATTAATTTGTTTAAATTTATGGTTCGAGGGGTTTTTTTATATATTGATTTCTGGTTTGGTCTTGCTTCGAGTGGCATGCATCTCAGATCTAGGTTGAAGAGGGGTATTTTGAATTTTCCAATTATGTTGTGAATATGTTGCTCCGGTTTGCTACTTGTGTTAGTTTTTACACTTCTAGTTGGTGTTCTTGCTACGCTATGGTGTTGATGCAGTGGGAAGAGGAAGGACCAGCATGTGATTCACAGTGAGGGTGCTCACAGTGAGATAGGGAATGGAGGCACAGTGAGAGTGCTCACTGTGAGACAATCAAGAGGAACGGTTCCATCGTGAGGAGATGAAATGGTGGCACAGTTTGGTGGTGGACACAGTGAGACAGTCATGTGGGGGAACCGGTGAGACAGTGAGGTAGTGAAGTGGTGATACAGTGCAGGAGGCAGAGGCACTGTGAAGCTATTGTGGGTGAGGAACCGTGAGTGCGGGATAGTAAGGAAAGTGGTGGCACCGTGATGAAACGGTGCGATGTGCCACTGTGAGTTCCTATAAATTAAAAAGAACATATTAAATAAATTAATAATTCAAATAAACCTAAAATTAGATTAATCAATTAATAAATTAAATTAAATAGAATGAAATTGAAAAATAAATAAATAAAACAATGTTAAATAATAAAATTAATAATACTTTATTTAAAATAATGAATTTATTTGAGTTAAAAATTATAAACAAATTAATTGAAGTACCACTTAAAATATTTACATTAACTTGCTTAAATTATTTAACCAACAAATTAACAAAATAATTAAGTAAATAATTAATTAAAGAATAAATATGTTAACTGAATAAAATTGTTAAGTTACAATTAGATAAGTTATTACAAGAATTAAAAACTGTCTTGTGTTATTTATTTAAAATTTAAATAATAATTAATTAATTAAATTAATTAATTAATAATCTAACTAGAATAAAAATAAAGAAATAAAAGTCTAATTTGCAAGACTAAATTAATTTAAGAATTATTTAAAATGACACTAATGCACATTAAAACACATTTTTTAAACTAAGAACTAATTATTTTACACAGCAGGTTCAAAAACACAACACTTTTCAAATATTTACTGAAAACAATCATTTTGGTATAAATAAGTCAATAAAAATACAAAAAGGATGTGGAAAAGAGTGTGAAAACACTTCCACATCAATGACAAAGTGAATGAGGCCAAAGTCTTTGTTTTTTAAAATAGGTTCGATTATCTGAAAATTAATCTTGGTGAAAATAATGATATCTTTTTAAAATAAATTATTGAATTTTTTGGATCAACTTTGTGGAATTAGTGAATAAATTAAAGATATTAAAATTATAAAGAGAATATTGATAATTATTTCACCTTTAAACAATCCATAAGTGTCAGCCCTGATGAAATATATTTATCTAAACATTCTCTTAATAATATGCTAAGTCTTATTGTAGCTTTTGAAATGAGAGTCAAACCAAAAGATATAAAAAATTGAGTAAAGAAATAACATTAAAAACCATGGAAAACCAGAGGTTTATAGATATATTATTGATAAATACAATGACTAAGATGAACTTATTTATCATTTTTCAAAGAAATTCAAAATAATAAATGGTATATTAGAAGGAAATATTTCGCTGGCTTATTTTCAATGTGGTAGAATTTGGCACATTGCCTCTCGGTATGCAAGGAAGACCGATGGTGAGGAAA
Source organism: Viscum album (assembly GCA_963277665.1). Classification (NCBI taxonomy): domain Eukaryota; kingdom Viridiplantae; phylum Streptophyta; class Magnoliopsida; order Santalales; family Viscaceae; genus Viscum; species Viscum album. Next base: position 1,004,472,286 of record OY728135.1, read on the forward strand.
GTGAAGAAGGAATCAAGAAGAAGCTTCAGAAAAGGTTTCCCCAAAAGGGAGAATTCAAATCGGAGAAGAAATTATAGGGAAGTATTTTTTTTATAACGAAGAAAAAATGACAATGAATTTTTTGATGATGTAAAACTAAAGTTTAAATCTGAACCCCAGAATCTAGGATGGATACTATTGAAAAGGTAGAACCTTCAAAAGATAAAGGTAATCAGTTGATTGGTGTTACTAATCTTGAGGTGTAACATGAGGATTCTCTTTATAATCTTGAAATTTAAATGGAACGTAAATAAGAAGATGAAATCCACTGTGGAAGTGTTATCATAGTATGTTGATCGGCTTGAAGCGAGAATTGATCGATACAAAGATAGAGTAGAAGAAAATAAAACAACTATTGAAAGATCAGAATAATTTTTGGAATTTGAGGTTAGGATTTAAGAGCACAAAAAATTCAACAATGACCTTACATCCATACTAGAGGAGAAGGTTAAGACAGTTTTGGAACTTGAAGAATAATTTCTAGCTCTAAGGATTAAAATGGAAACTGAATCAAAATCAAGGGAAATAATAAAGAAATTACAGTTTGGAAGATTCTTAAATATAGTGCTATTAGAAAGAGATAAATGTGGTTTTGAAGGAGTAGATAATTCCATGATTGTTCAAAGATCCACAAGTATGGGAAAAGAGGAATGTGTTATGATATAGAAACGTCAAAGTCTAGAATCGGTATGAACCAAAATAAAGCTTCAAACAAAACTTAAAATAAAGGTAAAAATAATCCTCAAGTTATCAGAAAGGATCTACAGTAAATAATAATTATAAGATAAGGGTACATGAGGATGGATGTAAGTGATAATACATTTCCTCTTATGAAATTTAAATTCTGAGGCTTCCTAGGCCATATCATGTCATACTGTAAAGATCCATGGTGGAATCTTACAAGGGAAGAGACTGAAATTCAACAAATGATAATGAAACCATATCCTTCATCATATAGAATAAATAGTTTATATGGATATTGTTTTTCACTATTATAACTATGTTCATAAATATATTCATTATAGGATGAGTAATGGTGGTAACATTACATACAAAACATTGAGAAAATTCAATACACACCAACTAGGAAGAGATTCTCTTACGAATAGGTTTTCACCTCTAGGATAAAAATATGAGTTTGAAGAACCCATGCATATAGAATTTTTTTGGAAATTTCATCTTTATCCTACAAACATTCATGTATCTCATGAAATGAAAAGATGAAAATTGAGAAATCCAACATTGAAGAAATTTCTCTCAAAGCTATAAAGAATAGTAGAACCAAGATTCTCTTAAATGGATGTTCATCCCATATAAAGGGAAATTAATATTTTGGGAATAATGTTAAGAAAAGTTTCTACAGAATAGTGAGGTTGAACAATGATGGTTCATTGAATATAAAGGCATTGGAAGTACAAAATTGGAAAAAATCGTGCTTATTAAAATTAAAGTGCTCTATGTGGATAGTTTGCGTCACAATATCCTAATTTGGACTATGTTAATTGAGATTGATAGTGATATTTAATAAAAAAGGGTTCACAATCAATTGAAATACATGTAATTCACTCATTAAAGGTTGTAAAACATATGGAAATTTATAAAAATTTGACATTAAAGAGAACATTTTCTATTTAACAGTTGAAAAAGAAAACACCTTTTGAAACTAGAGTTCGGGTCACATTAATCAAAAGAGCATGGAAAATATATATAAGATGAATATAGTCATATATATTTCAAATATGATTCATGAATGAGAAAACACAAGTGATGCTTTCATGCGAGGAATGATAGTCATGAGTTTATATCAGCCAAAGAAGAAAAGGAAATCAAATATGCTTGATCTCATCCACACAAATGTATGTGGTCCAATAAATGTGGTCGGCACATATGAGATAGGTACTTCATTATTTTTATTAATTATTATAGTATAATGGAATATGTAATGAGTATGTAAATAAAACAAATAGTTATTGATTACATGAAGAGTTATCATCGAATTGATGAGAACGAAATTGGCCACATTATCACGATTCTATGATTTTAAAATTGAGGGGTACACCCATCCCTTGAATTTAAAAATTTCTTGAAAACCCTTGGAATAAATCATGAAGTGTCAGTTGTTTGAGACCAATAAAAAAGTGGAGTTGTTTAACAGAGAAACCAACAAGTGAAAAATATGGGTAGAATTATGCTGATTGAGATTGATATTTCTCATCATTACTAGAAAGTGGTTGTTCAAGTAGTATTGTAAACTCAAAAATCGTACAGGGTTTTTGATGGGGGAAACCAAGAAAAGTTATGCGTTATGGTATGGATGAATCCCTCTATGAAGTATTTTCATGTTTTTAAAAGAAAATGTTTCATCTAAAAAAAGGAATTCAAGTAAAGTATGGTGATGTTGTAGGCGAGGGAATATTCCTTGGATATTCAATGAAGAGTAAAGCCTCAAAATGTTATAATAAGCATATTGTAATAATTTTGAAAATAATTGATGTTAATATCATTGAATATAAAACCATAAATAACTCGAGGATCTCATATACTAATATGATAGATATCAAGAAGAGAGTGGAAAATGGATAGATCCAAATGTAGAATAGTGGAAGGCTTGAAAAACATTTATGGATCACAAAACAATGATGATTTAGAAGAAGAATTAGAAGAGGAAACATTGGATGAAGAAACATCATCAGAACCTTATATGAGAAATAGAAGAACAAAAATTGATCAATCCAACATCATTATGGATTCATCCTCACCTATACAAATAAGGAGAATGAGGAATGAAACACATTCTTCCTTCTTATCAATTTTGAAACAAATCTTTTTTAATGAACTATCATAGGATGAATCATGGGTTGAGACAATGAATGAATAATTGGATCGCATTTATCATAACTAGACATGGGATCTTATTAAGAGACCAAAAAATTACAATTTTATTTGAAAAAAAGTGGGTATTTAAAAAAAATTGATGATCATGGAATTGTGATCACACTACAACAAGACAAGCCTTAAACAGTGATGGTATTTATCAAAGCTAGAAAAAAAATGCTTATAAATGGCATATTTATCAGTGCTAAAGAAAGCACAAATAAATTTAACCTTTTATCAGTGCTTTTTTAGCACTAACAAAGGGAACCTTTATCAGAACATTATTTTTAGTGTTGGTAAATGGTATCCTTTATCTGCAATTAATTTTTTTCACTGATAAGGGGTATCCATTATTAGCACTTTATTTTTAGAACTTCTAAATGGTACCCTTTATCAATGATTTTGTTCTATCACTAATAAATATTTATTTCATCAGCGCATTATTAGCATAGATATTGGTCCAAATGAAGAAAATGATATAATTATATAAATAAAAAATAAAAAATTTGTTTATTATAAAATATTAAAAAATTTATTATTAAAATATTTATTGATAAAAATGAATAGTTTAATTGTAAATTATTAAATATTAAACATTTTATTAATTCCATAATTATAATAATTCATTTTATTAAATTGTATATATTAAATATATAGATATATATTAATGTATATAAATATGATTTCTATTTTTCAAAATAATTATGCAATTTACAATAAATAGTCATATATTTATTGATTAATGTTTTATAATTAAAAATTAATATGAATTAAGGATATTAAATAATTTCATTCTACTCAACATATATTTAATATCATTTAATTTTTCAATTTAATATAGATCAAATTAGTGTTATATTGATTTCACATATACGTAATTAATTCATTTTTATATACAATTCACACACACAAAAGTTATCCATTTTTTCAATATTGTTAAAGTGTACCTATTCTTAATTTCTTCAATTTCAAATATTTTTAACATATATGCATGAACATAAAATTAGATATTCATTAATAATAATAAAAAATTATTTGTAAAAATTATTTATAAATAAATTTATTTATAAACGTATATTCACTCTATTTATATATTAATAATTATAAATAAATAAATATTTTTTAAATTATTTATATAATTATAAATAAATAATTATATATATTTCAATAATTAATAAACTTATAATAAATTTACTTAAATAATGAATATATTTGCTATATTTATATTTATATATATTTATGAAATATATATATGTATAATTATATAAATATATATAATGATATAAACATAATTTTTATAAATATTTCAATAATTATAAATAAATAATTATAAAATTATAAAAAATATATTTAAAAATGAATATATGTACTATATCTATATATATATATATTAGGTATATATAAATAATTATAATTTTTTATTTATAATTATAATTACAAATCCTTTATCAGTGCTTCAATAAGAAGCACTGATAAAATCATAATTATCAACAATAAAGAAAGTGATGATAAAATTAATATTTATCGGCATTATAAATTTAGTACTGATAAAGATTTATTTTGATAGTGTATTTTTAGCACTGATAAAATTGTCCCATTCAATTTTACAAACATTAACCATTTGTGATCCAGCCATGATATAGAAGCCTTCTGTGGAAGCCAACCACTATTAGCACTCCTCCTTGGTGAATTGAAGGTTTAATCATACCACTTGACTACCTATAGTTGCTCCAACATCTCGTCGGACATCAACTGTTCGATTGCGGATAGGGTTTTTGAAGAGGGTTTCAAATTTTATTCAACCTAGTGAGGTAGGCCTTCTTATTATCATTGTGTGTTTTCAGTTTTTTTTTATATAATCTTCTATGATATGTTTATGATCCATTGTTTATAATTTTCTGTGATCCATTGTTTTTTATCTGTTGTTTAGGGAACAATTTGTTCTTTGTTGTTTGTATTGACTACCGATGTATGATCTGTTTTTTATTTCTGACACTAAACCTTGGATTTATTCATTGTTGTTTTACTTATATGTTTTATATCTTCTCACTAACTAATTTTTTCATATATTTATATAAATTTGTAGGAATTTTCATTTATATTCTTTTTAAAAAATTGGGTACAACCGTGAAAGCGGAACATAACGCAAAAAAGTTAATAAAGGTAAATCACTGGCCTGGGGACTTGACCCAACGACCACACCCCAAACCCCTCCCCACCCTTACCACCCCATCCGAGCAAGGGGAAAAATTTTCATGTATATTATTTTTTATTAACTTCTAATTTGAGACACATTGGTGGTTCCCTAGTGATTGTATATATGTTGACACCTTTCATGGACCCCTCAGTGAACATGTTGCTTCAGATGCAATTTTTCAGGAACCAAGTTAGTGGAGTGATGTATGTTCCTCTATTTTTTATATGAATCATAGGATCTAATTCCTCTTAGAATTCACAATGGTCCTTAGATTTGTTATGTAGAAGATTCAATGGGGCCATCTCTAGTTAAGCACAAGAATTTTTATCACACAAGCCTTTACATTTTTAATCATTATGGTGCCTTTATAGTTCATGTTTTTTTGAATATCAGGTTTTTATCTATTTTATATTTATTATAGACTGTACATTATTTTATGTACAGATGTGACTTTTATGTGCCTCTAAAAAGATATTCCATCATTTAGTTCCATATTTGTTTGTCTAACATGTATTCCTATATCGGTTAATGATGATTTTGGGTATGCATGTTCATTGACCCCAAGGGTCAAGCTTTAATTTTTTTCAACATTTAGTACTAATTGTTTCAATTTTTAGGGGGTAACATCTCCCATTTATGGTTTTTTGTAACAAAAGTTTAAAATATCTTTTAGTGACTTTGTGTTGTGTTAGAGGTCATAAGATGATTTGACCTGGTGTTGTTTGGTTATTTTTGTCTAGGGGCATTACACTATCCAACTTCATGTTTACACCTATAAATTTTAGTGATAATGTCTTTTATTATCTGCCAATATCTCCCTATATTTTTTCAAATTCCAAAAACCCTTATTATTTGATTTGGAATATTTAGGCACTCATATATTCTAGTAGAAATGATCCATATTTTCCTTATTTGAATTTTATATAACATTCACTTTTGGTAATGAATATCTTCAATGTATTTATTCATATATTGTATAAAATTAATCTATTATGAAACCAATTGGATGGATATGAACTGAAAATGGATGCACGCTAATCATTTAACAAACAAATACGAAGATGGAGTTGAAGAGTTCACCAAGTTTGTGGGAGAGTATGAAGATGACCCTTTTAAATTCCACTATCTGTGTTTACGTTGTTATTATTCAAGAAAAATTATTCTAGAAGAGTTGGAAGAACATTTGATTATTCACGGAAAATATCAAAGCTATAAATTTTGGACTAAACACATAGAAAAACTAAATTTCTACATCGATTGAGATGATACTATGGTTTATGAATCATTTATTATGAATATCTTGGTAAAATATAATGGAGATCGCATGGAATAAATGAACTTGGAAATTCAAGATGACCTTCGTGATTGTCCAATGTTGTTTGAGGAGTTAAATAGTTCTTCCAAGAAACAATTGTATATCAGCTGTACTATATACACAAAATTGTCATCTGTATTGAAGTTATATAATTTGAAAGCTGGTAGTGGATATAGTGACCCTAGATTTACAGAACTACCTGGTATTTTGAAAGATATTCTACTAGAAGAAAATGAATGTCCATGCCGAACATGTGACACTAAATGAATTTTACGTTCAATGGTCATGATCTCTAAAAAATACATTCTTGTCTATATGATTTCATATTGTTTGAAAAATACTATGAATCAATTATAAAATTCCCTAAGTGTGGTACAGATTGATATAATAAAAATGAATCAAACCCTTTGAAATATATGTGGTAATTTCTAATAATTCCATGATTTAAAAGACTTTATGGATGTCAGGAAACCTCAATAAAATTAACATGGTATCTAGATACAATAATTAAATATGGGAAACTACATTATCTAGAAGATTCTCCTCAGTGAAATAAAATTGATTATGAGTTTTCTGAATTTGGAGATGATCTGATAAACATTCGTCTTGTGTTATCTATAGATGGAGTAAATCTGTTTTGTGTATTGAGTAGAACTCACAATAAATGATCCTTCATGTTGGTAAATTATAACTTTCCACCATGGTTATTCATGAATCACAAATACATTATGTTGTCTCTACTTATATATACACCAAATTTACCCGATAATTATATCGATATCTAATTGTATCCATTGATCAAAGATCTGAAATTGATGTGGGATGCAGGTGTTAAAATGTATGATGCTCATATAACTGAAGAATTAACAATTGAGGTCCATGTTATATAGAATGATAAATGACTTCTCCTCAAATGGAAAATTTTCAGGCTACAGCATTAAAGGAAGGTTGGGGTGTCCAATTTGTGAAAAAACACACACACTCAGTTTGGTTGAAACATTCATCAAATATTATGTTTTTAGAAAATCATAAATTTTTACCTCAAAAACATAAATACAGATTATGGACGACATCATTCAATGGGATGATCGAACAAGGTACAACACCACCTCCAGCAATGGGCGATCAACTGTAGAAAAAGGTAAAAAATATTAGCACTATTTTTGGTAAACCATTTTAGAAAAACCTTACAAAATCCTGTTGGAAGAAAAGATCAAGTTTCTATGAACTACCATATTGGAATTGTTTGTATTTCAGAAATTTTCTTCATGCCATGCATGTAGAAAAAACTATATTTCATAGTTTTATTATCACATTAATAAATATTTCTGGAAAAATAAAAAATGGAGTGAAGGCTAGTTTGGACATGATTGAAATGGGGATAAGGGAATAGTTGGCACCGGTGAATGGTAAAGGGAAGTCTTTTCTTCCTCCAGTATCTTACACTCTAGCCAGATTGAAAACTTTATAATTTTTTCTTTTCTTTATTAGTGTAAAATTTCTATAGGGGTATTCATTAAATATCATGAATGTTGTTTCAGTGAGTAATTTGATGTTACAAGGACTAAAATCACACGAATTTCATGTTTTGATGCAAGATTTAATGATTGTTGATTTTCATTACATTCTACCTCTTAATGTATGATATACATTAACCAGACTCTGCTTCTTTTTCAAAGCCTTATGTAGTATAGTTGTTAAACCAATGAATTTTCCCATCGTGAGTAAGGATATTTCATTCATATTATGTAAATTATAGATATTCTTTCCACCATCATTATTTGATATAATGGTCCACCTGATGGTTCACCTGGTCAGAGAGGTTAAGATATGCGGTCATGTCTATCACAGATGGATGTAACCCATTGAACGATATAGGAATATTTGGAAAGGGTATGCCAAAAATAGAATTTATCCAGAAGGTTTTATTGCAAAATAATATATTATTGAAGAATCTATTGAATTTTGTACTGATTGCATATCAAATGTTGAAAGAATCTGTCTTCTAAAGTCTCATTACAGTGAATGCCTTATAGGACATGGGATTTCCAGAAGAGATGTTGTTAAAATTACCTTAACAGAGTGGGAGAAAGCATATCTGTACATATTACATAATAGTGAAGATTTTGATCCATACATTGAATCCCATAAAGAAAATCTTGGTGATTTTAATCCATAGAGGGATAAAAGATGGATATAAAATACTCATATTCAATAGTTTATAAGATATTCTATAGATAAAATTTATAAGGAATTATCTCAAAAACAAATTCAGTAGTTGAAGGACTTCAATGGATATACAAAGGACCGAATGAAAATGGTTTATCTTACACTAGTTTTGTAATAAATGGTTATACATTCTATACAAAAGAACAATATTACTTCAATGTGATCCAAAAAGTAGTGTTACACTTATGGATGAAGAAATACACATATATGGTTCCAAGGATTGAAATCCAATTAATTCAAATATGTCACATTTTGGAATTATCAAAAAGATATATAAGTTGGATTATACAACATTTCAAGTGTCACTTTTTAATTAAAAATGGGTTGACAATATAAATGGAGTGAAATTTGATGAAATGGTCTTTGTGAAGGTGAATTTCTATGTAGAAGGGGAAAATATGAGTTGTTTATAGTGGAATCACAAGGAGGGAATGTATTTTATGTCTCTGATTCAACAAATATGAATTGGTCGATTATCCTATTAGTGACTAAAACAAATGTTGAGTCATATGAAAATTGAATCGAGGATGAAACTTTCATTGGGACATCACAATAAGTTCATTCCAGTCCCAATGTAGATTATATCATTTATGTTAGAGGAGACAAAAAAGAGGGGATTTGGATTATTGAAAGAGGAACCAAATCCTTGAAACAATTAAAAAATAAATAGAGTTTAATGAGATGGTAAATTTCTTTTAAATATATTATTTTTCCCCTCATAATATTGCATGTTCTCTACTATATTAACATAATCTAAATTAAATGTTTGAATACTCATGCAAAGAAATTCTTTTTCACGTGATGATGTTACCAATACCTTAAAAGAACAAAATATAACGAAAAAAATCCTTTTGATAGATGTAAAGGTAATGTTATTATATACTTTCTCTATTTTGCTAAAAAATTATATAATGGAATGTTGATTTAATTTTAATTATTCCTTATATAGTTTATTTATTTTAGAATATTTCTATCTATGTTTCATGATTTTGTAATTAGATCAATAATGTTGTCTCCAATCAATCACCGAGGTAATCTTGATGTTTGTATAGTAATATAATTGTCCATGGAATTAATATATTGTTTCATATTTGTTATTAATTTATCTATTATCATTATTACTCCTATAATAATTTTTTTTTATGCAAGTGGATTCTTTTGTTCATGATGGGGTTCTCTACCCATCTTTCATCCCATTCTACCCCAAAACTTCTACATAATTATCCCTAAAAATCTTCTCACCCCTGTAGTGTTTCATTTATCATTTTCCATCGAATTATTTCCACTACCATTGTAGGAAGAGAAAGGATGCTTCCTCTACTCAATGACAATGCAATTTTGATATTTTCAAAGTAAAATCATTGTCCATAGAATTAATATATTGTTTCATATGTATTTTTTACTTTATTTCCTTTTAGTATTACTCTCATAATAATTATTTTCTAATATCGGTGGAATATTATGTTTGATTTGGGGTTCTCTATCCATATTTCATCCCTTTATACACCAAAAATTGCACAGATATCTTCTCCCTCAACACCTTTTCACCCTCAAAGTGTTTTATTTATAAATTTCCTTAAAGTTCTTTCCATTTTCTTTATAGGAATATAAACAAATCTGCATATACTGAATTATAGAGGTAATTTTTATGGTTTCATAGTGAAATCATTGTCTATAGAATTAATGTATTATTTCATATTTATTTTTAATTTATTTATTTTTAATATTACTCACATAATAATTGTTTTCTAATACAGTTGGATTATTTTGTTAGAGTTTGGGTGTTATTCACATCTTTCAACCCTTTCTTCACCAAAAAGTCCACAGATGTCTTCTCCCAAAAAACCTTTCACTCATGTAGTATTGAAATTTATCGATTTCCTTCAAGTTCCCTCCACTGCTCAATCATATAGGTAATATTGATATTTTCAAAGTAAAATCATTTCCCATATAATTAATGTATTATTTCATATTTATGTTTATTATAATTATTTTTTGTATGACTCATAATAATTGTTTTCTTATATAGGCATATACTATTTTAGAGTAGAGGTTGTTTATTCAAAACTACTCAAAAAGTGTTTGATGTTTGAAAAAGACATTCTATAGAAATCATAGTAACATTCATAGTTAGGATTTTTTTTGAGTGTATGTAATAATTTTTATTTAGGTGATTGAATAATCCAATGTTTGAAATGTCTATAATATAAATTTATTTTATTTTTTGTAACTTTTATTTCATTTAAATTTTGTATTGGAACATTTTTTGTTGATATTTGGTGTGTTTCTGGTGCTGTAGTGTGATGTTACAGCATACTGTAGTGGTACTACAGTGTATTGTAATAGTATATTGTAGTATATGCCTTTATCAGTGCTTTTAAAAGAACTTATATAAATGACCCTTATCAGAACTTTTGATAGCTCTGAAAAAATTCATGGGCTTTTAACATCTCTCATGTAGTTAGCACTTTTCTAACACTGATAAAGTCCATTTATTGCAATGTTAAAGGCCTATTTTGTAGTATTGTAACAAATAATCAACTCTTAATATGTAAAGGGTATGAAAATATTGAAGGAATTGATTTTCAAGGAATTTTTTCTCCAGTAGCTAGAATGTAGTGGATAGTTCATTTCATTGCCCTGTAAATTCAAATATAGTACAAAGTTTTTCATATGGATGTCAAAACTACATTTTTAAATTCAGTTCTTGAAGAAGAAGTCTACATTAAACAACTAGTGTGATTTATGATTGGAGATGATGAGACTAAGGTTTGTATATTAATGAATTCTCTCTATGGTATGAAGTAGGAACCATGAGCTTAGTATTCCTGACTCAATTCTTATATTAAGAATCATGAGTTTAAAATATGAGGTTTCAACCCTAATATCTATGTGATGAATTCTAAAAATTGTAAATTTATGGTGCTTGTATATGTGGATGATATTTTTTTGGTGGAAGTGGGCAAGGATCGGTGGGTGAATTATCTAATCACCTAAAATAAGAATTTAAAATCTCAATGATTGGTGAACTCAAAAACTTTTTTAGGACAGGTGATTCAAAATAATGGTTACACCTTTATTTCTCATAAAAACAAGCAAGAGAAATTTTCAATAAATTCAACATGTATGACTTCAAACTAATGTAGAATATGATTTTAGTTTAGAAAAAACTCAAAAGCATGAGGATGGGACATCTGTGAATACCACACTGTATAGAAGAATCATTGGAATATTTTTATAATAAACAACAACACATCCAGATATCATCTTTGTAACATTTTAAATGTACCACTATCAAAGTAATCTGAATGAAGAGCATTTGGTGTCAATTAAAAGAATTATCTGATACATTCAAGTTAGTATCAATTTGGTCTTATACTTTGTAGAAGGAAGAGCTAATAAACTTACATAATTTTATGATGTTGACTGGGATAAAGACACGGTGGGTATAAATTCCACTATTTGTGGTTCATTTATCATTGGAAACAATTACGTTGGGTGGTTGAGAAAAAAAAGGAAATCAATTCCCTTAGTATAATTAAAGTAGTGTCTATGTCTGTTGTAAAGGACTTCACTGAGCTATTTTGGGAGAAGAAACAACTAACTGGTATTGGTGATGTGCTGAAACATCCAATGGTGATTAACTATGAAGAAATGAGTGTTGTCAATCTTATGAATATTCAGGTTCATCAATCTCAAACAAAACATATTGAGATCAGATATCACTTCTTAAAGGAACACATTGAACAAGGTGTGATTAAAATGGAGCATTTTGGAATTAGTGACCAAGTGGATAACATTCTGACTAAGACAATGGCAGCACATATGTTTGAGAAACATCGGTTGAACCTCAATGTTCAGACACCTCCCAATACATGATGAGGTTATGGATTTTCCCCACTCCCTATTTGAGTTAGTTGTTTTAATCTATTTGCAGAAATGATGTAGGTTTATATGGGAGATATGATCCATGAGGATCTTTTTCAAGCTCTATATGTAAAACTACAAGTTCATTAGGTTTATTTCTATAGGGGGGAATGAGGAAATTAAACATCTTTCAGGGGTTTGTTTGTTACTGGATTTTGAAAAACCATGCAATGCTTCTATGAAACAATTTGAATTGGGTGTTATAAGGAAACATTAGGTAATGATTTTATATCATGGTGAGAGTTGGGTATTATGAGGAAATAGTATACAATGCTTCTATGACATGATGATAATTAAGTGTTATGAGGATACAATTCAAATTTCTCAGAGCTTATCTTAGACAACATTAAGCATTCCAAAACATGAGAACCCAGTTCATGCTTCCCCTGTTGTTTTCTACACCATTATTTTCTCATGTAAACATATATTATTGGATTAATTATCTCTCATGTTTCAGGTTTTTGGTCAAGGTTGGTGCTTTATTGAATTTATCTTAATGATTTGCAACAAACACAAAGGGGGATTAATGGAACCGAGGCCCATTAGATCTGGTAGCTAGAAACAGACTCTATTTTTGTGTTTGTTTTCAATCCACAATTGGTTGATCAATGATTTTTTAAGACAATTTTTTAAATCATGTATATGTATTCAGTTTTGAAATCGATGCCGTTTACCAATGCTTTTTACATATTTTGGTCTAAAATTCATAGGATAAAAAAAGTTTTTTTTGGAAAATGTATTTTCTCACAAGGTTGAATATTGTATAGAAACATTCACATAAGTTAAGCTTCGGGGTCATCACATCAAAAAATTGAAAAGAAAATAAATTCCTTCAGGATTTTTAATTTCTTAAAATATGAGTTTGGGTGGCATATGGAAGATTTGCATCATTAAAGTCATTCAAGAGTCTTATGCATAAAATATAATGTCAAAACAAGAGTTGAAATCATAATGGGAAGTGAAAAAGGAACTTGTGTGTCGGTCTATACATCTCTATAAATAGGTGTCCACAGCCTTTATTTAAACATAGCTTTTCAAAAGAATATTTTTTATCTCTTTCATGCGAAAGAGTTATGCATAGTAAATCTAGCATCTAGAGTGTTACTTATTTCTATCAAGACCAAGTGAAATTCATGGTCTAGTTGCGTGAAAGATAATTGTCAAACTAAAGTTATATTTCATTGAAATACCAAAAGTTGTGCACAAGTATATTTTTTTTCTCTCAATTTATTGAGTTTCGCTACTATCGGGTTTTGAATATCCATTTAGTTTGATCAGTTATTTCAATTACATCAATTTAGTACTATGGTTCAAATAGAGTCTTATACTACTCAGGTAAAAAGACTTCAATTCCAATATACTGATAATACCTTAAAGTTGTTAAACAGAGTAAGACTTCACCCAAAGCAGTGAGCTTAGGGGTGTTGATGGAAGTTTTATGAGGGAGGTAGTATGTTATCCCTAAAATCCTATAATGGTAGTTTTCCTAGAATAGAGTGACTATGTCTAAACTTTTTTATTTCAAAACTAGTAAGGATTATTGTATTTTGGTACGTCTGACACACTATTATCATATTCTCCTAGGACTATACCTTAGAGGTGAACCAATTAAAACTATTGTGTTGTCTCTCTACATGTGAATGTTTAATTACTATATGATTATATGAGATAGTTTTACCATGTTCCTACCTACTTGAGAACCAGATCACTCAATTTAAAAAAAAATTGACACCCAAATTCATGCCTCCCATCTCTAGGTGTTTTGAGGTCCAACATGTTCAACTATTCCATTAAAAACATCATTTTTAGTATCTATAAAGGGATATAATTTCTTGTAGACAACTCGTTCAATTATTCACCAAAATTCCTATAAATTTTCCTATACTTTAACATAACATTAGACTTATCCCTATGATTCCCATTAAATTTTTCTCATTCTAGTTTCCAAAGGATAAATAATCCTTACTCTAATAACTACTATTTTGACCAAAACATTTCATACATATATATCACATCTTTAATTATTAATATTCATTAAAAACATGATGATCTATGCTATAATTGTATAGGTCTAGTATCTTCAGAAACATAGACTCGTAAACAAATGTTTCTTATTTGAACTACATCATCTTCCACTAAGTTCTTCATAATTATCACCCTTATTATACATATCATATATAAAACCTTTATTATTAACCTAGTTAGAGGAAATATAATAAAAGGTGATCAAAGATGATAAGTAAGTATAAATAATGTATATATCAATAATGACATGAGTATAATTATAGGAGAATATGAGAAAAACATTTTAAAACAAAACCAGCATATCAAAGATCATAAACATGAGCCATGGAATAAATATTATCAGTTTATAAGACATGAATCATAAAGGAATAAATAAATATAATCCATGAGAGAATTACATTAGAATAATACTTATACTTTTGTGATACACATAGGCATATAAAAAATTTTCCTTAGTATTTTAGGCTCATTATCAAGACTATCATAGTGGGATGCTTTAACTCCCCAAACAATCGTAGTTGTCATGTTTCACTCCCAAGATTATCATATTAAATAAAATCCCTTACTCAACTTTTTTTCTCCCCATTTTAATCCTGTTTATCTAATGAGATATCAACCATTACGAATGAAATTAGAGAAGGATATAGGTCCCACCCATCACATAATTAAAATCACAAATATGTGCGTTGTATGATCATAAACCATTCATTATATCATAATATATAAAAAATAAATGGGTTTCAAAATCATTTCATCATAGCATAACCTATTTAAAAGAAACATGTTTTATAATCATTTCATCATAGCATAACCCATTGAATATGAAATGGTTTCATAAAAATATTTTCATCAAAAAAATAAAGAAAATAGAAAATGAATATGGAATTTATCATTGGATAATATGTACTATAAGTAATATGAAACATCAAAGGATTTCATCTTAGATGTGAAATTATTTTTAAAGATCACTTGAAATATTTCCTGAGGAAAATATCCTTCCCACTTTGAAATAAACTATTTAAAATATAAATATTTACCAAATGATAATGAAATATTTTTCATTGAAAATATCCTTAAAAACTTGTAGGGGAAGTTTTAAATCATTGAGTGTTCGTGATGGTGTAAAATATCATTCATGTCGTACATGTTAAAACAAATATTCATTTCACATTTTCAATAAAAATTTAAAAGTACATCATTCGGAAAATGATAAGAATATTCCATTTAAACCATTTTTAAGAGTAAAAAATGGTAAATTTTCACTAAAAAATCATTGGATAATATTAATAACTTTATTTAAAACATTTTTAATAAATATTTTCATGGAAGAAAAAGGATTTTCGATTGAATAGAAAAATAAAATCGATTTTTAATAAAACAATTCTTCTAGTCTCTTGAATACATAAAGAGTGTAAAATAAAATGGTAACATGTATTCTCTAGAAATAACTATATAAGAATAAAATTAATTAGTTTATTGAGATGTATATCATAATATTTCATCATCGTAAAAATAATCATAATGAATCTCAATATTTTAATAGAAAATCTTTACCAATTTAGTAAATTTTGAATCGCAAGACCTTTAAAACAAATATGTTTAGATGGATATGTTTATACCCATAATATTAATGTTAATAACAATTAAATAAATTCATGGTTAGTATATACACCACACTAATGAAACAAGTAGTGAATATGGAATTCATCCCACATAAATAAAAGTGAGACGAAAATATCTTACCTTAAGGTGCGACTTTATTCGTATATGTTGAAAACTAATGAATAATAAATATAGATTTATTATAATTATATTATAAAATTATACTCATTATCTTACATGATTTACTTATAACCTTTTGTCACATGTTTATTAACAATTCTTTGTTAAAGTCACTATTCTGGTTTACAACTGCTTCATTTATCATATATGTTTTAGTTTGATTATTTTGATCCTTTATCATTGAACATAGATTCATAATATAAAAAATATTAATTATGATATAAAAATAATATATATTATTTATATAAATTTTTTGATTCATCCATAAAATATAGAGATAGAAAAATTAATTACATCGTTCTTGGGGATGGTAAGTTGTATGTGTGCATGAACATTGTTTTCATTTTATTGTCTGATGGAATGAAAGAAATGTAAATAATAATTCAAATTTATACAATATTTTTATATCATTTATATCATATATATTAATTTAATCTATCCTTATTATCATTCATGTCAACATAAAATGAAAAATGTATCATATATTTTTGTAGAGACGGTAGTCCACACGTATGCATAATCAACGTTATCATTTTCCAATGGATTAGAAGGTAAGAAGTTATAAGTGATATTAAAATTATAGATATATAGTAATATCATAAATATATAATATGTAAATTAAATACATCATTATATCCACCTGTGATAAGCGGTGATGGAAAACAAATTACATCGGTTCTTGTGGCGTTAGTCCATGTGTACACGCAATCGATGATTTCATTTCCCATTTCATATATGAGGATATAGATATAGTTTATTCCATTAACATAATAATACATCAGTATATATAAGATAGTGATGTTTTTTTATCAGTATATTTTAATAATATTTTAAGGCATTGTAAATTTAAAATTCATGTTGAAGGACTATACCACTTCTTCGAAAACCCTAATTAGGTTTACACATAAAACCTTCTTATGAGGGTTTCCTAATCAAACTAAGACCAATAAGATGTGGGGAAGGAATAAAGTATTGGATATCAGTATGGATTGTCTGAAATAAAAATATCTTGAGGTGTGGATAGAAGATTATTGGTTTTTCCTTTTATAAGTGGGGGAGGGTAATTTTTCACTAATTACATGGATTGTTTCCAAAAGAATACAAAATGAAAAAGTCATTACCAAGAAAAATGATTCTAAAATACATTATATTCAAATGTGTGATATTATAAGGTTGAAATATTGACATCCAAAAGGATTTTTAATAGTTTCATTGGAAACATTATCCTTAGATTTTATTTTAACCCCCCCCCCCCCCGATAAACCCGTTCTATCCTTAACTGTTGTAATTAATTTTTTTGATTTCACTATTCATTATGACCCAAAATTTACTTTAAATTATTAAAAAATCTTTAATTTTATGGTTAAGAATTATGGAATCCATTTTACCAAATTCAATTCACATAATTTTCATAATTTAATTGAAAACAAAACTCAAAGATGTGATGAAAGAGAAATTTTCAAAAGAAAATGTATTCATAAGTATAAAAATATTTATATAAAAATTCAATATGAAATTAATTTTAAAGCCTAAATTAGATTATTGATAATATAATTAAACTAATTTTACTTTTAAAACCATATTAAAATAAAATTTAGCTGGAAAATGCATTAAACAAAAATGATTTTTTTAATAAAAATCAATATTTTCACTATTCATAAAAAGAATTATTCATTTAAGAATATTTAGAAAAAACCACCCTAAGAGAATTTTGAAATTTTGATCCCAAAAATTAAGCTAATTTTTTGAAATAAATTTTATAAAAGTTTATAAAAATAATTTTATTATTTGTTCACAAAAATAAATCACAATCATTTTTTGATAAAAATGGATTTTCAAAGTATATAAAGACTTTACCAAAAATTAAGTGATTATTTATCAATATATTTTATGTATCTAAAATTTTAATACATAATTTTTAAAATGTGTTTATTCTTATTCATACCACCAAGTTTAATGGTTAGGTTATAATGGTCATGTTTAAATAATAATATTAATAGTATGTTGTGGTTCATTAAAAATCGATGTTACATGTAACACAAGCTATCAAAGTAATATAATCTATTTGAGAAATATATATTTTGTAAAATATTTGGTGTTACAATAAATCCCTCACTTCTCTCTATGCATGATCTATGTAACCTCATTATGGGCTTACAAATTCACATCATACACTACAGAAAATGATGATGACTTTATATGATCTCTCCTTGAGTTATGCAATGACCATGAGAAAGTTACATAATAACTGGAATGCATTGATCAAGAACTGATACCAACTACTCATCCTTTCTCGATACCATAATGATTTTACTACATCCAGGATGCCTATAATAGCCCAACTCTTTATTGCACACTTAAACATGATTTATTACATAAACGTGCACTAAAGACAACTCTAAGGATTGATAGGTCTAGTGTCTTGGGATGTTAGTAAATTTACATAACAAATTAAAAAATGAAATAAAATATCTTTATTTGAAATTTATTTGACATGACTGACTCATTCCTTCGCACCTAACACAACATGGGATAACCTTAGGAAATACATAAGAAAGGGGTGAGCTATAAAGCCCAGTAAGAGAGTAAACAAGGAATAACATGAAGAATATAATACATTTTAGGAAGTATAAATATCAATAGAACACAAGAGAAACATGAACATAAAGGCATCATATGGCATGGTTATCATAACATAGAAATGAGGAAACAACATAAAACATGATATTAACATGAGCCAAGGCTCATTTCAAATAGACTAGAATTAGTAAACCCTCATTGCACATGAATTATCCTGATTAAACCCTCATTTTACATGGTTTATCATGATACTAAACATTACCCACTGTTTTGGAGCATTATCAAGGAACACTATTCATAAACATTTTAATCTCATGCTCAAGTGTGCCATATAGATCATATAACATGGATTCATTCAACATCACTATTTATTACACAATAAAAGAATGTGGAATAAAAACATGAATGTCTATAAAAAGTATGTATATGATCTTAAAGGTGAATATCCATGATAGAGAAATGGTCATGGTATTCACTATATGATGATTTTGGTATGGAAACACGTGGTGCAATTTCAGAAGCCTAATATCATGACATAAAAATTCATAAAAATGGTTTATGAGAGAGAAATTAGTCTCTCTTTATATATACATGAAATATAATGTAATGGGGTATTATAAATACATGTCTAGACACAAGGAATTTTTAAATAGAAGGCGTAACATAACAGAGAAACTCGATGAAAGAGGAGAAATGGAATAACTCTTGCAAAATTTCATCATGGAAACAGGTGTACATGGGTGGGATTAATGAGAGAGAAAGAGGTATCCCATAAAAAAAACATAGTATGGACAGTATGGGGAGGTTATAAAAAATATCCCATCATTTTTAATTGAAGATAAAATGGTGCGACACACTACTAGAAATTTTACCTATAGAAATAGACCTATATCCATGGTTTTATAGGTCTGTGGCTATAGGTTGTTTATAGCCACGGTTTAATTACCCATCCGTGGATGAACATCTAGGATCTTTTTTTTGTGATCCGCATCGGGTTCACCTATCCTCTTCATTTTTTTTGTGATCTGCGTCTGGCTCTCCTCTCCTCCTCCCCCGATTTGTTGTGACCCTCTTCTCCTCTCCGTCTACATCTCTCACCATGGTGCCCTCCTCCAGACGCTTCATATCAATTCCATCTACATTGTCATCAACCTCTCTAACCATAACCCTCCTCTCCCAACTGTCAACCTATCATACTGTTCACAGCAGAATCCTCATCACGGCGTCCTCCCCTGACTCTTCCACCCAACTCTACCACCCCACAGACACTGCCCTGAAGTATCCTCTGCCTCCGGCATGCCTCTGATGTGGCTACCCCACCTCCGCAGATCATCCTCCCCCTCGGTCGGTCAGACCACTTAATTACCCACCTAAGGTATTTAGGGTTTTAACCCCTTAAATTTCACTCATGTGTATTTTCTCCAATGGTTGGATATTAGGATGTACAACGGTTGTATGAATCAAGAACACATGTACAGTGGAAACCCAAGTCAACAAGGGTGTTGTTTTCCATTATAGATTTACACTGTTATCATTGAGATATTTATTCAAGTATTATTTTTGGGTTGAGATTGTTATTTTTCATTTGACTCTTGGCATGGGGTGGAAATAGAATCCTAGTTCATGAATCGTACTTGAAATATAGGTATTTTTCTACATGTTCATGAATACTTGTCTATGAAAAATAGTTTTAAAAAAGGAAAGTCTATTTAGAAAGTGGGTTTGAGAAAGTAATATTTGTGGTCATGTTTTTGGAAAATTAATTTGAAAGTGGATTTGATTAATTAAAACATCAATAATATATGAATTGGTGTTTTCTAGAATATCCTATTGAAGATGTATTAATTAATAGAATTTAAAATAGTGGTTTTCACGTGTTTTTGTTTGATTTATGATATCTTAATCATGTTTATATGGTAGATGAAAACCTTTAGTTGGTTTGTTAGGATATTAGATTCCTTGTAGTTTGGAGTATGATGGTTATGTATTGGGTATGGTTTGGATTTGTCTTTGGGGTTTGGGTTGGTGGTAATCCCTCTAGTTGGTTCATCTTGTTGGGAGTTTTCTTGATGTTTTGATGTAAAACTCTCGATATATGGAATTTTGGTGATTTCTGGGTGATTTGATTGTGTATTTTTATTAGGAAGTTTCTTATTAGATCAGTTAAGGGGTGGCTGGTTTCTTATTATCAGGGGTGAATGTGTGGGGTTTGGTTGTTATGCTTGGTGTGTAGGAGAGTAACCCTTATATTATTAAGATAAACCTTAGGGTTTGGTGTTCTGGAAATGATATTTTGTTATAAATTATGGATTAAAGGTAGTTTCATGATTTTGTGGTAATAATGCATGCTTAGGATTGTGGCACAATGAGTTTTTTTAGTAATGTTGTTATTACCGAATAATGTAGAGTCAAAATTCATCAACAAAGCATCTAATTAGGATGGCATTGTGTTCTCATGGGAAATATGATCAAGTGGTTGTTTCCCTCATATTATGTTACATCTAATTTGATCCATTGACCAAGGCCTTTGAAAATGAAAAACAATGGTTTTATAAGTTGTCCATGAGCTCTAGGAGTAGCAGTATCTAATTTTAAGTAGTGGAATGGGATCGTAGAATGTTTAGAATATGTTGAAGAAAGTTTAGTTCCTATTTGAAAGGATTGGAACTCTATAGGATATATGTGTGAAACTAGAAGTTTCTAAATTCAAAGTAGATGAATCAGAATGGAAAAATACATTTTATCATAAAATAAGGAATGAGGAGGTTTTATGGATCGAGTTTTAGTCCCTCTTCTATGATAAGCTATTGTAGATTTACAGAATAAGAGCATGTTTTGGGAATTCATGGAGCTATATCATTTTTGGGCCAGGATCTTCTATAGTGATCATAATGTGATATTAGGAACTAGACATGTGTATGTAGGATTGATGATGGTATCTATAATACTATAGTGGGGAGATTCATACTCCTCTTTTTTGAGTGAAATCTATATCAAGGGATGGTGATCATTATCAAGGTTGTGAAATATATGAACTTAGATTGTAAATGGATGAATTTAGTGTCTGGAGTTAGATGTTGGATGAACCATATTTGGTTACAAGACCACACCAAAATTAATGATTTACCTATAGTGGTTGGTATAGTCAGTGTGTTCAGTTAATTATGAGGATTTTATATTGGTAAATATGCTATTTAGAGCTTCTGTATTTCTAAGATGTCATTCAGATCAATGTGTTTGGTTAAGTATAAATATTTGATATTGTAGTGGGCTAGTGCTTGACAATTCTTGTGTGGAGTTTGAAAGGGAGCCAAAAAAGGGTACTCTAAAGGCTGTTGAAAGTGTGTGTACAAGGGAATCCAAGTAGTCCAAATTTTTAAGAATTTAGGACATAGATTCCATAACAATAATAATTATTGAAAGATAAAAGGAAAGAACCAATTATCACATGTTCTGAAATAGTTTCTACAAAGAAGGAATATACAATCAAGAAGAAGGAAGATCATGCACCAAATTATTGTCTAATCATATTAGAAAATTGGTTTGAAAAATCCAAGCAGATTGATTAAGAATAAAAGAAGGAAAATTATCTACATTATAAAAGTGATAAACCTATATAAACTATGAATAAAGGTGAATTCTAGAAGAAGAACATGCTAAAAATGAAGTTTCAATCTAGAAAATTAAGAAGGATATAGGTATGAAGAGTTTTAAGTATTTTATACATTCAAGGAATATATTTTCTAGGTTAAGAATAATTTCTAATCCTTATTTCTCACTTTTAAGTGATGATGGAGGTTTACTTTATTCTCATCTTTTGGTGATTTTTGATTTTTGAGTAGTTAATTGAAGGTGATGTTTGAAAAATAAAGATATTTATTAATGATCATGTTATTTAGAACTGGGATGTACATATCAATTTAAATATTATTTGTTCATTGTTTCTTATGGATTCATGTATCATTTATCATGTACAGTTGACACACTGATCACATATATATAATAATTTTTTATTTCTCATTTCTTTTCCCACTGTTTTCTTATAGGTGGTTTCTTATGATAAGACCGGTTCTATCAACCACCATCGAAGACAATGAGTTCAAGATTTGGGTAAGGTTTATTTCATTTTTATTCTTTGGCCCAATTTTAATTAGGGATTTTTTTATTTTTGGGTTTCTTATATATTTGTTATATGTTTTGGATTTTATTGAGGTGGATTCGAGTCACCATTGACGAAGGCTTACATGTGTATTCATAGGTAGGCATATGAATATATAAGTTCCCCCTTTATATATATTCACTCATGGCAGTATGAATATATATATTAGGTCTAGGTGTGGTTATATATAGATATGAAAAATGCATAAGCGTGTAAGTGTAAAAGGGTATATGCAAGTATAAACATATATCTAAGGACCCCCTTGTGCATATTTGGCCATGCAAATATGTTCATAGTGGCTAGGTGTCCTTATATATATGTTAAGTTGCATATGTGTTCAAGAGTAAAAAAGGGTATATGAAAGTATAAACATATATCTAAGGACCCCCTTGTGCATATTTGGCCATGAAAATATGTACATAGTGGATATGTGTCCTTATATATATGTTAAGTTTCATATGCATGCAAGTGGAAAAAAGGAAGATTTCAGGTGTTGTTGTCAAAAGAAAACGCACCTTGAGGTTGAGGTAGGGTCCCTATCTTAGCCTATTTAATTCAAGAATGTTTTAAATTGAATTTAGTTTCCTTCTTAATTATGCATGTTTATATTAAATTTCAATTCTTGAATAAGTGTTAGTTAAGATAATTGTTTCATTTGATAAATTAGTCATGGTTTTGTAATTAAACCCCTCCAATAGAGGTGCGCTGTCTACAAAAACTCACAGTGTTATACCTTGCATAACATTATTGTATTGATGATTTCCTTATATTTGATGTCATTGTTAGTCATAAATCACACATCATACTTGACCCTTTTTATATCCTTGTAGGGGGTTTCCCTCTTTTTATTAAAATGGTTGTTTGAACCAAGACACTATTTAAGTGACGTTAGAATTTTCAGATGGCTCGCATGTTGTGTGACCATGTAACATGGCATGCTATATTTAAATCCAACCAAAAGCCCAGTTCCACATCCTAGGGCTCCCACAGTACTAGTAATGTTAGATTACATGTTATGTAACCTGTGATTTTTTTGATCCCATGGGGTATTCCTCTAGGTATTCCTACACATTTACAGATCTTCAAACCTCACCGAATTAGGTATATCAGGGGTCATCCAATCCTCTAGTCATCACAGATTAGCATTCATTTCTTTAAATATTCTGAGAAAACATCCTCTCATTCCATAAATATCATCCTATTTGAAACTAAGTGGAACAGATACTTCAATTCCATTCTAATCCACCTAAAAAATCCATGATAAAAATGACATAAATTGCCCTTATGAAAAACAAGGTCAAGGAAGGCACTAATTACCCAGTGGAAAACCACCAACTGGCCAATGGCCACAAACTTTTTGGTTCTAACCATAAACCATCCAGTAGTTAGTCTAGAACCAACCCTCCCCCACTATCACTATTAATATGTTCAGGGTGCTTTATAATAGCTAACTGGTGGCCCCATCTACTACTTTTTAGAAACACCACATACTTCTCCCCCCTTTACTAAATTCATCCACCCGAAACATAAAATTTCAATTAAAACATAATCATTTTAATTAAAAATCACCAAAATTAAATTTTCAGAACCCAAAAAAGAAATCCATAATCATTACAAACTATCCACTATACGATTTCTCATCCATGAGAAACATTATTAAGCATCACTGGTGACTTGAGGTTTCAGGGGTTTGGAGCTGCCTTCGGGCCTACTCCTTCCCTTCATAGTTTCCCATCCTTCACCATATCTACTATTCAGTACCTTGAAGTCTCATTAACCTTCTTCTTCTACATATTTTTTCCTAGGGTTCGACATACATCAATGGGGAAATCACTTCTTTCAAGATCGATGACTTGTATTTAGGTTAACTAGAATGTTTCAGTATTTTTCAAATGTTTTCTAGCAGTCAAACATTATTCCCTAGAATTTTCTAATTCTTTAATTCCCTAATAGAAGAATTGATCCACCATAGGTGTACTGAACTGAGTTCTCATTGATTCTTTCTCAGGTTTCATGAAGTGGTGGATCTGGCTTTGTCTTTGTCCAAATATTCATGTTCTTTCAAATTTTAACCATGTTTCCTCTACCAGTGGAACCTAATTGTTCACTCTAAGAGAGACTCTCGGTTTTTATCCCAATGTATTTAGATTATTAGATTGCATCTGCCTTTTTAAAATCCTTCTTTTCTTACTATTTGCATCAACATTCTTAGAAATATTTTAGGTTGATCAGAAGATGCTTAAAGGGAAACATCTCATTCATTATATTTTGTTGGTAGAGCATGAACTTTCTAAGAAACAACTAGAGTTTATTTGGATCTCTACTGAAAAATACTTCAAATTTAAACAACACATTGTCTAGGAAACATAAGAGGAGTTCTTTTCTTCCTATTTTCTTTAAATAAATTCCATAGTGAACTTCTAGAGTCCTGGTCCAAAGGTATATTAAAGGCTTAATCTAGCACTCATATTGATGGGGAACATGTGTTTTATGCTTCTCTATCTAGTGAGTCACTGGATACCAAGGGTCCTTTGACACATGAAGGGGAGGTGATGAGGATCATCTAGTCACATTGTCCTTTAAACTCAATAAGGGTATAATTATCTGAAAGTATTGAAGATCATCAGGTACAACCCCCCTGTGCTTCAGATAAAACTAATCCTAAGGAGGGAGGAGTGTCTCCTACTTTTTTTCTATTTAAAAATCTGGAGCCACAGTACCTAAGATATTTTCAAGGGTTGTAATCAAGAATCCAGAAACATATGAGATAAAATCCAAAGAAGGTGAGGATTATCTAGCCATGAATACTGTGGAACCTATTAAGGATGAATCCCATGTTTGTTTAGGAGCTCATAGTCTGCAATATGATCATGTGCGGGGGCAAGGGGCAGGGGGTGGGTGGAGGGGTGAAGGGGTGGGTTGGGGGGGGCAGGGGGCAGGGGGGAGGTCTGTAGGGCAGGGGGCAGGGGCAGGGGGCAGGGGGATGTCTGAAGGTTAGGGGGGAGGGGGGAGGGTCGGAATGTTGCCCCTCCTCCTCCTGCTCCCTTCACTACTGGACAGAAGATGTTGCCCTGTGGATGTCGCTGGACCGGGCCAACATGTCGTGGTCACACCGTGGTCATGCAGTGGTCACTCCACGGTCATTCCGCATTCACGCCGCTATCACATCGTAGTCATGTCGCGGTCCCGCCGCAGTCACGTTTCGGTCACGTCGCGGTCACACCTCAGTCACGTTGCGGCCACATTGCAGTCAAGCTGTGGTCATGCCGTGATTTGGACCTGCTCCAGGATGACACCATGTGGCGGTTCACAGTGATAGTATTCCATGAGTCTTGTGATCAATTTTGTGACTGACTAATCACAATTTATGTCGATGGGGCGACGACCGGAATGTTGCCCCGCCTCCTCTCACTCCCTTCGCTCCTGGCCGGAAGATACTGCCTTGCGGATGTTGCTAGACCAGGCCAACATGCCGCGGTCACGCCACAGTCACACCGCAGTCACGCCATAGTCACGCGACGGTCATGATGCATTCACACCATGATTTGGCCCTGCTACAGGACGACACCCTGCGGTGGTTCACAGTGATAGTATTTCATGAGTCTTGTGATCAATGTTGAGACTGACTAATCACAATTTCTGCCAGTGGGGCGATGACAAGAATGTTTCCCCGCCCCCTCTCACTCTCTTCGCTCCCGGACGGAAGATGCTGCCTTGAAGATGTCATTGGACCGGGCTAACAGGTCGCGGTCACGCCACGGTCACGCCTTGGTCACGCCTCGGTAACGCCGCGGTCACGCCGCGGTCACGCCGCGGTCACGCCGCGGTCACGCCGCGGTCACGCCGCGGTCATGCTGCGGTCACGACGCGGTTACGCCGCGGTCACGCCGCGGTCACGCCGCGGTCACGCCGCGGTCACGCTGCGGTCACGCCGCGGTCACGCCGCGGTCACGCCGCGGTCACGCTGCAGTCACACCATAATTTGGCCCCACTCCAGGATGACACCTAGCGGAAGTTCTCTGTGATAATATTTCATGAGCCTTGTGATCAATGTTGAGACTGACTAATCACAATTTCTGCCGATGGGGTGATGACCGTAATGTTATCCCACCTCCTCCTGCTCCCTTCGGTCCTGGCCGGAAGATACAGCCTCGTGGATGTTGCTGGGTCGGGCCAACACACCACGGTCATGCTCTGGTCACACCGCTGTCACGGCACGGTCACACCGTGGTTACGCCACGGTCACGCCACGATCACACCGCGGTCACATCATGATCACGCCGCAGTAATGCCAGGATTTGGCTCTGCTCCAGGACAACACCCCGTGGCGGTTTGCAGTGATAGTATTCCATGAGTCTTATGATCAATGTTGAGACTGACTAATCACAATTTCTTCCTAAGGGGCGACGGTCGGAATGTTTCCCCGCCTCCTCCCGCTCTCTTCACTCTTGGCCAGATGATTCTCCCCTTTGGATGTCGTTGGACTGGGACAACACGCCGCAGTCACGCCGTGGTCACGTCGCGGTAATGCTATGATTTGGCCCTACTCCGGCCACATCCAGCCCACACCAACCCCCTTCCACCTTCATTTCAACCCACTGCCACTAGCATTCCAGCCCGTAACATCCCCCCTGCCACCTTTGAATCAGCCCGCACCATCCCCCAGCACTTGCAACCAGCCCCCTTCCACCAGTATTCCAGCCCCCTTTCACCTGCATTTGAGTCTGCACCATCCCCCAGCCACCTGCAATCAATCCCGCACCAGCCACCACACCAGCCACCACCCCCCAACCTCCTGTAAAACACTCATACAAGCCCTCTGCCACCTGAAAAACATCCCCAGCCACAAGTTCCAGCCCTCTACCACCTGCAAAATAGCCCCACCTGCAATAAATTTTCTAATGATTTTTGGAAAGGTATTCCCAATAGCAATAGGTCTGAAATACTTTACATCCACAACATTTTTTTTCTTTGGGATCATGGCAATAAAATTGGAGTTGATTCCATAGGGAATTAAGGCATGGTTAAAGAACTCCATCATAGCGCTAAGGAGCTCATCACGAACTATGTCCCAGTAGAACATAAATAATTAATTTTTGAACCCATCAGGACCAGCCACACTCTCAAGATTTAGAGAAAAAAGGGCACAATTAACCTCTTTCTAAAGCATGTATATTCTTGAAGGCTCTATCAAATTTGGAATCAACCACTATATTGTACTGTTTTCTTTACCAAGTGTATTTTGCACCAGTGAGATTAATTTCAATGAGATTGTTGTATTCAATCGAGGATTTAAATTCTCTCATGGAAATAGAGGCATGAGAAGGTCCAATTTTCTCACATTAGTTTAGAATGGCATTGAAGTCTCCAAGAATAAACCAAGGGTCATTAATATTAGTTATTAGGTAAGAAAGAGAATTCTAAAGAGTTCTACTTTCTTGGTATCTATTTTTTTCATAGACAAAAGAGAAAAAGAGGTGTATTCCATCAGTATTAAAATTGCATGTAAATATTGGATCAAAGACATTAAAGGTGTTAACATTTTGTAAGAGTGAAAAAAAATCCATAGAGATTCAGTATTGTAGGTATTTGAGATTGCGCCAGTAATGATATAATTATGTTGACACAAGTGAGAGTATTTAGGAGAATAATAATTTTTTGGTTCAGAAATAGCAAATAACATGGGATGGTGAGTGTTAACAATTCTTTTTAGAACATTGAACGTGTCACAGTTGGAAATAGCTTGACAATTCCAAAAAATAATCTTCATTTAAACCTGTTTTTGGAGTTACAACTCCCTTTTTTCTTCTTTCCAGAGCCTTTATTTCTAAAAGACCTTCTAATGTTTTGTGAATTGTTATTGTTAGTGGTATGTTCCTGTTAGTTGTTTGTAGTGACAGGGTTCTTTTTTGTAGTTTCATTTCTTGAAGCATTCATAATTGTGTTTGTTCTGTTTGTATTACATAGCATCAAAGAAATGGTGTTTTGGTTATTTAACAGAATACTAGGCTGTTCAATAAAGTTCTTATTATTTACATATTGAACACTATAAAAAGTTAAATTAATAGAATGGGTAGTAGGAGTACCAGGGTCCTTTGAAGCATCTATATCATGCTGTTTTACATCATCCAGAACTGATGTAAGGTGCCTCTGCATGGTGGATTCAGGAAGTGCCTACATAAGCATGGGGCCCTACACCGAGGGAGTGCTTTTGTATATTTTAAAGGTTCCAGTGTTATGGCATCTTGTTTATTAGTGTTAATATGTTTGGTTTGTGTCTTATCCTAAACATACTTTGGACTAATATTAAGACTCCCGGAATTTATAGGACAACCAGTTGTCTCCATCTCATTAGGACTGTTGACAGATTTAATGTGATTAGGGTGGGAAGTATTTAGAGTTGATTCCATAGAGGTAAATTTACATGGAATCAAGGTATAAGTACAGTCTTTTCTACATATTGAGTAGCTGAATGAGGAAAAGTGGGAAGAAACGTACTTGGAATCACTTCCATAGCAGAATCAACTATTACATAGGGTGCCTGTACAGCATCCAAAGCATTTGTGGGACATTTTTTCTGATCACCAGAGTCACTGTTATCCTATATTTGTAGAGGAACTTGCATCATAGATGTGTTATCATTTACAGATTTAAAAGATTCTAAGGATTTAGTACCATAATTAACCTTTGAGATATTTGATTGTGTCATTGTTTGAACAAAGCAAAGGGAACCTAAGCTATTTGTCTAATTGTTGGTCCCATTTATTATCTCTTGTGTAGCAGTAGAATTCAGTAGGGAGGGTTTTTGGTTCTGTCCAGAAATCATATATGAGTAGCTAGGGTCAACCACAGCTTGTATAAAATGATCAACATTGTGCTTAGTTGCAGTGCTTAAGCTGTAATCACTGCCTTTTATGTGAACAGGTGGAGATATTGTATCCCTCCTACCCAGTGTGGGGTCATCATTTTTGGGGAGGTTAGAGTTGGGTACTTGCTTGGATGGAAAAGTACTGAGCTTTTCTTTCTCATTCTCATTATTGGATATTCTAATATTTCCTAGAACCATATTTTAAGTCTCTTCTGTAAGAGTTTTTTCCTTCATGGATTTTTCTTCCTCTTTAACTAAGTCTGCCCAGGTTTTACCCGAATCATCCCCTATGTGTGTCAGGCTGTGTTATTTTTTCAACCAGATTTCAGGTTTCTTTTTGGAGGACTCAGGTATGTCCACTGTGTGAGTTTTGTCATTTTTGTTTCTCCTTATTTATTTCCAGTCATTTTCAATTGGATGATTTACTTGTTTTATAACCACCCTACAATTGGAGATTGTATGTATAATTATTTTACAAATTTCACAAAAGGGAGGGGACTGGTTGGGTCTACTGTTAACAGAGTTTTTGTTTTCCTTGATGTCATCAAGGGCTGTTGTTGGTTTTTCAATGCATAAATCTACTTTTCTATTGGGTTGGTCTCTCGAAGGACTTGTAGGGGAAGGGGGGTAACTGGCAGGGGGTGCAAGGGGTGGGGTGTCCAAGTTTTGGGGGGGTCTAAGGGATCTTTCCAGGGTCTAGGGACTGTCCAAGGGGGGTGTCCAGGGTCTGTGGGGGGTCTGTCATAGGGGGTCTGTCCAGGGTCTATCTAGGGGTGTTTGTCCAGGGGGTCTGGGGGTGTCTAGGTTTGGGGGAGGGGGGTAGGACTGGCAGGGAGAACTAGCAGGGGGGGAACTAGCAGGGGAGGGGACTGGTAGGGGGAGGGGGTAACTAGAAAGGGGGTGCAAGGGGTGGGGTGTCTAGGTTTTGGGAGGGTGTCTAGTTGCTGGGGGGTGTCCAGGGTCTGGGGGGTCTTTCTTGGGGGGGTCTATCCAGGGTCTATATGGGGGGTCTGTCCAGGGGGTCTGGGGGTGTCCAGGTTTGGGGGAAGGACTAGTAGGGGAGGGGGGAACTAGCAGGGGGAGGGGGGGAATTTGCAGGGAGGGGACTGGTAGAGGGACTGGCAGGGGAGGGGGGTAACTGGAAGGGGGTGCAAGGGGTGGGGTGTCCAGGTTCTAGGGGGTGTCCAGGGGGATCTGTTGAGGGTCTGAGGGGGTGTCCAGGTTTGGGGGGTTCAGGGTCTGTCCAGGAGGGTGGGAGGGGGTCTGTCCATGGGAGTGGGGGGTTTGGGGGTGTTCAGGTTCTGGGGGATTCCACGGTCTGTCCAGGAGGGTGGGGGTGGCTATCTAAGGGAGTGGAGGTCTGGGCTATCCAGGGGGATCCTACCAGGGTCTGTGGGTGTCCAGGGTCTGGGGGGTTTCCTGGGTCTATCTGGGGGTGTCCAGGGTCTGTCCGGGGGGTGTCCAGGGTCGGTCTTGGGGGGTGTCCAGGGTCTTGGGGTGGCCTAGGTCTATCTGGGGGGTGTCCATGGTCTGTCTGGGGGGTGTCCAGGGTGTGTCTAGGGGGTGTCCAAGGTCTATCCGAGGGGTCTCCAGGGTGTGTTCGGGGGGTGTCCAGGGTATGTCTGGGGGGTGTCCAGGGTCTGGGGGAGGTGTCTAGGGTTTGTCTGGGGGGTCCTGGGTCTGTCCCAGTGGGGGGCTTTGCAGGGGGTCCTTTCCAGGGGGGTTTAAGTTTTGTGGGGGTGTCCATTGTTCAGGAGGGAGGGGTTTTCAGGAGGTGGGCTACTGTAGAGAGGGTTTTTAGGGGGTGGGGGATATATTTGTATGTTTTCTAGACCCTATAGCCACGGTTTTTAACCATGGCTATAGGTCTATTACCACGGTTACAAACCCTAACTAAATGTCTAATTACATGGTTTATAATCATGGAAATAAACGGTATCCCTCCTCTAGTATAGCCACGGTTCTAAACCGTGGCTATAGAGATATTACCATGGTTTGAACCATGGATGTATACCTAGAGCCACACTTTGAACCATGGCTGTATACCTATAGCCACAGTTTCGAACCATGGGTATAATTCTAGTCCAATAGCCACGCCAAACTTATCCACATTTTCTAAAACCATGGCTATTACCTATAGCCACGTTTTGAGGACCTATAGCCACGGTTTTAAACCGTGGCTATAGCCTGAATTTCTAGTAGTTATAATATAAAGAAACTTAGATAAAAATGAGAAATGAAGGAAAGTGAGGATCCCTTACTTGGATGTGTGATCCCAAAGGCTTGGGAGAGGCTTCACAAGATCTTAGGGGAACCTTTGTAGGACTCTAGGGAGTAGAGATAAGAGTTTGGATGAGCTCAAAATGGTTTTATTGATGAGTAATTTGAGATTGGGTGGGTTTATATAGTAATGGATAGGGGATTATTTATTATTTAGGTTTTGGACACCGCAATATAAAATATTCAAAACCAAAATACAATCCCATGGTTATTACCCATGGATTCTGAAACATTGGAGTGGTATAAAATATATTATAATTCCAAGGGAAAAATTTTTAAAATATTAGTCTTTCTTATGTGGCGGTGAGTAACACTCTCAAGGAAACCATTTTGAAAAGTTGAAATATTTTATAAGTCTTTGAGGGTCCACTAAGGCCTTATAAAATTAATCAAACAAATTTAAAATCACATTGTTTATAAGTTAAAGCATATATTGGCCAAATAACCCTTTTATAGTATTTTATTACATCACTATTGGTTCATTATGAGGTCATAAAACAAATATTTTAAATATACAGTATTTAATTTTTACCCAAAAATTCGACTATCTCAGAAAATTATGGAAATTAAACCATTGGATAATTTCGATGTATTGATTCAAAAAATAATATTAATTTTATCTAAATAATTTTATATGTATATAAAGTTTTAGTTTTTAAATGGAAACCTACATTTATTGAAAATTCACGGGATTTGAAATAAATAGTTTTCAAACATTAATAAAAATTAAATTTGACTTCATAAAAATTATATAATAATTTATTATTAATAAAATTATTTTGAAAATAATATTTTTTAAAAATAAAAATTAGTTTATTAATTAATTAATACCTTATAATAAATTCTTTTAAAAAATAAACTTTATGTATAATCTTATAAAAATATAACTCTTAACAAACTGATTTCCTAATCATTTATAGATATGGAATTAATATAATCATCATTACTAATAATTGTTTTTTAAATATGATTAATAAAAAACTTATTTTAATATAATAATGTATATATTTATTAAAAGTACCTTTTTTACCGGAAATATCAATTTATGAAATTCATCATTTTTTTAGAAATACTATTCTCATAAAGGAATTGATTTAATAAGAATTTTATTAATAAAAAGGGATTACATAATAAGAAACTAATAAATTGTTACATAAACCCTTATAACACCTGCATAGGACCTAAGGGTAAGGTGTGCGATGGTGATAGACTCTTGGGGATGCTCGGATATTATCGCCTGGTGGTAATCACTATTAACATAAGATTATCTCATAAAATATTAAATCAATATTAATGTGATGAAGTTCGACTTGGGATTGGTCAAGAGTGAATCCCATTGATGCTACCTCCTTTCCGATCTCCGAAAAATGAGCTTCATATGGCCCAAGTCTGCTGGATGAGGCCATTCTCTCTTTTGTGTGTGTTGAAAGGATTTTTTTTAAAACCTTATATTTAAATCACTTATTTGATCACTATTCAATAGCAATATTATCAACAGTGATGATA
Organism: Viscum album; assembly: GCA_963277665.1. NCBI lineage: Eukaryota > Viridiplantae > Streptophyta > Magnoliopsida > Santalales > Viscaceae > Viscum > Viscum album. Next base: position 1,004,506,067 of record OY728135.1, read on the forward strand.
TATAATGGTCATTTAAACCCAATAATAAAAAAATAGTGCATTTTTTTTCTATATCCATAATTTATTAAAATAATGGGAATTTTATTCATAAATGATCGGGTCGTTATAATGCCTCATCAAATCATGACTCAAAAATGTACGGACCCTCTATATTATCCAAACTCTCATCATGTGTGTCGGAAGCTATGACCTCATATTACTCCTTCAAATATAATTTGAAATTAAATTTGTTATAACATTTTTCATATATAATTTGAAAAATCTAAAAAATATACTAACCACAAACTGACACTGTCAGTTTCCATTTTTATCTCTAGTGGTAGGATCAGTGTACACCATATTAATAACATTGAACTCTGTAACATTAGTGGTCTAAACTACCTATATGAATAATAAAATAAAAATTTTAACATTAATGTATATATAAAATATTAAATAAAATTACTTATTATATGATGTCAAGGAATACAAAAGGCATGACTACCAGCTCTATGTGTGACCACCCATCTCCCTCGATTCTTTCAGCCGTATAATGATAGCCTATGAAAACAATATCATATCCAATATAAAAATAATATATCTCTAATTGGTTGATATATAATTGGATCTATGGATATAGAAATACTGATCAAAAATTTGGTTCCAACTTTCTCCTTGACTCTCTTTCTTAGATTATGTAAAAACTAATGATAATTCTCACACAAACATATCTCTCGTAACTCCAAGATAGTGTCTCTCATGATATCATCAATGTGATTCCATAAACCCTGTAAATAATTATTTAAAATAAGTTAATATTTATATATATTTCAAAAAAAATTATTTATGGTCATACAATCCATTGATAAAAAATGTGATGATGAAAATCAATGCGAATCTGATCCCATGTGACCCATGGTATAGAAAAATAGTTATGTACAATCATACCCCTCTTCTAACAGCTATATGTGAAAAGATGTGGTATAAAATATAAAATAAAAAATAGTATATAATTAAATTAATTAAAATTAATGGAAACTTATTTAAATAAACAAATTACTATACATCTGTATGTAGGGATCAAAATCAAGAACTAGACGACACTGAGGAATAGTTTTAGGAATCATCAATATTGAAAGATCATGACCCATCCAATTCAAAGATGTATCTGTAGAAACCTATGGGTTTTATGATGTGTCATCAAGATTATCACCAAGAAGAAAAACATCTATGAGGGAATAGAAGGTCTCATTGATGTCATTTCTATCCATATAAAACATTAAAATAATGTTGACTAAGAATAATTAAAATCAAGTATTATATATTATTTATATCTATAACCAGAATTTATTGTATCATTCTTGATCTTCATCCTCATTTTCATATTCGACGGTGTCAATTTCCATAGGATATTCAGCTTCATTATGCATTTCTATTTAAAATTAATTTGTTACATAATCAATATTATCAACACCATCTTCCTATAACTATAGGGTTTCATCATTGATATTTGTATCTATTTGATTCAAATATGTATTTTGTTTTTCCTCTTGAAAATTTTCAATTTATTACACTTCCAAATAACCACTTTCACATAACATAAACTAATTTTCACATGATTTTGTTATTATGCTCCACCAGTCAATTAAATCTCTTGAAGCGGTATAATAATTTTCATAATAAAGTTTATGTGTTTAATGATCTATTATAAATGATTTTTACTGGTAAATTACTTTATTTAAGCATAAATAAGGTTATAATAGTGTAAAATATGGGATTTTACCAAATCATCTTTTAAATATAGTTTTTAGGTCCTTAGGTAAAACAAAATAATAGATTATATTCTCATAGTTTACCCTATTGTTTGAAATACCATAAATAAGATAGTTTTCTTCCCAAAAAACATGAGTTATGATGTGATTAATTCTAGAGTACCATCGAATCATTTTATCCATTGATCTATCAACTTCCATGATAATTGAATATTAATAGTTCTAACAACTTGAACAATTACGATATAATCAAATTTTAACCACACCTTATTCCATCATCTTTGTATTATTATTTCAACTGCTTTAATCAACCCAAGAATATCTACATAAAGAGATAATTCCATTCCAAATAGACCAAAAATAAAACCCATGATAACCCCATTATGGTCTCTAAAGACTTCACAAAAGCCTGTAGGACCAGGATTCCATCTTGAAGCCCCATTGGTATTTTATTTGATCAATCTGATGAGAGGTAAAATCCATATCACTTCCAATGTTCCTTTATTAGGAAACTGATTACCTATAAAGGATTAAATATTTAATATCACTCATTTCATGCCATGTATGGCCATGAAACCCTATATCACTATCAAACCAATGAGAATTTTACATTGTGAAATAATTTTGCCTCATATAATATAACTCAGTTATGTCATCCATAATACCATAAAAGTTAACTTTTCTTTGTTTATGATGAGATCCTTTCAAGAAAACGTCACTATTTATGTTTTTTTATTCACCATATGCACATCTATGAATTAAAAATCTATTAACCTCATATGCATTATAATATTTAACTAACATAGATGGTCGATTAGTCAATACACATAACAGATTATCAATTTTATCTATAATTTTCCATAGATAAAAAAATTTAAAACCAATTTATAATATAATAAATAATAAATTTATTTCAAATATTCAACCATAAATAATTTACTTTACTAATTTTTGTTACTAGAACTAAAAATTACATTTTAGACATTCTTCAAGTGAAGTTAATGCAATTATTGTGAACTATTTCTAAATATGATCATCATATAAACTTAATATGAATAAATATTAATTTATTTTATAAAAAATATAAATAACAGGTGAATGTTTCACACAATGTACAAATCATTCAATTTTATCACAAATGATTAGAACATATGCATGATATTTGTGTTGTTCAAAATTGGAAAGCCATAATTCATGAACTCCACCCAATCCAAGTCTATACTGATTAAAAACAAATAATTTATGGTTCATTTCATTATCAAAATTTTCCTCATTACAATAATTTTGTGCATGTTTTGAATAATATTCAAGTTTAAAATAATGTGATTAGAAAAACGAAATTTCCCCTTCCAAATATGCTTCTATAATTGTCTTTGAATATTTTTTACTCACCTTTTTCTTTTTTTATATGAATCATCATATGGGTACATCCAACCAAACTATACTGGTTCTCCAAAGTTTTCTTCATTTGTAAAATTTAAGGTTAAATCTTTTATTGAATCAATGAAATCTACTGGAAAACCAATTTTTTATTTTCATAAAATTAATAAAAATCTTATTGAATACTAGTCAGTGCATCATAGTCTCTTGTCACCACACAAATAACTCAGAGAAAAATATATTATATTTTCTAACACATCACAAGTCAATGAATTTAAACAACATATAAGTCTAATCAATAGTATTCCATACATTATAATATGAAAATACTATCTTTTTAATCTGGAAATATGAATATTTCTGGAATATTGTTCCAAATTGGAAACATAACCATTTAGTAACCTAAAATCATTGGAAACCTAACCATATAGTAACCAAAAATATATAACCCACTTATATAATAATAAATTATTTTATTTAGAATCAATATAATCTAATTTGGGGTTTATTAAATTATTTGATCTTTAATTTTTAAATTGCTAATTTTATAGATGCTTGAAAATTTGGGAAAGTTCAAATCATGGATTTACATTATATTTAATCTTACTAGATGTGTCGAAATACGTTATTATAATATTTCTTCTCAATTTTCATGACATATAACATGTGATGAACCAAATAATTATACCAATATAGATGATCCAAAATAATAATAATTTATTTTATCAAGTTGTGATCTTTCACAAATCTATCTATTTTTGGTTTTTTATAAATAGTCCCAATGTAATAGGAGAAAATGAAGAGATAAAAGATTTTAAATTAGTAAATATGATCATTATTGGGGGTCAATATATTTTATAAATACGTTCTATGAAATTGTTTCTATTATTTAATAAAGGATATCCTATAGGAAAAAATATGTGATGACAGTTATAAGTTAAGGTTTTCTTTAAATAAAATCATAAACACTTTGTTGTCACTTATACAGTAGAGACATCATTTTGGACCTTGTGGAATCCTTAAAAATAACATTTCATATACCTGGAAGTCATTAATTATTTACATTAATGAAGATTTCATTGTGAAATAATGTTTTGAAACTACATCATGTGTATTGACACCATTACTCCACAATTAATTTTACTCATCAATCAATTTATTTAAATAAGAATCAATATTATTTTTTGGATGTATTGGAGTTAGTAATATCAAAAATATTTACGGTTCACTAATCGACATCCATAGAGGAAAGTTTTAAAGAGTTATAAAGGTGGGAAAACAAGAATATTGACTACAATAGTAATGTAATGGACATAAAACATTAGCAAAAATACCCATTCACACATTACAAGATTTTGAATAAAATGATGGATACACCTTGTCAAAGTTTTTCCATGAATCACCATAATAAGGATGATTTAATCATTCATTGAGAGAATTATTGTATTTGTTCCATTTTGTCAATGATTCTTATGTTTTGAGACATAAAAATGATACAATCTAGGTATAAGTAGGAAATACCACAACTATTTAATGGTTAAAATATGGACATTCATTGTTGTGCCTCTTTGTACATTTATTGTCCCTATGTAGGAAAGTAAACTAATTAATCTTATTCACTATATTATTTGATGAATTCATTTGAACATGAATAGAAATTCTAATCACCAAGACTCAAATTACAAACTCACCACTTGCTTTCATAAAAAATTTTAGGTTACACATTTCTCTAAGTTAATAATGATTTTACCAGAGAAAATATTTAATCAATAAAATATTTAGCATTATATTATATGGTTTTATATACATAAATTTAGTATCCTCTTAAAATTTTATTATCTTGGAACTGAGATATAAGGAATCCTTAACAGACTTTATCAACTCATAAAATTGATATGGTTCTTACTAGGGAGTTGAGTTCTCCTACTAAGTTTCTATTTATTGAAAATATGGTCCATCAACTTCACGTATAAAAGTTTCATACCATGATGGATCGGGAACCAAATTATTTATATCTTCCCTTAAATTGTGTTCACCATGTTGATAAAATAATACATAATCCTTCCAAAAACCAACACAATAGATGAACCCCAATATTATAAAATTTTTATAATCTCCTTGGATCACATTCCTTACATTGAAACTTAATTTTCCCTTTTAAAACAAATTTAGGTTTTTATAATGAAAATTAGAAGAATAAAAAATCGATGCCCTCAATATATATAGGATTTGTAGAAAAATATTTTGAATTTTTACGATTATTTATCCTATCATGATGTCATAATAATAAATTTTTCAACTTATTCTATGGTTTTCTAATAAAATAGAAAATATAAATATTTCTTATGATTAATCTTTTGGAGTAAAGGGATTATCCAAGAGAAAATCAAAAAATTAAAAAATTACTAATTACATGTAATTAATAACAATTATGGATAATTATTGGTAATTAAAACTAAATATTATAAAACTAACTACATAATAATAGTGAATAGAACAATTTCATAATAATTATTACAAATTAATAAAAATTATTAGTGATTATTACTAATTGTCAGTAACTATTACAAATTTTTACTAAATGTTAATAATTAATTACAATTATTACTAAGTATTACTAATTATTATTAATTATTACAAATTATTTGTAAATTATCGGTAATTATGACTCATTATTGGTAAAATTGAAAATTATTAGTAATTATTGGAAATTATTACTAATTATTTCTAATAATTGGTAAACTTTTGTAATAATTACTAATTATTTCATATTATTGCTAATTATTGATAATTATTAGTAATTAATGCTAATTATTGGTAATTATATCTAATTAATGGTAATTATTCATAATTATTACTAATAATTAATAATTATTTGTAATTTTTACTAATTATTACTAATTTTTACTAATTATTTCAACTTATCAATTTTTATTGAAAATTTATTCCAATTATTTATAATCATTACAAATATTGGAAAATATTTATAATTATTACTAATTATTGGTAATTATTGATAATCATTATTAATTATTGGTAATTATTTTTAATTATTTTTAATTATTTTTAATTGATAGTAATTATTACTAATTATTAGTAATTATTGCTAATTATTGGTAATTATTACTAATAATTGGTAATTATTAGAAACTTCTACTAATTATTTCTAATTTTTTCTAATTAATTTTAATTATTTATAATTATTTATAATTATTGGTAATTATTGGTAATTATAACTAATTTTCAGTATTTATTTCTAATTATTACTAATTATTGGTCATTATTAATAGTTGTTACTAATTTTCAATAACTATTTCAAATTATTACTAATTATTACAACTTCTTAGTAATTATTTAACATGTATCGCTAATTATTACTAATTATTACAATATATTACAAAATATTTCCAATAGTTACTAATTATAGATAATTATTACTAGTTATTACTAACTATCGATAATTATTACTGATTTCAGGAAATTATTACTAACTATTAGTAATTGTTACTAAATTTTATTATGGATATTATTTATTGATAATTATTACTAATTATTACTAATTATGGGTAATTATTAGTAAGTATTGAAAGTTATTTGTAATTATTACTAATTGTCAGTAATTATAACTAATTATTATTAATTATTATTAATTACTAGAAATAAATACTAATTATTTGTAATAATTACTTTGTATTGGTAATTATTACAGATTATTACTAATAATTAGTAATTATTATAGATTATTTTTAATAATTGGTAATTATTACTAACTATTTCTAATTACTACTAATTATCGCTAATTATTAGTAATTATTAATAATCGAATTATTGGTAGTTGTTTATAATTATTTTTAATTACTAGTAATTATTATAATTTATTGATAATTATTGGTAATTATTAATAAATATTACTAATCATTTATGTCTATTACTAATTATTGCTAATTATTGCAAATTATTTTTAATTGTTTCTAATTATTCATAATTATTAGTAATTATTACTAATTATTGGTAATTATTTTTAGTTATTGGTAATTATTACAAATTATTTTCAATTATTGATTTTTATCCATAATTATTGCTCCTTATTGTTAATTATGGCTAATCATTACTAATTATTGATAACTATTACTAGTTATTGGTAACTATTTCCAATTATTACTAATTATTACTAATTATTACTAATTATTGTTAATTACTTATTATTGGTAATTGTTACTAATTATTGGTAATTATTACTAATTATTGGTAATTATTATTAATTATTGATAATTATTAGTAATTGTGAGTAATTATTACAAACTATAACTAATTATTACTAATTATTGCAATTTATTGTTAATTATTACTAATTTATGTAATTATTACTGATTATTTTTTCATTATTACTATTTATTACTAATTATTTATTTATTATCTATAACTATTACTAATTACTAGTAGTTATTAATAATTATTGATAATTATTACTAATTATTTGTAATTGTTATTAATTGACTATAATTAATTTCAATTACTACTAACTAATGTTAATTACTACTAATTACTAGTAATTAAAACTTATTAATTCAAATTATTCCAAACATATAGTAATATAAATAAATTAATAATTAAAATTTTCAAAAATAAATACCTTAAAAATGGTGTTTTACTAGAATGATAATAGTGATGAGATCCTAAAAACGACATTGTAAAAATTAAATTTTGTAAGGGGAAATCACAGAGAAAAGAGAACATGAGCTCCGAAATTATGATGGAAGAATGATGATTTGGGCCATAGATATTGGTTATATTAGAAAGGGAGAATTATTTGCGACCAAAATTTTTCTACAAATAGTATTATTTGTGAAATGTTCAATCAAAAATAGTTCCCACCCAAAATTGATATGACGGCGATCGAAAATCCATTTGTGACGGATGACCAAATCCTTCAAAAATTCTACCCACTATGAATAAATTTTATTTATTCTGCTGATAGAGTATTTTCAACAAAAATATGTATTCCATAACAATTGATACTATTTTCTATGGATGTGATATTTATTTTTATTGACCAGTATTTGCGCCGGAATGGGATCGTATTGAAAATAAATTTAATTAGGACGGAAATCTTAATTCTATCACAAATAGGCCTTTCATGCGATATGGCATGCAGTGGTGCCCAAATTATTTGCGATGAGAATCATAATCAATCATAAATACTAGGAAATATAATGTTATTTGCAATTGGTGTCTTATTATGTCACTAATAACTCATTGGTTATGATCATTTGTGACGGGTCCCTAATATATCTCAAAAGACCACTTTTTCTATAGTGAAAAGAGATTATCCATAAATAAATATATAAATCTAGAGGCCATCAGGTCATTACATGTTTCTACTCCTACTTTCATTTAATCTACATCTTTTTCACCTCCACCTCATCCAATTTAAATATCTCATGATGATATTAATGAGACTTTGAAAAGGAATATCGTTCCAAAAGAAGTCAAATTTTTATGGATAGTTTTCACACACCAGGGAAATGATACTTTTCCAGTTCTAAAATCAAGCTACTAAGACTCTTGAGTTAGTGAGCGAAGATTTTGGGGAAGGTGAAAAGGTTGATGAGACAATCAATAAATACATCGATTTCTACCTTTTAAGATATTTAACATCAATGATGTGTAGTCGTTGTTTAAGTCCTTGGCTAGTGGTCTTAAGATGCCTCTTGTAACCCGAGCCTTTAAAACTCAAGAAGATTTGTTCAAAGTTCATGTATCATAGTTTAAATTATTTAAGGATAAAAAAAGGCAATTCTTTTTTACTATAAAGTATGGATATCAGGTTATTAGTGAGTTTACCATGATAATGGTATCCTATATTTTTTTTTAACATATTGTAGTGGTGATTCCCTCTGTATTTCATCTTAGATCTACGGCACAATCAACTTCTCTAGCTTTTCTAGTTCCTAATATTGTAGATCCTACCTCTGCACCCTTTGGTTTTTCTCCTCCATGGGATATGAAAAAACATAGGCCAATATCTAAGAGTATTATCATTAGTGAATATTTTTCTCTTATTCCCAAGCCTAATCCCAATCCTTCTATAGTAAAGGAAAAATAGACTTTAGATCTAAAATTCCCTAGAGAGAGTGCTTCTTATTCAAATTTTGATTAGGCCCCTGAATAAGCCATCTATTTTTTTGTATTGAACATCTTATCAATTAATTTCCTTTATTCTTATGTTTATTAAATTTATGTTTAGTGAATATTCTTTTTTCGTACCCATATCAAAATAATTCTTCAATATATTCCTAATAATATGTATTCTATTTAATTTTTTATATTTTTTTGACAATCCAAAATAGGAGGAGTAATATATATAGAATAAAATACCATCTTTAGTTATGAAAGTATTTTTTCTCTCAAATAAATATTTATTTTTGTTTAATATAAATATATTTTCTTGTTTAAATTATCCTGTGATGATTTTTATCATAAAAAATGGGGTAATTTTTGCTTATTCCTGTAATTTTTTATATTAATGACCTTAAATCATGTTTCTTATAATTATAATGAATTATTAGTTTTATGATAGAATTCTAATTGTTGTTAAAAATATGACAATTTTGGAACAATTGTGTGTTGCACTAGATCAACCGTATGACCATTCGGTTGACCGTATGAATAACTGGAGTGATCATTTGTACGAATGAAGCAAGAATGATGAATTTTTCCTAAGTTTCAGATCAACCAAATGTTTAAGTGAAGTGACCACACATTGAAGCCTTACTACCATGATACATCTAATCAACCGTGAGGAAAATAGTGGAAAATTTTCTTAGTTTTGGACCTACCACATAAAGAAAATTATTATGAGTACATTCATCACAATATACTATATGCTGACTGAATCAACCACAAGAAGATATCCCACCAACCATATATGAAAGTGACTAAAGATAATAAACCATAAGGAAATCCAAGTGACCACGATGATATTCTCAAAATTATCCAAGTGTCTGATTGACCAGATATTGATATTTGATCAACCACATGTTATATTCAACATACCATGGACACTTAGCATATTATGGAAAAAATTCAATAAGTCCTCATGTTACTACACATTAACTCCTAGTGGACACATGAACAATATATTGAGTTATAACAAGGAAACCAACCATGCTATACCTACCATAATAAATCTACTATGAAGTATCCAACATGTCATGTCTAAGAATATATACATGAGAAGGATAATTCACACAGGATTGTTCGACTATTTCCATTTTCAGGATTAATGTATTATGTTAATCTCAATAGGTAGTTTATGGATTAGTTCATGAACATCTGATAATTTAATAATATCGATCAATGATTATCAGTATGAGGTTTTTTTTGGATTATTTGTCAATGGATAATTATATAATATTGTTTTTATAAATTAATGTAATCCTCATACATGAAATGAGTTGTGATTTCTTTGATCATTGTTCTTAAATTATTCTATGTTCTAGAACTCTGATTTATTTAAAGATATTAAAAAACCTAAAAATATGGTCAAAAAAACAACAAATCTCACTCTTGAACTCATTTTACATCCATTCAAGGTGAATAACATCACTAATTAATCAAACATGTTCAATGATTTATCTTTATTGAACTTCTCATTATTTCTTCGCTATCTCTATTTTACATAATATTTTTAGTTGTGCTTATTTTTCTTGTAAATATTTTGACTACTTATTTTATTATATAAAGGATAGTACTCATATGCTCACTTTTTTTTACATCTATTATTTCATGTATAATTGTGGAAGACACCTGGTTAATCCTATAATTCCCTTTGTATTGTTATTTTTATAGAACTGAATCCAGGTTGTAGATATATTTATTATGCTTATAATAAACCTTTTTAACAATGGATTACTCTCATGTTTATAAGACTAATATCCAATATGAAGATATCCTATTATTTAAATTCTATTGTGTGTATTAAATTTTTTTCACTACTTGTTTCAAAATCGCTAAAAATTTGGTTTATGTTATTTTCACTGAGTGATCTTAAAATCATAATTAAGAAATATACTTTGATATTGAGAATTTAAAGCCGATATATATATTATTTTTAAATTATCTATAAACAATAACTATTCAATAACTTGGTTTCGAATGATCCTTTGAGAAACTATTTCATATTATCAAACTATATATTACAACTATATATGTTAACTAGGATTTATTTTAAACTGAAGTGATTTGAAATTAATAATTTCCAAAATATAAATAAATTTAATTTAAATATCAATTTACACCCTCTTGATAATCTCAATTAGACCAAAAATATATATTAATTGTCTTTTAAGAAATATTTAAAGGTAGAAAATGAGAATATGTGGTTGGTTACTTCTATATTGTTTGGAAAATTCATATATGTTTTTGGGAAGAAACAAATATCCAACTATTATCCAGCTCAACTATCCATGCACCCTAGATATCATTATAAGCCAACCAAGCTTCAATCTAGGATCCATACGATAGTTTTATAGAGGTTTTGTAGTGCCTATACTGGTTGGCATAGGTTTAAGCGGGGTTAAGGGTTCATATCATACACATATACAGGTTGGCAGGGTTGGATAGGGGAGAGAACCAACTCCTATAAGGCATAATTTATCCATTGATGAAGCAAGATTTTTTATTAAGAGATTTTATCCTAAAGGAAACATTGATGTGGTATAATAGATTCATTACCGTATTAATCTATTTAAATGATATGAATATGCACATAGTTTTAAATTTAATGCTCTCATTTTATATTATTTTCTTTTTTGTGTCATTCGAAGAATTGTGCCATTTGTTTCACAAGTGTAACCTTGAAAATCGAGATTGAGAACTCTAATGTAAATAAATTTTCCATGTGAGATCATGAATGAACTAATTACATGTTCAAGTAGTTTATGTTACATCAGTGGAAGAAGATGAGGATATTGTAATATTAGAATAATTTTATGCTTGAAATGATAAGACCCGCTACAAGAAGTATAGACTATCTGATATGAAGAGAATATGAGTTATGGTTTTCATATATTGGATCTTGAAGAAGAAAGAAGTTCATAAGAGTCATGAATCATAACACTAGGATTAATGTATTGCTTTATATTATATAAATTGATTGTATTATTTCAATTCATATTACTATGATGATCATATGACTTATAAATTCATCTTAAAATGATGAGTTTAATTCTTTTATAGTCTTATGATGTATAAACATGATGATGCTTTGATATGCTTCATCAATGTGAATATGTCATAGTATTCAAGTCATATGACACAAGTTGAGATTAATGATCAAGTTATTCAGAAGATAATCTAGTTGAGTGCTTGGATTTTGTGCTCCATGTCATAAATGAATGGTTTATACTGAGTATCAAAGATGAAAAAAAATGTACCAAACTAGTCAGCTAGCAATTTCACAGATCATGGTAATGGTCATGATAATAAAATGGGAATACTACAAGCATCATTTTATAGTATTAAGAATTTTGTAAAGATTTATCCTTGTGATAAATAGTGATTTGGAACTAGAAATCAAGGGGATAATAGTATCTCATATGGTATATAAAGGGATAACAATATAAATGGTGATGACCACATCATGGTATATTTTGGGTGAATTTTTTGAGATTTATCAACACTAAAAGTGGTTAAAGGTCCAACGTAGGGATCTCCTTGTCAAAGGACATGTCATGGTGCTACGTGTTTTCTATATTTGTGGAAATATCAAATGATTTGAAAGCTGTATAATTTGTGGGGTGTTTGAGATTATGATACTCAAACATCATGGGAGTATTTAAGAAAGAATGAGTCATTGGCTATATTTATAGGTATTCTAAATAAAATAAATACCAAAGTTACTATATTCTTGTAATTTTTGGATTTCAGGAACATGAATACGGAGAATAATGGTGTTGGTTGGAGTAAAGTACTCAATAGGGGAGTGAATTCAGTATCTAAAAAAATTATGTTATAAATTGGGTAATTAAAAATATCCCCAATTAATAATATATTCTAAGATAGATCGTACTGAATTTATAATATTATTTAATTTTATTTAATTTATTAAAAGATTGATTGGTTATCAGCAATATTAATCTAAAGATTAATACAACTTTTGAAACTAACCAAGTTGTTCAAAATAGTTATAAAAACTATCTAAACTGACTGTTAAAGTTCAATTTAGTTTTATGAAATATGTGATAAAATAGTGTAAAAATAAAGATTAAAAACACATTGAAAATGAACAATATGTTCATTCTCAAGCTGAGACTTAGTCCTCTCCACTTGGTCATCACCTTCCACGAATAAGTTTAAATTAATAAATAGTTTGATCCACACCTTGGATAGGGGTTCACAATACCACATAGGTATTTGCAAGCCACACATCACCTATACCACAGTTCTTCATTGGAAAAACAACAAAAAAGTCACACAAAACATCTTCCACAGTTCTATGTGAGATAAAAATGGATAAAAGAGAGTGAAATTGATGATATCATGTATTCTCCAGTTATGAATAGAAGTCAGTGTGTATGTAACAGACAGATACACACACTGCTCGAAAGATATGTAAAAAATCACACAATAGAGAAAATAAGTACGAGAAGGGATTTAGAAGGATTTTTGTGTCTTGAGATTCAACTCTGGACTCTTCATATGTAGTGGGATTGATGTTCGAGTCCTCTTCTAGAAGTTGACTCCAAAACAGAGTGTTATATCTTCTATGTTTTGGCTTCCAGAATTATAATCTATTTAGTTTCGTGTTCAAAAGATGTTCAAGATCAGCTCAGTAGGTTTTTATTTACTTCTTTATCTCCCCATATATTCTTCCTTTTGAGTTCTTGTGTTCACTATAGTTGCATGAGAGTTTATGTTATTCAGTATATCTATCACAGGTATGCACCACACTGCTCTATAATATGTGTATGTCTTCTTCTCTTTTTTAAAATACTTCTTATTTTCGGGGGTGGACAAAGATCATGTTCATTCCACGTGCATTGGCTCATAGTACCTCATACATTATTCCAAAATTCATAAATAAAACATTAAATAAATTCAAAAATATTAATGCGTCCAAATATGACTGTTAGAAATAAAATTAATAAATGAATATTTTAACCGTTCTTTGGTGTCTTCTTCTTTAGGTGTCTCCTTCTATTAGTGTCCTATTATGTAAGTGTCTCCTTCTATCAGTGTCTTATTATGTCAGTGTCTCATTTTATTAGTGACTCCTTGTTTCTGTTGGTGAGATGGTTTAACTATCGGACAGACATTTCGATTAACAGTGAGTCCTTGCATCGGTAGCATCGAGAAACAGTAGGTCACTTGGACTAATGGTAGGTCATCTGTGATAGTGAGTCATATGCAATGGTGAGTTGTTTGTCTGTCAGATTCATGTCCAACAGTGCCAAATTCACATACTTAGAACATATACATGTTTGATCTATATGTCAGTGAGTCATATGAAACAGTGAGTCACCTGTCTGTCGGTGTCAGTGAGTTACAATTAGATAATTTTAGATGTTATGTTAGTATTTCATCTTGGAAAATTCAGAAAGTATTAAAATTCAAAAACACATAGATAATCAGTTATAAACTTGTTTAGACTTAAACATGCATAAATATTTATATAATTGAAATGATCTAATAATTAAGATGATGATTTTAAATAATATAGTATATTATATAAGATAAGATATATGATAATATGTTACATGATTTTTGATAATTAAAACCATTATAGGTAGAGATAATTTTTAACGGTATCTATGGGCCAACAATCTCCCCCTTTTTGATAATCACAAATCATGGAATTATTAAGTACCATTGGAGAATAAGAATATATCAGAGGGAAAATAATTTATCACAGATAATAATACATAAACACATAATAATGTTTAAACACATAATAAATTCTGAATAAAGGTCTCCCAATGCTTAAATTCTCCCCCTTTGGGATTAAAAAAATTGGAAAGGTGAAAAGAACACTAAAAATAGAAAAGGAGAAATAATATAATTCTATTCATAAACAGATCACACTTGAGAAGAAAAGGTAAAATTATTCATATCTTTAAAAAAATAATCACTCCACACTATAGGGTAGGATCAAGGGGTTCCTTCCTTTTATCATAAGAATCAATAAAAGGTTAATCAGGAGGGGTAGGATAAGAAGCAAGAGGGTATGGATAGATTTTGAGAGGAGGGAGAGGCACTCCTTCAGGAACTGTAGAAGCAAGGGAAGTTCAGTGCTGAGAAAGAATATGAAGATGAACAGTTTTTGTAATGATTAGTATGATCTGAGATAATGCTGAAGAAACTCATATTTCAGGTTGAGCAGGAATATAACCAGAAGATCCAAGTGGTGCAGAAGGAGGTACCACAATGGCTTCACTTTGGACATGAATATATAGTTTAGCATCTTGATGAATTCTTCAATGATCCTTGCACCATATTTCAAATCCTTATCTAAATCATCTTTGTTTTCTATAAACTTGTCCAAGAAATAAGTAAACTTTCTAAGCTTCTGAATGTTATCCTTAAAGGCCTTTATCACTGGAGGAAGAGTAAGATCTGTGGCCAAATTCTTAAACAGACTATTCATTTGTGCTTTGTGAAGATTTTGGAAAAAAACTAATTTATCCTTTTAGTCATCTCTTCCTGAGTGTGTGAAGCACTCCTTGTATAATACTTCAAACGATCATGCACATTATATGAAGTATCCTAAACTTTGGTCACAATTGCAATCAAAGATTGCATCTCCTCTTTCAACATTGAACTACTAGTAGTAAGATATGCAGATTGTAAAGACTGAGCAGGTGGAGCAGAGGTTGAACCAAGAGTATAGGATGTAAGTTACTGAACTTCTTTTCAAATCTTGGAAAACTAAAGAGCATTAAAATGAGAAACAAGGTTCTCTACTCCTTCTATGATAGTTTATATTGTATTCTTATAATTTGTGGTCAAGGAATTGATCATAATTTTCAACTTATTCATATGATTCCAGAGCTTGGTATTTCTTATCATAATTGCCTCTACAGTTCGAAATATATTTGGCTGAATTTATTTTATCACTATATTTGAAACAGAAGCATCATCATCTTGAGGCAGAGTAGTTGATGTAGAAGTAGAACTAGAAGCACTAGCTTTATTTACACCATTAACCATATATCTAATTACTTTCACATTCTCAGTCATCTCAATATTCTCTTCCATATCTTCATCAATCTTATACCTAATTTTAGATTGCACTTAGTGTCTTATGGAGGCACATATCTCTTGATTTAATTGTTCAAAATTGGATTTAGTGACATGGCCACTACAATATGTCTCATACACTACTTCCCTTGCATAAAGGGTAACAACTTCATCATTAGAGTCTTTATAATCCAATACCAAATCTATATAACCAGTATTCCTTATCCATTCAGCAGTAATATCGTAATCTAGAAGAGTAATAGTATCAAGCCTTACTCTTCTAGTTTTATTATCTTCACCAACTTGAGAAACTTATCCTCGAGGATCCCCCTTAGTATTATCTTTCAATACTGATTTCTCCCCCTCATTCAATTATTCCTAGATTGGTTTCTTTTCCTAAGGTAGAGGTATTTTCCTAGTATAAACAAATTGAGAAACAGGTTCATCTGGAGAAAAATTTTCTTCTTGAATAGCACCCTTAACAGATACACCAGTATTAGTTTCAGCAACTCCCATATTTATAAAAACCGGATTCTCGTCCGGATGATCAGATTCATTATCATTGCCACTTTCATCACTTTCATCATTTATGCCATCCTTATATTTTTCATCCACAACTTCATCATCGACCTTCTCATCTTCTTCTTCCATTTCTGATTTCGAACCACTTTCACCACTATTATCTTATTCTTAATCATCTTATTACTCATTGGATTCACCTACATACTTTACAACGACTTCAACTTCTGTTTCTTCATTACCAGTAGAATTGAGAATAGGTTCATGAGAGGGTAAGTCCATTTGTGGGCTTGCAGGCCCAATAGAGACACTTTTTGTTGGTCCAGTAGTATATGGGTCACTTCTATCATCAACTGGTGATCCCACATCTCTAACAGGAGTAGCATGATCCTCTTCCTCATCTAGAGAATAGGTTACTTGTTCTTCTTGACCAAGGCCAGGATCCACTATATTCCTTAGTCTAATTGAATAATATATGTGATTGAACTTCTAATACAGTCTATCTTCATCACCAACCCATTCCTTCCTCTATGGGTTCAAATTAATTTTTATTCTCTTACAGATGTGAAAACTTAAACAAAAACCACTACATTCACTAACTACAACATCATCAGCGTCAATTACATATCCTTTTTCCTTTTTCATAGCTGAAATCATTTTGTAATAAAAACGAGAATTTGACTTACATACATGTTTTCTCATCTCATTGATGTGCACTATTAGATATCAATATAGATTCCATTTAACTCCTTTCTGATGAAAATAAACCAATTATACATCCTGATACTTGAGAGAAGTAAAGTCTCATTTATTGAGACAAATCTAGTGCTAAATAAACATGAATAAAATTATGCACTCACCATTCAATTCTGAGGCAATGGTTCTCATGTGATCCTCATTTCTAGTTAGCTATTTTGGAGATGTCTCATATAAAAAGAAATCACTTTTAGAAGAAGTACCATGGTAATCAAGAAACCTTCTTTCTTGAGGTACCTTAATACATTCGTCCTAATGTCTTGGAGAGAATGAGATTATTTTCCCTTTCACAGTATATTCCACCCAAGAAACATCACCGCCTTCCAGAAGAAGTTCCATAGTCCTGTAGAATTCATATATCATCTTCGGTTAAAAGACTATATCATTGTTTGGGAACCATTAAATACATACATGATCTTATAGCAATTTCAACAACAAATTCTTTCTTTCCAAGATCTATTCCACCAAAAATTATTTCTTTGAGGTTACAACACGGTTTAACAAAGTGTTATTTATAGTACCTGAAGGTTTCCTCAATTCACCTTTTTTTCTTGCACGCACAAGACTCACCCTCTTCCAGAGCTCACTTCACTCATGCCATTCTAATCAATTCAGTCTGGAGGTCTGAAGGTGAAAGGTCAGGGGTAGAGAAAAAGAGAGGCGGAAGAGATAGAGAGTGAGAGAGAGAGTAATTGTAAAGGGACTAGAGTAGATTGATTCAAATTTATATCATTAAGGGATTTAAAATTACATAATCACAAAATCATGAACTGATTCACTGGAATTAACAAAAAGTGTTGTTTGATAAAAATATAAAATTTAGAAACACAATAAGTCATCGGTATCAACATGAAAGACTCTATAAAATACTGACAGTGTCAGTGTGACAATGGTGTCAGCATGACAACGGTTTTGGCATGACAATAGTTTCAGCAGGAAAATGGTGTCAACATAACAACAGTTTTGACATGACAACTTCACAGAAAAAGATTAATGGAAAGGAAAACATATGATCTTACTGATTGATCATTCCTAACTCATGTCTGATGTAATTTATTCTTTCAGAGTTCAATGGATTAGTAAATATATCAACAAGATGATATTTTGTGCCAATAAATTCTAAAGTGATATCCCCCTTTCCATAACGATCTCTCAAAAAGTGATGTCTTATATAAAAATGTGTTTTTCTAGAGTGAGAAACTAGGTTATTAGAAATGTTAATAGCACTTGTGTTCTCACATTTTATTGGTACATGTATAAATTGATATCCATAGTCTATAAGAGTGTGTTTCATCCACAAAATTTGTGTACAAAAGCTACCAGCAACTATGTATTCATCTTCGATAGTAGATAATGCTACTAAATTATGTTTCATACAAAACCATGAAACCAAAGACTTTCCCAAAAAGTGGCATGTCCCAGAGGTTCTATTTCTATCTAACTTGCATCTGCTAAAATCAGAATCATAATTACTCACTATGTCAAATGAGTTTTCCTTAGAGTAAAACAGATTTAAATTGAAGGTATGTTTGAGGTATTTGAATATTATTTCAAATGAATTCAATTGAGATTCTTTGGTATTGTCTTGAAAATAGGCTCACATACACACAATAAACATTATATATGGCTTACAAGTAGTCAATTAAATCAATATTCCAATCATTCCTCTTTAAGTGGTTTGATCAACAGTTTTACCATCTTTATCAAGATCCAACTTACAAGTAGTACTCATGGGAGTGTCACTACTTTTAATGCTATCAAATCCAAATATTTTTAAAATATATTTTCTATATTTACTTTGATTTAAAATGATACCTTCTTTATTATAAAAAATCTTAAATCCAATAAAGAATTTGAGTTCACCCAATAAACTCATTTCAAACTCATTTTTCATCATTTTTGAAAACTCAATACATAAATAATTTCATCAAGATCAAAAAAAAATATCATCAATATAGATTTTAACTAATAAAACATCTTAATAAATTCATTTTATAAAAAGAGTAGGATCTGCAATTCCTTTGGTGAACCCTTTTGAAATAATAAAACTGCTTACACTATCATACCAAGCTCTTGGAGATTGTTTTAAGCCATATAAATATGTTATTAATTTGAGAACATGATTATGAAATCGAGGGTTTGTAAAACTCGGGGGTTGTTCAACAAAAACAACCTCAACTATATATCTATTTAAGAATGCACTCTTAACATCCATTTGATAGAGTTTAAAATTAATATGGGCAGCATAATCAAGTAGGATTCGGATGGCCTCAAGTCTAGGAACATGTGAAAAAGTTTCTTCATATTCAATTTCCTCTTCTTGACAATAACCTTGTGAAACTAATCTAGCTTTGTTTCAAATAATATTACCAGATTCATCTACATTATTCATAAACACCCAGTTAGTACCTATGGTCAAGGTGTCTTTGGGTCTATCCACATGTTTCAGGAATTTACTTCTTTCAAATTCATTATGTTCTTTTAGAATATCCATTACCCATAATCCATATTTAATTTCATCGTTGATGTTTTTAGGTTCAAGCTCTGACAAGAAGGCTTGATGTTCAACCTGATTTCTGAGAGAAGTTCCAGTCTGTGTCCATTTTTCTAATAATCCAACAACATCATCTAAAATATGGTTATTGAAAGTTCTAGTTAGTCTAGAAAAGGAGGGTCTAGTAACTTAAGGTTTATCTACAAGTTCAGGTTAATCATGTTTAGATTCTGAAGAATTTTCAGAACTATTTGATTTCACAGATTGCTTGACAGAAGGATTCGATGATTTTTCATTTATGTCTAGGTTTGACATATCATCTTTAGGGTTCTCTAGAGAGATCTTAGTTTCATGAGGATCTATTTAATCCAATTTGATATGAATACATTCTTTTACACATTTTTTATTTTATTAAATACTCTATAGGCTTTACTAGAGGTTGAGTAAACTAGGAATATTCCTTCATCATTCATGGAGGATAATTTTTCCAGATTGTCCTTTGTATTAAGAAAATAGACTTTGCAACCAAAAACATTGAAATAACTAACATTGGGTTTTTTATTGTTCCATGTCTAATATGGAGTCATTTTGAGAATAAGTCTAATTAAGACTCTATTAATTATGTAACAAGATTTATTCACAGAATTATCCCAAAAGTAAACTGGTAAATACTATTCATTAAGCATTGTTTAAGGTATCTCTTGTAAGGTTCTTTTCCTTCTTTCTAAAACTCCATTTTGATGAGGTGTCCTAGGGGAAGAGAATTTATGAATATAACCTTTTTGTCAGCAAAAGTATTCAAAGTCTTGATTTTGAAACTCATGTCCATGATCTCTTCTTAAGGATTTTATTCTAAGTCCACTTAGATTTTCCACTGTTTTAGCATACTTCATGAAGTAAGTACATGCTTCACTCTTATGAGCTAACAAATAAGTCCAAGTATACCTATAACATTCATCTATAAGAATATAGGCATAGTGATTTCCATTTAATCTAGAAACTCAAGATGGTCCAAAAAATCAATGTGAACTATCTCTAAAGGCTGAGAAGTTGAAACTTATTTCTTTGATTTGAAAGATATCTTCTGTTGTTTGCCATTTTCACAAGTTTTATAGACTTTTTCATTTGAAAATTAATTTTTGGGTAGATCCTTAACTAATCTTTCTCTAGTAATTTTTCTAAGATAGTGTACATTACAGTGTCCTAATCTCCTATGCCAAAGCCAAGACACTTTATCAAAGTCACTTAAATAAGAAACATTTTGAGAAACTAATGAATCTAAGATAACTTAATGGATATTTTCATTTCTAACAGCATAAAATAATAATTCATTTTTAGATTTAAAAATATTTCAAGATTCATTTTCAAACTTTACATTAAATCCATCATTACATAATTATGAAATACTAAGCCGAATATACTTTAATCCATTAATAAAAAGTAATTTTTAAAGTAAAACATAGTTATAGTTACCAATCTAGACTAAGACAATTATTTTTCCTTTAGCAATGTCACCAAATGTGAAATATACACCATCAATCATGATTAGTTTATTGAAGCTTGAATAATCTCTCATCATATGTCTTGAACAAACACTACCACAATACAATTGAATCTTGCAGGATCTTTTCAAGCATCTTTCCTACAGAATAATCATAAAAAAACCCGATTTTGGTACCCAGACTTGTTTGGGCCTAGTGACATTAGTAATCAAAGCTTTAGGTACCCACATTTTCCTTGTGGGTTTCCTATAATCACTATGTAACATATTCAAAAAATATACTCTATTTGGTCTAAAAAAACTAGGGGTAGTAAAATACTTTTCAGAACTTGTACTATCAGGGGAGTTTTGATTTTTAGGCAGGAGAACATATTTTCCAGACTTAGTTACAAAATGTGTTTAAGATAGGTTTCTCTGTTGAGGTTGATATTCAATACGAGAAGTATACTTATGAGATATCTATTTACCAAGCGTTAGAGTAATATTTTCTTTCCCATTGGTAAACTTTTCTAAATCCTTCTTCAATTTCTCATTAAACATTTTTTATTCATTGATTTCTTTGTGCAGTTGAGAATTCTTCTCTTTTTCAGTTGTAAGTTCAGATTTAACAGTTACAGTAAGAGAAAGTTGTTGCTTTAAAGATTTATATTTATCTTTTAGTGCATTATATGACTCTTCCAACATGTTATAGTATTCAAAAATTTCATCATTTGTCATATTTTTAGACTCACTTTAATTTTCAGAATAATAAGAATTGTGTGTAAGTGAATCTAAGGTTACCTGAGATGTGTTTTTTATAAAAAACATATTTTCCATGTCATCTTTCTTATCATGAGATGATGCTGATTAACTGGAGTTATACTCAAATGCACTCAAGGTGGCCTTCATAGATTTATTATATAACTTGACTTTGATTTCATACTTATTTTATTATTTTAGCTTTGTACAGTCATCCTTGACATGTCCTCTCTTAAATTCATAGAAAAAAATCTCATCTGATTTTTCATTTCTTTTCCAATACTTTTTTAGCTGCCCTTGTTATCATATCTTCCTCTATAATTGGGATTCCTAAAAAAATTCTTCTTTCTTTAAAATTTCTTAAATCTTCTCTCCAACTGAACCATCTCTTCATCACTATAAAATGTTGATTCATCATTACTGGAGAATTCAACATAGTCTAGCACCTTCTCTTTTTCCTTATTCTTAGAGGTAGTAGTATTGAAGGCTACGTATTTTCTATTAGATTCATCCTCCTCTTCTTTGATGACTTTCAACTCTTCTTCATACATCATCAATTTTCCAATGAGTTCTTGGATATGTAATTTCCTGATGTCACATGATTCTCTAATAGAGATAGAAGTTACTCTCTATCTATCAGATATGCATCTAATAACATTCATGATTTGTTATTTGGAAGTAACATATCTTAACAAAGAGATCATAGTATTAACTATTTCATTAAACCTGAGATACATGTTAGAAATATTCATATCATGCTTTGTCTTAAAGTTATCATAATTAATAGTATATGTGTTAAGTCACATTTCTTTAACACAAGAATTTCCTTCATTTGAAACAAAAAAATTATCCTGAATTTCATGGAATGTTTTTCATGTAGAAATTCTGTTGAATTCCTCATATCCAAAAGACAAAAATAAGGAATTCATGGATTTACACTTATTATTATTATCAGTCTTATTTAGTTCATCCCATGTAGTTTTAGAAGTATCAAGAATCTTATTCTCATCTATAATTGAATACCAAATTTCAAAACCCATACATTCTAAATGCATTTTTATATTAATTTTCCATTGGGAATAATTTGTTCAATTAAATAATGGAGGTTTTTTGGTAGAAAAATCTTCTAATCTATTATCCATGATATAATTTGGAAAAAAATTTAAAGTGATAAAAATTTATAAATAATATAAATTTTACAATCATTGAAATCCCCTTAAAATCACAGTTGAAAAGATTTGAAAAATATTTGAAAACTAAAGCTTCCAGAAAAATCCTCTGATACCAAATATTGGTCGGAGTAGATTACTCAAGAGGGGGTGAATTGATTTTTTATAAAAATTTGTATAATAAATTTTCTAATTAAAAATATCCCCACATAAAAATATAATCCAATATAGTTTGTATTAAATTTATAAGAGTCCTGAATGTTTAGTTAATTTCTAAAAAGATTGATTAGTTCTTAGCTATATTAATCTAAGGATTAATACATCATTTGAAACTAACCTACTAGTTCAAAATAGCTATAAACACTTACTGAACTAACTATAAAAGTTCAATTTATTTTTATGAAATATGTGATAAAATAGAGTAAAACTAAAGAATAAAAACATAGAGAAAGTAAACAAGAGGTTCAGTCTCAAGCTGAGACTTAGTCCTCTCCACTTGGTGATAACTTACGACCAAAAAGTTTAAATAAATAAATAGTTTGATCAACACCCTATATCAGGGTTCACAATAGCACACAGAAATATCCAAGACACACTTTACCACTACCATAGTTCTTCATGGAAAAAACAACAAATAGGTCACACACAACCTCTTCCACAGTTCTATGTGGGATATAAATGGATAAAAGAGATTGACATTGAGGATATCAAGTATCCTCCAGTTATGCATAGGAATCAGTGTGTATGTAAGAGATAGATACATAATGTAACACCCCGAGATTTTATGAAAAATATTATTTTAATTTAATTAATGTCTTGTGTTGTATTCTACACCAAGATTACCTTGCGCTATACGCAACACCGTATTAGCTTGCAGTATACGCAACACTATTCTTGGACCGTGTTACACACAATTTTGATAATAGTTAATCTACGCATAATTGAGTATATATATATATATATATATATATTAAATGTATAAATGAAATATGGTTGGATTCTTTTATACAAAACAATGAAGGATTCTTTCACAACACACAACCCTGACTTTGCTTTCATTACACGCAATCGCGACCTTCCTCGATAGCGTGTGTTGTATGCAATACCGGGTTTTAATAAACAATGATATATTATTATAATATTGTCATGAACTAGCCTTTAGGAATAGTATTAACTAAATTTTGAATTTTATAACATTATTATTCATCTTACACATTTTCTAGAACATGGTATAAGAACAAAATAAATTTTTCGGGTAAAATAAGTATTTTTCAAAAAATGCAGTTTTGTCGCCTTTTGATGGCGCACCCACATTAAATCTAGTTTTTGACATGTTTATATGTTCAATTTTACAAAATAAAATTCTTCTTTTGAATCAAGATGTAAAAATTTACATTAGATAAAGTTTTGATATTTTTCCGAAAACTTTCATATTTTAATGAATAGTAAAAACACGCTATATTTTAATTAAAAACAACTTTTTTCATCATAATATCTTATGTGGTTAAATTATAATATTTAATGGTTTTAAAGTATAAATAGAATATATTTTTACCATTTAATATAATGTAAGTCATTAGCCTTGATTTTACATTGAATTCGTAGGTTAAATAAATTCAATCTTTTGCAATGTTTTAAACAAAAACCCGTTTTCTTTCGACAACGGGATTAATTTTAATTTAATTTCTGCAACTTTTGTGTATAGAATTTGGATAAATAGATTCCATATTTGGAATCAGTGGGTAAAAATTATGTTAATAATCCACTTTATATTTTTGGGCATTATAAATAGTAACTACGGTAAATTTTATTTACCATAGTTAAAGATAAATCGGGTAATTATGGGTAAATATAAGATTATAAAATTACCCTAACACCTGACAAAATCCTATTGGATGACTAAAAGTAGACCCATATCAACTAAGTGTCGGATTAGATTCATTTTATGGACTTTTGACCATGAAAATAATTTAATTATTATTAAAACCAAAGAAAGTGACAACATGTCAGTCTATTAAATATTATAACTATAATAATTTTAAATTAGTGATAAACATCATAAAATCTCGAACATGAATAGTATCCATAAAGCTAATAAAATTATCTACATCGTGAGAATTTATTTAGAATTTTTTGGGATTAAATAATTATCATTAATTGTGACACAATAGTGATGCAGAAATTATTTATCTAGTGAAAAATCAAGAATATAGTTTTTATTAAACTAATAGTGACCGTAAAAGGCACAAAACCCTGACCAAAACTTATTGGTCATGTAAATGGAAACTATAATCATCCAATGGTCGAATATTTGACCATTTGGAGTCTTATACAAGCTATTATGACACTTATATTATTTTATTTTAAATGATGCCAAAGTTGTCACCTTCATAATTTAATAAATATAACAATTTACATATTGTTATTTTAAGATGATAAATTAGAGTAAAAGTATTATTGTGAAAGTTAATATATTTATCTTCATCATAGGATTTTATTTTAAATTTTTATACAACAAATATGTATATTAAATAATTATACAAAAATGATGTAGTAATTATTTTATTAAGAGATAAACCAAATAAATGGTTTTAAAAATAATAAAATAAATATTATATGAACTATTTAATGTGATACACTAATTTTATAGATACATATGACCTTTTATTAATATATTAAAGCTTTTAGTTCGAACATATCTTATGTATATATTTTATTTAAATTCAAATAAATGAATAGTGTCAAAATTGACACTATTGTTATTTTACAAAAATAACATATTATAAAATTGTTTAAAAATCACAAAAATATTTAAAAATTATAAATTTATATTTATATGGTCTATAATGTTATAAATTAAACAATTATGTAAAATTCACAACAAATAAGTAATTATTTGTTATAATTTAAAATTTACAATTTTATTACCACAAATAAACTTAAATGGATTAAATAAGGATAAATCAAAATGATAAGGTTTAAAATAAGATCCAAACTTGTCTAAATTTGATTTTTTGATGATATTACAACCCTATATCATCTAATATTAGAATATGAGTCATTTTTGGAGGTTTTTAAGTGGGGTTAGATTTATTATAAATTAATATTTTTAAGAATTCCTAAGGTGCCCCTCTCCTCCCTTATAAAAGGACACCACATCCCCCTCCTCCTCACACCAATTTTATCACTCAAGCTCGGCCAAACCCTGCCAAAATCCCTTCTCCACTTCCCTAGAATAATCCTAGAGGTCCTGGTCTTCTTCAAAGACCAATCTTAGTTCCCTAAGTGGAGGATTCAAAGAGGTGTTTCAAAGAAGAGGTAATATCCATTACCGATCTTTTCAATTTCTTTCTTCTTCAACTTCTTCTTATTTAGTTGTTTCATGATAAAGTAATAACATCAGTATTACTTACATACTGATATGTTATTATAAATATGAAACAACTTTAATTAACCTTCTATCCATCCTACGGAAAAAGGAAATCACTGCGCGTGCCTACGTACGGAATACCGTCTCCACGCCGTGGTGTAATCTATTTTCCGCCACCACCTTAATCGGATGGGTATAATGGTTTAATGAGTAACTATATATGATTATTATAAAGTGATATTGATACTGAAATATTATACATACACTTCAATACAATTCCATGACCATGGGAATGATATCATCGCTCGTGCGTACGTACGGACTACCGTCTCCACGACGCGATGAGATTCATTCTCAATGATTAACCATTCATGAATAATTATAAAGTATATATAATAAGTACTAATGAAATATATGACATAATAATTATACTAGAATTCTTTATATTTATATGTATGTCATCTACTTAATTCCATTCAATTCAATAAGGAAACGAAAACAGCGTTCATGCGTACGTACGGACTACCGTCTCCATGAACGGTGTATTTCTTTCCATTTACTGATTTATTATATATGTATATTATGAATATATATATATATAAATCATGTTTTATATTCTGTAATTAATTAATCATGATATAAGTAATCATATGAATAATTACAAGTTAAAAACACGAACGACAAATGAGACGATTTTACCCAAAACGCTACTTTAACATGAATTTACAAAAGAACGGGTAATATAAAGTCATAAGTGGACCATATATGATATAATAACAATGAATATGATTCTGTAATAAGTCAATAACATGATTTAAATCATTATACAGGAGTTTGGGACACTTACAAGGCAAGTCAGACCTAAGGTAAGGGAAATATCACAATCTCATTTTATCCGAGATTGTTTATTCGTAAGTATTTACTGGGGTGTATTTTATCATCCACATCCATGTTTTCTCAATATGTAATATTATTTCCATCCACCTAAAATTGTTTAAATCCAATTTTACCCTTCGATGAGTTTTTAGTAAAGGATATGAAAGGAATCTTTTGTCGTTTTTCGTACGAGGTACTTTTTGACTTTTTTGAAAAAAGTACGAAGAATGTTTTTTTTAACTTATACGACAAGAATGGATTTTTAAAACATTATTTCCAAGAATCTTCCTTTATAAGTCTTCATGTTTATTTTTAATCAACTTCTTTTAGTTTATAATTTTATGACATGTTAAGAAAAGAAAAGTGTTTTTGAAGTAGAAAGGATATTTTCCTCAAGAATGGAGTTCAAGTATTTTATCTAAGATAATAAAAGGGTTCTGTTTTTATCCCTATTATAACATGGATTTGATTATGTTGTGATGGAAATATTTTTATGAATTCCTTTATCTTATATGAATTGTTTTATGATGTCATGTTGTTTAAGAATTCCATTTTTATTACATGGGTTACGCTATGATGTATGGTTTATGATTATGTGGCACACATAAGAAAGGATTCATTATAAGATGGGTGGGACCTATATCTCCCTCCAATGCATTGGGTAAAGATTTTATATCTCATTAGATAGACATGGCAGAAATGGTAGGTTATACCGGTTCAGTGAAACAGGACTGACACGAGGGTTACTCGATTCAGAAAGGGACTCTGTCCACTAAGATAGTCTTGGCAATGAGTATTGACTAACAAGAAATGATTCTCTATGATTATGTGTGTATGCCACAAAGTTTCATGTTTTAAGTTATCCTTATTGGTATTTCATTTCACTACTATGATTTATCCCATGATATGAAATTATGCTCTCTTTTGCTGGTTAATATTTCCAAAAGTTATGTTCTTATGAATATGATGTGATTGATTTTTTTTCTTTTGCTTACCCTTACTGAGCATTTGAGCTCACCCTTTTATGTTTTCTTTTCCCCAGGATATAAATAAAGGTTTTAGGTAAAAAAAATGAAGATCTTTATGGGAGATATTGAAGATCTTTCACCACGATTAGAAGATTACGTTCCGAGTTTCCAAAGACACTAAACTATTACGATCCTTGTGTGTGTGTTTTTGTTATGTACTGAGTATTCCGCAAAAGTAATGTAATGTCCATGTACGTCAGGCCTCGGGTCTCTACAGTTGGTATCAGAGGAAAGGTTTAGTCAACCTTTGGAAACTAGGATGCGAAAACGTTAGTGAGATCCCTAGAGATATTTCTAAGGTATATCTAGGGATGTCCCTAAGGATAAGTATACGTATAGGATATAGTCCTAGAACTATGGTAACGATATTAGATTAGACCAAAGATGTTAGATATTGAAGTTACTCCCCCTTTATTATGATTTTTGCCTCTCACACTATTCTTTTTGGGTTTTAGAAAGTGGCTGGAAACAAGATGATTCACGATAATGGAGGATATGATGGACAATGGAATGATATTCTTCATGAGCAACCAAATGAAATGGGATTTGGAAGTCCAAATATCATTATTATGCCGAATCAGAAATCTCATAATATGATCAATAAAGTAAAATTTGGTAAGTTTCCTAACTCGTCTAATAAGAGAAAGATGGAGTTTCATGATGATCATAGAGGAAAGAAAGTTCAATTTCCCCTATGTAAATCATGTGGGAAGAGGCATCAAGGAGAATGTTTCAAAGGAACTGGAAGATGCTTTGGGTGTGGAAAAGAAGGACACAAAGCCAGTAAGTGAAAAGGAAAAGGTTTAGTTAACACCAGGGATGAGGATAACGGTATTGCTACGACATCAACAATGGTTAAATGTTTTAAATGTGGAATGTACGGGCATTATGCAAACCAATGCCCTAAGGGAAAGTCTCATGAAGAGAATCAGTATGGTTGTATGGGTAGTATTTATGTGGATGATGATGAAGAGACTACAAATGATATGTGAGATGAAAGAATTGTTGAAGCTTGGTCAATGGTTTAAGAATGTAGTGGAATGATTACATGTTTATCATGTGTAATGTTGTATAAGTAATACCATGCTACTGTGGAATAAAGAGATATCTATGGATTGTTACACTGTTGTCTTTCCTTGAGTTTTGAAAGTGTATGATTAATGTTACCAGTATCCATGAAAGGTTTTTCAGATATTTTGGGAAT
This sequence comes from Viscum album, assembly GCA_963277665.1. Classification (NCBI taxonomy): domain Eukaryota; kingdom Viridiplantae; phylum Streptophyta; class Magnoliopsida; order Santalales; family Viscaceae; genus Viscum; species Viscum album. The sequence goes on from OY728135.1 coordinate 1,004,536,092, forward strand.
TTAGATGATATGCGCATAATGAAGGGATAAGGAGAAAATTAAATGTTTGATAGTATTCATGAGCTCATGACTGATATAAGAAGAAGGTTATATCATGGTTTGAGTATATAGAATTTTGAGGATTTTGGTATGTGGAAAGAGTTAACTTTTAACAGCACTCATGTTTTCAATAAGGTTCAATGGGTATTCAAGAGAGTACATGATTAAGGCCTTTGAATGTTTGGAATGTGACCAACAAGATATATCTTATGATATATGGGGATAAACGATGGTATTAAATCTCTGAGAGTGGACTGCAGTATTATGGATAAGCCTAAAGATTGGAATGGATTGTGTTGGACATAAGTTAGTATTGTTTGTTTTTCGATATTATTGATGGGATGTTATAGTAATATAGTTTTAGAAAAAGGGACAACCTGCAGGACGGGAAACAGCCCATCGCGTTGGACAAGGTCGTAGGAATCGAACCCACAACCGAAGTGCGACTGGCCTTTATCGCCTACCACTGGTCTACAGGAAGTCCCTGTTTAGTAGAAACTAGTTTTATTATATTAAGAAGTATGATATATGAAGTATAAGTCCATTTAAGGAACCATATATGATTAATCTCACTATAGATCGACTTATGTATATAATTTTTGCTAACCCTTTGTTTGAGACAGATGGAATGACCCGTCATTCTATCACATGATCTGCTAACACTTCACGAATAACAAATTCAACTTCATTTATTTAAGAGATGAAGTGGAAATTATTCAAGGCACGAACAACAGTGAGATTGTACCAAAATAAAGTAAGTATTTATTCTAATTCAAATTATTCAACTTTAGGGAAACAATCTTGAAAACCAAAAATGTTGTCCTAGTGCTCTTATATCTGATTAATCAGATGGTACCTTAGATCGTCACAAATTTATGGATTTGTGATTGTTGGCTTTTCCATAGCCATGTTCTCTACCACTCTCCATCAGAACAAGATGGTTAGATTTCTCTTCCATATCCATATTTTCATCTATGTGGAAACCCAGTGATTAGTTTATTTGGGTAACCGTTACGTTTTATATTTTTGTTTTTAAAGAATGGTTTTGGTATTCCTTTTTACGATGTGGGTTTCTATTAAAGAAACTTTCGAATAGTAAACCATTTATAACCCTCACGAATTTCGAGGGCGAAATTCATTTTAAGGGGGGTAGAATGTAACACCCCGAGATTTTATGAAAAATATTATTTTAATTTAATTAATGTCTTGTGTTGTATTCTACACCAAGATTACCTTGCGCTATACGCAACACCGTATTAGCTTGCAGTATACGCAACACTATTCTTGGACCGTGTTACACACAATTTTGATAATAGTTAATCTACGCATCATTGAGTATATATATATATATTAAATGTATAAATGAAATATGGTTGGATTATTTTATACGAAACAATGAAGGATTCTTTCACAACACGCAACCCTGAATTTGCTTTCATTACACGCAATCGCGACCTTCCTCGATAGCGTGTGTTGTATGCAATACCGGGTTTTAATAAACAATGATATATTATTATAATATTGTCATGAACTAGCCGTTATGAATAGTATTAACTAAATTTTGAATTTTATAACATTATTATTCATCTTACACATTTTCTAGAACATGGTATAAGAACAAAATAAATTTTTCGGGTAAAATAAGTATTTTTCAAAAAATGCAGTTTTGTCGCCTTTTGATGGTGCACCCACATTAAATCTAGTTTTTGACATGTTTATATGTTCAATTTGACAAAATAAAATTCTTCTTTCGAATCAAGATGTAAAAATTTACATTAGATAAAGTTTTGATATTTTTCCGATAACTTTCATATTTTAATGAATAGTACAAACACGCTATATTTTAATTAAAAACAACTTTTTTCATCATAATATCTTATGTGGTTAAATTATAATATTGAATGGTTTTAAAGTATAAATATAATATATTTTTACCATTTAATATAATGTAAGTCATTAGCCTTGATTTTACATTGAATTCGTAGGTTAAATAAATTCAATCTTTTGCAATGTTTTAAACAAAAACCCGTTTTCTTTCGACAACGGGATTAATTTTAATTTAATTTCTGCAAATTTTTTGTATTGAATTTGGATAAATGGATTCCATATTTGGAATCAGTGGGTACAAATTATGTTAATAAGCCACTTTATATTTTTGGGCATTATAAATAGTAACTACGGTAAATTTTATTTACCATTGTTAAAGATAAATCGGGTAATTACGGGTAAATATAAGATTATAAAATTACCCTAAAACCTGCCAAAATCCTATTGGATGACTAAAAGTCGACCCATATCAACTAAGGGTCGGATTAGATTGATTTTATGTACTTTTGACTATGAAAATAATTTAATTATTATTAAAACCAAAGAAAGTGACAACATGTCACTCTCTTAAATATTATAAGTATAATAATTTTAAATTAGTGATAAACATCATAAAATATTGAACATGAATAGTCTACAGAAATCTAACAAAATTATCTACATCATGAGAATTTATTTAGAATTTTTTGGGATTAAATAATTATCATTAATTGTGACACAATAGTGATGCATAAATTATTTATCTAGTGAAAAATCAAGAATATAGTTTTTATTAAACTAATAGTGACCATAAAAGGCACAAAACCCTAACCAAAACTTATTGGTCATGTAAATGGAAAATATAATCATCCAATGGTCGAATATTTGACCATTTGGAGTCTTATAAAATCTATTATGACACTTATATTATTTTATTTTAAATGATGCCAAAGTTGTCACCTTCATAATTTAATAAATATAACAATTTACATATTGTGATTTTAAGATGATAAATTCGATTAAAAGTATTATTGTGAAAGGTAATATATTTATCTTCATCATAGGATTTTATTTTAAATTTTTATACAACAAATATGTATATTAAATTATTATACAAAAATGATGTAGTAATTATTTTATTAATAGATAAACCAAATAAATGGTTTTAAAAGTAATAAAATAATTATTATATGAACTATTTAATGTGATACACTAATTTTATAGATACATATGACATTTTATTAATATATTAAAGCTTTTAGTTCGAACATATCTTCTGTATATATTTTATTTAAATTCAAATAAATGAATAGTGTCAAAATTGACACTATTGTTATTTTACAAAAATAACATATTATAAAATTGTTTAAAAATCACAAAAATATTTAAAAATTATAAATTTAAATTTATATGGTCTATAATGTTATAAAGTAAACAATTATGGAAAATTCAAAACAAATAAGTAATTATTTGTTATATTTTAAAATTTAGAATTTTATTACCACAAATAAACTTAAATGGATTAAATAAGGATAAATCAAAATGATAAGGTTTAAAATAAGATCCAAACATGTCTAAATTTGATTGGTTGATGATATTACAACCCTATATCATCTAATCTTCGAATATGAGTCATTTTTGGAGGTTTTTAAGTGGGGTTAGATTTATTATAAATTAATATTTTTAAGAATTCCTAAGGTGCCCCTCTCCTCCCTTATAAAAGGACACCTCCTCCCCCTCCTCCTCACACAAATTTGAGCACTCAATCTCGGCCAACCCCTGCCAAAATCCCTTCTCCACTTCCCTAGAATAATCATAGAGGTCCTGGTCTTCTTCAAAGACCAATCTTAGTTCCCTAAGTGGAGGATTCAAAGAGGCGTTTCAAAGAAGAGGTAATATCCATTACCGATCTTTTCAATTTCTTTCTTCTTCAACTTCTTCTTCTTTAGTTTTTTCATGATAAAGTTATAACATCAGTATTACATACATAATGATATGTTATTATAAATATGAAACAACTTTAATTAACCTTCTATCCATCCTACGGAAAAAGGAAATCACCGCGCGTGCGTACGTACGGAATACCGTCTCCACGCCGTGGTGTAATCTATTTTCTGCCACCACCTTAATTGGATGGGTATAATGGTTTAATGAGTAACTATATATGATTATTATAAAGTGATATTGATACTGAAATATTATACATACACTTCAATACAATTCCATGACCATGGGAATGATATCATCGCTCGTGCGTACGTACGGACTACCGTCTCCACGACGCGATGAGATTCATTGTCAATGATTAACCATTCATGAATGATTATAAAGTATATATAATAAGTACTAATGAAATATATGACATAATAATTATACTGGAATTATTTATATTTATATGTATGTCATCTACTTAATTCCATTCAATTCAATAAGGAAACGAAAACAGCGTTCATGCGTACGTACGGACTACTGTCTCCATGAACGGTGTATTTCTTTCCATTTACTGATTTATTATATATGTATATTATGAATATATATATATATATATATAAATCATGTTTTATATTCCGGAATTAATTAATCATGATATAAGTAATCATATGAATAATTACAAGTTAAAAACACGAACGACAAATGAGACGATTTTACCCAAAACGCTACTTTAACATGAATTTACAAAAGAACGGGTAATATAAAGTCATAAGTGGACCATATATGATATAATAACAATGAATATGATTCTTTAATAAGTCAATAACATGATTTAAATCATTATACAGGATGTTGGGACACTTACAAAGCAAGTTAGACCTAAGGTAAGGGAAATATCACAATCTCATTTTTATCCGAGATTGTTTATTCGTAAGTATTTACTGGGGTGTATTTTATCATCCACATCCATGTTTTCTCAATATGTAATATTATTTCCATCCACCTAAAATTGTTTAAATCCAATTTTACCCTTCTATGAGTTTTTGGTAAAGGATATGAAAGGAATCTTTTGTTGTTTTTCGTACGAGGTACTTTTTGACTTTTTCGACAAAAGTACGAAGAATGTTTTTTTTAACTTATACGGCAAGAATGGATTTTTAAAACATTATTTCCAAGAATCTTCCTTTATAAGTCTTCAAGTTTATTTTTAATCAACTTCTTTTAGTTTATAATTGTATGACATGTTAATAAAAGAAAAGTGTTTTTGAAGTAGAAAGGATATTTTCCTCAAGAATGGAGTTCAAGTATTTTATCTAAGATAATAAAAGGGTTCTATTTTTATCCCTATTATAACATGGATTTGATTATGTTGTGATGGAAATATTTTTATGAATTCCTTTATCTTATATGAATTGTTTTATGATGTCATGTTGTTTAAGAATTCCATTTTTATTACATGGGTTACGCTATGATGTATGGTTTATGATTATGTGGAACACATAAGAAAGGATTCATTATAAGATGGGTGGGACCTATATCTCCCTTCAATGCATTGGGTAAAGATTTTATATCTCATGAGATAGACATGGATGAAATGGTAGGTTATACCAGTTCAGTGAAACAGGACTGAAACGAGGGTTACTCAATTCAGAAAGGGACTTTGTCCACTAAGATAGTCTTGGCAATGAGTCTTGACTAACAAGAAATGATTCTCTATGATTATGTGTGTATGCCACAAAGTTTCATGTTTTAAGTTATGCTTATTGGTATTTCATTTCACTACTATGATTTATCCCATGATATGAAATTATGCTCTCTTTTGCAGGTTAAGATTTCCAAAAGTTATGTTCTTATGAATATGATGTGATTGATTTTTTTTCTTTTGCTTACCCTTACTGAGCATTTGAGCTCACCCTTTTATGTTTTCTTTTCCCCAGGATATAAAGAAAGGTTTTAGTTTAAAAAAAGGAAGATATTTATGGGAGATATTGAAGATCTTTCACAACGATTAGAAGATTACGTTCCGAGTTTCCAAAGACACTAAACTATTACGATCCTTGTGTGTGTGTTTTTGTTATGTACTAAGTATTCTGCAAAAGTAATGTAATGTCCATGTACGTCAGGCCTCGGGTCTCTACACATAAACTCCTATAAAGATATGTAAAAAATCAAACAACAGAGAAAATAAGTATGAGAAGGGATTTATAAGGCTTTGTGTGTCTTGAGATGTAGTTCTGGACTCTTCAGATGTAGTGGGATTGAATTTTGAGTCCTCTTCTAGAAGTTGACTCCAAAACAGAGTGTTGTAACCTCTATGTTCTGGGTCCCAGGAGTATGAGATATTTATCTTCTTATTATAAATATGTTTAAGATTAGCTCAGTAGGTCTGGATTTACTTCTTTATCTATCTGTATTTTCTTCCTTTTGAGTTCTTGGGCTCACCTTAGTTGAATGAGAGTTGATGTTCTTCAGTATATCTCTCACAGGTATGCACCACACAAATCTGTAATCCCTTTATGTCTTCTTCTCTTTTTTAAAATACTTCTTATTTTTGAGGTCCAACAAAGAGAATGTTCATTTCACATGCATCGGCTCATCGCAACTCGTGATGTATTCCAAAAGTCATGCAGACAACATTAAATAATGTCAAAAACATTAATTCATCTAAATATGACCGTTAGAAGTAATATTAATAAGTGCATATTTAAATATTCTATTGGTGACTCATCTATTAGAGTATTCTTTTGTCGATGTCTCCTTTTATTGGTGTCTTATTCTGTCTGTGTCTCCTTATATCAGTGTTTTATTCTATTGTTGTCTCCTTCAATCAGTGTCTTATTCTATCGGTGCCTTCTTCTATTGGCAACTCTTTGTTTGTGTCAGTGAGATAGTTAAACTATCGGTGATATATTTAAATTGAAATTGAGTCCTTGCATCGGTAGCATAAGTCAATGATAGGTCACTTGGACTGATAGTAGTTCATCTCTCTCATTGTGTCATATTCAATGGTGAGTTGTCTAATAATCAGTGTCATGTCCAATGTTTTCATCTTCACACACTTAGAACAGATGCCTATTTGACCTGTCTGTTAGTGAGTCATATGCAACAGTTAGTCACTAGTTTGTCGGTGTCAATGACTTATACTTAGATAATTTTAAATGTTTTATCTATCTTTCATCTCAGCAAAGTCAGAGAGTGTTAAAATACACAAACATAGAGATAATAAGGTATAAGATTTTTTAGAATTAAACACAGATAAATAGTTATATGATTGAAATTATCTGATATTTAAGATGATTCTTTGACATAATACATGATCTTATATATAATGAGATATATTTTAATATATGACATTATTTGTGATAATTAAAACCATTATAGTTAGAGGTATTATCCAATAGTATTTATGTGCCAACAAATGGAATTCAAATATTCATATTATCATGGTTCTATGAAAATATATTCTTAGAAGAAAAAATGAAAAAAAAGTGATTCTTGACTATGTGTGTACTAGATATATTCTAAAAGTAGAAATATTAAGATGATAGTGGTTTGATTCTATATATACTTGTTTATTATGAGAATTTTAATAGAGAATAAACAAATTCATCACTACATAGAGAGGTTCTTATTTGTGCACTGAAGAAGGTTAAGAAGAAGAATAATAAAAAAATAAGAGAGGATCTGAACACATATGTTACTAATCATATTTAAGCTAAGAAAATTTGAAATACAATATATATTCATCTGTTATATAATTTTGAGAAAGATTGAGGTATTCCACTTGATTTTTTTAGTTAAGGAAGAAGGTCATTCAAATTTTCTAATAGGTACACAAGAGCATCATTATTGATCTATTTTACAAAGCATGGGTTGAATTATTTATCTATTGGGATATAATAATATAAATCTATTTATTATATTATACATGTTCAAGGACAAGATAATAGGTTCTTGGTTATACCCTATCATGTTATTATTTTGATAATAATAAGGAATTTGTGTATGTAGGATAACAACCATGATGCACTACGGATATAGTCACTCTAAGGGAGGTGAGAATCATCATCAAATCAGGGTGTTTTCTTGTATTTTTTACAATTCCATATCTGCTTTCATATTAACCAAAGGATACATAGAAAGAAATATAAATTTTCACATTGAATAAGTGAATTGGTGATAAGGGGATAAAATATAAAAATGGTTTAAAATTACACAAACCCTAATTCACCCTCACCCTCACTATTGGAAACATCCCCATGTGATCCTAAAAATTGGTATCAGAGAATGAAAAACCTCTACTTGGATTCACTTTTATGATGTTTTATTTGAAAAATTAATACTCTCCTTTTAAATTCTAGATGGAGTGTAGATTTAAATAAGCCTATTAATTCCATATTAAAACAATTTCTAAGATATATCTTCAAATACAATGAATATCTATAAGAAAATAGATACAAAGAGGTTGAGAAAACCCCAATTAATGAAAGGGTACTTTCCACTAAATGAAGTTGATAAAATTTTAATTATTTATGCTCTATTTGTTACTAATTATCCTCTTGAATATGATAAAAAGAAATCCCTCAAGAGAAAATAGAGAGTGAACATTGTTTCCTCATGCAGTATTTTTGAAAAAGGAATTTCCGATGTAGAAAGTGATGATCTTGTGGTTGAATCCACCACCAAAGAATTAGAAAATAATTTGGTCTTGTATAGTTTATTATCTTTTCCTAATTAAGGTGTAACAAAAAATCTCATGTCAAAACTATCCAATTCAAGATCCATTTATCAAGGAAAAATCACATTTCTAATAACTTGTAACATATATCAATAAATGCTTTAAAATATATATTATATAACCTACCCAAAGAAATAAACTCATATAATTGTGTAATTTATAGAAATATTTAATAAGAGATCATATACTATGAATATTATTATGGAAGGATATGGAATGATTTGGAAGAAAGGGTATCAAAATATATAAATATCTCAAAATAAGTGGAAGATTCAATACCATGATTGAGGATCTGGATGAATGATTCTCTGGGATTTGAAATAAATGGCTTCCTATAATTCAAGAGATAGAAGAAACCAATAAATTTATTAAAGATAAGAACAATTAATTTTTGGAAGAAATTTTTATCAATATTTATTAGCTAGAAGTAAAGAAAAAGAGGATTAAAATTTTAATTATCTTCTAGAAGAAAATAGAAAAATTCATGAAGATCATGCTAAAGAGATGAGAAAGTAATGTGAAGTAAAAATGATACCAATACAAAATAATAAATACATTCTCAATATGATAAGTTTAGAGCTTTAAGTTAAATTCAAAAATAATGAAATATATCATGTTATGACTTTAAAACAAGTTGATGAAAAACTATTTCCACACAGACTATGATAGAGTATTATTATGCTAAAAGACCCCCATCTATGGGAAAAAATATTAAATCTCCTACTTATAAATATAAAATAGTTATACAATAAAAGGTCCCACATATCTTAAAATCAAAAGTTTATATTAAATCTATTTTTACAAATTGTGAAGATTTAAATTAAAAACATGTTCAATGATGGATGATGAAAAAATATTTGAAGCTTACCATCATGTCAAGAGTTTATAGAATATATTTTATGAGAGATAGTTCCCATAATAAATCAGAACCAACCGATTCAACAGCAACAAAAATAGAAAGGTACATGTTATGGAATATTTGGATAACATGTATTGAAAAAAGGAACAAATTATTTGGGTTTATTGTTTTAGTTATAATATATTTAGTAATATGGACTTGGACTACTAGCATAATATGTAAACCTATTGAATAAAACATTTGATTACATTAATTGTATGGAATCCTAAAGTAATGAAAACCCATAGGTGATAGAGAATAATCTATATACTCTGACTATAATTGAAAATAATTAAAAAAAATATGGTGTGTTCAATGGGTGTGTTAACAGTGAGGATGTATGCCTCTCAAAATAAATAAAGTATTAATCATAAACAAAGTAGAAAATAAGACCACAATAGATAAACATGGATGATAGGAAAACCTTGGGAAGTGTGTTAGATAAAGATATTGAATAAAATACTTCCAAGATGATGTAAATACAAGTGATTTGACCTTAGGTTATAAATAGAAGATAATTTTAGTTCATAAAACCCCAAGAAGAAAAATATGGGAGTTATCCTAAGATTGAAAATCTATTTATTTTGTGTAAAATGGGGGAATATCAGGATCCCTTGTAAAAAAATCATGACTATAAAAGTTAAAAGAAACAACATGGAATAGAATAATATAATAGTTGATGGAAGAAATGGAAAAACTAAATTTGTGAAAATCATATCTAATAATACGTGATTAAAATTAAATAAATTTAAGAACATACCTAATGAATTTTTTGAAATTTTTTCAGATCAACTGGAAAAAGAAAGAAAAATAGAATAAGTTTAAGAAAAGGAAAGTGATAAATGGGAATAGTTCATTCCACATGAATATGAAATTTAATTTCAACAGTTTTTTCAATAATCGATGACCAAAGTCTTTCTAATGTGTGGTATGGGAGATTCAAATATGATAGACACTACTCAATGGATTATATAAGAGTCACATTGGTCCAGGAAGAAATATTGATGAGTATGAAAACTAAACCAAGTGATTCATGTTCAATGATAGATCGTGATAAAAATAATATCTCATACAATTAAAGAAGAAAATATCCCATGATACCTATATTAAATTCATTTATAAAAAATAAAAAAATAGTTATGAAGAAATATTTTGAGTCTATAATGTAAAATAAATTAGTATCATGGGTAAGAAGAGTATCTCAATGTTATTTATCACTATAAAAGTGCTATGAAGGGCCCAACTTATTCCAAATAAATTCTTATATTTATATGCTAATCATGAATGGAATTTATTATATAGGTAGTTATTATGAATTTCACTAATGAAAAAAATGTGACCTGTCAAAACTAGAAAACAAAATAAAATAGAGTAGGATTTAATAAATATTCCATATCTAATGAAGTCATCATATTAGTCTGATACATAAATTGGTAATCTAAACAATATCGGAGTAATAAATCTAAATTTATGAGGAGATGATTGACAACAAGCCTTGAGGGGGGATTTTTCTTGGGAAGCTACATGATCCATGCAATTCATATAAATTTAAAATTCTTAGAAGATACATGATTTTGGATCACTGGAAATGGTGTGAATGATCATTGTATCATACAAGGTTTTTAAATAATTTATCCAAACATTAAGGGGAGAAATAATGTTATAAATTGAATTAAATATATATTTTATAGTATATCTTAGAACTGATTTCCAAAACCTACTTCATGCAATTGCATGTCTTTAATCTCTGCGTTGAGCGACATGCATGAAATTGGGTTTTTATACCATGGAAAATAATGTTAACAATTGATATCAATTTTATTAATACTATGGATTATTAAACAAACCTAGAAATATTTTTATTAATGAATTTTATATGGATTCATATTCTATAGGTAAATGGAAAGATATGTTGTTTAATTCAAACCCTCATTTTTTACACACTGAGCACGGATTATGTAGAATTTGATTGGATGAATTATAGAGCATTTATTTTGATTTAAATGATATAATCATCTTCAATGTAATTTTTAATTTATATGAATAAGGTAGAGATAAGGAAAGTATTTAGCTCAATAAGAAAAATGGGATAGAATAAAAACAAAAAAATATATTGTCATACCATTTTCTGATAATGGTATTAATAAAGAAATACAAAGAGGGAGATTATTGAACCTATTTTTTTATGTTGTGTTTTTTTTCAATATGTAACACTAGATTATTTAAGTCAATATACTAATGATAGAACCTTGTATGTTTTTTAGGAGTTATAAAGTATGTTGTAGATGAGTTTGAAGTTCCCAAGAAAGAAAGCGATTTATTCTCTTATATATATTAATTTAAGTGAATAATTGGTTCTATAAAAGGATATACACATATATAAGATTTGTATAGATAGAAATATATAAAATATAAATATGATGATTTGTGGAAGTATGGTTCTATATTTATTAGCAATATCATATGTGTTAATGAGAATAAAAAATTACCCAACTGTTAGTTAGCTCAAATTTCCAAGCATCCTGGCCACCATTGGTAGCTAGAGAAGATTCAATATATGGTCCATTCTACAGTATCTAGAGGGTGAAAATTTCTAATATGGGTCATCACAGTTTTAATTTGGGAGAAGGTTTCTTAGTATCCAACTATGTGGAATGGAACAGTGGGTTATGGAAGAGCATCTACTCCTATAATAATTCATTGATCCGGTGATGAGGTATGATTTTTTAATAAGGATATCTATCCCAAAGGAATCTTTTATGTGGGGTAAGATACATACAATAATGTTCATCAATTAAATGATACAAAAACACATATAGTTTTAAACGTGATGACATTGTTTCATGTCATCTTCTTTCTTTCACCATTTTAAGAATAGCGCCACTAGTTTCATGATTATTTCCATGTAAGTTAAGACTAACAACTAAAACATTGAATATATAACCATGTGAGATCCTAAAAAAATCACGAAATGTTCTAGGAGTTTATACCACATCATTAAAAAAATATTAAGAGGACACTATTATATTATTAGAAGTCTATTTTTTCATATGAGAATATCCACTATAAAAATTATCCATTATCTAATATAAAGAGTAATTGAGTTATGGAATTTCAAAATTTGGAACTGAAAATAGAAGGAAGCTCATAATAGTCATGAATATTAATACGAGGATTATCATTTGACTTTTCATCATACTAATTGACTGTATGAATTCACATCTTATGAATGTAATGATCATATTAATTATAAAGTGATACAAAAATGATGAGTGTTAGAAATTTCTAAAGTCTTATGATATCTGAACATGACAGTGATTTTTTGTGATTCACTAATGCGTATATATCATAGTAGCTGAGTGTTGTGATCAAATATGATAATGAATCTCCCATGATTTGGAAGATAATCATGAGATAAGCTTGAAGTTTTAATGGTTAATTCTAAGTATAATAGGTGATGTGAAGCTACCAAAATTATACTCTAGGAATTTAACAGCATGTGACAAAGATCATTGTAACAAAACATCCTGACTATAAGAACAATGTTATATTAGAGGTAATTTTCAGAAATACAACTACTTGTATGGAATGGTGAGTAATAACTAAACATGGAGGTTACTATGGTATCTCACATGATATATGAAGGGTAGGAATTAAATTTTGAGGACTATATAATGGTCTATTTTGGGTGACCATTTTTAGATTCCCTTGATGTTGAAAGTAGGAAAAAGGTCCAACATGGGGTGCTTCATAATGTAGGACATATCCTAGTTCTATATTTTTCATATATATGTGGAAATATAAATTTAATTGAATAATGGGGAATTTTTAGTTAATTTTATATCTCTGTATTTAAATATCTTGGGAGTAATTAAGAAATTTCAAGTCTTCAATCATATTTATGGAAATAGTTTTAATAGAACAAAGACTAAAGATATTGAATTTTAAGAAGGATGATATTTCATGAACTTGAGTACTGAGAATAATTTAAAATCAAGGGTACATATTCATATGGTGTTGTGAATAAATATTATGGGAAGAATAAAGAAAAAAATGATTCTCCAATGTATGTGTACTGGATATATTCTGCTAGTTAAAAAAAATAAGACCGATAATTGAATCTATATGTAGATAATTATTATGTGAAGTTGAAGATATAATAAGAAGATCTAGTACTATATAGAGACATTATGACAAGTACACTAAAGGAGAAAAGAAATAATTTAAGAGATCATATAGAAAGGTCAATTACTAATCATATTCAATCTAAGAATTTGAGAAATCCATTCTAAAAAACTTCTATAAAATTATTTCAAATCTTGAGGAAACCTGTTTAATTGTTGAAATTAAGGAAGATGATCATTAAAAAATTTCATGAGGGACACAAGAGCTTCATTTTTTATCCAAATAACAAGGAGTAGAAAAAATATTATATATTTTCACATAAAAGAACAAAAATCAATTTCTAACATTGCACTTAGTTGGTGCTAGGATAAGAGGTTAAACCTCAAACCTTTTCATGTAGTAATTTTTATATTAATGGGTAATGTGTGTATGTGGAATACTAATTTTAATACACAAGGTTGTATTCATCATTAAGTAGGGAGACCTCATCCATAAATATTGGTGTTCTCTTGTTATGTATTCTTATTATATATTTTTTTCATACAAACCAATGGATAGATAGAGATAAAGAGGGATCTACTCACTGAATAAGTGAATAGGTGATAAAGTGATAAAAGATAAAAAATAGAAGTACACCAATATTTATTGACCCCCCCCCCCTCGCCCCACACACACACATATAGTGTTTGACTCATATATATGTGCACCTAACAATATTTACATCTATCATGTATTTTAGAAAACTAAAATGATTCCATATTCTTTTTAATCAAATATTTCTATCATGCACATGTTTTTTAACATGTTTATGATCTAACCCTTTATGACTCCTTGATAAGTTTTTTCCTAACTAAGATTTTGAGCTCACCCCTTCTTATGTTTTCCATTTCCCCAAGGAATTTTATGTTGTATTATGTTTTAAAAAAAGTTATTTATATACACTTTTGTGGGAAACGTTGAAGAAATAATTTTTAACAAGACATTTCTATATCAAATATCTAAAGAAACTAAACATTTTGGTTCTTCTATTTTGTATTTATTTATGAGTTTAAATATTTAAAATATGTAATTAATGTAAAATATATTTTTTTGTAGTTTTTCTAATTCAATATGCTATATCACATATATAAGACATGAATATTTATTATTAATGTAATCCTAAAATAGGGGGGATCCATACTTGGTTTACCTACTTCCGGACTAACTAGTTATCTGGTAGATAAGTATAAAACAAAATCAATGGGTTAAACCAATCCCATAGAGAAAAGGGTTCACTTATACTAAGTCAAGTAAATTTTATATCTCATCCCATTGGGAATATGGGAATGAATATAATAATTCATGGTATTTTGATCCTTCCCCATTTTATTAACTTGTGTATAAAAATAAATAAGACACACTCATTCTTGATAAGGATATTATATATACATATACCATTTTTAAAATTATTAATAACTATAATTTAATATTTACATGTAAGAAAATAAAATTAAACATAGATAAATAAGTTATCATTCCCTATATACACTAGTATGTAATTTATTATATACTAAAAATTTTTTACAACTATAATAGACATTAGTAAAATATAATAATTCCACATATTTCATATACCTATCAACATGAATTATATATAATTAATCCAAGAAAGAAACAATTAAATGAGAAATAAATTTATATAAAAATAAATGGATTCTAATTTGAAAATCAAAGAGTAAATTGAATGAAAAATTTATAACATTTATAAATATTTTATAAAAATTTCCTAAGTACAAAATCTTTTTTTTAATTTTATCCGCTTTTCACTATTTTTCTACCAAACCAACCATTTAATATTATGAATGAAACAAAGGGATCACATACCGAATCAATGAAAAATGTTGTTATACAATTCATAGAAAGATGATATACCACAACCATAAATATTTGACCAACCTATTAGGAGGTAATGTTAGGGGATAAATACTACCAAAAATAGATATTTTTCAACGAAGAATATAATAAATACATTTTAAAAAATTAGAATTACCTCTCATGAAAACTAGATGGAAATTAATATGAAACAATTGATGAGTTTTTCGTGACATAGATTAAGATAAATTGACTCCATTTCCCTATCATGAATAAATTGAAATGAATATGATATTAGAAGAAGTCTTTACCAACACCTTCTCAAATATGACCTTTTATGGTATCTTGGAAGTGAATATGATAAGGTTTTAGATTAGTTATGTGTAAGAAGGGAAGGAGGGGAGTGAGAGAACAAAGGGAATCTCTATATAGTGAAAATGATAAAAAATACCAAATTATATAGAATTTATGAATTAAATATTTATGTGAAAAGACCAATATACCCCCACTAAAAAACAAAATTTTATGCTCAACCAGGTACCCAGTATGGATTTACCTAGTACCTGGTGGGTATGATAAAAGTACTAAATTCTATTTGGAATCTAATCTTAGACCGTCAAGTACGTGGTGGTTTTCTAGCACCGCATCCCATTTCATCCTCCTTAAACTCTCTTATCAGCAATCTATCTCTCTTTCATGTTAAAAATTATACCTAAAAATTAAATGAATCGCTAAATTAAAAAGATAAAAGAAAACTTGTAAAGGTGATGGTCATTACAATTATGGTTTAGTCTCCATTAGTATGGATTCTGAGCATGGATCACGGAAGATATGATTGATTTTTAATTAATTATTAAAGTAGGTATAGGGGTTTCCATTACAACTTGGTCATAACATGGAAAACCAACATAGTCCGTATCCGCAAATTTCTTTCTAGTTATAATGTACATATAAATTATTATTGTTCATTGATTGATTAATTAACTCTCTTTTTTTCAATTTCATATCATTCATAACATGAATTCCCTCATATATATAATCTATTTTTGTAGGGAAACCACTGTTAGTGTTCTAATAAGTTATATACTCACAACTTACATATTTGTCCATGTGATTGTATGTTTTCAGATATTATATTTTATGAATTAATTGGTATATAGGTGGGATGACTCCTTGGGTACTTTGGGGAATATCTAAGCATGGAAGTCACTTTTTAGGTTTGGACTCCATTAAATATTATTGCATAATAATCCATTGTTTCTAGGATATTTTATTGTAATTCTACCATATAAGTTTATTCCAATATATTTATTCTATTAAAAGGTTATTGTTTAAATTTAAATCATATAATTATATGCTTTATTACTAGACTACCAGTTTATGTTTTGATTTATACATATAGAGAATTATTTATAATACTTTATAAGTAAAGTTGGTGTTCTATGAAATATATTTTATTTTTATATTTTTTTAAAATGTATGATATATTAAATTTTAATTTGAATATTTTTAATAGATTCTGATATTTACCTTCTTTATCTTCTAAAGGGTGTAAATTTTTACATAATGATAAATAAAACCCTATATGTGAGTTGTTAACTCTTTATTATTAACGAACATACTTGGAGGATTTGATGACTCATATCATAAAATTAGAGGCTTCTAGGATAGGGAAGTTACTTCTCCTTTAATGATCATATGTCCTATAACTAAATTAATGATAATGAAAACATGAGTGGGGTCTGGATTTTGTCTTGGATGTTTTTATGAATAAAATATGATGTACATAGAAATATTATTAAAGCAAATTTCCACTAGTATATCACTGTACAAGTATTATATGTTTTCTCAAATGGACTAATTTTTAAGTTGTTATTTTCTCCACTTTTCACTAACATCAATGTCCCAATCGAGGGATACCACTTAATAAAACATGATTTCCGACCTCAAAATCTAGAATTCGAAATCATCAATCTACATAAAACCACTACATTCTCTATATAATCTCTAAAAAATTATTATTTATCTATAAATGATTTGAAGTTTCTTATATGAGAATTCTATTATTTATTTAGGACTCCCCTAACATTAACTATACATGAAGATATCAACATGGTCTAACATATAATTCCTTAATGATATAATTGTATATTAATATATGAAAAATATTTTTATAGGAAAGTCATTATACTATTATATGATCATCCTAGGCTCTAATAAAATCTTGGATGCACACTATAATAATGTTCCCAAAAACCTATATCATATACTAACAATATAAGTCAATATGAGGCTTGTATATTTTATTTATTTATATATATATGTTGAATTATAACATTAATCCATACAAAAAATGTGATAAAAACCCTGTATCCATATCCAAAATGATACTCATATATACTCCATGGATTTACAAAATCTCTCATAAAAATAATATACCAAACTTTTAAATAAAATATATCTCTATGATTAATAATGAGTGTGAAAAATTGTTTAACCATTCAATTATTACCCACACTATATCCCAACCTCAAAAAGACCACAATAACCTAATGAAAAATTATATGGTGACGTCATCCCATTTCTAGGTTTCGTTGGGATGTTTTTACAAAATATCAATAAATATTTTGTAATTAGACTTCACCTAATGGTATATAAACTTTATGAGACAAATATCATGCCAATTAGTGGAATAAAATTCTCATATATACTTCTTCCTTGTTATTATAAAGACCAAAACACTTCCATAAACCTAAAGAATTTCATCATTACCCTGGGTCTAACATTAATGTTTCTTCACATCACTTATTATCTCCCTCAAAATCTAATAAACTGATTTTGTCCAATTACTCTCATTACTTTATCCAACAATGATAAAATGATTCTCAATTATATCAGTGAAACTATCACTAGATATTTTGGGTATTCAACCCATTCTATTCTATAAAAGATTAATGTCTCCTTGAGAAAAATTTTAATTGAGAATATATTTAGTTAGTATAAACCAAAGATATCTCATCAATGATATAGTGGTGTCATAATTTTAGTTCATGGGCCACTATATCCAACTCCATGTCTTAAGTTGAATAGTTGCACCCATGAAATATCAATTTATAAGACCCATATGTGAAAAATAAACCATCATACATAAAAACTCTACCAAGAACCAAAAATAAAGCATCACAGAACATCATATAATATTCACTTAGATTTTATAAATTTCAGATCATATAATAATTATATCTTCCCATTATATCTTGAAATTTCCTCTCACGCTAATTCTTTAACTTAAAACACAATCCTTTCTTCATTAGGGAAATTACATTTAGAAAAAAATAGAGGAGTTTCAAATAAACCTCATGTGATATCCTATAAACTATAGGGATATATAAATCATAAATATATATATTAGGCCTCTCCTAATAAATAATAGCATATAATATCTCAAGTCCTACTAAATCATTGACTCGGATATTATATTCCTTAAAAATCCATCTCATACATCCCAAATTTAAACTTCAAGAAATTAATAAAAATTTTATGTTTTCTTAGTGTCACCAATAAATTTATAGATTCCATTCATGACCATTTATATCATGGAATATATTAGGATTTAATTAAGATGATGACTATCATGGGCCTTACAATAATCAATAATAATAATGGTATAATTACAACAGAACCATAGTGAAGAATTATCCAAATCAAGATTTTTTTCATTGATGAATAAAAATACCATAAAAATATCATTAAAAACATTCTTGAGTAAACTACCCTTTTCACATTGAAAGTATCTTTAAAAAACTAAAAATATCCAAAATATTAGGGAAATATTTTCTCTGAAAAAAAAACATATAAAATTGTAATGGAATCATTAAAACATTGAGCATTAATGATGGAGGAAAATTTTGTTTATTCAATAATAATTAAATAAAAAATCATATTAACACCTTTGGAAAAAAGTGTTGTGTTCATACAATGACAAGAAGATTCATTTTAAAATATTTTTAAAAATTAAATCATGTGTAATTATGACTAAAAAAATCATTGAATAATATTTTAAAATTTTTGACAACATTTTAGAAAACAAGAATATGGTAGAAAATGGTTTTTTAACCAAAAGAGGATAAATAAGTCGATCTTAACATGAAAAAATTTTCTGAACCACTTCTATTAATAAAAATAGAAATACAACACTAAAATAGAAATATAAAAAATAACCATATTAGAAGAAAAATGAATAGTTTTTTTATAAGGATTATATAATTTCTTAAATTTAAACTCATTCATAAACAACCCTGATTAAAATGAGATTCAGACATAAATCTATTACCTCAAGTCTTTTATTTCTTCATACGCATTTGAAACTCCTATTCAATAAATATAGATATAATATAAATTTATTCCAGAAAAAAAAAACTCATATATATATATATATATATATCATACCATATTTAATTTTCTTATAACATCTTATCATCCATTTATTAACAGTTTGTTGTTAAAATCACTATTCTAGTTAACAATTACTTTATTTCTCATGCAAGTTTTGGTTCGACAGTCTGGATTTTTAAAATTTGATCATGGTTCTATCATATCTAAAATAATAATAATTATATATATCATATATATTCGTTATATATATAGTCAACCACAAAGGGTAGAGATAATAAATTCACTACATCTTTCATGAAGACAGTATGTTGTATGTATGTATGAACATTTTTTCACTTTTCAATGGATATAATGAAATAAAGGTAAATAATAATTCACCATTAGAGAATCATTATTATTTAATATATATTTATTAAATATATCATTATTACAATCCATTTCTATTGGAAATGAAAAATGAATTGCATTGCTTTATGGAGGTGGTAGTCCACACATACGCATGAGAGACGTTATCATTTTCCAATGAATTAGAAAGTAAAAAATATTTATATAATATTATAATTATAAAAGAATAATTATGTCATAAATATCCTATATATTAATTATTTCCATATTTATAACCATCCAAGTAAAGTGGTGATGAAAAATGAATTACACTGTTGCGTGGAGACATCAAGTCATGCGTGCACAAGAGCAATCATTATCTTTTCATTAGAAGGAAAAGAGAAGGAAAAATTTTATTACATAATCATCATAACATCTAAATATATTAATGATACTATATTTTGTATTTTAGTATGTTTATAATAGATTTAGAGGAATTGGAAAAAGAAATAAACTTGAAATATACAATAAAGATGATTACCTTTTTTCAATATACTTCCTTTAATTCCTTCTTAAGGACCCATTTAATAGTATTTCAAGAATACTAAAACTTGTAATTCATTTATAGAGAATTTTAAAAGATAATTGGGATGTTTTTTATCAATCTGGATGGTAAAAGGTTCTATAAATAAAATAGGGAAGGGTTGTCCTTTTAAAAGGGAGGGAAATGACACACTTAGAATTGTATAAAAGATTAAAATATGATAACATAATACTGAATTAAAATTCTTCCAAATGGATATATATTATCATTTTTGATGGTATGATGTATAAATATGGCTAGATAATATTATTTAAACAAGTTTAATTGTCAAACATACCCTTATCTCTTGGCTTAACCCCCAAGAAACCTATTTTAACCTTAACCATGCTAACAACTTTTGTAAAATTAATGGGAAATAATATTACTAATAAGGTAAAAAATTGGATCATAAATTTCCAACATATAAACTTTTATACCATTACACTTCCAACCTATCCACTTTCAATCTTTCTATGATTTTTAAATAATTTCATTAAATATTGTTTTTCATAAAATATCATTAATGTTATTTTTAAAACAATTTATTTAATTTGACTTTAAAGGCATCAAGATAGAAATTGAATTTGAATATAAACCTTTCACAGATCCAAAATATTTTATGTTCATATATAAAAAATTTTGGTGTACTTTTACTAACCCAAACAATATTACTTTTATAGTATTTAAAATTATTTACATGATTTGTTTACAACTTTAACAAGCACTATGTTGGCATTGTGTAAGCATTTAGGGTAATTAGTTCAAAACAAAAAATAAAAATAAATTACTATGATAAAATAATTAATTCACATTTAAAATAAAAATTTATAAAATCACTTATCCTATTTTTATCTTTATGTAAACATTTCATATATATATAATTCAAGAGAGTGTCATTTTAAAATTTTCTTTACTTTAAATAATATATATTATATGATCAATTGGAATCGGTATTGAAATTAAATATATTTAAATTTTCTATGGATCAGGTCAAGTTTATCCCATTCAATGAAATAAAGGAAATTTTTGGGTTGATTTTGAGATCTTATATCATGGTTTTAACCATATTTTACCCATTTTACCCATACTGATGTGGAAAATATTTACCATTTTTACTATTCCTAATGAAAAAAATTATAAGGGTACTATTTACAAAATTTTAAACTCCAAATTCCTAATATTTTATCCATTTTTTAACATTTAATTTCTATAATTTGAATAAAACATATGATATAAATGTGTGAAATGCGATGAAAACAGGTCTTATAAAAAATGTGTTTTATGCATAAAAAGTAACTGATACCAAAATCATGATAATGTATTATTAAAATGGAATTAATTATATTAATATAAATAAAATGTATCACATGTATCTTTAAAAAAATCAAAATATATTTTAACTTTTAAATTATTTTATTTAATGAAAAGAAATGATAGTATTTGAAAAATTGGTATTTTACACTATTCACCAAAAAATCAACCATTTAGGAAAAAATTAAAAAATAACACACTAAGTTAATTTTTATATGATAATTTAAGAAATTATTTTCATTTTATAAATAAAATATCGAAATTTTGTATAAATTAATTGTTATTTCTATTCACAAGATTAAATAAAAACCATTTTGGGAGAAAATATATTGTTGAAGTATAAAATGATTTTACTAATAAATTGAGTACTAATTTATTATTAATAAATAAATTATATAAAACCTTAATACATATTTTTCATAATTTTTTATCCAAATTCATGGCCTCCAATACAACGGATAGGTGATAACTGTCACATTGAATGCTAATATTTTAATATTATATAGTGGTTCACTTAAATCTTAGTGTTGTGTGTTAAGAATATTATTAAACATAATATTATAAATTTTCAAGGTGTTAAATTATATGCCATTAAATAAATTACACCCTAATAATTTTAACTTCATCGTCAAAGGTACAATATTTTTAAACACCTTTTTAGAAACCCACATTGTACAGAGGGACAATAAAACTTCCTTTAAAAATGATTAGTGGGAAATATACAAATTATCAAAAATAACACATAATTTGAATCCAATATTAGTAGAACATTGGTGGGAAATTAAAATTTAGAAATTTATGAGAAAACTAACATCCAAGTACTAATATATTTTGATATATAACATGGTCATATAAAATTTAATGATGAAAAAATCATTAATCTTTTATGGGTGAGAAGATAATTATTAATAATAAATAAAGGTGAAACTATAACAATTTTATTTCAAGATAATTTTCTTAAATTTGTATGATTATTTTATTATAAAAATATATATTATGATAAAATATAATTAATTAATTATTTTTATTTCATAAGAATAATTTCATCCTTTAGTTGTGATTCGATCAATTTTCACTTCATATCTTACTCCAAGAAATGAATATTCAATATGAGCTTTTCATGCTTCAATCACTACAATAAAATTTTAATGGATCATAAGTGTAGTTCCTTGACCCTAGAAGCTCAATGCCAATGTCTACAACTATTATATTTTCATGATTATAAGGAATAAAATCTTGGTGGACTAAACGTTTTAGTAGTACTGGTAAACCAAATTCATACATGAGTCATACATTAAAACTAAATACACTAATTAAAACATAGTTTTTTTTTGGATAACTTTATACCATATATCATATCCTTACATATAATTCTTAGTAAACTTCATGGAATCCTATTTAATTGGAAAAAAATGAGCTTAAATGCTTAGAAAGCGTTAAGTATAGCGGAAGCAATGGTGAATCAATGAACATAATAAATATGAAAAGGTAATAACTAAACACACATTTCATATAATAAATAAACTAAGAAGTAAGTTCATAAAAAATATATAAAGGTAAATTTCTAAATATTATTTCCGTTTAAATAACATTACCTCCTGAATAGATAAGGAAGAGTAAATATGGTACGGTAACTAACTGAAAACACATTCCATTTAACCAATAAAGTGAGAATGAAATGCGTCCATATAATTTTCTCATAGTGAGATTATCATGGATAATAAATAATGACTCTAAATTGAGTAAATTCTTAGTTATTTGATGTCATATATCTGACACATGAACCACTATACCATAAAGATCTATCATCAAGACAGTTTAATTTTTTGGGTAGAAACTCATCTGATTCTTCTTGGAAATAAACTCGAAGGGTTTTCCACCAAATGTTTTTGTCTCATGAGACTACTGATTCAATGATGGTCTTGCATTAACCAATCCAAAACCCAGTTACTTCCTTTCTAAACTATTCCTTGATTATCAAATAATTTATATAATTCATAAATAATGTTCCTTATAAAATATTTGTATTGAGTAAAGGATACTAATTTATCAATATTTCCCAGTCAATCAAATAACTATGAAAGTAAACACCGCATATAAAAATGATATATATTTTAGGAAATAATTATAACCATCCCGAAATAGGATTTATATTTAAAATAAATTCAATTTCTAATGTAAAATGGCCATGAGGAAGTGATTGTATAAATATAAAGTTAACAAACACAAATAGAAGTGAGATTGCCAAGATAACAATTAACACTTCACAATTTTTAATCTGAATCCCCTTGGATGAGATAATTCAAATTATAACTTAAAATAACAAGAATTATGGATAAATCATTATATAAAATTTCAAATTTCTAGTATATACACCACACAAAAGAAGTATGTGTTAAATAAAACATTTATCTCATAGATGTAAAAGTGAGATGAAAATACCTTGCTACTTGTTAAAATTAATGTAAAAACCCATAGGATGAAATAATTGAATTTAAAACTTAAAATAACATTAAATATTAATTTTTCATTATATTAGATGTTAAAGTGGTAGTATTTTCACCATATATAAGAAATTAGGTGTACGACAATAATGTATGCCTCAAAGAAAGAAAATTGAGACAAAGTCTCTTACCTTACACTCCCTTTTGGTTGAAAGCTATTTTAACTCTGGTATAATGGGTTTAATAATGTTATTAAGTTATAATAGAACCATATTAATATATATTATATCATATATGATTCTTTTATAACATCTCGTGACCCATTTTTTAATAATCAATCCTTATTTTCATTGATTTGGGTATTAATTATCTTATTTTTTCAAGTATGTTTTGACTTTTTATTTTTCATTACTATTACTTAGATCATGATTTAATAGCATAAATAATATAAACCCTAATTTAAATATCATATATATTCATTATATATTTATTTATTTTAATCCATAAAATTATGGAGATAGAAAATAGATTGCACTGTTCATGGAGACGGTAGGTCATATGTACATATGAACCCTGCTTCAATTTTCTTTTTATATTTAAAGAAATGAAATGAAATTACATATATTTATATTATAATTCAAATATCATTTTAGTTTCATATTTATCACATAATTTAATTAAAACCATCATTAATACATTCCATGTAAGGTGTGAACGAACCACATCGCTTTGAGGAGGTGGTAGTCCACATGTCTAATAACGGTGTTATTGTATTCCCAAAAAATGGAAGTCATGAATGTATGTGTAACATAAAAATTATATAATCATAAATAAATCATTATTCTCAACTGTAAATGTTAGTCTTGGAAGAACGAACGACGTTAATTCCTGATGCGGTAGTCATTCTTACACACGAATAATGATTGTGTATCCCACTATACGGAAGTGTGTGTAGGTGTAGTTTGTACCATTAATATAAAAAAATGTTATCTTATTGTATCTTATGTTATTATATAATCATGATATGATAATAATTTAATGGGTGTATAAATAAATAAATCAGAAGTGATCGTTGAAGAATGTTACCACTTTTTCAGGTAAGTTCTTTTAGGTTATATGAAAAGACTTCCTTGGAAGGATTTATTCTATAGGTGAGGCTTATAGGATTAGGTTAGGTATGTTCATAACTTATTTTTTCAGTTTTTTTATGATCAAGTAGGATCGATAGGTTTGAATAAGTGAGGGGTTGAGTGCCTTTTTAGAGTGGAGGAGGAGTGTCATTCTTGTAAATATAAAAGGTAAACACTATTGGGTGGTCTTTCTTATATCATGTTCCTCTAATAGTGAAAAAAAATCAATAAAATAGATTATATGGTCTAAATATATCCATCCAATACGTTTTTTAAAATTTTATAGGTCATTTTTTCACTTAATATTAAATTTTAACCACTAAGAAAACTCATTTTCTCCTTAATCGTTGTAATTAATTTTAATGGCTCTCACTAATATTTTTTGTCCAAAAATAATGTGAAATTAATAAATATTATAAACTATTATGATTAAAAATATTTAATCCATTTTTCAAAATTAAAATCACATAATGGATATAAATTAATTTAAAATTAATCTCACTGACGGGACGACAAAGCAGTTTTTTAAAGTGAAAATGTTCAAATGTTTGAAATGTTTTTATATCTAATTTCAATTTTAAATTGATTCAAATGAACTAAATTGGATTAAAATATTTAAAAAATATCCAATTAAACATTAAAACTAATAAAAAAATTAATCAAACCTTATAAATTATTTATAAGAAAAGTATGTTTTCAATTAAAATTCAGTATTTTTCACTATTCATCCAAAAATGAAATATTTGAGAAAAATATCAAAAATTAAACCTAAGTTAATTTTGAAAATTTTATTTTAAAAATAAATTTTATTTTTTCATATATAATTCATAAAAGTTCCAAATTTTATTTTCAATATTGGTGTGACATAAAAGGCAGAAAAATTGCTTTTTTAGAAAAAATACAATTTTTAAGCGTAAAACTATATTTATTATTATATTATGAAAAAAAAAATCTATTGGATTAATATAAAAAAATATTTTATGGAATAAATAATATAAATATATCATTAATTTCATATACTAATAGTAATTAATTTAATTTATTAATAAAAAATGCTTTGGAAGAATAAAAATAGTTTTTTATAAAATCATTTCCTATAAATTAAATTGGTTTTTATATTCATTTCTAGTTAATTGGTAAATAATGAATTTAAACACATATTTTATTAAGTTATTTAATCAAATTAATATGTAAAAATTTAACTTCTTGGAGATAATTGTCATTTTAAATAATAATATTAATAATATTTGATAAAACTCGGTCTTGTGTATAACGCAGGTCATCAAATAAAGTCATTGATGCATGTAACACACGCTATATTCAGTGTTCTGTGTAATGAAAGATAGACTCACTATTTTTTGTAACATATTATATTTAATATATAAAATTTATCTAAATATAATTATATCATAATGTCTTAGGTTATTATATTCCTTTTGATGCTTGTTGTTACGTGTCATATAGGAAATCAAATATAATATCATTATTTTATAATTTCTAGGTCTTTCATTCTCCCTATATTAAATAAATTTAATCCTCAAAATTCAAATTTGATCATGGTAATATAGGGTTTGACATTTAAAAATTCCTTTTTTGAAAAACCTACATCGTAAAAAAGTTAATAAAATATCCTCTTAATAAGAGAGAATGTGAAGTTTGAAGGCCACAAAATTATGTTCCCTATTTGGGGAACATAAGTGATAAGTGAAGATATGGATATATAGGAAAAGAATAAATATTTATATAGATTTATTGAGTTCATTTATTACAGACAAGTTAATTGTAAATGGAAATTTTAGGGCCACAATACCATAAATATTTTATCATTTAAAAGACCATTGGTTCAACAAAAATTAATTTATTTGGATAAAAAATTAAGATCTTTTTCAGAATTCTTTTACCGCCTAAGAATATAATAAAATATAAATAATTTACATATTTTTATTTAATATAAATAATTTTCATCCTTTGGTTGTTCTTTGGTCAATTTCTAATTTATCCTTAATATAAGAAATGTATATTCAAAAATGATTTTTTTATGCCATAAGCACTAAAATTTACTATTAATAGATCGTAAGATCAATAAAAAAGTCTTTATTTTTTTCTCTATATATTTTTAAAAATTAATATGGTTAGCATATGTTATCTAATATAATAAATTAATCTCTAAAACTCAAAAGTAAAACTATTGGCTCATCATTAATATTTATTCATCAAATTGTTTAAATAAATATAATAACATGTCAACAAGGACATCACATATACCAGTGGTAGATGCAAAACCCTTACCATCCTTCAATCATAGGTTCAAGACCAACCTACTTTACATATTCAAAGGGTTTCACCCTACATGCATGTTGAACTTTTTCTAAAATATATTAATATAATTCCTATGAAATTCCAAAAATATGATGGACATCCATGAAATTTAATCATTAAATAACATTTTCATTGTGGTTTTAAACACAAAAAATATTTTTTTACAAAGTCTATTAATATTATTTGTATAACAGTCCTAAATTTTATAAATAACTTCAAAATTATGTCTATAAAATGTAAATACTTTATTCCTTAAGTAACTTTTCCACTAGAACATATACATTCCATAAATTTCCCCAAAATGTACTTAATCTTGGTAGACTCTCATTACCTAAAACCTACAAGGGTTATTTAACTATTTGAACTTTTCTTCAATATTATACTCATAAACCCGTGATACTATTGAGATACGGATTTATTCCTAGTAAATAACACATAATCACTACTTTACCAAAACTTTAGGATGTTCTTCTATATTATCCTCAATGTATATCATAGAGTTATATTCCTTAATCAATGTTTTCTTCAATATTAAACTCATGACGGTTAAGTACAGTGGAATAAGTAATGAATCAATGATAATAATCAATATGGGAAGGTAATAACAAAACACACATGCCATATAATCAATAAACTGAGAAAGAAGTGCATAAAAATATGGGAAGCTAAATAACTAAACACATGGCCATTTAAATAACTTGAATACATTAATAGAAAAGTAATAGTAAATACATAAAGGAAAATAACTAAAAACACATTCGATTTAACCAATAAACATTAAATAAAATGGATCCATATATTTTTTCATAGTAAAAAATCTCATGGACAATAAATATGGAATCTATATGAAGGAAATTCTTAATTATTTATATCATTATTTGACACATAAATTATTATACCAATAAGATCTATCCTCAAGAAAATGGGTAGAAACCCATCTAATTATTCTTGGAAACAAACTCTATGGGTTTTTATCCAACTAATTTTGCCTCATGAGGCTATTGATGCATCAAGGAACTTGCACTAACCAGTCTCCAACCCCTTTACTATTTCTCTAAAACATTCCTTATTTATCAAATAATAAATCAGATTAAAAAATAATGTTCTTTATCAAATATTTGTATCGAGTAAAGGATATGGATTTATTAATAATTCCCCAGTTAATTAAATAATTTTCAAACTTTATTCTGAGAAATCACCGAGAATGAACAGCACGTGGGAATACCCTCTCCAAACTGATGATGTTCGATCTTCTTATTGTTAATCATACTTCTTCATCATGGAATATTTCAATCTATAGTGGGAAAGAGTCTTAATACCTACTAAAAAGGACAATGGATATATAATTAATGACTCCATTTTTCCTCACAAAGCTATATATTTTGTGGAGGCACTAGTCAGATATATAAGTGCCGCAAAAAATGATACCCATTCCTCTCTCATTCATTAGATTGGAGATGGTTATTTAAGGGTGGTTGTAGAACCGGATAGTGTGAATCAACGAATTTTACTTTCTAAGTTCTCTATCTTGGGTCATATATCTTATGAAAATGGTGTCAAACCCTAGTCCTATATAGATCTAAAAGATAGGATTTTTCTATTCCAAATATTTGCTCAATGGTGTATGATTCATATTGGGAAGGGATACTTCCATATAATAATTGAGATGAGGGAGGAGTATGATGAAGATTGGAGATATGGAAACCATAATCTCATACCACTATTTCTTAGGTTTTAGGAATGGGATCAAAATTTTAATCCCTTTAATCAAAGACACTCCTTTGTACAGGTCTAGACCATGATCCATGGGGTCCCCTAGGTCTTCTAGCATCCTAAAATACTAAATGATTTGAAGTATGGATTTGGTACACCTCTAAAGATTGATCATAGGACTCTGAATGAAGAAATTGTATTGTAAACAAGGGTCATAATTGATAGTAATATGGAAGTACCTACACCATATGACATATCCCTAGTTGCAAATGATCATCATATGAAGATCAGTGTTGAATTCAAAAATCTCCCTCGGTTTTGAAATCACTGTAATATTGTAGGCCATATATTTTAACGACATCAACTAATTCAGAATATGGTCCAACCTCCCAACACTAATAAGGCATGGAAAGAGGTATCAAAGGGGAAAAAACTGGTTTTATGGATAGGATATCTAGGAATTAAAGTGAGACAAATAAATGGCTGAGATGGTAAATGACCACTGGGGATAGTGCATCATGGTCTATTTTAGTGGAGGAGGAAGAACATAATTAGGATGGTTATGCTAGAAAGAAAGTGAAAGTATAGAAGTAATAAAATAATCATAAAGGTTGTAATGTAATAAACATGATATTATGGGTCACAGATGCATTGGGAAAATAATGTAATGTCACATAAAATTTCTAGAAGCTGTCTTCATGCATTTTTTCAACTGTTTTTTTATGAAAATTGAGGACTACCATCTAGAGATTATATCCCAGAATCAAAATGATGTTTTATCCTGTAATTTTCCCCTAGAATTTACTGAAATAGGATCTAAATAGATTATATGGACTGGGATGGATTCATGTGACCAACCCAAACAGTCGGTGGATGATTTTTGTACATGCATCACTCCTGTAAGGGAACTAAAGGAGGGTGACTCATCCCCATCCCAAAAGGATACTGATGAGAGTTAAAATGGTCTAAATATGTGAGAAACAACATGGAATCAAACACATCCAGAAATTCAAAAAGATTACAACAATTGGAGAAAAAAAATAAAAATGGGGATCTACCCCTAAATCGAAGCCATAATGAAGATCCTCTTCTAGAACTGTCAGGGAATATCCAGCCTTGGAAAAGAAGGTTCCTTATGCTCCTTTTAGGTAGGTAAAACCCTGAAATAATTGGACTCTTTGAGCCAAATAAAAATTATTGTAGCTATGTTATTCACTGTGGGATGGGTGGATACTCACTTCTAGCCATCACATAGTCTACCTCCAATCTGAAAAGATTGTGGCTATTGGTTAACAGCTGCTTAGATGACCCTGTTATTGTGAAAATTGATGATAAATTAATGACTTTTAGTTTCAGTATATCTGGGAAAAAAATATGCTACTTATTTTTTTATAATTTAAATAGATATATTTATAGGATACGATATGGATGCAAATAAACAAAATTCTAAGAGAATTGTAGAATCTTGGGTGATCCCTAGAGACTTTAATTCAATACTTTATCCGGATGAGAAAATTGGTCATGTGAATAGTTGTGTATCTATCAAGTAATTTAGAACGTGTGTTGAGGAATCCAAAATTACTGAAATCAAATTCATTGGAGCAAAATACACCTGGTATAGAAGTCACTTAATCAGAATGAGGGAAAGTCGAATTGATAGAGCTTTTTAAAATGATTTGACTCTTGGAAACTAGAGAACAATATATTGTGTCATGTTGGCCAAACATAATTTTGATCACCACCCAATTTTGGTGAGTCTTACTGATAACATGGAGAGACATCCCATTCCATTGAGGATTAATAATGTGTGGAATACTCTTCCAGAATGCTCAAATATTATCCAGGTTACTTGAGGAATAAGTGATTCCAACCTCAATCCTCTAATATTCATCTCAAAACTCAAAATTCTGAAAATGAGGTTGAAGGAACGGAGTAAAAAATGATTTATCTTACTGGATAAAGAGATAGATGCTCTTGAATTCTCTTAGATGAATTACAAGGAGACATAAACAGGACTGATTTTTTTTGGGAAACCCCTCAAGAAGCTGAGTTGTCTTCTAAACTTCATAATCTCATTAGGATTAGAGATAATATAAGAATGGATTACTTCAAAATCGGGTGGCTTATTGATGTAGATAGAGAACCTAAATTTTTCAATGCCCTTCAGCAGGTCATAAGGGAAAACATGCCACTTTATCTTATTAGATAGGGATATTTCATTCTTAATGAAAGGTAGGATCTTTCCAACCACATTGTCTCTTTCTATTCAAAACTCTTCAATGGACCCCCAAAGACCTTGAGAATTAGAAAATGAATTATTCCCAGGATGTTCACTTAAAAGGAAAACTCCTTCCTTATCTTCATTCCATTGGAATTGGAAATCAAGGAAGCCATATTTGATCTCAAAAAATAGTGTTCTCATGGATCAGATGGTTTCACAAATCACTTATTCCAATTATAAGGTTATGTTGTATAGAAAGATGTTTGAAATCTTTTCAGGCACTTTTTTAAAGGTGGGCCCTTCACTCAAGGATTTAATTCTCAATTTATTACCTTGATTCCAAATATGGATAATTCTAGTGATAGCACCCAATTCACACTGGTTTCTCTTGTCAACACTATTCATAAGGTGATCACTAAAATTCTTTCAAATAGACCTACCAGTATCTGATACAAAATTATATCTTGGAATCAATTTTGTTTTTTCAAAGAGAGAAACATCAAATATTTCTTGCTTACTGCCTCATAATGTGTGAATCTTTTTTGTAATCCCACAAGAGGTTTTAATGTCGCTATCAATATTAACATATGTAAAGCCTTTGAAATAATGGATTGAGGATTTATAGGTGAAGTTCTTCATATTTTTTGTTTCCATTCCACTTTTATTCAATGGATCAAAGGACTTCTTGGATCGGATAATGTCTCTATTCTTATAAGTGGGTCCCTGGAAGGATATTTCCAATGTTCCATGAGAGTAATGCAAGGAGATCCTCTATCATCTATCATTTTTTCTATTGTAGAAGATTATCTCAGCAGGATCTTTCTTCACATAGTGGATAAGGGGGATATTACCACCATCCAGGCAGTCATAGGTACATCTAATCCTTCTCATATTTTGTTCGCTGATGATATAATTATTTTTTCTTAAGGTCATAGGAAGAATATAAACAATATAAAGATAGAACTTTAACACTATTAAAGTGTTATAGGCCTAGAAATCAGTTGTAATAAGTATTCTATGTACTTTAGCAAGTGAATTTCAACCCCAAGGAAAGTTTCAATTATCAATGGAGTGGGCATAACAGAGGGTTCCCTACCTTTGACATATCTTGTAGTCCCCTTATTCTATGGGGAGCCTATGGATTCTCATTTTACTCAAATTTTTATCCAAATTAGAAGAACCCTTAATTATTGGAAAGGAATGGATCTCAAAATTTTAGGAAGAGTGTGCCAAGTTAAACATGTGGTGGTCTCAAAGTTGGTCTACTATTTTATGGTCTATTGTTGTCCTACCTCAGTTATAAAAACTGTCAATTCAATGATGAGTAACTTTGTTTGGAGTGGAAGAATCTTGGAAATAAGGTTTATCATCGCACCTTGTAAAATATGTTTCCTGGCTCATCTTTTACGGGGTCTCAGCATTAAAAATATTTATCTTTTTAACCAATCCCTTATTTCCAAATTCATCTAGAGGAGAATCAATAATCATTCTGAGAATATATAACTTATTAGATCATGATTTTCTGATAAGATGATAACATGGAGCTTGAAATATATAGATTATTCTATATGGAAAGTTATAAGGAAAATTATTCAAAGGATTTTGATGCACTTTCTCTGGTTGGACAATAGAGTGTAATCTCTAAGATTCTAGTATTACAGCTGGATTGGCACTCAAATGGTTGATTAGATTAACTCATCTTTCCAATACATTAACCATGAAATCTTTATCAAAGACCAGATGGAATACAGGGAAATTTTTCCTGATTGTATTGCAAAAACTATCTCCAGTTATGAATTTCTCATGAAGGAGGACCTGCTCATTTGGGAACCTGCTCCCAATGGAATTCTTGACTCCAAAAATTTATATTATAATATTCTCCAAGAAAGTGGCCATTGGATTGGAACATACAAGAAATGGATTCTTCACTCAAGGTACATACTGCTCTATAGATTATCCTGGAATAAAATTCATGTTGATGAAAATATTCCACGTGTGGGCATACCTCTATGCTCAAAATGTACCTTATGTCATTAACATAGGGAGGTCGTTCATCACCAATTCTTAATCTATAAAACCACTTCCTTTCTATGGAAAATGTTATTTGAAATACTTTATGTTCTGCCTATTCTTTCTACTTCTATAAAAGACTTTATGAGGGATTTTCTATTCAATTCCTTCTAATGTAGTTGTCTATACTATTTCTAATTTCATGTGTAGAGATACTACGCATCATTTGGAGAGGCCAAAATCAATCCATTAATGAGAGGAATATCTTTAATATTCAAGGAATCATTGCTAAGATCCTGGAGACTATACAACAGGAAAACATGCATTATGATGCGACCTGAAAAAACTCGTTAAGTGATCTAATTACTCTTAGATGGCTAAAAATTAAACATAAGTTCCCCTTACCCCATGGAACTCTTCAGGTCTTCTAGAGTTTTCCATTTCATGGACAGATAAAATGTAACACAGACAGTTCCTTGAGAGGAAATTCTAGGCCTACAGGTTATGGTGACATTTTTAGAGATCAAAACAGGGATGTGGTTAAAGCTCATTATGGTCTATGTGGACACACCAATTCCCTCGATGTGGAAATGAATGGATTCATCAAAGCGATGTGTATTGCGAGGAAACAGAATTGGAACAATGTATTGTTTTAATCTGAGTGTACTATTATTGTTCAAGTGGACAGGATGGGGATGGTCTACCTCTCATGGAAGTTGGCGGTGGGACGGGCCAACTATATGGATATTCTTTCTTCCATGAACTACATTATCACTCACACTAATCATGAGACGAACTCCCTTGCAGATGGTCTTGCAAATGAGAAAGTTACTACAGAGGTTTGTTATCACTCTAACTCCCTAAATAGTGATATTCTTTCCACTTTACAATGGGAAAATTTAAAATACATTATTTCAAACACTTGAAGACTTTCATTCCTTTTATCTAAGGTCCCTTGAGATCACTTTTATCAAAAAATAATAATTATCAAAGTAAACACCGCTTATAGATAAGATACACAGTTTCAAGAATAATTATACACATAATAGAAGAGTATGGATATTTAAAATAAATTTAATTTCTAATTTAAAGCGTTCATAAGGAAGTGATTGTGTTAATATAAAGTTAACAATTGTAAATGAAAGTGATATTGTAAATATAAATTTTACCACTTGGTAATTTTAAATTAAAATCCACTTGGATGTGATAATTCAAAGTGGAACATAAAATAATGTGAAGTATGAATAAATAATGATATAAAATTTCAAAGGTAAAGTATATACACAAAAAAATAAGTAATTAGTTAATATGAAATTTATCTCACAGATATAAAGGTGAGAGGAAAATCTCTTACTACTTTGTGACATTCAATTAAAACCCAATAGCATGAAATTATTCAATTTGAAACTTAAAATACCATGAAATATGATTTATTCATGATATTTCACTTCAAAGTGGCAGAATTTTACATCATATATAAGAAATTAGGTTCACAATAATAAAGTATGCCTCAAAGAATAGAAATTGAGATAAAGTCTGTTACCTTATGATCAATTTTAGTTGAACTCTCATTAAATTATAATATAGTGGTTTTAATAATTTTATTATATTATCCCAAAACAATATTAACATTTTTAATATCATATAATTTTTTTATAACATATCATTGATCATTTGTTAATAATATTTCATTATTTTTATTATTTTAGGTGTAATTTCCTTGTTTTTGGAGTATGTTTTTACTTGTTATTTTTTCATTCCTGTTAATTAGATCATGAATTAATCATCTCCAGAATGTAAAAAATGATTTAAATATCTTATATGTGGATTATTTATGTATTTATTATAATCCATATAATTTTTAAATATGAAATGGAATACACCGTTCATGGAGACTGTTGGTCGTACGTACCCATGAACATTACTTCCATTTTATTTTCGTATTTATGGAAAGAAAAGTAAATGATATATATTTATATTATAATTCAAGTATTATATTAATTTCATTTTTATCACATATTTTAACTAAAATCATACTTAATTCATTCCATGTAAAGTGTGAAAAAATCACATCGCTTTGAGGAGGCGGTAGTCCACACATCCACAAACGGTGTTATCATGTTCCCACAAAATGTAAAACATGAAGGTATCTGTTATATAAAAATTATAGAAGAATAAATACATCAAAATATCATGAATATAATTTATAAACAATAAATCTATAATTATTCCCAACCTTAAAATGTGGTAATCGAAGAACGAACCACATCAGTTCACAAGGCAGCAGATCACCGTACACACGAACGATGATTGTGTATTCGATTTGAAGGAAGTGTGTGTAGGTGTATATAGTACCCTTAAGATAACAGAATATAATTATATTTAGGATACTTAACTTATTATATAATAGTTATATAATATTAATAAAATTGTTTGAGAAGTAAATGATTCAAAATTTATCATTGAAGAATGTTACCTTTTTTGGGTAACTCCTTTTGGTTTATACCAAAAGACTTACATGGTTGGATTTCTTACAAAAGTTAGGATTCTAGGATGAGTGTAAGAATTTTTTGAGGTTATTTTTTCAGGTTTTAATGATCTAAAGGGTTGTACCATTTTGAATAAGTGATCGGGTGAGTTCCTTTTTGTTGTGGAGGAAGAGTGACATTCTTTTTAATATAAAAAGGAAACATTATTAGGAGGTTTCCATTATATATTATGCCACCAATAATGAAACAAATTATATAAAATATACTATATGGTATAAATTTTGAAATATAATAGGTTTTTTAAATGTTTATAGTTCATTTGGACACTTAAGATTAATTTTTGACAACTATGTAAACTCATTTTCACCTTAATTATTTTAATTAATTTTTATTACTTTCATTAATATTTTTGGTAAAAAACTAAGTTGACACTAATAAAAATTATAAATTATTATTATTAAAAATATTGAATCCATTTTTTAAAATTACCATAACATAGGTGGAATAAATTAATTTAAAATTAATCTCGTGGATGGGATGACAAAGTGGGTTTTTAAGGGAAAATGTTCTAATGTTTGAAATGTTTTTATATCCACTTTCAATGAGAAATTAATTCCAAAGACCAAAATTGGATTAATATACATAAAATAAATCTCATTAAACTTTAAAACCAATTAAAAATATATTTTAATCCTATAAATTATTTATACAAAAAAATTAGCTTTTAATTAAAATTCAGTATTTTTCACTATTCATCCAAGAACTAAATATTTTTGAAAAATACCCAAAATCATCCCCAAGTTAGTTTTGACATTCCTATTTCAAAAATAAATTTTTTCATATATAATTTATAAAAGTTTCAAATTTTAGTTATAATATAAGTGTTCCATTAAAAGGTGACAAAATTTCCTTTTATAAAATATATAATTTTTAAGTGTAAAAGTGGATTTATTCTATTTTTATTCCTATCAAATCTATTAGATGAATGTAAAAAAATTGTTTAATAATATATATATATATATATATATATCTCATTAATATAATTTACTAAAAGTAATTACTTTTATTTATTAAGACAAAATTATTTGGAAGCATAAAAATAGTTATTTATAAAAACATTTCCTATATATTCAATTGGTTTTTATATTCATTTCTAATTAATTAGTGACCAATGAATTTAACCATATATTTTTTTAATTTATTTAATCATATTCATAACTTCATATTTAATTTATGTGATATAATTTTCATTTTAAATGATAATATTAATAGTATTAGATAACACTCAGTCTTGTGTGTAACACAATCCATCAAAGAAAGTCATCATTGTGTGTAATTAAAGCTATAATCGGCGTTTCATGTAGTGCAAGATAAAATTATAATTTTTTTGTAATATATTATATAGAATAGATTAAATTTATCTAAATATAAATATATCATAATGTCTTGGGGTTTTATATTCCTTTCTACGCTTGGTGTTACGTGTCATACAAGTAATTAAATACAGCGTCCTTATTTTAGAATTTTGGGGCATTACAATAATATTTATAAAAAATATATAAGTTAAATACTGCACAAAAAAATAGTTAGCACAATTTACCCAATATGGATAAATATAACACATTAATCTCTAAATCCTCA
This sequence comes from Viscum album, assembly GCA_963277665.1. Classification (NCBI taxonomy): domain Eukaryota; kingdom Viridiplantae; phylum Streptophyta; class Magnoliopsida; order Santalales; family Viscaceae; genus Viscum; species Viscum album. The sequence goes on from OY728135.1 coordinate 1,004,574,061, forward strand.
ATAACAACCAAAGTTCAACATAATCCATTCCATAAATAGTTAACCTTAAGACTACTCCAAAATATGTCTGACAAAATTCAAAACCCAAAAATTTATAAGTAAGTTTAATAAATTTCAAAAACCAACTGAACATTAATCCTCTAACCAAAATAAAGTACCTTTTAATGTGACATACCAAATATGTGGATATCGGGATCATTTATTTTCTAAAAACATGAAGATAACTTGAATCACTATATAACCTCAGTGAAACCATATATACTTCCAGAAATTAATTCAATTTAATATATTCCATAAATCCAAAAAATGAAATAAACTCCACCAAAGATAAAATAAACCATTTTTTCATAAAATAATTAATCAGTACCAAGTTCACCATTACTATCCAATTCATTTAATAAATATCAATCATCTTTTTATAAAAAGTGAACATTATTTGTTCATCATCAAGTATATATTAAGGGATATCTTTCCCTTAATAATTTTTTATCCAAAAATATCACCATACCAATAAATAACATTTCTTGGTTATCGGTATGATTCAACATATTGTCTCAAATACATAAACCAAAACTACTGCAGAACATTCCTTAGATGTTTTATTATTCTTATAAATAAAATATCATTATATAACTATTCTACAACAAAATTTTGAAACCCAATACATAAACACTTAAAACCTTCCACTTCAATGATTATCATAATATATTACCTTCTATGGTCTAGTAGTTAACCTTGGATTTGTGCATCAACATAGATAATTTTGATTTTCACCACACATAATACATTGAACTAGAAATGGTGCCTTAGGATGAACCTCAAATCCATCTATAGAACCATTCATTTTTATTCATCAATTAATTTTACTATTATCTTATTTTTTATACATAAAATATCTTTTCATTCCTTTGAGACATTTACCAAGGTATCTCTTCCCACGTACTTCATATTTAGGAAACTAAATATTCTTCCCTTTGTGGTCAACATAAAACTCGGTTTTTCTCTTATTAGGTGTTTTAAGAAACTCACCCATGTTGATATTGTTAATCATATAAGGATATATTTGATTAATAATAATAATAATAATAATATTTAACATTATATATCCCAATAAATTTAGTTTTTCATGAGTAAAATCATTCCATTTTCTATCAAATTCATTATTAAAATAATTCCTCCTAATTCTAGTTGTTGACTAAAACCAAAAAATATTGTGTGAGAAAAAATAATCATAGTGATAAATCAATAAAAAATGATCCATAGGATGTTTAAATCAAGATATATTCTATAAAATCTATAACACTTTAGGTTTAACATAGCTCATCCATTATCATTATCTAGTCAAATCATTTGTAATGTAACATAAAAAAAATGTGAATTAACACAGGCATATCCCCTTGGAATTTCATTCCAAGTGTGTAGTAAGGGAACATTTATCATTCACAATAATTATGGATGAAATATACTTGAACAACACTTTTTGAGGTTATTACCCCAAAATTCATCTATTCCAAAAACCACATCCATAAGTAGTATCCAGATAGGGAAGTATTTCTATGAAAACTTTATATTCTTTAGGTTTAAAAAAACATTATGATATTATCCAATAATTAGACTTACCCTCAAGGTTATTAATAGGGTTATATTCCCTAATCTATATTTTCCTAATTCTAGTTCCCAATGTTTCTACTAAAAGTTATATGATACCAACTTATTACATTAGAATGTGATACAATGGATCTCCTCATGAAGGACAGATTAGTTGAGTAGTCTTAAAGAACCAGATAAATACACGATTCCGATATTAAATTGGAAAAATAAAATACATAACATAATAAACATTATCTTATACTTGATAATTTTCATAATATCATTCTTTATATCTTAGGGAAACTAAAATAAATTAAGGGTGAGATCATATTCTCAGTAAGGGAATATGTATAGTGGAAGTTATCATGAAATAACTAAGTCAATCATAATGTAGTAGGAATAAATTATGATCAAATATTTCTATATAAATAATAAAATTATATTTAAAATTTTCCATGGATGAAATAACTATTCAAATAATCACTTGGAAATCAATAACTATTTTCAAAATAATGGAATTTATAATTTTATACATCTAAAACTTAACATTGATACCTCATGCTAAGGGATCTTATATAAGTGGGAAAATCATTGGCCAAATACCCAACTAGTTTTGTCTAGTGAGATCTAATAATTAAGCGAGGGGATGTATAATTTAACTACCGACCTTCCACTTAATAATTCAAATGAATTCATCATGTGAATAAATAATACAATTTAATCAACAAGCTTGAATAATAAAAAATTTCTGTTAGGAAGAATGATCATATAGAATGTCAATAATTTCTTCATTAAAAGTGATCATAAACCAATGAGATAAAGGATAAGGATGGTATTATAATAACATATCTCTATTGAATCATAAGTAAAATCCTGTTTTTTTGTAATTTATGAGTATAAATACCACAAAACAATCAATAAAAACATTCTTGAGAGAAATGTAAAGACCCAGACCCTAGTAGCCTAAAGTCGGTTGTTACTTTATTGCATTAGCACTAGATAAAACGTATTGCATCTCGAATGACCAAATATTTTAGTATTATTAGTAAACTAGATACATACTTGAAATTAACATGCATTTTAAAACATCAAATACACAAAGTTTTTTCTTTGAGAACAATATTATTTGTCATAGTGTATCACTACATATCAATCACAAAACACTACTTGGTATCTTGGTGAAAATAAAACATAACAAAGGGGTGAGATCAAATTCTCAGTAAGGGAAATCATACAATAGAATATATCATGAATAAATAAGAATAATAAATAAGGTAAGGTAAATAACTGAAACACGTTCCATTTAATCAACAAATTGAGCATAATATGGAAGAAATAAATGATGATCAAATAAATCCATATAAATAATCACTTAATATTGAAACTTATCAATAGATATTCTAACTGATATAATAATAAAAGAAAATAATTGATCTCGTAATGAGGGAATGCATAATTTTTCACATCTGAAACATACTGTTAACCTTTTACAAGAACGTTTAAATCTATCGATAGAAACCTATCTAATTTGGACAACTAATTTGTCTCATGATAACTATCGATGCATTGAGGGGATATTTATAACTTATCCCCACCCATCACTTACTAAGTGTAATGAATTACTAATATGAAGGGGTTTAAACATAATAAACATAAACATTACTATTAAAAAACTAACATTTTAAATGTTAATACTTACCCCAATCAAATAAACATAATTATAAACCATCAAGAGTAATATGGTTAATGGTAATAAAATTGTACATCCTTAGTAAAACAGATCATAAACCATCCAAATACATAATAAAGATGATATAAATACAAAATATCTTAATTGAATCATAATTTCAATCTAGGGTTTATGTCATTTATAAATAGAAAGACCAAAAATAATCATTAAAAACTTTTTTGAGGAAAATAACCTTTTCACTTTGAAACTATTTTTTTAAAAAAAAATTCTCAAAATATTTTAAAAATAATTTTCTTTTAAAATAACCATTTAAAACTTGTAAAATAATCTTTAAAACATTTATTGGTCATTATGGTGACAATTTGTCATCATGTCATACACAGAAAAACACGTATTTCTTTTATATTTTCAATAAAATCCAAATGGAAATTATTTTCAAAATGACATGAAAATTACTTCAAAAAAATTAAAAAAAATTAAAAATGGGTAATAATTACTTTAATAAATAATTTTTAAATGGTTAAAATAATTTTTTAAACCATTTTTAGAAGACATGGATTTTGATGAAAAATAATTTAATACCGAAGAGATAAATAAAGTTTAAATTTCTTAAAAATAATTTATCATTCTTTTTATGTACCAAATAGTGGTAAAATGGTACTATTACTTAAAAATTTCATTAATAACCAAATGGGAATAAAATTTATTAATTTCAAGATATAAATATCAAATAATTCCTCTAAGGGATACTTAAACAAAAATAATCCTAAACAATGATGAGATTGACAAATAAACCATTACCATTTTCATAGATTTTGAATCATAATCCCCATAAATAAAATAATAAACTTATTAAACTTTAAATACCATTAATATAAATAGATATTTTGATATAAAATATCAAAGGGGTATTATATACACCATGAAAAGGAATAATTAGTGCCTTAAGAATGACACCTTTTTTATGTGTCTAAGCCTCCTGTATAATAAATATAGTTTATTTATAAATCTATTAAAACCCAATATTCACATATGTATAATACAATATATGATCGTATTATAACATTTAACCACACATTTTTTAAAAATATTTAATTATTTTGATTATTTTGTGTGTTAATTATTTTGTTTTCTCATGTGTATTTTATCATTAAAGTTTAGGTTCTTATACAAAGGATATAGTTCCATCATCACAAAAAACGGTATTAAAGTTATAAATATTATTTTTTTTAACTACATACGTCATTAAAACCATTCTATAAATTCTTCCATAGAAAATTAATCTCACGCTTCGTGGAGACAACAGGTCATACGTATGCATGAGCGACGATATCATTCCCTTAAAGGGTGAATTGGGAAGGAATTGTACGATATATTAATTTTAAAAAAATTATATAATTTCATATATATCATTTATATTCATTAAATTTACCAATATTAATTTTCATGTTTAGCGTAACATAAAAATGAATTGCATCGCTTCGTGAGGTAGTAGTTCATCGTACACATGACTGACGTTATCATTTTCTAAAGGAAATGGAAAGTAAAAAGGTATATGTGATATTATAACTATAAAAGTATAATTATATTATAAATATTATATATATACATTAAATACATCATTATATCCAACCTTGATAAGTTTTTATGGAAAACAAGTTACATTAGTTCTTGAGGCGGTACTCTGTCGTACACACGATGGAAGATTTTGTTTCCCATTTGATTTAAGTGGGGATGGAAAAATATTATTCCATAAATATAAATAAATATAAATATTTGGTATATACGTTTTCTATTATATTTTAAGTATTGAAATATAATTTAAGGTTTTAAAATAAGAATGAAAAAGAATGAGCTTAGTGAAGGAAATTACCTTCTCTTAGAGAAACATCCATTGGATCTATTCTTAAAAACACTAGGGTCGGTATTTTAGGAAGACCAGAAGTTATAAAATATGTATAATGATTCTGAAGAGATAGATTTATTTTTTTTTCAATACAAATGGATTGTGAAATGTGAATAAGTGAGGAGAGTTAGTGCCCTTTTATAGTTAAAGGGGAGTGGAATTTCTGTAAATACCCAAAACTGTTCAATAATGGGAAGTCACTTTCACCCCAAGTAGCTCAAAAATTTATAATTAAAGGGATGTATGGATCATATGGTCGATCCCAAGCTACACCACATAAAAAACACATGTTTTAAACATGTTGTTTCTTAAACATATAATTTTCCTTACTTTTACCATTTTTTTTTTCAATGTGGTAACTATTATTTTTAACATAGGTAATTTATCATTTAATATGAAAATAAAATGATAATTATTAAATAATTTGTACCCACTGATTATAAATATAAAATTAAATTTATCAATTAAAAATCTTATGTGTGTTAAAAATTAATTTTTATATAAGAGCGTGTAACGTGAAAAACACCTTTTCACTTTATCCACGATAACAAAGTTTTTACTCTTTAGGTGTCAATATAGTTAATATAAAAGAATAATCGGTCCATTAATGGACCATATTTTATATTTTTATACATTTAAAAATCAATTGGCGTGATATAGGAATTAGTAATTTTAATTCATTTAATAAAATATCATTTATTATAAAACAACATTAATTTAAATCTTGATATTATTCATTTAATTTAAATTTAAGAAATATAAAGACAATGATGAAATTATAATATATTAATTTCTTAACTTTATAACATGATATATTTATTTAATAAATTAATGTAACATAATATTTCATTCTATTTAATTTACTTTTAATATTTTTAGTATCCTATATTTTATTTTTTCTTACTAAAAAAATAATTATTGTGTTGGCATTGCTTAAGCATTTAAAGTAATTATATGATTACTAAAAATTGAAAATATATAACCCAAATGAAATTAATTTTATTATTCTAAAAAATACAATCCATATTCATCCACATCTTACTTTTTCCTTATGTGAACACTTAATATAAATTTAAAACATAAGAGGGTTACATTTTTTCTTTTTCTTTTACTTATATTATTATATTGGTCGCTCTCATAGAAAAGTATCCTAAAAAATCATAAAAATAAATCCTAAGGTCATAATGGTTCAAATATTTATATTAAATAAGAATTAGATATATTTTATGTTATTTTAACAATAATATTTTAGTTTCACCCAATAATAAACACGTTTTAACCATGACTATGGTAATTATGTTTTTTAGTTTTTACTATTAATTTTCGTAAAAAACTAAATTGACATTATTAGATAATAAAAATTATTTTGATTCAAAATATGATATTTATATTTCCAAGTTTAATTCATAGAATTGAAGTAATTAAATTTAATATTAAATAATATGTGTGATGAATGATCGGTTTAGAAAGAGAAAATTCTTATTAGTATGAAACGTTTTAATATAACAATTCCAAATGAAATTGATTCCAATGACAAAAATTAGTCAAATTTTAATATAATTAAACTAATTTAAATTTAAAACCAATTTAAAATATAATTTTTCTTTTTAAATAATTTAATCAAAAAGGTAGTTCTCAATAAAAATCTGTATTTATCAGTATTCATCAAAACAATTCTTTTCATAAAATTTAAAACAAATCACCCAAGGATAATTTTTACAAGTTTATTTCAAAAATGACTTTGATTTTTTAAAAAAATTTCCAAAGGGTTTAAAAATATATTTTAAATTATTTGTGAGAATCTTGATCAAACAACTTTTTAGAAAAATTAGGTTTTTCAGAAAACATTTATTTTTCTTTCAAATTGTACTTATTTTATTTCTAATTAATAGTTAAACATTAAATTTATTGTATCCATGTGTAAAACATATAGTTTTTATAATTTATTTTTTTCATATTCATATATACCAACATAATAACTATGTAATAATGGTTATGTTTAAATAATAATATTTTAATAGATTATTGCGGTTTCTTTAAACTCAGTGTTGTACGCATTGAAAGTTATCAAAGAGATTAAATTTATTTAAAAAGAAATATATCATAAATTATCATGTTATTACATTATATTATAATCTTGGTGTTTCATGTCATCTCGGTTATCAAATATGATGTTCCTCTTTTAAAATCTCAAGGTGTTACATTCTACCCCCCTTAAAAATTATGTCATTGAAATTTAATCTTGATCTTAGTAGTGAAGGATTTAAAATTTAAAAATACCATTCTTGAAACCCCACATCATAAAAAGGGTTAATAAAACATCCCCTTGATAATATAGGAATGCAAGTATGAAGGTCATCTTGAATAACACATACTTTGTTTCCAAAGGAGGACATTAGTGGAAAGTGAAGATATGGATACAGAAGAAATTATTAATGCCCAAGGATTAATATAGTTTGATAGAGATAATTTATCATAATAAATTGAATGATTTAGAAAATTTAATGAGCACAAAAAATATAAATTTATGATGATTTAAGGGACACCTTGATTAATCAAAAATGAAGGTACTATGATAACATATTTGTTTTAAGATCCTTTTCATTAAGTTGAGGAATTCCTTTACCATCTAGATTAAGAACATAAGAAAATATACTTACTTGATATCTTTCTATTTCATGGGAACAATTTCATCCTTTAGTTGGGTTTTAGTCAATTCCAACATCATTTCTTAATCTAAAAAATGAATATCAAAAATTCAATTTTTATACCTAAAACACATTTAATCGATCATTATAATGATAATTAATTTCTCATGTCTGTAGATATTCACCAAAACCAAAATGGTTAGCACAATTTATCCAATAACACTCAATTTTAAACTTAATCCATTCCATATATAGTTAACTATAAGACTCATCCAAAATATGTTTGTCCAAATTAAAAGTCCAAAAAATTTAGAAGAGAGGTCACTAAATCAATATTATATTCCCTATAAAAAAATTGGATCTTAATGTCACATTCAAAATATGTTAATACCTTGATCACAATAAAAACTTAATTAAAACATGAAAGCTTCCAAAAATAAAATCTCAGGTTGTCAAATATATTCCATAAATAAATACTTATAGTAAACTTCATCAAAGATGAATAAACCATCAAACATATAACCAATTTCATGGTAACTAATACTATCCCATAAACATCTCATTATTATCCCAACATTGAGAACATATTAAGGGTTATCCTCCCTTAATAATGTATTTTACAAGAGGTTCAATTTCACAATGAATCGCTTTTCTTGATCATCGGTACCATTAAACATATTATCTTAAAAACTTGAATAAATAGTACTTTAGTATGATCTTTATACATTTCATGATTCGTATTAACAGAATATCATTAATAAAATACTCTTGTAACATAATTCTTGAATCCAAACACAAACACATTAATCATTCCACTTCATCTATGGTAATAACATAAGCTTGACTTTGATCCCTTAGTTTATTATATGGTATATTCCCTTGAAACTAAAGGAATTCATTTGTATAGTGCCCCACCTCTTTATGGTTAAAGTTTTGATTATAAAAGGTTTCTTTATTACCCTTGAAATCATGACCATGGTGACCTTTCTCTCTACACTTAAACTCTCATTCCCTTCAAGAAAGTACTAGGGTGTTTCATTCCACAATTATCACATTGGAGAAATCCTTCTTTTAGGTCTTCCCTTTATCAGTATTTTTCTCTATCATCATCTTCTTATCTTGATACCCTTCAAAGTTACAAGCCTTGGAGAATTATCACTACTATAGTTTTCAGTTTATTCAGTGCTAGATTTTATCATCACTAAAGAAAAGCACTGATAAAGTAGTGCTGATATAGGGTGCCTTTATTAGTGCTTTATATTTAGAAGTGACAAAGTTTAACATTTATCAGTGCATTTTCTAGGGCTGATAATGTTCATGATGGTGCATACTAGTCCCACATCAAAATTGCAGACGTTCAATGACTTGTTTATATATGATTCTATTGTATCACAATGTCATTAACCTTCTGTAGGGAAGGTATCCCACATACACACCCCCAAAAAACTATATGGGCATGTACCTACACATATGGCCCCATGTGGGCCTTGTCCCACCCTATCCTTCTTATAGGCTTTATCCCACCCACATACCCATTAGTCTGGTCCTACATGATCCACCCACCCCTATCATCCATCCCTATTTACAAACTGGCCCACCTTCTCATGTAGGTCAGGGACCCAAATTTTTTATATATACTAATAAAAAAATATTAATATTAAAATTATTTAAAAAATAAAAAAAATTAAACAAATAAAAATTTAAAAAAAATAAATTAAAAATATATATATTAATTAAAAAATATTAATAAATTTAATATATATATATTATATGTATTAATAAATATTATATATTGTAGACATATATAAAATAAATTAATTGAAATAATTAAACAAATAATAATTAAAAATGAGTAAATTTAAAAAAGTATTAAAAAAGTATTTTTAAAAGATTATTAATAATAAATAATAAATTTAATATACATATATATAATATAAATATAAATAAATAGTATATATTAAATATAGATATATTGAATTAATAAATGTTAATAATTACACAAAAAATAAAAATGAATAAATTACAAAATTATTAAAAAAATTATTAATGAAACAATTATTAATAAAAATTCATAAATTTAACAAGTATTTATATAATAAATAAAAATATAAATAATTAATATATATTAAACATAACTATAAGAAATAAATTAAATGTGATAATTAATAATATATTAATGTCTTATTAATTTTTAATGGTTTTTATACATAATTATTCATTAATATATTTAATATTTTTAGTAAAAAAATAAATTCATACATATTTATATATATATATATGTCAATTTATATAGTATTTTGAAAAATATTATATATATATATATATATATAATAATAAAAAATATTTATGCCTACATTAAATATGTTATATATTTAGTGAAAATTGGTTTATAATTAAAATTTAATATTAATTAAGAATATTGACTAATTGTATTGAGTAATGGACATTTAATTGAATGTCATTTGATTTTTAAATTTAACATATATCAAACTTTTGTTATATTTATTTCATACATACATATAAGTAATTAATGCTTTTTTATGTACAATGCACACACACATAAAATTTCTGTAATTTATTAAATTTTTAATATTCATTTTAGAATTATATTCACTAACATAATATATGTAATATATATTATGTTTCTAATTAGTAAACTTTTTCATTTTTATAATTCACTTAAATATATATTATTTATTACTTTTTAATATATTTTTAAAAAAAATTATTTTTAATATTATTTATTCATTAATAATATTAATTATTATTTTTATTATTTTTTAAGTTATTCATTATCAACTTTTCATTGTTCAATATGTTTGTAATTGTATCCATTTTCTATATTTATTTGTACTGTTTTATTCATTAATATTTAATGTTTTAAATATGGTTTTAATTTATATAATTTATATGTGTTCATTTCCATTTTATCATATATAAATATTGTTACACCTAGGTTTTTAAATTCTCTTTTATTCAGGTTTTGGTTTGGTCCTAAGTTATTTCTTCGAGAACTGGGTGTGATGGGTTTTAATTTTTGGGGTAATATTCCCTTTTATATTTGTTCTAGCTTTATCCCGGGGGGTTTACATTGATTTTATTGGAGAAAAATCTATTTTTTTGGGTGGATAGACCATGGCACACTGTTGGTGCGTGGTTAGTGGTAACTGTGTGCCTTATCCTAGGAAACTGTGTGGTAGGTCTGGGTCACAGAGAAAAGTGACCACATATCCTCTGCACAGTTATTCAGACCATGCAGATATCATGTGTGATAGGTGTCTCCCTCGGCAGAGATAGCCGCACAGTCTCTATACTATTTGACAAACCATTCGGACTAACTGAGGGGCCTTCCAGGTCATTATAAATTTAGGGGTTTCATTTTCTCTATCCTCGATTTTAATCCCTTTCCCTCTCCCTTCTCGATCACGTTCTCCCTAGGTTCATCCTCCGCCTTCTATAGATCCCTCTGATCTCCCCTCCCTTGGTGGATTTGAAACAAATTCTTTAAGGAACCCTAATGTAATTCCCATTTCTCTTGTTTTCCTCCTATATTTTAGGGTTTCCTCTTGTCTTCTTTAGGTTTTCAGTTATTTTGTAGGTATCCAGTTTGATTTAGGGTTAGATATCTTTTTTTAGGGTTTGATATTGATGTTTTGGTTTAGATCCTTCCTTGTTAGTGTCTTGTTGTTGTGCAGATGGGGTTTCACATCATGTTCTAGAAGTTTCTTCTCATAAGTTAGGTGGTTACATGACCAAATATTAATTGATAAATTCAATATACTTTTCTAAATTTATAAATATGTTTTATGGATTTCATGTGTGGTGAAAAAGGTAATTTTAAAATTTTTTGGCATGCTATGTGATGGTAATGGATTTTATATGTAAATTGGCTATGTTTTGTGTGAGTGATTTGGTGTGTTGTTTCATAAAAAAAATTTATGCATTGGTGGTTGGGTTCGAAACATGTTTTTAAAAGCTCTTATGGTGAGAATGTGTTAGAAATGGGATTTTTATTGAAAAATGTGTTCCCCTGACATGTTATTCTTGTTATTCATCTTTGAAAATGAATTTAAAATTTTTTGAATAATGGAAAGAATGTTTCAAAATTATCTTAGCTTATGTGCAGTTTTACGAAGGGGATTATCCCATAATATTGGTTGATCATTGGGGGGTTTTCTTGTGTTTTTTAAAAATGGAATTCTATGAGATGTGTAAGTGATGTAAAATGTTTTTAAAATGGGTTTTTGGTGAGAGTAAAATGAAAAATGGTTTAGTATTGGCATGTAGGCCCTTTTATGCACTTTCTAGTATGAGTTATGATTTTTTTAAATAATGGGAATATTTTTTTGGAAATGAACTTGTTTTATGTGTGGATGAAAAAATGGTGTCTTAGCCCATGGTTTTGAGTGAACAATTTTGTGCCTTTCTTGTGTCTTTCTAAATGGAGATTTATGATTTTCAATTGTATTTGAAAAAGTTATTTGGAAATTGTAAAATGAAAAGTGTTTTTTTCATGAAGTTTGTGAATTCTTTGGTATTCTTGACATTGAGTTGTGGGAGTGGTGATATGTGTGACATGTAAACATTAACTTGATCCCACATGAATCCTGAGTATCTAGGTGGGATGGATAGTTCTAGTACACTAGATGATATAGAAGTGGTTTCTCCCACTTACGTCAGAAGGATTAATGCTTACAACACTAACTAAACATTGTGATGATTGGAGACCACTAGAATTTTGGTTGTTTCTCCTATAAAGTGTCTCGTGAATCTGAGCACTATTGTTCATGGTTTCTACACCCTGTTTTACTGAGGTATGAGGTTCGAGTATCCCACTCAAGATTTATTAACCCTGGGGGAATTACCCATGGTGTTTTACTATATATGATGTGGTTTCATCCATTAACATACGGTGGAGCCCTTGTGTGTATGTGTGTGTGAGTTCTTTTTTAATCCCCTTTTTCTTTTAAGCAAGTTATTGTGAAATGGATTTCCTTATAAGTGTTCATTTTTGAACTATTTACATAATAAATGTTCTTACTAGAACTTTTTTAAAATATTTTACTTAAATTATAATGTTAGATTATTATTAAAATGTTTTTTCTTGGAATATATTTATGTGGGTGGAATCCTATTGGGATTTGGATCACACTCTATATACACCTTTGGGTGTTTGTAGATCTTTTTGTATGTTTTTCTAGGTAAAGTAAAGGTGTTTGTGAGTGGCGGTCTAGTTTCTCATTGTTTCCTTTGTGGTTCATGGTGGTTGTGTCTTAAAGAAGTTGGTCCTATCATTTCATGGATGTTTGGGATAGTATCCCCCCCTTGTTTTAGATTCTTTGGTCTTGTTTAAAATTGTAAAGTTAATTCTGAGAAGTTGGTTATTCCATGTTTGGGTGACTATATTCCATTTTGGTTTATTTATTTTTTTAGTTTTTTATTATTAAGACATCGGTTAAATCACTCCCATATTGTAATTTTGAAACTTTATCACTTGTTTACAACTCATGGGGATCAGAAATGCCCTTTGGGCCATGCCATGGACTGGGTTGGGTGCTAGTTTGGATTGCGACCTGGCTTGGTTTGTGGAAAAAATGGAATCATAGGATGTTCAGTCTTTTCAGTTATGTTATTTGGGGAAGAGTTAGGGTATACCAGAGTTAGTATTTTCAGGGCTGGTGTTCTAGTTATAACTGTGGTGTCTAGCCAGTACACCTCATTACGAGACTCAAGTTTCTAAGGGAAGTCTAGTTTTAACATGTTTTCTTTGTTCCTATTGTTTTTTGGTGTTTGGGAGATGAAAATGGAGTTGCGGAAATGGTCTCTTTAATCTCGTATGGGCTTGGAATTCCATGTGGAGCCAGAGACATGGTCCTAGAACACTCTCTACAGTGGTGGTCTGATTGGAGTACGGCCACCAATCATATGTCTGAGTCACCCATTGACACTAGTTTCCTCATGAATTTTTGTGTGTCTTCTTGGGTTCTAAAGGTTGTTTTAAGAACCCTAATTTTGGAATTATGAAAATCAATTTTTAAAGTGGAAAATGTTTGGTTTTGTGGAGGTGAAAATTTGATTTTTTTAAAAAAAATTATGAATCCTTGGAAATGTGGATTTTTGTAAAATAATTTTTTATTAAATGGGGATCCAATCACAAATAATGGATTTATGAAATGAAAATTTGTGGATTTAAAAAAATTGGTGGTTTGGAAGACATTGATTATTTTGAAGTGGTTTTTGGAATTCTATTTGTAATGGAATTTATGTGTGGAGTTTCAAAATGGCCTTGTATATAGTAACTAGTGGTCTTTTGAAAAGTTTAATGGATTTTTGGAAACTAGTTTTAAATGAGAATAAATGAGTTTCTAATTGAATGGGTATTGATGAAATGGGGTTTCTTGTTCAATTGTAAGTGTTTTAAAATGGATAAAATGATTTTGAATTGATTTGTAGAGTTTTAAAATGAGTTTTAATTTAGATTGTTTTTTATTTTGTGGTTAGTGAATTTTGGGAATATTTAAAAGATTTTGAAAGGGTAGTTCAATCAAAGAGTTGAAAGTATGGGTCAAATGTTATGTTTTAGAAGGTGGAAAAGATTTTTTTTACCTTTGGTACTCTCATGAGTGACCACATGCATGGGATATATGATTAAAGTGGATTGGTGCCTGGTTTGGCATGGTAAAAGGCATGTGTGAGACTTCATGAGGTACCATTGGTGAGTGTTCAACCCACACATCATGTTTTATTTCCAAAGCTAATTTTAAGGAAATAGTGTTGGGTGTTTATTTATGGTTTGGGATTGTTTCTTGTAAGGTGTTGTGAGTTTTAAAACTCTCCTTGCTTGAATGATGTTTCAATTCTTTTTCTTTTTTTGGTAATTTAGTTTCAAGATAATAGTTAGTGGGTTTTTCTAAGAAATTTTTAGGATGCCTTTGATTAGATTCCCTTTTGTGTGTTTTATGTTTACTTGTGTTGTGTTTTGGCCAATTGTCATGTTAGATTGGGTCCTCGGTTTTCCTTATTGACTAGTGCATGCCCCTATAGAAAATAATTTTATAATAAAAGTGTGGCCACAGAGGATTCATTATTGGTAGACCCTTCAGTTGATTAGCATAATGGATTTCTTCATGAGACTTCAAGAATGAATGTACCTATCTTATTTTATGGTTAAGCGGACCCTCTCACAGTAGGATAGCGGGTGTGGAAGGAATTGAAAGAAATCATGGTTTCTTGAGTTTCTTGAGTGTTCAAAGGTGAAGTCGGGCATCTTTAATCCTGAATATCCCACCTAGAAGTGGTAAAAGTGATTCCAGTGGGGAAAGTGGAAAGTATTCTGGTGTTGTTGAATTTGGCCACTATATTAGAATTTCTTTGAACCTTTCGTTAGTCTCTTATAAATAAGGGATTGTGCTAGGACACCGATGTGGCGAGTTTGGTCATTAGAGCATGTTATGGCCATTTGTAGAAATCGTGTGCTGCTTGGGACTCGGTTTAATTTCCTTGTCCTTGTAATGTTTCTATCGGTTGCAAAGGTCATTTTCGGTGGAGTCTTAGAGAGTTGTGTTCTATTTTAAATGCAATGGCGTATGTTTTGGAACCTTTTGAAAAATTCCATTTTAACAGAAGCTTGTTCCTCTTCTGGTCATTCATAAAATTCTCCTTTCTAAATGAAGGTGCCTTAAAAGTAACCTTTCTTTCATTGTTTATTGTTCAATTTGAAAGGTATAATGTGTGTTCATCCTTTAAGTTCTCATCATGGTTAAGTGTCATTTTGAAATCAATAGATTCTTGGGGGGTGTGTGTTCTATTGGTGTTGCCTGTTGCGGTATGGTTTCATGTGAAACTAGAAAGATAATTTCTATTTGGGAGTTTTCAATTCCTAACTATGAGATATGCTATGATTAAAATATCATAGATCCAGCCATAGGTCTCAGAGTGAAGTTGGCGCATAGTCAGGAACCCCATGAGTGTGAAGGATTTTGTCTAATTTTTGTCTCTAGTGTGGGAAATGAGGATAGTTTAAGAATCATGTGTAGTTGTCCTATTTATAAAGGTCCTATTTAGTTTAGATTCTATTACATCAGTCCCCTTGTGGTGGGGGTTTAGTCTAGGTTTTGTTTCCCACATCGTATTATGTGGGTTGGTTATTATGGTGGGGATACCCCCGTGGGTCTCACTAAAATTCCTATGAAATAAATTCATGATAGCTCATCCCTTAAGGTTGAGAGTCTTCTCGAGCCTCCATGTATAAGTATTTTAGTTTCTTTCCTAGTTTTGGATTGGAATTAGGTGGTCTTGTTTGGATCTATCTAACCCCAAGATCCCCCCCCCCCTTACTTGAGTAAATGTTGGGTTTGGTGTGCACCCAATAGTTTCATTGAATTATAGTTATGAGAGTTTTCAACGGGTTGTGTGTCAATTTTTCATTCATGTTCCAAGAAAGTGGTGTAAGTTTTCCTTGGTGTGAATTCTTGGTTGATTTAACTCAAGAGTTTTTATTGTGTGTGGTGAGAGTTTCCTTTCCTTTAAACGATCAATTGGAGGTGTCTTAGCTTCTGGGGGTGGATGGAAAATAGTAGGGAGTCCATTTTGTTCCCTTAAGTTAAGTTTGTAAACCCCTTTTATTGTTTATAGTTTTCTTTCCTTCTTATTTTTCATTTGTAGGGAATAAAATCTTAGGATGGATTCCAGGGGAAAGCATTATGGAAGGGAGAATTGTCACACCCGAGTTTTTGAGTTCTCTTTTATTCTGGTTTGGGTTTGGTCCTCAGTTATTTCCCCAAGAACTGGGTGTGATGAGTTTGAATTATTGGGGTAATCTTCCCTTTTATATTTGTTATAGATTTCCCTCTTGATTTTCCTTTGAGTTTTTGGGTTAAAAAAACTATGTTTTGGGTGCACATACCATGGTTCACGGCTAGCACACGGTCAGTGGTAATTGTGTACATAAACCTAAGAAACTGTGCAGTAGGTATGGGTCATGGCCAAAATCTATCGTACAGCTTCTGTACAGTTAGTCGGACCGTATGAACTTCCCATGTGGTAGGTGTATCCCCTAAAAGAGGCGGCCCTGCTATCTCCGTACAGTTTTACAAACTATGTGGCTAGCTAACTCTTTAAAAATTTATGGGTTTCATTTTATCTCTACCAAATTTTAACCCCTTTCTCCCCTTTATCTCACCCCTCTTGGTATCGTCTGGCCTATGAGCCCACCCCCCCCCCCCTCCATGTCTCCATATAATCTCCCCTCTTGTGGTGGAGTTTTCCCGTATTCTTCAAGGAACTCTAATGTAATTCCCCTTTATCTTGTTTTCCTCCTCTATTTTAGGGTTTCCTCTTATCTACTTTGGGGTTTTGATTTTTTAGTAGGTAGGGGTTTGATTAGGGTTAGGTATATTTTTTTATGATTTGATCTTGAGGTTTTGGGTTAGATCTTTCCTTGTGAGGCTCTCATGGTGGTTCGGATGGGGTGTCACGTCATGTTCTAGAAGTTTCTCCTCAAGTGGTAGGTGGTTCCATGCCCTGACATTAATAGATGAATTTAATATTCTTGTCTAAATTTATAAATATGTTCTATGGATTTCATGTGTGGTATGAAAGTTGATTTTGAAATGGTTTGGCATGCTATATGATGGTAAAGGATTTTATAAAGAAAATGGCTATGTTTTGTGTGAGTGATTTAGTGTATTGTTTCATAAAAATGTTTTATGGGTTGGTGGTTGGGTGTGAAACATGTTTTCAAAATCACTTAAGGTGCAAATGTGTTGGAAATTGTATTTTCATTGAAAAATGTCTTCCCTTATCATGTTAATATTGTTGTTCACCTTTGAAATTGAATTTCAAATTGTTTTAATAATGTAAAAAATGTTTTAAAATGATCATATCTTATGTAAGGTTTTACAAAGGGGATTGACCCATGATATTGGTTGATCATTGAGTTATTTTCATTTGTTTGGTAAAAAGGGAATTCTATGAGATGTGTGAGTGATGTAAAATGTATTCAAAATGGGTTTTTTGTGTGAGTAAAATGAAAAATGGATTAGTATTGTTATTTATCCCTTTTGTGAACTTTTTAGTATCAGTTGTGAATTGTTTAAATAATAGGAAGCTTGTTTTAGAGATGAACTTCTTTTATGTGTGGATTCAAACATGGGGTATTAGCCTATGGTTTTTAGTGAAAAATTGTGTACCTTTCTTGTGTCTTTCTAAATGGAGTTTTATGAATTGAAAATGTATTTGAAAAAGGGTTTTCGCATGTGTAAAATAAAAATAGATTTTTCATGAAATTGGTGATTTATTTGGTATTCTTGACATTGAGTTATGGTAGTAGTGATATGTGTAACATGTGAACATTAATTTGAGACCATGGGAATCCTAGGTATCTAGGTGGGTTGGAAAGTTCTAGGATGTTAGATGGTACATAAGTGGTTCGTCCTGGTTTATTCTAGAAGGATTAACGCTTACAACACTAACTAAATATTATGATGACTGGAGACCACTAGAATTTTGGATTTTTCTCCTCTCTAGTGACTCATGCATGAGAGAATTGTTGGTCATGGTTTCTAAGCTCTGTTTCACCTAGGTATGAGGTTCTAGTATCCCACTCGAGCTATATTAACCCTGGGGGATTTACTCATGGTTGTCTACTATATATGATGTGGTGTCATCCATCTGCATATAGTAGACCCCTTGTGTGTATGTGTATTTGTGTTTTTCTATAAATCCCCCTTTTCTTTTAAGCAATTGGTTGTGAAATGGTGTTCCTTGTAAGTGTTCCTTTTTAAACTATTTACCTAATAAATGTTTTTCCTAGAAATATTTTGAAATATTTTACTTAAATTAGCCTGTAAGATTATATTTAAAATGTTTTTACATGGAATATTTTTATTTGGGTGGCATCTTAATTGGATTTGGATCACAGCCTTTATACACCTTTATGTGTATATTGATCTTGTTTTCTGTTTGTTCTAGGTAAAGTCAAGGGGTTTGGTAGTTTAAATTTGGTTTCTTGTGGTTTTCTTTGTGGGTCTTGGTGGTAGTGGCTTGAGGAAGTTGATCCTCTCATTGAATGTAGGTTTGGGATTGTATTGTTGTTTACCCCCTTTATTTTAGCTTCTTTATTCTGGTTTAAAATTGTAAAGTAAATTCTAAAAAGTTGGTTATGCCATGTTTGGGTGACTATATCCCATTTTGGTTTATTTATTTTGTTAGTTATTTGTTCTTATGACATCAGGTAAATCGTTGCCATCTTGTAATTTTAATAACCGGGCACTTGTTGCTAGCCCGTGGGGATTGGGAATGCCCTCTGGGCCATGCCACAGACTGGGTTGGGCGCCAGGTTGGATGGAAACCCAGCATGGTTAGTGACAAATATTAATTTTTTATTTTTTTAAATTTTCTAAATAATTAATAATTGTTATTTTTTAAAAATATATCCATTCTTATTATTATTTATTTCTTTAATGATCTCATTGTTAAATTTAACATATATCACACTAATATATATATATACATTAATTTCACACACACAAATATTTATATAATTAATGAAATCTTATATATAAACACATACACCTGATTTTTATTTAATTTATTCAAATTTTAATATTAATTTTAGAAATTAAATTAGTAAAATAATATATTTAATATATTATGTTTTCAATCGGAAAATTTTATTTTTTTTATTTTTAATATTATGACATTTTTTATTATTAATTCATTTTTAATATATTTTATTTTTTATATTTTTGGAATTAAATAATTTTATAATATTTATTTATACGTATTTATTTACTATGTTTTTAATATTTTCAATATGTATTCATCTTTATTTCAATATATATCCATATTTTATTTTTTAAATAATTTCTTAATTAATAAAACTTATCCATTTTTTCAATATTTTTAAAGCCTTCTCATTTTTATTTATTCAATTTCACTCATTTTTATCATTCATATATTTAATATTTCATATTCATTAATGATGTTAAAAATATATTTTTAAATAAATATTTATAAATAAATATTTTTATAAATGTATATTTACTATTTTTATAAAATTATATATATTTATAATTATAAATTAATTAAAATTATTTATTTAAAATTATTTATATAATTATAAATAAATAATTATTTATTCAAATAATTATAAAATTATAATAAATATATTTTAATAGTGAATATATTTACTATATTTATATTTGTATTTATATTTATTTATGAAATTATATAATTAATTAAATATATATAATGATATAAATATATTTATAAATATAAATAAATAAATATTTTACAATATGTTTATTTATAAATATATTTATAAATGTATATTTATTATTTTTATAAAAATATATATTTATAATTTTAAATATATAAATATTATTTTTTTTAAAAGTATTCATATAATAATGAATAAACAATTATATATTTAAGTAATTGTAAAAATATAATAAATAAATTTAAAAAATTAATATATTTAATATATTTATATTTATTTATTAAATATATATATATAATTATATAAATATATATAATGATATAAATATATTTATACTTATATACAAGTATATATAATTATATTTTCAAATATATTTATTTGTAATAATAATTATAAATTCATATTTAAAATTCATTTAATATATTTATAATTATATACATTTATATGTAATCACTTATTTGTAATTATATATATTTAAATTCTTTAATTATATTGATTATATTATTAAAATTAATTTTATTGGTCTTTTTGAATTCTTGTTTAGTGCAGATAAAGATATTTGTTATTAGTGCTTCTTCAGTGCTAATAAAAATTTCTTTTATCATCTCTTGCTATTTTATCATAGATAAAACCCCTCTTTATTGGCGCTTTTTTGGAAGTGCTAATAAAACCCTCCTCGATCTTTTAAAAAGAGCCCTAATTGAACCCATTTTCATCACGTCGTTCTAGCGATCACATAAGTTCATATATTTTGATACTCTCCCTCAACCTTCTCTAGGATAAATCAACTCTAAAATATTTGTTCATTTTTATCCTCCTCTCTCGTTACTTTCTTCTTCAGGTGCAGCAGTGTGTGATAGTTAGACGTTATATTAACTTGTTGGTCTCATGGTTCCATGTTTTGGAGCTCTGTTGATGAAGTACCCAACATCATTCAACACTATCTGATGGTTCCTTATTTCTGAGTCTTTGCATTCCTAATTTTATCCTATTATGGTTTTCATAGGTCCTTCTTGGATGACATCTGGTTCATGGTGTTCTGTTTTGGTTATTAGTTTACCCAATTTTTTCATTCTGGTTACTCTTGAACCTTGTTTACCTATTTTCCAATCCCCATTACACATTTCCACAATTTATACATTTTAATCGACTTCAAGGATAATTTGGGATGGTGTTGGGGGCTCTTGTTGCACCAAACTTGATGGCACGGTGTTTATGTTATCCTGACTTCTCAAGTTTTTTTGTTTCTATCCCATCTCATTAAAATGGTGGGGGTGTACACAAGTTCCCTCTTCCCCTCATTTATTAGATTCACTAGTTGGTTCCTCATAAACCATTTTTAAAGGAGACATTTTGAATATAAAAAAATGTATTTCAGTATAATAGAATGGTTTGGTTATCTATGTGACCTTAAATATGAAAAATAAAGTATAGGGCATTTAAATGGTGGATATATGGTAATCAATGTTTTTATGCTAGGTTCAAAAAAACAATCACGAATATGAAAAATGAATATATCAACTTAGAAGGGAAATATAATTAATATGTCCTATCAGGGACTTGGTAGATAATCCATAGGATGTGTGATAATTATATGGAAAGCTATATCAGTTGAGCAACACAACACTTACCTCAAAATTACCATTTTGATCTAAAATTCCTCAACAACCCTTTTATTTAGGTTAAATATAATTGGTTTTTTATTTTTTTTGGTTATATGAAAATTGTTTTGTTATGATTTCATTCCTTAGGAAATTTTCTAGTAGTATAAATGATTTCTATTATGATGAATCTTTGAGTTAGAATTTTTTAGGGGTTTTGAATTTAGTATAGAATTGCTTATATTAAATTAGTTACATGATTTTTGAGTGGTATAGACTCGTTCAAGTATCATATGGATTTAAAACTGATAATTAAAGTTTGGACCATGTGTGATATTCATAAATGGGAAAATTTGGTATGGGCTTGAATGATTTATATTATGAATTATTAAAATGGAATATTTATTTATTGAATTTTCATGAAATTTATGAAGTTTTATAAGGAAACAAGTGATAGAATGAGTAAAAAACATTAAAACATGTTTCAAGAAGATAACTAACACCTATAATTGGTTGTTTTTAGTGTGTAAATTGTATTGGGAAATTTTGTAGTTAGAATTATGAAATGTGGGCATCAACTAGTTATTTACTATAAATGTATAGTCTACTAGAAAAAATGAATGGTTGGTTTATTTTATTTATTTTAATAATGCCATGTACACAATATTATTATTATTTTGGTCTATTTTTCATCATTAGGAATGGTTTGAGTTTCACCCATAAAAATATCTAATTGAGAACTTATTTATCATGGACACGTATAGGATTAGAAGATAGTGGATTAATTTTATGAAGTTTATTATACTTTCCACTAACCATACATGTGGTATGAATTTTATTAAGAATTATAATACACTTTTGGATGTGCCTCTGAAGATTTTGAAAACTAGATGTGGGAGATATATTATAGTAATTTTTGTCATTGTTAGAGGTGGAATTAAAATTTTTTGGATCTCAATGATGTGAAATCCATTCTTACTAATTTTTTTGTAATTTTTATTAATGGAAAGTATTTTTTGTGTTTTTAAAGAGATTAAATAGAGGTTTTGGATATTGTAGCATATGTGAAATATACCTAATATTGATAACTCTACTATTTTTGAAATAAGGGTTCATCAATGGGTTATAGTGAAAATATATTTTTTTGTATTCTTATAACTCATAGTCTATAATAATCTCTAGATATAGAGAGTAACATGGAATCCAACTTCACTTATGTCATCAATACCAGTTTCATCCATTTGTTTTGTGAAATTAAAAGCTCCTTGAACCTGTGTCAAAGTAAGTTGATTACATGACGTTGTATGTTCCATGCAAATATATTTTTAAACAAATTTAGAAATCCAAGTTACAATTAAATGGAAATAAAGAATAATAATTTTCAAAGGAATTATACCATATAATAATAAATAATTTTTTACCAACATAATTGCTACCAAATTTTTGGCCCACAAAATCAAGTTGAGAACCTGTACTACCAACCAAATGTTTAACCTAGGTTTTTTCTTTTCATGTCAACCTTATCTAGAATGATAACTTTTCATGAGCCTTAACTGATAACATTCAGATGTTGGGTTCCCCTTATTAGAATTATAAATAAATTTCTCTTATGATTATGAATATAGTATGTGTATTTATTTATTTTTTGTAAGAAATTAATATTTTATGAACCTAAAAGGATGAATATGAATTGAAAATGGAAGTTTACTAATTATATGAAAAATATAATAGATATGGATTTAAAGTGTTCATCAAGTTTGTAATAGAGCATGCATACAACCCTTCTCAAATCCTTTGTATGTGTTTATGTTGATGTTATTCAAGAAAAATTAGATGAAAATCATTAGAAAAAAGATTATTTTTCATAGAATAGATCAAATCTATAAACATTAAACTGAGCATGCACATTGATTGGGATAATATTGGGGTTTATGGATCATTTGATATGAATATCAGTGTAATTCATGATGAATATTGTTTAAAATAAATGGAAATGGAAATTTAATATGGACTTTGTGATTTTCCAAATTTGTTTACGAAGTTAAATAGTTTTGATAAGAAACAATTGTATATTTTTTTACTAAATACAAAAAAAAATTATTTGTATTGAAGTTATATATTTTGAATGCTGGTAGTGCATAGAGAGACACAGGCTTTCATTAACTACATGGTCTCCTGAATGATATGATACTAGAATAAAATAAAAATCCTTATCAAACATATGATTCTAAATTAATGATAAGTTCAATGGGAATGATATCTAAAAAATGCATTCTTTTCCAAATTATTGGATATTGTTTCGCAAGAACCATGAATCACTCATAAAATTCCTTTATGTGTGGCATAAATAAATTTAATAAATATGAATCAAGTTCTTCACAATATATATTTTACTTTCCTATTATTCTATAATTTATAAAACAATATGGATTTTAGGAAACTGTGAGATAATTGACATGGTATGAAGATAGAATAATTAAACATGGGAAACTATGTCATCCAGCAGACTCTCCTCAATAGAAGAAATTTGATTATGAATATCCTGAATTTGGAAATGAGCTGAGAAACTTACTTCTTGCATAATCTATATATGGAATAAATACTTTTGGTGTATAGAGTAGTACTCACAGTGCATGGCCAGTTAGGTTGGTAAATTATAATTTTCCGCCATGGTTATGCATGAAGTGAAAATACATTATGTTGTATGTGATTATATATGGACCACAAATACCATTAATGATATTGATGTCTATTTGGATCCATTGATCAAATATCTGAAATTGATGTGGTATGTAGATGTTATAATTTATGATTCTCATAGAAGTGAAAAATTCAATTGAGATCAATATTTCATAGGACAATAAATGACTTTCCTGCTTAAGGAAATTTTTTAAGATATAGAATTAAAGAAATATTGGGGTGTCCCATTTTTTAATAATGCACACACTTAATTCAGTTGAAATATTCCTCTAAGACTGTGATTTTAGGACATAAAAAATTTTTACCTTGACAACATAAATATTGATCATAGACGGTAGCATTCAAAGAGAATAATGAATAAGTTATAACACCATCTCCACTAATGTGTGATCACCTGTTTGATAAAGTAAAGGATATTGACATGATTTTTTGTAAACTATTTTTGAAAAAGCTTAAGAAATTCGGTTGTAAAAGAAGATCAATCTTCATTGAATTACTGTATTGTAATTTTTTGTATGTTAGAAACTGTCATGATGTCATTCATGTAAAAAAATATTTGATAATTTTATTGGTATGTTACTAAATGCTCCTAGAAAAAAATATGTCATTAATGATAGGTTAGACATGATTGACATGGTGATAAGGGAATAGTTGACACCGTGAAGTATAAAAGTCAGAAATTTTTCCCTCTAGTAGCTTACACTCTACCAAAAAAGGAAAAATTGTTATTTTTTAATTTCCTTATTGGTGTAAAAGTTTCATAGGGGTATTCAAAAAATAACAAGAGTGTCATTTCAATGAATAATTTGACGTTATAGTGACTAAAATCACATGACTTCCATGTTTTGATGAAAGATTTTATGTCTATCTATTTATATTTCATTCTACCTAAAAATTTATGATATACATTAACCAGACTCTACGTCATTTTCAAATCTATATGAAGAAAACTTATAGACCCAGTAAAGTTTCTCATTATGAATAAGCAGGTTTTAGTCATATTATGTGAATTAGATATGTTATTCCCACTGTCATTCATTGATATAATGGTCCACTTGATGGTTCAATTGGGCAGAGAGGTTCAACTATTTGGTCATGTCCATTATAGATGGATATACCCCATTGAATGGTATAAGAATATTTTTAGAGTGTATGATATGAATCATAGTCGTCCAGAAGTTTGTCTAGCCAAATGATATATTGATGAACAATCTATTGAGTTCTATACCGATTAACTATTATATGTTGATGGAATCGATCTCCCATAGTCTATTCATAGTGGACACCTTATATGTGAAGGGATTTTTAGAAGAGATGTTGTAATAATTACCATCACATAGCTAGAGTAATCTTACCTTTACATTTTACATAATAGTAAAGATTTTGATTCATATGTTTAAGCACCGAAATAAATTCTTTGACATTTGAATTCATCACGGTCTAAAGGATATATATCAAATACACATAATCAATAATCTAAAGGATGGATCCAAGATCATATTTATAAGTATTTATCTAAAAATATTAATTCAATTATTGAACTACTTCAATTTCTAGTCATGGGACAAAATACCAATGTTATATCTTACATTTGTTTTGTAATTAATGGTTAGGAATTCTATATAAAAGAACATGATGACCATAGTATGATACAAAATTGAGGAGTTAATCTTATGGAATAAGTGATTCACATATCTTGTTCCAAGGATAGAAATCCAATTTATGTGAATATATCATATTTAAACATCATTGAGTATATATAAAAGTTCGATTTTACAACATTCCAAGTGTTGATTTTCCATTTCAAGTAGTATGACAAAATAAGTGAAGTTAAAGTTGATAAAATGGGCTTTGTGAAGGTGAATTCCAATGTGGAAGGGTAAAATGATGGTTCATTATTAAAAGAATCATAATTAGTGTAGGTATTTTATATCTTTGATCCAGTAAACAATAATTGGTCAATTTTCATTGGAGAGACTAAAAGAACTATCAGATCAGATAAAAATCAAATCAAGGATGACCCTTTCATTAGGAGATCACAATAATTTCATTCCAATCCCAATGTCAAAAATATCTTGTATGTTATTGGGAACTAAAAATAGGGGATTTGGATTCATGATAGAGGATCCAAATCCATTCCACCTTTATAGAAAATAAATAGATTTCAACAAAAAGGATAAAGAGTTTTTTAATATATTATGTTTTTTCTAATAATATTATGTGTTCTCCATTATATTTATGTAATATAAATTAAATTTTTGAATAATCATGTATACAATGACTTCTATACATGATGATGTTACTAATCTCAAGGAAGAACTAGTGGTTGATCCTAAAACTACATAATTATTAAGGGAAAAACACCAAATTAATGAAAAAATACAAGAAAGATGAAGCATCATAATGTTGAATATAATTATCAAGGTAATAAGGGTATAAAATTTGAGGTTGTATGGAATGAACACAATCAATATATTGACCCCCAACAAGTCAGTGTTCATTAGTTATGTGGGGTCACACCGAGGATGAATATTTTGATTGATTTAGATTCATGGCTCCATGTATAACCTGTAATGAAAGAATCGTTTTGGAAAGATATTAAGGTAATGTTACGATATGCTTCCTCTATTTTACCAAAAAAAAATTATATAATGAAATTTTGATTTAATTTTTATTATCCCTTACAGAGTTCATTTATTTTAGATGATTTCAAAAAGATATATGTCTTAATGGCCACTATAAAACCCCCTAGATATTTCTAGTAACTTCTAACCATATTTCAACATATGTATACTGAGGGGAAACTAAATCCCCACCCACCAGTCACTTATGAACACATTATATAGAAGGAAACATGGAATTCTTTCATCAGTTATCGTAATGATAAATCATTTTATGTGCATTTTAGTCAATAATATATTATTTTAAATTATTTATATTATCCAATTTTATTAAAAAAAATTAATTTATAAAACCGAAAAAGAGTTATGAAAATACACAACATGCATCAAAATCAATTTATCCATATTTCAAAGCAAGGATAGGGTACGCTTCACTTTTGAAGAAAATTTTATGTTTGTTAAATAAATAATAAAAGTTTTATGTGATTTGAAATAAAATTTTTTCCTTTTTTTATTTGTAGATTGATGAATAAAAATATGAATCCCCTTCCATCCCACATCATGTGCTATGAAAGGAGGCCCACGTAAATAATGAGGGTAAACTAGTTGATGAAAACACAAAATAAGTATATGAAAAAAGTGTAAGTATGACATAATAGCAATTAATTTTGATTTATAATGGTATTACAAAAAATTATATATTTATCTTCAAATATTTTTTATACAGTTTAGATATAAGAATTGGTATAGATGGTATTTTAATAAAAAATAATTTCAATAGCTTTGAAGAGGACGGATCATGTGGTCATGTTTGAGGTGTTGGTTTTGGAGTATCTTATTGAACATATTTTGAGAATAAAAAAACAAAAAATATATATATCATATTATTAAAGGATTTTAGGTGCAAATAAATTATGTGCAAGATATTATTTTCCATACTGGTTTGGCAGACTAATATATGTGAAAGGATCAAAGAAAATTGGTTGTGGAATAAAAACAAGTGAAAACCCAAATGACCCCACTATCTTTGAGGCTATTTGTTCCCCTAAACCACAAACCTTACATGAGGTTATAAATTTTTTCATTACACTTTCTCTTAAATACAAATCAAACAATTTCTAATAACTTTATATTACTAAAACTCTATATGTTAAAGTTATATGTTATTTCTATCTATCAACACCCACACACTACCTTGTTTCAAGGGCTATGGTGTATAATATCCCAAGAGACAAGATATATAACAAATAAATCCCAAAATATCACATGATATTGGGGATTAAAGTAGCTCAAGATCTGAGTGATGAGTTTCCTATTCCACTAGATGATCCAGATATTAAAACGGCCAACAATGCTATTGGAACTTTTATACCATGGTAGTCTAATTCTATACAGATACATAAGGTGTGTATTTAACAATTTTTTCAAATGAAAAACCTATAACAGTTGATAAAGAAAGGTCTGAAGTGAGGTATGTTATTACATATGGATAGAAAAATGGGGAAATGGATTTTTGGATTAAGAAAATATAATGAATCAAAAAATTAAACTAAACGACCAGCTGGTGGTACCTTCTCCCCACCAGTTCCACTACAACATATATAATCATTACAACTTCATGCATAAACCATATTCAAATATGGATATATGTCTTATATTCAATTTTATGAATAAATATTTGCAACTATAATTATAGAAAATATTGGTCTCAATATTATAAATAAAATTCTCATGTTTGAATGGATGGGAGTATTAGATGTGAATACCTACTTAAGGTGAATTTTCATAATATATCTGTCCAAAAAACTCTATAATATGCTCATTAAAGTTAATAGCTATTCATATTTTATACAAGTGTTTATATTACTACTATATAAACGGAGAACCCTACAAACCAATATTTGGATTCATTAATCCCTATATCATTTCTATCGATGAAATTGATTTGGAGTTGAAAGAAATTTATGAGAAAATAGTTGAGCTAAGATAGGTGTTTGAGAATAAAATAACAGACAATAGACTCTTTTTTATGCCTATAATGTAAGGTTAAAATCTTAATTCTAATCCTATAAAATATATTTTTAATTTTTTCATTAATTATTTTTTTAGGAAACATAGGATGTTAATCACAATCAATATGGATACCCCAAATATTTATTTTTTTGATCCAATGCATGGATTTCCATCAAACTAACACAACATGATGTATATTGTGAATTTTTAACCAATTAAAATAAATATTTTATAGATAAAATTTGAATTATATGTTTCAGTTTTTGTTTTAATTATAATTTTTTATGATTGGGAGATCTTTAGATATAGGATAAATCATGATTGAGGTTACTGAATTAAAATAATAAACCAACATATTACTTTAAATTAAAACAAATTAAGTTATTTATAAAAAGATTTAACTATCAAAACATATTTCAAAACAATTTACTTATTTTGGTCAATGTTTTGGTAGGGTCTAAAGCAAGATAACAAAAACTATTATGGATATTATGTTTGTAAATTTATGAATGATATCATATACCATCAAAATATTAGAATCCATGAACACATAATTTCGAAAAGTAATTACAATTTCATTAAATGTATTTCTTAATATTTTTTTTCTATATTTTCTCAGTACTATGGATATTTATGGAAATCTAAATACTCAAAAGAGTAATAAAATTTATTTAGATATGAGTGGCCAATGTACATGGTGTTGGAATGTTTGATTACATCAAATTTAGGTGATTACCTACTATGTTTGTGATATAGTAAGGTTTATGTCCATAGCGATACACTTGAGATGTGAATCATTAGTATGAGAATTCTTACATATTATTTTTGATCTATGTCCCAATGAGAATTATAATGGAAGAAATAATTTTTTTAGAAATAAATGGTTTCGTAATAAATACAAACAACATAAACAGGTAACATCTTACTACTTATTTAGTTGATTTTCACAGTATTTTATCTTCATTTTTTAGTTTATTTTATTATCATTTTTATTTGATACTTATTTTGTTAATTTTTTACATTAGTTCAAAACCCATGTCACATGATTAAAACTAAGAAAAAAATTTATATTATTTTATACTTTTGTAAAATGATACATAATTCATTTTTGAAATGTAGGAATTGACCACACATTAATATGACACCTTATGTGGTTGGTATAACACAAAGTTTTTGTTTTCAATATAAAAGTGTCATTTTAGTTTAAAACGTATCTCACATCACCAAAACTGAGAAAATGATCTTGGATTGTTTTTAAACTTTAGAAAAATGATCCATAATTCATTTTTTACATTTAATAATTAAAGACACATTAATATGACACTCATTATGGTCAGTATTATTTGAAGTATGTGTTTTCAATATAAACGTTTCATTTTAGTTTAAAATAAGTTCCACATTTCCAAAACCTAGAAAATGGGATCGAATTTTTTTAACCATTGGTACAACAGTATAAAATTCATTTTGGTCCTATAAGAATTTACCACACGTCAATTTGAAATTTGATGTTGTCGGTATGACTCAAAGAGCGTGTTTTCAATACAAAATTGTCATTTTAGTTTAAAACACGCATCAAATGCCCAAAAATATAAACAAATGATCTCAAATTGTTTTCAAATTTTAGTAAAATGGACCATAATTCATTTTTGATATTTAAGAATCAACTGGATATCATTCTAACACATGATGTGACCGATATGACTTAAAAGTGAATGTTTTAAATACAAAGGTGTCATTTTAGTTTAAAATGCATTTCACATCACCAAAACTAAGAAAAAAAGATAAAACTATTTTAATACATTAGTAAACTTATCCATAATTAATTTTTTACATATAGGAAATAACCACATTCCACTCTCGCACATGATGTGGTAAATAAGAACTGAAGTCCATTTTTCTAATATAAAACTGTCATTTTAGTTTAAAACACGTCACATATAAAAAAACAAGTAGGGACAGGATCAGATTATTTTTAAATGTTAGGATGAATATCCATAATTCATTTTTGACCTATAGGAATTGACCACACATCAATATAACACTCGATATGTTTATTATAACTCAAAGTGTCTTCTTTCAAAAAAAATTGTCATTTTAGTTTAAAACATTCATCAAATATATAAAACCAATAAAAAGAGATCAGATTGTTTTTAAACATTATGAAAGCGGTCAAAAATTCATTTTTTGCATATAAAAATTAACGAAACATCAATCATACACAAGAGGTGTCCGATATAACTCAAAGTGTGTGATTTCAATAGAAACATTCCATTTTAGTTTCAAATATGTGTCACATCACTAAAATAGAGAAAAAAATATTAATTTTTTTATAAAATTTAGTGAGAAAACACGTAATTTATTTTTCAAATTTATTAATTGACCTCACATAAATGTGATACATGATATGGTCTATAGACCCAAAGTTCATGATTTCATTATAAATGTGTCTTTTTTGTTTAAAACACATAACATAACCAAAATCAAGAAAACAATCTTAGATTGGTTTTAAACTTTAGGATAATGGTCCATAATTCATTTTTTTACTTGTATAAATTGACCACAAGTAAATCTGGAACCCAATGTGGTTGTTATAACTGGAAGTGAATGTTTTCAATACAAATGTGTCATTTTAGTTTAAAACAAGCATCAAATATCCAAAATCAAGAAAAATAGCTCATATTGTTTTTAAACATTTTTAAAATGGTTCAAAATTCATTTTCGATGTGTAAAAATTGATTTCAAGTCAATATGACGCATGAAGTGACCGATATGACTCAAAGTGTGTGTTTTCAATCGAAAGGTTTCATTTTAGTTTAAAATGTATTTCACATCTCCAAAACCAAGAAAACGACCTCATATTATTTTAATAATTTAGGAAATTGATCTATAATTCATTTTTCACATGTAATAATTGATTGCACATCAATCTAACACATGATGTAGTCGATATGACATAAATATCAGCTTTTCAATATAAAAGGGACATTTTAGTTTAAAACACATCACATATCCAAAACTAATAAAATGAGAACATATTGTTTTTAAAATTTCATATAATGGCCCATTATTCATTTTTTATATGTATGGATGGAACATATGTCAATATGACACCCAATTAGTCGTTATGGCTCGATGTGCATGTTTTCAATATAAAATTTTCATTTTAGTTGAAAATGTGCATCAAATAGCCAAAATTCAGAAAATTATCTCATATTATTTTCAAACTTTTTTAAAATATGTCATAATTTATCTTTGACTTGTAATAATTGAACACACATTAATTTGACACACAATGTGACTGATATGACTCAAAGTGTGTGTTTTCAACAGAAAGGTTCTATTTTAGTTTAAAACAAATGTCTCATAGACAAAACGAAGAAAATGAGTTCATATTATTTTTAAAACATTAGTAAAATTATCTATAATTAATTTTTCACATGTAGGAATTTACCACACACCATTCTGACACACGATGTGGTCGATATGACTCGAAGTCCATGTTTTCAATATAAATTTTTTATTTTAGTTTAAAATGAAACACATATAGAAATCCAATAAAATGATCTTATAATGTTTTAAAACAACATTAAAATGGTCTATGATTCATTTTTGACCTTTAAGAATCAACTACACATCAATCTGACACCCAATGTGGTCAGTATGACTCGAAGTGGTGGTCTTCATTACAAAGGTTTAATTTTAGATTAAAGCATGAATCAAATATGAAAAACTGATAAAAAAAGTTCATATTGTATTCAAAATTTATAAAAATGCTTCATAATTTATTTATGGTATGTAATAATCGACCGTACATCAATCTGACACACAATGTTACAGATATGACTCAAAGTGTATGTTTTCAATAGAAATGTTCCATTTTAGTTTAAAATGTTTTTCATCTCACCAAAACTAAACAGACAATCTCAAATTAATTTTGTATCATTTTATATTTTATTACTTAATTAATTTCATCCTAATTTTTATCTGATACTTATTTAGTTAATTTTCACAGATATAATTATTGAAGACAAACAAGAAATGGTGTGATAGTTGAAGGATTGTTCTCAAAAAGAAATTCCTCTTGAATTGGCTCACATCTGTAGTGAGATTTTTTATCACTATAGATGAGATCAAATTCAATATCACCTACTTTTAAGAACAAACATAAATGTTTTTTTGTGTAAGAATAAATAGAAACTCAATCTGATCTGCAATTTTTCTAGTATCACTGAATGTATATGTTTGTAGTTTAAAATTGACACTTTGTATTTAATTTATTTCTTTATAGTATTACAAACATAAGAGTTTCTTTCTTATATAGGTAAACTATTTTACCTGATTTGGGCTTCTTTTTTGGGAAACTAATAGCATGATCAGGGTTCGGGGGAAAAATAAAATCAAACATTGATGTTTTTGAATGTGTGTGATAATTTTTACTAACTCATGTAATTATACAAACCAATTTATAAAATGTCTATAATATAGTGTGTTTTTCTTATATTTGAGTTTTAAATTATAATTTTATTAAATTATGTGTTTTCTCTAATATATCTCCTATATTTTTATTTTTTTGTTGTAGTGTGCAATAATTTTTATAGCACACTATATTGGTATGCCCAATTATGAATTCTAGTAATATCACTAATAAAGAGACACTTTATTAGTGCTAGAAAAGGAAATGATAAAGTGATCCTTTATTATCACTATTAAAATTACTAATAAATACAACCTTTATCAGTAATATTAAAAGTGATGATAAAGGTATTATTTATCAGTGCTTTTATTAGCACTGATAAAGGATCCCTTTATCGGCATTTTTTATCTCTGATAAAGGGTTCCTTTTTCATACCAAACTAAAATCATTGGTAAATGGGTACCTTTATTAGTGCTTAAAGAAGTGATAATTATGTATTTCTTTATCATTTATTTGTTTAACGCTTATAAAGTGTCCCTTTATCGAATCTTTTCTATCACTGATAAAAGCCTCGTAATTTTAATCACACTCTGATTATCAATTCTTTTTTGTGATAACAAATTTATAATTTAGCACTGTTAAAGGCCTTATTTATAGTAGTGTCTTTCTCTGTCTTCATATCACCTGATACTATGTCCTCATGTAATGAGAATGTTTGGGAGACATCTTCCATTCAAAATATTGGCTTAATCCCACCAAGGAAAGGATCATTCTTACTCATTAGATTATGTGCATTGATATGATTCCCATTCCTTTGGATAGTTTTAATTTCTAAACCTTTTCATACACTAGATTAAATCATAACATTATGTATCATAATATATAATTATAAAACTGTTGAAACACTTAACATAGAGTGAAATTTTTAAGCATTGTTAATCTCATAATCATAAACATAGTTTCTTTGGGAAAGCTTCCAAATAATAAAAATATTTTCAAAATCATTATAATGGTTTCTAAATAAAATATTAATTATGGTAAGAATATCTCCCTAGAGTGTTAAAATAGGTCCATAGTAAGCCCTATTTTCATATACCAGGTATCACTCAAGTTAAGATTGGCATGTCTTTTTTAGAGTTATTACCCCAAGGTATATCTATGCCTGAAACACATCTAATTATTGTATCCTGATAGGGATGTATTGTTATAAAAGCCACATAATCTCTTCCTTACCAAATATTTAGGATGGTCTTCTATACATATCCTCAATTTCTATCATAGGGTTATGTTCCTTAATGTTTTATTGCAAACTCTTATTCTCAAGGTTTCTACTAAAATTCATTTGATACCAACTATAAAGACCCCATCCCTAGTATCCCTAAGTTGGTGGCTACATTATAACATTGGAACTAGATACAAGGTATTACATCCCAAAGTATTGAATAGTTTAATAGTCTTGGAAAAATATATACATACTTTAATTTCACATATATTTGAAAACATCAAATACCCAAAGTATTTTCTTTTAGAAATCCATTATTCCTCATAGCGTACCCCTGCATATCAATTGCAAAACACATCCTGGTATCCTTGGGAAATAAAACATAAGAAAGGTTTGATCTTAGATGCTCATTATTGGTAAGTTTAAAACAGAAGTTATCATGAATAAATAATTATAATCAATATGGGAAGGAAAATAGCTGAAACATGTGTCATTTAACCAATAAACTAATCATAATATGGAGGAAATAAATGATGGTCAAATAAATCCATATAATTATTCACATAAGCTTGAAACTTATCCATGGATATTCTAACTACTCAAATAGTCACATTGAAATAATTAATCTAATAATGTGGTAATTCATAATACTATACATCTAAAATATACTATCTGTAAAAACTCAATCTTCTATCAATGAAAATTCCTCTTGATCTATTTAAATGTCTTATTATGTAAAATGTTTATATAACATATACACTTCCTTGGTTTTTTTTATTTTAAAATACTATTAAGAATTGTGACCGTTGATAATATAGGTGTTAAACAGTGATTAAATAATTAGTATAAATGTAGGGATTTAATGAATCCAATTTAATTAAATAAAGGAAGTGATGGCTTATCCAGTAGAATTTCTCCATATGAATCCCATTTGTCAGATCTTGGAAATGCGTTGGCGCCATTGGGCTTCTCTCTTGACCAAGACTAATCCTTTCTTTAACATGTTATGCTCGAATGGAACTGCCTATAGGAGAAGTGGATGTTGATAGATATTACCACCCGAGCAATGTTATCCGATCCACCCCAAGATTCGGTCACCATTGAACACCTTACACTTCGGTCTTATGAGAATGTTATAAGGGTTTATTTAACAATACCTTAGAATTATGATTATGTACATTATTTTTTTAGAGAATATGCATTCTTTTTATTATTGTTACTTGTTAAATAGTTTTTTAAAGAAAAAATCATATTTTTAGTTAATATTCAATTAAGATATGCATTTTGATGAATTAATGGATATTTTTGAATTAAATAGTATTACTAAATTACTTTTTATTAAATATAAATGATCGTATAATTATTATGAATATAATTGTTATTTTTATTAAGGTTTGAAAGCCATTTTTTGTCAAAACCCATGAATTCTTGATAAATGTTGGTTTTTATTTTAAAAGTAAAAACTCACATATTTAGAAAATTGTTTAGATAAAATGATTATTATTTTTTGAATCAGGATGTTGAAATGATCCAATAGTGATCTTTTCATAATTTTCTGAGATAATCGAATTTTTGGGTAATAATTAAATATTGTTTAATAATATAATGTGTTTTATGACATCATAATGACCCAATAGTGATGTAATAAAATACTATAAATGGTATTTTAGTCAAAAATATGTTTTATAATTAAAATAATTTGATTTTAGGTTTTTTTTTATATATTTAATAAAGCATTAGTGGACCCTCTAAGACTTATAAAACATTTTAATTTTTTAAATTGATTTCCTTGAGAGTGTGACTCACCTCCATATAAGGAAGCCTAATATTTTAAGAAGTTTGAACATTTTCCTTATTAAATAATGTTTTTCAATATCCTTTTGAAAAAACCATTGGAAAAAAACATGGGTGTGTTTGTGGTTTTTATTAGTTTAAGGTGTGGTGTCCAAAACCTAAATAATAAAGAATTCCCTCACTTTTCCTATATAAACCCACCCAAGCTCCCACTTCTATTCACTAAAAACCCTTGGTTCACATCCCTAATATGACCTCCATTCTCCAGTATCCTCCCAAGGCACCCCAATCTCCCAATAATCTGCTATCAAAACTCTTCCAATACTTTGGGATCACACTTCTAAGTAAGGGATTTTCTTCCTTTCTCATTTTTGTCAAAATTTCTTTATGTTGTTATGCCCTTTTATTTTCAATTAAAAATGTTGGGGTATGATTTATCACCTCAATAATATTTCAC
Organism: Viscum album; assembly: GCA_963277665.1. NCBI lineage: Eukaryota > Viridiplantae > Streptophyta > Magnoliopsida > Santalales > Viscaceae > Viscum > Viscum album. The sequence continues at coordinate 1,004,610,937 of OY728135.1, forward strand.
TCCTTATGTTTTAATGATTGTATACCCCTTTCTCTCTCATTAATTAGTCCCATGTACACCCGTTACCATGCCGAAATTCCGTAAGGGATTTCTATCTCTTCATTTACATTCAAGAAATACTTTTGTTTTATGAATCTAAATTCCATTACATATGTTGGGACATGTATATATATTACCCCCTTACTTTCCATTTCATGTAAATATTATGAGACACCCCTTACACTCTCATCAACCATTTTTATGAATTCTTATGTCACGTCGTTATGCTGCAGAAATTTCACCGTGATTTTCCAAGCCAAAGCCATTGTGTAGTGAATACTGTGCCCAAATCTCTATCAAGGGTATTCACCTTTATTAAAATTTACTTATAGATTATAGAGCTTAATGTATAAATTCAAAATTAATTTATCTTGTAATAAATGATGATGTTTAATTAATCCTGGTTATATGATTCATGTGGAACACTTATGCGTGAAACGAAATGATTAAGAAGGTCATGCCCCGATAGCACTCCAATGCATTGAGTAAAGATTAGTATCATGATACATCAAGTAAAATGAGGATTTACTCATGATAATTCAAGTTTAGTTAGGTTTTATTCATGATCTATGTGCAATGTGCCTTGGCTCATGCTAAAATCATGTTAAATGTTGTTGCTACATTTCCATGTTATGATAATCATGTTATATCATGACTTTATGTTTATGTATCTCATATAGTCCATTGATATTCCTATTTCCTAAAATGTAATGTATTCTTAATGTTATTCATTTTTACTCCCTTAATGGGATTTATAGCTTACCCTTTTCTTATGCATGTTCTCAAGTTATATCATGCAATGCTAAGTACGAATGAATGTGTGTGGTCATGTAAAAGAGGTGTTCAATAATGATGTACATTTCATGTTTTAACATGTTATATAATGTTACTAATCACTAAAGAAACTAGACCTATTTATCTTCTATGTTGTATCAAGTGAAGGTTTTATGTAATAAAATATGTTTAAGTGTGAAATATATAGAAGGATATCCATACTGTCAAGACCTTTCACAATATTTTTTAAATCTGTGGGTAGAATCTCATCTAATTTGGCCAATTGATTTGTCTCATGAGACCTGTCAATACATCAAGGGCCTATCTATAATCATTCCCCACCCATTACTTACTAAGTTCAATTCATTACTTTTATGAAAGTGATGAACCATAAACAACATAAAAATTTATATTAAAAACTGATATGTGAAATATTAATAATTACCCCATTCAAATAAACAAAATCATAAACTATACAGGCTAATATGGTGAATGGTAATAAAATTTTACATCCTCAGTCAAACTGATCATAAACCATCCAAATAAATAATAAGGATGATATCAATAATTCATATCCCTAGTGGATCATAAGTATAAAAAAATTTTGATGCCATTGATGAATAAAAATACCATAAAAATGTCATTAAAACATTTTTTAGGAAAATATCCTTTTTTACTTTGAAAATATTTTTATAACAAAATATCCACAGAAAAATTTAAAAAAAATATATTTGAAAATAACATTTCATAAATTTTAAAATAATCTTTAAAATATTTATTGGTCATGGTTATGGAAAATTCTATTCATGTCATACATTTTAAAAAAAAGATTCATTTCACATTTCTGGTGAAATTCAAATGGGCCTTATTTTGAAAACAACATAAATATTCCTTTCAAAACATTTTGTAAAAACTGAAAATGGAAAAATTTTATTAAATAAATCATTTATAAAATTTTAATAAAATTATAAAACATTTTTAAAAAACATTTATTTTTATGAAAAAAGGATTTTTGATCGAAGTGAGAAATAAAGTCAACTTTTCTTTGAAAAAATATCAATTATTTTAAGTAACAAAGAGTGTACGAAAAGTAATATTACTTGAAAGTTTTCATTAATAACCATATAAGATTAAAATATATTTATTTTAAGATAAAATTATCAAATAATTCCTATATATGGATACTAAAACATAAATAATCCCGAATAATGGTGAGATTGTGAAGTAAACCATTACCACTTTGGTAAATTCTGAATCGTAAGCCCCATAAAAGAAATAATAATAAAAACAAACTTTAAATACTATTATGATAAATATATATATTATATAACATATTAAAGGGTCATAAAATACACCATGCATAGGAATAAGTTGTAAATATGACATATGTATCACGGAAGAAAAACTGAGACGAGAAACCCTTACCTTAGGTTCGACTGCATTTATATGTGTCCAAACCTCCTAAATAATAAATATAAGTGTATTATTAATCAATTATAGAACCATAATCGTATATATCATACCATATATAATCCTACTATAACATTTAACCACCTGTTGGTTAATAATATTTTATTATTTTCGTTATTTTGGGTGTTAATTAACTTATTGTCTAATATGTGTTCTTTCATGGAAGTTCAAGTTTGTGAACATAGGATAGATTTATAATCACAAGAATTATATTAATGTTATAAATATTATTTTTTTTATTAGATATATCCTTTTAATGTTTCCTTAAAATTAGACATAAAAAATTAATCACATCATTTCACTAAGACGGTAGGTTGTACGTACGCAAAAGTGAAGATATCATTCCCTTAATGGGTGAAAATGTAAGGAATTGTATGATATATTTTTTTAGAGAAATTATATCATGTCATATAAATCATTTATATTAATTAAATTTATCCATATTATTTTCCATGTAAATTGTAACAGAAAAATGTATCACGTCGCTTTGTGAGGCGGTAGTTCGTCGTACACAAGAGCGATGTTATCATATTCTAAACAGAATGGAAAGTTAGAATCTATATGTGATATTATAAGTAAAATAATATAATTATATAATAAATATTATATATATAAATTAAATCCATCCTTATATTAAACCATGATATGTGGTGATAGAAAACAAATTACATCAGTTCACGAGTCGGTAGTCCATTGTCCACACGATTGACGATTTCATTTCTCATTTCATGGAAGTGGAGATGGTTAAATATTATTTCATCAACATAATAACATCCACATATATTTTAGATACTATTTTTCTTATATTTTAGGTTTTATGACACAATTTACGGTTCTAAAACCATATAACAGTTGGGTTATAATGGTTAGTCATATTCAAACCACGCCAACTTAGCATCTAGGTTATAATAGTCATGTTTAAATAATAATATTTAAATAGAGTATCATGTTTTGTTTAAAATTTACATTTCATTAATTTCAAGATATCTAAGATATTTAATTTATTTAAAAATAAATATATCATAAAGTCTCAAGGATTTAAATTATCTTTTTGGATTGGTGTTATATGTCATACACCCTATCAAATATGATGTTCCTCTTTTAAAATCTTGAAGTGTTACATTCTACCCCCATAAATAAATTTCATCCTAATAGTTTAATATTCATATATGTAGTCAAGGGTTTTACATTTGAAAATATTCTTATTGGAACCCCATATCGTAAAAATGGTTGATAAAACATCCCTTTGATAAGAGAGGAAGGTAACTATGAAGGACATATAGAATAACACAAATAAGGTTTATAAACAAGAGAACATTGGTGGAAAATGAAGATATAAAAATGTAAGAAAATACTAACATAAAAGTATTAATAAATTGAGATAGAGATCATTGATAAATTATCTAGAAAATTTAATGACCACAATCCAGAAATTTGTGATGAGTTAAGTGACCATTTGATTTATCAAAAATGAAGGTACTAGGATAAATAAAAATTAGATCATTTTCCTAGAGTTGAGGAATTCCTTTACCAGAAATAATGAGATCATAATAAAATATAATTGATATCTTTCAATTTCATAGGCATAATTTCATCGTTTGGTTGTGCTTCAATTAATTACAAATTCATTTTTTACTCTAAGAAATGAATATCCAAAAAAACTTTTATTCCTGAAGAAATTTTAAATGACCATTAGAATGAAAAATAAAGTGTATCTTAATTTCACATCCAACATATATGAATACCTTGATCAATATATAACTATAATAAAAACATGAATGCATCCCAAAAAATTTCTTTGTTTGTTGAATATATTCCATAAATCAATACTTATAATAAACTCCATCAAATATGACATAAACCATCAAACCTCTAACCAATTTCATGTTCAACAATATTTTCCCATAAACATATCATTATTGTCTATATATTGGGAACATATTAAGGGTTATCCTCCCTTATCATATGTTTTAAAAGATGTTTATCTTTCTACTAAATCACTTTTCTTAGTCATTGGTTCCATTAAACATATTCTCTAAAATACTTTTAAAAATAGTACCACAATAAAATACGTACACATTTCATGATTCTAATAACTATAATATCATTTGTAAAAATAATACTATAAAATAATTATTTATTCCAAACATGATTGCATTAATCATTCCACTTCTTATGTGGTAATATCATAAGCTTAACCTTGATCTCTTAGCTTCTTCTGAGGTATATTCTCCTGATTTTTTGGAAATTCATTTGCAGAGTTCACCATATATTTATAGTTGAAAAACTAAACATAAAAGGTTTCTTTTTTAACAATAATATAATTAGTATAGTGTACTCTCTCACCTCACTTTTATACTCATATTCCCTTTAAACAAGTATGGTTATCATTCTTACTCATTATATTAAATGCATTGATACGGTTATCATTCTTTCCACTAGGTGAAATTTCTAAAAAATTCAATACAATATATTATATCATAGAATTATGTACCATAATTTATAATCCTCAAACTATTGAAATTCTTAGAATATATTAAAAAATATTTTCATTGCTAATCTCATAATCATAAAAATGATTTCTTTGGTAAAGTTTCCAAATCTTAAAAATATTTTCAAAACCTTTATAATGGTTTGTAAAAAAAATATGAATTATACTACAAATATCCCCATTGAGTATCAAACCAAGACCGCATTAAGGCTCTTTATTTTATACCAAGTAATGTTTGAGTCAATCCTAATGCACCTTTTCTATATTTATTACCTCTAGGTACATCTATTCTAGAACCAAGGAAACATGTATTATTCAGAAAGGGATACATTTCTAGAAAAACAACATAATATATACCTTAAGAAAACTTTAGGATTTTATTATATACTTATTATCAATGTATATAATATGGTTATGTTCACTAATTTATGTATTCTTAAATCTAGTTCTCAAGTTTTCTACTGAACTTCCTTTGATACCAACTGTAAAGATACCAACCCCAGTATCTCACATCCGGTGATTACTTTATTACATTGGAACTATATAAAAGGTATCACATCCTGAAGGTATAAAACTTTTAGTAGTCTTAGTAAACTATATATATACTATAATTACACATATATTTGAAAACATGAATAAAAAAGTGTTTTCTTTGAGAATTCCATTTTTTCTCATAGAATATCACTGCATATCAATCCCAAAACACATCCTAATACCCTGGTGAAAATGAAATATAAGAAAGAGGTTACCAAATATTCTTAGTATGGTTTGATATATAGTAGAATATATCATAAATAAATAATAAAAAACAATATGGAAAGGTAAGTAGCAAAAACACATGATATTTTATCAATAAATTGAGCCAAATATGGCAGAAACAAAAGATGATCAAATAAATCCATATAAATAATCACATAAATTTAAAACTTATCCACATATATATTAAATAATAGAATAATCACATGGAAATAACTATTCTCAGAATGAGTTAACGCATAATTTTGGACTTTTGAAACATATTTTCAAGACCTTTCACAAGATAGTTAAAATATGTGGATAAAACCCCATCTAATTTAGCCAACTGATTTGTCTCATGAGACCTATAGATGCATCAAGGGGATATCTATAACTAGGATCCACCCATCACTTTATAAGTCTAATTTATTCTTTATATGAAATGGTTTAAACATAATTAATATAAAAATTAATATTAAAATTTTAATATATAAAATGTTAATACTTACCCTAATTAAATAAACATAATCATAGACAATTCAGAGTAATATGGTAAATGGAAATAAAATTGTACATCCTCATTCATACTGATCATAAACCATCTAAATAACAAAAAAATAACATATCTCCAATTGATCACAAGTTCAATAAAGTATTGATTTCATTAATGAATATAAATACCATAAAAATTTCATTAAAAATGCTTTTTAGGAAAAAATCATTTTCACATTGAAAATATATTTCAAACAAAAATTTCAAAAATAATATTTTGAAAATAATTTTATTTTAAAATAAAACATTAAAACTTATATAATTATTTTTAAAACATTTAGTGTATATGATGGCAGAAAAAGTTTTTTAATCCATACATGTAAAAATAATGATTCCTTTCAGATTTACAGTGAAAGAAAAACAGGCCTTATTTTAAAGATGAAATGAATATTCCTTCCAAAAAAAATAAAAAAATAAAAATGGGTAAAAATATATTTAATAAATCATTTTTAAAATTTTAAAACCATATTATAAAACATTTTTACAAAACATATAATTTGATGAAAAATGATTTTTAATTCAAGAGATAAATAAAGTCTAGTTTCCTTTAAAAATTTATCATTCATATTAATTACCAATGAGTGTAAAAACGGTACTATTATGTGAAATAAAGTTAATTAATTACCCTAGTATATTCAAATATATTGATTTTAAGACATAAATATCAAATAAATCCCCCATGGGAGACTTAAATAAAAACAATCCTGAATAATCATTAGATTGTGAAATAAACTATTACAACTTTAGTAAATTCTGAATCGTGAGTCCCATAAAAATATTCATAAAATTGAATATTAAATACCATGAAGATAAATGTATTCATGATTTTAAATATCAAATTGGTTGTATATACACCACAAAAATGAATAAGTGGTGAATATGTCGTATGTCTCATGGATGAAAAAGTTAGATGAGAAACTCTTAACTTAGGTATAACTCCATTCATGTGTGTATGAACCTCCTATATAATAAATATAGGTTTATTATACATCCATTACGGAACTATAATCACATATATCATACCATATATTATCCTCTTATAACATTTTACTACCCATTTGTTAATAATATTTCATTATTTTTATTCTTTCAGGTGTTAAATGCCTTAATTTCTCATGCGTGTTTTTCCATGAAAGTTTAGGTTATTGTCCATAGGATATTGCTTCCTCATCAATATAATTATATTAATGTTATAAATATTTTTATTTTCATTATATACATCCTTATAACCATTCTGTAAAATTTTACATAGAATATGAATCACATTGCTTTGTGGAGACGGTAGGTCGTACGTAAGCATGAACGACGATATCATTCCCTTAAAGGGTGAAAGGGTAAGGAAGAGTATGATATATTAATTTTATAGAAATTTTATGATATCATACATATAACATATATTCATTAAATTTATATATATTACTTTTCATGTAAATTGTACATGAAAATCAAATCACATATCTTCACGAGGTGGTAGTCCGTGGTACACATGAGTGACATTGTCGTATTCTAAATAAAATGGAAAGTAAGAATTTATATGTGATATTATGACTCCAAGATTATTATTATATAATAAATAATATATATAAATATATTAAATTCATCATTATATCCAATCATGATAAATTTGATGGAAAAAAAAGTTACATAAGTTCGTGAGGCGGTAGTCCATCGTACACATGATGGGCTATTTCATTTCCCATTGGATGAAATTAAAGATGAATAAATATTTTCAAATCAATATAACAATATATAAATATAATGGATACATTAGTTTTATTATATTTTAAGTTTTAATATATAATTTAAGTTTTTAAAATTAGAAATAAAAAAATTGAGCTTAGTGAAGATAATTACCTTTTCTAAGAGATACCTCCTGTAAATATCTTCTCAAGGACCCAAGGGTTGGTCTTTTAGGAATATAAGAATATCTATAATGTGTATAAGTATGGTGGTGGTGGATTTAGAAAGGTTTTTTCAATCAAAATTGTCTCAAAGGTGTGAATATGTGAGGGGAATGAGTGCCCTTTATAGTTGAGGTGGAGTGACATTTTTTTAAATACCCATAACTATTCAATAATGGGAAGTCGCTATCACCCTAAGAGGCTCCAAAATTTGTAATTAAAGGTTTTTATGGATTATATGGTTGATAAAAACCTCCATCATAGAAAAAAACGCATTTTTTAAACATCTTATTCCTTAATTTCTAAGTTACCTTACTTTTACCATTTTAGTTTTTTCACTATTATAACTTGTATTTTTATCCTACGTAATTTTTCTTTTAAGACTAAAATAAAATGAGAATTATTAGATAATTTAGACCCAATAATTCTTAATATTTAATAGAATTTATCAAATAAAAATCATATGTGTGTTTAAAATTAATTTTAACACAAGTGTATGTAATGTGCAAAAACACTACTTTAACCTTAACCGAAGTAACAAATTTTTTACTCTTTTGAGGTAAATATAGTTACTATAAAAGAAATTTTTTCCATTAATGGATTGTTGACGCTCCTTTCCATCACAAAGTCTAAAGATTGGAAAAGGGGAATATCTGAGCTCAAAGTGATTCAACCTTTGGACAAATATCAAAAATTGACAAAGGAAGGAATAAGAAGAATGTTGCACAAGGGTCGCGCAAGTGCTAAGATGGTCGCACAAGTACACTTGTGCGCCGCAATGGTCATGCAAGTAAACTTGCGCTCCCTAAGTAATAATCGCCCAGGGTCTTCTCTAGCCTATAAATAGACCTTGTGGGCCCCCCATTTCAAAGGGAAATTTTTCCAAAATCCAGATTTGAGCTCCTGGCGCCCTAGTCTCTTCTCAAAGATTTTGAAACACTTCTAAGGTAATTTCTAACCTAGAAATGAAGATCTAAAGAGGGGAGGAAGTCCTAATTGTTGAAACTCATCAACACTTGCGCGCCTGAGTGGCCATCCCTTAAGGGAAATTTCCACACTTGCGCGCCACCTAACTCCTTCAAAAGAACATGCGCATCACTCTTCTGGAAGAACCTCAAGATGATTCTAAAGGATTTAACCAAGAGTCTCTCAAGTATTACCCTTCTGGTAAACCGTCGTGCAAGTACCCATGTTTCGCACCGGTATACCTGCGTGACCAGGACTTGCATGCCCAAGCAGTACCTACGCGCCTGCTAGGACTTGCGCACTCCTGCCTTTTTGGGTTCCCTTCTTGACCATTTCACCCCTATTAAGCCATTCCACCTCTCCTATTCAAGATCCAATCTTCAAGACACTCTTCAAAGCCATTTATGGCATGATTTCTTGATTTTACTTCCTTATCTGAAAGGAATTCTGTGGAATATCTCTCAAAACCTAGAGATTTACACATCTTTATGTCACTAAATATTGATATTTCATTCATTCAACCTCATACTTTAAGATGAGAGAACTCATTAACCTGGGCCTCCTTTTCAGGAATAATCCCCAGTCATAATTCTCAAATCTGGGAATCATCCTTAGGAGTAAGCCCCAAGTCCTCATTAACTTGGACCTCCTTTTCAGGAATAATCCCCAGTCATAATTCTAAAATATGGGCATCCTCCATAGGAGTAATCCCCAAGTCCAAATTAACCTGGGCCTCCTTTTCAGGAATAAGCCCCAGTCATAATTCTCAAATCTGGGAATCCTCCTTAGGAGTAAGCCCCAAGTCCTCATTAACCTGGTCCTCCTTTTCATGAATAAGACCCAGTCATAATTCTCAAATCTGGGCATCCTCCTTAGGAGTAAGCCCCAAGTCCTCATTAACATGTGCCTCCTTTTCAAGAATAAGCCCCAGTCATAATTCTCAAATCTGGGCATCCTCCTTAGGAGTAATCCCCAAGTCCCTTAATTTTTCAAGTCTCTTAACCTGGGCCTCCTTTTCAGGAGTAATCCCCAGTCTTAATTTCTCTTAACCAGTCCTAATTTACCTTTGATCTGGGATTCCTTATCAAGAGTAAAACCCAATCATAAGTCCTCTCCTAATTTGGGCCTCCTTTTCAGGAGTAATCCCCAAGTTAGAGTATTCAAATCTTCGTGAAGTACATATACCTTTATGGACCCTGTTCCTGGATTTCTTCCCTAAATTAAATCCTAATATTCATTTATCTGGGCAGTCATACATACATAAGTCCCACATTATTTCTTATGATTGCATCTTTCATGGCACAATTGTCTGATTTTTACCAACACCTCTTGTTTCTCACACCGATCATGACTCACGTGAGCTTAGAGTGTAAAAGTAATTATGACATCCTTCTTTGAGCCATCAATCATAAACATCATACTCCCTTACTCGAACTACGTGGGTTCTGATTCCTTTTCTAAACAAAGGATATGTAGGTATCCCATCTGCGGGTTTGATCCCAACTCTAAAATAATCAATGTCCTTCTGAATGACAATAAACTTCAAGTACCCCACTGAGTGGCTTTAAAACCATTATGGTCATCATAATGACCAAGAGACTTTTATGTATCAAAGGATACCATTGACTAAGAATCTCTAACAAATACAGATGATTCTTTATCGAGGAAGAACCTCGAATACATATAAAAGATTCTCTAAATTTCCTAAATATCAATCATTGATTGTCATATCTAAAGGAAAGCTCATTTTATAATTGGTAATGTAATAAGGATTCACGAAAATAACTTAAATCTATAAAGAGAGTCCCAGAGTAGACAATAATGACCTCCTTGATTGAAGGTTCAAACATTCCAATCAGTTTCTAACGGGTTTGTTCGTAGAACTGGAAACATCCAATGATTCCACGTCCATTTGGACCTACTTTACAAAGTTAGGTGCTCATTAGTTTATGGACTGATGAGGCTTTGAAATTTGCATTGGTCGAGAGGATGGGAGGTCGGACTCATCACACCTTTTTTTAGGGGAATTATTGTCTACTCTAGGACTCTCTTTATAGAATTAAGTTATGTTCGTGAATCATTATTACATTACCAAGTATAAAATGAGATTTCCTTTAGATCTAACAATCAATGATTGAAATGTAGGAAATTTAGAGAATATTTTATATGTATTCGAGGTTCATAATCGATAGAGAATCATCTGTATTTGTTAGAGATTCTTAGTCAATGGTATCCTTTGATACATAAAATTCTCTTGGTCATTATGATGACCATACTGGTTTTAAAGCCACTTAGTGGGTCACTTGAAGTTTATTGTCATTCAGAAGGACATTGATTATTTTAGAGTTGGGATCGAACCCATAGATGGGCTACCTACATATCCTTTGTTTAGAAAAGGAATCAGAACTCACGTAGTTTGAGTAAGGGAGTATGATGTTTACGATTGATGGCTCAAAGAAGGATGTCATAATTACTTTTACACTCTAAGCTCACGTGAGTCATGCTTGGTGTGAGAAACAAGAGGTCTTGGTAAAAATCAGACAATTGTGCCATGAAAGATGCAATCATAAGAAATAATGTGGGACTTATGTATGTATGACTGCCCAGATAAATGAAGATTAGGATTTACTTCAGGAAAGAAATCCAGGAACAGGGTCCATAAAGGTATATGTACTTCATAGAGATTTGAATACTCTAACTTGGGGCTTACTCCTGAAAAGGAGTCCCAAATTAGGAGAGGACTTATGATTGGGTTTTACTCTTGATAAGGAATCCCAGATCAAAGGTAAATTAGGACTGGTTAAGAGAAATTAACACTGGGGCTTACTCATGAAAAGGAGGTCCAGGTTAAGAGACTAGAAAAATTAAGGGACTTGGGGCTTACTCCTAAGGAGGATGCCCAGATTTGAGAATTATGACTGGGGCTTATTCCTGAAAAGGAGGCCCAGGTTAATGAGTACTTGGGGCTTACTCCTAAGGAGGATGCCCAGATTTGAGAATTATGACTGGGGCTTATTCTTGAAAATGAGGCCCAGGTTAATGAGTACTTGGGGCTTACTCCTAAGGAGGATGCCTAGATTTGAGAATTATGACAGGGGATTACTCGTAAAAAGGAGGTCTGGGTTAATGAGGACTTGGGGCTTAGTCCTATGGAGGATGCCCAGATTTGAGAATTATGACTGGGGCTTATTCCTGAAAAGGAGGCCCAGGTTAATGAGGACTTGGGGATTACTCCTAAGAAGGATGCCCAAATTTGAGAATTATGACTGGGGATTATTCCTGAAAAGGAGGCCCATGTTAATGAGTTCTCTCATCTTAAAGGATGAGGTTGAATGAATGAAATCTCAATCTTTAGTGACATAAAGATTTGTAAATCACTAGGTTTTGAGAGATATTCCACAGAATTCCTTTCAGATAAGGAAGTAAAATCAAGAAATCATGCCATAAATGGATTTGAAGAGTGTCTTGAAGGCTGAATCTTGAATAGGATAGGTGTAATGGCTTAAGAGGGGTGAAATGGGCAAGAACGGTACCCAAAAAGGCAGGGGCGCGCAAGTCCTGGCAGGCGCGCAGGTACTGCGTGGGCGCGCAAGTCCTGGTCGCACAGGTATACCTGCGCGACACATGGGTAATTGCACAATATTTAACCAGAAAGGTAATACTTGAGCGACTCTTGGTTAAAGCCTTTAGAATCATCTTGAGGTTCTTCCAGAAGAGTGACGCACAAGTTCTATTGAAGGAGTTAGACAACGCGCAAGTGTGGCCATTTCCCTTAAGGGTTGGCCACTCAGGCGCACAAGTGTTGATGAGTTTCAACACTTAGTCCATCCTCCCCCTCTTTAGATCTTCCATTCTAGGTAACAAATTACCTTAGAAGTGTTTTGAAAGCTTTGAGAAGATACTAGGGCGCCGGGAGCTAAAATATAGATTCTGGAAAAATTTCCCTTTGAAATGGGGGGCCCACAGGGTCTATTTATATGTTGTAGAAGACCCCAGGCGGTTATTACTTAGGGCACGCAAGTGTACTTGCGCGACCATCTTAGAACTTGCGTGACCCTTGTGCAACATTCTTCTTATTCCTTCCTTTGTCAATTTTTGATATTTGTTCAAAGGTTGAATCACTTTGAGCTCAGATATTCCCATTTTCTAATATTTAGACTCTCTAATGGAAAGGAGCATCAACAAAAGTCCCCCCTCAGAGTTGGATCCAGAGAAAAAAGGGGATTTGACTCTGAGGAAAAAGGAGAAACCAGGGGTCTTTGTGGTTATTGGTAGTTTAAAGTCATGCACGTCGGACATAAAGAGGCTAATGTTTAAGGTCAAAATAGCTTTGACCGAAATGGATTAAAATTGACTTAATTCCTTGACAATTTATCTGAAAACATATTACCATAATCAAGTATGAGGGAAAAATGTAAACTACAACTTAAGAATATTTGGATCTGAGGAATGATATGAAAAAGAGCTAAAAGGTATTAGAAGAAGTAGTTTCCAAGAATGAAGTTACCATTATTTAACAAACCCGTTAGGAGGTTGAATTATGCAGGGCCACCTAAGGGCATTGGCTGCATAGTCAAATAAATAGTATCTTTTGGGAAACAAGTCTGTTATGTAGACTGTTTATGAAAGGCCGCCTATGGGCATGTACTATATAGTCTGGAAAAAGAACTCTCAGAAAATTACTTTCCTAGTGCTAAAATCCAGTAAAAGTTTATGGAGATTCAAATTTTCCAAAGTATAGAGTTTGATGTATGGAAAGAGGTGCTTGAATATGGAGAAGATATTTCCAAACAATATTATCGAAGAACTGGATGGATATCACTCCTACGAAGGTTTGACCCAAATGTAGGGAAAGATAATATAAACCATATACTTGAATACTTTCATATCATGAAAAAGGATATGGGACAAATATGTTAAGGATAGCTATTTTTGAGGATACCTACATACTATCATTTAAGACCAATAAGGACAAAAGAGGTTTTCTTCCCAGGAATGAAGTTACCATTATTTAACTAACCCGTTAGGGGGTTGAATTATGCAGGGCCACCTAAGGGCATTGGTTGCATAGTCACATAATAATATCTTTTGGCTAACAAGTCTATTATGTAGACTGTTTATGCAAGGCCGCCTAAGGGCACGTACTGCATAGTCAGGCAAAAGAACTCTTAGAAGTTTGACATTTTTGTGACTAGAAGTCAAGAAAAGGGTTATGAATATCTTAAAATATTTAAGGTTAGGATTACGACACATAAAGATGGGTATTGTCCAATGTATAAAAAGATACACAGATCAATGTTAACCATAATCATGTTGTGGCTGGGTCTGGAATTGAAATGTTGGACTTCACTACGTATCCCATAAGGATGGGAATCAAGCCATACATAGTTCTTAAATTACAGTTTAACGTCATGTGGGACAAAAGGATTAGAGATCTTAGTTTAGGGTCATAGATCTTGGACCATTGTAAGAAATACACAGTGTGTGTTTTCATGGGGACTTTTCAGCCAAGGGACTGGAAGTGGAATTTGGGGTTATCCCCAAAAGACTTGGGGCTGGATTCGAGGGACACTCGAACGTTCCTATGTATCCCATAAGGATGGGAATCAAGCCCATGTAGTTCTAGAATTACCCTTTGTACAAATTTGGTTTGTACATGTGAAGGGTGAAAGGGGACTTTAGTGCAATAATGGTTTAACCCAAGATTAAAGGTTCGGGCATTCTCATGTATGCACGTAGTCTTTGAAATGAAACATGATTGAAAAATCAATTTAAATAATGGTTCCCTATCATGTGAGGGTATCAAAGAATATTGTATTTTATTGTCATACTGGACAAAAGTGTTGTATAGTTTAACGTCGTATAACAAGGACGAAAGTGAACCAATGTAATGATATTGATTCTAGGGTCGGTTTCACGAATTAACATCGTATGAGATGGAGGTGAACCGATGTGAAGAGATTGGTTTTGGGCTTGAACCTTGGATGGTTTCCTACATACCCAACCTGGAAGTCAAGGATCAAATTCCATGTAGTTCAATTAAAGAATGAATTAATGATCAAGTTTTTTTGGGGGACAATGACCTAAAAAATGATGTTGTTGGGAATTACACATGGTTAGTATCCCAGAGAGAGTGTTATGGTTGAGTTTTTCTCTAAGATCACATGAGTCATACTCAGTGTGAGAAACAAGAGGTAACAACAACCTTAACAATACAGTTTAATTTCATGCAGGACATATCAAGGAATTTCTGTACAGTTTATCATCATGTAGTTAGGATGATGGGGACAATATAGTTTAACGTCATGTTGGACAAAATGGGCACTGTGCAGTTTAATGTCATGCAGTGAGGACAAAAGAGTACACCATTTAACATCATGTTGGACGCATTGGGGACTTTTTTCACAGTTTAACATCATGTTGGACAAAAAAGGGACGATATAGTTTAGCGTCATGTTAGGCGAAAGTGCGAATAGTTTAAGGTCATATGCATGGACCATGGATGGTGCAGTTTAATGTCTTGCTGGATGGTGGTGCAATTTAAGGTCATACCAGACCATGGATGATATATTTTGTGTTTATACAAAATACTTCTTCAGAAATCTGGCATTGGTTTGAGTAGTGATGAGTTCTCCATCCATCGATATTAATGAATAAGCTCCATTGGAGTAGACCCTATGTATTGAGTAAGGTCCTTCTCATTTTGGCTCAAGTTTGGGAGGTTTCTTTCCTGGTATCATTGGAGTTCTAATAACTAATACCAATTCTCCCTGAGTGAATGAACTAAGATGAACTTTTTTGTAAAAAGCTCGTGCTATTTAATTCTGATAGACTTCCAAGTGGTGCAAAGTGCACAATCTTTTCTCATCTAACTGTTCCAATTCATTCAACCTCTTTTGAGATTTTTCATCTGTAGATGATTGATCACAAATGGAAACTCTGAGCGAGGGTAGTTGAACTTCAATTGGCCAGACTACGTCCATTCAATATACCAATGAATAATGATTTGACCGCGTTGCAGTGCGGGTTGTAGTCCGATAAGCCCATAAAGCATGAAAGAGTTTATCAGGCCATGACTTATTATCATTATCCACCTTCTTTTGTAGTATATTTTAAAGATTCTTGTTGAAGGCTTATATCTGGCCATTGGCCACTGCATGATATCGAGATGAATGGTTGGATTTGATGTTGTATTCTTGATACAACTTCTTCACCTTGGATGAATAGAAATTGGTGCCATTGTCCGTCAATATGGTATGAGGGAAACCAAATATGGTAATGATGTTAGACTTGATGAAGCTAACAACGAATTTAGAACTGACTTCCTTGAGAGGTATTACCTTAGCCCATTTGGAAAAGAAGTCAGTAGCAGTAAGAATGTACTTAAACTATTTGGTCATAGCTGAAGGGTAAGGTCCCACCACATCTATTCCCCATGTGGAAAATGGCCATGAGTATTTAGCTATATGAAGCAACTCTGGAGGTTGATGAATGAAGTTGGCATGTACTTGGAATGAATGACACTTCTTTGTGAAATCAACACAATCTTGTTTCATTGAAGGCCAAAAGTATCCAAGCCTTCAAATCTGATCAGATAGTCTATTTCTAGACTAGTGGGCACCACAGACTTCTACATGCACTTCTTTCATGACAGCCATTGTCTCTTCACCATCAATGCATCTGAAGAGAACTCCATCAAAACCACGTTTTTAGAGAATTTTCTCTAGGTGATCTGGGCTATCATAAAGAGTAAAATTGACCACACATCGCCAAATTTGTTATTTCTCGGCTCTATCAGGTGGAGGTGTTCCATTTTTAAGGTATTCCCTGATAGGTGACATCCATCCTGTAGTATGACCATACGATTCAGGAATGGGACTAATTTCACTAATTTCCTCTGTTATGATTCGAACATAAGGTGAAATTGAACGACGGTGGACAATACTGATGGTTGTATCGTCCCGATTTGGATCTTCCAGAGCTGTGGCTATATTAGCCAGTGCATCAGCTTGAGCATTTTGTGATCTTGGGACATAAGAAAATGTTGGTTCCGAAGGGAATTCCACCATTAACTCTCTGACGTAATCATATAAAGGCATTAGTTCTTATTTTCTGATGGCATAATCCCCATTGACTTGTTTGATTACTAGGTCTGAATCACCTTTCACCTTTAAGTGATTCACTTGTGCTTGAAGCGCTAATTCCAAGCCTGCAATGAGAGCTTGGTATTCTACTTCATTATTGGTACCACCTTCCCACAATAAGAAGGAATAAGGTAACACTGCCTTTTCTGGAGAAATGAGCACAATTCCTAAGCCAACTTTGTTGAATTTAAGATTTTCCATTTTCCTCCCTGTTGGACTTCTGGAAGCACCGTCAAAATATATTTCCCATGCCTGAGGACTTTCTTTAATAGAGAAGAATTCATCATCAGGGAGTTCAATATCTAAAGATGTGTCTTCCACTGAAGGGTGTTCAGCTAGGAAATCAGCCAGAGCTTGGCCCTTTATCGCATTTTAAGACACATATTGAATGTCGAATTTCTGCAAAATAACTTCCCACCTTTCCAGACATCCTGTAAGCATTGTATGACAAAGGATGAATTTGAGAGGGTTATTTTGAGATACCAATTGGACCTCGTGATGTTGTAGGTAGTGTCTCAACTGAAAAGATTAATGCTAGGCAGCACTTATCAATACTTGAATACTGGGTTTCTGCTTCAATCATAGTTCGACAGAGATAATAGAGGTTGTTTTTATTCCCAACATCATTATTTTAAGCAAGAAAGGTACCCAATGATCGCTCTAAAGCTGTCACGTAGAGGATAAGTGGTCTTCCTTCAATAGGTGGCATGAGTACCGGTGGACTCAAGAGGTATTTCTTGAGAATATCGAATACTTCTTGACATTCTTCAGTCCACTGGTAAGTGACTCCCTTCTTCATCAATTTGGTAAAGGGTAAACTTTTTCCTACCAAATTGGCGATGAAACGCCGAATATAGGCTAAGTTTCCTTGATGTCCTCTTAATTTTTTCAAATTTTGAGGAGGTGACATACCAAGGATTGAATTGGTCTTCTTAGGATCGACTTCAATACCACAATGGCGTACAAAAAAGCTGAGAAATTTTCCTAAGGTTATCCCAAAAGAACATTTTAAGAGGTTCATCTTCAAATTATTTTGTCGAAGCTTGAAAAATATGACTTCCAAATCAGCCAAGTGATTAGAAATTTGTTTGGATTTAAACACAAAATCGTCTACATAGCATTCAAAAAACTTCCCTAAGAAGGGTTTGAAGATATGATGAATTTCATGCTGATATGTTGCACCTACATTCTTTAAGCCAAAGGGCATTACCTGGTAGCAAAACACACCCTGAGGGGCTCTAAAGGCTGTAGATTCCTCATATTCTGGGGCCATTTGGATCTAATTATATTCGGAATATCCATCCATGAAGGAAAGTGCTTCATATCCACCTGTTTCATTAATTAAAAGTTCTATAATTGGAACTGGGAAATCATCCTTAGTACAATGCCAACTAAGATCTCTGAAATTGATGCAAACTATAATTTGTCCTTTATTCTTCTTTATAGGGACAATATTAGCCAACCACTTGGGATAATGAACTTCTCTGACGAAGTTAGCTTTGATAATCTTATCCACTTCAGCTTCAATTTTGGAAGCATAAGTTGGGTGTGTTCTTCTCCCGGCTTGCTTAAATCCTCGATGTTCTTCTGATAAACCCAAATGATGAGTAGAAACATCAGGATCAAGCCCGGGCATTTCTGTATAGTTCCAAGAAAATATATCACTATTTTTCTCTAGAAAATAAATATACATATCTTCCTCTTCAAGAGTCATGGTCACACTGATTAAAGTGGGGCGTGGATATTCTTTTGCACCCATATTTATTTCTTTGAGTTCATCCACAGTGGTAGAGATACCCTCTTCAAATGCTAGAGGAGCATCTCTGAGATCTTTCTCTTCTTCTTCATCATGTGTTATTTCTTCCATTTCTACTTGCATAGTAGATGATAAAGTAGAATTTTCATGATCAAAATAGATGTCAAAATTTTCACATCTTGAAGAAGAAGCTTCCATTTCCAACTCGAATGATGATGAAGGGTCTTCTTTGGGTAATAAAGAGGAGATGATGGATTGAGAATCGACATCATTGTTTACCTCCATTGTTGCTATAACTTCTTCTGGCCTAATTGGCGAAGTATAGACTTGTTGGATTTCAGCAGATGAAATGAAGACATCACCATTTTTTCTTTCATCACTGCTTGGTGGGTTACCAATTTCTCCCATGTTGTCTGGCTCCATTGCCGTAATTAAAATTATGGATCTTTCCATAAGAGTATTTTGATTTGGGTATATCTTGTCAATTTTACTGATAGGAAACACATAATATGTACTCACATTTGTATATGGATTTACTGGAATTTTCTTCAAACCATATGGAGCATTAACTTTGGTAATCTCTTTTGTTGTGGATTTCTCCCTTCCCTTCATGTGATAGAATTCTGCCTCAATGTATTGAGACTCACAAGTCTTGAACGGGGCCTTATCACCATAAAATGTCCCAACTTGATCATAGAAACAATATTTGAGACATTGATGGTATGATGAAGGGATAGTCGCATGTTGATATAGCCAGGGTCTTCCAAACAAGATGTTGAAAGCTGAGTCTTGATCAACAACCATGAAATCTGAATTGAATACAAGATCTCCAAACTGAGTTTTGAGTGTAACTTCACCCAGTGGTTCTTGTTCATTTTTATCATATCCTTGTAACATCATGGTAGAAGGAGATAAATCAGATTCTGTGAGGCCCAATCGACTAAGTGTACGAATGGGCATGAGGTTGACTCTTGAACCATTGTCAATGAAAGCTCTTCAGACATCTACGCCATTGACCTTTCCAGATTAGTACAAAGGACTAATATGTCCATGCACAACATCATCTTCATATTCATCAGTAAAAGATATTAATGCATGTCATTCTGCAAGATTATTCTCTATGTGATAGACTTCAGCTGCAGCAATTTCAGTTTCAAACTCTTGAGGACTTGACAAAGCCTCGATAAGTACTTCCCGAAGATCTTTTGACAGATTCAGAGCATCAATTGATAACTTGTCTGGTACTTGGGCCGAGTGTTTCAATATATCATACTTTTGATCCAGAGGCCTACGTTTCCTTACACGAATATGTGGTTTAGCAGGTACCTTGGAAGCAGATGCTTTAAAAGTTGATGCATCTTGTATTGGGATAGGAGTTAGAAATATTCCTGGTTTTGGAAGATTGAACCAATTAGATCCATTTAATTGCTGAGAGGAAGAAGATGGAACTTTCAACCGGTCTTCCAAAATAACTGTGACAGGACTGAATTTTCTATTAGTAGAAGAACTTGCTTGTTCTTGCTAATCTCACTGAAGGGCTCTACCACGATTTTCTGCTGCGTACACAGTTCTAGCAGGGGTAGAATTAGAATAGTGGCTTCTGAAAGATCCACGTTTTCCACTGTATCCTGAGCCTCTGGAAATTCCTCTGATTCCCCTATTTGATACAGGGAATTCAGGCTCATCGAAATCGAAACCGCGAATG
Source organism: Viscum album (assembly GCA_963277665.1). Lineage (NCBI taxonomy): Eukaryota > Viridiplantae > Streptophyta > Magnoliopsida > Santalales > Viscaceae > Viscum > Viscum album. The sequence continues at coordinate 1,004,631,470 of OY728135.1, forward strand.
TAATATGGATCAGTTAATTGAATAATATTAACAGAACCGAAGATTAACTCTTCGTCTGATGAAGACTCTATCTGATTAGCCTGTTTAGGCTGTGCCATTTGGTGGGGTGGTGCCCGTGGCTTTGAAGTAGATGGCATGAAGTCCACCAGAGTCAAAGAAAACTTAGGCTTCGAAACATACTCATCTTCTTCTGATTCTTTTTCTTTTTTTGAATCATGTCATTTCTTTGAGGACTTTCGCTCTGACGAAGAGGGTTTTGCCACAACATTCATGGAAGAAGACACAATCAGATTCTTTAATTGTGTTCTCAAAATAGCATGAGTTCGGTTGATTGTCTTTCTGACCATCCAATCATTATACTTCTATGCATTTTTTCTTTTGACTTCTTGCCATTCGCCATCCTCTTCTATAACTGTAGCAGTAACACATGCTACCTGAGCTGAAGAACTTTTCAGTTTGAATTGTCCCAAGTCAACCATCTTTTGCAAGATGTCTTTGAAGACAAAACACTTCTAGATGGGATGCCCCAACATTTGATGAAAAGAGAAATAATTGGGACAGTCTTCATCTCCTTCTTTATTTGGCCTCTTAGGCCTTGGCAATTGAACCAGATTATTTTCCAGAGCTGAAATGAAGTAACCAGGAACTTGTTCATTTTAGAAAGAGTATGTTTTGCTCTTCAGATCCTCAAATTATTTTCATCTTTGATATCTTTGATCATCTGGACGAAACGGCCTTTCTTGTTAGTGCCCAGGAGGTGGAGCCCTTCGAGAAGATGAAGGTTTTGAAGTAGAAACAGGTATAGGTGCTTTTTTAAGCATAACTGTAGCAGTTTCTGCTTTACCCATTCTCCATCCTGGAGCTGATGGAATTACACAAGATTTAGCCTTAGCCTGTATAAGGGAATCTTCAATCTGCTGAGCGATTGAAGTAAGGTCTCGAAACCCTCCTGTGTATTTCACAGGGATTAACGGCGTGCATAATTCGTCACGCAGATTTGCCACATAGATTGGCAACAATTCTTCTTGAGGGAGTGCTAATATTAGTGAATATGTTAATACCTTCCAGCGAGCAATGAAATCTGAGACCCTTTCATTATCCCTTTGCTTACAGTTTATAAGATCAAAAACTATTGTCTTTGGAAAAGTTGAGCTGAACTGAAGAAGTAATTGTTTACGGAGATCTTCACATCCAGTAATTGACCGGGATTGCAATCTTGTATACCAGACAAAGGTTGGTCCTTGAAAGGTCTGTGCGAAGAATCTGAGTTTTACTGCTTCTTGCTACTCCGTAATTCCCATCATAGGATCACAACAAGATACGTAATGCATTAAATGTTGTTCAGGGTCGCCTGATCCATTGAAAATAGAGAATACAGCATTTCCAAAACTGGATGGAGGAGAGATTGAATCTACCCATTCAGGGTAAACTTTCTTTTCTGGTTGAACCTGCGCATGTTTCCCTTCCATGGTTTCTAACCAAGTTGTTAATGACTCAATGGTAGTTATTAAATTTTGAGAGACATCCGGTTGAACTTGGACTTGGGTAGGTGCAATGACTGAAGCTTGGACAGGTGTGGTCGTTTTTGCTTTAACTGATGGTATCACTACCAACCGTTGTTGCACTTGACCCATAGGATTAGACCTATGAGGGTGTACTGATAGAGGAGGATATTGATGACCTATCTCAGTAGCTGCAACAAATTCCCTTGGTTGACTGACTCTAGCACACTTAAGAAGAAGACTACCCTGAAGTAGTTCTGAATTCAACCTCCTTAATTCCTTCATTTCTTCCTCCTGTTGTGCAAACCTTTTCTCTAGTGAGAGCGATTGACCTTCTCCAGAGGAAGGATATGTAACCTGATTCTTTCCCTTCCCTTTGTTGGATCATTTTCGGAGAGGGGGAAGTGGGTTACTTGAAGGATTACCTAGGTTCTGAGTAACCCTTTGATTTCGTGTACGCACACCTTCTTCATTTGTGTCGGTGCGTATATCTTATTGAGCAGGAACCTCTTCATCTGAGTCCCCTGAGTGAGCCTCATCTGGTGGATTAGCAACAACGGGATTGATGACATTGATTGATGCATAACGCATTACATCCCTTATATCAGCATTTCTGGGATATCGTCTTTTTCCATGTCTTTGATGAGACATTTCCTTTTGTTGATTCGATCCCTCAGGAAATTCTTGAAGAACCGTAATTTGGAGGGAATCCCCTAATAATTTTGCTTTTCGTTCCTCTTGAGGCTTCTTCTCTAATTGAGAAAAGACCGACTTTCTCTGAGGAGGGGATTGATGATTTGAAAAAGTCCCCAGTCTGGTGGAATGGGGCTGTTCCTGCTGTTCCCACTCAACTCCTCCAATCCTATTTGTTGATTCCAAGGGTTGGTTTAAAAGAGTCCCCAGTCTGGCAATTTGGGGTAGCTCTTGACATGCTATGTCTGAGATTTTCTTAAAAGCTCTCCTGATCTTGCGAACCTTAGTCTGGAAATTAGCTGGATGCATTAACCTAAATCCACTTTTATCACCTGGTTCAAAATACTATTGGATGATTTCCGACACTTCTGTCACTTGATAATGTTCTTTCTCTATACGAGAGGCATGTTTAATATTCTCATTTGCTTGATGTAGGAGTAATTCAACAACTTGTTCTCTGTATTCTTGATTTTGAGAGGAACTAGTTGAGGCCTGTTCTTGGGCAAGATTTTGATTACAAACAAATCCCATTGACTATGGCCGGCCATGGGCAATAACAATGCATGAGACCATTTTCGGAGGGATTTTCTAACTGGAGAGTACCGTGAAATGTAGTGCTCCATGAACACCCCATCCTCTGACATGAATACCAGATTGGGAATTGGCAATTAACTGGCACAACATTCTTAGTGCACCAAGGCATGAACGCTGAAGGACTCTCTGCTGCTTTTCAGCCTTTGGATATCGAGAGATTGATAGAGATGCCAAGTCAATTTGGCATTGTAACCCTTCTATTATCTTAAAATGATTTTTATATTCATCATAAGATAATACTTTATTTTTCAACTGAAAAAGAGTTTTCCATATGTTGAGAGGAATATCATGAATTCCATCTTCCGTCAACATTTCTGGAATGACATACTGAGAGTCAGCCATAGGCTAAAACATGGCTGGCACTTCACCTTTTGTCAGTTGTTTTCTCATGTTCAGCATTTCCTCTTTATCATTTGATGAAGATTCTTCTACCTGTTTTGACCAGAGTTGGTGCTTCCTTGTTGATTCATTGGATTTAATAGGATTGGTATAGAAATCACTGATTAAACTAGAAGATTCATGACTTAGGGGTGGTTCGGAGAATGAACTACACCCTGGGCTATCTTCCGATTGAGAAAGTATTTCACCTTATAGAGATGAAGCATCAGACATGACTGGTTTCACATTTTCAAGTGCCTCAAGATAAGAGGGCTTTCTCAGCACTACATTGCCCACTGGATCATTTTTCGGGAAATGTGCATCACTACTACGGAGAGAAATTTCGTAGCGAAATTCATCATCATGGGGAGGATCACCATAATGGGTTATAGAAAAAGATGAGATCTCTTTCTCCTTGGTCTTCTTACCACACATAGGGGTCCTGTGGCTCTCATCTAAAGATGAAACTTCAAAATCGACCAAATTGTCATGAAACAAGACTTCATGAGGAAGTGTCTGTTGCAGACCTTCGGAATTAATGTTCCCACTATTGGGAAATGAGGGAGTAGAATCATGGATTCCAACAGATAATTTTCTGATGGTTTCATGAACTCCAGCATCGAGCAAGGCTTTGTTATAGATTGTCTCTTGACCCCTTGTCTGTGCTGGGCAGGTCTTTGTTTTAGACGCCTTCTTACTCTCTTTGGAAACCACTTGTTGACGAAAGTGGCTGCTCTGAGCAGGTGTATGTTCCTGATCAGGAAATATGGTCAGGTTAGGCTGACAATCTCCACTCAAATCAGGTGTATGTGCCTGAATTAGTTGTCCGTATGATATGGGGGAGTATTCCCCACAACCCTCTTGGACTGGAACAGATGTGTGTGTCTGTTCTGGAGTGAACTATTGATGTGTCACTCCACTGGTAAGGATAGATTTATGTGTCTTTCCCTAAGATGCCGCTGAAGCTGTTATAATATCCTGACAGGCATCCAGGATATGAGCAGGAATTTTCTTCTTCTCTTTCACCATTGATAGAATATGCTTGGTGACTTCAGCTGCCGGAACGGGGATATACGTCCATTCCATGCTTGGAGTAGGTGTGTGTGCCTGCCCCTATCCTCCTTTTCCTGTCAGTGAATCCTGACAGTACTCAAGTATAGGGGTAGAGAGTTGAGTCTGCCTCCTGTTTGTCATCGGAGCTTTTCGACTGACTTCTCTGAATGCTACCAAGCAAGACTGTTGGTAGGCTTGATCAATAATAGCAGGTGTATGTGCATGCTGATTGCACTTCACCGAACGTGTTTGAATAAATCTATCATATGTAGTCAGATGAGCCTGCTGACTAACTGATGACGTATAAACAGGTGTATGTTCCTGTCTATAATACTCTGCAGGAATTTCTTGACGGGATTGGTGTGCTGCTGCCAGACGAGTATACTGGACAGTGGGATTAAAACGGGTAGGTGTGTGTGCTCGCTCGTTACTTTCCACCAAGTTAGGTTGGTGGACTTCTCCGGAGATAGCAGAGATGAGAACCTGCTCACTGTTAACTGGATTTCGCCTCTGGTGGTTCGTCTTGCCTACTCGGGTTCGAGGAACCTGAGCCGAATGCCTGGAGTCTGTACCCTCATCATGTTGAGGGCGCACTGCTGCACGAGTCTGGTTGTGATTGTTGGTGGGAGCCCTCGGGAAGGACTCATGTCTGCTTGAATTAAGGCCCTGAGGGACCTTCTCATTCACCTCCCCAGAATAAGGGAGTGAATGGTGATTGCGTTCTGGGGATAATGACCCGAAACGATTGGAGACGGTATTTAACACTGCCTGCTTCTTGATCACTAGTCATCGTTGTCCAGACGACCGGTGTGAGTTGTTCACTTGGAGGTCTTGTCGGGCAGCCTCCAGAGTTGGGATGGTACCATGTTGACGATACTCCTTAACCAGCACATTTGATACCCAGCGTTGAAGACACTGAGTAGGTGATGTCATCCTTAGAGCGGATGATGATCTAGTAGGAGTATCAGCAGTGGCATTCACATCAGTGGTATTCATAGGTGTGAATTTGAGAGTAGCCATTCTGGAAATGCAGAAGATCTTGGAAAAGAGTGCTAGTTTGATATAACAGACGTAATCAATATAAATTCATCCACTACATATTTTGGATGAGCACATATTTCAATGATTGTTTTTGTTGGCCCTCTCATTGAGTTTTAAATAGGGGCCTAACAAATAGGTAAAACATCATTTTAACTTGATTAAGGATTCACGTTGGGTTCACCATCTTTTGTTTCCCTCATAATTTCAGATGACCTCCTTGATTGAAGGTTCAAACATTCCAATCAGTTTCTAACGGGTTTGTTCGTAGAACCGGAAACATCCAATGATTCCATATCCATTTTGACCTACTTTCCAAAGGTAGGTGCTCATTAGTTTATGGACTGATAAGTCTTAGGAATTTTCATTGGTCGAGAGGATGGGAGGTCGGACTCATCACACCTTTTTGAGGGGAATTATTGTCTACTCCGGGACTCAATTTACAGATTTAAGTTATGTTTGTGAATCCTTATTACATTACCAAGTATAAAATGAGCTTTCCTTTAGATCTGAAAATCAATGATTGATATATAGGAAATTTATAGAATCTTTTATATGTATTCGAAGTTCTTTATTGATAGAGAATCATTTGTATTTGTTAGAGATTCTTAGTCAATGGTATCCTTTGATACATAAAAGTCTATTGGTCATTATGATGACCATACTGGTTTTAAAGCCACTCAGTGGGTCACTTGAAGTTTATTTTCATTCAGAAGGACATTGATTATTTTAGAGTTGGGATCAAACCCGCAAATGGAATACCTATGTATCCTTTGTTTAGAAAAGGAATCAGAACCCACATAGTTCGAGTAAGGGAGTATGATGTTTATGATTGATGGATCAAAGAAGGATTTCAAAATTACTTTTACACTCTAAGCTCACGTGAGTCATGCTCGGTGTGAGAAGCAAGAGGTATTGGTAAAAATCAGACAATTGTGCCATGAAAGATGAAATCATAATAAATAATGTGGGACTTGTGTATGTATGACTTCCCAGATAAATGAAGATTAGGATTTACTTCAGGGAAGAAATCCAGGAACAGGGTCCATAAAGGTATATGTACTTCATGGAGATTTGAATACTCTAACTTGGGGCTTACTCCTAAAAAGGAGGTCCAAATTAGGATTGGACTTATTATTGGGTTTTACTCTTGATAAGGAATCCCAGATCAAAGGTAAATTAGGACTGGCTAAGAGAAATTAAGACTGGGGCTTACTCCTGAAAAGGAGTCCCATGTTAAGAGACTTGAAAAATTAAGGGACTTGGGGATTACTCTTAAGGATGATTCCTAGATTTGATAATTATGACTGGGGATTATTCCAGAAAATGAGTCCCAAGTTAATGAGGACTTGGGGCTTACTCCTAAGGTGGATGCCCAGATTTGAGAATTATGACTGGGGATTATTCCTGAAAAGGAGGCCCAAGTTAATGAGGACTTGGGGCTTACTCTTAAGGAGGATGACAAGATTTGAGAATTATGACTGGGGATTATTCCTGAAAAGGAGGCCCGGGTTAATGAGGACTTGGGGCTTACTCCTAAGGAGGATGCCCGGATTTGAGAATTATGACTGGGGCTTATTCCTGAAAAGGAGGCCTAGGTTAATGAGGACTTGGGGCTTACTCCTAACGAGGATGCCCAGATTTGAGAATTATGACTGGGGTTTATTCCTGAAAAGGAGGCCCGGGTTAATGAGTTCTCTCATCATCAAGGATGAGGTTGAATGAATGAAATCTCAATCTTTAGTGACATAAAGATGTGTAAATCACTAGGTTTTGAGAGATATTCCACAGAATTCCTTTCAGATAAGGAATCAAAATCAAGAAATCATTCCATAAATGGCTTTGAAGAGTGTCTTGAAGACTGAATCCTGAATAGGAGAGGTGGAATGGATTAATAGGGGTGAAATGGGCAAGAAGGGCACCCAAAAAGGCAGGGGCTTGCAAGTCTTGGAAGCCATGCAGGTACTGCGTGGGCGTGCAAGTCCTGGTCACGCACGTATACCTGCGCGACACATGGGTACTTGCGCGATGGTTAATGAGCAGGGTAATACTTGAGTGACTCTTGGTTAAAGCCTTTAGAATCATCTTGAGGTTCTTCCAGAAGAGTGGCGCGCAAGTTCTATTGAAGGAGTTAGGCGGCGCACAAGTGTGGCCATTTCCCTTAAGGGATGTCCACTCAGGTGTGCAAGTGTTGATGAGTTTCAAAACTTAAGCCTTCCTTCCCCTCTTTAGATCTTCCATTCTATGTAATAAATTACCTTAGAAGTGTTTCGGGAGCTTTGAGAAGAGACTAGGGCGCTGGGAGCTCAAATCTGGATTCTGGAAAAATTTTCCTTTGAAATGGGGGCCCATAGGGTCTATTTATAGGCTAGAGAAGACCTCGGGCGGTCATTAATTAGGGCGCACAAGTGTACTTGTGTGACCATTTCTGCGCTCAAGTATACTTGCGTGACCATCTTAGCACCTGCACGACCCTTGTGAAACATTATTCTTATTCCTTCCTTTGTCAATTTTTGATATTTGTCCAAAGGTTGAATCACCTTGAGCTCAGATATTTCCATTTTCCAATCTTTAGACTCTGTGACGGAAAGGAGCGTCAACAGGGACCATAGTTAATATTTTTAAACATTTACAAATAACTTGATGAATATAGTATTTTTATGAATTTTAAGTCATTTAATAAAATATGATTTATCATAAAATAACATGAATGTTAAATGTTTCATTATTCATTTAATATGAATCAAGAAAATGAAGGAATTAAAATATTTTAAGTTCAAACCTATATAAAATGATATATTTATTTAAAAATTTAATGGACCATAATAATGCATTCAATTTATTTTTATTTTAATATTTTTTGTATTATTTATTTTACTTTCTCTATTTATTAAATAATTAATGGGTTAGAGTTTCTTAAGCATTTAAAGTAATTATATTATTACTAAAAATTAAAAAAATACCCACATGAAATTAATTTCATTATGCTAAAAATGACCACTCATATTCATTCACACATTTCTTTTATCCCTGTGTGAAAACATAATTGAAATTTAAAAGATAGAGGGTGAAATTTTGTCATTTTATTTAATTAAATAATTATATAGGTCAATTTCTTGTAAAATTATCCTAAAAACTCATAAAAATCAATATTAAGGTTATAATGGTCCAAAGGGAAAATTACCATAACTGTATAATGTTTTAATATCAGAATTCAATATCAAATTGATTATATTGACCTAATTAGTTAAATTATAATATAATTGAACTAATTTTAATTTAAAACTAAATTTTAATATAATTTAACTTTGTAAATAATTTAAATCAAAGAGAATTTTCAATAAAAATCAGTATTTTTCACTATTCATCAAAAAAATTAATCTTTTCATAAAATTATAAAAAATTCAACCAAATATAATTTTAGAATTAATATTTCTAAATTGAAGATTTTTGTCAAATACATTTTTCAAATTTGTTAAATGTTAATTTTAAATTATGTGTGAAAAGCGTGAATAAACCTCTTTTTATAAAAATATAGTTTTTCACAAGAAATGTATTTTTCTTTCAAATAGTTATTATTGTATTTCTAATCAATACATGACCATTGAATTTTTTTTATAAATGTGTGAACCATATAATTTTCAAATTTTAGTTAGTCGTTTTCATACCCACAAACTTAACAGCTATGTTATAATAGTCATGTTTTAATAATAATATTTTAATATAGTATCACATTTTGTTTAAAACTAGTGTTACTAGCATTCAAATATATCAAATAGATTGAATTTATTTAAAAATAAATATATCATAAATTATTACAGTGTTACATTATCTTCCAATATTTATGTTTCATTTTATAAGTGGTATCAAATATGATAGTCCTCTTAAAATATTTGGGTGTTGCAGAAAATTCCATTTCTACATTAAAAATAACTTTTAAAAAATATAAAAATATCTATAATATTAGAAAAATAATTTTCTTTTAAAATAAACATGGAAAATTTTAAATAAATATTCAAATCATTTATTGTTTATAAAAATAAGAATTTGTTTGAAGTTGTAATCATTAAAACAATGATTTTGTTCTCACCTTTGTTAAAAAGTACCGTGTTCAGAAAACTACAAGAAGATTATTTTTAAACATTTATATAAAAAGGAAAACAAGAGTAAATAATGACTTTAAAATTTCATTTAATAATATTCAAAACATTCTTGAAAACATGTTATAAAACATTTATATATAAGAAAAAGGTTTTTTGACCAAAAAAAGAGAAATAGGGTTGGATTATCATAAAAATATTTTCGGAAGTACGTTGTGTAAAAAGAGATAAAAATAGTACTAAAACATCAAAATTAAAAAAATAACTAGAAGAGAATAAAAATTAAATTTTATTTATCATATAAGGATCATATAATTTTCTCAAGGGAAATTTAACTATAAATGGCCCTGATTAAAATTGTATTGAGACACAAATCTCTTACCTCGAGTCTTGCCTTTCTTCATTCGTGTTCAAACTGCCTGTAAAAGGAATATAGATTTATTATAAATTTATTATAAAACCATACTCATATATATATCATTCCAAATATTATTTAATTATAACATATTATTACCCATTTTTAGTATTTTTTTATTAAAATCATTATTCTATGTGATAAATGCTATGTTTCTTATGCATGTTGCTGTTTGGAAGTCTGTATCCTTGTAATTTGATCATGGTTACATCATATCAAAAATTTTAAAAATCATATAAATGTAATATATATTCATTATATATATATATATATATATTCATCCAAAGGGTAGATATATAAAGATGAATTACACCGTTCAAGGATATGGTAGGTCGAATGTTCACATGAATGCTATTTTCACTTTTCGATGGACAGAATAAAAGAAAGTAAAATAATAATTTACCTTTAAAAAATATTATATGATATATGTCATATATATTCATTTAATATATCCCTATTACCATAAATTTGAAAATAAAATGAAAAATAAATCACATCGCTTCGTGGAGGTGGTAGTCCACACATACGCACCAGTGACATTGTCGTTAACCAGTGAATTGGAAGGTAAGAAAGGTAAATTTGATATTGTAATTATATAAAAATAATTATTTCATAAATATCATATATATTCATTATTTTAATCATTAAAACCATCCAACTAAATTTTTCATGAAAAAAAATCACACTACTACGTGGAGACGGTAAACTGTACGTACGCACGAGCAATATTTTTTCCTTTCACAAGATAAAAAATAGATGTAAAATGGTTTTTCCCATAATCATAATAATATATCATTACATTTATAATACTATAATTATTATTTTAGGAAGTTTAAAAAAGATTTAGTGGATGTATAATAATAAATAAACACAAAAGAGTCAGTAAAGATGATTACCTCTTGCTTGTTAGACATTGTTTATATTCCTTCTTAAGGACCATTTTAATGGTATTTTAAGAACATAATAAAATACAATTCATGTATATATAATTTTAATATATAATATTATAGCTTTTTTGGGCTAGATGTCTCATAGTGGTGTAAAGAAAAGAGAGAAGGGGTGTCTTTTCAAACGGGAGGGAAAAGACACAATTAGAATTTCTTAAAATATTAAAATATGATAATTTCATGCTGAAGAAAAATGATTCAAAATTGATAGATATTATAATTTTGGATATTATTACGTATAAATATGGCCATAAAATAGTATTTAAACAATTTTAATTTCCAAACATACCCTTATATCTAGGTTAAACACCATAGTGAATCGATTTTAACATCAACCACACTAACAACTTTTTCAATCTTAAAGGATTATAATTTTACTTATAATGTAAAAATTGTCTCATGAATAGAAAATTTATCACATTTTATACCATTACACATACCAATTTTCATTTTTAAAGGTTTTTTTATTTTTAAATGATTCAATACAATATTATTTTTTAGGAAATTTCATTAATGTCCTTTTTGAAACTATTTATTTAATTTGACTATAAATACATAAATATAGTAATTTAATTAAAATATAAAAAATTAAAAAATATATAATGTGTTATTTTAATCTATAAAATTATTTTCATACTATAAATCACCCAAACAATATTACTTTTATAGTTTTTAAAATCATTTATGTGGTTTTTCTACTTCCTACGCAAGCACTTAGTCGATGATATGTAAAAATTTAAGGTAATAATTTCATCAGTAAAAATTAAAAAAAATTACTATGATAAAAAATTAATTCATATTTTAAATAAAATATTTTAATTTAACTTAACCTCATTTATCATTATATAATAAATTTAGAGATATTAAATTCAAGAGAGTGATGTTTTGGAATTTTCATTACTTAAAAAAATATATAAGTCATTATCAAGGTAAAATGGAACAGAAATAAATTATATTCATATCTTATATGTCTGGGGTTAAATATATACCATAAAATTAAATAAATAAAAGTTTTTTTTTGATTTTTATACCTTATCTCATGGTTTAACATTGTTTTTTCTCATTTTACCCTTATCAATATGACTAATATTTACCACAGTGACTATTCATAATGATCAAAAATAAAAATGAAACTATTTACTAAATTTGAACCTCATAATTCTAAATATGGTATTAATTTTTTAATATTTAATTTATATAAGTTTCATAAATCTATTTTAATATAAATGCATAAAATTCAATGAAAAAAAATTATAAAAAATGTGTTTTTAAGCAAAAAAAATAACTTATGCCAAAATCCTAAAAATTTATTATTCAAATGGAATTAATTAGAATAATCTAAATAAAATGGATCATATTTAACTTTTTTACCATATCCAAAATATAATAGTACTTTTAAATTTATTTATTTAATGAAAATAAATGACAATATTTGAAAAATTGGTATTTTGATTATTCAATAAAAAATCAATCATTTCAGAAAAAACCTAAATATTTCACTCTATATTAATTTTGATATGCTGATTTCAAAAATTATGTTAATTTTATAAAATAAAATTTCTATCAGTGGTAATAATTAATTTTAATTTCTTGTCATAAAATGAAATAAAAAACATTTTTTAAGAAAATATATTTGAAGTTTAAAAAAATTCTACTGAAAATTGAGTACTTATTTATTATTTACCAATACTTTATATAAAACCTTAATACATATTTTCTATAATGTGTTTAACCCTATTATTTTTCACCAATCCAACGGCTATGAGATAACTATTACATTAAATAATAATATCGTAATGGTATATTTTGGTTCACTTAAAACTCATTGTTTCATGTTAAGAAATATATAAAGTTTAGTATTTTAAATTTTAATGGTGTTAAAAAGTTGAATTATGTAAATGAATTTTGGGTTGTGTTGGCTATTTTCACTAAAACTATATTAATTAGTTGAATATATCTCCCCATGCAGTTTTATCAATTATGAATGGTTTTAACTAATTTCTTATTAATTTTTATAAGATTAAATGAATAAATAAAAATAGGAATAAATGTATATGGATTCATTGAATATGGATTATGTATTTTGTTAAATGAATCTCATAAATAATGGTTATATACAACCATATGATCCCTTCGGTTGTACATATTGATTTCTTGAAAACCTTTCAATACTTTGTTCTTTTCAATCCTTATTCATCTCTCTCAGAGAAGGTGTTAGAAACCCTATGACAGCTTTGGGTATCCTCTAATAGAGATTATGTAATGACCCAAATTGTTATAAATAAAATTCCCCTTGCGATTTCATTAAATGTCTTATTATGTAATATGGTTATAGAAAACACCTTCACTTATTTGGTTTTATTATAACCTATCCAATTTAAATGATTGTTAAGTATCATTACCATTAATAATATATTCATTTAATTATGATCACATGATTAGTTTAAATATATAGTTTTAACAAATATATTTGACATGAAAAAATGAAGTGATTGCCTCAACTATTAGGATCATGCCCTATGAAGACCATTCGTCAGAGGTTCTGATGGAGATGGTTTCATTGGGATTTACCCTTGACCTATCCCATGTTGAGATCTAAAAACTTAAGCATGAGTGATACTGTTTATTGTAGAAGTTGAATCTCATCGAGATCACATCCCAAACCATGTATGTTGAACCACCCCATGAAAGTCTCACTATCATGCACCTTACACATATGGAGTTTTCTGGTTTATTAAAGTGATATATATAAGGACTCTAGAAATATGAGTATGTACAATATTTTTTATTGAATAGTTAATATATTTTCATCCTATTATTGTTACTTTATAAATGATTTTTATTTTGATATAATAAAACACAGATAATATTTTTGATTAATTTTCAAATTCAATTAAGGAATCTATTTTAAAGAATTATGGTATTTTTAAAATAAATAATTTTTTAATAAAATATTATTACTAAATAATTATTATCAAATATAAATGATCATATTATTTTTATGAAATCAAATATAATTTTTATAAGGTTTTAAAAACTTTTGTTATCAAAAAATCCATCATTTATCAATAAATGAAAATTATGATTTTAAAAGTGAAAATAAAAATATTTAGAAAATTATTTTGATAAAATTAATATTATTTATTTAATTAGGACATCTAAATTATTCAATATTTAATTTTTCATAATTTTCTTAGATAGCTGAAGTTTTAGGTAAAAAATAAAAATTATATAAATATACGGTGTGTATTATGACATCATAATGACACAAAAGTTATCTAATAAATACTATAATGGGTATCGATGATGAAATATATACTTTAACTTTCAAATAATTTGATTTTATAATTATTTGAGTTATTTTATAAATACTTTATGAATCCATTAAAACCATTAATATATTTTATGGTTTTAAAATAATTTCTTTAAGATTATGACTCACTTCCACATAATCAAGTGTATTATTTTATTAATTTCATCCCTTAAAATTATAAAATAATGAAAACCACTACCATTTGAAAAAATATTGGTAAAACCCATGGTAAGGTTTTTGGTTTTGTTTTTTTACTATATAGAGTCCAAAACCAATGATTGAGAAATGATAAAAAATTCCCAACTCATTTCCTATATAAACCCACCCAAGATCTCATTTCTCTTCACTAAAAATACTTGGAGGATGTACTTAATCTACCCTCCCCTCTCTATAGTCCACATAAGTTTCTCCCAATATCTCAATAAACTCCTCCCAAGTATTTGGCATCACACACTCAAGTAAGGGACCCTCTCTTTCTCCCCTTTATTCAAGAAGATTATTCATTTTATGCCCTTTTATTTTTAATTCCTAAAATTGGGGTGTGTTTTTTCACATTTCCTATAATGAAAATATGATGAATAAATGATTAGATACACTATTTACTCTCATTTATCTCTCCCATTAACATTTATATTCCCCCGTTATGCTGCCAAAATTTAATAGTGGTATTCTATGGAAAAACATTATAGTGAATATCCATACCTATTTCCTATCATGGTTGTTAACCTTTATGCACCTATACTTATTTTTTTAGGGACTTAAATTTATGTATTCCATGCTCCTTTATCATGGAATAAAATTTTATGAATAATTATTCCATATTATATTATCTACGTGGAACACTTAATCATGAGAATGAGATGAAAGTGACGGGAGCGCCCGGAATTATATAGTGCTCCAATGAATTAGGAAATGTTTAAACATGAGAGATGTCATGTTGGGATAGAGAGTAAACCTAATTCCTTTATGGGACATTTTCTATCATGATTTATTGGTATTTATCCTTGACCTATGTTTATGATGTTGTGTTTAAAGTTGTTGCAACATTTTTCTTATTTCCCTTACGTTATTATGCAATATCATTCCTCATTATTCATGTTTTTTATCATCACTCCTTTTATTCCCCATTGATATACCTATTGTCTAAAATTTTTTATATTATTCATTTTATGCCATGTTTATTCACATACTGGTATTTATATCTCACCTCTTTCTTATGTATGTCCCCAGGTTATCCCAAGTAGTTTAAAGTGTGAGAATATTAAGGAAGTTTTCAATAAAGATGATGTTTTCTTTGTTTTAAGCTATTATGTAATGTTCCTAATTCTCAAATACCCTACACTTGTTGATATTATAGGTTTTATTAAGTTTGATATTATGTAATAAATCTTGTATTAATGTTAAATAAAAAGAACTATCATTATAGTTGATATCCAAGTAGAAGTTTAGTTATTTTTGGGATTAGTATTAGAAAACTCTAGAGAAAGACATAGTAATAAAACTAAGAATAAGAAAACAAACCTAAATTTTGTGATGTATAGAGTATGTGGTTTATAAAGAAAATACATCCATTTCTTGATATTACAAGTGGATGTGTCTCTCACATAGATATACATAGGGGTAAAACTAGAAAACACCGCTTTCAGATAGACTTGACTGGGAACTGGTGCATGCCAATAGGCCTTGTAGCACACCAAGTTTGATACTCCTATAAGATAATATTTGGTAAATTCATGATCTCATTATGAAACATTATTAAGGGAAAAAACCTATAATATCTAAATAACCTTTTTGATAAATTGTTTTAAAAACATTTTTATATTTGTTGACCAATAACCTATTTTTATAAGAATGTTTTTTTATTCAGGAATCGGACCCAGTCCATCATAATGAAATTTATTATAATGAAATATGTTACTTTTTGAAGAAGCTGTATTTTTTCTGAAGAGTTTTGAAAGAATATCGTGATGTCAAGAGTTATAAAGTTTTCAAAATTTATAATTATAATTAAATGATGCTTTACTGGTCATGAAGTTCCCATAAATAATGAACCATACTAATAATAAAATATTTTCAAAAAAATGGAGGAATCATAAAGATTGTATCAGTTCCAGAAGTACTATACTTAGAACTTTCAAGATATATAAATGTTTAAAGCATGTGAATTTTGAAGAATTTCAATGTTACAGAGTGAAGAATTGAATCTTAATGAGCTGGTAAAGAAAAATAAATTGTAACGAGATGAGAGGGGAACAGAATTCGTAATGAGATGAGAAGGAAAAATAATTCATAATGAGATAAAAATAAAATAGAATTCATAATGTTATAATAAGGAAACATAATTCATAATGAGTTAAGAAATAAACAGGAATTTGTAATGATATGGGAAGGAAATATAATTCATAATGATATGATAAGGAAACAAAATTTACAATGAAATGAGCAGGAAACATAATTCATAATGAGATAAGAAGGAAATAGAATTCTTAATGAGCTAAGAAGGAAAAATAATTTTTAATGAGATGAGAAGGAAATAGAATTCGTAATGAGATGAGAAGGATACATAATTTATAATGGATTGAGAAGGAAACAGAATTCATAATGATCTGAGAAGGAAACAAAATTCATAATGAGCTGAGAAGTAAAAAGATTCATAATAAGATGAGAAGTAAACAAATTATTAATGAGTTGAGAAGAAAACAGATTTTTAATAATCTCATAAGGAAATGAATTCATAATGAGATGAGAAGGAAATAGAATTTGTAAAGTGATAAGAAGGAAACGAAATTTTTAATGATTTGAGAAGGAAAAGGAATTCATAATGATATGAAAAGGAAAAAAATCAGAATGGGATATGAAGGAAAGTGATTCATAATGATCTAAGAAGGAAATAGATATATAATGATATGAGAAATAAACTGACCATAATGAATTGAGAAAAAAGAAAGATTGTAACGATTTGATTACAAAAAATACTCAAAAGGAAAATTCAAGAAGTTTTATAAATATTTGAAGAGGTTAACCTTGAAATTTAATTTTTCATAAATCATAGTGAAATCTAAAGAGGATTGAAGAAGTAAAAGTTGAATTTTAAATGTGTATTTTTTGTAGATTTTTTAAAATTTAAAGAAGGGGATAAAGTTTTCAAGTTTCCCATTTATGTTTTTTGAGTCGCCTGTGAATACTTTCTCTAATAATTTTGTTTAGAGTTAAATTTTACATAACTGTAAAAGGAAGAACTCTGAAGAATTCGAGTGGAAGTTCTTTCTGGATGGATATATCATAAGAAGATCATACACATGAAAGTTTTTTTACCGAATAGAAGAATCATATTGAGAATCATTATATTGATTCAATCAGATTGAGTCAATCAGACTGAATAAGATTGTATTGAACATTTGAGGATAGTTTTAGATTTTCATATTGAGTAAGGGAGAATCATATTAACCTCTTTGGATTGAGAGAATAGGATCCAGAAAAATCAGATCCATACTATTCTATTCTGAAGAAAATTGAATAAAGTATTATTAATTTTTTTTGGATCAATTGTTTTGTAAGTAACTTTTTAAACTGATGGGATTTGTTATAATCATTCCTATTAGTATATAAAATGTTTCTAATGGGAGTTGGAATAAGTTTTATTCACTTCTTCATAATAGTGAATTTCCATAGACTCGTGGGAGTGGCTATGTCAAGTATTTAGGTTCTTACATTGAGGTCAAACCTTGTAAATATGATGTACTTTACTTTCTTTTCTACTTTTTAATGCATGATTTTTTACAAAATATGATAAGGAAATAAATATTAATAGGTTACAAGGGTTATGGTTTGAAAAGTATTAAAACTTATAAAAAGTAAAACATCTGACTCAACCCCCTAGTTTTCATTCGATCTTTGGGAAATTATATTGGTATCAAAGCTGAAGTTTACCTTTTCTGAATCCTTATCACGGATAATATAAATTCTACCAATATTAGATTAATTCCTACATTTTATGGAAAAAATTATAATGGATGAAAAAATAGTATGATTCCTTATATCCTATCTCTTTTCCTAGAAGTTTTTTATGTTGTTATTATTGTTTTTTCACCTATTGAGAAAGATTATCCTATGATGTTTTCTAATAAGAGAAATATAGAAGTTGATGGAAAGGATATAAATTTAATATTTTTTACACCATTGGATAAGGTTTATCAGAATGTGGTGGGTATTAATACTTCAAAAATCATGTGGTACAAGGTTGATAGTATTTTTGAAAGGAATACTAAAGTGAAGGAAAAAAAGCTACAAATCTGGCGTAGTAAGTATGAAGGCATCAGAATGAGAGATGAAGAAACTATAGATTAATACCTCTCTATTTTAAATGAAATTGGTTGCAACATTATGGGATTTAGAGATTTCATGTAAGATTCTACAATTATTAGGAAACTTATGAGAAACTTTCCATATATGTTTGATTCAAAATATACCTCTTTAGAAGATAAGGATGATTTATCTCTTGATTAATTTCATAACATTATTTTTTTTCCTTATGAAATGTGAAAATATCCAATGTTTAAAAGGAATGTGAAAGATTAAATGGATTATAAAGTTATTACAAAGTTGAAAATTAAAGATATTGAAGATGTCTATCCATATGAATCATAATTTACTGAAGATGATGTGTTAAATGATAAAATGATGTCTCTTATATCCAAGATATATATAATAGGAAGAGGTAAGTATGGAGGTAAACTTCCTCTCAATTGTTTTGAGCGTGGTAGAACTGGGCACTTTTCTATGAATTTTCCCAAGAATAAATTTGGTGAATATCGAGATGATTCTTTAGAAGAACCTCGATGGATGAAATGGGAATAAAAGTTCTAAAGAAGAAAATTCATCCAAAAATAAAAAAATAAGTTTAAAGGGAACAAGAGAAGTATGTAAATTAAAAAATATGGATCATAATAAACTAAAAATAATTCCTTAGAAGATTAAAGTTAGGAAAAATTATAAAACTTCATTGAAAAAGTTGAGAAAGTTAAAGACTCATCAAATAGTAAATAAGAAGGAGGTGAACAATATTACAGAGTATCAACACATAATAAAACTTATTACGTGTCTTGATCAAAACAATTATCACAAGAAAGAAATATGAATGATAAAGAATAATTTTGATGAATTTATTGGAGGAATAAAATATGTCATCAAGTGGGAGGATGAATACATTTAAGAAATCTTAAGTTACAAAATTTGAATTTACAAACAACGAAATATGGATGAAGATATCATTAAGAAGCTAGAGGGTAAGGAAGAAGAAGTTAATATGTTTCAGTAAAACCTTATTATGTCTAAAAATACCCTAAGGAAGATAAATTAAAATTCAACAAAGTCTTAAAAGTAAAATCTGAAACTTCTAAAGTTGTTTAGAAAGTTCAAATCAAGAATTCTGTGAAATTATCACCCACCAAAAAAAGTGTTTCATCTAATTTATATAACATTTCAGGTTTTAGAAAAATTATTATGAAATATTTGGTAGAAAAATGATGTAGGAAACCTATCACGTCAATAAAAGTTGAAAACTCTCCCATGAGGAAAGATGGTCCACATATTGAGTATGTTAGAGCTAAAAGAAGTTACCAACCTCAAAAAAGTTTCTACAAATAAAGATATTTCTTGAAAATAAAATCAAGATTTTATGGCTATTTAAGGTGTTTTGTAATCTATGGTAACATATAGTATAATTTTTGGAACAACTTATCTATACCTAGAATAATATTTTAGAAAAGTTTAAGAAATAGTGGAAGTAGAATGAGTAACTTTCCTAACTTACAGAAAGTTAAAAAAGTGAATTCTTAAGATGTTAGAAACTTCACAAAAAGAAATAAAATTTCATGTCTAGAATAAGTTTTTTAATTATTTGATAAGGCTATTCATCATGTCCAAAAATTTATGACACTCCTTTTAGAATAATTTTCTTACAATAGTAAAGAAAAGGAATACATAATGATGAAAGATGAAGAAAGAGCTTTTGTGTTTTAGAAATATTTTAAAGTAAAAGGAACAAACTGTGGATACTTGATAGTGGTTTTTCTTCACATATGATATGTGATATAAAAATTTTGAAACATGTTTAAATTCATTATAGGGGAGAAGTTACTTTTGGTAATGATAGTTCTATAAAAAACAGAGGAATCAGAACGACTAAGATTGTAGAAGAAAAGTTGAAATCTAAGGAAGTTTAATTCATGGATGGTATAAATCATAACTTACATGGTGTAAGTCAACTTTTTGATGATGGAATTGAAGTAATATTCAAAAAATATCCTTGAGTTATGAAAAGTAGGAAATATATGAATGTTATTACAAAAACATAAAGAACCAGTGTGAATATATTCCAAATATGAGAATTGTATAACTCCTATTACTTAAGTGATGAATATGAAAATAAGTTTTAGCACCAAATACTTGGACATCTTGGTAAAATAAACATGAAAAAAATTCAAATGCTGATGTTGTTATAAACATTCCATAATTGAAAAGAAGAAAACATTGTTTTTGTATTACTTGTTAGAAAGGAAAGATTACTAATAAAAGTCATAAGAGAGTTTAGATTTAGTCTTCCAGACCTCTTGAACTTATTCATCCCAATTTATGTGGGCCTATGAGACATCAATCAAAAAAAATATATTTATACTCTATCACATTTATTGTTGATTTCACTTAGATGACAAACATCATGTTTATGAAACATAATTCATAGGTCATGGAAATGTTTCTAATTTTTTGAAAAGAATTTGGTAAAGAAGAGGGAGTTTATATAAATAATTTGAGAACATATAATGGTATTGAGTTCACAAATAATAATTTTGAAGCTTATCTAAGAAAAAATGTTATCAAACATCAATAAAGTGCTCCCAATACTCCACTATAAAATATAGTATCATAAATAAAGAATATAAGATTAGTAGAAATGGGAAGAAGTTTTTTAGCGTAATATAAACCTTCAAAGTCCTATTGGAGAGAATCTGTTAGTATTATTGTACATGTTTAAAATAGATGTTTTTGAGATCAGAAACCAACATGACTCCTTATGAAATGAGTTATAACAAAAAACCCTCATTGAGATACTAAAAACTTTTTAGATGTACATGTTTTCTCAAAATAAAAAAAACCAGATTTTGGAAGGTTTGATAAGAAATATGAGGAGGAAAATTTTATGAGTTATTATCCAAATGGAAGAATTTATAAAGGATAGAACAAATTTTTATAAAAGTTAGTGGACTCATATGATGTGAAAGTAATTGAAAATCAAAATTCCTTAACAATAGCTGTTTAGAATGCTAAAGAGGATAAATTGGAGATTTCAAACAATATTAAATGTATGTCAAAACTTCCTTTTATAGATTCAAAAAAATCATGTGATAAGGAAATTTAGTTAGGAAATAAAACTTGATATTTATTACTCTAACAAAACATGTTGAGTCAGAAAACATTATTGGAAATTATAAGTCTCCAATTTAGATAAGAAGATAGTTGAGATTCGATAATCATACTTCACTTATCTCAAAATTTGAACCGGAATTAGTTTTAGAATCTATTAAACACAAAGAATGGGTGGATTCTATGAATGATTAGATACATCTGATTGAGAAGAATGAATCATGTTATCTTGTTTCACAAATAGTAAATATAATTGTTATCGTAACCATGTGGGTTTACAAAAACAAGTTAAATGAACATGGAAAAGATTCAAGAAATAAATCTAGGATTTTTTGTAAAGGCTATAAATATGTGGAAGATGTGAATTTTAAAGAAACATTTTCCCCTATTTCAAGATTATAAACTATTATAATTTTTCTTTCAGTGGATACACATTAGAATTAAAAATTTTATTAGATATATCTAAATTCATCTTTCTTAAACGGTGGTATTGAGGAAGAAGTTTACAATGATGAACCTTGTGGGTTTCTACTTGATGAGGATGAAAACCAATATTTCAAAAATAAATAAATATTTTTATGGGCTAAAACAAGATCCATGTTCTTGTTATTCAAAACTTTACAATTGTTTGAGAGTGTCAAATTTTTCTAAAGGAAAATTTGTTAGAAACTTATATGTAAAAGATGTTGACTCTAGAGATCAAATTTTAATTGTTTTGTGGATGATTTTATTTTTTTTGTGGATAGAGACTATGTTTGTAAAATATTTTCTAAAGAAGTAAAGAAGAGTTTTAAAATTTCAATGTTGGGAGAATTAACATTATTCTATAGCTTAAAAGTTAAAAAAATTAAAAATATATTTTCTTATCTCAATAAAACTATGCTAGGTAATTTCTAAAGAATATAGGTATGGAAGAATCCAAATAAGT
Source organism: Viscum album (assembly GCA_963277665.1). Lineage (NCBI taxonomy): Eukaryota > Viridiplantae > Streptophyta > Magnoliopsida > Santalales > Viscaceae > Viscum > Viscum album. Next base: position 1,004,653,853 of record OY728135.1, read on the forward strand.
TACTACCCCTATATATGTGAGTCTAGAAAAAGTGTGTATCATAAATATTTTTCAGAAGCTGATAGGAATCATATTTTAACTTACATCATCAAGACCTGATATTTTTCTTATTGTGAATTTATATTCTAGGTATCAAGGTAATCCAAAAGAATCAAATATTTTGTAAACAAAGATAATTTTGAGATATTTCAAAGGAACAAATTCACATGTTTTGTTATACAAAAGAAATTCTAAGTTGATGCTTTAGGGTTATACTGGTGCAGATTGGGGTGGAGATTATAATGATAGAAAATCAACTTCAAGAGCAGCATTATTATTAAGTGAATGTTGCATGAGTTGACATAGTAAGAAACAGAGTTCAGTAACATTGAGCACATAAGAATTAGAATATGTTTCAACTGCTCAGTCTTGTACTGAAATGTTGGGGATGAAATTTCAGTTGGAAGATTTTAAAGTAAAAGTTTCTACACCATTGAAAATATATTGTCATAATTATATTGGAATTTATCTTTTTAAAAATCATTTCCAATATTCAAGATCATAACTCATTTATATAAAGATTCACTTTATAAAAGAGAAATATGTTTTCAAAAATGTTTTTCTGTAATAAATTGTAATTAAGTATCAGATTACTAATATATTTACAAAATAAATTCCAAAAGAAAGGTTTGTATAATTGAGGCTGAAAATTCATGTTAATCCTCCTCCCATGTATTCATAAACCTCATAATGAATAGTCCCCACTATTTTTTAGATTATGTCAAAAAAGGGTGACAAAAAGTAACAACTTGGTACTTTGTAAGAAGTTTTTACTTATCTTTCTTTTATGAATCTAAAGTTGTGGTTATCATCAAATTGGGGAGAAAAAAATAAATGTGAGAGAGTATAAGATAAAAGTGATAAATTTTTATCTTTACATGGTCATAAAATTTTCTTTCCACTGAGGGATGGAATTAATTTAAAAACATCACTTTATCTAGTAGTGTGGTGTTAGTACACTCACTTTTATAAAATGAAATGTTTTGATAAAAGTAAAAAAATATTAGTTGTTTATAAAAGTTGAGTTATGAAAAAATTATAAGAGTTGAAAAAAATGTTAACGAAGATTTTAAAAAAATCCAAAGTGGGGTACTAAAGAAACTTTTTTATAATTTTTTTTAACAAAGTTTTTCCATTTTTTTAAATTAAACCTTTCTGTGTAAGAATTTTTTTGTTATTCATGAATTGGTCCTAGTCTATCGTAATGATATTTATTTTTGAATGATATATGTTTTTGTTTGAAGAATTAATATTATTACTAAATAGTTTTGAAAGAAGATTGTGAATTACATAGTTATAAAGTTTTAAAACATTCTAATTAAAATTAGATGATCCTTTACTAATCATAAAGTTCCCAAAAATCATGAAATCTCTCATGATAAATTGTTTAAAAATGGTGGAGAGTTTTGAAGAACTTAAAAGTTTATGTATGGATATTTCAGCATAATGGGAATTCCATCGTAATGGTAATTCCATCATAATGAGAATTCCATCATTATGAGGATTCCATCATACTATACTGAGAATGAAATAGAAATTATAATGAGCTGAGAAGGAAACAGAAATAATAATGAGATGAGAAAGAAACATAAATTTTAATGAGATGAGAAATAAATTGAAATCATAATGAGCTAATAAAGTAACAAAAATCCTAATGAGTTGAGACAAAAATAGAAATTGTAATGAGATGAAAAAGAAAAAAAACTCGTAATGAGCTGGGAGGGAAACAAAATTATCAATGAGTTGAGAATAAATAAAATTTTAATGAGATGAGAAGGAAACCGAATTCATAATAAGATGAGAGATAAATAGAAATCATAATGAGCTAAGAAAGAAATGGAAATTGTAATGATATAGGAAATAAATAAAACTTGTAATGAGATGAGAAGGAAACAAAATTCATAATGAGAAGATAATGAAACAAAATTCACAATGAGCTGAGAAGGAAATATAATTCATAATAAGATGAGAAGGAAGAAGAATTCATAATGAGCTGCGAAGGAAACAAATTTGTAATGAGATGGGAAAGAAACATATTCATAATGAGGTGAGAAGAAAACAAATTTTTAATGAGCTAAAAAGAAAAAAAAATTAATGAGCTAAGAAGGAAACAAAATCCATAATGAGATGAGAAAGAAATAGAATTTATAATGAGAAAAGAAGGAAATAGAACACATAATGTGATTAATGGAAACATATTTGTAATGAAATGAGAAGGAAACAAATTCACAATGAGCTGGGAAGGAAACATATTTATAATGAGGGAAGAAAGAAACAGACCATAATGAAATGAGAAATAAAGGGAGATCTTAATGATCTAATTACGAATAAAACTTAAAAATAAAATTCCATAAGTTTTAAGAAGAGTTTAAGTGGTCAAAATTGAAATTAAATTTTTCATAAATCTCATAGAAGTATGAGTAGGATTAAAGAACTAAAATTTGAAGTTTAAATATGAGTGTTTTTTAGATTTTTTAAGATTTTAGGAAGTAGGGAAAGTTTTCAGGTTTCTCACTCTTGTTTTCTAAGTAGCCTATAAATACTTTCTCGGAGAATTTTTTTACAAATTTAACTTTTACGTAAGTGGAAAAGGTTTAGCACTGAATAATTCAAGATAAATTTCTTTTTGGACTGAGATATTAGATGAATATCATACACCTAAATGTTTTATTTACCAGACAGAATAATATAATTGATAATGATTATATTGAGTCAATTGGATTGAGTCAATGGGACTGAATAAAATTGTATTGAGAATTTGAGCTGAGTTTGAGTTTTTTAGATTGAGTAAGGTAGAATCATATTGACCTCATCAAATTGATAAAATCGGATCCATAAAAAATAGATCTAGACTGATCTTTTGTGTAGAAATTTTAATAAAGTCTTATTGTTTTGTTTTGGATGAATTTTTTTTAAGAAACATTGTAAAATGATAGGATTCAGTATAATCATACTTATTGGGAGTTAGAATGTGTCTAAATGGAGTTGGAAAAGTTGTATTCACTTCATCATAATAGTGGATTTCTATAGACCCTTGGGAGTGGCTATGGAAAGGATGTACTTTCTCACACTGAGGTCAAACCTTGTAAATATTTTTTACTTTACTTGATTTCCTACATTTTAATGCCTGATTTTTTATAAAACATGATAAAGAAATAAATATTAATAAGTTATATGGGTTAAGTTTTGAAAAGTATTAAAACTTATAATAATTAAAATAACTAATTCAACCCACCCCCACACCTCAATTATTATTCAATCCTTTAGAACTTCAATATTTTGTTAGAAAATAGATAATGGATAACTTAGATTGAATCCTATAAATTCATAAGTTCAGAAAATACATGTCATTTATAATTTATCCCATTAATTTTAATCGTATTATAATTTTTTATTTATTTTTTTAAAATTAATCATCTATAATTTTCCCTTTATTCTATAAAATGGTTGGAAATAGGATGGATCGGGTAAAAATCAATGTTATGGGCCATGCGATGACTATCCCAATGAGATTTCCAACCCGATGGGAGCAGGAATAAAAAAAAAATTGATGATTCTCTCTCAAATGACTCGAGTTTTAAATAGAAGCTTAAATCAAGAGAAGCACCTAAATCCTCTTAAGAAAGAACAAGCTGCAATTGATAGCTTTATGTGACAAATGCCTCAGAGTTTCAATGGATCATTTGATCCCTTAATCTAGGAAAAATATATTACCTTCATTGAGAATATCTTCTCCATAATTCAGGTTTTTGAGAAAGAGAAGGTTCTATTGGTTTTTTATATTTTAGAGGGAGAGGTTGATCAGTGGTGGACAATGATTAGAAATATGATGCTTGAGGAAGAGATTGAAGTGATCGGTTAGAAGGAATTCTGGAAAATATTTTTTGATAAACATTTTCATCACAATATTTGACTTAAAATGGAAAGGGATTTCCTTACCCTCAATCAAAAATTCGAAGAATCTATCGGTATTATGAGGAAAACATCACAAGACATGATGATATGCCTACGAATTTGTTTTTACCCATGAATCCAAGGTTGACTAGTTATTTGGTGGGCTATAACCTAGTCTATGAAAAGACCCAGAAATTTGAGACTTTGATAAATATGAGGAAATTTTCTAATGTTCCATCAAAGTTTAAATGAATATTAGATAATCTCAAGCATATCATGGGGATAATAAGCGGAAAGTGGAGCTTAATTCTGGAAGCCCAATGGAGAAATATAAAAATACCAACAAATTTCATCATCCCACTTGTCAAAGGTTTATAAAGAAGCACCCTTGAAATTTCTCATGGGGGTAACAAAATGCTTTAGGTGTGAGAAGGAAGGATTATTATCCAGTATTTGCTGATATAAAAACCCACTAATGTGTTCAAGGAGATGAATGATCTGGTCAACCCTCAATGCATTGTTTATTTCTTTAACTGCAAGTAACCAAGGCACTTTGAAAACCAATGCACTAACCAAGGGTTTTAAGGATAAACAATAAACTCCAAGACTGTAAGTTTGAGCCTCTCCATCACAACAACTAAGTTGGATCTCTACAATGAAGTGGTGAGAGGTACACCAGTTATTCATTCAAGAATAGTAAATGTACTTTTTGATTCTGGTTGTACGCATTCCTTTATATCATGAAAGATTAGTATAACTATTAAAACACTACCACAAATCATGGAAGTCAATCTATTAGTGAAAATAGAAAATAAGGAAACTATTCCATCCTAAGTATATAACTCCTCCCCTATCAAAATTTATGGGCTGAAGTTCTCAAAGAACCTTGTCATACTTTCTTTGGTGTAATTTCATGCAATTATATATATGGATTGGATTTACACCTATAGATCCAAAATAATTTTTTGTGAGAATGAAATCAATCTCTGTATTGTGAATTTTCCTTTGATTCCATTCAAGTGAAAGGAGGAGGATGAATCTTCTTTAGCAACAATATCTCAATAATGGAAATTATTTCCCTATGACCAATTGTATCTAGCTTAAATGATTGACTCTAACTAAAATATCATCTTTCAAGGCATGCCCATTGTGAGGGATTACACTAATGTGTTTCCTAAGGAATTTTCTGGTCTTCCTTCTAACCAAGAGGTTGAATTTTAAATCTATCTTATACCTATGGAATTACTAATATCCTAGAATCCATATAGAATTATTGTTTTGTAACTTAAGTAGATGAAGAAATAAATATAGGAGAATCAAGATAAAGGTTTAATAGGACAAAGTGCTTCACCATGGGGTGAACCAGTCCTCCTTGTTAAGAAGAAGGATGGGTCAATGCGTCTTTGCATTGATTATCAAAAGATCAACAAGATCACAATAAAGAACAAGTGTCCTCTACCACATATTGATGAATTATTTGATCATCTTTGTGTACAACAATACTTCTCCAAGTTGTATCTATAGTCGTGATATTACCAAGTTAGGGTGAAGAAGGAGGATATCCCCAAGACTGCTTTTCATACATGGTACAGTCACTATGAGTTCAATGTAATGGAATTAAAACTCATTAATGCGCTATAAATATTCATGGAATTTATGAATAGAGTAATTAGATATTACCTCAACAAGTTTTTGGTAGTTTTTATAGATGATATTCTAATATACTTCAAAATAAAAGAGGAGTATGAAATGTATTTGAGCATTGTTATAAAGACCTTACAAAAGGAGAAGCATTATTCCAAGTACAGTAGTCTCATTTTTGGGGATATCATCATAAAAAATGGGATATCTATGTACCCTTAAAATACATAATAAATTAAAGGATGGTTGATGCCAACATCCATGACAGATATCTATAGTTTTATTGCATTAGATGGGTACAATAGTTGATTAGTGAAAAAAATCATTATTTTCAAACCCTCTAACCAAGCTAACTCGGAAGGGATTCAAGATTTCATGGAATAATGAATGTGAAGAAAGATTCAAGGAGTTTTAAACAAGGATTATAATTTCACCTATTCTCACATTACCCAAAAGTAAATAACTTTTAGTGGAATTCAGTGATTCTTTGAAGAAGGGATTCGGTTGTGTGTTAATTAAGAATTAAAAATTCATATTCTATGCTTCAAGGAAGTTGAAAGTTCATGCATAGAAATACCCAATGTATGATCTAGATTTGGATGTAGTGATATTCACTTTGAAAATACGGTGGAATTATCTATTTTGGGATAAGTTTAAAATATATAGGATCACAAAAGCCTAAAGTTTATATTCACACATAAATAGTTTAATATGTGACAACAAATATGGTTAGAGATGATCAATTACTATGGCTTCTCAATTCACTACCATCCTGGGAAAGTGAATAAAGTGGTGGACACTATAAGTATAATGGATCCATCAATTTTATCATTGATGAGAATTGAGTAGGATATGATCTCCTTATATTTGAAAAAGATATACATGGGAATCATAAATGAAGAAACATAATCAATCATTTCACAAATGATTGTTCAACCATCCCTTGTAGAGAGGATAAAGGATGCTCCAAGAAATAATGTGGGAATTCAGAATAAAGTGGAAACTATCAGAAAAGGGAAATCCTCATAGCTCAATGTTAATGAATAAGGTTTTTTGAGATTTGGGTCATGACTATGTGTACTATCTAATCCTGAATTAAAGGAGTTGTTAGATAATTCACGTAGCTCGACCTTCTCTATCCATCAAGGAAGCAAAAAATATATATCAAGATCTCTAAGACCTCTCTTGGTGGGACAATATAAAGGAGGATATTGCAGAATATACATCAAGATGTCTTGTATCACATCAAGATGTCTTGTATCTCATCAAGTGAAGGCAGTAAGGCAAAAATACAAGGGGATGATGCAACCATTACCCATACCTACATTGAAATGGAAAAACATCAGCATGTACTTTGTCATTAGTCTTCCAAAGACATCAAGATGAAATAATGTTATCTGTGTTATGGTAGATCATCTTAAAAATATTGAACACTTCATTATGATTCAATAGGACTTCTCACTCATTCAACTTGTAAGGATATATATATGTAAAATGGTGAGGCTACATGGAACACCAATTTCGATTATTTTTTATTGACGCTAAATATTTACCTCTTTATTATGGAAGAGTCTTTAACATGCTCTAAATACTAATTTGAACTTCAAAATGAATTATCACCCACAAAATGTTTCCAATCTGAGCGAACTATCCATACACTTGAGAAAATATTTAGATCGTGCTCAATTAACTTAAAAGGAGTATGGGACTAACATTTTCCTCTAGTCGAGTTCTCATATAATAACATTTTTCACTTAAGCATAAAAATGGATCCCTATGAATTCCTTAAGGGGGAGTGGTGTATAACCCTAGAATTTTGTCATGAAGGCAGGGAACAAAAAATGTTAGGTCCTAAAATGGTAGAGGAAATGGTATAAAAGATCAATACCATTCAACATCACATCAAGGATAATCATAGTCGACAAAATATTTATGCTAACAATCATCGGTGATACCTATATTTTGATGTTGGAAACAAGGTATTCCCCTGCATATCTATATGTAAGAAATTCATGAGGTTTGGAATGAATGGAAATCTTAGTCCAAGATACATCATCCCCTTTAAGATCCTTGATCGCATCAGAGCGGTGGCCTAATGACTAGCACTCCCACTTAATATATTGCAAGTAAATTATATATCCCATGTATCTCTCTTGAGGAATTATATATTAGACCCCTCACATGTACTCAATCCATAGGAGGTACAGTTAGAGAATGATCTCTCATATGAGGAGCATCTAGTGAAGATCTCAGATCATTGAAACAAAATTATATGAAATAAGATAATTCACCTAGTCAAAGTGTTGTGGAGAAACAACAGGTTTAAAGAATCAATATTGAAACTAGAGGAAGTGATTAAAAAGAATCACCCTCATCTTTTTTTGTGTGGGAAAATAAAATTTTGAGGGTAAAACTTTTGAAGGTGGGAAGATCGTAACCACCCAAACTGTTATAAATAAAATTCCCCTTGTGACATAATTAAATGTATTATTATGTAATATGGTTATATAAACCACATAAGCTACTTTGGTTTTATTATATCCTCTCAGATTTAAATAACCATTAAGCATCATTATCATTGATAATATAGTCATTGAATAGTGATCAAATGATTAGTGTAAATATTGGGATTTAGCAAATCCAATTGACATTGAAAAAGGGAGTGATGACCTCAAACAGTAGGGAAGTACCCTATGAATCTCATTTATCAGAGCTTTAGAGGGAGATATAATCACTGGGATTTTCCCTTGACCAACTCCAAAATGATATCCAATAACTTAATCGTTATTAAAACCATTTACGAGATAATTTCAAACTCGTTGAGTTCACGACCCAAACCATGAATGTCAAACCACTCCATGAATGTCCCACCATCACATGCCTTACTCTTAGGCTTTTTTATAGTGTATTTAAGGTATATGTATTAGGATACTAGAAATATGATTATGTACATTATTTTGTATAGAATAATGAATATATTTTCATTCTATTATTGTTACTTTTGAAATGATTTTTATTTTGATAAAATAAAACAAAAAATAGTATTTCATCTAATATTCAAATTCATTTAAGGAATATATTTTGATGAATTAATTTATTTTTGAAATAAATAATATTTTTTAAAAATATTATTATTAAATAATTTTTATCAAATATAAATTATCATATAATTTTTATGAAGTCAAAGGTAATTTTTATAAGGGTTCGAAAACTGTTATTGTCAAAAAAAACCCAACATTTCTTAATAAATGTTGATTTTGATTTTAAACTTGAAAATACACATATTCAGAAAATTATTTTGATAAAATGAATTTTATTTTTGGAATCAAAATGTCAAAATTATTTAGTAGTGAATTCTTCATAATTTACTATGATAGTTTAATTTTTGTTTTAAAATTAAATATCATATAAATATATTGTGTGTATTATGACATCGTAATGACCCAAAAGTGAGGTAATAAGTACTATAAAGGGTATAAAATACCAAATATGTGTTTTAAATTTAAAATAATTTGATTTTATGTTTATTTAATTAATTTTTTAAAGCCTTTATGAATCTTCCAAAACCATTAATATATTTTAAGGTTTTAAAATTAATTTAATAAGAGTATGACTCACTTCCACATAAGAAAGGGTATTATTTTATTATTTTCCTACCTTGTAATTATTAAATAATAAAAACCACTCCAATTTTGAAGAAACCATGGTCAGAAACTATGGGATGGTTTGTGGTTTTGGTTATTTTATTATATAGAGTCTAAAACCTATGTTTGAGAAATGATAAAGAATTTCCCACTCATTACCTATATAAACACACCAAATATCACATTTGACTTCACTAAAAATCCTTTTAAAACATCCTTACTCTTACGTAATCTCTATCTATTACTCCCAAGGTTCCCCAAATATCTCAAGAATCTCCTCCCAAACATTTGGTGTCACACACTCAGGTAGGGATCCTCTCTTTCACCCCTTTATTCAAGAATCTTCTTCTTTTTATGCCCTTTTATTTTCAATTCCTAATGTTGGGGTATGTTTTTACACATTCTCTATACTAACCATATGATTTATAAATTATGATATACCAATTTTACTCTAATTAATCCCTACCTTGAACATTTATGTTCTCCTACTATGTTTCCAAAATTTCACCACCAGATTCCATGCTAAAATAAAGTGTAAGGAATACCCATACCCAATTCCTATCAAGGATGTTCACATTTAAAAACCTATACATATTTTATTGGGGAATTACATGTATGTATTATACAATCCATGATTTTGGAATAAAATTTGATGAAAATTGATTCCATGTTGTGTGATCTATGTGAAACAAATAAGCATGATAATGAAATGAAAGTAAAGGGTGCACCCAGAATTATATAGCACTCCAATGCATTGGGTAATGTTTAGTCTCATGAGACATCATGTTAGGATAGGGAGTAAACATGATTAATTTATAGGACTTTTTCCATCATGATTTCTTGGTGGTTATCCTCGACCTATGTTTATGATGTAGTGTATTAAGTCATTGCTACGTTTTCCATGTTTCCATTATGTTATGATGTTATATCTTTCCTGAAAATTAAGTTTTTTATTATCAAAAACACTTTTATGGAAAAAGTGAGGAACCCCAAGTTCATCCAGGAAATGCATTAAAGGAAAAAAACATAGTTGTTAAAATAAAACGTGACCCTATTAGCCTCCTTATCACTAAAAAGTTTCCAGGAAAGGGAAGTTAATGGTGTTGCTGGTGCATCATCAAGCAGGTCTTCAAAGTGAGACACCATCTTGTCCCATACTTGCATGTATTCCTTATATGTGATCTTCTCTTCATTGAAACCTCTTACTAAAATTAGATTATGTTTGTCTATCCACTCACTCTGTTCACAGTTAGTATCCACCCGAATAGGCCTTCCCATCATCTTCTCAGCATCCTCTGTGGAGGCATTGATCACCATAGATTCTTCTTCCATATCTTATTCGGAATTCAATAGCAATTCCAAAGGAATTTCTACATGCTGGTCCCCCCAAAGGAAGGCTTCCCCACCACCCCCCTCCTCCAAATGAATCAACGTTCAAGCAGAATTTGAAACACACACCTTCTCCTTTCCTTTTTCTTTTTTAGAAGATCGAGTCTCCATAGGTAAAGGTAAATATGAGTAATACATTCGTCCTTTCTTACTACATTATCCCCCCTTCCTCGTCTGTTAGACGCAGAGATCTTTGTCATGGAATTCTGGATCACTGTATTTAGCGGCCTGACCAGATGACTCTTCATCATAATCCTCCCTGGGAAGATCATCCTCCTGATCAGACCCTTCAACCCCCAATCCATCAAAGCAATTGTCCATCTTAATAGCTGGAGACACGCTCCTAGAGCTTGATCTGTTCATAACCTCAGTCTGTTGAATGTGCTCTTTACTAGAAGGACCCAGACCAGTAAGCACATCCTCGGCATACGAAGTAGCCTTAATGGCCTTAGCATTACCCTCCTTCTGTATAAGCTCATTGGTGTCCAAACATGCAAAAGTGTTATGTGTCTGGACATCGTCTTGGCCTAGACCCTTGTCTATAAGATGAGTGTTGACCCCCGAAGTAGAAGTAATCTGGTTTAGAGTGATATGGGGTTCATTTGACACCCCTTCCGTCCAAACAACAATATCCTTCACAAAGAGACTCCTACCTTCAGCTTGAGGCAACTACACTGAGGGTTCTTCTATTGTATAACATCTACTAAATTATTTATGTTATTACATGTTTATTCCCTTACTGGGATTTATATCTAACCCCTTTCTTATGTATGTCCCTAGGTTATTTCATGCAGTTTTATGTGTGGGAATGTTAAGGAAGTTTTCAAAAAATATGGTGTTTATCCTTGTCTTATATTGTTATATAATGTACCTAAATCCAAAAGACACTAGACTTATCTATATTCCAAGTTGTATTAAGTGTAATATTTTTAAATAAATCATGTATTAATGTGAAATAAATATAAGTGTTTTTATGTATCGGGATCCAAAGGCTGATGTAATCCTTTATAGGCAGGAAACCTTTGTTTTCTACTCTGGTGATCATCATCAAGCATACTCCATCGATATTAAAGAGTTATTCTACTATATCAGCTATCGAAGTATGCATATTTTATGTTCTTTATTTATATTACATGTTGATGTTGTCAAAGATATATTATATATATATATATATATATTTAATTATTGTGTTCATCTTTTAATGAATCAAGCCTAAAATTCAAAGTTCAATGTGTCCATTTTTTAATGAATTATACATTTTAAATTTTTCAAAATATTATATTTCAAGCCTAAAATTTAAATATAAAAAATATTATTTTTTCTCATGATAAATAATGTATTTAATTATTATATTGTTAATTAAACTATTTATAAATTGTTTATGAATAATGAAATGATATTTGGGAATATTTATTTAATTTATGAACAGTGTTTTTTAAATTAACAGTAAAATTTCTATGTATAATTGATTAAATATTTTTAAAATTTTATTTTAAGTATAAAATAATATTATTGATTTAATATATTTTTAAAATTTATATGGTTTATAAAAGGGTTTATAAATCATAGTAAGAGGTATTTTGGGTGTATTTAAATTTATAAAGTGTTTATAAATTAAATAATTATAAAATTATTTATAATTAATTAAATTAATTATTATGAAAAAATTATTAATGAGAATACTCTAAAATATTAAATATTAATATTTGAAATTATATTTTACCAATTGTATGGAATACCTTATAATATATAAATAATGTTTTTGTTTAGAAATCATAAGTATATTTTATAAGGAATTTATAAATTTCCAAATAAGTCCAAGATATAATTTTTTATATTTAAATTATGAAATGTTTTAAATTATATATCTAAATTTTTTAATTTATAAGGGTACTTATATGGGAAGTTATTTAAACCTAATCAAGAGATTTTTGTTGTTTGGTATTCTTCTAGTTTAAATAATGTTTAATTATGTAAAATATAGATTATATAAAATGTTTACATAATAGGAGTTTGGTTATAAATTTATTATAATTCATTAGATGTTGTGACATATAATTTATAATATCGAGAGTTTATTATAGAATGAACCCAAATATTTTAATATATAATTTTATTAAAAATGACAATTTGGCTTTATAAAAAAGTTATACACCTATATGAAATAAGGAAGTGTTCATATTGTTAATGATGTATTTATTTATTTTAATCATGAACTAAAATATATTATTTATAAATGGTTTAGGAATAATGAAAAAATGGATTTTATATGAAATTTTTAAAAGATTTTTTATAAATTTATTAACTATAAAATGTTTGTGGTTAATGGATTAAATAATTTTAAAACATTTATTTCAAACATTCCTTAAATATCAAACAATTTATATTAATAATATTTTTTAAAATTAATATATTTTATAATATATTTAAAAATCATATTTAAAAGGTATTGACATCCTATCAAATTATTTTTAATTTTTATAATCTTTAAATAAAATGTTTTTTAGAAATTAAAATGATAATATACAAAAATAATATAAATTACATAAATAAGGCTTAAATATAAAGAAATTTATATTTATAATTATTAATTTTTTATAATTAATTAATTTGAAAATTGGAAAATTAAATGTATGGTATTATTTAAAGATGTTATTTATACCACATTAAAAAATGACTTGATAGTTAATATGATTAAATGTTTAAATAATATAATTCATATAATGTGTAATTCATGTAAAAGAGTTTACATAATAAAAAATGAATTATAAATTAATTCAAAAAAATTAATTTATATAGAAATTCTATATAATATAAAATATGAAAGAGTTCATATTGAAATTGTATATAAAATTGTTTATATATAATATTATAGTTTAACTATAATGTTTAACTTAATTATAATATTTTTATAAAAATATTTTATTTATGAAGAGGTTCATAAACTATTCTCATATTTAAATATTTTAAATTTCATTTATTTAGAGTTTATTCCCTTCTTAATTCATGTATATAAAATTATTTATATTGTTAATATTGGTTATAATTTATTTATTATAAAAATTTATTCTAGGAGATGAATCTTTTAATTTCATTCTTGGTACGATTCTGTAAGATTTAGTTTTCATCTACCTTAAAATTGGTATGTGATTGAATTTATCAGCTTGAATTTTTTTTAACATAGTTTTTTCATATTTTTTGTTATAGATATCATTAATTATATTATATATTGAGTAAATCCTTCCTTGGGATAGGGATATGGATTCGGACCACCTACTTTCTTGTAGGCTTATTCCTAATTCTAGAAAGGTGAATGGGGTTGGTTATTTAAACTTCCATGATTACTCAGGTGCAGATTAAAAATACCATATAAATCTAAACCTATAAATTAATAGTTAATGTAACTTATTCATATGGTGCATTTGTATATGTATGAATACGTTTGGCTTCATGTTTTGGGTGAAGAAAAAACTTTTGAGTTATATGAAAGTTGCACATTGATGTGGTGTGAACACATTAATTTGGTGGTTAGAATAAGGATTCTAAAAAATAAATAATTAGAATCATTCATACAAAAATGGAATAAAACATGAGAAGATAAATGTTATATAATATGTAATATTTATGAATTTAATAATTATATCATGTATATTAAATTAGAGAGACTTTAATATTTAAAAGAAAACTCCTCAAATACCAAGTGTGGGATTCCTAGAAAAGGGGAAATTATCATGACCTCAGTCATCTAATAGTTTAGTTTTATTCTATAACTTGGTTCCCCAAGAATATATTATGTAATATAAACAAGTAATGAGTGAATATAGATTTTTCTAATCTGGTAGGTTCATTCCATAGTAGGGTGCCCTCAGATTATCTTTTGTTAGCACATTTCTTTTATTTTCTTTGGGTTTCACTTAGTAGGGAAATCCCAAAGGTTTGGATACCAAAGGAATTGAGTCGACTATTATCCATATCTTGGATATAGATAAATATTTTTCCATTCAACTATCCCAGAATCACAAAAAATATATTGTCTTAATTGGCTACCTAAATTACTAAAGTGATGAGTTTCATGCCATAATAGGGTCATTTCTTAGTGAAATATGGATCTGGTGTCACTAAAGGGATATGATTTATGGGGTTATCAATTTTAGTGGGAGGGATTTTACGAAAAAACTTTGATAAAAATATATAATACATGATATTCATATAAAAAAATAATTATGTTATAGATAAATATAACCATGAATAATTATAAAAACTTTTAGATTAATCCATGAAAGAATAGACTTAAATGAAAACAAATATTAATACCGTTAAATTAAGGATAGTTATTAAGAAAAATTATATGTGTTAAATCAACAGCTTCCTAATTAATCAAATGTTTAAAGTTATTCAACAAGTGAACCTAAATAATTATGAAGTATATAAAGATTTAATTAACTATTAAAAGTCATTATATGTTAAATGAAATAAATAAAATAAATTGATACTCATATAATCAATATTATTGAGTATACCAATAACTTTATAAGAAAAAAATTTCCATCAAACTTATTTTGGTTAAGGAACTCATTCTATTTTCATCAATCGAAATGTTCCAGCAAGATAGACGAATTCAAGAAATGTTTATATAATATTCTCTAAGTGTATATAATAAATGAACTAGGAATATGATTTTTATATTCTTGTATTGTGCTGGATACTAAAAATGGGTAAAATTTTAAACCAGAAGAATAATGTTAGTTATAAATTCCAATAATTTTTCTTCAAGTAGTTATCCAAGGTCATTGAAACTTAGGGTTTCCAGGATGGAGGTTTTATAATTAAATATAATGGAATTATCCAAAATACCTTAAGGAGTTTTAGAAAACTTCATAGAATATTCATGTTATTTATTGATTTTATAGAAATTTCTTCGTTGATTTTTAAGGGTATGTGCTACCAAATGTATACATTACAAATTTGGTAAATATGCCTGAGTTCAAAATCAACGGAAGAATGGATAGAACCGATATTTTACATTTAATTGATGGAAAAAAAAGTTTTTAAATTAATGATTTGAATGTGAAGGAATATGTCAAGATCAAATAAATATAATTAAACGATGTGTATCTTTATCTTATTTCTCATATATGATAAGACATTTATTTCATTAAAAAATTGTTTTTATAAACAAAATTATATGATTAATTATGATTAATTAGATTATATTGAATGTTTTGAGAAGAATATAAGAGTAAAACTAATTAATCTAGGAAAAAATTGTCTTGTTTTTTTAAATATGATGGAATGCGATTCCCAACCAGTAATGGTGTGTTTTAATGAATAAAATATTATTTTTCAAGAAAATAATCTTAACGAATAGAATACCTTATGATATATAGAAAATAATAATTTATTTTTAAAATATTCATACTAAATGGAAATTAGTATTATTTCCTAAAACATAAGGTAGTTTGGGTTGAGTCTTAGTAAGATATTCCGAAGAGAATATTGTGTCTAAGAGGCTAGTGGGGGTATTTTTGAACTTAGATGATTTTTAATATAACAATTAAAATATTGTTCCAATCTAATTTTTATTGATTCTTAATATAATATCTTAAAGAGTTAGGATAAGTGATACTAAAGAAAAATATAAATATTAACATTTAGTTATAGTGATAAAGTGAATATCACTATTTTTCAACCTATTTACAAAGTGAAATTCATTTGATATCCTAAAATATTTTATGGTATAATGGTAATTAAAAAAGTAAATGGTTACATGTGTTTACCGTAATGAAGTGAATGTCATGTTATACTAAAAGAGTTTAGGATATGTTGGATAAAAATGTAAATAGTTACATTTACATTAAAGAAAAAGTTTGATGGAATATGTTACAATGGATGATGGTGATGAACTTATAAATTATTCTAATTAGACAAAAGAATTTTAAATCATAAAATTTGATGATTTAAAGTAAAAAAGTTTGAATATATGTTCAAAGAGTCGAACATTAGGAAGATGATTCCTATGTCTCACCATTATTCAAACTAGATTAATTTATAGATGTTACTGACTAAAAGAGTTTGGTAATAGAATTTTATTAGGTGGTAACATATATATTTGATAGGAATTACATAGATAAATAATGTGTCAATAAAACCATTATCGTAGAAACAACATGAGATTAATTTTGAATCACTATATGTTAAACACATAATAGATTGGTTTTAATGGTTGTAAATATATATCATGTTATTATAATAAATTCAATATCCATTTATCATTTATTCATGTGTGCTGTAATTTATTTAACATGAATGTTTGAATGATAATATCCACTCAAAGTATCAAAATTTTATTTTTTCCTAATCAATTATTGTGACAGAGTATTATGTGTTGATATAATATGATAATATTATCATGAATATATTCTTGTAATCATTAAAAAGGGTTTAATAAGTGATGTGAAGAATATATTAATGAGGTAATAAGTAGATAATTTTCACTTGGACAAACTTTCTAAATTATATCTCATGGAATTTCATATGGTAAATGATATACAGAGCGGTGTATACTTATTATTAGTTATTATTATAAGATTTTAGTGAGATACCTAGAATGGTAAACATCATACTTTGATACCCTATATACATGATTCAAAATATTTACTTAGATAATCATAGGGTGGTTGGGTATGTTGTTGATCATGTCATTAGCTGGAGCACAACTAAGATTTGATTTGTACACTTATATGAAAAGTAAATAAATTTTTTCATTGATTGAATTGGAGGGAGTAAACTCATGCTTATACTTATTTGAATCACATAGTATGTGTTAACCTACTTGGATAAGGGATTTGTGATGTTCTTATTTGTATAATTAATGATATCTAATGTATTCATAAACATGATCAGTCTATTCCAGATAATTAAGAAAATATGAGTTGTACTACACTATATTGACATGTTTCTTGTATATACATCACTCAATGTCATGGAAAAAGGATTATATTGGTATGTATATTATGTATATGAAACAACTTATGGTGGAAATGTTTTTATAGAGATATGAGCATGTTTTATGGAGATCGCACCAGAACCCTTGGTAGATTGAGTAGCACTGATGATTTTATTGAGGCTTATATTTTCTTACATATATTAAATATTGATTTCATATTTGTTTTTAATTCTACTAATTCATGTAACATTTCTTAGTTAGGGCCTTGTATAAGGATAAAATTTTAGAGAAAAGTGTTTATTCCAAAATGAATAAATTTTGATGAAAGATTACCCAAAATATTTTTTTATGGATTCAGCAAGGTTTGTATAGTTTTGCACAAAGTACTTATGGATTTTAGTGCAAGAGGGATATGGTTTTATATGTATACTAAAATAATATTTATTAGGTGAATGTGTCTTATTGTATGTTTTTATCAATTATGAATGTTTTAAAGATATTTCATATTCATTTTAATAATATTTAATGAATAAATAACACTGAGAATAAATTTATACAGATACATTTAATATAGTCAATGAATATAATTAAATTAAATTCATGAAAAATAGTTATATAAAGGGATATAATCCCTCATGTTGTACAAAATAATTCTATACAAACCTCCCAATACACTCTTCTTCTTGAGAATAATTCATTTCTCCTAAAGAAGGTGATGGAACCACTTTGAGAGATTCAAGTATCCTCTGATAGAAATCGGGAACCAATGGTCAGTGTAATCCCCCAGAAGTAGGAAGCCTTTATTTTTTTCACTGGTGATTGTCATAAAGTTTACTACGTTGAGATTAAAGATTAAGGATATTAAATTAGCTATCCAATTATTCATATTTTATGTTCTTTATTTATATTATAGGTTTATATTGTTAAGGATATAGAGTATATATAGGATTATATTATACTACTAAGGTTTATATGATGTAACCCTAAAACCTGTTAGATGGTTAATGAAATAACCTTAATGTGAAATGATTATGGAAGAAGTAATGTGTCTAATGATTAATAATTATCTTGTTCAGGTAAATGGATGGCTATATGAGTTTCCCTTGGTCATGAATACAAACATGAGTTGGATATGGGTTATGTATAGGGTTATAAGTTAGTAATTGATAGGGATGGGGATAATCTAAACAATAAAATGTTGTTTATGTGTAATCATAGGTTATTCCATTTATATTGATACCCTATTGTGAAAAGTATTACTTAATGTGTGGTTTTTATATTATTTCATGAATTATGAAACTGAAGATAGGGATATGATGATGATGCTTTGTGGGGTCATACATTGCTATGGGGAATGAGATTGATTCCCAACATGTTCACAATGCCTTACTATGATAAATATTTATTTAGATACTATTATGTGATTAAAAACTTTGACAGAAACCAATATAAAATGTTAGAACTATGAGTAGGTTGGGTTAGGAAGGGTCATGAACCAATACACATCCAACTCAACTAGATTCTATATATATACATTGGTGTTTTTTCATTCTCACATCTTGTTTAGATGAATATAGGTCCCCCGAACAATTTTCTACCACATAGAGGGTAAATGGATCTTCTCACAGGTAAGAGCGGTGATAGAAATTACTAGGACCAAGGTGGGAGGTTTTGTGTTTATGGTTATGTGATTATGGTTTTAATTGGTTATTTAAGATGGAATTGGTTTTATGATTATGTAATGGTGGGATTTTATGAGGTTGGCGTGGAAGTGGAAAGGTAATTGTGGCTTCTATTTTTATTCTTATACTTATTGTGTCTCTATTTGAATTTATAATCCTAAATTTTTTTTCTTAAGGGTTTAACTCATGCTTACGCTTATATATTTATTTCAAATAGATGTTGATTTTTTATAAGGATTATATTTACGATTACTCCCAAAGTTCTCACCCCACCATAGTTTTCTAAGTGTTTGTAGGATTATCCTATATAGATTGGAGATATTATTCATGTAGCTTAGATGGAGGTTGTATATGGATTTGAGATTTAGTACTTATTTTATATATATTCTCTTATTGTTTTACATTTGACATGTTAGTAATATTTTAGATATGGGAATATATTTATGGAAATGGAAATTATTAGGTGTTGATTGGTGAATCTCCTCTTTTCTCTTATCATTAAATTCTTTATTGAGGGTAATGTCTCTCATTATATGTTTTATATTTTTGGTTCTAGTCATCAAACCATGGAATATTAGAGGAGGTATTAAATGGGTCAATCCCTCTCATTGTTTTTAGCCCAAAATGGTTACCAGTGGAGGGGATCATGATACATTATCTATCTCTCTCTCATTCATTACAAAATTAAAATTTCACTCATGTTATGTGTGGACTACCACCTCCATGAATGACATATTTCATTTTTATCACTACCTTATAATGATGGTTCTAAGAATTTATTTAATGAATAAAAAATGTATTTATGATGTTATTAAGATTATATAAAGTTAAATTATGAATTATATTAATATCTAACCCTTTATTGACAGGCTACCATTTTTAGGTTGTATTGGGGGAGGAATCTTGTTTCCTCTCTGTTGTTCATGTGGTTCTCATTCAGGTCTGCTCTAGTTGTTCTATTTTTTTCTGTTTGCAGTTAAAGGGTGTCTCTATTGGTGTGGTGGTTCTGTTGGAATGATGTAATGCCCCAACCCTAGATTCCCAGAGTTGGTGCATTATTTTAATACATTGGCATGATTACAAGGAATCAAGTCTCAAAGGACCGATCAGTTTAGCATTATTGGAAAATAGATTACATACATGAACGTTACATTACACTTTCCAACATAGAACACAAAAAAAATAATCTTTTGAGAATTCCATTGTTCCCTTAGCTTAACCTTATACCTTATACATAAAAAACTTCTTGAGATCCTAGGAAAATAAAACTTAAGAAAGGGGTGATATCAGATGCTCAGTAAGGGTAAATAATTTAGTGGAAGATATAAACTTTTAAGGCAAGATGTGTAATAAAAACAACATCCTTTTAAACATAAACTTGAACATAATATGGAAAACATAAATCAAGAATTACCATATTAACATGCACATGGATATTCTGCTAGTAAAATAATCACATGTAATGACTAATTTCATAATGAGGGAATGTATAGTACCAGACTTTAATTTCTTTTTCAAGGCCTTGTGCTAGGACCTAGGGGCTAATTGTAACCGGACCCCAACTCGGAGAGCCTCTATAATCGGACTCCAAACCAAAGAGCCTCTGTAACCAGACTCCAACCCGGAGATCCTCTGTAACCGGAATCCAACTCGGAGAGCCTCTGTAACTGGACTCCAACCTATAGGGTCTGCTATAACTGGACCCCAACCCAAAGGGCTTACTTTTACTAGTCCACAACCCGGATCATACTAGTCCAACACATTCATCTTAAGAAGAGGTTGAAATATAACATAAACATTCGTATTAAAACTAGCATACGAAATGTAAATACTTGAACCATAAACCATGAATGGAATAAAAATAACACACCCACAGTCAAGCATATCACAAAACCTTAAATAAAATATGGAAGATTTGTATCATAATAAATCAACTTCAAACAAGTGTAAATTTTATCAAAGGATGTTGACATAGATGAAATCAAAACTATTTGAGAGAAATATCTATTTCTATTTTGAAATAATTTAAGAGTCACATAATTATAAAGAAAATATTTATTTTTAAAATATTCTTATAAGGTTATAAGGGAAGATTCGATGATGTTATAACGGTGGAAAATATCTGCACCTTCCATATAAGTTAAAAAAGGCATTCTTACCTTAATTTTGTCGAAAAGGTTATAAAGTACCTTGTTTGGAAAATGACAGAAAGATTCCTTTAAAAAAACATATAAGGTCAAATAAGGGTATAAATGAATTTAACCCATTGTCTAGTAAATAGTAAAAATGTTTTTAAATACATTTTAAGAAACATGGATGTGGATGATAAAGAGGTCTCAGTAGATAATTACGTATAAACAACCTCAGAAAATGAAGAGATTGAAGAATTTACCCTTACCATGTTGTAATCAATTGATTCGTATATCCAAAAGTTAATAACCACCAAATCATTCACATAATACCATGAATATAAAGAGAATCATGATAATATATATCAAATGGAAGCACACAATACACCCATGCAATAAATAGGTGGTGAACAATGGAAATCTCACACAATTAAATGTGAGATAAGAAACCCCTTACCTTGTAATTTTCCTTGGTTGAGGGTACATTAACCTTCGGTATAATAGTTAAATCATTGTTATTAAATTATACAAGAACCATATACATTATTATGATATCATATATGATCTTCTAATAATTATTTGTTAATGATATTTTAGTATTATCATCATTTCGGGTGATAACTGATTCGTTTTCCTTTATATTATTTGTTTTGTGGGTCATGTTTGTTATAGATGGGATGTTTATTATTTATATCCAGAATGATATCAAGTATTTAAACATTATTTTTAATCATCAAATGAAAATTATTCCAGAATGGTTACGATGGGGAATGAATCTCATCGCGTTCGTGGAGACGGTAATTCGTACGTACGCACGAGCGACAATATCATTATTTTGATATTAAAATTGTATATAATTAGATGTTATATCGTATATAAATAATCATTATCATGTTATATTTATTATTTACATCAATTATGCATCATTATTATACCCATCCAAATAATAATGTATTGAATAACAACCACACCACGACGTGGAGACGGTAAGTTGTACGTACGCACGTATGGTGACATGTCATTCAAAGGATGGATAGAATAATGAATATGGTTGTAAAATATTTATAATAATATCACATTATATAGAAGATACTAGAGTTATTATTTTATAAGGGAAACAAAAATGAAATAAGAAGTGGAATAAGAAAAGAACTTGAAAGAGGTGATGAAATATTTACCACTTCTTCGGGTTCTTCCTTTTGATTTGATCAAAAGGGCTCCTTAGATTAGATTTATGACTAAAGTAAGGACTCTAGGATAAATATAGGATATTTTAGAGGATATTTGGGCAGGTTTTTTCCGAGTAAAATGTCTTTTAAGGTGTCAATTTGACAGATGGGGGAGTTCCCTTTTATAAGAGTGGTGAGGGGCACCTTTGGAAAAGATTGAAATGTTATTTTATAATAAAATAATTTTTAGTTTATAATTTCTACAAAATATTTTATTTAGAGTCTAATGTGTGGATGGGTTGAAAACTACTCAAACAATATGTTTTATACAGGTTTGGGTCACTATATTAACCTCATCTTTCATATTTAACTCTTACTTAATTAGTTTGACATTTACCATGTCTCTTTGTATTTTTATATTATATCGTTAATAAACTTACTATAAACATCCATGAGAACCTAAAGTGGTTCATTAATGACATATATACTATTATTTAAGACCATTTGTCGAACCATATATTTTTAGGAATAGAATATCAATTAATAATATAATATTTCTTTTAAAAACTCTTTTATGTCAATTTTGACACTATTTTCTATTTTGTTTTTGATAAAATCATAACAACATTATTACTTCAAAAATAAGTCATTTAATCAACACTAACATGTCATATTAACCTATAAAATTATTTTAATTCATAAAAAGTCTCAAATTACATTTATTTGGATATTTATAATATCAATTATTTTAATATTTTATTAATAAGGTAATTACTGCATCATCATTGTGTCATAAATAAATTAAATTATTTAATGTCTAAAAAATATAAATAAAATACCATTATGTAGGAAATATTTTTATATTTCCAATTAATATTTATAGTCTAAAATATGACTTATATAACCCCATGTAAAAATTGATTTACTAAAAGATATTTGTTTATGTCATTTTTGCCTTTACTTTAAGTTAAATAAAATAAAGTGTCATTATCATTCATAAGTGGAACCATGGGGTCAAAAAATCAACCCAAGGATGTCCCTGATCGGTAATGACTCATCTAATAAGGTTAGGATAAGTGTTAAGGTAATTTTGTATTATTATAATATTCTTTTTACCTTGAATTACCCTATTTACCTTTAACCGAGGTAAATACAAATCAAAAATTACTATTCATCAAAAAATATTTTCATCTTATTGAACCAAATTTTACTTACTGAGGTTAAACATATCTCTCATATTTTTGAAATTAAACTCACATAAATGGTACAATTAAGTTTTATGCAAATTTGTAATTTCTCCTAGGAGGTGGGTAAAAGACGGTAAAAAGTTCAATAAAATATTTATATATCTAAACTTATTATAGAATTACTCCAATGAATTATATTAAACTTATATAGGTATTATGTATCTATTTTGATCTAAAATAAATTTAAATAAAATAAATAATTATGTAAATAAAAAGTCGGTTTTAACCAATAACTCAGTGTTTTTCACTATTCATCAAAAATTTGAAGTTTTTAGAATAATACCAAAATTTCACTCTAAGCTAATTTTGATATTATAAATTAAAAAATTAATTCTATTTTACTAAATTAAAAACATATAAGTTTCATTTATTAATTTATAATTAATTCCCGTTGTCAAAACCAAAAAGCTTGTTTTTAAGAAATAATAATTAACAAAAGGTTGATACTTGTTTATGTTCAAGTTAAAAGTGAAATTATTTCCGATGAATAAAATTGGATTAAATTGTAAAAATATAATTAATTTATACTTACAAACCATTAAAATGTATAATTTATCACAACAAATTATTTTGATTAAAAAAGTTTTTTTCAGTTAAAATATAGTATTTTTCACTATTCACCCAAATATGAAAGTTATCAGAAAAACACCAAAAATTTATTGAAACTAAATTCATATGTCCCAATTATAAAGAAGAAGTTTATTTTGTAAAATTTAATATATAAAAGTTTCAAATATTGGATTTAAAAAGGGTTTGCCATTAAAAGGAGGTAAAATTTCATTTTTTTTAAAAATACTTCTTTTATCTGAAAAAATGAATTTTTTTTCCATTATGTCTAAGAAACTCATAATATGGATTCTAAAATTATAAGGATTATATAAAGTTAAAAATTTAGTTAATACTATTCATAAACTCTTTTGAGCGGCTAGTTTGGTAATTAGTGGTGCGCTTGAACTCAGTGTTGCATGTAGTGCATGTTATTAAATTAATTTGAATAAATAATGTACTATGAAATATTGGGGTGTTACATTCTTCCCTCCTTCAATAAATTTTGTCCTTGCAATTTAAAATTGTTCTTCAAAAATAAAATTTTGAAAATAGAAAATAACTTTGTGGGAAAACCCACATCATAAATTGGGTTAATAAAATTTAGTCTTAATAAGAGGAAAAGGGGAATGAAAAAGTCACCACAAAATTATGATCTCAATTAGGAGAACTTTGGTGAAAATTAGAGACACATAATTGGAGGGAAAACGTAAATATTTATAGGGAGTGATTGAGGTCATCATCCACAAAAAAATTGTAGAATTGAGGGCCTCAAAGCCATCAATCTATGATGATTTAAAATATCATTTGTTCAACAAAACATAAGGTATTAGGATAACACATTTTTAGTTTTAGGATCCCTTACCTAAAGTTTAAGAATTAATTTCTTCATAGAATAAGATAAGAAAAAAATATATACTTGACAAGTAGAGTTCCATCCTTTAACTAATTTCTACCACAAACACATCTTTCACTCTAAAAGATAATAGAACGTCAAAAAATATTCTATTTATCCTATTCGTATAGGGTTCCAAAAAAATGAATTTATAATTCACCTATTAGACCCTTTAAGAAAATAAACTACATTATACAATTTAGGGACTTCACATAGTCCATTGTTAGGTGATAAATCCCAATTGCTCTATGGTTGTGGGTTTGATTCTCGTAGCTTTTTCCGACACGACAGGTTGTCACACAGTGTGCGTGTTGTCCATTTTATAAAAATCTAAAAATAACCTTAACAATAGTATACAATTTTAAACTTAATCCATTACAACCTTAAGACTTATCCAAAATACTTCTATCCAAACACACAGTCCAAAATTTATTAGGAAGTTAAACACAACGAAGATCCTTTTTACCACGTAATAACATGTGAAAACCTTCATCATGTATTTTTTTTAAACATGGTAACACCCTAGATTACCATAAAACCTTATTGATTACATTTATGCTCCCTTATCCATCATATAATACTGGATATATTCCTTATATCCAAAAATATTGAATATTCCAACAATGATGAAATAAACAAACTATTAATAAGTTCCAAGGAAGTCAATGATATCCAATATAATTTATCCAAATCAAACATCTCTTATTCCAAAATCACTACCTCATTATCAAGACCATATTAAGGATTACATTTCCTTCAACCATGTATTTTTCCAAAAAAGTGTATCTTACTATTAAGTAACTTTTCTTAGAACCATATAATCTCAAATCCTTAACAAAATAGTACTGTAGTACAATCCTTATTTATCTCCATAATTCATATAACCAATATATTGTTGATACAACACTCAAATGAAATAATTCTATAATAACAACATAAGAACACTAGTCACTCCTCTTCAACTGAGGTTGTATCATAACTTGATTATTATTCAATGGCATCATTTAAGGTATACTCTAATGACTGAGACATTGATTCATGTAGTGTCCAAACACCTTGCAGATGAAGCATTGTACATTTGAGACTTTTTTCTTACCCTTGCAATCACGTACTTGGTGTCCTTTTTCTCCACACTTATAACAAACTCACATTCCCTTCAAGAATTTACCAAGGTGATTCTTTCCACAATTATCACAGATGGGAAAATCCTTATTTTCCATATTCCCTTTATCCATCTTTCTTTCTTCCATCCTTTTCTTCTCTTGATTCCCTTCAAATCCATAGGACTCATAGAATTCTTTACTTATCTTATTAACACACGATATTATTTGTTCATATGTTGAGAATACATGGGAGACTATTTTCCTTCTAAATGTTGTCTTAATACAATGAAAGATATAATCCTTCTTACTCTTTGGATCATACGTATTGTTGGAGTTCACGTTCCTTCTCCTGGGCGCCATTTCTATGCAATTTCATACACTAGGTCAGTTTATGAATTGGAATGAATAATTCAAAACTTTTAATATACCTAATGTAAATTGAAAAGTTTATGGATATAATCCATAATCATAAAAATATTTTCTTTGAGGAGGTATATACTTGTAAATCCTTCATAATGATTTTTAAAGAAAATGAGAATTATCCTAAGAATATCCCCCATGAGTTTCGTAACCAAGAGTACAGCAAGGCCCGTTGTCATGCACCAATTCTCGTTCGAGTCTAGCTCAGAGTGGTATTTTTGGTTTTTACCCCTACATAGATCTATGCCAGAGCTGCCTCTACCTGCTCGTATCTAGACAGGGATATATTTTCTTGGAAAACTCACAAAATCTCTACATTACCAAAATTCTAGAAATTTCTTCTATACTAATCCTCAAAGTCTATCTTAGGGTAATGTGCTCAAATCAGAGTTTATCAAAATCTAGTTTCAAAGGTTATTTCTTAACTTCCTCTGATACCAACTGTAACGCCCCGACCCTAGATTCCTAGAGTCGGTGCATTATTTTAATACATTGGAATGATTACAAGGAATCAAGTCCTAAAAGACCGATCAGTTTAGCAGTCTTGGAAAATATATTATATACACAAATGTTACATTACACTTTCCAAAATACAAAAAAAAACAAAATCCTTTTAGAATTCCATTTTTCCCTTAGCTTAACCCTGCATCTTAAACATAAAACACTTCTTGGGATCCTGGGGAAATAAAACATAAGAAAGGGGTGATCTCAGATGCTCAGTAAAGTTAATAATTTAGAGGAAGCTATAAACTTTTAAGTCAAGATGTGTAATAAAATCAACAACCTTTTAAACATAAACTTGAACATAATATGGAAAACATAAATCAAAAATTACAATATTAACATGCACATGGATATTATACTACTCAAATAATCACATGTAATAACTAATTTCATAATGAGGGAATGTATAGTACCGGAATTTAATTCATCTGTCAATGCCTCGTGCCAGGATCTAGAGGATAACTATAACCGGACCCTAACCCGGAGAACCTCTATAATCGGACTCCAACCCGGAGAGCCTCTGTAACCTGAATCCAACCCAGAGAGCCTATATAACCAGAATCCAACCCGAAGGGTCTTCTGTAACTAGACCCCAACCCAGAGGGCTTACTTTTACCAGTCCCCAACTCAGAACATACTAGTCCAACACATTCATATTAAGAAGAGGTTAAAATATAACATAAACATTCGTATTAAAACTAGCATACAAATGTCAGTACTTGAACCATCATCCATGAATGGCATAAAAATAACTCATCCACAGTCAAAAATATCATAAAACCTTAAATACAATATGGAATATTTCTGTCATAATAAATCAACTTCAAACAAGTGTAAATTTTATCAAAGGATGTTGACATAGATGAAATAAAAACTATTTAAGAGAAACATCTATTTCTATTTTTAAATCATTTAAGATTCACATAATTATAAAGAAAACATTTATTTTGAAAATATTCTTATAATCTTGTAATTGAAGCTTCGACGATGTTATAACGGCGGAAAATAGTCGCACCCTCCGTATAAGTTAAAAAAGGCATTCTTACCTTAATTTTGTCGAAAAGGTTATAAAGTACCTTGTTTGGAAAACAATAGAAAGATTCCTTTCAAAAACACATAAGGTCAAATAAGGGTATAAATGACTTTAACCCATTGTCTAGTAAATAGTAAAAATGTTTTTAAATACATTTTAAGAAACATGGATGTAGTTAATAAAGAGGTCCCATTTGATAATTTTGTATAAAATACCTCAGATAATGAAGAGATTGTAGAATTAACCCTTACCACATTGTAATAAATCGATTAGTATGACCAAAAGTTAATAACCACCAAATAATTCACAAAATACCTTGAATATAAAAAGAATCATGATAATATATATCAAATTTCTGCACATAATACACCACATGCAATAAATAAGTGGCTAACAATGGAAATATCACCGAATTAAATGTGAGATAAGAAACTCCTCACCTTGTACTTTTCCTTGGTCGAGGGTATGTTAAACTACTGTATAATAGTTAAATAATATTTATTAAATTATACAATAACCATATATATAATTATGATATCATATATGATCTTCTAATAATGCTTTGTTAATGATATTTTAGTATTACCGTCATTTCGGGTGTTAACTGATTCGTTTTCCTTTATATTCATTGTTACGTGAGTCATGTTTGTCATGGATGGGATGTTTCTTATTATTATCCAGAATTATATCAAGTATTTAGACATTATTTATAATCATCAAATTAAAATTAGTCTTGAATGGTTACAATGGGGAATGAATCTCATCGCGTTCATGGAGACGGTAATCCGTACGTACGCATGAGCGACAATATCATTCTTTTGATATTAAAATCATATATAATTGGATATTATATCATATATAAATAATCATTATCATGTCATATTTATTATTTACATCAATTATACATCATTATTATACCCATCCAAATAATAATGTATTTAATAACAACTACACCACGACGTGGAGACGGTAAGCCGTATGTACGCACGTATGGTGACATGTCATTAAAAGGATGGATAGAATAATTAATATGGTTGTAAAATTTTTATTATAACATCACATTATATATAAGATACTATATTTATTATTTTATAATGTAAACAACAAGGAAATAAGAAGTGGAAGAAGAAAAGAACTTGAAAGAGGTGATTAAATATTTACCTATTGTTCGGGTTCTTCTTTTTGATTTGATCATAAGGTCTTATTAGGGTAGCTTTATGAATAAATTAAGTCCTCTAGGATTAAGGGAGGACAGTTTAGAGGATATGTGGGCAGGGTTTGGCTGAGCCAAATCGCTTTGAAGGTGTGAATTTGAGAGAAGGGGGGTTCCCTTTTATAAGAGGGGTGAGGGGAACCTTAAGAAAAGATTGGAATGTTATTTTATAATAAAATCATTTTAGGTTTCTAATAGCTCCAAAATGATTTATTTAGAGGATAAGGTGAGGATGGGTCGAAAAATACTCAACCACTAGGTTTTAGATAGGTTTGGGTTACTATATTAATCTCATATTTCAGATTTCAATCTTAGTTAATTAGTTTGACATTTATCATGACTCTTTGTATTTTTATATTATATGGTTAATAAACTTACTATAAACTTCCAAGAGAACCTAAAGTGGTTTATTAAAGAAATATATAAAATTATTTAAGACCGTTATCTAAACCTTAGATTTTTAGGAATATAATATCAATTAATAATATAATATTTCTTGTAAAAACTCTTCTATGTCAATTTTGACACTATTTTCTATTTTGTTTTTGATAAATTTATAAAAGCATTATTATTTCGAAAAAAATTAATTTAATCAACCCTAACATGTAATATTAACCTATAAAATTATTTTAATTCATAAAAAGTTTAAAATTACATTTTTTTGGATATTTATAATATCCATTATTTTAATATTTCATTAATAAGGTAATTACTGTATCATCATTGTGTCATAAATAAATTAAATTATTTAATGTCTAAAAAATATAAATAAAATAAAATTATGTAGTAAATAGTTTTATCTTTCCAATGAATATTTATAGTAGAAAATATGACTTATATAACCCCACATAAATATTTATTTACTAAAAGATATTTGTTTATATCATTTTTGCCTTTACTTTACGTTAATTAAAATAAAGTGTCATTATCATTCATAGGTGGTTCCATCGGGTCCCAAAATCTACCCAAAGATGACCATGGTCATCCATGACTCATCCAATAAGTTTAGGACAAGTGTTAAGGTAATTTTTTATTATTATAATATTCTTTTTACCTTGAATTACCCTATTTACCTTTAACCGCGGTAAATAAAAGTCAAAAGTACTATTCACAAAAAATTATTTTCATATTATTGAACCACATTTTATTTACTAAGTTTAACTGTGTCTTTAAAATTTTTGAAATTTAACTCACAGAAATGGTAAAATTATGTTTTATGCAAATTTGCAAATTCTCCTTAGAGGTGGGTAAAAGGCGGTAAAAAGTTCAATAAAATTTATATTTATCTAAACTTATTATAAAATAACTAAAATTAATTATATTGAACTTATATAGGTATTTTGTATCTATTTTGACCTAAAATAAATTTAAATAAAATAAATAATTATTTAAATAAAAAGTCTGTTTTAACCAATAACTCATTGTTTTTCACTATTCATTAAAAATTGAAGTTTTCAGAAAAATACCAAAATTTCTCTGTATGCTAATTTTGATATTATGAATTAAAAAATTAATTCTATTTTACCAAATTAAAAACATAGAAGTTTAATTTATTAATTTAAAATTAATTCTCATTGTCAAAACCAAAAACGTGTTTTTAAGAAATAATAACTAACAAAAGATTGATACTTGTTTATGTTCAATTTCAATGTGAAATTATTTCCAATAAATAACATTGAATTAAATGGTAAAAATATAATTTATTTATAATTCAAAACCATTAAAGTGTATAATTTATCACTAAAAATTATTTTGATTAAAAAAATTGTTTTTAGTTAAAATTTAGTATTTTTCACTGTTCACCCAAATATGAAAGTTTTCAGAAAAGCACCAAAAATTTATTGAAACTTAATTATTATATCCCAATTCTAAAGAAGAAGTGTATTTTGTCAAATCAAATATATAAAAGTTTCAAATATTGGATTTAAAAAAGGGTTCTCCATTAAAAGGTGGTAAAATTTCATTTTTTTTTAATATTTCTTTTATCTGAAAAAAATGAATTTGTTTTTTTCATTATGTATAAGAAACTCATAATATAGATTCTAAAATTATAAGGATTATATAAAGTTCAAAATTTAGTAAATACTATTCATAACATCTTTTGAACGGATAGTTTGGTAATTCATGGTGCGCTTGAACTTGGTGTTGTGTGTAGTGCAAGTTATTGAATTACTTTGAACAAATAATGTACTATGAAATCTTGGGGTGTTACAAATGATGTGTCGCCGCTGGTTTGAGTTTGTAACTCCCTGGATTTTCTCCCTATATGTTTTTTACTTGTGTCGAAATCTGACAAGGGTACTTATGCGGCTCCAATCTAAATGGATCCATGCCCCAAGTGGTGTTTCTGGTTTAGAACTACTCATACCCCCTTATTGGAGATGTTTCTTTGGTGTGGTGTTGGTTCATCGAGTCCCTGGCGATGATGGCTTGGCTTCAAATTCCTTGGACCGTCATTCGACCACTCTGGTGACTGCAGTGTTGGTATAAGTATTGTGGAGTGTGTCGGGGTTTGTCGTTTCTTGATAAAGGATTTCTCATGACTGGTGAAATGGTTTGCGAAGTTTTGTTTTTTGATTTTTCCAATGATCCCAATGGTGAGAAGACGGTGCATCCGGATTCGACCGCATGGAACATGCCCCAGAGGATGATCAAGAGATGGCATTTCATCTTTGTCAAGATTTTATATTTTGGTTGTTTGAGTGGGTATGGATTTTTTCATCATATCAGACCAGTGCTTTGACACAGGACACTTTCTTGTTGATTTACCTTCCAACAGTGGAGAGCTTTATCATGTTTTTATACGAGGTAGGGGCAGCTCCATGTCTTCAGTCTGGTTTTACTTTCTTTTCATTCAGGTGTGATTTGTATTTTTTCCATGAAGTCTGTGCGGGTTTCCCTCATTATTCCCTTAAAAAGGGGTTTTATAATAATAAAAAATTTAAAGACCTTCGGGCCATTAGATGGAAATGCTACCATTTTTAGTTATAAATTATCAAAAGAAGCTCTCTAGTGATTTTACCTTCATAAATAATAACTAAAACTCTTATGGAATGAAATTATAAATTTATAAATAATTATGGAACAATTATTCTATTATATTAAGTTATTAATGAATGATTACCTTGGTATAAAATATCAATGATTTAGTTGGAGAGGAATTTCGGTGGAAGCAAGTAGTTGTCTACGATTCATGGACTAACTACTATGTCTCTTGTGTTCAGCTTGGGAATCTGGCCTCAGTGTGTCGTCGTGGGTGTAGGTTCAGTCAAGTGTAAATGTCAAAAGATATGGATTTCAATTGTGATGGTCGTGGTGTGGTCCATCCAAGTTATTTCAGGGAGGAACTTCATGAAGTCATGCAGTTGGGGATCAATCCAACTTCATAGAACCATATGGCATTTGATTCATCCAAAACTTCTATTCTTCATGGATATTTGGCTTCTAACCCAAAGGTTTTGGATGTTTTTGGCTACCTAAAATAAGACATGGGTGTCTAGATTCAGATACAGGCCCCTGGAGATGAAGAGGAACAGGTTACTTGTTTAGTGGACTCAGGGCTAGTGGTAGTTTTATTTGGTAAGGGTTAGATTTCTTTGGTAGGTTCTCCTTCAAATGAGAAGGGCCAGGTTGATAATAGTGTTGAGGTGGATTCAACTATAACTGGACTACAGGAGGGGTTTTTTCTGGATGAGGAAGTCCATCTAGACTCTATTGACAAAAGATTGAAATTAAATTCTATTTTTGAGGAGAAAGTATGCCTTCCAGAATAACGACAAGGAATAGGGGGTCAGATGAGGTGAGTGTTTTGAGTTCCCTGGACCCAAACACTTTCATATCAAAGGTCTCATCCTACTCTAAGGTTGTGTGCTCTGGAATGAAGGTGGTATCTGAGGTTAAATAGGGAAGGTTGAAGTCATCAAGCAGGCTGAGCACCATCAAGGAAGCCCAAGTGCTAAATCTGGGCAACTGCTTTGAAGGTTTGGATGTCCAAGACCTGTTTTAGGTTTAAGATGAGGTTGAATCAGGTGATTACAGTTATAGCCAAATGTTTTTGGAAGGTTTGGAAGGAATTTAAGGGAAAGGACTTCACATTATAAGAAGTAATAAAGGACAAAAGGGTAATCGAGACTCAGGTAAATGCATTGTGGAAAAGGGGAAAATCAAAGGGTCACAAAGACTATTCATACTTCCCAAAACCGATGGAAACAAGTTTGTACAAGAAGAGTATAATCAAGGAAGTCCAGGCCCTCCAAAATGGGAAAAATGTTGTTCGGAATCAAGACCAAGATAATGAGGAAAAAGTGAAAGGGACTAACGAGGAAGGTGAGGAAAATGGGGAAGGTAAGTATTTGGCTCTTATTATATATTCCAATGAGAATCCTCCCTCAGATACATTCTAGTTGAAGGCCACATAGGAAGAGAAGGATAGAATTCTGGAAAGACTCCCTCGGGTGGAAGTTAATGAGGATCAAGAGGCTTGGATCATTAAACAAGATAAAATCATGGCATGAAGTTTCAATAAGGGGAGGATTAATGTCGAGTATTATCACACATGGGACAAACTGGCTGGACACTTTGTAGATCTACTTCAAGAGGACCCAAACATGATGGTGCATTCTCTTTTCTGTAAGCTCTACAAGGTAAGTAACTCCAACAATTTCATCCTTTTTTTTAATGATTTTGTAATTTTTTACGGAGTTTAACTTACTTTGTAGATCTGTTTTGGTTTCGCACTTTTCCAAAAAAGAGTTTTTTGGAATAAAAATTTAAACTTAGTAGTATTAATAATGTTATTAAATAATTAATTAATATTTTTATATTTATCATACATTATTTCAGGGCATGTTTGACCAAATAAGAATCCAAGGTAAGGGTTTTTATGTCAAATTTCCTCCTTTGAGGAATGTTTCAAATTAATCACTTATTTTTGTTTCTATGGTTTATTTAGTCACCCTTTATAATATTTTATTATTATGATATTTATAATTCATTGTATTTAACCTTCTATTACAATTTTTATCTTTCAATTGATTTTGGCTCATTAATTACGAAATTTGTAAGTGTTTTTTGTCAACTAAATTTACATTCATTGTGTTATGGTCATTATTCAGGAACATTATTATTATAATTTGGGTAAATTATACTTTATGATTGAATTTTTTTTACTTCAACTTATGTTTCTATGAATTTAATTTTCTTTCTCATAAAATTCTTTTAAAATGAATCATACTTCAAAAACCTTATGTATGTAAGGGGTTTTATTGACCCAACTCTTTTCCTTGATTCATAATCACTCCTCTTTTACTATGGTCTTAAAATATTATTTTACTCTATAATATTAGGATGTTATTTAATATTTCCTCATTATTCACTAGAGAATTTACATATTCAACTCAAATTCTTCATTGCAAATGGATTTTTTTCTTTAAAAAAATATGACATTGTTAAGAATAATTCGCATCCCCTCTAAGTTGTTTTTATCTTATATATCCATATTATTTACACCATTGTTATCCTTTCTTATTTGGAAACCTATATATTTATTACTTTATATTTCCTTTATAATTATCTTCACTAATTTTTAAAAGGAATATTTGTTACTCTTTTAACGATGTGGGTTTCAATAATGGTATTTTAAAATATTTAAAAGGAATTTCATTTCATATATGTATCTTTTATATTCCACTACATTTTATTTACTTAATATTTATTTCTAATCAAATTTATATTGTCAAATATCTTTAAATTTTGTGTTTTAAAATAGTTTTCTCAAAAATTATTCTTTGAAAGTGACTAATAACTTCATATTTTTATGACATGATTACAAATATTTTATGAGATCTCTTTTTATTCTTTCTCTACCATTTTCCTATTTATCTCCAAAGGATGTATCTATAATGGAGTTATGTTTCATGAATCTCTATCTAAATTTCCTTATGAATTACTCCTTTTAGGTGATTGAATTTTTTTATCATCTGATCAAAGTATTTTTGCCTTTTTATGAGATTCTGTTTGAAATGATACAAAACCCATTTTAATTACATGAATTCTATGGATATGATGTATGAAGGATTTCATATGGAACAACTACATATGTCTTATAATTTTGATATGTTTTAGGTCTATTAAATCCATAATGTGTGTTGGTTCAATTAAATTCCTGAGATAGGTTGGGTCTATTAAATCCAAAAGACATGTTGAGTTTATTGAATCCTTGAGACATTTTGGGTCCATTAAAGCCCTGAGATGGGTTGGATCCATTAAATACCATAGATGGTTTGGGTCTTTTTAATACCTAATGTGGGTTGGGTCTATTAATTCCCTCTAATTCATTAGTTAAGGATATATATCTCATTAGATATAAATGATTCTTGTACATTATTCTTATGTTATAAACATGATGCATTGACATAATTATTATATTCAAAAAATAATGTGTGGATATTATTATTATATTTCCAATATGAGGTTTTTAAATTATTTTTGTATTCACAATTTTATGAATGGACTTAATTAATATTAAATTTTTCAATAATTTTATGATTTATTGTGTCTATGATTATTCCATATTTCTATGTTTTGCACATATATTATTATTCATAGTATATGGTTATTGTCTCATGATTCCACGATCTTATTTCATGGTATTTTTTTAGTCATTTTATATTATATGTTATTATATTATATGGAAAAAAAATTATTTCTAGGTTATTTTAATCAATATTTCTCCCAAGATCATGTTTCTATAGGCTTATAATCTTACCCTTGTGGACATATTGATAATTTTTTTCCTTACTAAGAATTTTAGATCATTAATTTATTATATTTTTTATTCCCTAAGCTATGAAGATGATTATAACATATGGTATGTATATAATATTTTCAATTATTGTGTAATTATGGTGAAATGTTCAAAATTATGTGAAATAAAATTCTTATGTAGCTAATATCTATACACACTAAACCTATTGGTTCTATAATTTTTAGTTTATTTGTGAGATGTAATGTTTAAATACTAAGATTATATGTCAATCAAAGTAAGTGTAATTGGTCTATATCAATTTATATCAAATATAGTGTTTAAAAATTGTGTTTTTAGCACAAAAACTGTGAGTGTGGGTTGGGGATATCCCACTTATGATGTAGAGGGACTATGAGGATGAATCTTAACCATTAGATGATTACCAATACAAAATTCTAATTACCCATAAAAAATTCTATGTTACTATTATGAAATAAAAATTGAATATTATATTTTTTAATAAGAGTCTTTTACTTTATAATTCCCAAAAATGGCTATTTTGGGTGACTCTTAAATAGAATCAAAATTAATCTAATGTTATAGAGTACATTTTTATTTCTAAGTCCATAGAAACATCAAAAAATATATAAATTTTGAATTACAATTATGCTCAAATTCATATATCTTCTAGATATCACAACTCTCTAGATTTTGGAAATTACCAATAAATTATGACAAATCATATTCTCAGTGTAATATTTATCTAGGTTAATATCAAAATGGTTTACTTAAAAAAATCATGATTATTAATTATATTTACAACGAATTATATATTCTAAAATAATCCAAAATTAAAACCATTTTCAATAAATTAAAGGAAACTAAAGGTGAAAATTATATAAAATCCTATAATATAATTTTATAGTTTTTTTATTGATAACTTCCCAACACTTAAACAATAAATTATAATCAAATTAAAAATTGTCCCACTTCTTCTCAAGAAAAATTCCAGGTTCCAGGATTACAAAAAAATGAATTTGGTTAAATTAAGATTTTAAAAATAATCAGTTTAATATATCATGCTCCCCTCAGATCTAAATTTTAAAGATCTTTTTTACACTTCCTTGATACTTCCCATATGAAATTCAAATTTATTACCTTCCCCTTATTCATCCAAGTTTATAAT
Source organism: Viscum album (assembly GCA_963277665.1). Lineage (NCBI taxonomy): Eukaryota > Viridiplantae > Streptophyta > Magnoliopsida > Santalales > Viscaceae > Viscum > Viscum album. Next base: position 1,004,691,278 of record OY728135.1, read on the forward strand.
TCCATAAACCTTTAGATCCCCTTTTTCAATTGGCACTTATTAGATTTTTCCCAACCATGTTTTCAAAAATCACTAATTAGATGAGTGAAGTTAAATTCGGAACTAAACCATCCCAAGACAATAGGAATCCTCTGAAACTAAGTTTAATAGTTAAGGAATATATAAATCACTTAGTAAGCATACTCTCTGGTCACTCTAACTCTTACTTAATTTCAAACTCACACACATGTGTACTTTATTTACTAATGAATACTTATAGTTCAGTTTCCATATTTTTGTTTTACTTTAGTCCATATAAGCTATCCAAATGTCATTTAGGGAGGCTTCCTAATGTATTAATCATTCACAGTGAGCGGGTTACCTTATTTCATGTTCAAATTTCCAAATTCCACATGTTACAATTTTGATTCCTCTTTATTTTTTTCCATTAATAATTATTTCCCCATTTTTTTTAAAAATGTTCATGGTTATCATGGTGAATTGGTTATTTTGTGTACTGGGAAAGTGAGATTTATATTAAATTGTAAATTTTATTATCAAGGACACAAGCACACTAAAATAAGATAAATTCATATAAGACTATTTAAAATCTAATATAATATTTCCTATCCCTCACATTTATCTTAGTCACTACCATAAATTAAATTTTATTAATAAATTTGGAATAACAATTAGACTTAATATTTTAGTGTGTAGACTATTGTAATGGAAAGATATAACATGGTCGTACTAAAACATATATTGTAGAGTGTAGTGTGGACTCCTCTATGGGTTTCTTCTAAAAATATTCATGAAATTTATTTAGTTTTTACCCATTCACTTTGAAGGAGTGATGAGACTCTTGTCCTTTTATCTCTACATTATCAAATAAACAAAATTAGTTAATGTAAATGGTTCAGTAAATTTTATAGTAGTGCATACCTGACCTGAGTTTCATATAGTATGCTAATAGTAATACTTTTTCACCAAATTGGAAGTATCTTCTCTAAATGAGTCTTTCATGAAAAAATATTGTCTCCTCCTTACACAATAAGGATTTCTCATAATATTACCTTCTCAACTCCTCAAGTTTTATAATTTTGAACTTAATCTTCTCTCTAGGTTGGCTCAATTATTTTCATACTTGAAATCCCATCAAGATTTTTTTTGTAACTCAATATAAAGGTGGTGTTATTTTCTATAAACTATTATATAAGGATATATAACAATGAGGGTTTTAAAGGTGGTTCTAGATTCCCAAATTTCATCCTCTAGCTTCTTGATCCACTACTTTCAATTAGGTTACTATATTTTACATAATATTTTTCACTTCCCTTTTGGATACCTTAGACTACTCATTTATCCTTAGGTAGTAGGAATTACAGGTCTTGTGTTTCACCCCTAACAACTTCACGAGTTCTACCATGCTTTTATTTTGAAAGTGTGTCTCTTGAGAAATAATTATTTCCCAAGGTATTACAAACCTACAAAAAATGTGTGATCATAGAAATTAAATAAAAAACTCTTTAATAATCTATTTTAGTTTCATGGGATTTAATTTATTTAAAAACATAAACCACTAAAATGTGAATATAAGTAAATCCAAAAAGAAACAAGAAATTTCACCATGAATTTTATTCCCCGTACATCATATATTTCATAAGAAAAAAAGTATTTTTGAGAATTTCTTGTCTTTTGGAAATCCAATAATTGAACTATATGTTTTTACATACTTTAAGAAAATTATAGGAACCCTTATAAACTATAATTCAAAACAAATTAGCCTCTAAAATATTCCAAGTTGTGTGTTTAGGTCAAAAGTGTTCTACATGTGCAATTGTATGAAAAAGTTCAAGTACAAAAGTTACTTATTCATTTTATATACATCACCTAATTACTTGATCACTACAGATTTTTCACAATTATGAATCCTACTAAAAATAGTATTTCGACTCAGAATTTATCTTAGGTAACTTTTTCTTATAATATAAGGAAGGAAACTTTGAGGTGACCATATAGTTTACTTCTTCCACATACCATGGAATCGTACGAGTGATTTTTTAGAGCTAATCACTAAGGATTGAATCATTCAACGTTTAAATTATAGGTTTTTCTACTTTACATGTGTATGGAAGTCTATTCATGTGGTCTATAACAATGTTCTCACTTTCATTATTATCCATTATTTTTATGTTAAATCCTTTTTTGAGAAGAATACACCACACTATACTTGTTGTTGCATCAATGTTTCTCATTCAGTACCTAAGATCTATATAATTGGAATAAATTATTACTTTAATTCATTGAAAATATGAATGAAATTCTTCCAGTAAAACAACTAAAGATAAAAAATCATTTTAAGTTGTTATATAATTAATATATGATGTATCTAGGGTCATTTAAGTATAATTTATAATATTTGGGAGTCTATTGATCCTCTAGCTAGAATATTTCCTTTTCCTTGATTAAAAGCATTGTATAGTTCTTAGAAAGGTTCCCCCTAAATTTTTTGTCTGACTACAAGGGTTATATTCTGGCTCTCCTTGATTCTAATCACAGTTTCTCTGTTCAAATATGTTTTATGATGATTTTATTAAATTTATTTTTTATATTGATGATATTCTTATTGTTGTCTATGATGATTCTAGAATTTATATATTGAATAATGATATTTTTTATTCTTTTGTGATGAAAGACTTGGGGTCAGAAAGATATATTATTAGCATGATAATCTCTTGTGACATAAAGTATAATAAATTATAGTTATCTTAGGTGAGATACATTGGGAAGGTTCTTTAGGGATTTTTTTGGATATAACTAAATTGGATAATTCCCCTTTTACTAGACATTTTAAGCTTAGTTATAGTCAGTTTTCTTCTACTAGGGAGGAGAGGGAGAATATATATCAGATATATAATTCATATTCCATTGGTTATTAAATGTATATAATGGTATGTACTAGACTTGATATAGCTCGTGAAGTTGGTGTGGTCGGTCATTTTCTATCAAATCTAGGTAGAGAACATTATAGAGTAACAAAGTATATTTTCTACTATATATATGAGATTATGTTTTTGAAATGGGAAACCAATTTTTGTGGGTTTATATATTTAGATATAGAATGAGATTTGAATTTTGGGAAGTCAAATTCATGATATTTGATCAATTTTATAGGGGAGTCTATATCTTAGGATTCTAGGTTATATAGATGTAGTTTTAAATCTACCACTAATTCTAAATTTATTATAAATACAGAAGCATGCAAGGAAATTTTTTATGATTAATTTTATTTATGAGATTAATTTTTATCAAGATAAATATTTAATTTTTTAAAATTAATACAGAAATTTTTTTGGAAAAAAATCACACTTTTATGGTGAATAAAAAATATTTATGTGTGGTATCATTGGACATATAGAGCCCTTGATACTAGAAATTTGGATCTTGAGAAGATTGAAACATATGATAATGGGTCATATATGTCGACTAAGTTTATACTAAGAGGTAAATTTGAGACATTATTAATAATTACATGGTTGGTGGTGATCCCTAGTTGAGCTGAAGGGGGGTTTTATTTGGGGTTATCCTCACTTGGGGACCATAGGTGATGTTTATAAAAATAAAAATAAATTAGAAAATGATATTATAATTATTATTTTTGTTATATCCTCTTTTAAGTGGACATATAGGTGTATCACTCTTCCTCTCAAAACTTTTGGTGTGGTTATGGTTTGGAACCATTTTTTGATATTCACTTGAAAACAAATTATTCTTTATGATTAAATTTGATCAATTTTGGACTTTATTCTAATCATTGTGATTTTAGACACCATTTCAATCGGACAGAGATCCTTCGATCGACAGTGTTAGATATTTTATTTAGATTTATTTATTAGGTTACATTCATTTCTTTCAAATATATTTTTTCATACTTATTTTTTTTATGAATCCTATTTTTTACAAGTATTATTTTTTTGATCCTACCTAATTTTTTGGATTATATTATTTAATTTTTATTATAAAAATCTTTCTAGACTAGGTCTCATGGATTTTACTTTTTTAGGTTTTCCATGTTAAAATTTTCTATACTCTTTACATATTTAAGATCCAATATTAGTGGTTTTCATTATTATCAATAAGTATTAATACTTTTTTTTGAATGATGATTTTAATATGTGTGGAATAATATTATTACTTGGAAGGAGGTTAGAGTTCCCAAGAAGATTTTTGTTGTGTATTAAGATGGTTTAAGTGTGGATGACATATCTTGGATGATTGGAGTGAAGAAAAAAATAATATATATATATATATATTGGTTGTTTTATTTTCAGTGGGTAATTACTACTATTATGTTTCATATTAATATTAGTAAAATAAATACTGAATAGTTAATAAAAAATGGCCAACTATCTGCTAGCTCAACCAACCAAGTAGCATGTCCACCATAGTCACATCTGACTAAGCTTAAATATGGAAGATATACAAGAGTGGTATGGGAATAAAGAATGTGTTTGTGTGGGTTGGAACAACCTTAGGATATTGTATAGAACCTTTGTAGGTCGGTTTGGGTGTGAAGGGGTGAAGGGTTCTTAGCCTCCTCTATAACACCCCAAACATTTTATGGTATGCTTATATTAAATATATTCTATTCATAGCCTATATTTCATAAAGTACTATTTTCCTTTGAAACAACACTCAGTTATAACCTATCCATTAAACATAAATTTTCCACTTCTATGTTTTAAATTTCAAAAAACGGTTATCAAGAGTTGTGACCAGTAAGTCATTCGAAGTCTGATAGAACCAACATGATTTTTTGATGAATAGTAACATACTCGTATGAATTGTAATATGAATAGTAATATGACCCATATTAATATTAAATAATGATAATATTTTATTTTCTTAAGGTAATAAGATAATTAGATCTTAATTAATTTTTCAATGTGATATAAAACTAATTATTACTTTAAAATTGTTATTTTTCGAATTAACTATAATTTTGATTAAAATTTAAATTAATAGTATTTAGAAAATTATTTTTGAAAAATTGAGTTCATTTTTTAATTTTATACTTCAAAAACGGTTAGGGTGATTTTTTTGGGATTTTTCTAAAATTTTAGAATTTTTGATGAATAGTGAAATACGGTAAAATACCGTATAATCAAATTATCAGTAAAATACACTATTTTATGACATCATAAGTGATGTAAGACCACTTGGTTCAAACCCAAATTCCATTATTACAATTTGGGGTCACATGAATTAAGACTAGTCAGAGTCTTGAGCAAAAATATTATAATAGTGATTAAAATAATGAAAAATACCTCCTCTCCTCCACTATAAATACCACTATCATTCCCCTCTTCCTCCCACACCTTTAAAGCCTTGAGCCTCACCTAAGTTCTACCCAATAATCCACAAAAGACTCTTCCCCAAGTCTTAGAGCTTCTAGTCTCACCAAAAGGCCAAAACGAAAGGCATTAAGAAGGATCTCAAGGAGAAGAGATCAAGCGGTAAACATCCTCTTTAGTTTTCTTTCTTTTCTTTCATTTTATGTTATTAATTTTAAATTTCATTTGGATTATTTTGGGATAATTCATTCCATATCCCCCTTATATCCCATATTATTTAATAGTGTTGAGATACCCCCTTTATCTCATCAAACTATTTTATGAAATTTTAAGTGACGCCTTTAGGCTGCCGAATTTTCATGAGAGATTTCTCAATTTTTCTTGTATTTTGAGTTCCTTTCTTTTATACTTATTTTCTCATAACCCCTCATCCAAATTCATTGATAATTCCATTACCTTACATGAACTGTAATTATATTATGCTAATGGAATATTTCATCATCATCTCTCTTTCCCCCTCCTCTTATACTAAAAATGAAAACACCGTTTGAGATGTGTGAAGTTATCACATTCAAGGACGATGGGTTCTCAATTTTCATTACCTTGTTCAATTCTGGTCATGAAACCATTTTTATGACTGAACTAGATAAGAATATATTTATTTCATCTCATTAATTTTCTGTAATCCTTACACACTCATAATATAAAATAATAATACAAAACAAGTTCATTATGAACAAAACTTCAAAGTTAATCCAAACATTTGTAATTAACTTTTAACTAATGAATCATCATCATGGTATATAACCCAAAATAATTATAAGATCATTTATATCTCTTTAATTTCAATAATAATATATATTAATGATTCTGGATGTTTAACCACATTTCAAAAGAACTTACATTCATGAATACAAGTAAACGAATCATGAAAACCAATGAAGAAAATGCTTCCAAAACAATAAAATTGAACCTATTAAACCCATCAAAAATGCCATTAATAAACCTAATAAGGTTATACCATATCAATTAAATTATTATTATGTTCTTTATTTATTAATTAATGAATCTAAATTTTATTATTCATGTCATTAAAACAAACGAAGAAGACACTCTAGTATAAGGTAAGGGGTTTCTCATCTCACTTTTAATTTCGTGAGATTTCCATTGTTCACAACTTATTTCTTGTATGTGGTATATGTGTATTGACTTTTGATATATATTATCATGATTATATTTATATTAATGGTATTTTGTGATTCATTTTTTGGTTATTATTTTTTGTTCATACGACTCGATTGATTACAATGGGGTAAGGGACTCAACCTCAATTTCCATTTTATTGTTAGTTACTTGGTATTGTGAACCTAATATTTATTATATGGTGTATCCACTACCCATTTGAGATCATTTTTCATTTTAAATTGTAAATATATTATATAACCATATTCTGGTTTCATGTATATGAGTATTATCTTAATCCATATACGCTTTTTACATATGGGGTTGATTTGGAATGTTGTTTTAACTATGGAAATATTGATGAATATGTATCCTATACTCTATTCGAATATTGATAAGGTAGATTGTATTTGCATTAAATATATGTATAAAGAATTATTTGGACTTCCAGTGGTGGGTGGGTCTCCCTATATCCCCTCGATGCAATGACAGGTCTCATGAGACAAATCAGTTAGCAACAAACCCTTTGAGTTCGTTTCCAAAAATCAGACGGGTTTTTACCCACAGAACTAAACCATTTTAACGGTACTATGGTACCATGTTCCAGATACATGACTTCCACTTAATAATAATTCTCTTTATTCATTATAAGTTATTACTATCCATGAGGTTTCACTATGACAAAATTAATGGATGCAGTTTGATTCTCAGTTTATTAATTGCATTAATTCTTCATTTATTCACCATGCCACATCGATTATGTCAAGTTGTTTATTATTAACATATTATTGAATTTATGATTTTTCTATTTGTAACCCTTATTGAGAATTTTATCTCACCCATTTCATTTTTTACCTTCAATAGGTTATGAAGAGGAGACTATTTATTGATTTCTGTGGATGCAGTTTTTAGTTTTTGTTATGTATTATATTTTGTAACTTTTCCCAACGTAATTTGAGTTGCATCTCTGTATCTAGTTTCTTAAAGACTACTAAATTGATAATTCCTTAAGTAATTAATTCCTTCTAACCATGAAAACGTACTTAGTAATGCACCGGCTCCGGTCTAGAGGGGTTAGGGCGTTACAGTTGGTATCATAGGAAGTTTCGTAGCAATCTTGAAACTAGATTTGAAATTGTAGATTATGGAACTAAACCCTAAGGTGGTATTTGAATATAAACATACAAGATCATCCAAGAATTTTGTTAAGGAATAGATTATGTGGATATTTCTATCAAATACATCCATGTCTGGATACAAACAGGTAGAGGTGGCTCTAGCACAGATGTACCTAGGAGTGAAAACTCCGACAAGGAGTTTTGGGATTGACCTGGGGTATCCTGGTACATGACAACGGGCCTTTCTGCACTCTTGGAATTGAAACTCTCTAGGGATATTCTTAGGATAATTCATATTTTATTTAAAATCCATTATGAAATATTTTAATGTAAATTTTTCCTTAGATAAACCATGTTTATGAGTTTAGCTTTGCATAGAATTTCAGTCTATGTTATGTGATTTTCTATTTGAGATTTGTAACCTAATCTAGTGTATACAATTATTTAGAAATAGTTCCTAATGGAATAATGGTAATCAATAATCATGGTCAATGTAGGGATCTCCCCAGTAATCAATTCAACACAATCAATGTTGGAGCAGATCAGATCATGACCATATTGGGACAACTTACTCAGGTTGTGATGAATAACCATGCCACACCTGTGTTGGATAATTTCATGTGGAAAAATCCCCCATCATTTAGTGGTACTACTAATCCAGTGGTTACTAAGTAGTGGATCAAGTCCCTTAAAAATATATTCATGGCATTAAGATACAATGAAATTGGAAAGGTAGTAATGGAAGTATATTTTCTCAAGGGTGATGCTGATCAATGGTGGTCCTTGATCCAGAATACTATTGAGGAAGAAGAAATAGAAGATATAGAATGGAGGAATTTTAAGGAAAATTTCTTTGAAAAATATTTCCCTTGTGATCAACGAACTGAAATGAAGAGTAAATTCCATGGATTAATGCAAAGGGAAGAATATAGTGTTGCAGAGTATGAGGCTACCTTCACAAGGCTAGTCAGGTATGCCATAGATTATGTATAGGACTCGACAGAAAAAATTGATCATTTATTTGAAGTTCTTAAGCCAATCCTTCAAAGGGTACTGGCTTCTCAAACATTTTCATCATATGAGGAAATTGTATCAAGTGCCATCAAAACAGAGCATGAATTTTCTAGATAAAATTTTTTTAAGGGAAACCAAGATAGGAAGTAGTACTCTGATAACCAAGGAAAAGGTGAAGTGTCAAAGAAGAAAAAGGGAATGAAGAAATTCCCATTATATGAGAACTATAGAAAGAATCATCTCAGGAAATGCTTGAAAGGCATGGTAGTCTTCTATAAGTGTGAAGAAAAGGGTCATCAGTCTAATGAATGAAAGGGGAAGAAACAATTTGATGGTGTTAAATTCTATAATTGTAAAGAGATGGGACACTATAAAAATGAGTTTCCTAAGCTCCAAGGAAACTTTCCTTAGAAAAGGCTACAAGAGAAAGGGAAATCTTATGTGATTATAAGTGTGGATGTTTAAATCCCTAATGATGTGGTGGCAGGTACTTTAATTGTTTCCTCAAACTTAGCCAATTATTTATTTGATTCTAGATCATTGCATTCATTTATATATTCCCAGTTTTCTAAGAAAATTATATGTGTCTCATTTAATTTAATAAAGTAGTTTCCAGTAAAAACTTCTAGGGGATGTATCATTGCAATAAAGGAATGTCAACTAGTCCCCCCCCCATGAAACAAAAATGTTCTTTAGTTGCTAACCTTATCATCATACCAATGATTTACTTTGATATAATTATCAGTATGAATTGGCTATTAAATTATGATGATTAGATTTATTTCATGAAGAAGGAAGTTACAATCTTTGAAAATGGTGTAGAATCCCTAATTTTTAGAGCAGAAACCTCGCAAACTGATTTTTATCTAGATTTATCCCCCAGTTGCTCTATTTAATGAAATTATTTGTGAGGAAGATAACCCAATGTCTATGGGTGAGGAAAGAAATATTCAAAATGAAAATGTATATATAGTGTAACAATACATTGACGTATTCCTAGAGGATTTACCTAGACATCCTCCAGAGTGGGAAGTTGAGTTCTCTATTGATTTAATTCCTAGTGCAAGACCTATATCAAAGACCCCATATAGAATAGACAATATAGAATTAGTGGATCTAAATAAACAATTAAAGGGGTTGAGTGAAAAGGGATTTATTCAACCTAGTGTTTCTCTATAGGGAGCCCATGTCCTCTTTATCAAGAAGAAAGATGGATTCATGAGGCTATGCATTGATTACAATGAAATAAATGATATTACAATAATTAATAAGTATCCTCTACCAAGAATTGATGATTTATTTGATCAACTTCATAGAGAACAATACTTTTAAAATATTGACCTTCGATCTGGATACCATTAGCTGCATGTGAAGGTGGATATTCCAAAGACAACATTACAAACTAGGTATGGGCATTACGAGTTTACAGTGATGCCTTTTGAACTGACTAATGCACCCTCTGTTTTCATGGATTTAATGAATATATTTTTAAAGGAATATCCTGATAACTTTGTTTTGGTATTCATCAATGATATCCTGGTATACTCAAAAAGCTATGAAGACCCTGAGAATCACCTATGGACTATTCTGAAAACTCTTAGAAGAAATGAATTATATGGGAAGTTTAGTGAGTGTGATTTTTTGGCTCCATTCAGTTTCCATTCTGGGCCACATTGTCTCTAAGGATGGAATATCTATAGATCCTGTGAAAACAAAGGTCATGCAATAATGGCCTACTCCAGCGAACATAACTGATGTGCGTATTTTTATTGGTTTAGCAAGTTATTATCAGCATTTCATTTAGAACTTTGCCCCTTTAGCCAACCCAATGACCAAGCTCACATGAAAAAGGGTTAAGTTCGTATAGAAAAATTAATTTGAAGAATGTTTTGAAGAATTTAAGAGAAGGATATTGAATTCTCTAATCTTGAATCACCCATTAGGGAATGATGGATTTGTGTTCTTTAGCGATGCATCAAAGAAAGGACTTGGTTGTGTCCTTATGCAAAATGATATCATGATTTACTATGCATCTAGGTAGATAAAATTCATGAACAAAACTATAAAACTCATGATATTGAGTTGGTTGTTGTAATCTTTTCTTTGAAGATATAGAGACATTATCTCTATGGTGAAAAATGTGATATATATACTGATCACAAGAGTTTAAAGTATATTTTCCCATAGAAAGAACTCAACATGAGGCAAATCCGATGGCTTGAACTACTCAAATATTTTGATTCCACTATACACTAACACCTGGGGAAGGAAAATAAGGTGGATGATGCTTTGAGCAGAAAGGATCATGGATTTCTGAACAAGATGATAGCTGATAGGGATCCTATTTTCATGGATCTAGTAAATATAGATATGGGAATAATAAAGGAAGGTGAAACATCAATAATTTTTCAAATGGTTGTAAAAACTTCTTTACTAGAAAGGATAAAAAGTTTTGAGATTGATGATGAGGAGTTTCAAAAGAAAATTAAAGTTGTAAATGACAGGAAGTTGATTGACTTCGTATATGAAGGTGGCATTTTGAAATTTGGAAAGAGACTTTGTGTTCGCACTATTCCTGATCTAAAGAGAGAACTATTGGATGATTCTCATAGATCTAATTTCTCTATACACACCAGTATCACTAATATGTATAGAGATTTTAAGGATCATTTTTGGTGGGAAAACATAAAGAGGGAGATTGCTGATTACGTGTCGAGATGTTTTGTATGTCAATAGGTGAAGGCTGGAAGACAACATCCTGGAGGGGTCATGCATCCCCTTACTGTTCTTATGTAGAAATGAGATGATATTACAATGGAATTTTTCATGGGACTAACAAATACTCTAATAAAGAATGATGTGATATGGTTTATTGTTGACCGTCTTACAAAATCAGCACATTTTCTTGCAATAAGGGAAGATTTACCACTTGAACGTTTAGCAAGACTATATATTAATGAAGTTTTAAGACTTCAGGGTGTAACCTTATCAATTTTTTCTGATTTTGATCCCCATTTTACATAAAAATTCTGGAAATTCTCCAGAAGGCTTTGAATACTGAGCTTCGTATGAGTACTTCTTATCACCCCCAAACTGACGGACAATCTGAAAAGACTATTCAAACTCTGGAAGAAATGTTGAGATCATGCTCTCTTGACTTTCAAGTTATGTGGGATCAATACTTTCCTTTGGTGGAACATTCCTATAACAATAGTTTCCATTTTATTATTCAAATGGCCCCATATAAAGCATTATATGGAAAGAGATGTCAAACTCCAACTTATTGGGACGAAGTTGGTGAGAGGAAACTTATAGGCCCAGAACTTAATGAAGTGACCACGGTGAAGGTGAAGACAATCCAAGCCCATATTAAAGCATCCCAAAGCATGAAGAATAGTTATGCTAACAACTGGAGAATGGATTTTGAATTCCAAGTGAGAGATCATGTCTTTCTAAATGTATCTCCATGGAAGGGTGTCTTAAGGTTCAGTGAGAAAAGGAAACTGAGCCCTAGGTACATGGGACCATTTGAAATTCTGGAAAAAATATAAGTTGTAGCTTATCATTTAGCAATGCCGCCAATTCTCTCCAAAGTTCACGATGTGTTCCATGTGTCATTTTTAAAGAAATACATGCCATACCCAATGCTTGTACTCACCTATGAAGAAATAGAACTGAAACCTGATTTGTCATACTGTGAAGAGCCTATCGGGATTCATGACATAAGGGAGAAGGTATTGAGAAATAAGAAAACTCCTATAGTAAAGCTTCTTTTGAGAAACTGGAATATGGAGGAAGAAACATGGGAACCAGAAGATTTAATGAAGAAGAACCACCCATGTATTTTTTGTGGGACTTATAAATAAAATTTCAAGGATGGAATTTCTGATGGTGGGAATAATATAACACCCCAAACATTTTATGGTATGCTTCTCATAAATATATTCTATTCATAGCCTATATTTTATAAAGTGTTGTGTTCCTTTGAAACAAAAATTGGTTATAACCTAGCCATTAAACATAAATTTTCCACTTCTATGTTTTGAATTCTAAAAACGGTCATCAAGAGTTGTGACCAGTAAGTCATTTGAAGTCGGATAGAACTAACATTTATTTTTTCATGAATAGTAACATACCCTTTTGAATAGTAATATGACCCTTATGAATAGTAAATAATGATAATATTTTATTTTCTTAAGGTAATAAGATAATGAGATCTTAATTAATTTTTCAATGTGATATAAAACTTATTATACCTTTAAAATTGTTATTTTTAGAATTATCTATGATTTTATTTAAAATTTAAATTAATAATATTTAGAAATTTATTTTTGAAAAATGGAGTTCAGTTTTTGATTCGACAGGTCAAAAAATGGTAAGGGTGATTTTTTGGTATTTTTCTGAAATTTTTGAATTTTTGATGAATAGTGAAATACGATAAAATACCGTATAATCAAATTATCAGTAAAATACACTATTTATGACATCATAAGTGATTTAATACCACTTGGTTGGAACTCACATTCCATTATTACTATTTTTGTTCACATTGATTAATATTATTCATAGTATTGAGCAAAAATATTATAACAATGATTAAAATAATGAAAAATACCTCTTCTCTTCCACCATAAATATCACCCTCATTCCCCTCTTCCTCCCACATATCTAAAGCCTTGATCCTCACCTAAGTTCTTCCCAATACTCCTCTTAAGACTCTTCCCCACTTCCGAGAGCTTCTGGCTTCACCAAAAGGCCAAAACCAAAGGCCTTAAGAAGGATCTCATGGAGAAGAGATCAAGAGTTAAACATCCTCTTTAGTTTTCTTTCTTTTCTATCATTTTATATAATTGTTTTTAAATTTGTTTGGGATTATGTTGGGATATGTAATTCCATATCCTCATTACTTCCCATATTATTTAATAGTGAAGAGACACACAGTTTCTCTTAATAAACTATTTTATGAAATTTTTAAGTGACGTTGTTAGGCTGTTGAATTTTCCTGAGAGATTTCTAAATTTTTATTCTATTTTGAGTTTATTTATTTTATACTTCTTTTCTCATATCCCATCATCCAAATTCAATGATAATTCCAATACCTTAGATGAACTGGAATTATATTATGCTAATGGAATATTTCATCATCATCTCTCTTTCCCCTTCCTCTTATAATAAAAATGAAAACACCGTCCGAGGTGTGTTAATTTATCTCATTCAACGACGAAAGGTTCTCAATTTTCATTACCTTTTTCAATTATGGTCATGAAACGATTTTTATGGTTGAACCAGATCATAATATATTTATTTCATCTCAATAATTTTCTATAATCCTTACACACTCATAATATAAAATCATAATACAAAACAAGTTCATTATGAACAAAACCACCAAGTTAATCCAAACATTTGTAATTAAATTTTAACAAATGAATCGCCATCATGGTATATGACACAAAATAATTATAAGTCTTTTATCTATCTGTACCTTCATTAATAAGATATATTAATTATTTTTTATGTTTAACCACATTTCAAAAGAACTTCCATTCATGAATACAAGTAAATGAATCATGAAAACCAAGGAAGAAAATGCTTCCAAAACAATAAAATTGAACCTCTTAAACCCATCAAAAAGGCCATTAATGAACCTAATAAGGTTATAACATATAAATTAAATGATGATGTGGTTATGGAATTATTAATTAATGAAGATAAAATTTATTATTCAGGTCATTAAAACAAATGAAGAACACACTCGAGCATAAGGTTAGGTGTTTCTCATCTCACTTTTAATTCCATGAGATTTCCATGGTTCTCAACTTATTTCTTGTATGTTGTATATGTGTACTTAATTTTGATATATATTATCATGATTATCTTTATATTCATTTTATTTTTTTATTCACTGGGTTTTTATTAGTTTTCAGTCATACAACTTGATTGATTACAACGGGGTAAGGGACTTTGTCTCAAATTATATTTTATTGTCAGTTACTTGGTATTGTGCACCTAATATTTATTATGTGGTGTATCCACTGCCAATTTGGGATAATTTTTCATTTTAAATTATACATATATATATATTATATATCCATATTCTGGTTTCATGGATATGAGTATTTTCTTAAGTCGTATACCCTTTTACATACCGTGTTTATTTGGAATATTGTTTTAACTATATAAATATTGATGAATCTGTATCTTCTACTCTATACGGATATAGATAAGGTAGATTGTATTTGAATTAAATATTTTTATAAATAATTATTTGGACTTTAAATGGAATTTGGGTCCCACTATATCCCCTCGATGCATCGACATGTCTCATGAGACAAATCAGTTGGTGACAAACCCTTCGAGTTTGTTTCCAAAAATCAGACGGGTTTTTACCCACATAACTAAACAATTTTAACGGTACTATGGTATCATGTGCCAGATACATGACATATAATTGATAATCATTATCTTTATTCATTATCATTTATTACTATCCATGTGTTTTTCACTATGACAAAATCTATGGATGCAGTTTCATTCTCAGTTTATTAATGGTGTGAGTTTTTCATTTATTCACCATGCCATATTGGTTATGTCAAGTTGTTTATGATTCACTTTGTATTGAATTCATTCTTACATTATTTATAACCATTACAGATAATTTTATATCACCCCTTTAATTTTTTTACCTTCAATAGGTTATGAAGAGGAGACTATTTATTGAGTTTTGTGGATGTAGTTTTTAGTTTTTGTTATGTATTGAATTTTGTAACTTTTCCCTATGTAATTTGAGTTGCATCTATGTATCTAGTTTCTTCAATACTACTAAATTGATTGTTCCTTTGGTATTTCATTCCTTCTAACCATTCCAATGTACTTAGTAATGCACCGGCACCAGTCTAGAGGGGTCGGGGCATTACATTCTCTATGTGGGTCAACATGGAAGCCCACTAGAGAGAACCATCTCCAGTAAGATTTCAATGAGCACTTATGAAACATAGTTTATTATAATTTATTGGTATCCCTAAGTTATTTATAATTTTGGATGAGGTTTTATGGATATTATTCACTTTTAATGTATGGATCACGTGATATTTAAATGATTCCTTATGGGATGGAATGATGCCATGTATGCATGGAATCTATTGTCTCCAAACTCAGGAACTAGAATATAGATATAGGTGATATCTCTCCATCTTTTAATGATGTGTTAAGAATGATACACTCAATTTATTCAATAGAGTTTATAATATTCCATCAGATATGATAATAACTTGGTTTAACCCTATGATGAAGATCATTTGTGCAACAGAGAAGAAACTCGAATAAAAATATTGGGTGTATGAATTTTATTTGTATGAATTGATCATAATTATTTGGATTGTGTTTATTTTATCATATTAATTTATTTATATAACTTTGAATATATTTTATTCATAATACTTCCAAATTCCTAAGATAGTATATATGATGATGTTGTGAGTGAAAAACTTAATTAAATGTCACAAATATATTATTCAAGTGGATTTTGTACTGTTAAGTGTGGTGAAGGTTTAAGCTGAATGAATGGAAGTTAAAAAAATTTAGTGTTATTAAATAAAAATATAGGTCATATATTACATGAGAAGTTAACAAATTAAAGTATTTGAGTTTTATAATGATCTATGTAGAGTTTTGTTCATATAAGGATGAATGATATGATTTATGAAACGCTTAGGAAACTCCCACAGTCACTATAAATTGAGGTAGATTATGCCATGGTATATTTTATGTAGTTGTTTCGCAAATAATTTTAGGTGAACGAGACTCATTTAAGTCTTCATGTTTGAAAAATGGAGAAATAAAAAACAATATGTCATATTAAAGGTTGCGGTGACTATTTGAGAAGAAGAAAAATATTATTATTGGACATTTTAGGACCAAGATGATGAAGAAGGTGTTTTTTATTTAAAATTGTTGAAGGTTTGATGTGTTGTCTTTTATTTTCATATTTTGTTTTGAAATTACATCACTTTGTTTTTTCAACAATTTTTTAGAGTTTTTGTTTTCAAAATAATTGGCTTCATGCTTGAGAAAGAATCAGACTAGCGGTTTCAAAACAATCGTTCTAGCATTTTTCTTTAAAAAGAATAAGACCCATTGTTTCTTTATAATCATTCCCATGGAATTGGTTTTATAAAAATAATTGATTGGTTTCAAGAAGAATCAGATTCATAGGAGAATGAATCATGTTGGAAGTTACTGGTCATTGGTTTCAAACTGGAACTGATGAGATAGAAGTGACTGTTTTGTTGAAGAATATGAGTCCTTATGATTATGATTCAAAGAAAATGTGATGATGCTTTTATATTTTGGAATTATCATAAATCATAATTAAAGTGGTAGAACTTATGATGTAATCTTGATGGAATAAAGGGGTAAGATAGAGCGGTTATTGGTGATTACGATGGAAGAGAAGTGAATAGTGATGATGATGGAAGAGCAGTGAATGGTGATGAAGATGGAAGAATAGTGGATGGTGATTATGATGGAAGAAAAGTGGATGGTGATAATGATGTAATATTAGTGGATGGTGATGCATATGGAAGAGTATTAAATGGTGATGAAAATGGAAGATCAGTGAATGGTGGTGCTGAAGCATGTCATGCCAACTGGGTAATGACTGTTTTGCATCGGACTCATAATGGAAAAGTGGTCAAACTGATTAAAAAGAATTCAAACTAGTGCTAATGGAAAATAATGAATGAGTCATGCTGATGGAAACGTAATGGTCCTGCTGTTGAAAAGTAATAGTGGTGTCGGTGGAAAAGTAATATTCATGCTGATGGAAAAGTAATGGTTGTGTTGATGAAAATTAATAGTCGTACTGATGGAAAAGAAGGAAAAGAGGAAAGAGACGTGTTGATGGAAGAGGAAAGAGTTGTGTCGATAGAAAAGAGGAAAGAGTCATATCGATGGAAAGAGAAAGTGATGAGATGATGCCTATCATGATGATATGGTAATGACTTCGTTTAGCATCATACTCACAGGTGAAAGTGAGAGAAGAGATATGGTGCCGATTAAAGATAATTTTACCCAGAAACAATCATATTCAACAATCATACCCACATTTCTAGTCTTCTAAAAGAAAAATTGTTTTGGATTTATAGAATAATAAATTGTTATGGAGATAAAAATTAAATATCTAAAGATTGAGATAAAGTTTTGAGAAGACTCGAGAAGCTTTGAAAAAATTTGACGAAGTAATAATGTATCCCATAATTTTTGGGGGAAATTCAAATTAGGGAAATTTTGAGTGGGCGGGAAAAACTATTTGATTCCCACCAATTAACAGCTATAAATGGAAGAAGTACTTTGGACTTTTTAACAAAGATCACTCTTCACAGTAGAGGAGAGATAAGATCCAAGTTTTAGAGATAAGAAGAAGAGGTGAAGAGTATTTGGCTTGACTTTTTGTTTCAGTGTTTATCGCATCAGGATATACTAATCCATTTCAAGTTTTCTGTACTGTGTGTTTCTGTATTGAGCTTCTCGGGCTGAGGAATAATCGTACTGATTTACTTTATCGATCTCAGGTTTTGGAGTGGTTCTGATTGTATTCATCTTGTGAAGTGGTGTCGATTCATTCAAAACTTGATCCATCTTGACTATTGCATATATGTTTTGAATAGAAAATATAACCAAGAAGAATTTGACTGAGAGCATTGTATTTAGGGTAATTGGATAGATTGTTTTATATAGTCTAGGAGGTTCTTACCTTTCTTCTGGGTAGGGAAAAGAAGAATTTTTTTACAATTGAATACATTTGGTGTATTGAAAAGAATCAAAGGTAACATGAGATTTTACAAAATAAATGTATTACCCTATTATGCTAAGAGGGTGCACACACACTAGTTGTATTGTTTTATAGTTTCACACAATATAAAGGGTATATCCTACTCTCTATAATCCAAGGATTTATTTCTAGTGGATTGTATGGTATTGGATCATTTTTAAACCATACCAAGGACATAGTTATTCTTATTGAATAGTCAAACTTGTAAATATTTGTGTTCCTTTTGGATGTGTGTTGATTTGTTACTCAATAGGTAATTTAAATCTTTAACAGGAGGTGAAGTTTGTTTCAATTGAGAATAAACTTAAAAGTGAAAGAAAAAGAGTATCCCTGATTCACCCTCTCTCCGTCTTAGTAATACATTACTCTGACTGGGCTCTTTCAATTGGTATCAGAGCACAGGTTCCCTTCGCAATTCATTGCTGGTGGAGAATGTGAATTGTGTGAACAGTAAATGTATTCTAGTATTTTATTTAAAGAACTATCATATCTAGAAAGATAAAATGTTTCCATGTCCTATTTTTATCAGTTATGATGTTCTTGAAGCTACAACTATTGGGTTTCCCCCCATTGACGATAGTGCTCCACTTACACCTGTTGACAATAAGTTTCTTGAGAATGATGGAAGGGCCAAGAATGTTATATTATCATCACTTTCTGAAAGTGAATTTTTGAGAGTGAAAGGTATTTCAATAGCTAAAGTTATATGGGATAAATTGAAAAACATATATGATGTCAATACAAAAGTGAAGAAGGAAAAGTTAAAAATATGGAGATTAAAGTATGAATATTTGAAGATGGGTGAGCATAAATATATTGGGGAATTATTTACTAGGGTTAATGACATTGTGAGTACTATTATATGTATTGGTGAAAAGATGAGAGACTCTACAGTTTTTAAAAAGATCTTAAGAATCTTACCTATAAAATTCAATGCAAAATTTTATTCATTAGAAGATAGAGATCCTGAAACATTATCTCTTGATGATCTACACAACACTCTTATCACTTATGAAATGAGAAGAGAGAATGCTATAAAGATAGAAACAAAGGTTGATAGAGAAGTGTCTTTCAAGTCTATGAAAAAAGAAAATTCAAATATGATTTTTATTGAAGATGAAGCTGGTAATTCTGAATCTAAAAATGAGGCACATAAAAATCTCAATGAAATCTTATTTCTTTGGTAAAGGTAGGGGCTGAAGCCTCAATTTATTATTTAAAGAAAATACCTCTTTAAGACTGAGTAGAGGGAGACCCATTACATAGCCCGAAGGCCCAAGGCCAAGTGGCCTGAATACAAGTCTTGAAAGCCAATTTTTTGGCCCAAATGACCCCTCGGTGAACAGTACTACTATAGTACCCGTGCTGCTACAGTGCCTGATACAGTACTACTCCCACTACAGTGCTTTCTACAGTAACCCAGAAATTTTTCTCTACCCAGATTCGATCCTGGGTCTTTTGCATGCCAAGTAGGAGCCTCTACCACTTGGGTACAGGCTCGTTGGTGATGAAATCTTATTCTTGTTTTCTAACAATGTGAAAATATATATGGGTAAATACGAAGGGAAACTTCCCTTTAAATGTTTTGAAGGTGTATGTGTTGGTCACTTTGTGGCTAATTGTCCTTGAAGAAAGAAATAAGAAGATAGTGATATTGAATAAATAAAACAAGAAGATCATGGAAGAAAAACGGAGACAAAGGAAAAGAATATTAATTCTTAAAATCAAAAAGAAGAAGTTTCTTATCTAAAGATGATGAAAAAGAAGAGAGTGATTCTAAATCAAAAAATACATTGAGTATGGTATTGAAAATACTTTTATTCTAATAGTGAATGATGAAGAATTTAGAAGTAGTAGTTCTGAAGAAGAAGAAACTTATCTTGAAAATCATTTGAAAGAAGAGTTGAGAGAATGTATGAGAAATATCAGAAGACTTGAAAAGAAAAAAAAAGTTAGAAGATGAATGTTAAAATAACCAATAATTTTTTTATAGTGAGAAATAAAAGCTAGTTAAAGAGATTGTTGATTTGAAGAATAATTTTGAAGAATAAATAATTTTAATGTGCATTTTGAAGTGAAGATGAATGCAAAAGAAGAAGAGTTGGAACTTGTCCAACAAAAACTACCTAAAGCTGAAAAGAAAAGTCTAAGTTTCAAAAACTTTATCATTGAAGTTGGTGAATGTTCTTGTAATGAGAAACTTTATAAGGTTCAATAAAAGATACCTTCAAAGGTTGAGAATAATAATGAAGCTTTTTCTACAAAGAATAATGCTGAAAGTTATAAAGTCTTATGGAAACCTAAATTCAAAAATGATTTGAAACAATATAAATCATAGAAAGTTTCAAATAATAGTGAATCCAATAAATCATAAAATAAGTAGAATAAACTTGTTGATAATAGAAATTTTGGTGTCTCAGGAAAGAAAGTGGATAAAAAATGTATTAATGATCTGGATCAGTACAGAAGCTTCAGAGGAAAATACTCTTTCTACGGGTATTGCTGAAATTGTGTTAGATTTGGGCACACAGAAAATATGTGTTGGTTTAATCAAAAAAATATATATATTCCCACAAGTTATAGAAGGCATAAGTTGAGGGGGATTTAATCTCCTCAAATAAAGGAAAATGATAAGTTTGTCTTGAATAAATCTAAAAAGAATGAAGTGAATATTGAAAATAGGTCCCAACCCTTGCAAATTATTTATGAAAGATGTGAAAAACTTGGACACATTTCGAAAGGATGTCTTATTTTGTTACTCACTTGAAAAATATTATCAATTATCAAAATTTGAATGTGAATAATGAAAATAATGGAGAAAAGTAACTTGTTGTTGAAACTGCTTTAAAATCTATGGAAGGAGAACGAACCTTGATACTTGATAGTGGGGGTTCTTCTCACATGAAAGGAGACATGAAATTGTTAAAAAATGTGAAATATTATAAATAAGGAACAGTGAAATTTGGAAATTAGGAATCATTGAAAATCAAAGGTGTTGGGTCATCCATAATTGGAAAAGAAAAGATGAAATATAAGAAAACATTGTATATTGATGGGTTGAAACAAAACCTGCTAAGTGTCTCACAATTGTGTGATGAGGGTAAAAAGGTTGTCTTCAAGAAAGATGTATTTGTTGTAAAGAGTTAAGAGGATGGTAATATTATTACAAGAGGCCAACATATGAAAGTAAATTTGTTTCAGGTTGGTGATTCACAAAACTCTTGTCACATGAGTATGGTGCAAGAAAATAAGGTATGGCATAAAAGTCTTGGAAATATGTGTCAAGGAACATGAACAAGTTATTCAAAAGATTCATTGTTCAAGACATTCCTATTTTTTATAGAATAATATATTGGTGTTTCATTATTTTCCAGAAAGGAAAGATTACAAATGATGTGCATAAGAAAGTTTATATTTTCTTCAAACAACCCCTAGAGATGATCTATTCTAATATATGTGGACCAATGAGAAAGCAATAAACACATGAATATAAGTAATTCATTATGTTAATTGATGATTTTACTCTCATAACTTTTGTTATGTACATGAAACACAAATTAGATTCTTTAAAAATGGTTAAAAGTTTCAGAAGAAAATCTGATAAATGATGTGAGTATTTTGTGAAGAAGTTGAGAACTGATAATGGTAGTGAATACAGAAGTAAAGAGTTTGAATAATATCTTAAGAATCAAAGAATTCATGATGAGTGTAGCTCTCCATACACTCCCCAAAAAATAGGGTTGCTGAAATAAAAAATAGAATCCCGGTGGAAATGGGAATAACCATGTAACTCGAGCATGGACTTTCTCATTACTTTTGGAGGCAATCCATGAGTACATTTATTTACATTCAGAACCATTGTTTCTAGAAGCCTCAATTAGTTATGTCTCCCTGTGAATTTTTTTATGGAAAAACTTCAAGTTTGAATAACTTTAGAGTTTTCAATATTCCTTGTATTATAAAGAAGAAAGGTGGAAACTATGGTAAGTTTGAGTAGAAAGGTAAGGATAGAATATTTCTCAGTTACTCTCTGGAAGGAATAGGATACATATGATACAAAGAAGAAACAAAAATAATTACTGATTTAGTTTGTGTGAAAGTGATTGAATTATCTAAGAAATATAAACATATTAAGGTAGACAATGAAGTTGAGAAAGTAGAAGAAAACAATTTTGATAAGGATACAGACAATTGTATTCCTTCTCAAGAAGAAGAATCAGACTCAACTATTTTAAGTGATGAAGATGATACTTGAAAAACTCATCTCAGGCTGAGGAAACAAGTGGAATCTCATAATATAATTGGTGATCAACATAAAATGGTTCTAACAATAGGAAAATAAAATACAATTACTCATACTTCTCTACATTCAAAAGTAGAGTCAAATGATAAAAAAGAATATTTTGAGCATTCGGAATGGGTTTAATCCATAAATGAAGAATTGGATCATATTGAAAATAATAATACATGGGAACTCATACCCAAGCCTAAAAACATCATTGGGAAAAAATGGTTTTTCCAGAACAAGCTAAATGAAAAGGTTGAAGTTATAAGAAACAAAAAAAATATTGGTTTGCAAAGGGTATTCATAGATTGAGGGTATTAATTTTGATGAAACCTTTTCTCTAGTGGAAAGACTTGAAACAATCCAAATATTTATTTCTATTTCCACACAACGAGGCTACAAGATATTTCAAATGGATGTTAAATATGCATTCTTAAATGGTAATCATGAAGAAGAGGTTTATATTGAACAACCTTGTGGCTTTGTTATTAGAAACGATGAAGGTTGTGTGTGCATATTGAAAAGGGAATTTTATTTCATAAAAAAAGCTATGATGGTATGGTATTCCAAATTAGATACATTCTTAAGAAAGATGAATTTTAACAAAGAGTGGATAACAATATTTACATCAGATAAAGTCAAGAGTATTCCCTTATTGTAATTTTTTATGTTGAGGATATTATCTTTGTTGGGAATAATGAAGGAATATGTGAAATATTTTCTGAAGAAATGAATAATATATTTGAAATGTATATACTGGGAGAAATGAAATAATTTCTTAGGTTACAAATCCAGTAAATGAAAGAATACACTTTCCTCTCCCCAGAAAAGTATGAAAAAAAATTCTTAAGAGTTTTGGAATGGAAAATTCAGAACTTTTTTCCACACCAATTTTAGTGGGAATAATGCTAAGTAAACATGGAAATAGAAAATAAGTGGATCAGAAATAGTATCAAAAGCTGATTGGAAGTCTATTGTATTTTATTGCCTCAATACCCAATATTTTTTATGTTGTTACCTTATGTGAAATATTTAAAAGTACTCTAAGAGAATCACATATTATTGCAGGAACAAGAATTCTCATATACATTAGAGGCATAATAGAATTTGGAATTAGGTACTACATCTCAAATGGTATTGATTTATTTGGGTATTTAGATGCATATTAGGCAGGAAATGTTTATGATAGAAGATCCAAAAATAGTGGGTTATTCTTTATGGGAAATAATTGTGTTAGTTGGAATTCAAAGAAACAAAATTCAGTAACTATTAGTATGGATGAATCTGAGTATATTGCTTTTACTCAAGCCACTACTCAACTTATGTGGATGAAAATACAATTGGATGATTTACTTGTTGAAGTGAATTTACACTTGATAATGTTTTGTGCCAATCAAAGTACAATCAATCTCACGAAGAATCCTGTGCAACATTCTCGTTCAAAACATATTGATATCAAAAATTATTTCATCAAAGGGCATGTGGATAATAATGAATTAAAGCTGGAACATGTTCCAAAATTGGAACAAGTCACTGATATTTTCACAAAACCTTTATCAAATTAATCATTCTCAAAAATGAGGTTGAACATGGGTGTTCAACCTCTTTCTCTAAATGGTTGATGTATGTGTATATGTCCCCTTTCTCATCTTACCATTTGATTGTTTTGTCAAAGGGGGGAATTTTTTTTTCAAAAATCTATTTCACAAAAGAGAGATTCATGGGTAAGCTATGAATTCAACATTGTTTTGCGTGTGAACTATTCTAACTATTTGTTGGAGTTGTTGTAGGAAAATAAATTGAATTGTTTTCTAGGGAGAATGGAGAAAAGAAAGATAAAATAAATAGGTTATCATGGTCACTAATTTTGGATAGTACGGTGTTACTATTAATGATTATTGTTTCCTATAATGAGTTATCTCATGAAGGCTTAGAATTTTTTATATTTAATCAATTGGTTTAGTTTACAAAGTTCAATGATTTATGAAACACAGTTGACAACAAAATCCAAAGGGGAGATTGTTAAGACCAATCTTATGAAGAAGGTGTT
Organism: Viscum album; assembly: GCA_963277665.1. NCBI lineage: Eukaryota > Viridiplantae > Streptophyta > Magnoliopsida > Santalales > Viscaceae > Viscum > Viscum album. The sequence goes on from OY728135.1 coordinate 1,004,716,092, forward strand.
TTGTATTTGGAGGTGTTGAAAGTTTAAAGTGTTGTATTTTGTGGTCAAGGGTTGTTTTGAAATCACTTCACTTTGTTTTTGAAATAATTTTTTTTGTTTTTGTTTTCAAAAGAATTGGTTTCATGCTTGAGAAAGAAATGGACTTGCTGTTTCAAAAAAATCAAACTAACCTTTTTCTTTGAAAAGAAATGGATCCATGATTTCTGGAAGATCTATCCCTCAGCATTAGGTTTTATAAAATAATTTATTAGTTTCAAGAAGAATTGGTTTCACAGGAGAATGTATCATGTTGGAATTTTCTGGTCATTGGTTTCACACTGGAACTGATGAGAAATAAGTGGCTATTTTTTTGAAGAATCAGAGTCTATATGACTACAATTCAAAGTAAATGTGATGATTCTTTTCTATTTTTGGAATTCTCATAAATCATAAGTAAATTGGTAGAACTTATTATGCAAGCTTTATAGAATCAATGGGTAGGTAAGAGTAATGAATATTTATGAAAATAGAAAAGAAATGAATAATGATGATGATGGAAGAAAAGTGAATGGTGATGAAGATGGAAGAGTAGTGGATGGTGATGATTATGGAATAGTAGTGGATGGTGATGACGATGGAAGAGCATTGGATAGTGACATCTATGGAAAAGAATTTAATAGTGATCATGATGTAAGAGTAATGAATTTTGGTACCGATGCATGCCATTCTGACAGGGTAATGAATTTGTTTTGCATCAGACTCACAATGTAAAAGAGGTCGGACTGATTAAAAATAATTTAGACTGGATCTAATGGAAAATAATGAAATATTCATGCCGATGGAACAATAATGGTCATGCCGATGAAAATTAATAGTCATGCCAATGGAAAATTAATAGTCATGTTGATGGAAAAGTAATGGTCATGTCGATGAAAAGAAATAGTCATGCCGATTGAAAAGAAGGAAAAGAGGAAAGAGTCATGCCGAAGGAAAAATAAAGTGAAGATATTATGCATGTCATGCCAAAAGGGTAATGACTTTGTTTTTCATCTGACTCACAGGTGAAAGTGAAATAAGAGAGATGGATCAGATTAAAGACCACCGTACCCAGAAATAATCGTACTCAAAAATCGTACCCACATTTCTAGTTTTCTTAAAGAAAAATTATTTTGGATTTCTGGAATAATAAAAGGTTGTGGTGATACAAATGAAAGAGATGAATATTAATATGAAGTTTGTAGAAGATTCGAGAAGCTTCAAGAAACTTTAAAGAAGTCAAAATGTATCCCATAATTTCAGGGGGAAATTCAAATTTGGGAAAATTTGAGTGACTAGGAAAAACTTTTGGATTCCCACCAATTTTCACCTATAAAAGGAGGAGGTACTTTATACATTTTTATAATGATCATTGTTCACATCATAGGAGAGAGAATCTCCAAGTTTTAGAGAGAAAAATAATAGGTGAAGAGTATTTGGCTTGACTTTTTGTTTGAGTGTTTATCGCATTAGGATAAACTAATTTGTTTCAAGTTTTCCATACTGGGTGTTTTCTTATTAGGCTTCTCGGGCTGAGGAAGAATAGTATTGAGTCTCTTTATCAGTCTCAGGTTTTAAAGTGGTCCTGATTGTATTCGGCTTGTGAAGTGGTGCTGATTCTATTTGACTAGTGAAGTTGTTCTGATTCTATTCAGCTGGTCAAGTTGTGTCGATTCATTCATAACTCGATTTAGCTTGACTATTTCATATAAGTTTTGAAGAGAAAATCAGACTAAGAAGAATAGAACTAGGAGCATCATACTCAGGGTAATTGAACATATTGTTTTACATAGTCAAAGAGGTTCTTACCTTTCTTATGGGTAAGTAAAAGAAGAATTTTTTTACAATTGAATACATTTGGTGAATTGAAAATAAGCACAGGTAACATGAGATGTTACAAAACAAATGTATTGCCCTATTTTTCTAAGAGGGTTCACACACACTAGTTGTATTATTTCATAGTTCTACACAAGTGAAAGGGTACATCCTACTCATTGTAATCCAAGGATTTATTTCTAGTAGATTGTATGGAATTAATCGTTTACAAACCATAACAGGGATGTAGTTATTCTTATTGAATAGTGAACCTTGTAAATCTTTGTGTTTTTTTGGATGTGTGTTGATTTTTCTCTCAGTAGGGAATTGAAATATTTAATAGTAGGAGAAGGTTGTTTTGACTAAAAAGAAACTTAAAAGAGAAATAAAAAGACTATCACTGATTCACCCCCACCCCCTCTCAGTGATACATTACTCCAACTGGGAACTTTCAAAAAAAATTGCCATTTGTTGAGTTTTTTATATGACTTTTCTACCTATTAGAAATTGTGAGTCTTGTACACCATAGTGATAACCATTTTGAGTGTCCATAATGAAATCAAATTTTGAGAGTTGAAGGTAATTTTGAGAGCTCTAAAACTTTAGGAGGATAAAAGTAAACTAAATGATTGAAGATCCCAAGCCTTAAAGAATGATATTATAGAGAATTAAATGTCGATATTGCAGAAAGCCTTATAAAAAATATGAGACTCGTTCTTATATAAGTTTTAAATTTTCAATAATCTTATATAATTCTTATTTGAAGAATGAGACAATATTCACAAGTGAAATGAATATTTAAGAGGTTTCAAATATTGAAAAGTAAGATTATACAGATAACAATCCAAGATTTTCATACATAGATATTACATTTTTTATAAACATTCATTACATTACACAAACACATTCTGAAGGATCATAATGTTATAGTGCCTTTGTAAACTTGGAAATAGAAACAGTTGGTTCATAGGCGAACTACATCATCTCCCACTAATTTATTCATAACTATCACTATTATTAAACAAATCATACATAATACATTTCTTCATAACTAGGGGAAACGAAATTTAAGAAAGGGTGAGCTCAAAATCTCGGTACGGGTAAATAAGGGATATATGTAAACATAAAAAGGGAAGAAGGGTATGAGAACATGATTATAACATTTGAAAACCACACCCTCCATATAAAAGATCATAATCTTCGGTCATGCAATAAATATTTGAATTTCATAAGAGATGTATCATAAGGGAATAAAATAACATGAGCCATTATAGCATAACAATGTCATAAGACATGTAATTTTGGCATACAAATAAGTATAGAAAATCATTTCCTTCGTAGTTCAAGGCTCATTGCCGATACTATAATAGTGGAATGGGTTCACTCCCCAAACCATCATAGTAGTCAATATTCACAACCAAGAATATCATAGTGGATAGATTCCCTTAATTAACTAGGTTAGCTCCCCATTACAATCTTATTTATCTCATTAGATATCAAGATTTACCCAAAGCATTTGAGGGATATATAGGTCTCACCCATCACATAATGAAAATCATATATATGTGTGCCACAAGGTAAGAAATCATTCATCATATCATAACACCTCAAAAGAAATGGGTTTCATAAACATTCATCATAACATAACCTATGAAAAAGAAACAGGTTTCATAATAATTTAATCATTTAATTAAAGAATAATTTATGTAAAAATAAGCGGGTTTCATAATAATTTTACCATGATATAACTCATGGAATAGAAATGGTTTTTATAAACATGATTTCATAATAAAAATAATCCTTATAGAAAATGAATAAATATGGAATCACTAGATCATATCCCTAGTACTGATTAAGTAACATCAAAGGATTTCATCATAGATAGAAAATGATTTTGAAAGAAAAAATTACTTGGAACGTTTCTTAAAGAAAATATCAATTATTTATAAATCTATATTTTTTAAATTAAAAATTCATAAAATATTTTGTAAATAATTTTATTTGAAAATAAACATGAAAATTTATAAAGTAATATTCAAATTAAATAATGTTCATGATGTTGTTAAATTTTATTCATGTCGTACATGTTAAAACAATGATTCCTTTCATGTTTTCGATAAAAGCCAAATGGTCCTTATTTAGAAAAACGATATGAATATTACATTTAAGAAAATTTTTAAAAAGTGAAACATGGGTTAAAATTTATTTAATAAAAAAATTTGTAATGTTAAAAATATTTTTGGAAATGTTTTTAAAAAGCATGGTTTTTAAAGAAAAGGGTTTGCAAAATAAGGGATAAATAAAAATGATTTTTTAAAATAGTATCCTTTTGATTATATAAAAAGAGTAAAATGAAGTTAAAACATATATTCTCATGTAATAACCATAATAGAATATAAATCCTGAGTTTCTTGAGAGATTAATCAAAATATTTCATCCTCATAATCATAATCATAAATAATCCTAATAGTTGATGAGATTGTAACATAAAATCATTACCACCTTGGTATCTTTTGAATCATAAGTATCATTAAATATTAAAATTAAATAAAAAATTAAATATAATTAAAATAATTATTTTCATGATATAACATGTCAAATTTTCTTTATATACACCTCATAAAATTATATAGGTGTATAACATAACAAATATCTCAAAGAAGAAAAATTGCGACAAAAATCCATTACAACTTTGGTAAATTTTGAACTGTAAACCCCATAAAAAGTGATCCTAAATTGGATATATAAATCCCAATAATTTTTAGGATAAGAATAATAAAATACATTCATGGTTATTATATACAACACATAAAAGAAACATGAGTTGAATATGGCATGTGTCTCACATAAAGTAAAAGTGTGACAGGAATTCCTTATATTAAGTCTTGAATTCCTTCATACACATTAAAACCTAATATATAATAAATATAATTTTATTATAAATATATTATATAACCGTAATTTTATATATCATACCATATATTATTTACTTATGACATTTTATTACTCCTTTATTAACAATTCCATTTTAATGTTATGTTTCGGGAAATAATTGCTTTGTTTTTCATGTATGTTTTTATTTTTTATTTTTGGTATTATTAATTCTATCATGGTTAAATCATATAAATAATTTTAAAAATGATTTAAATATCATTAATATTTATTATATATTTATTTAGAGTAATCCATAAATATTATACATAGAAAATGAAATGCACTATTCATGGAGATGCTAGGTTATACGTACACATAAATGCAATTTATATTTCCTCGATGGGTGAAAAAGAAGATTGGTAAATAATATATTAAATTTATATAATCATATAAATCACATATATTAGTTAAATATATTCTCCATTACCTTCCATGTAAAACATTAGTGTAAAACAGATCACAACGCTTCCCAAGGAGGTAATCTGTCGTACACACGAACGATGTGATCATAATCTCTTTGGAATAGAAAGTAAAAAAAGATACATATGATAATATATTTAAATAAGTATATCTATGATGCAAATATAAAAAATCCATAATCAAACCCAACCATTATATGTGTTGATGGAAAATTTCTCACATCAGTTCACGAGGCTATAGTTCGTCGTACACACGAGCGACATTATTGTTTCCCATTTGAGGGAAGAGGATATGGATGTATATAGTTAACTTAATATAAAAACATATCAGTATATTTAATATAATTATTTTATTATACCATCATGTTTTAATAATAATCTATATAGGTAGAGGAAGAAATAAAATAAAAATGCTCATTGAAGAACATTGCCTCTTCTTTTGGTAACCTCCCTCGGTTTATACCAAAAACCTTCCTAAGATGGATATCTAATAAAAATAAGGATTATAGGATCATATTGGTGAATTAATTAAGGGATTGTTTTATTTATTATCTCAAATAAAGGGTTTGGTAAGTGTAATTATGAGAGGAGAGGGGGAGGCCTTTTATAAGTGATGTGAGTGGCAGGCTTGTGATTTTTGGAAAGAAAAAGGTGTACCCACATTTTTATCATTCCATAAGGATCCAAAATGGACACTTATATATCTTATAATAAATAAGGTCAAAATATTTTCATAAAATTTGTTTTTTATATCTTTTGTGTCATTTTTAACTCTTATCATTTTAGTTTAACCCTCTGGTAAAACTATTTTTACATTAACCATGGAAAATAATTTTTTTGTTTTTACTATTCATTATGGTAAAAAATCAAGTTGACCTTGTTAAATAATATAAATTATTATCTTTAAAAATATGGAATCAATTTTTCAAAATTCCATTCACATAATTATAAAATTTTAATTTAAAATTAAACCCACAGTCACAACGAGAAAGTGGTTTTCTATAGAGAAAATGTTCAAAAGTTTAAAAAAAGTATATTAAAATTAAATATGAAAATTATTATAATGAACTAAATTGGATTAATAGATATATAATTTAACTAATTATTATTTTAGATCTATTTTAAAATAAAAAATAACCTTATTAATTCATTAAATTAAATTGAAAGTTTCAATAAAAATCAATATTTTTTCAATATTCATCAAGAAATTTATATTTTCATAAAAACCCCCAAAACATCACCCTAGGATAATTTTGATATGATGGATTAAAAATGAATTTTATTTTTTAAAATTAATTTTATAAAAGTGTTAAAAATTTATTTATTATTGTTAAAAAAAATAAATCAAAAACATTTTTTTGAGAAAATAGAATTTTCAAAAACATTTAAAGTCTACCAAAAAATAAGTGATTTTTTATCAATATGTTTTCTATAAATAAAACCATTATACTAAATGTATAAAATGTGATTATTCCTAATAATTACTCTGAGTTTAACATATATTTAATAATGATCATGCTTAAATAATAATATTATTAGTTTGTCATGGACTGTTAAAACTTAGTGTTGTGTGTAACCCAAGCTATCGAAGAAATTGAATATTTTTGAAAAAAATAAATTCATAAAAACTTGGGGTGTTACAATTTAAATTTGGTTTTATCTCGATTTATATCCTATTATTCAAGAATAAAAAAAATACCTTTACTGGTGTAACCAAGAGGAAACCAATATCTTTTTAATAATAAAAGTGGAGAGTCCAATAAATATTCATGTCATTCTAGTATCAAAGAATAAGAAATATATTGAGAAAAAAATACCAATATTTTGATTGTAGTCTATTGTTTTCATTAACACTCATGAATATTGAGAAGAACTATCATCAAATATCATAGTTAGTCTAAGTGGAGAACAATGATAACCAATATGTGTTATTGTTTATCATTATTTGGAGGTTAAATACCTATTCATTAGTTTTTTTAGGACTGTTGAGGAACTGGTGGTACCAATATAAATAATTCCATCACACCAGGAGGAGATTAAAGAGATACATAGAGGTATTTTTTCAATAATACTCAAGGAATAACACAAACCTTATCTTATATAACACATGTGAAATATAGTGTTGGTATTCTTTTAATATTCGAGGAATAACACTGTCATTTATATGTTGTAATCACTATCCCATATTTTTTTATTACTCTAAGTCACAAAACCCAACACAAACCTATCAAGGATTAGGCTATCAAATTGATTATAAACCTTGTAAATCTATATGCTTTGTTTTTTTTCTTATTCTACATTTCATATCAGGGTAAGGGTTGAGAGGACATAATTATATCTATTTCTCTTAACTGGGACATGGGTTTGAGTTTAAGGAGTTATAATAAAGTAAAATGTAATAATTGTTGGGTACACTAATTCACCCCCACCCCCTAGTGTCCCTATATTAAAATTGGGAACTAAAATATTTATCAGAGCATATGTTTTTCTCTAATTGTATCTTGGTTTTTTTGTCCTTGTTGTTTTTAATAAGATCTAAATGAAGTCAATATTTGAAGAGAATTTTGAAGTACCTTTGATGGAGAACTCATATTCCACCCCTATTAAAAATAAAGGAGATGTTTCAACCAAAACAATAAAGAATAATAATAAGAAATATGAAAAGATATTGTGAAAAATATCAAAAAAGAAAAGGACGGATCAATAACTATTTTAAATAAATCAAAGTGATAATTTCTCATCTCTTAAATCTATTGATGTTGATCCTTTTGAAGAAGCAAGTTTAAGTTGTGGATAATAAGAAGAGAATGAATCTATCATAATTTTTAAATACTTATACTCTTTGAAAATTATTTGAATAATGTTCCTGATAATTTATTCACATATATAATTTTTTTAAAGTAATTACTTGATGAAAATCATAGTTACTAAAAGAAATGGATGAAATGGATGCTGAACTAGGAAGGAAATTTCAAAAGATCAACACTCTTACGGACCTTGTTGATGCTAATAAACAAATATTTTTACTTTAAAATGAAAATATTTTATAAATTGAATAAATATTTTAACACCCCAAGACATTAAAATATTTTTCTTTTAGAATAAATTTAATTTTTTTCTATCTTTCTTTATACACAACACTAAGTTGACTTGTGTTACACACAATACTGAGTTACATTGATAGTGTATAATACACACAAGACCATGATTAAAAGTACATATAAAATCTCTAGACTTTATGTTATATTTATTTTTATATTATATATTCGATATTTTTTTTACATTTATCCAATAGGTTTTATATACATATGATAAGAACAAATTCAGTTTTACACATAAAAGGATTTATTTTTCTAAAGGCAACTTTTCCACCATTTAATGGAGAACCTATTTTAAAAATAAAATTTTTACCTATTATAAATTTTATTTTTCAAAATAAAATTAATTTTTCAATGCAGAATTTAAAAATTAGAGTATTGTGAATTTTTTGTATTAATCGGATAAGTTTTATTTTCTGATGAATATTGAAAAATACTGCATTTTGGTTGCAGACAGCTTTTTCATTTAAATAATTATTAATGTTAAATTATATTTTAAATTGGATTTAAAGTCATAATATATCAATTATCTTTATATTATTAAAATTTAGGCCATTGGAATCATTTTTATATTTAATTTATATATAAAACTTAATGAAATTTTGAACATTTTCACTTTAAAAACATGCTTTCTTACCACGTCTACAGGATTGGATTTAAATATAATTGTTTCACTTCTATGATTTTAATTTGTAAATAAGGATATAAATATTTGGAATAATTTTAATATTTACAGTCTAATAGTATCAAATTAGTTTTTTACCAAAAATATTATTGAGAGTAATTAAAATTAATTACAATTATTAAGGTAAAAATCATTTTACCTAGTGATTAAACTTTTATTTTAAGAAGATAATGACCCAGACACTTATAAAATAATCCATTGGATTCCCATATTTAGACTATATCCAATTTTGGTTCAAATGTTATGATTTATTGGGATCTTATTCCATGAAAGTGACCTATATAATAAGTTAAGTAAGGAAAAATACAAAAAAGGAACCTTCCTAAACTTTAACATTTATAAAGCCTTGATATATGAATCAAAAACCAAATTAGTTAGTTTATATAGATTATTATGAAATTTAAAGGTGTTATGGTCCTCATATTAGTTTATATTTAATATTTTGGGATGAATTAGTTAGTTAAACTACTTAAGGGATGCCAATGCGATAATTATTTAGTTAATAATTAACTAAAATAAATGATACTAAAAATACTATAAATGAAGTAAATTGATTGAATTATTGTATTTAACTAATTTTTTAGATTAATATATGGATTTAAATAGGTTTTAACTTAATATATTCAAATTCCATCATTATAATAATATTTTTAAATTTCAATTAATTAAATAATGTCAACATTGACAATAATGTCATTTTATAACAAATGATGTTTTATTAAAAGATTTAAAACTATTGAAAATAATATTTTTATTCCAATTTTATTTTAAATTTTAATTAATATAAAATATTTTCCATTAATGTATCATTTATTCTATTATAATGACCATATTGAATATTAAATAGTAAAAACTTTGTTATCACGGTTATAGTTTAAGTAGTGTTTTTGCAGGTTACTTGCGCTTATGTTAAAATTAATTTCCATCACACATGGGATTTTTATTTTTTAAATTATATAAAATATTTTATAATTAATTTGTTATATATTTTCTAATAAATATCACTTTAATTTATTCCTAATGGTTAAATTTATTAGGTTATAAAATTAGTAACCTTAATAAAAAACGAAATGGTAAAAGTGGGGAAACTTATAAGTTCAAGAAAAAATGCATTTATTTTTAGGTTTTAGATTTTATTATATAAACTAATTTCACTTTATTCCATTATTTCTAAATTTTAGAGGCACATTATGTAAGGAATTCCTCTTAATATTTTTTACATTTTTATATTTACAAGAATAACACCCCTCCACTATAAAAAGGAACTCACCCTTCCCACTTATTTACACCTCTCAAGACACTTTGTATCATCCTAACACTAAAAAAATAAGATAGAAAAATCCGTCCTCTAATTTTATAAGCCTAACTTTGGGCTGAAATAAACCCAAGGATTACTTTACGTATAAACCAAAAGGATTTACCCAAATAAGAGGTAACCTACTTCGACAAACTCTTTTGTTTTATTTATTTCTCCACTACTTCAATTATTCTTAAAATTTTCTTACATAATAACCTAAATTTCATTAATATTATTATATTTTTTTATCTTAATGGTATGAATTACACAATCACACACATCCATAAAATGGGATATGCAATCATCGTTCGTGGGTATGAAGGACTACTGCTTAGCAAACCAATGTCATTCGTTCTTCTGTTACCACCTTTAAAGGTTGAAATAATGGTGGATTTATAGTTTATATATTTCATATATAATATTTATTATATTTATGATTATTTATGATTATTTATTTTTTATATAACACATACATTAAAGTTTTTTATTTTTTTGGAAAACGATAACTTCGTTTGTGGGCGTGTGGATTATTACGTCCTCAAAGCGATGTGATTTATTCACGCTCTACTTGGAATGTATTAAGGATAGTTTTATTTAAAATATGTGAAAAATATTAAATTAATATAATAATTTAATTATAATATACTTATATATATCATTTAATTTTATTTCTTTTAATACGACAAGAAAACGGAAGCAGCGTTCATGCGTACGTACGACCAACTGTCTCTATTAACGGTGTATTTCATTTACTATATCCAAAATTTATGGACTACTATAAATACATATATTCTGACTATATATAATATTTAAATCATGTTTTACATTCTTTAGATGATGAAATCATGATCTAAGTAATAGTAATAAAAAATTACAAGTCAAAACATACTCGATAAACAAGGCAATTAACACCAAAAATAGTGAAAATAGTGAAAGATTACTAAAAAATGGGTAATAATATATTATAATAAGATTACATATGATATAATAAATATTAATATTTTAATATAATAAGTTATTAACATATTTAAAACAATTATAATGTATTTTAAATAGCGTTCGACCAAAAGGAAGATTAAGGTAAAGGATTTCGTCTCAATTAACATTCCATTAAGACTTATTTGTTATTATTCATCAATTCACTTTAATGTGGTTTATATACTTCAAATTTTTAATTTAATATAACTATTCACTCATATTTAATTTTATTATATGTTTCAATTTTAATTATCTTGTCTAAGGAGGTTTGACATTAAAATTACCAAGTGGTAAAAGTTATCTCTGCAATCTCACTTTTTTTTATTGTTAACTTTATCTTAAAAAATAACTTATTTATGAACATTTTCCATTATAAATCACATTTACTTTATATATACATACTATTATGTGATTATTAAAGTTATTTCTTAAACATTATACCATTTTTACATACAGTGTGTACTTGATAGTTTTTTTGATTTTCTAGGAAAATATTGGTAAATACACATCTTTTACTCAATATGGATATTTGATAAGGCACTTTTTTAGGAATTTAAATAGATTATTTTATATATAAGGAATTATTTGGACTGGTATGACATTTTTTGGGACTATTTAAATTAATCCCCTTGATGCATTGATAGTTTCATGAGATGAATTAGTTGGCCAAATCAAATGGTTTTCTACTCGATCTGCTAAACTGTCTTCTGAAAGGTCTTGACAGTAAATGTACCATATATATAGGGAACATGGAATAGAATAATTAAGTATTTAATTTATTGATAATTAATTTGTGATTATTATTATGATCCATGAGATTTTTTATTTTACATTATCTATGGATGCATTTTATTCTCAGATTATTGATTAAATGGAATATGTTTCAATTATTTACCTTTATATATTTATTATGACTTATCCAAATATTTATATGTCATGTGTGACCAGTTATTTATCTTTCTATATTGATTATTCTCATTGATTCATTATGAATTCTGTTGTAATTAACCCTTACAGAGCATTTTAGCTCACCCTTATTTTGTTTCCTTTCCCCAGGATATGAAGAATAATTCTTGGAATGAGTTTCAAGGATGTAATTTATTAGTATTTTTTATGTATTATGTTTTATTTTATATTACCAATGCAAAATGTGTATCATTTAATTAACAAGGTTTTCCTAAACTATTAAACTAATTGGTCCTTCAGGATTTGATTCCTTGTAATCATGCTAATGTAATAAATTACGGCACCGACTTCAGTCTTTTGGGGTCTTGGAATTACAGTTGGTATCAAAGTAAGTTTAGTAGAAAACTTGGAAACTATATTTAGGAAAAAATAGATTAAGGAACATAACCCTAAGATAGAATTTGAGTATAGTTATAGAATAACTTCCCAAAGAAACAATGGTTATTATTATGAGATAAGTTATGCATAAATTTTACAATTTATGATAATGATTTCACTAGTTTTGAGATTATAAATTATTTTCCATAATGGTATAACGTGATCTAGTGTACGTCGTCATTTAGAAATAGTTCCTAGAATAAGTAATTGGAACCTCACCAATGCATGTGATCCAAATATTAAGAAGTATCATATCTATTATGGTCTTAACACAATATTTTAAATGGAACTAGTATCTAAAACAATTTATCTTATGATCATATAGTATCATGTTCTTAGAAGATAGAGAAATAGTTATCTAAGTATTATATCTTTTGAGGGAAGCATAATAATAACATGAAAGTGGGGAAAAATATGGATAAAGGGAAGAAGGGAAAGAAGTATTTTCCCACATGTGATAATTGTTGAAGGAATCTCCCTAGAAATTCTTGAAAGGATTTGGAGTTTGTAATAATTTTATAGAAAAGGGTCACTATGAAAAATAATTCCAAGGGAGGAATGAAATTATTAGGTGTTTCAACTATAGTGAAATGGTTCACTACTCAAATAAATACCCTAGTCATAATGGGAATATACCTCATAATAAAACTAATTTATCATGGTAAAGATTATGTTATAAACATAGACAAATAGGAATGATTAATGTGTTTATGTTTGGATTCAATAATTATGTCATTTGAGTATTTTATCAATGATGTATTGGTTATAATAATTTTGTAATATAGGAGTATTTTACTACAGTGATTTTTTATTAAGTTTTTGAAAGCATATGTTGAGGGGTATAGATGACTAAGAAAAATGATTCAGTGATAAGTTGAACTTCATGGAAAATATATGGTTAATGGAAAGATAATAATTAATATGTTCCTGATACTAAGATAATGATTTTGGAATAAATAGATGATTTATTTGGATAAAGTAAATTTAATAGTACTGACTACCTTGGAACTAATTAATGATTTATTAGAAAAGTGGTTATGATATCATTGATGGATTATATAAAATTTATGGATTTAAGAAATTTATCCAATATCCTATGTTTTACATAATGAATAAGGAAGTATACATGTTTTCAATAATGTTTTATCTTAATTAAAATTATTACCATTATTCAATATAATACATGAAGAATGTATTCACATGTCTATATGTATTGATTAAATGTTGTTTGATACTTTCATTTTTCAAATTAAATGACCTTCTTTCTATAGTGTGGAATAATAATCTTTTGTAAAATTTAACCATTTATGGAATGGTTTAACTTTACCTTTTTAGGAGTTTTTATGGGATGATGTATTACTTCACCATACTATGAAACTTGTGCTAAGAGATGAAGTATAAATAGTTCAAGGCCCAACAAAAGGATAATATCATGCTTATGAAAAATAAACATATCATGTAATTATATTTACTTACATTATTATATAATTTAAGAATTTATAAACTCTAAGAAATGGGTCTGGAAAAAATCTTATTATCATCATTTTTTATGATATCAATGACCTTTTCACGCACCTAGTTCATGGCTTTGTGGTCAACATCTTTATCATGAACATGTTATCTATCACTCTTCATCAGAACATGATAGTTATGTTTCCCTTTTATATCCATGTTTTCCCTAATTTTATTATATTTGAAAGCCTATTTTTTTTTAAACTTTCACATTGCCTTTTCCCTCTTATTAATAATATGTGTTATTAATCATATTTACGATGTGGGTTTTTCAACAATAGTATTTTCAAATATCAAACCCTTGATTAATGATATCATGTTTGAATTGAGAGGACATAATTTATTTTAGTTGAGGATAACTTAACTCCCCAATAATTTACAATATTTTCCTTTTATGATAATTTAATTTTCTTAGCTTGCTTTATATGCAACACAAAGTTGGTTTGGGTTACACACAATAATGAGTTCCTTCGATAGCATATAACACATAGAAAACCATGCTTATAAGTGTATATAACATTCTGAAACATTAAGATATATTTATTTTTACATTATATATTCGATAAAAAAATTGAAATTCATCTAATAGATTTGAAATACATATGATAAGAATAAACCCAGTTTTACGCATAAAAGGATGTATTTTCCTAAAGGCAGTTTTTCAACCTTTTAATGGCACACCTATTTTAAAAATAAATTTTTACCCTTTTATAAATTTTATTTGTAAAAATAAAATCCATTTTTTTAATGAGTAATGTCAGAATTATCTTAGGGTGAATTTTCGGTATTTTTCTGAGAAGTTTCATTTTTATGAATAGTGAAAAATACTGCATTTTAGTTGAAAACTACATTTTCGTTAAATAGTTATTAATGTTAAATTATATTTTAAATTTATTTTAAAGTAATAATATATCAATTATATATATATTAATCCAATTTAGTTCATTTGAATCATTTATATATTGAATTTATATATAAAAACTTAATGAACTTTTGAATATTTTCACATTAAAAACCTACTTTCTCTCCACGTCTGCAGGATTAGCTTCAAATATAATTTTGTAACTTATATTAATTGAATTTGTAATATATATATATATATATATAATAAGTATAATATTTATATTATAATAATATAAACTTAGTTTTTGACCAAAAACATTAATGATAGTAATTAAAATTAATTTCAGCTATTAAGGTGAAAATTTGTTTACTAAGTGGTTAAACTTTAATATTAAGGGTGAGATTCCCTAAAAATATTTCAAAAAGAAATTTTCTACACATATTTAGAAAATATAACCTCTTTGTTCAAATTTTTGATTTATTGGGATACTATTCAATGAAAGTGACCAATATAATAAGTTAAGTAAGGAAAAGGACAAAAAAAGAATTTTCCTTGCCTTTAACGTTTATAAAGCTTTGAGATATGGAACAAAACTACATTAGTTAGGTTGTACACATTTATTATGAAACTTAAATTATTTATGGTCATCATATTTATTTATATTTAATTTTTATGGATGAATTAGTTAGTTAAAATACTTAAGGAATACCAATACGGTAAATATTTAGTTAATAGTTAACTTTTTTGTAAGGAAAAGTGGTGCCTCGGTCAAAGACCAAAGCACATTTTATTGAATAAAAAAGTCAAAAGGATTACAGGAGATGTAAAGAAGGGATTTTTTTACAATCTTTATCAAATAGATGAAGTAAATTCGGGGGGAGGGTGTCCATCCAGGTCATTGTCTAATGAACACCCTTGTTGGAAAGGGCATCTGCAATAGTGTTAGTCTCTCTGAAGGTATGTGTGGAAATGTAGTCTATATCATGTAGAGAGTCCAGGTACTGCATCCAAATATTGATCAAAGGCCAAGAAAAGTGAGTCACACCATTCCAGATTGCCTGGATAATGGTGGTAGAATCGCTTTCAATCCATAGTTTCCTCCAGCCTTTTTGAATGGAAAACTTGACAGCATGAATTACTCCCATTATTTTGTCCTCCAATGATGAAGTTATGCCACAATTTCCAAAGAAACACCCATGACACTTGCCAGTAGAATCTTTGAAAATGGCTCCGCAGCTGGCAGGTCTAGGATTTCCCTTTGTGGCACCATCAATGTTGACTTTGATCCATCTTAGCATTGGAATTTTCCAGAAAACTTCAAAGGTGTGAAGATATTGCTGGTATATTCCATAAACCCAAATCCTGTGAAAAATCTCCCAGTCACCAACCGAGTTGTTGCAGTGATCTTTTTGAATCGATACAGCTTCTCGAATCGCAATGAGGATCTGTGCTTTCCCTGCATTAAGATTTAATGAGCATTTATTGAGTAGAATATCATTTCTGTCATACCAGATCACATGCAGGAGCTCAGCAACAGCATCTAGAAAAATGTTCTTAATTTGATGAGAGGCTTGGCGCTACACACAACATTTAAGAAGGGTGAAAATTGTGTCGTCGGTATTCCATATGCAATCAAAAATGTCAAAAATATATTTCCAAAGATCATAGGTTGTGGTACAAGATAAAAATAGATGGTTAGTGTCTTCCCTATGTTGATTACATAGGTGACATTTAGAGTATATCTAGATACTGAAAGATTGAAGGCAGGCCTCAGTGGGAAATCTATTATGAGCAATGCGCCAAATTAGAGTTAGTCTAGTAGGATTAATCCATGTCTTGTTGAAATAATTTAACCATTGAAAGGTAGATTTTGATCCAACAAAGTTGTGCATATAGGAATTTTTTGAGTCAAGAATACCATTCGGAGCGGGTTCCCAGATAAGAAAATAATCACAGTTAATAAAAGGATAGTTATCAATGATCTGAGCAACATTGTCAGGGAGATTATCCCTATAGGAATGGAGAACATCTTTAATAGTGTGACTAGTTTCCACCAGAGTAGAATTAGGGGGAAGCATCGAGGTCAGGGGAACACCACTCCAATTGTCAATCCAGAAATTTATATTTGAGTCAGCACTCACTGTCCATCTAGAGTTTTCCATGATTTTATGATAACTATACCTAATGGAAGGCCATAGCTAGGAAGAGATATAATTGAAGTTCCCCTTATTAAGTTTGGAGACGAATCTATGTTTAAGGAAGTCGATGGAATTTGAGTCAGTATTGACAAGTCTCCAAGAAAGTCTATCTTGAAGAGCATCATTAAACAACTTTAAGTTTTTAATACTAATACCCCCTTTTTCCAATGGTTTGCAACAGTTTTCCCAGGGAATGGTGACAAGTTTTTTTTGAAAGATACATCCTATCCAGATGAATTTTTTAATATAGGTGTTAATTCTTTTGAATATACCAGCAGGCCATTTATAAATCATAAGGGAGTAGACCATTTTGGAGATAATAGTCGATTTGACCAAACAGATTCTGATAGCCATGGAGAGGGACTTGCCTTTCCAATTAGAGAGTTGATTAATAATTTGATCCACTATGTTAGCAAAGTAAATAGTTTAGGTCTTCCCCAAAAAATAGGCACCCCAAAATAAGTGAAGCGGAAGCAACCTTCTTTAATACCAAGATCATTGGTAATAGTTTTCTTCCTCTACATGGAGAAGTTTTTACCCAAAAAAATGTGTGATTTATGCCAAGAAATGTCCTGACTCGAGACATTCTCATAGTGAGTAAGGGCCTGTTTAAGAACTTGAATATTATTTTGGTCCCATTGAAGAAACAAGATGATGTCATCAGCATATAAGAGATTAGTAGGGACTCTAATATTTCTGGACGCATGTATAGGTTTGAGTTTGTTTTTATTTACCAAATGAGTGAGGAGCCTGCTGAGGTAATCTTCGGCAATTACAAATGAAATTGCCGAGAGCGGGTCACCTTGTCAGACCCCTTTTGTGCATTTGAAGAAGCCCCTGGGGGTGCCATTGACCAAGATGGATATAGATGCAGAGTTGAAAAAAGTTGTTATCGTCTTGATAAAAGTATCATTAAAGACAAATCCTTTTAGAACCTTAAAAATAAAGCTCCAGTCAATAGTATCAAAATACTTCCTAATTTTAAGTTTGATAGAAACATTTCCTCCTCTGGTAACTTTATTTAAACTGTTGGGGCATTCAGAGGAAAGGAAAATATAGTCTTGTATAGACCTTCCCTTAATGAAGCCAAATTTATTCCAAGAAACTATTTTGTTGCATATAGGGGAAATCCTATTAGCAAGAATTTTGGAAATGATTTTGAAAAGATTATTTGTCAGTGCAATAGGCTGAAATTGGTGTATCTCAGACGCATTGTCCACTTTGGGGATTAAAGTAAGAAATTGTGCATTAAGACCATGAGGGAGAAATCCATTGCGAAAGAAAGACTTCACAAGATTACAGAAATCAAGATGAATAACCTCATAATTTTGCTCAAAGAATTTGTTATTGAATCCATCCGGACCAGGAGCACTGTCCATTTTTAAACTAAAAATAGTTTCTCTAATTTCATGGTCTAAAGGGATATATAGGAGAGATGAATTATCATTTTTATCCTCCATCCTTGGGATGATATCAGGTCTAAGATCAATATTTATGTCCGGACCATTAAAAATATTATGAAAATAAGAAACAACATGGTTGGAGATAGCTTCCTCAGAATCAATAATCACATCATTATGTAAAAGTTTAGTAAGAGGTCTACTGGCCTTTATAACCCTTTGAATCTAATTATAGAATTTAGTGTTTCTATCACCATCGGTTAACCATTTGGTTTTAAATATTTGTTTGTGCATATTATCTTTGAATGTGAGAAGAGAATTGATTTTTAAAGATATTCTTATCTCAGTTTGTGGATCAATGTTAAAATCCAAGTTGGTATTATGATTTTTCAGTTGATACAACTCTTTTTCAAGAGAGGAGATATCAATGTCAATTTTCTTACTTTTAGTTCTACACCAGCCATTTAAGGCCTGTTTTAAATTTTTAAGTTTAAACATGCAGGAAAAATCATCTTGATGATGACTCATAGTATCCCAAACATTTTTTATGAAAGACACACATTTAGGATATGTAGACCAAGCATTGTTATATTCGAAAGGGATAATAGGCTTGAATTTGTTAGTGTAAATATTAGACAGAATAGGGTGGTGATCTGAATTCAACCTTGGTAGATTGATACTAGATACATTATCCCATTTATCTAGAGTGTCCATATTAAGGAAAGCTCTGTCCATTTTACTACAGACAACTTTATTATAATGCCTCCTATACCAAGTATACTTAGCACCAGTTAGGTTGATTTCCACAAGGTTATTATCATCAATAGCAGCTCTAAAATCCCTTGAAGATATTTACAGATGAGTGGGACCAATTTTTTCATTTTAAGTGATAATGGCATTGAATTCACCTATCACAATCCAAGGGACATGAATATTATTATTCAACATAGACAGATCATGCCAAAGAGTTCTTCTTTCTTGATATCTATTTTTGGAATAAAGCATTGTACAGAAGGAGTGTTGCCCTTACCAATAGTAGTCACAAGTAATATGTTGCTCTGAACATAAAACAATATTCACGTTTGTAGGGAAGTTTGATAAAAATTCCATAGAGTTTCTACCGAGGATCCATCTTTGCAAGCTCCTAGAAAGACATAGTTAAGAGTGCAGAAGTTCTTGAATTTAGAAGTGAAGTTTATTTTAGGTTTTGAGATAGATAAAATCTTGGGTTTATGAGTGGTTAAGATCCTCTTAAGAACAATTAAAGTGTTATCATTAGAGATAACCCGACAATTTCAAAAGAGAATATTCATTTTGACTTGTGTTTTGGGTTAGAGCCTTTTTTTTGGATTTTCCCAAACCTTTATTCCTCTTTGATCTTCTAACTTTTTGAGAGGGGCTTGGTTTGGGTTTCGTATCAATAAGTTTAATCTCCAAAATAGGAGAAGAGGTCTCATTTCTAACAGTAGTTGATGTCTGCCCAGGGGTATTGTGGGTAGTGTTTATGTTGTGAACAGGTATCATTTCAGAATTTTATTCTGAAACAGAAACCAAAACAGCCTCCATATCTGTATTTTGTATAGTAGTAGGAGAATTCAATATTGGAGGAGTTTCTGTGTCTACCTTACCCATTTTGAAAGGAGTTTCATGTGTAATGTTCATGTCAGAGGTTAAATGGTAATTAGAAATGTGTTGTTTTAAAACAGATTCTATTTTCAATACAGGAGAAACAAATTGAGTATCAGGTTCCATTGAAACAGTACTGCATATAACATCAGATTTCACACAGTGGGAATTAAAATTAGAAGTATGAGGGATCATGTAGTTACTTGTTTCAGTATGCAGAATGTTATTATTTTGTGGTTCAGTTGAAACAAGAGTATCAAAAGTAATAGAATGGTGCAAGGGAGGAATCTGGGCAGTTACCAGACCCCTTCTAGAGTTGGTAGGGGGAATTTCATTCAATTAAGTCCCACAATCAATCCCTTTCATATCCAGAGAACCATTAGAAGTACATGCATAGTCCATTGAGATAATATATACCTCACCTTGTGCATCCAAGGCTGATTTCTATTTTGGGTCCATTCGAATTGGATCTGTACAGTTACTTGAGCAAGGGTCCTGCAAAGTGTTATTAGAAAAATCCAAAGTAGGGGAAATGTTAGTCATAGTAGCAGTACTATTCTGATTCCCAGATTGCTCTGGTATTTTTGAACAGTTGTACTGCTCCTTGGATTTATCAATCAGGGGGTGTCCCTGCTCTTTCTGTAATAAACATTCATCATTTTCATGGTTATGAAAATCAGAATTTTCTATGGAATGAGGATGTTCAAGGATTGATAAACATCTGAGTTAATAACATCTTTAACGTTTTGATCTATGATTTCATTTTCCTATTCATCTACAAGCTCAGCCCATGGTTTCTTGTTCCCATGGTCAATTTTTACTTGTGTAATGGGTTTGGCAGCCCATTTTTTCCAACATTTTCTTTGTTGTTTTAGGTTTATTAGGGACAGTATCCTTCCCCCTCTTATGATTTTTAACTTCTTTCCATTCAGAATAGGTTGCATGTGGTGTATGTTTATGAACAATCCTACAATTTAGTATTGAGTGTCCCACAATTTTACAAAACTCACAGTACGGGGGTATCTTTTCATATTCCACTTTCACTAGAGATTTATAATTTCTAGCATTGAAGGAAATGGATTTGGGTAGCTTGTTTTCCAAATTCACTTCATTTAACACTCTAGAAAACAATCCTAGTTCACCATTAAGTGTTCTCTAGTCAACTTTCAGTTGAGTACCAATACATAATGCAAGATCATTTAGGATTTGAGGGTGCCAGAAGAACCAGTTCAAGTTGTGCAACCTTACCCATACTTGAGAAGTATTGTTTTTGTGATTATTGGGATTGAAAGCAAAATCCCATGCTGAAAGTTGAATCAAACCAGTTTTAAGATGAATATTACCTATTTTCCACACTTTATCAAGGTCGTTTTGCAAGGTAAATAGTATATGAAAATACCCTTTCCCCAACGGCACCAATTTCCAATTGGTAAAACTCCATACCAAAGCAATACGGGGCTTCAGATTAGCATATGACTAGGGTTTATCACCCTTGAGATACGATATACGACCCATAATGGAGTACTTATAGAGATCAAATCTTTGTTGTAACACATCCGGGTCAGCGTCCATAGTGAAACTTCCATCATCGGCTTTTCGAATCCTTGATGGCTTCTGTGCTTGAGATTTTGTAGGATTAGTACCCATCAAGGCTTAAAGAAAGGAGATTCATCTCGTTCTAAGACTTGATGTCATTGATGGCTCCATTTTCTCTGGGGCTTCCACTGCCTTTTGCCTCTGTATTTCCACCTCCTTTTGCTTTAGTATTTCCACCTCCTTCTCATGTATCGCCCAGATAGAATCCAGGAAGCGCATGGTTAGAAGATTGAGACGAGGGTAAATTAATATTTCTTAGTTTTCAGGCAGCAAGAGGTTGCACAGTACGGTTTCGCACATGAGAGCCCTTCTATTCTCTCATGCATGCGTTTTTATTTAATAGTTAACTAAAATAAATGATACTAAAAATATTAAAAGTGAATTAAATTGATTTAATTATTTTATTTCATTATTTTTTAGATTAATATATCATGTTACATAGGTATGAACTTAATATATTCAGATTTCATCATTTTCTTAATATTTTAAACTTAAACTAATTAAATAATGTCGAAAATTGACCTTAATGTTATTTTTTAATAAATGAAGTTTTATTAAAAGATTTAAAATTATTAGAAATCATATCTTCAAAAAAATATTTTAAAATGTTAATAGATATAAAATATGATCCATTAATCAACCAATTATTCTTTTATAATGACTATATTGACTTTTAAATATTAAAAACTTGGGTAGCATGATTATGTCTTAAGTAATGTTTTTTCACATTACTTGCATTTGTGTTGAAATTAATTTCCATCAAAAATGGTATTTTTATTTTGTAAATTATATATCATATTTATAATTAATTAGGTCTACATTTTCTAATAAATATCACTTTAATTTATTATTAATGGTTAAATTAATTAAGCTGGAAAAATAGTAACCTTAATAAAAAACCAAAATGGTAAAAGTGGGGAAACTTAGAAGTTAAGTGAGAAATTTATAAAAATTCACTTTTTTGTGTGTTAGATGTTTTTATCGAATATAATTTTACTTTAATACATTATTTTTTAATTTTGGAGTCACATTATGTAAGGAAGACCTCTCAATAGTGTTTAGGATTTTATATTTACAAAATGCCACTCCTCCTACACTATAAAAAAACTCACCCCTCTAATTTATTCACACCTCTCAAGACACTTTTTATCATCCAAAACCTACCCAAATAATCTCAAAAAATCCCTCCCCACATACAAGAATCATCACTTTGGTCAGAAACCAAACCAATGAATACTTTTGTTATAAACCAAAAGGAGTTACCCAAAAAAGAGGTAACGTTCTTCAATGAGCTCTTTTGTTTTATTTATTTCTACACAACTTAAATTATTATTATATTTTTATTGTATAATAAACTCATTATACTCAATATACTAAGATTTTTTTTATATTATGGGTACTACTTAAACTTTCATACACTTCCATCAAATGGGATACGCAATCATCATTCATGTCTACGACGGACTACAACCTCGCGATCTAATGTCATTTTTTCTTCTATTATGACCTTTAAAGGTTGGAATAATTATTAATTTATAGTTTATATATGATATATATGATATATATGATATATATTATTTATTTAGGCTTATTTAATTTTTATATAACACATACCTTCATTCTTTCCATTTCATGGGAATACAATAACTTCATTTGTGGATGTGTGGACTGTCGCCTCCTTAAAGTGATGTGATTTGTTCACACACTAAATAGAATGTAATATTTATTGTTGTAATTAAAATATCTTATAAATATGTAATTAATATGATATTTTAATTATAATATACAGATATATATCATTTATTTTTCTTTCTTTTAATAGGACAATAAAATAGAAATATCGTTCATGCGTACGTACGGTCTACCGTCTCTATGAATGGTGTAATTCATTTATATATCTAAACATTATTGAATACTCTAAATAAAAATAAAATGAATATATATAATCTTTACATCATTTTTTAAATTCTAGAGATGATTAAATTGTGATCTAAGTAATAGTAACAAAAATTAACAAGTCAAAACTTGCTCAAGAAATTATGAAATTAACGCCCGAAATAGTGAAAATAATAAAATATTACTAACAAATGGGAAATAAGATATTATAATAAGATCATATATGATATCATAAATATTAATATGGTTCTATTATAAGTTATTAACATTATTAAAATCATTATACATGAGGTTAAATAGCATTTACATAGGAAGCATATGGTATGGGATTTCCTCACAATTTACAATCCATTGAGACTTATTTGTCATTGTGACCAATTCAATTTAATTTGGTGTATATACATCAAATTTTTAATTTAAGAACATGATACATTCATATTTATTGGAATTCTATGTTTCAATTTTAATTATCTCTTCTAAGGGGGTTTGACCTGAAAATTACCCAGTGGTAAAAGTTATATTTTCAATCTCACTTTCTTTTCTGATTATTGACTTTCTCTTAAAAAAATCACGTGATTATAAACATTTTAGATTTTAAATATATTTTATTCTACATATTCATACTCTTATATGATTAGTATAATTATTTCCTAAACCGTATACCATTTTTACATACAGATTTTACTTGGAATTTATTTGATTGACTAGGAAAATGTTAGTAAATTAATATCTTTAATTCAATATGGATATTTGATAGGGAACTTTTTTCATGAATTTAAATTGATTATTTTATATATAAGGAATTATTTTAACTAGTAAGACATGGTTTGGGTGATGTTTAAATTAAGCCCTCATGAGACGAATTAGTTGGCCAAATCATGTGGGTTTCTACCTGATATGCTAAATCATCTTGTGAAAGGTATTGATGGTAAATGTACCATGTACCTAAGAAACATGTAAAATAATTAATAATTTTATTTATTGATAGTTCAGTTAGTATTTTTATTATTCATGATATTTGTTTTGACATTATCTATGGATGAATTTTATTCTTAGTTTATTGATTAAACGGCATGTGCTTTAGTTATTTAACTTTCCATATTGATTATTCTTTGTCTATATATTTATATTGAATGTGTGCTTAGTTATTTTACTTTACATATTTATTATTCTCATTGATTCATTATAGATTCTACTGTACTTAACCCTTACTATGCATTAGAGCTCACCCTTATTTTTTTCTTTTCCCTGGGATATAAAGATAAATTATTGGGGTGAGTTTCAAGGATGCAGTTTATTAGTATTTATTATGTTTTATGTTTTATTTTCTATTCCCAATGAAAAATGGGTATCATTTATGTAATATGGTTTTTTAAAACTACTAAACAGATCATTCCTTTTATATTTGATTCCTTGTACTCATTCCAATTTAATAAAGTAAGGCACTAAATTCAGGTTTTGGGTTCGGGGCCTTACAAATATTATAAAGGCATGTTTATTTGAAGTGAGTGAAAAATATTGTTCATGGAGAAGTAATTAATGCACTAATAAAATTTCACAACACCTCCTTAAATGTTAAAGAATCTCAATTAGAGGTTTAAGTAATAAAAATAAAATATCTTGATAACTCTCTATAGGAATCAAGAAATATGCATAGATATTAGAATAAGATTATGAATAAATATTGTGAAGTCAAGTTGAGATTAGTTGAGGATGAAAAATATTCCCTCAACCTGAAGTGTCTTGAGCATAGGATAAAATTGAAAGATCTAGAAACTACTCAATTTAGAACTTCTCAAACTTATGGAAGTAGAGATGATGAAATGTGAGTTTTTATTGATAGAAATGGTTCTAAAAGGGTGAATATTTCTAGAAAAATTACTTGGGATCATAGAGATAAGAATCTACATCAAAAACTAGGATAAAGACATCATTCATCTCTAAATCTGGTAATTGTATTAAATATTTTTTTTAAACATTATAGGTTTTAATGAAAAATATATACAAAAATAGGTGATTTAAATGATGATGATAATACCACCATGTTAGGGGTGGATAGAATAATTTATAAAAGTGTTGGATCCCCAAATAAATTCTTACTACTTGATAAGAATATCAAAAAAATAATAGGCATCTTATTCTGAAAAATATGGACAATAAACAATCCAAAAAAGGAAACCAAGATTTATAGGTTATTTATTATACTATTTTAAGTTTGGGATCAAGGAACAAGATTTTTTAAATAATAGTCCATAACCTAGAACTTATGGAAAGCCTACAGTAAGGAGGATCAAGCCTAATAAGATAGAACATCCCCAAATTATGAAAAATCTATCTATCTTAAAAAAAATTAAATCTGGGAGATATTTGTGAATTTTTAAATAGTTGTGGTTATAGGGATGGTTAATGAACATCTCAACATTTAATAAAATCATATGGAAAGATATGACCAAAAAAATGGTTTATAACAAAGATACAGCCATGGGAACGAATAATAACAAATCTAATTTCCATATTAGTCCCAAGAAGCTTCAAAATAAGAATGGGTTAGCCTTGGATAATAAAAAGAAGTATTATAATGTTCAAAAGTAGTTCAATAATTCTATAATTAGTACTACATAAAAAAGGGAATAGATGCTTATATTGTGTAAATAAAGGGCACATCATGGATACATGAAAACAAGATATGGAAGTATTTTTTTGAAGCAATAAAAGGAACAAATCTAAATCCATCCAATAAAATCATAAAGAGATTTATCGGATAAAAGGAACTAAAAAAATAATCTGCATAAAGACTAATAAAGTTTTCAATGTACCTAAATAAAGAATAATAATATGTCTAATAGATTTAGATAAGGAAAAATGATGTAAGAAGCACAAGAAAAATCTGGTTCTAAAGGAAAATAGAATCTTATGCATGAAGATCTCAATTTTCAAGAGAGGTTTTCAATAAATAGTAAACCAAATGTTTCAGATGATTTATAATGGTGGTTTCACAAGAATGGACATATTACTAAAAATTTCATAACTTTATTTTCATCCTAATAAAAGTTGTTAAAGAAGTTGAAGATGTAACACAAAGATAAATTTTCCTTAATGTATTATAAAATTAGGAACATATCATGCAAATAATTTAATTCATTAAATAATACCATGCTACCAAAGAATAAAACCTTGAAAAATAAAAAAACCAACATGAAGATTCTATCTAGATATAAATATGAAAAGGATAATGTAAGTTGGTTAAGAATAAATTCTCAAACCGACTACTCACATTAATGAACCAATAGATCTAATTTATTCCCTTGCTTTTGTATTGTATTTTTGTGATTAAAATATGAGGAATTAAAAGTGAATATGTTTCCCCTGGGTATAAATAGAGAAGGTATATGAGCTGTAAACATTGTATTTCACAACAGAAGTAGTAACCATGTTAGTTAATGCTTCACATTGGACATCTTGAAACTCATCTAGGGAAGAGGCTCACATTGATGAATATGATTTAGAGTGTCTTATTGAGGGGTGAAAAATATAGAATATATTAAGAATATTTAGAATTTATTTATTAAAATATAAATTAAATTTCTATAAAGTGCTTGAGTTATGTCATTGAAAAGGTACAAGTTCATATTATCTTATTTTTGGGTGAAATAATAAAATTCAAAAATTAAGTAGGAGAAATTTATTTTAAATTAATTATATAAAAATAAAAATTTGATAAATAATTAATGTTTGATTCCCAAAATTGAATCCCTCTATGTGTACTTGAATGTGTTAACATGTGTGATAAGTTAAGTGCAAGAAATATGGTTATATAATTATTATAACGATTAGTCTCAACTACTTGTTCAAACATATAAATTTTTTAATATAGTTTAAAGTGTATTAGTGTATATCCCTTAAGGGTTATTTTGAAAGATAAGAGTTCAATTATCTTAATTTCTATAATCTATAATTTCTTGATAGATTTCTTAAAATTGAATTATGTGGTATTCCAATCATATTTTCCACCTCTTCTTTAATTATATTAAATCTATTTTTTAGGGAATTTTTGGATGATGAGTGAGTTAATATAAAGTGGGAGTTTTATTCCTTGAACATTGATTATTTTGATGATTATGTTGAGATGAGTTCAAGTTTGTATCTTTCTAATAAATTTGATTTTATATCCCCTTGAGTGAAGAATTCAAGAGTGGTATCACATGTATTGTGATAAATAGATAACATTGAATACCTTAGTTACTCAATATTTTTTTCTACACCAATTTATCAAATATAAACTTAGAGTAGTCTAGTTAGAGTTTCATGTCTAAGTAAACAATTGGTTTCAATCCTTCTTTCAATTTATTCAAGATGAATTGAAAATTATAACTCCAAGAAAAATTTATTTGAAGACAAGTGAGTCCCTAATCCTATAAAAATATTTTTATTTATTATAAATAAGGTGTATATAGAAAGGATATCATAAAAAAATTGACTGAATTATATTTGAGGGTATTGACAAAAAAAAGGGGGGATTAAAAATACTGTGTTGATAGTTGTATTTTTTCCAATAATTTTGACTGTTATGGTGTGAATAATGATTTAAATTTATATCTAATAAGATAATATCTTGAAGGAGGTTTGAGTTTTAAATAATAATTTCATTTTATATTGATTTGGTTTAAGCATGGAGAATATATCATGGATTATTAGAGTAAAGAAAAAAAGAAAATAATAAATATTGTGATTGTTGTATTGGAGGTTTTTGTTTACTACTATTATTTTTCATGTTATTATTTAGCTAAGGAATACTGAAGAGATATAAAAAATGGTTAACAATCTACTAGATCAACCATCCAAGCATCCAGGCCACTGTAATTGTAGTTGACCAAGATTAAATATGGGATATAGTCATGAAAAGCAAAGGAAGAAAGCATGAGGTTGTGCATGTCATCATAGACTGAGGAGAGTGCATAGAGCCATCTAGGGTCAATGTGAGTGTGAAGGGGAAATAGTTCTTGTACTTATCTATATAGGTTGAAATGAAGGACTACATGAGAGAATTTACTATAGGAGGATTTCAATGAGCTACTTATAGATTATGATTTATTATAAGTCTATGATATCCAGAAGTTTTTTCCAATATAGGATGATATTTTGTGGTTATTGATCATTTTTAATACATGGTATACATAGGATTTAAATTACTTCATACATAATGGAATGGTGCAAAGTATGCTTGACATATATTGTCTCCAACCTTAGTCACTTGAATCTGGATGTGGGGGATCTATCTTCATATACTACAGATAAGTGAAGAATGAGACCCTAAACATATTCAATAGAGTGTATGATCATCCATTAGAAAGGATAATAACTTGGGTTATCCCTAATGTGAAGATCAAGAATACAGCAAATAAGAAACTTGAATAGAGATTTCAAGCATATGACTTGATCAAAAGAATTTGGATCTTGTGTATTTTATAATATGACTTTATTAATACAAATTTTAAGAGGGGTTGTTCATTAGACTTATAAATTACTAATATACTAAATACGATTATTTTGTGAGTGAAAAACGTAATGAAATTATAAAAAATTTGTGATTAAAGTTTATTTTTCTCTGTAAATCATGGTGAAGGTATAATCCACAAGCATTGAAGTTTAAAATATTGAGAAGTATTCTATAGAATAATAGGTATTATCATATAAGAAAAGTTATCATTAAAAACTCCTAAGGTTTTAGTGTAGATATAAATTTAGTGATATGAGAATAGAAGGAACAATGAGATACTGCATGAAATGCATAAGCTAATTCCCACGGTCACTATAAAATAAAGTTAACCACATTGTGGTTTATTTTTTATAGTATTTTCATTGAGTGTATCATGTGAAAGAGACTCTTCTGATTCATTATGTTTTCAAAAAAATAAGGACACATTATAGTAAAGTTCATGGTGACTGTCTGAGTAGAAAAATAGATTTATGTTTGACACCAAACAATTTTTTTTGATTGTTTTATATGATTTTCTACCTGTGATAAATGAAGACTCTTTTATTTTGTGATGATGACTATTTTGATATTCCACATTGAAAAAATGTGATGAAAAGTTTAAGTTATTCACGATATCTTTAGGTATTTAAGAGGATAAAAGGAAACTCAAATAATAAATATCCTCATCATTAAAGAATAATATTATAGATAATTGACTGTGGAGATTTCATAAAGGATTGGAAAAAATTTGTGACTCCTTTTTAAAGAGGTTTCAAATATGAATAAATTTCAGAGTGTCTTTATTAAAATAAGGAAACAATATTCATGTGTGTAGTGAATATTTAAGACGTTTATAATATTTTAAAGGTATATTACTCAACTTTGGTTTTCAATTATTATATATCTTGATGGTAGAAAATAAATAAAAAGAGAATTCTTTGATTGTAGAACCAATATAGGATCAAAAGATGAGAGACTAATATTGCATAATTCTTTGTTAATATCTAATTAAAATAAAGAGATTAATAATAATACATTGATGGTGTGGTTTTTATGTACACTTTTCATTGAGAGTTTTAGTGATTAAATATTATAGTGAGTTCGAGTGGAGTACAAGTTCTTCCTGTATGTGTTATTGTTGATAATTATTTGGGGGTTAAAGACCCATTAATTTTTTTATGGAGGACTCTTGAAGAACTAGAGGCTCCATTATAAATAACATTTTCATACCAGTGTTAGGCTTAAGAGATACAGGGAGTTAGTTTCTACTGTAAGATTGATGGAATAACAATTCCTTTATCTTGGATAACACTTCTGTAATATAGTATAGGCAGCCTCTCTGAATTTGAAAAAGAAAACTACCCTAGTTCTATTATAATCACTATCTTGTATTTTAGTGATTACTCTAGGTATCAAAACTTCACCCAAACCTAGAAAGCCTTAATATCTTACATTGATCATGAGAATTATAAATCTCTTCATGCTACAATTCTTGCTTATTTTTTATTCCAAACTATGGTGTGGGTTGAGAGTATATCTTTACATCTATTTCTACTAAACGGGGTAGAGGTTTACTTTTAATAGTGGATAATAAAAATTAATTTAAAGGGTTATAAAAATTAGGTACATTGATTCAGCCCCCCCCCCCCTCCTCAGTTTCCCTGCATAACCCCTAAGCATTACACTTTTCCTCTCATATTTTTGGTCCATTCGCTAATAAATAAATAAGAATATTTGGCCACTTAAAAAGTTTGATAAAAGAGATTTATGAAATTGTATCCCACTCTGTGGATTCTATTAGTGGTAAAAATTAAGGGAGTCACAAATACCTCTTTTACAACTACAAATTAAATCCTCTATTAAGATAGACAGCCACTCTACAGCTGATTTTGGTGGTCGTGGTTGATAGGGTCGTAAAAAGGGTATCTGTTACTTCTAAAGGCGGCTACCAATATGTACTATTTATTTTTAAAAAAATAAAGTATTAGTACTCACTTATAGAATCCACCAATACTTAATATTTATTTTAAAAAAAATACATTAGTGACCATATTCAGAAATCCATAATGGTTCTTCATTTTATTAAAAACAATAGTACATATATATATGTCATTTAATGAAAATATCCAATATATCTATCAAATAATTTTTTTCTTCAAACACACAAAAATAGTAAATTAGTATGAAAATAATAACCATGATAATTAAACACAACAACATGATAAAAATATCAAAAATTTCTAAAAATTAAATATATTTCCCTCAAATAAAGGACATTACAAATCCATACAAACATGACACAAATCTATTATAAAAAATCCTCAAAACTATTTTCCATAATAAATCTACCAAACAATAAATATTACATACCGTGACCACATTGAATATAGATGTAACAACATAGAAAATGTTAAAATAAATCATTTTAATCTGTTATAAACATTTATTAATTAGATTTTATAGAGTTATATTCATTAAAATAATATTAGGTAATTATTTAGTAAAAAGGAAAAAAGCGTTATTTCTAACCAAATTGAGTTTTAGAGCATTATAAGGTTTATTTAAATGTTAATTTTTTTAATAATATAATTTTAATTTGAAAAAACATTAACTACATTTTTTAATTCATCCTTTCAAAATTAGCTTAAAATTAATTTTTTATAATTTTCCAAAAAAAATATTTTTCAATGAATAGTTCAAAATACTGCTTTTTATTCAAAATTTTCTTTTATTTTAAAGTATTCATAAATTAAAATTATATTTATTTAATTAGATTAAAAATTTAATTAGATATTTTTTATTAAATAAAATACTTTTCTTTTGGAACAATTTAATGCTTGAATTTATAAAAAAAATTATACTTAAAATGTCATTTTTTAAAAACTATTTTTCATCATGTTTGGAGGTTTAATTTTAAATTAAATTTTCTAGAAATTTAATATTAAATAATGGATTACATATTTGGAATCATTAGGTCAAATTTTTTTAAATAGTTTCCTTTTATTTTTGGTCATTATGAATATTAACCCCAATAAATTTTTGTTACCACGATAAAGGTAAAATGAGTTAATTAAGGTACAAAATAATATGATAATACTTAAAATTCATTTAAAAATTTCCTTTATTTTATTTTATGAGTCTATTTCATCCCAAATTCAAAAATATGACCTTTTTTCATTTTATATTTTATTTGTACCTTTATATTATTTTAAGTAAATAAAAAATCAAAATGTCACTCGCTTGCTTTTAAATTTCTATTATATGTTAGCATATGGATAAAAATAAGTTTTGAATGAATATTAAATTCAATTTTAATCATAATGAAATTATTTTTATTATGGTAATTTATTTATATTTTTTAGTGATTACATAATTACCTTAAATTCTTATGCAACACTGAAACAATGCATGTCCAAGTAGTAGAAAAATCAGGTAAATGATTTTTAAAAACTCTAATAATAATATTGTATGGATGATTTAAAGTATCCAATGAATTTTTTTTAATTAATATAACATATTATATATTTTTAAAAGTTTTATATTCAAATTCCATCATTATACTTATTACTATAAAGTCAGAGTAAATTAATAGTTCAAAAAATGAAATTAATGATATTTTATGATAAACAATATTTTATTAAATGATTTAATATTCATAAAAATATATATTCCTAAAAGTAAATGTAATATAGTTTAAAATATTAACCATGTTCCATTTTTTGGTGATGCTTTATTTTATAGTAACTTTATTTATCCCTAAAGAGTAAAAAACATTGATATCACTGTAATTATCAAAAGGGTTAATGGGGGATAAAACAAAGATAAAAGGGTAAAAACATAATATGAACGTGTCAAAATTTTATTGGATAATATTATTTAAACACATAAATTTATTTTATTATAATTATATCAATTTTTACCCACTTTAACATGAAATTTATTTTATATTAATTTAATACATTAAGAAATTCCAAGAATTCCCATTCCCATACTTATAAAAGGGAACCACCGATCTAATATTCCTCACACCATTTTGGCACTATATATCAGCCAATACCTACCCAAATACCATCTTAAAATCAATCTCCATGTTTTAGAGGTCTTATTTTTGGTATAATACCAACATTATAGGGCTAAGTATGTAAAGAAAATAAGGTTGTCTGAAGAAGAGGTATAGTTATTAATCGAATGTTTTAGTTTTATTTATTCTTCAACCTCTTTAAAAGACTCGTAAAACCTTATGAAATAATAAAAAAAATATCACATATACTGAGATATTTTTATGCTAATTTTATAACCTATATTAATCTTCTTCTTCCATCAAATTGGAAATTAATCCATCATTCTTATGTACGGTGGATTACCGCCATGCAAACTGGTGTAATTCGTTTTCTATTACAACCACTTACGGATGTATATAATGATTAATTTAATGTATATATGTTATATTAATGAAATTTTTATCATTTTATAATGATAATATATTATCTATGTTATTACCTTTCCATCCATTTAAGAGTGGTAACATATTTCGTGTGTACATGTGGATTTCTACCTCCACGAAGTGATGTGATTCAATTTTCATAACCACATCACATGGATGTTATATGTAAGTGTATTTTTAAAAAAAATATTATATATATGATATAATCATAATTATATAATAATACTTAGTTTATTTTCATCATGTTCATTTAAAAATAGAAATGGTACTCATGGGTATATACGTCATACCATCTCTATGATTGTAACGTAGTTCATTTTTCATATCCATATTTCATAAATTGTTTTAAAATTAAAATTAACATATATAAATGATAATTATTTAAAGTTTTTTATTTTTTTATGATTTAATAATGAACACTTTTACCATATTCAACCTACCAAATTCATTTTGGACATATTATCCAAATATTGTTAAAACATTCGATGTCCACTTAATTGATTAAGAAATTAAATAATAAATTTTAATAAATAAAATAAAATTAATAAAAACATTAAAAATATTCTTAAAAAATAAAATAATTATCATAATTTTATTACTCATAAAGATAAATAACATACATGATGATTCATACTCTGGGTAAGGGACACTTTA
Source organism: Viscum album (assembly GCA_963277665.1). NCBI lineage: Eukaryota > Viridiplantae > Streptophyta > Magnoliopsida > Santalales > Viscaceae > Viscum > Viscum album. Next base: position 1,004,750,323 of record OY728135.1, read on the forward strand.
ACCTAAAACATTGTTTTAAATGTTTTAAAGATTCATTTTCTAAATATTTTTATTACATGTCCATATTCTTGAAATTGTTTTATAGATGTATTTATAGGAAAATAAATTAATTATAAATTACATTATATTTATCTTTTAAATTTCTTACAAATTTTTTTAAAAGGAGTCTTTTTATGTATTTTATACCGAATATTTTGACGATCTTTACAAAAAGGAAAATAGGAATGTTTAATTTTAACATATATAGTGTCAAAAGATTATCCATATACAGAAACCATTATTTTATATTTATATTAATTTGTAAGATTATATTTTTTCATCAAATAAATCCCTCATTCCCTTTATTCTGGGTATTTTAATTTTGAAAATAGGCTTTTAAAAGGAAAGGGAATTTTAATATCTAAAATTGTTTTGTATATGGGTTCAAAACATTTTTTCATAGGATTTATGATGAAAATGTGAAGGATTAAAATTATTTATTCATGATATGGTTCTTTTACATTGTTTATAATGGTGGGTGATACTGATATAACTCATAAATATTGGTTATCCTTATATAACTCATGATGACAGATGAGCTTGATAGAGCTTTCCAATGCATTGAGTAATGATTATTTTCTCCATGGAATTATGTTGGAAGTTTTTGTATTGGTTATTACACTTGTAAGAGGTCTATGAAGATGATTCCCCAAATAAACTTCATGAATTTTCTATGATTTCTACAAAGTTTTCATGGAAATCATTTTATTTCAATAATAAAACTAATGATTTTTTTTTAAAGGGTGGATTATTCCATTTAGGGTAAAAATGTATGTTTTTTATTAAAGGTTTTTCATGGATTCTCATGTTTTCTAAGAAACCATAATGATTATTATTTTTTATTTTTGAATTATTATAAAGTTTTTCATGAAAAATTTTGGGCAGTAAAAATTATTTCATGTGTAAGTAAATGATTATTTGAGCTCAAAGTTTATTATATAAAAGGGAAAATATATTTTATTATCTCATTGTTTTAAAATGGATTAATATGTCTCTTTATTCTTTTTTGATTACCCTTACTAATCTCTTTGTGATCATACTATGTTTTTAAATGTTTTTAATAGGTTTTAAGGATGATTAAGGACAAAGAAGAATTTGGGTTTGAAAATCATTGTGATTTTTCATGAAAAGAAAACATGTTGTATTTTAAAAGTTTTCTATTTTGGGGAAATGGATACTAAGAGGAAGGGTCGAACTTGAAATGTATGGGTTTCTTATATAATTGTTATAACTCAATTCTTTAAAACTCTAAAACTGAAAATATATTCAAAATGAAATAAGGTGAATTCATTTTTAAAGAATTAATTAACTAATTAAATAAGGTACAGGAACTTATAGTTGGTATTAGAATAAAGTTTTAGATAAATTTAATGGTTTGTATAATATAATTAATTACCCTCAATAGATTATAATTTATGTTTATAATGATATATAATTTGAATATTACTATGTTTATTTATCTAAACTATATCTTTTCAGAATGGTTTTTTATGGAGGAAACTAGGAAGGTGAAGTAGAATGGAACCAAGAGGATAATATATTTCTAAATCAGAATCCAAAAATGGTTGTACTTTCAATATATAAGTTTTTTTGTGATGGATCGATTTACACAGACTACAAATAGTGGTTGTATTCATGTGAGATAGATACCACATTTACCATATAGGAATGTGTCTATAGTGGAGAATTTCATTAAAGAAATACCTTCCATTATTTGGTGGATCATATATCCCTATGATAGATGAAGGATTGGTTCAAGCCTTAGAGAAGATATTTGAATTCATGGGTTATTCAGGTCATCAAAAGATAAATATTTCTATTTATCATTTTCAAGGTGAATCCAATAAATTTTGTTCAATAGTTAAGAATAAATAAGAAAGTTAAGAGATTGACACCATTGAATGGGACACATTTAAGAAACTTTTCCTTCAAAAGTTTTTTATGGTTTTTAAACTTATGATGGAAAAGAAATTCTTGTAATTGAGGTATAAGGGGGGAGATTAAGTAGCCACGTATGAAGAAAACTTAACCAAATTACCAAGGTATACACCAATTAATTAATTTTAATCAATATTAAAGACAAGATATCAAATGGAATTGGATTCCAAAGAATTAAAAATTTATGAGAAACTTTTTTGATATTCCAAGAAGGTAGAGATGGAGTTTTTCAATGATTATGTATTTTATGACAACAATAAGAATAAAAGGTCCATATGGAATGGAATTGAGAACCATCCATCAAAGAAATATGAATATGAGAAAATCAATTTTCCATCTTTTTATAAGTGTGGTAAAAATCACCTAGTATAATTTCCTATAAAATCTAGGATTTTTTTGTTGTGGAATGTTTGGACATGTGTCTTGTTACTATAAAAATGATCATAAAAATATTGAAAATATAATGGTAATGTGATTTAATAGTAATGAGATAGTTCATTATGAAAATACTTGTCCAATGATAGTAATGAAGGATATAATTCATCAATATCAAAAGAAAAAAGGTGTGACCAAATCCTTTGTGACTAAGTCAGAGGATGTTGGATCATACAATGATGTGATTTCAGATATATTACTTTTTTATTCATATTATGAAAATGTCTTTTTTTATTTGGTTTCTATGCACAATTTCATTTTGGAGAAGTTTTCTAATAAATTTGAAATTTCATCTCAATAAATAAAGCCATAACTTTTGGTAAAAATGATTGGGGGATGTTTTATAGGAAAAATAAATTATAATAATATTCCTATTGTTGTATGTGGGAAGGATTTATATATAAATCATTTTTTCTTTCCCCTTGTAGAGTTTGATGTTATTTTAGGTATGGATTGGAATTCTTTTTACCATGCTAAAATAAATTGAACAACTAATGATGTTGTTTGTTGGAATGAGTTTCAATTTGTATACAAGAATTAATTCATACCATTAATAACATATCAATAATATAAGAAACTATAAAAATATGGAAATTAAATTTATCATTCACATATTGTTGAGAAGAGGGATATTATTCATATTAGTGATGTCCCGGTAGTAAATGAATATCTAGATATATTTCCCTATGAGTTTCTTGGTATTATACAATATTAGGAAGTTGAGTTTATTGTTGACTTATTTCTTTATGCTAATACAATTTCCAAACCACATCATTAAATGTCTCAATTAGAACATTTAGAATTGAAAAATAAGTTGTTAGAGTTTTTAAATAAATTTTTAATTTCTCCTATAACTTCACCATAGGGTGATTCTATTTTATTTATTAAAAAATGTGGTTTAATGATATTTTACATTGATTATAGAGCCTTGAATAACATCACTATTAATAAAAAGTATTTGTTACCTCATATTGATTATTTTTTTATTGTATATAAGGATAATAGTATTTTTTAAAGATTAATCTTAGTTTAAGATAAAATTAGTGGAATATAATGGAGGAATATATTAGGAATGTAATATTTCATACTAGCAACATACATTATGAGTTTGTAGTTATGCCCTTTGGGTTGTCTAATTCACCAGAATTGATCTTATGAAAATAGTTTTCCATGGATATTTAGCTAAGTTTTTCATTATGTTTATTGATGTGATATTCCTATATTATAAAATTAATTTGGATCATTAAAGACACCTGATGATTGTTTTTAAAACATTTAATAAAAAGAAGTTATATGGAAAATTTAATAAGTATGAATTTTAGTTATAATAGATTAATTTCCTCAAGAATATTTTTTATAAATATGGAATAACTGTTGAGCCTACTAAAACTAAACTTGTTTAAGAATGGTTAATACATAAAAATTTCATAGAGATTCATATTTTTATTGGATTAGAAGGTTACTACCTATGATTTATTGAAAACACTGCACATTTTTATAGCCCACAAACTAAGTTAACTTGTAAAGGAGTTAAATTAATATGGATAAAAGTGTGTTATGATTGTTTCCATGAACTGAAAATAAGATTGATGAATGCTCTAGTTTTGTATTTTCCCTATAGAGATGATGAATTTTTAATCTACATCGATTCTTCATTGAAGGGACTTAGTTGTGTTCTGATGCAGAATGATCATGTAATTGCTTGTGCTTCACATCAACTGACACCTCATTAGTGAAAAATCTAAAAAATAATCTGGAATTAGATATTGTGAGTTTTTATTTAAAATTTTATTGGAACAATTTATATGGATTAAAGTGTGAAATATATACTGATCATAAAAGTTTTAAGTATATATTCACTCAGAAATAGTTGAACATATGGTTGATAAGATGGATGGAACTAATTGAGGATTATGACTACATGATTCATTACCATCCTAGAAAAAAAATTGATTATTTGAGTTATAATTATAAGGATACATTAACCATGTTATATTTAGAACATAACCCTTTGGTTAATGATTTGATGGATTTTGGCCTAAAAATTGAGTATGTATGAACTTCCTCTATTTTATTTCAGTTGTCAATACAATATTATCTTTAAAAAGTAATTAAGTAATCTCAAAATGAGGATCATGTTTTGTAGGAAAATGTATAATATTTTAATAAAGGTAAGTTTCTTGAGTTTAATGTTTATGAATAAGGTTTAATCGGATTTGAAAAAATATTATGTGTGTCTTATGATTCCCAGTTGTAGATAGAATTATTGAGTCAAGCTCATAGTTCCTTATTTTTTATTCATACTAGAAGCATTAATATGTACAAAGACCTTTGTGAGTATTACTAGTGGGATGTAATGGAAAAATGAAATTGTTTACTTCACTATGGAATGTTTGACTTGTCAATAGGTTAAATAAGAACAACAATTATTGAAGGGGGTATTTTATCCTTTTTTGGTTCCAAAATGGAAATGGGGGAATATATCCATGGATTCCATGGTCAAATTTCCAAATACATCTCAAGGAAATAATTTAATTTGGGTTATTATAGATTGAATAACTAAATATTCCCATTTTCTTACCATTTGAGATAATATATATTTAGATCATATTTATCCAATATAACTCATAGAGATATTCAAGTTAAATTTAGTTCATCTCTCTATTGTATCTAAACATGATCCTAGGTTTACATCTAATTTTTTCAAAGGACTTTATAAGTCATTGGGTACTAAATTAAATTTCATTACATCTTTTCATCCTCAATCTTAGGGAAAATCTGAGTGAAGAATTCAAACCTTAAAATACATGCTTCAAGATTGTTCAATGGATTACTTGGGAAGTTGGGATAAGCATCATTCATTATTTTAATTTTCTTATAATAATAGTTTTTATTCCAGTATACATATGGAAAATTCTGAGGAATTATATAAAAAGTTGTGTTAAACTCAAGATTTTTGAGATGAAGTAGAAGAAAGAATGTTTTTTGGAGTAAAATTGGTAGATGAAATGGTTGATAAGGTGAAGATGATTAATAAACATATGAGGATGGCTCAAAACAAGTAGAAATGTTATATAGATAAATAAAGGAAATATATTTCATTTGAGGTGGGAGATTATGTTTTTCTTAAAGTATCTCCATGGAAAAGTGTTATGTGTTTTGGTAAAAAGGGAAGGTAAGTCCATAGTTCATTGGACCATATAAAAACCTGTATAAAGTTGTATCAGTTGCTTACTAAGTGGAATTAACTCCAAGTTTATCATAGGTACATGAATCATTTCATTTTTTTTTTGTTAAGAAAATATTTTCCAGATTTATATCATGTTTTTGAGTTGTGAAGTAGTTCAGTTGGAAGAAAACCATTCATATGAGGAACAACATGTTCAAATTATTGACTGTAGAGAGAAGGTTTTATGGAATTAGGTAATTCAAAAGGTTAAGGTTTTATAAAGAAACCATATTATTGAAGATGAAACATGAGAATCATAAAATGTGATGAGAGAAATATATCCTCACTTATTTAAATAGTAAATAAAATTAACAGAACACAATTTCCAAAATAGGGGATAAGGTAACAAACTAGGTAATGATATGATAAATAATTTTCATATCTTATTAACATTCATTAATTATATTTTATAAATTTATATTCATCTTAAGAATATAAGTTAATTTTTCATTCAAAATAAAAAAAAGATTTATTTTTAACCAAATCGAGTGTTCAAGAATTATATTTTTTTATTTAAAATATATATTTTAAAATTATATAATTTTAATTTGAAAAAATGAACATCATAGTTGAATTAATCATATAGAAATTATCTTAGGATTAATTTTTAAGAAATTTTAGAAAAGTTTAATTTTTCATATAATAGTGTAAAATATTGATTTTATTTGAAACTATATTTTATTTTCAAGTATTCATGATGTAAAATTATATTTTCGATTAGTTTTAAATTTTAATTAGTTATTTTTAGTTGAAAAATTAAATTATGGCCTTTAGAATGAATTTCATACATGAATTTGGTATAAAAATATTATTATACATAAAAAGGGATTTTTCTAAAAAACCATTTTTCATCACATATTATAGGTATAATTTTAAAAAAAATGAATATTTTTATGTTTTTTATAAGGAAATTTTTTAATTTATTTACAAAAAAGGAAAAGGTAATTTTCTATTTTAACATATATGAAGCCAATGGATTTTCCCACTATTACAACCATTATTTGATATTTGACTTCCTTTATATTCTTCCATGTTTTCTTCAAATAAAAATCCACCTTCCATTTTTTGGTTATTTTATCCTTGAACATGGGTTTTAAAAGGAAATGGTATTTCTATATCCAAAAGTGTTTTGCATATAGGTTCAAAAGATTTGTTCAAGGGATTTTTGATGAAAAGTTGAAAGATTTAGATGTTTTATTCATGATATAGTCCTTATACATTATTTATAATGATGTTTGAGCCTGATATAGCTCATTATGATGACTAAGTCCACTATAGATTATGATAATCGGTGATACCAATATAGCTCTTCAATGCATTGGGTAATTATTATGTTCTCAAAATAATTATGTTGCAGTTTCTCTATATTGATTATTCCATTTATAATAGTTATTGTAAGGGTTCTATAAATATGATTACCCAAGTCACCTTCTTGAGTTTTCTATTATTTATAATTAGTTTTCATGGAAATCGTTTGATTTCAAAATTTAATATAATGATATTATGTTTTAAAGGAAGGATTATCCCTTTTTAGGGTTAAAATATATGATTTTATGAAAATATGTTTCATGGGTTATAATGTTTTCTAAGAAACACTCATGATTATTATTTTTCCTTTATGTATTCTTATAAAGTGTTTTATGAAAAACATTGGGAAGTAATACTTATTTCATGTATAAATAAACAATTATTTTATCCTAAAGTTATTATATTAAAGGAAAACTATATTTTATGATCTCAGGGTTTTTAAATAGACTAACAGGTTTATTTCATCTTCTTGTATGTCCCTTACTAAATTTTTTATTTTCATCCCATATTTTCAAATGATTTTTACAGGTTTTAAGGATGAGTAAGAACAAATAATAATTCAAGTTGAAAATCGTAAATATTTTTCATGTAAAGAATTTTTTTTTTATTTTAAAAGTGTTATATTATGGAGGAAATGGATACTAAGGGGAGGTGTATAAGTTTTTACATATGGGTTTGTTATGTATTAGTTAAAATATAATTCTATAAGACTATAAACTTAAATATCCTAAAAATGAAAGAAACTGAATTCTTTTTTAAGAATCAATTTATGGATTAAATAAGGGATAGGTCCTTATAATGAATTTTGGAAACCAATTTTCCACTAACTCTCAGAACTATATAAAAATTATTATTAGAAAATTAATTAATAAAACACATTCAATTTATAACTAATTAAATTTTAGTTTTTTTATAATAAAGATCTAATCGATACATTTAACAAAAATAAACACTATTATATAAGATATTTATTTTAATTTATTAACACAAAAACTCATCTATCTTGAGGAAAAAATAATTATGAAGTAAAATTAATTTAAATACAACACACCCATATTTATTATAGATATATTCTTATTAATAGTTTCAATTAATTGTCTCTTAATAACCAAAATAACTAATATAAGTCTCATGTGTTTTTTGGGTACCACCAATGTAATAAGTGGCTGATCTCAAGTATCCTATAATAAAAAAAGGTAAAAAAATATTTATTATTACATTAAAATTATAGTAAATGAGGTTCAAGACCGTTGAGAAATATTAATAATATTTTTTTAAACAAAATTGCTTAAATACTCTATATATAATCTCTAAAATTACCCCTAGGGATGTAGAACATAGGATCTACTTCACATGTCAAGCCCATAGGTAAGATTATTCCAGAATCAATATCATTATACATATAATTCTTCCACCAATCTACTCAATCCAATTTATGGTAATGGATTCCAAACTCTAAATATACAACCAAAAATAACTCTTAGACACCAATTTCACTTCTATAAAATAATAAATTATAGACACCATTTTCTATAACCAAAAATATTTAACATATCATAAAACTTTCATGAAACATAGTTAATTCCCTTTTATAAATATTCATAAAAATAAAAAGGATCATTACTTCAATACAGAGGATTTAAAATATAAAATATTTCTTAACCTACCTAAATTATTACCCTATTTTATATATTTATCATTAAAAAAGTGACATTCTAATACTTATTTAAGTGTTATTCTTTAAGAATTTATGTGTTACTTAGTTTCCCATAAATTGGACAATGAAACTTAAAAAACACCATATATATTTTTCAAACATATTATCATAATTGATAATTGTTCTAATCACTTTTCAATAAGTGTGTTTGTATGGATCTAAATAGAGTAGAGGGAAATAATAAAAAGAAATACAACCTAGAATAGTGATTTATATTTTATTATACAGATATAAAATATTTAAATAGAAAAATATAATTAAAAACATTAAATGTCACCAAGAAAAAAACCAAACCTTCATAATCCTAAAAACATGGCATTTATACTATTGTTCCCGTTCATGAAATAATTTCTCAAAAACTTGACTTTAAAAAATTATATGGTGAATTTTAAGATATTATAGGAGAAAAACATGGAATTTTCAACTAAATAAATAGAATTATAAAGGAATTAATGATATCATAAGAATGAGCATGTTGATATTTTAAGTCAAAATATAATATTTTAAAATATACTAACATTATCATAAGATTAAAATTATTATAACATAAAAATAAAAAGATAAAAACATGAATTGGATAACATTATTAACAAAAAATCCTATAAAATATAAAATTTACAAAAAAAGAGACCTCCATAGAAAATCGCTAGTGATTATGAATTTTAAAAAATATTAATAATAATTTTTCTTCCCCTGTGTAATATCAAGTAGTTAGAAAATATATTTGGTTTTTATTATATTTCTTATAAAATTGATACACGTCAATTCAATAAAAAATAAATTCTCAATCATAAATATAGAAAAATATACTGAAAAAAACAATCAAAATTGTTAAGTGTTATAAGTAATTTTTAACAATATTATCAAATGGAACATTGTTTCAATTTTGTTTAAAAAATACTCTATTAAATTCTAAAAATAAAACCAATTAAATATGGTATATAGAAACACTTATCCAATAATAAATATGGTAAAAAGTTTCTTAAGTGATAATTTTAAGAAGAAATTTTGACATCACTAGTTGAAAAGGGTTTACAAAACATACCAATTATGATATATACCATGAAAAAACAAATGTTTCTCTTTTAATTATTAAAAAAACATATTTTTTTGAAAAAATAAATCTAGAAACACACTTATACATGGGCACTTATCTAAGGCCATAAATGTTCTACCATACTCAAGGAGAAATGGATTTCTATCAAGTTTCATGTTTAGTAACCTTAAAAATAATTCAATGGATAATTGTCACTTTCAATATTTATATGAATCAAATAGGAATTAAAAAAACATACATGTACATAAAAATAGTCAACTAATTACCTTGAATCATTGATTTTATATTATTTAATAATTCATAGAGTCGGTATCAAATCCTTGACCGCAACCTCACATTTACTTATATAAAATAAGGTTTATTTTATGAAATATTACTAACTAATAATAAAACATGATTATTACATCACATAAGTAAATCATGGAATGCACCATTAGTTTGGGGACTTCCAATGGTGGAATCCCATTTATCTCCTCCTACAATACTCCTTTATCTAACAATATCAATTAGGTGTGTCATAGAAATAATGGATCATAACTAGAAGGGTTGAGTTTATAATATTAAACAATTTATTTATTCTTCAATCAGTGTGATAGCATCATTCCTATTTCCGTCAAAAAAAATTAAAAGATATAAAATTATGGTTTATCATAAAATACACAAACTAACCCAAAAAAATAAGAAAAAAAAAGTATTTTCATAGTCAAAAATAAATACAATGACTTCTTGTAAGGGCTTAGGTCAGTATGGATCAACCCATTGTGTGTTCCTAAGGTTTGAGAATCTTATAGGAGGATCGGAGGAAGTATAGAGGGACTCGAGTGTTGAGAATTGGGAACAAGGAACTTTCACTGTGTGAAAGTGGGTTTCACACTGTGTAGAAGAATTTCATGACATTAAAGTGGGATTCACATTGTGTAAAATATCAGGGTTTGAAAAATAAAATAAAATCGAAAGGAGATGTTTTTTTCAGTAGAACCTGACCTCAAGGAATTACACAGCGTGAAGGGAGATTACACATCGTGTAATACCTTGATGTTGTAATGTTTTAAGTGTTTTTATTTCCACTCGAGTTTCCAAACCCTATAGTTTTTGCTTCCCTAACTCTTGTCCTAGGTGACCCAGCAGTCCCCTTTTTGGTTTCTTGGAGATCCCTTCAATTGGAATCAGTCTCGGGATTCCATCTTCGATTCGTGGTGACCCGGCTTGATCCAAGGTGTTTTCTTCATCCATTTCTAGTAGTTTCTCCCAATTTTTATCTCGTTTACTCTAGTATCTTCTCACCATGCTATGGCGGTTTCTTACCCATGGTTCTAATTGGGTTTACCTTGGTTTTTTTGGTGCGGTGGTGTCACGACATCCTCTGTTGGAAGTAGTTCTTGCATGAGAGGTGATCGGAGATCTATTTAGTGGTTTATCCTCATATGAAGAACATCGACAACATTTTGAGGTAGTGGATTCATTGTTTCCCTATTTAATTATGTGCAATCATAGAGCTATCATGGTTTATCCCCATGGATCGCTATGAAATTGACTTAATTAAATACTTAAACCTAATTAAATAATTGGTATTAATTAAATAGTGATGTTACTACTTTGTACCGTGATAACAGTTTGCCTCTTGATTTGATAGATAGTGTGATATCTGTACCTTTCTTGGTTTATCATGTTATCCTTGATGGAAATTGTTAAATAACATAAATCCATAATTAATTGATGATTAATTGGATACAAGATAAGGAGTAATTTTTAATGAATTCAGTTATTATTGTTGCAATTTGATAATAATAAAATTGATTCAAGTATGTATGTTTATTTTAATTGGTTAAAGAACATGAAGCATGTTGATTCTTGTTGATAAAATAATTAAAGGCATATTAAATTAACTATTTAATTAATTTTTGATAGCTTGTGATATCTTGTTTCTTATGTTTCCCATAGTTGGACCCTATGAATAATGAATTGGTTAATTCAAGATGGAATAAGAACTAGTTGTGTGATAATGTAAAATTCATTTATAGGGCCCGAGTTGCCTACTTGCTTGTAAATTCCAAGTTCCTTATCCTTTGGAGTTGTGAGAGATCATTGTGTGTGAAGGTTGAATGACTTTTTTTAAGGCCAAGAGCCTGATTTCTTCTTTGTTTCCTGCTTCTTATGACATGAGCCTCGGATGGTAGATCCTGAAGGGATTTTGTGCTCTGTGGGGGTAGGGAGGACCGAATGTGATGGGAACCTGGGATGGCTGAGCCTGGAGGTGTATTTTGGTATGAGGGTCCAGGAGGCCTAGTTGTTATGGTAGAAGTTGACACCTAGAGTGGCGAGAAGCATCGTTTTATGAAAGTGGTGTCGGGGAGGACACCAGATATGATGAAAGGAGTTGAATTTAGGCTTACTAGTTATTATGAAATCTAGATACTTGTTTGAATCAGTTGTTTGGTTGGCGGCCAGGTTGTTGTTTATCTTATTTCTTTTTCCCAATGCTTAAGGAAAAATGATGTGTTTGGTTAGTCTATTTCCATGGGATGTAAATACGTGTAGGGTATACCATGTCATTTCTATGTTTATCTCCTCATGGTTAGATAATTTTACTCTCCCTCTATAGGGGGAAAATACTCAATGGGTAGTTTATCTACTCACTGTGTTGAGCCCCTTATTTTTGGGGAGCTTATAACATTTTCCTAGATCACCTAATGATATAGAAACTAGTATTGTTGTTAACTAAATGAATAATGTTTAACCCATGGGGTTGAAGCTTTCTAGGATGCAATGCTGAGGTTGAAATTCTGAGAAGCTGTGGACTCTTTTTACTTATACTTAGAGGCCATGGATCTTTGTTTAAATAGTAACATGTTGTGATGTGGAAACAATAATGTTTAATTAATGGTTAAGAATTAATTAACTTAAAGTGAAAATGATAAAAAGGGATAAAGTAAATTAATGTATCTCTTTAAATGGTTGTGTGCTTATATGATTTCTAGTCTTATCAGTGGAAGTTGGGAGTTTGAGAGACATTATTTGTAGTTGATTCTAAGACTAGGTTATAACCACAGTGTGGTTGTGAGCTATATTATATCATATACATTTTTTTCTATATGCTACCCCACCCTATAGGTTGGGTAGACTAAGACCTCGGGGATTCTGAGCCCTAGGGGTGTTTTCCCCAACATCCTGGTGGGAGGATGGATGGCTAACTACCCCCTTTAGACCTGATCTCTTCTCTTCATAGTTACTTATTTTAGTATTTATGGAGGTTAGTTTTCCCAATATATGTGTGTAGGGGGCCATAATGTCTTGTGGTTATTTCAAACACATGTATTCTGGATATAGTTTCTTAAGGAATGTTATAGGTATAACGTGTATGGTTTGTAATGGATTAAGGATCCTTACTCAGTGTATGGGTTGTGATGGATTGAGGTATACTACCCAACGTATGATACATGTTATGCGAGATATGATGGATCTCAGAAACTACCTGGTTAATTTTTGTTATATGGATGTAGTGGTGTGTTTCATGAGGTGTAATGCCCAGGTGTCTTCAAAATAGCCTTTTTGTAGAGTGATGCTCAGGATGTGTGATATTGGGGAATAGGGAAACCCAGTGGGGAAGTGATAGTGGGGTACCCTTGATATTATTTATTATATTATATTATCTTGTATGCTATACTTGGTGAGAGTATCCATGGTGAGTCTAGGAACATAGTATATCTATTTAGGTGATGATTTAGTTTCAATTGTTGTTCACTGTGCTTTAGCATTCTTTCTTTACTTTTGAACGAGAGGCTCTAGGGAGGATCCTACTAAGTATACTGTTATACTCACCCTATGTATATATAATCTATTTTTCAGGTCAGTTGGAGCAGGTTGGAGATTGGGATGGTTACTATTAGCTTATGGGTTTAAGGATATGTTTGGGCTTCATGGTCACTATCGTCCTTACTTTTATTTGTGTACTTGGGTTTCCTTTTATATTAAAGTATGAGAAAGAGTTGGTTGGTGTATGTATTATCACTACTAGAAAAGGGGGCATTGGAGCCCCCCAGACTCGGGCGACCGCCATTGGCGGTCGCTATAGCTCACCATTAGCGACCGCCAATGGCGGTCGCTAACTTGCCTAAAAAATTTCGGGGGGTTTCTGCGCCCCCCCCCCCCCCCCCCCCGCCCCGCGCCCTCGATCTCCCTCGATCTCCCTCGCCCTAACCCCCTCCCTCCCTCGTCGCCCTCCCTCGCGCCGCCCTCCCCTCCCCCGCCGCCCGGCCTCCCCCGCCGCCTGCCATCCGGCCTCCGGCCACCGCCCTCCGCCCTCGGACCTCCGGCCGCCGCCCTCCGGCCTCTCGGCCCTCCCCCCCCCCCCCCCCCACCCCGGACATCACCCCCCCGCGCACTCCGGACCGCCCCCCGCACCCCGGACGCCTCCCCGCACCCCGGACAGCCCCCCCCCCCCCCCCCCCCGCACTCGGACACCCCCCTCCGAACCCGGACAGCCCCCCCGCACCCCGGACAGCCCCCCCCCCCCCCCCCCCCCCCGCACTCGGACACCCCCCCTCCGAACCCGGACAGCCCCCCCCCCCCCCCCCCCCCCCCCGCACCCCGGACAGGCCCCCCGCACCCCGGACACCCCACCCCGCACCCCCGACAGCCCCCCTGCACCCCAGACAGCCCCCCCTCCCCCGCACCCCGGACACCCCCGCACCCCGAACACCCCTGCCCGCACCCCTGACAGGCCCCCGACACCCCGGACACCCCTCCCCGCACCTCGGACAGCCCCCACCCCCCCCCCCGACCCCGGACACCCCCCCCCCCCTCGCTGCCCGTCCCCCGTCCCCTCACCGCCTCCTCTCCTCCAGCTCCCCGCCGCCGCCGCCGCCCGTCCCCTCCCTTGCCGCACCGCCTTTGGCTCCGGCTCCCCTTCGCTGCCTCCTCTCCCTCGCAGCACCGCCTTCAGCTCCCCTCCCTTTCAGGTTTGTAGCTCAATCAGGTAACATGAGCTTTCAGTTACATTATTATTTTATCAATGGTTCATAAACAAATGGTTAATATTTATTTTGAATATAGTTGATTTGAAAAATGTGAATGTAATAAGTATTGTGTAAATGTTTGTTATACAGATATTATTATGGATAAGAGTTGGATTGATCTTCCAAATCGAACGTCTAGAGAATATTTCAATGGCATTATGCAGTTTATTGACTTCACGAGAGGATTTGAAAGTGACTATATTAGTTGTCCATGTAGAAAATGTGCTAACAGATATCAATTCACACGAGATACTGTGAGGGAGAACCTTTTCTTTAATGGATTTCTGAAAAATTATAAGAGTTGGACTCGTCATGGAGAAGAATATGTTCGTTGTCAAAATACAGATGCAGCTCAGATGGATGTTGATGCAAGGATGACTGATCCAATGCATGAAATGCTTACTGAAATGGTACGTGGGTTTGATCCTGAAGGCATTGACATCCAGAATCTTGAGACCGGTGAGATAAATCTTCGCTCTGGTGCAGATCGTGATTCGAGGAGGTTTTATGAAGTACTTGATGATGCGAAAACAGAATTATATCCTGGATGTACTTCTTACAATAAACTGTCGTTTATCGTGGAGTTGTTGCATTTGAAGACTTTGAATAATTGGTCAGACACATCATTCGACATGCTTTTGGTTTTATTGAAAAAAGTTCTTCCTGTCGACGCTAAGATTCCTGAGTCATATTACTATGCTCGTAAGTTGACAGAGAACTTAGGTTTTACATATGAGACTATAGATGCATGTGCAAACAACTGTATGTTGTTTAGAAATGAAACTGCTCATTTGGATATTTGTACGGTTTGTGGCGCTTCCAGGTGGAAAGAGAACAGGGGAAATAAGACTCATCAAAGTCAGATTGCGATACAGGGGAAACCGATTGCCGTAAAGCAAATGCGTTACTTTCCCCTTAAACCGAGGTTGAAAAGATTTTTTATGTCATCTAAAGTTTCTAATTTAATGAGATGGCATGCAGAAAGAGTTCATGAAAGTGACATGTTAACCCACCCGGCAGACTCTCATGCATGGAAGGATTTTGATAAGAGACATCCCAACTTTGCTAAAGATGTTCGTAATGTCCGATTGGGATTGGCAGCAGATGGTTTCAATCCATTCAAGTCTATGGTTGGTGCAACTCATAGCACATGGCCCGTGGTGTTGGTTCCATATAATCTTCCTCCGTGGCTTTGTATGAAGCAACAATTTATATTACTTTCCACTCTTATTGATGGACCTAAAAGTCCGGGGGATAAGATTGATGTTTACCTTCAGCCATTGATTGATGAGTTGAATGAATTTTGGGGCGATGGTGTGATGACTTATGACTGCGAAACAAATGAAATGTTCAAACTGCATGCAGCTTTATTGTGGACAATCAATGACTTCCCAGCTTATGCAAATTTATCAGGCTGGAGTACGAAAGGGGAATTTTCTTGCCCTTGTTGCAATAAAAGTAAAAAATCTGTATGGCTTAAACATTCCAAAAAATGGGCATACATGGGTCACAGGCGTTTTCTCCCTCCCCAGCACAGGTTCAGAAAGGACAGAGTGGCATTTGATGGTTCTAGAGAGTTCAGCCCAGCACCAAAGATCATGACAGGAGTCGAAATGTTATCGCAGATTGAGGAAGAAAACATCCGCACGGTATATGAAATTCAGGATTTGGTGGCTCCTCCAGTACGTAATATTCGTGCTGCGGGTAGGCAGCGCAGTCACAATTGGAAAAAGAAAAGTATTTTTTATAGTCTTCCGTATTGGAAAACTAACATGTTGAGGCATAATTTGGATGTCATGCACATTGAAAAAAATGTTTGTGATAACATATTGTGGACCATTTTAGGTGTCAGTGGAAAGTCAAAGGACCATGTTAATGCACGTCGTGATTTGGAAGAAATGGGTTTAAGGAAACAGTTGCATTTACAGTTAGCTGAGGGAAACAAGGCATATATGTCTGCTGCACAGTATTCGATGACTACAGAGGAGAAAGAGACATTTCTTTCCATTTTGAAGATGGTCAAGGTGCCTGATGGTTACTCTTCTAATATTTCAAAGTGTGTGAATCTGACGAGCAAGACATTGCAAGGGTTGAAAAGTCATGACAATCACATATTACTTCAGCAGTTGATTCCAATCGCAATTTGTGATTGTTTATCCCCCAATGTTGTTCAGCCCTTGATTGAGATGAGTAATTTTTTTAGACAGCTTTGTTTAAGAAATCAACGAATGAGTGATTTAAAAAGTTTGCAGGACCGAATTGTACTTACACTTCGTCACTTTGAGAAACTTTTCCCCCCCCTCATTTTTCGATGTTATGGTCCACTTGACAGTGCACCTAACTGATGAAGTAATGGCTGCTGGTCCAGTGCAATTCAGGTGGATGTATCCTATTGAACGGTATTTGAGTACATTGAAAAGATTTGTACGCAACAGAGCTCGTCCAGAGGCATCAATAGCCAATGGTTATTTGATGGATGAGTGTACTACCTTTTGTGCAGAATATCTTACGGATGTTGAAACAAAATTAGATAAGCCCTCTCGGATTCATGATGGTCCAGTTGGAGAAGGAACCACATTTGATATGGACAACATCGAGTGGATACAAGCACATCGATATATCTTATTCAATACTCCATCAGTTGCACCATTAATGCAGTAAGTATCTTATCAATGTGCTTGTATAACTTTTACATGTTTTCTTTGCATAAGTTGATCTTTTAAACATCGCGTAATCATTTGCAGGAAACACATTAATGAGATAAAAGAAGAGATGCATCGTGCGACTGAGTTGCAAATTCAACAATCTCATTATGCGGCATTTCATGATTGGTTCAAGGATTATGTATGTATAAATTGATTTTCATTATGAGTGAAGTATTAAACTAATTCTTTCTGCATATATCAGAATTGATTTTTATAAATTATGTAGTTTCGTAAGCTGAGGGAGTTAGGGGACCCCACGCTACCTGAAGTATTTATCCAACTGGCTGAGGGTCCATCTATAACGGCTCGTCGTTATAAAGCTATTGATGCTAATGGTTTTCGATTTCGCATTAAAGATGTTGACGACAAATGAGCAACACAAAACAGTGGCATCGGTTGTCCCTTTGTCGATTCTGGTTATTACTATGGTCAATTGATAAACATCATTGAAGTTGTATACACACACGGTTTGAAGTACATATTGTTAAAGTGTAATTGGGTTGATCCAGTGCGTGGATGTAAAGTCGATCAATATCAGTTTTCATTGGTGAATTTTAACTATATGTTATACAGAAATAATGAACGAGTTGAGAATGAACCTTTCATTTTGACATCACAAGCGGAACAAGTATTCTTCGTTACATTGCCTTCGGATCCAAGTTGGCAAGTTGTTGTCAAAATGTCTCGGCGAGGAGTGTTTTTATTTGAAGAATATGAACCCGAGACTGTTCCGTTTGTTTACCAACAACTTGATCAACATACCGTAGTTCAACGTGAAGAAGATATTTATTGGGTCAGAGCGGCTGTTGAAGGAGAAACGGTCGATTTGCATGCTTAATGAAAGGTATAATTGTTTTCCCGCTATTCAGTAGAATGTCCTAGGATATCATAAATTATCTAATCATTTTATAAATCCTTATAAGTTTTAATCCTCACTTTTGTAAGTTAATTCAGTCATAAATATTTAGGTTGATTAACTTTCTGATTTTTTAAAATTCATTCACAACTAATTATTCAATCCATTTTTTGTTTGATTAACAGTTGTACAAGTTTGATTTATTAAGAACAATCCAATTTATCTTTTAAACACTTTGGAATCATTACTGATATTTTGTATGACTGCAGACATGTCAGGGGAAGAGGCAGAAAATCCACATCATCCATCTGAGGCATCTACGTCTCAGGGTCGAGGTATGTTTGAATGTCATTGTCTATATTTTTTATGTAATTGACATATATATATATATATAACATTTGTCAATTTATATATAAAATTGTTTTCAACAGGATCAGACTCGGCTAGTTCTTCCTCTCGCAGGAGAGGCCCTGGTCGTGGCATATTATCATGGAATTCCGACACGACGACAGATGTTTCATTTGATGAGGTATTTCATCCCGTGGGACCGAATGCCCCGGCATTTATTCGTCAGCTGGGTCATATCATACGTGACCCACATCGATTTCCATTGACCACGCGTGATTGGGCTTCTATCCCTCAGGACACATTAGATCGTCTATGGAGGGAGGTTCAGGTAAGAAAATAATTTTACTTTATTTTCTATTTATAAATAATACTAATATGTTTGATTATTTTCATTATAGCAAAATTTGAAAGTATGCCCTGAAGAGTTTCGGCCCGTGTGTATGAGCAAATTCCGTAAGCTATGGAAAGATTATAAAGGCAAAGTGAAGAGGGACCACTGGGTACCAAATGTGGGTGGCCTTGACATTTTGGAAAAAGTCCCGAGAGGTGTCCTCCCGGATCAGTGGCGTGACTTGGTTGCATATTGGTCTACTGAGGGTGTTGCGGTTTGTATATTAATTATTTTGCTGTATATATATTTTCAAGAATATGTGATTTGTTTGAAATTTGAATGAATTGAATGTAGGAGGTGTCAACACGCCATTCGGAGAATCGAGCGTTGCAGGGACCAGCTCACAGGCTCGGGACTCGTCACGTGTCTCAGATCCGACATGAGGTATATATTATTCATTTTTTAATTTATTAATTAATATGGTTTTGTGTTTATATTCTTTTAATATACAGTTGCGAGGGCAAGGTGCAGCAACTGATAAAATGTCGGTGTGGATAAGGACTCGTGATCGCAATGATCCAGAGGTTGCAGCATTGATAGTAAGTGTCTGTACTTACCAATAATTACATAAATCTATATATTAACATATATATATTTATATATATTTAAATATTTCACAGGATCAATTTGAAGCTGAGTTAGAACATCTGCCAGAGGACCAGCGACAGCTTCCCATGCGACGGGATGAGATCTTTCATCGCATTATTGGTCGGGACGGGCATGGCTATAGTTTGACCTATGGAGCAGGGATTCCTCGTTCTGTAGTGTCACGCGCTGCGGTTGTCGGTCCTGCTGTTGCTCATATGACACAGCAGATGTCAGATTTTGAGGCACGGCTGCGCGCTTCCGAGGAGACAAATGCGCAATTGACAGCTGAGGTTAGAGCACTGCGGGAATATGTGCGTCGAGCTGATGGTACAGGGGATCATACGACGCAGGTATATACTGTATTTATTTATTTAATTTAAATTATTTTTGTTATTAAAATATTTATAATGTTTATTTGTTGTAGGCACCTGGCCCACCAGAAGGAGGTAGCAGTGATGGCAACGCGTGACGCACCATATATTCACGAGATATGTTTTTTGTTTTTACTGGTAGGGTTGATATTGATGTACTGTATTTATTCATTTAAGTAATGCATTATTACCATCCATGGCGGTCTTTTAAATATTTTATACACATATTGAGTTTTTGATCAGATAATCTTGAATGATTCTACATTTGAAAAAGTCGAACTAATTCCAACAGATCAATAAATCTGATATTATAGATTATGTATTATCCAATATATTTTTTATAAATTTCAGTATGGTATCGATAAAAGAAATATGTATTAATTAGATGTTATCACTTTTATTTTTCACTTTTGTAATCAATGGGATGGCCTTTGCACCCCCGGAGAGCCCCCCGCACCCCCGTAGAGCCCCCCGCACCCCCGTACAGCCCCCCCCCCCCCCCCCCCCCGCACCCCCGTACAGCCCCCCGCACCCCCGTACAGCCCCCCACACCCCCGTACAGCCCCCCGCACCCCCGTACAGCCCCCCGCACCCCCGTACAACCCCCCGCACCCCCGTACTGCCCCCCGTACCCCCGTACTGCCCCCCGCAACCCCCGTACAGGCCCCCGCCACCCCCGTACAGCCCCCCGCACCCCCGTACAGCCCCCCCCCCCCCCCCCCCCGCACCCCCGTACAGCCCCCCGCACCCCCGTACAGCCCCCCCGCACCCCCGTACAACCCCCCGCACCCCCGTACAACCCCCCGCACCCCCGTACTGCCCCCCGCCACCCCCGTACAGGCCCCCGCCACCCCCGTACAGCCCCCCGCACCCCCGTACAGCACCCCCCGCACCCCCGTACTGCCCCCCGCACCCCCGGAGAGACCCCCGCACCCCCGTACAACCCCCCGCACCCCCGTACTGCCCCCCGCCACCCACGTACAGGCCCCCGCCACCCCCGTACAGCCCCCCGCACCCCCGTACACCCCCCCCCCCCCCCGCACCCCCGTACAGCCCCCCGCACCCCCGTACAGCCACCCCGCACCCCCGTACAACCCCCCGCACCCCCGTACACCCCCCGCACCCCCGTACTGCCCCCCGCCACCCCCGTACAGCCCCCCGCCACCCCCGTACAGCCCCCCGATACCCCCGTACAGCCCCCCGTACACCCCCCCCCCCCCCCCCCCCCGCACCCCCGTACAGCCCCCCGCACCCCCGTACAGCCCCCCCGCACCCCCGTACAGCCCCCCGCACCCCCGTACAACCCCCCGCACCCCCGTACTGCCCCCCGCCACCCCCGTACAGGCCCCCGCCACCCCCGTACAGCCCCCCGCCACCCCCGTACAGCCCCCCCCCCCCCCCCCCCGCACCCCCGTACAGCCCCCCGCACCCCCGTACAGCCCCCCGCACCCCCCGTACAGCCCCCCGCCACCCCCGT
This sequence comes from Viscum album, assembly GCA_963277665.1. Taxonomy (NCBI): domain Eukaryota; kingdom Viridiplantae; phylum Streptophyta; class Magnoliopsida; order Santalales; family Viscaceae; genus Viscum; species Viscum album. Next base: position 1,004,771,797 of record OY728135.1, read on the forward strand.
ACAGCCCCCCGCCACCCCCCGTACAGCCCCCCGCACCCCCGTACAACCCCCCGCACCCCCGTACTTCCCCCCGCCACCCCCGTACAGGCCCCCGCCACCCCCGTACAGCCCCCCGCACCCCCGTACAGCCCCCCCCCCCCCCCCCCCGCACCCCCGTACAGCCCCCCGCCACCCCCGTACAGCCCCCCGCACCCCCGTACAACCCCCCGATTGTGTCGTTTTCAGCAGCGCGGCGCGCGCTGAAATGGCGCGTTGGGGGGTCAAAACCACCCGAACGACCTCCGAATGCCACGAAACCGTACGACAACATCCGGGGCGTGAATTCTGAAATGGTCGGCCAGACGGCACCTCATTCGGAGGTGCCGTGTGACCGCGGCGGCCGGAAATGCATTTTCGGCGCCGTTAAACACCAAAACGGCGTGCGGCGGTCCGATTCGGAGCAAACGTGCTCCGAACGACCTGAAACCGCACGGGAAGGATAGAAATATTATTCCTGAGATGCAGGAGGAGGCCGCACGTCCATCGGACGTGCGGTGCGCGCGGCACGTCCGATTGTGTCGTTTTCAGCAGCGCGGCGCGCGCTGATATGGCGTGTTGGGGGGTCAAAACCACCCGAACGACCTCCGAATGCCACGAAACCGTACGACAACATCCGGGGCGTGAATTGTAAAATGGTCGGCCAGACGGCACCTCATTCGGAGGTGCCGTGTGACCGCGGCGGCCGGAAACGCGTTTTCGGCGCCGTTAAACACCAAAACGGCGTGCGGCGGTCCGATTCGGAGCAAACGTGCTCCGAACGACCTGAAACCGCACGGGAACGATAGAAATATTATTCCTGAGATGCAGGAGGAGGCCGCACGTCCATCGGACGTGCGGTGCGCGCGGCACGTCCGATTGTGTCGTTTTCAGCAGCGCGGCGCGCGCTGAAATGGCGCGTTGGGGGGTCAAAACCACCCGAACGACCTCCGAATGCCACGAAACCGTACGACAACATCCGGGGCGTGAATTTTGAAATGTTCGGCCAGACGGAACCTCATTCGGAGGTGCCGTGTGACCGCGGCGGCCGGAAACGCGTTTCCGGCGCCGTTAAACACCAAAACGGCATGCGGCGGTCCGATTCGGAGCAAACGTGCTCCGAACGACCTGAAACCGCACGGGAACGATAGAAATATTATTCCTGAGATGCAGGAGAAGGCCGCACGTCCATCGGACGTGCGGTGCGCGCGGCACGTCCGATTGTGTCGTTTTCAGCAGCGCGGCGCGCGCTGAAATGGCGCGTTGGGGGGGTCAAAACCACCCGAACGACCTCCGAATGCCACGAAACCGTACGACAACATCCAGGGCGTGAATTGTAAAATGGTCGGCCAGACGACACCACATTCGGAGGTGCCGTGTGACCGCGGCGGCCGGAAACGCGTTTCCGGCGCCGTTAAACACCAAAACGGCGTGCGGCGGTCCGATTCGGAGCAAACGTGCTCCGAACGACCTGAAACCGCACGGGAACGATAGAAATATTATTCCTGAGATGCAGGAGGAGGCCGCACGTCCATCGGACGTACGGTGCGCGCGGCACGTCCGATTGTGTCGTTTTCAGCAGCGCGGCGCGCGCTGAAATGGCGCGTTGGGGGGTCAAAACCACCCGAACGACCTCCGAATGCCACGAAACCGTACGACAACATCCAGGGCGTGAATTGTGAAATGGTCGGCCAGACGGCACCTCATTCGGAGGTGCCGTGTGACCGCGGCGGACGGAAACGCGTTTCCGGCGCCGTTAAACACCAAAACGGCGTGCGGCGGTCCGATTCGGAGCAAACGTGCTCCGAGCGACCTGAAACCGCACGGGAACGATAGAAATATTATTCTTGAGATGCAGGAGGAGGCCGCACGTCCATCGGACGTGCGGTGCGCGCGGCACGTCCGATTGTGTCGTTTTCAGCAGCGCGGCGCGCGCTGAAATGGCGCGTTGGGGGTCAAAACCACCCGAACGACCTCCGAATGCCACGAAACCATACGAAAACATCCGGGCGTGAATTGTGAAATGATCGGCCAGACGGAACCTCATTCGGAGGTGCCGTGTGACCGCGGCGGCCGGAAACGCGTTTCTGGCGCCGTTAAACACCAAAACGGCGTGCGGCGGTCCGATTCGGAGCAAACGTGCTCCGAACGACCTGAAACCGCACGGGAACGATAGAAATATTATTCCTGAGATGCAGGAGGAGGCCGCACGTCCATCGGACGTGCGGTGCGCGCGGCACGTCCGATTGTGTCGTTTTCAGCAGCGCGGCGCGCGCTGAAATGGCGCGTTGGGGGGTCAAAACCACCCGAACGACCTCCGAATGCCACGAAACCGTACGACAACATCCGGGGCGTGAATTGTGAAATGGTCGGCCAGACGGCACCTCATTCGGAGGTGCCGTGTGACCGCGGCGGCCGGAAACGCGTTTCCGGCGCCGTTAAACACCAAAACGGCGTGCGGCGGTCCGATTCGGAGCAAACGTGCTCCGAACGACCTGAAACCGCACGGGAACGATAGAAATATTATTCCTGAGATGCAGGAGGAGGCCGCACGTCCGTGCGGTGCGCGCGGCACGTCTGATTGTGTCGTTTTCAGCAGCGCGGCGCGCGCTGAAATGGCGCGTTGGGGGGTCAAAACCACCCGAACGACCTCTGAATGCCACGAAACCGTACGAAAACATCCGGGGCGTGAATTGTGAAATGGTCGGCCAGACGGCACCTCATTCGGAGGTGCCGTGTGACCGCGGCGGCCGGAAACGCGTTTCCGGCGCCGTTAAATACCAAAACGGCGTGCGGCGGTCCGATTCGGAGCAAACGTGCTCCGAACGACCTGAAACCGCACGGGAACGATAGAAATATTATTCCTGAGATGCAGGAGGAGGCCGCACATCCATCGGACGTGCGGTGCGCGCGGCACGTCCGATTGTGTCGTTTTCAGCAGCGCGGCGCGCGCTGAAATGGCGCGTTGGGGGGTCAAAACCACCCGAACGACCTCCGAATGCCACGAAACCGTACGAAAACATCCAGGGCGTGAATTGTGAAATGGTCGGCCAGACGGCACCTCATTCGGAGGTGCCGTGTGACCGCGGCGGCCGGAAACGCGTTTCCGGCGCCGTTAAACACCAAAACGGCGTGCGGCGGTCCGATTCGGAGCAAACGTGCTCCGAACGACCTGAAACCGCACGGGAACGATAGAAATATTATTCCTGAGATGCAGGAGGAGGCCGCACGTCCATCGGACGTGCGGTGCGCACGGCACGTCCGATTGTGTCGTTTTCAGCAGCGCGGCGCGCGCTGAAATGACACGTTGGGGGGTCAAAACCACCCGAACGACCTCCGAATGCCACGAAACCGTACGACAACATCCGGGGCGTGAATTGTGAAATGGTCGGCCAGACGGAACCTCATTCGGAGGTGCCGTGTGACCGCGGCGGCCGGAAACGCGTTTCCGGCGCCGTTAAACACCAAAACAGCGTGCGGCGGTCCGATTCGGAGAAAACGTGCTCCGAACGACCTGAAACTGCACGGGAACGATATAAATATTATTTCTGAGATGCAGGAGGAGGCCGCACATCCATCGGACGTGCGGTGCGCGCGGCACGTCTGATTGTGTCGTTTTCAGCAGCGCGGCGCGCGCTGAAATGGCGCGTTGGGGGGTCAAAACCACCCGAACGACCTCCGAATGCCACGAAACCGTACGACAAAATCCGGGGCGTGAATTGTGAAATGGTCGGCCAGACGGCACCTCATTCGGAGGTGCCGTGTGACCGCGGCGGCCGGAAACGCGTTTCTGGCGCCGTTAAACACCAAAACGGCGTGCGGCGGTCCGATTCGGAGCAAACGTGCTCCGAACGACCTGAAACTGCACGGGAACGATAGAAATATTATTCCTGAGATGCAGGAGGAGGCCGCACGTCCATCGGACGTGCGGTGCGCGCGGCACGTCCGATTGTGTCGTTTTCAGCAGCGCGGCGCGCGCTGAAATGGCGCGTTGGGGGGTCAAAACCACCCGAACGACCTCCGAATGCCACGAAACCGTACGACAACATCCGAGCCGTGAATTGTGAAATGGTCGGCCAGACGGCACCTCATTCGGAGGTCCCGTGTGACCGCGGCGGCCGGAAACGCGTTTCCGGCGCCGTTAAACACCAAAACGGCGTGCGGCGGTCCGATTCGGAGCAAACGTGCTCCGAACGACCTGAAATAAGATTATTTCTTGAATCGAAGTTTTTAAATTATTATAGCACAATGATTTGGTATTATATATATATTAAATATATATTAAATATATATTAAAACATTTAAAATATATTATATATATATATATATATTTAAAATATTGTATTTAATAGTATATATATGAATATTTTTATACACATATATATATATATATATATATATATTTATATTCAATTCAATAAAAAAAAATTTAAATTTTTTTTTTTTTATAATAGCGACCGCCATAGGCGGTCGCTATAGGTGCCCGGCAGAGGGCCTTCAGCGACTGCGCCGCGGTCGCTGAAGGCCGAGCTGCCGGGTCGCTATAGGGTGCCAGGCAGAGGGCCTTCAGCGACCGCCAAGCGGTCGCTGAAGGCCGACCTGCCGGGCACCTATAGCGACCGCCATTGGCGGTCGCTAATGGCCTCTAGCGACGAGGCAACAGCGACCGCCATTGGCGGTCGCTAATGGCCTCTAGCGACGAGGCAACAGCGACCGCCAATGGCGGTCGCTGCGCGGCCGCTAAAGCCCTTTAGCGACCGCCAATGGCGGTCGCTAATGGGCTTATTTATAGTAGTGTATCTCTATCTTTTGTGTGTGTTTCTCTTATTGGGTAATTTCTCCCATGTATGTGTTTATTATACCCTCAGTTCTAGTCTCCAACTCAAGGCCTACTAGAGGCGGGACTCAGGGGGTTACTATATCTCTTCTCCCATTGGCAACCTAGGAGGGTACACTTTGTAGGGAGGGGGTCATCACATTTCTCTTCATCTATTTACAAGTGAACATAATCTAGCATGTGATATGTATGAAAAAATATTTAAATGATAATAATTTGATGAATTTTTATTAAATAATTAAATGAAATAAAAATTAAACTGAAAATGAAAGTATAGATGAATTATATGGGGAAAAATTGTAGAATCAAATTATCATAACAAACTTTGACATAAATCCACATGTAATGATAAAAGTTTCTTCTAAGGATCCAAGTATTTTTTTTCATTTATTTTAAATATATTAATGAAATTTAATATATTCTATTTTTTAGACTATGTATTTTCTTTTAGGTATGCCTAAATTTTCTATTAAAATTTATTTTATTTGATTAATAAGTTTTATCACCTACTTGTTCATTAAAGAGATGAGGTAAAATTTATAGATTCTATGATTTTAAATTAGACTCTTATAATTCTTGTTTACCAAAAAAAATAAATTAAATGGATTCTATTAGTCAAACATAAATGGGATAATTAGTACAACCCAACATATAAAGCCACTGGTTATGACTATTATTCTTTTGAACATTCTTTCAATAATAATATATCTCTAGTTTCTTACATCTATAAAAAAGGAAATGTAAGGAGGTTACATGAAATGATTTTTTTAATAGTACATGTTGTTCAAGTATAAATATTGAAAATATTAACTAAACAAGTAAGTGTGAAAATAAAATAAAGAGTATGGTCTTTATAATAAATCATAATTTAAAAATTAAATAACATACCAATACAAAGAAATCAAAATTTCCCAAAATTTCAACTCATATTCAATGATGTGTATCTGAGTCTAGGGGTAATTAGGAATATTAATAATCATATGTGAATAGTAAAACTAGTAAAGCATTGTAAAACAATACATAAATTTAAGTAAACTATATTATAAGAAAATGTAATTATATATTTAATTGATTAATTTATTCATGATTAAAAAACATGAATTGGTTCCTAGAAAACGTTTATCATTAAATACCTTAATCCATAGCTTATTATAAACCTAAACTAGTGTCTAAATGATTCAATATGTCAAGAAGAATGAAAAAATCCAATTAAATGGATTTTCTTATCATTCATATAAATGAATTTATTCATATTAAATAAAATAAAATGATTTTCGATAAAAAAATTATATTTAAAATACTAGATTTAAACCAAGTTATTTGTAATTTGTAAAGATTAATCAGTACTATTGGAAATTTATAAAATATGATTATTTGGAAACCTAATATAAGAAATCCATGTTTTATAATTAGTTCAAATTTAACTTAAGAAATGAATAAAAAAATTATACATTGAATTTAAAACCTATGAGTTGTCTAAAAAGTAGAATAAGAAAAACACAAGAAGCATCAAGAGTGGTAGTGGAGAGGATTATTGGGGGTAAAGGAGGTTCTATATGAGGGGAACGATGGTAGTAGGCTTTGAGGGAAGGTGTGGACTCTAAGAAACAACACCCAAATGTACATTATTTAATTATACCTTATGGATTAGTGTATTTTTATATAGCTATACGAAGGTAAATCAAGATAGTAATTGAAAAATAATTCCTATAAACAAAGTTGAGAAATATTAACTTGATATGGAACATTGGGGATAAAGGGATCATGTGTGTACATTGACTATAAATAGTGGGGAATGTGAAAGTTGAGCAGGGATGGAGAGGTTGAAGTGGTATGAGGTATTTTGGAGGATATGTTGGTAGGTAATGTTTGTGCAAGGATTCTGGTTGAGAATGGGGAGGGAGGATTCTCATGAGAGGGGGTATCATAGGGGGTAGATGATCTCTATATGGGGGGATGCAGGGTGATGGATCTCAGTGGGGGGAGGTAGAACAATAGAAAAATGGGGGAAAGAGTATAATATGGTTTTTTTAAAGCATGTAGACCACCAAAGGTGGTCATGATTTTTAATCATTCACAACTACCTTAGGAGGCCAATCATTTCCCTGATGACTTTGCCCCATTTTTAAATAGTGTTTGTGTATCCCATACATGTTCAAAGTGGATTAATTTTATTCCACTACACATTTTAATTTTCCACTCATGTGTACATTTTTCACTCATCACATATCCTAACAACTATAATATAAACCACTTACAAAATGATTTTTTATAGCAGTGTGGTATCCTCAACAATCTCCAGAATATTTCAAAATGACATGATCTCTTTATTATAATTGTTTCATCCTAGAAAATTCTTATAGCTTCATGAAACCTCTAACACTACATATTTCAATATGTAAAATTATACCCCATTAAACTTATGAAGTTTCACTATAATAAATGGTATTTTCCTTCATATACATTTAAAATCTAACTTCAAAATCTATTAACACTAAATTTAATCTCGATCTACCTTCCATTACATCATGTCATTTCATGTAACATTTATCCCCTCATTTTCCCATGAAAACCCTAGATCATACATTACACTAATTCAATCATTTTCATTAGGAAACATAATTTAGATGGTGTTACAGTCATCATGAAACATATTGATGATGTTTCAAGATAATTCAGGCATTAATATACAGTTGTTTCAGGATTCATATAAATTATTTCTAGCTATCATGAAACACCCATTTTCTTCATGTGGGAAATACCTTTCATGGGGAATTTGGCGTTTGTTTTTTCATAAAAGACTCGGGCTTAGGATAAATCTTCCATCATGTCCTACATGGAATTTCCTTCAATATTAATTTCACTATTTTAAGAGCATGAAAACCCTAGGTATTAAAGGAAACGATGCCATTTCCCTCCAATTTCATGCCTCATAACATGTGTTTTGGTTTTTAATCTATGATCTACATCTATAAATCCTATATCAACTTTTCAAATGGACACCTACCTATTTGATAAGTCAAGTCCCACCTCATTTCTAACATGGTTACACCATGGTTCCACCCCACACCACATCCCTTCCTCTCTCTGCAGTGCCAACACATGTTATGTGTCTAATCTTATGATCCTCCTATGAACTAAATTGTATCATGAGATTACCTTGTCCAGTGGTAGTTATATTTTTTATCTAACTTATTTTATTTTTTATTTTCCCCAAAATTCATCAAATCTTATATATTAAATAATTTCTATATTAAAACATTAAAAACCACTAATTAAATAAAAATAACTTGTTAATAAATAAAATTATCAATCAAATTTATACATAAATATTAGAAATCATAATCCAAAAATATAAATCAATAGTTTCACTACCAAAAAGGGCATCCAAGATCATACCGGGTCCTATCTCGTTATATTCATTATCCACCTCTATCTCACCCATCAATCATCAGGCCCTTGCCTTTTACTATATCATGGATCATAAAGTCTCCACGTCCGCTGAGGAACATATCAATGGTGTGGTAATATACCCAATAGTCCACCACTAACAATGACACTAATATAATATATATTTATATATATAAGGTGTTTAGGGGTACAATTACATTAAACACACATACACAGACCATAAAGGAAGGAAATATCTCCCCCAAGGGATATTCCATCCATCAAGCCTTATTTATTCATTACATAGCCCGAAGTCCCGGTGGGAATGAATCCCATTACATTCACCAAATACCCAAAAATTGGCCCAAAGTCCTAGTGCAGCATCATGTCTGCATCATGCATGAGTCAATGTCTGCCTGCGTCGTGCCTGTGTCATTGTCTCCCTATATCATGCATGTGTCACCACCAATCTGCATATAAGATTGAGTTTCCCAAAGTTTAAACACATCATATTATAGGTGGTTAATATGTTGATCACCCTAAAAATCTATAACTATCTAAGGATACTTATTTGAAATAAATTCCCAACTCTCTCATGGTCTAAAATATCAATATTGTAAGAACCCAATTTTTTATTCATTTATGGATCCTTTTAAATTCATTCAAATTATTTATGTTTAACCTAATACGGATTCCAAATGAGTTTATGGGTGTCTCAAGGGTGTTCAGGGCTGGTACAGAGCCCGAAACTCGGTTTTTTAAAAGAGTTAGTTGGCCACACAGTTAGAAGAAACTATGCGTGGAAGGTCGTATGGTTAATTATAACCATGCAAGGCTAGATAGTGGGGTGTTATATTGTGAACGGTTTACCCTAACCATGTACTAGGGGCAACACAGCCATGAAAAAAACTATAGACATGTTGTATATATGTTTTTTTCCGACACTTTCATCGGGGTGTGCATTTGTCTGTGGAGGACGCGCTAATTGTTTCCCCACATTCCTGATTTCCAAAGGCAGGTGGAATCCATCGCTTATTTAGGGACATTTTCTCCTTGATCAAAACAGGATGATGGGATGTTAGTTCCTTCTTTCGTGGATTCCTCCTCAGAATTCATTACCTAGTCTGAGTCTCTCTCATATACTTAAGATTTTGTTCGTGAAACTTTTCTCGATTCCATGTCTTCATGGATGCCAGTTAATTACATTACTTCTGTGAGGACATTCCAAGGGGTATGTTCAGGGAATCAACCTTTGGTCAGGGGAGTAGTCACGTTGGACATCACTAGCGTGCCTAGACACTGGAACATTGGAAAGTCTTGGTTTCTTTCCCTTATGATAGGGCTTTTTGAGGGCACGGAAGCCCAAGGCATCTCACGTCGAATGAGGGGAATTATATTCCATAGGCATGTATCTGATTTTTTCCTCAGCTTCTTAGGTTTAAGACAGGGTATGTCGTGAGATTAATGTCTAGCGGAGACGGATCGGACTGATCAGAACACTGACTGGAGTGGATCAAGTGGGTGAAACCCCTGGGGAAAACATTGATGTTGGGACTAACATGTGGTTAGTTACCCGATTACTACTAGGAGTAGTGAGAGAGTGGGAGACATGATATCACTGAGATGTGGCGGCCCGAGTAAGAATCATGATGGATATGGGTTGTTGAGAGTGGATGAATAATGATGTGGAACTGCTGTAAGAGTGACAGTTATGTTGGGCTTGAGTCTCGAAGAGACTCCCTACGTATCCTTGTGGAGAGGAATCAAAGTCCACGTAGTTCATTGGGTTGACGGGACATTTGAGGAGGCAACCCGTATGGATGGGACCCGGAGGAAGTGGAATCTCGGGGTTGGGATATGACCTTCCCGAAACACATAAGATCAAGGGAGAGACCGGTATGAGACATGGGTGATGGGCTTGAACCTCAGTGAGGCTTCCTATGTATCCTTGTGGCAGGGAATCAAAGTCTACATAGTTCAAGATATGGGCATATAATCGGGGTGTGCATATATGAATACGACCTGACAACATACAAGGGCTTATGCGTGGTTAGCATCCTGGGTTGGTCTAACGCCACGGGGGTGGACCAGAGATGTGGGTCCCAAAAAAGGGGACTACAACGGATTACCATAGATTGTGGACTATAACGGCTTACCTCTGGTTGGGGTCACAACAACTATCCACTGGATGGGGTCACAATGGATTGATGCTGGATAGGGTTGCACATCAGGAAGGCTTCTTAGGTACAATGCCTAGGATAATTGGATCAAATCCCACGTAGTTTGAATGGGTATAGTTTAACGTCTTGCGGGATAAAAATGGGGGAGTATATTTTAATGTCATGAATGACGAGGGTGGATCTACATGAAGAGGTCGGGACCGATGGGTGTTGGGTTTGAACCTCTGGGAGGCTTCCTACGTATCGTGCCTTGGATAAGATCAAATTTTACATAGTTCAGTGTGGGTTTGGTGAATGTACATGAAGGGATTGGGACTATTAATTGTTGGGCTTGAACCTCTAGGAGGATTCCTCTGTACCTTGCCTTGGAAAGGATCAAAGTCCATGTATTTCCAGGATAGTTGGGCCTTACATTCTAAGGCAGCCCAGAGAGGATGTCACGGTCGATGCTTACTATAAGCCCACGTGAGTCATTCTTGGTGTGAGAAACAAGAGGTAGCAAAAACCCTAATGATCACATCATGAAAGGTGCATCCGTGGGAAGTGAAGTGTGGTTTACACATGGTTAGCAGCCCAAAAAGGAAATAAGGGCTTACGCATGGTTCTCATCCCAAATAGGAAATAGTGGATTATGCATGGTTATCAGCCTAGGGAGATTGAGATTGGGACTTACTCTAGGATGGAGGCCCAGTGGCGCCAAATCCCAGAGGGAGAGGGATGGGATAACAAAGGTCCTTGTGCCCATATCTCCTCTTAGTATTTGGCATGGAAGAGAGTAGAGGGAGCAAGGATACTATGTCCCACAAGAAAGTCTAGGGGATTACACCAAGGTGGTTGTCATTCCCCATGGACAGGCACTGCTCCAGAAGAGAGGATCTTATTCCATGTGAGGAATAGCTCACTCCCATGGATATGATCGGGGGTATAGAATGTTCGATATGGGGAGTCCCATGTATGATGCATAGGGTGAGGTCAAATTTTAACGTCATGTGCTTAGGATGATGGCGCTTGGAGGTTTAATGTCCTGCAGCTCGAATGAGGAGGGTTCACTCTGCACCCCTAGGACTTACATAACTGATTACCACCCACCCTTAGGGAAGGGAAGGCATCATCAATTTTGTGGTGAGGGGATATCATGAATTGATCCATTGAGGGTCCCACGTTAGCATGGCTATGCAAAGAAGCAATAGCCATTAGTGTGCCTATGCGAAGAATAATGAGGCGAACCAATGTAATGGGAAGCACCACCCAAGGGACTTTAAAGTTTTTTCGTACTATCCTAGAGGTCCATATATTAAAGGGGTGTATAAATCATTTGGTATTAGAAGGATGTGTTTTTTTAATAGGATGGGCTTCGTGAAGATGTTGGTCTTTGTGAAGAGAATGGGAATTGTGAAGGGACTAGTCTTCGTGAAGAAGTTGCACCTTGCAAAGGGAAAGGACCACTTGGAGAAGACAGGATCTGTGAAGGTAAAACACTTTGCGATGAGGGGGGTCTTCATAAAAGGCCAAGGCTTTGCAAAGCGCTACTGTTAAGGGATTAGGGATTCACCTTAGCAAATACCTCTTTGTTTTGGGAGAATTTCTTGAAGTCTTTACGCTTTGTGAAACCTAGAGCACCCCGAAGGGGCTTTTTCCTATGCTAAGGGCATGGGCCTTCGTAAAGGGCATCTCCATGATAGGCAAAGGCTGAAAAGGAAGCAAAGGGTGATGGCTCACAAAGGCCAAGTACCTTTGGGAATCCATGTGAAGGATTCATGAAGGTCAACTTGAAATAGGAAGGTGAAAGGTCATAGTAAAAATGGTTTGGGAGAGGGGGTGCACCTTCTATTTATAGGCAAACCTCAGCTCTGGGGGTGCCAATCTCACCGTGGAGCTGTGTGGCACTACGGAAAGGCACCGGTTCATCGGCCCGCAGGGGGCCTCATGGAGGGGGTGAGACACCACATAAGGCTTGGCAAGTGAGGCTAACACCAAGAGCCTCACAAAGGACCTGATGCCGTGAAGGGGCCACTATTGGATCAGACTCACATCAGGAAGGTTCATCGCGGAGCCTCTCGCAGAGCCATCCGTAAGCAACCGGTGCCTGCCATGTAGAGGGCTTCATTCAGGTCCTTTTCAAGACAGGTCGGGGGTTCTTCCCAACCTGTTCAAGGGGGATTTTTCCAATTGGATTGTTGAGCTTGTGGGATGAGTTAGACCCCTATGTGTTTTCGGCGCCAACAAATGACCCCCATCAGAATTGGAACCGATGGAAGGAGAGGGTCAAATTTTGAGGGAGAAACGCTGAACAAACTGGGATGATGGAACTCGCAGCGGAACGAGGAGGTAGAAGAGAAGCTAGTCTACTAAGGTAGACACCTTACTCTTCTCGCAAAGTGGTCTTTGTGAATCGGTTGCGAAGAATGTGGGGGAAAAGGAGGGCCACATAGTGCTTCGGGATCGGTGTGCCATGCGCGGGTTGTGCTGTGAAGCGGGGGCCCCATGAAGTGGGGGCACCGTGAAGCCAGAGGATCCGTGAAGCAGGGAGGCACCGTGAACCCAGGGGCACTGCGAAGATGGGGGCTCCGTGAATCAGGGAGGCGCTGCAAACCCGGGGGGCACCGTGAAGCCCGGTGCCTCTTCTACCTATATATAGAGGCTCAAAGGTATTTTTTCTATACCTAGATCTCTGAGAATGATAGTTCTTGAGCCCTCTTCATGACCGATCCTCTCCACAAACACCTTAGTGAACCAGATTATTTGACATGGTGCTTCGCAAATGATTTTTTAGAGAACCGGAGTATCGCAAACCACTACCTTTTTTGTGACGTGAACCAAACCCCCATGTCTCTTTGCAGCACAAAGAAGGAAGTGACGGTATTCACGAAGGTTCCTAGCGAAGGGTCTTTGCGAATGATTTCATTCCCAAAATTCCAAATTCCTTCAAATCAATGGTTGCTCGGGAGGCCACGCGAGAGGTTCGTGATGATGCCGCTCAAAGGGAGTCCATGGCCAACAACCCAAAACTAGGTGAGTACATCTAGAGTACTTCCGATCATACATCCTTGATGGAGCGGCTGACAGAGGTGAAAAAAGAATACTTGATGTGCAAGCATCTTCCATTATATGCTTTTGGTTTGCGGGATGAGGACTTTATTCCTGATGCCAGTAGAGATGAGACAACCTATTGGTTTAGGGGGACTCCCGATAAATATCAGTTGCATAGGGCTACAGATGGGCACATTAGGAAAGATCATACACAGGTTACAGTGCATTTCCTATACAATCACATCAATACAATTGATGGTAGGGAACTGGAACTGGAGACATCCCCACCCCTATATAAGACGATCCTAAAGTCCGATCTTGGAAATTCAAACAAGGGTTGGATCAAGAGCTGGTACTTGCGCTAGGGTGGAAACTTAACAGATGACTGGGCTTGGGTCTACAGAGCATGCACGTCCTGTGAGGATTTCAAGAATGTCTTGAGGTGGGTTGGCCTGTATAAAGTAGTCTGGGCCTCCCAATTAAGCGTCTCCCAGTCGAAGGAATTTATACAGGAGTTGTTGAGACAGTGGTCGCTAGATACCAACACTTTCCACTTTCATCACAAGGAGGTTGGAATCAGCCTTTGGGACCTCTACTGGATTTATGGCATTCCAATCCTGGGGGGAATGTATGAAAAGTTCCTCCCTGCCACGAATGATTAGGGAGATTATGAGAAAATTCCTACTTTGGCGTTGCCATTGCTAAGACTTGTGTCAGGAATGGATGAGTAAAAACAGAACACCCGAGACATCCACTTCAAGTAGTGGTTTGGATACATTATTGATTTCCCCTCAGAAGAGGGGATGCTACCGATGAGGCCCCCAATTTTTATGCGAGGATCTCATGGGGGAAAAGAGGGTTCGTACTGGATGACCCTAGAAGACAGCCAGTGGAAGCTTTGGGGATACAATGTCAAGACAGAGTATCGGCCTATTGTCAGGCTTGTCGGTTTTATCTCAGTGCTGATATGTGGGTGGATATTACTAGTAAGGGATGACAACAAGGGGGTACGGCCAAGAACAATTATCATGTCGGCTCAGATGGCATGTGGGAATCACATCAACCTGGGCTTACCAACTCTAAAAAAGTTGTACCATCTTCTCTGACATGTTAGTGAGGGGAAAAGGCTACTATGAGTATGCGGTCCATTCCATTTTTTTACAACTGGATCACGGCGCACATGGGGGGTTACAAAAATCTCAACCCCATTTCTCCACCGAGGATACATTCTTGCCCAGTGATTTTGAACATTGCGGGGAGCACCCCGCTGAAGCTAGATGTTGTGACCATGCTGGGTAAAATGGGGTGAGTAGAACAGTTTGTCTTTCATCCATTCCATTTTCCAACCAGGGCATATTCATACAATTGAATAGATATGATAGAGAAATAGTCGTATATGATACCCTTTCATGGAAGTATGCTGGCGGCATGAGTGGGTTGTGAACCCATATGTAAACTATACACCCCGCACCAGTTTTCCTGACAATTCCATTGCCTTCAGAGGTTGAATCCCTAATTGTATAGGACCATGCGCTAAGAAAATCACTTGTGCATGATGTGAAAACTCTGGAGGATGTTTAAAAGGGCGTACGGGAGGATTTTGAATGAGCTTCCCCCATCCAATGTTGCATTCGGATTGGTCCATGAGTATGCACAATATTGGGAGGCTGCCTACCCTAGCAAGATACTGAAGAAAGTGATCATTTGGGCCAACAAGGTGGTTCCAACACCACGACGCCGGACAGTGGAAATGGGGGGATACTGATAAGGTGGTGCAGACACTAGCCAAGGTTTCGGATCTATGAAGACGGGAGCAGTAGTCCATGAACCAGCAAATCCAAGGCCAATGTTTATTGGGGATGATGAGGGTGATGGGACAGTGCCAAGCCTAGTGGCTCCGCTTAGGAGACCCCAGGATGGAGGCGAGTCATGTCAGGGCTTTCGTAGAATATCCCCTCAAGCTCCTGGAAAGCAGCCGCACCTGGTATCAATCCCTTCTGATGTTGTCTTCCCAGAGGCATGGAAGGACTAAAGGGAAAACAATACCTTGGCATCAATGGTTTATGGACGAACCTGAACATTCATGGGATGTTGATGGGGGAGATCAACTTTGTGAAAGGTGTCTTCAATGCTACTCCTTTAGAGGGGATAAATTCTTTAATGGATCTAGAG
This sequence comes from Viscum album, assembly GCA_963277665.1. NCBI lineage: Eukaryota > Viridiplantae > Streptophyta > Magnoliopsida > Santalales > Viscaceae > Viscum > Viscum album. The sequence continues at coordinate 1,004,787,421 of OY728135.1, forward strand.
GAGGTAATACATTCTGTGGTGACATGTGGCCGATGTCGCACTGGGCAGTGGTGTTTCTGAACCTAACCACTCCTGAAGAGCCGATGACAGCCCAACTGGCGGAGCACTTCCCCTTTCTTGGCCATGCAGAAGAATTGAGGCCAGAAGAAACCAACATGGGAGACCCCCATCGAGTAATGGAGGGGTCCTCCAGGGAAGCCTCTATTGAAGAAGGATATATACCAGCCTCGGGGGGAATCTCCTTGGGCGAATTTTCCACAACTTTTGAAGTAAGTTTCCACTTCCTTTTAACATACTGATGTGATCCCTGTATTTTCCTACTTTCTTAACTAAAACGCATCTGTACAGGATAACCTTTAGTCAGCCACCCTCTCTAATGAGGATGAGTGTGTTTTAGTCATAGAAGACCTAACACCAGGGGCTGCAACTGGAGAGATGGTGTTGGTAGATTCCAGCGACACTGGGGAAGTTGGGGAGACATTATTAGAAGCCTAAGAGCCCACAATCATATATGGGGGGTCTGAGCCATGGAATCTCAGTAATGGTAGACCCAAGGAAAGACCAAGGGGAAGACCAAGGTGAGTCTCACACTCCAGAACTATACTCATCATCTGGTCGGTCGAACTGGCTAACACAACCTTTACAAACATAGTTTCTAGGATGGTGCGTATGTTAATAATGTAGATGGCTGGAAGACTTGAGGCTCCACTCCAAATCACGGTTCCACTCCCTGTCATTTTGATCACCCTAGAAGACCAGGCCATAGTTCCCTATGAATGGACAATGGTAGAGGGCAATGTCGCTGGTGGGACAGACTTTAAGATGGACCAAGCAGACATCATCGAAGTGGAATCTAGTGATGAGGACCAAATCAAGGAAGACTGTGCTGCTGATCTCTTGGAGTCGTTTCCCACATACGAATCTTCCAACCCACTAGATCAGGACAAAACAACCTCCGATGAAGAGGAAAAAAAGCCCATTCATCGACGATCATGGAAGCCGATCCATCACTTTATCACAGAGACCCCGTAAATGCAATGGGTAGATCATATGGGGAGGATTCGTACCCAACTGTGTAAACTGTGCATTGGAGGAGTAAATTCCCAATGATGTCATGTGCTTATTCGGGATTACCTTGCTGAGAGGGTGCGGGAGTATGCACATGGTCTCAGTTTCGGCTGGTAGCAGAGAAGGGATGTCAACATTCAAAGGCTCCAGGAGGCTGAGCATGAATTACAGTGTTTAAGGGTGTGGGATAATGAGCAATCTACTTTCCTCGAGGCGCAGTCGGTGCTCATATTGTGCCTGAAGGCCCAGCTGGAAAGGGACGATGAATGGATGAAGCATGCCTCCGAAGATATGTCCACTATCCTAGTTGATGAATATTGGCCCTGGACCAAGGCTGATTAACTACACCCTCTCGACACCGAAGAGGAACAGGAGCTAAACAGGTGGCAGCAGATCTTGGATGCCACAAGACGTAGGGTGGCGGAGCTGAAACGTGTCATTGAAGAGGTCAACCCATCCATGGTAGGGGCTAATCCTTGGGAGTTGTAAATTATGTAAACCTACAAACATACTTTCATGCTTTTATTTTTTATGTTGGGTTCATGTGTGGATTCCATTATTTGTTTTGGTCCACTACATACCCATTACATTTGTGAAATATCTAGTGATCAATCCTTGACCTCATGTGGGTCATCCCCGATGCGAGAAACAAGGGATGACCACCTCGTTATTCCATCCAAATGTTAGGGTGCCGAAAAAGTTTCAGACATCTGAGGTTTGAACAACCAATCCAGATTTCTGGGAGGAAAGAGGTAGACCTGACTAGAGGACAGAGTTCTCAGAACAGTAAGATTTCATTTTCCGAATATGCTCTAGTGTACGATCGGGGCGATGCCAGGGGCATTAGAATCTATTCGAACATAGGGGAGTGGAAAGTGTGAATCACGATACCCAAAATTCGGAACATTGTGGGGGTGGTGTGACAATGAAAGATAAATGTTGACCATATTCGAAAAAAACGTCCCTATTGTGTTAGCCTAATATGAGGACAACAAACAAGGTCTAACCATCGACCAAGTTTGAAACATGGGGCCTGACTCAAAATGTCATCTTTCAGTTTTCTGGAATGTCAACCTGGGATAATAGGTGATCCATAGGCCAAGAAGCCGTACTATTAGGGGGTTCCATTAAACATGAAAGAGGATGAGGATCCAAATAAAGGGTACACAAATCATGGAGGACGGAGTGATTGGTTGTTCAAATAGATTCCAACACTCTTGAAGTTACGCCACTGTGATAAAAACACATTAGGTGAGTGCATCGGTTTGATCAGATATCAAATTTACTTCTGAACAGAACCTCTCTGGTGAGGAGGATGACGCATCCCCCGGCTATCATGGGGAATCCTGAACTTGTTCAGGGTAGATTTTCAGTTTAAAGTCATACATTGAGGACATGGTAACTCGGGATGGGAACACGCAGCATAGTACATATCTCGGCATGAATGAGGACGGTTCAGTCCATATCATTATTTGTTCCTGAATGGGTTTAGGCTAAGGGGCTAGAAAAGGGACAAGATTTTAGATTCCTAGGTCTAAACCCGAAGATGAGATGTCTGGGCATTCCTACGCATCCCATGATGATGATAATCAAGCCATACGTAATTCTAGAAAATTTCGTGCAGTTTAACATCTTACAGCAAGGACACGGAGTGTTCTTAGTTTATGGTCATAGAACTCAGACCATATATGGAAAGTATTGAGGGAGACACATGGTGTGGTAAGTGTAAAATCCGACATGAATGAGGATGTAATCCCATACCACAATGTGCTCCCCATGAATCATTTAGGTCAAGGGACCAAAAGTGACAGTTAGAATGGGCCCGAAGCAAAGTGTGTGGGTGTTCCTATGTACCCCATGATGATGGGGATCAAGCCATACATAGTTCTGGAAATGGAATGGTAGGGTACTAATGTCAAGAATAATAATTTTTTGTGGGTCTGGTCCACTCACCAAAATAAGCAGCATATGATAGATCTTGTTTTTCTTTTATGATAGATGTGTGTGTGTGTTTTTGTGAAGCGATAAACCGAGGATAGTAAATCCTAGTGTTGTTATAGAAACCAAGCCACATGTAGGCATTAGAAAATGGTATAGTGGATGACCAATACCCAACATGATGTCCCCCCCAAGTGAAGACATCACAATGTAGTGCCATTTTTTTTATGAATCCAGGATGATAATATCATAGTATAGGGTCATATGATAGGAACAGCCATGCATTTTAACATCTCAAAATAAAGACGCAACAGTTTAAAGTAATGTGGGACCAGGAGGCATAGTTTAACGTCATATGGCTTGGACACACATAGAAAGGATGATGTTTTAGATGAGAACATGCATGTCATGATAAAGCATACTCGACGTGCATGAGGACCTAGTCTACACTACACCATGCGCAATTATAGGGAAGAAACCTCGGGCCGAGGGGACAGTATAGGTCAGAAAAATATGGTGTTGGACCTATAGATGAAACATCTAGGTGTTCCTAAGTATCCCATGAGGATGGGAATCGATTCATATGTAATTTTGAGAATGCCATTTAATTTCATGCAGGATGTAACAATTTAAGGTCATGTAGGACCGTATATAGTTTAATATCATGCGGGATGACATACAGTTCAATGTCATGCAGGATAGGAGGTAGGAGAGACTATCTCCTATAAGAGGAGTATGTGGTGTGGCTATTGCAAAACCAATGTGAATGAGTACATAAGCCCACACATGCCACACCATGGAATCCTATAATAGTTGGGGCCTAATAGGCTGAACAAAAGAGAAAATTAGTGGAACATGAGCTGGACCCAAAGATGATATGTCTGGGTGTTCCTACATATCCCATGAGCATGAGAATCAAGATAGACATAGTTTTAAGGAGGGGACGTATAAGGAGATCTTTGTTTAAGTTCTTAGAGCTCGGACCATGGAGAAGTGAAACTCTTCCAAGTGATTGCATACCTCGATCTGATCCATAAGCCCACGTGAGTCAAAATTGGTGTGGGAAACAAGGGCGAAAGAGGTCTTTGCAACACATGGGATACACGTAAAAGGGGAAATCAGTGCGGATCCCCAAATGATGCCTTACTATGGCTTTGTACTCCTAACATAAAAATGCGCACTAAGGGATAGTACCAAGAGTGTCGAAATTCCACTTGGATGTGATGGGGTGGAAAATGTTGTGAATCATGCAACTGACATTTAGGGCTCGATGGGGTTGGCATGAAGATGGAGGATAACTATTGACCATTTTCAAAATATAGTATCCATATCATGTGACCTGAAATGGGAACAACAAACGAGTGTCAACCTCTAACCATATTTGCAACGTGGGGTTTGTATCAATTTTTCATTCGAAACTCTCGAGGAAGTTGGCCTGAAATGGTAGGATAGCCCTTGGGTTGAGAATCCATTCCATTTGGGGGTCATTTCAGATGTGAAATATGGTGAAAACCAAAATTAAGGGGACACGAAGCCTAAAAAATGGGCAAGAACATGTCTAGGTAGAATCTGACACTCTAGGTTCTGAACCAGAGTACTCCCGAGCACATTGGTGAATCACTGGAGAGGGTCAAGGGGCCCGACATAAGAGCATCCGACTCAAAATATGAGTGTATAATAGGGGAGTGAAGGGATATCAGGAGAAAGAGTTACGTGGCGTGGTTGTTACAAACCCGACATAAATGGGGATATAAGCTTATACCACAGCGTATACCCCTCCCCTTAGAAGGACTCGGGCCAAGAGATCAGAATGATTAGGAGGTTTCTAAGAGATTGGATAGACCCAAAGAATAGATGTTCGGGCAGTCCTATGTATCCCATGAAGATGGGAATCAATCCATACATAGTTCTAAAAAGGGCATGCAGTTTAATGTCGTGCGGTGAGGACGATGATGGGTGAAGACCTCCAAGAATGGGAACATATCGTGCAGTTATGATAAACCTGCTGTGAAATGAGGACATAATCCCACACTGAACCATGCATTTGGGTAGGAATCTGGTCCAAAAGTCCGGACCAAAGGGGGTGATCTTGTAGCTTGGGGCTGGGCCCATAGACAAAAATATCTGGGCATTCCTACATATCCCATGATAATGGGAATCAATCCGTACATAGTTCTGAAAAGGCCATGCAGTTTGACGTCATGCGATGAGTACAACGGAGAATTGAAGAATGAGAGGGGCACATGGGGAGGTCATCGTAAACCTGGCTCCAACGGGGCCAAAGAAGTTTATACTACACCATGTGGGGTCCTCTGAGATAACTACACCCAGGGGTAGTCAAAGATAAAAATTAGGTTCGGGCTCACATTTTAGTGTTCCTACATATCCCATGAGGATGGTAATCAAACCATATGTAGTTTTTAGATGTGATATATAGTTTAAAGTTATGCAGTAAAGATTTTGGATAGTTTAAGGTCATGCGGGACATTCTACAATTTAATGTCGTACAGGAAAACATATAGTTTAAGGTCATGTAGGACCATGGTTCTCAAGAAAAGTAGTGCTTGAGGAATTTGGAATTTGTGGGAGGAGTTATATTCTCACCATCCATGGTCACCAGAGAGTATGCACCATTGGGGTACACCTTGTGAATGATGTAAGGTCCTTCCCATTTGGGCTCCAATTTGGGTGGTTTTCATCCGAGTATCATTGGTGTTCTCAAGGCCAACACCAAGTCACCTTGAAAGAAATAGATGAGGCAAACTTTCTTGTTGAAAGCTCTAGCTATCTTGTTCTGATGCCTCTCCAGATTGTGCATGGCACAAATCCTATTCTCGTCGAGTGATTCCAATTCAGCCAGAAGGATTTCAACTATTGTAATTGGTGCTTTTTGATCATATACAGTTGTGCGTAATGAAGGAAAGTGAATCTCAATGGGCAGGACAGCCTCTATTCTGTACACCAGGGAGTATGGGGTCACCTGTGTGGAATTATGAGTCTTCGTCTAATGATCCCAAAGGGTGTTGAGGAGCTTTTTCGTATAACTCTTCTTGTTATGAAAAATGATTTTTTTCATAATGTTAGAGAGGGTTTTTTTGAATGCCTCGATCTTCCCATTTTCTTGAACGTGATAGCGGGAGGTGTGGCTAGAACGAATATTGTAATTGGCATACAATTTCTTTAACTCGGCTGCCCGGAAGTTGGTGTCATTATTGGTGAGGACAGCATGAGGGACTCCAAATCGGAAGATGATATTGGAGCTCAGAAAGCCAATAATAGAATGGGCTTGACCTCCTTGAGCGGAACCGCTTCTACCCACTTGGAAAATAAATCTGTGGCGGTCATGATAAACCAACACTGGTGATCTGTTGCCGATGGATATGGTCCCACGACATCAAGTCCCTAGAATGAAAAGGTCCAGGAGTACTTGGTAGTGTGGAGAGGCTCTGGTGGCTAATGCACAAAGTTGGAATGAATTTGGCACGCATGGCACCTCTTTGCAAACCCGATGCAGTCACAGATCATAGAGGGCAAAAAATACCCCAGTCGCTGGATCTAGTGAGATAGTTTCAGCCCAGTCTAATGAGCCCCATAGGAACCAGCTTGAACCTCCTCCATGACTTGAGAAATCTACACTCCTAGAATGCAGCAGAGGATAATCCCATCAAACCCATGCCTATAGAGAATATTCTGAAGACCGATACCACTATGGAGGATAAACTATAATACACGGCATTGGATTCTCTTGCGCTCGGCTCAATCTGCTAGAAGATTACTATTTCAGAGGTACTCAACAAAGGAGGTTCTTCAGTTGGTCTTCATTTCAATGACCGCATTAGGGGAACCTGGGGGTCCTGACGTAGAGGCGCCAATGGTAAGGTGGATTACCTTCGAGCTATCATCGTCATATGGATTTATGGGGGTGATGACTCTCTGGTGTGCCACATGGATAATAAAATCATCTTGATCAGGATCTATAAGATATGCAGCTAAGCTGGACAAATTATCAGCTCAACTATTATGGGATCGAGGGACATGGGTAACTTCTGGCCGAGATGGGAACAGGGACATCAGCTGGAGGGTGCGTTCCAACAGTGGTACGAGTTCTGGATTTCTGACGACATAGTCACCATTGATTTTCTTGATGACTAGTTCGGAGTCCCCTTTCACATGCAAGTGGGGAATTTCAATCTTGAGGGCTATCTCGAGGCTAGTGATGAGATCCTGGTACTCTACTTCATTGTTGGTACAGCCCTCTAGCACAGAAATGAATATGGAAAAATATATTGTGCTGGAGTGATGAAGATGATACTCAGGACTACTCTATTGGGTCTGGGGTCATTAAGCCTTTTTCTGGTAGGGATCTAGGAAGCACCATCAATGTGAATTTTCTAGCATGGAATGGCTTGGTTTACCAAGAGTATCGCCTCATCAGAAAATTCAAGGTCCAGAAACTGGTCCACAGGGGCTGGATGGGTGGAAAGAAAATATTCCAATACATGTCCCTTAATAGCCTTCTAAGGGATGAAACTGATGTCGAACTATTGAAGGATCACTGCCCACCAAGCTAGAAGGAATTTCAACATTGGGTGGTTCATGATTTACTCCAGCGGATCCACCCAGGACACCAGCTATACCTCATGATGCTGCAAGTAATGTTGCAATTTCTGTACTGCAAATACCAACACAAGGAATATCTTCTCGATAGAGGAGTATCTAGTCTTTATATCGAGGATCATGCGGCTGAGATAGTTGATATTGTTCTCCATTCCCTCATTGTTCTTTTGAGAAAGAAGGGTGTTGAGAGATAATTCCAAGGTGGTCACATAAAGGACCAATGGATTTCTGGAAACTGGTGGCATCAAGGCCAGAGGATGGAGTAGATACTGCTTGATTTCCTCAAAATTTGTCTGACATTCTTTGTCTCACTGATAAACAGTGCCTTTCTCTGTGAGATAAGAAAAGGGCCTACACCTTCTGACCAAATTCGTGATGAATCGGTGTATGTAGGCCAAGTGGACTTGGAAACCTTGAAGCTCCTAGATGTTGATTAGGTGAGGAATCTGGCTGATGGACTTTATCTTCTCCAAGTCAATTTCGATGCCCCTGTATCTAACAACGAAGCTAAGAAACTTTCCAGAGGTGACCTTGAAAGAACACTTCAATGGGTTCATCTTTAGGTGGTGAGAATAAAGGAAGCCGAACACTTTATCATGGTCTTTGAGATGGTCCTGACGCTGGTGAGATTTGACCACCGGATCTTTCACGTAGTATTCCACTAATTTCTTGAGGATCATCTTAAATATGCAATGCATGGCATGCTGATAGGTGGCACCTGCATTTTTTAAACCGAAGGGAATTACTTGGTAATAGAATATTCCATTTGGTTCCCAAATGGCTGTAGAATCCTCATCCTCAGGAGCAATTTGGATATAGTTATACCCATAGTATTTTTCCAAGAAGGAGAGGTCATGGAACCCAGTTATAGAGTCAATCATCAATTATGTCACAGGAAGGGGAAAATCATCCTTCAGACAATGAAGGTTGAGGTCTCGGAAGTCGATGCGGACTCAGATCTATTCATTATTCTTCCTGATTGGAACAATTTGGGATAGTCATTTGGGATACTGGACCTCCTTGACAAAATTAGCTTTGATTATCTTATCAACTTCATCCTTGACCATGGCACCGTGAGAAGGGTGCATCTTTCTGGAAGGCTGCTTAAACCCGTGGTGATTTGTTGGGAGACCGAGGTGGTGGACGGATAGTTGAGGATATAGCCCTGGAATCTCATAATAAATCTAGTGAAATACATCACTATTCTACTTCAAGAAGTCCACATACTACTTTTTCTCTTCAAGAGGCATAGCGACATTGATCAATGTGGGTTTCAGATCAAACTCGCTACCAAGGTTCACCTGTACCAATTCATCGACTGTGGTAGAGACGCCCTCTTCAAAGGCAGGAGGGGAATCCTATAAATCCTCTTCTTCACTTTTAGAGGAGGGATCCTCAACGGGAGGAGTTTCCTATGAGTCAACAGATCCCAATGGGAGACTGGTACCAACCTGAGTAGCGGTGGACACTGCATCGGGGGACTCTCGTGCTACCGAAACCATAGCGATGAAAGTTTTCGATCATATCCCATTTGGTCTTCATCTTAAGGGTCCATGCTTGATGATATCAAATCAATAGTGATGTGTTTTCTTGATCTGGTTTATCCCATCCCGGAGAAACAAGCAAGTATGGCGTATTGTTATAGCCATGGGGTGGACATCTCGATATCTTATGGGTGTATGGGGCTCTGGGATCACCTGATCCTGATTCGTGTAGAAGTATGAGGTGATATTTCAGCTACACTTAGACTTGGGAATGTGCTCCCCCCTCATTCCAGAAACAATGAAGAATGGTCCCATGTTTGGTCTTGTAGCCTCCAATTAGTGGATTGGAAATATGTAGGCATCATCTAGATCTTTCCACGGGTTGATCACAGTCATAGGATTCTCAACTTCATTATCCTGAATCTACTTGTCCTTGCACTTATAATAGTCAGCATCCAGATAATAGGCTTCACAAGAGGCAAAGGGAGATACGTCACCTTGGAGTATGCCCACTCGACCATTAAGGTAATACATAAGGCACTGGTGATATGATGAAGGAACCTCCACACGTAGACGAATCCATGATCGGCCCATCAATGCGTTGTAAGAGGTGTCCTGGGAGACAACCATGAACTTGATGCTGGCTACCAGACCACTGAACTGGATCTTTAAGTGAATTTTTCAGACTGGTGTCTATTCTTTCCTATCATAACCTTAGATTTTCATGTGATAGGGACTTAGATCATCCTCTAACAACCCCAGTTTTCACAGTGTCTGAGTCGGGATTAGATTGATCTCGGAGCCTATGTCGACAAGACAACAACAAACCTCCATGCCATTAAAATGGCCGATGATGTACAGTATGAGGATGTTCCCCTGTATGTGAGAGACTTCATATTCTACAGATAATGAGATGATGTCCTAGCATTCATCATGATCGACTGCCTATGCATGGAAGGCTTTTGAGGCTGCTACCTCCATCTCAAATAGGAGGGGGTTTATTAAGGCCTCAGTGAGGGCTTCACGCATATCTGCTGACAGGTGAAGTGCCTCAAGGATGGAAAGCCTTTCTGGAATGCTGGAAAGATTCTTGAGGACATCATACTTCTGTTCCAAGCATGAGCTTCTTCTTACATGAGGTAGCTCTGTGACAGGAGGTATGGAAGGCCCTGCCGACTGGACCGGCGGCTGACTGCTGCTGGGAATGTACCGTTGCTTAATGGATAAATCTTGTAGAGTGACTACTTAATGAGGTCCAGATTACTGAGACCGGTCTTTAGAAGAGCGTGTATGATCATGGTGTATTCAAGGTGGATCCACCTAATCAAATAGCACAAACGGCGATGAAGACGGACCAGAGGACACCAAATGAGAAGGTTGCACGTGCTGAGCTCTGTGATAGTCCTATTGTCTGGTTTTAGTGGCATGCATAGCCTAGCTATAATTACTGATTGAGGCACTCCAACGACCCATATTTCCATGTCTTTGTTGATGCTGGAGATGGATGGGAACATTGGGAGTATCCGCCTGGCACTCCTCACCGTCAGAAATCATGTAGGGGTTTACCAGCTCTACGGTGCTAACTAAGGCATACCCTTGATTGTCACTTGAAAAATCCTCCACCACCAAATAGATTCTAGGGGGAATAACCATCTCTGGGGGCATGAAATTTCCGAGAGTACGAGATGATGATGGCATCGGTGGAGGACTTTGTTTTTCCTTGCACCATTGATGTTTTATCTTCTGGGAAGATAACAGCTGAGCCATTGGCGCAGAGGTACTGGCTACAGGTGATGAAGTGTTTCCTAAAGGTTCAGGTCGATTCATACATGCATGGATAATACCATGGGCACAAGCGACTACCTTATGATCCATCCATTCATCAAAATTCTAGGACCCACGGTTAGAAGCCTGATGTCACTCACCTTTGCTATCACTGCTGCTATCGGCCTCACGAATACACCTACCACATGTTCTGGAGCTAGGACTAACCTAACTAAATTTTTATCAACTTGGTCTTGAATCCATTCCTTAAACACATAGAATTTTTTGAGTGTGTTCTCTAGGATCATGTGATAGGGGCAGTAGTTGGGGCGATCAGTGAGATCTTCCTCTTCTGGTCTCCTGCATTCGGGCAACCGTACAATTCCCTATTCCAAGGAACTTCAGAAATAACTGAGGACCTAAGACTCGTTGAATTAGTAGGTCCAGTTTCTCTTGTCCGGGAAGGGGGCTCTGGGATCCTATCCCTGACAAGGGGCTAGAGGAGCCTGTCGAGGAGGTGGGACCTAGTTATCTTTCTTGGGCAGTGGCAGCATGTTACGTGGGGGTGCCTACTGATTCTGAGGCAGGCACTTCTAGGACAAAGGCTATGCCTACGGTGGAGGGCCTCTACAAGGCTGCGGAGGCAGCTCCACTGGTAATAACTCCAGTTTCTAGGGGGGATCTATTTGGACCACCGTGGCGGGCTCAGCCTTAGCAGCCCTTCTTGTGGGAATTGCAGGAGACAGCAGTCATGCCTACTTAGCCTACTGTAAAGCTTCCTCTAGGCACTGGGCCTTATCATAAAAATCTAGGAATCCCCCAGGGTAATTCTGGGTGATCATATAGGGGACTAGTTATATCTTGACATTCCCTACACACATCATCAGCAGTTGTTCCTGAGTCAGCAGCATGTTCAAAGAGTATGTGAGTCCTTTCCTCTGAGTGAAAGAGTTTGTGACGCACTTGTCAGGCCTTTGTTTGAATTTTTAGTGGGGTGCAATACTAGTCTTCAGAGTGGTGGAAATAAACTAGTAAAGAAATTTCCTATTAAGATCTTCTCAGTTAGATACTGACCTGATGGGTATCTGGTTGGACTAGACAAAAACAGGTCCTTCCAATGTCTATACAAAACACTGGATTTTGGTAGCCTCTTGCGGCGCTGGAGTTCCCAACATGGGTCTGAACCTTGAAATGAAGTGGGCAATATGTTGCAGCGGTTCTCCTATCCCTTTAAAGGGGGATAAGGTGGAATTTTTGAAACTTGGGGGTGTTGGCATATCATCCACCCATGATGGATATGGCTTTCCATCATGAGGTATTTCTACCTATCGCATTTCCAATGCCACAAGGCGAGCAATGAGCACCATCATGGGATCATCTAGGTGGGGGTTCATGTCTTGATGGGGATCTCTGACCACTAGTGCATTGGTGGTTCCTTTAACATGATAAGTAGGCCTAGTGACTCGTGGAGAGGCTGGTGGGATGACCTAAGGAGAGACTGGGGGAACCTAAGCTGGGTTCCAGGGGTTTTGAAATCACTCAGGTGTATTTGGTGACACATACGGCACCCTATTGTCGTAAGTTCCAACCTCTACCATGTATGCATGGGAAGGATGGTTAGGTTCACCTAGAGGCAATTCGTTGGGGGGAAATTGTTCCTTCCCCTACTACCCCAGCCAAGGATCACCATAGTCTGGTTGTCGCTCCGTGGCATGCTCAGCAAAGAGGTCATCGACCATATTCATATTCTCCATGAGTTGTTGGCACAACGCGACTTTCTTGGGATTGTCCTCCGTCTTTTGTACTGAGCCAGATGGGTCAAAGGTTTTGATGTCTCTAAGGTTCTCCTTACCATTGTTGGGATTTAGGATGAGGACTAATGCCTCTGTGGGTATGGGAAGACCCAGTAGATTTCTCTACTGGAGAGTAACCCTTCCCGATGGGTCCAAAAGTTGTGGCACTCCCCTGAGGGGTAAGTTTTCCCCAAGGAGTTATGTTTATGTTTCTTCCTATGATATATCGGCCATGTTAACTGCAACTCTTCTTGGAGGCATATCCTCGATATCGCCTAGAAAGTAGGGTTGGCGTTGGATAGAACTGAAGTGGAGGGAAGCATGCTACCCCCAAACATGGAATTTCACATAGGGGGAATCCTCCTTGATAATCCTGCGAAGCACTTTAAAGCTCTGAACTCATCACTGTTTGAGGGTCGTATGAAGGCCTAGTGACTTAGGGAACTGGGTTACGGGGAGTGCGTCCAAATAAACCAGACAGAATTGTTGGACAATGTCTTCAAAGTGTTCCTAACTCTTGAGGTAGGACACTTGTCGATGAAGAATATGAAAAATAGTTTCCTAGAGGTTCTAGCAAGAGCATCCAACCTCCTCCCAGGTGACTGATTCTGGCACATTGAAATTCGGTGCTACAACTGGCCAAAACATCTCCTAGAAATGGTCTACTATAAGAATCTCCTACAAGCTCCTTGGCCCAGACTCAGGGTCTGGTCCTTTGTTGCCCCACTTTTCAACTAGTGGTTGCTGGGGTACTAGTAGCGGTACTGAAGTAGACCGCTAAGATGGGAGGTTAGCCGATGGAGAATATGGTGAGCGGGCTGACAAACCGCCACATCTAGGGCTATCCTCTGAAGAGTGCAGTGAATTTTCCACCACATCGCGATAAGATGGTCTACTAACCATAGTTTCTAGCCCAGAGACTATAGCTGTTGGCGGTGGACGAGGCTACTTCTCGTTCGCTTTTAGTCCCCAAAATAACTCTTTGTGATCTCTGGTCGAGGTAGAGAATTCTCCTGGTGATGATGGTTGTGATTTCATGGCCAGACCCTGAGGAGACTCCAATTCTTTGTCCTCCAAGATGTATCTATGGAGGGAGGCAGTGATCCAGTGGAACTCACATTCCAAAATTATGAGGCTGATGCACCTCATTCCTACCTCGACCCTTGACACGGATGATCGAGGTGAGGGTTACATTTTTGAGTTGTATTCTGCCTCGTAATTTGAGAATCAGGCATGTTTAATTTCAGTATGAACCTTACCAGCATTCTTCTTATGGAAGTGACAACCTGTCTTCCTGCCCTAGAATGGATCTTCAGGACAAGGTATATTTCTGGCTCGGGGAGGTCCTTCAGCCGAACTGGTGCTGGGATGGAGAGGGATTCTACCTGAGTGATCTAGGGTGATAGGAACACCTAGAAAGATGTTAAAGAGAAAATGAGGAGGACCTATGTTTCCACTGGCCGATGTGTGGAGGGAATCTCTACAAAAAGTGCTGGAGTGGGTAGGAGCATGGGTAGGGCCTCCATGATTATCTCCCTTGGCAGCATCAGTGTGAGGAGGTTCCTTGTACTGGTCAAGACGAACATGGGTAGGACCTCTGTGTTGGGTGCCAATGATGAAGTGAGGGTAACCTTGACTCCTCTAATTTTTGGGGCGAGGAGGACCTTCTCCGGATACTATAAGGACATGGGGAAGGCCCCCACGATAGAGGTTGATCAGATTTGTAACATCTCTACGTTAGCGGCCTATGGAAGGAGGAACGACTCCATACCCGATGTCATGAGCGCGGAAGAGGATTTTTTACTGAGTGTAACTACCATGGGGAGGACCCTCATTCAGATTGAAGGTGTCTTGGGGTGGGCCTCCATGCCAATCTTGGAAGCAGGGAGGACATGTGTTCTCAATGGTGGTGGTACAGGGAGGACCTTTTTACTGGGTTTCGTTGTCGCAGGGTGGTCCGTGGTGGGTGCTCCCTATGCTGGAAACTAGGAGAGTCGACCCATCCTACCCGTGGGATGGTTGGGGACTCGATCTGGGTCAGGCTTCTGCATTCCCCAGCTCAGAATAGATAGGGAACCAATGGTATACGTCGGTGGTGGCACGATCCATGGTATTCGTTGACATTGTTGCCCCTTGGCGAGCGTCCTCCTCAGCCTACCCCTGAGGTTGGTGTCGGGTCAACCAGACTGGGGATGGCGGTGCAGGCACATAACTTACCTATTCCTTAGCTCATGGGGATGGGTGGTGGTGCTGGTGCAGCCTAGCGGGGCCCCTCCTTGGGAGCCCCTAGAACGGGATCCCGATCGGGCTGGCCTAGACATCCCCCACCTCATCGGTGTGGGGGAGGTATTCATCGAAGCATTCCAGGGAGAGGCTCCTGAAATAGTTGTGCATCAGAGTGGGGAGCAGTAGATCCCTACGCGGCCCTTGGGGGGTGGTGGTGATGAGTCTCATATGCCTCTAGGTCCTGTCAGGTCATGTCCCTAGTTGGGATGATCCCCTCCTCGTATTTTCATATGAGGTCGTTTATCACCCTTCGTTGAATGAACTCATATGGAAAGATGGGTCATAGGAACCCAGCAGCTATGGAAACAGAGGATGCCATGGGGGAAATGAGGCCACATAGTATTTCCGCGATGACGTTTCCCCTACCCCTACGTCGGTAGGTAGGAGGTGATCATTTTCCGGATGCGGCAGCTTGGGTCCTAGAAGGCAGGGAGATTAAACCATTAGTTCTGAAACAAGGAAATCGGCGCCCAATGCCCCAACTACATTCTATCTTCCATGGATGTTAATAAGGATCCATGCTGACAACCTCAAATACTGGGATGCCCAACATTCAACTTCCCCAAATTCTAGTGAGTTTCATGTCAGGCCCACTATTTTCTTGGTGGGACCCATCACCAGATACATGAATTTGGTGACACGCTAGTCCACTGATTTCTCGAACACTACTAATCTTCACATTGAGGAGAAGAACTTTATTTTGGGTTCACCATTTCTATTTCGGATGCTTTCACCAGTGAGCGCATTCGTCTATGGAGGATACACTGATTGTTTCCCCGCATTTCTTCTTTCCAAAGGTGGGTGGCATCGGTCGCTTATTTAGGGATGTTTTCTCCTTGATCAAAACGGGATGATGGGATGTTGGTTTCTCCTTCCATGGATTCCTCCTTGGAATTATTTACCTAGTCTGGGTCACTCTCATAGACTTAAGACGTTGTTCGTTAAACTCTTCCTGGTGCCATGTCTTCATGGACACCGGTTAATTACATTGCTTCTGTTAGGACATTCCAAGGGGTCCGATCAGTGAAGAAACCTTCGATCGGGGGAGTAGTCACGTTGGACATCACTGGCATGTCTAGACCCTGGAACACTGGCGTGTCTGGGTTTCTTTCCCTTATGATAGGGATTCTTGAAGGCACAGAAGCCCGAGGAATCCCACATCGAATCCAGGTAATTATATGTCATAGGCATGTCTCTGATGTTTTCCTCATCTTCCCATGTTTAACACTAGGTATTCTGCAAGTTTAACATCTAGTGGAGATGGATCACACTGATTAGAACACTAACAAGAGTGGATCAGGTTGGTGCAACCCCTGGAGGGAACACTGATGTTGGGACTAACGTGTGGTTAGTTACCCTATTGCTTCTAGGAGCAGCGAGAGAGTGGGTGACATGATCTCATTGGGATGTGGTGGCCCGGTTAAGAATCAATATGGATATGGGTTTTTGAGAGTGGATGAAGAATGACGTGGAGCCACTGTAAGAGCAACGGTGATGTTGGGATTGAGTCTTAAAGAGACTCCCTACGTATCCTCGTGGAGCGGAATCAAAGTCCACATAGTTTAGTGGGGTGATGTGACACTTGAGGAGGCAACCCGTATGGATGCGACCCGGAGGAAGTGGAACCTCGGGGTTAGGATGTGACCTTCCCAAAATACATAGGCTCAAGGCATAGACTAGGATGAGACATGGGTGATGGGCTTGAACCTCAGGGAGGCTTCCTATGTATCCTCATGGTAGGGAATCAAAGTCCACATAGTTCAGGATGGGGGCATATAATTGGGGTGTGTGTAGAGGACATCGACCCAACGACATACTAGGGATTATGCGTGGTTAACATCCTGGGTTGGTCTAACGCCACGGGGGGAGAACTATAGATTTGGGTCCCAGTAAAGGGGAATACAATGGATTATTGTCGATTGAGGACTACAGCAGCTTACCACTGGTTGGGGTCACAATAGCTTGCCGTTGTATGGGGTCACAACGGCTTGCTGTTGGATGGGGTTTGACCTTAGGAAGGCATCCTACGTACCTTGCCTAGTAGATAGGGATCAAATCCCACGTAGTTCGAATGGGTTTAGTTTAACGTCTTGTGGGATGAAAAAGGGGGGCGAACAGTTTAACGTCATGTAGGATGAGGGTGGACCTACATGAAGTGTTTGGGACCAATGGGTGTTGGTATTGAAGCTCTGGGAGGCTTACTACATACCTTTCCTTAGAAATTATCAAAGTCCATGTAGTTTAGTGTTGTTTTGGTGAACTAAAGTGAAGGTATTGGGACTAGTAGGTGTTGGACTTGAACCGCTGGGAGGCTTCCTACGTACCTTGCCTTAGCAAGGATCAAATTCCACGTAGTTCCAATATGGTTTGAGCTTACATGCTATGGAATCCCATAGAGGATGTCATGGTCTATGCTTACTCTAAGCTCACGTGATTCATTCTTAGTGTGAGAAAAAATAGGCAGCAAAAACCTGATGATCACATCGCGAAAGGTGATTTCGTGGGAAGTGAAGTGGTTCTTACACATGGTTAGCAGCCCAAAAAGGAAAAAAGGGCTTATGTGTGGTTCGCATACCAAAGAGGAAACATGGGATTATGTGTGGTTAGCAGCCCAGGGAGATGGATATTGGGACTTACTCCGGGATGGAGGTACAATGGTGATAAAGCCCAGAGGGAGAGGGATGGGACAATGAAGTTCCTTGTCCCCATCTCTCCTCATATTATTTGGTACAGAAGAGAGGAGGGGGAGAAGGGATACTACCTTACACAAGAAATTATAGGGGATTACACCCAGGTGGTTTCCCTTCCCCGCAGACAGGCGCCACTCTGATAGAGAGGATATCATTCCATGTGAGGAAGAGCTCACTCCCATGGAGATGAGCGGGTGTAGAGAATGTCCAAGACGGGGCTCTCCGCGTATGATGTATGGGGAGAGGTCACAGTTTAATGTCATGTGCTAAGGATGATGGTTCTTGGCAGTTTAATGTCTTGCACCTCAGATAAGGCGGGTTCACACCGCACCCCTAGGACTTACATAACTTATACCCGCCCGCCCTTATAAAAGGGAAGGCATCAACAAAGACGTGGTGAGGGGGTGTTGTGGAGTGATCCATTGAGGGTCCCACGTTAGCATAGCTATGTGAATAATCAATATCCATTAGTGTGCCTATGTGAAGAAGCATGAGGTAAAGCAACGCAATGGGAAGCACCACCCAAGGGACTTTAAATTTTCTTTGTACTAGCCTAGAAGGATGTATGGGAAAGGGGTGTGTAAAGAATTTGGTCTTAGAAGGAGGTGTTTTTTCAAGAGGATGGGCTACATGAATAGGCTGGTCTTCGCAAAGAGAATGGTCATCGCGAAGGGACTAGTCTTCGCGAAGAAGCCACACCTCACGAAGGGAAAGTACCACTAGGAGAAGATAGGATCCGCAAAGGTAAAACACTTAGCAAAGAGAGGGGTATTCGAAAAAGTCTAATGCTTCATGAAGCACTATCGTTAAGGGAGAAGGGATTCACCTTAGCAAATAAATCGTTGTTTTGGTAGAATTTCTCGAAGGCTTTAAGCTTCATGAAACCTCGAGCACCCTGAAGGGGATCCTTCCTCTACGAAGGGCATGGTCCTTCACGAAGGGCATCTCTAATGTAGGCAGAGGTTGAAAAGGAAGCAAAGGGCGGCTGTTGGAAAAGGCCAAGTACCTTTGGGAATCCATGTGAAGGCTTCTCAAAGTTCTATGCAAAACAAGAAGGTGAAAGGTCAGAGTAACAATGGTTTGGGAGAGGGGTTGTGCCTTCTATTTATAGGCAAACCTCGGCTCGGGGGCGCCAATCTCACCATGGAGTCATGAGGAACCATGGAAGGATTCCAGTTCGTCAGTCCACGGGGGGCCTTGTGGAGGGGGAAAGATGTTGCATAGGGCTCGGTAGATTTGGCTGACGTCGAGCGCCTCGTGAAGGACCTGACGCCGCAAAGGGGTCACCACCATATTGGACTCACGCCAGGAAGGGGTGCTGAAAAGCCTCTCATGGATCCATCTGTGGGGAACCAAAGCCTGCCACATGGAGGGATTCACACATGGCATTTTTGAGATAGGTTGGGGGTTCTTCCCAACCTATTCAGGGGGGATTTGTCCAATTGGATTGTTGATCTTGTGGGATGAGTCATACCCCTGTGTGTTTTCGGCACCAACAGTGGTTTTCATGTTTGCTGCACGGTTTCTCTAATTGTACAACCTAACCATGTGAAATTCCCCTCCCTAGACCAGATAGAACATGATTGGTGTACAGTTTATCAAACCGTGTAGCCAAACATGTAATGACCATTTTTGGTGATTTTAGGATTTTTACATTAAAATTATGTTTTAAGATACACCCTTCTTACTTATTGTTTTTATAGTGTAAAGAAGTGGTTTTCCAGCCCTTTTTGATATCTTTTTAAGGATAACCTAGGAATTAAGAGAGATCATTCATCTGAAGTTCGATTTGATAGGTGTTTGTCTTGTTGGATCTGCATCGGTAAGATCTTAATTCCTTTTTAGTAATTCTTTGTTATTATTCCTATCAATGATGTTATTTATATGAAGGCTCATATGCCCCATTTGTAGGGCATTGATCCATTCTTCAAATCTCTTCCAATCCAGTCCAAACTAGAGTTTTATTCTAAATGAGGATAGTCATATAATTATGAGGTAGGTGGACTATAACTCATCCCTCAAGTTTTTTCATTTTAAAAAATATTGTGTACACACCTCAAATTCATTAGCCATCACCTGTTTAATTAATGTTTCTTTCTTATAGTAGTTATAACTGTTTTCTAAGACCCTTGTTAAATATGTTATCCATCATTGGTGGTTATGTCCACAACACCGATCACGCCAAGTATGGTGATTTCCTTAGTTATACTTAATGGTTTGTTATGACTTTTCTCAACCTTTTAGGTGTGTGGATTGACCTTAATAATGGTAATACCCTTGAATTATATTCATTGTGAATTGATAAATGGCTAGTACCGTGTTTTCTTCAACTTGGACCTTCTAAGGTAAGTGCTTTGATTTAATACATGATTAAATGGTTATATTGGAAAGTGTATTATATATATGATTTATCCTAATTGAATATAATTAAATGACTTAGTTTCATGTTCATAACACACCTTTCCATATTTATGGAAGTTAATTGAGTGAACCTAATGAATTGATTATGAATTATATGAATTGATAAATGGTTTCATACCTAGTTAGCCTTGTCACACTAATGAAAGGCAAGGCTTGAACCAAATCAGCTTATTAAATGGTATGATTATTACCTGACATGATTAATTAAATAAATTAATTATATGGTGCCTAATGTATATGGATATATTCATTATTATATGATTGGTCATACTCAAGTTATATTTTGGATTCCTTAGGGAATGCCTTGAGCACTCGTGGATGTCATTCTGATTCAAGGATGTCAGTTTCAAAGGGTGATACCCTCCTTGAAACCTGATCCTTGTCTATTAGTAGATGTCCAGTATGACACCATAGGATCCATACATTATTATTAAAGGATACCTTAGATATACTCCTTATATCTAGCACGATGTCTACAGACCTGAGGCTCCTTGGTTACACCCTTGGGCCTAGTTACTACTTATCTATTTTTACCTTGGATGTTTTCCTTAGACTCTGTTAGAATTACATTATTGTGGAATTCCATGTGACAAGCCACTTCGATTAAATTCTTACCCCTTATAGTCAGGCTATAGTTTTATGTGAGTTTTCTTAACCCTTGAGGTCAAGGTTTTCTTAGTTATTACCTTGGAACCTCTTTATTATTATCATCATCATGGATGTCTTGTTATATCTTGGATCCCTTCACTATTATTATCATGTCGGGATGTTAATGTTAGTTTTACCTTACATGAATTAAATATGTATATTGGAACTTAATTAATTAATGAACTGTTAACATGTTCACACACCATCCAAGGGCTAAAGAAATACTTGGGAATTTAAATTATTATTATTATTTACTTTTATATATGCATGATTTCATGTTGTTTCAGTTTATATTACATGAATTGGATTTTGTAGACATCATTGGTGGTGGACTACTGAGATTTATCTCACACCCTATCTGGGCTGCCATTGGCACCTAGGCAGACTACATGTATGCAGGTGTTGACAAAGGAAAGTTTACCGATTCAGACACTTGATTGTTTGCTTTAGGATGGAGCTAGTAACAGATGACCGAGCTGGAGCTTGGGATGTTAGGGATAGTTTTTGGATTCCTTTTTACCACTTTTGTATAGAATGTGTTATCTACTTCTTTGTATCCATGTCTTCCAACTTATTATATATATGAAATATCATTATCAAATTTTTTATCTCGTTACCAGTTGTTTAGTTGATTATTACTTCACTATTCTTCTATTGTGGCTTCTGTTTATTACTACTTATGCTACTTACCTTCTATTATTATATATATTCACTATGATACACTCTGGTAATGATTTCATGGTCTCCCCATGGACACACATTAGGCCCTCACTGATAGTCGGCAGCCTCTGGCATTTGGGGAGATGTGCTTGAGGCCATGTGGCCAACTAGGATCAAGGCACCATTAGTGGAATCCAGGTCCGAGACATCACATAGTGGTATCAAAGGATTTACTTTCTTAATTTACTATTTTCTGACAATAGTCAAGATATTAGGAATGCTTGGAACTTGGTTGTAATCCATGCTTGGGCGTAGCTAACCCATGTTCAGGGTAAATTTTGAGTTGCTAGAATTATGATTTTTTCTATTTTTCCTATTATAGTTGATAAAATTTCACCATTGATGGATGAACATACTGTGTTTTGATTAATATTATTATTATGATTATGGATTTCTTTCATCCTTGGTCTGATGATATGAGGGTAAGGAGCATTGTTACATGTATCATTTTAAGAACCAAAAATTCACATGCCATGCATATTGCCATGTCATATAGGTACATTTTACTACTTTCATTTATTGATATACCTATGATTTTTGGGTAATATTGTGGTAGTTATATTTTTTCTATGCTTTTCCTTGATTGTGATTGAGTGATTTCTTATTTCAGTTCATGAGGTGTATGGGACTTCATGGGTTGGAATGATAAATTTACTGTGTCAATCCATTAATTAAAATTTAAATGGATGTTGATATCAGTGATAAAGAGTATGGACCCTAATTCAATGGGACGAACAACATTTAAATGAACCTTGCTATATGGAAATAGGAAAATGAAAATTTTAAATTGAAATTTGACTTATAAAATGAAATGGTTTCCAGTAAATTATGATGTAAGGTATAGTTTACCCTTCATCTACTCGAACCCCTGTAATTTATATTTGAGAACTTACCAATACCTAGCTTTCTAAGCAAGTAGTTGGGGTAATATACCTTGTGTAGTGATCACTTATTTTTATGTTAGATTCTTCTATTTCTATCTATATTCTTCAAGATTTTTCTGAGGTGTTTTCTCAAAAAATTTAGACTAATTCCACCACAACGTCCTCATGTCGTGTGCTAGAAGGGTGGTGATTACCATGATATATATGTGGTGGGCTCATATCCACAAGTATTACCTTCAGGATTTACACTTGAGGCAATGTATATTGCACCTGATATGGGAACTAAAAATCAACTTCGTGATAGTTACCTACATCTGATGCATTCCATACAATGTGATCTATGACCTGCACCTATGATGGTTGATATGGATTGTGAGTTCTAGTAGTAGCATACTCTTACCTTATTAGGGGATAGAGGTCCACGGGCTACTAAGTCTTGGATAGATTCCACCCTTTCTATCTTTAATCGTCTAGAGATGCCTCTAGAGTGGAGGGTCAAGCTTCCTACTTACATGTTTCATGATTCATCCAAGTGCTGGGGGGATGTGATTACCTAGGTCGGTCGCTATCAAGGTATGGTATGATCTGACTTCCAGACTTCTTTCTATGACTACCTATTTCCTCAGATGTTGAGGATTGACCGAGCCATAGATTTCATGCATCTAGGGTATGGTTCTATGTCATTTATGGATTAATCAGTGTGTTTCACTTAGTTATAGTGCTTTGCACCACTTATAGATAGTGATGAGCATTCACATGATAGAAGTTTTGAGGATGGGATTTAGTATTGTATTTATACTTAGGTGAACATATTTTGACTACTTTATTTATATGAAAAATTCAATAATTCACTTATCAATGAGCACAACCTGAGGGATTGTGATAGTATCAAGTATAAATATTCAGTTTCTAGGCAGGACAATAGTTCTTTTGGTTTCATAAATTGATCCCTCTAGGTTTTTAATTAGGGAAGTGGAATCCAGAGTACTCATTCTGGTAGCTTTATGTTGTTCCATCAGTGAGGATGATAGTGGAACCTAAAGGCTCAGTGTGATGGAGACCCTCTAGAGTGTTGGGCTTGCATCCATATGAGGAATCTTCAGAGATTATGTCTGACCTTTCCATCAGCTTCTAGTGTAAGAGGATCTACCCCAACTCTACCTTCAGGGGAAGGTTCTTTTATTCCATTTCAGGTAGGGAGTTGGAGTATCACTGTAAGGATTGTTTGAGTATAAGGTCATGAAAGTAGTATCCAAGATTAATATCACTAGTAGTTCCAGTAGAGCGATCATGATCATGGTAGTCTAGTTATTGCAGAGGGTTGGGGATCAGGTTAGTTGTATGCACTATAGCTGATAACTAAGGATCAGGATGAAGGACCATCTATAGTACGGGGTACTTTTCTAGTATCCTCCAATATAGTATCTACATTGTTTTATATAGGTTCTTCACACTCCTTCATCTCCTTATCTATCAAGGAAATTCACAGGCTAGAAGTGCAATATTACTATGGTGTAATGACCCTAGATACACCATTGAGAGTATGGTAAGAGAGAATACACCAATGTATGGATTTCCCCTTTAGGTAGGTAGTTACCCTTTCTTGTGGGATCTCTTTTTTCTCAAGATGATAGGCTTTGATTTCATTCTCAAGATGGATTGGTTGGTTTTTATTGTGCCTTTATAGAATTCTATCACCACATGGTGTCATTTACATAACCATAGGGAAACAGTTATCTATGAAAGAGTAAGTGGTATGTCCAAGCTAGCAGAGCTGGACCAAAGCATCATGGGAAACATAGAGTGAACACCCAAATTTACAATATCTTAATGAAGGATCAGGGTTTACATCAAGATGAATTCCCTCCAGTAGTAGACCATTTTAGTGACATTTTTTAGAATGATTTTTCTAGCTTACCTCCTAATAGAGAGTTAGAGTTTATGACTGATCTTGTTTTAGTACAAGATTTAGTGTCTATTCCTCTATACTGGATGGCACCTACTAAGATCCAAGAGCTCAAGTGGAATTTAAAGGACTTAAAGGATAAAGGTTTTATATGGCCCAATAATTCCTCTTGGGGTTGGCCTATGCTTTTCTCTAAGAAGGCGGATGGGACCCTTCATATATGTGTGGATTACAGATGGTTGAAACAACTTTAGATCAAGAACCAGTATCCACTACCTCAAATAGTTAATATTTTTGACCAGTTCTGAGGAGATTGGATGTTCTCTAAGATCAAAATGATATCTGGATATCATCATGTGTGAATCAAGCCATCATACATACCTCGTATAGCTTTATGTAGTATGTATGGTCTGTATGAGTACCCTGTTATGTCTTTAGGTCCTACAAACATGCTTGGCTTTTTTATGGCTCTGATGAATAGTATTTTCCACCCCTATATAAATTCTTTTTTCATGGTATTTTTGGATGAAATATTGGTTTATTCTCACCCTCATAGTGACCATGCTAAGCACATTGAGATCATTTTGAGTACATTGAGAAAGCATTATCTTTCTGCCAAGCTTGTTAAGTGCCACTTATGGATCAACAAAGTTCACTTATTGGGTCATATTATCTTGGAATCAAGAGTCTCTATTGACCAAGATAAGGTGAGTGGTGTGGAATTCAGGGAGCATCCCAAGAATATGTTTGACATATAGAGTTTCTTGGAGATGGATAGATATTACAGGCATTTTATATAAGAATTACCATTCCTTGATTCACCTTTTAATGGTATTACAAAGAATGGTGTTACATTCCTATGGTCAGAAGAGTGTGATAAATCCTTTTATGAGATGAAATGGAGGCTTGGCTTGGTACATATTTTAATTTTTTCAAAGCCTGGAATAGGTTACAAAGTGTTCTGAAATTCATTAGTCATTGGTATGGGAATAGTGTTGATACAGGAGGACAAATTTTTTATGTACATGTCTTAGAATTTGAGGCCTTGTGAGAGAAACTACCCATCACACGACCTTGAGATATCATTATTTTTTCATGACTTACGTTTCTGGA
The DNA here is from genome assembly GCA_963277665.1 of Viscum album. Classification (NCBI taxonomy): domain Eukaryota; kingdom Viridiplantae; phylum Streptophyta; class Magnoliopsida; order Santalales; family Viscaceae; genus Viscum; species Viscum album. Next base: position 1,004,812,753 of record OY728135.1, read on the forward strand.
GACACTATCTAATGGGTGAGCACTATATGGTGTATACGGACCAAAAGATCCTTAAATATATCTTTACACATCATGACTTGAATCTCAGACAGTGGATATGGGTTGAATATCTTCAATAATTTTATTTTGAGCTTTCCTATATGCCTAAAAAGGTAATGAAATGGTAGATGCACTATGTTAGAAAACTCAGGCATGGGCCGTATGGGAATCTAGTGATGAATTGAAATTGATGGCTCTTTTTTATGAGAAAAATCTAGAGTTTCATGATAGTCATGAGTAGCCTTTTCTCTCAGCCTTGATAGTTACCTATTCCCTCCTTAAGAAGGTTAAAAACATACAATTTTCAAATCATGAATGCTTGGTTCTCTATGAGATTATTTCAGGAGATGACCCACTTTTGGATTCTTCTATGGACAGAGATGACATGCTATGTGTACATAGACGTGTCTGGGTTCCTATAGATATGAGAGAAGAGTTGATGTTTGAGTCCCACATTTCTCAGTGGTCACTTCATCCAGAAATATCCAAGATGTATTGAGACATGTTATAATGTTATTGGTGTCCTATGATGAAACTTAAAATAAAAGGCTTTTTCAATAGGTGTTCCACCTGTCAACAGGTGAACGGGGAGTACCAAAGACCTATAGGATTGCTACAACCACTTCCAGTCCTAGAATAGAAATGGGATTATGTTTCTATGGATTTTATTTGTTATTTTATCAAGGTCTCCTGAAGGTAGTGATGCTAACTAGGTAGGCATTGACTGACTAAATAAAGTAGCCCACTTCCTTCCTATCTGGGGTACTTTCTCAGTTGATGAGTTGGAAAGATTGTATGTCTGGTAGATTATCTGAATATATAGGGTCCCTTGTGCTATCATTTCAAATAGATATTCTCACTTCATGTCATAGTTTTGGTAGGGGTTGCAGAAGGCTATGGGTACACTGGTGCTTCTGGGCCTGGATTTTCTCCCACAAACTAATGGAAAGTTGGAACTAATGATATAGGTTTTAGAGGAAATGCTCAAATCATGTGTCCTTAATTTCAGAGGTTATTGGGATAATCATATCCCTATCATAAATTTTTCCTATAATAATATATTTTAGAAAACAATACAAATGGATACTTTTGAGGCCTTGTACAGTAGGTTGTGTCATTCACCCCTATATTGGATAGAGGTAGGAGAGGTAGTCCTACTAGGTCCTTATCTCATGCAATAGAATTTGGAGCAGGTTCAACTAATCAGGAAGCATATGTCTACTACTCATTATAGACAAAAAAAAATATGTTTATTTCCACTGATGACCTCTAGAGTTTGAGGTTGGGGATTGTGTCTTCTTGTGGGTATCACCTAGGCTAGGGAGTTAACGGATATAGAGGCAAGGTAAGTTATCACCTCATTATGTAGGTTCATTTGAGATTCTATAGAGAGTAATGATGGTAGCCTATCAGTTTCTATTACCTCATAGGTATCGTTCCATCCACAATGTCATCCATGTTTCACATCTTCATCGGTATCATGCTGACACATCTCATACTTTTGATCCTGATGAAGTTGAGTTGGATGTCGATGCTTCATTTTTGGAGTATCCTATATGCATAATTGACCAGATCATAAAGTATATCCAAGTCCATTCTAACCCTTTAGCATGGGTGTTATGGAAGTACAGTCGTGTACAGGATGAGACTTGGGAGTGGGAGGTTGATGTATGTGCCCAGTTTCCAGATTTTTTCTCAAAAAGTGTTTCACCACCCTTTGAAGGTGAACTTGGGGATGAGTTCCTTTAAGGTGGGAAGACTATAAGAAAACAGTTTTTGACTCAGGTATCGATCCTTTTAAATTTAGTCCAATTCTTTATTTTTGAACTAACAAAGATGCCAAATAAGGTCACATGTGTCTTGGGGGTGTCCAGGGATGGTTCAGAGCCTGGAACCCAATTTTTAGGAGGAATTTATTAGTCACATGGTTAGAAGAAACTATGTGAGGTGGGCTTCATAGTTACTTTTAACCATGCGATCCAAGACAGTGGGTGGTATAGGGCACACGGTTTTCCCTAATAGTGATCTAGTGGCCACATGACCATAAAAAAACTATAGACATGTTACAAAGTTGTTTTCATGGTTATCATAAAGTTTTAGTAACTATTTGGCTTAATTGTGTGAAATTACCCTCCCAATAACTGATGGTTCATGATTTGGAAAACCTTGTGACCAAACCATGTTATGCCCATTTTTGGATGATTTTATGATTTTTCACTTAAAATTATGTTTTAAAGAACACCCTTCTTATTATTCTTTTTTCAATAGAAAATAGTGGGTTTCTCTCCCTTTTTAAGCTCTTTTGAAGGCTAACCTAGTAATTGAGAGAGATCATATGTCTAAAGTCATATTTGATCATTATTCTTCTTGTTGTATCTATTACAGTAGGATCTTAATTCCTTTTTAGTATTTTTTTCAATATTTTTCTTATCGATTATGCTATTTTGATGCAGGCTCATATGCCCCATTTTTAGGTCATTAATCTGTTCTTTAGATATCTTCCAATCCAGGCCAAACTAGAGGCTGATACTAGATGAGAAGATTCGTATCAGTATGAGGTAGGTGGTCTAAAAATTATCCCTTAAGTTTCATCATTTTATAAAATGTTATGTGCATGCACTGAATTCATCAGGAGTCACCGGTTTAATTAATGTTTCTTAAATATAATTGTTATAACTATGTTCTAATATCCTTTTTAAATATGTTATCCATTGTGGGTGGTTACATCCACAACACCGACCAGCCGAAGTAGGGTGATTTCCTTATTTATTCCTTAATGGTTTGTTATGATTTTTTCTCCATCGTTCGGGTGTGTGTCTTGACCCTTATAATAGTAATCCCCTTGAATTAGATTAATTTTGAATTGAAAAATGGATAGTACCATGTTTTCTTTAACTTGACCCTTCTAAGGTTAGTGCTTTGATTTAATAAATGTTTAAATGGTTATATTGGAAAGTGTATTATATATATGACTTGGATTAATTGAATATAATTAAATGACTTGGTTTCATGTCTGTAGCACATCATTCTATGTTTATGGAAGGAAATGGAGTGAACCTAATGAATTGATTATGAATTATATGAATTTATAAATGGTTTCATTCCTAGTTAGCCTTGTCACCCAAATGAAAGGAAAGTCTTGAACCAAATGAACTTATTAAATGGCAGGTTTATTACATGTAATATTTAATTAAATGAATTGATTATATGTTACCTAATGTATATGGACCTATTAATTATTATAGGAGTGGTCAGACATGATTTAAATTTTGGATTCCTGAGGGAATGACTTTAACACTTGTGGATGCCATTCTGATTCAAGGATGTCAGTTTCCAAGGTGAGACCCGCCTTGGAACCCGATCCTCATCTATCAATGGGTGCCCATTATAACACTATAGGATCCCTCCATTATTATTATAGGATGCCTTGGATACACTCCTTGTATCCATCATGACATCTATAGACATGAGTTGCCTTGGTTAAACCCTTAGGCCTACTCACTGATTATCCAGCATTAACTTGGATGTTTTCTTTAGAATCGGTTAGAATTACATTATTATTGAATGACTTGGTAAATTCCTCTTGGATTACACTATTACCCCTTATATCCATTCTATAATTTTACCTGATTTGGATTGACTATTGAGGTTATGGTTTCCTTAGTTGTTACCTTGTAACCTCTTTACTATTATCATCATTATGGATGCCTTGTTATATCTTGGATCCTTTCACTATTATTATCATGTCAGGATGTCAGTGATGGTTTTACCTCATGAGACTTAAGTATATAAATTAAAACTTAATTTAATAATGAAATGGTTACATGTTCAAGCATGAGACGAGAGATAAAGCAGGTACTTGGGCATTTACGTTACTGTTCTGCTTTACTTTTATATATATGCATTCTTGCACACTCATTCAGTTTATATTACACAAACTGGATGTTATAGATTCCATTGGTGGTGGCCTAATGAGATTTATCTCACACCCTATTCGGGCCTCCATTGGTACCTGGGAAAACTACATGTATATTGGTGTTGAAAAAGGGAAGTGTACCACTTTAGACACTTTATTACTTTCTTTGGGATGGAACTGGTAGGAGATGACCGAGCTGGAGCTCGGGATACTGGGGATAGTTTTTGGATTAATTTTTTCCACTTTTTTATAGCAGGTATGGTCTGATTATTTGTATCCATGTTTTAAAGCTTATTAGATGCATGACATATCATCATCATCTTTTGTATCTCATTACTAGTTGTTCAGTTGATAATTACTTCACTATACTACTATTGTGGCTTCTATTTATTACTACTTATGCTACATACCTTCTATTATTATATCTATCTGATGTCTTACATTTTGGTAATGAGGGAATATTCTCCCCAAGGACACACCCTAGGCCCTCACTACTAGTCAGAATCCTCTGGAATTTGGGGAGATGTGCTTGAGGCCATGTGGCCAAATGGGCTTGGGGAACCTTTAGTGGCATTTAGGTCTGGGATGTCACAAATATACTAGGTTGGTAGTGACACTCAACTTATTCATGGTCTATAATGTAAAATGTTAGGTTGGTACCATAGACAAACTTCTCATAAAAGTAATATTACTAGGTTGTAGCTGCACCTAACTTATTTTAAATGTTTAGATGTTAAGTTACCTTTATCCCAACCTACTTATAATTATCAAAGTGCTAGGTTGGAACCACACCCAACATGTTCATAAATTTCATAATGCTAGGTTGACACTAAATTGGTCCCACTCGTAAAAATTATAAATATAGGTTGGTTTCATGCCTAAGTTTATCATGATCAAGATCCCCTAAGGGGTATAGCCTATACATGTCCTTCCCTATGATAGTGAATAAAAAATCACCCATTATATAGATCATAATGTATCACAATCACCCATAATCCAAAGGTTAAGACTTATCGGTTACTAATCCCATTTTCCACCATAATGGATATTCTCTATGCTATTATAACATAAAAGAGACTTCTTCCTTCATAGAGGAATTCTCATAGGGACCTATCAAGATCACCTAACTCATTTTTCAAGAAGGGGAACCTTAAATATGTTACAATTTTAATTTTACATATGAATTTCCATATACAAAATATTATTTGATGGATATGTGTCTATGAAATAATTCGTCGAGGATATGTTGTGATTCTAGTATCCCTCCCTTGCCTATAAATGAACAAGTAAACCCACTTTAGTTTTATTTTACTTTATTAATACCTACTCACCATCACTTTCATGTCCAATGGTAAAAGAATCATATATAAAATGAAGGTAAAACTTAGAGAGCACCATACTATTTATCATAGGTGATAACTCATTGAAAATATTACTTTGAATCGTACCAAATTTAAAATTACTAAGAAACCTTTAAAATCCTCCAAATTTGGAATTTTGAGTGAAGAAACATTATATAGTCAAATAAAATACAAATAAGAGGTCACATGAGGTTAGACTTTCCAAAATGAGATCATCATAATGGATAGGTCTTTAATCCATCAAGAAAAAGGGGATGGGATCCAAATACATGGAGATCTCAAGTAGGAGAAGTGGGATACTTTTGAAGGCTATGGGAATCAGATATGAGGAAATAAAATAGGATTTTGGAACAAAAATAACCAAAATAACCCTATTAAAATAGGGGTTAGGGATCCTATCGTGAATATGGTGGCCTCTACTAGACTATAAGTGATTTGTGGGTGGACATTATCCAAGGCTATCGGAACTCTGGTGGTCTATGAAAAGATGTAAATAAAGAAATGAAAATTAGAAAAACCAGCTAATCCCAATCTAAATCAATCAGAAAATCAAAAACTTGTAAAATCAAAAAACCACATCTGACAAGTTACAAGTTGGATCAATTTTTTTCATTGAATTAGGTTGAGTAGGGTAGTAGGGTTACTATTTTTTAGTTTGGTTTTCCCACCCCACTCACCATAAGTATAAAAGTATTTTATACTCTCAATTTTAACCATTTTTTATAAAATTTAATTAGGTATAACAAATTTTATACATGAAGATGTTGTTTTATATAATGAATAGTGTTAAATATTGGGTCATTAAAAACATATTACTTTTTTAGTATGATATTTGAATGTATTATTGAAGTTGAAACATTATTTAATTTAAAAAAATAATATTTTTAGGTATATTTATGAATTATTGTATCTTTTTTCCAAACCAAAACGACCCACCCATTAAACCACCTCAACTAATTTTATTTATTTATATGGAAAACCAAATATTAGGGTGTGGGATGTGGGTTAAAAAACATTTACCCACCTAATATGGGTTAGATGGGATTTATATTTAAACCAAACCAACCCACATATTTTCACACCCTTACCTACCATCAAGGTCCTAGTGATCATCTAATACTTCTTGTAGATTTTCCAACTTCCACTATTTCCTCACATTTTAGTTTTTTTTTTAATTTTAACTACATTCATAGATAAAACATTCCAAAATACATATCAAATGACCAAAGTTAAGTCAAATTTATACCTTAATATTGATGGTTCATTAGAATAATTATCATGGATGGATGAATAGGATAGTTCCCTATCTTATATCTCTTATCTTGAAGGTCATTGATATTGTTACTATTAGATACATGTCAACTAAGAAAGAAGATCTCCTAAAACTTTCTAATAAGAAAAATATTGAGAATAATAGAAAATATAGGAATGTTATTCTAATATCTTTGTCTAAAAAAGATATATACAATGGTAATGGGTTTGAATACTGCTAAAGAAATTTTTAATAGGATTGAAAATAATTATATAGAAAATATTAATGTGAAAGATGATAAACTATTAGATTTTGAGATAAAATTTTAAAGATGTAATTATATATTATGAAGAAGATGTTGATGAATTTTTCACTAGATTCAAATATATTTAAAGCAACACTATATGTTTTTGAGAAAAATAATAGGATTTTACTACGGTTAAAGAGGGTTTAAGTATTTTTCTTGGTATATTTTATGTCAAATTATCCTTATTGGAAGTCAATTGTTTGAGTTAACTCTCTCTTAATGAGTTACACTTTACACTTGTTACCTATAAAATGATAATGGTACTAGTTTCAAAAATAAAATTCAAGCATAGAAGGATATTTATTTCAAATCATTAATGATACTTAATCTTAAGGAGAATATAGAAGAGTTCCCTATTGACTCTGAAGAATGTGAAGAATAGAAATGGTAATTTAAAATTATTTTATCTCTTACTTCAATTTTTTAAAAATATGGAAAAATATACAATTAAATTACTCTTGAAATTTTTTAATTATAGGGTTGTATGATATTTTTTACTTGATGAACTAAAGAAGAGGGGTATTGATCCATATGTTGATTAATCAAAAGAAACTATCTTAAATAATATATAGAGTAAAATTAATAATTCTAGTATGGGTAATAAGCTAGTCGATGAGAATAAAATATTTTCAATAAATAATAGAATAAACCTTTTGAGTATGAATGAGGAGGATGATAACTATAAATAAACATGTGAGTCAATAGATAAAGGGGTTATTAAGAAACATTAAACATTCATGGATTATATTTAAAAACATTATAAATATAAAATAAGTGATAAATAATATAAATATATCTATATAGAACACATTTTAAATAATGAACTTGATTTTTACATTGATCAAAACACCATGCTCAAGAAATAAATCATGATGCTGAAAATGGATGATGAGAAATTAAAGGAAATTTAATCTGGGTCACTCCAAAGTCAAGTTAAATATATTGAAGAATATAGTATTTTCAAATCTCAATATACTAAATAAGATAAAATCATTAATTATATAGATAAAAATATTGTTTAAAAGGATAAAAAATTATATGAAGTTTAGTCAAGATCTCTTAATACTAAAAATATAATAGTGAAAATGAAATAAAATTATGAAAAACTATTTAGGTCAAGTATAAATCACCCCAAGATACTGAGATTTATAATATAAATAAAAATGTGGTAAATTTTTTATATAAAACATAAATGATATTAAAATTTATTTTACTAATATCCCAGGCTTAAAAATAAAATTTAGGAAAATATGGGTTTAGGAAAATTATGAAAACCCTATCTATATATCAAAGTAGAATAGGAATATTTATATAAAAATTATATCCCCAAGTGAGTGTAATCAGGTTATTCATTTTTTCCTTAAACAACAAGAAAGTAGATGTGGAAAAAATCTATTCTTTCATGGAAGAACATGATTTTATAAAAACAAATTAATGTTATAGATTATATGGACTTAAAGAGTATAATTATTTTCATAATATATCATTCTATAAAAGGGAAATAGAAAATTAATTAAGGGATATTCTATCAAACATAATGAGAACCATATTTAAAATATATCAAGTTGTGAAGGAGGAAATAAATTCTTATGGGTACAATAAAAATATATCCGAAAGATTAAAAGAAACATATAGAAGGTGTGATAAAACTTTTAATAATAATGAATAAGTTTTAAAAATTCTTGTAATGAAATAGTAGAAAGTTTTTGAATTCAATAACTTTATAATAAGAAGAAAATATGAGAATTTTTTTTTAAAATTTTCAATAAAATAGAGTAAGAATAATAAGTAATGGATATTGCATATTGGGTTATCATCCCACTTGACTGAGGTGAAAATATTTTGATGAACATTTGAAGTCATTATAGAGTTTTAGTGACTCTTGTAAATAAAAATTGTTTGAAGATAAAAATAGATGATTTATAGTATCATATCACTACGGGAAAAATGAGCAATTGCGACGGGTTATTTGCGACGGGAATAAATCCCGTCGCAAATAGTCATGTTAAAAACTTATTTGCGACGGAGGTATTTCCCCGTCGCAAATAAGGAGGCTTTTGTGACGGGATTGTTTTCCCCGTCGCAAATAGTTTTCCCGCGATGCGCGCCAAATCGCGGGAAACTTATTTGCGACGGGGGAATATTCCCGTCGCAAATAACCGGCGGCGGTAAAAGGTAGTTGCGACGGGAATATTCCCCCGTCGCAAATACTATGTCGGCAGGGGTTATTTGCGACGGGTCCCGTCGCAAATAACTATTTACCGGTTGACCGTAATAAATGTTGGCTAAGGTATTTGCGACGGGATTCCCGTCGCAAATGGGCCCGTCGCAAATAATCTAACCTATAAATACCCCCATCCGTTTTTTTCATTTCATTCTCATTCCTTATCTTCTCCTTCTCTCAAAATTATATTTCTAGAATTGAGTTTTTCTCCAGTTTAATTTTTTTCTCCGGAGCTGATATTAAAGTTTTGAAGTACGATCAGAACAGATCAATTTTCAAGGTATTTATCTTCATTTTAATTTTTTATTTATTTTTAATTTTTTATTTATTTTTAATTTTTTATTAGTTTCAATTATTATTAATTAGTTGTAATTTAATTATGTTTACATTGTTTTATTACTTAATAAATTTAAATTATTAGTATTGTTTATAGTTAATGGTAATTAGGAATAATTAGTAATAATTTTTAATAATTAAGAATAAATATTAATAATTAGTAATAAATACCAATAATTAGGAATAAGAACATTATTACATTATTAGTTTATTTTATTATTAATATTAAAATAATATAATTTTTTTATATATATACAATTCTTTTTTGATCTGTGTGTTTGCTGTCTTCACATGTATTATTTGTATGTGGAGATAGAAAACGCACAGATCAAAAAAGAATTGTATATAAATTAGAAAATTATATTATTTTAATATTAATAATAAAATATATTAATAATGTTATTATTTGTAATTATTGGTAATTATTTCTAATTATTGATAATTATTCATTTAATTACTAATAATTAGGAACAATTATCAATAATTATCAATAATTAAGAATAATTAGTAATAATTAGTAATAATTACCAATAATTAGTATTAATTACCTATAATTAGTATTAATTACCAATAATTAGTATTAATTACCAATAATTAGTAATAATTAGGAATAATTAACAATAATTAGTAATAATTAGTAATAATTAGGAATAATTAGTATTAATTAGGAATAATTAGTAATAATTACCAATAATTAGTATTAATTATCAATAATTAGTATTAATTACCAATAATTAGTATTAATTACCAATAATTAGTATTAATTACCAATAATTAGTATTAATTATTAATAATTACCAATAATTATCACTATTTAGTAATAATTAACAATAATTGCCAATAATTACCAATAATTAGTAATAATTACCAATAATTATCAATAATTACTAATAATTATCAATAATTAATAATAATTAGCAATAATTAGTAATAATTAGTAATAATTACTAATAATTAGCAATAATTAGTAATAATTAGAAATAATTAGTAATAATTAGAAATAATTAGTAATAATTAGAAATAATTAGTAATAATTAGTAATAATTAACAATAATTAGTAATAATTAACAATAATTAGTAATAATTAGGAATAATTAGGAATAATTAGAATTAATTAGGAATAATTAGGATTAATTAGGAATAATTAGTATTAATTAGGAATAATTAGTAATAATTACCAATAATTAGTAATAATGATTATTAATTACCAATAATTAGTATTAATTACCAATAATTAGTATTAATTACCAATAATTAGTATTAATTACCAATGATTAGTATTAATTACCAATAATTAGTATTAATTACCAATAATTAGTATTAATTACCAATAATTAGTATTAATTACCAATAATTAGTATTAATTACCAATAATTAGTATTAATTATTAATAATTACCAATAATTATCACTATTTAGTAATAATTAACAATAATTGCCAATAATTACCAATAATTAGTAATAATTACCAATAATTATCAATAATTACTAATAATTATCAATAATTAATAATAATTAGCAATAATTAGTAATAATTAGTAATAATTACTAATAATTAGCAATAATTAGTAATAATTAGAAATAATTAGTAATAATTAGAAATAATTAGTAATAATTAGAAATAATTAGTAATAATTAGTAATAATTAACAATAATTAGTAATAATTAACAATAATTAGTAATAATTAGAAATAATTAGGAATAATTAGAATTAATTAGGAATAATTAGGATTAATTAGGAATAATTAGTATTAATTAGGAATAATTAGTAATAATTACCAATAATTAGTAATAATGATTATTAATTACCAATAATTAGTATTAATTACCAATAATTAGTATTAATTACCAATAATTAGTATTAATTACCAATAATTAGTATTAATTACCAATAATTAGTATTAATTACCAATAATTAGTATTAATTACCAATAATTAGTATTAATTACCAATAATTAGTATTAATTACCAATAATTAGTATTAATTACCAATAATTAGTATTAATTACCAATAATTAGTATTAATTACCAATAATTAGTATTAATTACCAATGTTTAGTAATAATTACCAATGTTTAGTAATAATTAACAATAATTGCCAATAATTAACAATAATTAGTAATAATTACCAATAATTATCAATAATTACTAATAATTATCAATAATTACTAATAATTATCAATAATTAATAATAATTAGCAATAATTAATAATAATTAGTAATAATTAATAATAATTAGCAATAATTAATAATAATTAGCAATAATTACTAATAATTAGCAATAATTAGTAATAATTAGCAATAATTAGTAATAATTAGCAATAATTAGTAATAATTAGAAATAATTAGTAATAATTAGAAATAATTAGTAATAATTAGAAATAATTAGTAATAATTAGCAATAATTAGTAATAATTAACAATAATTAGTAGTAATTAGGAATAATTAGGAATAATTAGTATTAATTAGGAATAATTAGTAATAATTACCAATAATTAGTAATAATGATTATTAATTACCAATAATTAGTATTAATTACCAATAATTAGTATTAATTACCAATAATTAGTATTAATTACCAATAATTAGTATTAATTACCAATAATTAGTATTAATTACCAATAATTAGTATTAATTATCAATAATTAGTATTAATTACCAATAATTAGTATTAATTATTAATAATTACCAATAATTATCACTATTTAGTAATAATTAACAATAATTGCCAATAATTACCAATAATTAGTAATAATTACCAATAATTATCAATAATTACTAATAATTATCAATAATTAATAATAATTAGCAATAATTAGTAATAATTAGTAATAATTACTAATAATTAGCAATAATTAGTAATAATTATAAATAATTAGTAATAATTAGAAATAATTAGTAATAATTAGAAATAATTAGTAATAATTAGTAATAATTAACAATAATTAGTAATAATTAACAATAATTAGTAATAATTAGGAATAATTAGGAATAATTAGTATTAATTAGGAATAATTAGTAATAATTACCAATATTTAGTAATAATGATTATTAATTACCAATAATTAGTATTAATTACCAATAATTAGTATTAATTACCAATAATCACCAATAATTACCAATAATCACCAATAATTACCAATAATCACCAATAATTACCAATAATCACCAATAATTACCAATAATCACCAATAATTACCAATAATGACCAATATTTTCCAATATTTTCCAATAATTACCAATAATTACCAATATTTTCTAATAATTACCAATATTTACCAATAATTACCAATATTTACCAATAATTAGGAATAACTACCAAAAATTAAGAATAACTACCAATAATTTGGAATAATTACCAACAATTTGGAATAATTACCAATAATTTGGAATAATTACCAATAATTTGGAATAATTACCAATAATTTGAAATACTTACCAATAATTTGGAATAATTACCTTATTACCTTATTTGTATATTTTATTATTAATATTAAAATAATATAATTTTCTATATTATATACAATTCTCTTTTCATCTGTGTGTTTTCTGTCTCCACATGTAATATTCGCATTCTTTTTCAAAATTATCAACCTACTCGCCAATGGAGAGGTGAAAGTGAATGCGAATATTACATGTGGAGACAGAATGTTAAACACACAGATGAAAGGAGAATTGTATATAATATAAAAAATTATGTTATTTTAATATTAATAATAAAATATACTAATAATGTAATAATGTTATTATTATATAATTAATGTTTATGAAAAAATTATATTAGTATTATTAAAATAATAAAAAATCAATATAATATTAAAATTATCAATATTTGTAACATGTTTTGCTTTATTCTCAATATATTCAATCTTTACTTGAGTGTTTTTTCTAACAAATTATTCAAAACCAGTAATGCTTTTATATTTTATAGAGAAATATGGAACAACAAGGTCGTCAACAATCATTATTAGGTGACCGCATATGGATAAATCAACGTAGAAATCCAAACGGTTCTGGTTTAAATCCAGTATATGTTGAGGGTGTGGAGACTTTTTTATCATTTGCGGAATCAAATTCAGAATTTGTTTCAGAAGGAAAAATAAAATGCCCTTGCAGAAAATGTGCATTGAGAACGTTTGACACGTTTGACAAAGTGGGGGAACATCCCTTGCGTTTTGGTTTTCAAGCAGATTATGTTTTTTGGTATCAACACGGTGAACGCAGTTCCAGAGCAGGTGATACCAACTTGATTCCGGATCCATCCCAGTTTCAAGATTTAGTACATGATGTTGCAGGTTCATCTGTTCAACATACAGAAACTCCGGCTGATATAGCTTCAAATCATGAGTTGGGACCGTCTGAATTTTATGAGTTGTTGAAGTCTGCTGAGGATGCATTATATCCTGGCTGCAAGATGAGCAAATTAGAAGCAGTTGCAAAATTTATGGCTATCAAATCAGATAACGGAATGTCAAACACCTGTTTTGACCAGATATTTTCTTTGCTGAAAACACTGTTACCCGAAGGAAATGTTTTACCTGCAAATTACTATGAAAGTAAGAGGTTGGTTCGAAATTTGGGACTTACTTGTCAGAAGATTCATGCATGTTCAAATGACTGCATTTTATATTCAGGGGAAAATGAGTCGTTGGATAGTTGTCCCACATGTGGGTAACTGAGATATAAAGGACAACACGGGAAGTCTGGTTTGATTCCTGTAAAACAGTTGAGATATTTTCCGCTTACATCCAGACTTCAGCGTTTATTCATGTCTAAGAATACAGCGACAATGATGTCATGGCATAAAGAGAATAGTTCAACCGATAAAAGCTTGAATCATCCAACCGATGGTGATTCATGGAAACATTTTGATAGAGTGCATCCATCATTTGCTTTAGAAGCTAGAAATGTTCGACTGGGCCTTTCCACTGATGGTTTCTGCCCGTTTGGATCTTATGGTAGTCAATATTCATGTTGGCCTGTTTTTTTAACTCCGTATAATTTACCTCCATGGATGTTGATGGAGGAGCCATATATCTTTTTGACTTTACTAATTCCAGGACATCCGAAGAAAAATATTGATGTTTATTTGAAGCCATTGATTGATGAATTAAATTTATTGTGGAGTACTGGTGTCAGTACATATGATGTTGCAACGAAACAGAATTTCATACTGAGAGCAGAATTGATGTGGACAATAAGTGACTTCCCGGCTTATGGGATGTTATCTGGCTGGAGTACACATGGTCAGAAATCATGTCCTTACTGTATGGGAGAGAACAAAGCATTTATGCTCATTCATGGAAAGAAACCGTGTTATTTTGACTGTCATCGCAGATTTCTTCCAGCTGATCATCCTTTTCGCAGAAACAGATCTCATTTCAGAAAAGGAACAGCTGAAAGGGATGGACCTCCAAAAATGCTATCAGGTTCGGAGTTAAAATCGGTTGTATTTTCATTACCTCCCATCACTTTTGGTCCCACAATAAACCAACAGAAAATTTCTGGTTTTGGGAAAGAACACAATTGGATTAAACGTAGCATATTTTGGGATTTTCCATATTGGTCTGATTTGTTGGTCCGACACATGTTAGATGTCATGCATATTGAGAAGAACTGTTTTGATAATTTGTTTCATACAGTTTTGGATACGCCAGGAAAGAGCAAAGACAATGTAAATGCACGTTTAGATCTTGCCCAAATTTGCAGGCGTCCAGAATTGGAACTATTTGAGAATGTCAGAACAGAAAGGTTACTGAAACCAAAAGCAGCTTATACACTGTCTAAAGAAAACCGTTTATTATTTTGTCAGTGGATTGCAGATTTGAGACTTCCAGATGGTTGTGCTTCCAATTTGGGTAGATGTGTAAAGAATGGTCATATTACTGGATTAAAAAGTCATGATTGTCATGTTATAATGGAGAGACTTCTACCCATTGGATTAAGAGGTCTGTTGAATTCTGTGATTTGGGATTCCATAACAGACATGTCTCATTTTTTTCGGGAAATTTGTGCGGCTACGGCAGATTATGATGCTCTAGGCAAACTTGAAAAAGATGTTGTTGTAATTATATGTAAACTTGAAAAAATATTTCCGCCGTCTTTCTTCGACTCAATGGAACATTTGATGTTACATTTTCCATATGAAGCCAAATGTAGAGGTCCGGTACAGTTTCGATGGATGTACCCATTTGAAAGATGCATGCAAAAATTGAAAAGAAAAGTACGCAACAAAGCATCTGTTGAAGGATCTATTGCAGAAGCTTATTTGCAAGAGGAAATATCTTTTTTCTGCTCCCATTATTTTGAATCTGAGTATCCTTCAAAACACAAACGAATGGGACGGAATGAGAGGAATATTGATGAAATCGACAATCAATTATCTATTTTCAACCAGTCAGAGCTTGGTTTTGGTGGAGTTTCTGAATGCTGGCTTTCAGATGATGAATATCATAGAGCTCATACGTATGTTTTGCTCAACTGTGAAGAGATGACATCAGTTGTACTGTAAGTGTTTATATCACTTATTCTATCATTTATGTTACAGTAAATAACTTTGGTTTTTATAGGTTGTATGATAATCATATCAAGAAACAAATTCCACAAATTACAGCAGCTGCTCTCGAAGAACGTCGACTGAAAAATTTCTCTCAGTGGTTTCAAAAACTGGTAACATAAATTCTTTATCTTTTAGCAACTCATTCAATGTATAGTTTACTATATTGATAATTATTTCACAAATCTTCAGGTGTCTCGACATGCTGATAAAATTGACAAACGGCTGTGTGTATTGAGTAACCCACCTTCCAAACTTGTTAAAACTTATAATGCATATGTAGTGAATGGATTTCGATTCCACACACATGCATATGGGGAATCGAAAAAAACAATGAACAGTGGAGTTAGCTTGAGAGGATCTCATCATCGAGAAAATGAAGTTGACTTTTATGGCATACTTGATGAAATCATTGAACTCTGTTATCTTGGACAACATTACATAACCATGTTCAAATGTCGGTGGTTGGATACAGAGAGAGGCGTGCGTGTTCATCCGACTCATGGAATCATCGATATTAAATGTAAAAGTGTTCTCGCAGTAAATGAACCATTCTTATTGGCTCAACAGGCATATCAAGTTTATTATGCAAAGTACTGTGCAACATCAAGAGACTTGACTGATTGGTGGAGTGTAATAAAAATCAAAATTCGAGACAATCAGTTCAGTCAAAGTGAATGTGCTTTCACTGATGTGCAAAGAATTGAAGTTTTTCAAGAGAGTACTCAAAATCAATCTTTTTTACAAAGAGACATGAGAATCGATGACGACACCCCACATTTAAGAGTCGGTGATGACGATGATGTTAATGATGTCACACATGAATTTGAAATGGTAAGAGATGAAGCAACTGCAACTCGAATGGATATCGATGATGTTGAGGAGGAATATGAAGATGACATTGACATATATGAAGATGATGATGAAGATGAACACTTATAGAATTCCATGGTATTTATATACAATCATAATATGTATATATGTATATATAATAGTAATTATCAATTATTTGCTAACATTAACATTTTCTGTTTCAGATGGACGAGGCCACATTTCGTAAGTTGGCGGAGGCTGACCTGCCTTTCGATGCAGATGAGTTGCTGGCAGATGACCCTCAGCCTGCAGGCGCTCCAGGGAGTACGCGGAGGGGGCGCGGTCTTGCACGATTGATGATTCCTGACCCCGTCCCCGAGCGACGTCCACGTCTTGGGTTTGATCCGCGCACCCGGAGGTGTGATAACCTGTGTGATAACCTGTGGATTTGACTAAGATTTCATTAATCTATTCACATAATAAATGTTTATTATTTTTTCAGTTTTCCGCATATAGCAGTCGGACAGGGCAGCGCTATTTTGCGCAACTATTTCTCTCAGCCGTGGACCACATGGGAGCAGATTCCCATTGATGTGCAGCAGGCCATGTTCGGCCATTGGTTGGTACGTACGTAAATAAATAATTTTTATTTTGAAAATTATTTCATTTCTAACTTGATATTTTGATTTATTTGTAGGGTTTATGGTATCCGATCGAGGATACCATGCGTGACGCCATCCACGAGGCATGGGAGGTGGCCATGCGTGATCGTCTTCGTCAGTTTTTGCACAATTTAAGAAAAGTTGCGATGAAGAAAGCAGGAGTGTCAGATTTTGAGGAGTCATGTAGAGCACACCGACCAGAGTATATTTCATCCCATGTATGGGATGGATTATGTGCGCACTGGTTGAGTGGTGCCTTTCAGAGAAGATCATCGGTGGGGAGGCAGAATCGGGGGAGACAGGAGGTGACTCATCGAGCTGGGAGTCGTTCTTTCAGTACTCATAGACAGCATCTGGTACGTACATTATTTATAAATATTTTATATAACTATAAATATTAACAGTTTATTTTTTATTCTTATAGGCTGTCGAGCACCCCGATATTACAGAGTACGACGTATATCGGAGGATGTACAGTGATCCTGCTACTGGGGAGCTCAGAGGTGATCGTCAGCATCACATCGTGGTCAGTATTATTTGTTTTCAAGTTTAAAAATTAACTGCATATAATATATTCACAATTTTAATTTTAAATTGCAACTATAGAAGTCATATGAGGCCGCAGCGGCACAGGCCCGGCCTGAGAGTCAGGCCGAGTCATCAGATCAGACCACTGCCCGTCAGTTTGATGAGGCGGCATGGATGCAGGCCACCCAGTATGCCTTCGAGAAGGGCCGGGTAGTTGGTATCGGCTCTCGACTGACTCCCGGAGATTATTATGGCAGTGCTGCGATGTCGGCGTCCAGCTCGAGAGGAGCTCGTGCATCTTCTTCTACACAGTATGAGGATCAATTGCGATCTCAGACTGCACAGATAGAGAGTCTCCGACAGGAGCAGGAGCAGATGCGTCAGCAGCATGAGGAGGAGCGTCGACGCCAGCAGCAGCTGTACGAGGAGCAGACGAGTCGGTGGCAGCAGCAGCATCAGGAGCAGATGGAGTACATGCGCCGACTCACTCATGCTTTAGGGATGGAGTTTCCTCCACCACCATCTGCAGATCCCCCACCTCCCCCCCCCCCTCCCCCCCTCCTTCAGATTAGAGTTTGTATTTCTGTTATAAAATTTGTGAAATCAAAATATTTTTTTTTTCTATTCGTAGTTTCTGTCTCATTATAAAATATTAATAATATTATATTTTTAAATAAAAATATTAATATGAATAATAATATTATTTATATTTTATAATATTAAATTTTATATATATATTAAAATTATATATATATATTAAAATTTTATATATATATTAAAATTTTATAATATTATAATTTAATTATTTTTTTTGTAATACTTGAATTATTTTAATATTTGAATGTAAAATAATTCTATTATTTTTATATTAATTAAAATAACTTATTAATATTTTTTTTATTTATGAATTATAATTGTAATATTATTATATTAATTAAATTATTTATTAATATTCTATTATTTTTATTTTTGAATTATAATTCTACTATTATTATAGTAATTAAAATAATTTATTATTTTCATTTGTAAATTATAATTCTATTATTATATTAATTAAAATAATTTATTAATAATTTATTTTTTTTATTTTTTTTATAGTATTTGCGACGGGATACTATGCCCGTCGCAAATACTAGTATTATTAATAGTTTTTTATTTTTTTTTAAAAAAGTATTTGCGACGGGTCCCGACTCCCGTCGCAAATACTAGTATTATTAATTTTTTTTTATTTTTTTAAAAAAGAGTTTTTGCGACGGGACCGTTGCAAAAGCTATTTGCGACGGGTCCCGTCGCAAAAACTGTTTTAAAAGTTTTTTACAAAAATACGGAATACTATTTGCGACGGGGAGAATGCCCGTCGCAAAAACAGTCTTTAGCGACGGACCCGTCGCAAATAAGTGTAGTTGCGACGGCGTTTTCAGCAACGGGCTATTTGCGACGGGATCCCGTCGCAAATAGCCCGTCGCAAATACCTGTTTTTCTAGTAGTGTATTATATTTATAATAATGTAAGAAACACAATATAACAATATGATCTATCATTACTGAATAAACATTAGCAAGAGGAATATAAATATAAATAGGTGTACCTTTATACTAGAAATATCCATCTTGATGGAGTATTTTTTAAGGAGATCAACAAGTGATTTCCAAAGTAATATTTCCTTCACATATAATACACTGGACACTAGAATCTTCATACACTATAAGACGATCTTTTAAACTCCAATGATATGTTAGTACCTTTTTCTTGAAGATAAATTGAGAATCGAGTAAAAGATAACCTCATCTTTAGCTTGATAGTGTCATGCACACCCCCAATAGAGGGTATTAACATTTATATAGGATTACTTTATTTAATAAATTAAGTTGATTACCACTTACCAACACTTATTATTTGACATGTGTTAATCAAAATGCATCTTTTTTGGGATATATAATCATTTAAATAGTTCAAATGATTATAACATGTTTCCCTTAAGTGAATCATCCTAGTTATTTATAAATAAAGAAATTAGAATAAGTTCCATTAGCCTATGAAACCGATTACCCTTATCATAAGCTAAATCTTTCAAAATAATAAAGGACTCATATACCATTAAATGGATTTAATGATATGATTATATCATATATTATGATATTCATCATATAAATATCATGGTATTATGATATGGATGAATCATAAAA
Organism: Viscum album; assembly: GCA_963277665.1. Classification (NCBI taxonomy): domain Eukaryota; kingdom Viridiplantae; phylum Streptophyta; class Magnoliopsida; order Santalales; family Viscaceae; genus Viscum; species Viscum album. The sequence continues at coordinate 1,004,832,932 of OY728135.1, forward strand.
CCTAATTTATCAATTTAATTAAAATCCATCAATCTTCTACTTTCAATAAAATATCATAAGGACTTCATGAAAAAAATCAAAACAATTTATGAATTCATCCAAACACTTTTTGGATATAGTTTTATCAAACTCTATTCATTTTAGAACAAGCACTCTTATCCGAAATTTGATCCTTATACTAAGGCCTAAGTATGTGACACTATGGTCCTTTGTATCATTGAAAAAAAATATGAATTCCATAATCCAAGGATGTAAGCAAAGAGATGCCTCTATAAAAACATCAGTGTGTCTCAAAATTAAAAAGGGTTTTAGCATGATCTCAATCAAACAAACTCATATCTTCATATGAACATTTCTACCATGATTTGTATCATATTAGTCATATGTATACTTATATAATACCTTTTTATATGACATTTAGTGATCACTAGACATGGAATAGGTCAATATTATTGAGCCTAATTTGTGTGTGTTGTACTTTTTAAAAATTTTATCAATGAGATTGGAGTATCAATAATGTTTTATGTTAATATGGAAGAAATAATAATTTATATAAAGAATATTTTCTTGGATATTGGTTGGAGAACCGAATATTTAGAAGAAGATATCTCAAGAGAGTGTCAATTTTATTATTTGAATAAATATTGGAATAAATATTTTGAATTTTTTGTATTTCTTATCATTATGTACATAATAAAGGAAGAAGATCACTATTTTTGAGTTTTGATGATTTATTCATATTAAAGGAAAAAGTGTTTAAATATTTAGAGTACCGTGGAGAATTTATATTGGTTCATTCTATATCTCTATGAAGAAGTTTTTGAAGTTCCATCCACATGATTATAATCTTTTAAAGTAAAAAAATATTTAGAAAAATATTTGGATGAAAATTGAGGATATTAAAAGAATAAAAGGTTGATGAAATGCTATAAGTTGGGATATTGATTTATATACTACTACTATTTCAAAAAGAAAATTCAAAGTTGTTGTGGGAAAATATATTTCTAACTCAAGGTCATCAAAGACCAAAGTATCCAACCTATCTCAAGGATACTTTCAACTAAGATTAAAGGATATAAAGCCTTAAGTGGTAATTTTGGTGTATGTATAGAGGATTCATACTATGTTCAGGTCAGAATGGGTGTTTAGATTATGGGTTGATGCTTGGAAATACAATGCAATGTGGCACGATGCACCACTAGAGAGAAATGGCTCTAATTGATTTCAATGGGAGACGGATTGCGTGTCCTGAGTAATGAAGCATCCCATGTTTATTTTCAATGTGGGATAGGTGATATGGGATATTATTAAATCACTTAAAATATGTATGATGTTACATCATATATTTTATTATCTTCCTTTTTCCACTATTTTGTTCCATGAACTTCCAGCATTGAAAGTAGGAGATAACTCAAATTACAACATCTTGATTCATGAGAGAGATCTTCAATATCATAAGAAATCCATGGATGTATATAGTAATAGAATATTAGATGTTTGATCATGGTTTTATAAATTTTTGAATAAGAAGATAGAAATGACTCAAAGAGAAGACCATTTTAAGGTTTTAGAATCTTAACATATTAAAAAATAAAAGGTAGGTGCATGTATGACTTGGGTCGTATGACTTACATGTATGAATTTCAAGTCATATAACTTGTGTGTATGTATTTCATATTATATGACTTTTCATATGACTTTGAGTAGCGTATAACTTTTCAGCGGGCATATGACCTTTATACTTTGTATGACTTATAAAGTCATACGATTTATCAGGTTTTTCACCAAATATTTTGATGTCAAGAAAGATATGATCTCATGTTTCAAAATATCATGATTTATATAATCATAATTCAATCATATTTTAAATGAAAAAAAAAAATAGGTTTCCATGATCCATGAGAGTGGTTTTCACTATGAAGGGGTTGCATCTACGAATTCATTACGACTTGTTGATATGAGGGCGCCCCATTCGCCTGGCCATCACTCCCGTACCTCACTCCCAGCTTCTCCCTCTCCTAGGATTTGAAATCCTCCCTGACAGCTTTAGATTTCCCATCCTCCTTCAGCTTCTTCAGCATTATTCCCCAGGTTAATTCCACTCTTCTCCTCTCAGGTCCCTCTCTGCTTCTCTCTGGCTTGCTCCTTCCTTAATCAAAATGGCCTTTTTTACCCTCTTCCTCCCCTTCTCTTTCAGCCTTGTCTAACACACACTACCCCATACTGGTCGGGTGTGTTGGTTTTCAGGTGGGTTTGGGATTGTGGCGGTGGGAGTAAAGGCAATATAAGCCTATCCGATCGGACGCTTCTTCCATTGGCTTCTCTGGATCTACTTTTTCATTTCTTCATGTTTGGTGGTATTTTTAGTGTTTCATCCCTGGGTTCCTCGCTCTCGATTCTTGTTTTTTCTTTCATCAGCTTCGCCTCTTTACCTTTGTAATTGTTTCATTTAGGGTTTCAACCCCAGTTTCCCTTTCTCGGGTTCTGTTTTGGTGGTTTCCCTGTTATATGTTTGGTTTGTCCTTCGGAATTTATTTCCTTTGTCCCTTCTTGGAGGGTTTCTATTGTGGTTTTTTCTTTATTTTTATTCAATGTCCTACTAGTTCCATTATTGGTGAAGATTATGATCTTGGAGAAGGTTTTGTGCTGTTTTCAAGAAGGCTTTGGGGTCGATGATGGTTATGCGCTGAAGAGCTCCTTGGTGGCTCAACCTGCTCTGACCCCAAGTTCCTACATGCCTCTCCTAGTTGGATCTGGTGCAATGGTAACTATCTGGTTTTGGGATTGTGTTTCAAGGTCCGAAGGGATTCAAGGTGCTTCCAGAGTTGGAGTTGTTTTGTTTTGTGGCTTCGGTTTTCTTTTGCTGTTGCTCTGGTGTTCTGTTTTGATTTCTCTTGGCGTTCATTATGGTTTCTGGCATTCGGTTGTCTCTATTTCCTGATTTGGTGTTTTTTCATTGTCGATGATGATGATGCTAGGCAAAGACGATGCTTTGGTGGTGTTTGATGCAGCTTGTGGTGGTGGACGCTGGTGTCATGACGACAGGGAGTTGATGTGTATGATCATGATGATATGTTAAGGACATGACTCCCTATTTGCAGTCGATGATCCTCAGTCAACTCACGGGATGTGCACAATTTGCGGTGATGTCAGTATATTTTGAATTTTGAAATAGGTTGCATGATACGGCCTTGGCGGGGTGAATGGTTATTTTGAAATTTGAATTTTGTAATGGGTGTTTTGTAAGGTTATAACTTGATGTTGGATGTTTCTGTTGTTTCCCAATTACCCTCAAAGTGTCTCTTTAATAAAATAATAAAAAAATCGATTGAGGAGGATTACGAATTATTGATACAATACTTTCATGAATATAAAAGTGTGGTTTTTATATAATGAGTTATATACAAAATGAATACCATGTGATATTTTGATATATCATAAAATATAAAAGTAATCAAAAATAATGAATATCCTACAATTTTAAAGTGTTGAGTCTTTAGTAAGTGACGTTTTCCTTGTCGTAAGGATGGTCAATTTTACATTTATAAAGACCTAAGATATAACACAGTGGCTAATCTTGGGGTCGCTCTCAAAAAAGTAGCGTTGAGAGCCTGAGTGGTATGTTCTAAAAATCTTTTTGGATTTTTAAATATTTTAAAAATAGTAGAACACAAACCCTAATAAAACTTTAATCAGTGCTAAAGAGAACAGTGGAGAGAGAGCCTAAGTGGTATGTTCTGAAAATCTTTTTGGGTTTTTAAATATTTTGAAAACAGTATAACACAAACCCTAAGAAAACTCTAATCAGTGCTAAAGAGAATATTGGAGAGGTGAAACAGTGATAGACTGGTGAAGAAACCTAGATACAGGAAAAAACTATAAGAAACAAGAAAATATAGCATACAGATAAAACACAAGACACAAACATACACAGAAGAACAAAAAATGACACCAAAACATAGAAGACAAAAGTCAGTGTGAACAAGGTCGGACCTAGGTTAATCCACCCTCTACTCCCTATCTTAGATCTATTGAATAAATTAATCATCAATTTTCAATCCACTCAATGCATGTCCAATGACTCAGTAACACACTAATATCGCCTAAAAATTGAATACTCAAACACCGAAGTTCTTCAATACTCAAGTTTTCCTATGAACTGCAAGGTGATTCATTCAGCAAAGTTATTTTGGAAAGAGATTCTCATAAGCGAGAATGATTCCACTAAACTCGTCACATCGCGCAACCTGTTTCAAATTCTCATTCGAGAAATCAAAAAAGGAAGGGGAAAAGATATTAAGCAATAAAGTAGTCAATTGTCTTATGTAAGATTTTTCTCTCACTCAATCTAACTCAAAGATGCGATCAACCAAGGTGAAGAAAGAGAAAATATGATCACCTTAAAGATAGGATATCCAGGGTGTGTTGGATTTCATAATCTGGATCAAGCCCCGCAAATTAGATATCAATTTCTGGCGATTCAAGATCACGTCGAAAAATGAAGAGAGAAGAATGAAACATCACAGAACAAGTAAAACACAATTCACAGAACAAACATGAAACACAATATATTTACACAAACAAATCAAAACACAAAAAACAAAGCAGAGAGGATAGATGAAATGGAGGAGTAGGAACCCGTCCCCAGCTTTGGAATAATGCCCCCCCCCCTGCGTTGTGCGAGAGGAGTCGGGAGTTTTTTTATTTGGAAAACAAAACAACAGTCTTAACAATTCCTAACAGGAAGTAGGTTCCACGTGGCACGCTTTTATGAGCACGTCATCATATTTTTAGTGAACTCTCAATGAGTGTACACAACTTGCAACGACCCTCATAAATTTTTTCACACTTCCTGCAAACAATTTTTCCCTTAGAACACAATCGACTCCACCTGTATAAAAACCCCCTGCATGGAACACCAAAAAAAACGCATGTGAGTCATTAAAAAGAAACAATTATAAAAATATATACTATAAACTAATATCACTACTTAAAATTAATAAAAATACTTATATATATAAAATATCTAATGTTATTATTACTAATATATGTAAATATATATAATATAACTATTAAAACTACTTATTAATATAAGTAATATAAGTATATTTATTATGTGTATTATATGTATTGTTATTAATATTATAATATATAGAATATAATATATATATTATTTGTAATTACAAAGAATAAAATTAAAAAGAAGAAGAATGAAAATTGGGGAAGGTGGCGTCAAACAGAAGGGTTGAAGGCAGGGGGAAGGCGATGGCTTCGGGTGATGGCTCACGGTGGTCTGACATGGGGTTCGGGTGCGACTCAAGGGTGTCATCCCAGATTGAGGGAGGGGAAGAGAGGCGCAGTGCAGGTGGTGCGGCTCCGGCACGAGAAGAGGGACGCACCCTAGGGCAGGGGATTAGGGGCGGTCGCGGCGATGGGGTGCTTCGGCCGAAGAGGGGAAGGACTCGGATGGCGCGGAAGGAGATGTGGGTGGGACGGGGTTCGGTTAGGGTTCAGGAGGTCTATTGGAGAGAAGGGTAGGGCGTAGCATGGGGGTTCAGTGCACAGCGGTGCCGGCTGGCACAGATCCAGTCTGGAGCCTTGGAATCCGCGGTGCAATGGTGGAGAAATGGAACTTTATTTGGATTAATTATGCATTATTTAAAATAATTACTTTATTTGGATTAAAAATTCTAAACAAATTAACATAAAACAAACTAAAATAATTAAAGTCACTTACTTAAGTTAATCAACCAATTAACTAACCAAATAATAAATTAAAGAATTAATTAAAGAATAAAATTATTAATTGAATAAAATTACATTATTAACGCTAAAATAAAGTGATTTATTTATTTAAAATTTAAAAACAATTAATTAATTAAATTAATGAATTGATAAACTAATTGTTTTAAAAATTAAAAGGAATGAAAAATTGAAGGAATGAAAAGAATAAAAAATTGTATTTTTAAAGATAAAAGAATAAAAATTAAAGTCAAATTAACAATAATGATTTAAATTAAGAACTATTCAAAATGACAAAAATGAACATTAAAACACGTTATTTACACTAAAAATGATTATTTTACAAATAAAGAAGAAAATAAAAACAATTATTAATTATTTAACAAAAATAACATTTTGGTATTAAAAAATCAATAAAAATACAAAAAATGACGTGGCAAAGAATATGAAAATATCACCACATCAAACTCCCCAACACTTAAAACTTTGTTTGTCCTCAAACAAATGCATGTCGTAGACTTTAAAACAGAAAGATGATTTGTGAGTTCCAATTCAAAAAGTGCATGATTAAACTTTAATATTCATAGGAACAAGATCAAATAGTGGGTTAGGCTTTCCAAATGTGGTCAAAAACGAGGCCCTGCCTAGCTTTAAAAACTCACTGAAAGTAAAAAGCCTCACAAATTCATACACTGTCAAGTATTTCATGCCTCTTATATGTACTCATTAACTGTCCTACTTCAATTCCCATTTCAAGTGTTTATTCAAGGAGTGTTGAAAGGTTAGATGAAGTGGAATTCAAAACTTAACCAAGGGCACCTTCCATTCTCACCTTCCCCCAGGTTCCAAAAATTAAACTCCATGAATTTGATCACTCTTTTGATTCAACTCAAATGGATTTTAACCAAGTCAATTTCTCTCTTCTTCATCAGGGTTCAAAAATCTCCTCACCTTAATGAGTTCATTTTTGACAAGGGAACTTTATTTTAATTTTTTCCATCCATATTCCATGTGCATAGCACTATGCATAACACTTATTAAGATTGAAATTGGGTTAATTTATTCACATAAATGCACCCAATGCACCTTGTCTTGGATACCCACCGTGGGATCCCATTTTCCCATTTTACTCCAGTTACAAAGGAATTAACTAATAATCATTTGAGTTGACTTACTAAAGTGATTGAATATTATTATTTTAAAAAAAGTATGAGTCCCCTATGTTTTATTTAAAGCTTTTAGTTACCTAAAGTCATTATCATCTTTCCACAATACCAATCCTACCACACACCCATCCTCAGTTCCTAAACAGAAAGATCCATAGAGACAGTGAACAATTGCACTCAACAATCATTCATGCTTAAGAATTTCTGAATAAGTTCCAATCTCAACAATCAGCAAATAGTTATCCACTAAATAGGACAGAATTGAAGTACCAGTAATGGCCATAAAGTGATGAAATAATTTGAATTTTTTTTGAAAGATTTTAAATGATATTTGAAAAAAAATTGACTATTTTTTTAAGCAAACTTGGGTTCAAGAAGGGGGAATTTGACATGACACTAGAATGACCCCTCTCCCCCACACTTAAAACCCAACATTGTCCCCAATGTTGAATTCTAAGGTGGGAGACGGTATAGTTCAAGATTGATTAACAATTTAGTATAAAAATGATATGGAGGGGTAGCAATAAGGTTTAAAAATTTTCTTTTCCACACAAAAAAGAAAAACAAAAGTTAAACACAAACAAAAACAGAAGAACCAAACCCCACCAATCATCACCAGTAACAAGCTCAGTTGTATTCCTAAAAAGTTCATGCTTTGAATCATTATGATCAGAAAAAATATTTTATCAATTACATGTAATTAGTAGCAAGATTAACAATGATGTGTAGTAGAAGCTCAATGAGAAGAAAAACAATGGGTGTAGAAATTTTCACAAATCAGCTCAAAATAAATTTTCAACTCTCTAGATATTATAAATCTAACACCCAAGTAAGAAGCACAGTACACTTTTCACAGGTCAGGGGGAATTCCCCCACACTTAATTCACAGTGAGGATTAATAAGGTAATTAAAAGTGAAAAAGGTAAAAACAACACTTCCCTGAATTATTGGAGCCTTAACACTGACTTCCATAGACAGATCCTTATCAGCAACACTGGGTGGTTACTTCTATTCATTAACCTTCAAGTTAAAATAAGTAAAATAAGATTAAAGAGTTTGAAGTTTAAGATAAGTAACCCAATTGATTGAGTAGAAAGAAATGTTATCCATATGATGCAGTGGATTGCTCCCTTGGGATTTCTTTGCCAAATTTCTGATAGCAACCACTCTCTCTCTAAAACAACAACGGATCATGAGGCACTACCAAGCAGTTAAGAGGTTAAACTGGAGATCAAGTGGTAGGGGTTAACTTTATTGAAAAATAAAAATAAAATTAAAACAACTAAGAAACCACGAGTTAGTTCCCATGCAACACTGAGTTTATAGTTCTCAGTTAAACTTAAAATAGTTCATTCTTCCAACAGAGATATTGTAGCCAAGCCCTTTGGCTTCCCTTCAAATAAGTGATTTATTCTTTGACTATTGAATAAGAAAGGTAGGTTCTCTTCTCCAACTAGATCAACATCTCCATTAATCAAAACTCTAACAATGGTAAAGGGTCATGACCACTTGGTCTTTAACTTTCATGGAAAAAGCTTCAATCTAGAATTGAAAAGCAGGACCCTCTCACCAACCTTGAAATTATTATTTTGAATGATTGAGTCATGAAAAACCTGTGTTCTCTCTTTGTAAATTTCAGCATTCTCATAGGACTCTCTTCTAATCTCCTCCAGCTCACTCAACTCTAATAGTCTTCTCGCACCAGTAGACTAGAAATCAAAGTTAAGAGCCTTCATTGCCCAATAATATCTCTGATGTAACTCAATGGGTAGATGACATGTTTTCCCAAATAGGAGCCTATATGGTGACATCCTTATAGGAGTCTCATAAGAAGTTCTATAGGCCCAAATGGGCATTATCCAACTTCCTTGACCAGTCCTTCCTAGAGCTAGACACTATTTTCTCTAAAATCTGTTTGAGCTCTCTGTGCGTTATTTTTGCTTGCCCACTGGACTTTGGGTGGTAAGTGGTGCCTATCCTATGTGATAAAAAATACTTCTCCATCAAAACATTAAACTTATAATTCTTTAAGTGAGTCCCATTATCCGTGATGAATGCTCGAGGCACACCAAACCTAGAAAAGATGTTTTTCTTGATGAATTTCACAACACTATCAGCTAAATTGTTGGGAATAGCTACTGCCTCACCCCACTTGGACATGTAGTTCATAGAAACCAAAATTTACTCATTCCCATAAGAGGATGTGAATGGTCCCATGAAGTCCAAGCCCCAAACATCAAATATTTCAACCTTGATAATTCCTTTTTGGGGTAGTTTATGCAGTCTTCCAACATTTCTCACAGCCAATAACAAGACTCCTAGCATCTTTAAACAATGTTGGACAGTAGAATCCAACCTGTAGGACCTTTTGAGCAGTCCTTTCTCCTCCATGGTGGCCACCCCAAGGTGATGAATGGTAGCTCTCAAGTATGGTAAAAATCTCATCTTCAACCACACATCTTCTCAAAATCTCATCAGCACATCTCCTAAAGAGAAGAGGGTAATCCCAAATATAATATTTCATCTCAGATGTAAACCTCTTCCTCTAGTTGTGTGAGAGATCCTTGGGCATGACTCCAACTACCAGAAAGTTGGCATAGTCTTTGAACCATGCAGACTACTGCACAGAGGCAGCAAACAATTATTCATTAGGGAAATAAGTATTGATCTCTCTTGGTTCCTTACTTGGGGTATTGGGAAATCAGGACAAGTAATCTTAAACTACATTCTCAGCACCTTTTTTATCCTTAATAACTAAATCAAACTCCTGTAACTACAAGGTACACCTCATGAGTCTGGTTTTTGAGTCCTTTTTAGCCAGCAAGTACTTAAGGGCTGAATGATCTATGAAAATTATGATCCTTGGTCCCATCAAGTACTACCTGAACTTTTCCAAAGAAAACATCATAGTAGCCAACTCTTTTTTAGTTGTAAAATAATTCTTCTGGGCATTGTCAAGAAGGTTGATTGAATAGTAAATAGCATGTAGTTTCCTATCCTTCCTATTCCCCAAAACAGCTCCTACTTCAAATTCACTAGCATCACACATCACCTCAAAGGGATGCTGCCAGTCAGGAGCAGTGATTACAGGTGAAGTAGTCAACTTCTCCTTAAGCAGAGTAAAGGCCTCTAGACATTTCTCATCGAAGACAAAGGGTGTGTCCTTAACCAGCAGGGAGCACAAGGGTCTAGTAATCTTATAAAAGTCCTTAATGAACCTCCTGTAGAACCCAGAATGACCCAAGAAACTTATGATTCCTTTGACATTTTTAGGTGGGGGAAACTTTTGTATGACCTCAACTTTAGCATTATCGACCTCCAACCCCTTATTAGAAACTTTTTGTCCCAAAACTATGCCTTCAATGGCCATGAATTGGTACTTTTCCCATTTTAAGACTAAATTGGTATCTTGGAACCTTTTCTAACACTAGCTCTGTATTTTTCATATAGTTCTCAAAGTTATTTCCCACAACAGAAAAATCATCCATGAACACTTCAATTATCCTTTCAATATTGTCTAAAAAATTACCATCATGCACCTCTGAAAAGTGGAAGGATCACCACATAATCCAAAGGGAATACACTGATAGTAAAATTTCCTAAATGGATAGGTGAAGGTGGTTTTCTATTGGTCCTCAGGTGAAATCGAAATCTGGTTGAAACTAGAATAACCATCAAGAAAGAAGAAAAATTCATTTCTTGCCGATCTCTTGAACATTTGATCCAAAAACGGCATGGGAAAGTGATCCTTTCTTATGGCAGCATTCAAATTTATGTAGTCTATATAGACTCTCCATTTATTCACTACTCTTGTCTAGATTTACTCATTCTTTTCATTAGTGAACACTGTCACTCCACTCTTTTTGGGTACCACCTGGATAGGACTTACCCAGGGGCTATCAAAAATGGGAAAAATTATTCCAGGATCAAGTAACCTAGTCACTTATTCTCTCACAACTTCCTTCATGTTTGGGTTGAGTATTTCTTGGGATTATACTCTAGGCTTACACTCAGGTTCCATGGTAATTTTATGTATGCAGAAGGCTAGACTTATCCCCTTGATATCGGCAATCGACCAGCCTATGACAGACTTATACTTCTTCAAAATACTAAGAAGATTTTTCTCTTGACTCACCTCCATATTAGATGAAATGATCACATGAAGGGTGGAAATATCTCCTAAAAAGGAATATTTGAGATGGGTAGGGAGGGGCTTAAGCTCAAGGGTGGGTGGTAACTTGCTTGAGGGAAGACACTTGGGCCTGGGTGGCCCAAGGTCTTCATGCTGCCTCTTGAAGAAGGCTGCAGAAAAGGATTTTCCTCATCACTAGAGCTTCCAAAAAAATTCTCCTCAAACTTAGACTCCTCTCTAAAGGTAATAATGTGCTCCAAAACAAACTCATCTAGGTTTTCCAAAAATTCTCCCTCATACTCATCAATGGATTCTCTCTCTTTACTTGAGATGATCCACATGCAAGAAGCAGTAGGGATTTCAGGTTCACTATTGATTTATCCTATCATTCTTAGAAACTCTTCTTCATCCTTATCAACACTACTCTCAGCAACTAACATCTCATATGTGGGGAAGATTGGTTGCGTGGGTTCTTGGATTTTCTTAAACATATTGAATTCTTCTTTCTGTTCACCCATATTGAAAATCAGTTTCCCCTTATACACATCTATCACAGCTCCCACTGTGGTTAGGAAGGGTCTACTGAGAATGATAGGAACCTCCTGGTCACACTTCATATCAAGGATAAGAAAGTCAGCAGGCAAAAAGAGTTTTCATACTCCCACTAACAGATCATCGACCCTACCCACTAGATGAGTAATGGACCTGTCAGTAAGTTGTATCACAATAGTGGTGGGTTGGAGAACACCTAACCTCAGGTGATGAAAAAGTGACAGGGGAATCAGATTAATAATATCACCCAAATCACACAAACAATTAAACTTACCACCTCTATCCCCAAAGGTGTAAGGGATGAAAAAGATTCTTAGGTCCTGAATCTTAGGAGGTATCATATTCTGTAAGACGACACTACACTCCTCTATTAATCTATAGGTGGAAAATTATTCCAATGTATTTTTGTTTGAATAGATTTTCTTGAGTATTTTCATATATGAAGTGATTTGAATTAAGGCTTTCAATAATGGGATATCAATTTTGAGCATTTTAACCACTTTCAAAAATTTCAACAGTTCAGAATCATGAATTGGTTTCTTAATTCTTTGTGGGAAGGGGATTGCAGGGGAACATTTCCTCACAATTTGGGGAATATCTATAGCCTATTCTTCAAAATATTTCTTCCCTTTATTGTATTTGTTTTTTAAGCCATTTTCTTTTGGTTTTTGAGCTGGAACAGCAGGAACTGGAGGGATTCTAGTGGTGCGGTCCAGTTTCCAAATTTAGGTTTTTTTAGATTTGAGTTTCCAGCTTCATCCAGTTTCTCATTTTCATCATTTTATGGTTCTTTCAAAGGCTCATTGTGATTTTGGAGACCACTTTTGGTGGTCACAACCATGGCATTATCCCTAGTATTGGATTGTGTGGTGTCATGCAGCCTATCCTTTTCTCTATTACTAGCGTCCCTAGCCAACTACCCCATTTGAATTTCCAAGTTCTTCATTCTCGCATCCATTTGAACTTTATCATAATTTTTTTTGGTCTTTTCTTCATCAAACCTCCATATAAACTTATGGAACATGTTTCTTAATTCATCTTTTGATTTGGATTAATCAGCCTTAGGTTGGGGTTGGGGTTGGAATTGTGGCCTAGGAGGCTACTGGAATCTAAGAGGGGAAGTAGGTCGGAGGACTCCTTTCTCCCTCCATGACAAGATTGAATGGTTCCTATACCCCTGATTGTAGGTTTTGGAAAAAAGGATCTTCCCTAGGCTACATATGAGGTCCATAGCTAGAAAAGCTAGCACTCTCCTAAGGTTGGATATGCATATCAAAGTTTGGACAACAGGTTTGAGAATGGTCATACATGCCACAGTGGTGGTACTTATCCTAAAGGGTATGATGTGGGTTCTCATTAAATAACCCAGTAGCTTGGGATTTATCTTGGGGGGCAGGGGTGGTTTCCTTTCTCAAAATGGTTCTCCTCCTATAGAATTTGTGATGTGCGTATTGAGCTAAGGTATTAAAGATTTTTTTGAGCTCCTCAACAATCCTATCACTAAATTCTCCTCCAGAAGACCGATCCACCAAGGTTTGGTGGTAAGGGGTGAGACTATTGTATAAGGTGTCCATGAGGAATTGGGGTGTACATTGATGGTTTGGACACTGCCTAAGAAAACCTCTAAACCTATCTCAGGCTTCATGAAATATTTCTTCTTCATCATGAAGTAATCCACTTGTTTTGGGCCTAATTTCATATGTAAACCTCCTAGGATATAACTTCATTGTGAAATCATTATAAACTTGATCCCAGGTGATAAATATTTCTTCTTCTAAATGTTGAAACCAAGACCTAGCATTTCCCTTGAGATAGAAGGGGAACACTCTCAGTTTAAGCTCTTCCTCAATGATACCCCTAAGTGGTAGATGTTGGACACTACAATAGAAGGCTCTAATGAAGTCAAGATAGTCTTCACTAGGAATTCCATTGAAGGTAAGCAGATGACTAAGCATAGATTGCTTGATTTTGTTATTCTTGTACCAATGATGGATTCTACTGAATTAAGGGTTACTAGACACTGAAGGCAGCCATAACTCTCTTAAATTGTACCTCTCAGCTATCTCATTTCCAGGTGGGTTCATCATTCTAGGTTGGTTAAAATTCACTGGAAGTGTATTGTTCAAGTTTTCATTTTGGTTACCTTCCATTTTGATATTTTCTTTGTTCTTTTTCAATTCCTTAAGGTGCCTATCAATTTCAGGATTACCAGGTACAAAGTAGTCAAACTTAGACTTGGTTTGCATGCAACAGGTTCACAATTTGTTTTTTGAATTTCAATTTTCTTTTCTTAGTTTTTTTTTTAATTTTTTTTTGTGAATTTTTGTTTTGTTTTTTTATATATCAAACCTGGCCTCCCCAAAAACAATGCCAAAATTTTACGTCGTCCTTGTTGTGAGGACGATCAAGTTTACATTTATAAAGACCCAAGATATAGTACAATGACGAACCTCAGAGTCTCACTCAAGGAATCAATTTCGAGAGCCTAAGTGGTATGTTCTGAAAATATTTTTTAAATTTTAAATATTTTGAAAATAGTAGAACACAAACCCTAAGAAAACTATAATCAGTGCTAAAGAGAATAGTGGAGAGAGATGAAACAGTGACAGACTGGTGAAGAAACCAAGATATAGGACAACACTACAAGAAACAAGGAAATAAAGATTACAGACACAACATAAGACACAAACATACACAAAACAACAAAAAATGACACCAAAACATAGAAGACAAAAGTCAGTGTGAACAAGGCTGGACCCAGGTTAATCGACCCTCTACTTCCTACCTTAAATCTATTGAATAAATTAATCATTAATTTTCAATCTGCTCAATGCATGTCCAATGACTCGGTCACACACTAATCTCACCTAAAAATTGAACACTCAAACACTGAAGTTCTTAAACACTCAAGTGTTCCAACGAACTATAAGGTGATTCACTTAGAAAAGTTATTCCAGAAAGAGATTCTCGCATGCCAGAATGATTCCACTAAGATTGTCATATCACGCAACCTATTTAAAATTTTCATTTCGAGAAATCAAAAAAGGAAGGGGAAAAGAGATTAAGAAAGAAAGTAGTCCATCGTCCTACGAAAGATTTTTCTCTCGCTCAGTCTAACTCAAAGATGTGATCAACCAAGTCGAAGAAAGAGAAAAGATGATCACCCTAAAGATCGTATCTCCAGGGTGTGTCGGATTTCATAATCTGAATCAAGCCCCGCAAATTAGATCTCTATTTCTGGAGATTCGATACACGTCGAAAAACAGAGAAGAAAGAAACATCACAGAACAAGTAAAACACAATTCATAGAACAAACATGAAACACAATATATTTACACACACAAATCAAAACACAAAAAAACAGAGTAGGGGAGATGGATGAAATGGAGGAGCAGGAACCCGTCTCCAGGTTGAAGAAGGGTTCCAATCAGGTGAAGTGGTATGGAATGGATGGTGAATGGTGGCGGAGTCTCCTCCCCCGCTTTAGAATAATGCCCCCCCCTGTGTGAGAGGAGTCGGGAGTTCTCTTATTCGGAAAATGAAACAACAGTCCGAACAATTCCTAATAGGCAGTAGGTGTGGTGTGCTTTTATGAGCATGTCATCATCTTTTTAGCGAACTCTCAGTGACTGTCCCCAACCTCTTGCAACGACCCTCATAAATCTTTTCGCACTTCCCGTGAACAATTTTTCCCGTAGAACACAATCGACTCCACCTGTATGAACAATGGAACACCAAAAAACGTACGTGAGTCATTGAAAAGAAACAATTATAAAAATATTTACTATAAATTAATATCACTACTTAAAATTAATAAAAATACTTATAGATATAAATAAATGTATGTATATATATATAATAGCTAATGTTATTATTATTAAAATATGTAAATATATATATTATAACTATTAAAACTACTTTTTAATATAAGTAATATAAGTATATTTATTATGTGTATTATATGTATTATATGTATTGTTATTAATATTATATTATATTGTATTGAATTTAATATATATATATATATATATATTATATGTAATTACAAAGAATAAAATTAAAAAGAATAATAATAATGAAAATGGGGGAAGGGGGCGTTGAAGGCAGGGGGTAGCCGATGGCTTCGGGTGATGGCTCATGGTGGTCTGAAGTGGAGTTCGGGTGCGGCTCAAGGGTGTCAGCCCAGATTGAGGGAAGGGAAGAGAGGCGCAGTGCAGGTGGTGCGGCTCCGGCACGAGAAGAGGGATGCACCCAAGGGTAGGGGATTAGGGGCGGTGATGGCGATAAGGTGGTTCGGCCGAAGAGGGGAAGAACTCGGCTGGCGCGGAAGGAGATGTGGATCGGACGGGGTTCAGTTTGGGTTCAGGTGGTCGATGGAGAGCACCAGTTGTGTAACTTTAGGACAACAAATGTGAAGCGGTGACACCACAAGTGGAAACAGTGGTAGCAACACCACCTGAAACACAGAACAACTACAATTAAATAAGTTAGTAAGTTAATAAAACTAAAAATGGATTAATAAATTAGTCAACTAAATTAACAAAAAATAATTAAACACTAAATAAAAATGAAACAAAGTTAAAACAGAATAAAATTAATTATGCATTATTTAAAAGAAGTACTTTATTTGGATTAAAAATTATAAACAAATTAACATAAAACAAACTAAAATAATTAATGTAGCTTGCTTAAGTTAATCAACCAATTAACTAACCAAATAATAAATTAAAAAATTAATTCAAGAATAAAAATGTTAATTGAATAAAATTAAAATTATTAACACTAAAATAAAGTGATTTATTTATTTACAATTAAAACAAATAAATAATTAAATTAATTAATGAATTGATAAACTAATTATATTTAAAATTAAAAGAAATAAAAAATTGAAGGAATGAAAAGAATGAAAATTTGTATTTTTAAATAAAGAAGAATAAAAATAAAAGTCAAATTTACAATAATGATTTAAATTAAGAACGATTCAAAATGACAAAAATGAACATTAAAACACATTATTTACACTAAAATTGATTATTTTACAAATAAAGAAGAAAAGAAAAAGATTTATTAATTATTTAACAAAACATAACATTTTATTATTAAAAATCCAATAAAAATACAAAAAAGGGTGTGGCAAAGAATATGAAAATATCACTACATCAAAGTCTCTCACACATAAAACTTTGTTTGTCCTCAAACAAATGCATGCCTTAGACTTTAAAACAGAAAGATGATTTGTGAATTCTAGTTCAAAAAGTTCATGATTAAACTTTAATATCCATTGGAACAAGACCAAACAGTGGGTTAGTCTTTCCAAAGGTGTTGAAAAACAAGGCCCTTCCTAGTTTCAAAAACTCACTGGAAGTCAAAAGCCTCACAAATTCATACACTGTCAAGTATGGCATGCCTCTTATATGTACTCATTAATTGTCCTACTTCAATTTCCATTTGAAGTGTTGATTTAAGGAGTGTTGAAAGGTTTTATGAAGTTGAATTCAAAACTTAACCAAGGGCACCTTCCATTCTCACATTCCCCCAGGTTCCAAAAATTGAAGTCCATGAATTTGATCACTCTATTGATTCAACTCAAATGGATTTTAACCAATTCAATCTCTTCCTTCTTCATTTGGGTTCAAAATTCCCATCACCTTAATGAGTTCATTTTTGACAAGGTAACTTTATTTTAATTTTTCCCAGCCATATTTCATGTGCAGAGCACTATGCATAGCCCCTCACCTTAATGAGTTCATTTTTGACAATGAAACTTTATTTTAATTTTTTTTACAGTCATATTCCATGTGCAGAGCACTATGCATAGCACTTATTAAGATTGAAATTGGCTTAATTTATTCACAAAAATTCACCCAATGCACCTTGTCTCAGATACCCACCATGGGATCCCATTTTCCCATTTTACTCCAGTTACAAAGCAATTAACTAATAATCATTTGAGTTAACTTCCTAAAGTGATTGAATATTATTATTTTAAAAAGTACGAGTCCCCAAGGTTTTAGTGAAATTGTCTAGTTACCTAAATTTATGGTCATCATTCCACAAGACCTATCCTACCACACTACCATACTTAGTTCCTAAACAGACAGATCCATAGAGACAGTGAACAATTGCACTCAGTAATCATTCATGCTTAATAGTTTCTGACTAAATGTCAATCTCAATAACCAAAAAATAGTTATCCACTAAACAGGACGGAATCGAGGTACCAGTGAACCTCCAATGTCCATAAAGTGATGAAATAATTTTATTTTTTTTTGAAATATTTTGAATGATATTTGAAAAAAATGACCATTTTTTAAGTAAAATCAGGTTCAAGAAGGGGGAATTTGACATGACACTGGAATGACCCCTCTCCCCCACACTTAAAACTCAACATTGTTCCCAATGATGAATTCTAAGGTGGGAGATAGTATAAATCAATATTGATTGAAAATTCAGCAAAAAATGATTTGGAGGGGTAGCAATGAGGTTAAAAAAATTTCTTTTCCTCACAAAAAAGAAAACGAAAAGAAAAACACAAACAAAAATAGAAGTACCAAACCCCACCAATCATCACCAGCAACAAGCTCAGTTGTATTCCTAAAATTTTCATGCTTTAAATCATTATGATCAGACAAAATATTTTATCAATGACATGTAATTAGTAGCATGATTAAAAATGATGTGCAGCCGCAGATCAATTAGAAGAAAAACAGTGGGTGTAGCAAGTTTCACAAATCAGCTCAAAATAAATTTTCAACTCTCTAGATATTATCAAGATAACACCCAAGAAGGAAGCACAATACACTTTTCATAGTTCAGGGGGAAGTCCCCCGCACTTAATTCACAGTGAAGATTGATAAGGTAATTAAAAGTGAAAAATGGAAGAACAACACTTCCATGAATTATTGGAGCTTTAACACTAACTTCCATAAACATATTCTCAATAGCAGCACTGGGTGGTTACTCCTCTTCATTAATATCCAATTTCAAATAAGTAAAATAATATTCTGGAGTTTGAATTTCAAGATAAGTAATCCAAGGGAGTGAGTAGAAAGAAATGTTATCCATATGATGCAGTGGATTGCTCCCTTGGGGATTATTTGCCAAGTTTCTACACTACTAGAATTTCTGGTTTTCGAGGCGGGGCACCTATAGCGGCCGCCATTTGGCGGCTGCTAATACTATCAACAGCGGCCGCCAATTGGCGGCCGCTGCACTTTACTTCCTAAAAATACCCTATTTTCCCCTCCCTCCCCTCCCCGACCCCGCGACCCCCCCTTCCCCGACCCCGCGACCCCGACCCCCGCGACCCCGACCCCTCGACCCGGCGACCCCAACCCCCGGTGAGGCCGACCCCCGGTGACCCCTCCCCGACCCCCGGAGACCCTTCCCGACCCCCGGTGACCCCGACCCCACCGGCAACCCCGACCCCCGTCGACCCCGACCTCCCGGCGACCTCGGCAACCCCCAGCGACCCGACCCCCGGCGACCCCGACCCCCGGCGACCCCGACCCCCGGCGATCCCTACCCCCTTGCCTCCATGCTGCGCCACCGGCAACCCCCACTGCCTTGCCTCCACGCTGCGCCCCCATGACCTCGACACCCCCTGCCCGCGCTGCACCCCGGCGACCCCCACCGCCTTACCTCCGCGCTGCGCCCCCGTGACCCCGACACCCCCGCGACCCGGCAACCCCCACCCCTACCCGCGCTGCACCTTTGGATAGCCTCGCCGCCGCCATCCCCTCGCGGCCCCGTTGCATCCCTCCGACAAGTCCTTCTGCCTCCGTTGGACCCTTTCGGTCTATTGTGCCCCGCCGTGTAGAACCCTCTACGCTTCGTCCAACGGTTCCGCTCCTTTCGAGTCCGGCCGTCGAACCTCTGTCGTCAAGTCACTGCGCCGTCATGGATCCACAATCGAGTCAGACCCCATTACCTGCGGTCGAGTCCTCCGCAGTTAATGTTTTTTTATCCAAATTTGGTTTTTAAATTTTAATGATATGTGTTTTTTTTAAGAATTTAAATAAGATATTTCACTTTTGATTTCTATTAAATACAGATATGGATAGGAGTTGGATTGATATGCAAGATAGATTTTCAGCTGAATATTATGAGGGGATTAAGCGATTTATGGATTTTACCAACAAATTTCCAAGCGATATGATTAGTTGTCCATGCAGAAAATGTGCAAATAGATATCTCTTCAAACGAGATAGTGTTAGAGAACATTTGTTTTTGAATGGGTTTTTGAAAAACTATAAGACATGGGCGCGTCATGGAGAAGATTCTGTTTCATTTCATCGCTCAGAAAATATTCATATGAATGTTGATTCGAGAACAATTGATCCGATGAACATAATGCTGAATGATATGATGCGTCAGTTTCAATCTGAAGACAGTAATGTCATAAATGACGACGTTGGATTGAGTAATCCTCGTTCTTCTGTAGATGGGGAAGCATTGAAATTCTTTGAAATTCTTGACGATGCGCGTACTGAATTATATCCTGGATGCACTAAATTTAGTAAATTGTCGTTCATCGTTGAATTGTTACACCTGAAGGCCTTGAACCAGTGGTCATACACCTCATTCGACATGTTGTTGGTATTATTGAAGAAGGTACTCCCTGCTGGAGCTAAGATTCTGGAGTCATTCTATCAAGCTCGCAAGTTAATCGATGGTCTTGGTTTTACATATGATACAATTGATGCATGTCGCAATAATTGTATGTTGTTTAGAAAAGAGAATGCACAATTAAATAATTGTACTGTTTGCTATACATCCAGGTGGAAGACCAATGAGATTAATCAAGGTAGTCATATTCTTCCTAGGAGAGTCTTGAATCAAGGGAAACAAGTTGCCTCTAAACAGATGCGTTATTTCCCACTTAAACCGAGACTGAAGAGATTCTTCTTGTCCACTAAAATTGCTAAATTGATGACTTGGCATTCAGAGAGAAAGAAAGAGGTTGATAAATTAACTCACCCGGCAGATTCTTTGGCATGGAAAGAGTTTGATCAAAGACACCCAGACTTTTCCCGAGATGATCGTAATATTCGACTGGGTTTGGCAGCAGATGGTTTTAACCCATTTAGGTCCATGGTTGGTGCGACACATAGTACATGGCCAGTGGTGTTGGTTCCATACAACATTCCCCCATGGGTATGTATGAAGCAACCTTTTTTGTTACTGTCAATTCTAATTGATGGAACGAGAGGACCTGGTGATAAAATCGATGTTTATATGCAACCTTTGATTGATGAGATGCAAGAATTTTGGGTCGATGGTGTAATGACTTTTGACTCGGCAGAAAATGAAATGTTTAGACTTCGGGCCGCTTTGTTATAGACAATTAATGATTTCCCAGCGTATGCTAACTTATCAGGTTGGAGTACAAAAGGAGAATTTGCTTGACCTTGTTGTAATAAGAGTAAGAAATCTATATGGCTTAAGCACTGTAGAAAGTGGGCATATCTTGGTCACATACACTTTATTCCTCCATTGCACAGGTTCAGAAAAGACCGTGTATTGTTTTATGGGAATAGAGAGTTTGACCCATCACCACAAATACTGTCTGGGGTTGAAATTTGTGCACAACTTGATGAAGAAAACATCCGTACAATGTATGATTTTCAAGATTTATTGGTTCCTGCATTGCCTTCTATTCCTGCTGCAAATAGACAGCGAAGTCATAATTGGAAGAAACGTAGTATTTTTTTGAATTGCCTTATTAGAAATATAATATTTTAAGGCATAATTTAGATGTGATGCACATTGAAAAAAATGTATGTGATAATATTTTGTGTACCATTTTAGGCGTCAAGGGGAAATCAAAGGATAGTGCTAATGCTCAACGTGATTTGCATGAAATGGGATTGAGAAAACCTTTACATTTACAGCTGGGTGAAGGTAATCGGGCATACATGCCTGCTACACAGTACACAATGAGTAAAAAAGAGAAACAAACATTTCTATCAATTTTGAAGAATGTTAAGGTTCCAGATGGTTATTGCTCTAATATTTCGAAGCGCATGAATATGATGAGCATGAAATTACAGGGTTTGAAAAGTCACAATAATCATATTCTGCTTCAACAGTTAATTCCTATAGCAATTCGTGATTGCTTACCTTCCCAGGTTGTTGAGCCGTTGATTGGAGTTTCTAATTTTTTCAGACAGCTCTGTTCTAGGAATCATCGCATGAGTGATTTGAAAAAGCTACAGGATAATATTGTACTTTCACTATATCACCTAGAAAAACTATTTCCTCCATCTTTTTTTGATGTCATGGTTCACTTGACCGTGCATTTAACTGGTGAAGTCATTGTTGGCGGTCCCGTGCAATTCCGGTGGATGTATCCAATAGAGCGATACTTAAATACATTGAAACGCTATGTGCGCAACAAATCTCGTCCAGAAGCATCAATTTCCAAGGGATATTTAATGGATGAGTGTACTAATTTATGTGCTTCATATATTGATGAGGTTGAAACAAAGATAGATAAATCGTCCCAGACTGATGAGGGTCCAATTGGAGAAGGAATAACATTTGATATGCGGAACGACGAGTGGGTTCAAGCTCATCGATATGTGTTTTTCAACACTCCATCAGTTATGCCATTGATAAAGTAAGTTTCATAGTTGATGTGTATTTTGTTTCTATATTTATTTTATTGCTTACCTTATATTGTGTTGTGATTTAGGATGCATATCGCTGAGTTGAAACGTGAAAGGCCATGTGCAACTGAGTATCAAATCCAAAAACATCATTTCAACACATTTCATGAGTGGTTCAAGACTCATGTACGTATAATTGATTTAATATTTTTATAGTGCAACTTAGTTGTATTTTCACAATCCTTTATCCATTAAACTATATATGTGAAATTTGCAGATTCAAAAGTTACGTGATTTAACCCAGCATGTGAGCGAAGAACTCAACCAACTAGATGATGGTCCATTTATTACATCTCATCGCTACAAGTCTTTGGATGTTAATGGATTCTGATTTCGTATTAGCGATGTTGACATGAACCGAGCCACAAAAAATAGTGGCGTTGGTTGTTCTTTTGTTGGTGCGGGTTATTATTATGGATTTTTGAGAGATATTATTGAGTTTATTTATGATCGTGGCTTAAAACACATATTGTTAAGGTGTAATTGGGTCGATCCAGTTCGTGGAATGAAAGTTGATAACTTCCAATTTACATTAGTAAACTTTAACAATATGCTATATAAAGATGATCGGGTTATCAATGAGCCCTTCATACTGACATTGTAGGCAGAACAAGTTTACTTTTTCGGCATAGATTCTGATTGGAAAGTTGTGGTGAAAATGTCTAGAAGAGGGGTTTTTCTAATTGAACAAGAGGAACCTGAAGTTGTCGCATTTCCTGATCAAACACTTGACCAAACAACAGTAGCTATACGAGATGAAGATATACAATGGACCAGAGAGACAGTTGAAGGAGATACGATAGACTTGCATGATTGGTGGAAATTGTAATTATATCCCTAGTTATTATTTGTAAAAATATTTATGAGATATATATGTATAAAAATTGCTTGATTTAACTATAATTTCTTTTAATGTAGGTATGTCACAGGGTGGTCATAGTGGTTCACCTGATGTTGTTGGTATGTATGTTTTTATTTTTCTAAATTAATTGATTGTAATTTTCTGTTTATATTTCCCTAACTGTTTCTAATCATTAATTTATATTGTAATTGAATTATGAATTTATGTTTATCAGGATCTACTGCTTCTTCCAGCAGACGCAGGGGTCCTGGTAGAGGGGTTCGATCCTAGAACTCTGGAGCCCGATTGGATGTGTTATTTGATGACACATTTCATCTAGTTGGAGATGGTGCTACTGCATTGAGTCGTTAGTTTGGGCATATGATACGAGACTCACACAGATTCCCTCTGACGACTCGTGACTGGAGTTCTTTCCCTCAGGATACGATGGACAGATTATGGAGGGAGTTTCAGGTAAATTCAATGTTTAATTTTTCATGATATTGTTATTATTATTGTCCCATCTACTGACAATATTTTTAACAGGATAATTTGACATCCTATCCAGATGAGTTTCCGGCTGTTTTTATGTCCAAATGCCGAAAATTATAGAAGGATTACAAGTCAAGGGTGAAGAGAGATCACTGGACACCATTTCCGGGTGTGCCAGACATTCTACAGCGAGTCCCTCCGGGCATTCTTCCTGCACAGTGGCAGGATTTGGTTGCGTTTTGGTGGAGTGAGGCAGCGATGGTAAGATTTATTACTTTTAATCTATAAATGACTAATTTTTTAAATGTCTATTAACTAAATACGTTGAATGTTGACCGAGTCTGATCGTCATTCACATAATCGGGCGATGCAGGGCACGCCTTCCAAACTTGGCACTCGACATGTGTCACAGATCAGACATGATGTAAGTTCAGAATTCACTATTTCATTCATATTTTAAAAATATTGTAGTATAACATGGTGAACCCCTTTATTATAGTTACACCAACGTGGAGAGCCAATCGATCAGATGTCCATATGGATGAGGAATCATAGGGCGGGTGATCCCGATGTTGCCGGTGTTATAGTAAGAAAATTATTTACTAATAAATGTATTTTTTATTTTATATAAATTATTCATATTTGTTCATTGATTCATTACATGCTACAGGATCAGTTTGATGCTCAGTTAGCAGAGTTGCTAGAGGAGCAACGTCTTAGTATTGTGTGTAGAGATGAAATATTTCACCGTGTCGTGGGGCGTGACGGTCATGGTTATTCTTTGACTTATGGAGGTGGTGTCCCATGACGTGCAGTTGTTCGAGCAGATGTGATGGGTGCATGCAGAGAGTCAGGGATGCGTACACAGGCTGAGATAGATGCTTCCATGCAGGATATGTAGCGCAATTTTGATTCACAGTTTCAGCAGTTACGTGCAGAGTATGAGGAGAGTTTATCACAGATGTCATCACGTATCGATGAAATGACGACGCAACAAGTGGCGCCACAGGTAAACAATAAAACAAACCATACTCATTATGTGTTCTTTAAGTGTTGCGCGCTTGATAAACGCGCGTGGGGGGTCCAAACGGGCCGAACGAAGTCCGAATGGCCTGAAATCAGACGACATAAAAGGGTGAGTGAATTGTGATGTGGTCGAGTAGACGGAACATCAATCGGACGTGTCGTGTGCCCGCGGTCACCGGGAACGCCGTTCTGGTGTCATAAACGGCCAAAACAAGCGTCTAACGGTCAAACTCATAGCGGACGACATTGGATTGACCTAAAATCACAGGACAACAATCCAATTATTATTCGCGACGTGCACGTGTAAATGGCACGTCAATCGGACGTGCAGTCTGCGCCGTAGGGCTCATTATGCATTCTTTAAGTGTTGCGCGCGCTTGATAAATGCGCGTGGGGGGTCCAAATGGGCCGAACGAAGTCCTAATGGCCTGAAATCAGACGACATCAAAGGGTGAGTGAATTGTGATGTGGTTGAGTAGACGACACGTCAATCAGATGTGCCGTGTGCCCACGGTCACTGGGAACTCCGTTTTGGTGTCAAAAACGGCCAAAACGGGCGTCTAATGGTCAAACTCATAGTGGACGACATCGGATTGACCTGAAATCACAGGACAACAAGACAATTGTTATTCGCAAAGTGCATGCGCAGACGGCACGTCAATCGGACGTGCGGTCTGCGCCGTAGGGCTCATTATGCGTTCTTTAAGTGTTACGCGCGCTTGATAAACGCGCGTGGGGGGTCCAAATGGGCCGAACGAAGTCTGAATGTCCTGAAATCAGACGACATCAAAGGGTGAGTGAATTGTGATGTGGTCGAGTAGACTACATGTCAATAGGACGTGTCGTGTGCCCGCGGTCACCGGGAACACCGTTCTGGTGTCATAAACGGCCAAAACGGGCGTCTAACGGTCAAACTCATAGCGGACGATATCAGATTGACCTGAAATCACAGGACAACAATCCAATTATTATTCGCGATGTGAATGCGCAGAAGGAACGTCAATAGGATGTGCGGTCTGTGCCGTAGGGATCATTATGCATTCTTTAAGTGTTGCGCGCGCGTGGGGGGGTCCAAACGGGCCGAACGAAGTCTGAATGGCCTGAAATTAGACGACATAAAAGGTTGAGTGAATTTTTATGTGGTCGAGTAGACGGTACATCAATCGGACGTGTCGTGTGCCCGCAGTCACTGGGAACGCCGTTCTGGTGTCATAAACGGCCAAAACGAGCGTCTAACGGTCAAACTCATAGCGGACGACATCGGATTGACATGAAATCACAGGAAAACAATCCAATTATTATTCGCGACGTGTACGCAGAGACGACACGTCAATCGGACGTGCGGTCTGCACCGTAGGGCTCATTATGCGTTCTTTAAGTGTTGCGCACGCTTGATAAACGCGCGTGGGGGGTCCAAACAGGCCGAACAAAGTCCGAATGTCTTGAAATCAGATGACATCAAAGGGTGAGTGAATTTTGATGTGGTCGAGTAGAAGACACATCAATCGGACGTGTTGTGTGCCCGCGGTCACCGGGAACGCCGTTCTAGTGTCGAAAACAGCCAAAACGGGCATCTAATGGTCAAACTCATAGTGGACGACATCGGATTGACCTGAAATCACAGGACAACAATCTAATTATTATTCACGATGTGCACGCGCAGACGGCACATCAATCGGACGTGCGGTCTACGCCGTAGGGCTCATTATGCGTTCTTTAAGTGTTGCGCGCGCTTGATAAACGCGCGTGGGGGGTCCAAACGGGCCGAACGAAGTCCGAATGGACTGAAATCAGATTACATAAAAGGGTGAGTGAATTGTGATGTGTTCGAGTAGAAGGAACGTCAATCGGACGTGCCGTGTGCCCGCGGTCACCGAGAACGCCGTTCTGGTGTCATAAACGGCCAAAACGGGCGTCTAACGGTCAAACTCATAGCGAACAACATCGGATTGACCTGAAATCATTGGAAAACAATCCAATTATTATTCGTGACGTGCACGCATAGACATCACATCAATCGGACGTGCGGTCTACACCGTAGGGCTCATTATGCGTTCTTTAAGTGTTGCGCGCGCTTGATAAACGCGCGTGGGGGGTCCAAATGGGCCGAACGAAGTCCGAATGGCCTGAAATTAGACGAAATCAAAGGGTGAGTAAATTGTTATGTGGTCGAGTAGAAGGTACGTCAATCGGACATTCCGTGTGCCTGCGGTCACCGGGAACACCGTTCTGGTGTCAAAAACGGCCAAAACGGGCGTCTAACGGTCAAACTCATAGCGGACGACATCAGATTGACCTGAAATCACAGGACAACAATCCAATTATTATTCGAGGCGTGCACGCATAGACGGAACACCAATCGGACGTGCGGTCTGTGCCGTAGGGCTCATTATACGTTCTTTAAGTGTTGTGCGCGCTTGATAAACGCGCGTGGGGGGTCCAAACGGGCCGAACGAAGTCTGAATGGCCTGAAATCAGACGACATCAAAGGGTGAGTGAATTTTGATGTGTTCGAGCAGACGACATGTCAATCGGACGTGCTGTGTGCTCGCGGTCACCAGGAATGCTGTTCTGGTGTCATAAACGGCCAAAACGGGCGTCTAATGGTCAAACTCATAGAAGATGACATCAGATTGACCTGAAATCACAGGAAAACAATCCAATTATTATTCACGACATGCACGTGCAGAGGGAACGTCAATCGGACGTGCGGTCTGCGCCGTAGGGCTCATTATGTGTTCTTTAAGTGTTGCGCGCGCTTGATAAACGCGCGTGGGGGGTCCAAACGGTCCGAACGAAGTCCGAATGGCCTGAAATCAGAAGACATCAAAGGGTGAGTGAATTGTGATGTGGTCGAGTAGACGACACGTCAATCGGACGTGCCGTGTGCCCGCGGTCACCGGGAAAGCCGTTCTGATGTCATAAACGACCAAAACGGGCGTCTAACGGTCAAACTCATAGCAGACGACATCGGATTGACCTGAAATCACAGGACAACAATCCAATTATTATTCGCGATGTGCACGTGTAGAGGGCACGTCAATCGGACATGCGGTCTGCGCCGTAGGGCTCATTATGCGTTCTTTAAGTGTTGGATGCGCTTGATAAACGCGCGTGGGGGGGGGGGGGGGGGGTCCAAACGGGACGAACAAAGTACGAATGGCCTGAAATCAGACGACATCAAAGGGTGAGTGAATTGTGATGTGGTCGAGCAGAGATCACATCAATCGGACGTGCCATGTGCCCGCGATCACCGGGAACGTCGTTCTGGTGTCATAAACGGCCAAAACGGACGTCTAACTGTCAAACTCATAGCGGACGACATAGGATTGACCTGAAATCGCAGGTAAACAATACAATTATTATTCGTGAAGTGCACGCGTAGACTACACATCAATCAGACGTGCGGTCTGCGCTGTAGGGCTCATTATGCGTTCTTTAAGTGTTGCGCGCGCTTGATAAACGCGCGTGGGGGGTCTAAATGGGCCGAACGAAGTCCGAATGGCCTAAAATCAGACGACATAAAAGGGTGAGTGAATTGTGATGTGTTTGAGCATACGTCACATCAATCGGACGTGTCGTGTGCCCGCGGTCACCGGGAACGCTGTTCTGGTGTCATAAACGGCCAAAACGGGCGTCTAACGGTCAAACTCATAGCGGACGACATCAGATTGACCTGAAACCACAGGACAACAATCTAATTATTATTCGCGACGTGCACACGTAGACGGCACGTCAATCGGATGTGCGGTCTGCGCCGTAGGGCTCATTATGTGTTTTTTAAGTGTTGCGCGTGCTTGATAAACGCGCGTGGGGGGTCCAAATGGGCCGAACGAATTCCGAATGGCCTGAAATCAGACGAAATAAAAGGGTGAGTGAATTGTGATGTGTTGGAGTAGACGTAACGTCAATCGGACGTGCCGTGTGCCCGCGGTCACCAGGAACGCCGTTCTGGTGTCATAAACGGCCAAAACGGGCGTCTAACGGTCAAAATCATAGAGGACGACATCAGATTGACCTGAAATCATAGGAAAACAATCCAATTATTATTCGCGATATGAACGCATAGACGGCATGTCAATCGGACATGCGGTCTGCGCCGTAGGGCTCATTATGCGTTCTTTAAGTGTTGTGTGCGCTTGATAAACGCGCGTGGGGGGTCCAAATGGGCCGAACGAAGTCCGAATGGCCTGAAATCAGACGAAATAAAAGGGTGAGTGAATTTTGATGTGGTCGAGTAGACTACACATCAATCGGACGTGCCATGTGCCCGCGGTCACCGGGAACGCCGTTCTGGTGTCACAAACGGCTGAAACGGGCGTCTAATGGTCAAACTCATAGCGAACGACATCAGATTGACCTGAAATCACAGGAAAACACACCAATTATTATTCTCTATATGCATGCGCAGACAGTACATCAATTGGACGTGCGGTCTGCGCCGTAGGGCTCATTATGCGTTCTTTAAGTGTTGCGCGTGCTTGATAAACGTGCGTTGGGGGTCCAAACGGGCCGAACGAAGTCTGAATGGCCTGAAATCAGACGACATCAAAGGGTGAGTGAATTTTGATGTGTTCGAGCAGACGACACGTCAATCGGACATGTTGTGTGCTCATGGTCACCGGGAACGCCGTTCTGGTGTCATAAACGACCAAAACGGGCGTCTAACGGTCAAACTCATAGCGGACGACATCGGATTGACCTGAAATCACATGACAACAATCCAATTATTATTCGAGACATGCATGCGTAGACGTCACGTCAATCGGACGTGCGGTCTGCACCGTAGGGCTCGTTATGCGTTCTTTAAGTGTTGCGCGCGCTTGATAAACGCGCGTGGGGGTCCAAACGGGATGAACGAAGTCCGAATGGCCTAAAATCAGACGACATCAAAGGGTGAGTGAATTGTGATGTGGTCGAGCAGACGAAACGTCAATCGGACGTGTTGTGTGCCCGCGGTCACCGGGAATGCCGTTCTGGTGTCATAAACGGCCAAAACTGGCGTCTAACGGTCAAACTCATAGCGGACGATATTGGATTGACCTGAAATCACAGGACAACAATCTAATTAGAAAAATAGAATTAATGATTTTAAATTTTTGAAATTGTAATCAAAATTATGAATATTATTTTGAAAATCAAATACTTTAGATCTGTTACAGTGAGTTTGAAGTTAAATATGTTAATTTGTTTTTTAGGTTTTATTCGGTACTAATTTTGTTATTAAATTTTGTTATGCAGTTATATGTGATTATGGATGTGGATCTTGGAAGATGACAACCGAGATTTATTTGGGTATATATTAATGTATAATTGAATTTTTTTAAAAAAAAATAAAATTTTATAGCGGCCGCTATAGGTCTGGGCTTTAGAGGCCGCCAATTTGCGGCCACTAAAGCCGACACCGGCTTGCCTACAGCATCTGCCAAATGGCGATCGCTGATAGAAACAACGACGGGGCAAAAGCGGCTTCCGTTTGGCGGATGCGAGGCGGCCACTATAGACCTTTAGCGATGTATTTTGGCGTCCGCTAAAGGTCATTCTTGTACTAGTTCTAGCAGCAACCACTTTCTTTAAAATAAAAATGAATCATGAGGAACCAACAAGCAATTAAGAGGTTAAACTAAAGATCAAGAAGTAGGGGTTAACTTTATTGAAGAAAAAAAATAAAAGTAAAACAACTAAGCAACCACGGGTTAGTTCACATGCAACACTGAGTTTATAGTCCTTAGTTAGACTTGAAACAGTTTATTCTTCCAACAGAGATATGGCAGCCAAGCCCTTTGTCTTCCCTTTGAAGAAGTGCTTTATTCTTTGACCATTTACTAAGAAAGGTCGATTATCTTCTCCAACTAGATCAATAGCTCCATTAACAAAAACTCTAACAATGGTAAAGGGTCCTAACCACTTGGTCTTCAACTTTCCTGGAAACAGCTTCAATCAAGAATTAAAAAGCAGGACCCTCTCACCAACCTTGAAATTCCTATTTTGAATGATTGAGCCATGAAAAGCCTTTGTTCTCTCTTTTTAAATTTCATCATTCTCATAGTAATTTCTTCTAATCTCATCTATCTCACTTAGCTCTAACAGTCTCTTTGCACCTGCAGACTTGAAATCAAAGTTAAGAGCCTTCAATGCCCAATAAGATGTCTTTTGTAACTCAACAGGTAGATGACATGTTTTCTAAAAGGGGAGCCTATATGGTGAAATCACTATAAGAGTATTATAAGCAGTTCTATAGTCCCAAAGGGCCTCATCCAACTTCCTTGACCAGTCCTTCCTAGATCTAGACACTATTTTCTCTAAAATCTGTTTGAGATCTCTGTTTGAAACTTCTGCTTTCCCACTGGACTGTGTGTGGTAAGTGATGCCTATCCTATATGAGCACTCATACTTCTCCACCAAACCTTTGAACTTATAATTCTTGAAGTGAGTCCCATTATCAGTGATGAATTCTCGAGGAACACCAAACCTGGAAAAGATGTTTTTCTTGATGAATTTCACAACACCGTCATCTGAATTGTTGGGCAGAGCTACTGCTTCAACCCACTTGGTCATGTAGTCCATAGTAATCAAAATTTACTCATTCCCATAAGAGGATGGGAATGTTACCATGAAGTCTAAGCCCCAAATATCAAATATTTCAACCTCAATAATTTCTTTTTGGGGAAGTTCCTGCCTTCTTCCAACATTTCCCAACATTTGACATTTCTCACAGCCAATAACCAGACTCCTAGAATCTTTAAATAATGTTGGACAGTAGAATCCAGCCTGTAGGACCTTTTGAGCAGTCCTTTGTCCTCCATGGTAGCCACCCCAATGTGATGAATGGAAGCTCTCAAGTATGGGAAAAATCTCATCCTAAACCACACATCTTCTCAAAATCCCATCATCCCATCTCCTAAAGAGAAGAGGTTCATACCAAATATAAAATTTCAGCTCAGATATAAACCTCTTCCTCCAGTTGTGTGAGAGATCCTTGGGAATGACTCCAGCTTCCAGAAAGCTGGGATAGTCTGCGAACCAACAAGACTGCTGCAGAGAGGTAGAAAACAATTGTTCATCAGGGAAAGAAGTGTTAATATCTTTTGGTTCCTTACTTAGGGTATGGGTCAATCGGGACAAGTGATCTGTAACTACATTCTCATCCCATTTTTTATCCTTAATCACTAAATCAAACTCCTGTAACTACAAGGTCCACCTCATGAGTCTGGGTTTTGAGTCCTTTTTAGCTAGCAATTACTTAAGGGATGAATGATCATTGAAAATTATGATCCTTGATTATATCAAGTACCAAAGAAAACATCATAGTATTCAACTTTTTTCAGTGGTAGAATAATTCTTTTGGGCATTGTCTAGTAGATTTCTTACATATTAAACAACATGTAGTTTCTTATCCTTCATCTTCCCCCAAACAACTCCTACTACAAAGTCACTAGCTTCACACATAACCTCAAAGGGAACATGCCAGTCAGGAGTAGTGATTACAGGTGAAGTAGTAAACTTCTCCTTGAGTAGATTAAAGGCCTCTTCACATTTCTCATCGAAGACAAAGGGTGTGTACTTAACTAGTAGGGAGAACAAGGGTCTAGTAATCTTAGAAAAGTCCTTAATGAACCTCCTGTAGAACCCAACATGACCAAGAAACTTCTGATTCCTTTTACATTTTTAGGTGGGGGAAACTTTTTTTGACCTCAACTTTAGCATTATCGACCTATAGCCCCTTCATAGAAACTTTGTGTCCCAAAACTATGCCTTCAGTGGCCATGAATTGGAACTTTTCCCAGTTTAAGACTAATTTGGTCTCTTGGTACCTTTCTAACACTATTTTCATATTTTTTAGACAACTCCCAAAGTTATTTCCCACAAAATAAAATCATCCATGAAAACTTCAATTATCCTTTCAATCATGTCTAAAATAATTTCCATCATGCACCTCTAAAAAGTGGAAGGATTACCACACAAGACAAAGTTCATCCGTCGGTAGGAAAATGTCCCAAATAGACAGGTGAAGGTGGGTTTATCTTGGTCCTTAGGTGAAATGGAAATCTGGTTGTAATTAGAATAACCATCAAGAAATCATAAGAATTAATTTCCTTCTAATCTCTCTAACATTTGATCCAAAAATGGCATGGGAAAGTGATCCATTCTTGTAGAAGCATTCAACTTTCTGTCATCTATACAGACTCTCTATTTATTCACTGCTCTTGTCTATATTTTCTCATTATTTTAATTTGTGACCACTATCACTCCACTCTTTTTGGGTACCACCTAGATAGGACTTACCCAGGGGCTATCAGAAATGGGAAAAATTATTCCAGTATCAAGCAACCTACTCACTTCTTCTCTAATAACTTCCTTCATGTTTGGGTTGAGTCTTCTTTGGGCTTCTACTCTAGGATTACACTCAGGTTCCATGGGAATTTTATGCATGAAGAAGGCTGGACTTATCCCCTTGATATCAGAAATCGACCAGTCGATGACAGACTTGTACTTCTTCAAAACACTAAGCATCTTTTTCTCTTGACTCACATCCATGTTGGATGAAATGATCATAGGAAGGGTGGAAATATCTCCTAAAAAATAATGTTTGATATGGGCAGGTAGGGTCTTGAGTTCAAGGGTGGGTGGTAACTTGATTGAGGGAAGAAACTTGGGCCTGGGTGGCCCAAGGTCTTCATGATGCCTCTTGATGAAGGCCGCAGAGAAGGCTTCTTCCTCTTCACTAGAGCTTCCAAAAAAATTCTCCTCAAAATTAGACTCCTCTCTCGGGGTAATAATGTGCTCCAAAACAAACTCATCTAGGTTTTCCAAAAATTCTCCCTCATACTCATCAAAAAATTCTCTCTCCTTACTTGAGATGATCCCCATGAAAGCGACATCAGGGTTTTCAGGTTCACTATTGATTTTGCCTATCATTCTAAAAAACCCATCTTCCTCCTTATCAACACTACTCTCAGCAACTAACATCTCATATGTGGGGAATATTGGGTGGGTTGGTTCTTGGATTTTCTTAAACACATTGAATTATTCTTTCTGTTCACCCATATTTAAAATTAGTTTCCCCTTAGAGACATTTAACACAGCTCCCTCTGTGGCCAAGAAGGGCCTACCGAGAATGATAGGAACCTCCTGGTCACACTCCCTATCAAGGATAAGAAAGTCAGCAGGCAAAAATATTTTTCATACTCCCACTAATAGATCATCATCTCTACCCACTGGATGTGTAATAGACCTATCAGCAAGCTGTAACACAACAGTGGTGGGTTGGGGAACTCCAAATCTCAGGTGCTAAAAAAATGATAGAGGAATCAAATTAATACTAGCACCCAAATCATACAAACAATTGAACTTATCACCTCTATCCTTAAAGGTGCAAGGGATGACAAAGCTTTCTGGGTCTTAAAGCTTAGGAGGTATCCTATTCTTCAAGATAGCACTACAATCCTCTGTTAAGCTATAGGTGGAAAATTCTTCCAATTTCTTTTTGTTTGAACATATTTTCTTGAGTGATTTTATATATGATGAGCTTTGAATCAAGGCTTACAAGAATGGTATATCAATGTTCAAATTTTTAACCACTTTCAAAAATTTCAACAGTTCCGAATAATGAATTGGTTTCTTAATTCTTTGTGGGAAGGGGATTGTAGGGGAAAATTCCTCACAATTGAGGGCATCTCTATAGATTTTTCTTCAAAAAATTTCTTCCATTTATTGTATTTTTTTTTCAAACCATTTTATTTGGGTTTTTGAGCTATAAGAGCAAGAACTGGAGGGATTCTAGTAGTGTTGTCCAGTTTTCCAGATTCAGGTTTTTTCAGATTTGAGTTTATAGCTTCATCAAATTTCTCATTTTCAGCATTTTAGGGTTCTTTCCTAGTCTCTTGGTGTGTTTAGAGACCACTTCTAGTGGTCACAAAAATGACATTATCCCTAGTATTGGCTTCAGTGGTGCTAGGAAACCTACCCTTTCCTCAATTACTGATGTCCCTAGCCAATTTCCCCATTTGAATTTCCAAGTTCTTCATTCTCTCATCCATTTGAACTTTATCATAATCACTTTTGGTCTTTTTTTCATCAAACCTCCATATCAACTAATGGAACATGTCTCTCACCTCATCTTTTGATTTGGATGACTCAGCCTTAGGTTGGGGATGGGGTTGGAACTATTTCCTAGTAGACTGCTAAAATATAGGAGGGGCAGTAGGTCGAAGGACTCCCTACTCCCTCCATGATAGGTTCAGATGGTTCATATACCCCTGATTGTATGTGTTGGAAAAAGGATCTTACCTAGGCTGCATCTGAGGTCTATAGCCATTAAAGCTACCACTCTCATGAGGCTGTATAGGCATATCGAAGTTTGGACAATAGGTTTGAGAATGGCCATACATGCCACAATGGTGGAACTTCTCTTTAAGGGTATGATGTGGGTTCTCATTAAAGAACCCAGTAGCTTGGGATTTATCTTGAGGGGAAGGGGCAATTTTATTTCTCACAATGTTTCTCCTCCTAGAGCATTTGTGTTTGGAGTTTTGAGATAAGGTATTAAATATTTTTTTGAGCTCCTCAGTAGTCCTATCACTAAATTCTCCTCTAGAAGATTGATCCACCAAGGTTTGGTGGTATGGGGTGAGACTATTGTAGAAGGTGTCCATGTGGAATAGGGTTGTACATTTATGGTTTGGACACTGCCTAAGAAAACCTCTAAACCTATCCCAGGTTTCATGAAAATGTTCTCCTTCATCCTGAAGGAATCCAGTTATTTTTTTCCTAATTTCAGATGTCAGCCACCTATGATATAATTTCATTGTGAAAGAATTATAAACTTGATCCCAAGTGACAAAGATTTCTTCTTCTAACTGTTGAAACCAAGACCTAGAATTTCCCATGATGCAAAATGGGAACACTCTCACTCTAAGCTCTTCCTCAGTGAGACCCCTAAGTGGTAGCTACTGGACACTATAATAGAAGGCTCTAATAAAGTCAAGAGAGTCTTCACTTGGCATTCCATTTAAGGTAGGTAGCTAACTAAGAATGGATTGCTTGATTTCATAATTCCTAGACCTAGGAGAGAGTATAATGCATGAAGGGTTAATAGACACCAAAGTCAACAAGAACTCTCTCAAACTGTGCCTCTCAACTATCTCATTTCTAGGTGGGTTAATCATTCCAAGTTGGTTCAAATTCTCAGGAAGTGGATTGTTCAAGTTTTCATTTCTATTATCTTCCATTTTGATCTTGTCTTTGTTCTTTTTCAATTACTTGAGGTGCTTATCAATTTCAGGATTACGAGGTAATAATTATTCAGACTTAAACCTGGTTTTCATGATGTAGGTTCACTTTTTTTTGAATTTCAATTTTCTTTTTACAGATTTTTTTTTGATTTTTTTTTTGTAAATTTTTGTATTGTTTTTTTATATATCGCACCTAGCCTCCCCAGCAATGGTTCCAAAATTTTTCATCGTCCTTTTCGTGAGGATGATCAAGTTTACATTTATAAAGACCCAAGATATAGCACATTGGCTAGCCTTAGGGTATATCTTAAGGAAGTTGTTTCAAGAGCCTAAGTGGTATGTTCTGAAAATATTTTTAAATATTTTGAAAACAATAGAATAAAAAACCTAAGAAAAATATAATCGGTACTAAAGAGCATAGTAGATAGAGATGAAAAAGTTAAAGACTGGTGAAAAAACCTAGATAAAGGAAAACACTAAAATAAACAATAAAAGATATCATATAGACACAACACAAGACACAAACATACACATAGCAACAAAAAATGACACCAAAACATAGAAGACAAAAGTCAGTGTGAACAAGTCCGGACCCAGGTTAATCCACCCTCTACTCCCTATCCTAGATATATTGAATAAATTAATCATCAATTTTTAATCCAATCAATACATGTCGAATGACTCGGATCACACACTAATCTTGCCTAAAAATTGAAACTCAAACACTAAAGTTCTTCAATACTCAAGTGTTCCTATCAACTGTAAGGTGATTCACTCAGTAAATTTATTCTAGAAAGAGATTCTCACAAGCCATAATGATTCCACTAAGATCGTCACATCGCACAACCTATTTCAAATTCTCATTTTGAGAAATTGAAAAAGGAAGGGGAAAAGAGATTAATCAAGAAAGTATCCCATCTTCCTACGTAAGATTTTTCTCTCGCTAAATCTAACTCACATATGCGATTAACTAAGGCAAATAAAGAGAAAATATGATCACCATGATGATCAGATCTCTAGGGTGCATCAGATTTCATAATCTAAATCAAGCCCTGCAAATTAGATCTCCATTCCGGGAGATTCAAGATCATGTCGAAAAATGAATAAATAAGAATGAAACATCACAGAATAAGTAAAACACAATTCACAGAACAAACATAAAACACAATATATTTACACACACAAATCAAAACACAAAAAAATAGAGTAGGGGGTGGATGAAATAGAGTATCACGAACCCATCTCCAGATCGAAGATGAGTTCTAGTCGGGTGAAGTGGTATGGAATAGATGGTGAATGGTTGGGGATTCTCCTCCCCCACTTTAGAATAATGCCCCCGCTTTCTACAAGAGGAGTTAGAAGTTCTCTTATTTAGAAAATAAAACAATAGTCCTAACAATTCCTAACATGTAGTAGGTTTCACATGGCACGATTTTATGAGCACATCATCGGCTTTTTAGTGAACTCTCAGTGAGTGTACCCAACCTATTTCAATGACCCTCATAATATTTTTGCACTTCCCGCGAACAATTTTTCCCTTAGAACACAATCAACACCACCTGTATGAACAACTCCCCCTACATGGAACACCAAAAACGCATGTGAGTCATTGAAAAGAAACAATTATAAAAATATATACTATAAATTAATATCACTACTTAAAATTAATAAAAATACTTATAAATATATATATATATATATAATACCTAATGTTATTATTACTAATATATGTAAATATAAATAATACATCTATTAAAACATCTTATTAATATAAGTAATATAAGTATATTAAGTATGTGTATTATATGTATTGTAATTAATAGTATATTATATACAATAGAATATATATATATATATATATTATTTAATTACAAAGAATAAAATTAAAAAGAAGAATAATAATGAAAATGGGGGAAGGGGGCATCCAACAGAAGGGTTGAAGGCAAGGGAAGCCGGCGGCTTCGTGTGATGGCTCACGGTGGTCTAACATGGGGTTTGGGTGTGGATCAATTGTGTCAGCCCAGATTGATGGAGGGGAAGAGAGGTGTAGAGAAGGTGGTGTGGCTCAGGTAAGAGAAGAGGGACGCACCCTAGGGAAGGGTATTAGGGGAAGTTGCGGTGATGGGGTGCTTCAGCCGAAGAGGGGAAGGACTCGGATGGCGCGGAAAGAGATGTGGATCGGATGGGGTTCGGTTAGGGTTTAGGTGGTCAATGGAGAGAAGGTTAGGGTAGAGCATGGGGGTTCAGTGCACAACAGTGTCGGCTGGAATAGATCCGGTTTAGATCCTTGGAATTAGCGGTGCAACGATGGAGAAATGGCACCAGTGAGGTCCGGTGAGGAGGTGGCGTGCGATAGCTCTCTTCAGTGGCGGGTCACACATAATGGTGCTCAATTGTTTAATTCTGGTGGAAGTAAGGAGTTTTGAGTGGGATGAATTTCATAGCTTGGTAGAAGAGAGGTATTTTGAGTTTTCTAAATATGTTTTGAATTTTTTTCTCCAAATTTGTATTTTACTTTTCCTTCGAAATTGTTCTGTTGAGATTCTGTGATTCTTCATATCTACAGTGTTTACTGATGTGATGTTGTTTCATTTTATTTGATGTGTTGTTGCAGTGTTTTTGGTGTTGGAAGTGGAATAGAGGTAGGTAGATGGCCACAGTTACTATGAGACAGCAAGAAGATGAAGCGGTGAGTGGTGTTATTGTTGCAGTTTGTGGTTGTGGTGCTTCTCGTGTGATGATGGTGTGATGGGAAAGGGAAAGATTTGTGACAGTGAGTGGCATGAGGTAATGAAGGAGTGGAAACGGTGAGACCATGAGAGTGAAATGGTGGAAAGGGTGTTGGAACTGTGTAGATGAAATGATGTGAAATGGTGCCATCAGAAAGAGATAAAATGGTGGCATAAAATGTGAAGCGGTGACATCATTTTAGCAGATGAAGAAGGAGTGGTGATGGTCACACATTAATGGAAAGAAATAGAGGCACCATTCCATCAATGGTGGCACTATTTCTGTGGCACCGGTTGTGTAATGGTGGGATAGAAAATGTGAAGCGGCGACACCGCGAGTGGAAACAGTGGTAGCAACAACACCTGAAACACAAAACAATAATAATTAAATAAGTTAATTGTAAAGACCTGTAAAATTCAAGGGAAATTTTTTCTTAATTTTTCTTTAGAATTTTACAAGAGCGCGGTTTCTGACGGCACCTGATTCCGAGGCCCGGAGTGCCCGGAATCAATTTCCGAAGTTCGGCTCGGGTACGTTCAGTGAACGAACGAGCAGGAATTTCTAACTTTTGACCCGGTGCTCGGAATTGAAATCCGAGGACACCGATGAACTCGCAGTGCAGATATTCGCTTAAGGAGACCTTTTCCGAGGTTGCGTTTTATGCGGGACGAAAGTTAGTTTTGGGAGAATTATAAGAAGTTAAATAAAAATGTGGAAACACTTTTTATTTTTCTTACTTGTTGGTTAACTCCTCTCAAAGGAAGTTAGGGGTGGGACCCACACCCACTTAACCTCCCTTGAGAGGATTAAGTGTGGTGGGGCCCACACGAACCCTAACTTTTCATCTTCTCTCAAAACTACCTTTAACCCCTCTTTAAATGACATGACAACTTTGTTATTTAATTTGGAGTTATTTTATTTTAATTTCAAACCTTTGAAATTCATTTTGTTAAGTGTGTGAATAAAATAAGACTCTAGCTTATTTTATTTGGTTAGAAATCTCTAGCCTTCTTGAGAGGATTTTGGGAGCTTCTTCTTCTTCTTCAACTTTGACGAAGAACGCGAAGAACCTTCGAGCTCCGACGAAGAACGCCGCTCCTCTCTTCTTCGTAGCCGGTTTGTTCCGAAGATCGACGACGCCTTCCGTGTCAATGAAAGGGAACGCCGTTTCCTCCTCGGACTTCCTTCGTCAGCTCACGAAGATTCACCAACGACGTACTTCTTCGGACGTACCTCTTCGTCAACAGAATTGACGAACGATTACCGCGACGCCCGACCTCTACGACGTTGTCTTCCGCGGGTCATTGACGATCATCGATCTTGATCCAATGTAGGGGTTGTTGTTGATTATTTATTTATTTATTCTCATTCTTGGTTCTAGCATGACAAACGAGAGGATAATTATTTATGTGTTATCGTTTAACGTGAGGGGGACGGACCGCATGAACACGGCCGAACCCCCCTCCTTTGTTCTTGATTATGATTTTCTTGTGGATGAACGAGAGGGCGTGGTGCGTCGCACCACGCGGGAATTCGCACGGTTGTATTGTGAGACGCCGTCGCGCCGCGCCGTGGAAGGATCACCATGAACGCGACGCCTTCGCGCCGCATCGAAGGAAACTGAAGGCGCCGCGGCCGGAGCGGGGCCGCGGCGGAGGGGCGCGGTGCCGTCGCACCACGCCGGACGACGAACACCGCGGCCGGTTCCGGGCCGCGGCGAAACGAGAAGACCGGCGGCTCGCCGGGCCGCCGGTGTCGGAAGCCGGAAGGGGGACCGGCCTTGTCGGTCCCGTTGAGGAAGAACCGGCCGGCCATGATTTGGCCGGCCGGAAGGGAGAAGGACCGGGGGAATAAATTCCCCCGGCTGGCCAAAACCGGCCCCCCATAAAGGGGGGCCGCGGTTACTCAAAGGGGGGGGGGTAGCGCCCCCCGTTTTCTTTTTTTTTTTAACAAAGGCAGCCCCCCTCACGTGGGGGGCCGTTGATTGGCAAAATGCGCGGCATGAAGCCGCGCCGCCAGCAAGGAGGGGCGGGGGCCTTGCCCCCCGCACGTGGCCCCGAGCGGCGCCAGGCCGCGCCGCCGCGCCGGACCGCCGCCGGCCGGGCCGGGTCGGACCCGGGTCGGGTCGACCCGGTTCGGGCCGACCCAGGGGGGGTCAGACCGGGCCGCCCCGGACCCGGACCCCCCCGTTTTCAAGACGACTTCGGTCTTTTGGCCATAACTTGAGCTACGGACCTCCGATTGAGGAACCGTCAGCGGCAACGCGATCCTTGGATCGAGACGGTCGTTTCAGTATATTACACTCAGGGTTTCGAAATACTTTGAGTTCGTCCGGGTTGGTTCGTACACGAAACCAACCGGGCCCTCGGAGCGGAAACGCTCATATCTTGAGCTACGGACGTCCGATTGACGTGCCGTCAGCTTTGTTGAATTCCTCTAAGTGAGACGGATCTTTTGGAATCCTCCGCCCGAGTTTTGGATGTAGATGGATAGTGGCCGGGTTAGATCGCACTGAAATCCAACCGGGCCCCTGGAACGGAAAAGCTGATATCTTTCAGACCAGACGTCTGTTTGACGAACCGTCAGCGGCGTTGGTGATCACGTTGAAAAACGGTCCCTATGAGTATACCCTATGAGTGTTCGGGGTATAGTTAAGTTACGTCCGGATTGGTTCGCACACGAAACCAACCGGGCCCCTCGGACGAAAAAGACAATAACTCACAGACCGGGCGTCCGATTGACGTGCCGTCTGTTGCGTTGAGACCCCTATGATGATGTGGTCCTTTGAGATACTTCCTTGCGGGACTTTGTGATACTTGGAGTATCGACCAGTAGCTCGTGGAGCGGACCCTCCCGGAGACGAGCGGGCGGAGCACGAAGACCGTGTAGCTGACTGAGACCCGACGACTGCTGATCGAACGAATCGGTTTGTTACAGAGGTGCGATTGGTTGTAGCAGCACATGGGAGCGCTTGGTTGTAGCGTCAGACCCACGACAGAGGTGCGCTTGGTTGTAGCGGCACATGGGAGCGCTTGGTTGTAGCGGCAGACCCACGACAGAGGTGCGCTTGGTTGTAGCGGCACATGGGAGCACTTGGTTGTAGCGGCAGACCCACGACAGAGGTGCGCTTGGTTGTAGCGGCATATGGGAGCGCTTGGTTGTAGTGGCAGACCCACGACAGTGGTGCGCTTGGTTGTAGCGGCACATGGGAGCGCTTGGTGGTAGCGGCTGGCCGCTTTACTCGATAGGTGGAGTACTACAACAGTCTTAAGTTAGTGGCAGTACCTCAGAGTTGTGACAGGACCACTGTACACTCCAGAGACGGAGCTCTTCAGCAGTTACGGTTTCGATGATGAAAATACTGGTTTGAGCTGAGACTTTTGACCTTGTGTTTACCTCATGATTGAGATGGGTCACTTGATAACTTAGGTATATGTATGGGCATATACCTGGGTAGTAGTTATCCGTTGATTTCACAATCCTTGTGTTTCCTCATGATTGAGATGGGTTACTTGATAACTTAGGTATATGTATGGGCATATACCTAAGTAGAGGTTATCTGTTGAGATCTTCTATGTGGTTATCCTTGTTGGTTTTAGTGAGACCTTGAGGGTCTCGGGGTCCTTACTGAGTATCGTTATACTCACCCCTGCATGGGCTATGCCCACACCTCTTTGTGTTGGTTGCACATGACGGCTAGTACTGACAGAGGTCGAGTGTTCGAGGACTGGACGGTACCTGGAGGTGGACTATACGACGAGACGGTACCCAGAGGTGGACGTGACAACGAGGCGGTACCTGGAGGTGGACCACTGGGCGGGACATACTCGGAGCGGACGGCGGGACCCGAGGAGCAGAGGAGCTGTCTGTACCCACCCTTCAGGTGGGATTTCCAGTGGACAGCTCGGCGTAGCAGCTTTACTTTTCAGTTGCCGTTTTCCCTTTCGAGTTGTACTTTATGGTTGGGCTTGTATTTCCGGCCCCTTTTTACTTTCCACACTTTCTATTGTACTCAGTTTTTACTTAGTGTTTACTTCTTCCGCTTGTACTATGTGTGA
The DNA here is from genome assembly GCA_963277665.1 of Viscum album. Lineage (NCBI taxonomy): Eukaryota > Viridiplantae > Streptophyta > Magnoliopsida > Santalales > Viscaceae > Viscum > Viscum album. Next base: position 1,004,875,575 of record OY728135.1, read on the forward strand.
TTGTTTACTTTACAAAGGCAATGCCTTCCCTTTTTACCGGGATTTATGCCTTGGTGCTAGTCGCCAACCCCTGGCCTATGGAAGGCGGGCTTGGGGTAGTCACGACATGGGCCCCGAGGACGGGTCGTGACAAATTGGTATCAGAGGAGTTCGGTTCTACCGCGAACTCTGATCTTTTCTATGTGAAGCAATAATGTTTAGCGTATTGAGTGTGGTTATCAGTCCAGGGAGTCCAGTGTTGGTGCGGCAGCCGACGTATCCGTACACCAGGACCCTGACTTCTGATTTCCGACTTAATGCACGAAAACATTGATTGCGTGTGTGTTTCAAAGTTTTCTTTGTGATTACTTTATATCAGCTCACCAGGTATACTGTTTGACCGTGGCGCACCTCTTCCTTTTCAGGATGTCCCCACGACGGCAGCCAGCTAGGGTTCCGAGAGTCGAGTGTGATGACAGCCCACCGAGCGACGAGGCCTCGGTGCAGGGCCCTTTGTCAGCAGTGGCACCGACGGTAGCACTACCCGCCGAGCCACCGATGCTTCCAGTACCACCCGCTGACGATGCACATCGCCTCAGCGCACTGCATGAGTTTCAGCGCCAGCGACCGCCCAGGTTTCGTGGGGAGACGGACCCCCAGGTAGCCGAGGACTGGCTAGAGGTAGTCGTACGTGTGTTTAGGCTAGTGAGGACACCATCAGACCTCATGGTGATCCTCGCTGCGAGCCTACTGCACGCAGCAGCGGGCCGATGGTGGAGCTTGATGCTCCAGGTGCACGATGAGGCATCTCTACTTTGGACGGACTTTGAGAGCATCTTCCGCTCGGAGTTCGTCCCAGCCACCCTTCGTGCGGTGCGTATCCAGGAGCTTCTTCAACTGCGGCAGGGCAGCATGACGGTCGCTCAGTACTCGGCGAGATTTACCGATCTCTCGCGCTACTCGACCGACATGGTACGGGACCCATTCTTCCGGGCCCGGACCTTCAAGCAGGGACTGAGGCATGAGATCAGGGCTTCGATGATCTCCCTCAACTTTCCGACTCAGGCAGGGGTGTTGGAGCGAGCCCTCTTAGTGGAGAGATTCCTTGCTGAGCAGTCTCCAGCAGCAGGACCCACCACTTACCGGCATGCGGCAGAGTCTTCTACAGCGGGCAGTAGACGGATGACGCAGGGGTCCAAGGGGACTGGACCTACAGGTGGTCGACAGCATGACTCTGGATCGTTTTCGCGAGGCACTCGGGGTGGGCAACGACTTGCCATGAGAGGGCAGTGTTACTCCTGCGGTGGGGTTGGTCACATGGCTCGTGACTGTCCGACCCGCCATACGGATGACCAGAAGACAAACGAAGGACCCCCCAGGCAGAGGCAGAGGTTCGATCAGGGCGGGCCGCAAGGAGCAGGCGGCCATGACAGGGGAGTTGGCCGTGCAACTGGAGGTGGACGACGCTTCGGGGTGTTGCCACCACCACCACCAGGCGGTCCACCCCGACCACAGGGAGTTGGTGGACATGGAAGAGCTCAGCTTCAGGCAGCTGAGGCCTTCGATCATGTAGCTCTGGGAGCAAATGGACAGGAGCGGAACTAGTGGATACGTCCTTTGTACTTCTAGTTCCTTGTTTCTATTGTGTAGCATCTTTGTATTATGAGCTGCAATAATAAAAGACGCATACCTTTGTGATGTTTTCATTCCTGTCCTCTTTTGTGTTGTTACTAAGAGGTTCCGGTTTTGACTGTTGACTTGACCCTCACTTGTGAGACATCTACTGGAGGAGACCCAGTTACCACACACTGATGCCGACAGTGTGACTCAACCCTTGGAGGCGAGAGTAACGGTTGGATCTCTTGGTAGTAGCGTCGAGGCCTTACGACGTCATCCTTGGTATGGATTAGTATCATCCATGTCAGGATTGACCGTATTAGGCAAAGAATGTGGTTCATCAAGGGGATGAGAACCAGATTTCTCTTATCGGCAAAGAAGAAATCTTAGCAGCTCTTGTGGGCCCGGAGATGGTCTAGGCCACGACAGAGAAGGCCCAGGTCATCCAGGAACGGATGAGGACAGCACAGAGCCGATAGAAGTCATACGCTGATAGGAGGCGGAGGCCACTAGAGTTCGAGGATAGCGACCACGTCTTCTTATGAGTCTCACCTCGACGTGGTATATGGAGATTTGGCCGAGGCGGCAAAGTTATCTCCGCGCTTCATAGGACCCTTCCAGGTCCTCAAACAGGATTGGCGAGGTGTCTTATCGCCTGGCTCTACCACCTCAGTTGCACCGGGTGCACGACGTCTTCCACGTGTCTCAGCTGAGGAGATACGTGCACAACCCGACCGCACATCTTTGACCACGGGGAGCTTGACGCTGACGATGGGGCGACTTTTTCGGAGGTCTCGGTGGAGATAGAGGATCGACAGGAGAGGGTCCTACGTGGATGTTCGATTCCTCTTGTGCGCATTAGATGGCAGTACGGGAACCTCTAGGAGAGCACATGGGAGCGGGAGGCTCATATGCGTGATTAGTACCCTCATTTGTTTCCCCTAGTTTTTGATGTATCTTTACGGGGACGTAAATCCCTGAGGTGGGAGTAATGTAAAGACCCGTAAAATTCAAGGGAAATTTTTTATTAATTTTTCTTTAGAATTTTACAAGAGCGCGGTTTCTGACGGCACCTGATTTCGAGGCCCCGGAGTGCCCGAAATCAATTTCCGAAGTTCGACTCGGGTACGTTCAATGAACGAACGAGCGGGAATTTCTAAATTTTGACCCCGGTGCTCGGAATTGAAATCCGAGGACACCGATGAACTCGCAGCGCAGATATTCGCTTAAGGAGACCTTTTCCGAGGTTGCGTTTTATGCGGGACAAAAGTTAGTTTTGGGAGAATTATAAGAAGTTAAATACAAATGAGGAAACACTTTTTATTTTTCTTACTTGTTGGTTAACTCCTCTCAAAGGAAGTTAGGGGTGGGACCCACACCCACTTAACCTCCCTTAAGAGGATTAAGTGTGGTGGGGCCCACACGAACCCTAACTTTTCATCTTCTCTCAAAACTCCCTTTAACCCCTCTTTAAATGACATGACAACTTTGTTATTTAATTTGGAGTTATTTTATTTGAATTTCAAACCTTTGAAATTCATTTTGTTAAGTGTGTGAATAAAATAAGACTCTAGCTTATTTTATTTGGTCAGAACTCTCTAGCCTTCTTGAGAGGATTTTGGGAGCTTCTTCTTCTTCTTCAACTTTGACGAAGAATGCGAAGAACCTTCGAGCTCCGACGAAGAATGCCGCTCCTCTCTTCTTCGTAGCCGGTTTGTTCCGAAGATCGACGACACCTTCCATGTCAACGAAAGGGAACGCCGCTTCCTCCTCAGACTTCCTTCGTCGGCTCACGAAGATTCACCAACGACGTACTTCTTCGGACGTACCTCTTCGTCAACAGAATTGACGAACGATTACCGCGACGCCCGACCTCTACGACGTTGTCTTCCGCGGGTCGTTGACGATCATCGATCTTGAACCAATGTAGGGGTTGTTGTTGATTATTTATTTATTTATTCTCGTTCTTGGTTCTAGCATGACAAACGAGAGGATAATTAATTGTGTGTTATCGTTTAACGTGAGGGGGCCGGACCGCACGAACACGGCCGAACCCCCCTCCTTTGTTCTTGATTATGATTTTCTTGTGGATGAATGAGAGGGCGTGGTGCCATCGCACCACGCGGGAATTCGCACGGTTGTATTGCGCGACGCCGTCACGCCGCGCCGTGGAAGGATCACCATGAACGCGACGCCGTCGCGCCGCGTCGAAGGAAACCGAAGGCGCCGCAGCCGGAGCGGGGCCGCGGCGGAGGGGCGCGATGCCGTTGCACCGCGCCGGACGACGAACACCGCGGCCGGTTCCGGGCCGCGGAGAAACGAGAAGACTGGCGGCTCGCCGGGCCGCCGGTGTCGGAAGCCGGAAGGGGGACCAGCCATGCTGGTCCCGTTGAGGAAGAACCGGCCGACCATGATTTGGCCGGCCGGAAGGGAGAAGGACCGGGGGAATAAATTCCCCCCGGCTGGCCAAAACCGGCCCCCCATAAAGGGGGGGCGCGGTTACTCAAAGGGGGGGGGCAGCGCCCCCCCGTTTTCTGTTTTTTTTAACAAAGGCAGGACCCCTCACGTGGGGGGCCGTTGATTGGCAAAAGGCGCGGCATGAAGCCGCGCCGCCAGCAAGGAGGGGCGGGGGCCTTGCCCCCCGCACGTGGCCCCGAGCGGCGCCAGGCCGCGCCGTCGCCGGCCGGGCCGCGCCGGACCCGGGTCGGGTCGACCCGGTTCGGGCCGACCCGGGGGGGGGGGGGGGGGGGGGGGTCAGACCGGGCCGCCCCGGACCCGGACCCCCCCGTTTTCGAGACGACTTCGGTCTTTTGGCCATAACTTGAGCTACGGACCTCCAATTGAGGAACCGTCAGCGGCAACGCGATCCTTGGATCGAGACGGTCGTTTCGGTATATTACACTCAGGGTTTAGGAATACTTTGTGTTCGGCCGGGTTGGTTCGTACACAAAACCAACCGGGCCCTCGGAGCGGAAATGCTCATATCTTGAGCTACGGATGTCCGATTGACGTGCCGTCAGCTTTGTTGAATTCCTCTAAGTGAGAAGGATCTTTTGGCATCCTCCGCCTGAGTTTTGGATGCAGATGGATAGTGGCCGGGTTGGATCGCACTGAAATCCAACCGGGCCCCTGGAACGGAAAAACTGATATCTTTCAGACCAGACGTCCGTTTGACGAACCGTCAGCGGCGTTGGTGATCACGTTGAAAAACGGTCCCTATGAGTATACCCTATGAGTGTTCGGGGTATAGTTAAGTTATGGCCGGATTGGTTCGCACACGAAACCAACCGGGCCCCTGGGACGAAAAAGCCAATAACTCACAGACCGGGCGTCCGATTGACGCGCCGTGTGTTGCGTTGAGACCCCTATGACGTGGTGGTCCTTTGAGATATTTCCTTGCGGGGCTTTGTGATACTTGGAGTATCAACCAGTAGCTCATGGAGCGGACCCTCCCGGAGACGAGCGGGCGGAGCACGAAGACCGTGTAGCTGACTGAGACCCGACGACTGCTGATCGAACGACTCGGTTTGTTACAGAGGTGCGCTTGGTTGTAGCGGCACATGGGAGCGCTTGGTTGTAGCGGCAGACCCACGACAGAGGTGCGCTTGGTTGTAGCGGCACATGGGAGCTCTTGGTTGTAGCGGCAGACCCACGACAGAGGTGCGCTTGGTTGTAGTGGTACATGGGAGCGCTTGGTTGTAGCGGCAGACCCACGACAGAGGTGCGCTTGGTTGTAGCGGCACATGGGAGCGCTTGGTTGTAGCGGCAGACCCACGACAGAGGTGCGCTTGGTTGTAGCGGCACATGGGAGCGCTTGGTTGTAGCGGCAGACCCACGACAGTGGTGCGCTTGGTTGTAGCGGCACATGGGAGCGCTTGGTGGTAGCGGCTGACCGCTTTACTCGATAGGTGGAGTACTACAACAGTCTTAAGTTAGTGGCAGTACCTCGGAGTTGTGACAGGACCACTGTACACTCCAGAGACGGAGCTCTTCAGCAGTTACGGTTTCGAGGATGAGAATCCTGGTTTGAGCTGAGACTTTTGACCTTGTGTTTACCTCATGATTGAGATGGGTCACTTGATAACTTAGGTATATGTATGGGCATATACTTGGGTAGTAGTTATCCGTTGATTTCACAATCCTTGTGTTTCCTCATGATTGAGATGGGTTACTTGATAACTTAGGTATATGTATGGGCATATACCTAAGTAGAGGTTATCTATTGAGATCTTCTATGTGGTTATCCTTGTTGGTTTTAGTGAGACCTTGAGGGTCTCAGGGTCCTTACTGAGTATCGTTATACTCACCCCTGCACGGGCTATGCCCGCACCTCTTTGTGTTGGTTGCAGACGACGGCCAGTACTGACAGAAGCCGAGTGTTCGAGGACTGGACGGTACCTGGAGGTGGACTATACGACGAGACGGTACCCAGAGGTGGACGTGACAATGAGGCGGTACCCGGAGGTGGACCACTGGGAGGGACATACTCGGAGCGGACGGCGGGACCCGAGGAGCAGAGGAGCTGTCTGTACCCACCCTTCAGGTGGGATTTCCAGTGGACAGCTCAGCGTAGCAGCTTTACTTTTCAGTTGCTGTTTTCCCTTTCGAGTTGTACTTTATGGTTGGGCTTGTATTTCCGGCCCCTTTTTACTTTCTGCACTTTCTATTGTACTCAGTTTTTACTTAGTGTTTACTTCTTCCGCTTGTACTCTGTGTGATTGTTTACTTTACAAAGGCAATGCCTTCCCTTTTTACCGGGATTTACGCCTTGGTTCTAGTCGCCAGCCCCTGGCCTATGGAAGGCGGGCTTGGGGTAGTCACGGCACGGGCCCCGAGGACGGGTCGTGACATTAATAATTTAATAAAACTAAAAATGGATTAATAAATTAGTCAATTAAATTAACAAAAAGAATTAAAAACTAAATAAATATAAAAATAAGTTAAAATAGAATAAAATTAATTATGCATTATTTAAAAGAAGTACTTTATTTTGATTAAAAATTATAAAAAAACTAACATAAAACAAAATAAAAATAATTAAAGCCACTTGATTAAGTTAATCAACCAATTAACTAACCAAATAATAAATTAAACAATTAATTCAAGAATAAAAATATTAATTGAATAAAATTAAATTTTTAACACTGAAATAAAGTGATTTATTTATTTACAATTTAAAAAATAATTAATTAATTAAATTAATGAATTGATAAAAAAATTGTTTTAAAAATTAAAAGAAATAAAAAATTAAAGGAATTAAAAGAATGAAAAATTTTATTTTTAAAGATAAAAGAATAAAAATAAAATTCAAATTGACAATAATGATTTAAATTAAGAACCATTCAAAATGAAAAAAATGAACATTAAAATATGTTATTTACACTAAAATTGATTATTTTACAAATAAAGAAGAAAATAAAAATAATTATTAATTATTTAACAAAAAATAACATTTTGGTATTAAAAATCCAATAAAAATACCAAAAGAGGACGTGTCAAATAATATGAAAATATTGCCACATCAGTAAGATAAAAGGAAACTTGGTTTGATAATGAATATCAGAGATTCTGATTTTTAAAATGAGCATGAATTCAGGTACCTTAAATGCCAAAATTTAGGGAGAATCAAAGTTTGAATAATATGTAAATAATAGTTGAATATATTTTTAGAAAAAAAAATGTCATCATGATACTGCATGTGTTCTATATATATATATATATTGATTTCACATTGAATGGTAGATGTAGTTTGGTATTTTTATTCTTATAAATAAAGATCCTACTATTAAAAGAAGTGAATAACAAATATTGCATCTCAATTTTGGATATATGAGTATTGAAGATTAGAGAGAGAGAGAGAGAGAGAGAACCAATGTTGTTCATGTGCACTAAAGAAGAAGAATAAGAAAAGGGATAAATAGCCAGTACAATCTCAAAAAACTAAATAAATAAAAAAAATAATAGAGGAGATAATAGAGGCAATGTTTTATTTCACTATTCACACAAGAAGGTTAATTTTATATCTGTAAGGGAAGGAGAGGGATGAGGTTTCTATATATTATAGTTTATATAGAATAATAAAGAGGAAGTAGTTGAATTATTACTATTTATTGTTAAAAAGATGAAGAAGATGGTGCATTCAGTATTGTGTATATAAGAAAAAAGGGAGTGTTTATATGCTTCTAATAAAGTAAGCTAAGAGGAAGAAGAAGACCCAAGAAACACACTAAGAATAAGATAAAATCTACATAGGTAAAATATTTCTTTTTTTCATCATACACTTAGTGTGAGACTTCCAATAAGTAGAATAAAGACTTGGAAGGATACTACTATATGAGTTTTAGGATAATATCTTATTGTCAGGGATCACTGGATTATTACTAGTGGGTCATGTGATTATGGGTTTTCCCATTCACACTAAGGATTATCCTTTCTAATTAAAAATTTAATCTTTCAAATCATTTTCATCTTTGTGTGTGTCTATGTGTTTGGATTGTTTAGATGCAACTATGAAGTTGATAAAAGCAAAAGATAAAACCATTAACCTTAAAATGTTAAATAGGTAAAAATAAAAAGGGAATAAAAGGTTTAAATTATATTAAAAAGTTCATTCTCCCTGATCCCCCCCACCCACCCACGCCTCTCAGTGTGGAATATATCCTTAAGTGATCCTTTCATGTAGCACCCTCAGTTTCAGGTAATTAACCCTTTATTCATGTATTTTAAGTATATATAAGGATTATATTTTGTTTAAGGAGCTTCCAAGGGGTTTTGGAACCTATTGGAAGCTCTTCTGAAGGTTCATGGTTTGATCACGGTTAGTAGAAACTGTACAACCCCTCCAGGAAACCGTGAAAGGGAAAATAGTGAGCACTTGGAAGGCACATTATTGTCGCACGATTGGTGCATAATTTTTTCAAACAAATATGATTCCAAAGAGAAGCTATACACTTTGAGATAGTGGTAAAATTCAAGTTTAGAGAAGAGTTTTTCTAACTGTGTGAGCCAACCATGTGCGGTGTAGCTTGAGAAAAATCACATTCATGGTTAGTGCATGGTTTGTCTAACTGTTCACACTAACCATGCACCATGCATTCTCAAATCTAAAAAACATGGATATAATTTTATTTAGCTCCATAATTACTCATTTTCTACCTAATACTCCCTTAACACAAATTTCTTTTTCCCCCAGTGCTTGATAGGTATTTCCCTTTGCTCTGAGAGAAAGTTTTAGGTGATCCAAAGTCTGTTGGGGATCTAGATTTGTTGGTAAGTACTTGTTATTTATTGTTTTCATTAGATATCTTATCCTCCTATCTATTGGAACCTTATATCTAATCCATTGAGGAAAGATCCAGGTTCTTTTTTGGATTTATTTATGAGATATTATTTAATTGGTTGAAGGGAACAAGATCTATGTTCTAATCAGAATATATAAGTCAGGTTATTGCAGTTTTTGTGTCTTTCATTATTTTTTTAAAAAGTTTGAGAGTTAGGTGGATTCTCTCTAAAATAATATTGATTATAACTTGAAGGATCGATTTCAAATTGATTAAATTCCTTGATTTTTTTTTAAAATCCTTGTGTGATTTGATAAAATCCCACTTTAGTGATGTTTTCTTGTAAGCTGTGGAAATTGGTTTTTTTAGTTTAGTTGGGTTTTCTTTGAGTTGTATTTTGTACTCATGAATCATATAGAGGTTTGGTTATTATGATTATATTAGTATGGTTTTTTTTTCAAAGGTAAAAATCAAACCCCAACAATTTATGAATCCCTTGTAATTTATTGTCATCCTTTCTTGTCTTGGGTATGTCACCTAAGGACAGTAACACCAACTTCCACTTCTCAAGACAATGGGTGAGGGGAAGGATGTTACAAATGGTATTAGTTTGTTAAATCCATGGGTATCAATTGTGTTCAGTCCTGGAGTTGTAAATGTTATCATATAACCTTGGGATTGGATCAAGGATTAGGATTTTCAGAACTTGAAATGTAGATCATAAAAATGCATAGCTAACAAATTTATGCAGAACTTCAAGTTACCAATGAGTTTTGGTATATTAGTGTTTGTATACACTTTTAAATGAGTTTTCACCTCATTGTCATGGGTTTATATGATGATATTTTAATGACATGCATTGATAGAATGAAATCCCACAAGGACGGTATTGTTCATTTTGAGTTGATGATTTTTGGAAATGGTAATAAGTAATTCTTTTTGAAAAGTGTTCAAAACATTTTCAAATAGCGAGATTTTGAAAAGGATTGATGGTGGTATTTTGAAAATGGTTAAAATGTTTTATTGTGGATAAACATTTTTATGTAACTTTTAGATGTGGTAATGGAAATATATAAGCATTTAGTTTCTAGAGAGTGATACTAAATGGAGTTTTTTTATTATAGAAAATTTCACCGAGTATGTGTCGTAGGAACCAACCTGAAGAGGCTACTAGGAATATGGTTTCACTTGATCCATAGGTAAACCAATAGTTGGTATAGAGTATTTTCCAAGATTTTCAAGTTGTGGGTAGATACAATAGAAAGGATGAACCAATATAGTTAATCATTCGGTTTAGCTCCAAAAGTAGAATCCACCCATCATTTAGGGTGATTCAGATCAAAAAAAATAATAAGTGTGGATAAATAAAATGAATTGAATCATTGATATCCTTGGTACAGTAGATGAGATAAAATTGAATTTGGAAACATATATGTTATAGGATCTATCATGATAGTTGTGGTATTTATAAGTTAAGGATCAACTAGATTAAGGCATGGCATGGGATGATTTTGATTTTCTGCCAATAATTCTATACTCACTTGTTTAGGATTTATAGAACTATGAAATTATTCACTTTGAAGAAGGAAAATTTATAGTTAATAGATTATGCAACTAAATTTATTAATTTAGTTTGTTTTTCACCAAAATTTTCTATAAGTTCATCCTTGAAGGCACTCGTTTTCAAGTCATGGTTAAAACTATAAATTCACTCAAATATTTTATTCCTTTTTATAATGGATTATAAAGATATGGTCAATAGAGTGATGGTGTGAGAAAGGGAAATCTCAGGAAATATAGTTAGAGGAAGCATGTTTATTTCTATGGGAACTGGTGGGAACTCCAATATAAGAAACAAGAATAGGAGGGACACCTATTCTCATGGGGGTGGAATATCTCATAATCAGACTATGGGATCAATCAACTTACCTCCTTGACCAAAGAGTAAGTTTGGATGTTTTTAGTGTTGTTATTTTGAGTATATTAAACAATATTTTACATAAACACCTAGAGTATATCACAACTACAACAATATGGGACATCTTTAGTGTTATTTTCATAGTGCTCCAAGTTCAGGTGTTAGGGATACATCTCATGCTTCTAAGGAAACATATTATTGAATGGGAAGAGTGCGAAAGAATAAATATCATTACCATAACTGATCAAGCCATAGTGATTTGAGGAATACCATGACTCCTCCACCAATACAATATTAATAGTGCAATAAAGAGAAAAGTGTAGAGAGTAAGAAATTGTATGGTGTAGTGTAAGTGATTTTGGATGATCAATTGGGATCTTTGATGATTTTATATATGGTTCTTTTGAATTATAACCTTATGAAATATTTTTTTGATACAATTGTATCCCATTTTTTTATTGGTTCTTGTATCGTTGATCTGATGGGTTTAAATTTTGATATAATGCCTTCTATTTTGAAACACCAACCACCTTTGGGATAACGAGAGTATTAAGCATTGAAATGTGAAGCATGTTCGATAAAAATCAATGAGACGGATTTGGTATAGGATTTCATTGTGATAGAGATGATTTTTATGACTTGATTTTGGGAATGGATTGTCTAATGAATTTTGGGGGCTATATAAATTTTTATGCATGACTTGTGAGTTTTAAATCTTTAAAGGGTGTTAGAAATTTCTTTAAAGGAAATTCAGCAGTGGTTTCAAGTAGAGATGGAGCCTTGGTACCTATGGTTGGAACTATATATTACTAATTGATAGCAGTTTATTTGGAATTAGTAGATGATGTCAGGAATATATATTTTCCAACCATATTGGACCAATTCTATGATGTTTTTCCAAATAGTTCCTTGGGGTTTCCACCCAAAAGAGAAGTGGAGTTTATGATTGATGTAACACCCCGAGCTTCCATGATACGCTTCTCATTCAATAATGTAATAGCTTGCATTGTACGCAACATCGAGTTCTAACACACTGCAACTAATCAAAGTAGCCATTATGAATAGTAATAACCACTTTTTAAATTTATAGAAATTTTATATTTCAAAATAGACTTCATTTTTGTATTCCTAATATTGAAATTAGCCTATGTTGATTTTTTTGTAATTTTCTGAGAACTTCAAAATTTTTATGAATAGTGAAAAATACTTAAAACAACTTTTTTAATCAAAATAATTTATAGTGATAAGTTATAATATTGAGTGGTTTTAAAGTATAATTAGAATATACTTTTACCATTTTATCCAATGGTGGTCATTAGAATTAATTTAACATTGAAATTGGACATAAACAATTGCCAATCTTTTGATATAAATTGTTTCTTAAAAACACGCTATTTGTTGTGACAACGGGAATTAATTATAAAATTAATTAATTCAAATTATATGTTTGGAATTTTTTAAAATAGACATCATTTTTGAATTCGGAATATCAATTATAGCTTAGGGTGAAATTTTGGCATTGTTCTGAAAAACTTCAATTTTTGATGAATAGTGAAACCACTAAGTGGTAGTTAAATAACTGATTTTTCGTTTAAATGAAATATTACCACTTCTGTGATTTGATTTTCAAAAATCCGACATACATGGTTGTCATTAAGAAGTAAAATGTGGTTCAATGAGATTAAAATAATTTTTTGGTGAATAGTAACTTTTAAGTTCTTAATCGCGATTAGAGGTAATTAGTGTAGTTTAAGGTAAAAATAATATTTTAATAATATGATATGAGTTTGAAACTTGTCCTACTCCTATTGGATGAGTCATGGCCGACCAAGACAATCCATGGGTCAACTTGGGGACCCCATGGAGCCACTTTAGTTGGAAAATGACATAAATACCTTTTATTTAATGTTAAAGTAAAAAAATGACACAAACATGAAATGTTTTACTAAAACAATTTTTACATGGGGTTATACAAGTCATATTTTTTATTATAAATAGTCATTGGAAAGATAAAAAGATTTCCTACATCATAGTAGTTTTTTTATAATTATTAGACATTAAATAAATTAAATTATTTATGACATCATGATGATGCAGCGATGACCTCATTATTTAACGATTTAAATAAAATGAGAAGATAATGTAAAATCCAAGGCTTAAACTTGTCCAAAGCCTATTGTATGAGGATATTTAGAACCCTTATCACCTTAGCCTCAAATTATACAAGTGTGGGACCTTTAGAATCCGAAAAGCATTGTATAATAGAATAACATTTCATTACTTTCCAAAAGTGCCCCTCCTCTCCACTTATAAAAGGCCCCCACCACTCCCACCTTATTCACACCTTCAAGCCATTTGGCTTGGGCAAACTCTGCCCAAATACTCTCCCAACATCCCTCACTTACTCCTAGAAGCCTCAATTTGGGCAGAATTCTTCCCAAGGAAGCCTTTGTCTCAAATCAAAAAGAGTTACCCGATTTTTTAGGTAATGTCTTCTCTAATGTTGTTTTGTTTTATTTTGCTTCTCCAACCCCTTAAACTCTTTTCATTCATTTATTTTTTAACAACACCAGTATCTAAAATATACTAGGATGTTGTTATGATAAGGATTTGGTTTACACTTACACACACCTTCTTCTAATGGTTAAAGAACATACTGTTTCTATGGGTGGCGAAATACTGCCTCACGAAACGATGATTGTTCAAATTCTTTTAACACCTATAATGGTGGCCATTTTGATGACACTATTTTCATATATGATATATATATTATGTTTATGTTTTCCTTATGCTTCTTTATTTCTCATTTATGGCATACTTTGTGATTTCCATTATGGGTAAACGCGATAATTTCATTTTAGGAAGTGCGGACTACCGCCCCCTCAAAGTGATGTGAATCGTTAATGCCATATGTGGGATGTATAAAGGATGGAGTAAATGATATTATATATGATATTATACTTTAAATATTTTATATTTTTATATAATTATGATTTCATTCCATTAAATACGAAATAGAAATGAAAGTAGCGTTCATGCGTACGTACGGCTTACCGTCTCCATGAACAGTGCATTTCATTTCTTACCTCTAAATGTTACGTAATATTATGAATGAATGTATATACTGGACATATATGATATATATGACATCTAAATCATGAATATAATTCTGGAGATAATGGATATTATACCACATAAACAACTTGTAATTATAAGAAGTTTATTGATTGACTCAAGTACCAAAGATCGACAAAACGACCGTTATTAACTTAAATAATTACATAATGTTCATAACATGGTAATAAGTGATATAAAAGGAATAATGAACATAAAAAAGGTTCTTAAGTAAATAGAAATTAACTCTAGTTTATTATTCAGGAGGTTAAAGAACGGTCGAGTCAGGACAAGACGCAAGGTAAGGGAATTTCTTAACCCAACTTCCATTCTTTAGGTTAATCTCCTACTTTCAAATTATGTCATGATATTATTATGTCCTATTTTGTATTTTTACTTTCTTTATGTGTACCTATAGTGAATAAACATAATAGATCTATTTTATTTTAAAAATGATCTTTTTAAGGACTTCATCTCAATCCCCTTTCATTGAGGCATATTTGGTTTTATACACAACTTTCTTTTTTACGGTGTATAAACCCATTTGACTTTTATGTTATTCAAAAGGAATCTCTTTTATACGAAGCGTTTTATGAAAAGACAAAAAGGGAATGTTTTTCTTTCTGTAAATATGCGGCGACAACGACTTCTCCTCCGTTGTGACCATTATTTGAGTTTCGGCTTCCTCTACAAGCCATCACGTTTTTTTTAATGAAAAATAAATACAAAGTTTTAACTTTCTTTTATTCTGGTATTGAAAATGGTTTTGAAAGAATTTTTATTATATCAATGTGTTGTATTGATATATTGTGATTGAAATGTGGAAATGTTATGTTTCCTTTATCCATGTTTTATGTGATACGATTATGTTATGGTTTATGATATGTTTAAACCTATTCATATGAGGAATGCATTGGACTTAATAAGTGACGGGTGGAGCCCGCTATAGCTCCTCGATGCATCGGTAGGTATCATGAGACAACTAGACGTGGAATTGGCCGAGGCCCTTTCCCAAATTGATTTATGGTTTTGGCCGAGGCCTTAATCATTTTAGATGTCTTGGCCGAGGCCTTGACAAAATGTTTCAGAATGTCTGGCATTATGCATTACATCATTATGAAAGTGGTTATTGATATTGCATGTGATTATTCGACCAGTAGAATATCCATGTGAATAAGTAAATGGCATTATCTCATTTTACTTTTTCCATATTATGTTGAAGTTCATGTTTAAAAGGCTTTTGTTTTAGTTATACATTGCCTTAAATGTTAATGTTTATTTATGAAAGCTTCCGCATTATTGTTATCCTTACTGAGCATCTGAGCTCACCCCTTTCAATGTTTTAATATTTTCCAGGATGTGAAGAAGTATTTTATGAATGACCTGCAGGGATATTTAGAAGAGGATATGAGTGTGGACTATGGAGACTTTGCTATTGTAGTTTTTCACTTTATGATGTAATGTAACGTTTACGAATGTATCTAGTGTTTCCAAGGCTACTAAACTAATCGGTCTTTTGAGACTTGATCTTTTGTGATCATGACAATGTTACGAAGTAATGCACCGACTCCGGGTAGCTGGGGTCGGGGCGTTAAAGTTGGTATCAGAGGCAGTTTAGTACTAACCTTGGAAGCTAGATTTAGATAAACTCTGATTAGAGAACATAGCCCAAAGATAGACTTTAAGGATTAGTATAGAAGAACTTCCTATAATTTTGGTATTATAGAGATTTTGTGAGTTTTCCGAGCAATACATCCCTGTATGGATACGAGCAAGTAGAGGCGGCTCTGGCACAGATGTACCTAGGGGTAAAACCTGAAAACACCGCTTTGAGCTAGACTCGAACGGGAACTGGTGCACGACAACGGGCCTTACTGCACTCTTGGTTACGACACTTCCGGGGGATATGCTTTGGATAATTCTCATTTTCTTTATAAACCAATATGAAGGGTTATGAGTATATACTTCCTCAAATAAAACATTTTTATGGATTATATCCATAAATAGTTCAATTTATGTTAAGTATCTTACAAGTATGGAACTATGTATTTTGATTTATAAACTAATATAGTTTATGCCATTGTTTAGAAATGGCGCCTAGTGGAAGGAATGGAAACCATATCAATGCACGCACTCCGTGTAGGGATTTCCCTCCTTCTCAAGATAATTATGGTGGAGCTAGTGATACAACTGGTGCTGATCAGCTTCTCACTGTACTGGGACAACTCACGCAGGTTATGAATAATAACCTTACTCGTATGGAGCACCCTGATACGCAACGTGGAGGATCAATGCTAGACCGTTTCATGAGGCAACAACCACCAACCTTCAATGGGAGTAAAAATCCTATAGTAGCTGAGCAATGGATAAATTCCTTAGAGAAAATATTCCATGCCTTGGGGGGTAGTGAAAGGGAGAAAGTTGTCATGGCAGTTTACCACCTCACTGGAGATGTCGATCAATGGTGGTCATTGATTCAAAACACAAAGGAAGATGATGAAGTATCGAATATGGAATGGAGGGAGTTCAAAGAGATTTTCCTAGAAAAATACTATCCTCGTGACCATCGAGCAGATATGGAAAGACAATTTTTGAGTCTGAGACAAAAGGAGGATGAGAATGTCGCAAAGTATGAGGCCAACTTTACAAGGTTAGCGAGGCATGCTGCAGATTATATACGTAACCCAAGGAGTAAGATTGATCGTTTCTTTGATGGGTTAAAACCATTTCTCCGTCGAGCTTTAGTATCATAACCCTTCTCATCATACGAAGATATTGTCTCGTGTGCTATCAAGACAGAAAAGGAATTCTCTAAGTCTTATGACAACAAAGTAAAGAAAGAGAAGAAGAGAACGGTGGAACAAGAGACAGATAAAGGGAAAAAGGGAAAGAAGGATTTTCCATTATGTGATAATTGTGGGAAGAATCACCCTGGTACTTGCCTAAAAGGAATGGGAGTTTGTTATAAATGTGGAGAAAAGGGTCACCAGGCTCGTGATTGCAAGGGAAAGAAAGAGGCTATCAAAGTTGAATGCTACAATTGTAGAGAAATGGGTCATTATGCAAATGAATGTCCTAAGCGTCGGGGAAACTTACCTCAGAAAAGGCCAAGGGATCAAGGACAATCTTATGCTATTACTACAGTTGAAGCAGAATAACTAATGTAATGGTGCTTTTGGACTCATGGATTATATTCTGGTTATTAGAATAATGTGATATATATATATAAGGATTGTACTGCAGTACTTGTTGATTTTAGTAAGGTTTTAATATGATGAAGGTAATTATATTTTTAGTATGTGACAATAAGAGAAACTCTACTTTGTTTGGGGAATCTGATAAATTGATTTTGGAATTAAGAGACCTTTTAGAGAAAGTCTGGACAGAGGTATTTTGGATAACTATAAAGGTTGGAGTGGATTAAGTTGATCTTTGGATAATATTGTTTAAGGTTAAAAATTTATGAAGATTATTTTTGAATATTATAATACTACAGTTTTAGGAAAAGGACAACTTGTAGGGTGGGGCATAACCCGTCGCGTCGGACAAAGCTGCAGGAATCGAACCCACAATCATAGTGCGACAGGCCTTTATTTCCTACCACTAGCCTACAAGAAGTCCCTGGTTATTAAAAAATAATTTTACTAATCTAAATGGTATGTGTTAACATTTGGAACCTTATACAATTAGGATAAGTATAATATTTTTGAGTTCTATTATATTTTTGAGTGAAAGATGAGTTGAAGGTTGAAACTCTAATTGTCAAGCATAAATATATATATACCTATCTCTTATTCAATGAATAAATTAATTCTTAAACTTTAGTAAAGGGATATTAAAACAAAAAAATGTGTTATCCTAATACCTTATGTCTTGTTGAACTGATGATATTTTAAATCAACATAGATTGAAGTCTTTGAGGCCCTCAATTTGACATTTGATTGTGATTGATGACCTCAATCACTCCCTACAAATATTTACGTTTTTCCTCCAATTATATGTCTTTAATTGCCACCAATGTTCTCCTAATCGAGATCATAATTGGGTGGTGACTTTTTCATTTCCCTTTCCCTCTTATTAAGGCTAAATTTTATTAATCTTATTTCCGATGTGGGTTTTCCACAAAGGTATTTTCTCTTTTCAACCTTTTATTTACAAAGAAAAATTTCAAATTGCGAGGACGCAATTTATTGAAGGAGGGGAGAATGTAACACCCTGAGCTTCCATGATACGCTTCTCATTCAATAATGTAATAGCTTGCATTGTACGCAATATCGAGTTCTAACACACTGCAACTAATCAAAGTAGCCGTTATGAATAGTAATAACCACTTTTTAAATTTATAGAAATTTTATATTTCAAAATAGACTTCATTTTTGTATTCCTAATATTGAAATTAGCCTATGTTGATTTTTTTTGTAATTTTCTGAGAACTTCAAAATTTTTATGAATAGTGAAAAATACTTAAAAAAACTTTTTTAATCAAAATAATTTATAGTGATAAGTTATACTATTTAGTGGTTTTAAAGTATAATTAGAATATATTTTTACCATTTTATCCAATGGTGGTCATTAGAATTAATTTAACATTGAAATTGGACATAAACAATTGCCAATCTTTTGATATAAATTGTTTCTTAAAAACACGCTATTTGTTGTGACAACGAGAAATAATTATAAAATTAATTAATGCAACTTATATGTTTTGAATTTTGTAAAATAGACATCATTTTTGAATTCGGAATATCAATTATATCTTAGGGTGAAATTTTGGCATTGTTCTGAAAAACTTCAATTTTTGATGAATAGTGAAACCACTAAGTGGTAGTTAAATAACTGATTTTTCGTTTAAATGAAATATTACCACTTCTGTGATTTGATTTTCAAAAATCCGATATACATGGTTGTCATTAAGAAGTAAAATGTGTTTCAATGATATTAAAATAATTTTTTGATGAATAGTAACTTTTAAGTTCTTAATCGCGATTAGAGGTAATTAGTGTAGTTTAAGGTAAAAATAATGTTTTAATAATATGATATGACCTTGAAACTTGTCATACTCCTATTGGATGAGTCATGGCCGACCAATACAATCCATGGGTCAACTTGGGGACCCCATGGAGCCACTTTAGTTGGAAAATGACATAAATACCTTTTATTTAATGTTAAAGTAAAAAAATGACACAAACATGAAATGTTTTACTAAAACAATTTTTACATGGGGTTATACAAGTCATATTTTTGATTATAAATAGTCATTGGAAATCTAAAAATATTTCCTACATCATAGTATTTTTTTTATAATTTTTATACATTAAATAAATTAAATTATTTATGACATGATGATGATGCAACGATGACCTCATTATTTAACGATTTAAATAAAATGTAAAGATAATGTAAAATACAAGGCTTACAATTGTCCAAAGCCTATTGGATGAGGAGATTTCGAACCCTTATCACCTTATCCTCTAATTATACAAGTGTGGGACCTTTAGAATCCGAAAAGAATTGTATAATAGAATAACATTTCATTACTTTCCAAAAGTGCCCCTCCTCTCCACTTATAAAAGGCCCCCACCACTCCCACCTTATTCACACCTTCAAGCCATTTGGATCGGCCAAACTCTGCCCAAATACTCTCCCAACATCCCTCACTTACTCCTAGAAGCCTCACTTTGGGCAGAATTCTTCCCAAGGAAGCCTTTGTCTCAAATCAAAAAGAGTTACCCGATTTTTTAGGTAATGTCTTCTCTAATGTTGTTTTGTATTATTTTGCTTCTCCAACCCCTTGAACTCTTTTCATTCCTTTCTTTTGTAACAACACCAGTATCTAAAATATACTAGGATGTTGTTATGATAATTATTTGGTTTACACTTACACACAACTTCGTCTAATGGTTAAAGAACATACTGTTTCTGTGGGTGGCGAAATACTGCCTCACGAAACGATGATTGTTCAAATTCTTTTAACACCTATAATGGTGGCCATTTTGATGACACTATTTTCATATATGATATATATATTATTTTTATGTTTTCATTATGCTTCTTTATTTCTCATTTATGGCATACTTTATGATTTCCATTATGGGTAAACGCGATAATTTCATTTTAGGAAGTGCGGACTACCGCCCCCTCAAAGTGATGTGAATCGTTAATTCCATATGTGGGATGTATAAAGGATGGAGTAAATGATATTATATATGATATTATACTGTAACTATATTATACCTTTATATAATTATGATTTCATTCCATTAAATACGAAATAGAAATGAAAGTAGCGTTCATGCGTACGTACGGCTTACCGTCTCCATGAACGGTGCCTTTCATTTCTTACCTCTAAATGTTACATAATATTATGAATGAATGTATATAATGGACATATATGATATATATGACATCTAAATCATGAATATAATTCTGGAGATAATGGATATTCTACCACATAAACAACTTGTAATTATAAGAAGTTTATTGATTGACTCAAGTACCAAAGATCGACAAAACGACCATTATTAACTTAAATAATTACATAATGTTCATAACATGGTAATAAGTGATATAAAAGGAATAATGAACATAAAAAAGGTTCTTAAGTAAATAGAAATTAACTCTAGTTTATTATTCAGGAGGTTAAAGAACGGTCGAGTCAGGACAAGACGCAAGGTAAGGGAATTTCTTAACCCAACTTCCATTCTTTGGGTTAATCTCCTACTTTCAAATTATGTCATGATATTATTATGTCCTATTTTGTATTTTTACTTTCTTTATGTGTACCTATAGTGAATACACATAATAGATCTATTTTATTTTAAAAATTATCTTTTTAAGGACTTCATCTCAATCCCCTTTCATTGAGGCATATTTGGTTTTATACACAACTTTCTTTTATACGGTGTATAAAACCCTTTGACTTTTATGTTATTCAAAAGGAATCTCTTTTATACGAAGCGTTTTACTAAACGAAAAAAAGGGAATGTTTTTCTTTCCGTACATATGCGGTGACAACGACTTCTCCGCCGCCGTGACCATTATTTGAGTTTCGGTTTCCTCTACAAGCCATCACGTTTTTTTTAATGAAAAATAAATACAAAGTTTTAACTTTCTTTTATTCTGGTATTGAAAATGGTTTTGAAAGCATTTTTATTATATCAATGTGTTGTATTGATATCTTGTGATTGAAATGTGGAAATGTTATGTTTCCTTTATCCATGTTTTATGTGATACGATTATGTTATGGTTTATGATATGTTTAAACCTATTCATATGAGGAATGCATTGGACTTAATAAGTGACGGGTGGAGCCCGCTATAGCTCCTCGATGCATCGGTAGGTCTCATGAGACAACTAGACGTGGAATTGGCCGAGGCCCTTTCCCAATTTGATTTATGGTTTTGGCCGAGGCCTTAATCATTTTAGATGTCTTGGCCGAGGCCTTGACAAAATGTTTCAGAATGTCTGGCATTATGCATTCCATCATTATGAAAGTGGTTATTGATATTGCATGTGATTATTCGACCAGTAGAATATCCATGTGAATAAGTAAATGGCATTATCTCATTTTACTTTTGCCATATTATGTTGAAGTTCATGTTTAAAAGGCTTTTGTTTTAGTTATACATTGCCTTAAATGTTAATGTTTATTTATGAAAGCTTCCGCATTATTGTTATCCTTACTGAGCATCTGATCTCACCCCTTTCAATGTTTTAATATTTTCCAGGATGTGAAGAAGTATTTTATGAATGACCTGCAGGTATAGTCAGAAGAGGATATGAGTGTGGACTATGGAGACTTTGTTATTATAGTTTTTCACTTTATGATGTAATGTAACGTTTACGAATGTATCTAGTGTTTCCAAGGCTACTAAACTAATCGGTCTTTCGAGACTTGATCTTTTGTGATCATGCCAATGTTACGAAGTAATGCACCGACTCCGGGTAGCTGGGGTCGGGGCGTTACAATTGATCTCTTACCAGGGACCAGTCTTACCTCAATTTTATCTTATCAAATGGCACCAAAAAAATTAAGGGAACTAAAGGAATTGTTGGAAGAGTTAGAAAGTAAAGGGTTCATCTAATTGAGTACGTCTCTATGGGAAGCACTGGTTCTTTTGTGATGAAGAAGGATATAACTCTTAAGCTTTCTGCAGGTTATCATAAGCTTAACCAAGTTAAGAAAAAAATATCCTCTTCCACATATTGATTACATATTTTATCAATTGATGGGATCCTAGTGGTTCTCTAAAATTAAATTTCATTTAGGATATCACCAATTGTGGGGTTATGAGGTGAATATTCTAAAGACTACTTTCAGAAGCATATTTGGATATTATGAGTTCATTGTTATTCCTTTTGGTCTTATAAATTCACAAACTGTCTTTATGGAATTGATGAATTGGATATTTAAATTATATTTTGATTTATTTTTTGTGGTATTTGTGGTAGATATAATAGTGTATTATAGGATAAATGTGGATCATGATGAACACATGTCAATAGAATTAGGTATCTTGTTGGGACATCATCTATATTACATGTTGTCAAAAGTGTGATTTTTGGATACAAGAGGTATATATCCTTGGCCATTTCATTTATAAAAATGGTTTTTTATAGATATGGAAAAGATATAAGTTGTTATATCTTGGAAACCACTGAATAATGTATTTGAGATATGCATTATCATTATATTTATGGGATACTACAGGTGTTTTATACATGACTTTTCATGTTTGGAATCACCTATGAAAGATTTGATGAGGAAATGTATTCCTTTCCAGTTGAATGAGTAATGTCAGAAATAATTTCAAGATATTAATGTTAAAGTTACCTTATCACCTATCCTCACATTTATAAAATATGTATAGGGTTATGAAGTCAATTATGATCCATTAAGATCTTGTTTGGGATGTGTTCTCATGTAGAGAGATCATGTGGTTGTTTATGGTTCATGTTAGTTATGGTTTCATGAGAATAACTACCCAACACATGATTTGGAATTGGTTTTTGTTGTCCATGATTTGAATACTTGTTGTCTTTATCTTTTTGGGGATAAATTCACAGTGTTTATGGACCATAAGATCTTGAAACACATTTTCTCACAAAGATATTTTAATCTAATTTAAAGAAGATGGATGGAACACCTTCAAATTTTCAAATTCAACTTGATGTATACATTTGGTAAAGGTAATTAGGTGGAAGATTCATTGAGAATAAATTCATATAATTAGTTAGCTAAAGAAGCATCAGATCAGTGGTAGCTGATGTCAGTTATATCAGACATAAACCTGGATTGTACCAACCAGGGCGATGTTAAGGTTTTTTTCCTAGTTTTGTTTGTTCTTAATTTGATTCATCATGTGAAAGAGGATCATATTTATGACTCTGGATGTGTTTCTATGAGTTCAAAACTCAATGGTGGGGAGACCATTGAGGGATAGAAGATATATGGGAATTTGGTTTTAATGTTTAAAGATCAAATCATGGTACCTTTGGTTTTTCAGGAACAATTTCTTAATTCTTACCACCATTAAAAATGGGAAATTCATCCGGTCATTAAAAATATGTATAGAGAAATGAAATCATATTTTAGTGGGTTGTAATGAAAATGGAAGTGGTGGAATATGTTTTGAGATGCCTCACCTATCATCAGGTCAAGGTGGAGCACTAATGAACAACAGTCATGTTTTAGCTATAAATCATTTTTATTGACTTATTTAAAAGAAAAGAAAACAAAGTACAAGAAACAACTACTAGAGGATAAGGACTCAAGGAGGTCAATAGTAGTGAATATCGATGGAATCATTTTGTATGAAGTGAACCCCATCGGAAGGAAAATAACCAAGACTAGAAAAGATGGAGATCCGCTCACTAATGGTCTCCTTAGAAGCCAAGAAATCAGCAACAATATTACCTTGACACCAAGTGTGGAGAATGATAGTATGATTTTTCACTAGTATCTTACATCTCTTGATGCTGTATTCTATGGACCATGGGGTTTTTCCAATACCAATCAATGCATTGTAAAGGATAAGTGAGTCAGTCTCAACTTCCTCAAGGGGAAAATTCTTTTGATCGTATAACTGCAACCCCTTGAGCATAGCAACTTCTTCGGCTTGGAGAGAGTCACCCCCACCATAATAAGCTGAAAAATCCATAAGGACATAACCTCGCTGGTCCCTGATCACCCCTCCACCATGCATGATCCCCATAATACTGGACCCATTAGTATTTAGTTTGATCCCTTGATGAGGAGGATACCACCAAACCCATCGACCCTGCCCCATGTTGGTGGCCAAACACTGGATGGAAGATGAAGCCCAAAAAGAACTAAGGGATAAGGAATCCATCCAGCCCCTGCACAAGCGAGCCAAGTCCAAAAGGATGCTTTTAGTTTTAAGGATTATACATGTGTTAGATGTTGAAAACTTTTTATTCCTCGCATCATTCCTGGAGGACCATAAACTCCAACAGCCCACTGCAAAGAGGATGACTCTTTCCATTCGCTTAGAATATGAGCTGCCCGCCCCCTAAAACCAACACTGAAAAAATTTCTCGACTGAAACCTCCTGCTACATACAACTAGATAAACTCCCAAACTCGCCCCAGATCGCAGACACCGAGTCACTCCCAAAAAATAGGTGTTTGATGGTCTCAATTCTCGGCTACCTACAACATTTTCACCTGGAGGCTAAGCTGATTCCCATCTGCTGAACGTTCACCTCAGTCAGAAGCGCCCTGTTCTTGACTGTCCACACTAGAAAATTGAATTTCTAGGGGACATCCTTACACCATAGCATCTCCCATAAACATCTTGGTCATTTTGGTCATCCTTAATAATGTAAAAGTCTCTCGCAGAAAACACCCCTGAAGAGGAACCTATGAAAATGCATTTGTCCGGGTCATTTCTAAGCACAATACTGTCAAAATATTCCTTATGCTACTCATCCAAGGTGGCCTAGATGAATCTAGGGTGGCCACTAGCCTCCCTGAACGTGATGTCTAGGGTGGGACATCCTGGAAAACCAAGAATCGACCCCGCCCAATTCTATTGCTAGTATTTAATTTTTCCCATACCAACGATCCATCTGGTATGATGTTGTAGGAATCCAATATGAGGCTGGATGATTTTTTTCATGGTTGAAGTTATTGCTCTCTTAATCTGCATTTCATGCCCATAATTTCCTTGCATGTATTTTCCCCACATTGACTTCCCCTCGAGCACCTCCCAAGATAACTTTGCATGAAGACCCCTCATAGTCCCAGACACACTTTTAAAGTTGATACCCCCTTTCGATATGGGTCTATCCAGCCTCTTCCATGATTCCTAGTGGTGTTTACCATTAAAATGATTGTCCCATAGAAAGGTTTTCATCATCCTCTCCATGCACGCAATCACCTTTTTTGGTACATTCAGCGTAGAGAGAACATGTAAAGGCATAAATGTAAGTGCACTTTTGATTAAGGTGATTCTCTCACTGAATGATAGAAACCTGTTATTACAATTAAGGATCTGACCCATAATACGATCAATAATCTTTGAAAAATGATGAATATGAGTTTTTGTTGGAGACACAGGTGCCCCCATATAATCTATAGTAAAGGTCCCTATATGCATACCCAACATGATTTCTAGGGAGCTAATCCTTCTATCTAAACATTTACTAGGTGCAAAGAAGGAACTCTTATCCCTATTAATGACTTGCCCACTCCAAGTGCAATAAGCTTCCAGAACTCCATTGACCCCTGGAATTGATCTCCTTCTTCTATTGAAAAAAAAGATTGTATCATCTGTAAACATCAAGTGGGAAATGTCACCTTCCAGATTCCTTGTGTGGTAAGGCAAAATCCTACCCAAGATGGAGGAATTATGGATAAAAAAACTCAACACATCCTGGGCCAAAATAAAAATGGAGGGAGAGAGGGGATCCCCCTGTCCTAGTCCGCAGATATCCTTGAAGAACCCAAACTACTTACCCATGAAGGAGATTGTCATCCGGGCTAATCTGAAAAATCGAAAGAAAAGATCAATCAACCACTAGTTAGGAAACACATTTCCATATGGTTAATTATGGATCTACTCATGAATTTAGATCATTTTATCCTTATTTGTGAATCCCATATGAAACAGGACTTTTCCAAAATCTATATTCATGAAGTTATGAAGCATAATGGTGTTCCAATATCAATTATATTTGATAGAGACCCCAATTTCATGTCTTGTTTTTGAAAATCCTTATAGAAATCCCTTAGGAATTAGTTGAATATAAGAATAGTGTTTCATCATCAAATGAATAGACTATGTGGGAGGATGATCAAAATATTGGAGTACATTCTTAGGGCTTGTGTAATGAACTTTGGTGGCTAATTGAAGGAAAAAATACCATTAGTGGAGTTATCATACAATAATAGTTGTTAGGCCTCAATACATATGGATCTTTTTGAAGCATTATATGGGTTTCTTTATCATTTTCCACTTTGTTAGGTGGAAACAGGAGAAAATTCACTAGATTTACCAAGCCTTATGTAAGAGAAAATGTATAAGATTATGATAATTAGGAAGAGAATGGAGACAGCTCATAGTCATCAGAAATCATATATGGATCATCGTTAATGACCGTTTTCATTTGTGTTGAGTGATCATCTATTCTTGAGAATCACTCCAAGGCTTGGGAATCATTGTTTTGGTAAGCAATGAAAGTTATATCCTTGATATATGGGAAATTTTAAGATACTTGATTGGGATGGTGAGGTGGAATATTGGTTGAATTTTCCACCAAGTTTCAGTTCAGTTCATACAGTGTTTCATGTATCTCAATTTAATAAGTATTAACCTAATCATGACCATGTGATTCGATAGGATCATGTTGACCTAGAGATAGATGATATGTTGGTTCATGTGTCAATTGGGATTGTGGATAGGAAATAAAAATTATTTAAAGGTAAAAGCATCAGTCTAGTTTGGGTGTTATGAAAATATAGTCATATTCAGGAGGAAATGTGGTAGTGTGAAATGGAAATATTGTAGAAGTAGCCAAACTCTTCTAACGTAACACTGGTTTACTACTTCCTGGGGATGGAAAAAAATGGTGGAGAAAATTTATCACCCTCAGTTTTAGGTAATTAACCCTTTTTTCATGTATTTTAAGGTTATATAATAATTGGGTTATTTTTTGAGAGGTTCCAAG
Organism: Viscum album; assembly: GCA_963277665.1. Classification (NCBI taxonomy): domain Eukaryota; kingdom Viridiplantae; phylum Streptophyta; class Magnoliopsida; order Santalales; family Viscaceae; genus Viscum; species Viscum album. The sequence goes on from OY728135.1 coordinate 1,004,902,673, forward strand.
GAGTTTTGGAACTTTTTGGAGGATTTTCTGGAGGTTTACAGTTTCAACACAATTAGTAGAAACCATAAAACACCTCCAAGAAACCATGTAAGAAAAAATAATGAGCACTGTGAAGGTAGACAGTTGGCGCACAGTTTAGTAAAATCATATGGATTCCCATAAGAATCCATTCACTTTGAGATAGTGGGGAAATGCATTTTTGGTTCATGGTTTGTATAACCATGCAATCTAATCATGCGAGGTGTGGCTTGAGACATTATCTCTTCCATGGTTAGCACAGATTTTTTCTAACCATGCACTGTGAAATTTTAGATCCAAAAATCATGTATCTAATCCTATTTAACTCCTTAATCACTCATTTTCCCCTAATACTAACTTAACACAAATTACTTTTCCCCCTAATGCTTGAGAGGAATTTCCCTTTGATCCAAGATAAAGTTTTAGTTGATTCAAATTCTATTAGAGATCTATATTCACTAGTAAGTGCTCATTCTTCATATTTTTACTTAAGTTTCTTCTCATTATCTTTCATGGAACCTTATATCTAATCTATTAGGAATATATCCAGGTTCTTTGATCGATTTATTAATGAGATCTTATTGAATTGGTTAAAGGGAACAAGATCTAAGTTTTAATCTAGAATATCTAAGATAGGTTTTTTAATTTGTTTTGTCATTATTTATTTTCACCAAAGTTTAATAGGTAGGTGGTTTCTCTTGTGACTCCTCTTGATTAGAACTTGAAGGCTTGATTTTAAATTGATTTAATTGCTTAAAATTTTTATGAAACACTTATTTTATTTTATGTAAACCTCTTTAGTGATATTTTCTTGTAAATTATGGAAATTGGTTGGTTTGTTTTAGTTGGGTTTTCTTTGAGTTGTATTTTGTACCCATGCATCATACATAGGTTTGGTTATTATGATTATCTTCACATGGTTGTTTTATATTCAAAGGTAAAAATCATCCTCCAACATTTTATGAAGATCTTGGAATTTATTTCCAATATTTTGTGTCTTAATAATGTCACCTAAGGCCAGTAACACCCACCACATCTTCTCAAGACAATTGGTGAAGGGAGGGATTTAACATTTAAAATCTAGTTCAGATACATTGATAATTCTTTAAAATAGACTGACCAGTTTGAATGAATATATCACATATCATTCATCCAAGTTTCTGAGCACATCACATATCACTCAACTAAGAACGGCCATGTATTTCTGTATCCTAATTCAATCATGGGACCATATGTATTTTCTTATCATATAAGTAAAAAACTATGATCATGTTTAAGCTTAAAATGATAACCTAATAAGAAATATACCCAACCAAACCCTTATTACTTAATCCTCAGGGATTGTGTAGGAAATGTATTGAAGTATTGAGGTACTCCTTCTAGGCATCTCTCCAGCCTCAGGTAATAGGGATTCATAATAAGAATACACCCCTAATTATATCAACGATTGTAATGTAATCCATGTAATATAATTTTTTGGATCAATAAAGATAAGTCTAAGCTTATTATCTCATAATTCTAATCCATGTATCATATTAACCCATTGCATTGAAAACAATATTATACTCATGTTAATTATAACAAATAATCATAGTCCATAAGATTTTTCCATGATCATCAATTAAAGATAACTCAAATTCATACTTTGAGAGGGTATTTGTTGGGTTTTATGTACTAAATCACTGACCACAACATTGTGGAAGCCACCACATCATAGTCTATGATTTTATGTGGTATTCCATACCACATCATGTGTATATGAATAATGATATTTGATATCATTAAAATCATTCTCCCTTGATAGTTATAAATTTTATTTCATCATATTGTTACATAATATAATGATGTGTAGATAAAACTTTGATTGTTAAAAGTGTTTAATAATCATATTAGTAAATGAGTATAATGTCAATGGTGTTACATTTCAAAATGTTTTAAATTTATTAACACTAAGAAGCTACTTCATTTGATAAATGAGGCCTATATAAAGGAGATTCATGGACCTCATTTGGGACACTAAAGATTATTCTTTCATAGTAAAAACTCTCTCAATCTATTTTTTCTCCATTTTATTTCGAGGAAGAGGTTTTAGCACACTGTTTAGAGAAATGAGGAAATGTTGAAGCCTTTAGTGATTTCATTAGCTATTGGATACCGTTGGAGGAAAGAAATCATTGTTTGTTTCTTAGGTAACTCAATCAAACTCACTTCTAATGAAGATCAAAATCTTGGAAAGTGAGGTATGCATGGATAATCATTTTATCATTTTATCTCAGTAGGATCTTGGGTGTGGGTTTTATTTTAATTTCTAATGTCTAGAGAGATTTCATTTGAAACCCATAAATATTATCATTCCATTATTCATGTAATTTAAATATATCACAAATAAATTTATGATAAATAGAGATTAATTTTATTATAAAATCATGATATGTTTTACAACCACTGCATCCAATCTATCATGTATCTAATACCAAGATATTCAACATGACCCTCAAGTTTTTTTGTGCTAATGGTTTTGTTAAAGGGTTGGAAACATTATCTTTTATATCCACTCAAAAAATCTTTACATTTCACCTATCAATGATATCTTAAATGAGATAGTATTTTCAAAGGATTTGTTTGGTCCTTTGGTTCTATTAGTGTCCCTTATCCTAAGTAATATCTCTATATTAATAGTAAATCCTGATTGGTCCCTCAATTCTAGGAACAATTCCAAGTTCAGTGATAGATTTCTTGATCTAGATATCTTTTTTTCAATTACTTGATGAAGATATGTTTTCTGCCTCTATTTTAGAGTCTATTATGGTGAATTATTTAGGAGTATTTTAACTAATATCTCTTATGTTTAGGAAAATCATGAAAAAATATTGAGATCCCACATCATCTTTTTTGGATTTGAATTAGCATCATTTTAACACCTTACTAATAGCTTATACTCACCTATAAATACCAAGAACATATTCTTACTTCTTCTCGAGTACTTAAGGATATTTTTTATAGAAATTCGGTGACTCTCACTGGGATTTGTTTAGTATCTACTTGTTATTTTCAAAGTATAAGAGACATCATGTTGAGTATTTAAGAACCCCAACTTTAGTACCTTGGATCCAGTGGTTATTTTATTACATTGGTACATATATCATAATACATAGGATCCAATAGTTTAGTAGGCTTAGAAAACTAGATACATAAATGAGTTTTACATTACATTGAAACTAAAATTACATCATCTTGAAACATTAAAAATATTATTATTATTCTTGTAGTATATTTGTCATATGTATTACTCATAATTGTTTTATAGGGAAAAGGAAAACAATTTAAAGGGGTGAGATCATAAACTAAGTAAGGGGGTAACGTATATTATAATCAATTATAAATAAAATATTATGGCATGAAACAATAAACTAATTTGTTTCATATCAAATAAAACTAAGCACATAAATAAATCTACAGCCAAAATAACATTGAATAGGTTCTCATATATCAATAACTGAACACATAGTGAAGGTATTTTATAATTCTTGAAATCATAAAGATGTCATCAAGGCCTTGTTCTAGGAAATCCTATATTATGGAATGAATAAATAAATTGAGTTACTCCATAAAAATGAAACTAATTGAATAAATAAATACATGGACAACATATCAATCAATAGATTCTAGGATATCAATAATTGAATATATAGTGAATGGATTGCATAATGTCATACATCTTAAACATACAGACAAGGTTTTATGCCAAGAATTATAACATAAAAGGTAAGGATGCTCCCATTTACTTATCTTAGTTGTCTCATGAGACCTACCAATGTACTAATGGGCTATATAATTCCAGTCCCCACCTATCAAATAATATTCCAATGCATTTTATCATATAACAAAATATTATATGGAATAATTTTCAAGGAATGAACAATATAAATACTTAGCATAATTTCTCATTGAGTTATATATTAAAATATTTTCCAATATAAAATAAAGGATTATATGGTAAAAATATATTTCCCCCAATAAAATAATCAATAAATATGTTTAGGGGAATTACCTTAAATAATAACTATGGATTTTTTTTATTTATAAAAAATACCCTTAATAAGTGAATCATATGAGATTGTAGTTATTGGGTGTTTATAAGGACTAAGGTTTCAAGGTGTCTAGGTTACTGGATACATGCATTTGAAAATTTAGAATACAAATGAAATTATGGATAAACCCTTCATAATGGATTGTAAATAGCATGTATATCGTCCAAGCATATCCCCGGAAGAGTCAAAGTAGGTGTGAAGTATGGGCACATTCACTGTGCAACAGGATGATGACCAGGATATACCTGATCAACTATTTTTAGGGATATAACCTCTAGATCTATCTGATCCAAAACCAAATCCACTAATATTATCCATGTAGGGATTTAATTTATTGGTATAATCATACACACTTTATTTACAAAAATTTAGGATGGTTTTATGGCTATGGGAACATTTGAGCATTATAATGACATAGGAAAAGCATATAGTGAGAGGGAATAAATAATATCTTATTATCAATATATAAAATTAAAAATAATACTGTATAATTAAATGAAATTTATTTTTTTAAAAATAAATTATAAGGAAATTATAACAAAGTATTATACTTGAAAAAGAAAGAGGAGGATAAAGGGCTCTTAGTTTGGCATAGTGTAGGCATAGGACAAGGCTATAATGAGAGAGAATAAATAAACTCCCTTTTACAAAATATAAAATGGAAGATGATACCATGGAATAAAAACCATGGAATAAAAACCATGGAACTATATGAAAAAGTAATTTAAATAGACAATATAAGATTTTCTTGAAAATGGAAAGATAAATATTGAGGAAACCCTTACCTCTCTTGAGCTTCTTAGCTTAGATTCGACCCTTAGAACCAAAAAAAATCTTCAATGTTGAAGTGATGAAAATATAAGAGACTCATTTAGAGATATATAATGAGATAAATTTGAATTTTTGTGTGGTGGAAAGGTAAGAGGGGTGTTTTTTATACTTAAGTATGGATGGTTTTAAGGGTTTAAATAATGTTCATTGTGTCATTAAGGACATCCAATTTTAGGTTGCATTAATTTCAACAAAATTGGTTCATAATTAATATTTAAAAAAATTATGGATGTAAAATACATCAAACACCCATTTAAAGTTTTCATTTTTAGTTTTATTATGTCTTTACCTTTCAATTTTGACCTTTTCCATTCTTTTACCTATATTGTCGTAACACATTTTTTTACCATGATAAAATTTTGGTGCCTAAAAATAAAATTTCCATTATTAACTAATTTAGAGCTTATAATTACAAATATGAAATCAATTTTACTTGATTTAATTTATAATAGGGATAAAAATTAATTCAAATATGATACATCTATAAATTGTAAAATCTGTTTTTTAAAGGATAAAATATTGGTTCTAAAATGATAAATATGTGTTTCTAAAATTAATGAATTATAAATTATGTTATAAATTAAAAACAATTGACAAAAAATAATGATTAATAAATTTTATGTCATGATCATTACATAATAAAAGTTATAGTTTTCTTAAAAATGGTATTTTCACTTTTTACCCAAAAAATCAAAATTTTCAAAAAAAATCTCAAAAAAACATTATAAGATAATTTTGATATGATTAGTCTAAAAATGATATTTATTTTATATAAATAATAATATATATATGAAAATTTTAAATTTTAAATAAAAACCCATATTTATTGAAAATTAACCATTTTCATGCCATAATAAACTTTATGACAGCTATAAAAATTACTTAGGTTTTCGTTAAATTCTACCCTCTGTTAGAAATTTTTTTATAAGATTATATCATGAAAATAAATTTTATTTAAAACTTATAAATTTATCATAAAACATATTTTTAATGTAATATATTTATAGTCACCAAAATAGTACAATCTTGGTTACATCATAATATTATCCTAACGATCACTTAATTGAATCTATATAACCAATAATAATAATGACCAGTGGACTTATTTACTAATGGTCATAATGCCCATAGATCATATTAGATGATATTCAAAATGGAAAATGACCATATTTTCTTATAAATACACCATAATTATCAATTTATCACTCACTACATTGCTTACAAAGGTTCTTAAACAACCTTTGGTAATGTATATTGTTTTCCTAACGCTTATTCTATTTTTAAATTAATTTTTTAAGGATAGATATTTATGGGGGATTTAAATCCATTGGAGTTACTTTTAGTTAATGTAACATCATTTTATGTTTATAATCCATTACTATTACTAATTGTAAAAATTCATATCAACTCATGATATATAATGTTCTTATAAAATGTAATAGTCTTTTATGTGTATTACTATTGTAATAGTGGTTGTTTTATTAGCTATGATCATTTAGAAAATGTATTATTATAAATTAATGAAATAAATCATTGTTAATTTTTTATTATGAACCATGTTACTTAAACTTTTAAAAAGAAACTTTTAAAGTAATAAAACATATACAAATATTAATGTAAAATAAATAAATTAAGAAATTAAATTGACTATAATGTAAATAAAAAATGAATAATAACATATTATCTGCATTTAACCATTTATTTTATCACGATTCAGATAAAATTTCATATATTAGTACCTCCAATATCTATATGTTATAATTTTATGATAATGAAAACCTATATCATACTTTTCTAATTATTAAATTATAATTACTTAATTACCAAAATGATGTGAAAATATAACTATTAGTAAAAGGAATATAATTATCAAATAAAACTATATATTTAAAAGAATCATGTATATAATAAAAGATATGTGTATATATATAAAATATATAAGATATAAGTAAAAAAACACATAGGTTAGTGGTAGACATTTCACCCTTATTTCCCTTCAATCATGGATTTGAGTCCCATGGCCATGCCAGACGTAATGGATTGTGGCTCAGCTTGTGAGCTTCCCTTTTTACTAAAACCATTTTATTAAATAAATTTACATATCCATAAAAAAATATATAAATTAATAGTTTTGGTGATAATTATTTTGTTTTTTAAAATAAATAAATTCATTTATCATTTATATTTATATTTTAATAAAAAATAAATAAAGTTCATTGGAAATCCAAGATGTTACATTCTACCCTTGTATCCTCACTATTTCACTCATTGATAACACTTAATAAAAAAATGTTATATTAATTGTTTTCTATATAAATGAAATATTATAAATACCTTGTATATGTTAATCCTATGGGTTCATACTAGTTATATTTAACCTAGTTATCTTATGATATCTACCAAAGTCTATATACCGAAATATTCTAAATCTTAATTCCCCAAAAAACCCAAAATATGATTTGATACCAACACCAGTCTCATTTTCATGATTAGGATGAAAATATATATGTTTTTATGGATTTTAAATACCTCAACCACCCATTTAAAGTTGTCATTTTTAGTTGTCTTATGTCTTTACCTTTTAATTTTGACCTTTTACATTATTTTACCAATACTGTAATAACTAATAGTTTACCACTATTACTTTTTTTGTGTTTAAAAATAAAATTAACCTTATTATCTAATTTGTACCTTATAATTCCAAATATTCATTACATTTTAATTGATTAAATTTATAATTTTGATAAAAATTAATTCTAATATGATATGCGTAAAACATGTAAAAGCATTTTTTTAAGGATAAAATCATGGTTCCAAAATGTTAAGCATGTATTTATAAAAGTAAAACAATATGGACTATTTTATTAATTAAATTATTTTTTTAATAAAAATAAATATTAATAAATTTTATTTCACGATCATTACATTATAAAAGTTATGGTATTCACAAAAATGGTATTTTAACTTTTTACCCCAAAAATCAACATTTTTAGAAAATAATCAATAAATAATCCTAAGATAATTTTGATGTGATGAGTGAAAAAATGATATTTTATTTATCAAAATAATACTCTAAATATGATAATTTTAAATTTTAAATAAAAAACATTATTTAATGAAAATTAACAATTTTCATGCCATAATAAACTTTCTGACCACTATAAAAACTTCTTAGGATTTTGTTAAATTATACCATCATTTAGAAAGTGTTTTATAATATTATATCATTAAAATATCTTTTATTTAGAACTTATAAATTTATCTTAAAAATATTTCTAATGGGATATATTTATATTCTCCAAAAATTATACAATCATGGTTATATCGCGGTCACTTAATTTCGTCTACATAACCAATAATAATAATGACCAACTATATTATTGAATAATGGTCATAATTCCCATCAACCATATTGGATGACATTAATAATGGAAAATTACCATATTTCCTTATAAATATACTATCATTCTCAATTTATCACTCACTTTTTTCTTACAGAGGTTCTTACACAACCTTTTATAATGTCTATCATTTTCCTAACGCTTCTCTTTATTTTTATAGTTATTGTGGTTGGAGAAATATTTATGGGGGATTTCAAGCCTATGGGATTCCTTTTATTTAATGTACTATTATTTTATGTTTATATCCTTTTATTATTCCTAGTTTTAAAATTTCATATCAACACATGATATGTAATGTTCATATGAAATGTAATAGTCTTTATGTGTGTCTACCTATTGTAATGATGGGTATTTTAGTAGATATGATAATTTTGTAAATATATTGTTATAAATTAATTAAATAATCATTGTTCATTTTTTTATTATGAAATATGTTAATTATACTTTTAAAAAGAAAAATTCAATGTAATAAAACATATACACATAATATGATAAAATAAAAACACTTAGAGATTAAATGAACTATAATATAAATCAGAAGTGCATAATAAAATATTATTTACATTTAACCATTTATTTTATCATATTTCACACAAAATTTAATATGATAGTACCTCTAGTGGTTATATGTTATAATATTATTATAATGAAATAAAGAATCATACTTTATTAACTGTTAAATTACAATGGCTTAATTACCAAGAGGATTTAAAGATAAAACTATTAGTAAAAGGAATTTATTTATCAAATAAATATATAAATTTAAAAATAATCATGTATATAATAAAAATTATGTATATATATAAAAATTATATAAGACATATGTCATGTAGCACCTAGGCTAGGAGTAGGTTTTACGCCCATGTTTTCCTTTATTCATGGGTTCGATCCCCATGGCTATGTTAGATATGATGAGTTTCCACTCAACTTGTGAGATACCCTTTTTGATAAAATCATTTTAATAAGTAAATTTATATTTTATTTTTAAAAAAATGTAAATGAATAATTTTTTTAATAATTTTTTAGTTTAATAGAAAAAATAAATTCCTATATCATTTATAATTATATTTCTGAAAGAAAAAAAATGTTCAATGTAAGTATGAGATGTTATATTCTACCCCCATAAAGAAATTACATCCTTGAAATTTTACTCATTGAGAAACACTTACTAAACCAATATGTTATATTAATTGTTTTATATATAAATAAAATATTATAAATTCCTTATAGATGTTAATTCTATGGGTTCATTCTAGTTATACATAACCTAATTATCTTAAGATATCTACCTAAGGTTCTACAACAAAATATTTTAAATCTTAATTCCCAAAAATAACCAAAATATAATTTGATACCAACTCCAGTATCATTTTCTTTCTTAATAGGGTAATCCCTATATTGATTTTGGGTGTCAAAACATTTTTTCCTTCCATTAGGTTCTATTTATAAACAATGTTATATACTTAATTAGTGTATAAACAAAACTATTATTTCCATTTCATGTAATCTAGAAATATTTCTAGAATATCCTTAGGGTTTCTCTTAGGGTTTATGTTTTCAAACTATGGAATTCTAAATCTAGTTCCTATGGTTTCAATTAAACCTCCTCTAATACCAACTATAGAAACCCTAACTCCAATAACCTAGATTCAGTGGTTATTTTATTATATTGATGCAAATATCACAATATAGAGGATCCAATAGTTTAGTAGTCTCAGAAAAATAGATACATAATTGATTTTTCATTACATTGAAACTAAAAATACATAATCTCATAATATGAAAAAAATTAGTGTTCTCCTTTAAATACATTTTTCATATGTATTAATCTTCATAGATTCCTGTGAAAAATTAAAGTAATATAAAATGGTAAGCTCGGATGCTTAGTGATGGGGTAGCATATAATGGAAGAAATTATTAATAAAACATTGTGGAATGAATAAATAAAATGATTTATGACATATCAAATGAAACTGAGAGCATAAATAAATTTTTAGATAGTATAACAATGAATAAATGACAAGATATAAATAATTTAACATTTAATAAAAATATTTTATAATGTCATGCATCTTAAACATGTCATTAGGGCCTTGTTCCAAGACATCCTATATTATATAATAAATAAATAAATTGATTTATGACATAAAAAATGAAACTAGAAGCATAAATAAATATAGGGAAAGCATAAAAATGAATATTTTTATATATATAGATAACTAAACATGTAGTGAATGGATTTCACAATTTCAGAAATCTGAAGCATACTGTTGATGACTTGTTACAAGACATCTAACATAAATGGTAATGATACTCCCATTACCTAATCTTATTTGTCTCAGGAGACCTACTGGTGTACTGATGGGCTATATAATATCAAGACCCAACCATAAAATTATATTCTAATTCATTCCATCACATAACAAAATATTACATGGCTTATTTTCCAAAGAATAAAAAATATAAATACTTAGCATAATTTCTCAATGAGTATTATATTACAATATTTTCCCATATAAAATAAAGTATTATATAGTGTGAAAATATTTTACACAATAAAATAATAATTAAAGATATCTAGGTGAAATTCCTTAAATAATAACTGAGGTTTTCACAATATTTAAATAAACACCCTTTACAAGTGAAGGATATGAGATTATAGTCATTGGTTGTTCATAATTACTAAGGATTAATGGTTTTTAAGTAGACATAAAAATGAATTTTCAAAGTTATAAGACCAATGGGATGATATAAAAATCCTTTATAATGGATTTTAAATGGAATATAGATCATCTAAGCATATCCCCCAGGAGTGTCGAACCTAGTGCATGGTAAGGGCCCATTCACTGTGCACTAGGATAATGAACAGGATATACCTGAACAAATATTTTCAAGGTTAGAAACCCTAGATGAATTTAATATAAAACCATTTCTACTTGTATTATCTATAAATGTATTTCATTTCTTCGGAAAACCATTACTTACCAAAATTATGATGGTTTTATGGCTACGAGAATGTTTGAGCATTATAACAGCTTAGGAAAAGGCTAAAATGAGAATGAATAAAAAATATATCATTATCAATATATAAAATTAAATATAATACCATGTAATTAAAGGAATGTTATTATTTTAAGAATAATTTATAAGGACATTATTACAAAATTATTATACTTGAAAAGGAAAGGGGGGAATAAAGGACCCTTACTTCAGCATAGAAATGGATTATGAAAAGGTTATAATGATAGATGATAAATAAACTCCAACTTATAATAAATAAAGGGGAAGATAATAACATGGAAAAACAATACTATAACTATATGAAAAAAATTAATTTAATAAGACAATATAACAAAAGTGGTGTACTTGAAAATATAAAGAGAAGTATTATGGAAACACTTACCTCTCTTGAGCTTCTTTTTCCAGAGCCGACCCTTTTAACCAAAAAAACTATCCAATATGGAAGAGGTAGAAATTTAAGAGACTACATATTATTAAAGAAATTTGAATTTTGGTTTGGGATAATGGGAATATGGGTTGGGTATTTATGCTTAAGGAGTAGTGGTTTTAAGGGTTTAAATATGGATTATTTTATCATTAAGGACAACCACTTTTGGGTGGAATTAATTTAAATGAATTAATTTTTATAATTAATGCATAAAAAATTATGGATTTGAAATACCTCAACCACCTATTTAAATTTTTCATTTTTTGTTTTCTTATGTCATTACCTTTTAATTTTAACCTTTTATATTATTTTACCTATACTCCAGTAACTCAATTTTTTACCTTGGTAACTTTTGTGTGTATAAAAATGAAATTAAAATTATTATATAATTTTGACCTTATAATTCCAAATATAAAATTCATTTTACTTGATTCAATTTATAAATTTTATAAAAATTAATTCTAATATGATACATGTAAAACATATAAAAGCAATTTTTTAAGGATAAAATCATGGTTCCAAAATGCTAAGAATGTGTTTATAAAAGTAACACATTATGAATTATGTTATTACTTAAGTAAAGTTTTGGCCAATAATAATTATTTATAAATTTAATGTCATGATCATTACATTATAAAAGTTGTGGTATTCACAAAAATGGTATTTTCACTTTTTACCCTAAAAATCAACATTTTCAAACAACTCAAAAAAATCACACTAAGATAATTTTGATGTGATGAGTCCAAAAATGATATTTATTTTAAAATAATAATATATATATGTGTGATAATTTTAACTTTTAAATAGAAATCCTTATTTATTTAAAATTAACCATTTTAATGCCATACTAAACTTTCTAACTACTATAAAAATTACTTAGTATTTCGTTAAATTATTCCATCATTTAGAAAGTATTTTATTAGATTATATCATTAAATAAATTTTATTTAAAACTTAAAAATTTAACATAAAACATATTTTTAATATAATATATTTTTAGTCACCAAAAATAATAAAATCTTAGTTATATTATAAAATAATCCCAAAAACCATTTAATTGCATCTACATAAATAACAATAATAATGAAAACTTATCTTATTTTCTAGTAGACACAATTCCCATCAACCATATTGGATGACAGTAATAATGGAAAATGGACATATCCTACTACAAATACACCATAATTCTCAATTCATCACTCACTACTTCACTTACAAAGGTTCTTACACAACCTTTGATAATGTCTATCATTTTCTTAATTCTTCTATTTATTTTTATAGTCATTATGGAAGGATGGATATTTTTTAGGGATTTCAAGACAATATAGTTTATTTTATTTTATTTATTATTCTTCAATGTTTATATATCTTTATTATTATTGGTTTTAATATTCTATATCAACCCATGGTGTGTAATGTTCTAATGAAATGTAAAAGTATTTATGTGTGTTTACCTATTATAGTAGTGGGTATTTTATTGGATATGATCATTTAGTAAATTTTTATTGTCAGTTAATAAAATAAATTATTATTAAATTTTATATTATGAAACATGTTATTTAAAATTTTATAAGTAAACTTTTAAATTAATAAAACATATATACTAATTGAGATAAAATTAAGAAATTTAAAAATAAAATTGACTATAATGTAAAATAAAAATGAATAATAAATTATTATCTAAATTTAACCATTTATTTTATCATGTTTCATATAAAATTTAATATGTATTTAACTCAAATGGTTATATGTTATAATTTAATGATAACGAAACCATGCATTATACTTTATTAACCATTAAATTTCAATGACTTAATTACCAAGAGGATGTGAAAATAAAACTATTAGTGAAAGGAATGTAGTTATAAAATAAAACAATATATTTTAAAAAAATAATTTATATAATAAAACATATGTATATATATAAAAGGATAGAATACGAAATTATGGAAACACATAGGCTGGTGGTAGGCATTTCCCCCTTGAAGACCTTCGGTCATAGGTTTGAGCCTTGTGTCCATTCCAGATGCAATGGGTTGTTGCTCATCTTATGAGCTTCCCTTTCTGATAAAATCATTTTCATAAATAAATTTCTATTTTCCTTTAAAAATATGTAAATTAATAACTTTTGTTATAATTCTTTGGTTTATTAAATGAAATAAATTCATTTATCATTTATATTTATTTTTTTGAAAGAAAAAAATGTTCAATGGAAGTTCAGGATATTACAGAGTTCATAACATAGCATATATGATGGATAATATATATTATGCATAAGTAATATTACCCCTCCTTTATAACTCTTTATAAAGGTCATGAATCTTACAAATATTCATGTAATTCAACACTATAAAAGACCCCTTCTTGGATTTTTTCATGCTATACTGCTTTAGCACTTTACCAATCTGTATTCTTATCCAATCCAAGAAACCTATCCAATCTAGCTTTATAAATCTCCATACCTGATTCATAGGCTGATTTTCCCATGTATTTTATTGAGAATAACTTTCCCAACCACATATTTGGATTATGTAAATTCGGGATATCATTTATGATTAGCATTATATCATCCTCATACAATATCGGAAATAAAAAACAATCCCACAAAACCTCTTTTATCCATAAGAATCATTCAAATTTTTTATGAAACCCAACACTTTGATTGATTAATCCGACCATATGTTATAAATATAAGAATATTTATTCAATCCATAAATTATTTTTTGAAAATTTTAAATCTTATCAGGCTCATTTGTAACTTCAAAAACTTTGGGTTGAATCATATACACATATTTAACTGAATTCATGTTAAGTAAAGAAATTTTTACATCCATTTTATATATTTTATAATCATAATGAGATTCTATAAAAATAAATATCCAAAATTATTTTATAATTACAATTGGAGAAAAGTTCTCTTCATAGTTAATACCATGAATTTTTTGGTAACAGGTTTCCACCAAGTGAGCTTTATAGGTAGACACTCTACCATCCATGTTAGTTGTATTTAAGAAAACCTGCTTACACTATATGTGTCTCACCCATTTAGGTATATCCACCATCTTCCATACTTATTTAGTGTGCATGGATTCTATTTTATATTTCAGGGCATTTATCCATTTCTTGGAATTGGAACTCTCATTGGATTCTCACTAGGTATTCATTTCATCATCAATGAACATTACTTCATCATCATTTTCTGAAATAAATCCATACCTATCTAAATCCTAAAAAAAAATACTATTATAGATTTTATATTTTTATATAACCTAATATGGATCTCATTACACAACTCTATGTGTAACTGGATCATCTTCTATCTCTGTATCATTTCTTTTTTGTTGGTCTTTAACTTCTAAAAATTTTACTTTCCTCCTACTAAATCCTCAACTTATATATTCCTTCTCAATTAATATACCAATTAAATCCAAAAACTCATTGTTCTAACTAGGATTATATAAATAATATCCCCTAGTTTTATAGGATAACCATCAAATAATCATTTATCTAACTTAATTTGATGTTTTTTTAATGCAAATGTCGTACACATGTTTCACGACACAAAATATTTATAAAATGAATATTGGGAAATTTTTGAGTCCATATATCATATATTATGTTTATTACTAATTTATATGGAATGAGGTTAAGTAAAAATGTGGAAGTCTCCAAAGAATATTTCTATAATGAAATAGGAAGTTCACATTAACTCATCATCAATCATACCTTGTCCAAAGTGCTATGATTTCTTCTCTTGGACATATCACTCCATTATGGTGTTCTAAGAGGAGTTAGTTATGAAAAAATTCTACAATATATTATATTATTATTGAATTACTAGATCAAGTATTCACCAACAAAATCTGATTATAGAATCATAGTAATTTTTTCCAATTGATTTTGTACTTCATTATAAAACTCTTTAAACTTTTCAAATGTTTCAAACTTGTGTCTCGCCATAAACACATACCAACTAAATTCATCACTAAAAGTTATGAAGTACCTATAAACACCACTTTCTTGAGTACCCATTGGCCTATATATATCACCATGTATATGAACCAATAGTCTATTAACCTTATTTCATTTTCCATTAAAATTTTATTTGTCCATTTTTACCAATAAAAAAGATTCAGATGTATCAAATAATTTATAATCAAATGATTCCAATAATTAATCTATATGGAGTCTTTAAATCAATTTATTAATTATATGTATAAGGAAACAATACCAATGGTATTTGGACTTAGAATCAACATTAACCTTCTCATTATAAATTTTATATATTATATTATTCATGTCTTTAATATATAAATCATTTTATGTATTCCCAATTCAATAAAATGTTTCATTCCTATATATGGAACAACTCTTATTCTTAATACTGAATGAAAACCCCATATTATAAAAATAAGATATTGAAATCAATTTTCTACCTATAGAAGGCACTTAATAATAGTTTTCTAATTCTATAACTAATCCAATTGGTATATTTAGAGCATATGGGACAATCTCTAATGTGGAAAATATTTTCCCATTTCCAATATTTGAATATACTATTCCTTTCTTCAATTATATCTTATTTTTTAGTCAGTTTTTATCATCACAAATGTGTAATGAACACATGTTATATAATACATATGATTTAAAATTAGAGAAATTTATTTATATAACATTCACATCCATATGCTCAGATTGTTTCTCTTTGAGAATACTTCACAACCTTATATACCAATGTAGTATTCTTTTATAGGCCATACCTAAACGAGATGTCAAAATGATTATCATGATGCATTCCATAATCTATAAAAAAGACACGTATATGGGTTAGTATCATGTTTTGTATATTTTCTTCAAGAAATTTTAATGAAATTACTCCTACTAAAATGATGACCCCATGCATCATTACCTTTAGGTGACCAAGATCTATATTTTACTATATAATGAGTCTACCTTGGTGTTTTTCTCATCTCTTAGCTATTTAGGAAATAAATCATAACAATAATATCACATATAACTCTTAGATATTTGATTGGATAACTATTTTCCCAAATCTATCATATGGAAGAACTCGAGTCTATTTCTCTAGTATCCTAATATTATTAGGTTTTCCTAGCCAAGTGTAACCCAAAGATTATAATTGAATATAGACACAAAGTCCTATTAGGTTCAACCATATCAAGTATTCCTTACATAAGATAATCTATGGGTGCCCAACTTTGGTATGATCTACTCTATTGGATTAACTAGGTCTTGAAATGTGTTTTCTTTAGAAGGAATCTCACACTTAGTATTTGAGTAGTTTTCTTTGTCTCTCCATTTTAATATACATAATAAGAATATTAAATTTATAACTATTTTATCACATGAACACTTTATTATCTCTTGTTTTTATCAGATATATGTTGTCTTATAATGATTTAATTTTGGAATACTTATTCCATCCACTAAATTAATATGTTCAAACCATGTTAATGTGTTTCTCTTTATACAACTAATTGTTTTTATTACTTACCCAAACTTTAATTCAAACATATTTACACATATTCAAATGATTCTCTAGAATAAGGTACATGAAACTCTTTAATGTAATTATTTATAATTATATGAAATCAAAAATCCCTATAAGATGATTCCTGGAGCCACAGATATCCAACCCCCACTTTTCTGGACAATACATAAGTCTTGACCAGTGGATTATCTGAACTAAAGTTCCAAGTATACATGGATAATTTACTCGAGAGAGATGAAACTTCATCATAATTATAACACATGATATGTATAAAATATATTCAACCTATAATTTTAATCCAATAACCTTAAAACAAACCGGAATCAAGGTAAATTAAAACTAAATATTTTGTTGTCAAGCCTATTATGGAATGAAAATTTTATAGGAAGAAATTTATCACATAAATTTATGAATACATAATATTCACATCATATAAAAATTTTATAAATGTAAATATTTAAAATTAATTAACAAATAAAAAACATTTTATTTATTTTACAAACATGAGATATCAATATGAACATTTATTATTTTATTTAAGCATAAAATTATTCCATTTATAATTCCTAAAACCTATCTTTTATAAATATTTTATAAACCATAATAAATTTTATATAAAATTAATTTCTTATAATTTTTTTTCTATATTTTATTTTACAATTGATAGAACCATTATCTATCATAAGTTGTAATCCAATCATGTCCTGTGATAGGTGATATTGTGGAGGGATGGTCATTTTTAATGATATCCACTATATCACCTTTACAATATGACCTTGTATTTTATGTAACCCAGAACACCATTAGTAGCCTATGATAACACTTATAAAAAGTATCATAAAATCATGGAATTCAATGTATCATATGTTATAATTCATCATCCAAACCCTATAATATTGAAAAATATTGAATCACCTATTATGATATCATATATCATAAATTAATATAGAGAAATCCAATAGTTAACACTTATCCATGTCATATTATACTTTATGATATCTCTTATAGTTCATTTTGATATACATGTTCTTCATTAAATTAGTAAAAAAAAATTTTGATTCAAAGAATAAGGTGGGTATGATACCACTAATGAGTTTTGTAGGATCATCTCATTTACTTAAAAGTGGAAGGAACCCAATATAACTACCCAAAATATATCGTCGGATCAATGTGATCATGATGAACATAAATATAAAGAAGTGTAATTTTATACCAAAAATCTCCATCTTGATGTAGTGTTTTTGAAATATATCACCAATTGATAGACAAAGGACTCTTACCTCTATTGGTATTACACCAACCACTAGAAACCTCATATTATATAAGATCATCCCGCAAACTTCAAAGGTGTTCTAGAACCTTCTTCTTAAATATAAATGGTTAAATTTTTATAATATATTCACTAATATGGATTGAAACTATCACACACACCCCCAATAGGGGGTATTATCATTTATATAGGCTTACTTCAATTAATGAAGGAATTCAATCATCGATTGCTACTTATTGGCTACTGACATGTGTTACCCATAACGCATGATCATTGGAATATATTATTGTTTGAACACTTAAAATTATTACAATATTTTTTTATACCATAAATTAATCACCCTAAGGATTCAAAATCAAAGAAAAACTATTGGAAGATGTGGGGGTGGTCCACGCACCCAATTACCCATATCATAATCCATATTTTTAAAAAATATATAGGCATCATATACATTTAAATTAATTTAATGATATTATTATATCATATCATACAATATGAATCATATTACTATCATGGTTTTATGATATGGATGATTCATACAATATGATTCATCCTTTTAGTGTATATCCATTAAAAAGAACTCACTATTAATATTAAATCTCAAAAACTAAAGTTTAAAATATTATTTTTGTTGATAAGATCAAACATAATATCTTAAGTGTTAGCCTATTTTTTATGATGTAAATGAATTTATTTTCAGGAAGAATACTTTTAATATCAAAAATGTAAAGAATGTAAAAAATCATGTGTGAGAAATAAATAGTGGTATCTTATTTTAGATTATAAACACAAAATATCTCTATTATTTTAGACATAAAAATGATAAAAAAACTCTCGTACATAAGGCTTGTTCATATTATAAAAATTAATATGCAAAAAATTATAAATAAGGTTAAATTATATATCTTTCCAAATTTAAAAATGGAAAGATATATTTTTCTTTAAACTCTCTAAAAAGGTAAAATAGTGTAGGTAATTCAAAAAAGTGTGAAGATAAAATTTTCTATGCTACTAGAGTTTATCTATAATGATTTATATAGAACCATGATACATTATTCAACCAAATTGGTATTAATTTTATTAAATTTATTAACGATTTTACAAAGATGGATAATATGATGCTCATGAATCATAGTTCTAAAGCAATTGAAAATTTTAAAATATCAAAAACAGGTGATAAAAGGTAGTTAAGTCTGTTTATCAAGAACTTAAGGATAGATGGTGGAAGATATTACATAAATAATGAATTTTTGAGTATTATCATAACAAAAATGGTATTTATCATGAGTATAGTACTCCATATAAACCTCAAAAAAATGTATTTTCAAAGAAAATATTTAAAGGATTTTTGGAAATTGTAAGAACCACTCTGGTTAAATTCAAACTTTTGAAATTCTTTTAGAATGAGGATATATCAACTAGTGTTCATATTAAAAATAGGTTTTCTTTATATTTAGATATAATATGACTTCTTAAGAAATTTTTTACAAGAATAAATCATTTTTGAAATACTTAAAAAAAATTGGTAGTCTCGTTTTAATTAAAATAAAAAATCATGATCTGGGTAAGTTTAATGAAAATGTTAAGGAATAATTTTTATGGGTTGTTTATTCACTTGAAAATTCTACTGATGTTATATAAAAATGGTTCAAAAACCGATATACATTTATGATTTGAACATTATTTAAAGTGAAACAATCATGAGTGATTTGGTTAATGATATTCATGATAAATTATATAAAGTTAACATGAAAGTTTTTGAAGAGGCTAGCGAAGAAGAAAATGGAGAAAAACCAAACACCAACTAGGTTGACTTATAATTCACTAGTAATGAGTACTATAAATGTTTAATAAAAAAATATAAAGTTTCAAAATCATGTTAAAATAAAAAATAACATTGAAAATCAATAGGTAGTAGTGAAAACTAGAATAAGGTTGAAGCTCAGCAATTAAACAACATTAATATCATAAATTGAGCTACATTCTATAGATGAAACTATTAAACACAAAAAATGGGTTAATTTTAATAATAATTATTTGGATCAAATTTAAAAGAATATTACTTGGGATATTTTTTGAAGAAAAAACAAAAAATAATTTAATTGGAACAAAATGAGTATTCAGAAACAAACTCAATTGTAAAGGTGATATTGTAAGACGTAAATATTGATTAGTTTACAAAGTATATTCTTAAGTTGAATTAATTGAATTTAAGAAAATATTTTTTCTACTATAAGACATGATGATATTAGAATTATTCTTGTAGTTTCAACACAAAAAGAGTACAAAATTTACTAATTAGATGCAAAATAAATATTCTTGAGTAGTTATTAGTGGAAAAAGGTATTTGTTGAAAATTATGAAGGTTTTATACTAGAAAGATATGACACAAAATGATGAATGATGATGAAAGAGTTATATATATTTAAATAGGCACCTAGAACTTGGTATTTTAAACATGATAACTATCTAAATATATGAATCTTTTTAAAGGCAATGTTGATAGTAATCTCTATATGAGAGAGAGTATTATAAGTACTCTTATTTTCATTCTTTATTTTTATGACACAATTTTGAAAAAATAAAAGGAGTTAATTATTCAATAATTAAAAAAAAATTAAAATACCAATTCTTGGGATAATAAAATGATTTATAATATATTATGTTGTGTAAGAGAATAATTTTAGTTTTTTAATCTTTGAAAAAATATACTAAGGAATTGTTGAAGAAGTTCAGAATTGAAGATTAAATAGATATTTATACACCAATGAATGTGGTTATAAAGTTTAGTGTTGATACCAAAAATATACCTACAAAAAATCAGATTTTAAATTGAATATCCATTAATTTCCAAATAAAATGGTATAAATTCACATAAATAATGTTTTTTAACATACATGTTGAGTTATGTGTGTGCCTAAATAAAAGGTGCTAAAAAATTTGAACACTATTAAGCTAATTCTATCTAAATGATAACATGCATTATGAAACTATGGAACCAAAAAAAAACCCCTGTTTCAAATACTTGGGCACTATATAAGTCCAACGTGCCTAATTCCGAATTTCACAAAATTTGGATCTTATAAAACTTCTTCCTTACCAGTGTACCTTAAGTCATCATGGGAGAAATTTCTTGCATGGAAATTCCCATATGCTTGGTCGTCATTTTTCTCACCCCATAAATTTTTACATGCAAGGATATTCTTCATAGGTAACATCTCAATTTTTTTAAAAAATAAATACTATGTTTGATTTCGTACATGTTACACCACACCAAGCTTAAATGAACAACTGAATATTATTATTTAAATGTTACCGTTATAAAACTAATTATTAAAATGGAGGGATTGAAAGGGATTAACTGAGTTATAAAAATATGGTTTACAGATTTTATATATAATTAATTATTTAGTGACTAATTAATTATAAATGAAAATAAAACCCTTTTTAAAATAAAAGTAAATAGTTTTCAGAAAAAAAACTATTTAAATTTGGACAAGTGTGTTTTATACCAATAAATAAAAAATCATTCTTGTTATTTTATATTAATGAAATATATATATATATATGTATATATAATATTAAATATAATTTTTAATGTTAATATTATGTTTTTTCTAGTCATGATATAAGAACAAATCCAATTTTACATATAAAGAAGTATAATTCTAAAAAGGCAGTTTAGCCGCCTTTTGATGGAGCACTTTTTTTAAATCTATTTTTTGACACTTTTATAAATTATATTTTTAAAAATAAACTTCTTCTCTATAATAGGATTATCAAAATTTACTTTGGTTTAATTTTTTGTATTTTTCTTATAAGATTCATTTTTTGATG
Organism: Viscum album; assembly: GCA_963277665.1. NCBI lineage: Eukaryota > Viridiplantae > Streptophyta > Magnoliopsida > Santalales > Viscaceae > Viscum > Viscum album. Next base: position 1,004,925,081 of record OY728135.1, read on the forward strand.
AATAGTAAAAATACTGTATTTTAATTGAGAACTTCTTTTTCTTCTAATTTATTTATATTGTTAAATTATATTTTAGACTATTTTTAAAGTATAATTAGATAAAAAATTTATAATTTTATCCAATTAAGATCATTGTAATCAATTTAATTTTTAATTTTTATATAAAAATAACTCAATCTTTTGAACGTTTTTACTTTAAAACTCGCTTTCTTATTTCATCAATGAGATTAATTATAAATTAATTTTATCTAATTTTGTGTTTTTAATTTTGAAAAATGTATTAAATATTTGGAATCATAAGTTCCAAATTATGTAAATAGGTCCCTTTTATTTTTGGATAATATGAATAATAACTTAAGTAATTTTTTTATTAACCCGGTTAAAGGTAAATCGGGTAGTTAAGGGTAAAAATGATATTATAAATATTATAAAATTACCCTTACACTTGTCCTAATTTTATTTTATGAGTTTTTTCTGAAAAAAATCATCCTTGGGAAAAATCACAACCTTTGGAAGCCACTTGGAGGAGAGTATGACATTTATAATATTATATTCAAAGAAAATTCAATTTTTTCACACTTTTTTTTAACAAGTAAAGTATTTTTAATATGGGGTTATATAGTGGATATGTTCGAATATAAATAGTATTTTTAAATTTTAAATTTTTATATTTATCATGATAATTTATTTTTAATTTTTATAGAATAAATAATTAAATAAATGATTTTCACAATGATGATGTAGTAATTATTTAATTAAAGAAAATATCAAATAAATGATATTAAAAATACTAAAATAAATATAATTTTAGATTATTAATGTCATACATTAATTTTTTAGATTACTTTCACATGTTATTGATTTTTTATAAGTATTTTTTTGAATTTATCTTGTTGTTATGATATTTTTAAAAAGTCATGTAATGAATAGTGTCAAATTGACATTATTGATATTTTAAAATAAATAATATTTTATTAAATGATATAAAATTTCTAAATATATAAATTCTATCCAAATGATTTGTATAGGTCTTAAAATTTCATCAATTAAAAATTTAAGGGTTCTTTGGAATTTTATAGTAATTATATTAACCCTCAAATTGTAAATTACATAATATCATGATAAGAATTAAAGAGGTTAAATAAGGGTTAAAATAAAAATATAAGGACTAAAAAATATTCAAAAATTGTCTAATTTTCATTATATTAATGGATTTAGACCCATCATTATCCTACATTCAAAATAAATCACTTTTTCTTCATTTTTTATAGAAAATTAATTTATATTAATTTAATATTTTTAAGAATTCCAAGAGTTCCCCTCTTCTTTCTTATAAAAGGGAATGTATTATTCTATTTTAATTACACTTAAAACCCTATTTTTTTGGATATTATCTACCAAAATTCCTTCCTATAATTCATACCCACATTCTATAGTCTTTATTTTTGGCATAGCACCCTCCTTATAGGTGTTAATGTGTTAATCAAAGGAGATCGTCTGAAGAAGAGGTATCATTTTCAATTAAGTGTTTCTATTTTATTTATTCTTCCAATTCATTAAAATATTCTTCAACCATGATGAAATAATAACTATTGTATTTTAAATATAATGATATTTTATTATGTTAATGTTATCACTTAAATCCATCTCTGCTTTCATAAAATGGGAAAAGAATTATTCGTTTATGTGTACGACGGTCTACCAAATTGTGAACCGATATAATTCATTGTCCACCACCATCTATAAAGACTAGCTATAATGATAGAATTAATTTTTATATATTATATTCATGAAATATTTATCATTATTAAATAATAATAAATCATTTAATTTTTTACCTTTCCATGCACATAAAAATGGTAATGTCATTCGTGTATACATGTGAACTATCACCTCCATGAAGTGATGTGATTCATTTTTCATCACCACGTCACATGGATGATATATATAAGTATATTTGAATTACTAATGATATATTAACTATATTATTATCATTCTATAAATATAAATTTCTACTTACCTTCTTTCAATAGTGATCATTGAAAAATTAAATCATTACTCATGCGTACGTACGACCTAGCACCTCCATGATTATAAAGTAGTTAATTTTTTATAACTATACTTACTAGTTTTATTTAAAAGTATAATTTATGTATAAAAATTATAATAATTTCATGAATATTATTATAGATATGATGGAATAATTAACACTTTGACTATTGACATCATACCAAATTCATCTGGACTCAAGTACCGAATATCATCAAAACATCTAACCTGAACTTAAATAATTAAGTAATTGTTATAACATGATAATAAGTGATATAAAAGGAATAATAAACTTTAAAAAGGTTCTAAATCAAGTAAATAATTAACCTAAGTTTATTATTCAGGAAGATAAATATTGTATGCAATGGTTCAGACTCAAGGTAATAAACTTTATTTTAAAACCCGCTTTTAAAGTTACTCTTTCAACTATTTTTACAAAATCTAAAATGAATATTTTTTTAACATATATATCATTAAATTAATTAATTTATTTTATATAGCTTTAATGTTTTTATGATTCCTTTATAAGTTTTCAAAAAAAAATCAAATAGTGTTTTCATTTATGAGTGTACGACTTTGTAAAAATGAAAAGTGATTTAAAGGTGGAAATATTATTTTACTTTTATGAATGATTTATGTGTTATGATTATTTTGTAGTTCTTGTGAAATTTTTATGAGTAAAAGTGGTTCCATAATAAACAAATTGTGGGTGAGTCCGTGATAGATCTCCAATGTATTGGTTAATGATATAGAGTTAATCAGTAGGGTTTCTCCTAAGAGATTAAGGGAATATACTGTGGTGGGTATTCCAAATGTAACCATAAAAGTTACTCCCTATGCAGCTATGAAATATATTGTAATATTGATATAAAATTGATTCCACAAGTTACCTTTATTATTTATGTTTGATATGGTTTTTTATAGGAGTCTTATGATTTCATGAGGTACACTAAAGATCTTATGTTTTATGGGTGAAAAGTATAACTTTGTGAAAATGTTTTCATGGGTTTATAAGTATTCATGGACTAATGGTTTATTTATTTATTTTTATGTCCCTTACTGGGATTTTTGAGCTCATAATAGGTTTTAAAATGTTTTTCATGGGGTATAAGGATGGTTAAGAGAAAAGATGAAGTCAAGTTGAAGTTATGAATATTTTTCATGAAAAAGAAATCATGTTTTATTTTAAAAGTTTTATATTTTGAAAAAAATGGATACTATTTTACTAGTATCTGCTTTGTATGAATTTGGGATGTTATGTACAAATGATGGCCTAATTATATAAAACTATAAACTTAAAAATATCTACAATGTTAAATAAAGTAAATTATTTACTAAAACTCAATATTGTATAATGTTTAAGGTCAGGGCCTTTTATTATAACACACCTACCACTTCAAGTCATGAATGAGAAATTAAAATCATGAACATTCACCTTATAACACATGATACATACACCTATAAATTCCCTAAAATTTTAATAGTAATAAGTGGAAGGTTTATCTTTTTATCCAAAGTAGAAGCACTCTCTACGAGTGAAACCCCACTTATGTGTGGAGAATTATTTTCACTCTCAGGGTAAAACCCTAAAAAAATGGAAACCCATCTCTTGAAGGTTTATAATTTATAAAAAAAAGAAAAGGAAACTTCTATAAAAAATCTTTTTGTGGGTTCTAACCTATAACTTATAATAAATTCTTATTGAGCATAAGTTAAAATTCCATATTAACACTCAAGGTACTCGTAGATCTATGATCAAGGGAATTATTCTCTATAAATTCTTGTTTAAGTACATAAACATGAGAATGATTAGTAATAATTTATAAAAACCTTTAAAAAGTCCTAATTCTTGAATAAACCTAAATTTGGTACAAACAGACCATCTCTAATAATGACCATGTGTGTAAACATTGAGAACAAATGGATGCTCATGCATAATTCCCAATTTTCAAAATATGATACAAAACTTTCAAAAATTCATCCATACCCCTTTATTAAAGGGATACATCCCCTAAATGAGGAATTTATTCCACACATGTCCATTATTTAAACACTAAAGAGATCTCTGAGTTACCCCAGGGAAGGTTTTGAACCTCTCCCAAGTTTATTTACATGCCCTAAACTCTCGAGTTTCTTTTTTGTATGCCCTATTAATTATATGCACTCCTCTATTATGATTGTTTACAAACCTCACCCTACTACTTAATATCAAATATAAATTAAGTTATAATTTCATCAGACTCAATCATGTAACATAGACTTCATGCACTTTAAATTCTTGGTCAAACTGCCAATACTTTAGGAAAGTACATTGAATTCACTACTAGATTGTATGGATATAGTCATGGTTCAAAATCATTACTGTATCTCAAATAACTCTGAATATAAACTACATTCATAGTTCTTTGAATCATGGATGAACTATCTATTAGAATAACTCTATAGTCATAGTTTTTTAGAACTGTAACTATAGACTAACCTTGTGTCATGGTTATTTGAAAATTGTCACTAAATAGGAATATGATTATAGTTAATAAAATAATAACTATATCCTCTGGGTTCTAATATGGATCCACATATATCTACAAGAATGTTCTGGTAGAAATAGAGTTTCTAGGTGGATAACATATTGCCTTGGTCGCATGACTGCAGAAATAGGATGACAAAACAAAATCTAGTGGGATTTGAACCTTGTATCACCCTTTTACAAACCTATATACTTTACCACTCCACTAACACATCACTTATAAACATATATATATATATAATAATGTAAAAATTAAATATATTTTATTATTATTATGTAATTAATAATTAATAGTAAAAGTAATTCCATACAACCCTATAGACATGATTTTTTGAGACCGTGGTTATAGGTCCCCCTATAAAAATGGTCTCAATAACCATTTATATATGTGTTTAACTAACACCCTATATAAATGGTCAGTAATAACCATGGATATAAGGGATTCCCATGCCCTTCCTGAGGGAAATAGTTTTCCCATGATGGCATGGGAACCCCTATATCCATTATTTAAAAAAACCATAACTATAAACTACTCTATTATTATGATTTAATAACACTATAATAATATATTTTATTTTCATAGTTTAGAAAACCATGACAATAGTTCCATGGATATAGGGTGAAATTCTAGTCGTTATTTATTTTCTTATTGGTATAAGGCTAATATTTCTCCCACTAATTCCCAACTCTTGTGGTTATTATCATCCTTCCATTATTTATCTACCAATAGATAGAAAGTTATTATAGACAGGATACGATTATGAATAAATACATCCACTATTTCAATAAGTTCATCTCACGACTCGAGTCTTCAAAACTTCTAACCCAGTGTAGGACCCTACACCTTCACTTATTTCATCTGCCAATACAAAATATGAAGGTGATTATAGAAAAATTGTACTTTTTCCATAAATTTAATATTTATTTTGTGTGATTTAATACAAAAAACCCATTTTTATTTGATTATATCATTTTTAGGGTTTTACAAATATTTTGTGGGACCATACATTTTAATTCATAATTTGGGTCATTTTTAAACATGTTTGTTTTATTGATTTTAAAAATCATCTTCCACACTTGAATATACTAATTTTTCCCTTTTAATATATTTTTTAACATTTATGTTACAATTTTTCATTACTTTTGGTAAATAAACTTATATAATTAAATTTAACTAATAATTAACTATGGATAATTTTAACACATTAAATAATTAATCATATAATTCTAGTTATAATTATTAAAGTATTAAATTAATCATAGTATTTTTTTAATAATTTATATTTATGTATTTAATTTATACATTAATTTATTATTTATTATGTATTTATTAAGTATATAATTATTTAAGTGTTTAAGTATTATTATTTAATTATTTAAGATGTAAATTTATTTATTTTTTTAAAAAAATAATTTATATTTGTGTATTAATATATTAATCATATATTTATTTTTAATATATTTATTTTTTAAGATAATATATAATTATTCTAATATTTTGTATTTATCTAAATTTTGTATGCTTATTTAATAGGATATGACAGGTGGGAAAGTAGATATCTATGAGAAATAAAACTAGGCAAGAAAATAATATTTTACAATTGACCAGGTTTCCACCCAACACACACTCCTATTCTAAGCATACAATATCACCTTTCATCATGTCCATAGTTCACCACCAATATCAAGAGTGTGTATAACTCAACACCATGAATCCTTACTGAATCACATAAATTTCCGCAAGTTTTTCATTTGTATGATCTACAGAGATCAATCATTTCATTAAATCTATAATTATTGTGAAAACATAAAATATCAATGGAGTGTGTCCTGAACTCGAAATTAAAAATATCTATATCCATTTACTATATCCATAATATGCACACACGTGTTCAGTTTTTTTTTTTGGGGGGGGAGGAGGCTATAAAACACCAACAAAACCATTAATAGAGGTGTATAAAAGATATTGATTTGACTGAAGTTTTCCATAAAAGGGAAATAATAATTTAAAAACACTTAGAAGTAAGAAAACCAATGAATTCAGTAGTAAATAAAAATCATAACCCATAAAAACACCAATAGAAAGTTAAGAACGTGGGATATAATGTGCTTTGGACCACATTGGTCCTATTTGTATAGAAATAACATTGCCTAAAATCTTTTATTTTCTATTGAAAATAAATAGAAGCTGCAAGTATAGAAACTAAAAGTGAGGAACACTTCTAATCATGAACACACCCCAGGAAACTAGACAAAACAAACGAACACCGCATGGAAATAATAAATAATAACACTCTTAAAAATCTATACCTACACCAAGAACCTAGAAATGATCCTTTGAAAAATAAAAAACACTTTCACTACCTTCATCTAACTAAAGTATCACAATAATCAAGCTTCTACACCAGAATATGTGTGGTGGTAGGGCAGCGGTGAGATCTAACAAGATCCTCCTCCTTCTCTCTCAAATTATCCCTCAATATGAATTCCAAATTTCTTAGTATTGTATGTATAAGTAAAGATGGACATCAAGAAAAGATAAAGGGTGTGAAAAAATTACCTCTAACCATAGTTGGGACATGTGTTCAAACAAGTTTAAAAAAAAGGAAATATTTATTTCAATAGACTAAAGATAGTTGTCCTCACATATGAATCAATCCTACACTACAACAAGTGAAACTTATAAACCACATTAGGGTCATGGGATGATATGTAAGGATATCAAAATGATATATAAGTGTCTCTTAATAATCTCATAAGGATATATAAAGGTCACCTATGACACAAAGGAATATTTAAGGGTCACCCATGTTCTAAAGACATATATAAGGGTTATTTGCAGCACAAATCCATATATTAGTGTTATACCAAAAAAAAGATGAATATGTAAGATTCACCTCATGACATTAGAGTCAATCATAAGGGTTTCCCCATAGAACAAGAGGTATGTGTAAGATTCGACCAGTGATACAAAATTCATATGTAAGGTTAACTCCATGACACAGGAGGTATACATAAGAGTCATTGTGACACACATGAGGATTATAAAAGGGTCATTTGTAGTATAAAAAGCATAATAAAAAATAAAATGCATGGGAAACAAAAAACTACATGAAATTTTAAGATAAAAAACATGGAAGAAACAATTAAAAAATTAAAAAAAATGTAATAATGAAAACAATCCAAAAGAACAATACAATCATTATCTCATTGGAAACTTATAGAATAACAACTTGAATACCCACTTCCACTTCAAATGATGCAGTGATGGTCTAACATAGTAGTGAATATAATTAGATTTCAAGTCCTGAAACATCCTAAGAAATTATATAATAGTGTTTCATGGAACTAGGTTTGTAAATATCTACTGGAAACCCACTATAGGTCTATGTAACACGACAATACCTCCTCACCAACTCCATTTTGAAACCTGATCCATCGAGATCATGAAATAGTCAACCATTTATTTCAACATTGAATTAATACTTTATATCTAATTTTTAGCAACATCAAACCAAAATCATAAAATCTTTTATATGGTGTTACCTAAGGATTAAGAAAATTTTGTTTCTTGGTTGAATCACTAAGTGAATATCTAGCCTACTGTAAACAATTATATCATTGTAGAGTGTCAATATAGTATATATATGTAGTAAGGGTTATGTTTCAAGAAATTATATTCATGTATTTTTATAGATTTTGGAATTTGGAATACTATTTTTTCTATTATAAAATAAATAAATCATAGAAAATAACACATATCCCATCTTATGATATCCAGATATCACTATATAACTACACTATTTGTTTTTACTTTTGTGGACTTAATTAAAGTAATAAATAAGGGATGTATATATAAATATAATATAATAAGGTATATTGACATTAGAAATTTTTTACATTATAATGGTTAGTGAAGAAGAAACATGGACCCACACGGTGAAGGTGCACATGCATGGAATTCACCATATATAGCCTTATATAATAAGTTTTCCTCAACAAAACATGATGAAGCAATTGAGTTGTTGAATAAATATTTATTTCACTACCTATGATAGAATTGTATCATTAAATTTGAACAAAAAACAGACAATGACACTCATTTACCACTGCATGTGACACCATCACCCCATGCGATGTTCTCTTGTCATCAAATATAATGCCCTCACACCCAGTACATCACTGATTTTATGTTTTAAAATATATATTATCATTAAATATGATTGTATCATATTCTTTTATTCATGATACCAAAATTGTTATCTAAATCCATTTATACATACCATTTCACATGCAAGATATATTTACACATCAAGGGCATTCTAGAATAATTAGTAAGGATCAAGAATTGTGAAATGGAGTCATAGATATAATCTAATTCCATGTGGGAATATTCATAATAAATAGTTTCAATATAAACATTTTGTTAATAAATCTGAAAAACTTAAATAAAATTATCTCCACATGGTAGGATCGTGAGTTAAGGATCAAAGAAAAAGTGGCAATCCATTAACATAAGTAACAAGGAAGGGTTGAAGGAACTATGTGGAGGATATCCATGTTTCCACTATACAAGTGTACAGAACATGTGGAAGTGAATGTGGGGTGAACTTTATATAATTTACATAAAAATAATAATGGAAAATAGAGGTAAAGGATTTTCACCTAGGTAACCAAATAGAATGCAGGCTGGAGTGAGATATTTATTGAATAAGTGGAGGCATCTAGGGATAAAATCTTCAAATGGGAGAGATAATTTTTTATCTTGAGGAGGAGTATAAAGGCAATCATGATGAATTTTGATATTTCTTTCTCCATATCCTTAATTAATTTTTGGATTACTACTTTTTCCTAGGTTTTATTATAATTTCTTCTATATTAATTTATTTTTTCCTATTTTCCCTTTTTTCATATTGTGGATGCCTTTGTAATGATTCAATTCACTAGGCCTTAATGATCACAAAGTTAATCACTACTTGGATGGTCATACGAAATTAGTGATAATTGAAAGTGTAATCTCTAGTCGTGCACTTGGCATAGGACATTTTAATTATAGGAAGAGTATTATGGATTGACAGCCCACACATGTGTGGCCTAAAAACCCACACAATAAGATCTGACTCTATACACAATAGGAACATATAACAAAATTGATCCATTGAAATTCATGCTCCTAAGTAGAATTCTATATGAAACCTTATGAGGACTATCATCTTGAATATGAAGTCTCTTGGGTGGATTTCGAGGATATACTTGATTAGGTAGTGATGGTTTCTTAGAAAACTTTCATGGGAAATGAGTGAAGTTTGATGACTTCTATTAAATTCATTATATACTATATTTATAAGACCCTTAAATTAGGGTAATCATCATTTTTTATTGAATAAAATCCATGTAATCTCTTCTTTACTTCCTAAATTATCCCAATGTGGGTAATAGATACCCCCACACATGATTACAACATTATCCTTTAACTATTTATTATATTAAAATTCAACCAAATGTATATGTAAACCAATCCTACCCCTATGGATAATTGACCTTGTTAGTCACTAGAATCATGTCACACTAACCCCTGTGCACTTTTATGGGATCATAAAGTATAAGGATTTCCCATTTGAAAGTCTTAAACCAAATCCTTTACTAGTAATATTTAACATAATGGTCTTTGTTATATGACCTGAACTTACAAGGAACTGGAAGTCCTTATCATATGACCTATAACTAAAATACATAACGATACTAGATGCCAAACCTTTAAAGGAACACCATTTCTCCTTGTTTAATAATGTTAGGACCAATAGGGGCCTATATACCCTGATAGGGGGGTGAATTGGGGTATGGATATTCTTTTTCAAAATTCTTCCTTCCCCACTGGATCTTGACCTCTTTATTACAAGGGTCGCTTTGTTTTCACTTGTGTGTCTATTGTGATCATTTATTTTCTTCTTTATCTAATGATGATGCTTTAAATGCAATGTTAGGAAGGAAGCATGTAGGAAGATCATCATTTCTGGTTTTCAAATTCTAAATTTCATCTATGTCCAGATTCTTTCCATTAACATCAACTTTGATCTTTTCTCTCTTTATAGAAAGCTTTTGCAGTTCTTCAGCTTGAGAATCATTCTTCTCCCTTAGATCAGTGGCCACATCAATAAGTCTTTGATTTAATCCTCTAATCTTGTTAACCTCAATTTCCAATTCTTGGATTTGGATATCTTTAGATTTAATCTCTTTATCCAACTTCTGATCCACTTCCTTTATTTTATAGATAACATCAATTTTTTTCCTTATGGGAGTTTCTTCATCATCAGTAGTTCCAACGTCACTTGGAATATCAGGTTCTTCACTCATTCCATCTACATCATTGAATGAGTAAGTGTTTCCACTGTATGATTTATCGAAATCATTATTCTTTTCACTAATTGATTCTTTCAATTGAATCACACTATTTCCATTGACACTTCCACACTGAAGAATTTCACTAGACTTCTACTTCTTCTTTGAAGATCTTCCCTTTTCCATGGCACACCAAGATAAGAGTAGACATAATCTTTAGCCACACAGACCAACTAACCCAAGTCATAGCAAAAAAATCTGATAAAAGAAACCTTTCCTCTGATAGGGGCCTATATACCCTGAGAGGGGGGGGGGGTGAATCAGGTTATGGATATTCTTTTTCAAAATTCTTCCTACCCCACTGGATCTTGACCTCTTTATTACATGGGTCACTTTTTTTGCACTTGTGAGTCTATTATGATCACTTATTTTCTTCTTTATCTAATTATGATTCTTTAAATTCAATGTTGTGAAGTAAGCACGCAGACACAGAGATTTTTACTTGGTTCACTATAACGCCCCGACCCCAGTTACCCAGAGTTGGTGCATTATTTTAATACATTGGCATGATTACAAGGAATCAAGTCCTGAAGGACCGATCATTTTAGCAGTCTTAGAAAATATATTACATACATGAATGTTACATTACACTTCATAACATACAAAACAACATAAATAATCCTTCACGAACGCCATTATTACCTTGTCTTAACCCTTCATATCAATCACAATACACTTCTTGGAATCCAGGGAAAAATAAAACATAGAAAGGGGTGAGCTCAGATGCTCAGTAAGGATAACAATACAGCGGAAACTTTCATAAATAAGCATAAACATTTAAGGCAATGTATAACTAAAACAAAATCCTTTTAAACTTGAACTTCAGCATAATATGACAAAAATGAAATGAAGTAATTCCATTTACTTATTCACATAGATATTCTACTAGTCGAATAATCACATGCAATATCACTAACCACTTTCATAATGATGGAATAAATAATGCCAGACTATCATAACCACATAGTCAAGGCCTTGTGCCAAGACTACAAATAAGATTTTTACAAGGCCTTGTGCCACGACACTATTTTGTCTCATTAGGCCTACTGATGCATCGAGGATTTATAGAGGGCTCCACCCGTCACTTACTAAGTCCAATGCATTCCTCATATGAAAAGGTTTAAACATAACATAAACATTTGTATTAAAACTAGAATACAAAATGTTAATACTTTATCCCTAAACCATGAATGGTATAAAAATAACACATCCATAGTCAAATATATCACAAAACCTTCAATACAATATGGAAGATTTGTATCATAATAAATCATCTTCAAACAAGTTTAAAATCCATAAAATGATGTTGATATAGATGAAAATGATTTGTAAAACTCTTTGAGAGAAATATCCCTTTTTAATGAAAACATTTAAAATTCACACAATTTAGAAAGGAAGACATTTAAATACATTTTTTAATCAAAGTGTCCCATACCACTTTGAATCTTTTGAAAGTAATTAACTTTTTAAAAACATTCATGTCCATATAAATAAATCCTTAAAAACCATTTTGAAGACATGGACATTAATGAAAAATATTTAGAAGAATAAATATTTAAAACATTTGAAATGATGTTTTTGTAAAAAAAGTGCCTTAAAATAATCCCTTTCAAAACTCTTTCATGAAACATGGGCATGGATAATAAATATATCTCATTAGATACGTAAAAACAACCTTGGATAATAAAGAGATTGTGAAATTAACCCTTACCAATTTGGTAACTTACGAAACATACACCCCATGAAAGAGGTATCATACAATGAATATGTAAATACACTTAAATTAAAGTGTATTACACAAAGAATACAATTATGGGCAGTACATACACCACACAAAAGGTAATAGTGGAAATATAGCACGAATCTCATGGGAATAAGGAGTGAGATGAAAACCCCTTACCTTTTACTTTTCCTTGGTTGAGGGTAGGTTAACCTCCTGTATAATGGTGAAATAATTGTTATTAAATTATAAAATAATCAATACATTAATATGATATCATATATGATCTTTTAACATTGCTTTTTTAATAATATCTTAGTATTATTGTCGTTTCGAGTGTTAACTTACTCGTTTTCTTTTATATGTTTTGTTACATAAGTTGTGTTTGTTATGGATAGGTTGTATCTTATTCATATACAGAATGATATCAAGTCCTTAAAAATTATTTTTAATCATCAAATGATAATTATACTTGCATGGATACGATGAGGAATGAATCTCATCGCGTTCGTGGAGACGGTAGTCCGTACGTACGCACGAGCGACAATATCATTATTTTGATATTAAAATAATATATAATTGGATGATATATCATATATAAAGAATCATTCTCATGTTATATTTATTATTTACATCAATTAAACATCATTATCATATCCATCCAAATAATAATGTTTTGAATAATAATTACACCACGACGTGGAGACGGTAAGTCGTACGTACGCACGTATGGTGATGTGTCATTCAAATGATAGATAGAATACTGAATATGTTTGTACCATATTTATAATAACATCACAGTATATAGAAGATATTGGAGTTATTATTTTATAATGGAAATAACAAATAAAGAAGAAGTTGAAGAAGAAAGGAACTTGAAAGAGGGTCGTGAAAACATTACCTCTTCTTCTGGTTCTTCCTTTTGATTTGATCAAAAGTGATCCTTAGGTTGGCTTTCTGATCAAACTAAGGACTCTATGTTGAAGTGAGGGAAGTTGAGAGAATATTGGGGTAGGGTTTGGCTGATCCAAAAGGCTTTAAAGGTATGAATTTGAGAGAAGGTGGAGTGCCCTTTTATAAGAGGGGTGAGGGGCACCTTTGGAAAAGCTAGAAATATTATTTTATAATAAATTCATATTCAGTTTATAATGACTCCAAAGTGGATTATTTAAAATTTAAGGTGGGGATAGGTCGAAAACCACTCAACCAATAGGTTTTAGATAGGTTCGGGTCACTATATTAACTTCATCTTTTTTATTTAACTCTTAGTTAAATAGTTTGACATTTACCATGTCTCTTTGTATTTTTATATTATATAGTCAATAAACTTACTATAAACTTCCAAGAAACCCCCAAGTGTTCCATTATATCATTATATAAGTCATTTGGCCAAACCTTATATTTTTAAGAATAGAATATCAATTAATTATATAATATTTTTTCAAAAAACTCCTTTATGTCAATTTTGACACTATTTAATAATTGATTTTTGTTAAATTCTTAAAAACTTTATTAATTAGAAAAAAATTAATTTAAGAAATACTAACATGTCATATTAACCAATAAAATTTTTTTATGTCATCAAAACTTTTAAATTATATTTATTTTAACATTTATAATACTAATTATTTGATTCTTTCATTAATAAGGAAAATACTGCATCATTATTGTGTCATAAATAAATTTAAATATTAAATGTATAAAAATTATAAATAAAATACCATTATGTAGAAAATATTTTTATATTTATAATGAATATTTATAGTCTAAAATATAACATATATAACCCTATGTAAAAATTGTTTTGCTAAAAGATATATGCTTATGTCATTTTTTGTATTTACTTTAACTTAATTAATATAAAGTGTCATTATCACTTACAAGTGGATCCATGGGGTCCCAAAATCGACCCAAAGATGCCCATGGTCAGACATGTATCAACCAATAGGGTTAGGATACATTTTAGGGTAATTTATTATTATTATAATATTATTTGTTTACCCTTATTTACCGGATTTACCCTTTAACCATGGTAAATAAAATATTTACCGAAATAATTATTCAAAATGTCTAAAAATAAAATTTACCTATTTACACAATTTGGACCTCATGATTCTAAATATGGAATCCATTTTTCTAAATTCAAAACTATAAGAACCCGGTTCTTATTCTTGAGGTACGAGTTTCTTCTTTCTCTTTCTTTAAGTGTTTTTAAGAAAATAAGGAAAATGGGGAAAATACTAAATTTTAGAAGTACACACCGTGTACTTTTCCACATGCCATGTAATTTTGGCCATGTGGGATGAGTACATGGGGAATGTGGCCATGTTGGCGATGAAGGGTGTAGAAACTGACTACACGCCGTGTAGTGGTCCGTTACACGCCTTGTAGTCAGTCGGCAGGCGAAACAGTAAGGCGGTAGAAGCAGCCACCAGCTGGGCAACAATACATGCCATGTAGAAGGGAATACACGCCGTGTACTCAGGTCGACGGATGAACAGTTTGGCGGTGCCTCCAGAGGAACAGTTAAATGAAGGAATTACACACCGTGTAGTCAAAAGTACACGCCGTGTACTTTGTTTTTTGCGCTTAAAATGGGCAGTAGCCTCCCCTGTTCACAGGGAAGGCTTAGAACCGGAGGAAGGAGCGGGAGTGGATGGTCGAACCTTTGGAGATCCACCGAGCACACATCTGGAACCCGATTCTGCTTCGGACGATCTCATTGGAACCGCACGGGTAAGGGCTTCATTCTCCTTGGGTACTTCTTACCAATTCTTTCCCGAGGGATAGTTATTTGGGTTTGAACGATTTATCTTTTACCTAAGATCTACGTCATATTTGGGCATTTCTAGGATCGATGAACGTGTATACCGCTCGTTGGTGTTAAAGGTAGGTGGCTTTGTGTTTATTTTCCAACTGTCATGCGTTTTTGCGTGTTTTTGAGCTATGAACCCATATTTGGGGTGTCGTGTGGCTTAGGTCGTGGCTATATTGAATACCTAGAATTGTATAGGTAATTAATAAAATTGTGAAAATGTTGTTTGGGATCGCTGCTTGGATCCAGGACCACCCCGGGGGTGCGTTCCTCTGTTTAGCCATTTGGCCAGGATACCTGAGGGTATTCCATGTTTAAATTATGCATTACTTTTGCCTTGAGAGGAATTGTATGTAAAGTTCATGTTTATATGTTGGGAATGGCCCGGTTACTTATGCCTGAGGGCAGTGTTTTACTATAGCCTGAGGCATGACTGTATTAGCCTGATGGAAACATACTATTTCGCCTGAGGGCATCCTTTCGTGCCTAAGGGCTTGACTTCTGTGCCTGAGGGCGAAACTTCCTATGCCTGAGGGAAAGATTTTGCTATGCCTGAGGGCAATACCTGTGGGTTGGATTTTGTATAGCCTGAGGGCAAAGCCTGAGGGCGTGGTTTTACTATATTATCCTGAGGGCAAGGTTCTAGTTGGCCTGAGGGCTTAGTGCTGTTGAGCACAGAATGTTACTAAATTAAATGGTTAAATGAATAATTAAAATGGCAATATAACTGGTTAAGTTATTTACTTTTGAGTACTACTTAGTTTATTGCATTTACTACTGCACACTGTTGTTTCATGTTTACACACAGTTGAGCACGGGCCTTTGGTGGGTGCCTACTGGGAATTATTTCTCACACCATGTTTGGGTCATGCTTTTCGGACCAAACAGATTACGTTTCTGTAGGTGTAGACAAGGGAAAGGGCCCTTATATAGGTACTTGATTACTACTGGATGTAGGAGAGCATGGGACCGAGCATTGGCTCGCAATGCTGCGGGCTGTTCTGTTTTTCTTTTCTGTACTTGTACTTCAGTTGTCTTGTATTGATTGTGTAACATGTTCTGGCTGTTTTCTTAGAATTTGAGGCATGTTGCACCATTATTTATATACTGGTTGGTTATATCTACTGCAGTTTATTTCAGCTATGTATGGTTATTCGTTACTTGTTGTATGTTTTATTCTTTCCGCTGCGCTACACTTTGATAAATGAGGGCATAGTTTCCCCACTATCAGACCTGGGCCCTCGCTGCTAGTTGGTAGCCTCTGGCGTTTGGGGAAATGCGCTTGAGGTCACGTGGCGAACCGGGTGCGGGGCACCCGTTGAGTGGCACTCGGAATCGGGACGTTACAAAGTTGTATCAAAAGAGTTATTTTCTTTGACTTACTATTTGGAGCCGTAGTCAGGGATAGGACGAAGGATAGTTGGTAATAAGCTGTGTCTGGGCATAGCTAACCCGTGTACAGGGAAAATCCAATTTACATCGTGTTGCAATTTTATTGATTTTTCAATTTACAGTTGATTTGTTTTCACCGTTGAGTGACGCACTTGAGATTGTGCTGTTATATTTTATCTACGGGTTCTATTTAGTTGCAACCCGATGAGATGAGGGTATGCCATCTCATGCATCATATAGGCACATGCTAGATATCACATGTCATGCATAGTTCCATGCCATGTAGGTGCATTGGAAATTACATTTTTTTGTGATAGTTGTTGTTCTAGAAAATCTTGCTATTGTGATAGCTGCTTGATAAATACCTGCTTTGTGATAGGGTATTCTTTGTGTGAGCTTGTTTATAGAATGGACGCCAAACTTTGGTTTTTGGGGAGTATGGACCCCCATTGACCGGAATTTGGTGGATCGTTAGCTGTTTATTTAGTTATAACACTACGGCAAAAAAGGCATTTAGCGGCGGTTTGGATTTACATTTTGCGGCAGTTTAAACCGCCGCAAAATAGATTGGCGGTGGTTTTGAAAAACCGCCGCGAAATCGTGCGTCGGGAAACTATTCGCGGTAGTTTTCAAAACCATCGTAGAACGTTTCGCAGCGGTTTTTTAATTTTTTTAATTTTTTTTAATTTTAATTTGTTATTATTTGTTATTATTTTTAATTATTTTTAATTATTTTTAATTATTTCTAATTATTGCTAATTATTTCTAATTATTTGTAATTATTTTTAATTATTTCTAATTTATTTATTTATTTGTTTTTTGTTTATTTATTTTTTATTTGTTTTTTATTTTTTATTTTTTTTATTTATTTGTTTTTTATTTGTTTTTATTTTTTTATTTCGTATTTATTTATTTATTTATTTATTTCTTTTATTTCTTTTATTTCTTTTATTTCTTTTATTTCTTTTATTTCTTTTATTTATCCATGCATGCACATCCCATGCACAAGCCCATTCACATGCCCATGCACATGCAATATAAAGAAATACTGCGTTTGGTGAGATTTGAACCCCTAACCTCTTGCATATTTTTCAAAAACTTTACCACTCCAGCAAGCTCATCATGTGGTTAATAAACAGAATTTAATATACGTATATATATTAATTGAAAAAACAAATAATACATAACTAATAGATATAATAAATAATAATAAATAATAATAAATAAATGATAAATAATAAATAATAAATAATAAATAATAAATAATAAATAATAAATAATAAATAATAAATAATAAATAATAAATAATAAATAATAAATAATAATAAAGAATAAATAATTATAATAAATAATAAATACGAAATAAAAAATATTTAATAATAAATAACACATAATAAATAAAATATTATTATTAATAAATAATAAATAATAAATAATAAATAATAAATAATAAATAATAAATAATAAATAATAAATAATAAATAATAAATAATAAATAAGAAATAAGAAATAATAAATAATAAATAATAAATAAGAAATAAGAAATTAGAAATAAGAAATAATAAATAATAAATAAGAAAAAATAAATAAAAAATAAGAAATAAGAAATAATAAATAAATAATAATAAATAATAATAAAGACTAAATAATAAAAATAAATAATAAATAATAAATAATAATAAATAATAAACAATAAATAATAATAAACAAATAATAAATATAAATAATAAATAAGAAATGATAAATAATAAATAAGAAATAAGAAATAAGAAATAAGAAATAAGAAATAAGAAATAATAAATAAGAAATAAGAAATAATAAGTAATAAATAATAAATAACAAATAACAAATAATAAATAATAAATAATAAGTAATAAATAATCAATAATCAATAATCAATAATCAATAATCAATAATCAATAAATAATCAATAATAAATAATAAATAATAATAAATAATAAATAATAATAATAAATAATAATAAATAATAAATAATAAATAATAAATAATAAATAATAAATAAATATAAATAATAAATAATAAGTAATAAATAAATATAAATAATAAATAATAAATAATAAATAACCAGTAACAAATATTATTATTAATAATAATATTTTATTATTAATAATAAATAATAAATAATAAATAGTAAATAAATAAATAATAATAAATAATAAATAATAAATAATAATAAATAAATAATAATAAATAATAAATAATAAATAATATTAAATATTAAATAATAATAACCAATAAATAATAATAAACAAATAATAAATAATAATAAACAAATAATAAATATAAATAATAAATAATAAATAATAAATAATAAATAATAAATAAATATAAATAATAAATAATAAATAATAAATAACCAATAACATATATTATTAATAATAATAATATTTTATTATTATTAATAATAAATAATAAATAATAAATAATAAATAACCAGTAACATATATTATTAATAATAATAATATTTTATTATTATTAATAATAAATAATAAATAATAAATAATAAATAATAAATAAATATAAATAATAAATAATAAATAAATATAAATAATAAATAATAAATAACCAGTAACACATAATACATAATAAATAAATTAAGGTATATTATAAATAATAAATAATAAATAATAAATAATAAATAATAAATGAAACACATGAAAAAGTATGAAAAGACGTGATAAGGGATGAAAAATCATGAAAACACATGAAAACGGATAGAGAAGCATGAAGAATGAGGCATTAGAAACAATGAGAACGCATGAAAACTCATGACAACTCTAGAAAATCCCTTAAGAATTCAACATAATCATCATAATAACCCACAAAAAATAATTGATAAAGATAACAAGTCATGGAAACCCAAATAAACAGTAATAAATGGAGCAACTGTTAAAACCCGTCAAAACGGTCATAAAGTGACAAAAACATTGGACTCACATTAACAGAGATAACTTATGATTCGAGAGTCCATTCCAGATCCGCGACTAGTCAAATCAAAAATCCTAAAACGATCTTTGAGCTGATAGGTGAAAGAGACTGAATAGACCAACGGATCGGAAGTTACGACTGTTTAAAAAAAAGCTGGCGGGGAACGGGTGCTAGAAACGAGGCATCGAAAAACATAACAAACCTGATACCCACTAAAAAGGCCATAACTTATGATCCAGGAGTCCATGTGGGTACCGCGACTAGTCAAACTGAAGCTTGTGGAACGACCTACGATCTGGAAGGTGGAGGAGTCTGAAATGACACGGGGATTGAAAGTTAGGTCCGTTTGAAGACAAGTTCGACGAGACACCAGTGACGGAAATGAGGTTTCGGAGGCCTTCGGAGGGGTTTTTGGGGTCGAAAAACATGACCGAAGCTTTCTTCTGTTGAACCAGTGCGTAGCACTCTTCGCTGGCTTCGATTTGATATTTGGTAGAGCCCAAATGGACACCCGGAGTGAAAGTTATGGTCGTTTGAAGTTGGAAGACTTTTTTCAACCTTCTTATAACTCTCATATCTTCCGCACCTTAGACCGTCTCATGGTTTTGATTATACGTGCTTCTAAATCTCTTCATGAGCTTTGATTTGACTGGTCGTGGCGCTCCAACAGACGCTCGGATCAAAAGTTATGATCGTTTTAGTGATTTCGGGGTTTCTCATG
This sequence comes from Viscum album, assembly GCA_963277665.1. Taxonomy (NCBI): domain Eukaryota; kingdom Viridiplantae; phylum Streptophyta; class Magnoliopsida; order Santalales; family Viscaceae; genus Viscum; species Viscum album. The sequence goes on from OY728135.1 coordinate 1,004,945,653, forward strand.
TTTTTTTATTTTTTTCTTTTCATTTCACGGTGGTTTTATCCAAACCACCGCTATTTTGCTATGGTTTTTTAAAAAACCGCCGCTAATCCTCGAAAAAATTAAAATAAAAATAAAATTTTTTTTTACACATTTCGTGGTGGTTTTTAAAACTGCCGCGAAATACTGCCGCGAAACGCCTGTTTTCCTATAGTGTAACACAGATAAGATGTCAAACTTTGATTCGTGGGGTGTATGGGCCCTCACGGGTCAGAATTTGACACTTAGGTGTGGTTTTTTGGTATTTTCTGGGTTCCTGAGAAGTTTCTGAGGCATACTGTCCGGAAACCCAGTATACACACCGTGTAGTATCTTTAAACACGCCGTGTATGGGCTTCTATTCGGGAAGAAAAATAAACTTTTTGAGTACACGCCGTGTATTTTAAAGTACACGTCGTGTAGTCTCTTCTCGTGTCATAAACCGTGTGTGCGGCGACACGGGGTAGGGAATCACTTGGGTAAAACACATCGTGTACCAGATATACACGCCGTGTAGTGTTGACCCGGAGTCCACCGTGTATCAAACAACACGGATGGAGGAGACCCTGAGACATACACGCCGTGTCCACTATAGAACACGCCGTGTAGCCTGACCTGGAGTTCGGCCGTGTAACTAACAACACGGGTCGGTGAACTCTTTCCTTTAACACGCCGTGTCAATGATGGACACGCCATGTAGTGTGACCTGGGGACTCGACCGTGTAACTAACAACAGAGGTCGGTGTCACCTCTCCTTGAACACAACGTGTACTTGTAGGACACACCACGTAGTCTTGTCTGAGGACAGACCGTGTGGACTTAGCCATGTGGACTTAGCCATGTGGCTGGGAAACGGAGTGATGTACACGCCGTGTGCGTGTGTAACACGTCGTGTAGAGTCAAGTCGAGTAGTCGGCCATGTTACAAATGACACGGGCAGTTGGAAAATAACACCATACACACCGTGTAGATTATATACACACCATGTAGTTTTTTTTCAAACGGGAGCCATGTGGCTTAGCTGTGTAGAAGGACCCGGGTAGGGGAATGGAAGTCAAGTACACGCCATGTAGTCATTGTACACGCCGTGTAGTCTTGTTTCGAAAATCTTGAAATGTCATCTTCCTCTTATTCCCTTTGTGGTTCCTTCGCTTTCAGTCTTGATAAATCTTGAATCTAAGGCGTGCTTTTGAACTTGTAGTGTCATGCCGCCTAGACGACCGCACGTTGTTCTCCAGGAGAGCGGCGACGACTATACTCCAGAGATGGTGGGCCATGGGCTACCAGTGGATCCTCCAGCAGAGCCAGATGCAGCGCCAGCTACTATACCGGACATAGGCGCAGAGGCACAGCTCCATGAAGGCTTTATGCAGTTCATGCAGACCTTTCAGGGAGCACCGCAGGCTGCTACATCTATGGCTGAGCTGACTCATATCTTCAAGCAGCAGCATTCGCCTACGTTTTTGGGGGATGACGGACCACAGGCTGCAGAGTCTTGGCTGGGGTTGATGCAGACTATTTTTGAGCATCTTGAGACGCCTCCAGGGCGGAGGGTCAAGCTTACGACTTATATGCTCCGTGATTCCGCCAAGAAGTGGTGGGATGTTACCACCCAGTCAGAGCATCACAGTGACATGGCATGGGAAGACTTTCAGGCATTTTTTTATGATTTCTTCTTCCCAGAGATGCTAAGGTAAGATAGAGCTCGAGAGTTCATGAATCTGCAGTAGGGCGTTATGTCGGTGATGGACTATTCTGCTCGTTTCACTGAGCTTCAGCATTTTCACCCGTGCTGGTGGGTGATGAGACGTTGAGAGCCAGACTTTTTGAGGATTGTCTTCATTATGACATCCGAGCACTGGTGAATGTTTTCAGGTTGCCTTCAGTACATGATATTGTGAACCAGGTGCTGATTACAGAGAGGAACCTGCGGGAAGCTAGTGGTGTGGGCCAGGGCGGTTCAACACCAGTTACTGGTACTATTTCTACTGGAAAGAGAAAGAGACAGATGGAATTCTCTCAAGGTGGCAGTACCAGCCAGGAAGCTTCTTCAGGTGGCCCGGTCAAGTGCTACCAGTGTGGCAGGGAGGGGCACAAGAGACCGCAGTGTCCACGTAACCTAGTGGAATTCCGAGCTTGCAGCAAGATGGGTCATCTGTAGTGCTTTTATAGGGCATTTATACTAGTGGCTAGTGAGAGGGTTTCTGTGCAGACTCTGTGTGCGGGAGCAGTACCAGTGGCTTCTTACCAGTCGAGGAACTGGAATACGTCAGGGCATGCATGCAGAGATGGTGGTCATGGCCGTGGTAGCCAGACACCAGGACCTCAGAGGCAGCAGGGCGGGACAGCTCAGGGTAGCCAGGCTGTGTCGCAGGGCCGCGACACTGGGCAGGTGTATGCAGTGCAACAGACCCAGCAGGAGCAGGATCCCAAACCTTCTACAGTCAGAGGTACTATTCTAGTAGCTTCTGTTTTATCTTCAGTACTTTTCTATACGGGTGCTACGCATAGTTTCATATCTATGCCCGTTGTGGAGAGCCTTGGGCTCTGTGTTTCTACTTCTTCCGATATCATGATGCTAGACACTCTATTGGGTACTAGGACGGCTAGTGTGCGTCAGTTCAAGGAATGCCCCCTTGAGGTTGGCAGGTGTCACTTTCTATGGGACCTCTATGTCTTAGAGATGACAGCTTATGACGTCATTCTCGGGATGGACTCTTTGGTTCCCTTTCGAGCCTTTGTGGACTTCTATCGTTGTAGGGTGAGTTTCACGTCACCAGAGGGCGGAGAGTTTCTATACAAAGGCGAATGGGATTTTTAGGTGAGTCGAGATGGACCAAAGCATCATGGGTGAGGTGGAGTCACAGCCCAGATTGAAAGCATATATCTAGATGATCAGGGGACTTGTCAGACATATTTCTCTCTAGTGGTTGATCGTTTCAGGGATGTCTTCCTGGATGACTTTTCAGGTCTACCTCCGGAGAGAGAGGTGGATTTCTCTATCGAGCTTGTTCCAGGAGCAGCACAGGTGTCCATCCCTCCTTATAGGATGGCCACACCTAAGTTGCAGGAGCTCAAGAGGCATTTATAGGAGTTATAGGCGAAGGGTTTCATCCGACCCAGTACTTCTCCTTGGGGTTCTCCGGTCCTTTTAGCAAAGAAGGCGGACGGTACCCTCAGACTCTGTGTGGATTATCAGAAGCTGAACCAGTTGATGGTTAAGAACCAATATACTTTGCCGAGGATAGATGATCTTTTTTATCAACTTTGAGGAGCACGAGTGTTCTCGGAGATTGAATTGAGATCCGGATATCATCAGCTGCGCATGAGACCATCGGATATACCGCTTACAGCTTTTCGGAGAAGATATGGTCTGTACGAGTACTTGGTTATGCCGTTCGGACTCACGAATGTGCCAGCAATTTTCATGGATCTGATGAACTGTGTGTTCCATCCGTATCTTGATTCTTTTGTGGTAGTATTCGTGGACGACATCTTGGTGTACTATCACACTTGACACAACCATGTAACCAATCTTGAGATCATATTGAGTACACTGAGGGAGAATAATCTATATGCTAATCTCTCAAAGTGCCACTTTTGGATGGACCAGATTCACTTCTTGGGTCACATTATCTCAGAAGCAGGAGTTTCAATAGACCTAGAGAAGGTGAGAGAAGTAGTTTCCTGGGAGCATCCTAATAACGTGTTTGAGATACGAAGTTTCTTAGGGCTGGTTGGTTACTACAGACGCTTCATACAGGACTTCTCCCACTTAGCAGCACCGTTGAAGGGTCTGACTAAGAAGGGTGTGAAGTTCGTTTGGTCAGAAGCTTGCGAAGAATCCTTTTAGGACCTGAAAGGAAGGTTGACATCAGCATCGATCCTGATACTCCCAGATCAGGGTAAGAGCTATACAGTTTACTGTGATGCATCAGGTATTGGGCTGGGAGTAGTGTTGATGCAAGGCGATCTATTCATTGTGTACGGGTCTTGGCAGTTGAGGCCACATGAGAGGAATTACCCGACGCATGATCTCGAGTTGGCTGCAGTTGTTCATGTGTTGCGCTGTTGGATACATTACCTCTTGGGAGAGAATTTTGTGGTTTTCACCGACCAAAAAAGCCTCAAGTATATCTTTACTCAATGTGACCTGAATCTGAGATAGAGAAGGTGGTTTGAGTACCTACAGTCCTTTGATTTTGAGCTTGGCTATACACCTGGTAAAGGTAATGCAGTAGTTGATGCACTGAGCAGGAAGACTCAGATACAGGCAGTGCAAGAGGCCAGTAGTGAGTGGTAGCTTATGTCCTTGTTATCTGAGATGCATTTGGAGGTGCACGACAGTCAAGGGCAGACCTATCTTTCATCTTTAGCTGTGACTTCTACCCTCCTGGATAGATTGAGGATGAGACAACTATCTGATTCAGAAGGCCTAGTTCTATGGGATTCGGTGGCAAGTGAGGACCCCCCCCCCTCCCGGTTGGGTGATAGGCGATGATGAGGTTCTGTGTTTCCATGGACGAGTATGGGTTCCAGGGGATATATGCGAGGAGATGATGCGGTATTTTCATGCTTCAGCCTAGGCAGTTCATCCCAGGGTTACCAAGATGTACCGAGACTTGAGATGTCAGTACTAGTGGCCGGGTATGAATAGAGATACAGCTGGATTTGTTACGAGGTGTTCCACCTATCAGCAGGTGAGGGCGGAGCACCAGAGGCTAGCTGGACTATTACAGCAGTTACCCATTCCAGAGTGGAAATGGGATAATGTCGCGATGGACTTTGTGATAGGGTTGCTAAGGTCACCTAGAGGCAATGATTCCATGTGGGTTTTTATGGACAGACTCACGAAGGTAGCTCAATTTTTTCCGATCAAGGAGACCTTCGGTGTTGACGATCTCGGAAGGTTGTATATCCGAGAGATCGTACGTCTTCATGGGGTCCCTCGTTCTATCATTTCAGATAGGGACGCCTGCTTTATGTCTCGTTTCTGGTAGAGTTTTTAGAGGTCACTGGGTACACAGGTGCTTCTGAGCAGAGATTACCACCCTCAGACTAATGGTCAGTCTGAGCGTACGATACAGGTTCTTGAGGACATGCTACATGCATGCATCCTAGACTTTGGGGGCTCCTGGGAGAAGCATATACCCCTAGTCGAGTTTGCCTATAACAATAGTTTTCAGGAGACTATCGAGATGGAACCTTACGAGGCTTTATATGGCAGGCCATTCCGATCACCTTTGTGCTAGTCAGAGGCAGGTGAGGCAGATTTACTAGGACCACAGCTCGTACAGGAGACTTCTGAGTAGGTCCAGTTGATTCAGAAGCGGATGGCTATCGCGCAGTCTCATCAGAAGTCTTATGTTGATCGCCACAGATGACCTTTGGAGTTTTTGGTCGGGGATCAGGTTTTCTTGCGTGTTTCGCCGAGGCTGGGACATAGACGGATCAGTAGACATGGTAAGCTTTCACCGAGGTATGTGGGTCCATTTGAGATTATGGAGAGAGTCAGGCTGGTTTCCTATCGGTTGCAGTTACCACAGCGGTACTGAGCCATGCACGATGTCTTCCATGTATCTCAGTTGCGCCTCTATCATTGAGACCCATCTCACATCTTTCAGCCCGAGGAGGTTGAGCTTCAGATGGATGCGTCCTTTGAGGAGCATCCGATTCATATCGTTGACAGGATCATGAAGGTTCTCCGAGGCCGGTCAGTTCCTCTCGTACGAGTGCTATGCTAGCATGGCCGAGTGTAGGACGAAACCTGGGAGCGGGAGACTGACGTACGTGCTCAGTGGCCAGATTTTCTCATGCCTATATCTTTACCACCCTTGGAAGGGCAATTCGGGGACTAATTGCTATAAGGGGGGGAGTTTGTAAGAAACGGGTTCTTATTCTTGAGGTACGGGTTTCTTCTTTCTCTTTCTTTAAGTGTTTTTAAGAAAATAAGGAAAATGGGGGAAAATCCTAAATTTTGGAAGTACACGCCATATACTTTTCCACATGCCGTGTACTTCTGGCCATGTGGGATGAGTACACGGGGCATGTGGCCATGTCGGTGATGAAGGGTGTAGAAACCGACTACACGTCATGCCGTGTAGTCATTCGGCAGGCTAAACAGTAAGGCGGTATAAGCAGCCGCCAGCTGGGTGACAGTACACACCATGTAGAAGGGAATACACGCCATGTACTCATGTTGACAGATGAACAGTTTGGCGGTGCCGCCAGAGGAATAGTTAAATGAAGGTAGTACACACCGTGTAGTCAAAAGTACACGCCGTGTACTTTGTTTTTTTTTGCTTAAAATGGGCACTAGCCTCCCCTGTTCATAGGGAAGGCTTAGAACCATAGGAAGGAGAGGGAGTGGACGGCCAAACCTTTGGAGATCTGCTGATCGCACGTCTGGAACCCGATTCCGCTTCGGACGATCTCGTTGGAACCGCACGGGTAAGGGATTCATTCTCCTTGGGTACTTCTTACCAATTCTTTCCCGAGGGAGAGTTATTTTGGTTTGAATGATTTATCTTTTACCTCATATATACATCATATTTGGGCGTTTCTGGGATCGACGAACATGTATACCGCTCGTTGGTGTTAAAGGTAGGTGGCTTGGTGTTTATTTTCCAACTGTCGTGCGTTTTTGCATGTTTTTGAGATACGAAACCATATTTGGGGTGTTGTGTGGCTGATGTCGTGGATATATTGAATACCTAGAATTGTATAGGTAATTAATAAAATTGTGAAAATTCTGTTTGGGATCGCTGCTTGGATCCAGGACCACCCCGGGGGTGCGTTCCTCTATTTAGTCGTTTGGCCAGGATACCTGAGGGTATGCCATGTTTAAATTATGCATTACTTTTGCCTTGAGATGAATTGTATGTAAAGTGCATGTTTATATGTTGGGAATGGCTCAGTCACTTATGCCTGAGGGCAGTGTTTTACTATAGCTTGAGGGCGTGACTGTATTAGCCTGAGGGCAACATACTATTTCGCCTGAGGGAAACCTTTCGTGCCTGAGGGCTTGACTTCTGTGCCTGAGGGTGACACTTCGTATGCCTGAGGGCGAGATTCTGCTACGCCTGAGGGCAATACCTACGGGTTGGATTCTTTATATCCTGAGGGAAAAGCCTGAGGGAGTGTTTTTACTATATTAGCCTGAGGGTGAGGTTCTGGTTGGCCTGAGGTCTTGGTGCCGTTGAGCATAGAATGTTACTAAATTAAATGGTTAAATGAATAATTAAAATGACAATATAACTGGTTAAGTTAGTTACTTTTGAGTACTGCTTAGTTTATTTCATTTACTATTGCACAATATTGTTGCATGTTTTCACACAGTTGAGCACGGGCCTTTGGTGGGTGCCTACTGGGAATTATTTCTCACACCCTGTTTGGGTCATGCTTTTTGGCCCAAAAAGATTATGTTTTTGCAGGTGTAGACAAGGGCAAGGGCCCTTATACAGGTACTTTATTACTACTGGGTGTAGAAGATCATGGGACTGAGCATTGGCTTGTGATGCCGCGGGCTGTTCTGTTTTTCTTTTCTATACATGTACTTCAGTTGTCTTGTATTGATTGTGTAACATGCTCTGGCTGTTTTCTTAGAATTTGAGGCATGTTGCACCATTATTTATATACTAGTTGGTTATATCTACTGTAGTTTATTTCAGCTATTATGGTTATTCGTTTTCACTATTGTTGTATGTTTTATTCTTTCCGCTGTGCTACACTTTGACAAATGAGGGCATAATTTCCCCACTATCAGACATGGGCCCTCGCTGCTAGTCGGCAGCCTCTGGTGTTTGGGGAAATTCGCTTGAGGTCACGTGGAGAACCGGGTTCGGGGCACCTGTTGAGTGGCACCTGGAATCGGGATGTTACCAAAACACAGAAGTGGCAGAAATTAATTTAAAATTAATTCCCGTTGTTAAAACAAAAAGCGTGTTTTTAAGAGATAATAACTATCAAAAGATTGGCACTTGCTTATGTCCAGTTTAAATGTGAAATTATGTCCAATGACCAATATTGGATTAAATGGTAAAAATATAATCTAATTATACTCTAAAATCACCCAAATTCATAATTTATCACTATTAATTATTTTCGATTAAAAAAGTTGTTTTTAATTAAAATTTAGTAACTTTCACTATTCATCAAAATATGAAAGTTATCAGAAAAGTACCAAAAAATCACCCTAAACTAATTTCGATATTCCGAATCCCAAAATGAAGTCCATTTTTAATGATAAAATGTATAAAATTTCAAAAGGTGGGTATTACTATTCATAATGGCTAGTTTGATTGGTTGTGGTGTGTATTAGAACTTGAAGTTACGTACAACACACGCTACTGCATTATTCAAAGATAAGCGTACCGTGGAAGCTTGGGGTCTTACATTCACCCTCACTGGGCTACATCCAAGGAGCATACAACAATGAGGTGTCGTTGTACCAAATCCACTAAAGCTCACTGCCAATTTACAATGTTCGGGCTAGATCACTTCTATGCCCAGGCTCACTGCCTTTACAATGTTTAGGGTTAGCTCTCTACTTTCCCAAGGATCACTCCATGTTCCTCTCTCTCAGGCTCACTGCCGATAGAAAGGATAACCTTCTTCCTCTTCCTTTTCTCACTGCACTTGGAAGGGATCCACTCACAGTTTATAGACCTGTAGGTCTCTTCATTATCTCTAATGAATTCTGCATCATTAAATATTGATAGATACTTTGTTGATGTCCAACATTCACCCACAGATGAATCTCACTTTGCACCGGGTGTACCGGGCAACTGCAATTTTTATGTGTAGCCCTTATGGCACCTTGCGCGTAATTCCCTTATCTTTCATGAAATCCACTTTTTGCGCAACTCCTCTTTTACGCACAGCCTCTTCTTTTTACGCGCAGCCACTAAACTTCCTTGCACGTAATTCTCTATTTTTGCACGAAATCCACTTTTCTCACAACACCGCTTTTATGTGCCACCACCAAATTTTACGCGTAGCCTCTACACTGCCTTGCGCGTAATTCCTTTTCCTTGCGCGAAATTCACTTTTCACGCAACACCCCTTTTACGTGCAAATACCAAAATTACGTGCAACCACCTTTTTTTACACGCAGCCTTCACTTTACACGCAAATCTAGACTTTATGCACAAACTTGATGTTTACACGCAACTCCCTTGAGAACTTCAATTTCGCGCACCACTGCTTGGGTATTCTCTTTGTCTTGAGCTCTGTGGAATGGAGGGGGTCACTTCATATTTATAGGCAAAATCAACCCCGTGTGAAAAACCCTCCTTGAGCACGTAATTCACTTCGAGCACGAAAAATAAATCTTCCGTGCAACACCATTTTCACGCACTACTCCAAAATTTCGCGCACCTCATGCCTTTGCCAATTTTTGAGCTTCGGACCTCGAAACACCTCTTGCGCAAAAAACTTCATCCCTCTATTTCGCGCATCCCAAAAATATTTTGTGCAACTCTTTCGTATTTCGCGCACCGTGCAATTATTTCGCACATCCCGCTGATTTTTTCCACTACACTTAATTTTTCGTGCACCTCTTTCCTTTTTCACACCACACCCTTTACCAAAAACATATCTCTCCATTTTCTGATTTTCATGCCCAAAATTTTGGCAAACACTGGAAAACGACGCCACCTTGTATCTGCTCTTTTTGTACCGCCTCCAGATCATCCATTCCTTTGTCGAGGTTCTTTAATCAATCATGGATTGTTGAAAGCATCCCTTGAACCCGAAAAATCACCATGTAAACCCCCTTTGTCAACACCCTCATACATCATGGTCTATTTTTTCAACAAACACAACACGGAGGCCCGTTTTTTCAAAAAACACAATCACCTCAAAAATGCTTTAATGATACCTTAATGGATTTTTTCCCAACAAATGACTTTAGAAAAAATAACTTTAATAATTTTTACAATATCTTAAAAGGTATTCCATAGCTTATCTTATATATTTAAATTTTGATACCAAACTATATGGGTTTTGATTCATGTTACAAGGATATATTAGAACCACCTTTTGGGGACTAATCAATAAATCATGGAACCTCCCAACTTATCTCAAATAATATGCCTTTCTAGGATACCTTAAACCCTAGAATAAAATTTAAGCTCTTATAGACAACTTAAAACTCCAATATACCATTACTATTTTGTATTCTCCTAAACAAATAGCCTCTCATCAAGAACAATTATTGGTGATGATGCAATATATTGTTGATGGGCTATCTATCTTCTAAATACACTGGTGATGAGTCAATAAAGTGGTGGTGAGCCAAAAATTACCCAAATTCATTAGTGAAAATCTAACATGTAGGTGATGAGATATAAATTCCCCAAATCCATTAGTGATTATCCAACATGTTTTTGATGAGCCACTAATTACCCAAATTTGTTGTTGATGATCCAACATGTGGGTAACATGCTAGTAATTACCCAAATTCATTGGTGATAAGGCCATAGAGTGGTGGTGAGACAATAATTCCCTAAATTAATATATGATAAAAAATATGTTGATGAAAAACTTGTAACACCTTAAATCCATTGTTGATGAGCCAATATGTTGGTGAAAATTTAGTAAAATCTAAACCCAATATCAATGAACCAACATGTTGGTGAAGATCTAGAAAACCCTTAATCCAATTGGTGATGATCTAGTAAATCCCTTAGCTTATTGGAGATGAGCTAGAAAAGATATAAACCTATAGGTGATGTGTAAACCAATATGTGATAAGATATTAAACCCTTAAATCTACTTATAAAATGCCAACCCATTGGTCATGTGTCAATGGATCAATAATTTATATATGTGACGAGCATGCATCAGCAAACCTTTTTATGACTATTTTATTAAAGGATATCTCATTGCCTTCTTGGTCAATAATAAACCCCATTATAACCCTTAATTCTACTAGGATGACCTAAAAATATAGTATAACTCATAATCTATCTGGTGACAGGCCAGCTAGAAAAAATCACACCTTCCTGTATAGTTTTTGATTTTATAGTGCTCTATTATATATTTTTAAACTATGGAATTACTATACCCTTATATATCTTCATGTAATAAGAATGGGATGTCCAATTCCATGAGTGTAGAATTATTTCCTTTAATATAGTATTCTTTCAAATGTCTTAATCAATAAATCCTTTTCATAATAGTTTTCTTCCTCTCTAATATATAATAATCAATATAAAATTAAATTATATTGTTATCGGTATGGATTTCATCAACATGTCTTAAATATATATGAGAGATTTTAACTAGAAAATAATATATTTTGTGGGATGAGTCCACCTCCTATCCTCTCGGTTTAGACATGTACACCCCAACACACCTATGACCCTGGTTTATTCCCATAAGTAATAGTAAATCATAAAAAATGGAATGGGTTTGGGAGGAAACATCATGAAATATGAAAATTTTAAACCTAATGTGAAATCATTTACCTATGAAATAGATTGATCGGTCATACATAATAATTTTTTATACTTAATTGATGGGTTTTTTATAATTAATGTATAATACAAATGTTTTTAGATGGACAAAAATTTGTTATAACCCTTAATAGTTGTGAAGACAACCAAAAGGTCATTGGTGACTCTATTGTTAGCAGTCACCCTACCATGATCCCTCACACATATGCTTATATTACTTTTCTACTCTGTTAGATTTTATGAACCATATTCCACTCTCACAAAACCAATGTCTTCATTGATAGATGATTAATGCATTAGTGTGGGATTATATATGAGATAGAGTGATCCCAACATGCTTAGTGACATTGGAAAACCTCTAAGAGATGAGTACGCAAAGTCTGCTTGATGGAAAAGGAACACAAAGGGTAAGGTGGACCCTATCATCACCTCTAAACATGTTGGGATTATCTATCCTAAACATGAAAAAACCCTCATACATATACTAAAAAGATAAACAGGGGTGTTAATTGTGTCAATCTGGTTACTTAGGAGTTGATTAGGAAAGATCTTGCACACCACAACCTTTTCCATTTTCACAAGGCCCAAATTGGCCTAAAAGCTAAGCACCCAGGAGGAGGTCTTATCGAGGGAATATCAACACCACACTTCATAGGAAAATTAACTCACTTTTTTTTATGTTATGACCCATGAGGTCCATAAGGGATATCATATACCATGGATATTCTCCCCATGGATGTAGACATATCCAACATGGGAGGCCTACCCATGATAAATAAAACATTCCACAAGGAATTATTCACCATGTTTATAATAAAGAGTCTTTTGTTCAGTGCTAGAAAGACCCAAAAATATTGCAGTTAACTTCTTACTTCAAGGAATTTCTCATATCAAAAGAAAAGATGGACCATAACCTAGAGCCCATCTGAAAATAAATTCATATTGATGCTTGGATTCCAATATCCATATCATTTTATTCTAAACATAAGTAATAAAGTTTTGATCCAATGTTTCCAACTATAAATCAATTAATCAATATTCTCATTGTTGAAAAAAAACACCCTCTAACATGGATATTATCCAAAGACCAAATCTATCTCATTAGATGCCCCTTCATTTTCTTGTGATTCTCTAGAACCGTTGGTACATATTCCAAGGAAATAATAATCATTTTCTTTACCATTTTAATGTATAAACCTATTTGAGATAAAATAAACCTAATGAAGTTCATCCATGATCAATAAAGACACTATTAAGAAACCTATTGATATATAACAAATGGATGGATCATCCATTAAAAATGATTATGATCTGATAACATGTTGGAAGAATTGGGAAAATATAATATTCCATTTATATACGGTAAAATCATCACCAAACAATATTTCATGCCTGAATAGATATATATGGAACACGCATTATACCTTTTCACAACCTTTGGGTGATTCTTGGTCTCTTAAGAAGATAGTGTATACCATACACTAGACATGAAGAACATGATGGGATCTATTAGGGATATAGGTGATCTATATTAAGCTGTTGTCTGGAGGGGATCTTATGGGATGATGTAGGATTAGTATTTATCCATGTTATTGAGTGGGGATATTATGGGTCTATTATAACTAACATTGTGAGCTTGTTATTAGGATGAGATATGTTGGGGATAGATGTGGGTAGTATATTGGTGATGACTTGATCATAATTTTATTTTTTTATAAGTCCATGGGAATGTTCATCCCATTATAACACTATCCAAAGAAGGTATGATTTGACTATTAGGGTTCCTTCTTAAGAACCCATGTTATGAAGAGTATATTCATGAGATGTTTATGATCTTCTCTTCATGTAGTACATACATGAATATATATTTGTTTATTATTAGGAACACCATTGGTTCTGGCCTACTCACACCTTTAATGTACACCTTAGTAGATGTGAAAACCTTATAGTTGGAATTCAGGTTAGTATGGATCCTATTATAGATGAGTGAGATAAAGGATATTGGTAGGTATTGGGAGATATTTACAAATAGAGTTCAAGGATAGTGGTTAGGTCTCCTTCATTTTTTTGGGTTTTTTATTCTGTATATGATCATCCCATTGGGAAATCTGGCATTGATGTATGAATTTATAATTTTAATGGGTGTCATCTATTTTTGTATGGTGGATGTTTATTTGTATTGAATACTTTCCATTGTAAATACATTGTAGTACTTTAATAGTATATTTGTATATATATTGGATTATTTATATAATATTGTTTATGGTAAAACCAATATTATGGTCTCCCCATGTGTTTTTATCAGACCCTCACCACTAATAGATGGTGTCTAGTATACAAGGAGGCATTCCTTAAGTCGAATAGATCTTCGACTTGGTTATTGTTCAACTGAACCAAGTCGGGTACATTAAAATCATCATTATTAAAGACTAATATCTAATTAAATTGGTTCATGATAATAGCCTTAGCATTGAAGTATGATATTTTTCAATCCTATTTGTATATCTATTCATCTTGTGATTTTAGGACTCATAAGGATTCCTCTTACTTTCAAAAACATTCATATATAAATTGATGTTCAACTATATTAAGTGAGAGATAAATAATAGAATAGTGATTTGGATTTTGTATTCATTGGAGGCACAAAACTTTGACAACTGGAAGTGTCTTTTATAGGGAGAGAAATTATGAGGAGAACTCCATAGGATCACTAGATAGACATAATGAGTACTTAATATACCGAACAGACTTCTGTCAAACTACCAGACAGACATCCTTCTAATCTTCTCTACCATGACCTGGCCCAATGAGGTTCAATCCAAAACTGCCCTGTGTTTGCCTCTATAGTCCAAGGTCTAAAGACAAGTTTCAAAAGGAATAACTAATATGAGAGTCATTTTCCTAATGTACCTATACGAATACACATGATCATCACCATACATAAGTGAAAAGTAATACTAATAAAAGATGTGAAATCTATAGAATAAACCATGCATGTAAAACCTCTAGGGAGTACAAGAGTGCGATATTTTAAACTAAAAAGTAAATTGGAGCAATATATTCCCAACTAGAAAGATGTCCCAACCTAACAAAATAGGAAAATTAAATACTGAGAGAGACAAACTTTGAATCTCCAAGATCTGACCACTGTACATGCTCAAATACACTAGGTATCTCTATGATCCTCTATAATATCCACTGAACTATCCTTCATCTATATAATACACAACACATGCATGGAAATCCCATACAGGGGTGGGTATATGCATACCCAGTAGGACGCCCCAAAAGATTAAGGGGAGCAGTAAGAGTCTCGATAAGAATATAAATATCAACCCAAAGAAAGAGAGTAACAAAATACAATGAAATGGATATATATATATATATATATATTCTCAATAAAAGAAGCCCAAATGAGAGATAAAGGGGATCTACATCTCAAATCCAAATCCAAGATAGAATGCCAACAATTCCAATGATACATCAATGATTCCCAACATCTCACATGTCTGTCTAAAGATACATTCATGTCAAGCCACACCTCACCACTATGTCACACAGTCAAGGGTCACAATATCTAGGTAGATGACCCATTCCCTAGTACAATAGGTGGGGTTCACTATGATGGTTGTGGATCCATTCCCTAATTTTAACGCCCCTAAATTCTAAAGTAAGAACATTTTATGCAACATCGTGTATGACACTCAACCCCTGGCACTTAGGGGAATATAATTTCTTTAGAATTTATAATATATTTACTATTTTAAATAAATTTAATAAAATTTATATCTTTCAATGAACATGAAATTGAGTTAGTGTGAGTTGCAAAAAAAAATTAGTCTCTTCAATGTCTTGTGTTACACGCTAGACCGAGTTTTACCGAATAATAATATATTATTAAAATATTATTATTTAATATAATAAGATATAACCTAGCCATTAAATTAGTGGTTATGAATATGATTAACTAACTTATGAAAATCTATGGTTTACAAAAATATAAAATGAATTCATTTGTTACATATTAATTAGAAATTAATATAATATCCTGTTAAATATAAAGGGAATGTTTTTATAGAAAACAATTTTTATGCTCACAAAGTTGTTTTATCCTAATAAAATCAATTAATTACAATTAGTCAGTGATATTAATATAATATATATATATATATATTATTAAATTAAATATTTTTTAAATTTATCCAATTGATTCGATAGACATAAGATAAGAACAAAACCAATATTACACATAAAAACCTATATTTGTATTGAGGCGCTTTTACCACCATTTAATGGAGAACCATTTTTAAATACAATTTTTGGAATTTTTATAAATATTATATGTAAAAATAAACTTAATATTTTAAATATAATAATAAAAATTGGGCAATGGTGAATTTTTTGTATTTTTCTGTGAAGTTTCATTTTTTATAAATAGTGAAAAATACTGAATTATAATTCAAAACTGCTTTTTCATCTAATTTATTTAAAAGGTTAAATTATATTTTAAATTAGTTTTAAAGTTTAATTAGATAAATTTTATATAATTCACTACTGGAAATAGCACCTATACCCACGGTTTTAAACCATGGGTATAGCCCTTGAAACTGTGGGTATACCCTATACCCACGGTTTCAGTAACTGTGGGCTGCAGTGTCGTTGCAATAGGCCTATACCCACGGTTCTTTGAAAACCATGGGTATAGACCTGAAAAAATTTATATTACCCATGGTTCATTGAACCGTAGGTATAGATGTATACCCACGGTTTTATAACCGTGGGTATACAGGAGCATACTGATTTGCAGCTGCTGCAAAAATTTCCCACAGTTCAAATGAACCGTGAGTATAAATGTATACCCACGGTTTCAAAACCATGGGTATACTAATTTA
The DNA here is from genome assembly GCA_963277665.1 of Viscum album. Taxonomy (NCBI): domain Eukaryota; kingdom Viridiplantae; phylum Streptophyta; class Magnoliopsida; order Santalales; family Viscaceae; genus Viscum; species Viscum album. The sequence continues at coordinate 1,004,962,019 of OY728135.1, forward strand.
CAGCGCCAGAAGTTTCCCACAGTTCAATGAACCGTGGGTATAGGCAGTTCCCCTGCAGCAGAGCAGCTGCACCTCAGCTGCACCTCGTTCTACAATTCTGCACCTCTACGATTCTGCACCTGTAAACATTCTGCACCTAAAAACAGAATATAAGATCATACATGGATCTTTACAACACCAAGAAGCCAACAATTACCCCTGAATCATCATGAATGAAAACCCAATGAAAGAAAGAGTAAAATCCACACAATATTCTACATCATTGATCAATGTTATTCAACCCCTTTCTGAGCCAAAATGTTACATTCAATGCCTAAACATCCAAGAATAAATCCTTACACTTATACCCTGGTATAAGGCATCCATTAATTGATTCCAAGGTACAAAACCAAGGGGATTCACTACCCAAAGTCTAGCATCACCTATACTGGCTATACTAGCCTCAATCATACTTGAATGACTCATCACAATCCCATTTACATATGTTGATAGCCTAACCCACATACCCTTTAAAAAGATCGCATTTTTTATTTTAAAGGTACATGACTTGTACTCCCCCTCTAAGGGACCTACTGCATCGAAACAGGCCTCATTCTTTAGATTTTAAACCAAAATCATAGGTCTCATATGGGTACACAAACATGTACATGAAAATGAAGGCATTGTTCTAGAAGTTCCATAGAATCATCATGTGCTTTATTTAGTGTTTTAACATATTCATTCTAGAGTGACTGGGATGAGACCCTTTCTTCTATCACCAGACCTAGTGAACCAGGAGCTTCTAAGAAGAACCTGACCCATTTCAAAGATAGTTCTCTAATTTAAATTTTTTGATGGTTAAATACATGATCCTCCCCCTCCCCCCTGCCCAGCCCCTCCCCCTCCCTCCCCCCCTGCCCAGCCCTCCCCCTCCCCCCCTGCCCAGCCCTCCCCCTGCCAAGCCCTCCCCCGCCCCCGACCCAGCCCCTCCCCCTCCCTCCCCACTTCCCAGCCCTCCCCCTACCCCCTGCCTAGCCCTCCACATGCCCAGCCCACCCCCTCCCCCTCCCTCCCCACTGCCCAGCCCTCCCCCTGCCCAGCCCCCCTCCCCCTCCCCCTCCCCCTCCCCCCCTGCCCTGCCCTTTCCCTGCCCAGCCCCCGTCCCCCTCCCCCCCTTCCCAGCCCCTCCCCCTCCCTTCCCACTACCCATCCCTCCCCCTGAATCTCCCCTAATGAAATATGTAGATGCATGAAATGTTTTATTTGGATGCAGACCCAACCAGGTAAGGTACTGCAACTGTTAGAAAACATCCTAAAATTTTGATAAGGTACTACAACTCATTGTATTACAGAACAGATTATAACAGAAAAAAATCTAAAATCGGGTGTCCAACTAAATATGTTCCCTTAAGGTATGTTTATTTAAGGTAATACAACTCGCTGTAATACAAAACAGATTATAACACAAGAAATACCAATAAAACTCATGAAGAATGTGATTATCATTGTATCATTTACTGCTTGAGTTGTAAACAATATAAACTTCCATACATCCTATCCTGTTGAAGAGTTAGTTGGGAAAAAAATACCTTCATCAATCCTCGCTAAGACATAAATGATACACATCTCTTAAGTTTATTCTCCATGCTTGTAAATTTAAGGCATTCATTCCATCAGCCCATGCACATTCACCAATATTTTGGTTCATCGCTATGCTGGGATGAGAACAATCAAAGTATGTCTAGAAACTCTTAGACATGACCCACAAAAATCAATATACAGTGGAGTCAATAGTGAAAACATATCACCCGCATTCATATGTTGGATTAAAGGGAGGTTAACTCCATGATTTTACGACCAATAACCTTCATTCATATAGTGTGTAAATGAAAATGAAAAATGATGCATGGTAGGGAGGTTAATTCCACAATTTTAGGAAAACATACCTGTTGTAGAGATCTGGCACTTATTAATGCAGGATTCCTTTGATCTCTTCATGTGTAGAGTGAGTCACCTGCAATATATAAATAAAAATAATCAATATTCATCTTAAAAGATGAAGTGCGTAATAACGTATGAAAAGGTATTATGCGAATGGAAATACTGCAAATTGTCTAGGAGATTATTTCAATGATATTACGAGAACATACCTATTGTGGGGCGAGCAACACATCGGTCAAGATTTGATTGAATTGGCTGCTCTGGGCGATTTTTTTAACATCCACCTCACCTATAAGGCCTCGACCTTAAACATTACTTAATCATGAATTAAATGAATAATTCACATAGAGGATCTTTTCAGGTTTAGAGTTTTAGAGAATTAGGTCATAGCTATTATATCTCAAAAGATTACATAGTAGAAACTTCTACTAAGTTTCCATAAAATAATAAAAAAAACTCTTAAAAAGAAACATGTCTAGTTCCATGTTTTAGATAGCATGTCTTTCTTTGAACCCATCCTTGACCCTATTCATCTTTAAGTCCCGTGGAAAACATTTAAAAAACTTGGGATGAGCATAAAAAGCCCAGTAAAGGATACACAAAGAAGGAAAACTATTAGTTTTTCAAAACAACAAGTAAACCAAGAATACTTCATCAAAGTAATACTTTTCACCTTTATGAAGTAGTAAAAAAAACTCTTCACTGAATAAAAGATCATTACTTACCCCTTTTGTAACCAAAAGATTACCATAAAAACCCATATAAAGAACACATAACATATAAAGGTAACTTGGGACATAAACATACTTAAATGTAATAACCATACAGTCGACTTCCACACATATCACTTAATGGAATAGCCATAGGGCCGACTTCCATACCCAATGCAATGGAGGTTATAACGTAACCACCTGTCCTGGTATTCACAGCACCACCCATCATATGGTTTATCACGTAACCACCCGTAAAATGTCCAAGTACCATAATTACACATAAAATATTAAAAATATAAACATTTCAATAACAAAATTTCATTTTCAATCACAATAAGTAATTCCATGATATTGAATTAATCAATCCATTTTCAAAAACCATTTAAAAGAGATTTTTGAATCAAAGTGTCCCATACCACTTTGAATATTTTAATGGAATTATAATTTTAAAACATTAATGTCCATATAAATAAATACTGAAAACCATTTTGAAAACAAGGACATTAAAGATAAATATTTAGGATAATGAATCTTTAAAACATTTAAAATGATATTTTTGTTAAAGAGTTTTTAACAAAATGAGAGACTCTTGAATACAAATAATTTTGGAATAAAATTTAATCCGAGCTTTATAATATCATGAGAATAAAGGGATTCATGATATAATATGTCAAAGGACAGTATACAAACCATATAAGAGTGAATTAGTGCATAACAACAATGAAGTCTCAATGGAAATGTAAATTGAGATGAAATCCATTATAAAGATGGTATCCTTAAATTAAGGATAAATATATCACATAATTATGTGTGAGAAATATAAATACACCCAATATAATTTGATATTAAGTGTGAAACAATTAGAGGTCATTCACACATAATCTTGGAAAAAAAACCAATGATATAGATATTTAACTCAATGAAATGAGATTGAGTTAAGATTTCCCATACAAGTTCGTAAGAATTTATCAATTAGATGATTATGTGTAGAAATAGTATATCTACACAAAGGTTTGTGGAAATTAAAACATAGATATTTCACACATAATCTTGGCATAATAAAATTAATAAGTAGAGGTTTAACCCAAAGAATTGAAAGTGGGTTAAGAAGTTCCCTTACAGAAATCCGACAGCCTAACGACGTCACTTTAAAATTCAAAAAATGAGTTGATGAGAGAGAAAATGGTATCTCATCACTTGGACATAAAATTTACATAAATAAGGATATATAAGAACATATCCCAACATAATAGTATGTGAATTAAAAGATATAACAAAATAAGTATTTTAAAAAGAGGAGGGTGAAAGGTCCCCTTACCGAGTTGAGTAACTTTCGAAACGTACACCCCATGGAAGAAGGGTCATACAATGAAGATTTAAATACCCATAAATGAAATTATATTACACAAAGAGTATAATAATGGTCAGTACATACACCACTCAAAGGAAATAGTGGAAAACGTAGCATAAATGTCACGGTAATAAAAGTGAGATGAAAAATCCCTTACGAAAACTCGGCAGCCTAACGGCGCCACTTAAAACTTCCAAAAATGGATTTATGAGATCAAATAGGGTCTCTCATAATATGAAAATAAAAATTACAGTATTAGGAATATAAAATAACATCCCCAAACATAATAAATATGGGCTTAAAATAAATGACATAAAAGAGAGTACTTAAAAAGAAAGAGAGAGGTTGGATCCCTTACCTCAAGTCTGACTTGTCTTGTTCCTTTCTTTATATTCCTGAATAATAAACTTTGGTCAATTTATAATTGCTTAAGTACCTCATTTAAATATTATTATTCATTTCATATCACATATTATAATGTTATAATAATTGGTTAATAAAGTGAGTTCATATCAGAAGTTTTTGTCGATGTTCGGTACATGAGTAAAAATTGAACTTGTTGGAAAATAATTTTCCATGTAGTTATAGGTACACCATCTCCAGAATATTATTAATGTTTTAAAAATCATATATATCCATTATATATACATTTTTTACTATTCCATAACATTTGGAGATAAAAAATTAAAATCACCGTTCATGGAGATGGTAGGTCGTACGTACGCATGAACGCTACTTTAATTTTTTGTCATATTAATGGAATTAAAGTTAAAAGAGAGATATGTATATTATAATTCCAGAATGATATCCATCATTTAGACGTAATATATGACATATATATCCATTATATATATGTACTCATAATAGTACATAACATTTGGAGATAAGAAATGAAATGTACCGTTCATGGAGACGGTAAGCTGTACGTACGCATGAACGCTACTTTCATTTCTTTGCCACATTAATGGAATTAAAAAATAGATGAGAGAGATATATATATTATAATTCCAGTATAATATATATGTTATATATATCACATAAGTTCATCAATTTCATTCTTTATAAATTCTATGTATTGCATGAACGCGTCACATCACTTGAGGGGGCGGTAGTCCACACTTCCTCATATGAAATTATCGCATTTGCACAACACGAAAGGCATAAAGGAATGTTTTAAATATAAAATTCAGAAACATATAGAAAACATAAATACCATATATATCATATATAAAATATAGTGACATCATAATGGCCACCATGAAAGGTGTTAAGAGAAGATTGAACAATCATCGTTTCGTGAGGCAGAAATTCGCCATCCACAGAAATAGTATGTTCTTTAACCATTAAATGAAGGTGTGTGTAAATATAGCTCGAATACATAACATAAAAACATCCTAGTATATTTAAGATACTGGTATTTTTACAAAATAAAGGAATAAAAAGAGTTTAAAGGGTTGGAGAAGCAAAATAAAACAAAAGAACACAAGGGAAGACATTACCTTTAAATCGGGTAACTCTTTTTGATTTGAGCTCAATGGATTCCTTGGAAAGGATTCTTCCCAAATGGGAGGCTTTAATGATGAATATAGGAATGTGGAGAGATAAAATGGTAAGGGGTTGGCCGATACAAAGGCTTGAGAGGTGTGGGTAAGGTGGTATAGGTGGGGGCCTTTTATAAGAGGAGATGAGGGGCACTCTTGGAATGTTATAAACTTTTACTTTATTATAAAATTATTTTCGGATTTTAAAGGTCCCAAAATTATATATTTCAAGGATAAGGTGATAATATTTAGAAATATACCCATCCAATAGGTTTTTTACAAGTTTATGTCTTAGATTTTACATTATCTTTTCATTTTATTTAAATCGTTAAATAATGAGGTAATCGCTGCATCATCATGGTGCCATAAATAATTTAATTTATTTAATGTATAAAAATTATAAAAATATATCATGATGTATTAAATCTTTTTATATTTATAATGAATATTTATAGTCAAAAATATGACTTGTATAACCCCATTTAAAAATTGTTTTAGTAAAACAACTCATGTTTGTGACATTTTTATTTTAACTTTAAATAAAAAGTTATTAATGTCATTTTCCTACCAAAGTGGCTCCATGGGGTCCCCAAGTTGACCCATGGATTTTATTGGTCGGCCATGATATATCCAATAAGTTTAGGACATGTTTCAAGGTCATTTCATATTATTAAAACATTATTTTTACCTTAAGTTACACTAATTACCTCTAATCACGATTAAAAACTTAAAAGTTACTATTCACCAAAAAATTATTTTAATCCCATTGAACCAAATATTACATCCTAATGACAACCATGTATGTCAGATTTTTGAAATTCAAATCACAAAAGTGGTAAAGTTTTATTTAAACGAAAAATCAGTTTTTAAACTACCACTTAGTGGTTTCACTATTCATCAAAAATTGAAGTTTTTCAGAAAAATACCAAAAATTCACCCTAAGCTATTTTTTATATTCCGAATTCAAAAATGATGTCTATTTTAAAAAATTCAAAACATATAAGTTGCATTAATTAATTTAATAATTAATTCCCGCTGTCAAAACAAATAGCGTGTTTTTAAGAAACAATATCTATTAAAAGATTGACACTAGTTTAAGTCCAATTTCAAAGTGAAATTAATTCAAATGACCACCATTGGATTAAATGGTAAAAATATATTCTAATTTTAATTTAAAACCAATTCAAAATATAATCTAATCATATAAATAAATTATATTAAAAAGAGGTTTTGAATTAAAATACAACATTTTTCACTATTCATTAAAAAATGAACTTTATCTGGAAAATACCAAAAATTTACACAAAGTAAATTTTGTTGTCCCGATTCTAAAGAAGAATTTTATTTTGTCAAATATAACACATAAAATTGTCAAAAAGTGGATTTAAAAGAGGTTCGCCATCAAAAGGCGGTTAATCGACCTTTTAAAGAATATTAGAATGTTTACGCTTAAAATTGGATTCATTCGCATTTTTAATCCTCTAACATTTATTGTAAAAAGTAAAAATATTTGACAAACATATATAATCATTTTGTAGTTAGTTTTGTTCATTCCCGTCATTACAACAGCTAGGTGTTGACTACCATTTAAAATAAAATTATTTTATTATTAGAGTGCAACGTAAGATTTCAATGAAACTCGTTGTTGCGTATTGGGTAAGCCATCGAGCATAGCATTACTTATAAATTAATATTAAAAATTTATTCAAAAATAGGGATAAATATAAAAATGTCATATTTTTTATTTACCTGGGGTGTTACATCCTTCCCCCCTTTTAGGAATTGTGTCCTTGCAATTTTAAAATTGGGCTCGGAAACTTCATTGAAAGCCCCACATCGGAAAAGGAGTCAGTAAAACTATCACTTTAAAATATTGGGAGATAAGTACAAAGGTCACCCAAGTTAACCCATACTAGGATTCTAAGTATGAAAATATGGATATGTAGGGAAAAAAGGGTCATGTTCGGATAGAGAGTGATAGTAAACATGTTTAGGAGAAAGTTAACCACAAGAAAATCAAAAACTTGTGGTGGGTTAAACGGTATTCGATTCCCCAGTAGGAAAAGTTAATAGACAACATTTTTTTTTAAGTTACTTTTCATTGAGGAATTTATTTCTGATCTTAAGGAAACATACTTAATTGTCATGTTGACTTTCAACTTTTACTAAATTTCTTACACAAACTCATACTTTCCCCAAATGATGAGTATTTAGGAAGACTTGTTCACATTAAGAGTACTATAATCAACTTCTAGAGAATCACCTAATCCACAAAATAGAACTATATATTTCTCATGTCTTTAGACAAAAACAAAAACCAAAATTGTTAGAACAAGATCCACAAATGAATAATCCTTTATAAAAAAGAAAATCTATTCTCAATCTCCAAAATTTTTCCAACAAAACCCAATGTTCAACGAAGACCATTCGATAAACAATTTGTCGATAAAATTCTTCAAAGTAAACCAAACTAAGATTGAAATCCAAATATTTGAAGGATTTAATGACATAGTCTTCCAAGGTACAAATTAACATTTATCTTCAAATAACATCAGTTGCTCTTAAAGTCTCATATTGAAAAGTAATTAACCTAATCACACATCCTCCATGATAGGTTAATAATTTCCATAGATAGCCCAAAATAAACTTACTCTTGATTCCTAAAATCATCTAACTAAAAAGAATTAGTTAAACTAACCAGGTACTTCACGTAGTCCAGTGGTAGGCGATAAATACCAGTCGTACTTTGGTTGTGAGTTCGATTCCCACAGCTTTGTTTGACGCGACGGGTTGTCACACGGTCTGCGTGTTGTCCTTTTTCTAAAACTACATAATTCTTAAAACATCCCCGAAAATGAGATAAAATATTCAAAAATGATCATAACATATTTTAACCTAAAGTTTATCTCATGCCTTTCATTTTCCATCATATCATAGACTAACCCATAATTACCTAAAAAGTAAGGATCATATAAACCCTAATGGTTACCTTTATAATTATTACCTGAACTTCCACGTCTAGTTGCTTCTCTCGTACATGATGCATTAGAGAACTCACCAAGGTTCAAGTGGTTGATCATGACTCCTGATAGTTGGTTTAGAATAACCAGGATATTTCTCATTGAATCACCCATTTCATCCAGTCACTTAATTAGAGAACCACCAGAGTTTCCTTCAAACCCATTTTCACTTTGGTGCCTGCTAGATCCATCCATTTACTAAAACCAAAAATGTCAGTGTGAGTATATCAACAAAATCATCATGTACTAATGAAAAATATAATCACTAAGATATACTTACTCATTCACTTTATCTAAAAACTATGACTCTTTCTGAAATCCTAGCCATTATGTTAATGTCACTTATGCTTATAGAATACCCTAACCTCTAAAGTTATCTAAACCGACCTCTAATACCAACTATAAGGCCCCGGCCTTAAACATTACTTAATCATGAATTAAATGAATAATTCACATAGAGAATCTTTTCAGGTTTATATTTTTAGAGAATTAGGTAATAGCTATTATATCTCAAAAGATTACATAGTAGAAACTTCTACTAAGTTTCCATAAAATAATAAAAAAACTCTTAAAAAGAAACATGTCTAGTTCCATGTTTTAGATAACATGTCTTTCCTTGAACCCATCCTTAACCCTATTCATCTTTAAGTCCTGTGGAAAACATTTCAAAAACTTGTGATGAGCATAAAAAACCCATTAAAGGATTCACAAAGAAGGAAAACTATTAGTTTTTCAAAACAACAATTAAACCAAGAATACTTCATCAAAGTAATACTTTTCACCTTTATAAAGTAGTAAAAAAAACTATTCACTAAATAAAAGATCATTACTTACCCCATTTGTAACCAAAAGATTACCATAAAAACCCATATAAAGAACACATAACATATAAAGGTAACTTGGGACATAAACATACTTAAATGGAATAACCATACGGTCAACTTCCACACATATCACTTAATGGAATAGCCATTGGGCCGACTTCCATACCCAATTCATTGGAGGTTATAACGTAACCACCCGTCCTGGTATTCACGGCACCACCTGTCTTATGGTTTATCATGTAACCACCCGTAAAATGTCCAAGTACCATCATTACACATAAAATATTGAAAATATAAACATTTCAATAACAACATTTCATTTGCAATCACAATAAGTAATTCCATGATATTGAATTAATCAATCCATTTTCAAAAACCATTTAAAAGAGATTTTTGAATCAAAGTGTCCCATACCACTTTGAATATTTTAATGGAATTATAATTTTAAAACATTAATGTCCATATAAATAAATACTGAAAACCATTTTTAAAACATGGACATTAAAGATAAAGATTTAGGATAATGAATCTTTAAAACACTTAAAATGATATTTTTGTTAAAGAGTTTTTAACAAAATGAGAGACTCTTGAATAAAAATAATTTCAAAATAACATTTAATACGAGATCTATAATATCATGAGAATAAAGGTATTAATGATATAATATGTCAAAGGACAGTATACACACCATATAAGAGTGAATTGGTGCATAACAACAATGAAGTCTCAATGGAAATGTAAATTGAGATGAAATCCATTATAAAGATGGTATCCTTAAATTAAGGATAAATCTATCACATAATTATGTGTGAGAAATATAAATACACCCAATATAAGTGGATATTAAGTGTGAAATAATTATAGGTCATTCACACATAATCTTGGAAAAACAAAACCAATGACATAAATATTTAACTCAATGAAATGAGATTGAGTTATGATTTCCCATACAAGTTCGTAAGAATTTATCAATTAGATGATTATGTGTAGAAATAGTATATCTACACAAAGGTTTGTGTAAATTACAACATAGAGATTCCACACATAATCTTGGCATAATAAAATCAATAAGTAGAGGTTTAACCCAAAGAATTGAAAGTGGGTTAAGAAGTTCCCTTACAGAAATCCGACAGCCTAACGGCGTCACTTTAAAATTCAGAAAATGAGTTGATGAGAGAGAAAATGGTATCTCATCACTTGGACATAAAATTTACATAAATAAGGATATATAAGAACATATCCCAACATAATAGTATGTGAATTAAAATACATAACAAAATAAGTCTTTTAAAAAGAGGAGGGTGAAAGGTCCCCTTACCGAGTTGGGTAACTTTCGAAACGTACACCCCATGGAAGAAGGGTCATAAAATGAAGATGTAAATACCCATAAATGAAATTATATTACACAAATAGTATAATAATGGGTAGTACATACACCAATAAAAGTAAATAGTGGCAAACGTATCATAAATGTCACGAGAATAAAAGTGAGATGAAAAATCCCTTACGAAAACTCGGCAGCCTAACGGCGCCACTTAAAACTTCCAAAAATGGATTTATGAGATCAAATAGGGTCTCTAATAATATTAACATAAAAATTAAAGTATTAGGAATATAAAAGAACATCCCCAAACATAATAAAGATGAGCTTAAAATAAATGACATAAAAGAGAGTACTTAAAAAGAAAGAGAGAGGTTGGATCCCTTACCTCAAGTCTGACTTGTCTTGTTCCTTTCTTTATATTCCTGAATAATAAACTTTGGTAAATTTATAATTGATTAAGGAAATAATTTAAATATTATTATTCAGTTCATATCACATATTATAATGTTATAATAATTGGTTAATAAAGTGAGTTCATATCAGACGTTTTTGTCAATGTTCGGTACATGAGTAAAAATTGAACTTGTTGGAAAATAATTTTCCATGTAGTTATAGGTACACCATATCCATAATAGTATTAATTTTTTAAATATCATATATATCCAGTATATATACATTTTTTACTATTCCATAATATTTGGAGATAAAAAATTAAAAGCACCGTTCATGGAGATGGTAGGCCGTACGTACGCATGAACGCTACTTTCATTTTTTGTCATATTAATGGAATTAAAGTTAAAAGAGAGATATATATATTATAATTACAGAATTATATCCATCATATAGATGTAATATATGACATATATATACATTATATATATGTACTTATAATAGTACATAACATTTGGAGATAAGAAATGAAATGTACCGTTCATGGAGACGGTAAGCCGTACGTATGCATGAACGCTACTTTCATTTCTTTGGCACATTAATGGAATTAAAAAATACATGAGAGATATATATATATATTATAATTCTAGTATAATATATATTTTATATATATCACATAAGTTCATCAATTTCATTCTTTATGCATTCCATGTATTGCATGACCGAGTCACATCACTTGAGGGGGCGGTAGTCCACACTTCCTCGTATGAAATTATCGCATTTGCACAACACGGAAGGCATAAAGACATGTTTTAAATATAAAATTCAGAAACATATAGAAAACATAAATACCATATATATCATATATAAAATATAGTGACATGATAATGTACACCATGAAAGGTGTTAAGAGAAGATTTAACAATCATCGTTTCCTGAGGCAGAAATTCATCATCCACAGAAACAGTATGTTCTTTAACCATTAGACGAAGGTGTGTGTAAGTGTAGCTCGAATAATTCACATAAAAACATCATAGTATATTGAAGATACTGTTGTTCTTACAAAATAAAGGAATAAAAAGAGTTTATAGGGTTGGAGAAGAAAAATAAAACAAAAGAACACAAGGGAAGACATTACCTTTAAATCGGGTAACTCTTTTTGATTTGAGCTCAATGGATTCCTTGGAAAGGATTCTGCCCAAAGGTGAGGCTTCAATGATGAAGATAGGGATGTGGAGAGATGAAATGGGAAGGGTTTGGCCAAGCCAAAGGCTTGAGATGTGTGGGTAAGGTGGTATATGTGGGGGCCTTTTATAAGAGGAGAGGAGGGGCACTCTTGGAATGTTATAAACTTTTACTTTATTATAAAATGATTTTAGGATTTTAAAGGTCCAAAAATTATATATTTCCAGGATAAGGTGATAAGAGTTCGAAATATACCCATCCAATAGGTTTTTGACAAGTGTAGGTCTTATATTTTACATTATCTTTTCATTTTATTTAAATCGTTAAATAACGAGGTAATCGCTGCATCATCATGGTGTCATAAATAATTTAATTTATTTAATGTCTAAAAATTATAAAAAACTATCATGATTTAGGAAATATTTTTAGATTTCTAATGAATATTTATAGTCAAAAATATTACTTGTATAACCCCATTTAAAAATTGTTTTAGTAAAACAACTCTTGTTTGCGACATTTTTATTTTAACTTTAAATAAAAAGTTATTAATGTCATTCTCCTACCAAAGTGGCTCCATGGGGTCCCCAAGTTGACCCATGGATTGTATTGGTCGTCCATGACATATCCAATAAGGGTAGGACATGTTTCAAAGTCATTTCATATTATTAAAACATTATTTTTACCTTAAGTTACACTAATTACCTCTAATCGTGATTAAAAACTTAAAAGTTACTATTCACCAAAAAATTATTTTAATACCATTGAACCACATTTTACATCCTAATGAAAACCATGTATGTCGGATTTTTGAAATTAAAATCACAGAAGTGGTAAAGTTTTATTTAAATGAAAAATCAGTTTTTAAACTACCACTTAGTGGTTTCACTATTTATCAAAAATTGAAGTTTTTCAGAAAAATACCAAAAATTCACCCTAAGATATTTTTGATATTCCGAATTCAAAAATGATGTCTATTTTAAAAAATTAAAAACATATAAGTTGCATTAATTAATTTAATAATTAATTCTTACTGTCAAAACAAATAGTGTGTTTTTAAGAAACAATATCTATTAAAAGATTGACACTAGTTTAAGTCCAATTTCAAAGTGAAATTAATTCCAATGACCACCATTGGATTAAATGGTAAAAATATATTCTAATTTTACTATAAAACTAATTCAAAATATAATCTAATCATATAAATAAATTATATTAAAAAGAGTTTTTGAATTAAAATACAACATCTTTCACTATTCATTAAAAACTGAACTTTATCGGAAAAATACCAAAAAATTACACAAAGTAAATTTTGATGTCCCGATTCTAAAGAAGAATTTTATTTTGTCAAATATAACACATAAAATTGTCAAAAAGTGGATTTAAAATAGGTTCACCATCAAAAGGCCGTTAATCGACCTTTTAAAGAATATTAGAATGTTTACGCTTAAAATTGGATTCATTCACATTTTTAATCCTCTAACATTTATAGTAAAAAGTAAAAATATTTGACAAACATATATAATCATTTTGTAGTTAGTTCTATTCATTCACGTCATTATAACGGCTAGGTATTGACTACCATTTAAAATAAAATTATTTTATTATTAGAGTGCAACGTAAGATTTCAAAGAAACTCATTGTTGCGTATTGGGTAAGCCATCGAGCATAGCGTTACTTATAAATTAATATTAACATTTTATTCAAAAATAGGGATAAATATAAAAATGTCATATTTGTTATTTACCTGGAGTGTTACATCACCCATGCACTTGCTTTGTGTTTCCAGCGCACCCTTCAAGAACACTTTCAGCTTCCAGAATGTTGATTCACTCTACACCCCACATACCAATTATGGCCGGAAATAGAGAGGAAATAGAGCATTTGTGCTGCAATGAATAGTCAGAAATGTCAGGTTTAATGATATCAACCAGAAGTGTTTACCTTTAACTGGAAGACAGTGCCCCATTGATGATTGTTCAGAAGGCGCTGAAGAAAGTTGATGTCCTGGGAGTGGTCGATCCTCTAATGCGCCATGGTAATCAACTAAATCAGCTGCAAATTCATTTCTGGGAGCACTTGAAGTCCTACTGTGTTGTTAGAAGCTCAAAAGTGATCTACCATCATACTCAATAACTTGCCTCCAATTATCATATGCCTTCTTCAGCAAGGTGTCCACGTATACCTGCAAAGAGCCAATAATAGAAGCACTTATTAGGTTTTAAAAGCCTCATATTCAATTGTCACCTGATATAATATGTTGGGTAAGAGAGAATTGAATCATTTCATTTTATTAAACTTTGTCCATCCTATTATTAAATACTACCTCCGGTCCATAGTATAAGCAAAAAATAACTGTTTCACAGTAACTAAGAAAATCAATTAAAAGTGGTTTGAAACATTCAATTTATCACAAATTATAATATATTTGGTAAAATATTATTGTTTCAACAACATGAAATTAATTTTCATAATTAATGAAGATCATTTGTGGAAGAAATTAATTAAATACGCTACTTTTTCTTATACTTCAAACCATGAAAACACCTTATTTTATTCTTTATATTGTGGACAAAAACAGAATAATGTAAAGCATTTGGCCTGTGTTGTTTAACTCACAGGTCACTGAGATTGGCTAATAGGCCAAGTGACTATGACCCTATATGGTTGGAAAGTAGAGGACAAATTTTCAGTTTCCCATCCCCCACCAGCCCCTCCCTGCTGCCCAGCCCCATCCCCCCTGCCCAGCCCCATCCCCTGCTCAGCCCCAACCCCCCTGCCCAGCCCCAGCCCCCACCAGCCCCTCCCCCCTGCCCAGCCCCATCCCCCCTGCCCAGCCCCATCCCCCACCAGCCCCATCCCCCCTGCCCAACCCTATCCCCCACCAGCCCCTCCCCCCTGCCCAGCCCCATCCCCCCTGCCCAGCCCCACCCCCCACCAGCCCCTCCCCCCATGCCCAACCCCATCCCCCCTGCCCAGCCCCATCCCCCAGATAGCAGGAGAAATATTAACCATTTTTAGATGATAGTAATGTTAAACATGTTTGTCAAAAAATGTATAGATTACAGATAGCAGAAATCACACTAATCAGAAGATTACATGAAAAACTTATTTGTCATAAAAACAAATTTAAGTATTGTAGGTTCTTAAGCAGATAACACAAATACTAAAAATGTACATATTACATGATAAATAGGTTTGTCAACAATGGTTACCAGAGAAGGTGTTAGTTCTATCTTTGTGGTTCATTTTCATGATAAAACAGATAGCAAAAATTGAAATATTTATGACAATGCTAATATTTAAATGTACATACTCCTGTAACTGTAGAAAAATACGAGATGGAAAGAAAAATTTGTTTGAAAGACTTATAATACACTTTTTATATTTAATTAATACACATGTGTTTATGTTAATGGAATTAAATTAGTAGTCATTAAATATAACTATTGAATACCTGAGCAGTGGACATATTCAAGGTTGTAGTATCAAATCATGTGCAAATGCTTGAAGTCCCTAGAGAAGACCTAATATTTCGATGCTCCAATCATGAATTGTTAAAATTAACATAATAGTAATAATAATTTCAATTGTTAATAAAACAAGTTAAAGACCAAAGAAATTTTACCTGGATATATTCGATGCCACTACTTATGAAGATGCATTGCTTTGATCTCCCTGTTCAATAATGAGGAAAAATTTAGTATTTTGTGTATTTTGTTTTCTAATATAAATAGAATTTTTTATACACTCCTACCTACCCGAATGTCTTCAAAGAATTCAGTAAATATGCTGATGTAGTTGTCATTATTATTGATGAAAATACTTTGTAGCTCTTATGTTTGAAAGAATCATTCAGATTCACATCACAGAAGATGAGTTCAAGTTCATATAGTAAACCACATGCTGATGTGTTGATGCTCTCCAAAAATAGTAAAATGATACACACTAAATTAAATGTCCATTAAACTTCGATGTAGCCTACTCCTACATTGAAAAATAATTAAACAAAAGTACTATAAATATAAATAGATGATATTATGGGCATATTAAAAAATAATAATTTTTAAATCTAGTAGAATCTTAATGAGATCCCAAAAAGGAAACAGTACAACTAATTAAAAAGGAAGATGAAACATAAAAGAATCAAAATTTCAAAGATACTTGGACCCCTAACTTGAATAGTATGAATTGTGACCAGAAAATAGAAATCTATAGCATTTGTTTCAAGGATGTTCATATCATAGCTGTTCTTGTACAGGGAGGCCTGCAAGAAAATTATCACACATCAAATTTCACCCTAGAAAACAAACTAACTCAAACTGGGTTGACATTCCAAAAACATCTGATTTGTGATCGTTCAGGATCATTTGCATACAAGGGAGAGAGTTGGGGAGAATTCCCCATGGAAACCATATCCAATCCAATGGTCATTGCACTGCTTTAGAAGAAAACAACGGACTTACTCAATGAGGGTGCCAATTCCCACATAAAAATTCCGATGACTAAAAATGCAATGTGATGCATGTGAAATTCTGCACAAATAAAACAACAGCATAAAAAACAACCAGTTTAATAATGATTAAAAGGTCATCGACACTTCATACATTAATTTTACCCTCTTCAATGGACACGTCAAGGCCTTCAGTAGAAGAACCCAACCCTTGTAAAGCACATTGCAATGCCATTGTCAAAACTATTTGTAATGATGCTTGACCTGAAATCATAATTCACAATAATGAAATGATAACAATATCATGTGTTCATTAATTACGAGAGTAGACATATTAATTTTAATCTTGAAAATAAGATGATATCACAATTTTACCCTTTTCAATGCCATTGATGCTGGAAGATGAATGAGCATCGCCTAAACTGGAGATTTCACCCATACATTGAAAACATTAAACAACCAAACATGAAACTGCATCATATTATGAAAATATGAGTCTGGGGTTAAATTGTATATTTGACAATGCAGTTGAGTAAAAAGAAAACTTGTCATGATGTAAAAAATGGTGTGGTAAAATCATACCTTTAGAGACGGTGGATAAGTCAGCACCATGTCTAACTCCTCCCCCAGCCCCTCCCCCTCCCCACCTCCCCCTCCCCCTCCTTCCCCACTGCCCAGCCCCTCCCCCTCCCTCCCCACTGCTAAGCTCCTCCCCCTCCCCCTCCCTCCCCATTGCCCATCCCCCCCTGCCCAGCCCCTCCCCCTCCCTCCCCACTGCCCAGCCCCCCCTGCCCAGCCCCTCCCCCTCCCTCCCCACTGCCCAGCCCCCCCTGCCCAGCCCCTCCCCACTGCCCAACCCCCCTGCCCAACCCCTCCCCCTCCCTCCCCCCTGCCCAGCCCCCCCTGCCCAGCCCCTCCCCACTGCCCAGCCCCTCCCCCTCCCTCCCCACTGCCCAGCCCCTCCCCCTCCCCACCTGCCCCCTACCCAACCCCTCCCCCTCCCTCCCCACTGCCCAGCCCCCCTGTCCAGCCCCTCCCCACTGCCCATCCCCTCCCCTCCCTCCCCACTGCCCAGCCCCCCTGCCCAGCCCCTCCCCACCTGCCCAGCCCCTCCCCCTCCATCCCCACTGCCCAGCCCCCCTGCCCAGCCCCTCCCCCTCCCTCCCCACTGCCCATCCCCTCCCCACTGACCAGCCCCCCCTACCCAACCCCTCCCCCTCCATCCCCACTGCCCAGCCCCCCCTACCCAGCCCCTCCCCACTGCCCAGCCCCCCCTGCCCAGCCCCTCCCCCTCCCTCCCCACTAAACAGGCTTTTCTTTTGTGTTTGGAGTCTTCCTAAAACACACAAAAATACATTAAAAAATTAGAGAAAGGATAGATGAAAACCACAAATAGAATATGTAACATCTAAATCAGTTAGTCAGCTCCGAATATTCATATAACTTTCAGATCACATACCAATCAGTGCCTTTACGTTTAAATCAAAAGATCAGAAGCAACTAAACCTTCTCAACGCCTTCAATAAATGAGATCTTATACTTCAAAGTGGAGGACACAGTCATACTCTCCTGATGAACATCCTCTTCATGTCGAGTATATGAAAAATAGATTAAGTGAATGCAGCCCCCTCCCCTCCCAGCCCTCCACTGCACCCCCCCTCCCAACCTTCCCCTCCCAGCCCCCTCCCCCCAACCCTCCACTACAGCCCCCCCATCCCAAGCCTCCCCTCCACTGCTAAGGCCAAGATTAGATGGAGAGATAATAATTAACATAGAAAACCATAAAAACAAAAATGGCATGTGAATATTACCTAAAGAATTGTCAAATAACACCCCTGATGAAAACATAATCCAAAATGCATTTCATTTCATAAAGAAATTCACATACAAGCAGTCCACCAATACAAAAAAATTAAAACTCCAACACAAGTCTCTCTGCTAAGTCAAAAATTGAGGGGATTAATATCCCCCCCATCACCATCATCATCATCCCCATGTCCAGCATCATCATCAGCAGCAACATCATCAGCATCATCATCACCAGCAGCAACATCATCATCATCATCATCATCAATCTCATCACCAACAACAGCATCAACAACATCCTCGCCAGCTCTATCACCACCCCCATAATCGCCACTAGGACCCACATGGGAATCACCCGAGGCATTATGTAAAGAGAATATTGATTCCATACATGAATCAAAAGTGGCAGCAACCTCTGGTGGTAGTGACTGACTCAACATTGACATATCTTTCATGAAATTTTCATTCATTAGATTACTTTTTTCACGCTCCTCTAATACTATTTTCTTTGTCGCAGCTAATTTAGCACGTGTACTTTCCAACTCAGAGGCCTTAGAGGCATTAGAGGAGTCCGATGATGACCAATACCTAGAGGGGACAATGTTTTTGCCTAGTCTACAACAGACTCTTCCTGGATGCTCCACACCTAACACCTGACTCAAATGATCATTTGGACCTAAGTTGTCAGCTTCTTCATCCATGGCCTCCAAGGAAGACTGTTGAAATTATACACATATTAAATTATGAATTTCATATAAATGTTTGAAATATATATAAAAAAACTTACAATTTTTTCTTGTGTTTGTGAATTAACTACAGTTCCATCTTTTATTTTCCTACTGAAGAAGAATAATTTGGCACGAGGTACAGGACCTTCAATGCCCCATTCATCTTGCTTCATATGAGAAATGCACAAATTTGGATTACAACCATATATGATAAATGAAAAAAATTGGATTGAACGTACCAGCCGCTTCTCATGATTGGGCATTATAGTGCGCCCCAATGTGTGTAGATATATCATTTCATCTTTGTTTTTTTTGTTTTTCGCTGACACTTCCTAAGAAAAAAAACAATACAAGTAATAAGAATTAAATTTTATATAAAAACCATTAAAGATGGGTAGTAACTTATACTGTTCAGTCTTACAATGTGTGATCATTTTTTGATATTGACTTTTTGGACAGTCAGGGTTTGTGGGTACACCCTCTAACTCAGTACCCACTCTGCTCCTCCAACCAATATGTAACTCATACTTTTATGATCGCCAATAATCTCCAAGATCCCTCAACCTAGTAGCTTTGGCAGATTCACCATTAGGAAAGTTAAATCGACTCTACAACGAAAATGTTAAGTCATATAAATACATTACTAATATAAAATATAATTTTATAAAATTTCCGTACCCATATCTGCGCCCATGCCCTATCCTTGAAGTCAGCACTGATATGTCTCCATGAGACCGATTCCACTGGAATGATATCATGATATTTGGCTAAAGTAGCCATGAAACATCTACACTCCTTAGCATTTTTACTTACCATTTGATTTTGAGGATTGTAATCCACCATAATCTGAGTTTCGCGATTCCAGGCATCCCGCATTCAAGTGCACCCATGTCGCCTACTAGAAGATCCCACTAAATAACATAAGAGGTGAAAAGAGAAGAGTTAAGTGACAATACAATAGGAAAAAAGTGAAATGCTATAATTTGAAACATTTATAATAAAAAACCTGATGCAGGCTCCTGAATAGGCTATGAGGCATCCGTGGACTGTGCTGGATCAGCATCCTCCGAAGGAAGTATCTGTTCCACAGCATGATTCGGTTGATCTTCATGAACAGAAGTGGAAACTGAAGGAACAGACTCAATATGTGTAGGATGGATGGTAGGAAAAGGATGTGGCATAGACATGTCAGAATATGCGTAGTAGGTCTGGGGATACATGAATGGATATGGAAATTGTGGAGGTGAGAACATCGGGAAAAAGAGGGTAAATGGGATGATGACGACAACATGTATAGGAACATCCCAGGGGTCTCAAGCAGAGGGCGGACATGTGTGGTAGATGGGATGTCCACTGATGGGTCAGTGTGGGGAGTGGTAATACGGGAGCTCCGCCTAGGTCTAGGAGGATCCTTGCTTGGTCCCATACTAGGAAGAGGAATCTATGAAGTTATATATCCCTAAAATAAATTTGATCAAAAATATGAACTTCATATTATATGTAATGCGGAAGATAAATATTAGAATTATTATACTCACTGAAGACAACTCACGCTCGCATCTAACAGGATCAACATAAAATAATCTTTTATTGCAAGCTTCTGTAGTTTTCTTCATAATCTGTATAAGAATGAAATAAATATTTTTTAGAAACAATTTTTACAAATCATACATACAACTTAGAAGCCAAAGAAGACAAAAAATGTCATAACATCTTTCAGTAATGATAATTTACAACCAAGTTATACAATTTTTAAAACCACATTTTAAACCCAGTTTTCTGAATTGAAATAAATATAATTAAATGAAATGAAACCAAACAATACTAAAACAGACATATCATTCCAAACTAAAACTAAATTAAAGTAATTACATTCGTACCAACATGAGAAACTCACGTCAAGGTAAACTGAATGAACTCTGAATATATATGGTTGCTTTTATATATTACCCTCCACTACCTCAGGTTCAACATCATCTCTCACAATGGGACAATTTGTGTCATCAAATACAATATTTTGTCTAACACCGATGGGGGCGTCAATGGTGACAATTTCATCCCTAGCATCATGAAAAATATGTCTTGGGATTACTTCATTAATGACACCGTAATCAGGTTTCAGATGATCTTTCACATAAAACACTTGTTTTTCCATTGATGCCAAAATGTATGGTTCATCGGTATGCAGGAATAGACTCATGTCAATAACTCTAAATCCGCAATCATCAATAAATGTACCATGTCGCGTCATTGAATCAAACCATTTACATTTCATCATAGTGACTCGATCTTGAGAGTAGTAATCCAATAACAATATTTTCTCAACCAGTCCATAATAATACACATCTTCATATCGAGGTCGACTATCTGATGCACTAGAATAACAATCTGTTCTAGCAGTTAACATAACTCCATCATGCTTTGTTCTCATTTTCACCGCTTTATCAGTTGTAACAAATTTATATCAATTGATTATTAAAGATTTGTAGTCACGAACCAAAGAATTGGGACCAAAATCCAATGCTCTTAATTCTTGAAAAAAAGAAGTCAGCAGGTAAACTCAATACCTGGAATACATATGAGTAATATAATTAAATATATATCTATATTTTAAGGTATATAATGTAATGGTCATACCTTTGATTTCAACCAAGCTGGGAACTCTTGGCTATGCATAGCCTCTCTCCTTCTCAACGGCAAAGACCGATGAACTCTACTTATAATTTGTTTATGTTCTCTACATAAAATGACAATAAAAATATAAGGTATATGTGATATGATATCGTATGAGATAACATATATATATTCAAATTACTTACTTGATATAGGCATCGAACAAACCACAATTAAACAAGACTGTACGATGTGCCATATTCCGCTCTTCAAAGCTCAATGTAACCAATGTATATGACCCGAAAATTCCACCTGTTTGGGGAAGAGATGGAAACGAGGGCTGAATTTCCTCATACTGCTCATCTTCATTTATCATTGGTCAATTATGTATTGTACTAACATCATACAAATACATTGAACAAAAATCCATACATTCTTGGTCCAGATAACTCCTCACAATGGAACCTTTAGGATAATTCTTATTTCGAACATATGATTTCAAAGTGCACATATTTCTTTCAGTGGGATACATCCACCGAAAAGCGACTGGTCCCCCAAGAAGTGTCTCGGTTGGAAGATGAACTGTGAAATGCAACATGCAAGTGAAAAAGGATGGAGGAAAAGAAATTTCCAACTCACACAGAATTAACGGAGCCTCTTACTGCATTTTTATCAACAATGATTTGGATAACCTTTTAGCACAAAGGTCTCTAAAAAATGACACAACTGAATCACTGCCTCCCTTAAATTATTGGATAGAAAATGAAAAATTGCTATTGGAATCAATTAATGAAGCAGGATGTGATAATCATGAGTTTTTAAGGATTTCAATTTCAAATGTCTTATGTTGACTCGTTTAGATATGTTGCTGGAATAGCCATCTGGAACCTTCATATTCTACAATATTTCCAGAAATTGATCTTTCTCTGCCGGTGTCATCACATAAGAAGCACATGGAACTTTCTATTTGTTTTCACCGATACAAACAGGATGTAGTTCTGGTCGAATACCCCAATCCAATAAATCCCAACGAGATCGGAAGTCATCTTTGGTCTTCCTCTTAATATTCAAAATAATTGAAAGCAACATTTCACATATATTTTTCTCAATATGCATTACGTCTAAACAATGACGTAACAAATTAGTAGACCAATATGGAAACACAAAAAAAGACTTCTCTTTTTCCAATTGTAAGTGACTTTAGTATCAGCATTCTTCCTCTTTCAAGATTTTAACTGACCTTTACCTAATGAAAAGATGAAATCTTTCAATTCATCAAGCACATCACTTCCTGACATAAGTTGAGGTGGTTCTTCAGTGTCAACATTATTATCAAACCTCCAACGATTCTTCCTGTATTTATGATCCATTGGCAAGAATCGGTGATGCCCCATGAAACTAAAACTACGACGATATTTAAGCCTTCTCGATCGTGTATTTTTTATACAAATGGGACATGATAGTTTTCCCTTCGTGCTCCACCCAGACATCATTGCATAGGCAGGGAAATCATTTATGGTCCATAGAAGGGCAGCATGCATCTGAAACGTATTCTTTGAAGAAGCATCAAATGTCTGCACACCTAAATCCCAAAGTTGTTTCAACTCTTTTATTAAAGGCTGCAAGTAGACATCTATATCATTATCAAGATCCGAAGGTCCAGATATCAGTATACTCAAGAAAGTGAAAGGTTTTTTCATACACATCCACGGAGGAAGATTATAAACATGAATAAAAACCAACCACGTGCTATGAGTAGTAAGCATCTGACCAAATGGATTAAAACCATCACATGATAGGCCCAATCTGACATTACGCACCTCAGCTGCAAAATCAGGATGTTGTGCATCAAATGTCCGCCATGCTAATCCATCTGCAGGATAGACCAGCTCATCATTACCTTTAATTCTCTCAACATAATGTCATCGCATATTGACTGAGATTTCTAGAGACATGAATAGATTTTGAAGTCTGGGAATCAATGGAAAGTGCCACATGACTTTCTATGGCACACGAGATGGTGTTCCATCTGCATTTGTCTTCCATCGAGATGTACCACATTCTTTACAGTCATTACGTTCAGCTGTTTCCTCCAAATATAAACTGCAATCTTTCAGACAAGCATGGACTTTATTAGTAGCAAATCCAAGCTGCTTAATTAACTTCCATGCCATGTAATGATTGGAGGGAATATCTGCACCATCAGGAAGCAAGTCCTTCAAAAATGTAAGAATATAATCAATGGCGGTATTAGAAATCCCATACATGGTTTTTCCATGATATAACCGCATTAAAAATTCCAAATTGGTCATTTTAGTACATTCTTGATATACTGGAGTTCTGGAATCATCCAATAAATTTTTCACTCTCTCAACATCATCATCTTCAACATTTTCCTAATGTGTACTGATATCATTGTCTTCTTGCACCGGCATGCTATCTCTCTCGGAATGATGCACATATGGAAACCGATCAAATATCAAATTCTCCATGTCACTTCATTCATTTCATTTATGAACAGTCGAAGATTGACTTGTCTCTCCATGGTGAAACCAAACATTATAGTTAGCTTCAAATCCAAATTTCGTTAAATGGTAACTAACTTCTTCTCTTCTTAACCATGGTCTTCCAACACAATTATAGCAGGGACAATGTATACAACCTCCATCTGACGCATTGTTAAATGAAAAATCTAAAAAATTATCTAAATTACTTTGAAGCTAGGTTGAAATCCGATCGGTACAATACATCCAGCTTCTATCCATTCTATAACAAGAAAAAAAATTATCATTCAATCAACAATGTAAATCATATTTAAAAAATTCATTACAATCAATTTTATTATTAAATTAATCAATGCATATTAGTAGCTAGAAAAACATATTTAATGACAAGAGGAGTCCATGATTGAATAAGTAGGAAAAAAGAAAAAAGGTCTACCTTGAGATGTAAACTAAAGAAAGAAGTTAAAAAAGTCACTCCCAAGTGGTCATTGATGAGGAATAAAAAAGAAAATTTCAATGTAAAATACTCCTTTATAGATATAGAGGCGTTATACACATGGGAAGAAAATTTTATTTTAATAATATGAATTTATAATTTTATAGATTATTTGGTAGGGGTTATTTGATGGGGAATAAAACATTCAATGAAAATAGAGTAGTTATAACTTTAATCTTTTGGAATTAATATTGAAAAAATGTTTCAATGTATCCTACAAATTTTGTACAACATGATGCTTACAAGATATACTTTTTATGGATTCTATTGGAACTTTGGAATATTTTTTCATATGGAAAAGATATGTTTTTTAAAATAGACATCATGATATACTTGGGAGTATTGATAATCAATGTTTTGGGGTTTCAAACCCTTTAAAGGAATAAAAGTTAGAAACGTATTGTAAATTCTATATAGAAATCACATAACATGTTTGATATTCTTGAATAAGTCTATAGAAGGTGTGACCATCCTATTCATTATGAAAATTAATGCCTCATCAATATACCATACTAAAAATATTTGAGTTTTAATACTCAAAATCATCAAAATAAGAATAGAAAAGTGAAGTAGAAAGATTTAGTTGTTGAAGTTTCACCCAAAATATCCAAAGGGGAAAGTCCATGGATCTTGGAAAGTGGATGTTCTGCTCACATGAGATTTTTTGGTTTTGAAAATTCTCAAAAAAAACCACAAGACCAATTTATGTATCTCAATGGGTGTATAGGACATTATGCCTTGGGTTAGTCCATAAGGTTATCATCCCCTATAAACTATCTCAGGTCATACTACAATGTCATTATTCCCCACTTTCGGACTCCATTAATGCCTCAAGGCCTTCATTCCCTTCCATTTTTTATTCAAGACCCCACCATATTCATCATGAATCACATCTCAAATTCTCCCCCTATATAGGATTAATGAATTCATGAAGGATCCACTTTTAACTTTGATACAAGATAGTATAAGTCTACTATCCATACACACATATATATATACCCAAGTCATAGTAAGTAAACTTTTTATCTGTATAGAGGCATAAGCATATCATTTTAAAAGAATTATCATGGTATGTACACACACGCATGAGTATTTCATATCATACATTTTTATATAATTGAAAAATCATAACATGGTAAGAACTTCTTGCATTCAACATATTGAAGCCCAACATTAATGTTCACCACTTGAATCAATCTCACAAACCAAAGATCCATGGAAGCATCCCCAAATCACTACATGAGTATTCAAGGGTTATGATATATGATGAAGAACATGTTATGGTCTGGGATCATTTTAGACCTATACATCAAGATACTACAAAATTAAGAGATCTAGATGGATCTGAGAATGATCAGGATAAACCATCTTTCCATATTTATTTTCTATGTAAATCTAGAAAGGATCACATTGGATATCATTGTAAATCCTAAACCTGGATAAGAAATCAGAGATCTAGTTCCTTTACAAGGATAATAAATGATATCTAGAAATAATAAGAATAACAACAAACAAATGATAAATTATATTTAAATCTCAAGGACTGATTAAATTCTATGTAAATGGTTTGGTTGCTTAGCTTAAAAAATCATGCTCTAACCATGGGAAGTTCACTACCTATTCAATTCACCTGCATGGTTTGGATACATAGTTTTGTAAACCCTATTAAAATCATGATGTTGATTATCTTTAGAGTTACATAGTTACCATAGAATTGTTTCCATGTTAGCTCTAAAAGTACCCCTACCATATATCACCCACTAATCCCCTCCAATAGGATTAATAGTTATGTTGGGGGACTACACTGTTCCCTCTAACCATTATCACCATTAAATTCTTCAACACCCCCCCCCCCCAATCTCCCAAAATCTACCCAATACATCACTCAATAAATGTAATAACTCAAATAAACTCTTAATAAAGGCTAAAAATAAGGCATAATGCACCTAGAAAGTGAGTGGTTGTTCCATTATCCCCCTCTAATGACTTGTGACCATAATATGTGTCTCTAGAGGTCTAAATATAACAAGTAGGTATAGTAATACTAAATATATGATTCCTTGTCACATTTATCTTCTTTAATATGTATGTTCTTCCATAAAACCTTAACAAGAGGCTTTATATTCCTTCATAGTTCCTTTATTCATCGATCAACAATCCATATTGGACCTTTCTCAAACAAATCATTTACCCCCAACACAAAATTCTCAATATCAATTACATTTTAAGGATAATTATTGAAATTTATAAGTAGGAACGCATGGGAAACATCATATATAATAGAAAACTGATGAATTTGATGATACCCGGAGGAGAGGGAGCCGAGAGGGGGAGCGGGGGCGTCACCCGAGCTGGGGGTAGCAGGCGAAGGCTTGGATGTTGAGGAAGAGGCGAAGTCCGGGAGGTCCAGGTCAAGAGCGGAGGCGGAGGCCGGGAGGCGAAGCCGGGAGGTAGGGTTGAAGTGGGGGGAGCGCAGCGGAGCCGGGACGCGGAGCCGGGAGGCAAAAAAGTATCTGATGAACCTAGACAAATGTCTCCCTCTATACACATCATGGAAATAACAAATGAAATGATATTTCTCCCCTTTATACAATAAACATAACACTATTTTTGTTTGAGTTTTTGAAGTGTAAACATTTTATGGATAGTTGCATAACTTTACATTGCACAACATAATTAATGGGAATAGTACGATTCTATGCTTACCATACAAGTTAGGTATAGCTTCATACCATAAATTTTGTCCAGAAATCATTATTTTACTCTGCATGGATGGGCCTATGGAAGTCAAACACATTGAATAAGTCATACTTTATGGGAAAAAATATTGTATTTGGGATATTATACTAGGTAAATTCTATATTAAAGTGTTTTAATTTCAGCATTGAGGACAACATTGATGATCCTTGGGTGTTCACATGTCATTTTTAAGGCTATGCCTAGTGTCAAACACCTTGTAAAGAATATCATATGCCCAAACTAGTTATCATTTCTATAGGATATGTCACCATTCCCCATGATTGAGTGATAATGAATGATTAGGGTATAAAAGGACCCTTGAAGAGACTAACCCACAAGCACTTCATATACTTCTATTACTTGTATAGATTTCATGGTCTTATCAAGCCTTATTAAATTAATCACACCCTCTATAATATCTTATCCATGTAATACCATCACTCCTAGTGATATTTTCCCTCATTTTGGGAGTCCCACATAGAGATATAGATGATAGTTTTTATGCCTGTGATGATCGTTTTAGGGAACCTGATGGCTAAAGGATTATGTATAGTAATATAGGATAACATGGTGCTAATTAGGGAGATCTTGTATCATAAGGATAGAAACTATTGTTTTAATTAGTTTTATGACCAGTAATAATATTTTTTAAATAAAAAAATTGATAAATACGAATCTTACATGAAGAAAATAATGAACCCAAGAAATCCATTGGAAAATCATTCATAGAGATTCTAAGTGAACATTTAAGGAATTTTGAACATTTGGACAAGAAGTTATCAGAAATTTACACACTACAGTTAGCTGGGTTGATTTATTTCCCACTCTATCGACCATAATCGGTCAAAAATAATTTTGAAGCTTTGGATAAATTTGTCTATACCCTAAGCATAATGACATCTACAAAAAAAACATACAAGAAATTCTAGCAAAATGGGGGAAATTGAAGTGAAATGACTAGGGGAAATAAAAATCAGCCACTTATTCGATGAAAATCAGCTAGCAGAAATTGTGTAGTCAACTTGCTGAGGCATTTGATATAAGAATCAGTGATTATTTTAAAAACAATAAAAAATAAAGGAGAAAAAAATTACAAACCTAAATGGAATGAATTGGCGGGGACGTTTCCAGAGGAGAGGGATCTGACAGGGGGAAGGGGAACGTTGTTGGAGCTGTAGGAAGGGAGGCGGAGGCTGAGACATTGAGTTGGAGATGAAGGATGGGAGGTCGAGGTTGGGAGCAGAGGTGGAGGCTGGAGAGGGGATGATATGGCAGGGAACCTGTGGTCGGATGGCCGGGAGGCGGAGGTCGGAGAGGGGAGTAGAGGGCTGGGAGGCAGAGGTCGGATAGCCGGGAGGCAGTGGCCGGGGAGGGGAGGAGAGGGCAAGAGGCGGAGGTCGGGAACCTAGGGGAGGCGGATAACTGATGGGGGAGCGAGAGAGTGAGGAGGAGATCCCGATGGGGGGTGAAATTGTGGATTGAATACCCACAGTTTTAATAAAACTGTGGGTATTGATAAACAAAAAATGCCTATTCCCACGGTTTGATAAACCATGGGAATAGTTGTGTGGGGATAAACACCTTTTCTAGTAGTGATTTAATCCAATTTTTACATATGAATCAATTTTACTTTTGAAATTGGATATAAAAACTTAGCAAACTTTTGGACGTTTTTACTTTAAAAACTCGCATTGTTGTCCCGTTTGTGGGATTACTTTTAAATTAATCTCTATCACTCATATGATTAGAATTTTTCAAAATGGATTTCATATTTTTAATAAGAATAATTTTTAATTTTTAATAATTTCAAATTAGTTTTTGATAAAAAATATTAGTGAAAGTGATTAAAATTAATTACAACGATTAAAAGAAAAATTAACTTAACAAGGGACTAAACCTTAAACTTAATATCCAAAATAACCTAGAAACTTGTCCAAAATCCATTTTATGGACATATTTATACACTATATTCCATTTTATCTAATTTTTATTATTATTTGATCCACTTTACATGCAAAAAATATGGGTGTAATTCCCTTTTCCAAAATTTTCAAGAGTGTCACTCCTCTACTATAAAAAGGCACTCAAGACTCTCACTTCCTAACACCTCTCATGAAACTTTGGATTGAAAAATATCTTCCCAAATCGATCCTAAAAATTCCTCACCTCATCTTAGAAGCCTAAACTTCGGAATAATTCCATCCAAGAAATCTCTTTGGTGCAAACCAAAAAGAGTTACCTGAATAAGAGGTAACATTCATCATCAAAATATTTAGTTTTATTTATTTCTCCACTATTTCAATTATTATAATTAAATTATTATATAAAAACTAGTATCTTCAATATAATTAGATTTCTTTATGTTAAGGTTTCAAATTACACTTACACAAACTTCCATTTAATGGGCAATGAACTTGCTGTTATGAGTATGATAAACTACCGCCTCACGAAATGATGATTGTTCATTTTTACTTTACCTCCTCTCATGGTGGGAATTGTAACGTCCCGGTTCCAGGTGCCACTCAATGAGTACCCCGAACCCGGTTCGCCACGTGACCTCAAACGCATTTCCCCAAACTCCAGAGGCTTTCGACTAGTAGTGAGGGCCCAGGTCTGATAGTGGGGAAACTATGCCCTCATTTTTCAAAGTGTAGCGCATCCGAAAGAATAAAACATACAACAATAGCGGAAGAGAATAACCATACATAACTGAAATAAACAACTACAATAGATATAACCAACCAATATATAAATAATGATGCAACATGCCTCAAATTCTAAGAAAGCAGCCAGAACATGTTACACAACAGTACAATACATTACAAGTGCAGGAAAGCAAAACATAACAAATTAGCCGGTAGCATCGTGAGCCAGAGCTCGGTCCCATGCTCTCCTACTTCTCAGCAACAATCATATACATGTATAAAGACCCTTTCCCATATCTAAACCTGCAGAAATGTAATCTTTTTGGGCCGAAAAGCATGATCCAAACAGGGTGTGAGAAATGAATCCTAGTAGGCACCCACCAAAGTCTTGTGCCCAACTTTGTGAAAGTATGAAAAAACATTGTGCAGTAGTAAAATGCAATAAACTAATCAGAACTCAAAAGTCACCAACTTACCAGTTATATTTCCATTTAATTATTCATTTAATCCATTTAATATAAGAAAAACACCACAGTGAATTTCTAACTAAACAGTCAGCGTCCTCAGACAAACAACATCTTACCCTCAGGTAATCAGAATCCAACCCGCAGGTATTTCCCTCAGGCGTAATAGAAATTTCCCTCAGGCGTACGAAGTGTCACCCTCAGGCACAGAAGTCAAGCCCTCAGGCACGAAAGGTTTCCCTTAGAAGAAATAGTATGTTTCCCTCAGGCTAATACAGTCACGCCCTCAGGCCATAGTAAAACACCGCCCTCAGGCACAAGTAACCGGGCCATGCCCAACATGTAAATAAACATTCACATTCAATTACTCTCAAAGAAAAAGTAATGCATAACGTAAACATGGAATACCCTCGGGTATCCTAGCCAAATGGCTAAATAGAGGAACGCACCCCCGGGGTGGTCCGGGATCCAAGCACTGATCCCAAACAGCATTTTAATATCACATCTAATTACTTATACAGTTCTAGGTATTAAAATAGCCATGGTCTCAGCCACATGACACCCCAAATATGGGTTCGTATCTCAAAAACACACAAAAATTCATGACAGTTGGAAAATAAACACCAAGCCACCTACCTTAATCACCAACAAACGTTATACGCGAACAGCGCCTTCTGAAACGTCCAAGAACGCCATAGATCTGAGGTGAAATAATTCTCGCTTAAATGCAAAAAACTCTCATTAGGGGAAGAATTGGCAAGAACCATTATGGAATAGTGGAGGGCTTACCCGTGCGGTTCCAACGAGATCATCCAAGGCAGAAACGGATTCCCGACGTGCGATCGGCGAATCTAGAAAGGTTTGGCCATCCTCTCCCGAGCTCCCATCCAGTTCTAAGCCTTCCCTGTGAACAGGGGAGGCTACTGCCCATTTTAAGCGAAAAAAACAAATTACACGGCGTGTACTTCCAAGTACACGGTGTGTACTTCCCATTTTTAAACTATTCCTCTGGCGGCTTCCCGCCAGTGTGGAACTGTTCACCTGCCGACATGACTACATGGCATGTCTTTATGAGTACACTGCGTGTGCTACCCCACAGCTGGCCACCGCCTTACTTTTTTCCTGCCGACTGACTACACGGCGTGTAAAGGACCACTACACGGTGTGTAGTTGGTCTTTACACCCTTTGTCGCCGACATGGCTACACACCCTGTGTACTCATCCTACACGGCCAAAAGTACACAGTGTGTGGAAAAGTACACAGCGTGTACTTCCAAAATTTGGGATTTTTCCCCATTTTCCATATTTTTCTCAAAAACACTTAAGGAAAAGGGAAAAGAAGAATCCCATACCACAAACTAAGAACTGAGTTCTTACAAAATTCCCCCCTTAAAGAAATTCATCCCCGAATTTCCCTTCCAAGGGTGGTGAAGATAAAGCTGAGAACATCTCTGGCCACTGAGCACGTACATCGGTCTCCCACTCCCAGGTTTCGTCCTACACTCGGGCATGCTGTCATAGAACCTGTACGAGAGGAACTGAACGGCCTCATAGAACCTTTGTGATCCTATTAACGATACGAATCAGATGCTCCTCAAAGGATGCATCCATCTGAAGCTCAACCTCCTCGGACTGAAAGACGTGAGACGGGTCTGAATGATAGCGATGCAACTAAGACCCATGGAAGACGTCGTGCATGGCTCAGTACTGTTGCGGTAACTGAAACTAATAGGAAACCAGCCCAACTCTCTCCAGAATCTCAAATGGCCCCACATACCTCGGTGAAAGTTTACCCTATCTCTTGATCTGCCTGTGTCCCAGCCTCAGTGAGACACGTAAGAAAACATGATCCCCGACCACGAACTCCAAAGGTCGTCTGCAGCGATCAGCATAAGATTTTTGATGAGACTGCGCGGTATCCATCTGCTTCTGAATCAACTGGACCTGTTCAGAAGTCTCATGCACGAGACGTGGTCCCAGTAAATCTGCCTCACCTGCCTCTGACCAGCACAAAGGTGATCGGAATGGCCTACCATATAAAGTCTCGTAAGGTTCCATCTCAATAGTCGCCTGAAAGCTATTGTTATAGGAAAACTAGACTAGGGGTATATGCTTCTCCCAAGAGCCCCCAAAGTCTAGGATGCATTCACGTAGCATGTCCTCTAGAACCTGTATCGTATGCTCTGACTGGCCATTGGTCTGAGGGTGTAAAGTTGTGATCAGAATCACCTGTGTACCCAGTTCCCTCTGAAAACTCTTCTAGAAAAGAGACGTAAAACGGGAATCCCTATCTAAAATGATAGAACGAGGGACCCCATGAAGATAGAATATCTCTTGGATATACATCCTTCCGAGCTCGTCAACCCCGAAGGTCTCCTTGATCGTCAAAAAGTGAGCTACATTCGTGAGTCTTTCCACAATGACCCATATGGCATCATTGCCTTGAGGTGACCTCGGTAAACCAGTCACGAAATCCATCGCAACATCATCCCATTTCCACTCTGTAATGGGTAACTGATGTAACAGTCCAGCTGGTCTCTGGTGCTCTGCCTTCACCTACTGACAGGTGGAACATCTCGTAACAAAACCAGCTACATCTCTCTTCATACCCGACCAACAGTACTGACGTCTCAAGTCACGGTACATCTTGGTAACCCCGGGATGAACTGCCCAAGCTGAAGCATGAAAATCCCACATCATCTCCTCACATATATCCCCTGGAACCCATACTCATCCACGGAAACGCAAAAATTCATCATCGCCTATCGTCCAATTAGGAGGAGGGTCCTCACTTGCCACCAACTCCCGTAGAACTAGGCCTTCAAAAACAGATAGTTGTCTCATCCTCACTCTGCCTAGGAGGGTAGAGGTCACAGCTAAAGATGAAAGATAGGTCTACCCCTGATTGTCGTGCACCTCCAGAAGCATCTTAGAGAATAAGGCCATGAGCTACAACTCACCATTGGCCTCCTGTATAGCCTGCATCTGAGTCTTCCTGCTCAGTGAATCAGCTACTGCATTACCTTTACCAGGTGTATAGGAAAGCTCAAAATCGAAAGACTGTAGGTATTCTACCCACCTTCGCTGCCTCAGATTCAAGTCACGCTAAGTAAAGATATACTTAAGGCTTTTGTGGTCGGTGAAAACCACAAAATGCTCTCCCAAAAGATAATCTCTCCAACAGTGCAATGCATGAACAAGAGTAGCCAACTCGAGATCATGTGTCGGGTAATTCCTCTCATGTGACCTCAAATGCCGAGACCCGTACGCAACGACTCGATCGCCCTGCATCAACACTGCTCCCATCCCAATACCTAATACATCACAGTAAACTGTATAGCTCTTCCCCTGCTCTAGGAGTATCAGGATAGGTGTTGATGTCAACCTTCCTTTCAGGTCCTGAAAGGCTATCTCGCAAGCTTCCGACCAAACGAACTTTACACCCTTCTTAGTCAGACCCATCAACAGCACTGCTAAGCGGGAGAAGTCTTGTATGAAGCGTCTGTAGTAACCAGCCAGCCCTAAGAAACTTCATATCTCAAACGCGTTCTTAGGCTGCTCCCAGGAAACTACTGTTCCCACCTTCTCTGGGTCTACTGCAACTCCTGCCTCTGAGATGATATGACCCAGGAAGTGAATTTGGTCCATCCAGAAGTGGCACTTTGATATCTTAACATATAGTTGATTCTCTCTCAGTGTACTCAATACGATCTCAAGATGGGTGGCATGGTCGTGTCAAGTGTGAGAGTACACCAAGATGTCGTCCATGAATACTACCACAAAAGAATCCAGATAAGGATGGAACACACGATTCATCAGAGCCATGAAAAATGATGGCGCGTTCATGAGTCCGAACGGCATAACCAAGTACTTGTACAGACCATATCTGCTCTGAAAAGCTGTAAGTGGTATATCTGATGGTCTCACGCGCAGCTGATGATATCTGGATCTCAAGTCAATCTTCGAGAACACTCGTGCTCCATGAAGTTGATAAAAAAGATCATCAATCCTCGGTAAGGGATATCAGTTCTTAACTGTCAACTGGTTTAGATTCTGATAATCCACACAGATTTTGAGGGTACTGTCTTCCTTCTTCGCAAAAAGGACAGGAGAACCCCAAGGAGAAGTACTGTTTCGGATGAAACCCTTCGCCTGTAACTCCTCTAACTGCCTCTTGAGCTCCTATAACTATGGTGAAGCTATCCTATAAGGAGGAATGGACATAGGTACTGCCCCTGGAACAAGATCAATAGAGAAATCCACCTCTTGCTCCAGAGGTAGACCTGAAAAGTCATCTGGGAAGACATCCCTGAAACGATCAACCACTAGGGGAAAATCTATCTGAAAATTCCCCTGATCATCCAGATATAAGCTCGCAATATGGGTTGTGACTCCACCTCGCTCATGATGCTCTGGTCCAGCTCGACTCACCTGAACATCCCATTCACCCTTGTATAGAAACTCTCCGCCCTCTGGTGACGTGAAACTCACCCTGCGATGATAGCAGTCTATAAAGGCTCGAAAGGAAACCAACCAGTCCATCCCAAGAATGACATCATAGCTCGTCATCTCTAAGACATAAAGGTCTCAAATGAAGTGACACCCACCAACCACTAGGGAGCACTCCTTGCACTGACGCACACCGACCATTATAGTACCCAATGGAGTGTCTAGCGTCATAACATCAGAAGAAGAAGAAACACAGACCCCAAGGCTCTCCACAACGGGCACAGATTTGAAACTACGTGTAGCACCCGTATCGAAAAGTACCAAAGATAAGACAGAAGCTACTAGAATAGTACCTCTGACTGTAGAAGGTTTGGGATCATGCTCCTACTGGGTATGTTGCACTGCATATGCCTACCCAGTGTTGCGGATCTGCGACACAGCCTGGCTACCCTGAGCTGTCCCGCCCTACTGCCTCTGAGATCCTGGTGTCTGGCTACCATGGCCACGACCACCATCTCTGCCTACACGCCCTGAAATATTCCAGTTCCCCGACTGGTAAGAATCCACCGGTCTTGCTCCCGCACGCGGAGTCTGCACAGAACCCCTCTCACTATCCTTCGGTGGAAACGCCCTGAAAAAGTGTTGTAGATGACCCATCTTGCCGCAATCTCGGCACTCCAATGGATCACGTGGACACTGCGGTATCTTGTGCACCTCTTTACCACACTGGTTGCACCTAACCGGGCCACTTGAAGAAGCTACCTGGCTGGTACTGCCTCCCTGAGAGAAATCCATCTATCTCTTCCTCTTGCCAGTAGAAATAGTACAAGTAACTGGTGTTGAACCGCCTTTGCCCACACCAATAGATTCCCGCAGGTTCCTCTCTGTGATCAATGCCTGATTCACAATAGCATGTACTGAAGGCAACCTAAAAACATTCATCAGTGCTCAGATGTCATAATGGAGACCATACTCAAAGTGCCTGGCTCTCAACGTCTCATCACCCACCAGTACGGGTGAAAAATGCTGAAGCTTGGTGAAATGAGCAGAATAGTCCATCACCGACATAGCACCCTGCTGCAGATTCATGAACTCTCGAGCTCTATCTACCCTCAGCATCTCTGGGAAAAGGAATTCATAGAAGACTGCCTAAAAATCTTCCCACGCCATGTCCCGGTGATGCTCTGACTGGGTGGTAACATCCCACCACCTCTTGGCAGAATCAGGTAGCATATAAGTCGCGAGCTTGACCCTCCGCCCTGGAGGCGTCTCAAGATGCTAGAAAATAGTCTACATCGACCCCAGCCAAGAATCTGCAGCCAGTGGTACGCCATCTTTTGAAAATTTAGGCGGATGCTACTGCTGGAAGATATGCGTCAGCTCGGCCATAGATGTAGCGGCCTGCGGTGCTCCCTGAAAGGTCTGCATGAACCGCATGAAGCCTTCATGGAACTGCGCCTCCACACCTGTATCTGGTATAACAGTTGGCGCTGCATCTGGCTCTGCTTGAGGATCCACTGGTAGCCCATGGCCCACCATCTCTGGAGTATAATTTTTTCCGCTCTCCTAGTGAACAACGCGCGGTCTCCTAGGCAGCATGACACTACAAGGTCAAAAACACACCTTAGATTCAATATTTATCAAGACTGAAAGTGAAGGAACCACGAAGGGAACAAGAGGAAGATGGCATTTCAAAATTTGAAAAACAAGACTACACAGCGTGTACAATGACTACACGGCATGTACTTGACTTCTCTTCCCCTGCCCGGGTCCTAACACACGGATAAACCACACGGCTCCCATTGAACAAAAACTACACGGCGTGTATAACATCAACACGGCATGTATGGTGAAATTTTCCAACTTCCCGTGTCGTTTGTGACACGGACGACTACTCGGCTTGACACTACATGGCGTGTTACACCCACACACGGCGTGTACACCACCTCGTTTCCCAGCCACACAGCTAAACCACACGGTCTGTCCTCGGACAAGACTACACAGCATGTCCCAAAGGTACACGATGTGTTCAAGGAGAGGTGACACCAACCCGTGTTGTTAGTTACACGGCCGAGTCCCCAGGTCACACTACACGGTGTGTTCATCATTGAAACGACGTGTTCTGTACAGGAGTTCACCGACTCATGTTGTTAGTTACATGTCTGGACTCCGATTCAACACTACATGGTGTGTACATTCGGAACACGGCATGTTTTTCCCAAAATTTCCCTACCCTGTATAGCCACCCACACGGTTTGTGACATGGGAAGAGACTACACGGTGTGTACTCTGGGTACACGGTGTGTACTCTGGGTACACGGCGTGTACTTAAAAAGTTTATTTTTCTCCCCGAACAGAAGGCCATACACGGCGTGTTTAAGGATACTACATGGCATATATACTGGGTTTCTGGACAGTACGCCTCAGAAACTTCCCCGGAACCCAGAAAATACTGATAAACAACACCTAAGTGTCAAATTC
Organism: Viscum album; assembly: GCA_963277665.1. NCBI lineage: Eukaryota > Viridiplantae > Streptophyta > Magnoliopsida > Santalales > Viscaceae > Viscum > Viscum album. The sequence goes on from OY728135.1 coordinate 1,004,999,662, forward strand.
CGACCCGTGAGGGCCCATACTTTCCAAGAATCAAAGTTTGAAATCTTATCTGTGTTATAACAAAATAACCATCTAATGATCCACCAAATTCTGGTCAGTGAGGGCCCATACTCCCCAAAGACCAAAGTTTGACATTCATTCTATAAACATGCTCAAATAAAATTACCCTATCACGTAGCAGGTATTTTATCAAATCAGATATCACAACAACATGCTTTACAAGCACAACAACTATCACAATAACATGAAAAATTCTAATGCACCTACATGGCATGGAACTATGCATGGCATGTGATTTCTAGCATGTGCCTATATAATTCATGAGATGGCATACCCTCATCTCATCAGGTTGCAACTAAATAGAACCCATAGATAAAATATAACCAGCACAATCTCATGTGCGTCACCCAATGGTGAAATCAAATCAACTGTAAATTGCAAAATCATTAAAATTGCAATCACGAGGTAAATTGCCTTTTCCCTGTACGTGGGTTAGCTAAGCCCAGGCACAGCTTATTACCAACTACCGTTCGTCCTATCCCTGACTACAGCTCCAAATAGTAATTCAAAGAAAAGAACTCCTCTGATACCAACTTTGTAACATCCTGATTCTGGGTGCCCCGAACCCGGTTCTTCATGTGACCTCAAGTGCATTTCCTCAAATGCCAGAGGCTACTGACTAGCAGCGAGGGACTAGGTCTGATAGTGGGGAAACTATTCCCTCATTTGTCAAAGTGTAGCACATCGGAAAGAATAAAACATACAACAATAGCGGAAGCGAATAACCATACATAACTGAAATAAACAACTACAGTAGATATAACCAACCAGTATATAAATAATGATGCAACATGCATCAAATTCTAAGAAAGAAGCCAGAACATGTTACAAAATAGTACAGTACAATACAAGTGCAAGAAAGCAAAATAGAACAAATCATTTGGTAGCATCACGAGCCAGAGCTCGATCCCATGATCCCCTACTCCTCAGTAACAATCATGTACCTGTATAAGGACTCTTACCCTTATCTACACCTGCAGAAACGTAATCTGTTTGGGCCGAAAAGCATGACCCAAATAGGGTGTGAGAAATGAATCCCAGTAGGCACCCACCAAAGGTTCGTTCCCAACTGTGTAAAAGTATGCAACAACAGTGTGCAGTAGTAAAATGAAATAAACTAAGCAGTACTCAAAAGTCACCAACTTACCAGTTATATTGCCATTTAATTATTCATTGAATCCATTTAATATAAGAAAAATACCACAGTGAATTTATAAGTAAACAGTCAGTGTCCTCAGACAAACAAAATCTTACCCTCAAGTAATCAGAATCCAACCCGCAGGTATTGCCCTCAGGCATAACAAAAATTTCCCTCAGGCGTACGAAGTGTCGCCCTCAAGCATAGAATTCAAGCCCTCAGGCATGAAAGGTTGACCTTAGGCGAAATATAATGTTGCCCTCAGGCTAATACAGTCACGCCCTCAGGCCATAGTAAAACACCGCCCTCAGGCGCAAGTAAACGGGCCATGCCCAACATGTAAATAAACATTCACATTCAATTCATCTCAAGGAAAAATTAATTCATAACGTAAACATGGCATACCCTCGGGTATCCTGGCCAAATGGCTAAATAGAGGAATGCACCCCCGGGGTGGTCCTGGATCCAAGCACTGATCCCAAACAGCATTTTAATATCACATTTAATTACTTATACATTTCTAGGTATTAAAATAGCCACGACCTCAACCACACGACACCCCAAATATGGGTTTGTATCTCAAAAACACACAAAAACGCCCAACAATTGGAAAATAAACACCAAGCCACCTACCTTAATCACCAACAAACGTTATACACAAACGATTCCTTCTGAAACATCCAAGAACGCCGTAGATATGAGGTAAAATAATTCTTACTTAAACGAAAATAACTCCTGTTAGGGGAAGAATTGGCAAGAACCATTATAGAAGAGTGGAGGGCTTACCCGTGCGGTTCCAACGAGATTGTTCGAGGCGGAAACAGATTCCCGACGTGCGCTCGGTGGATCTCCGAAGGTTCAGCTATCCTCTCCCGAGATCCCATTAGGTTCTAAGCCTTTCCTGTGAACAGGGGAGGCTACTTCCCATTTTAAGCAAAAAAACAAAGTACACGGCATATACTTCCAAGTACACGGCGTGTACTTCCCATTTTTAAACTGTTCCTCTAGCGGCTTCCCGCCAGCGTGGCACTTTTCACATGCCGACATGACTACACGGCGTGTCTTCATGAGTACACGGCGTGTGTTTCCCCACAGCTGGCCACCACCTTACTTTTTGCCTGTCGACTGACTACATGGCGTGTAAAGGACCACTACATGGCTTGTATTCGGTCTGTACACCCTTCTTTGCCGACATGGATACACACTTTGTGTACTCATCCCACACGGCCAAAAGTACACGACATGTAGAAAAGTACACGGCGTGTACTTCCAAAATTTGGGATTTTTTCCCATTTTCCATATTTTTCTCAAAAACACTTAAGGAAAAGGGAAAAGAAGAAGCTCGTACCTCAAACTAAGAACTGGGTTCTTACAGGAATTATGACGGACAATATATTTATATATTATTTATATGATACCTATAAAGTCTTTATGCTTCTATAATTTTTATACAAAACACACCTTTATGCTTTTTGTCTTATGTAAATACGGTAACATCGTTTGTAGAAATGTGGACTACCACCTTCTCAAAGTGATGTGATTCATTCACACTATACATGGAACATATAAAGGATGGTTTTAATAAAAATATGTAACATATATAAAATTAATATTATTATGAAATTATAATATAAATATTTATCATTTACTTTTCATTCTTTTAATACTGCAAAGAAATGAAAGTAGCTTCATGCGTACGTACGACCAATCATCTCCATGAATGGTGTGTCCCATTTATTATCTCCAAATATTATGGATTATTATAAATATATATATAATGAATATATATTATATTTAAATCATGGTTTAAATTATTAATATTATTAAACCATGATAGGAACAATAGGTAACAAGTTAAAACATACTCGACAAACAACGCAATTAACACCCGAAATAGTGAAAATAATGAAAGATTATTATCAAATGAATAATAAGATATTATAAGAATATAATATATTATAGACATGAATATGGTTCTGTAATAATTTATTAACACTCTTAAAACCCTTATATAGGAATTTAAAGGATTTTCACCTGAAAGTAAATGCAAGGTAAGGGATTTCATCTCAATTTACATTCCATTGAGACGTATTTGTTGTTATGTGCTTAGTTTTTTTATATAGTGTACATATTTCTATTTGACATGTTATATAATGAATCTATTTATTATCATGATGTTATAAGTTTCATTTAATGTTATTAATTCATAGATATTAGGATTCAAATGTTTCAAAGTGGTATGGGACACTTTGGAATGTTTAAACATTATTCTCTATGAGAATGTTTTTAATGATTATCTTGCCAATCTCACTTCTTTTTGTGATTGTTAACTTTCTATTTTGACAATAACTTTATTTTTGTCAAAATAGTTTATTATATATAGTTTAAATAATAAAACATTGTCATATAATATCATGATTCATTCATTATTCATGATATTTTCAGTTTGAATTTTAATTATTTCATCTAATGGGATTCGAGTTAAAAGTTACCAAGTTGAAAATAATTTCATAACCAAATTTCTTTTCATTTGGTTATATAACTTCCTCATTGTCATTAATATTATATTATTATGTGTATAATTACTTTTAATATATATTGATTTATTTCCACTTCTATATTTTGATTTATAGTTAATACACATAATCTAATCATTGATTGATTCTCACTCCAATGTTATAATATTTTCAAGTGTTTAATTTACAATATCATTTTGTTCGGGATTTTTTACACTTTAATTTACATCAGTAGAAATTACTTTATTATTTTCTAATAAACCCTTTAATTTTATTCTTATCTAGTTTTTTATGACCCTTTTCAAGTGATATTACCATTTTTCCACTCTTTGGTACTCATAGTATTTTAGAAAATATTTTTAAGAAAACCCAAATTCATTATCTCATTAGTCAGAGAACCTATTTTATTCCAAAAGACCTATATTATAAAAAAAATTTCAAAAAAATTTAAAAATTCAAAAATGATTTATTAAAGTGATTTTTACCCTTTTTTATTTTACCAATGTTTTTGAATGAATCTTTTTGTCGCTTTCGGAACAAGGAATTTTTCTAACCTTTTTATTGTACAAAAGGAATGTTCTTTTTACCTCATTTAACATGTATGGATTTACCTACCATAATTTCTTTAAAGCTTACTTTGAAATTTTAAAAGTTTAATTTTTAAAAAAAATTAGAAAAGTGATTTTCAAAGAAAATGTTTTTCAAAATGTTTTTCAAAATAAAAAATATATTTTCCTCCAGAATGTTTTTAAAGATGTTTTTATAGTATTTATATTCATCAATGAAAAAGAGCCTCTTTTTTTACTACACATGGGATATGCTGTATTGATACCATCCTTATTCTTCCTTTATATGGTCTATGATTGATTTGGACAATGATATTATTCACATTTACTTCCTTGATTCCTTTGTTAGTCCCCTTGAAATATTCAATTTCATATGATCATTTGATATTGAATTTAACCTAAATACCCCAATCATTTTTCATGGATATGATTATTTCCTGAACCATATACCATTTTTTATACTGTTTTTTATTTGAAAGTTATTTTATTATCTAGGGAAATATTGATAAATCTGTATTCTTTATTCAATATAGATATTTTATATGGAATATTGTCTATTAATTAAATTGATTACTCAATATTAAGAATGCTTTGTACATGTAATGATGAGTGGGTCCTGGACTTTATTTATCCCCTAGATATATAAATAGTTTCTCATGAGATAAATTAGTTTCACAAATTAATCATGTTTATACCTGTAGTTTTAAATTGTCTGGAGGATAGATATTGATAGTATAGGTTTTCATGTGCCTTAGACATGATGTCCAATAATTAATAATTTCCTTCATAGACATTTCAGTTATCATTGTTATTATCCATGAGATTTTAATATGATAAAATCTATGGGTACATTTCATTCTCAGTTTATTGATTAAATGGAATGTGTATTCAATTTTTTACCTTTCCATATTTATTTTTCATTATTTAGTTATTTTAATGGAATATGTTTCCAGTTATTACCTTGCTATATTTTCTGTGCACTTCCTTATTAGTTTGTTGATTTCATGGTATGTGTGTTCATCTATTTATCATTTCATAATTATTATTTTCATTTATTCATTATTTATTCCACTATACTTTACCCTTACTGAGAATTTGAGCTCACCCTTATTTTATTTCCTTTCCCTAGGAATCTAAGAAACGTACTATAAAAGATATGCATGGATATACTAGATAGATTAAATTTATTATCCAAAAAATAAAGAAAAATTATGTATTAATTAGTTTATTAATTTTTAATACAATGCTAATGTATTTATATTGTTTACCAAGACTACTAAACTCTTCGATCCTTCAGGATTTGATTCCTTGTAATCATGACAATGTAATTGATATAAGACATTGGCTTCAAGCTTTATGGGGTTGGGTCACTACAATTGGTCATTAATATCACATTTTCATATATTTCATAATGTAAATAATTGTTTATAATCTCTCCATAGTTTTATTGTATGGTTAATTGTCACATTTTTAGGTTTTAGTATTATTTTGAGCCAAAACGCAAAAATGGATTAATTCTGTAATTTTAATAGATTTTTATCACATGGGTATTTTTGACATTTCTCATAAAATATATTTCAAAAAATATTTATTCAAATTTTTTTATAATCCTAATTGTATTTAATTCAACTTTTTATTCTGGACTAGGAGCTGATTCGGCCATCTAAAGGGCTTAAAAAATCAATGAATTTTATGATTTTTTCGGGCGGACAAAGTGAACTCCACCACTGTAATGGAACCACAACTAGGTCTTCACACATAAAATTGAGGTTTTTCTATATCGGCTAGCACGAGGACACATATTTATAGATTTACCCCAAATTTGGTGGATTTTTAAAGTCATTAAAGCTACCATTGGATGTTATATATTTGAAGAAAGATTCCTAGAAGCTGCATCCAGAAACAGAAACCTCCAATTAAAAATTCATAACGCATTCATCCTGTGTCCAAAGGATATTGAATTTGGAGGGTGAACGGCAAAAATATTTATGAAAAAAATTGAATAAGGGGTCCACATGTGAAACTTCCATTTAATGGGTCAACAACATGCAATCTTTTGGAGGACAGAATTCTACCTATAAAAGGAGGCCCTCACCTCCTTCCCAAATCATCCCATTCCCCATCCATTCCTTCAAGGCACCAAGGAGGAGATCTCCACCAAGGGAGGCTGACTGAAAATATTCCTCATTTATTTTTAATTTATTTATTTTCTTTATTTTTGTTTTAGTTTTTAATTGTAATTTATATTTCAAATAAATTCATGCATTGTTTTTATTATTGTGTCCACCCATCCATCCTCTTTTATTCCTCTCATATTACCATCATGAAATATAATACTAATGATCATTAGTAACTAATCCGAGGAATATCCTAAGGGATTAATTAGGTTCTTGAACCCAAGACCATGTTTTTAATATTCTTTGAGTTAATTATAAGGATAATTTATAGTGGGTGTAATCCTCACTGTGGTTGTCTAAATATTAACTTCTTAATCTGCAACCATTTTCCCTCGATTAAAGAGGTGGATGGAGGGTGTTCTTGGAGATCACTAAGTAGACTTTTTATTCATAACTTGGGTATACTAAGGTGTGCACACATATGATGGAGTGTTTTCACTAAGAATGTTTGCATGTGGTCAATAAAGGTGCTCCCTGAAAGTTATCTTGGGAGAACTTCTTGTCTTCCATAATTCCATTCTGTTTAGAATTTAATATTAATTTGAATTAATTTTTTTCATTTCATTTATTTTCATAAATTCCATTATATTACTATATTAAATAAAAACAACCAAAAATAAGTAGTTAAATGAATTATATTAAGTGACTGAAGGAACTAAAAAAGCTCCTCAAGTGAGACGACCCTGGTCAGTCTCTATGCTGCACTAGGAAAACATAAAAATACGCTTTTCCATGCCCTATGACAGGCGTGTGTCAAAACGGGCACCATTTTTGGGGATCCAATCAGTATTTTACTTATCTTTTTCTATTTTCACATTATAGATATATTTACATTTAAAAAAATTCAAAAAATTCAAAAAAAACATATAAAAAAACTCTTTGTTCGTGATGTCTTTCAATTCAAATTATTATTCATGGACTGAACAATCTCAGGTGCCAAAAAATGTTTCTAATGATCTTGATGCTTAGTTTCAAAGGATTATTTATAAAGTGAAAAATTTGTAGAGCCAAATAGAATTTATTTCTGAATATGTACGCGCATCCCAAGAACAATCTGAACCTAAGCCGGAACCTGAACCAGAATGTGTGGTGGAAGAGATTTCACCAATAATTTTTTATGCTAAAGAACCTGAGGCGGGTGAGAAATAAGTAATAAAGGAATTGATCACATCATCCTGCACTCAACCATTGCTCGAGGAGGTCCCATAAGTACACATTCCAACTGATGCAGTGATGGGAGATCAACATTTTTTGGACGAATCTTGGAATAACTTTGTTGAAGATAACTTGAATCATGATCTTCCCATCCTTGATGATGAAACATCAAAAACTTTCTACCTCTCTCTTGATATGGAATATAATGAAGAAGATTCACCTGATGAGTTTGATTTTCCAATGGTCATGCCTGAAGAGATCAATTACCAAGGTGACTTACTTGAAAGGGAAGATTTATTTATTAATTCCTCATGTTTTAATCTTATTCAAGCTGAATTGTTTTCTGAATTCTCTTTCTCTGAAATTTTTGATACAACATAATTATAGAATACCTTGGATGTTAAAGAATAGACCACTCAAGTGGTGGTTATTGAAGAAGAAGGTTCGGAGAAGATGGTGGTGTGACTACCTCCTCAACAAAAAATTTCATACCATATAGAGGAGGATACCATAAAATTCAACAGGGATCCCCCCTATATTCTATTCCCTCCCACTTGAAACCTAAAATTTCATCTTTATTCTTTCTTGGGGGTTGGGAACTTTCTTATCTTCTTTGGGGTTCTCTACTTTCAGGTTTTTCTCATGGATATTAGGGAAAATCACATGTGGTGGTTCATCCCAAAGAAACCACACCCACCTTCTGATTGGGGATAATCCACTGAAACTGCCTGACTAGGGGCAGTAAAAACCTATCACCCGCTTGGGGGTCTAAACCAAGCATTATATATTTTCTATTCCCTTTCTATTTATTTATATTTATTTTTCTTATGTATTTTCATTACTTTCTTTTAGTCTTAAATTGGTAGCTTCTAGGAGCTTAACTCAAGGCATCCACTTCAAAAATAATGTCAGGTTTTATCTTTCCTTCCCTTGGCTTTTATACCTTTATATTTATATTTTGTTGAGTTGAAATGAGGGGTAGTAAAATTTAAGTGTGGGGGAGTGTCAACATGATTAGTTCTTATTGTGTTATTTTCATTTTTGTTTATTATATTTCCATGATTTTTGATATTTAATGAATAATCTTATCACTTTTCACACATCAATTTATTTTGAAAGAGTTGAAATGGTTTTTGAAATAATTAATTTTAAATGATTGTTGATGTGAAAACAATTTTATTGAATTGGATTGTAAATCATTTTTATGAGTTTGACTGATTTTTGAAATCCATACCTATGAAACACTGAATCAAAATATTTTTCCAATCATGTGAGGTATTTTAAACCACTTATACATATTCTTCCTAATACCCACACCTTCTTGAGGAAAACTTGAATTTTATGTGAGAACTAGAATTTTTGAATATTATCTTTTTAAGCTTTGTATTTCATGGAATGAATTTAAAATGATTTAGGCATCTATTTGTCTAGACACATTTTATTGTGAGACCCACCTTTACATTTATCCTTCGTAATCCCTTAGATTCCATGAATTTCCTTATAGATTTAAGCCACATTACAAGCCAATTTTTCCTTACCTACCCACACTTTTAGTATTTTTTTCATGGATATTTCAAGTTTGAGTGTGGGGTAAGGGTCATTAGTGTGTGTTCATTGGGATGTGTATTATTTATTGGTGGTGTGATGTGTGCATCAATATTTTGGGTAGTGGACAATAAGATAATTGGGCATGTGTCGTCATTTCATTGTGCTTTATGTGTTTCATCCATCTCTCCTTCAAAAAAAATAAAAAAAAATGGAGATGAGCTTGAATTCATCATTGCAAATTATTTTATAACTCATTTCCCCCTCAAAAATCAATGGAATGAATTGTTATTCATTCATTGTAATCAATTTTCATCTCATCCTCCAAGAAAAATAAAAAAAATAAGAAAATAAAATTATGCCTTTCTAAAGCTTTGAAAAAAATGATAACTTAGATGATATAATTCATTATAATCACTTATTGACTCGTGTACCATATCATAAAAGGGTTTGGTGTTGTTTTTCACATTTTCAAGTGGTATTTAGAGAGTAATTTTCTATGTTTTCAATTGAATTAATCATGCATTGTACTTAAGAGTCCAACCTCCTCTTTCTAGCCTGAAACTTTTTCAATCATTTTCCCACCAACCCTAAGACATAGAATCATTTGAACCTTTAATTAAATACCTTATGGTTGAATTAAATTTCATGTTTCACTATTTGGATAAATGATAATTTTCACAAGCCTATGGTGATACACGTGATTTCCAAGTATGATCATAACTCTAGAATCAATTTCTCTTGAGTGAAAAGTGACATAAAATTCAATGTGAGGTAGGTTGTGATTGGTACATAGATTGATTTATGATGTTGAAAAGATTTTAATGATTGAAATAAATATTAGAGAGAATTTTTTTTCATAGATAATACATGATGGAATTCTATTTTGGATAAGATCATTGATATTTTCTCATTTTTGATTGTTGTGTGAATTTTGATTTGGATATAAGATGATTGCCCAGTAGTGAAATGTTTAAGTGTGGGGGAGTGATGAAGCTCACATTTTAATATATTTTATAATGTAAATCATTTTTTATAATCTCACCATAGTGTTATTGTATGGTTAATTATCACGTTTTTAGGTTTTAGTGTTATTTTGAGCCTAAATGCAAAAATGGCCTAATTCTGCAATTTTAACAGATTGTTATCACATGGGTATTTTTGAAGTTTCTCATAAAATATATGTCCAAATTTTGTGATTATTTATTTTATAATCCTAATTTTATTTTCTTCAACTTTTTCTTCTGGACCAGGAACTGATTCGGCCATCTAAAGGGATTACAAAATCAATGAATTTTATGATTTTTCCGAACAGACAGCATGGATCCCACCAATGTAATGGAACCACAAATAGTCCTTAACACATATAATTGAGGTTTTTACACATTTTATAGCATGAGGATACATAGTTACGACTTTAAACCAAATTTGGTGGATTTTGGAAGTCATTAAATCTACCATTGGATGTTATATATTTGAAAGAAGCTTCCTAGAAGCTGCATCCAGAAAAAGAAACCGCCAATTAAAAATTACTAACACATTCATTCAGTGTCCAAAGAAGCTAAATTTTGGAGGGTGAACGGAAAAAATATTTATGAACAACTTTGAATAATGGTTCCACGCATGAAACTGCCATTGAATGTGTCAAAAATGCACAATATTTCAGAGGATATAATTATGCCTATAAAAGGAGGCCCTCGCCTCCTTCCCAAATCATCTCATTCCCCATCCATTACTTCAAGGAACCAAGGAGGATATCTCCACTGAGGGAGGCCGGTCGCAAATATTACCCATTTATTTTTAATTTATTTATTTTCTTTATTTTTGTTTTAGTTTTCAATTGTAATTTAGATTTCAAATAAATTCATGCATTGTTTTTTTTATTATGTCCACCCATCCAACCTCTTTTCTTCCTCTCATCTTACCATCGTGAACTATAATACTGATGATCATGAGTAACTAATCTGAGGAATATCCCGAGGGAGTAATTAGGATCTTGAACCCAATACCATGATTTTAATATTATTTGAATTAATTATAAGGATAATGTATAGTGGGTGTAATCCTCATTGTGGTTGTCTAAAGATTAACTTCTTAATCTACAACCATTTTCCCTCAATTGAGGAGGTGGATGGAGGGTGTTCTTGTTAATAAATAAGTAGAATTTTTATTCATATCTGGGGTAGACTAAGGTGTGCACACATACGATGGAGTGTGTTCACTAAAAATGTTTGAAGCTGGTCAATGAAGGTACCCCTGAAAGTTCTCTCGGGAGAACTTCCTTTCTTCCATAATTCTATTCTATTTCGCATTTAATATTAATTTGAATTAAATTTTTTTCATTTCATTTATTTTCATAAATTTCATTATATTCCTATATTAAATAAAAAAACCAAAAAGAAGTAGTTAAATTGAATTAGATTAAGCGAGTGAACAAACTGAAAAATCTCATCAAGTGAGACGACCCTGGTCAGTCTCTATGCTACACTAGGAAAACATAAAAATACGCTTTTTCCACACCCTACGACAGGCGTGCGTGTTGGGGAGTTATGAATATCACATTTTAATATATTTTATAATGTAAATCATCGTTTATAATCTCACCATAGTGTTATTTTAAGGATAATTGTCACATTTTTAGGTTTTAGTTTTATCTTGAGCCTAAATGCAAAAATAGCCTAATTCTGCAATTTTAACAGATTGTTATCATAGGGGTATTTTTGAAGATTCTCATAAAATATATGTCCAAATTTTGTGATTAATTTTTTTTAGAATCCTGCTTTTATTTCCTTCAACTTTGTCTTATGGACCAGGAGCTGATTCATCCAAATAAATGGCCTAAAAATCAATACAGTTTATGATTTTTTCGGGCGGACAGCGTGGACCCCACCACTATAACGGAACCACAACTCTTCCTTCACACATAAAATTGAGGTTTTTCTACCTATTCTAGAACGAGGAAATATAGGGATGGATTTACACCAAATTTGGTGGATTTTTTTAGTCATTAAAGCTACCATTGGATGTTGTATATTTGAAAGAAGCTTCTTAGAAGTTGCGTCCAGAAACAAAAACCGCCAATTAAAAATTCCTAACGCATTCATCATGTGTCAAAAGGAGCTAAAATTTGAAGGGTGAACGTCCAACATATTTATGAATAACTTTGAATAAGGGTTCCATGCATTAAACATCAATTTAATGGGTCAACAATGCACAATCTTTAGAAGTACAGAATTCTACCTATAAAATGAGGCTCTCGCCTCCTTCCCAAATCATCTCATTCTCCATCCATTCCTTCAAGACACCAAGGAGGAGATCTCCACCTAGGGAGGTCGGCCGCAAATATTCCTCATTTATTTTTAATTTATTTATTTTCTTTATTTTTTCTTTAGTTTTCAATTGTAATTTAGATTTCAAATAAATCCATGCATTGTTTTTATTATTGTGTCCATCCATCCACCCTCTTTTCTTCCTCTCATATTACCATCGTGAACTATAATACTAATGATCATGAGTAAATAATCCAAGTAATATCCCAAGGGATTAATTAGGTTCTTGAAACCAAGACCAAGTTTTTAATATTCTTTGAGTTAATTATAAGGATAATTTATAGTGGGTGTAATCCTCACTGTGTTTGTCTAAAGATTAACTTCTTAATCTACAACAATTTTCCCTCGATTGAGGGGGTGGATGGAGGGTGTGCTTGGCGATCGCTAAGTAGAATTTTTATTCATATCTAGGGTAGACTAAGGTGTTCACACATATGATGGAATGTGTTTACTAAGAATGTTTGAAGCTGTTCAATGAAGGTACCCCCTGAAAGTTCTCTCGGTAGAACTTCCTTTCTTCCATAATTCCATTCTGTTTAACATTTAATATTAATTTGAATTAAATTTTTTCATTTCATTTATTTTCATAAATTCCATTATATTTCTATATTAAATAAAAACAACCAAAAATAACTAGTTAAAGTGAATTAGATTAAGTGAGTGAACGAACTGAAAAAGCTCCTCAAGTGAGATGACCCTGGTCAGTCTCTATGCTACACTAGGAAAACATAAAAATACGCTTTTGCAACGCCCTACAACAGGCATGCTTTTGGTGGAGTGATGAAGCTCACATTTTTATATATTTTATATTTAAATCACTGTTTATAATCTCACCAGAGATTTAATGTATGGTAAATTTTCACATTTTTATGTTTTAGTGTTATTTTGAGCCTAAATGCAAAATGGCATAATTCTGTAATTTTAACAGATAGTTATCACATGGGTATTTTTGACGTTTCTCATAAAATATATGTCCAAATTTTATGATTCAATTTTTTTTAGAATCTTGGTTTTAGTTTCTGAAACGTTTTCTACTGAATCAGGAGCTGATTCGGCCATCTAAAGGGATTAACAAATCAGTAAAATATATGATTTTTTCGGGCGAACAACGTGGACCCCACCACTGTAACGGAACCACAACTCGGCCTTCACACATAAAATTGAGGTGTTTCTACCTGGGCTATCACGAGGACATATAGGTCAGGCTTTACAAAAAATTTGGTGGATTTTTGAAGTCATTAAATCTAACATTGGATGTTATATATTTTAAGGAAGCTTCCTAGAAGCTGCGTCTAGAAACAGAAACCACCAATTAAAAATTCATAACTAATTCATCCTATCTCCAAAGGATCTAAAATTTGTATGGTGAATGGCCAACATATTTATGAATAACTTTGAGGAAGGGTTCCATGCGTGAAATTTCCATTTATTGGGTCAACATCGCACAATCTTTCGGATGAAATAATTCTTCCTATAAAATGAGGCCCTCGCCTCCTTCCCAAATCATCCCATTCCCCATCCATTCCTTCAAGGAACCAAGGAAGAGATCTTCACTGAGGGAGGCCAGCTGAAAATCTTCCCCATTTCTTTTTAATTTTTTTTTTTTTTAGTTTTCAATTGTAATTTAGATTTCAAATAAATTCATGCATTGTTTTAATTATTGTGTCCTCCCATCCACCCTATTTTCTTCCTCTCATCTTACCATCGTGAACTATAATACTGATGATCATGAGTAACTAATCCAAGTAATATCCCTAGGGATTAATTAGGTTCTTGAACCCAAGAACATTCTTTTAATATTCTTTGAGTTAATTATAAGGATAATTTATAGTGGGTGTAATACTCAATGTGGTTGTCTAAAGATTAACTTCTTAATCTATAACCATTTTCCCTCAATTTAGGAGGTAGATGGAGGGTGTTCTTGGCGATCTCAAAGTAGACTTTTCATTCATAATCGGAGTAGACTATGGTGTGCACACATACGATGGAGTGTGTTCACTAAGAATGTTTGAAGCTGGTCAATGAATGGGCCCCCTGAAAGTTCTCTCGAGAGAACTTCCATTCTTCCATAATTCCATTTTGTTTAGCATTTAATATTAATTTGAAATAAATTTTTTCATTTCATTTATTTTCATAAATTCCATTATATTCCTATATTAAATAAAAAAACCAAAAAAAATTAGTTAAAGTGAATTAGATTAAGTGAGTGAACGAACTGAAAAATCTCCTCAAGTGAGACGACCCTGGTCAGTCTCTATGCTGCACTAGGAAAACATAAAAATGCACTTTTTCCACACCCTATGACAGGCGTGCATGTGGGGGAGTGATGAAGCTCACATTTTCATATATTTTATAATGTAAATCATTGTTTATAATCTCACCATGGTGTTATTATATGGTTAATTGTCATGCTTTTAGATTTTAGTGTTATTTTGAGCCTAAATGCAAAAATGGCCTAATTCTGCAATTTTAACAGATCGTTATCAGAGAGGTATTTTTTACATTTCTCATAAAATATATGTCAAATTTTTTTGATTCAATATTTTTTAGAATTCCGAATTTATTTCCTTCAACTTTGTCTTCTGGACAAGGAGATGATTCGGTCATCTAAATGGCTTAAAAAGTCAATGAAGTTTATGATTTTTCTGGGCAGACAGAGTGGACCCCACCACTGTAACGGAACCACAACTCAGCATTCACACATACAATTGAGGTTTTTCTACCTGGGATAGCACGAGAACACATAGGTCTGGCTTTACACCAAAGCTTATGGATCTTTGAAGTCATTAAAGATACCATTTGATGTTATATATTTGAAGGACGCTTCCTAGAAGCTACGTCTAGAAACAGAAACCGCCAATTAAAAATTCCTAACGCATTCATCATGTTACCAAAGGATCTGGAATTTTGAGGGTGAATGGAAAACATATATATGAACAACTTTTAAGAAGGGGTCCACATGTGAAAATTCCATTTAATTATTCAAAAACACACAATCTTTTAGATGACATAATTCTTCCTATAAAAGTAGGCCCTCACCTCCTTCCCAAATCATCCCATTCCTCATCCATTCCTTTAAGTCCCCAAAGAGGAGATCTCCACTAAGGGAGGCCGGCCGTAAATATTCCCCATTTATTTTTAATTTATTTATTTTCTTTATTTTTGTTTTAGTTTTCAATTTTAATTTAGTTTTCAAATAAATTCATGCATTGTTTTTATTATTGTGTCCACCCATCCACCCTCTTTTCTTCCTCTCATATTACCATCATGAACTATAATACTGATGATCATGTAATCCGAGTAATATCCTGAGGGAGTAATTAGGTGCTTGAACCCCAGACCATGTTATTAATATTCTTTGAGTCAATTATAAGGATAATTTATAGTGGGTTTAATCCTCACTATGGTTGTCTAAATATTAACTTCTTAATCTACAACCATTTTCCCTCGATTGAGAAGGTGGATGGAGGGTCTACTTGGCAATATCTAAGTAAAATTTTCATTCATAACTGGGGTAGACTAAGGTATGCACACATACAATGGAGTTTGTTCACAAATAATTTTTGAAGCTGGTCAATGAAGGTGCTCCAAAAAAGTTCTCTAGGGAGAACTTCCTTTCTTCCATAATTCCATTATGTTTAGCATTTAATATTAATTTGAATTAAATTTTTTCATTTCAATTATTTTCATAAATTAAATTATATTCCTATATTAAATAAAAAAACCAAAAAAAATAGTTAAAGTGAATTAGATTAATTGAGTGAACAAACTGAAAAAGCTCCTCAAGTGAGACGACCCTGGTCAGTCACTATATTGCACTAAGAAAATATAAAAATATGTTTTTTCCATGCCCTACGACAGGCGTTTGTGTGGGGGAGTGATGAATCTCACATTTTCATATATTTTATAATGTAAACCTTTGTTTATAATCTCACCAAAGTGTTATTGTATGGTCAATTGTCATGTTTTTAGGTTTTAGTGTTATTTTGAGCCTAAATGCAAAAATGGCATAATTCTGCAATTTTAACAGATTGTAATCATAGGGGTATTTTTGAAATTTCTCATAAAATATATGTTAAAATTTTGTGATTCAAATTTTTTTATAATCCTGATTTTATTTCCTTTAACTTTCTCTTCTCCACCAGGAGCTGATTCAGCCATATAAAGGACTTAAAAAATTAATGAAGTTTATGATTTTTTCGGACGGACAGCGTGGACCACACCACTGTAATGGAACCACAACTCAGCCTTCACACATAAAATTGAGGTGTTTCCACCTGTTCTATCACTAGGACACATAGGTCCTGATTTACACCAAATTTTGTGTATTTTTTAATTCATTAATTCTACCATTGGATGTTATATATTTTAAGGAAGCTTCCTAGAAGCTATATCCCGAAACCGAAACTGCCAATTAAAAATTCCTAATGCATTCATCCTCTATCCAAAGGAGCTTAAATTTGGAGGGTGAACAGAAAACATATTTATGAAAAAAAATTAATAATGGGTCCTTGCGTGAAACTTCCATTTAATGGGCCAATAACATGAAATCTTTTGAATGACAGAATTCTGCCTATAAAAGGAGGCCCTAACCTCCTTTCTAAATCATCCCATTCCCCATTTCTTTTTAATTTATTTATTTTCTTTATTTTTTTTTAGTTTTCAATTGTAATTTAGATTTCAAATAAATTCATGCATTGTTTTTATTATTGTGTACACCCAGCCACCCTCTTTTCTTCCTCTCATCTTACCATCGTGAACTATAATACTGATGATCATGAGTAACTAATCTGAGGAATATCCCGAGAGATTAATTAGTTTTTTTAACCCAAGAACATGTTTTTAATATTCTTTGAGTTAATTCTAAGGATAATTTATAGTGGGTGTAATCCTCACTTTAGTTGTCTAATGATTAACTTCTTAATCTACAACCATTTTCCCTCAATTGAGGAAGTAGATGGAGGCTGTTCTTGGTGATCGCTAAGTAGACTTTTCATTTATAACTGGTGTAGACTAAGGTGTGAACACATACGATGGAGTGTGTTTACTAAGAATGTTTGAAGCTAGTCAATGAAGGTGCTCTCTGAAAGTTCTCTCGGTATAACTTTCTTTCTTCCATAACTCCATTCTGTTTAGCATTTAATATTAATTTGAATTAAATTTTTTCATTTAATTTATTTTCATAAATTTCATTATATTACTATATTAAATAAAAACATCCAAAAATAAGTAGTTAAAGTGAATTAGATTAAGTGCGTGAATGAACTGAAAAATCTCCTCAAGTGAGACGACCCTGGTCACTCTCTATGCTGCACTAGGAAAACATAAAAATACACTTTTTTCATGACCTATGATAGGCCTGCAACAATTGGTATCATATAATGTTTAGTATCAACCTTGGGAATTATATTTAGGAAAACATAGTTAAAAGAATATAACCCTAAGTTATAATATGAGGTTAATTATATAATAACATCCTAGAATTTTGGTAAAGTAGAAATTATGTGGGTCTTCTTAACAATAAATCTATGTCTGGATACTACTAGAAGATATGGTTCTATAATAGATGTATCTAGAAGTAACAACTCTGACAAGGTGTGTCGGGCCTGACTCGGCATAACCTGGTATATGACAATGGGCCTTACTACGCCCCTATTTTTACACTCATGGAAGATATTCTTAGGATAATTCACATTTTCTTTACCAACCATTATGACGGATTTTAATAGATAGTGACAATTAAAGTCCTAGGTTAAAACTTAAACCATGGAAGGACCTATGTGTAAATAAATAGATGAAGTATTTATGTATTGATGTTGTATTGAAAACCTTAGTTAAATGGCTAATTAGTGATTAACCTCCAATGGCCCGAAGGCCTTCATTTTTTATTTATTTTTGATAATCCACCTTTCAAGGGGTGAGGTGGAACCCTTATAAGGCACGTAGGTGTAAGTATTACATGGCCTATAGACCTTATAGGAATTCATTTTCCCATAGGCTTCAAACATTACATACAACCCAGACTAACTACTTGTAACTGCTTCTCCCCAGCATCTTCATCATGAAATATGCTCTCCACCTTCGCATGGTTGTTCGGCTAGGCATTCCCGTGCATGCACAGGCTTGTCCCGATGTCAGGTGTCATACCCTCTCATTCTTGTAATCCGTTTAGCTTCTACTATGGTGAAAGCTCCTTGCTCATCCTCCTTTTAGAGCTTGTTCCTCGTAGGTTGTCTGGTTTGCATCTGCACTTAAGGTGGCCCGAAGGCCTTGAGGTGGCCCGAAGGCCTTACTGACCCGAAGGCCTGGGTGGGCCGAAGGCCTTAAAGGACTCGGGGACCAAATCGGTGGCCTGAAGGCCCAAATGGGGGCATATTCCCGGCTGTTACAGTGCATGCTACAGTTCCTGCTACAGTAGCTGCTACAGTACTGCTACAGTAACCCGGAAATAATATCTTCGCCTGGATTTGATCCTGAGTCTCCCAGATGCACTTGCAGAGTCCTTACCAACCGGGTTACAATCAAATTTATTTTTGAAATTATATTAATATGGTTTTAGAAAAGGACAACTTGTATTTTAGGTGACAACTAATCAAATCTGATAAGGTCATGGGACTTGAACATATGACCAAAGTATGATAAGGGTTTAACTCCAACCACTTACCTATGCAATGTTATGGTTAATATGTCATTATTTTTAGTTGAACAATTTGATGAATAAATATTAATGATGAACCAGTAGTGTTACTTTTTAGGTTTAGATATTATTTTATTGTCTTTGGAGAGTAGTTAGAAACAAATGTAAAGAATTTTCACTCTTTTATGGGCCTTATGATCTGTTAAATGTTTACTTTAGTGCTTCAGGGATCAAAGTTAATTTTTGGATATCCATTTTTTGAAGTAGTGTATGAATTGTAAATTGATATAATCATAACCAAAGGATGAAATTATGTTTATATAAATATATAAAGTATTATATTTCCTTATATTCTTGTCAATAAAATAATTCATAAATATTAATAAAACAATCTAGAAATAATTTTTTTTCCTAATACCTTAATATTTGTTGAATCTGTGGTTTTCTAAATCATCATAGATTTATGGATTTAAGGCTCTAAACTTTTCATTGATCATTTATTTTTTTGTTTTTGATGACCTAAATCACTCTCTATAAATATTTAAACTTTTTCTCAAAGTACTCATCTCTACTTTCCACTAATGTTCTCCTACTTAGAGACCTAGTTATATGTTATTCCACGTGACCTTTTATTTCTCATTCTCACTTTTCAAGAAGATGTTTTACAAACCCTTCTCACGATGTGGGATTTAAAACATAAGAAATATCAAAAAATATATCACCAAGATCAATTTTAAATTTCTAGGATGTAATTTAATTAAGGTGGGTAGAATGTGACACCTGAAATTCTAAAGTAAAAACATTGTATGCAATAGCATGTATGACATGCAACACCAAGCATCTAAGGGAATATAACATCCCAAGAATTTATAATATATTTACTATTTTAAATAAATTAAATATAATATATATCTTGTAATGCATGTGACACTGAGTTAGCGTATGTCACACACAACAATGAGTTTCTTTAATAGCTTTCGTTTCATGCATGATCAAGTTTTATTGTACAATAATATATTATTAAAATATTATTATTTAATATAATAAGATATAACCTATCCATTAAATTAGAGGTTATGAATAGGATTAAATAACTTATGAAAATATATGGTTTTCACAAATATAAAATTAATTCATTGGTTATATATTAATTATAAATGAATATAATAACCAATTGAATTAAAGGAAATATTTGTATAGAAAACTAATTTTATGCTCACAAAGTTGTTTTATCCTAATAAATTAAATTAATTAAAATTGGTGAGTGATATTAATTTTATACACATATTATATATTAAATAAAATATTTTTTACATTTATCCAAAATATTTTATAGACAAAAGATAATAACAAACACAATATTACACATAAAAAACCTATATTTTTATTAAGGCACTTTTACCACCTTTTAATAGAGAACATATTTTAAATCCAATTTTTGGAACTTTTATAAATATTATATGTAAAAATAAACTCAATATTTTAAATATAAGTATAAAAATTATGTTATGGTGAATTTTTTGTATTTTTCTATGAAGTTTCATTTACTAATAAATAGTGAAAAATATTGAATTTTAATTCAAAATAACTTTTTCACATAATTTATTTATAAGGTTAAATTAAATTTTAAATTGGTTTTAAAGTTTAATTAGATAAATTTTATATAATTTAATCCAATTTAGGTCATTTTAATCAATTTCACTTTTAAATTGGATATAAAAACATAGAAAACTTTTGGAAGTTTTTACTTTAAAAACTCACATTGTCATCCCGTCTGTGGGATTAATTTTAAATTAATTTCTACCAATTATGTGATTGTAATTTGTAAAAATGGATTTTATATTTTTAATAATAATAATTTATAATTTATAATGATTTAAACTTAGTTTTTTTCAAAAAATATTAGTGTAAGTGATTAAAATTAATTACAACGATTAAGATGAAAATTTGATTAACAAGAGACTAAACCTTAAACTTAAAAGCCAAAATGAACTAGAAACTTTTCCAAAATCCATTGTATGGAAATATTTTGACCCTATACTCCCTTTTATATAATTGGGACCATTATTTGATTAACTTTACAAGGGAAAAACGTGGGTGGAATTCCCTTTTCCAAAATTAACAAGAGTGTCACTCTTCCTCTACTATAAAAAGTGTAACATCCCAAGTAAGTAATGAATAATAGATATTTTTATCTATGTCTATTAATGAATTAGATAGTGTTTTAGAGGCTTAAAATGAAAATAAATCCAATCTTAAGCATGGAATACACTAATATTTTTAAAAGATTGTTTTACTGCCTTTTGATGGCAAACCATTTTTAAATCTATCTTTTGACAATTTAATAAGCTATGTTTGTAAAAATAAACTTATTCTTTATTATTGGGAAATCAAAATTTACTTTGTGTGAATTTTTGGTATTTTTCCGATAAAGTTCATTTTTTAATGAATAGTGAAAATGTTGTATTTTAATTCAAAACCTCTTTTTAATCTAATTTATTTATATGATTAGATTATCTTTTGAATTGGTTTTTAAGTGAAATTAGAATATATTTTTACCATTTAATCCAATGGTGGTCATTGGAATCAATTTCACTTAGAAATTGGACTTAAATTGGTGTCAATCTTTTGATTCTTATTGTTTCATAAAAACACGCTATTTGTCATGACAGTAGGAATTAATTATTCAATTAATTAATGAAACTTATATGTTTTGAATTTTGTAAAATAGAAAACATTTTTTAATTCAGAATATCAAATATAGCTTGGGGTGAAGTTTTGGTATTTTTCTGAAAAACTTCAATTTTTGATGAATAGTGAAACCACTAAGTGGTACTTAAAAAACTGATTTTTCGTTTAAATGAAATTTTACCACCTCTGTATTTTGAATTTCAAAAATCTGACATACATGGTTTTCATTAATAAGTAAAATTTGGTTCAATGGGATTAAAATAATTTTTTGGTGAATAGTAACTTTTATGTTTTTAATCGCGATTAGAGGTAATTAGTGTAGTTTAAGGTAAAAATAATGTTTTAATAATATGAGATGAGCTTGACGCATGTCCTACCCTCATTGGATGTGTCATGGCCGATCAATACAATCCATGGGTCAACTTGGGGACCCCATGGAGCCACTTTGGTTGGGAAATGACATAAATAACTTTTTATTCAATGTAAAAGTAAAAATGACACAAACATGAGATGTTTTACTAAAACAATTTTTACATGAGGTTATAAAAGTCAGATTTTTGACTATAAATATTCATTATAAATCTAAAAATATTTAATACATCATGATATTTTTTTTATAATTTTTAGACATTAAATATATTAAATTATTTATGACATCATGATGATGCAGCGATTACCTCATTAATAAAGGATTTAAATAAAATGAAAAGATAATGTAAAATCTATGACCTACACATGTCAAAAACCTATTGGATGGGTATATTTCGAACCCTTATCACCTTATCCTCGAATTATATCAATTTGGGACCTTTTCAATCCGAAACTCATTTTAAAATAAAGTAACATTTATTTACTTTCCAAGAGTGCCCCTCCTCTCCTCTTATAAAAGGCCCCAACCTCTACCTCCTTACCCACACTTCCAAAGCCTTTGGCTCAGCCAACCCCTACCCATTTTGTCTCTACACTTCCCTCTCTTACTCTTTGAATCCTCACTTTGTGCAGAAGTCTTCCCAAGGAAGTCTTTGATCTCAAACCAAAGGGAGTTACCCGATTTTAAGGTAATGTCTTCACTTGAGTCCTTTTGTTTTATTTTTCTTCTCCAACCCCCTAAACTATTTTTATTCATTTCTTTTGTAACAACTCCAGTATCTTCAATATACTAGGATTTTTTTATAAGAAGTATTCGAGCTACACTTACACACACCTACATCTAATGGTTAAAGAACATACTGTTTCCGTGGATGGTGAATTTATGCCTCCCGAAACGATGATTGTTCAACATTCTTTTAACACCTTCAAAGGTGGCCATTAAGATGACACTATATTTATATATGATATATAATATGTTTATGTTTTCCTTAAGATTCTGTATTTTTTATTTTGGGAATACCTTTATGGTTTCCATTATGGGTAAACGTGATATCTTCATTTAAGGAAGTGCGGACTACCACCCCCTCAAAGTGATTTGATTCGTTAATACCATATGTGGGACGTATAAAGGACGGAGTTATGATATTATATATGATATTATACAGGAATTATAATATACCTTTATATCATTATGATTCCATTTCATAAAATACGAAATAGAAATGGAAGCAGCGTTCATGCGTACGTACGGCTTACCATCTCCATGAACGGTGCATTTCATTTCTTACCTCTAAATGTTATATAATATTATAAATGAATTCATGTACTGGATATATATGATATATATGATATCTACATCATGAATACAATTCTGGATATAATGGATACATGAACAACTTGTAATTATAAAGAGTTTATTTTTTACTCAAGTACCATTGATCGTTAAAACGACCGTTATTAACTTAAATAATTACATAGTGTTCATGACATGGCAATAAGTGATATAAAAGGAATAATGAACTTGAAAAAGGTTCTTAAACAAGTAGAAATTAACTCAAGTTTATTATTCAGGAGATTAAAGAACGACCGAGTCAAGTTGGACCCGAGGTATGGGACTTCGTCTCAATCTCCTTTCATTGAGGCATATTTTGTTTTATACAAAACCTTATTTTATACGGTGTATAAACCCCTTTGACTTTTACGTTTATCCAAAAGGAATATTTTTATACTAAGAATTTTACTAAATGACAAAAGGGAATGTTTTTGTCGTACGTATGCGGCGACAACGACTTTTCTGCCGCCATGACCATTATTTGAGTTTCGGCTTCCTCTACAAGCCATACCTTTTTTTAAAAGAAAAATAAATACCATGTTTTACTTTTCTTTTGTTTTGGTATTGAAAATGGTTTTCATAATGTTTTTATATCAATGTGTTGTATTGATATCTTGTGATTGAAAGGTGGAAATGTTATGTTTCCTATATGCATGTTTTATGTGATACGATTATGTTGAGGTTCTTGGGCATTATTATGAAGACGGGTGGTTCTGTGATAAACTAAGGGCGGGTGAGCCCGATATATCTCTCCAATTCATTGGGTAACGCGAAGGAGTGAAACGTTAAGGTTTCTCCGAAGAGATTTAGGGAATATACTGTGATGGGTATTCCAAATGTAACCAAGAGGGTTACTCCCTACGTAAGAATGTTATGAATGCCTCAAGCTACCTTTATGTCTTATGATTTCTATGATTTATTCATGATTTGATGAGGTATGTTAAAGTGCTTATGTTTTATGGGTAAATTATGATTTCATTCTTATGTGTATATGTACCCATGTTTCCTTTCCATATTTTTATATCCCTTACTGAGATTTTTATGCTCATCCCAAGTTTTTGAAATGTTTTTCACAGGTCAAGGGAAAGGTACATGATATGATGATAGTGTCAAGGAAGTGTCAAGAAAGAATCCATGTTTTATTTTAAATATGTTTCCATTGATGGTAAAAATGAATACTATCTTTTATGTAACCACTTTGTTTAAATGTGGAATGTAATGTAAGTTTTATGATCTAATTCTCTAAAACTCTAAACCCGAAAAGATCCTCAATGTGTAATCTTGTAATAACTCAAGATTAAGTAAGGTTTAAGGCTGGGGCCTTATAAAAAGGCACTCAAGCCTCCCACTTCCTCACACCTATCAAGACACATTGAATCAAAAAATATCTCCCCAAATATATTCTCAAAATACCTACCCTTATACTATAATCCTAAACTTGGGCATAATTCTATCCAAGGAATCCCTTTGGTGCAAACCAAAAAGAGTTACTCGAATAAGAGGTAATATTCTTCCTCAAGCTCTTTAGTTTTATTTCTTTGTACACTCTTTAAATAATTATTATTCCATGTTTATATAAAAAACTAGTATACTAAATAAAATGATATGTTATTATGTTAAGTTTTATACATACACTTACACACACTTTCATCTAATGGGTAAGGAACTTACTATTTATGTGTACAGAGAACTACCACCTCACGAAATGATGATTTTTCATTTTTCCTTTACCACCTATCATGATGGGAATTATGATAGAAAATATATTTATATATGATATATATTATATTTATAATGTTTTTATTTTTATGTAATTTTTATATATAACACACCTTTATGCTTTTCATCTTGTGTAAATATGATAACATCATTTGCAGAAGTGTGGACTATTACCTCCTCAAAGCGATGTGATTCATTCACACTATAAATGGAATGTATAAAGGATGGTTTTAATAATCCTATGTAACATATATGACATTAATATTATTCTTTAATTTTAATATACATATGTTTCATTTACTTTTCATTCATTTAATATGGAAAAGAAATGAAAATAGCGTTCATGAGTACGTATGACCTACCATCTCCATGAACGGTGCATTCCATTTCTTATCACCAAATATTATGGATTATTATAAATACATATATAATGGATATATATTATATTTAAATCATGTTTTACATTATTAATATTATTAAACCATGATAGTAACAACAATTAATAAGTTAAAACATACTCAACAAACTAGGAAATTAACACCCTAAATAGTGGAAATAATGAAAGACTGTTATCAAACGGGTAATAAGAAATTATAAGAAGATAATATATTATAAACATTAATATGGTTCTTCAATAAGTTATTAACACTCTTAAAACCCTTATACATGAATTTAAAGTATGTTAACCTGAAAGAAAACAAAATGTAATGGATTTCAACTCAATTTGCATTCCATTGAGACTTATTTGTTGTTATGCACCTAGTTTCTTTTATATAGTTTATATACTAACCTTTGACATGTTATATCATGAATATCTTTATTATCGTGATATTATAAGTTTCATTTAATGTCATTCCTTCATATATATCATGATTAAAATGTTTCAAAGTGGTATGAGACACTTTAGAATGTTTAAATATTATTCTCATCAAGAACATTTTTAATGATTATCTTTTCAATATCACTTATTTTTGTGATTGTTAGATTTATCTTGAAACAATCACTTTATTTTTTTCACCTAGTTTTATATATATGGTGTCCATATTTCCAATTTTTCATAAAATATCATGATTCATTCATTCTTCATGGTATTTTGAGTTTCAATTTGAATTATTTCATCTAAGGGTATTTGAGTTAAAAGTTACCAAGTGGAAAAGAATTTCATAACCAAATTTCTTTTCATTGGGTTATATTACTTCCTCATTATCGCTAATATTGTATGATTATGTGTATAATGAATTTTACTATCTATTTATGTATTTACACATCTATATGTAGATTTATAGTTGATACACATAATCTACTCATTGATTGATTCTCACTCCAAAATTATAATCTTTTCAAGGGTTTACTTTATAATGTCATTTTTTGGGATTGTTTACACTTGAATTTCTATCAGAGGAAATTATTTGATCATTTTCTAATAAACCCTTTCATATTATTCTTATATGGTAATTCATGACCTTTTTCAAGTAATAGTACTATTTTTTCACTTTTTGATACTCAAAGTGTTTTAGAAATTGATTTTAAGAAAACCAATCAATTGTCTCTTTAGTTGGAGAACCTGTTTTCTTATAAAAGTACTATTTTCTAAAACGTTTCTCAAAAATATTTTAAACATTCTAAAATTATTTATTAAATACATTTTTACCCTTTTTTCTTTAACCAATGCTTTCAAAGGAATCTTCTTATCACTTTCTAAACAAGGAATTTTTCTAACCTTTTTACCATGGAAAAGGAATGTTCTTTTTACCTCATATGGCATGTATGAATTTACCCATTATCATTTCTTGAAATCTTCCCTTTCATGTTTAAAATGTTACTTTTTGAACAAAATGTTTTAGAAAATTTAATTTCAAATAATAGTATTTTAAAAATATTTTTCAAAATAAAAAGTATATTTTCCTCAAGAATGTTTTTAAATATATTTTTATAGTATTTATATTCATAAATTACAACAACCTCTATTTTTACTCCACTTGGAATATGTTGTATTGATACAATCCTTATTGTCTATGATTGATTTTTCCAAGGATAGTATTCAATTTCACTTCCTTGATTCCTTTGTTAGTCCCCTTTAAATATTCGATTTCCTATGATGATTTGACATTTAATTTTCCCTAAATATACATATCATTTTTCATGGATATGATTATTTTTTTGAACTGTATACCATTTTTCATACGGTTTTTACTTTGAAATTTATTTGATTATGTGGGTAAATATTGATAAATATGTATTCTTTATTCTATATGGATATTTGATAAGTCATGTTTTCTATAAATTAAATCGATTACTTGATATAAATAATTCTTCGTACATTCAATGATGGGTGGGATCTGGACTTTATATAGCTCATCGATGCATTGATAGGTTCTCATGAGACAAATTAGTGGCAAAAATTAATCAAGTTTATACCTGTAGTTTTAAACTCTCTAGATGAAAGATCTTGAAATTATAGGTTTTCATGTTCCTTAGACATGACGTCCAATAATTAAGCATTTCATTCATAGAAATTTTAGCTATCATTATTATTATCCATGATATTTTCATAAGATAAAATATATGGATTCATTTAATTCTTGGTTTATTGATTAAATGGCATGTGTCCTCAGTTTCTTACCTTTCCATATTGATTTTTTTATTATCTAGTTATTTTAATGGCATTTGTTTCTATTTGTTACCTTGATTCATTGTTTTTGCACTTACTTCTTACTTTATTGATTACATGGTATCTATTTTTAGTTATTTACCACACCATAATTATTATTCTCATTAATTAAATATTTCTTCCACTATACTTTACCCTTAATGATCATTTGATCTCACCCTAATTTTTTCCTTCCCCCAAGAATCCAAGAATCTTACTATGAAATATATGTAGAGATATACTAGATTGAACAAAGTTATTATCTAAAAAATAAAAAAAATTGTAATTAGTGTATTAATTTGTAATAAAAGACTCATGTATGTATCTGGTTTACCAAGTCTACTAAACTTTTCGGTCCTTTGTGTCACGAACCAAGCCGGGCCGCCATCCGACCCAGCGCCCGACTCGGTCCGCGGCATGACCCGAAGGTCGTTCCCGATCCCCGCGGGATGGCAACCAGTACCGGGCATCAAAACAAGCAGTTGGGAATGGTTTAGCCCATAAAAATAAAATACAGATAAACAGGAATGAAAACAATAAGACATGTAAACAATTTCGGTGGAAAATAAAATTAGAGATAATCAACTAGACATACCTCCAAGTGACCCCATGGGTCACCACTGACATAAAACCACACTTACCTAAAAGCAACCCAAGTCTAAAACCTACAACTAAAAGTAAAGTAGGCATGAGCACCGAGGTACTCAGTAGGAAATCCAGAAAAAAAATTCAACAACGTCTCATGCCCCTGCCTTTAATAAGAAATCCAATCATGCAAGTTTGAAAATAAGACCTATTAAAATAATTTTTCCACTCCATTAAAAATTTAAGTAACAGGTTTCACTTTTAAGGAAAAAATCTCATTTCCAATATGTTTAAAAAAATGGAATCAGGCATGCATTAACCTTTTGAAATGAAAAGAGAGCAGTTTAGAATAAAATATGGTTTTTCACAAATGAAGCATTAGATATGAAACAATTAAAAAGGAAATCACAACACAAGTAACATGTCACAAACGAGCACCATGGGTAATCCCTAAAGGTAACTAGCACAAGTGGGACCCTAGAGACCTCGTACCTCGGTGAAACGTAACCATAAAAATTATTTGTTCTCGTGCATGAGCTACTAGATAGGGAAACACATCCATAACCTAGTGGTCTCCAACGTCATCACATGTTTAGTTAGTGTTGTTGCGTCAATCCTGCTAGACTGAACCGGGATGAAACCCTGTCGTGTCATCTAGCGTACTAGTCCTAGTTCACCCACCTAAATACCCGGTTTTTTCCATGTGATTTATTCGAAAAATGTGGGGAGTTTTTATCAAAAGAAAATAAATGAACATCACACTTTCTTTATCCTAAAAACTCACGAAACCGCTCACCACCATTCTCCCTCCTTAAGCGCATTCCCCTCTTTCACATTACATAATTTATAAGCCTTAACATTAGGCACATATTCATACACTCAACATACAAGTATTTTTCTAAAACCAAGGGGGTTTTCCGTAAGAGGGGTTTTCCAATTTTACAAACCATTTCAAGGGGCCAAACATGCTTTATTGTTTTAAAAATCATAGTTTTCATTTTTGAACATATAATCATCTAAACTCTTTGAAAAACCTTTTAAAATCCCAATTAAACAATCTACATGTTACATATAAAAAAACAAGCTTGAACTCTTTCTTAAAATTATGCAATTCATTTATGAGAGTCCAAATGGGCATTAGTAATACATTACATTTTTTTCAAAACAAATGCATAACCATTATTTGCGAATGCACCCAGATTTCATAGCATGTAAACATAGCATATATATATATAACATATTTTCAAAGAAATCAAGAAATTATGAAATTCAAACTAAAGTCATAGGCATAGGAGACCTACCTCAAACATGTCGTTGTTTGTCGACAACCACCCGAACCGATCCTTGGCACATACACGCACATGCATGTATACATATATATATACACCCCTAGATGCATTGCACATATTCCCTGTGCCATGAGGGAATATGCACAATGAGAGAATATCTATATACATGTTTTTCCATATGCATGTACATGTAGGGATCCTCAATACTCGCGACCCAAAACCATCGCAGCGAAGTCCAACACACTACACATATAATTTTATAAAACAATTCAAACACTTAAACAATCTATAAAACATTTCAAAATAACACATCAAGGGCTCGCACCAATGGCACACTCAACTTCAAGTTGGGAAGCCCCTTTGAAACCAAATTTACAACAAATAGACGTTAAAACATACCTTACATAATTCAAAATAATTTACAATACATATTGAGGAATGCACAACAAGACACACACAAACCCCAATTTCATTCTGAAAAATGACGCACAGTAAAAACCTTTGAAAACTCCATCTGCATCACCCACACAATTAAAATAACCAACTGCATAATTATAATGACCATTTTCTTGATTAAACAAACCGCTGGGAAATTTATTAAACAGTTTTCAAAATGCATCGAATGACTCAAAATGACAAAGGCTTAATCAAAAATTATTTTATGACTACACGCACACAGACTCTACACTAAAACATCAACTTCACCCTTTGAACATACTAACAAATTAACTATAAAATTTATAAAGCACTATTAAACAGTTCAACATGGGTTTTTATAGCAACAAATACTCATATCATATAAACATACCACTAAACTCATAAACACATCAAAAAATATACTAAACCTCAAGTAAAATTGAATGCGCATCAACTAAAAAAGTTAATAAACATGCAAAATTAATTAAATTCACAAATCAATTTATCAACAATAATTTTATGAGGTACCTCCTACCTCGATGTAGGCCAATTTCACCAATTTGGTGCACAAAGTCCACCGCACCTCAATCGCACTTAAAACCACTCCAATAAACCCTAAAATAAAATCATTAAACCATTTATAATCAAAATATAATCAAGTAAATCCCAAAACCCTAACCCGAAAAAACAAATACCCTAATGAATGAGACTTACCGGGGTGATTTCCACTGGCAGTGAAAGGAGAGGGGTTGTCGGAGGAGGCCGCACTGGCGGAGGCCGTGCCGGAGAAGGATGAACGGGAGGAGGCCGCGCGGGATAAGTCCGGGAAAGAGGGGGTCACGCGGGATGATGCTGGGAAAGAGGGGGGTCGCGCCAGTGGAGTCCGGGAAAGAAGGGAGGTCGAGTGATAGGAGGTCCGGCGGGAGGCAGCGGTGGTCGATCGGGGTAGCCGGAGGGAAGAAGGCACCAGCTAGAGTTAGGAGGAGGGGTTGTGCGGTGCAAATCGGGGGGGGGGGGTTCTGTTGTGCGTGATGGGTAAGCGGGGAAGGAAGAGAGGAACAAGAGAGAAAAAAAATAAAAGAAAATAAAAATCAATGGGAATAAAAGAAAAAGAAGAAAATAAAAAGAATGGGAAAAAGAATAAAATGAGGATTAAGAAAAATCCTAAACTAGTTTGAAATAATAAATAAATAAATAAAACTGGTAGTATAAATAAAAACAAGGATGTTAATAATTTTATAAGAATTTTAATGATTTAATAAAAATTATAACCTAATTAAAATATTAACTGAAATAATAAAATAAGAAAAATAATCCCAATATAATTATCTTTGTTTTTATTAAAAAAATCTTGAATTAATTAATCATTTTTCATATTTTATTTTGTGCTTAAAGTATTACTCAACTCATTAATTAATTGATTACTCATGCACCGGGTAGGTCGCACGAACATCTGACGAAGCCATGCGGCTTCGCCTGTTCCTTGCCCGCGTGCCGGACACTACCAAGACAAAACACACATTTACCATCAAAATGCAAAAACTCAAGGTGGGTCTGGCAACGTGCAAGGTCGTGTTCAAGGTCGCGCACCCAAATAATAACACATTTAATAATAAAACATCGTCCAATTACGATTGGGCACTACACACGGTCGCACGTATGGGTGCACACCCATATAAGATCCCAAATCCCTTTTAAATTAGAATCGATTCAAACCGCAACTCAAAGAAAGACCCAAAATAATTAAGTTAAGATGAAGCGTCGGTCGGGGTGTGACAATTCTCCCCACCATGACACTTTCTACCCCCAGAAAGTCCCAAAAGACTATGTCAACCAAGGGTTGTGAGCGAGACCATGAAGACACCTAAAAAAACCTCAATCACCCGAAGATTAGGCATTCAAAACACCCATGACCTGAAACATAAAAAACTCAAAGCCCGAACCACTACGAAAAAATAACCAACAGCAATAAACTCACCTCCAAACACAACTACGACATGAAACACCCCAACTCCTAACTTGTGGATTACCAGGGCAGCTCGATATCTCCAAGAATGCTCTTCAAGCGACCCACTACTCAAGATATCCCATTAGCATGGTCGGGGTCGGGTGGAGAAGAAGAAAGGGGTTGCTCCACCAAGCGTAATTTGAAAATAGAGTCTTCCACAAGCCCTTCCTATAGTGGTCTCCCCACCATATTTGGGTTCTTTTCAAACATTGGTTCTTCAAACCAAAACAACTCACAACTCATACAACCTTTAACACTAGCTTGACCCTCAAGGTTCCCTATGTTTAACCAATACAAGAGGGGACATCAACGAGACCCGCACAGGGTCTCCCCACCATTTTAAAATTTCCTAACACCACAAAACCCACCACACGGGCCGACCTGCACTGATTATTCCTACAGTGGACAACACTCTACCACAAGAGATAACTTTGATAGTAGAAACCCCTAACCAGGAGGTGAACCAGACAGGAGCACGTCAATTTCACAAGACATGAGCATCTCCGACCACGATAAGGTTCACGGAGCACGCCTACTGGCTTTAAAGGAATATGGATTTTCTGAACCTATTTAAGGCACAAGAGGAACTCCCATAAAATAATACCACGACAAGTAGACAAGGGCTCCGTGCCCCTCACAACAAGAATGACGCCTTCAGAGAGGGTACCGCAATAAGGAAATTTAATCTCTCCCCATCCCATCACTGCGAACTTAATTAAGATCAATCTCATCCCATGTCCAACGATTTTTTGACTGCGTGTAAGCTTCACCCTGAGACCTATGGATGGGGCCCTGATGTCTGAAGCATCTACATCCTCGCAGTCATAAGCTGACCACCTCTGACTGGAACTTCCTCTGCTGGAAAATTAACCTGCATACTACTCATCCCCCAAGCGGACACTCCATCAATATACCAACTAATAATTTTAGCGAATGACTTAGGGTGTCCGACTGACCACACTAGAGGTAGGAGATTGAGCGGTATGTCAAACGCGCAACACAAACTGACGAGAGGGGCACTCCAAGAACAAGTCCCTTTGGTTCACACTCTTCATCGGATGAGGAACTCTCACTTCCTTAGGTATAATAATGGGATGAGGTAAGTCTTAAAGATCACTCAAGACATCCTTATTCGCAACAAAAATGGAGCGATCATCGTTTACGGGTTTAGTGTCGTTCCACCAGGCGTACTCGATACAACTTACACCACACAACTTTTGGAGTTCCTCCAAAACCGGAGACACTTCCAACTTTCTCAAAAAACTCAAAGATATCCAACTGACCTTGACGTCTACGAATAGTCAACACCACCGAGTAGAACCCAACTCTGCCATGCCACTGGGTGTCTGGGCTGGGCCAAGAACTGAGAGAGACCTGCTGGAACCCACGGTACATTTCTAGGGGGTATATCCCAAACAAGAAACACAAAACATCCTTCCACAAATCCAAACACATCACAAAACAAACATCAACATTCCAGAAAAAAAAACCAATCATTCCAATTTAAAACATCAATTCATTTTCAAATAAAAACACTCACTTGAAAAACCAAGCACTGCACAACAATCCCAAAAGATATTTTGAAAATCCATCTTTACTCTAAACGCAATGTCATTTTTTTCATTTCCAAAACCATTTGTGCACAAAAACCCATTTAAGAAAAAGGCCCACTTTCTAGGAAACAAGAAGCATCCTTAGAAATCAATCAATCATCAATAATATTCCATGGTGCCTCACAAGTATGCATTTTCATTCCACTCAGGCACCCATCCACACAATCAACCAACTATCCATTAATCACGTCCACATGCACATGCGAGAACCCATAGGAATATCACTAGAAAGAAACAAGGATACTCCGCTTTCAAAACAAAACATTCTCAATATCTGAAAATACCCCTTTTTTCCAAAACCATTTCAAAAATTCAAGGAAAATTTCAAGAATACTTTCCATTTCTAAAACAACCCATTTTAATTTCAGATAGCCCAAGACATCCTTTTAGAAATTCAACTTTGAAAATCAACGCCAAATTCCAAAAACAAGGTCCAAGAGAAAAGCACCCCAAAAATCATGTCAAACACACACCAAAATAAAATAAGAGCAGCACCAAAGTCCTCTTCCATTTTTAAAAGAAAACAATCTCGCGCCAATACAAAAATTAAAGCAAGATATCACAAACATTAAATCACCTGGGTAGAGGACTAGTGGTCATGTCTAACCTGGCTATATGGTTTAGCAGACCATGCCCTAGGCAAGCACCAACCACTAGGAGTGTCGAATCGTACTCTCGGGCATCACATGGGTCGCTACTCCATGCGAGACCACACGTAGTACCGGTTTACTCCGATTTTCATCCCCCATCCACAAAGACCAAATCCAAAACTTAAGTCCCAAACTACCCCTGGTAACTCGATGATCGGAACGAGAAAGAGTTCGCGAAGCTCTTCCTACACCTACCACTCAAGTACCGACAATCCTATCTCTAATCTACCTGACACCCCAAATAACAAGAACAAAACCTCCTCTGGTACCATTTTGTCATGAACCAAGCTGGGTCGCCATCCGAATCGGTGCCCAACTTGGTCCGCGGCATGACCCGAAGGGCGTTCCCGATCCCCACGGGCTGGCAACTAGTACCGGGCATCAAAACAAGCAGTTGGGAACAGTTTAGCCCATAAAAATAAAATACATATAAACAAGAATGAACACAATAAGACAGGTAAACAATTTCAGCGGAAAATAAAATTAGAGCTAATCAACTAGACATACCTTCAAGTGACCCCATGGGTCACCACCGACATAGAACCACGCTTTCCCAAAAGCAACCCAAGTCTAAAACCTAAAACTAAAATTAAAGTAGGCATGACCACCAAGGTACTCAGTAGGAAATCCAGAAAAAAAAATTCAACAACGTCTCATGCCCCTGACTTTAATAAGAAATCCAATCATGCAATTTTGAAAATAAGACCTATTAAAATAATTTTTTCCACTCCATTAAAAATATAAGCAAAAGGTTTCACTTTTAAGGAAAACATTTCATTTCCAATATGTTTAAAAAAATGGAATCAAGCATGCATTAACCTTTTGAAATGAAAAGAGAGCAGTTTATAATAAAATATGGTTTTTCACAAATGAAGCATTAGATATGAAACAATTAAAAAAGAAATCACACCACAAGTAACATGTCACAAATGAGCACCATGGGAAATCCCTAAAGGTAACTAGCACAAGTGGGACCCTAGATACCTCGTACCTCGGTGAAACGTAACCATAAAAATTATCTGTTCTCGTGCACGAGCCACTAGACAGGGAAACACATCCATAACCTAGTGGTCCCCAACGTCATCACATGTTTAGTTAGTGTTGTTGCGTCAATCATGCTAGACTGAACTGGGACGAAACCCTGTCATGTCATCTAGCATACTAGTCCTAGTTCGCCCACCTAAATACCCAGTGTTTCCAATGTGCTTTATTCAAAAAATGTGGGGAGTTTTTATCAAAAGAAAATAAATGAACATCACACTTTCTTTATCCTAAAAACTCACGAAACCGCTCACCACCATTCTCCCTCCTTAAGCGCATTCCCCTCTTTCACATTACATAATGCATAAGACTTAACATTAGTCACATATTCATACACTCAACATAAAAGTATTTTTCTAAAACCAAGGGGGTTTGCCTTAA
This sequence comes from Viscum album, assembly GCA_963277665.1. Classification (NCBI taxonomy): domain Eukaryota; kingdom Viridiplantae; phylum Streptophyta; class Magnoliopsida; order Santalales; family Viscaceae; genus Viscum; species Viscum album. Next base: position 1,005,035,531 of record OY728135.1, read on the forward strand.
GAGGGGTTTTCCAATTTTACAAACCATTTCAAGGGGCCAAACAGGCTTTATTGTTTTACAAATCATAGTTTTCATTTTTGAACATATAATCATCTAAACTATTTGAAAAACCTTTTAAAATCCCAATTAAACAATCTACATGTTACATATAAAAAAACAAGCTTGAACTCTTTCTTAAAATGATGCAATTCATTTATGAGATTCCAAATGGGCATTAGTAATACATTACATTTTTTTTTCAAAACAAATGCATAACCATTATTAGCGAATGCACCCAGATTTCATAGCATGTAAACATAGCATATATATATATAACATATTTTCAAAGAAATCAAGAAATTATGAAATTCAAACTAAATTCATAGGTATAGGAGACCTACCTCAAACATGTCGTTGTTTGTCGACAACCACCCGAACCAATCCTTGGCACATACACGCACATGCATGTATACATATATATATACACCCCTAGATGCATTGCACATATTCCCTGCGCCATGAGGGAATATGCACAATGAGAGGATATATATATACATGCCTTACCATATGCATGTACATGTAGGGATCCTCAATACCCGCGACCCAAAACCATCGGAGCGAAGTCTAACACACTACACATATAATTTTATAAAACAATTCAAACACTTAAACAATCTATAAAACATTTCAAAATAACACATCAAGGGCTCGCACCAATAAGACACTCAAATTCAAGTTAGGAAGCCACTTTGAAACCATATTTACAACAAATAGACGTTAAAACATACCTTACATAATTCAAAAGAATTTACAATACATATTAAGGAATGCACAACAAGACACACACAAACCCCAATTCCATTCTGAAAAATGACGCACAATAAAAACCTTTGAAAACTCCATCTGCATCACCCACACAATTAAAATAACCAACTTCATAATTAAAATGACCATTTTCTTGATTAAACAAACCGTTGGGAAATTTATTAAACAGTTTTCAAAATGCATCGAATGACTCAAAATGACAAAGGCTTAATCAAAAATTATTTTATGACTACACTCACACAGACGCTACACTAAAACATCAACTTCACCCTTTTCACATACTAAAAAATTAACTGTAAAATTTATAAAGCACTATTAAATAGTTCAACATGGGTTTTCATAGCAACAAATACTCATATCATATAAACATACCACTAAACTCATAAACACATAAAAAAATATACTAAACCTCAAGTAAAATAGAATGCGCATCAACCAAAAAAGTTAATAAACATGCTAAATTAATTAAATTCATGAATAAATTTATCAAAAATAATTTTATGAGGGACCACCTACCTCGATGTAGGCCAACTTCACTAATTTGGTGCGCAAAGTCCACCGCAACTCAATCGCACTTAAAAGCAATCCAATAAACCCTAAAATCAAATCATTAAACCATTTATAATCAAAATCGAATCAAGGAAATCCCAAAAACCTAACCCAGAAAAACCAATACCCTAAAGAATGAGACTTACCGGGGCAATTTCCACCAGCAGTGAAAGGAGAGGGGTTGTCGGAGGAGGTGGCACTGGCGGAGGCCGTGCCGGAGAAGGATGAACGGGAGGAGGTCGCGTGGGATGAGTCTGGGAAAGAGGGGGTCACGTGGGATGATGCCGGGAAAGAGGGGGGTCGCGCCGGTGGAGGCCGGGTAAGAAGGGCGGTCGAGTGATAGGAGGTCCGGCGGGAGGTAGCGGTGGTCGATCAGGGTAGCCGGAGGGAAGAAGGCGTCGGCTAGGGTTAGGAGGAGGGGCTGTGCGGCGTGAACCGGGGGGGGTTCTGCTGTGCGTGATGGGTAAGAGGGGGAGGAATAGAGGAACAAGGGATAAAAAAATAAAAGAAAATAAAAAGCAATGGGAATAAAAGAAAAAGAAGAAATTACAAATAATGGGAAAAATAATAAAATGGGGATTAAGAAAAATCCTAAACTGCTTTGAAATAATAAATAAATAAATAAAACTGGCAGTATAAATAAAAACAAGGATGTTAATAATTTTATAATAATGTTAATGATTTAATAAAAATTATATCCTAATTAAAATATTAACTAAAATAATAAAATAAGAAAAATAATCCCAATATAATTATCTTTGTTTTTATTAAAAAAATTCTTGAATTAATTAATCATTTTTCATATTTTATTTTTCACTTAAATTATTATTCAACTCATTGATTAATTGATTACTCACGCACTGGGTAGGTCACACAAACATCTGACGAAGCCATGCGGCTTTACCCGTTCCTTTCCCGCGTGCCGGACACTACCGAGCCAAAACACTCATTTACCATCAAAATGCAAAAACTCAAGTCGGGTCTGGCAGCATGCACGATCGTGTGCAATGTCGCGCACCCAAATAATAACACATTTAATAATAAAACATCGTCCAATTACGATTGGGCACTACACACGGTCACGCGTACGGGCGCACACCCGTATAAGATCCCAAATCCCTTTTAAATTAGAATCAATTCAAATTGAAACTCAAAGAAAGACCCAAAATAATTAAGTTAAGATGAAGCGTCGGTCGGGGTGTGACACTTTGGTGGTTCATTCCTTGTAATTATGCCAATGTAATTGATAGCAGACACTAGATCTAAGATTTATGGGGTCAGTTGGATACACTGAATCCACAAGAGAGTTCCACTCAGAGGGTCGATAGAGGACTCATGCCCTGTCTTTGTAAGAGGGTACCACTCTAGTAATCAATAGAGTAACCATTCCCTACCCAGTAGGAGGGTACCACTTTAGTGGTCGAGGACCCATGCCCTATCTCCATATGAGGGTTACACTCTAGTAATCGGTAGAGTACCCATGCCCTTCCCAGTAAAAGGGTTCCACTATAGTGGTTGAGGGCCCATGCCCTTCCTTGTAGGAGGGAGCCACTATGATAGTTGATGACCCATGCCCTGACTCTATAGGAGGGTTCCACTTGGTTGATAGGTAGAGGATTCATGTATTGTCCCATCATGAGGGTTTTACTCTAATGGTTGATCAAGGACCCATACCATGCATAGTATAAGGGTGCCACTTGGATAGTAGATAGAGAACCCATGCCCTATCCCAACAGGTGGGTGTCACTCTAATCTCTCTTATGATCATGCCTGATCACTATCATTGTCAAGCATCACCTAAAGAAGAGTCTCACTCAAAATGTCTCACATCATATCTTAAAAGCCACCAAAAATTATACTATCTCTTTTTATGTGAAAAACACTAAAGATAGCCTAATCACATACCAAAATATGAGTCCAAACAAAGGAGATACAAGAGATAGAAGTTTCCTCAAAATTAATGTAGGGGTACACTACGTGTAAGGGGAACCACACAATGTGTAGTCTCATTCTACTATTTGGCTGTGTCCCTTACAGTACACAGATCACTTCCCATGTATCCTTATATGGTGTGTAAGGGTACTATAAAACATGCCTTATCCACCTAGGGTCATTCCCGTACTCCTAACCATGTCAGTTTAATATTTTTTGTGCCTATATACTTTGATACATGGTGTTTCATCCCACACAAGGTCCCACCTGTGTCCTTCAAGCCATGTTTGTTTATTCTTTTTATGTACTATTACAAGGCATGTGTCTAACCATGCCCATGTCTATGTACTCCCGGAGTAAACACTGGGTCACACATCGTGTGGGGGTCCCACACAGCATGTGATATTTAACTTCCCTGAAACCCTAGCCACCATAGCTAGGGGCTATACACCATGTATTCTTCAGACTACATGGTGTGTAGTCTAGTTTTTCATAGAAATACCAGATCTTCTTATGGAATTCCAAATCTGCCTCCTCCACCTCTAAATCTGTTGTTTGACCACCTAAAAATGGTGGAATCTTCCTTTGGTTATCATTTTAGGCCCTCTGGTGGTTGGAAATCAAAACTCTACCCCTTCCAGCATGAATTTTCATGCACCGTATCCATTTAGGGTGCCCTCTATTGCCTCACCAGATCTCAAAATCCATAGTTTAATCACCTTCATCCTGCAACACATCCCAGTCCTTTCCTAATTTTCCAAACCATTCATCACATGTGAATCTTATGCAAATCCAGGGGTTCGATCAAGCTCGATCCCACCTGATAATATTGAATCATGACCCTATGGTCTAATAATGAATAATGTGAAGATCTAAGGTGGGAAACACAAGTAACATATGTGTAACAATTATTTTCCAAGCATTCTTGGTTAATGAATACAATTGGGGATAATCAGGGTGAGAAACATGGTGCAACAAGGATTAATTGAATAAATGAATTGAATCTAATACTTGGACATATGTAGAGTCTCAATTAGTGTAAATAAAAGGAATGTGAATGTTCATGCTCAATATTTTAATAAAATAGAGAAAAATCTACAATTGATGAGTCATACCTTGAGATTGGATCATTTGTAGATGGAGAATGCACTCTCCAATGAAGAAGAGAAGTTGTTGCATTCATTGTGCTTCAATTCACCTAGATCAAGAGTCTTGTTTTAGTTTGATCTTTATCCACCAATGAGAGGTGGTAGAAATCTCCTATCAGTGATCCCAAGGTTATGCAGCTAACTCTGGAGATCCACAATAACATAGCTTATATAGAGGGAATTAGGTTTTTTTAGGGGTTTAATGAATGAATTAATTTATTAATTAATTAATCCACTGAACATAGCTACCAATAGTCATTTTATCTGATCTCCCTACGCTAACCAATTTTAGGTCCCACCTAGGTTAAACATCACATCTGGACTCAATATTGGTTCAGATTTTTTATTTGGGAATCTTTTAATATTTATCCCATTTTATTTAAGAAACCATGTGCGCGTGATATAAAATACTTTTAATATTTTTATAAAATTAATTATAGGCACACTAGGCCTCAGAATCACATTCCGTCTTTGTGCCTAGTTATGTAAATATTTATAGATATATTCCAAAGTATTACAAGGAAAAAATAGGTTCTATACATTATTCTCTCCTTCAATATTTTTTTCCTTGAAAAGAAAAAACTAAACAAAAAGTTTAGGATACTGATCTTGTATCTGGCTCACCCACTCCCAGAAGCTCTCATGCATGCTCTCATGCTTCCATAAGACATGAACCAAGGAGATGATCTATCCACATAGGATCGGATCTTGCCGATCCTTAATCTTCACTGGGTGCTTTATGAAATCGGATCCATCCTTGATGTCTAGCTCACCCCATTCAAAAACGTGTGTCGGTTCATGCAATTAAAATAATGAAATAAAGAATTCAAATCTAAATGCAGATGCTGAAAAAATACAGATTAGAAAGAATGGTCTTGGTCCAGAGTTTGATAATAGGGGTTCATTCATTATTTATTTATTGTTTAAATTCAATTTGATAATTCATTTAGTGAAGCCTCATTAATTAATTAATTTATATTTATTTATTGAGTGTGTGGTTTTAGCATGCCTCTGGCACACCAAACCATGCCTCCTCCAATTTTCAAATAGGATAACATCTTAACCAAGAATGTTATTCCTAAAAGACATAGCTCCATCCTATGTCATTCCATACATTATGGAAACTCCAACTCCACCAAATTATGGTTTTTCCTAATAGAAGGTAGAGAAAATGATTAATCAAGGAAAAGAAATGGAATTGAAAATAATGTCGTGGTAGAAGACCGCCGCACCCGTGTAATACCCCTACATCCACCCAAAATAGATTAAAAACATTTTTAATTGAATTTTGATAACAAATAACACAATGAAACCTCCCCCCAGGTATAAGCCTTGGGCTAGTCACTTGTCATTGCGAAGTGAAAAGAGATCACAGTGTAAGATGGAAGAGAGAGAAAAAATAGATTAGGGATGGAAGAAGAAATGGGAAAAACTTTAATAAAATAAATGAATGTGTTACATGGAAAAGAATAACTAAAATAAAAATAAAATAAAGAAATAAAATTCCTAAATTTACCTTGGTCTCCTCTCCTTGGTGCCCCGGATGGTGTGGGGATGTAATGGAATGATTTGAGAGGTAGGAGCTCCCCTCCTTTTATAGGAATAATTTTTCCTCATAAATTTTTCACGTTTCATCATAAATTAATGATAGAATAATGCGGTTAATCCTTCATAAAAGTTGTTTCAAAACGTGTTTAGAGACTCCTCTCAAAATTTCACCTTAATTTTTCACCGTATGTAGGAGTTATGTATTTTTTATTTACTGTTACTTTTTCTAGATGAAGGTTTCGAACATATTCCTTTAAAATATTTCGTTAAAAGGTCACATTTCTAAGCTCTAAACACCATGAAATTTATTTTAAAAAATAAACTATGAGTATTTGTTCCATTATAGGTTTAATCAACTCAATTGGAGGTGTTTATACCAATTTGTCTTTCCATTACTGTGGTGGGGTCCACACTATCTTCCTGGAAAATTTCTCAACTTCAATGAATCTTTCAAGCCTCTAGATGCTCGAATAAACCCCTAGTCCAAAAGATAAAGTTGAAGGGAAAAAATAAATTATTTCAAAAAAATAATAATCACTCAATTTGGAATTAAATTTTTAAATAAACGACCAAAATACCCTTGTGGTAAAAAATTGTCAAAAATCTAGAATTAAAAACTTTTCGCAATTTTTCTCAAAACACATCATAAATCCATAATTGATCCATATAATCTCAAATTGATAAATTGGGAGGGTTAAAATAGTTTAAATTCATATAAAAAATGTGGAAAATATTATCTCTATCAATTCCCCCACACTTAAACCATGCTTGCCCTCAAGTATATAATCTCAACATGGAATTCAGAGGACACCAATGTAACCAATATTCAAATTCCAAAGTAATAAAATCAAAAAAATCAATGTAAAATAAAACTTTAAAAAATCCAAATAAAATATCAATTTAATTTCTCATTTTTCAAATAAACAATCACTTCATGTATTTTACTTTTCCCCTTTGAAAAACGATGAAACTTATCCTTTAATTAATTCAACCTCCTCAATTCATTATTATTAAACATGACACATCATGATTTGCCTCATCTTTGAATATTTCCTCTCATCTATCAAGATAAAAATAAAGTATATTTATAATCATATCATAATAACATGTTTCTTATCCATAATATTGTAAATGAACTACTTTCTTCACTTTGTAAATAAAAAAGGCACATAAAATCATGAGGACTTTTCAATAAAGGTTCAGATGACTCTGAGGCTTATGTTTCGTAGAATTTGATTCTTTAAAAATTAAAGCTCAAGGAGAAGGATAATCTCTTAAGTACAATTCATGATATCAAAAATAAAAGTGTAATGAAATTCTTTGCTTCAAAGTAGAAACACCTACTTCCCCCAAAACTCAAATTAAGATCATGGTCAAAGTAAAGCACGATGAATGATTTTTGCGCCATCTTGAATATATATGTTTTTTTAAATTTTGTAATTTTTTTTCTTTTTTTGAATGTTATGATTAGATAAAACCTAACATACATCACCTAACCACATACAATCATAAGATCATCAGTCTGGAAATTGGTTATTTTTAGTTTTCCCAAATCACAATCCATTTTTTTCTTTTTTTTGGTTCTTTTTTTCATTTATTATTTTTTTATTCAAGAGGAGAAAAACAATAAAGATTAAAATGAATGAATCAAATGACCTTTCTAATTACCCAAAATAACACCCTCACACTTATTCCTTATATTTTATATCATCCCTTCCACCATAATTTCCTTTACCCTCAAACTTCAACATTAAAATATCATGCAAATACCAAGAGTAGGGTAGGAATGGATAAAAATGGATTAAAACATGGATCATTCCTATAAAAGTCATTCATGAACTCTATGGGCTAAAAGAAGGATTGATGTAAAGGTGGTATTTTATGGAATAGTCCTTTTCAAAAGATTCCTCAATCATTTTAAATATGGTTTTGCACAATCATAGCTTTGATAAGTTCAAATGAAAGTTCTGGTCACTGAAAGGTACCAATATCGCTCAAGAAATATGCTCAAGAATAAATAGGAAGTACTTGGTCAAGAAATCCTCTCGAGAATAAAAAATATTATTTGGTACAGTCACTCAAGGAATGATTAATAATAAAAAATCAATTCACATGAATTTTAGAAATTTAAAGCATGAAAAAAGGTTTGGAAAATTCATTTACATGAATATATCAATTCCCTCAAATCATGATTTGTTATTTAAATATCCATGATTCAATTTAAACATTCAATTTTACATTTTACTCATTCAATCTCATTAACATTGAAATCTAAAACATGGCATCACTGGATCCCTAAGAAACTCATGTCTCTTAAATTAGTCGATTAAAACACGAATTCAAATGTGGGCACGCAATTTTATCTTTAAATCTCAAATCATGATTTGGAAAAAAATGTAAGGAGTTTAAAAGTTAAAAATTAAAAGTGAACTCCCTTTTGAAGTAAAGCATCAGTACTCTTCCTCCAATGTTTGGTGATTCCTTCTTTCATCATGATCCTACAAAAGAAAATTACTCAATTAATCACAAGGATAATTTCATTTAATCTCAAAATGAAAAGAGGGAGTGGGACACATGATGGACTAATATAAAAAAGAAAATTTAAATTTAAATTCCTAGAAAGAATTTAAAGATAAATCTTGGTATTATCCTCCAAGTGGACCCTGAATTTTTACTACCTACAGTGGTCAGTATCAGCTATTATCCAAAGTCTAATGGTTGATGAAGCTTCTTTGACTTAAACCACCACATGTGGCTTTTCCCATCTTGCAGTTCTTTGTTCTTGTTGAGGATAAATCCATGGATAGAGTACACCATATCCTCCCCCTTCTTAATGTGGTACATCTTTAATGGTGGGGGTAGGATGAATTATGGAACCTACTCCTCATTCATTGATATTTGTGCAACATTCTATTTCTCTTCTTATATTCCCTATATTAAATATTCAATGTCTTATAAGAGATCCAAGTGTTCCTTAACATGTGCATATTATTTTTAATATTCATCCTCCAAGGCATAATACAGGATGACTGAATCTAAAAATTCAAAATTATTATAGGTGATACTCAAATTAGTTTTAATAAAATTAAAAGAGTCTGAGTTCAGTATTGTATCATCTCCCTAAGTAAGTTTTACTTTAATATCCTCTTTAGTTGACAGTACCTCTTGGAGTAAATATTCAATGGATGGAGGTAGGTATTTAGGCTCCTTAAACTCATGTTTGGCCTCAACTTCTTGGATGTATTCAGTGAAATCTAGAAATACCAGTGGCACTTCTTTCTTGTCCTTGAATCGTTGCAAGTAAATTTGGAGTTCTTCAATCATGCTCATCAAAACTTTTGTTGAGATCTATGTCTCTTGTCCTTTTTTCAACTATTTTAACATTATCATAATAGAATCACCCCTTGGTTGGAGTTCCTCCTCAGTATAATCAATTTCTTGTTCTTGCATCTATGAGTAATCATTCCCTAAATTAAAAAAATAGTCATTTGAAAACATCATGGGTATTTTTTCAATTTTTTATAAATAAAAATATTTACAAAAATGTGGATTTTGAAAAAGTGAACAAAATAACTACTTATCTCCCTAGAAACGACGTCAGTTTTGACACGCATCTCTCATAGGGCATGGAAAAAAGAAAATTTATTTTCTTAATGCAGCACAGAGGCTGACAAGGGTCACCTCACTTAAGGATCATTTCAGTCAGTTCAATCACTAATTTATAATTCACCTAGTCTAATTTTATTTTATTTTTTTAATATAATTTATGAAAATGTTGTTTTTGGAAAACATTCAATTAAAATAATGAAATGAAGAATTCAAATCTAAATGCATATGCTGACAAAATGCAGATTAGAAAGAAAGGTCTTAGTCCAGGATTTGATAATACGGGTTCATTCATTATTTATTTGTTGTTTAAATTCAATTTTATAATTAATTTACTGAAACCTCATTAATGAATTACTTTCCATTGATTTATTTAGTGTGTGATTTTAGCATGTCTTCGGCACACCAAACCATACCTCGTACAATAGTCAAATAGGATAACACCTCAACCTAAAATGTTATTTCTAAAAGATATGACTTCATGGTATTCTGTTTTATACCTTATAAAAACACCAACTCTACCATATAAATGGTTTTATTAAGAGAAGTTAGGAAAAATGATTAATCAATGAAAATAAATGGAATTGAAAATAATGTCATGGTAGATGACCACCACGCCGGTGAAATATCCCTGCATCCACCATAAATAGATTAAAAAATTGAATTGAATCATGATAATAAATAACACCATGAAACCTCCCCTAGGTCCAAGACTTGAGTTAGTCACTTTCCATTGCGAAGTGAAAAGATATCACAATGGAAGATGGAAAAGAAAGAAAAATTATATTAGGGATGAAAGAAGAAATGGGAAACACGTTAATAAAAGAAATGAATGTGTTATATGAAAAATAATATCTAAAATAAAAATAAAATAAAGAAATAAAATTCATAAATTTACCTTGTCCTCCTCTCCTTAGTTTCCTGGATGGTTTGGGGATGGAATGGAATGATTTGAGAGGTAGGATCTCCCCTCCTTTTATAGGCAGAATTTTTCCTCCGAAGGTTTGCGCATTGTATCCACAATTAATGATAGAATCACATAGTTAATACTTCATAAAAGTTTTCAAAAACGTTTTCCATGTACCCTCTAAAAATTTCAAATTAATTATCCACCAGATTTAGGAGTTATGTATTTTTAATTGACTATTACTTTCTCTGGATGAAGGTTCTAGATAGCTTCCTTCAAAATATTTCATTCAAAGGACACCTTTCTGAGGGAATAACTCTATGAAATTTATTTTAAAAACATACCTATGAGTCCTTGTTCTATTCTAAGTGTAATCACCTAAATTTTAGGTGTTTATACTAAGTTGTGTTTTCATTATTGTGGTGGGATCCACACTGTCTGCCCTGAAAATTTTCCAACTTCAATAATTTTTTAAGGCCTCTAGATTCTTGAATAAACCCCTGGTCCAAAAGAAAACCTTGATGGAAATAAATCAATTATTTCAAAAAAACACTCAATTTGGAATTATATTTTTAAATAAATGACCAAAATACCCTTGTGGTAAAAATCTATCAAAAATCCAGAATTAAACACTTTTCACAATTTTTCTCAAAACACATCATAAATATAAAATTGATTCATATAAGATCAAATTCATAAATTGGGAGGGTTAAAACAATTTAAATTCATATAAAAAATGTTTAAAATATTATCTCTATTAGTAGGAAACCTCACCAACCCTTTTCATGATCTCAAATGGCTCAATGAACCTTAGGGATAGCTTGCCTCCCTGTCTGAATATACACAATCCTGATCGTGTGGAGACTCTCGGGAAAACATGGTCTCCCTACTCTAACTCCAAGTTCCTATGAAGTCAATCTTTGTAATATTTATGCCTATTATGAGCTATCATCATCCGCTCGCGAATGACCTATACCTTCTTCATCATCACCTACACTAACTCTCACCTAATAAGAGAAGTGTTATTGATCTTAGTCCAGCATATGGGTGACCTGCAGAGTCTCCCATACAGTGCATCAAAATGTGTCATGTTGATAGTAGAGTTGTAGTTATTATTATATGAAAACTGTACCAATAGAAATTAATCCTCTCAACTCCAGCCAAAGTCTAACATGCAAGCCATCGGTATATCCTCAAGCACCTGGATAGTGTACTCAGCCTACTCTTCTGCCTGAGGGTGGAAGGCTTTACTCATCCTCATCTAGGTCCTGAATTCATCTTTTGGGAATCTCCAAAGTCTTAATGTGAACCACGCATCATGGTTGTAGATAATAGTCGAGGTCACCCCACAAAGGAGAACAATCTCCCAAACATACAACTACTCTAAACTATCCACCAAACACTACTTCCTGATAGTAAGGAAGTGTGAAAAATTTTTGAGTCGATAAATTATTAACCATATGGAATCATGGACTCTCATTGTTCACAGAATCCCTATCACAAAGTCCATGGATATGTCATCCCATTTCCACTCTGGGATCTCAAGAGGCTGCAACAAACCTACCAGAACCTAGTGCTCAACCTTCACCTACTGATAGGTGATGCACCAAAAGACAAACTCAATCATGATATTTCTCATTCCAGACCACCAAAACTATTGTTGAAGGTCTCTATACATATTCCCCATAGAAAGATATATAGCCAAAGGATAAGGGTGAAACTATCTCATCACCTCCTCCCACATCATGACTGGGACCACCATCCATCCTTGGAAAAGGATAATGTGATTCCCTCCTTCATAAAATCTATCAGATGAATATCTTATGGATATCTAGTCATGTAATACCTCATAGTTGATATCTCCTAACTATAACTCTCTCAAACCATCTACTGAAGATAATTTTCACCCTCCTGCTCAACCATGGTCATATGCAATTAGGCTAGCTACTAAGATGCCTCTCTTATACTAAAAGAGCCTATGAATTTCTACTAAGGGTGTCAACTACCACATTTCTCTTCCCTAGTGTATAGACTATCTCAAATTTATAGTCCTATGGGAACTCCAAACAATTCCTCTTCCTCGGGATTAGGTATCTCTGCATGAAGACATACCTGAGGATCTGATGGTTTGAGTAAACAAAAAAGAATTATCCCAGAATTTAGTGCCTCCACATCCTCAAAGAGAATACTATTTTTCCTAGCTCTAGGTCATGAGTCACGTAGTTGTTCTCATGGGTCTCAACTTCCTCTACCTATATGAAATAATTGTCTTTCTCTGCATCAACACACAACCGAGCCCATCTCTAGAGGCATCTCAATACGCTACATACTCCATGCCCTCCACTAGTAGTCTCAAAACAAGTGCAATCATCTACCTCAGCTTAAACTCCTTAAAGTCCCTCTAGAAATTCTCAATCTAGGTAAATAGATGACCTTTCCACATCAAGGAAGTCAAATGGGATGTAATTTGGGAGAAGTCTACCACAAGCCTCTGGTAGTACACTACCAAGCCAAGAAAACACAACACCTCTAACATGCACTTGGGTCGCTCCAAAGAAATTACTACATCAATCTTAATCAGGTATATAGGAAATCAATGCTCAGAAATGACATTCCCTAAGAAGTGAACCTCATGAATTCAAAAATGAAACTTTGAGAGCTTACCATAAAGTTGGTTCTCTCAAAGCAAATCGGGTACCATCCTCAAGTTTTATGCATGCTCCTCCTCTAACATAGAGTATATAATTATATCACCAATGAAGAAAAAAAATCAATCCAATTATGTGTAGAATATCTAGTTCATAAAATCCATAAACACTGTAGAGGAATTTTTTACATCTAATGGAATCACCAGAAACTCATAATGTTTTTAGTGACATCGGAATGCAAGCTTCAAAATATTATCCTTGAAAACTCTAAACTAGTGGTATCCAAACCATATATTGATATTGAAGAACCAAATTGCACCTCTTAACTGATCAAAAAATTCATCAATAATTAGTAAGGGGTACTTTTTATTTATCATGTCCTGGTTTAGGTGATTATAATTTGTACAAAGCCGCAAGATCTCATCCACCTTTTTCAAGAACAACATTGGAGCTACTTGGGGGGGCACACTAGGTCTAATAAAACCTTCTCTTGAAGGTCCTATAACTAAAACCACAGCTCCCAAAGCTTAGTAAGAGCCATATGATATGCTATATAAGATATCAAACTAGTCTTAAGGTGAAAGTTGATGAAAAACTCCATCTCCCACCATAGAGGTAGTCCCAAAACGTCCTCAGGAAACACATACATAAAATCCTAAAAAACTGAACAAATATAGATCCCTAAAGAGCCTACTACACCAAGGGATACACTCGCTAACTTATATATAATAGTCTATATTCTCCTGCTCATAAAACTTGTTCTCCCTACCATGAGATCTCTCTCACTCACAAAGGAGAATCTCACCCCATTAGTGAAAGTAATCTGAATCATTTACAGTGAAATTCAATCTGGGTTTGAACTATGGACAACCAATCCATACCCAATATTACATCATAGGGTTCTATCATGATGACCATAATTTCCCATGAGAACCTATCTCCACCAAGTGATAGATCGCGCTACTGGAAGATAAAATATATAGAAGAATCATTTCCTGTATGAACCACAAGACAACCCTATTTGGCTAATGCCTCAACTGGGATCTCCATCTCAGAAAAAAAATAGTAAAGAGATAAAGTAATGACTAACACTTGTGTCTACTAATACTGAAGTGCTAGTAGGATAAACACATGTCATGTCTCTAATCATCTCATGTGTTGTCGGGTCATACGTATCCATAGCCTGTAGTTATCCATGGACCTGATCGCTAGATCCCTAAGCCTGAGGTGGGATCCCCAGTGGTGGTGATGGTGGAAGGATATCATAATGTCATCCAAAACCCACAACTCCTCCTCCTAGAGCTCCACTTTCCCCTCTTTCAGATCCACCTCCCTAGGGGCCACCCTTCCCTCACATGGGAGATCTGCAATCATGGAACTACCTCTACCATGGTGGTCCATCCGCTATCTTTCTTTCCTCCTTAGCACATATAGTCAGGAAATCATGCACCATGTGATGTCTCACATCACAAGAATAGCACCTCCCCTCTCTGGGATGCCATAGTCCTCTGTTCTACCCCTGACCATGTGCCCAAGTCTGATCTAGAGAAGGTATCTTACACTGAGATCATGTCAAATGATGCATACTAGTTGTTCTAGATGACTCATCCATATGATACCCACTAACAAATATAGCTACATGGAATCCCTATGGTAGGAATATCTCTATCAAAAGTGCCCTCTCCAACACCCCAACATAGGTGGGAATGCATAGGGGTACTATACTGGCATGGATATATCTACAGAGACGCTTCTCAAACTTCTATTCCTAGAAGTATCCATATTGAATCATGTCAAGGGAGTACCATATAAGGTATGTGAACCTCACGGTATAATCATCCACTATCATCCCTCCCTATTGTATCTCCAAAAGCTCTTGAATCCAAACTAACTGTAAGCATGAGGGGAAGTACTCCTCATGAAACAACTATTGTAATTAGGTTCATTAGAGTGTTGAATCATCAAGCATCAATGTAACTAAACTCCAATAGTGCCCAATTTCTATATGGAAAAGTATGGATACCAATGAAACCACCTGATCAGTAGGTTTATGGATAAGCCTGAAAACACATATCACTGACTCCAGTCAATCCTTCACTGCCTAGGGATATGGACCACCATGAAACCTCAGTATCCTATAGTGTATAACTCACGGAGTGTGCTAAGACTTTCTTCATTCTTAGGATACTCCATTAGTATCATCTACTTCTTAACGGGTGGGGGTGCTATTACTTTTCCACCTGGAGGAAGAATCTCATGTGATTTTTCTAGAACTGAGGCCTCATAGCTTATAGAATCATATTAACAATATGGAATCGGTAACCTAGTTGGTTTTCTTTATATAGGAATCATGAAAATTTAATCAAGACATACCACAGTCAGATGGGCATATATATATGGGGAGATACTTAAAAAGGGAAGTAAAAATACTCAATCCTATATGATGTATGTACCATTGATCCCTACAACCAATTTATTGGTATTTTGAGTTGATAAGCTGGTATTCAAGGTCCAAGTGAATGGATACATCACCTGCTACATCAACATTGGGTTTTCTAGCCTGAAAGATGCACTTAATACACGTTGACATTGTTTCCATAAGTATCAAAAAAATAATCTTAAGGGGAAAACTCAAATATCCATCTCAATGAATGAAATTATATGATACCAATATGTCACGACTTGACCTAATGGGTATTGAGACATAACTACCCCAATACCACCTCTATAAGATAGGGGCTGGTGATAGGCACCAAAAAGGTATAACTAATATGGGAGGTTTTTACCTAATGTACCTATATGCACACACTTAAACATATCCATTTAGAAGTGTTGAGGAATAATAATAAAAGATGAAACATATAGATAATAAACCATGCATGTAAAATCTCTAGGGAGTACACGAGTACGATAGTGTAAACTAAAAAGTAAAGGGGAAAAATAAACACCCAAATAGAAAGATGTCCCAACCTAACTAAACTGGAAAAGTAAATGATGAGAGATCCTAGATCTGAATCTCTAAGATCTAACCATCATACGTGGTCAAATGCATTAGGTATCCCTATGATCCTCTACACTATTTTCTGACCTATATATCAACTATATAAGACATGAATCATGTTGTCAAATCCCATTTATGGTTGAGTATATACATACACAGTAGGATTCCCCAAAAGATTAAGGGGGAGCAGTAAGAGACACGATAGGAATAGAAAACTCAACTCAAATTAAGAGTGTAAAAAAATTCAATGACATAGATATAGATATATATAATCAAAAAAATAATACCATAAGAGAGAGAAATGGGATCTCAATCTCACAACCCATCCCAAGAAATAGTTCCAATAGTTCCAAAAGTCCATCATTGATGCCCAACATCTCATGCATCTTTCTAAAGAGATGTAAAAGTTAATACACACCTTACCAATGTGTTTCATAGTTAATGGGCACAATCACTAGGTATAGATCCCATGGAGGGGTACAATGGGATGGTGACACTCAGTAAATAGAGTACCCATAACCCAACTCTGCAGGAGGGTTCCACTCAGATAGATGGCTAGAGGATCCATGCCATGTCCCAGCAAGAGGGTTCCACTATGATGGTCAAGGAACCATGGTCTATACCAATAGGAGGGTGACACTCAGATAGATAGGTAGAAGACCCATTCCATGTCTTTACATGAAGGTGTTGTTATTGCAGTTGAGGATCCATGCCTTGTTTCCATAGGAGGGGGCCACTCTAGTAATCGGTAGAGGACACATGCCCTACCCCGTATGAGGGTTCCACTATAATAGTTGAGAACCAATGCCTTGACTCCATAGGAGAGTTCCACTATGATGGTTGATATAATACTCATGCACTATCTCTGTTGGAGGGTGCCACTCTGGTAATCGATAGAGGACCCATAATCTGCCCGGTATGAGGGCGCCACTCTATTGGTTGAGGACCTATTCCTTTCCTAATAGTAGGGTGTCACTCTAATAGTATATGACCCATACCCTGACTCCACAGGTTGGTTCCACTCAGTGGATAGGTAAATGACCCATGCCCTATCCCATTAAGAGGGTGACACTCTAATGGTTGATCAAGGACTCATGAACTTCCCAGTAATAGGGTACCACTCATATAGCAGATAAAGGACCCATGCTCTATCCTAATAGAAGGGTACCACTCTAATATCTCTGATGATCCTACCTGATCACTTCCATCATCAATAATTACCTTAAGAAACATACCACTTGGAACATCTCACATCATATCTCAAAATCCACCACAAAGTCTACTATCGCATTCTACATGGAAAACACTTAGGATTGGCTACTCATGGGACAAAATTAGATTCCAAACAAAGGATATATGATAGATATAATTTTCTTTAAAAGGAAATAAGGGGTACATGACATGTAAGGCAAACCACAAGACATGTGGTCCTGTTTCGCTACCTGGAAATGTACCTACTGGTACATGGATCACTACACATGTAGACCCACACGGCGTGTAAGGGGACTAAGAAGTATGACTTAGCTACCCAGGTTCCTACCCATACTCCTAGTCATGACTGTGTAATATTTCTTGTTCCTATGTACTTCGATACATGATGTGTCTTTCTACAAGGGGTCCCACCTATGTCCTTCAGGTTGTGTTTGTGTACCCTGGACATGTTATAATGCATGGCACATTCCTAGATATACCCATGTCCATGTACTTTTGGAGTAAATGCTAAGTTTCCAATACTAGGCCACATGGAATGTGGGGGTCTCACACGACATGTGATGTTTAGCTCACCCAAAACCCTATCTGTCACATCCAAGGGCTACACATCGTGTGTTCTTCATACTACATGGTATATAGTTATGTTTTTTGTAGAAATACCAAATATTCTTTCAGTGTTATAGATCTAGATACTCTGACATTGAATTCACCATTTGACCACCCAAAAATAGTGTAATCTTCCTTTGGTCAGCATTTTCGATCCTCTAGTGGCTGGAAATCATAACTTTGTCCCTTACCGTATGAATCTACTTTCACCGTATCCACTCGGGTCTCCTTCCATCACTTCATTGGATCTTAAAATCCATGGTGGAATCACCCACATCCCACAAAACATCCTGATCTATCCCTAATTTTCCAAACTGCTCATCACATGAAAATCCTCCATGATTCTCGGGGTTCGATCAGGCTCAATCCTACCTGGAAATATCAAATCTTGATCTTGTGGTCCAATGATGAAGAACGAGAAGAGAAAAGGGGGGAAACACAAGAAACGGATATGAAAAACTCATTGGATGATCATTCTTGTCCAATGAATTTAATTAGGGATATCTAGTGTGAGAAACATGGTGTTACAAGGATTAATTGAATAAATGAATTGAATCTGATACTTGGGTGCATGAAAAGGCTCAATTATCATAGATCAAAGGAATAAGAATGATCGTGCTAAATATTTTAATAAAATAGGCTATAATCCAAAATTTATGATTTATATCTTGAGATTGGATCACTTGTTGATAAAGAAGGCACTCACCAACGAATAAGAGAAGTTGTTGAGTTCACTGCACCTTGATTCACCTAGATCCAGAGTCTCGTTGTCGTCTGGTCTCAATCCACCAATGAGAGGTTGTAGAACTATACTCTCAATGATCCCAGGTTTATGTGGATAACCCCGTAGATCCACCATAATGGGTATTAAATAGAGGTAATTATATTTTTTTAGGTATTTAATGAATTGATTAATTAATTAATCCACTGAACACACCTTCCAATAGCCGTTTTATTTGAATTCCCTATGCTAAATCATTTTAGGTCATGCCTAGGGTAAATATTACATTCCAAACTCAACTGTGGTCTCATATTTTTTATCTAAGACTCTATTAAAGAGTTATCATATTTTCTTTAATAAATTGTGTGTCTGTGATATAAAATACATTTAATGTTTTTATAAAATTAATTCTGGGAATACCGGGACTCGAAATTGCACGTCGTCTCAGTGCCTGAATCTGAAAATATTTCAATATATATTAAAAATTATTACAATGAAATAATAGGGTCTATACATTCTCAACTTGTGAATTTGAAATCTCTAAACACCATAGGATAGAAACTAGTGGTACCACCAGACAACAGTTCATCTAATAATCACCCCTCCCGAGTTTGTGCACTAAAACTAGGATGAGGACCCACCTAATCACCACAAAAACTCAAAAAAAACTTCATACAAACAATATAAAAGAAAATTTAAAAATATCAATACGTGGTTTGGAAAAATGTAGTATATCCATGAGATAACATTGAAAACATTTTCATTAAAGGAGATACTTGAGAATACAAAACTCATCACTCACTTCCTCCCCCTTCTTATAAAGTCTCGGACAATGAATTTGAAAACATACATAAACTATATAATGGATCCACACATATCATATCTAGGATTCCACCTCTATTTATAGAGGTCTTCATTCAGTTAATTGGTCGCACTGCCTTCTAAGAATCGTAGCCAACCTCCCACTAACCAAGGGTAACCTCCGATAAACTGTTGAACCTTCCAATGAAATTTCCAATATCCAGTATCTATTATTATATATCAGCAATTTATTAACCACCTTGATTAATTTCATATGTTGGAACTCCATCTAATAGACTTTGTTTGATGGTATTCATTCGATGGTCTTCATCCAATGGGCTCTATTTGATGGGATCTGTTTGATGGGCTTCGTCTAATGGCCTTTGTTTGATGGGATATATATGATGGGATTTGTCTAGAAAAAATCTATCCTATGGAACTAAATAATATTCATAAAACCCAAAAATCTCCCACTTGAATATCTCTTCAGGATTATAACTTCCTTCAACCAGCCACCAAATCTCATCATTTGTTCGATGCATACAGTTTTATCCTCTCTATCTGATAATCCAAGTACAACTAAGGCATAATGTTGCCTCATACTTTCATGGACTATCTCCTTTATAAATATATCAGTAGGATTATAATTTTAAACAATATTTTGAATCTATAACACTTTACCTTTAGTCGATATTTTTAAAGTGATATTTAAGGTCAATGTGTTTCATTCTTTAATGAAACACTAGATTGTCGGCAAGATAGATGGAACTCTAACTATCATAAAATAAATTTCCTATATCTAATACTTTTCTAAGTTACTTCAGAAATCACATAAAATATATAAACTAATTCCCTACTTCAGTAGTATCAACAGACTTTTCTTATGCTATAGATAAATTAATAACAGGTTGCAAACTAGACATATAACTGACCATTGTTCCACCAAAAGTAAACAAAAAACATGTTGTGCTTTTTTATAAATCCATGTCTCTAGAAAAATCTACATCAAAAAATCCCTTCAACTGATCACTATCTCTAAAACATAAATTTTCATATCCTGATCCTTTCAAGTATTGAATTATCTAGTTCACTACCTCCCAGTGTTTTCACCCAAAATTTGGCATGAAATGGTTAATAACTCCCATTGAAAAATAAATGACCAGTCATGTGTATACCATTGCATAAATTAAACATCTAACAACTGAATTAAAAGGTTTATTTTCCATGTCATGAACTTATTCATCTATTTATAGTGTTTTTACTTTATAAATATTGAAGTTTCTGGTGATGGGGGTCGAGATAGGTTTATAACAGGTCATTTTGAACATCTCAATGACTTTATTTATGTATTAATTATAGGATAAAACTAAAGAGTTGGTTTTCCTATCCCTCTTGATTCTCATCACCATGATTTTCTTGTATTGTTTAAGGTTCTTCATCTCAAACCACATGGAAAACTTCCTCTTCAATTCCTCAATCTGATAGAACTCTAAACCTAAAATCAACATATCATCAGCCTACAACAATAGTATGATATATGTTCCATCATATCATTGCTTCTTATAACAACAATGATAATAATAACATCAAATAAAAATTTCCTCAAGCATGAAAGTTTTGAAGATCAGATTCTTATATTGAGAATATTTCTTCAATCCATAAAGAATTAATTTCAACTTATAAACAATATTCTTATTTTGATGAATTTCATAACCCTTGGGCTATATCATGTAAATTTATTCCTCTAAATATCAATGAGTAAAATTTTTCTTTACATCCATCCAATACTAGAGTATATCATCATACAAAATAATGTTGAGAAATTTTTTATTTTTTGGGTGTTTCACCGCTGGTGAGAAAATTTTAAAAAAGTGAATCCCTTCCTTTTTCTAGAAACCCTTTACCACTAGCCTTTCTTTATATATCTTACTTATATTAGCTTCCTATTTCAAATGAAAACCCCGTTTTTTAATATCTCATTTTTCTTATAGTTGTTCATCTAACTCCCATGTATTGTTGAAATTTAAAAAAGTCATTTCCTCCTCCATTGTTGATTTCATATATTTTAGTATCTAAGAGTAACTTTATCTTTTGGGAATTTTGTTTCTCATGTGTCCAATAGAAATAAAAATTTCATATCATCACTAAACCTTTGAACTGTTTATTTTGATATGGGTGGATATTTTCAGCAAAATCTCAGGTTCATATGGTGTAACCTCTCTATCTGGTAATTTTTTTCATAACATTATCCATCAAATATACAGACTATTGGGGAATTAGTTTCTAAAGTTTACCCTAAAATTTTTGGACATGGATTATGTTTGGTAACATTTGTCTGATCATCTTAAACCATAACATCCTTTTAAACCAGGTTATGATTTTTTAATAGAAGTTCTTCATCAAAAACAATATCTATGATTTAGGTTATTTGTTTATTTTCATCATCCCATAGATGATATCCAAATTTATCATCATTATATTCAATGAGAAAGAAAACCTAGTATTTATCCTCTAACTTATCTCTAATTTTAACATAAATATGAACATATGAGATACTTCCAAAGACTTTGAGATGGTTCACTTATGGTATCTTATAAAACCAAAATTATATTGAAATTTCTTTCCACTTAGATAAGGTTAAACTTCTATTCACCAAATACACAGTTGTATTTATAGCTTCTACCCAAATTCCCATATTCATTAAAAGTGAATCTAAATACTTTTAGATTTATCTTTCAATGTTAGATTTATCCTTTCATCTACTCCATTTTTTTGTGGAGTTCCTAGAATAGTCTTCCCATTCTTGATACACTTCCTCTGGTAAAATTTATGAATGTTGTGTATATTGTACCCCTTGCCATTTTTTGTCTAAATAAACTTCAACTTTCATTCAAACTATCTTTTTTCCAAAACCTTCCACTAAATAAACACTTGAAAACATCTTATTTATTTTTCAATAGGTAAACTTAGACCTTTAGAGTGGCATCATCAATGAAATTTACAAAGTAAAAAAAGATCCTCTATTTAAGTAAATAGGGGTAGGTCACCAAACATCAAAATGATCAAGTTATAGATTTTAATACCTTATATATCTACCATCCAAGTTAAAATAAACTTTTTTTTCTTCCACAACATATAAATCTCACAAATTATAAGGTTTTTTTGTGATCAAGTTTAAGTATTCCATTTTCAGCTATAAATTTTAAATTCTTCTCACTAAGGTGACCAAAATTATAGTTCCAAACTTATGGATTGTACAATGAAGTTCTATTGATCAAGTCAACTTCATCCTCGCATCTGATCAAATACAAGGTTCCATTCTTTACTCCGTAAGAAATCCCCATTGAGACTTTGGTTATTTTATAATATTCATCTAAAAAATTCATTCTAAAACCATTATCATCAAGTTGTATGACTGATATTAGGTTCTTCTAAAGACCTAGAATATGTATAAAATATTTTAGTCTCAAGAAACTTTAAATTTTAATTCAAATATTAACATCTCAATTTTTAACTATTTCCATAGCTTCATAATCAGCTAGATTTAATCTTCCCAAGCTTCTCAAAACATACTCTATCATACACCCTCACTCATCGCTTGAATGAAAATTTGAACCTAATTTAATAACCCATGACTCTTATGTAATGGTCACACTCAGTAACAAACTGGTGCCTCCCTCTATTTCATTGAAAGAGTTTATCTTTTCAAAAGTTCAATCCTTTGTCTAATTCCTATAATCTTTCTTGATATGTACCTTCTTCCCACAAAGGCAACATGTAGGACCTATACCATCCAACTTTGTAATGACTCATTTTTTTCCTTGCAAGACTTTAAAATGTTTTAGGGAATATCTTTGAGGTCAGGCACTGATCCATCATGTGATTCCAAGGCCTAGAGAGGGTCGATATTGGTATAGTAAGAATATTAAATATATTATATCACATGAACATAGCTTTTATGAAATAATGGAATAATTCATGAAAAGAGTCTCATATCATAAATATGAGACCGTCATTAAATTTGTAATGTAGGTTTTACCCTAGGCATGACATAACCTTTGTCGGTATCAAGTGTTTATAAAAGATCCATCATGGGCGGATTTATATACTAATATATATATTTATTATTTATTTATTTAATTCATCAGACCTAAACTCCTCTATATGAGAAAAGTTATTCCAAATCCCTAGGGTTATCTTCATAACCCTAGGGATTGAGATAGGGTTGTTGGATGAGTATTCTTAGATTATCAATGAAGAATCGTGGATTGGAAACTGGTGCTCCAATCAGAGCTTGTGGATCTCGCCAACGACTATGAAATAGATTTGTTTTTTTTAGTGATTGATATAAACTCAATGTAGGTGATTTTATTTTTGTGGGTTTATCAAGTTTTTATTTTTCTGATGTAAAATGTGAATTAATTCCATAGCAAGTTAATTCATGGATTGATCATTAGTTATTGGTGTTACATTATCTTCTAGAAAATAGGAATTATTTATTGCTTTTGATATTTGGTTCTTCATTCTTAATCCTAATGGAAATGAATCAATGTTAACCTAAAAAATGTTTGAGGTTTGTTCCTCTTATTTTGTTTTATTCTTTTCCCCCTTTCTTCACACATTCATCACTGGTATTTTCTTTATCCGGTGGTTTGACCAATACCCAGTGGACGATCATTGCTCAATCGTTCATTAGCGAATTGATCATAACTCTGGGTTCGAGTTCATGATAAGAATAATGATCGAGTTACAATGATGATGATGGATGATCAGAGGTTAAAATAGATCATATCGATGTTTTCTATTTCACAATTTGGGATGCGGTGAAGGCATGGTACTATAAAATCGATTACTTAGTGGATTGGATGGCCAAAATCTAGACATCAGTGATGGAAGGGCTTGGTCAACTTAGATCTAAAAATCATTGGTGAGATTTGTGGTGAAATTCAAGGTGGTAGCAGTGTGAACAGATTCATGAAGAACCTATGAGTTATAGAAAATTCCCAACTACATGGCTTATAGTTTGAAGAACACACATTGTGTTGACCCTGGATATAGTGGCTTGGGTTTATATATGAAATAAAATATCACACGCCATGTAGCACATGGATAAAAGCTTGACATGTACCCTCAGAGTACAAGAACAAACACAACTAGGCATATGGGCATGGATAGAGTACATGGGCACATCCCAATACTCGGACTCATCCTGGTACATGGTTACAGCCAAGGAACAAGGTCCTGGCCAAAGTACATGGACATGACCCAAGGTACATGGGCATGGGTTGGATCATTTGAGAAGACCTGGGGTAGGAAAGACACATCATGTACTCTAAGTACATGTTGTGTACTTTCTATAGGTTTGTTTGAGTCCCTTGGTCTCTTCAGTGTGTACTAGTTTCCATAGGGTGCTTTCCCTCGATCCATCCCCCATGAGGGCAGAAGGAGGCATCCTATACTGAGAATAGGATGTGATCCCCTCTAAATATAAATCTCAGATAAAGGTATTAGAATCCCCTGTGAGGTATAGGGTTAGATCTTGTATCATATAATCTTTCCTAGGTGAGGTTTTAGGAATCAATGTGACCAACATACTGAGGAGTTGATCCCCTACTTAAAAGATTAATCTAGTTAAGTTATTTAGTGTCCCTCGTGGCCCCAGGTGTGATCCCCATCATATACTTATTCATGGAGAGTCCTGATAAGCATAACCTCTCATATCATTTCCATCATCTTTATTAGACTCATGGAGTGAGATCTCCTAGAATAGAATTACCTTAGAACCTCAAGCAATAATCATAGGTTTACTTTGCAGTTATAAACTTACCCTAAGACTTAGTGTCTATCATGAGTATATCCAGGTGTTATTGTTGTATGTCTCATATTTTTATTAACTTGACCTTGTGATGATCTGAATACTCTCTTGATGATTTATGTTTGGTGATTTTGGGTTGTCTTAATGGTTATTGTTATACTCACCCCTTCATGGGCTCTTCCCACACATGTCATGTCTTATGCATATGACAGGTCGTTCGACGAGTTCCCTGGTAGATCAGAAGAAGATGGAGAATAGTTGAGCTATATAGACTGTGGTTCATACCAGGTGTTTTATTTTACCACAATCCCCTACTTCTAGTAGGTTGGACCTCCTTTACAGTTTTGGTTGAATTATATTTGAACCATTATGTTTTCCATTACTTTTTTCGTACTCTGGTTGTGGTATATAGATATATGCATGCATTGGTTTCAGTTTTATTTTACCTTTATCATTGTATGGACATTTTGAGATGTGTGTATGTATACATGTACCTTAGTATAAGTCCTCCCAGGTGTGTGATATGCCTACTCGATAATTTTTTCAGCCACTGGCCTATTGGATGTGGGCTTGGGGTGTTACACTCGGCTTATCACTATCCAGGAGATCCCTGGTGGGTCGGGTCATGACAGAGTTCTATTAGAGTGGTGTCCATATTAGGACTAGAGTTTAGAGATTTTAAAGTTGTTATATTTGATTAGGAATTAGGTAAATAGTGTTAAAGTGTTTTGAGTTCATCTCTAGAGCCAGGGAATCTAGTGCTGGTGTGGTGACCAATGTATCCATTCACTAAGAATATGATAACCTATTTGTTGACTCGGTATATATAGGAATTATTTATAGTTAAAACATTAGTACATGCATCATATAGGAATGGGTTGTGGTTTCCATGTCTTTCTTGAGTCGGTTTCCTAGATATACTCTTGATCATGGTATATATTGTATATTTTAGGATTCCTCCATGATGATTTCTAGTGAGGATTCTATAGTCGAATCATGAGGATGATCTACCTAGTGATGATGCTTTGATAAAGGGACCTATTCAGGAGGTGGTACCTATGGGTGATTTACGAGTCTTACAACCACATTTTGAGCAGTAGGTCTTATTGATAGTACTAGTAGAGGAGGCACATAGGTTGAGTGAACTTCATGAGTTTTAGCGGTAGCGGACCCTCTGGTTTTGGGGTGATCTAAACCCCAAGATAGATAAAGACTGGATTGAGTTTGTTATACCATTTTTCAGCCTTTTTAGGACACCCCTACATCAGATGGTGTTCCCAATAGAGAACCTTATTCATGGATCCATAGGTTTATGGTCAGGCCTTGTGACTCTATCAAATGATGAGATCACTCTTTTATAGATATAGTTTGAGATTCTTTTTAGAGAATAGTTCTCCCCATCTATGTTATGAGTGGTGAGAATCAACAGAGCAACATGACAGTATCCAAGTATTCATTGAGGTTCACTAACCTCTCCTGATACTCCATGGATATGGTTCAAGATGTGTTCTTACAATCATGGATTTTGAGTATAGTCTCTATAGAGAAATTTGGTCTAGTGTGATATCACTTTTTATTCCTACTTATACCATATTTCTCAATCGTTCTTTGGTAATAGAGAGATTTATGGATGAACAGAAGTCAATATTTGGTTTTGTTAGTTGGAAGATAAAAGTTAAGATCTCAACAGTAGGCAGCCGACGGTAGACATAGGGATTAGGTCATGTGAGACACTTCAAGAGGTGATCTCAGGATAGATGGTATGCAGTTCAGGGCTCTTAATATGATTCTAGTTAGCCTAGGGGTAGGTGGTTCTATTCTTGTGATGGTCAAGGAAATATCGTGCTAGATTGTCTGACCCTCTACACAGTTGACGTAGAGACATTCGATGGACTACCTAGTAATTGACATCAATTTGATAATATATTTATGTAGCAAAAAAGATGTGGAAAAGGATAAGCGGGAATAGATAGAGGTGGCAAGTGATTTGATATATTGCTACCACCACCCCCAGGTGGTCCACTCCAGGCTTGGAGAGCTGGTGGTCAGGGATGAGGATAGTTGTAGGAAGTGGAGACCTCTGACCTCGAGTCTCCAAGATGATTAAAGGAATGGTATATGTATTTTCTACATTACCTACATTAAGTATCAACATAATCATGAGTGACTCTTTTATTTCCACATCCCTAGTTTGATACTTATATATTCTAGTTGATATTTTAGCTCAAACTTTACATTTATAAACTCCTACTAGATGGGATTCAGTGATCACACACTTCTACCAATAGTATAGCCTAACTCTTGGATGATAGATATTCCTTTGGGATATCATTGTAGTAGTGATGAAGCCTTATGACATCATACTATATATGAATTGGCTATACACAATTCATGCACAGATTGACTATTTCATGAGGAGGATGTGATGTGTCTGCATAGATGGGATGAGGTTTTCCTTCATTAGTGAGCGGAAAACCTAGGAAGAGAAGGATGGGATAATATTCAGGAGGATATATCCAATTACCCACTGGTTGGCTAGTATTTCCCTTGAAGTAGTGTATTCAATCATCTATTAGTTTCCTGCAGTGGTGGTAGAGTATGATGACATAATCCCTGAGGACATGTCAACCTTACCTCCCCACTAGGAGATTGACTTCTTCATAGACTTACACCTAGGTACTGCCTCAATATTTTTGCCATCATATTGTATGTTTCCTGTAGATATTTGTGAAGTAAAGGTGTAGTTGGAGGAGTTACAGATGAATGGATTTGTCAGAAATAGTGTTTCCCCCTGGGCAGCCTCAATTTTGTTCACCAAGAAGGAAGATGAGAGTTTGAGGTTATTCGTAGATTACTGCTACCTGAACCAGGTGACCGTAAATAATAAGTATCCACTACTGAGGATCGAAGGCCTCTTTGACTAGTTGAGAGGGGCGATATGGTTCTCAAAGATTAACCTTAGATCAGGTTATCACCAACTCTAAGTTTGGGATGAGTATATATATAAGACAGCATTTTGGTGTCACTAAGTTAATTATGAGTACATGGTGATGCCTTTCACTCTGATGAATTCCCCAGTAGTGTTCATGAGACTCGTGAACCAGATCTTAAATCCCTTATTAGATTGATTCATGGTTGTCTTCATCAACAATATCTTAATGTACTTGACATCTAGGGAGGAGCATGAGAGACACTTGAGGATGCTCCTGGACATACTACACGAGCACCAGCTTTATGAGAAGCTATTAAAATGTCAATTCTAGATTTGAGAGTTCCACTTTTTAGGACATGTCATCTCAGAAGGAGTAGAAGTGGAACTAGCAAAGGTTGAGGTGGTTCTAGATTGGGATCTACCCAAGAGTGTACCTAAGGTATATAGATTCCTTGTTTTGGTAGCCTACTATCATAGATTCATACCCTATTTCTACAAGATTACAGCACCCTTTACTGCTTTGACCTGAAAATGGAATTCTTTCATGTGGATGGAGCGGTGTTAGCAGGCTTTTTAGGAGTTGTGGTAGGGGTTGATGAGTTCCCCCATATTAGGAATAATAGAAGGGGGTGTTGAGTATGCAATGTTCTGTGATTCCTACAGAACTAGGCTTGGATGTCTTGTGATGTATATGAAGGAAATGATTGTCTATGGGTTCTAATAGTTGGGACCTCATGAGAAGAACTACCTGACCCATGATCTGGAGCTGGTAGCAGTAGTATTCAATCTGAAGATATGGAGACACTATCTTATGGTTTAATGGTTCATCATCTATTCCGACCACAAGAGTATGACAACCCTGTTCTTTTATTACAAACTTAAACTTGAATTATTACATAAACTTCACTTGATACAACATAGAAGATCGAGAGGTCTAGTGTCTTTGGGGATTAGGATCATTACATAACAACTTAAAACATGAAATACAACATCTTTATTGAAAACTTCCTTTACATGACCACTACATTCCCTCGTACTTAGCATTGCTTGGGATAACCTGACGACATGCATAAGAAAAGGGTGATCTATAAAGCCCAGTAAGGGAATAATCAAGGGATAACATGAGAAATACAATACATGTTAGACAATAGGCATATCAATAGAGCACCAGAGAAGCATAAACATAAAGGCATGATAAATCATGATAATCATAATATGGAAATATGGCAACAACACTTAACATGGAATTATCATGAGCCAAGGCTCATTTCACATAGAGCATGAGTAAACCCTCATTGCACATGAATCACGAGTAAAACCTCGTTGCACTTGTATTAGCATGAGTAAACACCCATTTCACATAACGTATCATGATACTATACTTTACTCAATGCAATGAAGTGCTATCAGGGCGCACCCTTCTAAAACATTTCATTTCATGCATAAGTGTGCCACATGGATCATAAAACATTGAATCATTCAACATGATTATTTATTCCATGATAAACGAATGTGGAATACACACTTGAAACTCTTTAAACAATACGTAAATGTTCATAAAGGTGAATACCCTTGATAGATAAATGGACATGGTATTCACTACACAATGAAATTGGCTTGGAGAGATGCGGTTCAATTTCGACAGCATAACAGCGTGATATAAGAACTCATAAAAATGGTTGATAAGAGAGAAAGGGGTGTCTCATCATATTTACTTGACATGGACAGTAAGGGGGTCATATAGATACATGTCCAAACAAATTTAATGGAAAGATAAAATTTAAAAATTTCAATCACAATATATCATTTCAAAATATTGACAAAATCAAACCTTTTATCAAACCATTTTCAAAACCATTAAAAAAGAGATTTTTGAATAAAAGTGTCCCATACCACTTTGAAACTTTTGAAAGAAATTTCAATTTCAAATCATTCGTGTCCATATGAATAAATCCTTAAAACCATTTTTAAAACATGGACATTAATGTCAAATATTTAGAAGAATAAACCTTTAAAACATTTAAAAAAATATTTTTGTTAAAGAGATTTTAACAAAATGAGAGTTCCTAGAATACAAATAATTGAGGAACAACATTTAATCCAAACTTAATAATGTCATGAGAATAAATTTATTCATGATATAATATCCCAAAGGATAGTATATACACCATATAAGAGTGAATTGGTGCATATCAACAATGAAGTCTCAATGGAAATGTAAATTGAGACGAAATCCCTTATAAAGAAGGTACCCTTAGATTAAGGATAAATCAATTACATAATTATGTGTGAAAAATATAAATACACCCAATATAAGTGGATATTAAGTTTAAAATAATCATAGTTAATTCACACATATTCATAGGATGACATATTCAAGAAGTACAAGTTGAACCCAAAGAATTGAAATTGGGTTAAGAAGTTCCCTTGTAAAAACTCGACAGCCTAACGACATCACTTTAAAATTCAGAAAATGAGTTGATGAGATAAAAAGGTTATATCATCACTTGGACATAAATTTTACATCAATAAGGATATATAAGAACATATCTCAACATAATAAGATGTAAATTAAAAGACATAACAAAAAAGAAGACTTTTAAAAAGGGGAAGGTGAAAGGTTCCCTTACCGATTTGGTAACTTACAAACCATATGCCACATGAAAGAATGATCATACAATGAAGATGTAAATACTTATAAATGAAGTTATATTAAATAAACAGTACAATCATGGGAAGTACATACACCACGAAAAAGGAAATAGTGGCCAATATAGCATGAATCTCAC
The DNA here is from genome assembly GCA_963277665.1 of Viscum album. NCBI lineage: Eukaryota > Viridiplantae > Streptophyta > Magnoliopsida > Santalales > Viscaceae > Viscum > Viscum album. The sequence goes on from OY728135.1 coordinate 1,005,066,550, forward strand.
GGGAATAAAAAGTGAGATGAAAAACCCTTACCACATTGTAATCAATCGAGTCGTATGAGAAAAAGTTAATAACCACCAAATTAATCACATAATTCCATGAATATAAATATAATAATGTCAATATATATCAAATGGCAGTACATAATACACCACATGCAAAGAATAAGTGGTGAATAATGGAAATCTCACAGAATTAAAAGTGAGATGAAAAATCTTCTTACCTTGTGTCTGACTTGACTCGTATGTTCCTTGTTCTTCCTAAATAATAAACTTAAGTTAATTTATACTTGATTCATAACCTTTTTAATGTTTATTATTACTTTTATATCACTTATTACCTTTCAATAACAGTTATTTAATTATTTGATTTCATATCGGACATTTTGTCGATGTTCAGAATTTGAGTTAAAATTGAACTTGTTATAATTACAATTTGTCCATGTGGTCAAAACTCCATTATCTACAGAATGATATTAATGATGTAGATATCATATATATCATATATATCCAATATATGTATGTATTTATATTAGTACATAACATTTGGAGATAAGAAATGAAGTGCATCGTTCATGGAGACGGTAAGTCGTACATACGCATGAACTATAATTTCATTTATATTTAATATTTAATGGAATGAAAACTTAACGAGTCATATCACTTTGAGGGGGTGGTAATATGCACTTCTTAAAATGAAATTATCGCATTTACCGATTATAGAAACCATAAAGGTATGATATAAATGAAAAATATAGAAGCATAAATAAAACATAAACATAATATATATCATATATAAATACAGTGTCATCATAATGGCCACCATGAGAGGCGGTAGGAGTTAATTGAACAATCATCGTTTCGTGAGGAGTTAGTTTTCCATCCACAGAAACATTATGTTCTTTACCCATCATATGGAGGTGTGTGTAAGTGTAGTTCGAATCCTTATCATAAAAACATTCTAGTATATTGAGGATACTGGTGTTGTTATAAAATAAAGTAATAAAAAGAGTTTAGGGGGTTGGAGAAGTAAAATAAAACAAAAGAACTTAAGAGAAGATGTTACCTTTAAATTGGATAACTCCATTTGGTTTGAACCAAAAGGGTTTCTTAAAGTGTTTTCTGCCTAAGGTAAGTCTTATATGATGAAGAGAGGGATCTTGGGAGATTATTTGATCAGAGGTTGCACGATCCAAAGGCTTGTGAAGTGTGAGAAATGGGGTAGAAGTGAGGGCTTTTTATAAGGGAGATTAGGGGCTCTTTAGGAAGGTTTGAAACAAATATTTTATTATAACCTCATTTTCAGTTTCAAAAGGTCAAATATTTGTTAATATCAAAGTTAATATGACTCATGGTCGAAATAAAATAATCCATTAATAATTGGACAGGTTTTGGATATGGTTTTAATATTTATAATCTTATTTATTTAAATCATTTATTAATGAGGTAAATATTGTATCATTATTGTGTCATAAATAATTTAATTTATTTGATGTCCAAAGATTATAAAAAAAATACCATGATGTAGGAAATATTTTTAGCTTTCCAAAGAATATTTATAGTTGAATAGATATCTTATATAACCCCATGTAAAAATTTATTTACTAAAAGATATTTTTTTTGTTATTTTTATCTTTACTTTAAATTAATTAATATAAAATGTCATTATTACTCCCATGTGGCTCCATGGGGTCCCAAATTCGACCAAAGGATTCCCATGGTCGGATATGTATTATAAAATAGGATTAGGACACTTTTTAGGGTAATTTAATACTATTATAATATTATATTTTACCCTTATTTATTATTTTTACCTTTTAATCAAGGTAAATATAATATTTACTTAAGTAAATATTTAAAATGACTAAAAAATAAAAGTTGCCTATTTACACAATTTGGACATACTAATTCCAAATATGGAATCCATTTTTTAAAATTCAAAACACAGAAGTGGCATAAATTAATTTAAAATTAATTTCCGCTGTTAAAACAAATAGTGTGTTTTTAAGAAATAATAACTATTAAAATATTGACACATGTTCATGTCCAATTTCAAAATGAAATTACTTCCAATGAATAAAATTAGATTAAATGGTAAAAATATATTCTAATTACACTTTAAAACCAATTAAAAATATAATATAACCATATAAATAAATTAGATTAAAAGGCACTTTTGAATTAAAATACAGTATTTTTCACTATTCATAAAAAATGAACTTTATTAGAAAAATACCAAAATTTCATCCAATGTAAAATTTGGTGTCCCGATTCTAAAGAAGAATTTTATTTTTTCAAATAGAACATATAAAATTAACAAAAACTAGATTTAAAGAGGGTTCGCCCTTAAAAGGCGGTAAATCGACCTTTTAGTGAATATTAGAGTATTTATGCTTAAAATTGAATTCTTTACCTATTTTAAGCCTCTAACTTTTATTGGATAAATGTAAAAATATTAAACAAACATGTATCATAATATTTTAGTTAGTTCTATTCATTCCTGCCAATACAAAGGCTAGGCGTTAACTACCATTTAAAATAACATAAGATTTCAAAGAAACTCATTGTTGTGTATCGGGTACACCGTCGAACGTAGCGTCCCCTTTAAAGTAGAATTAATATTTAATTCACAAATATTAATAAATTTGAAAAATTAATATTCTTTATTTTCTTGGGATGTTACATTATTCCCCCCTTTTGAAAATTGTGTTCTCGCAAATTTTAAAATTGGGCTTGGAAACTTCATTGAAAGTCTCACATCGGAAAAAGAGTCAGTAAAACTATCACTTTAAAAGAAAGAAAGAGAAGTACAAAGGTCACCCGAGTTAACCAATACTAGGATTCCATGTACGAAAACATGGATATAAAAGAGAAAAAAAATGGTCAAGTTCTGATGGAGAGTGATAGAAAACATTATTAGGAGAAAGTTAACCATAAGAAAATCAAAAACTTATGATGTGTTAAATGGTCTTTGATCACCCAGTAGGAAATTTAAACCAAAAAAGTTTTTTTTACATTCCTTTTCATAATTTTGAGGAATTAATTTACTACATAGAATAAAAACATAAGGAAATATATTTAACTTCATGTAGAGTTTCTTCCTTTAATAAGTTTCTACCAAAAAGTAATCTTTTCTCCAAACAATGAGCATTCAAAAGGACTTAGTCACATAAAAGAATAAGAATCTTCTTCCAGAGAATCACATATTCCACAAAACAATAATTATATATTTCCCTTTTCTTTAGACATAAAATAAAACCAAAATGGTTAGTACGAGATCATATAATCCCCAAAAAGGATAATCCTTTATAAAAATAAATACTACTATTAATATCCAAAATTCAACAAAAAGTACCCAAAGTTCCAGAAAGACCATTCAATACACAATAATCCTTAAAATTATTCATGATACTCCAAATGAAGATTGAAACCCAAAACTCAGAAGGATTTAATCACATAGTCTTCTACAATAAATCTTAACATTTATCTCCAAATATCATCGACTACTCTTAAAGTCACATACTAAATCATAATTAACCTAATCTCATATTCTCTATGGTAGGTTAATAATTTTCTAGAAATAACCCAAATCACCATATGTCCATAATAAATACATATATTCTTATAAAAAAAATCAACCATTCCTCTACAATTGAAATCCTGTAGTATTTTATTTTCCTTAGGCATATAATGTTTCCTAAAAAGAGAGAACGTCTTCCACAACAACCTTTACCACTTAATCACTAAATCATTTTTCTATACTAAGTATATCCATTTGATAAAAAATAACTTCCCAAAATCAACTTATTCTTGATCCATAAATCCATTTAAACTTAAAATAATAAGTCATACTAACTAGGTACTTCACGTAGGCCAGTGGTAGGCGATGCGCCCTTGTCGCCCTTAGGTTGTGGGTTCGATTCCTGCGGCCTTGCCGGACGCGATGGGTTGTCACCCATCCTACGGGTTTTCATTTAAAAAAAACTAAAAAATAACTCCAACATGTTTTAACCTAAAAGGTTTTCTTATACCTTTCTTTTTCATCACAACACATTAAGATAGTTCTGCTCATATCCAGACAGGGATGTATTTTCTTGATAAACCACTTAATCAATACTCACCAAAACTTAGGGATGTTTTTATTATACTTAGTCTTGTATCTAAGTCTTTACTAGGGTTTTCTAATCCTAATCCCAAAAATAAATAAACCTATCTACTGATACCAACTATGAAAACCCCGTTCTTTTATTACAAACTTAAACCTAAATTATTATATAGACTTCACTTGATACAACATAGAAGATCGAGAGGTCTAGTGTCTTTGGGGCTTAGGATCATTACATAACAACTTAAAACATGAAATACAGCATATTTATTGAAAACTTCCTTTACATGACCATTACATTCCCTCGTACTTAGCATTGCATGGGATAACCTGAGGACATGCATAAGAAAAGGGTGAGCTATAAAGCCCAGTAAGGGAATAATCATGGAATAACATGAGGAATACAATACATGTTAGAAAATAGTCATATCAATAGATCACAATATAATCATAAACATAAAGGCATGATAAAGCATGATAATCATAACATGGAAATATAGCAACAACACTTAACATGGAATTAGCATGAGCCAAGGCTCATTGCACATAGAGCATGAGTAAACCCTCATTGCACATGAAGCACGAGTAAACCCTAGTTGAACTTGTATTATCATGATTAAACACCCATTGCACATAACATATCATGATACTATACTTTACCCAATGCATTGGAGCACTATCAGGGTGCACCCTTCTTAAACATTTCATTTCATGCATAAGTGTGCCACATGGATCATAAAACATTGAATCATTCAACATGATTATTTATTCCACGATAAACGAATGTGGAATACACACTTGAAATTATTTAAAAAATACGTAAATGTTCATAAAGGTGAATATCCTTGATAGATAAATGGACATGGAATTCACTACACAATGACTTTGGCTTGGAAAGATGCGGTGCAATTTCGACAACATAACGGCGTGACATAAGAACTCGTAGAAATGGCTGATAAGAGAGAAAGGGGTGTATCATCATATTTACATGACATGGACAGCAAGGGGGTCATATAGATACATGTCCCAACAAATTTAATGGAAATATAACATTTAAACATTTCAATCACAATATATCATTTCAAAATATTGACAAAATAAAACCTTTTATCAAACCATTTTCAAAACCATTAAAAAAGAGATTTTTGAATCAAAGTGTCACATACCACTTTGAAGCTTTTGAAAGAAATTTCAATTTCAAATCATTCATGTCCATATTAATAAATCCTTAAAACCATTTTTATAACATGGACATTAATGTGAAATATTTAGAAGAATAAACTTTTAAAACATTTAAAACGATATTTTCATTAAAGAGATTTTAACAAAATTAGAGTTCCTAGAATACAAATAATTGAGGAATAACATTTAATCCGAACTTAATAATATCATGAGAATAAAGTTATTCATGATATAATATTCCAAAGGACATTATATACACCATATTAGAGTGAATTGGTGCATATCAACAATGAAGTCTCAATGGAAATGTAAATTGAGACGAAATCCCTTATAAAGAATGTACCCTTAGATTAAGGATAAATAAATTACATAATTATGTGTGAAAAATATAAATACACCCAATATAAGTGTATATTAAGTTTAAAACAATCATAGGTCATTCACACATATTCATAGGATGACATATTCAAGAAGTGCAAGTTGAACCCAAAGAATTGAAATTGGGTTAAGAAGTTCCCTTGTAAAAACTCGACAGCCTAACGACGTCACTTTAAAATTAAGAAAATTATTTGATGAGATAAAAAGGTTATCTCATCACTTGGACATAAATTTTACATCAATAAGGATATATAAGAACATATCCCAACATAATAAGATGTAAATTAAAAGACGTAACAAAAAGAAGTCTTTTAAAAAGGGGAAGGAGAAAGGTTCCCTTACCGATTTGGTAACTTACAAAACATACGCCACATGAAAGAAGGATCATACAATGAATATGTAAATACTCATAAATTAAGTTATATTACAGAAAGAGTACAATCATGGGAATTACATATACCACACAAAAGGAAATAGTGTCCAATATAGCATGAATCTCCCGGGAATAAAAAGTGAGATGAAAAACCCTTACCACATTGTAATCAATCGAGTCGTATGAGAAAAAGTTAATAACCACCAAATGAATCACATAATTCCATGAATATAAATATAATAATGTCAATATATATCAAATGGAAGTACACAATACACCACATGCAAAGAATAAGTGGTGAACAATGGAAATCTCACGGAATTAAAAGTGAGATGAGAAATCTCCTTACCTTGTGTCTGACTTGACTCATATGTTCCTTGTTCTTCCTGAATAATAAACTTAAGTTAATTTATACTTGATTAATAAACTTTTTAATGTTTATTATTACTTTTATATCACTTATTATCTTTCAATAACAGTTAGTTAATTATTTGAGTTCATATCGGACATTTTGTCGATGTTTGGAATTTGAGTTAAAAATGAACTTGTTATAATTACAATTTGTCCATGTGGTCAAAACTAAATTACCTCCAGAATGATATTAATGATTTATATATCATATATATCATATATATCCAGTATATACATGTATTTATATTAGTACATAACATTTGGAGATAATAAATGAAATGCACCGTTCATGAAGACGGTAAGCCGTACATACGCATGAACGCTACTTTCATTTATATTTAATATTTAATGGAATGAAAACTTAATGATACATAAGTATATTATAATTACAATATAATATAATATATAATATCATTAAATCAATCCTTTATACATCCCACATAAGGTATTAACAAGTCATATCACTTTGAGGGGGCGGTAGTCCGCACTTCCTAAAATGAAATTATCACGTTTACCAATTATGGAAACCATAAAGGTATGATATAAATAAAAAATACAGAAGCATAAAGAAAACATAAACATAATATATATCATATATAAATACAGTTTCATCATAATGGACACCATGAGAGGCGGTAGGAGTTAACTGAACAATCATCATTTTGTGAGGCGTTAGTTTGTCATCCACAGAAACATTATGTTCTTTACCCATCAGATGGAGGTGTGTGTAAGTTTAGTTCGAATACATCTCATAACAACATCCTACTATATTTAGGATACTGGTTTTTTTATAAAATAAAGTAATAAAAAGAGTTTAGGGGGTTGGAGAAGTAAAATAAAACAAAAGAACTTAAGATAAGACATTACCTTTAAATCGGGTAACTCCATTTGGTTTGAACCAAAAGGGTTTCTTGAAGTGTTTTATGCCTAAGGTAAGTCTTCTAGGATGAATAGAGGGATCTTGGGAGCTTATTTGATTAGATTTTTTATGAGACAAAGGCTTGAGAAGTGTGATAAATGGGGTAGAAGTGAAGGCTTTTTATAAGGGAGAGGAGGGGCTCTGCAGGAAGGTTTGAAACAAATATTTTATTATAACCTCATTTTCGGTTTCAAAAGGTCAAATATTCCTTAATATCAAATTTAATATGAATCATGGTAGAAATAAAATAATCCATTAATAATTGGATAGGTTTTGGATATGGTTTTAATATTTATAATCTTATTTATTTAAATCATTTATTAATGAGGTAAATATTGTATCATTATTGTGTCATAAATAATTTAATTTATTTGATGTCCAAAAATTATAAAAAAATACCATGATTTAGGAAATCATTTTATATTTCCAAATAATATTTATAGTCGAATAGATATCTTATATAACCCCATGTAAAAATTTATTTACTAAAAGATATTTGTTTTTGTCATTTTTGTCTTTACTTTAAATTAATTAATATAAAATGTCATTATTGCTCACATGTGGCTCCATGGGGTCCCAAATTCTACCAAAGGATTCTCATGGTCGGATATGTATCATCCAATAGGATTAGGACACTTGTTAGTGTAATTTAATACTATTATAATATTATATTTTACCCTTATTTATTATTTTTACCTTTTAATCAAGGTAAATAAAATATTTACTAAAGTAAATATTTAAAATGAATAAAAAATAAAAGTTACCTATTTACACAATTTGAACCTACTGATTCCAAATATGGAATACATTTTTTCATATTCAAAACACAGAAGTGGCAGAAATTAATTTAAAATTAATTTCCGTTGTTAAAACAAATAGCGTGTTTTTATGAAATAATAACTATCAAAAGATTGACACCTGTTTCTGTCCAATTTCAAAATGAAATTACTTCCAATGACTAAAATTAGATTAAATGGTAAAAATATATTCTAATTACACTTTAAAACCAATTATAAAGATAATATAACCATATAAATAAATTAGATTAAAAGGCACTTTTGAATTAAAATACAGTATTTTCACTATTCATAAAAAAATGAACTTTATTAGAAAAATATCAAAATTTCATCCAATGTAAATTTTGGTGTCCCAATTATAAAGAAGGATTTTATTTTTTTCAAATAGAACATATAAAAGTGACAAAAACTATATTTAAATAGGGTTCACCATTAAAAGACAATAAATCGACCTTTTAGTAAATATTAGAGTATTTATGCTTAAAATTGAATTCCTTACTTATTTTAAGCCTCTAACTTTTATTGGATAAATTTAAAAATATTCAAAAAACATGTATCATCATATTTTAGTTAGTTCTATTCATTTCTGCCAATACAAAGGCTAGGCGTTAACTACCATTTAAAATAACGCAAGATTTCAAAGAAGCTCATTGTTGCGTATCGGGTACGCCGTTGAACATAGAGTACCCTTTAAAGTAGAATTAATATTTAATTCACAAATATTAATAAATATGAAAAATTAATATTCTTTATTTTCTTGGGATGTTACAAAGAGTCTCAAGTATATCTTTTTGCAGAAGGATGTCAACTTGAGATAGAGGTGATGGATAGAGTTCCTCTAGGATTATGACTTTGAGATGGTATATAATACTAGGAATGGGAATGTAGAGGCATATTCTCTTAGCATAATATCTTGTTTACTATTTTTTAGAGAGGCATCAAAGTATTTATCCTCGTTAAATTATTCCTTAGTAGACAAGGATGGTGCATCTTACCTCCAGTCAGTGGTTGTTACCCTCCATTTCTATAGCATGTTATGAAGGCTCAACATGTAGATAACAACTATGAGATATTTCATATTCAGATATCCACTGGAAGTATTCCTAATGGATTTTTTGAAGGTGGTAAGTACGTCATCCTTTTTTGAGGATGGAATTTGGTACCAGTGATGTTACAATAGGAGGTTTTGAGGGAGTTTTATACACCCCCATTAGAAGTACATCTAGGTGTAGAAAATATGTATTCAGACCTTCATCATCAGTTTTGGTGGTCTAGAATAAAGAAGTGTGTAGTGAATTCTTTCTCTCGATGTCGTACTTGTTAGCAGGTGAATGATGATAACCAGGTTATAGTGGGTTTATCCCAACCTCTTTAGGTGTTGGATTAGATGTGGGATGGTATCTATATGGACTTCCTAACAGGGATCTCGTGATCATCTAAAGGACATGATTCCATCTTGGTGATCATAGACCGACTCACCAAGTCATACCACTTCCTAGCTATCTGACATTAGAGTTCAGTTGAGAGATTAGGATGCCTTTATGGGTAGGAGATAGTTCAGCTTTATGGAGTTCCCTAAAATATTATTTCAGATCATGATGCTCACTTTATATTACAATTATGGAGAGGATTATAGGAAGCCTTTAGGACTAGTTGTGTTTGATCATGGAATTTCACCCCTAGAATAAGAGTCAAACTGATCAGATCATTCAAGTTCTGGAGTACATGTTATAGATTTTCATGTTGTCATTTGTTCATATACAGGAGAATCATCTGCCCTTGGTAGAGTTTTCATACAATAACAGCTACTATTTCACCATAGATATGAAACCATTCAAGTCCTTGTATGGGAAATCCTGCAGGTCACCACTATGTTGTTCAGATCTATGGGAGTCTACACGTATGGGCCCAAAATTGGTGTGAGAAACAACTAAGAAGGTGAAAATCATTTAGGAGCGGATGAATAATTCTCTGATCCATTATAAGTCTTATGTGGACCAACGATAGAGGCCTTTGTAGTTTGATGAGGGAGACCATGTGTTCCATAAGGTCTCACCTTAGTGATGATTGTGGAGATTTGGCCAGGGAGAAAATTTATCTCCAAGACTCATTGGCCTTTTCCAGATACTACATAGGGTTGATAATGTGACATACCACTTATCCATATTACTTTAATTAGACTGGGTAGATGATGTCTTCCATGTGTCACGAATGAGGAGGTATATGAATAGCCCATCATGTGTTATTGAATGGGGATAACTAGACATCAATGATAGAGATACCATTATATAGTACCCGGTAGATATCGAGAATCATCAAGAGAAGATCCTTCATGGGTGATCAATTTTCGTGATGCGTGTTCAGTAGAAACACATGAATCTTCATGAGAGAACTAGGAATGGGAGACCCGGATGTGAGATCAGTACCCTCATCTTTTTAGTAGACTTTTTTATTTTCCAGATAAAAAATGATAAGGTGGAGAGAATGTAAGAACTCTATTTTTTTCTTGTAAGAATTTAAAATATTTTTGGGAATATTTTGAGGCCAGACACTAAGTCGACATGAGATTCTGAGGCCAAAAAAGGTTCAGTATTGATATAGTAAAAATATTAAATATATTATATCACACACACATAGTTTTTCTAAAATAATGGAACAAAACCTGAATGGATACTTAGATTAGAAATCTAAGACTTCCATTAAATTTGAAATGCAGATTTTACCTTAGGTGAGACATAACCTTTTTCTGCATCGGATGTTCGTAAAAGAGTTGTCATGGGAGGATTTATAAACTGATTTATTTATTTATTTATTTATTATTTATTTAATTTACCAGACCTAAACTCCTCTATAAATGCATGGTTATTCCAAATCCCTAGGTTTAACCACACAATCCTAGGTATTAAGAGAGGGTCATTAGATGAGGATTATTGAACAATCAATGAAAGATCATAGATTGGAAACTGTTGTTCCAATCAGAGCTTGTGGATCTCACCAACAACTACAACATGGAGTCGTTCTTTGTCATCAATTGATCCAAAATTGATTTAGGGGATTATTTTGTGTGAATTTATCTTTTTTTTACCTGTGTTGAATCTAAATTAATTCCCTAAAAATTAATTTGAGGATCAATCATTAATTATGGGTATTATACTATCTTTTTATAAATAGTAATTAGTTATTTCTTTTCATATTTGGTTCTTCATTTTTCATCCTAATGAAAAAAATAAAATCCAGCCTGAATAATGACTGAGGTTTGTTCCTTTTGTTGTGTTTTATGATTTTCTTCTTTCATTATTCACACATTCATCAACAATATTTTATGTGGCTGGTGGTTAGACCAATACTCAATGGATGATCTTTGCACAATCGTTCATTGGTGTAGCAGATCATCACTGCAGGTTTGGGTTTATGATTGATGGAGAAATTGAGTTGTGGTGGGGGTAGTGGATGATCAAAGGTGGATAAGGATCATATCAATGTTCTCTGTTTCATGGTTTAGCATGAGGTGGGGCATAGTGATATGGGATTGATTACTGAGTGGATTAGATAGCCGAAATCTAGCCACCAGTGATGGAAAGGCATGATCAACTCAGATCCTCAAATCATGGGCATGATTTGCAGTGAAATCCAAGGTGGTAGTGGTGCGATCATACATGTAAAGAACCTACATGTTTTGGAAAATTCACAACTACACGGTCTGTGGTCCGAAGAACCATGCCATGTAGACCCTAGTTGCAGTGGCTGGGGTGTGAAATAAAATATCACAGGACATGTGGTTCCCACCACATGCCATGTGACTCATGGCTGGTAGCTTAGTGTGTACCCCTAGGGTACATGGGTGTGAACACGACTAGACACACGAGCACAGCTTGAGTACACGAGCACGACCCGGTACTCAGATATGGTCTGGAACATGGGCATGACCAGAGTACACGTGAATGACCAAAGTACACAAGCATGTACAAATTACACATGCATGGATTAAAGTATACGAGAACAGGATAAAGCACATGGGTAGAACCAAGGAATGCAAGACACGTTGTGTACTCTAAGTACACGTCGTGTACTTTCTCCAAGGAAATTTGAGGCCCTTTTTATCTTCAGTGTGGACCAGTTTCCTTAGGGTGTATTCCCTTAGTCCATCCCCCATGAGGATAGAGTGAGGTATCATGTATTGAGCATAGGATGTGATTCCCTCTACAGTATCAGTCTCATATATAGTTTTTGGAATCCCTCACGATGCCTGAGGTGGGATCCTCTATTGTATCTTCTTTTTTAGGTGGGGTTTTAGGAATTGGTGTGGCCAACATACCTGGGCATTGATCCCATAATTAATGGGTAATCCGGTTGTGTTTTTTGGTTTCCCCCATGGCATTGGGTGTGATCCCCTATTTGTGTATTGATCTCTTCTACATTCCAGCATATACTTCTTTATGGTGAGTCTCGATGACCATGACCTCTCGGATGAGCGTCATCTGTGTTATCAGGCTCATGGAGTGAGTTATCTTGAACGAGTGTTACCTTGGAACCTCGAGTAGGAATCCAAGGTTGGTTTTTCGGTTGTGACCTTTCCCTAATACATAGTTTTTATCACGAGTATATCTAGGTATTATTATTATATGTCTCATATTCTGATTGACATGACCTTGTGATGAGATGACTACTCTCATGATGCTTTATGTTTAGTGATTTTTAGAGTATCATACTAGGTATTTTTATACTCACTCATGCATGATCTTTGTCCACACATGTCATATCTTATGTAGACAATAGATTGTTCGATGAGGTTCTTGGTGGACCAAGAGTATACAAAGCATAGTTGAGCTAGAAAAATCGAGGAACGTACCAGTTCTTTCATTTCACTAAAGTCCCCCCCTTATGGAAGGTTGGACTTCCTTTACAATTTTGTTGGGATTGTATTTTTCCCTTTGAGCTTTTCAGTACTTTTGTTATACTCTAATTGTGGGATATAGATGTATGCATGCATTGATTTTAGTTGTATTTTACCTTCATCGTTGTATATGCATTTAGAGATGTGTGTGTGTGTAGGTACTTTAGGATAAGACATCTCATGTCTGTGATAATCCAACTTAGTGCTTGTCATGAACCTCTGGCCTATTGGAGGTGTGCTTGAGGTGCCGCACTCGGTTTATCGCCGACCTGGCAGGCCCCCATGGGTCGGGTCGTAACATATTCATCTCAAAATGCTCTTTAGGTCTTATCATGTGAAGTCTTCTTCTTTTAATGGTCTTTTTGTTGAGGTTACCATCCCCATCCATTAGTAATAAGAGTACTTTCATATGGAGCTTGGACTTCATTCTACCTCATTTCCTCATTCAAGATGCAATTTTGAATGTCATCAAATTCCAGAGTTGTCTTCCCATTGGAGTTTCTCACTGGTATCACCATGGCATCCAAACTTTTTGGAAGTTAAGATAAGAGAAGGAAAGCCCAAACATCATCAATGAAAGTTACCTTCATTGATTTGAGCTTCCCTTGGATCTATTGAAATCATTCATGTGATTTATTGTTGGCCTTCCATCTGATAACCTCAAGCTAAATAATCTTTGTATCATGAAAACTTTTGTGAGAGTCGTTGATTTCTCATACTTGTTAACAAACATTTTCATAACTTCTATAGTTGTTTTCTTCTCTCAAATATTGAATGCAACATTATGATAAAGTGGTATCCTTATCAAGGCTAATGCCTTCATATTTAATGTAAGAACCCGGGTTTTTAGAACGGGTCAAAATCTCGACCCTGTTTGAATTTTTTACTTGTCCCTGAGAAAACTGGAGAAATTTGGCAGTTTCTGGAAATTTCCAGACTACATGTCGTGTACTTTAAGTACACGCCGTGTATATGTTAGACGAGTGACCAGCCGTGTGCTCGCCGGGTACATGTTTTGGGATGACTGTGTAGAAATTTCTTACTACACGACGTGTAGTTTTCGACATGCCATGTACTCGTGACTGTGTGGAGGTTATACATGGCGTGTAGACCTATTGGCTAGGTAGAATCGTTTAACCAAGTACACGTTGTGTCCTTCCTGGACACGTCGTGTAGTATGGCCATTTATGAGGGATATACATGGCATGTGGGTATGTTGGCCGAGAAGAATCGTTTAACCAAGTACACACTATGTCCTTCTTGGACACGCCGTGTAGTCTGGCCATGTATGAGGGATATACATGGCATGTGCGTAAGTCGGTGAGGAAGAGAAGAAAAACTAAGTACACGCCGTGTACCCCTAGGTACACGCCATGTACTCATGTCAGCAGGTGCTGGAAAGTAAGTCGGCGGAATTTCAGCCGTCTTATGAACAGTAAAATGATACACGGTGTGTAGTCCTAAAGTACACACCGTGTAGTTTCTTTTTTTGCTAAAATGGGCAGTAGCCTCATTTTGAGGCAGAAACTCAATTTTTTCGTCAAGTTGAGCAGGGAGAGCTGGTCGGACCTTGTTTTTGCTCCCAGATCTTCGTCTGAACTTTGTTTCAATCATTAATTGATCCGTTGGAACCCCCTTAGTAAGGCTTTGATTCCTCTTGATCTCTTTTGCTTGATTTCTGTTCTAGAAAGAGTTATAGGGGTTTGAGCGGTTTTGATTCTTTTGTAGATCTACCGTGTTTTAGACCTAATTGGAGGCTGTTATCGGAGGAGTAGCATCGTACGAGTCTCAGGTAGGTGGTGCATACCTCTTTTTGTGTTTTTGTGGTCATTTGGGTGACGCGGACTTCAGCGTGTTTTCAGGTATTTTGAGCGGGACCCTTTTTATCTTCTATTACATTTTTAATTGATTATTGACCTATGGGATGCCTTTGGATATGCTCTGTTACCAGTTTTCCTTGAGCGGGGCCGGACGAGGGGTCGTTGCTCATCGGGGCATTTCGGCTGGGGGATGCCAAAATGGTTATATTTGAATTGTATTGTTTTTAACTGTTGGGTTTAGTTATTAAACCTTGATATAAATTGTTAGAGGCCTTAAAGACCTTTGTGCTGGTATGGGACAGTGCTTGCTTAGTGCAATTCAACTGTTTAGATTGTTTTGCCTATTTATGTGTTCTATTTAAATATATTATATATGCAATTGTTGAGTTGCATATGTTGGACCCTTTGGTTTGTGTTGGGCATGGCCCAGATATTCTTGAGTGATGCTGATCATAGGTTGGGCTTGGCCCGGGTTATGTTGGGTGGTTCTGACCATGAGATTGGGAGTCAAGGGCGTCAGTTTGAGGCAGGATGACTGCCAGGTTGGGCATGACCCGAGTTACTAGGATGGCAAGACCATCAGACTTGAGCGGAATGGTCGCAGGGACACGAGGTGTCAGAGGTGTTGTGGCTTGGGTACTATTTTGGTGATTGCCGCTCACCCAGAAACTTTGAGTAGTGTGCACACACAGAGACTCCGTGATGAGGTGGTTTTGACCACTCGTGTGGGTAGAGACTCCCATTAGTTGCAGTTTAGGTAATATTGGTTTGGGGGTGCTTGTCGTAGGAAGCCACGTGGAAGGTGAGGAGCCTTCAGGGGATAGCATTGAGGCTATCAGGTTGGGGGCAGAGGCTCACCGTTATTTGAGGGCAGATATCATTGTCCCTCCGGATACTTTTTATTTGAGGGCAGACATTGTTGTCCCTCCGGTTACGTTATTTGAGGGTAGACATCAATGTCCCTCCGGTTACTTATTTGAGGACATATATCGTTGTTCCTCCGGGTTACTGCTGATGGGCGTGCCTTCGGGACGTCGGTACTTGAGACACGCAGTGTCAGGAGGCACATGATGCCGGATTACATGACAGAGATTCCGGCGTTGGCCGAAGAAGATGACACTCCATGGTGGTTGCTGAGCACCAGTGGAGTTTGTGTTTATTTGTACATCGTTTTGTTTACTGCTTTCCTTGTAAATGCATGCTTGCTTAAACACTTATATTAGGTACGCATCATTGGGTGGTATCCTACTGAGATTCGTCTCACACCCTGCACGGGGCCTTCAGGACGCATGCAGACTTTATGGATTTGCGTGTAGGAAAGAGGTCAGCTTCAGGAGCTGTGTTGTATTAGTTGTTGAATGGAGATGATATGGACCTTGATGTCTTGCCTAGCTGGAGTTTACCTTGTTTTTTTATTTCTTGTATCAACATGCTTACTTGTTTTGTAGCTACAGTTGGTTAACCATTGACGTCCTTTTTATATTCAGATATGTATGACCTGCTTTGGATGCATGTTTTATTGTTCAGTGGTAGTTACAAGTGATCAGCATGCTGTTGTGTTTATTTCCACTGCTGTTGTTTATATTTATTGATTCCGCTGTTTATTGATATTGAATGTGCTTCCGCTCTGCGGGTCTGATTCGAGTCTGCTGAGTCATTTATTCCACTGCATCTTTATTATTATACTCGGACCAATAGCATTTTTATTATCCTCCGAGAGGGTATAGTCTCCCCACTATACCTATAAGACTCTCGCTGCTAGTCGGCAACCTTTGGCGTTCGGGGAGGTGCGCCTAAGGTAGTAGCACCCTACCCGTTTAGCACTGTTCGGGTGGTTGTTCGGGTCCAAGTCAGTTACATTTAATCTCTCTCATTCCTTCTTGTTCATATCTTCAGTACATTCAATGGACAAAGGAGCATTCAAAACTTTTTGTATCAATAGATCCTCCAGTTCCATCCTCCATAAGGCAATGCCCGCTCCATTAAACTTGTTGATATGAACCTTCCCTTCCTCTAAAGTCATTATTTTGATAATAGTAAAAGCAACTGAAACTAGATAGATGCCCTTCTGATCATCTCAATCTATGCAGTGAAAAGTCCCAAGCACCACAAGGACAACAGTGTAACCATTGGACAAAGGTTCATCTGATAATTGCCCCCACCCGTGTATATGCGTTGGAATTAGGATGAGAGCTTGCCTAATCACCACACAAACTCAACACACTTCACACAAATGTCATAAAGGAAAACAAAAAAATAGGATTATGTGGCTCAAACAAATGGCATACATCCATGGGATAACACTGCAAACATTTTCATTAAAGTAGATACAAGTGAATACAAAACTCATCGCTCACTTACTCTATTTTCTTTCAAAGTCTCATACTATGAAGTCATAAACTTACATCACCACAATAATGGGTCCACACACATCATAGATGGACCACCACCTTTATTTAGAGAGGTCTTTGTCGAGTGAACCGGTTACACCACCTTCATTTGTGTGTTAATGTAACTTGTTTCCTCGCATTGATGTAAAAAACATCATTAGAGGTGTGAAAAGGGGCGAGTCCGTTCAGTTTAACGATCAGTATCACCCGGGTCCGCACCTGGATCGGATCAGGATACGGAACTGGCATCAAACAAAAATTCCATGTGCTCTCTGCAATGGAAGGCCCGCGTGCCGTCCCCTTGCTCCGATCGCCCCTCACTCCACGCCCAAACGATGGCGACGCTGCCCTGTCGTTGCCTCCCACGCCTCACATCCCCCGCGGCTTACACCTCTCTGCAACTCCCTCCACAAACCCTTCCCATCGTCACTGCTCTCTCAATCGCTTCCCTTCCCCACAGCATGGCGGAGCTTCTCAACAAGTCTAGGGCTCTAGCCTTCCTCCTATCTGGGTTAGGGTTTTGGTTTCCCTCCATCTTCCTGCTCGCGGAGTCGCGGCCCGACCTGGGCGATTCGGAGGCCATGTCTGATCTCAGGAGGAGCCTCCAGGCGCCGCCGAGCCTCGGATGGCGGGGTCCCGATTCCTGCAAGTGGGAGAACGTCGTCTGCTCCGAGGGCCGGGTCACCGCCATCCAAATCGGGGATCGCAACCTGGAGGGCGGTCCGCTCCCCGCCTCGCTCAACAAGCTCGCCATGCTCGAGCGCCTGGAGCTCCAGGGAAACGGCGTTTCGGGGCCCCTCCCCAGCTTGCAGGGGCTGAGCTCCCTCAGCGTGCTCATTCTCAGCGGCAATCGGTTTTCTTCGATTCCCGGCGACTTCTTCGACGGATTAGCCGCACTCCAGTCCGTCGCCGTCGACGGCAACCCCTTCTCGGCGTGGGAGATCCCGGCGAGCCTCGGAAACGCCTCCGCGCTTCAGAACTTCTCGGCCAGCTCTGCCAACGTCGTCGGGACCATTTCCCCCAGCTTCGCCGAGCTCAAATCGCTGAGGTCGCTGAATCTGGCGGATAACCGTTTGACTGGATCCATCCCGGAGGAGCTCGCCGCCCTCCCGGAGCTCGCGCAGCTGGATGTATCCCGCAATCGGCTCCATGGAAGAGTTCCGGCTTTTAGGTCTGAATCGATCGTCCGCATCGACGGCAACCCAGATATGGCGATGGAGGAAAGGGTTAGTGGACCTCCTTCAGGCGAAGCCGCGAACACGAGCAGCAATGAATCTCCCGCTCCGATCGGATTAATCGTACTGTCTGCGACGGGAGGCCTGTGTCTGTTCTCCTCCCTCTGCGTGTTGCTGGGTTTCTGTCTGTACAGAGGGAAGCAGAAGCAGAAGCAGTTCATCCGAGTGCAGAGTCAGAAAGCCGATCCCGACGGCTCCTCGAAGATCCCGGCCGCCGTTGATTCACCGGTCGGGAAGATCGGAGCGGTCGACGCCGGTGCCATGGCGATCCCCATCCGGGTTTTGCGCAGCGTGACCAACGACTTCAGCGAGGCGAACGTGCTGGGGCGGGGCGGGTTCGGGACGGTGTACCGGGGAGAGCTGCAGGACGGCACGAAGGTCGCGGTGAAGAGGATGGATCCGGGGGCGGCCCCGGGGAAGGGTTCGTCGGAGTTCCAGTCGGAGATCGCGGTCCTGACGAGGGTGCGGCACCGGAACCTGGTGTCCCTGCTGGGGTACTGCCTGGAAGGTGGGGAGCGGCTGCTGGTGTACGAGTACATGCCGCAGGGGACGCTGAGCCGGCACGTGTTCGGGTGGGCGGCGGAGAGTGGGCTGGGGCGGCCCATGGAGTGGGCGCGGCGGCTGGCGGTGGCGCTGGACGTGGCGAGGGGCGTGGAGTACCTCCACGCTCTCGCGCACCAGAGCTTCATCCACAGGGACTTGAAGCCCTCCAACATCCTCCTCGGGGATGACCTGCGAGCCAAGGTCGCCGATTTTGGGCTGGTTCGCCTGGCCCCCGACGGCAAGTGCTCCATCCAGACCACCATTGCCGGCACCTTCGGGTACCTTGCTCCAGAATATGCAGCGACCGGGAGGGTGAGCACCAAGGTGGACGTTTACAGTTTCGGGGTGATCCTGATGGAGCTGGTGACGGGGCGGAAGTCCCTGGACGACCGGAGGTCGGAGGACAGCCTCCACCTTGTCCCCTGGTTCCGCCGCCTCCTCTCCCACCAGGATTCCTTCCGCCCCGCCGTCGACCCCGCCGTCGACCTCGCCGACGAAGACACTTTCGCCAGCGTCTCCGCCGTCGCCGAGCTCTCCGGGCACTGCTGCCGCCGGGATCCCTCCCAGAGGCCGGAGATGAGCCACGTCGTGGGCGTGCTCTCCTCCCTGGTTGAGCAATGGAAACCGGGCGCCGACAGGAACCCCGACGGCGTCGATTCCGAGTTGTCGCTGCCGCGTGTGTTGGAGATGTGGCGAGCCTCCGAAGAGGAGAGCGGCGACCTCGGCTGCTCGTCGTCGTCGTCTTACTTCGTCCCTGGCTCGGACGGCGCCAGGCCTGCGCGGCCCTCCGACTTCACGGCCCTCGACGGCCGATGAGTGACGTCCCACTTCGCTGTCGGTTCATAATTTATTGTTATTTATACATATAATTTTTATTAATGTGCATCGAACGCTTTTTTTTACTGTTATTTTTCATCGATCAGAGGTGTTGTTATTACACCTTTCATATTCTTAGCATATAGAACTTTATTCTGTAAAATTTGCCACATAGGAGTTTTTAATTTTTTAATAAAACGGATGGGTTTTGTTGTGTATTTTTTTTTTATTATTGGGTGGTTTGGCGTACACACACTTATATAAATATATTTACAATTACTTTTTTTAGAATAAGTTTGAACATGATTTGATGACTCAACAAACACCCCTATAATTTATTAAAAAAAAATCTATGAATTGAATGCACGGGGTGCAATGTGCTTGCACCAACTAGAGATTTAGAGATTACACCTAAGAAATCAAAAAATGTAGTACAATCAAGATTTCAAATGAATCAACAAAAGGAATCATCATGTCTTCATGCAACCACCTAATCATCATCCAAGAATCACCATTGATCTTTGCAAGAATATGAAAGATCATTCACAAATTTGTCTGAATACATCGTGCCATCAATCCAAAAAACATCGCGATTAGTGAAGGTACCCACTCGAAATGTGTCCAGTCAGGACCTCCTGAAGACACACCAACAACGGTAATGATTTGGATTAACCGATTTAAATGCAGTAGCCAAGAGAAAATGTTGTATAGAGAATCCAATTTCCACTTCCTGTCTTGATCATAGGTTTATTCGGAATATGATCATAGGTTCATTCAAAAATGTTGTATAGAGAATCCGATTTAAATGCAATAGCCAAATGAATGATCATAGGTTCATTTAGAATATGAAATGTGACCTCCCTTCCTCGACAATTGATATGAGCTCCATATATAGAAAGTTAATTCATGTCAAGAAACACATCGAATTCAACTAAAGGAAGAATCACAAGATTTGCAAAAAAAACTTTCCCACAAACTTCAATCGGAGAAGAATTATAAAGTTGAGATGCAAGCGTTGTGCCATTATGATTTTTCATAGCTAACTCAACATCTAATTGTTGAGGTGGTATATTGATACCCTTAACAAGTTCTTTAGAAATAAAAGAGTTAGTGGATCCAAAATCAAATAATACATTAGCTATTTTAGAGTGGATGGTAAGTATATCTTTCACCACTTTGTTGCCATACTCTGCGTCATCAATAATGATCACATGAGATTTTCCTTTGTTTTTGGCCTTAAGAGGTTGATGACATCAATCATTGTCGTTAACCCTCATATTTGGCACTGGTTACCATAATGCTCATTTTCCTTACACTTGAAGCATTGAAGTGCGGGGAGTGCATTCTGTCCAGTCTTCTCTCTATTCACTTCATTAGCCAACTTTTTTCACATCACTTCGAAAGTCAATTGTCTCATGACCTTCTTTCCCACACTTAAAACATTTTCTAGTCCTCTTAAAACAATTTCTTCCATGCTTCTTCTCATATTTTGAGCATAAAAGAAAACCCAGTTTCTTTTCTCTATGGTTTTTAGAATTTCCCTTGAATTTCATCTATCTCTTCTTATCAAACTCATGTGATTGATTGTGAGATCCCAAACTTCATGAAGGTATGTTCTTGTTTAAATTTTGGTTGGAATCCCTTAAAGTTGGGCAATTACATGCTTACTAGGTGTATGAGGAAGCTTGTGGGTGTTTCGGGGGTTCAAGACATGAAAGAAAGGGGGATCTGGCCATCCTGTTCATGTTGCACGATTATCGCATGGTTAGAGTAAACCATGTGCCCAAACCATGCTAGCCAATAGGAGGGGTGCACGGTTAAACAAACCATGCAAGGGGGGAAAGCCAAACCATGCAGATTTAGACATAGGCATTTCACATGGTTGCTGCACGATTTCTCAAACCGTGCGGGTTTCCCAGGTAAACCGTGTAACATGGACCCCTCTTGGACATTGGTTGGCGCACGGTTGGTGCACAGTTTGGCAAACCATGCAACCAAACCACGTGTCTCTTTAAAAAATGAGAATTTACCATCCCCACCTTGAGATTTTAAGTTCCTCACCTGATTTTCTTTCTCATTCCTCCTCCTCCAACCCTAGTGACGACCCAAAACACCCAAGAGATTCCAAGGATCAATCTCTTTAAATTTTAGGTTGTTTGGAGTGTCGTTGGTTGCAGATTGAAGCTCCGGGTAAGTCTAACACTCATCTTGATTCTCTTTTCCGAATTAGGGCTTGTGGTTTCGTTCTTCTTCTTCCAAAACCCTAAAATCCCCCTTTTCTAATGGATCTTTGGTTGGGGATTCAAAGGGTGCTTGAATTCGGATATAAGGCTAAGGTTAAGTGAGCATTCGTCTACGGATTTGAGGTAGGCGGTCTACAAGTTATATCCCATAGTCTTGAAGTTGATTTGTGCATGTATGCTTGGGTTAATGGTTCTCTCTTGTTGTGTATTTGATGCCTTTAAATGGATTAGGTAAAATGGTTGTCTAAGTGATGAATTGAACCCCTCATGATCCCCATGGGATGTGTTGAGGTTGATTAGACCGATTTAGGGCCACCCGTGGGGTGTGCCAACATGCCCAAACATGGAAAATTGCAATGTTAAGCATAGATTTGACTTGTGATAATGTAGATCCCATGACAGACATGTTGATATGTTAGTTGGGTCAAAAAGGGAATATTTATAGTTGTGTCTAGACTTTGAAAATGACATAAGGGGTTGTTTGGCTTAATATGAAATGAGTTGGATGAAATAAAGTGATTGTGCTAAATGACTTATGAATTGTACTTGAAATTCATAAGTGGGTTAATGCGTGTGAAATGATGAACATGTTAAATGGGTAAATTCTTGTGAATTGATGAATGAGTTTAATGGGATATGCAATGTAATTGGTAAATGTGCTAATGGGTTAGGTATGAGATATGGGAATTGGTTCATTGGGTTATGTAAGGAAAATGGTAAATGTGTTAATGGGTTAAGGCATAAGGATGAATTATGTGTTAAATTAAATGAGTAACACGAATGTTATGTGTATTGATTATGTATGGTTTGTGATATGGTATGTGTGGTAAATGGATAAAGAAGCATGTGCACATGGCTTGGTAGTTGTGGGGTATTGGACTTTCAGATCTACACCCACGAGTCGGGTTAGACTGAGGCTCTAAAACCCACCCCACAATGCATGGGTTAGGAAAGGGGACTGAGGCTCAATGCCCCTAATGGTTTCATTTGACAAGAATACCTAGACCAAGGCACTAAGGTAAGTGTGATGTATTTCTTTGTGAAATGTTTATCTCTAGTGAGATAGAGAACTTAACTTATTTCCCTTATCTACAGTAATTGACCGGCTTAGGCCGTAGTGAAAATTATGTAAATGCCTAACCCACAATTTAACTGATTTGAATGGTTTAAGTGATTGGAATGGTTTAAGTAGTGAACATGGTTTAAGTGATGAACATAGATTAGGTGAATAAAATGGAAATAACGATGTAACTGGTTAAATGAATATTGCCAACTAATGGCACCCAATTTGTCTTTTTTTACTGGTCATTTATTTAGTTTTTGATTGCACTATCTATTTAGATTGAATATTTTTTAGACACCATTGGTGGTGGACTATTGAGTTATACTCACACCCTTCTCAGGCCACCATTGGGTACCTGAGAAAATTTCATGGTTGCAGGTCAAGATAAGGGCAAAGCCCTATGCTAGGGAGTTGAGGTGGGCTTGGGATGTGCATAGATGAGGATCCAGACTTGGAGTCAGGACCCATTTTAGGGATTTTCCTATTTATCTTTATTTTGGGTTCCCTTCACTTTTAGAACTATTAACATGACATGTCATATTTATCATTTGATTATGTTTTGTACCCTGTTTTGGAAATGGTTGGTAATGCATGTTTTTGGTTTATTGCTTATTGTTTCCCTTATTTCATATGTTGTTTGATGTGGATTATTATGATGAAGAGGGTATAGTCTCCCCACATGGTCTATTAGACCCTCACTGCTAGTCGGAAACCTCTGGTGTACGAGGAGGCGCACTTGAGGTCATGTGACAATTCGGCTTGAGGCACCATTTAGTGGCTTTCGGGTCGGGGATGTTAAAAAGTTGTATTAGAGAAGTTCTTTTCTGTGGTATTATTATTTGGGATGGTATATGGGATATTAGGATGTATCAGGTCTTGGAAATGAGATCATTCTTGAGAGTATCTAACTCATGTATGAAAAAAAAACCTGAGTACCCAGGGTGGTAATTGTTGTTCTTGATGTGTGTTGTTATGGTTGGATGATATCTCCCCATTGGGTGATAAACTAATTGTGTGATGTGATTGTTTTATAATATTTTACTCGAGGATGAAATTGCATGAGGTTGTGCATTCATGAATCATTATAGGCACTTAGGGATATAGGTGGCATGCATCATGATAGGCACACACAGGATGGGTGTGTGGGACATGAAGGGTAGAATGCATTTCACTTCCTCAAAAACTTGAAGAAAATGGTGTCTAATAAATATGATGCAAATGGTTAGATGGAAATAATTTGAAGGAATGATTAAAGAACTATGTTTAATAAAAATTTAAGAATGAGTTAAAATGTTGGGTGTAACAAGTTCTGAAATGGGAAGTTTTCTTAAAAGAGAAAGTTTTTTTTTGTTGTAAGGTGGGACCATCGATAGTTTGAGGTGTGATTATTGTAGCTTTCACCCTTTCTAGTGACCTATTTGATACATGTGCTTCACATTTTTTTATATCTTCTCATTTTTGTAAGGGTGTTGGGCCTAGAGGTGGAGAATTTGTGTGGGGTAATGTCAATTGATACACTATTGGGGGTGTGAGCATAAAATATTAGGCAATGTAAGGGGTGTGCACTCGAGGTTGGTGGGTACCATTTCCTATGGGACTTGTTTGTGCTTGAGATGTCAGGTTTTTATTTGATTTTGGGTATGGATTGGTTAGTGTTGTACTTGGACCATATTGATTTTTATCGACATAGGGTAATATTCATGTCTCTCAAGGGAGACACTTATGCCCTCTATGGTGAATGGGATGTCCAGGCAGGCTGTGCAGGTCCAGTTTTTCAGCAAATGGGAGAACTCACAACCAAAGTGTCTTGTCTTATGCTTGATGACGGGGGAGTAGATTCGCTTGTGTTTCCCCCAATAGTGAATTTGTTTCAGGATGTACTTACTGAAGATTTCTCGAGGCTACCACCTGATAGGTATGTGGAGTTCATGATAGAGTTGTTACCAGGAGCAGAACTAGTTTCTATTCCACTATATAGAATGGCACCGAGAAAACTCCAGGAACATAAAACTTGGTTGTAGGAACTAGAGAAAAAGGGGTTTATTTGTCTGAGTGCATCACTTTGGGGATATCCTGTGTTGTTTTCTAGGAAAGCAGATGGATCCTTAAGACTATGTGTCGATTATTAGAATCTGAATCAAATAATAGTCTAGAACTGATACCCTCTTCCTTGAATCGATGATCACTTTGACTTGTTGAGAGGTGCTTCAATGTTCTCCAAGATTGATCTTAGACTGGGGTATCATTAGTTAAGGGTGAGACCTTCTGATATATCGTAGATTTCCTTCAGGAGAAGGTATAGATTGTATGAGTTCATTGTTATGTCTTTCAGGTTAACCAATGCATAAGTAGTGTTTATGGCCTTGATGAACCAAATATTTCACTCGTACCTGAATCATTTCATAGTTGTATTTTTTGATGACATCTTAGTGTAATCCAAAACTCATGATGATTACACTACTACAATATTGGGCTTTGAATCCCCCTAACATGGGCGACCGCCTCTGGTGGTAGTTGAGATTTTCCAAAAAAAGGGGGGATTCGGCGCCCCCCCCCTCGCCCCTCGTGATCCCTCCTCCCTCGCCCTAGACCTCGCCGCACACCCTCCCCTGTTGCTGCCCTCCACCCTCCATGCCCTCCCCCGTCGCCGCGCACCCTCGCCACCCTCCACCGCACGCCACCCTTGCCGCTCTCCACCCTCCGCCCTCGTCGGCCTTCGCCTTGCCCTCCGTACCCTTCAGTGTCCCTCCGCCCTCTGGCCTCTGCCCTCCAACCTCTGCCCCCTCCGGACTCCGACCCCTCTGCCCTCCGCCCTCAGCCCTCCTCCCCCTCGCCCTCACCCCGGACAGCCCCCCCACACCCTGGACAGCCCCCCACACCCCGGACAACCCCCCACACCCCGGACAACCCCCCCCACTCCGGACAGCCCTGCACCCCGGACAGCCCGACCCTCCCCCGGATAGCCCCCCCACCCCCGGACAGCATCCCCACCCCAGATAGCCCCCACCCTGGACAGCCCCCCCCTCCGCACCCCCGGACATCCCCCCACCCCCGGATTGTACCCCCCACCCCGGACAACACCCCCCACCCCGGAAAACCCCTCACCCCAGACAGCCCCCCCGAACAACATCCCCACCCCAGATAGCCCCCCACCATGAACAACCCCCCCCTCCGCACCCCCGGACAGCCCCCCACCCCCGGACAGTACCCCCCACCCCGGACAACACCCCAACCCCAGACAGCCCCCCCCCCCCCCCCGCATCTCCGGACAACCCCCCCACCCTCCGGACAGCCTGCCCAACCCCCGGATAGCCCCCCCCCACCCTCGAACAACACCCCTGCACCCCCGGACAACCCCCCAATTGTGAAACTATACAATAGACCAATTAGCCGTTAGGCTATTAGGACATTAGGGAAATTGTAAAGATGGACAATTGTTCAATTGGATGTTAGAACAAATGGCCATTAGACCATTATGCCATTATTCCAATTGTACAACTATACAATAGGCCAATTAGTAGTTATGCCATTAGCCCCTTCAGAGAAAACATGCTCTAAATGACCTGAAACCACACAAAAACAATAGAAATATTATTCATGACATGTAGGAGGAAACGACACGTCCATCGGATGCGCAGTGCGCGCGGTACGACCGAATGTGTCGCTTTCAGCAGTTCAGTGCGCTCTAAAAGGGCACGTTGGGTGGTCAAAACCACCCGAACGACCTCAGAATGCCATGAAATCATACGAAAACAACCGTGGTGTGAATTGTGAAATGTTAGGGTAGACATAACGTCAATCAGAGGTGTCGTTTAACCGCGGTGACTGGAAACGCGTTTCCAGAGTCATAAAAGACCAAAACGGCACGTGATGGTCGAATTAAGAGAAAGCGTGCTCTGAATGACCTGAAACCACAAGAAAACAATAGGAATATTATTTGTGACATGTAGGAGGAGACAACACATCCATCAGATGTGTGGTGCGTGCGGTACGACCGAATGTGTCATCTTCATCAGTTCGACGCGCTCTAAAAGGGCGCGTTGGGTGGTCAAAACCACCCAAATGACCTCATAATGCCATGAAATCATACGAAAACAACCATGGTGTGAGTTGTAAAATGTTCAGGCAGACAAAACATCAATCAGAGGTGTTGTTTGACCGCGGTGATTGGAAACACGTTTCCGGAGTCAAAAAAGACCAAAACGGCGTGTGACAGTCGAATTCAGAGCATACATGCTCTGAATGACCTAAAACCACACAAAAAATAGGAATATTATTCGTGACATGTATGAGGAGACTGTACATCCATCGGACGTGCAATACGTGCGCTACGACCGAAAGTGTCGTTTTCAGTAGTTCGACGCGCTCTAAAGGGGCGCGTTGGGTGGTCAAAACCACCTGAACGACCTTGGAATGCCATGAAATCATACTACAACAATAGTGGTGTGAATTTTAAAATGGTCGGGTAGAAGGAACGTCAATCGGAGGTGTCGTTTGACCGTGGTGACCGAAAACGCGTTTCTAGAGTCAGAAAAGACCAAAACGACATGTCACTGTCGAATTCAGGACAAACGTGCTCCGAATGACCTGAAACCACATGAAAACAATTTGAATATTATTTGTGACATATAGGAGGAGATAACACATCCATAGGATGTGCGGTTCATGCAGTATGACTGAATGTGTCGTTTTCAGCAGTTCGACGCGCTCTAAAAGAGAGCGTTGGGTGGTCAAAAACCACCCGAATGACCTCGGAATGCCATGAAATCATACAAAAACAACCGTGGTGTGAATTTTGAAATGTTTAGGTAGAATTCACAACAATCAGAGGTGTTGTTTGACCACGGTGACCAGAAACACGTTTCCAGAGTCATAAAAGACAAAAACGAAGTGCGAAAGTCGAATTCAGAGAAAACGTGCTCCGAATGACCTAAGACCACACGGAAAAAATAGGAATATTATTTGTGACATGTAGGAGGAGAAAGAATGTCCATTGGATGTGCGGTGCATGCGGTATAACCGAATGTGTCATTTTCAGCAGTTCGACGCGCTCTAAAAGGGCGCGTTGGGTGGTCAAAACCACCCGAACGGCCTTAGAATGCCATGAAATCATATGAAAACAACCGTGGTATGAATTATGAAATGGTCGGACAGACGACACGTCAATTGGAGGTTTTGTTTGACTGCGGTGACCAGAAACGCGTTTCCGGAGTCATAAAAGACCAAAACGGCGTGTGACGGTCGAATTCAGAGCAAATGTGATCCGAATAACCTGAAACCACACGAAAAAAATATTAATATTATTCATGACATGTTGGAGGAGATGAAACGTCAATCAGACGTGCGGTACGACCGAATATGTTGTTTTTAGCAGTTCAACGCACTCTAAAAGGGCGCGTTGGGTGGTCAAAACCACCTGAACGACCTCAGAAGGACATGAAATCATATGAAAACAACTGTGGTGTGAATTGTGAAATGGTCGGGTAGACGACACATCAATAGGAGGTGTCGTTTGACTGCGGTGACTAGAAACGCGTTTCTGGAGTCATAAATGACAAAAACAGCGTGTGACGGTCGAATTCAGAGAAAACGTGCTCCGAATGACCTGAAACCACACAAAAACAATATGAATATTATTCGTGACATGTAGTAGGAGAAGAAATGTTCATTAGACGTGTGGTGCACACGGTACGACCGAATGTGTCGTTTTCAGCAGTTCGATGCGCTCTAAAAGGGCGCATTGGGTGGTTAAAACCACCCGAACGACCTCAGAATTCCATTAAATCATACGAAAACAACCGTGGTGTGAATTGTAAAATGGTCGGGCAGAGGACACGTGAGTGGGAGGATTCGTTTGACCGCGGTGACCAGAAACGCATTTCTGGAGTCATAAAAGACCAAAACGACGTGTGGCGGTCGAATTCAGAGCAAACGTGCTCTGAATGACCTGAAGCCACACTAAAATAATATGAATATTTTTCGTGACATGTAGGAGGAGACAACACATCAATCAGACATTCGGTGCGCACAGTACAATCGAATGTGTCATTTTCAGCAGTTCGGCGCGCTCTAAAAGGGCGCGTTGGGTGGTCCAAACCATTTGAACGACCTCAGAATGCCATGAAATCATATGAAAACAACCGTGGTGTGAATTGTGAAATGTTCATCCAAACGGCACATCAATAGGAGGTGTCTTTTGGCCGTGGTGGCCGTAAACGCGTTTCCAAAGTCATAAAAGACCAAAATGGCGTGTCACGGTCGAATTCAGAGAAAACGTGCTCTAAATGACCTAAAACCACACAAAAACAATAGGAATATTATTCTTAATATGTAGAAGGGACGAAACATTAATCGGACATGCGGTGCGTGCGGTACGACGAATGTGTCATTTTCAGGAGTTCGGTGCACTTTAAAAGGGATTATTGGGTCGTCAAAACCATCCGAACGACCTTAGAATGCCATGAAATAATACGACAATAACTGTGGTGTGAATTTTGAAAAGCTTGGGTAGACAAAATGTCAATAGGAGGTGTTGTTTGACTTCGGTGACTGGAAACGCGTTTCCAGAGTCATAAAAGACCAAAACGGCGTGTGACGGTCGAATTCAGATCAAACATGCTCCGAATGACCTGAAACCACATGAAAACAATAGGAATATTATTCGTGACATGTAGAAGGATATGGAATGTCCATCGGACGTGCGGTTCATGCGGTACGACCAAATGTGTCATTTTTAGCAGTTCAGCACGCTCTAAAAGGGCACGTTGAGTGGTCTAAACCACCCGAACGACCTCGAAATGCCATGAAATAATACGACAACAACCATGGTGTGAATTTTGAAATGGTCGAGTAGAAGGCATGTCAATCAGATGTGTCTTTTGACCGTGGTTACCGAAAACGCGTTTCCAGAGTCACAAAAGACCAAAACGGCGTGTCACGATCGAATTCAGAGAAAACGTGCTCCGAATGACCTGAAACCACACGAAAACAATAGCAATATTATTTTTGATATGTAGGATGAGAAAACGCATCCATCGGATGTGTAGTGCGTGTGGTATGACCGAATGTGTCGTTTTTAGCAGTTCGGTGCGCTCTAAAAGGGCGCGTTGGGTGGTCAAAATGACCTGAACGACCTCAGAATTCAATGAAATCATACGACAACAACTATGGTGTGAATTGTAAAATTTTTGGGCAAACGAAACATCAATCAGAGGTGTCGTTTGACCATGGTGACCGGAAACGTGTTTCCCGAGTCATAAAAGACCAAAACGGCGTGTGGCAGTCGAATTCAAAGAAAACATGCTCCGAATGATTAGAAACCACAATAAAACAATAGGAATATTATTAATGACATGTAGGGGGAGACAACACGTCCATCAGTCGTGCGGTGCACGCGATACGACTGAATGTGTCGTTTTCAGTAGTTCGGCCCGCTCTAAAAGGGCGCGTTGGGTTGTCAAAACCACACGAACGACCTCATAATTCCATGAAATCATACGAAAACAACCTTGATGTGAATTGTAAAATGATCGGGCATAAAACACTTCAATCAAAGGTGTCGTTTGACCGTGGTGACCGAAAACGTGTTTTCGGAGTCATAAAAGACCAAAACGGCGTGTCATGGTCGAATTCAAAGAAAACATGTTCCAAATGACCTGAAACCACACAAAAACAATAGGAATATTATTTTCGACATGTAGAAGTAGACGACACATTCATCAGACGTGTGGTGCACGTGGTACGACCGAATGTGTCATTTTCAGCAGTTTGACGTGCTTTAAACGAGAGCGTTGGGTGGTCAAAACCATCCGAACGACCTTGGAATGCCATGAAATCATAAAAGAACAACCGTGGTGTGAATTGTGAAATGGTCGGGAAGACGGAACATCAATCGGAGGTGTCTTTTGACCGTGGTGACTGGAAATGTGTTTCCGGAGTCATAAAAGACCAAAACGGCGTGTGACGGTCGAATTTAGAGAAAATGTGCTTCGAATGACCTGAAACCACATGAAAACAACAGGAACATTATTCATGACATGTAGGAGGAGACAGAATGTCCATCGGGCATGCGGTGCGCGTGGTACGACTGAATGTGTTGTTTTCAGCAGTTCGACGCGCTCTAAAAAGGCACGTGGGTGGTCCAAACCACCTGAACGACCTCAGAATTCCATGAAATCATATAACAATAACCATGGTGTGAATTTTGAAATGTTTGGGTAGACAGCACATCAATCGTAGGTTTCGTTTGACTGCAGTGACCGGAAACGTGTTTCCGGAGTCATAAAAGACCAAAGCGGCGTGTGACGGTCGAATTCAGATCAAACACACTTCAAATGAACTGAAACCACATGAAAACAATAGGAATATTATTCTTGATATGTAGAAGGAGACGACATGTCCATCAGACGTGCGGTGCGCGCGGTACGACCGAATGTGTCGTTTTCAACAGTTCAGCGCGCTCTAAAAGGGCACGTTGGGTGGTCAAAACCACCCAAATGACCTCAGAATTCCATGAAATCATACGAAAACAACTGTGGTGTGAATTTTAAAATGGTCAGCCATATAGAACGTCAATCGGAGGTGTCGTTTGACAACGGTGACCGGAAACGCGTTTCCGGAGTTATAAAAGACCAAAACAGCGTGTGACGATCGAATTCAGAGAAAACGTTCTCTGAATAACTTGAAACCATATGAAAACAATAGGAATATTATTCGTGACATGTAGGAGGAGACGACACATCCATCGGACATGCGGTGCACACAGTATGACCGAATGTGTCGTTTTTAGCAGTTCGACACGCTCTTAAAGGGCGCTTGGGTGGTCAAAACCACCCGAACGACCTCAGAATTCCATGAAATCATACAAAAACAACCGTGGTATGAATTGTGAAATTTTTAGGCAGACGAAACATCAATCGGAGGTTTTGTTTGACCGCGGTGACCGGAAATGAGTTTCTGGAGTCATAAAAGACCAAAACGGCGTGTGACGGTCGAATTCAGAGAAAAGGTGCTCCAAATGACCTGAAACCACACGAAAACAATAGGAATATTATTTGTGATATTTAGGAGGAGACAAAACATCCATTAGACATGCGGTGTGCGTGGTATGACCGAATGTGTTGTTTTCAGTAGTTCAGTGCGCTCTAAAAGGGCGCGTTGGGTGGTCAAAACCACCCGAACGACCTATGAATGCTATGAAATCATACGACAACAACTGTGGTGTGAATTTTGAAATGGTCGGGTAGAAAAAACATCAATCGGAAGTTTCGTTTGACTGCGGTGACTGGAAATGTGTTTCCAGAGTCATAAAAGACCAAAACGGTGTGTCACAGTCGAATTCAAAGCAAACGTGCTCCAAATGACCTGAAACCACACAAAAACAATCAGAATATTATTTTTGACTTGTATTAGGAGACTTAACTTCCATAGGACGTGCGGTGCACTCAGAAAACATTCCTTTTTAGACAACAAAACACTTTCAGAAACTAAAGCAAAGACTCCAAAACAAGAAAAAAAATCCTAAAATGATAACATTTCTTAAATTGGGGGTTTTAAATTATTATAGGACCCATGAGACGTCAGATTTCATTTTATTATATGTATATAATAACTGAATAAATATATAAAATTTACATTTGTTTTGTTTAGTTGTTTTCTTTGTATATTATTGTAGGTTTCTAAAGCAGATGGCTGTGGATCGTTGAAGCACGTCTATCATTTATTGTTTATGATGATTTTGATGTTTATGGTGTTAGGATTTGTTTTCCATTTTTTATGATTTATATGCTATTTTTTTTAATTCTGTACCATGAAATTTAAAAAAATATATTTCTAGTTTGGCGACCGCCGCAGGCGGTCCCTATAGGTTACCTACTAACCTCAATAGTGACCGCCATTGGCGGTCGCTTCAGACAAACAGCGACCGCCAGTGGCGGTCACTGTAGGCCGACATTTCGTCCAGCTTCAGAGACCACCAATGACGGTCACTGTAGGCCGGCATTTTGGCCAGCTTGAGCGACCGCCAATGGAGGTCGCTGTAGGCCTACAATGTCGGGCCTAAAGTGACCACCATTAGCGGTCGTTGGGTGGTCTCTAGAGGCCTATAACGACTGCTAATGGTGGTTTCTATAGGCCAAAGTTTTAGTAGTGTCATGAAAAACAATTTAACATCATTCTAACTACACTTAGAGAGAATAGACTATACACAAAGCTATCTAAATTTCATTTCTGGATTGATAAGGTGCATTTCCTAGGACACATCATCTCAGAGTAAGGTGTGTCTATAGACCCAAAGAAAGTGCATACAACTATTTCTTGGGAGTAGTCTAAGAGTGTTTCTGATATCCAAAGTTTTCTAGGCTTAGAAGGATATTACCGAAGGTTCATTAAATAATTTTCTCATTTAGAATCACAACTATCAGGCTTGAACAAGAAGGGCATCAAGTTTGAGTGGTTCATGGCATGTGAAAATTCCTTTTAGGAATTAAAGTGGTGGTTGAAAACCACACCTATTCTAATCTTACATAATCCAAGTAAGAAACATACCTTGTTTTGTGATGCATCTAGCATTGGAATTAGGGTGGTGTTAATACAGGATGATCGGGTTGTTGCGTATGGGTCATAGAAGTTGAGGCCTCAAGAAATAAATTACAATACACATGATCTTGAATTGTTCGTGGTGGTTTATAGATTAAAATTTTGGAGACATTTCTTTTTTGGGGGAACTATTTACGGTATATACTAATTATAAAATCCTAAAGTACATCATCTCTCAGTGGGATTTGAATCTTCATCAGTGAATATGGGTTGATTACATGAAATAATTTGACATTGAGCTGGTTAACACACTAGGAAAGGGAAACAGTGTTGCAGATTCTTTGAGTTAGAAGACTCAAAACCAGGTTGTTTAGGAATTAAGTTTAGAGTGGAAGATGATGGTGTTTTT
Source organism: Viscum album (assembly GCA_963277665.1). Classification (NCBI taxonomy): domain Eukaryota; kingdom Viridiplantae; phylum Streptophyta; class Magnoliopsida; order Santalales; family Viscaceae; genus Viscum; species Viscum album. The sequence continues at coordinate 1,005,100,661 of OY728135.1, forward strand.
TTCTGAGATGCATCTTGAGGTGGAGGATGTCCAAGGGCAGATGGACCTTTCATCATTGGAAGTTGAGTCCATGCTTATGAGATAGATTAAGGGAAGTTAGTATGAGGATTAAGAATGTTTGGATTTTAGGAAAAGTATTAAAGGTGGGGAGTCACCTTTTGGTTGGACCATTAGAGATGATGGGATCATTTATGTTCATGGACATGTTGTTGTGACAATGTGTATGTGAGAAGAGTTGATGTGTGAGTTTCATACATCAAAGTGGGTAGTGAACCTAGGTTTGACTAAAATGTATCGTGATCTTTATAGGAAATATTGGTGGCCAGGGATGAAGAAATATGTTTTAGGTTTCGTGGTGCGATGCCTTACCTTCCAGCAAGTGAAGGGTGATCATCAGCAGTCGAGTGGTTTGTTACAGCCATTACCCATTCCATAATAGAAATGGGATGATGTGACAATTGATTTTGTTGTGGTTATTCCAAGGATTCCACAGAAGAATGATGGGATTTAGGTAGTTTTGGATCAGTTGACCAAGGTAGCACATTTCCTACAAATTTGAGAGACCATCACCGTGGACCAGTTGGGTGAGTTTTATGTTCGATAGGTAGTGTGGTTGCATGGGGTGCTGTGAACGATAGTTTTGGATCATGGTCCGCATTTCACTTCATTATTCTGGCATGGATTAAAGAAGGATATTGGAACCTAGGTTTTTTTAGTACATTTTTCCACCCACAGATAGAAGGACAGTCAAATAATACTATTTAGATACTAGAGGACATGTTGAGGAATTGTGTCCTAGACTTTGGTGGATCATGGGAAAAGAATCTAGCACTGGTTGAGTCTTCCAACAAAAATAGTTACCAGGCTAAGATTCAGATGACACTATATGAGGTGCTCTATGGTAGAATATTTATATCTTCGTTGTGTTGGTTAAAGGCTAGAGAAATATATTTTTTGGGACTGAGTCTCATGCAGGAGACATTAGAATAAGTTTAGTTGATTCAGAAACATATGGAAACGGCTCAAAGTAGGTAGAAGTCATATACATATCAATGTTATAGTCTTCTTGAATTTATGGTTGGTGATTGTGTGTTTCTTTAGGTGTCACCAAGTTTGGGTCATTGTTGGATTAAAAAATAGGGAAGGTTGGTTCCCAGGTATGTGGGGCTGTTTGAGATTGTGGATAGGATCAGGCCGGTGGCATACCGATTGTCTCTTCCACAATAGTATAGTGGTATGCATGATCTTTTTCACATGTCACAGCTTCGACAGTATCACCCCAACCTATCTCATGTGATTAATAATGATGATGTAGAGTTTGAGGTAGATGCGTTCTTTGAGGAGCATCCAGTTCGTATTGTGGATCATAGTGAGAAAGTCATGCTGGGTAAGATTGCGCCTTTGGATTGAATTTTTTGGAAGCATGATAATGTTGAAGAAGAAACCTGGGAGAGAGAGTTAGATATGCGGGATTAGTTCCCCAATATATTTTCTCTAGAAGATCAGTAATGATTAGAAGCAAAGCTCAGGGATGAGCTATTATAGGGTGGGAAGGTTGTAGGATCCCAGAATTCATGGAGTTATGTTCTTATTTACATTTTGGTTTGAATCCCATAAATTTGGCTAATTACATGTTTATCAGGTGTATGAGGAAGATCAAGGGTGTTTTTGGGGTTTGGAAAATAAAATAAATGGGAATCTTTCCATCATGTTCATGTTTCATGGTTAGAGTAAACTGTGTGCCCAAACCATGCTAGCCAGGAGGAAGGGTGCATAGTTAAACAAACCGTGCAAGGGGGAAATCCAAACTATACGGATTTTGACAGTGGAATTTCACACGGTTGGTGCACGATTTTTCAAACCATGCAGGATTCTCATGTAAACATGTGACTTGGACCCCTCTTGGATAGAGGCTGGTGCATGGTTGGTGCACAATTTGGAAAACCGTGCAACCAAATCATGCTCCCCATTAAAAAAATGAGAATTTACCATTCCCCCCTCAGGATTTCAAGTTACTCACCAAATTTTATTCCTAATTCTTCCTAATCTATCCCTAGTAATGACCTAAAACACCCAATATCTCCCAAGGATCAATCTTCTTTGATTATAGGCTATTTGGAGTGTTGTTAGTTGCGGATTGAAGCTCTGGGTAATTCTAACACTCCTCTTGCTTCTCTTTTTTAGGATTAGGGATTTTGGTTTCATTATTATTCTTATGAAACCCTAAAAATCTATTTTTCTAGTGGATCTTAGGTTAGGGCTTCAAAGGGTACTTGAATCCGAATCTAAGACTAAGGATAAGTGGGTGTTCATCTACAAATTCAAGGTAGGTGGTATACAAGTTATATCCCATAGTCTTGAAGTTGATTTGTGCATGTGTGGTTGGGTTAATTTTTCTCTCTTATTGTGCATTTGATTCCTTTAAATAGATTTACTAAAATGGTTGGCTAAATTATGAATTTAACCCCTCATGATCCTCTTGAGATGCGTTGAGGTTGATTGGACCAATTTAGGGTCACCCGTGGGGTGTGCCAACATGCTCGAACATGAGAAATTGTAATGTTAAGCATATATTTGACTAGTGATAATGTAGAGCCCATGAAGAACATGTTGATATGTTAGTTGGGGGTAAAAATGGAATATTGATAGTTGTGTCTAGACTTTGATAATGGTATAAGGTTTTTTTTGGATTAATATGAAATGGATTGCATGAAATAAAGTGATTGTGATAAATGAATTATGAATTGTACTTAAAATAATGCATAAGTGGGTTAATTAATGTGAAATTATGAACATGTTAAATAGGTAAATCATTGTGAATTGATGAATTATTTAAATGTGATATGTAATGTAATCAGTAAATGTGATAATGGGTAAGGTATGATACATGGAAATGGGTTAATTGGGTTATGTAAGGAAAATGGTAAATGTGTTAATGGGTTAAGGCATAAGGATGAATTATATGTTAAATGAAATAAGTAATGTGAATGTTATGTGTATTGATTATGTATGTTTTTTGATATGGTATGTGTCATAAATTGATAAAGAAGCATGTGTATATGGCTTGGTAGTTTTGGGGTATTGTACTTGAGGATCTACACCCATGGGTCGGGTTAGACTGAGGCTCTAAATCCAACCCCACAATGCATGGGTTAGGGAAGGGTACTAAGGCTATATGCCCCTAACAGTTGCATTTGATTAAACTTCCTAGACTAAGGCTTGAAGTTAAGTGTGATGTATTTGTTTGTGAAAATTTTATCCCTAGTGAGATAGGGAACTTGACTTATTTCCCTTATGCATAGTAATTGACAGGCTTAGGCCATAATGAAAATGATGTAATTACCTAACCCATGGTTTAAGTGATTTTAATGGTTCAAGTGATTGGAATGGTTTAATTAATGAACAAGGTTTAAGTGATAAACACATATTAGGTGATGAAAATAGAAATAACAATGTAACTGGTTAAGTGAATATTGTTAACTAATGGCACTTGAGTTATCTTTTGTTTACTTTTCATTTATTTAGTTTTTGAATGCACTATCTATTTAGACTGGTGGTGGCCTATTGAGTTGTACTCAAACCCTTCTCAGGATTACATTGGGTCCCCAAGTAAATTTCATGGTTGAAGGTCAGGACAAGAGCAAAGGCCCTATGCTAGAGAGTTGAGTTAGGCTTGGGATGTGCATAGATGAGAATCTAGACTTGGAGTCAGGACCCGTTTTGTGGATTTATTTTTTTATCTTTATTTTGGGATTTCTTTACTTTTATAAATGTTATCATGAAATGGAATATTTATAATTTTCTTATGTTTTGTACCCTATTTTTGGAAATGGTTGGTAATGCATGTTTCTAGTTTATTTCTTATTGTTACCCTTATTTCATATGGTGTCTATTGTGGAATACTCTCATAAAGAGGGTATATTCTACACACATGTTCTATTAGACCCTCACTACTAATCGGCAACCTCTATCATACGAGGAGGCCTGCTTGAGGTGATGTGGTGACCCGACTTGGGACATCAGTTATTGGCTTTTGGGATGGGGATGTTACATTGATGTATAACTCCAACCTCCATTTCCACCTTTATGGCATATATAATGATTTATTTATACCTTTTGAAGTTACTTATGGCTAACGCCCTTTGGAGACTTGGGTTTAAGCCATGAAAGAATCGGTAAACCTTACTTTTAGGTTGGATGATAATGTTTGAAGTGTTCCTTGCAAGTCTGGTAATTTTTTTTCCAAAATATTATTCATACTTTTTCTTTAACTCAAGGAATTAATTATCCATTTTTCATATGAAGAATATGAGGAAAGTACTTAATGAAAAATAAGTTCTTGAAATCTTCCCATTTCATGGAGTCAATTTCATCTCATTGCTTGGTTTTATTGATAAGAATCCACCAATGATCTGCTTCACCTTAAAAATAATAGACAACCAAAATTAGTTTCTCATTTTCCAAACATTGGAGAAAAAAATATATATTTTCAGTGGTATTGATCCATTACTTAGCCACTAGTGGATCAGAAGACCCACTGAAAGAAGGTGGATGCAGCCTCATGAAGGACTCAACAGAATGTTATTACCTCCTTTGCTCATTTATAAGTACAACATGAATCATATCTTGATAAAGTTTTGTGAGAATAACAACAATATTTTTCATTCCATCTCCCATAAAATTCAGTTTCCCAGGAGAACAAACATTTCATTTCCCATTTCATTAAGCATTAACGCGATTACTTCGGGTTCCAACCATTGAATAAAACCAAAAAACATAGTGTGAACAACACTATTCATAGTAGGAAAACCACATAATCAAGGGAAATTACTTATAAAATTTCAACATATTACATCTTAGGTTTAATCATAGGTTATTCATGATCGTTAAAAAAATATAGGATTGTAACCTATACTTAGACTTATCCTTAGTGTTCTTACTAAGGTTTTCTCATCCCATATTCCAAAGGTTAACTAAACCTTACTCTGATACCAACTATAATGGACCATAATTTTCATACATAGATATTACATCTTTTTTTATGAACATTTATTACATAACATAACAAATCTATGCCAAAACTGTGTAGGTTTAGTTTTTTTGTGAAACTTGAAATCATAAACAACTAGTTGATAAAATATCTACACCATATCCCACTTATTTCCTCAAAACTAACTACCTATTAGGAATATCATACTTAATAACTTTCTTTATATCCTGGAAAAAAGAAACATAATAAAGGGTGAGATCAGATGCTCATTAAGAGTAAACAAGGGAGATATCAATGATTTTCTAAGCATAACGTGAGCATAAGGGTATATGAACATGAACATAACATTTGGAAATTATAACCTACATATAAAAGATAATAATCTTGAATCATGGAATAAATCATGGAAGATCACATGACATGAATTATAAAGTAATGTGATCCATGAGAGAAGAACATTGGCATAATACATGGAAAGATAAGAATCACAAATGAACGTGAGCCATGAGAGAATAAAAATGACATAAGACATGGAATTGTGGCATATATAAGAATAGAAAATAATTTCCATAGTAGTCAAGGATCATTTCCAAAACTATCATATTGTAATGGGTTTACTACCCAAAACATCATAGTGGATAGATTCCCTTACTGAATGGGGTTCACTCCCTATTCTAGCCCTGTCTTACTGCATCGTATTCACTCCTCATTCTAATTATGTCTATCTCATAAGATATAAATATTTATCCAATGAATTAAAGGGATATGCATGACCCACCCATCAAATAATGAAAATAATACATATGTGTGCCACAATATCATAAATAATTCATCATATTAGAACCCATGAAAAGAAATTGGTTTTTATAAACATTTCATCATAGCATAACCCATGAAAATAAATAGGTTTCATAAACATCATGCCATCATAAACATAAACCAATTAGAGAAAGAATAAGGATGGTATCTTTGGCTCATATCTCAAATAAAGTATAATTAACATAAAATAATGTTATCTTAGATAAAAAATGTTTTTGAAAGATCAGTTGAAATAATTCTTGAGGAAAATATCCTTTATATTTGGAAATCATTTTTTTAAAGCCGTGCAATTACAATAGAAAAAATTTTCTTTGAAAATAACCTTGTAAGATTGTATAGGAAGCTTCAAATTATTAAGGCATCATGAAGGTGGAAAAATCTGATCATGCCTTATAAGTTAAAAAACATTCCTTTCATATTTTTTTAGAAAATCCACAAAGTACCTCATTTAGAAAATGAAAAAAAGATTCATTTCAAATCATTTAGTAAAAATTTACACATGGGTAAAAATGAATTTAAAAATTTTTAGGAGGGTAGTAATTTTTTTTGAAAACATTTTTGGGAAAAATGGACATGGAAGATAAATATTCTCTAGTATATACTTAAATGCAAATAATCCCAAATAATGATGACATTGTGAAATAAACTCTTACCTCATGTCTAAAATTTCATTGTTAATATAAAAAAATCATGTATAATAAATATAGATTTATTATACATTTATTCCATAAAATTATTTATATTATACCATTTATTATTTATTTATAACCTCTTATCACCCATTTATTAATAATTTTTTATTAAAATCTCTATTCTAGGTGATAACTGTTTCATTTTCCAAGTATGTTTTGGTTCAGAAGTCTCGATTCTTATAATTTGATCTTGGTCTAATAATTTTTTTATTGTTAATAGTGGTATAAAAATCATATATAATAATTATATACATTATATAATCATTTATAGAAATTATAAATTGAAAAATAAATTACACAGTTCATGGAGACGGTAGGCCGTACATACGCAATAATGTTGCTTTCATTTTTAAATTTATGGAATGAAATAAAGGTAAATAATAATTCATATTTATAAAATCATTATTATACCATATATATCATATATATTCATTAAACCCATCATAATACTCATCCATAAAATGTGGTGATGAAAAAATAAATTGTATCGCAATATAGATACGGTAATCCATACGTACGCATGAGCGATGCTTTTACTAATTATTTGATGGGAAAGAGGGTGTATAATGGTGTTTTAATAATAATAATAAAATTTAAGAATATTGAGGATACTTAATTTATTATTTTATGATAAAAAAAATATATTTAGAGGATGTGAGGAGAAGTATAAAAAATGATTGGTTAGAGTGATTATCTCTTATTCGAAATGTCTCATTTGGATCTCCTCTAAATGGATCCAGGGTTAGTCTTTTAAGAAGAAAAACACATATAAAATGTGTAGGGGAGTGGAGAAGAGAAATTGGAAGATAATGGTCGAGCTACAAGGATCCAAGTGGTGTAAAGAAGTGAGGTAGAAGGTTCCCTTTTATAATTGAGGTAGTGACACGTTTTGAATTTCTCAAAATATTAAATTATAATAAATTAATTTTCAATACAAATACCACCAAATGACCATGGATTAAAAGATAAGATAATATAAGGTTGCAATATCATCAAATAATAAATTTTATACAAGTTTTGGTGTTATTTTAAACCTTATCATTTTGATTAACCCTTACTTACACTATTTTAATTTTAACTAAGATTACAAAATATTCAATATTAAAAGGTTTTAATTTTTACTTATATGGTGTCAATTGGATTAAAAATGAAAAATTTATAAAATTTTAGACCATATCATAATAAATTTGTTTTTTTTAAATATTTTTATGTTTAAAATAATTTATTAAAATATTATTTTGATAAAAAATTATTATTATCAATTTTGAAACTATTTATTACTTTGACTTTAAAAACACTAAGAAAACATGTAAAATTTAAAAAAACTATTTTATTATATCCATAACATTTCAAGGTCTTCTAGATAATTTTTAGATCACCTTAAATATCTCAAATTATATTAATTTTAATATTTATAATATCATTTATTTTATTTTTCTATTAATTGAATAATTACTTCATCAACATTGTGTAAACATTTAGGGTAATTATTTAATTCCTAAAAATTATAAATAAATTACCATGATGAAGTTAAATATTTTATATTTCTAAAAAATATTTATAGTTGAGAATATCTTCCGGTTAACCCCATATTAAAAATATTATACTTATTAAAAAAAGAGTGTGACATTTTGTCACTTTCTTTGATTTTAATAATATCTAAGTCATTTTCATGAAAAAATGTCCATTAAATAACTCAATTTAAAACCTTAGGTGTTAATTTTATAATTTAATTCATCAAATAAGAATTTTTATAAAAAATTATGGCCATATCACTTATTTTTAATCTAGATTAACCCGATTTACTCTTTATCAAGATGATAAATCTTATCATGGTTACTATTCATATTGTCCAAAAATAAAATGGGATTAATTAAAAAAATTCAAAACTACTAATTATAAATATGAAATTAGTTTTATCTAATTAAATATCTATAAATTCAATAATTTAATTTTACTGCAAGTTCACAAAATGTGGCAAAAATCGATTTTTAGGAAAAATACATTTTCAAACATAAAAATGGACTTATTCTTATTATATTCTTATAAAATTATTTTTTTAATGTTTAAAACATTTGATAGAGTAAATAATATATATATATATATATATATATATATTTCATTAAAATCATTCACCAATAGGGATTAATTTAATATATAGATATAAAATTTATTTTCACGCATAAAACAATTTTTCTTCAGAAAAACATCACTTTTATTTTAAAATAATTTTAATTTTAATTATAATCATTTGATATATAAAAAATTCATTTTATAAATGAATATACCACATATCATTCATAATTTAGTTATTACTACTCGTTCCTGTCAATTTAATAGCTAGATGATAATGAACACATAATATTTTAATAATGTTACACGGTTCGTTTAAAATTGATTTTACATAAAATGAAAGACATCAAAGAAATAAAATTATTTATAGAGAAATATTTAATAAAAATGCCGAGGAGTTGCACATAATGTTGCCTCATACTTTCTTGGAGTATGACCATTGTAAATATATCAATAAGATTCTAATTTCCAAAAATATTTTTAGCTCCAATACTTTATATTTAGGTATGCTTTGTATAAAGTGACATTTAAGGTAAATGTGTTTTATTCTTACATAAAACACTAGATTTCAGGAAAGATAAAGGACACTCAAACTATAATAAAATAACTTTCCTCTATGAGATTATTTTCCAAGTTTATTCAATAAGAACACCGATCATATCAACTCTTTACCTACTTTAGTAGTAGAATCATACTCTTATTCTATTATAGATAAAGTAACAACAAGCTAAAAATGAGACATTCATTTGACCATTGTTCCACAAAAAAAATACAAAACCTGTTGTACTTTTTCATGAATCCATGTCTCCATAAAAATCTACAACTGCAATTCCCTTCAAATTATCATAATCTTTGAAACATAAAGTTACATCTTCTAATCCTTTTAAGTATCAAATGATCTAGTTCACAATTTACCAATGTTTTCACTTGGGATTTCACATGAAATGGATAAAAACTCACACTAAAAAACCAATTTCTAGTTGTGTATACACCATTGCATACATCAAACTTTCAATAGATGAAGGAAAAGTTACCTTTTCCATTTCATGAAATTCTTCATCTGTTGATAGTGGTCGTGCTTTAGAAATATTGAAGTGTCTAGTGACGAGGGTTGAGATAGGTTTATAATTGGCCATTTCAAACTTTTTGATGAACTTCGTGATGTATTTCTTATGGGATAAAAATAATGAGTTGGTTTTCCTATCCCTCTCGATTCTCATCACCATGATTTTCTTAGATTTATTGAGGTTATTCATCTCAAACCTTATAGACAACTTCCTATTCAGTTCCTCATTATGATGGAATGCTAGACCTTTAATCAACATATCATCAGCACACAATAATAGTATGATATATGTTTCAACATCTCATTACTTCTGGTAACAATAATGATCAAAATTCACATAAAATTAAACTTTCCTTAAGAATGAAAGTGTTGAAGATCAAATTTCACTATTGAGGAGACTACTTTAATCCATAAATATTTCATTTTAACTTACAAACAATATTCTCATTTTAATGAATTCCATAACCCATAGGCTATATCATGTAAATTTCTTTCTCTAAATATCCATGAATAAAAGTTGTCTTTATATCCATCTGATCCAAGTGTAGATCATCAGACATAACAATTCTGAGCAATGATATATCTATTTTGCATCTATATTTTTATGGGATTGTATATTTAAACTCATTGAATATTAGTTGATTAAATATAATATTTGTTCATAAAATTAAAGTTTTATGTATTCATATATAGGAATACATTTCGAGAAATACCAAGGAATATAGGGAAATTGAGGAATATAAAGGCTCGATGAGAAAATAGAAAATGAAGATGAAATTTAGATTAAAAAGGAGTCAAACAGATCATGTTTTGAAATTAAATAATACCTTCTATGATCTTGGAGGATCACATGTTGTTTTGGAGGCTCAAAAAATGAATAACAGGGAAAAAACAAGGTTTTCAGTGATGAAAATTAACATTACATGTCATATAAATATTACATGACATGAAATCCCCACAAAATACACATCATGTAAACATTACAAGATATGAAATTTCCTGAATAGACCAGAAAAATGGGGGTTTGCATGTATCTTTTCATGGTGACTTTCATTTTATGCCCCAAAACGCCATTTATCACTAGGTTTGATGCCTTTGATCTTAATTTTGGTTTAGGGATTTAGATCTGGGGCTTGATCGATGATGTTTTGCTGCTTGGATTTTGGGGATTTCCATTGAGCTAACATCTGTCAATAAACTGAGGTAGGTGGTCTAAATCTAACTCCCATAGTCATGGATTTTATATATGAATGTGAGTTTATGGATTTTATAGCTTCCCTTGATAATGTATTTCCTAAATTGGAGTAATTAGGAATGTGGAATTGACTTGTGATTTCCTTAGTGATTAATTGATAATTTAATCCCGAAACAAATGAAGGGGGGTTTCCCTAATAGATATTTATTTTATAGATTTTTATGGGTTGAGATATTGTAATTGAGATATTGAATTTATTGTGTTAAGATAATTAATTAGGGAAAATTAATTATGAAATGATTTTAGCTATGTAAGATAATTAATTGTGAGAATTAATTATGTGCCATGATATCGATCAAAGATAATTAATTATGGGAATTAATTATGAAAATTTGAGATTTGATATGGATAATTAATTGTTAATAATTAATTATGGAATAAGAATCGTGTTGATTGATTAATTAATTGATGAATTAATTAATGGGTTATGTGCTTAGTTAATTGTTTAGTTAACTAATGGCCTTTGAAATGTTTAACTAATCTTTGGATTAGTAAGGGAATGATGTGGATAATTATTGTGAATTAAATAATGATTAAATATATGAGATTTTTTTGGTGTTAGACATAGAGTTATAGACCGATTAGATGTTGGGACTTGGACATGGAGTTCCTCCCCAATAGTTATCCAAGCTTGAGATTCTGGGGTGCTAGGCATGAAGACCTACACCGAATATGATATAGAGTGTTAGGCATGGTGACCTGCACTCAATGAGATTTTTGGTGCTTGACATGATGTTCAACACCAAATGAATGATAATAATGAATGATAATAATGAATGATGATTCAAATTTAAAACATGAATTGAAACTGTACTAATGTGATGATTAAATATTAAATGACAATGTGATAACTATTTAATTATGCATTATATTTATTGATTCATAAAACTACATACACTATCGTTTGACTAGACTTATTTTAGGCACCATTGGTGGTGGCCTAATGAGTTGTACCAACATCCTATTCGAGCCGCTTGAGCGGAATCTGAGTAAAATTTGTTGTTGCAGGAAAAGATAAGGGAAAGGCCCTAGGATAGGTTGTTGTTTGGGATTGGAGAATGGGAGAGGGAACCAGACATGGTTCGGGACCTACTTGGGAGTCATTGTGTCTTTACTTTTAGTTTCATTGTAGACAATTTACATTTGCATTGTCATAGCATGTTTACCTTTTAGTTGAGTATTTTATTCTCTTGTTTTAAATATCATATGTCATGGTATTGTTTTGGTTATTTATACACTTCCGCACTTGGTTATTTTTGTTTGCTTCCGTTGGTGTTTTATTCTGATGAAAGAGGGTATATTCTCCCCAAGAATGACTTACCAGACCCTTGCCTCTAGTCAGCACCATCTGGCATATGGGGATGCGTGCTTGAGGGCATGTGGCCAATTGGATCGGGGCATCATTTAGTGGCACCCAGGTCAGGACGTCACAAAGTGGTATCAGAGGAGTTTTCTTTTCTTTCTTCTTTTTTTGTCTTACTGTTTTGGGAAAGGTAAACAGGAGACTATGAAGAGTCAAGGATTGGTAATTAGATCGTGCGTGGGAGTTACAAACCCATGGTATGGGGGAAAATTCGAGTACTCAGGGTGGGATTTTTGTGATTTCTATTTGCTGTTATAGTTGAATATTATTTCACCTTGGGTGATGAACTTGTGGTGTGATGTGATATTTGTTTTGACAGTTGTTGATTTTTGATTCTGGCCTAAAGATTCATGATCCTTGAGGCATCATGCATCATTCTAGGCACTTAGGGTTGTTGTGACATGCATCATTCTAGGCACTCATAGGAAAATAGGTTATGGGTAAGTTGTTGAATTTGAATTGTTTTCCTTGTTGTGAGATAGAAATAATGATGCAAAATGAGAATAAATTGGTGTCTAATGAGAACCTTGATTGATGAAATGTGTATGATTAATTAATTAATTATTGAATTAATTAATTTGAGATAATGTGATTAATTAATGGTTGAATTAATTAATGAGAATGTATGTACCCTTATTAACCAATACCTAGGAGTAGGATGGTTAAGGGTAGTGATAAGGCCTCAGTGTTGACCGTGTGGTGAGAAAAAGGGGGAAAGGACATGTTGAAACTTATTGTGTTAGTTTCTCCTATTACGTAAATGTTATAAGGTTGTGTTATGAGACAAAAAAACATGTGTTTGGTTTTGTATAAATATGCCACCATGATGCTTGTTGAGGGAGAGACCGAGGGGTATGGCCCGAAACGAGCTTCCAAATAGGGAACTTGAGGAACCATTGGTAAGCTAAGGAGGAAGGGGAACAGTTCTGAGGGAACTTTGATAATTTTATGAAATTTATGGAGAGAGACCCAGGGAAGGTTCTAAAACGCATGTCTGAGTTGATATGGGAGTTTCAGCTACAACACCCTCATACTTTTACTAGAGAGGGTGGACCTGAGGGAGATGATTTCTGGATTGAATCCATAGAGATGATACTTTACCATTTGGAGACTCTGTATGGGAGGAGGGTAAAGTTGGTTTCTTATATGCTATGGGGTTTAGCAAAGCGCTAGTGGGACATTCATGTACGATCTAGACAGACTGGTGATATGTTATGGAAGGACTTTATGGATAAGTTCTTAGAGAACTTCTATCCATAGATGCTGAGATAATATAAGGCTTAATATTTTATGCATATGACCCAAGGAAGTATGTTTATAATGTATTATTCTGAACATTTCATAGATTTACAGTGTTTTTATCTATCTTTGGCTGTATATTAGGCTTATTTAGAAAAATGATTTCAGGATGGACTTAGGTGGTAAATTAAGTCCCAGGTAAATATATTTATACTCAAGAAATTATCAGAAGTGGTTAATCAGGCTCTCATTTCAAAGGGGGACCTGAAGGAGGCTTCCAGTACTGGACAGGTAGCTGTCACTGGATGATCGGGGAGTGTGCCTTCTGGGAGCAGGAAGCGCCATTATGGAAACCTTAGTCAGGACAGTGGAAAGAAAGGTGGGTAGCTAGGAGAAAAAAATTGCACCAGATCTTACTCATGTAATTTTCCACCAGCGCGGTAGGCAGGGACACTATCGTACACATTGTCTTCTACCACCAGTGGAGTTCTGGTTTTGTGGTAAGATGGGGAAACTATAGAAGTTCTGCAGGAAGCAGTAGCAAGCTGGTGCTGAGGGAGTAGTTACTCAGAGTCAGAGTATGGGAAGGGGGTCTTCTACACCATATAGGTCTGGCAGCTAGAACTATATGGGAAGAGGTGGTAGAGGTAGTGGATGTGGTAATTCAGGGTATGAGCGCCCATATCATCAGAGTGGTGCTACTCAAGGGACTCAGAAGACACCACAGGGAAGAGGGGAAGGACAATTACATGTAGTGTAACCTAAAATTGTGGAGAGTGAGGCTGATCCATTGACATTGAGAGGTACCATTCTAGTTGCTTCTACTTTAGATACTACCTTTTTTGATACTAGTTCCTCTCATTCCTTTATATATACAAATCTTGTAAATAATTTGATATTGGAGGTGGAGTCCATAAGAGAGGTGATGAATATCAATACACCATTGGGAACATGGTCTAGGGATATTTGTTTATTCAAGGAATGTTTTCTATAGATCATAGAGTATCATTTTATTTGGGATATCTATATCCTTAATATAACGGGCTTCAACCTGATTATGGGTATGTACTAGCTAGTTGCATACCGAGCCCACATAGATTGTTATCATAGAAGAGTGAACTTTTTATCTCCTAAGGGTGATCGATATGTTCATCATGGAGAATGGGATATCCATGCAAGACAAGCTGGGATAATTACTCAACAATTGGGAGATCTCATAGACCAAGTTGCTAGACTTTTTTGGATGATGGGAGTAATAGGCAAGACATCCTTCCACCAGTGGTAGAACTATTTCAAGATGTCTTTCTTGAATACTTTTCAGGGTTTCCAACTGAGGGAGATGTGGAATTCACTATTGATATCATGCTAGGGGCTGAGCCAGTATCTATTCCACCTTACAGAATGACACCGAATGAGCTTTAAGATCTCAAAACATAGTTGGAGGAGTTGGAGGATAAAGGGATTATCCATCCAAGTACATCACCTTAGGGATCACCTATTTTGTTTTCAAATAAGGCAGACAATAGTTTATGATTGTGTGTCGATTACCGAAAGTTGAATAAAATTACTATGAAGAACTGATATCCTCTTTTGCGTATCAATGATCTGTTTGACCAGCTGAAGGGGGATTGTGTGTTCTCAAAGATCGATCTAATATTAGGGTATCATCAGGTGAGAGTTTAGACCTCTTATATACCAAGAACTACTTTCAGAAGTAGGTATGTCCTCTATGAGTTTGTTGTAATGATGTTTGGGTTGTCAAATTCTCTGTGGTATTTATGGACTTGATAAACAGGATATTTCATCCATACTTAGATCAGTTTGTGTTGGTGTTTGTGGGAAACATCTTAGTATAATCTAAGACTCATGATAATCATTCCCAACATCTTGATATTGTCTTTAGTACACTAAGATAGAATCATCTATACGTCAAGATATCTAAACTTCAGTTTTGGATTGATAGGGTACACTTTTTAGGGAATATCATCTCAGAAGAAGGTGTGGCATTTGACCTAGAAAAAGTACATGCAGTGATTTATTAGGATCATCCCAAGAATGTTTTTGATATTCTAAGATTTTTGGTATTAGATGGTTATTACATGAGGTTCATCTAGAACTTTTCGTGATTGGTAGCACCACTTTCAGGTTTGACAAAGAAAGGGATAAATTTTGATTGGACAAAATCATGCGAGAATGATTTCTAGGTGTTGAAGAAGAGCTTGACATCGACACCAATTTTGATCTTACCTGAATCCGGTGAGGAGTATACAATGTATTTTGATGCTTCTGGGATCGGACTCAGAGCAGTGTTGATGCAAGTGGATCGATTAGTTGCTTACAGGTCTCGGCAGTTGAGGCCACATGAATGAAATTACCCTATGCATGAACTCGAATTGATAGAAGTGGTTTATTCTCTTAAGTTTTGGTGACACTATATTTTGGGTGAAAAGTTTATTGTTTTTACGGATCACAAAAGCTTGAAATATATCTTTTCAAAGCATGAATTAAATATTTGGTAGTGAATATGGGTAGAGTATATGTAGTCCTTTGATTTTTAACTGGAATATACACCCATAAAGGGGAATAGTGTGGCTGATTCCTTGAGTAGGAAAACTCAGACTCAGTTGGTATATGAGTCAAGTGAAGAGTGAAAGATGATGACTTTGCTGGAGGAAATGCATGTGGTAGTTCAAGAGAGTCAAGAGAGGATGACTCTGGTTTCTGTTATAGTAGATTCTACACTGTTGAGATAGATCGGGGATAGACAGTATGAGGATCTAGAGTGTTTATCCTTAAGGGAAAGCCTTGAAGGTGTGGATATACCTTGAGACTGGATAATAGATGAGGATTAGATCATCTATGTGAAAAAATGGGTTTTTGTGCCTACGAGTATGCGAGAGAAAGTCATGCAAGAATTTCATGCCTCCAAGTGGGCGGTACATCCTGGGGTGAAAAAAATGTATCGTGACCTACGACGATAATTTTGGTGGCCATGTATGAAAAAGGATATATTAGGGTTCGTAATAAGATGTTTCACCTATCGGTAGGTGAAGGCATAGAATCAACGACCTAGAGGCCTATTGCAGCCGTTGCCTATTACGGAATAGAAGTGGGATAACATGAATATGAATTTTGTGGTAGGACTTCCAAGGACACTTAGGAATAATGATTCTATTTGGGTTGTTGTGGATCTACTGATGAAGGTATCACATTTCTTGCCTATCAAAGAAACCTTTATAGTATAATAGTTGGGAGAAATGTATGTATAAGAGATAGTTTGTTTTCATGGGGTGCCATAGAATATAGTTTCATATAGTGATTCGCACTTTACATCATGCTTCTAGTGGGACATACAGAAGTCACTTGGTACATAGGTTTTGTTAAGTACATCCTTCCACCCATAAAAACATGGACAGTCAGAGCATACCATAAAAGTGTTAGAGGATATGATATGAGAATGTGTGATTGAAATTGGTGGTTCTTGGGATAAGAACTTATCTTTAGTGGAGTTATCCTAAAAAATAGTTATCATAAAACTATACAGATGGTACCATATGAGACAATTTATGGTAGACCTTGTAGATCACTGCTATGTTGGTTAGAGGTGGGTGAGTTAAAGCTACCGGGACTAAGTATTGTTCATGAGACATCAGAGCAGGTGCAGTTGATTCAGAAACGTATGGATATGGATCAAAGTAGGAAGAAGTTATATGCCGATAGATGGAAATGAACCCAAGAGTTTACATAGGGCGATTATGTATTCCTTCGGGTGTTTCCTAGATTGGGTCACCACAGGATACAAAGGCAGGGCAAGTTAGCGACCAAGTTTGTAGGACCGTTTGAGGTGCTAGAGAGAATCAGGCTAGTCTCTTAATGATTAGCTCTTCCACATAAATTCATCTCTATGCATGATATTTTCCATGTTTCATAACTATGATAGTATCACACCAACCTTTCTCATGTGATTTATGTAGAATAGGTTGACCTCGAGATAGATGCGTCCTTTGAGGAGCATTTGATACGTGTGCTGGGTCGTAGTGAGAAAGTGTTACGAGGAAAGATCGTGTCGTTAGTTCATGTGTTATGGAAACATGGAAGTGTTCAAGAGGAAACTTGGGAATGGGAAGAAGAAATGAGGGCTCAATAACCCAATATTTTTGGCTCAGAATCATAGAGAAGTTCAGGAGTTCTGCTCGAGGATGAGCTGTTATAAGGTGGGGAGATTGTAAGATATTGGCCTTTTCTGATGTCATCTCGGGCACATTTTTAGGTACTTTTTGAGGTTTTTAAGTACCTTTGTTTTGGAGTAGATCTTTGGGATGCATATGGGTGAATTTTTAAGAAAAACTAATGGAAAATGGTCTATGCACGGTTTGTGCATAGTTTGAAAATCCACACGACTAAACCATGCCAACCATGAAAACCTGGACAGAGAGGTCCACACAGTTTTCACATGGTTTGAAAAACCATGTGACTAAACTGTTCAAACCATGAAAATCTAGATAGAGAGGCCCACACAATTGTTTCATAGTTTTCCCTAACTGGGCACCTATGCCCAGGAAACTGTGCGCGCATGATTAAATATCTGAAAATCTATTTTAAAACCACCCAAACCCCCAAGACTCACATATTTCGACCTTGTATCAGGCTTGAAAAATTCTAGGTGATCCCAGAGTATTTCGTAGGTATTCTAAGGTGATTCAGACATCATTATTTGAGATCTAAATCCTATATTGATGATCCTCTCTCTCCCCAGTAAGTGGATTCCATCCCATTGCTTCTCCCGTTCATTCCTCTATCTTTACTTGATCCTTTCATAGAATACCTTCACCATTTACATGGATATAAACCTATGAGTTTAGATAAAGATCTAGTATTTTAGATCTATATCTAGATTTGAAAGATCTTTATGCCTTTGATCTTAATTTTAGTTTAGGGATTTAGATCTGGGGCTTGATCAATGACATTGTGCCACTCGGATTTTGGGGATTTCTGTTGGGCTAACATCCATCAATAAATCGAGGTAGGTGGTCTAAATAGAACTCCAATAGTTTTGGATTTTATATTTGAATGTGATTTTATGGATTTTTTAGCTTCCCTTGATAATTGATTTCCAAAATTGGAGTAATTAGGAATGTGGAATTGACTTGTGATTACCTTGGTGATTAATTGATAATTTAATCCCAGAAAAAATGAAGGGGGGTTTCCCAAATAGATATTTGTTTTGAATATTGGTTATGGGTTGAGGTATTGTAATTGAGACATCAAATTTATTATGTTAAGATAATTAATTGGGAGAAATAAATTATGAAATGATGTTTTTTATGTAAGATAATTAATTATGATAATTAATTATGGGCCATGATGTTGATCAAAGATAATTAATTGTGAGAATTTATTATGAAAAGTTGAGATTTGATATGGATAATTAATTGTGAAGAATTAATTATGGAATGAGAATCATGCTGATTGATTAATTAATTAATGAATTAATTAATGGGTTATGTGATTAGTTAATTTTTGAGTTAACTAATGGCCTTTGAAATGTTTAACTAATTGTTGGATTAGTAATAGAATGATGTGGCTAATTCTTATGAATTAAAGAATGATTAAATGGATGAGATTTTTGTTGTCCTAGACATGACGTTCTAGACTGATTATATGTTGGGACTTGGACATGGTGTTCCTCTCCAATAGTTATCCAAGATTGAGATTCTAGGTTTCTAGGCATGAAGACCTACACCGAATGAGATATAGAGTGTTAGGCATGGTGACCTATACACAATGAGATTTGGGGTGATTGAAATGACATTTAACACCAAATGAATGATAATAATGAATGATTATTCAAATGGAAAACATGAATTGAAAATAGAATAATGTTATGATTAAAGATTAAATGATAATGTGATAACTGTTTAATTATGAAATGTATTTATTGCTTCATAAAAATGCATACTCTATATTTTGACTGGACTTGTTTTAGACATCGTTGGTGGTGGCCTACTAAGTTATACTCACACCCTATTCGGGCTGCCTGATCGACACCTGAGTAGACTTTGTTGTTGTAGGTAATGATAAGGGAAAGGCCCAGGGATAGGTTGCTATTTGGGATTGGAGCATGGGAGAGGGAACCGAACATGGTTCAAGACCCGCTTGGGAGTTGTTTTGTCTTCACTTTTAGTTGCATTGTAGATACTTGACACTCACATTGTCACATCATTTTTACCTTTCAGTTGAGTATTGTATTTTCCTGTTTTAAATATCATATGTCATGGTATTGTTTTGGTTATTTATAAACTTCTGCAATTGGTTATTTTTGTTTTCTTCCATTGGTGTTTTTTAGGATAAAACAAGGTGTAGTCTCCCCAAGACTAAATTACCAGACCCTCAATGCTAGTCGGAACCCTCTAGCATATGGGGAGGTGCGCTTGAGGGAATGTTTCCAATTGGCTCGGGACGTCGCAATCATGTTAATCATATCTTTTATTAAATCATATACCACATGTGTTTAATAACATATTAAACCTAAAATGATTAAGATAATTAATTAATGACCATTGAATGTGATTATTCTTCTACAATTTTAATCCAATATTAATGAACTCTGGTTATTTCAATTCATCAGACCAACATAAATTGAGATTATAGGTTATATTGATAGGGATTGACCATCACTTTTATCAATTAAATATGATTGATTACACAACCAATGAGTATTATTATTTTTCAAGTTCTATTAGGATTTATTTTTAGAAAAACCACCTAGAGAAAATGATTCCCCTCTCTTATGCTTTTACATTTTAATTAATTTACTTAATTTGGGTCACTAGTTTAATAAAATAAAACTGAAATTGGAGTGACCTGGCCTTTAGTCTAGAGATTTCTTTGCTATATTCCCTGATCTCTATGGGATCGACCTCACACTTATTCTATAATATACCTTTGTAGTTAGTAAAGTTTTGGAACATATAAATTTATAATTTGATCTATGCCTGGAAGATTTGACAAAACCTTCTGGGTGAATAAAATTTTGGCACCATTTATGGGGAGTGGTGGAGCATTGCAGACATCTCAAGATCAATTTCTTAGGTCAAATACTTTTCTTTTCCCATTTTTTTTACTAATTTTAGTCTAGGTCTTTGTTTTTTCTTTCATTTTTCATAATTATTATTATTTTTCAATATTACGTGCCTGGTATTTGTTGTTGTTGTGCATGATGGATCACATGCCATATCACTCTTATGCCACTACACCATCATAATACATTGAATATATGGAGTATCTGACCACATGGGAATTAATTAATTCGGAAGGGTGGACATAGAAGGGCGATGATTGGAATGGTTTATATTATCATGAGTATGATGAATTCCAACCCCCATAGTGGAACGACACCTACTATTAGACCAATGAAGGATCTCTTAGATATAAAGGCTATCAAGGTAGATATGGGAATGAGAAGCACTCAGAAGATTGATTAACTAGATTAGTCATGTTTTAAATTCAAGTGATATAAAATAGTATGGATGATCATGAGATATACCTCAAAGAATAGGGAGAATTGACTACTCACCTTGCTCAAATAATTTCAAATTTTAATTCTCTTGTTAGTATCCTACCAATAGTTTCTAATGATGATACAATTCAGTTTGAATATGAAGGATTTCAAGAAGAGAAGGAAGTCCAAGCCATTGACATAAAGAAACCTCAAGAGAAAAATATTCAAGAAGTCTATTCCTTCCAATAACCATAGGAGTATAATTCATATGGCAGACTAGACACATTGTTCAAAAAGTTCATTCCAGTGTTGGATAAGTGGATGGATGATCATGAATCCCCACTCACTAAACATGGAGAATTGATTACTCACATTTCTCATGTTATTTAAAATTTAAATTCTTTATTATGAAGCTTAACATTAAAATATAATGCAGGGATTAGTTGGTTTGAATATGAAGAAGATCAAGAGGTGGAGGAATTAAATACTGTAAAAAACCAAAGGAAGAAAAATCAGAGGAAAAAAACAATGAAAATTACCTAGATAATTTTGAAAACATTGAAAAATATGAACCTTTAGATTTATAATAAGTATAATAACCTGAGGCATCCCTTATACACTTACAAAAAGACAAATAAGAACAAAGAGAATAATTTGTGTGACTGTGAGAAGAAGAGGAGAGAAATATGATGGAAATTTTTGATTGGATGTTTGATGAGGAAGAAGATATGGAGGTCAAAGTGGTACAATCCATAGAATTATAGGAATTGGAAAAAGAAAAGGAGGAGGATAATAAACGAACATGTGCCAGCCCCATTGACATTATAGAGACCGAAGAAGCATGATACACCTTGCTAAACATACCAAAAGACAAAGAGCATACCATGGATGATCTCACCAATAAAATAAAATATAGGAATAAGTATACATATATTTCTAGAGAAACCAAATTTGAAGAATTTAAGAAAGAATAATCTCTAATAGTTGAAGTAGAAGAAATAAAATAAAATAAAAACAGAAAGAAAAATCTATCTACGACATGTTATAACCCTACTGTAGCCTCCCAGTGGTTTCACCTCATACATGGAATGAAAATTTTCTCTCTCTAGCTAGATAATATATAAACAGGCCTTAGATTCATACTAGGGGTTTCCTTGGGTCAAAACTAGTGATAAACTTCATTTTGAGGTGTAAATGGAAAGTCCCCATCAAAAGATAAGTGAAATCACCATTTTTATATATCTTTTTAGGAAATTTCACATCATGTAATGTTTACATGACATGTAATGTGTGGATAGTTTCAAATCATGTAATATTTATATGACTTTTAATATTAATTTCCAACATTGAAAGCCTCTTTTTTGCCTATTTCTTTAGTTTCGATCCTTCAAAACATCAAGTAATCCTCTAATATCATGGAAGGTGTTATTTAATTGAAAAAAATGATTTGTTTTAATAATTTTGATCTACACTTCATTAGTGAAGGTTAAACATGTAGTTGAAAACTCAATTCCTCAAATATTATCATTGGCATAACTTTTGTGAAAACGTAAAAAATTTGATACTTTTTTTAAATATATTCATGCATAACATCTCCACCAACAACTTTTTATTCTATAAAATTATACTTAATATCAATGTGATTTGATCTATAATGTTGTTCAATTTTTTTGGAAAGATCAATGGATCTTTGATTATCATAAAGAATATTCACTAGTTTACCAACATTCACTCTCAAATTTTTCATATAAAATTTCATCCACATCATTTGTGTACAAGATTGGGTAGAAAAAATATATCCTACGTCTGCTATGCTCAAAGTAATAGAACTATTTTTCTTACTGACTATGCCAATTCACAAAACTTTATCCTAAGAAGAAATTTCCTCTTGATTTTTATTTTTTATCATTACAATATCCATCCCAATTAGCATCAGTGTTCCCAAGAAATTTTATCTCATTACTTATCTTGTACATCAGGCCATAATTTGATGTTCCATTAACATACCTGGGTATTCTTTTAGCTTCAAGCATGTGTGATTACTTCAAATCACTTTGATATCCTATACATAAGGTAACAACATATATAATTTATGGCATTGAATTAGTATGATAGATTAAGCTTACTATAAAATTTTAAAAGTATTTTTGATTCACACTCTTCCCATATTCATCTTTTAAAGTTCAAAAGGATCGAATAACAATTGAGAAGGGAGGAGGGGGTTGAATTAGTTGTTCAATTTTTATAAGTTTTAAAATTTTTAGAAACTTAACCCCTACAACCTATTAAGATTTATTTCATTATCAAACTTTAGTAAATAATCACGCATGAAAAGGTAGGAAAGCAAGTAAAGAACACAAGATTTACAAGGTTTAACCTCAGTGTGATAACCTACATCCTTTACATAGCTACTCCCATGGGTCTATAGAAATCCACTACAATGAAGAAGTGAATACAACTTGTTCCAACTATTGTTAAACACCTTCTATCTCCTGATAGGAATAATTATACCAACTCCTGACCATTTACAATGTTTTCTTATAAAATAATTGATCCATACAAAATAATAAATACTTTGTTGAAACTGCTCCAAAATTTCCAGTCCGAATCCTTAGACAAATTTAGATGGATCCAATTTTATAATTTGATAAGTATGGATTTGATTCTCTCAATATAATGAGTCTAGATTTGATTCTCTCAATATGATGAGTTTAGATTTGATTCTCTCCATACAATAGACTAAATATGATAAACCCATTCTCAATCTTAAAAACTCAAACTATTCTAAAATACTCAATACAATATTCTTCAGTATGATAGAATCAATCCAATTAACTGAATAAAATCTTCTCAACATATTCTTTCTTAATTCAATAAATAAACATTCAACTGTCTGATCCTCCTCATGAGATCTCTAGCTAGAAATTACTTTCACTTTATTTATTTAGCACTCCACCTTCTCTTTTTGTGTGAAAGTTCTCAAATGAATGAATTATTTGAGAAAATATTTATAGGAAACTCAAAAAACAAAAGTGGAAAACTTGAAAATTTTTCCTGCTTCCTCAATTTTTAAAATCTTCGAATATCTCTAACATTTAAACATAAAATTTGACTTCTTCAATCCTCATTTTATTTCTCTGAGATTTACACAAAATGGAAATTCAAGTTTGACCTCCTCATCTCTTTATAAAACTTTTAGAATTTTATTTTCAAGTTTTCTTCATAATTAGCTCATTATGGTCTATTTCATTCTCAACTCATTAAAATTTGTTTCCTTCTTAGCTCATTATGATCTATTTTCTTCTCTACTCATTTTGATATGTTTCCTTCTCAGCGCATTATGATATGTTTTTTCTTAGCTCATTCTGATGGAATTATCATAATGATGGAATTCTCATTATGATGGAATTATCATTACGATGGAATTCCCATTACGATATAAATCCCATTATGATGGAATCTCCATACTTCAAATTTTAAATTCTTCAAACTTCACCATCTTCAAACATTATTACTTATGGATACAGTCTTCTAAAACATTCTTCCCTCGATGGATTTCTTAATAATTATGGAATCCCCATTATGATGAAATTATTATTATGATAGAATTTCTCATTACAATGTAATTATTCACTCTGTAAATTTTAATTTCTTAAAACCTCTCTACCATTTCTTGCAAAGATTTTATCATGAAATTTTTCATGATTTGTGAGAACTTCTTGATCAAAAAAGCATTGTTTTATGTAGTTTATAAAGTATGAAAAGTTTCTAACTTTTGAATTCACAATATTCTTTCAAAACTCTTCTGAAACAATATGATTTATTCACTCAATTTTTTTTTGTCTTTCTAACACAACAACTTATTTCTTTCTTCAATTATAGTAAAGGAAAAATTTCAAAAAACAATAATTTCTACCTATGATTATTTTGGATTCAATGATATGAATGTAATGCAGATAAATATGATACTTTGAGTATGATGAATCTTCATTATGATGGATATGGACCTGATTCCTTAATAACAAAAACATTATTTTATAAAGATATTAGTTGTAAAAATAAAATAAAAACTTTGTTAAAACAATTTATCACAAAGGTTATTTATCTTTGCTCATCTTTATACCAACACAGATAGTTGTAGAAACTTCTTTAGACTCCTATATTCCAAAATTTGGTAACAAATCCTTGACATAATTTTATTGAGAGTGGAAAATGTATCTTATATTTTGTTGAAATTATAATCCAATAAAAAATCTAACTCACCTAGTATTTAAATATCAACATTCTTTTTCATTTGATTAGTGTATTCTTAAAAAGTTATATCTTCATCACCTATAAAAATTATATAATCAACATAAAAAATGATAATTAGTGTACCTATGATAATATCCTTCACATACAAGTTTATATAAAAATTTCCTTTAAAAAATTTAAACTACTTCAAGAAACTATCAAGTCTTGAGTACTTGTCTTGAGGGGTCTATTTCAATCCATATAAATATTTCTTTAGTTTATACACTATATTTCCATATTTATAAAGTATGAACCCATTGATTTTATAAATATAAACTTATTTTTTAGTTTATCTATCTAAGAAAGATATATTAACATCCATATGATAAACAATGTAGTTTCAATGAGAAACTACTACATGAACATTAATATATTCTCAAGTACCACAACAGGTAAAAAAGTTTCTTCAAAATAAACACCTTCCACTTGTGAGTAGCCTTTGAAAACAAGATGAGATTTGTTTCTTAAAATTTCACCATGTTTATTGAGATTACTTCTGAATACACATTTTGTTCCTATAATATTCTTTCATTCAGGTCATGGAACAAGATCTCAGGTGTCATTTTTCTCAATTTAATCTAACTTTTAATTCATTGTATTTAACCATCCATTATGTTCAACTACCTATAAAAATGATTATGGTTCCACTTGTGAGATAAGTGATTTTTGATTCTCTAATCTCAATTTCCGTTTGTCTTGAACTAGAGATTTCTTATTTCTAATGATGTTATTGGATTCAACCTTTTCTTTGTAAAGTTCACTACTTTAGTGATTTTCTTCTAGTCTTACTTTCCTCATCACTAGACTGATATGAATCAACTTGTACAACATTAGCCTTATAATCATCTTCCTTCAAATTATCTTCTTTGTAAATCACCATTCCATCCTTTGTAACATCTTCCTTATAATGTTTAATAACTTATATTAAGTAAGTTTAGTTTTTAATGACTTTCACATAAAATGAATCAATTAATTTTTTTATATTTTTAACAAAATTTTTAATTTATTTTATAGGATGAATATCCCATGAAAATTCATTCTTTAGCCTTTTCATCAAACTTTCTTTGATTTGGATTTTTGATCTTTAGTAATAAAGGACTCCCAGGAACTTTGAAGTATTTCACCATTGGATTTTTCTTATACCACATATTATAGGATTTATTTTAGATTATAGCTACAACAAAAATGTCTTTTGAAAATGAATAACTATACTTATAGCTTCTCAAAAAGAAGAATTTTGAAAGTTTTTATTCCATAAACACTATTCTTCCCATTTCTACTAAATTTTTTTTTTCACTTCTGCTAATATATTTTATTAAGGAGTGTAGGGAACACTGTATTAGTGTTTGATTCCATTTTTATTTTTCTAGTAATATAAAGATTTACTTTTGTACTCCTTTCTATTTTCTATCCACAAATTCAATATATATACACCAAATTATTTATCAACATTTCTTTTGAAACTTTTAACCATGTCTGCAGCCTTTGATTTATGTTTCATAAATATTATGGTGTTCAACCATAAGAATTAATCAATGAAATTAATAAAGTAAAAAAATCACACTTTATTTATTGATGTCTCATAGGTCCTCAATGATTAGAGTATATAAGCTCAAAAGGTCAGGTGGATTGAATTTCAACTTTCTTATATCCACCATTAATCATCCTTCCTTCCATGCAAGTTGTAAAAAAAAAATCATGTTTTCATTTCAGTTGTAGAGAGTTGATAATAGTATATTTATTAGAAAGTGTTCTAATAATTTTCTAGAAAATATTTACAAGTATTCACTACCACAAATTGTTTTCATCCTTATTACTCAAGTAAAATGAATTACAAGGATCACAAATCTGGAATAGATTTCTTCTAGTTCATTCTACCATAATAAAAAAATTTCACTGTTTAAACATTGAATGATACAATAATATTTTATGAATATAACTTCCTTACAATCATTATAAAATTATTTAACACTTAGTAAGTTGTGCTTAATTACATCAACATACAAAACATTGTTTGATTTCAATTTCTAAGCTTCAATCTCAGATGTTCTTATTCCTTTAATTTTAAGGGAATATCATTTATAAAATTAACTACTCATCCTTCATGTTATTTAATATAATTCAAGATATTTATATCACTTATCATATGTGAGAAAAAACCATAGTCAATAATCGAAGGTTTTTTTCTTTTTTTATATTTTATAGTTGTCTCAACAATAAAATCCATTTCTTTAATTTTATTCATTCCATATTCCTTTTCTTTTATAGCATAAGAAATTTATCCAAGAAAAATTGTCATACATTATTCATCATAGTTAAATATTTGGTCACACCATCCAAAAAATTCCGCCAAGCATTCAAATTGGTTTTTCCTTGGAAACAAAAGCGAGGAAACCACCAAATCCAAATACAATTTTCTTGTGTGGAGAGTGAGGAACTGGGCGATACCTTCAGATGAGAGCATCAGGAAAATGGGCATCAGCCTCGCCTCTTGGTTCCAGTGCTGTAGGAACAAAAGCGAGGAAACCACCAACCACATTTTTTTTGAAGGTGAATGGGCCAAGGCTGTCTGGCAGTTTTTTGGTGTTTATACAGCGGAATTCCCCATGGAGATCCGAGGGTTAGCGATCGTTGAGAGATGGTTCCAGGAGACCCCAGACAAAGGACCAGATCGGATGGCACGTTCAGCTGTTTTCAGTGCAGGTTGTTGGTGTCTATGGCAGGTGTGTAACAAAGCAAGATATGAGGGGCAGAGCTATTCAGGGAGGTCGATCATTGTGCGATCTAAATGCCTGCTTATGGATATTGTCCCCCTTATTAAGGGATGGCGGGAAGCTTCTTGCCTTCGTAATCTGCAGGCTTGCCCCGGGCTGGCTATCCCCATGGTGGGTTTGCAAGGATAGTGGGTGAAATGGAACCCCCCAGCAGAAGGTCTTAAACTCAAC
The DNA here is from genome assembly GCA_963277665.1 of Viscum album. Classification (NCBI taxonomy): domain Eukaryota; kingdom Viridiplantae; phylum Streptophyta; class Magnoliopsida; order Santalales; family Viscaceae; genus Viscum; species Viscum album. Next base: position 1,005,128,897 of record OY728135.1, read on the forward strand.
ACCGATGGCTCCTGCAACTTTGGAATCATGCGAGGAGGAGGAGTGGTCCGTAATTTGGAAGGAGGCGTACTCCTTGAATTCACGGCACACTTTGGAAACGGATGCACTCTTCAAGCGGAGGCCAAGGCTCTCCTAACAGGGCTCAACCTGTGTATTCAGAAAGATATGGACATCTCCCACGTGGAAACTGACTCGAAGATCATCCATGACTCTCTGCTGGAAAAGGATCCACTCCAATGGTCAGTACTTTATATCATTAGGCGATGTAAGGAACTTCTAAAGAGCAACATGCAAGTTACACATACATGGAGAGAGGGGAATAAAGTCGCGGATTATTTGGCCTCCCTTGCCATCCATGGCTTCGATGTCACCTGCCTACCCTCTGCCATCTCCTTGAAGCCAGAGGGGGGTGAACTTAATTCACAATGATGCCCTAGGTCTCCATTATTTTAGACCCCCCCTAGACCAGTGTTGCATGGCCTGAATCTTTTGTTATCTTGTATTCTCTATTGAATAAATACATAACAATGATGATGATGATTCCCCCCTTTAGTTCATGCCTATTTCTAGGGAGATACATATTGTGTAAAAAATTATATTCCTTTTTCCCATATATACCACAACCCCAATAATATCCACTAAGCCTTGATCTTCTATAGACATATGATTTTCCCCTATGATGGTTTTTGTTGAGGTTTAACATAATTTTCTTCAATAGTTTTTCCTAGGCATAGGGAAACACTTTTCTTGAAGTTATTTTTAAATTCTTTTGATGTGATTTGTTTCTCACATCCTTTATCAACCCAATATTTTTTTAAATTTTTTTAACCCCTGCATGATTATTAAAATCATAAGAAATTTTATGTTTAGTGGGTATAGATTTTACTTGATTCTTAGGATGAGTTATTTAAATATCTTGATATGTTTCAACCTTTAACTTTGAAGATTTTTTGAAATTATCCCCCATATTATTAAATATACTTTTATCGTAATATAACCTTTATTGAGTTTTAAAGAGTTCATCTTCCTTAAGAATGAGTTTCTTAACAAGATATTCCACAATATTTCCTTATTCTGAAACTTTTTGTTTATGTTTTTTAATCTCCTCAATGTACACAAATTTATTTTTAAATAATTCTTCCTTTTCTACATTTTTTTCTCAAATTATTTCTTAAAAATTCTAAATTATTTCTTAAGTTTTTTGTTCTGCTTAAGACATGCCATAATTTCTGATGTCATCTTATATTCCTTATAGGTTTCTTCAAATTTTTCTTCTTCTTCTTCACCATTTGAAGCATCTTCCTTTCTCTCAATATTAACAAAGAAAGTTATAAAATTTTCATGATTTTCAACTTATAAAGAATGGTTTTCAGTAGAGACATACTCAATTTTATTACTTAACATACTTCTTCTGTTCTTTTCAATGAACATTTTCTTACTTCTAGTGGTTTTTTTATCTTTCTTAGAAGTTTTTCTCTACTTATTCCATTTTGGATTTTCTTTAGACATTTTATCATATTCTCTAACTTTCTTATTCAAAAAATTTATATAAAAATTTCTAATTCCTATAAACTCAAAAAATTTAAGGGGGAGTTTTCCTTTTTTACTTTCCTCTACCTTTATGATAGTTTTTAAATATGAGTGAAATAATTTTATAATTTCTTCAACATCAACTTCCATATCTCTTGATTCATAGATTCCAACTATATTTAATTCTCATTCAATAATTTTCAGCTTCTTCATAGAAAAAATACATTTCTTCCTTAATATTCTTTTTTAATGTTGGAGCTTTCCTCATCCCATAGATAATAATAATTTTATTCAATTCATCAAGATATAAATCATATTTATCTTCCAAGGTATATATTTTAGTATCAAACCTATTTGTAAAGTTTATCATTATTTTATTAACAATAATATAATCTTACAAGACATCCCTTATTGATTTTATGTTGTTGAAAACTGGGTGGTGGAAAATTTCTGGGTACTGTAGCAATACTGTAGCAGTTACTATTCAGTACTGTAGTAGTTACTGTTCGGTACTGTAGCATCCAGAACTATTCACCCGATTTGGGCCTTCAGGCCATCGGTTTGGGCCTACAGGTCTCAAGGGCCTTCGAGCCACAGGGCCTTCGGGCCATTGAGACCATGGAGTATCCCAATTCACATAGAGTAGGCCCTAGAAGAGAATCAGAGCAACAAAAATAGCAGTCACCAGAAGCAGATCTAATCGAATTAGAAGAATGAGAGGGTATGGAAACCGCTATCAGGACCAGGCACTGTGCAACTTTGTATGGGGAAATTCTAGCCGATCAGTAATGCAAGGTGGGGAGCTAGGCGATCAATGATGCAGAAGCTGGGGAGGGGCAGTTCTAGTGGGTTGGGCCTACGGGTCATGTATTGAACATGGTATGCCTCTAGGCCTTCGGGTCATGTATTGCAAGTCATGTCGGGCCTTGTGCCTTAGGCCTATGAGTCATGTACGGGTTCCCCTTCAACCCTTAAAAGGGGGATTATCCATAATAAAATAAAAATAAGGCCTTTGGGCCATTTGGGCTACTAAATTAGTCATCAATAGTTTCAACATCTTCCATTATGATATCTTAAAACTTGCTTCTCTAGATTTGTATATTTTCTTCCTTCACATTGATATTTATCTCAAAGATACATTGGAGTTTATCCCAAGTTTCTATATCTATCTTGAGAACCATCACCTTCATATAAACATTTTCTGATAAGGATATAAGAATAAATTTTCAAGATTTCCCATCAACCTCAAGATTTATTTTGTCAGTAAATGTCATAAGAGCATCTTTCTAAATGGGTGAAGACCCAATTATAGCTGTATTGATCACCTCTAAGATAAGAGATAGAAGATAGGGTATCATTCTATTTTTTCTATCCATGATAATTTTTTTCATTGAAGGTAGGAATAAATCTACTATTCACTAAGTTGATATTATCCAGGAAAATAAAATTAAGGATCTTACAAAGGGAACCTAGATGTTATGATACCAATTGAAGTTCCCAGGAAAGTGAGAACCACCGAGAAGGGGAGGTTGAATCAATGGTGATATTTTAAAATTTATTTTCACTTGAAATAAATCCCTAAAAATTGTTAGAGTTTCTATATCTTTTAAATTTATATATCTCAACTACACAAAGTATATAATATATGAAAATTAAAGAAAAACACACAATATTTACAAGGTTTCTCCCCAGTGTGGGCGAATATATCCTTTCCATGGAGAATCCCATCAGTCCATGTAATTTACTATGATATGAAGTGAATTTAATTTGATCAAACTCTCATAAGAATCCTTCTATACCTCGATAAGTAATTATATTGACTCTAATAAACTAATTTTTTTATTATCTTTTGAGCCAAAAAGTAATGAGAAACTTCAAAAATAGCACACAAAAACTTCATCTATAAATTCTCCACCTGATATACTTTATCTGGTGCACCTTTTAGTCATCTAGTATAACTCCATTCATTTCATCTCAAAGTCTGTCTCATACCACTATCTGGTAAATCTGACTACTAAACCACTTCCTAATAGCCTCTTCTTCCTCAACAAAGATATTCCTTGGTTGGAAACTCATACTGCTAAAACCTTATCTATTATGATATCAGTACAATAACTCTTTTTAATAACTTTTCTATAGAAATTTGAATCAATTTCTCACATGAAAAACATTTGGATATATTGTACTTACACTCCTTTATATAGGAATTCACTTGGGAGAAAACACAGGAGCTTAAAAATTTTTCCCTCTCAATTCAAACTCAAATTTGTAATTTTTCCAATCATCATAAGTTTTCTAGATTCTTATCAAACATTCTATAACATTCATGAAATTTTATAAAATCATTCCCTTTATTCAAACTTTCTTAGGCTCTCTAGATAAACAAACATTAAAAGATCAACTAAGAATCATCATTGTAAAAAAATTTACAAATTTTATGTAAATATCCTCAGAAATAAATTTGGAAAATATCTATATGATTAATTTCTTAATAACTTCTTTTTCTGGCGAACTGATCCTTTGTTTGGTGAAATCTATAATAAATCCTCTATCTGATGGTTTCACACAAGTTTTTACAATAAGCTTCATAACATTTCACCATCTGATGGACTCATATATGTTCAATTGATTGAATTTTTACTCTACTTTCATTCTTTTTACCACCTAATTTTATACAGAGCTTAGTTCATAAATCTCAATTCGATATATCTTCATGTAATCATCTGTTTGATGAAACTTTTGACCAATCAATATGAATTTCTAAACTCATCTTGTACACTTAATTAATCATTAATTGTCTATGAATGTCAAATTTACTACTCCCATTATTGGTAGGTATTTAATAAATATCTATCCAATTTAATGTAACTTCATCTCAGACTTCATATAACCTTTCTGAGATCATAATTTCATCTCATTTAGTTGGATTCATTCTAGTGACCTTCTCAGAAAACCAATTTTTCCATATGATAAACTTTATACACCACCGTCTGATAAACATTACACCTGGTCTCTATGATGATCGAGATGCACCAACCTAATCTGAAGACTCCACAAAAGCAGCTCTGCTCAATCAAACAACATTGGGCCTTAGACCCATCCACAGAGAAACCTATAATCCAACCTAAAAATAGACATCAGGTATGCATACACATCAAGGTCCATATACATGGGTGATAAATAAATCTTATTAGGCCACCCTAATGGAGAAACTATAATATATTATCATAATAAGTGCATGAACACATGTTATGAACAACCTGACTGAAAATTAATAACAACTATCATAAAATAACAACTGCATAAAATAAGGAGGAGAATAAAAAATAAAATAAAATAGCCAACTGTGGGTTCTAGTCTAACATTTGAGGTAATTATTCCCCCACTCTGGCCCATTCTAGAGGATTTACAACATGTGTCTCACCCATCCACATAACAACTGGAACGTCCTCCAAATATACACAAGATATCCAAGAAGTTTAAAAAAGGCATGAATTCTAGACCCCAGGGTGTAACCATATGCATCCACATGACAAATACATCTATAGAGCTCTAAGGATCTAATAACATGATCTAAAATAGAGATAAGAACATCTAGGTCGAAACAACTAGAGAGCCTCTTAGTCCTGAAAGTCTTGCAAAACAAATCAGGCACCGGTGATGTTCCCAATAATAGGTGGCATCCATACCATAATATGGGAGTGCAAAACATCCAAGGACCATGGAGCACAATGACATCCAATGTACAAAAAACCCACTCTATGAGTGCCTCGACACCTCATGATCCTAAAGCCACTCTAGCCATGGTGAACACTCAACTACAGTGGGTTTTTACACATCTAGATCATCCATTAGATCCCTAATCACATATAACCATATCCATCCATTGAAGTAGAGATCCAGATAAAAACTTAGGGTCAATTCCTGATCCAAAATATCTTAAAGTAATCCTACTCAAACCAAATTCCTAAGTAGAAACTACCTCAAACGTCATGAAAAAGGCCATCCTAACATGTGATGATCCAACCTCAAACCCACTGTCCAAAAAGATGAACTAGTAGCACTAATCCACTCTCAACCAACAAAGCATAAGGCCTCTCTCAACACCCTAGATCTCGTTATCCAATAAATAGCCACTATAGGCTCTCAATGACCCACCTTAGGGCCAAACCAAAACTCAATCCTCCCATAGACCCTGGGGTCACAACACAAAGTGAATTCCTACTAGAGACTCCACTATTTCACCCAATATTTTGGTCTACACTCACCAAATATCCTTAAATGGACCAAATTCCTATGAGGGTTCCTATAGAACATCCAAAATCATAGTTCAATCCTAGTGTAGGAACAACCTAAACAAACCTCAATAGACTCCAACTAATCCTTGATCAACAACATGACCAAAGGGAAACCAAAATAAAATCACACTAACCAGAGTGTTCACAACAGTCCTCATAACCACCTAAAAACTAGTACCCTACAAGAGATCCTCATCATAATCCAAACCATTCCATAATTACATTCTTAATCGTCCACTATGGAAACCACTGATTACTTGATCAAAAACTAAACCATAAGGGGATCCTTAAGAGTCTCTCATACATGTATCAACATTATATTGATAGTTCCCAACTGTAACCAACATATCATAGTGTCAACCCAGCTCAAAGGCTCCAAAAACTTTTATCCCACCATTAAAAATATGTTCAAAAGAACCTCAAATAGATCCCCATGGAACACTCAATACAATATTACCACCGAGCTCACAACCTTCACCCATGCCTCACATATCACAATCCAAATACCAAGAGTATTATATAAACATACCTTAAGAAAATACTTCCACAAATTCTATCCTATCTAAAACACCATCTAGAGGCCTCTAAAAGCTGAATGGATTCCACCATCACGATCTACATGAAAAAAAACTTAGATTTTAATACTCGTAATTCCAATTCTGGCATCAAGGTGAAATCATAAAAAATAGACCAAGGTAGGAAAAGTACATGGCATGTACTTGGGGTACACGACATATACCACCAAGGGTCCTCTGGCCATGTGCCTCAGGCTACTTGGCATGTACTTTTCTTAAGTACTTAGTGTGTATGCCCTTCTCATAGTGTGTACCCCACATGGGTACTTTCCTATTTACCACAACCCCACTTGACATGTAAATTGCCAAACTATATGAAATGTACCACCCCATACATGATGTATACCCCATATGGTGTCCCCAGTTATGTACTTGGCCATGTACCCCCATTGTTAGATCATAATATCTTGATTTTGTGGCTCGTTTCATTCACAAATCTTCAGAGATATCTCTTTATGAAGTGAATCACTTCTCATTTACACTATATAAACATCACACATGACATTATACTATAATCATAAATAAAAACAATTAAGTACCTCTCTCTATATGTTCTGAACACATTCATTGGACCACACACATATGTGTGGACTAGATCAAGTAGATTCAATTCCCTTTTTTTCCTCGGTCATTAAATAATTCCATACTATCTTTCCTCACATGAAAGCATCACATGTATTTTATATATCATTATTCAGATTGGGAATTTCTACAACAACATTTATATTGGATAAGTTTTCCATGCTCTTTTGATAAATGTAACCCAAACTCTGGTTCCAAAAGTTTTTTTCCTCTTCAATTATTAAGAATCAAGTGTTTTATTTACTATACAATTGGTATAAATTACCATTTTCTTCCATCCTTTATTGATATAATTACCTATATTTACTTTGATGGTTCACCCTTTCTGATTCAATTTCACTACTAACCCTAAGTCACATATTTGACTCACACTCAGGGGATTTCAATGCAATCCATCCATGTAGAGCACTTCTGTTTTCATTAGCTCATTATTTTATAATTCTATATTTCCATTGCCTTTGATATTTAAGGAACCATCATTTACAAATATTAGTGTTCCATAAACTATTTTCTTAACATTTTTCAAAATTTTTTTCCCATCACGTGGGATGAGAATCCAATATTAAGAATCCAGGTGCTACTGTTCTTTATATCTTTAAGAGAGACCTCTTCTAGGCTAGCTTTCTCCATCTTCTTCTTTTCCTTCCATGAGATAGATGATGGAGTGGAGTTATAAGATGCACTCTATAATATATTTTCAATATGAATGGTTAAATCAAAATAAAATTATTCTTTCAGAGGATAATACTTATTTTCAAGGGTACTTCTTCTTGGTTGATCAATATTGACTTGTCTCGGAGTTCTGTAGTCACGGTTTCCACCTTTCCTTTTCCTATAATAAATAGATTTATTGGAAAAGTTACAATTTTGAAAACAATATACATAGAAATTATTTTTTCTATATGATGAAGGATATGGTCTCATTCTTCTTTTTAATACCAAATTATTCCCCATTCATATATCTCCTTGCCTCTTCACAATAAGACATGGTATAGCCTATAAATACACAAAATTGACATTTTATAAGTGGAAATATCTTATCACTTATATTCATCCAACTTTCCCATTAGTTTTATAGGTTTTTTATTAAAGATCATCTATGGATAATTAAGGATTAATTTTAGCACTCTTCTCAATTTGGTTCAAAGTTATATTTGTTAGGACATCAGGCGCCTTTGTGATATGTCTAACTTTCAGGTTCTCTTTATTTTGGCTCATCTCGTTTCTAGCCTTTGGTGTTTCTATATCACATCCAATTCCATTTCTGCCCATAAATTTAGAACTTTGATCATTCAAGTAGTTTTCTACTCCTTCAAAACCACATTAAACTATTTCTAAAATCTATGCATATGAAAATCCTCTGAACTGTAATTTATTCTTCATTTCACTTGATTTTGATTTAGTTTTCAATTTACCTATTAAAGAAACAAATTATTCTTTATGGCCCTCAAATATCTTTGAATTTTCCTAAAATATTGATGTAAGGTCATTGATAAATTTTCCACACTCTTCAATCCTTATATTAAACTCCAAAAAATATTCCCAACTTTCAAGAGTTGTCAAATTTTATTCTTCCTCTCGTTACAGTAAATCAATATCTTCTTCAAGATGATCCACATACTCTGATGAATCTTTCAACAATGATCCAATCCTTATGTTTTTATTTATTTGAATGTATATCTCATAAGATCACCCTAAAGTTCAAACTTAAGATCAAAAACACCATGTGAATGATTGTATTTCTCCTTCATAGATTCTACCTTTTCAACTATATCCATCATGGAATCTTCAACATTATATTTAAACTCAAGTTCCACATCCTCCAAAAAGTCTTTATCATCTTGTTTCTCTTTGAAAATGAAACTCTTCCTCTATAATTTCATTCATGATTTGAATTCTCCCTTCTGCGGGAACCACCTCTAAGGCCTATACATGATTTACAATTCACTTTATACATCATTTAATTTCCTTGAGCACTGAGCAAAAATGTTCCCTACTTTACCACATTGAAAAAAAGCCAAAGGAATCTTTCCTTCAAATATCCATTTTCCTATATTGAATTTTCTGGAAAAAAGAGAAAGGATTTCATCATACACATCATCTCCATCATCATTAACTTTGGAAATGTAATGTTTTCCATGGGTTTGAATACCATTTCCTTACTTACTCAAACTGTTGTATGTCCTAGTTTAACTCTCATTTCATAAGCCACCAGACTACTTAGCTGATCATCAAGAAAAATATTAGACATATCCCTTTCCTCAAGGGCTGATACTTGATTTTTTGGTGCTGAAATACATTCCATGAGATTAGTTGAGAAGTACACAACCATTTGGAAGTGAATCCAAGCTCAAATGGCCCAAAAAGACTCTTAAGGTTCTACTTCACAAATCCATTTCATAAAGACCCCTCACCCCATGTGAGCACGTGTTGCACTGACGATATGCTTTGCGAGTCCGATGGCACTCCATGAATATGCTAAGGGTTAACACTATGCAATACAATTCTGACGCAACCATGAACATTCACAGAGCCCACCTTTGATTCATGAATCTCATCTCAGCATCACGAACCCATGTACCTATAAATACCTGGCTCATTCCAACCTTTGGAAAATGGTTACCCGACCCTTCGACTTCCGAATTGGTCCCAATTAGTGAAGCATCTGAGCATCATGAACCAGACCCATGATGAATCATCCAAGGTACCCAAGCATTTTGAAATCCCATCCCATGTTTTATTAAATACATCCACTTAAGTTGGGGATGAATTTTGAGAAGTCCTACACCCTTTATGGAGGAAGAAGTCCCTACAGGGTACTTGAGGCTTTATGAAGCATTAAGCCTTTACTAAGCACTCATTTCTTGAGCTAGGACTTCATACTAAGGCAGGGTCACCATGTTTCATGAATCCTTTTCCTTTGTGAATCCCCTGAAATCCATGAAGAATAAGTGCTTCATAAAGAACCTCTCTATGAGCCCCTCTGCTTCGCAAAGCCCCTCTCATAGTCCTCTCTATGTATCCTCCCTTCTGCTGACACCTATTTATGAAGGTTGAGTGCTCCAATCCTCCATACCCATCCGAGATTAGTTCAAATTTACTTCAAGTCCCCATGTGACCTGTTCCACCCATTCCTATGGACCACTCCACTTTAAGTGTGTCACAAGACACCAATTTACCTTTTGATTCTTATCATAGAAATAATAATTCCTTTTACTTCACAGTATAGAAATGCTAATGTGAACCTCATGACTGACCACTACTCCACACCATTATACCCTAGCATTACTGAAGCCCTATCCCAGTGATGGGTGCATGCACAACAGTTATGTAATCCCAAGGGTAAAGAGTGAGTCCCCCACATCTAAGCTGAATGACATAAAAATTCATAGTAACAACATCATCAATACATGACGTTAAACTGTGAATTTACCCTATAAAAAGGTGTAGGATTCTCCATGTATGAGTGAAAAGGAAAGAGATGTTCCTCACATGGAATTACATCCTCCCCACATAGAATGAGATCTTCCTCGGGTATATTTCATGAGTAATCCTGCCACACCCTCCATAGGATGCTTCATGCAAGATTCATAGGGAATGGGATCCTCCTCACATGGAATGAGATCCTCCTCACATGGAATGAAATCCTCTCAAGCATATTCAATGAGTAAGCCCCACACTATCTCTTTTCGGCACATCTCTTATGACACGAGCATCAGGTGTACTGCTTCCTCTTATTTCTCACACTAAGCATGACTAATTTGGGATTAGAGTTTAGTAGAGACCGTGAAACCTAACCACCTCCACCATATGGTAATCCTTCTGAGTGTAAGCCCCCAAAACCAACCATGTCCCCCTCTATATGGGAAACTTTCATGCATAATCCCCAACTAGATGGGAATCCATCATGGTGTAAGCCCCAATCATATATGCTCTATGGGAAGATTCCTTGCATAAGACCCAACCATATAGGAATTCTCCTTTGATATAAGCCCCCAAAAACCTTTCCAAACTACATTGGATTTGATTACCAACCAATTGGGATACATAATAAGCCTCCCTGAGGTCCAAATCCAACACCTAACATTCAATACTTTCCATCCACATCCATCCTAATTTTCCCCAAGCCTCTACATCCTAGTGAGATCATGCCATCCACCCGGGCTGCTCCTACACATAATCCCCATCCACTTCATTACTACTCCTCACCACACCCAGTTAGATCACATGTGTAAGTCCCATACCATCCAACCAAGATAGATTCTCTTGAAAAGGGAAACTCACATGTTTAATCCCCAAACCATCCCATCAAAATGCATGATTTTTTAACCCTGTATTCTAAATAGGGTACATAGTAAGTCTTTTTGAGGTTTAATACCAACCAATGGTAAACCTTGGTGTCCCCTACTAAGGGTGAACATCCCCTATATTTTCTCATATGGAATTCATACCAACCTTCATGGTGTGACATCCTTTATTTATGGGAAACACCCCCTTAGATCCATCCCCATGGGTCATTCTGATCCATCCATCTGGTAAAACTTTTGGGTGATACCTCCTAGGGATATACCTCATTTACTCACCTCTGTGGGGAATTCTAATCAAACCTTTCCATATTCAAAATACATTAAACTCGAAACCTATCTCATTCAAATACCTCATGATAAACATGGGATGCCTAAGGTGAAATCCTTGGAAGATATGCACATACGGTGTCATATACCTCATGCTAAACATGGGATGCTTGAGGTGAAAGAATTAAAAGACATGCCTTTGGTGTTAGATACCTCATGACCAACACAATATGCCTTAGGTTCCATGTCTAAGATGCATCCATGAGATTCCCTCCCATGAGAAAGATATAGGTGACCAATGTTTCTAATGTCTAGATATTCTGGAGATGCCAAAACGACTCTCCTGAATAAATCTTTATTCCCTATCAATACCCCTTGGAATGTCCATATTGAAGCAGTGTAATTAAACAACATCCACAAAGAGATGGTACTAAGAATGAGTCAAGAACATGAGTTAATCTATGATGGAGACCCAGACTAGGTGATGAGTTCTAAGGAGGAATCCAATGAAGTAGGAACCAACATCCCATCATCCCATTTCGATTAATGACTAGACATCACCATTGAAATAGATGAATACTGCCCGCATTTGGAAAGAAAGAATGCGGAAAAAAATGTGACATCATTTCACAATAACACACAGGAGGCCCCGCCTTAGAGAAAGCATAAGAAATAGAAATGCTGAACTCGATGTGAAAATTTTCTCCTTCAACTATGGGGATTGGCCATGTTGGTCATCAGATCAAGAAATTATGTCTGACATGAAACTCTTTTCCTCAACATAGGGACTAGTAGAATTCGAGACATCAAAGAATTAATATGTCATCAGATCTAGCTATCTAGCACCTGGACCCACCAAGAAAATGGTGGGACCATCATAGAACTCACCAGAAGTTGGGGAAGTTTAACATTGGGAATTATGGACTATGACATCATCACCATGTATCTCTATCTTAAACCATGGAAGATTGGACAACACTGGGGAATTGGACATTACTTTCCTTGTATCCGTATTGATAGCAGAATAATCCTTCTTTGTAGGATAAAATCTACAAGAAACCAAAAACCTAATGCCTGTAGATGTAGGGGTAGGAGAAATGTTAATGCAACAATCCCACATGACTCCACACCCACTACGACATCGACTGCGACTACAACTACCATGTTCCCACACCTTGTCTCACCCTCAGAGATCTTTTAGAGAAGAGTGATGGAAACACTCTTACATCAGTAAAAGAAGGAGGGGGTCATTCCTATGAGGTACATAGACTGCTAGGACCTAGAGGCTTTAATACCTCATTGACACCCCCAAGGGTTGCATAGGGAGACACTACTACCCACTCCAACAAAGAACCATTTTGGGATCCTCTCCCCAGAATAATCTTACAACTCGCTCCCCAATGCGGAGGATGTGGGGGATGCCCAAGTCACCTTGGTTGTGACTACTATCTGGGAGTCTCTAAGGAGCGATCCCACTAGACCTTGTTAGCTCCAATAATGATCGATCCTACAGGTTGAGGTGGATTATTCCCCTGTTTTGATGGCCCCGATCTGAAAGACCCAATTTTAATGTCGGGCACAAGCTCAAGAGGATGCCCACAAAGGGGAATAATCTTCTACAGCTCCAGTAGACCCATAAACTATTGGATCATCCCCATAGATTACTAAAACTATAGAGTAGTGAACCATTAATGTTTTATTAGGATAAAGGCCTCAACTGCCTCACAGGAAGGCTGGGTTGACTCTATCAACCATTAGCATTGTTAGAACCCATTATAGGATAACCTCTGATGATGAGATTCAGTACAGTGGTCCTCCCTGTACCATCACCAGTCAGAGTGGAGGTCCTCCCTACTCTCACACTTAACATGGAGTTCCTCCCCATGTTCCCAACATTGGTCAAAGCAGAGGTCCTCCCTACTTCATCAACATCTAGTGTGGAGGTTCTCCCCATACATATGGTTCTTGATGCATATGTACCCCCCATTCCACAAACCATCAACATGAAGGTCATCCTCACACTATCCCTAGCTCAAGTGGAGGCCCTCACCACTCCATAATAGATCAACGTAGAGGTCCTCCCTAATTTATCAATGATCATTATAGAATTCCTCTCCATTTGGTCACCACCAGCCAACATTGAGGCCCTTCCCATGTTTTAACCATCCATAATGGAGGTCCTCCATGTTCATCCAACAACCGGTATGGAGGCCCTACCCATAATTATTCTCCTCAATGTGGAGGTACTAACCATATTACTGGTGTCCATAGAAGAGGTCATCCCTACTACGTTGAAAACCAGAGTGGAGGTCTAACCTACTCTTATGACAGTCCAAGAAGAGACCCTCCCTAATCTGACAACAACCGATACTGAGGTCCTCCCCACATCCCAATCAATAAAAGTAGAGGTCCTCCTTATACTATCACCCATAATAACGAAGTTCATCCCCATTACAATGAACTTACCTACCCTAAATAACTATCTCAGGGAATAAGGAAGAACCACCACCATAGAAGGTAGAATTCTGGGAAGCACCAAGTCGTATTCAATCCCATTCGCTTATCATATTCTAAAGTAGAATTCTATTCAATGATGGATCCTTCACCCCATTAATTTGCATCAGAGTTTGGGTTAAAATCCTGAGAGGTGAAGTTCACCATCCATGAAGGTTAGATTTACATGATTCCCAAATCCCTTTGAAGGTATATGTAGGTAGAGGAAGATTTGGATCCCTTCCTAGGTCTTGTGGTGAATTCATCTATGTCATCAACAGTTTCATTCTCTACCTCTACTTAAGATCATAGAGAGTTATTATAGAGCTTGATAGATGGTGAGCATCTGGTAGACCCATAGTTGAGCGCTGCTACCCTCCCACATGATGTAGTGGTGAGCACCCAGTCCTACAAGGATGTGATGATGCAGTTGGCACTAACCTTGAGAGACGACCCAACATGTAGTGACCAATCAGATCATGCAATGGCTCCTCCACCAACTAGTATACCATCACACTAATCCACATTAGTTCCAACTGTAGTTTCCTGTCAAGCACTGACCGAATCTTTGGAAAACCAAGAGCCTTACCCTGCTTCTGAATAAGAGAGACTATGGGATACTCTAACAGACGATCAGTTTTCAGTGTTTTTCTAGACGAATGCATCTTCTAACTTCGACATCCTAGAGTCCCTTACCTAGGACCAGGTCACATGCTTCTGCTGGACCATCTAGGTGATGCATTTTTGTCTTTATGACCATCATTTGATTTACCCAAGGAGTCAGAAGCACTTCAATGACATTGATCAGTAGTGCCTCATGGTTGAGTTGGCAGCACAACCAGTATCTTAGCACCCTGCGTCACCTGACTACCATCATAACCTCCAACAGAGATGTGTTTAGAGCTTCACAGTGCTCTACAGAATCATTGAAGAGGTGTTCCTGCATGTGCAGATCTAGGTCTAGGGATAATATGTGTAATGAACCAACATTTTATCAATGAAATTACCTTATTATAATTATATCTTATATTATAATAATATAATATTACATATAGAAAAAAATTCAAACCTTGTAAATAAATAATGATTAAAATAAAGGTATCTCTAGAAGTTAAGGAATGTATACTGATGAAATAGTAACTTGACCTTTAGAATAGTAATGTAACCCTTATGAATAGTAAAATGGCCAATTGAATAGTAAACTAACTAATGAAAGTATAAATAAAATTTATCCATATTATAAGTGATAATATGATATAAATATATCATAGTATAAGTAAGTAAATATTTTAAAATTATTAATTAAGTGTTTGTATTTTTGTAAGTCATGTATATTTAATTACAATTTTATGATTAATTTAATAATTTAAAAGAAAATTTATTTTCATAAAATGTATTCATAAATAATTATTTTCATGAATTATGATTATAAGATAATTTTAATAGACCATAAATAATTTTTCAAAGTGTTAGAAAAACAGTGTTAATTTTAAATTTTTTATTTTTTAAGTAAATTATGATTTTAATTAAAAATTAAATTTCTCATATTTAGAAAATTATTTTCATAAAATTTAGTTCATTTTTGAATTATACACATAAATAAATGGTTGGGTTAAATTTTTTTATTTTTCTAAAATACTTGAATTTTTAGTGAATAGTAAAATATGATAATTTAAAATAAATGCTAAATAAATGAATTTATGCATCATGCTTGAGTCATGGATGATGTAAATGGCCAATGGTTAGAACTAAAATGATATATTTACTATTTTTTGTCATAATAATCATGATTATTCATATTCTTGAGAAAAAATATTAAACTAATGATTAAAATAATGGGAAACTCCTCCTCTCATCCACTACAAATACCACCCCTTTTTACCTCCTATACCCACACATTTCAAGCCTTTTTTCCTAGTCAAAATTCTGATAAAATATCTCCATAATACCCTATAAAACTTCAATCATCCCTTGGTCTCTTAAAAAGAGCAAATACTCTCCCCTAAATTGGTTCTTAAGGAAGATATATTCAATAGGTAAATTTCTCTTTTCATTTCTTTTTTTTTTCAAGTTCATTCCTTACTTTTTATTTCCTCACCTCCTTTCATCAAAATGTTATGATAAATAAAATACCTTAAATATACTATAATGTTTTTATGATAATGGAATAATTCATCATAATCTCCCCTTTACCCTCATTTTATACTATAAATGAAAACACCATACGAGATGTGTTAATTTATCACATTCAAGGATGACGAGTTTTCAATTTATATTACCATCTTCAATTATGGTCATAAAACAATTTTGATGGTTGAACCAGACTATAATATATGTATTATGTCTAATGTAAGTTTCTATAATATTTTTTAAAAATGATATTAATTTATAAAGTAAAATGTGTTCGATGTGATAGAAAACTTCCAATTAACCAAAATGGTTATCATTAAAGTTTTATATAACGATTCATCTTCACTCCAAATAACCAAATTAATTTTATAACCATGTAATATTATGGATGTTCACTAATAACATACAAATTAAATTATGTACAACTATTCTCATTTTACATGTTTATACTTACATGTATATAAGTAAACCAATCCAGAAAACTAAAGAAACAAACACTCCCAAATAATGAAATTGAACCACTTAACCCATAAAAAAGGTCATGAATGAACTTAATAATGTTATAATAAATCAATTACATGAATAAGAGGTTCTAGAAATATTTATTAATGAATTTAATTTGGTTATACAAGACATTAATATCAAGTGAAGGACACCATCAGACTTAAGGTAAGGGAATCTACCCGAACCTCCATTATTCATTCTGGTTTCTATATCTTTCTTTTTACCCAAATGAAGTTATCTGTTATTTTTATGTACATATTATAAATGATGTTTAAATTATCCAAAATCATTTATAAAGTTCCATTAATCATTATTTTTTGGGTATATACATGTTTTTAAGTGGTTCCCTCCTCAATACTTCCTGATAAGAAAACCCGTTTAAGGGAACTTCCCAAATTCTTACCCAATTTCAAGTACACTATATAAATATATTTTAATCCACAATTATTTTTATAAAACAAAATTTTTATTATGAAAAACTTCTTGGTTCACTTCTGGTTTTATATAAAATATTATACCCTTTTCTATTTTAAGTGATATTTGATATTTTCCTTAAACCACACTAAAATGTTTTAATTCTAAAGTTTCTTAAATGATATTTTTTCATGTTATCACTTAAAATTGACATAAAATATCATTATATATGCCTATTATAACTTATTAATGTCCATGAATGATTTAATTCCTTTCCTTTTTGGACACTTTTATGATACACTCATTTGTTATGCTTTATGACATGAATATGATACCCAATTCATTCCACAGGTAACCCTTATATTTATGTATGATTGATTATATATGATTATATATGTGGAAATCATATTCATGAAAATTTTATGATGGGTGCACCCAGATAGTTCTCCAATTCATTGGATAATGTTTAGTCTCATGAGACTTTATATGCAACGATCTTGGTGGTTAGCCTTGAATCGTGCTACCATGTGCAACTATCTTGATGGTTAACCTTGAATTGTGATCATATTTGTACAAAGAGCATTTACTGACTAAAAAATAAGATTTTTATTGATTTTTAAAACATGATCCTCAAAAGATACATCATGGGGGTTTAAATTTGTGAAGGCCCAAAGCATCATTAACAATAAATTTGATTCCCTCAGTGGGAAATGAACCCAAGTTAAGGAAGTAGGATATACTTTGGTTCATGGGATCCATGGACACCAAGAAGTCAGATACCATGTTCCCCTACCTCCAAGTGTGAGTGATCTCTATGTGGGTTCCCATGAGCTATTTAAATTTCTTGATAATATATGCAACATTCTAGGGATAATTTTCCATTCCTGATAATGCTTTGTAGGGGATCAATGAGTTTGTCTTCACCACCTTCAAGATAATGTGCATTTTCTCACATAATTCCATCCCGCTAACTATAGCCAGGGTCTCCACCTATAATACATCACCTCTTCCATAACAGGCTGATAAGGAAGCTAAGATAGACCCCTGCCTGTCCCTAATAAAACCTCCACCACACATCTCCTCGCTGAGAAGAGACCCGTCTGAGTTCAGTTTGAGCCCACAACTAGGACAATGCCAACTAACCCAATGCCCATAACCTAGCCTGCTAGTCTAATTAGAAATAACTTGATTTGGGAGAATAGGCCTAACAGATGGAGCATCTTGGTAGTTGGTGCACAAACTGACCATGTCCATTAAAATATTTCTCATTTTGAAGGTGATGCTGTTATGAGATCCTTTTTCATTTTTGTGGAGAGAATCATTCTGATCCTTCCAAATGGTTCAACATCCCTCTATGGGTATGATAGCCCAACCTTTCCTCTTGGGACCCCGATCACGTGAACCCTGAAACCATAAGATGAAAAAACCTTCTTGCATGCCTCCATGATTATCTCAACCTATGAGGACCCCATACACCTACCAAACCCATATTTCCAAATCACTATAAAAAAAGAGGTTCCACTCCATTTCCAATTTGGGATCACTACAAAAATAACACTTAGAAGCCAAGCCCACTCCCATGTGTTAAATATTTTTATCAGGGGAAAATGCATTATGACTCACTCTCCATAATAGAAATTTGAATTTTTATGGAACCTCCTTGCACCACAACAGATCCCCCCACAGATCTTCATTAGTTAGAACCATCCTCACTCGAGAAAAGTCTTTGATTGAGAACTCTCCTGACATGGAACCCATAAAAACGAGTCTATCTGTATCTTCGCTAAGAACGATGTTGTTGAAAGAGTCCTGTTGGTTCTCATCAAGGATGGACTGGATAAAATGGGGTTATCGCATGCCTCTCTAAAGGAAATTAATGTAGTGGGACATCCCAAAAACCACTGCCTACCACCCCCCAGTCATGCTGCCAGAAGTTAATATAACCTCTACCCACCAACCATCGCAAGAGAGGTCTCAGGGTCTCAATGTACAGATGGATAATCTTCTATATCTTCAAAGGTTGTGACCTATATATTCTCACATTTTGGACATATCTATCTTGCATGGTCATTCCCCATAAGGTATAACCTTCCATAGCATCCCACGCAAGTTTCGCAGGTAGCCCTTGCATGGTTGAGGGGACGCTTCTCAAGTTGATGCCCCCTTATGAAAATGGTCTTGTAAGGCGCTCCCCCGAAGCCTGTTGATGCCTTCATTCTATATGCGCATCCCATATAAATGACACCAAAATACTCTCCATGTTAACAATGACAATTTTGGGGACCTTCAGTGTAAAAATAATATGCATGGTAATGGACACTAGTACACTGTTCATGAGAGTAATGCGACCACCAAAAGATAAAAACCTATTATTCCAATTAAAAATGCACCCTGTGATATTTCTAACGATATTATAAAATTTATGTACATTAAGAGAATTAGGAATAACTAGAGCTCTGAGATACTTCATATGAAATACCCCTCCTCTCATATTTAGGATGAGGTCTAGGTCCCTTTCCCTCCTGCCTGAGATCTTCTTTGTAGTAAAATATAGGATTTTCTACCTATTTACCACCTGCCCGCTCCACTTACAGTAGTCACCTAGAATCTCATTCATCCCAATCATTTATCACCTACTTCCATTAATAAACAAAATCATGTCATCTGTAAACATCAAGTGCAAGGTGCCCCCTGATGCATGCCGGTTCCTGTATGGGAGAATTTTTCTTGTGCGACGACCCTGGTTAATGGAGTAGCTAAGAGAATTTTGGGAGAGTATGAAGATATTGGGGGAGAGGTGATCCCATTTCCCGAGTCCTCTACAAGCCTTGAAGAAACCAAATTGCTTCCCCATAAAATAAGTTAAGATCCACACCGAGCTGAAGTAATGAAAAAGAAGGTCCCTAGTCCAGTTGGAGAACCCCATATAGGACAAGACCCTTCATATATAACCCCATTCCATCCTATAGTAGGCTTTTATCATGTCTAATTTTATCACTATATTACTCCTAAATAATTTTTTGTTAATGTCACTAACCATTTCTTGCACTACTCCAATCGCACCTTGTATTGACCACCTTTTGATAAAACCATGCTGCTCAGAAGACATCAGGGAATTCAAGTAAGGATCCATCCTTCTACTAAGAATACTTTCTAGAAACTTGTACAAAAAGTTTCACATACCTATGGGTTGATACTACTCAATGGATTAGGGATTACACACCTTTTTAAGTAGTACCATCTTAGTTGTACATGAAATACACAACATATTTCCCCCTTGGAAGTAGTCCTTTACTACTCTCATGAGATCCCCTTTGACAATATCCCATAATACCCTATAAAAAGATCATGATATACCATTAGGCTCTGGTGCACTATCCAAGTTCAAATTCCAGATCACCTCACACACTTCATATTCTTCCAGAGGCCTTCTAAACCTCTCATCAATTTCCTCTGACACACATCCTGAAATGTCCTCAAAAACATCAACTACCCCACTCGGATACCCTTCATTCATGCTAGAATTGGGACCTTCTAGGAGAGATTTAATGTTAATGTTGGCCATCTCCCCCACTTCTTTATGGTCATTGGTGTAAGTTCCATCCCCCATTATGATTTTAGGCCTATGGAAATGGCTTTTTTATTTTATGAAAGCATGAAAAAATCCGGTATTCTTATCCCCCTCACGAAGCCATTGGACTATGGATCCCTCTCTCTCCATCCATTCCTACCTCATAAGGGTATTAGTGAGGTGATCCTTCTTTATCCTTAGATCGTTAAACATAATTTCATCACATTCCATGTTTATATGATCCCATGTTTATATTATATGATTCCACATGTTCCATGCCTTTTTATATCATCATGTCATGCCTTCTAACCCATGTACTAAATCTTTATTCTTATGTTTATTCCCTAGCTGGTATTTTTAGCTCATCCCTTTTTTCATGTTATCCCAAGGTTATCCTATGAAGATGTATGAGAACAATGGAAGTTAGGATCTCTTTATGAAGATTAAATAAAGAAATTTTTTATTTAGTCCCATGTTTTGAGTTTTATATACCTAGTCTTCCAAGACACTAGAATTTATGATCCTTGTATTATAATATGATGATTTATTATGCTTAAAATCATGTAATGTTATGTGTAAAAGTATAGGGTCTCTATAGTTGGTATTATAGGCAAGGTCTAGTTATTTTTGGAGATTAGGAATAGATCTAAGAACCTTAGGGATGAGACTATGTATAAGAAACCATCCCTAAATATTGGTAAGTATAGAGTAAGTGGTTTATCAAGAAAATACATCCCTATTTGGATATGAACAATTGGATGTGGACCTAGAACATATGTATCTAGGGGTAAAACCAAAAAACACTAATTTGAGCTAGACTTGAATGGGAACTGGTGCACGATAATGGGACTTACTGCACTCCTGGTTTGACACTCCAAGGGGATATGATTTGGTAAATTAATAAGATTAGTACAAACCATTATTAAAGTAAAAAAATAACCCCATAAGAATATATGTGATGAAACATATCACAGATAACCTAGATTGAAACCTAGGGAATCACAAGTTAGGATATACTTTCCCTTTAAGAGTTTATAATTTAATGTTTAATGTTTTCTTTTTTAATTCTTATTAGATAATTATTCAAGCCTCCTAATTGTATGTTATTTTTATTAGTTAATGGCAGGAAATAGAAGAACACATGACAACAATAAATGTGATAGGAAATGTGACAATTTACCTAATTATATGATTTATATGATGGGAACGGGTGCTCAAAACTATTTGATAGTACTTTCTTAGATGGATAAATTTATGAATAATAACTTGAATCATGTGGAAGGACCTCCTACTACAAGGAAAGAGCAAGTTTCCATAGAATCTTTCATGTGGCAAAGGCCTCCCATGTTTAGTGGATCTTCCAATCCCCTACTCATATAACGGTTGATTAACTCCATTGAACAGATATTCTCTATCCTATAGTGCTCATAAGATGATAAATTTGTACTCATGGTCTATCATTTTTATAGGGAAGATAATTAGTGGTGGACACTGATCAAGAATACAAATTCCTAGGAGGAAATTGATTCTATGGATTGGGAGGAATTCAAGAAAATGTTTTTCAATAAATATTTTCCCCAAACCCTCTATCTCAAGATGGAAAGAAAGTTCCTTGTACTTAAGTAGAAGGAAGATAATTCCATTGGGGTGTATGAAGAAAACTTCACAAGGATTGCAAGATACACCTCTAGCTTTGTCATGAACACTGAAATCAAGGTGGATCGCTTCATTATTAGATTAAAGCTGAATCTATGAAAAGTGTTGGTGATTCAAGACTTTGATGGTTATGAGGAGATTGTATGTTGTGACCTCAAGGTTGAAATGGATATCAGAGACTCTCAATGGTCTCGTGGTCCTGATGAAAATCAAAATTGGAAAATGGAGTCTAATATGGGTGGTTTGGAAAATAAATCCCATGATGGAAAGAAAATCAAACATCCCATGTGTCAAAATTATAGGAAGAAGCATCTTGGGAACTATCTAAAGGGAACCAAAAATTGATTCAAATGTGAAAGAATGGGACATATGGATAAGAACTTCTGGAGGGATATGAAGAATCCCACTAACAAGAAATAATAAAGGAAGGTTCAGATCAAAACTCAACCTAAAGTATAGTGTTACAACTAAAAGGAACATGGGAGTTATGTGAACAATTTCCCTAATACAAGGGTTGTCAGAAGAAATAAACAATAACCTCCAAGGAAACAAGGAAGGGTTTATGCTATCACTACTACTGAGGTGGATCCAGACAATGATGTGGTGACAGATATGCTAGTTATTCATTCAAGAATAGAGAATGTACTATTTGATTCTAGTTCAATGCATTCTTTCATATATTTCAAGTTTAATAGAACTATTCAAACACCACCTCAAAATTTGGAGGTTGAGTTATCTGTGACAAGATTTTTTGCTATCACTACTACTGAGGTGGATCCAGACAATGATGTGGTGACAGATATGCTAGTTATTCATTCAAGAATAGATAACGTACTATTTGATTCTAGTTCAATGCATTCTTTCATATATTTCAAGTTTAGTAGAACTATTCAAACACCACCTCAAAATTTGGAGGTTGAGTTATCTGTGAGAACAAATAATGGGTCAATTATTTCGTCCAAGGTTTATAACTCATCCTTGATAAATGTTTATGAAATGAACCTCCCAAAAAATCTTGTCATAGTTCCATTGGTGGAGTTAAATGCTATTTTTGGCATGTATTGGATATCTTTATACAAATACAACATTAACTATTGGGAAAGGGAGATCACTATTCACATCCCAAAGTATCCTCCAATCCTATAAAAGTGTAAGGAGGAAGATGAATCTCCTTTATAATCATCATCTCAAGTGTGGATAATGTTTCCTTTTGAGCAAGAATATCTTGCTCAAATGATTGATACAAAGGAGATGATACTTCTCAAATATATGCCCATCGTGAGGGATTACACTGATGTATTCCCTAAATAATTTCCTAGTCTTTATCCTAATTTATAGGTTGAGTTCTCAATTCAACTTATTCCTAGATCCCTGCATATATCAAATACAACTTATAGAATGGCCACTGTTGAGTTGGAAGAGTTGAAGAAATAGTTACAGGAGAATGTGGAGAAGGGTTTTATATGCCCAAGTGCTTCACCATGGGGTGTGACAATCCTCTATGTTAAGAATAATGATGGATCAATGTGCCTTTTCATTGATTATTATGAGCTCAATAAAATAATGATAAAGCAAAAGTATCCCCTACCTTAGATAAATGATTTTTTTGATCAGCTATGTGGGGCCAGTTATTTCTCTAAAGTGGACCTTTGGTTGGGATATCACCAATTAAAGGTAAGGAAGGAAGATATTCCCCAAACTGCCTTTTGGATGAAGTATGGACACTATGAGTTCATAGTGATTCCCTTAGGACTCAAAAATTCCCAAAAAATATTCATGGATTTAATTAATAGAGTGTTTAGAGATTACCATGACAAAATTGTGGCAGTCTTTATCGATGATATTTTGGCACAATCCAAGAGAAAGGAGGAACATGAGGAGTATTTGAATACTGTGCTAATGACTTTGTGAAGGGAGTTTTTGTTTCAAAGTACTGTAAATGTGAGTTCTGGATGGAGGAAGTATCATTCTTGGGGCATGTTATCACTATCAAAGGAATATTTTTGGACCCTTCCAAGATAATGGAAATTGAAGAGTGTCCCATGCTAACATCTGTAATAGATATCCACAACTTTCTGGGTATATCTGGGTATTATCAATGATTTGTAAACAATTTATCACGATTTTCAAACCTAATGACCAAGCTGACATGGAAGGGAGTGAAGTTTGGCTAGACTCAAAAATGTGAGGAAATCTTTAAGGATCTCAAAAATAGGATTATCACTGCACTAGTACTCACAATCCTAATAAATGGAGAACTCTTTATGGTGTACAGTGATGCTTCAAAGAAGGGATTAGGATGTGTGATGATTCAAAATGATAATGTGATATCCTAAACCTCAAGGTAGATAAAAATCCATGAGAAAAACTATCCCACACATGATCTTGAGTTAATGGTTGTGATCTTCGCATTGAAAATCTAGTGGAATTATCTCTATGGGGAGAAGTGTGAGATATATACTAATCACAAGATTCTCAAATATATATTCACACAGAAAGATCTTAATATGCACCGGTGAAGATGGTTAGATCTCATCAAGAATTATGACTTCTTAATCCACTACCATCCTGATAAGGAAAATAAGGTGGAAGATGATCTAAGTAGAAAGGACCCCGCATCTTTATTAATAATGAGAATTGAAAAGGATCCAATCTTCTTAGATTTGAAAAGGATGGAAATGGGAATGATTAAGGGAGGAACATCATAAATCCTTTCTCAAATGGTTTCTCAACCATCCCTAATGGAGAAAATAAATGATGTTTAAATAAAAGATATACAAATTATAGAAAAGGGTGAAAGCTATCATAAATGGGAAATCCTCTAAGTTCAATATTGACAAGGATGGAGTTGTAATATTTTGGTCACGATTATGTGTACCATCCAATATAGAGATAAAGAAGGATATTTTGAATGATGCACATAGTTCAATCTTCTTTATTCACTCAGGGAGCACAAAGATGTATCAAGATATCTGGGAGAATTATTGGTGGGACAATATGAAGAAAGATATTGCTGAGTATACATCAAAGTGCCTGGTATGTTAGTAAGTGAAGGTTGAAAGGAAAAAGTATAAGGGGATAATGAAAAAGCTACCCATACCAATATGGAAGTGGGAGAACATCACCATGGACTTTTTCACTGGTCTTCCATGGACATCGAGAGGAAACAATGATATATGGGTCATTGTGGATCATCTTACAAAGACAACTCACTTTATCGCAATTCGAGAAGAATTCTCATTAGATCAACTTACATGGATATATATCAAATAGGTGGTAAGGATTCATGGAGTTCCACAATATATTGTATCTGATAGAGATACGAGATTCACCTTGAAGTTCTAGAAAAGTCTCCAACATGCTCTAAACACTGAATTGAACTTCAGTATGACATATCGTCCTCAAAATGATGGCCAATCTAAGTGAACTATTCAAACATTGGAAGATATGTTGAGAGAATTCTATATGGACTTCAAAGGAGAGTGGGACCAAAATCTTTCACTAGTCAAATTATCTTACAACAATAGTTTTTACTCCAGCATCCAAATGAATCCATATGAATCCATTTATGGGAAAAAGTGCAGAACACCAACATGTTGGGATGAAGTTGGCGAGCGTAAGATACTAGGACCTGCAATGGTTAAAGAAATAGTGGAGAAGGTGAAATCCATTCAGCAACACATCAAGGAAGCCCAAAGTTGATAGAAGAGTTATGTAGACAATTGTCGATGGTACCTTGAGTTCAAAGTTAGAGACATGGTATTTCTTTGCATATCTACATGGAAAAAGGTCAAGAGGTTTGGGATGAAAGGAAAGCTAAGTCCCAGGTACATCAGTACCTTTGAGATTCTTGATCATGTCAGGGTTGTGGAATATCGACTAGAACTTCCACGTACCATGTCTAAAGTACATGATGTATTCCATATATCCCTCTTAAATAAGTACATACCAAACCCTTCACATGTAATCTCTTTAGAGGTGGTACAGTTGGAGAAGGATCTTTCTTATGAGGAGAATCCTGTGAAGATCTTGGATAATAGAGATAAAGGTCTATGAAAAAAGACTACTCATCTGATCGAAGTACTATAGTGGAACCATAAGTATGAAGAGGAAACATGGTAACTAGAGGAGGAAATGAAGGAAAAGTACCCACACCTGTTTATTACTTATAATTTAAAATGAAATTTCAAGGGTGAAATTTCATAAGGGGGGAAGAATGTAATGACCCAATGTTTTATCAATGAAATTCACTTATTATAATTATTTCTTATAGTATAATCATATAATATTACATATATAACACAATAAAAACCTTATAAATGAATAATGAGTAAAATAAAAGGTATATCTAGAAGTTAAGAAACATATATCGATGAAATAGCAACTAAACCTTTGGAATAGTAATGTGACACTTATGAATAGTAAAATGACCAATTTAATAGTAACCACACTAATGAAAGTATAAATAAAATTTATCCATATTATAAGTGACAATATGATATAAATATATCATAGTATAAGTAAGTAAATATTTGAAAAAACATTAATTAAATGTTGGTATTTTTGTAAGTCATGTATATTTAATAAAAAATTTATGATTAATTTTATAATTTAAAAGAAAATTTATTTTCATAAAATGTATTCATTAATAATTATTTTGATTACTTATGATTATAATATAATTTTAAGAGATATTAATTAATTTTTCAAAGTGTTAGAAAAGCAGTTTTAATTTTAAAATTTGTATTTTTCAAGTAAAATATGATTTTAATTAAAAATTAAATTTCTCATATTTAGAAACTTATTTTCATAAAATGTAGTTCATTTTTTAATTCTACATTTTTAAAAAATTTTGGGTTGAATTTTTGGGATTTTTCTAAAGTACTTGAATTTTTGGTGAATAGTAAAATAAGACAGTTTACGATAAATGCTAAATAAATGAATTTATGCATCATGATTGAGTCATGGATGATGTAAATGGCCAGTGTTTCGAACTAAAATGCTCTATTTACTATTTGTTTTCATAATAATCAAGAATATTTATCGTCTTGAGCAAAAATATTAAACTAATGATTAAAACAATGGGAAACCCCTCCTCTCCTCCACTATAAATACCACCCCTCTTTACCTCCTCTTCTCACACTTTTCAAGCCTTGTGCCTAGTCAAAATTATGCTAAAATATCTCTCTAAGAACCTCTAACACGTCCAGAATCCCTTTCTCTCTTCAAAATACCAATTCCTCTCCTATAAATAGGTTCTCAAGGAAGATATATTCAAGAGGTAAATTCCTCTTTTCATTTATTTTATTTTATTTCATGTTCCTTTCTATTTTTTATTTCCTCACCTCATTTCATCAAAATGTTATGATAATTCTAGTACCTTAAATTTAATGTAATTTTGTTATGATAATTGAATAATTAATCATCATATCTCTTTTACCCTTATTTTATAATAGAAATGAAAACACCATCCGAGATGTGTGAATTTATCACATTCAAGGATGACAGGTTTTCAATTTCTATTACCGTCTTCAATTATGGTCATAAACCAATTTTGATAGTTGAAATAGACTATAATATATTTATTATATCTAATTTAAGGTTTTGTAATATTTTGTATACATGATATTAATTTATAAATAAAAATGTATTCGATGTGATCAAAAACTACCAATTAACTAAAACAGTTATCATTAAAGTTTTATATAATGATTCATCTTCACTTAAAATAACCAAATGAATTTTATAACCATGTAATCTTATATATATTAACTAATAACATTCAACTTCAATTCTGTAGAACCATTCTCATCTTACATGTCTATCCTTACATGTATATAAGTAAACCAATCATGAAAACCAAGGAAACAAACGCTCCCAAACAATGAAATTGAACCTCGTAACCCATAAAAAAGGTCATGAATGAAATAAATAAGGTTATAATAAATAAATTAAGGGAATAAAAGGTTCTGTAAATATTAATTAATGAATTTAATTTGGTTATCCAGGACATTAAGATCAAGTTAAGGACACCATCAGACTTAAAGTATGGGATTCTACCTGAACCTCCATTATTCTTTCGGGTTGTTATATCTTTATTTTTACCCAAATGAAGTTATATATTATTTTTATGTACATATTATAAATTATGTATAAATTATCCAAACTCATGTATCAATGTCCATTAATCATTATTTTTACCCAATTCATTCCACAAGCAACCCTTATGTTTATGTATGATTATATATGTGGAAATAATATTCATAAACATGTTATGATGGGTGTTCCTAGATATCTCTACAATTAATTAGCTAAATTTTAGTCTCATGATACGTTACATGCAATAGTCTTAGCGACCAGCCTTCACTCATACTACTATGTGCAACGTTCTTGGTTGTTAACCTTAACATCTGATCCTATATTTGAAACAATCCTTGAATCATGCTAAATTCATGTTTAATGTTTTTTCAACATTACTATGACTCCATGTTTATACGATCCCATGTTTATATGTTATGATTCCATATGTTCCATACCTTTTTATATCATTATGTCATGCCTTCTAACCCATGTTCTAAAGATTTATTCTTATATTTATTCCCTTATTGGGATTTTAGATCATCCATTTGTTTATGTTATCCCTAGGCTATCCTATAAAGATGTATGAGAACAATGGAAGTTAAGATATCTTTATGAATATTAAATAAAAAAATGTTTTATGTAGTCCCAAGTTTTCAGTTTTATGTACCTAGTCTTCCAAGACACTAGACTTTATGATCCTTGGCTTGTAATATGATGCTTCATTATACTTAAAATCATGTAATGATATGTGTAAACATCTAGGGTCTCTATAGTATGCCTCTCTCCACTTTAACCCAATCATTCTTCAACCTGACTTAACTGATGATATTGAGGATATGCCTCTGGGTATCATCATAGTGAATATGGTTGTCCCTAATATAATTAAGGATGTAAACACTGACATGGTATTTGATAAAGAGAACCCACCCCTAGGGTAGTGTAGTATCAAGTGGACACATCTATAGGTGTCCTCAATCACCAGTAAAGGAAGGCACTTGGCCTCACAGAACCCTTTACATCATTTACCTATAATCAAAATATTAACAAGGTTAAAGGAAATATTGGAGCCACAAAGCCCTCTAATTCATATGATTTTGCATAGAGGATAGTGTTTGATCCCACTATCACTGCATTGAAACAATATATCTCATAGCAGAAGAGGATCATTGATATGATCCTTGCTGAGTAGCACCCAAATTATGGAAATCCTCGATAGGATCATGTCCCTCCTCCATTGTGGAAGTAGGGGAAGCCATAGGTTCTCCTCATCTAGTTTTCCTGATTAAACTAGGAAATATTGCACATCCTGATAGGGTAGAGACCAAGGTTTATGGAAAGAAAACATGGTATGTATTTCCAAATCATCTCAAGCAGCATGGTAACCTCCCTTAGTACCCAAATCAGGATGCTCCATGAGCCATCAAACCTTATTATCATGTTTATGAGCCTATTAATGAATTGATGTCTAGGGATATTCATCAAGATAGAAACCCACACCAAGATGAGATAGTTGCTTTCACCACTCACTCAAATACCTAGAAACATGACAGGTGGAAATACTGCCTGATGGAAAGCCATATCCAGCATGAGTGGATGACATGCGAGCACCCCTAGATTTTGGGAATCCTACCTTTACCCCCTTCAATGGTATGAGAGACTTGCTACAACATCTGGCCCACTTTATCTCAAGGTGTAGGCTTATGTTGGGAAGTTGAAAGCAGCATGATACCAAAAAACTCTGATATTTTTTCCATACATTAGAAGGGACTATGTTTTTATGATACATCTAGTTTCTCATTGGGTCTATCAATGGGTAGGAATACCTTCAAAGATAGTTTATCTACCAGTTCAACTTCACTACATGAAAGAAAAGTATTGTTGACCTCTTCAAGTGAAAGATATTGCTAGATGAGTGAATCATAGACTTTGTTTCCAAGTGGAAGGGCCTCACGTATTCACTATATATGACACTAAATATAGAACAACTACTCAAGATGTGAATGGGGACCATTGCGACTAAACTAGTCCCCAACATTATCACTCATAACTCCCCAGGTGAATTTTGGGACTTATCCAACAAAGACCAATGGCTAGAGGAATCCTAGAAGAAAGACAAACAGGTACATCCATTTCCTCTAATGAACCCTACAAGAAGAACCACAAGGTAGAAACTGACACTGCTATAAGATAGAGACCCTAGATCAAATATAGTTTTTTCCAGCAACAACCTACCAAGAACAAACTCATTGGTGGAAGAAGAATCACCAAGCTCAGTCTCACCTAGCACATAATCAGTAGGCACCACCACACTAGGCATAACCACCCTGATGAGATAATGTGGATCCAACCCCCTTTTAGTCTTCAGCTCCATATTAGGGCCAGGCTCCTAGAGCTCCCTTCTTGGACAAGAGAAATCGGACCTACTCCTTCAAGGATTCACAAGTTCCTGGTTATTTATACAACATCTTAGAGAAGGGGGTTCTAAAGCATCCAGAGTGTAAGAATCCCCATGAATCTAAGCTCCATGATCTCCCTTACCTCTTTCCTTACTAAAAAATCCTTGGACATACCATCAAGAAATGATATGTGTTGAAATATTTCCTCTAAGACCAAGTAGACAATGGTGTGGTCAAGTTGGGCCATGTACCGACACAGGTGGCACAAATCTCCATTGATCTTGATAGTGACAATGAAGGTTTTAGTGAATGAAAATAGGTTTCCAACCATGAAAATTAGAAGTAATATGATTGTTTGGATCCTAGGGAAGTTTCTTGCGCCCATGATATTATTCAATATCGCTTAGTCTGACTCAAATCTCTTAAAGTCTCCTCCCCTTATCCACCTACCGCTTATGATTCCACCTCATAACCTTCTACATCTTAGAAGAGTAGGCACTAGTGGCACAAGGGAAAGCAAAGTCCCCTTTTGGTGCTAAATCTATCATGAACCCTCGATGAATTCATGCCTCTAGATTTGGGGATCTCCCCAAAGGTCTTCCCAACATTGGGATATTCCTATGACGACGATCAAGAGTTTTCCTCTGTGAATACAATTAAATTGGTGAACCCCTTAATTTCCCCCAATAATGAAGAATTTCAGGAAATCTCTTTGATAACCTCTGAACGATGCCATCGAAGAAGTGGTCGAAGGTATACAAGCCAAAAGAGTTCTTCAAGCTATGTCATGCATGAAATTGAAACCAAATAGTAGGTGTTGTGCAAAGCTCAACATACATATTTCTCCCAGCCTATTCTATCAGACTTGACACCATAGTTGATCGTGCTAATTGACCTTGAAGAACAACCATGACTGCACCGTGATCATCCGCATACAACTAAATCTAGGCCTCAACCATCCGACAATTAGCTAGTTGTGGTTTTGGGTAGTTTTTTATGATGATAAGAAAGAAATTTCTACACTAGTTTGAATCCAGTGGTTCATCTAGCAATATATATCATGCCTCCTACCAGATAGAAACCCTATTTGGGAAGAAATGTGTGTTTGGTACGAAAGTATGATGTGCTGAATCACCTCGCCAACATTATTGTAAATTTATCAATCCTCGAGACCCACCACCTATCATAAGTGATGAGAAATGCCCTTATAATAAGACTTGAGAATCCCCCTCCAATTTTGAATAGAGTTAGTGTCCAAAAATAATTTCTATGTTGAAGAGGTCAAATAAGAAGAGTGCTGAGCCATCATTTCTTTATCCAAAGAAGATAATGGATCCCTCATGTAGGGGAACATCCACCCACTGTATATCACCATCCAGATAAATAGAATAGAGGTCCATCACTATATAGTTGACATAGGTTCTGGGATCAATCTCATCGTTACCCAGAAACTCCATAGGCTGGGATTGACTGAATTAGATTTGAGTCCCTCTAACCTAAAGATTTAGGGTTATGATAGGACTGAGAAGAGACCATGTGGTATAATCTTATTAAAGACCCAATTTGGTGTCTTAGTATAAAACACTAAATTCATGGTTGTCTCATAGAATAATGCTTACAAAGCATTGATGGGAAGGCCCTGGCTCTATCTATATGCAACAATTCCCTCCCCATATCACTAATGCCTCAAGTACTCCCTCAATAGTCGAGTAGGTGTGCTCCAAGGTGATGCATCTAACTTTAATTCTTATGATGCCTTCTATATGGATTCTAGCTATTATAATAGAAAGGAAAAGTAGGTTCAGACCAATGAGGTGGAGTAGACTGCCATCAAAGCTATCCTGTGGATAGACTGAGATAAGATTTTCATCCCCCGATTCACTTATTGGAGTCTACAACACTAGACTTGGGGAACTTCATTGTCATTTTTGAGAGGAAATGGCACCACATACCAAAGTACTAATAATGTTGGAATATTACCTCGTACTACTACACATGAGAGACTCAATTTATAATAGAACCCCCTACCCTTTTAAGGTACTAATATGTTTATCCCATGGCTACAACCGTGCATCACACCTACCTATTCCATCGAGCCTGGTTGAAACACAATTCGAACCAACCCCATTGATTTGATATCAAGCATGTACCCCGTGGTTGAAGGAATTATGGAATTGTAATGATAGACTCTATCAATATGGTTTCGGAATAGTAGGAGTATCCCAATGAGGATCCCATAACTGCTACTTAATATGGAAACATTGTTCCCCCAGAATCTATCATCTCAGATGAACCATCTCTTCCCAATGCTTCCCCTACCTCAGAAGACGAAGGGGATTTGGAAGAAGCTTCTCCAACACTTGAAGAGGGAACCTCCACCACCATTGACTAGTTATTCTAGTTGAACCTTAGTAAAAAGTAAGATCCGAGTCCAATACTGATCAGTGCAACCATGAATCCATAGGAACAAAAAAAAACATGTGGATTTACTAAAGAAAAAAATGAAATATTCTCCTGGAGCTATGATGATATGCCATTACTAGAACCTTAGGTATCCATACACTATATTGGTCTCCCAGTGAGTCATCATGGGTTCAAGTAGCCTCCATTATAATGCACCATTCTCATGGTTCCATGGTCTAGGCCAAAGTTGATAAGATCATTAAATCCAGCTTTGTCAAGGAGGTACAATACCCCCAGGTGTTTAGATAATATAATCCCAAAAAAGAATAAGAATGGAAAAATCAGAGTCGTTATAGACTTCTGGGAACACAACCACCATTATCCAAAGGATTATTGTCCCCTTCCAGTGATAGAGCTATTGATCGATGCCATAACTGGGTTCTAGGATCTCTCCTTCAAGGATGGGTATTCTAGGTACAACCATATCTGGATTTCTCCCAAATATGAGGAGTCTAGAACCTTTAAATAATTTTAAGATAGATTATACTATTAGGTAATTCCATTCGGTTAGAAGAATGTATGATCCAATTATCATTGATCCATGCACCATATCTTTAAACTGATCCTTAGGATGATAGTGGAATGCAACATGGACGATTTAGTGGTAAAATACCACTATATTTAGAACCATATCAAAGATCTTGAGAAATTTTTCATCTCCATTATCTCTTAGAAGTTAAATATGAACCCCTTAAAGTGTGCCTTCAGGGTTAACTATGGGAATTTTCTCAACTTCATTGTTAGATACAAAAGCATTGAGATCGGCCCAGAGAAGATCAAGGACATCAGTCAGATGGATCCTTCAAGAAACCTTTGGGAGCTTTGATTCCTTCAATTCCACTTAGACTACATATAAAAATTCATCACAAATATAGAAAAAAGTGTAATACATTATCCAAGATTATAAATAAAGTTTTCGTATACCAATGGGATGAAGAGTGCTAGACCACATTTGAGGAAATCAACTAGTATCTGCTGCAACCTCTAGTTCTAATGGAACCCATCATCAAGAAACCTATGATCCTATATGTGATTGCCCTGTAATTGTCCCTTAGCACCCTTTTCACTTAGAAGAACAATGAAGGGACATAAAATAGTTTATACTATATCAGTAACATGCTCCTTGACACAGAGTCCAGATACTCTCCTATCAAGATGAGATACCTCATGCTGGTTTTTGTAGTATAGAATTTAAAGAATTATATATAGAATCATGATATAGAGATGGATTAACATGTGTATCCAATAAATTATATCATGAATCACCCAATTTTTATAGTATTTTTATCATTATAGGAAGTGATCCTTTAGTAGTTTGACATCAGTTTCGTTCTACAGGTCATTAAGGGTCATGCATTGGTAGAATTTCTCACTTCCCATACAGATCCTGAAGAATCGCCTTTGGATGTCTATTTCACCGATGAGGCCATCCTTTTGGTGGAATAGGCTATGAAATACTGGAATATGCATTTTGATGGTACCTCCAAAATCCAAACCGGTAGAAGGATCAAAGATACCAAGATCAATAGAGAAGGAATAAGGATAATTTTCATCAATCATGCGCAATATATTTTTCTGTACTCATTCTTGCTATCAAAAGGGTGCACCAACAATGAGGCAGAGTATCAGGCTCTCATTATTGGTCTTGAACTAGCTCTTGAGATTGATATGCCCCAATTACATGTGAAGGGATGCTCTAAGTTAGTCATCAAGATGATTAATAGTGATTACATTGTCAGGAATCTTGAGATCATGCCCTTGCTAAAGCACACACACCAGTTTATGGAATAGTTCCCTTCTCATCTAGAAGTGACACATGTTACTTAGTTGTAGAATGGTCAAGATGATTCCTTGGCCATTATAACCGCTTCTCTTGAAAATCCTGACTAGGATGATATGTTTATTCATGTGGCACATCAAAGGGTTATCACTCTTATCATTTTAGACGATGATGATAGCACATAGGTAAACCAATTGACTATAGGAACCTCCACATTGGGAAGTATGGATTCACTCAAAATTGAAACAATCTACAATTAGATGACTCCTTTCATCTAGTATCTTCAGCATGGTGCTCTCCTATCAGATAGAGCCAAATGTGAGTGAATCTATTAGCGCGCAACACATTTCACCAACTAGACTGGGCCCAGCCTTAACTAGAATCTCTACAGAAGTGGATTTTATGGAATTATTCTATGTTATATACAATGAGATGAGATCACCTGAGTTATGCAGGAAGTTCATGCCAATTACTGTGGTGCTCACTAGGCTGGGTTGAAGCTCTCCCACTGGATTCTAAGGCTGGGCTACTTTTGGCCCACCATAGCCCAATATTGCAAGGAATTCTCCATGAGGTGTCACATGTGTTAGATTCATGAAAAATTTATGCATCGACCACTAAATCAGATCCACACAACCAAGTATTCTTGGCCATTTGCAGTCTGTGGACTCGATATCATGGGACCCTATCCACCAACAATAACTTGACATTGTAGGTTCATTCTAACCACGACAATTTTCTTTTCAAAGTGGGCAAAAGAAATTCCTCTTGAGGAATTTAAGGCCTGATCAGTGGCTGAATTCATGAACTCTCATATCATCCATCGATTTGGAGTTCATCATTCCATTATCACCGATAATGGAACTAACTTTTGTGCTACTGAGCAGAATAGGTTGTATGCCAAGTAAAACATCCCATCCAACCATACTTATTTCTATCATGTGTAGGTGAATGGATAGATTGAGGAATTAAAAAAAAACCTCTCTAATATTATATAGAGGATGGTGGGACAGAACAAGAAAATTTAACTGGACAAGCTACCAAATGCTCTTTGGAATTATCAGATGATGAATCAAAATTCCACCAAAGTGACTCCATTTTCTCCAGTGTATAGAACAGAGGCAATCCTTCCCATCGAGATTTAGTTTCCATCACTCTGAATAGTATTCTATGACCAAAAAATGCTAGAAAGAGTTGCATAATTCCATATAGATGAGTTGTAATCCCTTGAAGAGAGTAGGTTCTAGGCCTTACACAATATATAAAGGTACCAAAAACAAGATAGCAAGAACATTCAACAAAAAGGTTCTCCTATGCTCTTTCCTCTAGGGTGACACAACGTTATCTCTTAGAATACTAATGATACTCGATATAAATACACCAAAGTTAGAGACCAATTAGGAAGGACCATATATCATTCACATGGTCTACCCCAATAGTGCATACTCTTTGATCCCCATAGATGGTGAGTACTTTACTCCTCCAACCAATGCAAAGTTTCTTAAGTAGTACTTTGAACAAGGAGTCAATGTCCTAGGCACACAATGTTAAATTGGGTGCCTAGTATAAGAATCAAAACTTTAAACTATGCATGAGTCCTTCTTAGAAATGTGTAGTGTGGTGTTGGGACTCCTTTTGCCTCATCCACACCGGGTCATTCATGACACCACACTACACATATCCACTTTAAAATCCTTGCCTTATGGTCCAAGCTTTAAGATCTTAAACTGAGAGAACAAGTCCCAACATTATGACTTTAAACTGTGTGCGAGTCTCCCTGATAGTATGTCGCATGAAATAGGCATCCTGATCCCCCATTCATGCCATGTTACTCCTTTTGTGCCTACATGTCCCTTTGGGTTGATATGATTTCCCTTGTAGTCTGATCTGTATGAATTTAAAATGCATGAAATCACTATCCTAGTTGTACAATGATAAACTGCATAGCACCATAAGGTTCTCACCTGATAGAATGAACCCATTGACATCATTTATCTAGCATTTCATGTTCTAGAACTATGTTCAGCTTTATTCCCATCCTCATGGGATACATAACAACGCCCATGTGTTTTTTCTTCAGGCCTAACCAAATATTTATCAAATTTTCTCCCCTTGGCCTTGGTTATGGTCCAAGCAGACAACATTAAACTGTATGTATTCCATTTCAAGGTACATAGGTGGTATGAGAGCATGCTTGGATTTATTCACATTGGGTTATTCCTCTCTCATGTCACATGAATACCCCATAAATTTTCCAATCCATACATCATTACTTTAAATTGATTTCCCATATGGTCTAGACCATATTACTTTAAACTATGCATAACTAGAATTAGGATTTCTTCATAGGACACATGAGCCTCCTTGGCCTCATTCACATCAATTTTTAACTCCTGCACCACTTAAATATCTCTAAATTCCCATCTTATCCATGGTATAGACTGTATAACCTTAAAATATGTGAATTGGTTTCCAAAACTATGTTTGAATTAATTCCCATCCTCATGGGATACACAGCGACATACAAACATTTGGTCTTTGAGGCTAGCCACAAAATCTTCAGACTTTGGCATTTTGGCCTCAGTTTCAGTCCAAGTATTATGACCTTAAACTATTTTAAGCCCATATAGTTTGAGTTGTATGACTTTAAACTACATAACCTAATATCCTCAATGCATGATGTTAAACTATGTTCTTACCCCATATAAAATCATGATGACTAAAGTGATAGGTATGGGATGATTAATAAATGTTATTACTTGTCCGAAATATGGGATGCACCATGATAATCATGGGATGCCTCATTTCCCTCACCAGAAAGGACCACTCTTAACAGTTTTGGTATCTCACCACACTATATTCTAGAACTACGTGTGGCTTGATTCCCATTTTTATGAGATACGTAGTGACACCTAAACATTTTGTCTTTGGTCCTAGCCAAGAATCCATTAATTATTTCCC
This sequence comes from Viscum album, assembly GCA_963277665.1. Taxonomy (NCBI): domain Eukaryota; kingdom Viridiplantae; phylum Streptophyta; class Magnoliopsida; order Santalales; family Viscaceae; genus Viscum; species Viscum album. The sequence continues at coordinate 1,005,166,905 of OY728135.1, forward strand.
CCATTTCCCTCAATTATGGTCCAAAAATTACAACCTTAATATATATATAGTTTGTATTACTATTTTTGTGTGAAACACGAGCCACTTTAGCCTCATTCATGTCTGGTTTTACCTCCCACATGACTTGTATATACCCGAAGACTGAACACTTACCCTCATAGTCCAAGAAAAACAACATTAAACTATTTTACATAGTCTAAGAAACACGAATTCAAATTGTTTTTCATATCCCAAGAAACATGACATTAAACTGTTTTCCATAGTCTAAGAAACATGACTTTAAACTATTTTCTATAGTCTAAGAAATATGATGTTAAACTGTTTTCTCTCTCTGGGTTTGGATCCCACTTTTTGATACACTCCATTCTACAATTTGAGTCTTTTTCTATATGGATTTACATCAATTTAAAAATCTAGAGGGACCCCCTAATGGCTTGGTATCATGCCATTTTTGGCTCACCTCTCATCCTAGGCTAATGCCCTCATGGATATCTAGTAACAAATTGTAGATCTTGTGTTTTTGAACATGGTCAACAACCGATCTTTCATTTTCTCACCCCATTCTTGTCTAACATGGTTATGGTATCAATGTTTCGAACATGGTCAAAAGTTGATTACTACTTGTCGGTCACCCCTAATCTAGATTTTAGAAATTTTGAATAAACACTTTTCTATACCCTTCTATTGTGGTGGAATTATAGTACCTTTTGTGTCACCCTCAATGTGCACTCCCATATTTTAGGAATACCCCTTGTACCATTCCTTGTTTCCCACACCAATCATTGCTCATGTGGGTTTAGAAGTTCTGGTAGGATGTGTAGCAATGTGGTTGAGCTGCACAAGGGAATATCAATCCAAACTCTATGAAATTAATCTAAGAGCCTACGGTCTATGTAACATGACCTTAAACTATTGGATAAAGGTTTGAGTTCCATGACTTTAAACTAGGAATCTATTTCTAGGTATGACTTTAAACTGCATGTGAATCCTCTAGGGATGTGTGATGTGGAATGAGCCTTTTTGTTTCTCATTATTTTCAACATCCATCTATTTCATAGTTCTCATGTGTTACTCAAGCCTCTGTTGGATCATTCATGTTATATTTACTTCCTCTAGGTCACACGAGTACATTTCAAAAATAAATTTCTATGGTCAAAACTCTATTAACCTAAAATAAGAGCCCAGGGTCTAGACAATATGACCTTAAACCATGTCTATACATTCTAGTCACCTGATAAGATTCATCCTAGTGGCATAATGCTAAATTGTACAATGCTTCATCCCTACCATATAATGTTAAACTACATGTCTGATATCCTAACCGTATGATGAAATACTATGTGTTTATCATACTTAGTGGAATGATGTAAAACTTAAAAACATCCTAGGCCCTCTCTTAAGAGGCCCTCTTCTCTGGTTCTTGTCATCTACCACATCATTTTCATTTCCATATGTCGCTCGACATCCGAGATATAACTCCCCTAGAATATAGGCTTGATTTTTGTTCATACCAATATGCTTACACTAATGTGTTCTAATCCATGGTGGTGTAATTACAAGAGTGTTGTAATCCATTTGAACATTCCATCACTCCATTTCTACACTTCATGTTCTCCTTGTTTATATCCTCATCCTCTTCCATTTCTGAAGGGACCCCTAATGGTTTGATCCCATGTCATTTTTGGCTCACCTACCATCCTGGGATAATATCTTGGAAGACTTCAGAGGACATTATAGTATTGGTTCAGTGTTTCGAAAATGGTTAGAGGTCAACCCTCATTTGTTTGTCCCCATTACAGGATAATGGTATAGATGATGTGTTTCAAACATGGTCAGTAGTTATCCTATATTGATATTCCACTCTCATTGTGTTCCAAATTTTGGGAATTATGGTTCACACTTCTCATTCCCACTTTGTTCAGATAGATTCTAACGCCCCTAGCATTATCCTATTCATGCACTAGAGCATGTCATAAAAGAAAGTTAGATATTCTAAGAGCCCCATTCTCCAACCAAAAGCTATTTTATCCTGAACATTCTCTATGGTTATTCAACAAAATCAGACCCTGAGTGTTCAAGGATTATATGACACTCTCATACAAATGAGCAATCATGTGAACATCCCTTGTTTCTCACACCAGGAATGACCCATTTGAGCTTAGGGATTATTAATTTGGTCACCTCATGAATATGATCGATGTGTGATAATTAAAGAAACAAAATAAATGTGTCCATAAAAGTTTCAAAGAAAATAATAAGGTTTTGATAGTAGTAGGGATATCCATATGTTGGAGCCTATCATAAGTTCTGGAACAATTTTCTATATGTATTTTCCTCGGTTATTGAGCAGTTCAGCTCTGCCAACCTTAATCATGTGGATTCTAGGGTTTGATACTACCTTCTGAGCTCCGTTTCCTGTTCATCAGCAATCAGAAAAATCTAGTTGGCCCTAATCTATGCTCGGTCCTTCTCGACAGGAAGTTTAGACACTTGACATGCCGCCAGCCTTATCTTCTCCTAAACCACCTCTAGTTGATATCTTAGTCGGATGATGAGTTAAAAATGAGCATAGACAAAGGCAGGACACTCATATACTTATTATTTGAGCTATTGGATCTCCTGGATGACCTCCTAGAATTTGAGAATGGTTTCAAAATTCTCATGATGCCACATGAAATCCAAGTTTTGGATTAATTCATGCATATTCGTGGAAATAAATCACGAATAAACACATGAAGCCTATGGGTGTCTGACCCACCAACACATAGGTTGTGTAGAAATTGGAAAAGAGACCCATCCGGCCTACTATCTATGGTTTCAGAGTCTGATGGATCAAGCATTGGATTAATTTCCATGCCCTATGCCAGATGATATGATTCTACTCATCCACCTTAGAGTCAGAAGCCTCCAACTCTTCAGGAAGTTTAGGCTCATATTCTAGAACAACCACAAGAATATTGGTTTCGAGATCCTCCTTTGACATCCTTTTAGGTGGTATGAGCTCCAAATCATGAGGTTGATCATCCTCACTTGATCCAACCTCGAAAATTTTGTCTCTATCAGCCTTGAGTTCTGCCCCACCAGTGGCATCACTCATGGCCACAATCGACTTTTCTATTGGGACCACGACCTGATTATCCTAGATGACTGGATCCACATAGACCAATGCCCCCTTCCTGAATGCTTAATAACTCCAACAGTCTTCAGCAAATGGACACGTCAGATGGTCTGAGCAACAAAATAATGGGAATGAATATGTAAGAACAAAAGACTTATAGGAGTTGAGAAATGAAAGATTTATCCCCTCAGTTATCACCATTGAGATGATAGGGTGTGTCCCCCCATAGTTGACTGAGAGCTCTAATTATTCAGAGGTTGTCTCCTCGAACTCCTCAACTTTGGTCGGCCCACCAGCTGATTCTATCCCGGGCGTAGGCCTCAGAGCATGCTCCTCTGCACTTGTCAGTGCACTCTCATCCCTACCAGTAAGGGTATCTTGTTTGAGATTATCATACACAAAATAGGGTTTAGTTAGAGGACATGGATGATAAATATGGGAAATATGTATCATGAGGAAGTGAGTTAGAGCTTACCTTGAAGAGTTCATCCAATTCTCCTACGGAGGTTGTGATCTCACCACTCTTTAAGGGGTTCCTTGATATTCATCATCTCTATAAGATTATTATAATTCCTTGGGAAATGGATCACACACAGCTATCTCATATGTTGGTAGTTACATAGGAGAGGTCATGTTTATTAGAACCCTCACTTGGTCTGTCAGTGGACGTGCGATGCCCCAGGAGTGCACCAAGTTTGCCAATTCCATCACATATTTCCCCTCATCCCAATCCACGAGGATGCTGGACTTGGCATGAAAAATTCTAAAGAGATGCATACCATACCTATTGAGGTGTTTCAACATCCCATGAGTATTGAAGAATGACTGTAAACATCATAGTTGTCTCATGTTTTAGGAAAGACAATGTCATCAGGGATGTCTACACGACACAACCAATTCCCAGGGTCTTGGGTGAACATCCTATGGAATCCCCTAGATGGTTCCCCTTATTCTTGGGTCTACCTAACCAAGATAATTGGGCCAAATGTTTCTTCTCATCTTTATTTTCCCCTTGTCTGTGTGTTCCAATGAACCGTTGGTCCCACTACTGCTGTCCTACCCACCGGGCCATCAATTCTGCCACATAACATTCCAACTACTATTTTTCCTTAGCCCCATGGTAGAGGGATCACCCATTCATTGGTATGAATGGTCTACTGCCTCAGTGTTACCCTAGGGTATGCAATCACCTATCTCTTTTTATAGTCACAGGTTAAACTGTATGCAACAGTGGGTGGTGATAGTTCTTTCCACATCATTCCATCTTCTCACGTAAACATGATCCAAAACCACCTCATTAATGAAGGATGACACTCGTGAAGAACCTTCAAATAAAAATTCAGAGTTAGCCTCTATAGTCACCTAAACTTCCTCATGAACCAGTGTGGGTTATATGTCTCATAGACTATCTCATAGTCAACCCTTTCTACTAACACCCCACCTCAGAAGGTCATGAGACATGATTGATGCTCTTCAGTACCTTTTCCTTCATCGGTCACCACCTCATTAGCAGGGTAAATGGGTGAAAGGTAAAATGAACCTCTAGACCAACAATGTTGAGCACTTCCATTAGACCCAACTTCAGTGGGTAACTTCTAATGATATTCATAATTGTTGGCTATAATTTTGTTTTGGGAGGGTAAATAGGGTTTGGATACTCGTAGCCCCCCATATGCATGGCCACCCAGTTGTACAAGAAATGGAACAACCCACACACATGAAACACCATCTTCTCCTTGCTAAGGTTCCAAAGTACCATGTACAACTTCTCTAGCATTCTGATTTTGAGATTTACACATTTCCTTATTTCTAGAATCACCTCCATTATGAAAGTTCTTGGTAACACCCCCATGTACACATCCCTAACTAGAAGAATCCACCCTCAGATCAGTGCCGCAATGAATCTAACCACCCTAAATATGGTTTGAGGCTCATACTTGATGCTGTATCCCCACAGTTTTCATTGGATTGCTTCTAGGATCCGCTAGTAGGAGACCTATTTACCCTTTTGATACCCCTTGGGATATGTATGTGGTATCTTTGGCAATTTATTAGCTTCCTCTTCACCCTTATCTAGCTCCTCTATTGGGATATTCAATAAATATCCAAACCACTACTTGAAGGTGATATCTCTTGTCCCCAAATTCACCTCACTAGTTCCCTGAACTAGGTCCAACAACACCTTTTACAAAGACATTAGCTACTCATGATCTTCTCACACATTATTCATGGGTAGAAAATCATCGTACATCACCCCTATAATTGGGATTCTAGATATCTAATGAATATCCCAAAGGCTGATACCGACCTCCCTATAATGTAAGTGGAATGTGTTGATACTTGGAGAACACTTTCTCAATAGCTCCGATGTCATCTCCTGTGGTCGGTAGATGTGGAACTGAGAATACCATGCTTCTTGTTAGAGTCTTACCCGCCTCAGTTATACCACAAATTAAGTGCATGAAATTAACTTCTAGTAGGTCTAGAACCCCTCATTAGTAAAGTTTCCTCCCTATCACAGATCCCAACTATCATTCCATCCTTTCTCTGGGTTCCCCAAAACCACCTTGATGATCATTTGGTATTTCGGCAGAGATGCCTCATCCTTCATCTTTTCCCCATCGATATTGTTTATGTGGTTGTAGAGACAATATATTATGGTGGGTGTGTGATATTTCCTAATTTGACCTGCATCATCCCTGTACCACTGGTATTGCCCTGGTACACACCTGAACCAGAAAGCTAGTTCATCCCTTATTGCTGGTGGGATGAAGAGATCGTCTCTCAAACCAAATCTATATAATGATAGTACCTTACACAAAGGATAATCCCTTTAAGCCTCTAATAGTAACCCTAGTAGAGACTCTTGGTCCTAAGTGGTGCGAATTGACTTGCCGAGTATGATGTTGTTTGCTATTTCCTTCCTATGAGCAGCATCCGCAAGGACTTCCTAAGAAACTTCACGAGCGAACATTGAGTTCACTACTTAAGTGTTTCCCAAATAGATTTCATTAAGATCTATTACAAATCTCATTTGTAGAGCCTAGTTCATGGAGCTTTGAGTGCTTTACTTACTTCACAAAGATTCAATTCATGATGTCTGGTTCGTTCAATAGCTTTCATGATGAAAAAGCACTGAGGTATATTTCACAAAGAATATGTTTATAAAGCACAGTCACAGAGGTAGTGAGATTCATGAAAAGAGAGCATTAAAGATTTTATTTTCACAAATTTAGGAATATTTGAGGGCCCTCACCCATTCTATTTATAGGCACATGATGGCTTGTGCTTTACGATGGAATTCATGCTAGAAATATTTATGTTTCTACACTGCGAGTGAGTACTACAAATGAACTTCCCAAAAAAGAGAAAATTGTCAAAATTTTCAGTGATTCTCACTTAGAATTCGACCCTACTTTTCTTATAAGCTCCCATTTTGTGGGGAGCCATTTATTAGCACCAAAATACATGCCGTGAGATTATTCAAGGAGTAAACATCCATTATATAGTGAATCTGAGTTCAAATGGCCCAGAAACACTATTAAGGGTTTTCTTCATGAATCCCTTTCATGAAGACCCATCCACCTCCACGAGCATAGGTTTCCCTAATGGTACACCCTATGAGTCGGAAGACACTCTCTAACCACGCTAAGGGTTAACGCTACACATCATGATTTTGAAACAGCTACAACCATTCATGAATACCACATCTACTTCTCAAACTGTGTCCCAAAATCGCAAAAACCTATGCCTATAAATACCCATCTCATTTCTACCTTTGGAATATAGTTACTTGACTCTTCAACTTTTTAATTGCTCCCAATTTGTGAAGTATATGAGCATCATGAACTAGGCTCATGGTGAATCATACAAGGTACTTGAGCATCATGAAACCCCCTCCCATGTGTTCATAAATACCTCTACCTAATGCGGGGATGCATTTCGGGATTTCCTATGAACTTCATAAAGAAAGAACACCTTTTGGGGTACTTGAGGCTTTACAAAGCATTAAGCCTTCACAAAGCACTCATTTACCGATCTAGGAATTCATCCCGAGGTAGGGTAACCATGTTTCGTGAAGACTTTTCCTTCATGAATACCCTGACCTCTGTAAAGTATTCGATCTTCACAAAGCTCCTCTCTATGATCCCCCCTGCTTCACAAATCCCCTATATTGGGCCTCTCTATGTTTCCTACCTTATGCTAACACCTCTTCATGAAGTTTGAGTGCTCCAAGACTCCATACCGATCCAATATTGGTTCAAACTCACTTAAAGTCCCTATGTGACCTATGCCACCTATTACTGTGGACCAATCCACTTCAAGTGTAGCCTGAGACACCCATTTACCTTTTTATTCTAAGAATAGGTATGCTAATGACTTTATCTTTATAGCATAGGTATAGTAACATGGACCTCATGAAACTCCTCTACACTGTTACACCCTAACATTTCTGAAGCCACGTCTCACCCAGGGATGAATTCACAATGGTTATATAAGAGCAAGGGGTAAAAAGTGATCCCCCCATGTCCGAGAAGGATGATATAAAACCTCCTAGTACCAACATCCTCAACACATGATGTTAAACTATGACTTTAACCTATGAAAAAGGCACAATATGATCAGTGTATGAGTGGTAGGGAATGAGATATTCCTCACATGGAATGACATCCTCCCCACATGGAATGTGATTTTCCACAGTAAGATTTCATGAGTAATCCCAAAACACCTTCCATAGGATTTTCCATATATGAACCATAGGGAATGAGATCCTTCTTACATGGAATGATATCCTAATCACATGGAATGACATCATCTAGGATAGCTTCCATGCGTAAACCCCACACCATCTCTCATCAGTGCAAATCTTGTGACATGAGTGTCAGTTCTATTGATTCCTCTTGTTTCTCACATCGAGCATGACTCACATGGGATTAGAGGTTAGTAGTGACTATAACACCTAACCATATCCACCCGATGGGAATACTCCTAAGTGTAATCTTGAAAAACATCCATGTATCCCCTAAATAGGAAGTTTCATGTAATCCCCAACAAGATGAGCATCCCTCCTAGAGTAAGACCTAATCATACATACTCCATGGGCATATTCTACACGTAATCCCCAACCATATGGGAATTATAATCAGTTATAAGACCCAAAAAACCTTTCCAAACTATGTGGGATTTGATTCCCAACCAACTGGTATACGTAGGAAGCCTCCTTGATGTCCAAACCCAACACACAAAATTATGTCCTTTCCATCCACATACATCCTGATTTTCCCCAGGCCTCCACATTCGGGAGATATCATTCTATCCACCTGGTACAATCCTATTCATAATCCCCATCTACTTCATTGATTCTCTCAATATAACCTAACCATATCACATGCGTAAGCCCCATACCATCCAACCAAGAGAGATCCTCTTGTGAAGGGAATCTCACATGTGTAAGCTCCACACCATCCCATAGAACTATGTGGGTTTTGATCCTTTTATTATAAATAAGGTATGTAGTAATAATCTCTAAGGTTCAATCCCAACCAATGGTAAACCTTGGTGCCCCCTCCTAGGGGTGCACCTCCCTGGTCCTCTCTCACAGGGTGTTAAGACTAACCTTCATGGTGTGGAATTCTACCTTTATGGGGAACACCCCATCAAATCTATCCCCATGGGGAGTTTGGATCCATCCATATGGTAAAAATTTTGGGTTTTCCATCCTAGGGATATTCCTCCTTGATCTGCCTCTATGTGGAGTTCTGATCAACCCACTCCATCTTCACAAGATGTTAAACCTATAACCTATCTTATTCAGCTAACTCATGCTAAAAATGAGATGTATGAGGTGAAATACTTGGAAAATATACGCCTACAGTGTCATATTACTCATTCTAAACATGGGATACCTGAGGTGAAAGTCCTGGAATATATTCCTTTGGTTTCAGATACGTTATGACCGACACAAGATGCCTTGTGTTTTGTGCCTAAGATGTATCCATGAGATTCCCTACCATGAAGAAGATACAAGTGACCAATGTCCCTAGCATCTAGTCATGCCATATATTCCCAATGTGACTCTCCTGAATAAAGGTTTCTACTTTGTAAAGACCCCTTGGAATCTCTAGAAATAAGTAACGTAATTAACCAACATTCACAAAGAAATGGTACTAAGAATGAATTTCATGAACACAAATTAATCTACGAGGGAAACCTGAACTATATGATGATTTCCAATGAGAAATCCAAGGAATGAGTAACTGACATCCCAATATCCCATTTCAATAAAGGATAAGACATCACTGTTGAAAGTGATGAATTCTACCCACCTTTGGAAACAAGTAATGTGGGGAAAGAAAAGATGATGTTAGCACATAATAACATGCAGGTAGCTGTGCCTTGACGAAAGCATCCAAAAAAATATTGTATAGAGGTGGAATCCTTATTAGTATTTTCTTAAAAATTTAAATATCCTTAATTTCTTGCCCAATTTCTCAACTTACTTCAACAAATTTATTAATTTGATTAAAGAAACTATCTAGATTTTTATCTGGATGAATTTTCAGATCATCGAATTGATTGTGAAAAACATAAAGTTTTGACTCTTTCACTTGGTTATTTCCTTTGTATATATTTTTCTATTTCTCCCACATGAACTTGGGTATAGTTAAAATCATTACCTAAAAATAGATTTGATTATCTAGTACCGTGTTAAGAGCATTTTGAGATTTGGTTCTGCATCAATAATTTTTCTATCTTTTTCAGTCATCAAAATACCTATCACATCACTGGTCTGAATCACTTGAATCATGGAAGAGATAACTTCTATCCCAAGAGATAAAAAATTATATCTTATTATATTCTTCTAAATTTTAAAGTTTCTTCCATAAAAAAGGGTAACTCCCCTAACATTCACTGAATTATCCATAAAAACAAAACAATGGATAAATTTAACACCTACAAACTATGCCCTCTGATACCAATTGCAGTACCTTGGAACACCCTGAGAGGGGAGGGGAGAATCAGGGTGTAAAATTTTTATTTTAATGAGATAGATAATTACCCCACATTGTTATAAATTTATTAAACCCATATGATGGAATCATGTAATTATCAAACACCAATATACAAAAATAGAAACACAACACAACAATTTTACTGGGTTTACCACTAAGGCCTAGTTTAAGGAGAATACACTGATAGTGTGTTGGTCATACCTAAATCCATTAAGGTTTACTAGATATTTCAGATTACAATTGATGAAACATTGTCACTCTATTCTAGGCACACTTCCATTACAAGAATTTTAGGGATAACACACTGCCTCCCTCAAATCACTTATGTCGACTCCTCCTTTCTCACTTCTTGGTTATATTATTTCTTAGTTTATCAACTTGAAGGTTGCTTCCATATCAGATCACATGAAGGTGAGGTTTTTCATAATCTAGGTCTACTTTTGATGCTTAAATACATTCAACAATATTTTACCAAGTTCAAGTATGCTCACATAAGTAACTTTCACAAAATAACCTTTTTCAAGAAACCCCCATTTTGTTTCAAAGAGTTGTCATATTTTGTGAAACTACACACTTTCTTAAAACTCCCAACCTTCATGAAACTCCCAAATTTAGAGAAACTTCTAAATATCATAAAACTCTCTTATTTATTGAAACACCTTCACCGAAATGTCTTAGCATCAATTATTTATCAACCATTATTTTCACGAAACTTTTGTCCGCATAAATTTATTGATTCTTGTAATAATTACATTCACATAAAAACCTTCAAAAAATTAGAGAAATTAACCCTTATACAAAGCCTTTTCAATTCTCATATGATGATAATCCACCTATTTATAGAAATTTCCTCCACTTAATAAAAATTTCATGCTCACCATTGAATTTTTGTGAAACTCTTCATTCATGTTCCCGAAACACCATTTATTTGTAAAAATTCAAGGAAAATTTTCTATTTGATAAACTTTTCATAATCATGTAACTTACTGTCTTTCCTTCAAACCCCAACCATATTTTGTGAAACATTCTTTCAGGAATATTCGAACCTTCACTACACCAAACTTTCTCGAAACACAAAACTTTTACGAAACTCTACACTTTAATGTATTCCGTTACTTTGCTATATTTTTATGAGGTAGAACTATAAATCAAAGTTTTACAAAACTTGGCCCTTACTCCAATTTTTGGACCCAAAAATTTGGCGAACACTATGAAATGAGGTCACCTTCATCATTGAAGCCACCTTCACCATAAGATCACTTGTCTTGAAAACTCCTTGATCAACCCAATATGGATTGAAAACAAACACAAAATAAAATTCTTTTCTAGCTGTGAAAAACCTTGGTTCTAACAGAAAACCCATTTAAAAGATATCACTAAATGAACACATGTAAATAAATTAATTTTTATTTAATTAAATATTAAATATTCTAGGAAAATTAGAATGAATCAGATTTCCACCAAAATCTTATCATATGGTAAAAAAATATTTCATGACTAAAAAAGTGGTCAGATAATTATATAGAATCATCATAAAGGATAATTTACCTTTTTACCCCTGAACACTCTTAGGAACAAAAGGCTCAAATTTCCCATAATTTTTCACAACTAGTGACAATGTGGATCATCACATGACTAGTTTATCACTTTCTATTAAATTAATTTATTTGAAAATGAATAAAAAATTTAATTTGTAGTAGAAAGGTGATGCATTTCACACTTACTTGGTGGGGAAACATACATGAATTTGATTCATCGAATGGTGTGAGCACCACAACTCAATTTTCACATGTTCCAACTCAAGTAGTTACCCTTAGGGTCTAGTTTGATTCATTATTGTATTAATATACCAGCCATTAGAATCATCTCATGAACATGTTGTTTAATTTTATTTATTCATGGTTTATTATTTTATGTATGTTTAGTTTTTATGCTTGATCACATCACTACCACAAAACTAGGAATTCCCGGTGCCACCCTTTATCAGAGCTAACGAAAAAGTGTTGATAAAGGGGGGTACCTCTATTAGTGCTAAAAAAAGAACTAATAAAAATACCCCTTTATCAGTGCTTTTTTAGTAGCACTGATAAAGGGTTTGATTCAAAAAAAATTCATTAAAAAATATATATTAATATTTAAATATATATATATATAGTTATATTGATATAAATATAATATATATTTTTTAAATATAATTTTAAATATATTTTAGATAAGTGTAAATATACAGTTACAATTAATATATACGATATTTAGTGAAAATGGATTATAAAAAAATTTAAAAAATATTTTTAATTAATAGTTTGCTAATTATTATGGAGTAATAGTCATTTAATAATAATTTGAAGACTAAAAAATTTAAAAAAATTAAAAAAGAACAAAAATATGTTGAAAACACAACTCGAACTTCAAACGACCATAACTTTTGATCTGGGTGTCTGTTTGAGCTCTACAACATATAAAATCGAAGACTGCGATGAGATCTATGCACAAGTGATTGAGGCAAAGCCTTTGTCGCATTTTTCAAGGCCAAAAACAGCCCAGAAGGCCTCTAAAACTGAGTTTTTAGTTTTGATACCCCAATTTTTTTAACATTTTGTGGATTTTAAGCCTCATTTAAGGGGGTATTATTGGCTTTTTTTTGTGGGGACTGAATTTATTTCAAAGTATTACATTCATATTGATATTATTTCTTTGAAATTTTATCGTTTTTTATAATGAACTGCTATTTATAATAAAAAATATAACAATATATACATATGTTTTATATATTCAAACATAAAAATTAATTTTTTAAATAAATAATTAAACATATTTAAATATAAAACATATTAGCTTTATCTAAATAATAACTAATATCCATTTTATTTAAAATACCAATATATCAATATTTATATACCTATATATTAATCTAACTGTATATGTACCTATATAATGTGTGTGTGTCTATATATTAACAAACTAATATATATATTATATATATATATATATATTCTAACATATGTATATGCATATATATATATATAAATATGTATAATTATACTTATAGAAACACACACATATATATATATGTGTGTGTGTGTGTGTGTGTGTATTGTATATATGTATTTATTTATACACACACAAAACAAAACATATTTTATAATTGTATTGAAAACTAATCTTATAAATATATATTAATATACGAATAAATATATGGATAAAAAATATAACAATATATATATATATATATAAATAAATAAATAGATATAACTTAATATTAACATACGAATATACAAATAAATATATAAATATATAAATATAACTATATATGTATATATATATTAATACAACTATATAAATTTATATTAATACATGAATAAATATAACTAAATATATATATATATATATATATATATATATATAAATATATATATCACTAGTTGGAGAACAAATCAAATTAGAGTAGTGGTAAAGGCTTAGCACGCATGGGGGGAGGTCTTGAGTTCAAAACCTGGTAGAGGCAGGCTGGAGCGTGTGAATGGGTGAATTTGGGGGGGGGGGTGTATAGCGCTGTTAAAGGGGTCTACAAAGCATTGATAAAACGTGGGGCTCGTGGCTGGGGCTTGTGGGGGAGTGGGTGGGGCGCTGATAAATGGGGGGGGGAAGCACTGTTAAAATCCCCCTCCGATTTACAGATTTTTTTTTAATTTTTTTTTAATTTTTAACTTTTATCAGTGCTAAAACAAAGCACTGATAAAAGGGGCCTTTTATCAGTGCTAAAAAAAGTGCTGATAAAAGTGTCCTTTATCAGCACTTTTTTTAGCGCTGATAAAAGGGGTATTAATCAGCGCTTTCTAGAGCCCTGATAAAGGGGACCCACCCTTTATCTTCACCGGCATTAAGAGCACTTTTTATCACTATTAAAGTCCTTTTTAGTGATGATAAAAGCCGTATTTGTAGTAGTGGATAAAATAATAAGAGAGAAAGGAAATATAAAATGAACATTCCTGGTAAATGTTTTTATATTTATAACATTACAAATATGTGAGTGAAATCATATAGAACAATAAAGTATAAATAAAAATAGATTACATTACATAAGAAAAATTTAAACCCGTCAAAGTAAATATTAAGTCCTAAAACGTCTTTCATCACTTAAATTTGGATGAAACCCAGTGCACGAGGTGCTCGACAGTCCTAGTTGAGTGTTACACATACTAATGGGGTGTTTATATAAGATTGGTTGGTTGAATTAACTTATCTTTATATAAAATACATAGTCATATCTATATTTTTGAAACTTTAGTGGTAAGGAGTTGAGAAATAAAAATTTATCCATTTTAGGAGATGAGACTCCATTAAATAGATCAAGGGGATACGAGTTAATATGGCCTGCTAGCCAAAATGCTACATTAAGACTCTTTGAGTAGTTACATATCCATAAATTAGAATATATTGAGATGTTTTAGGGTTTCTTATCACTAGAATACTTAATCAAATGAGTATTTTGAATCTAATAGTTTAGGGGTATTGGAATTTGATAAAATAGTTGGAGAAATTGAAAGAGAAAAAAAAAATTAATGTATATAATAATCAGTAATCAAGATAAAATTATTAATCTTTTTTATGTTTGATTTTGTAGAAAATGGAAAGTAATAGCATAAATATACTATGATCAATAATGGTAAAAAACATGTCCTCACTGACAAAAATTTCAAAAATTGGTACAAGCACTTGCTCATTGTACTACAACATGAAGGGGAATTATATGTTCTAGAGTCCCCATTACCTGATCAGACCCCTTAGGAAGCAAGCGAGGATGATAAGTATTCCTATATGAGACTCATAAATGACATACTTAATGTATATATCATGATTATATTATTAATGTCTAAATAGTTTCAAAAGAAACATGAGGAAATTGATGGTTATACAATGCTGTATTATCTTCGAGAAGTCTATGAGGAGAAAGTAAAGTGAGAGATCAATGAGAATATTTTGAAACTGTTCAGGTAATGATTGAAAGATAGAACTCAATTTGGTCATCATGTACTCAGGATGATAGAGAACATTAATTGAATAGAATAATTGGGATTCAAGTAGAATTAATAACTTTAATTTCATTTCATTCTCTCATCCTTAGCAGCCAATTTATCTAATTTTTTCGATAGTTATAAAACTAATAGTATAGAGAAACCACATAGATATATTTTGGCATAGGTTTTCCAAGAATATTAAAATTTAAAGGAAGTTAAATATATAATTCTCAAGGTGAACAATAATAAATATATGGTGAAAAAATGCCAATTACAAGTACATCATCAAAGGAACCTTTTCAATGTATTTCTAAGAAACCAAAGAAGAATAGGGATAATATTGAACAAGAGGATATTTTATTCACATGTGTAAAGATAGGTTACTGGAAGAAAATTTGCAATGAATTGAAGAATAAGAAAGAACAAGCCTTTACTTCTAGTATATTCATCATTATATATACTATTTCATTTATAATCCTTGGGTATTTGATAAAATATGTCACTTATATATATTTGTGTCTAAATATAAGAACCAAGGATTTCAATAAACTTCAAAATAATTCAAGGTTCATTCTCTAAGTGGATGATAAAGGATGATACCTACATCATTGGAGAGAATCAAATGATTTTATTTCCAAAGGTAATGGTTCTTGTGAAACTATAATTTTTGTATTGAATTCCACCATGACATTTAAGAATGAATATTGTTTATCGTATTTCATACACAACTAATATTTTAGTAATAGATGTATCACCAGTAATAAATGATGAATTTAAAATGTAAAAATCACACACATTTGTGGAAAGATAAATATTTTTTAAGTAAAACTATAAGTAGTTGTCAAGGATATACCCAATATTTAGAATCATTAGAGAAAAAAACATTATGTATTATTGGAACACTTACTTGCAACATTTTAGAAAAATAAACCTTTAGAAATAAATTATTTACACAAATCTTCTTAAATTATTTTTTTAGACAATGTGAATAATTTAAAGTAGAAGATAGATTTAAATTCCCATACTTCATGAGATTTATTTAAGAGTTTTAAGGGATATAAGAGTGAAGAAATAAATATACTTGGAAAATATATTGGATCCTCTTGGAGGGATTTTTAAAGTATATCTTCACCAAGTAATTGTTTATTATAAAAAATTTAGAGTGGATTTATTCCTAAACTCACATTTCCTTATACACATCATAGCTATCATGTTAGTACAAAAAATTATCTATGATGAGCCTTATATACAATTATTGATCATAAAAATTTAGTGTGGATTTATTCATAAACTCACATTACTTTATACACATAATATTTATGATGTAAGAAGAAGGAGGATCAATGATGGGTTTATAATTCATGAAAAATATTCTATTATATTTTCGAGACATGATTCTCAAACAAAGGAATTAACCCATAACTATATAAAAACTACAATGAAAAATGAATATCATTTGAGATATAATATGAAATAAACACATTATGTTATAAATCCCGTGTTATTGATGTAAAGAGTTTGTTAAGGCTAAGTTAATAAAAAATATTTCATTAATAATAACAAAAAGTGCATATAAGGTAATTATCCTAAATATTGTTTAGGACATTACATAAATTCCTAAGATAAAAAAGTAATAGTCAAGATATTGACTATATTTATATAAATGTGTGAAAATCTATATTTGAGTTAGTGGGAGTTAAATTTACTTGATTCAAGTCAAGGATCGTGATTTACAAATAGTTGACATAAGAATAAGTTCCACAAAGAGATTATGGGAAATGATTTTTTCTATAGAAACATAATATGTAGGAAAGATAAAACCAAAGTGAGATAGTTTTATTATCATCAATTCAAGGTGATGTATTATTAAACTAGAATATTTATTTTCATCCTACAAGGAAGTAGGAAATGATAACATGATACGTTTGATAAGTTTATATGAATAAAAAAAATGAATTCCATATACCAAAATCAGTTTAGTATTTTGGTGATTTCTCTAATTGATATAAATCCATTGATGGGAATTAAATTTAAACTATAAATGGTTAGAACATGTTTCATAAAAAAATATATTGTTGATTATACCAAGTCTTAAAGATTCAATCAATTAGAATTATAATTATCATAGTAACTTTATATGATCATAATATTGAGAAATGGAAGTCAATACCACATTTATTAGAAAATGTCTATATGACACAACTAGAAAGGGTTAGTAAAAACAATGAATGAAAATATAGAATGAAATTTATAGAGATACATTTATGTATTAATTAAATCATTATGATCATAGAATATTAATTTGTAACTAAATCATTCCAAGTGTCTAAAATAGGTTAGTAGGAGTGCCATATCTATAAATACCAAGTATGATATAACTTATGATGTATCCAAATAATTATAAAATACATAATGATTTGTTTTAGTTCTTAGAATCATACCAATGGTACTAACCAAGATGGAAAGATTATTAAATAGAAAAAAAAGGCTATACTAAAGGATATTATGTCTTCAGAAGTTTTACTCAAGGAGGTGAAAGCATAGATAGTAGAGTGAACATACAGGAAAACATGGAAGGAAAATGTATAGAGCTATAACTTGGGAGAATAATGATCTTATAAAGTGAGAACTAATAGGTTGATTTTTAGAAAGTTATATCCAGTTCAAGTGGGAGTGTTATAAAAGTGCATTCCTGAGACCCAAATTAAAAGGTACTTTTTGATTAAAAAATCACACATATATATATAGAGTTATTCATGATGTATACTTATGATAATAGTGTTGAATCTTATAGATCCACTATTTACATGGTAATTTCCTTAGATGATTTTTTGTATCAACATGTTATAGTAGTTCCCAGATATAATGAGAACCTCGAAATATCCGCAACATTTATGAAAATTTTTAAGTGTCATTTATATCATTTTTGGGTATGTTTAAAGGGTTAAATTCCATAAGAACCTAATTTCAATTTATGGAAGTTGTAACCTAATTATTTAATAATTTTTTAGACAAAAAATGAGGGTGAGGGGTTTTTTATTTTAATATTTCTCATCTCCCCCTATATCTTAAGTCCTACAGAGAGGAAGTGAAAGGAAGATTAAGAATAATTTGATCCAAGTTCAATGATCATTATTTTGATTTCCTGAAATTATTAAAACATCAAGGAGCCTTTGATTTTTCATGTTAGAACCCATATTTATTAATATAATGATTGATAAATATTTCGAAATGTGTGTGGATTATCTAGAGGGTTCTAGTTTTGGTTCCTTCAAGTGATGATCATCGATGATGAGTGAATTTTTTTTCTAATCAAAATTATACAAGGTAAGATTTCATTTTTTTCCATTTTTATTCTTCATGATTAATTAATTTTCATGTGATCTATAGTTGAATCGAGGTAGGGGTATACCAGATTTGATTTTTTGACATAAATATAGAACCAAACATTTTAAAATACCATTTTAATGATTCTAAAAAGCTCCAGGTTATTTCCATTTTTTCACAGAAGTGTGATATTTGGGATATATGGATCTCTGAGGGTGAATTTTTTTATAGAGTAGTGGAATTTTCATCAATAATATTTTCATATATGCCTTAGAAACATATTTGGGTTTGTTTTTCACACAGTTTCTTCTAGATTATTTTGAAAATTCATGTTCAAGTTTTTACTTGAATTATGTACTTTTATTATTGATAGATTATTTAAAGTTACCCCATGAATTTTATTCTTATGTACTAGGTTTTCCATGTTAAAAAAATATTTTATTTTCTATTATTTATTCACTTATATTATTCATTTGGTTTCTCACAATTCCATCATAAGCAATTTTTTTCCTAGATCGGGAGTATCCCCTAATAGCGGTATCAAAGCTGATGGTTCATGTTAGCATTTTTTTGTGTAGGAATTATGGAATATTTC
The DNA here is from genome assembly GCA_963277665.1 of Viscum album. Classification (NCBI taxonomy): domain Eukaryota; kingdom Viridiplantae; phylum Streptophyta; class Magnoliopsida; order Santalales; family Viscaceae; genus Viscum; species Viscum album. The sequence continues at coordinate 1,005,185,976 of OY728135.1, forward strand.
AAGATGATAAATGATGTATTCACAAGGAAAGATGATTGATATGAATTATAAGGACGAGATAAAGGTGTATGGTGAATGCAGCTATGAAGAAGGTTTTATCATATTTGTGTCATGCCTCACATGATTAAAATAAAATTAACTTGGATAAAGATAGTTTGGTTATAGAAGTAGGTTGAGGGATATTTTTTAGGTCTTACACCTAATTATTTTTCTTTATACAGTGTCACTAGTGAATAATGAATTAAAAATTGAAGATTTTTATAATGTACTAGGAGGGATTATAGGGAGAATTTTATTTCTATTAGTGCTCTATATTATATAGAGATCACTATTATGGTGAATCTAGATGTTATGGGTTATGGTCTTGTTCAATAGGATAGATAAGATACAAGTATGATGAATACCTTGATGCTTGGATATATTTTATAGGTAAAATATCAATTTTTTGTCATAATTTCAAAAGGTCATCATCATATTATCTTCATAGGGTGATGGGTTTTGTGATACCAACTGGTTTTCTTTATAACTGAGCTTATTGGAATTTATATTTTTCATTGATAGGATAAAGGTGGATATTGATGAGGTTAAACCCATTGATTGGAGATAGAGAAAAACTAATTAATGGAGTGATTTTATCCACATTAATAGAGGTATTTTTCTCAAAATTAATGGATAGTTTTTCTTAACATTAATGGAGATGAAAAATGAATTTTGAGCACAATAACTAGATATAAGGATTTGGTATCTATATAAATGGATACATGATATATTTTTGGGATATGAATTTGTGGTGTATACAACATATCCTTAGAGTACTTTAGGTGGGGGATGTTCTTGATTGAGAAAAGTTTGTAGATCATCAATATTTACTCCATTGAGAGGTGGAAGGAATCCTTTGTGTTTGTGGTAGTTTGTGAAGCATTCCATCAAGGAGTAATTACACATTCATGTTAACATGAGTGACACAATGATAAGGAGAATAAATAAGTAAAATAGTCATTTAAGTGAGTGCAATGATACATTGGTTTTTTTACTTGTTAGGAGCCATTTTTTTCTAGACCAGACCTCTAGGGCCAACAGATAACCCCTTATAGGTTTCCATACTAAAACCAATTAGTGATAAGAGGAGTATCCCATCCATTCTTATGTGTTAGTACTACTCCTAATATAAAAAGATGTGGGATTGAGTTCACACCCAACAATACTATCCTCAAACCAAAGACCATACATCCAGACATCCCCTTTAATAACAATCCATCTAATCTACACCATTTTCACATAAACCACTATTTTTTATCATCACCAGGAGATTCTCCCTGACCACTACTATTAAGAAGAATTTCGACACAAGGCACCATCATGGACCCATGTGCTCAAACTAATCCATCATTATCATTACCAATATAGTATGGGGATACCCCGCCCACATCACTCCTGCACAAAACCATGGATCTAATACCATTTATATGGGACTTTTTTTCCTATAGCCCATACCTCTAATCCCAACACATAATCCTTTCAGGGATTATATTTCTTTGATACTACTTAGTTTTTTTGAGTGGATCATTGAACTACTGCATGTTTTTATAATTATAAAAATTAACTTGTTTTATTATCTCTAACTTTAGTATTAAAAAGTGTTAATGTTTTGTTAATTTAATTAATAAACTGAGTAATTATATTTTCTCAAAGTATTTGAATGTATTAACTTTATAATTCTTGAAAAAAAATTATAAGAAAAGAATGATTTTGAAATAGTTATTTAATAATTGTTCAAATTATTTTTCTATTTTTCTATTTTTCTATTTTTATTTATGTTTTTAAAGATTGAAATAATTATAGAACATTTATTTTATATTCTATATAAAATAAAATTTAAGTATTTCAAAGTATTTTTTACTCACATGAAAATTTATTTCACTTTTATGTAGCCTATGGAACCTTCATGTTACCTTTATATGTTCTAGATTATTACCCTTATGTAGACTATGTAAAATTCATACTACCCTATTGCTTTTCAAATCAACTTACCTATACCTAGCAAAAAATCAACTTACTATTACCCAACTAATAATATATCAAAACTACCTTTATGTATAAATATAATATATATTTACATAGTATATTCCAACATACCTTTATGAAGCATGTTCCAGTACACGTTTACCACTAGAATATTTATAATAATTTACTTGTGTTTTTTAGCGGTGATTTTTGAAACTATTTCTAAACCCATAAATATTATTTTCAAGGCCTTTAATAGAAATTATTTTGAAAAGGGACACTAGATGTAATATTTAGTAGGGTTTTTAACTTAAACCGTTGAGAAATTTTAATTTCCTAGTGGTTTCCATTAAAACAAAATTCATGTATTAAAAAAAAACCACTCACTATTGAACCTGATACCAAACCCCCTACCCCCCACTTTTAGCCTTAAATTTCCCTACCCTCTTAGCCCCAATGCTAAACTCTCTCAGATACCCTCTTATCCTTTTTTATAAACCTTACCAATATCCACGTGGCCTCAACGCCAGATCCTCACCATGATTGCAATGATCTTGAACCTTATACATGATGCCCCCCACTTGGGATCTCTTTACCCTTATCACAGATACCCAAACCTCATTCCTTAATCATCATATTTCTCCTCCCCATCGATAACATCACTGGCCTTACTTTGAATCCTTGATCTTTACTTTACCACTTTCATACCCTATGGTATATTTCTAGTTATGGTGTCATTTTATTATTATTATTTTTTCCATTGATTATTTTTATGTATATATTAATATTGTGTGTTTTTTGAATTTTTTATTTTAATTGATTTTATGAGTTGGAAATTTTTTAATAATGAATGCAATTTGTGTTGTTATTGTTGGATTAGTGTTAATATGATTTTTTAATAATGAAGTTTATGTTGAATTGTTTAATTGTATAATGAATTTACTCATAATGTTTAAAGTAATATTATCAAATGAATGAAATTATAATTTTAATGAATTTTTGATAAGTGAATATGATAAATGATAATGTTAAATAACTTTATATCTACTAAAATTTGGAAATGGTAATCCCAAAAAAATTTATTTAATAGTAAATATGGGTAATGATAGTATTTAATGACTTATTTATTGATAAATATATGGTACAATAATGCTAAAGATTTAGTATCTAGTAAATGTTGGAAATTTTAATGTTACAATCATTAAATGATGAATGATTTTATTTAATATATATTTATAATGAAAAATTTAAAAAATAATATAAAATAATAATTGAAACCCTTTTAAAAAAATTAGATTTGGAATTGATAATCTCAAATATGGGTGTGAAAGAACATAACTAGTTTACAAAACAAGTTTTATATCATGCTTTCATATTTTGATTTAGTTGTCATTATTTCACATTTTAATTGAATCCTATTATAAGTAGCATGAATTTAGTATTAAAATTTTATAAATTTGGAATAAACACTATAAAACTGAAAATCATAGGGTAAAAATTTGAAAATCAATATTCCATTTTTCTATAATAGAAATTAATAAATAAAATTTTATATGAATAACAAAATTACGTGTCTTATAAAAACAAAAAATTTCATATTCCATGACTAACACGATTTTTATTAAGTAAGTTTATAAAAACATAATAACAAAATTTTAATAAGTGGTTGTAAAATTAACATTGCATAGCATAAATTTTGGAACTTAAAAATAAAAATACATTGAAAAAATAGTTGACCAAAAGCTTCAAATTTTTATTATTTAATTATAACCATCCTCCATGGTAAAAAATAACAATATCTTTATCCTAATTTGAAAAATCCGGGTTTTATTCCTTTTTGAACTTAAATGTATTTTATTTCTATATATACTAATATAGTTATATTTTTTTTATTTGAAAGTATATAAAATAAATTATATATGGATAAAATTTGTATTGTCTTACTTCAAAACAAATCTCAATATGTTATGGGTTTGAACATGTTTTTTTTATTTTTCAATTTCAAATTGATTCATGGATAAAAGAATAAAATTTCCATGTCCTAAATGAGAATTTAAATGATGGTTGAATAAAGATGAAGTATTTTAGAACTTAATATTGAAACAATTTCTTCCTCATTACATGAATTGGATTTGGTATGGAGATTAGAATGTCACAAAAAATTCAATAAATTATGTGTACAATTAGAATGAACATGTTAATGACCCAATAGTGGATAATGAAATTCAAAACCTGATAAATAATGCTTTAGACATAGTAGGGAAACACCATTAATAATGTAACATGCCAGTTTATGCCCTTGTAGATGTTTCCGATATTAATGATGATTTTAGAACTACATGACTACCTAATAAATATTATAACATATTAATGAATGATGCTGAGGAGACTAATATATGGGAAAAAAATAGCTGATAAAACAAATAATTTTTATAAATTAGTTTTATATGTAAATTAGAAATTGTATGATGTATGTTCCAAATATTAAAAATTTTATTTTCTACTGAAGTTGTGCCACATCAAGTGTTTATGTAGAATTATAAATAAAGTCCTATCCATGATATTGGAATTTTTGTTTGATGAATTTGATATAGCTAAGATCCCTATATAATTTTATGAAATGAATACAATTATTATCAATCTTGGACTCATTTATATGAAGATACATGCAAGTCCCAATGATTTCATGCTTTAGTGGAAAGAAGATTTGAATAGAGAAAAGTGATTTATTTTCACTTATAGATAAAAGTCAAAAAATAATGATGTTTGTATAAATCTACATACCACCACAATAAAAAAAGTAAATTATTGGGAGGGTTTTACATTACTTTCCATTAAAACCATGGTTGTAGATATTGTTTATGTCATCTAAAACTGCTGAACATAAGAAGTGTAGTTATTTTCATAATAATACTGATGAATTCATGAGACATCCAAGAGATTCAAAACCATAGAATAAATTTAATTAATTACATCTAGATTTATATTATTATCCTAAAAATGTGTACTTAAAATTGGAATTTGATGAATTAAATAATATTTAGACATTAATTATCAATTATATTATATTTATAGTTGTTTTGATCCATTATAATATGCCTCCTTGCATGTATATTCAATATGCTTCATTCATCATATCATTGATTTTTCCTAGAAATAAAATTCTTGGAAATGACATTGATTTCTACCTTCATCCTCTTATTCAAGAATTATAGAAGTTATATAATGATAGTGTAGAAACATAAAACTAATTTACCAGTAAAATTTTCAAAATGAATGTTTTCCTTATGTGGACCATTAGTGAATTTTCAGGACTAGGAAATTTTTCTGATTGGAATATACACACTAGTTTGTATTTTCTAGTTTTTAACTTTGATATTGAGTTTAAATGACTAACTTATAGTATAAAGTGGTGTTTAATGTGTCATTATTTATTCCTTGATAAATTTCATAGATTTCATTTTAATAATTCATGTTTTAATGGAAAAAATAATTTGAGGCTTCCACCAAAATTATTATCAAGATCAAATATCTTGGAACAATTATCAAATGAAGGTATAGAGTTTTTCCAATATTTTCATCTGAATAAAGGTGGGAAAAGAGTTAGAACACTTTCATATTTAACTAAATCACAATAATGGAAGAAAAAGAGTATATTTTTAACCTTCCATATTGGGAATTTAATTTTATATTTCATAATATTGATTTTATGAACATTGAGAAGAATGTTCATGAAAATTTTATTTTTACATTTCTTAATGTGTAGGAAAAATCAAAGGACCATTTAAATTTTTGTATGGACTTAGAAACACTAAATATAAAATGTGATATATGGTAAAATGAGAATGGTAAGTATCAAATAGCTAATATCACAATGAAAAATAATAAAAAATATATCTTCATTTAATTTTTAAAAAATAATAAAGTTCCTGATGGATAATATAGTAATATTTCAAATATTTTGATTAAAATCACCATAAAATACATGGATTGAAAAGTCATGAGTCACATTTATTGATGGAGCAATTTCAAACTTTGGAAATGAATAGTTTTTTACTTGAAAAATATCCAACATTTTAATTAACTTTTGAAAAATATTTAGATAGATTTGTGATGAGAAATTAAACCCCCATGAATTGGATAAAATTCAGGAAATAATTTTACGAATGCTATGTCATTTTGATATGATATTTACCCCATAAATTTTTACTATGATTATTTATATAACAGTTAATTTGTCTAATGAAGCTAAAATTGGAGGGCTCATACATTATCAATGGATGAATCCCATAGTGATATATTTTTTTAAATATTATTTTCATTAAAGTATTATAACATTCCTAGTCAATAATTAGAAATTTTATTTATTAATTTATTAAGTTTTATCATTATATATCTTATTATTTAGAAGTATTATGTGAAAAATAAATCTCATCAATAATGTTCTAATGCATAAGGTTACCTTTTTGAAGAGTTCCTGTAACATCCCACACCTTCTCATTGGCTTGAGAAGGTGGTGGAAGGTTACTTGGACTTAATCGACGTCCCTAAGAAGCCAAAGGCTGTCAATAAATGCCAAAGGTATTCAATACATGTGGATGAATATTTTTCCTTTAATAATAAAAATACTACCCAAACAAGCCCAAACCAAAAAACCACTATATTATTCATGATAATAATGAAAGAAAACTCAAAATTACATTTATTAAAATCAAACTAGAACCAAGTACCACAACAAAAGACTACAATATCGAAGTAAACAATAGAAGAAAAAACTCAAAGAATCCAATGACAAATGTAAGCTCCAAACATGATCCATGCTCCAACTCCACAATATCTTAGGTATCATGAAGTACTAATAAATATGTGTAATACTTTACCCCTGACCATATCTTGAAAAAAAACATTTTCAAAAGCACTAATGTTCCAAAGCAGGGGTGAGTAATGTAACTCAGTAGATTTTCCCCAACAACATCCCTACTCACGCCACTAGGATAGAACATGTTGGGCCATTTATATAAAACATTATATATAAAACAATTTCTAAAATATTTTATATAAAAATATAAACAAGTTCCAATGTAAAACATTTTTCTCAATAACACCAATTTCCAAGTAAAGAAACAAAACAATGTTCCAAAACCATTTCATTAATTCCACTTTGGCATACCCCATTCCAATCCACACATCCACACATCTACAAATGTATTCTTTGTTATGACAGTTACATAATCATGAAAGGTTTCTCATCGATCTACAAGTGTTTATAAGGTAATTAAATCCCATACTCCATTACACCTTTGGCACTGAGTATAAGGTCATATTTCAGCTAGGCCTCATACTACAATATGAACACACATACAAATTATTCCCAAAAACCATTCCAATAACATCATTCCAAAATCATTTCAATAAAAAAACATTTTTATTGAAAACCTTTTTCCATAAACCAAATCAAGAAAATATTTTAAAATAATCATTTTAAAATCATTTATCAAAGAACTTTAGAAAATAATTCCACAATTTTACACAAATTCAAAAAGAATCAATAAATAATTTATCTAACTTGATTTTCACACAAATTTCTCAATAAATTTCAATAAATTTCATCAATTTGAAACTAATCCTTCATGTTCTAAATAGATGAGTTGACAGTGCATCCACCTACCTCGTTTTTTATGATGAAAACTAAGAACAGAACTTAAAATCCCATGATATGGGGTTAAATCTAAAAAAATCCACCTTAGATATCTCCCCTATCAACAATAAGACCAAATATAATCATATTCAGAATCCAAAACCTTAGATCTACCTACAGTGGGTGTAGATCACATCCAAGAAATGGATCTAGATCACTTCCAATTCGATGGAGGAGATATTATTCAACCTATGAGAGAGAAAAATCTTGATTTAGGGGAATTTTGGAAAAAACAAGTGGATTAGAGGGGGAAATGAGTAAGATCCAAAATTTTAGGATATTAATTTTATCCCGTGTATGGTTAGTCACACGGTTAGGAAAACTGTAAGCAAACCATGTGAAAGATACTGCCTCAATGGATGAACCTCACATGGTTATCATTCATGGTTACCAAACCATCCACTAATCGTGCCAAAGAATACTGCCTCAACATTGCCCCACTTAGAACAGTTTGTTCAAACCGTGTACTGCCTGTGTGCTTTCCTTTTAGCCTATATATCACTATTAATGGTTTATTGTAGGTGTTTCATGGTTTTCCAAAACCATGCACCAATTGTGAACCTATATAAACACCCCAAAAAGCATTCCAAAAGGTCCCCAAACCTTTCCAAACTTAACTCATATACCTTACATACATAAAAAACATAAATAAAGGGTTACATTCTTGAAACTGGGGGTGCTACATTCTCCCCACCATTGGCCTTTCCATCATTGGAAAGTAAAAAACCAACATTTATTTGGAAGATTTATTTCCATTTCTATTTCATTTCTTTCTTTTATTCCCAAGTCTCTTCTTGAAGCTAACCATGTTTCCACAAAACCCACACTAGACCAATGATTTTTTCATGAAAGACTTTTTCTTGCATATCCAAAATCCATACCAGGATATGTACCAATGAAGCATATAGATCTAGGTCAATTTGATCCCATTGAATCACATAGTCAGGATCAAGCTAATACTATTTCAACTGAGATACATGGAACAAATTATGCACCTCACTAAACTGTGGTGGTAATTACAACTAATATTCCACCTCAACAACCCATTATAGTATCTCAAAAGGTCCTTTATTTCTAGGAGATAACTTGACCTACTTCCCAAAACAATGATTTATAAGCCTTGGATAGATACTAAAGAACACATGATCACTCATTTAAAAAGACAACGATCATTTATGGTGATCCACATAAGATTTTTGATGACTCTGTGCCGTATCCATCCATTTTCGATCAATTGAATATTCTCCATTGTCTCTTAGACAATGCTTGACCCAACTAGTAAAGTCTCAACTATTTCCAGCCAACATAGTGGATAAGTACATGTATTCCCATATAATGATTCAAACATATCCATTTGTTTTAAGACCCAATAACTATTGTTATACGATAACTCCACTAACAACACATACTCTTCCCATGAGCCACCAAAATCCATTACACAAGACCATACCATGTATTCAAAAGTTTGTATAATACTTTTAGATTTACCATCTATCTAAGGATGATATGCCATACTCATTGTCAACTGAGTCCTAAGGGATTTTTATAAGGATCTCTAGAAACTAGATATAAACCTTATATCCCTATCTGATACAATTGAAACCAGTATTCCACGCCTCTTTACCACTTCTCAGATATGGATTTTTGACAAGTCCTCCACTGTATGAGTTCCACAAATTAGAATGAAATGTGATGACTTTGTGATTTGATCCACTATCACCCATATAGAATCATGTTTCTAAACCATTCTTGGGAGACCTATTACAAATTACATGGATATCTTCTCCAACTTTAAAACAGGGATAGGTAATGATAGAAACATACCTACTGGTTGTTGATGCTCTACCTTAACTAGCTGACAAGTTAAGAATCTTGAAACACAATAAGCTACTTTAATTTTCATACCACTCCACCAAAACTATGATTTCAACACCTTATGCATATTTTTTATTCCATGATTAACAACACATATTGAATAGTGGTAATCATGAATAAGTTGTTCATGAAAATCCATAGGAAGGACCATATGATTTCTGAACCACAGCACTGAACTCTCATCTAGTTTCCAGCCCTCAATGGTATCCCCACCATTGATTTTGGACCTCATCAACAAAAATTCTACATCAGACGTCTATGCCTATTTCACCATCTTTACCATACCAAGAACCAAAGAAACTAGAAATAAAACTGCAACATCACCTTAGTATTCACATTCCAATCCCATGTTTTCTATCATTGACATCAATTTCCATTGATATGAATCCTATTTTTCCAACTGAGTATATGAATTTCTGCTTAATACATCTACCACTAAATGAACTTTACTTGATATATACATCAAGTCAAAGTCAAACATTTGGAGATACTCCATCCATATTATTTTTCTTAGGTTCACATCCCATTGTGAGAAAAAATTATTAAAGCTCTTATGATCCATAAACACAATAAATTTCTCACCGAATAGATAATAATGCTATGTTTTTAAATCATGGAATACATCATCTAACTACAAATTATGTTTTGTTAGTTCTTCTCATGCAGTCTTAATTGACGTGACCCATAAGATTCCACAAGGTCTCCTTTCATGAGAACACACCCCAACCCTGATCCTAAAGAATCCCAATACACCACTTAATCTTTTTTGATTTCAGAAAAATCAAGATTGGTGCCGATGAAAGGAAAAATTTCAACTCTTGGGAAGACTTATAACATTCATTATCCCATTTTAATGGAACATTATTCTTTTTAAAAGATATCATGGGTGAATATAGTTGTGAAAAATCATGCAGAAAGAATCGATAATAACCAGCCAATCCAATAAAACTGTATATATTGAAGACATTCTTTGAAGGTTTCCAAGATATCACAACCTCTATCTTTTTTAGATCCATAGAAATACATTCTTCAAAAATTACATGGCTAGGAAAGTGTAACTTTTGTATCCAAAAATCACAATTTGATAATTTTGCATATAGATGATGATCGTTAATATTCCTAACACTATTTCCAAGTGTTGATCATGCTCATCCATTTTCCTTGAATACACTAATATGTCATCTAAAAACAACACCACAAAATAATCCATATATCTTTGAAATATAAGATTAATTAACACTATAAAGGCTGCTGGTGCATTCGTAAGACCTTAAGGCATTACCATATACTCATAATTTCCATATCTTCTTATAAAAGCGGTTTTTGGAATATCCTCCTTTCGAATCTGTAATTGGTGATATCTAGATCAAAATTAAATCTTAGAGAACCATTGAGCCCCCCTTAATTGATCGAACAGACCAGAAATGTGTGGAAGTGGATACTGATTCTTTATCATAACTTGGTTAAGATTATAATAATCTATACATAACCATATAGTTCTATCCACCTTTTTCATGAACAAGACTGATGCTGCCCATGGGGACATGCTAGGTCAAATGAACCCTTTGCTTTTAAGATATTCAAACTAAACTTTCAATTCCCTTAAATATATTGGTGTCATCTGGTAAAATGGAATAGAAATAGGGATAGTCCCCAGAAAGAGATCAATTGTTAACTCCACTTCTCTTATTGGTGGCAAAGCTGAGAAATTATCGAGAAACACATCGGGAAACTGATCCACCACTACTGAAAAATTGTTCTTCTTGATATTATCCATCAATTATAAATATAATACAACCAAATGACTTTATATAATTACAATTTTTGTGTTGACAATATTATTTCACCAACCTTTACATTATGGTCTCCTCGAAAGAGATGCTCGATGCCATATTCAGGTGTGAAACTGACCTTTCTAGTATAACAGTTGATGTGAGACTTGAACGTTCTCAACTAATCCATACTCAGGATTATATCAAAGGCATCTATCTCAAGCACAGAGAAATCCCATTTCATCTCAACTCCATAAAAGATTATAGAACATGATATACACACAAAGTCTTGATACTCTCTTTAACCAAGTGAAGTTTGATTTTTTATCATAGAAGACATAATATCAAGTTTTAAGCTTAGAAAATCATGATAATGATAAGTAATAAAGGAATGTAATTCACTCATATCAAACAAGACTTTAATAAGGGTGGAATTTAAAAGAATCATATCTCTCAATGTAGATGGTCCTGGATGATCATCCACAATAACCTCTTCTGCCCCATATGATTTCTTCATCACAACACTTTGATCCTTGTTTCCTTGTTGAGATTGCACTACCTAATGAGTAATGGTATTCCAAGAATCACCATGGATAGCTCTGTTCTACCGATGAGACCGATTTTTATATCCTCACCCTATCAAATCATATGACGCCTATGACACTTGAGAAGTGTCCCAAACCAACCAAACATGGAGTACTGTGACAATAACACTAAATATACCCCACCTTTTTTGTAATTTTGGAATACCCATAGTGGTGTCGTACACTCTCACTTTATGTGGTTGATCAAACTACATTGGAAAGATCCAGCTTTATTCATGGGTGTCGAAGGAAGATTCTCCGATCTAGCCATCTGATTTTGATTCATGCTCTCACCTTGGAAATAGGTTTCCCTCTTCCTCTCAGTCCCAAAATTATAGTTCTCACCATTTTCCATGGATATCAAGATACTTAATCCTCCCATAGATCTTGATATCCCCCTTTTATATATCGTCACTATATTGATAATCTATATATAATTTGTAATACAGATCACAATAATCTTGGAGTTAATATCTTCTCTCAACACTAATTCAAAAAATGCATTCCTTTATATACACACTAGCCGCAACCTCAGGTGAAAATCTCACTAAAATCATGAATTTAGCCACATACTCCATGATAGAAATATTTTTCCTCTTCAATATGAAGAAGTTCATCATTATTTGAAATATTAATGTGTGAGGATAGAATTGTTTATTGAAAAACTCTTCAAAATCCTCTCATGAAAGTCTTTGGTATGATTTATCCTGAACTACTAAATCCCACCACTAACATGAAATATCTTCCAGCATATAAGCCTCTTACTTGACTTTCAACTATGCTGGTGTACCAATGAAATCAAAGATACAATTTATCTTGTTCATCCACACCCTAGATTTATTTGGTTTAGAATCACCTTGAAATATGGGTGGATATTATTTCTAGAATTGGAAGGAATGATCCAATTTCCTTGGACAATACCTCATGTTCCAACTATCTATAGCCTAAAATTATGGGACAATACTCTAAATTAGGTGTTGGTTAACCTGTAGATCAGGTGAAACCACATTCTCCACAGCTCCTTCCTGTTGGTTTCTAGGACACCTACAATGTTCCATTTTCTAGAAACACAACAACATTATAAGTCTCACTATATATTAATTTAAGGATTAAAAATTTCAAAATTTGTCACATCCTACCATCACAACAATTCTTTCCAAAATTAACCATTTGTGAAAAATATCTACTTTCTTTTGAAAATCATACCATTTTCAAAATATAACTACCATGCTATTTTTCAAAATATCACATTTTAAGACCACTTAATAATTTTCCAAAAATCAAAAAATTTGAACTAAATAATATATCATTAATCAAAATTAAATATACAATCCTATTGGGAAGTCATTCCACTAAGGCATGTCATCCTCATCTCATTGACTAAACCCATGATAATGCAATTCTAAATCCTATATGTGTCTCCAAAGCACTAATATACCTAACTCCCTGGTAACATTAAGTTTAACATAAAATGGTTAGTTATATCTTTTTATTATCTACAGTTAAAGTTCTGACAATCCCACTTTTTTCTATGATCCCAACTCAATAAACATACCAGAATGAATTCAACTCCAAGACCGATAACCAATACCAATCCAAATACCAACCAATACTTAGACTACTTGTTCCACAAAGGAAGGATAAAGATGATACCACTTGTCTCAAACAAATTTTTGGACTGAAAAAACTAATACCACATGTCTCAAACATATTTTTGGACTAAAAAAACTTATATGACTTTTCTCACCACTCCCCTTATCATTGGATTGAGAAGGAAATGGAAGGTTACTTTCCCTTAAAGGATATCCCCAAGAGGTCAAATCCAATAAATAAATGCTAAAGGGATTCAATACATGTGGGGTATGATTTTACCTTTAAGAATAAAACCTCTTACCAAATAATCCAAAACAAAATAACCACTATACGATGCATGATAAAAATGAAAGACAACTGAAAATTTCATTTATCAAAATCAAACTAGAACCAAGTACCACAATATAAGACTACAATATCAAAGAAAACAACGTAAGACAAAAATAAAAGACTCCAATGATAATTAAAAGCTCCAAACATTCTCCATGATCCAACTCTACAACAACCCAAGTATCACTAAGTACTGATAAATATGTGATACTTTACCTTTTCCCATGTCTCAATAAATAACACCTACAAAATAACCAAAGTTCCAAAGCAAGGATGAGTAATGAAACTCAATATATTTTCCACAATGACTTATTTACTCACACCACTAGGATATAACATGTTAGACCATTTATATAAAATAGTTTATATAAAACAATTTCTAAAATTTTTTATATCAAAATATAAACAAGTACCAATGTAAAATAGTTGTCTCAACAATAACAATTTTCAAGGAAATAAACCAAACAATTTCACAAAAACATTTCATTAATTAAAATTTGGAATACCCCATTAGAATCCACACATCCACACATCTACATATGTATGTTTCATTATGATAGTTCCATAATCATGTGCGTTTTCTCATCGATCTACCAATTCATTACAAGGTAATTAAATCACATATTCCATTACACCTTTGGCACCGATCAAGAGGTCATATTTCAACAAAGCCTCATAATGAAATATGAACACACACCCCAAGTATGACCAACAACCATGCCAATATCATCATGAAAAAACCATTTCAATAAAAAACCCTTTTATTGAAAACCTTTTTATATAAACCTAATCAAGCAACTATTTTAAAATAATCATTTTAAAATTAATTATCAAATAACTTTGTACAATAATTCTATGATTTCACACTAATTTACAAACTGTGACTAAATAAAGTTTCTACTATGATTTTCACAAAAATTTCACAATCAATTTTACTAAATTTCATTAATTTGGAACTAAGATATCTAGTTTTAAATATAATAATTGATAGTGAAGCCACATACCTTGGGTTTTATGATGAAAATGAATAGAGAAACTTAAAATCCCATGAAAATAGGTTAAATATGCACAAAAATACCTTAGATCTATTCCCCTATCAACAACAAACCAAATATAATCATATTTTGTATCCACAACCTTAGATATACACACAATAGGTGTAGATATAATAAATCGAGAGAGAGAGAGGGAGAAGTAGATCTATTGAAAACTACTAAAAACCACCAAAGGTCACTATCTCAACATTTACCTACTTAGCATGGTTTTGTCAGACCATGCACTACTCATGTGTCTTCCCTCTAGCCTCTATCTCACTGTTCATGGTATCCTGTAGGTGTTTCACAGTTTTCCCAAACCGTGCACCAAATATGAACCTATAGAAAATCCATAAAACATTCCAAAATTCCCCAAAACTTCTCAAACTTAACCTATATACTTTACATACTTAAAAAAACTTAAAGAAAGGGTTAATTACTTGAAACTGGGGGTGATATAGTGCCTAACCTTCTATTCAAGGTATTTGGATTCAATAGATACAAGATTCAATTAAGAGGGACATATTGATGATAATCTAATTCAATTTTAGTCCAAAAATGCATCATTAATGTTTCCAACTTTAGATCGATAACTTGGAAAAGTATCTTCATTTTCATTAACAAATACCATATTAAGACAAGCACACCGATATGTGCTACTAAATACTGAAATTTTTGATCTGTATGTAAAATAATTAAGGACACAAATGAAAATACATATTAGGAGTCCAAATTGGAATGAGATAGTGATAATAAAAGTTGTTACCAAATAATTTTTTGAATGGTTTTCATACTGTATAAGTTCTTTATCTGACATGTAGTTTTAATATATTGGAAATCATCTAAATTATGTAACATTTTTTTATAAGAACTTATATGGGTAATGAATAATGATAATCGAGATGAAATATATAAATATTTGAAGTCTTTATCTCAAGTTCTTTTGAATAATTCTAGAAGATTTAATTCTTAAAATATTGGTGTTTTCAAGATTCATACTGTTGATCATGATAAAGGTATGAAAACCCAAAAAAATATATATTTATGGTTTTAAATTAGGGTCACCATGTAAAGTTGGTTGATATTTTAAAGTTAAATTATCATGAGAAATTTTTAGTTATGTTATTTAAATGAAATCATGTCAAAATTAATAGGGGTATAAAAAAGATTCATAAAAAAAATACTTATGTAAATTTATCTTGGTTAATCAATACTAGTGAGTGGGAAGAACACAATCCATATATTTTAGCTTCCTAATAAAAAATGATATACTATGTCAATAATATAGGATGAAGGGTGTAGGGTTTTTTCCCAAAAGAAACTGAGAGAAATGTTTGACATGGGTGACAAAGGGGAATTAATTTGTGATAGTGAGCCCCATCAACAAAAATCGACTTATATTTTTGATATTTTAGAGGTTTAGTGATATTACCCACTCTACATGAAATGATTATTATTATCCCTATATGAAACTAGGTAAACTTCATCACATACCTTTCAATTTTTTTTGATATCATTTTATCTTATCCAAATACACTTTCATCAGAAGGTATGAATTCTACTAATGATGTTGGGGGATCAGAAAAATTACCTTCGATGGATCCTTTTAGAAATCCGGATGATAGTAAGCTACTATCGAGAGGTTATTGGTGGGTTATAGTCATTAATATATAATTTAGTGTGACAAAATTACATTATTAAATGTTGATACTAATTTCTTAATTTATATGTTAAACAAATACAAAGAATATTAGAATGGAGAAAAAAACAATATTTTTTGTTAATTTCACTTATTTAAATTTATTTAATCATTTTTATGAATGTGAGGTACCCACTCAGGATACAATGAGAATTTTGGGGTAGTTCAAAAGTATTTTATCATATGAGGTGAAAAACCTCCCTATTCATTATTCATATTGGAGGTACATTCCATTTTCTTGAATAAATGAGTTGTTTGATACTCAGATAAAGGTACTATCATTATTATATATTAATATATGATTAAATTAAACATCATTACTTAATGTGTTAATAATATAATTCATTTTATGTGTTTATTTGTATATGATGTTCCAATTTTGTGTTCCCAATGCAATTTCACATCCATGAACATTAAAAAATTTAGGAAAAAATTGAAATATTTTAAGTTGTGATAATGGAATGAATTAAATGAAACATCTTTATAAGTGTCATAATTGTATGAGATGGTCACCAAAGGCATTCTTAAGTACTGGTGGTAAACATTTTTTGACCATCATCTCACCAATATACATACGGTATTTTATTTAATGTTAGTGAGTTAATAACAATGTTTTAATAACATTTCATGTTTTGTTGATATATAATTTCCTTAGGTCATTTCGATGAGAAATTATGATAATCAAGAGAATAAAACATTTCTCACAATTCTAGGATAATTATTTTTTCTAGGAAATGAAATAGAAAGGTTCTATTTAATTTATTATAATATATATTTATAATAATTTAATTAATATAGTTTTTTAAAATGTTAGTTATGTACTTTAATGAAAAAGATGGAGAAAAGTCTTTCTATTGGAAGGATAGATTTGTGGTTTGATGTCCAAAAAAATATGGTAGTTATGTCAATGACTTAATAAGAAGAATTGGGGTAAAAAATTTTAATTATTAGTTGGGGTTACTAAATTACTTTATATTTTACCATTATTTAATTTATAGTATAAACTCAAAGAAGTATGTGATTCCAACCATTCTATTTTAGTTTTAGTATCCTCAAGGGATACTATGACTAAAGTTCTTAGAAAAGAGAATTATGGTCATGTTAGGGGAATGGGATATAGACCATCTCTATCATGGGGCTTCAGTATGTATAACAAACCAACCCAGGTCAACCCACAATGTCACACAAATTGGCTTTCAACAAGGCACAAAGCGCATTCCTGATATCCATGGGTTTACAACATGCACCAAGGTATCCTAAAAATAAATGTGGGAATGATTTCACTATTTAATATAGATTTTATAATTTCGAAACAATCAGATAACCACAAAAAAAATTTATAAAACATCATATGCCAAAAAAATAAAAATAAAAGGT
Source organism: Viscum album (assembly GCA_963277665.1). Taxonomy (NCBI): domain Eukaryota; kingdom Viridiplantae; phylum Streptophyta; class Magnoliopsida; order Santalales; family Viscaceae; genus Viscum; species Viscum album. The sequence continues at coordinate 1,005,203,942 of OY728135.1, forward strand.
GAAAACCAATAATGGGATAACAAGGTATGAACAAAAAATTACAATCCCAAAATCATAGAACCCAAAATAGCCCATGGGTACATTTTCCTATGAACATATTCCATCACCATCCCAACCCACCAAAAATTTAGTAAGATATAGAAGATATATCCTCTACATGAAACTCTTCCCTTTACCCTTATCCTATAAAACCGCAGCTACAAACATCCAATGGAAAAATTATGGTGTGATTTCAAGATACCAGTATGATACCACCAATAATCTATACAATGTATACCCAAATGAATGAATTAGTTATTGTTTAAAACATATTTCTAATTTTTTTAAAAGAAATAATTTTCCACATAAAAATCATGTTTTGGTTTTCTTTTAGAAACATTCCATTCCTTTCAAAATCATGCCATAATCAAATAAATAGAGAAATATGACATATCACATATCCAATAGAATAAATATAGTAAAATAGTTTTAAATTATCCATTTACATATCAATAAAAAGTGTTCAAATATGTGTATCAAAATATCATTCATTTAATGGAATCTCAAATCACCAAAGGAAATCCATGAAACAAGGGTATACATAACTAAACCACTAAGACACACAGAGGAACACTAGTCGTAATACAAAAATCCTAAAGTCTAGTAACCTCGGTCCCTCAAAAGGTATACCCCTAGCATATATGGAATTAGGGGAACCTACCTATGTAATAAATTACTCCAATAGTGATCTTCCATGTTTAGTTTTTCCCTATAACCCAAGGTCTACCAATGAGATTTATATTATCATTACAATCAAGAAACCAAGTTCATGTTTCATAAAAAAATTTCAAAGTTAAAATCCATTTTAAATCTATGTCTACATTTTCAGAATGGTTTTCTATAGTGATTCCATAGTGCTACCATTTCTTAAAAAGCCATTTCAAAACCATCTTTGTGGTGTTCCATTATTTAACATTAAACTTTCAATTTTCAAATAAAATACATTTTGAAAACAATTTCATATAAAAAAAGATAAATTTCATCTCATAAGAATTTCAATTAATCTATTTCATAAATCAAAAAAAGGGAATCATCATAAGAACTCTAATATCACTAATGGATATACTGTAGGATAGAGATACCTACCTCAATAATGATGAAAATGATGTTTCCATCTTAATTGGTTTTGAGATGGATTGGGATCAGATCCTAGAGAACCTAATTTTGAATAAAAAAAGTAAATTATCCATATCCATGATAGTTTCATTAATCTAACCTCATAAGTCATAAAACTCACAGAGAAGAAGATATGAAAATAGACTAGAAGGGATCCCGTTACTGGATTATTGCTAACAAAGATCCAGGATTTCAATTAGAATCATGAACTTTTAATGAGATGTGGGGAATAACCAAACTTTTCACCAAGGAGACCCCAAATAGATAAAAAATAAATTAGGGTAGAAAGTGAGGATTAGAAAAATTAAATTATCATTTTTGGTGAAAATTGAAATTTCACTTACTAAATTGGACACCCAGTGACATCACCAGCAAGTCGTTGGACCGCATTGACCAACTGGTTGTCCACGGACTGACCAGTTGGTGAAAGTAAAATGAATTCACATACAAAAATTTCACCAGATAGCCGATGGGTATAGAAAGAATGCCTGTACTTAAATGCCATCTACTGGATGGATGATGGAATCTATAGCAATGCAGGTGTTCTTCCAGCCTGCATCAGCTATCCGATGCCCTACATTAGCTATTCGGTGGCATCATGCTATCACCAACTGCTAAAATTACCTCTTATGACCTATGAGAAACTCATAATTAAAAAGTAAAATGAAAAATTAATCTCCTACTTGATTCTTAATAACTGAGTGTGACAATTATCCCCACCATAAAAACTTTATATCCCTAAAAGGGCTCAAGATCACAAACGCAAGAAGAGATAAGGCCATTTCTACATCATCAAGGCCTCATAATCCCATGTCTCATGAATATACACACCACATTACCACCTCACTAAATCTAATGGGATCATATTTACACACAAAAATTAATCCTATTAATCTTCTATTTGAACAGGTCTTTTAACCACTGATGTAGAAACTTATAATTTATAAATGATATTTGTTTGTTAAAATAAATGTGTATTATATTATATGATACAATATTATGCACATAAAGCACATAGAGAAACCAACACACTTTATTTAATTAATGAAAATAATTATATTATTAAAAATTTAAACCCATTAAAATACCAAATATCACAAGGGAAAAAAATATAAAATCGAAAAACAAAAGTGGAAAAATTGGATCACCCCAATCAACTAGAATCATCCCTCCCACAAACACCACTATAAAAAAACAAAATATTAGTGAACTAATCAATATTATAGAAGTTGAAAATATATAAATTTGGGAGTAATTTTAGTGAATATTTAATTAAGGAATTAAGTATTATTTATAGAAGGTAATGTGACCATTGAAATAGTAATGTGACTATTGGAATAGTAACAAGATCGTTGTGAACAATAACCTGATCGTTGGAATAGTAATCTAACCAAAAAATAATACGATGTAATATAAGTAATATTTATCATGATTATTTTAAGTAAATATAAATATCATAATTCCATAAAATAAATATCATGATTAAAAATTCAAAGAAAATATATGCACATTTTTAATAAACTGTATTTTAAGGCATTTCATAAAAAATAATATTTTTTAAATTAAAATTAAAATAACCTATTTTATAAAATTATTTTTATCAAATTAATATAATTTTTGATATTATTACTTTTAAATTCTCCAAGGTTTATTTTTTGATAATTTTCTGAAATACTTCAATTTTCAGGTGAATAGTAAAAATATAGTTTTTTTATAACCGGTGTATCTTGAAATAAATAAATTTTTATGTAATAATGACCTAATAATTTATATAAATGGTGGATCTAACAATAAATATTTAGTTTTATAAATTAATAATTAAAATATAAGAAACCTGTTCTCCAAACCTAAAAATTACTTTCTAAAGTAAAAAGTAAAAAGTATTCCTTTAAAAAAACAATTTTTTTACACTTTCATTTTTAATAAACTATTTAATTATAATTATAAATATGTTTTAAGTCCTAAAAATATTATATTATATTTATATTTGATCCATATTTTCATTAATATCAATATTACTTAGTTTACCTTGGATATAGTATTTTATTCAATATTTTATTCTAAAAATACCCCTCTCCTCTTATATAAATTAGCCCTCTCCCTCCCCTTGGAAAACCACTTCTACCTCAATTAAAAATGTCAAATATTCACAAAAATCCTATTTTTTAATGCCTTTGAAACAATAGAGACATATTAGAGTAAACAAACTTATTCATCAAGGAAGTCTAGTGCCATACAAAAGAAGAAACACTGAGAAAAGAGTAAGTTTTTATCAACTCTTCTATCGTTTTCCTCATATGTTATCTTTTATCAATCTATTTTAAAAACCAAGTATTATAAAAATAAGTAGTTATAATTTTAAAATTATTATAATTATGGTAACCTACTATAAAAAATTATAATTTTTTAGTATTTATATTTTATACCTCTCTTTCTTCTTCTTTGAACAACGTTTCCATTAACAATTAGTTAACTTCCAATGAGGATGTTTACAAATCCTTCCATATCACTAACATAATGGAAGGTAATAATAAATTATTTATAATATATAAATATATAAATATATAAATATATTTATTTTATTATTTTTAAATTAATTCTATTTATGTATAAATTACCTTGAACAAAGATATCAAAATTGAAGCAAAACTAGAAATTTTAAAGGAAAAAATGATATCAAAATGATTTACCTTTATCAAAATAAATCAAGAAATATAATCCAACTATTTTAAGAGATAAATATTGATATAAATTAATATAATTAAATTCTATTTAAATGTTATAATAAACCTATGTTTATTATTTAGGAGGTGTAAAAGCGACAAAATAAAGCAGGATTTAAGGTAAGAGGATTCTTGAACCCTGCTCCTTTTTCTTTAGGTTATCCTTATTTATCATTATTTTCAGTGTGTATATTCCCCTAATATTAAATAAATATTATTTCAATATTCTTACCTTTTATTTTTGGGGATATTCATGTTTTTAACCTTTCCAAAAATGATTTTTAAACCAAATAGAAATATTTTTAAAAAAGGATTTTCTTTCCAAAACACATCCTTGACTCATATTGTGGTATTTTTTTTCTTCACTCAAGAATGATGATGTTTACAACAAATATGTTTAACCTTATTCATTTGGGAACCTCAAATTTTATTCATTAAAGTATTCTTTATAAAATCCTTATGAAACCCATTCCTTTCCATGAGTTATTTCATGACTACGATTGTTATACATTCCATGTGGAATTTAGGATTATGAGAATTTATGATGCGACAGGTTGTCTCAAAATTATATAGACCTCTAATTCATTTGTAAATGTGATATATCTCATGAGATTATGTGTATTATTCATTAACATGATGCTATATTTTTCCATAATAATGATGTTATAATTTATTCACATATGTTATGTGTGAACATGATGTTGGATTTATTCATAACTGTGCGTGGTTTTTGACCACTATGACACGATGTTTCATTTTTATGAATATGACACATTACATGAATTTATAAGATTTTTCCTTTAGGGTTATTATTATGATCCTATGTTTATGATATGATGATGATTATTATGCTCACCCATGTTCTATTGGTTCATGTCCCTTATTCCCCTGCTTATTAGGATTTGAGATCACCCCTTTATTTGATGTACATCCTCAGTTTATTACATGTACTAAAGAGGATTTAAGCTTTTATAAGGATAAATAATAAGGATTAATATAAATTTTTATGTTTTATTATAAAATTGATGTATGAGGATAATTTTCCCAATATTCTAAAACTTTGGATCCTGGATTTGTATCGATATTATGTTGTTTATCTTAAAAATGATGTAATAGTTATGTAAGTAAAAGTCAGGTTGCTATAGTTGGTATCAGAGCTATGATTTATTTAATTTTAGAATTAGGATTAGATAAAATTAGTGAAAACCCTTAGGATAAGTATAAATATAAGTAAACATCCTTGAATATTTTTTAGAAGAAGGATAAAAAAATGCATCCCATAAGATATGATTTTAAACTTGATTTTCATATAGAAATAAATTATTTATTGATGATTTTTTGGATTAATTTATTTCAAACCTTTTCTATTTTATAAAAATGAGGTAACTAATAGAAACTAGACTAATAAAATTTGTGAGGGATAATACAATGATTATCCGAAAAATATTCCCAACGTGATGGGAGATAGAGTTAAAAACATCATGGAGATTCTTACGCAGCTGTATTAGGCTGTGAAAAATAACCTAAACCATGTGGAACGTCCAACTTCACCAAATAATGATCAAATATCTATCAAGTCCTCTATGATGAAATAACATCCAATGTTTAGTGGATCTTATGGTCTACTTATCACATAATAGAAGGTTAACTCAATAGAGAAGATATTTTATATACTAAACTATTTTGAGAAGTAGAAGGTGTATTTGTATATTTATCAATTAGATATAGAGTATAATAAATGGCGGGCATTAATAAATAATATAAAGCCAAAGAAATAAATAGAAGAAATTTAATGGTAATACATTAATATTTTTTCCCTTAAAATGTATTTCCCACGAAATCTTATAACAAAGATGGAGAGATAATTTCTAGATCTTAAGAACAATGAGGGTGAATCTGTCACAACTTATAATGAAACATCCACAAATCTTGTAAGATATTACTCTAGGTTTTTTATATAAAAAATGATAGAAAAATAGATATATTATTTAGTTTTTTAAAACCACACCTTCAAAAGGCTCTAACTATCCAAGACTTTGTCAGCTATAAAGAAGTAGTTCAATGTGCTCTCAAAATAGAGATGGAGCTTGGAGAATGGTCCCCTGGTTATGGATATAAGAATAAAATAACAGAGTTTCAATTTGGTGAGTTAAATGATAAAGGATGAAAGATGATCCAATCAACCACATATAAAGAATGTTGTAGAAATCATCATGGTAATTTCCTCAAAGGTATGAAGAAATGATTCAAGTGAGGGAGAGAAGACCACCAAACTCATGAATATTAAAGAGACTTGAAGAAGCTAACCAACATTATAGAGGAAAGGAAGGAACCTCCTAGTGCACCAACCACGGTTTAATGCTTGACAGTATGAAGTCCAGTGCACTAAACCATGATTCATAAAGGGTAATCAATGTTAGAAACCACCAAATACAAAGGAGAAAGGGAAATATTATACCATCACTACTGCTGAAGTGGACCATGAAAATGAAGTTTCACAAGGTAAAATTCACATTCAATCAATAATATAAAAAGTTTAATTTGATTTTAGTTTTATAAATTCCTTTATATTCTGTAAGTTTAGTAAAATTGTTGAATAAAATCCCCGATACCTTGAAGTAGAGATATGCATAAAAACTTATAGTGGTGTGATCATTACAACACAAGTGTTGGACTTTTATCCTATTAGAATCTATAAGAATATTATTCCAGTGAATATTATAATCCTTACCCTGGTGGAATTTGATGATATACTAGGGATGGATTAGATCCCATTATATAGATCACACATCAACCATTGGTAAAAAAAGTATATTTCTATATTCCAAACCATCCAATTCTCCTGCAAAAATGCATGGAAGATCATGAATCTCTATTGGATAATTCCTCAATGGTGTGGGCGATGATACCCTATAGTGAAGTATACCGTACCCAAATGGATTTGTCTAAGGAAAAGATAAACCTTGAGGAAATTCCCATTATGAGGGATAAACTACCATATTTCCTAAATAGTTACCCAAAATTCCCCTGGATCATGAGGTAGAGTAATAAATAGAGCTAATAGTCAGAGGCACTCCCATCTAAAAATGAACCTATAGGATATACCTTATCAAATTGGAGGACTTAAAGAAGTATATCCAAGAGAATTTGGATAAAGGGTTCATACTCCCAAGTGCATCACCTTAGGGTGCACCAGTTCTCTTTGTAAAGAAAAATAATGGATCAAATAGGCTGTGTATATATTACCTGGATCACAACAAGATCAATATAAAGAACAAGTATCTCCTACTAAGGATTTATGACTTATTTAATCAACTATTAGGAGATTGGTACTTCTTAAAAGTGGATCTTCATTCTGGATATCATCATTTGAATGTGAAGAAGGAATATATTTATAATAAATCCTTCCATACAAGGTATGGGCACTATGATTTCACAGTGTTTCCCTTTATACTTACTAATGCCACTAGAGTCTTCATGGATTTGATTAATAATTTATTTAGAGACTACCTCAAAAAATTTATACCAATATTTATCGATGATATTATCATTTAATATAAGAAAAATAGGAACATGAAGTGCATATAAGGATTGTGATAGAGACATTAAGGAATGGGAAAATGTATACTATTTTCAACAAGTGTGACTTTTGGATGTAGTAAGTCACATCATTGGAGATTGTGATCACATGTGAGGGAATTTTTGTAGACCCTTAAAAGACAAATGAAATTAAAGAATGGACCATACCCATTAGTGTCACAAAAATACATAGTTTTCTTGGATTACCAGAGTAATACTGAATTTTTTTTAGAAATTTATCAAGATTTTATAACCCAATAATTAAGTTAACATAGAAAATAGTAAAGTATGTATGGAATTAAGAATACAAGGAAATATTTAAGGAGATAAAAAAGAATCTAATCACCACTCCTATACTCACACTACCAAAAAGTGGAGAAGGTTTTGTGATATACAAAAATTCTTCAAAGAGAGTCTTGGGTTGTATACTCATGAATAATGATAATGTGATAGACTATGCCTCATGACAACTAAATATCCATGAGAATAACTACCCGACATATGATTTGGAGTTAACAACTGTGATCTTTACCTTAATGATTTGGTGGAGCCACCTATATGGTGAGAAGTGTGACATATGTACTGATCATATGATTCTAAATTATATATTCACATAGAAGAAGATAAACATGCATAAAAGAAGATGGTTTAAGATAATAAAGGGATACAATTTCTCTATTCACTACCATCTAGGAAAGGAGAACAAGGTAGATGGTTATTTTAGTAGAAAATAACTTGCTACTCTATCAATGGTTTGGATTTAGAAAGACCCTATATTCATAGATATACAAATGATAGATATGGAAATCATAATGGTAGGGAATAAATCCCATTTTCCTAAATTATTTCCCAAACATCTATCCAAAATAAGATCAATGAGGCATAAAAGGAATTATTTGGAGATTCAAAAAAGGGTGAAAACAATAAAGTAAGGGAAGATTCATGAGTTCCACATCAATTAATGTGGTGTGATTTGGTTTGGAGTTAGGATTTGTGTTCCTTAATCACCTAAGATAAATAAATAAAAAATTGGATAATGTACATACCTCATTATTCTCCATCCATACAAGAAGTACTAAGGTGTACTGTGATCTTTGAGAACACTTCTAGTGGGATAACATGAAGAAGGAGATTATTGAGTATATCTTAATATTCTTGGTTTGTTAGTTATTTAAAGCAGAGTGATAGAAGTTAAAGGGGATGATGTAAACATTTCATATACCCATGTGGAAATGGCTGACCATCACTATGGACTTCATTGATGGTCTCATGAATACATTTAAATCAAACAATGTAATATGGGTTGTAGTGGATTGACTCACAAAGACTTCCCAATTTATCACTATTCGGGAAGATTTATCACTTGTAAAAATTTCCAAGATATGTGTAAAAGAGGTGGTGAGGCTGCATGGGGCTTTGCTTTTAATCATCTCTGATCATGATACAAGGTTCACTTCTAAATTCTTGAGAAATCATCAACATGATTTGAATAATGAATTGAATTTTAGTATTTCCTATCATCCCCAAAATTATGTTCAATATAAAAGGACTATTTAGACACTTGAGAATATAATGAGAGCCTAATCAATAGAATTTAAAGGAGTATGGGATCAACATATCCCATTAGTTGAGTTCTCATATAACAACAACTTCCACTCAAGTATTCAAATGTATCTATATGAAGCTATATATGGGATGCGATGTAGAACTCATACTTGTTGGGATGAAGTTGGTGAAATAAATATACTTGGACATAACCTTGTGTAAGGGATGATAGATAAGGTTTAAGCTATCCAATAATATATAAAAGATGCTCATAATCTTCAAAAGCACTATACTTACAACCATTAAATAGACTTGGAGTTTGTAGTTGGAGATACATTTTTCCTTTAAATATCACCATGGAAGAGAGTAATTTTTTTTGTAAATAAAGGGAAGTTTATCCCTAGGTACATTAGCCCCTTCAAGATCCTTGATCGCATAGGAACAACGACCTATTGACTTGAACATCCACCAAATATGGATCAAGTTCATGATGTGTTTCACGTATCTCTTATGAGGAAATACATACCCCATCCCTCACTTGTACTGAATCCAAAGGTTTTACAACTAGAGAATAACCTCTCATATGAGTAGAAGCTAGGGAAGATATTATACTGTAGAGAAAAAGCTCTATACTAAAATATAACTCACATTTCCAAATTGTTATGGCGGAACCATTAATATGAAGTGGAAATATAAGAACTGGAGGAAACAATGAAACAAAATAACCCTCATCTATTCTCAACTGAGAATGTGAGTTTAAAATTTAGAGACAAAATTTCTAAATGTAGGAATAATTTAACAACATATATTTTATAAATGATATTTTGTTTCTTAAAATAAATGTGTATTATATTATATGATACAATATTATGTACATATAATACATAAAGGAACCAACAACACTATATTTAATTAATGAAAATCATTACATTAGATAGAAATTAAACCCATTAAATTTCCAAATATTTCAAGGGGAAAAATAATATAAAATATAAAAACTATAATGGAAAAATTTGGATCACCCCGATCGGCTAGAATCATCCCTCCCATGAACAACTCTATAGACTGAAATTTAACATTTTTATTTTTGGAAGATCGCAATACACTGAGAAATAAAAGCATCATTGAGGTCTAAAGTAATGCAACCCCAACGAATCATTGACAAAAAACTTCATCCCCTCTCTAGAAAATGATCCCAAATTAAAAGAGAAACCATCCGACATTATAGAAAATGAAAATATAAAACCTTGGGATTAATTTTAGTGAATATTGAATAAATGAATGAATTTTCATTTATAGTAGTTAATGTGACCATTGGAATAGTAATGTGACTTTTAGAATAACAACCTGACTATTGGGAATAATAAAATAACCATTGAGAATAGTAACATGACTATTAGAATAGTAATTTGAACTAAAAATAATAAAAAGTCATATAATTAATATTTATAATGATTAATTTAATTAAATATAAATATTATCATTCTATAAAATAAATATCATGATTAAAAACTCAAAGAAAATATAAGCACATTTTTAATTAACTGTATCTTAAGGTATTTTGTAAAAAAATCATAATTTTTGTATTATAATTAAAATAACATATTTTAGAATTTATTCTATCAAAATGAATTTAAGTTTTGAAATAATCAGATATAAATTTTATAAGGGTGATTTTTTGGTAATTTTCTAAAATAATTTAATTTTCAGGTGAATAGAAAAAATACAGTTTTTTTGTAACCAGTGTATCTTAAATTACATCATTCATGATGTAATGATGACATAATAATTTATATAAATTGTTACTCAACCAAAATATATGAAATTTTATAATAGATTAATTAAAATAAAAAAACATTTTTTCAAAACCGAAAAATTTCTTTCCAAAGTCTAAAGTCTGAAGTATTTCTTTAAAAAAGCAATTTATCATTTTTTGCACTTTCCTTTTTAATAAACCATTGAATTTGAATTATAAAGATGTTCAAAGTAATAAAAAAATTATATTTTATTTTTATAAGGTCCATAACTTCATTAATATCACTATTACAAGGTTTACCTTGGATATAATATTTTATTTAATATTTTATTCTAAAAATATACCTCTCTACACGTATAAATAATCCCTCTCCCTCCCCTTGGAAAACTACTCCTACCTCACTTATCAAAGCCCAATATTTTCCAAAAATAATCTATATCAATTCATTATAATCCTTAGGTACATGCTGGAGTAAACCAAATCCATTCATCAAGGAATTATAATTTCATACAAGAGAAGAAACACCAATAAAAGAATGAGTTTTTATCAACTCTTCTCTTGTTTTCCCCCACTCTTCTCTTTTTATAAATCTCATTAAAAACCAAATATTATAATACTAATTAGGAAAAGTGTTTTAATTTTATTAATTATTTTAACATACTATAAAAAATTATATTTTTTTAATTATTTATATTTTATACCCCTCTTTCTTCTTCTTTGGAAAGCATTCCCGTTAATAATTAGTTAACCTCTAATGAGGATGTTTCCAAATACTTCCTTATCACAAACCTAATGGAAGGTAATAATAAATTATTTATAATATATAAATTTATAAATATATATATTTTAATCTTCTATAATTAATTCTACTTATGTATAAATTACCTTGAAAAAAAATATCAAAATTGAAGAAAAATGGGAAATTTTTAAGGAAAACATGATATCAAAATGATTCAACTTTAAAAAATTAAATTAAGAAATATAATACAATTTTTTTAAGTGATTAATAGTGTCATAAATTAAATTAATTTACTTCTAGTTCAATGTTTTAATAAAAATATGTTTATTATTCAAGAGGCATAAAAATGATGAGATAAAGCAGTATTTAAGATAAGGGGATTCTACAACCTAACTCCTTTTTCTTTGGGTTATCCATATTTCTCATCATTTTTAGTGTGGATATTCCCATAATATTCCCTAATTTTTTTTCACTATTATTCCCTTGTATTTTTTGGGGATATACATATTTTCCACCTTTCCAAAAATGATTTTTAAGCCAAATACCAAGATTTTTTAAAAAGATTTTTTTCCAAAAAACATCCTTGATTCAACTTGATTTGTTTCTTCTTCACTCAAGAATGATGATGTTTAAGAAAAATATGTTTTCAATTATTCATTTATGAACCCCAAAGTTTATTCATGAAAGTATTATTTATGAAATCTTTATGAAACTCATTTATTTCCATGGGTTATTTCATGACTACAATTGTTATATGTTTTTTGTGGCTAACATGATTATGAGAATTTATGTTATGATGGGTGGGACCGGAATTATATATCCCTATAATTAATTGGGTAATGTGATATATCTCATGATATTATTTATATTATTAATGAACATGATTCCATATTTTTTCACAATGGTGATGTTTTGATTTATGCACATATGTTATGTGTGAACATGGTGCTAGCTTTGTTCACAACTATGTGTGGAATTTAAAAAATATGACATGATGTTTAATTTTTATTTATATTCCACATTCCATGCCTTTATTAAATGTTTCCCTCATGATTATAATGATGATCTTATTATTATAATATGATAACGATGATGATTATTCTCACCCATGTTCTATTGATTTATGTCCCTTATTCATCCTCTTATTGGGATTTTAACTCACCTATTTCTTTGATGTATATCCTCAGGTGATTACATGTACTAAGGATAATGTTAGATTTTATAAGGATAAAGAAAAAGGATTTAAATTAATGTTTATGTTTTATTATTTACAATTGATATATGAGCCTGATTTTCCAAAGACATTAAACCATTAGATCCTGAATTTGTATTGTCAATATATTATTTATCTTAAAAATAATTTAATAGTCATGTAATAAAAAGTCTAGTTACTGTAACTAAGGTGTTGGGTTCTAACTCAACATCATACCACTTGAGCATGTGGGATGGATCTGACTGATATTTCTTCAGTTGGGAAACATGGAACACATCATGGATATAATTCAAAACATTAGGCAAGTTTAAATTATAATCCACCATCCGGAGTCACTTTATATTCTCAAATGGTCTAACATAATGAGGTGATATCTTACCCCACTTACCGAAAATTCTATGTCCCAACTGAGGTGAAACTCTGATAAAAACCAAATCACCTACCTCAAAGTCCAATAGATGGAGACACTGATCAACATAATATTTTTAATGATTATGATCTATCATAAACCTATTTCTAATCAATTGAATGATATGTGTCATCTCTTGAATTATGCTTGGTATAACCAAGGAATGTTCTCCAATATCTTCCCAAAAAAGAGTTGACCTATAAGGCCTCCTATAAAAAACCTCAAATGGTTCCATCTGGATTTAATCTTGATAAATATTGTTATAGGAAAATTCTACCAAGGGAATATGTTTTTCCCAATATCCATTGAAGTTAAGCACACATTCTTGGATCATGTCTTCAAGAATCATGATGACTCACTCAGTATAGGCATACATCTATGGATGATAATACACGCTCATGTTAAACTAAGAAACCATCACCATCTATAATCTACTCCAGAATCAAGATGTAAATTGAGGGTCTCTATCCAAAGCGATAGCTAATGGTACACCATGATGTTTGAAAATATCCCACACATACAGGTGCCAAATGTCCTCTACATTTTTTGACTCCTTTATATGTAATAAATGCACTAATTTCTTGATTTGATCAATAATAACCCATATCACATCCTTACCACTATGAGTTTGAGGTAGCACAATCAAAAAGTCTATGGCTATCTCATCACATTTCAAGTATAGAATGGGTAGAGGCTATAAAAACCTAGTAGTTCTATAATTTTAAGCATTAATTTTCTATCATATGAGGCACTAAGATATAAATCCCACAATTGAACATCTCATTATAAACCACCTGTAATGATATATCAAGTGATGATACATCTTGGTGTCTCTAGGGTTCATGAAATAACTCAATCAGTGTCCAATATCCAAAAAATCCTCCATCAAGTATATCCAAAAACCCTCCTTCATTAAAAGTGAAAAACTCCATCATGAGATCAAGACCAATCACTCAAGGTCTCCCCACCATAAATATTCCTACTAAAGTTATGAAACTCTACATCCTCAGACTATCCAAGTTGAATATGATAGGATATGGAGGAAATGAGGAGGGTTTATCTGGAGAATATCAAAGATGGTGGCCCCTTAGATCACCTGAGGGGTTTGAACTTGTACTCGTATACCTAAAATCATGCTTGAAAATATTATCTCTATCGAAGAAGCCCAAGGATAAAGAAGAGTCAAAGAGTCTCTCCTCCTTTTCTATTTTCATAAGTGGATCGTTCATCTCCCTAAAACTTAGGGATTCACAAAGGATAATTCAGAAAGTGGAAACTTATCATGTTGCGGCTTCATATGGGGATATTTTATAAAGGATTGAAATCATTAAGTATTCAATTATCTCTCATTTCTCATTATTGAAAGGCATATAGCCTTGTAAGGTGATAGATCTAGTTAATTGATTAGCCATCATTTGGGGGTTTTTAGACTTCAAATGTGTTTCTATTGGTAGTGGTTTCATCCATTTGATTTTCCCCTCTATAGAATTGAAAAACTGAGAATGGAGTACTGGATCAATTAACCTTCAACCGGGTATTCTGTGTTTTCATGAATGTAATTTAAACTTCAATGATTTTAAAGAAACTTGTGAAAAAATATGGATCAAAATTCATAGATTAAATTGGGTTTTATGGAACCCAAAAATTATTTATGATATTGCCTCTGCAATAGGTACTCCCATAAGGATGGAAACTACCACCGAGTTGGTCAACTATGGTCACTTCTCTAGGATTTTAATTTAATATGATCTAATCTCAACACTAATTGAAAAATTCATGCTATCCACACCTCATGATGAAATAAATATTAGAATTGAATATGAGAAGAATCCCCCTTTTGTGATTCTTTCCATATAATTTTCCACTCAGGGGATAACTTTAGAAGTGAGCTCCTATGTCCAAACTATCAAAACAAAAAGTCCATGACTCCCAGATTTGTAGAAGGACTAGTAAAGCTAAAATATAGCATGCTAAAACTATAGATGCTTCTTAGGTTTCTGTTTCCAGTACTCTTAAATCTATCCGTGGAAAGATTAATGCACATGTCAACCTAGGCAATGCTTGAGATGGTAGTGCACCTATTTCTAATTATTATCTAAATAATGGTTGTACAAATGACCTGAATTTTCCCAGTGATTTTCATAGAAATAGAAATTGTCTGGTTTCACCTGTTCTATAGGTTGATAAACCCACAGTGTCTTGGGATGATATAGTGGAGGATGGTATCCTCACTGTGTTTTCATTCAAGGATTCCTTGACTAAAGGAATCACAGGTGATGATGAGGGTAATGAATCATCTAATAGTCACGAATATAAGAAAATTTGTGCTCAAAATGAGGTGGACTTAAATTTGTGACAAGAGTAGAATTTGGTTTCTTCTAGTCATAAAGGGAAGACCAGATTAAAAGAAGCATAATCCAAAAAGGTTCGCTCAACTCCTCATCATAAAAGTAAACATAGTCCTATTCTGAGTTGTAGTAACTATATTCCTAAAACTTTCAAAGATCCTGGAGAACACTTGACCCCTCTAAGACTAATTGATTCAAAATAATCAGCAACTTCATCCTAAACCACCAATGCCTTAGGACAGGTAAGGGCTCATTTGAGGATGATAGATATTTATTGACTCCTATAGATAAAGATATGACCCCCGTGAAAGACACACCTAAATTGGGAATGGAATACCCTCATAATTCGGGATCTAATAAGTGCTGGAAAGTCCCATATGTCTCTCAAGGTGTTTCACCTGTCCAATGCACAAGAAAAAATTATCCTGCCAATGAAATACCCAAAATGAGGGTGGAAGACCCTTATTCTAGATTGGCCAAGAGCAGGATGGACCCTTTTGTTTTTCAAGATACTGCTACTCCTGTCCAGTGCATAGGAAATTACCTGACTGCCACTGATGGAATTCTGGAAGAATATAGGATCTTCAAAGATAATGTTTTGTAGGATCTTAATCCAAAGGGGGATGGGTGGTCAGAATTGACTATCATTGGGAAGTCAGTCTTGAATTATATTGGGAATGAAAATTTTTTGAGCAAGAAAGATGAATGTATTGTAAAGGTAAGTACTCATAATTCTTTTGAGCTTCTTGCATCAGGTAGTAGTGAGGAAGAGGTTTAATGTGATGTTCGTGTATGCGGAGTTGATGAAATGGAAGATATTGACGATGCTGAATTTCTTAATGATGGAGGGGGGCCGTGGATGTGGGCCAAAACATGGAGAAGAGGGAAAAATCCTTGTGGGTGGGCTGTAAATTCCCCTCATCACATTATGAAAGCTCAGTCTAAAATGGATTAACAATGTTTCTTTTTCCTTTATATTTGTTTTTGATTTCTCTCTATTTTATTGCCTTATTTTGATTTAATGAAGAGTCCAATGTTCCTCAATATTTAAAAAAAAAGTCAAATATGATAATCTTTAAATGATCCCACCCAAGTATAATCTAGGATTACATATCTACTATCTTTCCCTTTATCCAAGTGAATCTTAGCAAATAATAACATTAATAACTACTCTTACATGTATTCATTTACTCCTTGGTTCCATAATTTACCACTCAAAGTGTTTGGGACCATTTTCCCATTACCATGGGTGTAAGAAATATAAAAACAAAAGGTTTAAAGGTACTCTAGACATTATCTCTGTCTCAAGTTGAGATCCCTCTGAGTGAAGAGATACTTCAGAATATTATGGTATGAATATAGTATAAACCACTCCCTAAAGAGGTAGTGGCACCAAGTCTTAAGTGCCTGCATCACTACCGCCAAATCTAAATCATGGATGGCGTAGTTCTTCTTATGAGGAAATAAATGATGAGAGAAATAAGCTACTATGTTTCTCCCCGACATCCTCACACAACCCAAACCAATACCTAAAGTGTTGTGGTAAACATTGTAACCAACACCCGACTCAAGAAGAATAAAGACTAGAGATGAATTCAATCTGAGTTTATACTTATAAAAATATTTATAGAACTTACCACTATAAAAAAACTTTATAACCTTATTGTTTAACTTATTCTAGGATATGAAAGCTTGAGAAGTACTGAACAAAACATCTATAATAACTAGATAACCCCAAGAAACCCCAAATCTCAAACACATTTCCAACTACTCCCAAGACATCTGTACCTAAATATTTTTGGGATCCATTAAGACAAACTTATTAGAAATAACCTTGACTGAAAATTTTACTTATTTAATATAGAATTAATATTTGATATATTTTTATACGTACAATTTTCTCTTAGGATTCCAAGGATGATATTCAGATACTCTACATGATCCTTCTCTGATCTGAAGTAAATAAAGATATATACCACAAAGATAACCACAAAAATAATCCAATAATATACATAATATTTGATTCATTAAATCCTTAAAAATCATAAGAGTGTTATTAATGAACAAAGGTAAAACAAGATATTAAAAATTTCCATACCTACAACTAAATACCATCTTAGGGATATCTTCCTCTCAGGCACTCTGATGTTGTTTCCCTAATCTCAGATAACTTTTTAAAAACCACCAGGCTCCCTTGGGTTGATTAAAAAGGTCATAATTACTTAAAAAGATATTTTTTCTTCACTATCACTTGGGTGAGTTTCCATTAATCAATAAAAAGTTAGATACTACCATCCAAATTCTTTGAAAATATCACTGGTGATTCCAAAGACGAAAAACGTAAAAAAATACATCTCTTATCCTCAAGATCCTCTAGATTAACATTTAATTGTCTCAATTCAATAAGTTCCATTTAGTAAAAAAGTATATAAATGGGATTCAACCCTAAAAAAAGTCTATAGAGAACTCAAATTAACTAATATGTGTAAATAAAAAGAAATAATATAGAAATACATCGAGATATTCAATCACTACAGTTGGAAGAGGAACACTAAGACATGGATCAATATAATAAAAAAATATAACAACTGGCACAAGATCATATAAACACTAGGAGCAATGATACATACTCTTACTAATCTTAGATCCCACTCACCCTGAAAAACAAGAGTGACTCCATCTGAAGGAAGAATAGAACCTGATGATGATAGAAATCAATCTAGGATTTATAACTAATCATTCAATCCATTCCAATGGTAAGATAAAATATTCATAGATAATGAACTAAAAATTCCCATACAGTTTCATGTTCAGTGATCACCACCCAACACCCAAAACATTATAACCCTTCTCTGACTTCTTTCCCAAAGGATTTGAAAGATTTATCAAGAAATGAATAATCTATGAATAAAATCCCAATATATTGGTTATCTTAGATGAGATAAAGGAATGATTTACACCAATATCAAATAAATCCATAACCATAGAATATGAAATATATATTGTACCTCTCATTGTATATATCCCTTCATCTAACTCCTATGGTACACACTCTATTATATATAGGCATCCAGCCTCATCTAACCCTTTTTTTCCACCCAATCATTACCCTTATAACGAGGTTGATATCCCACCCCTTTTTTTATATCATGTCTAAAATGATAACCCTTGGGTGAAGCTGGATATAACTATACTAACCTAAGATTCCATCTAAAAAACATATATGATGACTATATTGTCTACATGCGTGACACACACTAGGTGTTTCCTTACAATCAGGTTTGATGTGTCCCTTTTCCCCACACTAGTAATATACCACCTAACTCTTCCCTAATGTACATTTTTCACTCCTACCACCCCCTAAACTCTAATCATCCTACTTCATTTTATGACTATAAAGTGAACTATGGCTACCTCCTACCATCACTGTTTCTCCAAAGAGTCATGTATTCCCAACAATATCACCATCAACTACAACTATCTTATCCATAACCTCTATAAAGGTGGGTAGGCACATAAGGATCACCATAAATAAAATATCTTCCCTCAAAACCATTTCAAAAATATGCTCCTTGAGATAATAATTAGAATAAACTATGGATATAGGTGCACCAAATTTGAAAATCAAGTAGCATACTCTATGATAGAGTGATCACCCTACTCAAATGTAATGGACTCCCATGATTTTCCTCTCTTAGTGTCTCAATATATAACTATCGATTGGAGGATTTCTTAAAGGTTTTAAAAGTGATATATTCATGTAACTTGTATTTAATAATATATTACCACCACTTCATTTCCATCCCTTCAAGCTTACAAGTGGTAAATACAACATTAGAATCTTTAGGAGTTTTTAAAAAGTAGAAAATCATCTCAATCCTCTGGATCCATTATTATACATCCTATAGACCCTTGTCACCATGAAATATTAATGGATACTTCTTAGTGAATTTTGAAGCATGGTCCACCTTCAGTTCCGGTTCAACATTGGTGATATAGTCCATAGATTAAAGTGTTAATATGGTAGTTTATACCAAAACCAGGTCAACCATAGGATTTAACTATGGGACTTTCTCCACAACTTCCTCTCTAGTATTCTAGACTTTTATTCTTAGAAGATCCATGATATATAAAAAAAGTGTATGGAAACTATTTAGAAAAAATTTCATTCCTTTATCATAAAATAAATTTAAATAATTGAATCCAAGATTTTGAAACTATAAATAACGAACCTAGACAACCCCAGACTTCCTGTGGTAACTCAAGGCCTATCATAAAAGTGAGTTGGCCGAGGACACTCTCACACATCCTATTGAGTTATGAAAGTACTTTATTCAGTCTAAAAATAACCCCCAAAAATAAAAGGTAGATACTTAATCATGAGAAAATGATTTAATAAAACTTAAATCTGATACCAATTTGTAACATACCAAACCGAGTAAACCCACAATGTCACCCGAATTAGCCTACCATAAGGCCCGAAGCACATTCTCGATCACCACGGGTTGTCAAAAAGCACTAGAGTATCAAAAAAGGAAATGTGGTAATGATTTTATCTCCCAATAGATGCATGATAGGATAGAAAAAACCAGAGTATTAAAAAATTTATAGATAATATATCATAAGTTAAAACAACCAAACTAAAAGTTAAAATACAATAATAAGATAATAAGTTATGAAAAAAATAACTGAAATATAAAAAACATGAAACTGGAAACAACCCATGGGTTTATGTCCTCATGAACATATTTCACCACCTTCCCAACCCACTAGAAAGGTAAAAATATATATGAGATCCATTCTCTATATGATGATATTCCCTTTACCTATATCTTAAAAAAACAATGATAAAAATTCCCAAAGAAAAATGTCGGGAATGATCTTAGGATCCTAGTAGGATACCACTAATAATATATATAGTGTCTATCCACATGCATACATTAGTTATTATTTAAAATTGATTTCTAAAACACATTAATAGAAATTATTTTCTATATAAACATCAAAATTTGGTTTTATTTGAAAAAACACACCATTCCTTTCAAAATCATTCCATAATAAAATAAACAGAGTAGTATGAAATATCAGATATCCAATGGAATACAAAAATAAGTAAAACAGTATTTAAACATCTATATAAATATCAATAACATGTGGTAAAATGATCATATTGAAGTATTATGAACATAATGTAATCATAAAGCACCAAGGACACTCCATGACATGAGGGTATACATAGCTAAACCACTAATACATAGAAAGGGACACTGGTCAGTATACATGGATACTAAAGTCTGAGAAACTCATTCCATCAAAAAGGATACCCATAGAATATATGGAATCAAGGTTATCTCCACTAGTTATAACTTACTCCACTAAGGAATACCCATGTTTAGTTTTTCCTCATAACCCAATGTCTCCCAATTTTATTTATATTATCATTACAATCAAGAAACCAAGTTCATATTTCATAAAACATTTCCCAAGGAAAAATATATTTTAAATACATGAACACATTTTCATAAAATATTTTCATAGAGATGAATCACTACTCCTATTACTTGAAAAACCATTTCAAAACTATCTTTGAGGTGTTCTATAATTTAACATTAAAATTTAAGTTTTTAGGGAAAATGCCTTTTGCAAAAAATGTATAGACAAAAAAATCAATTTTAACTCACAAGGATTTCAATTCATCAATTTAATAAATAAAAACAAAGGTAAGTATCAAAAGAACTCTAATATTTCCAAGGTATAGATCATATGATAGAGAAACCTATCTCAAGAATGATGAAAATGAAGTTACCGTCTTAACTAATAGTGAGAGGGAATTCTATCAAATCCTAGAGAACCTAGATCTAAAGAAAAAAAATTCAATTATCCATGTACATGATATATCCATTGATCTAAACTCATAAGGAATCAAACACATGGAGAATAAGTGAATAAAATAGACAATAATGGATCTACTTACCTGATTACACCCAATGAAGATACAATATTTTAATTAGAATCAAGATCCATCAATAGGAAGTGGGGAAGAGACAAAATCATCACCAAGGAGCTCCTAAACTATGAGAAAAATAATTTGTGTTGAATGGGAGTATTAGAAATTTTAAATAATCATTTTAGGTGAAAATGAAATTTTCAACATTACTAAACAAAATTCCCAACAATGTTACCAATGAGCCATTGGGACTCAGTGAATAGATTATGGGTGCATGTAGAATACATGCACTTACAGGAATTACCCCAGCTAGTTTGTGGGTATAAGTATAATTCCTATACCTTAAGGCCCTCCACTAGTTGGCCAGTGGCACCTACAGTAATGCAATCATTTTGCCAGCCTGCACTAGCTATCCAATGGCCTCCTACTGACACTAACTTCCAAAATCCCCTCTTCTAACCTATGAGTAACATAGAATTCAAAAATACAAATACAAAATGAATATTTTCCCCTAATTCCACATACTAGGGTGTGATAGTAGGTCACATGAATCTTCATAAATGATGTATTAATGATAGGGGTTACATTTTTTTGTGATTCTAGTGAGCAAAAGGAAATTTAGACCCTGAAAAATATTGTTAAAGATAAATAATAACTTATTAAAACATAGAATAATTGGGTCTCTACATTAGGGAGTGCATTGAAAACTATGTTTTATAGGATGACTAACAATATTCTAGAATAAATAAAAACACTCATAGCGGGTTTAGGATTGGTAAATTTCATAAATTTATATTTCTATTATTAATTTTAGTAGATATTTTTTTATTCAAGAAATATTGAAAAATATTATTAATGCATAACTCTAATGTACACAAAAATTTATTCTTAAAAATTTAGTAAAATTATTTATTATTGAGCATTTTAGATTCAGTTATGGGATTAAAAATGAAAATATAGAAATTGGATTTCATTAAATGTATTCATTTTTTGTAAATATAGATCATTCTATTATTTCTTAATATGATGGAATTTCACCATGGGATAGTGAAATTCTCCCATTTGGGGGAGGAAGGAAGGATCCCAAAATGAGGTAAAGTAGTATCAAAGTTTCTCTCCTTGATATGATCTCATATTTATGATGGTTTTAGTTATGTTTAGGTTAGTTTTGAGTGTTGAAATATTGAGTATGAGATAAACTAATTCAATATCCAAATATTAGAGCCTTGTGATGGGTTTAATTGAGCAACGAGTATCATGAATTATATAGTGTCTCAACATATTTTCTAGGCATTCACATGCCTACCTATGGTTTTTTATTTAACCATTTGTTAAACTGAGTTTAGATCAAATATTATATCATTATTCATGTAATTTGGATACACTAAGGTATAAAAGGTATTTCTTGTGAGTTTTGATAGTTAATTATTTGAATTGACTAAAGATTAGACCAATATCATAATATGATTTATTTTAAAGAAATGTGGCCTAATTTTAATAATTTATCCATGGATGTGGTTTTAATCATTTTAGAGGAAAATTTTTCTTTATTTTAGGTATTAAGTGTGAGAATATTTTTTATGAAATAAAAAGTGATAAATATAAATATTTTATAACTTTCACATATTTCAAGAATGAACTTTTATATGTATTTATCCAATGAAATAATTATTTAAACAAATAAAATATGATCATGGTTCTTCATTTTTTAAATTGTTACTTCAAAATGATGTATCTAACATATGATTTTACTTTTTATTGTATTTTTTTGTAGTTAAATTGTAGACATAATAATTTGAGTTGTACTGCACTTACTATTCATTGAATATACTCATTACTGATGTGTGGTTAAGTAAATTAAATATATCCACCAAAGGTGGGAAGTAGGGAAGGTGGTGATGATAAGAAGCCTGATCAGGTAATAGAGAGTGAAGGGAATGTATCTCTGTAGAGTTTATAAGTCAAGAAAAATGTGCTTATTGATATCTTGTGAACCATGATTTTTTTTGAATTATAATGCAACTTACTTATGTTTTATCAAATTTAATGTAGTTTGTTGATGTATAAAAAATTACTATTTATGTTTTATTATATTGGTTTGAGGATATTTTTATTTTTTTGTGTATTGGTTTTTGATGATTATAATGGTATAAGATTAGACTATTTTTAGTATCATCATTAGTTATGGTGGTTTTAACTACCGCTAATCATTTAGAAGTGCTTAAAACCACCACTAAATATGGTATATTTAACATATTTAGTGATGGTTTGTAAAAAAACCTCTAAATATAGCAATAAATATTTACAATTTATATTTTATGGTAGTCTTAACCACCTATAACTATATAGAGGTAGATAAAAATGACACTACCTTAAATAGTGGTGGTTAAAATCATCATTAAATATGGTAAAAAACTATTAATATACCATATGTATCATCAGTTTTATAAATTACTGTGAAATATTTTCACTTAAATGTTTATGATTCGTATTTAGTAGTGGTTTTATAAACACCACTATTAAATAAAAACTACTTCTAAATAGGGATTCATGTAACTAAAAAAAATAATTGTGAAAAAAAATTTCCATTAAAAACCAATGACATAACCATTCACGATGGTTTTTGAAAACCATTACAAAAACATTTATAGGTGGTTAAAACTACCTCTAGACTATAAAAAACCACAATGAATTGGTGTTTTCCTATAGTGTATGAATTATTTCCCATCTTTATGAAATGATTATAATTTTAACATTACCCTTATGTATCTTTTAAATACACGACATGATTATTTTATATAGATAACAATATCTACCATTATGTAGCATATGTAAAGGTTACTCAAAATTTAAAAATGGCCAATAAGAAATCAATATACTGTAATAATTATTGGTTTTGATTTTCTAATTACCTATATAAAATTACTAATTTAAAATGGTTATTTTGAAGTTGTACATGTTATGGTGAATGATATTTAGACTTTATAACTCTATGTTTCAACAAAAAACAAACCTTAGTTTAAAAACCCTATAATTAATCATCATGTCTCATAGGTAAATTATATAAGAATCATGAAGACTTCTTGAGTGTAGTACAATCCCTGACCCCTTATACATTCTTCAGGTTAAAATGATATAAGAATACAACTTGTTGAAATGGCCATAGTGATATCACTAAGGCATTTTTAATTGTCTAGTTCAATTTGATTTTTTAAGTAATTGAGAAAAATGACCAAATTACTTCCTATACATCATAGTGTTGACCATTTTTGACATTCAGTGTGAAAAAATGGATTACAGAATTTCTCTATGTCATAATTCTTGGTTGTGGTAGATTATATGAGTTTTTTCATTCAAACTTATTTAATTTAATTAATTAATTTTGCGTAAATATTTATAATTTAATTGATTATTTTAATACGCATAGGGTGAAAATGAATTTTTATTTATAGTGGATCAAGTATCATTTCCAAGAAGAATGTTTTTGGAGCTTCAAGTGTCTCTATGTAGGAATTTATTTTTAAGATGTTTCTTTATGAAATGGTGAACTCAATGGCTATGTAGAATTTTATTTTTCATATTTGAAGTAGTTTGTTGATAAGAAACACTATAAAAAGATTAATAATGAAAGTGCGCAAGATTTTTATGATTTATATATAGAAACCTTACACATTCATATCCTTGAAGATTACTATTAATACAAATCACTTGGTTTAACTTCATTGCGAGATACCCTACTACTCTTGTAATAAAAGATGCATCAATATTCAAAACTTATTATTTAATCTCAGTTATATAGAATTACTTATTTATATTATTATTTTGTAATGTAATTATTATGGGTTATACTACACTTGGGTTGTACCACCCTAAAAAAGGTACATGTGAGTTATGCTATAACCAGTAAAAGGTAATGAGATTTCAATTTTACCTTGGTTTGGATAAAGTAAGGGTTGGTTTCTTCCACCACATCAAAAGGAATCTATTTGTATTTCACTTCAAGGGGTTTAAAAGGGAATTTCTGGTTTCACCTATAGGGGTTAAAAAGGAATTGTAAGGGTTTGTGACTCCCCATAAAAATTTAGAGTTTCTATTTAGTGGGTTTCATTTCTATCTTTATTTAATAGAAGTGATAAGAAGACGTGGGATTAATTTGACCGAGATACTATAAAAATTATCTTGTGTTATTTATTTTTATTTAAACTTCATTAATATTTGACCATTATAATAATATATAAAAATATTTTAAAAGGTAATTTCACCCCCACTTGAACATTTAGAAATATCCTATTGGGACCTAATAGGTTTTAGGATGGAACCAAAAAATGGTTTATGTGTTGGAAAAAAAGGTTTGATCTAGATAAAAAAGGGTCATGACATGTGGTATTGGAGCCATGGTGTAGTAAAAGTGTCATGTGGGCTCTATATCCCCAAACTAGTTCAAAAAAAAAAACTAGAGCGAATTAGTTGAATCATGTGGATCCCTGATGGTGAATTGTTTTGAAATTATTCCTAATAATAATGTCCATGAATCGTGTCTCAGTGATGAGAAAAATTGAAGGTGAAAGTGAAAAATGATATGGATTAGATGAATTATCATTAAAGGGGAGGCTTGAATTGTAGTCTTTGTTTGAGGGGAGGATTGTGGCAGAAAATACAACCCAAAATCGATTTCCATGAGAATCAGTGGATAACACATAAGCTTGGATGGTATACTCTTCCAATCACCAATTGGTTTTGGGATGGAACCCTAGAAGGCCTTTTATGTTGGTCCTACAGGTTTGGGCTAGTGGGAAAAGGGTCCTTCCTATATTTTGGCTTATATCATAGATCATGATATTGTAATATCATTTAACATGAAATGATTAAACCCAATTCATATCACATGTTTTAGTTTTTTTCATATCATAGGGTGTAATATAGATATATCACACCTTCACCTCAACTAAGTCACATTGCACAAAATAGAAATATCATTAAAAGTTATGATATAAGAAGAGGTTATTAGATATTAAGTATTATATTTTGGAATCTTTCATGTGTGTCTATCATCGAATATTTCATATTATTAAACATATAAGATAATAAATAGTGCATTTATATTCATAATGGTTGAAAGGGTTGCAAATGAGTTTTTAAATTATGCCATTCTCATACATTTTGTATCATATGAGTTAATTCAGGGAGATTTACTAAGGCCATAAAAGGGTGGTTGAGGCATGAAAATGATTTTCTGTTCGGGTGTGAATTCCTCCTAATATAGTTTTAATTATACTCTTTCTATACTTCTACCTTAACCTTCAATTGATATTATCATATTGTGGGAAATGTGAGGACCCCCTCACATTTGATGGATGATTTAGTACAACACTTGGATATTCCATAGAATAGGGGGTCCAATGGTTACCTCTTGGTTATCTTCTTCAAAATTTATTTTTAAAGATAGTGGAAAAAATATGCTTCAGTGAAAGGTACATGTGACTATTCTTCATTTTATGTTTACATGGTTTCAAATTTAAATTCAGGGTTCATCTTGTAAATTTTTGGTTTCTAATTGTTTATGATATATTTTTTTATTGTTAATTGATTATTAAAAACTAAATATTAGTATCAAGATTCACCTTGTTTTTTTATTCATGAAATATTTCTTTGAAAATGAAGAAATTTTAAATTTTAATGCATGATGTATTGGATATATTTAAAAAAGATATTGAATTTAAACTATAGGATGTCTTATGATTTAGGATGTCATAATTTATGATATTGATTTTGTACTATGGACTATATTACAAAATACGATATCATGATATTCTTTTGTATCATGTCTTATTATATGTGATATCATAGGGTATGATCCAGTTTCAATCCTTTAGTTTTTTTAGATTGTAGTATATGACATAGGGTGTCATAGATGATGATAATTATGTTTCATGTTTTACAAAAGCAAATCCTTATATCACATTTACAATATAACATATACCTTAAGACATGAAACTCATGTGTAGAAGTGTGATGTGTTACTCCTATGAAGGTTATTGAGCACCATATTAATATAACACATAGTCTATCATAATCCACGATTGCTGAACATTGTGAGCTACTACAACGCAGACCATCCTAGCTACTGCAGCCCAAATTATCAATTGTAAAATAAAATTGATAGCATTAGGATGATTTTGAGTGTCGTAAATTATGTATAACCTATTACTATATAGGATATCATTAAAAATGATATCGTATAATTGTTTTTTAATTTTTTTAATTATAATTACTAATTAAATTAAATAATTCAAAAAAAATTCTTAGGTTATAAAAAAATATATTTTGGGATATTTATTTAATTTATAAAATTTTATTATATAATTAATTATATTTTTTTATAATTAATGATTAAAATTTTACGTAAAATTTATTAAATAAATATTCCATAATATTTTTAAGAACCCGGTTTTTTCTGAAAAAGACTTTGGAATATTCTTGATGTTATTCCAGAGCAGCGCCTTCAGACGGCGTGCGATTCCGAGCCCTGGTGTGGCTGCAATTAAGTTTTTAGTGCGTTCACACTGGGAACACAAAATAAATGGGTTAACTCCTAAACGGTGATTCGGATCAGAGATCCGAGTGTACGGATGGGTCCGGAATGGGGTGTTTACCCTATGAACGATATAAAACACGTCGGCGCGGGACGTTTGGACCCCTCGCTCGCTATCGGAGCGTGGAACGGATAAATTAAATAATTAATTTATTCGTTTAATAGCTTAACTCATGTATCTCTTAAACGGTGGCTCAGATTAGAATATTGAGGGTACCTTTGAGTTCAGAGCGTGCCGTTTACCCTAGGAGGGGTATAAGTTTCGCGAGCGCGGGCCGTCTGTGAAAAATGGCCCAGGGGTGTTTTCGTAATTTGGCGGCCCCGGGTGTCAAGTTTAATAACTTTTGAACAGGGCCTCAGATTAAAATTCTAAGACCTCCATTGTTCTCTGGAGGTGGTGTTTACCCTAGGGGAGGCTTAACCTCGACCCCGTCGAGAGTTTCGGATGCGGGCAAATTTTGAGGTTTTAAATTAATTAAGAATTTAATTAATTAATTTTCATTAAATAAGACCTCACCCTACCCTTCTCCCTTGTTCACCCTCTGGTGGAAGACAGCAACCAAAGGATAGTTCTCCATCTCCATCTCCTCTCCTCTCCAAGGTGGTGCATGACCGGCGGATCGTCGCGAAGCGACGAGCTTAGTCCCACGAGGTATGATCTTGTTCGTTTTTGTTTTCCCGCACCCTTTCGCCCAAAGTTTTGATTGTTGAAATGCTGTTTAAACTTCAAGAAAATCCCATACTTGTTTAGTTCATATATTGAGCTTCCTGTAACACTTTGCGGATTCGGAATCCGAGTTCCGAGGCAACCCGCAATTGTCCGCCGAAGATTGCGGGTTTTTGGTAGGAGGTTTTCGCTTCATTTTGATTTCAAAACCCATACTTTGAGCTCATTTTGCATCATCAAATTTCTGGTTTATCTTCTAGAAAATCCCCTAGTCGCGTAGTAGAAATTGTGATCTATCCGACGCATCTTTCGGTTTCGGTTTTGGAGTCCTAAGGAACCCGCAATCATTCACTGAAGTTAGCGGGTTTTCAGTTTCCGGCGGGTTCGAGCGGCAACGCGGCGTCCATAGGAGGCGGCGGTGAGGCTCTCAGACGGTGGCGCGGGTGTTCGGTGGAGGACCAGGTGAGCGCAGAGGCACTGGGCACCGGCGCGAGGCGATTCTAGCTGCGCGAGATGACGACTCCAGGTGGTGAGGCCGAGCCGCCGAGGCGCGGCGACCGCAGGGTCGCGGCGCGCGACCCCCTCACGGGGACAACACCCGTGAGACGCGGGTCTTCGCGCGGACCAAGCGACCGGCCACAGGTCGGCCGGTGCGCGGACCGCAGGTCAGCGGCTGGGCTGTGAGGTTGAACCGTGGCCCGACCCAGAACGGCCGGACCGGCCGGTTCAGGCCGGTCCAGCCCAAGGGGCCTTGCCCCCTCAGTTTTCAGACGCCCGTATTTTCCGCTACAGGTGTCCGTTTTGCGTGCCGTCTACGAAGATGCATTCTTTGGATCGAGGGGAACGTTTTGATATGTTTTTGGGAATTTTAATTCTTGAAACAAGGGGCCTCAGAGGCGCGCCACGTCTTTAAGTGAATTGGCGTTTTCTTCAGGGGATCTTGTTTTGGACGGCGTAGACGCGTCTGATGTCCGTTTCGAGCATTGTCAGTGGCGTTGGGACCCTGGTGTCGAGGCGGAGTTTTCTAGTGTGGTTTCGGGCGTTGAAACTAGAGTTGAGGCATGGCCCCCACGACCAGTCTTTTGAGCTGCGTGCAGCGTTTAGTGACTTTTTAATCGGACATCCGTTCGGGGCGTGTGAGCAGTCGATGTTGGGTGTTTTTCCAAGGGCATAGCATTGGCATAGTCTGCCCACTCTAATTCTACACGCTGGTGCGGGCCCCACGAGGGCCGTTTCGGGAATAGACGGTGATTTCCAGCATTATCACCGGGTTTCCGTTTTGGACAATTGAGTAGTCCACCTTATGTACTTTTTCGGGAGGATCACAACGGTGCGATCCGTTCTTTGTGTTTCGGGACCGGGATGCGGGTCCCATGAAGCACCGCTCGTTTGCGGTGCGCCGGAATGCATCTTTTTATCCAGATATCCATTCCACTCAAGTGAGTAGTCCTTTTGACGTGTTTTCCCGAGGGGATCGCAACGGTACGATGCGCCCGACTGTTTTCGGGGCCGAGGCTCGGGATCACGGGACACCGTTCGGGCGTGAGGCGATGTTGGTGAATTTTCCCTCGGATATCCGTTTGAGGCGAGTAAGTAGTCTATCTCGTGTGTTTTTACATGAGGATTACAACGGTATAATATGTTTAGGTGGGAGGAGCCTCTTACATGATC
Source organism: Viscum album (assembly GCA_963277665.1). Taxonomy (NCBI): domain Eukaryota; kingdom Viridiplantae; phylum Streptophyta; class Magnoliopsida; order Santalales; family Viscaceae; genus Viscum; species Viscum album. The sequence continues at coordinate 1,005,234,286 of OY728135.1, forward strand.
TTATTAAATATGGAATGTGAAGGTGCCCTGGTGGTGGTTCTTCCTGTGGTGTTTGCAGAGAACCCTTGGTGTGTGATCGCATGCACTCTCATGTGAGTGAAGTTATGCTTAGTGAGATGTGGTTGGCTGTGCCTCAGCCGTTGAGGTGACAAGTTGGAGTTGTTACGTCACGCCTTCGCGTTGACGTTGGGTGCCATGTTCATGATATCCTTTGGGCTGGAACGTGGTATACTCTGGGAGTATACGGGAACGATTGGAGGTACATGTGGTTGTTTATACCTGAGAACATTTGTGCGTTCGGTTGGGGTTGACTTGGGGCCACACGTCGTGTGAGACCCATGTGCATGCCGTGTTCTTCTTTACGTACTTTTGACCTCTCGCGACGTAGAGGGTTCCTCTGTTCTTGTTTTTTGACCGGTAAGGTTGGGTTATCCCCTAGTTCCGTTCTTGTTTGGACGATAGAGATGGTTTGGTCCCTCTGTTTCTTCAGCTGTGAGGGGTTTCAGTACTGTTCCTGATTATCCAATAAAAAATATATTTTAATTACATTTTAATGGTATTAAATGTTCATTTTTGATCTTATGGGCCTGAGTTAGTGCATTTTCATTATGAACATCCATTCTCATCATTTGTGCACTTCATGCCTAATATACACCAATTTAGGCCTAATGAGTCATCTGATTCTAAGGAATGTAATTATCAATTTTTTTAATTTTATATTTTGGTAAATTTATCTACACTTAAATGTGAACATTTTTTATTCAAGGATCAATGGAGAATTCATGGAAGAAGATGGGGATATTTTGTGATGAAAGGAAGCAATTCTAGAGAAGGCAGATTGGACACTAGCCCACTGATGAGACTGTGGGGCCCAACATACAGGCCTAATGAATCCCCAATTTTGTGGGATGCTATAAGACATTCATAGGAACAAATAACTCTTCATGAGCCAATGCTAATTCGGCCTCTATGGTGGTCATTAAAGCGTCCCAAGTTAGAGATACAATTCTGGGACAGATTCTGCGGCCCAGAAAAACAGTCCACTAATTTTATCATATCTCGGAATCCGTAACTCCAAATGGGTCCAAATTTTACAGAAGGTTAGAATACATATAGAGATCTATTTTTATCTTCTATGGACCACTCTGATTCAGCCGTCTATAAGGTCTTCCAGACGCGTCTGTTCGGTGAAGGAAATCTGTCTGCCACCTCGGGTCAAATGTGGAAAAGTTCAAATTCCACAAGCTTTCCACCACCTATGGCCTACCAAAATTAATTGAGATGCTTCGTACTGTTTGAGGCTCGACCCAAGGCTCCCAAAATGCCTATTTAAGGCAGTGGTGGTGAAGTATTTGAGGATCTTGGATGCTTTGTTTAATTGTAATGTTATGCTGCATTTTTGTTGCCTCAATTTTGTCTTTCACATGTAAGTTGTTCAATTCACTTTAGTTTCTTAATAAAAGTTCTTCTTCTACTATTATTATGTTGTTCTTAATATCAATTTGATACCTTTGGATCAAAGTGTGAATTTATTCACATCAACCCTTGTGAAATTATTCACACAACGGTGGAGTGATCATTTTATTTTTCTTGTTTTCTTTACTTCTCCATTTCCTCCCTCATGAGTCTACTTTCCGCTTCCATTGAAACCATGGGATAAATGGAGGGCTAACCCACTTATGGGTTGATACAAGGGAGTATCAAGGGGTTGGATTGAATTTTATTTATCACCTAATTAATGTATAATCACTTCTTTAATTGGGATTTTTATTTGATGATTTTTAAACTCCATCGTCCTTGTTGAATTTAAGGCCACACACTTCAAGTACTAATACGATCCTTTACCTTGAAGTGCTCAAAACTTTGATCCTTAAAGTGTATAGGTGATTAGTATTAGAGGGTTTAGGCATTAAACCAGTAAGTGATGATGTTTTTTTATCTCCTTAAATGAACCCATCTCAAATTTAAGAAATTGAAATCATTAAAAAGAAAATACATCCAATCCACCCCGAGCGATAACCTAGGATCAACTCATTCTTTTAAATTGAATCCACTTAAATATATTAGATATCTTTAAAAACCATCCAAAATCAATCTAGGTTGGCCACTTCATAGCCAAAAATCCATCCCTTAGGTTGTGTATCTTAGGTATCTTCTTAGGTCTCTGTGGAATCGACAACCCAAGCTACACTACAAGGACCGTTCTACCCTTCTTCTCTTGGGTAAATTTGGGCGTAAACCAAATTTTGGCGCCGTTTCCGGGGACCAAGTAAGTACCTTAGATCCAAAAAAAACCTTCTTTCCTCACCTCCATTCTTCTACTCTCACCCAAGATCTCTTATCTTGTCCCTTTCTCACTTTTTTTTGGCGCATGTCCGCCTACACCCGCGATTTCTCAAACAGACTAGTTAGGGTGGAAAGTCCTAGGATAGGGGAGTCAAGTGCACCTAAGGGATTGTTTAAATCAGATTCAAATATTCTTGAAACCACAAAGTCATAACTTGAAACAAGTCCAATGGAGGGTCATCCACAAAATCAAATTGTAAACCCTGGGGGGAATCAAATGGGAAACCAAAACCAAGAAGCTCCAAACTTAGGGAATGTAGTTGATCAAACCATGAACAACTACCTCACTCAAGCTTGGACCAATGCCCCCTCATGCATTAGACACAATTCCATAGGAGACACCAACTACATATTCAAACCCCATGTCCTAAACCACCTTCCAACCTTTCATGGGATGGAGTCAGAAATTCCATACCTTCATGTCAAAGAGTTCAACGACATTGTTGAAACCATGTGTCCCCCACATCAACTAGAATCCGCTAAGATGAGGCTATTTCCTTTTTCATTAAAGGATCGAGCTAAAAATTGGCTAAACAACTTGAGACCTGCATGAATACACTCTTGGGACCAACTAAAAAGAGAATTCTACAAAAAATACTTCCCTCATCACAAAACAATTGCACTTAAAAAGAGCATCCAAAACTTTTTTGAAAAAGTGGGAGAGTCATTTTATGAAACATGGGAGAGGTTCAAAGACACCCTAAACATGGTTCCACACCATGGGTTTTTCATACCTGAACAAGTGAGAATTTTCTATGAAGGGTTGGGTCCGGGTAATAAACAATTCATTGACATGATGTGTAATGGAACTTTTAAAAACAAGGCCCCAAATGATGCTTACGAGTATCTGGAAAGTCTGGCTGAACAAAACCAAACTTGGGGAAATTCACCTTATTCTGAAAAGCCACAAAGAACCACTGGAATTCATACACTTAGAGAAGAGGAAAGCCTTAGGGCTAAACTCGCAGCACTCTCTAGGAAGGTTGAAGAGATAGACCTTAGGAAAGTCCATGAAATCCAAAATGTAGACCTTGTTTGCACAATTTGTGACAAACATGACCATAAAACAGAAAACTTCCCAACCATTCCATCCATCAAGGATGTTCTTCTAGGAGGACCCCCAGCGGAAGTCAATGCCCTAAACTTTCAAAAGCCCCAATACCAAAACACCTTCAATCCAAGGTACAATGACCACCCAAGCTTCCGATGGAAGGATAACCAACAACATAGCCAACCACAAGGGAAAAATCCTTACCCTCAACAGAACTACCAAACCCATAACCAGTTCTAAACCCAACCTATCCAATACCAACAGCCACCAGTCCATTTTCAACAAACCATCCCACCTCCAAAATATCCCCCTGGGATAAACCAACCTACTCAAGCACTAACCCAAACTGTTCCACAAAGCCTACTAGAACAACTGTGCAAACAAATGGAGAGGATGAACTCAGAAGTCTCTTCCCTAAAACAAGAAATTCAAACCATCAAAACAGGAAAGGAACCCATGCCTACTCAGGCGGTGCCATCCTCAACTTCAAGGGGAGAGTCAAGTTGTGCTCAAACAAATCATGAACAACTAAAGGCTGTGACTGTTTTAAGAAGTTGGAAATCAATTGAGAAACCTGAACAACTAATTCAGAACCCACCTGAAGATTCAAACTTGGATGAAAATTCAAATGAACCACAAGATCAAACTGAGGAAACTGATAACAATGTGAAATAAACAACTCTTCAACAAACAACCCCACAACCTGCACCATTTCCCCAACGCATGAGGGGGAAATCCAAGCCTGAACTAAGTGAAACATTGAGGGAAATATTTTCACAAGTCAAGTTGAACATACCCCTTCTCGATGCCATCCAAACTATACCTGCCTACTCAAAGTACCTTAAGGACTTGTGCACTTTTAAAAGAAAATTTTCACATAAAAACCAAGTCCTTTTGGATGCTAATGTGAGTACCACCATTCAAGGGACCATTCCTCCTAAGTTGAAAGACCCAGGTTTCCCTTACATCAATGTTGAACTAGGAGAAAGCAAAGTTTTCGAGGCCTTGTGTGACCTAGGTGCTAGTGTCAATCTCATCCCATATGCTGTGTACTGCCAGTTAGGCCTAGAAGAGCTCCAACCCACATCTGTCACACTTCAGCTTGCTAATCGTAGCATTAGGGTTCCAAAGGGGATTTTAAAGGATGTTCTGGTAAAGGTTGAAAACTTCATCTACCCTGCTGATTTCATTGTCCTTGACAACCATCCAAATTTAGGAAATAAGGAACAAACCCTAATCATCCTTGGTCGTACTTTCCTTGCAACAATCAACTCTGTTATCTAAGTCCGAAATGGGAACATGACCATCACCTTTGGGAACATGAGTCTAGACTTGAACATCTATAATGCAAGCTCACAAATAGGGGATGAAGAGGATATTCATGAAGTAAACATGATAGGAAGCATTGATAATGAATCCATGGAACATCAAGGAATATTTGATGAATGTTTAAGTCAGAATGAGATTGATTTCCTTTGTTCATATGAAGGAAGTTTATCTCCTTGGCTTGAATCATTTTCAAATTTCTCTTATGATGAAGTCTTAGGTCCAACAATCAGTGAAACCTTTCAAGAAACCAATTTCATAGAGACCCCTCTAAATTCCTTCCCTAAATCTGATCAAGCCAATATAGTAGCTGAAACTTCTACATGTGAGGAATCAATCCTATCTTAACCTCTAAAAAAATAAATTGATCTTGATCCAATGTCCCAATATTCTGCTGAAATTCTGAACCAACCTGATCTTGAATTGAAGGAACTTCCTGCTGCACTAAAGTACGCCTTCCTAGGGGGAAATCAAACACATCCTATTGTCATTTCTTCTTCTCTTGAAGCCAATCATGATAGGATGCTTCTAGATGTCCTTAGGAAGCATAAGAAAGCCATTGGTTGGACCCTTTCTGATATTCCTGGGATTAGCCCACTTATCGGGACTCATAGGATTGTTCTGGAATCTGATTCAAAGCCATGTCGTCAACCTCAACGGCGACTCAATCCTAATCTCATGGAGGTAGTAAGGAAGGAACTTCTGAAATTGTTGAAATCTGGTATCATATATCCCATAGCTGAGAGTGAATGGGTAAGCCCAATCCAAGTTGTTCCAAAAAAGGCTGGAATCACAGTGATAACCAATGAGGATGGAGAGATTCTTCCAACAAGGGTGAGTAGTGGATGGAGGGTCTGCATTGACTATAGGAAACTAAACTAATTCACCAAGAAGGACCATTTCCCCTTACCATTCATTGACCATGTCCTTGAGAGAGTGGCAGGTCATGCCTTATACTGTTTCTTAGATGGGTACTCGGGGTACAATCAAATTGAGGTCTCCCTAGAGGATCAAGGGAAGACTACATTCAAATGTCCTTTCGGTACCTTTGCCTTCAAACGCATGCCCTTCGGGTTATGCAATGCCCCTGGAACCATCCAGCGGTGCATCATGGGAATCTTCTCAGACATGGTAGGGGATTTTCTTGAGGTCAAATTGGATGACTTCTCTGTGTTTGGGGATACTTTTGAGGGATGTCTGCAGAATGTGGAGAGAGTCTTGTCAAGATGTGAAGAAAAAAATCTGGTCCTAAACTGGGAAAAATGCCATTTCATGGTTAAAGAGGGACTTGTTCTAGGCCATCTGGTCTCAAGTAGGGGGATTGAAGTTGATAAAGAAAAGGTTGACATCATTCGTCACCTTCCATCACCCAAAACTGTCAAGGAAGTGAGGTATTTCTTAGGACATGATGGTTTCTATAGAAGATTCATCAAGGACTTTAGTTCAATATCCCGTCCCATTTGTGCTATCTTAGTAAAGGATGCTCCATTTGTTTGGACATAAAGCTGTGAGGGTTCATTCTCAACCCTCAAATCCTCTCTCACCTCTCATACCATTATGAAATCTCCAAATTGGAACCTTCCTTTTGAACTTATGTGTGATGCCAGTGACTTTGCTGTTGGAGCTGTGTTAGGACAATGTTGTGATAAAACTCCTTATGTCATTTCTTATGCAAGAAAATCCTTAAATGATGCCCAAATCAACTACACCACCACTGAAAAGGAGTTACTTTCTATTGTGTTTGCCTTAGATAAGTTTAGGTCCTACCTCTTAGGATCACCCATCACTGTGTTCACTGACCATTCTGCACTAAAATACCTCTTCCAAAAACAAGATGCTAAGGATAGACTGATTAGGTGGGTCCTTCTCTTACAATAATTTGACCTCACAATCAAGGATAAAAGGGAGTTGAAAATGTTGTAGCTGATCACCTCTCTAGGATGGAATTCAAAGACAACTCAAATCACCTTTCTGTGTCTGATTCGTTTCCTGATGAACACTTATACTCTGTGAGTGACTTCCCTTGGTATGTTGACATAGCAAATTTCTTAGTGACAGGAGTCATTCCAAAATTCTTATGGACTCAAGCTCAAAGGAAATTCCTTTCTGATGTTAGACACTATGTGTTTGATGATCCATACCTCTATAAGTTCTGCCCTGACCAAGTCATTAGGAGGTGTGTTCCAAAATCTGAACAAGAGTCCATCCTTAAATTCTGTCATAGTGAGGCATGTGGAGGTCACTTTTCCTCTAAGAAAACATCTGCTAAGATTCTTCAATGTGGTCTTTTCTGGACCACCCTCTCAAGGGACTCCTACACATTTTGTCAAAGCTATCCTAGGTGTCAACAAGTAGGGTCCATCGCAAAAAGGAATCAAATGCCACTCATTCCCATCTTAGTGGTTGAAATCTTTGACTGTTGGGGAATTGATTTCATGGGTCCCTTCCCAAACTCTCGGGGATACCTCTACATACTCTTAGCTGTTGATTATGTCTCAAAATGGGTTGAGGCCATTCCCACAAAATCCAATGATCATCAAACTGTGATTAGATTCCTAAAAGAAAACTTATTCTCTAGATTCGGAATTCTTAGGGCTATCATAAGTGATCGTGGAACTCATTTTTGCAATCGTCCATTCTCATCACTCATGGAAAAATATGGAATTTCTCACAAAGTGTCCACTGCTTACCACCCACAGACCAATGGTCAATCTGAGTTAGCCAATCGTGAAATTAAGCAAATTCTTGAAAAAACTGTCAACCCCTCTAGGAAAGATTGGTCTGAGAAACTCTTAGATGCTCTTTGGGCCTATAGAACCGCATATAAAACCATTTTTGGAATGTCCCCATATAGGTTGGTTTATAGTAAATCATGCCATTTGCCAGTGGAGATTGAACATAAGGCCTTTTGGGCAATTAAGAAAATGGATTATGATCTCTCATTGGCCGGAACAAAAAGGAAATTAGATCTCAATGAACTGGAGGAACTAAGGATGGAGGCTTATGAAAATTCAAGGATCAATAAAGATAGAGTTCAAGCCTACCAATCTAGGAATATCAAGGTCAAACATTTTGAACCGGGAAAACTTGTGCTCTTGTATAGTTCAAAACTTCATTTACATCTGGGAAAGTTAAGGTCTAGATGGTCAGGACCTTTCATAGTGCATCATGTATTCCCCCATGGGGCAGTAGAGATTCAAGATCCCACAAGTGGTTACATTTTCAAGGTCAATGGTCAAAGGTTAAAACCATTCATTGAATCATTCAATAAACAGGAAATAGAGGTTGAGTTAACTGAGCCAACCTATGAACAAGGAACAAATTAATAGATTTAGGGTCCATGTCGGGCTAACGACGTTAAACAAAGCGCTGAATGGGAGGCAACCCATGATTTTCAAGTTTCCAATAATTTCGTTTTTTTAATCAACTTTATATTTTAAATAGGGTTAATGAGACATTTTGATATTTTGAAAAAAAATAATAATAAACTGTTGACCTGTTCTTCTATAATGAGTATGGATGGGTACAAAAGGGGAGCACCATATTCATCCGTGTCACGTGGTGTGATCCTTGAGTAATACCTTACCCAGAAATTTAAAAAGAAGACAATGTATCATCAGTTTATTTTGTTTTATTTTTATTATTTTATAGGTTAAGATAAAAATAAAAATAAAATAATAATAATAATAAAAAAAAAGTCAACGCCATAGGCCGTGGGGCAAACCCCGTCACAACCGGCGAATCCGCGGGGACTCGAACCCGGGACCGAAGGGAGACAGGGGCGCACACTTACCATTGACATGCGGCTTCTTGTGCTTCCTTATTCTATAATTTTTATATATATTTTTATATTTTACTTCCTTTATTATATAAATATAAATATATATATATATATTGTTTGTTTTTGTTTGTTTTTTTTTGTTTTGTTTTTCCTTTTTCCACTAGGGAACTTTGCAAGCGACATGGATATCAAAGGAATAAATTAGAGCGGCAAGAACTTCAAACTTCAACCACCAGGTGACTTCATTCCATGATCCTCATATTTCAATTTCCTTATTGAACTCCCTTTTTTTATTCCTCTACCCCATTCTAAATTTTGTTTTTATGAAACTAGGGACAGTTTCATTCTAAGTTGGGGGGTGTGGAAATAAAATGTTTGTTAAAAAAAACAATGATAACAAAAAGAAGTAAAATTCCTTTATCATTCATATAATAACATCTTTTCTCACATAAAAACTACATATCAAATAATTATTATTTCCTTGACTCTTAATTTAATTCATGATTAAGTTTAAAAGCATAGATTTTGGAAAGTGTGGCTGTCCAATGTGATATTTCATCGTTTATATTTTCATCCAAATAAAAAAATGCCACAATGCACGTCCTCTAGACTGTGGGGTACTAATTTGAATTTTTGGGGTCCCATAATAAATATCATAGGCTGGTTTTATTTTTACGAATAATATTAGTATTAAAAAAAAACTAAAAAAAAATTATTAAAAAAAAAAAATTTGCGTGTAGAGCAATGGATTGATAAAATGCGAGGCTTTCGGCACTTGGGGATCATGACTCCAGAGTTGTCTAGCCCTGATTTTTTCAATATATCTCTATTTATGGTAATATGACTTTGTTTTTGATTAAGTTAACTCGAGACGATGCCCGAGTATGTGGGCTTCACTTGGTTCCCTAAGGCCTTTGAGTCTGGGAGTCATCGGCAAAGTCTTGCTACATGGGTTAATTTGATTAACTGCAATCTCAATTACTATGGAAATATTGCAAAAAAAAAAAAATCAAAAAAAAAGAATGAAGAATACTCATATTAGGATTAAATGTGATTCCACCTAGCGCTTCCATGATTTCCCCCTTGAATGAAAATGAACCCCCATATCTATTGTGATACACAACACATCATTACACCTAATTGAGTTGGATGAAGTATGATGATGGATTTGATCAAAGGAATGGGCTTGAGATTGGAATATGCTTTTAAATTCATCTTGTTTTAAATTATCTTGATAGGTTATAAAAATATATTTGTGTGCAGTTTACATTGTGAGCACTGTTTGTTATAATGTGTTTGGAGAAAGGAATTCAAATAAAATCATTGAATTATTTGCTCGGGACTAGCAAATCTCAAGTTGGGGGGTGTGATTATCCAATAAAAACATATATTTTAATTACATTTTAATGGTATTAAATGTTAATTTTTGATCTTATGGGCCTGAGTTATTGCATTTTCATTATGAACATCCATTCTCATCATTTGTGCACTTCATGCCTAATATACACCAATTTAGGCCCAATGAGTCATCTGATTCTAAGGAATGTAATTATCAATTTTTTTGATTTGATATTTTGGGAAATTTATCTACACTTAAATGTGAACATTTTTCATTCAGGGATCAATGGAGAATTCATGGAAGAAGATGGGGATATTTTGTGATGAAAGGAAGCAATTCTAGAGAAGGCAGATTGGACACTAGCCCACTGATGAGACTGTGGGGCCCAACATACAGGCCCAATGAATCCCAAATTTTGTGGGATTCTAGAAGAAATTCATAGAAACAAATAACTCTTCATGATCCAATACTAATTCGGCCTCTATGGTGGTCATTAAAGCGGCCCAAGTTAGAGATACAATTCTGGAATAGATTCTGCGGACCAGAAAAATAGTCCACTAATTTTATCATATCTCTGAATCAGTAACTCCAAATAGGCCCAAAATTTACAGACGCTTAGAAGACATCATGAGCTCCATTTTATTTTTCTATGGCCCACTCTGATTCTGCCTTCTATAAGGTCTTACAGACGCGTCGGTTCGGTGAAGGAAAGCTGGCTGCCACCTCGGGTCAAATGTGGAAAAGTTCAAATTCCACAAGCTTTCCACCACTTATGGCCTACCAAAATTAATTGAGATGATTTGCACTGTTTGAGGCTCGACCCAAGGCTCCAAAAATGCCTATTTAAGGCAGTGGTGGTGAAGGATTTGAGGATCTTGGATGCTTTGTTTAATTGTAATGTTATGCTGCATTTTTGTTGCCTCAATTTTGTCTTTCACATGTAAGTTGTTCAATTCACTTTAGTTTCTTAATAAAAGTTCTTATTCTACTCTTATTATATTGTTCTTAATATCAATTTGATACCGTTGGATCAAGGTGTGAATTTATTCACACCAACCCTTGTGAAATTATTCACACAACGGTGGAGTGATCATTTTATTTTTGTTGTTTTCTTTACTTCTCCATTTCCTCCCTCATGAGTCTACTTTCCGCTTCCATTGAAACTATGGGATAAATGGAGGGATAACCCACTTATGGGTTGATCCAAGGGAGTAGAAAGGGGCTGGATTGGATGTTATTTATCACCTAATTAATGTATAATCACTTCTTTAATTGGGATTTTTATTTGATGATTTTTAAAATCCATCGTCCTTGTTGAATTTAAGGCCACACACTTCAAGTACTAATACGATCCTTTACCTTGAAGTGCTCAAAACTTTGATCCTTCAAGTGTGTAGGTGATTAGTATTAGAGGGTGTAGGCATTAAACCAGTAAGTGATGATGTTGTTTTATCTCCTTAAATGAACCCATCTCAAATTTAAGAAATTGAAATGATTAAAAAGAAAATACGTCCAATCCACCCCGAGCGATAACCTAGGATCAACTCATTATTTTAAATTGAATCCACTTAAATCTATTATATATCTTTAAAACCCATCCAAAATCAATCCAATTTGGCCACTTAATAGCCAAAAATCCATCCCTTAGGTTGTGTATCTTAGGTATCTTCTTAGGTCTCTATGGAATCGACAACCCAAGCTACACTACAAGGACTGTTCTACCCTTCTTCTCTTGGGTAAATTTGGGCGTGAACCAGTTCCCTTTCACCGGACTGCAGCACCGTTTTCAACTACGTGTGTTCGTACAGTGTGGGTGTTTTCCCCACTTTCTGGGATGATTTGTCTCAGTCCGCTTCGACATTGACTCAGCGGATTGGAGCGTGATCACCTTGAGAGGTCTAGGGAGTTTCTCTCATCGCTCCGTGTTCCCTGGTAGAATTCTTGGGGATTCAGTGTGACCAAAACTTTATGCGGGCACCGATCCTCTACCCAGGAGGTTGTTTCCAGCAGGGCTGAGGTTGTTTCGAGCAGGGCTCGCCGGTTGTACCATCCAGCAGGGATGGCCAGTACAGTAGTGTTCACCTAGTAGTACCATCCTGCAAGGATGGCCAGAGCAGTTTCGGGTTTACCTCCAGTGGGGCTGGGCAGTGGTCCCCGATGCCGGACTTACCTCAAGCTAGGATGGGTAGTGGTCCCTGATGCCGGGCTTACCTCTAGCTGGGCTGGGTAGTGGTCCCCACTGTCGGGTTACCTCCAGCTGGGCTGGGTAGTGGTCCCATCACCGAATTTAGCCCGATCACCCTCTAGTGGATTACCCTGTTATGGGACTGGGTAGTGTGGCACCCGTCGACTCTTTCCATGTCTCCCACCAGTGGGAACCCGTCAACTTCCAGGGACCCTCCAGCGGGGATGGGCAGGGGGTCGCCTATCGACTTTGAGACCTCTCGACTGCGGGGCAGTGATGGGTTGTGGTTTGATGTTCCCCTAGAACTCTCAAGTACGAGGATCATTTTCCCCACTGAGACGTGTCCTTGTGACGCGACCTAAAACCGTGCGGGCGAGTCAGTGCCGCCCAAAGCAGATAGTGTCGAAGTGCATTGATTTGAGCCTATTGGCTTGCAGTTTGGGGCAGACATGTGGGATGATGGGCATCGATGGGGTTTACTTCTAGGACTGTTGTCTACTCGCTTTCTTGGGCTGAGCTACGGGATGGAGATCCCCTTACGACCTTGTTTGGGCTTCTTGTTGAGCATATGTATATGTATATACCTCATTCTAGAACCCACTTCTTGGGTTTGGTTACTCTCCTTCCAGAAGAGGCAAAGACGCGTGGGGTATGCCACATGCTTTCCGTGTCTAGCTTCTCGTGGTTGGACGACTCTACTCTCCTGCTATAGGTAGTGAAGACTCGATGGGAAGTTCATATTCTCACCATTTCCAGCTCCTTGTGTCTGGACGAGTCTACTTCTTTCCTCTTGTTGGGTTGAGCTGGACTCTTTAATGTAATCTTTACTGCACTCTCAGTTGTACCTTTCTACTTTCCTTGTTCGATCTACTACTCACCCATCGGTACCTCCTTTGTTGCTCCCTAGAGCCTTCGGGGTATCCTACTGAGTATTTTTATACTCACCCCTACTTGGGCTTTTCCCGCACTTGGTGTGCCCTTGCAGACGACAGAAAGGTTGGTCGTGACTTCAGTAAATCATAGGCGTTTGGGAGCATGGACCACGTGCGATGGTCATAGTCGGGTTCCAGGTGGGGGACCCCTTCCAGCTGTTTTTCTTTTGTTCACCTGTTGCTGGGTTATGGCACTTTTCTGGTTGGGTGCATGTTTTTCCCTTTTTCCTTTTCTATTTACCTTCATCTTACTTTGTACTGTTTAGAGGTTGATGCACTTTTAGTGGTTTATATATAGCAGTTGCACTTTACTTTGCTTGTCTTTTCTATTACTATGCACTTTTTCACTGAGTGTGTTGTGTGTGTGTACAGGTACTTAGGAAAAGGCCTCCCCGAGTTGTTGTGCCTTTGGCACTGGTCGCCAGTCCCTGGCCTATGGAGGTGGGTTTGGGGTAGTTGCGGCTCGAGCCGGGTAGGGTTAGGTCGTAAAAAAGTAGTATCAAAGGTGGTTCGTTCCTTGGGGCATTGTGCAGACGTCCCTAAAAAATAATTGGTTGGGATTTAGGGAAACCGTGTCAACATGTCTCGAGAGTGGCTCTCAGGCCAGGGAGTCCAGTGATGGTGCGACGACCGTCGTATCCATTCACCAGGACCTTGATAACCTGCTTGTCGACTCGGCATGCTGAGACACTTATTACAGGGAAAATTGGTTGTGCATCACATAGGATTGAGTCTTTGATTGTCCTTCTTGAGTTAGATCCCCATTGTTGTTATTGGTATATACATATATGCTCATCTGACCGCTGCAATCAATGATAAAATTCAGGATGTTTCCACGAAGACAGCCAGCCAGGATACCGGCTTTGGTTTTTGACGACGACCCTGTGAGCTATGAGGCCTCAGTACATGACCCATCATGCGAGCCCCTTTCTCTGGGTGGGCCGGTAGTAGAACCCCCAGTTGTTGAGCAGCAGACATCTTCAACAGAGCAGGCTGAGCTTGTGCGTAGGTTGAGCAAACTCTGTGAGTTCCAGCGGCAGAGACCGCTGAGGTTCAGTGGTGAGACAGACCCTCATGCAGCAGAGGTTTGGCTAGAGACAGTGGTATGAATTTTAAGGCTTGTGCAGATGCCTACTGATCTTATGGTGTCCTTGGCAGCCAACCTTTTTCGTGGAGCAGTTTGGCGTTGGTGGAGTCTGGTGACTCAGTTTCTTGACGAGTCGTCGCTTTCGTGGGGCGACTTTCATTTGTTGTTTCGTGAGGAGTTTTGCCCCTCCTGCTTGCTCTCCTTTCGGATTTAGTAGCTCCTGCAGCTTCAGTAGGGAGGGATGACGGTGGTCGAGTGCGCGAATAGTTTCGCAGACCGTGCACGCTTTCACCCGGACTTGGTCCATGACGACAACATCTGAGCGCGGAAGTTTGATCAGGGTCTCCACCGAGAGATTCGTGCTGTCATAGTACCCTTGGGCATTTCCACATATGCTGGGGTGCTAGAGCAGGCACTGGTGACAGAGATCTTCTTATCATGTACTAGAGTTGGTGGTGGCAGCAGGCACGTTGGAGTTGAGACGTCTACCGCAACTAGTGGGTGTCACTACTGGAAATTCAGGCTATAGCCTCGGTTCTAAACCGTGGCTATAGGCCCTAAAACCATGGCTATAGGTAATAGCCACGGTTTGAGGAACCGTGGCTAAGTTTGGCGTGTCTATAGGCCTAAACCTATAGCCACGGTTCCAAACTGTGGCTATATATCTACAGCCACGGTTCCAAACCATGGCTCTATACCTATAGCCACGGTTTCAACCGTGGCTATACTAGAGGCTGGGCAGGCTTTATAGCCACTGTTGGAAACCGTGGATTTAGGTCTATAGCCACGGTTAAAAACCGTGGCAATAAACCAATAACCACGGTTTAAAACCATGGCTATAGGGTGTGCTCATACATAAAAAAATACCCCCAACCCCCTCAACACCCCCCTGGACACCCCCTGGACACCCCCCTGGACACCCCCTGGACACCCCCTTGACACCCCCTGGACACCCCCCTGGACACCCCCCTGGACACCCCCCTGACACCCCCCTGACACCCCCCTGGACACCCCCCTGGACACCCCTTGGACACCCCCTAGACACCCCCCTGGACACCCCCTGGACACCCCCTAGACACCCCCCTAAACACCTCCTGCACCCCTCCCCTATGCCCTGCAGACCCCCTGCCCTCCTCCCCACTACCTTGCAGACACCCCCCCCCCCCGCACCAGTCCCCCCCTGCACCAGCACACCCCCCTACCCCCCCACCTGCACACCCCCTCCCTACCCCCACCTACAATGCATTTCAACTTTTAACTCAGCTCACAAGAAAAAACGAATCAAAAAATTAGGCAGGAAGAATATGAAAAAAAACTTATTAAAGCAGCAAGTTCACCCTTCACAATAAATTCATAGATTCTAAAACCTTTCCAAAGTAGCACATCACAACTATAAGCAACTCTAAGCCAAATCATCCTTTGTGAAACTCATGCCCCCTGCTAGTCCCCCCTTCCCCCTGCTAGTCCCCCCTGCCACCCCCCTGCCAGCTCCCCCCTACCCCCTACCCCCTGCTAGTCCTCCCCTGCTTGTCCCCACCTGCCCCCTGCCAACCCCCCTGCTTGTCCCCCTGCCAGCCCACCCCCTGCCCCCTGCCAGGCCCCCCTGCCCCCTGCCACACCCCCTGCTAGTCCCCCCCTGCCACCCCCTACCAGTCCCCCCTGCCCCCTACCACCCACCTGCTTGTCCCCTGCTAGTCCCCCCTGCCACCCCCTGCTTGTCCCCCTGCCAGCCCCCCCAGCCCCCTGCCAGTCCCCCCTGCCCCCTGCCACCCCCTGCTAGTCCCCCCTGCCCCCTGCTAGTCCCCCCTGCCACCCCCTGCCAGTCCCCCTGCTAGTCCACCTGCCAGCCCCCCTAGACTCCCCCTAGACACCCCTCCCTCCCCCCTGCCTGGACACCTCCCCCCTGGACACACATGATCTATGAAAAATAGAAACAAGAAATAAACAAAGGCATTACACATCAATTCAGGATTATAATATTCTCATAGCAACAAAAATGAAATTCTGTATAGAAACGATTCAATTACATAGAATAAAATCATGAGAATAAAATACCATATTCGAGATATAAATTCCCAGGGGATATGGATTCCTGTATAAAGAACCAGACTAGTAAGTATGAATAGATGATAGTAGCAGCCATGATTAAAAATAGCACAAGATAACACATAACATTCTAAGTGTAGGAAAACCAAATTTGATATATCAAATGAACAAAGTGTACCACTCTTCGCTTGTATGAATGGCACTGTTCCACTAAATCAACAATAACTTCCTGCTTGAGACCCTGCAGGAAAACACAAACATTACCAGTAGCTAAGGTAGAGATTTCCATTGAAAACTCAAAAATCTTTTACATGTGAATAATTCATCGGTTTCAAATTCCAGAACTTTTTATCAGAAATTCAATCACACCTACCCCCCACTGGACACCCATGGACACCACCCACTGGACACCCCTGGACACCACCACCTGGACCCCCACTGGACACCCTTAGACACCACACCTGGACACCACCTGGAGCCCCTAAACCCCGGGACACCCCCTAGACACCACCCCTGGACCCCCTCCCCCTACTGGACAACCCCCCCTGCTGGACAACCCCCCTACTGAATAGCCCCCCCTGCTGGACAGCCCCCCCTGTTGGCCCAATGAAATTTTCTCATTATTGTCATAGCAGAATAGAGTTGTAGCATAGGGTGTAAGGTTACCTTCAGTGAAAACCTACTCATTAAGTGTCCATAATGGACCAACTAGTTATGGCGGTATCAGAACTGGATAAAAGAGAGAGCTTATCCTTGTCAGGCTTATGGTGATCTGGGAATTAGTTTTTGGGCAATGTGGATGTAAACAAAACAGTAGGGATGGTTCAAGAACTTTTCTAAATTTTGTGTGCTTTGAGGACATGAAACCCGACTTGCAAGCTGTTCTGTTCGACACCTTGGCGGTGGGTGGGGGTTATTAAATTGAGGGGCTGCTGTTGGTGGGGGGGGATACGAATTGTTTAGTATTGCTTTCAGCTATAGGAGCTGAATTGGATAAGGTTTCTATTAAATTTATGACAATAACGAGGTCGAAGATTAGTTACTAATTAGAAGATTAGTCTACTCAAATAACTTCTTTAGGTGGATCTTTTTGGCTAAAAGGTGGTCATGGTTTCATTTGGCGGGTTGGTGCCCATTTCCTTATATTTTCATGTGTGATATCTAAGAGTGTGCAACAAAAATTTGTTCTTGTTGTAGGTTCATCTTCCTATACCTGATTTTCTTGACCCTTGGAGGATCATGGGGCTGAGTATTATTTCTACACAACATCAGGATCTGTTGAGAGAATAGTAGGGTGATTCAGCAATTCAAATGTTTTTTCATGAGCTCAGTGGACTATTTTTTAAGACACCCAACTATTGAACTTCTACTATTTTTATAACAATTTTTCCCACTGTCCTTCATCCGAGTCAATGGTAGAAACATATAAATCATGTGGTGGTGGCAGTCCCAGCATCACATTCCTAGAATCTATCACCCTATACATGAAAAATTTGAAGAAAAAACACTCTTGAATGTTGTGTCATAGTATCCATTGGAAGAGATAATATTATGGTCAGTCATCAAGACTTGCATCATCATCCCTGTTCAGCATTGGTAGGTGAATAAAGTTATAATTCATAGTGTCTAAAAAGTATCAATAGAAATGATCTTATCATAATTATTATATTTTCTTCCTTTTCTCCTTTAATTGATTTCTTTTGGATCACCTCTTCCAGTCGTGTCAATGAAGATGATTTTTTTGACATCTAGGGGGACTTGCACTATTCGGTGCAGGGCATGGAGTTCCTGCTAGTGTAGGGGGTATATTAAGCATAACAGAAGCTATTTCATCTCTTCCCACTATTTTTTCTTGGGGCTGATGGAGTTTCCCTGGACTTGAGATTAGTACTTTTCAAGGAATCCTCTACTTGTTGGGAAATGGTAGAGAAATATTGTTCCCCACCTGTATACATCAACAAGATGAATTATGTTGACATCTCGTCATGTGGATTGTTGATGCACATGGAAAAAAATAGAATGCATGTTTCCAGAACAACAGAAATTTAAAAACAACAAAATAAAAAAAACAGAATGCAATAGAACAAACAAAAATAATAACTAATCAAAAACAGAATGCAAAAACAGAATGCAATAGAACAAACAAAATAATGAAAATAGAATGCATGTTTGGACACCCCCCAACCCTGCAATGAAAGATTTTTTCAAGATGATGAAGAATTGCAAAGAGTGTATGTGAAAAGTTTTTGAAAATGTTGTTAAAAAAGTGATCCATGATTTGGAGAAATTTCATAAAGTATCCATGAATGTCAGTGATGCTTAGTTGGAAGTGAAGATTAAGAATATAAAAGAGTTTAACGACTCTTTATTTGAGAGATGCCAAATGTGAGGATCACCCCCTGCCCCCTGCCACCCCCCTGTATAGCTTCCCTTGCACCCCCTGCACATCCCCCCTTGCACCCCCCTGCACATCCCCCCTTGCACCCCCTGCACATCCCCCTCCCCCCTAGACAACCCCCCTAGACACCCCTCCCCCCCCCTACAAAACCCCCCTGGACACCCCTCCCTCCCCCCTGGACACCCCCCATGGACCCCCCCAGACACCCCTCCCCCCCTAGACCCCCTGATAAGTGCAGAATTGTACATAAATTTTGCAAGCCATCCTCTATTAATACTTCATTGAAAGATGCTTTGAAAGGGAAAAATATTAATACCAAACACTATGTTAGAAAAAAATACAAAGAAGGTTAAAAAGAGGTCACCTGGGATAACAATTCTGCTATTAGTAAATCCTAGGAAGACTTAGTAGAGGAATAAGAATCCCAAGGATGTGTTCATGCTGAAACTGGTAACTCTAATGGTGCGGAAATACTAAGTGATTTTTCTAAAGAATCCTTAATTTTCCAAGAGGCATCAGATTATATTCTCTCTTTTTCTTTAAATCTGCAGTCTGAATCCCTCTTTTGGAGTTCATTACCTCAGAATTATTAAAAACAGTTGATATGGATGACAGACTTGCAGCTAGATTTTCTCAGGCTGCTCTCTCTATGCAATTGTCAGAGCACACACCTTCTCAACATATAAACATCAGTATAGCATATTCATACCCTATAATGAAAGGATTACAAACCAGGGAAGATTATTTTAGGTTGGGGATCCAGCTCACTATAAAGCAAGTTTATTCTACCAACCATTCCAACAAGAGAGAGTTGAGAAGCTCCAATTAAAAAAGTGAAACTAAGAAATAACAGAAAGGGGGACTTTCCCCCATTCAGAAACAATGATGTGTATCCTCTTCTAGAATTTCCAGAGGCTAGCCAACCCTAGAACATTATGTTGCCTTAGGCTTCTTGTGAGTAAACGGAAACCTGATTTCATTGGCATCTCTGAGCTAAAATCTAATAACATCACTTCTGGTTCTTTTTTTCCCAAAATGGTAATTCTTTTCTATGTTATGTGAAAGATATCACTATTATTGAAATAATTTTCTTGGTTTTCCATCATAATGTTACTAATCCTTCCATTTTTTGAGTGGACAACCAAATTATCACTTGCACCTTCCTTAAAGAGGGTCTGATCTCTTTTTGTTAAATGGTTTATGCTTTCTACTGTTACATCAGTCGAAGAACTCATTGGAAACACATGAATGAGATTTCAAGAGTTATATTAGATCCCTCGGTTATAATGGGAGATTCCAATGCTATTTTACATGCAGATGACAATATTGGACATGTTTCCAATGCTACCACAATGAGATATTTCAGAGCTTGTATTGAGGAATTAAAACTTATTGAAACCAATTAGATTGGTTCCAAATACACTTGGTATAGGAGGAATCTAAATGGAAGTAGGGCCTGTAGGGTTGACCGTGCCTTTGGTAATCACTCTCTTTATAGAATTTGGAAAACCATCTCTTGTGTCACTCGAGTAAAGCACAATTATGATCACCATCCAATTCTTACAACCGTCATTGCTAAGGGGGACAAGCTAACAATTCCCTATATGTTTAATAATTTTTGGACCATCCAATTCTTACAACCTTCATATGCTTTCCCTGAAATTTAGAATTCACTCAACCACTCCATGATTACCTCATTAGATATTATCCACCAAGGAAAAGAGTAAAATTAAGGATACACTGCAACCACATACTGAAGTGGTTGAACCCCTTACACATGAGGAAGGATTTTCTCAATAGGTAGAAGATTTGAAATAATTGAGAAGAATCAATGAATAACTTCTCTGAGGTAGAATTCCTGCTGGATATATTCTATAAGTAGATCCTCAACTCGTACTCCCAACTTGAGCACCTTATCAAAGAGGGTTCTCTACCGCAACTAGAATTAATATGAAACATCCTATCAACATGGGGTACCAAAAACCAACATACATGAATCAAGAAATAGAAAATAGAGAGTTCCCAACATTTTTTACACAACCAAAACATGTCTAGGAGCATCATTACAGACCTCACCCCTATAGGTTACACATGATATATACTAATAGGGCTACCACATTTTACTCTACCTGCTGTTTCACCTATTCATGCTCCTTCTCAGCTAGAAATTCCTCAAGGGCTCATAAAAACTATTGATTCTCTAATGGATTGATTAGAATCCATAGAGGTATAGTGGGAATTGGTACAACTATAAAACAAGCCTTACCCTAAAGGGGGTGATCTGAATTTTCCCCACTAAATTTGGGAAACACTACATTTCCAATTTTCAATGGTTTAAGGGACCCAAAGAAGAATTTGACCCATTTTGTGTCTCGTTGTGATTCCATGATGGGGACCCCTAAAAATAAGTAGTTAAACCCAAGATCTTTATACAGAAATTATAGGGACCAACATTTGTAGGGTACACCGGTTCATCGACTCAATCAATTTCAGGGTGGGAAGATCTCTATTGGATGTTTCTGTTCCAATTCAGCTTGATTCTATAGAAGAAAACCATACTAAATCTCTCAAACTACAAATGGTAGGATAATGAGAGGGTTTTATATTTCATTTCGTGGTGAAAGGAGTTGACATACTCCTTAAGCCAACATTTTCCTCAAGAATATTTTTTGTTCATCTGTATATAGAATCTTCATGATGATTTTCACATACCACTCACCCCTGTTAAATATATAGGAGTGTTTTGGGATATTGCCACAATTTCATAAATAAGGGAATAATTCATAGCATGAACCAAGTCTAAGTCCTATTTAATTCCCCCTGCTGGACACCCCTCCGCCCCCCCTGCTGGGCATCCCCTCCCCCTGCCTGGACACCCCTCCCCCCTGCTGGACAACCCCTCCCCCTGCCTGGACACCCCCCCTGCTGGACACCCCTCCACCCTGCTGGACACCCCTCCCCCTGCTGGACAGCCCTCCCCCCTACTGGACACCCCTCCCCCTGCTGGATAGCCCCTCCCCCCTGCTGGACAGCCCCTCCCCCTACCTGGACACCCCTCCCTGCCTGCTGGACAGCCCCTCCCCCTGCCTGGACACCCCTCCCCCCTACTGGATACCCCTCCCCCTGCTGGACAACCCTCCCCCTGCTGAACAGCCCTCCCCCCTACTGGACAGCTCTCCCCCCTGCCGGATAGCCCTCCCCCCTTCTGGACAGCCCTCCCCCCTGCCGGACAGCCCTCTTCCCCTGCCGGACAACCCCTCCCCCCGGAAACCCCTCCCCCCTCCCCCCTCCCCCCCTCCACCCAGCCCTCTATCATACTTCAATACACCCCGAAGATATTATCAAAAACACTTCAAGACATAAAATGACTATTTTCAACAAATATAACAAAAGACCAAAATATATGATGCAAGAACCACAAATTAAAGACCCCTCTCAACATACATGATGTAGTATGGTAAAAAGAAATAAATGAACTTACCAACATGTTACCATCATACAAAATGGTGCCTTAAGAGTACTTTGGGTGCATATTTCTTTTTCACCCTAAGCCTATATTTTACCTACAAGAAATAAAGAAAAAAAAGATGAAAATAAATCATTAAGTAATTATGTAGAGAATAAATAATTTATAAGAAATATATTTGTGTTTATGTGCCTGAATACAAACATGTATCCTGCAAAAATAGTAGATGCAATAACCACAAATCAAAGCTTACTTGAGAGGAAAATGTTTTGTTTTGAAAAGTTACTATTAGAAATTAGAGCTTCAAAAATTTCATCACCAGTTGCACCCTATCTTCATCAAACTGTAAAAGGTTTATGGAAGAAAGAAGGTGATACAATCATATCGAGCACAACAATTGAGTACCGTAGAATTCAGCTCATAAAAAAGATTTTATAATTGCAACCATAAAACTATGATTAAATTTTTATTTTATGTTTTTAAAACTACATGTGAACAAAATAATATGTTAATATCACTCTAATAAAAACCAATAACTGAGAAGTGAAGTTCACATAGATGCCCATTACCAAGAATGGATGTTCCCCCTGCTTGTTGGTTGCATGCCAACGTGCCCGCATTAGAACCAACACCAACCACCTCGTCCTATAGTAGAAATGATTAATTAGATATATGCATAAATTTGTAACAATAATTAATTTTTTTATCTAATTACAAACAAAGCATATAACTAATATATTAAAAACAAAAGAAATGAAGAACATAGAGTTCAAACAATCACACAAAATTCATGAATGATACCCACTAGTTACTATATTAACAACTTCAACACATATTCATGGGTTTTAAAGTAGATTCATGTTAACATTTGAAGTTCAAAAATGATTTTTAGTAAAACATTAAAATAAGCATACACACCAGAATTTCAATACACAAAGGTAGTAAAAAAGGAAGCAACAACCAACAGATTTAACAAGATGATTTCAGCATACGAAATTTATTAAAAGGCAACTTCCAACCATTTATTTCAACTAAAAAAAAGAAGTGAATTTTAAAGTTTAAGTAGAAAAATCATAGAATTTAAACTATTACTCCCATGGTGTAGATGCTCTATTCATTTGAGATCATTGGAAAAAATTTCCCTTCTTTTATTGTTGACTAAATACCTTTGGTTTCCAAAATTTCATCTCTTATAAGTGTAAACATATACATTAATTTATAAAATTTAAAGTACAAAACAGAAAAAATTTGGTGCTTTAATTTAGAGATTTGGTTGTG
Organism: Viscum album; assembly: GCA_963277665.1. Taxonomy (NCBI): domain Eukaryota; kingdom Viridiplantae; phylum Streptophyta; class Magnoliopsida; order Santalales; family Viscaceae; genus Viscum; species Viscum album. The sequence goes on from OY728135.1 coordinate 1,005,257,521, forward strand.
TCTGTGGATCATGGTCAGTGCATCCTATAATGGAGATGAAATTGGATTCGATAGAGTAGATGATGGAATGGTTTCTACAATAATTAGAACTCATGGAAATGAAGATAGATGAAGTGATACAGCCATCCGAGTAGTATCGAGTGTAGGAAAAATGCTTGAAGGGGCTATCAAATAGAAGAATCTAAGAATTATTATCAAGTAAACACTGCGATAAATAGAAGAATCGAAGCACCCATCATTAACACACCTGTGCGAGGAGGGCGTGGTGAGGAGGGCGCGACGCGGAGGAGGCGTCGACGAGGAGGCGTTGGGGAGGAGGGTGTGGCGAGGAGGCGTCGGTGAGGAGGGCGCTGCGAGGAGGAGGGCGCGGTGAGGAGGGCGCGACGAGGAGGGAACGGCACGGAGGAGGCGTCGGCGAGGAGGCTTCGGGGAGGAGGAGGGCGCGGCGAGGAGGAGGAATCGCGAGGGGGGGGGGGGAGAAGTAGCCCGATAGGTTTGGGAAAAAAATGGGGCTGCTGCATATAGCCACGGATGAAGATATTAACGTGTAAGTATATAAGATATAGCCACAGACCTATAGAACCGTGGCTATAGGTCCGTGGCTATAGGTCATATTTGTAGTAGTGCGTCGACAATCAGAACCCCGAAACAAGTGGCTTTTTGACAACCAGACTCAGGGGCGTGGTCATACACCACAGTGGCACCGGAGGGCACCAGTGCATCCTAGAGAGAGTTGGTGTTATGCTTGCAATGAGCGAGGTCACCTGGCACGGGAATGCCTGACCAGGCATGCAGAGAGCTTTGAGCAGGCAGCAGGTGCACCACCACAACAGAGGCAGCGCCATGATCAGAGTAGTACCTAGAGAGGTGGTGCTAGCAGAGGAGCGGGAGGAGCTGGTAGTGGGGGACGACCTTACGAGGTCTTCCCATCACCACTAGGCGGTCCACGTCAGGCTCTGGGAGCTGACATTTGGGACCGTGGACAACCGTGAGCTTTGGATGACTACGATCCTGCAGAGCATGAGGTGATAAGAGGTACTCTCTACAGCTCTTCTACTTTTTGCAGAAGAATTGTCAGACTTTGCGTGTGAAATGATTTTCTCCCTACTCCTTGTTTGAGGTGTTACCAGGGTGATGCAGGGTGTCAGGTGTAACTCTGTGTTGGTAAGGTAAAAGGCATAGGACCTTTTTCTCTAGTCGATGGTGTCGACTCCTTCACCTTTTGAGTGTGTAAGAGAGCCTTGGTTGTGGGACATTGACTGTGGAACCTTGTGTGACCAGATATCCTTGGGTGTTTCACCATATGGATATTCTGAAGGAGGGAATCACTGGGCCTTGTTCCAGGTGCGGGCGGTGATTCCAGTCGCAACATGCGACGTAGAGGTTTGGTCGGGGACGTGAGCTACCCCTGAGGTTCTTCGGACCGTTTGAGACCATGCAGAGGGATGGTGAGGTTCCCTACCGCCTTGCCCTAACCCCAAAGGCTGTTTTGGGTGCATGACGTCTCCCACGCGACTCACCCAAGAAGAGGTGCACGTGATCCTATGCACGACATCGGCGAGGGAAGACCTCAAGTGAACGAATCAATCCTTTGGTCTATGTGTGGTGGCGTAGATCTGTGCAAGAGTTCTTCTGGGTACGGGAGAGCCAGGTGTGGGCTTAGTACCCTGAGTTATTCCATGGTTTTGATTTTCGGGGATGAAAATCTTGAAGGAGGGAATGATGTAAGAACCTGGTTTTTGCTGTAAAAGACTTTGGAATATTCTTGATGTTATTGCAGAGTAGCGCCTTCAGAAGGCATGCGATTCCGAGCCCTGGTGTGGCTGAAATTAAGTTTTCAGTGCGTTCACACTGGGAACAACAAATAAATGGGTTAACTCCTAAACGGTGATTCAGATCAGAGATCCAAGTGAATGGATGGGTCCATAATGAGGTGTTTACCCTAGGAACGACATAAAACACATCGGTGCGGGATGTTTGGACCCCTCACTCACTATCGGAGCGTGGAACGGATGGATTAAATAATTAATTTATTCGTTTAACAGCTTAACTTAGGTATCTCTTAAATGGTGGCACAGATTGTAAAACTGAGGGCACTGTTGAGTTTAGAGCGTACCGTTTAACCTAAGAGGGGTATAAGTTTCACGGGTGCGGGCTGTCTGTGAAAAATGGCCCCGGGGGCATTTTTGTAATTTGGCGTCCCCAGGTGTCAAGTTTAATAACTTTTGAACGGGGCCTCATATTAAAATTCCGAGACCGCCATTGTGCTCAAGGAGGTGGTGTTTACCTTAGGGGAGGCTTAACCTTGACCATGTCGAGAGTTTCAGATGCGGGCAAATTTTGAGGTTTTAAATTAATTTTCATTAAATAAGCCCTCACCCCACCCTTCTCCCTTGTTCACCATCTGGCGGATGGCAGAAACTAAAGGAGAGTTCTCCATCTCCTTCTCCTCTCCTCTCCAAGGTGGTGCACAGCCGACGGATCGTCATGAAGTGAGGAGCTTAGTCCCACGAGGTAGGATCTTGTTCATTTTTGTTTTCCTGCACATTTTCCCCCAAAGTTTTGATTGTTGAAATGCTGTTTAAACTTCAAGAAAAGCCCATACTTTTTTAGTTCATATCTTGAGCTTCCTGTAACACTTTTCGGATTCAGAATCCAAGTTCCGAGGCAGCCCGCAATCATCCGCCGAAGATTGCGGGTTTTTGGTAGGAGGTTTTCACTTCGTTTTGATTTCAAAACCCCTACTCTGAGCTCATTTTGCATCATCGAATTTCTGTTTGATCTTCGAAAAAATCCCCTAGTCGTGTAGTAGAATTTGTGAGCTATCCGACGCATCTTTCGGTTTCAGTTTTGGATTCCTGAGGAACCCGCAATCATTCGCCAAAGTTAGCGGGTTTTTGGTTTCCGGCGGGTTCGAGCGTCGGCACGACATCCATAGGAGGCGGCGGAGGGACTCTCGGATGGTGGCGCGGGTGTTTGGCGGAGGACCGGGTGAGCGTAGAGGCACTGGGCACTGGCGTGAGGCCAAGCCAACCGCGCGAAGCGGCGATGCCAAGCCGCCGGGGTGCAGCGACCGCGGGGTCGCAGCGTGCGACCCCCGCGCGGGGACAAGACCCGCGAGACGCGGGTCATCACGCGGACCAAGCGACCGACCACAGGCCGATCGGTGCGTGGACCACAGTTCAGCGGCCAGGCCGTGCGGTTGAACCACGGCCCAGCCCAGAATGGTCGGACCGGCCGGTTCAGGCCGGTCCAGCCCAAGGGGCCTTGCCCCCTCAGTTTTCGGACGCCCGTATTTTCCGCTACAGGTGTTCGTTTTGCGTGATATCTGTAGCGACGCGTTATTTCGATCGAGGGGAATGTTTTGAGATGGTTTCAGGAATTTTAATTCCCAAAACGAGGGGCCTCAGAGGCGCACCACGTCTTTAAGTGAATTGACGTTTTCTTTGAGGGATCTTGTTTTGGACGGCGTGGATGCGTCCGACGTCCATTTCGAGCGTCGTCAGTGGCGTTGGGACCCTGGTGTCGAGGCCGAGTTTTCTAGTGTGGTTTCAGGCATCGAAACTGGAGTTGAGGTGTGGGCCCCACGACCCGTCTTTTGAACTGCGTACAGCGTTTAACGACTTTTTCATCAAACATCTATTCGGGGCGTGCGAGTAGTCGATGTTGGGTGTTTTTCCGAGGGCATCACATTAGCGCAATCTGCCCGCTCTAATTCCACACGCTGGTGCAGGCCCCATGAGGTCCGTTTTGGGAATAAACGGCGATTTCCAGCATTATCACTGAGTGTCCATTTTTGACAAGTGAGTAGTCCATCTTATGTACTTTTTTGAGAGGATCGCAACAGTGCGATCCGTTCTTTGTGTTTTGGGACCGGGATGTGGTCCCATGAAGCACCGCTCATGTGTGGTGCGCTGGAATGCATCTTTTTCTATGGATATCTATTCCACTCAAGTGATTAGTCCTTTTGACGTATTTTCCCAAGGGTATCGCAATGGTGTGATGCGCCAGACTGTTTTCGGGGCCGAGGCTCGGGATCACGGGATGCCGTTTGGGCGTGAGGCAGTGTTGGTGACTTTTCTGTCAGATATCAGTTTGAGGTGAGTAAGAAGACTATCTCACATGTTTTTCCACGAGGATTATAAAGGTGTAATCTGTTTAGGTGGGTGGAGCATCTTACGTGATCTTATTAAATGTGGAATGTTAAGGTGCCCCGATGGTGGTTCTTCCTGCGGTGTTTGCAGAGAACCCTTGGCGCATGATCGCATGCACTCTCGTGTGAGTGAAGTTATTCTTAAAGAGATGTGGTTGGCTGTGCCTCAGCCGTTGAGGTGGCAGGTTGGAGTTGTTACGTGATCCATTCATGTTGACGTTGGGTGCCGTGTGCACGATAGCCTTTGGGCTGGAACGTGGTATACTCTTGGAGTATACGGGAACGCTTGGAGGTACATGTGGTTGTTTGTACCTGAGAAAATTTGTGCGTTCGGTTGGGGTTGACTTGGGGCCACACGTCATGTGGGCCCCATGTGTGTGCCATGTTCTGCTTTACGTACTTTTGACCTCTCGCGACGTAGAGGGTTCCTCTGTTCTTGTTTGTTGACCGGCAGGGTTGAGTTTTCCCTGGTTCCATTCTCGTTTGGCCTACAGAGATGGTTTGGTCCCTCTGTTTCTTCAATTGTGAGGGGTTTTAGTACCGTGCCCTTTCACCAAAATGCGGTACCGTTTACGACTACGTGTGTTCATATAGTGTGGGTGTTTTCCCCACTTTTTTGGATGAGTTGTCTCAGTCCACTTTGACAGTGACTCAGTGGATTGGAGCGTGATCACCTTGAGAGGCCTAGAGAGTATCTCCCATTGCTATGTGTTCCCTAGTAGAGTTCTTGTGGATTCAGTGTGACCAACACTTTACGCGGACACCGATCCTCTACCTAGGAGGTTGTTTCCAGTAGGGTTGAGGTTGTTTTCAGCAGGGCTACGGTTGTTTCGAGCAGGGCTCTCTAGTTGTACTATCCAGTAGGGATGACTAGTACAGAAGTGTTCACCTAGCAGTACCATCTAGCAGGGATAACCAGAGCAGTTCCGGGTTTACCTCCAGTGGGGCTGGGCAGTGGTCCTCGATGCCAGACTTACCTCCAGCTGGGCTGGGCAGTGGTCCCCGATGTCGGGCTTACCTCTAGCTGGGCTGGGCAGTGGTCCCCGATGCCGGGTTACCTCCAGCTGGGCTGGGCAGTGGTCCCGTCGCTGACTATAGCCGGGTCACCCTTCAGTGGATTACCCTTTTACAGGACTGGGCAGTGTGGCACCCGTCGACTCTTTCAGGGTCTCTCTCTAGTGGGAACCCGTCGACTTCCAAGGACCCTCCAGTGGGGCTGGGTAGGGGGTCACCTGTCGACTTTGAGACCCCTTGACTGCGGGGCAGTGACGGGTTGTGGTTTGAAATTCCCCCAGAACTCTCAAGTACGAGGAGCATTTTCCCCACCGAGACGCATCCTTGAGATGCAACCTAAAACTGTGCGGGCGAGTCAGTGCCGCCCAAAGCGGATAATGTCAAGGTGCTGTGATTTGAGCCTCTTGGCTTGCAGTTCGGGGTAGACATGTGGGATGATGGGCATCGATGGGGTTTAATTCTAGGACTGTTGGCTAATCGCTTTCTTGGGCTAAGCTACGGGATGGAGATCCCCTTATAACCTTGTTCGAGATTCTTGTTGAGCATATGTATATGTATATACCTCGTTCTGGAACCCACTTCTTGGGTTTGGTTACTCTACTTCCAAGAGAGGCGAAGACGCGTGGGGTATACCACGTGCTTTCCATGTCTAGCTTCTCGTGGTTGGATGAGTCTACTCTCCTGCTATAGGTAGCGAAGACTCAACACGAAGTTCATCTTCTCACCGTTTCCAGCTCCTTATGTCTGGACGAGTCTACTTCCTTCCTCTTGTTGGGTTGAGCTAGACTCTTTACTGTACTCTTTACTGCACTCTTAGTTGTACCTTTATACTTTCCCTATTCGATCTACTGCTCACCTGTCAGTACCTCCTTTGTTTCTCCCTTGAGCCTTCAGGGTATCCTACTGAGTATTTTTATACTCACCCTTGCTTGGGCTTTGCCTGCACTTGGTGTGCCCTTGCATACGACAGACAGGTTGGTCATGACTTCAGTGGAGCATAGGCGTTCGGGACCTTGGACCGCGTGCGGTGGTCGTAGTTGGGTTCCAGGTGGGGGACCCCATCCAGATTTGTTTCTTTTGTTCACCTGTTGCCGGGTTGTGGCACTTTTCTGTTTGGGCGCGTGTTTTTCCCTTTTTACTTTTCTGTTTACCTTCAGCTTACTTTGTACTGTTTAGAGGTTGATGCACTTTTGGTGGTTTATATATAGCAGTTTCACTTTAATCTACTTGTCTTTTCTTTTACTATGCACTTTTGCATTGAGTGTGCTGCGTGTGTGTGTATAGGTACTTAGGCAAAGGTCTCCCCGAGTTGTTGTGCCTTTGGCGCTGGTCGCCAGCCCCTGGCCTATGGAGGCGGGCTTGGGGTAGTTGCGGCTTGAGCCGGGTAGGGTCGGGTCATGACAATATTAATTATTGATATTAAAATATCTTTTTTTTCAAATTTACGTGGTGGTTTATATAGAAATTATAAGGGTAATACATACATTTGTTTATAAATTAAAAAATAAGGCTAAATATAAAAGGGTTCATAATATTATGTTTTTTTGTAATATATTTATCTTTAAATGTTCAAATTAAAATTCATATTTGAGAAATTATTTAAACTATATAAAAAAAGGAGTTTTTATTATTGATAAAATAAAGGTTTAAATAATGTTAAATATGTTATATTTAGATTATGATTTTTTTATAATATATAATTAGAATATAAAATATTTATATTTAATTTAATATCATATATTTAAATTAAATTCCATAAAAATGGATAATATGAATGAGTTTATATTGAGAATATATATAATGTGTTTATATTTATTTACCATGGAATTTCCATAATTATTGACTAATTTATAGATAAACCATGTTTTATTGAATATTTTGTGGATAATAATTGATATAATTTTCTCATATGGAGATTCATTTGAAGATCTAATAATTTTTTTTAATTGAAACATGAATTTGGAAATTCTATAAAAATTCTATTCTTCCCATTCTATGTTCACTCTTGTGTTTTTATAATAATATTTAATTTGTGGAAAACTTTTAATTGAAATTTCATGGATGGATTTTACATCAATTTTGATTCATTTTGTAGTTATACTATGCTAGATGAATCCCATATTTTAATGGAAAAAGTGAGAATGAATTCAATGATGTACTGGATTCGATAAATTAGAACTTACCACACCATTTAGAACATAATTTTTTCATCAAGAATGAAATGGGTTTAAATTTTTCTAGATGATAAAGAACACAATTATGAGAATTTAATAAAACTATATTGAAAGCTGGTTTACATGGGAACTTAGTCAAAAGGCATCTCAATGTGGGATAGATTTAGAGGCAAAATTCCTCATGTCACCGGTTGATATTTCAAACCCTATACCCCCACTCCATTTAATTTAGTTTTTAATGATTTTGGAGAGTTTTTCATGGATTTAAGATGGTTTTTCTAAAGAGAGTGTCTCTTTTCCACCTATTTAACCATATGTAAGAGGAATTTTTATAACAAGGATCTATTCCAAAAAGGATCTACTCTTCCTCCTCATCTTTCCATTTTTTTGTTTTTATACATGAAATATTAATTTCAATTTAATAAAACTTCTTTGTTTCTCACTTTTCATATTTTTATTTTGTTTCTTATTGTTTGAATCCAAGAGTGGATATGAGATGGTTTTATACCCTTTTAAACATTTTATTATAAAAAATCGTCTCCTCAATGACAATTCCACCCATGGGATATTAGTTAATTTTATCATAAATATAATTATTACCTTATTAATTAGTAATTTTGAATATATTTATTCATTGTAATTAATAAAATCATAGTTCATTAAATGAGTTTTATACTTTACATCACTTGAATGAATCAAACTTAGTATGTGAGGCTAGGCTTATTATGAGAGGAAAAATTTAGTCACAAAATATAATAAACTCGGGATAAATTCATAGGGTTATAATAAAATATCCGTACTCAAAACATTCTCATTTCTAGATATGATTTGATACCATAATTCTCCACTAATAAAAATTAATCTTTTAGAACAAAATCAAAGTAGGGTACCCTGATTGAAAATCCTGAAGTTAGCTTAAGGTTATATTTTTCCAATCATTGTGGTCATGTTTTCTTCCATATAGTTTAGGGGTTAAAAAATTAGAGAATAATTATTGAATATATTTAAATATAAGGTATAATTATGAATTACTAATGAAGGGGTATGCTATATCTGTTAGAATCATTAATATTGTTGTATTTTTAAATAAATTACGTTATTTATTGGCTTGTTTTGTTTTGAAATCACTAAAAAAATGGTCTCGCTTGTCGTTGATTGAAGTTATATGCGTCCCAAATTAATTACCCGTTCTTAACACTTTAGTATAGAATAAGTTCAGGGTTGATCCATAGGGAACAATGTCGTGCATATATTCAGTTGATTTAATACTTAATTAGGTGAAATATGCAGAATTTAAAGTTGATTGAGTTGATTTTGGGTTTTTAATTGAAACTAAATTGTCTTACTTTGAATAAATGATTAACATTTTTAAATAAAACAACGAGTAAATTTAAAGAGTTTAAAATATGAAGAAAAAGACGTGTCGGGGTTGTGGTGATTAAGGATTACTATTGTAGGATGTTTAAATGGTTGTGTTGTTCATAATAATTCAATCATTCTGGATTTCGTTTTGTTACAAGATTTCCTTGGTCCGGTTCCTCTTGGTTTGAATTTGAGCAGTTGACTCCTTGGTCTGGTAGTTAGTGTTCTTAATTATTTATTGAGTTCAGTCCATTATTTGAATTGGTGAAAACCTTCCAGTGGTCATAGATTCTTTCACCGTTACTTTTATTTTGTATCGATGAGAATCCTTCCCTTGGTCCAGCTCAGAATTATCAATTATATTAGACAGTGGTTTAAGAAAAGTAAGATGAATTACAACGATTCAAACACAACTATATAAAACAACATAAAAATTATGATCCCATCATTCACAGCCCCAACATGAGGGGTTTAGTTACACATAGAAAGTGGGAGAGAGACGACACACATGATACCAGACAGATTCATCATGTAGGTGTTGAGGTAGGGTGTCGGAAGGTGGAATGGCGGAGTGACGACACCTTGGTAGCTTCATAAATGGTGATAGCAGAGCTTCTCTCTCCTCTAAATGTTTCTCCTCCTTTTAAATCCATATGCCAAGGCCTCTTTATATAGAAAAATAAAGTACATGGCGTGTATAGAAAGTACATGCCGTGTACTTTTCGTCAACGCGCTTTGGCGCCAATTTCTCCACGGGTAGGCGGCCTAATACACTGTCTTTTACTTTTGAACACAGCTCCGCCTGGTGGTTGGGTGTACACGGAGTGTAGCGCCGCCATACACGGCGTGTAGTGTCATAATTTTGGCCGCCAGACCCTTCTAGAATGGAGGACATGGCGTGTAGAATTTCAAACACGCCGTGTCTCCTTCAACGGCCACATGGGCGTGTAGACTTTTCTCAACAACCACCACTTCTAGAAAGTGGTACACGGTGTGTAACACCGCCCCAAACGGCATGTATCTTTGCCTAGTGACATGGGCGTGTTCTCCTTGATTTGGTCCATTTCCTTGTCTGGATGTACACGTCGTGTATAAAGGTACACGCCGTGTAGTTTCAAAATTCTCACAGACTTCTCTTGATCTGTGTATTTAGCCAGAAAGATCCTGAAAGTAAACAGTTTCACCAAAATCAAAGAATATGTTCATAAAACAATAGATATTTTCTGAAAACATGTTTTTTTTTTCAATTATATATATGGAAATGTATACACAAATCGGGTGCATCAAATTCCCCCACACTTAGTCATTTGCTTGCCCTCAAGAAAAATCTCAACATCTAATTAAGAGAGCCTATACTTTAAAAGGAAGGCATTTAATTAATCAAACATATAACTGATAAAGTTACTGAGGAAAAATTTTAAAAGGCACAAACAAACTCAATTCATAAGATATTAAAATCATGCCTCATATATAATGAAATTAACTACTCTCATCTTCTTTCAACACATTTTTCAACCTTTCAAAAATAAGCATGTCATTTGATGATTTACCTTACCAGTCAAATTCACACTCCACACTCAAGACATTTTTATTCAGAGTTATTCTCAATCTAAGGTATATACACTCTATCCATAGGTTTGCAAGATACTTTGTTCTCTACTTCAGAAAGAATTGAATTACAAAAATCATGAGGGATTTATCAATAAGGTTTAGATGTTTCTGTGGCTAAGGGTTGGTAGGTTCAGATGTGAAAATAAATTCTGAGGCTTGAAAAAGGAAGTCTAATTCCTTTAAACAACATTGCATGATATTCAAAGTAAAGCTCACTGATAATACATCCTTCAAAAGCTCAGTCAAATGCTTTTGTAATCGTCACCATCTTCCTTAGGCAAGTAGGGTTCATGGGTAAATAAACATAAGGTTCTCTTGTTGTTTGTTTGTTTGTTTTTTTACAACATAAGGGAAACACTTATGAATAAAATGAGTAGATGGTTGTGACCCATTCTGCCCCAAATAATCAAGAGGCTCTCCCCCACACTGTATTTCATGGTTGTGCACAAAATATACCATGTATTTCCAACTCCCTCTTAAAATCTCAAACGAATAATCATGCAAAGTTTAAAAAGAAATAGGGTAGGAAGGGAAATAGGCCTGTAATGTGGCTTCCTATAAAGGCTCTTAATGGCTTCTATGGGATTAACAAAGATTAAATATAGGGTAGGTCTCAAGATAAAGGGGTTGAAACAATCTAATGCCTCAATCATTTTAATGTAATTCTAGAAATTTCTTCATGTTTTGAAAAGAAAACTTTCAAATTCTGGTAGTGATGCATATCCTAAGAATCTCTCAAGAAAGAGGGTATTAGAAAAGAAATACGAAAAAGGGTTTAGAATACCTCTCAATAGTGGAAAAATAATAAAGGGACAATCAGGTCATGACATGCATATAAATGATTAGCCTAATCAATGTAATTTAATCAAGGATGAAAAGTTGCAATTGAAACTATATCAACAATCATTTTAAAATACTTAATAACTAAAATAATCATGCAACATTTCCAAAAGTTCCTACTGATAACTCTAGCATTTATAAGAATGATTAACCAAAATTACTTTTCATTTTCAAATATAGAGTCTAAAAATGATGTCTCATAGATTAGTTTAAGGGAAAAGAATAAGGGGAAAGATTTAGATGCTCCCCCACACTTAATACTGCACAGGGTCCACCAAGTGAAATATATAGGTAAAGGGTGGGCAATGGGAAGAAATGTGAGACAAAATGAGGGAAAGCAGTGGAAGAAGTAAATCCAAAAAGAAAGAAAATAGAAATGAAAAAAATACTCCCCTCGTGAAAAAGTGATGCCCAAGGTGCTCCATGATACCTGTGATTGGCGAGGAAAAAGAAAACTGCAAACATGCACAACATCACAACACAAAAAATGACAGAAAATATATATAAGATAAAGAAAAAAAATTTCATTATCATGGGGTCGCCTCAGGAGAGGCATCATCCTGTACAGAATCGGCTGGTAAAGACGGATCAGGAGGCGTGGAAGTGGGAGGCCCAAACTCTTCATCGGGAAGGGGGGATGAAGCAGTAGGAGCCACAGGTGCTGGACTCGGTGAAGATATGTCAGTAGCATGCCCTAGCCCGAAAAAAGTGGAAGCAGCAGGGCTCACCATAGTTAGCAGAACAGAATCAGTGGACGGCGCAGGAGATGGTGGAGCAGCAGTAGAAGGGCCAGGAACGAAGGCATATGCTAGTGGCTGAGGCAGTGGAACACCAAGATGCTGAGCAATATGCACCAACAGATGCTCCATCTGGTCCTGGAGACCGTCCAGACGAATCAAATGGCGTGCAATGGTGTCCTGGAGGCTGATGATATGAACTAACTTATGCTCCATCGTGGCTAGGCGGAGGGAAAGGGTCGGATCGACCAAGGGTGGAGGGGTAGGTGGGATGGGGGATGGGATAGAAGAAGGAAGGTCAGAGGAAGTGGGGTCAGGAGGATATGGGTGAGGTGGAGAAGCTGGAGGGGGTGGGGAGGGAGGAGCGGGGTCAACAGCTGGGGTAGGTGGGTCAGCAGGTGGCGGAGCTCGATCCTGAGCAAGGATGTAGTTACCCCCTGCTTCCGGACCAATCCCATGCGAATGAGCATGAGAAAGTCCATCCGCTAGGGTAAACCTATCAAGTCATGAGGTAATGAGGGCTCGAATACCCCTAATTGGTGGGCAAGACAGGTGGTGAAAAACCCACCGTTTAGGTTTCCCGGACGACCGGTAAACATGGAGTGGAAATAGGAGGCGGCAAGATAAGGGAGGTCTAGGTAGTCATTCCGGATGACACGGGTAAGAAGCTCCATGTCACGGCCGGTCACGACCCCCATATCCTCATAGCGGGGGAAGAGGATGGTGCTAGAGCACCGGTGGGTGAAGCAAAGGATGAGGCCGACTATAAGAGTGCTCTTTTGAGAAGTGGGGGAGTACCGGTGGTCAGGCCCAGCGATCTCCTGCCACATGGAAACGAGGTCAGAGCACTCGGGCCGGGTCAAGTCAGAAATGGGGGGTGGGGGTGATAGGATGGGGGTAGAAGCCACACCCTCGGTCAAACTCTATCATCATCAGAGAAAATCGTCAGCCGCCTAGCAGGAATCGAACTACTGGCACCGCATCGCCAGGTGTCTCTCGGTACTCCGCTCCATCGAACTCAAACGAAGCCGCAAACTCCAAAAATAAATCACGGAACATAGGAGTGCTGACCTGGAAAATATCAAGGAGTGCGGTGTGCCCGAGAAGTACCTCAAACTCCTCCCAAATACCGAGCCGCTACGGGATGCTATTGTCAAGGTACTAGACACTCAATGGTATCAGCCGATGAGAGAAGCGTCGAAACCTTTCGTATGCGAGGTCAGTGACCAGGAATACTGTAGAGGGATAGGGAGCACCTGCAGGTCCTGGCCCAGGTGCTGGTGCAGCAACATCATCTGGCTCTGGAGGTGGATCTGCTGAAGTAGGAGGTGGCTTGGTGGAAGGTGTGCTCGAAGAGGGACCAGCTTCTACGGATGATAGTACGGGGAAAGTGGCAGCTGGTGCAGCAGAAGTAGGCCCGACCTCATCTGAGGGAGTGAGTGGCGGCAGAACAACCAATGGAGGGAACTCAAAGACCGGAGCATCGGGGTCCAACTATGTAGGTGGTCGGAGTCGGATCCGACGATAACTGGAATCCTCTCCCTCAGTAGCGGAGGCTGGCCACTTCCCGCGTGAAGGATCATGATCTTCCATATCCTAAAATAGAAAGAAATAGAAAACAAAACAAAAGAAAAAGAAAAAGAAAAGAAAAAAAAAACAAAGAAAATGTGAGAAAACTGAAAAAGAAAAGTACACAGCGTGTACTCCAGAGTACACGACGTGTAGTAAAAAATGGAGAGTATCCCGTGTTCTCTGTACAGACACACCGAGGGTGGAAAACAGACCATGGAAAGGTACATGACGTGTACCGAACATACACGCCATGTTCAGTCAAAGGTTGGTGGTCATGTGGAACAAATGATACGGCCATGTTTTTATCTGTTCATAGAAAACAATACACGCCGTGTAGGTACTGGACACGGCGTGGACTGCACATGAAGAACATGGCCGTGTAGAGGGTGAGACACGGGCTGGTCAAACATCACACAGAAACGGCGTGTACCGAACACACACACCGTGTAGAGGGATATAGGGTGAGAGGCTGTGTAGAGGGGAAACACGGTCCGACTACAGATATAAAGGACACAGTGTGTACCAAACATACACGCCGTGTATGAAAATGGTGGGTGAGGCCCTGTGAAAAGGTATACTTAGGCACGATGAAAAGGACACGGTGTGTACCGAACATACACACCGTTTATATTCAAATTTTGAAGTATTTTGTGTGTGGCTGTGTACAGAAGTACATGATGTGTGTTCTTCATTTAGTAGTCGTGTACCGCCGGAAGCCGAACGGTCAGCCGATCCGGAAAACATCCTAAACGAGTCTAAAAATTTGAAACAGAGGGTGTAGAATGGTGTACCTAGATCTAATATCACAATGTGAGAATAATCAGAACTTAAATCGATGGATCTGGAGAAGAGGGTTCAGGTGGTGTTCTGGAGAAGAAAATGGGAAGAGGGGAGGAAATGGGGAGACCGCGCGACACGACCTCAATCTGGGTGGACCACAGCTTATATAGCTGAGGTATACTACATGTATGTATAGTACACACCGTGTATCCTGTTTTTTTATTACAAATAGTATATAAATAAATATAATTATTATAGTAAACTATATAATAATTATTAATAATTAAAATAAAATATATATATCTACAAATTCTATTATAAATAAATCGATACACGATGTATATCGGTAAATACACGCCGTTTATTTTAAAATGAGAAAAAGAGTAGTACAACCTTTGGTCCGGTGCTTGGGGCGGAATTCGAACCGGCGATCGGCCGATTCGAACGGACGCCCTCACCCACTGGAGAAAAGGTTGTTCTGCTGTCTATATTATATATATATATATATATATATATATTCTATATGGCCTATACACACGTAAATAAAGAAAAGCACGACGTGTGGTTTTTATTTAGGAAAGGATGGGGGTGAAGCAGGGAGATTAGTGCGATTCGAAACCGGGTCTTTTGAACCTGGTTCTGAGACTCTGCCAATCCGCCAACTTCACCTGCATGAAATTTCTTATTTTTAAAATGTTTTTAATTTATATTTGAAAAATTATGGTGCACACGGCGTATATCAGGATACACATCGCGTGGTTTTATTAAAATAAAAAATGATGGAAATGGGACAGTTGTCTGGATTCGAACCCAGGTCTTTTGAAACCGGATTACGATTTTAGCCAACCGGTCCATCAACATCATGGGTTTTATTAAACACATTTATATATATACATATATGGAAAATACCACACACGCCGTGTAAATAAAAGGAGGAACCCCGTGCCGAAGGTAGGGCAAGAGGATTCGAACCGAGGACGGCTCGAATAAACTCCAGTGACTTTTCCATCGGCACTGACATCATCCCTAGTTATTTATTTGTTATTCTAGAGATTTATATTATTAATATGACAAATTAAAAATATAAGTACATTCCGTGTATATAAGTGGGACATGGCGTGTAACCTCTGGGTTGCCTCCCAGGAAGCGCCTTTGTTTTAGGTCATTGGCTCGACCTACTTACCTGGATTACCTGAGGAGTATGGTGGACAATGTTCCCACCATGTTGTCTGTAGGATAGTAAGATTTCAACCACTACCCATTTACCTTGAATGGTTGACCATCTTCTCCAGAAATTTCTACTGCTCCATGATGGAATATGCGTACAACGTGGAATGGTCCCGACCATCGTGACTTTAACTTCCCTGAGAATAAGCGAAGAAGAGAATTAAATAGAAGTACCTGATCACTAGGTTGGAAAGATTTTCATGAAATCATCCAGTCGTGAATGACTCTTGTCTTTTCCTTGTACAACTTGGCGTTCTCGTATGCCTCTAATCGGATCTCATCTAGTTCCGACAGTTGGAACTTCTATTTTTCTTCAGCTGCCTTCAGATCATAATTTAGGGCTTTGACGGCCCAGTAGGCTTTGTGTTCCAATTCTACTGGAAAATGGAAGGGTTTTCCATAGACGAGGCAGAATGGGGAAATTCCCAGTGGTGTTTTGAAAGCAGTCCGATAGGCCCACAAGGCATCATCTAACTTCTTGGTCCAGTCCTTCCGCGAAGTGTTCACTGTTTTCTCCAGGATCTTCTTGAGCTCACGATTGGAGAGCGCTACCTGTCCACTGGACTGGGGATGATATAGTGTCCCCATCTAATTCTTTACTCCATACTTCGACAGTATTCCTCTCATCAGTGTGTTGTCGAAGTAGGTCCCTCTATTGCCGATCAGTACTCATGGAACTCCAAACCTGCTAAAAATATTTTTCTTTAAGAAATTTATGACTACCTTGGCTGTGTCATGAGCTGTAGCAGTGGATTCTACCCATTTGGAGACGTAGTCGACGCAAACCAGGATGTAAATGTTCCCAAAAGATGGGGGAAAGGGACCCATGAAATCTATGCCCCAGACATCGAAAATATCTACCTCCAGGATGGGGTGTTGGGGCATCTCGGCTCTACGTCCCATATTACCGGTCCTCTGGCACCGATCGCAACAGGAAACAAAGGTCCGGGCATCTTTGTGCATGGTGGGCCAGAAAAATCCATACTGCATGATCTTAGCTATGGTACGGTCTGACCCATGATGTCCTCCTACTGGTGAGGTGTGACAGAACTCCAGGACACCGTGAAATTCATTCTCCGGGATGCAATGATGGATCACTCCATCTGCATAGGATCAGAATAGCAAAGGATCCTCCCAGAAGTACCTTTTCACATCAGAGAAAAATATTTTCCTTTACTGGAAGGAGAGGTCGGGGTGAATGACACCTGTAACCATAAAATTAGAGATATCAGCATACCATGGCCTAGGTGTTTCGTTGATTGAAAATAGGTGATCATCAGATAAATCCTCCCTGATCTCCCGATCTTCTTCCTTCTCCAAATGAGGCAACTCGAGGAGGGAGATATGGCCAGCAATGAAGTTATCACTCGCTTTCTTATCTCAGATCTCAAGATCAAATTATTGTACGAGGAGTACCCATCGGATCAACCAGGGCTTCACATCTTTCTTGTTGAGTAGGAACTTTAGTGCTTCATGGTCAATATAAACAATAACTTTAGACAACACTAAGTAAGAACGAAACCTATCAAATGAAAAAACCACTGCAAGCATCTACTTTTCTGTGGTGGTGTAGTTGATCTGTCCCTCATTGAGCATTCTACTAGCATAATAGATGGGTCGGAAAATCTGGTCAAGTCACTGACCCAAGACTGCTCACACGACGTAGTCGCTCGCATCACACATCACCTCAAATTGTTCCTCCCAGTTGGGAGAAATCATAACCGGAGCTTCCACCAGGCACTGCTTTAGATGCTCAAATGATCTGACACATGTCTCATCGAACTCAAATATGACATCCTTGGTTAGAATATTGGTGAGGGGCTAGGCTATTTTGGAGAAGTGACAGAAAAACCTCCTGTAAAAACCTTCATGCCCGAGGAAACTTCAGATGGCTCGGATCGAAGTCAATATAGGTAGTCGTGAAATGACTTCGATCTTCACCGGATCCACCTCTATCCCCTTCGATGAAATTCTGTGGCCAAGTACTATGCTACTTTGCACTATGAAATGACACTTTTCCCAGTTTAAGACTAGGTTAGTGTGCTCACATCATTCCAAAACAAGCTTTAGGTGTTGCAAACAAATGGTGAATGATTTTCCGTAAACGGAAAAATCATCCATGAATACCTCTAGGATTTGTTCCGCCATGTCGTGGAAGATGGCCAGCATACAGTGCTGGAAGGTGGTGAGGGAATTACACATGCCAAAATACATCCTTCGATAAGCAAATGTGCCATAGGGGAAAGTGAATGTGATCTTTTCCTGATCCTCTAGAGCAATGGGGATTTGGTTGTAACCGGAAAAACCGTCGAGGAATCAATAGAAGTTGTGCCCTGCTAGTCTCTCTAGTATTTGATCCATGAATGGGAAGGGAAAGTGATACTTTCTGGTGGCATCGTTTAACTTTCGGTAATCCACATAGACTCGCCAGCCCGTGATAGTGCATGTAGGGATGAGCTCTTTCTTTTCATTTGAAATCACAGTGATACCCCCCTTTTTGGGTACCACTTGGAGAGGACTCACCCATAGACTATCTGAGATGGGATAGATGATGCCTGCATCTAATAATTTGATCACCTCCTTTTTGAAAACTTCCTTCATGTGAGGATTCAAGCGCCGTTGTGGTTTCCGAGATTGCTTGGTACCTTCTTCAAGTAACACCTTGTGAGTGAAAATGGTAGGGTTGATGCCCTTCAGATCAGCAACTGTCCACCCAATAGCATGATTCTACTGTTTGAGAACCTGCAGAAGTGCATCTTCCTACTCCTGTGATAGTTCTCCATTAAGTATAATAGGAAAAGTTTGATTGGGTCCTAAATACCCATACTTGAGAGAATATGGAAGAGGCTTCAGTTCGAGTTCAGGCGCCTTTAAAATCGAAGGCACAAGTGGCTGCACCTCGTCCCGTTCCAAACTATCAGGAACAACTGCACGCTGCCAATAGTGGCCACCCTGTCCTTCTATGAATTGCAAGTCTTCTAGAACTTCTTCTAATAGAATATCTAGAATAGTTAAATTATTTGAAATAAAAGAACATCCCAGATCATCCCCTTGTTCGCTAAAATGATTAACCATGGTGGAAAATGCATAACAGTCCTCATGCTTTGATAAAGAAGCATGTTTGATGGATTTTAGGAAGTTATAGGAAACTCTTTCATCACCTACCCAAAAAATAAGCTCCCCTTAGTGCACATCGATCAGTACCTTCCCAGTTTCCAAGAAGGGTCTTCCAAGTATAAGAGGTGCTTCCGGGTCATCCCCCATGTCGAGGATGATGAAATTAGTGGGAAGGATCAGCCTACCCACATTGACTAGTACGTCCTCTAGTAGTCCCTTCGGGTTTTTGATGGATCGATCAGCAAGTTGAAGGGCTACGCGGGTAGGCTTGAGCTCGTTGAGTCCCAGCTTCTTGAAAACTCCGAGGGGCATGAGGTTCACACTAGCCCCTAAGTCACAGAGGGCCTTCCCAAAATCGTAGGATTCAATAGTACAAGTAATGGTGAAACTACCTTGATCTTGGAGGTTGGGAGGAATAAAATGTTGAACCAGCGCAGAGCACTCCTTTTTTAGTGCAATAACGCCCAAATCCTCCATCTTCCTCTTATTCAAGAGGATTTCCTTCATGACTTTGGCGTAGGTGGGCATCTGAGTTAGGGCCTCTGCAAATGGTATATTGATGTGGAGCTTCCTGAACAAATCCATGAATTTTCTGAACTGGTGGTCTAGCTTCCTCTTCTTCAATCTTTCCAGAAAAGGTAAGGCATGCTTGAATTGTTGGATTACTTCTTTTTCTTTATTCTGCAAAGCCTCCTTCTGCAGGATTTTGGATGAGGAGGGGTCGGTATTGGTACATGTTTCATCAACAGTGGGTGTGGATGCACCTTGTTGTGCTGATTGGTTCTGTTGGAGCTCTTTTCCACTCCAGAGCATGATAGCATTAGCCTCCTCCCTTGGGTTCTTTTCGGTGTTCCCCGATAGTGTACCGGGATGTCTCCCTAAAATTTGGTTTGCCAGCTGGCCAATCTGATTCTCCAAGCCTTGAATCGAAGCTTCTTGATTTTGGAACCGAGACTCAGCAGTAGATATGAATTTAGTCATTAGATCCTCTAACCTTGAGGTGTTCTCCTGCCAAGGTGGTTGTTGAGCCGGTGGAGGTGTTGGCTGCTGTGGCTGCTGTGGACGAGGGTTTTGATACCCTTGTTGCTGATAAGTACCCTGCTGGGGTTGTTGCGGCCTTTGGTATTGGTTCTGGTATGGAGGCTGGTTGTAGCTGGGCGGTCGCTGGGGTGGAGGATTCTGCTGTTGTTGGCCCCAGCCTGTGTTCTGTTGATCTTTCCATGCCTGGTTATGGTACTGCTGGTACTGGTTGGGCCCTCGATTTTGGGCAACATAACTCACCTCGCTCGTCGAAGGGCCTCCAGTCGAACCCGGGCATTCTCCCATGATGTGGTTATCACCACAATTGCCGCATGCTGGATGGTGCGCCGCATGAACTTGAGATGCTCCTTTAAGGTTCAATGCGTCAATTTTCTTGGACACAGTGTCCAACTGAACAGCTAACATAGTGGTAGCATCAATATTGTGCATACCTCGCTTTTGAGTCCCCTGCTCGGAGTGCCACTGGAAGCTGTTGGTGGACATGTCTTCCAGTAGTTCGAATAATTTTTCAGGGGATTTCCGCATCACCTTGCCTCCGGCAGCAGCGTCCACCACGAACTTGGTATTCGTGGTAAGTCCTCCGTAGAAGGTCTGGACTTGCATCCAGAGTGGGAGTCCGTGGTGGGGGAATTTGCGTAACATTTCTTTTAAGCGTTCCTAGGACTCATACAACGACTTGGAGTCATGCTGCTAGAAATTATGGATCTCATTCCGGAGTGTCACCGTCTTTGATGGTGGAAAGTATTTGGATAGAAACACATGGGCTAGCTCCTCCCAGGCGAGGATAGATCATTGTGGTAGCCCCTTGATCCAGTCTTTCGCCTTTTCCTACAGAGAAAAGGGAAATAGGCGAAGACGGATGGCATCTTCGGACACGCTGGTGTACCGAAAGGTGTTGTAGATCTCCAAAAAGTTGGAGAGATGAGCGTTCGGGTCCTCGCTGGCCAGAACTCCAAATTGAACTGTGTTCTGGATCAGCTATATGATATTAGGCTTGATATCGAAGTGTGAAGCCTGGATCGGGGGACGAACGATGCCCGTATCAGCTCCATGGATCGATGGAAAACCATACTCCATAAGGGCACATCTTGGAGGTTGCTGCTGAAGGGGTGGAGCTTCCATGAATTGCTCCTGAGGGGCGAAGTATGGTCGAGGGAAGAGTTGCTGCGACGGTCGTTGGTAATCCCTTGGAAGGAATTCCATGAATTCTCCAGGAGGTTGCTTCGGTAGACCAGCAGCGGGAGGCTACTGATCCTAGTACTGATGCTCAGTCGTAGCATCTACGGTAGGTGCTTCCTCTTCCTTGTTCGCCATGGGTTGTGGTTGATGGTTGTGAGTTTCTGTCCGTGTACGCCGACGATAAAGCAAGGTCCGTTCAATTTACGGATCAGGCAGAAAAGGGAAAAACAAAAGAGAAAATTTGAAATGGGATTGGATAAGAGATTTTTGATAATTTTTGATTTTTATTTTCACTTAAATCAATTATTAACACAATTAAAATCTTAGCACTAAAACCAAAGGACTCCCCAGCAACGGCGCCAAAATTTGGTCTCGCTTGTCGTTGATTGAAGTTATATGCGTCCCGAATTAATTACCCGTTCTTAACACTTTAGTATAGCATAAGTTTGGGGTCAATACACAGGGAACAATGGCGTGCATATATTCAGTTGTTTTAATACTTAATTAGGTGAAGTATGCAGAGTTTAAAGTTGATTGAGTTGATTTTGGGTTTTTAATTGAAACTAAATTGTCTTACTTTGAAGAAATGATTAACATTTTTAAATAAAACAACAGGTAAATTTAAAGAGTTTAAAATAGGAAGAACAAGACGTGTCTGGGATGTGGTGATTAAGGAGTACTATTGCAGGATGTTTAAATGGTTGTGTTGTTCATAATAATTCAATCATTCTGGATTTCGTTTTGTTACAAGATTTCCTTGGTCCGGTTCCTCTTGGTTGGAATTAGAGTAGTTGAATCCTTGGTCTGGTAGTTAGTGTTCTTAATTCTTTATTAAGTTCACTCCATTATTTGAAATGGGATTAGATAAGATTTCCTTTGATTTTTATTTTTGAACGGCGCCGCCTGGTGGTTGGGTGTACACGGCCTGTAGCGCCACCATACACGGCGTGTAGTGTCATAAGTTTGGCCGCCAACCCCTTCTAGAATGGCAGACACGACGTGTATAATTTCAAACACGCCATGTCTCCTTCAACAGCCACATGGGCATGTAGACTTTTCTCAACAACCACCGCTTTTAGAAAGTGTTACACGACATGTAACGCCGCCCCACATGATGTGTATCTTTGCCTGGTGGCATGGACGTGTTCTCCCTGCTTTGGTCCGTGTCCTTGTCTGGATGTACACAGCGTGTATAAAGGTACACGCCGTGTAGTTTCAAAATTCTCACAGACTTCCCTTGATCCGTGTATTTAGCCAAAATGCTCTTGAATGTAAACAGTTTCACCAATATCAAAGAATATGTTAATAAAACAACATATATTTGCTGAAAACATATTTTTATTGTCAATTATATATATGGAAATGTATACACAAATCGGGTGCATCAACAAACCCCCATATTTGGTTACCGATTTCATTTTTTTATAAAAACATTAGGATATGTTTAATTTAATTACTCCCTAAGATAATAACCAAGGATAATACCTACGCAATAATTAGTAAAAAATAAAAAAAATTTAAGAGTGTGCATGAGAATACTCTTTAAATTATTATAGTTGTTGGGAAGGAAAGTGTTTTATTTAGACCCTTTTTATGATGAGTTATTTATATCAAACCAATTTAACTACACATACTTGGAAGTGATTCAACTACTGGTTGGTTATATTTCAAAACAATACTCAAAGTATCTACAACAATATGTTTTTAATGGAAGGTAGAAGGATTAACCAAGAAATTTCTATGAAAGAATCCAACCACATGATTCATGATTTATGTACCAAAAAGTGAACATACCCTATAAATCCCAACAAGTAAAATAAGAAACTCAAACAATAATTGATAGTTAGTTATGGAAAATGTGGAAGGAATAGTAAGCTAAATTGCTTAACCTGAAAAGTCAAATGGAGGAACTGAAGAGACAAATTACCATGATTACCACCTTCATCCAATAGTACATAAGACAAATATATAATCAACCCTAATAAATAATTAAATAATATGAATAATATTTTTTCCAATTTGTTATAAGGAAATTCTATAGTTGGAGTAAGATCTAGATACAGCAAACTCACTATCCACTATTTCAAAAAATAGTTTTCCAAAAGGATTTCTTAAATACAATGATATAATAGTTGATGAATTTGAGGTATATTTCACATACCTTAATACCAAATCTTTTGATATTTTCTTTTTTAAAATTAAAAATATTATTCGATATTTTAAAATTTATAGGTTAATATAATTATTGCATGCTTTGGATGAAAAAGAGGAGAGAAAAAAAGGTGTGGTGCATTTAAAAGAAAGGATGGAGGAAATTTTTATTCTATTCAGTGAGCTATTTGATAAATATTAAAATCACTTGTAATATCATTAGAAACCAATTTTTGAATCTAAATTGAGAGAATATACACATCATGTAATTTCTATTCAACACCCCCTAAAAAATACCATTCCTCAAGATGAAGAGAAGGTAAAGAAACCTTACATTCTCTTTCCACACCCACTAATGTACAAGTACATCATTGAGGAAGAGTAAATCTATTTATTTGGATATAAGTTACTCATGAAGAAGAATTAATTTTGTAGGACCATCAGAGCTACAAGATGTGGTGGTTCAAAATAAATAACTGACACCCCTTTGAATTTTAGAAGATTTTAAACAACTTTCTAGTTATAGATAATATAAAGGCAGTGCTCATGGAGAGGAAACCCGAATATACATTTCCTATTTTTTAATTTTTATTTTATAGATAATGGTTGATCTTTCTTTGTTTTTTCCTTATAATCATGTAGTGATCTTGATAGATAGTTTCTTCATTATTAAAGCTATCAATTAAAATAAACAAATCAATATATCCCTTATCCTGTACTTTTTTGTTAGTTTAACAAAATTAAACTCTTAATTTAATGTAAATATATCATTTCATTGGGTTCAATTGAGGAAAATATAATATTTTAAGTGCAGGAGAGGGGTGACATTTTGGGTATCTTTTTTAGCATTTTTATGTGTCCTTTTCCCCTTAGAATTATTGTTGGTTTTTTAGAAAATAAAAACAAAATCGTGTCTTATTCTCATTAGTTACATGAAATATATTGAAAATTCATCTTTGATTTTTTACCATCTCATGGGAATCATGTTAAGAATGGTAAACATTTCATCATAGGTTATTAATTTTAGTGAAAATGCAAGTTGGTCAATTATAAGATTGATTATATATTTATTAAACCTTTAATATTTTGATACCATTATTTGTGATTTATTTTATGGAAAAATTATAAAACCCCAATATCTTAAAATAACAACATTATGTTTGATAGTATATTCAACACGCGACACCGAGCTTAAACGAACCCTGAAATCTATAATGGTTATAAATTAGCCATTAAATTGGTGGGTATGAATAGTATTAACTAATCTATGATATATATATATATATATATATATATATATTTCTTACTCAATATAAATTATTATTAATTTTTTTAAATAATAAATCAATTTTTAGTAAATTAACTTTATTCTTAAAAAATAATTTTTCATCAAAAATGATTTTTATTTATTTTTGTGAGAAAGTATTATAATTAATTTTTATACCATTTAGAAAATTTATTTTATTAAATTAACTTCATTTTTCAAATCATAATATCAAAATTTACTTACGGTGTAATTTTAAAAAATTTCAAAAAATATCTATTTTCAACTAATATTAAAAAATACCAATTTTTTTTAAAATGTCATTTATTTCCAATAAATTAAGTAATTTAAAATTACCATTATGTTTTGAATATGATTTAAATTAACATAATTATTACTTATTTTTATTTATTTCACTTAATTATATTTTAATAATCTTTATATTGGATTTTATTATAACTTTATTTTTGGGTTAAAAAGTAGTATTTTTCTAAAAACTATTTTAAATTGCATAATGTTTATCCTTTTTGACTAATTAAAATAATCCCTAATTAGGAATATTTTAAATTAAATTTATAGATTATATATTAATAAATATTAATTTATATTGATATAATTATTATTATTAGTCATAAAGTTAATATAAAATCATCTTTTGTTTTAAAAATACACTTTATGAAAACCCATATTTTCATCGCATCTGCGAGTTTAATTTTAAATTCAATTTTCCACTTTTTTAAAATTAATTTGGTAAAATTAACTCCTAATTTTTAATAATAATAATAATATATATTATCTAATAAAGAGAAATTAAATTTTTATCATAATGAATAGTGAAAATAGAAAAAAATAATTATCATTGTTAAAGTGAAAACAGGTTTACTTAGGGGTAAAACTAAAAAGATAAGGGTAAAAAAGACATAAAAAATCTTCTAAAATACATTTTATGGACATATTTTTACCACATATTCTATAAATATTGATAATGGTCAATTTGGGATCCTTTGTTTGTGTAAAGAATGTGGGTACATCTTTTTCTTTTAAAAAATTACAAGTGTTCCACTCACCTCACTTTTAAAAGTCCACCCCTTATCCTCTCCTATTCACAAGTTCAAATAAATTTATATCAGAAAATACCTACCCAAATGACTTCCTTAATTACCTAAAAACATCCTAAGGACCTTATTCTACTCATATAAATCCATCATAGGAAGACTTTTTGTGCTTACCTAAGGTGGTTGTCCGAAGAAGAGGTATCGTGTTTAACCGAGTATTATTATTTTATTTCTTATTAAAACACATCAAAATATTAATTAATTATTCTTATTTAATAATGATAGTATCTCCCATATAATTATATTTTATTACATTAATAGAATAATCTAAATCCATCTCCTCTTCTATCAAATGGGATACAAAATAATCTTTCATGTGTATGACAGACTTCCGTCGTGCAAACAGATGTTATTTGTTTTCTATCATCACCTATCAAGGATTTTTATATTTATGGAATTAAATTATATATATTATATTTTTAACATATTTATAATTTTTTAGTTATTATTTCATATATACCTTCCTACGTTCCATTTTGTGAGAGATATGATAACGTTGCTTGTGTGTCTGACGAACTACCACCTTGTGAAGCGATGTGTTTCATTTGTTACTAATGCTTACATGGAAGGTAATAAGGATAAATTTAATGAATATATGTGATATAAATGAAATAATTATTATATTAACAAAAAATTTATCATTATTAAAATACAATATATCATTTTATTTCTTACACTAAAAAATGATAACGTTGTTCATGCTCATGTGTGGACAACCACCTCAACGAAGCGATGTGATTCTTTTTTCATATCCCAAAAAATGGATGATATATATAAGAATATTGAATTAAATAATATGGTATTTATGATATTATTTTAATTATTTAAATATAAAATATTACTTACTTTATTTCCATAATTGTCATTGAAAAATGAAAAAGTTACTCATGCGTACGTATGACCTCCCACGTCCATGATTGTAATGAAGTTCATTT
This sequence comes from Viscum album, assembly GCA_963277665.1. Taxonomy (NCBI): domain Eukaryota; kingdom Viridiplantae; phylum Streptophyta; class Magnoliopsida; order Santalales; family Viscaceae; genus Viscum; species Viscum album. The sequence goes on from OY728135.1 coordinate 1,005,283,793, forward strand.
TTCATAACCATATTTCCTAAATGATTTTAAAAGTATAATTTATCTATAAATATGATAAATATTTTATGATTATTATTCTGGATATTTTTAAATAGTGATCTCTTTGACCATGGTCAACACACCAAAGCCGTTTTGAAATAATGAACTGAATGTCCACAAAACACCTGACGTGGAATTAACTGATTAAGTATTTAAATATGTCATTAAAATAAATAAAATAAATTATTTAAGTATAATTTATTAAACCTGGAAATGTTTTTTAAGAAACAAAATAATTTTTATATGCTTATTATGTAGGAGTTAAAGGAAATACATGGAAAATATGGACTCGAGGTAAGGGTTTCTCATCTCACTTTTATTTCTATGAGACATATGCCATATTCAACACTTATTTATACTATGGGGAATATATAATACCCATGAATCTATTTAATATTTCTTTTCATGAAAATTATTGATATTTAAAAATCCATATGAGTTTCTTTCTTTCATAGTGTTTTGTTACAGAGATTACTAAAGTCGTAAAGGACTTCATCTAAATTTCCCTTAATTAAGGCATATTATAATGGTATACACCTAATTTATTTTACATAGTGTATACACTACCAATTTTACATTTTATATAATGAATACTTTAAACTTCATGGTTTTTTATGTTTCAAATTTAATTATTTCATCTAAGGGTATTTGACATGAATGTTACCAAGTGGTAAAGGGTTTATTAACTCAATTTCCTTTTGTTGGGTTATAACGCTTCTCCATTGAATTTTTTATTCTATGATTATGTGTGAATTAATATATAAATTGTTTTATTATTTATTTTTAAAAAAATTATGTAGATTTACATTTATTACATACAATCATTCCATTGATTATTTCTCAATTCAATGATATGATATTTGTAAAGGTTATTCATCTCAAATTCACTTTAATTGGGACATATGTTGATTCTATACACATAACTCCTTTTATGATGTTCATATATTCCCCATTTGATATATAATATCATGAATATATTTATTTTCACTATATTTAAAGTATAATTTGAATTTATTCTTTCATGGGGCTTATAATTGAAGAACTACCAAAGTGGAAAAGACTTTGTGTTACAATCTCATTTCATTCAATATTTTTTATGTTATAGGTTCTTTTGGAGGAAATCATATTCTCTTATTTTATTGAACAAAATATATTTATTATAAAATTTTTATAAATGTGGTTAAAATTTTTTATTCCCATTTTTAATCCCTTATAAATGTGGGTCAAGATTATTGATTCCGATGTCTCTTGACTTAGTGAAAGACTTATTCCTTGTTTTTATGTTTTATGATCCAGGTTTTTATGGGTATGAATATTCTTATATTATTATAATATAATTTCATTATGTCATTATACACTTATGCACTTCTTACTCTCACTAATGACATTCAATTGTTAATGCATATGATTATCCTTATTGAAAATTTAATCTCACCTTTATTATTTTTCCTTTTACCTTGTATATCCCGAATGATTTAGAATGAATTATTTATTTAAGGGATTCACATGGATGATGATGATAACCTAATATAGAATATGAAAATATTGGTAAAGTGGGAGATGATGTTCATCTTTATGAACCAGTTGTTTATGAATCGATGATGTAAAGTGCTTTTCCTAATTCTCTAAAACTATAAACCTAAAATTTCCTTAATAATTTATGTTATCCAATATTTAATTTTGATATTTTAATTTTTGTATGATGAAAACTGAGTCACCTTCATCGATAAAAAACTCAGAAATGTAATGTTTATGTTTTTAGTATCGGATTCGGTAGTGCAGGTGAAGAGCTGTTATAGTTTGTATCAAAGGTTTTGTCGAAACTTTTTTATTTTCACTTTTATTTTTCATCCATGGTTTATCTCTCATGAAGTGATGTTTTTATCACCATATATATGTTATTATGATATGATTCCTTTTTTAAAATGAGATTTATTATATCCTATTATTTCTTAAGTTCAGTATATGTGATATTTTTGAAGAGTTTAAGAAACCAATTCTTTTTCTATAGGTTCTTTAAGATATGATGTTGATAGATTTTAAGTGGAACACATATGTAAAGTTGATGATGGGTTTGGTATTATATCACCCTTTAATGAATTAGTTTAAGTTTAAATAGCATGAGATAATAAGACATGGATATAATGATTTTATTCACATAGGTATGGGTATAAGGGGTTTGCTCACATTTCCAAGAATAGACATAATGATTTTGTTCACATGGGAATGATCCTAATGAGTTTTCTCACAAATTTTTTCCCATGTTTATGGTTGTTTTATATTTATAAGTTTTTTATCAAGTTATCTCAAAATTCCATGATTCTTTTCTACTTCATGATATGCCTTGTTTTCAAAATACACGTTATTTTTTAAGTATTCCACACTCTTATTCCATGTTCACATGTTTTATGATTACTAAGATGTATTTTGAGCCATGTCATAACTTTAATAATTCTTTTAAAATGTTTTATGATCTTATGTTACTCTATTATGTTTTATGATTATCATCTATGGTCTCATGATATTTTATTTGGATATTTAACCCCTCCTGATCATATCCTTCATGTTTATGATTTGATACATTATGATAAGTTTTTCCCTTACCGAGAGTCTGAGCTTACCCATTTATTATGTTTCCATCACTTAGCTTATGATTATGATTATATCACATGAGATTTCTAGGAAAAGGGGAATAATGTGTTTTATTATATGGAAATATTTTTATGTGTTGTTAAACAAAATGTTTATGTTTTTAATCTCCAAGACACTAAAACTTTTAGTCCTTCGGATGTGTGACTGTTTGTGAGATATATTATATAAATCACGAAATTAATGTATTTTTTAAGTTATTTTTAACTTAGTTGAATTTATATAGTTTTAGGAATCACTCTCATGAGGAAGATATATACATCAATGGTTATTATTAGTTTTGTTCATGTAAATTGAAGTGGAGTCTTTCTACCATGAATGAACATAATTAAAAAAGGAACTGAACACACCAAAAAACTAGGTAACAGTCTATAGGTGGAAGACATACTGGTAGTTATGAACACATTTTTATCATTGTAAAGTTTTATATGAACTTTTGTGTGGTATTCACCAAAGCATAACTAGGAGACATGAAACCATGAGTTTAATGGTTATACCCTGATCATTATACTCACATACTGATTCTAGTGGGTAGTGTGATCTCAGAGGAATCCATATCACACCAAGGACCAGCCTTCTAAAATTGAAAGGTTAACCTTGCAAATATTCTATGTTCTGTTATGTTGGTGTGTAGTTTTTTAGAAATATAAAATATAAAAAATAATCTAACATGTGGATAGTGTTGTTTCAAAATAAACATAAAAAGAATTATAATAAATGATTCACTCCCTCAGTGATCTTTCATAGATCCTGTAGTGGTTATAAAAGTGGTATCAGCGCAGGGTTCCTTAATTTATGATTGGATGTTTGAATATTGGTATTTAAAATATCTCTTTAAAGGAATAAATTATAAGTTTTCATTAATTTTTATCACATACAATGGATAATTTATATTTGTTTAGTAATAAGTGGATTCTTATATTTGATGATAAAGGTTATCACATATGGAAGGGAAAGATTTTTCCATATATTTTATCTATCAATTAGGAAGTTTTATAAGTTGAAACTGATGTATTTTCCCCACATGATGAAGGAACTTCCAAGAAAATGGTATAAATCAGAAATTTATAGAATGTTGATCTTTATTGAAATGCTATTTTTTCTTCCCTTTCTAAGAGTAAATTTCTAAAATTGAAAGAAATAAAAATAAAAAAACATATTTGGAACAAACTAGAAAATATATATGAAGGTAAAGCTAAAGTTAAGTAGGATAAGGTTTAGTTATAGAGACTTAATTATGAATATCTCTGGATGCATTAGGATGAGACCATCAATATCTTCTTTACAAGGGTAAATAGAGTTTTGTGAAATATCAGAGGCTACAGTGAGAATTTATAAGATTATAATATTATTGAAAATAATTTTTATATATTTATAAATAAGTTTGATGTTAAATTATCTAATTTAAAAGAAAAAAATCCAACTAATATTCCTATGTATGAATTTTATAATATTATAATATCTTATGAAATAAGAAAATACAATGTTTCCAAGAACAAAGTGAAGGCTAAAAAAAATATCTTTTAAAGCCACAAAGAAAGTGAATTTGAAAAAGATGGTTGCTATTGAAGAATAATATTGTTCATCATATTCTAATGAAAATTTGGAGTATAAGTTTGATAAATTAATGTTCTTTATCTCAAATAAATGAGAATAGGGAAAGTAAAGTATATAGGAAATCCCCCTTTAAAATGTTTCATGTGTGGTGCTATGGGAATTTTGTATCAAATTGTCCAAAATCTAAAACTAAAGAATAAATTAATGAATAATAGGTTGATCCTAGAATATTATAAAAGGATAAATATGTTAATTAAAAGGTTTATTATAATTATAAGGGTAATAAATTTCTAAATTTAAAATGATAAATTTCTTTTCTAAAAAATTGAAGGAAGTGAAGATAAAGAGGAAGTTAGGAATTCTAATGATAAACATGGTGAGAAACTGATCATTGAAAAAGTAAATGATGAAAAAGTTAAAATTTATGAAATTAGTACGAAACATTAATAAGAAAAGACTAATATTAAGTTCTTATTGAAGAAATAATTGAAATAATATCTATCGAAGATATCTAAATTAGAAAAAGAAATTATAATATTGAAAAAGAAAAACTATTTATCCAATGGAAATAAATTTTTTACTAAATAAAGATATAATTTCTTAAAGGATATTGATAAATTAAAGAATATAATTGATTATGAGTATAATATTGACATAAAGATGGAAAAATAGGTGATGGAAAAAGAGAAGAATCTTGACCATTTAAAATATAAGTGGGTAAAAGTAGAAGAAGAATTGAATAAATTCAGATCCAATTTTCAAAATACTATTTCAAAACTTGGATAACATTCAATGAAGTTTGAGGATTAATAAGGCAAAAATAATTTTTATATAGATAAAATAATTTTCAATATTTTGATGAGGATAAAATTAAAGTAAGCATGTCATAGAAACAAAGTTTGTAGCTAAATTCAGTGATACTTAGAAATCTATAAATTATAGAAACACAAACTTCAAGAAAATAAATTCTACAGCTTGTGAATCTAGAAAAGATAAGAATAATACTAATGGGAAGAGGAAGATGTTAGGATCCCATAATATTTTTTTACAAACAGGATCCGATATTAGTGACTCAAAGAAGGATGGAAAACAACCTACAAATTCCAGAAAACATACTTCTTACAAAGGTAAGTATATGTTCAATAGATTTTATTAGTATCATAGTGGATTTAAGAATAAAGAAAATTTATTTTAGTTTAATTATAAATATAATAATATTTCAAGGAGTCTTGGGAATTAAAGTTTGAGTGGAATTAAATCTTCTCAAAATAAGAAAGTTCAAAAATAGGTTAAAAAGTATGGAAATGAATCAAAAAATAGGGTTGATATTCTTAAATAATTATATATTGGGTGTGAATTTCCTATTAATCCTAAAAATTAAGGTCTCATAATTATACAGTCCAAATCAATATGATTTTTAAAAATCACAAGTCTCCGAAAAAGAAAATAAAAGGTAAGGAGATATCCTTAAATGTGGGAGTGGCACTTAAAGAATCTAAAAGTAAAGTTCATAGATCTTAAAAAGTTAATATTTATCATATATGATAATAGATTTAAAACTATTTAAATATGTTTAAAAGTGTAAATATGGATCAATGAATTTTGGAAATGATAGGCCACTCTATATTAAAGAGTTGGACCAAAATTAATTGAAAATTAAAAGATGGAATCCACAAACACTATTTTTAGTTGATGGGTTAATTTTTTTAAGTGTTTCATAGTTTTGTGATGAATAAAATTGTGTTTATTTGGGAAACTAAGTGCCCTTTAATAAATCAAGTGGCATTTTTTATGGGTTCTTTTTCAAAAACCTTTAATATGTATGAGTTATGAAAATAGGACTATAGACCAAAGGAAACTTATTTCACGTTAGTGATGATAGAAACTCATGCTATATATGTATGAAAAAAGAAAATAAATTATGGAATCATTGAAATTTTTATCTTAGAAAAATATATATAAATATGATCATTCTAGGAGGTAATTTTAATGATGTTACCTTATTGAATAGATAAATAAATTAAAAGTGATTGTAACATACCAAACTAGATGTCACTAAATGGTTCTCTAAAACAGTGGGTCACATGGCCACAAGGATGCCTCCCCATATGCTAGAGGAAGCCGACTAGTTGAGAGGGCCTAGGGTGTGTATGGAAAGATACTATTACCTTATGTGAGAGTGTAATATAATGGTGTAAATATATTAGTTAATAAAAAAATAATAATAAAATCACTAAACTATAAATAAACATCCAAATAATTGTAAAATAAATGATCCAAAATAAGTCATATAAAATATGGTGATCATGTCATGCATCTACAAATCATGAAAATTACTATATAAGAATATAGTAAAATACATGTATCAAAAGGTAAAAAGGACAAAAAATAACTATCCCAGCTAGCATCACACATGAAGCTTGGTCCTGTGCTCCCTTAATCGTAATAAATAAAAAAAATCAAGCATCGTATAGTGTGTGATTTCCTTAGAACTTAACCGCATCCATGAAGTATGTTCAGGTACCCAACGACAGCTCAAACAAGGTGTGAGATAATAATCAGTAGGCCACCACCAATGGTGTCTATAATAAATCCATTCCGTGTGATATAAAAAAAAGTGTGCAATATATATAACAGGTATAAGAGTACTAAAATTAATGATTAATCCGGTATATCGAAACATGGATCAATATAAACAAAAGAAAGAAACTGTATATAATGGATACTAAAAAACATGAATAAAAAAGTGATACTTTCCAATCTAACCACTAGAGTTAAATACCCATACCAGGACTATCTGTAAAGAATAATAAAAACATACACAATAACCACATCATATAATCACGTGTCAATATACAAAATAGCCATGCTGTATAATCAAATGTATCATATCCCCAATGACCTCTCTATTTAATCAAGTGTCAGACCATGAAGGGTCAGATCCAAGTTATAGAAGACCATGACATCCTCATAGAGTTCTTGGAGCATCTATATGGAAACTCAGTAAAGAATTTGGTGGAGTCCAAGGAGTATGTAAATAGAGAATGTCCAACATGAGTCTAAGGGAGTCAGATCTAAGGGGTAGTAAGGCCCAGTGCATCATATAGAATTAGGATCCATGGAGTTAATAGGTCTATGAAATCCACTACCGTAAACAAGATCCATGGATGAAATGTCCATGGAATCAAATGGAATCAAGATCCAAGGATCTCATCCAAGGAATCCACTACCATTTTAATTCATCATCTTAATTAAATTATCATTTAATAAAAATTCACATTCCATGAGTTCATCCAAATGATTTCCACAATTTCTATAAAATATATTTAAGAAATCAAGCAAATAAATATAATTAAATCATATGTAAATGAGGCATCAACCCTCTCTTAATCATTCAATTCAATTCTCATTCAATTTATCAAGGATCCCAAAATTAGTGGTGAGATTACACACACCCATTAGGGTGGTATAACATAGGGAAAGAGAAACGGATAACCACATGGGTGTCCTAGTTTGAGGATAAATGACCTACAACCATAGAATAATACTCAAGGGACAAACTGAAATGTCCCAATTAATTCAAAATAAATATTTAATTAATTTATGGGGAAAATCCATAAATTCAAGTGCATGACACAACATAAAATATTATTATAAAACACCAATCTTTGAGGGAAAGTTATAGACCACCTACCATAGGTCTGTAGTAGAGTAATCGTCCAGTATCGACATATGATTCTGTCTAGATCATAAAAAAATGAAGAACATATGAAAAGACTAAAAATAAGGCATATTTTTTTTCACCTAAATAACTCGGTCGATAAAAAGACAAATAAATAATGAAACAAGATTAATGTAGAACTCACTGATGTGGATCTAATGAGATAGATGATGCTTGAATTTGAGTCCAGATCGAGAAATGGGAGCTAATACTAGAAGATAGATTCAAAGGAAGCTCTCCAATATGATAAGGATGTCCACTGGGGGAAGAAAGAAAAAAATGTTATCATATATTTTGAGGAAAAATGGTAATTTCTCATATTTTAACTGGGTCATATAGTTTGGTCTCTTGGTTGGCCAAACTATGCACCAAATGTTCACCCTTCTCTCCCTCAAGGGGGACCTTGCATGTTCATAGCACAATGTTTGGAAAACCATTCACCGACCATGTGATAGTCCTCTATCAAAATTCTACATCATATCACATGCAAATACACCATAGGTTTCATGGTTTCCTCAAACTAGGTGGCCTTATTCTATCCTCTTTCTAACCTCACATGATTTTCGCAAGTCATGCGGCCTAGGTTCCACAATTTCTCCTAACTATGCAGCCCAACTGCCTCTTTCAAAGATTCAGGCTTCAGGATATGAATTATAGTAACCCAACCTTTTCTTAAATTAATATTACATCATTTTAAATATAAATAACATAATAGTATTACACATATAGGATCCAAAGGTTTAGTGTCTTGGGAAAAATAGGACCATACATAACAATCAAGCATAAACATTCATTTAATTCCTTATTCTCTAGCTTCTTATTGGAACTTGACCTCTCCTTAGTACATGTAGTCACCTGAGGATATACATCCAAAGGGTTGAGATCAAATCTCAGTAAGAGTATAGATAAGAACAATATATCATGGGGTGAACATAATCATAACATAGGCAAATGAATATGAACATGAGAGGAATCATTAATAAAAGACTTGAAATGTGGCAATGCATAAAAATAAAACATCATGTCTTAGTGGTTAACTACCACACATACTTGTGAAAAAATCTATCATCTCGTTCACCCATAATTTAACATTAACTCATGAGATTAATCACTTTACCCAATGCATTGGATAACTGTATAATTCTGGGCACACCCGTCACATCATAACAATATCATTTATCATGCTTGACAAAAAGAACATATATAAATAATGAAAACAACTAACCCATAAAAAGGAATGGGTTTCATCTAATAAGAACACTTTCATAAACATTGGGTTCCCAAAAGGAATAGGGAATAACATACATGTTACAAGAACCATCAACCTTGAATGAGAAGTAAAAGGTGTGTTCTTAAAAGAAGAGTTATTTTAGAAAACATTTTGTTTGACATAAAAACCAGTGAAAAACATGTATATTATAGATAATGAAAGTAAATTATGAACAAATAATTTTTAAGGAGTAACCATATAAAAAAAGGAGTGAAATAGGGAGAACCCAAAGGATGAAAGTTAGGTTCGAGAATTTCCCCTTACCTTGCATCCGAACGCTTTATTCACTTTAATGTCCTGTATACCCACATTAGATTCATTAATTAATAGTAAAAAACATTTTTTACATGAATATAGTTCATTACAGTTTCATTAAGTTGTTTTATGTTCCATTGTATGAGTTATAGAGTTTAAAAACATTGTTCGAGAATGTTTGTTTTTATGGTTTTTCTTGAGCAGTTAACTTGTATTCATAAATTGAAGTTCAGGTAGAACATTAGTAAACATACAGAACTGATATTACATAATATTAATTATCTTCTAGGAGTTTAAATGATATTATAATTGATTATATTATATACCATGTGGGCGAATCATTTGATAAGAATTAAATGACGATTGTTTGGGTTAATTTGGGAGATTTTTCAACCGCAAGGAACTTTTTTTGATTAATAATTTTGTAATATGCACATAAGTTAGTTACAAAACTTTAAATAGAAAATAATACATATAACATATTCTGTTTCAGCCATAAAAATGGTTTTACAACCAGATCTAAAGGTATAAATGGAAAAATAAAACATGTCATTCTTGAAGGTGATAGATTAACACCTCACAAACAACGTTTTCTTTTATAAAATAAAAGGAAGATGAAAAGGGAGTTGGATGGTATAATATCCCATTAGTATAAAAAAATTATATTATATGTAGGATAATGTAGTTACCATACCATGTGGATGAATATAGGTGGGGAGAGAATAAGTAAAAAACTTTAAATTTAAAGGAAATTAAGGAAAGAGGAAGAGAAATTACCACTTAAATCATCCTCTTGAGATCCTCCATCAGAGACCTAGGATTGGTCTTTTTATGAGACCAAGTGATCTTAGACTTGGGGGGGGGGGTCTAGGAAAGATTCCTGGGCAGATTTTAGACAAGTATTGAAGCTTGAGAGGTGTGAGGAAATGAGGGTGTGAAGAGTGGTATTTATAGTGGAGGGGAGAGGGGTTTTCTCAATTTAAAATTCAATATTTTATTATTTCCCCATAGGACAAGGAATAGTGAGTCTTACATGACCAAGAATAGTAATTTTATGATGTTTTCACAAACCAAGTGGGCTTACATCAGCAGAACATCATACATGACTCTATAATTAGCTTATTTAGATTATTTTGTAAATTATGGTATTTTAATATTCATAAAAAATTCAAGTATTTTAGAAAAATCCCAAAAATTCATCCCAACCATTTTTAGACACAAAGAATCAAAAAATGAAGTCCATTTTTCAAAAATAAATTTCTAAATATGATTAATTTAATATTTAATTAAAATCACAATTTACTTGAAAAAAAGAGATTTAAAATTAAAACTGATTTTATAATGCTTTAAAAAATTAATTAAGGTCTTATAAAAATATATTAAATCTAGAAGAAATAGACTTGTTAATTTATGAACACATTTTAAGAAAATACATTTTCTTTTAAATTAATTAATTAATTATAATTAATTATAATTGACTTACAAAAATAACAATACTTTTACTATGTTAAATTGTCACTTATATGATACCTTAATTTTATATAATTATTCAAGGGTAAGGTTACTATTATTTTAGAAGATTTAGTATTCATAAGGGTCATATTACTATTCATAAGGGTAGGTTACTATTCATAAGGGTATGATAATATTCACCAAAAATTATTTTTGTTTAATTAGACTCCAAAAATCATCTTGAACACAACTGTGTATTTCAGATTTTTGAAATTCAAGACATAGAGGTGGAAAAATTATGTTTAATGGTCACATAATATTTAGTATAATTAAATGTTATTTTTATTCCTAATGTGATTATACTATAAGGAATAATTATAAGAAGGTAATTCCATTGATAAAACTTTAGGTCATTACATTCTTCCCCCCTTATGAAATTTCTCCCTCAAAATTTCATTTTACATAAACAGGTGAGGGTACTTATCCATCATCACCTCTTCCGGTTCCCAAGTAGCTTCTCCAAACTTATGGTTCCTCCACAACACTTTGAAAAGGTGGGTTGTCTTGTTGCGTAGAACCTTATCTCTCCAGTCTAGAATCTCTACTGGCTACTCCTCATTGGAGAGATCATCTTCTAGCTATAACACATCTGAGTTTAGTACATGTGAGGTGTCCAGTATGTACTTCCTCAGGAGTGATACGGGAAACAAATTATGAATTTGAGCAATATTCGGTGGAAGTGAAAGTCGACATGCCACAACTCCTATGTGGTCAAGGATCTCAAAGGGGCCAATGTACCTTAGGATTAACTTCCCTTTCTCCCCAAATCATATGACTCTCTTCCATGGTGATATTTGAAGGAAGACTTTATCCCCAACATTGAACTCCAAGTCTCTTCGATGGTTGTCAGTATAGCTATTTTTCCAACTCTGAGAAACTTTTATGTGTTTCTATATGACTTGAAACTTCTCTATCATCTCTTTCACAAGATTGGGTCCAAGTAGCTTTTGTTCTCTAATACCATCCCAACATGTTGGAGTTCTACATCGCTTTCTATACAAAGCTTCATATGGAGCCATCTGAATACTCAAGTGGAAGCTATTTTTGTATGAGAACTCAACCAATGGGAGATGCTGATCCCATCCACCTTTGAATTCTAGAGAGCAGGCTCTTAGCATATCTTGAAGCGTTTGAATAGTCCTTTCAAATTAGCCATCAGTTTGGGGGTGATAGGACATGCTAAAATTTAATTCAGTACTCAAAGGATGTTGAAGGATCCTCCAGAATTTAGATGTGAACCTTGGATCATGATCATAGACAATTGAGAGTGGAACACCATGCAGTCTCACCACTTCCTTCACATTTATCTTTCCAAGTTTTTCAAGTGAGAGATCTTCCTGAATAGAGATAAAATTGGTAGTCTTGGTGAGTCGGTCAACCACAACCCATATCTTATTATTTCCCTTCGACGTCTAGTGACCCATGACAAATTACATAGTAACATTCTGTGACAACTGGGCCCTGCCCACTAGTTTCCCCGTAGACACGTGGTCCCCACTTCCTTCACATTTATCTTTCCAAGTTTTTCAAGTGAGAGATCTTCCTGAATAGAGATAAAATGGGCAGTCTTTGTGAGTCGGTCAACCACAACCCATATCTTATTATTTCCCTTCGACGTCTAGTGACCCATGAAAAATTCCATAGTAACATCTTGTGACAACTGGGCCCTGCCCACCAGTTGCCTCGCAGACACGTGGTCCCCACACTAGGGTCCCCACCCTAGTCTTGTTGAGTCGGTCAACCACAACCCATATCTTATTATTTCCCTTCGACGTCTAGTGACCCATGACAAATTCCATAGTAACATTCTGTGACAACTGGGCCCTGCCCACCAGTTTCCCCGCAGACACGTGGTCCCCACTTCCTTCACATTTATCTTTCCAAGTTTTTCAAGTGAGAGATCTTCATGAATAGAGATAAAATGGGTAGTCTTTGTGAGTCAGTCAACCACAACCGATATCTTATTATTTCCCTTCGACGTCTAGTGACCCATGACAAATTCCATAGTAACATCTTGTTACAACTGGGCCCTGCCCACCAGTTGCCCCGCAGACACGTGGTCCCCACCCTAGGGTCCACACACATGCCCGAATGGGTCATCTGACTAATAATTGTCTCCATAGGCCAACACATGTAATTTCCAGTGTGCTTTGTCCTCACTCACACACACCCTGTGAAACTTCCCAGAAGGTCACCCATCCTGATCACTACTTCAGGCCAAACATGCTTAACTGTGGAGTTCTAATCAGGTAGGCTCCCGAAAAGGAAGGTGCACCTTGTTGATATGAGTCATATCATTTAGTCATTTAACCCTTTATCGTTTGGGGATGTTACAATCACCCCCCTTTAGAGCACAACTCCCTAGTTATTTCCCTTCGACGTCTAGTGACCCATGACAAATTCCATAGTAACATTCTGTGACAACTGGGCCCTGCCCACCACTTGCCCCGCAGACACGTGGTCCCCACTTCCTTCACATTTATCTTTCCAAATTTTTCAAGTGAGAGATCTTCCTGAATAGAGATAAAATGGGCAGTCTTTGTGAGTCGGTCAACCACAACCCATATCTTAATATTTCCCTTCGACGTCTAGTGACCCATGACAAATTCCATAGTAACATCTTGTGACAACTGGGCCCTGCCCACCAGTTGCCCTGCAGACACGTGGTCCCTACCCTAGGGTCCACGCACATGCCCGAATGGGTCATCTGACTAATGATTGTCCCCATAGGCCAACAGATGTCCTTTCCAGTGTGCTTTGTCCTCACTCACACACACCCTGAGAAATTTCCCAGAAGGTCACCCGTCCTGATCACTACTCCAGGCCAAACACGCTTAACTGTGGAGTTCTAATCAGGTAGGCTTCTGAAAAGGAAGATGCACCTTGTTGATATAAGTCATATCATTTATTCATTTAACCCTTTATCATTTGGTGATGTTACAATCACCCCCCTTTAGAGAAAAACGCCCTAGTTGTGGGCCCTATATCTCTACCCAGGCAGTGCACCACACTTAAGGCTGGGTTCCTCCTCTGATACCAAATCTGACAACCGGGTCCCGGTGACAGCACAAACACCCCGCCTTAACATGGTCGTCGGGTCCTGGCCTACCAGGCACCACCAGTTTCCCCACAGACATGTGGAGCCCACCCCAGGGTCCACCCACATGCCTGAATGGGTCATCTGACTAATGATTGTCTCCACAGGCCAACACATGTCCTTTCTAGTGTGCTTTGTCCTCACTCACACACACCCTGGGAAACTTCCCAGAAGGTCACCCATCATGATCACTACTCCAGGCCAAGCACGCTTAACTGTGGAGTTCTAATCAGGTAGGCTCTTGAAAAGGAAGGTGCACCTTGTTGACATGAGTCATATCATTTAGTCATTTAACCCTTTATCGTTTGGGGATGTTACACATTCTACCATTTCCACATGGGTATAGGAAATGGCTGCATCAACCCTTTGGATGTTTTTCACTTTTCTTTAACTTATTGGTAAACCAAGAACCTTGAGATATATTCTGCAATCTCTTTCTTCTTGTTATCCCACCAGAAGTGTTCTCAGAGATCACAGTACTTCTTGGTACTCCCAGTATGGATAGAGAATGTTGAGCTATGTGCATTTTCCAATAGCTTATTCTTTATCCTGGGTGATGAAGGCACACAATGCTGCATTCCAAACCGAATCACACCATCATCATCGATATGGAACTCTTGAATCTTCTCTTCCTTTACCGCATTCACCCTCTTTTTTATCTCCACATCATCCCTTTGTACTCCCTTAATCTTCTATTGGATGGATGGTTGTACAATCATTTGGGCAAGGTAGGATGTATCCCCTACCCTTATGATTTATAAATACATTGTTTGCATATCTAAGAAGACATGGCCTTTTTCAATCCGTAACATGGATAGAGTAGTAGGTTATTTTCTACTTATAGCATCAACTAACTTGTTCGCCTTTACAGGATGATAGTGAATAGAGAAATTGTAATCCTTGATTAACTCTAACGATCTCCTTTGGCGCATGTTGAGATACTTTTGTGTGAATATATACTTTTGGATCTTTTGGTCGGTGTATATTTTACACTTCTCACCATAAAGGTAGCACCACTAGATTTTCAAGGCAAAAATCGTGGCTGCTAGCTCTAGATCATGCGTCGGGTAGTTCTGCTCATGTATCTTCAACTGTCATGAGGAATAGTGTAAAGACCCGTAAAATTCAAGGAATTTTTTTTTCTTAATTTTCTTGGGAATTTTACAAGAACACAGTCTTTGACGGAACCTGATTCCGAGGCCCGGTGTGCCCGGAATCATTTTCCGAAGTTTGGCTCGGGTACGTTCAGTGAACGAACGAGCGGGTTTTTCTAACTTTTGAACCGGTGCTCGGAATCGAATTCTGAGGGCACCAATGGAATTGCAGTGCTGATATTTGATTAGAACACCTTTTCCAGAGTTGCGTTTGCTCGGGTGTGGTTTTTAATTTTCGGGGTTAAGTTAAGAAATAAAATAAAGTGGTGCGACAACTTTATTTTTATTTCACTTAAAGCCACTTAAATCCACTTAAGCTAGGTTAAGCGGATAAGGTAGGACCCACGATATCCTACCCACTTGGTAGGATATTTGTGAGGTGGGGCCCGCATGAACCCCACAGTTTCTTTTCCTCTAAGTAAAGCACCCGCGAAAACCCCTTTTAAATGAAAGTCAACCAGTGCGTTTTTTTAATTTCTAAACGCCCCAATTAATTGGGCAGTTAAGTCGTTACCATTAATTCATCGAATTAATGGTTCGTTTCTTAACTTTGTTTTTCAAATTGTTGGCATAAGAATAAAATATGACCAATGCATGTTTTTCTTGGGTGTGGCTTGTTGAGAGGATTTGGAGAAACTCTATCTTCATCCTCCTTCACGAAGAACGAGAAGAACGCGAAGAACGCCAAACCCTCGGAGATCGACGATGTGACGCCATGTACCACGACGCCGATGATTCTCCTTCCGTGACGTTTCTTCCGTGATGATCCTTCCCCGCAACAATCTTTGATCATCAACCGATTGAGGTAGGGGATTACAGACCTTTTTATTTCCTTTTTAGATTTTATCCTCAACATGGGTTTAATTGGTGCAATTAAATCTGTGTGTTTTCTTTAACCCTCAGAGATAGTCGACGTGACACTGTGTACCGCGACGACGCGATTCCCCTTCCGTGACGCGACGATCCTCTCCTTCCACGATGCGACGATCCTCTCCTTCCGCGACGGTCAATTCCGCGACGAACTCATGTTCGACGACAACGTTGAGGTAGGGGTTTGATTCATTTAAATCATTGTGATTTATACCTGCGGTGTTTGATTAAATTGTTGTTGTGAGACTTTTAAAACCGCTAACGCGGTGGATGCGGACTAACGAACAAGTTCGAACCCACCAACCCTTTCGTTCTTGGTGTGCGAAACGGCGGACATCGACAAAGCAGGCTGCATGGGCGATGCGAGGTCCTCGTAGTGAAGGACAGACCCCGGGAGGGACTTTGGTGAAGATGACGTGAAATTACGACCACCAGAACTCGTTCGGTGGTCCGCAGAGCAGCCCGCCGGTGCGCCTTGCCGGCACGGCGGTGCCGTCGGAAGGAGGCGGCGACACCCGGTGTGCCGCCGGAAGGAATCGCCGCGGCTGAAGCCGCGGTGGTAGTACGCGGTCCCACAACTGCGTGGGACCGGAGGAGGTCGAGACGCCGCGGCCCGGCCGCGTCCGCTGGCAAGGGTGGCCCCACGCGGGGCCGCAACTCCATCACGTGGGGGCAGCACGCCCCCCGCTCCGCTCGACCGTAACTGGCCGAGCCGACCCGCCGGCCGGGCCGGGCCACCCCGGCCGAGCTGGGTCACCCCATCCGGGTTGGACCCAGACCCGGGTCGGGTCGACCCGGTTCGGGCTGACCCAGGGGGGGTTGGGCCGGGTCGGTCCGTGCCCAGACCCCCCGTTTTCAGACCTCTTCGGTCTTTTGCCCATATCTTGAGCTACGGCCCTCCGACCGGCGCACCGTCAGAGGCGATGCGATCCTTGGACCGAGACGGTCTTTTCGACATGTTACACTCAAGGTTTCGGAATAGTTTGGGTTCGGCCGCGTTGGTTCGTGCACGAAACCAACCGGGCCCTCGGAGCGGAAACACTGATAACTTGAGCTCTGGATGTCTGATTGACGTGCCGTTGACTTTGATGGATTCCTATAAGTGAGACGGATATTTTGGATTACTATGCCCAAGGTTTGGACGTAGGTGGAGTACAGTCGGGTTAGTTTTGAGTTCAAAACCAACCGGGCCCCTGGGACGAAAAAGCCAATAACTATCAGATCGAGCGTCCGATTGACGCGCCGTCTGCGACGTTGAGTTCCTGTTGACGATACATAACTTTTGAATACATCAACTCTAGACTATGTGTCAGTTGATGTATTAGCCATTCGGCTCGTGGAGCGGACCCTCCTGAATGAGTTTGTTGTGTGCGGGAACCCTAGAGCTGGCTGTGACTGCGACGACGACGACGACGACTTTGCAGAGATCCTCAGTGGATTCGACGGCGACGAATACAACACTCAGCGATACTATGTGGATCAGTGCTACAGATCCTGTGTGGGTCTGATCCTGTGTGGGTCAGCGCTCAACGGTCCTATGTGGGCCAGCGCCTACAGATCCTGTGTGGGTCCGATCCTGTGTGGGTCTTTGCGGGGGTTAGTTACCTATCGATCCTGTGTGGGTCAGATCCTTTGTGGGTCATTGAGGGGGTTAGTACCTATCGATCCTTTGTGGGTCCGACGACATAGATTAATCAATGGATATATCTGATCATCTCTATCGTCATACGAAGAAGTATACCTGTGTGAGCCGAATCCTGCTTTTCTTTCCTATGTGGATTGTATTGTGCTATCCTGTGTGGATTACGTTTTGATTTCCTGTGTGGACTGGGTTGTACTTGGGCTCGGATGTTGGAGCTGAACTTGGAATTGATGACTTAGGTATATGTATGGGCATATACCTAAGCAGTGTCGGATGTTACTTCATGATTGTATCTTTCCTTTATGGATTATCCTTTGTGGATTCTGGGAGACCTTCGGGGGTCTCGGGGTCCCTACTTAGTAGCTTATACTCACTCCTGCACGGGCTATGCCTACACTACGTTGTGTTGGTTGCAGACGACGGACAACACTGATCGTGGTTGAGGCTTGCGGTGAAGGACGATACCTGGAGGTGGACCACTGAGCGGGATGTACTCGGAGTGGACGACTGGACCCTATGAGCTGTGGATGCCATCTGTACTCACCCTTCATGTGGGATTTCTAGTGGACGGCTCGAAGATGTGGCTTTACTTTTCAGTTGCTATTTTTCCCTTTCCATTTGTACTTTACTTTCAGTTTGGGTTTATATACTGGCCCACTTACTTTTCCGCACTAACTGTTGTACTCAGTTTTTACTTAGTGTTTACTTCTTCTGCTTGCTTGCTCTGTGGTGTTTGTTTACTTTACAAAGGCAATGCCTTCCCTTTTTACCAGGACTTACGCCTTGATGCTAGTCTCCAGCCCCTGGCCTATGGAAGGCGGGATTGGGGTAGTCACGGCACGGGCCCCGAGGACGGGTCGTGACAAATTGGTATCGGAGGAGTTCGGTTCTACCGCAGAACTTTGGACTCTGATTTTTTTTCTAAGTGAAGCAATATTGTTAAGTGTATTGAGTGTGGTTATCAGTCCAGGGAGTCCAGTGTTGGTGCGGTGGCCGACGTATCCGTACACCAGGACCCTGACTTCTGATTTCCGACTTAATGCACGAAAACATTGATTGCATGAGTGTTTCAAGTTTTTTTTGTGTTTACTTTGTGTCAGCTCACCAGGTATAATGTTCTGACAATGGCGCACCTATTTCCTTTTCAGGATGGCCCCACAATGGCAGCCAGCTAGGGTTCCGAGAGTTGAGCATGACGACAGCCCACCGAGTGATGAGGCCTCGGTACAGGGCACTTTGATAGCTGAGGCACCAGCGGCACCTTTACCAGCCGAGCCACCGATGCTTCCTGCCCCAGCCGCTGACGATGCACGTCGCCTTAGTGCACTGCATGAGTTCTAGCGCCAACGATCGCCCAGGTTCTGTTGGGAGACGGACCCCCAGGCAGCCGAGGACTGGATGGAGGCAGTGGTGCATGTTTTCCGGTTAGTGAGGACACCAGTAGACCTCATGGTGATCCTCACAGCGAGCCTACTGCACGCGGCAATGGGCCGATGGTGGATCTTGATGCTCCAGGTGCACGATGATGCATCTCTTCTCTGGACAGACTTTGAGATCCTCTTCCGCTCAGAGTTCGTCCCAGCCACCCTCCGTGCGGTACGCATCTAGGAGCTTCTTCAGCTGCGGCAGGGCAGCTTGACGGTCGCCCAGTACTCGGCGAGATTTATCGATCTCTCGCGCTACTCGACAGACATGGTACGGGACCCATTCTTCCGGGCTCAGACCTTTAAGTAGGGATTGAGACATGAGATCAGGGCATCGTTGATCTCCCTCAGCATTCCGACTCAGGCAGGAGTACTGGAGCGAGCCCTTTTGATCGAGAGATTTCTTGCTGAGCCTTCTTCAGTAGCGAGACCTACCGCGGGGCGGCATGTAGCAGAGTCTTCTGCAGTAGGCAGTCGATAGATGAATCATGGGTCCAGACAGACCAGACCCTCAAGCAGATGACCTCAGGACACTGGCTCAGTAGTGCGGGGCACACAGCGCGGAGCCAGTCTTTCGAGAGGAAGACAGTGCTACACATGCGGCGGGCAGGACCACATGGCTCGTGACTGCCTGACTCACCGTGCCGAGGAGCAGCAGACGGTTGAGGGGCCACCTAGGCAGAGGTAGAGGGTCGACCGTGACGGTCCGCAGGGAGCAGGCAGATGAGGCAGAGGAGCTGGCCGGGCAGCAGGTGGTGGGCGACGCTTTGAGGCTCTACCACCACCACCACCACTAGGAGGTCCACCCCAGCCACAAGGAGCTGGTGGGCAGAGATAAGAACAGCTCCAAGCAGCGGAGGCCTACGACCATGGCGCGCCTGAGATGATTCGAGGCACTATCTGTGCCTATTCCACCCTTGCTGCAGTTCTTATAGACACAAGATAGAGTCATTCTTTCATAACCGCTGCCCTTGTTCGGAGCTCGAAGATTCTGACAGAGCCGTTGGCTCGATCCTTGCGGTTTGAGACTCCTACAGGAGTAGACTCGATGATTACGCACTAGTTCCGGTAGTGTGAGCTTACTCTAGGAGGTGAGAGCTTCAGCTGGGATATTTTTGTAGCGGCGTCGAGGCCTTACGACGTCATCTTGGGCATGAATTGGTTATCTACAGTCCATGCACAAATTGATTGTATTAGGAACAAGGTGCGATGTGTACGCACCGACGGGAGCAGGTTCACCTTCACCGGCGAGAAGGGAGCCTTCGCAGCACAGGATGGATTCTCGTAGAGGATAGGACAACCCATCACTCATCAGTTGGCTAGCCTCATCCAAGGAGCAGTTGACGTGCAGAGTCCTAGTTTTCCTACAGTGGTGGATCAGTATGCGAACGTCTTTCCTGAAAACATTCCAGGACTACCTCCTCGCAGGGAGGTAGACTTTTATATTGGCCTATACCCCGGGACAGCCCTGATATCCACCCCAGCATATCGGATGGATCCTTATGAGCTTCGAGAGCTACGAGTACAGTTGGAGGACTTGCAGGGAAAGGGATTTATCCGACCCAGTGTTTCACCCTGGGCTTCCCCGATTTTGTTCGCCAAGAAGGCGGACGGGAGCTTGTGACTGTGTGTCGACTATCGTCGCCTGAACCAGGTGACAGTGAGGAACAAGTATCTGCTACCGAGGATTGATGACCTCTTCGATCAACTCAATGGAGCATAGTGGTTCTCTAAGATAGACCTCAGGTCAGGCTATCATCAGCTCAGAGTTCGGGATGAGGACGTGCAGAAGACGACCTTCAGATGTCAGTATGGCCACTATGAGTTCTTGGTTATGCAATTCGGCATAACCAATGCTCCAGCGGTGTTCATGGGACTCATGAACAGGATCTTTCAGCCATACCTCGATCAATTTTTCTTGGTCTGCATCGATGACATTTTTATTTACTCGACGATTGAGGAGGAGCACGCCTACCACTTGCGGGTTGTACTAGACGCACTCCGAGAGCACCAGCTTTATGGAAAGCTCTCGAAGTGTCAATTCTGGATACGTGAGGTCCACTTCATGGGACACGTCATCTCTGAGGCAGGAGTTGCGGTGGATCTTGCGAAGATCGAGGTAGTTCTAGCTTGGGAGCCACCCAGGAGCGTGACTGAGGTGCAGAGTTTCTTGGGACTAGCTGGATACTATCGAAGATTTGTGCCAGACTTCTCCAGACTTTCGGCACCACTCTCAACTTTGACGAAGAAGGGTAAACCCTTTGTGTGGTCAGACAGATGTCAGAAGATCTTCCAGGAGCTGAGACAGAGATTGAATAGCGCCCCTATCTTGAGGTTGCCGGAGGAGGGAGTAGGGTACGTAGTCTACTGCGATGCATTAAGGACCGGACTCGGATGTTTCATGATGCAAGAGTGGGTGGTGATATCCTATGGATCACGTTAGTTGAGTCCGCATGAGCAGAACTACGCTACCCATGACCTGGAGTTAGCAGTAGTGGTCTTCGGTCTGAAGACATGGTGACACTACCTGATGGGCGAGCACTTTACAGTCTTTTCTGACCATCAGAGTCTCAGGTACATCTTCTCTCAGAAGGACCTGAACCTGAGACAGTGGCGATGGATTGAGTTCCTCCAGGACTATGACTTTGAGATAGTCTATACTCCTGGGAAGGGGAACATAGTAGCTGATGCTCTCAGCAGGAGGATGGGCATTCAGCTACTTGAGGAGGCGACAGAGCAGCTAGACGCTTTGCAGATATCCTTTGTGGATAGAGATGGGGCATCCTTCCTTCAGTCTCTCAGAGTCACCCCTTCACTAATGCAGCGGGTCAGAGAGGCACAGCATGGAGACGCTGACTGTAAGACGCGGCGTGCGTAGATATCCTCAGGATAGACACCTGATGGTTTCTCCTTTGGAGTGTAGCATGACGTCATTTTCAGAGGATGTACCTTGGTACTAGTTTCTTTACGGGAGGAGGGGCTAAGAAAGTTTCACACTTCTCCCTTGGCGGTACATCCTAGAGTGGCGAATATGTACCAGGATCTCAGACGACAACACTCGTGGCCAGGCATAAAGAAGGCTGTGGCAGAGTTCGTTTCTCAATGCCTCACCTGCCAGCAGGTGAAGGCGGAGCATCAGGTACCAGTAGTCTTGGTACAACCCTTGGAGGTCCCGGAGTGAAAGTGGGACGGGATATCTATGGACTTAGTGTCTGGACTTCCACGCACTTCCAGAGGTCACGACTCCATTTGGGTGATTGTCGACCGACTCACCAAGTCAGCTCACTTCTTACCCATTAGAGAGTAGGGCTCAGTGGAGAGCTTGGGACATCTCTACGTTTAGGAGATTGTATGGCTTCATGGTGTGCCATCATCTATCATCTCCGATCGAGATGCTATCTTTACTTCCCGGCTTTGGAAGGGGTTGCAGGAGGCGTTCAGGACGCAGCTACGTCTGAGCACCGCCATCCACCCTTAGATTGATGGTCAGATAGAGAGGACCATTCAGACTCTCGAGGACATGCTCCGTGCATGTTTCCTTGACTTTGGTCGCAGCTGGGAGGACCACCTACCCTTGGTGGAGTTTGCGTACAACAACAGCTACCACTCCACCACCGGGATGGCACCATACGAGGCGTTGTATGGCTGACCTTGCAGATCTCCTTTGTGATGGACAGACCCTGGGGAGTCAGCACTTGTGGGACAGGAGATGGTCCAGCCCACGATAGGGAAGGTCCAGGTCATCCAGGAGCGGATGAGGACAGCTCAGAGCTGGTATAAGTCTTATGCTGACAGGAGGTGGAGGCCACTAGAGTTTGAGGATGGTGACCACGTCTTCTTGCGTGTCTCATCTCGACGTGGATTACAGAGATTTGGCCGAGGCGGCAAGTTGTCTCCACGCTTCATCGGACCAATCTAGGTCCCCAGCAGGATTGGCGAGGTGGCTTATCGCCTGGCTCTACCACCTCAGTTGCACCGGGTTCACGACGTCTTCCACGTATCTCAACTGAGGAGATACGTGCATAACCCGTCACATATCATTGACCATAGGGAGCTGGACGTTGATGATGGGGCGACTTTTGCGGAGGTCCCGGTGGAGATTGAGGATCGATAGGAGTGGGTCCTATGTGGGTGATATATTCCTCTAGTGCGCATCAGATGGCAGCACGGGAACCTCCAGGAGAGCACTTGGGAGCGGGAGGCTTAGATGCATGTGTAGTACCCACATTTGTTTCCCTAGTTTATGATGTATCTTTATGGGGACGTAAATACCTGAGGTGGGAGTGATGTAAAGACCCATAAAATTCAACGAAATTTGTTTTCTTAATTTTCATGGAAATTTTAAATGAACGCAGTTTCTGACAGCACCTGATTTCGAGGCCTGGTTTGCTCGGAATCATTTTTCGAAGTTTGGCTCGGGTACGTTCAGTGAACGAACGAGCGGGTTTTTCTAACTTTTGAACAGGTGCTCGGAATCGAATTCCGAGGGCACCGATGGAATCACAACGCTGGTATTCTTTTAGAAAATCCTTTTCCGGAGTTGCGTTTTCTCGGGTGTGGTTTTTAATTTTCGGGGTTAAGATAAGAAATAAAATAAAGTGGTGTGATAACTTTATTTTTATTTCGCTTAAAGCCACTTAAAGCCACTTAAGCCAGGTTAAGCAGATAAGGTGGGACCCACGATATCCTACCCACTTGGTAGGATATTTGAGAGGTGGGTCCCGCATGAACCCCACCGTTTCTTTTCCTCTAAGTAACGCACCCGTGAAAACCCCTTTTAAATGAAAGTCAACTAGTGCGTTTTCTTAATTTCTAAACGCCCCAATTAATTGGGAAGTTAAGTCGTTACCATTAATTCATCGAATTAATGGTTCGTTTCTTAACTTTGTTTTTCAAATTGTTGGCATAAGAATAAAATAAGACCAATGAATGTTTTTCTTGGGTGTGGCTTGTTGAGAGGATTTGGAGAAACTCTATCTTCATCCTCCTTCACGAAGAACGCGAAGAACGCCGAACCCTCAGAGATCGATGACGCGACGCCGTGTACCGCGACGCCGACGATTCTCCTTCCGTGACGTTTCTTCCGTGATGATCCTTCCCCGCGACAATCTTTGATCATCAACCGATTGAGGTAGGGGATTACGGACCTTTTTATTTCCTTTGTGGATTTTATCCTCAACATGGGTTTAATTGGTGCAATTAAATCTGTGTGTTTTCTTTAACCCTCGGAGATCGTCGACGCAACGCCATGTACCGCGACGACGTGACACCCCTTCCGCGACGCGGCGATCCTCTCCTTCTGCGACGGTCAATTCCGCGACGAACTCACGTTTGACGACAACGTTGAGGTAGGGGTTTGATTCATTTAAATATTTGTGATTTATACCTGCGGCGTTTGATTAAATTGTTGTTGTGAGACTTTTAAAACCGCTAACGTAGTGGGTGCGGACTAACGAACAAGTCCGAACCCACCGCCTCTTTCGTTCTTAGTGTGTGAAACGGTGGATGTAGACAAAGCAGGACGCACGGGCAATGTGAGGTCCTAGCAGTGAAGGACAGACCCGGGGAGGGCCTTTGGAGAAGTCGGGATGAAATTCCGACCACCGGAACTCATCCGGTGGTCCGCGGAGCAGCCCGCCGGTGCACCTCTCCGGCGGCAGGAGGCGGCGGCGCCCGGCGCGCCGCCGGAAGGAACCGCCGCGGCTGAATCCGTGACGGCAGCACGCGGTCCTGCGACAGCGCGGGACTGGAGGAGGACGGGATGCGGCAGCCTGGCCGCGTCCGCTGGCAAGGGTGGCCCCACGCGAGGCCGCAGCTCCATCACGCGGGGGCAGCACGCCCCCCGCTCCGCTCGGCCGTAACTGGCCAAGCCGACCCGCCGGCCGGGCCGGGTCGCGCCCAGGCCGGGCCGGGCCACCCCGACCAGGCCAGGTCATGCCATCTGGGTCAGACTCAGACCCGGGTTGGGTAGAACCGGTTCGGGCTGACCCAGGGGGGGGGGGGGGGTTGGGCCAGGTCGGTCCGGGCCCAGACCCCCCGTTTTCGGACCTCTTCGTTCTTTTGCCCATATCTTGATCTACGGGCCTCCGATCGACGCACCGTCAGCGGCGATTCGATCCTTGGACCGAGACGGTCATTTCGACATATTAAACTCAAGGTTTCAGAATACTTTGGGTTCGTCCGGGTTGGTTCGTGCACGAAACCAACCGGGCCCTCGGAGCGGAAACGCTCATAACTTGAGCTCCGAATGTCCGATTGACGTACCGTCGACTTTGATGGATTAATCTAAGTGAGACGGATCTTTTGGCTTACTCTGCCTGAGGTTTGTATGTATGTGGAGTATGGTCGGGTTGGTTTTGACTTAAAAACCAACCGGGCCCCTGGGACGAAAAAGCCAATAACTCTCAGACCGGGCGTCCGATTGATGTGCCGTCTGTGACGTTGAGTTCCTGTTGACGATACAGAACTTTTGGATACATCAAATCTGGAATATGTGTTAGTTTATGTATCAGCCTTTCGGCTCGTGGAGCATACCCCCCCAAACGAGCTTGCTGTGTGCGGGAATCCTAGAGTTGGCTGCGACTGCGACGACGACGACGATTGTGCAGAGATCCTCAGTGGATTCGACGATGATGACTACATCACTCAGCAATCCTACGTGGATCAGTGCTACAGATCCTGTGTGGGTCCGATCCTGTGTGGGTCAGTGCTCAGCGGTCCTATGTGGGACAACGCCTACAGATCCTGTGTGGGTCCGATCCTGTGTGGGTCTTTGCGGGGGTTAGTTACCTATCGATCCTGTGTGGGTCAGATCCTTTGTGGGTCATTGTGGGGGTTATTTACCTATCGATCTTTTGTGGGTCAGATCCTTTGTGGGTCATTGCAGGGGTTAGTACCTATCGATCCTTTGTGGGTCCGACGACATAGATGAATCAGTGGATATATCTGGTCATCTCTATCATCATACGAAGAAGTATACCTGTGTGAGATGAATCCTGTTCTACTTTCCTATGTGGATTGTGTTGTGCTATCCTATGTGTATTACCTTTTTCTTTCCTGTGTGGAATGGGTTGTACTTGGGCTCGGATGTTGGATCCGAACCTGTAATTGATGACTTAGGTATATGTATGGGCATATACCTAAGCAGTGTCGGATGTTACTTTGTGATTGTATCTTTCCTTTTTGGATTATCCTTTGTGGATTCTGGGAGACCTTCGGGGGTATTGGGGTCCCTACTGAGTAGCTTATACTCACCCCTGGATGGGCTATGCCCGCACTACATTGTGTTGGTTGCAGAAGACGAACAACGCTGATCGTGGTTGAGGCTTGCGGAGCAGGACTGTACCTGGAGGTGGACCACTGGGTGGGACGTACTCGGAGCGGATGAATGGACCCTAGGAGCTGTGGAGGCCATATGTACTCACCCTTCAGGTGGGATTTCCAATGGTCGGCTTGAAGATGTGGATTTACTTTTCAGTTTCTATTTTTCCCTTTCCAGTTGTACTTTACTTTCAGTTTGGGTTTGTATACCGGCCCACATACTTTTCAGCACTTACTGTTGTACTCAGTTTTTACTTGGTGTTTACTTCTTCTGCTTGCTTGCTCTGTGGTGTTTGTTTACTTTACAAAGGCAATGCCTTTCCTTTTTACCGGGACTTACGCCTTGGTGCTAGTCGCCAGCCCCTGGCCTATGGAAGGCGGGATTGGGGTAGTCACGGCATGGGCTCCAAGGACGGGTCGTGACACATAGGCTATCACATTTTCATTTTTCATGAGTACACAACCCAATACTTTCTTTGAAGGATCACTGTATATCTCAAAACTTTCTCCACTTTTTGGTAGTTTGAGTATAGATGCAGTGATCATCCTTCTTTTTAGCTCCTTGAAGCTTCCCTCACATTCTTCCATCCAGACATACTTTACCCCTTTCCTTGTTAACTTAGCTAGCGGTCTTGAAAATCATGAGAAATTTCTCACAAAACATCAGTAGTACCTAGCTAATCCAAGAAAAATACATATTTATGTGACACTAGAGGGCCTAGGACATTCATCAATTGCCTTTGTTTTTGAAGGGTCCACATAAATTCCCTCACTTGTGATCACATGTCCCAAGAAAGTGACTTACTTCACCCAAAAGTCACACTTGCTGAACTTGGCATACAACTTCTCCTTTATCAATGTCTCCAACACAAGTCTTAGTTGTTCTTCATATTCCTCCTTGCACTTGGAGTATATGAGAATATTATTAATAAAAACTACCACAAATTTTTCATTGTAATTCCTAAAGACTCTATTCATCAAATCCACAAATATTTTAGGAGAATTAGTAAGTCCAAAGGGCATCAACAGAAACTCATAGTGACCATACCTTGTAAGGAAGGTAGTCTTATAAATATCCTCATTCTTCACCTTTAACTGATGATGTCCAGAATAAAGATCCACCTTTGAGAAGTATTAAGCACCTTTTAACTGATTGAACAAGTTGTCAATCCTTGGAATAAGATACTTGTTCTTTATAGTGATCTTGTTGAGTTCTCAATAATCGATACATAACCACAATGTTCCATCCCTATTCATCATAAAGAGCACTGGAACACCCCAAGGTGATGCACTAGGGTGTATGAACCCTTTGTCAAGATGATCTTTCAGCTGCTTCTTTAACTCTTCTAGTTAGATAGGAGACATCCTATAGGGACACTTTGAGATAGGAGTATCTCCGGGTATGAGTTCTATTGATAAATCTACCTCATGATCTAAGGGAATTCTGGGTAACTCTTCAAAAAATACATCACCATATTCCCTCACGATGGGAATTTCCTCAAGGTTGGAACTTTCCTTTGTCTCAACCATTTGGGCGATGTATTCTTCTTCACATGGAATCAACACCCACACCATGGAAGGATTTTTAAAAGGAGATCCATTATCACTCTTGAATTTGTAGAGGAGCATGGGATGGTTTGGAATATTAAAAGATATTTCATTTTCCCGACAGTTTATATGTGCTCTATATAATGAGAGACAATCCATTCCCATTATAGCATCAAATTCCACCAAGGGAAGTATTACAAGATTCGCTGGAATAATCTTCCCACATATACCAACAATAGAAGAGTCAAACACTTAGTTTGTAATGATTTCAACACTTGGTACAGATATATCTACTTCAAGGTTTCAAGGATTTGATTCTATAGTTCTAGAAAACATGCAAGATATAAAGGAATGCATAGAACCAAAATCAAATAAGAATTTTTCCATTCTTGAGTGAATATGAAGTGTACCTTATAAAACTTCATTATCTTGCTCCAATTTTGTAGTAGTGATGGCATAATCCTTCCCTTGTACATTTGGATTTGGTGGCTTCTGACACTAATTACCCTCGGGAACTCGAGGTTTAGTGCACTAGGTTGCATAGTTTCCTAGCTCCCTATAGTTGTATCATTTAAACATGGGTGGTTCTATCCTTTATTCAGCTACATTATCCTTCATTTTTATGTCTTTTAGAAACTCTTGAGCATGGTGTCCTTATTTCCCACACTTAAATCACTTCCCCGTCCCTTTGAGGCAGTTCCCATGATGCAACATCCCACATTTTTGGAATGTGGATCATTGAGTTTTCTTCCCACCTTTTTCATTAGATCCTCCAGCATGAAATTCCATCTTTCGTTTCTTATCACCATATTCATGGGACAATTATCCAAACTCCATATCCACTTTGAGATAACATCGAACAACTTCTTCATAACTCCCAAATTCTTGAATTGCAAGAGCCTTTCGAAGGTGTGGTTTTAATCCACTAAAGAATCCATCAATTTTTCTATAATTGTTGATAACAAAACCGAAAGCATACCTTGAAAGCCTTGTGAAATTATCTTTATAGGTTGTGACAGATTCTCAATCCTTTTTATTGAGCTCTATGAATTCTCTCTCTATCTTCGTGCAAATAGTTCCTGGGAAATACCTGTTAATAAACATTATCTTAAAGTCTTCCATTCCATCTCTTCAATTTCCTTCATTAGCTTGGTGTTCTTAATAAAATACCACCATTGATTGGCCTCTCAATCTAGACAATAAATGGCTAGTGTCACCTTCTCCATCTTAGAATAGTGAAGCACAGAAAAGATCTTCTCCATGGAGTTGACCCACTGTTCCGCAACTAGTGGATCAGAAGATCAACTAAACATCGGTGGTCGTTGCCGTATAAAACATTTGATATCCAGTTGCTCCCTCTTTAGTGAAGGAGGATATTACCCATTATTATGGTTATTGTTCATAACCTGATATAGTTTGGTAATAATCACCATGAATTTATAAAATCCACCTCCCAAATAATTGGGGATGTCATTTGGGTGATCGTTACATTGGCCCTCACATGAGTTGTTGGCCTGGTTTCTCCTGGTTCCCACCATTTTATAAAATAGAAAAGGTTAGAACAAAACATAAGTCAACAAGTCATGAATAAATAACTTATTAATTTTCAAAATTGTTACTAAAATCATGACATATGGGATCCCTATATAAATCTTCTTGTATGCATATTTTTATTTAGTCTCATACTAGAGGTTTTCTCCAGGGTTCACTAATCCTAATTCCCAAATTAACTAAACCTTGACTCTAATACCAACTATAGTTACCCAACATTTTCTTACATTAATATTACATCATTTTAAAGATAAATAACATAATAGTATTACACATAGATAATCCAAACGTTTAGTGTCTTGGGAAAACTAGGACCATACATAACAATCAAGCATAAACATTCATTTAATTCCTTCTTCTCTAGATTCTTGTTGGAACTTGACCTATCCTTAGTACATGTAGTCACCTGAGGATATACATCAAAAGGGGTGATCTCAAAGACCAGTAAGAAGGTAGATAAGAACAATATATCATGGTGTGAAAATAATCATAACATAGGCAAATGAACATGAACATGATAGGAATCATTAATAAAAGACTTGAAATGTGGAAATGCATAAAAATTAAACATCATCTCTTAGTGGTTAACTACCACACATACCTGTGAACAAAGATAACATATCATTCACACATCATTTCACATTAACTCATGATATTTATCACTTTACCCAATGCATTGGAGCACTGTATAATTCCAGGAACACCCATCACATTGAAACATCCGTATTGCACTATATAATTCTGGGCACACCTGTCACATCAAAACATTATCATTTATCATGCACCCCACAAAGAACATATATAAAAAATGAACATAACTAACCCATGAAAAGTAATGGTTTTCATATCATAATAACACATTCAAAAAAATTTGGTTCCCAAAAGGAAGAGGGAATAACATACATGTTACAAGAACCGTCAACCATAAATGAGAAGTAAAAGGTGTGTTCTTAAAACAAGAGTTATTTTAGAAAACATTGGGTTTGAAATAAACACTAGTGAAAAACATGTATATCCCAGAGAATGAAATTAAATGATGAAATAAATAATTTTTAAGGTTTAAACATATCAAAAAATGAGTGAAAGAGGGAGAACCCAAAGGATGAAAGTTAGGTTCGAGAATTTCCCCTTACCTTGTATCTGAATGCTTTCTTCACTTTATTGTCCTGTATAACCACATTAGATTCATTAATTAACAATTAAAGGAATTTTTTACATGAATATAGTTCATTAAATTTTCATTAAGTTATTTTATGTGCCTTTTAATGAGTTATAGAGTTTAAAAACATTTTTCAGGAATTTTTGTTTTTATGGTTTTTCTTGAGCAGTTAACTTGTATTCAAAAATTGAAGTTCAGGTAGAACATGGGTAAACATCCAGAACTGATATTAAATATTATTAATTATATTATAGGATTTTAAATTATCTTATAATTTATTTTATTATATACTATGTTTATGAATCATTAGATAATAATTAAATGATGATTGTTTGGGTTAATTTAGGCGTTTTTTTGACCACAACAAACTTATTTTGATTAATAATTTAGTAATATGTACATAAATTAGTTAAAAAACTTTAAACATGACATAATAGAAATAAAATATTTTATTTCAGCCATAAAAATGGTTTCATGACCAGATATGAATGTATAAATGGAAAAAAAAACATGTCGTTCTTGAAGGTGATAGATTAACACCTCACAAACAACGTTTTCTTTTATAAAATAAAAGGAAGAGGGAAAGGGGGATGGATGGTATAATATACCATTAGTATCATAACAGTCCAGTATATGTATGATACTAGAGTTAACATACCATGTTAATGAATATAGTTGGGGAGATAATAAGAAAAGAACTTAAAATTGAAAGGAAATTAAAGGAAAGAGGAAGAGAAATTACCTCTTGAATACTCCTCTTGAGATCCTCCTTAAGAGACCTAGGCTTGGTCTTATGATGAGACCAGAAGCTCTTGGATGTGGGGGAGGGGATAGAGAAGATTATTGGGAAGAGTTTAGATAATTATTTAAGCTTGAGATGTGTGAGGAAATGTTGGTGTGAATGGTGGTATTTATAGTGGAGGGGAGATGAGTTTTCTCAATATAAAATTCATTAGTTTATTATTTCCCCCCAAGACACGGAATAGTGAGTCTTCCATGACCAATAATAGTAAGTTTAACTTGTTATACCGAACCAAGTGGGTTTACATCATCATAACATCATACATGACTCTATAATTAGCTTATTTAGCTTATTTTGTAATTTTTGATATTTCACTATTAAAAAAAATTCAAGTATATCATAAAAATCCCAAAAATTCACCCCAAACATTTTTTTATGTGTAAAATCTAAAAAAATCCCATTTTTCAATAATAAATTTCTAAATATGATTAATTAAAGATTTAATTTAAATCATAATTTACTTGAAGAAAAAAGTTTTTAAAATTAAAACTGATTTTATAATGCTTTCAAAAATTACTTAAGGTCTTATAAAATTATCATAAATCTAGAAGACATAGATTTTTTAATTTATGAACACATTTTAAGAAAATAAATTTTATTTTAAATTAATTTATTATTTATAATTAATTATTTATGACTTACAAAAATACCAATACTTTTATTATCTTCAAATTGTCACTTATAAGATACCTTAATTTTATTTAATTATTCACGGGTGAGGTTAATATTATTTTGGAAGATTTACTATTAATAAGGTTCATATTACTATTCATAAGGATAGATTACTATTCATAAGGTTATGTTACTATTCACCAAAAATTATTTTTGTTTAATTAGAATTTAAAAATCATCTTGAACACAACTGTGTATATCGAATTTTTGAAATTCAAAACATAGAAGTGGAAAAATTTTGTTTAATGGTCATATAATATTTAGTATAATTATATGTCATTGTGATTACTAATTTGATTATACTATAAGGAATAATTATAAGAAGGGAATTCAATTGATAAAACTTTGGTTCGTTACACGAATAATCCCCAGACATCCTTGAAAATCCCATAATCTTTTTAGTAACCCACATTATGCTAAAAAAAGTAGTTAAAATGAAAAGAAAAAGATCTTAACCTCTTAATAAAACCAAAGATCTTAAAATAATACCACCTTAAAGAAATTATTCCCCAAATTACCCTTCCAAGGGTGGTCAAGAATTTCTTAAGAATAACTCTGTCCACATAGCATGTACGACGAACTCCTTCTCTTAGGTCTTGTCCTGTAAATAGTCGTACTACCATAACAACCATACTAAATGAACTTACCAGCCTCAGATATCTTTCTTCTTGTTCCAAAAATATGAATATGATTATCCTCGAAGGATGCATCAACATATAACTCCACCTCATCCAGCTATAGAGTGTGATATGAGTCTAAGTGATAACGGTGTATCTAAGATACATGGAAGATATCAAGTACGGCTTGGTACATCTGAGGTAACTATAACCAATAGGCTACCAGCCCGACTCTCTCTAAAATATCGAATGACTCAACATATCACGGTGAAAGATTACCCTATTTCATAATCTGTATGTGTCCCATCCTTTTTGAGATACATCAAAAGACATAATCCCTAACCTCAAACTATAGAGGTTGTCAATGATTATCAATGTAAGATTTATTCCTCGAATGTGCTGTAGCCATCCATTTCTAAATCAAATGAACTTGCTCTAAAGAATCCTAAATGAGATGAGGTCCAAGTAAAGCTACCTCTGCTACCTCTAACCAGCATAGAGGTGATCAATATGAACTACTGTAGAAATCCTTATAAGTTTCTATATTTATACTCTCTTGATAACTATTATTGTAGGCGAACTCAACCAAGGGTATATGACTCTCTCAAGAGGCCCTGAAATCAAGTACATATGTTCTCATCATTCCATCTAGAACCTATATATTTTTCTCTCACTAGACATTAGTATAAGGGTGGTATGATGTGATCAGAATCACTTGTTTACCCAAAGACCTCTATAAAATTTTCTATAATCAAGATGTAAACTAGGCATCCATTTCTGATACAAAAGTTTGAGGAACCCCATGAAGAAACACTTTCTCACAGATAAATTGTGTCCCAAGATCATCCACTGAGAAGGCATCCCTGATAAGTAGTAAATGAGCGACCATCATGAGCTTGTCCATAACAACACATATAACATCACTACCTCATGGTGATATTGACAACTCAACCCTGAAATTCATTACAGCATCTTCCCATTTCCCCTAAAGAATGGGTAACTAATGTAAAATACTATCTGGTCAATGGTGTTATTACTTCACATGTTGATAGGTGGAACACCTAGTGACAAAACTAGATACCTCACATTTCCTACCCAACCACCAGTATTGAAGTCGAAAGTTACAATACATCTTGGTGATACTGGGATGTACTTCCCAAAAGGAGGCATGGAACTCTCACATCAACACCTCATGATTTTTTGAACCAAAAAATTACCATGGATAATAATAATTTCATCCTCACCCATGGTCCAACCCAGAGGTGGGTCCTTACCTACCACACCCTCCCATTGGGATATTCCCTCAGCATTAGATAACTGTCTCATACTCACTCTATATAGAAGGGTCTATGTCACTACTAAGGATAAGAGAAATGTATGTAATTTGATATCCTTCACCTCTAAGTGAATCTCTAAGAATAAGGCCATAATATTTCACTTGCTACTAGACTCATGAACTACCTGTATTTGAGTCCTTCTGCTTTGTGCATCAGCTACTGCATTACCTTTACCTATCACATAAGAAAGATCAAAGTCAAAATAATGTAGGTACTCAACCCACGTTCACTACCTCAGATTCAATTTAAACCGTGTAAATATATACTTGAGGCTTTTTTGGTTCTTGAACACCAAAAATTACTCTCATAGAAAATAATTCCTCCAATAGAACAAGGCATGAAAAGAAATGACTAACTCAAGATCATGCGTTGGTTAGTTTCTCTAATGTGGACTCATATAATGAGACACTTATGCCAATAATTGATCCTATTGCATCAGAAATTATCCGAGACCAATACCTAATGCATCAAAATACACAGTGTATCTCCTTCTTAGATTTGGAAGATTCAGGACCGACGTTGAAGTTAGTCTCCCTTTCAGCTCTTAAAAGGATATCTCGAAGGTATCTGACCATAAAAACTACACACCCTTCTTAATAATTCCTATAATAGGTGATTCTAAGCATGATAATCTATATATGAAACACCTGTAATATCTATCTAGCCATAAGAAACTCCATATATCAAATATGTTCTTGGGATGATCCCAATAAACTACAACTCTAACCTTCTTTGATTTAATTGATACTATTGTCTTTAAGATAATATAACTTAGGACATGAATCATATCCTTCCAAAAGTGGCACTTTGTGAGCTTAATATATAACTAATTCTCTATCATCATATCCATACTGGTTTCAAGATTTTTTTCATGATTATGCTGATTGTGAGAATACCCCATTATATCATCCATGAATACCACTCCAAATAAATCTCTATAAGGATGAAAAAATTAGTTAATAAGTTTCATAAAAACTACTAACACAATCATGATATTGAATGACATAACCTCATAATCATATAGAAAAAAATTACTATGAAAATCTATATGAGGTATGTTTGTAGTTTTAACACACACCTGGTGATAACCTGATCTCATATAAATCTTTAAGAAAACCTGAGCTCCTCAAGTCTAGTTGAAGTGATCATCTATCAGTGGAAAGGTATATCAGTTCCTAACAATCATCTGGTTTAATTTCCAATAATTCACACACATCCTGAGTGTACCATCCACCCTTTTTATATAAAGGATAAGAGAATCCCATGAATAAATAATGAGTATTATAAACCCCTTTACCTCCAAGTCCTCTAGCTACCTCTTGAGCTCCTATAACTCTTTATTAGCTATCCTATAAGGAGGAATGGATACTAGTGTAGCTCTTGGAACTAGATTGTTAGATAACACCACCTCCCTCTCATGAGGTAAACTAGATAATTCATCTATGAAAATATCCCTAAAATAATAATCCATTGGAGGAAAGTCTACATGACATATTCCATTATCATCTAGATATAAACTAGAAATATAGGATTTAATTACACCTAACCCACAATGTTCGGGTCTAGAACTACTTTCATAGAAATTACATCCACCCTTATGAATGAAAAATCCACCCTCTGGTGATGTGAAGGTCACCCTTTAGGGATAAAAATCAACATGATATTAAAAAGAAACTATCCAATACATCCTAAGTATAATGTAAAACCCTATCATCTTGATGAAAAAAAATATCCCATATGAAGTGACACCCACCTATCTCAAGGGGGAACTACCAAAACTAGCATACACCCTCTGTTTTGATTCCCAAAAGAGTATCAAGAATCATAACGCTATCATAAAACTGAACAATGATTATACGAATCTCAAAAATAGGAAAAGATATAAATCTATGCGATGAACCTATATAAAAAATACTAGATACTATAATAGAGGCTACTAAGATCGCAACTCTCACCACAGACAGCCCAATGCTCTTCTCCTCAGGTGTAAGATCTATAAAATATATCCAGCATGAACTAAGGACCTATGAAATAACCTTAATACCTGGAGAAGGCCCACTTTTTTATCTAGGTAAAACTGGTTCCTAGTTTCCTCAACCCTGATCACCACCTTAGCCTAAATGACCATCCCTACCCCAGCACCCAACCTGACACAGAGTTGTGAATCCCACTCCTAAACATGGATTTAGAGTCAATACCCTTCCACTAACTTTTATAGGTAAGGTCCTACAAAAATGTTGTGCATGAACCATCATGTCACAATCTTGGCACTCAATTAGGTCTCGATCACACTGATTCCTCATATGTCTTCATCTACCACACTGATTATAGAAAATATATCTACGATCACCAATAGTCTGGATGGTACTCCCCCCACGAGAAGTCTCAAAATGGTGCTTCCTACTACTGGAAATTGAACCACTAGGTTGAGAGGCTGAACTACCCTAATCTTCACCCCATGTTACCTTAGGTTCCTCTTGGTAATAACTGGCTTATTCAATTTCAAAATAATATACTTCAACTAAAACATGTTGACCTCTGATCAAACAACATGCTTGAGACCTTCCTAGAATCATCTCACTCTTGATGGATCATCTATAAGGTGATGTAAAACATTTAATCTCTTTTAATCATGATGAATATTCAATGAAATTCATCATTCCTTACTCTATATGCTTAAACTAACCAGTCCTTTCATCTCTTAGGGTATCAGAAAAAAATTAATCATAAAAGCTAGATTGGAAATCCCCCAATCCATATCTCACATCCTATCATCCTGGTTCAAAAATTCTTACCATCGCTTAGCTTCTCTCTAAAGAATATATGTCATGAGCATCACTATGCTCTTAGTTGGTGTATCTAGATGCTCAAAGATATTAAAAGTAGTCTCTATCCATAATTCAATAGCCTTTGGACCTCTATCCTCTGAAAATGTGGGTGGATTCTACTACGGGAACACACCCGTTAGCTTTTCCATAGACGTGGAAGGCTGCATGACTCCCTAAATGGTTTGCATAAACATGTAAAAATATCCCAGGACTATGCCTCATATCCCATATCCGGTACCACAACTGGTGCCTTAGTTGGCACTACTTGAGGATCTACTAGTAGAACATGCCCCACCACCTTTAGATTTTGGTCGTTGCTACCCTCCTGACATACAACTAGAGGTAGTTGTGGTATAATTTCTCTACAATGCCAAATAGACAACTCTGAAAATATCGATAATGAAAAGTTCATAGAAAAGTGTAGGATAGATCGAATACCTCCTAAAAGAAAACCACACCCCTTTTCCTACTCCTAAATCCATGATTTGGTGAAAATGAATAGTTTTAAAAAGCACCAGAGACACTGGATACTGCCCACTCTAAAGCCAGGTCTAGGTTAAGTTATCTATTTCACAATTTAAATTTAATTCAAATTCATATTTAAATTTAATTCTATTTAAATGGTTAAACCAAATGGGTCACCACTTCTGATCTATAGGGGCCCATTCACCTCATGAACCAAAGTGTTAAGTCCAATTAATCCAAACCATAACACGTTCTAGTCCATGTGACCAATGGTCTATGACTCAATGTGCCATAATTGGATGGTTAGGGTGTCTTATATAACCTATGTAGGAAAAAACTATTTAGGATTTGAAAGACACTCGAAGTACCAATTATTTTTCTCAATTACCAATACAAAGTGTTAACCAAATAACATACATATCACACAATGCACAAATTAGATATTTCATGCTGTCAAGAAAATCACCTTATATATAATAGAATATTCATGGCATTTAAATTTTTACAAGTTCTTAAAATGATGCATCAGATGCTCGACCTTATATAATCAAGAAAAAATAAAATCCATAATCATAAGAAACATCAAACAACAAATGTGTTATGAAATAGTGGAATCAAATCAATTGTAATAAGAAAAATATAGAAAATCATGTTCCGTTTCAAGAAATTTGGATTTTTGAATACGTGGGGTTAACTAATCCCAAGAAAATCTCATTACCAAATTCCAATACCTTCCTAATTTCTATCTATTATCTCAAAATAGTAAATCCAAAAAAGAAAAATATTCTGATACCACATTGTAACATTCTAATCTAGATTCCACTGAATAATGCCTTAAGCTGGTGGGTCACATGGCCTCAAGAACACCTCCCCATATGCCAGAGGCTACTGACTAGTAGTGGGGACCTAGGGTGTGTATATGGGGAGGCTATTCCCTCATTCCATAGTGTAATGTAGAAGTGTAAACATATCATTCAATAGTGGTATCATAATATAAATAACTGAACTTCAGATAAACATCCATAAGACTGTACAATAATTGAGCCAAAATTAGTCATATACATTATAATGACCATTTCATATATCTAAAAAGTATGAAAATAGTAGAATAATAATATAATACAATACATGTATCAAAAGGAAAAAAAGGAAAAAAAATAACTATCATATCCAGCATCATGAGCAAAGATCGGTCCTATAATCCCCTTCTATTAAGAAATGAACAATCAAGAATTATACAGTGCGGAATTTCCTGATTCTATAACTGCATCTATGAAGTCTATCTGGGTACCCAACAACATCCCAAACAAGGTGTGAGATAAAACTCAGTTGGCCACCAACAATGGTGTCTATAATAAATCTAGTATGTCGAATATAAAAAAAGAAGTGTGAAATATATATCAATAATATAATAGTTCTAAAAGTAAAGAGTGATCCTATACATCCAAACATGGATCCCCATAAACAAAATTAAGCAACTATATATAAGGAGTACTGAAAAACAAGAATAAACTAGTGATACTTTCCATTCTACCCACTGGAGTCAAATAACCATAACATGGATATTTGTAAAGCATAAAAAATATCCACAATGACCACACTATATAATCAAGTGTTAATATCCATAAAAACCCCATCGTGCAATAAAATTTACTACATCCACAATGGCCTCACTGTGTAATCACGTTTTAGACCATGAAGGGATGGATCCAATGTATATAAGACCATTGAATCCTCATCGAGTCCCAGGAACATCTTGATGGAACCTCTATGAAGACATGGGTGGAGTCTAAGAATCATTTCAATAAATCATGTCTAATGTGAGTCCATGAAAGCCAGATCCAAGGGGTAAAAAGGCTTGAGGAATCCTACAAAATCAGGATCTAAGGAGTAAACATGTCCATGTCATCCACTACTATAAACAAGATCCATGGTAGAAGCGTCCGTCGAATCTAATGGAATCAGGATCCAAGGATCTCATTCAACATGTCCACTACCATTTTAATTCATCATATCAATTTATTTATCATTTCATAGACATTTACATTCCATGAGTTCTTCCAACTCATTTCCACAATTTCTATAAAATCCATTTAAACAATCAACCAAATAAACTTCATACACTCACATGGAAAAGAGGCATAAAATCTCTTATAATGATTCAATTAAATTATCATTCAATTTATTAGGGATCCCAAAATTAGTGGTGAAATCACACACACCCATTAGGGTGGTATAACATAGGAAATAATCGAGGGTTTACCCCATGGGTGACCTAGATTGAAGATAAACGGCCTCCAACCAAAAAATGATACTCAGGGGAAGCCTAACAGGTTCCAATTCATTCAATCTAAATATTTAATTAATATTTGGGGAAATTCCAGAAAGTTTGGTGAGTGGAAATATGACAAATACGATTATAAAATACCAAACCTTGAGTTAAAGGTATTGAAAACCTACCTCAGGTTCTTAGTAGAGTAATCAAATCATATCAACCTTTGATTTGGTCCATATCAGAAGTAAAGTGAGGAATATAAGAAAATCCTGAAAATATAGAATATTAGGTTACACATAAATAAAATTTTCAATACAAAGATGAACTAATAATAGCACAAGATGAATGAAAAACTCAATGGTGTAGACCCAATGAGATGATCGGCGATTGAATCTATGTACGGATCAAGAAACAGGAGCCAAGCCTAGAAGATGACTTCAAAGGGAGATCTCCAGTGTGAGGAGGTTATAAACTAAAGGAATAATGGAAAATAAAATATGTTATATGTTATTTTAAGGGAAAAATAGTCATTGCTAGTATTTTAACCGTGTCATACTGTTTGGTTCACGGTTGGCCAAAACATGTGCCCACCATATTCCCTTCTCTTCAAAAAGTGGGAACTCACACGATCATGGTGCTTGATTTGATAAACCATGTTATGACTATGCACTAAGACTCTATCAAAATTATATAACATATCATAAAGGAATTAACATTAGGTATCATGGTTTCCTCAAACCGTGCCACCTCTTACTTTCGTCTGTCTAGCCTTACACTATTTCCTCAAATCATGCATCCCGGGTCACATGGTTTCTCCTAACCAAGCGATCCAGATTCCTCTTCAAAAAAGCTTGGATTTGGGATATGAATAATCTCCATAAACCCCTTAAACTTCCATGATCTAATTAGGCATTCAAATTAGGATAAAAACAAGTATTCAAACCGAAAACAAAAAGATTCATACCTCAAATAAGAAATAGAGGATCTTATAGTGCTCCAAATTCCAAAAAGGGAAAATTGTTAGCTCTTCATACAAGAAGTTTTAGATTTAATCTAATCATACTTTATAGCTCATTCATTTATATTTAAGTGTGTAACTCTGTAATATTTCAAATTATATATTCATTTAAAACCTAATATGTTTGATAAAATGTGATATATATAACACCAAACCACAAAAAACTAAGAAATATTATATAATTGTTAAAATGTAGTCATATAATTGGTGGGTAAAAATATATGTAAATAAATTATGAAATATATTTAGAAATTAAAATAAAACTCATTATAAATGCCAAGGCATTAAACTAGTGTATCTAAATAACCAATATAACTGATTTATACTGTAAAATATAAGCTTTTTAAAATTGAATTTTAATTTTTTTTCAGAAACAAAATATATATTTTTCAGATGAATAATATATTAATTCTATTTTTATTAGTAATTTATAGTAAAGAAGAATATGAATAGTTAATATTTTTTAAAATTTTATTTTCCCATGAAAACAATTTTCATTTTTTAATGTTTTTATTTAAAAGTTAAATTCTAAATTTTTAGAATTTTAATTTGAAAAAATTGAATTAATTTTAATATTTATAACCACAATATTAGCTTAAGATATATATATATTTTATTTTTCTAAAATACTTGATTTTTAGGTGAACAGTAAAAAATATAATTTTTACCAAAACTGTAAATTTTATGACCTTATAATTATATAAGAAAGAGATATAAGTACATGAAACCATTAAAATTTTAAAATATTTATTTAATTAGTGAAAATATAAAATTTTAAATACTATTATGAATTTATAAAACCTATTCATAACATTTTACAAACTTAAGTAATATTTTGCAATAAAAGAAATTCTCTTTTTGTCTTTTCTTTTAATTAAATTTTATTTTTGAGAAAATGTAGTCTATGAAAGACACATAAATTTTATTTATTTTATAATAAAAAAATTTTATCATGAAAGCCAAAAATGTTTATAATTTTATCCTACATATAAATTTTAATCTTAAAGTCACACCTTTTCTACAAATGGTTTTTACGCGTTATAGGAATTAATGTTCAAAATTGATTTTATTACACATATAAATTTTATTAGATAAACTAGATTTCATATTTATAATTATTAGGTCCAAATTTTTTAATAAGGACTATTTTATTTTTAGTAATTAAAAGTAAATTACTTTGGTAAAAACTAGTTACCACAGAAAAACAAAAACAGGTAAAAGTGAATATTATAAGAGTAAATGACATAGAAACATGTTTGAAAATTGTTTTCAAATGAGTGGATAAGGTATTATAAACCTTATATTTTATACCACTCCATTATTTTCCATTTTTATGTCTTCTTGACATGAGAAACATGTTCTAATTTTATCTTATGTTGAAATATTTACAAAAATTCCATTCTCGCCACTTATAAAAGGTCGCCCTCACTGTCGCTTTAAGAACAATCACAAAATCCAGTTTCCTACTGAAAATGTAACACCAAATTTTTTTAAAAATAAATTTAAATGTAAGAAAATTGGTTTTAATTTGATAGTTATAACTATCCTTTAATCATAATTTTTCTGCTTCTATGTTTTGAATTTTGAAAACAGTCATCTACAGTTATGATAGGTATGCTATTTGGAGTATGATGGATCCAAATTGATTTTTGGTGAATAGTAACATACTCTTATGAAAAGAAATATGAACTAATGAATAATAAATTATATTATTATTTTATTTTATTAAGGCTTTAAGACAGTGGCATGTTGATTAATTTTTCAAGGTGATATAAAATGAGTTATAGTTTTAAAATTTTTAATTTTTTTATAAAGTATGATTTTATTTCAAAATTATATTAATAATATTTAAAAAATCATTTTCAAACAATGAACTTCATTTTTGAATTCTACACATCAAAAAATAGTTAGGGTGAAATTTTAGGATTTTTCTGAAATTCATGGATTTTTGAAGAATAGTAAAATACGATAAATGCTAAATACTTGTTTTACTGCATCATAGGCAATGAAAGTATGATTTAAGACCAATTTTTTTGAACTCACATGAAAGTTTTACTATTTTGGGTCACATTAATCAATAATATTTATAGTCTTGATAAAAATATTAAAATAATGTAAAATCCCTCCTCTCCTCCACTATAAATACCACCCTCATTTCCCTCTTCCTCTCACACCTATCAAGCCTTTATTATTGTCTAATTTCTACCAAATATCATCCCTAAGGATATTCCACACGTCTTAATACTTATTATCTCATCAAAAGGCCAAAACCAAAGGCCTTAAGGAGGATCTCAAGGAGAAGAGACCAAGAGGTAAAAATCCTCTTCCTTTTTTCATGTGTTTTTTTCCAATTCATTTATTTTCTTATACTCTCTTTACCTAAACTTATCCAATAGGTATGAAATATCCAGAATATTATATATTATATATGTTACCATGTTCATGTAAAATATTCATCACCTTCCTTCCTCTCCTCTCCCTCTTGTTCTAAAAATAAAAACATCATCCACGATGTGTCGATTTACCAAAATCATGGACGATATGTTTGAAATATCCATTACATACTTCAAATATTATTATAAAACCATTTTAATGGTTGAAACATAATTTAAAGTTTATTTTTTAACCTATTTTATTTTTTAATGAACTTCTATGCATGAAATTAAATTATATAATGAAACAAATTCATGATTATCGAAGAATCGCCAAACATGATCTAAACAAACATCATTAATGTTTTATCTAATGATCCATCATCATATATTATAAAAAATGATTTATGGTATCATTATATATTATATAAAAATATTAATACCATTTCATTCCACTTATGGAATACTAACTGGCCATGAAAAGCATGTAAAGAACGCACCCAAAACAATGGAAGGAACAAAATACTAATAATTAAAGGG
Organism: Viscum album; assembly: GCA_963277665.1. Classification (NCBI taxonomy): domain Eukaryota; kingdom Viridiplantae; phylum Streptophyta; class Magnoliopsida; order Santalales; family Viscaceae; genus Viscum; species Viscum album. The sequence continues at coordinate 1,005,327,487 of OY728135.1, forward strand.
TGAAATGGTGTAATTAAATGATAATATAAGGTATTATAAACATGAATATGTTTCATTAATATATTAATGACACTATTTTTACCATTATACAAGATGATTAAACAAGTTTTAAGTAAGACAAACCCGAGGTAAGTGAATTCTTAACCTGATTTCCATTCTTTGGGTTAACCTTCTACTTAATTATTTATGTGGTATGAAAATTGGTTATGTTATGAGTTTTGTTTATATTATGTTTAATTATGTGTATTTATTTTGTATATACATATTTAATACACACTATTAATTCTTACTTCAATTATATGATATTTGTGAGGGGATTTTCTTTTAAAATGTTCTTTTAAAATTATGTTTTATAAAATTCAAATGAAATCATCCTCCAATACATTGGGTTTGTATGATTATGTTAAAAAGAAATTATGAAAATATTCATATTGTATGATTATGTTCTGGTTCTTTGGAATTTTTTATGATAAAGGATAGTAACTATATCTCCCTCTAATACATTGGGTTTGTGTAAGTTAGAGGTAGACCGTATGGTTACTCCAAGTGTAACTGTGATGGTTACACAAATTGTAAGGTATCTATGAGTGTTAAAAATTATAAGGTAGCTAATAGTGTTACAAGATTATTTAATTAATGAACCAAGATACCTTTATGGTTCTATTTATGTTCTATATGTTTTGTGTAAATCTCATGGAAATATCAAGTTTCACAAAGTAAGTTTATATGGGTGATAAGTATGTCTTTTTGAAAATGATTTCATACATTACAAGGATTCATGGACTAATGTGTTCTTTTATTATTTTTATATACCTTACTGAGATTTTTGTGCTCATCCCATGTTTTTAAATTATTTCACAGTTTATAATGATGAGTAATACAAATAAGGAATCCAAGTTTAATGTTATGAAGATTTGTCAAAGAAATCATGTTATATTTGAAAAGTTGTATATTTTGGAAGAAATGAATTCTGATTTTTTTGGTATCCACTATGTATTAATGTAGTATTTTATGTATGTATTATATATCAATTATAGAAAACTCTAAAATTGAAAGGATCCTCAATATGAATGTAAGTTAGTTCATGAATAAAATTCAATATTATGTAATGTAATAAGGTCAGGTCCTTATAATTGGTATCATAGGATAGTTTAAATAACTTTAGGGGTTAGGATAATGTTAATAAAATATCATAAATGATTTTACTCTATGGTAAATTTGAAATGATATAGAATTTAAAGATTACCATGTTTCTTCGACTAAGATATGTTTGTTTAGAATTGTTTTCCGTAGAAGAAACATGGAAGATGAAGAGTAGAGGCACCAATAGAATGATATCCTTCCGAATGTGCAGCCCAAAATGGTATGGATTGGAACTGAGTAGTTTGTGACCGTAATGGATTAGCTTACACATGCAACAAATGGTGGTGGTATCCATGAAATAAAACAACTAGAGGTACCACAAAGAAACATAACAATAGTGGAACATTTTATGAGACAACAACCTCATGTTTTCAATGGATCCTTTGAACCGATCGCGACTGAAGGATGGATTAAGGCCCTTGAAAATATATTCAATGTTCTGGGATATTCAGATAATCAAAAGGAAAGTCTTTCCATTTATCATTTTGAAGTTGAAGCTGATTATTAGTGGTTAATGGTAAAAACTATTAGGGGTAGAGAGTAGATTGATTCCTTAGAGTGGGATGAATTTAAAAGTATTTTCCTTGAAAAATATTTTCCTAAGGTGGTGTGACATAGGATGGAGAAGAAATTCCTTGAATTAAAGGAAAAGGAGGAAGATTTAGTGGCTGTGTATGAAGAAAACTTCACCCAACTAGCAAGGTATTCTTCCAATCTTATTCTAGATCTTGATATCAAAATCAACAGCTTTTACTTAGGATTAAAGCCAAGATATCAAAGGAAACTAGCCTCCCGTGAATTCAAATGTTATGAGAAACGTGTCTGATGTGTTGAGAGGGTAGATATGTAGTTTTTTGATGATTAGATGCACTTTGATAATAATAATAAGAAGAGGTCCATATGGAAGGAGATGGGTCAAAATCAATCACATAAATCTGATGGTAAGAAAATTCAATTTCCAGTTTGTGAAAAGTGTGGAAAGAAGCACCCTAAGAAATTACTTACCAACATTGGGAAGTGTTTTAAATGTGGTAAGTTTGGAAATTTTTCTTGAGATTGTAATGAAAATGTAATGACCCGTAAATTTCAAGGAAATTGTTTTTCTTAATTTTATTTGTAATTTTACAAGAACGCAGTTTCTGACGGCACCTGATTCCGAGGCCCGGTGTGCCCAGAATCATTTTCCGAAGTTTGGCTCGGGTACGTTCAGTGAACGAATGAGAGGGTTTTTCTAACTTTTGAACCGGTGCTCGGAATCAAATTTCGAGGGCACTGATGGAATCGCAACGCCGATATTTGCTTAGAAACGCCTCTTCCGGAGTTGTGTTTGCTTGGGTGTGGTTTTTTAAATTTTTGGGGTTAAGTTAAGAAATAAAATAAAGTGTGCGACAACTTTATTTTTATTTCACTTAAATCCAATTAAAAGCCACTTAAAGTTGCTTAAGCTGGGTTGAAGTGGATAGGGTGCAATTCAAAATATCATACCCTCTTGGTAGGATATTTGTGAGGTGGGGCCCGCACTAGCCCCACCGTTTCTTTTCCGCTAAGTAACGCACCCGCGAAAACCCTTTTTAAATGAAAGTCAACTCGGGCATTTCTTAAACTATTAAATGATCCTATTAATTGGGTGGTTAAGTTCGTTGAAATTAATTCTATGAATTAATGGGTCGTTACTTAGGTTGTTTTTTGTTTGTTGGCATATAATAAAATAAGACCAACACTTATCTTCTTGAGTGTTTTTCGTTGAGAGGATTTGACAGGAACCTTAAGTCCTTCATCCTCCTTCGCGAAGAACGCGAAGAACGCCGGCCTCCAACGAAGGGCGACGAAGAACGCCGAGCCCTCGGAGATTGACGACGCGACGCCAAGTACCGCGACGCCGACGATTCTTCTCCTGCGACGTTCTTCTGCGACGTTCCTTCATTCGCGACAAATCTTCGATCATCTGTTGAGGTAAGAGATTGCGGACCTTTTGATTCTTTGTGGTTTATAGCAACAAAAAGGATTTAATTGTTATAGTTAAATCCGTATGTTTTCTTTACCCCTCGGAGATCATCAATGCGACGCCGTATACCGTGACGACGCGACACCCTTCCGCGACACGACGATCCTCTTCTTCCGCGACGATCAATTCCGCGAAGAACGCGCGCTCGACAACTACGGCGAGGTAGGGATTTTATTTGAAAATAATATTTTTATTCTCGTAGTTGTTTCCTTCTAAAACAAAGAGCCCGGGATCAAAGTACAATTTTAATTTATTAAAATTGAATCTTGTTATGTTTTCATGTGTTGATCATTATTTTTTTCCCGATTGTTATCACCAAACGCGGAGGGTGTGGGCCAAACAAACACGGCCCGACAACCCTCCGCAGTTCTTCGTTGATGTACGAAATGGCGGACGACGACAAAACGGGCCACAAAGATGATTTTTTGATTCCGCAGTGAAGAACGGGACCCGGGAGGAGCTACGACTTAGATGGAAATGGAATCGGACCACCGGAGCAACTCCGGTGGCCCGCGGAATCCACCGGCGGCGCCGGCAGCCGGAGGCGGCGGCGGCCAACCCGACCCGTGTCCGCGCGGGTCCGGTGACACACGGGATGCGGAAAATCCGCGTCCGCTGACCAAGTTCGGCCCCACGTGGGGCCGCGACACCTCATCCCGTAAGGGCAGTGCGCCCCGCGGCTTCCTTGCTCGACCGCTCGGCCGAGCCGAGCCGAGTCGAGCTGACCTGCCGGCCGGGTCGCGCCCAGGCCGGGTCGGGCCGCCCTGGCCGGGCCGGGTCGCGCCAAACCGGGTTGGACCCAGGTCGTGTCGATCCGGTTCGGGCAGACCCAGGGGGGGTTGGGCCAGGTCGGTCCGGGCCCAGACCCCCTATTTCCGGACCTTTTCGGTATTTTTCTCATAACATGAGCTACGGGCATCCGAACGATGCGCTGTCCGTGGAGATGCGATCCTTGGATCGAGACGGTCGTTTCGGTATATCACACTCAAGGTTTTGGAATACTTTGAGTTCAGACGGGTTGGTTCGTACACGAAACGAACCGGGCCTCGGAGCGGAAGCGCTCATATCTTGAGATTCGGACGTCCGATTGACGTGCCGTCGACTTTGTTGAATTCATCTAAGTGAGACGGATCTTTTGGCATACTCCGCCCGAGGTTTGGATGTAGGTGGAGTATGGTCGGGTTGGTTTTGACTTAAAAACCAACCGGGCCCCTGGGACGTAAAAGCCAATAACTCTCAGACCGGGCGTCCGATTGACGCGCTGTCTGCGGCGTTGAGTTCCTGTTGACGATACAGAACTTTTGGATACATCAACTCTGGACTATGTGTCAGTTGATGTATCAGCCTCTCGGCTCGTGGAGCGGACCCTCCAAACGAGCTTGCTGTGTGTGGGAACCCTAGAGCTGGTTTTTGACTGCTACCGTGACGACGACGACTATATAGAGATCCTCAGTGGATTCAACTGTGACGATGATGAAAACAGTACGGGAATCCTCCTTGTTTTCGGCAGTGACCACTACGGCACATCTTGGGATACGTCAACTCCGGACTACATGTCAGTTGATGCATCGACCTCTTAGATCGTGGAGTAGACCCTCCCAGAACGAGCATGCTGTGGGCGGAAACCCTAGAGCCCGTTGAGACTTGACTACGGCTGATCGAACGACTCGGTGTGTTACGGATAGCCCAGTGGGGAGCGCTTGGTTGTAGCGGCAGACCCACGGTGGAGGAGCACTTGGTTGTAGCGGCAGACCCGCAGGTACTCAACAGAAGGAGTACCTCTGGAGGCTATGAGAGGGAGCGCTTGGTTGTAGCGGCAGACCCACGACGGAGGAGCGCTTGATTGTAGCAGTACAGGGGAGCACTTGGTTGTAGCGGCAGACCCACGACGGAGGAGCGCTTGGTTGTAGCGGCTGACCCATGGTACTCAACAGAAGGAGTACCTCTAGGGGCTATGAGGGAGAGCACTTGGTTGTAGCGGCAGACCCATGGTGGGAATCGCTTGGTTGTAGCAGTAGGACCACAATACTCGATTGGTGGAGTACTACAGCAGTCCAAGGTGACAAATGAAGTGCTTGGTGGTAGCGGCATAACCACTGTACTTGATGGAGAAGGAGTTTCCCAATAGCTTGGGGTTCAACTTCATGATTGATCCTTGTGGATCATTGCGGGAGTTAGTACCTATCGATCCTTTGTGGGTCCGACGATTTGGATGAATCAGTGGAAATACCTGATCATATCTATCGTCATACAAGAAGTATACCTGTGTGAGATGAAATGCTGTTTTTCTTTTCTTTGTGGATTGTGTTGTGCTATCCTGTGTGGATTTACGTTTTTCTTTCCTGTGTGGACTGGGTTGTACTTGGGCTTGGATGTTGGAGCCAAACGAGAATTGATGACTTAGGTATATGTATGGGCATATACCTAAGCCGTGTCGGATGTTACTTCGTTATTGTATCTCTCCTTTGTGGATTATACTTTGTGGATTCTGGGAGACCTTCGGGGGTCTCGGGGTCCCTACCGAGTAGCTTATAATCACCCCTACATGGGCTATGCCCGCACTACTTTGTGTTGGTTGCAGACGACGGAAAACGCTGATCGTGGTTGAGGCTTGCGGAGCAAGACGATACTTAGGGGTGGACCACTGGGCGGGATATACTCGGAGCGGTCGGCTGGACCCGAGGAGCAGTGGAGGCTTTCTTTACCCACCCTTCAGGTGGGATTTTCAGTGGACAGCTCGATGTTGCGGCTTTACTTTTCAGTTTCTGTTTTCCCTTTCGAGTTGTACTTTACTTTCAGTTTGGGTTTGTATTCTGGCCCACTTACTTCCGCACTTACTGTTGTACCAGCTTTTACTTAGTGTTTACTTCTTCCTCTTTCTTACTCTGTGGTGCTTGTTTACTTTACAAAGGCAATGACTTCCCTTTTTACCGGGATTTACGCCTTGGTTCTAGTCGCCAGCCCCTGGCCTATGGAAGGCGGGCTTGGGGTAGTCACGGCACGGGCCCCGAGGACGGGTCGTGACAAATTGGTATCAAAGGAGTTCGGTTCTACTGCGGACTCTGATCTTTTCTATGTGAAGCAATAGTGTTTAGCGTATTGGGTGTGATTATAAGTCCAGAGAGTCCAGTGTTGGTGCGGCGGCCGACGTATCCGTACACCAGGACCCTGGCTTCTGATTTCTGACTTAATGCACGAAAACATTGATTTCCTGTGTGTTTCAAGTTTTCTTTGTGATTACTTGTGTCAGGTCACCAGGTATACTGTTCTGACCATGGCACACCTGTTTCCTTTTCAGTATGGCCCCATAATAGCATCCAAATAGGGTTCGGAGAGTTGTACGTGACGACAACCCACCGAGTGATGAGGCCTCGGTGCAGGGCCCTTTGACAGCTGAGGCACCGGCGGTACCATTACCCGTCGAGCCACCGATGATTCCAGCCCCAGCCGCTGACGATGCACATCACCTTAGTGCACTGCATGAGTTCCAGCGCCAGCGACCACCCACGTTCCGTGGGGAGACAGACCCCCAGGTAGCCGAGGACTGGCTGGAGGTGGTTGTACGAGTTTTTCGGTTAGTGAGGACACCAGCAGACCTCATGGTGATCCTTGCAGCGAGCCTACTGCACGCAGAAGCGGGCCAATGGTGGAGCTTGATGCTCCAGGTGCACGACAAGGCATCACTCCTTTGGACAGACTTTGAGAGCCTTTTTCGCTCAGAGTTCATCCCAACCACCCTCCGAGCGGTGTGCATCCAGGAGCTACTACAACTGCGGCAGGGCAGCATGACTGTAGCCCAGTACGCGACGAGGTTTACCGATCTCTCGCGCTATTCCACGGACATGGTACAGGACCCATTCTTCAGGGCCCGAACCTTCGAGAAGGGGCTCAGGCGAGAGATTAGAGCTTCAGTTGTTTCTCACAGAATTCCGACACAGACAGGGGTGTTGGAACTAGCCCTCTTAGTGGAGAGTTTCTTTGCTGAGCAGTCTCCAGCAGCAGGACCCACCACTAGTCGGCATGTGGCAGAGTCTTCTGTAGCGGGAAGTAGAGAGATGATGCAGGGGTCCAAGAGGACTAGACCTACCGGTGGTCGACCGTGTGACACATGATCGTTTGTGCGAGGCACCCGGGGTGGGAAACGTCTTACCATGAGTGGACAGTGTTACTCCTGTGGCGGGGTTGGTCACATGGATCGGGACTGTCCGACCCGCCATACGGATGACCAGCAGATGAACGAAGGACCTCCCAGGCAGAGGCATAGGTTTGATCGAGGCGGATCGCATGGAGCAGGAGACCGTGGCAGGGGAGCTGGCTATGCAGCTGGAGGTGGACGACGCTTCGATGTGTTGCCACCACCACCACCAGGAGGTCCACCACGACCACAGGGAGCTGGTGGACATGGGAGAGCTCAGCTTCAGGCAGCTGAGGCCTACGATTGTGGAGCTCCGAGAGCAGATGGACAGGAGCGGGACTAGATCCAGACCTGGAGACTTTTGTTTATGCAGCTTCTAGCGTTGTTGATGTTTTTTTATAGATGTTTTGTGTCTTTGTACATTGAGCTGCAATAATAAAAGACACTTTCCTTGTGGCGTTTAACTTCCTATACTCTCTTTTAGTTGTTACTAAGAGGTTCTAATTAAAAAAACGGTTGACTTGACCCTCACTTGAGATGCCTACTGGAGGAGACCCAGTGACCACACACTGATGCCGATAGTGTGACTCAACCCTTGGAGGTGAGAGTAACGGTTGGATCTCTTGGTAGTAGCGTTGAGGCCTTACGACGTCATCCTTGGTATGGAATAGTATCATCCATGTCAGGATTGACTGTATTAGGCGAAGAACATGTTTCATCCAGGGGATGAGACCAGATTTCTCTTATCGGAAAAGAAGAAATCTCAGCAGCTCTTGTAGGACCAGAGAAGGTCCAGGTCATCTAGGAGCAGATGAGGATAGCTCAGAGCCAGCAGAAGTCTTATGCTGACAGGAGGCAGATGCCACTAGAGTTCGAGGATGGCGACCACGTCTTCTTGCGTGTCTCACCTAAACGTGGTTTACGAAGATTTGGCCGAGACGATAAGTTGTCTCCATGCTTCATCGGACCATTTCAGGTCCTCATAAGGACCGGAGAGGTGGCTTATCGCTTGGCTCTACCACCTCAGTTGCACAAGGTGCACGACGTCTTCCACGTATCCCAGCTGAGGAGATACGTGCACGACCTGACGCACATCATTGACCATGGGGAGCTAGACGTGGATGATTGGGAGACTTTTGCGGAGGTCCCGGTGGAGATCGAGGATCGACAGGAGCAGGTCCTATGTGGACGGTCGATTCCTCTTATGCGTATCAGATGGCAGCACGGGAACCTCTAGGAGAGCACTTGGGAGCGGGAGGCTCAGATGCGTGCTCAGTACCCACATTTGTTTCCCTAGTTTATGATGTATCTTTATGGGGACGTAAAGCCCTGAGGTGGGAGTGATGTAAAGACCCGTAAATTTCAAGGAATTTTTTTTTCTTAATTTTCTTTGGAATTTTAGAAGAACACAGTTTCTGACGGCACCTGATTCCGAGGCCCGGTGTGCCCGGAATCATTTTCCGAAGTTTGGCTCGGGTACGTTCAGTGAACGAACGAGCGGGTTTTTCTAACTTTTGAACCGTTGATCAGAATCGAATTCCGAGGACACCGATGGAATCACAACGCCGGTATTTGCTTAGAAATGACTCTTCCGGAGTTGCGTTTGTTCGGGTGTGGTTTTTTAAATTTTTGGGGTTAAGTTAAGAAATAAAATATAGTGTGCGACAACTTTATTTTTATTTCACTTAAAGACACTTAAAAGCCACTTAAAGCTACTTAAGATTGGTTGAAGTGGATAGGGTGCAATTAAAAATATCCTACCCTATTGGTAGGATATTTGTGAGGTGGGGCCCGCACGATCCCCACCGTTTCTTTTCCGAAAAGTAACGCACCCGCGAAAACCCTTTTTAAATGAAAGTCAACTGGGGCGTTTCTTAAACTATTAAACGATCCTATTAATTGGGTGGTTAAGTTCATTGAAATTAATTCTATGAATTAATGGGTCGTTACTTAGGTTTTTTTTCGTTTGTTGGCATATAATACAAATAAGACCAACACTTTTCTTCTTGAGTGTTGTTCGTTGAGAGGATTTGATAGGAACCTTAAGTCCTTCATCCTCCTTCACGAAGAACGCGAAGAACGTGAAGAACGCGAAGAATGTCAGCCTCCAATGAAGGGAGACGAAGAACACCGAGCCCTCGGAGATCGATGACGCGACTCCAAGTACCGTGACGCCAACAATTCTTCTCCTACGACGTTCTTCTATGACGCTCCTTCATTCGCGACAAATCTTCGATCATCTGTTGAGGTAAGAGATTGTGGACCTTTTGATTCTTTGTGGTTTATAGAAACAACAAGGATTTAATTTTTATAATTAAATCCCTATGTTTTCTTTACCCCTTGGAGATTGTCGACGCGACGCCGTATACCACAACGATGCGATGCCCTTCCGCGACGCGACGATCGTCTTCTTCCGCGACGATCAATTCCGCGAAGAACGCGCGCTCGACGACTACGGCGAGGTAGGGATTTTATTTGAAAATAATATTTTTATTCCCGTAGTTGTTTCCTTCTAAAACAAAGAGCCCAGGATCAAAGTACAATTTTAATTTATTAAAATTTAATCTTGTTATGTTTTCATTTGTTGATCATTATTTTTTTCCCGATTGTTATCACCTAACACGGAGGGTGCAGGCCAAACAAACACGGCATGACAACCCTCCGCAGTTCTTCGTTGATGTGCGAAATGGAAGATGATGAAAAAACGGGCCACAGAGACGATTTGTTGATTCCGCAGTGAAGAACGGGACCCGGGAGGAGCTACGGCGCAGACGGAAATGGAATCGGACCACCGAAGCAACTCCGGTGGCCCGCAGAATCCACCGGCGGCGCGGGTCGCCGGCGCGGCGGCGCCAGCGGCCGGATTCGGCGACGGCCAACCAGACCCGCGACCGCGCGGGTCCAGCGATACACGAGACACGGAAAAGCCGCGTCCGCTGACCAAGCGTGGCCCCACGTGGGGCCACGACACCTCATCCAGCGGGGGCAGCGCGCCCCGCGGCTTCCTTGCTCGGCCGCTCGGCCGAGCTGAGCCGAGTCGAGCCGACCTGCCGGTCGGGTCATGCCCAGGCCGAGCCGGGCCACCCTGGCTGGGCCGGGTCGCGCCAAACTGGGTCGGACCTGGGTCGGGTCGACCCGGTTCGGGCAGACCCAGGGCGGGTTGGGCCGGGTCGGTCTGGGCCCAGACCCCCTATTTTCAGACCTTTTCAGTATTTTTCTCATAACATGAGCTACAGACATCTGAACAATGCGCCGTTAGCGGTGATGCGATCCATGGATCGAGACGGTCGTTTTGGTATATCACACTCAAGGTTTCGGAATACTTTGAGTTCGGCTGGGTTGGTTCGTACACGAAACCAACCGGGCCTCGAAGCGGAAACGCTCATATCTTGAGATTCGGACGTCCGATTGACGTGCCGTCGACTTTGTTGAATTCCTCTAAGTGAGAAGGATCTTTTGGCATACTTCGCCCGAGGTTTGGATGCAGGTGGAGTATTGTTGGGTTGGTTTTGAATTAAAAACCAACCGGGCCCCTGGGACGTAAAAGCCAATAACTCTCAGACCGGGCATCCGATTGACGCGCCGTTTGCGGCGTTGAGTTCCTGTTGATGATACAGAACTTTTGGATACATCAACTCTGGACTATATGTCAGTTGATGTATCAGCCTCTCGGCTCGTGGAGCGGACCCTCCGAACGAGCTTGCTGTGTGCGGGAACCCTAGAGCTGGCTGTGACTGCTACCGTGACGACGACGACTATACAGAGATCCTTAGTGGATTTGATTGCGACGATGATGAAAACAGTACGGGAATCCTCCGTGTTTTCAGCAGTGACCACTACGGTACATCTTGGGATACGTCAACTCTGGACTACATGTCAGTTGATGCATTGACCTCTTAGCTCGTGGAGTGGACCCTCCCGGAACGAGCATGCTGTGGGCGGAAACCCTAGAGCCCGTTGAGACTTGACGATGGATGATCGAACGACTCGGTATGTTATGGATAGCCCAGTGGGGAGCGCTTGGTTGTAGCGGTAGACCCACGGCGGAGGAGCGCTTGGTTGTAGCGGCAGACCCACAGGTACTCAACAGAAGGAGTACCTCTGGAGGCTATGAGGGGGAGCGCTTGGTTGTAGCGGCAGACCCACGACGGAGGAGCGCTTGGTTGTAGCAGCATGGGGGAGCACTTGGTTGTAGCGGAAGACCCACGACGGAGGAGTGCTTGGTTGTAGCGGCTGACCCGTGGTACTCAACAGAAGGAGTACCTCTAGGGGCTGTGAGGGGGAGCGTTTGGTTGTAGCGGCAGACCCATGGTGGGAAGCACTTGGTTGTAGTAGCAGGCCCACAGTACTCGATAGGTGGAGTACTATAGCAGTCCAAGGTGACAAATGAAGCGCTTGGTTGTAGCGGCATAACCACTGTACTTGATGGAGAAGGAGTTTCCCAATATCTTGTGGTTCAACTTCATGATTGATCCTTGTGGGTCATTGCGGGATTTAGTACCTATCGATCCTTTGTAGGTCCGACGACTTAGATGAATCAGTGGCAATACCTGATCATCTCTATCGTCATACAAGAAGTATACCTGTGTGAGCTGAAATCCTGTTTTGCTTTCCTTTTTGGATTGTGTAATGCTATCTTGTGTGGATTTACGTTTTGCTTTCCTGTGTGGACTGGGTTGTACTTGGTCTTGGATGCTGGAGCCGAACGAGAATTGATGAATTAGGTATATGTATGGGCATATACCTAAGCCATGTTGGATGTTACTTCGTGATTGTATCTCTCCTTTGTGGATTATCCTTTGTGGATTCTGGGAGACCTTCGGGGGTCTCAGGGTCCCTACTGAGTAGCTTATACTCACCCCTGCATGGGCTATGCCCGCACTACGTTGTGTTGGTTGCAGACGACGGACAGCGCTGATCGTGGTTGAGGCCTGCAGAGCAGGACGATACCTGGAGGTGGACCACTGGGCGAGACGTACTCGGAGCGGTCGGCTGGACCCGAGGAGCAGTGGAGGCTTTCTGTACCCACCCTTCAGGTGGGATTTTCAGTGGATAGCTCGACGTTGCGGCTTTACTTTTCAGTTGCTTTTTTCCCTTTTGAGTTGTACTTTACTTTCAATTTGGGTTTGTATTCTGGCCCACTTACTTCCGCACTTACTGTTGTACCAACTTTTACTTAGTGTTTACTTCTTACTCTTTCTTACTCTGTGGTGCTTGTTTACTTTACAAAGGCAATGCCTTCCATTTTTACCAGGATTTACGCCTTGATGCAAGTCACCAGCCCCTGGCCTATGGAAGGCGGGCTTGGGGTAGTCACGGCACAGGCCCCGAGGACGGGTCGTGACAGAAAATGATCCAAAGACTAATCCTGATAATAAAATTGTTAAGTTTTTTAATTGTGGAGAGATTGGTCAATATGAAAATGCATGCCCAAAGAGTGATATGAATAATGCAAAGAATCCATACTATAAGTATAAAGGTGTAGTGAGATCATTTGTGACTATGTCAGTAGACGTCGAGCCGTCCAATGAAGTTGTATCAGGTACCTTGTTTTTTTACTCATATTTTTCTAATGTTTTGTTTGATAAAGGATCTGCACATTTCTTTATTTCTGAGTAATTTTCTGGTAAATTGTAAATATCACATCAAAAAATGAGATTGGATCTTATTGTTAAAACACCAGGGGAAAACATTATAGAAAATAGGAATTATAATAATCTTTCTATTGTGGTATATGGATATAATTTACCTGAAAACCTTGTTGTTTTTCCCTTAGTTGAGTTTGATGTCATTCTAGGAATGTATTGGCTTTATGTTTATCATGCTAAGAATGATTGTAGAGTTAAAGAAGTTGTTTTTTAGAAAGAGTTTCAGTTGGTATATAAGAACGAACACATACAATTGATAACATACCAAGAATATAAGAAACTGTTGAATGATGGAAATGAAAGTTATCTTTCTCATATTTTTTAAAACAAGGGAATTGTTCAGATTAATGATGTGCGAGTGGTAAATGAATTCTTTGATGCTTTTCCGGATGAGTTACCTGGTGTCATACCAGATTGGGAACTCAAATTCCCAGTTGACTTAGTTCATGATGCTAATCCAATTTCAAAACCCCCATATCGAATGGACCAAATGAAACTTATTGAATTGAAAAATTAGTTGTAGGATTTTCTTGATAAAGGTTTCATTTATCCTAGCACTTCACTATGGGGTGCTCATGTTTTTTTCTTTAAAAAGAGAGATGGTTCCATGAGATTTTTCATTTATTATAGAGACTTGAATAACATCACTATTAAAAACAAATATCCTTTTCCTCGTATCAATGAATTGTTTGATCAAATCCAGTGAGCTCTGTACTTTTCCAAGATTGACTTGAGATCCCAATACCATCAGCTGAAGGTGAAGGAGGATGACATCCCAAAAATAGATTGTCATACTAGATATGTGCATTATGAGTTTGATGTTATGCCATTTGGGTTAACTAATATACCTACTGTATTCAGGGATCTTATGAATAGAATATTTGATTAGTTCTTGGATAAGTTTGTATTTGTGTTTATTAATGACATTTTGGTATTTTATAAGAGTAAAGAGGAGAATGAAAAAAATATAAGAGTTGTTTTCCAAACCTTAAAGGAAATGAAAATCTATAGAAAATTCATCAAGTGTGTTTTTTGGTTGCAACATATTTCTTTTCTCGGGAACATTGTAAATAAGGATAGAATAACAGTTGATCCTGCCAAAACAAAAGTGATTTATGAATGACCAAGACCAAACAAATGCTAAAGAGATTTGCAGTTTTATTGGATTAGCAGGTTATTACCAACGGTTTGTTAAAAACCTTACACGGTTATCTAGACTTCTAACTAAGTTAATGTGAAAAGGGGTTAAATTTATTTGGACAGAGGAATTTGAGGTTTGTTTTCAAGAACTGAAGAAGAGATTAGTGAATGATCTAGTTTTGGCCTTTCCTTCCCGAAATGGTGAGTTTTTCATCTAGAGTGATGATTAATTGCAGGGACTTGGTTTTTGTAACACCCCGAAATTTTATGAGATATATTCTATTTAATTTATTTGACGTCTTCTATTGTACAATACACCAATATTAGCTTTTACTATACAAAACACCGTATTAGCTTACAGTATACGCAACACTATTCTAGGCTCGTGTTACACACAATTTCAAGTTCGTTTTGTGGAAATCATTCTATGCAACATTAAGTACAGATTTTGTTCAATGTATAAATGAATTAAGTTTTGATTATGTTATACACAACACCAAAGGGAACTTTCACTACACGCAACCATGACTTGGATTGCATTACATGCAATCAATACCTTCTTCGATAGCGTGTGTAGTACGCAATACCGAGTTTCACAAAACACGATATTATTATAATATTATTATGAACTAGCCATTATGAATAGTAATACCCAATTTTTAAAATTTTATAAATTTTATCTTTCAAAATAGACTTCATTTTTAGATTAGGAATATCGAAATTAGCCTAGGGTGATTTTTTGGTATTTTTTTAAAACATTCAATTTTTGATGAATAGTGAAAACACTGGGTTACTATTTAAAAACTGAGTTTTTATTTAAATAATTATTTATTTTATTTAAATTTATTTTAGGTCAAAATTGATACATAATACCTATATAAGTTCAATGTAATTCATTAGATTCATTTTATAATAATTTTAGAGATATAAAAATTTTATTGAACTTTTCACCGTCTTTTACTCACCTCCTAGGAGAATTTTAAAATTTACATAAAACTTAATTTTACCGCTTCTATGAGTGGAATTTCGAAAATCCGAGAGACACGGTTAATATCAAGGAGTAAAATGTGGTTCAATAAGATAAAAATAATTTTTGGTAAATAATGACTTTTTACTTTTATTTACCACGGTTAAAAGTAAATAGGGTAATTAAGGGTAAAAACGATATTATTATTACGTTAAAAATAGTTAAAATAGTTAAAATCAATGTTTAATAACTAAAATTTTTTTAATATAGGGTTATACATAAAATAAATTCGACTAAAAATATACATTATAAAGATAAAAATATTTCTTACATAATGGTATTTTATTTATAATTTTTAGACATTAAATAATTTAATTTATTTAAGACACAATGGTGATGCAATAATTACCTTATTAAAGAAATATTAACATAATTGATGTTATAAATACCCAAATAAATGTAATTTGAGACTTTTTATGAATTAAACTAATTTTATAGGTTATTAAGACACATTAGTATTGATTAAATTAATTTTTTTTCGAACTAATCTTGCTATTATTATTTTCACAAAAATCAATTACCAAATAGTGTCAAAATTGAAATAAAATAGTTTTTAAAACAAATATTATATTATTAACTGTTATTATATTCCTAATAATCTAAGGTTCGACCAAATGACTTATATAAGGTTATATATATTAATAATGAACCACTTGGGGTTTGTTTGGCTTGTTATATTAAGTTTATTAACCATATAGAGTAAGAAAACAAGAAGACACGGTAAAAGTTAAATTATTTAAATTAGAGTTAGATCTAAATGATAAGGTTAAAATATTAACCTAAACTTGTCTAAAACCTACTGGTTGAAAGGATTTCGACCCATACCCACTTTATCTTCGAAATAAATCAATTTGGAACTATTATAAACCAAATATGACTTTATTATAAAATAATATTTTAAGTTTTTCCTAAGGTTCCCCTCTCCTCCCTTATAAAAGGGCACCTCCTCCTTCTTCTCTTTACACAATTTTGAGCCTTCAAGATCATCCAAACCCCTTCCCATTTCCCTTATCAACATACCTAGAAATAATATAGAGGTTATGGTCTCCTCAAAAGACCAACTCTAGTTCATTAAGAGGAAGCTTAAAAGAGGTGCGTCGAAGAAGAGGTAATCTCTTCTACCGATTCTTTCAAGTTTCTTTCTTCTTCAACTTCTTATTCTTTAGTTGTTTCATTATAAAGTAATAACATCTGTATAAATAATATACTGATATGTTATTATAAATATCAAACAACGCTATTTCACCTTCTATCCATCCTACGGAAAATGAAATTACCGCGCGTGCGTACGTACGGAATACCGTCTCCACACCGTGGTGTAATCTGTTTTTCCACCACCAACTTACTTGGATGGGTATAATGGTGTAAAGAATAAATATATATGGTTATTATAACATCATACTGATTCTTATATATTATATCATCCACTAAAATTCCATTCAATAATTATGGGAACGATATCATCGCTCGTGCGTACGTACCGATTTCCGTCTCCACGACGCAATGAGATTCATTCTCCATTTTAACCATTAAAGAATGATTATAAAGTATATATAATGAATAATAATGAAATATATGACATTATAAATCTACTGGATTTATGTATATATATATATATATGTCATCTACTTACTACAATTCAATTCAATAAGGAAAGGAAAACAAGGTTCATGCGTACGTACGACCTACCGTCTCCATGAATGGTGTATTTCATTTCATTTATCTCTCTATTATATATATATATATATATACTGAATATAAATGATATATAAATAATGATTTAAATTCTGGAAGTAAGTAAAACATGATATAAGTAATAATAATATCAAGAACAATAAGTCCAAACATGTACGATAAAGAAAACTATTTTACCCAAAACACTGCTTTAACATGGAATTTACAAAAGAACAGGTAATATAAAGTCATAAGTGAACCATATATGATATCATAACAATGAATATGATTCTTTAATAATTCAATGACATTATTTAAATAATTATTCACGAGGTTCAGATACGTACGAATCATATCAGACCTAAGGTAAGGGATAACTTTTCCAATCTCGTTTTTATCACAGATTGCTTATTCGTAAGTATTTATTGGGGTTATTGTTATCATCCATGCCCATGTTTTACAAAAATGTTTTCATGTATGTTTAAATTAATTTTTACCCATTTTTGAAATTTACCACATGTTATGAAAGGAATCTTACTTTTGTTTACCACACGAGTAACTTTTTGTCTTTTCAGATAAAAGTACGAGGATAATGGTTTTTTAACTTATACGACATGAACGGATTTTTACATTTTCATAACGCCTAATTTTCTTGAAGATTATTCTAAAAGTTTTCATGATTATTTTCAACAAAATCTTTTCTTTTAAAATTTCATGCCATTTTGAGAAAAGAAAATGATTTTGAAGAAGAAATGATATTTTCCTCAAGAATTCATTTCAAGTGTTTTATCAAAACTATTTTCCGTCTAAGATGACATTATTAAGTATGTTTATGTTTCAAGTATAATGTATCTATTATTTAAATGGTTTGATTTTTCTTATGATTAAATGATATCCATTTCTTTTATATGGATTATGTTATTATGGGATGATGTTTATGAAACTCATTTTATTCGTTGGGTTATTATGAATGATGTATGTTTATTTTGTGGTAAAAAAAAGAATGATTTCATTATGAGATGGGTGGGACCTATATCTACCTCCAATTAATTGGGTAAAGATTTATATCTCATGAGATAGAAATGGCTAGAACAGTAAGTTAATCCGGTTCAGTGTTACCAGACTGGAACGAGGAGTGAACTCAATTCAGAAAGGTAATTTATCCACTAGGATGGTCTTGGCAGTAATGGCTTGGCTACTATCGAAATCATATCATGTGATTAATGGGTTTCCACAATTACATGTTTTATTCCAATGCTATTTTATCATGATTAATGTTTCTTTATGATCTATGCCTTACAAACTACCATTTTTTTCATTGCTCAAGATTTTGATGTTTAAACATTATGATCATGTTTTTTTAAGTTCAAATGTGTATGATTTGTTTTATTTTCTCCATGCCTACCCGTATCGAGAATTTGAGCTCACCCTTTATATGTTTTATTTTCCCCAGGATTTAAAGAAAAGTTTTAGGTAAGAAAACAAAAGGGGAAGATCTTTATGGGAGATTTTGAAGATCTTTCACCATGATTAGAAGATTATATTCCGAGTTTCCAAAGACATTAAAATATTACAGTCCTTGTGTGTCTGTTTTTGTTATGTATTAAGTATTACACAAAAGTAATGTAATGTCCATGTACATCAAGTTTGGGGTCTCTATATTTTGTATCAGAGGAAAGGTTTAGTCAACCTTTGGAATCTAGGATACAAGAACTTTAGTGAGATACCTAGAGATATTTCTAATGTATGTCTAGGGATGTCCCTAAGGTTAGGTATAAGTATATGTTATAGTCCTAGAATTATAGTAAAGATATTAGAATTAAACCTAAGATGTTAGATTTTGAAGGTAATCCACCTTTATTATATTGTTTTCCCTAGCATGATTTTTGCCTCTCACACTATTATTTTTGGGTTTTAGACGATGGCTGGAACCCGAAGGAACCTTGTTGATCAATATAATGGGCAATGTAATGATTGTAATCCTGAACAAACCAATGTTATGGGAGATGGAGTGCAGAATCGTATTTCTATACTTACACAAGCTATGAATCATTCTGAACTTCCAAATGAGTAGAGAAGGGAAAAATATTCTATTGAGTCCTTCATGAGGCAACATCCACCTTCTTTCTGTGGGTCTTCTGATCCACTTGTTGCTGAACAATGGATCAGTACCATTGAAAAGATATTTTTCCTACTTCGCTGTTCAGAACAAGAAAAAGTCATTCTAGTTGTTTAACGTTTAGAAGGTTAAGCAGACCAGTGGTGGACTCTAATTAAGAATACAAGGCCTCAAGATGAAATTGAATCAATGGAATGGGATGAGTTCAAGAACTTGTTTTTCAATAAATACTTCACTCATATTCTTTGAACAAATATGGAAAAGGAGTTCCTTGAGTTTAAGCAAAAGTATGATGAATCTATTGGTATATACGAAGCGAATTTTACAAGGCTTGCAAGGTATGCATCTGGATTTATCATCCAACCTGAAAGAAAAGTTGATTGATTCTTCAGTGGATTAAAACCAAGTATTCGAAGGGAATTAGCTATAAGAGACTTCAGTAACTATGAAGAAATTGTGCGTTATGCTATCAAGGTAGAACTAGAAGTTGGTGTTACATATCCATCTCATGGTTTTGACAAGAAATGAAAGATGGAGTTCAAGGAGAAATCTCAGAACAATGGTGAAAAGAAGATGAATGTTACTTTATGCTCAAAGTGTGGAAAGAAGCATGGTGGAGATTGCCTAAAAGGTACTAGAAAATTTTTTAAGTGTAGAAAAGAAGGTCATCGAGCAGTTGAGTGTCGAAGTAATGGGAAAAAGGTAACTAATGATGTGAATAGAGAAAAGACTACAGATAACGCTCCCCCAACACTTTAATGCTTCAAGTGAAAGGAAATGGGGCATTATGCTAATCAATGCCCTAATTTAAGGGTTAATGATGATCGACGTGAGAAACCTCTTAAGGTAAAGGATAAAGGGAAGTCACATGCAATCACTATTTTTGATGTTGAGTATGACAATGATTTTGTGGAATGATTAAGTGTTTATGTAATGGGATTTCAAAATAGTATCATGGAATCTCATTTATGGTATTGTGGAATTTTGGAATATCTATGTATTGGTTTTCAATAATTATATGGTACCAGTAACCATGAAAAGTGATTGAAATATTTTTGGAAAGAAGATGATATGCGCATAATGAAGGGATAAAGAGATAATAAAATGAGCTAATGACTGATATAAGGACAAAGTTATATCATGGTTTGAGTATATAGAAATTTCAGGATTTTGGTATGTGGAAAGCGTTAAATTTTGACAGCATTCACGTTTTCACTAAGGTTCAATGGGTATTTAATTTTCAAGAGAATACATGATTAAGGTATTCACATGTTTGTAATTTGACCAACAAGATATATCATATGATATATGGGGGATAAATGATGGTATTCACATGCTCAACAACTGACATTTCTAGTAATTGTTTTCTTTATACTATGAGCTTGGACAGAAGTATTTTGGATAAGCCTAAAGATTGGAATGGATTATGTTAGACATAAGTTAGTATTGTTTAAGGATAGAACTTTTTTGATATTATTGATATAATGTTATAATAATGTAGTTTTATAAAAAGGACAACTTGCATGATGGGTGACAACCCATCGTGTCGGACAAGGATGCAGGAATCGAACCCACAACCGAAGTGTGACAGACCATTATCACCTACCACTGGCCTATAGGAAGTCCCTGGATAGTATAAATTAGTTTCAATTTATTATGTGGTATGATATGCGAAGTATATGTCCATTTTATCAACCATATACAATTAATCTCATCATAGATGGACTTATGTATATTTAATAAATTGTGCTAAACTTTTTACAATAGAGACAGATGGAATGACCTATCATTCTATCACATGATCTGCTAACACTTCACGAATGACAAATTCAACTTCATTTCTTTAATAGATGAAGAGGAAATTGTTCAAGGAACAAACAACAGTGAGATTGCACCAAAATAATGTAAGTATTTATTTTAATTCAATAATTCTTCAGCATTAGGGAAATGATCTTAACAACTAAAAATGTTGTCGTAGTGTCCTTATATCCGATGAATGAGATGGTACCTTATATCATCACAAATTTATGGCTTTTTGATTGTTGTATTTTTCATAGCCATGTCCTCTATCACTCTCCATCAGAACTTGATGGTTAGATTTTTCTTCCATATCCATATTTCCACCTATGTTCTTCCATGTGGAAACCCAGCGATGAGCTAATCTGGGTAACCGTTACATTTCTTACTTTACTTTTTAAAATTAAGTTTTAGTATTCTTTTTACGATGTGGGTTTCTAAAAACGAAACTTTCAAGTAGTAAAAGATTTATAACCCCGACAAATTTCGAGGGTGAAATTCATTTTAAGGGGGGTAGAATGTAACACCCCGAGATTTTATGAGATATATTCTATTTAATTTCTTTGATGTCTTCTATTGTACACTACACCAAGATTAGCTTGTACTATACGCAACTTCATATTAGCTTACAGTATACGCAACACTATTCTTGGATCATGTTACACACAATTTCAAGTTCGTTTTGTGGAAATCGTTCTATGCGACATTAAGTATAGATTTTGTTTAATGTATAAATGAATTAAGTTTTGATTATGTTATACGCAACACCAAAGGGAGCTTTCACTACATGGATCCCTGACTTGGCTTTCATTACATGCAAACGAGACCCTCTTCGATAGCGTGTGTAGTACGCAATACCGAGTTTCACAAAATAAGATATTATTATAATATTATTATGAACCAGCCGTTTGGAATAGTAATACCTAATTTTTGAAATTTTATAAAATTTATCTTTCAAAATGGACTTCATTTTTGGATTCTAAATATCAAAATTATCCTAGGGTGAATTTTTGGTATTTTGTTTGAAAACTTTCAATTTTTGATGAATAGTGAAAACACTGGGTTACTATTTAAAAACCAAGTTTTTATTTAAATAATTATTTATTTTATTTAAATGTATTTTAGGTCAAAATTGATACATAATACCTATATATGTTCAATTTAATTCATTGGAGTCATTTTATAATACTTTTAGATATATAAAGAGTTTATTGAACTTTTCACCGTCTTTTACCCACCTCCTAGGAGAATTTTAAAATTTACATAGAACATAATTTTACCACTTCTGTGAGTGGAATTTATAAAATTCGAGAGACACGGTTAATATCAAGGAGTAAAATGTGGTTCAATAAGATAAAAATAATTTTTGGTGAATAGTAAATTTTTACTTTTGTTTACCACGGTTAAAAGTAAAGAGGTTAATTAAGGGTAAAAATGATATTATTATTACCCTAAAACATGTCCTAATTCTATTAGATAAGTTTAATTCAATGAAAAACAACCTTAGGAATAAAATATTACCCTTTAGGTCCACTTGGATTAGTTTAGGACATTTATTATTATTTTATTTAAAGAAGAGTTAAAATAGTTAAAATCAATGTTTAATAACTAAAACATTTTTAATATAGGGTTATCCATAAGATAAATTCGACTATAAATATTAATTAGAAAGATAAAAATATTTCCTATATAATGGTATTTTATTTATAATTTTTAAACATTAAATAATTTAATTTATTTATGACACAATGGTGATGCAGTAATTACCTTATTAATGAAATATTAACATAATTGATGTTATAAATACCCAAATAAATGTAATTTGAGACTTTTTATGAATTATAATAATTTTATAGGTTAATAGGACATATGTTTATTTATTTAATTAATTTTTTTCAAACTAATCTTGCTGTTATGATTTTCACAAAAATCAATTACCAAATAGTGTCAAAATTGACATAAAATAGTTTTTAAAACAAATATTATATTATTAATTTTTATTATATTCCTAAAAATATAAGGTTAGACCAAATGACTTAGATAAGGTTATATATATTAATAATGAACCACTTGGGGTTCTTTAGGCTTGTTATAGT
This sequence comes from Viscum album, assembly GCA_963277665.1. NCBI lineage: Eukaryota > Viridiplantae > Streptophyta > Magnoliopsida > Santalales > Viscaceae > Viscum > Viscum album. Next base: position 1,005,350,271 of record OY728135.1, read on the forward strand.
AAGTTTATTAACCATATAAAGTAAGAAAACAAGAAGACATGGTAAAAGTTAAATTATTTAACTTAGAGTTAAATCTAAATGATAAGGTTAAAATAGTAACCTAAACTTATCCAAAACCTATTGGTTGAGAGTATTTATACCCATACCCACTTTAGCTTCGAAATAAATCAATTTTGAACTATTATAAACCGAATATGAATTTATTATAAAATAATATTTTAAGTTTCTCCTAAGGTGCCCCTCTCCTCCCTTATAAAAGGGAACCTCCTCCCTCTTCTCTTTACACAATTTTGAGCCTTAAAGCTTGAAAAAACCCATGACCATTTCCCTTCCCAACTTCCCTAGAATCATTATAGAGGTTCTGGTCTCCTCAAAATACCAACTCTAGTTCCTTAAGAGGAATCTTAAAAGAGGTGCGTCGAAGAAGAGGTAATCTCTTCTACCGATTCTTTCAAGTTTATTTCTTCTTCAACTTCTTATTCTTTAGTTGTTTAATTATAAAGTAATAACATAAGTATATATAATATACTGATATGTTATTATAAATATTAAACAACCCTATTTCACCTTCTATCCATCCTACGGAAAACGAAATCACCATGCGTGCGTACGTACGGAATACCGTCTCAACGCCGTGGTGTAATATGCTTTTCCACCACCACAATACTTGGATGGGTATAATGGTGTAAAGAATAACTATATATGGTTATTATAACATCATACCGATTCTTAGATATTATATCATCCACTACAATTCCATTCAATAATTATGGGAATGATATCATCGCTCGTGCGTACGTACGAATTACCGTCTCCACGACGCAATGAGATTCATTCTCCATGTTAACCATTAAAGAATGATTATAAAGTATATGTAATGAATAATAATAAAATATATGACATGATAAAGCTACTAAGTTTATGTATATATATATATATGTCATCTACTTACTACAATTAAAGTCAATAAGGAAAGGAAAACAGCGTTTATGCGTACGTACGACCTACCGTCTCCATGAACGGTGTATTTCATTTCATTTATCTATCTATTATATATATATATATACTGAATATATATGATATATAAATCATGATTTATATTCTAGAAGTAAGTAAAACATGATATAATTAATAATAATATCAAGAACAATAAGTCCAAACCCGTATGATAAATAAAACGATTTTTCCCAAAACGCTGCTTTAACATGGAATTTACAAAAGAACGTGTAATATAAAGTCATAAGTGAACCATATATGATATCATAACAATGAATATGATTATTTAATAATTCAATGTCATTATCATCCATGCCCATGTTTTCTAAAAATGTTTTCATGTATGTTTAAAGTCCTTTTTACCCTTTTTTGAAATTTACCACATTTTATGAAAGGAATCTTACTTTTGTTTACTACACAGGGAACTTTTTGACTTTTCCGAAAAAAGTATGAGGAGAATGTTTTTTTAACTTATACGACATGGACGGATTTTTACGGTTTCATAACGCCTAATTTTCACGAATCTTCTTCTACAAGTTTTCATGATTATTTTCAAAAAAATCCTTTTGTTTTAAAATCTCATGCCATTTTGAGAAAAGAAAATGATTTTGAAGAAGAAAAGATATTTTCCTCAAGAATTTATTTCAAGTGTTTTATCAAAAATATTTTCCATCTAAGATGACATTATTAAGTATGTTTATGTTTCAAGTATAATGTATCTATTGTTTAAATGGTTTGATTTTTCTTATGATTAAATTATATCCATTTCTTTTATATGGATTATGTTATGATAGGATGATGTTTATGAAACCCATTTTATTCATTGGGTTATTATGAATGATGTATGTTTATTTTGTGGCACAAAAAAGAATGATTTCATTTTGAGATGGGTGGGACCTATATCTCCCTCCAATTCATTGGGTAAAGATTTATATCTCATGAGATAGACATTGCTGGAATAGTAAGTTAATCTGGTTCAGTGTTACAGGACTGGAACGAGGAGTGAACTCGATTCAGAAAGGGACTTTATCCACTAAGATGGTCTTGGAAGCAATGCCTTGGCTACTATGGAAATCATATCATGTGTTTAATGGTTTGCCACAATTACATGTTTTATTCCCATGCTATTTTATCATGATTAATGTTTCTTTATGATCTATTCCTTACGAACTACCATGTTTTTTGTCATTTCTCAAGATTTTGATGTTTAAACATTATGTTCATGTTTTTTAAGTTCAAATGTGTATGATTTGTTTTATTTTCTCCATGCTTACCCTTACCGAGCATTTGAGCTCACAATTTATATGTTTTCTTTTCCCCATGATTTAAATAAAGGTTTTAGGTAAGAAAACAAAAGGGTAAGATCTTTATGGGAGATGTTGAAGATCTTTCACCATGATTATAAGATTATATTCTAAGTTTCCAAAGACACTAAACTCTTACGGTCCTTGTGTGTCTGTTTTTGTTATGTATTAAGTATTCCGAAAAAGTAATGTAATATCCATGTACGTCAAGTTTGGGGTCTCTACAGTTTTGTTCTGATGTAGAATAATCAGGTAATTTATTATGTTTTAAGAAAACTAAAACCTCATGAGTTAAATTATCCCACACATGATTTAGAATTTGCAGCTGTGGTTTTTTGCTTTGATAATTTTGAGGCATCATTTATACAGATCCAAATGTCAAATATATACTAACCATAAAATTCTAAAGTATATAATCACTCAGAAGGAATTAAACACGATGCAAATAAGATTAATTGAGCTGATAAAGGATTATGATTGCATGATCAATTATTATATGGGAAAATCAAACAAAGTGGCAGATGCCTTGAGTCAAAAACATCAATAATAATTAACCATGTTACATTAATAACATGATAACTTGATTAATGATTTGATGAATTTTGTATTAGAAGTTTTTAGTGCAGAAAATACCTCTATTTTTTTCAGGTTTTAACAAATTCCTCGTCATCAGAAAAAATTAAGAAAGCGTATAAAGAAGACCATGAGCTACAGAAAAAGGTAGAATTGGTTAAAATGGAAAAGTTTCTATAATTTAACCTTGATAAAGATTGTGTTTTAAGATTTGGTAAAAGGTTGTGTGTTCCTTGTGATTCCTAGTTGGAGAAATATTTGTTTTGTGAAGTTCATAGTTCTCTATTTTCAGTTCATCCTATAAGTACTAAGATTTACAGAGACCTTTAGGAGTATTATTGGTGGGATGAAATTAAAAGAGATATATCAAATTTTACTATGAAATTTTTGACATGTAAATATGTTAAATAAGAGTGGAAGTTACCTAAGGGGATGCTTCATCCACTTCCAATTCCAGAGTAAAAATAGAAGAATATATCCATGGACTTCATGGTAGGACTACCTAAGACTTCTCGAGGTAACAATATGATTTGGGTTATTATTGAGCGAATAAAAAATTTGCACATTTTCTTTTTATTTGAGATACAATATCTTTGTATCAACTTTCTCGACTGTACCTCAATTAGATTGTCAGGTTACATGGAGTTCCTCTTTCCATTCTATCTAATAAGGATCCAAGGTTCAATTCTAATTTTTATAAGGGCCTTCAGAAATAATTGGGAAATAATTAAATTTCAGAACACATTTTCATCCTCAATCAGATAGGTAGTCAGAAAAAATGATTCAGACATTGGAAGATAGGATTAGAGCTTGTTCAATGGACTGTCGGGGAAGTTTGGATCATCATAATTATTTTGTTGAGTTCTCTTATAAAAACAATTTTCATTCCAGTATACTGATGTAACCTTTTGAGGAATTGAATGGGAAGCGGTGTAGAACTCCAGATTTTTGGGATGAAGTTGGGGAAAGAAAGTTGATTGGACCAGAATTAGTAGAGGAAGTGTCTAAGAAAGTGATGATGATCCAACAACACATGAGTATAGCTGAGAGTAGGAAGAAAGTTACGCAGACAACAGAATGTAAAGTATGATTTTATTTAAAAATCATAATGTTTTTCATGTTTCGATGTTGAGAAATTCGTCTCATGTATTGAGCCCAGAAGCAGTTCTGTTGGAAGAGAACCTTTCTTATAAAGAGAAACAAGTTAAAATTTTTCATTTAAGGGAATATGTATTGTAGAATAAGTTAATCCACCAAGTAATGTTTTTTTGGAGAAACGAAATGGTTGAAGAAGCAACATGAGATTCAGAAAATGCTATAAGATAAGGGCACCCTAACTTGTTTAATAAGTAAATAAAATTGCATGGATACAATTTTCAGAAGGTGGGGATAATGTAACACTCCAAGGTTTTGAAAATAAATTAAAATGCTTGAAACACTGTTTTAATTAGATAGTTATGACTAGCCTTTAAACACATTTGCTTCTATGTTTTGAATTTTGAAAAACGGTCATCTACAATTATGATCAATAAGTTATTTAGAGTATGATGGAACCAAATTGATTTTTGGTGAATATTAATATACCCTTATGAATAGTAATAAGACCCTAATGAATAGTAAATTCTATTATTATTCTATTTTCTTAAGGCTTAAGACAATGACATCTTGATTAAATTTTCAAGGTGATATAAAATGATTTATAGTTTTAAAATTGTTAATTTTTGAATAAAGTATGATTTTATTTAAAAATTAAATTAATAATATTTAGAAAATTATTTAAAAAAAGGCGAACATTTTTTAATTCTAAACATTGAAAAATGGTTAGGGTAATTTTTTGGTATTTTTCTAAAATTCTTGAATTTTTGATGAATAATAAAATACGATAAATGCTAAATACTTTTTTTACTGCATCATAGGTAATTAAAGGCTGATGTAATCCCACTGTTTTTGAACTCACATGTATGTTTTACTATTTTGGGTCACATTAATCAATATTATTCATACTCATGAGCAAAAATAATAAAATAATGATTAAAATAATGTAAAATCCCTCCTCTCCTCCACTATAAATACCACCCTCATTTCCCTCTTCCTCTCACACCTCTCAGGACTTGAGAATTGTATTTGTTCTACCAAATAACCTGACCAAGGCACTTCCCCACATTCTAGAGCTTCTAGTCTCATCAAAATTCCAAAACTAAAGGTCTTAAGGTGGATCTCAAGGAGAAGAGATCAAGAGGTAAGAATCCTCTTCCTTTTTCATGTGTTTTCTCTCTAATTCCTTTCTTTTCGTATAATATCTTTCCTTACACTTATCCAGGAGGTATGAAAACTACATAATATTATATATTCTGTATGTTACCATGTTCATGTAAAATATTCATCATCTTACTTCCTCTCCTCTCCCTCTTGTTCTAAAAATAAAAACTCTGTCCATGATGTGCCGATTTTCCAAAATCATGGACGATATATTTGCAATATCCATTACATACTTCAAATCTGATCATAAAACCCTTTTAATGGTTGAAACAGAATGTAAAGTGTATTTTTAACCTATTTTATGTTTTGGAAAGAACTTATAGGCATGAAATTAAATTATGTAATGAATCAAGTTTATGATTATCGAGGAATCACCAAAAATGACCTAAACAAACATCATTAATGTTTTATCTAATGATCCATCATCATATAGGATAAAAAATGATTTATTATATCATTATATATTTTTTAAACATATTAATACAATTTAATTCCACTTCTGTAATTTCATTTCCATTTGACAAGAAAATCAAATACAAAATGGCCATGGAAATCATGTAAAGAACGCACCCAAAAGAAGAGAAGGAACAAAATACTAACAATTAATGGTTAGAAATTAAGTAATTAAATTATCATATAAGGTATTATAAACATGAATATGTTTAATTAAGATATTAATAACACTCTTTTAACTATTATACTGGAGTTTTAACCAATTTTTAAGTAATACAAACCCAAGGGAAGGGAATTTTTAACCTGATTTCCATTCTTTGGGTTAACCTTCTACTTAATTATTTATGTAGTATTAAATTTTTTTTGTGTGATGTGTTTTTTATATTATGTTTAATTATATGTATTTAAATTTTATGTACATAATTCATCCACTATTAAGTCTCACTTCAATTAAATGATATTTGTAAGGGGATTTTCTTTTAAAATACTTTTTTGAAATTCTATTTTCGAATTTTAAAAGCAATGGTTTAATGAAATTATTCATATTGTATGATTATATTCTAGTTATTGGGAATTTTTTATGATGAATTGTTGGACCTATATCTCCTTCCAATTTATTGGTTATGTGTAAGTTGGAGGTCGGTAGAAAAGTTACTCCAAGTGTAGTTGTAATGGTTACACAAATTGTAAGGTAGCCGTGAGAGTTACAAATTATACGGTAGCTGAGAGGGTTACAAGATTATTTAAGTAATTCCCCAAGATAATTTTATGGTTCTATTTATGTTCTATATGTTTTTTGGCAATATCATGGAAATCTAAAGTTTCAAAAAGTAAGTTTATATGGGTGACAAGTATGTCTTTTTGAAAATGATTTCGTACGTTACAAGTATTCATGGACTAATGTGTTCTTTCCTTATTTTTATATCCCTTACTGATATTTTTGAGCTCATACTAAGTTTTTAAATTATTTTCATAGGTTATAAGGATGTGTAAGACTAAGAAGAAACCCAAGTTAAATTATATGAAGATTTGTAAAATAAATCATGTTTTATTTGAAAAGTTTTATATTTTGGAAGGAATGAATACTATTTTTTTAGTATCCACTATTTATTAATGTGGAATGATATGTATGTACTATATCACAATTATCTAAAACTATAAACTTGAAAATATCCTCATTATGAAAGGAAGTGATTTCTTGACTAAAATTCAAGATTATGTAATGAAATAAGGTTGGGTCCTTATACAAACCCTAACATGTTTCATTACCTTATAATTCTATTCCTTTTCCCTAAGTATTTGGTCATAATATATTATCTTAAGATCTTAATTTCTATACAGTCTACCAAGGGAAAGTGAAAGTCCTCAACATGGGTACTTTTTTCCATAATTTATTTTCTTTTCATTATTAATTTCACAAATAAATTTTTCTAATTATTATATAGTTAAATTAGTATTTTTTATACTGAATTTTAGTATGCTAATTATTAACTAACTTTCCCATTTTGTTGTGATAAAAATGAAATAGTTATCTGTGCGTTGTGTAGACTACCACATCCATGAAGCAGCGTCTTCTTTTTTTTCACCACCACATATTTTTGATGGTTATAAGGTTAAAATTTATGAATAAACGTGAAATATATAATATAATAATTATTATTAATAAATAAATTATAATACACCTTCTTTCACTCTCATTCTTTGAGAAATAAATATGTTAACTGTGTGTTATGTGGACTACCTCCTCCATAAAGTAAAGTATCCCATTTTTCATATATTTTCTTTATTAGTTATTAAAAATTCTCAAAATATGATTTAAAACCTTAAAATCATATAAAATATATAATTATTATTTTTTAATAGTGATATTTTACCAAAATAAACCACTTTTATAATCATAATTATCCATTAATTATGGTATGTTCAAGTTTGGGTTAGTCTAACCACTTACTTGAAAAGTTTTATAAGATAATATCATGGATGGCTATAAGAAATTAATTACAGATAATATGTGATATAAATAATAAAAAAGATATTTTACTTTGGTTTTGTAATGGTTACATTAAATTTAAACTCACTAATTAAGATACCAACATTTTTTAGTGAAAAATCACCAAAAACATACTCATCGTTGATTTTATCTTTAAGTAACATAACCAAAACTCCCATAGAATTAAATTATAGAATTATAAATAATTGTAAATAATAAAATAAATCAACTTTTATTATCTGGTAATGATGAATATTTGGATGTGAATGAATAAAAACACTTTTACTAGGAAGCTTGTTCAAAAGGATCAAGATTACTCAGACTTGATATTGAATATAGATGATAAATAAATAATATAAATATTGAGAATAACTATAAATGAATCTTAAAAAAGGTTATATATAATTATAATTTTATAAAATATGCTATTTATATTTTTTTATATTAGATTCAATCACTTTATTACAATTCGAGAATTAAGGTAAGTGTGTCTTATCTCAAATTTTCACCCCTTGAGACATGTTTCTTATTATAAACCATGTTTTATTTATAATAGTGCATATAAAACAAATTTAATATGTTTTTTCATGATCCTATCATTATAAATGGTTTTTAATGTCTCATTTTAAATCATATCCTTTTGAGGTTTTTGACTCAAATGCTTCTAATGTAGTAAGGATTTCATTGTACTATTTTCAAATCCATGAGACATATATGATATTGAGAACCATAATTTCATTTATATAGAAGGATTAATGCCCAATGAATGTATTTTTTTACACTCATTAATCTCATGGAGTTTGAATATATATACCATGTTATTTATTTAAATGTCCTATGATTCAATAGATAGAAAACTTTCAAGGGTTTTTGTTAACTCATCTCCCTTTATTGAGTTATTATAAATCTACTTGTACTTATTTCTTCTAATATTTGTTTCTTACACCCCAAAATTTTATTTCATGGTAATTTGTCTTCCTATATAGGGAAAATTACACTTCTAATTCATATATTACTCCTCTATCAATATCTTCCCCATAAAAAGTATAACATTATTGAGAGTAATCCCCATCCCCTTTAACAATGGTATCCACTCCTTGTCCAATTTTCCTTTCCCACCAATGTAATACATTAAAATTCAAAACCCATTTGTATTTTATCTCATATGACCTTTATATTTTCTATTACCACTTTCCAAATGGAAGTTTTACTACCACTTTAAAATGTTGGGTTTCAACAAAGGTATTTTAAAATATTAACGAGGTTTTCCATCCTTTAAAAATAAAATGTTTTATCTTTCACTAGACATTTATTTTGAAAAACATTATGTCTTTTCAAGGATCTATTGTTGGAGATTATTTTTAAAAAGTAAATTTTCTCAATGTTTCACTCCACCTTTTTATAAATAAAATTTTAAAGTAACCCATAACTTTTTATTTTTATGATAATGATTGAAATGTTTTTTGAAATTTCTTTTTATGTTTTTCTTCCCTGTGAAAAAATATTTCCACTATTATTGTATTTTTTCGGAAACTTAAACTCTATTCCTTAATGTTTTCCTAAATAAATTCTCACTCTCATATTTTTATAAAATAATTTTTAATGATCAAGGATATTTATTATTTACAAAGTATTTTTTCTAAAAATATTAAAAATTGTTTTTTACATATAAGTCATTCCCATTTGGAATATAAATTATTCAAATGATTCCATCAAACTTATTTATTTGGATGAATTATTTAATTTTATTTTATACCAAAGAAATGATTGACCACTGCCTTTGTATTTACAAATCATTCTCTTTTATATGAATTTTTTCCTTTTAATTCCTATCCTCCATGAACACTATATATTTCCTTCATTTTATTGAGTGGTGTTCTCCTAGATTCCATACATTTATTAATTGTGGAAACAATTGAATTTACTATATACACCCTTCTCTATGCGGTTTTAGTTTTATGAATTATTATAGAGTAAGTTATTCCATTTTTTGATTAAGGAAGTATTTAAAATATCTATATTTTTTATTCTGATAATGATGTTTATTTATTACTTAAAAAAAGTTAATTATGTATTATTTAACTACCCACATTACTTATATATATGGGTTATAATTATGTTATCCCTTTTATTATCATGGGAGAAATTATTGATATTCTATTTGTTTGTATAAAAATTCAAATATTTATTGATTCTTAAATAAATTTGATTGTATTGATATTCATATCATTCATATGGTGAATTAATTGGAATTAAAGAAGTGATGGGTGGGGGATCCTATTATATATTCCCTCTATGAATTAGTTGGTATTATGAGAAAAAACGTTTGAGTATTTGGTGTATGCAGATCCAATTCAAGCACGATGTATTGTTCTAAAAAATGATGAGAAAATGATGTCTTAGTTGTGGAATTGACATTATGAATGATGTCTTGGATTATGCCTTGATGGTAAAAGATGTTAAACTCTATGAATTCCATCACCATAAATTCAGTTATTTTTAGATATTTTATTGATTATATTGTTATTTTATCCATGGATTTATTTCAAGCTCATGTATTTAGTTATATAGAATTATTTAATTCTTATTTATTATTACCTTGTTATTAATACCATGATGTATTCTGATATAAATTTTACTTTACTGAGCATTTGATCTCACACTTTTTATGTTTCAATTTCTTCAGGTTATGAAGAAAATTACTACACATGATATGTATAAAAGAGTATCATGCATGGATAATATTTTGGGAGATGTTGAAGAACTATTATGGATTTAGTAATTTCTTTTATAGTGGGAAAAGTCCATTTGATAAGAAATACATGGGATTTTTTAGTAAAATGTTTTTCCTAACTCTAAAAAAATCTAAACCTAAAAGGTAATTTGAATGTATGAGACTATATATATTTTTGGTGATATTTTAATTATTGATGGTTAATTGGGCCCCTTTGATTCATTTTAAAGATGGTATGTAAATAAGGTATTTATGAGCACTAGATCTAGGAGTGTGGGTATGAGGTATCATAGTTGGTATCAAGGGAGGGTTTAAATAACTTAATAGGTTAAGAAGCTAGTTTATAATAATTTAAGGATTGATAAATTAAGGTTTATCATAATTTAAAAGGTAGATATAAACCTTAAGGTTGGTTTAGGTAATATTAAATATTTTATGTATTAAGATAATATAAATTTAGTTAAAAAAATTCGGATAAGTCTATGGTATAAACCTATATATAGGATAACATCTTAACGTTTTTTTAAAGTAGATATTGTGTGGTTCTAATAAAAATTACATACCTATATGAATACTAGTAATTAGATGTGTATATGAAACATATTCACCAAGGGGTAATCACCTTTTAAAAGAATGGTTGAGTATCAAATCAATATTCAATTTGGTGTATGATCAGTGGGCCTAGGAATCCATACATGGATAGACACTCCTAGGGGATATTATTTTGTTAATAAAATTCCCTTTAAAATCCATTATAGAGGATTTATGATGAAAAAGAATTGTGTTAAAGAATATAAGAGAACCCAACCTTAAGAAACCAAGACTGAACCATGAGTGATTTAGGTTTAACTAAAATATAATGTAATAATTGCAAATAATAAAACATTTTGAAGTCAAATTTATCATGTAATTATATTATAATAATTATATTATGGTGTATATAACTCACACTAAATCATTTTGGTTTTTAGTAATGGCTAAAACTTGAAAAAACCAAGTTAACAACGCATACTATGTAAAATGTAGAGATTTTCCCAAGGAGAAATATAATGGGATAAAAAGTGAATTGATAGAACTTTTGATTATGAAACAACACATTTTCAAAATTATGATTAACATTGTGAACATAGTTGAGTTTATGAACACACTAAAAATGATAATGATGGCATCTCATGGATGTTTTGGTGACAATGATAATTAACTAAAGATGATTCAATTTCTTACATGTTAAGGAATTGCGAATAGGCACCTGGTGGAATATCTCTAAGGAACTAGAAGATGATTCATGTGTGGAAAAAGAGGGAAAATAACAACAATATATGGAGTAAAAAAAAGCATTTAGTTAACATAATGAAGGGAAAATATTTGCTTCCAAGTTGTACCTTGGATAGTAAGGTAAATACCATATTTGAAAACATATCCCAAGTTATGAATATATTTTAGATACACTTAAATAATTTTATTAGTGAGTGAAAATTAAATTTGAATGTATAAAATTTATTTTAAGGGGGGAGAATGTAACACCCTAATATTTTAAAATATATAATCCTTAAATACCTTATATTTTTGATAGCATGTGATACACATAACACTGAACTACTAAAAACCATAAAAAATTATATAACCATTAAAATAAAGCTCTTGAATTTCAGGTAAAAATTGATGTAACAAAATTATTAAATATATGTAAAAATTAAGGGTTATTGTCAATGTTAAGGAATTTATAAATTAAATTATTATAGCTAAATAATTAACAAGTTTTCTTAATGATTTAAAATACAACCTTTTTAAAACTGGATTTTTATGCATTTTGAAGATACCAAGTTTATATTTTTTATATTTATAATATATTAATACCAATTTAATTAGTAGTCAATGATATATATGAATTATAATAGTTAATATTTTTAAAATTTTATTTACCTATGAAAAAAATTTCTTTATATTTTTTATATATTTATTTAAAAGTTAAATTATAAAATTATAAAATTTTAATTTCACTAAATTGACTTTATTTTTATTTATAATAACAATATTATTTTAAGATGACTTTTTGTGTTTTTTATAAGATATTTATTTTTTAGGTGAAAAGTGAAAAATATCGTTTTTACTAAAAATTGTAATTTTTAGGCCCTTATCATTATATAAGAATTAACTAAAAGTTTATAAAACCTATTTATTGATCAATTATGTATTTAGGGAGTAAAAATATGCATTTTTAAATACCATTATGAATTTATAAAACATCTGTTAAACATTTTATGAACTTAAGAAAACTATTTTTCGTCTTTTCTTTAAATAAAATATTATTTTGGTAAAATTTGGGTTTTTTCTTTCTATGAAAGCCACATAAATGTTACTTTTATATAATAATTTTCATTATCATTATTTTTTTTAAAAATTTTATCATTCACATAAATTTTAAGATCAAAAACACACTTTTTCTAAAAACAAGTTTTTATGTGTTACATGTGCTAATGTTAAAATTTGATTTTATTGAACATAGAAATTTTACTGAATAAAATGGATTTTTTACTTGCAACTGGTAGGTAAAAATAATTTAATAAGGTCCATTTTATCTATTGGCATTAAAATTAAATTACTTAGGTAAAAACTATTTACCATGGTAAAACAAAAAATAGTAAAAGTGAAAATTCAAAGAGTAAAGGACTTAGAAACAAATTTAAAACATGTGTGAAAATGAGTGGATGTGGTATTATAGAACTTATATAATATCCTACTCCATTATCATCTATTTTTGTTTTTTTATTAACATATGAAACATGTTCTCTCTTTATATTAAGTTGAAATATTTACAAAAACATCATTATCACCACTTATAAAAGGGGCCTCTCACCACCCCTTCAAGACTACTCCTAAAATTTGTTTTCCCCTTTACAAAAATACAATTATCCTCCCCTTACTATCATATTTATTTTTCTTGAGACTTTTGTCACAATATATTATCCTAAGACCTCCATTTCCAAGGAGTATTCTAAGGGAAATCCAAAGTCTTAATGGTGAGTACTTTTCTCCCTAATTTAGTTTTTTCCATTATTAATTTCACAAATATAATTCTCTAATTACTATTAAATGAAACTATTATTGTTAGAATAATGATTTTTTTATTATAATAGAATAACTATTAACCAGATGAGGAGTCAAGATCAAAGTGATAATCTTTTGAGGCGGTATAAATCGGCTTCTGAATGGGAATCAGCTACTGTAGAAGAGGACTCTTGTGTTGGATGCAGAGATGAGTATGGATATTATGATATATAATTCTCTGCTGGTCTGTTTGGATTGCGGTTTGATCCACATGTTCTTGTTTTGTGAATGTTGTAAGTTGTGATTCTGTATAGTTTAAGGGTTGTGTGGTTTCTCACTTTTTCTAAAAGTGTTTGAAAATAATGAATTTAATTTTCAATCAGGAATAACTATTAACCATATTACCCCTTTTCTATTAAGAAAAATAAATCTGTTATTCATGTATTGTGAGGGCTACCACCTCTACGAAGCTACATATTAAATTTTTTCACTCCCACCTATAATAACTATTTATAAGGAATAATTGAGTAATTAATTTGGTATATATAATTTAATTATTTTTGTAAAGATAAAAATTATAATATACCTTCTTTACTTCTAGTTATTTTAGATATGGAAATGTTAATAGTGCGTTGTGAGGATTATCAACTCTAAAAAGTAACCTATCTCATTTTCTCATATATTTTATTTATTATTTATTAAAACCACTTAAAATAGGATTTATAACATTTAAAGTATATAAATAATATCATTATTATTTTTTATAATGATATTATTTTAAAATAAACAACTTTCATAATAATAATCATCCATTAATTATAGTATGTCCATGTTTGGGTCAGTCTAACCACCTAATAGAAAAATGATGTGAAATAATATCATAAATGACTTTGATAACTTAATTAATGATAATATGTTATATAAACAAGAAAACAAATATTTTTATTTCTATTATATAATGGTTACATTAATTTTAAACTCATTAATTAAGATACCAATGTTCATTCATGAAAAATCACTAAAAAATACTCATATATGATTTTATTTTTAGGTATCATAATCAAATATCAAATAGAATTAAATTATAAAATTATAAATAATTATAAATATTTAATTATAGTACCTTGTATTGTTAGGGATTAATGAAATTTTGGATAAGAATTAAGTACAACAATGCTATTACGGAGCTAGTTAAAAACAATCAAGATTACTCACACAGGATATTGAAAATAGATAATAACTATATAATATAAATGTGGATAATAATTATAAATTAAGTTTATAAAAGTTTATAGATATTAATAAAGTTATTTAATTTTTAATTAAGATAGTTATTTTTGTTATATAGGATATTCCTAAGCTCTAGTGGTAGTTACGAAATTAAGGTAAGGATTTCTTGTAAAAGTATTTCACCCCATGAGACCTATTTATTATTATACACCACATTTATGTGGAATGGTTTATCTAATACCCATTTAATATTTTTATCTTGATCCTATAATTATTCATGGTATTTAATTTTTAATTTTAAATCATATCCTTTATGGTGTTTTTACTTGAATGTTTCTATGGTTATAAGGGTTTCTTTTTCTCATTTTAAAATCCTTGAGACATGTACAATATTACACACTATAATTTCATTTATATAGTTTTATTACAACCTAATGAATATATTTTTCCATACTCATGAAATTCATTGGGTTTGAAGTTATGTATCATTTTATTTATTTAAATGGATTTTGATTAAAAAGATACCAATGCTATAAGAATTTTTCTTATATCAACTCCTTTTGTTGATTTATAATGCATATACTTGACCTTATTTCTTACAATATTAGATAATTCCACCCTAATATTTTATTTTATGTTACTTTATCTTTATCTCTACAAAAAATGAAACTTATTATTTAATTATCACTCCTTTATGATTTTCTTATTCATAACAATTATATAATTATTGAGAATAATTATTATCCACTTTAAGGATGGTGTCCCCTCCTTATCCATATTGTCCTTTCCAAAAAATACTCTTAATTATATTTATAAACCCTATTTATGTGTTATCTCATGTGACCATTATATTTTTTATTATCTCTTTAAAATGGATATTTTACTACCTTATTTTATAATTTGGGATTTCAAAAATGTATTTAAAAATATTAAAGTGGTTTTCTATCCTTTCAAAATAAAATTTTTAATAACACACAAAAATATTATTTTGATATCCTTTATATCTTTTCAAGGATATATTATTGTAGTTTCTTTTTATAATGTATTTTTTTAAAGTCTTCCCTTAAAATTTATGAAAATAAATTTTGAAAGTGACTAGTAACTTTTTATTTTTATGATAATGTTAATAATTTTTTTTAAAATATATTTTTCAGTTTTTATTATTAATGAACACATATTTATACTGTAATTATATTTTTTATAAAACATTTTCTCTACACCATCATGGTTTCTCAAAAATATTATTACTCCCCTAGTTTTATAAAATTAATTTTTATAAATGATCAAGGATATTTCTTATTTACAAAGTGATTTTTCTAAAACTCCATTTTCATATAACTCATTTCCATTTGGAATATATTATTTTTGATTAATTATATTCTTTAAATTATACCATATAACTTATTTATATAGATGGATCATGTAATGTTCTTTTCTACTAAATAAATTATCCATCATTTCATTTGACTTTCCAAATCATCCTTTGTTAAAATAATTCTTTTTATTATAGTTAATTTCCTCAATGAACACTCTATATTTACATCCTTTGAATGAATATAGTTTACCTAGATTCCATAAATTGATTTATTATTCAAATTATTGACTTAACTGTACACCCTTTTCTCAATACAATGTTAGTTTTAGGGATTATTACATATAAATATATTCCATTTATTTATTGAGGAAATATTGAAAAAAAATATATTTTTTATTCCAAATTGAATGTTTTTATATTACTAAATCAAGTAGATTAAGTATTTTCTAACCATACACCTTATTTATCTATATTATTTAATGTTTTTTTTAACTTTTATTAACATGGGGAAAAGTGTTAACATTCCATAAGTTTGTATCTTAATATATATTTTTATTGATTCCTAAGGAAAGTTGACTATGAATTTTATTGATATTCATATTATTCATATGGTAAATTCATTGGACTTAAATATATAAATGTTGGGGACCAACATTATATAGCCCCTTAATACATCTGTTGGTTTGACGAGATAATTATTTTGTGTATTTAGTGTATGCCTACCTAATGCAAAAATTTTGTCTTAGTTGCTACCTTGATAAAAAGAATGATGTCTTGGATGTAGAATTAATAACAAGAATAATGTCTTGGATGAAGCCTTGATAGTAAACAATATTTTTAATTATGCATTTCATCACCATGAATTAATTTATTGTCCTCCATGTGATTTTTATATTGTTATCTCATCCATGGATTTATTTAAATATTATGTGTTCAGTTATATGGAATTATTTGATTCTTGTTTATTCCTAACATATTATTCATACCATGATAGCTTATCATATAAATTTTACCTTACTGAGCATTTAATCTCACCCTTATTATCTTATCATTCCCCCAGGTTATGAAGAAAATAATTACAAATTATATGTCTAGAATAATATCATGTTTAGAGAATTTTGTGGGATATATTAATGGCTTATTGTAGATTAAGTAGTTTTTTATATAGTGATTTTTTTTTTCATTTTATGAGAAAGGAATGGGCTTTGTTAGTTAAAAGTTTTTCCTAACTATCTAAGACTCTAAAACTAAAAGTTAGTCAAATTTATGTGAGTCTATTTATTTTTGATATTGTAAATATTGACTATTAAAATTGGATTTCTTTGGTTGATTTCAAATATGGTATGCAAAGAAGGTATTTATGAGAACTAGATTTCAGAGTGTGGGTTCAAGAAATCACAACATAAGATTATGAGGAAGCAATAAAACAATAGATATAAATAATTTATCACCTTAATTTATGAATTCACTTTCATTACTTATGTCTTGTTTATGAAACTAAATTTTGAGGCCTTTATAATGTTTAAATGTTTTCAAAATATAGAAAAACTGAGTGGTTTTTCTCTATAGAAGATCTAAATAGATAATAGAACTATGTTTAAAAATGGATTTTTAAAGATTATTTAGAGAATCATATAATCAAAGATGAACATAGTTATCCATACAAACCACAACGCAGTGGTGTGGCTAACGAAAGAACAAGTACTTGGTGGATATGGATATTTTTTTAATTAAGACAAATAACTCTTGATAATTTTGGAGGAAAGATACTGGCACAATGATTCATATTCAAAACCATTTTTTATATAGGATGAATTAAGATATTTACCCTTATGATATGTATAACAAAAAATATCCAATATTAAAGTACATTTGTGTGTTTTTAAGTTGTTTTATTATCATGGTAAAAGGTTAAAATCTTGGAAAGTTTTAAAATTGAGGAGTTGATGGAATATTCCTAGGACATACTCAAAATAGAATTGGTTACCACTCTATAATAAATAATTTGGATTAATTATTTATTATAATAATGTGAATTTCATGGAATAATTAAAGAAAGGTGTTATAATTAGTGAAACAAGTTCTTGAAGTGATGAATATTTTGTTTCTATTAAATAGTATGAATAAATTTAGGAAAATATGAAATTGTTGAAGATTTATTGGTTGGAGAATAATATTTCACCATTTCACGTGATAAGTAATGATATTAATCATCTCCCCCAAGGATGAGAAGGAATGTTTATGTCCAAAACAAAATTAGAGATCATATAACTGATTGAAAATCCATTTTGTTTTGAATTTTTAAAAACAGTTTTTGGTTAAGTGAGAACCCAAAAGTACAAAATCACTTTGAGGATAAGTAAGAACCACCAATCCGTCACAATGATCTATAGATGTGTTGGGAAAAGAATCCTTTCCAGGACCAATCCCACCCATAAAACACCACAAACACACATAAACATAAATTTATGGATAAGTGTGAACTGAAAAAGAAAAATGAGATGCAAATCCCAAGATCAGACTTCCATTACTAGAACCATCCAACACCATCCCAAAATTCCATGAAAACTTTTAGCCTAACCATTGTGAGGTTGTGTGCAGAGGAACATTGCAATAAAGAAAGAGGAGGGCTAATTAAAAATAGATCTAAAGCAAACGAAGCAAGCCACATGGGGAAAACAATGCCAGAACCGGATCAAAAGCAATCCAGAATGCTGATTCCCACATACAAGATCAACAAAGGATGGTGAACAATGGTAGAGGCTTCATCAAAAAAGCTCCAAATGTGGTACCAGGGGATCGCTGAACTGAGAGGTCGAGAGAAACCTGAAACCAAAATGTTTGAGGAGAAGAGATGAAACCAGAACTAGTTGCACATAGGTATCTCCCCATCGAAGGAGAATGAACAACCGATGAGGCTTTGCCAACATAGATCTCAAGAGGCGACACTGAGGATTCCAAAACAAGGGAACAAGGGTCCGCCATGATGACGCATCCTCTAGATGACTGTGCACTCCACCACACATGGAGTCTGAGGGCTGAAGGGAACGATTAATGGAAGCATCCTTACGGTGGCGGGACTTAAGAGAAAGGAATCGTCGTGGACAGTGCCTCTTAGGGGAGATAGACCGCACCACTCAGGGGAGTCATGGGGTCTTCATCATCGACAATTATTTGGGTCAGTCGAGGGGATCCAGACACAATTTGAGTGGGATGAAGCCAGAAGCGTGTGGGAGGATCAGTGTAGAGGAAGAAGCACAAACCCTAGGAAGATAAACCTAGGTCTCCGCAGGGAAGAACTTCGCAGCCCCTTACCATATCATCCATTTTTTAGGTTCCAAGTAAATGTTAATTAGAGATCATATAAAACTTTTAAAAACTACAAGAATTTTTAGGAAAACAACTCATAACACATTATAAAGTTGAACCTAGAGATGCTGAATAAGAAATAATAAATCAAGAGTGGGTTGATTCTATGAATTAATAATTGGACCATATTGAGAAGAATAAGACTTGGGAGTTGGTACCCAATCTTAGAGAGAATAATTTATTTGGTACATAATGGGTGTTCTAAAACCAATTAAATAAAAATTTTGAAGGTTGAGAAATAAATAAATATTAGTGTGTAAATTATATTTACAGGTTAAAGTAGTGGAATTTCATGGGACATTTTAGCCAGTTGAAAGAATTTAATACATTATAATCCTTCTTGATATTATAGAACAAAGTCAATAAAATATATTCCAAATGGATAGAAAGTTTTCTATCCTCAATAGTGATTTGGAAGAGAAGGTATATATTAATAAATTTTGTGTTTTATTTCTCAGAAAATATGATAATTTTGATTTATAGTTAAATAATTATTTATATGTATTTAAAAAATCCCCAAGGGATTAGTATTCTAATTTGAATACCTACCTAAAGAAGTTGAATTTTAGAAAATGAAGAGTTGAAAATAATCTCTACATCATAAATGATAAAGAGTTTTCTATTATTATAATTTTTTATATAGATGATATTATTTTTTCTAGAAATTATAAAGATGTGTGTGAGAAGTTTTGAAGGAGGATGAAGAAGTTATTTTAAGTGTCCATTCTTGGAGAGATCAGGTATTCTCTTGACCTACCAATTTATCAGGAGAAAAATTATATTTTTCTTTCTCAAGAAAAGTATGATAGGGAACTTTTGAAATGGTTTTGAATAGGATATTAAAACCATATTTTCATATCAATTTCAAAGAGAATAAATATGTACAAAGATGAATAAGGGAAATAAATTCAATCTAAGTGAGTTCTAAATAATTATTGGAATTCTACAATACTTTATAGATTTAAGACGTGATCTAGTGTGTGTGGTTACTAACTGTGATAGGTATCAAATTTTTCCAAAATATAATCATACCATTTCTATAATGTTGTTTTTGAGATATATCAAAGGTACATTAGATTTTGGGATAAAGTATGAAAATATTGGAATGATAATTTTTTTGGATATATAGATGAATATTGGGTGGGTTGCATTGATGAAAAGAGGTCCACATCTGGTGGAGTTCTCTTCCTTAGAGAGATGTGTGTTTTTGGTACATAAAGAAATAGATTTTAGTTACCTTGATCACTATTATGTTAGAATATGTTTCTTCTACTCATGCCACAACCCAACTTATGTGGATGAAGACCCACTTAGAGGATCCCCAGGTTAATGTAAAGTTTCTTCTACTTTTTGGGTGTGATAATAAAATTTCTATCAAATTTTAAAATAATACGATTTAACATTAATGATAAAATAAAATTGATATAAATTATAATTTAATCAAGGATATTATGGATATAAATTAATTTAAGTTGGATTTTATTCTAACTTAGGGACAAAGAACTAATGCCTTTACCAAGACATTTCAAAAATATATATTTACAAAATTTTGGATTATGTTGGGAGTTAAAAATCGTCCTTCTTAAGGATAAGGTATGTGATTTATTTCTCTCTTTCATCTTTTATTTGGATATTATTGTAAAAGGGGGTGAAAACAGAGCATAAATCTTCCTTATGTTTACTCAATATATTCACAAAGGGGGAGAAAAAAAATATATGGGGAGTATCCATTAATATGTGTTACCTTTAGGGAGATTAAGTAATCTCTTAGGGGGAGTATGGGTTTATAGAGAGTTATTAAAAGGATTAGGATGCGATTTCAACACTTTTTTAATGTTTAAAATACTATAATAATTTTTTGAAGTAAATCCAAGAAATTTTGTATTATAGATTCTATGGGAAAATTTGTCTGCAATAATGGTGATGAAAAACTATTGATCAAAGGTGAAATGATTATTTCTTAAATAAATTTTCATGTGGTATAATCTTATATTTATGAGTCAAGAAGGTCAATTTTGAATTAATTGAAGAGGTATAAATGTAAATTATTTTTTATGGACAAATTGATATTTTTATTCAATGTTTTAATTTCTTATATAAATTTCAATTAAGTAGGATTATAATTTATTATTAATAATTAATTAATAAGTGGTATTGTGATTTAAAGTGAAAATTTTCCCTTGGTTTATAAAAAAATTCAAAGGGGGATATTTTTTATCCCAATATATTTTTTGGAAGAAGTCCCTATAGTATGTGATATTTATCTAGGGGTGTTTTTTTATATAGAATTTAAGTGTATATGGTTTATTATGTTGTAATTTATTTTCATCTTATTAAATAATGTTGAAAATAAAGTAATATTTGTTGATTAATTTGAGGTAAAGGTTATTTTGAATATTTTTATGTTTTTATGATATTTGTAATTAGTTTTGAAGAGTTTGGAATTTCTATACAAGTATTTTGAGGATTTCTAGAATTTGGAGTTAATTTGAAATTAAAAAAGTTTTCAGAGCATAAGTGTCTTTTTTATGAGTGTATGTGTCTTCCTAATGAGAATATGTATCATTAGAGACCTAAATAAGTGTGATGATCCAAAGGATAAGTGTGATTCTACTCAAAATATATATTAATCTCATTAGTATAAGTGTAATGCTACTCAGCAGATGTGTGAATCTCTTTATCATAGGTGTGAATTTTCTCGATATACATGCGAATATGATCTGCAAATGTGCGATATTGATCAATTTAAATTACATTTAATACAAATTATGTGCCAAAACTTAGTGAATTTTTGAGAATTCTAAAAATTTGAATTTTGAGTTTCTAGATTTTATTGAAGAAGAAATATTAACTCAGATGATTCAAAAGATATTTATTCAAGAATTAAATATAAAAAAATGTATTTTTTGATTCAAGAAAAGGGAAATAAAATTTTGTACTTAAATAAATAATAATATATCAAGAATAAAGGATTTGTTATTTCTATAACCTATTTTTCTATACTGTAACTTTTAATACTATATTGTAGTTACCAAGATATGATTTTGAATATAATGAAGTTGGAATAAAGAAAAATAATTTATAAAAAGTTCAAGTAAGTTATCTTTTTGAATTTGAAATTTAAATTCAAACATATCTCACTTATACCACCATATAATAAAAAATAGAGGGAGTATTTTGAATGTAAGTTTGTGGAGAAATTTGAAAAGATTATGTGAATAAGAGAGGATCAGGAGATTTGGTCAAGAAGTTAATAGATGAAAGAGAGTTAGAAGAAAGTTCTATTGCCAA
Source organism: Viscum album (assembly GCA_963277665.1). NCBI lineage: Eukaryota > Viridiplantae > Streptophyta > Magnoliopsida > Santalales > Viscaceae > Viscum > Viscum album. Next base: position 1,005,372,833 of record OY728135.1, read on the forward strand.
ATAGTTTGAATAATCATTTTCTTGATGAATATGCATACATAAATTGTTACATATAGTACTGTTTATGTAAATTGAAGTGTAGTCTTTCTATAGTGCAAGAGCAGAAGAATAAGAATAACTCAACACATTCGACAACCAGATAATAGTATATAGGATTAAGATTTATCAGTTTTTACTTGAATATTTTTTATCATTATAAAGTATAGGATGAATTTGTGAATAGTAGTGATAAATTAAAACATGAGTTTCAAGTTTATAACCTACTCATTCAACTCAAATTATGATTCTAGTGGGCAGTGTGATCCCAGAGGAATCCATATAACATTAAGGACTAACTTTATCACATTGAGAGTTGAGCCTTGTAAATATACTATGACCTCTTATGTTGGTGTTAATTTGGGTGTGAAAACAAAAAATATTAAAATACAAGATATATCCTATTTTAGAAACATAAGGAATAATATCCATCCATTTTAACTCTTTATAAGGATCTTGAATCTTCCTAAGATTCATGCCATGAACTGCTGATAATGACCCATTCTTGGAGTTATATAGGATAAACCACTTTAGAAATTTACCAATATAAGTATTTTAACTCAATCTATGTAAACCATTATATCTATCCCTAAATATATTCATATACAATATTCAATAATCTTTTCCCATGTCTTTCATTGATAAAAATGTATCTAGCCACATCATCAAAAAGTGAAGTGTTGGGATGTCATTTATGATAAGTAGTATGTCATCCATATTAAATACTAGAAATACTAAAATTCTCCCAATAATATTATTATATAGACAAGAATAATAAGTGTTTTTATGAAACAAAAATATTTTATTGCATCATCAAATAGGATATTCCAACTTCAAGCAGCTTGTTTCAATATATAGGTGAATCTTTTAAAGTTTTATACCTTAACAGTTTAATTTGGAACTTAAAAACCTTATGGATATATCATATACATATCTTCAACTAGATTATCCTTAAGGAAAGATGTTTTTGACACCCATTTAATATATTTAATAATTAAAATAATCATTTATGGAAAGTAATATTTGAATAGATTTTATCATCAGAATAAGAGTAATGGTTTCTTCATAGTCAATACCAAGAATTTTTTTATTAAATTTTTATACTAAAAGTGATTTCTTTCTAAAAACTATACTATATAGTTAAATTATGTTATGTAAAACCCAATTGCATCCTATGAGTATCATCCCTTTAATTTCATCCTCCAAGTTACAAACTTGGTTAGTGTATATGAAGTACATTTTAGATTCCATGGAATATAACCATTTATTAGAATTATAACACAATATGGATTCTAGGTAGGTTGTAGGATCATCTCATATTAATATTACCTCATCATTATTTTCTATAAGAAATCCATATCCCATGAGGTCTTGAAAAATCCCACTAGTCCTTTGAGGTTATTATGTAACTTGAGTCAGTTTTTCTTCCCCATATCTTTATCGAACTGGCTCGACCTCCGTCTCTGGAACACTAAAAGATTATTGGTCTTGAACTTCTCTAATATCATCATTCCTTCCATTTAATCCTCAAATTAAGTGTTCTTTATCAAGGAAAGCACCATACCAGGACACAAACAATTATTTCAGTAGGATTATAGAAATAATTTCCAATAGTCTCTTTTGGATAACTAAAAAAATAATAATTTTTCTAATTTAGGGACGAGTTTATTGAAATCCCAGTGTCTTAAATATTATTTAAAACCCCAAATCCTTATAAAATAAATAAATGGACGTTTACTATTCAATGTATCATATGTTGTCATTATGACTACTTTAGATAGAATATATGAAAAACCATATTTTTATATAACTTATTCAATGATTTATTACATTAGGATACACATAATACAATATCATAAGATTGAGAGTACTAATGTATCTGGGAAACTAGATATATAAATCATTAAATTAAAAATGATATAATGAAATTATTTTAAACTCCATAACATGCCCTTAAATTCCATTGATCTTCTAATAAAACCTGGGATAACATCAGAATGCATATAATAATGGGATAGTCTATAAATATAATTAAGGGAATAATAAAGGAATATAATTAAGTAAATCAATACAGGGGAGTAAATAGGTAAAACATGGTGACATCAAAAGGAGAGAATCATAATCCTAAACATCAATGCTCGATATAAGATGATAACTTCATGACATTATAGGAATGTATCAACAACATTAAACATGACATCATAATAATAAGTCAAGGATTACCACTGAGACATCATCACATTGTGTGATTAGGATTTTCACCCATTCACCATTCATGGTATCTCATGAGATAAAAACATTACCCAATAAATTGGAAGACTACATAATTCCATGCCCACATGTCACATTCATATCATGCATATGCATTTTTGTTCCACATAGATCATACAAAATAAGAACATATTTAGTTGATTACAATCCCATTTTCAATGAGTGGGGGTTGAATATATGTAATTAACCAACTGATTAATGATAGTTACAACAAGTATGAATACCCTTGAGAGGAAATGGGGATGGGTATTCACATTACAATATTTTGGAATGGAAAATCAGAAGATAATTTCTATAACATAACATGTGTATATAAAGATTTGTATAAGGGATTAATGAGAGTTAAAGGTGGTCCCTAATTACTTTTTAATCATAAGTATAGTAAATTTATTTTTAAAAACATATATTAACATGAAAAATTGGAAATAAAAAGGCTTAATACAAAGAAAGTACTTGAATAATGAAGAATAGGAAGAGAATCCCTTACATTGAGAGGGTGATTCTAAAATATTATGAGGTGCTTCTCAAGATCTTTTTAACACCTTATGAGGGATTTAGAGAGGTAGAGGTAGAGTAAAATCATTCTCAATGGGTTTTGAGTGAACATGAATGGGAGGTTGGGTGGGTATTTATTATAAAAGATAGGTGAGTTCTTTTTTAATTTTTAAACATAGTGTTTGGAATCTAAGTAATAAAATTTTAAAAACCACAAAAATTCCCATGTGTTTTCCCATGGTTTATTCCAAAGATGAGTAGTTTAAAATAATTTATTAGGTTAAGTATCTAAATCTATAAAATAATACATCTCCTGATATGGAAGTGAGTCTTGATCATAAAGAATTATTTTATAACCATACAAATATAATATAGGTTTTGGGGTATCCATTATAGGTTTTTAAAATTAATAAAATAACATTAAAAACACATTATTTTAAATTGGAACCCTATTTTGGTTTTGGAATAATTTAATAGTATTTTTTTACATAACTTTTGGGCTATTAGGATGTCATAACACCTATCTTATATTTATAAATTATTTATTTTTTACTCAAAAATTTGTCTGTCTTAGAAAATTATGAAAAATTCAACATTGGATAATTTAGAAATGATAATTTGAATTTTTTTTATTTTAACAAAAAAGTATCTAAATATGATAATTCTAAATTTTAAATAAAAATATTTTTTATTTTAAAATACTAGTTTTTACGACAATAACAACTTCCTGATCATTATAAAAATTACATTGGACATCATTAAATTATAATATCATTTATATTTAAGTAAATATTATTTTATTAGAATATTTCATCAAAATAAAACTTATTTAAAAATCCTTGAGTTTATAAAAAAAAGTGTTTTAATTGAAACTATATATTTCCTAAAAATATAATTTTGGTTTCTTTATATAAAAATCTAAATTTTAAGAAACTAATTATATAATAATGTATATATATAATTTAATAATGAAAATGGATAAATATAATAATTATTTTATTAACATAAAATATAAAAATTCATAATACTTGGGTCTAGATATATAACACCTTATTACACCATCGTACTCCATAAGGGTAAGGTGTACGATGTTGGTACTTTCTTGGGATGGTTCGAAAAACATGGTTTATGTTGTAATCTCGATAAGCTTGAACTTATATTATAAATGGTTTCACAAGAGTTTTATTTGTTTAATATCAATTTGGGATTGGTCAAGGGAAAATACCAGTGATCCCATCTCACTCAGAACCTTTGAAAAATGGGTTTCATAGGGTATGATTCTACTAATTGAGTCCATCACTTAATTCTATATCAATTAGATATTATTATAACCCTTAATATATACTAATATTTACAATCACCATAAAATGAATATATTAAATTTTTTTATGATTTATAATAGTCTTTTAATCCTAAAAAACAAATTATGGATATATTTTAAAATAGTTGAAAATAAAATATGAAATATAGTGCATGTGTTTTTATAACTAAATTATTTAATAAGGAATTTATTCTTTCATAAGGGAATTTAATTTTAAATAGTTGTTGTTATTACATTATTCCCCTTAATATATTTCACCCTTGAAATTTTATTTCATACACTAATATAAATGAGGTAAATTCTGTTTCATTGCCTCTTCCGATTCCTATGATGCCTCCTAAAACTTGTAGTTCCATCACATTACTTTGAATTGGTGAGTTTTGATATTTCATATAAATTTGTATCAATAATAAAAGATCTTCATCAAATTATCCTTGTATAAAGATCATTCTTTAAAGGTACCACCTCAGGATTCAATACACATGATGGGTTTGGTATATACTTCCTTAGGAGAGATACATGGAACACATCATGTAATTGATATGTGTTAGGTGGGAGATCTTGTCAATATGCCACAATTATGATGCAATCAGCAATCTTAAATAGGATGATATATCTAGGACTAAGATTTCCATTATCCTAAAACCTTATGAATTTCATCCATGGTGATATATAAAGGAACCCATTATTTTTAATCTTAAATCCTAGGTATCATTGATGATTGTATGCATAGATTTTATGTTTTATTTCTTTATATTTTATATGATTCTGAATGGTTTGAAGCTTATCTATCATATCTTAGATAAGTTAATGTCACATCAACTTATACTCTCTAACTTTATCCCCACATGTTGGATTTTAACACCTCTTCACATAAAAATCATTATAAGGTGCCATTTAAATGCAAGGAAGGAAAATATTTTTAAATTAAAACTCCACTAGGGAAATTTTATGATCTCAACATCCCTGTAAATCTGTCAAAAATGATATCAACATATCCTATAGAGTTTAAGTGGTTCTATCAGATTTACCATCTATCTGAGGGTGATAAGTGGTACTGAATCTCATCTTTGTATTTAACACTTACTAAAGGATTCTACCAATAATTTAGGAAGACATTAGATATTGATAACATACAATGGAGTGTAGTACTTTATCCAGTATTACTAATTATATTATGTACATCTTATCAAGTTGGTCAAGATATAAATCTTCCCCAATAACAATGAAATGTGATGAATTTTTAAGGTGACTAAATTACACCCAAATGAATATCATTGCCTTTATTTTTCTTGGGGAGTCTTATGATAAAATCCATGGTTATGTTTTTCCATTTCTATACTAGTATAGGAAATGGTTTCATCCTACCCTTAGAATTTTTTGATTCAGCCTTGACCAGTTGGAACACTAAGAATCAAGATAAAAATTATACAATATCTCTATTTAAGTTATCCCACTAGAAGTTTTTCTTTATATATCTATGAATATTTTTTCTTCCAGGATGATTAGAGAAGGGTTATATATTTTCATCATCCATATGTTCTATATCTAGTCCTGGTTTTTATGGTATACATATCTAGGTTCCAATCCTTATTACTCTATATTTATAAAATTAGAACTCTAAAATATTCACCACCTTTCTACATAGATCCTTATCATCTGTTTAGGCATCCATGATCATCTCAAGAATAGATCGTTAATAAATTATCTGATAAAGGTAGGATTAAATTAATTTCATGACCCCATGCCTATCTTTTCATGTTCAATAATATTAGATCCCTTTCAATGCCCATTGTGTATAGGGTTATGGAATCATTTCTACTCATAGAATATACCAATTTTTTCACCTTTTAGAAGGTGATGGATTGAAAAATTATAATCCTTGATCAGCTTTAACCACCTTTATTGCTGTATATGTATCTCCCTTTTTGTGGATATATATATATGAGGCTTTTATGATCCGTATATATGACAACCTTATCATTATAGATACAATGTCACTAAATCCTGAATGCGATGATTACTATATTCAATTCCAGATCATGTGTTGGGTGTTTCTACTCATGGATATTTAATTGTAGGGATATATAAACTATCATTTTTCCATTTTCCATGATTAAACAACCCAAGTATTTTTTTACGACTTACTATAGATCACAAATCCCTCCCCTCTTATGTATAATGTGAGTATATGTGTGGTGATTAGCCTATTCTTTAACTCATTAAAGATATAAAAATATTCATCAGTCCATAAAAAATTACTCCTTTCTGAGTTATCTTAGTTATAGGGTTTTAAAATCATGAGAAGTTTCTCATAAATTGATTATAAAACTGAGATAATCTAAGGAAACTACAAATCTATATCACATATGTTGTTCCAGGAAATCCTTTAATTATCTTTGTCTTTGAAAGATATAAAAATATACCTTTACTGGGGATAACATTTCCTAATGATTTTACTTTCTCCATGTAAAAATAATATTTACTATTCTTTAGATATAAATTTTCCTTTCGTAAGGTATTCATGACAACATTTGAATGATCCTCATGAACCTCCTTTATTTTGGAGTAGATAAAAATATTATCTATAAATACCACCACAAATTTATCAATGTAATCCTTAAATAGTCGACTCATTAAGTAATTGAAGGTATTTGGAGTATTAGTGAGCCCAAATTACAACACTATGAACTCATAATGCCCATATATTTTATAAATTATAGCCTTGTGGATATCCACCTTCTTAATCTTTACTTGGTGAGATCCCAATTGAAGATCCTCCTTAGGAACTACTAGGATCAACATAGCTGATAAAAATATTCATAAATCCTAGAAGAGGATACTTATTATTTATCATGATCTTTTTGAGCTCATGATAATAAATTACTAGGTACATTTAACCATGATTATTCTTGATAAAAAGGACTGACAGACCCCATGTGAAGCACTTGGTTATATAAACCCTTTAATTAAATTCTATTTTAGTTTCTTATTCAGGTCTTATAATTATTTTTTAGATATTCTATATATAGGATTTCAATTAGAAAATCTACATGCATAATTTTATTTGAGAACTCAATGTCTCGGTCAAAAGGAATACCATGATATTTCTTGGGGAACACATAATCATATTCTCTTAAAATGGTAATATCATCAAGTGTGATCTTTTCCTTAGTATTAATCAATTGTTCTAGATATTCTTTCTCAAAAATATATAATATCCATGCTTGATATGAAGATTATGTAAGTTTTGAGCATAGTGGGAGCACCTGTTTATCATGGGAAACTCGTATTTTTAGTTTTAGTTTATGAATAATTCAACATTTATATAAAAAATTACATCATAACCAATGAAATTCAAAGATTACCTAACTTTATTAAATAATGGAATATGAAGAGGAGGATCTTTACATGTAATTTATAAGAAGATCTTGAATTAAAAAAACTTGAAATTATTATTTTTGATGATACAATTGACTCAATTTCATCATAACATCATTGTGTTTTAATACCTAAGTGAAAAATCCCTCTATAATTTATCCACACATACACCAAAATCTAGAAATATCATCATAGAATCACTGGGTGCTAGATCAAATGATCTTGATCACTTGTTTCATTTGTGGTTGATCACACCAGAAATCTATTCAATGAATAATAATTCTTGATGTTATCTTCATAACTTGAGAGAGGAGGACAAAGTGAATTTTATATCTCTATAACTTTCTCTAGAGCATTAAAGAGCTTATCTATATCCATTAAGCAGAACAAGCATGTCTATAGAAAGAGATATAATTAGATATTTATTATGGAAGGGTTAGAGTAATAAATTTGTACATTAGATCCTTTATAATTCTATAATTCTTAGTTGACCACATGTATAATAACAATAAGTATAATATTATTATTAATCACTTGATAGATCCAAAAATTAAGAATATATAAATAACTATCAGTTATATCATTTCCAACCTTATCATTAAGCTTGATCTGCATATCCTCTTTAACATTAAATGGACCTTGGATAATTAATATTTATTTAAAAAATTAATATCATTTCATTATTCATCAATAAATATAATAAATATTATATTCACCAAACATTGTAAATAAATATTTATTATTATTATTATTTTTCTCACTTATTATTTAGAATAACCTGCGATTAAATCTTGGGGATCAACCAATATCAAATAAATATTAAACTATAAATAATGAAAAATATTTATTATAACTTGTTAAATTAAATATCAAATTTAATCGAGATTTAGAATACACTTAGTGTGTGACCATCCATGACACTTTCGCAGTGGCATTAGGAAAAAATGATTAAAGTCCAATCTTAGTATCTAGAAACACACAAAGGTACCCATAAAAAAATATTTTAATGTCAAAAAAACATAAAACCACATACAAACACATACCATATAATATAATCCATTTATCATGATATCTCTAATCAAGTTGGTTGTATGTTGGGATAATCAACCTATGTTCTTGACATCTCTTACTTTTAATTTTCAGAAATGATCTTTCCTACAGAACACCATGACCATGGATTTATCTAGTCAATTATATTCCCATAAAATGGAATGAGATAACAACTTCTATTAATATACATAAGGGATAAATCATTTATTTCATTATCCATTATTTCAATATCACTCATGAAACACCCAATATATCCTACTTTACCATGACCCTATATCATCACAGTTTTCATCAATACATCAAAGTACACATCTTATTGTATTAATTATTAATTATCTTAAATGTATAAGGACCAATACACACATTAATAGTTAGGAATATCCAATGACACAAAAAATGTGTATTTTCTACCGGAAGGTCCATTATCATAACCTCCCTTCTTGTATATTACCAAGGGTGAAGATTATGATAAGGTGCATCAGTGTATTATAAGATTCATACCCTTGATATCCTATATAATTTTTTTACCATATAATGATATCATCTAGGTATGGATTTTTTTTTCAGGAATACTAACGTTGAACCTCCAGGTTCTCATCATAGCGGGGAACTGGTATGACCTTTCAGGGTAACATATATTTTTAAAACATTATGACATACTAAGTCATGAATATGAATAATCATGATGTGATATGAAACTTAATTTATATTCAAGATAATGAATACATTCAGTCATCAAGTACATATAAGTTGGTTATATAGAAATAATTCTAATATATTCTAAAGTATATTCATCATCCTCCTTAAACTTGTATAAAATCAGAGGGTGATTCACAATTTAGAGGGAAATTTCCTTCTCCTAAAAATTTATATTGGATTTATATAGGGAAATATAATCTATATCCAAAATGACATAAATTTACACTATAATGAGTATCATAAGGTTTTTTGGGAAAATAAATCCTTCAAATATTGACAAAGTATAAGTTATATTCTTGGGATGTAATAATTTATCCATTTTCCATTTACTATACTTCAATGTCTTGAGGTGGTTTTAGAATAGTTATAATAAACATTAATGATATGAAATTATGTGTATATCCATCATCAAATAGTACATTCCTTATTCTTGAATGAATAACTATTATACCTGTCACCACTTCATTGTTAGGATCCACCTTAGCAGTTGTGATGGTATATTACCACTCTTTCTATAAGGCCCCAACCTTAAACCTTACTTAATCTTGAGTCATTACAATATTACACATTGATGATCTTTTTAGGTTTAGAGTTTTAGAGAATTAGATCATAAAACTTGCATTACATTCCACATTTAAACAAAGTGGTTACATAAAAGATAGTATTCATTTTTCCCATCAATGGAAACATATTTAAAATAAAACATGGATTCTTTCTTGACACTTCCTTGACACTATCATCATATCATGTACCATTCCCTTGACCTGCGAAAAACATTTCAAAAACATAGGATGAGCATAAAAAGATCAGTAAGGTATATAAAAAAATATGGAAAGGAAACATGAGTACATGTATACATAAGAATCAATGAAATCATACATTACCCATAAAACATAATCACTTTAACATACCTCATCAAATCAGGAATAAATCATAGAAAGCATAAGACATAAAGGTAACTTGAGGCATTCATAACATTATTACATAGGGAGTAACCCTCTTGGTTACGTTTGGAATACCCATCACAGTATATTCCCTAAATCTCTTCAAAGAAACCTTAAATTTTAACTCCTTCCCATTACCTAATGCATTGGAGAGCTATATCGGGCTCACCCGCCCTTAGTTTATCACAGAACCACCCGTCTTCATAACAAGGCCCAATAACCATAACATAATCGTATCACATAAAACATGCATAAAGGAAACATAACATTTACACTTTTCAATCACAAGATATCAATACAACACATTGATATAAAAACATTATGAAAACCATTTTCAATACCAAAATAAAATAACAGTAAAACATGGTATTTATTTTTCATTCAAAAAAAGTTATGGTTTGTAGAGGAATCCGAAACTCAAATAATGGTCACGGCGGTGGAGAAGTCATTGTCACCGCATACGTACGACAAAAAAACATTCCCTTTTGTCATTTAGTAAACACTTCGTATAAAAAGATTCCTTTTGAATAATCGTAAAAGTCAAAGGGGTTTATACACCGTATAAAAGAAAGTTGTGTATAAAACAAAATATGCCTCAATGAAAGGAGATTGAGACGGATTCCCTTACCTCATATCCGACTTGACTCGATAATTCTTTAACCTCCTGAATAATAAACTTGAGTTAATTTCTACTTTATTAAGAACCTTTTTCAAGTTCATTATTCCTTTTATATCACTTATTACCATGTCATGAACACTATGTAATTATTTAGGATAATAACGGTCGTTTTAACGATCATTGGTACATGAGTCAAAAATAAACTCTTTATAATTACAAGTTGTTCATGTATCAATTATATCCAGAGTTATATTCATGATTTAGATATCATATATATCATATATATCCAGTATATACATGAATTTATAATATTAGATAACATTTAGAGGTAAGAAATGAAATGCACCATTCATGGAGACGATAAGCCGTACGTACGCATGAATGCTACTTTCATTTATATTTCGTATTTTATGGAATGGAATAATAATAACATAAAGGTATATTATAATTTCAGTATAATATCATATATAATATCATTAAATCCATCCTTTATACGTCCCACATATGGAATTAACGAATCAAATCACTTTGAGGGGGCAGTAGTCTGCACTTCCTAAAATGAAGATATCACGTTTACCCATAATGGACACCATAAGGGTATGACATAAATGAAAAATACAGAAGCATAAGGAAAACATAAACATATTATATATAATATATAAATATAGTGACATTTTAATGGCCACCTTTGAAGGTGTTAGAATAATATTGAACAATCATCGTTTCGTGAGGTAGAAATTCGTCATCCACGGAAACAGTATGCTCATTAACCATTAGATATAGGTGTGTGTAAGTGTAGCTCGAATACTTATTATAAAAAAATTATATTATATGGAAGATACTGGTTTTGTTACAAAATAAATGAATAAAAATAGTTTAGGTGGGTGGAGAAGCAAAATAAAACAAAAGAACACAAGTGAAGACATTACATTAAAATCGGGTAACTCCCTTTGGTTTGAACCAAAAGGGTTTCTTGAAGAGCTTCCTGCCTAAGGTAAAGCTTCTAGGATGAGGAGAGGGGTGTGGAGAGACAAAAGGATCAGAGATTGGCTGAGGGAAAGGCTTGACAGGTGTGGGTAAGGTGGTAGAGGTGGGGGCCTTTTATAAAGGAGAGGAGGGGCACTCTTGGAAATTCTTGAAATGTTACTTTATTTTCAAATGATTCTCAGATTTTAAAGGTCCCACATTGATATATTTTGAGTATAGGATGATAAGGGTTCGAAATATACTCATCCAATAGGTTTTTGACAAGTGTATGTCTTAGAGTTTACATTATCTTTTCTCTTTATTTAAATCGTTTATTAATGAGATAATCATTGCATCATCATGATGTCATAAATAAATTAATTTATTTAATGTATAAAAATTATAAAAAAATACTATGATGTAGGAAATATTTTTCTCTTTCTAATGAATATTTATAGTAAAAAACCTGACTTTTATAACCCCATGTAAAAACTATTTTAGTAAAACAATACATGTTTGTGTCATTTTTACTTTTACTTTAAATAAAAGGCATTAATGTCATTATCTTACCCAAGTGGCTCTATGGGGTCCCAAAAATAGACCCAGGGGTTGTCTTGGTCGGCCATGACACATACAATAAGGTTAGGACATGTGTCAAGGTCATTTCATATTATTAAAACATTATTTTTACCTTAAACTACACTAATTACCTCTAATCGTGATTAAAAACATAAAAGTTACTATTCACCAAAAAACTATTTTAATCCCATTGAACCACGTTTTACTTACTAATGAAAACCATGTATGTCTTATTTTTGAAATTCAAAACACAGAGGTGGTAAAATTTCATTTAAACGAAAAATCAGTTTTTTTTAGTACTACTTAGTGGTTTCACTATTCATCAAAAATTGAAGTTTTTCAGAAAAATACCAAAACTTCACCATAAGCTATATTTGATATTCCGAATTCAAAAATTATGTCTATTTTAAAAAATTCAAAACATATAAGTTACAATAATTAATTTAATAATTAATTCCTGCTGTCAGAACAAATAGCTTGTTTTTATGAACCAATATATATCAAAAGATTGACACTAGTTTAAGTCCAATTTCAAAGTGAAATTAATTCGAACGACCACCATTGGATTAAATGGTAAAAATATATTCTAATTTAACTTTAAAACCATTTCAAAAGATAATCTAATCATATAAATAAATTATATTAACATGTGGTTTTGAATTAAAATACAACATTTTTCACTATTCATTAAAAAAATGAACATTATTAGAAAAATACTAGAAATTTATCCAAAGTAAATTTCAGTGTCCCAATCATAAAGAATAAGTTTATTTGGACAAATATAGCTTATAAAATTTTCAAAAGATAGATTTTAAAATGGTTCACCATCAAAAGGTGGTAAAAAAATCTTTTAAAAATATTAGAGTATTACATGCTTTAGGTTGGATTTATTCTCATTTTAAGCCTCTAAAACACTATCTAATTCATAAATAGACATAGATAACTATATCTATTATTCATTAATTATTTGGGATGTTACATCCTTCCCCCCTTTAGAAAATTGCATCCCCACAATTTATTTACTTATCGAATAAGTGGGGGTATTTATCCCTCATAGCATTTTCATATTCCCACGTTGCCTCTTCAACCATATGGTTTTTACACAAAACATTTACCTGGTGAATTACCTTATTTCGTAACACTTGATCCCTTCGGTCAAGAATCTGGACTGGTTGTTCTTCATAAGAGATATTCTCTTCCAACTGAACTACCTCTGGGCTCAAAACATGAGATGGATCTGGAATATACTTTCTCAACATCGAAACATGAAAAACATTGTGTACCTGAGATTAACTCAGAGGTAAAGCCACTCGGTAAGCAACTGATCCAACTCTCTCCAAAATTTCATATGGTCCAATGAACCTTGGACGCAACTTTCCTTTCTTACCAAATTGCATCACACTTTTCCATGGTAAAACTTTGAGAAAAACATGATCACCTACCTTGAAAGATAAATCCTTCCTCTGGTTATCCACATAACTCTTCTGCCTGCTCTGAGCTGTTCTCATGTGTTTCTGAATCAACTGAAATCTTTATGGAATCTCTTCTACCAATTCTAGTCCCATCAGCTTCCTTTCACCAACTTCATCCCAGAAAGCTGGAGTTCAACACCACTTCCCATATAACGCCTCAAATAGTGACATCTGTATACTGGAATGAAAACTGTTATTATAAGAAAACTCAACCAAAGAAAGATGTTGGTTCCAACTTCCCTGATAATCCATTGAACAATCACGTAGCATATCCTCCAAGGTCTGATTGTTCATTCTGACTACCCATCTGATTGAGGATGAAAAGCTGTTCTAAAATTTAATTCAGTACCCAATGACTTTTGAAGGCCTTTCCAAAAGTTAGAAGTAAACCTGGGATCACGATCAGATACAATAGAGAGGGGAACTTCATGTAACCTGACTATCTCTTTAAGATACAAACGAGAAAGTTGATCTAGGGAAAAATTATCTCGTATAGTAAGGAAATAAGCAGATTTAGTCAAGTGATCAACAATAACCCAGATTGCATTATTACTTCGAGGTGTCTTCGGAAATCCCACAACGAAGTCCATGGATATATTCTCCCATTTCCAATCTGGTACTGGTAAAGGCTGAAGCATCCTTTTCGGTAACTGCCACTCTGATTTAACCTATTGACAAGTCAAACACTTCACTGTAAAATCAGAAATATCTCTTTTCATTCCATCCCACCTGTAATACTCCCGCAGATCTCTGTACATCTTAGTACTGCCAGGATGAACTGAAAATGGAGAACTATGAGCTTCACATAAAAACTCTCTCTTCAACTGTGAATCACAAGGCACACACAATCTCTTCCCAAATCTCAAAACACAATCATTATCAATGTTGAATTTAGGAAACATACCCTTCTGAACCAGCTCTACCTTTTTCTGCAACTCGCTGTCTTGCTTCTATGCTTTCTTGATTATGTCTGATAGAGAAGATTTCACTGATACCTGAAACAAAACAGAAGGACATCCTGCACCAACAACTTTTATTCCAAATTTCATCAAATACTTAACCAAAGGATCATGTTCCAAACACAACATTGTTAATGAAGAATTACTTTTTCGACTCAATGCATCAGCCACTTTATTTGATTTTCCCAGATGGTAATGAATTGTACAATCATAATCCTTGATTAATTATAGCCATCTCCTCTGTCTCATGTTCAATTCTTTCTGAGTGAATATATACTTTAAACTTTTGTGATCGATATATATTTCAAACTTTACTCCATACAAATGATGCCTCTAAATTTTTAATGCAAAAACAACTGTAGCTAATTCTAAATCATGTGTAGGGTAATTTACCACATGAGTTTTTAACTGACGTGAAGTATAAGCAATTACCTGATCATTCTGTATTAGGACACAATCAAGTCCTTTCAATGAAGCATCACTGTAGATAACAAACTCCCCATTCCTGGAAGGTAGTGCCAAAACTGGAGCATTCACCAATCTTCTTTTCAACTCCTGAAAATAATCATCACATTCTTTTTTCTAGATAAACCTAACACCCTTCCAAGTTAGATTTGTCATTGGACTAGATAACCATGGAAATTTTTCAACAAACCTTCGGTAGTAACCTACCAAACCAAGAAAACTATGGATCTTGGTTACATTTGTGGGTCTTGGACATTCTTTAACAACTTTTTTTGCAGGATCCACAGTTATTCCATCTTTAGAAACAATATGACCAAGGAAAAAAATTTGTTGCAACCAAAACTCACACTTGCTGAATTTCCCATACAATTTCTTTTCTTTTAAGGTTTGAAAAATAACCTTTAAATGTCTTTCATGCTCCTCTTTACTTTTAGAAAACACCAAAATATCATCAATGAAAACAACCAAAAACTTATCCATGAACTCATGGAAAATTCGATTCATAAGGTCCATGAATACAGTAGGTGAATTGGTTAGCCCAAAAGGCATTACTAAAAATTCATAATGGCCAAATCTTGTACAAAACATGGTCTTCAGAATATCTGATTCCTTTACCTTCAACTAATGGTACCCCGATCTCAGGTCAATCTTTGAAAAAAACTGAGCTCCCTGGAGCTGATCAAAAAAATCATCGATATGAGGCAAAGGATATTTGTTCATAATAGTGATGTTATTAAAGGCTCTATAATCAATGAAAAGTCTCATTGAACCATCTTTCTTTTTAACAAATAAAACAGGAGCACCCCATGGTGATGTGCTAGTTCGAATGAAACCTTTCTCTAATAAATCTTGCAATAGCTCCTTCAACTCTAAAATTTCAATTTGAGCATTCAATAAGGGGGTTATGAAATTGGCTTAGCATCAGGAACTAAGTCAACAGTAAATTCAACTTCCCGATCTGGTATTATTCCAGGCAACTCATCAAGAAAAACATCTGGATACTCATTTACCACTGACACATCATTAATCTAAACAGTTCCCTTGTTTTCAAAGATATGTGCAAGGTAACATTCATTTCCATCTTTTACAAGTTTATCAGCCTCTTGATATGTTATCAATAGTAAGCGTTCATTCTTGTACACAAACTGAAAGTATTTCTGAAAAGAAACTTCTTTATCTCTACGGTCAATATTAGAATGGTAAATAGAGAGACAATCCATACCCAGGATAGCATCAAACTATACTAGAGGTAAAACAATAAGGTTCACAAGTAGGTTCTTTCCACGGATAAGGATAGGAAGATTCTTATAAATTATTTTTGCGTCAACAATTTCCCTAGGTGTTTTTACCACTAGTTCAGGATTCATTTCTTGAGATGTTATTCCCATTTTACTAGAAAAGTTTTCAGAGATGAAGGAATGTGTAGACCCCGAATCAAACAACACACTGACATAATCTTAAAAAACAAAAAAAGTACCTGATACCACTTCATTTAATGGACCAACATCTACTAAAGTAGTTGAAAATGATTTCAACAACCCTTTATGCTTGTATTCTAACTGATTCCCTTCATTTGAGCTCTTTTCCAAACACTCATTTTCATAGTGACCCATCTCATTGCACTTAAAACATTTTACTAACTGTAAATCAAATTTGGTCTTACCATCACCCTGATCTTTTTCAGTGCAATCACGAGCCTTATGTCCCATCTTACCGCATCGGTAGCACTTTCCAGAATTCAGAATACATTCCCCAGCATGCCTTTTACCACATTTATCACAAACTAGAAACTTAGTTTTCTTACCATCATACCTTTTTGAAGAATTCCTTCCTTTCTCCTGCCACCTCACTCTCTTCTTCTACTGTTTGTTATAGAACACTTGATCATCAAAAAACTACATTTCCACCTTCTCAGCACATCGAACAAGTTTTTCATAACTCTTGAACTTGCAAGAAGCTAAATCCCTTCGATATTTTGTCTTTAATCCTGAGTAAAAATGATTGATTTTACTATCAAGGTCTCGGATAAAATTTGGCACATACCTTGCCAATCGAGTAAACCTTTCTTTATAGGTAGCCACTGAGTCTTCCTCTTTCCTCAATTCTAGGAATTTTTTTTCCATCCTAAGTCGAACAACCTTAGGAAAATACTTCTCAAGAAACATACCTTCGAATTAATCCCAGTTGAGAGCATCAATCTCATCATCGTCCCTAATATTTTTAACCATTGACCACCACTGATATTCTTCATCCTCCAAACGGTAAATATCAAGACTAAACTTTTGATTGTCTGAACACCCCATGACATCGAAAATCTTCTCCAGTGCTTTAATCCACCCTTCAGCTAGCACATGGTCAGATGATCCTCTGAATGATGGGGGATGTTGCCTCATGAAATGTTCCACCACTGACATGTTCCTCTACGGTTGATCTGGCTGATCTCGTGCATGGATATCACCACCATTTATGGCTTGAGTCAACTGTGCCATTACTACAACAAACTGTTCAGTTCCAATTCTGACCATCTCAGGATGTTGATTCGGAAGGTAATTTCCTTCTGTATTCCTTCCTAGCACTGCTTCCCTATTTCCTCTGTGGAAAACCATTCTGAACAAACATGTCTTAGATGAAGCAACATGGTAATCTTCAAATGCTATATCATTTCAATTTGACCATAAAAAAAATATTTTTGGATAATCATTTAATAGAATTCTAACTCCTAAAGTTATCTAAACCGACTGATGATACCAACTATAAGGCCCCAGCCTTAAACCTTACTTAATCTTGAGTCATTACAAGATTACACATTGAGGATCTTTTCAGGTTTAGAGTTTTAGATAATTAGATCATAAAAATTGTATTACATTCCACATTTAAACAAAGTGGTTACATGAAAGATAGTATTCATTTTTTCCATCAACAGAAACTTATTTAAAATAAAACATGGATTCTTTATTGACACTTCCTTGACACTATCATCATATCATGTACCATTACCTTGACCTATGAAAAACATTTCAAAAACTTGGGATGAGCATAAAAAGCTCAGTAAGGGATATGAAAAAAATATGGAAAGGAAACATGAGTACATGTATACATAAGAATCAATGAAATCATACTTTACCAATAAAACATAATCACTTTAACATACCTCATCAAATCAGGAATAAATCATAGGAATCATAAGACATAAAGGTAACTTGAGGCATTCATAACATTCTTACGTAGGGAGTAACCCTCTTGGTTACATTTGGAATACCCATCACAGTATATTCCCTAAATCTCTTCGGAGAAACCTTAACATTTAACTCCTTCGCGTTACCCAATGCATTGGAGAGCTATATCGGCCTCACCCGCCCTTATTTTATCACGGAACCACCCGTCCTCATAACAATACCCAAGAACCATAACATAATCGTATCACATAAAACATGCATAAAGGAAGCATAGCATTTCCACTTTTCAATCACAAGATATAAATACAACACATTGATATAAAAACATTATGAAAACCATTTTAAATACCAAAATAAAAGAAAAGTAAAACATGGTATTTATTTTTCATTAAAAAAATGTTAGGCTTGTAGAGGAAGCCGAAACTCAAATAATGGTCACGGCGGCGGAGAAGTCGTTGTTGCCGCATATGAACGACAAAAAAAACATTCCCTTTTATTGTTTAGTAAACGATTCGTATAAAAATATTCCTTTTTAATAATCATAAAAGTCAAAAGGGTTTATACACCCTATAAAATAAAGTTGTGTATAAAACAAAATATGCCTCAATGAAAGGATATTGAGACGGATTCCCTTACCTCGTATCCGACTTGACTCGATCATTATTTAACCTCCTGAATAATAAACTTGAGTTAATTTCTAATTTCTTAAGAACCTTTTTCAAGTTCATTATTCCTTTTATATCACTTATTACCATGTCATTAACACTATGTAATTATTTAGGATAATAACGGTCGTTTTAACAATCATTGGTACTTGAGTCAAAAATAAAATCTTTATAATTACAAGTTTTTCATGTATCCATTATATCAAGAGTTATATTCATGATTTATATATAATATATATCATATATATCCATTATATACATGCATTTATAATATTAGATAACATTTAGAGGTAAGAAATGAAATGCACCGTTCATGGAGACGGTAAGCCATACGTACGCATGAACACTACTTTCATTTCTATTTCATATTTTATGGAATATAATCATAATGACATAAAGGTATATTATAATTCCAGTATAATATAATATATAATATCATTAACTACATCTTTTATACATCCCACATATGGCATTAACGAATCAAATCACTTTGAGGGGGCGGTAGTCCGCACTTCCTAAAAAGAAGATATCACATTTACCCATAATAGAAACCATAAAGGTATGACATAAATGAAAAATACAGAAGCATAAGGAAAACATAAACATATTATATATCATATATAAATATTATGACATATTAATGGCCACCTTTGAATGTGTTAGAAGAATATTGAACAATAATCATTTCGTGAGGCAGAAATTCGCCATCCACGGAAACAGTATGCTCATTAACCATTAGATGTAGGTGTGTGTAAGTGTATCTCGAATCCTTCTTATAAAAACATCCTAGTATATGTAATATACTGTTGTTGTTAAAAAATAAATAAATAAAAAGAGTTTAGGGGGGTGGAGAAGCAAAATAAAACAAAAGAACACAAGTGAAGACATTACCTTAAAATCGGGTAACTCCCTTTGGTTTGAACCAAAAGGGTTTCTTGAAGAGCTTAATGCCTAAGGTAAAGCTTCTAGGATGAGGATAGGTATGTGGAGAGACAAAATGACCAGATCTTGGCCAAGACAAAGGCTTAGGAGGTGCTGGTAAGGTGGTAGAGGTGGGGGCCTTTTATAAGGGAGAGGAGGGGCACTCTTGGAAATTCTTGAAATGTTACTTTATTTTCAAATGATTTTCGGATTTTAAAGGTCCCACATTGATATATTTCAAGGATAAGATGATAATGGTTCGAAATATACTCATCCAATAGGTTTTTGACAAGTGTATGTCTTCGATGTTATATTATCTTTTCACTTTATTTAAATCATTTATTAATGAGATAATCGTTGCATCATCATGATGTCAAAAATAAATTAATTTATTTAATGTATAAAAATTATAAAAAAATACTATGATGTAGGAAATATTTTTATCTTTCTAATGAATATTTATAGTAAAAAATCTGACTTGTATAACCCCATGTAAAAATTGTTTTAGTAAAACAATACATGTTTATGTCATTTTTACTTTTACTTTAAATAAAAGGCATTAATGTCATTATCTTACCCAAGTAGCTCCATGGGGTCCCAAAAATCGACCCATGGGTTTTCTTGGTCGGCCATGACACATAAAATAAGGGTAGGACATGTGTCAAGGTTATTTCATATTATTAAAACATTATTTTTTCCTTAAACTACACTAATTACCTCTAATCGCGATTAAAAACTTAAAAGTTACTATTCAACAAAAAATTATTTTAATCCCATTGAACCAAATTTTACTTCCTAATGACAACCATGTATGTTGGATTTTTGAAATTCAAAACACAGAGGTGGTAAAATTTCATTTAAATGAAAAATCTGTTTTTTAAGTACCACTTAGTGGTTTCACTATTCATCAAAAATTGATGTTTTTCAGAAAAATACCAAAACTTCACCCTAAGATATATTTGATATTCAGAATTAGAAAATGATTTCTATTTTAAAATATTAAAAACATATAAGTTACAATAATTAATTTAATAATTAATTCCTGCTGTCAGAACAAATAGCGTGTTTTTATGAAACAATATATATCAGAAGATTGACACTAGTTTAAGTCCAATTTCAAAGTGAAATTAATTTCAATGACCAAAATTGGATTAAATGGTAAAAATATATTCTAATTTCACTTTAAAACCAATTCAAAATATAATATAATCATATAAATAAATTATATTAAAAAGAGGTTTTGAATTAAAATACAACATTTTTCACTATTCATTAAAAAATGAATATTATCAGAAAAATACCAGAAATTTATCCAAAGTAAATTTAAATGTCCCAATGATAAGGAATAAGTTTATTTTGACAAATATAGCTTATAAAAGTGTCAAAAGATATATTTAAAAATGGTTCTCCATCAAAAGGCGGTAAAACAATTTTTTAAAATATTAGAGTATTTCATGCTTTAGGTTGGATTTATTCTCATTTTAAGCCTCTAAAACACTATCTAATTCATAAATAGACATAGATAACTATATCTATTATTCATTACTTACTTGGGATGTTACACTTTCTCTCTAGGACCTAGAGGTTATTTTCATCAGTTTTCTTCAAAAACACTTAGCTTAGTGCATTGGTTTTCATAAATTCCTTGTTACTTATAGCATAAATATATGACAATTGAGTTATGGTTGATTGGATAATTACTTTATTTAATCACATTTGAGTGTTTCTCTTGTCAAAATTTGGTATCTAGGTTCCCCTCCAACCCACACATAAATTATTTTATTATCCCCTTTAGAAAATTTCTCGGATTATTTTTCATGTACTTTTGATAATTCAGATGTTACACTTTCTTAAAACCATGATATTTCTCTATCATTATCCAATAATTAAACTCCATTATCCTCTTCCTATTCCCATTACCATGATACTCTTGATATTCACTGATCTCTACATCAACTTTGAGGGAATATCGAGAAATTTATTCATTTCATTCAAAGTCTCAAATCACCAAATATTCTAATATATTTTCATTTATCTCACTAAATGAGAATTACAATTTATTTTTTAGGTCAATGAAAAAGCCAAAGGCATATCATGAAAGTCATGTGAAGTTTTACTTATACTCCCTGATGGATTCATCATCATATTTCTTATGGCCAGGGAACTCTTATTCCATTTTAAGTTAGAGAACGTAAGTAAAATATTTATTGAGAAACATTTTCCTAAACTATTTACACTATATTTATTAGTTTTATTCTTTGGGCTTCATATTCTTTATTAAATCCCACCATTGATTAGTTTCTCACTCCAATTGTTAAATAGCCAATATGATCTTATCTTGCTCAAATCATTGGAGGATAAAGAATAAATTTTCATTTAATTTTATCCATTATTATGTGATTATGGTATCATAATATCCACTAAAATTTAGAGGCCTTTGTCTCATAAAGGTCTCAATTTCAACGTGATCTTTCTTAGGGGGATGTAAGTGTAAATCTTTATTCATGTTTCTATTAAAATTTTGAGGTAATTGAGTAAGTATTTTTATGATTTTATTGACTCCTTCTCCCATTGGGTTGAGAATATCATTTATACAGTCATCACATTACCTATCACAATGGTTGTTGATTCATTTACACATATTTCCATCCATTGAATAAAATAATAGAAAAATTAGAGATGAGATTTTTCAAACTATTAAACATATAAAAAGGAAACTATGAACATTGAAGGGATAAAATGTAAATGAAATGAATTCCTTAATATTTTAATTTTTAGGTGTCAATATAATTTATCAATGGTTTATTTCTTAACATTAAATTTCATAGGTATTTTTTATTCCCTTCATAATGGTTTGTAAAAATAACACCATTAACCAAAGAATATCCCCTAGGTGTGTGTGGATAGTGGTGTAGTCTTAGGACACTTTATCATGCACTGAGTATATGTTGAGTTAGTATCTAACGAGCCATTTCAAAGTTATTACCCCTAGGTACACATGTTACCCAAATGCATTCTCTTTCTAGTATCTAGATATGGATTTATTTTTTTAGATAACCAATAAATCTATACTTTACCAAAATTTAGTGAAAATTTCATTTTTTTGTATTATCCTTAAGGATTTTACAATGTTTTTATAATATTAATCCGCCAAAATAACTATACCATCCTATAATACCAACTAGGACAATTTATATCTTTTATCTACCTTATTTTATGATTTATTAAAAAAGATGAACATAATAAAAACCTCGATGATCGATAGGCCTAGTGACTTTGTGAAATTACATACATAAAACATTAACTTGAAATTGGTATCCAAATACATTATTTGAAACTCCATAACATTCCATTAAATTCCATTTATATTTTAATATAGCATGAGATAACCTAGGGATGTAAATAAGACAAGGGTGAGCTACAAATCCCAATAAGGGAATAATAAAGGAACAAAATAAAGTAGTAAATTATTTTCCAGAGTCATAACATGGTGACAGAGAAATGTGATAATCATAATCATGAACATTGAATCATGATATAAGATGATAACATCAATACATCATAAGAATGTGGAAACAATATAAAACAATGCATCATAAGAATAAGTCAAGGAAAAATTTTGACACAATAAAATAGTGTGATTTTACTAAACTCCCATGAACCATACATGGTATATCATGAGATAAAAACATTACCCAATTAATTATAGGGAAATAAATTTTGGACACACCTAACATATTCATATTATGTACATGCATTTCTGTACCAAATAGATCATACAACATAAGAATGTCTTTCATCACTTTTTATCCCATGAATAAATGAATTATAGTTAAATATAGATTGATACCCTTGAGTGTAAATGGGTATTGGTATTCACATTACCAAAGTTTGTTATGGAAAATCATGAGATAATTTCGGCAGAATAACATGTGTTTATAAAGGTTCCTAAAAGGGGTTAATGAGAGTGGAAGGTGGTCTCTCATTACTTGAAAATAATAAGGGCAATAAAGGTATGTGTAAAAACACATTTAAACATGGTCACTTTGAAATTAGAAGTCCTAATACAAATAAATTACTTGAATAAAATATAAGAGGAAGAGAATCTATTACCCTCAGGGGGTGCTTCTAAAATCATGGGAGGGGTTTCTTAATAGATTGAGAACGAATTGGGATGGATTTATAGAAGGATAAAGAGAGGGTATTTGTGATCAATAGGTTTTGAGTGGATATAAATTGATGTTTTTGTGGGTATTTAATTCAAAAAATGGGAATTATTTATTAATTTTAAACATAGGTTTCATAATCTAAGTAAAAAAATAATCAAAACCAAAAAATACCATAGTTTATTACCATTGTTTCTTTTAAATAGGGCTGGTTACAAATATTTTATAAGGTTAATAATAAAAAACATTAAAATAGTACCATTCATGATATAGAAGTGATTCATGTCATAAATAATTGTTTTTAAATCCTTAAAATATAATATAGGTTTTGGATGTTTCACTATAGGTTTGTAAAATTATGTAAATAACTTTTAAACACATTATTTTAAATGGAAAACCTATTTTACATATTAGAATCCTTTAATAGTATTTATTACATCACTTTTTTCAATTATTATTTCACAATACATATCATATATTTATACCATTTTTAATTTTTACCTAAAAAATTTATTGTCTAATAAAATTATTAAAAATTTACAATAAGATAATTTCAACAAGTTAATTTCAAAAAGTATCGTTATTTTACTAAAATAATTATATAAATATAGGAATATACAATTTTAAATTAAAATCATTATTTATAAAAAATAATAGGTTTTACAAAAGTAACAACCTTTTGGTCCTTATAAAAAGTACATTGGACTTCAATAAATTATATTATTATTGATATTTAAATAAATTTTATTCAATAAAAATTTTCATGAAAATAAAAATTATTTCAAAATACATGAATTTATAAAAAAATATTTCTTAATTTAAACTATGCATTTCTCAAAAATACAATTTTTGTTTCTGCATATCAAAATATAATTTTTATCCAACTCATTATATACTCTTATATATATATATATAAAGTAATAATAAAAATGTATAAATATAATCATTATTATATTAAATAAAATATTCAAATTCCTACCATATAGGTCTGGATACATAACCCCTTATTACACCCACATATGCCCTAAGGGTAAGGTGTGTGACGATGGTGATTTCTTGGGGTGGTTCAACAAACATGGTATGGGTGATGATCTCTATAAGCCTCATATTATCCCACAAATGGTTTTGATAATGTTTTAGTTTTTAAATCTCAGATTTATCTTGGTTAACGGTAAAGCCCAGTGATGCTATAACTCTTGAAATATCTAAAAAATAGGCTTCATAGGGTAGAATTTTGCCAATAAAGGCCATCACTTCTTGCTTTCGTAGAAATTAGATTTTATTATAGCACATGATGCATACTAATATTAATGGTCACTTTATAATGGATATATCAATAATGGTTATTATTATTAAAAAAAATTTAATCCTAAAAAAAATTATGGCTATATATTATAATTTTCAAAAATAGTAAATGAAATAAAGTGTTTATGTTTTTATAAATACATTAATTGATAATGTATTTTTTCATTCAGAAGAGAATTTTATTTACAAAATTTTAGGTCATTAAAAAACATGATCTAGTAGTAAATAATTAGTCTCCCAAGTATATCCTTAGAATGAAATAGAAAGATCACAATGAATCATCATTGATTGGACCATTTTTAATAAGGTATGATTCCTTATGTTATACACAACCTACCATTGTGGTGTTCAAGGAAGAGTGTGTTTTGAAATTATTACAAAATAATTCATATGATTAATGAATTATTTTGTGAAATATTACCCACCCAATCTAATTTTAGGATCTTAGTATTCTTTACCAATTGATTTTGTATTTCATTCTCAAAATATTTGAACTTTTTAAAAGTTTCATACCTGTGTTTAAAAAAAACAAAAACATATCAATTAAATTCATCATTAAAGGTGATAAAGTAATTAAAATCACTAATAGATCATGTGATCATTTATCTACATACATCAAAATGTATGAGAACCAATATTCCACTATAACTTTAACCCTTTATATTAAAAGTCACTTTATACATTTTACTTAATAAAATATATTTTTAATTCTAAAATGATTCAAAATTGAATGATTCAAATAATATCTAGTTATGTATTTTTATGCGTTTATTATTTATATATAAAAGGAATAATTTAAAGGTATATGGGATTATAATCAACCATGTATTTCTTATTCTAAATGTTATAAATTTTATTATCCATATCTATAATTTATAAACCATTTATTATATTCACAATGTCATAAAACATTTCATTCTTATATATAGAATACAGTTTTTTCTTAATAGAGAATGAAAATAACTTTTTGAACAACAAATATAAAAAAATATAAATTTTTTTTCTTGAGAGAACATAAAAATAGTTATCCAATTATAAAAATAAAAAACTTGGTGAATTTAATACATAAGTCTTGAATTCTTATGTAGAAAATCTTACTCTATTATCGATATAAGGATCTATTATACCCTTTTTTAATTCCCTACTATCTCAGAGTAAACTTTTTGAGAAAAAATGTGTAACACACACTTTATATTTTATATACATGAGTTCTAAGTGGTGGAATTTAATCTCTATAAAATTCACATTTAAATTCTCAAAATGATTCTCCTTGATAAAAATTATAAACCACACATACCAATATCTAACTATTTTTAGGTCATATATAGCGACCCACACTTTTCATATATAAATATTACATCTTATTAGAAAAATATCCCTTACATAACATAATTATCTACACTATAATTATATATTTATTGTATATTTGGGAACTTGGATACATAAAAAACTTTTTAAATAGCAAACTGTATCATTACCCACTAAGTTCTTCATAACTAGAACCCTTCTTAGACATATCATACTTAATAGATTTCTTCATAACCTTGGAAAATGAAAAATAACAAAGGGTGAGATCAAATTATCAGTAAGGGTAAAAAAGGGAGATATTAATGATCACATAATCATAACATAGGCATAAGGGTATGATAACATGAGCTTAAAATTTTAAAACCATACCTTGTATATTAATGATCATAATTTTGAGACATGACATAAATCTTGGTAGTTCATAAGAAATGAATCATATATGAATCAAAGAACATCTTCCATGAGAGTATAACATTGGTATAAGACATAGATTTTTTGTATATAAATAAGCATAGAAAATAATTTCCTTAGTATACAAGGATCATTTCTATGACTATTATAATGGAATGGGTTCACTACATAAATTATTGTAGTAGTCAAGGTTCAATCTTATGACTATCATAGTAGAAATGTTTCTTTACTAAACTAGGATCACTCCCCATTCTAGTCCTGTTTATCTCTTGAGGTATCCATATTTACCAAATGAATTAGAGAACTATATAAAGTAGGGAATATCTATCACATAATGAAAATCAAATATATTTATTCCATAAGATCATAAAACATTTATCATATCATAACTTGTGAAGAGGAAATTAATTTCATAAACATTTTATTATAGTATATCCAGAGTAAATTAGAAAAGTTTCATAATTATTACATAATCACATCATAATATAACCCATTGAAAAAGGAATAGGTTTCTCAAAAATATTGTCATCATAATCATAAAATATTTAGATAAAATGTGATAATTATGATGAAATAATTTTTTATTCATTTTTGGACTCATGTCACATGTCACAAAAATTGGGGTTCTTTTGTTTCACATGTAAAGGGAATTGAGTGGGATATTTAATATGTTTTAACATGAATATTCTTGTGTTGGTATTTAATAGTTCAAAATCCTCTTTTCAGGCATGGATTTTTAAATATTTTACCCACCAACTCATTGCCATAAAATTCACCTTGAAAAAATCCACAATATTGAAAGCATTTTTTTATCTCATGGTATGGGGACATGTTAATTTTCACAAGATTATAGTGAAACATGAACTTTCCTTGTATAATAATAAATTCATTTTTATTTTTTTCTTTAGTTAAGCATGGTATAAAATTTTTGTCAGAAAATTTATTATTGGATCGTAGATGGAGTTTTTAGGTTTAATAAGTTAAAATTAGAGATACTAAAATGAAAGGGATTTTTTTTCATATATGAAACATTATGGAACTCTATTTTTGAAAATATTTTTTGAATTTTTTCTGTTTTGATTATTATTTGGATTTTGATATGGATATTTGATGATTTATGATAAGAGAAATGATTAATTATAGGGGAATGAGGAAGATCATTTTTATGAATTTTATTTTTTAATTCAATGTTTTTAATCCCACAAATGTGTTGTTTAATTATAATTGTCACATTTTTATGTTTTAAGAATATTTTAGACTAAATTGTGAAAATGTATTAGATTGGAATTCTATTAATTTTTATATCATATTGTTATATTATTCATAACTTTTTATACAAAAGTAACGAGTTTAAAATTAATTTTTTATGGGATTCCATACTTTATGGGTTTCATTTTATTCAACTGGTCCCAAAGATGAATCCAAACATTTAATTCCCATAAGGAGATCACAATCTAAGACTTTAAATCTATGCACAATTCTAGATACTTCCACATATGGGACCATATCTCACAAAAATCCAAACTCAATAATATGAAATTTCCCATGGATATAGAGAAGTGGTCAAGGATCATTTCCACAAACCATATTTAATGTTATTCAACTTCATTCATGGCCATAAATTTATAGGAAATAGATACATGGAAACTCATACATTCATCCAGGTAAAAAACAGTTTTCCTTACCTCATTCTATACATGATGGCTCAAATATTTTGGGTTGACATCTAAGAGTGATTCGAAAAACTTTTTAAAATGATTTTTTTTAATTTTTTTCATTTACTATGCTAACCATTCGCAAAAATTTTATGTATTGAATTGAGTCCAAATTAATCCAGAACACTCCCTATAAAAATTTACCTCCACTCCCTCACATGAGGTTAGAAATTTGAGTTGGATATTTTCAGTAGTTTAGAATTTTTATGCTTATATAATATTGTTATATATTTTTAATATATATTATTTTAGTTTTATTCCTCTCATCTATGTTGTCTTCTCTTTTATTTTATACCTTTTTAAATCTCTTCTCTATAAAAATGGAAAATGAACTTCGATTATTGTTTAAAAGGAGAGAGAAGTTTTGTTTTGAGTTAACTTCACATAAATGTACTCTATTTATTCTATTATAAGAATATAAATAGTAGTTATGTTCTACGATGTTCTTTGGAGGTGTGGTGGTTAAATAAAGACGTCGACATTAGTGATGGATGGTGATTATGAAAAGGTACTCATGATGTTGGCCACACGAGACCTGACTTAGGCAGATGTGGATGAATTTTGTTCATGATCTTCTTGACCGTCATGAAATGTTTTAAATTTTGAGTTATGTTTTTGGGTTCCTCTTGGTTTTGGTTCTCACTCACCCATAGTGTGGGTTTAAAAAATCAAGTAAAAATATAATTTCTATAAATAATATAAATAGTAGTTAGACTAATTTTGGTGTGAGTTCATCTAGTTTTTTCAAATATGGTGTTCTGTTTCATGACTATCTTTATTCCACTCTTTCATCATCATAATAATTCTTATGAGGTGGAGTAGAATTTTGGTGATAATGTTAGAGGGTATTATCTAGTTTTTTTGGGTTATTATAGGGTAATAATAATTCAATATGGGTGAGTTGAGTGATTAGGTTAATCTCAACATTGGATAGAATAATGATAAAATTTTAAAGAATAATGATTTATTCATTGTGAAATCCCTTGGATGATTTATTTTCTCTCACTAACATATTTTTTTCACTTTTTTTTTGTTTTTCATTTTTTATTTCATTTATATATTTATATATCACATTCATTTTTAAAACCTCACATTATATTAATATATTATTATATAGTGTGTTAATTAGTTCATAAATAGTAATAGTAGAAAAATTATGTTGTGTTAGGGGCCTCCTTGAGAGATTGATTATAGGGTGTGTGATAATATGAATTATTAGGAAAATAATTATTTATTTATTAGGGATTCAAAATAAATA
Organism: Viscum album; assembly: GCA_963277665.1. Classification (NCBI taxonomy): domain Eukaryota; kingdom Viridiplantae; phylum Streptophyta; class Magnoliopsida; order Santalales; family Viscaceae; genus Viscum; species Viscum album. The sequence goes on from OY728135.1 coordinate 1,005,403,015, forward strand.
TCTCTTATCAGTTATAAAAAAATTAGATTTCTAGGTAATGATATTCTTTAATGAATTTCATTTTATTAGGTTATATCACTTCTTCATTGACTATGTTATTTTAATATTTTGTGTGGAATTACCTATGGATTTTAATATTTCATTTACAGTTAATTTATGTGGATATAAATTTATTTCACAAAATCACTTCACCTATTGATTATTATTTAAAATGTTATGATCATTTGAGGGTTACATTTTTGAATTACCCTTTCATTAAGATATTCCTCATATTCACCACTTGTATAATTTTATGGGGTGTGTATACTTCCTAGGAATATATTTCATAATGATTTTTATATATTTAAATGGATTTTAAAATCCATATAAGGTTATCTTCACTCAAAATTTATTCAAAGGTTACCATATAAGCAAGGGTTTTCTTGGTCTTAACTTTAATTAATTAAGACAATATTCATTTTGTACAACTTATTTTCATTTATTGGATTTTATTTTGAATCCATATGCAATAATTAATTATAGAATTGTTTTCATGTAATTCATAGGATTTAAATAGTAAAATCTAATTGTTTCTTTAAATTATTTTTTATTTAAGTGTTATAAAATTCATAAGGGTTTATCATCTCAAAATGTCCTTTTATGAGTAATTTGTTTTCAATACATACCTATTTTATTTTATATAGTGAATCGACTACCTAATTGATATTATATATCATTGTTCTCTCATTATTTATGGTCTTTAATTTTTTATTTCATGTTATATCCTTTAATGGGTTTTGATTTAATGGTTTCGAAAGCCGATAATGTTTTTCATCTCAATTTTCCTTCTATAAGACATGTTTCATTTTATAAAACTATATTAATTTATATGTTATATAAATATTATAATTAAAATTTTAGATATTTTTTCTATTTTATTCATGGTATTTAATGTTACTTTTTATGTTTACTCTTTCATGTGATTTTGATTTTATAAAGCGGTAAAAGGTTTTATTTAAAAATCTACTTTAATAGATTTAAAGTAGTTTACCTAACTTATTTTCTTCTATGCCTATATTCTTTATATTTTTCCAATAATTATCTTCTCTATACTTAAAAGAGTTTTTAAGGTCATTTTCAAATATATTTTACTTTTATTATGAAGTTTTTAAAAGAATAATTTTTAATGTTTTTTATATGGGCCACTTTTCTCTCTCTATACAGAAGTATGGAAAGATTGGTTTTTAACATTTTCCACTTGAATTCATTTTCTATATTTTGTGTCCATTATTCATCAAAATGTTTCACTTACAATTTCCTATGGTTTTTAAAAGAAAAATATTTGTTTAATTTTCTAGAAATATTTCATTTTTGAACATTTACAAAAGAAAATGATATTTCATATTATTTGTCAAAGCATATTTCAAACAATTTTACAAAATTATTTTTCTTCTAAGTCAACATTCATTAATGATTGTTATTATTCAATGAGAATATTATTTATTTATACCATCAATATTTTTGTATGTTTGTCTTATGATGAAGTTTATTGTAAATTATCATGAAACTTATTTTTCTCTCATGGATTAATTATGTTATGAATGAATAATGAATGATTTTATGAGTTTTATAGGTAAAGTAAAAGAATGTATGTATTTTATTCATATTATGGTTCTTTAAAATTATATATGATTATGGGTGGGTTTAATATATCTCTCTAATTCATTAGGTAATCACGACAGAGTTAATCGAATATAAGTTACTCGTATTAGGATTTTATAATTATCAAATTAGGTGATTCCATTATGACATGATTTTGGAATTAATCGGGTATGTTATTCCATTGTATTGGTGATTTTAATAGTGATAGGAATATGATTTTCCAAGATAAATTCATGAATTTTCTATTTTTTCTATGAGTTTTAATGATTATATTTATATTTCATGAGATATATAAATGATATTTCAATTGAAGGAATGTTTAAAATATTTTAAAGGTGAATGGATTGTTTCCAATAAAAAAATTCACGAGTTCTCATTATTTCCCAAGTAACCTTCATGTTTTTTCCTTTTATTTTTTACTTTATCAGGATATTGATATTTTTAATTATTGAGATAATAATATGAAAACTATCTATGTTATAGAACATGATTTCTGCCTGAATCTCTCACAACCCTTTTACTCATGTCTTATTCCATGCTTTCTTCTATAACTCACGATCCATGATTAATTGGGTGTTATTTCCTAATTCTATGTTCATTATGTTTATTTTTTTTTCATATACTAAGATGATATTCTTTTTCTAACTTATGATCTTCATTTATTAAATCTTATGTTTATTATTAATAGGAATTTGGGCTCACATATATTATAAACAATAGTATTATGTATATATGTATAAATGGGTATCATGTATAGAGAATATTTTTGGAGTTGTTGAAGATTTATTGTGGAATAATAAATCTTGATATAATGTGAAAATGTCAGTATGGTGAAATAGATATTAGTTTTCTGGATAATAGTTTTTTTAATTCTCAAAAACTCTAAATCTAAAAGGTATTAGGTATGTAAGAGATTCAATATTATTATTTTAAATTATCATTATGGATGGTTTTTTTGGGTAAATTCATTTGGTATCAAATCTAGTATGTAAAGATTATGTTTTTAAGACTGTATATGGGTTTACAATTTTGGGTTGTTATATTTGATATTGAGGGTTTCATCATTGATGCTGTAATAAAAATTAGGGTGTTAAATTTATTATTTAGTTCTTCCCTAGAGTCAGAAGGTTAATTATTGATTTAATTTCAAATAACCCAATATTAAAATTTCTATGTGTTTTGTATAACTTCAAGAAACCCACCTTCATCATTAAAAAGGGTGGAATACATATAGATCACATGTTACTATTGACTATCCAATACCGCTTGGCCCTCATCCTCAATTAGTTGTAGTATATCGTTGATGTAGAAGTAGTCATGGATGGTATATTCAAACATATGATTATTGGATTAGTAATTTGGATATATTTCACGACCTTCCTCATTAGTCTTACTTTCCTCTAATAGGGATATCATGTCTTTTTTTTCTAAACTAGGTAACAACTACCATTGCAATTTTCAAAGTATAAAAGAATGATAATTTTTCTTCTAGGGATCAAAATAATGTCTCATTCCTTCCACTCACATATATTGTTTAGTTTTGTTTGGGTTTATGTGTTGATGGTGTTTCTATGGTCTAGGTGGTGGTTCATCCTCAAACCCAACTCAATTGGGATATGGGTTGGCCATTACTACTAGTTTCTAAGTGGAATTAGTATTTTACACTATCCCTAAATTCATGATTTTCATTCATATATTACATTTGAATTTTTACTTATTATGAAAAATAAAATCTTCTATGAATTATTCCGTTATAAAAAACATTAAAAATATGGCATGATATATTTATATGATTAATATCATTTCTAATTTATCCTAAAATTTTTCAATACATATTTTGAAATTTTCACCTATTGTAAATATATTTTTAGTTTATATATTAATCCTTTACATCATAAAAAAAATTAAAAACCATTATTTTCTAATATTATATACAAAAAGGGAGTTTATGGATTCATGTTTTCCTTTGTATCAAATAGAAATGATATAATATTTTTTTACCAAGGTTTCATAAAAAAGAGATTGACCCAAATGAAAGGTTATTATATGAAAAAAACAACATACCTTGTAGTTTATAGATGAAACAACCTAGATTAACCTAAAATTATTGATTATAGATTTCATCATAGATCCACACTTGAAAAAAATGGGTTATGTGATACTTCTGTTCTCCCATTTCATTAACAAATGTGAAATTAGAAATTAAAATTTTTTATAGTGGAAGAGTCAAATAAATCCATTATGTAAACTTTCCCCTTTATAGATTAAAAATATAATTTATTATTTTGATTTCATCTATTCAGTCCATGAAGACATTATATACATAGAACTATGTTATTACTCCATACTTTAGGGCTTTCCTTGGATGAATTTCCTAAACTAGAGATAGATGATAGTTAAAGTGGGGAATATTGGTGTTTTCTGGTGAATTATAATACTATATAGGCTAATATTTCAAGGAACATATTTGGGTGTAAGTTTTAACACTCACAATAAGGCAACCACATTTATATGGGTTGGATAGGTCGATGTAGATAGGGATTGATATATTCTTCCAATATCATTTGGTATGTTTCCTTAACAAAGTTCATCACAATATTTCCATAACATTTCATGTTCTTACTTTAATTGAGATAATCCTTCCCACGATGAGAGTGGATTTAAATTATTCTGTTTTAAATAAACTAATTATGTGGTGAGTCCCTTTCTATTTTCTTTATAAGGGGGTATGTCGACTAGATAGTAATTGATGGTTTATAATATTTCTAAATTCTTGGATCTACATTTATATTCTAGTGTGTATACTCTCTATGAAATCTTCCAAACATGGGATATGTTTTATTAATAATTCACCCCAATTCATCTCATTATCTATCCTATAATTCAAATAATTATCAATACAATATATGATAATAAGTGTTAAAGTATATAGGTATTACTTATTTATACTCAACTATATAACATATGGATTCACCGGGGTTGGTATAACCATTGATTTGGGTATCATTACAACCCTAAGTAGATGAATTGTTAGTGGGGATTATGGATTTACAACACTTATAACATTTCAAATATTCGGTCTAATATTATTCCATGATTAATTGGTTAATTATATGCTATTTATTATTTTGAAAGAGTATATTTAAACCTTTATAGATCATGGAACAAATAGATAAGTTTGTTCCTTATTTATTTGTGGGGTTAAACCCTTCATTTAGAACCCCAATTTCTATATAGGGGGTACCACTATAATTAATTCCTCTATTAGTTTATCTAGTGGTATGGTTGATGGTTGCTAGTATAAAAAATAACCCAATCCTACTTCCTAGACAACTTCACGAATTAAATTATATCAACATGACCATCTCCCTCGGGTCTTGGAAATAAGGTGATATTTCTAAGTATATAGATTGAATTTTCATTACCTCAAATGAAAGGGAACACTATATGTGAAAACATGGATATTCTAGATTTTATATAAAATATTTGTTATTAATAAACTCTTAGGATTCTCCCTTTAATACATCAGGGTCATATAACACTACATATTTTTACCACCCTTAGATTTATACAACAAGGGATGATTCTTCAATGATTTCATAAATTGGCCTTAATATACCAATATAAACACATTAAATACCTTTACACTACTTAATGGATTTTAGACTCGTGACTATATTAATCATTAAAATATCCAAATTCCAATGTTTTTCATTTTGAATTTTTAGGTTCTTTGCATTTATAGAATATGATTTATGATGTCTAATGGGGAAAATTTGTGTCGGGCATAAGTTTTTGTTGAGAAAAAACAACTTATCTTTTTTAAAGAGGTTTTAAATGAGAGGTTAATGGATGGGAAGAGACCATTACATGACTGGAATATTATCTATTTCTATTTCTTACCTCATTTCATCTGAATCAAATACTTCTTTGGTGGATGGGTCATTCAATCATTTTGATGATAAGGTTTTCTTCATGGATGCAGTTTCCTAGTCGTATTCTATTCTTACATGATATAAAAATTCTAAATGTAGCTAGGATATTGATTTATATTTTTAGAAATTTTTTATATTTTATTAAGTTATCATTGGTTAACAATAATGTATACAGTTGAACTGGTTTAAACCTCATGATGATTTCCTAGTAAGTGGGAATTTTCGCCACATTATAGTTTCTTACCATTTGATAGGTGTTTGATTACCCCATATAAGACCTGGAAACATTATGGATAGGGTTTTATAGAGTTAATATTGTGTTCTAATCCAATAAGAGTATATTTATGGAGGGAATCAAGGGTGGAATTCATATCCTCCTCTGGTATGATCAGGCTCGTGAATCACAGATTATACTCCATGGTGGTTAATGTAGAGGTATTAGATTCATTTCCTTTCCCCTTATTTGGTTTGGCGTGTTGGATTGAGATAAAAATATTATTATTGAGACCCATCATACAATAATTCACAATGATAAGTAACCATACCCATTCGAGGTGTTTTATTATCATTGTATTTATAATCCCTAGGTTTTGTGTTTCTTTACCCCTTGGTAGAACCTTGATGGGGTTATTATTTATTGATGAAGTATAATAAATAGGTGTAGATAATAACACATACCTAGTAAATGTTTGGGAACTCTATCTAAAAGTAATTTTATATTATATTTGGGTTACCATTTGGGATTAGAGATGAACTATAGGGGTAATAACAATCACATGGGATGAAGACTCCCCTTGAGTGATGGAACTAGTTTTTATCTATATAAACTTTACCAAAGTGGTTGGGTTTATTATGTTAGAGTAGTTACATTACATATAACCTCTAGAGTGAGATTGGAAACACAATGGTGTTAGTGAACATGATTAATGGGAGACCACTTGGGAGACTCCTTTATTATCAGAGGAACATAGATGATGTAATCTCTGGACTTCTCAATATAATGAAAGATGATATTGTTTCATTTAATGAAGAGGATAACAAATATATTAGATATTTATTTAGGGTATTATTATCACCTATTAATGTTATTTTATGGAATTAGACTCTTTATAATCTTCTCTAGGAGATTATCTACCATAGTTGAATGGTTTAGAATTACCCTTTCTAGATTATTCTCAAGTATGAGGGAACTCTACATCTAAAAATGGACATAATGAGATAGAGATAGTGTGTGTGAAGAATAAAATTTTGTGGAAATATTTTAAATAGTACAATAATTGATTTAAAAGATGTTATATTGATTATGGGGAGGTTTTCGGGAATCAGTGATTAACTGATGGGTTCATTTCTTATCTATTGTTGTAAAAACATAGTGTCCATAATTCAAAAAAAAAGATTCAAAGTTCATAAAAAATAATATCCTCTCAGTGTAGTTATAGGTTTTGGGCATAGTGGAAGTATCCTATGATGGTATGCCCATATCATCTTTTAGTCATAAATCATGTGTAATCATTACATCACATGATCAAAAAATCAAGTCTAAGAAAAAAAGTAGATTAATTGACTAGATTAAAATTCTTGAACCATAATCAAAAGATCTTCACATATAATTTATAATTAATTTATGAGAATATATAGAATTTTCTCAACTTGTAATTTTGATTTTGTTGATGATATGGTTAAAAGATATTGCAATAAAATCATTGTATTGTAGGATCAAAATATAAAATCTATCTAGTGGTAATCCACATGTGTAACACAACATCTGAATGTCATCACAAAATCATCATGGGCTAGCACGACCAATCCTAATAGCTTGCATTGTTCATGGATGATCATAGAAATATTCTTACCAATAGATGAATAACTCTTGACAATTCCTCATTATCTTGATATAGGAGGGGAGGATATCACCCCTGATCTCTTGATAACTCTGTATAAATTAAGAGAGTTTTAATCTATCTGTTGTGAAAACCAATTCTGTTCTTGGATAATGATATAATTAGATATTTATTATACCATTTTCAGGGTTGGAAAATTTCACATTAAATCATTTACATCATTTTAATTCATAATTGATTTAATTTCAAATAATAATATTATTAATAATAATAATATTATTATTAATCACTTGACATGTAAAAAAACTTTAAGAATATATAAATAAATTTCATTTATATATTATTTCATATCAGATCATTAAACTCAGTCCAATTTCCCTCATCAACATTTATAGATCCTTGAATAATGACTCTTTATTTAATAAAATAAATATCACTACATTATTTTCAGATAAATATAATAAATATTATATTTTTCAAACTTGAAAAAAATATTTATTATTATTATTTAACTCACTTATTATTTTGAATAACATGTTATTAAATTATTTTGATCAACCTACCTTGAATATATATTATATATTCAAACTTCTTAAATTTGATACTATAATTTATCTGAGATTTTGGATACACTTATTTGGTGACCCTTTAGGCCTATTTCTCAATAGAATTAGGTATAACTACCTAAATTTCAAGTCTATCATCTAGAAACACACTAAGGAATCCATAAAGAAAGATGTTAAAATCATAGTGATGTACAATCACCCATGAATGTTTATCATGTAATATAATACTTTTATCACAATAAATCAAATAAAGTATATTTTATAATGTCAACCTATATGCTTGATGTATCTTTATTGAATTTCCATAAATGAAATCGCCCATAGAACACCATGGACAAAGATTTATTTTAGTGGCTCTATTTATATCAAAGGTACTGAGATATTAAATTTCATCAAGATAGAGAAGGGAAAAATCCTTTATTGCATTATCCATTAATGAAATATCACCCATGATGCACCCAACATATCTTACTTCACTGCGAGCATATGTCATCATAGTTTTCTTGAATACATCAAATCAAACAAGTCATGATTTCCATTAATGATAATATTGAAGTCTAGGGATCAATACACAAGTCTGCAGATAGGAAAATACAATGACACATGGAAATGTGGATTTCCTATTAATGAGTCTATTCTCATAATGTTCTATCTTGGAGATTATGAAGGGTGAACACCATGAGAAGGTGTCTCAATGTCTTACGAGCCTTCTACCCTTGATATCCTGTATTGTCTATATCCTATTAGATGATATAATTTTTCCATAGAACAATGTTCAAGAATAACGTTGTAGATCATATAGGTTCTCTTCATAGCAGGGAACGACTATGACCTTTCAACATGACATATATTTTAAGTAACTTTTCACATTCTAATATTATAATTAAAAACAATAATTTTGTTAAAATAAAACTTCTTTAACAAGAATAACATGTAATCAGGTACTAAAAAAGTTAGTTCTAGGTAACCAACTCCAATAGTAGTATTATAAGTAGAAAATTAATAGTTAGAAAATATCTTTTATAGGTAAAGTATTTCACATAAGGACCTCCATTTTTTATTCATGAAATATCCTCACCTATGAGTTTTTATTTTTGAATTGTGTAGTGTACATGTATAAATTCAGAGTACATGTAGTAAACTAATTTCTCTAATGATATTATTACATAGTTAAGGATGTATTATATATTTAAGTAATTTTCATAAAATCATTCCCAATAAGAATTCTAGCTTATTTTACACCAAAATTTACCTTAATAAAACAAAAAACAATTAAAAGGGATTTGGATGACTATTATATATTATAAAGGATGCTATAATGATTTAAATCATAATACATTCAACATGTGAGGAATATTTTTGATCATCACATGAGGTTTTGTGGGATTACTCCATAGTTCTAAGGTGATATAAAAAAGATCCCCAAGTTTAATGTTATCTGGGAAAGAATGATTTTTTTTTCATAAAATCATCACGAAGTTTAATGAGGGTGTCCTTTTATATTATGGATCATTGGAATGTCACTAGTTACTTTATTGATTTAGGTAAGGTGTCCCTTTTGTTGGATACCTAGTAATAGTGATTACTCTATAGTTTCATGCTATCTTGGAAAACATTATGGTCATTCTTAGGTTTAGGGTCTCCCAAGAAGTATTCTAGTGACACCAATGCTTCATTCCACCGATGATGGATTAAAGGTTGAGTTTGGGTTTACTATCTCCCAATAATATATAAGGTTATAACATAGTTTCATTATATCTATTAAATACTAAAGGATATATTGGTGAATCATTTTCTCTTTCAAGGATTAAAGGTTGTGCTTATGTTTATGGTCTACAATGATTACTTAAGATTACTATAGAGTTTTACACTATCCATAATAGATTAAAGGTTATGTTGAGGTTTATGGTCTCCCAGAATGACTTAATGTGATGTTGAACCTTCATACCTTATTGGAAGGATTAAATTAAAAACTAGAGTTGTGTACTATCTAGGAAGGATTATAAGTTCTATTGGGGTTTAAGGTATACCTAGAACCCATCATGTTATAGTGGAATTTTATTCCATCTAATAAGGCATAATGGTTGTGTAATTTCCATGTGATCTATGTAGGAACACTTGAGAGAGGGTGAATGAGGTGTGGAATAATTTTACCAAATTCCAAATATTCATATAAAATTTAACCTGTTTGATATTTGAACCTGTGATTCTTGTTAACATAGATAGATCAATTATTATTAAACCTATCATGAAAACCTATATGAAGTAAAGTGAAAAAGTAAAACCAGAATATGGGGTTTTAAAAGTTTCTACCCCTCTCGAGAGCCTTACTATTTACTATGCTTGGGATTTAAAAGTAACATATTGTCCACAAAAATCTTATCATCAATAAAAGTGGATTTTTCTAGATATCATCCTAAAACCATTCTCACTATATTAAATAGGTGAGGTGGTCACTACATTACACAAGTGAACTATTCACTATATTACATAAGAAAAAATGAACTACAACCCAAAGATCCTCTTAAAACTATCATACTATAAATTTATATTTAGTTTCATCCTCCTATTGAATAAAATAAAAAATAATTCATATATATTTCATTGCACCCAAAATTCAATATCCTTCCTCAAATACAAAGTGATTTTGACTTCCATTGACTCTTCGAGAACAAAGAATGTTACTCGGTTATCTACTTTCTACCTTATCCTAGATCTTATTTGGAAGATTATCACTGGAAACTCTTAAATTAATATTCTCAAGAACACTGGTGCATAAAATTTTACATGTAATGCATATAAAAAATATTAAAACATCTCTAAATCTTTCTTCGAAATTCAATACTAAATTTGGGTCTATTAATTATCACTCCATGCAGATCAACATTAATCTTCTTCTTCTTATTCTTCCACTCAATCTCAACATCAAACAACTAAAATATATTTACTTTCATATTCATGTATTATTTAAAACCTAGATGATATATAGATTTAGAATATTTTCATAAATTCTTCTCCCTTCTGATGTGAATTAGTTCACTCTACATCCTTACCTTCTTCCTCAAGAGTTTCTCCCTAATTCTTGGTTACACAACCAGCAAACTTGTACTTCTCTTTTATTTATCTCTTCTCAATCATAATTTTTATAGCCACTATATATCCTTTTTGTGTGGTAATTTTCATTTTCCCGAAAATCTAAATATTTTAATCACTACACGAAATTAAAACTAGTATAACGCATCTATTTTTTTCTCCATGATCTTAAAATGACATTTAAAATGACTACACCTAAGAGAGTTCCAATGTTTACTTATTTTTGTTTTAATCATATTTAACTAGGAAAATGAAATCTTCTCCCTTCACTTATTTATATCTTTTTCCTCATATCTATTATCTTAGTTAGATATGTATCCTATATATTCTCAAAAAGGGTTGGAACTTCTTGTTTGCTAAATATAATCAAAAAAATTATTTATTTAAATCTTATTCAAAGATATATGAAATAAGGAAAAAACACCAGTGGTGTGGAGAAACTCATTTAAAATTTATTACATTTAATAGATCTATGCATATTAATATTTATACTCTAAATTTCATTAAGAAACTCAACACTTTTCTTTTTTTAACTATTCTTGAATCATAAATTCTTTTGTGATTTTTATATCACTAAAGAATAACTCATGCATCGACTTATTTTTTTTCCATATTTATAAAATCGTCAATTTTCTCATTTCAGGCTTGAGTAAGTTACAAACCATTAATCTTAGGTATCTTAGATATGATTTGAATCAATTATAAAGATATTATTCTAACTCAGTCACCCACCTTGGATCATAATGACTTAAACTCTGATGACCAACCTAATTATCAACTCACCTTTATATGAATTATTATTGAAAACTATATAAGTTTATTTTTCTTTATCAAGAGGCCCATCCATCTAATATTCATAAAACTTAGTCCTATATCCTAACTTAAAAATGATTCAATATGTTTTTGATAGCTTTATATCAATTGATTTCCTTATTCATATTTTAGGTATGGAAACTACTAATTTTATCCAGAAGCTATCTCAAAATATATTATAGTCATGAATAATACACAGTCTATTGATGACTCTTATATAGTGATAAAAGACTCATATATACCAATAATTAACTCGTATTCAAGTCTCAATGACTTGTGAGTAGGTTTATATGACTCTTAAAAATCTCTTTTTTTTATGATTGAATAACTCTTATGAAAAATATATATAACTCATATAAAATCTTCAATGACTCATATACAGATCCATTTGACTCTAAAATTACTTATATGTTATACTAGACAACGCATATGCAACACATGAAGATGAATCTTATGAAGTTTATACTTAGATGATATTATTATTCAATAACAGTTATTCTATACTTCTCCAAATTAACTCAGATTCATTGTAAATGGAATGTGACCGTATCCACTTGTATCAAAACTTTAACTAAGATATATTAAATACTACTTTGAATATCCTTATTTTATAACAAATGGAAGGTTTATTTTTTATAGATTTAGCTGACACTCTTTAGACTCTGGAGTTGTTTTAAGCATTTTAATTGTAGCTTATGAAAGCCTCCCTATTCTAGTTCATTAGAAAGATTTTCTCTAATGAACCTTCACTTGTAACATGATATATACAGTGTTTATAGACCCTAAAAACAAGTCAAATCCATAAAAAAGCTCAAAAATCATCATGTTTAAGGCTTCTCACAAATTTCTAACCCATTACTCTTTTCCCAAATAAATGGATAGTTCTTTGAATTTTCCTTTTCATGGATACTAATTACTTTACACAATGATTTAACTTTTCATTATTAAATTCACAATCTCCTAGAAAAAAATTATAATTGAAAAAAAATAAACTTTAATACAAGGTTACTTTAATGCCTCCCTTTCAATTTATTTTCAATTCCAATATATTCCCAAATTCAATTTAATTTATTTTACCTATAATTGATCATAAATTAAAAGGGAAGTATTTTCCTCCCCTTTTTGATATCATTGGTGTAAGGGAGGATTTTCTCATATCTAAATAACTCTTCGAATTTTATGAAACACATCTTCTCCCCATTTTTCTGTCTCTTGGTTATCTACCCTTTAAAGAGATATTCAATCAACTTTCATTTGTGATAAGGGTGGAATCATGCTACGTACCAACCCAACTCACTATAAATACTAACTAGACTAGTGGTTCCAAATGAACTCAAGAACCACTAGTCCAATTAATTTTCAAGTGAGTTGGGTCCTGATGTTACAAAGTGGTATTATAGGTGTTATTTTTTTCTTTCTATTTGGGGAATGATAGATGGGTGTTGCAGGAATGTATCATAGATTTTGATGTACCTTGATCTGGTACATCATAAATATCATTTTTGATAAGAAATCTAGGTTACATGGGATGAGATTGATGTTCCAGATTTTTCATGTTATGGTTGTGTGATTTTCACATCTTTTGAAGCACATGATGTTTGATAATAATTCTTACTTCTTGTATCTTTTTCTCTTGGACTATTTTTAAGAATACAATTTTTGGATTTTGACTCTTGTCTATATAGAAAAGTAGAATATCATGTATCATATAAGGAGTGTATGATTCACATGAAATAAAATCCTAATAGTGTGCAATTATGAAACCGAAGGTAGGTTATACTATTTAAATTTTCAAAAATAGTTCATAAGGCATTTTCTCATATTGGTTATCGTGGAATTCTATATAGCTTGACTAACATGCATATATTTTCATATTATGATGAACCCAAACAAGATACCCTATCAATAATGGTACCCAACTTGAATTTCTACACACCCAAAGGGAATTCTTAATCCTTATGGCTTGGAACCTAGCACCCGAGCATCCACAATAAACATGGATAAAGTCTATCTTCCAACAGAAAATTCCAAAAACACATTCGGCATTCTCCAAACTTGGGGATAACCCTACAAATCTTTTAATATTTTTATACCTTTACTCCACTAATTAAAATAAACATAAGTTCCTAAAATTTAGTTCATTTTTCCATGAAAATTCTCTTCATCCTCAAAAGTCCCAAGATGCACCCAAATAAAGAAGAAAATGAATAAATAGAAGGAAAATACCTAAAATATGGTAACAACATGTTACAAACTACCCACCACAATACTTTCCATCCTAGTTAAGTTATTTGGAAGAATGAATCCCAGTAAATAGGTGAGGCCAATAATCCCTCATCATTAACATGCACTCCCAAGTCTCTTGAGAATCTGACCCATGCTTCCATAACACTCTATCCAATAGAATCGACTTCTCATATAAGACTTTCACTTGAGATTCAATAATCTCTATTGGCTTCTGCACAATACAAACAAAAAGACCTAACTCAATATCTTCCCAAATAAAAATGTGAGAGGGATCGAGATGGAATTTCTCAAGCTATAATATATGGAAAACATCTACAATTACTGTCAACTGAACTAGAAATACCAATCGATAATTAACCTACCTAAGAGACTCAGTGACTTCAAACAATTAAAAATATATTGGATCAATATTTACTTATTTTCCAAGATTATGGTGAACCAAAAAAGGATAAATACTCATGAAAACATGATCACTTATATAAAAATTCAAAGGATGACACCACTGATCAACATAATATTTATATCGACTTTGAGTTGTAACCATCCACCAATGTATATCCTAAATCCTTACAAATTACACCTAAGACAAACTTAGTCCCACCAAAGAGGCTTTTCCCACCTCTTCCTAATAAATAGTTGATCTCTATGGTTGACCATACAAATCCTTAAAAGGATCCATTCTAATTAAAAAATGATAACTATTGTTATAAGAAAACTAAAAAATTAAAATATGGCTATCCCAAGATCCACCAAAATTCAAGACATGGGCACATAACATATCCTCTAGAACCTAAATAGCATGCTTTGTCTAACCATATAACTATGGATTGTAAGATTTAATTAACATGATCTGAGTACCCATCACCTCTTAAAGACTCCTACATAATCTCAAAGTAAAACTAGGATCCTTATATAAATAATGATAAATGGAATCCCATGTAACCTCACAATCTTCTGCACATATAGTTTACCCAGATATTCAACTTTAGTGGTGTCCCTAATTTTAATAAAGCAATACAACTTTTTAAATAGATCAATATTCACCCAGATAGAATTCCTCCCTTGGAGAGTCCATGGTAATCCAACAATAAATTCCATGGATACCTTTTCCCATTTCTAAATCGATACTAACAGAGGTTCAATCAAACCAAAAGGTTTTAAATTCTCTTCCTTTATATTTTGGAAGGTGTAACAATGAGACACATAATGATAAATGTCACACCTTATACTCGGCCACCATCCTGTGATGTACTATTAAAATAAACAAAAAAACTAAGATCATAACTAGTTATAAGATGATAAAATGATCCCGAAAACTGATAATACCATATGAAGATAGAGACTGAATAGAAATGGTCTCCCCACTATATAAGGTTTTTCAAATTCCTTGGAACTCATCATCCTATTATTAACCCAATATAATAGACTCAATGAGAGATGATGATAACTAAACACTACCTAGAAACACACCTAAAAAATCCTCTTGAGTATCCAAATAAAACTTAGTAAAAATACAAATAAGGTTTCACTCTAACTTCAATTATAAAACAACCTATGATGGAAGTTTTCTAATCAGAGAATTTGCAACAACATTCCCCTTCTTGGGGTGTAGGAAATATCAAATACAAACATATAAAGACATTCCACCCATCATCTCTATATGAGACTCAATTATTTATGAGAAAATTTATAGCTCAAACTCTCATAGTCATAAAGGATTATGAAACTCTCCCCAAAAATATTGTTCCTAAAACATTTAAGCGCATGAATAATATAAAAAAGATCTAAATAATGAGTGGGTTAATTCTTTTAATGAGATCAAAGGTGAAAAGAGTTAAAATCTACCACATAACCATGTTTTATAATAATTCAACCCCAAATAACACTAGAAGCATCACATAAAACCATATAACCATTATTGAGATCAGGTATGATTATAATAGGAGATGATATCAAAAGTATTTTTAGTTTTTTGAATGAAAATAAACACTTTTAATCCTTTAATAATTTAACCCATTTCATGGTAAGAACAATCAAAGGTTATGCCAACTCTGAGAAATCCTTGATAAATTTTTGATAATATCTAGCAAGGCCAAGGAATCTCTGAATATCAACGACATTTTGTGGTTATTACCAATATAAAATAGCCTTTGCATTCTCAAGATCAACTAATAATCTGTTATTATAAAAAAATGCCCTAATAACTTCACTTCTGGGATCTATAAATTTCATTTTGAATTATTTCCACACAAATAGTGACTCCTCATGATTTCCAATACCAAAATAAAATAGTGCTCATTATTACACTTAGTTCTCAAAATAACCAAAATATTTTCCATGAACACTATAATAAAAGTTTCATGATACTAGTGGAATATATGATTAATCGAAGATATAAAAACTATTTGAGCATCAGTAAGAACAAATAGAATTGTAAAATATTCTAAATTGAAATAACTACTCATAAAATTAAGATTTGGTATATCAAACTACCAAACTTTGAGCTAATGATATCCTGACCAAAGAACAATCTTTGAAAACCACTTTCCCCTTTTAAATAATCAAAAAAAGCATCCACATGAGGCAAAGGATACTTGTTCTTAACCATTACCTTGTTTAAGTTCTGATAGTCCACATTCAATCTGAGTGAACTGTATGTCTACTTGGAAAAGAGTATTAGGGATTCCCAAAGAAAAACACTAGGGAGAAAAAAACACCTTTCCATCATATTTTCCAAATAAATATTGAACACTTTAATATCTTCTAATTCTATATGATAATAAGGTATCAAAATTGACTATGTACCTAGAAACTAGTTCAATTGTAAACTCCACTTCCCTCTCTAGAGGAAGCCCTGATAAATCATCTGAGAAATTATTAAGAAAATCCCAAACAATAGTGGAAAGATAAAAAATAGAGGAAACTTCATGGGTGTCATTTACTATAGTAGACAAAAAACTATTGAGATATGGGTAAGAAGGTCCTATAAGACTAGAAATCAGATCCCACTTTCCTTGAAACACCTATGATCTCCCACCATCTATAAGAAATGAGCCAAATCGATGATAATAATCAACCTTATCATAATGTGAAATAATCCAATCTATCCTGATGATGATGTCAAAAAAATCTTGATAAAGAATGAGGAAATATTATTATAACTCCAAATCAGTTATCAATATCACACAAGGAAACTAAAACCCCTGATCATTTCTCTTCCCACTTTCTTTTATTTCCTAGTGTTCCAATGAAGTTTACTCTAGGTGGAAGATAAGGGAAAAAATATCCAACCTTTCCCACCATGTTCATATATTCCATCATATCCCTATCTATTATCTCCACATAGGTTAAAAGCTTAAGCATAAATACTTATGACATGATATTCAGTCACAAAACCTATAAGTACTTTTGAGATTTCATGTAGTCATTATTTACCACCTATAGAGTAAAATGAACTATCTCAGTAAACTGATTGGTGTACACTAACACTAAACACTCTCCCTGATATAAAGAGAGAAACTCCAGAGACTTTACCAACTTTATAAACTATGAAAAAAACTATTGGAAGAAGAGATTCCTAAAACCCTTCCTATCCAAACCCACATACCTATCCACCTATACCATAGAATCCCACCATCTCTTTCTATGACCTTCAAGTTTGAATGTCATGCACTTAACCTTGATACACTTAAGTGTATTCATGGATTTGAATATGTGTTTGATCTTGTTAAGCTAGTACTATTCATCTTGAGTTTCATTCTAACCCTTAAAGGATGGTGGATTCTCATACAAGAGATCATGTGATCAGTCAATGTCTTTTATAGATCCTCGCAACACCTCCAAAAATATGTTCTAGACATGTGGTTTATTTTAGTCAATAACATGAACCAACTTTATGATATCCTTGATAAAATGATGATCCATAGGAGGTTTCCCTTGAGAATCATCAACTACACACCGTTAGGGAACCTGAGGAAGACGTCTTGAATGCATATTGTTTCCCACTAAAACAATATAAATTATTAGACAATAGAATAATCTTAGTTCAAACAAAAAAACATAAGAAAAAATGAGATTAATATAAAGAAATCAATATAATAGAAACATATCGCATGTCCCATGGTAACTTGTGTACCATCACAGTAAGTTCTAGCTATGAACTCATCAAAACCTACCTCTCAATTCATAAAAATCCTATCTCTATTCTACCAAACATCCCAATACAAGGAATCTCAAAGAAAACCCATATTATATACCAAAATATAATGAACCTAACTTGGATACCCTCTCAATACTGGTTCCTGACCCAAATTACCACACACTCGAAGGGCGTTCTCAATCCCCATGGGATGAAATCTAAATATGGGAATCAAAAAAATAGAGGGAATTATTTCTACCAACCTGAAGCAGAAAACATGGAATATATACATACTAAAAGAAACAGTGGAGAAAAATATGAATATATATATATATGTGTTATAATAGATAGATAATAATGTAGTAGTACAAATTAAATAGTAGAAAAATAATCTCTAAGTGACAAGTCCAAATGTAAAGGAAAAAACTAAAACATCCAATCCAATAATATCCATGTGATAGCATGGGAAAACTCCCATCATCTCGGCACTAGTAACCTAAACCCATCTAATAAAAAACTTTTCCAGCTCACATTTCCTTTCCTTTCCTTGCATCGAAAGACCTAACAAGAACTATACACCACTAAAAGGGTGTGTAAGGTGTGAGCTAACAGGATCAATAGGATCTCACCTCAGTTTTAAATAAAAAGTCTCTATACAACAATTTGAAAAAATTTCAACTTTAAGGAATACAAGGTGTGATATATAGTTTAGCAGTTTTTATATCAAAGCATGGAAACAAATTTAATTTCTCGATTTTCACATTTCCCAATAAAACAAGTATAATAGTTTCCAATATTTTCATATAAATATATCAAGGCATATATATCAAATAAAAACAAATAATTTATCATATATCATGTCAAATAAATGGATGTAAAACCAAACAGTACAAGAAAAAAGTACAGATAAAATCATGCCAAGGATAAAAATAGGACAGTATAGTTAGGACACTCAAACCCCCACTATACACAATTAGATATTCATCAATAACCTAGATATATGAATCAAATTTAGGTAGTAGATGAACACCCCAGAAAGAGAACCACCCAATAATGTCTACCAAGTCCCTAGAACAATAGGCCTAGAGAGCAAAGAAACACCCCATGAGTAAACCCGATGACATTATCAACGAACAAGGCCTATTAATACACCTTCCACCTAAGTACCCAAGGTTCCCATGTTCTATATTTTCCAAACCAATTCATAATTTTCTTTATCAAAATAATGATTTAAAACCCATTTCATAAAACCATTTCAGAATTCTTTGAAAACACTTTTCATTTACCCAAATTAGGGGAAATTCATCTTTTATCAAAAAAATATTTCCACATACCCAAATAAAATTATTCAATAATTCCATTTAATTTATAAAATAGTTTATCAAAATAAGAGTAATGAATTTTATCCAACATAGGCCAGAGATGAAACCACCTACCTCAAACTCGGATCACACCCACCCACAAAGACATCCAACAATAAGGAAGAACACAAAAACGACAAAGGAGTACCTAGAATCAATCTACACATCTCATAATTGATCAAATTTAGTGAAATGTATAGAAAATAAGAAGAAACAACCCATACATCAAGAAAATTTCATGCCACACCACAACCAACACAGAGCTTAACCTATGAAGGAAGATCACACGATAAATCTAGAATTAAATGAGATATGTCATCATCTTAGATCAACAGATCCAAAAATGTGACACAATAGTGACACCACAATCATTTTCAATGAATAAGTAGAAAGTATTACTCACTCAGAGAGATGAAACCCAACCACAGTAGAGTTCAATCATTGAATGATCGATTCAGATGAAGTGGAGGTCTCGAAAATTGTCTCGGAGATCTCCTTGGTCAAGAGAAAGGAGGTTATGGCTGAATGAAAAGAGAAATTATCTATTCAACTCCATAAAATACCAACTCACGAGTCTAAAGTGGTGTGTAATCCCATTACATGTCATGTAATCTATGAAACTAAAGTACACTAAAAACACATCTCTTTTTTATTAAAAATCAAATTTTACAATTTACATGGCGTGAACCCTTAATAATGTGTGTACTTCTCTCACTTTGTGTACCAAGTTCACAAAAACTTACCATAATACATTATATGGTGTGAAATTCCATTACACATTGTGTATTGCTTCTACAAAATGTGAAAAGTCTAGTTTTTAGAAAAAAATTCCAATACCACCTTCGACATTCTACAAACTTTTGGAGAATCCTAAAAATAATTTAACACATTTATTCCTGAACTCCATTAATTCAAACAAACATACATACCTTAATATTAGGTCATTTTCCCAAGAAAATTCTCTACATACTTGGCAGTCCCAAGGCACACCTAAATAAAGGGGAAAATGATTAAAGATAAGGGAAATACTTGAAAGATTGTAAAGTGATGTTATAAATATGATGTTAGGTCATGTGGATATATGGTGAGATGATCATTAATAAAAATAGAATAGTCCCTTGCATGTAAGAGGGGTGGTGACCATAGTAGGCCAGATTAGTCATTTTATTCCTTAGTGACATGACCATTAGGGGTGACCCTATATAGGTTCAATTATTTAAAGTTTCATTATATCAAGTTATCCCATATAGATTATAATGTAATTCAACTTAACTAATCAAATGATGATGTATCCTTGATATAGATATTCTAAGATGGAACGGTTTTGTATAGGCCTTATCTAGTGAGTTTTTGATTCTCAATGGGGAATTCCCCTAAGCATATGTTCATGGAAATCAGTTCCCTTGTCGGTAGTTGAGTTTACTTTGATATTGTTATATGTATGTGAGTCCCTGGAGTGGGTGTTTTACATGTGTGTTTTCCTATTGTCGACCCTTGTTAGTTTTGGAACTACGAGGTATTACAATGAGTTTTGAATCTTTGAGTTTTAGTTTATGGGTAAGGTGGAAGAACCTAGTGACCATTGAGATGTGACTCAAGATTTTGGTGAGTTTTTGAGACGTGATATGTGAATATAAACCATGAGAGGGGATATCATGGTGTTGTGAGTGCCTATGTGTTAGGAAGTACATGTAGATTTCTCAATTCATGAAACTGGTGCACGTGTAGTGTAACCAAGTATATGGTATAGGCATGGAGATTCCTTTAGTTTTGTAGTGACAAGCACATTGAGTGATATTTCTTGGTTATCAAGGTTTTAATTCAAGGTAAGAGTGAGTGTAATTCCTAGACCTAGGGATTTTGGATTCATTTTAAGTGGCGCATCGGTGTGGTTAGTGTTGGAATATACACTTATGATTTAGAGACAACTCTAGTTAGTGGGAAGGTGCAGTCTTCCTTAGCATAGGTGAGATTCCCAATTTTTGAGAGGGGTGTTAAGGGTACGTATGGTTAAATGATACTAAACTATGTGTGATCATGGTCAATTTATTATCCACTTTATCTTAGTTTAGTTTCATGTATATAATGGGATTATGATTCTGGTTGTGTGACTAGGTAGTATAAGGATATACTACCACTTTTTTGGGATGATATTAGAGTTATGTGTGTTGGTTAAGCACAATGCCTATTAGATCCTGGATCGATGATGGTTGTGAGAAGGCTGAGGGTTATTATATTTGATAAATATAGATCAGTAGGAGGGATAAGTTGTAAACATATTTATTTTATGCTTGAGGAGTATATTAATTGAGTTCATATAGTGAGGAGTTAACCATGGGTCATTTTAAGGCATGGTCCTTATTATTGAATAGAATTTTGGTAGTTTTAATGGGTGATATTTCTATGAGTAGGGAATGGGAAATGAGTAATGTTTTAAATTTTTTCTCAAGCATTATCTAGGAGTGTCACTTCAATCATGGGTGTGTGAACTTTAGGTCAAAAGATCCATGGATGAGAGATAGATCAATGGAAGGCCATGATGGAACCAGATATCAGTGTACCCGTAAATTAAAATTTTCCTAGATTATCTAGTAAATATAGAATTAAAATTAAAATTCAATGTTTGTTGTATTTTTAGGATTGGTTTAGGGCTCTAGATAATATTGAGGTGATCTAAACATGTTTCAAGTTGGTAGTTCCGTAGTACTTGTGGTGAGACTATGATAATGGTTTGATCCAGTGGTGGATCCAACTATTGTTTTGGATCAAATTTTGGGTTTGAAATTTTGTATATATGTTCATATGATCAAGGTATTCCTCTAGGGTTAGTGGATTCATGACCAGGTGACTCTAGTGGTGTGTTGGTGGGGGAAGTTGATCATCTTTGTGACAGGTCAGCTAGAGGAGGTTCAACTGGTGGTTTTGAGCATAATTGATTGTAGTGATCTAAAAAGCATATAGGGTGTTCGATTTTATATATGATTGGTTTGTTTGAGGTGTTGTTTGGTCCTTTTTTAAAAAAGAATAGCGTTTCTAGTCTAGTTTTGTAGATATTAGGTATACACCCTTTTGACTTGGAATTGTGAAATGAGAATCAATATTATTGATGATTGGAATTCTCATGCATGTTGTGGTGATGTATATTGGGAAAATATCAGTTATTCTATTATACCTATATGATTATGATACAAAATAAAATTATAATAGTGTAGAGGAACCATATTTTGAAATTATATTTATGAGATAAGCCTTATTGTATGGAGAGTTATAGTCTGGATGACCAAGAGGATGAATACACCATGATATCTCAGGATAGACAGGTGTGGGTGAGTGTCGTCATAGTGTTTATGTAATAAATTTTAGTTATGGTCCATGTTTTTTAATTTTGAGTTAATATATTTGAATTTTCACCCAGTTTTGCGTTTTGGATTCATAGAGAGGATCAAGGCCTATTGGAGTTGAGATGATGACAAACATAGTTCAGGTGATGCAGTTGGATAACCACCGAGCCTTCTTGAGGATATTAATTATTATGGTGTGGAGGTTACATGATATTGTGTCTTATGAGTTTAGAATTTCACTAGGAGTTTGAATTTTTAAATTAGTGGGAACATTGTTTTTTAAACTAGGGTTTGGAATAGGATTATGAGTGTTTGAACAATGAAAATAGGTGTTTTAAACATGGAATAGAGGTAGGAATGTGGATGGGTGAAGTGGGTAAGCATAAAAGAATGTTTTTGGTAGTATTGCCTATAGGTTACATCAATCTGCAACCACATACTAGTCATCAAGTAGCTAGCAGATCATTGGTGGCCTATGATGTGGCCTTCTTCTACTGTGGGGATCACTAGATATCCAGTGGCCGAACATCGATTGGCCGGTGGGGAATTTTTAAAAGGAAAATTACTAATTTCTCCCTTGGGATTTTAATAAGGGTATCCCTTTTTCTTATCTAATATGGTGCATGCATCCATCCCCCTTACCTCTATTCTCTACCTTCAAACACCCTTAATTTGGGGGTATTTTTGAGGCGATTCTAACTGATTAAATGTATTAATATCATACTTATTTCTTTTTTAGTTTTGAATTTCTCTAGGTTATATTTTTTGGATGATTACACTAGATCATAGATGAACCATACTGATTTTATGGGGATTTTACTCAATCCTCATAGATGATGTTGTGAGACAACTTTTACTGGTCTCCGCACATCATTTTGATGAGGTATTTTGTCATAGTTTTTTTTCTATGATTTTTGGATTGAATTAAATTAATTTATCAATGTAATTGTTGTTGAAAATTATTTATTTTCCTTGAAATAATGTTAGGAGTGCACTATGGTCCCCCTGTGGGTGGTTGGTTATGGTTATGGTTCTAATGAGTGGGTGTTATCTGAAGAGAATTTTATAATTACTCATATTTTGGATAAACTATTTAAATTAATTAATTTTTTGATAATAATTTATTGGAGATTATTATTTTGGATTAGAGAATTAGGTTTATGTATATGGTTGGTTGATTTGGGAAAAGACTTGGATGAGTGTAGGAAGGAGATGCTGGGCATCAAGTTAAATAGGGAATGCTTCAGATAGAGGTAGGTGTTCCTTGGTACTCCCCCAATGGTTTTATGAATATTTTTACAATACATACATCATGTGGAATCCCCACTATGAGCATTATCCTATTTAATTAAATAATTTTTATTTTTATTTTTTTTAATTTCTTAGTAAAAATGAATACCCTAAACTGAGCAAAGTGCTAAGGCCATTTTGGACATAATGAACTAGTTTTTGTCTCAACTTATGGTGGCTGGGACCTTGTAAAAATATTCCCTCAGACACCTAAACCCCCCATGAGAAGTGTAACATGTATGTACATAATAGGATAAATTTAATGAACCTAGTGTAGTATCCCATATAAGACTCTAAGTAGAGCTGATTGATGAATAATGATAGTTTTCCAGGAAAGTGTCCATATAGACCCTTGAGATGTCATAAATCTTTCGAGCTAAAGATATGGTTATCAGTTGAGTGTTCCTTCCCAATTGATATGTGACTTACCTATATGGGTAGGAATTGGGTATTTTTATAATAGGTCAGATGTTTAGAATGACCCAGTCATGACTTAGGTTTTGATATGTTCTTTATACTATCTCTTGGGAGTGATGGCACTGAGGCATGTTTTATAAGTCAAGTGGGGTAGTTGTGTGGTGACCTTAATGATGATGTTCATACTACCCCAAAGTTATGAGTGTTCACATAATAAATGTATTTATGATAAGAGAACCTAATATAGGTCTCTATGATTGATGAGACCTAAGGGACCTCAGTTGGTGCCTCAATGATAGACTAACCCTAAGCAGTTGTGATTGGCTGTGGACAACAATTATAGGTTTTGGTGTTCAGACAACCCTTGTTTCTTTTAAATTTACAAAAGACTTAGAAAACTCTTACGAGGTGGTCATGACATAGTATCATATTCCTTGGAGGTGGTTAAGTTGTGACATGACCTGTTCCCTCATAGAAGTTGTGATATGTATAGAAAAAATCCTTGTGGTGGTGTTTATATATTTTGAAATGGAAAACACTGATATAGATGGTATTGAAAACTACCTATAGAGAGGTCATGAATACTCCCTTTAATAAGTTTGTGATTCTAAAGAAATATATCTTATTATGGAGACATGTGTTACTGCTGGTGGGGCTTCCATGAATTTAAATTTGAGATTATTTATTTCCAGTAAAACAAAAGAGCTCATGCCATGTACTTGCTTTCAGGGGATTATGGGTCTTTAGTGGAAATGGTTGAGTCATCTCCTTTTCTAGGGTTGTACTATTGGGAACCATTTTACACTATGATAGAGTATTCCCTTGGACATGATACAAGGATAAATTATTCCCTAAGCCATTATACTATATACTAGGTTGTGTTTACTCCTTGGGTCATTATCATTGTATATCAGGGTGAAACACACCCATATCATTGGTATGGTTAAAGTGGTCATCTTGATGTTCTCAGAGACACCCTGGAACTAGATGAAGATGGTATAGTCGATTGAGGTCATGGACCTAATGATTAATGGTGGCTGTTTTATTTTTCTTTTTTATTAATTTATTTATAGTAGTTTTTTAATTATCTAATAATGAAACCTTTACAGATTAGTGAATTTATGGTATGTATGAGATTTGGTTTTTTTCCCTTATGATTTTTGTTCTTAGACCCTACTTGGTCCATCATTTCATTTGGGTACCTTAGAAAAATCTCACTACGTTTAAGGTATAGGTTTGATTATGTAACGAGATGTGATCATTGAGTTGGATAGTATGGAGTATAGAGATTAGGATGCGGTAAGGTGGTGAGATATAATAGGGACTCTTGTTTTGTTTTTTGTATATTTTTCCTTATATTCATTATACATGTGTTTTAATAGTGATATAACACCCTCTTTATGGTTGTATTAATGATTCCATGCCGTTTATTTATTTATTTTCCTTTTATTTATTATTTATAGAAACTATGATGTGTACAATTCTTTACTATTTTCTTATTACTATTAACTCTAATATAGGGGGTAGAGTTTCCTCAAATGGCCACCTTAGACCCCTATTGCTATTTGGAACCTCTGGAATATGAGGAGGTTTTCCTGAGGTCAAGGGGTTCCATTTTTATTATTTATATTCATAATAATTTAATCTAGGATGTTTCTTATAACATGTTCCCTTAGAAATGGTCCATCAACTAAAAAAATCTAATTCTACCCTTTATAAAAAATAAGAGTGACTAATTAAGACAACACATCTGTCTATTAATAAACCCTCAATGTGGTTCCCAAACTAAAATTTACTTTATTAGGGATACATAAATATATTTTCATGAAAAATTTAAACCTTCACTCATTTGAACAAACACATAAAAAAATTCAAGTGTAAGGTACTTTTTATCTCTTATTTGTTAAATAATCACTCATCTTTGAAAATTATGTTCAAAATAATCAAAACAATGTTATCATAGTGAAAACCATATATCATATTTTATATTTTAAAAGGGATATCCATAATTTCAAAAATTTAATAGAGTATTATGATTATCTAGAATCTCTACTTGTTTTGGTAGCTCCCCATAAAGGTATATTTTCATACCTCACCATTGTTGATTCGAAACATATATGACATTAGTTAGAGTATGATACCAATTATGAAATGGATAAAAATTAAGATATTACATGATGGATGAAATTATTTTATGCTTCACCTTTAGTACCCTTTTTCCACCTTGAAAACCCAAATATAATTAAGGAATAAGGTTGATATTACATCATAACTTCAATTTGAATAATAGAGACAAGACTTGTCTCCCAAAAAAGAAACTATTATCTGTGAAGGTATAAAATTTATAGACTTAATCATGCTTGAATTTTATTTTAATCTCTAGTTCTAAACCACACTATGTAGTATATACTTCTTCTTTAGGATTTTCTTCTTAACATAAATAGTTTTATTTACTAGGTAAATTTGAGAAATTTATTTTCTTTTAGCCTGCTCTAACATTTTTTCTAATTCCAAATGGGATGTACATATTTTCAACCAATCTTTTGGAGTGTTTATAGACTTCTTTAGGTTTATATACTCCTTATTCATTGATGTTTCATAATCCTTCTCTGTATATAGAGTTTTAGATGTTTTTCTTTAATTATTTAATATTTATTCTTGTTTAGGAAGCCTTATCTATATTTAATAACACTATAGACAATCATTTTTTACCTTATACACATACCTTCATTAGTTTTTAACTTTCCATTATTAATATTATTCTCAACATCATCACAAGGAGTGTTAATAATCTACCCAATCATATTATAAATATCTTGAATTGATTCCCTTTTTTATTCAACTTATTTTCTATAGAAATTGATCTTTATTGAATTTTTTTAATATTCCATAACCTGGAATCTCTTAACATAGTATAATCATTTAATTCATGTTATTTTTTCATCCTTTATACCATATTTCTTTATGGTCTTCTTAGGATTAGTTGAATTAGCTCTCTTCTTTACTGATTTAACTCTTATTGCAGACTCCCTTATTTTATTTTTCTTTTCTTTTTATATTGTGGAATTATCCTTTAATTGACAAAAGATATGTATTGGATTGTTATATACCAAAAATACTCATAACAATTTCCATATATGTTTCAAAAATGACAAAAGTTGTCTAATATTTCAAAACATTCCTGATTAGATAGATTTTCCCTTATATTTGGAGTTAGTTTTTTTTAGTAGGTTTCCTTATTATTTTAGATAGAATCCCCTTAATTATATATTTTTATGACTTGTAAATGCCTATATATTATGAAATCAGTCAATAAATATATTAAGAAACTTCTAACAACACAATAATATACCGATAAACCAATTTATTTTCAAATTAGTTGTTTTCTGTCCAATTTTTTGAGATTACATACCTTAATATTTAGGGATTCAATACCACTTTTTTGGAATCCATTTCGGTATATTATTTTCATAGAAAAGACTAAATTCAATATTGATTAATTTTTTAATTCATTATAATTTTTATCCCTCCACATTTGTGTATTTTTTTACTTTTTTAACCCCTTTTGATCAAAGCAGATTCACTGAAACATGAATAAACTAAACAGTGGTTTACTCATTATTATGAGCTTGTTTTTGGACGTACATAAAATTATTCACAACTATTTCTTCCACATTTAGAGTAATTCTTGAATATAGGATCTCATATGATGTTTTTTGTTAGTATTTCTCTTATCAACTATTTTTGAATTTATAGATTGTGTATGTTTAGGATTCATCAATTTTACTTCCAACTATAGTAACCTTACATGGAGAGTATACTTCTCAAACTCAACTAAAATAAATCTTTCTTCACATAATTTCATTAGATTTTAAATTTCACCCTCATGTTTTCTATTTGTTATCTCTTTCTGCTAGTTTTTGAGATCTATTAACCCATTTTCCATGAAATCCACATTAGTATTTTTGACATATATTGAACCGTTATGAAGATTCTAAAATAAATAGATCACCTAACCAACAAAATTATTAAAAAAATCTTCCTCATAAGAAAAATAATGAAATTATTCATTAAAATAAGTGATTATTTCCTTGAAATGTGAGATATATGACATGGGCATCCCAAACACAATAAGGAGTAGGATTATAAGGAGGGTTTGAACCCTATAAAAACACCTTTTCTAATTTTACATATGTACTAAATAGTATATAGGTGTGTATGATTTTTCAAATAAGAAAATATAGATATATATTTACTAACATTATATGTTCAATGACAAAAGGGTTTAAATTTTAAAATTAATTTTCAAATTTGGTAAAAATTGAACAACACCCGATTCTTTGAGAGTGGAAAGAATCGGGAGTGGTTCAATTTTTACCAAATTTGAAAAATTATTTTAAAATTTAACCCCTTTTGTCTTTGAGCATATAATGTTAGTAAATATATATGTATATTTTCTTATTTGAAAAATCATAAAAACCTATATAAAATGTAGTACATATGTAAAATTAGAAAAGGTGTTTTTATAGGGTTTAAACCCTCCTTATAATCCTACTCCTTATTGTGCTTGGGATGTCCATGTCATATATACTCTACTAAAATCTTATCATTAATATAGGGTTAATTTATTTTGATATAATATTGAAACCATTTTCACTATATTACATAGGTGAGGTGTTCACAATATTATATAAGTGGATTAATCCTCATATTACACAAGTGAACACAAACGTTATCCTACATTTATTTTCAAACTAAAAAAAATATCTTTCCTTCCCCCTCATCTTAAAGTAGATGAAAAATAATACATAGGGATTCCACTAAACCCAAAAACTGATCACTTTAATAAAACCCAGAGTGAATTCAACTTTCTTAATGCCTTTAAGAACAAAGCATGAAACTTAGTTCTCTAATTATCTACATACTCCTAGTTCTTCTTCAAAAACTTCTTTTTGGAAGTAATCAAATCAATATTCTCAAGATCACATCACTATAAAGACTTTCCTAGAGAATGTACAATAAATATCATAGCTTCTATGAATCTTTCTTTAAATTTATCATTGTAGATGGGTTTTTTATTTCTCATAATATGTATATCCAC
This sequence comes from Viscum album, assembly GCA_963277665.1. Lineage (NCBI taxonomy): Eukaryota > Viridiplantae > Streptophyta > Magnoliopsida > Santalales > Viscaceae > Viscum > Viscum album. The sequence goes on from OY728135.1 coordinate 1,005,432,799, forward strand.
TTAAATTTTCTACTATAACTTATTCCATGGTTTTTAGAATAAACCAAATAAAATATGTATAGATTCCCCTTGATATATTTATCAAAAAAAGATTATATAAATCTTTAGAATATCTTTATCACTTCTTATTCTTCCTTGAGAGTACTAGCTCTCTTGGATTCCATATGTTATTTCTTAAGAGGTTCTCTCAGTTTCTCAATTTCACACTCAGTATAATTGAACTATTATATCACACTTCTATATTATTGTTCTCTTCTTAATCACATGTTGTATAGGAAACACATATTATTTTTTTGGATCATTTTTATATTCCCATAAATGGAAATATCTAATAAATTACATGAATGTCAAACTATTCACCTAAACCCCATCATTTTCTAATTAAATTTATATTTTATATCAATCAATTTCACATGGGGGAGTTATCATATTTCTATATTTTTATTTTTATTAGTTATCTCTAGAAAAATGATAGAATTTCCCTTTACTTATTTATATCGTTTACACATCTCTTTTATCTCATATGAATATGTTTCCTCTTTATTCACCAATATGATTGAGACTTCTTCTTTAAAACATATACTATAGAAAATTACACATTTAAATATTCTTTAAATCTATATGAAATACACTGAAAATAGTAGTGATGTAGAGAAACTAATTTAAGATTGACTGCATTTCATAGATTTTCTACATACTCATCTTTCGCCTTTAAATTTAATCATGTATATCTCTCTTTTCTTTTTTATACCTACTTTAATTATTAGTTATTTTGTGATGTTTAAATTTATAAAGTACAACTCATGCATAAAATTATTTGATTTCCATATTTATTAAATCTATAATTTCATCAATTTAGGTTGGATTAAATTATCAGCCTTCCATATTAGTCTATCCTGATGTACTTTAAATTAATCATTAAGAGTAGCTTCTGCTCAAACATCCAGTTCAAATCACAATGATTTTCACTCTGTTGAAAATTTTAAGAATCAACTCAAATTCATTTACATTATTCCTAAAAACTAAATATGTTTACTTATCTTTATCAAGAGTAACATCAACCTAATATTCTTTAAAATGAGTCTTATATCATTGGTAAATAGAGCTTCATGATGTTTTGGTTGTGAATGAATAGATCTACAATCATCTCAATTGATTTCCTTCTTCAAATTTTAAATCCATAAACTTATACATTCATCCAATAGTTTTCTCCAAATTTTTATAAGTCATGACTCATATAAAGTAGGTATATGACTCTTATATTGACTGAAATTAATCATACATAGTATTAGTTTACCAATATGTAAGTATTAATAACTCATGTGAAATTTAATATGAATCATACATAGCATTTTGTACGAGTAAATGACCCATATGGAAACTCTAAATCACTCATACATAGTATAAAATAAATCATACACAGATCCATTTTACTATGAAATTTATTCTATATTTCATTAAATGACTCAAATGTAGCATATTGAGAAGACTCATACACAACAAACATTTATCCAATTTTCTACCTCAACATTAGAAATTTCAAACTTCGCCAAATTAACTTAGAATCATTCCAAATGAATTTAGGGCATATCCACTCTTCTAAAAACATAATCTTAGATATATTTATTACTATTTATTTCATCTTTTAGGAAAGATAACCCAAAATTGGTTTTTAGACATCTTTATCTTGTTTTCCTCAAATATACACCTTTTTTTAATTCTTTTAATTACAAATTATTCTAGTTTTCCTGTTTTAGTTATACTACCAACATTTATCTACTCATATTAAATTGTAACATGATGTAGACAATTAAACTTCATAACCATAAAAATATATCTACTATCAAAGGACCAATCATACAAATCATTCCACATTTTTTAATTCCATTGGTATCTCCTTCGTGCTTCCTTTTCATGGATAATATATCCTTCACCCAATGCATTAATTTTTTCATGATTATATTGAAATGCTCCTTGACAATGACACTGATTGAAATCAAATAAAACTTCAATATGAACCTATACCCTACTCTGATAACATTTACAGGTAGTGAGATAAGGTATCATATTATAGATATAGAAGGTTTTTTCATCCATGAGTGCTATGATTTCAATGATACCATCCTTTTGTGGAACCACACAGTATGGTTTTATTCCCATGGTATCTTCTTGTATATGAAAAGGCATCATTAATGGAAGGTTTGAGAACCATTTTTATCATTTGTTCTACCTCAACATCCATTCCCCATATAGAACTCCCATATTTATAATTTCTTACACCTTAGGAAGTGTGAAAGAGGTCTGTCAAGGCCTGATATCAAAATAATTTATAGAAAATTCTACATATTAAAAAACAACATCCCCATCGGTATATACCAAAAATCAATCTAAACCTACACCCTATTATGATACTATTTATAGGTAGTTCAACTAGATATCAACTTGTAGCTATAGACTTTTTTGTCATCCATGACTAATTTATTTTTCATGATATTGTATTCTTCTAGAACCATAACCCATAGTTTTATTCCCATGGTATTACTCCTTATATGAAAAGGCCTCATAACTATTGGGTTTGAGAATCCTTGTTATCATGTGTTGTTTCTCAACCACTATGCACCATGTGGGACTTGTATCTTACTAGTAGCTCAAAGTAAAGAAAGTGAAAAGGAGGCTATTTAAAACCTGGTTAAAAATTAATTTAGGGAAACATATACATATGTCATATTATATTATACTTGGTTTTAATTTCTACATGGATTAATTTCTATTATGTTGGAGTTTCATACCTTCTAATAAGGCTCAAAAGTTATGTTTGGATGTAAGGTCCCTTAGTAAGTCATAAGGTTACACTGGAATTTTGTGTTACCATAAAAGAAAAATATTTATTTTGGGTCTTATGATATCCCAAAAGGACTTATGGTTACACCGGAGATTCATGAATTTAAGGAATAATCAAATTTTATATTGAGTTTTATGTTTTTTAAGGAGTACATAAGTTTATATTTGTGTGTTTTAATTTCCTTGAAAGAATAAAGGTTATACATGGGGTTTAATTTATAGTAATTTGTTATTAAAGAAGGAATAATGATTACATGGAATGAAATATTTTTTATATTTTGATTAATTTCATGAAACTTAATTCATATGAATCATTATTATGGTAATAATAAACAATGTTTTGTGTTCATATATTGATAGAAATTTTAGAGAGTGAATTATACATTTTAATGTATTTTGATGAAGGCTGGTGGTGTTTTTTACATCATTCAACCAGTACCATTATGCCTTATATTTTAATGTCATAAAACTAGGAACACTAGATGAAATATAACAAAAATAGTTTCTTATAATACTTGAGAATGAGTGGGACCATTAATATTTTTCATTTATATATGGTTCAGGTTAAGTAATGGATGGACTTACACCAAAATGTTATCCCATTTATACTATTACCTCACATTTTTTAAAAAATAGGAGGAGGGATATCTTATCCTAAGGGATGAGGGAGTTAGTAGGAGAAAATTTTGTTTTACACCAATGTTTTAGCCAATTTTTAGATAGATCAAAGTATTCTAGGATTTAACTATTGGAAATTCCACAAAAGAAAGATAGAAAAAAATTTAAATTACATTAAAAGGATCCCTTGTATGATCTAAGTGAAAATACAAGGATTACTCTAGATTAAAAACCATAGAAACCAAATAACATATATGAATTTGAGGTAGTAAATTTATCCTCCATGTAAATTCACCTTATTATCAAAGTGGGTGTGCAATTGGACATGCTTTATGATCTAACAAGCTATAAATTATTTTAATAGGGGAGACCATTAATAGAATATATGATATTAATTATCAAAGGAGTTAAAAATAATAATATAAATTCATATTAATTGATCATAAATAGTGAAAAGGGGGATGGGAATGGATGTATATGATTTTTAGGAGGCATTCTAACAAGGGTACATGATAGTTTGGGGTCGACATAACAGAGGTTTTATTTTAAGGGATAGGGAATCTGAATGTGGCATGTATGAGGTGCATAGTTATAGAGGTACCTATTTTTGGATGTGTATTGGAATATGGCCATGTATTGATACTAATATCCATAAATATTTTTAGTGGGATATGTTTAGTGAAACAACCTAATATTTTATGAATTTTTTCTCTTAAAATAAATTTAATTTCTTTGATATCTTGAGATACACAAAACCCCAAGGCTAAATGAACCATATTATAGTATAACATTATAATATATCCATTAAATTGGAATAATTAATAGGAATAACCACATTTAAAAAAATATTTGTAAAGTTTTTTGAATAATACAATATATTTTTAGAAAATTCATTATATGCATAAAAACTCATTTTTACTCAAAAATGGGTTTTAATGTTTTCTGTGAGAATATAATATAATATAATTTCTTTAACTTTTATAAAAATTATTTTAAAAAAGTAAAATAATTTTCGAAATCATCATTTCAAAATTACTTAAGAGTGGTTTGTTTTAAAATTTTCAGAAAAGAATGATTTTTCAATGAATAGTGAGAAAAGTACTAATTTTTATTAAAATGTTTTTTTTTCATTTAAAGCATTTAAATATTTCTATTATGTTTTAGAATGTTCTTTAAAGTATAATTACTTAATTTATATTATTAATAATCCAATTAACTTTATTAAAATAAATTTTATGTTGGATTTCAATATAAAAACGTTTTTATATTTTAGAATATTTTTTTCAAGAAAACAACATTTCATCACATTTTACAGGTTTTGTTTTAAATTAAATTATATCACTTATATGAATTTATTATTGAAAAATAGATTTAATATTTGGAATAAGGAGTTTTAAATTTTTTAAATAGATCTCTTTTATTTTTTGTCATTATGAATAACGACTGTGGTAATTTTTTTTCACCCTAGTAAGGGTGAAATGGGTAAAACAAGATTAAAAGCATGAGATAAAGTTAAAAATCAAACCAAAACTTTACTTTATTTCATATTATGTGGTATATTATACCATATCAATAGAGTGTCTTAATTTATTGAATTTTGGTTCTATTTTCCATTGATAATGACATTTATATTATTTTAAGTAAAGAAAGTTCGAAAATATCACTCTATTGAATTTAATATCTGTAAAATTTTTACATAATGATAAAAAAGATGATTTATTCGAGTCAAAATTTTTATTTTAAATATTAATTAATTTTCTACCATGGTAATTAATGTTTAATTTTTTATTTATGTAATAATTATCCTAAATTATTACACAACGCCAACAGAGTTTTTGTGCATGTATTAGAAAAATCATGTAAATATTTTTTAAAACTCTAAAAGATATATTTTGTGGGTGATTTATTATTATTGAGGAATTTTATAGATTCATAAAAAATATTAGGGATATTTTAGGGGTTTATATCTGAATTAATTTACTATATTAATGTTTTTAAAGACAAAAATAAGTGAATGGTATCAAAAATGATATTAATTATTTATAAGAAAAATAATAATTAAATAAATTATTTTAAAATAATAAAAATGATAAAATAGGAAAATAATGACGATATATGGTGAAATATTTCATCCCTTTTCCATTAATTATCTATTTTTTACCTTATAAGTAAAATTATAACACTTTCATATTAAAAAGTCTGTTACCACAATTAAGGTTAAAATTGGTTAACAAAGGGGTTAAACCAAAATATAAGGTTTAAAATGACACTAAAAACTATAAAAATTTTATTTTATAATTATATTTCAAACATAGAATATTTTTATTCAAATTAATTACTATTTATAAGCAATATACTTGAGAAATAAATTAATTATATTTAAATCTTCTAAGTAATTGCAAATATGTCATTTCCATACCTTATAGAAGGACACTCCTTATCCCTTTTATTTACAACTCATTGAGCCATATATCTCATTAAAAACTACCTATTTATATTTTAAAATTCCTTATACATTAATTATTTTTACTAGTCTTCTTAAAATACCATTCCAAGGGTCCTTAAGAAGGAATCTAAAGTAGGCCTACTGAAGAAGTGGTAATCATCTTACCTGAGCACTTTCAAATTATTTCTTCTTATACCTAATATGAATTTTTATTATTCATCATAAAATAATAAATTAGATTACTAAATATAATAATAATAATAATAATAAAATAATAATAATAATAATAATAATAATAATTATGTAATCATTATTATCCACCCTCAATTTCATCAAATGGACAGTGAAAGTAGCACTCTTACATACGTTTTGACTATCTCCTCCATATAGAGATACAATTCATTTTTCAACACCATATTTCAAAGATGGTTATTATGATATATTAAATCTTTATGTATGATATATATAAGATAATAATTATTCTATAATTTTAATATCATATCAAACTTCTTACCATCTATTTTCTTGGAAAATGATAACATTTCTTGTGCGTGCGTGTGGACTACCGCCTTCAGAAAGAAATGTGATTTGTTTTTAAATTTTTATTTATATGGATGGTAATAAGGATATATTTAATGAATATATATGATATATATGATATAATAATGTTTCTATAAATTTTAATTATTATATAACTTTATTTCATTCTATCCATTCAAAAATAAAAATAATGTCCATGCGTACCTACGACCAACCATCTCTGTAAATGGTGTAATTTATTTTTTCTATCTCTATATTTTTGGATGAATATAAATAAATAAATAAATAATATATATATATATATATATATGATATTTTTATAATGATTATATTTTTTTAAATGATGTAACTATGATCAAATTACAAGGAATGATACTTCTGAATCGAAAAATGCATAAGAAACGAAGTAGTTATCCCTTAGAATAGTAATTTCAAAAAATGTTAATAAATGGGTGATAAGATGTTATATGTAAATAACATATGGTATTATATATATAATAACATTTCTTCAATATATGTTTAAAAAATTAATATTTATTATATAGGAGGTTCAAATGCCTATGAATAAAGACAAAACTTGATGTAAGGGATTTAATCAGAATTTTTATGTTTGAATTTCCATTGAGGAAATTTTATGACCCCTATTAGATAAATACCTTTAATATTATTACCCTCTAGTTATTAATATAATTTTAAAGTAATAACATAATTTCCATCTCTTTGGTATTTAAAATTAATTTGAGTTTTTTTAAGAAAAACATGCAATATTTCCTCTTTAGTTGAGAATTTATTTCTTCGAGGTCCATGTTTTTTCTAAAATGTTTTCTTGAATGTTTTAATATTAATATATGATTGATTAATTTTATTTTTACCCATATTTTAATTTTCATGAAAATGTTTTAATGGATTCTTCTTTTCATTTTCTCAATGAGGTACATTTTACTTTTTACAAAAAATATAAAAGCAATATTTATTTTAAAATACTTAACATGAATAGAATTTCCAATCATCATGACCATGCAATGATTTTAAGTATATTTAAAAGTATCAATGGTTCTTTTCAAAGAAATTTTTCCCTCAATATTTTTCAAATATTTGGATTTTAAATTGTTTCAAAATGAAAATGGTGTTTCCCTCAAGAAATGTTTCTAGTGATCTTTTAAATAAATTTTCATCTATGATGATATATTTTGATGTTACTTATATTTCATTGCGGATATGAATCTATGATACCATACTTTTTATTTCACTATTTATGATTATGTTTATGAAATTTGTATGAATCCTCTTTTCTTTACATATGTTATGTTATGATGATACAATGAATGTTTTATGATCCTGTGGCACACATATGCACAGTTTTTATTATGTGATGGGTGGGAATGTAATTATATATTTAATGGCCCAGACCCTCATGATCCATCCCTTTTCCAAATTCTAGGACCCTAAGGGGTCGCACCCCGATCGGTGCGACCAATCGACTGATCGGCGCAACCGATCGTCGCGAATGATCAGTGGGACCAATCAGCTCGACCGACCAATCGGTGCGACCGATCGGTGTTGTCCAGCCTTGACAGGTTTTCCTTCTACAGTTTTCCTGTAACCCCACTTTTATGCCTTTCAACCTTTTGAAGCATTTCAAGGCCGTTTTTAAAGACCATAATTAATATCTAAAAATCTAGAGAAACCTCTCTACTGAATAACAACTAATCCAATTGTGCGTAACCAGCCAACCATTTGGAAGAACCACGATCCTACTTCCAAGGTGTTAACATTTCTTATCCTGTAACATTGGGATCTCATCTATTTATCACGCTGGATTTTTATTCTCCTTACTCTTGGCTAGTCTCCTCTTCCTTTTGTGTTTGAAGTCCTTTGTTCCCGAGGCAAGTGGTGCACCTGTGCCGGATCCCTACAATTCGCACATCCCCTGTTCCTAGCTCGTGGAGAAAAACTTCGATCATTGATCAATCAAGTAGGGATTTTATCCTTCATCTCTCCTTCTGTGTATCATGAGGGGTGGGCATGCTTTTTTCTCTGTGACAATTGATAAAACCTAACTTAATGAAGATAATGAACGGACCTTTAAATAATGAAAGTGGGGGGGGGGGTGACTGATGTTCTGCTATACTTATTTTTTTATGTTGTTATGTGTTGTGAATTTTATGGGCCTATGCTCACTGAAAATCATGGTCGTTGGTGGTCTTTCTTTGTGCACTAATGAACTTCTGTACCCATGTATGTTTAATTAACCGTAACCTGGAATTGGCTAATTACGTATACTCGGTTAAATAAATTGAAATCACCAGGATCAACCCATTTTTTTTGATAACCCCGGTTAAAGTACAGTGGAATTGAAACCATGGAGTGTGTTAAATCTTTTAAATATGAAAATACCTGCATGGTCCTTCCTTGGGTTGGTGGTAGTGGTTTGGTTGTTTTTCCTTCACGGGCTGATTTCGGGTGACCTTATGGTTTTCTTAGATGGGGGCTTAGATTGTTGGGGTGATATGGGTGGGGATGTGATCCTCTGTTGTTATACTTTCACTGGTTGTGAATTTGAGCTTGTGTGGTTACTCTGCTTATATCATGAATTGGGGTGGAATCCTCTATTGTTGAGAAACCATTGGATCCTAGATTTTGGGGACATGGGGCTGTGTCTCAGGTTTCTCTTTGGTTCCAGTACTTCGAGGGATCTCACTTATCCCTCTGTTGTTGTGACTTTTCATGAAAACTGGGTGTGAATGCTTAAATTGCTGTTTGGATGTTTCTTTCCTTTTGGCTTCTGTTTATGCCTGTTAGTTGCCCAGTAGTGAAGAATTCACCTTAATGAGATCACTTGAACATAAAAACAAGAATGGGTTAAATGCGGAAATTGGTTCTCGGATGGATTGTGACCTGGCTATGGGTGGTATACCTTTCATGAATGAATAGCAATGCGGTGTTTGCGCTTAGGCTATTTTCGGAACCCTAGGTTGGGTTGAGTGCTTGTTTACTTATGTATATACTTGTAGTTTTTATGTTTCTTATTCGTGCCCCACCCAAGTTGAGCACTTAAGTGCCGAACACTCCCATTTCATGGGGGAGGGTGTTTTTACAAACACTTATATTAGTGGCTGGTTATTAGATCCTTTCTTCTCCCTTTCCTAGATAGCCCATGTATCTTCGGGCAGGTTGTGATGGCCTGAAGTCCATTATTAGCACAACAATCTTCATGTAGGGTAGTTGTGGTGGTTGGCCCAGGTGTTTGCGGGCAGGTTGTTTCCCAAGTGTCTTTGGGATAAAGCCCAGGTGTCTTCGGGTGTGGTAGTAGTTGTTCTGACCCAGGTGTTTGAGTGTATGGTTATGTGTGGTGGTTGTGGCCCAGGTTTCTGTGGGCGGGATAGTGGTTATGGCCCAGGTGTGTACGGGTGGGGTTCGGTAGTGGGACTGCGGTGAGGTTGTGGCCCGGGTGTGTGCGGGCGGGGTTTGGCAGTGGGACTACGGTAAGAATGGCGGGATTGGTTCGATGCGTAGGATGTCTTCAATAACCAGTGGGAAAGTGGTGCAGGGTACCCAAATATCGATGCACTCTTACTATACTTTACTTGAATTGTGTTATTTGGGGAGCGTGCCTCAGTGAGGTTGGGTGGATAGATTTTTCCTGGTTGGGTGTTTGGTTATCTATTTTTCCACGGGACATTAGAATGTCTCCTCACTTGTGCACGAGAGTCCTTGGTTTTCCCTACTGAGTATACTTGTATGCTCACCCTACGTATATAAAACTGCTTCTAAGTTTCCAAGAGGACTTCAGAGACTGTGTAGGGCCATACTATCTTGGACCTTTGGGGCAGTTGCTGTTGTTTTTCCCCCTTTTTGGTATCTTTTCACCTTTTGAGTTTTGTGACTTGTATCTTTTACCTTTGAACATGCATATGGGAATGGTTTACTTTCATCCGTACTTGCACTTTTGGTTTTGGTGTTGTGGGATTTACTATCTTATCTCCCGATCCTATTAAAAGAAAAAGGGTAATCCCTTCCATTTAGTGTGTGATTCTATACCCTTGGTGATGGTCACCACTCTGGGACCTATTGAAGGTGTGTTTCGGGGGTCATTATCTCTCCTTCAACTTAAAGAAGGAAGGGCCTAGAAATCTGCTGACCCTTCCCTCCTTTTGGTGATGGCGGGTCATGACAGAATGGTATCAAAGGGAGGTTAAGAGATAGGATGGAGTCTGGAGTTAGGCACAGTGATGATTTCATGGGATGGTAGGGAAACTGTGTTGGGTGACCTTGGTACGTGAATTAGTCCAGGGAAGACAGGCTATGACATGGGATTTTAGGCCCCCCCCCCGTGATCCGATGCAAGGACTCTGGACCTACCAAACGACCAAGTGAGGACACACTGATTGCAGGGTAGAGACACTAGGAAAGGTACATGCATTATAATGACTTGTTTTCTCTTGTTTCTGGGGTGTTTTGTGAAATTGAAATAAATAAGAAGTTTATGAAATTTTAAGAACAATGTTCTGCACTACTTGGGCTTAGGCGTTCTTTGTTTACCTTGCAGCTATGGAACCTATGAGACAACCACGAGTTGTACGGGCGATCGAGGCCCTGGAGGTTGACTTTTCCAATCAGCAGAGGGCTGATCGAGAGGAGTAGGATGACCAGTGGCAGAAGATGCTTCAAGCCTTCCAGCGACAGACCCTCGAGAAGTACGAGGGCAACACCTCTGACATGAAGACATATGGCTGGCTAGAGGAGCTGGTGATAGATTTCGGCTTCATCCGGGCTCCGACCAGTACTGAGTTCCTTTAGCCGTCATCTAGATGCGGGGAGCAGCACATCAGTAGTGGACACTCTACTTGGGGGAGAGGAGAGAGGCTGAGGTGGCATGGGCTGATCTTGAGAAGGAGTTCTGGGAAGAATTCCTCTATTCTACGATGAAGGTATAGAAGAGGTAGAAGATACACTCCCTCCAGTAGGGGAGTATGTCTGTAAGGGATCTGGGGATCAAGTTCAAGGACCTCCTCCGCTTTTCTCCGAACCTCTTTGAAGATGAGGAGTCTCAGGAGATATGTTTAGAGGAGGCGCTCCGACCCTCCCTCAAGTACGCTGTTAACCCCTTCACATTGCTGACATACTTGGAGGTCCAGAAGAAGGCCGAATTGGTGGAGAGGATTCACGCTCTAGGAGGTGTGTCACGAGGGGGAATTCATTTAGTCCCGTCAAAGGGAAAGTCCGTCAGCACTCGACCTCCAGTATCAGGACCCTATAGGTTCCGACCAGCAGGGAGCAGGCCGCAACAGTTTCAGTTCTGGTCCCCCGGTCCTCGCTCTTTCCCTTCAAGCCTAGGACCGAGGTGCTTCATCTGTGGGAGCCATGGACATCTCTGGAATTAGTGATCGGACTGAGTATAGTACGGCGGTGGCGGACATGCCCAACACCTGCCTCAGCAGCAGCTTCCAGCTAGGCCCTTTCAGCAGCAGCAGCACGGGTAGCAAGCTCCCGCTCCTCCAAGGGAAGACATTTCCAGGGGAGGCCGACCTCAGGGTGCTCCTCATGGACCTTGACCAGGGCATGGTTGGGGAGGTGGCCGATAGACAAGTGAAAGAGGATCTGGGCATGGATAGTTGCACGCCGCGGAGGCAGCAGTTCCAGCATGACCGAAGGTTGTTCGAGGTATGGTCAGTTTTTTCAGTACCCTTGCTTACGCCTTTCTCGATACTGGAGCTTTGCACTCCTTTGTTGCACCCGGTCTGGCCCGTGCTCTGGGTCTAGATACTGAGAGACTTCCAGTGCCCCTGGTGATGAGAACTCCAGACGGAGGTCAGACCTACTTGTTATATGTTTGTAGAGGATGCAGACTGATGATAGGGCCACATCAGTCGGTCAGAGATCTACTACTGCTACAGATACAGCCATACGATGCCATCCTATGCATTAACTAGCTGTTCTATGTGTGTTCCATCATCGACTACTTCCAAGGAAGGGTTGTGTTCTCAGACTTGGGTGGCCGACGTGTTACTTTCACCAGCGAGCGGAGTGGCCAGAAAGGCAGCAGGTGAGAGGAACCCCTCCTCTCCTTGTGAGCTGAGCTTTCAGTAGAGTCAGTGGATGATGAGATGGTGGAGGTACCAGGTATCATCAGTAAGTTTATGGAAGTCTTCCCTGAGGAGGTGATGACTCTACCCCCTCGATGTGATATCGAGTTTGGGATAGACTTGCAGCCTGGTGCTTGTCAGATTTCGATGTCTCCCTACCGGATGGCACCTTCGGAGCTACGAGAGTTGTGGATTCAGATTGACGATCTGATGAAGAGGGGTTATGTTCGACCAAGTGTGTCACCGTGGGGTTCTCCTGTCTTGTTCAAAAAGAAGGAATATGGTGGTCTCAGGTTGTACATAGACTACAAGAGTCCAAATCAGGTAACGATCAAGAATCGCTACCCTCTTCTGAGGATAGATGATCTTTTTGACCATCTAAAAGGGGCATGATAGTTCTCGAAGATTGACCTGCGGTCTGGGTATCACCAGTTGAGGGTAAAGGAGGGCACATCTCGAAGACGTCCTTCAGGTGCAGATATGGGAACTTCGAGTTTGTTGTCATGCCTTTCGGTGTTACGAAAGTTCCGGCTGTGTTCATGGGGCTTATGAACTCTGTCTTACGGGAGTATCTGGATCGGTTCGTAGTCATGTTCATTGACGATATCCTGATCCACTCAAGATCAGAGGAGGGCCACGCTGATCACCTAAGGATGGTTTTGGAGGTCCTCCGACAGCACCAACTCTATGGGAAGTTGTCGAAGTGCATGTTCTGGATGTGAGAAGTGCACTTCCTTGGGCACGTAGTGTCCGAGCAGGGGGTAGAGGTGGACCCATCAAAGGTTGAGGCGGTTGTTTCTTGGGCAACACCCAAGAATGTGGAAGAGGTTCGTAGTTTCCTTGGGCTGGCAGTTTACTACCGGAGGTTCGTACCCAAATTCTCTCGAGTTGCAGAACATTTGACGGCCTTAACCAAGAGGGACCATGCTTTCTTGTGGAGTGAGCAGTGCGAGGCAGCCTTCAGCTATCTGAAGGAGAAGTTGGTTAGTTCCCTAGTGTTGTGACTACCAGAAGAAGGGGCGGCGTATGAGGTGTTCTGTGATGCTTCAGGGAACGTACTCGGATGTGTGTTGATGCAGAGACCAGGGGTGATCTCTTATGGGTCTAGGAAGCTATGCCCTTGTGAGCTTAATTATGCCACCCACGATCTAGAGCTTTCAGCGGTCAATTTCACATTAAATTTGTGGCAGCATTACCTCATTGGAGAGCGCTTTTTGGTCTTCACGGATCACAAAATCTTGAGGTATATCTTGTCCCAGCAGGACCTAAACTTACGATAGCGAAGGTGGATGGAGTTCCTCCAGGATTACAACTTCGAGATTTACTACACTTCAAGAAAATAGAATGTAGTGGCTGATGATTTGAGCAGGAGGTCGCAGAAGGATGCGGTCCGAGAGTCGGCAGACGCTTGGAAGGCGATGGAGGATTTGGCTGCCCTGCACCTGGATGCGAGGATGGATACTGGTAGAGGTTTCCTGTATCAGATGACAGTGCATTTTCTTCTGGGGAAGCAAGTGGAGGAGTCTCAGTGGGGAGACCCAGAATGCGAAGTGATGCGTGGCCGAGTTGACTAGGGCGATGCTCCAAAAGGGTGGATGGAAGATGGTCAAAATCAGATGCTCTTCCGGGGGAAGATGTTTGTTCCAGAGGCGATTCATGGAAAGGTTCTTAGTGAGTTCCAAAACTCACCCATAATGGTACACCCAGGAGTTTCCAAGATGTACCAGGATTTGAAGAGACAGTTTTGGTGGCCCGGAGTAAAGCGAGCAGTGGCAGAGTTTGTGTCCAAGTTCCTAGTGTGTCAGTAGGTAAAGGCTGAACACAGTGTTCCAGGAGGGTTGTTGCAACCTTTAGATGTCCTCGAGTGGAAGTGGGATGACATATCGATGGATTTATTCATGGGACTACCAAGGGTGCAAGGGGGTTGCAACACCATCTGGGTAGTAGTGGACCGCTTGATGAAGTCGGCTCACTTTGTGGCGACTAAGGAGTCGAGTGAAGTGGATGCTCTAGCACGAAAGTATGTGGACGAGGTAGTGAGGTTGCATGGAGTTCCAAGTTCCATAGTATCGGACATGGATGAACGTTTTACCTCACGAGTCTGGAGGGGTTTGTAGTATGCTTTCGTCACCCAGCTGCGCCTTAGTACTGCCTTCCACCCCCAGACAGATGGGCAGATAGAGCGCTCCATCCAGACACTAGAAGATATGCTCCGAGCATGCGTCCTAGACTTCGGGGGATCATGGGTGCGACACTTTCCTCTGGTAGAGTTCTCCTACAATAATATCCATCAATCTACCATTGGCATGGATCCATTCAAAGCCCTATATAGAAGGCCATGTCGCTCACCTGTGTGCTGGAATGAGGTTGGGGAAGCAGGTGTTCTTAGCCTGGAGGTGGTGCAGAGCACGACAGAGAAGGTTAAGCTTATACGAGAAAGGATGAAGGCAGATCAGGACTGGCAGAAGTCATATGCCGATGATAGGAGGATACCCTTGGAATTAGAGGTCAGGGACCACATTTTCTTGAAGGTCTCCCCTCGGCGTGGACAACAGAGGTTCGGTAGGGGAGGTAAACATTCTCCCAGGTTCATCGTACCCTTCGAATTCTTGCGGCGGGTCAGTGAAGTGTCTTATCAGCAAGCGCTTCCACCAACGCTACGAAAGACACACGATGTATTCTTTGTGTCCCATCTCCGACGATATTTGCATGATGATTCACACATCCTCGACTGGGGAGAGCTAGATACCGAAGACGATGCAACCTTCTTAGAGTGACTAGTGATGATCGAGGGTCATGAGGAGAAGGTGCTTAGTGGGTGAACCATTCCCTTGGTTCGTGTGTTGTGGAGACATGGTGGGATTGAGGAGAGTACCTGGGAGAGGGAACCGTAGATGCATGCCCAGTACCCAGAGTTGTTTTGAGTTTTATCCTGTTGGGTCAGTACTTGTTTACTGTGTAATGCTTTAACTTATTGACTATAGATGTGCAGTTCCCTTTCTATGGATGTGTGTGTGAAGTGTCCTAAAGAATGGGGAGGGGAGGACCTGATCCCTAGTTAAGACACATTAAAGTGGATGTGCCTAAACCCATGCGGGCGAGTCAGTGCCACCCAAAGAGGATAATATCTTAACATGGAGGAAGGGAGACCCCTCTCCCACTGGACCGGACGGTTTGGCCCTTGTTTCGCATGGTTGCCCAGGGAAAGGAGTGGTAGGACGTTTGTGTTTGTTCAGGGGATAAGGTGTTCCTGTTTCGGAAAGGTTCACTCCTGAGAGGTATCTTCCGAGGTGGTTGTTCGGACCCCACTTTCCTTCAGTTAGGGTTTTGATTCTTGAGGTCGAGAATGGTTTGAGAGGTATCTAATGTAATGGTCCAGACCCTCATGATCCATACCTTTGCCAAATTATAGGACCCTAAGGGGTCACACCCCAACTGGTGTGACCGATCGGTGCGATCAGTGTGACCAATCGGCATGACCGACCGATCGGTGCGACCGATCGGTGTTGTCCAGCCCTTACAGGTTTTCCTTCTACAGTTTTTCCCATAACCACACTTTTAGGCCTTTTAACATTTTGAAGCGTTTCAAGGATGTTTTAAAGCCCATAATTAATATCTAAAAATCCAGAGAAACCTCTCTACTGAATAAAAATTAATCCAGTCATGTGTAACCACCCAACCGCATGGAAGAACCACGATCCGACTTCCAAGGAGTTCAAATTTCTTATCCCATAACATTGGGATCTCATCTATTTATCACACTGGATTTTTCTTATCCTTCCTCTTGGATAGTCTCCTCTTCCTTATGCATTTGAATTCCTTTGTTCCCAAGGCAAGTGGTGCACCTGTGCCGGTTCCCTGAAAGTCACGCATCCCCTGTTCCTAGCACGTGGAGGAAAACTTCGATCGTTGATCAATCAAGTAGGGATTTTATCCTTCGTATCAATTGCTGTGTATCATGCGGGGTGGGCATGATTTTGTCTTTGTGGAAATTGATGAAACCTAACTTAATGAAGATAATGATTGGACCTTTAAAGAATGAAGGTGGGGGGGGGTGACCGATGTTCGACTATACTTATTTTTTTATTTTGTTATGTGTTGTGAATTGTACGTCCCTATGCTCACTGAAAATCATGGTTGTTGGTGGTATTTATTTTCACACTAATGAACCTCTGTACCCCTGTATGTTTAATTAACCATAACATGGAATTGGTTAATTACGTACACTCGGTTAAATAAATTGAAAGCACCTGGATCAACCCCTTTTTTGTGATAACCCCGATTAAAGTACAGTGGAATTGAAACCATGGTGTGTGTTAAATATTTTAAATCTGAAAATACCTGTATGGGCATACCTTGTGTTGGTGGTAGTGGTTTGGTTGTTTTTTATTTCATGGGCCAATTGTGGGTGACCTTATGGTTTTATTGGATGTGGGATTAGATTGCTGGGGTGATATGGGTGGGGATGAGATCCTCTGTTGTTATACTTTCAGTGGTTGTGAATTTGAGGCTATGTGGTTACTCGGCTTATATCACGAATTGGGGTGGAATCCTCTGTTGGTGAGAAACCATTGGCTCTTGGATTTTGGGGACATGGGGCTGTGTCTTGGGTTTTTCTTTGGTTCCAGTACTTCGAGGGATCTCACTTATCCCTTTGTTGTTGTGACTTTGCAAGAGAACCGGGTGTGAATGCTTTAATTGATGTTTGGATGTTTCTTTCCTTTTGGCTTGTGGTTATACCTATTAGTTCCTTGGTAGTGAAAAATTCACCCTAATGGGATCACTTGAACATGAAAACAAGAATGGGTTAAATAGGGAAATTGGTTCTGGGATGGATTGTGACCTGGCTGTGGGTGGTATACCTTTCATGAATGAATAGTGATACAGTGTTTGTGCTTAGGATGTTTTCAGAACCCTAGGTTGGGTTGAGTGATTGGCTACTTATGTATATAATTGGAGTTTTTATGTTTCTTATTCGCGCCCCACCCAAGTTGAGAATTTAAGTGCCGAACACTCCCATTTTATGGGGGAGGGTGTTTTTCCCAACACTTCTATTAGTGGCTGGTTATTAGCTCCTTTATGCCCCCTTTCCAGAATAGTCCAAGTATCTTCAGGTAGGCTGTGATGGCCTGAAGTACATTATTAGACCCTGAATCTTTGGGCGGGGTAGTTGTGGTGGTTGGCCTAGGTGTTTGTGGGTAGGTTGTTTCCAAAGGGTCTTCGGGATGAGGCCCAGGTGTCTTCATGCGTGGAAGTAGTTGTTCTGACCCAGGTGTTTATGGGTATGGTTATGTGTGGTGGTTGTGGACCAGGTGTCTGTGGGTGGGATAATGGTTATGGACTAGGTGTGTGCAGGAGGGGTTTGGAAGTGGGACTGCGGTGAGGTTGTGGCCCAGATGTGTGCGGGTGGGGTTTGGCAGTGGGACTGCGGTAAGAATGGCGGGATTGGTTTGATGCAGAGGATGTCTTCAATATCAAGTGGGAAAGTGGCATGGGGTACCCAAATATCGATGTGCTATTACTAAACTTTACTTCAATTGTGTTATTTGGGGAGCGTGCCTTGGTGAGGTTGGGTGGATAGCTTTTTCCTGGTTGGGTGTTTGGTTATCTCTTTTTCCACGAGACATTAGAATGTATCCTCACTTGTGCATGAGATTCCTTGGTTTCCCCTACTGAATATACTTGTATGCTCAAACTACATATATAAAACTGCTTTCAGGTTTCTAGGAGGACTTCATAGATCGTGCGGGGCCGTAATATCTTGTACCTTTAGGGCAGTTTCTGTTGTTGTTTTCCCTTTTTTGGTATCTTTTCACCTTTGGAGTTTTGTGACTTGTATCTTTTACCTTTGAACATGCATATAGGAATGGTTTACTTTCAGCCGTACTTGCACTTTCAGTTTTGGTGTTGTGGGATTTACTATCATATCTCCCGATCCTATTAAAATAAAAAGTGTAATGTCTTCCATTTAGTGTGTGATTCTATACCCTTGGTGATGGTCGCCACTCCGGGACCTATTGAAGGCGGGTTTCAGGGGTCATTATCTCTCCTTCAACTTAAATAAGAAAAGCCCTGACAATCTGCTGACCCTTTCCTCCTTTTGTTGAAGGCAGGTCATGACAATATAGCCCTAAAATGTATTGGGTAAAAACTTATATATTATGAGATAATTATGGGTAATGAGTTGATTTTATTTATCCACTATGGTAAATAGGTTTTGATATCCAATCCACTATGGGAAATAAGTCAGGATTCCTAATCGACTATGTGAAACATGTGATGATTTCTGATCTATTATCATATGGGAAACATGTAATGATTTACAAGCCACTTTTATTTGATGGAATGGTATTAAACCATGACATATGAAAGGGTTTCTCTGTTGATGATGGTTCCACACTTTTTATGATATGTTCTTATGATTAGGAACTAAACTTATGGTTCATGATTAATTTATGATGATTTATTAATCCTTTGATTTGTGTATTTTTATGTGATAAAGTTTTATACCATGGGTCTTTTTTATGATCTATTATAGATTTGGTATGAAAATTTTAATTTATTTTCCTAATCACATACCCTTATGCCAAATTATACTTTCATATGATCATGATTGATATATCCCGTGTTTACCGAAAGTGTACATCTAAGCTCAACTTTTCTTATTTTTCCCTTCCTAGGTTATGTAGAAAGGCTTTAAGTAGGGTATGTTAAGAAAGTTACAAATTGAGAAGAAAATTATGATAGATACGGGATAATGTACCCAAATTAGATTTTTATGTATCTAGTATTCAAATACAATAAACCCTTATGGTTTTGATGTGGATCATAATGTTATGTATTGAATTTTCATATAAAAATATTTATTATTTATCTATGGAAATTTTGAGTAATCATATTAGGAATTAGATAAGTATTTAGTTAATATTTGGAGATTAGGGTTAGAAAAATTTAGTTTAAACCCTAGGGATGAGTATAAGAATAGGATAACATTATAAGGTTTTGGTAATAACCTAAACCTAAGGTTTAATATATTGAAAAGAAGTATCCATGATTTAGAAATCCGATGAATTATATTTTATGATTATATGACATATCACTTTAATTATTATGGATTTATTTTTACACTTTTATTTTTGGTTTCAGTCAATGGATAGAGCCAGAAGACATCTTGATAAGAATGAATGTGATGGATAATGAAATTATTTTCCACCTGAACAACCAAGTTTTATGGGAGCGGGAATATAGAATCTTTTTTATGCTCATGAAACTTTCTTAGGTCATTAATCAAGTTGAACTTATGAATGTTCAATGGAGAGAACAATGTACTTTGAGTATTTCATGAGGAAAAATCCACCTTCTTGTAGTGGGTGTTCTGATCCACTATTGGATGAGTTATGGATCATCACCATAGAGAAAATATTCTTTGTTATCCAATGATCTAAACATGAAAAAGTTATTCATTTATCATTGAGAATGTGAAGCAGATTAGTGGTGGAATATTTTTAAGAATACTAGAAAAGAGGAAGAAATTGACTCGATGGAATGGTATGAGTTTAAGAGGATATTTTTCAGTGACTACTTCCCTCGTATTCTATATATAAAAATAGGTAAGTAATTTCTTAAACTTAATAAGAAGGATGATATATCCATTGGTACCTATGTGGAAAATTTTAAAATACTTGAAACATATGGTTATAGTTTAATAATCAACCCTAAAAGAAAAATTGATCTATTATTTAGTGGGTTAAAACCAAGTCTCTGAAAGGTTTCAAATATAATATATTTTAGAAGCTATTAAGAAATCATTTTATGTTCTCTCAAGGTAGAAATTGAAATTGGGGATTTCCATCATTCCCATTGTGTTGATAAGAAAAGGAAGATGAAATCTAATGAAACCAAAATAAATCACATGGTGGAAAGAAATTACAACTATCTATATGCTAGAAATGTGGGAATAAATATCAAGGGAAGTGATTGAATGGTTCTAGGAGGTGTTTTAAATTTATAAAGTATATTCATAAATTCCATGAATTCTAATGTTGATAAAGAGGCCAGTTAATACAATAGATGAATATAATATGCCATCTAACACCCCAAACACTCTCCAATGCTTCAAATACAAGGATAATGTTGTGGTGAAAGGTACACTTATCATCCACTCTAGAATATATAATGACTTTTTTTATTCTAGTTCTACATACTCTTTTATATCAATGGAATTTGTAGATGGTATCAAATTACCACCTCAACTATTAGATGTTGAGTTAGCAACAAAAAATCCTAAAGGTATGATGGTTATATCTCAATTATATTATTTATATCTAATTGAAGATTGCAGGAATGTGCTTCCTAAAAATATTGTGATGCTCCCTTTACTTGGATTTTATGTGATTATAGACATGGATTTGACTTCATTATATAGTCCCCTATCAATTTTTGAGGAAGGGAAGTCATATTATATATTTAGAATGAACCTATGATCATTTATCAATGTGAGGGTGATTATGAACTTATAAAGAAAATTACTTCTATCATATGGGTTTTAATTCCTATCCATAAAGGGTATATATATTATATGGTTAGTAAGAAACTAAAAATTGAGGATATTATAAATTTAAGGGAGTTTTTTGATGTCTTTCCAGAATATTTGCCTAGTCTTCCTCCAAATCATGAATTTTAGTTTTCAATATAACTCATACATGGTGCTACACCTATTCCAAATTATCCATATAGAATGGACCTAATAGAGTGTTAGGAATTGAGGAATAAACTCCAAGAGAATCTTGATAGGGGATTCACATGACATAGTGCATCTCCATGAGTTGAACCTGTTCTTTTTTGTATGAATAATGATGGTTCAATTAATATTTGCTTTGATTATTGGAAACTTAACAAGATCACTATCAAGAAAAAGTATCCCCCACACTATATCAATGTTTTTTTGATCAATTAAAAGGAGATCAATATATTTCTAGATGGACCTTTGTTTTGGATATCATCAATTAAGGGTTAAAAATTATGATATACACAAGATAACCTTTTGTACAAGGTATGGGAATTATGAATTTATATTGATTCCATTAAGACTTAATAATTCCCATGTTATATTCAGGGATTTAATGAACATAGTCTTTAGATATTACCTTTATTAGTTTATGGAGTCTATATAGATGATATTATTATATATTAAAAGATCAAGGAATATCATGAATATCAATTGCGAATTGTGCTGAAGACCTGAAGGAAAGGGAATTTGTATGAAAAATTTACCATTTATGAATTTTGAATTAAGAAATATTCATTATTGGGTTTTATAATATCATGTGAGGGTATATTGGTGGATCCTTAAAAGATGAAATTAATTGAGTAATGGACTAAACCAACCATTATAACCAAAATCTTTATTTTTCTTGGGTTAGTTGGATACTACCAATGTTTTATGAAGGATTTCTCCTGAATATCTAATTTTTTCACCAAGTTAACTCATTAGGGGGTTATGTTATTTTATATAGATAGATGTGAAGATAATTTCAAAAGGATGAAGTGAAGGTTTTTTAGTTCCCTTATACTTACACTACCCTACATTGTAGAAGGATTTTTGATATATAGTAATGCATTAAAGAATGAACTATGATTTTTACTCATGAATAACGATATGGTTATAGATTATATCTCATAGAAATTGATGTTTCATGAGAAAAATTACCCAACTCATGATTTAGAGTTAAATGTGGTAATTTTTTCATTAAATATATTGAGGTATTATCATTATAGAAAAATTTGTGATACATATACTAATCATTAAATTTTAAATTATATATTCACTCAAAAAAAGTTGGATATGATCTAGATATGATGGTTATAATTGATTAAATATTATTAATGTTCAATACTTTACCATATTAGGAAGGTGAAAGAGGTGGATGATGCTATGATTCATAAGGACCATGCTATTGTTTCAATAATGAGGATTGAAATAGGTAAAATACTTATGGATTTATAAAATATAGAACTCGAAATCCTGAGGAAAGGGGATATATAAAATATTTATCATATGAATGTTCAGTCATCCATCCATGTGAGGATTAAAGTGGAATAAATGTAATATGTATAACTTCATAATAAAGAGAGGTTTTTCTAGAATTCAACCATGATTTTGATGGAATGATAATGTTTAGAAACTACGTATGTGTCCCATCAATACCATACTTGAAGAAATAGTTGTTGGATGAAGCTCATAGTTAATAATCCTCTACTCATATTGGAATTATGAAGACATATAGATATATGGAAGAGTGTTTCTAGTGGGACAATATGAAATTAGATATTGAAAAGTATGTATCATGATTCCTTGTATGTTATCAAGTTAAGGATGAGAGACAGAATTCTAAGGGGATGTTATGAATATTACCCATACATGAATGGAAATGAGAAAACATTACCATGTATTTTGTATATGGACTCCCTAAAACATCTAAAGGGATCTATTTTATTTGGTTTGTAGTCAATAAACATGTAAAGTCAACATGATTTATTGCTATCAAATAAAATTTTTCTCTTGATCATATTTCCAAAGTATATATTTAGTGGTAAGGCTGTATGGAGTACCACATTCTTTTATATCTGATTGAGATATGTGTTTTTTTATCAAAGTTCTATAGAAGAAATTAGTGGGATCTAGATACAGAGTTGAGTTTTAGTACCTCATATCAACTATATAAATATGGTTAGTCTGAGAGGAAAATTTAAATTATAGAAGATATTTTTTAATCCTGATCTATAGATTTAAAAGGGGGTTGTGATCAACACCATCCTTTGGTGGTATTTTCTTACAATAATAGCTTTTACTAAATAATTAATATGGTTAATTATAAATACCTCTATAATATGAAGTTAATAACTCTTAAATTTTTGGATGAAGTTTGGTAAACAAAGCTATAGGGACCTGATCTTGGTGAAGAAGTTGGAGACAAGGTTAAATACATTCAGTAGATCATAAGATAAGATTAGATTCAATATAAATGTTATGTTGAAAATTTTCAATGAGTTATGGAGTTTGAAATTAGTGAAAATTTATTCTTAGAAATATATCCTTAGAATATGGTTATGAGATTTGGAAATAAAGGAAAGGTAATCCTCAAATATATCAATCCTTTGGAGATTCTTGATCACATTAGGATGGTATCTTATCATTTTTCACTTCCAAAACATCTCTCTCAAGATCATATTATGTTCCATGTATCATTCTGGAAGAAATTAAATACATGATAATTCATATGTACTGAACATAGAGGTAATATTTTTGGAGCACGATCTCACTTATATGGAACAACAGATGGAGATTTTGGATCTTAGAGAGAAACTGTTATGAAACAAGAGTACTCACCTGGTCAATGATTTATGGAGAAAACATAAATTAGAGGAAGCTACAGGAGAACCTATAGATTTTATGAAATAGACATATCCTCATTTATTTGTATCAAAGTGATATAATTTCAAGGGATAAATTCTTATAAGGGGTAGAATATGACACCCTAAGATTTTATGATATTTTTTTTCTATAAACAAATTTTATTTCATTGATATCTTTTGATACACGCAATCCCGATCCTAAATGAACTAGTCTAGAGAATACAATTTTAACCTATCCAATAAATTGGAATAATGAATAGGAATAACCAAATTTTAAAAAAGTAATATATTTTTAAGACGAAAAAATATTTTTTTAGTAAATTAATTTTATTATTTAAAAATAAACTTTTCCTCAAAAATGGTCTTCATTGATTTTTATGAGAATAAAAGAAAATTATTTTCAGAAACTTTTAAAAAATTTATTTTACATAATTAAATTTATTTTTTAAATCATTATGTCAAATTTATATTGAAGTAAAGTTTTGATAATTTTCTAAAAAGATTGATTTTTTAAATAGTGAAAATACTGATTTTTTTTGAAAACTACATCTTTGTTTAAGGAATTTAAAAAGGTCCATCAAATTTTAAAATGATTTTGAAAATAAAGTTATTTAATTTGTATTATTAATAATTCAATTATTTTCAATATATATAATTTTATGCAGGTTTTTAGTATAAAAAAAATATACTTTAGAAGACTACTTTTTATCATGTTTTGCGGGTTTAAATTTAAATTTAAATTTTCCAATTATATGAATTGAATATTGAAAAATGGTTTACTTATTTTGAATCAGGAGGTTCAAATTTTGGAAATATTACACTTTTATTTTTAGTCATTATGAATAGTAACTGAGGTAAAAATTTGTCACCTCGGTATGGATAATATGGTTAAGATTGTGTTAAAACCACGAGACAAGGTATCAAAATTAACCCAAAACTTGAATTTATTTTATTTTATAATATAAATTTAACCATATCCCTCTAAAATTCTAAAATATTTATTTTTTTCTATTTTATCTTGATAATTACACTAGTATTATTTTAAGTAGAGAAAATTACAAAATATCACTCTCTTTACTTTAGTATCTATAAAATTTTTACATAAAGATAAAAAATGGGATAAGTTATGTTATAAATTATTATTTAAAATAGGAATTAATATTTTGTGTCATTATAATTTTTTTAGTTTTTAGTGCTGGAATAATTACCTTAAATACTTACACAAAAACAACAAAGTGTTTGTGAAAGTAGTAGAAAAATCATATAAATAATTTCAAAAACTCTAAAAGTAGTATTGCTTGAGTGAGTTCTAGTAACCCAAGAATTTTATAGATGGAATAAACATATTATATATGTGTAAAATTTTTATATTTTAATTAAATGTATATATTTGTGTCTTTATATTCTAATTAAATAAATAGTGTAAAAAATGACATTAATGATATTTTATGAAAAATAATATTTTGTAAAATTATTTAAAAATATTAAAAAAATGAAAATTGGAAAATTATGATGAGAAATGTTCTAAAAATTCATTTATTTTCCATTTACGAAGAAATTATTTACTTATATGTAAAATTATAACCCTTTAAGATTAAAAATTTTATTACCGCAGTTAAGGTAACAAATGGTTGATGAAGAGGTTAAACCAAAATATAAGGCTTAAAATGACACAAATTCCTTTATAAATTTCATTGGATGATTAAATTTCAACTACATCCAATTTTTATCCGAATTAATTACAATTTGGAAGAATTATACTTGATAAATATATTAATTATATTTAATTATTTTTAGTAATTCTAATTATTTTCTTTCCCCCATATAAAAGGGAATCCCTTATATCTTTTACTTATACCTACAAGAGCCACAACTTGACCAAAACCTACCCATTTAAATTATCAACTCCCCTATACATTTTTATAGTTTCTTTTCTTATTAAAATATCATTCTAAGGGTCTTTAAGAAAGTATTTAAAGGAGGCCTACTGAAGAATAGGTAATATTATTTACCTGACCTCTTTTAAATTATTTCCATTTCTACCACCTATAAATAATTAGTATTCATAATAAAAAAATAACTTACATATCATAAATATAATGAAATATTATTATTATAATTATTATCCAATCAACATTATCCACCCTCTATTCAGTCAAACAAGTAGTGAAAGTATCACTCGTGTGTATGTGTGGACTACCACCTCCACATTATGATACAATTAATTTTCCATAACTATATGTCATGAATGGTTATTATGATGGGTTTAATATTTATATATGATATTTATGATATAATTATTCTTCTATAATTATAATATCATATCTACCTTTTTCCCTTCTCACCTATTGGAAAATGATAATGTCATTCGTGTGTACATGTGGACAACCGCCTCCATGAAGAGATGTGATTCATTTTTCATTTATGATTTACATGGATGATAAAAAATATATATTTAATGAATATATATGATATATATGATGTAATAATTATTTTTTAAAGGTGAATTATTATTTACCTTTCTTTCATTTTATCTGTCTAAAAGTGAAAAAATCATTCATACGTATGTAAAGCCTACTGTCTACATGAATAGTGTAATTAATTTTTTCTATATGTAAATTTCAAGTATGAATAAATAAATATATATATATAATGAATATATATGATATTAATATCATTATTAACATTATTGAGATGATGGAACCATGATCAAAGTATAAGGACCATGATTGCCTAACCAAAACATGCATGAGGAATGAAGTAGTTATCCCTAAGAATTGAAATTTTAACAAATTACTAATAAATATGTGACAAGATGATATAAGGATTTAATATATGGTATGATATATATATATATAGTTATGTAATAAATGTATAATAAATCTATAATTATTATATAGGTGGTTTGAACACCTATGAAGAAAGACAAGACATGAGGTAAGGGATTTATGTTTCAATCCCATTTCAATTGGTATTATTTATGATTGAATTTTTTTTGAAGTAATTTGATTATTATTATCAGATAAATCCATTTAATCTTATTCTACTCATGTTATTAATTGAATTTTCAAGTAATAATACAATTTTCTATCTTTTTTATATAAAATTATCAAGTTTTTTTAGGAAAACAGATTTTATTTCCTCTTTGGTCAGGAATCTTTTTCATCAATGTCCATGTTTTATCTAATATATTTTCAAGAATGTTTTAATATTATACAATGAATTTATAGATTATTTTTTACTTTTTATTTATGTTTTAGAAAAAAATTCAAGGGAATCTTCTAATCATTTTTTGAACGGTATAATTTTAACTTTTTACAAAAAAATGTGAAAGAAATATTTGTTTTAACATACTCAACATGAATAGGATTTACCATTATACTAAACAATAAATGATTTTAAGCATCTTTTATAGGTATCAAATTCTATTTTCAATGAAATTTTTTCCTTTAATATTTTCTAAATATTTGTATTTTAAATGGTTTCAAAATGAAAAGGGTATTTTTCTCAAGAAATGTTCCAAGTGATCTTTTAAATGAATTTTCATCTATAATTAAATCTTTTCATGATACTTATATTTCATTTGGGATATGATTATATGATACCATGATTTTTATTTCTCTAAATGGTTTATAATTTGGTGATAAAAATTTTATGAAACCCATTTCTTTACATAAGTGTTGTTTTAATGGTATGATGAATTTTTTAGGATCTTTTGGAACAAGTATGTTTGATTTTAATTTTGTTATGGATGAGATCAGAATAATATGTCCCGCCAATGCATTGGGTAAATCATTATATATCATGAGATAAATATGGTAAATGATTTTATGTGCTCAATCCACTATGGGAAACATGTAAGGATGTATGATCCACTATAGAAAAAAGTTAAGGATTCATGATCCACAATAGGAAATAGGTGGTAATTCCTAATCCATTATGATATGGGAAATATGTGTTAATTATTGATACACTATGATTTGATGGTATCAGAAGTTTACCTAGACAAATGAAATGGTTTTTAGGCATATTATGATTCTATAATTTTTATGACGTGTTCTTATGATTATGATATAAACTCATCATTAATGATTGATTTATGATAATTATTTACTCTTATGTTTCTTTTCTTTTGAAATGATAATGTTTTAGGGAGTGAATATTGTTTATGATATATAAAACATTGGGTATGAAATTTATAAGTTATGTTCATGATCTCATACCCTTATTCTTACCTTATTATTTCATGTGATCATTTATTGATATCTCCCATGTTTACCTTTACTGAGAATCTAATATCACACGTTCTTATGTTTCCTTTCCCCAAGTTATGATGATAGGTTTTATGTAGGGTATGTCAAGAATCATACAAATTGAAAATAACATTATAAGAGGTTTTGGAGAATATACCTAAATAAAATGTTTATGTATCTAGTCTCTAAAGAAACTAAACCATTTTTATTATGACATGGATCATAATGTTATGTATTGAATATTCATCTCTAAATATTAAATATTTATTTTTGTAAAGTTTGGGTAATCATATGTGGACACCAATGGATACTTTGGGTTGTGTGTAGTAGTATATGGTTATTAAAGGAGGTAAAAACCCATGAAAGCCTGTGATGGGTGTTTCATGATAATGAATGACAATATTTAAAGGTTTATGGCTATTGATGTCACCACTTTGAGGTTTATGAATATGAAATACTTTGATAAGAAGAGAATTACTTTAGATTTTTTTTTATTTTCCAACTAAAACATGGTTTATGTGGTGTTTACAAAACATAAATTGATCTTCATTTTAAATATGTTACATGTAATTATCGAATTTCCTCTAAAATTATTGATCCTGAAAGTTTGGGATGACTTAAGGTATTTATACACATGTTTTATTACATTGGTCAATTGGGGGGGGGCTTAGTCACACACCTTGTTCATGGGAGTTTCATAATAAAAAACATGTTAAAAGAGTCTCATGATAATTAAATTGAGTGAATTTATTTCCATAAACATTCATGATTATCATTTCCAAAATTTACACCATCTACTAAACAATTTTAAAAATTTAAATGTCCATAAATTTTGATTCATCAGTCTATTTTAGCTCTAAACAATATAAAGTTGAATAAAAATAAATGAGTAATACCGTAGAAAAATAGGTTTACCTATATTAAGTGTTTTTATTGGATCAAATATCCCTTTATATACATAAATATTTCATTTTATATTTGACGATTAAATCCATTTCCAACTACCAAAAGAAGGTTATCATAACCAAGTAATCATATTGGGTAATGTTTTTAAATAATGATAATTCTTTAGTTAGTGAGAAATCAATAGGTATAGAGATATATAATTTTTATCTTAATCTTCAAGTGATATGATGATTTATCTTTGTTTAATACATGTAATGGTCATATAATTATCATCATGGTAAATTGAGAACCACATTTTTCATTTCCAAAATAAATGTGAGTGTGCAATGGGACAAACTAGTGACTTTTTTGATAAATGTCTTACATTAATAGTTTTATGATGAGATCCAAAGGTAAAACAACATAAATTCTGATATTGAGGGGAAAATGAAGAAATTTGACGAGGTTATTTGATGACAGAATTCTATATAGTATATTTTTATTAGTTAATTAGTTATATAAATTTACACATTGTTTTTTATTATCAGATACCATTCATAGATGATTAATATTTCTAATATTTGACTAGTCAATGGTCTCTCCCTTGGGAGTATACATAGGTGCATTTAGTTGTGTAATTATAATTTTTTTGTCCATTATACTAGTTTACCTTGTATATTATTTAGAAGAATTATTTTCTTGAGTGTTCATACCTTATGAGAGTGATGAGTTAGTAGTTGAAAAGTTAATATATGATAATGGAATGATTGGTACGAATTTTGTTGTTGTTATAGATTGATAGTGGGTATATGATTATGTGATTTGGTCTATAATATGTTTTTAATGGTATTTTAGTGAGGGGAATACCATATTCTATAGAACCACCAACCAATAGAGGTTTTTTTCAAGTTGAAAAAATATCTTGTTGTTGAGTGAGATAATTAGATATATAATATAGTATTCCTTAACCATCTATAAAAATTGAAATAGAATATATATGATGAGGATTGGTTTTAGTAATGGATGTGGCATTATTTTCTTAGTAATTTTTTAACATGATTTTAGACATTATTGATAAAAATATTAGGTGGTATAAGTTAGTTGTTGGGGGCCCATTTTGAATTTTGTCCGTCTTACTATTAAACAAACACACATACACACATTGATAATTAGGGAGTTCTATTTCTAGTGATACTGGTTAAGTATTTTTTATATGATCAAGATACTATGTAGTTTTTTCAAAATTCCCTGGATGATGTGTTTCCATAGATTAGGGTTTAAACTTATTCACCAACATAAGTAAATAAATGTTGAAATATGGACTATGTAACATAATTTCACTCTTTTCTAGTTATTTATTCACAATATTAGTTATTTTTTTCAATCCTTTTAGTGATGGACTACTAATTATATTGACATACTCTCTCCTACTTTTATATATTTATTTTTTACTTTGTGATTAGAGGATATTTTCATAGTTAACTTATTTTTATGGCTGTTAATTGGTTCTAGGAGTTAGAATATTCTTTTTTGTATTGATAAGGTACTTTGGGAATATGTAATATTCTATATTTTAAGGGGTTTTGGTACTTTTAATAAAGGTAGTGTAGTCTTTTCCCACTTACTTATCAATCATGAATGGTTTAGTTTATCATATTAGTTGACCTTATATCAATTATTTTTCATAGTTTTGTGTTTCCATTTTCCTTTATGACTATTTATTTTATACAATAGTGGGTAATTCCTTCTAATTGGGTGTTCAAAAACCCTCAACATTAAAATTAAACCCTGATTTAGTAAAGGTAGGCTCAGTGTGACACACTCATTTTTAGTGCTGGTCATGTGAGGGGTACTGGTGGTGATGGTGTTAGGTCCACAAGGATGAATACCCTAAGAGGGGGGGGGGGGGGTGAATCAGGGTATGAATAATTTAAAATTTAATCCCGTTCTGATATTGTTTTACTGCTAAGAAAAACACTCTTCTCTCTATTTCTTGTTGCAGAAGATGAACAGAAAGTAAAGAAAGAACATGACACAACAATTTGTACTTGGTTCACCACTAAGGGCTACGTCCATGGAGCATACGCTGACAGGTTGTCGGTCGTACCAAATTACACTAAACTTCACTAGCTGTGGATTACAAGGTTCGGGCAGAGTCACTCTATCCCAAGATAACTTCCTTTACAAGGTTTAGCGTCAGGTCACTACTTCCCAAGGGTCACTCACTGTTTCTCTCTCTAGATCACTACCGGTGGAGAGGATAACCTTTTACTCTCCCTTCACTCACTGCTCTAGAAAGGATCCACTCACATTTTATAGACTTGTAGGTCTCTTCATTTGAATGAAAGAATGCATCTTCCTCTGTATGTAGATGCTCTGTTGAAGTCCATCTTTCACCTGTAGATGAATCTCACTTTGCACCAAAGGTATTGGGAAATATTTTAGATTTCATACAGCCCAGAAATACTACCATGAATCAACCTTACTTGGCCGGCAAGTCTAACCTGGCGCGCAAGTCTCGGTGCGCAAGTCACAACTGGCACGCGAGTCCACCTCAGACACTTGCGTGACATGAGCTTCTTCAACTCCAAACTTTCATGACACACTTCCCTTTACACCCAAACCAATATTGACGCACAACAAACAACAATCTCCCTTCTTAAAATCTAGCAAGAAAGTCCTACTTGCGCGACACACCACCACTTGCACGACCACCACACCTGCGCGACGGGAGATCTGAATTTTCTAAGTGTTGAACTCTGTTGCAAAATGAGAAGGGGTGATCCTGTATTTACAGGTGTATGAACAACCAGCGTGATGGCGCACAAGTTTCTTCACAGCGTTCAAGTCACTTGCACGACCAACCCAATACTTGTGAGACCCTCTTTCCTTTTCTATATTTTGATGTCCTGATCTTGAAAACAATATGGCGTGAAATTTTCCAAGGCTTCAAGTACACGGCTCGTGTAGAGACCCAAATCTTAACGTACATGGACATTACATTACTTTTGTGGAATACTTAGTACATAACAAAAACACACACACAAGGACCGTAATAGTTTAGTTTCTTTGGAAACTCGGAATATAATCTTCTAATCGTGGTGAAAGATCTTCAACATCTCCTATAAAGATCTTCTTTTTTTTATACCTAAAACCTTTCTTTATATCCTGGGGAAAAGAAAACATAAAATGGTGAGCTCAAATGCTCAGTAAGGGTAAACAAAAGAAATATCAATCACATAAAATTCAAAAGAACATAACATTTTGAAAATCTAAATTCTGCAAAAGATATCATAATATCATAACATGGGATAAATCATAGTAGTGAAATGTAATCCCAATAATCATAACTTAAAACATGAAACATTGTTTCATACACACATAATCATAGAGAATCATTTCTTAGTAGTCAAGACTCATTTTCAAGACTATCTTAGCGGACAAAGTCCATTTCTGAACCGAGTTCACTCATCGTTTAAGTCCTGTTTCACTGAACCAGTTTAACCCGCGGTTCCAGCCATGTCTATCTCATGAGATATAAAATCTTTACCCAATGCAATGGAGGGAGATATAGGTCCCACCCATCTGATAATGATACCATTCTTATGTGTGCCACAAAATCATAAACCATACATCATATCATAACCCATGTAATAAAAATAGGATTCTTAAACATCATGACATCATAAAACAATTCATATAAGATAAAGGAATTCATAAAAATAATTCCATCACAAAATAATCATATCAATTTAATAATAGGGATAGAAACAGAACAATATATTATCTTTGATGGAAAATAATTTTGATAAAACACTTGAACTCCCTTCTTGAGGAAAATATCCTTTCTACTTTAAAAACATTTTTCCTTTCTTAACATGTTATAAAATTTTAAACTAAAAGAATTTGATTAAAAATAAACTTGAAAACATGTAAAGGAAGCTTATTGGAAATAATGTTTTAAAAATCCATTCATTCCGTATAAGTTAAAAAAAACATTCTTCTTGTACTTTTGTCGGAAAAGTCAAAAAGTACCTCGTATGAAAAATGACAAAAGATTCCTTTCATATCTTTTACTAAAAACTCACCAAAGGGTAAAATTGGATTTAAAATTTTTTTAGGTGGATGGAAACATTATTAAATATTGAGGGAACATGGATGTGGATGATAAAATTCTCCCCAGTAAATTCCAAAGTATAAACAATCTCGGATAAAAATGAGATTGTGATATTTCCCTTACCTTAGGTCCAATTTGCTTCATAAGAGTCCGAACCTCCTGTATAATGATTTAAATAATGTCATTTACTTATTACAGAATCATATTAATTATTATGATATCATATATGGTTCACTTATGACTTTATATTACCCATTCTTATGTAAATTAATGTTAAAGTAGTGTTTTGGGTAAAATCATCTTATTTATCGTACGTGTTTGGACTTGTTGTTCTTGATGTCATTATTAATTATATCATGATTTACTTACCTCCAAAATATAAATCATGATTTATATATCATATACATTCATTATATATCCAGCATATACCATCATTTATAATAGTTCATAACATATGGAGGTAAGAAATGAAACACACCGTTCATGGAGACGGTAAGCTGTACGTACGCATGAATGATACTTTCATTTCTATTTCTTATTTTAATGGAGTTAAAACATAATTATACATAGGTATATTATAATTCCAGTATAATATCATATATAATATCATTAACCACATCCTTTATACATCCCACATAAGGTATTAACGAATCACATCACTTTGAGGGGGCGGTAGTCCGCACTTCCTCAAATGAGATTATCGTATTTACCGACTATGGAAACCGTAAAGGATTGATATAATTGGGAAGTAAAGAAGAATAAAGAAATAATAAACATAATATATATTATATATAAATACAGTGTCATCATAATGGCCACCATGAGAGGCGGTAGGGGAAAATCGAACAATCATCGTTTTGTGGGGCGTTAGTTTGCCATCACAGAAACATTATGTTCTTCATCCATTAGATGGAGGTGTGTGTAAGTGTAGTTCTAATACTTCTCATAACAACATTATAGTATTTTCAGGATACTGTTGTTGTCACAAAGTAATGGATTAAAAAGACTCTAGGGGTTGGAGAAGTAGAATAAAAGAAAACAAATTAAGAGAAACTGTTACCTTTAATTTTGGTAACTTTATTTGGTTTGAACCAAAAGGACTTCTTGGAGAGTCTTCTGCCTAATGTAAGGCTTCAAGGGAAAGGAGAGGGATGCAAGGAGCTTAGTTGGGCAGAGTTTGGACGAGCCAAAAGGCTTGAGAGGTGTGAGGAATTGCATAGAAGTGGTCTCCTTTTATAAGGGAGTGGAGGGGCTCTTTAAGAAAGTGTGAAAACATTATTTTATTATAAACTTATCTCCGGTTTTAAGAGGCCCAAAACACATTAATGTCAAATATACGATGAACATTATTCGAAATAAAATCATCCAATAGGAATTGAACAGGTTTTGGATGATATTTTAATCATTTTATTCTTATTTATTTAAATTATTTATTAATGAGGTAAATACTGCATCATTATTGTGTCATAAATAATTTAATTTATATGATGTATAAAAATTATAAAAAAATACCAACATGTAGGAAATCGTTTTATCTTTCCAAAGAATATTTATAGTCCAAAATATAATTTATATAGCCCCTTATAAAAATTAATTACTAAACGATATTTGTTAATTCCAATTTTGTCTTTACATTATATTAATTAATCTAATGTGTCATTGTCTTTCATAAGTGGCTCCATGGGGTCCCAAAATCGACCCAAGGATGCCCATGGTCGGAAAATACTCATCCAATAAGGTTAAGATAAGTTTCAAGGTAATTGTGAATTATTATAATATTCTTTTAACCTTGAATTACCCTATTTTCCTTTAACTGTAGTGAATAAAAAATTACCGTAGTTACTATTCATAATATCAAAAAAATAAAAGTAACCTATTAACATAATTTGGACCCACTGATTCCAAATATGGAATCCATTTTTCAAAATTCAAAACACAGAAGTTTTAGTAATTAATTTAAAATTAATCCTGTTCTTAAGCAAACAGGTTTTAAAAGTTAAAACATTGCCAAAGATTGAATTTATTTATCCTACTAATTAAAGGTAGAATCAATGCTAATGACATACATTATATTAAATGGTAAAAATATATTCTATTTATACTTTAAAACCATTCAATATAATAATTTAACCATATAAATTATTGCGATGAAGAAAGTTGTTTTTAATTAAAATATTGCGTGTTTTTACTATTCATCAAAATATAAAAGTTACCAGAATAATATGAAAAATGTATCCAAAGTAAATTTTCATTTCCTGATTTCAAAAAAGAATTTTATTTTGTCAAATTGAACTTATAAACATGTCAAAAACTATATTTAAATTGGGTGCGCCATCAAAAGGCAGCAAAACTGCATTTTTTGAAAAATACTTATTTTACCCAAAAAATTTATTTTGTTCTTATACCATGTTCTAGAAAATGTGTAAGATGAATAATAATGTTATAAAATTCAAAATTTTAGTTAATACTATTCATAATGACTAGTTTATAATAATATTATAATAATATATCATTGTTTAGTAAAACCTGGTATTGCGTACAACACACGCTATCGAGGAAGGTCGTGATTGCGTGTAATGAAAGCCAAGTCAGGGTTGCGTGTTGTGCAAGAATCCTTCGTTGTTTTGTATAACCGAATCCAACCATATTTCATTTATACATTGAATATATATATATATATATATACTCAATGTTGCGTAGAATAACTACTATCAAAATTGTGTGTAACACGATCCAAGAATAGTGTTGCGTATACTGCAAGCTAATACAATGTTGCGTATAGCGCAAGGTAATCTTGGTGTAGCATAAAACACAAGACATTAATGAAATTAAAATAATATTTTTCATAAAATCTCGGGGTGTTACATTCTTCCCCCCTTAAAATGAATTTCGCCCTCAAAATTCATCGGGGTTATAAATGGTTTACTTCTAGAAAGTTTGTTTAATTGAAACCCACATCGTAAAAAGGAATACGAAAACATGGCTTTAAAAAATAAAGTATGAAATGTAACGGTTACCCAAATTAACTCATCACTGGGTTCCTACGTTGGAGAACATAGGTGAAAATATGGATATGGAAGAAAAATCTAACCATTAAGTTCTGATGGAGAGTGGTAGAGAACATGGATATGGAAAAGCTAGCAATCATAAAGCCATAAATTTGTGACGATCTAAGGTACTATCTGATTCATTAGATATAAGAGCACTAGGACAACATTTTTGGTTTTCAAGATCATTTCCCTAAAGTTGATGAAATTGGAATTAGAAGAAATACTTTCGTGATTTTGATATAGTCTCACCGTTAGTTATTCTTTGGACAATTTCCACTTCATCTCTTAAAGAAATGAAGTTGAATTTGTCATTCGTGATGTGTTAGTAGATCATGTGATAGAATGATGGGTCATTCCATCTGTCTCAAACAAAAGGTTAGAAAAGTTATGAAAAAAATACATAAGTCTATATATAGTGAGATTAATCATATATGGTTCCTAAAATGGACTTATACTTCTTATATTATACAGCTTAATGTAATAAAACTAGTTTCTACTAAATAGGGACTTCTTATAGGCCAGTGGTAGGCGATAATGGCCAGTCGCACTTCGGTTGTGGGTTCGATTCCCACAGCCTTGTCCGACGCGATGGGCTGTCGCCCGTCCTACAGGTTGTCCTTTTTCTAAAGCTATATTACTATAACATCCCATCAACAATATCAAAAAAAAGTTTTATCCTTAAACAATACTAACTTATGTCCAACATAATCCATTCCAATCTTTAGGCTTATCTAAAATACTTCGGTCCAAGCTCATAGTATAAAGAAAATGATCACGTGAATGCCATCATTTATCCATCATATATCATAAGATATATCTTTTTGGCCAAATTACAAATATGTGAATAACTTAATCATGTATTCTATTAAATAATGAATACCCATTGAACCTTATTGAAAACATGAATGTTGTTAAAAGTTAACTCTTTCCACATACCAAAATCCTCAAAATTATATATACTCAAACCATGATATCACTTAGTCCTTATATCAATCATGAGCTCATGAATACTGTCAAATATTTCATTTTCTCGTTTTCCCTTCATTATGAGCATATCATCTTTTTTTTTTCAAAAATATCTCAATCACTTTCCATGGTTACCGGTACCATAAAATTATTGAAAACCACAATAGACCAATACATAAATATTCCAATATTCCACGATACTATATAAAATATTATTTTGGAATCCCATTACATAAACACTTAATCATTCCACCACATCATTGTCATATTCAACATCGCCAATGGTGATCGCATGTGACTTCCCATTGTCCTTTTCCTTAACTGGTTGCTCATGTCGATCATCACTAACCCTTGGATTAGGGCATTTATTAGCATAATGCCCCATTTTCTTGCACTTGAAGCATTGAAGTGTATTAGGTTCATTCTGTGTATCCCTTCCTTTGTTTGCATCATTAGACATCTTCTTCCCATCATTGCGGCATTCAAATGCCCGATGACCTTCCTTTCCACATTTGAAACATTTACTTCTCCCTTTAAGACAATCTCCACCATGCTTCTTTCCACACTTTGAGCATAAGGAAACATTCATCTTCTTTTCACCATTATTCTGAGATTTCTCCTTGAACTCCATCTTTCGTTTCTTGTCAAAACTATGAGATGGATAAGTAACACCAACTTCCATTTCTACCTTGAAATCACAACACACAATTTCTTCATAGCTACTGATGTCTCTTATAGCTAATGCCCTTCAAAGATTTGGTTTTAAGCCACTGAAGAATCGATCAACTTTACTTTCAGGTTGGATGATAAATCCAGATGCATACCTTGCAAGCCTTGTAAAATTCGCTTCGTATATACCAATAGATTCATCATCATTTTTCTTTAGTTCAAGAAACTCCTTCTCCATCTTTGTTCGAAGAATACGAGGGAAGTACTTATTGAAAAATAAGTTCTTGAACTCGTCCCATTCCATGGACTCAATTTCATCTCTTGGCCTCATATTCTTGATAAGATTCCACCATTGATTAGCTTCACCTTCCAAATGATATACTGCTAAGATGACTTTATCATGTTCAGAACATTGAAGAACTGAAAAAATCTTTTTAGTGGCAATGATCCATTGTTCAGCAACAAGTGGATCAGAAGACCCACTGAAAGAAGGTGGATGTTGCCTCATGAAGGACTCAATAGAATATTGTTCCCTTCTCTGCTCATTTTGAAGTCCAGAATAATTCATAGCTTGTGTAAGTATAGAAATAATATTTTTCACTCCATCTCCCATAACATTTTTTTGTTCAGGAGGACAATCATTGCATTGTCCATTACATTGATCAACACGGTTCCTTCGAGTTCCAGCCATCGTCTAAAACCCAAAAAGAATAGTGTGAGAGGCAAAAATCACGCTAGGGAAAACAATATAATAAAGGGGTAGTAATTTCAATATCTAACATCTTGGGTTACCATAATTCTAGTACTATAACCTATACTTATACTTAACCTTAGGGACATCCCTAGAAATAACTTAGAAATATCTCTAGGGATCTCACTAAAGTTATCGCATCCTAGTTTCCAAAGGTTGACTAAACCTTTCCTCTGATACCAACAGTAGAGACCCGAAGCTTAACGTACATGGACATTACATTACTTTTTCGGAATACTTAGTACATAACAAAAACACACACACAAGGACCGTAATAGTTTAGTGTCTTTGGAAACTCGGAATATAATCTTCTAATCGTGGTGACAGATCTTCAACATCTCCCTTAAAGATCTTATTTTTTTTATACCTAAAACATTTCTTTATATCCTGGGGAAAAGAAAACATAAAAGGGTGAGCTCAAATGCTCAGTAAGGGTAAACAAAAGAAATATCAATCACATCATATTCATAAGAACATAACATTTTGGAAATCTAAATCCTGCAAAAGAGATCATAATATCAAAACATGGGATAAATCGTAGTAGTGAAATGTAATCCCAATAATCATAACTTAAAACATGAAACATTGTGGAATACACACATAATCATATAGAATCATTTCTTAGTAGTCAAGACTCATTGCCAAGACTATCTTAGCGGAAAAAGTCCATTTCTGAACCAAGTTCACTCCTCATTTCAGTCCTGTTTCACTGAACCGGTTTAACCAGCCGTTCTAGCCATGTCTATCTCATGAGATATAAAATCTTTAACCAATTCATTGGAGGGAGATATAGGTCCCACCCATCTCATAATGATACCATTCTTATGTGTGCTACAAAATCATAAACCATACATCATAGCATAACCCATGTAATAAAAATGGGATTCTTAAACATCATGACATCATAAAACAATTCATATAAGATAAAGGAATTCATAAAAATAATTCCATCACAACATAATCATATCAATGTAATAATAGGGATAGAAACAGAACCCTATATTATCTTAGATGGAAAATAATATTTATAAAACACTTGAACTCCCTTCTTGAGGAAAATATCCTGTCTACTTTAATTTTTTTTTCCTTTCTTAACATGTCATACAATTTTAAACTAAAAGAAGTTGATTAAAAATAAACATGAAAACATGTAAAGGAAGCTTCTTGTAAATAATGTTTTCAAAATCCATTCATTCCGTATAAGTTAAAAAAACATTCTTCTCGTACTTTTGTCAGAAAAGTCAAAAAGTACCTCGTATGAAAAATGACAAAAGATTCCTTTCATATCTTTTACTGAAAACACACTGAAGGGTAAAATTGGATTTAAAAAAATTGTAGTTGTATGGAAACAATATTACATATTGAGGGAACATGGATGTGGATGATAAAATACTCCCCAGTAAATTCCAAAGTATAAACAATCTCGGATAAGAATGAGATTGTGATATTTCCCTTACCTTAGGTCCAATTTGCTTTGTAAGAGTCTGAACCTCCTGTATAATGATTTAAATAATGTCATTGACTTATTACATAATCATATTCATTGTTATGATATCATATATGGTTCACTTATGACTTTATATTACCCATTCTTATGTAAATTATTGTTAAAGTAGTGTTTTGGGTAAAATCATCTTATTTATCGTACGTGTTTGGACTTGTTGTTCTTGATGTTATTATTACTTATATCATCATTTACTTACCTCTAAAATTTAAATAATGATTTATATATCATATACATTCATTATATATCCAGAATATACAATCATTTATAATAGTACATAACATATGGAGGTAAGAAATGAAACGCACCGTTCATGGAGACGGTAAGCCGTACGTACGCATGAACACTACTTTCATTTATATTTGTTATTTTAATGGAATTAAAACATAATGATACATAGGTATATTATAATTCCAGTATAATATCATATATAATATCATTCACCACATCCTTTATACATCCCACATAAGGTATTAACGAATCACATCACTTTGAGGGGGCGGTAGTCCGCACTTCCTCAAATGAGATTATCGTATTTACCGACTATGGAAACCATAAATGATTGATATAATTGGGAAGTAAAGAAGCATTAAAAAATAATAAACATAATATATGTTATATATAAATATACTTCCATCATAATGGACTCCATGAGAGGCGGTAAGGGAAAATCGAACAATCATTGTTTCGTGGGGCGTTAGTTTGCCATCACAGAAACATTATGTTCTTCATCCATTAGATGGAGGTGTGTGTAAGTGTAGTTATAATACTTCTCATAAAAACATCCTATTATTTTTAGTATACTGTTTTTGTCACAAAATAAAGGATTAAAAAGATTTTAGGGGTTGAAGAAGTAGAATAAAAGAAAACAACTTAAGAGAAACTGTTACCTTTAATTTTGATAACTTTCTTTGGTTTGAACCAAAAGGACTTCTTGGAGAGTCTTCTGACTAATGTAAGGCTTCAAGGGGAAGCCGAGGGATGTAGGGAGCTTAGTTGGGTAGAGTTTGGACGAGCCAAAAGGCTTGAGAGGTGTGAGGAATTGCATAGAAGTGGTCTCCTTTTATAAGGGAGTGGAGGGGCTCTTTAGGAAAGTGTGAAAACATTATTTTATTATAAACTTATATCCGGTTTCAAGAGGTCCAAAACACATTAATGTCGAAGATAAGATGACTCTTATTCGAAATAAAATCATCCAATAGAAATTGGACAGGTTTTGGATGATATTTTAATCATTTTAATCTTATTTATTTAAATCATTTCTTAATGAGGTAAATATTGCATCATTATTTTGTCATAAATAATTTAATTTATATGATGTATAAAAATTATAAAACAAATAACAAAATGTAGGAAATCGTTTTATCTTTCCAATGAATATTTATAGTCCAAAATATAATTTATATATCCCCTTATAAAAATTATTTACTAAACGATATTTGTTAATTCCAATTTTGTCTTTACATTAAATTAATTAATCTAATGTGTCATTGTCTTTCATAAGTGGCTCCATGGGGTCC
Organism: Viscum album; assembly: GCA_963277665.1. Classification (NCBI taxonomy): domain Eukaryota; kingdom Viridiplantae; phylum Streptophyta; class Magnoliopsida; order Santalales; family Viscaceae; genus Viscum; species Viscum album. The sequence continues at coordinate 1,005,474,460 of OY728135.1, forward strand.
CAAAATCGACCCAAGGATTCCCATGGTCATCCAATACTCATCCAATAAGGTTAAGACAAGTTTCATGGTAATTTTGAATTATTATAATATTCTTTTAACCTTGAATTACCCTATTTTCCTTTAACCGTAGTGAATAAAAAATTACCGTATTTACTATTCATAATTTCAAAAAAATAAAAGTAACCTATTAACATAATTTAAACCCAATGATTCCAAATATGGAATCCATTTTTCAAAATTCAAAATACAGAAGTTGCAGTAATTAATTTAAAATTAATCCCGTTGTTAAGCAAACAGGTTTTAAAAGTTTAAACATTGCCAAAGATTGAATTTATTTATCCTACGAATTCAAGGTAGAATCAATGCTAATGAAATACATTATATTAAATGGTAAAAATATATTCTATTTATACTTTAAAACCATTCAATATTATAATTTAACCATATAAATTATTGCGATGAAAAAAGTTGTTTTTAATTAAAATATAACATATTTTTACTATTCATCAAAACATAAAAGTTACCAGAATAATATGAAAAATTTATCCAAAGTAAATTTTCATTTCTTGATTCCAAAGAATAATTTTATTTTGTCAAATTTAACTTATAAACATGTCAAAAACTAGATTTAAAGTGGGTGCTCCATCAAAAGGCGGCAAAACTGCATTTTTTGAAAAATACTTATTTTACCCGAAAAATTTATTTTGTTCTTATACCATGTTCTAGAAAATGTGTAAGATGAATAATAATGTTATAAAATTCAAAATTTTAGTTAATAATATTCATAACGGCTAGTTTATAATAATATTATAATAATATATCATTGTTTAGTAAAACCCGGTATTGCGTACAACACACACTATCGAGGAAGGTCGTGATTGCGTGTAATGCAAGACAAGTCAGGGTTGCATGTTGTGCAAGAATCCTTCGTTGTTTCGTATAACAGAATCCAAACATATTTCATTTATACATTGAATATATATATATATATATATACTAAATGTTGCGTAGAATAACTATTATCAAAATTGTGTGTAACACGATCCAAGAATAGTGTTACGTATACTGCAAGCTAATACGGTGTTGCGTATAGTGCAAGGTAATCTTGGTGTAACAGAAAACACAAGACATTAATGAAATTAAAAGAATATTTTTCATAAAATCTCGGGGTGTTACAGAGCGCAAGTCCCTTTGCCAAAAACCACTTTTCTTCATTTGACGATTTTCAGGCCCAAAAATTTGGAAAACACTGGAAAACGGCGCCACATTGTATCTGTTCTTTTTGTACCTCCTCCAGATAATCCATTCCTTTGTCGACGTTCATGAATCAAGAATGGATCGTTGACCACAACTCTTGAACTTGACATTCCACCATGAAATCCCCTTTGTCGACATATTTTTATGTCATTGTTTTTCTTTGTCAACAACACCACACAAATTTCCACTTTGTCAACAAACAAAATCACCTAAAAAATGCTTCAATGACACCTAAGGGATTTTTTCCCAACAATATCCCCCTTTGGGTTTATTGAGAACTCTTTCATAAAAAGATACATCGTTAATTATTCATCCACTGTTCGCATTTTGCGATTCTAACAGTGATCAAGGATTTACTCAACACATACTCTAATCCCACACGAGAAATGCTCGACATGAGAAACAAGAGTAAACGAAAAGTTCAACAATGAACCACTTTATCTCTGACAACCACTATTGACACCAAACTGATTCCAATTTTTACCAAATGAATACCATTTTTTGGAAATATTCTTACCACCACCCAACATCACTCTTCTTCTTTCATCATGATACTCAGCAGTCGTGATATCTATTCTTTGATCGATCACTTCTAGCATCGTCAGATTTAATATTCTCCCACTTTTTCATTGCTCCCCCTATCTCACTGCTCCACTTATTAGCTTCTCCCCATATCTATCATGATTTCTCAAATAACCACATTGTCTCCCCCTTGAACAATCACTATTTTCTCCCCCTTTGTCAACGAACCCAAAGGTCACTCCTTTGTAGTCTCTAACAGAGTAGAGAACACATATCAACACAGTAGGGAAAAACACATCATACCTCAGGGAGAGGGGGGGGGGGGGTTCACATCCACACTCTTTCAAGTGCGGGGAGTCAACTGAACTCCCAGAGCCAGTCGATGCCTCTCAAAATATTCTTTGAGTAAGGCCTTTTTCAGAATGTCTGCAATCTGTAGTTCCGTAGGCACATAATCCAACTTCACGATTCCCTACTCAACTTTCTCCTTAATAAAATGAAAATTTATCTCAATGTGATTTTCCCTTGAGTGATGGATGGGATTTTTGCTGAGATTTATAGCACTGGAGTTATCACACTGGATTTAGATCGGAGACTTCACTTCTACTCCCATATTGTCAAGATGCTGCTTCATCCACAATAACTATGTGCATGCTTGAGTTGCTGCAATATACTCAGATTCTGCGGTGCTCAATGAAATGCAATCCTGCTTCTTGATTAACCAAGCAATACATAGTCCATCAAGATAAAATGCACCTCCTGATGTTGATTTTCTTTCATCTACAGATCCATCCCAATATTCATATGTGTAACCCAATAACATTGATTGAGATTTTTCATTATACATCAGACCAAAATCCATGATTCCATTGATATACCGAAGTATTCTTTTTTACTGCGAGCATGTGGATTTCCTTGGGATTACTATGATATCTCGTTGCTTAGCATGTGGTGAAAACAATGTCAGGCCTTGTTGCGGTCAAGTACTGCAATCTCTGAATAATTTTTCTGTATTCTGTAATATTAACTGCTTTTCCATCCCCATCTTTTGATAATTTAATTCGGGTAGAAACTGGAGTCTTCATCTCCTTGGAATTATCTATTCCAAACCTTCTCAGAACCTCCTTGGCGTATTTGGATTGAGAAATTAGAGTTCCATTACTTCCTTGTGTCACCTGTAAACCAAGGAAAAATGTTAGCTCTCTAATCATTGACATTTCAAACTCATTTTTCATGAATTCGGAGAACTGTCTACAATGAGATTCATCTGATCCGCCAAATATTATGTCATCAACATAAACCAACACCATCATCCTTTGATTACTATTGTTGCTGAAATAAAGATTGTAATCAAATCCCCCATACTGGAAACCAATATTCTTCAAGTACTGATCAAGCCTTGAGTACCATGCTCTTGGTGCTTGTTTCAGCCCATACAATGCCTTCTTTAGCCTGCAAATTCTCATCCTCATGAATGAGAAAACCATCTGGCTGCTCAATATACACCTCCTCTTCCAGAACTCCATTCAAGAATGCAGTTTTGACATCCATTTGGAACACTTTGAACTTTCATTGCACAGCTATGGCAAAAAATAATCTGATTGTCTCCATCCTTGCAACCGGTGCAAATGACTCATCAAAATCTATTCCCTCTATCTGGGAGTATCCCTAGAACACTAGACATGATTTGTTCCGACTCACTGTGTCATATTCATTCATCTTGTTGTGATAGACCCATTTAGTCCCGATGACATTTTAATCTGCTAGCCTCGAAACCATCTCCCATGTCTGGTTCTTCTAAATCTGATCAAGCTCTTCATTCATAGCCTGAACCCAGTTTTCATCTTCAGCTGCATAGGAAAAACATTTTGTCTCCACCTGAGATAAAAACGATGTTGGCTGTAATGATTTCATTCTTCCAGTCTAAATTGGAGCTATCTGATCACCAATGATATTTTTCCTATCAATTTCAGATCAGCTCTTTGGCTTCCTTGCAGACACAGACTTGACACTTTTTTGTTCATCATCAGTATCTTCTTCTGAGTCAGCCTCTACCAATTCTACTCCCCCTGTGTTGGTTACCTCATCATAACTTTTATCTAGAAACTATTAACTAGGTCGTTGATCATTCTATTCATTTTCAACTATAGTGACATCATTTCTCTCAACAATTTTTCCCAGCCTTTTGTTGAAGCATTTATCTGCATTGATTTTCCCTGATTAGCCAAGGAATATCCCCTCATATCCTTATGACTCAAACTTCCTGTGATTTTATTTGTTGAGTATGAAACACTTACTCCCAAAGATTAGAAAATATTTCAACGTTAGATTATTTTTGTACCAAATTTCATACGGAGTCTTCCCTTCCTTCGGACACAACAGAGACCTGTTCGAAATATAGACCGATGTTAAAACTGCTTCCTTCCAAAATTTCTCTGGTAGGCCCTTTTCAATATGAATCATTCTGGCCATGTTGTTGATGATATGATTTCTCCTCTCAACCACTCCATTCTATTGGAGAGTTATCACTGATGAAACTTGATGCCTTATTCCGTGTTTCTTGAGATAGTCTTCAACTTGACTATTTGTGAATTCTGTACCGTTATCAGTACGAAACTTCTAAATTTTCGGCCCAAGAATCTTTTATGATTCCCTCTTATACTACTTTATGCAGCTGAACACCTCTGTCTTATGGGTAATGAAAAATACCCAAGCCATTCTTCTATAATCATCAATGAAAAGAACATAGTACCTTTTCCCATTAATAGCTCGTGGTGTGATAGGTCCACATATATCAGCATGCACCAATTCGAGCAGTCTAGTTTATTTCGGTTATTTTGTCCTGTATATCTTTTTGATGATCTTCCCTTGTTGGAAAGCATCAAACATATGAGTGCGATCACATGATATTTTGGGAAGGTCTCTAGTAGCATCACACATTACCAAATCTTCCATAGATGGTTGGCATAGATGACTAAGTCGCTTGTGCCACAACTAGTTTTCTTCCTCTCTGGATAAAAGGCAAGTATCTTCTTCCCTAACTACAAGGTAAAGATTTACCTTTTTCCTTTTTCCCTGCAGAATAACTGCTCCATCTTTTCCTTTAACAACACACATATTCTTGGTAAATCAGATAGAATGTCCAGTGTCACATAGCTGACTGACACTGAGCAAGTTATGACTAAGACCCTCTACTACCAAGACATTATCACGTCTCAGTTTTCCCCCCAACTTGGCTTTCCCTGAGCCAACAATCTTCAGGCCTTCATCGTTTCCAAATTTGACAACTCATTCTTTTTTTTATTTTATGCCTGTAACAAGATCCTTATTACCTGTCATGTGAGATGTGCAACCACTATCAAGGATCCACACACCAGAGTGATCTTATGCTTTAAAGACAATCTTTTCCACCATGGACTTCTCATTTTTCTTCTTCTTGGTCCATACTTTTTCCTTCACATTCGGCATGGATTGGGAATTATGTTCTTTCTCAGAGTATGATTGACCAAATTCATCTTGAAAAGTTGCAAATCTATTTTGCATTTTTAACTCACCTGTCGGTTTATTGATCTGCTTCTTGCAAACGTTTTAATTCTGCTTTGGCACATTTTTTTGAATGGTCGAAGTGCAATACCTTGACATGTGCCCAAATACTCTACACCAAAAACAGTGTCCTTCGAAATATGTTCTGGAAAACCATTCTCTGTTTGGTTTCCACCTCTGTTCTTGTTCCCTTCGATATCTCTTGGGTATGGAACACACATACTGTGAGTGTCCCATCTTCCCACAATAATAACACCTGATATAAGGTGAATTCCTTAGTGTTACTTCATCACTATGAGTTTCCCCTTGGGATCTCTAAATATTCTGATTCTTCTTTGTGCCCAAATCAACCTTCAATTTCGGGACGGGTGCTTGCGGTCTAACTTCAATTGTCACATATTTTTGCTTCTTATCAAGCGCTGAATCAGCATTAACATCTGATCTCAATTGCTGCTTCTTTCCTGCTGAACAACGAGGCTCCTCTTTCATCTTTTCAGTCTTCAGATTGACCATCTTTCCTGACATCACATTGGAGGTCAAGAGTTTTTCTTGATCCTTCATTTTTCTTCACAGACTAACCACTTCTTCTTCAAGTTCTTTGATATATCTGACATACTCCTTTCTTGTATTAGACAAACAATCAATTTCTTTCTTTTATTCCTCAATTTTAAGATTATTCTCAACAATATTTTCTGATCTCTCTGGTGTTGAAGATTTTGGTCTTTTAATTTCTTCTAACAGCTCAGACTTTTCTTCATCTTGTTGTTTCATATAGAGTTTGGCATCATGAACCACTTTATTGGCTTTCTTCATTTTGGCTCTCCAAACTTCTATCTTCTCAAGAGTTTCTTCTAATTTGGCTTCCATATCAACTCTTCCTTCATCATCATCTTCTTCTTCTCCAGTGTCACTTTCTTCCTTTTCATGAGAAATACCAATGACCGCCACCATAGAATTTTCTCCATGATATTTGCAGTTTTCAATCTCTACAACCTCTTCAACCTCAGACTCATCTGAACTATCTATTTCTTGTGAAAGAAGATTCTTCTTCTTGAAGAAATTTTCATGAACTTATTCTTCCCTTTCACATAGGCTGAAGATTTCATCTTGGGAATTTCAACATCATCTTCATAATTGTGTTCTTGAAACTTTTTGGGGCATCTTGATGCGAGATGTCCAACCTTTTCACATCTAAATAATGCAAGAGGAAGTTTCTCTTTGAAATTTTCTTTTCCTCTTTGAAGGTTTGAGGAGAGGAATGAGATTACCTCATCTGTCTCTTCTTCCTCCTAAGAATCTTCAATTGTGAGCTTCTTCATGGCCTTAAATTCCACCTCTTTGGATTTACCCTTTCCGACAACATCATTATCATCACTTCTCATTTCATATGTAACAAGGGTGCTGTGCAGGTTATCTAATATCAATTTTTTCAGGTCTTTATCTTCTAAAACAGAAACTTTCAAATTAAACCGAGGTGGAAGTTTTCTCAAGATGTGCTTCACAATCTTTATGTATTCGATAATTTCACCAAGACCTCACATGTCTCCTACCACAGAATTCACCATATCAATGAAAGCATCAATAGACTCATTCGGGTTCATTCTCAGATCTTCATACTTGTTCCACAACACTTGTAGCTTTGCCTCTCTGACCTTTGTATCCCTTTCATATATATTCAAACTCTTTTCCCACATGACATGTGACGTTTTTCATGAAATCACCTTTGTATAGATGGGATTGTAAAGGGGCCCCCTAAGGCATTAATTGCTTTGGAATCAACATCCAACTCTCTATACTCAGCTTCTGATAATGCACCACTATAAATATCAGCTGTGATACCATGTATAGCTGCTGAAAACACATCCATTCTGAAGGATCAGAAATAGTATTGCATTTGATTCTTCCATATCTGAAAATTACATCCGTTAACGACCCGAATACCTTTAGGATTATTAACCTCCTTTGAGAGAAGAACTGATATCAACCTTTCTCTCTGATACCAATTTTTAGGTCTACAAGGATGAATACCCTGAGAGGGGGGGGGGGTGAATCAAGGTATGACTAATTTAAAATTAAACCTCATTCTGATCTTGTTTCGCTGTTAAGAAAAACACTCTTCTCTCTCTTTCCTGTTGCATAATATAAACAGAAAGTAAAACAAGCACAAGACACATAAATTTTTACTTGGTTCACCGCTAAGGGCTATGTCCAAGGAGCATACACCGACAGGTTGTCGGTCGTAATAAATTCCACTAAACTTCACTAGCTGTGGATTACAAGGTTTGGGCACAGTCACTCTATCACAGGCTCACTGCCTTTACAAGGTTTAGGGTCAGCTCACTGATTTCCCAAGGGTCACTCCCTATTTCCTCTATCTGGATCACTGCCGGTGGAGAGGATCACCTTCTTCTTCTTCCTTCGCTCACTGCTCCAGAAAGGATCCACTCACAGTTTATAGACTTGTAGGTCTCTTCATTTGAATGAAAGAATGCATCTTCCCCTGTATGTTGATACTCTGTTGAAGTCCAGCTTTCACCTGTAGATGAATCTAACTTTTCAGCAAAGGTATTTGGAAATCTTCTAGATTTCACGCAGCCTAGAAACACTACTGTGAATCAACCTTACTTGGCGCGCAAGTCTAACCCGGTGCGCAAGTCTCGGCACACAAGTCACAACTAGCGCGCAAGTCCACCTCAGACACTTGTGCGACACACACTTCTTCAACTCCAAACTCGTGCGACTCACTTCCCTTTAAACCCAAACCAATATTAGAGTGAAAAAACAAAAATCTCCCTTCTTCAAATCTGGCACGTAAATCCTACTTACGTGACACACCACCACTTGTGCGACCACCACACCTGTGCGATGGGAGCTCTAAATTTTCTAAGTGTTGAACTCTGTTGAAAAATGAGGAGGGGGGATCCTGTATTTATAGGCGTTTGAAAAACCTGCGCGACGGCGCACACGTTTCTTCAAGGCATGCAAGTCACTTGCGCGACCAACCCAATACTTGCGTGACCCTCTTTCCTTTTCCATATTTTGATGTCCTGATCTTGAAAAACATATGGTGTGCAAGTTTCCAAGACTTCAAGTACATGGTGTGAAAGTCTCTTTTCTAAGAACTACTTTTCTTCATTTGACAATTTTCAGGCCCAAAAATTTGGCAAACACTGGAAAACGGCACCACCTTGTATCTCTTCTTTTTTGTACCACCTCTAGATCATCCATTACTTTTTCGACATTCTTGAATCAAACATGGATCATTGACCACATCTCTTGAATTCGAAATTCCACCATGAAAGCCCCTTTGTCGACATATTTGTATGTCATTGTTTTGCTTTGTCAATAATCACCACACATAATTCCACTTTGTCAAAAAACACAATCACCTCAAAAATTATTCAATGAGACCTTGAGGGATTTTTCCAAACAGATGGGTTATGTCATACACATTCATAATAAATATTTCATGAGAACAAATAAATTAGACACACACACAGATATATATATATATATATGGGTAAATAGAATTAAAAATAAATATTAACTGAATATTTATAATTTTTAATGTTCAAAACCCATTCCATATATATATATATATAGAATCTTATTAGAAAATTTAAAATAAAATTATAAATTAATTTATTTATTAATAGTGACGAGGCTCTTAATTAGATTGTGATTGAGAGTTTCAATTATAATTTTTTACTAATATTTCAAGAAAGAGTAAATTTAATATATGATGATGTTGGGTAAGGGTGAATAGCCTAATGAATGAAGGGATAGATGTATGAGATACAAATCAAAATAAGTGGTTTTATAATATAATTGGTGTTGAGAATTTATTCATATATTGGAAAAGGTTATTGAATTATGAGATTAAGATATTTCCCATAAATAGATGGAAAAATAAATTTGAAATTATTCTTGGTGTTTTAGAATTAACCATTACATTTGATGATTATTGTGTCTAACTTTATGATATTATATGATAAGTGTTACAGGGTAATGGAAGAATTTTCTTATACTTGTTTCACGTGAGATTAAGAAATATTTCTATGTTGGGGAAGAATAAAGATGGTTGGAGGGGTGACAATACTTCCTTGGATTATCAGTCATAAAGACTGTTGTAATAAATGAATAAGATCATTTATATGAAGATTTAAGAATGTTTTGATTGAACTTATAAGTGATTAGGTTGTGAAGATACATTTAATAATTCTTATATGCTAACAAGTTATTTTGGAATTGTGATGTAGTGATTTGTGAATGTATGATATATAAAATAAATTTATTCTATTTTGGAGATGAGATAGAGTTAACAGAGAATCCCTATGAAGGACTGAAGTTGAGTTGAGAACCTTGAAAATAATCTTTGGAAGTTTTAGATTTAAAGAAAATGTCAATAGTAAAAAAAAATTATGTATGGGTTCCTCTATCTAATGTGTAAGGGTTGTCACAAGAAACATGTAAGGGTACTCAATGTGAAGAGTTTTAAAAGTATTGGAAACCACTTTGATACACAAGATTATTAGGATGATGTGTTATAAGAACTCATAGCTGAAGCTGGGGAATTGGTTATGTATATTGAGTTTACATTGTGATACATAATATTTCCCAATGAAATAAATATTATAAAGTTCAGGGATGAACTGTGATATATAATTTTTCTTAATTAAGTTAATATTGGGAAATTATTAGACTCAATATTATATATAACATACGATTGATTCATGTGTAAAATATTTACTGATGTGCCCACTAAAATATGGAGAAGGCTTAAATATTAAAATGATGTGTAAGATATTGGGAACATATTTAAGAAACTTTTTTTAGTGAATATAGAAATATAGAATAGAAAAAAACAATATGTTGATGCAAGATATGTCTAAGGAATGTATATGATATATTTTTAATTGTATACATAAATGTGGAAAATGTAGGATTGCACTAATATATATAATAATTTAACAATGATACATTACATTTTCTATTCTTTAACATATTATATAAGATATTAAAAAGTAGAAAAGTTGAAAAGTATCATTGTTGTCATTTTATATAATATATATTTATTATAATATAAAAGATATTTAATTTCTTAGACAAGATTTACCAGTTTGGAAAATGAAATATTTCTAGAGATCAAATTGATATGATGCATTACTAATATTCAAAGAAAAAATATCATGATAATTTAGAGAATGATCCAGATATGTTATTAGATACATGGAACAATGATTCACATTTAGGAGGAATATTATAAAGTTTACATTCCCTAAATTCATATTTATATATGATATATTTATGGGCTATATATTGGCTTTTATGGGAATTGTGATTTTCATGCATTGAGTATTATTTCAGGATTGATGGTAACCCAAACCATTCTCTATATAAGTTATCATTTATTAATACATTATAAGAGTTGAAATGTTAAGGGGTAAATTCATACAATGCATGAATCATCCATTGAATTTATACCTAAATTTTAACACATAAGTAAATGTAGTAGTCTGAGAAGCATTCTCATGGATTATTTATACTACTTCCATTTGATAGTTGTAGGTGTGTGGGATTATATGATATCTTAATAGAAACTCCATGAGGCCAATTTCTCTTTTTCTTCTTCTTTATTTTCATGATGAGATGTTATCACATCATGGGATAAACGATAATCCCACATATATGAAATGTTATTTAGAATAGCCTATGGATACACCATATAGGCAGGATGCTTTTTCAACTCAATGATATTCATGAAACCATATGATGGTAATGAATATGTTATAGATTCTCTTTGGTGTAAGGTATTCCAAATTTATAGTATTGTTCTTCATTTCTTGTTTTATGTGCTGTTTCACATTTCTTTCAAAAATGAATTAGTTTGTGAATTAATACATAAATAATTTGAGGAATTAATACATGAATTAATTAGTGAATGAATTAATGAATACACCACCCAAGAAAATCCTTGAGTTCTATATAAACCCTACCATCATGTGATGGAATTGTGTGTGGATACTTTACCAGTGACTCCTAGGAACTCAAAACTATCTTTTATCTTCCTCATTTGCATTGTGAGATGCTTCACATCATATGATAAATAAGAATCATAAATGTATAAAAGGAAATACATATTAGCCTAAGGAAAAACCACAGAGGTTGGATAATATTTCCACTCAGTGATCTTCAACAACCCATATGATGATAATGAAGATATTGCATATTCTCTTAAATATATGGTAATCCAAATTTACAACAATGTTCTTCATTTTAGTTTCATATGTAGGTTTCATATTATATTTCATTAAGATCCTTATATTTTGTTTCTAATTGATTTTTATATATTGAATAAGTGTTATTAGATTTGAATAAAACCTAACAGTGGTATTAGAGAAGGTCTATGATTCAAATATATGAAATCACACAATGAAATAAATAAAAAATCATAAAAGAGTATCATTTTTGAGTTTTTGGAAATTTTGTATGCAAAATGGTTTGCCATTATATAACATGGATATGAAAAGGTAAATAAGGTGTTAACATTATATAGATGGTTTGTGTAAAGATAACCATGTCATTACCCTTACACATATCAATTGTGTAAGGTTAACCAGGGTTATACCTATTGATTAATGGTCACATAATGGTAACCTATGACTTACCTTTACATGAATGGGTTAATGTATGGGTAAACATGATTGTGATAAGGCTACGTAAAGTCACATCACAACTTACCCTTATAAGGAACTCTTCTTTTATAAAGGTATCAAATGTATTAATTATATGTAAGATCTTGCATAAAGGTGATTGGGGATTTAAAAGAGTTATGAAAATTTCATAACCCTACTCAAGACAACTACATAAAGGTAGTACCCTTACGCGGTGGTGCCAAAATATTTATATAAAGGTATATTTTTACTTACCCTTATGTTTGGAGTTAAAGTAAAGTTAATACCTTATGTCCCATTACTCACCATACTATATGTATGGGTATTTCAATTATTTAAGTAATATTAGTCTCATATACTCAATATTATTGGGTATGTAAAATGATAATAAATATTATTGGATATATTTATGACTCAATGAGAATAAAGGTTTCCTTAAACCTTTAATGGTTATAGAAATAAATTCCCTAATTTTTAAATATATAAGATATCAACTGTATGATTTTCTAGTTTTTTAAATATACATATAGTTAAAAAATAAAAACGATTGAATATTTAATATTTTTTTCAAGTAATGGACCAAAAGAGTTCCTTCATTGATAACATGGATAAATAAATCTTAGATAAACTTGTCATATGATGTGTATTTTTATCTCAATTATATCTTGAGAATATAATTAAAACAATTATTGTTTAATAAATTGAGTTATCTTTTTTTGATATACATATTTATGATTTTTTAAATTCTATAAAATGATTTAAGGGAGGCTAAAATGACTTGTTCTTGTTAGGGAACTTTTCCTATTATCATCTATGGATTTTTTAGAAAAATAATTTAATTCAAATAAAATTTACTCAATATTATAAAAGTGTTGGGAATATATATGAACTAGGAATATGATGTCTAGGTTCTAAAGTTATGTATAGATAGTACAAGTAGGGAAAATTTCATATTATAAGAAGAAAAGTTTATTGAAAAGTTAAATAATGTTTCTTTAAAACTTTAATCAAGGTCATTATAACATAGGGATATAGGGAGGTAATAGTAATAATTCAATATAATTATATTACCCAAGATATATACCCAAAGGAGTTTATGAAACTCCAAGGAATTTACATGTTAGGTAAGGATTCTATAGAAATTAATTCTTCAAATTTGAAATGTGTGTGATACTAAATGTGTATTTTATAAAGTGTTGTAAATATAAAAGAGTTCAAAATCCAAGGAATAATTGATTGAGATTTTAATTTATATTCATGAGATATAATAAATATTTACTACATCAAGGATTTTAATGTAATGAATTTTATAAATCTCAGATGAATCTAAGAAGAATATGTGTATCTCTATCACATTTACCTTATGTGATAAGATAAGTTGTTTGATTAAAAAGATTTTTTTGTGAACAATTATGAAATTATTAATTGTATATACATTTCTTATGATTCATCATTTTATATAACATATCTTGAGAATAAGATATGGATAAAAGTATTTTATCAAATAAAAAATGTTTACCCGAATGTTTATTAAAATATGATAGAATTTATTCCCACCTCCCATCAATGAGATATTTTAATAAAATATTATTTTAAAAAATGAAAATCACTCAAAGACATAGAATATCATATATGATATGGAAAAATAGTTTATTTTTTAAAAGTTCTAACTAAAATAAATAAATTTTATTTCTAAAAACAAAGATTTTGTGTTTCTTAACAAGATATTCTGAAAACAATATACATCTTATGAGGCTAGTGGGGGGATTTTGTGGACATAGAGAATTCCAAAATTATCAATTAAATTATGACATAAATTTTAAGTCAAATTGATTTCCATTTTATATTTTAAAATTTTTAGGATATGTGATGTTAATAAAAAATGTAAAATGATACCTTTAGTTTCCATTTAAAAGTGGTTTTCACTATTTCCTAAAGTATTAAACTTGTTTAAGGTTAATGTTTTTCACTCAATATCCTAAAATTGTTTAGGATATTTTATGATAAAAATTATGTAAATATTTTCATTTAGTTATAATAAAAATTAATGACACTATTTCTTGAAGGATTGTACGAGTAAAATTTAAAAAGTGAATTACAATTTATATCCTAAAAGAGATTTAGGATATAATAGTTAAGAGAAATGTAAATAGTTATATTAGTTATTATAACAAAGTGTTATCACTTCATACTAAAATTATTTATATAGTGGTGGTAAATAGAAATGTAAAAGTTGCATTTAGTTTTTATATTAAAGTGATTTTTACTTTATCTTAAAAGATTTTAGGAGGAATGGGAAGAAAAACCTCAAGTAGTTACATTATTAAAAGTAAAATTTTAATAGAATAGGATTTCAAGGATCATTATGGTGAAATTTTAAATATTTATAAGTAGACAAAAAAAGTTAACATCATAACATTTTATGTTTTGAAGTTATAAAATTTTAATATGTTCAAAAGTCAAACAGTTTGGAATATGATACCTAAATCTCACCATTACTCAAACTAGATTAATTAGTATATATTTCTAACTAATGATTCTAGCAGGATGGTTTTATAATATGTTCACATAGAGAGTGACATTGATTAAATATGATTTAATGTGATAACAAATCCAAGAAAATATAGTGAGCATATGGATAATCTTACATTTTATCATATATGATATGATAAAATAGTGCTTATGTTGGTTTTGTTAAATATTATTAAAGAGTTTAAGAATATGTAAATTTATCATATTAAATGTAATATTTACTGTATGATTATTTCACGTTTTCTACAAAAATGTACATATAAATATAAATTTTTTGAAGTGTAGTTATAATTGACCTCTCAAAGTAATACTTTAATTTTATCCCTAACCAATGTTTTTAATTGAGTATTATAGGTTATAATGAAATTTTTTGGTTAACATTAGGAGGATTATTGTATAATGATACAAAATATTATCCTAAGGCACAAAATAAAGAATATGATTCTTTGTGTGCATTATATAACCCACAAGGTATACCACATGGAGTGTCATATTGATGTATTTTGTATAATAATGTTGCATGGATCATATTTGAGTCCCCATTACCATTGGTTAGAGAGATACATAGCATGATAACATTTATGCTTTGATACCCCACTTACAAAAGTCAACATATTGAATTAGCTAATACAGGGGTGGTTGAGCATGTTTCTAATCATTCTGTTGGTTGGAGATTAATAAGGATCGAGTTTTCCCTCTATTAAGGTGAGTATAATATGTGGGACCTCAATTGAGATAGAGTTTTGAAGTGTGTAGACACACATAGATATTGTATATTTATCTGGATAAGGGACATGTGATGTTCTTATCTATAAGGATAAATGACATGTGATATATTCATCGACCAGTTCAGTCTATACTCAATTGAGAACCGATGATTTGGAACTCTAGTATTAAAATCTTCCATGTCTAATGGTCCCTCGATGTCTCAGACATTGGAAAAGTATGAGAATTCATGTTTTCATATGATATAGATATATGGAAATATGTATAGAGATATGTGTGTTTGATGGGGATCATGTTAAATACCTTTATTGCTTGATTGTCATTGAAGCTTTTCTAGATTCCACTATTTTTTACATTTATGGATTCGAACATTCGTATTTATTATCTGTGATATAAAGGCCTTCAGGTTCAAGCTTTATGGTTTACTAAATGGGGATTGAGTTTGACCTAAAGATATACTCTTAAATTGTTTTATAGTTAATCCAAAAATTTTTTGGATCGATTTCCACAAGGTAATGCATATATGTGGTGATACAAGGTGAAGTCAATGATATATTTCCCAAACTATTTTGGAAGATATCCAAAAGGTGTTTTGGATATAGTTTGAAATTTTATTATATATGATACAATATTATGTGAAATGGAACAAAGTATATTATACTTTATTATAAGTGTAAGTTTGAAGGTTATATGACTTAAATCCATATTTATATATGATATATTTATGGGCTATATATCAACTTTCTTTCAAGTTATGATTTTCGTGCATTGGGTATATTATTTCATGTGTGTTGGAGTCCAAAACAAATTATCTACAAACGATATCATTTAATAATCCATTACAAGAGTTGAAATGTGAATGAAGTAAATACATATGATCTATGAACCGACTATGACATTTATACATGTATTATAACACATGAGTAAATGTAGTATTCTGATAAGCATTCTCATGGATTGTTTATATTACTTCCATTAAATGGTTATCGGTGTGTGGGGTTCCATGTTATCTTGGAAAAAACATCCAAAATCTTTTTTCTATATTTCTTCTTCTTTATTTTTATGTTGAGATGCTAGAACATCTTGGGAGAAAGAATAATCATGTGTGTATGACATGAAAATATGATTATCCTATGGATAAATAATATATGTGGGATGATTTTTTCACTCAATGATCTTCATTAAACCATATGATGATTATGAGGATGTTGAAGATTCTCTTTGGTGCAAGGTATGCCAAATTTATATTATTGTTCATTATTTCAGTTTCATATATAGGTTTCATATTATCTTTCATGGATATCCTTGTATTTGGTTCTAAATTACTTCTATTATGTCTAATAAGTTTTATTAGATCTGTACAAAACCTAATAGATTTTTTGGCATGTTTTGATAATTTTAATTCTTTAGAAGAATATTATGTCATTAAATATGGATCAAAATATAGTGAAAACCCAATCAAAATAAATATAATAAAGATATATAAAGAATTCCCCCATGAAGAAATCATTCACATCTCAAAAGTTCATTACATGTGGTTATTCAAACCTGGTATTTTATAGAGAAGAGGTGACATTGATTATGAGAATCATGGCACATATTTAATGTTAACGATGAATATTTGATATTTTTTATTGAATATTTAACAATTCAGAATTACGGAGAAGATCACGCCAAAATAATTCACAGGGATGTACAACAATTAAAAATCACACAGTTGATATCAAACTTTAATTCATTTTATCTTTAGGGTACATACATGATTTAAGTAATTTTAGTCTCATATACTCAATATGATTGGGTATGTCAAATGATAATAAATATGATTGAATATATTTTTGACTTAATGGGATTAAATGTTTCCTTAAATATTTAATGGTTATAGTAA
The DNA here is from genome assembly GCA_963277665.1 of Viscum album. Lineage (NCBI taxonomy): Eukaryota > Viridiplantae > Streptophyta > Magnoliopsida > Santalales > Viscaceae > Viscum > Viscum album. The sequence goes on from OY728135.1 coordinate 1,005,491,602, forward strand.
TAAATTCCATAATTTTGAAATATATATGATATGAATTGTATGATTTACAAGTGTTTTAAATATACATAAGGTGAATAGATAAAAAGAATTTATTTTTGATGATTCCTTTCAATTAATTAAGAAAAGGAGTTCTTTCATTGATAACTTGGATAAATCAAGATTGTATAAACGTTTCATATGATGTGTATTTTTATATAATTTAGCTCTTGAGAAGATCATGAAAACAATTTTTTTTATATTTAATGAGATAAGGTGTTTTTGATATACATAGTAATGATTTTATTAATTATATAACATGCTTTAAGGGAGACAAAAATTACTTGTTCTTATAAGGGAATTTATCCTATTATCAGCTTTGGAAATGTTCTAGAAATATGATTTAATTAAAAGAACATTTAATTGTTATTATCAAAGTGTTGGGAATATACATGAAATAGACATATAATTTCTATGTTATAAATTAATTTATAGATAGTAGAAGTAGTTAATGTTTAAATTAGAAGAAGAAAAGTTGGTTGAAAAGTTAAAAAAGTGTCTTTAAGAATTCAGTCAATTTCATTAAAATACAGGGATGTAAGAAGGGAATAATAATAATTATACATGATTAAATTATCTAATATATATACTTTAATGAGTTTATGAAAACTTTTGGAATGTCAATGCGTGGTATGGATAATGTAGAAACCAATTATTCAATTTTGAAAGGTGTGTGACACTAAATGTGTATTTTACAAAGTGTTGTAAATATAAAGGAATTAAAAATAAATGGAATAATTGACTAAGCGTAGAGTTTATATTGATGATATATAATAATTTGTTACTACTTCAAGGATTTGAATGTAATGGATTTTATTAGGATTAAATGAATATAGGTAAAAGATGTGGCTCTTTATCACATTTCCCTTATGTGATAAGATAATTTGTTTGATTAAAAAGAGTTTTTATGAACAATTATGAGATGATTAATTGTATATAAATGTTTTATGATGCATCAATTTATATAATTTTTTTTGATAATAATATATGGATAAAAGTGTTTTATCTAGAAACAAATGTTCAGCCAAATGTTTATTAAAATTTATAAGATTGTGTTACCACCACCCATCCTTGATATATTTTAATAAAACATTCTTTTCAAAAATGAAAATATTCAAAAATATAAAATATCATATATGATATGGAAAAAATAGTTTCTTTGTTAAATGTTCCAACTAAAAGTAAATAAATTTTATTTCCCAACACAAAGATATTTCCTTTCTTAGCTAGATATTATTAAAAGAATATATTTTCTATTAGGGTAGTTAGGTAATTTTTGGACTTAGAGAAGTTTAAAATTAAAAAATAAAGGATAACACCTCTCCTAAGTTAAATTGGTTTCCACCTAATATTTTAAAATTTTTAGGATATGGGATGGTAATTACATATTTAACGTAATTATTTTAATGACCATTTAAAAGTGGATATCACTAATTCCTAAAGGATTAAACTAGTTTAAGATTAATGTGTTTTTAATTCAATATCCTAAAAGGTTTTAGGATATATGATGATAAAAATTATGAAAATAGTTACATTTAGTTATTATAAAAATGAAAGACATTATTTATTGAAGGATCTTACCAGCCAAATTTACAAATTAAAATGCACTTCATATCCTAAAAGAGTCTTAGGATATAACAATTTAGAGAAATGTAAATAGTTATATTAGTTATTTTTACAAAGTGTAATCATTTTATCCTAAAATAATTTATATAGTGTTTTTAAATAGAAATTTAAAAGACATATTAATATCTATATTAAAGTGATTGTCACTTATTCTAAAAGGGTTCAAGAGGATTGGTAAACAACACTGTAAATAGTTAGATTATTTCAAATATTTATTTATAATAGGATTCCATGGATGATGATGGTGAAAAATTAAAGAGTTCTAAGTAGAAAACAATTGTTAACATAATAACATTTTATGTTTTGAAGTTAAGAAATTTGAATATGTTCAAAAGTTTAATAGTTAGTAATATGATACCCAAATCTCACCATTATTCAAACTGGATTAATTATAGTTGTTTCTCACTAAAGAGTTTAGTGGGAGGGTTTTATCATATGGTCATATAGAGATGTGAAATAGATTAAATATGATGTAATGGTTTAACAAATCCCATAAAATGTAGTGAACATAAAGCTGATCAGAAGTTTTATTATACATGATAAAATAAATAGGTGCTTATGTTAGGTTTGTTAAATATTTTTATAGAGTTTAAGAAGATGTAAATATACCATATTATAGGTAATATTTTCTTTATCATTATTTCAAATTGGCTACATAAATTTATAAATAGATATACATTTTGAGAAGTGTAGTGATAATTGACCTCTCAAAGTATGACTTTGAGTTTATCGCTAACTGATGTTTTTCATGTATTATTATAGGTTATGATTAAATTTTAAGGTTAACATGGGTAGGATTATTGTATAGATATACCAAATATTATCATGAGGCACAAAACTAAAAGTAGGATTCTTTTTGTGCATTAGATAACCCACTAACTATACCACATGGAGTGTCATATAGATGTCTTTGGTATACTAGGGGTGCATGAATCATATTTGAGTTTCCATTACAAAATTCAAGAGAGATATATAGCCTAATAACCTTCATTATTTGATATCCTACATATGAAATTCTACATATTTACTTTGATAATATAAGAGTGGTTGGGTATTTTATTGATATTGTCGTTGGTTGGAGCTTAACCAAGATTGAATTTTTCCTCTCGTGTGAAGATTGTGACATCAGGGACCTTGATTGAGATAGACTGTGGGAGTGTGCTACCACACCTAGATATTTTATATTTATCTAGATAAGGTACATGTGGTGTTCTTATCTAGAGGGATAAATGACATGTGATGAATCCATCGATCATCTTAGTCTAAACTATAAGAATCGAGAACATATGAGTTGACACTATGGGATTGAAATATTTCATGTCTCGTGGTACATCAATGTCTTAGAAAATGAAAAACATGAGAATTTAGGCTTTCATATGATGTAGAAAAGTGGAATTAGTATAGATATATGTGTGTTTTATGGAGATCAATTTAGATCCCTTTATATCTTGAGTAGCATTGAAAATTTTCTAGATTCCCTCTTTATTACATTTATGGATCCAGATATTCATATTTATTATCTATGATAAAAAATCCTTTGGGATCATACTTTATGGTTGACCGAATGGGATTGGGTTTTACCTAGAGATCTAATCTAATTTTTTTTATAGTTAATACAAAAGTGTTTTGTATAGGTATTCACCAGCTAATGCGAATAATGTGATACAAGGTGATGTTAATGATATCTTTCCAAAACTATTTTAGAAGATATCCAAAAGGAGTTTTTGATATAGTTTATGAATTTATTATATATTATACAATATAAGAAGAAATGTTTCAAATTCTATTAGGATTTATTTTAAGTGGGAGGTTGAAGGAGATATGACCTAAATCCATATTTATATATGATATATTTTTGGGTTATGTATCGACCTGCATTTAAGTCATGATTTTCATGCATTGGGTATATTATTTCACGTGTGTCGGACACCCTAAAAATTCTCCACATAAGCTATCTCAATTAATCTATTACAAGATTTTTAATGTGAAGGGAGTAAATAATATGATGCATAAACTAGCCATGAAAATTATATATGTGTTTTAACACATGAGTAAATGCAGTTGTCTAAGAATAATTTTTATGGTTTTTTTATATTACTTTCATTCAATGGTTATAGGTGTGTGGGGTTCATGTTTTCTTGGAAGAAACATACCAATGAAAGTTTCTCTATTTATTCTTGAAGAAACATTTGGGTGTTTGGTTTAACAATGTTTTGTATTTGTTGACAACTAATCTTTTTGTTGAAGAATGTTTTTGAGTTACAGAAAGTTGAATTTGCTGGTTTCTGAAGATTTCTTTAAAGAAGATAATGTTGAAGAATAAGAATTCAGAAGTTAAGAAAGTGTCTCAAACATTATAAACATAATCAGATGATGCTTTTCTGATCATAAAGTTCTCAAAAATCATGAAAAGTCTCATGATAAAAGATGTTGAAGAAATGGTAAAGAGGATTGACAAAATTATATGAAATTCAGAGTCTACTTCCGGAGCGAGAAATTCAGAGTCTACTTCTTGAGAAAAAAATTCGGATTCTACTTCCTGAGTGAGAAATTCAGATTCTACTTCCTGAGCCAGAAATTCAAAGTCTACTTCTTGAGCCAGAAATTCAGAGTCTACTTCTTGATCCAAAAATTCAGAGTCTACTTCCTAAGCCAGAAATTCAGAGTCTACGTTCTGAGCCAGAAATTCAGAGTCTACTTCATGAGCCAGAAATTCAGAGTCTACTTCTTGAGCCAGAAATTCATAGTCTACTTCCTGAGTAAGAAATTCGGAGTCTACTTTCTGATCCAGAAATTCGGAGTCTACTTCATGAGCTAGAAATTTGGAGTCTACTTCCTGAGCCAGAAATTCAAAGTCTACTTCCTGAGCCAGAAATTCGGAGTCTACTTCCTAAGAGAGAAATTCAGAGTCTACTTCCTGAGCCAGAAATTCGGATTCTACTTCTTGAGACTGAAATTCAGAGTCTACTTCCTGAACCTTAAATTCAGAGTCTTTTTCCTAAACCTAAAATTCAAAACCTATTTTCCTGAACCAGTTTTCTTGAACCAATTTTCCTGAACCTGTTTTCTGAACCTAAAATCAGAACCAAGATCTAGCCTTATCATTCTGAGGAAGATATGAAGAGTTCAAGAAAACCCAAATTTCAACTTTGCATAAATCTTTGAGAAATTTAAAGAGATTTGAAGAAGTCAAAGATTGAACTTTAAATGTAAGATATTTGCGGAGTTTTTTGAGATTTGAGGAAGCTGGAATGTTTTTAAAGATTCCCACCTTTGTTTTCTGAGTTTTCTATAAATATGTGCTCAGATCATTCACTCATGAAAAAACTTTTACAAAATGAGGAAAAGGAGGAGCACTGGAGAATTCTAAGTGAAAAGTTCCTACCATCTTGAAGAAGTTTCCTTGAGTGTTTGAGAAGAGAATCAGAATTATCTTATCTTGATGAGAAGACTAGTTTCATAAAATTGGATTCAAGAAATCGGATTAAAGATTCGGAGTGAGCACTTGTGTGGAATCATCTTATCTTGATTTGAAGACTGGTTTCAGAAAAATCAGATTCAAGAAATCAGATTCAAGATTTGGAGTGATCATTTGTTGAGTAGCTTAACAAAGTTCTTATTCTTGTGTTTGGATCATTTATTCTTTAAGGAAACATTGAAAACTTATGGGAGTCAGTATAATATTTCCTATCAGGAGATAAAAGGTGTCCAATGGGAGTTGGCACAAGTTGTATTCACTTCTTCATTATAGTGGATTTCCAAAGACCCATGTCTGTGGCTATGGATAAGACTTAAGTTCAGTTATTGAGTCAGAACCTTGTAAATCATATGTGCCTTTCTTGATTTACCTTTCTTGAATGCTTGAGTTTTTTTTCTAAAGGTTGATAAATAAATAAACCATAAAATGTTTCAAGGGTTATGTTTCTTAAAGTTTTGAAACTTATAAAATGTTAAACAACTGATTCAACCCCCCCTTCTCTGTTGTTATTTGATCCTTGGAACTTCAAGTGGTATCAGAGCCAGGTTCCCTTGTTTAATCCTTATCATGGAGAACATCAATTCCGTCAACAGTAGAGAAATTCCTACTTTCGATGGAAAGAATTATTATGGATGGAAACATAGGATGATTCCTTATCTCCTATCTCTTGGCCTTGAAGTTGTTGATGCTGCTACTACTGGATTTCCACCTATTGAGAAAAATTCTCCTATGACATTTGCTAATAAGAGGAAAATAAAAGTTTATGGAAAGGCTAGAAATGCTATTCTAAGGTCCTTATCATAAAATTTTTATCAGAAGGTGATGGGTCTCACAATATAAAAAAGCATGTGGGACAAGCTGGAAAGTGTTTTTAAAGGAAACACAAAAGTCAAGGAGGCGAAGCTACAAATCTGGCGTAGTAAGTTTGAAGACATCAGGATGAGAGACGATGAAACAATTGATGAGTACTTCACCAGAGTTGATGAAATTGTATGCAACATCAGGGGATTCATAGAAGACTTGGAGGATTCTACAATTGTTAAGAAACTTATGAGAAACTTTCCAGACATGTTTGATTCTAAAATTTCAGCTTTAGAAGATAAGGATGATTTATCTTTTGATGAACTGCATAACTTTCCTGTTTCTTATAAAATGAGTAAATATCCAATCTTTAAGAAGAAAATGAAATATGAAATGGCTTTTAAAGCTATGAGAAAGATGAAAATCCAGGATGGTGATGAAGCTGATCCTTGTGAGTCCGTTGATAAGGAAGATGAAGAGTTTAATGAAAAAATCATGTCTCTCATATCTAAGAACTATCTAAGAGGAAGAGGAAAGTATGGGGGGAAACTTACTCTCAAATGTTTTGAGTGTGGTGTAATATGGCACTTTGCAATGAATTTCCCTAAGAAGAAAGTTGGAGAATATCAAGATGTTCCTAATGAGAAGCCTCGATGGAAGAAGTATAACAAGAATGAAAAAGAAGAGAAGACTTCTAAATAATTCAAGAAGAAGTTTTCTGGAAAGAAAAGAAGTATGTTGAGGAAGAAGGTTGAATCAGAATCATCTTGAAAATGATTCCTCATAATATGAAAGTAAATAAAGATTCCAAACCTTCATTGCAAAAGTTGAAAAAAAATGTTTCCTCAGAAAGTGAAGAAAGTGGTGTATAATCTTACAGATAATATCAGCTAAGATCCTAAATTCTTGCATGTCTTGAGCAAAACAAATCTCTCAAGAAAGAAATTCGTGTAATGAATAAAAATCATGAAGAAGTTTATGATGGAAGTAAAGATGTTACCAAGAAGGAAGATGAATACATTCAAGAAATTCTACATTACAAACTTAGAATTTCTGAACAAGGAAAGATGATTGAAGATCTTAATAAGAAGCTGGAAGCTAAAGAAGAAGAGATCAACAAGTTGCAATAAAAATTTATTGAATTCGAAAATACCCTAAGGAAGATGAATGAAAACATCCACAAAGCTGAGACATCCAAGATTTCTGAGAAGGATTACCATGAGAATCAGGTGAAATATTCTCCTATCAAAAATAATGTTTTATCTAATTCTTATAACATTTCAGGTTATGGAAAAAGAATTAGTAAAACTTGGGTGGAGAAAGGATGTGAGAAACCTATCAATCCTACAAAAGTAGAAAACTCACTCAAAATTAGAGATGGCCTACATCTTGAGTTTTTTAGAGCTGAAAGAAGTTATTAACCTCAACAAAGGTTCTATAAAGAAAGATATCTCTTCAATAAAAAATCAATATTTGAGGGCTATTGCTGGTGTTGCGTCATTTATGGGAATAAAGCTTATAATTGTTGGTACAATTTATCTGTACCTGGAAGAAGGTTTGAGAAAAGTTGAAGAAATAGTGAAAGAAGAATGTGTAGATTTCCATACTCACAGAATGTGGAAAAGGCGAATTCTCAAGATGTCAGAAAGGTTCCAACAAATAATCAATTTGAATGTTTTGAAGAAGTTTATGGAAGATGTGATCAGTCTGGTCATCATGCCAAATGATGTATGACTCTCCTTCCAGAAAAAGTTTCCTATGACATGAAAGAAAATAAAGCTTAAAATAAGGAGGTTGATGAAAGATCTTTTGTTATTGAGACAGCTTTGAAAGCAAGTAAGAGGAACAAACCATGGATTCTTGATAGTGGTTGTTCCTCACACATGAAAGGTGATATAAAAATCTTGGAGCATGTTGAAATTAATGATGGAGGAGTGGTAACTTTTGGAAATGATAGTTCCTTAAAAATTAAGGGAATCAGAATGACAGATATTGAACTAGAGAAACTAAAATCTAAGGAAGTATTGCTTGTTGATGGGCTAAAACATAACTTAGTTAGTGTAAGTCAACTTTGTGATGATGGAAAATAAGTTATCTTCAGAAAGGATTCTTGTGTCATCAAAAGTTTGAAAAATGGAAAAGTGATTACAAAAGGGGAAAGAACCAATGTGAATCTCTTTTAAATAGGAGAATCCAATAACTCTTGTTATTTGAGTGATGAATATGCAAACAAGTTGTGGCACTGAATACTTGGCCACCTTGGGCAGAAGAACATGAGTAATCTTTCTAAAGTTTATGCTGTTCGAAATTTTCCAGAACTGAAAAGAAGAGATGTAGATGTTTGTATTACTTTCCAGAAAGGAAAGATGACTAATAAAAGTCATAAAAGAGTTGATATTCAATCTTACAAACAACTTGATCTTATTCATTCCGATCTGTGTGGGCCGATGAGACATCAATCAAAAAATGGAGATTTATACTTTATCACCTTTATTGATGATTTCACTCGGATGACAAACATCATGTTCATGAAGAATAAGTCAGAGGCTATTTAAATGTTTAAATTCTTCATAAGAGGTGTTGAGAATGAATTATGAGTTTCCAAAAAGAAGTTGAGAACATACAATGGCACTGAATTCATAAGCAATGGTTTTGAAACTTATCTAAGGAAGCATGGTATCGAACATCAGTATAGTGCTCCTTATACTCCACAACAAAATGGAGTAGCAGAAAGGACAAATAGAAGCTTGGTGGAAATGAGAATAAGTATGTTATTAGAATACAAACTTTCAAAATTCTTTTGAAGAGACACTGTTAGCAATGTCGTACATGTTCAAAATAGATGCTTATTGAGACCAGAAACCAACATGACTTCTTACGAGATGTGGTATAAAAAAACCTTCTTTTAATTACTTCAATGTTTTTAGAAGCCCATGCTTTCTCAAAATAAAAAATCCGGACTAGGAAAGTTTGATGAGAAAGTTGAAGAAGGAATATTTATGGGTTACTCACAAAATGGAAGAAGTTAAAAATGTTGGAACAAACATTTACAGAAGTTTGTGGACTCATATGATGTAAAGGTAATTGAAAAATCCAAGTTCCTTCACAAAATCTGTTACGAATAATGAGGAAGATAAATCAGAGAATCTCCACCAGAGTGAATGTGACTCAGATGAGTCACATGGGGAAGAAAGTGATGTTGGGAAAGGAAATGTGAGTTTTCCTACATTACAAAAACATGTTGAATATAAAAATATTATTAGGGATCAGAAGGCTCCAGTTTAGACAAGAAGTAAGTTAACATGAGAAAATCAGACTTCCCTTATCTCAAAAGTTGAAGCAGAATCAGTTTCAGAAGCTATTCAATATAAAGAATGGGTGGATGCTATGAATGAATAACTGGATTAGATTGGGAAGAATGAAACCTGGGAACTTGTTCCAAGGATAGAAAATAAGAGTGTTATCGAAACCAAGTGGGTTTACAGAAATAAATTGAATGAGCATAGAGAAGTTACAAGAAACAAAGCAAGGCTTGTGTGTAAAGGTTATGCACAAGTGGAAGGTCTGGATTTTGATGAAACCTTTGACCCTGTTTCAAGGTTGGAAACTATTCGAATGTTTCTTGCAGTGGATGCTCATCGGAATTACAGGGTTCATCAGATGGATGTAAAGTCAGCTTTCTTAAATGGTGAGATTGAAGAAGAAGTTTACATTGAACAACCTTGTGGCTTTTTTCTTGATGAGGATGAAAACAAAGTTTAAAAATTAAGGAAAGCCTTATATGGACTAAAACAAGATCCACAATCATGGTATTCAAAGCTTGAAAATTCGTTGAGAAAGATGAACTTTTCTAAAGGAAAGGTTGATAGAAACTTGTATGTTAAATATGTTGACTCCAGAACATTAATAGTAATCATTTATGTGGATGATATAATTTTTGCTGGAGATGAAGAAAAGGTTTGTGAAAAGTTTGCTGAAGAGATGAAGATTTTTTTTGAAATGTCAATGTTGGGGGAATTAACTTTCTTCCTTGGATTACAAGTTTAACAACAAGAAAACTACATTTTATTGTCCCAAGAAATATATTCCAAGGAATTTTTAAAGAAGTTTGGTCTGGAAGAATCAAAGGAAGTTTCAACTCTTATATCAGTGAGAAAAGTTTTTGGAAAAGATGAGTCAGTGAACAGTGTGAATCAGAAAGACTTTCAAAAGTTGATAGAAAGTCTTCTTTATCTTATAGCTTCAAGACCTGATATTTCTTATGTTGTGAATCTCTGTTATCGACATCAAAGTAATCCAAAAGAATCAAACATGTTGGCAGTTAATAGGATTTTGAGATATGTTAAAGGAACAACTTCACATGGGTTGTTATACAAGAGAAATAATGAGATGAAGTTTCATGGTTATACCGATGCTAATTGGGTTGGTGATTATAATGATAGAAAATAAACATCAGGAGGAACATTTTTCTTAGGGTAATGTTGTGTGAGTTGGCACAGTAAGAAATTTTTTTTAGTAACTTTAAGTACAGCTGAATATAAATATGTTGTAGCTACTCAGGCTTGTACTCAAATGATGTGGATGAAAGTTCAACTGGAAGATTTGAAAGTGAAAGTTTCTAAACCATTGAAGACACTCTGTGATAATCAAAGTGCCATTAGTCTTTCCAAGAATCCTGTTCAACATTCAAGATCAAAACACATTGATATAAAGTATCAATTTTTAAAAAAGAAAGCTGCTGCTGGAGAAGTCTTGATGGAATATATTTTAAAAAATATCAGATTGTGGATATTTTCATAAAAGTAATGTCAAAGGAAATGTTTGTTGAACTGAGGTTGTAACTCCATGTTCAGCCTCCTCCCATGACTTCCTAAAACTCATAAGGAAGTTACCCCCACCGTTCTTTGGATTATGTTGACAAAGGGGGAGCGTAAGTTTTCTTTTATGAATCTAAATCTGTGGTTATCATATAATGGGGGATAGAGAAAGAAAAATGAGAGAGAAAGAAAAATGAGAGAAGAAAAGAAAAGTGAGAAAGAAAAAGATAAAAGTTAAGGGGGAGTTTGAGTAAGGTGAAGTTTATATTTACGTGGAAAAAATTTTATCTTGTCACCAAGGGATGGAAATCATTCAAAAAGATTACTTTATCTAGTAGTGTGGTGTCAGGACACTCTTTTTGAGAAAGGCTATGTTTTGGTAAAATTCAAGAACTTGAGATGTAAAATTTTTGAGTGGTGAAAACTTGTTAACCAGGTTTCAAAATAAATTCAAAGGGGAAGATTGAAGAACCTTTTTGGTGTTTTTTTAACAAATTTTTGTATTTGTTGACAAATAATCTTTTTGTTGAAGAATGTTTTTGAGTTATAGAAAGTTGAAGTTGCTGGTTGCAGAATATTTTCTTAAAGAAGATTATGTTGAAGAATAAAAAGTCAGAAGTTAAGAAAGTGTCTCAAAAATTCTAAACTTAACCAGACGATGATTTGATGATCTTAAAGTTCTCACAAATTATGAAAAGTTTCATGATAAAAGCTGTTGAAGAAATGGTGAAGAGGATTGAAAAAATTCTGAGAAATTCAGAGTCTACTTCCTGAGCGAGAAATTCGGAGTCTACTTACTAATCATGAAATTCAGAGTCTACTTCCTGAGTGAGAAATTCGGAGTCTACTTCCTGAGCCAAAAATTCGCAGTCCATTTCCTAAGCCAGAAATTTGGAGTCTACTTCCTGAGCCAGAAATTTGGAGTCTACTTCCTGAGACAGAAATTTGGAGTCTACTTCCAGAGCCAGAAATTTAGAGTCTACTTCCTGAGCCAGAAATTCAGAGTCTACTTCTGGAGAAAGAAATTCAGAGTCTACTTCCTAAGACAGAAATTTGGAGTCTACTTCCTAAGCCAAAAATTTGGATTCTACTTCCTGAGCCAGAAATTCTAAGTCTACTTCCTGAGCAAGAAATTCGGAGTCTACTTCCTGATCAAGAAATTCAGAGTCTACTTCCTGAGCGAGAAATTCAGAGTCTACCTCTTGAGCCAGAAATTCAGATTCTACTTCTTGAGATAGAAATTCAGAGTCTACTTCCTAAGACAGAAATTCAGAGTCTACTTCTTGAGCCAGAAATTCGGAGTCTAATTACTGAGCCAGAAATTCAGAGTCTACTTCCTGAACCTAAAATTCAGAGTCTATTTCCTAAACCTAAAATTCAGAACCTATTTTCCTAAACCAGTTTTCTTGAACCAGTTTTCCTGAACTTGTTTCCTAAACCTAAAATCAGAACCAAGATCCATCCTTATCATTCTAAGGAATATATGAAGAGTTCATGAAAACCCAAATTTCAACTTTTCATAAATATCAGAGAAATTTAAGGAGATTTGAAGAAGTCAAAGAATGGAGATTAAATGTGAGATATTTTTGGAGTTTTTTGAGATTTGAGGAAGAGGGAAAGTTTTTCAAGATTCCTGCCTTTTTTTGAGTTTCCTATAAATATGTGCTCAGATCATTCACCCATGAACACCTTTTACAAAACACAGAAAAGGAATAGCGCTGGAGAATTCTAAGTGAAAAGTTCCTATCATCTTGAAGAAGTTTCCTTGAGTGTTTGAGAAGAGAATCAGAATTATCCTATCTTGCTGAGAAGATCAGTTTCAGAAAATCATATTCAAGAAATTGGATTTATGATTTGAAGTGAGAACTTGTGTGAAATCATCTTTTCTTGCCGAGAAGACCAGTTTCATAAAAATCAGATTCAAGAAATTGGATTCAAGATTCAGCGTGAGCATTTGTGGAGCAGCTTAAAAAAGTCCTTATTCTAGTGTTTGGCTCATTTTTTCTTTAAAGAAACATTGTAAACTGATGGGAGTCAGTATAATCTTTCCTATCGGGAGATAGAAGTTGTCCAACGGGAGTTGGCACAAGTTGTATTCACTTCTTCATTATAGTGGATTTCCATAGACCCACGGGAGTGGCTATATCCAGGACATAGGTTCTCTTATTGAGGCCAAACCTTGTAAATCTTTTGTGCCTTTCTTGATTTACCTTTCTTGGTTGCTTGAGTTTCTTGCTAAAGGTTTATAAGGAAATAAATCTTAACATGTTGCAAGGGTTATGTTTCTTAATGTTTTGAAACTTATATAAAGTTAAACAACTGATTCAACCCCCCTTTTTTAGTTTTTAATTGATCCTTGGAACTTCACTTATTCTTCATTTTCATGTTGATATGATAGAATATCATGGGATAAAGGAGAATCTTGTGTGTGTGACATGCAATTATGATTAGCCACTGAATACACTGTGGTGGTGGGATGATTTTTTCACTCAGTGATCTTCATCAAAACATATGATGTTGTGGAAGATAACGCAGATGATATTTGATGTAAGTTATGTCAAATTTATTGCATTTTATTTATTTTTGTTTTATATATAGGTTTCATATTATATTTTGTGGATATCCTCATATTTGTTTTCTAATTACTTTTGTTGTGTCTAATAAGTGTTATAAGATTCATACAAAACGTAATATATTTTGTGGAATGTTTTGATAATGTAAATTATTTAGAAGAATATTATGTCATTAAATATGGATCAAATTTTAATGAAATGCCAATTAATAGAAATATAATAAATATATAAAAAGGCTTACCCAATGATGAAATCCTTCACACCACAACAGTTCAGTTCACGTGGCCTTGAAAACTCGAGAAATGATATTAGTATTTTTTTGAGAAGAGGCTACATTGATTATGAGAATCATGGGAGATTTATAAAGTCGAAGATTAAGATTTGATCTTTATTATTGAATATTTAACATTTGATAATTATAGAGAAGATCATGCCACCACAATTCATAGGGATTTACAACACTTGTAAATCATACAGTTGATATCAAACATAAATTCTTTTTATTTTTGGGTATATCAATGATTTATGTAATTTTAGTCTCATATACTCAATATTATTGGGTATTTCAAATAATTGTCAATATGATATGATATATTTATGACTCGATGAGACTAAAGGTTTCCTTACATCTTTAATGTTTATAGAAAAAAAATCTATAATTATAAAAGATATATTATATCAACTGTATGATTTACAAGTGTTATACATATACATTAGGTTAAAAGATAAAAATAATTGAAGTTTGAAGTTTTATTTCAAGTAACGGAACAAAGGAGTTCCTATATTGATAACTTGTATAAATCAATCTTGGATAAAATTTTTATATAATGTGTATTTTTATATGATTTATCTCTTGAGAGTACCATGAAATAATATTTTTTTGACAAAATGTGGTAAAGTATTTTTTTATATACACAGTTATGATTTTCATAATTCTATAACATGATTTAGGGGAGAATAAAATGACTTGTTCTTGTTTGGAAATTTATCCTATTAGAATCAATGGAAATATTCTAGAAAAATTATTTAATTCAAAGATAATTTAATCAATATTCTAAACGTGTTGGGAATAAATATAAAAATGGCATAAGATGTGTAGGTTATAAAGTAATTCATTGATAGTACAAGTAGGTAAAAGTTCAAATCAAAAGAATAAAGGTTGGTTGAAAAGTTAATCAATCTTTAATTTATAATTCTATCAAGGTCATTCAAACATTGGGATGTCAGGAGGGAAGATTAATACTTCAATGTGATTGTATTATCCAATATATATACCTAAAAGAGTTTATGAAACATCATAGAATGTCCATGTCTAGTATGGATGCTATAGAAATTAATTATTCAATTTTTAATGGTTTTTTATACTGAATGTGTATTTTATAAAGTGTTTTAAATATAACATAGTTCAAAATCAAAGAAATAATTGATTGATCTTGTAGTTTATATTCATAAATTGTAATAAATATTTACTAAATCAAGGATTTGAATGTAAAGTATTTTATTAAGCTCATATGAATATAAGTAAAAGATGTGTATCTTCATCACATTTCCCTTATGTGATAAGAGAAGTTGTTTGAATACGAAGAGTTTGTGTGAAAAAGTTTGAGATGATTAATTTTATACATATGGATATGATTCACCAATTTATATATAGATTTTTTAGAATAAGATATGGATAAAATTATTTTATCCTAAAAAAGTGTTAATCCAAATATTTATTGGAATATGACGGGATGTCTTCCCACCACCCATCATTGAGATATTTTAATAAAATATTATTTCAAAAAATAAAAATTTTCCAAACGCATAGAATATCATATATTATATAGAAAAAACTTTTAAAAATTTTCCACTAAAAGGAAATAAATGTTATTTCCTCACACAAATATATTGTGTTTCCTAACAAGATATTCTAAAAAGAATATACTGTCTTTGAAGCTAGTGGAGGAATTTTTGAACTTATAGAAGTTCAAAATTAAAAATTAAAGGATAACACAAATATTAAGTTAAATGTATTTCCACTTAATATTGTAAAATGTTTAGTATATGTGATGGTATTGAAAAATGTAAAGTGATACTTTTAGTTACCATTTAAAAGTACATATCACTATTTCCAAAAGGATTAAAAAAGTTTAAGATTAAAGTGTTTTTAACTCAATATACTAAAATTATTTAGGATATGTGATGATAAAAATTATGTGAAGAGTTACATTTAATTATCATAAAAAATTAAAGACACTATTTTTTGAATTATTATACCAATCAAATCTAAAAAGTGAATTACACTTTATATCATAAAATAGTTTTGTGATATAATAGTTAAGAGAAATGGAAATAGTTATAATAGTTATTGTAACAAAGTGTTATCACTTTATCCTAAAATACTATATAGAGTGGTGGTAAAGAGAAACTTAATCGTTGCATTTAGTTTTCATATTAAAGTACTTTTCACTTTATCCTAAAAGAGTTTAGGCGGACTGATAAATAATTATGTAACTATTTACCTTATTTTGAGTAAAATTTTGATAGAATAGGGTTTCAATGATGATTATAGTGAAATTTTAAAGAGTTATAAGTAGAAAAAATAAGCAAACATTGTAATATTTTATTTTGTGAAGTTATTAAATTTCGATATGTTAAAAAGTTTGACAGTTAGGAATTTGATACCTAAATCTCACCATTATTCAAATTGGATTACTGTGTATATATTTCTCACAAAAGAGTTCAATATGAGGGTTTTGTCATATGGTCACATAGATATGTTACTTGTATTACATATGATGTAATCTATTAAGAAGTCCCAAGAAATGTAGTGAACATAAGGCTGATTAGACATTTTATCATATGTGATATGATAAAATAGTACTTATGTTGGGTTTAGTAAATATTCTTAAAGAGTTTTAGAATATGTTAATGTATCAAATTAAATGTCATATTTACTTTATAATTCTTCCACATTAGCTACTTAAATGTATATATAGATATATATTTCCTAATGTGTGGTGATAATTGACCTCTTAAAGTATGAAATTTATTTTATCCCTAACCAATGTATGTAATGAATTATTATTCGTTATGAAGAGATTTTAAGGTTAAAATGAGTACAATTCTTGTATAGAGATACAAAATATTCTCACGAGGCACAAAACTAAGAATATGATTATTTGTGTGCTTTAGATAACCCACTAAGTATACCAAATAGAGTTTCATATAGATATCTTCAGTATACTAGGGGTAAATGGATTGTATTTGTGTCCCCATACCATAGGTTGGAGTGATACCTACCATTTTAACCTTCATTCATGGATACCCTACTTATGAAAGACTATATATTTACATAGATAATACAGGGGTTTTTGGGTATGTTTCTGATCTTTTCAAGCTTAACAAAGATAGGATTTTTCCTCTCATATGGAGAGTATAACATCAGGTCCCTTGTTAGTGATAAACTATGGGAGTGTGTATCTACACCAAGATATTGTATATTTATTTTGATAAGGGACATGTTATGTTCTTATCCATAAGGATAAATGAAACATGATGTAGTCATAGATTAGTTCAGACAACATGCTAAGAATCAAGGACATATGAGTTCACACTATGGGATTGACATGTTTCATGTCTCATGGTCACTCAATGTCTTAGAAAAAAGGAAAATATGAGTCTGAATGTTTGAATATGATGTTGATAGATGGAAATAGGTATATACATTTGTGTGTATGATGGAGAGCATGTCACATCCCTTTATATCTTAAGCCTCATTGAAACTTTTCTAAATTATCATTTTTGTTACATTTATAGATATGGATATTTGTATTTATTATATATTTTATAAAGGCCTTTGGGATCACACATTATATTTGAGGGAATGGGAATTGAGTGTAACCTAGAGAGTTAATCTAAAATTGTGTTAGAGTTAATCCAATTTTTTTTGGATATATATTCATAAGGTGATGCATATAATATGATATAAGGTGAAGTTAATGATATATTTACAAAACTATTTTAGAATATATCCAAAAAGAGTTTTGGATATAGTTTGACAAATTATTATATTCGATAAAATATAAGGTGAAATGGCACAAAGTATATTAGATTTAGTGAAAGTGGGAGGTTGAAGGAGATATGACATAAAGACATATTTATTTATGATATATTTAGGGTATATGAATTGACTTTCATGCAAGTTATGATTTTCATTCATTTGGTATATTATTTCATGGGTGTTGGACATCCAAAAAATTATCCACATAATCCATCCTTTATTAATTTGTTACAAAAGTTGTAATTTGACGTGATTAAATACTTATGATGCATGAACCGGCCATGAAATTTATATATTTTTTAAATAATGAGTAAATGATGTAGTTTGAGAATAATTATTGTGTATTGTTTATATTACTACCATTCAATGGTCACAAGATTATGGGGTTCCATGTTATTTTGAAGAAATTTCCCAAGGCCTACTTCGGTCATTCTTCTTATTCATTTTCATGTTAGGATACTAGAACATAATGGGATAAAGGATAATCCTATGTGTATGGAATTTAATTCTAATTAACCTATGGATACACCATGGAGGTGGGATGGTTTTTCCACTCAGTAATCTCTATCAAACCATATGATAACGATGAAGATAATGAAGATTCTATTTCATATAGGGTATGTAAAATTTAAAACATTGTTTTTCATTTCAATTTTGTATGTAGGTTTCATATTATTATTTATGTATATCCTTATATTTGGTCTTTAATTAATTTTATTGTGTCTCATAATTTTTATTATATTCATAGGAAACCTAATAGATTTTGTGGAATTTTTGGATAATGTAAATTCTTTAGAATAATATTATTTCATTAAATATGGATCCTTATATAATGAAAACCCAATGAAGAGAAATAGAATAAATATATAGAAATATTTCCCCATGAGAAAATCCTTAACACTACAATTTTTCAATTCATGTGGCCATGCACATTTGTAAATTGATATGAGTATTTTGTAGAGAAGAGGCTACTTAGATTATAAGAATCATAGTAGATATGTAATTTACAAGATGAAGATACAATATTTGGTATTGAATATTTAATAACTAAGAATTATAAAGAATATCATGAAACCAAAATTCATAGGGATTTAAAACAGTAATAAATCATACAGTTGATATCAAACTTCAATTCTTTTTTTCTTTTGGGTACATCAATGATTAAAGTAATTTTAGTCTCATATACTCAATACGATTGGGTGTGTAAAATGATAATCAATATGATGGGATACATTTATAACTTGATGAGACAAAAGGTTTCCTTAAATATTTCATGGTTATAGAAATAAATTCAATAAATATGAAAGATACTTGATATCAACTTTATGATTTAAAAGTGTTGTAAATATATGTAAGGTCAAAAGATAAAAAAATTGAAGTTTGAAACTTTCATTAAAGTAATAGAAAAAAGGAATTCTTGGATTGATAACTTGAATAAATCAGGATTGAATAAACATTCCATATGATGTGTATTTTTATCCTATTTAAATTTTGAGAATATCATAAAAACAATTATAGATTAATAAAAATATATAAAGTGTTTTGATATACTTATTTATGATTTTATTAATTCTATAACATGCTTTAAGGGAGACTAAAATGACTTGTTCTTGTTAGGGAATTTATCCTATTATCATCTATGAAAATTTTATAGAAATATGATTTAAATTAAATAATGTTTACTTGATATTATCAAAGTGTTGGGAATATATATGAACTTGGAATAAGTTGTCTAGTCTCTAAAGTACTGCACAGATAGTACAAGTTGGTTAAAGTTAAAATTATAAGTGGATTTTTTTGAAAAGATAAAAAAAATTTATTTTAGAATTTAATGATGTTAATTAAAACATAGGGATATTAGGAGGGAATAATAATAATTCAATATGATTGGATTATCCAAGATATATACCTGAACGAGCTTATGAAACTCTATGGAGTGTCCATGTCAGATATGGATGCTATGAAAATTAATTCTTCAATTTTGAAATGTGTGTGATAATGAATGTGTATTTTAAAAAGTGTTGTAAATATATTGGAGTTCAAAATCAAATGAATAATTGATTGAGCTTGTAGTTTATATTCATGAGGTGTAATAAACTATTACTACATCAAGGATTTGAATGTAAAGGATTTGATCAAGATTGTATGAATCTAAGTAAAATATATTTTTATTCATCACATATCAATTATATGATATTTGAAGTTGTTAGATTAGAAATATTTGCTGAGAACAAGTATAAGAGGATTAATTTTATACTCACGGTTTATTATTCATCCATTTATATAACTTGTTTTTAGAATAATATATGGATAAAATTGTTTTATCTAGGAAAAAATGTTTTCCAAATATTTTTTAAAATATGATGGAAGGTGTTCCCACCACAGATCATTGAGATATTTTAATAAAATATTCTTTTTAAAAAAAAATCTCCAAACACATAAAATATCACATATGATATGAAAATTTAGTTTTTTTGTTAAATTATCCAATTAAAAATAAATAAATGTTATTTACAAACACACGTATTTTTTGTTTCTTAACAAGATATTCTAAAAATAACAGTGTCTATAAGGATAATGGTAGAATTTCTAGACTCATAGAAGTTCAAAATTAATAAATAAATTATAACTAAAATCTTATGTTTTATTTATTTCCACTTAATATTTTAAAAAATTTAGGATATGTGATGGTAAGTAAAAAATTAAAGTGATACTTTTAGTTACCATTTAAAAGTGGCTATCACAATTTCCTAAAGGATTGAACTAGTTTAATATTAAAGTGTTTTCACAAAATATCTTAAATGTTTTTAGGATATGTTATTATAAAAATTATGTAAAGAGTTACAATTAGTTATCCTAAATAAATTCACTATTACTTGAAGTATTGTACGAGTCAAATTTACAAAGTGAATTTCCCTTTAAATCATAAAATAGTGTCAGGATATAATAGTTATGAGAAATTTAAATAGTTATATTTTTTTTATTGTGACTAAGTGTTATCAATTTATCCTGAAAGTATTTATATAGTGGTGGTAATGATAAATGAAAAAAAGGACCTTTAGTTTTTGTATTAAAGTGATTGTCTCTTTATCCTAAAAGAGTTTAAGAGGGCTGGTAAATAATATATTAAGTACTTACATTATTTCAAGTAAAATATTGATAGAATAGGATTCCAAGAATGATGGTGGTAAAATTTAAAAGAATTCTATGTAGACAAAATATGCTAGGATCATAACATTTTATGTTTTGAAGTTAATAAATTTGAATATGTTCAAAAGTTGAATAATTATGAATATGATACCTAAATCTCACCATTATTAAAACTAGATTAATTTTTAGGTGTTTATCACTAAAGATTATAGTGGGATGGTTTTATAATACGGTCACATAGATATGTGAAATGTATTCCATATGATGTAATGTGTTAAAAAATCCTAGAAAATGTAGTGAACATAAGGATGATAAGACATTTTATCATAATTGATATCATAAAATAGTACTTATATTCAGTTTGATAAATATTATTAAAGAGTTTAATATTATAGGCAATATTTAATTTTTAATTCTTTAATATTGGATACATAAATATATATGTATATACTGTAACGTCCCGGTTCTGGGTGCCACTCAATGGTTGCCCCGAACCTAGTTCACCACGTGACCAAAAGCGCATTTCCCCAAATGCCTGAGGCTGCCGACTAGCAGGGAGGACCCAGGTCTGATAGTGGGGAAACTATGCCCCCATTTGTCAAAGTGTAGTGCAACGGGATAAAATAAATAACATACAATGACATTGGAAGAAATAAACCGTACACATTTAAAATAAACAACTGCAGTAAAAGATAACCAACAGTTATATAGATGATTATGCAACATGTCTCAAGTTCTAAGAAAACAACCAGAATATGTTACACAATAATACAGTAAAGTACAACACATAGTACATCAAAACCAAAACAAAACATCCGATAGAATCGCAAGCCTTAGCTCGGTCCCATGCTCCCCTACTCCTCAGCAGCAATCAAGTACCTATATAAGGACCCTTTCCCTTATCGACACCTGCAGAAATGTAATCTGTTTGGACTGAAGACATGACCCAAACAAGGTGTAAGAAATAAATCCCAGTAGGCACCCACCAAAGGCCGGTGCCCAACTATGTGAAAATATGAAACAATAGTGTGCAGTAGTAAAATGTAATAAACTAAGAAATACTCAAAAGTAACTAAATTTACCAGTTATATTGACATTTTATTATTCATTTAATAATTCATTATAAGGAAACCACCAGAGTGAATTTCTATGTAAACAGTCAGTGTCCTTAGAAATACAAACCCTTACCCTCAGGTAATCAGACATTCAACCCGTAGGTAATTTCCCACATGCATAATATATATTTACCTCAGGCATACAAAGTGTCGCCCTCATGCACAAAGTTTGTTGCCCACTAGTATGGAAGAAGTTTCCCTCAGGCTAAAAGATGCACTGCCCTCAGGATAAGTAAAACACTACCCTCAGTCTAAACAAGTAATCGGGCAATTCCAAACATGTAAACAAGAAATACACATATAGTTTCTCTCAAGGAAATTCTATAATCATTATTATAAAGGCTTACCCTCAGGTATCCTAGCCAAATGGCTAAACAGAGGAACACACCCCTAGGTGGTCCTGGATCCAAGCATTGATCCCAAACAGAAGTTTATTATAACATTTAATTGCCTATACAATTCTAGGTATTTAAAACAGCCAAGACCTCAGCCACATGACACCCCAACATGGGTTTTTGGAGTAACAATCCACACAAACACACAACAGTTGGAAATTAAACACCAAGACACCTACCTTAAACGCCTCTGAATGGTTTATGAGAACAACGATATTTGAATCGTCCAAGAATGATGTAGATATGAGGTGAAAGAAAACCTTTTTCAATCCTAAATAACTTCCCTTAGAGGAATAATTGGTAATAACGGCTTAAGGAGAGTGGAGGGCTTACCCGTGCGGTTCCAATGAGATCGTTAGAGGAGAAAACGGATTCCCGATGCTTGATCTGGAGATCCTCGAAGGTCTGGCCTTCTCTCCCGAATCATTCCTCCAATTCCAAGACAATCATGTGAATAGGGTTGGCTACTGCCGATTTTAAGAAAAAAAAACTACACGGCGTGTACTTCTCAAGTACAAGGCGTGTACTTTTCATTTTTTAATTGTTCCTTCAGCGGAATCTCGCAAGTGTGGCACTATTCATTTGTCGACATGAGTACATGGCATGCAACACCTGAGTACACAGAGTGTACTACCGCTCAGCTGGTAGCTGCTTCCACTGACTTACTATTTGCCTGCTGACTGACTACACGACGTGTACATACCCGCTACACGGCGTGTAGTCGGTTTTTACACCCTTCGTCATCGACATGGCTACACACCCTGTGTACTCATCCCACGTGGCCAAAGTACACAACGTGTGGAATCGTACATGGTGTGTAGTCCCGAAATTTAGGATTTTCCCTAATTTTCCTTATTTTCTCAAAAACACTTAAGGAAAAGAGAAAAGAAGAAACCCATACCTCAAAAATAAGAACCAGGTTCTACAAAACTTCCCCCCTTAAAGCAATTCGTCCCCGAATTGCCCTTCCAAGTGTGGTGAAGATAAAGCTCAGAACAACTCTAGCCACTAAGCATGTACATCGGTCTCCTACTCCCAAGCTTCGTCCTACACTCGACCATGCTGCCATAACACCCGTACGAGAGGAACTGACCAGCCTCAGAGAACCTTCGTGCTCCTATCAACGATACGAATCAGATGCTCCTCAAAGGATGAATCTACCTCAATATCAACCTCCTCGGGCTGAAAAACATGAGATGGGCCTGAATGATAGCGGCACAACTAAGATACATGGAAGACATTGTGCATGGCTCGGTATCTTTGTGGTAACTACGACCGATAGGCAACCGGCCCGACTCTGTCTTGAATCTAAAATGTCCCCACATACCTCAGTGAAATTTTAACCTATCTCCTGATCCGCCTGTGTCCCAACCTCGACGAAACACGCAAGAAAACCTGATACCTAACCACAAACTCTAAGGGTCATCTACAACGACCATCATAAGATTTCTGACGAGACTGTGCAATACCCATCCACTTCTGAATCAACTGGACCTGCTGAAAAGTCTCCTGTAAGAGCTGTGGTCCTAGTAAAGCTGCCTCACCTACCTCTATCCAGCACAAAGGTGATCGGAAAGGCCTACCGTATAAAGACTCATATGGTGCCATAACAATAGTTTCCTAAAAACTATTATTATAGAAAAACTTGACTAAGGGTATATGATTCTCCCAAGAGACCCCAAAGTCTAGGACGCATGCACACATCATGTCCTCTAGCACTTGTATCGTACGCTCTGATTGTCCATCGGTCTGTGGGTGGTAATCTTTGCTCATAATCACCTATGTACCAAGTCCCCTCTAAAAACTCTGCTAGAAATGAGACGTAAAATGAGTGTCCCTATCTGAAACGATAGAACGAGGGACCCCATGAAGACGTACGACCTCTCGGATATACAACCTTCTGAGCTCGTCAACATCGGAGGTCTCCTTGATTGGAAAAAAGTGAGCTACCTTTGTGAGTCTGTCCACAACAACCCACATGATATCATTGCCTCGAGGTGACCTCGGCAACCCAGTCAGAAAGTCCATCGCGACATCATCCCATTTACACTCTGGGATAGGTAAATGTTGTAACGGTCCATCTGGCCTCTGATGCACCGCCTTCACCTGATGATAGGTGAAACATATCGTAACAAAACCATCTACTTCTCTCTTCATACCCGACCACCTGTACTAACGTCTCAAGTCACAGTATATCTTGGTAACTCTGGGATGAACTTCCCAAACTGAAGCATGAAACTCCCACATGAGCTCCTCGCGTATATCCCCTGGAACCCATACTCGTCCATGGAAATGTAGTATCTCATCATCGCTAATCGTCCACCCAAGAGGAGGGGCCCCACTTACCACTGACCCCCATAGAACTAGGCCTTCTGAATCAGATATCTGTCTCATCCTCACTCTATCTAGGAGGGTCTAAGTCACAGCTAAAGATGAAGGACAGGTCTACCCCTAACTATGATGAACCTCCAAATGCATCTCATAGAACAAAGCCATCAGCTTCCATTCACCACTGGCCTCATGAACTACCTATATCTGAGACTTCCTTCTTAGTGCATTAACCACTGTATTACCTTTACCAAGTGTATAGGAAAGATCAAAGTTGAAGTAATTAAGTTATTCGACCCACCTTCGCTTTCTCAAATTCAATTCACGCTGAGTAAAAATATACTTGAGACTTTTGTGGTTGGTGAAAATCACAAAATTCTCTCCCAAGAGATAATGTCTCCAACAACGCAACGCATGAACAACTACAGCCAACTCGAGGTCATGTGTCGGGTAATTCCTCTCATGTGGCCTCAAATGCTGAGACCCATACACAACAACTCGATCACCCTACATCAACACAGCTCCCATCTCAATCCCTGATGCATCAAAGTAAACTGTATAGATCTTCCACTGCTCGGGGAGTATCAGGATTGGTGCTGATGTCAACCTTCCTTTTAGGTCCTGAAAGGATGCCTTGCAAGCTTCCAACCAAACGAACTTCACACCCTTCTTAGTCAAACCCTTCAACAGCGCTGCTAAGCGGGAGAAGTCCTGTATGAAGCGTCTGTAGTAACCAGCCATCCCCAAGAAACTATGTATCTCAAACACGTTCTTAGGATGATCCTAGGAAAATAATTCTCTAACATTCTATGGGTATAATGCAACTCCTGCCTCTGAGATGATATGACCCAGGATGTGAATCTGGTCCATCCAAAAGCGTCACTTTGAGAGCTTATCATATATCTTATACTCTCTCAGTGTACTCAATACGATCTCAATATGGGTGGAATGGTCATGTCGACTATGAGAGTACACCAAGATATCATCCACGAATACTACCACGAAAGAATCCAGATAAGGATGGAACACACGATTCATCAGATCCATAAAAACTGTTGGCGCATTCGTGAGTCCGAACGACATAACCAAGTACTCGTACAGACCATATCTGCTTCAAAAAGCTTTAAGTGGTATATCTGATGGTCTCACACGCAAATGATGATATGCTGATCTCAAGTCAATCTTAGAGAACACTCATGCTCCACAAAGTTTATCAAAAAGATCATCAAACCTTGGCAAGAGATATCAGTTCTTAACCGTCAACATATTCAGCTTCCGATAATCCACACAGAGTTTGAGGGTACCGTCTGCCTTCTTTGCAAAAAGGACCGGAGAACCCCAAGGAGAAGTATTGGGTTAGATGAAACCCTTTGACTGTAACTCCTCTAACTGCCTCTTGAGCTCCTGCAACTCAGACGTGACTATCTTATAAGGAGGAATGGACACCAGCACTACTCCCGGAATAAGCTCAATATAGAAATCCACCTCACGCTCCGGAGGTAGACCTGAAAAGTCATCCATGATGATATCCCTGAAATGATCA
The DNA here is from genome assembly GCA_963277665.1 of Viscum album. Classification (NCBI taxonomy): domain Eukaryota; kingdom Viridiplantae; phylum Streptophyta; class Magnoliopsida; order Santalales; family Viscaceae; genus Viscum; species Viscum album. The sequence goes on from OY728135.1 coordinate 1,005,517,509, forward strand.
GCCACTAGAGGGAAATCCTGCTGACAAGTCCCATGATCATCCAGATATAAACTCGCAGTCTGGGCTGTGACTCCACCTTGCCCATGATGCTCTGGTCTAGCTCGACTTGCTTGAACATCCCATTCACCCTTGTATAGAAACTCTCCGCCCTCTCGTGACGTGAAACTCACCCTATGATGATAGAAGTCTACAAAGGCTCGAAAGGGAACTAACCAGTCCATCCCAAGAATGAAATTATAGTTTGTCATCTCTAAGACATAGAGGTCCCAAAGAAAGTGACACCCACCATCTTCAAGGGGGAACTCCTTGCACTGACGCACACATGACGTTCTCATTCCCAATGGAGTGTCTAGTTTTTTTTGAAAATGATTGATGACATGGATTGGTTTCCCACTCCATGTCATCGATGGAATTTATTAAAAAATAAAGAGTAACAGTACAAGCTTGAGGTGTAAAACACTTACACCAGCAGGGATTTAATGACCATAAAACAAAACTAAGAAACAAACAACTCAGATCGGAAAACATCAAAATAAAAGATCACCATAGAGACTGTTTGGTCCGGCCATCATCCCAGTGAGTCATCATGCTACTCCCTTGAATATCAAGAGTCTAAAGAGAAAACACAGATTTCATAACATCATAACTGAATAACATTCAAGTCCCTGACTGTCACAAAAAACAGATCATCATTGACAGTAATCAGAAAAAAGAACATGACAGCGACCAGGTGTGTATCATGAAGATTAATCTGTCCATTGACAGAGCCAAGAACATTAGAATATGTTCTCATAAAAGGATGATTTCCTCAAAATTCCTCTTAACAAGAAAAAAAATCCTCAACTAAAAATCAGAAGCCATATGCAGAGAGGCAAAAAACTGACCATCCAGAAATCTAGTTCAGAGCAGAAGGAATGTAAAACAGGTAGAAACCAGAAGTATGTCCAAAAACTAAAACATTCATAACCATATTATAGAAACCAATGCATATCCAACCAAGAAGATCATTTTAGTTGAGTATAAGTAGTGAGACGTAATCACCAGACTAGATCAGCACAGTCCACCTGCTTTTTCTACATCTCCAAAATAAAAACTTCAGACAGATCTTCAAGCCATCAAAAGGTCATCAACAATAGGAGAATGCAGTCAATCAGACACAACAGAGGTCGAGAAAGCATCATCTCCACCAGGAACATTTAGTTAAAAAATGGACAGAAGAGAAAAGGAAGAAAAGACTATAATAACCATCACCATCAACCGATCCATATCAAAGAAAGGTCACAATCTGTATATCCAAAATCAAAGAAATCCAATAACCAAAAGGATTGAACCCAAGCGATATCCCTAAATCTGAAGTTGGGATTTTTCTTGAATTCCTTAATCATCCTCATATACATTCTTTTCCTAATATCCAGATATGTATCACCAGAAATCTAGCGATGAAGGTACTTCCAATATATCAATTGATCTTTCTCAGCCATCCAAGCACAAACCTTATCACTCACATCATCATCATCAGGTATCTGGAAATCATCCTTGTATGCAGGATCCTTCTTTCTGTCATAGTTCTCTTCCATATGAATTGGAACCATTTCAACCAACTCCTTGGAAGACTCAATGCGAGAGGATTGAAAGGAGCGGGTAACAACTGTCCTTTCTAATTCAGAGTAATCCCTACGCTTCCTAGTATTTTTAGAGTTGGGGGGGTAATAAAGCCATCCTCATAAACGATAGGATTTTTTCCTTTTCGAGAACATGATTTGAGGTATTCCTTCTCAATTCCAACTGACGAGTCATCCTCCATTTGAAGATTATCAACATTGTTATCATCATCAGCCTTATCAAAAACATCTTGTGGTTCAAGGATCATACTTTGATTCATTTCTATAGGAACATCATGCTATAAATATTTATCTTGGTTTTCCATCAAGGGTTGTAGGTGTAAATTTAAGCCCTCAACTGTTTTTAAATTCTCCTTAGGTGAGACAGACAAAGGGGACTTTTCCTCATTAGCCTCCCCAATTGGATGAGAGGTGGAGGCATCAATAGTGCTCTGAATAGAAAAAGATGGCTGGGAATTTTTGGGTATGTCTTTATCAATCCAAACTGGTTTGTATTTGGGGAGGGGGTGTGATATTTTCTGCTGCTCACACTCCTCAATAAAATGCCCAACTCTAGAACACCTCTTACAAAAAGCAGGTACATTTTCAAAGACAATTTCCTGGACATTACGTTTTGAACCATTTTGCAATCAGAATTTCGAGGGCAATGTTTGTGAAATTTCAACTTCAGTACACACACGAGAAACAGAAGGTCTAGTCAAATTTTGAGTGGAAAAGTCTAGTTTAATAGGTTGTCCAAATATTCTAGCAATGGAAAAAAGGTCTTTTTTCTTAAACAGATGAATTGGGAGTCCTGGGAATCCTAGAAAAATAGGTACAATAGGTGGTTTGAAGTCAACACTGAAATCAGTTGTCCATTTCAAGACCTTCATACTAAAACCACCAAAAATCCCCGAACCCCTCGCCCAAAGCCTATAATAATCATCTTCAGATGAAAAACGAAGCAGAACATGCAAGGAGTTCAAAAGACCGACCTGGAAATTCTCAAAACCTATGTTCTCAAGAGTTTTCCGCAAAAAAAACAAGAGAAGGCATGTACTTGATAAATTTTCCAACAAGAACATAGTGCAAATATGAAGAGAGTAACTGTACCTCTTCATCTGATAAAGCTATGGATGATAGCCCGCGATGGCGGAAATGATTTGGTTCAAAAGATTCAGGGGCTTTCGGTTCATCTCTAGGGACTTAATTCGCAACCACATCGGCGAAAGATCTGGCGTTCTCAACCCCAGTTTGATCGAAGGTGTCAGATTTAGGGTTTCGCTTCCATTCGCCCGCAGGCGGGTTCTCCAGTGATTTCATCTTTTCAACTTTTATTAATGGAGTGTCTAGTGTCATAAATACAGAAGGAAAAGAAACACAGATCCCAAGGCTCTCCATAATGATCAAATATATGAAACTATGTGTAGAACCCATACCAAAAAAGTAGTGAAGATAAGACAGAAGCTACTAGAATAGTACCTCTGATAGTAGAAGGTCTAGGATCCTACTCTTGCTGGGTCTGTTGCACTGCATATGCCTTCCCAGTGCCACGGCCCTGCGACACAGCCTAGATACCCTGAGCTGTCCTGCCCTGTTGCCTCTAAGATCCTGGTGTCTGGATACCACAACCACAAACACCATCCCTACCTGCACGCCCTGACATATTCTAGTTCCCCGACTAGTAAGAAGTTGTTGGTCCTGCTCCCACATCCGAAGTCTGCACATAACCCCTCTCACTAGCCACTGGTGGAAACACCCTGCAAAAGCACTACAGATGACCCATCTTGCTGCAATCTCGACACTAAACTGGGTCTCATGGACACTGAGGTCTCTTGTTCCCCTCCTTACCACACTGGTAGCACATGACCTGGCCACTTGAAACATTCTTCTGGCTGGTACTACCACCCTGAGATAAGTCTATCTATCTCTTCCTCTTGCCAGTAAAAATAGTACCAGAAACTGGTGATGAACTGCCCTGGCCCACACCACTAGGTTCTCGAAGGTTTCTCTCTGTAATCAGCGCCTGGTTCACAATAGCATGTACTGAAGGCAACCTAAAAAAATTTACCAGTGCTCAGATGTCATATCGAAGACTATCCTCAAAGCGTCTGACCCTCAACATCTCATCACCCACCAGAATGGGTGAAAAATGATGAAGCTCGGTGAAGTGAGCAGAATAATCCATCACCGACATAGTACCCTATTGCAGGTTCATCAAATCTCAAGCTCTATCTTCCCTCAACATATCAGGAAAGAAGAAGTTGTAGAAGACTGCTTGAAAATATTCCCACTCCATGTCTCTATGATGATCTGACTGGTTGGTAACATCCCACCACCTCTTGGTGGAATCACACAGCATATAAGTCGCGAGCTTGACCATCTGCCCTGGAGGCATCTCAAGATGCTCGAAGATAGTCTGCATAGACACCAAACAGGACTCCACAGCCTGTGGTCTGGCATCCCCTGAGAATATCGGCCGATGGTGCTGCTGAAAGATACGAGTTAGCTCAGCCATAGATGTGGCAGCCGGCGGTGCTCCCTGAAAGGTCTGCATGAACCGCATAAAGCCTTCACGGAACTATGCCTCTATGCATGTGTCTGGTATAATGGTTGGCGCCGCATCTGGATCTACTAGGGGATCCACTGGTAGCTCTTGGCCCACCATCTCTGGAGTAAAATCGTTGCCGCTCTCCTGGCGTACAACGCGTGGTCGTCTCGACGACATGACTCTACGAGGTCAAATGCACACCTTAGATCCAGATTATCAAAGACTGAAAAACGAAGGGACCAAAAAGAGAACATGATGAAAAAGGTATTCAAGATTTGAAAAACAAGACCACACGGCGTGTATACTCACTACACGACATGTACCTGACTTCTCTTCCCTTCTCGGGTCCTTCTACATGGCTAAGCAATACGGCTCCCGTTGAAAAAAACTACACGACGTGTATATAATCTACACGTGTATGGTGTAATTTTCCAACTACCCATGTCATTCATGACATGACCAACTACTCGTCTTGATACTACACGGCGTGTTACACTCGCACCCGGCGTGTACACTACCCCGTTTCCCAGCCACATGGCTAAGTCCACACGGTTTGTCCATGGACAAGACTACACGGCGTGTCCCACAGGTACAAGACGTGTACTAGAAGAGCTTCACTGACCTGTGTTGTTAGTTAAACGACCAGATACACGGCTCAAACTACACGGCGTGTTCCATATACACATGGATTGTACATGAAAGGATTACACCGACCCATGTTGTTAGTTAGATGGTCGGGTCCCCAGGTCAGACCACACGGTGTGTTCCATAGTGGACACGACATGTATGTCTTAAGGTCTCCTCCATCCATGTTGTTAGTTACACAGGTGGACTCTGGGTCAACACTACATGGAATGTATATCTTGTACACGACATGTTCACCCCAAGCATTTCCCTTCCCCATGTCCCTTCCCACACGGTCTATGACACGGGAAGAGACTACACAACATGTACTTAGGGTACACGGTGTGTACTTAAAAAGTTTTATTTTCTTCTCAAACAGAAGAACATAATGTGTGTGTCCGAGGAACTACACAGTGTTTATCCTGAGTTTTTTAGATAGTAAGCCTCAGATAGTACTCTAGAACCCAGAGAAAACTATTTAAATAACTCCCAAGTGCCAAATTCCGACCCATGAGGGCCCATACTCCCCACGAATCAAAGTTTGACATCTTATCTGAGTTAAAAATATGGTAAATGGCCAATGATCCACCAAATTCTGGTCAATGAGGGCCCATACCCCCCAAAAACCAAAGTTTGGTGTCCATTTTATCAACAAGCTCACACAAATACCCTATAACATTCTAGATATTTATCAAAGCAACTATCATAACAACGTGCTTTTCTAGAACAAAAACTATCACAACAACATGCAATTTCTATTGCACCTACATGTCATGGAACTATGCATGGCATGTGATTTATAGAATGTTACTAAATGATGCATGAGATGGAATACCCTCATCTAATCAGGTTGCAACTAAATATAACCCCTGGATAAAAGATAAATAACACAATAACAAGTTTGTCACCCAATGGTGATATCAAATCAACTGTAAAACCTGCATAATCAGAAGAATTGAAATACATGAGGTATACTGGATTTTATTAGTACACGGGTTAGCTACTCCCAGGCACAAATTATTATTAACTACCATATCCATCCTCTACCTGGCAACGACTCCAACAAGTAAGTCAAAGAAAATAACCTACTCTGATACCACTTTGTAACGTCCCGGTTCCGGGTGCAACTCAACAGGTGCCCCGAACCTGGTTTGCCACGTGACCTCAAGCGCATTTCCCCAAACTCCAGAGTCTGTCGATTAGCAACGAGGGACCAGGTCTGACAGTAGGGAAACTATGCCCTCATTTTCCAAAGTGTAGTGCAGCGGGATAAAATAAATAACATACAACAACAGCGGAAGCAATAAACCATACACATTTAAAATAAATAATTGCAGTAAAAGATATCCAATAGTTATATAGATGATGATGCAACATGTCTCGGGTTCTATGAAAACAACCAGAACATGTTACACAACAATACAGTATAGTACAACACAGATTACAACAAAACCAAAACAAAACAGCCGGTTGCATCGTCAACCTAAGCCCGGTCCCATGCTCCCCTACTTTTCAGCAGTAATCAAGTACTTGTATAAGGACCCTTGCCCTTATCCACACCTGCTGAAATGTAATCTATTTGGGTCAAAGACATGACCCAAATAGGGTGTGAAAAATAAATCCCAGTAGGCACCCACCAAAGGCCCGTGCCCACCTGTGTAAAAATATGCAACAACAATGTGCAGTAGTCAAATGCAATAAACTAAGCAATACTCAAAAGTAAGTAACTTTAGTAGTTATATTACCATTTTATTATTCATTTAATCCTTCATTATAAGGAAACCACCACAGTGAATTTTTATGTAAACAGTCAGTGTCTTCAGACACGCAAACCCTTGCCCTCAGGTAATCAGAAACCCAACCCATAGGTAATTTCCCATAGGCATAATAGATATTGCCATCAGGTATACAAAGTTTCACCCTCAGAACTAGAGTCTATTTCCCACAGGCACGGAAGAAGTTTCCCTCGGGCTAAAAGATGCAATACCCTTAGGCTAAGAAAAACACTACCCTTGAGCTAAAAAATTAAACGGGACTTGACCAATATGTGAAAAAGCAATACACATACAATTCCTCTCAAGGAAATTCTATAATCATTATTATAAAGGTATACCCTCGGGTATCCTGGCCAAACGGCTAAATAGAGGAATGCACCCCCCGGGTGGTCCTAGATCTAAGCATCGATCCCAAACAATATAATTTTAGGTATTTAAAATAGCCAAGGCCTCAGCCACACGACACCCCAACATGGGTTCGTGGCTCAACAATTCAGACAAACACACAACAGTTGGTAATTAAACACCAAGCCACCTACCTTAAATTCCACTGAACAGTATATGCGAATAACGATCCTCGAATCATCCAAGAATGACATAGATCTAAGGTGAAACAAAACCTCATTCAAACATAAATAACTTCCTTTAGAGGAAGAATATTCAAGAACGACTTAAGGAGAGTGGAGGGCTTACCCGTGCAGTTCCAACGAGATCGTCAGAGGCGAAAAGGGATTCCTGACGCTAGATTTGGAGATCCTCAAAGGTTCGACCTCCTCTCCCGATTCCTTCCTTTGATTCTAATACAATCTTGTCAATAGGGTTGGATACTGCCCATTTTAATCGAAAAAAACAAACTACACGGCGTGTAATTATCAAGAACACGACATGTACTTTTAATTTTTTAACTGTTCCTCTGGCGGCATCTCGCCAGCATGTCGATGTTCATTTATTGACATGAGTACACGGCATGTGACACCTGAGTACACGACATGTACTGCTGCTCACCTGGCATCTGCTTCCACCACCTTACTATTTTTCTGCCGATTGACTACACGACGTGTAGTCGGTTTTTACACCCTTCGTCGCTGACATGGATACAAACCCTGTGTACTCATCTCACACGGCCAAAGTACATAGCATGTGGAATAATACACAAAATTTAGTCCCAAAATTTAGGATTTTTCCCAATTTTCCTTATTTTCTCAAAAACACTTAAGGAAAAGAGAAAAGAAGAAACCCATAACTCAAAAATATGAACTGGGTTCTTACATATACATTTTGTGGAGTGCAGTGATAATTGACCTCGCAAAGTATGACATTGAATTTATCCCAAACCAATGATCTTCAGAGTATTATTGGTTATAATGAAATTTAAAGGTTAAAATGAGTAAGATTCTTGAATAGAGATATATAAAATTCCCACGAGGCATAAAAATAAGAATATGATTCTTGTTGTGCATTATATAAACCAAAAAGTATACAACATGGAGTGACAAACATATGTATTTGGTATACTAGGGGAGGATAAATCATATTTGAGTCCCCATTACCAAAGGATGGAGAGATACCTATCATGATAACTTTAAATATTTGATACCCTACTAATGAAAGTCAGAATATTGGCTTAGCTAATACTAGGGTGGTTTGGTATGTTTTCGATCTTGTTGTTTGTTTGAACGTAACCAAGATGGAATTTTTACTCTCATATGGAGAGTATTCCATCAAGGACCTCGATTGAAATAGACTATGGGAGTGTAAAACCATCCATAGATATTATATATTTTTCTAGATAAGGGAAATGAGATGTTCTTATCTTTAAGGATAGATGACATATAATGTATTCATCGATCAATGTAGTTTACACTTTAAGAATCGAGAACATATGAGTTGATACTATAGTATTGACATGTTTCATGTCTGTTGGTCACTCGATGTATTAGATAAAGGTAAAAATGAGAATAAATGTTTTCATATGATGTAGATAGGTGGAAAAAATCATATATATATATATATGTGTGTGTGTGTGTGTGTGTGTTTTTCCTGGATATCATGTTAGATCACTTTATATATTGAGAAGCATTGACAATTTTCTAGATACCCTATTTGTTACATTTATGGATCTGGAGATTTGTATTTACTATTTATGCTATAAATGAATTTGGGGTCACACATTATGGTTGATTTAATTGGGATTGATTTCTACATAGAGAGATACTCTAAAATTGTTTTAGAGTTAATCCAAATTTTTTTGGTTAGGTATTCATAAAGCAATTCATATAATCTGATACAAAGTGAAGTTAACGATATCTTTCTAAAACTATTTCAAAATATATTCAAATGGATTTTTGGATATTGTTTGAAAATTTAATATATATGATTAAATATAAGATAAAATGGAACAAAGTTAATTAGGATTTTGTGTAATTGGGAGGATGAATTAGATATGACCTAAATCTATATTTATATATGATATATTTATGGGATATGTATTGACTTGAATAAAAGTTAGGATTTTTAGGTACTAGTTATATTATTTCATATGTGTCGTACACCCAAGAAATTATTCACATAAGCTGTCATTTATTAATCCATTAGAATAGTTGTAACGTAAAGGGATTAAATACATATAGTGCATAAACCGAACATGGCATTTACACTTGTGTTTTTAACACTTGAGTAAATGTTTTATTCCAATAATAATTCTCATGGATTGTTTGAATTACCTCCATTAAATGGTTATTTGTGTGTGGGGTTCTATGTTATCTTGTAAGAAACTTCCCAGGGTATTTATCCCTCTTTATTCTTCTTTCGTTTCATTTCAATATGCTATCACATCATGAGAGAAAAGATAAACCTTTTTGTATGACATGGAATTCAATTAGACAGTGGAAACACCACAAGGGTGGGATGATTGTTCTACCTAGTAATCTTCATCAAACCATTTTACTATGATGAAAAGTTTTTGGATTCTATTTGGTGCAAGGAATATAAAATTTACATCAATTTTTTATTTTAGTTTTATATATAAGTTTCATATTATCCTTCATGGATATCATCATATTTGGTTTTAAATTACATTTTTTGTGTCTAATAAGTGTTATTAGATTCATCTGAAACCTAATAGATTTTATGGCATGTTTTCATAAAGTTAATTCTTTGGGAGAATATTTTGTCATTAAATATGGATCATGCCACAGTGAAAACCCAATGAAGATAAATCAAATAAATATATTGAAAGAATTTACCCATGAGGAAATCCTTCACAACACAATATTTTAATCCATGTGGCCATGAGAATATGGGAAATAATTTGAGAATTTTATAGATAATAGGATATATAGATTATGAGATTCATGGGAGATATATAAATTCTAATATGAATATTCGATCTATGTTATTGAATATTTTAAAATTTAGAATTATTGAGAAGATAATTCCACCACAATTCATAGGGATTTTCTATATCCAAATATGTAAACAATCTTTATGCCATTTTGTGTATAAAATATATATGAAGAAGATAATACTATTTAAAAAATATATAAAAAACCATTGATGTATTAAGTTTAATATCTTTAGTACTTAAAAGGGGGAGAAGTGATCTATGTTTATTGAAACTATATATTATAAAAGATTTTGAGTATCAAAGAACAAGATCATTTTATGATATTTTATACAGACGATTATGTGTATTAAAGAAGAGGATGAAGAAGAATAAGGGAAGGAAGAAGATATGAAATTTAAATAGATAAAAAAAGGATTTTGGGAAGCCGAAGTATTTTCATTACACAAAATATCCATATATTATAAAAGGTAAAGAAGAATAAGAATAATTAGGAATAAAATGATTATTGAGAAAGTCTAATATTGCTACATCCTATACACGTTCTTTGTGTTGAGACACTTGAATATTTTTTGAAATTGGTTGTGATCCCAATACTAAATAATTTCTACACATTAGGATACTTAGGATAATAAGGATGATGTGCATGTTATTGTATCGAAAGAAAAAATTGTGGTCGACGACCTATTACTGAGGAAGAAGATCATTAATTGTTTATACAGTAACAACCTAGAGTATATTGGAGAAATTTTTTAACATGGGGAGTTCGAGGAGTGTTTATGACTGGAGGAATCTAATTTAAACTAATAAAAACCATTCAACAATGGGTATATTTTTTCGAGAGATATCTACTATCATAATATTGCATAGGTTCAAGGATGATACCTTACTCTTGGTTAAAAATGATACCTTTCCAACTCATATAATTTTTTAGTTAAGGATGATACATTTTCACCTTTTATAATAATTTCAATTCATTAGTGATAAAACCTTTTTCATAAACATGACCCAAACCAAGCAAGGAGTAGATACTCACATTGGGATCAAACCTTGTAAAAATACTACATGTCATCGTATCTTGTTTACTTACTTCTTTTCTTATACTGGTGTGTGTTGGAAAATAATATGAAAAAATATATATCTTAATAAAGATAAAGGTTGAAATATTAATAAGGGATGTAAAAATAGAGAGGAGTATTTGGTAAAGATAGTCACACTAATTCAACCCCACCCAAAGATACTACACAATCCTATTGGGGTATTTCAAATGCAATGAGTGATAATCTAGGTTGTAGTTTATTGGAAATAATTTATTTTAAAGTTATTTCTCATTGGTATATATGAAATGAATATTTTACAAAGGATCAAAATTTCCTCGCAGGGGGGATATATATTACATACTATCACAGTAAAAATTGAGGGTTCTTCCAAATCCAAAAGGAAAAGGTTGAAGAAAGTGGAAGAGAAGTTAAAAAAGTGTTCAAAGTAGAAATTGGGTGCACCACTAATTGAAGGTAATCAAACCGGTAGTTCATCTATTAAATTTAATGATAATGAACCTCTATAAGAACCAACATCAAGTTTTTAATAGTATGAGTAGAATATGTCTATTGAATCATTTGAGAAATATTACACTAAATTTAAATATTACTAAATGAAGTTATAATATAAATACACCATGTATGTTTTTGATAAGATAATTGTCTATAAAACAAATCATATTAGTATAAAAAATATCCCGAGTTCATTTAAATACTTATCTACTAAAATCTCATGGTTAAAGGTAACCCATGTCCAATTAATTTTTGTTTTTAATAATGCGATTTATTTTTCTACAATAGGTTAAAAATTTGAATATTTAAAAATATGGGTGAAAAATATATTAAAAATCCCACCATTATATCAATGGTAGATGTGATCATGTTCAAGAATATTGGATCCCTAATGAAAACTCAATATCATATTTTTTAGTACAAAAATAGAAATGTAATTAATTTTTTCATACTTCAACTAGATAAAAAGATAAGATATATTATTATCTATTATTGATGTTGTAGAGGGTTTTTACATAGGGATATTAAATTTTGGAAAAAAAAATCAATCAATAAATATTATAGAAGATCTAATATTAAGAGAAAAAATTTTTGTAAGAAGAAGAATTCACATAAGAATATGAAAGTTAATTTATCCATCAAGAATATATTTTTATGATTGGATAATTTCTATAAAAAAATCAATAGATGTGGTTTTTTAATGGTAAGTTATATTATAAGTCTACCAAGAACAATTTATATGATAATGAGAAGGTAAGACCATAAATTTTGAAAGGGTAACAATTAATTAAAAAAGGTGATCCTTCCTTTGGGTGTAATGAATATATAAAATTAAGTGCTACCAAGAATAACATTATTAAGGATTCCACACCAAAGAATATGTATTATACTATAGAAGAAAATGTAATATGATGGACCTTTGAAAAAATTCTATTAATATTTAATCTAAAGGGTGAAATATGAAAAAAAATCAATCCAATAATTAAACAAAAGTATTAGTTTTATAGAGGAAATATACGAATAATTATTAGATATGTGGTAAAAAAATGATGACTCATGAATTAGTGAGTATCTATGTTTAAGGTAAAAATAGACTGAACACACACCTAATTAAATAAAGACATAGATACCTAGATAAAAGTTGATATTGATAATAAAGGATAAAGTTTTAGTGACTTAATGTGATAATAATTATGTTTTCAAGAAGGATTACTCACAAAAGAAGAAGGCTAAGCATGTTCTTAAGGAATACATGGCCATGTGGCTCGAACTATTTGAAACAAGTAAGAATATAGACCAAGTATAAGAAAATTAAAGTAACTTGTTATCTAAATAGAAAATATTTATTCCATATAAGTATAACACTATAGATAAAAATAATACTATGTTACATAAAGAATATAAAATCTATAAAATCAATAGAGTTGTAATAATTAAAAATTCACACTAATGTAGAGTTTAGAGGAAAAGGGTTTTTGGGTTAAAAATAGAATCCCAGACAAATTTATCTCATTAAGAAAAAAATAATACCCCACATATTTGCTTATATATATATATTTGAACTTTAATTTAGGGAATTTAATGTGGTGTATATTCTTTTAGAACTTGGTGAATTATGTGAAGACTATATAGCATGAAATGATGATTATCATTTGGTGATTTAATTGGTATCTTGATTCCACCTTGATACATTTTGAGTGGTATCAATGGTTATTATTGGAGTGTATTACAAAAAATTATATCCATGGTATAGAATGATTGATTGTATCCATCAAGGGGGTATAATAAGTTGAATAAGTTTTGAGAAACCTAAAAATATAGACAAGATAAAGATAATTCTAGTGTTAAGGTAAGATAATCACTTTTACAATACTTTCCTTGAGTTGAATAATTTAAGATTATTAAGGGTGTTGATTGTTGATCTCGGAAATGTTTTGGAAATATTTTTTATCTATGTATATTACTCTTGTTTTCTAAACTATATGTTTCCTATGTAGACTTATAGTAGATTAATTTATGGTCCATTCTATAGAGAAATGTGATGCCACCGTTCACTCAAGTGGATCAAATTTACGTAGGGATAAAATATTATTTGAGTAGGATATTCCCATACCCTAATATATTTATAGTTATTATTAATAATTTATAGAATAATGAGGAATTTTAAATGGAAACTAAAATTTTTATAATTGAAATGGGAATTGAAACCTAATACAAATGGAGTGATTTAAGTTCCCTATAAGAATTTGATGAAGAGAGTAACATTGGTTATATTTCTCTCAATATATTAATAAGGAGTAAATTCAATAATTTTGAATGTTTTGTGATGACTAATAACCCAAAAAATAACGAAATGGAAGTAGAGGATATAGATTTGATGAAGTTTTCTACCATTATACATGATATTGAGCATTCATATATATATTGGAAAATGTTATCAGATCATAATATTATGATACTTCCAATAAATATATAGGCAATGAAGATTAGTATGTTGTTTTTTGATTTAAAATTATTCATTATATATGATGATTTTGGTTTATTAATTCATAATATTCTATTCAAATTAGTAGTGAGTGATTACTTCACTATCTACTACATGTTTCAAATGAGCTTAAAAGAGCTATCTATGTTAGGTAAAAATCAAGTTATCTAGGGGAGTGAGAATTCATAATTAAATTAAAAATCATTAATTCTTATAAAACAAATAAATAATATCACATAGATGAATTTTATAGAATTATTAGATTTAATCTAGAAGTGATGAGGTATTATACAAACTTTGAAAAATTGAAGAAAAATTATTATTCACAACAAAATGATTTGGGAATTATTATAAAGATATTTTTAAAGGTTTGATAAATTTATAAATTATTTTATAGTGTTTTTAATATGATCAAGAGTGGTTAGAGAATCACAAAGAAGTTTTTAGTTTTATTTTTGATCCTTGAAGATATGTTAACAGAGTTGAAGATTTTGGATATATTTTCAAATGCAATAAACTTACTTAAGGGTTATTTGGAATAATTAATAAGGGTTATCATAATAAATTCATAATTATACTCAATGTGATGAATTGTAAAGTTGTTAAAATCTACTATGATATTTTATATTCTCATGATGATACCTAATATTCACTTTAAGTAGAATATAAATAATTGGAAAAGTACCTTGGAGTTCAAATAATGATAAGTAATATTTCACAGTGAAATGAATATTGTAAAGTAATATATTCCCAGTGATATGTAATATTTTCTAACCAAGTGGATATTAGAAAAGTTTTGGAATCACTATGATACATAATATATGTTTGAGTCATGAATAAGATATTTTTTGAAATTCCCACTAAAATGAGGCTAAGGTAAAAATCTAATAGTTATGCATACAATTTTTGAATGATATGTAAGAAACTTGATGCAATGAATAAAAAATATTGAAAAGTAAAAAAACCATATGTTGATACATAATATTTTTGAGTCATTTATAAGATATTTTATGAATTATAAACTTTAATATGGTAATGGTAGGGATTTATTGTGATATTGAATATTATTCTTATAATATATTAGGTTTTATATTATTTTAAAGAATGCATAAGATATTACATAGTGGAAATTTTGAAATGTATTATAGGTACTATGATATAAATTTTTGTGTGTTTGATATGAAAGATATTTCATTTCATACATAATATTTTTCATTTAGAAAAATACAAGATTTTTTAAGATCAAATTCAGATGATGATTTACTGATATTCCAAGAATAAATACCTCAATTATTGGGATAATGATCATAATAATAGATGAGATATGAGGAAGAAGGTTTAACTACGAGGAAGAATATTAAACCACATGTTTGATGAATTTAAGACTTCAAAAGAATATTGTATCAGGGAGTGTGAATCATACCATCGTGAATAACCAAGGAGGATATAAAGAATAGATTACACTTTGAGTAGATCCTTCACACCGAAATAGTTCTATGCATTTGGTTTTTCACATGTGGAAAATGATATGTTTATTTTCAAGAGAAAGAGAGATAATAAATATTAAGAAACTTGTGAGAGATATATAAATTTATTAATGGAGATCTATTTATTATCATTGAATATTAATGGTCAATAATTATAGAGAAGATCCTACTACCACAATTATATGTGGTTTTATATACTGAAATATAGAAATAATTGTAACAAGATGTCGTTAATAAAAAAAGAAGAATAAGTGAAATAAATAAATAAATTAATTAATAAAATAATTTATTATTTATCTGAATATCCTAAGTATTTAAAGATAGAAATAAGTGGAAGATGTGTGCTGTTATTATATTCTAAGGAAGAACTGAGTATTGATGAGAGGTAGTAATTAAAGAAATTTTTTATTGAAGATCCTATGTATTGTGGAAGAAGAAAAAGAATGAGAAGATAATGATTATAATTATGATGATGAAGAAAAATATGATGAAAAAGAAGAATAATAATAAGGATGAAAATAATAATAATAATAATAATAATAATAATAATAATAATAAGAATAAGAGAAGAAGATAAAAGTAGTAGAAGAAGGATGGAAGAGAAGAAGTGGACGAAGATATAAGAGTGAAGTAATACCATGTGATATCCCTATATCATAGAAGATATTGAAAAATATGAATGAAGAATAGGAGAGATAAGAAAGGTCATCACTATTACTTCTTGGGCATGTAATATGTGTCAAGACACATTAAGATTGACCGAAAAAGGTTAGCGATATAAATCTTGAATAAGGCCAGGATATTAGGGTACTTAAGACAATAATTACTTTATGCATTCCAATATAATAGAAGAATTTTTTTTAGTAAAATACATATTAGTGTGGAAGAATATCTTTCACGGTTGACATAGTGAAATCCAAGTGTGTATATGTGATCTTGTTCAAGAGATAAAGTTATAGGGGGTTGAATACTAGAGAGATCCAATACATTCTAAGTAAAAACATTTAGGAATCTGTAGAGATATTGAGAGATACATACTATCATGAGATATAATTGGGTGAAGGATGATACCTTTAGATGTGTTAAGGATGAGTTTTTATTACCCCTTATAAGTGTAAATTTAAGAATAATACTTTCTCATTTTTTAAATATCTGTAATTTTGAAACCCCAAACCCACGTTCCTAGGTTTGGTAGTAAAAATATCATAATTTTTTTTTCAATTATTTGAAATAAGTTTTTATATTAATATATTAACCCATATTTATCAACTTATAATCACAAACTTAATTTCAAATAATGATTCACTACACCCATAAAAATATTTTTCATTTCTAGTGCTTTAGAGAATTAGAAACTCTATTACATATCACATTCATATTATTTATTTTAAATGGGAATTTACCCATTAACACAACTCTTCATGGATTACTCCAACATTTCTGAAGTTATCCCTGACTTCATAATAGATCTTACTCACCGATAATCCCTATGAAAAATATTTTTGAAGACATGGGGTGAGAAATAAATTTTAGTAAGGAGTTTTTTTTAAAACCAATAATAAAATTTTGTTTTTTTAAGAATATTGATATTTCCTTAAAATTTATTTCCTTAAAAATAATATTTTAAAAATTACCCTTTAAAAATAAAAATGGGTTATCAAAAAAAATTTCATAAAAAAGAATTTTTTCCAACTGTTCTTTGATATGGAATAAAATATTTAATACATTTCTTTCTTTAAAATCATTCAAAATACCTTTTTAATATCATATTTTTTACTTTTGAAAAATAAAACATTATTTTCCTTTAAAATGAAATATATTGATATTCAGTAAGATTAATATAAATCCTTAAGCTTTCTTGAACATTAAAGGCTATATAGGACCCAACCATCATGTTTTGGAAAATGTTCCTTTAGATTCACTTTTATTATCTATACCTCATCTTTATATAAAATTCCAATGTTCCAATTTTGAATACTTTTTTAAGTATCTTTACTTTTTAATCATAATTTCATTAAAACAATACATTCTAAATGCTCGATATCCATGCATAAAAGTACTTTTCAAGTGGAAGGAAAGTATAAAAATTATTAGTAACCTCAACTAAAATGGTTTGCAAGAAATGTATACTTGAAAAAAATAAAATAATGGTAATGAAATGATGTAATTTAAAATTATTGGAGAAATATGATTTTAAAATAAATTTAGTAACATAAATGATAAAAAATAGTATATGGTT
Organism: Viscum album; assembly: GCA_963277665.1. Lineage (NCBI taxonomy): Eukaryota > Viridiplantae > Streptophyta > Magnoliopsida > Santalales > Viscaceae > Viscum > Viscum album. Next base: position 1,005,535,167 of record OY728135.1, read on the forward strand.
ATGCAATAATTCAAACATAAATGATATCTATCTTGTTAAAATTATTTTCAACAGAAGATGAGATTTAAAAAAAATACATAAGGTGTATGTTTTTAATTATTTGACATTAAATTATGTATTTTTAAAGGATTTGGAATTACATAAATACCATATTTAAATCAATCCATTGTGAGATTTTTTACATCAAAACATAATAAGATTAAAAAATATTTGTTAAAAATAGAAGAACAATTTGGGAGCATTAAAATAAAAAACATTTAAAACATTTTCCCTAAAATATAATGATGATTTTCTCCCATAGGGCGGAGTTCAGTGGTTCCATCCCTGCTGTACCTGTAGTGGTGAGTTGAGGTGGTCCTGGTTTCAAGCCACCACATCTAATGATTTTATTTCCTTTTTCCCCTTCCCCAGACCTACCATGTATAATTATGATTTTAAAAAACTTCTTAAAAGCAAAGAGAGTTTTATAGGAATCATAAAAAATAATTTTTTTAAATGGTTTACTTTACAAAGAAACACTTAAAAATATAAAATACTTTTAATGAAGTTCCCCTACGTAAAGGTTTTTGGAATATAAAAATATAATTTTATTTAAAACAAAATCCATTATCTTAACCGAATTATACTCCTCTTATAGGACTTCTTCCTCCCTATTTCTATATCTCCAAAACTATGGAAACTTGTATTTTTATGTAATGAACATATTAGAGTGCAGTTTTTAGCACCCATAAATGAGGGAGACCATTTATAATTCATTATATACTAGGATTTAAATTATATTTCAATATATAATAATTATTTAACTGCTTGTTCAGATGTTTACATTAGCGGCGACCCACAAAGAAGAATACATTAGTCTACTTATATTGTAGGAACATAAAATATTTCTGAATGTTTAAACATGTAATCATAATTTTTTACTCCTAATTTATCAATCCATGTAATGAAAATTGTGTACATATATTCATATATATAAATTTTGGACCTCGTAGTAGTAATATTATAGGAATAAGGTGATATATTCTTATTGAGTTGGTTAGACCTAATGAATACCACATTGTGTATGAAGACCTTGATGGGTATATACATCCAAATAATATTTTCTTTTCTGCTGATAGAAATGAGGTCTCTAGTTTCATGTTTTATGAACAAGATCCTATGAAATTTTCACTAGTTTGAAGATGATGATTCTTCCTTTTATAGTTTTACATTTATTTTTTTCGTTTCAAAATTGTGTTCCAACTTATTTATGAATATTTAGTGTACTTTGATTAAAAAAAGTGTGTGTGTGTGTTTGTTCCATCATCTTCCAATAATAGTATTGTTTTCCATTTTATAATTAATATTTTTATTTATATTTTTATCCCATATCAAATTTCATATTATGGTTTCATGATGCATAATATATACCTATAAATATATCTCATGTTTGATAATTTTTCTCTAAGAATTGGTTGGATATCAAACATGATGGGTGTTAGTGGTTTGTTTTCAACTCTGTGTGTGCACAAGTTGTAGACAATGGAAGTTGTAGGTTTATCATGGATGGAAGAGGAAGATGATGCTGGGGATGTCCTAGTTTCATTTTCTCAGCATGTGTGGAGTTTTAAAACTTTAAAAAGTGACTAATAGAAGGTACCACAGATCATACACATGATTAGTCCCATGATACCTTATATATATTGATGAAGCTTAGCATCTCACTGAAATCCATGGGGATTGAGTGGCCTCCCTCAGCCATTTTCTGCAATCCTTCTTAGTTGATCCTAACCACCCTTTATTGCCCATGTTCATGATCACCCATTCTTTATTTGTTTGTTCCCCTAGTGCTTGACCGATTTTTTACCCTTGATTGAGCTAACTAACCCGTGCCTTTGGGTTTTGGATGGCCTTATCCTTTTACAATATGTTTATACATTATTAATATGATTTTAATTTCAAAAATTATAATTCCATTATCTAATTTTAATCCATACAACTTATATAAAATTAATATTTTAAAAAGTTTCATTATCTTTATTCATCACTATTCTCCTAAAATATTTAATTTCCTTTATTAAAAATAATTTTTATTTAGTATATATTTTCAAAATTAACTATTTTTCATTAAAAATAATTTTAAATTTATTATATTAATATTCCATGAACTATAATAATCATTCTATTATTAGAATTTATATTTACCATTTAATATATTCCCTTCTAATTTCTATAATTCTCTCATAACTATAATTGCCATTATATTATTAAAAAATATATTATCATTAAAATTAATCCCATAATTGTATCCCCACTAGATTTTAAAATTAACCTCAAATTAATATAGTTCACCTATATTTATCCATATCTTGTATATATTCATTTCTGATTAACATTTTATATAACTTAATAAATATTTTTTAAATTAATTTTTTATATGTATAAAATTATGTTTAATATATATATATTCAAGTTAATATTTTGTAAACCATAATTATTTTAATATTAAATTCTATATTTACCAAATATTAACTTTAATTTAATAAAATAATTCTCATTTTATTTTATTCACCAGAATGTTTACAATTCTAAATAGATGTTATACTATTATTAAAAATTATCATTCACTCTTATTTATTAATATAGGATAACAAATTTTATTCTTTTAAAATTTTATTTTATTAGAATATTACATGTTAAATAATTTTAAATGTGGTTAATGTTTTAATTATTAAATGAGAACATTTAGGAAAAAATTAACTTCATGTTTGATAAAATTATATTTACATATTATTTCTCAAAATAAATATTTGTTAAGTAGTATTTTTATAACATGAATATTTTTAATATTAGTATTCCATAATTTATGGTGTTTATAGAGAAGGAATTTAATTTTTCAAAAAGGTAAGTCATAGTAAACATTTACATTTTAGGTTTCTTAGTAGTGAAATGATTCATTTGATAAATATTTCTTAAAAAAATACTAGAATCCCTAGATGTTAAAATTTACTCCCATGAAATAACTTACGACTCAGCAATTTTTATTTTTATAACTATTGAAAAAATTATGTGTGTGTTATTAATAATATAATTTATGAGTTATTTTCCTTACTATAGTGGGTAAGAATCGTTTTTTTAATTTATAACACATGTAAATTTTCTTTTTTCACCTACATTTATGTCAAATATACTTGCTTAGTTATAAGAATTAAGTGTTTATATATATATTTTTTACAGCTTCACTTTTAGGATCCTACTATCAAAAAAGTAATAAAACAAAATGGTTGTTATAATAATTTATAAACACATGAATATGGAAAATAAACCATAATTGTCTTTCCTATTGACACTTTTTTTAATCCAAAATTCCCTGAATCATAATCAAGTATAATCAAGAAATCCTCAAAATTCTATGTAATTCATCTCTAGATCATAGAGTCTCTTTATAATATTTTTTATCTAGAATAATTTAAATCACTTAAACTTATAAGCTTGTAATCCTAAAAAACATAAACTATTATTAACTAAGAATACCCTAACGTCTAAAAATAGATAAACTATCATTCTGATACCATATTTATCACCCAAAACTCATTCTCCTGAGTCTAGTGCTAAAAATATCATAATATTCTTATTCATTTTTTTTCAAAGTGGATTTAGTATTAAAATAATTTACCCACATTTAAAAATTTATAATTAAAAATATAATTCCAAATAATTATTCACTAAATCCCATGTAATATTTTTTTGTTATATATTTTTAGAGAATTATAAACAAAATTAAATGTCACATTCATATTATTTCCTTTAATTGGGCCTTTTCCAATTAACTAAACTCTTAGAGAGATAATCTATCTTTACTTAGGCCAACCCTAACTTTATAATAGACCCTAATAATCGATAATCCATGTGAAATTTTTTTTAAAACTTTGTGTGAGAATAAAAAAGCATAGAAAGGGGATTTCAAAACAAATAATAAAATTTTTTTTAATAATGATTCAAGTTTCCTTAAATTAGTTTTCCATAGAGAAAATATTTTAAAAATTTCCATTTAAAAAATATACAGGGTCATCAAAAAACAATTTTAATAAAAAGTAATTCTTTCAAAAAATTTATTGAGAAGATATAAAATACTAAAGACATATTTTTCTTTAAAAACCTTTGAAAATCCCTCTTTCAAATAATTTTTTTTACTTTTGAAAAATAGAAAACTATTTTCCTTTAAATTGAAATCCCATGGTATTCAGTAAGTTTTAAAAAATCCATGAGGTAATAGGGAACATTAAAGGCTATATAAGACTCACCCATTACATTTTGTACAAAGTCTATAGAGATTTAGGTTCACTCTCACTCAATCATCTTTATTTATAATTCCCATGTGAAAAAATTTAATATTTTCTTAGTATCTTTTCTTAATCATTGTAATTCGATCAATACAATACATTCCAAATTCATAACATCAATGCATAAAAATAATTTTTAAGAAGAAGTAAAGTTTATAAATGTATGATTAGCTCAACGATATTCTCTTCAATAAATTCATACTTTAAAATAAAAAATATTCATCATGACATGATAAAATTTAAAGTTCTTAAAGAGATATGTTTTTTTATAATATACATAGAACATTAATGAAAAAACAGTTCATGGACATAAAATAATTTAAACATATAAGTCATCCGTGAAGATAAAATTATTTTCAATTAGAAAAATACTTTAAAAAATACAGAATGTGTTATTTTTGAAGTATTTTATACATTAAATGATAAATTCTGAAAGTAATTGGAATTCCATAAATACAGTAATTAAATAAATCCATTGAGAGATGTTTTATTTATAAAACATAAAAGATAAAGAGAGCATTGTTAAAAATAGAGTATCATTTTAGAAACATTAAAATATAATACTTTAAAAATATTTTCCCTTATATATAATAATAATTATAATTAAAACTACTTAAAAAATATGGTATAATTAGAAACATAAAAATAGGATTATTTTTAAAAAAATAGTTAGATTAAAAAATAAAAAATAAAAAATAAAAAATATTTATAAACATTTTCACTTATGAAAATGGTTTTTAAAACTAAAAAAAATTATTTTAAAATATATATTTTCCATTACCTTCACCAAACCTTGCTCGCCTTGAAGTACTTCTTCCTCTCACCATATTTATCTCTCTATATAACTAAGGAAACTCATATTTGGAAGTAAGGAAATTAGCATAAAATATTTTCTTGAGTACCTAGAAAGGATGTGATTCATTTATATGCCATCATACATAATTATTTCAATTATATTTCTTCACTAAATAATTATTTAACAACCTATTCAGGCATGGATGGTAGCAGCGACCCTAAACAAAATAATCTATTTGTTTGTTTCTATTGTAGGTCCACTAAAATCCGGCTGAATAATTAAATGTGTGACCATGACTTATTTACCCCTTATCTAGTTTTCCATGTGAAGAAAAACTTTTACATATATACATATATACCCTATCATATACCTTCCAATTGTATCATTATAGGAAGAAGGAAATGATGTCCTATTGAGTTTGTTACACCTCATGTGTCCTGGAAGGTTCATAAAGACCGTGTTGGGAAAATCCCTCAAAATGTGATTTACCTTACTTCTGGAGGAAACAAGGCTTCTACTGGCCTATTTTAGACACAAAATCTGGAAAAAGTCACGTTATGGTTGAGGTTTAAAATGATAACTAATCCTTTTATAGTTTAGAATTTATTTAATCGGTTTTTTTGTATTGTGTTCCACCATATTCATAAAGATTCAGTTGCCTTGGATTGCAAAATTTGTTTATGTGTACGTGTTCTTTTGTTTTTTAGTAACTGTTTCATAAACTGTTTTACTGTTAGTATTATTATTATTATTTTTATCCCTTTTCAAATTGAGCCTTACAATTTTGTGAGGCCTAATATATACCTATAAATATATCATTTTCTTGATAATCTTACTAAAATTATTGGATAGTGGTTGAATACGATGTGTGATAATGGTTTTTATTAATGTATTTGTGCACACAGGTTCAATACAATTATAGTTGTAGGTTTAGTACAAATAGAGGTGTAAGAAAATATTGAGGATGTCGCAGTTTTATTTTCTGAGCATGCATGTTGTTTTATATTATATTAACAATGTTTTTGAGATGATATCCCATATTAGAGTCACCCATAGTCTCATGCTAGAATATAAATATTGATGTGGCTTAGAGGATCATTAAAATACATGGGGAGTTAGTGTCTCCCTCAGTCGTCTGCTGCCACCCCACACAGTCGAACCTAACCACCATTTTACACCTATATGCTTGCTCACCCATGCCTAACATGTGCATTCTACTCACTCCTCGCCTTGCTTAAATCCTTTCTTGGGGGAACAAACATTTTCCTTCAATTTCTGGCTGGCTCTATTTTTTATACTAAGTTTATAAATTACTAATCCCATTATAATTTTATAAATTTTAATTCAATTATCTAATTTTAATTAAATCTACTTATATAAAAGAAATATTTTAAATAGTTTCATTATATTAATTCAATACTATTCTCATTTTTTATTTCATTAATAATAATTTATTATTCACTACATATTTTCAATATTAACTATATTCCATTAAACAATATTTTTATTTAATTATATTAGTATTTCATACACTATAATAATCATTATATTAATAGAATATATATTTATCATTAAATATAATTCTTACTAATTTATATAATTATCTTATAATAATAACTAATAAATTCATAAAAACTATATTAAAATTCTAATTAATTCTAAAATTATATTCCTAATATATTTTATAATTGACCTTAGATTAATATAATTCACCATTAATTATCATTATATTATATATATTAATTTCCAATTAATATTTTATTTGACAGAAAAAACATTACCTAAATTAACACTTTATATTTCTCCAATTATATATATATATATATATTTCAAGTTAATATTTATTAAACCATAATTATTTTGTTAATAAATTCTATAATTACCATATATTTACTTCAATTTAATATAATCATTTTCATTTTATTTTATTCAATATATAGTGTATATTTCTTAACAAAATTTATATTATTATTAAAAATTATCATTAACTATTATTTTGAAACATATGTTAAATAATATTATTTATATTTTAATTTATTTTTTTATATTAATTTAAAAAAATTAAAATGTGCTTAAAGTATACATTTTGAAATGTGATCATTTAGGAAAAAAACTTCATGTTTGATGTACATAGATTTACATATTATTTATAAAATAAATATATGTAAAGTGGTATTTTTATAACTTATGGTGTTTATATAAAATAAATTTAATTTTTCTAAAAGATGGTTCGGGAAAAAATATATATCATAGTTTATTTTTGTTGTTAAATGGTTCATTACGAAAATATTTATTTTTTAAAAAATATATATTAGGATCTTAGGATATTATATTCTACCCTCATTAAATAAATTGCATCCTCATAATTATAATTTATCTCACTATTGAAAATCATATGATTGTGTTCTTCATAATATAATTTCTAAGTTATGTGTCTCAATAACAAATGATAGAGTCATTTTATTTACTTCTTAACATATTTAGATTTTCATTTGTCACCTATATTCTACTAGATATACTTACTTAGTTATAAATCTAGAGGTTTTCTAGAAATATACTTGTTGTAGATTCAATTTAATGATACTTTTCTCAACCGAGTAATATAATAAATTTTTATTATATTAATTTGGAAACACATTAATTTGAAAAATCAATGATAATTTTATTATCCATTGATTCTTTTTTTATTTCAAAATAGCCTGAATTATATTTAAATCTAATAAAAAATACCTAAGAAGTACACAAAATTATTCAATAGATCATAAGGATTGTTGACGCTCCTTTTCGTCACAGAATCCAAAGATCGGAAAAGGGGAATATCTAAGCAAAAAGTGATTAATCCTTTGAAGAAACATCAAAAATCGACAAAGGGATGGAAAATGAGAACATTGCCCATGTATCGCGCAAGTTCCATCTTGGTCGCGCAAGTACACTTGCGCGCCGCCTCAATACTTGCGCGACCCCTCATGGTCGTGCAAGGGACTTGCGCGACAGATCTGATAACCGCCCAGTAACCGCCCGGGGTCTTCTTTTGCCTATAAATAGACCCTGTGGGCCCCCCATTCAAAAGGATCTCTTCCCAGAAACTCGGATCAAAGCTCCCGACGCCCAAGTCTCTTCTCAAAGCTTCCAGAACACTTCTAAGGTAATTTCTTACCTAGAATGGAAGATCTAAAGGGAAGAAGGAAGGCCCAAGTGTTGAAACTTATCAAACACTTGCGCGCCGACTTAATCCCTTCAATATAACTTGCGCGTCCCTCTTCTGGAAGAACCTCAAGAGGATGGGAAAGGGTTTAATAAAGAGTCGCTCAAGTAATTCCACTCTGGTTGAAAATCGCGCAAGTATCCCTTATGTCGCGCAAGTATACTTGCGCGACCAATACTTGCGCGCCGCCGCAGGACTTGCGCGACCTTCAATACTTGCGCGCCCCTATCTTTTTGGGTGCCCATCTTGCCCTTTTTCACCCCTCTTAAGCCATTTCACCCTTCCTATTCAAGATTCAGTCTTCAAGATACTCTTCAAAGCCATTTATGGCATGATTTCTTGACTTGACATCCTTATATGAAAGGAATTATGTGAAATATCTCTCAAAACATAGTGATTTAAACATCTTTATGTCACCAAAAGATTGAGAGTTCATTCATTCAACCTCATCCTTTAAGATGAGAGAATCCTAACCTAGGCTTCCTTCTCAGGAATAAGTCCTAGTCATAAATCTTGGGCATCTTCCTTAAGAATAAGCCCCAATCAAAATCCTTTAAACTTGGGCATCCTCCTCAAGAGTAAGCCCCAAACCTTAATCCCTAACCTGGGTCTCCTTTTCAGGAATAAGACTCAGTCATAACCTTGGGCTTCCTTTTCAGGAGTAAGCCCCGAGTCCCCTAACCTAGGCTTCCTTCTCAGGAATAAGTCCTAGTCATAAATCTTGGGCATCTTCCTTAAGAATAAGCCCCAATCAAAGTCCTTTAAACTTGGGCATCCTCCTCAAGAGTAAGCCCCAAACCTTAATCCCTAACCTGGGTCTCCTTTTCAGGAATAAGACTCAGTCATAACCTTGGGCTTCCTTTTTAGGAGTAAGCCCCGAGTCCCCTAACCTAGGCTTCCTTCTCAGGAATAAGTCCTAGTCATAAATCTTGGGCATCTTCCTTAAGAATAAGCCCCAATCAAAGTCCTTTAAACTTGGGCATCCTCCTCAAGAGTAAGCCCCAAACCTTAATCCCTAACCTGGGTCTCCTTTTCAGGAATAAGACTCAGTCATAACCTTGGGCTTCCTTTTCAGGAGTAAGCCCCGAGTCCCCTAACCTAGGCTTCCTTCTCAGGAATAAGTCCTAGTCATAAATCTTGGGCATCTTCCTTAAGAATAAGCCCCAATCAAAGTCCTTTAAACTTGGGCATCCTCCTCAAGAGTAAGCCCCAAACCTTAATCCCTAACCTGGGTCTCCTTTTCAGGAATAAGACTCAGTCATAACCTTGGGCTTCCTTTTCAGGAGTAAGCTCCGAGTCCCCTAACCTAGGCTTCCTTTTCAGGAATAAGTCCTAGTCATAAATCATGGGCATCTTTCTTAAGAGTAAGCCCCAAGTCTCTTAAAATTTCTCTTAACCAGTCATAAATTTCCTTTGATTTGGGTTTCCTTTTCCGGAATAAAACCCAATCATAAGTCCCCTCCTAACTTGGGCATCCTCCTTAGGAGTAAGCCCCAAGATTAGAGTATTCAAATCTCCATGAAGCACATATAACTTTGTGGACCCTGTTCATGGATTTTCTTCCTAAAAGTAAATCCTAAACCTTCGCCTATCTGGGCAGTCATCTATACATAATCCCCAAAACAAATTCTTATGATTGCATCTTTTATGGCACAATTGTCTAAATTTTACCAATACCTCTTGTTTCTCACACCGAGCATGACTCACGTGAGCTTAGAGTGTAAAAGTAATTATGACATTCATCTTTGAGCCATCAATCATAAAACATCATATCCCATTCCTCGAACTACGTGGGTTCTGATTCCTTTTTTTAAAAACAAAGGATACGTAGGTAGCCCATTCATGGGTTCGATCCCAACATTGAAATAATCTCTGTCCTTCTGAATGACGATAAACATCAAGTGCCCCACTGAGTGGCTTTAAAACCAGCCTGGTCATCAAAATGACCAAGAGACTTTTATATAAATGTTTTGAAGGATACCATTGACCAAGAATCTCTAAAACAAATATAGATGATTCTATATTGATGAAGAACCTCGAATACATATAAAAGATTCTCTAAATTTCTTGCATATTTAATCATTGATTGTTAAAACTAAAGGAAAGCTCATTTTATACTTGGTAATGTAATAAGGATTCACGAACTTAACTTAAATCTATAAAGAGAGTCCCGGAGTAGACAATAATTCCCCTCAAAAAGGTGTGATGAGTCCGACCTCCCATCCTCTCGACCAATGCAAATTCCTAAGCCTCATTAGCCCACAAGCTAATGAGCGCCTGCCTTTGGAAAGTAGGTCCAAACGGATGTGGAATCATTGGATGTTTCCGGTTCTACGAACAAACCCGTTAGAAACCGATCGGAACATTTGAATCTCCCATCCAGGAGGTCATCCCCGGATTCCGCGCGAAACAAAAAATGGTGAACCCGACGTGAATCCTTAACCAAGTTAAAGTGATGTTCTTCTTAGATGTTAGACCCCTTGGGCCAACAAGGCAATCATTGACATATGATCATCCAAAAGATGCAGTAGCCGGATTCATCTTGATTATGTCTGTTATATGGAACAGGCACTCTTTTTTTCAAGATCTTCTACAAAAAATGGCTTTCCTTAAATTCACCCCTGTGAATACTGCTGCTGAGAACACCTCTACTGTGAGGTCTGCTGCCATGAAAACCAATGCTGCTACTCCTGCTGGAACGTCATCCGCTCTGAGGATGACATCACCAACTCAGCGTCTTCAACGCTGTGTTTCTAATGCACTGGTTAAGGAGTACCGTCACAATGGTACTATCCCAACTCTGGAGGCCGCTCGTCAAGCCCTCCAAGTTAACAATTCTACCTGGTCGTCCGGACAACGGCGACCAGCAATCAAGAAGCAGGCGGTGCTGACTACCGTCTCCAACCGTTTCGGGTCGTTATCCCCGGAACGCAATTTCCATTCACTCCCTTATTCTGAGGAAGTGAATGAGCAGGTCCCGCAGGACCTTAATTCAAAGAGACAGGAGTCCTTCTCAAGGGCTCCCATCAACAATCGCCGCCAGACTCGTGCGGTAGTGCACCCTCAACATGATGAGGGTACCGGCTCCAGGCATTCAGCTCAGGTTCCTCGAACCCGAGCAGGCAAGATGAATCACCAGAGACGGAATCCGGTTAATAATAGGCAGGTTGTCATCCCTGCCATCTCCGGAGAAGTCCACCAACCTAACTTGGTGGCAAATAATGAGCAGGCATACACACCTGTTCGTTTTAATCCCGCTGTCCAGCAGACTCGTCTGGCAGCATCAAGCCGATCCCGCCAGGCAATTCCGGCGGAGTACCATAGGCAGGAACATACACCTGCTTATACATCAGTAGTTAGTCAGCAGGCTCGTCTGACTACATATGATGGATCTCGTCAACCGCGTTTGGCGAAGTATAATCAGCAGGCACATACACCTGCTAATACTAATCAAGCCTACCAACAGTCTCGCTTGGTAGCGCACGGAGAAGTCAGTCGGAAAGTCCCGACGACAAACAGGAGGCAGACTAAACTCTCTGCCTCCACACTTGAGTACTGTCAGAATTCACTGACAGGAAAAGGAGGACAGGAGCAGGCACATACACCTACTCCAAGCCCGGAATGGACGTATATCCCTGTTCCGGCGGCTGAAGTCACCAAGCATATTTTATCAATGGTGAAAGAGCAGAAGCAAATTCCTGCTCATATTCTGGATGCTTGCCAGGATATCATAACATCTTCAGCATCATCTCAGGGACAGACACATAAATCTATCCCTAGCAGTGGAGTGACACATCAACAATTCACTCCGGAACAGACACACACATCTGTTCCAGTCCAAGAGGGTTGTGGGGCCTACTCCCCCATATCATATGGACAACCAAGTCAGGCACATACATCTGATTTGAGCGATGATCGTCAGCCTAACCTGACCATCTTTCCTGATCAGGCACATACACCTGCTCAGAGCAATCACTTTCGTCATCAAGTGATTTCTAAAGCGAGTAAGAAGGCATCTAAGAAAAAGATCCGCCCAGCACAGTCAGGAGGTCAAAGGCCAATCTGCAACAAGGCCTTGCTCGATGCTGGAGTTCTTGAAGCCCTCAGACATTTATCTGTCGGAATTCAAGATTCTACTCCCTCAGTTCCCAATAACAGGAACATTAATCCCGAAGGTCTTCAACAGACACTTCCTCATGAAGACTTGCTTCATGGAAATTCGGTCAATCTTGAAGTTTCTTCTTCAGATGAGAACCACAGGAACCCTCTGTGTGGTCAGAAGACCAAGGAGCAAGAGATATCATCTTTTGCTGTAACCCATCATGAAGGTCCTCCTCATGGTGATGAACTTCGCTGCGAAAGTCCTCTCCGCAGTAGTGATTCACATTGTCTCGAAAATTCTTCAGAAGGCAATGTATTGACGAGAAAGCCCTCCTATCTCGAGGCACTTGCAAACGTAAAACCAGTCATGTCTGAAGTTTTACTATCGGCAGGTGAAACTCTTTCTCCATCAGAAGATAGCTTGGGGTTCAGGTTATTCTCCGAACCTTCCCTAGGTCATTCATCTTCCAGCATGAATAGTGATTCCTCTACCAATCTTGTTGAATCCGATGAAGCAACAAGGAAACACCAACTCTGGTCCAAACAGGTAGAAGAATCTTCATTTAATGATAAAGAGGAAATGCTGAACATGAGGAAAAAACTGGCAAAAGGTGAAGTACTAGTCATGTTTTGGCCTTTGGCTGATTCACAGTATGACATTCCAAAGATGTTGACGGATGATGAAATCCATGATATTCGTCTTAACATATGGAAAACTCTTTGTCAATTAAAGAAGAAGGTATTATCTTACGATGAATATGAAAATCATCTTAAGATAATAGAAGGGTTACAACGCCAGATTGATTTGGCATCTCTATCAGTCTCTCGGTATCCGAAGGCTGAAAAGCAACAGAGAACCCTTCAACGTTCATGCCTTGGCGCACTGAGAAAATTGCGTCAGTTAATTTCCAATGCTCCATCTAATGTTCATATCAGAGGATGGGGTATTCACGGAGCACTACATTTCACAGTGCTTTCCGGTCAGCAAAGCCCGCCGAAAATGGTCTCATGCAATGTTATTGCCCATGGCCGGCCACAGTCAATGGGCTTTGTTCATAATCAAAATCTTGCTCGAGATCAAGCTTCAACTAGTTCCTCTCAAAATCAAGTATATAGAGAACAGGTTGTTGAATTGCTCCTACATCAAGCAGGCTAGAATATTGCGCAAGCCTCTCGTCTGGAGCAAACACGTCATCAAATGACAGAAGTTTCGGAAATCATCCAACGGTCTGTTGAACCAGGTGATAAAAGTGGATACAGGTTAATGCATCCAGCTAATTTCCGAACTAAGATCCGCAAGATCAAGAGAGATTTCAAGAAGATCTCAGACATAGCATGTCAAGAGACACCCCAGCTTGCCAGACTGGGGACTTCTCTAACCCAACCCTCAGAATCAACGAATGGGATTCGAGGAGTTGAGCAGAAGCAACAGGAACACCCCCAGTCCACCGGACTGGGGACTTTTTCAAATCTTCAATCCCTCCCTCAGAGAAAGTCAGTATTCTCTCGATTAGGGAATAAGCCTCAAGAGGAACGAAGAGCCAAGATGTCAGGAGATTCCCTCCAAGTGACGGTTCACAAAGAAATTCCTGAGGGGTCAAGTCAACGGAATGCCATGTCTTATCATGGACATAAAAGGAGACAATATCATAGAAATGCTGATAGAAAGGATTTCATGAAATATGCATCCATTAATGTCATCACTGTCGTTGCTGCTGATTCACCAGATGAGGCTCAATCAGAGGGATCAGATGAAGAGGTTCCTGCTCAAGAAGTTGCGCACACAGACCTAAATGAAGAAGGTGTGCGCACACGTAATCAAAGGCTTACCCAAAATTTGGGTATTCCTTCAAGTAACCCACTTCCCCCTCTCCGAAAAGGGTCCAATAAGGGGAAAGGAAAGAATCAGGTTACTTCTCACCCTTCCTCTGAAGGAGGTCAATCGCTCTCATTAGAGCAAAGGCTTGCACAACAGGAGGAAGAAATGAAAGAATTAAGAAGGTTGAATGCAGAACTACTTCAGAATAGTCTTCTTCTTAAGAATGCTGAAGTCCGACAGCCGAAGGAATTTGTTGTAAATACTGAGAGGGATCAGGAATATCCTCCTTTATCAGTACACCCACAGAGGTCTAATCCTACGGGTCAAACGCAACAACGGTTGGCAGCACTACCATTAGTTGCAGCACCAACCTCCACGGCTGTCCAAGCTCCATTCATTGCACCTACCCAAAACCAAGTTCAACCTGACGTTTCTCAAAAGTTAATAACTACTATTGAGTCATTAACAGCTCGGTTAGAAACTATGGAAGGGAAACGGGCGCAAGTTCAACCTGAAAAGAAAGTTTACCCTGAATGGGTAGATTCAATTTCTCCTCCATCCAGTTTTGGAAACCCTATTTTCCCTACTTTCAATGGATCAGGCGACCCTGAACAACATTTGACGCATTACGTGTCTTGTTGTGATCCTATGATGGGAACTCCAGAACAACAAGAAGCAGTGAAACTCAGATGCTTCGTGCGAACCTTGCAAGGACCAGCTTTTGTCTGGTATACAAGCTTGAAATCCCGGTCAGTCATCGGATGGGAGGATCTTCGTCAAAAATTCCTTCTTCAGTTCAGCTCAACTTTGCCAAAAACGACAGTTTTCGATCTTACAAACTGCAAGCAAAGGGAGAATGAAAGAGTCTCTGATTTCATTGCTCGTTGGAAGGGATTAACGTATTCCTTGAGTTTATCACTCCCTCAGGAGGAATTATTGCCAATCTGTGTGGTAAATTTGCGTGACGAATTACGCACGCCATTGATCCCTGTGAAATACACAGGAGGGTTTCGAGACCTTACTTCAATCGCTCAACAGATTGAAGATTCCCTTATGCAGGCTAAGGTTAAATCTCGTGTAATTCCATCAGCTCCAGGAAGAAGAATGGGTAAAGCAGAAACTGCTACAGTTATGCTTAAACAGGCACCTGTACCTATTTCTACTTCAAAACCTTTATCTTCTCGAAGGGCTCCACCTCCTGAACGCCAACAACAAAGGCTGTTTCGTCCAAATGATCAAAAAGATCAACGACGAAAACAATTTGAGGATATGAAGAGTAAAACATACTCTTTCCGAAGTGAGCAAGTTCCTGGTTACTTCATTTCAGCTCTGGAGAATAATTTGGTTCAATTACCAGTGCCGAAGAGACCAAACAAGGAAGGAGATGAAGACCGTACCAATTATTGTCCCTTTCATCAAATGTTGGGACATCCCATCCAGGAGTGTTTTGTCTTTAAAGACCTCCTACAAAAGATGGTTGACTTGGGACAAGTCAAATTGAAGGGTTCTTCAGCTCATGTAGCGTGTATTACCGCTACAGATCCAGAGGAAGGAGGCGAGTGGCAGGAAGTCAAAAGCAAAACTGTGAAAAAATATGATGATTGGATGGTCAGAAAGACAATCAATCGGACTCATTCCATTTTGCGAACACAATTGAAGAAGCCAATTGTGTCTCCTACAAAAGCTGCAGTAAAGCCTCCATCAAAGGACAAATCCTCAAAAGGGCAGCGTAATTCAAAGAAGAAAGAGGAATCAGAAGAAGATGAGTATGCATCAAAGCCTAAATTGTCTTTGACTCTGGCAGATTTCATGCCATCTACTTCAAAGTCACGAGCACCGTCCCACCAAACGGCACAGCCTAAACAGGCCAACCAGGCAGAGTCTTTATCAGACGAAGAATTGATCTTTGGTTCTGTTAATATGATTCAATTAACAGATTCATATTCCAGTCTTGATGAGCCTGAATTCCCTGTATCAAATAAAGGAACCCGAGGAAGTTCTAGAGGTTCAGGATATAGGGGAAGACGTGGATCTTTCCGAAGCCACTACTCTAATTCTACCCCTGCTAGCACTGTATATGCAGCAGAAACTCGTGGTAGAGCCCTTCAGCGAGCTCAAAATGAACAAGCAAGTTCTTCTGCTAATGGCCAACTCAGCTTCGGCACAATTATTTTGGAAGACCGATTAAAGGTTCCATCTTCTTTATCTCAGCAAGCAAATGGATCTAATCAGTCTAATTTTCCAAAACCAAAGATGTTGCCAACTTCAATACAAGATGCATCAGCTTCCAAAGCATCTGCTTCCAAGATACCTGCTAAACCACATATTCCTATTGGGAAACGCAGGCCTCTAGATCAAAAGTATGATATATTGAAACACTTGGCCCAAGTGCCAGCCAAATTATCAATTTTGGATGCTTTGAATCTATCAAGAGATCTTCGGGAAGCACTCATCGAAGCTTTGTCAAGTCCTCAAGAGTTTGAAGCTGAGATTGCTGCAGCTGAAATTTATCACATAGAGAATAATCCTGCAGAATGCCATGCAGTGATATCTTTTACTGATAAAGATGAGGATGATGTTGTGCATGGGCACATAAAACCTTTGTACTTATCTGGCAAAGTCAATGGTATAGATGTTCGAAGAGCTTTCATTGACAATGGTTCAGGAGTCAACCTCATGCCCATTCGCACACTTCGTCGATTGGGCCTCACAGAATCTGATTTATCTCCTTCTACCATGATGTTGCAAGGATATGATAAAAATGAACAAGAACCACTGGGAGAAGTTACGCTCAGAACTCAGTTTGGAGATCTTGTTTCCAATTCAGATTTCATGATTGTTGATCAAGACTCAGCTTTCAATATCTTGCTTGGAAGACCCTGGTTACATCAGCATGCAGCTATTCCGTCATCATACCATCAATGTCTCAAATACTGTTTTGATGGTCAAGTTGGAACATTATATGGTGATAAGGCCCCGTTCAAAACATGTGAGTCTCAATACATTGAGGCGGAATTTTATCACATGAAGGGAAGAGAAAAATCTACAATGAAGGAAATTACCAAAGTTAATGCTCCATATGGTTTGGAAAAAATTCCAATAAATCCATTTTCACATGTGAGTACAGATTATGTGTTACCTATCAGTCAAATTGACAAAATAGGCCCAAATCAAAATACTCTTATGGAACGATCCATAATGTCAATTACGGCAATCGAGCCAGACAACATGGGAGAAATTGGTAACTTACCAAGCAATGATGAAAGCATAAGTGGTGACGTTTTCATTTCGTCTGCTGAAATCCAACAAGTCTATACTTCGCTAATCAGGCCAGAAGAAGTTATAGCAACACCAGAGGTGAATGTTGATGTCGATTCTCAATCCATCATCTCCTCTTTATTTCCCGAAGAAGACCCTTTTTCATCAATAGGGACGGAAATGGAAGCTTCTTCTTCAAAATGTGAAAATTTTGACATCTCTTATGATCATGAGAATTTCGTTTTTTCATCTACTTTGCAAGTAGAAACGGAAGATATAACACATGATGAAGAGGAAGAGGAAGATCTTAGAGATGCTCCTCCAGCATTTGAAGAGGGTATCTCTACCACTGTGGATGAACTCAGAGAAGTAAATCTGGGTACAGAGAAAGATCCACGCCCCACTTTAATTAGTGCGGCCATGACCCTTGAAGAACAATAGATGTATATTTCTTTTCTAAAGCAAAATAAAGATATCTTTGCTTGGAATTATACAGAGATGCCTGGCCTTGATCCTGATGTTGCCACCCATCATTTGGGTTTGCCAAAAGAACATCGAGGATTCAAGCAAGCCGCGAGAAGAACACACCCAACCTATGCTTCCAAAATCGAGGCTGAAGTGGATAAGCTTATTAAAGCTAACTTCGTCAGAGAAGTTCAATATCCCAAGTGGTTGGCTAATATTGTCCCAGTAAAGAAAAAGAACGGACAAATTAGGGTTTGCATCGATTTCAGAGATCTTAATCGGTATTGTCCCAAAGATGATTTTCCAGTTCCGATTACAGAACTCTTAATTGATGCGACGGCTGGCTATGAAGTACTTTCTTTCATGGATGGATATTCTGGATATAATCAGATCCGAATGGCCCCAGAAGATGAGGAATATACAGCCTTCAGAGCTCCTCAAGGTGTGTTTTGTTACCGGGTGATGCCCTTTGGTTTAAAGAATGCAGGTGCAACATATCAACGCGCCATGCATCGTATCTTCAAACCTTTTCTAGGGAAATTTGTTGAATGCTATGTAGATGATTTGGTGGTTAAATCCAAACAACGTTTTGATCACTTGGCTGATTTGGAAATCATATTCCACAAGCTTCGATAACATAATTTGAAGATGAACCCCTTAAAATGTGCTTTTGGGGTAACCTCAGGAAAATTCCTCGGCTTTGTTGTACGCCATCGTGGTATTGAAGTCGATCCTGAGAAGACCAAATCAATCCTTGGTATGTCACCTCCTCAGAATTTGAAAGAATTAAGAGGACTTCAAGGACACTTAGCCTATATTCGGCGTTTCATCGCCAATTTGGCAGGCAAAAGTTTACCTTTTACCAAATTATTGAAGAAAGGAGTCACTTACCAGTGGACTAAAGAATGTCAAGAAGCGTTTGATGTTCTCAAGAAATACCTCTTAAGTCCACCAGTACTCATGCCACCTGTTGAGGGTAAACCTCTTATCCTCTATGTGACAGCTTTAGAGCGATCATTGGGTGCCTTTCTCGCTCAAAAGAATGATGCTGGGAATGAAAATAGTCTCTACTATCTCAGTAGAACTATGCTTGAAGCAGAAACCCGGTATTCGAGTATTGAAAAATGCTGCCTAGCACTAATCTTTGCAGTTCAGAAACTGAGACACTACCTGCAACATCACGAGGTCCAATTGGTATCTCGTAATAATCCACTCAAATTCATCCTTAGTCGTCCAATGCTTACAGGACGTCTGGAAAGATGGGCGGTTATTCTACAGCAGTTCGACATTCAATATGTGTCTCAAAAGGCAATTAAGGGCCAAGCTCTGGCTGATTTCCTGGCTGAACACCCTTCAGTGGAAGACACATATTCAGATATCGAACTCCCTGATGAGGAAGTTTTTTCTATTCAAGAGAATCCTCAAACATGGGAAATGTATTTTGATGGTGCTTCTAGAAGTCCAACAGGGAAGAAAATGGAAAATCCTAAATTCAACAAAGTTGGTTTAGGAATTGTGCTCATTTCTCCAGATAAGGCAGTGTTACCTTATTCCTTTTTGTTGTGGGAAGGTGGTACCAATAATGAAGCTGAATACCAAGCTCTCATTGCAGGCTTGGAGTTAGCGCTTCAAGCACAAGTGAATCACTTAAAGGTAAAAGGTGATTCAGACCTGGTAATCAAACAAGTCAATGGGGATTATGCCATCAGAAAAGAAGAATTAATCCCTTTGTATGATTACGTCAGAGAGTTAATGTCGGAATTCCCTTCAGAACCGACATTTTCTTATGTCCCAAGATCACAAAATGCTCAAGCTGATGCACTGGCTAATATAGCCACAGCTTTAGCAGATCCAAATCGGGACGAGACAACCATCGGTATTGCCCACCGTCGTGCAATTTCACCTTATGTTCAAGTCAGAACAGAGGAAATTAATGAAATTAGTCTCATTCCTGAACCATATGGTCATACTACAGGATGGATGTCACCTATCAGGGAATACCTTCAAAATGGAACACTTCCACCTGATAGAGCCGAGAGAGAACAAATTCGGCGACGTGTGGTCAATTTTACTCTTTATGATGGTCCAAACCACCTCGAGAAAATTCTCTACAAACGTGGTTTTGATGGAGTTCTCTTCAGATGTATTGATGGTGAAGAGACAATGGCTGTCATAAAAGAAGTGCATGCAGGAGTCTGTGGTGCCCACCAGTCTGGACATAGATTGTCTGATCAAATTCGAAGACTTGGATACTTCTGGCCTTCAATGATACAAGATTGTGTTAATTTCACAAAGAAGTGTCATTCATGCCAAGTATATGCCAATTTCATTCATCAACCTCCAGAGTTGCTTCATACAGCTAAATACTCATGGCCATTTTCCACATGGGGAATGGATGTGGTGGGACCTTACCCTTCAGCTACGGCCAAGCAGTTTAAGTACATTCTTACTGCTACTGATTTCTTTTCCAAATGGGCAGAGGCAGTACCTCTCAAAGAAGTCAGTTCTAAATGCATTGTTAGCTTCATCAAGTCTAACATCATTACTAGATTTGGTGTCCCTCATACCATATTGACAGACAACGGCACCAACTTCTGCTCTTCTGAGGTAAAGAGATTGTATCAAGAATACAACATTAAGTCCAACCATTCATCTCGATATCATGCAGCGGCTAATGGCCAGATAGAGGCCTTCAACAAGACTCTTTCAAATATACTGCAAAAGATGGTGGATAAAGATAAGAGGTCATGGCCTGATAAACTCTATCATGCTTTATGGGCTTATCGGACTACCACTCGCAATGCAACGCGGTCTACTCCATATTCATTGGTATATGGAACAGAAGCAGTCTTGCCAATTGAAGTCCAATTGCCCTCACTCAGAATAGCCATTTGTGATCAGTTATCAACAGATGAGCAATCCCAAAAGCGGTTGAATGAATTGGAACAGTTAGATGAGAAAATATTGTGCACTTTGCACCACTTGGAAATCTATCAGAATCGAATAGCACGAGCTTTTAACAAAAAAGTTCGTCTTCGTTCATTCATTCAGGGAGAATTGGTATTGGTTCTCAGAACACCAATGATACCAGGAAAGAAGCCTCCCAAGCTTGAACCAAAATGGGAAGGACCTTATTCAGTACATAAGGTCTACTCCAATGGAGCGTATTCTCTGATTTCAATGGATGGAGAACACATCACGACTCCAACTAATGCCAGATTTCTGAAGAAGTATTTTGTATAAACACAAAATATTGTTCACAGAACTAAGACTCTTACATTTGGTTCATGCAGCAATGGTCCAGTATGACCTTAAACTACAACTACGTCCAGCATGACGATAAACTGTATGGTCCGTGCATATGACCTTAAACTATTCGCACTTATGTCCCTGCAACATGACACTAAACTGTGCAGCACCAATAGTCCTAACTGCAAGACTTTAAACTGCATAGTCCCTGATTTTGTCCTACATGACAATAAACCGTATAAGAAGTTCCTATATTTTGTCCGAGATGACATTAAACTATATTGTGTCCTAGCAACATGACATTAAACTGTGTGGCACTTCCAATGTCCAGCATGACGTTAAACTGTGTTAAGTCCCTTATTGTCCTACATGACACTAAACTGTATTCTGTCCGAGATGACATTAAACTATATTGTGTCCTAGCAACATGACATTAAACTGTGTGGCACTTCCAACGTCCAGCATGACGATAAACTGTAAAAAGATCAGAACTGATATCCTCATATTGATTCACCTTAGTCTTAGCTACATGACTTTAAACTGTACAGCATCAGTTCGTCCTTGCTATATGACGCTAAAACTATACAGCAATGGTCCAGTATGACTTTAAACTGCAACTTCGTCCCACACGACATTAAAACTGTGAAAAAGTTCCATAAACAGTCCAGCATGACCTTAAAACTGCATCATTCCTGGTCCATGTATACGACCATAAACTATTTGCAAATATGTCCAGCAAGACGTTAAATTGTGACGTCCTAACTACATGACGCTAAACTGTATAAAAATCTCTCACGTCCGGAAAGACGTTAAACTATATAATCATCAAAAGTCCAGCATGACATTAAAACTGCACAATCCCCCTTTCGTCCAATATGACGTTAAACTGTATTGTCCCCATCGTCCTAACTACATGACGCTAAACTGTACAGAAAATCCTTGATATGTCCTACATGACATTAAACTGTGCATCGTTAAGGTTGTTATTACCTCTTGTTTCTCACACCGAGTATGACTCACGTGAGCTTAGAGCGAACATCAACCATAACACTCCCTTTGGGCCACTAACCATGTGTAAGTCCCAACAACATTTTTTTTAGATCATTGTCCCCAAGAACAACTTGATCATTAATTCATTCTTTAATTGAACTACACAGACTTTGATCCTTGCCCTCCAGGCTGGGTATGTAGGCAACCTCCCAAAGGTTCAAGCCCAAAAACAATCTTTTCACATTGGTTCACCACAATCTCATATGATGATGATTTGTGAAACCACCCTTGGAATCAATATCTTTACATTGATTCACTTTCGTCCTTGTTATATGACGTTAAACTATACAACACTTTTGTCCAGTACGACAATAAACTACAATATTCTTTGATTTCCTCATTTGAGAAGGAACCATTATTAACATTGATTCTTTTTTCAATCATGGTTTTCATTTTCAAAAAGACTACGTACATACATGGTAATGCCTAAACTTTTTATCTTAGGTTAAAACCATCATTGCACTAAAGTCCCTTTTCACCCTTCACATGTACGAACCAAATTTGTACAAAGGGTAGTTTCTAGAACTACGTGGACTTGATTCCCATCTTTATGGGATACGTAGGAACATTCGAGTGTCCCTCGAATCCAGTCCCAAGTCTTTTGGGCCTAACCCCAAATTTCACTTTCAGTCCCTTGGCTGAAAAGTCTTCATGAAAACACACACTGTGTATTCATTATTATGGTCCGAATTCTATGACCCTAAACTAAGATCACTCATACTTTCGTCCTGCACGACGTTAAACTGCGTTTCAAGAACTACGTATGGCTTGATTCTCATTCTTATGAGATACGTAGTGATGTCCAAATTTCAATTCAGGATCCAGCCACAACATGATTATGGTTTTCATTGACCTATGTATCTCTATATACATTGGAAAATACCCATCTTTATATATTATAATCCTAACCTTAAATATTTTCAGATCTTCATAACCCTTTTCATGACTTATAGTCACAAAAATGTCAAACTTCTGAGAATTCTTTTGCCTGACTATGCAGCATGTGCCCATAGGTGGCCTTGCATAAACAGTCCACATAACAGACTTGTCAGCCAAGAGATGCTATTTATTTGACCATGCAGCCAATGCCCATAGGTGGCCCTGCATGTTTTCAACCCCCTAACGGGTTTGTTAAATAATAGTAACTTCATTCTTGGGAAGAATGCCTCTTTTGTCCTTATTTGTCTTAAACGACAGTATGTAGGGATCCGCAAAAATAGCCATCCTTAACGTATTTGTCCCATATCCTTTTTCATGATCTGAAAGTATTCAAGTCTATGGTTTATTCTTCTTCCCTACGTTTGGGTCAGACCTTCGTAGGAGTGATATTCATCCAGTTCTTCGATATTCTTGTTTGGAAATATCTTCTCCATATTCAAGTACCTCTTTCCATACAACAAACTCCATGCTTTAGAAAATTCGAATCTCCATAAACTTTCACTAGCTTTTAGCACTAGGAAAGTAAATTTCTGAGACTTCTTTTGCCTAACTATGCAGCACGTGCCCATAGGTGGCCTTGCATAAACAGTCCACATAACAGACTTGTCAGCCAAAAGATGCTATTTTATTTGACTATGCAGCCAATGCCCATAGGTGGCCCTGCATATTTCAACCCCCTAACGGGTTTTGTTAAATAATAGTAACTTCATTCTTGGAAACTACTTCTTCTAATGCTATTTAGCTCTTTTTCATATCATTCCTCAGATTCAAATATTCTTAAGTCATAGTTTACATATTTTCTCTCATACTTGAGTATGGTAATTTGTTTTCAGATAAATTATCAAGGAATTGAATCCATTTTAATCCATTTTTTCAATCAAAGCTATTTCGACCTTAAACATTAGCCTCTTTATGTCCGGCTTGCATGACTTTAAACTGCCCACACAAAAGACAAAGGAACTCTGAATAAAAGTCAAGTTCCAGCTCACTAAATATACATTTTTTTTTGTATGATTTAGGTAATATTGAGCAGTTAAAAGATTCAAAGTTTGTAGGGTTATTTGTAATAATCCTAGTAAAAATCAAACTATGATTACTAAGCCCATTGGCTTAAGTAAATTTGAAGCAGGTAATGGAAGAATGCAGGTACAAATGATTGGAGACGAAAGTGTTTTTCATTGATACACAAGAGTTAGAAGGACATCCACAGATTGGAGTCTCTTCTCTTTTTCAAGAATTACAAGAGGCTTTCAACATAACACTTCATTTGATTTACGGCATCCCGAGCTTCATCAGCAACCACCTAGAATTCATTCATTCAACTGGAAACAAAAAAGAGTTGCAGTGATACCAGCTCTTCTTGGAACAATTGTAAAAGGATGTTCTTGAGTGCGGTTTGAGAAAATTTTCTGCGGATCAAACAGTGACTCTGTTTCTGTCCAAGAGACTTGGAAGATGGATACATGGATTTGAGAATGGAGCATTGGAAGTAAAGAGCCATTTGGAGAGAGTACTCTTTTCAGATATTGCTCTAATACCATGTTTGTCTTCTCTCCACCAACCGGTAGTGGAAAACATTTCAGCCCATGGGTTTGCCATTTTTATATCTGCAAGGAAATGGCATGCAAGGAGAATTTGAAAGTTCACACCATTGTTGTTGCTTTTAATGCACAGCATAACCGAAATGAAGGAGTAGCAGCGCATCTGCATTTCAGGTATATAGTTGTTTGCATTTGGAACATTGACTCCTTGCAAGTGACCATGACCACAGAGAGACAGGTAGATGCTCTGTGGGAAATTAAGATGATATTTCTTCAAGTACTTAGCCAAATCTGGAAGAGTGCTGTCGCAGATGTCATAATAATCCGGGCCAATGATGTTCATCATGTCATCAATCCGCTTGCTAGCCAGTTCATAAGTCGTTCCAATTCCCTTGGGAACCACTGAATCTGCACAAAAGATGAATAAACTAACTCTTAAATGGGTTTATTTTTCATAAATTTTGTGAAAAAATTTGAAAAAATGGCTAAGGCATTAAGGCGCGCAAGTCTACAAAATGGCGCGCAAGTGATCACGTGTCGCGCTAGTTTTCGTCGCGCAAGTATAAACCGCGCAAGTACGAATACCTTTACAGGAGCGCGACATTAAGGAAAAACAGAGCAGACTTGCGCGGCTTAGGTGACCTGCGCGGTGAGAGCTCGAGAAGGTATGAGGTCCGGAAATCCGGATACTTGTACGGAGGTGAGGCCGTATATTTATAGGCCAGGAGGCCTACCTGCGCGCCATACCAGAGGGTTTAAGGCCTGCGCGACGCGGACTTGCGCGCCTCCCTCTGCGCACTGAAGACTTGCGCGCCGCCCTTTTCCTTTAGAGGGATTCGATTTCCTCAGAGTCAAATCCTCATTTTCTCTCCGGATCCAACTCTGAGGGGGGACTTTTGTTGACGCTCCTTTTCGTCACAGAATCCAAAGATCGGAAAAGGGGAATATCTAAGCAAAAAGTGATTAATCCTTTGAAGAAACATCAAAAATCGACAAAGGGATGGAAAATGAGAACATTGCCCATGTATCGCGCAAGTTCCATCTTGGTCGCGCAAGTACACTTGCGCGCCGCCTCAATACTTGCGCGACCCCTCATGGTCGTGCAAGGGACTTGCGCGACAGATCTGATAACCGCCTAGTAACCGCCCGGGGTCTTCTTTTGCCTATAAATAGACCCTGTGGGCCCCCCATTCAAAAGGATCTCTTCCCAGAAACTCGGATCAAAGCTCCCGACGCCCAAGTCTCTTCTCAAAGCTTCCAGAACACTTCTAAGGTAATTTCTTACCTAGAATGGAAGATCTAAAGGGAAGAAGGAAGGACCAAGTGTTGAAACTTATCAAACACTTGCACGCCGACTTAATCCCTTCAATATAACTTGCGCGTCCCTCTTCTGGAAGAACCTCAAGAGGATGGGAAAGGGTTTAATAAAGAGTCTCTCAAGTAATTCCACTCTGGTTGAAAATCGCGCAAGTATCCCTTATGTCGCGCAAGTATACTTGCGCGACCAATACTTGCGCGCCGCCGCAGGACTTGCGCGACCTTCAATACTTGCGCGCCCCTATCTTTTTGGGTGCCCATCTTGCCCTTTTTCACCCCTCTTAAGCCATTTCACCCTTCCTATTCAAGATTCAGTCTTCAAGATACTCTTCAAAGCCATTTATGGCATGATTTCTTGATTTGACATCCTTATATGAAAGGAATTATGTGAAATATCTCTCAAAACATAGTGATTTAAACATCTTTATGTCACCAAAAGATTGAGAGTTCATTCATTCAACCTCATCCTTTAAGATGAGAGAATCCTAACCTAGGCTTCCTTCTCAGGAATAAGTCCTAGTCATAAATCTTGGGCATCTTCCTTAAGAATAAGCCCCAATCAAAATCCTTTAAACTTGGGCATCCTCCTCAAGAGTAAGCCCCAAACCTTAATCCCTAACCTGGGTCTCCTTTTCAGGAATAAGACTCAGTCATAACCTTGGGCTTCCTTTTCAGGAGTAAGCCCCGAGTCCCCTAACCTAGGCTTCCTTCTCAGGAATAAGTCCTAGTCATAAATCTTGGGCATCTTCCTTAAGAATAAGCCCCAATCAAAGTCCTTTAAACTTGGGCATCCTCCTCAAGAGTAAGCCCCAAACCTTAATCCCTAACCTGGGTCTCCTTTTCAGGAATAAGACTCAGTCATAACCTTGGGCTTCCTTTTTAGGAGTAAGCCCCGAGTCCCCTAACCTAGGCTTCCTTCTCAGGAATAAGTCCTAGTCATAAATCTTGGGCATCTTCCTTAAGAATAAGCCCCAATCAAAGTCCTTTAAACTTGGGCATCCTCCTCAAGAGTAAGCCCCAAACCTTAATCCCTAACCTGGGTCTCCTTTTCAGGAATAAGACTCAGTCATAACCTTGGGCTTCCTTTTCAGGAGTAAGCCCCGAGTCCCCTAACCTAGGCTTCCTTCTCAGGAATAAGTCCTAGTCATAAATCTTGGGCATCTTCCTTAAGAATAAGCCCCAATCAAAGTCCTTTAAACTTGGGCATCCTCCTCAAGAGTAAGCCCCAAACCTTAATCCCTAACCTGGGTCTCCTTTTCAGGAATAAGACTCAGTCATAACCTTGGGCTTCCTTTTCAGGAGTAAGCTCCGAGTCCCCTAACCTAGGCTTCCTTTTCAGGAATAAGTCCTAGTCATAAATCATGGGCATCTTTCTTAAGAGTAAGCCCCAAGTCTCTTAAAATTTCTCTTAACCAGTCATAAATTTCCTTTGATTTGGGTTTCCTTTTCCGGAATAAAACCCAATCATAAGTCCCCTCCTAACTTGGGCATCCTCCTTAGGAGTAAGCCCCAAGATTAGAGTATTCAAATCTCCATGAAGCACATATAACTTTGTGGACCCTGTTCATGGATTTTCTTCCTAAAAGTAAATCCTAAACCTTCGCCTATCTGGGCAGTCATCTATACATAAGCCCCAAAACAAATTCTTATGATTTCATCTTTTATGGCACAATTGTCTAAATTTTACCAATACCTCTTGTTTCTCACACCGAGCATGACTCACGTGAGCTTAGAGTGTAAAAGTAATTATGACATTCATCTTTGAGCCATCAATCATAAAACATCATATCCCATTCCTCGAACTACGTGGGTTCTGATTCCTTTTTTAAAAAACAAAGGATACGTAGGTAGCCCATTCATGGGTTCGATCCCAACATTGAAATAATCTCTGTCCTTCTGAATGACGATAAACTTCAAGTGCCCCACTGAGTGGCTTTAAAACCAGCCTGGTCATCAAAATGACCAAGAGACTTTTATATAAATGTTTTGAAGGATACCATTGACCAAGAATCTCTAAAACAAATATAGATGATTCTATATTGATGAAGAACCTCGAATACATATAAAAGATTCTCTAAATTTCTTGCATATTTAATCATTGATTGTTAAAACTAAAGGAAAGCTCATTTTATACTTGGTAATGTAATAAGGATTCACGAACTTAACTTAAATCTATAAAGAGAGTCCCGGAGTAGACAATAATTCCCCTCAAAAAGGTGTGATGAGTCCGACCTCCCATCCTCTCGACCAATGCAAATTCCTAAGCCTCATTAGCCCACAAGCTAATGAGCGCCTGCCTTTGGAAAGTAGGTCCAAACGGATGTGGAATCATTGGATGTTTCCGGTTCTACGAACAAACCCGTTAGAAACCGATCGGAACGTTTGAATCTCCCATCCAGGAGGTCATCCCCGGATTCCGCGCGAAACAAGGATATTCTAAAATATTTTTTTTACAAAATTACTTAAATCAATAAAAATTATATTATTAAAATTCTCAAAAAAAAACTTATTTTTAACTAATAATATATTAACTTCTAAAGTTATTTAAACCATTTCTTTGATACCAAATATGGCACCCCAGACCCACGATCCATGGTCTGGTGCTTAAAGCATCATAATCCTCTTCTTCCTTTTTTTTAAAGAGGATTTGATATTTAAAAAAGTAACCACACATTAATAATTTATAATTAAAACTTAATTATAAATATTGTTTCACTACATCCTCATAATTTGTTTTAGGTTTAGAGATTTTGATAATTAAAAAATCTATTACATATCACTTTCATATTGTTTCATTTAAGTAATCTATCCATCCAAGTTAGATTTTTATTAAAATGAAAAGGAAAACAAAGAAACCCTAGGATTAGGGAGGTATAAAGTTATGCAGACTGAGGGAATCCCCTATAATCAAATTGATGCCCACTATTTTAAAAAATTAAAAGAGAGAATTAAAGTGTTGTTTGAGTTTGGATCAACCAAAGTCGCCATGTAGTCCGCCACTTTTTTTCCCTCATGCTATTTGTGGTTGACTTGAATGTTGTTGTGAAGATTGGATAAAAAGTTCTTGATGGTATAAGATATGTACTAAGGAGTAGTACCTTTACCATGAAATTCACCATAATGAACTTGGGAATTAGTCTCCACTTGGGTATGATCTATATTCGTCTGAGTGAAAATTAAGATCCTGGTAAGTATAGTTTTGATGTCGGCCAAGATGAGGGTACCATTTCCAAAACATAATGTGAAAGCCATCACCTCATTCCTGCCATTTTCACGATCCAACCCTTCCCTCATCACACTCATGGAGCTAGACCCATCAATGTTCAGCTTGTTGCCTGAATAAGGAGGATTTCTACAGATCCATTTCTCCTACAAATTATCAGAGAAAGGTAGGGGGAAGGATGAAAAAATCTCGAGGAAACTGGGAGAGAGATCCTCCTACCAATCTTTGATGAGTGAGACCATGGAAATCAAAATAAAAAGAACCCTTTTAATGATGGTACTCACTGAGGATACATAACGTTCAAACCTCGCTTGGTTTCTGGCTTTCCAAATGCACCAACACCCAATACTGAGAATCATAGCCTAAGCTCTCCCTTCCTTATAATCTCCCATTGATCCATGGAACCATATATCTAAGAAAGGAACTCTATTATGATCACAAGAGGAAAATATCGTGAATCCTCCAATAAATGACCACACTAACTATGCCCAATCCCCCCTGAAAAATAAATTCTCAGTGGTTTCCTCTAACCTGTTTCGATAATAGAGACACCTAGAAGCCATACTAATCACAAACTTCTTAATATTCTCATCCATAGAAAGTTCATGTTTATTTATGCGCTATTAATGGAAGTTGAACTTCGTTGGGATACAATAACACCATACAATTTCATTCAAACTCTCATGGTGGTCCTATGATGAAAACATCCTACGAAACTCTCTGATAGAAAAAACACTCAAAGAAGAAGGTGTGAACACACACCTATCTTGATCCGAGTTGAACTCAATGGACTCCAATAGAGTCTGTTGATCCTCATACAAAATAAACATGGTAAATATGATATTTTTTTCACTTCCTTAACCAAGATCAGAGGATTAGGGCACCATAGGAAGGCGATAAAAGAGCCTTCCCAATTTTGATGCTAGAAGAGGAGCTCCCCTGTGCCAACAATCCACTTAGTGCTATAGAGATGAAACTGATACAAAGGATAAATCTTTAACCATAAGTGGGAAGAATACCTACAACCAACCTTTTCACTACCCTCGCAAACATGAGACATGGAATATCCCCAAACAGTTCGTTCCTCAACTATTTCACATGCGAGTTTGGCATGAATGCAATGAATAGTGCTTTCGCAACTCTTGACAATGATCCCACCTTCGAGGATGGGTCTCGCCAACATTCCCAATGATGCCCAATGTCTCTTCCCTTTGGACTTAGAATCCCATACAAAGTTACATAAAATCTTATGAATGGTATTAATAACTCCTTGCAGAACATTGTTTGAAGCCAACACATGTAATGGAATAGTAGAGAGAACACTTTTAACTAGAGTTAGACGACCCCCGAACAAAAGATATTGATTTTTACAGTTAAGAACAAAAGATGTTATCCTAAAAAAATATGATCAAAATCATGTTCATGAAGTCTAGCTGATGATATTGTCATTCCTAGGTACTCCATCAGGAAGGAACCTAGTTGCATGTTCATGAAACTACATAGGGAGGAAACCCTCATGCGGTTGATCTTGTGAGAGATGTAGATGCTTCTCTTGGTGTCGCAGATAACTTTCCCAATCTGGTAACTGTAATCTTCTAGGATTTTCTTGATTCATGAAAAAGATCGTCTACCTCCATTAGTGAAGATAATGGTATCATCAGTGAACATCAAATGGGAGATCATAGGGTTGTTATACTTTCTCATGTAGGGATGTATTTCTCCTTGAAACATGTCATGGTTGAATATTCTGCCTTACGAGTCCTAGGACATGATGAATAAACTTGGGGATAGAGTGTCTCCATGATGAAGACCTATAGTATCCTTGAAGAAGACATGTGTATTCCCCAAAAAAATACTACCATCCATGAGGAGATAATGCTCCTGAAGAGAATATACACTACCCTGGCCAAGAGACATGTCATTGAAAGAACCCTATTTAGGAAGCTCCACTCAATTTTGTCATAAGATTTGTTCATTTCAAATTTTATAGCCACATTGGATTTGTGAGTCTTGAAGTTGATGTCTCTAACCATCTATTGGGAAAGGGAAATTCCAACTTATATAGATCAGCCCTTCACGAATCCATGATGCTCAATTGAGATCCACCCAGGAAGATGTTTGGATATCCTCTGGTTTATCACACTTGCTGGGATCTTGTAAGGGGAGTTGCAGAGGCTCACTGGTCTATAATCAGTATAGGAAGATGGGTCCTTTATCATTGGTATGAGAACCAGAGCCGTGTAATTGGAAACCCGAGGGAGGTACCATCCTCAAAAATAGTCCTAGACTGCATGAATTATATCCTTCTTAACACCATCCCATGCCCCCCTGTAAAAAATCCTAGGATGACGTCAGGGATAGGTGAACTACCCGGGTTGAGATTCTGCATGGATTCAAATATTTCTTTGTCACTGGGAATAGCCTTGTGGCCCTCATTATCATGAGATGACACCATGTTATTGATCGCCTCCCACAACTCCGCGTTGCCACTGGGATACCCACTGTACATCCTCGGGTTCATGACCGAAATGAGATCTTTGAAGAACAAATGCACAATTTTCCCTATTAAGTCTCTATAATCCATGTAGGATTCAATATCAAGAAGGATATTGGGCTTGATCAGACATTTCATCTCTCAAATACATGCATAAAAAAATGTTATGTTACTATCCCCCTCTTTCAGCCACCTCACCTTGGAATGATCCCGAGCCATTCGCTCTTTCTTAAGAAGCACCTCCTCCCATTTAATATTGTTTTCCACAAGTTCTTTTTACACTGAGTCACTCCAATCCTCTTCCAGTTTAAATTCCATGATTTTGACTCTCTTTTTAAGGACCTCCATATTCTGGTTGAAAGGAGGTAGCTTCTTGGACCATTCCTTGAACCCCTATTTCATTCAGCACAACTTATTGTGAAGGGTTACCCAAGTGTGGCCCTGGATAAGAGAATCCCATAGTTCCCTCACAATTTGATGATAACCTTGCATTCATGAACACTATTGGTAGAACCTGAAAACCTCCTAAGAATCTTGTTTATAGAATAGAGAAACCATAATTGGTGAATGGTAAGATATCCCATGTGATAAGTGTTTAACTGGAGAATCTAGAAAATACTAGATCACGTTGTTATTAACTACTCACCGATCAATCCTGCTCCAACAACATCTTCTTCCACTCTTTTTGTTTCACCATGTTTATTAGTATTCTGAATACCCCAAATCAAGAAATCCCATACCTACCATAAAATGAGAATAGTCCAGGCTTTCATTCCTAGGGAAAGCACCTCTACCCTTCTTATCTTCTGGGTCGAGGATAATGTTGAAGTCCCCCAGGACAATCCATGGGAGATCCTCAGGATCAAACATCCTGAGACCCTACCATAGACGATTTCTACCCTGAACATCACAACTTCCATAAACAAAATAATCATATATTCCCTCCACAAACCTAGATATTTTCATGGTGATGTATTTATCACCTACCTCAATTAGATCAATGAAGACCTCCTTATTTTAGAAGATCCAAATGATCTTGTTTAATGGGTCTGTATGAATTCAACCATGCAGGTGAACACTAAAACAGAAGGCCTTTATCTTTTATAGTTTCTGCTGGTGCTCCAATACTGCAATGATGCAAACTTTGTTTTTATTAACTTCTAAGATAATGAGGTCAGACTACACTGAAGAAACCAATCCATTGGCATACCAAATAATTAGATATAACATTAAACATAGTGTATCCTGGTTTTGGCCCCAGTCTTGATGGTTATAGAACTGAGGGAAAATGAGCATTCCCTAAGGATCCTTGATTAATCTTGAGTGCACACACTTGGGATATGTGTAGGGGAAGCTGTTGATACTTTTGATTTTGGAGTAGGATAATTGATAAACTTCCCATTTGAAACCCTATTTAGATATTGAGAGGTAGAAAACTCTTACACTGAAACAATGGACACTTTATCCATTGGATCTCCTTCTAGGACCTGACTAGATCTAGACTTCAAGCTCACGTTTTTAGAAGAAAAAGGACATGGAAATCTGACTAAAGCCTCCTACACCCCAGATGAACTAGAAAGAACCTCAAGAATAGGAAAAAACATCAACAGAAGGTTCAATGAGGAGGGAAGAAAAGAAAAGATCCATTCCCTTATCCTCCCTTCTGAGAACAGCTGGGAAGAACATGGTGGATTGGCCTTGAAATGGAGCATTGGAGCCTGGGGACCTGATAAGAGGGCCACCATATCATTTCAGGAGGGATCAACACCATCTGTAGAGAACGTCTTAACAACTAAAAATTGCAAGGAGACATGAAGCGTGTCACACAATGCATCTCGAAAAGAATGCAAAGGTTGATTGGACCTTAGAGGATAACATGGATGTCCCTGAGCCCCACCAGTCTTGGTGACACCAAGAAACCTAGGGTCAAAGGTCATCCGAGCTGAGAATGCCTCCTGAGATCCGTCTTCTGTTGAAACAATGGACTGGAAAATTTGAAAATCACCCACCGTGTGTGGAACATTCTTTCTAGACATAATATAATCCATTTTCTTAAATAGTCCTTTTATCATTTACTAAATTATTTGAATACTATTATAATATTTCTTAAGATAACCCTAACTTCATAATATCCCCTACTCGTTAATAAGAAATATGGAAACATTTTTTAATAATTTTCTTTAAAAAAATAAAAAACTCTTTATTTCATTTAAAATGTTTGATATTTCATTAAATGTTTTTCTTTATAATTTTTTTTAAAAAATTTCCCTTTAAAAATTAAATAGGGTTATCATAAAACAATTTTTATAAAATGTAATCCTTTAAAATTATTATATTAGAAGACATGAAATACAAAAGATTTTATTTTTCTTAGAAGCTTTTGAAAATACTGTTTTATACTCAAATTTTTTTACTTCTGAAAATATAACAAAATTTTATATTAAAATAAAATATAATGATATTTTGAATGATTAAAAGAAATCATTGTCAGAACCTAGGCATTGAAGGATATCTGATTTATACCTAAAACATTTTTAACAATTTTCTTGGGGTTTGTGTTCACTCCTCATCCCTCATCTTTATTTACAATTCTCATATTCCAAAGATTAATATAATTTTTTTGAAACTTTTATTTTCATAACAATTAAATTGAAATAATACATTCCAAATTCTTGACATTAGTGCTTAAAAATAATGTTCAAGAGGACCAAAATTATATTAATTCATGGTTATCTCAACCAAAATGGTTTGTAATAAATACATTCTTTAAAGTTATGATAATGGTAATGGTATGACACAATTAAAAATTCTTAGAGAGATATGTTTTTCAAAATAATCATGGAACATTGATGAAAAAATAGTTATTATCCATACAATAATTTAAATATAAACTACATCCATTAAAATAAAATTATTTTAAATAAAATACATGCTTTAATAGTTTAAAGAATGTGTAAGTTTTGAAATACTTTAGACATGAAATGATAAATTTTGAAAAGATATATAATAACTTAAATACCATATTTAAATAAATCCATTGAGAGATTAGTTATTTTAAAAAAATAGAAAATGGAGATATAATTTTCAAAAAAGAGGAACACTTTAGAAAACTAAAAAAAATAATAATTAAAAATGGTTTCCCTTACATAAAATAAATTTTTTAACTTCTCAAAAATAATGAGAGTTTTGATAGAAACATAAAAATAAAATTTTATTTTTTAAAAATAGGTTCCTTTAAAAAAATGAAGGAATATTTTTTTAAAAGTAATATTATCAAATGGGATTTGGAAAAAAATATAATTTTATTTGAAAATATTATTCCCCCTTACCTTCATCAAACTGTACTCCCCTTATAGGACTTCCCCCTCCTTGTCACTCTCTCTCTCAAAGATTTTTGAAACACATATTTTAATGTAAGGAAAATAATATTGTGTTGTTTTATTCAACTCCCATAAAACGGGTTCCCCATTTATTACTCCACAATGATTTTAATTATATTGTTTTACTAAATAATTATTTAATAACCTATTCAGACATGGATGGTAGCAAAGACCATCAAACAAGAATCCATTCATTTCCATCTATTGTAGGACCACCAAAATCTTTTTGAATATTTAAAAATGTTATCATAAATTATTTACCCCTAATATTTATATTTATTAAATGAAACAAAATCAGATATATTTAAATATATCTTAATGTCGACCTTGCCACAGTAGGATGCTAGGAGGGAGGTGACGATTTCCTACTCAGTTGGTTACACATCATGCATCCAACATGTTTCATGGATACCTAAATAGGAATAACCCTCCAAATTTTATTTTCCTTAATACCAAAGTAACCGAGGTCTCCATTTGTATTCTCTATAAATAACATCCTAAAAAATTGACACTCTAGGAAAGGTTGAAGACGAAGACTCATCCTTTTACATTTTAGAATTTATTTTATCTGTTTATGAATTACATTACACCTTTATCATAAATATATGGATACATTTAAATGATATATATATATATATATATCTGTGTGTGTGTGTCTGTTTTAAAATTTTTTAGTGACAACGTCGTACACCATTTTACAGTTACCATTTTTTATCCCTTCTTGAATTGCGCATTATGATATCATGATTCATAATAAATAACTATATATGTATCACATGTTTGATAATACTTATACAATTGGTTGATAGAGGTAGAATATGATGGGTGGTAGTGGTTTTTTTTTAAGTTTTTGGGGAAAATGGTTTTTGATAATGGTGTATGTATGTTTAGTGTATGAAAAGGGGGAGAAGATGCCGGGGATACTGCGGTTTTATTTTCTGAGCAGATGAAAAGTTTTAAATTCTATGAACAATGCCTACCAGAAGATATCCCAAATTAGAATCACCCTTAATCTAATGCTGGATTATATATATTGATGTGACTTAGTGGCTTGTTTAATTCTATAGGGAGTCGGTGGTATCCATTGGTCATTCACTATTGCCTTGCATGGTTGAGCCTAACTACCCTCTATCACCCACATGCTTTCTCACTCATCCATAACCTATGCATTCCCAAAGCACTTCACCAATTCCCTTCTCTTTTTTTAGTTAACTAACCTGTGCATTTTGTTGTTGGTGGGACCCATTTTTTACACTAATTTTATAAATTACTGGTCTGATTATAGTTTTAGTGGTAATTGTTTAGTTGTGTAATTTTATTTCAATCTACTTATATACAATTAATTTTTTTAAAAGTTTCATTGTCTTTATTCATTACTATTCTAATATAATATTTATTTTCTTTTATTGATAATAATTTATCATTTAATATATATTTTCAATATTAAATATATTCAATTAAACATAATTTTTAATTTATTATATTAATATTTCATACACTATAATAATCATTCTATTATTTTAATTTATATTAATCATTAACTAAATTACCATGTAATTTATATAATTCTATTTTATCTATAATTATCATGATATTTATAAAATATATATTATAATTATAATTAATACCAGAATTATATTCCCATGCCTAGATTTATTAATTAATATTATAATAATATAGTTCACATATAATTATCATTATATGATATATATTAATTTCTAATTAATATTCTATATAAAAATAAATATTAATTAAATTAACACTTTATATATCTCTATATGTATTTGACATTATATATATATATTTCAAATTAATATTTTGTTAACCATAAATATTTTATTATTAAATTCTATAATTATCATATATTTACTTGAATCTATTATAATCATTCTCATTATATTTTATTCACCATAAAATATATATTTATCAATAAATTTTATATTATTATTAAAAATTATCATTCATGATCATTTATTATCATATATTATATAATTTTATTCTATTAAAATTTTATTTTAGAAAATTTTTACTTATAAAATAATTTTATATTTGGTTAGAGTATAAACATTGAATTGCGAAGATTTTGGAACAAACTAACTTCATGTTCAATAAACTTATATTTAAATATGATTTCTATAGTAAATATAGGTAAAGTATTATTAACAAAAAATGATCCATTTAATTAATATTTATTTAAAAAATTATAATAGACTCTAGGTATGTTACAGTAATTGATCATGATAAAATATGTGTCTTAAACTTGACCCGAAAACACCAAGGAGTAAATATACACATTTGGATCAAACTTGTAAAAATAATATGTGTTGGTGTCTCTTTTTTATTTTCTATATTTTGTGTGGTGGTGTGTTTTGGGAACTCATATATATATATCCATAAATCTTAGTTGAGATAAGAGTTTAAATATTAGGAGGCAATGTTAAAAGAGAGTGGATAATTTAGTAAAAAGGGCCACACTAATTCTCCCCTTCCCTCTCAGAGTGACTATATGATACTATTCTGTTATTTTTAAGGAAATGGATAATTTTAATAAATTTATATAAACATTGTAAAACATTGATAGTAAATATTAAAAGAACATTTATTATATATATTGTTAACATAAAATTTACTATGAGTGTTATTTTATTACAAAAAATTAATGTTTTAAATACAGTTATGTGTCACTGTATTCTAATTTTTCAATGTGTATGAACTAAACAATATAACCATCCATTTTTTGTTTTTTTATCATGGTAAAATGTTTTGAGATGGGTCGAAAAAATTTATAAATATAAAATTAACAAGATTTAATATAAATCACTATGAGAAAAACTTTTTATTTCCAAATAAATTAATCACAAGAAATATAAATTACAATAAAAACACACACAAACTAAGAAATATATATCACATGAGGTTATTTAACAAAAATTATTTAAAATTTACTACTAAACTTATTACATTTAATAAGGTTTCCTTTGATGAAAATTATTGAACACTTATAGATCCCTTATCAGAATGTAAATATCTTTTCACAATGAAATTTAACACTACATAATTTTTATAATTGTCTATTATAAGTGATAAGTACTATGCGTATTTTTCAAATAATTTTTTCAAATAAAGACATATAAAAAAATATATAACACTTACTACTATCAATAATTTCATATTTATAATGATTTTTATTAGTGTGTTGAAAAAGTTGTTTTCCATTATTTAAGTGATTTTCTTTTGTAATTTAAGAAGAAATTTATTTTTTAGACACACTATAATATAATGTAGTTTTTTCAAACTAGTAACTGTATGTGAAATTTTTAGTAATTTTTTTTCGAATGTGGCATTAGATGGGTAATGATAAATATACAAACACATAAAAAATAAATTATCATAATTATTACCTTTATTAATATTTTACCAATACATGTTTTAAAAGGTTACACGATGAGGGGATTTATAATAAATATTAATAAACCAAATAGATATTTTTTATTGCCAAAAAAGGAATAAAATATTCAAAGGAATACATGAGTAATATTTTCTTATTTCAAACTTTTAAAAGTAAAAATGATTTTTAGACATTTCCCATAGATCTAAATGATAAATTTTATATCAAATTGGTAGATAATAATGAATAACTTATGTATCTTTGACTCTATTTTATTAATGTTATTATTATAGTTATAAAGTTTTTTCAAATTAACTATTGTGAAAAGATCATATGTGAATTGTTTTTAATAAAATAGTTTTTAAAAACAATTATGCTAAAATTTTACTTTTTTCCTAGTTATATATATATACTATATTATTATCTCTGATTTGATATTAAATGTAGAACAAAATAAGTGAATAAATAAAAATTTATTTTGGTTATTTAGTTAAAATAAAACATATTCCTATTACTATTTTTTTGAAAATAGTGGACATCAAATAACTTATCAAATACATATTATAAAATGGAACTCACAATATTAGGTATGGAGTTGATATAAAAATAAAAAACTAATAATTTTAGGTAAAATAAACAGTATATAATTTTATAGTATTAGTTTAGAGAATATTGATTTAAGATTTTTGAAAGTTAAAGAATATTAAAAAAATAAATTCAATGAAATATTGAAAAATCCCTCTTCCTAATCTCAAAAATTTGAAAAAATAAAAATAAAATAAGTGGACTCAAGATAAATGAAAAAATTCTATTAACACTTTTATAAACTAATAAAATTAAATTTTTTAATAAGATATATTAAATTACCTCATAAAAATACATATAACTTCATATTAGGGGAATAATGATTAATGAGATACCTTAGAAAATAAACAAAACATATCGAAATTATCATTAATAGAATATCATTATTATATATATTCAGACAAAAATTTAATTAAAACTGGACACCATAATATAATAAAAATAATCCTAATGATTAAAAAATTTGATAAAATGTGAAATTAAATAAAAATAACCAAAACAATAAATATTTATAAATAAATTTTGAATTTTCAAATATAAAAATAATACAGCTAAATGTTGTCCAATCTATCATGTAAATAAACAGAATAAATCATTACTTTTGAAATTTATTGAATAAATATTTAATTATTGATATTTTAATGACGTAGATAATTGTGTTAGCAAGTTTACCCATACATTACTTGATATATCATGTAATAAAATGTTAAAAAAATCAATTTGGGATACTTTATAGACCTACAATGTAATATGATAATGTTATGATTTTATATAGAATTGTCACTTCCCATCACTGCAAATAAACACAATGTCTAATCTAACATATATAAAATAAAAATATATATCTATAAAAATACAAAAAATATATTAATGGATATTAATTACGTTGGAATAATGTTATATCCTAATTCATGGGGCATAAATTCATTTACTGAAATTGTATGCAGTACTAAAATAACTTGTCTGTTGTGAATTTTTCATATCATAACTCTAGTTTACCACTCATTTTACTAGTCATTTTCATCTTTTTAATTGGTTGATTTGAGGGACTCATTTTATTTATTATTTTTATTACAGTATAGGACCATAATTTTTTATGGTGTCCAAATATAAGGATATAACCTTGGTTTAGTTAAACATTGGAATTAATGTATTTTTATTAAATATTTCATTGCCATTGTTTCTAAACCATAGTGTAAAGACACCCTATAGAAAAATGTTATTTTAAATCGCAGCTATAGACTCATTTTTTTAGATTTCTAAATTATAATTTACTATAAATAAATTTTATAAAATTATTTATATCTGGGTAGTCTATTTTAATAGTTTATAAAACCATAACTAAAACTATCCACTGCCACCGTTCTTAAAACTATTGAAATAAATCTTTGAAAATATGTCATTTTTAGAGTAATAACCATTTAAATAATTTTTAATGATCTAGGACATCTGTTTCTTTAATAAAAACCTAGTTTTTTATTTACTATAATGAATTTATAAATTAATTCCAAAAAATAGGGCATGTATTTTAACCCACATCATTCTTAAATTAATCAATTATTTCATGTTTTTTATATTTAATAAACTAGAAAAGTATAATCATTAAATTTTTATCAATTTATTTTCCTAAAAAATTAGGATTGACATTTTATTAGAAGATTTACTTAATTTAACACTCCTACATACTTACCTAGTATGATAAAACTTATTTAAATTGTCAAGATAAAAGTATATTTGAGATGAACTATAACCTTTTGTAGTTGGGTTTTAATTTAAATGACACTTTGAATCCATTTAAAACCTCTACCAATGGTTTAATTTTCTTATGAGTATTAAATAAACATAACAAATTCCATTTACATAAATATATAAACATTATTTTTAATACAAATTTAATTTATATATTTTGTGAATTTTATTCACTATGATATTGAAAATACAATTTCATTTGTTAATTAAATTGATTTGTTTTTCTATCATGTTATTTATTTAATAATTTTGTTGTAGATGAATTTTGTTTTCTATCTCGGTGTATTTATCTTTACCCTTAGGTGGGTATGTGACTGGCCTTATACATGGTGTTGCAGTACCATTACATGGGGTGGGGTGTGCTAACCTTATTTACCGCCATTGTGCTACCCTTACATAGGGGGGTTCCTATTACTCTGTTAGTCACGATCTTCATTATTTTTTTGTTCCCAGGGTTTATTGTTTGGTGGTAATAGAAGGGATATTTGTGGGAATCCTTATCTGGATGTGAACTTATGGGGGTGGTAGCATATTTATTCCACCATTATTTTTATTGTATATCTCTATAATTTTGTATATAGAGTTAGAACGTTACTCTATTTGGGGGTAACCAATTTGGGGATGGAGAGTCCCATGATTTGGTGATTTTGTTTTCTATAATAGAGTGTAGTATTATGGAAGTTTTTTAGTATGTGGTTCACCAGAGAAGAAGTATCATGGTCAAGAGATGAGGTCATATCTCTTAGTGGTTGGTGAGGAGATTTGATGAGCTCTTTGTTGAAATTTATTTAAAATTAAAATTTCATTTTTATGTTTTCATGAAAAATTATTTTAGTTTATTATTATTATAAAAATTTTATTTGGGTTTGAGCTTATATTTAAGGGACTCCATGTGGGAATACGGTACTCCCGGACTTTCTGCGCCTTGGCTTTGAGGTTGGGGGGTTGCTAGTTTGCTTGCTTATTCCTTGGGTTTCTATGTGTTGTGCTATTTTACATGGATTACCAATGATATAATAACACTTAAGTGAGGGTTTTTTGTTTTTTTGTTTCTCAGTGATCCATATCATCTGGATCATATCTTCTCTACATCTGTTACATGTCTTCATCATTCCACCTATTTATTTCACCATATACATTTTTGAACCGGCCAAGTTCCCTTAGCAGTCCACCTATCCACCCTTTCCTATTATTCCTAAAAATAAATATCCTTTATATCTTATATTAATTTTATACTTTATCCTTTCCACTTCATTTGTATGTGAAATCATATTATTCTCTAATAATCATTGAGTTACCTGAGTACTTCAGTGCTCTATTCAAGAGAGAAATTTCATAGAATATATAAAACTAGATTAATTTGACAAAATTCATTCATCCTACACTTTCTAGAAATATCTCATATAGAAGAATTCAAAACATGTAAGATTTTATTCATACCGAAATGTTTTCTGAGAATTCTACCCCTAGAAACACCTACTTATGATGAGTATCCATCTGGAGTTTGGGTGTACGTCTAGGGTTGTAATCCTTCTTGTTCTTTTTGTTTTTATTGTGTTACATTGTAATTTTACTAATAAAGTTTTATCTTTTATGTGTGGGTTTATCATGTTTGAGTCCATCCAGATCAAGGGAATATATTACCACCCTCAAACCGGGGTTGACAACTAGTATATAGAGTGACAAGTTCTCTATTATCAGATAGATTTCTTGGTTTGTATATGTTGTCTATTTGATTATATTTTCTCTATTTTATGAATATTGTTTTAATTGTTTTAATTATAATAAATTATTGTAGTGGTTTTATTTCTATGTATTAGGACCGAATTGGTCCAAACTACACAAATCTTGTGTGTTATTTACTTTTTTATCCCTTTTGATTTACTATTTTTTCTCCATATTTCTTCTTTATTTTGGTTTCTGTAAACAATTAACTTCATATCTTCAAAATTGATTACATTTTTATTCAATATTAAGGACATTCTACCTTCATTGGATCCATTCCAACCCTAAAAATTGATATCATAACTTGTAATCATTCTAAGTGATGTCGTCTTCTATATTTTAATTCGATAATTTCAATGGTGAGAATGATTTCTGTATATAGAGAGTTAAGATGTGTTCACTAATATTCAACATTATACTTGAAAATGCCTTGAATAGTCTTAAAAATATGTAGTTATGGTCTCTTCCAATGGCCATCCACCACAATGCTTGTAGATATCAATCCTAGTGTTTTGGAAAAATCTCATTTTATGTTACTATTAACCTTATGAGAAAAAGTCCTTTAGGAATTTTCCCATGAAACCACTACTAAGGTAATATGGTTTAAACGCTGACATCTATATATGATAAAAACTTTGTTGGTTCAAATTTATAATAAAATAAGGATTTATAATATTAAAATGAATCCTAGTCTATTTGTTCCTATTCATCTTGAATAACTTGAAAATGTAATTTTAGATTTAGCTAATATAGATAACTATGCTAATTAAGGAGATCAAGGTATTATTATTTTAACAACTCTTCATGATTATTTTAGTTCATTAAAATATTTTATGATATATGGTAATGATTCAAGGATGTTTTAATAGGTTAAGACTATTGTTTTGTCTCATGATGTTCAAACACATTGTTTGAAGTAAGAGGGTAATAGGGTTAAAAATAGACAAAAAAAGTTCAGCCTTAGGGGTTAGAATAGAAATTAAAAAAACAACAGAATGATAAGAACCGATTGGATAATTTATAGTTTTTTGTGTCTAGTATAACATACCATATAAAAAATAACTTTATATATTTGAAAATTGAGGATATTATGGCCCATAAAAATATGGTATTCCCTATTTTCGACATTATGGATTTTTTATAGTTTTTTTAGAATCCATTTAGCTAGAAATAGTTAACGTTTCTAGGTTATCTCGTTTCTTCATTCTTGGGACTGTGTAGAATTATCCCCCCCTAAATGGATTCATAAGTGGAGGGGGATTTACTGA
This sequence comes from Viscum album, assembly GCA_963277665.1. NCBI lineage: Eukaryota > Viridiplantae > Streptophyta > Magnoliopsida > Santalales > Viscaceae > Viscum > Viscum album. Next base: position 1,005,579,041 of record OY728135.1, read on the forward strand.
TATTTAGGTGATATCCTGAAGACACAAAATGATGGAAATAAATTTCATGGGCCTCATGAACATTTGGAGGAAAAATGGGCCTACTGGACATGTAATGGGTTAAATTCCCACTGGTTCTTCGAGCTATGTAATGGGTCTCCCTATATCCAGTTAAAGAGTTCTTTTCATTGGATTAATAATAAATGAGGCTTCATCCCAAACCTTTAAAAAGACATTAACAATAAACATTCAATCCTCTATATTATGCATGAGTACAAAATAGAACTCAAAACATAATCCAAAAAATTAAAAAATATCATAGTACAAGAAAAAACCAAAATAAATTCTAAAAAATAACTAAAAGACCAAAAAACGTAATGATTCCCAAGTGACATCAATACAAGAAGCACCCAACCTACTCTAAGCTCCAATTCCACTTTTTATTCCCATGGTATTAAGAAGTATCAATAAAAAACTAAGATACCCTATCTTTGAATGTGTCTTGATAAATGACATCTAAAAATGTACAATAGTACTGAAACAAGGGGTGAGTCTAAACTCAGTAGTATTTCCCCAAATACTTCACATCTCATGCCACTAGGAAAAAACATGTTATCATAATTTATATAAAATAGTTTCAAAAGCATATAAAACAATTCATATACAAACACTAAACAAGTTCCAAGGAAAAAATTATATAGAGAATAAAACCTTTATCATAGATTTGGAATACCCATAACCAGGTCTATAAACACACCCATGCATTTCTAGGTGATTGTTTCATACTCATGAGCTGTCTCTCATCAATCCACCAAGTCATCACAAAGTGACCAATACCAGATGACCTAATTGAACACACCCCTTCTGCAAAGTCACATCAATGAATGCGCTCACACCAACCATGTATTTAAAATTTCATGAAAAAACATTTAATATAAAACTTTTATTTCTTTAAATAATTTCAACAATCATTTTTCATGCATAAAAATAAAACCATAATTTTAAAATCATCATTTTAAAATTATCACCAAATAGGATTTTCCAATAACCCATTTAATTTCAATAATTTCTTAACAATTACCCAAATGTGGTTTCTATAAATAATCCCACACAGATATAATAACAATATTAACAATAAAATTTAATTAAAATTAAGACTTCAAGTTATAAGTCAAGTAGATATAAGAGAGAATCTGCCTACCTCTCAATGGTTGGTGAAAATGAAGAATGATGCTTAAAACTTCTAAATTCGTTCACAAACCAGATTCCCTTCACCAAATACAAAAATTTCTTATGAATATTAAAATCACATAACATAGATCTATCCAAAACATAATATATCTATCATTCCAAGAGACATAATAATAAGGGATCTTGGAAGAACAAGGGAGAATGAGTACATTTAAATGAGTCTAGGTCTCCAAAACACTTTGATTCAACTAAGAATTACTTTCAGATCAAAGGTAATCATCTCACAAGACTAAATAGGAAAATGAATTTGATATTTAGAGGGATTATATAACTAAATAGAGACTCAAGATTTAATTTTAATTAAATCCAAAAATTTAGATGTGCCAACATTATGTGCCTGGTTTGGAAAACATTTCTCTAACTGTGTGGTGCTATTGTATCAAGTCAACCGTCACATATTTGGCTCACACGGTTAAGCAAATCCCAAACCAACCATTATTTTCCCTATGTTTCACGTTCTGTGGTTTCACCTGGGAACTCACACGAATTGTCAAAATAGTTTTCCAACCATGTTTCAGCTCAGTGACCACTGTCCTCTTTTACGTGGTTAGCTGGAGGCGATGCACAATTTCTACTAACTGTGTACCTTTAGAAATTCACCCAAAAAAATCCAAAACTCCTCATACCTCAAAAAAATATCCAAATAATTATACAAGATTAAAGTATATAAAAATTCCATTTACCTAAAGTAGTGGGTGTTACATTCTCCCCGCCATAAGTATTTCTACTCTCAGATGGTAGAAAACTAGTGTTTTCCTAGAAGAGTTCAAGTCGCTACTCCCACATTTCCTTTTAACAATCACATGTTTCTTCCTGAATCTTCCCAAGATACCATAAAACTCATACTATATTGATACTTTTTCAATACAATAACTTCTCTTTCCTATCCATAGATTGTACTAGCACATGAATCAATGTATCATCTGGCTCTAGGTCAATGTGATTCCATCAAATCACATGGTAAGGATCAGGTTGGAACTTCTTTAGTTGATATACATGAAATACATTATACTATGAAAGAAACCTTAGAATAAAAGACAACTAACAATCCACCTCACTAACTCATTTGAGTATCTCAAAATGGACTATGTACTATAGGGATAACTTTCCCTGCATATTGTAACATCGTTGCCCATGTATCAAAGAGATTATCAAAAATACATGATCACTCGCCTTAAATGAAAATTTTCATCGATGATGATCCGCATATGATTTTTGACCACTTTGAGACATCTCCATCCTCTTTCTATTCAACTGAATATTCTATATTGTCTCTTAGAAAAAACTAGGTCTGATTAGTGAAGTCTCACATATTTCTACCCAACAATGCGGTGAATGATAAAGAAGATCATACAATGCTTTAATATTATCCATTTTTATTGATGCCTAATAATTTTATTTCATGAAAACTCCACTAAAGGTATATTCCACTCCAATGAGCCACCAAAATCTATTAAAAATGACCTAAACATGTCCTTTAACATTTGAATTTTTCTTTAGGATTTTCCATTGGGTTAAAGATGATAACTCATGCTCATAGTCGAATAGTTTCCATGGGATTTATATAAGTATGTACAAAAATGAGATGTAAATATGGGGTCTCATTCAAATACAATTGATTTTGGAATATCTTGTATCATTACAATTTCTTGAATATAGAGTTTGGGAAACTCTTCAACCATATTAGTTTCACAAATAGGGATGAATTGGATTAAATTTTTGAGTCGATACACTATCACCCTTGTGGAATCGTATTTCCTAATCATCCTTCATAGAACTATTAGAAAATATATGGATATCTTCTCCCACTTCCACCCAAGATTTGTAAAGATTGCAACATACCAACCGGATGTTGATGCTCTACTTCGACATACTTACAGAAGAGGCATATCAAGACATACTCTGCTACATCTCTTCTCATGAATACCAGAAAAAAATGTGCATTAAAATCTTTATACATATTATGAATCCCAGGATGGACATCCCATTTTTAATGGTGGTTGGTAGAAATAAGTCTTTCCTAATAAGCCAAAGGTATAACCATCTGATCTCTAAACCGTACCACTAAACTCTCACCTAGCTTCCATCCCTCAATAATCTCCCCACTATTTAGTTTTTTCCTCATGGTAACATATTCAAGATAGGATTTTTGATACTTTCTAACTTGGTCAACCAAATTAATAATAACAGAAACTGTAAAGAAAACTACCACACCACCTTATTCTTCATGATCTAGATGCGTATCCACTATGACTGACGTACTCTACCATTGATCTAAAGTATATTTATCTAGTTTTTTATCTGTAATTATACTTTAGGAATCATCAATATAGTTCCCTTTACCCAGTGTATACATAGTGTCAATGTCAAACATTTGAATATATTTCATCCATCTTGATCTCCTTAGATTCAAATCCATTTGTGAGAAAATATGTTTCAAACCCTTCTGATTTATAAACACAGTAAATTTATCACTAAAAATATAATGATTCCAAGACTTAAAATCATGGAATATAGAATATAATTTTAATTCAAGTGATAGGTAGTTCTTCTCATGAATCCACAAATACTGTGATCCATAAGCAACATCGTGATATCCCTACATGAGAACACATCCTAGCCCAGATCCTGATGCATCAAAATAGACTACATAGCCTTATCCAGACTCTAAAAACATGAGGATAAGTGCTGATGTGATTCTAACATTAATTTATTAAAAGGATTCACATCTTTACACATTACATATTCAAGGAATAGATTTCCTCATAAAAGTTATCATCGTTGAGACCATACAGAAAAAACATGTACAAAGCATCTGTAGTATCTTTTTAAGACAAGGAAACTATGTATCTCAAAGAAATTATATAGTGGTTGAAAAGAGATAACGACTTTTATCTTTTATTTATCCATAGAAATTCCCTTTTTCATAAATGAACTGGATAAGGAAACATACCTATTGTATTCAAAAATCACACTTTGATAAATTATCATAAATAAGATGCTCCTAAAATATACCCACAACTATATCCAAGTATTTCTCATGATCGGTTTTTTTTATAGAATACACTTTAACATCATCAATAAGCACTGTCAGAAAGTAATCTAAATACCTATAAAAAATATGATTCATCAATTCCATAAATACGGATGGTTCTTTTTTAATACAAAAGGCATAAATATATATTCATCGGGGATATGTTTTCATCTAAAAGATTTCTTCAAAATATACTTCTTTTTAACTCATAGTTTGTGATATCCCAAACATAATTCAATTTTATAGAATCACTATTATCCCCTCAATTGAACATAAAAATAATCAATTATAGGAAGAGAATACCACTTATTTTTGGTAACTTAGTTAATCTTGTGATAATCCACATAAATCCAAAGAGTTTCATCAAACTTTTCAACAAAAAAGAAATATATTTTCACATAGATATGTTATAATTCAAATTAAACCTTTAAATTAAAATCCTTTCAACTAAACTTGTCACTCCATCAATTCTATTGGTGTCATCCGATAATATATAACTAAAATAGGACTGACCCCACGACATCAGATCAATTATAAACTCTACTACTCTTTTGGGTGGAAACCCCAAGAAAATATCAGGAAAATCATTGGGAGATTATTCAACAATAGTTGTAAAATCTCTATTTCCAATATCATCCACATATGATTAGGTAATCACTTATAACTAATAATATATGGTTCTAACCACTTATTCCAAGAGTTCGGCTCTACATTCATTTACACTGTAGTCTCCACTAAAGATATACTCAATGCCATCTAGATATGTGAAACTTACCTTTTGAGAACAATAGTTGATGTTGGCCTTCAAGGATGTCAACCAATCCATTCCCAAAACAATTTCATATAAATATATCTCTAGAACATATAAATCCCAAAGTAACTCATCCACATCAATAGTTATAGGAACAAGATTACACGTAAAGGTTCTACACTCTCTTTGGCCTAGATTAGTTTAACATTTCAAAATAAAAGACACCATATCAAAATGTTAATCCATAAGATCAACAAGATGATAAGAAATAAACTAGTGGTACTTTCCTGTATCAAACAAATATTAAATAAGTGTAGAATTAAAAATATTCATACCTATCACCATAAAAGGAACCAATTGAACATACCTGGCCATTTTCTTAGATATATAACATTTTTTAAAAATTATGGTTTTCACATTGTTACCATATTGAGATTGCATAGGATGAGTCATGGTGTTCCTAGAATCACCTTGTATCACGTGGTTCTAAGGATTATAGTTATTCTGCTAAGCTCATACGATTGAAGCATACAATGTATGTAAAATGTGAGATGTGTCTCTCACACTAGACTATAGAGCATTGTGAAAAAATAACCGAAGACGTCCTATCTAATTACAATTGTGATAAACACTAGGTGGTGTCATATAATAACACTTCTTATGCTTGAAAGAACCACATTAAAGAATCCTAGCATAATTTTCATTCAATGAGGAATATTTTATGATCCCATGGTCTGATTTGAGATATCCCACCACTGTGGAAGTAATTGTCACACTTCCACTAATTCCCAACATTAGAGTCCCTGCATATTCTTATTGGAATAAACATGGTACCTCCAAAAATATTTCCTAAGATATCCCTTTCTTCTATCATCTCTCTATTGACCATTTCTATATATTACATAATACAAAGAATGAAAATCTTTGAGTTAATATTCGGTCGTAGCCTTAACTCAAAAATCTAGGCCTTCAACGATGTACTTGTAGGAAATTTTGGGAAAAGGTAGACTGAATTCATGAATTTTTTCACATACACTATTACCAAGAAATTATTACACTTCAGGCTACAAGAATAATTTTTCTCACAATCTAAAATGTGTGAGGATATAATTTCTTTTTAAAAAGTTCCTAAAAATCCCCTCATGTCATGACTTTTCCAACTTTTGTCTGATCAACTAAATCCCACCATTGGAATGATAGGTCCCCCAACATATACATTGAAACTTTAATTTCAAATCTACAGGTTTCATAAGGAAACAAAATATTCGATTCACCCTATTCAACCCGACTCTTTTTTCCAGTTTGAAACCCCCTTGAAGTGTGGGTGGATTCTATGTTTGGAAATAACCTGAATGGTCCACCTAATAAGCCTAATCATTATGATTACCCATATCCATGACCTAAAAATATGTTATAGTGCACAGGATCAGTTGTTGGTTCACCTATGGATTAGGTGCAACCACATTTTTAGTAGCCTCTTCTAGTTGATTACTACAACATCTACCTGTTGCAATTTTCTATACACAAAACAAAACATCATTTGGTCTCACTCCTAAGAAACTAAAGGTTTAGTAGTTTAAGTTTACTAAACCAACACATATCATAATTATTCATTTCCAAAATCCAACAATTGTTATCATTTTCATAATTTTTTAAAATACCACAACCATTCTTTTCAAAATCAAATTGTTTAGCTGTTTTAAAAAATAAACACTTCTTCACCCTTTCATAAACCATTATACTCAAAATAAAAACTTCATTAATAATGGGAAGTATTACTGTAAATGAAAAAAATGAAATTATTATCAGCTGAACCCATGTTGATGATGTGGTAACACACCTAGAATTGTCTTGAAACACTTATTCACCCAAACACCTTAGTAAATTGACATTCAACATCAAAAGGTTAGCTAAATTTTTTAAGATATAAATTTTAGGTTATGATGATCCTATCTTCATAATATCATCCGAAATATACACTAATACAATTTTGAACTCAACGATCAAATATGATGATATCATTTTTTTTCAAAAATATTGATGGGTTGACCAAGCTTGATACCATTAGTCCCAAAATGATAGACATGCCAACCAAAACTGATACAATTTATAGAATCCCACCTCTCCTCATTGTCTTGAGAAGTGGAGTGGGGGTTACTAGGCCTTAGGTGACATCCACAAGTTCCTAAATGATGAAATAAATTTCACTGTCTTTGAGAAAATTTTGGAGATGATGTTTCCTTTTTAAAGATAAAACATCTATACAACATCAAAATTAAACATTCCATCACATATATGATTCATATGTAAAAAATAAAACTCAAAACATAACCCAAAACATTAAAAAATATCATAGTAAAAGTAAAAACATAAATTCATACTAAAAAAGAACCAAAATAAAAAAAATAAAGATGACCTAGTGGCATCAAAATAAGAAACACCCAATCCACTCTATGATCCAACTATGAATGTTGTTCCCATAGTACAAAGAAGCATCACTAAAGAACTAATATACCTTGCCTTTAAATTTTTCTCAATAGATGAAATATTCAAATTCACAATAGTGCCTAAATAGGGGGTGAGTCTAAAATTAGTAAGAGTTACCCAAATACTTCTCAACTCACGCCATTAGGAAAAAACTTGTAAGCATAATTTATATAAAATAGTTATGAAGGAATCTAAAATGACTCATATCTTGAAAGTAAATAAGTTCTAGGGAAAACATTACAAAAATAATAAAACCTTAATCATGTATTTTACATACCCATTACCATGACAACACACACACCCATTTATTCCTAGGTGAAAGTTCCATACTCTTGAGCAGTCACTCATCAACCCACCAAGTCCTCACAAGGAAACCAATACGAAGTACCCATATAGAACACACACCTTCCATAGGTTCACGTCAATTAATGCACTCACACCAACCATTTATTCCAAATTCTATGAAAAACTATTTAACATGGAAAATTTATTTTGGTAAATCATTACAAAAAACATTTTCCATGCATCAAAACAAAACCATAATTTTATAATACTCATTTTAAAATTATCACTCAAGAGGATTTTCTAAGAACCCATCCAATTTCCATATTGTCTAAACTATATCCCATAAAATTTTTCCATCAATAATAAAACTCATATTTCAGAATAATTTCAAGGATAAAATGTCATTAAAACTAATTCTTCAATTTTTACGTCAAGTGGAGATGAGAGAAAATCCATATACCTCTCAATAGTTGGAAAAAATGAAGAACGATGCTTAAAACTTCTAGATCCAATCAGAAACCACATTCCATTCACTAGATACAACAATATCTTATCATGATATAAATCAAATAACATATAACTATCCATTACATACTAGATTTATGATTCCAAGAGAGAGATAAGAATAATGGATCTAGGAAAAACAAGGAAGAATGGGTACCTACCGATGAATCTAAATGTCGAAAACAATTTAATTTTCTGATGATTTGATTTCTAATTGAAAGGAATCATATATCAATATTAGGTAGAAAATGAAAATCAATATTTAATGCTATTAACAAATGGGTATTAGGAGTAAATTCTAATTATATCCAAAAAATCTGGTGTTCCAACTGTACGCCGCACAATAAATATGCACGGTTTGGAAAACCATGTGCTAATCATGATATGATACTATCTCAATACAACCCCTAATATAGTTGTCTCACACGATTCGACAAACTGTGCATCATGTAAGTTTCTAGATTCATGTAGACTGACCCACTGTGTGTCTCCAAATCTTGTGGTGCTCGGAGGAGGGTTTAAGTGAGTCTGGAAGGGTTTGGCTATGAAATGTTGGACACAACAAGATTACACATCATGTAATCCATACATGAAATGTTCTTGAGTTTCATGTCTTATTAAGGATTATTAACAGGATTATTCCTTAAATTTAAATAATTAGGATTAATTGTTTTGATGTGACACATTTTTTGGTGAGATCTAACCCCCCAACATTTTCACGAAGTGTAAATGTTTTAGATGCCAGGTAAATATCATGTGTTGCATGTTAATAAATGGTTTAGTGGATCAGGTGGTTATCAAACACTACAGATGATCTGATTTTCCATCATCTAGTGGATCATTTACTTATCATTTTTGGACCCCTTTTATTGGAATCAATCTGTGGACTTCCATCTTCAATTTGTGATGATCCAAGGTGAGTTCCTTCATTTTTTTCTAGCTGTTTCTCCCAATTTGATCTTATATACTTTTTTTATTAATTAAATGTTCTAAAAGATCATCTACCATGTTTCTAATGAATATTTTAATAGTTTTTATAGTTGTATCATGGTGTCCTTGGATGGATGTAGTTCTTGCGAGAGAGGTGTCAAAGACCGTGATTTGGTATGTTCTCATGTCAAGAACATTGATGAATTGTGAGGTAGGGAATTCATTAATTTTATTACATTATTTACATGAAATATTTAATTTATCATTCTTTTTAACTTTGGATTGAAATGTAATTAACCAAATAAATATTGAACCAAATTAAATAGATTGGCTGCAATTTCATGTTAGTGATGTTGTTGCTTTGAACCATGATAGTAGTTTGCCTCATGTTTTTCTAGATAGTGTGATATCTATGCTATGATTTGATAGAATGTTGTTATTATTCGAATAGCATGTTGAAATTGTTAAATAATGTAAATCCATATTTAATTGATAATTAATTATAATAAGAATAATACATGAATATTCATGTTTGTAATCCGGTGGTTTGTGTAATTTTATGTTGATAAAATTGATGCATGTATGCATGTTTAATTGAAATAGTTAAAGAACTTGAAGTCCATTAATTCTTGTTGTTGATAATAACTAAAATGTAATGTTAATTGTGAATGTTGTTACTCTAGGTTTGTTGAAACTAGAAAAAATGATAAGTGTGTTTTTTTAATTTAATAGCTTGATATTGCTTGATGACTTAGGTTTACCATAGTTGGAACCTATAAATAATGAATCAATTAATTAATGATAGAAAAAGAACCAATTGTTTGATAAATATATTTTCTAGGTCACGTGTCATCAATTTTCTTGAGAAGGATAAGTGTCTTGTGTTTAGAGCAATGAAAGCTTATGTGAAGGCTGAATGCCTTGTTTTGAGGGCCTAGTTGCCCTGCTAAATATGACTTTTGTTCCAATGCCTTTTTTGATGGCCTATTGATTTGAGACTTATGATGTGATCCTGATATGGATAATCATAGGTTGGATGATATGGGGTAGGAAGTCCCATATGTGATGATGGCCTGAGATAGATGATCCTTGGATGGATGTTGTGATATATGGGTTGGGAGGCCTGGATGATGTGGTAGCAGTTTGTGCCTATGATGGTTAGATGAATAAGTATTTGTATTTGGGTGTTAGGGATGGAACTATTAGTGATGGAACAATTTAAATATGGTCTTACGCATTTATGTGATGCTAAGAACTATGATTATTTCTTTTTGATCTATTTAATGTATGATAGTCGACTGCTTTTTTATCTCCATTCATTTCCCCATTGATTGAGGTTGCTGGAGGTGCTTGGATACAGGTTTCTTCTTGGTAGTAGCTTAGGATGGATTTCTTAGAGTACCTAGTTTATGTAATGATCCTAATAATGAATAAGCAATTCTTAACACACATGGTTGGTGTTAATTTAATGAAAATGATTAAAAGATGTTAATCTTGTTAACCCATTGACGTGTTTTAGATTATGACTGGAGGTCATGGATAATACTCAGATTATTAATTTAATGTAATGTAATTAAATTTAATGTAATGTGAAAAAAATAATGGTTAATTAATGGATAATGAATTAATTAAAGTAAGGAAGTTTTAAAAAATGAGATAAGTAATTAATGCATCTCTTTTAAATTCTTATGTGCTTATAGGATATCTAGTTTTAGTAGTGGAATCTTGGATTCCAAGTGACATTAGCTTCACTTGAGTCTAATAATAGGTTAAACCCATAGTGTGGTTGTGAGAAATATTATATCATGTATATTCTGTGATTTCATATGCTACCACACCAATATTAGTTAGGGAAACAGACACCTATATGAATATGGGTGGTTGTTTTCCCCAAAATCCTAGTATTAGGATGGATGGGTGACTATACCCTCTAGCCCCACTCTTGTCCCTTTAGATACTTATATTGGTGTACAAAGTGGATAGTGTTCCCAAATATGTGCATAGAAGGTTGTGATGTCTTGTGGTTATTTTACACACATGTATTACCAGATATAGTATCCAAAGGATTATTATAGGTATAGTGTGTATAGGATATAATTGCTTGAGGTACTTACTCAAAGTGTGGACTGTAATTTCTTGAGGTATAATACTCGATGTATGATACATGTCATGCATGTTTTGGTGGGATCAGAAAAATAATTGGTTACTGTGTATGGTAATGTGGATGGGATGATGTGGTGAGATGATGCATGACTTTCATGTTGTGATGCCTTGCCTGGGTGTTTTCGGTCCGACTTACTTTTGGAGAGAGATGCTCATAATGTGAAACATTGGGGAAGAGCAGAAAAATTGTGGGGAAGTGGGAGTGGGGGTACCTGTGATGTTTCATTAGAATATTATATGATATCTTGTATAAAATACACGGTGATAGGTATCCATGGTGTGGTTGAGGTCTTAGTATACATGTTTAGGTAAAGAATTAGTTTCACTAATGTTCACTATGCTTTAGCATGGTTTATTTATCTTTTGCATGAGAGGATCTAGGAACGATCCTTTTGAGTATACTATTATTCTTACCTAATGTATATATAAATTATTTTTAGGCCTTCTGGAGTATTTTGGATATTGGGTAGGATATTTCTAGCTTGTGGTTTTACAAGAGCTATTTGGGATTTTTGGTCATTGTCATCTTTACCATTTTGGTACTTGTAGTTTCCTTTCAGTTGTTTAGTACTGTCTGGAGTATCATGTTATCACATGAGTTTATTATATATATATATATATATATATTTGAGTAGGTGTTGTGTGGTGTATCCTTTTTGTCTACCTCTTCTGCATGTTTCACTTAGAGTGTAATGTATCCCATATGAATGTTTATTATACCCATGGTTCTAGTCACCAACCTAGGGCCTACTAGATACATGACTCAAGAAGTCACCATCTATCTCCCCTCATTGCAGTATCTTTGTGGGGAGTTGGTCATGAAAGAGTGGTATCAGAGGTTTAGGTTGAGGGATAGGATGAAGTTTGGATATGGGTACATGTGAGGTTTTGTGGGTTAGAAGGGAAACAATGCCAGTTAAATTTAGTTAGTAATGTAAACACAGAAAACCAGATGAGACATAGGTACTTTGGGCCCCCTATGATTTGATGCATGGCCCTTTGAATTTACTAAGTCTACTAAATGAAGTGGTACTGGTTACAGGGTAGAGACTTAGGAAATGATCATGAATCATTATTATTTTCACCTATGTTCGAATCAGTTTACCTTAGAATAATTTAAAACCTTAACAATGTATTAATTATTTAATTAATTAATGTTATATATTACATATTCCATGTTTAGGAGCTCTAACTTTTGGTTATATTTTGTATGCATGGATCCAGGTTGACATCCTCAGCAGGTTCGTGTAGAAGATGTTCAGCGGGATGTGCTAGCAGAGCAACTCAAAGTAAAGGTCAAAGATGATGAAACTTAGATGAGGAAAATAATATTGTTTTATCACTAGGTTCAGTAGAAGTATTAAGGCTCCATTTCAGATGCGGTCATAGAAAATTGGTTGGAGTATGTTTAGATAACTTTCAATTTGATTCATTCTTGGAAAGAGGACTGGGTGTTGTTGGTTGGGACGATGTTTCATGGAGCAATGAGGTAGTGGTGGTTCTTATTCCTTAAGGATTAGTAGGATTTGGTTGTATCATGGGAAAAGTTCCAAGACCAGTTTTGAGAAGAGTTTCTTTATTCGACTGAAAAGGCAACCAATCACTAGGAGTTTCTTACCATTCAGAAGGAGAGTTCCAATGTGATAGTGTTTGGGATCTGTTTCAAGACCCTTATATTATTTGATTTAGACCTATTGTCGGATGAGAAGTCTAGGGTGATTCATTTCAAGAAGGATTTGTGTCCACATATCTTGTATCAGATCACCCCATTTATATTGAAGATTTATATCGAGATGTTGGAAAGAGAAGAGCTTATCGAGATAACACTAGCAAGAATTGGGACATCATGATGGTGCAGTTTTCGGGATTACTCATGAAATAGATCTGTTGTTTGTCGCACCCAATTTTTTGGACATAAGAGTTTTCTGTCAGCTGGGGGTAGGTCCCAACCCTCATTGTCTCGTTTATTGAGGGAAAACAACTCTCATAATTATGCCAAAGGATTATACACATGTTTTTCTTATAGTGGCCAAGGTCACCAATAGTGAGATTACCTCACCTTTATGATCTGTCAGCATGTGTTAGGTGTTTTACTTGAGGTTCCTCCATTGAGGCAGTTTTAGATGAGAGATAAATAGTAGGGTTCTCCAATTTGAGATCAGTAGAGAGGATATGGGGTAGGTAGAGTGAAGACCCGAGAAGTTTCTTGTCCTCATAGAGTTGAGTGAGGCTATGTAGTTGTTCATTAGTAAGGTCAGAGTGGCCATGAAACAGGTCGTGGTTAGATTAATGCCTTATCATTGTCAACGTTAGGTGATCTAGATGTTGTTTGAGGTAATATTTTCTTATTTTCTATATGGGTTCATGGTTTTTTTGATTTGCGAACAAAAAAATCCTTTTTATCAAATAACATCATCCATTATTTGGAACTAGAGGTATAGAGGCTTCCAATTCCCTTGGAATTGACTACACTAGTTGGAGGTTGAGGTGAATAGTATGGATTATGTAGAGATTGTGAGCTAGTGTCGGGGAAGCCCCACTCTTGGATAGATTTCCTATTTTTACGGATACAACCATATGATATTTTCTTTTGAATGTATTGGTTGTATTCTATAAAAGATATCATAGTTTACATTAGGATTAAGTTTGTGTTATTGGATGTTGATGGAGATCTAGTAGTGTTTTTTGGTGAGAGATACCCTCAGATGGGCAAGAGGTTTGTTATGTCCTTATCATCTTCGATGACTGAGCTAATACTGAGTTTTTTGAAGGTTCAACAATAGTGTTTCCTATGGTTGAGGAAAATTACCCTTATGTATTTCTAGTAGAAGTTTTAGTGTTACCCCCTAGATGGTAGATTTATTTTGGGATAGAGCTTCAGCCAGTCGTGTCTCCAATATCAGTTTCCCTACACAAGATCACTCCTTTTACGTTGCGAGAGTTGTGAGTACAACTCAATGATTTATCGTAGCAGGGTTTTGTTTAGCTGAGTGTGTCCCCTTGGGGTGTAATTGTTTTTGAAGAAGGATGATAGATTTTTTTTTTATTTTTATCAATTATCATCACTTGAACCATGTGAAAGTGAAGAACCTCTATTTTATTCCATGGATAGATGATTTATTCAAATAGATAAAGGTATCGAGCTTGTTCTCAATGATCGATTTGCACTTAGTATATCATCAACTGCGGGTGAAGGATGTGTAAATTCATAAGACTACCATCCAATTTTTTCATGGTAATTATGATTTCATTGTGATTTTTTTGGTGTGATGAATGATCTAGTTGTGTTCATGGGGTTGATGAATACAATGTCTAGAGATTTTATGGATAAGTTCATAGTAGTTTTCATTGATGGAATCCTTGTGTACTGTGCATCTGAGGAGGATCTTGCAAAGCATCTTCATACCATTTTTGGAGTTATTTGTTAGGATAAACTATTTAGAAAGTTGTTGAAGTGTGATTTCTGGGATTGTGAAGTCTGTTTCTGGAGGCATGTCATGTACCAACATAGAGAACTTGTGTATCCTTAAAAGACAGAGGTAGTTGTGTCTTGGGAGGCCCCCAAGATAGTTCCATAGGTGAGAAGTTTCCATATTATTGTCAGCCATTATAGGAGGTTCATAGACGAATTCTCTCAGATTGTGACTCCAATAATAGTTTTGACCAAAAAGTATCTGGCATTCTTGTAGATTCACAAGTGTCAGAAAGATTTTTAGTACCTGAAAGAGAAGTTATTCAGTGCTCCAAAATTGTGTTTTCCACTAAAGGGAGTTCAATTTGAGGTTTTCTATGATTATTCACGCATTATCTTGTTCTGTGTTTTGATTCTATAGAGATATATTGTTTCTTATATATATCAAATGTTTCATCCCCATGAGAATAACTATTCCACCTATGATCTTGAGTTTACAATAGTGGGTTTTTCTTTGATTTTGTGGAAAAATTACCTCATTGATGAGCATTTTTGTGGTTTTTTCTGACCATAAGAGCCTAAGGTGTGTCTTATCATAGAGTTAATTAAACTTGTGTTGGAATCAGTGGATGGAATTATTTCAAGAATATAATTTAAAATTTCGTATACACTAAGAAAGGGAATTTTTATTCTAGGAGAGTTATGGAAGAATTTATAGTGATTCATATAGATATGGGATAGGTTGGGGTATAGGTTATCTTTTACAAATCACAATGCAGTCATCTTTAGTGAAACAGGTGGAGGACTCCCATTTGTGGCATTCTGAGGTGGGCGTCTGGAGAGATCAATTTGTTTTTGTTGATTTCCCCAATGGTTTTTCTATGTATGGAAAACACTTGGTGTTGTTCAAGGGAAGGATTTTCATTATTTTTGAGTAATTTGATATGGTTATCCATGGGTTCCAAAGATCACCTTTGGTGGTTTATCCTAGTGTGAAAAATATGTGTCGAGCTTTGAGTGGTTAGTTTTGGTGGCCTCGGTTGAAGCGTGCAATTGCAAAGTTTTGTTTCTCAATTTTTGGTCTACCAAAAGGTGAAGGATGAGTAAAATGTTCCTAGTGGTTTTCTCTAGCCATTATATATTCCCCATTGGAAGTGGGAGGACATCTCGATGGACTTTTGCTACTAGTTTAACTTTTTCTCAAGGAGGATATGATGCTATATGGTCGATGGTGGATAGTTTTAAGAAATCATCCCACTTTATAGAGATTAGGGAGTTGAGCTTAGTAGGGGTTTTCTTGATACAATATTCAGAGGAGGTGGTGAGACTCCACGGATTCTATAGGGTGATCATTTCTGATCAGGGTACTCATTTTACCTCCAGGGTGTGGAGAGGTCTCCAACATGATTTTGGTTATAAATTATTCCTTATAACTACTTTTCATCCACAAATGGATGGTCTGATAGAGTGGACTATCCAGACTATTAAAGATATGTTGTTCTCTTGTGTCTTGGATTTTGGAGGATCATGGATGAGGCACCATCCCTTGGTTGAGTTTCATTACAATGATAGTTTCTAATCTACCATTGGAAGGGCACTATTTGAATCTTTGTACAATTAACCTTGTCATTATCCATTGTGATGGAATGGGGTTGGATAGGTATCAATTCTTGAACAGATGTTGGTACAGAATATGATATGGATGGTAGAAGTAATTTTAATGAGGATGAAAGTAGTGAAGGATCATCAAAAACACTATTCTGATCATAAGAGGAGACCTATGGATTTTTAAATCGGAGATCACTTGTTCTTGAAGGTGACTTCTCATCATGGGTATTGACGTTTTAGTCGAGTGATTAAGCTTTATACCTTGATTTTTGAGCCTTTTGATGTGTGGTCTTCTGGTAGAGTCATTGCGTATCTGATAGAACTTCCCCCGTAGTAGAGTCAGATACACAATTTTTTTCATGTGTCATAGCTTCATCTTTATATTCATGACGACTCTTATTTCATCGATTGGGGTGATATCGATGTCGATGGTGAGGCAACCTTTGAGGATTAGCTTGTGGAGATATAGGACATCTAGGAGAAGGTGTTTTTAGACCTATTATTCCTTTGGTTCATTTCTTATGGCAGAACGATGGTGTATAGTAGAGTACCTTGGAAAGTGATTCACAGATGCGCACACAGTACCCCATGTTTTTTAATGTTTAGAGATTCTCCAATAAATTCTTTTCCTCTTGAATTTTGATCATTTTTTGTTTATGAGGTGGTGAGATCGTAAGATGTAGAGATATTTGAGAGGTATCTTACAGGGAGGTTGTTCGGAAAACCGCTTTTCATTTTCTCTCTAGTTTGATTTTGGATTCTCTAGGATGAGAACTTTTTGAGTTGTTTCTAATGTAAGGGTCCATATCCATGTAGACCAACCCTTCATATGTTTCTGAGGCTCTTGGTTCTTGGTGGAGGATTCGAGTGATTCTAGAGGGTTTTAGCTGCAAAATGATAGAGATAGGGAGATTACATGCAATGTAATCCATACACATTATTTACTTGAGTTTCAAATCTTTTAATAATGGTTCATGGGATGATTCATGACACATAAATATTCATGATTAATTGGTTTGAGGCGATGTGTTTTTCAGTGAGATCTGATCCCTAATATTTACATGACATGTAAATGGTTTACTCATCGTGTAAATCTACTATGTAGTGCATTAATAAAAGGTGATGCAGCTCAGGGGTTTCTCAAATCCTATGACTGCTCACATTTTCCAGTGTCTTGTGGCTCCCTCCCTTATCGTATTAAGACCCCTTCAAAGGGAATCAATCATTGGGATCACATCTTTGATCTATGGTGATCCAAGGTGCGTTACTTCTTCATTTTCTATTGTTTTCTTCTAGTTTGATCTTGTTTCCTTCCATTTTTCATTTCCTTGTAATGGAAGATAATCTCAAAATATTTTAATGGGGTTTTATTGGTTTTTTATTGTGTTTGTGCAGCAAAATACTAGGATTTATGCAATTCATGAGAGAGAGGTGATCGTAGATCCACAATGTGGTCTGTTCTCATGCAAAGAACATTGATTTCTGGTGAGGTAGGGGATCCATTACTTCTCTTACTTTATTTTCGGGAAATATTAAATTGATCATGATTTATAAATTTGAATGGTTATGTATTTAACCTCATAATTATTAAATAGGATTAAATAAATTGGTTGCGATTGCATATTGATGATGTTGTTTCTTAGTACCGTGATAACAATTTGCATCATGATTTTATAGAGAGTGTGATATTTATGCTATTATTTGTTAGCACGTTATTATTGATGGAATATAATGTTGAAATTGGTAAATAATGTAAATTAGCATTTAATTGATAATTAACTAGCTTAAGAATAATTAAGGAATAATCAAGTTTGTAATCTAGGAGTTGTTGTAATTTCATGCTGATCAAATTGATGCAAGTATGCATGTTTAATTGAATTGGTTAATGAACCTGAATACTATTAATGATTTTTTTGATAATAAATAAAATCTAATATTAATTGAAAATGGTGATTTTCTAGTTTTTTTTGAAATTATAATAAATGCGAAGAGCATGTTTTTCCTTTGATATCTTGATATAGATTGATTCCTTAGGTTTACTATATTTAGAACCTATAAATAATGAATTGGTTAATTCAAGATAAAAAAAGAACCAGTGTTTCGATAAAGATGTTTTCTAGGGATTTATTTACCTATTTTATTGAAAAGGTCAAGTGCCTTGTGTTTAGATCCATGAGAGTTCTTTTATGTGTGAAGGTTTAATTCCATGTTTTGGGGGACCATTTTCTATGTTGGATATGCTTGTGGTTCTAGCTGCTTTTTAGATGTGCTATGGATATGATCCTTATGATGTGAGACTGATATAGTTGATCTTAGGATAGACAATATGTTTTTGGGGGGCCTATATGTAATGAGATCCTGGGATGGATGTTGTGATATATGGGCGGGGAGGCCCATATGATGTGGTATTACTTGATTAATGTGATGGAGAGATGCATAGGTGTATGCATGTGGTTGT
This sequence comes from Viscum album, assembly GCA_963277665.1. NCBI lineage: Eukaryota > Viridiplantae > Streptophyta > Magnoliopsida > Santalales > Viscaceae > Viscum > Viscum album. The sequence goes on from OY728135.1 coordinate 1,005,597,903, forward strand.
TAGGTATGGAAATGGAGGTGATGGAATGGGTTAAAGCTGGGCTTACCCATTAATGTGATGCTAAGAGATAATATTCTCTCTTTTGAATATATTTAATGGTTGATGGTCAAGTTTCTTAATTATTTATATTCCTTTCCCCAATACCTATAGTAGCTGGAGGTGCTTCATTGCATGTTTCATCTTGGTTGTAGTTTTGGATGGTTTTACAATAGTATTTGGTTTATATAATTATTCTAGTAATGAATAAATAATTATTAACCCATAGGGTTGGTGTTGATGGAATGGAAACGATTAAAAAAAATTTATCGTGTTAAACCATGGACTTTTTTTGGATTATTCTTGGATGGAATGGATGATACTATGATGATTAATTTAATGTAATACAATGTAATGTAATGTGGAAAAATTTTAATAGTTAATTAATGGATAATAAATTAATTAACAAAAGGAATTGGTTAAAAAATAAAGAAGTAATTAATGTAGCACTTTTAAATTATTGTGTTCTTATTGGATATCTGGTCTTAATAGTGGAAGTCAGGAGTCCAATAAACATTTGATAAAGTTGAGTCTAAGACTAGGTTATGGCCATAGTGTGGTTTGGATCTATATTATATCATTTATATTCTATGATTTCATATGCTCTCCCACCCATGTTGGTTAAGGAAACTTACACCCAGTGGATTCTGGGAGGGTGTTTTCCCTAACATCATAGTGGGAGGATTGATGGATGACTACACCCTCTAGCCCCGATCTCTTATCTTGGTAGTTACTAGTGTTGGTGTGTACAACATTTAGTTTTCCCATATATTTTTGTAAAGGGTTGTGATGGTCTACGGTTATTTCACACACATGTATTACCAGATATAACATCTGAAGAATTATTATAGGTATGTCATGTATATGCTATAATGGATTGAGGTAATTACCAAGAGTATGAGTTTTAATTTCTTGAGGTATAATATCTGATGTATGATTCATGTCATGTAGTATTTGGTGAATTTCAAAAAATAATTTATCACTATATATGGTCATGTGATTGGGATGATGTTGGGATGTGATGCATGACGTGCTTGTCGCAACACATTTCCCAGGTGATTTTCAGCTAGCATACTTTTGGATAGAGATGCTCAAGATGTGTGATGTTGCGGAAGAGTGAAAAAATAGTGGGGAAGAAAGAGTGGGGTACCCTTGATGTTTAATTATTATATTATATTCTCTTTTGCATGGGATAATTAGTGAGAGTTATCTATGGGGAGGCTGGGAACTTAGTATGATTTTTTAGGTGATGAGTTATTTTCATTGTGCTTTAGCATTATTTAATTATCTTTTTCACAAGAGGCTCCAGTGAGGATTCTACTAAGTATAATTTTAATTTCAACCTATGTATATATAAGATTTTTTTCATGTCAACAATAGTAGTTTAGAGATCTGGTTTAATATTACTTGATCAGAGTTTTGAAGAATCTGTTTGGGTTTCATAGTCATTGTTGTCTTTACCTTTTGGTTACTTGTAGTTTACTTTCATTTGTTTAGTATTGTATAAAATTTCATGTTGGATCTTTGTTCTTATATATATACATATATGATGGATAAGGTGTTGTTTGGTATATGTCATGACCCATCCTCGGGGCCCGTGCCGTGACTACCCCAAGCCCGCCTTCCATAGGCCAGGGGCTGGCGACTAGCACCAAGGTGTAAATCCCGGTAAAAAGGGTAGGCATTTCCTTTTTAAAGTAAACAAGCACCACAGAGTAAGCAAACGGAAAAGTAAACACTAAGTAAAAACAGAGTACAACTGAAAGTGTGGAAAAGTAAATGGGCCAGTATACAAACCCAAACTGAAAGTAAAGTATAACTCGAAAGGGAAAACAGCAACTGTAAAGTAAAAGCCGCTACACCGAGCTGTCCACTGGAAATCCCACCTGAAGGGTGGGTACAGATAGCTCCACTACTCCTCAGGTCCCGTCGTCCCTCTGAGCACGTCCTGCCCAATGTTCCACCTCCAGGTACCGTCCTGCTCTGCGAGCCTCAACCACGATCAATGCTGTCCGTCGTCTGCAACCAACACAACGTAGTGCGGGCATAGCCCATGCAGGGGTGAGTATAAGCTACTCAGTAGGGACCCCGAGACCCCCGAAGGTCTCCCAAAATCCACAAAGGATAAACCACAAAATAAAGATACAAACACGAAGTAACAACCGACACTGCTTAGGTATATGCCCATACATATATCTAAGTCATCATTTCAATACGCTCCAACCTCCGAGCCCAAGTAAAACTCAGTCCACACAGGAAAGTGTACGTATTCCACACAGGAAAGAAAAACGTAATCCACACAGGATAGCACAACACAATCCACACAGGAAGGTAAATAGGATTCAGCTCACACAGGTATACTTCTTCGAGGACGATGGAGATGATCACTGATCCATCTAAGTCGTCGGACCCACAAAGGATCGATAGGTACTAACCCCCGCAAAGACCCACACAGGATCGGACCCACACAGGATCTGTAGGCGCTGGTTCACACAGGACCACTGAGCGCTGACCCACATAGGATCGGACCCACACAGGATCAGTAGCACTGATCCACACATGATCGCTGAGTGTTGTAGTCATCGTCGTCGAATCCACTGAGGATCTCTGCACAGCTGTCGTCGCAGTCACAGTAGCAGTCGCAGCCAGCTCTAGGGTTCCCGCACACAGCAAGCTCGTTCGGGAGGGTCCGCTCCACGAGCCGAGAGGCTGATACATCAACTATCACATAGTCCAGAGTTGATGTATCCAAAAGTTCCATATCGTCAACAAGAACTCAACGCAACAGACGGCGTGTCAATCGGACGCCTGGTCTGAGAGTTATTGGCATTTTCGTTCCAGGGGCCCGGTTGGTTTTTAAGGAAAAACCAACCCGACCGTACACCACCTACGTCCAAACCTCAGGAGGAGTATTCCAAAAGATCCGTCTCACTAAGAGGAACTCAACAAAGCTGACGGCACGTCAATCGGACGTCTGTAGCTCAATATATGAGCGTTTCCGCTCTGAGGCCCCGGTTGGTTTTGTGTACGAACCAACCCAGCTGAACTCAAAGTAATCTGAAACCTTCAGTGCAATATACCAAAATGACCGTCTCGATCCAAGGATCGCATCGCCGCTGATGACGCGTCGTTTGGAGGTCCCTAACCCGAGTTATGGGCATTTGAACCTAAACAGTTCGGTATTGGGGGTTTCGGGCCCGGGCCGAACCGGCCCGAGACCCCCCGGTTGGCCCGAACCGGGTCGACCCGCCCCGGACAGGGTCGGCCCTGCCCGGCGCGGCCCGGCCCGGCCCGGCGCGGCTCGGCCCGGCCTAGCAGACTAGCCAGGCGTCGGTCCGGCTCAGCGCAGCACGCTGGGCGCGCTGCCAGCTCAGCTTCGGCCGAGCTGATTGAAAAAAAACGGGGGGCGCTTGCCCCACCTTTGTAACCGCGGCCCCCCCTCAATAATGGGGGTCCGTTCAACTGGTCGGGGGAAATTAATTCCCCCAGCCTTCCCCATCTCCGGCCGGCCCGACCTGGCTGGCTGGCTCCTCCTCAACGGGACCAGCAGTGACCGGTCCCTTTCAGGCTCCGACACCGGCGGCCCGGCTGGCCGCCGGTCACCAAGCTCCACCGCGGCCCGGAACCGGCCGCGGCCCTTGTTGTCCGGCGCGGTGCAACGGCACTGCGCCCCTCCGCCGCAGCCCCGCTCCGGCCGCGGCGCCTTGGATTTCCTTTGACGCGGCGTGACAGTGTCACGTTCTTGAATTTCTTTCCACGGCGCGGCGCGACGGCGCCGCGCAATACTAGTCGTGCGATTCCCACGTGGTGCGACAACACCACGCTATCCCATTCCATCTGCAAGGAAACAAACATGAACATTGGAGGGGGGTTCGACCGTGTTTGTGCCATCCGGCCCGCCTCTCGTTAAACGATAACATTTAGTCGTTTATCCTCGAAGTTCAACATGCTAAAATCAAGAATGGAAATAATTAAATAAAATAAAAATAATCCCCTACCTCGGTTTCAAGAGCGGAGCACGCCAACAAGCCGCTGAAGACAAGCGTCGCGGAGGTCGGGCGTCGCGGGAATCGTACGTCGATTCCGTTGACGTCGAGGTACGTCCGAAGAGGTAGCGTCGCTGGAGAAGCTTCGTAAGCTGATGGAGAAAGCCTGAGTAGGAAGCGGCATCTCCTTTCATTGACATGGGAAGAAGATCGAAAGAAGCGGCATCGTCGATCTTCGGAAACACACCGGCTGAGAAGAAGAGAAAAGACGACACGTCTTTCTCTTCTTATAGTGTCAGCGTTCTTCATCGGAGCCTAAGTGTTCTTCGCGTTCTTCATCATGGTTTGAAGAAGAAGAATAAATCTTCCCAATCCTCTCAAGGTGGCAAAAGAAACTAACCAAAATAAAATAAGTCTAATGCTTATTTTATTTACACAACTAAACCACTTTGAATTTCAAAATTTTGAAATTAAGTCACTCATCTTAATTAATAACACAAGTTGTCAAAATTAAAAAGAGTGGAGTTATTGGGGAGTTTAAGGGGAGTTGAAGAGTTAGGGATCGTGTGGGACCCACCACAGTTAATCCTCTCAAGGGAGGTTATGTGGTTGTGGGTCCCACCTCTAACTCCCTTTGGGAGGAAATAACCAACATGGATAAAAATAAATTGTGTTTCCACAATTTATTTAACTTCATTTAATTTCCCCCAAAACTAACTCTCAACCCGCATAAAATGAAACCTCGGATAAGGTCTCCTTAAGCGAATATCGGTGCTGCGAGTTCATTGGTGTCCTCAGATTTCAATTCCGAGCACCGGATCAAAAGTTAGAAATTCCCGCTCGTTCGTTCACTAAACGTACCCGAGTCAAACTTCGGAAATTGATTCCGGACACACCGGGCCTCGGAATCAGGTGCCGTTAGAAACCGCGTTCTTGTAAAATTTCAAAGAAAATTAAGAAAACTTTTTCCTTGAGTTTTACGGGTCTTTACATTACTCCCACCTCAGGGCTTTATGTCCCCGTAAAGATAAATCAAAACTAGGGAAACAAATGAGGGTACTGAGCACGCATATGAGCCTCCCACTCCCAAGTGCTCTGTTGGAGGTTCCCGTGCTGCCATCTGATGTGCACTAGAGGAATCGACCATCCACGTAGGACCCGCTCCTGTCGATCCTCGATCTCCACCGGGACCTCCGTAAAAGTATCCCCATCATCAACGTCAAGCTCCCCATGGTCAATGATGTGCGTCAGGTCGTGCACGTATCTTCTCAGCTGAGATACGTGGAAGACGTCGTGCACCCGGTGAAACTGAGGTGGTAGAGCCAGGCGATAAGCCACCTCACCAATCCTGCTGAGGACCTGGAAGGGTCCAATGAAGCGCGGGGATAACTTGCTGCCTCGGCCAAATCTCCGTAAACCATGTCGAGGTGAGACAGGAAAGAAGACGTGGTCTCCGTCCTTGAACTCTAGTGGCCTCCGTCTCCTGTCAGCGTATGACTTCTGCCGGCTCTGAGCTGTCCTCATCCGCTCCTGGATGACCTGGACCTTCTCTGTCGTGGCCTGGACCATCTCCTGCCCCACAAGTGCTGACTCCCTAGGGCCTGTCAAACACAAATGATATCTACAAGGTCGGGCATACAACGCCTCGTACGATGCCATCCCGATGGTGGAGTGGTAGCTGTTGTTGTACACAAACTCCACCAAGGGTAGGTGGTCCTCCCAGCTACGACCAAAGTTGAGGACACATGCGCGGAGCATGTCCTCGAGAGTCTGAATGGTCCTCTCCATCTGATCATCCGTCTGAGGGTGAAAGGCTGTGTTCAGACGTAGCTGCGTCCCGAACGCCTCGTGAAACCCCTTCCAAAGCCGGGAAGTAAAGCGAGAATCTCTATCGGAGATGATAGATGATGGCACACTGTGAATCCGTACAATCTCCTGAACGTAAATTCGTTGCAAGCTCTCCACTGAGCCCTGCTCTCTGATGAGTAAGAAGTGAGCCGACTTGGTGAGTCGGTCGATAATCACCCAGATGGAGTCGTGACCTCTGGAAGTGCGTGGAAGTCCAGTCACGAAGTCCATAGATATCCCGTCCCACTTCCACTCTGGGACCTCCAAGGGCTGTACCAAGCCTGCTGGTACCTGGTGCTCAGCCTTCACCTACTGGCAGTTGAGGCATCGAGAAACAAACTCTTCCACAACCTTCTTCATGCCTGGACACCAGTGCTGTCGTCTGAGATCCTGGTACATCTTCGCCACTCCAGGATGTATGGCCAAAGGAGAAGTGTGAAACTCTCTCAGCACCTCCTCTCACAAAGCAACTGGTACTATGGTATGTCCTATTAAAAGGATGTCGTGCTCTGCTCCAAAGGAGAAACCATCAGGTGCCTGTCCTAAGGATATATGTGCATGCCGTGTCCCACAGTCAGCGTCCCCACGTTGTGCCTCTCTGACTCGCTGCAGTAGTGGAGGAGTGACTGTGAGAGACTGAAGGAAGGTTGCTCCATCTCTATCCACAAAGGATATCTTCAAAGAGGCTAGCTGCTCCGTCACCTCCTCAAGTAGCTGAATGCCCTTCCTCTTGCTGAGGGCATCAGCTACTACGTTCCCCTTCCCAGGAGTATAGACTATCTCAAAGTCATAGTCCTGGAGGAACTTGAGCCATCGCTGCTGTCTCAGGTTCAGGTCCTTCTGCGAGAAGATATACCTGAGACTCTGATGATCAGAAAAGACTGTAAAGCGCTCTCCCATCAGGTAGTGTCGCCAAGTCATTAGAGCGAAGACCAATGCTCCTAAATCCAGGTCATGGGTAGCGTAGTTCTGCTCATGCGGCCTCAACTGACGTGATCCATAGGCGATCACTACCTGCTCCTACATGAGGACACATCCGAGTCCGGTCCCTGATGCATTGCAGTTGACTACGTACCCTACTCCCTCCTCAGGAAACCTCAAGATAGGTGCGCTGGTCAACCTCTGTCTCAGCTCCTGGAAGCTCTACTGACATCTGTCTGACCACACGAAGGGTTTCCCCTTCTTCGTCAAAGCTCAGAGTGGTGCCACAACTCTAGAGAAGTCTGGAACGAATCTCCGATATTATCCAGCTAGACCCAAGAAACTCCGCACCTCTGTCACGCTCCTGGGTGGCTCCCAAGCTAACACTACCTCGATCTTCGCAGGATCCACTGCAACTCCCACCTCAGAGACGACGTGTCCCAAGAAGTAGACCTCACATATCCAGAACTGGCACTTCGAGAGCTTACCATAAAGCTGGTGCTCTCGGAGTGTGTCTAGTACAGCCCGCAGGTGGTAGGCGCGCTCCTCCTCAGTCATTGAGTAAATCAAAATGTCGTCGATGAAGACCACGACAAATAGATCGAGGTATGGCTGAAAGATCCTGTTCATGAGGGCCATGAAAATTTCTGGAGCATTGGTTACACCGAAGGGCATAACCAAGAACTCATAGTGGGAATACCGACATCTGAAGGTCGTCTTCTGTATGTCCTCGTCTCGAACTCTGAGCTGGTGATAGCTTGACCTGAGGTCTATCTTCGAGAACCACCGTGCTCCCTTGAGATGATCAAAGAGGTCATAAATCCTCGGTAGAGGATACTTGTTCCTCACTTTCACCTGGTTCAGGCGACGATAGTTGACACCAAGTCGCAAGCTCCCGTCCGCCTTCGTGGCGAACAAAATCGGGGAAGCCCATGGTGAAACACTTGGTCGGATGAACCCCTTGCCCTGCAAGTCCTCCAACTTTACCCGTAGCTCACAAAGCTCGGAGGGGTCCATCCGATATGCTGGAGTCGATATCGGGTCTGTCTCGGGGTATAGGTCAATATAAAAGTCTACCTCTCTGCGAGGAGGTATCCCTGGAACGTCGTTGGGAAAAACGTCCACAAACTGATCCACCACTACAGGAAAACTAGGATTCCGCACATCAACTAATCCTAGGATGAGGCTAGCCAACTGATGAGTGATGGGCTGTCCTCTCCTCCGCGGAAGTCCATCCTGTGCTGCAAAGGCTCCCTTCTCGCCGGTGAAGGTGAACCTGCTCCCGTCGGTGCATACACATCGCACCTTGCGCCTAAAACAGTCAATCTGTGCATGGACCGTAGATAACCAATCCATGCCCAAGATGACGTCGTAAGGCCTCGACGCTGCTACAAGAAGATCCCAGCCGAAGCTCTCGCCTCCTAGAGTAAGCTCACACTGCCGGCACCAGTGCGTAATCGTCGAGTCTGCTCCCGTAGGAGTCTCTAACCGTAAGGATTGAGCCAACGGCTCTGTCAGAATCTCCGAGCTCCGAACAAGGGCAGCGGCTATGAAAGAGTGACTCGCTCCTGTGTCTATAAGTACTGCAGCAAGGGTGTAATCGACACAGATGGTACCTCAAATCATCTCGGGCGCGCCGTGGTCGTAGGCCTCTGCTTCCTGGAGCTGTGCCTGTCTCTGCCCACCAACTCCCTGTGGTTGGGGTGGACCTCCTGGTGGTGGTGGTGGTAGAGCCTCAAAGCGTCGCCCACCACCTGCTGCTCAGCCAACACCTCTGCCTCGTCCGCCTCCTCCCTGCGGACTGCCACGGTCAACCCTCTGCCTCTGCCTCGGTGGTCCCTCAACTGTCTGCTGCTCCTCGACATGGCGGGTCGGGAAGTCACGAGCCATGTGGCCCTGCCCGCCACACAAGTAGCACTGTCTGCCTCTCGAAAGACAGGCCCCACGTTGTGTGCCCCGCACTGCTGAGCCAGTGTCCTGAGGTCGTCTTCCTGAGGGTCTGGTCTGCCTAGACCCAAGAGTCATCCGTCGACTACCAGCTGCAGAAGACTCTGCCACGTGCCACCCTGCGGTGGGTCTCGGCACTGATGTAGACTCAGCAAGAAAGCTCTCGATCGAAAGGGCCCGCTCCAGTACTCCCGTTTGAGTCGGTATGCTGAGGGAAATCAGCGATGACCTGATCTCGTATCTCAAACCCTTCTCAAAGTTCCGGTCCCGGAATAATGGGTCCCGTACCATGTCGGTCGAGTAGCGCGAGAGATCGGTAAATCTCGCCGAGTACTGAGCGACAGTCATGCTGCCCTGTCGCAGCTAAAGAATCTCTTGAGTGCGCACCACACGGAGGGTGGCTGGGATGAACTCCGAGCGGAAGAGGCTCTCAAAGTCCATCCAAAGTAGAGATGTCTCATCGTGCACCTGGAGCATCAAGCTCCACCATCGGCCCGATTCTGCGTGCAGTAGGCTCGCAGCGAGGATCACCATGAGGTCTGCTGGTGTCCTCACTAGCCTGAAAACTCGTACGACTGCCTCCAGCCAGTCCTCGGCTACCTGGGGGTCCATCTCCCCACGAAACCTGGGCGGTCGCTGGCGTTGAAACTCATGCAGTGCGCTGAGGCGACGTGCATCGTCAACGGCTGGTGCTTGAAGTATCGGTGGCTCAGCGGGTAGTGTTACCGCCAGTGCCACTGCTAACAAAGGGCCCTGCACCGAGGCCTCGTCGCTCGGTGGGATGTCATCACGCTCGACTCTCGGAACCCTAGCTGGCTACCATCGTGGGGCCATCTTGAAAAGGAAACAAGTGCGCCACGGTCAGAATAGTATACCTGGTGAGCTGATACAAAGTAATCACAAAGAAAACTTGAAACACACACGCAATCAATGTTTTCGTGCATTAAGTCGGAAATCAGAAGTCAGGGTCCTGGTGTACGGATACGTCGGTCGCCGCACCAACACTGGACTCCCTGGACTGATAACCACACTCAATACACTAAACACTATTACTTCACATAGAAAAGATCAGAGTCCCAAGTTCTGCGGTAGAACCGAACTCCTCTGATACCAATTTGTCACGACCCGTCCTCAGGGCCCGTGCCGTGACTACCCCAAGCCCGCCTTCCATAGGCCAGGGGTTGGCGACTAGCACCAAGGCGTAAATCCCGGTAAAAAGGGAAGACGTTGCCTTTGTAAAGTAAACAAGCACCACAGAGTAAGCAAACATAAAAGTAAACACTAAGTAAAAACAGAGTACAACTGAAAGTGCGGAAAAGTAAATGGGCCAGTATACAAACCCAAACTGAAAGTAAAGTACAACTCGAAAGGGAAAACAACAACTGTAAAGTAAAAGCCGCTACACTGAGCTGTCCACTGGAAATCCCACCTGAAGGGTGGGTACAAATAACTCCACTGCTCCTCAGGTCCCGCCGTCCGCTCTGAGCACATCCCGCCCAGTGGTCCACCTCCAGATACCATCCTGCTCTGCGAGGCTCAACTAGGATCAACGATGTCCGTCGTCTGCAACCAACACAACGTAGTGCGGGAATAGCCCATGTAGGGGTGAGTATAAGCTACTCAGTAGGGACCCCGACACCCCCAAATGTCTCCCAAAATCCACAAAGGATAAACCACAAAAGAAAGATACAAACACGAAGTAACAACCGACACTTCTTAGGTATATTCCCATACATATACCTAAGTCATCATTTCAATACGCTCCAACCTCCGAGCCCAAGTAAAACTCAGTCCACACAGGAAAGTATACGTATTCCACACAGGAAAGCAAAACGTAATCCACACAGGATAGCACAACAAAATCCACACAGGAAGGTAAACAGGATTCAACTCACACAGGTATACTTCTTCGAGGACGATGGAGATGATCACTGATCCATCTAAGTTGTCGGACCCACAAAGGATCGATATGTACTAACCCCCGCAAAGACCCGCACAGGATCGGAGCCACACAGGATCTGTAGGTGCTGGTTCACACAGGACCGCTGAGCGCTGACCCACACAGGGTCGGACCCACACAGGATCGGTAGCACTGATCCACACAGGATCGCTGAGTGTTGTAGTCTTCGTCGTCGAATCCACTGAGGATCTCTGCACAGCTGTCGTCGCAGTCACAGTAGCAGTCGCAGCCAGCTCTAGGGTTCCCGCACACAGCAAGCTCGTTCGGGAGGGTCCGCTCCACGAGCCGAGAGGCTGATACATCAACTGTCACATAGTCCAGAGTTTATGTATCCAAAAGTTCCGTATCGTCAACAGGAACTCAACGCAACAGACGGCGCGTCAATCAGACGCCTGGTCTGAGAGTAATTGGCTTTTTCGTTCCAGGTGCCCGGTTGGTTTTTAAGGAAAAAACAACCCGACCGTACTCCACCTACGTCCAAACCTCAGTCAGAGTATGCCAAAAGATCCGTCTCACTAAGAGGAACTCAACAAAGATGACGGCACGTCAATCGGACGTCCGTAGCTCAAGATATGAGCGTTTCCTCTCTGAGGGCCCGGTTAGTTTCGTGTACGAACCAACCCGGCCGAACTCAAAGTAATCCGAAACCTTGAGTGCAATATACCGAAACGACCGTCTCAATCCAAGGATCGCATCGCCACTGACGGCGTGTCTTTTGGGGGTTTGTAACCCAAGTTATCGGCATTTGAACCTAAATAGTTTGGTATCAGGGGTTTCGGGCCCGGGCCGAACCGGCCCGAGACCCCCCGGTTCGCCCGAACCGGGTCGACCCGCCCCGGACAGGGTCGGCCCGGCCCAGCGCGGCCCGGCCCGGCCTGTCGCGGCCCGGACCGGCTGGGCTTGGCCCGGCCTGGCAGACCGGCCAGGCGCCGGTCTGGCTCAATGCAGCGTGCTGGGCGCGCTGCTAGCTCAGCTTCGGCCGAGCTGATTGAAAAAAAACGGGGGGCGCTTGCCCCCCCTTTGTAACCGCGGCCCCCCTTAATAATGGGGGGGCATTCAACTGGACGGGGGAAATTAATTCCCCCGACCTTCCCCATCTCCGGCCGGCCCGACCTGGCTGGCCGGCTCCTCCTCAACGGGACCGGCAGTGGCCGGTCCTTTTTCTACTCCGACACCGGCGGCCCGGCTGGCCGCCGGTCACCAAGCTCTGCCGCGGCCTGGAACCAGCCGCATCCCTTGTCGTCCGGCGTGGTGTGACGTCACCGCACCCCTCCACCGCGGCCCCGCTCCGGCCGTGGTGCCTTCGATTTCCTTTGACGCTGCGCGGCGACGTCGCGTTCTTGAATTTCTTTCCACGGTGCGGTGTGACGGCGCCACGCAATACTTGTCGTGCGATTCCCGCGTGGTGCGATGACACCATGCCATCCCGTTCCATCCGCAAGGAAACAAACATGAACATAGGAGGGGGGGTTCGGCCGTGTTTGTGCGGTCCGGCCCCCCTCTCGTTAAACGATAACATTTAGTCGTTTATCCTCGAAGTTCGACATGCTAGAATCAAGAACGGAAACAATTAAATAAAATAACTATAATCCCCTACCTCGGTTTCAAGAGCGGAGCACGCCAACAAGCCGCGGAAGACAAGCGTCGCGGAGGTCGGGCATCGTGGGAATCATACGTCGATTCCGTTGACGTCGAGGTACGTCCGAAGAGGTAGCATCACTGGAGAAGCTTCGTAAGCTGATGGAGAAAGCCTGAGGAGGAAGCGGTGTCTCCTTTCATTGACACAGGAAGAAGATCGAAAGAAGCGGCGTCGTCGATCTTCGGAAACACACCGGCTGCGAAGAAGAGAAAAGACGGCACGTCTTTCTCTTCTTATGGTGTCGGCGTTCTTCATCGGATCCTAAGTTTTCTTCGCGTTCTTCGTCGTGGTTTGAAGAAGAAGAAGAAAGCTTCCCAATCCTCTCAAGGTGGCAAAAGAAACTAACCAAAATAAAATAAGTCTAAGGCTTATTTTATTTACACAACTAAACCACTTTGAATTTCAAAAGTTTGAAATTAAGTCACTCATCTTAATTAATAACAGAAGTTGTCAAAATTAAAAAGAGTGGAGTTATTAGGGAGTTTAAGGGGAGTTGAAGAGTTAGGGCTCGTGTGGGCCCCACCACACTTAATCCTCTCAAGGGAGGTTATGTGGGTGTGGGTCCCACCTCTAACTCCCTTTGGGAGGAAATAACCAACATGGATAAAAATAAATTGTGTTTCCACAATTTATTTAACTTCATTTAATTTCCCCCAAAACTAACTCTCAACCCGCATAAAACGCAACCTCGGAAAAGTTCTCCTTAAGCGAATATCGGCGCTGCAAGTTCATTGGTGTCCTCGGATTTCAATTCCGAGCACCGGATCAAAAGTTAGAAATTCCCGCTCGTTCGTTCACTGAACGTACCCGAGTCAAACTTCGGAAATTGATTCCGGGCACACCGTGCCTCAGAATCATGTGCCGTCAGAAACCGAGTTCTTGTAAAATTCCAAAGAAAATTAAGAAAAAATTTCCCTTGAATTCTACGGGTCTTTACAGTGTATCCTTATTATCTCTGTCTTCCGCATGTTTCTCTTAGAGGGTAATGCCTCCCATATGCATGTTTATTATACCCTCGGTTCTAGTCACTAACTCTGAGCCTACTAGAGGTGGGACTAAGTAGTCACCATTACTCTCCCCTCATTGCGGTATCCTTGTGGGGAGGGGGTCATGACACACCAACCGTACTTTTCCCTCTATTTCAAGGTGCCCAATTTCTCTTGGGCACTCAGACAATTCAGCCAAACTATGTAACAACGGTGTGCCTGCCCAGTGACCATTTTCCTACCTTGTACAGTTTCCTTGAGGTGGTTCATGGTTTATACTTACCATGCACAAACTTTGTACCTCTATAAATCTCCCCAAATGTCAAAACCCCTCAGAACCTCCTGAAACTTAACCCAAGCATTATAAAAGATCATATTACATAAATAAAGGGTCATGTACCAAAAATCTGGGGGTTCTATAGATTGGATCTACTAAATTTGAAGGGACCACCAATGGGAAGGGGGTTTTCTTAAGGATTTTAGTCAATAAGGATAAGGTGGATATCTTTCTCTTATCAGCTTCCATGTTTTGGTTACTATTTGTTTCTACTGACTTTTACTACTTTCATTATTTCAGATTTATTAATTTTTCCATTTCACTATATTTTACCCTTGGGAAAGATTGTGTGTTTTTAAGTATCTTCATGTTTGGGAGTTTTAATAGATTCATTAGAGACTTATGTTATTTGGGTATGCTCTATTTATATTATTGTTTCTTAGTTACTTTTTATTTCTGAGAATGTTTTATTTTAGTAGTGTGATAATATTAAAAGTGAATGTATTTGAAGACCATGTAACACTATGTCACATTCTAAGAGTGTCCATGTTGTGTATAAATTGTAGTCTTAGGTTTATTGTTTATAAATAAATCATTTCCAAACTTACTGGTATGCTAGAAATGGATTCAAATAACACCATTGATTGAATTTTTTTTTAAATTTGAAAAGCGAGAGATTTGTTTAAATTGGTTTTCAAATTAATATTATGTTTTATGTTTTCATGAAAAATTAATTTAGTTTATTATTATTTAAATTGGTTATTGGTTTAGAATTTTATTTTTAGCTTCTATGTGGGTGTTTCCGATGCTTTCTCCAGGGTGCGCGCATCTGTCACGCAGAGGACGCGCTGCTGTTACCCCACATTCCCACTTTCCAAAGGCAGGCAACATCTTCTCCTTATTCAGGGACGTCTACTCCTTGATCGAAACATGATTATGGGATGTTATCTCTTCCTTCCATGTATTCCTCCTCGGAACTCGTCACCTAGTCCGGGTCTCCCTCATAGATTTAAAACATAGTTTGTGAAGCTCTTCTCGGGGTCATATCTTCATAGACACTAGTTAATTAGGCCGCTTCCGTCAGGACCATCCAAGGGGTCCGGTCAAGGCAGCAACCTTTAGTTAGGAGAGCAATCGTGATGTGCATCACTGGCGTATCCTGACGATGGGGATTGGCATGTCTATCTTCTGTCCCTTATTATAGGGCTTCTCGAGGGCGTGGAAGCCCGAGGAATCCCACATCGAACGTCGGTAATTGTATGCCATAGGCATGTATCTGAGTTTTTCCTTAGCTTCCTATGTTTAACAAAGTGTGTGCCACAACTTTAACGTCCAATGGAGGCGGATCAGACTGATTAGAACACTAGCTAGAGTGGATCAGATTGAGGAACCCCCTGAAGGGAACCCCGATATTGGGGCCAACATGTGGGTGGATTTCCGAATGCTGTGGAGGGAAATGAGAAATGAAGTGGCATGATCCCACCAGGATGTGGCGGCATAGGTAAGAATCAGGATGGATGATGGATTTGGGATTGATCCTCAAAAATACTTCCTACGTATCCTCGTGGCAGGGAATCAAAGTCCGCATAGTTCGATGAAACGATGGTACACCTGAAGAGGCGACCTGTGGGAATAGACGCATGGATAGGACCCAGAGGAAGCAAAACCTTTGAGTAAGGGAATGAGCTTCCCGAGACACGTGGGCTCGAGGGAGAGATCAGGATGAGACATGAGTGATGGGATTGAGCCTCGTGGAGGCCTCCTACGTATCCCCATAGTGGGGAATCAAATACTTCATATTTCAGGTGGTAGATACAGTTTAATATCTTGTGGGATAGGTTTGGGGCTTATACTATGAGGCAGACCATGGTGTTGGTGAACTGATGTGAATGGGGTCAGAATGACCGGGTGGTGGGCTTGAACCTAGTGGAGGCTTCCTACTTACCATGCTTTGACATGGATCAAAGTCCCTGTAGTTAATTATGGAATGTAGTTTAACATCATGTGAGACGAGGGAAATTGGGGATTATGCTTGGAGATGGCCCAATGTGGTTGGGCTTGAACCTCATGGAGGCTTCCTAGGTACCATGCTTTAGCATTGATCAAAGTCGCCGTAGTTCGGGTGGAATGGGGCTTACACTCTGAGGTGGACCATGGTGGTTGGGCTTGAACCTCGTGTAGGATTCCTATGTACCATTCTTTAGCATGGATAAATGTCCCCATAGTTCAGGTGGAATGGGGCTTACACTCTAAGGTGGCTCATGGTGGTGGGGCCTGAACCTCGTGGAGGATTCCTACATACCATGCTTTAGCACGGATCAAAGTCCCCATAGTTTGGGATGGATTGGGGCTTACTCTCTGAGATGACCCATTGGTTGGAGTCGGTGAACCAACATGAAAAAGGAACTAGGATCCAGATGGATTGGGGATTGAACCTCATGGAGGATTCCTACATACCATTCCCTAGCACGGATCAAAGCCCTTGTAGTTCGGGTATACAGTTTAACGTCATACGGGATGAGGGCATTTGGGGCTTATGATCTGAGGAAGCCCATGGTGTGTCATGGTCGGCACTCACTCTAAGCTCTTAGGAGTCATGCTCGGTGTGAGAAACAAGATGTAGTAGGGACCTGACGATCACATCATCAAGGATGCATCCATGGAAAATTAAGAGGGGATTATGCGTTGAGCGGCCAATGGTGTCAGGACTTACTCTAGGATGGAGGCCTGTGGGTGAAAAAGCGCAGTGGGATAGGGACTTGGGACCAATGAAAGGAGGATCCCCATTCCCTGTCATGCCCTCTTCTGGCCTTGGCACTGAGGAATTGAGGAGGACCAGGGGCTCTACCTCCTGCAAGAAAAGCTAGGGGCTTACACCAAGGTGGCTTCACATCCCTGTAGACAAACACTACTCTAATAAGGAGTATATCACCCCCTGTGAGGGATTATCCCATCACCAAGGAGATGAGTGGGCATGGAGAATGTCCAAGGTGGGGGGACCTTGCGTGCGAGGCACGAGGCCAGGTTACAGTTTAACATCGTGTGTTGAGGATGATGATTCTTGGTAGTTTAACGTATTGTATCTCGGATGAGGTGGGTTCACTCCACACCCCTTGGACTTATATAACTGGTACCCTCTACCCCTTGTGGAGGGGAAGACATCATCAAGGCCATACTGAGGGGGTGTCGCGAAGTGAACCATCGAGGGGTCCATGTTAGCATGGCTATGTGAAGAAGCAATAGTCATTAGCATGCCTATGCGGAGAAGCATGAGGCGAAGAAACGCAATAGGAAGGATTGTCCAAGGGACTTTGAAGTAACTTCATACATGATTAGAAGGTCGTATGGGAAAACCATGTATGATGCAGATGCTCGGGGTGCACGAGACACCTGCGAATGGCATCTAGAAGAAGGGTATTGGGCGCTCACGCAAGGGGGCGCCTGGGGAACACCGAGATGAAGGGCCCCAGGGAATTACACGCAACCCTTTAGGTTTTCATGAAATAAGGGGAACCTACATGAAAAACCCTGAGCTGGCATGAAATCGGTGATGCTTGCACGGAATAGGGGTGTGAGGTTTTGCGCGCGACTAGGAGGATTGTGCGCAAGGTGAATGGATTACGCGCAAGTAGTAGAGGCCTTGCGCAAGGGCAGGGGCGCGCACAAAGGAAGGAATTTTCACGCAATTGGTCGGCCTGCGTGCAATGGAAAGAATTACGTGCAAGGGGGGAACCCAAGAGGGATTGGAATTTAGTCTGAGCCATGGGGATCTCACGCGAAGGCGGATCCTGGGGGGACTGGGTGTGAAAATAACCATACCCGAAGGCCATATTTCATGCACGTGGAAAGTCAATTTCGCACACAAGATCCAGTTCAGATTCTTCAGCCCTAAAACAGAAGGGGGTATCCTTCTATTTATAGGCATCCGACAACACATAATTCAGGGTTGCACGAAATAATTGCACGACGGAGGTAGCAACGTGAAATATCAACCGCCTGGGGTGCGAGCACGAAATTATATCATGCCTGCGCCAGGGACTCTGTGCGAATCCCAATACTTTCTGTGTGGGACATATTTTTTTGAGCAATTCACCATTTTTTTCACAAAACACCTTCAGGCCCTTCAGACTGGGTCTCCAGGTCTGGATATGACTTCACTTTGTCGGTTTGAAACATTCTCCAACACTTAAGTACTTTTCTACGTCTACAAATCCCCCCCCCTCTGAATTGGATCAGTGAGGGGTCACAATGATCTTATTCCGAGGGAAATTTTGATATGAAGGGCTTTGTGGGTCCCCTACGCGCAAAAAATTTCGAACAGCGTGCAAAACATGACCCGGAGTGGAATCTGCTTTTCACATGGTCGTGGAACCCAATCATAGCTTATAAAAGCGGACGAGGATCCCATGCTCCATATAACTTTTCTCGCGCGATAAGCTTCGAGCTCTCGCGCGCAAAATTTCTTCTGCTCCCACGTGAAAAACCGCTTTGGTAGCGCGTAATTCCTCTGAGATTTGGCGGCATTTTACGAGAAAAACTGGGTTTTTTTCACTCCATAGCTTGATATTTCACTAAAACCACCAATTTTACATGCCAGGATCCTAGATTTTGCGCCAACCTTCCATATTTCATGATAAATATTGAAACACTTGGTTGGAAGAAGATGGCCACAAACCGGGTTGATGAAGGGGAAGCCGCTACTCACAGAGCTGAAATAGTAGCGAACCTAGAGGTTTATGATGCAAAGAGGGTTTTCTCCAATAACCACACCCTCTTCAACATGCTAACCCCTTCCCAAAAGGAGTATGGCCTGTCTGAAAATCTGTTGTTGTGGGACTTTGGCATTCTGGAGGAGGCCCCTCTACCTAGTTTCGACGTTGACACACTGCGGTCATGGGTGACCAGAGAAGACGACCTTCCTCAATACAACATCACCAATAATGGTCATCCTACTAGAGAAAACAGGTATATGGATGTCTATGTTTTGAATCCCAGGACTAGGACCATTGCTGGGGGCGATCTTGTTTTGGAGAGCTCACCGGCCCTCTACGCGAGCACCATCCGTTAAAGCATCACTGATGAGAATAAAGGTTGGATGTAGGACTGGGATCTATGATCCGGAGGAAACTTCACTAATGATTGGGCCTGGGTGTACTAGGTTCGCTATACATGCGACCAATTTGGGGCCGAGTTGCGACATATTGTCCGTTTGAGGCAGTCTAGACATCACAATTCCATTTCTACCGGCAGCCTGATCTTGGGCTAGAGCTATTCACCCAGTGGTACCCTAATACAAACACATTCCATCTTAACCATGGGGAAGTTGGCATCAGTCCTTGGGACATCCACTGAATCAGGGGTATCCCTTTGGAGGGACATCAATATGATAAATTCCTCCCGCCGATGAACATCTGGGGTGACAGGTCTCGAACCCCCATCCTAACGTGGCACCTGCTAGAGCTCTCCAAGGAGAAGCTGGGGGTCAAGGACTTCCTAAAAGATATCACCTACAAGGATTGGTTTATCTTGTTCCTAGATAAGGATCTGGAAGTCAAGATGCCAGGGCGGGGGAGACAGTGTCCAACAGCGGCTCAGAGGAGCAAGAGCAGATCCTACTGGAGGATCCTAGAGGTGGGGAAATACTTATCATGGGGCTATAGCATAAATGAGGCCCAGGAACCAAATGTTCGATACAATAGATTCCTCACCACATTCATGAGTGGGTGGCTTCTGTCGGTGTGGGACACAAAGAAGGGCATCCGTCTAGCGACTCTGGTGATGGTTGGCATCATGGCTGCCAACAAGAGGATCAACCTGGCGGTCCCCATGTTGGATCTGCTGTACACCATCTTGGGACGCATCTTGAGAGGGGGATCACCTAGGAGAGTCTGCGGCCCCTTCCAGATCTTCCATGGCTGGGTTGCAGCTCACTGCGGTGGATACACTTTCCCAAATGTCATCCGTCCTCCAGGCAATGGCCTGCGACCCTCTCTACTGAATATTTCTAGGGTCATGCCGATGACGCTCAATAAGGAGGGAGTACAGATCAGGATTAGTAACCATGCCAACTTTTCGTTCAGCCTATTCCCCACCCCAACTGGCCACCCAATAGATGATGGGCAGGGCTCACTGGAGCAGAAAGAGTACTTCCAAAGCATCATAGGTGGGGTGATTGTGGCCCGGATCGATGGGAAGATCTTCTGTGAGCCTTATGTGCCTTCCAGGTTCACTAGGAAGTTTGGGTTCCTCTAGAGAATTCCAAAGAGAGTATACACAGACATCTGAGAGGAGAGGCATGTCAGAGTTCTTCGTCAGCTGTGGCTGATGTTTACGACTTACGACTCTGGTGACATCATCACTTTTCCTCCCACCGGAGTCAATGCTGGCCTCTCAACTGAGTATGCTGAACATTGGAACATATAATACCCTGAGGGGATTCTGTGGAAATGAGTTCGGTAGATCAAGGTCTCCAGTGTGGAACCTCGGTGGCGAGAGAGCAGGCATGGTGCCGATAGAGGGGGAGGATCAGAAGCAACGCAGGCAATGGGGCCCACACAAGCTGAAACCTCAGCAGCGGGGGTGTCGCATGGCGTGGCCGCACCCTCGTTTCCTAGAGAAGGGGGGTCCCACGGAGTGACTAGAGAACTTCCTGGGAAGAAAATAAGATACCTGCTTCAACCTTCCCACGACACAATCTTCCCTGTGCTATGGTCGGCCTGGCTAACCCTGTTACAGTCAATGAGTAACGAAGCCCTCTAGAAGAAGATAGTGTGAGACAGGATCCAGTTTCTAGGAGTCGATCTCGTTCGGGTTTCTAGAAGTGTGATCTTACATCAACGACATGCATATCTGATGGATATGGACACGTACGCATGTCAACGAGGTTAGCGTGTGGAGCCACCTCTCTTGGTGAAGGTGCTGCTCGGCCAGGAGCATGATCCGGAAAGGATGCCATCGGGGGAAGATGATAACGATGAGGAGTTGGAGAGCAGCGAGGCAGGAGAGAAGGCAGAAGGAGAAGGGGAAGGTGAAGGTGAAGGAGAAGAGGAGCCTGAAGGTGAGGGGTCTCAGGGAGCATCCCACCAAGGGAGCTTTCAGGAGAGTGGTGAGATCGTCAGATCTGAAATAGAGATAACCAAGATACTCTAGGTATGCTTCAAACCTTGTCTATACTTCTCATTTCTTTCACTTTCCTTTCTACCCTTAATCTACTTTCCCTCTCTTGTGCAGGATAACAATGATGGTGGGACATATCAGGATTCCACGATCTAAGGAGGAGGAGGAGATCTAATGGAACAAGGCGGGGCACCGATGCTTATTATCAAGCTGATGAGTGCATAGGGATCCCCCTCCATGATAACCACTATAGTGGCCAAAGAACTTGAGGCTGATGCCTTGGGTTCCTGTAAGTTCCTTGCTTCGATACCGGTACTCACTATCGGGGGACTCAGGTGATCAGGGTGCTCCTTGTTTGTATAGTGATCACGGCACTGGAGGCTTGTCAGGTTGCTGAACCTGGACCATCCGCGAGCCTGCCGATGGAAAACATACCGCCCCATCCAGAACATTCCTCCCAAACTGAGTTGTCCCTAGGAATTGGATAGCAAGGAGCGGCAGACACCATTGGCGCTGTTGTCAGGGAAGGGCTGGAAGTCGACGAGGGTGCCACCAGGATTGAGGGGAGAGAGGAAGGTCACCTAGATGCTGAGGTGCCTATTCCCCTGGGAGGAATCTCTAAGGAAAAACCTTTTTCTGCCCTGTTGACTGTATTCCCTATCTATCAGCCCACTGATCCCAATGAAATTGATGATTCAGATTTGGAAGTGGCCGAGGAGAGTCAGATGACGCGACGCAAGGGATGGAAGTTCACCCGGCCTTTTCTCAATCAGCCCCAGGAAGAATGGCTAAAGCGGATTGGGTTACTCCCCTCCTGGATCTGTTTCTTGTGTGCTGGAGGGGCAGATGATGAATGCCTTCACCTGACGGTTCGTGATTACATGGCTGAGAAGATGCATGAGAGCAACCGACGTGTCGACGTCATCCAGTGCCTGGAGGAGTCAGGGAGTACCCGATCATTTCTGAGGGAAGATCAGGAGGTCCAACGCCTCGAGGAACAGGTGAAAGAACAATATATATTCATTTCAAAATGTTCTGAGCTCATGGAGATGTTGAGGAACCAGCTAGCAGACGCCCAAGGGAAACTTGTAGAGGCGAGCCGCCAGATAACTGAGCTCCGGACTGAACATGCGCGAGCACAGGCCAGGGTCAGCGAGCTACTCTCCATGACCACCATTGAATAAATGGTCCTCAGGGGATGGGAGGCAGTCCTAAAAGCCACCAATGAAAAGGTGGAAACATTGGAGAGATCTATCCAAGAAGCCGACCATTAGGGGCCTTATTTTGTCCAAACCGATAAACTTATGCCTCTTTACTGATTCTTGTTCTTTTGAACTGTGAACTGTATGTATAGACAAATTTACTTACTTTCCCCTTTGCTTAGCATACTTGTCACTTTGGTTTAACATGCTCAACCATAATACCGAAATAAATATAAATCCATCCCAAATCTCACATGGGTACTAAGAAACAAAGGAGTCTCATTTTATCACTTTGTTTGATCGTGGGAGCGTCAACCAAGCTTTGAGCATTCGAAATTCGAACCCGGATTTCTGAGGAGAAAATGGAGGCCCGATCAAAGGGAGATGACCTTAGACCAATCGATGCATTGTATTCTCAATGTACTCTAGTGCACGAGTAGGGCAATGCCAGGGGCATTGGAATCAGTCCGAACATCGGGGAATGAAAAAAAATGTGAACCACGTTACCCAAATTCAGAACACTATGGGAGGGGCATCGTAATAAAGGATGACTATTGAACATGTTCGAAACATAGTATCCTTATTGCATTAGACTGAAATGGGTACAACAAATGAGGGCCGACCGCTGACCATGTTCGCAACATGGTACCTAACCCAAATATCATCAATCAGTCTTCCGAAACGTTGGCCCAGGACAGCAGGCATACCATGGTTCAAGGATCTATACAGTTAGGGGGTCCCTTAAAACATGATCAGTCTTCCGAAACATTGGACCAGGACAGCAGGTAGACCATAGGTCGAGCATCCGTACTGTTAGGGGGTCCCTTCAATCGTTAAAGTGGATGAATATCCAAATAAAGGGGCACACAAAGCATGGAAAGCGATGTGGTTGTTTTTTCAAATAGAATTCAACACTCCTGAAATCACACCACCAAGGTGGAAGCACATTAGGTGGGCACATTAATCTGATCGTGGATCATCTCTACTTTTAGACAGGACCTCTCTGGTGAGGGAACTATCGCTTCCCAATGTCATCATGGGGCATCCTATGCTTTTTCAAGGAAAATGATGCAGTTACACAACTCCCCAGGGGGGGTCAGACCAAGAGGCCGACGGTTGGGAAAAGGATGGGATTTGTGATTCCAGGGGATGGACTCGAGAAGAAATGTCTATGTGTTCCTACGTATCTCATATGGATGAGAATCAAGCCACACATAGTTCTGAAAAGGGTCTTAGTTTAACTTCTTATAATTCATACCAGGGGGAGCGGTAAGGAATATAGGAGACACACGGTAAGGTGATTACGAAACATGATGTGAATGAGGACATAAGTCCTACTTACCATGTGTTCTCTGGGGAAGTGTTCTGGTCAAGGGAATGAACCTGAGAGATAGGTTGGGCCCACAGGGAAGTTCCCGGGCACTCCTACGTATCTCATGAGGATGATAATAAAGCCATATGTAGTTCTTGGAGGGTGGGACGACACGGTAAGGTACCCGTGCGAAGGATGAAAGGGGTGTGCGGGTCTAGCCCTCGTACCAAAAGAAGCAGCATTTGATGTATCTTGTTTGTCCTTTAAGGTGAATGGTTTTTCTTTTGTGGAGTGACCGGTATAGGGTAGAAATTCCAAGCATCGCCACAATAATCAAGCCATATAAGGCATTGACAAATGGTATGGAAAATGACTGATACCCAACATGATGTCCTCTATGATGAGGTCATCACAATGCAGTGTTGTTTTTTGTCGTGCGGCCGGGACGATGTTATCACAGTTTAGGGTTATGCGATTGGACCAAACATCACAGTTTAAAGTCATATGGCTTGGACATGGAGGAATGAGAACGACGCAATAAAACATACCCAATGTGAATGTGGATGAGGTCCATATCATCACTACGTGCACCTCTGGGAAAAGAGCCTCTAGCCAAGAGGCCAGCGAGGGTCAGAGGATAAGGGGCAGGAGAAACTAGCTCCCAGTTGAGCTGGACCCAGAAGCACGATGTTCGGGTGATCCCACATTTCCCATGGGGATGAGGATCGAGCCTCACATAGCCCTTAATGAAGATTTTAGTTAATGGTCTTAGAGCTCGGACTGTGGGGGCCTCGAAGGATGCCATATTGTAGATTTTTCCCCCAGGCGTGCAAATGTGCACTGAGGGATAGTGACAAGAGTGTTGGGATTCCACCTGGATATGATGGGGGGGGAACATAATGTGAATCATGCAACCAACATTCAAGGAATGAAGGGGCTGGAATGACGATAGAGGATTACTATTGACCATGTTCGCAACACAGCATCCTGTCGTGTTAGCCTGAAATGGGGACAATGAAATAAGCATCGATCGCTGACCATGTTTGAAACACGGTATTTGTATCAATTTGTTGTCCAAAAACCTCGGGGGGCATTGACCCATAACGTTAGGAGAGACCTTAGGCATGGTATCCAAGCCATTTTTGGGGGTCCCTTTGGGTGTGAAAGATAACAGGGGCCCAAATGAAGGGTAAACAAATCTTGAGAAGTGGAAGGAACTTTCCTAAGTTGAATTTGACACTCCTGGTCCTAGACTAGAGTACTCTGAACACATCAGTGAACCAATACAATGGGTAGAGGGACTCAACTTGAGAGCAGCCGACAAATGACAGATTCTCAGGAGAAGTGGGGGGAATAGCGCCAAAAACCCCGTACCACCCCTATATATCCCCCTTGTGGGGATGGACATGCCAAGGGGTCTAGGTAACCGGGAGATCATGGGATCTCTATGAGATGGGGCAGGAGCTGAAATCTAAATGTTCAGGAGGTCCTACATATCCCATAAGGATAAAAATCAAGCCACACATAGTTTGTTAAGATACAGTTTAACATCATGCAGGAAGACATACAAGTTAACGTCATGAGAGATGATATACAGTTTAGGGTCAGGAGTGACTGGTAGTTTAAGCGCCTGAAGGACCGTAATCCAGTTTAAGGTCATGGAGGACCCTAAAGGACCAAATATAGGACCAAATGCAGTTTAAGGTTGTGAAGGACCAAATTATCATGCAAAGTATTGCTTGAGGAACTTGGAATTGGTGGGAGGAGTTATATGCTCACCATCCATGGTCACCAGGGAGTATGCTCCATTAGGTAAAACTTAAGAACAATGAAAGGTCCTTACCACTTGGGCTCCAACTTGGGTGGTTTCCTATTGTGGATCATTGGTGCTCTGAGGGATAATACCAAATTGAATTAAAGGAAAGAGAAGAGGCTAACCTTCTTGTTGAAAGCTCGAGCCATCTTGCTCTGATGCCTTTCTAGGTTGTGCAGGGCATGGATCCTATACTCGACCAATTCTTCCAATTCAGCTATATGGATATCAGCCACTCAATCCAGTGCTTTCTGTTCATAGACTGCTCTGCACAGGGAGGTAAATTGAATATAGATGTGTAGGAGGGCCTCCGTTCCGTACACTAGGGAATATGGGGTCACCTGGGTGGAATTACGGGTCGTCATTCGATAAGACCAAAGGGCGTTGGGGAGCTTATCTGGACAACTCTTCTTGTTCTAACCAAGCATTTTCTATATAATTTTAGATGGGGTTTTATTGAATGCCTCAATCTGTCCATTTGCTTTCACGTGATTGCGGTATGTATGGTTGGAGAGAATGCAGTACTTGGTGTACAATTTCTTTAGCTCAGATGATCTGAAGTTGGTGCTGTTATCGGTGAGGATAGCATGAGGAACCCCACATCGATGGATGATATTGGAACTCACGAATTCAACGATAGAATGGGCCTTGACTTCCTTGAGCAGAATCGCCTCTACCCACTTGGTAAATAAATCTATAGTGGTCAGAATGAATCGGCTTTGGAGAGCCGTTGCTGGTGGGTACGGTCCCACGACATCTAACCCCCAGACTACAAAGGTCCAAGAGTAATTAGTAGTATGGATAGGATCTAGTGTTCGATGCACAAAATTATCATGAACTTGGCATGCATGGCACCTCTTGGCGAACTCGATGCAGTCGTGGATCATGGAGGGCCAAAAATACCCTAATCATGGAATTTGGTGAGACAGCTTTGGCCCAGCCTGATGTGCACCACATGAACTGGCGTGAACCTCTTGCATGACCTATGGAATCTCGACTCCCTGAATGCAATAGAGGAGGCTGCCATCAAATCCGCATTTATAGAGGATTAGCTCAAGGTTGGGACCACTCTGGAGGGTGAAATGTAGTGCGCGACATCGGATTCGCTCACGCTCGGCCCGGTCTGACGGAAGATTACCGTGTTGTAGGTATTCAACCAAGGGTGTCCTCCAATAGACAAACACTTCAATCACCACATCTGGATGACCCGATGGTCCTGGCGTAGAGGCATCGACTGTAAAATGGTTTACCTATGGGCCATCATCGCCATCTCGGGTAACAGGAGCTATGACTCTCCGATGCGCCATGTGGATAATCAGATCATCCTGTTTGGGATCTGTAAGTGATGTAGCTAAACTGGCTAAAGCACCTGCTCGACCATTCTATGACCGAGGGACATGGATAACCTCTAGCCGAGACGGGAACTATGCCATTAGCTGGAAAATGCATTCTAACAATGGTACGAGCTCTGTCTTCCTGAAAACATAGTCTCCATTGATCTTCTTAAAAACTAGCTCGAATTCCCCTTTCACATGAAAATGGGGCAGGTCGATCTCATGGGCTATCTCGAGACCCATAATGGGGGCCTGGTACTCTGCCTCGTTGTTAGTGAAACATTCTAATAATAGGAATGAGTAAGGTAGGACGGCTTGCTCCAGGGTGATAAAGATGATACCTAGACCTACTCTGTTAAGCCTAGGATCATTGAGCCTCCTACCTATGGGGATCCAGGAGGCACCATCAAAGTGTATCTGCAAACATGGGACGACTTGATCGACTCATAGGATTGCCTCATCAGGAAAATCCAAGTCCATGGACTAATCCATAGAGGTTGGATGGGCAGCCAAAAAGTATGCCAACTCCTACCCCTTGATGGCCTTCTGGGGAACGAACCTGATGCCGAATTGTTGGAGGATTACCGCCCACCATGCTAGTCATCCAGTCAACATGGGGCGATTCAGAATGTACTTCAGTGGGTCTACTCGAGAGATGAGCTATACCTCGTGGTGCTGCAGGTAATGCCGCAGTTTTTGCACAACAAACACGAGCGTAGGGAATCTTTTATTGATGGAGGAGTACCAGGTTTCCATATCGAGGATCATGCGACTGAGGTAGTAGAGGATGTTCTCTATCCCCTCATTGTATTTCTGGGAGAGAAGGGTGCCGAGGGACCATTCCAGGGCAGTGACATAGAGAATCAGTGGCCTCCCGGAGACAGGTGGCATCAAGACCAGAGGCAGGAGAAAATATTGTTTGATTCCCTCAAAGGTGGTCTGGCACTCCTCATCCCACTCATAAGCAGTTCCTTTCTTCCTGAGTCGAGAGAAGGGCTTACATTTTCTAGCCAAATTCGCAATGAATTGGCGTATGTAGGCTAAGTGGCCTTGGAGACCTCGAAGATCCTGAATATTACTCAGGTGAGGCATCTGACTGATGGAATTTATCTTCTCCTAGTTGATCTCGATGCCTTAGTACCAGACAAAAAATCCAAAAAACTTCCCCTAGGTGACCCCAAAAGCACAATTCAACGGGTTCATCTTCAGGTGGTGGGAATGGAGGAAACCGAACACTTTCTCAAGGTCCCTGAGATGGTCCTAGTGCTGGAAATATTTGACCACCAAGTCGTCCACATAGAATTCCTCCAACGTTCCCAGAATTGGCTTGAATATGCGATGCATGGCCCACTAATCGGTGGCCCCTGCATTCTTCAGGCCAAAGGGCATAACCTGGTAACAAAAAGTACCTTGGGGCACCCTAAAAGTTTTAGACTCCTCATCCTCAGGGTCCATTCAGATATGATTATATCTAGAGTAACCATCCATGAAGGAGAGGTCTTGGAACCCTGCCGTAGCATCGATCAAATATCCTATCATTGGAAGGGGAAAATCATCCTTCAAACAATGATGGTTGAGATCTTAGAAGTTGATGTAGACTCTGATCTGCCCATTCTTCTTCCGAACTATCATGATGTTGGCTAGCCACTTGGGGTAATGGACCTCCTTGACAAAGTTAGCTCTGATGAGCTTGTCAACTTCAGCCTCGACCATGGCACCGTGAGACGGATGCATATTCCTGGGAGGCTTCTTGAACACGTGATTATTTGACAAAAGACCGAGGCGGTGGACGGATACCTCAGGATTTAGTCCTGGCATCTCGTCATAACTCTAGGTGAATACATCATAGTGCTGTTTAAGAAAGCCCGCGTATTGCTGCTACTCCTCGAGGGACATAGCGGTGCTGATCAATGTGGGTCTCAGATTGTCCTCGCTTCTGAGGTTCACCTGTACCAATTCATCGGCCGTGGCTGAGACGCCATCCTAAAATGTAGGGGAGGCATCCTCTATATCTTCTTCTTCACTTATGGAGGTATCCTCTATGGGGGAAGCTACTTCTGAGCTACCAATCCCTGATGGGAGGCTGCTACCAGCTTGTGCGGCAGTGGTCATTTCATCAGGGCACTCTGGCGCTGCCGAGACTATGGATGTGAAGGCTGTCGACATGATCCCATCTGGTCTTTGGCCCAGGGGTCCATGCTTGACAATATCAAAGAAATAGTGGCATGTTAGCCAGAGCTGACTTCTTCCAGCCTGACAAAACAGACAAGTATGACGTACTGTCGTTTCCATGAGTCGGATTTCTCGATACTTGACAGGAGTGGGAGTCTTTGGGATCACTAAGGTCGGGTTCGTATAAGAGTACGAAGTGATCTTCCGACGCCACCTGGATTTGGGTGCATGATTCCCCCTTGTTCCAGAAGTGACAAAACACTATTCCATATCAGGGCTTGTGGCCTCCAACTGAAGGATCATGAAGACTTAGGCATCATTCATGCCTGACCAAGGGTCAATCGTAGCGGCGACATGCTCAAATTCACTCGCCTGGACTTGTTTATCATCGCTCTTGTAATAGTCCACATCCAAGTAGTGGGATTAACAAGAGGATAAATGAGATTCATCACTTTGGAGTATGCCCACTTAACTATTAAGGGAGTACTTGAGGTATTGGTGATATGATGAGGGGACCGCCATGTGCAGGTGGCACCATGGCCGGCCCATCAATGCGTTGTACGCGATGTCCTAGGAGACAACCATAAACTAGGTGCTAGAAACTAGACCACCGAACTGGGTCATCAAAGAAATCATTCAGATCGATGTCTTCTCCATCCTTTCATATACCTGGATTCTCAAATCATAGGGAGTCAAGTCATCCTCAGATTACCCAAGCTTCCGCAGTGTCTGTGTCGGGATAAGGTTGATCCTGGAGCCGGAGTCAACGAAATAGCGGTGAACCTCCATGCCATTTAATTGTCTTGTGATATATAGCGGGTGGATGTGCCCCTGTATGGGAGATCCTTCATCTTGTTCTGAGAAAAAAATGACGGCCTGACACTTGGCATCCTCAACTGCTTTAGCATGGGAAGCTTTTGCAACTTCTATCTCCGTCTCAAACTAGATGGGGCTCTTTAAAGCCTCGGTGCGTGCTTCACGGATATCTGGAAACAGGCAAAGGGCTTGAAGGATGGAGAGACTCGTTGGGATGCCAGCGAGATGTTTCATAACATCATACTTCTGCGCCAGGTGTGAACTTCTGCTTACAGGAGGCTGCTCTGTGTTAGAAAGTGTTGCGGGCCCTATCGTCCAGATGGCGGCTGACTGGTACTGGGTATATCCTGCAGCTCACTAGTCAAAGCTCAGAGAGTAGCTACTGGATGAGAACCGGGCTACTGAGATTTTCCTGTAGCAGGGCGAAGCTGGTCGCGGTACGGCCGTAGTGGCTCTGCCTGATCTAGTAGCACAAACGGTGGTAGAGGCGGGCCTGTCGACACAGGATGAAAAGGCTGCGCATGCTGAGTTCTACGCTGGGCCTGCTGTCTTGTCAATGCGGCATGCACAGCCTGGCCAGAGGTGCCAACTGACATGCCTCGGAAAAACATATGTTCGCAGCTCTGCCGATGTTGGCATCGGGTGGGGACGTTGGGGAGATTCTCTTTACGCACCAACGCATCAGGAGTCATATAGGTATTTACCAACTCAACGGTGTTAACAAAAGCATACCCTTGGCTATCACTTGACGAATCATCCACCACTGGGTAGATTCTAGGGGGAATGCCCATATCCATGGGCATAAAGTCGCCGAGAGTGCTGAATGATGACGAAATTGGTTGGGTGTGTTTCTTCTTCTTACCCCATTGATGCTTGCTCTTCTGGGAAGAGGACAGCTGATATGATGAAGTAGAAGTGGTGGCCACAGCTTCTGAAGGCCCTGGTTGATTCATTCATGCACAGATAGTGCCATGGGCATGGGAGACCATCATACGATCCATTCAGTCATTATAATTCTGGGACCTGCAGTCAGAAACCTAATGCCACTCTCCTTCGCCGTTGCTACTGCTATCTGATCACACAAAGACACCCGCCACTTATGCTGGGGCCGAGCCCAAACTGACTATGTTGTTGTCAATGTGGTCTTGGATCCAGTCCTTGAACACATATCATTACTTGATGGTGTGCCCCCGGATCCAGTGATAAGGAATGTAGCTGGGGTGATCAGTGAGATGCGCCTCTTTTGGCTTTCGACACTCAGGCAGTCGCACAATTCTCTGCTCTAAGGCACTGCGGAAGTAGCCAGGGACCTGAGCCTTGTCGAACAACTAGGTCCGATTCCTTTTATCTGGAAAGGGGGATCTAGGAGCCTATACTTGTCAGGGAGCCAAAAAAGCCTACCGAGGAGGTGGAACTTGATTATCTCTCTTAGGCAGCGGCGAAGAATTACACGGGGGCGCCTACCGATTCTGAGGACGCTGCTGGGCTGGAAGCTACCCCCGTGGTGGTGGACCTCTACGAGGATATGGAGCTAGATCCACTGGTAGTAATTCTAGCAGTCTGGGGCCCTCTATTTTGGCCACCTCGGTGGGTTCAGCTCTAGTAGCCCTCTTTATCGGGATTATAGGAGGTAGCAGGCGCGCCTGACTAGCCTGTTTCAGAGCTTTTTCGAGGTGCTGGGCCTTATCTGAGAAGTCTCGAAACCCTCAGGGATAGTTCTGAGTGATCAGGGTGGGAACCAGTTCCGTCATGACATTCCCCATGCACATCATCAGTAACTGCTCTTGAGTCAGTGGCATGTCAGGGGAGTATGTAAGCCCCTTCCACCGGGCGATGAAGTCTGCGACTCGCTTATCATTCCTTTTCGTGAACCTTAAGAGGTCTGCGATGTTTGTCTATTGGGTGGTAGAAATGAGCTGGTAAAGGAAATTCCTGCGAATGTCTTCCCATCTAGTCACGTATCCAACGGGGAGCTTGCTGTACCAAACAAATGCAGGACCCTCCAATGTCTGAACAAAGCAACGGATCTTGGCGGCCTCCTACTGCGCTGGGGTCCCTAACATAGGCCCACACCTCGAGTTGAAGTGGGATAGGTTTTTCTACGGGTCCCCTGTCCTGTTAAAGGGGGAGAAAGTGGTATTCCCAAGTCCTGAGGGTACTGACATGTCATCCACCCATGCCGGGTATGGCTTGCCATCAGGTGGGATAGCCACCTGTCGTGTTTCCAAATCTTATAGGTGGGAGATGAGTGCCTCCATTGGATCGTCTGGATGCAGGTCCCTATCCTGGCGGGGATCCTGAACCACGAGTGTGTTTTCGGGCTCTTCAATGCGGTATCCAAGCTCAGCGGCTCGTGGAGCGGCTAGTGGAGGGACCCTTGGGGCGGCCGTGGGAACCCGAGCTAGATCCCTCGAATTGCTGCGCCGTTCAAAAGGGTTCGGTAAGACATACAACACCCTCTAACTATAAGATCCGGCTTCCGCCCTGTCAGTGAATACGGAATGATCAGGGTTTCCTGGGAGAATCTCGCCGAGGGGTAGTTGTTCCTGCCCCTGCTACCCCGGCCTAGGATCACCGTAGTCAGGTCGCCGCTCTACAATGCGCTCAACAAGAAGTTCATCGACTAACTTCTTCTGCTCGGCAATCTGCTGGCGTAGCATGGTCTTCTCGGGGCCCTCTTTCATCTTTTTTAATGAGGCAGACAGTTCAAAAATCTTGACAGCTCCAACATGCTCTTTTCCCTTACTGACATTCCGGCTCAGTATCAATCCCTCTGTGGGTGGAGGAAGACCTAGGAGGTTCTTCTGCTGGCGAGTAATCCTCCCCGATGGGTCCAGTGGTGGCACATCCTCAGGGGGGATTTCCCCATCAAGAAGTCCCATCTCATTCTCCCATCCTGTCAGATCTATCATGTTGACAACCACTCTTCTTGGGTGCATGTCCTCACTATCGCCAAGAGAGTCGGGCTGCCGGTGAATCATACTAAAGAGGAGGGCAGCGTATTGCCCCCAGCCATGGACTTCCACGTGGGGGGTATCCTCCTCAATAACTTTTTGGATTACTTGGAAACTCTGAACGCATTGCTACTGGAGGGCCCTGTGGTGGCCAAGTAACTCAGGGTGCCGGACCACGGGGAGTGTGGCCAAGTCAACCTGGAGGCATTTCTCTCCGATGTCTTTGAGGTGCTCTTGGCTCCTAGGATAAGTCACTCGATGGTGGAAAAGATGGAGGTGAGTCGCCCAGAGGGTTCAGTGGAAACATTCAAACTTCTCTGGGGTGAGTGATTCTAGCATAACAAAATTCGATCCTGCGACCGGCCAAAACTTCTCAGCGAAGTGGCCTACTGTGAGGATGGTCCAGAAGCTCCTTGACTCGGGTTCAAGGTCTGTCCCTTGATTTCCCCACTCGTCCACTGAGCGTGGCTAAGGAACTGGTGGTGGCGCTGAGGCAGGCCAGTATGCCGGTGGGCTGGCCGGCGGAGAATATGGTGCGCGGGCTGACTTGCCACCAAATCTTAGGCTGTCCTCTGACGGTTGCAGCGACCTGTATGCTATATAGTGATAGGATGAACCGGAGACCAATGCTCTTGAAAAAGCATCAACATCTACTGAGGGTGGGTTATGCCACGAATCTTCCACCGTTTACCCCTAAAATAGCTCTCAGCAGTCTCTAGCCAAGGCAGAGGGTGCTTCCGGAGATGCCGGTGGTGACTGCGTGGTCGGTCCAAGAGGACATGCCAAGTTCTTGTCCTCCTAGATATACCTTCGGAGGGAAACATGGATCCTATGGATCTCGAATTCTGGGAGTATGAGACTAATTCACATCGTTCCTACCCCATCCCTTGACTCAGAGGGATGATGAGAGGGTTCCAGTGCCGATTCATACTCCGATTCAGGGTCCGAGAAGCTTACTGGTCTAATTACCATCCGGACTACCTCAGAATTCCCCTTGCGGTGGCGGCAAACCACCTTCCTACCCCTAGGTGGCTCCTCGGGATAGGGATGATTTCTGACAGGGGGTCCTCTGGCTGCACTGGTGCTGGGGCGGAGAGGGTTTCCACCCGAGAAATCCAGGGTGCGGGGAGCACCAGGAAAAATTTCGAAAGAAACACGGGGAGGACCTCTGTGTTGGCATGTGAAAGTACATGCAATGTCTCTATAATTGTAGTCTGCGGCTTGGGGAGTGACCCTGTACCCAGTGTAGTGAGCATAGGAGAGACCCCCGTACAAAGTGTTGCTCTCATGGGGAAGACCCTTACTTGGGCTGAAAGAGGAATGAGGCAGACCTCCAAGCCGAAGTTGAAAGGAGGGAGGGCCTGCATCTTCCATAGTGGTGGCACGAAGTAGGCCTTCACACTAGGTGGCATTGCTGCGGATTGATCCGCAGCGGCCATCTCCTGTGCCGGCGACCGGGAGAGTCAATCAAACCTACCCATGGGGTAGTTGGGGTTTCAATCTGGGTCGAGCGTATAGCTGCCCCTGCTCAACATTCGCAGGGAGTTGGAGGTATGAGTTAGCAGTGGCTCGGGCCATAATTGTCGCTAACGTTGACACCCCACATCTAGAGTCTTCTTTCTTTTGCACCCGGTGCTGGCAACCGGTTTGATGGACTGGAGCCAGTGGTGCAGGCACGTGGATTACTTGCTCCTCGGCTTGGGGAACCGAGTGGCAGTGCTGACGCAGCCTGGTGGGGGCCCTCTCCTGAAGCCCTTGAAGCGGAACTCCGGTTGGGCCGGCCCGAACATCCCGTACCTCGTCGGTGTAGGTGAGGGATCTCTCAAGGTGTTCTGGGGAAAAGCTCCGGAAATGATTGAATGTTTGGGTGGGGAGAAGTGGCTACCTACATGGCCCTCAGAGGTGGCGTTGACAGTGAGGCACAACTGCCTCAAGATCCAAGTGGTCCATATCCATGGTAGAGATTATCCCCTCCTCCTCGTACATGCGTACAAGGTCATTAATTACCCTTCGCTGGATAAAATCTGATGGGGAGAGGGGGTGTGTGCACCCAACAATCATGGAGGTCGAAGCCATCCTAGAAGAGGAAGAACTGCGTGGGGTAGCTGCATCGATATTTCCCCTGCTCTTGCGCCGGTGGGCAAGTGATCGAGATCCGGATGCAACAACTTGATTCCTAAAAGTAGGGAGATGAAATAATTAATACTGTTAGGAAAAGGAATCGACAACCAGTGCCCCAACATCGTTCCGTCTTCCGTGGCTAGTAAGAGTGATCCACGCTGACAATGTTGCATAACGGAATGCTCAAAGTTGCAGAATTTTCCCAACTTATGGCGAGTTTCACGTCAGGCTTGTTTGGTGTCACCTGGTACCGGATGATGAGGTCAGATAACATGCTAAACCACTGATGCCTTAAATTCTACTAGCCTCCATGTTGAGGAGAAGCGCTTCACATCGGGTTCACCATTTTCTATTTCTAACGCTTTCTCCGAGGCGCGCGCATTTGTCACATAGAGGACACACTGCTGTTACCCAGTATTTCTGCTTTCCAAAGGCAGGTGGCATCCGCTCCTTATTCAGGGACGTCTGCTCCTTTATCGAAATAGGATGATGGGATGTCTATTCTTCCTTCCATGGATTCCTCCTCGGAACTCGTCACCTAGTCCGGGTCTCCCTCATAGATTTAAAATGTAGTTCGTGAAGCTGTTACTGGTGCCATATCTTCATGGAAACTAGTAAATTACGCTGCTTCCATCAAGACCTTCCAAGGGGTCCGGTTAGGGCAGCAACCTTTGGTTAGGAGAGCCGTCACACTGGGCATCACTAGCGTGTCCTGATGCTGGGGATTGGCATGTCTGTCTTATGTCCCTTATTATAGGGATTCTCAAGGGTGTAGAATCCTAAGGAATCCCACATCGAATGCAGGGAATTTTATCCCATAGGAATGTATCTGAGATTTTCCTTAGCTTCCCATGTTTAACATAGGGTATGTCACATGTTTAACGTCTAGAGGAGATGGATCAGAATGACCGGAACACTATCTAGAGTGGATCAGATTGAGGATCCCCCTAGAGGGAACACCGATATTGGGGCCAACACATGGGTGGCTTCCCGAATTCTATAGAGGGAAATGAGAAATGAAGTGGCATGATCTCACCGGGATGTGGTGGCCCGAGTAAGAATCAGGATGGATGATGGCTTTAGGATTGAGCCTTGAAGAGACTTCCTACGTATCCCTGTGGCTGGGAATCAAAGTTTGTGTAGTTCAATGAAATGATGGGACACAAAAAGAGGAGACCTGTGAGAATGGATGCATGGATAGGACCTAGAGGAAGTAGAACCTCCGGGTTAGGCATGAGCTTCCCGAGACACATGGGCTCGAGGGAGAGATCAAGATGATACATGAGTGATGGGATTGAGCCTCATGGAGGCCTCCTACATATCCCCGTGTCAGGGAATCAAAGTCTTCATAGTTCAGGTGGAAGATATAGTTTAAATTCATGTAGAACAGGTTTGGGGATTAAACTCTGAGGTGGCCCACGGTGTTGGCGAACCGACGTGAATGGGGTCAGAATGACTGGGTGGTGGGCATGAACCTCATGGAGGCTTCCTACATACCATGATTTAACATGGATAAAATTCACTGTACTTTCAGATGGAATGCAGTTTAACATCAAGTGGGATAGGGCATTTGGGGATTACACTCTAAGGTGACCCAATGTGGTGGGGATTGAACCTCGTGGAGGATTCCTACGTACCATGCTTTAGAACGGATCAATGTCCTTGTAGTTCAGGTGGAATGGGGCTTACACTTCGAGGTGGCCCATGGTGGTGGGGCTTGATCCTCGTGGAGGCTTTCTACGTACCATGCTTTATTGTGGATCAAAGTCCCCTTAGTTTAGGTGAAATGGGGCTTACACTCTGAGGCGGCCCATGGTGGTGGGGCTTGAACCCCGTGGAGGCTTCCTATGCACCATGCCTTAGCACGGATCAAAGTCCCCATAGTTCGGGATGGATTGGGGCTTATGCTCTGAGATGGTACATTGGTGGGAGTCAGTGAACCGACGTGAAAAGGGACCTAGGATCCAGATGGATTGGCGATTGAACCTCATGGAGGATTCCTACGTACCATGCCTTAGAATGGATCAAAGTCCCCGTAGTTCGAGTATATGGTTTAACGTCATGCGACACGAGGGCATTTGGGGCAGACGCTCTGAGGCGGCCCATGGTGTTTCATGGTTGGTGCTCACTCTAAGCTCATGGGAGTCATGCTCGATGTGAGAAACAAGATGTATCAGGGACCTGACGATCACGTTGTGAAGGGTGTGTCTGTGGGAAACGAAGAGGGGCTTACACATTGAGCGGTCCATGGGGCCCGGACTTACTCCAAGATGGAGGCCCGTGGACAAAAAAGCATAGCAGGAGAGGAAATTGGGACTGAAGAAAGGAGGATACCCATTCCCTGTCATGCCCTTCACTATCCTGGGCATCGAGGAAGTGAGGAGGAGCAGGGGCTCTGCCTCCTGCAAGAAGAGCTAGGGGCTTACACCAAGGTGGCTAACCTTCCCTGTGGACAAACTCCACTCTGATAAAGAGTATATCACCCCCTGTGAGGGATGATCCCATCCCAATGGAGACGAGTGGGTGTGGAGAATTTCCAAGTCAGGGGGGACAATGCGTACGAGGCACGAGGCTTGGTCATAGTTTAATGTCGTGTGTTGAGGATGATGGTGCTTGGCAGTTTAACTTCCTGCAGCTCGGATGAGGTGGGTTCGCTGCATATCCACCGGTACCCTCTTCCCCTTGTGGAGGGGAAGGAATCGGCAAGGCCGTACTGAGGGGGTGTCATGGAGTGAACCATCGATGGTTCTACGTTAGTGTGGCTATGCGAAGAAGCAATAGCCGTTAGTGTGCCTATGTGAAGAAGCAGGAGGTGAAGCAACACAATGAGAATAATTGTCCAAGGGACATTGAAGTTACTTCGTACAAGCATTGAAGATCATACGGGAAAACCATGTATGATGCAGATACCCGGGGTGCATGAGACACGTACGAATGGAATCCAGAAGAAGGGAATAGGGCGCTCGCGCAAGGGGGGCACCCGGGGAACATCGAGGTGAAGGGCCCCGGGGAATTGCGCGCAGCCCTTGAGGTTTGCACGAAATAAGGGGACCCTATGTGAAAAACCACGATCTGGAATGAAATAGGAGATTCCTACGTGGAATAGGTTGAGTTGAGGTTTTGCGCGTGACAAGGATGATTGTGTGTAAGGCGAATGAATTACACGCAAGCAGTAGAGGCCGCACGCAAGGGCAGGGGCGCGTGTAAAGGAATGAATTTGTGCGAAATGGGCCGACCTGTGTACACTGAAAATAATTGTGAACAAGGGGGGGGGGACCCCAGAGGGATTGAAATTCAGTCAAAGCCATGGGGATATATTGCGAAGGCAGATCCCAGGGCGATTGGGCGAAAAATGTACCATACCTGAAGGCCATATTTCACGCGTGCAGAAAGCCGATTTCACGCACGAGTGCCAGTTCAGATTCTTCAACCCCAAAACAGAAGGGGGTCTCCTTCTATTTATAGGCATCCATCGGCACAGAATTCAAGTATGTGCAAAATAATTGCACGACGGAGGCAGCGGCATGAAATATCAACCGCGCGGGGCATGGGCACAAAATTATTTCACGCTTCCACCAGGGACTCTGAGTGAATCCCAGTACATTCCGCGCGGGACATATTTTTTCACGCACTTCACTATTTTTTTCACGTAACACCTCTGGGAGCTTCGAACCGGGTATCTGGGTCCAAATATGACTTCACTTTGTCAGCTTGAAACTTTTTCCAACACTTAAGCACTTTTCGGCGTCTACAGTGGGATTGCGGGGTTGTTGGGATTACTGTGTTCTTTGAGTTGGGCTGGGGGGGGGGATAGTTTTTTTACTTGATCCTTAATATGCTTCATATTGTGATGTTGTTCATCGATTATCGTAGATCTAACGGCTCTTAGGTGCGTGTTTTGTGTTTCTCAACAATTCATATCATCTGGATCTTTTCTTCTATACATCTTCCATTTTTATAACATCCCATGATTTTCAAAATTAATCACTATGTTCAATATCATACATGATACACCACATCGAGCTTAAACAAATGACAAAATATTATTATTTTAATGTAATAGATATCACATAGCTGTTGGAATAGAGGGAATGAATGAGAATAAAAAAATTATGAAAATATAGTTTACACATTTTAATCAAATTAATTGACTTTTTATAAATTATTTAGTAATTAAAATAAAAACTAATTGAATATAAAGTATGTGTTTTTATAAAAATTCTATTATTATTCCCATAATTGAATTTTATCTTAATAAATAAAAATAATTTCTAGTAGTACAGGAAATTAATGAAATTTATATGTTATATATATAATAAAATGTTTTTAAAATTTTACACTAATTTTTATAGGAATAAGATTATAATAAATCCAATTTTAATAAAAAATGCTATATTTTTCTAAAAGGAAATTGTGTCGCCTTTTAATGGAACTCTTGTTTTAAAACTGATTTTTTCTCTTTTATAAATATTATTAAAAAAAATAGACTTTAATTTTTTAATCATAATATTAATTTTTTTATACTAAGGTTTTGGTATTTTTTAAAGAAGTTTCATTTTTTGATGAATAATGAAAAATACTAAATTTTAATTAAAAAAATTCATTTTCATATAATTTATTTATATAGATAAATTGTATTTTGAATTGGTTTTAGAGTATAATTAGTTAAATTATACATCAATAATTCTATTATTTCTCTATAGAATCAATTCAAAATTTAAATTGTATATAAAAACATTTTAAACATTTTAATATTTTCACTTTAAAACCAGGTTTTTTGTTGCACCTATGGGTTTAAATTTAAAACTAATTTTTATAAATTTTTGAGTTGAATTTAGTAAAATGGATTAAATATTTTTAATAATAAGGTATAAATTATTTTTAAGGTCTTTTTTACTTTTATTCATAAAACTTTACCAGGGTAAAAAAATGATTTACCACTGTATGGATAAAAAAATAAAACGGGTTAATGTTAAAAGGTAAAACCTTAAAATATATAAAAACTACAATTTTTAATGTATTTTTGAGGTATTTTTACACCCTAAAAAGCCTTTAAAACATTAATTATCAGAAAAATTCATGGAACTTAATGTCACATCAATTGTTTTGTCTTTAAATATAAAAAAATTATTATTTATTCACTTAAACCCACTCCTCCTAAAGTATAAATACCACCCCATTTGTCCTAACAGGTATTTAAGATCATAAAATATCATAAAAAACCTCTAATACTCACTCTAACCACTTAAATGTGATTTTTGTCTCACCTAAATACCATTTCCAAGGTCTTTAAGGAATAATTTAATGAGGGGATATTGAAGAGGTAATTTTCTCAAAGCACCTCTCTTATTTTCTTTTTTTATTATACTTTATCCTCACCTCCTTTATCCATCAAGGGATGATAAATCAAGAATCACATATATAATATAGTTTTATGTTTCTAATTGGATATCTAATATCCATTTCATTTCACATATCCTCTAATTCAAATATACAGAACTATTTTCCAAATTATGATGATTAACCTTCTCTATGAATAATGTTTTTTTCGTTTTCCATTACTACCTTCATGGATGGTCATAAAATTATAATTTAGGTTAAATAATATTTTAATAGGTATATTACAACATATTTCATGTTCTATAACTAATATATACACATAATATTAAATAAAATGAAACTAGTTCATGATGTTCGGGAAAAACACGAAAATAAACTCAACATTTATCATTAACATTTTATATAATGAATCATCCACATAAAAGAAATTCAAATGATATATGGGACCATATATACATATTTAAGTTCATTAATACTATTTCATTCTACTGTTGGAGTTTTATTCCCATTTTACAAGAACATCCATAATTATACAAAAATTAATCGACCGTGAAACCATGAAACAAATACACCTGAAACCATCAAAATAATGTGATATTATTAATGAATGGGTCATAAGATGTTATAAAATCATCATATAAGTTATTATAAATATTAATATAGTTCTATAATGACTTAATAATATTATTTAAATCACTATACAGTTGGTTTTAACACATTTGAAGGAATTCGAACTTGAGGTAAGGGTTTTCGTCTCACTTTTTTTACTTCTATGAGATATATGCCATAATAACCAGTTTTTTATTTATTGTTGTTTATAATTACTAAAATATTATATATAATATCATTATTATATATATATTTAGGGTATTAAAATTTTCATTTGATAATTATTACCTTTATGGTACATATGATTTGACTGATTACAAGTGGAAGGGAATTTTTAAACCAATTTCTATTAATTGGTTTAAACTTCTAATTCTTAATCACATATTGCTAATATTATGTGTGATAAGACTTATTAATATCTTATGTCTTATTTCCAATTGTTTTATTTGGATTTATAGTGAATACACATAATCAATTTTTTTTATTAATTCTCACTTCAAGATTATGA
This sequence comes from Viscum album, assembly GCA_963277665.1. Lineage (NCBI taxonomy): Eukaryota > Viridiplantae > Streptophyta > Magnoliopsida > Santalales > Viscaceae > Viscum > Viscum album. Next base: position 1,005,638,800 of record OY728135.1, read on the forward strand.
TATTTATAAGTGACTCTTTAACTAAAACTTTGTTTTAAATGTTTTAATGATTTATTATTATAAATATTTATACTTAATGTACATGTTTTAAAAATTATTTTCAATAAATTATTTATATATAAATAAATTTTAATTGTCTAATTTCTCAAAAAAAATTCAAAAAGGGATTTCATTAAGGTTTTATATAAAGAACTTTTTTTTTAAAAAATCCTCTTTCAATGTTCATTTTTCAAAAAAAGAATGTATTTATTACATATACGAAATGAATAGAATGTCCTTATTTAATTTCACTATAATATTTTAAATATTATATTGCAATTTTATATAGTTACTTTCAAAGTAAATTTTTTCTGCTTTACATGCACAATTTTCAAATTGAGTTATTTCAAAATTAAAAGGTTATTTTCATAAAATATAGTTTTTATGATGAAATTTATAGTGATTTATACTTATGTTATGATTGATTTAAATTTTTTAAAATTATATTTAGTTACTTAAAAACCCAATGAAGTTTTTTTACATGATAAACCAATGACGGGTGGTTTTTTGAAAATCCAAGGATGGGAGGTTATGTGATAACCTCCAAGGAATTGGGTACTCTAGAGTTAGATATTGTCCATATTTGTTACTCCATTTGTAAGAGTGATATAGAAAATGATTACCCAAGTTAAATAATTGTATTTTAGATTATTTATAAATTCTATTTCATGAAAATATATATTTTTTCAATAGTTAATATGTTGCTCTTTTTGAAATGATGATTTTTTTCTAAATAAAATGGTATGTTTTTTTTGAAAATCTGTTTATGGATTTTCATTTGGCTAACAAATTCCTTTAATTTATGTATCTTATTGATAATTTTTTCTCATCCAATGTTTTAAATTTTTTTCATGGTATTTAAAGTAAAATAGAGATAAAGAATAGAATTAGGGGAAAATTGTAAAGACATTATATGAATACAAAAAATGTTTTATATTAAAGACTTTTGTTTTATGAAAAAAATGGAAACTATGAATATAAATCCATTCATCATATATGTGTATATTTTTTAATGTTTTTTCCTAATTACCCAAAACTATAAACCAAAAGGATCCTTTAGATTTAAAAAAATTTAATTCTAGTTTAAAATCACTAGAATATGTGACGTTTAAGGTCATGTCCTTATATGTGGTATCAGAGGATGGTTTAAATAACTTTAGAAGTTAATATTTTGTTCAAGAATAAGATCCATGTCATATATAATAATAATTATTATCTTGTTAGGGATATTCATAGTTATTTTGGATAAATTTAATGAGTTTAATATTACATGAATAAGGATATATTAGTGTTTATCCTCCTAAAAAGATGGTATATTATGATTTTATAGATATGATCACACTGAAAATATTTATTTTGGTAAATGTTTGAATATAGTAGGAACCAATGTAATAATGTATGAGAAATAAAATGTGGTGGTTGTCAGAATGAGAAACTGAATCGAATGGGAGCTATAATGAGAACCCTTGAGTTAATTTTAAACCAAAAATCAAGAGTAATGATTAACCACTTCAACCATGGTGAGTTTCCTAATTCATAAAATATGAGAAAAATAAATCCCCATGTATTTTAAAATAAAGTGATTATTTATGTAAATATATTCAATGATCTTTGTGTCAAGAATGTTGAATAAAGTACAAAGGGAAATTTATTAAAATGATGGAAAGATGTTTTATATGTGGTAAATGAGGTTATAAAGTAATAAAATATGAGGAAAAGGAGGTGATACATTAGATCCATGTTGTGGGAAAGAAGTTATTCCTAATTTATCAATTGAATGTTTTAAATATAGGAAGTATGGTCATTATTATCATTGATTTAATTGGAATAAGGATCATGAATTGGATTAGTAGGAAAATAAAAATAATTGTCTAGTAATACCTAATTCCATTACAATTAAAGACGAGTAATTTACCAATGATATATAAAAGGTATTAACTATTTCTTGGTTCATGTATTTAAATTATTGAATCTTTGGACGTGATTTATATTTTTGTTTCCAGTAAAGAAGTATTGAGGAATAATATATAATGGAATGGTTATGTGATTAATAATAATTATGAATAATTAAGATGTTTATATATAAGGAATTTAAGAGTTATGCTAGATTTAAGGATGATTAAATGTTTAAATGTATTAATAATCTTTTGATTATGGGAGAACCTTTGGATACTTTTATTGGGATTGAGTTATATGTAACCCTTAAGTTTATCAAGTGAAAATATTATTTGAGGAAGAATTATATTTTAATTTTGTGTACATAATTTTAATGGAATCGATAACCTTTATGGTGTATGATAATGAATTATAAGGATATAATTCATATGTTTGAATGTAGGAATAAAGAATGAAGGAATAAGATGACAAATCAGGTTAATGGTTTAAGAAGGAAATTGAAATAAGGATGTGTTTATGTATTGAGTCTTTATATTTATTATATAATGGTATTTCAAAAATATTATGGTAATCATGGAACGCCTCAGGATCTTTCTATAGTAGGGTTTTTTCCATAAATTTGGAAACATATGTTAGATGGAATCAATACCTTTTAAAAGTCGTAAAAAAAGTGACAATTTTTAAGGTACATGTAACCCTTAATATTATGATAAGAAAAATGTAATTTCTGAAAAAATGTCTTTACTTTCAGAATACATATGTTTAAATTCATTGACATTATTTTTGGTTTACATGATCTTGGAATTTGAGTTAATTATGGGTTCTTACTTTTTGGGATGAAAAATGAAATGTATGGGATAACCTATAAGGTTACAATATAAAAGGTTATTTTTTAGGATGTTTAAAAAAGTTCAAAAATTTTATAAGAATTATGTTAATATAGTTTTAGAAAAAATGATAAATTTTAGGATGAATGACAACCTATCACATATAGAAAGGCCATAGGGATTGAACCCATAGCCAAAGGGAGACAAGGGTGCATCACCTATCACTAGCCTTTGTGATGTCCTGGTTAGTATGAAATTTTTTCCATTATTTTAAATATACGATGGATAAAGGTTAAGTTCATTTTGGATTCATATGTTTATCAAATTTATAACCATTGGATTAGAGAATGATTTGTTGATTAAGTGATTAATATTATTTCAGAAGATGATCACTATTTTGGTAAACTTATATGATAAAGTTAAACATAATACTATGTTATTTTAGTTGAGAAATAAAGTATGAGTTATATTTTGAAAATATATATGATTTACTGTGATTCAGGTTATTTGTTGAAATAATTTGTATATCTTGAAGATTATGTGATTATAGAAAATAAATTTTGGTATGAGATGTTAAGAGTGGTTGATATTATTTTATGATGAATATTAAATTTATCTTGAAAAACTATCTGATCAAAACCTTTTGATTTTTTGGTTTCAAATTTGGTCTGGAATATTTTGTGGATTTTTAATTATAGTAAATTATTGAATGATCAATGATAAACATTAGGTATTAATGATGAATTTTTGATATTAAAGAAGTTTTTAATCAAATAAAGGATTAATATTTTTGATAATTAAATTATCTTATACAAACCATTTTGGTTTTGGTTAATACCTATGGATAGGAGGAATATATAGTTATACTTTTGTGATTTGTTTCTTTAGAAGTTGATTCTGGTGCTTGTTGTATGAAAAATTCATCTTGAATATTCATCATTAGAGAAAGGATGAGGATGAAATTATAATTTTCAAAGAAGTATATTTTCTTTTTTTCTTAGTCTAGATAGTAAAATAAATACATGACTCCAGAGGAAGGTTTTTGAAACCAAAATGCAATCCTTTTACCTTTTTTTACTAAGAAATCAATGGAATTTTAATCCATAAAATATTTATTGTTTTATGGTGGCTAAGTTTCTCCTGAACATATTATTTATCAATCTCCATCAGAACGTGATCATTATTTTTCTCATCCATTCTAGTGTTTACCTAAATAGAACCCTAGTATGTGTTATCTCAGGTGACCTTCTTACTTTCCTTTCTCTCTTTTTAAGTAGAAGTTTTATTGACCCTTATTCCGATGATGTATTTCGATCAAGGTATTTTGAAAATAAAGACCCCTAGTATTTCATTCATGATTTCAAATTGTGGGGAAAATAATTATTAAAGGGGGAGAATATAACATCTCCATATTTTAAAAGAAATAAAAATATTCAATATCATACAAGATATGCCACAACGAACTTAAACAAATGATGAAATATTATTATTTTAATCTAATAGTTATCACATATCCATTGGAATAATGAGAATGAAATATATTAACTAAATTATGAAGATATAATTTACAAATTTTTATCAAATAAATTCATTAGTTACCAATTATTTATAGATTAAATGAAACACCAATTGAATATAAATTATGTGTTTTTACAAAAAAAAACTATTGTTATACCCACAATTTCATTTTATCTTAATAAATTAAATTAATCACTATAATGAAAATATATTAATGAAATCTATATGTTATATATTAAATAAAATGTTTTTAAATTCATCCAATAATCTTTATAGTCATAATATAAGAATAGATCCAATTTATAGCATAAAAAGTTATATTTTTCTAAAAGACAATTTTGTCCCCTTTTAACAGCACACCTATTTTAAAAATGAATTTTTTCACTTTTATAAATTTATTTGAAAAAATAAAATTTATTTTATAAATTTAAATATCAAAATTATCTTAAGGTTATGTTTTTGTGTTTTTTAGAGAAGTTTTATTTTTTCTAATAATAGTGAAAAATATCGAATTTTAATTGAAAAATGCATTTTTATCTAATTTATTGATATAGATAAATTATATTTTAAATTAGTTTTAAAGTAAAATTAATTAATATATATATCAATAAATTACATATAGTTCTATGCAATAAATTATAAATTTAAATTGAATATAAAATCATTTCAATCTTTTGAACTTTTTCACTTTAAAAACATGCTTTCTCATTACTTATGTGGGATTAATTTTAAAAATACTTTTGCCAACTATGTGAATTTAATTTTGTAAAATGGATTTAATATTTTTTATCATAATGTACAAATTAGTTTTTAAGTTAATTTTAATTTTTATTCCTAAAAAATTTATAGTGGTCAAAAAAATATTTTCCGCAGTATAGGTTAAATAATGAAACAAGTTACTTCTAAAAGGTAAAAGATTAAAATACCAAAAAACGATAGATTTTAATATGTGTTTGAGGTATTTATAGACCCTTAAAATCCTTTACAACATTAATTATCAACAAAATTCTTGTAAAGTAATTCCACCTCAATGTGGTTGGCTTTAAATATAAATAATCATTATTTAATAACTTAAAATAACCCCTCCTCAAGTATAAATATCACCCCTTGCTACCCCATTTCTCTTAGAAGCCTGGAATCTCATAAGATATCTAAAAAAACCACTCCTACTCAATCTCCCCACTTCCATGTTCTACTGGTGTCACCCAAATACCATTTCCATGGTCTTTAAGGTATCCTTCTAGGAGGTGATATTCAAGAGGTGATTTTCTCAAGGTACCTCTCTTATTTTCTTTTCTTCTTTTACTTTCTCCTCATATACTTCATCCATCAAGGAATGATAGCTCAAAAATTATATATATACATTAGTTTTATATTTATAATTTAGTATATCATATCTATTTCATTTATAATATCTTTTTATTCAAAGAAACGAAACTATTGTCCAAATTATGATGACTAAGCTTCTCCATTAATAATGATTTTTTGTTTTCTATTATATCATTAATGGCTGGTAATAAAAGTTTAATTTTTGTTAAATAAAATTTTTATACATATATTAATACCTATTTCATATCCTGTAAATATATTCACATACTATTAAAGAAAATTAAACTAGTTCATGAATTTCATAAAAACCCGCCTAAATAAACTAACCATTTATCATTAACATTTTATCTAATAAATCAACCTCATACAAGAAATAAAAATTATATATAAAACCATTTATACTTATTTAATTTAATTTGAAATATTTATTTCCACTTATGGATTTTTAATCCCATTTTAGAAGAACATCCATAATTATACACAAATGAACAGACTATGAAACCATAAAAAAATGCACTGGAAACCATGAAAATAATTAAATATTATTAATTAATGGGTCATAAGATGTTATAAAATCATTATATAAGGTATTATAAATATTAATATAGTTATTTAATGAATTAATAAAATTCTTGAAACCATTATACATGAGGTTTTAACACGTTTTAAGGAAGTCGAACCTGAGGTAAGGGTTTCTTTTATCACTTTCACTTCTGAGAGATATATGCAATAATCACCACTAATTTATTTTGTGTGGTATATATATATGCTTCTGTTTGATATAAAATATTATTAATATAATTATATTTATGGTATTCAATTTTTAATTTTATAATTATTACTTTTATAATAGATACAATTTTATGGATTACAATTGTAAGTAAAATTTTAACCAAATTTCCATTATTTGGGTTAAAATTCTACATTGTAATTACTTATTTATAAGATTATGGGTGATATTAATTTGTAATATATTATTCAGTAGTTATAATTGTTTAATTTGTATTTATAGTGAATACACATAATTTATTCTTTTGATTAATCGTCACTTCAAAGATGTGATATTTATAAGGGACTCTTTAACTAATCCTTTGTTTTAAATGTTTTAAAAATTTGTTCTTCTAAAAATTTATATTTCATTTCCATGTTTTAAAATTTATTTTTTAGAAATTATTTATATATAAATGAGTGTTTTAGAAAAGGAATTTTCTAATTTCTCTTAAATTTTTTCAAAAAGATATATTTTTAAGGTTTTATGTAAAAATCGTTCTTTAAAAAATCCTCTTTTATAGTTCCTTTTTCAAAAAAATAATTTTTTTATTAAATATAAAACCTGAACAAAATTTCCCAATTTCATGTCACTGTAATATTTTGAAGATTGCATTATAATTTTATATGTTTAATTTCAATGAAAATTATTTCTTCTATGTGTGTAGTTTTTCAAAAAGTGTTATTTCAAAATTGAAAAGTTCATTTTATTCAATGATTTTTTATGATGAAATCTTTCATGATTTTGTTATGGTATGGTTCTTGGTAATTTTTTTAACATGATGGGTGGTTACATGATAAAATAATGATGGTTGGTTATGTGATAAAATAATTATGGTTGGTTCCATGATAATCTAAGGATGAGTGGTTACGTGATAACCTTCAATGCTTTTGGTATTCTGGAGTTGGAGATTAACCATACTGGTTACTCCTTTTGTAAGAGTGGTATATAAAATGATGTCCCATTTTACCTAATTATATTTTATATGATTTCTAAATAATATCTCATGAAAATTTATTATTTTCAAAATTTAACATATTAATCTTTTTGAAAATATGATTCCTTTTCGGAAAAAGGTATGTTATATGAAAATATTTTTATGGAATTTTTATGGACTAATGATTTCATTTCATTTATGTCCCTTACATATATTTTGTGCTCATAAAAATTTTTAAAATGTTTTTTATAGGATTTAAGGGGAAATAGATACAAGTATAGAACAAGGGGAAAATTTTGAAGATTTTATATGGCATCCCACCTTTTTAAAACATATCTTTTCATTAACAAGGTACAAATAAAAGGCCTTTTAAATTTATTTTCTTGAAAAAATGGTATATAATATATGAAAACATAACAAATTATCTTAATCCACTTGAAATGTTTCATCATAGTTTCATCCAATGTATATTTACTAAATCTCATAACTTGGGGAAATACATCAAAGGAATTAGTGAGCATGAGGCATAGTAAGGGAAAGAAAGGGAAACATTTTACATGTGGTCCTGAGAAATATCAATATGAACTTGAGTAATATCCTAAAGGTAAGAGAAATAATCATATCATAATAATAAGTACATGAATTATAACACTGAAATGTGGATAAAACATTTAATATATTCTTTCATAAGCATATCACCAATGTTTTTCACTGAGGTATCATAAAAATTATCATGGTTATTCATCAAGGTATCATAAAACATGTCATATATAGAGATTTAATTCTTTACCCAATGAATTAGAGAACTATAAGGGTTTACCCTTCATATGTATTAATTTTAATTTGAGCAATATAGATCATAATAAATCATTTCTTAAATAACTCGTGGAGAATAAATGAAATGGGTTTCAAATAAAAATCATAGTGTTTTTAAAAAAATGCTTAAAGACATGATTATTATGTTATTTTAACCCACCAAAAGGGAATTCGGGTCTTATTTATGTAATTAAAAGAATAAAACAAATAATTTTTACCTATTGGTGAATACCCCTGGAAAATAAATAGGCCTCATTATTCACAAAAAGAAAATAAAAGATAATTTCTTGAGGAGAAGATAGAAACTTTGAGAAGTAAAATCGGTAATATAATGAGTATAAAACGTGGTTTTAGTAATGAGTAAAAAGATATATGACAGGGGTCACTCATTCATAAAATACTCTTAATATTGTAATGGTATAGAATTAAATGTACATAAGGATATATTTTATAAGTTTTAAAGACATTCCACATAAAAAGGAAACTTGAAAGAAAATGCGAAGTTGAGATTTCCCTATTTTGATGAGTGACTCCTAAAACTCAAAGATTTAGACCATGGGGGATTTAGTAAAACATGGGAGGACTAATTGGGAGGTAAAACTATCATATATTAGTGGATGATTAATTTTTAGTGAAATCAAATTGAGAAATCAGTGTCTATTTATAGAAAAAGTGGGGTATTTGTTTATTAATTTGTAAATAATGGCCTTGGACACCTAGGTAGTGGTTTTTGAAAAGCCATGAGAAAAATTATTATTGGACACTTTTGACAGCTGTTATGATATTTTAATCCACAAAATTTAAATATCATTTTATATTACTTATTTTAAAAAGGAAAATTAACCTTTTCAGAAAATAATATTTTAAGTTTCCAATTTGAAATTTATAAAGTAAATTATTTATTTAAAAACATCTTAAAATCTATAAAAATATTTTATATTAATAAAATAATATATTTTAAGTCATTTATTGGGTTAGTTAGTTACTATATCCTTATGACACAATTTTGATGTCATTAAACATACCTAAAAACTCAAACTGTATTTTTTACTATTCACAAAAAAAGTATTTTAGAAAATTATCATAAATTCACCCTAACTTAAATTTTAACATTATGATTTAAAAAATCATATTTATTTTTCTATAATAATTCACAAAATTTTATTATTTTATCTTTTAAATATAAAAATACATATTTATTAAAAATAACAGCAGATTGAAAATGCTTTGTTAAATTTCCGAAACATGAAAAAAATAAAATTATTTTATCATTTTTTTAAATAATAATTTTTAATCATATTATTTAATTAAAATAAATATTATTCATAATAACATAGTTTATTATAATAATTATATCTTTTCTAAATTGTAATATTTCAGTTTGAAAGGTTAATTTATAAAATTCCACCTCAATTTTATTAAGCAAAACTATTATTAAAATGGAAATGATGGAATACAATTTTATTTATAAAAAGGAATTACACTTTATGTAACTAGGGTCTTGACAGATAACCCCTTATAACACCTTCATATAAATTAAGGGTAAGGTGTAAGATGGTGATAAATTCATAGGGCATCTCAACCAACATTGCCTGAGTGGTAATTTCCATTAACTTGAACTTCTCCCATAAGATATTTTATTCAGGCCTCTCTTATTGAAGATCGAATTGGGATTGGTCAAGATTAAAGCCCAATGACACTACCTCCCTCTCAATTTTTGACAAATGGGCTTTGTACAATACAACTTTACTGGTTGAGGCCATAATTAGTCCATTTTTCATTAATTATCCTTTTTTATTTCTACTAATAAATTATCATTATAATGTCAAAATTGTTATCTATTGTATAATTTCTAAAAATAATATTTGCCAACAATCACAATTAACCAATGGTCATATAACGGTCAAAACTACATAGTCACATTTCAGTTTATATTCACTTCATTATGAATAAAATATAGTTTTATTTTGTATAATATAACATAACACACATTTTCATAAAATAATTACCATTTCAAAAGTTCAGTTCATTACACTGTTCCCCCTTAAAACATTTCAACCCCAAAATTTCACTCGTTCTTTTAGTTGTAGAAAGGTGTGGGTACTTCTATCTCATTTTTTTCTTCTGTTTCTCATGCTGCTTCTTAATATTTTTGGTCTCTCTATAAAAATTTTAAAAGGTGGGATAACTTTTTGTATATAACCTAGTCTCTCTGGTCCAAGATCTCCACTAGATGCTCCTCATAAGAGAGGTAACGTTCCTATTATACCACCTTAGGTTTCAGAAATTGTGAAGGGTCATATATGTAATTCCTCAAGAGAGATACATGGAATACATAATGAAATTGATCTAAATTTATATAGATTACAATCCAATAGGACACTACTTATATGTGATCAAGGATTTCATCAGGGTCAACATACCTAGGGATTAGCTTCCATTTCTTCCTAATCAACAATAATCTTTTCCAAGATGAAATTCAAAGGAAGACTTTGTAAATAACATTAAACTCAAAGTCCCTTTAGTGGTTTTCAACGTATCTATTCTACTAACTATTAGAATCATTTATGTGTTTTTTAGTGGAATTAACCTATTTATATCATCTCTTGCATAGTATCAGGCCAAAGAAGCTTTATCTCACTAGATTCATCCCAAAAAGTATGATTTTTTACATCGCTTCTCATATAGAGCTTCATAGGGTGCCATTTTAATACTCAAATGGAAGTTGTTTTTGTATGAGAAATTAACTAATGTGATATTTTTATCCAATCCACCATTAAATTCCATTTATCATTTCCTCAAAATGAATCTTTTATTCACCAAATTCATCCCAAAAAGTATGAGTTTTACATCACTTCCTATATAAAGCTTCATAGGGTTCCATTTGAATACTCGAATGAAAGTTCTTATTGTATGAGAAATCAACTAATATGAGATTTTCATCCCATACACCTTTAAATTATATTTATAATATCCTCATTATGTCTTTGAGTGTATAAATAGTCCTTTCAGATTGGCCATCAGTTTGGGAGTGATAGAATATAATTAAATTCAATTCAGTATTCAGAGCATGTTGAAGACTTCTCTATAATTTTGATGTGAACCTTGGATCATGAGTATAAATGATAGAAAGTGGCACTCTATGTAGCCTTACCACTTCATTCATGTATATCTTGGTGAGTTTGATAAGAGAGAAATCTTACCAAATATAGATAAAATGGGCATTTTTGTGAGACGACCCACTATAACCTATATCACATTGTTTCTATTAGATGTTCTCAAGAGACCAATGAAAAAGTCCATTGTGATATTTTCCCACTTCCATGTTGGTATGGGTAGAGTTCATAATACCCATTTAGGAAGTTGTAACTCTACTTTCACTTTTTGACACACCAGACACCTTGTAGTGTAGTGAGAAATCTCTCTTTTCATGTCATCCCACCAATAATGATCTTGAAGGTCCCTATACATTTTAGTGCTTCTAGGATGTATAGAGAATGTATAACAACAAGGTTTATCAATTAGCTCCTTGTTTATATCCATAATAGATGGATCATATAACCTTATAAAAAAATTGAGTACACCTTCTTGATCAATATTGAACTAAAAAATTTCCCCTTATTCACATCCTCTACCTTCTTCTATAACAAAGTATCTTTTCTTTGAGATTTATTGATCTTCTCTAGTAATTATGGTTGAGAAATCATTTGTATTAGGTTTGATGATTTCCATTCTTTTATTATTACAATATTTAGTTGTACTAGGTATTTCACCAAATGATCTCCATGAATCCTCATCATTTCCAGCTCAATAGGGGCTTTCTTATATACTGGATCATTGACTTTGTTTGCTCTTCTAGGATGATAATGAATGGAACAATAATAGTCTTTAAGAATTTCCAACCATCTCCTATTTCTCATATTCAATTCATTTTGAGTGAAAATATACTTAAAAATTTGGTGGTCTATCTATATATCACATTATCCCCATAAATATAGTTCCTCCATATCTCTAGAGAAAAAAAGCAGCCATCTCGAGTTCATCCATAGGATAATTCTGCTCATGATGTTTCAACTATCACGAAGCATAAAAAATCAAATTATCATTTTGCATGAGGACCTATCCAATCCATTTCATAGATTATTCACTAGAAATAATGAATCCATTTTTGAGAGAGGGTAGAGTAAACATGTGTATAATAACTAATCTTATTTTTATCTCTCAGAAACATTATTCACACTCCTTTGTCCATATGAACATAACCCCGTTTTAAATTAACCTATTTATTAGATTATAAATTCATGATTTGTTTTCAAAAAACTCTTATAATATCCTACTAAACCAGGGAAACTTTGAGTTTTAGTTACTATTGTAGGATGAGACCACTCCTCCAAATCATTTTTATAGACATGGTCAACTGAGATTATTTCATTGGTTACAATATTCCCCAAGAAAGCAACTTTTTTTAAACAAAATTCACATTTGTTGAAATTTTCAAATAGACCTTACATTCTTAGAGTTTGATATATAATACTTATATGATCATCATGATCCTCATGAATTTTGGGATATATCATAACTTCATCAATAAAAACTACTAAAAAGTTGTTAGGTAGTCCTTAAAGACTCTATTCATCAATTCCATAAAAAAGAAGGAGAATTAGTCAAGTATAAGTACATAACATAAAACTAATAATGAGCACATCTTAATAAGAATTCAGTTATTGGAATATATTCATAATTTACACTCAATTTATGATAACCAGATTTAAGATCGAACATGGAGGTGAATTTATCCCCATGTTGCTGGTCAAATAAATCATCATTACTAGAAAGAGGGTAATTTTTCTTCACTGTGATCCAATTAATTTTTCTATAATAAATGAATATCCGTATTGATACACCATTATTCTCCAGAAAAGAAGAATTTCTCTCAAAGGATACACACTTCGTAGGATAAAACCCTTCTCTAAAAGATCATGGAGTTGTTTATTTAATTACACAAGCTCCATATTTACCATTTTATATGGGGTCTTTGATATCATATTGGATCCTGGAATGAGTTAAATGGATAAATATACCACTATTTCGAGGGGAGTTTTAGGTAACTCCATATGAAATAAGTCAATGTATTCCTAAATGACATGGACATTATCTATTTGCATACATTCATTTCCTTCTTCATCATCACTGATTATTTCCATAAAATAAGATATGGGAGGTTCTTCTAGGAAAATCTCATGTCGAGATATATCTCCTTTGAAAACAATTGTATGTTTTCCATTCAAGACTACTGATATTTCATTGATTATATAGTTGATCTTAGCATTATACTTTTTGATCGAGTCCATCCCTAGTATAATGTCAAATTCTAGTATGGGAATGACTACTATATTTGTGATGAGATCATGCTCTCCAATGTGAATACTAGAGTTTCTATACATTATTGACGTCTGGATAATCCCTCCAAGAGTCTTGAAAATATAAATCTACTTATAGAAGTTCAGGGATTGATTTTATATTCTTTGTAATCTTAGAGAAAATAAAGGAATGTGTAGAACCTGAATCAAAAAATGTACTTGACATCCTTGATAGAAAAATGAGAGTACCTACTACCACATCATTTAGAGCCTCTACATCATCTGAAGTGATAGAAAAAGCCCAAACTTTCTCCCTTGAACTATGATAATGTTTATTGTGATTCCCCTCCATTAACATCAGATTTGTGCAGTGATTGGAAATATGCCCATGATGTCCACACTTGAAGCATTAGACCTCAGTATGGTCCTGCACCATTTCCCCTATATCATTAGTGTTGAGAAGTTATTATTTCACCTCACTATAGTAGTTATTAGGAATATGGTGATCTCTTACACACTTATAATATTTACCTATATTAAGAAATTAGTTCTCTGAATTCTTCTTCCCCCATTTTTTTCATGTGAAAAGTTGAAATATCTTTCCTCCTATTTCATGATAAAAGTTACCCCTATTTTGGCTCCAAATATCTCTTATTTTAATTCTATCTTTGGGAACACTGCATCTCTCCAAACTATAGTTCAACCATCATAGAACTTTACACTATTATCTCATAGTTTTCATAGTCTCAATTGGATAGATTATTCCTTATATGGGGTTTTAGCCACTAAATAATCTATAAACCATTCCATTAGTATCCATGAAAAAACTAGAGGTGTAGTAAGAAAGTCTTTTAAATTTTATCTCATATATTCCCATAGATTGATTTTCATTCTCCTTCATCTCTATGAATTCCTTCTATATTTTTGTTCGCATCAAAGAGGGATTTTTTAAAAAAAATGTTCCCATAAACTATTTCCACTCCATAGCTATAACCTCCCTTCTTGGTTTTTGTTTTTAATCAGTATACACAATTTATCAGCTTCTCCCTTTAAGAAGTACATAGCTAGGGTGACTTTCTCTTAATATTAACAATAGAGTATAGAAAAGTAATTTATTATAGTGCTTTTCCATTTTTGAGATATAAATGGGTTAGTAGATCCACTAAAATAAGTTGGTTTTTAATGTATAAAGGACTCAATGTAATTTCGTTCCCTTAGAGTTGAATTTGGTCTCTTAGATTGATCCATGTTATTATTCATAACTCAAGTAAGTTGATTCATCATTCTAATGAATTCTTTCATCCTATATTTTTTCGAAGGGCCATAAATTCATGGTCTATTGCACCCACCATTCACACGATTCTTCATATTTCCAAACATTTTCTAAAATAAGAAAACCTTAGTGAGAAATGTGTTTTAATTAATAATCTTATAATTCTAAAATAATTTTTATGTCTTAAAACATTATTATTAAATATGTTATTATATAATAATAATTACATTTTCTATGAATCCTTTATAATGGTTCATAAAAATCTTGTGATTAACTAAACAAATCCCCCAGGAGTGTCAAACACAGAGTGTATTAAGATTCATTGTCGTGCACTAGTTATCATTCAAGTCTACAACAAATAATTAATTTCAGGTTTTACCCCTAAATACATCTGTACCAGAGCCACATCCACTTGTTTCTGTCAAGACAAGGACTTATTTTAATGGAAAACACTTACATAATATTTCACAAAAATACAATGATATTTTAGTATATTTAAACATTTATAGAGGTTTGTTCACAAAGTTTTTAAATCCTAATTTCAATAAATAACTAAACTTTAATTTGATACCAACTATGGAATCCCACCTTTTTAATAGATAACATTTTATTTACATTGAAAAAATAGATGATATTTTAAAGTTTAGTTTCTTGAAAAAAGTATAAATAATATATAAAAACATAAAACATTATTTTAATACACTTTAAAGAATTCATAATAGGTTCATCTTATATAAATTTATTTCACCCTGTAACCTTGATACATACATCAATGTAAAGGGTGAGCATAATTCCGAGTACAGAAAAGAAAGGGAAATAGTTTACATGTGATCTTAAGAAAAATTTATAAGAACTTGAGGAATATCATAAAATAATGAGAAAGTGGAATATAATAATAATAATAAAATGAATAATAACTTGGTAATGTGGGTACAACATTTAATTTTGAAATTCAAAATCATATCACCATGTTTTGTCGCTAAGGTGTCATAAAAATTACCAAGGTTATTCACCAAGGCATCATAAAACATGTCATTTCTGAAGATTAAATTATTTACCCATTGCATTAGAGAACTATCAAGGAGGAAAAATAGTATATATTAATTTTAATATGATCCACATAGATCATACTAAATCATTTCATTAAAAACCCATGGAGAATAAAAGAAACGAGTTTCATATAAAAATCATTATGTTATTAAAAAATGCTTAAAGACAAGATCATCATGTTGTTTTCACCCATGGAAAGAGAATTAGAGTTTTATGTTTTTCATTACAAGAATAAAATAAATATTTTTTAAATATTAGTGAATATTCTTGTAAAAAAGAGGTTTGGGTATTCATAAAAAGGAAATAAAATGGAATTTATTAAGGAGAAGAGAGAAATTTTTATAAGTAAAATCAGTAGCATAGTGGGTATAAAATGTGGTTTTAGAAATAGGTAAACAGATAGGGGATAAGGGTATACAATTAAAAAATACTCTGAATCCAATAATTGGATTGAATAAAATTTATAGAAGGACATAGTTTGGAAATTTGAAATACATTCCACATAAAAAGGGAACCTTAATGAAAAAGAGAAGTTGATATTTCTATTACCTAGAAGAGTAACTCCTAAAACTATAAGATTGGGAACATGAGGGGATTGAAGAATACTTGAGAGGTGAAACAATCATAGCTTCATGGAGGATGAATTGGGAGTGAAATTAAATGGGGAAATTGGTGGGTATTTATTGCAAAAGTAGGGGATTCGTTTATTAATTCCTAAATAAAGGCTTTGAACACCTAGGTAGTGGAAATTTAAAAACCATGGGCTTACCCATGATATTGGAAACTTGCGAAACCTTTTATCTTATTTTAATCCAAAATATTTGACTATGATTTGATATTACTTTATTTGGAAAGGGATATTAACATTTTCAAAAAAATAATATTTTTAAAGTAAATGTTTCCATTTTAAATCATGGAAAGTAAATTATATATTTGGATATTGATTAAAATGTATTAAAATACTTTATATTAATAAGATAACATATTTTAAATTTTGTATTTTGTTTAATTAGTTATTATATAATTATGATGTCATTAATCATACTGAAAAACTCCAACTGTATTTTTACTATTCATGAGAAAATAAAGTATTTTAGAAAATTCTTATAAATTCACCCTAACCAAATTTTGAAGTTTTTATTTTAAAAATGATATTTAATTTTTCATAATAATTCTCTAAATATGATAATATTAACTTTTAAACATTAAAAAACTTATTTATTAAAAATAATAGCGGATTGAAAATGCATAATAAGATTTCTGACACTTAAAAAAAATTATAAATTGTTTTTAAATAATAGTGTTTTAATCATATTACTTTATTAAAATAAACATTATTCATAATACCTCTCTTTATTATAATAATTATATCTTTTTTGAAAATTATAATTTTTATCCAAAAAGTTAATTTATCAAATTAAATATCAATTTTATTAAGAAAAACTAGTCTTAAAATGGAAATGATGGAATAGAAAGATTATTTATAAAAAGATATTACACTTTAAGTAGCTATGTTCTTGACACATAACCCCTTATAAAACCTGCATATGACTTAAGGTTCAAGTGTGCGATGGAGATAGATTCATGAGGCGTCTTGGCTAACATCACCCGAGAGATAATTTCTACTAACTTGAACTTATCCCATAAGTGATTTTGTTCAAGCCTCACTTATTGAAGCTCAACTTGGGCCAGGTCAAGAGCGAAGCTAGTGATGCTAACTCCCTCCCATGTTCTGATAAATAGTATTTTTATGGAATTAGTCAACTAGTTGAGTGCATCATTTCTTCTTTCTGAATTAATTATCCTTTGTAATTTTTACTTATAAACACTAATTATAACATTAAAATTATTATCAAGAGTACAGTTTCCTATAATCTTATTGACCAACAGTCGTAATTGACCAACATTCATATTGACCAATGGTCATATAATGGTGAAAACCCGATGGTCACATTTCAATTTATAACAAATTCATTATTAAGTAATTATCATTTTTTGTGTATAATATAATATAACACACATTTTTAGGAAAGAGTTATCATTCAAAAAGTTTGGGTTGTTACATTTTACATGAAGTGAATATATGTTTTATTTTAAAGACTTTTGTTTAACATAAAAATGGATACCAAGAATTTAGGTCCATTTGTAATGTATGGGTTTATTTAGTAGGGGTTAGTCCTAATTCCCTAAAACTATAAACCAAAAATATCATCGGGATAGTAATAATGTTAATTATAGTTTAAAATCACTATAATATGTGATATTTAAGGCTGATTCACTACAATGTGTCTAGGTCATTCTGCCACTCTATTTCACCAGGTACATTTTCGAATTGCCCTGGTGCCTTCAGTCATACACACATCTAGCCTCACTGATCATACCTAAAAATTTGTCTCCTTACATTCTCATATTCCTTTAATGATTGAAACCCATATCTTTATTCATGTGTGTGCTCTTATTCTTCCCTATGAATCTTCGAGCCCCCTTTGTTCTTCAATGATTCATTCTAGAGAGAAATTTCTAATGTGGGAGATGATTGCACTGATTCAATAATATTCGCACATCCTCCCGCTTTTGATGAAATCTTCCAGTGGATAGCTCAGACCCTATGAGATCTGATTCATCCTATGATGGTTTTATAGAAGTCCAGCCCTAGTAACACCTCCTCTCAACGAGTATCCTTACCAAGTTCATGGTGTAGTCCCAAGGATATAATCCTGCTTCTTTTTTTTGAGATGTTGAATTATACTTATTCTAATTCTTCTATATGGTCTGTGTGTGGGTTTGATGTGCATGAGTTCATCCATTTTAAGGTAATACATTACCATCCTCAAACTATGGTTCACAGCTGCTTCCTAGAGTGACGAGGCCCTTGTTCTTGGATATTTTTCTTGGTCCGAGTGTATTGTTTCTATGATTTTATTTTTTTGATTGAATTCCTACTATTTCATTTGTTTTCATTATAATAAGCTATTATTGTGGTGTTATTTTCATGGAGTAGGTCCAAACCAGTTCGAACTATTTAAATCTTACGTGTTATTTACTTTTCATCACTTTTTCTTTACAGTTCATTCATGGTATTACATCTCTATTTTGGTTTATTCAAACATCTCACTTCACTTCTTAAAAACCAATTTCATTCTTATTCTTTGTGAGAGTTGGACTGCCTCCATCGAATCTATTCCCATCCTCACACTCTTGGTATTCCTCATGTTCCTTATTCAAAGAAAACATTGGTGGTTATGAATGGTGATCATATTAATGGTGATTACCAACACCACAAGCATAGAGTATTTTTGATGACACATAGGTGAGATCAATCCCTTGTGAGGGCGGTCTCAGTCCAATGTTATTTCTCTAGATCTTTATCCCTTGTTTTGTTGGTTTGGTTTTCATGGGTATTGTGTTGTGTTTTGTGTCTTCTATGTTTATCCACCCTTCACAGTATATATATTATCCTTAATTTGGTTTCTCCTCTATTAATGGCGCTGAAAAAACCTGACATATGTACAGTTTCCTCATATACCTTTGTCTTCTATAGATTCCGTTTACTACTTTTTGTATTTTTTGTACACATGTTTTTTATAGTTTAATCATATTTCCCCAACATCATGAACGTAGGCTTACTGGACAAAGCTTGTAAAAATCATTATGTCCTCACTTGAGATTCCATTACTACTTTGTATCAACCTATTGATGCAGATGTTCTCTTTAATTTGATTATGATGCATGGAATTGATTTTGAGTTAATAAAATTAGACTATCTCTATTTCTACTTAGCATGTTTGGGCTCCTGTAAATGTTTTACATGAAACATTACTTATTTTTCTTGTGTTCTTGATTCTAGTTTTTTGTAATCATCTTGTTATCTTCTTCATAATGAGAATTGTTGAGTATTTTATGTTAGTTCCTCCTATTTATAGAATATTAAACATGTTTTTGATTGTGCTTGGAATTTTTGTGAACCAAAATCCAATCATATGTATTCTTAGGTTTTTGAAGGGGAAATTACCCATGTTACATCCCCCAACATAGTTTATTCTAAACTATATACTCCCACATTTTCACAACCAATTATATTTCAACCGATCATCCATTTATTTAATCATAAAATATAGATAAATGATTTTGATTTTTTTCAAAACCATTTTCTCTGTGAAATTTCATGGATACTTACTCAAGGAAACCATTATTGTTAATATTATTTATATATAATCAAAACTATAACCAAATTCATTCGAATGACATTCAATATAAATAATTTGGGAGTGATTAGATTAACCAAATAAAAATCCTTTAAAAAATAAAAACATGTGTCTCATCCTAAAAATAGACAAAGTCTATTTTTGAAAAAACCATCAATGATTTTTTAAACTGAGCATAAATTTTCCATAGAATCTTTCAATACATACATCTCTAACAATAATATGAAAATATACCCTAATTTCATTTTAGAGACACTATAAAATAGTACACCTTAATACAAAATGATTCTATTATGATCTAAATTCAATCTCATTTAAAATATATAAAACCCTAAAGAGATCATGCCAAAAATAATCAAAGGTAATGAATATAAATGAATAACAAGAAAACCCATATCATACACTTATTTTTGAAAGAAAAGAAAAATCATATGTTAATTCATCAAAAATTAAATAATATTATATAAATTGGAAAATATAAGAAATGGATCAGACCACGCTTGATTATTCCCTTTCTGAACAGATTTTATCATCTTCAATTCCCTGAAATAATGGATCTCCATCATAGTCCAGGATGTTGACACCTGGTTTTCTTCATGCGTTACAATAAGGTAATGGGGGTATATTGGTCTTGCAGAAAAATACATTACGATAGATTTTCTCCCTCTATCCAATCAATGAAATATACTCTCTCCAATTTATAATATTATATTATATCTTAAAATAATAATAATAATTGTAATATTTTTTAAAAATGAATATATTTTTAAATGAAATTATATTTGTCTAATATTGAAAATTTATTATAATTTTCTAAAAAATGACCAAATATTATGTATTACCAATTTTTTGATTAGTTGAGAAAAATGAATATATTTTTGTTAATAGTTTTAAGTGCGTATATTTTTTTGAAGAGTGTTAAATATTAATCAGTTAATTTTATTTTAGAACCAATTATATTTGAAATTAAAAGATATATATTTTTTCTTTAAAAAAATCATGTAACATCTTTAAAAGAAAATTAAAACAAATAAGTGATAAAAATAGATTTTTTTAATCGTTTAGGAGAAAATTAATAGATTTTCTTTGATATCCTTAAACTCATATAGTTTATTTAATATATAAAATAATATTGAGTTTATTTTTTTGTAAATACAATTATTATTATAAATGGAATAAAAACCTTATGTGAAAAAGGTTTTATTCCATTTAAAAATGAAAAAAAATACATTATCTTTTAAAAAATATTTTTTTAATTATTTAACTAAATATAATAAATTTTCTTTATTATTTTTAAAGATATGAATTTTTTTGAACATATAAAAAATATTTATTTTTTATAAAAAATTAAATTAATAAAGTTTTACTTATAATCTTAAAAATTCGATTTATTCAGAAGTATAAAAAGTAATGTTTTATGAACAGATATTGAATGTATTTTTTTGTAAACATAAAATATTAATATTTCATTAAAAAATGTAAAAATTTTATTTTAAAATTATAATTTTATTATTAATCTTAATAAATACAATTTGTATATATTTATTAAAATAAACATGTTTCTATGAAAGGTTAAAAAATAGAATTTTATGTAATAAAAATTCATAGAAAATTTTATCTAAAAATGTTTAGATCAAAATTCTAGGAGGTTTCGGCAAAATTACTCTAAAGATTTCTAGTATAGAACTACAATGAAAATTTCATCAAAAATTTTCAATGATAAATTTTATTATAAAAATTCACTAGAAATTTTCTAGTTTAATCCTTAAAATATTTATGAAGTCTTTATTAGAGTTATCTGCTTGATTTTTTTAGGGAATGATTTCATTGAAGATCAATGTATGTTTTTATTTTACACCGAAATGTTTAAAAAGAAGTTTCATTGGAATTTATGATTAAGTATCACTATAATTTCTAATGGATGCTGCATTGAAATTTCCCAAGGAGGTTTCATTATAATTTCTAGTGGAACCATCTCAACTATATTGAATATCTTTGTAAAAAAATATATTATTTTTC
Source organism: Viscum album (assembly GCA_963277665.1). Taxonomy (NCBI): domain Eukaryota; kingdom Viridiplantae; phylum Streptophyta; class Magnoliopsida; order Santalales; family Viscaceae; genus Viscum; species Viscum album. Next base: position 1,005,660,838 of record OY728135.1, read on the forward strand.
TGTAGTATAAAACATGAACTGAAACATCAACTGAAACATCCCATGGAATTCCCACTTAATGGATTTATAATTATCATTAATACAAATTTTTTAAAAAATATATTAAATATATATTATAAGTGAATTTATTAATTTTTTTTGTTTTCGGTATAATTTTACATTTTATTTTCATTTTTATTTATAAAGAATATACATTTTAAATGGTACATTATATTTTTTTATAATAATTATGTAACTAATATAGTACAAATTTTATATCATTAAATTTATTATAAATATGTTTATTTAAAATTTAATTTTTATTAATATATTCTTTAGTGGTATAAATATATATGTTTTTTGTATTGTGAAACTTCCACTAGAACTTTATTTGGAGCTTCCTTTGAGACTTACACTAGGAACTTCAACTTGATTGATTTATAATTTTTCTTAGTAAAGATTTTGTAAAAAATATATTAAATATACCCTACAAGTGCATTTATTACAAATTTAGTTTTAGTTATAATTTCATATTTTATTTACTTTTGTATTCATATAGAATATTAATTATTTAATTGTAAATTATATTTTAGTTATACAAATTATGCAATAAATATAATAAATATTGTATATAATTGAATTTATTAGAAATAAATTTACTAAATTTAATTTTTATCAATATATTATTTAGTTTTATAAATATATAAATTAATTGTATTATAAGACTTGAACTAGAACTTCCACTAAGACTTATACTAGAACATCCACTGTAAATTCTAGTGGAAATTTTACTCGATCTTCTTCCATTTCAACTTCCACTAAATAGATTTATATTTTTATTAATACAAATTTCTTAAAAAATTTATTAAATATATCTTAAATGTTTATTTAATATAAAATTATTTTTAGTTATAATTTCATATTTTATTTAGATATTTATTCATATAGACTCATTCGTAAATGGTAAAATATATTATATTTATAAAAAGTACATAACAAGTATTATACATAAATTATATCCATTTTAAATGGTAAATTATATTATTTTTATAAAAATTTATGTAAGAAAAATTAATATATATTTTATATAGTTTCATTTAATATAAATATATTTATTAAAATTAAAATTTATTAATATATTATGTAGTTTTATAAATATATACTTATGTTTTCTTATGGAACTTCCACTCAAACTTTTACTAATGCTTTAATTGGAAATTCGACTAGAACGTCCACCAGAACTTCCACTCGAAATTTCACTCAAACTTACACTAGAACTTCTACTTGAACTTCTACACAAACCCTTAATTGATTTATAATTGTTATTTATACGTATTTTATAAAAAAATATTCAATATATTATATAAGTGTATTTATTATGAGTTTTCCAAAATATATACATTTTCTTTACATTTTTATTCATGTATAATATAAATTTTTAAATAGTAAATTCAATTGTTTTTATAACATTTATGTAAAATATATAATTATATTTTATATAGTTTCATTTAATATAAATATATTTATTAAATTTAATTTTTTAATATATTCTATAGTTTTATAAATATATAATTTTTGTATTGTGAAAATTTACTGGAATTTCGACTTGAACTTCCACTGAAACTTCCAGTGGTACACTTAATGAATTTATAATTGTTATTTATAGATATTTTGTGAAAAAATGAATCATTAACATAACTTATATGAATATTTATTATACATTTTCCTAAATATATACATTTTTTACATTTTTATTGATGTATTATATACATTTTTAAATCATAAATTATATTATGTTTATAAAATTTATTTTAAAAAATGCAATAAATATTTAATATAATTTAATTTTATATAAATATATTTATTATTATTTATTTTTTATTAATATATTATATGTTTTTGTAAATGTATTACATAGTTAGAAGTATTTGTGTTGAATCACACTATGTAGTTCTAATGGAAAGAGACCATTAACATACGTAATACCTGGTATCAAAGGGACACAGTGTGTGCCCCTACTACAGGCCATGTACTCCTTAAATGTTGTCATATATCCCTAGTCGTATGTCTGTTGGATAAGTATCTATAGGGGTGTTTTTCCCTATATCATTTTCCCTAAGGGTTATTATGGAATGTCCTGTGACACAAAGGGAAATGTTCTATTTTACATGAAATATTTGATAGAATTGTTGGAATCATATGATGAGTCCCTATGAGATATATTATAATCATCTCCTTCCCTTATATATAGTTATTAGTATCTTATTACCAAAACTACACAGATGTTTATCCTTTACATAGTGGGTTAATCTAGATGTACCTCCGGGTATACCCCATGTCCATGGGAGTGTTCCTTACCCAATTATCATATCACTTCAGAATGATAAAATATAATTTCAATGGAATGACCCAATGAGAACAACCTCTCAAATGGATTTCTTAATTGATATCTGTCTCATGGTGTGTAATCTTCCGAAAGTGGGATATGTGGATTCTCAGAGCTATAACTCTATGCAAGTTTTATAGTTGTGACATTACCTTTGAGATATTGTGGCTTTCTTGAGTTTATATTGATATTATTGTTAAATTTATTATATATATTCCAGTGTATAGAAAAACATTGTTATTTTATTTTATGCATTTTGGTTTCAAGGTTTCCTTATTGGTATTTTAAACTCACCCCTACATGATCATATACGAAACATATCATGTATTTTTATACCATCAAATTTTTTATAGATTCCTTAAGGGACCAAGACATGGAGGTTCATAGTAATACTAGATAGACCCATGTGTGTTCCTATTATAAATTGAAAGTAGTCCATAGTTTATATTCTTATTACACTCATTTTTTATTCTCTGGTTGTGGGCTTGTATTTATCCCTATTTACATTCCTTTACATCATGGTGTAATCTAGTTTTTTAGATGTATTCAAGTTTGGTTTCTCAGTTCATTTTATATTTCTAAATGGCATGGTATTTGAGATGTGTGTGTGTATACTATTTCTTATGATACGGCCTCCCATGTTAGTTATTTTCATACACGATGTTAGTTTCCATCCCATGGACTATTAGTGGCATTCTTCAGGTGTCAAAATATGTGGCCCATTGGGAGGGTTTGTGATAATAGCATATAAAAAATAATTTTTTTTATATAAAATAAAATAGATGGAAATATTTTTTATACATTTTCCAAATCACTCCATTTATTAATGAGTGGTTTTACAAATTTATATTGAGTAATTCATTTGAAAAATAATAGTGGTATAAATTTTTAATATGAAATGACTCATTGAATGTGTCCTTTTATTTTCATTTCATAAAACAAAACTCAAAAACATAAGTTAGAGAGAAAAGTTTATATTGAATTTTTAATAATCATCAATATACCTTTATAATAGATAAAAATAATTAAAATATAGGTATATCCTTCTATATTTTATCATATCAGTTTAGAAAAGAATATTGTTTTAAAACAAGTGCATACATTATAAAAATTACATGTTTTAGAGAATAATAAAAAAATGTTTCATATAAGGGAAAATATTTTTTGTTTTAAAATAAATAATAACAAATTTAATTAAGGATTTTTCTAAATTTTGAAAGTATTATCCCCTCAAATGAATGAAAAATTGAGATATATGGATAATAATTATGAGATAAAAAATATTATAATATAAAAATTAACAAATAATTTCATTATTTTATGATGCAGTAGAACATTATTGAAATTTAGATGTATTATTAAACTAAATCATAAAAATATTAATCATTTTAGGCATATGAAAAATTATATCATTGAAAAAATAGAATTCCATATTCACATTTATGAAATTTAAATGGTAATATTATAGTGGATTATTGAAAATACTATCTTCTTGAAAATAAATCATATTAAATTACAATAAAATTTCACCATTTTGGATGTGATATCTTAAAATATGATGCCTATGGTCATGGAAGGATTTTTAGCAACATTAATAGCATTATTATTTTCATATATATTTAGGATGTGATTAATTTATTGAATATTTTTAAGAGAGTGTGAATTATTCAATTTATTTTTATTTAATTATATACATATTTAATAAATTCCACTATGTAATTTGAGAGAAAATGAAAAATTTTCTTCATATTACTTCATCATAGGAGACATGTTCTATATAGGAAGAGTCCTCCAAGTGTAATATTTCTATTGGGAATATACAAAACATGATACTAAAAAAATAAGTTAATTCAATAGAAGATACATTATTATTAAAAAAACATTATTTTTTAGTTTCTTTCAAATAATAGATAATTAATTTAACATATTTAATATTAGATTCCATTTTTTGATTGAAAATGATAAAAAATAAAAATAATTATCAGGATGTCACGTCGTGACACACTATGATAATGTAAACTTCTAATAATAATTCAATAATTATTTGTGACCACTGGTTTTCTGGTTTATATCAACATAAAATTACATGTTTTATATAGGTTGTGATAAATTCTTTATCATAATCCATTCTAAAAGCTTTAAAGGGTTAATTAGTATATTTTTTATGATTTTGAAACATTCAATTTTTTTTTGAAAAAATATAAAAATATGAATGAATTTGACTTTGCTGAGATTATTTGTTTGAAAAGTTTTTTTCATTAAATTAGTAAATTCAAATTAAAGGTTTTCATGTGGTGTCTAAAAAACCAGATTATTAACAATAATTTTGAATAATAAAAAAATCCTATAAGATATGTTTTAGAAATCATTGTTAAATTAATTTTCTATGAAACACCCCAATAAATAACAATTTATTCCATTTAGTAGATGTTAAATTTTATTTATTTCATGAAATAAGTGAAATTGAATGTTATCTTTCAATACACACAATAATGAATTTCTTTGAAAGCTTGTATTACACGCAAGACATAGTTTTACCAAATAATATTAGTATTTTTATTTAAAAATATAATTATATCATAATTGTTAATTTAGTGGGAATGAATTAAATTAACTATATTAAAATAATACTAGTTTGAAATAATTCATTAAAAAATAATTAGAATTTAATATAATAACCAGTTGTAAAAGAAATATTTAAAAACAAATTACGTGCCAAAGATGTCTTATCATAATAATTAAAACTAATTAATATTATTAAAATATATTAATAAAATTTATATATTATATATTAAATAAAAAACATTTAGCTCCATCCATTGGATATTATGGGAATAAGATAAGAATAAATAAAATATTAAGGTTATGAAACTAATTTTTTTAAAGGTAATTTTGCAACGTTATATTGGGCAACTGGTTTTAAAACAAATTTACACTTTATTAAATTTTATGTGAAAAATATTACTTTATTTTTGAAATATTATTATCAAAATTATATTAGGTTTATTTTTTGTTAATTTTCTGATATGATTCATTTTTTGTTGAATAGTGGAAAATAGTGATTTTTATTTGAAAACTGACTTTTCATATAAAAACTTTACAATGATAAATAATTTTTTTAAAATTAATTTAAAGTAGAAACAATTAAACTATACATATATTAATAATATTTAGTAATTTTATGTCATTTATATATTGAATTTGGTTATAAAATATTTGTAATATTTTAAACATTTTCACTTTTAAACCCTAAATTCTCATCCCTTGTCCAAGATTAATTTTTGTTCACATTTTACCACTTCTATGATTTTAATTTTTAAAAATAGATTCTATATTATGAATCGGGATAATTTATAATTTATAGTAATGTAATTTTTTCTCTTAAATATAATTTGAGAAAAGAATTAAAATTAATTGTAGAGATTAAGAGAGAAATGAGTTTACCAAGGGAATAAATTTTAAAAATAAGGTGCTAAATATTCTATAAACATTTAAAAATCACATTGGATGTAAATATATAAAAATTAAAAATTATAATCCAAAATTTGGTTCATTATTTTATCCAATTTACATAGATAAAAATTTTGTGTCATTCCATCTTTCATATATTAAAATTTTTTCCACATAACCAACTTATAAATGGCCACCCACTCATCCCCATATTAAAAATTTTAAAAATACTTTGGTTATAATGAGACCATCACAAATATCTACAAATATTCTCTCCCCTAATTTCATAAGCCTTATACGGTTCATCAATATAGCTTGTTCAGGAATAAGTGCATTCTTAGGGAGGATAACTGAAGAAGTTGTAATGTTTTTCAAAAACCGTTTTTTCACAATTTCTATATCCAACCCATTTTATTATTTTTATATAAATACTATATAATGTGAATATTATATTTAAAATAAATTTATTTTGTTATGTTAATGTTTAATCCTAGAAATTTATACACATCCATCAAATCAGATACAAGATCAATGTTCTTGTGTATGGAGGACTACAGCCTTGAAAATCAATGTCGATCTCTCTTCCAATACCACTATCCACTATTGGTAATAATGATATCTTTAATGTTTTTATATGATATATATAAATATTTTTATTTTACTAAATCACTAATTATCATATCACACATATATTTATGATATCTATTTTTTAGGAATATAAAAATGTTGCTTGTTTGTATGGTGGACTACTGGCTTGTGAAGCAATGTAATCCATTCACCCATTATATCGAATATATTAAATAATTTCTTAATAAAAATATTATATATATATATATATATAATGTGATACTTTAATGTTAATATAAATATATATCACTTTATTTTCTTTTATTTTATACAAAAAGAAAATGGAAGCAGTGTTCATGCATACACATGCCCTACCATCTCCATGAATGAGGAATTTCATTTCAAAAAAAAATTATAGATTACTATAAATATATATATATATATATAATGAATATGTAGTATATAAAAATCGTTATTTTAATTATTGATATATGAAATCTTGATCTATTTAAGAGGATAAAAAAATACCATGTCAAAAAAAACTTGAAAAACAAGAGAATTTAAACCTGAAACAGTGAAAATAATTAATTATTATTATTGAAAGTGTGATGATATTTTACAAATGAATCATATATGATACTATAAATATTATTATGTTTAATTATAACTTAATAGGATACATGAAGTCATTATACATGAGGATAAATAATTTTTAATGGAAAGTATTTGTAAGGAAAGATATTTCATCTCAATTAATATTCCATTGAGATGAATTTGTTAGTATTCAAAAATAAAATTTTAAATGTTGTATATAATTCCCATTAAAAAATTTAATCATTAATACATTATTATTCATGATATTTTATGTTACATAATGAATTATTTCATCCAAGGGTATTTGACTTAATAATTTAAAAGTGATAAATATTATTGAAAAATCTCACATTATTTTATGATTATAAAAATTATCTTCAAAAATCCACTTAATTTTAGTAATTTTTAATTAAGGATTAAATTTATAATAAATATATATATATCCTTGATTAATGGATATGATTATTTCCAATCTTTTATAACATTATTACTTACGATGTTTAGTTTAGAAGTTACTTAATTAACATGGGAATTGTTGGTAAATCTGTATCTTTTAATCAATAGCGATATTTTTATTATTAGGAACATTGTTCTTGAATTAAATTTATCATTTGAAATATTATGAATGATTTGGACCTGAGATTGAGTGACCCGTATTTAATGATATATCCTAGATGAATCATTAGTCTCGTTAGAATTATTTTATCCAAATTTGATGATTTTAACCGAGTAGTTTTACACTATTAGGATAATATATCTTAATGGAAATGGTAGAATGTTCATGGGGACATAAATTCCTATAATTATGCATTACCTAAATTACAATTTTTATTTTTATCCACGAGGTTTTCACTATGAGATTTTTTTAGAATCATTTCATTCTTAGCATATTGATTTCATGAAATGTGTGATTTGATATTTACCATTTCATATTAATTTTTATTGATCAAGTTATTTATGTGTAAAATTTCTTATTTTATCTAATAATACTTATTGATTGTGATTGTTGATTCATTATATCTTATATTGTACTCAACCATTAATAATAATTTGAACTCACCCTTATTTTTCTTTTTTTCCCAATGATATTTATACGATTTTTTGAATGAGTTTTATGGATATTGAGATTTTAAACAATAATAGTTTGAAATAATTCATTAAAAAATAATTAGAATTTAATATAATAACCAGTTGTAAAAGAAATATTTAAAAACAAATTACGTGCCAAAGATGTCTTATCATAATAATTAAAACTAATTAATATTATTTAAATATATTAATAAAATTTATATATTATATATTAAATAAAAAACATTTAGCTCCATCCATTGGATATTATGGGAATAAGATAAGAATAAATAAAATATTAAGCTTATGAAACTAATTTTTTTAAAGGTAATTTTGCAACGTTATATTGGGCAACTGGTTTTAAAACAAATTTACACTTTATTAAATTTTATGTGAAAAATATTACTTTATTTTTGAAATATTATTATCAAAATTATATTAGGTTTATTTTTTGTTAATTTTCTGATATGATTCATTTTTTGTTGAATAGTGGAAAATAGTGATTTTTATTTGAAAACTGACTTTTCATATAAAAAATTTACAATGATAAATAAGTTTTTTAAAATTAATTTAAAGTAGAAACAGTTAAACTATACATATATTAATAATATTTAGTAATTTTATGTCATTTATATATTTAATTTGGTTATAAAATATTTGTAATATTTTGAACATTTTCACTTTTAAACCCTAAATTCTCATCCCTTGTCCAAGATTAATTTTTGTTCACATTTTACCACTTCTATGATTTTAATTTTTAAAAATAGATTCTATATTATGAATCGGGATAATTTATAATTTATAGTAATGTAATTTTTTCTCTTAAATATAATTTGAGAAAAGAATTAAAATTAATTGTAGAGATTAAGAGAGAAATGAGTTTACCAAGGGAATAAATTTTAAAAATAAGGTGATAAATATTCTATAAACATTTAAAAATCACATTGGATGTAAATATATAAACATTAAAAATTATAATCCAAAATTTGGTTCAATATTTTATCCAATTTACATAGATAAAAATTTTGTGTCATTCCATCTTTCATATATTAAAATTTTTTCCACATAACCAACTTATAAATGGCCACCCACTCATCCCCTTATTAAAAATTTTAAAAATACTTTGGTTATAATGATACCATCACAAATATCTACAAATATTCTCTCCCCTAATTTCATAAGCCTTATACGGTTCATCAATATAGCTTTTTCAGGAATAAGTGCATTCTTAGGGAGGATAACTGAAGAAGTTGTAATGTTTTTCAAAAACCGTTTTTTCACAATTTCTATATCCAACCCATTTTATTATTTTTATATAAATACTATATAATGTGAATATTATATTTAAAATAAATTTATTTTGTTATGTTAATGGTTAATCCTAAAAATTTATACACATCCATCAAATCAGATACAAGATCAATGTTCTTGTGTATGGAGGACTACAACCTTGAAAATCAATGTCGATCTCTCTTCCAATACCACTATCCACTATTGGTAATAATGATATCTTTAATGTTTTTATATGATATATATAAATATTTTTATTTTACTAAATCACTAATTATCATATCACACATATATTTATGATATCTATTTTTTAGGAATATAAAAATGTTGCTTGTTTGTATGGTGGACTACTGGCTTGTGAAGCAATGTAATCCATTCACCCATTATATCGAATATATTAAATAATTTCTTAATAAAAATATTATATATATATATATATAAAATGTGATACTTTAATGTTAATATAAATATATATCACTTTATTTTCTTTTATTTTATACAACAAGAAAATGGAAGCAGTGTTCATGCATACACATGCCCTACCATCTCCATGAATGAGGAATTTCATTTCAAAAAAAAATTATAGATTACTATATATATATATATATATATAATGAATATGTAGTATATAAAAATCGTTATTTTAATTATTGATATATGAAATCTTGATCTATTTAAGAGGATAAAAAAATACCATGTCAAAAAAAACTTTAAAAACAAGAGAATTTAAACCTGAAACAGTGAAAATAATTAATTATTATTATTGAAAGTGTGATGATATTTTACAAATGAATCATATATGATACTATAAATATTATTATGTTTAATTATAACTTAATAGGATACATGAAGTCATTATACATGAGGATAAATAATTTTTAATGGAAAGTATTTGTAAGGAAAGATATTTCATCTCAATTAATATTCCATTGAGATGAATTTGTTAGTATTCAAAAATAAAATTTTAAATGTTGTATATAATTCCCATTAAAAAATTTAATCATTAATACATTATTATTCATGATATTTTATGTTACATAATGAATTATTTCATCCAAGGGTATTTGACTTAATAATTTAAAAGTGATAAATATTATTGAAAAATCTCACATTATTTTATGATTATAAAAATTATCTTCAAAAATCCACTTAATTTTAGTAATTTTTAATTAAGGATTAAATTTATAATAAATATATATATATCCTTGATTAATGGATATGATTATTTCCAATCTTTTATAACATTATTACTTACGATGTTTAGTTTAGAAGTTACTTAATTAACATGGGAAATGTTGGTAAATCTGTATCTTTTAATCAATAGCGATATTTTTATTATTAGGAACATTGTTCTTGAATTAAATTTATCATTTGAAATATTATGAATGATTTGGACCTGAGATTGAGTGACCCGTATTTAATGATATATCCTAGATGAATCATTAGTCTCGTTAGAATTATTTTATCCAAATTTGATGATTTTAACCGAGTAGTTTTACACTATTAGGATAATATATCTTAATGGAAATGGTAGAATGTTCATGGGGACATAAATTCCTATAATTATGCATTACCTAAATTACAATTTTTATTTTTATCCACGAGGTTTTCACTATGAGATTTTTTTAGAATCATTTCATTCTTAGCATATTGATTTCATGAAATGTGTGATTTGATATTTACCATTTCATATTAATTTTTATTGATCAAGTTATTTATGTGTAAAATTTCTTATTTTATCTAATAATACTTATTGATTGTGATTGTTGATTCATTATATCTTATATTGTACTCAACCATTAATAATAATTTGAACTCACCCTTATTTTTCTTTTTTTCCCAATGATATTTATACGATTTTTTGAATGAGTTTTATGGATATTGAGATTTTAAATAATAATAGTTTGAAATAATTCATTAAAAAACAATTAGAATTTAATATAATAACCAGTTGTAAAAGAAATATTTAAAAACAAATTACGTGCCAAAGATGTCTTATCATAATAATTAAAACTAATTAATATTATTAAAATATATTAATAAAATTTATATATTATATATTAAATAAAAAACATTTAGCTCCATCCATTGGATATTATGGGAATAAGATAAGAATAAATAAAATATTAAGCTTATGAAACTAATTTTTTTAAAGGTAATTTTGCAACGTTATATTGGGCAACTGGTTTTAAAACAAATTTACACTTTATTAAATTTTATGTGAAAAATATTACTTTATTTTTGAAATATTATTATCAAAATTATTTTAGGTTTATTTTTTGTTAATTTTCTGATATGATTCATTTTTTGTTGAATAGTGGAAAATAGTGATTTTTATTTGAAAACTGACTTTTCATATAAAAAATTTACAATGATAAATAATTTTTTTAAAATTAATTTAAAGTAGAAACAGTTAAACTATACATATATTAATAATATTTAGTAATTTTATGTCATTTATATATTTAATTTGGTTATAAAATATTTGTAATATTTTGAACATTTTCACTTTTAAACCCTAAATTCTCATCCCTTGTCCAAGATTAATTTTTGTTCACATTTTACCACTTCTATGATTTTAATTTTTAAAAATAGATTCTATATTATGAATCGGGATAATTTATAATTTATAGTAATGTAATTTTTTCTCTTAAATATAATTTGAGAAAAGAATTAAAATTAATTGTAGAGATTAAGAGAGAAATGAGTTTACCAAGGGAATAAATTTTAAAAATAAGGTGCTAAATATTCTATAAACATTTAAAAATCACATTGGATGTAAATATATAAACATTAAAAATTATAATCCAAAATTTGGTTCATTATTTTATCCAATTTACATAGATAAAAATTTTGTGTCATTCCATCTTTCATATATTAAAATTTTTTCCACATAACCAACTTATAAATGGCCACCCACTCATCCCCTTATTAAAAATTTTAAAAATACTTTGGTTATAATGAGACCATCACAAATATCTACAAATATTCTCTCCCCTAATTTCATAAGCCTTATACGGTTCATCAATATAGCTTTTTCAGGAATAAGTGCATTCTTAGGGAGGATAACTGAAGAAGTTGTAATGTTTTTCAAAAACCGTTTTTTCACAATTTCTATATCCAACCCATTTTATTATTTTTATATAAATACTATATAATGTGAATATTATATTTAAAAAAAATTTATTTTGTTATGTTAATGGTTAATCCTAAAAATTTATACACATCCATCAAATCAGATACAAGATCAATGTTCTTGTGTATGTAGGACTACAACCTTGAAAATCAATGTCGATCTCTCTTCCAATACCACTATCCACTATTGGTAATAATGATATCTTTAATGTTTTTATATGATATATATAAATATTTTTATTTTACTAAATCACTAATTATCATATCACACATATATTTATGATATCTATTTTTTAGGAATATAAAAATGTTGCTTGTTTGTATGGTGGACTACTGGCTTGTGAAGCAATGTAATCCATTCACCCATTATATCGAATATATTAAATAATTTCTTAATAAAAATATTATATATATATATATATATAATGTGATACTTTAATGTTAATATAAATATATATCACTTTATTTTCTTTTATTTTATACAACAAGAAAATGGAAGCAGTGTTCATGCATACACATGCCCTACCATCTCCATGAATGAGGAATTTCATTTCAAAAAAAAATTATAGATTACTATATATATATATATATAATGAATATGTAGTATATAAAAATCGTTATTTTAATTATTGATATATGAAATCTTGATCTATTTAAGAGGATAAAAAAATACCATGTCAAAAAAAACTTTAAAAACAAGAGAATTTAAACCTGAAACAGTGAAAATAATTAATTTTTATTATTGAAAGTGTGATGATATTTTACAAATGAATCATATATGATACTATAAATATTATTATGTTTAATTATAACTTAATAGGATACATGAAGTCATTATACATGAGGATAAATAATTTTTAATGGAAAGTATTTGTAAGGAAAGATATTTCATCTCAATTAATATTCCATTGAGATGAATTTGTTAGTATTCAAAAATAAAATTTTAAATGTTGTATATAATTCCCATTAAAAAATTTAATCATTAATACATTATTATTCATGATATTTTATGTTACATAATGAATTATTTCATCCAAGGGTATTTGACTTAATAATTTAAAAGTGATAAATATTATTGAAAAATCTCACATTATTTTATGATTATAAAAATTATCTTCAAAAATCCACTTAATTTTAGTAATTTTTAATTAAGGATTAAATTTATAATAAATATATATATATCCTTGATTAATGGATATGATTATTTCCAATCTTTTATACCATTATTACTTACGATGTTTAGTTTAGAAGTTACTTAATTAACATGGGAAATGTTGGTAAATCTGTATCTTTTAATCAATAGCGATATTTTTATTATTAGGAACATTGTTCTTGAATTAAATTTATCATTTGAAATATTATGAATGATTTGGACCTAAGATTGAGTGACCCGTATTTAATGATATATATCCTAGATGAATCATTAGTCTCGTTAGAATTATTTTATCCAAATTTGATGATTTTAACCGAGTAGTTTTACACTATTAGGATAATATATCTTAATGGAAATGGTAGAATGTTCATGGGAACATAAATTCCTATAATTATGCATTACCTAAATTACAATTTTTATTTTTATCCACGAGGTTTTCACTATGAGATTTTTTTAGAATCATTTCATTCTTAGCATATTGATTTCATGAAATGTGTGATTTGATATTTACCATTTCATATTAATTTTTATTGATCAAGTTATTTATGTGTAAAATTTCTTATTTTATCTAATAATACTTATTGATTGTGATTGTTGATTCATTATATCTTATATTGTACTCAACCATTAATAATAATTTGAACTCACCCTTATTTTTCTTTTTTTCCCAATGATATTTATATGATTTTTTGAATAAGTTTTATGGATATTGAGATTTTAAATTTTTTATTATATTTTTACTTTTACCCTTCCAATATGGGTATCATGTATACAATATGGTTTTCCAAAAAATTTAGTATATTCTGTCCTTGAGATTTGAAAATTCAATCAATGAAAATTTCAAAATTTAAGGCATCATCTCTAGGATAATGGGGTTAGGGTCTCTATAGATTGATTCTAAGAATGCTTAATAAAAACCATGATAACTTGATTTAAGAGAACAAAGATTAGGGAAAGAAATAAAAATATATAATTTTAGGACAACAATAAAATAACATTCTAATGTTTTTATAATGTAGATATTATATTGGTATTTGTAATAATAAATCCCTATTTGGATATTATAGGTTGGAAAAGTTGTGGGATATATTTTCCTTGGTGTGATAACTCAATCACATGTTCATTAAAAAGGGCACAGGTATAACCTGATACTCAAAAATAGGCCTTACTATGCACCTGGTTTGAAATTATATGGGGATATTGTTATGATAAGTTTTAATTTATTTATAATGAATTATAATGAATTTGAAGGGTAATATAGGCCTAAGTAAATCCATGTTTTTGATTATTATATTAACAATGAATACATTTTTAATTTATGTCATATTTAATATCATATATGGAATTGTACAATATAAATAAAAAATATCTGAGCTAATCTAGTATATTTCTTTATTTATAAATGGTTAATGGAAGGATAAATGATATAAATAATCTTAGAAAATTTTGGTATTCTTATATTGATGAAACCAATATAGCTGGTATTGGAATCGAAAAAATATTCCCATATTACTATTTGTTACTTAGGGTATAACAAATACCCAAGACATTATGGAGAATCATATTCAATAATGAAAATCTACTATGATGAATCACATAATGTGATATAATCCCCCATCATTTTGTGGGACTACTAATCTAATTATTGCGCTGAAATAGATTAAGACTCTCATGAAGATATTTATGGATTTGGGATGCTATAGAAATGAAAAAGATAAAATTGTGGTGTATTGACTCAAATGTGATGTTGATCACTGGTGGTCATTGATCCAAAATATTTGCAGGAGGAGGAAATAGAGATCATGGAATGGAATTATTTTATGGATAAATTATTCAATAAATATTTTCCATATGACAAGAAATTGGGATGAATATAGAGTTACATAGCATAAATAGAAAAGAAGAATAATGTTTCACATATTATGAAGCTACCATTACATGTTTATCAATGTAGAATAAAGATTATACACAGAACAATGAGTACAATTTTGACAATTTCATTGAATGTATTAATACAAGTTTCAAAAGAAAATTGATCTCCCTAAAACAATACATCATATGATGAAGTTATTCTACACACTATAAAAACAGACAACAAATTTTATAGAATCAAAAAATTCAAGAAGAATTGAGAAATAAGGGATAATAATAAAACAAAGAGAAATAGAATGTGTCGATAAATAAGATGGGGAAATATCTACAATGTGATAACTATGGGATGAATAACCCTTGTATGTTACTGAAATTCCTCGGAGTTTGTTATTAGTGTGGAGATAAGTGGAACCATGAGAAATAATTCAATAAGAATAATACACTCAATGATTTATAGTTTTAGAGCTATAGATAAATGGTTAATTACATACACCCATTCATCATGCGTCAATAAAATATTGAAAATAAGAGTCCATGGGTAGATCTAAAATATTTTACAACAATAAGTGATGTACGAGTACCCAATTTTGTGGTAGGAGGTAGATTAATCACATATTAAATTTTTTACAATGATTTATTTGATTATGGTTCATTTGTATCTTTAATATCTACTCATTTTTCAATAAAATTAGACACATAACAATCAATTTAAAATGGTATTTATTAGTAGAAACTCTCAAGGGATGTCTCATTGAAACAAAATTGTGTCACGAAGTCCCCATTTTTACTCATAATCATTATTTAATTCCAGATGATATTATAATTACTATAGTTGAAATCAATTTAATCCTCAGTATAAAATGGATTTCAAAATATTAAACAATAATATATTTATTAAATAAGGATATTAAAATTTGTGAGGAAGAGGTTGAATTTATTATTTTTAGTGGAGAAAATTCATTATCTAATTTTTATTAAGATCACCCCTAGAATATTTATTGAATGAAATTATTTTAGAATAAAAGAATATGATATATAGTGATTTATAAAGTAATATTTAAGTTGAGTATGTACCTGATATGGAGTAATACAATGTTGTATTTTTAGAGCAATTAATTAGAAATCCCCTAGAGCCTGATGTTCAGTTTAAAGTTATTTTAATCCCTGATGGAAGACCAATTCCAATGACACCCAATAGAATGGAAACTATTGAATTAGTTTATTTTAAGAAAGAACTAGAGGATTCTGGTAATAAAGTATTTATTCACACTACTTTTTATCTATGGAGAGCCCATGTTCTTTTAGTTCTGATAAATAAGGATCTACATGGATGTGAATTGATTATAAGGAAATCAATGTTATTAACATAAAGATAAAGTATCATATTCTTGAAATTGTATAATTATTCGATCAAATTCCTAGAGAATAATATTTTTCAAAGATTGATCTTTTTTTTGGGTATCACCAATTTTGAGTAAATAAAGAAGTCATTTAGACAGTAACTTTTCAAATTAGGTATGAAAATTAAAAATTTATAGTACTACCATTTGGATTGACTAATGAACCCTCAATGTTTAGGGATATAATGAATATTGTATTCATGTAATATCTTGATGGAATTAATTGTGGTATTCATTGATGATATTATTTTGTATTTTAAAAGGTATTAGAACCATGATAATAACATACATATCACTCTTAAGTCTCTTACAAGGAATGTTTTATATGGTAAATTTAGCACATTTGACTTCTGACTTCATGAAATTTATGTTCTTGTCTATATTGTCTGAAATATTTTAATCTTAGTTGATCCTAAAAAGATAAAGGTAGTCAACAATGGCCTATATGAATGACAATAACGAAGGTACATGATTTACATTTTTTGGAAGGTTATTATTGGCAATTCATTCAAATTTATTTCTAATTGCATAAAACATTATCAATCATTACATGTAAGGGGGATAGTTTTGTTTATCTAATGGAATGTGAATAAAAATTTGATGAACTAAAGAACACAAAAGTCAGTGATCCAATTTTGAATCTACAAATTAGATGTGATGAGTATGTGATATACAATAAAGAATCAAAGAAGGGTCATGGTTATGTCCTAATGAATAATGATAATGTAATTTCATATGATCACGACCATTGAATACTCATAAATAGGACTACCCAACCCATGATCTTGAGATTGCTGCTCTAATATAAGATTTGATGACATGGAGTCATTATCTTTATGGCTAATGATGTGAGATATAAATGGAGTATAAAAGACTGAAACATATCATTTCATAGAATGAAATAAATACGTGAAAACGATCATGAATTAAGCTACTCATGTATTATGATTTCTAAATATACTGTAACCTAATGATATTGAAGAAGGTATAAGATTCATTGAGCAGGAAGGATCATCAAGTTACAACCCAAATATAGATTGAGAAGAATCTTATTTTTATGGATCAATAAATTACGGATAAGGGATCTTCAATAGAAGGGTAGAAATAAATAATTTTTCAAATTATTGAAAAATAATAATTATAATAATCGATAAATAATTCTTCATATGATGATGAGAAATATCAAAAGAAAATAAATTATATGAATGTTGGGAAATTAAAAAACAACATTTTTGAAGATGTTGTAAATGAATTTTTAAGGAGATTATGAATGTCATATATACTTGAACTAAAATGGAAATTGTTTGAATGGTGATCATATATCAAAGTTTTTTGTATACCATGTTGCAGAAAAATGTATAATTTTTGGAATGACCATTTTTTGTTGGGATAAAAAGATGTGGGAAATGTAATATTATGAGTTTAGATGTTTGGAATTTCAATAAGTTAAATATGTGAGGTGATATCCTAGAGGAGTCATGAAATATCATCCTATTCTGATGTAGAAATGAGACTATATGACTATGGAATTATTTGAGAGACTTTCAAAGACTCATAGAAAGAATGCTGAAATATGGGTTATCATTGATATCCTAACTTAATGTTTTCATTTCCTCATTATAAGAGAGGATTTAAAACTTTAGCTGCTTACAAGACTATATATTTATAAAGTTGAAATAATTAAGGTTTCCCATCTATTAATTTTTTGTGTTTGATACCCCCACCTTATGTCGAAAATATGGAAGAGTATTATAATTTCTCTTGAAATTGAGATTCATTTGAGCTCTACCTACCATCCCCAAACTAATGAACAATATAAAGGAACAATTCAAACAATGTAATACATGTAGATGGAATTATCAATCGACATTTAAGGTATTTGTGATGTGTAATATCCTTTGTTATGTTTTTCTTATAACAAAATTTTCCACTCATGTATTCAAGTGGCTTCATATTAATAATTATATGGAATAAAATGTCACACTGAAAAATATTGGTATGATGTAGGTTAAACAGAAATTTTCAATACAGATCTTATATAACATACAATAACAGATATAATATATTTAGGATCTTGTTAAAAATTATCAATAGAGGAAAATCATTAATGTTAATAATTGGGGGAATGATCTTTTATTCCAAGAGGGAGATCGTGTTTTCCTAAAAGTATCACCATTGATGGGTGTTATAAGGTTTGGTAAGAATGTTATACTTATTCCGGGGTAATTATGACCCATTAAAAACATGAATGAATTGGGGTTGCATCATATCATTTGAAAATGACAATAAAAAAATTAAAATCACACTATGTGTTCCATATATCTCTATTAATGATGTGAATCACAGTCCAAACACATTATCTCACTTCTAAGGAAATAGGGATAGAACATGATATTTTATACCATGAATAACCCTTATAAATTATTGATACTAGACATATTGTATTGGAGAATTATGAAAAAAATGTTGTATATGATCTTTGGATAAATCAATAAATGGAGAAAGCAATATGGGAACTATATGAAACTTTTATGGAAAACCAACCTTATATTTTTTTAAAGGAAATACTGCTTAATTTTACAAGAAATAATTTTATCAGGAAAGGTGAATGTATCAACACAATAAATTACAATAAATTCCTTTTTAAAATTAGGGAAATTTTATCGATAGATTTCAATGGATGAAAAAATTAACTGGAATGAAATGCACGCAATAATTAATAGCTTCTTTGGATTGCGTTACACTGAAGACCTATTTAAAAAAATACTATTAATAATATTTTAAAAAAAATTAATTCATTGTCAGTAAATTTTATGTTATTAATATGATTAAATAAATTATCATAATATATTTTTGAAATCATTGGATACTATTTATTTGTAATTTAACATTATCAAATTCAATTTAATTGATTTTTTTTTATAAAAAAATATATTTTATTATTCACTAAATAATTTTTATCACAACATGTTAAAAAATACTATTACAGAATGATAGTTATAAAATTTTTATATTATATAATAATTTTTTTACATTCAACTAATATATTTTATGTGAATAAGATAAGAAACACTACAGTTTTACATAGAAATAATATGTCTTTTTCTAAAAGAATTTTAAGGCCTTTAAATGATGATATTATTTTTTTAAAAAAATTACACAATAATCAATATTATAGGAAAATATAAAAATAAATTCATAATAGTAATATAAAAATTATATTGTGGTGATTTGTTTCGAAGAAGTTTCATTTTTTTGATGAATTGTTAAAAATAATGAATTTTAATTTAAAAATACCTTTTACTCTAAATATTTCGAAATTATAAGTTACATTTTTAAATGTTATTAAAATAATAATTATTTAGTTGTACATATATTAAAAAAATTTGGTTAATGTAATCCTTTTTATATGTAATTTAGATATAAAAATATAGTAAACTTTAGAACTGTTTCAGTTTAAAACATGTTAACTTTATCCGTATGTGGGATTAATTTTGAATTAATATTTTCATATTTTTTGATTTGAAATTGGAAAAAATTATTTAAAATTTTCATCCAGAAATATATATAATTTATTAAATTTTAATCTTATTTTTTCATCATATGTTTATTGAAAGTAGTAAAAAATAGTTATAGCGATTAAGAGAAATATGAGCTTACTAAAGGACTAATCATTAATCTTAAGTACCAAAATGACCAAAAAATGTCCATCACCCATTTTATGGAAATATTTCTTGATTATAAATTATATTATCATAATTTTTTAACTATTGTATCTATGTTACAAGGAAAAAAACAATATTTAATTCCTAATTTCCAAAATTTACAAGTTTTCCACTCACACCACCTATAAGAGGCCTCCCACACTTCAAATTATTCATACCATTCAAACCAATAAGGTTATTAAAATACCTAATTAAATAATCCCAAAAAGTATCTCCTATAATAAAATAATCCTTATATATTAATGAATGGTATATTATGAAGGAATTATTGAAAATATAAGGAGGATACCAGAAGAATTGGTTTTGTTGTTTTAAAAGAATTTTAAATTATTTTACTTCTCCATCTGCATAAATTATTTTGATATCATGATTAAATTATATTATAATTATCTTAAATATATTTAGTTTTTATTATTTTATGGGATTCCCAATAAAAGTTTTCACATCCATCAAATCAGATACAAAATCATCGTTCATGTGTAAGGTGGACTGCCACCTCACAAAATGATAACAATCGTTCTTCCTTTACCACCTTCCATGGTTGTGACTAATGATGGATTTATAGTTTATATATGATATATATAATATTTATGATGTAATAAATCATCGACTATTATTATATCACAAAATAAATCATGCATTCACTTTTTGGGAGTATGATAAAGTCTCATGTGGGTACCACCTTACGAAGTGATTCGATTCCTTCCCGGATTACATGGAATGTTTTAAATATGGTTTTAATAAAAATATATATGATATATTTGAAATATCTATGATATTGGAGGGACATAATAAATATATATCACTTACTTTTCATTCATAGAATATGAAAAAATTGATGCAACATTAATGCATTCGTAAGGCTTACTATCTCCTTGAACAGTGCATTCTAGTTCCTATCACTAAATTTATGGGATTAGTGTAAATAAATATATACAAATTATATATTATATAGAAATAATTTTATACATTTAGTATATCATTAAATCATTATCCACGTTAGAGGAACAAAATAATTAATATGTCAAAATAAACTGAAAAACAATGAAATTACCTCCTAAAACAGTACAAACTATGAACAATTATTAACTAATGGGTGATAATATTTTATAAAAGAATAATTTATGAAATTATAAATATTAATTTTTTTATTTTACTAGATTTGAATATTATTAAAAACAATATATATGAAGTTAGATTACATTCAACAGAAAACAAGGGTAATGTAACAGATTCCATCTCAATTCACATTTCCTTGAGGCTTATTTTTTGTTATTCACAAATTTAAATTTATATAGTGTATACACTAACCCATATATTGAATTATCATCAATAATTCATTTATCATTATATTTTATCTTTTACTATTAATTAATTAATCCAATGGGTTTTAACTTGAAAATTAATGTGTCATAAAATTTATTGAAAAATGTCAATTTCTATTGTGATTCTTAAATTTCAATTGAAAAAAATATTTATTTTAATAATTTTTCATTAGAAATTAAAATTATCTAAAATTTCCACAATCATTTTTAATGGACATATTTTTTTCCCAAAAGAATTCATCATTTTTACATATGTTGTTTATTTTGGATGGTACTTAATTAACTAGGGAAATATTATTATATATATATCTTGAACCTAATAAAGATAATTTATTTTAAGCTATATTATTCATGAATCAAATATGTAATTTGATAAAAGATGAATTATTTGATTCTACCGAAAATTTTTGGTCCCAGTTAATTACATATCCTCGATAAACCTTTAGTCTCATGAGAACAAACAATTGGCCAAATTTGATGTGTTTATCCCGCTAGTTTTAACTTTTCTTGAGAATATGTCTTAACAATAATGATATCATGTTCCTTAGAAACATGAACAACAAAAATTAAGAATTTTGTGCATTAATATTTATGTTATTATTATCAATGAGGTTTTCACTACAAAATATATTTATATTTATATCATCCTCAGTATATTGATAAAATAGACTCCTTCCAGTTGTTTAAACTTTCAAATTGATTATCCCTTATCTAGTTATTTATGATCAAATTTTTTCAATTAAATAACATTCCATATTTATTATGATTATATATTAATGAAATATTCTACTATATTAAACCCTTAATGATAATTTTTTCTCACGCTTAATTTTTTTCTTTCTCCATGATAGAAAAATTAATCCTAAGAATGAGTTTCATGAATGCTGAGTTTTTTATTTTTGTCTACTTAAACATTAATTACCAATTTCATATGGGTATCATGTTTGTAGTATATATTTCCAGAACTACTAAACTATTTACTCCTTTAATATTTTAATCTTATATATATACCAATGTAATAAATTATTAGATCGACATTAGGATACTAGGGATGGGGTTGTTACATTGAAATTATAAAATAAATTGATAAAATAAAATTTGATAATTTCTTGTAATAATATGGGGGTATTGTTTTAAATAATAATGGGAATTATTTAATTGGAAATAATTATTAGAAATTTTTTTTTTAAATATAATTTTTGTATCGCATTAAAAAATTATTATTAATAAATATATTTAAAAATGTGATTTTAATATCAAATTGAAAGGATTTTGATTTAATGTGAGGGTGATTACAAAAAATATTTTAATTGATTCTAAAAAGTTTAATGTTGGAAATATTTCATGATATTAAATTTTTTATTCTTGTTTTTATCCATTCTATAGTAGACTAGATTTATTTATTGTGACATTACCATTCTCATCTAAATTATTCCGGAAAACCCAACAAGACCCTATGATAGGTTGGTGTTTAGAAAATTTTATTATCATTCATAAAATGTTAGTAGTGAATTTATGAATTTATTATTT
This sequence comes from Viscum album, assembly GCA_963277665.1. NCBI lineage: Eukaryota > Viridiplantae > Streptophyta > Magnoliopsida > Santalales > Viscaceae > Viscum > Viscum album. The sequence goes on from OY728135.1 coordinate 1,005,684,312, forward strand.
TTTATAAAGAACCTAATATTAATAATTAATGATATTATTAAAAATTTAGTGCTATAAGTTAAATAATAAGGAAATATGATTAAAATAATTTAGGAATGTTCTTATAGTGGGAGTTCCAACATGGAAATATCCTATGAAATTTTCAAGTGGATAGAAATTAAATTATTTAAAAGAATCAGGTAACATATTTAAATGAAATTATTATTAATTATAAAAAAACACTATATTGGAAAGGTTCATTTTAATTTAAAATATCATTTAAAAAAAATTGACTATATTTTTGAAAAATGTTCACTAATAAAAATAGAAATTAATAAGTCACACATTTAACCACTGTCTTAAAGATTCAATATTCCTATAATAAGTTAAAGGGCACCAGAAATATGTCATCATATGATTTCGAATAAAATGTTACAGGATCTTATAATGTTTTGATAATAATACATTAATAACCATAAAAAAGAACATATCCTACATTAGGTGTTTTAATATTAAAAATATCATAAGTGGACATTTTTATAAATGGTTTTACAATAACATGATTAATGATAAAAAAATTATATAGCCTAAATTAAATTCATTTAAATGTAATCATTTGATTTAATGGATACTTAATTTTCAACTCTACATGTACACATCCTGTGGAGGGTTTTCCTGATAATACAAATAAGTATTATTTCATTTAGAGGTTCATAAACCATCAAATTCCTTCGTGTTGAATTATCCTCAATCATCACTATGATTAGGAATAACATTAAAATATTTTTTTAAATAATTTAGAAAAAATGATGAAGTCCATATGTGATTCATATTTAGTAGATACGAAGTATTTCCAAGTGAACCATTTAAAATTATAAACCATAAAAACTTTATATGGATCACTTAATTGAGTTTCAATTTTAAAATTTTAATAAATCAAGAATATCAAATATAATATCATTAGAAATTTGAATTCAATTTTTTTAAATGAAATTTTTTATTTCATACCATATTGGTATTCTTCAAAAATAATTCACTATTTGAAATGTATTTTGGGTAGATTTTTTCTTGTGCAAAATGGTTGAGTTTTACATCTATGTGAGTGACACAGGGACCAAGGTGTCTACCAAATCCATTTATCACTAACATTTTAACTCATAAATTATATTTTTCCTAGAGAGATATTTTAAATATATTTTATAGATAATTTGAAATTGGTAAGATATAAATAATATACATCATTTTGTTTGAAAATGTTTTCAAATATATTTATTGATCAGAAATTTTAATATTTAAATTACACCAATTTATAATTATAATCAAATTTTATTTCAACAAATTAAAAAATAAATCATATTTTATAACTATTAGGTCAAAAAAACTATTGGTTGTATAATTTATTATCTTACTAATAGAGTTATTACTAACGGTTACATGAATACTATCAATTTTATTGATTTGATTGAATTCAGAGAGGTCCTCAAAAATATGTATTTAAAAAACACTATCTAGGTATAATAGAGTTTCTTTGGGTTTATGTGGAATTTATTTTTCCTTAAAAATTATGTGATTATTTGTTTTTGAACCTAAATAAACTATGTTATAATAAATTTATCTAATAAAAATTATTTAATATAACTTTTTTTAATGAGATTTATTTAATAAATATTTCATAATTGATAATTTTTTTTTTCCCTTGGATCATATTTATAGAAATCTAATTAATAAATATATTTTATTATTTTTTAAAATAATTTCAAAATATATCTTGTTGGAAATTATTAATTAAATTAGTTTTCAAGGTTTATTTTAGTGGATTTTTTTTATTTTAGATACAATGAACAACTTATTATTTTTAATTCAATTGATATACTAAACATTTATTTGGTTTATCTTTATATTTATAGAGTTTGTGTAGTGGGATTTAGATGATTTTGATTATAGATTGATGTTTTTTATCATCGAATTGATTCTTATTTTTCAAGGATAGTTTTTTATTTTTCCCTGAATAGTTATTCACTTTCATTTATAATTTTTTCTTTTTTATTAATAATGTTCTTTTATTTCATGTCATGTTCCTTAAATAAAAAAAATTCAATAAAACCATTTTTAATGTGTTAAAGTGAATGTTTTTGATATTCTTAGTTAGGTTGAAATGTGGAGAAATAGGATAAATAATTTGTTGATGAATTATGAGAAAGACTATGAGAGGATTAAATGGGAATTTTGGTACTCTCTTTGAATTCATTATCCATGTGTTACAAAAGGAACTTAGGCCATGAGACACACGAAGATGTTGAGGATGTGTTTTTAAATGAGTCATCCCGTACACACAAATATGTAAAATTTTGAATACATTTTTTTAGTCATTGAAATTCATTTTATTGATTGAGAATTAAAGCATTATGTAACACATTTTTCAACATTCATATCAGTTTAATTTTGGGAAAAATATTTGACACCCTTTATTTGAATGGTTTGAATATTTTTACATAATCTATAATTTAATTGGTTTCTATAATGTTATGGAAAGTCATTAATATCACCTATAGGTGAATCTTGTTTTATATTATTAAATGAGACTACTTTAATTGTATATTTGGAATTATTTGATTCCTTTATAATTGTTACCTTCATAGTAAATTCATACCACATTAGGGTCAAATAGGTTATTTTACAACCATTTTTAATAGATCATAAACTTTTTGAATAGAAGTGTCATTCTATGAAAAAATTTATTGAATGAATCATAATATAATTTTTTTTACAAAGGATTCAATTGAGAAATCATCATAAATATTATTTATTCTAAATAAAGTGTATGTAAACCATTTAAACATACTAGTAATAGATTAATTTTTTCCTAAATAATAATTCAAAATCATTTATAAAAATATACATTAGAGAACATTTAAAAATTCTGGTTCCATGATGATAGTTTTATATTAATTTCCATTTCACATGAACAATGGTACATGAAGAAACATTACTAAATATTTTACATCATGACTATTGTAACAACCCCATATATTGTAACGTTGAGTTCATTCCTGCTTCATTAGATTAGCTCAACATATAATGGATCACATCAACTAGTATATATAATCTTTGTTTTCTTGATGATGTATATAAATACGTTATTCATATATTTATCTTTATAATTAAAATATAAAATGTAGTAATAGAAAACAATATTAATCCAAGAATCCAATCAGTGATTTCCTCTACATGACATGGGGAAATGAAAACAAAATAAGAGTGAGATAAAACTCCCAATAAGGTTTATATAAAGTGGATGATTTTAGGAATAATAAGGAATAATCAAAATGTGATCGTAAATAATGGAAAACTCAATAACATGAGGAAAAAATATTTCCCTAATTATTATCAATGTAATTATAAAATTAATAATAATATCATAATTATCGATGAAGGAAACACTTAATGTTGGAAATCGTGATGTCATGCATAATTATAATATTTTTTCAAGGATGTAACATCCCTCCTCTCCTTATTTTATTTACTCTACGCGTAATTTCTACCATCATATTGTCAAAATCCCAATACACTAAAGGATGGAAACAAATATTAAGGGCTTCAATAAAATTATGGAATTATTTTTTCTTTTAAAAATAAAAACAACCACAACCAAGAATAACATTTGAAAACAAAATACATGATTCCATATTATAATATAATAAAACTCAACATAAAACACATTTATTGTAATACTAAACTACACCAAGGAAAAAAATAGAGTACTAATGAAGAAGACTAAACAAAAAAGCTCAAAGAATCCAACGACATCCACACTAAAACTACCAACACGAACTAATCTCTAAATTCACAATCCATTACCAAGTATCATGAGGAAACACTACAGAAATGTGATAATTTACCTTTTCTTATGTCATGATATAAAATATCTAAAAACTCACCAATGTGCAAATGTGTCTAGTGAGTAATGAAAGTAAATAGGTTTTCCCCAAATTACATCCCTACTCATGCAGCTTAGATAGAACATGTTTTATATTTAAATAAAAAAAATTATGTAAAACAATTTGAATCGTATTATACTAATTTATACAACAATTTCCATAATATTTTTCCCAAAATAAATACTTTTCAATGGAATGAAACCAAAAAATATATTTAATAAATTACATAAACATCCATTTTTCTTATTATTTTCCATTACACATGCCAACATATCCACATATGCATACCCAAGTGATAGTTCTTTACTACTGACTAATATCCAACATATCATCTAAGTCATCACTATATAACTATATACATTTTTCAAAATTTCACAAACCCATTTCATAATGTCTCTTAAATGGAGATGTACAGATGCCATCCAATTATTCCATAAATAATGTAAAAACTGTTGTTCAAAACCAATTTAATAAAAATATTTTTTATAGTAATAATTTCCTCAAAGCTATTTTCTATAAATCAATCCCAAAAATTAATATTATAATAATCATTTAAAATCCATTCATCAATGTAATTTTCTAAAAAAATTCCATATTTCAAAAAACCATCAATGAAGATGTTTCTACCAATAATTGCACAATATTTTCACTATCAATTTCTCAATCACATCCAATCAATTAAATACATATGAAACTTTGAATTCATTTCAAAATAAAATGATTCATTAGTGAATCCACCTAGATTGGATATTATGGTATAAGTGAATAATGAATGAATCCTTCAAGAAAACCTATTAGAATCTCCAAAAAACCCCTTTAGTTTAGTTTCACTAACACCATCATAAACAAATATCATCATTATTAACATCCTCCATCATTGATTTATCTTAAAAAATAGTTATATGAATGTAACAATGTTAATAAGAGTATATCTAATGTAAACCATCATGAAAGGAGTTTTAAAAAGTAATATGACCTTTAACACACAAGGATTTACCATTGCATTCTCCTGGATATAAGGAGAATATCTATATACCCTTTGGTAAGAAGAAAAAATAATTTATTCTAAAAAATATTTAAAAATGATATGTTTAGAGGAAAAAAGAGTGATATCCTTTTTTGAGGATCTAACTTTTAATTGTGCATGATTGGCTCACACAGTTTGGGAAACCGTTCCCTAACTGTGTGTGATCCATTGCCTCCCAAAAAACATTGTATGGTTGGATCACATGGTTAGAAAAACTATGTAACAACCATTTTTTAATATTTTCCACTTTACATGGCCACTACAGGGGTTTAACATAGTTTTATCAAACTATGCACCTAAATGGGTTCTTACCTAGTAGCTGTTGTCTCACATTGCACAGAATTCATGTAGTAGTTTCATGGTTTCAACTAAATGTGATCAATCTTATAACCTCCAAAAAATAATTAAACCCATTCTAATTAACTTATAAAACCTCCCAATCATCACAAAAACCCTTTAGAGACATTAAATGAAAAAATAATTTGTTACATTCCAATAACAGATGGTGCAAAATTATCCCCCCATTTCTCGTTCACTCATCAGAATGTTGAAAAAATGTATTTCTCACAAAGCCTTCATGAAATAACTTAACTACATATTCTTTAGTTTTCATTTTCCATATGAATTTAACAATGTTTCCACAAATACTACACTAGATAGATGATTTTCCAAAAAAAAATATCTCCCTTATCCACAATCTGCATTGGCAGATGCCCCAACTATGTTTCTGGATCTAGGTCGATGTGATCTCATCGGATCATATAGTCAGGATTAGGATGAGGGTTTCTGAAATTATATACATGGAAAATATTATGTACTACACAAGACCATAGTGAAAAATATATCATATACTCCAACTAGATAACCTATTCAAGTATCTCAAATGTGACTATATATGTAACACCTCGAGATTTCATGAGAAATATTATTTTTAATTTCTTTGATGACTTGTGTTGTATTCTACACCAAGATTATCTTGCACTATATGCAACACTGTATTGTCTTGTAGTATACACAACACTATTCTTGGCTAGCGTTACATGCCAGAGCAACCTTCCTCGATAGCCTGCATTGTACGCAATACTGAGTTTCTCTAAACAATGATATGTTATTAAAATATTATATAAATTTGCTGTTATGAATAGTAATACCCACTTTTTGAAATTTTATAAATTTTATCTTTCAAAATGGGCGTCATTTTTGGATTCGGAATATCGAAATTAGCCTAGGGTGAATTTTTGGTATTTTTCTGAAAACATTCAATTTTTGATGAATGGTGAAAACACAGAGTTATTGGTTAAAACCGAATTTTTTTAAATAATAATTTATTTTATTTAAATTTATTTTAGATAAAAATAGATACATAATACCTATATAAGTTCAATTTAATTCATTAGAGTCATTTTATAATAATTTTAGCTATATAAAAATTTTATTGAACTTTTTATCGTCTTTTACCCACCTCTTAGGTGCATTTGAAAATTTAAATAAAACTTAATTTTACCACTTATGTGAGTTGAATTTCAAAACTATGACAGACATGGTTGATATCAGAAAGAAAAATTTGGTTCAATGAGATGAAAATAATTTTTGGGGAATAGTAACTTTTAACTTTTATTTACCACAGTTAAAAGTAAATAGGGTAATTAAGTGTAAAAATGATATTATTGTTACCCTAACACATGTCATAATTATATTGGATAAGTGTAATTCAAACAAATACAACCTTATGAATAAAATATGACCCTTTAGTTCCACATGGATTAGATTAGGACATTTATTATTATATTATTTAAAGAAGAGTTAAAATACTTAAAATCAATGTTTAATAAATAAAACATTTTTAATATTGGTTTATACAGAAGATAAATTCTACTATAAATATTCAATATAAAGATAAAATGATTTAATACATAATTTTATTTTATTTATATTTTTTAGACATTAAATAATTTAATTTATATATGACACAATGATGAAGCAGTAATTACCCTATTAATGAAATATTAGCATAATTGATATTATAAAAACACAAATAAATGTAATTTGAGACTTTTTATGAATTAAACTAATTTTATAGGTTATTAAATCTTATTCAGGTTGGTTAGATGAATTTTTTTCGAAGTAATAATGCTGTTATAAATTTATAAAAAACAAAATACAAAATAGTGTCAAAATTGACATAAAAGAGTTTTTAAAACAAATATTATATTATAAATTTATATAATGGTCCTAAAAATTTAAGGTTCAGCAAAAATACTTATATAATAATTTATATGAAATTAATTAACCAATTGGGGTTCTATTGGTATTTTATAGTATGTTTAATAACCATATATTATAAGAATACAAGAAGACTCGATAAAAGTTAAATTATTTATCTTAGAGTTAAATCTAAATGATAATGTTAAAATGGTAACCTAAACATTTATAAAACCTATTGGTTAAGAGGATTTCGACCCATACCTACCCTAAAATAAAAATAAGTCACTTTGAAGCCATTATAATCCGAATATGAATTTATTATAAAATAATATTTTAAGTTTTTCCTAAGGTGCCCCTCACCCCTATTATAAAAGGGCACTCCCCATTCTCTCTAATTCACACCTCCAAATCCATTTGTCTCGTCCCACCCCTGCCTAAATACCATATAAACTGTTCTACCTTCATCCTAGAGGCATTCCGTTAGTCATAAATCCTCTCTAAGGAGCCCTTTTGATCAAATCAAAAGGAAGAACTCGAAGAAGAGGTAAATATCTCACCACCTATTTGAAGTTCCTTTCTTCTTCCACTTCCTCCTTCTTTGTTGTTTCCATTATAAAATAATAACATCAGTATATTCTATATACTATTATGTTATTATAAAAATTTTCAACCATATTATTTAATTTATCCATCATATGAATGAAAAAGTCACCACATGTGCGTACGTACGGCTTACCATCTCCACGTCGTGATGTAGTTTGTTATTCAAACATTTCATCATTTGGATGGGTATAATAATGCGTATAAATGATATAAATAATAAATATAATATTATTATGATTACTTATATAGTATGTACCATTCAATTATATATGATTTTAATATCAAAAGAATGATATTGTCGCTCGTGCATACCTACGGACTACAGTCTCTACGAACACGATAAGATTCATTTTCCAGGATTAACCATTCAAGTATGATTATAAAGTATATATAATACATAATCATGAAATATATTACATAATAATGATACTGGAGTTATGTACATATATGTTTAATTTAATTAATTCCATTCAATTCAATAAGGAAATGAAAACAGCGTTCATGCATACGTACGACCTACCGTCTCCATGAACGGTGTATTTCATTCCATTTATCGATCTATCATATATATTTATATTCTAAGTATATATTATATATAAATCTTGTTTTACATTCTGAAATTATGTAAATCAGGATATATGTAATAATATCAAGAACAACAAGTCAAAACACGTACGATAAAGGAAATGATTTTACCCAAAATGCTGCTTTAACGTGGAATTTACAAATGAACGGGTAATATAAAGTCATAAGTGAATCATATATGATACCATAAATATTATTATGAATATGTTATAAGTTAATAATATGTTTAGACCCACTATATAGGTGTTTCAGAAATGAATGGAAGAAATTGGACCTAAGTTAAGGAATAATTTTGCAATATCATTTTTATCCGAGATTGCTTATACGTAAGTATTTACTGGGGTATATTTTTCATCCTTATCCATGGAATGTTTTTCATAATATGTTTAATATTATTACATGTATGTTTAAAGTCATTTTTACCCCTCTTTAACTTTTAATTTTTTTTATGGAAGGAATCTTTCTTATGTATACCGTACATGGTACTTTTTGACTTTTCCGTTAAAAGTATGAGGAGAATGTTTTTTTAACTTATACGGAATGAATGGATTTTTACGATTTCATAACATCTTATTTTTATGAAGGTTAATATACAAGATTTCATGATTATTTTCAACAAAATCCTTTTCTTTTAAAATTTAATGGAATTTTTTGAAAAGAAAATGATTTTGAAGAAGAAAGGATATTTTCCTCAAGAATTCATTACAAGTGTTTTGTCAAAACTATTTCCATATAAGATAAAATTATTTAGAATAATTATTTTTCAAGTATAATGTCTCTATTATTTACATGGTTTGATTCTTCTTATGATGAAATGATATCCATTTGTTTAATATTTATTATGTTAAGATGAGATAATGTTTATGAAACCCATTTTTATTCTTTGGGTTATGATGAATGATTTATGTTTATTTTGTGGCACACATAAGAATGATTTCAATATGAGATGGGTGAGAATAATATATCCCTCAAATACATTGGGTAAAGATTTATATATCATGATATAGACATGGATATAACAACAAGTGAATTCGGTTTAGTAATACAGGGCTAAAATGACAAGTAAACCCGGTTCAGTAATGGACTTTCTCTACTATGGTGGTCTTGGCAACAATGCCTTGGATACAATGGAAATCATAACATGTGCTTAATGGTTTTCCACAATTTAATGTTTTATTCCCCTGATATTTTATCATGATTAATGTTCCTTTATGATCTATGCCTTATATACTACCCTGATTTATGTCATTGCTCAAGATTTTGATGTTTTATGTTCATGTTTTTATGTTCAAATATATATGGATTGTTATTATGTTCTCCTTGTTTACCCTTACTGAGAATTTAAGCTCACCCTTTTTATGTTTTCTTTTCCCCAGAATGTAAATAAAGGTTCTACGTAGGAAAAAAGGGGAAGATATATATGGGAGATGTTGAAGATCTTTCACCATGATTAGAAGATTATGATATGAGTTTCCAAAGACACTAAACTATTACGGTCCTTGGGTGAATGTTTTTCTTATGTATTATGTATTCCAAAAAAGTAATTTAATGTCTATGTTTATCAATATTGGGTCACTATAGTTGGTATCATATGAAAGGTTTAGTTAACCTTTGAAAACTAGGATGCGGAAACTTTATTGGGATCCCTAGAGATATTTCTAAGGTATGTCCAGGGATGTCCCTACGGTTAAGTATAAGTCTAGGTTATATTCCTAGAATTACGATAAAGATCATAGAATTAAACCTATGATGTTATATATAGAAGGTACTCCCCCATTATTATGTTGTTTTCCTAGCATGATTTTTTCCTCTCACACTATTCTTTTTGGGTTTTAGACGATGGCTGGAACCTGAAAGAACTGTGCTGATCAATGTAATGGACAATGTAATGATTGTTCTCTTGAACAAACCAATGTTATGGGATATGGAGTGAAAAATATTATTGTTATAATTATATAAGCTATGAATCATTCTAGGCTTCTAAATGAGTAGATAATGGAACAATATTCTATTGAGTCCTTCATGAGGCAAAGACCACCTTCTTTCAATGGGTCTTCTGATCCACTTGTTACTAAACAATGGATCAGTACCATTGAAAAGATTTTTTCCATACTTCGCTGTTTGGAACATGAAAAAGTCATTCTTTCTATTTACCATTGAGAAGGTGAAGCAGACCAGTGGTGGACCCTAATTAAGAATACGAGGCCCCAAGATGAAATTGAATCCATGGAATAGGATGAGTTCAATAACTTATTTTTCAATAAGTACTTCCCTCGTATTCATTGAAAAATATGGAAAAGGAGTTCCTTGTGCTTAAGAAAAAGGATAATGAATCTGCCGGTATATATGAGTCGAATTTCACAAGGCTTGAAAGTTATGCATCTGGCTTTATCATCTAACCTAAAAGTAAAATTGACCAATTCTTTAGTGGATTAAAACCAAGTCTTCACAGGGAATTAGCTATAAGAGACTTCAATAGCTATGAAGAAATTGTACATTGTTCTATCAAGGCAGAATTGGAAGTTGATGTTACATATACATCTCATGGTTTTGACAATAAACGAAAGATGAAGTCTAAGGAAAAATCTCATAACAATGGTGAAAAGAAGATGAATGTTTCTTTATGCTCAAAGTGTGGAAAGAAGCGTGGTGGAGATTTTCTAAAAGGTACTAGAAAATGTTTCATGTGTGGAAAAGAAGGTTATCGAGCAGCTGAGTGCCGAAGTAATTGGAAAAAAGTTTCTAATGTCGTGAATAGAGAAAAGACTACAGAGAACGCTCCACCAACACTTTAATTCTTCAAGTGCAAGGTAATGGGGCATTATGCTAACCAATGACCTAATCCAAGGGTTAATGATGATCGAACTGAGCAACATTTTAAGGAAAAGGAAAAAGTAAAGTCACATGTGATCACTATTTGTGATTTTGAGTATGACAATTACGTTGTGGAATGATTAAGTTTTTATGTAATGGGATTTCAAAATAATATCATGGAATCTCATAAATAGTATCCTTGAATTTTAGAATATATATGTATTGGTTTTCAATAATTATATTGTACTGGTAACCATGAAATGTGATCAAAATATTTTTAGAAAGCAGATGATATGCGCATAATGATGGGATAAGGAGAAAATAATCTGTTTGATATTATTAATGAGCTCATGATTGATATAAGGAGAAAGAGGTATCATGGTTTGGGTATATTGAATTTTTGGAATTTTGGTATGTGGAAGGAGTTAAATTTTTACAGCATTCATGTTTTCTCTAAAGTTCAATGGGTTTTCATTTTTCAAGAGAATACATAATCAAGTTATTCACGTGTTTGTAATGTTACCAAAAACAAGATATATCATATGATATATGGGGTCAAATGAAGGAATTCACATGCTCGGTAGGTGACATTTCTAGTAATCAGACAAAAGTATTTTCGACAAGCCTAAAGGTTATAATGGATTAATTTAGACATCATATAGTATTGATTAAGGCTATAACATTTTGATTTTATTTTGGAAATTTTATAATAGTATAGTTTTAGAAAAAGGACAACCTCTAGGACGAGCGAAAACCCGTCACGTCGGAAAAGGATGCGGGAATCGAACCCACAACTAAAGTGCAACAGGGCTTTATCACCTACCACTGGCCAACATGAAGTCCCTGGTTATTATAAATTAGTTTTAATTTATTTAGTGGTATGATATATGAAGTATAAGTCCATTTTACGAACCATATACGATTAATATCACCATATATGGACTTATGTATATTTAATAACTTTTGATAACCTTTTGTTTGAAATAGATGGAATGACCTATCATTCTATCACATGATCTGATAACACTTCACAAATGACTAATTCAACTTCATTTCTTTTAGAGATGATGTGGAAATTATTCAGGGAATGACCAACGATGTGATTTTACCAAAATCAATCAAGTATTTATTCTAATTCCAATTTTTTTAAACTTTTGGGAAATGATCTTGAAAACCAAAAACATTGTCCTAGATGGTACCTTAGATCATCACAAATTTATGGCTTTGTGATTGTTGGATTTTTTATAGCCATGTCCTCTACCACTCTCCATCAGAACTTGATGGTTAGATTTCTCTTCTATATCCATATTTTCACCGATGTTCTTCTATGTGGAAACCTAGTGATAAGTTAATTTGGGTAACCGTTACATTTCATACATTAGTTTTTAAAATTAAGTTTTAGTATTCCTTTTTCAATGTGGGTTTTTATGAATGAAACGTTTATGTAGTAACCCATTTATAACCCTGACGAATTTTAAGGGAGAAATTCATTTTAACGGGGGTAGAGTGTAACACCTCGAGATTTTATAAGAAACATTATTTTTAATTTCTTCAATGACTTGTGTTGTATGATACACCAAGATTATCTTGCACTATAAACAACACCGTATTATCATTTAGTATACACAACACAATTCTTGGCTTGCGTTACACACAAGATCAACCTTCCTCTATAGCTTGTGTTGTACGCAATACCGAGTTTCACTAAACAACGGTATGTTATTAAAATAATATATAAACTAGCCGTTAGGAATATTAGTACCCACTTTTTTAAATTTTATAAATTTTATCTTTCAAAATGGACTTCATTTTTGGATTTGGAATATCGAAATTAGCATAGAGCGAATTTTTGGTATTTTTCTGAAAACTTTCAATTTTTGATAATTAGTGAAAAAATTGAGTTATTGGTTAAAAACGACTTTTTATTTAAGTAATAATTTATTTTATTTAAATTTATTTTAGGTCAAAATAGATACATAATACCGATATAAGTTCAATGTAATTAATTGGAGTCATTTTATAATAATTTTAGATATATAAAATTTTTATTGAACTTTTTACCGTCTTTTACCCACCTCCTAGAAAATTTGAAAATTTACATAAAACATAATTTTACCACTTTTGTGAGTTGAATTTCAAAAATCCGAGAGAAACTGTTGATATCAGTAAGTAAAATGTGGTTCAATGAGATGAAAATATTTTTTGGTGAATAGTAACTTTTAAGTTTTATTTAGCACAGTTAAAAGTAAATAGGTTAATTAAGGGTAAAAATGATATTATTATTACCCTAAAACATGTACTAATTCTATTGTATAAGTTTAATTCACCAAAAACAACCTTAGGAATAAAATATGACCCTTTAGGTTCACTTGGATTAGATTAGGACATTTATTATTATTCTATTTTAAGAAGAGTTAAAATAATTAAAATCAATGTTTAATAACTAAAACATTTTTAATATAGGGTTATACATAAAATAAATTAGACCATAAATATTAATTATAAATATAAAAATATTTAATACATAATGGTATTTTATTTATATTTTTTAGATGTTAAATGATTTAATTTATTTATGACACAATGATGATGCAATAATTACCTTATTAATGAAATATTAGCATAATTGATATTATAAAAACCCAAATAAATGTAATTTTATACTTTTTATGACTTAAAATAATTTTCTAGGTTAATACAACATATTAGGGTTGGTTATATTAATTTTTTTCGAAGTAATAATGCTGTTATGCATTTATAAAAAACAAAATACCAAATAGTGTCAAAATTGACATAAAAGAGTTTTTGAAACAAATATTATTTTATTAATTGATATAATGCTCTAAAAAATTTAAGGTTAAGAAAAAATACTTATATGATAATTTATATGACATTAATAAACCAATTGGGGTTCTATTGGAAGTTTATAGTAAGTTTATTAACCATATTGTGTAAGAATAGAAGAAGACACGGTAAAAGTTAAATTATTTGCCTTAGAGTTAAATCTAAATGATAAGGTTAAAATGGTAACATAAACTTGTAAGAAACCTATTTTTTGAAATGAGTTCTACCCATGCACACACTAACCTATAAATAAGTCACTTTGGAGCCATTATAAACCGAATATGATTTTATTATAAAATAATATTTTATGTTTTTCCTAAGGTGCCCCTCACCCCTATTATAAAAGGGCACTCACCCTTCTCTCTAATTCACACATCCAAAGTAATTTGTCTCAGAAAAACCCTATAAAAATACCCTCCACACTATCTTAATATATCCTAAATGCCTTAATTTGGTCATAAATCCAACCTAAGGAGACCTTTTGATAAAATAAAAAGGAAGAACCCGAAGAAGAGGTAAATATCTCACCATCTATTTCAAGTACCTTTCTTCTTCCACTTCCTCCTAATTTTTTTAGATTATAAAATAATAAATCCAGTATCTTCTATATACTATGATGTTAATATTAAAATTTTACAACCATATTAGTTATTTTATCCATCCTATGAATGAAAAAGTCACCACACATGCGTACGTACGACTTACCATCTCCACGTCGTGGTGTAGTTTGTTATTCAAACATTTATTCATTTGGATGGGTATAATAATGAGTATTTGTGATATAAATAATAAATATAACATTATGATTCTTTATATATGATATACCATCCAATTATATATGATTTTAATATCAAAAGAATGATATTGTCACTCGTGCGTACGTACGAACTACCGTCTCCATGAATGCGATAAGATTCATTTTCCATGATTAACCATTCAAGTGTGAATATAAAGTATATATAATAAATAATCATGAAAGATATTACATAATAATTTTATGATAATTATGTACATATATGTTTCATTTACTTAATTCCATTCAATTCAATAATGAAATGAAAATAGCGTTCATGCGTATGTACGACCTACCGTCTCCATGAACAATGCATTTCATTCCATTTATCGATCTATCATATATATTCATATGATGAATATATATTATATATAAAACATGTTTTACATTATGTAATTAATTAAAAAAGGATATATGGTATAATATCAAGAACAACATGTCGAAACACGTACGATAAATGAAATGATTTTACCCAAAATGCTGTTTTAACATGGAATTTAAAAAAGAACGGGTAATATAAAGTCATAACTGAATCATATATGATATAATAAATATTATTATGGTTCTGTTAAGATTTAATAATATGTTTAAACCCACTATACATGAGTTTTAGACATGTATGGAAGAAATTGGACCTAAGGTAATGGATAATTTTTCAATCTCATTTTTATCCAAGATTTCTTATACGTAAGTATTTACTGGGGTATATTTTTCATCAATGTCCATAAATTTTTTTTCATAATGTGTTTAATATTTTTTCATGTATGTTTAAAGTCATGTTTACCCCTATTTTAATTTTACTTTGTGTTATGGAAGGAATCTTTCTTATGTTTACCATACATGGTACTTTTTGACTTTTCCGTTAAAAGTATGAGGAGAATGTTTTTCTAACTTATACGACATGGATCGATTTTTACAGTTTCATAACATCTTATTTTCATGATTCTTACTCTACAAGATTTAATGATTATTTTCAAAAAAATCCTTTTTTTTTTAAATTTCATGGCATTTTTTGAAAAGAAAATGATTTTGAATAATAAAGGATAGTTTCCTCAAGAATTCATTACAAGTGTTTTGTCAAAACTATTTTCCATCTAAAATGAAATTATTACGTATGATTATGTTTCAAGTATAATGTCTATATTATTTACATGGGTTGATTATTCTTATGATTAAATGATATCCATTTATTTTATATGGATTATGTTAAGATGGGATGATGTTTATGAAACCCATTTTTATTCTTTGGGTTATGATGAATGATTTATGTTTATTTTGTAGCACACATAATAATGATTTCAATATGATATGGGTGGGACCTATATCTCCCTCCAATGCATTGGTTAAAGATTTATAACTCATGAGATAGACATGGATGGAATGAAAAGTGAATCTGGTTCAGTAATATAGGGCTGGAATGACAAGTAAACCGGGTTCCGTAATGGAATTTGTACACTATAATGTTCTTGGAAACAATGCCTTGGCTACTATGGAAATCATAACATGTGATTAATGGTTTTCCACAATTTTATGTTTTATTCCCATGCTATTTTTTCATGATTAATGTTCCTTTATGATCTATGCCTTATGTACTGCCAAGATTTATGTCATTGCTCATGATTTTGATGTTTTATGTTCATGTTTTTACATTCAAATATTTATGGATTGTTATTATGTTCTCCATGTTTACCCTTACTGATCATTTGAGATCACCATTTTAATGTTTTCTTTTCCCCAGGATATAGATAAAGGTTTTATGTAAGAAAACAAATGGGGAAGATATATATGGGAGATGTTAAAGATCTTTCACCATGATTAGAAGATTATGATCCATGTTTCCAAAGACACTAAACTATTATAGTCCAAGGGTGACTGTTTTTGTTATGTATTAAGTATTCCGAGAATGTAATGCAATGTCCATGTACGTCAAGCTTGGGTCTCTACAATATATCGAGGAGATAAATTTCTAATCTTCAAAAAATATGATTCCCAATAATCAGAGAGATTCTAAATAACAAATGATCACTCACCTCTAATGAAATTATTTTGATGATGTTCCACATAAAATTATTGATTACGTATACATATATTTATTTATCAACTGAATATTATCTATTTTCTCACATAAAATTTTCTGCCAAATTAGTGTTGTCATTAACTATCTCCACAACATAAAGTGGAGGACGATAAGGATGGACATACAATGATTCATAAAGAGACTTATGTATCATGATTTGATAACTATTACTATATGATAACTCCACTAATGATACATTATCCTCCCATAATCCACCAAAATCCCTTATAAAATCCTGAAGCATGTCTTCTAACATTTTTATCATCCTTTCAGGTTCTTCATCTATCAGAGGATGATACGCCGTACTAATAGTCAACTGAGTCCCACGGGATGTCTATTAGGATTTAAAGAATGAGATATAAACCTCAAATAATTTTCATATAATATCAAATCTATTACTTCATGCCTCTTTACCACTTCTCATAAATAGAATTTAGACATGTCATTCACTGTATGAGATTCATGAATGGGAATGAAATGAGATGAGTTTGTGAGACCATCCACTATAACCTATATGGAGTTATTTTTAGGAAATATTCACAGGATACTTATTAGAAAATATATGTCTATTTACTCCCATATCCTCATATGAAAAAGTAAATACTACAACATACCCACTGGTAACTGATTCACTATCTTAACCTACTGAGAAGTTAAGGACATTAAAAGAAAAATGACCACATTTATTTTCATTCCAACCAACCAGAATAATGATTTCAATTAATTATTCATTTTTTGTATTCCAGTATGAATAACCCATCTACAATGGTACTAAGTTGGATGAATTTTTCAGAACAATCCATTGGTACGACCATCTGTTCTCAAAACCACAAAAATGAACTCCCATTAAGCTTTCATCGATCAATTGTCTCCCCACTAACATATTAGGTCATTATCACCATAAATTTTGAATCAGATGTTTGTTCCTCTATAAACGTCATAACCAAATCAGGAACAAGAGGAATTATAAAGGAAATAACAGTATCTACTTGGTCTTAACATTCTATGTGCTTGTTAGGTATCACCAACATAAAAATCAATTGACTAGAAGCATCTTTTTCCAAAGGAGAATATGACTTTCTACATAATTTAACCACCACTATATTTCCATTACTTGGTGTATACATTAAATAAAAATCCATTATTTAAAGGTTCTCCATCCATAATAGATTCAAATATCATTGTGGGAAAATTATTTTCAATATTTTATGATCTATAAATGTAACATCCCAGCTAAATAAAGTGTGTGAAATTTTCATATTAATTAAAATTTGTGTGTTAAATATTAATTTTACATTAAATGGGATGATTTTTTCGGTGGCATACTCAACACACAACAATAGGTTTCTTTGAAATATAACATTGCATACAATGGGGAGTCATACTGAAAAATATACATAAAAATATGATATTATTTTTAAATAGTAGTTAACGCCTAGCCATTTTATTATTGAGATTGAACATAACTAACTAAAATATTATTATACATTATTTTCAAATGTTTTTACATATATTTAATAAAATTTAAAATCTAAAAATTTGGATGAAT
Organism: Viscum album; assembly: GCA_963277665.1. NCBI lineage: Eukaryota > Viridiplantae > Streptophyta > Magnoliopsida > Santalales > Viscaceae > Viscum > Viscum album. The sequence continues at coordinate 1,005,702,726 of OY728135.1, forward strand.
CCAATTTTGAACATAAAAACTCTAATATTATTTAAAAGGTAGATTTATCGCCTTTTGATTTACAAACATTTTTTAATATAGTTTTTGAAAATTTTTATATTATATTTGACAAAATAAAATTTTTCTTTAGAACCGGGACATCAAAGTTTAATTTGGGTAAATCATGGTATTTTTTTTGATAATGTTCATTTGTTAATGAATACTGAAAAATACTGCATTTAAATTCGAAATTACATTTTCATCTAATATATTTATATAGTTTTATTATTCATTTAATTTTTTTTTCAAGTGTAATTGGATTAAATTTTTAAAATTTAATCCAATTATGGACGTTGGATGTAATTTCACTCTTAAATTAGACATAAAGAAAGGTATATTTTTTGACAACTATTATATCTAAAAAAGATACTTTTTTGATACTGAGAATTAATTTTAAATTAATTTCTACCAATTTTGTGTTTTGAATTTTGAAAAATTGATTCCATATTTGGAATAAGTAGGTCAAAATTGTGTAAATATTTAACTTTTATTTTTATAAATTATGATTATTTTGGTAAATATTTTATTTACCATGGTTAAAGGGTAAATCTAGTAAATAAAGATAAAAAATAATATTATAATAGAATTAAATTACCCTTACACTTTTTCAAAACATATTGGACGAGATATTTCTGAACAAGGGAATCCATAGGTTAATTTGGGACCCCATGGTGCCACTTTGGAGTGATAATGACACTTTATATTAATTAATTTAAAGTACAGACAAAAGAAACATAAACATATATCTTTTAGTAAAAAAATTTTATATGGGGCTATATAAGTGATGTCTTCGAATATAAATATTAATTTGAAAGATAAAACTATTTCCTACTTAATGGAATTTTATTTATAAATTTTAGACAATATATATAGAAATTTAATTATGAAATAATGGTGATGGAGTAATTGCTTCATCAATAAAGGGTTCAAATAAATTATATTATAAATATTAATATATATTTATTTTAAAAAATTTATAACATACAAGAATTTTATAGATTATAATGAATTTTTATATTTTAATTAATTAAGTTTTTTTCAAATAATCTAGTTGTTTTGGATTTTTAAAAATCCATGATATGAATAGTATTAAATTTAACATAAAATAGTTTTTAAAACAATCAATATTTTATTAAATGATATAATAGTCCTGAAAAATATAATATTCTTCCAAATGATATATATGATGTTAAAATTTTCATTAATTATCCATTTTTGGTCTATTGGAATTTTATAATAAATATATTAACCATATACTATGAATATATAAGAGGACATAGTAAAAGTTAAATAAGTTTACGAAGTGTTAAATAAAAAATATAAGGATTAAAAAATATTTAAAACCTATCCAATTATTATTTTATGATTTGATATCGACTTTTACGCATCATATATTTGAATTAAATATGTTATAGACCTTTTTAAACCAAAAATACTTTTTTAATAAAATAATAATTTAAAACATTCCTAAAGAGCCGCTTGACCCTCTTATACAAATCCACCACTGTTAACCCATTACACACACTTCTCATGCCCCTTGCCTCATCCAAAATATACTCCAAGAATCCCCCAACATCCATATATTCCTCCGAGAATCATTTCCCTAGAAATAAGTCAATTCAAGAGAGCCCTTGGCTCAAATTAAAAGAAGTTACCCGATTTAAAGGTAACGTCTTCTCTCAAGTTCTATTCTTTTATTTTTCCTTTTCCCACACTATAAACAATATATATTCCCTTATTTTATAACAAAAATAGTATATTAAATAAACTAAGATGTTTTTATGGGAATTATTATAACTACACATCCAAACACATCCATCTAATGGATACGAACATACTGTTTATATGGAGGACAAATTACTGCCGCATGAAACGACGATTGTTCAATTATATCCTACCACCTCTCATGGTGGCCATTATGATGAAAATGAATTTATATTTGATATATATTATATCTATATTGTTCCTATTTATCTTTATTTATAATTCATATAATACCTTCATGGTTTGCGTAATGGGTAAACACGATAATTTCATTTGAAGAAGTGCAGACTACCACCCCATCAAAGTGATATGACTCATTCATGACATATGTTGAATGTATAAAGGATGAAGTTAATGAAATTATATATCATATTTTACTGGAATTACAATATAACTATGTATCATTATGTTTACATTCCATTAAATATTAAATTGAAATGAAAGTAGCATTCATGTATACGTACGACTTACTGACTACATGAATGGTGCATTTCATTTCTTATATCCTAATGATATGTACTATTATAAATACATGTATATACTGGATATATATGATATATATGATATCTAAATCATGAATATCATTCTGAAGATAATATAATTTTTACAAGACAGACAACTTGTAATTATAAGAAATTCATTTTTGACTCAAAAACCTAATATTGACAAAACGACTGTTATTAACTTAAATGATTATATAATGTTCATAACATGGTAAGAATTGACATAAAAGGAATAATAATTTTTTAAAAGTTTCTATATAAAGTAGATAATAATTTTATTTTATTATTCAGAAGATTAAGGAACGAAGGAGTCATGTTAGACCTGAAGTAAGATAACTTCTTAACCCAACTTCCATTCTTTGGGATAAACTTTTACTTTATGATTATGTGGTGCTATGAATTTTTTTGAATGACATATGATTTTTTTAAACATAATCTCCAACTATATTGGTTGTATTTATGTTTTTCACACATACCAATATCATTAATTTATCCTTAATGTAATGATATGATATTTGTACGAGACTTCGTCTCAATCTACTTTCATTGAAGCATACTTTGATTTATACATGACTTTATTTTATAAGGTGTATAAACCCCTTTGAACATTAATTTAATTCAAAGGGAATATTTCTTATGCGAAGTGTTTTACTAAATGAAATAAATAATGTTTCGTTTTAACGTACATGGTGACAACGACCTTTCAGTTGTTGCGAGAGTTATTTGACATTTGGATTCCTTAACAAGCCGTAATGTTTTTTAAAAGGAAAATAAATACCATATACTCTTTTTATGTATTTTGGTGTTAAAAATGGTTATGATAATGGATTTATTATGTCAATATATTATAATGATATATTATTATTGCAACATGGAAATGCTATATTTTCTTTATGTTTGTGTTATATGTTATGATTATGTTATGGTTCTTGGGAAATGTTTACATATATGGGTGGATCCATGATAATCCTAGGGAAGGTGAGCCAGATATAGCTCTCCAATGCATTGGGTAACATGATAGAGGTAAATGTAAATTTTTCTCATAAGATACATGGGGAATATACTGTAATGGTAATTCCAAATGCAACTCCATACTTAGATGTGAAAGAAACAATGCAAGTATGTTATAGATACCACAAGTGACCTTTATAATTTATTATTTCTATGTGTTATCCAAAAATCATATGATTTCATGAGGTATGTTGAAGAGCTTATGTTTTGTATGTATGTATGGACTAATGTTTTATTTCATTGATTTATATCCCTTACTGTGCTTTTTATACTCATCCCAAGTTTTTGAAATGTTTTTTTGTAGTCTATATGGAAGGGTAAAAGAATAGAAGAATTCAATAAGATTTATATCATGAAAATAATTTTTATTTTTCATTTAAGAGTGTTTATTTTATAAAAAAATAGATTCTGAGTAGAAATGCCTACTTTGTAATATTTGTGATGTAATGTAATAGTAATGTCATAATTCTCTAAAACTATAAACCTAAAAGGATCCTCAATGTAAATTATTAACTTAATTTCATATTTTTAAATGTTTAATGCTAAGGCCTTATAATTGGTATCAAAGGTCAGTTTAGATAACATTAGGGATTAGGGTATTGTTAAATTAATAACCATAAATTAATTTATGTTAATATTTAAATGATTTAACATTTAAAGAATACCATGTCACATTGCCTAACATATTTCATTGTTCAGAATGGTTTTTCATAGCGTAAACATGGAAGCTATGATGGGAAGGAATACAGAGGGAAATGACCTTCCAAATCATTATCCTGAGATGGTCAAAATAAGAATTGATCAATTTTTTGTAGCGGTGACTCAGTTGAATTAGGTGACAGTTGGTGGTTGTATTTATAGATGATATTTTGGTATATTCTAAAATTAAAGATGAACATGAATACCATTTAGGGGTTACCTTGGAAAACATAAAATAAAAGAAATTGTATGGGAAATTAAGAAAGTGTAAGTTTTGGTTTCCAAAAATTTCATTCCATTGTCATGTTGTTTCAAAAAATGAAATAACTATTGATCCTGCTAAAACAAATGTTGTTGAAGAATGTTTGAAACCCAAAAATATAACTGAGATCCATTGTCTTCTTGGTTTATAATGTTATTACTGAATGTTTGTTGAAAATTTTCCATGGTTATCTAGATCAATGACTTTTTTAAATCGAAATGGTGTCATGTTCATTTTGAAAATATAATGTAATGATTGTTTTCAGGAATTGAAAAGATAAATGGTGAATGATCTAGTTTTTGCACTACCTTCCAGAAATGGTGAGTTTGTCATCTACAATGATTATTTATTGAAATGTCTTGGTTGTTTCTTAATGTAGAATGATCAAGGAATTTCATATTCTTCATGTTAGTAGAAACCTCATGAGTTATATTACCCTACACATGATTTGAAATTAGTTGCTGGTTTTTTGCTTTAAAAATTTGGAGGCATCAACTGTGTGGAGTAAAATGTAAAATATATACTAACCACAAATGCTTGAACTATATATTTACTCATAAATAATTAAACATGATACCGAGGAGATGGCTAGAATTCAAAAAGGATTACGATTTCATGATTCATTCCATCTAGGAAAGGAAAATAATGTGGCTGATGATTTGAGTCATAAAAGTAATGATACATTAACCATGTTACATTTGGAACAAGATCCATTGATTAAAAATTTGTTAAAAATTTCAATAGAAGTTGTTGGTGCATAATATTCCTCTATTTTGTTTTAGGTGTTAGTGAAGTCATCTCTATCAGAACAAATTTAAAAAGCGTAGAAAGGAGACAGTGAGCTGTAGAAAAAGATTGAGTTGGTTTTGAAGGGTAAGTTACCTGATTTTAACATTTTTAATGATTATATTTTGTGATTTGGGAAGATATTAGGTGCACCTTTTGATTCAAATTTGAAGAATGAGTTTTTATGTGAAGTATATAGTTCTCCATTTTGAGTTCATCATGGTAGTACTAAGATTTACAGAGTTATTCAGGAGTATAATTGGTGGGATAGAATGAAAAAAGATATTACTGACTTTACTGTGAAGTGTTTAACTTGTCAACAGGTTAAAGCAGGGTGGCAGTTACTGAAATGGATACTTCAGTCTTTATCGGTGCTAGAGTAAAAATGGGAAAATATATAAATGGTTTTTATTGGTGTATTACCAAATACATCTCGATGTAATAATGAAATTTGGGTTATTATTGATTAATTGACTAAATCATCTCATTTCCTTCTTAATCAAGATACTTTTTCTTTAGATAAATTTTCTTGATTGTAAGTTAAAGAGATAGTTAGGTTTCATGGAGTCCCCTCTTCATTTAATCTAATCATGATCTCAGGTTTACTTATAACTTTTGGAAAGGACTTCACAAGTCATTGGGTTCTGAATTAAGTTTTAGTATAGCTTTTGATCCTCAATTATATGTGCAGTCAGTACAAACAACTCAGACTTTTAAAGATATGAGATGTGATTTCTCAATGGATTACCAAGGATATTGGGACCAACATATTTCTTTAGTTTAATTTTCTTACAATTTCATTTTTCATTCCAATATACAGATGGATCCATTGGAGGAATTATATGGGAAGTTTTGTTGAACACCTGATTTTTGGGGTGAAATATGTAAAAGGAATTTGATTGGACTAGAATGGGTAGAAGAGATGGCAGAAAATGTTCAGTTAATTTAGAAGCACATGAGAACAAATCAGACTGGGTTGAAAAGATAGGCAGATAACTTGAGGAAGGATTTTTCTTTCGAGTTAGGTGATCACATCCTTTTAAATGTTTCTCCATGGAAGAGTGTGATTATTTTTTATAAGAAGGTAAATCTGAGTCCGAGGTTTATTGGGCCATATGAAATCCTTGAAAAAAGTTGGATCAGTTGCATATAGAGTGTATTTACCTCCATGTATATCTCAGGTACACAATGTTTTCCATGTTTCATTGTTGAGAAAGTATATTCCAGATCCATATCATGTTTTGATTCCAGATGTAGTTCAGTTGGATGAAAATCATACTTATTATGAAAAACATGTCCAAAATCTTTACTATAGATAGAAATTTTTGTGGAATAAGGTAATATATCAGGTAAAAGTTTTTTTGGAAAAACCATATTAGTGAAGAAGAATCCTGGGAATTAGCGAATGGTCTAAGGGATAAATACCCTCATTTATTTGATAAGTGAATAAAATTGTGAGGATGAAATTTCCAAAAGTGTGGAAGGACGTAACATCCCTAGTAAATAGAGTGTATAACATTTTCATATTAATTAATATTTGTGAGTTAAATAATAATTTTACTTTAAAGGGGATTCTACGTTCGATGATGTACTCTATACACAATAACGGTTTTATTTGAAGTATTACATTTCACAGAATGTTGAATCATACTGAAAAAGATATAAAAATATAATATTATTGTAAATGGTAGTTAACGCCTAGCCAATGACTTGGAGGGAATGAACAAAACTAACTACAATATGATTATACAGGTTTTTCAAATGTTTTTAAATTTATCCAATAAAATTTTAAAAGCTCAAAATGTGAATGAATACATTTTTAAGCATAAACACTCTAATATTCTTTATAAGGTCAATTTATCATATTTTGATGGAGAAACCTTTTTAAATATATTTTTTGTCACTTTTATATGTTTTATATGACAAAATAATATTCTTCTTTATAATTGGGACATCAAACTTTACATTGGGTAAAACTTTGGTATTTTTCTGTTAAAGATCATTTTTAATGAATAGTGAAAAATACTGCATTTTAATTCAAAATTGCCTTTTCATATAATTTATTTATTTTTGGTTAGAGTGGATACTCAATAGGGGTGGGGGGGTGGTGGATGAATTGAGATCCAATTAAAATTTCTTTTAAAAAATTTATGATTAAAATCCCCCAAATTAAATAAAAAATAAACTGTAGTGAATTTATAAATATTGAAAGTTTTCAATTGGTTTCTCAAGAGATTTATTATTTCATAGTTAACTCAATCTTAATATTAATTAACTTTTGAAACTAACTTCCTGGATAACAAAAGTCATAAACACTTTCTAGTTTGACTATCAGAGTAACTTTAAAACAGATTTATATTTAATGTACTTATCAGAGGAATATTCAATATAGTTTAAAACAAAATAAACAAGCACAACAATTTAAACAAATAGGTTCAGTATCAAGTTGAGATTTATTCCTCTCAAACAGTTTTATATAAACCTTGATCCACACCCTGGATTGGGGTTAACAATAGTACAAAGACTATCCAGGTCCTATGACCTCTACCACAGTTCTACATGGGAAAACAAAACAATAGCACACAAGCTATAAAGGTCACACTTGACCTCTACCACTATCCACAGTGGGAACTAAAAGGATTCAGAAGGTTTGAGTGAGGATTTTAATATCCTCTAGTTATGCTAGGGAGTCAGTGTGCGTCTAAAAATATAGAGCACACACTGCTCAAAATATGAATAAATGAAACACAATATATCTAAACATATAGAGATGAGTTTAGAATGATATATGTGTTTTGAGTGAAGCTATGGACTCCTAATATTGATGTAGATGAAGATTTGAGTCATTCTTTAGAATTTGTAATGAAAACAGAGTGTTGTGGTTCTGTTCCTTCACTTCCAATGTTGGTGTTCAGATCAGGTAAGAGAGTATTCTTTGTAACACTTTGAGTTTCTTCCTTGTAACTTCTTCTTGATGTGTATCACTATTCTTTGAGTTCTTCTCATGTTCTTGTTTTTTAATTTTAGTTCATGTGCCACACACTTGAACGTGTATTCCTCTGTTTTTCTTCATTAGCTTGATCTTACTTTTATACCTTGAGCTCCGGAAATGGGAATAATTACCTTTTTATAAGTATGGGGTACGGTTCCTAAAATGCCAACCACTATCACTAATTAATAGAAGGTGCATTAAAAACATCAAATATGATCATTCCTAAATAAACAAAATAGAAATAGATTTTAGAGATATAACAATTGGTTTCCATCGGTTGCTCTTAGTATCTGTGAGCTGATATTAGAAGCTCTTCTGTATATCAGTATTTGTTATCCTTTATAATGGTAGCTCACAAGAATTGATAGCTTCACTTATTGGTAGATCCATATATCGGTATCTGTTACTATTTATAACAGTAGCTCTATGTATTAGTATCTCTTTCTATCAGAATCTCCTTCTATCGGTAGCTCCTTCTATGGGTAGTTGTCTTGTACTGGTGGCATTCTTGTATTAGTAGACTTTGTAGCGGTAGTTGTCTGTCGGTATCTGTCGGTATCAGTGGACTTCATATCGGTAGATCTTCTTACCAGTAGCTATTCTTCTATCGATAGCTGTTTTGCATATCTGTGACATTATCCATAACGGTAGACTTCTGTACTGATGTACTTATCCTTATCGGTAGCCGTGTACCTAAGACCCCTATATCTATAGCTGTTTTTCTGTCTGTATCAGTAACTATTGTGCATACCAGTGGACTTACTCTATCGGTAGGTCTGTATCAGTGACTCAAATACTATTCTGTTCTATGCAAAACATATCTAGATTGAGTAAGAATTATTTCAAAGATGGTATAAACATAGATAATCATTGATTAACATATTCCAATGAGTATTTTGATATTTTATCAACTTAATTATATAATGTCATATATTGAAAGAATAATTAATATAAAGATAAAATTTATTTGGGATTATCAAAGAATATTGAAACATAATTGAGATTATCAAAATATGTGAGGTCAACAATCCCCCCCCTTTTGATAATCACAAATTATGGTATTATGATCCGAAATAATCATTATGATATCAGTATAAAATACATTGAGTCTCGCTTCTTAGTGTGATTAATGACATTTTCAAAAGTATCATAGAATAGAGTGTTATATGCAAATGTATCAGAGGTAACATTAGAAAATAAATATACCAGAGGTATAAAAAAATTGTATCATAGATATAAAACAAATGTAAAAGAGGTAGAATTATATTATGGTAAAATTAAAGTATGATATTATTTCTTATATATATTATGCTCATATTTCTCATATATATTATGCTCATATTTCTCCACTTATCTTAGATTTCTCCCCTTGTCTTAGATTCCTCCGCCTTTGTTATTAGAAAAATGTAGGAAACAAATGATGAGAGAAGTAATAGAAGCTAAAATAAAGTAAGATCATATATATTTAGGGGGGAAAAGATACAGAGAAAATACAAAATTGAGACACAAAGAGTACAAGTGATTCCTATCAAATATCCTAGCCACGATTCAATCCACCTCCTTAGAATGTGATTGGCCCTTGGGATCATAAGAGGATTCAGGTTTGGTGGATGCGGGTGGAGGCTTAGGAACACCAGAGATGATCAATGGAGGCTGAGCTACTGATATAATGCCTGGACTATACTTTGTAGCTCGCTGGGTGACCATAGGAGTGAGGCTCCAGATTGCTTGAGCTGGAGACATCTGAGGAATAGAGGAAGACTGAGCATAGGCAGGCAGAGCTAGAGGTAAAATGATTGGAGTACTATCTACATGCAAAAATGGCAGAAACAGATTCCTAATGTCCATTATGATCCATCCTCCTCTCTCCATAGTGGAAATGAAGTCATCCTTGTTATGCATAAATTTATCTAGAGCATGAGTCAACTCCATCATCTAGCTTACTTGTTTTTTAAAATCCTAATTGACTGGAGGAAGTTTCAGGTTTTTTAATAGACTCTTGAAATTATGGTTCTACAGATGCTTAGTGTAGATCATTTGGAAATAGAAATACACTTTTTCTTTGAGCTCTTTTTGAGAAGAAGTGGCCTCTCTCATAAAATTATAAACAATTTTCCCTATATCCCTAGTGGTGGTCACCACATGGGTCAAAGCAGTAGAGTCTACAGAGCCACTGGTAGAAGACTGTCCAATCTCTTCACTCATAACAGCTCGAATATTATCAATATCCAAATAAGGCTTGGTAGAACTCAGAGGTGAAACAATAAAGGCACCTATTTCCTTAAAGGATTTCATCAACCCATTTATGAGATTTTCCACAACAGAGTCCTAGGTGATGACATGTTGTTCCCTGGATTTCTTAAATTCCTCAGAAACTGGTACCATCTGGCCTACTACACTCTTCAAAAAAGCCATGTCTTTGTCTTCTTGAGATTTAGAGCTCATATAAGACTCCATAGAGACAATTGATTTCTTTAGAGATTAAACATCCTCTTCTAAGATTGAAACTTGATTCTGGAAGGTCTTGAATTCATCCAAAACACCAGATACAGATTCAGTCACCATAGACTGAATATAAGATACTAAAGAGGTTTCCATTATTTTTATTTCTTGCACAAAATAGGCATGGAGATCGGACTTTAACTGGTATAAAACAGATTTACTTACTATGTCTTTAAGTAATGTTTCATAAAAGAGATTATTAGTGAAATGAGGTCTATTGATGAGTGTCTCATCTTCTAAATCAGGATAGTCCAACCCAAAAACTACAAAACCTGGGTGTTCTGCCCAATCTTCAATCTCATGAGCTACTGAAATAGTACCATGTCTGATTGGATGCTCCCCCTCCATTTGTGCATTATCCTGTATATGTATCGCAATAGCACCCTCATCCACTGGGTCTTCCTTAGAATAATTCTTCACAACCATCTCTATTTCTCCAACAGCAAGAGGTTCCTCAGGAATAGCTATAGGTCTATCTACTTCAACAAATTCCTCAGTAGGCATTTAGGAGTACCCAATCAGTGGGCTGAGACTTAAGTAGGTAGAAACAGATTCTTCAGTTTCAGATTCTTCCTCCTTCTCATTATATGGAGCAGTCTGGTCTTCCTCATCAACATGTTCTTCTTCATTTCTCTCTTCCAAGACTGTTTACTTTCCAGATAAAACAATTTCTTCAACAGGACTTAGAAGAAAGTCCATATCACTTCTATCAGCTATAGAAGTATCATCTTTATCAGTATCATCACTATACTTAGGTTCCTCTTCATCAGGTCTTAGACTTGGATCCCTCACATCCTTATGCCTAGAAGGATGATCCACATAATTAAACTTATCGTACAACTTTTCATCATCACTGACCCATTCTCTTCTCCATGGATTCTAATTTATCTTTATGTATTTACAGATACTTTTGGTAATACAAAAGTTGTCTCTTATAACCACTGTCTCATCCTGAGACTTAGCCACACGTCTTACCTTGATCATCATAGAGATCAGATTTTCAATGAATATAGCATTAGTATTTGACTTTGTCTTGGTCGTATCTTCAATTTGAATCATTAACAAACTAAACAGATTCACCTTAACACCATGTCTTAATAGATGCAACAAACATATATCTTGGTATTTCATATTTGAAAATCCCCCGCTTCTTGGAATCAACACATGTTGGATGAAATTGAACAGTAACTGGTTCTCTCCATCCATTTCTTTAGAAATGAACTTTTTTGGTGTATCATCTCCTGTTAATTCTTCCAAATCAGCTTCATATTCAAAGATTTCCCTAACAAGAGGTACTAATTTAGAGAAATACCCAAACTCTCCTTCATGAGGAACTTTCAGGAACTCAGCCCACTCAATAGAGGAAAAATATATTTTATTTCCATTCACAACTAAAACTATTCTACTCTCAACTTCTGATTTCTCAAAACAGAAAAACTCATAGAATTATTCTACCAGATTCAGATAATAAGGACCATTGTTATTCGAGAATCACTCTACCCATTTTAGGTCCTCCAGTACTTCATGAAGTAATGATTTACTAGACATCAACCATTCCACTCATAGTTATTTCTCAACTACTATATCCCTTTGAAGGAGATGTGGATTTGTAGGTTTATTCACTTCACTTCCACCACTAGACTCTCCTTTGAGTCTCTTGGCATTCGGCTCATCATCCTTTTAACAGACTGATGGTCTCTTCTCTATTTCCATTCTGTGAATCACGAGGTTTAGGGTTCGAAGTTTTGGGATCTAAGGATTGAAGGTAAAGGGTTTGAGGTGGATTGAGATGAGGTTAAGACTTATGTTTTATCATTTAGGAATCACAAAATAAATAAATAAAACACAATAAGTATAATTTAAATGATACAGATTCCGGCGGCTAAAGGTACATAATTTTAAAAACAGCACAATCCTAATGGTAATACATACTGGTGAGGATTCCTAATGGAGAGGTATAATGGGGAGGTTCACTAAAAGTGAGGTATAGTAGTGAGGTTCATACCAGTGAGGTATAACAGTGAGGTTCATAATAGCGAGGTTCATACTGGTGAGGTATAACAGTGAGGTTTGGCTAACGGTGAGGTTTTGCTAACAGTGAGGTTTGGCTAATGGTGAGGTTTGGCTAATGGTGTGGTTTTTCTAATAGTGAGGTTTCACTAAAAGTGAGGTTTCTAACTTACAAAGTATATCATTCCTAACTCATGTCTAATGTAACTTAACCTATCTGAACTTAAAGGCTTGGTGAATATGTCTTCTTATTGATGTTCAGTACCTATAAATTCAAGAGTAATATCAACCTTTTGGAAATGATCTCTCAAAAAGTGGTGCCTTACATCAATATGTTTGGTCTTAGATTGAGACATGAGATTCTCAGAGATGTTAATCACACTACTGTTATCACAGTTTATAGATACATGTCTAAACTGATATCCGTAGTCTAATAATTTATGCTTCATCCACATAATTTGTACACAACAACTACCATAAGCAATATACTCAACTTTCAAAGTAGACAATGAAACATAATTATAATTTTTACTACACCATGATACTAAGGACTTACCTAGAATCTGACATGTTCCAGAAGTTCTCTTTATATCAAAATTGCAACTAGAAAAGTCAGCATCTAAAGAAATTATTAAATTGAATGATTATCCTATTGGATAAAATAATCCTAAGGTAGTAGTATGTTTAAGATATTTAAAAATTCTTTTAACAACAATAAAGTGTGACTATTTTGGATTAGATTGAAATATTTCACACATACACACACTAAACATAATATCTGGTTGACTAGCAATAAGGTAAAGCAGACTTCCTATCATACCTCTTTAGTTGGTTTGATCCATTGGTTCTCCAGTTTCATCAGCATCCAACTTACAGGTGGAACTCATAGGTGTGTAACTTTCCTTAATACTTTTTAAACAAGAATGTTTTAAAAGGTCCTTTGTATATTAACTTTGATTTAAAATAATACCATTGTCATTTAGAAAAACTTGAAATCCAAGAAAATATTTGAGTTCTCCCATTAGAATCATATCAAATTCATTTTTCATATTCTTTAAGAAATCAATACACAAAGTATTTTTAGAAGATCCAAAAATAATATCATCAACATAGATTTGTACTATCAAAACGTCTTTGGAAATTCTTTTATTAAAGAGAGATAGATCTGCAATCCCTTTAGAAAAACCTTTTCAAATAATAAAACTACTATGTCGATCATACTAAGCTTGTGGGGCTTGTTTTAAACCGTATAAAGATTTAGAGTGCTTAAAAACTCAATTTGGAAAATGAGGATTAGTTAATGTAGGTGGTTGTTCAACAAAAACATCTTCAATTATAAAACCATTTATAAAAGCACTTTTAGCATCCATTTGATATTACTTGAAATTCAGATGAGCATCATAGGAAAGTAGAATCCAAATAGCTTCTAATCTATATATAGGTGAAATGGTTTACTCATAGTCTATTCCTTCATCTAGACTATACCCTTGTGCAACTAGCCTTTCTTTGTTTCAAACTATGTTTCCAGACTTATCAACTTTATTTCTAAATACCCATTTAGTGCCTATGGTCAAAGTGTCCTTAGGTCTATAAACTAATTCCCAGACTTAGCTTCTTTCAAATTGATTTGATTCTTCTGGCATAGCCATTACCCAAATTCATCATTGATTGCATCATTGATATTTTTAGGTTCTAACTATGAAAGAAAGTCTTGATGTTCAACCTGGTTTCTTAGAGAAGCTCTAGTCTATGTCCCTCTATCAAGATTACCAAAAGCAACATCTAAAGAATGATTCTTTAGAATCCTAGTTGATCTAGTAAAGGTAGGACTAGAAATTTTAGGTTCTTCTCTATTTTTGGGTTCCCCAGAAGGAGGTTCTAAAAAATTTCCAGAATTTCTTGGTTTTATAGAAGGTTCACTATTTATATCATTAAGGTCCAGAATAGATAGATCTACTTCAATATTTTAAAAAGAAGACTTAGGTTCATGCAGACCAGTTTCATAAAATTTGATGTGAACAGATTCTTCCACACATTTTGTTCTTTTGTTAAAGACTCTATAAGATTTACTAGTAATAGAGTAACCTAGAAATATTCCCTCGTCACATTTAGAAGAAAAATTGCCAAGATTATCATTAGTATTGTGAATAAAGACTTTGCAACCAAAAACTCTGAAGTAAATCACTTTTGGATTCCTATTATTCCACAGTGCATAAGGGGCCATCTTAAGAATAGGTCTAATCAAGAATCTATTTATAATATAACAAGCTATATTCACAGCTTCAGCCCAGAAGCAAACAGGTAGGTCATACTCATTAAGCATAGTTGTTGCAATTTCCTGAAGGGTTTTATTCCTTCTTTCTACTACACCATTCTGTTGAGGTGTCCTAGGTGTAGAAAAGTTGTGACTATAGCCATTGTGTGAGCAGTAAGATTCAAACTCATGATTTTCAAACTCATGACCATGGTCACTTATCAAGGTCTTAATCTTAAGTCCACTTAGGTTTTCTACAGACATGGAATATTTCATAAAATAAGAACAAACTTCAATTTTGTGAGCAAGAAATATACCCAAGTGTATCTAGAAAATTCATATACTAAGACATAGACATAGTGCTTCACATTTATACTAGAAAATCTATAAGGTCCAAATGAATCCATATGAACCAACTCGAGAGGTTGAGAAGTTGAAACTTCTTTCTTTTATTTGAATGAAACTTTATGTTGCTTTCCCTTTTGACAGGGAGTAAAAACTTTGTCTGAAGGGGATTTTAGTTGAGGTAGGTCTTTAACTAAATTTTTCTTAGTCAGTCTCTTATGGGAGTAAACATTACAGTGTCCTAATCTTCTATTCCATAACCAATATTCTCTTTAAAAATCATTTAAATAGGAAACCTTTTATTTGGATAAAGAATTTAAATCTACAACATATACATTTTCATTTCTCAAGGTAGTAAATACCAAAACATTTTTAGAATCAAATACATGGAAAACATCATTTTCAAATTTAACATTGAAACCATCATCACACAACTAAGAAATTATTAACAGGTTGTATTTTAATCCATCAACAAATAAAACTATAGAAATTAAAACTGAATCAGTGCTACAAATCTGGCATAAGCTGATGATTTTTCCTTTTGAATTATCACCAAAGGTGATATGTACTCCATCAACTTTGATTGAACTTTTGGAACATGAGTAATTTTCAGTTATATGCCTTGAACATCCACTATCCAAGTACCATGTCTTCCTATATGAAATTTTTAAATAGGTCTTCTACAAAATAGGTTTAAAAAGAAAATGATTTTGGTAACCGGATTTTCATGGGTCCAGACAGGTTAGCAATCCAAACTTTTGGTACACGGATTTGTCTAATGGGTCTCATATAATCAATAGATTCAAAAGATTTTAAAGATAAACTTTGTTGGATCTATAACTATGTGAATATCTAGGTGAGACATAGGAATTTCCAAAACTAGAACAAGAACCATACTTTCCATTTTTAGGAATAAATTTATTCTTTGTAATCTATCTTTGTCAATGTTGATAGCCTAAACCAGTTGTATAATTTGGTGAAACTTTTTTCCAAGCATTTGAGTTAGAGTATTCATTCCATTTGTGAACTTCTCTAAATCTATTCTAAGTTTTTCATTGGAAAATTTACGTTGAGTATTATCCTTTAACAGTTGAGAATTATTTTCCTTTTCTACATCTAGTGTAGATTTGATAGTTCAAGTTAATTAATACTGTTTCTTTATGGTTTTATACTTATCCTTCATCTCATTGAAGGTTTCCTCTAGCATGTTACATTATTAAAATAACTCTTCACTAGACATGTTTTAAGAATTAGAATCATCTCTAGAATAATGAAAATTTAAATTAGGAGTATCCAATGTTTCCTCATATGTGTTTTTCATGAAACACATATTATCTTTTTGATATTTTTCATCTTGAGTAGAATCAGAATCACTCTAACTATCTTCTGAACCACTCCATGTTTTTGTCATTTATTTCTTATATTTTTTGTCCTTATAATCATACTTCATCTTGAACTTCAATTTTCGACAGTTATCCTCAATGTGTCTTTTACTTTTGCATTCATAACACACTATCTCATCATCCTTATCAGCTTTCTTCCAATCTTTCTTCTATTTACCTCGTTGGTCATACTAACCCTTATAATTTTTTTTCTAAAAAATTGCTTATTCTTGTAGAATTTCTTGAATCTCCTGGCTATTTGAGCCATCTCTTCATCACTATCAGAATATGAACCTCCACTTGTTGAGCATTCAGTAGGTATGTGAACTTTCTCCTTATCCTTTCTCTTTGAGGTAGTAGACTTTAATGCCATTGACTTCCTCTTTTTTTCATCATTTTCTTCCTTTTTTACCTTTAGTTATTCTTCATACATCATCAAATTACCAATTAGATCTTTAACAGGTTGTGAGCTTATGTCACACGATTATGTTATTGAAACTGATGTGCCTCTCCATCTTTTTGGAAGACATCTCAGTATCCTCATGATATGCACTTTTGCAGGAATTTCTTTTCTAAGTGAGCTCATTGTATTTACAATTTCATTGAACCTGAGATACATGTCATAAATAAGTTCATCATACTTCATTATAAATTTTTCATATTTAATAGTGTAGGTATTCAATCTCATTTCCTTAAAATTGGTTTTTCCCTTATGGGAAATATCCAAAGTATCCCAAATTTCATAAGCAGTTTTACAAGCAGATATTCGATTAAATTCTTCTCCTAAAGCACAATACAGGGCATTTATTGCATTACAATTATTATTGTAAACAGTTTTAGTAGATTCTTCCCAAGTAGTTCTTTCAGTTTCTAGAATCTTATACTGAGTCTCTATAGCAGTCCAGATGTCAAATACTATACTTTCTAAATGAATTTTCATTTTCAGTTTCCATTGGGCATAGTTAACACCATTAAAGAAAGGTGTCCTATTGGTAGTAGCACCTTCTAGTCTATTATTCATAATTAGATTTTAGTAAATATATTTAATGAGATAAAATTTAGAACAAACTGAAATTTAAGATCTGTAAGATACAACTAAAAGCACAGTTGAAAAATAGAGTGTTTGGAAATCCTTTATTAATAACAACCTCTCATATCAAATATTGGTATGAGTGGATACTCAAGAGGGGGGGGGTTAATTGAGTTCCAATTAAAATATCTGCTAAAATCATTATGATTAAAATACCCCAAATTAAATAAAAAATAAATTGTAGTGAATTTATAAAGATTGTATGTTTTCAATTAGTTTTTTAAGTGATTTATTTTTTCTCAGTTTACTCAATCTGAAGATTGATTAACTTTTCAAACTAAATTACTGGATAAAAAAAATTATAATCATTTTCTAGTTTAACTATCAGAGTAAATTTAAAATATATTTATATTTAATTTACTTAGCATCGGAATGTTCAATATTGTTTAAAACAAAATAAACTAGCACAATAGTTTTAACCAAGAGGTTCAGTCTCAAGCTGAGACTTAGTCCTCTCAAACAGTTTTATATAAACCTTTATCCACACCCTGGATCAGGGTTAAAAACCGTACAAAAACTATCTAGGTCCTATGACCTCTACCACAGTTCTATGTGGGAAAACAAAACAATAGCACATAGGCTATCTAGGTCACACTTGACCTGTACCACTATCCACAATGGGAACTAAAATGATTCATAAGGTTTGAGTGAGTATTTTAGATATCCTCCAGTTATACTCAGGAGTCTGTGTGTGTCTAAAAATACAGAGCACACACACTGCTCAAAATATGAATACATGAAACACAATAGATCAAAACAGATATAGATGTGTTTAGAATGATCTATGTGTTTTGAGTGAAGCTACGTACTCCTCAGATTGATGTAGATGAATCTTTGAGTCATTCTTTAGAAGTTTTAAGGAAAACAGAGTGTTGTGGTTCTGTTCCTTCACTTCCAGTGTAGGTGTTCAGCTCGAGTAAGAGAGTATTCTTTATAACACATTGAGATTCTTCTTCGTAACTTATGCTTGATGTGCATGACTATTTTTTGAGTTCTTCTCATGTTCTTCTTTTTGAATTTTAGTTTAGGTGTCACACACTTGCACGTGTATTACTCTCTCTTTCTTCATTAGCTTGATCTTCCTTTAATACCTTTCACTCCGGAAAGGGGAATGATTACCTTTTTACAGGTATAAGGTACGGTTCCTGAAATTCCAACCACTATCATTAATTATGAGCAGGTGCATTAAAAACATCAAATATGACCATTGATAAATAAATAACATAGAAATAGAGTTTATAGATATTGCGACTAGTTTCCATCGGTAGCCCTTAGTATCAGTGAGGTGATATCGGTAACTCTTTTGTATATAAGTAGGTGTTATCCTTTATAATGGTAGCTCGCAGGAATTTGTAGCTTCGCCTATTGGTAGCTCCTTCTATCAGTAGTTGTGACTCTTTATAATAGTAGATCTATGTATTAGTAGCTCCTTCCATCAGTAGCTCCTTATATTGGTAGATCCTTCTATCGGTAACTCCTTCTATCTGTAACTTCTTCTATCGGTAGCTCTCTTGTGCTGGTGGCATTCTTGTATCAGTAGGATTTTGTAACAGTAGCTGTCTATAGGTATCTGTTTGTATTAGTGGACTTCATATTGGTAGCTCCTCTTACCGATAGCTCTTCTTCTATCTGTAGATGTTATGAATATCGGTGACCTTATCCATATCGATAGACTTCTATTCTAGTGTACTTAGCCTTATTGGTAGCTATGTACCTGAGACCTTTGTATCAACAGCTATTTTTCTGTCTGTATTAGTAACTATTGTGCATACCGGTGGACTTATGCATACTAGTGGACTTACTCTATCGGTAGGTCTGTATCAGTGACTCGAATACTAATTTGTTCTATGCAAAACATATCTAGAATGAGTTAGAATTATTTCAAATCATGTATAAACATAGATAAACATTGATTAACATATTCTACTGAGTATTTTTATATTTTATCATCTTAATAATACGATGTCATAGATTGAAAGAATAATTAATACAAAGATAAATATTATTTAGGATTATCAAAGCATATTGAAACATGATTGAAATTATCAAAACAGGTGATGTCAACATTTATATAGTTTTATTGTTATTATAATTGGTTTTAAAGTGTTATTGGATTATATTTTTGAAAATTTATTCCAATTTTGGTCATTGTAAGTAATTTCCCTATTAAATTGAACATAAACAACGGTAAATCTTTTGATGGTTATTAATACTTAAAAACACACTTTTTTTGACAATGAGAATTAATTATAAATCAATTTCATCCACTTGTGTATTTTGAATTTGGAATAATAGATTCCATATTTGGAATCTAGAGGTCCAAGTTGTATAAATGGGTAACTTTTATTTGTTGACATTATGAATATTTGTTTCAGTAAATATTTTATTTACCATGGTTACAAGGAAAATATATTAAATAAGGGTACAAAATAAGATAATAATAATATTAAATTTCCCTTACACATGTCCTAACACTATTGGATGAGATATATCTGACCAAGGGAATTCTTGGGTCAATTTTGGGACCCCATTGATCCACTTGGGAGTGAAAATGACACTTAATATTAATTAATTTAAAGTAAGGACAAAAGTAACATATACATGTAACTTTTAGTAAAACATTTGTATATGGGGTTATATAAGTGATATATCTGACTATAAATATTAATTTTAAATATGTAATGATTTCCAAATTCGTGGTATTTTATTTATAAATTTTAGTCCTTAAATAAATAAATTTAATTATGACATAATGGTGATGAAGTAATTGCTTCATTAATAAGGTATTCAAATAAATTATATTATAAATATTAAAATAAATTTATTTGGAAACATTTAATGACATAAATGAATTATATTGATTATAATGAGTTGTTATCTTTGAATTAATTAATTTTTTTTGAATTAATCTCGTTTTTTGGTTTTCTAAAAATTCATGATATGAATAGTATTAAAATTGATAAAAAATAGTTTTCAAATTAATAAATATTTTATTAAATGATAAAATTGACCTAAATATCTACGATTCATCCAAATGTTATATATGATATTTGAAATGAAATTAATTATCCATTTTGCATTAGTTGTATTTTTAACGTAAACATATTAACCATATAGTGTGAATATATAAGAGGACATGGTAAAAGTTAAATAATTTAATAAAGGGTTAAATAATAAAGATAAGGATTAAAAAATATAAAAAAACCGTAAAATTCTTATTGGATGATTTTATTTCGACATATATTCCCATTATATTATAATTATATTTGTTTTGGACCTTTTAAAACCGAAAATAATTTTTTAATAAAATATTACATTCAAAAAATCCTAAAGAGCCCCTCCTCCCTCTTATAAAAGCCACCACCTATAACCCATTAAACACACCTCTAAATCCCCTTGGCTTGTCCAAAATATAATACAAGAAGCTCTTAAAATCCTTATATTACTCCTATAAGCTTTACCCTAGGCAGAAAGAAATTCAATATTTCCCTTTGGCTCAAATCAAAAGAAGTTACCCAATTTAAAGGTAACATCTTTTCTCAAGTTCTTTTTATTTTCATTCTCCAACCCTATAAACTCTTATTATTCCATTATTTTACAACAACAACAGTATCTTAACTATAATATGACTTTTTATGAGGAATCTTTGAACTACACATCCACACACCTTTATCTAATGAATACGAACATACTATTTTTGTGGACGACGAACTACTACCTCACAAAATGATGATTGTTCAATTATCTCCTACCACCTCTCATGATGGAAATTATGATGAAAATATACTTGTATTAGATATATATTATATTTATATTGTCCCTATAATTCTGTATTTTTATTTTATATCATACCGTTATGGTTTCCATAATGGGTAAACGCGATAATTTCATTTGAGGAAGTGCGGACTATCACCCCATCAAAGTGATATGACTCATTTATTTCATACATGGAATGTATAAATGATGGAGTTAATGAAATAATATATGTATTTATACTATAATTATAATATAACTATCTATCCTTATATTTTTATTCCATTAAATATGAAAAAAATGAAAGTTGTGTTCATGTGTACATACAGCTTACCATCTCCATGAACCGTGCATTTAATTTCTTATATCCCAATGTTATGTTCTATTATAAATACATATATGTAGTGGAAATATATGATATATATGATTTCTAAATCATGAATATCATTATAGAGACAATGTAATTTTGAAAACATGGACAACTTTTAATTATAAGAAGTTCATTTTGGACTCAAGTACCAAATAAAGACAAAACGACCATTATTAACATAAATGATTATTTAATGTTTATAACATGGTAATAAGTGATATAAAAGGAATAATACACTTTAAAAATGTTATTAAGTATGTATAAATAAGCTTTAGATTATTATTTAGGAGATTAAATAACGAACAAGTCAGGTCAGACATGAGGTAAGGGAACATCTTAACCCAGTTTACATTCTTTGGGTTAAACTTATACATCTTGATTATGTGGTGTAATGAATATGTGTGAATGAACTCTGATTATTTTACACATAATACCCAATTTTATTGTGTGTATTTAATTTTTTTCCACAAAATTATGTAATTAATTTATACTTAATGTAATGATATGATCTTTGTAAGGGACTCTATCTCAATCTCCTTTCATTGAGGCATACATTGATTTATACAAGAAATTATTTTATATGGTGTATAAAACCCTTTTACTTTTAATTTCATTTAGTGGGAATCTTTTATCTATGAAAACATTTAATAAATGACAAATGGAATGTTTCTTTTTAATGTACTTGGTTACAATGACCTTTCTTCCACCACTTGTGTTATTTGATTTTTAGCTTCCATAACAAGTCGTAATTTTTTGAAAAGGAAAATAAATAGCATATAATATTTTTATATATTTTGGTATTGAAAATAGTTTTCATAATGGATTTATTATGTTAATATATTGTAATGATATATTATTATTCCAACGTGGAAGTTTTAACATTCCTTTATGCTTGTGTTATGGGTTGTGATTATGTTATGGTTCTTGGGCATTGATAACGTATACAGGTGGTTCCATGATAGACCTAGGGTGGGTGATCCCAAGATAGCTCTCCAATGCATTAGGTAACATGATAGATGTAAACATAAATGTTTCTCCTAAGAGATTTAGGGAATACTGTGTGATATGTATTCCAAATATAACTCCCTAGGTATGTGTGAAAGCTAAAACATATATTTTTTTATGGATTCCACAAGTTACCTTTATTATTTATGATTTCTATGTGTTATTCATAAATATTATGACTTCATGAGGTATGATAAAGAGCATATGTTTTATATGTATAAATGTACTAATGATTTCTTCCATTATTTTATAACCCTTACTATGATTTTTGTGCTTATCCAAAATCACTGAAATTTTTTTCACAGGCTATAAGGTAGGGTAGAAGAATGGAAGAATTCAAAAAGATTTATATCAAGAAAAGATTTTTTGTTTTCTTTTAAGAGTTTTTATTTTATGAAGAAATGGATACTGAGTAGAAGTTTCTACTTTGTAATATTTGAGATGTAATGTAATAGTTATGGTCTAATTATCTAAAAATCTAAACTTTAAATGATCATCAACGTGAACTATTAACATAATTCAAGACTATGTAATGTTTAAGGCTGGGCCTTATAATAAACACCATGATTTTACATGAAAGAGGTAATGACGCAATGTATTAAAAGAATGGACTATGTTAATTAATTCCAAATAGTGTGTTGGGTAGTTATGCTCATGAAACTATAATATACATGATCTATAAAATTCAACATGACCCCCCTCTAGGAGAACACATCCCAAAATAGATCCTAAATCGTCACAATAAAACTTGTACCATTATATTGATTCTAAAATGAAAAATCCCACCACTGGAATAAAATATCTTCTATCATATACATTGAAAAAACTAATTTAATATCTATAGGTGTGCCTAGTAAATAAAATATCCAATTCATCTTTTTTCCTCTATGATGTTGTATTCTCATGTTCAGATTCATCCCTCTAGATGTGTGGAATCTACATCTGGAACTGAATGGAATGATTTGCTTTCCATTTTTCATCCCTTAGGTTCCCTCAATCTACATAATTAAATGCTTGGACAATACTATAATTGAGTTGTTAGTTCACTTATGAATTAGGTGAAACCACACTATCAATAAATTCTTCCAATTGGTTTCTACGATGCTTACCAGGTGACATTTTCTATAACAAAAAATGCCAAATGTTTCACTCTCAAGTAGAGAAAGGCTAAACAATTAAAATATACCATATCAAAAATATTAGAACAGTGAGTTCCCAATATTACATATTTTTTTATGTTTTCATCCATATTTTAATAATTTAATATTCTTTTTTAAACCCACATATTTTCAATATGCCCATATCATGGTTTCTTCAATGGATCACATTTCAAAAAAATATCAAAACTTTTCAAAAACCAACATTTTTCTCCAAATGATAAAACATTACTAAAAAATTACTATGAACTCCTAGTGGGAAGTAGTCTCTAATAGTGTATGTCATTATAATCTCATTGGATATTATAATGATAATGAGATTACAATTCCTATATGTATATCCAAACAATTGTGTTTCAATATATATAGTAACATGAACATTAGCTTAAATAGGATATCTATGTGTTTTTATTCACTAAATTTCATGTATTTATAATCATAACCCTTTCTACTATACCAACAAAGGTACCAAACTGAAATTATTCTCAACTCCATGATCGACATACCCTTTAACACAAAAGAAATTATTTAATAACCATGAGTAATATCATTATCAAGTCAAGAAATATTAATGCTAATACTATTTACAACATCCCACCCCTCCACATTTGCTGCTGTAATAGTGGAATTTATACTAGTCCATACATGACATCGTAATGATTCCAAAGGATATAAATAAATCCTAATGGATTCAATATAATAGGGGGAGGATTTACAATTTGAAAAATAAAAACAACCACAACCAAGAAGATAATAACCAAAAATATATATGATTCTGGACACCAATGTAATAAAACACAATGTTAAACCAAAATATATCAATACCAAGATTCACTATGACCAAAATTCGATTACCAATAAAGTATACTAAACCAAGAAGATAAATGACTTGGAATATATAAAAAATAATCCTCCAAACATGATCTATATTCCAACATCACAATCCATTCTCTTTTATCCCGAGGCACCACAAAACAAATGTGATACATTCCCTTTAAAGTTTCCTGATAAAAAATATTTGCAATAGTATGAAAGAGAACATAATGGGTTTGAATAATGAAATTCACTTTTCTACTCAAATTAATTACATAATTATGCCACTAGGATAGAATATGGTAGGAAATTTATATAAAACAAATTTAAATAGTTTATATCAGAATTTAAAACAATTTCCACGAAGAAATAATTTTCCAAAATAAATTTAAATTAAAAATAAATAAATTCAACAATAAAATAAATCAATTTCTCAAACATCCATTTCGGAATACCAATTCCATTCCAAAAATCCACTTAACCACTCATAAAATCTTAGGTGGAAAGTCCATACTAATTAGAGGTCTCTCATAAGCCTACCAATTCATCTAAATATAACAATACTCATATTCCCCAATATAACATTCGCCTTTTACAAGTCCATCTCAATGAAAATCAAAAAATCCCAACCAATTATTCTAAAACCATTCTAAAATTTTTATGCAAAAATATTTCAAGAAAAAATATTTTTATTGATTTTTTTTGCACAAAACCATTTTGAATAAATCAAACCAAAAATCTATTTAAAAATAATTCAATAAATAACATTGCACAACAATTCCATAATTCCAGAATTTATTATTGATAATGTTTCTACAATAATTTTCTCAATAATTTCAAAATAAATTTCATTAAAAAATTAAAATATGAATATAATATATAATGGTCTAACATGTGGAGTGGAGGGTGAGTCTAACTACAACATAAATTCTGACACTAACAATGAAGGACACAAATTCTTCCCGAAAAACGGGTGGAATCTCTAAAGGCACACCTTATATCTCTTTACCTAAAATCACCATAGAAAAAATCTTCATAATTGGAATCTAATATCATATATATATATCCCAAATGGACTAGATCTATGAATATATTATAGGTAAGAAGAGTATATTGAAATAAAACATCAATAATAGTAAAAAACTAAGAAATATAGCCTTCAACACATGATGATTTTTAAGAGATCAATCCTGGATTGAATGGGAAAGTCTCCATAGTCATTGAGAGGAAGAAAACCAATGTTATGGTCAATAATAGTGAAAAATAGGTTTCTAGTAGGATATGAATGGGATTCACTTTTTTATAATATGAAATTAAACTATTCATGGTTAGCCTACATGGTATGGTAATCCCGGTGCAAACCATGTTTCATCTCCTGGCTCCCAACACCCATCTCACTATTGTCTCACACCATTAGACTAACCATGAATCTACAATGTTTTTAGTCTATTCCACTATACATAGGTACTTATAGATTTTTATATAGTTTTAACAAACTATGCACCTACCCAAAAGCACCTAGTTTACTTTTCATAGAACCAGGGAAGAGTTAAATGGTTTCTACTAACTATTCTAAAAAATTTCACCTCTAAAAAAGCCACAAAAACATTTCAAAATTTTTCTAATCCTTCCCAATATACATATAATAACATTTTATAATTAAAATATGTATAAAAAATGTTAACTAAATGAATTTTTGGGGTTCATCAATGGATATATGAGAAGATTGTTTGGGTTTATGGGAAGGTGATTATTAAAAACCCATTTAATTAGGGACTTTTTTTAATTTTTCGTAATAAAACCAATATTTTTTATATGTTGATATGTAATTTCGGGACACAATCATTTCCAATGAATTCAACATATTAGTAATTATTAGTTTAATTCATTCAAAATATTCCTTATAAAAATTATAACTTTATTGTAAATAATATGAAATATCAATATTTATGTAGTTAGACAATTTACATTCAATGAAAAAAGTTTATGTTGAAAATAAATGATGTTTACGAAATAAGAATAATCATGAAATAAAAAAATATAGAAATATAATTTCCCATTAATTAAAATAATATGGAATTGAATGTATCAATAGAATTTTAATAACCATATAATTAATCAAGAGGTGAGATATGCCAATCTATTAACTAGAAAATTATATTTTACAGTAAAATGAAATCCTTTAGAGAATTGAGAAAAATTAAATCCAAATAGTTTTTGAAAAATCATAGAAAACATGAAGAATAAGATAATAGAATAATATGGTTAGAGGCTTGGGAAAATTTTATAGTCCCATGTATTTTTAAAAGAATCATTGATTGACTTTTTATAAATAATGTGAAAAATGACCCATAAAAATTTACTAAATAAAATCATTGAGAAATCCATTAATAATATAAATTATCATTAATATATCTTATGAGAAAATTAAAAATACTCTTTTAATATAATTTTAAAAAATATTGACCTTTAATAAATGTATACCAGATCAAAAATAGAAAAAATATCAGTGTTTATTTTAAAATTTTCATTATTTGGATCATGTCATAATGAGGGGAAATGTTAAATGATAACATTTAAAATAATTAAATATCTATAGGATAATAAAAAATATGGATTTTATGAAGTATATAATAATATATTACGTGTAAAAAATAAAGGTGATCTCAAAACATAGATTGTAAAAATCATCCTCACTAATTTGGTAACATTTAAATTGACGACCCTTGAATGAATAAACATAAATTGAAATGTTATAAGAAATGAATAAATTTACAGAAATTTTAAATATATTAAAATTGATTTATATACTACATATAACCTAAAATAGGTTAATGATTCCAAATTTAACTAAATAAAGTGCAAATTGAGATGAAATCCCTTACCTCACATGTTAAAATAGATGTACATACAATTAAATCGTATAAAATAGCTATAAAAAAAGTTTAATTTATAAAAAAACATTTTAAATATTATTATACCATATATAATAATATTATAACATATTATAACCCATTTTTACCACTTTAAATTATTATCATTATATTGGTTGTTCACTACATTGTTTTCTCACTCATGTTTTGTCAGGAATGTTTTATTTAATGTGTCTTGAACATGGTAGTAACAACTTGAGACCTTAATAGGGGCTCATAATATCAAATAGATTATATGACATAGAAGACCCAAATTTGAAGAGAATTTAATATATAAAATAATTTTTTATATATTTATTTTTAAATATATTTAATATATTTAGAAACTGGAAATCCAAATAATACAGGGTTGGAGTGAAATGTGATACACTATTAAAGAATTATTATTTAAACATGACAATTAAAAACATACAGTTGATAATTAAGGTATGAATAATAATATCGAAAATATGAAAAATATATTTTATAGAATTATATAATAAATTCCATAGTTATCGATTGATTTGAAATAAAATAATAACCATATGAAATGTAACTATTTCCCAAAATAAATATTTTCTTGAAATTTGGATTAGTTGCACATTGAATGTCACACCCCATGGATTTAAAAGTAAATTTGAATGCATGAAACTTTATTTTATATATATTGTTATAATTATCCTTTAAAAATTATTTTTCTTCTTCTATGTCTAGAATTACTAAAAAGGGAACTACACGGTTGCAATGAGTATATAATTTAGAGTGTGGTAAAACCAACAAAATTATTCATGAATAGTGACATACCATTATGAATATTATTTTTATCCTTATGAATATTAACATACCCTTATGAATTGTAACCTCATCAATGATAGTATACATATAAGATTTTATTGATGTAATGATATACCCATATATTGGAATACATAAATAAATGTTTTGAAACTATAGTTTTTGGAATAAAATATTATTTTATTTAAAAATTAAATTAATAGTATTCATAATATTATCTTCAAAAAATGGAGTTCATTTGTTGATTTCTATACGTCAAAAATTGGTCATGGTGGTTTTTTGGGATTTTTCTGAAATACTATAATTTTTCGTGAATACAAAAATGTAGTAATTGTGATATAAATATATTATGTGATTAATACACTATTCCATGCATCAGAGCAGATGTAATCAACCATTAGTTAGAACTCACATTCACTTATTACTATTTTTGGTATTGGAATTGTAACTTTTTCCTATCTTGTGTAAAAATAATAAAATAATGATTAAAATAATGTAAAACTCATTATCTATTCAACTATAAATACCTGTCACTCCCCCTCATCCAATGACCCCAATCAAGACTTGATGGTTTTTACGTTCTACCCAATACTCCACCCAAGACCCTTCCCCATGTCCAATACCTTCTAGTCTCACCAAAATGCAAAAACCGATGACCTTAAGAAGGATATCTATGAGACAAGATTAATAGGTAAACATAATCTTTTGATTCCATTCATTTTTTTTAATTTTCATTTCTATTCTTATTCATTCCTCACCTCCCATATTCCAAGAGGATTGAATGATCCATTATCTTACATATTTTTATTTCATCATTTCTTTATTTCACCATTTATATTTTTATTCTTTCCTCACCTCCCAATTATAATTTATGTATTATATCTCATATATGGTTCTAGAATCATTTTGTACATATTTTAATAATTTATATATCAAAATGACTTCATTATGATTGGAGAATCGTCAAAATGATCTAAACAATTATAAATAATGTTTTATATGATGAATCGTCCTATTTAAAGAATTCAAAATGATAAGTGGTATATTTTAAGTTTATATAAATATGAAAATACCCCTCAATTCCAATTTTATATCTTCACTTCCAATCTACTTAAATATCCTTTACGAACCACTCATGGAAACCATGTAATGCACACACCCAAAACAATGGAAGTAACAAAATATTATTATTGAATGGGTGGAATGATGTTATAAAATGATAATGAAAGGTGTTATAAGCATTAATATGTTTCTATAAAATATTAATAACTCTATATTAACTTTAATAAAATAATTTTAAATAAGTTTGAGGGAATTCAAACTTGAGGTAAGGGATCCTCTCTTTCTAAATTTTAATCAAGAATCTATTCTATGTTGTTCTCTCTTATTTTTAATTCCTAAAGATGTGGTTTATTTTTTCACCTCACCCACACTTCTCTTAAGATTTATTAATTTTGAGATACCCATTTATCTCTCACTAATCCCTCCCATGTACACCAGATACCATGCCAAATGTTTATAGGTGAATTCAAACCCAAATTTTCATTCATTGGGTTAACCTTGAACATCATGGGTTTTTATGATGCTAATATGACTTGTGAAATTTAATTTGATTGTATAGTGTTTTATTTTGTGTATTTAAAATATATATACATATTCCATTCATTTAATCAATTCTATTTTTAGTGTTATGGCATTTATAACGGAATTTATTCTTAAAATAATTTTAAATGTGTCCTATATAAAATCCAAATAGATTGTACTTTTTTGATGTCAAGAGTGTAATCTTATGATTTGAAGATGTTATATTACCATAGTGTCTCCATTATATTTTCTTATAATAATCATATTTCATTATCTTTTGTGCAATTATTATGTTTTAAAATTGATTTTCAAGAAAAGGGTATTTTGATATGTGAATGTATTTTGCTAATGGGTGTAAATGAGTTCTGAAGTGTTATATTGATGATATGTTCCATGGACAATATTTGTCTTAGGTTGAGCCTATTCTAGATCATCATAAGATCGGTGTTCCCCATTATATCTCATTATGTGTTTGTTTGAGCCCATTATAGCTCAAGATATGTTGGGTTGAGACCATTATAGCTCTAGATATGACGGGTGAGCCCCATTATAGCTCTCCAATAAATTGGGTACTCCAGAGATGGATGTTGAAATTTTTTTTATTCCCCGAGTAAGGTTAAATGTAACAGTGAAATGTAAAATATGTCCCAATGGAACTACACAATGTTTCTATACATATGAGTTTTTTATGATTGTCGTGTTTGTTGGTTATTATGTTGTCACTTGACTAACAGTTTCATTCTCAATATCCCTTATTGAGTTTTATACTCATCCCAACATTTCAGAATGGTTTTCATAGGATATAAGGATGGGTAAGAGAAATAATGGAGTCATGATGAATGAAATAGAGTGTTTTCCAATAAATCATGTCATATGTTTCAATGTTTTATATTTTGAAAAAAATTGATACTATTTTTAGTAGTATCTTCTCGGTATGAATGTGGTATGTTATGAATGTAAGATATCCTAATTCTATAAAATAATAAATCCAAAACATCCTAAATGTGTAGTAATGTATTCTCTTGACTAAAAATCATGATTAAGTAATATTTTACGGTTGGGGTCGTATAGTTGGTATTAGGGAATGGTTTAGATAACCTTAGGGGTTAGGACGATGTTAAGAGAATAAAATAAAATATTTTAACTCTATATTTAATTTTAAATGTAATTAAATTTGAAATTACCATGTTTTATAATCTATGATATGTCTTCTTAGAATGGTTTTATTTTAAGGAAACAAGGAAGGTGATGTAGAAGGAATTGATAGACTAATACATGTCTGCATTTGCAGCCTGGATTGGTGGGAATCGGAACCGTGTAGTTTGTGATAGAAATAACTTCGTTAACTCAGGCAATAAATGGTGGTGGTATCCATTCTATTGAGGAACATGATATACCATGAGGATAAATTTCATTTTTGGAGCATTTTATTAGGGATAATCCTCCATCATTCATTGTAAACATAGATTTAGTGATAGCCATAGGATGGATCAATGGTTTAGAAAATATATTTGATGTCATGTGATGTTCATAACATCAAAAGGTAATAGTATCCATTTATCGTTTGGAAGGAAAATCCAATCAATGGTGGTATTTGGTTAATAATATAAGAGAAATATATATTATCTTCACAGTTTGAAATTGGATGATTTTAAGAGACTTTTTGTAGACTTTTTTTCCCTAAAACTGTTCGACTCAAAATAGAGAAACAACTCATGGAACTGATGCAACGTGATGATAAAGTTATAGACGTATTTGAATCCAATTTTATAAGACTATCCAGGTACATAACATATTTTACCAGGGATATTTATAGTAAAATTAATATATTTTAGTCTGGTTTGAATCCATTTTTACGAAGAGAATTTTCTTTATGAGGTTTTAAAAGCTATGGCGATATTTTTTATTGTGCTGAAAATGTGGAGATAGAGTTTACTGACACGCATAGGCCTCATGATTAAAGGAATAAGAAGCAGTCAGTTTTGCTGTATTTAGGAAAGAATTCTTCAAATAAATATGGAGATATGAAAATCAATTTACATTCTTGTGAAAATTTTGGTAAAAGGCATCATGGTGAATGTCTTTAAAATTACAGAAAATTATACCGATATGAAAAATTTAGACACATGCCTCGTTAGTTCATGGAAAATGATCCAAAAATAAATGAGAAGGAGATGGTGAGATGCTTTATCTATATTTCATTTGTTCATTTTGCTAATTTTGTCCAAATCTAGTCACTTGGGAAAGAAATAAATATTATTTTAAAAAGAAGGGTGTGGAAAAATCCTTTAAACCCACATTAGTAGATGTTGAGATTTCGCATGTGGTGGTATCAGGTAAATTTCTTGTTTCTATAGATTTTCCAAATGTGTTGTAAGATTCGAGGTCTACCCATTCCTTTATTTCTGAGAAATTTTCGTAAAACATGGGAATTCAACATCATGAAATGAAACCAAAACTCATGGTAAAAACACCTTGATTAAATATTTTAGAAACAAGAAATTATAAGAATGTATCTATATTTTTCTATGGAAATAGTTTACCTGAAACCTTTTTTTCTTCCTATAGTAGATTTTTATGTTATTATGGGTATGGAATGGATTTTTTTATTATGCTATGACAGATTGTAGAGAAAACTGTATTGTTTTCAGAAAGAACTTCAGTTTGTGTACAAGAATGAACCCATAACATTGATAACATATTAGGAAGCCAAGAAAATAATAAAAGATGGAAATTAAAGTTATCTTGATCAAAATTTGGATGATAAGAGAACTAACTAGATTAATGATGTATCAATGGGGAAATAATACATTGATTTTTTCCTAATGATTGGCCTGGTGTGATTCCTAATTAAAAGGTTGAGTTTACCATTGACTAATTTCATGATGCTAAGCTAATTTTTATACACCCTTACTGAATGGATCAAACAGAACTTCTTGAATTAAAAAATTTGTTGCAGGAATTACTTGATAAAGGCTTCATCCAACCTAGCACTTGACCATGGGGTGCTCCTATCTTGTTTTTTAAGAATAAAGATGGTTCAATGTTACTTTTTATTTATTGTAGAGCCTTGAATGACAATACTCAAAAACAGGTACCCTTTGCCTCATATCGATGATTAATTCGATCAAATCTAGAGAGAACAATACTTTTTGAAGTTTGACATGAGGTCAGGGTGCCATCAGTTGATATTAATGGATGCAGACATCTCGAAGACAACATTCCATACTAGATATTATCATTATGAAATTTTAGTTATGCATTTTGGGTTAACTAATTAACCTGTCATATTCTTGGATCATATGAATAGAATATTTCATGATGTCTTGGTAATTTTGTGTTTGTATTTATTGATGAAATAATTTTATATTCTGGTAGTAAATAGGAGCCTAAAAATATATAAGGGGTTTTCTCAAACCCTATTAGAAATGAAACTTTATAGAAAATTCAAAAAGTTTTATTTTTTCTTGAAAAAAATTTCTTTTCTTGGGGACATTGTAAATAAATATGGAATAACAGTTGATCCTATCAAAAATAAAGTGATTGAGGAATGAAAAATTGCATCAAACGTTACAGAGAGTCATATTTTTCTAGTATTAGCAGGTTATTAAAAATAGTTTGTTAAAAAAAATCATAGTTATCTATCCTGCTAACAAATTTATAAGAAAATGATTTATATTTATTTGGATAGAAGTATATTATATTTGTTATCAGGAACTGAAGAATGGGTTGGTGAATGCTATAGTTGTAGCCATGACTTCTTGAAATGTTGAGTTTTTCATCTACATTGATGCTTCATTAAAGGGACTTAGTGGTGTTTTGATGAAGAATGATCAGGTAATTTCTTATTTATCATGACAACTAAAACCTCATGAGTTGAATTAACCCACATATGATTTGTAATTGATAACTGTGGTTTTTGGGTTGATAATTTGGAGTCATCATTATTATATAGTAAAATGTGAAATATATACTTACCATAAAATCTTGAAGAATATATTTACTCAAAAATAATTAAAAATTATATAGAGAAGATGGATGGTACTAATCATGGATTATGATTCATGATTCATTAAAATTTGAAAAAATAGAGTGAATTATGCATTGAGTAGGAAATATAATGCTATATTAACCATGATAAATTTAGAAAGTTATCCTTTTGTAAATTATTTGATAAACTTTGGCTTGGAAGTTATTGGTGTAGGAAATTTCTCTATTTTAACCCTAGTTTATATACAGTCATCTTTTTCAATCATAATAAAGAACGCACATAAGGCAGAGATAGAGATACAAAAAAGGTATAATTGGTTATAGTGGGTAAGTTGTTAGAATTTATCCTTGATAAATATTTTGTTTTAAGATTTAGAAAATGGTTCTTGTGTGCCTTGTGATTCTTATTTGAAGAATTAATTCTTATGTGAAGCTCAAAGATCCCGGTTTTCATTTCATCTTAGAAGAACTAATATTTACAGTGACCTTTGGGATTATTATTGGTGGGAGGGAATGAAAATTAATATTGCTGATTTTATAATGAAATGGTTGACATGTCAATAGGTTAATGCAGAGAGGAAGTTACCAAAGGGGATTCTTCATCCTTTTCTAGTTCCGTTGTTGATATGGGAGAATATATCCATGGACTTCATTAAGGGACTATAAAAAACATTTTGACGTAACAAAGAAATATATGTTGTTGATGATCATTTGAATAAATCTGCACATTTTCATTCTATTTGAGATACAATTTCTATGAATCACCTCTCTCAAATATACCTCAAAGAGATTTTTTAGGTTACATCGAGTGCCTAAACTTATTGTTTCTACCCGAGATAATAGATTCACTTATATTTTTTTGAAGGGTCGTGAGAAGTAGTTGGGAAAAAAATTAAAGTTTAGTACAAATTTTCATCTTCAATTAGATGGACAATTATAATGAATAATCCAAACTTTGGGGGATAGACTTCAAGATTGTTAAATGGATTACCAAGGAATATTGGATCAACATATTTCTTTATTCGAGTTTTTTTATAAATGTTTTCATCCATTATACAGATGACACCTTTTGAGGCATTGCATGGGAAGAGGTGTTAGACTCCAATGTTTTGGGATGAATTTTTGGAAATGAAGTTGATGAGACCAGAATTATTATATGAAGTTAGTGAGAAAGTGATGATGATCTAGCAACTCATGAGGAAAACTCAGAGTAGACATAAAAGTTATGCATATAACAGTAGAAAAGACTTTTCTTTTGAGGTAGGTGATCATGTTTTTTATAGAATCTAAGAATGGAAAAGTGTTATGTGTTTTGGTATGAAAGGAAATATAATTATATATTTCATTAGAAGTTATGAAATTATTGGGAATGTTACACACGTCGCATACCGAGTAGATTTGCCTCCAAGTTTATCTTAGGTACAAAATGTTTTTCGTGATTCGATGAGGATAAAGTATGTTCTAGATTTATCTCATGTTTTGAGCCTAGAGATAGTTAAAATAGAAGGAAACATTCTTAAAAATAGAAACCTATTTATATTTTGTATCAAAGAGAGAAAATATTGTGAAATAAGGTAATCCATCATCTAATGGTTTTGCAGATAAACCACATGGTTGAGGAAGGAACATGCGAATCTGAAAATTCTATGGGGTAAAGGCACCCTCACTTGTTTAATAAGTAAATAAAATTATATGGATGCAATTTCTAGAAGGGGGGATAATGTAACACCCCATGGATGTGAATGTAAATTGAATTTCAAGAATCATTATTTTAATTAGATATTTGTAACTAGCCTTTAAACATAATTTTTCTACTTCTGTGTTTTGAGTTTCAAAAAATAGATATACATAGATACAATCAGTAATTTATTTAGAGTTTGATAAGACATACTTAATTTTTAGTGAATAGTAACTTACCCTTATGAATATTAATTTTACCCAAATAAATAGGAACATACCATTATGAATAATAACTTCACCTATGATTTTATAAAATTATGATTTATTGATGTTATGATATACCCATATCTTGGAATAAGTAAATAAAGGTTTAATTTTTTTTGTTTTTGGAATAAAATATTTTTTTATTTAAAAATAAAATTAATCCTAGTTAGAAAAATATTTTTGAAAAATGGAGTTCATTTTTTAATTCTAAATGTCAAAAAATGGTTAGGGTGAATTTTTGGTATTTTTTCTGAAAAACATGATTTTTTGGTTAATAGTAAAATTCGGTAATTAAAGTATTTATACATTATGGAATAAATACATTATTCCTTAAATCATAGATGATGTAAGAATACATGAGTTTGAACTCAAATTCACTTATTACTATTTTGGATCTTGGAACATAACAATTTCTTATCTTATGGATAAATACTAAAATAATGATTAATGTAATGTAAGACTCCTCTCCTCCACTATAAACACCACCAACTCTCGCCTCTTCCTCCCACACCATTCAAGCATTAATCAATTCCTATGTTATTTACAATACTTATCTATAGACCATGTAACATGTCCAAAACTAGCTGGTATCACCAAAAATAAAAAACCAAGGTCCTTAAGAAATATCTCAAGGATAAGATATCTAGAGGTAAAGATCCTCTTTAGTTTTCTTTAATTTCTTTTCATTTTCTTTTCTACTCATATTCTTTCCTAACCTATTCTTATTAAAAATGAATGAATCATCCAGTATCTTACATATTATTTATTTCATCATGTTTATGGAATATTCACCATTATAATTCTTCTCCTCTCCCACGTATTCATGAAAATACAAAATTGTTCGTGATGTGTCGATTTACCTACATCGTGGACGATGTGAATCCAATTTATTTTAATTCCTTAAATACTGGTCATGAAACCATTTTTATGGTTGAAATAGATTATAATTTATGTATTATATCTTATTTAAGGTTTTGGAATCATTTTTCATACATGATATTAATTTATAAATCAAAATGAGTTCATTATGATTGAAGAATCTCCAAAATGACCTGAACAATTAACAAAAAAGTTTTAACTAAAGAATCCTTCTCATGTCATAACTAAAAATGATTAATATTATAATTAATTGTTCTATAAATATTCAAATACCATTCCATTACAATTATGGTGTTTCACTTCCAATCGACAAGAATATCCCTTACGAAATGCTAATGGATACAACATAATTCTTGCACCCGAAACAATGGAATTAACAAAATATTATTAATGAATGGGTGTAATGATGTCATAAAATGATCATTAACGGTGTTATAAGCATGGATATGTTTATTTAAACTGTTGATAAATCTATTTAAACATCCATTAAATAGTTTTAAATAATTTTGAGGGAAGTCAAACCCTAGGTAAGGGATCCTCTCTTTCTTATTTTTATTCAAGAATCAAATATATGTTGTGATATTTTATTTTTTAATTCCTTAGGATGTGGTATATTTTTTCACCAACCCCATACATACCATATTATTTATTAATGTTGATACACCCCTTTCTCTCTCATTAATCCCTCCCACATACTCCCAATACTAGGACCAAATTTTGTTAGTGAATTCTAAACCAAAATTCCATTCTTTGGGTTAACCATCAAATTCATGGGTTTTTATCATGATAATACGACTTGTAAATTTTAATTTGATTATATAATGTTTTATTATCTGTATTTATAGTATATATATATATTTCCTTCATTTAATCAATTGTCTCTTCAATGTTATGGTATTTGTAATAGAATTTCCTCTTAAAATATTTTAGATGTATCCTTTATGAAATCCAAATTGATTGTTCTTTTTTTATGACATGACTATAATACATTTATTTCATGAAGTTATATTACTATTGTGTCTCCATTATATGTTTATTTAATAATAATATTTCATTTTATTTTAAGAAGTTTTTATGGTCGATGAGTGGTTTTTACAAAAAAGGGTATTTTGAAATGTGAATGTGTTATGATCAAGGGTGTAAATGATTTATGAAGTGTTTTATTCATGATATTTTCCTTGGTAAATATTTATGTTGGTTTAATCCCATTATGGTTGATTATATGATGTGAGATCCCCATTATAGATGAAGATATGTTAATTTTATTCCATTATAGATCAAGATATGTTGGGTTGATCCAATTAAAATGAAGATATTACTGGTGAGCCCCATTATAGATATTCAATGAATTGGGTTCTCTATATATAGAAGTTGAACAAAACGTTATTCCACATGAATGGGTTAATGTAAGAGTGATATGGTAAATATGTTCCAAGGGAACTACATGATGTTTTTATGCATAGTTGTTTTTCTATGATTATGGGATTTGTTGGTTTTTATGTTATCACATGACTAATGATTTCTTTACTTATATCCCTTATTGAGTTTTTTATTCATAAAAATATTACAATTTTTTTTTCACTGGGTATAAGGATGTGTATGAGAAAGAAGGGAGTCATGATAATTTATATGGAGTGTGGTCAAAGAAATAATGTTTTATGTTTGAATGTTTTATATTTTGAAAAACATGCATACTGTTTTTTGCATTATCCTCTTTGTATTAATGTTTTATGTTATGTATGTATGATATCCTAATTCTCTAAAACATAAAACCCCAAAAGATTCTCAATGTTTAATAATGTCTTTTCTGGACTAAATTTCAATATTATGTAACATTTTATAGTTAGGTCGTTATATTGCATATATAATTTAAAAATATTATATAAATTTTATTTTCAATATAAAAATTCATATTTTCAATCTACCTCTAAAAATTATATTTCATAGAGTATTTGAGAATTTCTTGGATATGTTTTTTTATCAATAATGAAAAATAATGATGTTCATAGAAAAACAACAGTTCGTTTAAAATATTTAGATTGTTAAATTATATTTGAAATTGTTTTAAATGAAACTTACATCGATTATATAACTATTTCACTAATTTATATCATTGAAAAAAAATTAAATTTTATCTTGGTTTTAAATCATTCTATTCTGAATATAATTTTGTCATTGGAAAACTTCTCTTTCTTATTATATTTGGATTAAGTTTAAATTGAATTCTGAGATATAGTTAAATTTTATTTGTAAAAATATATTATATATTTTGGAAAAATATTAATTATATTATAAAATAATTTGAACACAATATTTTTCAATAATGAATAGTTAATGATTTATAAATTAATTACTACTATAATGGTAAAAATGGGTTATTTGGGGTGGGGTTAAATAAGACGATAAGGGTTAAAATGAAAAAATAATATAATCTAATATAAATTTTAATTCCATATATATAACTTTTAAACTCTATGGTTCTATAATGAACCATTTTGAGGCTTTTATCTTTAGAAAAATGTTGGTATCACGTTAATATTTCAAAAATTCAAGGGTTGTATTATCGCCCACATTTAAATGTCCATGACCCTCTTCCCCTGCTCAGGCATTAAAAAACATTTTATTTTTAAATGAACAAAATATATATATTTCCTTATTTCCCAAACACATCATATATTCCTTATTTTCTTAGGAAATTATATTAAAAAGACTGTAGTTATAAACCAAATCTGGGTGTTTGAATAAGACATAAAATTCCTAAACATGTGTATTTTTTATCTCTTAAATATCATACTACACATAAAATTTCAATTTGATATTATAATAACATTATAACCTCTTATATAATGATATGTTATTGTGTTAATTTAATAACATAAACCAATCTCAACTATCATGAAAAGAGAAAGAAAATTTTCGATCACGTGTAAAATGGACTAATGCCTCATGAATTGATATAATTAATTTTCATCACAAATTTTAAAGGATGAATATAATTGTGTATTAAAAATTATATATATATATATATATATATGAAATTATTATACTTCTGTAATTATTATATCACAAATTGCATATTTCCTTACAATATGTGTGGGATACCATGATATTGATCATTCCTAAGGAAGACTACCACATCATGAAGTGATGTGATTAATTTTTTATCTTATATATTACATGAACCATAGTAAATTTAATGTTATTTAATAATTTTTAAATTTATTAATTTACAATAATTATGGACATTTTTTATTAAATATAATTTCTTACCATGCATTTCGATGGAAAACAATTACGTCTCTCGTGTATACGTGTGGACTACCAACTCCATATAATGATTTGAAATGTTTTTCTTTTTTATTATTACATTGATTATAAAAAGGATGAATTTAATTAATATAAATTTTATATATTTCATAATAGTTATCACATAATGGTCAATGATTATTATTTTTTCTTTCATTCAATATGTCATGAAAAATCGAAACAACATTTATGTGTACATAAAACCTTCCACCTACATGATAGGTGTAACACAACTTATATCTCTTAAAATTATTAAATAATGTATAAATATATTATAAGTAAATATTATATTTATATCATGTTTAATATACTTTATATTAGCTAAAAATTACCAAATTAACTGGAACAAAATTACTGAACTAAAATGCACATGAAAAACAAAGTAATTATTACCCGAAACAATGATTTTAAAAAATATTTGTTAATAAATAGCTGATAAAACAATATAAATAAATCATATATAGAATTATATATATGTTTATTTGTATATATTATATATTTAATAAAATAATATTTATTATACAAGAGGTTCAGATACATACGAATGCAATTGAAACTGAGGGACATGTTTCTCTTCTCTATTTTACATGCGTGATACATATGCCATAGCCACCAGTAATTCTTATAAGCGGTGTATATATTTACCTTTAAAAAATGTTATATAATTAATCCATTTATATTAATGGTATTTATTGTTTTTTTTATTTTACTTTATTTATGGGGCTTATGATTCAAATGTTACCAAATCTGTAAAAGTTTGTTTTACAATCTCACCATTAATAGAGATTGTTTATGATTATATTTTGTATGATGAAATACTATGATATATCACCCAATAAACTAATTAATTTTCTTATACTGGTTTCATTAATTTTAATTTGATGTAATATTACCATTTTCTATCTTTGGTACTTAAAATGTTCTTGAGTTGTATGTCATGAAAATCCTAAGGTATTTATCTCTTCGGTCAAAAAACATTTCTTCATACAAATTGATGTTTTCTAAAAATATTTACAATAATATTTTTCTCATTCAAATACTATGTTATTAATTTATTTTTTTATATTTTTTTAATTATAAAATATATATTGTAAACAATCACAATCCTATTTTCCTAAAAAAGGATCATTTTGATTTTACAAAAAATATCAATGGAATCCTTATTTTAATATGTACGAAATAAATGAAATTTTCTAATATCAAGAACACTAAATTTTTTAAAGATTATTTTATATGATTAAAATTTTATTTTAAAAGTAATATATTTTCAAAATGGTTGGTGATTTTTTTGTTTAAAAGATGATTTTCAATGTGTAAAACCTATTTCCCTCAAGAATGTTTAAATTAAAATTTTCTGATAGTT
The DNA here is from genome assembly GCA_963277665.1 of Viscum album. NCBI lineage: Eukaryota > Viridiplantae > Streptophyta > Magnoliopsida > Santalales > Viscaceae > Viscum > Viscum album. The sequence continues at coordinate 1,005,744,233 of OY728135.1, forward strand.
CAATTAATTAATGAAATCAACACTTTATTATACATATGATAAATATGTTATTTGTTTTGATGTTATCCTTATTCATTGTATTTGAGGGTTTTGATTATTTTTACTGAGAATGTACAATTATATTACTATCCACCATACCATTTTGGATGGTTTATGATTATGTTTCGTTGATTTAGGAATGTATTAATATTTAGCATATCGGTTCATCAATATGATTATTATTTTTTATGATTCACCTATTTTATATGATAAATTAATTTGAAATAGTATAATATCTTTGGGTATTATTTATTGAATGAGTCTTGATGCATCAAAAGGTATCATGAGAAAAATTATTAGGCCGAATTATATTGGTATCTACTCCCAAATTTAAATTTTATTATAAATGGTACTGATAGTATGTTTTATATATCTAGAATTTTGCATTCACTATTTATGAGGATATTCATTAAGGTTCTTGTGATTTTTGAGTTCATTAGAATATTCATAGATAATTATAATGATCCTGTGTTTATTTATATTTATTTATTTGATCATTATTAATTCCTTCAATATTATGATCGGTTTACTGGTTATATGGAATGAGTATTAGTTATTTACTATTCCATATTGATTATGATTATCTACTAAATTTATATTTCATTGTATTATTACCCTTAATTATAATTTGATTTCATCCCTTTGTTTTTTATTTACCATCGAATAAAAGGATGTTTTCGATGATTTATATTTAGGGATACACTATGTGACATTACATTTTTTTTATAAAGAAAACTCAATTTTAATTTTATGTTTTCAATTGTAATGTGAATTTTAGGTATGTAAAAGGTTTTCATAAATAAATAAATATTTTGTCCTTTGGTATGTGATTTAATATATCTTAATCTAATGTAATAATGTAGACACTGTCTCTTAGTTATTAGAGTTAGGGTCATTAATGAAAATTTTAGAGAATGTTTATTAGAATATATAGAATGTATATTTATTAAATTGAGATTAGTGAAAATAAAAAAATAATATATATATATATATATATATATTGAGTATAAGTATATGAGAACAACCATATGTTATTTAGGGGAGAAATTGTGTGTTTAAACTAAAAATACATCACTTTTTGTATACTATTAGTGGATGTGGTTTTATAATAGATGTACCATGGGGTAATTACTCTAAAAATGGAATTATTAGCCAGGAATCATGTTGTACATGTTACAAAACAATCGTACTTACTACACACCTGGTTTGAAATTCATGGAGTATATTATTGGGTTACATTACATTTTCATTACAAATCATTTATATGTTTCAAATTATTTTTATTAATTGAAAATTTTCCCAAAGGAAATATGTTAATGATTATGAGAAAATCCATTTATTTTATTTGAATTTATGTATGTTTTTTAACAATTTTTGGGTTATATATTATGTTTTGTGATGATATGATATAATTAGGTGTATTAAGTTGTATAGAAATAGTACAAATATATATAATTGGAATCAAATAAATGAGAATAATCCAATGAGAAATAATGATCATTTATTTGATTTGACTAACCCAATATTTTGAAGGGATCTTATCCCCAGAAATACTAAACATTTGACATTATAATATCATTTTCTATTAATAACATGAAATAATTATCTATTTATTATGTCTTCTATGTGAAGAAATTCATGAAAAGTATGGTAGATTAAAAATTGGGTTAAGTGAATTTGTGAAAGAAGAATGTTCCCTATGTGATAATTTTGTAAGGAAACACCATTATATATGCTTCATGGGGTATGATGTTTGTCTAATGTTCGGAGAGAAAGTACACCAATCTATTTATTTCATAGGTAATAATTAAAATTTTAATGTCAAATTCCTCAACTTTAAGGATATAGGAAACTATGAAAATGAATATTTCATCGAACAAGAGAATTTACCTAAAATGAAGCAATTTGATCATTTCAAACATTATTATATTACCATATAAGAAGTGTAATTTTTAATGTTCTACAGTATGGATTCAATACTTATTTTATAGTTTTATTTAATCAATTATATTTTGTTTATAATAATCATGTTATGTGTAAGGATTTTACACAATACAATTTTATAATGTATTTGAATGAATATATTGAATGGTATTGATTATTAGGAAAAGTGATTTATTGGGATGTTGAACCTCTTGGAAAAAAATGATTAATGGAGGATAAATATTAATAGGGGATGATGTTGACATAATAATTTTATTTTTCTAGGATATTTTTTCCTTAAAATGTGAAAGATAATTTATGGTTTATATTATCTTTACTAATGTTTACTACAAGTATTTTTTTATTGAATATATTTTAAAACCTCATATTTTATTTTTTGGAATAAAAAATTCATTCATTAATGATTTATGAGGATCTAGGGATTAATATATTTTAAAATTTCACATTAATATCCACAATATATTTTCTATGTCATATAATATTGATTTCATGAACATATATAAAAAATTTTGGAATTTGAAATTGGAAAAAAATATTTTCGACGAGTCATAATGTTATCTATAAATAGAATGCATTAAGTTGAACTATATGTGTTATTGGATAATATCTGAAAACCATATTGATTTTTGAAAATATCTAGATACAAGATTAATGAGATTTCATTCTAATGATGTGTTTAATGTTCTCAAGTTATAGAAATTCATTTAGGAAATTCATTACTAGATGTGATAAAAAAGTGGTAATTGCGTGAAGAATATAAAAGGAATAAATGATTCCTATGAAATAGGAACATATATAGTGTAAAAATTTTCTTTTGTTATAATACTATATGGTAAATTAATTCTTATACTACATGAAAAGGATATTGAAAAAATAGTTTCTCCATTTTATATTATAAAATGACCTCATGAATGATCGCACATTTATGGTCTTTCGGTTGTTGAATTTATCATGATAATTTATTTTCTTATTATGAATGACCTATATAATCCTCAATAATTATTTTATCATTGCATAATTCTTATATGTCCATATCTTCACATTCCACATATATTCACCAACATTGAGACCCTATAATTTTACTATTCATGTTTACCATTATGCGTCCCTTTTAAAGATTATACTTTATCATCCTTTAACCAGAAGTCATATTTCATGAAGAATATTTTCCAATTTGAATCCCTTGATTATTGATATCAAAATAAAATTCCTTGGATGTAATTTATTTAAAGGGTTGGAATATAAAACCCTAATATTCTAAAAGTGGAACATCATATTGAATAGAGTAAATTAAACACAAAATCATGTTTCTAAGATATTTTAACACACCAAGACTTTAATATATACTTAATTTCAAATATATTCAATCACTGTAATAGATTTTAGATCATATGTCATCATGTTTGAATGGAACATGATACTCCACTCAAATACTATTTTTTAAACATCACCATTATAACATAACTGTAATGATGGTGGGTCAAATTAGTAAAAAATAAATTATGATAATTATATGATTTGGAAATATATAAAAATAATTAAATGGTTATCTATTTTTTATAAATAAAACTGAGAATAATTTTTAATAGAAAGAAATTTTTTTAAAGCTATATTTCTTCTGAATGTTGCGATATTTTCATTATGCATAAAATTTTTAAAATTATGTTTTACCATATTTAGAAAATTTATTTAAAATAAAATATTAAGTTTTGAAATATAAATATAAATATTATTATTGCTATGGCTTTTTCAAATTTTACGAAAATTTTATTTTTATTGATGAATTGTGAAAAATATAGGTTTTATTGAAAACATAATATTCAATTAAATTATATATAATGTTAAATTATATAATAAGTTAGTTTCTAACAAAAAAATTCAAAAATATTATAATTTGAACAACTAATCTCATTTGAATAAAATTCATATTAAATTTTATATCAAATAATTATATACTTTTGAGAATACTCTCTTTAGAAAACTGCTCTATTATCACGTCTACTGCAGAATGTTAAATTTACTTCTTCCAAATATGTGAATTCAATTTCAAAATATTGATTCCATATTTGTTTTTAAAATTATTTAAATTACAAAATATGGTAAACATAATATTGGAATATAATGAATTATGAAATCATTAAAAATTAATAAAAGAAAATAATCTAAAAATGGGTTTAACAGAAGGAGGGTTAAACTGTGAAGATATGGGTTCAAATGACTTAACAACATATTTAAAATAGTTGAGGGTCAAGCCCCCTTCAATAGACATAAAAGGGATAGAACCTAATTTAGGAATTGGAAAAAGGGAACCCATTACTAGAAGGCAGAAACCTTAAATAACAAAGCTAAAAAAAGATCTTACAGGTCCAAAAGAAGTAAACAGCCAAGAATACCCCAGAAAGCCTCATCGCCCACCATGCCAAACATCACAATACTAAGATCTATAAATTTTTATTTTATAGATATATTATAACCTTGTAACATATATTTTTACATAATGAACCATTTTGGGGTATTTTTGTATAATGAAAACATCAGTATCACTTTTTGATTTAAAAAATTTTATTTGTGTCCTCTCCCCCACTTATAAAAGGCCACCACCATCCTCCCTCTTTCCAAATCCAAAACCATTTAGTTCAAATAATCCCTACATAAAGATATTCCTATAACAAACTTTTTTTTTTGTTTTTTCTAAAATAAATTATTCTTATACTATATTTTATAATAAATGAAACACTGAGTTTATTATGCATCACACACTACGATGAGTTTCTTCGATAACATTCAGGAGAGGGGAAAATGTGATTCACCAAAGCATGAAATAATACTATACGAATATTATAAAAAAAATTAAAATGGAGGGTATGAATAATATTAATTTTTTTGAATATATATATAAATTTAATGCATAATATAAATTTATTTATAAATTCTTAGTGTAAAAATAATAAATTTTTAGTTAAGTAATAATATTCTTCGAAAATATGTTTTGTTAAAAAATTATTATTATCATTTTATTAAAAAATATTATATTAAATTTAGATATATATATATAATATAATTAATTTGATTAAATTAATATTATTTTTGAAATAATGATATAAAAATTATTTTATAATGATGTTCTGGGGTTGTTTGGAATATATTAATTTTTTATTGAATAGTGGAAGAAACATATTTGTAAAACAATACTTTCTATTGAATAAATTAATAATTTAAATATATCATTTTGTTTTAATGTAAATTATGAATTATTTAATTATAATAAATATGATAAATTACTTTTTAAGGACCCTTATATTTTTATGTTTGTACGACTTTATGATTTGGTTTAAAAATTGGGTTTCTCCGTTAACTGTTTTGAAGTACATTCATTTTCCCCAAATTTATTTAAATTAAGAAGTTGATAACAACGAATTTTTTTACATGAAATGTTTAGATTATATAATAATAAAATATAATTGATATTTATTAAATTATTATGAACATACATACCATTGACATAAAATCACCACGTGCTTGAAAAAATACATTTCTCAAAAACCAACATTTTCATTACACCAGCATGTTTTGATTTAAATTTATTTTTTTAAATTTTTATGAATATATATTGAAAAAAATTAAATTATGAAATAATAAAATAAAATTTATAATATGATGAATTTTTTACAATAATATAAGAAGAATATTTTTTTGATTAAAACTGAAATATTTGATTATAATTGAAAGTTTTCATTTCATATTAATTATTTATAAAGTAACATTATATTTAAAACTAGTTAAAAAGAAAAAATAATTAAATAATTTATTTATAAATATAGTTAATGTCATCGAAATAATTTTTATAATGAAATTGGGTGTCACATTTTTTAAACTATTTGAATATTTTCTCTTTAAAAGCTCATTATCTCATCCCGTCAAAGAGAATGATTTTAAATTCAATTTTACAACTAATGTGAATCAATTTTGGAAAAATTTATTCAGTATTTGGAAAAATAAATTTTAAAAATATTTTATGATAAATGTATTTTATTGAAAAAATAATCAATAAAAACTGTAAAAAATTCCATGATTATCGTAAAAATTGGTTTACATTGAGAGAAACTAAAAGTAAAATAGTTAAAAACAATACAAAACATCCTAAAAACCCATTTTATGGATGTATTTAGACCATATCACTTGTATTTTTATGAATAGAACATTATTTTATCCATTTATTGAGAAATAATGTGGGAGGAATTTATTTATTAAATAAAATATATGTATGCCACTGACCCCAGTTTTTAAAAGGACACACCTTATCCACTCCGTATGACACCTTATAACGCATTTATTTATATGAATTATTTCACAAATCACTTCCCAAATTCCCTCCTCTCATTATGGAATAGTTATTTTCGATGGAATTATGACCTTGGATGGCTTTTTCTACCAACTCAAGGAAGATACCTGAATAAGTAGTAACGTTCATCAACGACAGGTTTTGTTATATTTCATCATATTCACCATAAATTATTATTATAACATTATTATATAAGATTATAATTATATTTCATATAATAATAAGTTTTTATGTTATGTTTAATACCAAAAAACATGTCAACTAACATCAAATGACTTACAAAATCATTGATACACTGGATGGTGGACTATCGCTTCATGAACTAATGTAATTTATTTCTTCAAATACCAATTATAAATTATGTTTATAATAATGGATTAATTAATTATATATTATATCTATGATATTATTATTCTTGTTGAATTATTATGTCACAAATAAATTAATTATTTCTTTTTTTGGGAATAAAATAGTTCCATTCACATATAGGGAAGACTACCACATCATGAAATAATGTCATTCATTCCCACTTTATATTAAAGGTAATAAGGATGTGATTAGTAAAAAAATAGGATATAAATATTTATATTTTAAATAAAAAATATTTTATAATGGTAATTTATCATTTAACTTTATTTCTTTCAATCATATAAGTAAATTGTAAAAATATTCATGCTTACGTATGGCCTACTATATCCATGAACTCTATATTTCATTTTTTATCAAGATGTTAAATGGATTATCAAAAATGAATATATAATCAATAAAATATATATTTATATCATATTTAAAAAAATCATTAAAAAATATTAAATTTTTGATAAACATTATTTACAAATAGAAACATACAAGAATAACAATGTAGTTATTTCCCAAAACATTACATTAACAATGATTTTTTAATAAACAATTCATAAATGGAATAATTAAATCATATTTGGTATTACATAAACATAATTTTCCATAATATAAGTATAATAATGTTTCAGTTATTATAAAATAGGATTGAACATAAATAAAATAAGTGAGGATATAATTTAATGGATTTTCTTCTCATACTTTCTTTTTATAATAGACATGTCATATTCTTCACATATTTACAAGATGTTCTGTATATACATCTCAATAATTTCTATGATGATGATTCAAATGAAAATTTTATGTATTAAAATTCAATTTTATGGTCACTCGTTCATGGTGCCTACATTTCAATGTTACTAAATTCGTAATGATTTTGTGTTACAATATCATCATTTTTATGGGATTGGTTATGATTATTTTTTGATTATAAAATGATATGATACCGCACTGAATAAAATCCTGATTTATCCTAAAGACAAGTTAACATTGAAATTTTCATGTAATTCTTCTATTTTGACACTATTTGTTACATAAAATATTCATGAACATGTTTTAATGGAAACCCAACATTATTTCTTGCTTCTGCAAGAAATTAGTTTTCTTTCAAAACCCTATATTCTATGTATGTTATAAAAAATAATTTTTAAAATTTTAATTATCTAATATAATTTATCCCTTAATTATAATTTCATAAATTGTTTTAAATTTAATGTTCACTTTATTTCAAAAAATATTTAATGTTGATCATTTTCCTAAAATATGAAGAGAATCTATGTTTTTATCATGCAAGATATGAATAGTAATTCATGATGTCATTACCCCTTACTGATTTTATGATTCCCTTAAATTGATTCAAATTTATATCTAAGGATATTTTTTACTTAATATTTCTAATTTTGTTTTATTTTTAAATAACCGCATAAAAAGTGAAAAGGGTTTTGAATATGTTTTATGATTTAAAAATATTTTTTAAAATTTATAAAGAAATTTTATTCCATAAATATTTTCAATGGGTATTAAATATTCATTTATTATATTCAATTTTTATTTTAAAATAAAATCATTTTTAAAATGTTTTTCTTTTTAATTTGTTTTCTAATAGTGGAAAGGATACTTTCTTAAATAAATGTTTCAACTAATTTTTAATCCTTAATTTAAATTTCCAAAATCTAATTAATATGATTTTTAAAATGTTTTAACTATCAAAAAATAAATTCTACATGGAAAGAGTATTTTCATCAAAAAATATCCCAATTATTTTTTCAAACCAATTTGTTATCTAATATTTAATGCTTTGACATTATTTATGATTTACTTTGGATATGATCTAAATATATAATTATTATTACTTAATTGAATGGTTTATTTTTATATTGACAAGATGTTTATGGAACATGTTTCTCTCCTACTTGTTATAAAATTATAAAAGTATTATACAACACACTTATTTTTCTTGGGGTTGTGTTTTTTTTGTAATAAAGTTATGATTATGAAACCTATTTATTTTCCATATCTTAAGTTATGAAAAACTTTTGGTAAAACACATTTCATTTCATGGGATATGATGTCATGAATGTTTTATGATCATATAGAACACATAAATGCGAGTTTTATTTTGTTACTTGGGGGACCTATATCTCCATCTAATTAATTGGGTAAATATTTATATCTCATGATATATACAAGAATATAATGTGGAGGGGACCTAGTCTTACAAGGGACATTGTATCCTATAATGGGTTTGAAAGTGAACCTTGATGACTACAATGGTTTTTTAAGTGAATCCATTCCTCAATTATACCATTGTTAATGAGCCTTGACTAATATAGAAATTATTTCTCTTTATACGTCTATTATAAAAATCTATGTCTTATGCTAATGGTTTTCTCTCATTGGTCATGTTATTTTTTTACCTCATGATTTATAGCTTCTTAAAAACCCAATATTTATTCATTGACTCATTAATATGATTTTTTTGATCTGTATGGTATGGTTTTATAATAGTATCAACTTGTCCTCATACCATTATCTTCATGTTATGGTAACGTATATACCTTTGTTACCATTTCAGAGCATCAGATCTATCTCTTACTAATGATTGCTTTTTCCATTCATAAGAATAAAGATATTAAGAAAGAGTACTAAAGGGGATGATCTATTTGGGTGTCTATGACAATATTTGATGAAATATGATTACTTTGATCAATGTTTCAAAATAAAAAAACTATCATGGTCGCTATGTTAATGTTCAGTTAATTGATAAATATTCATTTGAAAATATGGAATACCAATTTATGAAAATTATGGTCCACATTTGATGTTATTTGAAGATATATTTTATCTTCCGTTGAAAACTATGATGATAAAACATTTTTTTAAATCCCACGCAATATTTGTGAGGATATGTATAGGGGTGTCTATAAAGATAAGTATGGGGATGAGTCATTGTATAAGAAACTTTTCAAGAATATTGTTAAAGGACAGAGAAATAGGATTCCCTTAAATTACATTAATCTATGGGTTAAAAAGTAGGATATGGATCTATAAAATAATTAACTAGTTGTAGTAACTATGAATAGGGAACATTGAGATGGAATAGATTTCCACCTTAACTATTAAAATTGGATTTACTTATAACATGGTTTGAAACTCCCTTGTGATATGCTTTTGAAATTCACAAACTACTTGTGAACCATCACAAAGTATTAAGATAGATTATAACTATGAGTGACCTAGGATAAACATAAGTATTCCTAGTTTAAAAATATGTTGTCATGATTTATACATCCCATAAGTTATTTTTCATGATTTTGTTGGTTTCCTACTATTATTATAGTTTCTCACAATATGATTGTTGGTTTTGATAACATTCTGATTAAAAATGAATCATTTTAACACTAAATGAAATATAAAATTTGGTTAATAAATAACTAAATTCAATGATGACTAGATATATTGTTAGATATTATGACTAATAATATATCAAGATATATAATTGACAACATAATATTCAATGAGATTACTAAATAATTAAATAAGTATAAAATTATCATTTATTAATGTTTGTATGTTTTTGAACACATGTAAATGAATATTTAGTTTTCTACATTACAATAAGGTTGGAAAAATAATATATAAAATTATCTCTTATAGATGGGAAGATGGTTACCTAGTTGAAAAAATGTTCATTGAGTGAAAAATTGTCAAGGAGTTAAATGTATTTTGTGTAGGGAACAAAGGGAATTTACCAAATCAATTCCCTAAAATTATAATTATATTCTAGACCAAGTAATAACCTATTCTATTTAAATCATTTATGTGGATGTATTAATGTATCTATAAATTGGGATTCATTGATTATGTTGTATATGTATATTTCTAATGGAATTTTTATTCTAGGAATTGTGAAATATCTAAGAAATATGTAATTTTTTTAATAATATATGTATCCTTGTAATTTTGAATTTATAGTTATGTATTCCATTATAGGTATTATAAATTTGAGGTTGATCACATGATAAAATTCATAGACACCCATCATGAGGTTTTATGTGATGGGTGTTTATCATGATAAAGGATATTTTAAGGGAAATTACAGAACTAAAACCCATTGGTTTTGAGAAGTAATGAATTTTCTGGGAATATGATTGAATGTATTGGAATCCTATGGGGATTATATTATTACTGAGGTTATGTTAATTATGGTTTATTGTAATTTCATATCATTTTAATATATTGATTTTGAAATGATAATATGAAAGCCTGGATACAACTTGTTGATTCTGGAATGTCCTTATTGACTAAACCCACAATAGATGATTGACAATGTTATAACTCCTACAACTGTACAATAAAATCCCACCTTGATTGCCACTAAAATGTTCCCCAATATGAAATTCTACAAGATATCAAGCACATCTCCACAAATTCCATAGGCTATAGACATGGAGAGACTATTCCCTCATAGGATGAGGATTTACATAGCGGTTATCAATATATGTAACAAGTATTAGAAACATATACAAAAAAAAACAGTAGAAGAAGAAGAAAAATAACCCAAAATTTATATAATAACTACCAAAACTGAATATTCATAACCAATACCATGATGTTTTGAATGTATGATGGAAAGAGTAAATAAATAGCAGTGTATGGGTATAGGGTAAAAGTATAGTCTACATGATAATAAAAACTACCAAAATGACCAAGAACTGCCAAACAACATCTCAAACAAGGCTTAGTTCTCTTCCCAAAAAGTTTGATCCAAGAGAGAAAATATATCAAACATTGCAAGAAGAACGCTTCACATTATCCATACCGACAAACATAAATTATACATGGGTAACAATTAGTTCCTGATATTTCTGTGAGATATAATTAACATAGGTCAGATCCAATGATGTCTAAATCTTTCAATTTCTTGCAATAGACAAAACACATTGTTTTATATATAATAATTTAATGTTATTTAAATAAATTAAATAATTGTAACTTGATTCGGGTTTCTAAGAGAAAACCCGCCCCATTTTACCTGTTTCGGCCTGAGCTGGAAGTCTGAATGAGATACCTAGTAAAGAAGAATATATATATATATATATATATATATATCATGGTCTATGTAACATGGTAGACAGAAAAAGGAATACACCCCAAGATTGTGCATTTTCATGGGGTCTAGTCCATATGTCAAAACTACACACACTAAAAGCATAATAAAAGTATTAAAAAATATAAGGAAACATTATGAAATATCAATAAAATCATAAAAATAATTAATATTTAAATCTTCTAACTTAGAGGTGGAGTCTGATACCATCCCTATGGTTTCTTTACGGTACATCCATTTGAATATCCATTGCCACTTATCCCGTCCAAGGCGATCCTTTCAAGACTCCGAGTTTCACTCATGTTATGGTAACTATGATTCTGTCCCAGGTATCACATGTAAGGGACAGAGTATGAACTAAGGCATAGCATATCCATCTTTCCAAAAGAGTCAATCCTCAGTTTCCCCTTAGGGAACCAGTATCACCCAATAGTATAATAGAAATCATGGGGGATCCCTTTCTTGGATAGCCAAAAACATCACCTTCCTGGTATGTCATGTTGTAACCTATTGAGTATGTAGAGTCCAATTTTGGGATCATAAAATGGGACCCACATTATCTCCTTGATAATATTTCATTTAAATCAACCAGACAGTCATATATATCACAATATAGGCATTCAAAATTTCAGCAATTTAATTAACCATTTAATTCGACATGCTTACTAATTATTTATACAGAAAAATCACATATAATAACAACAGCACAATGTTAAACAGATCTGGAACAATATTAATGTATGTAACGATAATGACATATAATAATAGACAGGCATGACAAGTGTAACACCTCATGATTTCATAGTACGCTATTTCTTCAAAGTAATTCAATAACTTGCGCTACATGCAACACCGAGTTCATGCATAACACGACTTACTGAACTAGCTATTCGAAAAGTGGTTATGAATATTATTAACTGAATTTTCAATTTTATATAATCAGTAAAATTTTAGAAACCATATTATGTGTTTCTAAGACATAATATAAGAACAAATTCATTTTTTAGATAAAAGATGTATTTTTTCAAAAAAATGAAAATTTACCCCCTTTTAATGGAGAACCCTTTTTAAAAACAATGTTTGACACTTTTATATATTCAATTTAATGAAATTAAATTCTTCTTTATAATCGGGACCTACAAATTTATTTTTGATAAATTTTTGGAATATTTCTGATAACATTCATATTTTGATGAATAGTGAAAAATACTAAATTCTAATTAAAAAAACTTATTTTATCAAAATAATTTATAGTTATAAATTATAATTTTGAGGGGTTTTAAAGTATAATTAAATTATAATTTTACCATTTAATCCAATGTTGGTCATTGGATGTAATTTCACATTTAAACTGAACATAAACAAGTGTCAATCTTTTGATAGTTATTATTTCTTAACAACATGCTTTTTGGTTTGACAACTGGAATTAATTTTTAATTAATTTCTTCCAGTTATGTGTATTTGATTTAGAAAAATGGATTCCATATTTAGAATCAGGAGGCCCATATTTTTTAAAGAGGTAACTTTTATTTTTAGACATTTTGAATAATTACTTCGGTAAATATTTTTATTTACCAAGATTAAAGGGTAAATGTAATAAATAAGGGTAAAATATAATATTATAATAATAATAAATTACCCTAAAATGTGTACTAATGCTATTGTATGATACATATACGACCTCGGGCATCCTTGGGTTGAATTCGGGACCCCATGGAGCCACATGGGAAGAATAATGACATTTTATATTAATTAATTTTATCTAAAGGAAAAAATGACACAAACAAATATCTTTTAGTAAATAAATTTTTACATGGGGTTATATAAGTTATATTTTAAAATATAAATATTATTTTGAAAGATAAAACTATTTACTACATCATGGTAGTTTTTTTTATAATTTCTGGACATCAAATATATTAAATTATTTATGACACAGTAATGATGTAGTATTTACCTCCTTAATAAATGATTTAAATAAATAACATTATAATTATTAAAGCAATATCCAATACCTGCCCAATTATTATTGGATTATTTTATTTCAACCACGAGTCTTGTTAAATTTGTTATAAATGAATATTTGACCTTTTTAAACTAAAGATGAGATTATAATAAATTAATTGTTTCAAATATTACTAAAGAGCCCCTCCTCTCCCTTATAGAAATCCCTCACATCCTACCCATTCCACACACTTCTCCATCATTTTTATCATATGAACCCTACCCAAATATCCTCCCAACATGCCTCAATTCATTCTATAGGCCTTAAATTATTCAAAAATACATCATAAGGAGCCCTTGTGATCAAATCAAAAGGAAGAACCCGAAGAAAAGGTAATAATTTCACCACCCTCTTTCAAGTTCTTTCTTCTTCCACTTCCTCTTTGTTTATTTTTTCCATTATAAAATTATAAAACCAGTATATTCTATATAATTTTATGTTATTATAAATAAAATTTCAACCATATTCATTATTCTATCCTTCATATGAATGACAAATTCACCATACGTGTGTAAGTATGGCTTACCGTCTCGACATCATGGTGTAATTGTTATTCAATACACTATTTTTTGGAGGGTATAATAATGTTGTACAATTGATGTAAATAATAAAATTAACATGTTAGTGATTATGAATATATTATATAACATCTATTTACACACTATTTTTATATCAAAATAATGATATTGTCGCTCGTGTGTACGTACAGACTACTGTCTCCACGAACGCGATGAGATTCATTTCCACTTTCACCATTCAACGATGATTATAAAAATATATATTATTAATAATTATGTATTATATGACATTATAATGATACTGGATATATATATATATATATTTACATTCATCTCATTCACTTACTTCCATTCAATACGATATGAAAACAGAAACAACGTGTATGCGTACGTACGGCCTACCGTCTCCATAAACGGTGTTTTCCATTTCATATTACTATCTAGTATACATATTTATATTCTAGGTATATATGATATATAAATCATTTTCTATATTCTGTAATTATTTAAATCATGATTTAAATGATACGAACAAGAATCACAAGTTAAAATACATACAATAAAGAATGCGATTATTACCCAAAATGTTAATTAACCATTGAAATCATTTTTAAATGTGTAGTATAAATTCATAAATGAATCATGTATGATATAATAAATATTAATATTGTTTTTTTATAATCTAATAAAATACAATGGTCATTATACAAGAGGTTAACGTACCCTCGACCAAAGAAAATTACATGGTGAGGGGTTTTCATGTCACTAATTATTTCCATGAGATTCATGCTTTATTGTCACTATTTCCTTTTGTGTGGTGTATGTATAGAACATAACTGTATTCTTTGTGTAATAAACTTTAATTTATGGGTATTTACATCTTCATTATATGATACTTCTTTAATGGGGTGTATGTTTCATATGTTACCAAATTGGTAGGGGTTAATTCCTCAATCTCATTATTATTCGAGATTGTTTATGTGTAAGTATCTACTAGGATATATTTGTTATCCATGTCTATATTTCATGAAAGAGTTTTCAGAAAGATTCTTTTTATAGTACTTTTTTTATTAAAACATCATTTTAATTGTTTTAAATATTTATTCTTCTAAATAATTCTCATTAATTTCCATGTTTTCAAAATGGTTTTAAGGATTTATTTATATGGACATAATAGTTTTTAAAATGTTAATTCCTTTAAAAAGTTTCAAAGTTGTATGGGACAACATGATTAAAACAATTTTTTTAAATGTCTTTCTTTCTAAATTGTGTGACTTTTAAATGTTTTTATGAAAAAGGGATAATTTTTTCAATGGTTTTTACAAATCATTTTCATCTATATCAACATCCCTTGTTGGATTTTAAACTTGTTTGAAGTTGATTTATTATGATACAAATCAGCCATATTGTATTGAAGGTTTTGTGATATGTTTAATAGGGGATGTGTTATTTGTATACAATTAATGATTTATGGATAAAGTATTGACATTCCATATGACTGTTTTAATACGAATGTTTATTTTATGTTTAAACCTTTTCATATGAGAAATACATTGGACATAGTAGGTGATGGGTGGATCCTGCTATAGCTCCTAGATGAATCGGTTTGTCTCATGAGACAAACTAGTGTATTAGAAGAAGGCCTTGAAAAAAATCTTATTTGTAGTCCTAGCACAAGGCCTTGGCTTTGTGGTTATGAAAGTATGGCATTATTCATTCCATCATTATGAAAGTGGCTATTGATATTACAAGTGATTATTCGACTAGTAGAATATCCATGTATGTAAGTAAATGGAATTATTTTCATTTTATCTTATCTAAATTATGATTAAGTTAAAGTTTAAAAGGAATTTGTTTTAGTCTTACAAATTTCCTTAAATGTTTATGCTTATTTATGAAAGTTTCCGATATATTGTTATTCTTACATAGTATCTAATATCACCCCTTTTTATGTTTTATTTTTCATAGGATGTGAAGAAGTTAATTATGAGTCAAATGTAGGATTAATTTAGGATGCTTGGATATTTATAATGGAATAAATTAGTGTTGTATTTATTTTCAAGTTGTAAAGTTGAACTTATATATGAATCTTGTTTCCAATAATACTAAACTGATCGGAGTTTCCGGACATGATTTCCTTGTGATCATGACAATGTTACATAATAATGAACTGACTCTAGGTAACTGGGGTTGGGGCATTACAATTGGTATTAGAGGAAGTTTAGAACAAACATTGGAAACTAGTTTTAGATAAACTTTGGTTAGAGCACATTACCATAAGATATACATTGAGGATTAGTATAGAATAACTTCCTATAATTTTGGTAATGTAGAGATTTTGTGTATTTTTCAATCAATACATCCCTTTCTGGATACGAACAGGTAGAGGTAGCTCTGGAACAGATATAATTAGGGGTAAAACTTGAAAACACCGTTTTGAGCTAGACTCGAATAGGAATTAATGCATGATAACGGGCCTTGCTACACTCTGGGTTACGACACTCCCAGGGGATATGCTTAGGATAATTCACATTTTCATTATAAGCCATTATGAATGATTTAGGATTAAATACTTCCTCAAAGAATTTTTTTTTATGATTTTGGATTATATCCATAAACTGTTAAATTTATGTAATGTATTTTACAAGTTTGGAATTATGAATTGCGGTTCATAAATTGACCTAATGTTTTCCTTTGTTCTGAAATGGTGCCCTGTAGAAGGAATGAGAACTCTAGCAATACGTATGATCTAAATAGTAAGAAGGATCATATCTTTCACGGTATTAAGACAAAATTTAAAAGGGAAATAACATCCCATGTATTCTCATCATATGAAGAAATAGTATCATGTGTTAATAAGATAAGTAAAGATTTCTCTGAGTCCTATGGATTTTAAGGGAAGCAAGAGAAGAAGAGGATGAAAGAGAGAAATATGGATAAAGTGAATAAGGTAAAGAAGGATTTTCCCATATGTGATAACTATGGAAAGAATCACCTTGGAAAATGCTTGAATGGCATGAGATTCTTTTATAAGTGTGGAGAAAAGGACAGTAAGTACGTGATATAAAGGGTAAGAAAAAGGTTTCAAATGTACAATGCTTCATCTGCAAGGAGTTGAGACACTATGTGAATCAATGTCCCAGTCATCAGAGTATAGCGAAAATGATGCTATTAGATAATAATCAAGTTATGATACTACCACAAATTAGGAGGAATGACTAGTGTTATTATATTGTTACTAAATAATAATTTCATTTCAGTGTTGTATGGATGAAATACCAGTCATATGAATTATAGAAATAAATAAGGAATGTATTGTAGTACTATTTAATTGAGGATTTGAGATTATATGGTTCTATGAAAATTGACTCAACAAAAAGTTAAACTTTTTGAAAAATACATGGTTGGAGGAAAGGTAATCCTTAATATGGTCTTGATACCGAGGTAGTGATTTTGGAATAAAAGATGTTTGATTTGAATAAAGTATATTGGACATTCATGACTTCCTTGGAACTGATTAATGGTTTGTTTATTCCATCATTACTGGAGTATTCAAAATTTTCACATATAAGGAATATATCTAGTACTCTATAAGGAATAAGGAAGCATGAATGTAATAAATAAGGTTGTTACCATGTTTTAAAAAAAATACATGATGAAAGTATACAAATGTTATTACGTGGTAAAAAGGATTTTCATTGTATTTACCTTCCTTATAAACATAGGACTATGAGTTTGGACAAAAGTATTTTGGATAAGTATAAAGTTTGGGATGAATTAAGATAAAAATTGGATACTATTCTTAAGGATAAATAAAATTTTAAGATTATTTTTTGATTATTATAAAAAGGACAAGATGGAGGTCAGTCGATAACCTGTCGTGTTCGGCAAGGCTGCAAGACATTAACCTGCAACTAAAGGGCGATGAGGATGCATCACCTACCACTAGCCTACGCGATGTCCTGGTTTGTATAATGACATTTTTTATATAATCTCACAAATAAATTATAAATTCATTTTTTTAAAACCCTATATGATTAGGATAAATTGAGTATTTTTATGTTCTATTATATTTTAGAGTGAAAGATGAATTTTTGGTAGAAATTAGTTTAAGGATATAACTTTACGTGTCAAGTATATATTTTTTCTCTTATTCTATGAAGAAATTAATTCTTAAACATTGGGGAAGGGATTTTAAAACTAAAAATGTGTTATCCAAATACCGTATGTTTTGTTTAAGTGGTGATATTTTAGATCATCATAGATCGATGTCTTTGAGGCCCTCAAGTGTACACTTGTTTGTGATTGATGACCTCAATCACTCCCTATTAATATTTAAGTTTTTCCTCCAATTATATGTCTGTAATTTCAACCAATGTTCTCTTATTCGAGATCATAATTTGGTGGTGAACTTTTCATTTCTCTTTTGTTTTATTAAGTCTAAATTTTATTAACCCTGTTTCTAATGTGGGTTTTCAACAAAAGGTATTTTCTATTTTAAACATATTATTTTCAAAAAACAATTTCAAATTGAAAGGAATCAATTTATTTAAGGAGAAGATAATGTAACACCCCACAATTTCATAGTATGTTATTTCATCAAAGTAATTTAATAACTTGCGCTACACGCAACACTGAGTTCGATCATAACACGACTTACTAAAATAGCCGTTCAAAAAGAGGTTATGAATAGTATTAACTGAATTCTGAATTTTATATAGTAAGTAAAATTTTAGAAACCCTATTATGTGTTTCTTTGAAATAATATAAGAACAAATTCATTTTTTAGATAAAATAAGTAGTTTTTCAAAAAAAATGCAATTTTACCCACTTTTAATGGAGAACCCTTTTTAAAACCAATAATTGACACTTTTATATATTCTATTTAAAGAAATTAAATTCTTATTTATATCCTGGACTTAAAAATTTAGTTTAGATATATTTTTGGAATTTTTCTGATAACTTTCATATTTTGATGAATAGTGAAAAATACAAAATGTTAATTAAAAACAACTTTTTTAATAAAAATAATTTATAGTGATAAATAATAATTTTAAGTGTTTTTAAAGTATAATTAGATTATATTTTTACCATTTAATCCAATGTTGGTAATTGGATGTAATTTCACATTTAAACTGAACATAAACAAGTGTCAATCTTTTGATGGTTATTATTTCTTAAAAACATGGTTTTTGTTTTGACTACTGGAATTATTTTTAAATTAATTTTTGCCACTTTTGTGTTTTGAATTTAGAAAAATGGATTCCATATTTATAATTAGAATTTCCAAATTCTATAAATTTCTAACTTTTATTTTTATACATTTTGAATAATTACTTTGGTAAATGTTTTATTTACCATGATTAAAGGATAAATATAATAAATAAGGGAAAAATATAAAATTATAATAATAATAAATTATCCTAAAATGTATCCAAATCCTATTTTCTGGTACATATCCAACCATGGGCATCCTTGGGTTGAATTTGGGACCCCATGGCGCCACATGGGAGTAATAATGACATTTTATATTAATTAATTTAAAGTAAAGACAAAAATGACACAAAAACATATATTTTTTGTAATTAAAATTTTACATGGGGTTATATATGTTGTATTTTCAACTATAAATATTATATGGAAATCTAAATCAATTTCATACATCATGGTATTTTTTTATAATTTTTGGGCATCAAATAAATTAAATTATTTATAACACAATAATGATGCAATATTTACCTCATTAATAAATGATTTAAATAAATAAAATTATAAATATTAAAACAATTACCAAAACCTGTCCAATTTTTATTTGATTATTTTATTTATACCATGCATCATCTTGAATTTTTTATTATCTAATATTTGACTTTAAAAAACTGAAGATGAGGTTATAATAAAATATTTGTTTCAAACTTTCCTAAAGTGCCCCTCCTCTCCTTTATAAAAATCCCTCACTTCCTACCCATTTCTCACACTTCTCAAGCCTTTGTCTTGTACAAACCTAGCCCAAATATCCTCCCAACATACAAAAGTTCATTTTAGAGGCCTTACTTTAGTTAGAAATACATTCTATAGAGCCCTTTTGATCAAATCAAATTGAAGAACTCAAAGAAGAGGTAATACTTTCACCACACTTTTTCATGTTCTTTCTTCTTCAACATCATCTTCCTTTTTTGTTTCCATTCTAAAATAATAAACCCAGTATATTATATATAATATGCTGTTTTTATAAATTTTTTTCAACCATATTCATTATTCTATCCATCATATGAATGACAATGTCACCATACGTGCGTACGTAAGGTCTACCGTCTCCATGTCATGGTGTAGTTGTTATTCAAAAAATTATTTTTGGATAGGTATAATAATGATGTATAATTGATGTAAATAATAAATATAACATGTTAATTATTCTGAATTTATGATATATAATCTATTTACATACTATTTTAATATCAAAATAATGATATAGTCACTCGTGCATACGTACGGACTACCGTCTCCATGAAGGCGATGAGATTCATTTCCACGTTCACCATTCAATGATGATTATAAAAATATATATTATTAATAAGTATGTAGTATATGACATAATAATGCTACAGTATATATATATATATATGTATTTACATTCATCTCATTCACTTACTTCCATTCAATACGATATGAAAATAGAAACAACGTTTAAGCGTACATACGACCCACCGTCTCCATAAAAAGTGTTTTCCATTTCCTATATATATATATTATACATATTTATATTCTAAATATATATGATATATAAATAATTTTTTATATTCTGTAAGTATTTAAATCATGATCTAAATGATACAATCAAGAATAACAAGTTAAAATACATACGATAAAGAAAGCAATTATTACCCAAATGTTAATTTAACATGGAAATCATTATTAAATGGGTAGTACAAAGTCATAAATGAATCATGTATGATATAATAAATATGAATATGGTTCTGTTATAATCTAATAACATACAATTGACATTATATAAGAGGTTAACTCACCCTCTACCAAGGAAAAGTACAAGGTAAAGGATTTTCATCTCACTCATTATTCCCGTGAGATTCATTCTATATTGCCACTATTTACTTTTGTGTGGTGTATTTACAAACCATAATTGTATTCTTTGTGTAATACACTATAATTTATGTGTTTTTACATCTTCATTGTATGATACTTATTTCATGGGGTGTATGTCTCTTAAGATACCAAATTGGTAAGGATTAATTCCTCAATATCATTATTATCGGAGATTGTTTATGTATAAGTATCTACTGGGATATATTTATATGGAAATGAATGTTTTTAAAATGTTAATTCCTTTAAACAATTACCAAGTGGTATTTGAAACTTTGGTTAAAAAATGTCTTTGAATGTATTTTATTCTAAATTTTGTGACTTTTAAAAGTTTTTATGAAAAAGGGATATTTCTCTAAAAGATTTTTAGAAATCATTTTCATCTATATCAAAATCCCTTGATGGATTTTAAACTTTTTTGAAGTTGATTTATTATGATACAAATATTCCATATTGTATTAAAGGTTTTGTGATATGTTTGACTGTGTAAGTGTTATTTTTATACAATTCATGTGTTATGGATAATGTATTGACATTCCATATGCTAGTTTTAATACAAATGTTTATGTTATGTTTACACCTTTTCATAAGAGGAATGCATTGGACTTAGTAAGGGACAGGTGTAGCCCGCTATAGCTTCTATATGCATTGGTATGTCTCATGAGACAAACTAGTGTCTTGGAACAAGGCGTTGACGAAATCTTATTTTTAGTCTTGGCACATGTCCTTGGCTATGTGGTTATGAAAGTCCGGAATTATGCATTCCATCATTAAGAAAGTTTCTATTGATATTGCATGTGATTATTCAACTTGTAGAATATCCATGTGAGTAAGTAAATAGAATTATTTTGATTTTATCTTTTCCATATTATGTTGAAGTTAATGTTTAAAAGGATTTTATTTTCGGCTTATACATTTCTTTAAATGTTTATGCTTATTTATGAATGTTTCTCCTATATTTTTATCCTTACTAAGCATCTGAGCTCACCCCTTTCTATGTTTTATTTTTCACAGGATGCGAAGAAGTTAATTATGAGTGACAATTCGGCTTAATCTAGAAGTCTTGAATGTTTCTAATGTAATAAATTAGTGTTGTATTTCTTTCCAAGTTGTAAAGTTTAACTTATTTATGAATATTGTTTCCAATAATACTAAACTGATCTATCTTTCAAGACATGATTTCGTTGGGATCATGCAAATGTTATGTAATAATGCACCAACTCTAGGTAACTGGGGTCGGGCTGTTACAACAAGATTTATGAAAAACATATATAGGATTAATTAAATCCAATAAAAACCCCAAATTCATGAATTATGATTCACCATAAATAATTTATTTCATTTAAAATGTCAACCGAAATTATAACATTTAAATGATAAATTAAAAAATCAAGTACAATGGTAAATAAGACAATTATATCAGCACACCATAGGGATGTCCAGTGGAATGGAAACGAACTGGGAAGGCATTTTCCTTAAACAGTTGTCATAAAGATCAGGGGAAAACAATTTAATTAAACATAAATGCATTATTTAGGACTCACTGACCGACACTGATGAGTGGAACAATATTACGATGTGAAAGAAGAAATGAAACAATTTTAAGGAACATAGAAACCCTACCGCATTGTTTTAGTATACCCCATTTCATATAAAAACCATTGATTTGGCCTAAAACTAATGAAATTTTAGTATTTAACAAAAAACCAACTATCGATTAAAAATAAACCATAGTTGATTTCACAATAGAGATAAGATGAAACCCAATATTATTGGTGTAGATGATAAGCCTTATCGAGAGCTTCACTATGCTTCAAACAATGTCGTAATTGGAAGAGAATCAGAGGTCAATAGATGTGTGATGAGGAAGAGGATGGAGGCATATCCCATGGAGAGGGGGGAAGCATGAGAGGAGTGTAAGGAAATAATTAAAGATAAAAAAGAACCTAAGAAATGGGGAACAAAAAAATAAATAAGGATAAAAAATGGAGAAAATAAAAATGAATGAATATATGGAAAATAAAATTAAAAAGATAAGGAAAAATAAAATAAAATAAAAATAAATGGGAAGTATACAATAATAAATAATAATAATAATAATAATAATAATAATGGGTTAAGCCCAATTTAATTACATTCACTTCACTCCAAACCATTTTTTCTTTCATTATTTATTTTTATTCCAATTTCATTTATATTGATTTCATTGAATTTATTTTTATTTATTTTAATCCTTTTAACATCTTTTAACAATAAACATTTTTCTACAGCATGGTGTATTATTTTACTCAAATCCCACAAAACCATTAAAATTTCGGCTACTCAGGACCAGTATCAAGTTGCGTGGGTATGTGCCATGGGTCGGTTTAAGGAATTAGAGTAAAAATTAAATTTTTGGTACCCTGATTAATGTAGGGATGTTACAACCTCCAATCCTTCCGAATAATCATTCCCAAGATTCCCCTTATAGGGTAGTGGAACATCTTATGAGAAATGTTTCGTCCACTATCCATGCATATCAGTAACCCACTCCCACGTCTTATAATGAACGTGTCTGTAATTTCATATAAAACAGACATGATGAACATTCCTACCTTAGAGAACCTTCATTAAATGATCAATTATAATTATTAGATGTTCCTTTAATGATTCATCTTCACCAAGATCAATATCGTTAGGGATAAATGAACGAGATGCCTCTGAATGATATTGTCGAAGACGAGACACGTGGAAGACATCATGCGTGGCATGATACCTCTGAGGTAATAGAAATTGAGAAGCCACCGACCCTACTTTCTCCACGATATCAAACAACATGATATATCTCAGTGATAACTTCATGTGTCTCTTGATTATCCTATGACCCAACCTTAGTGAAAGCATAGAAATAACTGATGTCACACCTCAAACTGTAGGGGTCTACGAGGAAAATATTTATAAGACATTTGTTTGGATTTAGTTTTATCCATATGAATCTAAATCAAGTTCTCTTACTCATAAGTCTACTAAATGAGATGAGGACCCTGAACAGCTACCCCTCCAGCTTTGAGACAACGCAGAGGTGAACGACATTGTCAAACAAAGAGTCTCTCATATGGATCCATTTGATTTTTTTCTTGAGTTCGATTATTATAATAAAATTGAATTATATGAATATGTTTTCCCCAAGGACTACCAAAATCATGGATAGATTACCACAACATATCCTCAAACACCCATATGGTCTGTTCAGACTACCCATTAATATGGGGGTGATATAGAATACTCAAAAGAACCTATGAACCCAATTCATTCTGCAACCCCTTCCAGAATCACGATTTGAAATGGATGTCCCTATCTAAAATGATAGAGAAATAAATTCCATTAATTTGAACTAACTTACAAATATACAGCTTCCCAAAATCATCAATAGATTAGGTTTCCAGGATTTTTAAGAAGTGTGATAATTTAGTCAACCTATCAATGATCAACAATAATACATCACTGGATTGAGGATACCACAGAATTATTTTAATAAAATCCACAGTGGCATCATTCCATTTATACTCAGGAATGGATAGAGGCTGTAGGAGTCCATCATATCAATGGTGCTCTACCTTCGCCTACAAATAGGTGGTGCATCATGTAATGAACCTAGATATTTTCTATTTCATAAATGGATATAATTATTGAAAATACATATATTTATACATCTTGATAATTTCATGATGAACATCCCAAATAGAGGCATGGGGTTCCCTCATCATCTCTTCATGATTATCAGAAGGCACAAATACATGACCATAGTAGAGCATAATTTAACTTTCAACAATAACCCAACTAGAAGGCATGTTCTGCCATATGATTATCTCCCTCAAAATAAGCCCATCTAGATCGGATAACCGTCACATTAAAAATCACTTCAGAATAGATGATGTCAATATAAGATCTTATAGATCTGGTTTTCCATGCTACTCCTAAACTTATAGATGCATCATAGAAAACGTAAACATTATATTCTACTCACTATTGGAATCCTGGATGTCTTGTTTCTTCATTTGGAGACTCAAACCATGATCCATATCATTAGCCTTTCTAGCGATTTATTCAATCTCAATGTCAGATGAATGCATGTATTTTACCCACCTGCACTGCCTTAATTTCAAGACTCACTATGTGGAGATATATTTCAATCTTTTATGATCCATGTAAAAAATGAGTCTCTCATCCAAGAACTAATGTCTCCAATAATATAGTGCATGAAATAAACTGCTCATTCATGGTTGTGCATTGGATAGTTAATATCATGAGTCCTCATCTGATGGGGTCCATAATCCATGACTTGATCACCATACATCAGAACATCACCATGTCCAACTCCTGAAGCAATATAGTAAATAGTATAACATCTTCCTTACTAATGAATAATCAGTATTAGAGCTAACATGAGTCTTCCTTTTAACTCCTAAAACACTTCTCAATTTTTTTTTGACCAGATTAACTACACATATTTTATAATTTTCATCCATAATAGGTGTTGTTAAGAAAGATAAATCCTCTGTAATATGATTATAATAACCATCAAACCCCAACAGACTACATATGTATAAAAAATTATCGGGCTCTTCCTAGAAAATTACTATGATCATATTTTTCCTGGACAATTGATATGGATTCATCATAAATGATATGGCCCAATAAGTGAACCTTATTAATGTAAAAGTGGTTTGTAATGATCTTTGTGCATTGTTTTTTCTCTCTCAGTGTGCTCAACATGATCTGAAGATGGGTTTCATGGTTGTGTTAGGAGCACAAATACACCAAAACGTCATCCAAAAAGATTACCACACGTGACTCATGTTATTGGCAGATGACCTGATTCATCATGTTTATGAAAACTGATGGCGCATTCATCAGAATAAATGGAATAAAAAACTCATACTTGATGTGCCTACTTTGAAAATCTTTATATGGTATATCTGATGTTCTCACACACACCTGATGATATACAGACCTTATAATGATCTTGGTGAAAATAGTTTCTCGTTAGATTTGGTCGAAGAGGTCATCTATATGAGGAAACAAATACCAATTCTTTACCGTTACTGGGTTCATTTGGCTGTAATCCATGAAAAATCTGAGGATACTGCCCGCATTCTTGGAGAAAAGGACTGGTGATCCCCATGGTCAGGTACTCTGTCTTATAAATACTTTATCCTTGGGGTCATCTTGCTAATTCTTGATTTCATGTAGCTTTGTAGGATCCATCCCATAATGAGAAATGGATATTTCTGTCACAGCTTGCAATAGCTCGATGGCTAACTCAAAATCTCTCAAAAGAGGTATTATAGATAAATCATTAGGGAACACATCCCTGAAATGATGCACAATTGGAGGGAATCCCACTAATTACATTCCTTGAGACTTTTTTCTATAATTAGATAATGATTCATGATCTCAATAACTATCTTAAATTGAAAGAAGTTCACCTATGAGAGGAGAGAATATCCTAGTTCATCCTCAAAGCACCTTACAATCATCTATGCTTCATCCGTCATAGATGAAGAAAACACTAGAGTTCAGTGATGTGTGAAGAATACTCTAACACAATCATAGATCCCTTATGAATATGTAAAAACACCCTGGGATGATCATCTATCAGAGACTACATGAAAAAGTGATCATATAAATCCATATGGTAGTCTCCCCCAAACCATGTCTCTGGGATACACAGACTGAGAAATAACGTCTCACCAAAGCTTGGAGGAGTCATAAAGAATAAGGAAAACAAGTTTGACCCTCCACTCTATAATCATCTCAGGATAGTCAAAGATGGAATTCATAGGTTCTAATAATAACTCTGCAGTATTGGGATTTTCATGACCCGTTTTCAACGCCCATGTCGTGACTACCCCAAACTCTCCTTCCATAGGCCACGGGCTGGTGACAAGCACCAAAGGAAAAAATACTGATAAAAGGGAAGGAATTTATTGTATATAGTAAACAAACACAACAATGTACACAACTGAAGAAATAACTAAGTAAACTGAGTACAAAATTAAGTGCTGAAAAGTAAATGGGCCAGTATACAAACCCAACTAAAAGTACAGTACAACTGAAATTCTAGTACAATAGCAGTAAATTAAAGTAGTAACCACTGAGTCATCCTCCGAGAATCCCACCTTAAGGGTGGGTACAGATGGTCTCCTTGGCACCTCGGGTCCGTCAGTCCACTCCGTATACGTCACGCCAAGTGGTCCATCTTTGGGTATCATCCAGCTCCACAAGTGTCTACCACGATCAGTGTTGTCCGTCTTCTGCATCCAACACAATGTAGTTTGGGAATAGCCCGTGCAGGTGTGAGTATACAAATACTCAGTAGGGACCCCGAGACCTCTGAAGGTCTCCCAGAATCCACGAATGATAAACCTCAAAAAAAGATACAATCATGAATTATCAACCAACTCTACTTAGGTATATGACCATACATATACCTAAGTCATCAATCTAGTTCGTCTCCAACTCTCGAGCCCAAGTACAACTTAGTTTACACAAGAAATAAGTCAATCACATCAATGATAATGATTGAAAATAAAGACTCAGATCAAACAGGTATACATATTTTGTAACGTGTTAAAGATGACCAAATGCAGTCACTTATTCATCTAAGCTGTCGGACCCAAGTAGGATACTAGTCTGGCTAAGTTATCAGACCAACGTAGGATACTAGACCAGCTAATCTGTCAGACCCACATAGGATACTAGTACAGAAGTCAAACTGTTGGACCCACATAGGATACAAGTATAGTAGTCATCATTGTCAAACCCATGGAGGATTCTTGTACATTTGGCGCCATCGCCGAACTCACGGAGGATTCCAGTATGGTAGTTTTCGTCACCGAACACATGGAGGATTCCAGTACGGTAGTCATTGCAATCGCAACTAGCTCTAGGGTTCCCGCACACAACACACTTGATTATAGGAGGGTAAACACCTCAAGAAAAGGGTTTGATACATCAAATGTCACGAAGTCCAGAGTTGATGTATCTTGAAGATTCGTCTCGTCAAAAAGAACCCAACGCAATAGACGGTGAATTAATCGGATGCCCAGGCTGAGAGTTATTAGCATTTTTGCTCCGGGTCCCTGGTTGGAAATATGTTCATTCCAAACCTGAACGTTTTCCAATGTTGTCCAAAAACCACTTAGAGTATCACAAAAGGACCACCTCATTATAAGGGTCCCAGTGCTACAGACAGTGCGTCTATCAGATGCGCGGTCTATAAGTTATTCACGTTAAGTTAAAATGGGCCTGACCCATTAAGTCCAGTGGGCCAACAGGTCGAGTCAACCCAGTTTTTGGCGGGTCCGACCCAACAGTGGATCAGACCGGCCCGATGAATGGTGTGGCCCCGCCCGAGGGATGCGGCTTAGCACAAGGGGGGGGGGGGGGGGTGGCGGCTGACCGAGCGGCTCGACCGAAAGGGCCGAGCGATCCGTGGGGGGTGCAGCCCCCCGCTTTCCCGAACCAGTGGTGCAGAGTGGCCCCACCCTCCCAACTAGCTGACTGAATCCGGATGACCTTCTTGGTGCAAGCAGGCCGCGGTCTTGCTGCGCGGCACCTTCGGGTGCCACGGCTCCTTCACCCGGCCGGCTGAAGAGCCGGATGGTTCACCGCCAAAGCGGCCCGCGAAATGAGGATCGCAGTCCACCATAGTGCGGTGCCCCTTGGGGCACCACAGTCATCCTTTGTCCCATCCTGTTTTAGCTAGCCAGTTCTCCTTCGGTCGAGTGGCCCTCAGTTGCGGGTCGCGGTTCCTCCGCACGCGGTCGGCGCATGGCTGGTGCCTTCGATCATCACCGCTTCCCATTGCGAATTAAAAATTAAAAACAAAAGAGGGTCATCGGGCCATGTTTGTTCAGCCCGCGCCCTCCGCGTTAGGAAGTAACATATGGACAAGGTTATTCCAAAGAAACCAAAAAAGAATGAGGTACAAATTAATCACTTAAATTTGTACAAACCCCTACCTCGAAATTGATGTCGCACATCATCGAACCACAGAAGACAAGCGTTTCGGTAGTCGGGCATCACAGAAGGATGGTGTCATCCCACCAACATTGGAGGAGGAGGAGGTAGGAGAAGTCGTAGAGCATTCTTCGACGGAGGTGTTCTTCATCAGGAGATGAACACTTTTCTTTTCTAATCTTCCAGAGGTTCCACCCCAAAATATTTATCAGGAAAATATTATATTAAGTCTCCCCCTATTTTAATAAACTTGCCATGAATTTTCGAAATTATTCAAATCCACCAAAAGTAATTAATTAATTTGTGGAGTTCAAAATAATTTATTCAAGGTGTTGTCATATTAATGACCAAGTGGAAGGTGGAGAGTTTAAGAATTAAAGAGGGGAGTTGCCAAGAATTAAACAAGGGGGTTTAAGGGAGTTTAGAGGGAGTTATAGGGAGATGAAAAGGTAAGGATTGTGAGGGCCCCACATCTCAAATATCCTCTCATGGGAGATTATGTGGGTGTGGGCCCCACCTCTAACTCCCCTTGAGATAAATTAACCAACTTCCACAAATAAAATTGTGTTCCAAAAATTTTAATTATTTTATTCTAAATTCCGAAATATTAACTCTCAACCCACATAAAACAGTACTGCGGTAAAGGTCCCCTTAAGTGAATATCAGCGCTACAAGTTCATCGGTGTCCTTTTATTTCAATTCCGTGCACCGGTTCACAAGATAGAAAAATCCGCATGTACATTTACTAAACGTACCCAAAAAAAACTTTAGAAATTTATTTTGAGAACACGGGGCCTCAAAATGAAGTTCCATCAGAAACCGTAGACTCATAAAATTACAAGGTATTTATGAAAAAAATCCCTTGAAATTTCTGGGTCATTAAATTACTCCCACTTCAGGGCTTTACGTCCCCGTAAAGCTACAACGCACACTAGGGAAACAAATGGGGGTACTGAGCTCGCATCTGAGCCTCCCGCTCTCAAGTGCTCTCCTGGAGGTTCCCGTGCTGCCAGCAAATGCGCATAGAGGAATCGACCGTCCACGTAGTACCCACTCATGTCGATCCTCAATATCCACTTGGACCTCCACAAACGTCACCCCGTCATCGATGTCCAGCTCCCTATGATCGATGATGTGGGTCGGGTCATGCACGTATCTCCTCAGCTGAGAGACGTGAATAACGTCATGCATCCAGTGCAACTGAGGTGGAAGGTCTAGTTAGTAAGCCACCTCGCCTACTATGCTGAGGACCTGGAAAGGTCTGATGAAACATGGAGATAACTTTCCACCCTGACCAAATCTCTGTAGACCTCGTTGAGGTGAGACCCGTAGGAAGACGTGGTCGCCATCCTTGAACTCTAGTAGTCTCCGTCTCCTATCAGCATAGGACTTCTGTCTGCTCTGTGTAGTCTTCATCTGCTCTTGGATGATCTACACTTTCTCCATCGTAGACTGAACCATCTCTGGTCCTTCCAGTGTAGACTCCCCAGGGTCACTCCAGCACAAAGGTGATCTTCATGGTCGAACATATAGTGCCTCGTAATGTGCCATTCCGATTGTGGAGTGGTAACTGTTGTTGTACGCAAACTCCACCAAGGGTAGGTGATCCTCCCAGCTGCGACCAAAGTCAATGACACATGCACGTAGCATTTCCTAGAGAGTCTGAATGGTCCTCTTAGTCCGGTCTTCCGTCTAAGGATGGAAGGCGGTGCTCAAACGTAGTTGCATCCCAAAAGCCTCCTGTAACCCCTTCCATAGCTGAGAAGTGAATCATACATCTCAATCGGAAACGATAGATGATGGTACACCATGAATCCGTATGATATCATGAATATAGAGGCTTTCCAAGATATCTACTGAGCCCTACTATCTGATCGGAAGGAAGTGGGCCAACATGGTGAGTCAGTCAAAGATCACCCAGATAGAGTTGTGCCCTCTGGATGTACGTGGAAGCCCCATAACGAAATCCTTAGATAACCCGTCCCACTTCCACTCTGGGACATCTAAGGGTTGTACCAATCCTGATGGTACCTGGTGCTCCACCTTCACTTGCTAACAAGTGAGGCATCGTGAAATAGACTCTGCTACAACCTTCTTCATACCCGACCCCCAGTGCTATCGTCTGAGGTCCTGATACATCTTCGCCACTTCTAGATGTACCGCTAGAGGGGAAGTGTGGAACTCCCTCAGCACCTCCTCCTGTAATGCAACTGGTACCATGGTACGTCCTCTGAAGAGGATGACATGATCCCCTCCCTCAGAAAAACCATCGGGTGCTAGCCTTGACGATATCTGAGAATGTCGTGTCTCGCAGTCAGCGTCCCCTCATTGTGCCACTCTAACTCACTGAAGAAGTGGATGAGTGACTGTGAGAGACTAAAGAAAGTTTGATCCATCAATATCCACAAAGTATTTCTAAAACGTGTCTAGCTGCTCCATCGCCACTCCTAGCTATTGAATGCTCGATCTCCTACTGAGAGCATCAACGACAAAGTTCCCCTTCCCAGGAGTATAGACTATCTCAAAGTCATAGTCCTGGAGGAACTCGAGCCATCACCGCTCTCTCAGGATTAGGTCCTTCTGGGAGAAGATATACCTGAGACTATGGTGGTCATAATAGAATATAAAGCGCTTGCCCATCAGATAGTGTCACAACATCTTTAAGGCGAAGACCACTGTTGCTAACTCCATGTCATGGGTAGAGTAGTTCTACTCATGCTGTCTCAACTACCGTGAACCATACGCGATCACTGCTCGCTCCTAAATCAGGATACAATTGAGTCTGGTCTTTGATGCATCGTATTATATAACATACGCAACGCCCTCATCTGGTAGCCTCAAGATGGACACATTGGTCAATCTCTGCCTCAGCATCTGAATGCTCTATTGGAATCTCTTTGACCGCACGAAGGGTTTCCCCTTCTTCTTCAAAGCTGAAAGTAGTGCTGTATGTCTGGAGAAGTCTGGCACAAATCTCTTATAGTACCCAGTCAGACCTAGGAAACTCCGCACCTCCATCACGCTCCTGGGTGTCACCAAAAAAATCACTGCCTTGATCTTCGCTGGATCCACTACAAGTCTCGCCTCCGAGATGAGGTGTCCCAAGAAGTGTACCTCTCATATCCAAAACTGACACTTCAAGAGCTTACCATAAATCTGGTTCTCTCGGAGTGTATCCAGTACAACCTACAAGTGGTAGGCGTTCTCCTCCTCAGTAGTCGAGTAAATAAATATGTTGTCAATGAAGACTATGACAAAACGATTGAGGTAAGGCTGGAAGATCATGTTCATGAGACTCATGAACACTGATGGTGCGCTGGCTACACCGAAAGGGCATAAACAAGAACTCGTAGTGGCCATACCAACACCTGAAATTCATCTTCCACATATCCTCGTCTCGAACTCTGAGCTGGTGATATCCTGACCTGAGGTTTATCATCGAGAAACATCGTGCTCCCATGAGTTGATCAAAGAGATCATCAATCATCAGAAGTGGGTACTTGTTCTTCACAATCACCTGATTCAGGCAACGATAGTGGACACAAATTCGCAAGCTCCCATCCTCCTTCTTGGAGAACAAAATCGGAGAGGCCCAGGGTGAAACACTGGGTCGGATAAATCCTTTCCCCTGCAAGTCCTCCAGCTGTACCCACATCTCAAAAAGCATGGAAATAGCCATCCGATATGTTGGAGTAGATATCGATGATTTCATGGGGTACAAGTCAGTGTATAACTCTACCTCTCTGCGAGGAGGTAGTCCTGGATTTTCATTAGACAAAACGTCCACATAATGATCAACCATAACAAGAAAACTCGGAATCCACATATTAACTGCTCCAACGATGATACTGGCCATCTGATGTGTGATCGGCTACCCTATCTTCTACGTAAGTCCATCCTATGCTACTACGGCTCCCCTCTCGCCGGTGAAGGTGAACCTGCTCCCATCTGTGCGGATACACCACAACTTGCACCTAATGCATTCGATTTGAGCATGGAATGTAGACAACCAGTCCATACCCAAGATGGCGTCTTAAGGCCTCGACGCCGCTACCAGAAGTTCTTAGCCGAAGCTCTCACCTCCTAGAGTAAGATCACACTATCAACACTAGTCTGTAATCATCAATTCTGCTCCCGTAGAAGTCTATAGCTATAAAGATCGATCCAACGGCTCTGTCGGAATGTCCAAGCTCCAAACAAGGGCAGCGAAAATAAAAGAATGACTCACATCTGTGTCTATAAGTACTGCAAAAAGGGTGGAGTAGACAGAAATAGTACCTCAAATCATCTCAGGTGTTCCGTGGTCATAAGCCTCCACTGCCTGGAGCTGAGCCTGCCTCTATCCGCCAGCTCCTTGTGGTCTGGGTGGACCTCCTGGTGGTGGTGGTGGTAGAGTATCAAAACGTCGTCCACCACCCACTGCTCGACCAGCTCCTCTTCCTCGTCTGTCTTCTCCCAGTGGACCGCCACAGCTGAACCTCTACCTTTGCTTGGGAGGTCCCTCCATTGTCTGCTGCACATCTGCACGGCGGGTCGGGCAGTCTCGAGCCATGTGACCTTGCCCGCCGCATGCATAGCACTTCCTGCTCCTCGTATAGCTAGCTCTGTTTCTGGTGCCACGCACAACTGAACCTATATCCTGAGGTCGCTCTCCTGATGGCCTGGTCCGCTTGAACCTCTATGAAATCTGTCTACTGCTGGATGAAGAAGACTCTGATACGTGAAACCCTATATTGGGTCTCACTGATGGTGTTAGCTTAGCAAGAAAGCTCTCCACAAGAAGGGCTCGCTCAAGCACTCCCGTCTCCTTCTGAATGCTGAGGGAGATCATAGAAACCCTAATCTCGGGCCTCAGTCCCTTCTCAAAGGTCCGGGCCCTGAAGAATCAGTCTCATTCCATGTCCATGGAGTAGCACGAAAGGTCAATAAACATCGCTGAGTACTGAGATTCTGTCATGCTGCCCTACCTCATGTGAAGTAACTCCTGAATCCGCACCGCACCAAGGGTGGCTGGAAAAAAATCTGAGCGGAAGAGATTCTCGAAGATTGTCCAAAGTAGAGATTTATTGTCGTGCAACTAGAGCATCAAGCTCCACCATCTACCTACTGCTGTGTGCAGGAGACTCGTGATAAGGATCAATATATGGTCGGCTAGTGTCCCTACCACTATGAAAACTCTGACGACAGCCTCCAGCCAATCCTCGGCTACCTGTGGGTCCGTCTCTCCACGGAACCTGGGTGGCCTCTATCGTAGAAACTCGTGCAACACACTCAGACGGTGTGTACTCTCTGCTGCTGG
Source organism: Viscum album (assembly GCA_963277665.1). Lineage (NCBI taxonomy): Eukaryota > Viridiplantae > Streptophyta > Magnoliopsida > Santalales > Viscaceae > Viscum > Viscum album. The sequence continues at coordinate 1,005,778,952 of OY728135.1, forward strand.
GGCTGGTAGTATCGGTGGATCAGTGGGTCGTGGTACCACTGGTGTCGTTGCTGTTATGGGGCCCTGCACCGAGGCCTCGTCGCTCGGTGGGCTACCATCTCTCACATAACTCGAAACCCTAGTTGGCTACCTTTTGGGGCCATCCGGAAAAGAAAAAGGTGTGCCACGGTCAAAACAGTATACCTGGTGAGCTGACACAAAGTAATCACAAAGAAAACTTTTGAAACACACATGCTATTAGTGTTTTTGTGCACTTATTCGGAAATCAAGGGTAAGGGTCCTAGTGTATGGATACATCAGCCACTGCACCAACAATGGACTCCCTGGACTGAAAACCACACTCAATAATCTTAACACTACTGCTTTAGAGAGAAGAAAGATTAGAGTCCTATGTTCTGCGGTAGAACTGACTCCTCTTATACCAATTTGTCATGACCCATCCTCAGGGCATGTGCCATGACTACCCCAAGCCCTCCTTCCATAGGCCAGGGGATGGAGATTAGCACCAAAAGAATAAATCCTGATAAAGGGGAAGGCATTGCCTTTATATAGTAAACAAACACAACAGAGTATGCAACAGAAGAAAAAAAATAGTAAACTGAGTAAAAAAGTAAGTGCTGAAAAGTAAATGGGCTAGTATACAAACCCAACTGAAAGTACTATAAAATTGAAAGGCTAGTACAACAGTAGTAAAGTAAAGTAGAAACCATTGAGTCATCCTCCAGGAATCCCACATGAAGGGTGGGTATAAATGGTCTCCTCGGCACCTCGGGTCCATCTTTCCGCTCCGTATACTTCACGCTAAGTGGTCCACCTCTGGGTACCGTCCAGCTCCACAAGTCTCTACCACGATCAGTGTTGTCTGTCGTATGCATCCAACACAATATAGTGCGGGCATATCCCGTGAAGGGGTGAGTATAACAATACTCAGTAGGGACCCCGAGACCCTCGAAGGTCACCCAGAATCCACGAAGGATAAACCACAAGAAAAGATACAATCAAGAAGTATCAACCAACTTTACTTAAGGTATATGCCCATACATATTCCTAAGTCATCAATCCAGTTCTCCTCCAACTCTCGAGCCTAAGTACAACCCAATCCACAAAATAATGAAGTCAATCACATCGATGATAATGATTGGAAATCAAGACTCAGCTCACACTTGTATACATATTTTGTAAAGTGATAAAGATGATCAGATGCAGTCACTGATTCATCTAAGATTTCGGACCCACCTAGGATACTAGTCCAACTAAGCTGTCAGACCCATGTAGGATACTAGACCTGCTACTATATCGGAACCACGTAGGATACTAGTACAAAAGTCAAACCATCGGACCCACGTAGGATACAATTACAATAGTCATCGTTGTCGAACCCATAGAGGATTCAAGTATAGTTGTCATCACCGCCGAACCCACAGAGTATTCCAGTATGGTAGTCGTCGCTGCTGAACCCATGGAGGATTCCAGTACGGTAGTCATTGCAGTCGCAACCATCTCTAGGGTTCCCGCACACAGCACGCTCGATTCCGAGAGGTTCCACTCCTCGATCAAAGGGGGAAATACATAAATTGTCACAAAATCTAGATTTGATGTATCCCAATGTTCTGTCTCATCAAAAGGAACCCAACACGATAGACAGCACGTCAATCGGATGCCCGGGCTGAGAGTTATTAGCGTTTTTTGCTCCGGGGCCCGGTTGGAAATACGTTCATTCCAAACCCGGACATTTTCCAATGTTGTCCAAAACTCACTTAGAGTATCACAAATGAAACTCCTCATTGTAAGGGTCCCAGTACCACAGAAGGCGTGTCGATGAGACACGCAGTCTATAAGTTATTCACGTTTGAGTTAAAACGGGCCCGACCCGTTAAGCCCAGTTGGTCGACTGGTCGGGTCAACCCAGTTTTTGGAAGGTCCGACCCGACAGAGGGTCCGACCGGCTAGAAGAATCATGCGGCCCAACAAGAGGTGCATGACCCAACAGGGAACAGCCTGGCTCGGCACGACCTCGCCCGGCATGGCGCAGCCTGGACCGACACGGCGCGGTGCAGCCTGACCCTACAGGGTGCGGCCTGTCTGGCCGCGACTCGGCCCGAAGGGCCGAGAGGTCTGAGGGGGAAAGACCCCCCTCTATCTTGTACCAGCAGCGCCGCTGTCCCTACCGGCCGACCGAAGCCGGACAGCCTTCCCGGCATAAGCAGCATGCTCGGGCAGGCCGTGGTCTTGCTGCGTGGCACCTTCGGGTGCCACAGCTCCATCACCCGGATGGCCAACGAGCCAGCCACTTCGCCACCAAAGCGGCCCAAAGAATGTGGGCCACGATCCACTATAGCGTGGCGCCCCTTGTGGAACCATGATCTTCATTCGGCCTAGCCGGCTTTAGCCGGCCAGTTCTCCTTCGGCCGAGCGGCCAGCGGTTGTAGGCCTTAGTTCCTCCGCACGTGGCCAGCGCACGGCCGACGCCTTCGATCATCACTGCTTCCCATTGCGAATTAAAAATCAAGAACAACGGAGGGTCATCGAGCCGTGTTCATTCGCCCCACGCCCTCCGCATTAGGTGGTAAAATATGGCGAAGGTTATTCCAAAGAAACCAATTAAGAACGGGGTAAAAATTAATCACTTAAATTTGTACAAACCCCTACCTCGAAATTGACGTCACACTTCATCGAGCCACGGAAGACGAGAATCACGGTAGTCGGTTATCGTTGAATAACAGTGTCATCCCACCAATGTTGGAGGAGGAGGAGGTGGGAGAATTCATGGAGCGTTCTTTGATGGAGGTGTTCTTAGTCGGGAGAAGAACACTTTTCTTTTATAATCTTCCAGAGGTTCCACCCCAAAATATTTGTCAAGCAAATATTATATTAAGGCTCCTCCTATTTTAGTAAACTTTCCATGCATTTTCAAAATGATTCAAATCCACCCAAAGTAATTAATTAATTTTCAGAGTTCAAAATAATTAATTCAAGGTGTTGTCATATTAATGACCAAGTGGAAGGTGGAGAGTTTAACAATTAAAGAGGGGAGTTTCCAAGAATTAAACAAGGTGGTTTAAGGGAGTTTAGGGGGAGTTATGGGGAGATGAAAAGGTTAGGATCGTGTGGGACCCACCACTCAAATATCCTCTCATGGGAGGTTATGTGGGTGTGGGCCCCACCTCTAACTCTCCTTGAGAGGAATTAACCAACTTCCACAAATAAAATTATGTTCCTCAAATTTTATTTATTTTATTCTAAATTCCCAAATATTAACTCTCAACCCACATAAAATGTAACTGTGGTAAAGGTCCCCTTAAGTGAATACTGGTGCTGCGAGTTCATCGGTGTCCTCAGATTTCAATTCCGAGCACCGATTCAAAAGTTAGAAAAACCGACACGTACGTTTACTGAAAGAACCTGAACAAAACATCAGAAATTGATTTCAGGCACACCGGGCCTTGGAATCAAGTGCCGTTAGAAACCGCAGACTTGTAAAATTTCAAGATATTTATGAAAAAAAATTCCTCAAAATTTCAGAGTCATTATAGGGATATCCATCCCTTGTGAAGGGGAAAGGATGATACTAGAAAAAGTACCATGAATACTCTTTCATAGTAAGGGTAGGCCTGGGAACAATATGAACCTACTGTATAAACCTGAGAATATTATCCCGGAATTGAGAATTGGTGCCTAATGGAAGATCAGGATGACATTCCACATGATGAACTAAATGAGGCATTGTATGTGGCAATCCATGAGGCACTACAGGTAAAACTATGGGAGGAACTAATGGTGTTTGTGGACCCACTAACTCCCGAGTGTGCTCATCGCTATTATCCTGATATACGACTTGATGAAACCACAATAAAATTAATATAAAATTTTATAACACATACCATAGAAGATATTCTAGGGAAGATTATGTAAAATATGTTATGGAGAAGTAAGAAAATGGAAGATATAAGGCATACCTAAACATGCAATTGGAGGTATGGAAAGCTATTATGGAGGGTAGGTACACAAACTACCATTAAGTATTACACAACATACAACCTGATCCAACAAACTAGTATATATATAAATAGAATAGGTCTTAGATTAATCAAAAAGACACATACATACATTATATTTATAAAAAACATGTACTATAATATATTTCAACTAAATAGAATAACACTTACATGAAAACATGCAAATGCAAAATAAATGTAGATATGGAATGGAAATATGCATGTAATTTCAATATCTAAAGTACTTAAGACGATTCAGGTAAATGAAATTCCTTCTTCTCATTGGGATTAATTATTCAAAATAATCATCTCAATAACACCAATACCAATAATAGTATAAAAAAAATTTATCCCCCAACTATGAAATACAAAACCTAGTATATTTGGTTTTCCCCTATACATGGGTTAGATATGTCCAAACACAATATAAATTCCAAATTATTAGGTCTTATTCTCCTCTGTAACACAAAAATTAACTGAAAAGGTAAATAACATTGTCCCCTCATACCAATTTTTAGCATCCCTCTCAGAGTGCAAGTAAAATGGGCCCTGACACGGTGGTCCATAAGACATCAAGCACCTATCCCAAAAAGGTAGAGGTTGTCGTTATAAATAGATGTCCTTGGGTGATTCCATGGGGAGAATATTACTTTATTAGAATGGAATTTACACATCAGTAACAATATATCTAAAAAGTAGTGGAATCATAGAAATGAATAGAGATCAGTAAAAGTAGTTAAATGTCCCAACAAAATATAAAATAATTATAGATGATGAATAATAAAAATTGATACCATGATGATTTCAACATCTAATTCCAAAAGTAATTAAATAAAATTTCAGGGGTATATGGTACAAGAATAGAGAGCATGATAAAAAAACCTAACACAATGTCCATGAACTATAACATGAAATCTTGAGCATGGATTGGTCCTCTACCCTCAAATCTCCATTCAAGATAGAAATGAAATCAATCATCAGAAGTAGCATGATTCCCACTGTCGATACCTACAAACATAAAGTCTACTCGAGTACCAAAAATTACCTGAGCATGGTTTGATATAAAATATCAATAAGACAAAAACCATTATGTATAAACATTTCTGTTTGGTGTTGTAGAAAATTAATGTTGTTCCATATATAATTAATACAGATTATATAAACAAATTTTAAAATTATAACTTGGTCCGGGTTCTTAAGAGTACACCCATCCCATACCACCCACTTCACCCTAATCCATAAGTTTAATGAGATACCTGGTAAAGAAGAATATATATATATATAGCAATGTCTATGTAGAATAAAAACAAAAAAAGGGAATACCTACAAGCTTATTCTTGGTCTTAGGGTCTAGTTCCAATGTCAAAACAAGGCATACTAATGGAACAATAGAGGCATCCCAAAGTATAATGTAAATATATGTTGTGAAAAAAAAATAATTGAATGATTTTATATTTTAACTATCAATTTTAGTGGTAGATTATGTTCCCATATCTGAGGTATCGATATGAAACATCAATTAAAATATCCAATGCCACTGAGCCTATCTAAGGTGATCATTTCTAAATTCCATGTACGTCTCATGGTTTGGTAACTATGAGTATATCTTGGGTATCACATGTAAGGTACCATGTATCTATTGAGGCTTAACATAGCCATCTTCCTAAAGTTCCATCCTCTATTACACCTAAGGGAACAATATCACCAAATAGTATAGTAGAATGACCGTGGGACGCCTTACCTAGAAAGCCTAAAATATCAATTCCACTGCACATTTTGTTGTAGCTTATAAAGCTTGGATATTCTAATTGTGGGTTCTTAATATAATACCCACATTTTCTCCCCTACCCAATTTCATTTAAAACCTCATGAGAGACATATATATCACAGAACAAGATTTCAAAATTGTATCAATTTAATTTACCATTAAATGTCACATGCATATTACTTATTCAATACCAATAATCAGACATATTACTAAAAACACAATGTAGAAAAATGGAACATTATTAGTTTAAGAAGAGAAAATGACATATTATAATATCCAGGAATGAAAAAATTATAACAAATAGTTATTTAAGAAAAACCAAATCCACAGGAAAACACATATTTAATATTTTTGATTCATCATAAATAATTTATTCCATTTAAATACTCAACCCAAATTATCAAATGTAAATGATAAATAAAAAATTCAACATCTAAGGTAAATAGTCCCATTATTTTGGTACACCCAATGTGGTGTCCAATATCATGGAAATGACAAAGGATGGAGTTTTCTATAAAAATGGGTCAGAAAAATCTTGGAAAAACAATTAAATTAAATTAAAATTCATTATTTAGGATTTTCCAGTAGGCACTAATGAGTGGCACAATGGTGTGAAGTGAAAGTGGAAATGAAATGATGTGATAGAACATATATATCGTACCTATAAGACATAATATAACCCTTAACTTCCAACAACCTTTGATTTGACCTAAAATAGAAAAAATCTGTGGATTTAATAAAAACACTAATTTGAAAAAAAAACGGTGAGTGGAAGAGTTTATAAAAGAGAGAGGATGAAAAAAATTAATTGGTGTGGATGATAAGTCTTACATAGATTTCTATTTTTATTTTTATAGTGTTATTGCCAGGGGAGAATCGTAGGTGCAAGAGACATTTGATGCACATGAGGAAGGAGGTCCACCACCTGGGGGGGGTGCTCCAGGGGGAGGAAAGATGTAATAGGCAATAAAAAATAAAAAAATGAAAATGGAAATATAAGAATAAAATTAAAATAAAATAAATAAATAAAATAAAAAATAAAAAAATAAAAAAGGAAGGATAATAATAATAATAATAATAATAATAATAATAATAATAAGTTAATCCCATTTTAATTATTTTCAATTTTCTACTGAACACTTTTTATTGTACTCTTTAATTTTATTCATTTTTCATTTATTTTGATTTCCTTGAAAAAAATTATTTATTTTAATCAATTTTAATTTATTTAACACGAAACATTTATCCGAGGTACAATGTATTATTTTTCATAAATCTCGGACAAAAAAAATTAGATACTCAAGGATTGGATCAGGCTGCGTGAGCGTGTGCCCTTGGTTGGTTTACATAATTAGGCAGACAATTAAATGGTTCATATCTTGGTTAATATCAAGACATTAGATGGAATAAGTGAATGATTAATTTTTGTAGACAATATAAAATGAGATATAGATGAGTATAAATCAGTAATTTTAATAATTATGAAACTTAAGGCCACGATATAAATTTTTAAAAGGATGAAACTCCCATAATGAACATGAGAAATGAAATGGGAAGACATCACCACTGTATTGACCTCCGAGTCCTGAAAACATCAAAAGGGAATAAAAAACATGGTTTCTAATAAATAATCATGATTCATTAATATAATATAATATTTATCATGGGATATTTATTATTGGATATACATTATAGAACTGTTAAGGTTATATGAAGTTCCACATTAAATTGGTTTTTATTAGAATTAGGATTTTACCTCGACATTTAGGAAATTTCCTCTATAATCCCCTCATATGGTGTTGAGTTTTAGCAATACGAACCATTCTTGCCATATTCTAAATATGAGAGAACATATTAATCCATAGATTATATGATATGATCATGTTAAATGCATTTCAATGGTGTTGTTCATCACACATTCCACTATTCCATTTTCCATATAAAAATATATTTCCCTCAAAATATTTGATGGCTCCATATGAATCCCTTTATACAAGGTGGAAAAAAAGATTTAGAAATAAACCTATTGGTATATGAGCTAGATGATGAGATGAAAGAGAAGGATATGTCCATTTATGAAATACATAAAGACCACACAATATCAAATAGAAATTTATGTTGATAATCATTTATAGAATCTAGAATTTGATATTGGTGAGATGATCTTTATATGAATATAATCATGGAATAAACGAGGGACACAAAAGCCTTGTATATATCAGTACCATTAAAATAAGTGATCAAATATTGATAGAATAATATCATGTTGTGCTTCTACTAATCAACTTCTAGATTCACCCTGGGTCCCATGCATCACTCTTGATGATATACATACCTGATCCATCACACGTACTAAACTCAGAAATCATATCGATAGGTCATGATATTTAATACGAGGGAAAAACAGTAGATATTATTGAATGAATGGAGAATATTCTATGAGATAAGACCTCCCGTCTAATCAATTTATAATGGAGAAACTACCATCTTGTAGAAGCAATGTGGTAACCTTAAGACAAAATATGGACTACGTATCCATTTTTGTTTAACTAAAGTGATGAAATTTGAGGTAGAAAATTATTTTATGTGGATGAGAGAAATTAAAACACCAAGATTTTCTGATATTTTTTTAAAAAAAATAAATTTAATACCAAATATGTTTTTCATTAAACACAATACTGAGTCTATTTTTCAGTACATAAAAATGAGTTTCTTCAATATGGAACTTGACACATGACACCGAACTTCAAATGACCCTGAAATTATATTTTATGACCATTATGGACTAGAAATTAAATATTAATATATAAATAATATTAAATAACTTATCAAATATACATATAAATTTCCTACTCAATTTAATTTTTTTTAAATATTAGGTATATAAATAATCAATTTTTATTATATTAATTATAATCTTTAAAAATATGGTTTCATTAAAAAAATTATTTATTTTTAGGAAAAAATAGTATAAATAATTTATAGGGATCCAAGAAAAATAAATTAATTAATTGAATTTATTTTTTCAATTTAGTCATATAAATATTTAATTTTGTTGATGTGGTGGACATTTTCAAAAAATATTAAATTTTTAGTGTGTATTGAAAAATAATAAATTTATAAAACATTAATTCTTGTTCCATAAATTATTTATTTTATATTTTCCATTTTATTTTTATGTAACATAATTATTATTTATTTATTATAAATCTACTTAACTAAATTTTAATCATCTTTATATTATATTTTTTATATGTTTATTTTTTAGTCTACAAAAGGGTTTATTTGAACATATTTTAATGTTCAAAATGTCTCCACATATTAAATAACTAAATTAATCCCAAATAAAGAATTTTTGGAAATAAATTTTAAGTTTACATATCAATATTTTAATTTATATTCTTAAAATTATAATTAATATTTATAGATTAAATATAAAACCATCACGTGGCTGAAATAAATACACGTCTCAAAAACCATATTTTTTAATTTGTGAGTGAGATTTTTTAAAAAGTTAAATTAATTTACATTAAAACAATTTATTTAAATAAACATTAATTTTGATATGATAATTTTGAAATTATATAATGGTAATTTTTTGGAATTTTTTTGAATGGAATTGTTTTATTAATTAAAAGTATTTATTATTGGATTTTATTTAAAAATTCCTTTTCAATTAAAATATATAAAATGTAAAATTATATTTTAATATGGTTTTAAAGAAAAATTACTTCTAATATATATCTATTAATCTTATTAAGGTCATTAAAATCAATTTCATGTTGAAATTGGATACAAAAATGTGTTAATATTTTTAACATCTTTCCCGTTAAAATCCCTTGTTATCATCATATATATGGGGATAATTTTAAATTACAATTTTCTGTATCTGTGAATGGAAATTTGACAAATTGATACCACATTTTTAATTAGAAATTTATTTATCTAAAATTTTTACTTATTTTCTTATATAAATAAATAGTAGAATCATAAAAAATTATTTACCACGGTGATTGTGAATATGGATTTATCAGGGATTAAATTGAAAATTATAAGTGTAAAAAATAATCCAATACCAAACAAAAACCAATTTTATAGATATATTTCATCCTTATACAATATATTATAATGTAACATTGATTATTAGAGACTAAATTCATGAAAAAAGGGAAAAAAATATTTTTTTCAATAATTTAACATTGTGCCCCTCACCTCACTTATAAGAAGCTGCCAATTATTCTATTCTATTCATGCCTTCATATCATATTTCATCCAATATATGAAAAAAACACATCCCATATTATATAATATTTCCCCAAACACATTATTAATGAATTAAAGACAACCTACTAAGGCTTTTTTGTGCAAACCCATTGAGGATACCTGAAGAAGTGGTAACATTCATCAACGTATGATTTAGATTTGTTTCTTCCTTCAACCTGAATAGTATAATTATACCATGAGGATATGATAAGATCATTTTAATGAATCTAAATACATATTTTTTTATGTTAATGACCTAAAATTATCTCTACTTCTATCAAAATGGGTTAATAATTAGAATTCATCTTTATTGTAGACTACTAACTCACGAAAATATGTCATTTGATTTATCATTACAATATCTCAATGATGGTTATAATGATGAATTTTTTATTTATGTTACATATTTATCATATTAATATTATTATAAAATTATAATATAACACATATATATTAATTGTTTATTTTTTGTGGATATAATAGTTTGAATTGTGTGTATAGTGGATTACCACAACGTGAAGCAATGTGATTCGATTATTCTTTTCACAGAATATAATGATGATGTTTTAATGAATATATATATATATATGAAAAACATTATTATGGAGTGATAATAGCTTGTCTAACTTTCTTTATTTCAAACTGAATTGAAAATGGAAATAATTTTAATGCGTACAGACCGCCTACAGTATCCAGGAATAGTATATTCTTTTTTTTGACACTACATTTTATGGATTAATATAAATAATATAAAATGAATATATAATATAGTTATATCATGGATAAAATTATTGAAGTGACATAACCATGATCAATATAAGACAACACAAAATAATAAATTAATTTTTTCACAAAAAATAGTCCAATATTTTTTTAAAATATAACATTAACATGGAATTGTTGACAAATGAGAAAAAATGTCATAAAAAATCATATAATTTATTATATATAAATTTTTTATCATATATAATTAAAATAAAAATATACATATTATAATGGAGTTTTTAACCTTTTAATGGATGTTAGAACATACAGTAGGGGATTTAAATGTCACTTTTATTTTCTATGAGACAAAATCCTTATTCACCATGTTTTTTAATGAGGTGGTGTATATAATTCCATTGGATGTATTTCATGATTCATCACAAGAAAATTATGGGCATTCAATTTCCATTTCATTTTCCCTCTTTCATGGGTCTTATATGACAATTTTAAATTTTTTGTATGATTTTAGGACACAATCCCATCTTTTACCAGGATTGTTTATGATTATATTTCCAATGATAAAATCGTACAATCTACCTCTCACGAAACACATGACATTTCATGTACTGTGGTTATTTTTGATATATTATTATTATATAACTGATTTCCAGTATATTTTTTACTAAAAATGTTTTAGACAATGTTTTTATGAAAAACATCATTTATTTCTCACTCTATTTAAGAATCTATTTTAATTTAATACCATGTTTTCTAGAAATTTATTAAAAAATTAAATTATAATTTTTTCAAACTAGTTTAATAAAAATTAAACATGTTTTACTTTAAAATATTTTCTAAAATTGATCTTAATATTTTTTTTTAAATAATTCATCATTTACCTTTACTAAAAATATAAATAAAATCTATGTTTCTAACATCCATGACAGGAATATAATTTAATGCTATCATAATTTATCTATAATCATAATATTACAATAAATTTTCTCAATTTTTTAAAAGTAAACTATTTTCCTATATATGTGGGAAACATTATGTTTTATATAAATTATTTGAATGTGGAAAGGATTTTGAATGAATTTTATGATTTAAAAATATTTGTTTAGGGAGGAAAGGATAATCTTCTCAAGAAAAGTTTGAAATTATCTTTATAAATTTATTTATATGTTTTGTTACAAACATACCGAGAATAACACTTAAATTAATAACCTAGTTGATTTGCAACTAACTCAAAGATAATTCTCGATATCCACGGATAGACAACAGGTACCCGTGAATTATCAAATAACGGTTGGCAATGAAACCACCAATAAAAGATTAAAATAATATAGAAGAATTTAAAACCATATTTATAGATATATTAGTAAATATATATATATATATACAGACCATGTATAAGGATATTATAAAAAAAATTAAATGAAATAAAAAATCTATAAAGAAAACTCATATTGATCCATGAGCACTCACCAAGTCCATATTCTGTCACCCTTGGTCACCCTAACTATAAATCAAAAGGAAAAAAGATAATTGACATGTGTTCTATGATCAGAAAGGTATAAAAATGAAATTTTTACGTTGGGTGTGAGTTAAAGATCCTAGTTGGATCCCACTGAAATATATTTTTAGTTAATTCATAAATTATTTCAAATATATAAAATAGGATAAAAAATAATGGAGTATAATTATTAGTTTAAGAAAGGTATTAAAACATTAAAAACCATTTATTAAATGATACCTACTAAACATTCAATTCCACCATTTAAAAACTAAAAAATTTCTTAAAAATATTTGGAAAATGATTCTGAGGATAATTTTGGATAATCAATAAATGATGAGATTGTGAATCTGGTATAGAAATATGAACAATATCAAATAAAATAAAGTCATGGTGCATAATAAAAATAAATTAATTTATGTGGGAAACTATGATTTGAAATAGTGACAATGAACACTTTAAAGTACTGAAATCAAGTGTATTGTTGTAATGGTTACAAACTAGGTAAGTTAGAGTGTCCATACTATAACATCTAATAAAATTATAACAAGAATAGTTATCAAGAATACATGTAGTATCATGAGTCTCAAGAAATCGAGTTCCACACCCAACCGCTTCCATGGATGCATGTCCATAGCCTAAAACATTCACGTTCTCTATAGATCTACTAGTAGGGTTCAATTCTTATGGTGAACTATATATCTAGATTATTCCATCTAGTTATTTGTGTTCCCCTGAGTAGTTAAAATTAGTGAGTGGGATAATCCTGTTATGATGGTCACCCATGGATACTTTTCAATGATGATAACTGGACATAAATCACATCTCACTCTCACCCCCAAACCTACACAACGTAAATAATCCATTTATCAATACCCAACAACTAGAATTATTTTTATCAATAAGGTCAGATTAAGGGAATATTACAAGAGTGTATCATCATAAAGTCCCAACCCATCCATCAACAATCATCCATTCAACTCAAATCCTTTTAAATAATTTCAACATTAAAGAAGGATAACCATACCTAGTTCAAGTCCCAAATCAATATTATAATATGAAACAATCCTTTAAAAAATATTTATTTCAAATCATCCCCAATAAATATAAATTAAGTATTACAATTTCAGAATCATTTAATACATTTAAAAACTATGGTTTACACACAATTTTCCTATGATGAAATCATATTTTATCAAATAATCAAATATAAACTATTTCAAATAAACAAATAATCCTTCAAAGATGGTTCTTGGTAATTTTATGAGACAAATAAATTAGAATGTTTTGGAAAACCTCAAATAGTTCAATCCATTTAATAAAATTTAGGGTTATTAATTTTATAAATCAAACTCCAGGTCAAATCCCCCAATTTCAAATCGAAAACATTAATTTCTTAATGAAAAAAATCCTAACAATCAAGGAATTTAAAAAAATCATAAAATGTTGACAGATATAAATTTTATAGCCATTAAATTAATTAATTTTTTTATTCAATGAGAATAGGTCCAGTGAATCTTTTATATTTAATTTAATGGAAAACATCAAAGAATATATGTTTTCAATTAAAAACATATATATATAAATTATCTTGCAAAAATGTATCATTAAATGAAGTAATATCATAGAAACACATTATTTTTAATATAAGAATCCAAGAAAAATCAATCTAAGATGTGCCACATTCGAAATCGATCACCAAATCAATGAAGATAGATCCAAATATAAAAGAGAAGATATAACAAATCCAAAATCCAAAAACAATCTATAACATCAAACAAAACTAAAGTCCATCATAACCTTTATGAAGAAGGATTCACGAGAGGAAGGGAAATTCAATGTCAACAATAAAATACCTCTCCCAAAAATGATAACTACATCAATTGGAACATCGATACACAAATAGATAGGGGTTGGGGGTCAAAATTGATCTTAATGTATTCCAACATTTATAGAATCCATTTAGGTTTGAGTAAGAGGATTTTAGGGTTAATTAGGGGGCTTCATGATTTTAATTAAAAATTTTAAATATTTAATTACAGTTAGTATGTTTTCCTATGATAATTCACATATTTAGTAATAATTATCACATATACATGCACCCATAACAGAGCCACCTAAGGTTTTTCACAATTACTCAAACTGTATACAATCCATTTGAAAATTGTGCCCAATCCCAGAATCCTTTAAAAAATTATAGAAAAATCTATAAAAAAACCATGAAAATATAAAACCATTGAATAATAAAATAATTTTTTAAAATTACATGAAACTAGTTAAAATTATGTTAAAACACCCCCAATATAGAAATTTATATACCCAAAAAACATCTCGTATGAATGATAAAACAAGATGACACAAGAAGAACTAACTAAATCAACTTGTGACATTGAAGGTATGCGGTATAGAATATAGAATCACCAAAATTATTACAAATAATACAACAATCCAAGATCAATATACCAATATCAACACATGTATCCAAACCATATAAATATTGGAGTTCCATATTAGGTCTCCTCAGTAACTAGAAACTCACAAAAATGGTCAACTAAATTCCAATAGAAAATATCCCAAGCATAAAGATTAATTCCAAATAGATCACTATAGTTAATCAATGGATATAAACCATTACATCAAAATTGATATTTAACTATCAATTAAAATCATGGTAACACCCTGAAGCTAAAGTTCTTTTTAAATATGGATATGAATTGATGTGTGCACATACACAACGAACAACCAAATAGTTCTCAACAAAAGGAATCCATTCTCACATCTCCAATTAGAAAATTATCCAAACAGTCTACCATAATATACCATCATAATGATTTTAAAAGGAATTATTTCCAAAAATATAAAATCTACATGGCAAAAATAAATGGGATTCCACTACTAAGTCTGAAATAAAAACCTTGTTCAACGTTAACCCCTGTAAAATCGAAACCCCTCCACTAAGTGAAAATATTCACTCCATGGGTAATAGATGGTGCCCCATTATGTTAAATATTATGCCTCAATACTATTATAAGCTTTCACACATGAGTTAATATTATGATTCATGTGGAACAAGTTAAAAACCCTTTAAATTTTACTTTTATAGCCACACTATCCAGATACCATCAAGGAATTAGAACAAAAACTCATAGAATAACCAGGTGATCCACATTGGAATCACACAAGAGAAATCATATTTTCTCGATAATAATGTCATTTAACCACCAAAAAATTTTATTCCTCCCTTTTATTTGATTTAATATCCCTATTTAATCATAGAAATCCTAACCAAGAATCTCCAGATAATAAATCATGTTGACTATAGGCATGGTGGATACAAGGTTTAGTTAAAGACCTTTTCTAAGATAGATATCTTTAATGAAGTAATTGCCATCATTTCAATTTATGGAAAATAGAAATAATGATAATTTCTTGGTAAAAACATCAACTAATAGCTCATTCGAACCACAAATAATGAAATCAATAACATTCCCCTTCTACAATTCTATAGGATACTGCCACTGAATAAAGTCGAACTTCATTGATTCCAAATGCATGAATTCATACATAATAGAGGAAATCACAACTTCCCACCACACCAAGACTTGTCCCTTGAATATTGTGTTGATATAGTTGACCCTAAAATATTCTTGAGTCGAAAGAGAATTGAAGACCCATTCAACTACATAAATCCAATATATTACCTAAATTGAACCTTTTTCACCTTTATAAGAATATGGATGAAAGAATCGGGAATATAGGATAGGGATCAATAACTATAGGTTATCTAGATATGCCACACTATATGGATTATGGGTAGATACATTAATAAGGGAATTGTATTCTTGAATATGTGATGCAGTACCCTGAGGACCAGACTAATGGACCAACATTTTATCTCACTGAATGTAATTTTTGGGAGATATTTCAAACCATCAGAAAACATAGTTCTATAAACTCAATAATCACAAAAACTAAAATATATATATATATATATATATATATTTATATGTTTTTAAATATGTCACACCCACTTTAATCAATACATCATTTATTTGAAAACACAAAATATTTCAAATTTTATAAAAAAATTACAATTTCCATTCAAAATGATAAATATCTAGATAAATAATTCATAGTTTAAAAAAAATATACCAGTACATTTAAATTATTCCACCTTTTTATAAACATTAATACCATTTGAAAAAATCAAATCAATTTCAATTTAAATCCATTAAAAATCTAAATTTCTTCATAATTTTTTCCCACGTCACATAACCTTCATTGTTAATTAGTTTATCACACCCAAGATTTCATAATACTCACATTTTAGTCGTTAAAAAAATTCCTCAATGAACATAAACTCCATAAAAAATTTACTTTTCACAATGGATTTTAAAATTATTAAAATGTTATTAAATTTGAGAAAACAATACAAGATCATGAAACAACCAACATAACTAACCTCTTATAATTAAGGTAATTTAAATGAAAAAAAGATAATGTTTCCTATTCAGAACCAAGTTTAATCTATGAAAGGAATGTTTTTATATATTGGAAAAACACAGACCAACCTCACATCTATTCATGGTTTTATTTCTATATCAGTCTTAAACATTCCCCAATGTTTACAAGACTATGAAAAAATGGGGTGACTTTGGTCATCCTCACATTCTTGTTCAAAAAATCATAATATCTTCCCAAAATAAAAGATATTATTACTGAAAACAAAATATAATATTTCATTAGAATATTGATAAATCAATGAATAAATCATGTATCTATATCCTTGGTTTCTAATGTCTCCACATGAGTGGGTTGTTAACAACCACCCACTCATGAGCTACCTTTTGAGTCTGGAAAAATTATTTGTCACCTTCCTACCATTACTCACCCAAAATATTAGAAGGATTTAATAATAAAGTATTTACATTTATGGAAATTCTTCCTTTGAAACCATTTGAAAAAAAAATAACCGAGAATACCATCAAAACTGATTCCCTATATGATTCTCAACTAACATTAAGTGTTTTATTGATAACCACAGGACAATAAAAAGAACATGGGAATTAAAAAATAATACCTAGGAATTATTTAAATCTCAAAATATTACAATAAAATAGACTAATGAGGAATCATAATCAAATATATATAAGTCAATACACCAAATATTTTGGAAAAAAATGAAATTTAAAACTATAAATAAAAAACCACCAAAACACATATCTTTTTCATCCACAAACACCCACAATGTCCCATGTATACCATAGATATTCATCATAACTTGAAACCATATGTAAGGTAAGATAATTAAGACCTCCTATAAGAACATAAAGGGATGAAAACATAGAAAGGTACAAGAATGGTGTGAGATAAAAATCCCTATAGGATTCCAACAATGATTTTATACAACGACTTCAATAAGTAGGTCATATTTTATAAAATAGAATGAAAAATAAGAGTGTATTTGGATTAGTTCCTAAAATAGTGTTTTATACATTGAAAAATTATTTATCAAACTAAACCTACAAAATATTCCATTTCAAAATTTAAAAACTAAACATTTTCCAAAAAATGTTTTGAAACCCATTCCATAAGATAAAGTAAGATAATAAAGAAATTTAAAGAATATTCTATTCTATAGAAATATGAAAAATAGTCAATAAAATAGTTTCAAGGTGTATAATAAGAATAAAAGAATCATGAATGGAATCTCTTGTGATATATTGCAACAAATTAATTATATAATGTCTCAAAATCATGTATATTAATATAATTAGTACATCCTTGGTATGATAGTGATTCCACCTCCTAATTTATAATCAAACTACAACATGAAAACTTCTCAGAAATACATTGAGCCTCATGATTATCAAGGAAACTAGTTCCATGCACACCCATTTTATTGGACAGAAGTTCATATCACGAACCATTCACTCCTCTATGGACCCACTCGAAGGGTGTGAGTCTTCTAATGAATCTCATATCTTGGTCATCCCATGTAACAATCCAGGTTCACATGATTAATAAATATATGTAAGTTAGATAATTTAATTATGTGGATCACATGTTGATCCTTATTGACCAAGGGCACTGACCCAAATTCATATCTCACTCGCACACCATTCTCCCTGAAAGTAAATAACCCCTTCTCTAATACCCAATAACAGGAAGTATAAGAGTCAATAAGTATACATTAAGGAATTAATACAATATAGGATCATCAAAAGGTTCCAAATGGGCCATGAAGAATAATAAATTCACATCAAATAATTTTTAAAAAAATTCAACAATCTATAAGGGTAACAATACCCATATCCATGACCAAATAATTTTTATAATTATAATTGAGCCATTAAAACAATAATTTATTTCAAATAATTCTTAATGCATTTCAATGAAGTATTATAATTGTAAATGTGTTGAATACATTTCAAAATATGGGATTACACCATCATTACTTATGAACAAATCAATTATTTTTTGAATAAACTAGGAGAACTATTTCAAAACAAAGGTGAATTCAATTAATCATGGTTCTAGAAAATTAATAAATTCAATCATTCTAAAATTATTAGAAAAAATAAAATAGTTCCCTTAATTTAATTCAAATCACGTATGTTCTTATTATGAATCATAACTTGTTCAAAAACCATCAATTTAACCAGAATACCATCAAAAGTTCATTAAGGATAACTATAAAAAACATGGAATTATATTTTTCATCGAAATGCGTTTGATATTAAAAATGTATCCATTCATTTAATTACATGTTTACTTTATTGACAATAGTTTCAATGAATATATTATAAGAAATTTAAATAACAATTTCACAGAACATGAGTAAGAAATTAAGAAACATGTATCAATGAATTATAAATAAAAAATATAGAAACCCATGAATAATAGAAATTAAAATTACATAATTTAATATAAATATTCAAAAAAAAATTCAAAAATACATGACCAAGGTCCATAGTAGTTTAGTGTCTTAGGAAACATGTAAAAAAATACTCTAATACTGTGAAAGATCTTCCATGTATCTGTAAAAGATATTCCCCTTTAGTAATACAATATAAAAACTATTATTCATAAATTAGGGAAAGAAAAGATAATAAAGGGGTGATCATGGTTGTTCAATAATGGTATACAAGGGACATATAATAGAATAACATTATAATAAGGTCATGAGAAAATTATCGTATCATTATAATATTATATCGTACATATCAATGGTCAAAAACATGAATCATGGAATAAATAATAGTTTTTCAAAAAATATCAATCATTAGATAATATGGAACATTAGACATAAAATCATAACATTTGAATAAGACATGGTATTGTGGAACAAACATCAAATTTTAAATTTGTGAACATGTATAAGTGGGAAAAAGTTCACTCATTATGTTTTTGACATGAAATCAGTCCCTCACCTAAACATATTAACATTGAACTCTGTCAACACATATTATTTTGAACATGCAGTAAGCTTATCACATGACATTTTGAACATGTAATCATGTTAACTAAAAAACATATTGAAATGCAACCATGTATATGAATAACATTGTGAACATGTAATTAGGTCCATGTACAACATTGTGAACATGTAATAAGGTTCACTCATAACATTTTCAACAAGTAATAACGTTCATTCATAAACATGTGGACATGAATCTAGGTCCATGAATAATGTTTTTTATATTTGACCTTGTTCATGAATAACCTTGAGAACATGTAATCGGGTTCAAGCATGAAACATATACTAAGGATTCATTCACCAAACATGTTGCATTTTATGGAGTTATTGGTCTCACCATTCACATAATTAAATCATAAATTCATGTGATATAATATAACAATACATTATTCATATCATGACACGAGATATAAACAAGACATGATATAGAATATGTACCCCATTCCAAGGATTTATGAAATTATGACGATTTGTGAGGTGTGAGTTGGTTCTCATTAATCAATCTTAGGTCTTTCTGCCACTATTTGAGACATCAAGATGCTAATATTATAATTTAGGAATTCCGATGAAACTATGGATACTATTACTTTTTTGTGATTCCTTTGCTTTGTTTAATTCAAAAACAATGTATATGGTTTTTATAAACATTGTTTGTTCCCCATATTTGGACATGTTTTTGTTTATGTATTCACTGATGACATAGTATTCTACTCTATAATATAGGAGGAGAATGCAAGGTAGTTGATAATGTTTTATATTTACTTGTTGTGTACTAGGATTATGTTGATATCTAGAATACCCATTTATTTATACATAAGGTTTTCTTCTTGGGGAATGCCATTTCTGAACCTGAAATGTGCATGTTCTCGGTGATGATTGGTTTAGTGATTTGTTGGGATCCACTTAAGAGAGTGTCATAGATGATGAGTTTTCTGGGCTTGGTAGGGTAATAAAAAAATTTCATTGAATTATATTTTATTTCACCTCATTTGACAAACCTATTTTGGAAAGTGATGGATTTTTAATGGACTAAGAAATTCCTAAGGGCCTTTAAGGTGTTCCAATGGAGGTTGGTGAGAGCTATTTTGTTGATACTGAATGAGGAGGGGATGGTGTACATAGTTTTTTGAGATGCCTTAGAAACTGGTCTTCAATCCATGATGATGCAAGATATGGTAGTTATCACATATGGGTTAAGGCAGTTGAGGAACCATGAGAAAAACTACACAACTCAATTCCTAAAGATGGAATCAGTAGCCATGGCCTAGAGGATGTATATGCACTATAATATGGGAGATTTATTGCTAGTTTACTTGTACCATTAGAGTATTAGGTATGTATACATGTAGAGAGACTAGAACCTGAGACATTGCAACTAATTAGAGTTCCTAAAAGACTATGACTTCAACATTATCTATAAAAATGGAAGGGATGTGTGGTAGCTAATTCCCAAGAAGGAGATATCAGGAAACCGTAGTGTAGGAGGATTATGAGTAGTTAGATTCCATGTTTCAACCCCAAGTTGACCATAAGGTGCAGTTTTCTTATAGTAGATAGTGTTTTATATCCCACTTTACCAAGAATGAGATTCATAGTTGGGAGACATCAAGTGTGAGGTCATGAAAAAAAAATTTCCAAATGATATCTATCTGATGTATTTAATTAATGACTTAATAACTTCATCATTTTACAAGGATGGATGGTTTTCCCAATCCCAATGTTAGAGGGGGTTATGAGGAAGCTCCACATTACTCTGCTATATTCCTATCATGGTTTGGGGAAGCTTTAAAGATACATTTCATGATAGTTTTGGTTGGCCAGTATGCAACAGAGCATAGTTATGTTCATTTAATGGTACCCCACTTGTATGTAGGGGAATGATGATCTCTATGATTTGGAAGGTTTAATGTATCCCCATGAAATTATATAGTGTAACTGTGATGGAATATTGATCGCACAATGATTCACTTTTTCATTTTCACCCTCACACCACTATGCTAAACTAGTTTTGTATTGAAAATTATAAAAATAATAAAAATTGAAAATAATGATTGATTCCATTACTTAGTTCTTATCACTATTAGAAAGATAAATTTTAATTTTTTTGATAATTTCATTGAAGTTGGAGGTGATTTTGAGGGTCCATAATCAGGTTCATGAAAAATTGGCCATGATGCGTACTAAATTACTAAACCAAAGACTTACACTAAACTGTGAATCCCAATGGGCTGAAAATTTTTGGGATGGTACAAATTTCATTGGTCTACATTTTTTTCTAAATAAAACCATTCCTCATTTGTTGATCATGTGGCCCCAGAACTACTCTATCTAGAACTATAAATCAGCACAATGTCAAAAGTGGTGTGATGTGATCAGTGCATATCTCGAGATATTGGTGTCAAAATGAAACCAACCATTCGGTGGTGATAGAGAATAAGTGGGGTTACAACATTTTATTTTTAAAAAATAAATATAATTCTTTGTACTCACCAAAAACAATTGTCTTAGAGGTTTTAGATAATATGTGTTACCAAAAACACCTTCCACTTTTCTTATAAAATGATACCCTGGGCACCTCCATTCTATGTTCAGAAAATGAGTGATGTGCTTCTAATTTGGAGTTACATAGTAGTTCTATACTCATCCTAGTATTTTGGAGGCTTCTATCTTGAAAGGGGTTTCAATTATATATGAGATGTTCTTGTCGAGACTTCTCCTCCTCTCGATGGAGAGCTAAATAGTGGGCGATCATTTCCAGGGAGCTACACATATTTGGGAGGGAGTTATGAAAAATATTATTCTACTTGTTTTGGGTAATATGTGTGTTAAATATTTTAGTTATGTTTAATATTTATGATCCCCTCCTCTGAATGCATTTAATTAGTTATAATAAAGTGAAAAATATTTTATCTCAATACTGATTAAGTTGAGATTTCAAGTGGGGATCTTGAGTTGTTCCGATTGGAGAACACAGGAATACTTTTTATCACACACAATCATGATATATCAATATGTTTTGGTATCCCTTTTTCTATTCTTTGGTTCCAATCCTTAATAAATCGACTATTGTTTCAAGGGTTGTTACATTGTGCAATCGTTAATGAGACATGAGGGGAATAAAGATCTTAAAAACCCTCAATTAAATAATTAAACAAAAACATGTGTATTTTTAGAAAAATGAAATGTCAAAGATTTTTAGTGAACATGAAATGATCTCCTTATACTGTAATTCCTAAAACACTACCTTATTCTATTAACTATTAAACTATTTAAATCATGTTATTTTATTAAAAATGTTTTCTAACACACCCCCTTTTTCGAATGTTTTAACAAAAACAGACACTCTAAACTAAAACATTATCATAGAGATATGACCTAGCGTATTCCCTAGAATATAATAACCATTTAAATACCAAATAAATTTGAAATGGAAGGACAAAATATTCAGATTCTGGTGCAATTTTTGGGGAGTTCATTGGTTTTTAGTGCGTGTTTTTGATAAGTTTTTTTGTTAATTTTGAGAATATCTATTTTTTATATTCTACCTTTGAATGTATATTTTTTTATTTCTAAAGTTGGTTCTATTAGTGACACATTCTACATAGGGATTCATAAAACTATTAAAACATAAACTGGATAGGATCATTCATCCATGACACCGAGATACACAAAACACCCCCTTGAAGGAGGAAACACCACAACTTAAGACTTTTCTAAACCCCAAATATACTAGAACCTAATAAAACCGGAAATTAACGAGCATGACATGGATGAAAAGAATAAGAAACTAAAAGAACTGTCCTCGCATGATGTTTATATCCAACCCACATAAATTCAAATAACTATAGAGACACCTAATTTCAAGATAAAATCGGGTTCAATTCAGTTATTACTTATATGCCATGGAATCGTAAGAGAAGGTCCTCATAATCAATTAAAATAATTTCATTCTATGTGTTCTAAATTAAAACCTGAAAATGTGGATGCATGTCATGTTATGGTTAGGGAATTCCCATTCCCATTAGAATACAATACAAAATATTGGTTGTATTATATTAATTCACCAATTAGAGGTTGGGCGGACATACAATTACTTTTTCTTGAAACATACTTCCCTGCCTCTAGAACTGAAACAATGAAGTTATAAATATATGAGATAATACAATCATAAGGGGAATTACTTCATGAATATTTGGAGGGATTTCAGAGGTTATGTTCAATCTATCCACACAAGCAAATAAGCGATATACTTTTAATTTAGTATTTTTACGAAGGTTTAATAACAATTTATTGAAATAGGATTATTACTATTATAAGTGGTTCACTAGTTGATTAAACCCCAATTGATTCATGAACCATGATTGAGAACATGGTAAAAAACACTCATCAATTCTGTTCATGGTCTACTGTACCCATTTGAGGTCTCTATGAGGTGAAAAGTAATGAATTCGAGAAGAAGGTGGACATGAAGGTAAATTAGGTAAGTAAACTTCCTTGAAAACTTTCTATTTACAAAGGGAATTCCAAATCTCTTCCTTGATTCCATTGTTGAATATATTCTTATTACAACCATTATTCTTACCAATTCCACTAACTAAGAGAAACCTTTGAGAGTTGTGAGGCTATCTTTCTAGGATCCCCCTATTACCGAACCTTTCGGAACAACCCATACTATCATTCTAAACATTGGATGAAAGAAAAAAATCTTATAGCCAAGGGGGTATTCATACCAACCTCAACCACAATGTAACTAACTAGGGCAGAGTAGTCATCAACCACCACCACCTAAAAATAACCAGGCACCCCAAAGTCCATTCCAACCACCCCATGACAAACCTAAGCCTAACCTAGGAGATATGTTGATAACAATGTATTCTAATAATATCCAATTCAAACAAATCAACCAAAAATCCATACAATACCCAAAATACAAATTAATCAAACTAGCTAACTATGTGGGGGAAAATTCAAAGTCATAGGTCAGGTAAACTACCCTCTCAAACAATATTTAACTCTAGGGATAATGGAAATGTCAGTGTTATCACCCTTAGGAGTGGGACACAACGTAAAATACAAATGAACCCTCTATTAGAGTCATCGCCTCATATGGATAACACCATCCCAACTATTGATATCAGTCCTAATATTGAAGAACCTTGTCCTAATAGAAGCCCTTCCAATTGAAAGAGTGTGCCTATTAGTAAGTCACCTAGACCAACCATTAGTCTTTCATTCCACCAAATGGAAAACCAACAAAAAAGGTAAACTTAACTATCTACGAAAATATGAGAAACATTCGAAAAATTAAAGGTCAATATTCCATTGATTGATGCTGTGAAACAAATTCCAAGATATGCCCAATTTCTGAAGGAGATGTGTTAGCACTAAATTTTACTTCAGGGAGATGATAAGGTCATCCTAGGGATTATGTATCAGCATTAATTTTTGGTTTCAAAACTAAATCCCCGTGTAATTGTAGTGAAATTAGAAAATCAGAGTACCACACATCACTCTAGTGTGTTAGAGGATGTTATATTGAGGATCCAAAATTTAATTTTTCCTATTTATTTTTATGTGATTAAAATTGAATATGATATGATGAATGGACATTTTTCAATTATATTGGGGTGAATATTCATGAAAACCACTAAAACCATAAATAAATTCCATAATGGTATATTATCTATAGATTTTGATGGTGACATTTTCCACTTAAATATCTTTGATTCCATGAAGTACCCCTTATAAGAACCCTCATATATCTCTATTAATTCAATTTAGGTACGCCCTTTTACTGTATTTTTTTTCTTTCCCCTTATTCCATTTATTAGTTTTCATAATTTATAGAAATTATTAGAAATGAGTAATGCATATAATGTTGTTTTGGTTATGAAAAATTTCATGCGTATTTGTTAATTGATGTTATCTTTAACAATGGGGATCACATGACCATCGATGATACTGCTAAGATTATTAAATAACATTCCTCCTATGAGAATGATACAATTGAAAAGTTAGATGAGATTCACATTCACAGACACTCCCATGAAACCAAATTCACTATTAATTGGTACTAAAACAAATGCCTCACGATTTAAAATATTTATATCATGAGAATGGAAACAAGTTTCCTATCATCATTGATTTTTCACTTCCTACTGAGCATGAATTGCGACTACCAAAAATTTGAGGGTGTATAAACAAGAATAGGGATGGAAACATGCAGAAATTCATGGTATTAACTCGTCAATTTTCACACATCATATTTTTCTAAATGATGAGGATAAACTAATGAGGAAATCACAACATCGACCAAACCCAAACCTACTAGATATTGTCAAAATTATTAGTTGATGGAATCATTTACCCCATCTATGAAAGAAAACGGCCCAGTCTAGTACAAGCGGTTCATAGAAAAACTGGTCTTACTGTAATAAAAAATGAAAATACTAAATTGGTTCCAACTCGTCTACAAAATAGTTGGTGTGTTTGTATAGACTATCACCAACTAAATCAACACACCAAAAAAAACATTTGAAAATTCCATTCATTGAACAAATTCTATAGAGGATAGTAGGGAATTCCCATTATTATTTCCTTGATGTGTATTCTGGATAATTTCAGATCCATAATGAACCTATGTATTAGTAAAATATGACCTTAACAAGTCCCATTGTTACATTTTCATTTAGGAGGATTCCATTTGGTCTGTGCAACGCTCCGGGTACTTTCTAGTGATGCATGGTTAGTATTTTTTCAGATTACTTACAGAATTGCATGGAAGTATTCATGGATGACTTCACTATTTATGGATCCTCTTTTGATGAATGTTTTAGTATTCTTGGTTCAGTCCTACGTTGCTATATTGAAAATTATCTCATATTAAATTATAATAAATTCCATTTCATGGTGGGACATGATATAGTTTTGAGACATGTCATTTCAGGGGATGGTATCCAATATGATAAATCAAATGTGGATTTCATTCATCCCCTACCATTACCCAAAAATGTATGGGATGTGTAGTTTTTCCTAGGTAATTCTGGATTTTTCTTTTGTTTCAATCGTGACTTTATTAAAATTTCACTCCCCCTCTCCCGATTACTCCCAAAAGAAAATGAATTAGATTATGATAATGAATGTGAGGAATATTTTAATAAGTTAAAATGAAGTATCATGTATCACGTAGAAATACATCTAACTCAGTGGGACTTTCAATTTTTCTCATGTTTGATGCCCTTAACTATATAGTTGGGGAAGTCATATAACAAAGGATTGTCTGAGCTACACATGTCATTGCATATGCCTCATGTAATCTGGACACTTCCCCAGAAAACTAAAACAAAACTGAAAAGAAATTACTACCATTGTGTTAACCTTAGATAAATTAAAGTCACATCTTTTAGGGTCCAAAGACATTATATTCTCAAACCATAAATCCCTTCAGTAACTCCTTAAGAAACCATAAGGAAAACTATATCTCATTTGATGTGTTCTCATACATCAGGAATTCAATATAGAAATTAGAGATAAAAAATTAGTAGAACATGATGTGGCAGACCATATTGGTAGTATCCACCCATCCTTGGACATTGAATCTTCCCCTAGTATTCCTATAATTTTCATGTTTCTAGATGAAAAATTGTACCGAGTACATGATAATATTATGTAGTTTTCCAGAATTGTAAATTCATTGGTATCATCTTATGTTCGTACTGATTTCAATGAAAACTGGTTTAACCGTCAAACACATGAGTCCCTTTGGTACATTTTTTTGACCCCTGACTTCTGTGTACATGTAGTGATCAATTCCTAAAGCATTGTATTACTGATAGTGATGTTCAGTCTATCCATATGTTTTTTCACACTTTCTTATGGGGGTCACATTGTTCCCCAAATGTAATAACCAAGTCCATTTTTAAGGTATGGATCTTTTTATTTTAGTTTATATTTATGAAAATGGAAAAAAAGAGAATGAGGATATGGTTTTATGCCTGTTACATGACATGACTGATAACTACACATCGTGTACTTATAGGTACACACCAGATATAAAAGGATACACACCATGTTATCCCGATACATGACCATGTAATAGTCTAGCCAGAATTTGTACAAAAAAAGTGTGTAGTCTCATTTACAGATCAAGAAATTATTTTGGTTGATTAATTTGTGAAGTAGGGTCATTTTTTTGTGAAAATGGATAGGGGGTCATTTGGGTTCACGAATAGTAGCACCAAGGGAAGTTTTATTCCTGATTTAACTTTAGAACCCTAATTCCTTCGCCAGTAGTTGTATTTGATCCCAATAGTTATGATATTAATTCCTCTTGATCCAATCTTCATGATTCATTCTCTGAACCTAGTTATTTAGGGTTGATAATTTTTAATCATTTTGTAGATCTAGTCTATTCTAGGTCGAACAAAATCATGATGTTGGAAGAGGAGAGTCGTATGAGTATGAGGTAGATGGTCTCGTGACTTTCACTAATTGTCTGGTTGATTATATGTGTCAGACTCACCTGACCATATTTTTGGGTGTCACCTAAATTTAATTTTCACCTTTTTTTCACATTTTTGTTAGGTAATTGATTAAATTATTATATAGAATGTTTGATATTATTATCCTTAATTAAGTTACACCTCTTGGGTGCATTATCCCATGGATGATTGACATTTACCCATTTGGCCTAGGATGAATTTGAACATGCCTTTGATTACCCTTTTGGGTTAATTAAATGGATGTGGTTAGATGAATGATATTCCCCCATGAATTATAATATTGTTAACCATTTAATAGTGTAAGTTACATGTGTGGAATTTATGCTAACATGCTTATACACCATGCCTGGCCCTCTTACATGCTAAATTAATTATATACTTGGTTTCGACCCTAGAACACACTAATATTCATATACATCGGGTTTTGAACATGATTGAATACTGAAATGCTTATATAGTTTGTTTTGATCATGTTTGTTGTTATGTTATAACATGGTTATATTGTTTGGGATAAACACGCTAGGAGTGATTCTTGACTTCTACTTTAGGAGGCTGGGACTAGACTTAGTTACATATTGAATAGTGAAATTAAATGACTTATGATGCATCTGACAAGGCAATTATCAAGCTTGGATTCAGTAATTACCCACACCTGATTACTGTGTCTTCTGAGACATCAGATTTCCTTACACTTGAGTACTTACTCTTTACTTATTTTCATATTGTACACTACCCTATATATATATATATATTCATTGATAGATTGGAAGAAATATTTTGTGGTTTTATACTAGGATATATTCTCACATCATTTTTGGGTCATGCTTTTGGGAAAAAAAATATTATACTATTTCATGTACTACCAAGGGAAATATTCCTATTACAGGTACTTGATGTGATGTTCAAGAGTAGGAGATCATGAGACCAGGCTGATTATTCAGATGTTTCCTATTTTTTGGTTTCGTTTTGTTCTTTCCAGATACATATTGTTTATTTTTGTGTTGTTCTTGTTTTGGATGGTTTCCTAAAAAATATTTCATGATTTGACATCTTTTGTATGGAACAATTCTAGATTATTTATATTATCAGTCTTCCATATTTTATTTCAGTTTTTATTCTTTTTAATTCTTCTATTATTGTATTAGTATAATTTTTTGTGTTACAATCTACAATTGAGGGTATAGTTTTTCCAATATCACAGCTTAGGCCCTCACTGCTAGTTGGTAGACTATGGTTTTATGGGAAATGCACATGAGTCTAGGTGGCCAATTGGGTACAGGGAACTAGTTGAGCAACAACTAGATCTGGGACGTTACAAAGTGGTATCAGAGGTTTCTTATCTGGTTTGATTTATTATTTAGAAATGATAGACAAAGATAGAAATTCATGGGATTTGGTACTAAGATATGATCAGGATTAGCAACCCTCATATAGGGTAAATCCAAATTACCTCTAATGAATTTCTAAATTTTAGATTTTGAGCAATTACAGTTTATTGGATTTCACCATTGGGTGACACACTTGTTTTGGGATGTTATTATTGAAATCATTGTGGTTCTATTTATTTGAAACCCAATGAGATTAGGGTATTCCATATCTTGCATCATATTGGTACTTGTTACAAAATACATGCCATGTATTCTTGTCATTCCATTTAGAGAACACTACTAATTGCATGTTGTTGTGATATTTTTTTTTCTAGAGATGCATGCTATTGTGATAGGTACAATGATATATATGTCTGTTGTTGTTATCGGTGTATTAATAGATGTTATGGTTTAATTGAATGGACTCCAAAATTTTGTCCCTAAGGAGTATGGTACCTCTTGGAGGAGAAGATGGTGGATCATTTTCAGAAGTGTGAGTTATATTTTGTTGTTATTTGTTATATGTGATTCAAAACATTTATTCACATGAAGTATGGACCCCCACAGGTCTTAATTTAGAAAATTGTAGCTTTAATATTCAAAAATATGGGTTTTGAGGATGTTTCAAAGGATTATTGTCCAATAAACCTAGAAAACATGATGTATCGTTATATAAACACACCCCATGTGCTCTTTTGTTCGGGATGAAAATAAATGTTTCTATAAACTCCATGTACCCTGAGTACACGATGTGTGGTTTTTGACTGTTTGTCCAGCCATGTGAGAATAAACACAGCTTGTTGAATCTTGATCCAAACATCACGTGTAACCTATATACACCCCAAGTAGTTTTACATAGGAATACATGTGTGGCTCTGGCCATGTAAAAGTGTGTGGCCTGGAAAAAATACTTGAGTACACGTCATGTGTCATACATACATGACATGTACCAAGGATGTTTACATGACCAAGGAATTTGTACTTATATGCCCATGTGAGAATTTATGCGGACATGCAGGGTTTAAATTCTATAGGCTGTGTACCTCACTTCTGTGTACATTTGAGATGCTTCTTCTTATGTATAGTTCTTGAGCTCTTAAATAGTGTACCCTGGTAAATAATCTTGTATAGGGGTGTATGTGAAGGATCTTTCATAAAAATTTCAACATTAAGACTTCTAGTAGTATCCCATGAGGGTGGAAATGTGAATAACCCAAAGGTGGTAGGCCATGGGCTACCGGTAGATCATCCATCAGGGCCATCTAATGCATCAATGGGGTCTTCATATGTAGGTGTTGATGTACAGTTTTGTGACAACTTCACACACTTTATGCAGACTCTCTAGTGAGAACCTTATCTTGCCACTTAAATGGATGAGCTTCCTATAGTGATCCACAACAACATCCTCCATCATTTTCTTTGTATAGGGGACTTCAGGCTGTAGAGTCGTGGGTAGATTCAATGTTATAAGTCATTGAGCATCTGGAGACACCTCATGAGAAGAGGGTCAAGATAGCAACTTATATGCGGTGTGGTTCCACTATGAGATGTTGGGATGTGGTTACCCAGATAGGGAATCATCGAGATATTGTTTGGGAAGACATCTTGAGATTAATATATGACTCTTTTTATCTTGAGACATTGAGGGACAAAAATTTTTGGGTGTTCATGCATCTAAAGCAGGGTGCTCTATATGTCTTGGATTTTTCATCACATTTCACTGAGCTCTAGAATTTCTCACATGTTATGATGGGTGAAAATCATTCTTAGGCTTGGGGATTCAAAGATTGTATTAGGTATGACATCTGATCATAGGTTAATATATTTCATTTGACTACTATATATGTAATTCTGAACCAGTAATAGATTACTGGGTTGAATCATAGTGAATATGTAGGAGTGATCCAGGGAGGTTCGGCTCCCAAATAGGGTACTATCTAAACAACTAGCTGAAAGTGTCATCTGGAGCATACTCACTATGAACGTAGTAGTCTGAATGTTTCTTCAAGTATCTAGGTGAGGTGCTACCGTTATAGAAATGTGGGGAATAGAAAACATTATTGTTATATAAACCCAATTGAATTCTTAGAATTCAGAAATATGGGTCATCTACAATGCTTCTGTAGGACATTTCCACCAGCAGCTAGTGGGAGAGGATCTTCACCGACCCTACAATCCGGAGGAGGGCCAGGAGCATCTCATAATTGAGGAGCTAGAATACATCAGGCCATTCAGGCTGAGGTAGTGTCCATTTCTATGGTAACCATACCCTAGGATTTCAAAGACATCAGAGTGGATTAGCCCAGGGAAGCCATGTTGTGTCATAGGGCCCCGATACTAGCCAAACTATTGCAGTGTAGCAGACTGAGTAGGAGCAAGATCCCGTACCTTCTACTTTCAATGATAATATTCAACTCTTTTATATTTTAGCTTTTTCAATTTTTTATTCAAGGTTTTAGGATAGTTTTCTATTCATTCCTATTTCAATAATTCCAGGGATCTTTATTTTTACTTCTAATGACATTATGAAACTAGATACACTTTTAGGGATTATAACGACAGGTGTGTGACAAT
Source organism: Viscum album (assembly GCA_963277665.1). Classification (NCBI taxonomy): domain Eukaryota; kingdom Viridiplantae; phylum Streptophyta; class Magnoliopsida; order Santalales; family Viscaceae; genus Viscum; species Viscum album. The sequence goes on from OY728135.1 coordinate 1,005,811,121, forward strand.
TCAAACAACACCCCTTGAGATTGGTTGTAGCCACTTCATTGGGATCTCTATTTCATATAGATGACATGCTTTGATTTCATCCATAGAATGGATAGGCTAGTGTCTTTTGAGGCCTTTTTTCTATCTATATAGTGTGAATTTTACGTCACTAGAGGGCAGATTGTTTCTACAGAAGGGTGAAAGGGATACATAGGTTAGCAGAGTTAGAACAGAGCATCATGTTTTGATTATGATGCTAGAATGGATTTTCCAGAATATATATGGATGATCAAGGGACACATCAGATAGATTTTTCTATAGTGGTTGATCTTTTCAGGGATGTCTTCCCAAATGACTGTTCATGTTTACCTCTAGCAAGAGAGGTAGAGTTCTTTATCGTTCAAGTACCTAGATATGCACCAGTATCCATTCCAGTTTATATAATGGCCTCAATGGAGTCACATGACCTCAATTATAATCTAGATTATTTGGAGGTTAAGGGCTTCATCTGGCCAAATACTTCTTTTTGGGGTTCTCCAGTCCTTTTGTGAAATATGTAGATGGTACCCTCATGTTATGCAAGGATTATCGGAAACTGAACCTGTCAATGGTGAAATAGTAATATAATCTTCTATGAATAGATGATATCTTTGATCATATCTGAGTGTCTTGGGTATTATATAATTTTGATATGAGATTTGGTTATCATCTTGTACATGTTAGATCTGAAGACATACCTCACACAACTTTCCAAATCATGTTTGTTCTATATGAGTATTTGGTTATGCCATTAGATCTCACGAATGTGCTGATAGTTTTCATGGAACTAATGGAAAGAATGTCCCATCCCTATCCAAATTATTCTTTTTGTGGTTTTCATGGATGATATCATCGTGAAATATCACAGTCGATGTGACCATTCTAAACATATTATAATCATTTTCAACACACTGAGAGAGAACCTGTTATATGATACACTCTCAAAGTTCCACTTCTGGATGTATCATATTCAATTCATGGGTCACGTACTCTTAGAGACAAGATTATCAGTGGACCTAGAGAAGATGAAAGCAGTAGTAACCTACGATCATCCCAAGAACATATTTGAGGTGTAGAGCATTATGTGGATTGATGGTTACTAATATAATTTCATACAATACTTCTCATGCTTAACATCACTAATAACATACCTAACAAAGAAGGGAGTGTAGCATGTATGATCATATTGGTTTGAGAAATCCATTTAAGAGTTGAAAAGGAGATTCATTTCATCATTGATACTAATTTTTTCTGAGTCGGGAAAGAGTTATACTGTGTACTACGATGAATCATGTATCAATCTAGGATAAGTACTTATGTAGGGGGATTTAGTCATTGTTTACAGTTCTTAGATGTTGCTGACACATGAGAAGAACTACCCAATTCACAGTCTCAAGTTATTCATGTTTGTCCATGCCTTATACTATTTTAGACATCAGTCATTGAGAGAACATTTTTTTGTGTACAAAGACCACAAACATCTCAAATACGTCTTTAATCAGCATGATAGGTACATGAGGAAGTGAAGGTGGGTGAAATAACATCGGTATTTTGACATTGAACTTGACTAAAAACCTGGGAAAGAAAATGCTACGGCTGATGCACTGAGTAGGAGGACTCAAATTCATGTCGTGAAGTAGGCCAGTATCGAGTGGTAGTTTACGAAGTTGTTCTATGAGATTCATCTGTAGGTGCATGGTTTGTAGAGGCACACTTTTTTCCATCCTAATCTATTTCCTACACCCTATTTGATATAGTATATATGAGGCAACTATCAAATTACAAGGGTATAGTACTATGAGGAAGTGCAGCAGGTGAGGATCCACCTCCTGGTTTGATGGGTGTTGATGATGAGATATTGCAGAACCATTGATGTGTCTTGGTTCCAGTGGACCTATGTGAAGAGTTAATGATGGAGTTTCATGCTTTATCATTAAAATTTATTCCCATATTTACCATGATGTATAGTGACTTGCGCTGTCAGTACTGGTGGCTATGTATTAAGAGAGAGGAGGCTTGGTTTTGTTATGACATGTTCCACTAGTCAGTAGGTGAATGCGGAACAACAATGGGTAGCCCTGCTATTACAATAGCTACCTATTCATGAGTGGAAATGTGATAATGTCTTAAAATATTTCATAATGGATTTACCGAGGTTTCCTCGAGGTAATGATGAAGTGTGGGTGGTGGTTGAAGTAATTTGGAATGTCGCTCACCTCTTTCTAGAAAAGGATACCTTTGGGGTTGATGAGAACGAGAAGATATGTATTTTTGAGGTGGTACATCTTCATTGGATCCCTCGTTCTATTATTTAAGATAGGGAAACCCGCTTTACGTATCTTTTTTAGTAGATTTTTCAGAGTGAAGTGGGTACACATGTTCTTTTGAGTACAATATACCACCCTCGGACTGATGGTAAGTCAGAGCATATGATACAGGTGCTAGAGAACATGATTTGAGCATGGATCCTACACATTGGGGGCTCTTGGAGTAAGAATAGTACCCTTGTCTAATTTTCCTACAATAATAGTTTCCAGATGACGATAGAGAGGTCACCTTATGAGTATTTGAATGGTAGGCCATGATGATCACCCCTATTCCAGATGAAATTGGGAGAGGCTGCATTACTGGGACCACATCTCTTGAATGAGACTTATGAGGAGGTCCAGTTGATTCATAAATGGATGGAAACTGCATAGTCTTGTCAGAAATCATATGCTGATATATAAATATGAGCTTTAAAGTTCATGGTCAGGGTTCAGGTTTTCCTACGTGTCTCACCGTGGTTGGGACAAAAGAGCATCAGGAGATAGGGTAAGATTTTGTTGAGACACATTGGTTTTTTTGAGATTTTAGAGTGGGTTTGGATGTTTTCCTATTGATTGAAGTTACCTTATAGGTACACGACTACACATGATGTCTTCCACATTTCTCAATTTTGACATTACATTTCGGACCCGTCTCACACCTTTCTTCATTGGTAAGTGTATTTACATAAATATGCGTTCATTGAGAAGAATCCCATTCGTATTGTGGATTATAGCACAAAGTTTCACTTTGGACAGTATACTCCATTAGTGTGGGTGCTTTGGTAGCATGTTCGAGTGAGAGATGAGACTTGGTAGAGGGAGGATGATGTACAATCAAAGTGGATGGTGTTTTTCTCAGATATGTATTAATCTCCATTAGAAGGGAAATTCGGGGATGAATGTCTTTATAAGGGGAAATTTTTAAGAATCCAATTCTTCCATGAGGTATGATTCATTAATTTTTAGTTTATATTCAATGAAATAGTGGAAAAGAGGTAGAGGGACAAGTTGCAAGATTGTTACATGATGTGAATAGGGACTACCTACAGTGTACATATATGTACACGACGTGTATGAAAGGCTACACACTTTGTAATCCTAGTACACGACTATCTAATGGTCTGGCCAGAATTTTTATATACACAGTGTGTAGTTTCTTGCACATGCCATGCATTTTTTTACTTGATTAAATCATGTTGTAGAGTCTTTTTTGTGAAAACATATAGGGGATCGACCGGGTTCATGAACAACAGTGTTGAGGGCCATTTCCCTTCTTGATTGATCATCATAACCATGATTCCTTCTCCACTGGTAGCATTTGAACCTGATGGGTAAGCTATTGATTCCTATTGGGCCTTTCTTCCTGGTTTTTTCTATAGATATAGTTATTGAGGGTTGAGCGTCTTTACATAATTTTTAGATGTACTCTATTCTAGGTCAAATCGTTTCCTAACTCTATATGAGCAGAGTCATACGAGGACAAGGTAGGTGGTATCATGCCTTTTTCCTAATTGTCAAGATGAAAATAAATGATGGAGTGTCGCAAGCCAATTTTTTGGTTTCACCTAAATTGAATATTGACCTATTTTGTTACATATATAGATTAAGTAATTGATTAAATGATTATAAGGCATGTTTGATATTTTCATCATTGATTAAGGGCCACCCGGTGGGAGAGTTCTCCCATGAATGAACGATGTTTAGCAGTTTTTACTAGGATACATATGAGAAGGCCTCTGATTTCCCACTTCAATAAATTAAAATCAATGTGGTTAATTGAATGTTTTTTCCAAATGGGTTATTTTTTTATTAACCATTTCATTGTTCATGTTACATGTTTTTTCTATAATTTGAAATGCTTATACACCATGTTTGGCTCTGATACATGCTGAAATTCTTATATACCATGTTTTTACCCCATCACATTATGCAATTCTTATACATCGTGTTTCGACCATGATTGACTGTTTAATGTATTATATAGTTGGGTTTGATTTAGTTTGGTGTTATGTTATTCTATGGATTTATGGATTGGATTAAACACAAAAGGAGTGATAATTGATTAATACACTAGGATGTCAAGGCAAGACATATTTACAAATTAAATAATGGAATAAAAGATGTAGTGACACATCTTCCAATACAAAGAAGAACAATGGATTCGATCTTTACCCTTACTTGATTACATTGTCATTGAAGACTTCTAATGTGATTACTTTGGAGTAATTACTATTTAATACTTTTCCTATTTTAAATTTCCTGTTATATATATATATATATTCATAAACATATCAACACATATATTTGGTGGTTATTTAATAGGATTTATTCTCACACCATGTTTTAGTCATGCTTTTGGGCCCAAACATATTATATGATTGTAGGTGTTAATCTGGGAATGTTCTATGCTATAGGTACTTGATGTGATGCTCAGGAGTAGGAGAGCATGGGACCAAGTTGTGGATTTCCTTGATTCATAGTCTCTATCTATTTCTTTTTTCACTTTTTAGAAACATATTGTGTTTTTTTGCAATGTAATATTTTGGCTGATTTCATAGAATATATAGAATGATGAATCATCATTTGTATGTAATGATTCTTGGTTATTTATCTTATCAATCATCTACTCATTATCTCAGTTTTATATTATTCACTTCTTCCATTTTTGTATTATTATTTATTCCTCTATGTTAAACTCTACCAATGAAGGCATAGTTTTCCAACAATCACATCATAGTCCCTCAATTTTAGTCTGCTGCCTCTGGAGTTTGGGAAAATGTGCTTGAGGCCATGTGGCCAATCGTGTACGAGGCACCAATTGAGTGGAATTTGGATCTCAGACATTACACTAATAGACTACAAGCAAGGTCATTGATTCTAGTATCTTTGGAAAACATTATTTTGAGATTCCGATGATTTCTATAAATCTTGTCCTTACATTCAATGAATGGGAAATGTATCTAAAAGAAATGAAATTCAAAAAACAACCCCTGCATGTCCATGACATATTTGACGTTTGAGGCATTGAATTTATGGGAAAATTCAACAATTTATTTGGGAGCCTTTAAATTATTTTTTTATTGGATTATCATTCAAAATTTGTAGAAGAATGAGCTACAAAAAATGATTATTCTACGGTAGGTGTGGAATTTTTAAGAACTCATATCTTATAAAGGTTTCGATTACCTATGTTCATCGTCTGTGCCTGGGGTTATCATTTCAACATCCAAACAATGCGATATATTTTGTATCGGTATGGGGTCAAACATAGAGTAGATACTGCATATCACACACAAATTAATTGTAATTATAAGGTGTCAAATAGGGAGGTAAAAAATATTCTTAAAAAAAGATCAACCTAAAAGAAAATATTGGAGTCTTAGACTCAATGATTCAATATGGGTTTACTATAATACATTTAATTCTCCCATTAGAATGTCACCCAATTTGTTTGTGTTTGGAAAGTCTGGTAAAATCTATATTAATATTGAGAACAGTGCCAACTGGGCCATCAAACAATGCACATCTAATATTTCTGGTGCAACTGTTCAAAGAAAGATACAGATTCTAGAGCTAGAGGAAATGAGAAGAGATGCTTATGAGAACTCCATGATTTATAATGTGTGACCAAAGGATTCCCTTGACCACCTCATCTTTCATCATCTATTCCTCATTGGGCATAAGGAGCTCCTCTACAATACATGGGTGATGTTGCATCCAGGTAAGCTTCGTTCCCACTAGTTTGGACAATATACTATTACAAATATCTATCTATTAAGTTTTGTCTAGGTTTAAAATAATGTAACTAAGAAAGACTTAAATATCAATGGGAAGTGGCTAGATATTGTCCATTTATCCATTCCAGAGTCCTTGGTGGATGAAATCCATGCTCAAGAAGTAATCTATGAGTAATCCTCACTAGGTTTTATCCTTAATTTCAAAATTCCTTATTATTATAGTAAGGACACTAAACAGTTTAGGCAAGGTGCATGTGTATATTCATGGGTTAGTTAGGAATTTTCATCTTTTTTATTTTTTGTTCTATTTTTCTCTTGTTGTATAGTATTTTCTCTTTCCCCCCTATTTTCTCACACACATTTGTTCCAAAATGTTATTTTTTATACCCACTTTATCATGGAAAATTATTCTAACATAATCATTGATGTTATTTGAAATTCTTGAGTAATTTTCCTATTTAATGTTCTCTCAACTTTAAAAAAATTATGACGAAATGTGAATTTCAACATGAATTTAATAGAACAGTGTGACCTTTCCTTAAAATTTGGTTCCTTATTGATGATATAAATAGTTGTATCATTTTTAAACCTTTGAAAAGAATAATACCCTTTGTGTCAATAGTTTAAGGGAAAATTATTTCACTTAATATCTTCCCACGTCTTAAAAACCAACATGATGTGTTGTAATTTCATACTTAATGGAAGGTAAATATAAGTTATTTTTATTTTTCTCTACCTTTAGAAATTATTTTCCAATACATTCATTCCTTATTCAATCAATTTAATTAATATACCAGAATGACCTATGTGTGTGTACCTATTATCTTACTATTATATGCCATAAAAAAGGGGTTGTGTTTTGGCCAATTAAAAAAAACCATCTTTAATAGACTTTTGATCTTGTTATAAATATTCCAATTAGTGTGTTGGGGATATCAAACAAGGGTTGAGAGAAGAGTGTGATATTTGGTCCAAGTGAATCTTTTGATAAAAATGGGTGGATTGATGAAATGTACAACATATGGTGATATCTAGGTTGAAAAATTATGGTCTGAATTGTACAAATTCTAAAGTTAATGGGTTATGAAATTTGATTATGAAGGATGTGGGGTAGGTTTGGAGGAATGTATAGCGTAAGTAGAAAATTTTTAAAATAACATATATATACTCAATAAAAATTGGAAAAAATATAATGAAATGGTTGTCACACAAACACATCGAGAATTAGTTATATGGTTTACTATTAAATTATTTTGTATGATTGGTATCATAAATCTCTCTAAACATCATTCTAATACAATTTTTGAGATGACATTTTCCATGATCACTGAGAATACCTCCTCGATGTTATTTTATATTAAATCACATTTATATCAGGAATTAAATTTTCATTGACTGTTAAATATTATTGATGATGGAAATATCTACATGCATAATTTCTAGAAATATGAATTTTCCTAGGAATGAAAATTTTTGGGTTTGGGGGTGTGATCACACCATGATTCAGTATTTCATTTTCACCCTTACACTATAGTGTAAACCAAGTTTTTTATTGAAGATTATAAAAATAATAAAAAATTGTACTACATGATTGATTCTATTGTTTTGTTTTTATCACTTTTAAGCAGAGAAATGATACTTTTTTTGAAAGTTTATTTGAAGTTGGAGGTGATATAGAAGTCCCGTGATGAAGTTCAACAAAAATGGTCCAGGCTCCGTAGGATCAAGGAACACAAGTTTATTAAACAATACATTATTACTAAAATGTGCACCCTAATGGAATAAATTTTTTTGGGCTGGTCCAAAATTCATTAGTCTACATTTAATTTTAATGAATATAATCCGTATGTGGGCATCAGATGGGCCAACCTACCAGATATATCCAGCACACTGAATCTGTACGAAGTTAGAGGCGGTGTGTGGTGATTTGTACAAATCTCGAGTTGTATGTATCCAAATGAAGCTAAACATTAGATAACGATAGTTAAGAGGTGGGAAATAACTTTATCATTTTTTAAGGTACATAATGTTGTATAACCACATAAAAATATGGTTCTAGTGGTTTTACCCAATCTATGTGCCAAAACAACCTTCTACATTTCCTATAAAGTGATACCTTCGACACCTCAATTGTATGTTCATCTAAGGAGTGATGTGTGTCAAATTTGGAGTTCTAGAGGAGTCCTATCCTCAACCTAGATGTTCTAGAGGATATTATTCACATGGTGGGGGGGTCAAGTTTTAAGGTGATGTTCCTCCCGAGCCTTCTTCTCCCCCCAATGGTGTACTAAAAGAAGGATGATCATTTAGAGGTAGCTAAAAATACTTTTGAGGGATTTATGAAACTTTTTATACATATGGTTTTGTGTGAACTATTTCAATTATTATTAATCGTTATGTTATTCTCCAATGAATGCATTTATTTTGATATAATTATGCGAAACATTTTTATCTCAACACTGATTGTTTTTGATATTTCATGTATGGATCTTGTCTTGTTTTTATTAGACAACATGGGAATAGTTTTTCATACACATAATCATGGGATTTTAGTATGATTCGGTATCCCTTAATCTAGGATTGAGTTCAAATCCTTGATGATATGATTGTCATATCAAGGGTTGGTACTTTGTGAAAAGCTTAAAGACGCAAGAGGGGAATCAAGATCATGACATCTCTAAATGAAATAATTAAACAAAACCATTTGTATTTTTTTGAACAATGAAATATCCAAGATGTGTACTAAAATTAAAATGACCTTCTTTCTCTCATAATTCTTAAAACACCAACATAATCTATGCACTATTAAACTATTTTAAACATGTTTTTTTTCATAAAACAGTTTTCTAAACCACCCCCTTTTTAGTACTTTATATTAAAAAAAACATACTCCAAACCTATAAATGGTCTTCAAGATATGACATTGGGTATTCCCTATATAAAAAAATACCATTTAAAGACATAATCCTTTTGATGTGGAAATAAAACATGTTAAAATACACCTATAAATTGAGATTGTACTTCAGTGGACAATGAAAAGACAGGAAGCAATCTTGTTGATAGGTGAGAAAATAAACAATTCTGCGAACATCCACACAATCATTGAGTAATGTTCGGTAGACATTTTGGGGAAAATGCATATATGGGATATTTTTTAACTTCATTATGTTACCTTGAATTATATCTATGATCAAGATGAGTGGATCACATCACTATTTTAATGAGGCTTATAGGTGAAATTTAGGAACCAGATGATGATGAGTGAAGATTTCATTACCATACATAATGGAATACAAAGAAAACTATCCAGGGGTTAAAGGAAATGATGAGGGATTTAATTTTAATATTCGAGCAGTGATGGGATGATCTATTTCCATCAGTATAGTTTGTGAACACAAATGGATAACACTCTAATATAGCACGATATATTTTGAGGCCCTATAAGGGAGACCCTTTAGGTAACCCTTCTGCTAGACAGAGATCAGGGAGACAAATCTACTGGATACATAGATGGTTCATGTGATTGATGAAAAGGTCTAGGTCATTTGGGAGTGTATTAGAATATCTCAGAAAAGGAATATATCATACAAAGATAGATGTAGTAGCCCCTTTGATTTTAATCGGGGTGACAACATCTTCATGAGAGTCTCCACATGATGAGGATTGTATAGTATTAACTAGAGAGGGAATCTATCCTTGAGGTGCATCAATCTATTCAAGATCTTGCAATGGTTTGGTTATGATTCTTACAACTGCACCCTACCTCTACAGTTAGAGTTGGGGCATGAAATCATCCATGTATCATAGTCTAGGAGTAACGTGTGTGACCTCACATACATCCTTGACTAGAAAGAGATGAATATTTTCTATCTAATTACTTTTTCAGATCCCCCATTGGGGATCAAGGATTATTGGATATGAAACCATGTGGATTGACCATGCCCTTGGTTTTCATGTCATGGAATCACAAGAACATGTAATAGATCTCCCTGGGGAGATATAGCCATATACGGGCTCAGTGTACCAATATAATTAATTATAGTTTATTTTTAAGGACAAAAATAATGAAGGACGTATCTATTTAGATACCCAATTTATTATTTTTAATACTTCGAATTTTTTTAATAGTTATTTGTTGAGTTAGGTGTTGTGATGACAAGAGATTACAATGCCTGTTGTAGAGGGAATTATTTTCATAAAAATATAAAAATTAATATTAACTATAGAAGTATAATTTCATATAGAAACTTCTTAAATCATTAATAGTATCGAAAATAATAATTCTGAGACTATGTTTTAGTCTAGAACTAGTTTTTACCCCTAAGAGATTCCAAAAATTGGTTGGCATTATGCATTCATATATTGAGACCATTAGCGGATATGTATCCTTAAAATCAATAATTGAAATTATTTATTTAAAATAACTAACCTAATTCATTTTACCTATCAACATAATTTTATTTTGATTGGAACTAGGTTGGATGTATAAACCTAAAGTGAATCCGTAGGGGTTATAGCTCAATCCATTTGTAAATAAATATACAACAACAATGAGACACTGAATTGAAAGAAATTGAAGCAAAAAAAAACACAACAAATCATCTAAATTATTGGAAAGAGATGTGATTGATGAAGAATGATGAAATCATGAGATAAGACTTTCCATTATTGATTTTAACATCATTTTATCAAATTTATTTGGAGGAATCATCCTATCTCTTGATTTTTTCCAACTACTAGACTTTTCATGAGTCCATGTAATGATGTTAAAATTTTCATTCTTTTTTCTCACCACAACAACCAAAATTTAAATTTATTGGACATGAAATATTACGTAAAGACCATTTCACCTATGTTAATAGTGTATTTAACCCTTCGTTATTCTCTTTATTTATCTTTAAACTATTGGGTTGTGATTAGACATTTTTGGGTATGAACAAGAATGATTATACCCACAAATTCATGTAGGATTCATTGGTGGTGAATTTAGTGATAAAGTATTCATTTAATAATATGATTATACGGATTAAGGTGATTAATTTAATGAATTATATGAAAAAAGAAATGTTTTTGAATGGATTTCACATGCATTGTATACATGTACCAAAGAACCAAGATGAAATTTGGTTTTATGCTAATGGATGGTAAGACATGATGAACAAGGAACATATCCTCTATTTTTAGGTGAAGATGAGGCTTGATTTCATGTGGTAGGTCTAGATATGTATGCTTGAGTGTATATTTTGATTTAAAAAAAATCAAGACTACATTTCATATATCCTGTAGAACACACATATTATAGGGCCTTGCCTGTGGTGGCTTGTGTTCTTTGAAATTATCAGTATCACCCAATGTATGTGACCCCCACACACCATCTGGCCTTGTTATTTTGGATTGTGATTTACTCCATGACTACACAGTCATATGAATTTCATGGAACATTCCTTTTATAAGGATACATTTTCATGTCTTGGAAAAGTCTATGTGCCTAAGTACCCAAACATGGCTATGAGAACACATATGAACTCAATGTAGCCTAGAAATGACATGTAGTCCACCTAAACACTATGGAATTCTACATGGATTGGGATCCATATGATGGGGATGAAATGTCATGGATAAGATTCTAGTCCCCTCAACTTTTGGGTCTCTTACACACTACATACACCTAAATTCCATTTGAGGAAACATAAATGTAATTTATCCCTTTTTTGGACTAATATTTAATTCCATGACAAGCATATCATAATTGGTTTTCAACATAGAACACCATGCATGCCTCTATTATATATTCTGGGATATTATGTGATATATTTTAATTTTGACTTATATTTGGGAAATGTTCGATGAAGTATGTGATCACACATGATCAATATAGTCTTTTAGAGTGGAACCCTCATAATGGGATATGGTAGTGGAGTTCAATCTATCTATATAATGGAACCCTAAAGTTGGACTAGGAATCGGTCCTCTAACTACTTCTTGAGTGGAACCCTCCAACTCGGTAGGGAATGGTTTCTTGACTTATTATTGAAGTTTCACCTTCCAAGTGGGATGGGAATGGGAATCTATCCGCTATTCGAGTGGAACCATCCTACAGGGCGCGACATGGGTCCTTAAAAAAAGATTAGAACCCTCTAGTTGGTCATGGCATGGGTACTCTACATACTATTATAGTGGAACCCTGAAGAAAGGCGAGGAATGGTTCCTGTATCCACTAGTTTGGGTAACCCTCTTTCGAAGACAAGGATTGAGTCATTGACCATTCGACTGGAACCCTCCTACCGAGATAAGGCATGGGTCCTCTACATATCTATTGTGTAGATCTTTGTTATTTTCTCAATGTATATATCCTATACTTGTATATTTTTTTACCCTTTATACTATATGTGAGATGTTGGTCATCGTTGGTATACTTTTGTATCTGATGGAACAATTTTCCATGGATGCTCTATGATACGGATATCCCCTTATCTCTGATTTGGTTTTCATTGGATTGATCATATATATATATATATATCCATGTTGTATTATTTTCTACACTATTTCATTGGGTTGAGTTCTAAATTTATTTCTCTATTCCCTTTTTGACTCTTAATTCCCTCCCTTTAGATTTTGGGGAATCATAATGGGAATTTATAAACAAACCCACACATATGCTTTTCCTGGACATGTTATTCCTTATTAAGATGATGGATTTACTGGTGGTGACAACATAATTGATTAGGGGTACATGGTGACATAGACAATGTTTGGGGGTCATGTCTCAGAGATGAAGAGATAGGCTCTCTCAGCACTTCTACGCCCAATATGATTTTCATGATCAATTTATATTATATATATCTAATAGTATTATTATTCATATGATCTTATGAATTTAAATTTCTTGTTGTTTAAGTACAATTACCCTTTTTAAAAGCCTCAACATGGTATATAAGCCTTCCAATGCTTGTAGAAAGCCTCTGAAATATAGAGGTGGGTTTGGGGTAGTTGAATCTCGAGCCCTATTGTGTAGTGTCATGAAATCTATAGATATAAAAAAACTAAGAGACTAGTATGATCGTATTATGTGATTTTTTTCAATTGAATATTCTATTAAGGGATAAACTAATCCAACACTTATTATAAAGAATGTTTTTAAGGACCCCATCATTTATAAAATCTATATTGATTATAATATTTTTATTGTCACTAAATAATATCATTCAAAATATTTTTTATAATATATGATTTCAGAGATTTAATACTTCATGATGGAAGAACTAATTATATTTTTGATAGACTTCAAATATATACAAATCAAAAAATATTTTCTTTTTAAAAATAAATCAATTAATACTTATTAAATAAGGTTTGTTTTTTGTAAATTAAAATAGATAAAGTAATCCGATAGGATCATATATAAATCATGATATTAACGAATCAAGGGAAGTTTTTTTATTAATGTCTAATTAGGTGAATAATATTTTTTGTTATATTTATCTCATAACTAGATAGCTATTATAGGTGATATGAGTATGTTTGTGTGTGATATTCAAAGAAAATATGGATGAATCCCATATTAATTCTATTTCACTTTCATTTCATTATATTTATGGATATTTTGAGCTTAATATTTTTTTCCTACCATGGTTTTGATCATTAGAGTTTTTTTATTATAATTTTTGTTATTTGAGAAAAAATTATATATAGTAAATTTGGGTCTTGTAACTTATAAGGTGAAGCCTTATTATTCATTTCATTAATGAGAAAATTATATATAGAATGATGGACTACTAGAGTTAAACATGGAGTAGATAGAACTTGTTTTTACAAATTGTTCTGAATTCATCCCCCATTATTTTTTGTATGTGTTTAACTAATCCCTTGATTTTGTGTGATATTAATAGTTTTATAGCTTAGTCCATGAGCCCATTATAACAGTAACAAGTAAATAATATATTTATAAATATAATTCATCATTTCTATTGGGATCACACAAATAAAAGGACTTGTTATTTTAATTCCATAGGATTTTATATTAAAAATATCTTCCATTAGGAACTATGTTGATATCATTTTTTAGATGCAACAACAAATAGAAATAAAGAAAAACATTATATCTTCAAAAACATTTCCACTAAATTATCATGTAAACAAATATAAAACTATATTATGAAATACATTTAAAAAAATAATATTATTACATTGATAAAAATTTGATGGAGAAAAACTATTATGTTATATTAAGGATAAAAATATATTTTCTTTAAAAGAAGGATTTTAAAAATCATTATATTAATATAATAGATATATTATATATAATATATATGTTTTGAGTGAATAATATATATTTTTATATTAATAATTAATTTACAATATTTTTATTGTAATTTTAATTTAACTAATAAAAACAATGGAAAATAGTTTTAATATTGATTTTATGATAACATTTTTTTATATTTTGTTATATTAAAATGTTAAATATTTAAAATTTACAATCTAAAAAAACTAATTACATTTTTGTATTAATTATAACAAAATTTTCTTTTTATATTTTATGGTATATTTATTAAATAATTTAATTTTTAGTTAATAATAATTATTTAATTTTTACCAACACTACAAATTCAAAATTATGTTATCAAGTCCTAGAATCATTCTTAACCATTTTTTAATCAAATATGTTTTTAATGATAATGAGTATATATTTTCATACAATATTATATGTTTATAAAACATATGTTTTATATTGTGGTAAAATAGTTAATATTTCCAATGAAAATGGTATTGTTCTCCTTTGGTAATTAAAATATATTGCCAAAAAAATTATTCAATAAAATAAGCATAACAAATATTTGTATTATTATGATAAAAATTATCATATAAGTCAAATACATTGATGAAATCACACTAGACATATATTTTATGAATAAAATTACATATATTTTAATAATGGGTTTTCATGTGTCACCTATTCCAATGATAACAATTATTTTACTTTAAATAATATTAAAATATTATAAAATGGATTTAATATTTGGATGTAATTTTTGGAAAAATATTAATTAATTTCATTTTAGTTCTCAGAATAAAAATTTTATTACATTGATAAAATCAACATACCATGATATATCGAAAATTTTAAAATTGAATATTATTTGATAATTGGGCATAATTTTTGTTTAAACATATGGGAAAATGAATGGTTGAGCTCTTTTAAAAGTTCTATCATTCTATTCTCCATTAATGATATATTTTGGAGCCACTATCCTTTAATATTTTAATTAAATCATTTTAACATAAAGGGTATTGATAAATATTACATTCTCACTTATTATAAAAGGGTGATTACTCCACCTCATAAAAGCATTAGAAATTTATATTTCCCACTGAAACCCTATAGTTTCCTCTCCTCCCAAAATCATCCATCACATCCATATACTTCCAACCACATTTATTTATTCTGTTGGCTATATTTTTGTGGAATCCTCATATTAAAAATTTATTTTATCAACATGGGTACTCACCTTTACCAAATACTCATCCTTTTTGTCATAGATTGTAAATTTATATTTTATAAATTAATATATAATTACATATTCTAATCATATAAAACTAATAACATTTTAGGTTCTCTGTTATGAAAAATTAGTCTCCCAATTTTGTGTTTTCTGGACTACTACCTCTATGAATCAAAAAAATATATTAATCAACAAAACCATTATTATATTATTATAAAGGAAAAATTAAGGTATAATATGAAATTAGAAATATAATTATGATTATTAAGTGAGAATTTATAATCCATATTCAATACTCCCCATTATGTTACAATTAAAAAAAATTAATCATGTATTTGGTCGAATACTACCTCTACAATATAGTGTACCTCATTTTTCATCTAGTTTCATTCTTATTTGTAAAAATTATTCAAATATGATTAAACACCTTTAATGTTTCTCTATAATATTTACATTCATAAGAAATAATTATATTATTCCCATGTAAAATAGTTGTTAAAATCATAATCATCCATTAATTAATGAATGTTAATGTTTGGGACATTTTTACCACCTAATTGAAAAATGGTATAAAAATGACATTGTTACCAAAATATAAGGATAAAAATTAAACAAATTCTATAAAATAAAACTGATTGTTTGTTAAAGATCAATAAAACATGTTCTTCACCAAATTTATCTTCATGAATCATTATCCATAGTTCTATAGAATAAAAATATATCTGTATAAAGAGTTGTAAATAATAAATTAATGCACCTTGAATGTTCTCATAATGATGAAATTTGGAGAAGAATGAATAATGAAAATGCTTCTATGAAACTAGTTCAAAACAATCTCATTTAGGAACCAAAAATATGGAAAATTATAATAAACTAATATACACTAAAATATTAAATATAAATAATGACTATAAATGGTATTAATTGTTAATATTCTTCAAAGATAAGTATTTATGATAGTTATTTTTGTATATTAGTTTTTATTTTTTATATTGAAATCATGGTAAAAAGTAATTTTTTCGGTCAAATTCACGTTATATAGATTCAAACATTGATATTATGCAATAATCATATTTTTAAGCTAAAAATAATGACCACATACACTAATATAACATAAATAATTATTGAACATGGAATACAACTTCCATTCATTATTATTATTATTATTTGATATTAATGATATATTATTGAATTTACATGGGATTTTTCATATCGCAATTTACATTATTAAGTTCTAATACTTCCACTTCTGTGCATATTTAATTTTATATAATAATAAAAAATTATATTTTGAGATATCACATATGATTCAAATTTTCTATATTAATTTATATATTTTCTTTTTGAATGTGAAACTATATTGATATCAATTTTAATTGTCTTATATAATAGTCTCCCCTCTTTGTCCATCATTTCCTTTTCAACCAAAATTATTCTTTTTATTTTAAAAAATAATCCTGCGTTATCTCATGTGACATTAATATTTTCCTTATAATTTATTAAAATAATTCTTAATTATCTTTATTGTGATATGGGAATTCAAAAAATCTATTTTAAAACCTAAAATATAATATATTCACGGAGATGTTACAAAGAGTTTATTATAAATTGGATACAATTTTATCAATGTTAATTTATCTAAATATAGTGTATTTATTCTAACTGATATATTTATGTTCCATACATATATACCATGATTATTTTTCAATTATTTTTTGAGATATTATTTTACTTTTATTTTCCCTTTGAAATTCTAATTTTTTTTAAACATATTAAAGGGGACTTTCTGGTTACCTGTTTTATTACCAGTGTAAGCTTAATAGATTTTTTTTAAATAAATTGATTCTAAATTGAATAATTGTTGTATAGAAAATAATAAACTATCAATTATATTATAATGTGAATGAATAATATTTTTCTTTCCATAAAAGATACTATTCATATGTCAATAATCATCACATATGCAATTCATTTTTATTCTAATTTCTTCATGATCATTATCATGGTTTTCTAATATAGGAGGTCAATGTTTATGAGATATTAATATTTATTAAAAATGAACTTCCAAAATGATTAAATTATATTATTTCATGGGAATGCATATGATTTGAACCTCTATTATCATTTGAGAGAAGATTCAGAAACATGTATATATCTCATTGTATTTATCATGCAAATACTTTTATATGGTTATATTATTATTTGTGAACATGTATTCAAGTTCATATTATGATTATAATTTTGTTATATGAGAAACCATAATTATTTATCTATAAAATTAAATTGGTATTTTTTATCCCCTGAGATAACATGTATGGTGGATTATTCACTATCATAAAAATTCTACATTATGTGATATGTGGTCCAGAAATTATATTTGTTTTCAAGGTATAGTGTAATGAATTCTGTGTCATGTTATATTATATACCTATTTATGGAATAAAGACAATATTATATTATTCCTTTTCCAATATTTAGTTATGTCATTGGTCGTGATCCATGATTTATTCCAACGAAGACATTTTTAATCATGTGTGTACATATTTACGATTCAAATGAATTGTTATTTCAATACATTATTCAACGTTTTCTTTATTAGATAACACATTTAATTCATGGTATTAATTTTTTATTGTATGAGTAGTTTTCATTACATCATGATTTTTAAACCAATTAATATACCATGATTTAATAAATAATAAATGTATCCTTTAACAGGTTTTTTAAAACGTAATGGTATATCCAATGATGAAATATTATATGATTTTCAATTATTATGCCTTTGAGATCACCCCATTCATAAATTTCCACCTCTAAATATATAAATATATATACCATTTGATAATTATATATTTTACCTATAATATTATCATTAAATAGATGATTTAAAAAGTTGGTCCTCATCTTCAATGACCCCCAAAATTAATGTTCACTAGGATGTGGGATATTTTATAGAGATATGTATTGTTAAAATTATGATAATAATAATAAAATTATGATGTGTTTAGTTTTTTACCTATAATTTATATGAATATTGTTTTTAATAAATATTTATGATAAGATTTTTTATCTTATTTATTAGGATTAGAAAAATTTATTAAAACCTATAAAGATGAATTTAATGGACAATTATATGAATAGAATGAAATTTTTAAATTTTGTAAAAAGGTGATATTTTGTGTGTTTTTCTAAAACTAACAACCCTTTCTCGATAATACATGTGGATGAAATCCGTACACCATATGTACATATGGGTATCAATCATAATATTTTCATATTGGATTTTGAATCATTCATCACTAGGATAAGCTTGTATGGTCATATTGGGTTTCATAATCATAGTGGATATTATTTTACCAATCAAATTTTCTATATGATCCCTTATGATGGATTTAAGAGGTTAACGAATTAGGAAAATATTTTTGAGATAGACTAAACTAAATAAAACTCTGTTGAATCAGGATTCTATTTGGTTGAACGCTAATCTAATTTAATTTTAATTGATTGTAATACATTTAAATGTTGACTTTTTCAAAAGTTAATTATGGAATTCTATTATATTTTTAATTATTAATCACCCACATTAACATATATTATTTTTAGTATTAATTTAATCCTACACGGAACCAAGTAAACAATATATTCCTTGCAAAATTTAATAAATTTCCCAATGTTCAACATAATATGGGTATGATATGGATTAAGAAATTATATAGTCATTCTAACCCACCTATCATGAATTATTTATATAAAACATGTACATACACTTGATTAAAAATACAAAAATAATAATTAGAGATATTTCTCTTAGATGTTTATATGATGATGATGTTAAATTAATAGTGATCAAATAACCTTAAAGTCAAAAAAGTGGGAATCAAAATCTTGGGGAATATCTGAAAGGAACAATAAGTTCTTTTAAATGATAAAGGATGAAATTAAGTAGAATGAACCTAAATAAAAAATAAGAGTTCAGTTAGAATAATGTGGAAAATAAATTTTATTCCTCCATATATACTAGAAATTCAATTCTTTATAGATGATTAATTTGGAACTATGAAAATTGTTTCACTAATCATAGAGTTTAATGTGATAATAAAAGATAACAACTTCTATAAACAAGAGTGTTTTTGAAATACTATAAAACCATAACTACTAATGTATGTTCCCAAAAATATGTGAAGTGGGTAACACCAATAACCAACTCTAGAACATTGAATTGTTATATTTTAATGTTATTCAATAATCTTATGTGTAACTATAATATTTTATATGAATATAAAAACCTCACCTCTATGATTGGAATTTTATTTATTAAAAATCTAATATTTTTATGTGATTATTATATCCCATGCATATAATTCATATCTAATAGTATATTATAGGAATGTGCTTCTTATAAAAACATTTATCCTTATATTAGTAATGATTTAAGACATAAGATGTATGAATTAGACCTCTATCTACAGAAAACTAAAATATTAATAATAGGGAAAAACATTTAAAATTTAATATCATCTTATGATCATATATTAGTATAACATAGATTATATACCCAAAATAAATAATTATATAATTATATCAAGATATTTGGATCAAATGGTTGTGAAAAAGATCAAAATTATTTTTATTCATTCAAGAAGGGAAAATATGAGTTCAATAATTGAATATAATATTATAAGGTTGAAATATCACTAGATATAAATATTTGATCTCGGTTAGTTATTTAGATTAAATTAGTTATTTTCAATAGTATGAAATAAAGAAAAGTTTGAGGAAAAAATTAATTTTTGGGGAGATTGAAATCTTCACTATTTTATTATATAATTTTTCATCAAATAGACCTTGTGAAAACATCATTCTTCAAATAAAAAACTTAACCAATAATAATGACAAGAAATTATATATCTATTGAAATATAGACATTAAATTGTAAGATAAAAAATATGAAACAATGTTACTAAATATATTTAAAAAAAATTTAAATTCAAATACATTATTAAAATTTATTTTGGTTAAAACTAATAAGATCAATTTATAAGAAAATTATATTTTCTTCTAAAAATGGGTTTTCTATTTATATTAGATTTTGATATTAAATATATTATAGATAAGGTATTAATTTTATAATAATAACATATATTTAGATATTAATAATGTATTAAACCCTATATTATTTTAAATTTATAGAAAATTATTAAAAGAATATATTACAATTTTAAAAATAATTTTTATATAAAAATAATTTCACTATATTTAAATGTTTTATTAAAATGGTAATGTATCAAATTTTATAATATATATTATAAAAACTGAAAAACAAATATTTTTATTCAAAATAGTTAGGATATATTAGAGTATTTTTTGAGTATTGTGAAAAAATAAATTATTCTTTATGTAAATGTTGAATATACAGTTTAAAAAACATTGTATCATTAAATTTTTATAGGTAATAAAAAAAAAATTTATACCATTTAATTTTTAAATCAGTATTTTATTGATTAAAAATAAACCCTTTTATGTACAATTATTATTTTATATCAATTTTTTTTAAAATATAATGAACATAGGTAATATTTTTGTATAAACTATTTTAACAAACCATTTGTAAATTAAATAATATATTTGAAAAAATTATTTTTTTGATTGATTAGAAAGAAAAAAAATATTATTTTATTTATAACAAACAAATTAATTAAATAAAAGTAAATTTCATATATATTTATTTCCTTCAAATAACTTTTAATCATCATAATAAACATTTTTTAAATGTGTCTTTTTATTGGTACATGCTCTAATATAAAAACTATTCTTTAACATATTTATTTTATTTGAAAAAATATATATGATTTTTTTATAAATTGGTAGAATTTATTTAATGCTGTCCATTTCAATTTAATTTATAACAAATAATCTAATTTTGCGAAGACAATATAATATAGTTGAACCAATAATGGTAAAATTTAAAAATCTATGATAAGGGGATATAAAAAAATGTTTAAAAATGTGTGAAAATTAATGTTTGAGGAATACATAGCCACCAATTCTTACCAATTTCTATAACCATTAGTCATTAATATTTAAATGAAATTATTATAATATTAATGATATTTATGAAAAATCCATTCCCACCACTTAAAATTGGTACTTCCTCCATCACTTCATATGTGTCGAAAATTATTATTTACTCTTGACACCTAGCCAGTTTTCTGTACACTAGAATATTACTTCACTTTTAAAAGATTATGGTATCTATTAATTAGTATAATCTGAAAATTTATAGGGATTCCACTTAGGAAACATCAATATAAACTACCCATGTAATTAATTTCAAAAAATATTATTCCTTTTTATATTATATATAAAATTATAATTATATAATTAGTAATAATGATTTTTTCATCTAATAATAAATTATATTATGATATTTTAATATCTACTATGAACCAGTATCCTTATTTATTATAATATATGATATCGTCATTCATGTGTTGTGCGGACTACATGCTCCATAAAGTGGTGACTTAAATTTTTTACCAATACCTCTATTCATTGATTTTAATGGTTAAATAAATTATAAATATGAAAAATATAAAAAATAATAATCATGAAGAGGAGAGTTATAATTTGTCTTGATTATAAATAATTAAACAAGAAATGAAAATTTTAACAATTACTTATGAAGAATACCTTTTTTATGAAACAGTTTATATCTTTTTTAATTAAAATTATATGTTTTATTTTAAACCATAATCAAATATGAATTTCCACTATAAAATTTTCTAAATAATTTCACTAAATGTCTTTAATAATGATATTAATCCTCAAGCATGAAACTTTCTAAATAATAATCAAATATTAATTATGAGATATCCATGTTTTGGTAGGCCTAATAACCTAATAAAACTTGGATATAAGTTAATACAATAGATGAATATCATAAATATTTTTTGAAAATAAATGATAAAAATAATAAATTAAATATTTTATTTTTTTGATCTATTCATACCCAAACTAAAATCAATCACTATGATATCTCCACTTATCTAATCAATATCATCCAAATTATATCATCATTTAGTTCATCATAAATTATTGTAATTGATACTACCTAATAATGAAATTATATATTTGTAAATAGTTCTAATGAACTATTTGTAGCAACTTAAATCATCTCAATAATATGAAATTTATATGTTGTTGTCATGCTAATAATTCTTTAATGAAATAATTTCAAAATGATAATAATTAATAAAAACTAATTTTGATAATTTTTAAAAACAAACTAATATACATATTGATAATTACTATAAATGTGGAGTATAAGTTGATATAATTATGAATATTGTTTGATAAAAATTTATTTATATTTCAATATTTATTATTGAGGATGTTAGATCATTTTCTATTAAATCAACATAACGTGTATGTGTTTCTATATAATTCTCCCTTGATAGAGGTATAATTCAGTATAATTCCTCAATCATTCTTTTTATTTTTGTAATACTACGGCATGACCTATTATATGAAAATGTTTTATTGAAAATTTAAAATTAACATCCATTCATTATATTCGTTATTGTGGTATTTTATTGATACATTTCTGAACATATATGGACTTTGTTTGTAACTCAATGATATCTTTTTAAATAATAATTTTTTTTCCTGAAAATCATCATTAATTTCATATCGGATGACCAATTTATATCTTTAGAGATCAATGTTAACTCAAATTTTACTTATTTAGGTGTTCTCTCCCATCTTTAATGTGGCATAATCATGTAATGAATTTCTATAATAATAAAAGATGGTTTCACATATTTGTAAATTATTTACATTCCTAATATTTTATCCTTTTTAATTGGTATCCCAATAATGTGTTAATCCATGTGAACTTTATATTTACCTTATTCCGTAGTGAAAATAATGTTTCATTATCATATTAATGATATAGTAATTCTAAAAAGGTTGTTTGAGACATTTTTTATGCACACCAAATGAGTGTCATCAATTTTAGGATAGATGAAATAACCAAAGAAAAGGTATTATATACAATAAAAATGGAACTTATTAGTGACTTGTATATGTAGAGAAAAAATGGATAGGTCACATATATAATGTGACCCCCAAGAATCCTAGTTGTCACGTGTCCTCTGGAAGGGTCATGTGGATGATTCATGTGCTTCACTTGATCTATAGATGATTATGAAAATTACCTCTGACAGACCCACATGGTCATCCGAATTATATCCTTCATGTCTATTAGATTGGGTGAGGCCCCTATAGATCCATATAGATGTGGGGTGACCGTCTATATAAATGCTTGCATGATATTGCAACATTTATCATTGATCATGTGACATAAAAAATTCAAGAACATTGATTATCCATGAAAAGTCATGCAAGCCATTAAGAGATACATTATTTATCATGATCCACCCTTATGGAAAACTAATTGGTAATGTCTAATAGGTTTTTAAAATAATGAAATTAATCTGTAAAATGGAGAGCCTTCATGTGGATGAATTTATGTTTATTTTTATGTGAAGGGATCAAATAAACAATGTTATTAGTTGAAAGTTCATATGATATTAGTAACATCCTCTCATCTATACCAAATTAAATCCTTTTAGTATGTCACAGTCAACATCTGAATTCCCTTATACACATGAATCTGATTATGTAATATCACTCTAGATCCCCATATGGGTTGGATGACTACCCTTTATAATGCTCACTTGTAGTTACAGAATCCATCCCAATTCACATTACACGCAAAATATAAGTGGGTTATTATCCATTAAAATGATCATATTCTGTCATAAGATCTATTTGAGATCATGCAACAAATCATAGGAAGGGTGATAAACCATCCACGACCATGTTAGCACACCAACCAAGACCCATCACTGATAATGCAATAGACATAAGATATGAAGAGTGACTATCATTGATAATGATTACACATCATCACATATATATTATTGATCATATGATGACCTAATAGAAAACTAATTAAATAATTTATAGGTCATGTAAAATAAATAATTAATTGTAGAAATGTGAGTGGATTAATGTGATCAATGTTACCATATTTATCAATAAAATGGGTAATTATCCATCTCTATTCATCTTATTTATTGTTTTAACACCCCTTTAAATTCTAACATGATACCAAAAATGGCCTATAATAAGACAATATGACCCCGTGAATGACCCAATGAAAATCTCCATGACTCATAAAAAGTTTTATTTGATAGGTTTCCTACTCTCGCGATGACTCCAAAACATGTAAACTAGATAATGTAAATGAAATTTGAGATATCGACATGATTGGGAGAAATGGATTTGACAACTCATGGTTCCTATAAATATAAATATGAATAAATATTCTCATAGTCATAGTTTATCAAGTTATTCTATGGATGTCATGAACTAGGTTTATGTGTAAAATTTTATACGATGCCATGTCCACTGACATGACCTCATGTTTGATAAATATTTTTCATAAAATTTAATCTATTACATTTTATAATGTCCCCCTAAATTTCCCCATCATGGAAAAACAGGGACTCACTATGCATACCCAAGGGATATTAGATTCAAGAGAGGGCATATCAGAATAGAAATCCATGAAATTTCAATGGTTTACCATCCAAAAAAACCAAGGAATAACCCATGGGTATACACAACATGTAGTTAAGCTTCGAATGATCATTTTATTGTTCACGTGAAGGACATCTGGTGCACAAAAAAATTATTTGATTGAGGTTCCACATTTTATAATGGTAATGTAAAACCAAAATAGGATATTTGTTGAAAATATTAATTCATATATTCCTTAAATATTAGAAATAGAAACAAATTGAATGAATATAGATACATTCATTTCCTTATGAATGGAACAACTGCTTTATAAAACATATCCATATCATATGATATTTCCCAGTCATGTCATTTAGAACATGTTACATCACCTAGAAATTAATGCAATGTCATGACGAATCTCTAAGACATGTCAGGTTGATAATGAAAAAACACTAGAATCTGTTGCCCATATCATGGAAAATTGCTCGTACTTGAAGGCTCTGTCATAAGAATTCAACCGTACATGTTACATGAGTCACATGAATTTATAAGAACATTTCAACCAAGTCAAATGATTTGTTAAGGAGAAGTCATCTACATAACACAATGTCCGCCAGACATGATTTCCAAATGTTGTGTAATCTATATGAAATTTCATCCTATATCACGTGACAACCTTGGTCTTGTCTTCAATGATCACATGAAGGCTCTCCAAAAATTATGTTCACTCATTTGGAAGCCCTCTAAAATGTCTGCGTCAATCATGTAATCATCATTTGACATGTCAACATTTTTATGTAGTGTCCCTAGGTCATGTCATCAGAATCATGTGTCATACACCATGACATGATTAGAAAACATTAGACACCCCAGGAAGAGGATTTAGACAAATCCTGTAATCCTATAACATTTCAGAATGATATCTGGTACATGTCAACTATTTGAATCATCGAATGCTCTTGACAAGTCACCAATATCTTGAAGTCACCTTGAGACATGACATACCTTTTCGGTAAACGCACATGGACATAAACAATTATTGATCTATGATGAATCTAATTCATAACAAAACAAGAAATGCAGGATTCATTCTTATGTACTACGATATAAATGGTAATCCAACCTATTATAAGTAACAATATAGAGTTTGAGGCTTACCTAACAAGGATGTTAAATCCATTTATACTAATATTCAGATCATTATATAAATACATTATTTTGGACCATAATACTTCAGTTTTTTTGGAAACATAGAGATAAATCATCTAATATGTTTGAGGATCTTAACTGTCGCGTGTAATGGTAATCACTTTTATTAATTATACTTAAAAACCATTCATCAAATCAAGGGGAAAATAAACATCTGAAATTTCTGGGATCAGATTCCTAGTATGGGTAATCATGGGAGATATGTAATCATGATATGAGCATAAAGGAATGTGAACATAATAAAATCATTAGAAGATAATGCCCTGTATATAAAATTACATAAAGACAAATAACAATGTAATGATTAGGAGTTCAAAATACATGAATCATATGATAATTAGAAAAATAAACATTGAAAGAGTAACATAGGAATAAGACATAGAATTATGGAATATATATTAGGTTATAGCATTTGGAAAATTTATAAGAAGAAATATTTTCAATAATTATATCAATGACATGAAATCAACCCCTAAAATAAACTTATGGTTCTGAAACAAGGTCCACACATAACATTAAGGACCTGAAATCAGGTTCACACATGACATTTTGAACATTTATTAAGGATCACTAATAAGATTATGAACCTGATACTAGGTAAATTTATAATAATGTTAATGGTTAATCTGGTTCACTCATAACACTGTGAACACATAATATGGTTCACTCCTAACATTTTGAACATGTAATCAGGTTCACACATACATTTATGGACATGAAACCAATTACATTCATACCATTTTGAACATGTAACAAGGTTCATGCATAAAATTATGAACTTCTAATATAGTTAACACATAAAAAATATACAGAAAATTCATCCATTATTACCCAAAGTATTGGAGGGAGATATAGGCTACAACTATCACATAATAGAATCATAAATGTGTATACCATATGATAAAACCAATTCATCATATAATGGACCATGAAATGAAATGGTTATCATTAACATTTCCTAACATTATATATTATGAAAAATTGGATTTTTTCATAATCACTTAATCAAATTATAACCCAAGAAATGAAGAGGTGTTCAAAATAAAATAACATGTTGATGAAAAATAAGCATCATAAAAATAATTCAATAAAACATAAACCATGAAATTGACACTATTAATGGTATTCATAATCTATTGTAGAGTATGTCATCTTAAATATAGAATAATTTTTAAAGATCACATAGAAAATTCGTTATGGAAAATACAAATTCATTGAAAATAATTTTCATAAAACAAATTTAAAAATACATTTAATTTAATGAAGTTTTACATTTTAATTTAAAAAAAATTATTGAGGAAACTATATTTTCTCCTTAGATAATTGTTTTTTTAAAACAGAAGTCATTTTAAAAACATTTTTCATTAAAAATAACATGAAAACTAAAAAACATATTCATGTAATTTTAGAGGCCTTAACCTATAAATTGTAATTTAAAAAATATAATGAAACCATTAAAACATTTAAATCATTTTCATTGATAATAACGTTTTAAAAACATATAAAGGTAGTTTAAGAAATCATTTAAAACATGTTTTAGTGATAATTTTTTTGAAAAAAATTTCTTTGAAATGAAATTAAAATTTAAAATTTCTCAGAATATTATGAAACCATTTTCATTAGAAATAGTATTTTAAACATACCATATAAGGCTCAAGGAAACTATGCTTATGATGGTGGGTAAGTCAGCACATACCGAACATTACATACATGCCCAAAAAAATTTAGGAAAGTGCATTGATTAGAAAACTATAAGAATATGCCTTTTAAAAACAATAAAATATAAAACATGTGTAAAAATATATTTACACATCAATGTATTGTTTTTTGAAAACATGTTTAGAAATTATACATTTGTGGATAAAAAAAATTTCAGACGGAAGAGAGAGATAATTTCATATTTTCTTAAAAACTCTTTCTGAATTATCCTAATTACCAAAGAGTACCAAAATGGTACCAATTCCTGAAAATATCACTATTATGTAGAGGAGTAGGTAATTCCTGAGTTTTCATAACATATGAATCATACTATTTCATCAATTAAGTAATAATCATAGGAAAAACCTATAAATAATGAGATTGTAATAATAAACTATTACAGCTTTAGTAACATTTACTCAAACACTAAATGATATAATAACATTAAATGAAGCATAATATAACAATAATTAATTATATTCATGATATAAAATGTATAAGTGTAGTAATTACACACCATTAAAAAAATGTGGTCCATAACATGATATGTATCTCAACGAAAGAAACTTGAGACTAAATTACATTATGATTTGTTAACTTTTATACCATAATCACCATGATAGAGAGATTATAATATTTATATATATATATACTCATTAAATTATTTATAATAATCATATGAAAAAATTCATGGCTAGTATATATACCACAAAAAGAAAATGCGTGGTAAATAAGGCATGTATCTCATAAATAAAAAAATGAGATTAGAAAACTCTTAACATGAGTCTGACTTGTTACACGTTTCATTATAATATTAAACAATAAATATATATTGAATTATTTATTACTTCATTATAGTTTTAAAGTTTATTATTATGTTTAATTCACTTATTACAATGTTTTATATATCTACAATTCATTTGTATTTACGTTAGGTGTTTTGATAAAAGTGGTTCTTATGTTAAAAATAACTTTGGTATGTCTACCATAGTGAAAGGGGTCATTATATAAAAATCTACAAAATAATTATCCATAATTATTTATAATATATATTAATAAATTATAGTATTAAAACATTTCATTTATTATGTTTATGAAAATTGATCTAGCATTATAATCATTGAGAGGGTAGGCCGTACATATGCCTAAGTAACCTTCACATTTTTTCAATGATCATTCTGGAAGGAATGAATATAAAATTATATCATTCAATAATTATAAATATATTATATAATTTTCTCTAAACAAATAGGTATATATTTAAAATTATTATTATGTAAATTTATTCTCATAGCTTCGAGGAGGTGGCTGTCCACATGTCTATGAACGGTGTTATCTCCATTTCAATCTGTGAAATTATTAATAAAGAAAATGATATATTATATTTATATAAATTAAATTATTTCATTAATATCAGATAGATAAAAATCTTCACATATTTTTAAATAAATCCATCCTTAATAAATTCTATGAAAATTGTAATTATATCACATCACTCTGAAGAGATGGTAGTCTACACATCCAAAAATGATGTATTCATATTATTGAAAATCGAGTGAATATATTTATATGTAAAATATCAATTATATAAGATTAAATACATTAGAAATATCACATATATCAATTATAGATAATTTTTATCAAATTTCCCACAGTGAGAGGGTATGATAAAAAACGAACAATTATCGTTTCATGAGGCAGTAGTTCAATATACACTAATGGTAAGTCTAATTCCCATCTGATGAATGTTTGGGTAATTATTTCCCTAAAAACAGAATAAAAAATAAATTTTTATTTTAAATACTAATTTTATAATTTAATAATTGAATAATGACATTATCTTTTATGGATAATGAATATAAAATAAAATATCTTGAAAAAGTATGTTACATATTCTATGGGTAACTTCTTTGGTTTCAACCAAAGGGATTCATTAGATAGATTTAATCACAAAGAGTGTGTTATTAGAGAAATGGAGATATTATTTTGATTATTTGAACCGATTTTTGTTGAGAAATATGTCTTCAGATGTGTGAATAAGATGGATGGGAGAGAGCCTTTTTATAGTGGAGGATGTGTTGTATTCTTGTAAATTTTGGAAAAGGAAAATACAATAATGTTTTTCATATAAAACGGGAAAATATAATAGTATAAATTCCTTATAGTGGATAATATGGTCTAAAAATGTACATAAAATTGATTTTGAATAAACTTATATGTCATTTTTCCCCTTAGGATTAAGGTTTAATCTATTGTTATGCTAATTACCGATTAGTCATTGTAATTAATTATAATTACTATTACAATTTTTTATTCAAATAAAATGTTAACATTATATATATTATAATTTATTAATATTCTAAATATTGAATCAATTTTTTCAAATTACAATCACATATTTGTAAGGTATTAATTTAAATTTAATCTCAAGTATGTGTCGTGATAACTTTTTTTTAAATGTTTAAATGGTTGATTTGATTTTATATCATTTCTAAATGTGAAATTGGATACAATTACATGAATTATATTATTTTATTTATATTAGATTTATTTATCTTTAAAATAAAATTAAATAATAATATATATATATAAGTGAGATGAAAAAAAGTTTTGAATTAAAACTCAGTATTATTTTAGTTTCATCAAAAAATGTTGTTTCATGAAAAAATACAAAATATTCAGCCAAATAAATTTTAAAATATTTATTTTAATAATAAATCTAACTTTTTTAGATAGATTTTATAAGAGTAAAAAAATCATATTTCAAACAGTTTCTCCATTAAAAGGTTGTTAGATTTCCTTTTAGAAAAAATACAACTTTTTATTCATAAAATTTGATCTATTTTTATCTTATAGATATAAAATCAATTGGATGTGTATTTAAAATATTTTTTTGAAAATATATTATATAATTTTAAAAAAACAATGTAATGAAACGTTAATTTTTTAATTTATTTATTTAAAATTGTCTTTGTATATATAAAAATTGATTTATTAGATAAGTAATTTCTTTACATTCAAATACTCCCTCCATTAACTTATACTAATTTATAACAAAAGGATTAATTTTATATACATCAATAGATCATGTGTTTACAATTTATTCAATATTATTTTTTTCATACACTATAATTGTTGGGTTTAGATATTACAATATATTAACAATATTATTTCTAGTATATTGAAGTTATGAAAAAACACGAACATGTGGGTTATGAAGGTTATCGATGGGACTCAATATTATGTACAATACAATAAATACATAGAATTTCTTAAACAGAAAAAAAATGTATGTTTTAATATATTTTAATATAAACTTGTTGGTTCACATAAAACAATCCATACTTAGTGAATTTATATAAAAAACTACATTCAATGTTTCATGAAATGAAAAATATTAAAAATTGAAAAAAATTCAAAAAAAATAATCAAATCTGTTGGTTTTCAATTAAACCACACCTAATATTAATTTCACCCTAGATATTCTTTTGGGTTATTAATGATTTAATAATCAATGTTTCCCCTCATGAAATCCCACTTCAAGAAAACGATTACTAAAACATCCTTAAAAATTCGAATGTTGGAAACCTAATGGTTACCTTCATATTTTGTTTTTCACAATGGAGAACATTGGTGGAAGGTTCAAACATAGACACAGAAGATAAATACTATTATATTGTTTATATGAAGAATGATATAGATAATTGTTAGGATAAAGTTAACAATCACAAAGAAATAACCCAAAGAGTCTTGAAAAAGGTAATTGAATTACCACATTGTTGAAGTAACATAAATGAATGAGTTATAAGAAATTGACCCCCTCTTTTGGAGGGTTAATATTCCACCCCAACAAAATTGAAAAATATTTGACATGTAAAGTTTGAATTTATTTCTATCATCTATAATTATATACAAAGAATAGTTTATAGCACTTAATTGATATATCTTTTTAATTATGGAAAATCACTCACATCCCTCTTATCAAAGATCTCTTATGGGTTAACTATATCCCATTTTTATTCCATGTTCAATAAAAGTTTTTCATTTTCATTCAATTTGAATGCATATGTTAAAATTTATCAATGGTCCCATTCTATTAGACTGTGATCATCATCCTAGTGACATACAATTATAAAATTTGTTCAACAAAAATATATTTACTCAACCACTATATGTTAAATCAAAGAAAAATATTTAATAAAGTTACTGTTAAAACTCACAATGAAATCACATAAAGTATCATATTTTCTGAAAAATACAAAATTGAAATTTACAATACTCTATTTTTAGGAAAAAGGTTTTATTTATTTAAAAATTATATCTATTATCTTCCCTTACACAAGAAGATAATATTTTACCAAATTAATTTTATTATGAAATTGTTTAAGAAAGTGCAATCATTAAAATGTACATAATTTCCAAAATGTGGTAAATAGATAACCTAATAGTTTTTCGTTATCAATATTAGTGAGATGTTTGGATTCCTCCACAGGTACATTCCCAATCATTTCATGGTGAATCTTTTGGGTTTTTTCATTCAATTTTAATTGTTCATTTGAATTTTTCCCTTCAATATAAACTAAACCAAAATGGGAAGTGTTAATTACTATATATGACCAAGTCCATTTTTAATGAAGATTACCATGGAATAGTGTCTTCCATGAATAATTTCTCATTACGTTTTCTCTAATGTGAAAATCTTTTTTATTGATCTACTTTTCAAGAGAACATATTCTTTTCTCTTTGTGGATTATTGATTTCTCATATTCTTATCTCCTAAATTCATCATGCTCTATTAATTGAAATTATATTATTTCTATATCCATTATAACATCCATATTTACATATCTAATATAATAATAGGAATAATATTTATTCTTAGTAGGAAATCTATAAATGATTTGTGTAATTCTTTTGGATTGGATAAATACCTAATAGTGATTTAAAATACATTCTATATTCCCACGACACATCTTCTATATTCTGAAAACATTCATTTTGGTTAGGATGTACTTTCATATCTAAGATCCTTTTGTCCTCTCTATTGGACACCACTTCCATTCCATTTAGCTTTCCATGGTTGGTAGTGGGGGTCTTTTGTGTAATACCATTTCTTTCAATAAAATTAATTTTTTTTTCAAAATTGGATCCTCCATTAATGATCAATGCATGAAGTTTTCCAAACCTACAATATGTGCATGATTTATGATATTCAATAACAGTTTTGGATTTTTCAGTATATTTGAATTTGGACTAAATCTATTTATAAAAATAATGTACTACTAGAGTATATAGAAAAATCCAAATGAAACTGAACATGGGCCTATAAATCTAATTCACTATCATCAAAATTTATAAATATTTGGTAATTTTTAATGGTTTCTTATTTCCTTCAATAATCTATAATTTTAGTTATTTATGACAAAAATCATACGAGTTTTTAAGAATGTATGGAAAAAATAATATAGCTTCTAAAATTATCTATGCATTTATTTAATGTCCAAATTGGCCTACACATGCATATTGATAGAAAAATAAATGTAAAAAATATATTTATTCCCCATGAATACATCTTCTAAGGATTATATCATAGTATATTTTTTAAAAATATTGTTTTTCCGACATAGTGTTTAGATTCATATTTTAACATTATAGATTGGTTCTTAATGAAGAAATAATGTACCTTGGTTATGATGAGAACATTCAATTTGACATCCTACAAGGGTAGTTGGATTCAAATGCAGAATTGGACACCAGGAACTGAATCATTCATGTTACTCTTTAAAAATAATTCTACCTCAATAGTGTTATGTAGTCTTCTCAAGAGATCATCCAATATATTTTAATAGCACTTATTTTCATTAATATTATGGTAAAAATAATATAGAAACAACATTGATTATAACAGACATTGATTATCATAATTTTTTTAATCAAATATAATAAATTAATCATTTAAGATATAATTATCTATATAAATCTATTTAATGAATGACAATGAATATCAATGTGTTGAATCCAAGATGTTTGAAGATAACCGTGGATGTGTTCGATAATTCATTATATTCTGGTCGTTATATGGTAATGAATTATACTTAATGTTGAGTATCAAAGTAAAATAATTTTTTGATACATTCAATGTCATTGGAAATTAATCTCATAAATTCAATGAATCATGGTATAATCATATTGTACGAGGTTCAACAGACATATAGTGACTGCATATTCAAACATGGTTGCTAGGATGTGGGGACCTTGGCTACACATCCATTTAATGGTGCTATAGTCAGTGGTCCCATGTAGGAATCTTCCTCCTATGCTAGTTCTCTTAGGTTTGATGTTAGTCCAAAAACGCATACTATTGAGAAAGGGAAAGGGATCATCAATGTAAAACAACCCCCTTGTATTGTGAGAATGAGTTAAAGTAGGGAACCGAACCATGTGTCTAAAATGGTCAAAGGAAGAAATGATATTTTTCATAAGTGTGATCAAAGGATCTCATGGTTGATGTCACCGATGGGAAGGAAGACAGGGATGTCAAGAATTACATTAAGAATGATGTTTTATCTGGATAATATGATCGTGAGGATAATGTAAAGGGGGAATTGACCGTTATCTTAGGAATATTATATCCTAAATACTATAACAAAGTTGAAGGAAAAATTGGTGGATGATGATTTATTTTATATTCTAATTCCCCAGAAATGTGCTACATCCCCAAATTTGGTTAAAAAATCTCAAATTTAATGATTATTGTTCATGAAAATGTGCATAGTAATATTCTTTTTTACAACATTTATTTTAAATATAATGAAATTAGGAGTACTGAGGCATCACCAGAAAAAATATTTTTTTAAGAGATTATGAAATATGTAAATAGGAAAATTCAATTTTACTTTGGTCTTTATAATGTCAAACTCACATCAGAAGATATCCAAATAGATCTCAAATAAGTGAAGTGTTTCAAGATAATTTTTTTTATTATCATGATTATTAATAAATTATTCCAATATATAACCCAAATATAGAGAAATATCATGGAATCCATACTATGGTATAATATTATTCAAATTTTTGTGTCCATGGTAACCTTTGGTAGGATCCAAAATAATAACAAAGTAGTAAGAACCCAAGAAGTTAGGGTGGCCCCGGAGGAAGGGGTGGTAGACATAGAAGAAAATAAATTTGGATCTATTTTTTTGGTATCATATCATTTTAACTCTTCTTCTATATCTTCATTTTTGTACTTTTCTTATTTTTATAAAAATAATTGGATCACGGGAACTACCACAATTTGTTCTTTTTTGAGTAATGTTTCATATGTTTATATTAAATCTATTATAAAACCCAACATGTCCAAAAATGGTCTGATGGTCACTTATTTGGATGTATTTGGTAATATATAATTGATATCCAATTTTGATACGTTGGCATCAATTCCTTCCATATAAATTTAATTTCCTCTGAAATATAATTTTTCGAAAACAAAATGGATTTTAAAAAAAATCAAACAAGAGGTTTCTTAGTACATCATTGTAAATCCTTTTCCAAAATATAAAAAAATGGAAATAAACTCCCAAACACAGTAATGTATTCACGGAATACCTTTAATATATTTACATTTATATTTATTAAGATGGTTACCATGAAATTTGGAATGATTCATGGGGAATTTCAGAGACGAAAAGGAATCATTCGATATGAAAATGCATTGATGGTGGGAATAAATGTGATCTTGTCTTTTCCACATGTCACTATTGGAACATGAAAATATCTAGACACCCTATCAATGAAACAATAATTATTTTCCCCACGTTATATTTTTTGAATTTGGTCTACTAAAGGGTATATGTAAATGACCTTTTCTAGTTACACAGATTAGTCACCTGTAGTCAATATGAACTACCCAACAATTTTTTTCTGTTTCTTCACAAATCATTATTATCATTATTTAAATGTTGTTACCAGTTTTCGTTGGAATATTTTTAGTGTGACTCACCCATGGGGAGTTTGATATTGGATATATGATTTAATCATTCAAAATTATATCCTCTTCGTCTTTTGATTTCTATCAGATGGGTGGTTTGAGCCTCCTACGAGGTTTTCATATTGAATTAGAATCTTCTTCCAATAAAATGATATACATAAATGTGGGAGGTTTTATTCATATAATATAACCGAATTTCCATCCTATAGAATTAAATTTATGTTTTTTGATGTTATATAGTTGGTTATCATGGTCTGGTTAAAAATTATTTGAAATTATGAATGAATTCCTCTTATCTTTGTTTAAAAAGAAATATTTTAAATTTAAGGGCCCTTAGCTTTAGTTATAATTAATGTGTGTTATATATATTCTTGGAGCTCGCCATTCTCCTTGTTGGACACCTTCATATTCAAAGTTGAAATTACTATATTATTTTATATGTTTCATCGAAATAATTTTCATTCATTTCTTCAAATTGATCAACATTTTAAATCTCCTAAATTTAATTTTTATTATTAAAAAATAGAAGTGTTCATCAAGTAGGGTGTTTCAAATAAATTTACTATTACAATAATATCATAAAACATTTCAATTTCATCCCTAGAATAATAGGGGAGTTAAAAGTGTTATAATGGAATAATATAATGATAACATTGAGGATGTTTCATTGAATCATGTAAATTGAAATCTATTGTCTCATCAATAAATTATTTGAATTGGGTTCCATTATTGAAATTTATGATTCATTTATATATTTTTAGGAATTTACTACCTAGAATAATAGGAGTGTGGTCTTTAACACGACCTTCTTCATTATCTAAACAGTATAAGTCATTAAAAAATGGGTAACCATTTATAATTACCCTGAGAACTTCAAGGAAACCTACAAGATATTAAGTGAATATTTTGGAATGTTTTAAAGATATAGATATTTGTTTAAATTATCACATTTAAAAAAAATATTCGATATAATAAGTGATAATATTAATTTAGTCTCCCAGTTCAGAATTTTTTGTTGAAAAAGTGGTATTTCCAATAATATAGTGAATAGAAAAAGAGCAAGGATCCTAAATTTTCTGGGGATTTTGATGTGTAATATGATTTAAAAAATTCATATATATTCCTAAATTTACATATCTAATAGATCTCCTTTTATAAGTTCGCATAAACTTGTTTAATTTATTATAACATATAATCTATAAATTGAATTCTAGTATAGGGATATTGACTTCCTATTTTATGAAAACATCCATAATCTATTAATATAATTATTCATCATTTTTTCATTGTTCATTGTTTCTATAAGGAAATAGGTAGTTTTTGATACTCCATGATCCCAATTTTGTCATCTTATGTTTCTTTATTGGCCTCTTACTCAAGTTTCGTTATTTTTGGAGCTCCATAAAATAATTTATGTGATAAAGATCCTTATTCAATTTAAGGGGGTGATCTTTTATAGTATTCTTGTTCTTTTCCACTTTTCAATGAAATTAATATTACATTTCATTAATAATTTAGAATTTTTTGAGAAGGATTAATTCTTGATCATTAGTTAACCATATCATTCTTGGTGTTTATGAGTTGACCAAACTATCTTCCTCATTATTTGAACTCTGGCCCATGACTTTAATTAGTTGTCTGATAATTATATTGAGATTATATTTTTTCCTCAACATGTTATTCATGTATTTTCATTATATTATTCATTGTTTATATCTAGTATAATGGTAGGAAATTTTTTTTCTAGAATAGATGGTGTTGAAAATGGTTTTTAGAAAAGTGATAAATTGTGTTCTCTGGATCTATTACATTCCATCTCCATATTTATTAGATAATAATTTTCTAAATAAATGGTTCCAAAAAAAATTCCAATAAATTCTTTCAGAAATTATCATCACAATATTTAGTTCCTTTAATTTTGGGGCATCCATTGGTACAATTTTTTTGGGTGTATCATTGTTGGCTGGCCTTTTCGATTGTAGTAGATGATGATTCATATACACTTTTCTTAACTAATTATCACAGAAGATATGATATTTATTAAATTTTATTTTCAAAAAAGGTTAGTTGGGACTTCATACCACATTGACTATTTTAGTTTTATTTATGGTACAAAAGTATTTGTAATTCAATGGGATATATTTATTGAGATCTCAAAAATTATATAGTGAAATATAAATATTTCCCCCCATGAATAATCACCGAGTAGGTTTTGTTCATTTTCCATCCTTCCTTTGTATGAAAATACCATGAAGTGATGTTCTTCATAAGGATGGTGTGGATTGGAGGTAGTTAGCTACTTGAATATATTCTAAAACACATAATGATTAAATCGTGTTTCTTGTCTGTTTTTATTAAAAAATATTACATATTGATCATTTCTCAATGAATATAATAATATAATGTGTAATACTTTATATATCACATCTCATGAGTTTATTTCTAATAGTGGTATGTTTTCGAGTGAAACCTTGGGTATTCCTTCCTTTGAGAACGGGAATACAGATCATCTATTTTTGGACTCAGTTACCCATCTAGTACTAAATAAATTGACAACTTTCTTAAATGGTATTGAGTTTATAAGTGGGTGTTGTATAGGTATCCCATGAAATATATGAATTATCTCAGTCATTCTAATTTTAAGAACACGAGGTTGTTTATAATTTAATTTTATTCCTGATTGTTAATGTGGAAATTGCGTTCTTACATTTCCCTCAATGTTTAATTTACATTAATAAAATTTTGTAAATCCTTTTTTTATTTAGGGATGATAAAAATGGGGAGGAATAAATATCTAATTGAATGATCATAAACCCTCTTTCTAATTTTTTATTATGTATTAATGATCTATGTATGGAAAAACCAGTTCCCTAAACCGTGAGATCAAATATAGTGATGTGGTAATAACTAGAACTAGTCATTTGATATTAAAATAAATTAAAATTTATGAAAACATTAGATTACCAGGAAAATATTACTGATGTATGACTATATATTTTTATAAAAAAAAATAATTTTAATTTTATGAAATGTGGTTATAGTGGAACTCTGATTTTCATTAATAATATATTACTATTAAAGTAATAAAATCTTATTTTCTTAGATCATTTTTATATAGATATTAAGTTAAAGTAATCTTTTTTTGAAATGACATTAAATAATGTATTGTCTTTTATTAGATTACTCTATCACACAATAGTTGAATCATTATTCATTTAGATTCTAAATATCCTCTCATCAATTAGATCTAACTAATTAATTTAGTCTATCTATTTAATTGAAAAATATAAATAAAATGATCAATGTACACTCTACCAAATCATATATAGTTAATAAGACACCCCCAATTACACATAAATCACCTCTGTTATTTTTAATAACACATTCTTTGTTTATTTTACATGGAATGTAAGTGAAATTCCATAAACAAGAAAATAATTAAACTGTGACATTATATGAATCCTCAGCCTTCAACAACCATTAAATTATAATAGGAGTTAGTTTTAATATTAAGAGTTAAAAATTCATTAATATGGGGTGAGTAGTTTATCATTGGTCAAATTGGTGGGGGTATAGTTTGCCATCATTGGAGTATTACAAAGATAAAAATAAATAACTCAAGAGATTCAGTTTTCAAATATCCATAATATGTTTTCCAATTCCATACAGTTTTATAATCTTGAAATCCTCCTTCTTGAATTCATTTTATTGAGGATGGGATACTTATCTCAACATGAGAGAATAATTTGTTGTATTATTTCAGTAATATAAGAGAGTAGGTTTACATTCAACATTCTAGACCAGTTTTCCTTTATGTTGTGAAATAATCATATAATTATTAGTTTCATGTGATGTTCGAAAGATAAAATGGGATTGGGATTAATCTAATGTGTCTAATTATGTTTATATTCATCTTTATAGAAATATTAATGTGTGAGAAATCAATTGTATGAGAATATTAACATAGATTCTCCCACAAATGGACAGAGAATGATAAACATTTATTTCTCATTGGATCTATATCTTCTCCAAAGAATGGTTATTTTTACTCAACTTATGCTCTGATCTCTAATGTATATATATTTTTATTCAACAAGGGATGGAGTCTCTTATGTCGTGGGTACAATGATGATTCCTTGTTTCCTTCAATTTTTCATGGGTTTATTGTCCTTTTGTCAATAAACAATGGATTACACTAGAATCATTTTGAATCACTAAAAATAGAGTGTTGTAACTTTT
The DNA here is from genome assembly GCA_963277665.1 of Viscum album. Classification (NCBI taxonomy): domain Eukaryota; kingdom Viridiplantae; phylum Streptophyta; class Magnoliopsida; order Santalales; family Viscaceae; genus Viscum; species Viscum album. Next base: position 1,005,851,409 of record OY728135.1, read on the forward strand.
CCAGAATCTACACATAGAATGTGAATTAACTTATGGATCACATGAATGTATCTATCCCATAGTAATAAAATAGTTAAAATATTCATAGATTAATTCTGTGAATATGTTGGAAAATTATCTCAACTCTATCACCATTTCAAATTATAGGCTGTGAATAAAATGTAGGGTTTATAGGGCTGGACATATCATTTTATTCTTAAGTATAGAGTTACATAAATGTGTTTTTAATTGTTTTAAGAGAATCTCTCATCGTTTGGACATATGTGTGTACCAATTTAAGGGTTCCTTGTCTTTATGGGAGGAGGATGTTCATGATATATAGATGGGTGAAGGAAAGGTAGAGACATTATAGTGTGGGTGAATATTGATGTATGTATACTCCCCCATGACTATACTAGTCAATGTTCAGAACAATAATTGTATTATGAGAAATGAGGATCACAGTAGGTATGTCTACCCTGAGAGTTGTTGGTTAGATAATAGAATTCATCATGTATGAATATCTTACTTCATTTTCAATTTAATCTTATCACACATCTTATTCAATTCACACTAATGGTAGAATTTCTATTGGGATAATAGGGTTTTCATCAGGGAGTTCATGGTAGGAATGAATACCGTGTGATAGGAGGTTCATGTAGGGGTAGCACACAGTCAGTACCCACTGAAAGCATAGTGATTGTCTATTTTATGGGAAAACTTGGCCCTTGAATTTTCCAAACCATTAATGCTCACATTAATTACCAGTGAATTATTAAATTCAACCAAAAAATAATAAATTTACATAATAATGGATTCATAATTTAAATCTATATATGTATTCATTAAAAATATCATATTTTAATCCAATTACCAAATATCTTTTAATTTATGAATGCAAAAAACAGGTTTTTACATTTAAATGAAACTATAATCAAGGTTTTTTCTCAATAAATAAATGGATGTAAATTTTTTAAATTACAATTCACATAAAACATGGATATATATATGATATCATATGTGTTTGTCCAATACCACCCATTTTACACAACCATCTAAAGGTGGTGCGACATTCTGGTCATCCGAGAAAAAGGGGAGGCCAGTGAAACCCCTTCCTTTATTAGAAAATGATCCCTAAACATATTCTCAAGAACCATACCCATCTAACTCAAACACCTCAATAGATAGAAAAAAATTAGGGAGACACCCCACCTTGGGAAGCACAAAACTCTTGTAAAAATGTGAGAAATTATAAAACTATTGGTAGTTGTCCCATTAAGACCCTCAAAAATTTATGATTTTTTTAATTTAAAATAAACCATAGATACACTGAAAATATAATTCCAAATATGATATTATTTTTAAAAATATGTTAATATAGTTGAGGTTTATCTAGTAGATACTATCACATTATAATCTATGTCACGATCTTATTCCCACACTAGGACAAGGAAGATGTTTTATATTGAAATATCAAGCCCTTGTATGTTTAAGGATAAGAATAAAATATCAACATATTATGGGAACTAGTTGATAATCGTAATAGGATCAACCTCATCTCAATTTCAACCCTCTAATATTTGGTATATAGTGATAAGAACTTACCTCTAACAGAGATAACAATTCATCGGTATGATAAGGGAAATCATTGGCCCTGTAGGATGATCAAGAACAATGATAGGTTTGGTAAACTCACATATAATAGTAATATTATGGTTCTCTAGCATGGAACATCATATAACATCCTTCATGGTATACATTATATTTATACCCTAGAAGTGGTACCATCAACATTTCGTCAATTACAAAGATACCCCATCGATGGGAGGGTCATAATAATACATTGTGATAACTCCCTATTTGAGTATTATTAATGTATATATGATGTGATATGTTTCTAAAAAAGGTAGGAAAATAAATAATATTGGATGATTATATGCATGTTGGATCCCCTGATGACTTGGGTTTTCCCTAACGAATCCAAAGAGTATGCACGATAGTAATTATATGGTACCCAAAAACCTGATTAAGGAAACACACAAAATAACAGTTTCCCATGCTCCTCTTATACCTACTGAAATCATAAAATAAACCATGAATCCCTATAATATATCTATAATGACTCTAGTAGATCATGATGAAAATGTCTATTACTATGTCCTTTCTCACCTCAAAATCGATAAAGATTCACCTAAAAAACAAACCAATCCTATAAATTTCATCATAGACATATATATGGATGAATAAGTGGATGAACATTGTAAATCACGTACCACATTTGAGTGAATAATATGCACCGTAATCAATGAGGTTTTTTCTGGAGAATATGGGAACAAAAGTAGAACCATTACCTACATTGATTAGTACATCCATGCCACTTGAGGGAAAAAATTGTATTTTTCCATTCTAAAGAAACATTGATATATGTATTATTGGGATTCTAAAAATATGTATAGGAAGAACCCTAATGTGGCTACGCATCACTTGGGTATACCAAATGACCGTGAAGGATCCCAAAAGGAATCCAGGGGATTCATCCCTCTCATGATACTAATGTAGAATCATAATTTGAGAAATTAATCAAATACAACTTTTTCTGGGAAGAGAAAACCCCTAAATGACTATCTTCCATAATCCCCATCGATACAAATAATGTGTATATTATTCTATGAATTGATTTCATAGACCTTGATTAAAACTACAAAAAGGATAATATCCCATTTTCGATCACATATCTTTTGATATATAGAAGTAATGGATACTAATCTCTTTCCATCAAGGATTAGTATTTAGAGAATATTCATATAATGATATCCCATAAAGATATGGGAGCCAGATTTTTCAAAGCACTATCAGGGATATTTTTCTATTGTATCATTCCCTTCAGATTAAAGAAGTTGTGCACTACATACCAAAATTCCATATATCATATTATTAAAAAATTCTAGAAAAAATTGTAGAATTATATTTTAATTAAATAGTTATCAAATCTAAAAAAAGATTTTATCACCTCATGAATCTCCAAAAAATGTTGATAAGTTGTGACAACATAGCTTTAAGATAAATATGATGAAGATAAATTTTAGGGATATGTTATGAAAATTCCTTTACTTTTTGAAATTCCACCCTAACATCAAGGTCCACCCAAATAGAATAGTGATTGTCTATAAATATTACCTTCTCAGAGACCCACGAACTAAGGGGGATATAAGGGACCCTCACTTCCATTAAAGGTTTTATAAAAAACATTGCTAAAAATTACCTCCCCTTCACAAAGTTAATATGAATAGGAGTCGTCTATTGATGGGATGATGAATTCAAAGAAGTCCTTGAGAATCTCTAAAAGTAATTTCTATAACCAACAATCCTAATTCCACTTATTGAAAGTAATCCTATTATATGATATGTGGCCACCATGGAATGATCGTTCGGTGCACTCCTCGCACAATAAAAATGATGCGAGGAATGGATGGAAAATCTAATACATTAGTAAAATGATATTAGGTATTGAAACAAGATAATCTGATGTCATCAAGAAATACATAAAACCCTCCATGACAATGAATATGTTGATACATTGCATATATCATCATAAAGTGATATTGTTCTCTCGTATTGACGAGATCAAGTAAATCCATATCGACCCAATTATGGTAGGGCATTTATCCTGATGATGGGTTATTATGAAACAATAAAACATCTATTCTGCTTCACAAATTGTATTTAATGGGATTTCACTTTCTAATTTCCTTCTAGTACATCATGCCCTCTAAATCACAGAAGTGGACCCCGAATATACATATGGACATATTTCCTATGATAGTAAAACTTCATGAACATGACATATTTACCTCTATTGGTCCATATGATGTCTAATTATCATATTTATGAAATACATGAAGCTCAATAGGGTTATTAAATTTTTTAATTTATTTTTCATTAAAATTAAATTCTTCCCTAATCCATCTAACAGTTTGAAGGCTACACTAAATATGATGCAGAATAAAAAACTCTCTATGCTCACGTGGAACTATCCCTAAATATATAGTTAGACTATGTAAACATAAATGATAACTCAGAGCTAGGGACAAAACATCATCATTGAATATTCCATCTAGAAAGGAAAATTGACCCTCTCACCACTTATAAATGATCAGTGATGGATGAGATCCATTTTGATCTAACATTTCATCATGTAGAATGGTCAAAAAATTCTCATAGCTAATTCTCCAAATCACATGTCATGTCATAAAATCCTTGGGTTTCCAAAAACCATCCATGATAGATAGAATGGAGATAATGACAATCTATTTTATCATGGGAGATATAGATATGTGTAAGGTATTTAAAAATCACAAATAAAGGATTCATGGAACTAATGGAATTGTGTTTTTATCCTTGTGATTGCTGATATAATCATAGTGGATATCATCAACATAGAGTGAATAAAGACCATTTTTGGAATGACTATATCATAGAACTAATCATGACCATAAAACCATATTAGATGATTTTAAAATATTTAGTCGATACCATAATAGGATATTAGAGTAGTCCTTACCATGGGTATCTTAATTAGGTAATTGTTTAACACTCCAATCATACCAAGTCTATGTGTATCACATCCAAAAATTGTAATATATTTATTCATGTTTATATAACCTTAAAATTTAAACACTCTTTGTTCAAATCAAGACACAAAATCTAAAGGGACTGAGGAATAAAACCGGTTAAGTTGAGAAACCAAAAAATGGAATACTATTATAAATTCAATTCAATCCTCCCTAAAATATTCATCCTTGGAATATAGAAACATTATTCAACAAAAATAGACTTGGAATTTAGCTCGTGAGTCCCATTATATGGCCTTAGTATTAGTTTTTATATTTTCTTTTTGAAGACCTTATTCTGTGAAAAAATTATATTAATTATTTTACACATCACCTAATTATGATAACGTGTTCACTAGGTGGAAATAATAGGGTGATTAAACCAATCTTCAATATTATTTCTCAAATAAGGAACATTTATATCTGTGATGATTGAATTGAAAAAACCAATTCCTCACGTTATTATCCCAATATTAGACACCCTTAGCCCTCATGATTCATTTAACCTTGTTCTACCCAATATGAAACTACATAAAGGTACTAGATAATCTAAAATTACCCCACTAGTTCTTATCAGAGAATTACAAGGAACAAAATTGGTTGATCCTAGGGGATGTTTGGTCCCAAATATTCTCCCCATAAATATGATAGTTAATATCCTAACCATATGCAATATTTTATTTCTCTATTATAAATTGTTGACCCACACAAACAATTTTAAAATCTTGTTTGCACATGTATTCATTGTCCATGATTTACATTCCATATAATAGAACTATTCAAGTGCAGTTGACATACTCAATGTTATGTATCTATTTTTTGTAAACATTCTCAAACTTGGATTGGAATATTCTAACAACACACCTTATTATGGCCCACACCTTTTGAATGAAAACCTCATTGATCAAGTATTATCCTCTCATCTATATCCAACACCAAAATATGGTTCTAGTACCCTGCATGAATATCATTTTACCAAAGACAGGCTTTATCATATAGATGCTTGAATTTTCATAAATAATAAATCTCTATAGGAATAGAGTGTGGATCCCATTTACATCACCGTTAATGTAATCCATATGGGTCCATTTATAAGTTACTCATTCCCACTAATGAGATTCATCATAATCATTTTGGAAGGGAACTATAATCCTTGAGATATCTGAAAACACCCTGGTTGAATTTCTCATCATTGAGTGTTGTGCGATCATCCATAGAATTAGCTTCCATCATATAAACATTGATTCTTGTTACTAGATGCATGATTTTCACATTTAATATTCAAACTGTCCAATTGGACTCATTATACCTAATAATTTAACATAATCCAATTACCAGTAAGTGATATATGTGTGGTGTCACCACCATTAATGAAAATTCATCAATTATGTTTTATGGGAGAACATAGAGTTTTATAAACCTCAAATAAAATTCGTTATATATAATCCCATTATGGATTCATTGATCCTGAACCCATTATATATTTAATTTTTTTTTATAAAAATAGAATAAGGTCAGAATGTGAAGAACATAAAATACAACATCAGAAGTATCGATCCTAAGTCCCAAAACTACTATAACTGAAGGTCCAAGAGAGAATACCCTAAATTATATAGCCATAAGGTCTTGAATAGGAAGCCATAATATAAATTAGCATACAGTCTGAGGTAGAACCACCTAAATTGAAAACCATATTTTCTATGATAGAAGACCTTAAACTATAGAAATATAATTTTTGACCTAGCATACTATAATATTGATCAATAGATGGTTAGAGATGGAAGACCCAATACTATAAAAATTGAATATCCAAGCTATAAGGAAATAAACTATATATGTATATGGTTAGTGATAGAGGACACCAAACTACAACTATGGTTTAGTTTTCAAGACTATAGAATAAAAAATTTAAAGTGAGACAATTCTCTCATGGATGAAAACATGATAAGGGAACCCTGTGAACAAATCAAGTCACTATTATCTGGATATCATCTTTATTAGATCCATGAATATATTTTCATATATAAAATGTAAAAAAATAATAGTTTTCAGGTTAAAAAAAATTATTTTCCATAGGATAATAAATTTTTTATCCACTATAAATTTTTCATATTAATATTACGAAAATTTTAGGGCAATATAAAATACAAATTTTGTGTGGATCAATAATATTTACTAGAAAAAATTAATCAATACTCATTATTTTCATTACCATTAAAACAATTATAACTCTCTCAATATTAGAGTTACATGTATAAAAATTACCATTCTATACCAAGTGTTCATAGTATGGCTGGACTGGATATATAAATGGAGAATCTTATGTTGATATAAATTCCTGATCAATTATCAATAAAGATATGGTGTGTTTTAAAAATTCAAATCACATAGTTTCAGTAAACGTGGTATTATAAAAATTATTGGTTTGTTTGATATTTCATTTGATATCATCTCAGTAAAATTTAATGATCAACATGAATTATTTAATTATGTAAAATGACATGTAATTTTTAGAATATTTATTAGTTGAAAATAAGAATAAGAAGTAGGAGCCCATATATTCCAGAGTTTCGTATACTGTTTAAAAAAATAAGAAATTGGACATAAAAATATATTTCAACATCAAAATCATAATGAAATCTACGTATATGATTTTTATAGTTCATCAAATTTTTGGTGAGATGTATAAATTGAGCATCAAAGTGTCACAAATCTGTGCTCATCTACTACTACATGAGGATAAATAATCTAAATTAAAGAGGATAGTTTTTCGGATTATTTATGTTTATTCAATTATAAAATTGATAATGTTAGAATATGGGGTCAAATTATATATATCAAAACAACATTTTTTTTTTGTTTATGTGCTCATAACATCCATATGAACACATATCTAAGGTACATTTTTATATCTATGCTCAAGAACCTATGAATATTAATTTTTTTACTAAAATAGATGTATTTTTTCAAAATAGATACACATGTCAATATCTACCATGAATATTTATTTCAAGGATAAGTAAATATGTATCATTATATCATATAATGGTTGAAAACCAAATACACCATCCCTTAAATCATCAATATGTTAGAGAAGGTGTTCATATATTCATGAAACTCCTCTAGGGTTGTCTCGAGGATCATGTTATAGATTTTTTTATGTACAATAATTTTTGTCACCTTTTTTTCTAAAAATATGTATTTTGATATGTTCAATGTTGGCATAGTGCATGAAGGGTATTCACACATCAAAAATTTTAAATGTAAGATTGGATGAGCAGATGAAGAAGTTATCGAATAAGTCACATATGGTATTCACCCAATCATTGATTCATCTATTACAGGTATAAATTGTTTATCCTTATCAAAAATATATTTCCTAAAAAGGAGCTTTACTTACCATGGGGGTGGTTCTTCCTTGGAATCTTCTGTATATCCATAATAAAATCCATTGTTACTACAAAAATGGGTTCACTACACCATTGGAATTTCCGAATTAATGGACCAGACAATTAAATTAACCTCTTGAGTAAGGTTACACCCATTACTAGACATAATAATAATAATGGTAGATAGGGGAATCAATAAGTTTCCACAATATAAGACAAAAATGGATAATTATCTAGGTATTTCGTTCTACGCGTATTGTAGCTGATGGAATAGTAGATACTCTTTGAATGTAGAAAAACTAATGATGAAATCATAATGGCGTATATGGATCCCATAAAATTATATAATCGACATAGGATACAATAATACAATCCAAGAACGTGATTTTATATAAATTATTGTAAATAGAACAATTTTCGTTATCAATAAGAATCCATGTGGGTGAATGATAAGACTTGAAGATGAAATGGGTTTTCCGAATCAACATATAAATCAACTTTTCGGGGACTAATGTAATTAAATTTACCCCAAAATTATTTATTATCCGATGATAGATTGAATCATGAGGGGTAAAATAAGTGTTATGATATTTATAACATATGAAACACTCTCTAATCCAGCCACATGCGTAATGGAAAGGGTGTCCAATTATGTATGTTACGTTTCATTGTTTCATGTGTAAATGAGTTGATGTTGGTGTGAAAGTGATAGAACAACAAGAATAATAGGATATCCTTCTTCTAATATGGATTCCATCACCAATGAACATACTCAAACACCCGTGAATACATCAACAGGTGAAAAAATCTATATATTAAAAACCTAGATAGAGACCCAGCTTAAAAAAGGCTTTTGGATTTATCTGGTCTCACCAGGTGTCCCCATGAGGCATACTACCTATCATAAAGAGTGGCCCAATAACATCCCTTCTAATTTTGAACATGAGGGTATGATATCAATGAATGTGTATAGTGTTGGGTCATGTTTTGTAATGTAAAATTAATATGTTGATCTAATCCTACAAATAAATGATTGAGTGTAAGTTCATATCCATTTGATAGATTTTCCTTTACAATGGATAACATGTCCCTTTCTTAGGATTGAATTTTTATATAGCCATCCCAAAAGTTTTCATAGGAATAAATCCATCATACATATCACTAATAAGATGTATTACTCTATTCTAGTACATATTTTAGTGTAAAATATATACTTCACCATGAGAAAGACAAAAGGAAATATTTTTGGGACACCATTGGAAAATATTCTCTATGAGGCTATCTAAATAATGATTCACAAAAAACAAGTGACTTCATGTCACCTTATAATGATCAATATAGTGTACCTATTTAAATAATTATGAGAACATCTACTCAACCAATAATATCCATGCCCATTAATCTGGGAATTTACAACCAAGAGTAATGTCCCGAATTGACTAACAAAAAATTATCGGATCATTAAAATTGGAGATGAGTAATCTCGAATAACTCTTACAAATCAGTGATTGATGATCTTTCAACCACCTCCACCATGAGGGGAGTTACCGAACATATTTGATAAACCCTCAATAAGAGAAATAGACAAGTGATTAACTAAAGACTTTTTCATTTGTGTATATTACATATATTTTGAAAAATAATAATATTTAAAATTATAATTATGGGAAGTAATGTATTATCTAGAATAATGAATCCACAAAAAATAGTTTTTGTGATAGAGGATAGTTCTAAAGTCCTAGCAGCAAAAGACCCTTCAAATATAAATTTCTGGGTAAATGTGACACTGAGGGTCAGCATTTGGATTCCCAACATTGATAACTCTATGTATGTATGTATTATAATATTTCTATGAGCTAAAGTCCACTACCATAAGTATTTGAATCATACAGTGGTGTTAGTAACCTCTTGAAAAGGGGCATCGGTGAACAAATATTTGTAACGTGGGAAGCATCATGCAGATCATGGGACAATTAAAAGGATTCATGGACTAATTGACTATTTAATGTCTTGTGGATTTTATGGCATATGTAACACCTCAAAATTGTATGTTCTTCTTTTCAGACTCACAATATCATGCCCATTTATAGGTCATTGTGGCTGAACAATGATCAATATAGAAAGTGAACAATGATTTTTGGACCATTACAATTGAACAATATGTTATTCTAGTTAAAAACAAGACACATTTCAAGGGGAAATTATAATTGACTAAGTAACTAATCAATCAAGGAATGAATTAATGTGAAGAGGTCTTGCTATCAAATATCATAAAGTTTTCATATGAAACAATTATTGTGAATGTGTACCAAAAAAGATTAACATGAAAGATGAAATTTTGTGAACATGGAATAGAGTTGTTGTTGGAAATAATGGATCCCTCACTACCCTATTCTTGGTATTATATAGGAATACTATAGGGAAGCTGGAAGACCAAAATACACTTGTGATACTGACTAGTGGGGTCCTAAAGCACTCATGTGGGATATTAATTTCCTTAGAACCATATCCATGTCCCTATGGACCCCACATATGATGGGAGAGATCTATTTTATTATAATCAAAATTAGAGTGGATACATTTAGGATCAATGAAATTCCTCATGTACACGCAATAAATTCTCTTAAAATGAATGAAGGAGAGCATGTACACATGGATTTTGGTGGGATAGGATACATGGATTTTATCCCCACTATGAAATCACACAATTTCATGACCATTGGACGGATGGACCGATGAATGATTAATTTCATTTGATATTTCAGTAGTCCTAATAATACTCTTTTATAGTCCCTTGTGGTCATGTGAATGTCCCCAATGATTTCTATTCGATTGAGAAGTTAAACTTTGGTATCCATAGTCGTGTGGTTTTAAATTCAATGAAAATAACCTCATTCATCATTGATTATGTGATGCACTAGAGACTAGAAGAGAAACATTTCCTGATAAATCAATCACACTATAGAGAGATACATTATTTATCACACAATTCCCTACATTTGTGAAATTTCTATTAGTCTTCTAAAATAATAAAATAGACTTGAAAATGGAATATGTTAATTGTGATTTAATTTTTACTAATTTTCATCTGAAGTGGTAATAGGAATCATGATATCCATTTAATGGTCACATGATATACCTAGAAGCATGTTAGCCATTTCTTGTGAATTTCAATTTGCATGTACCATTAATCATGTGATGTCCCTCAAACACATATATTTGATTTTGAAACATCCCTCTACATCAGAACGAAAGTAGAGAAAATTTTCGTGACTAATGTTACACATCATCATATAAAACAAAATTGACTATATGATTCACCACACACAGGAGGGTAAAATTACTATTTCAGTATTCACATGTCATTGAAAGATATATCACTTCTCAAGTGATGCTAAATAGTGAATAAGTCCTATCATCCATGAAATTTATCGCACATCATCACAATATACATCACTTATAATGAAATGCACCATTGAAAATATGTGAGATTTTTTGTGATAATGTTTTCATGATGTTTTGAAATCCAATATTGATCATGAAAATCGTGACAAACAACCATTGGGTAAGTGATGGAATTCATTTAAAACAATAAGATACTACTGAAAAATAAAGAGTCATTATGCGATCAATGTTATGCTACTTTTATAGAAATCAGGTCACGAGACTCTTGTTATTATATCAATAATCATGAAAATGTCCATTGACATTCCATGTTGATCTAATGACTGGTCATTGACAAGACACATGATCCTATATATGGACTGATAATATCTTCTCTTGATTATATGAAATCTTTTTCACATGACATCCCCACCTTAGGAAGTCTCCTAGAAATTTTAGTGTGATATTGTGAAGGCTCTTTAACATATCGACATGCCTACGAAAAATAAACTTAAAAGGAATGGGTATATTAATTACGGTGATAAAAGAGTATTCTCACACTCACTGTATATCATCTATCTCGATAAATGACTTGTGGTAGGTTCATGGGAAGCATGCAATGTGATACCACCTCTAACAACTTGATCCAATATCTACACTATTTGTTCTAGGTAAATCAGCATCGAACCAATGATGTGATCCATATAAATTACTCCCCCTCATTAAAATATGGCCATTCAAATAACACCTATTTGAGTTAAAATGAAATAGAGTACATTGAGGAGACTAAATAAAAATAATAGAAAAATTAATTCACTTTGTATTCTTGGGGATCAACAAAGGGGATTACACATAATGTATATATGTGTAGCGTGATCACCATACTAATCAAACCATTGAATCCTGGAACAGTAACTATATTACATGGAGGGTCATCTGTGTGTCATATTAGTCACAAAAAACATCAATAATCATATTCAAGATAAAAAATCTGGACATACACATCAATGGATGATACTACCTTATCCTTATGTGATAATATATATATTGACTTTATGATGAATGCTTTAGGACATTTTCATAACCAATTAATATCATTAAATAGAACCCAAACAAGTAATCTGAATCATGTGACAATTCCTATGTATGACATTCAGGTCATGCAGCATCCCTCATTCATGTTATCTCTAACTTGCAACTATACCAAAATATGATATCCATATCATGATATAGTTTCAGGAAATGTCTCCACAGCCATCCTAAGTCCACTAAAAATGTTTGATGAGTTATGAGAAGTCCTATGGATATATAAACCATGTTACAAAAAGTCCTTTGAATATTCCAGTCATTTCTTGTGATGTCCTCAAGACATGTTATATAGATCATAAGACATTAATCTAAAATGTCAAAACTGATCATGTGACACCCTTTGAGGTGTTTCCATCTATTAGGTAAAGGATCCATAGAAACATTAGTTTTATAATTATTCGTCCCCCATATATTTATGTTTCAATCCTAAAGATAACCTTGGACATGTTAGACTTGACATGAAGTGGCCCCCTGGAAGGAAAAATGGATCATGATGTAGACACTAGGAAATGTCCATTAGTCCTCAGACATGGAAGGTAGAAGACCATGGTATGTTCATGAATTATCTCACATGTTTGGAATACATCAAAAACATGTAAAATGTGTTAGGAATATAACTTCCAACATGTCAAGCATGTCAATAAGATTCCCAAGACAATATTAAACTATTTTGAAGACACAAATTGACTTATACCATTATTATACTAAATAGAATATGATTCCATCACAAACAGGATACATAAGATTTCATCCTAAAAACCGAGCTCCAAAAAGGAATCCACCATGGTGTAAGTCCCTCAACATCTCATACACTCACTCCCATGGGCCTCAAACACTTCTTTTTTTATTCAACCTCATCCATTACCAGATTGATTAAGTAATTGAACTATAAAGACCCAAATTAATAATATAATCCGGATATGCAAGAATACTTCCAAGGGCTCGATTAATTTATCAACCAAACAATTTTGGTCATCATATTTCATAAATTAGATATTAATATGTGTTGATTCTAATCACATTCTATCCTTTATTTGTCACACCAAGCAAGACAAGTATTGTAACACCTAGAGTTTTAATAAATAATTTTTTCTTTTGAATAAATTAATTTTCTAGGATATATTTCATTTATTTCTATACTAAATCATAATTTCATTATTTGCATCACCAATTTTAGCTTTCACATCCCAAACAATTGTCTTAGACTACGTTACATTGATTAATGAGTTTCATTAAAACAACATATTATTATTATTATTTAAACGATATTTTAATGAAATGTCCATTAAAAATTGAAATATGAATGGTAATAAATAATTTATAAATTTTATATATAATTTTTTTATAAATAAAAAATATTGATAATAAAACATATAATATTTTGTAAAGTAATTATATGATATTATTTTCTAAAATGAAATTTGTTTTATCTATTTATTTGAAAAATAATAATATTTATTTTAGAAACATGTCCAATTTGAATTTTATAAATTTAAAATAATTTATTAGTTAATAGATAAAAAAATTAGGATTAATTTATTAATTTTTTTGAAAAACATCAATTTTTTTATGAATAATGAATAATACAATAGTTTAAATCAAACATATTCATGGTCAAATTTATGTATATATTTAAATAATATTTTAATTTAATTTTAATATGTATTTAGATTAATTAAACATAGTCTTATCTAATTTTGGACATTTAAAAAAATTTCATATCGAAACTGGATATAAGGACATTCAAAGCATGCAGTCATTTTTTCTTATAAAAACTCGCTATCCCAAAACGTCTGTGGCATTAATTTTAAATTATTTTCTGCCAATTATCTGATTAAAATTTTGATAAATGGATTCCATTTTTTTAATTAGAATAAGTTATAATTTTATAATAATTATTAATTTTTTGACTGAAAATATTAGTGAAGGTGATTAATTTTAATTTTAAAGATTAAGTTACAAAAATTTGATTACATAATGGTTACATGTTATTGATAAGGGATAAAATGACCAAAAAACATGCACAATAGTCTTTTAATGGAAATATTTATACCCATTACGAATTTCTATATAAGTTTTAATATTAGTTGAGGAACATTATGTAAGGTATCCCTTTAAATAGTGTTTATAATTTAATATTTACAAGAATGACACTCCTCGTCCATTATAAAAGGGAACACCCCTCATTTATTCAAACCTAGAATCACATTAGCTTAGAAAACTTATTCCAATTAACCACACAAATACCCTAACTCTATACAATTGTCAGACCATTGGGAAAAAATACATTAAAATAATCCCTTTGGTGCAACCAAATAGGATTTACCCAATGTATAAGTAATATCTTTAATATCCACAGTTTTATTTCCACTTTCCAACCCCAAAAATATTCTTATTCAATGATTATATAAAAAATTTAGTAAAATAAATGTTATAAGATTTTTGTATGCTAATGGTTCAACGTACACTAATAAACACTTCTATCAAATGGATGACGAACATACCCTTGTCATGTATGGTGAACTACCATCTCCTGAAATGATTTAGTTATTTCTTATTTTACCACATTTCATGGTTGAGAATTATTTTGGAAAATATGGTCTTATAATATATAAATATATATATATATATATATATATATATATTATATTTTATGTATTAATGATTATGTAATTACTATATAAAACATTCCTTCATTCTTTAAATTTTTGGTAAATATGATATCTTTGTTTGCGGGCGTGTAGACTACCACCTACTCAAAGTGATGTGATTCGTTCATTATTAACATGGTGTATATTAAGGGTGGGTTTAGTGAGATTATGTGATATATACTACATAATAAATATATTTTAATGATAATATATATAAAACATTAATTTCATTTACATTCTTTATTCCAATTTGAAAATAATGTGAAAACAACATTCTTGCGTACGTATGGCCAACCATCTCCATGGATAATGTATTCCATTTCATATATATATATATATTATAGGATACTATAAATAAATATTTACTGAATATATATGAAAATTATATATTTTTTTTACATTATATAAACATGTAAATGATGATCTAAGTAAGAGGATCAAAGATAAAAATTCAAACATGTATGAAAAACATAAACGATAATTCCTAAAGAATAAAATTAACATGGTATTGGTAATAAATGGATAATATTAAATGAAAATACAATTATACATGGTATTATATATAATACTATGGTTCATTAATATATCTATAATAAATATATATTTATTATATTGATGGTTTTATCATTATGAAAATACTCAAGACATAAGGTATGAGTTCTCCCATCCAACTTTTATTTATGTGAGATTGATACCTTATTCAACAATAATTTCTATTATGTGGTGTATATTCTACCAATAAATATATTTTAGAAATTTTACCCTTAAATTATTTGGTTTTTCATATCCTTTTATGTTCTCTTGTTCTTAATGTTGTAGAGTTCAATGGTGACCAACTATATAATGTTGTTTTGTCTCAATTTTACTTCTTAAAGAAACATGTTTTTTTCACCTATATTTTAATATGAGGTGTATATATAATCATTTTAAATTCTATATCATGAATCTAAATCATTTCTTTATTTTTTATCTTCATGTAATTTCATTCTATTACATAGGGTGTATGACTCATGTTTACTGAGTGGTAAGTGTATATTGCAACAATCTCATCATTTATCTGGATTATATATGATAATTATTTCATTGGTAAAATAATATGATCCATATCTCATATAAGATAATGAATTTTATTATCCTATGGTCAACAATTATATCCTCATTTATTATTAACATTTTTCACTTTTTGTTAGATATCATAATTAATAAAACATTAAAAACAAATCTTACCTCAATTTTTTTTCATTTTGAAATTTGATTTATTCAAAGATCCATGTTTTAAAAATGTTGTAAATAATGTTTTTAAAATCATATATTATAATATTTTTTCATGTAAAAATTATTTTATGTTTTTTTATTATTTATAATGATTCCTATATATGTTTTGAAATACCATTTCAATGAATTTTTTTTATAAAAATGTTATAAATTTAAAAACTTAAAGAAGAATGTATATTTTTCTCAAGAATTATTTTTAATAGATCATTAAAAATTATTGTCCATATTTTATAACATCCATGTGTGTTTTTAGTTGTTTTTAGGAAATGATCCAATTGTTCCATTAATATTATTTGTCTGAATGGTTTATGTTCTCCTGGAATGATGTTTTTGAAAACTCTTTCACTTTTATTAGTTCTAAAGATATGAAAAAAATTTATAATTCATGGGATATATGTTTGTGATACCCATATCTCTATCATGGGATATATTATAACGAAATTGGTAGATTTTCAAGTGTTATTCATTAATTAAATGATTATGAAACCCATCACATTAAAATAATTTATGATATGATACATGTCTATAATTCCCAAATAAATTCATGAATTATAAAATGATTGATTATGATATTTTGGAACATGTATGTATTATTTCATTGTGATATGGGGGGTGCCTATATCTCCCACCAATTCCTTGGGTAATGATATATGTCTCATGGGATAGACATGTCTGGCATATGGAGTGTTCTTCATTCAGTAAAAGAGTTTTTCCCCCAAGATGATATTGGTAGTGAACCAAAATTACTATGATTGTCATATGAGTGAACCATTAAATCCAATATATTATGGGGACTAAAAATATAATTATAAAAATTCATTGGAATCAATTACTTGAAAATTATGGAAATAATTTTGTATGCTTAATTTTATGTAACAATTACATGTCTTATTCCTATGTTGTAAATTAATGGATTGTTATATTGATTATTTTATAATTTGTGTCTTATGAAATTTCAATATTTACATAATGACTCTAGTTAATGAACTTTTTTATGCAGGTTATGATCATTATCTCATAACCCTATGATCAAGTTTATTCTTACATGTCACTTTTTTTACCTTTACTCTTATTTTAAGATCACCCATTTTTATGTTTCCTTTTCCTATGTTATGTAGATAAGTATTATGTAAGATGTTTCAATGAAGGGTGATAGACAAGAAAAATTTAGTGGGAGGTAATGTTGATCACATGTGTAATAGTGTTTATGATTCCATGTTTCTAAAGGCACTAGGCTAATACAGTCTTTTGGAAGTTGATTTTGTAAAGTATTAATTATTTATCCAAAATTAGGAAATTTTAATGTTTCAAAATATAGTAGAATTATAGTAGTTAAAAAATGATAAATTAACCCTTGGATAATAGGTTGATAATACCATGTTGATAACCCAATGGTTTTGAATATGTATAATTATAAAGTTGAGGAAAAATATAGAAAAATATACATGAATTTTGATAATGAATAGGGTGAGTGGTTTCCATGAAAGTCGAACCCATATGGATACTACAAGGGGATGTGGCTTTATAACATATGTACATAGGGGTAAAAAAAATGAAATCATAGTATCGAACTAGAATTAATCATTAACTAGTGGACAATAATGGTCCTTACAACACACCAGGTTTGACATTCCGAGCGGAGATGCTTTGAAAATTCACAAAACTCTTAATGAACCATCATGATGGATTTAATGTAAATTTGGATATGAATAACCTAATATTATCATAATGTGTCATAAATTAAATAATTTTTCTTACATTATACATCCTATAAGTAGTTGTCTGTGATTTGGTGTCTTCCAACTAAGATAAGTGTTTCTTACTCAATATTTTCATGTTTTAGTCATTTTATTGAAACTGAATGAACCACATTAATGATGAATGTGATAGAAAATTAAATTATTACTCTCCTAATCATATTAATTATATGGGACCTATAATGAATAATATATTTTATTTTATCACTAAAATTTCTCAATCTATGAATCTTTCTAGACTTCCAAATGAACAAAGGATGGAATAAAATTTTGTTTAGTACTTCATGAAGCTACAATGACCATTGTTCATATTTCTTCTCGTCCATATGTTTCTAAACAATTGAAGGTGAATCAGACTAGTGGTGTACAAAAATCCTGAATAAAAGAAAGAAAGTAGAAATTTAATCTATATATTAATATGAGTCTAATAAATTAATTTTTACTATATATTTTCCTTATAATTTTCCTCAAAATGTGGTTAAAGAGTTATATCTGTTAATGGAAAGAAATTATGAATCTATTGGTATATACAAGTCAAATTTCACAAGGATTTCATTTTACACATCAGGTATTGTCATCGAACCCAAAAGTAATGTTCATAGGTTCTTTAGTGGAAAACAAATCCTCAAAGGGGGTTGTCTATAAGAGATATTAGTACCTATGAATAGTTTTTTATTTGGGAAATAAAGTTAGAAATTTATTTTGGTGTTATGTATCAATGTCATAGTTTTTTTAAGAAATATAAGATGCAGTTCAATGGAAAATATAAACAAAATGAAGAGAATATGATGAGGTTTCCTTATTGATATATCTATTAAAATATGCATTGAATAAAATTTATTATGGGGTTAAATAAATTTTGTATATATTTAAAGGAAGAAAATCAGTAATTTGATTACTAATTTGAAGGGATGAAGTCAAATAACAATTATAATTAAGTGGAAACTATATGTAATGAACCACACCTATATGAGAATTATATGTGTAAAGATAATGGGCATTATTCTCACCAGTACCAAACCACGAGGGTTGGTAAAGATGATTTGTCAGCAACATCTCAAATAGATGGACAAGGTAAAGTCACATACAATCATTATTTTTAATGAGGTGTGCTATAATGATGTGATTCATTCTACACATATCATCCAACATAGAACTTCTAATTTGTTATTCAATTTATGATCTAAAAAATATTCAATATCCCAAAGTATTTTATAACGTTATTGTGATTCCGTCCAAATGATTAGATGTGGAAATATTCATGGAAACCAATAATGTAATGATGATAAAAATCAAGTATATTATTTCTATCTATTTTACATTTGATGGAATTCTCATCCAACAAACCATATCATTCTTCGTTTGGTGGAATTCAATGTCTTTTTAGGAATTTATTTCCTTTATCTTCATAAATACTAATTTAATTGTTGGTGAAGGGTTGTTAAATTTGTTATTTAAAATCAACTTATGATCTTTTATTAGTGTTAAATAATGTATAAACAACCTATATTGAGTAAATATCATGTATCATTAATAATTTCCTTTTAGAATGGTTGTTTCTGGAAAATTTATTGGTTGAAAATCGACATCATTGATATTCCTATAATTCTATAATTTTTGGATGTATTTCCGGAAGAGTTTCCAATCCTTCCAAAAGAAAACATATAGTTGAGTTTTAAATAGATATCATACCTATCCCCCACCAATTTCAACAATTTCCCATAGACATTCCCCAATTGAGTTGTTAGAATTGATAAAGAAACTCCAAGAAAACATAAATAAGGAATTATTTTGGAAAAGTGTTTCACTATGGGGAGAACATTCCATTTTTAAAAAATAATGAAGAATCAATGTGATGATGAATTGATTATTGGTAGTGAAATACTATCACTATCAAGAAAATGTATCTTCTTCCCCATATTAGTGAATTTTTTATCAGCTTCGTGAAGAAAAATACTTTTCCAAATATTTACCTTTATTATGCATATCGTAAATTAAGGTTCAAGAAGTAGGATATACTAAAAATGAAATTCTGTAGAAGATATGGACACTATGAATATATATTGATTCATTTTGGTCAGACTAATTTCCCTATGATATTAATATTTTTTAGGAATGTAATCTTTATATATTACATTGATTATTTTGTGGTTGAATTTATGGATGATATTATAATCTATTCCAAGAGAAAGGAATAACATGAAGAACACTTGGTAATTGTTGTAAAGACCCCAAGGAAGGAGAATTTCTATGAAATATTTATAAATTGTGAATTTTGAATGGAAGAATATTAATTTTTTGTTCACATAATCTCATTATATGGATTTTATTAGATCCATAAATGGTGGATTCTATTGAATGTTGTTATATACCAACCACGTGGATTAAGAATCATTGATTTATTTGATTATATAGATATTATCGATAGTTTTAGTGTAATTTCTCATGAATTTATAATACTCTAATAATTTTAACTATGAAGGGTTCATATTTCCTTCAGAAAAAATAATTTTAGGAAAATATCATAGAATTGATGAGAATATTATCTAATGAACTTGTTTATATATTATGTTGTAGTGGGTAAGTGTGTGCAATATATAGTAATGCTTAGATGTGGGAGTTGTGATGTGTTCTTATCTATAATAACTTTGTCATATCCTATACATCACAAATGATTTAAATACATGAGAAAGATTTTCCAACACATGATTTGGAGTTAACAGGGGTTATTTTTTAATTAAATACATTCCTGCATTATCATTATGGAGAAAAAGTGTGACATATATAATGATAATAATGGTATTAAATATACAATAACAGAAAAGGTGTAGAACATGCACCAAATAAAATACTAGGATATGATAAATTATTATGATTTCATAATACATTACCACCTTGGGAAAGAAAAAAAGGTGTCTAGTCCTTTGAGTCGAACAGATCATTCTAACTTATATGTGATGAGAATTGAAAAAGATCCAATATTTAAAGATTCGTATAGGTCGAAACTGGAAATCTTGAATGAAGGGGAATATTATCATTCTCAAATAAAATTTCATCTATCTATCCATATAATTATTAAATAGAATATATGGATGATGTGGTGATGTAAAAGATGTATAGAGACGATACAAAGTTTTCCTTTGATTGGGAATAAATTTTAAGGTTAAAGAACCTTGTATGTGATAATTCAGAAATAAATTTTATATAGTATCTATTAGAGTGTGACACAAATTATTTATTATCTATTCAAATCTAATATATGAAGATTTATAGAGATATTAAAGAGAACTTATGGGGGGATTTTAATGGTTGGGGTGTTATATTGTTTGCATCATGGGGTGTATTATCCCCTCAAGATAAGGATGGAAACACCAAATATAAGGGTTTTTCTATAATTTAGAAATAATATAATGGAAATGGAAGAACATCACAATGGATTTTTCAATTGTACTCCCCAAAACTAACAAATTATTTTATTCTACATGGGCGGTAGTGAATCACCTTACTATGTAATCATACTTCATTTCTATTTCATAATACTTATCCTTAGATCACCTTTTTAGGATATACATTAATTAAGTGGTAAGGAATCATATAGTACGACACTTTTTTATTTTTGGTCATGTTTAAGGATTACGTTGACATTGTGGGAATATCTTCAACCACTACATTATATAAAAATTAGTTTTATCACTGGTTATCATCCTCATATGGTGGTACATATGAACGAAAAACTCAAACCCTAGAGGATATGTTGGGACACTATTCATTTGTTTTCCAATGTGGTTTTGATAAAATCCATCATCTTGTAATGATTTCATAAAAAAATTTCATTCACTCTAGCATTCAGATATATCATTATGAATCCCTCTATGGGATGAAATGTACAACTCAAACGTGTTGGGATGTAGTTAGGGAATGACTGATATCAGGACATTAGATAACTGATGAAATGGAAGAGAATGTCACTTCCATTCAGTATCATCTCATAGAATCTCAATGTTGGTTGAAAAATAATGATGATACCATCATTGTGATATATAATTTGATTTTAGTGAGATGTTTCTCCTATGAATATCTTTATGAAATAAGGTCCTGAGAATCAGAAAAAATGGTAAACTAACCCCTGTTTATATCGGAGACATTAAAATTCCATATATTACAATAATGGTAGAATTTTAATTTAATATTCTTCAAAATATCTCTCAAGTCCATGATGAGTACCATGTATCTCTCATATGAAATTACATACCTTATCCTTTACATGCACTGAACATAGATTTCATAACACTAGAGATGGATATTTGATATGAGAAACAAGATGATGAAATTATAGATCAATCCAGGATTGTTATATGAAAAAATAAAACTCACCTAGAAAATGTTATTCATATAAATACAAAATTATTGGAAGCTATGAGGTAACATGAGTATATGATGAGGTAGAAGTACCACCATTTGATTGAATATGAATAGCTAAATTTGAGGGGGATGTTTATTTTCTGTGAGGTAAAATGTTACAAACCATGATTTTATGAATACTTTTTCAGGAAAAAAATTAATTTTATTTTAGGTATTGAATTGAAGACTAAATTATGTGAGAATGTTTCAATATGATACACCATTATATTGTTTCGCAGTGCTGAAAATCAACATATCATGTGGTACACATTGCACTGAATTTTCAAAAAACAGGTTTATATTGTTATTATTCATTAAAAGAGATACTTATTACATTGAATTTAAAAATATTAATATGAATAGAAATAACTAATATCTTAAATTTATATATAATTGATTGATATAAATAATAAATATTGATTATAATATATATAATTTTTCTAAAGGTCATTATATGATACTATTTCCATTAATGATATTCTTTTTTTCCATCCATGAACAATAGAAAAATAATTTTCTAATACATTTATAAACATAGTTTGTTAAGATAAACTTCTTTTTTTAATTCACATTGTCAAAATTATATTAGGTTATTATTTTGATCAAGATTTGAAAAAATATCATTTTTGATATCAATAGTGAAAAATACTGAATTATAATTAAAAAAACGCTCTTCCATAAAATTAATTTATATTGTTAAATTTTATTTTTTAAAATTTTAGTTATATTATATGTACATAAAATAATCCAATTATGTTCATTTTAACCAATTTAACATTTACATAAGATAAAAAGACATCCCAAATATTTAAAAAATTTATTTTAAAAATACGTTGTTGCGACACATCTGTGAGATTATTTTTTAATTAATTTCTATAATTTATAATATAAGAATTTGGAAAAAATGGATTCAATACATGGAATAAAAATTATTAAAAATTTATAATATGGTGACCTTATTTATTTCAATAATATTTTCAAATTGAATAAAATTAATTAATGCTATTAAAATAAATATTTTGTTTATTTAATTGTTAAAATTGAATCATAAGGGGCTAAATGACATAAAAAAAGTCAAAATCTATTTTATTGAAAAATATAGACCATTAGCCTATTATAGAGAATTTTAATAATTATTGTTAGGCACATTACATGATGGATATCTCCTAGTAGTGTTTAGCATTTATTAATTACACAAATTCCACTCTTTAACCATTATAAAAGGGAACTCACCCCTTCACTTCTTCAAACAACTCAAAGCCAATGGATTAACCAATATATACCCAATAATCATATAATATCAACTAAATTAGTGTTAAAATCCACAATTTTGTAATAATACCAACCATGAAATCCCTTTTTCGAAAACAATGAAGAGTTACCCAATGAAAAGGTAACATCCTTCCTTAATCTCCTTTATTTAATTTTCATTATTCACCCCATCAAATATACTTCTATAATGATTATATAAATATATATATTATAAATAAATATATTTTTTGTATATTTTTAATATACACTTACACAAACTTCCATCTAATATATAGAGAACGTTTAGTTCTAGTGTTAGGCAAACAACCACATCAAGAAACGTTGTTGTTCGTATTCTACTTTACCCTTACCATTGTTGGGAATTATGATGGAAATTCTCGATTTATTATGATATATATAAATTATAATATTTATTATTTATATTATGATATTTTATTAGTATATAAATCATATCTTTTTTATTTTCATTTTTAAATAGGGTATCATTATTGTGGACATGTTGACTACCTCTACAAGAAAGAGATGTGATTCATTCACACATTACACGTATTGTATTAAAAACAATATCAATAAACCTATATAATATATATGAAAGAAAAATTATAATTTAAGGATATTAGATATGTGTATATATACTTTTATTTCATTTACATTCATTCTTTCAATACAATAATTAAACAAAAATAGCATTCATTAATATGTATGACCAATGGTCTCCATGAAAAATGTATTCCATTTAATATCTATATATTTTATTGATTATTATATATAAATAGATATTTAATATATTTGATATTTATAAATTTTTCTTACATTCTTTAAATATTTTAATCATGATCAAACTAATAGGATCAAGAATATCTAGTCAAAACATGTATGAAAAATATATATTATAAATGAAGCATAAAAATAACATGGAATTGTTAATAAATGGGGAAAAAATTATATAATAGATTCATATATGTTAATATATATAAGAATATATTCTTATAATAGATTTATTAAATTAATATATTTATTATACATGAGGATTTTCATTGGTGAAATATTATGATCCATTTGTCAAGTACAATCATGATTTTTCCAATCCTCTAGTTATTCTTGATATCTTAAAACATTATTAAATATCTACTCTCTTTCATATGTAAGATAATTAATTAAGGGGTTTTTTTTGGGAAAATATGATATCATTTCTATTTTTGGTCAGAAATCAATTTTATTTAATGATCCAAGTATTAAAAAATGTATTTAAAAATGTTTTTAAAATTATATTTTATGCATGATTTCAATTATAACATTTTAAAAAATTCATTATAGTTTTCAATATTCATTTATATGTTTATATATATATATATATTTAAATTATAGATTTAAAAATTGTTTTAAAAATTCAATTTTCGAATAAGAATCCAAATTTTCCACAATAATTGTGTTTAAAGGACCATTAAAAATTATTTTCCATATAAAATGAAATATGAACTTGTTATTCATGCATTCTAGAAAATGATCAAAATTTTCATGTATTATTATTTCTCTAAATGGTCTACTTTTTGATAGAATTTTTTTAATAAAATCTTTTCACTATAAGGATTTATATGTTTATGAAACACATTTCTATTTCATGGGTTATATGATTATGAACGATATTTCTATTTCACTGGTTCTATTATTTTAAAACCCTCTAATTTCCATTGGGTATTCATTTATTAAATTATTTTTAAATCATTCAGTTTTTCACATGCAATGATATGATTACTTTTTTATAATACCCATTCTATTTCATGGGTTATGATATTATTTTTTATAATATTATCGAACATGTACTAATGATTTCATTATGGGTTTTTTGAGACCTATACCTAAATCAAATTAATTGGGTAATGATTTATATTTCAGAATAATGACATAGATGGAATGAGGAGTGACTTCAATTTAGTAAAAGACTTTGTCCACTAATATGGTATTAAGAGTGAACGTTGACTACTATGATGGTCATAAGAGTGGAAAATGACTTCCAAGATGGTATAGTGGAGTAAACCCATACTACTAAGATTGTATAGGTATCAATGTCGTGACTAATATTGAAGTCATTTTATATTCTTATATGTCTTCCAAAATTTTATTTCATATTCCTATGTTAAAAAGTCAATGATTATGATATTGTTTCCATAATGATCTATGTCTTTTGAACTAAAAATCACTATAACTTTATTCATGTTTATGATATTTTTTATGATGGTTATGATCTTATAATTTCACGGTCAGATAATCATACCATTATTCTCATGTTTTTGCTTACATGTCACCTTTTATACCCTTATTGAGAATTTGATCTCACCCATTTTTATGTTAACATTACCTAGGTTTCAATGATATGTATTTTGAATGATGTGTCCAGAAATAGAGATAGTCATTAAGAAAATATTTGGAGATAATACTGAAAAAATTTATAATTTACTTTATGTTTCCTCAATTCCAAATGCAATAGTCTAATAAAGTCTTTATCCATCGATTGTGTAATGTATTATGTATTCTGAAAAAATAATTAATTTTTAATATATGAATGATTAGGTGTATTATACACATGGGATAAGGTATTTGATAAAACATGTCACTTTCATTATAAATTTCCCCCATCAAGGTAAATAAATGTTTTTTAAGATCATGTTGAGTGAAAGGATTCAATTTTCCCCATAGAAGAATACTCATCAATGAATGGAATAAATAAATTTCTATAATGGTTAACATTTTGGGAAAGACCCTAAAATACATTAATTTTATATCATTTTTCATTGCTTTGTTGAGGTTATATAGAATGTTGATAACATTTGTTCTTTTTCAGAAGGACATATATGAAGATTTTCCTTGGCTCGATATCAAAACCCAGTGCCTATATTCCCAAGACATGTCCAATTCTATTAATGTTAAACAAAATATCATGAATATTAAAAAACTATATAGTATTTATCTGGTTATTAACATTATACACAAGAAAATTTATAAAGGTTAAATCCTTTTATGGAAAACCAATTCACATTCCCAGAAAATTGTACTTTATAGAGTTCCAAGTTATATAGATTCAATATATGTGTACCAACTAATATCTATATTGTAATGGGAAATGTATGGAAACCATGAAAAAATTCAAATCATATAATCAATAGAACCCCATTTTAACTTATCCTGAGTCAACACATGATCATTTCATTAAGGATACTATTCCCACAGAGAGATTCAGAAGAGATTCATAAACATTTCATAAATTTAAAATCGAGTCTCAGAATAGTCAATAATTTCCCTATAAAGGCATCATTGATCCCTACCTCAAATATTTTAAAAAACATTTTGGTTCCTAAGTGTTGCTGGGTCTGAAACCCCAAATTAACTCCTTACTTTAGGAAGAACATCAAGGCCTTATTATGAATATGGAAGCCATGTGAATATATAATTGAAGACGAATATGGAAAACTTAATACAAATTATTTTTTAACCATACATAATGAAAAAAATCAATCATCATAGATCATAACACTCCAATGGAATGAGGAATGAGAAATCGAATCTAAATATTTATAATTTTAGAATAAGTTGATCATTATATTCACTAGGAATCGTGTTCCCTAAACCCCAAGATACCATCCAATATAATTCAGTGAAAAAGGGATAAAAATGATTCTTTTTGAAGCCACCATCCTTATGTTTGGGTTACATCTTCCTTTTTATACATTTTTCTAAAAACAATTCTTGGGTATTTATTCAATAATCTTTTAATATATTCCACACATATATACCAAGCTTCTATTTATTATTTGGAAAAATTCATTTTTATCCCTTATGAAGTTCTCAATTTCATGTAATCAATACATATGCGAAGATTTTGACATTATAATTCATGAAAAGTGTCTCCAACATAAAAGGTTATTCATTATTCATTTCATCTAAAAAAGAAATTAATTTTTTGAAACCCACTTTGAAAACATATGGAAAATATTATAAGAATAATGTATTTATATTAATTATAATATACATATAAAAAAATGAATAAAATATGTTTTTCTTAATTATTGTTACTTTTACCTGACCTAATTTTTATATTTAGATATACTGAAACCTAATAATAATATCAATTGATTCATTACTAATATATTAACATCGAAAATGTTTTAATTACATCTACTATTGGGAGTCCTTAGTATATATGCTTCACATATTCATTGAGATGAGAATATGAAACCCACATATTTCTAAAGGGTTTTATTATTTATATTCTTTATATATGGTTTATTTTTAGTTTGGGGAACAAAAATACATGTTTATAATTTGATTATCATTACCAAACATGTATGCTTATTATTAAACATCCCTCTAATGAATTATTTGATTTTTATCTCATGAGATAGTATGTATGGTGCGTGAGCGGATATCTAAAGAACACAATGTTCTATGATATGTGGCCCCCAAATTATATATCACATTAATGCATTGGGAATAGTTCTACATGTTAATATATGATTTTTACTAGGTTAAGGAGTAAACCTAATCTAAAAAAGGACTTCTTCTAAAATGTGATGATCGTCCTACCAGTGATCGTTGACATAATAATTTGAATTCATGTATTATGTTCTTTCTATATATTTATTATTCCATGAAATTGTGATATTATTTTCTTATGACATGTTTTCTATAATTTATCAATCTAATTTATTAAGGAAAAAATATTTTTCATTGACATTACATGCCCTTAATTTATTATTTTTGGAAAACCATTATTATCCTATGTTATTTAATAAAAAATATAAATATGTAATCTTTATCTCTAAATCTCATTATATATATCACTTTTTGATAACAATTTTCCCATAAGTATATTTATTTTTCCCCATAGCATTTATGTGAGGATTAGTAAACCATATGAGATGTTAAAAGTGTTATCAAGAAGAGATGAATTATGGGAAAATGTTTATAATAATTTTATATTATGATTCCTATGTTACTAGTCCAAAATAACACTAATCCATAAGGGTTTTGAATCTTTAATGAGTTATTTCTATATACTACGATTTTCAATTATTTAAATGAATTTAATTATTGATTATTTTTTATAGGATTTCATTAATTATTCAATAATACACTTGCATCAATGAATAATATATTTTTACTTTCACCAAACAAATTTACTCCAAAATATTTAATATATTAAAAAATATATATTAATGGTTAGTAAAAGTGATCATTAGAATATTTCTAGAATTGTTATCACCTTATAGTGGAATATAGCTCAAAAAATAGGGTGGATTTTTCTAAACCCCTATAATCTATTTTATGTGTTATATTAGAAAAAATATTTATAATTTGTTATATAAATATTTTGTATGGTGTGTTGTATACTCTATATATGGAATGTTCTTACATGAATAAATAATACAAATTTTATTAGATGACATTTATTATTTTGAAAATCCTAAAATTTAATTTATGATTTATTTATTCAAATAGAGGGTATATCATTTACATTAATTATTCGGGTATTTAAATAAACTCATTCATTGATTATATATAAATATATTGAGGTGGGTAATTATATCCTTTTGATATTAATGGTTAACCTATATCTTATCAAATAGTTTTATCTTATAAATTAATATCGGATATTTCCTTTTTCATAGTTTTTCTATATAACTTTTATATCATCTTCATAAGGATTAGTGGTCCTAGAAATAAAAAATAATGTTTTATTGAACATAACTAGAATTATTAGTATTAAACTATACTATGGTATTCTATAATCATCCTTATATGGGAATATTTTTATGGGATAAAAAAATTATATTTTCTATATTTTATTACTAATTTCAAAGCATTTTAAGGATTTCTTTAATGAGTTAGATTGGTTAAAGAATACTTATTTTATCTCATTTCTGAAGATATTGAAAATATAAAAAAAAAATGTGGTATCTATATATAATATAATAAAAATGGGAATATTTTTTCATCTCCCATTATATAACATTTATTTTTGATCTTTTGACAAAGTCAATGTTGAACACATTTTGTATAATACGAATCAAAAATAATGGAAATGTAATCACTTATCATTAGAAGAATGAATCTTATTTTAATGGCTTCAAGACATAAATATTGGAATAAAATTATAAAGGGTTATAATCAACAATCATGGTGTTCATATCATACATTTATTGTGCATTATATATATGTAATAACCTACTTAGTTTTCTAGGATTTAAATTTATGAAAATATAGTTTTTCGAGGGTGAATTCAGATTATTATGGAAGGATTAATTTGAGTTTATTTATCATTTCTATTAGGGTTGAGAAGATAACTTCTAAATTTAGTAAAATATTGGAAAATATTATGTTGTTGAATATGAAAGTATTTCCCTGATTAGGTCTTTTTAATATATTTATATAAAGCTGATTGTACCAAAGGAAGCTAATTTTGATTCAAAATCATGTGAACAATATCTAGAGAGAAATGATTATATATGAAAAAGGATTCAAAAGATGACTTTTTAACATAAAAGTTTACATGAATTTAAGAAACAATAAAATCACACCAAAATATAGATGTGTTAATGAATGAAAAGAAACAACATAAGGGGTTGATCCTCAATTTTCCAAGATAAATCTGATGATTAGATCTATGTGAAGTAGTATTCATGAATATAATTAATGATTAAAAGGGGATGATTCGTTTGGATAGAGTAAATAATTTAGTAGTCACATAGGAAATTAATATGTGAATAACTATAGGAGAACTATTTTTATGAATTATTTTTCTTAAATAAACAAAATAGAAAGGATTTTTAAAAAAAATGAAGGTGGTTATTATTGTCAGGTGGAGGTTTACATGATGGGTTTACATTAAATATTATAAATGGATAGACAAAAAATTTTATTAGATCATATTTTATCTTGGTTTAAGGAAAATATCATCCATATTCATACATCACTAGTCTAATCATTTATACATTTATCTAATTAAAAAATCAAACCTCAATAAGAAAATTGATCTGATTGGCATTCTAAATATTTTTAGTTAAAGGATATAATATTACAGACACACAATAGGAGGATGATGTCTAATTAATAGAATATGTTGATATTTATATTAAATTTTATTATATTTGATATTTAAATTTAAATTTAATGAATAAATTTAATATTAGATAATAATAAAAAATATATTCCCCATGTTTCTAATTATTAAACTAATAGTACATTGGATAATTCAATATGAAAAGAGGCGATATGGAATAAACAAATGAAGTTATTAATTTAATTTATTATATTCTACATATCATTCATGATATAATATATATTTCAATAGAAAATTTATTTCATTCAATATGTATAGTTATTGAAATATTTAACTGATAATGTTATAGAATTAAAAGAGGATTTAATGAATCTCATAGAAAAATGTTTAATAGAATCAATGAATAATAATAGTTTCATAAATTTGGTGAATTAATTAGAGAGAGTATAAAATTATTTCATGAACTAGTGTTACTAATCATTATGTCATATAATGTAATTTTTCAGATGAAAGAAAGTGTCAAACTTGAAGATTTAGAATATTATAGAGATTTTGATTCTCAAAAATCTCATTCCAGGTAATAATATAAAGATATTAAAGAATTGAGAATGAAATAAGATATGAAATAAGATATATTTTATAATATTGTGATAGATTTTAAGAAATTATAACATTCCACTAATATGTTTTACAAAAATGATTAATTTCATTCAAATATTCAAATTGGAAAAATGTTAAAATATTCTTCATTATTTTGGATGAAGGATGCATTTGATGATTGATTATAATTTTCCATTAAATATAATTTTATAATATTTCTTATAAATTTATATTAAATTATTGGTATGAAAATATTTAAGGAATTATAACATTATGTTTTTTTACTATTGTTTTATTTAGGAAAAACATATTGTTTACGACGCTTTTACACCAGGGGGCATGCGCGTGTCCGTCACGCATGGGAGGACGCATGACTCGCAGCCCCGCATTCCCAATTTCAAAAGGCGGGCGGCATCCGTTCTTTATTCAGGGACTTCTGCTCCTTGATCGAAACCAGGATGATGGGATGTTGGTTCTTCCTTCTGTGGATTCCTCCTCGGAGGTCGTCACCTAATCTGGCTCTCCTTCATAGATTTAAGACAGGTTCGTGAAGCTCATTCCCGGTGCCATATCTGCATTGACGACAATTAATTACACTGCTTCCATTGAGACTCTCCAAGGGGTCTCGTCGGGGCAGCCACCTTCAGTTAGGAGAATGGTCATTTTGGGGTGTCATTGAGATGTCTTGACGCTGGGGATAATCATGTCTGTCTTCTGTCCCTTATCACAGGGCTTCTCAAGGGCGCGGAAGCCCGAGGAATCCCACATCGAACGCAGGTAATGTGTACCATCTGAGGTTTTCCTCAGCTTCCCATGTTTAACACGGGGTATGCCTAATGTTTAACGTCTTGCGGAGACAGATCAGACTGATCAAAACACTGAGAGTGGATCAGATTGAAGGACCCCTTAGGGGGAACACCTATGTTGAGGCCAGCACGTGGGCAGCTTCCCGGATACTATGGAGTGGGGTGGAGTGGCATGATCTCACCGGGATGTGGCGGCCCGAGTATGGATCAGGATGGATGATGGAGTGAGGCATGAGACTTATGCTCTGAGATGGCCCAAGAGGGGGAATACAGTTTAACATCATGCGGGACAAGGGCATACATTTTAACGTCATGCGGGATGAGGGATATGGGGCTTACGCTCTGAGGCGGCCCAAGGTGGATATGGAGATTACGCTCTGAGGCGGCCCAAGGTGGATATGGGTCTTATGCTCTGAGGTGGCCCATGGTGGATATGGGGGTTACGCTCTGAGGCGGCCCATGGTGGATATGGGGCTTATTCTCTGAGGCGGACCATGGTGGATATGGGGGTTACTCTCTGAGCTAGCCCATGGTGGTTGGGGAACCGACATGGAGAGGTCGGAACGACCGGGTGGTGGGATTGAACGTCGTGGAGGCTTCCTACGTACCATGCTTTAGCACGGATCAAAGTCCATGTAGTTCGATTGCATGGGGCTTACGCTCTGAGGTGGCCCATAGGAGGATGTCATGGTCGATGCGCACTCTAATCCCATGTGATTCATGCTCGGTGTGGGAAACAAGAGGCAGGAGGGACCAGACGATCACGTCGCGAAGGGTGTGTCCGTGAGAAGTGGAATGGGGCATACACGTTGAGCGGCCCAAAGAGGAAATAGGGTCTTACGCGTGGTTAGCGGCCCGAAGTGGAAATAGGGGCTTACGCGTGGTTAGCGGCCCTGGGTGCCGGGGCTTACTCCAGGGTGGAGGCCCGTGGTGTGACAAAGCACAGTGGGAAAGGGACTCCACTGGCCTTGGCAGGGGGGAAGTATGGAGATGCACGGGTGCAACCTTCCGTTAGAGAGGCTAGGGGCTTACGATCTGAGGCAGCCCTTCCCCCGCGGACAAACGCCACTCCGAAAAGGGGGATCTCATTACATGCTAGGAAGAGTCCATTCCCGTGGAGATGAGAGGAGTAAAAAATGTCCGAGCTGGGGGGCCCTGCGTGCGAAGCACGGGGTCGGACCACAGTTTAACGTCATGTGTTAAGGACGAAGTGCTTAGCAGTTTAACGTCGTGCAGCTTGGACGAGGTGGGTTCGCTCCACACCCCTAGGGCTTACATGCCCAATGCGCTCTACCCCTTGTGGGAGGGAAGGCATCGGCTAGGCCGTCGTGAAGGGGGGCCGCAGGGCGAACCACTGGGGGGGTCCACGTTAGCGTGGCTATGCGAAGAAGCAATAGTCGTTAGTGTGCCTATGCGAAGAAGCATAAGGCAAAGAAACGCAACGGGAAACACTGCCCAAGGGACCTTGAGGTTACTTCGTACAATCCTGGAAGGTTGTACAGGAAAACAATGCATGGCGCTCATGCCCGGCAGGGAAGACATCACGTACCGATGTGGAAAGGCAGCCAAGGGGCGTCAAGGTAAAGGGGTCCAGGGTGTTGCACGCAAAAGGAAGGCGTGCATGCAAAACACCGGGATGGCGCACAATGGGGCCAAAGTATTGCACGGATTGGGGATTGCGCGCAAGGTATTGCGCGCGTAGAATAGGATTGCGCGCAAGGGACAACGATCGCGTGCAAGAGAAGCAATTGGAGGAGGAGGCAAATTCACTGAAGCTGGTGGAGTTGCGTGCAAATGTGGACCCCGGGGAAAAGTTGTGCGAAAAGGGGAATTACCTGGAAGTAATATTGCATGCGGGGGTTGTGTGCTCGAAAGCTGATCCGAATTTCTCAACCCCCAAAACTTCTGGGGTCGCCTTCAATTTATAGGCCCCAGCCGACGCGGAATCCAGGCAGCGCACGGAAGTTTCCGCGGCAGGAACCGTCGGCGCAAAAAGCCTCACAGCGCGAAACCGGGGCACACAAAATTGTATGCACCAATGGCTCGATTACATGAATCATGGGGATGCTTCGTGCACACAAAAATATTTTGCGCAAGTCCTCTTTTATTTTGCACACCTCTTCCTGGGCCTTTGGACCGGGCCTATGATTCCGAATATGACTTCGCTTTGCCATTCTGAAACTTCCTCAGGGAGTTGAAGACTTTTTTTCGGCATCTAAAAATGCCCCCCCCCCCTCAGAATTGGATCAATGAGAGGTCACAATGATCAGATTACGAGGGAAATGCCAAAACCTCGAAGCAGAGCCAGTCCAAGCCGATTAGCACGTGAACAACACACGCGGCACGCAAAACGATGAATAGGCACGGAATTTACTTTCCACACAGCACGGAACCCTGGCCTCACGTATAAAAAGGGGCGCTGGGTCCCAGATCCGTACCACAGCTTTTCCGCGTGATAGGTTTATAGCTCTCGTGTGCGAAATTTCTCCCGCGGCTGCGCGTAAAACGCTTTGGCAGCACGGAATTCCTTCGGAATTTTGGCCGTCCTTGCGCGCCTACTCAGGATCTTCCGCACTTAGCCCGCCAATTGCGTGCTCAAGTCAAGGATTTCGCACTTCAACTTCAGATTTTGCGCATCACTCTCCGATTTCGCGCACTACATCCTGGTTTCACGAAACTCCTGAAATATTTGAGATGGCCGCAAACCAAATTGATGAGGCGGAAGCCACCACCCGTAGAACCGAAATGGTGGCGAACGAGGAGGTTTATGATGCCAAGGTGATCGTTTCCAACAATCTAACCTTGTTCAATCTGCTGACCCCAGCCCAGAAGATGTATCCGATGTTTGACAACCTCCCGCTCTGGAATTTTGGCATTTTGGAGGAGGTGCCCCAACCGGACTTCGAGGTGGACACACCGCGGTCATGGGTGACCCAGGAGGTCGAGCTTCCTCGCTAAAACATCACCAACAACGACATTCCTGCCAGGGAAACCAGACATATAGACGTATATGTTCTGAACCCGAGGACCAGGACCATTACTGGGGACGAGCCTGTCACAGAGAATTCTCCGGCCCTCTACCCCAGCACGTTTCGTCAGAGCGTCACGGATGACGAAAAGGGCTGGATGAAGGATTGGGACCTGCGGTCCGGGGGAGACTTCACCAGTGAATGGGCTTGGGCGTTCTAGGTTCTCCATACCTGCAACTAGTTCTGGGATGAACTGCGGTATATTGGACTATTCGAGGCGGTATGGACTTCGCAGTTCCACTTCTACCGTCAACCTCATATCGGGGCGGAGCTCTTCACCCGGTGGTATCCTGACACTAATACATTCCACCTTCATCATGGGGAAGTCGACATCAGCCTCTGGGACATTCACAGCATCGGGGGTATCCCACTGGAGGGCTACCAATACGACGAGTTTGTTCCACCAAAGAACACCTACGAAGACAGGTCACGGATGCCTATGCTGACGTGGCACCTGTTGGAGCTGGCCAAAGAGAGGCTAGGGGTCAAGGAATTCCTGAAGGACATCGCCTACAAGGGCTGGTTTAGCCTGTTCCTTAAGAAGGACCCGATCGTCAAGATGCCAGGACGAGGGAAACGGTGCCCAACCGCGGCTCAGAGGAGCAGGGATGGGTCATACTGGAGGACCCTGGAGGCAGGGCAATACCAATCATGGGGCAATCATGTCATCGAGTCCCGAGACCTGAATGTCCAGTATTCCGGGTTTCTTGCCGCCTTCCTAGGCAGGTGGCTCCTACCGGTGTGGGATGTGAGGATGGGCATCCGTCCAGCGACACTGGTGATGGTGGGCCCCATGGCCGCCAACAAACGGTTCAACTTGGGTGTCCCCGTACTGGCTAAGCTGTATGCCATCGTGGGGTGCAACTCACGATGGGGGTCGCCTCGGAGAGTATGTGGCCCCTTCCAGATCTTCCACGGCTGGGGGGCGGCTCACCTCAGCGGGTATACTTTCCCAAATGCCATCCGTCCTCCGGGAAATGGCCTACGACCGTCCTCGCTGAACATCACAAGGGTGGCGCCGATGACGCTCAATGAGGAGGGCCTGTGGATCCGCATCGACAACCATAACAACTTCCACTTTAGCCCGTTCCCCACCCCGGTAGGCTAGATGGTGGAAAATGGGTGAGGCTCTCTGGAACATCAGGAATATTTCCAGAGCATTCGAGGCGGGGTGCCCGTGGGTTGGATCGGCGGGAAGGTGATCTGCGGGCCTTACGTGCCATCCTGATTCACCAAGATGTTCGAGTGCCCTCAACGAATGCCGAAGAAGGTATTCATGGCTATCTGGTAAAAGAAAAATCCCTACATTCTACGCCAGATGTGGTTGATGTTTACCACTTTTGGATCTAGCGAAGTCATTACTCTTCCTCCCACTGGGGTTTATGCTGGATTAGCAACCGAGTATGCTGAACACTGGACCATCGCGTACCCTGAGGGGATTTTATGCAAGCGAGTCTGTCAACTCGAGGTTACTCATGCGGAAACCAGGTGACGGGGGAGAAGGCAAGGGGCTGCCGGAAGAGGGGAACCAGGGGTGCATCAGGCAGTGAGGCCTACGCAGGCCGGGACTTCAGAAGCAGGAACATCACGCAGCACCGCCGTGACCTCGTTGCCCGTAGGGGGGTCACATGAGGCGGCCAAAGAACTTCCCGGGAAACAGATAATATAACTTCCCGAACCTTCCCAAGATGTAATTTTCCTGGCACTGTGGTTGGCCTGGATGACCCTGCGGCAATCGCTGAGTGTCGAAGTCATCTGGCAGAAGATCATATAAAACGAGATCCAGCTTCCAGTGGTTGGGCTCGTTTGAGTTACCGACCAGGTAAATTTCCATCGGCGGCATGCTTACCAAACGGTCATGGACACATACGCACGCCAAAGGGGTCGGCGTGTAGAGCCACCTTTCCTAGTGAAAGTTATGCTCGGCCAGGAGCATGATCCGGAAGTGATGCCGCCGGGAGAAGGCGACATCGACGAGGAGTTGGAGGAGGATGAGACCGTAGAAGACAAAGGCCAAGGATAATAAGAAGATGAAGGAGAACCTGAAGATGAGGGGTCTCAAGGGGGGAGTCTCCGAGAGAGCGGCGAGATTGTCGGCTTTGATCTCGACATAACCGAGATACTCGAGGTTTGTATCTTCATTAACATTCCTTCTTCATCCATTCTTCTCTCCAATTTCTAAACTGTCTCTCTGCATTACTCAGGAACGGATGAGAGTTGGACGGGCATCCCCACCAGAGGAGGGAGGAGAGGAACCGGTGGGACATGATGGGGATCCGACACCCATCATTGAACTAACAAGCATAGAGGGGTCTCCGATCATGGCGGCTCCTGCAGCGGCCGGAACGCTGGAGACCGACGCTTTGGACTACTACAAGTCTCATGATTCACTACTGGTGATTGTTATCAGAAGATCCCCACTAATCAGTGTATGCCTTGCGCAGTGATCCCAACATTAGAGGCTCATCAGGCTGCGGAGCCCGAGCCGTCCGTGAGTGGAGCAGTGGCGGACATACCACCTCATTCAGAACATGCTCCCCACACTGAGTCAACCCTGGAAACTGGTGAGCAGGGGACAATGGACGTCGGCGGCGTTGTTCCTAAGGCGGGGCCGGAAGCTATCGGGGGCACCGTCGCTGCTGGGGAGAGAGAGGAAGGTCGCCCGAACGTCAAGGATCATATTCCTCAAGAAGACATCCCTAGGGCAGATCCTGCTGCCGATCTGCTGGCTGCGTTCCCTACATACCGACTCACTGACCCCGAGGAGGTAGATGACTCAGACTCAGAGGCAGCCGAGGAGAGCCGGATGACACGGCGCAAAGGGTGGAAGTGTATCTGACACTTTCTCAGACATCCCCATTCGGATTGGATGAGGCGGATGGGATCACTCAAAACCTGGCTACGATTCATGTGCGCCGGAGGGGCTGACGCTCAGTGCCTTTATCTAATGTTCCGTGATTACATGGATGAGAAGATACGTGAGAGCAGTCGGCGCGCCGACGTTGCCCAGTGTCGGGAAATATCGGATAGCGCCTGAGCATTGCTAAGGGCAGAGCAGGTGGTACGGCACCTCGAAGGGCAGGAGACAGATACGGAGGCCTTCATCGTAACATGCTCTGAGCTTGTGGAGCCACTGGCGGCCCAGCTAGCTGACGCGCAGGAACAACTAATGGAGGCAAGTCACCAGATGACCAGAATTCGAACCGAGCGGGCATAGGCACAAGCTAGGTTTGACGAGCTGCGCTTTGTGGCGGCTAATGAGGAGAGAGTCTTCGAGGAGGGAGAAGCGGCCCTAAAGGTTACCAGCCAAAGGGTAGTAGTTCTGGAAAGGTCGATTCAGCATGTCGATCCTTAAGGGCTTTGTTTTGTCCATCTCATGAACCACTTACTTGTACCTCTCACCATCTCAATCCAAATACATGGCCAAATCCATTTACCATGGTTCAGTATTCTCAACCATAATTCCGAAATGACTAACAACCCATCACTAAGCTCTTGTGGGTCGCTCCCAATGCGAGAAGCAAAGGATACTCGGGTCATCATCTCGTCAAACTATGGGGCATTGACCAAGCCTCAGGCATCTGAAATTGGGCCTGGATTTCTGAGAAGAAGACCTCAGACTGATTGATATATCACCTTCCCAATGTGCTCTGACACACGAGATGGGCAATGCCGAGGGCATTGAAATCCATCCAAACATAGGGAGATGGAAATAAAAGGTGAGTCACGCTACCCGAATTTGGAACACTATGGGGCACGACGATGGAGGATAACTATTAACCATGACGGAAACACATCATCCATATCATGTTGGCCTGGAGTGGGGACAATAAATGAGGGCTGACCGCTGACCATGTTCGCAACACGGGGCCTAACTCAAATATCGCCTGACAGTTTCTCGGAACGTCAGCCCAAAACAGTTGGCGGACTATAGGTCTATCATCCATGTGGCTACAATAGGTGGACCAATGGTCTATAATCCATATTGTGGCAGAAGGAGGACCAAAGTCTATCACCCATACTATTAGGGGGTCCCTTCAAACATGACCAGTCCTCCAGAACGTTGGCCCAGGACAGTAGGCGGACCATAGGTCTGTCATCTGTACTGTTAGGGGGTCCCATAAAACATGAAAGAGAATGAGGATCCAAATATATGGGGCACACAAATCATGGAAGGTGGAGTGATAGTTTGTTCGAACAGAGTCCAACACTCCAGAAATTGCGCCACCGTGGCAGAGGTGCATCAGGGGGACGTACCAACCTGGTCATGGGTCAACCCAATTTTTAGGCAGGACCTCTCTGGCGAGAGAACTGCCGCTTCCCATTACTATTATGGGGCATCCCGAACTTATTCGGGGTGGATGTAACGATTACAACACTTCCCGCGAAGTCAAGCTGAGGGGACGACAATAATGAGGGATGGGGTTTGGTAATCCCTGGGGCTGGACCCAAGACGAAATGTCAGGGTGTTCCTATGTATCTCATTTGGATGAGAATCAAGCCATACGTAGTTCTTGAAAGGGAGTTTAACGTCATGATGGATGAAATATAGTTTAACATCGTGTGGGACGGGGGACACATCTCATCTGGGGAAAGGCACATCATGGCAAGTAACCCGACGTGAATGAGGACATAATCCCACACGACATCGTACAATCCCACAAGAGAGACCGAGTCGCGGAAATCCGGGCAAAGGATCACAGTTTTAGGTCTTAGAAATTGGGCCAAAGGAGAAGGGGAATTGGAGACACATGGTAAAGCAGTTTCAGAACCCAACGTGAGTGTGGGGAAAAGCCCTGCTTACTATGTGCCCCTGGGGACATGTCTAGGCCGAGAGACCGAACATGAAAAGTTAGGCTGGGCCTACAGGGAAGTTCCCAGGAGCTCATACGTATCTCATAAAGATGAGAATCAAGCCATATGTAGTTCCTGAAAGGCGGTTTGACGTTATGCTGGATGAAGG
Source organism: Viscum album (assembly GCA_963277665.1). Lineage (NCBI taxonomy): Eukaryota > Viridiplantae > Streptophyta > Magnoliopsida > Santalales > Viscaceae > Viscum > Viscum album. The sequence continues at coordinate 1,005,891,671 of OY728135.1, forward strand.
AGTCGTGCGGGTCTAGCCCTCGCACCAAAAGAAGTGGCATTTGATATGTCATGTTTGTTCTTGAAGGTAAATGGTTTTTCTTTTGTGGGGTGACTGGCCTAGGGTAGAAATTCCTGGCGTCTCCACAATAATAAAGCCATAACAGGAATTGACAAGAGGCATGATTATCGACCAATACCTGGCGTGATGTCCCCCATAGAGAGGTCATCACAATGCAGTGCCATTTTTCGTCATGCGACCAGGACGATATCATCACAGTTTACGGTCGTATGGTTTGGACCTGCAACACAGTTTAAGGTCGTATGGTTTGGACCAACAACACAGTTTAAGGTCGTATGGTTTGGACCGACATCACAGTTTATGGTCATATGTTTTGGACCGCCAGCACAGTTTAAGGTCGTAAGGTTTGGACTGGCAACACAGTTTATGGTCATAAGGTTTGGACCAACAACACAGTTTAAGGTTATAAGGTTTGGACCATCAGTATAGTTTAAGGTCATAAGGTTTGGACCGACATCACAGTTTAAGGTCGTATGGTTTGGACCGACATCACAGTTTAATGTAGTATGGTTTGGACCGCCATCACAGTTTAAGGTCGTAAGGTTTGGACCGTCAACACAGTTTAAGGTCGTATGGTTTGGACCAACATCACAGTTTAAGGTCATAAGGTTTGGACCAACAGCACAGTTTAAGATCGTAAGGTTTGGACCGTCAACACAGTTTAAGGTCTTATGGTTTCGACCGTCAATAACACGGGCGATGCGATACAGCATACCTGATGCGGGTGAGGGCGTAATCACATACCATCACCGCGCGCGGTTCTGAGAGAGGAGCCTCGGGCCAAAGGGGCCTACGAGGGTTCAACAATCTGGGAGGGGTAGGAGATTCTAGCTCCCAGCTATGCTGGTCCCGACACGCAATGTCTGGGAGACTCCTCGTTCCCCATGGGTATGCGGGTCAAGCTGCTCACAACCTATAGAGAAGAAACCCAAGCACATATTCTAGCGCTCATATCACGGGAGCTCCGAGAGACACCATTACGCATCTCGGTCTGTCTGATGTGTGGGGGTGTACTGAGGGTTAGTACAAGGAGTGTCGAGATTCCACCTTGACACGGTGGGGGTAGAACATAATGTGAATCATGCAACCAACATTCAAGGCTCGGGGAAGCCGGCGTGATGACTGAGGATTACTACTGACCATGTTTGCAACACAACATCCATATCGTGTTGGCCTGGAAGCAGGGGAAAACAAATGAGCATCAACCGCTGACCATATTCGCAACACGAGATTTGTATCAATTTGTCGCCCAAAACCCTCGGGGGAGTTGGCCCGTGATGGTAGGAGAGCCCTTAGGCGTTGTATCCAGTCCCTTCTTGGGGATCCCTCTGGGTGTGAAGGATGATGGGGGCCCAAATGAAGGGGAACACATAGCTTGGAAAGTGGATGGAACTTGCCTAAGTCGAATCTGATACTCCCGGTCCTAGACTAGAGTACTCTGAACACATTAGCAGACCACTAGGAAGGGTCAAAGGGCTCTGTCTGAGAGCAGCCAAAAGATGGTGGATCCCCGGGAAAAAGGGGGCATAATTCCAAACACCCTGGAAACCATGAGATTGTGGGATCTCATAAGAGATGGGGCTGGACCTGACATCTAGGTGTTCAGGAGGTCCTACGTATCCCATAAGGATGGGAATCAAGCCGCACGTAGTTCTTGAAAGGTAGTTTAACATCATGCTGTATGAGATAAGGATCTTAGTTTTAGGTCTTAGAACTCGGACCAAGGAGCCCAGATGTAGGGAAAAATGCAGTTTAAGGTCATGCTGGACCAGGTGCAGTTTAAGGTCATGCAGGACCATACAGTTTAAGGTCATGCTAGACCATACAGTTTAAGGTCATGCTGGACCTAGAAAAGGCTTAGGAAAAGTATTGCTTGAGGAACCTGGCGTTGGTGGGAGGAGTTACGCACTCACCATCCATAGACTCCATGGAATATTCACCATTGGGATAGACCTTATGGACAATAAAAGGCCCCTCCCATTTAGGCTCCAACATGGGTGGTTTCTTGCCGGGGATCATTAGCGCTTTGAGAGCCAGTACCAGGTCACCATGCAGGAAGGAGCGGAGGCGATCCTTCTTATTGAAAGCTCGACCCATCCTGCTCTGATGCCTTTCCAAGTTATGTAAAGCGCGAAGCCTACTTTCGTCTAGCGCTTCCAATTCGGCAAGACAGATTTTGGAAACTCTATCCAGCGATTGATAGTCGTAGACTGCCGTGCGTAATGAGGGAAACTGGATCACGATGGGCAGGATGGCCTCAGCTCCGTACACCAGGGAATACGGAGTCACCTGGGTGGAGTTACGAGTCGTCGTCCAATAAGCCAAGAGGGCGTTGGGGAGCTTGTTCGGCCAACATTTCTTATTCTGACCAAAAATCTTTTGCAGAATGTTAGAGAGGGTTTTGTTAAAAGCCTTGATCTGTCCATTCGCCTGCGCATGATAGCGGGAGGTGTGGTTAGAGCGAATGTTGTACTTGGCGTATAATTTCTTCAGCTCGGCTGCTAAGAAGTTGGTTCTGTTATCCGTGAGGATAGCGTGAGGTACTCAAAACTGATAGATGATATTGGAGCTCACGAAGTCAGCGATAGAACATGCCTTGACTTCCCTGAGCAGGATTGCCTCCGCCCACTTCGAGAAGAAATCCATAGCGGCTAAGATGAACCGGCACTGGCAGGCCATCGCCGGCGGGTAAGGCCCCACGACATCCAACCCCCAGACTGAAAAGGTCCAAGAATACTTGGTAGTATGGAGAGGCTCCGGTGGCCGATACACAAATTTATCATGAACTTGGAATGCATGACACCTCTTGGCATACTCAATGCATTCATGGATCATGGAGGGCCAGAAGTATCCCAGCCTCCGAATCTGGTGGGACAACTTCGACCCGACATGGTGGGCGCCACAGGAACCAGCATGCACTTCTTGCATAACAGGTGGGATCTCGACTCCTTGAAGACAACGGAGGAGAACACCGTCAAATCCGTGCCTATAAAGGAGCTGCTCAAGGCTGGGACCAATCTGAAGGGTGAACTGCGGCGCGCGGCGTCGGATTCATTCTCGCTCGGCTTGGTCTGGCGGAAGATTTCCGTACTGGAGATACTCAACCAAGGGCATCCTCCAGTCAGGAACTGTCCCGATTACTGTGCCTGAAGCCCCCAGGGACCCTGACATAGGGGCACCAGCGGTGATATGGTTCACTCATGGGCCACAATCGCCCCCCGAGATAACTGGAGCAATGACTCTAAGGTGCGCCACCTGGACAATTAGGTCATCCTGTTCGGGCTCCGCAAGTGATGCGGCCAGGCTGGCCAAAACATCAGCTCGACTGTTCTGCGACCGGGGAATGTGAATGACCTCTGGCCGGGAGGGGAACTTAGCCATTAGACGGAGGGTGCACTCCAGCAATGGCACGAGTTCCAGATTCCTTATAGAATAGCCACCATTGACCTGCTTGATGACTAGCTCAAAGTCCCCCTTCACTTATAGATGGGGTATGTCAATCTCGAGAGGCAACTCGAGGCCAGTAATGAGGGCATGATACTCTGCCTCACTGTTGGTGCAGCCTTCTGACAAAAAAAATGAATACGGAAGAACGACTTGCTCCGGGGTGATGAAGACGATACCCAGGCCCCCTCTGTTGAGCCTAGGATCGTTGAGACTTCTACCATTGGGGCACCGGGAGGCACCGTCAAAGTGCATCTTCCAGCATGGGATGTCGTTATTGACTGAGAGGATTTCCTCATCAAGAAAGCCCAGATCTAGTGGCTGGTCCGCGGAGGTGGGGTGGGCAGCTAGGAATTCTGCCAACGCCTGCCCTTTGATGGCCTTCTGAGGTATGAAACTGATGTAAAACTACTGGAGGATCACCACCCAGCGCGCCAATCGGCCGGTCAGCATAGGTCGGTTCAGGATGTATTTCAATGGGTCTACTCGAGAGACCAGCTGTACCTCGTGGTGCTGTAAGTAGTGCCACAATTTCTGCATGGTAAATACGAGTGCCAAGAAGCTCTTCTTGATGGGGGGATATTTAATTTCCTTGTCGAGGAGCATGCGGCTGAGGTAGTAGAAGCAATTATCTGTTCCCTCGTTGTTCTTCTGGGTGAGAAATGCGCCGAGGGATCGCTCCAGGCCGGTCATGTGAAGGACTAGTGGCTTTCCAGAAACGGGTGGCATCATGACCAGAGGGTGAAGTAGATACTTCTTGATTTCCTCAAAATTGATCTAACACCCTTCGTCCCATTCGTAAGCGGCGCCCTTCTTCATGATCCTGGAAAAGGGCTTACACTCTCCGGCCAGATTCGCGATGAAACAGCGTATATAGGCTAAGTGGCCTTGAATGCCTCTCAGCACCCGAATATTACTTGGGGGAGGCATTTGACTGATGGCCTTGATCTTGTCTGGGTCGATCTCGATGTCTCAATACCTAACAATGAATCCAAGAAACTTTCTAGAGGTGACCCCGAAGGCACACTTCCGCGGGTTCATCTTCAAGTGGAGAGAACGGAGGAAGCCGAACACTTTCTCAAGGTCTTTGAGATGGTCCTGGCGCTGGTGATATTTAACCACCAGATCATCCACGTAACACTCCACCAGCATCCCGAGAATCGGCTTGAATATGCCATGCATGGCCCATTGATAGGTGGCACCTACATTCTTCAGGCCGAAGGGCATAACCTGGTAGCCGAAAGTACCATGTGGGGCCCTGAAGGCAGTGAACTCTTCATCCTCGAGGGCCATCCAGATCTGGTTGTACTCGGAGTACCCATCCATGAAAGAAAGGGATTGGAACCTTGTCGTGGCATCGATCAATAGCTCTGTCACGGGAAGGGGAAAGTCATCTTTCGGACAGTGGCGATTGAGATCGCGGAAGTCGATACAGACCCTGATCTGCCCATTCTTCTTCCTGACTGGAACAATGTTGGCTAGCCACTTGGGGTACTGGACCTCTTTGACGAAGTTGGCCTTGATGAGCTTATCAACTTCAGCCTCAACCATGGCACTGTGAGAGGGGTGCATCCTTCTGGGAGGCTACTTGAACCCGTGATGGTTTGCTGGAAGGCCAAGGCAGTGGACGACTACCAGGGGATCTAGTCCCGACATCTTTTCATAGCTCCATGTGAACACATCACGGTGCCATCTGTGGAATTCCACATACTGTTGCCATTCCTCGGAGGGCATAGCGGCACTGACCAGTGTGGGTCTCGAGTCCGCCTCGCAACCGAGGTTCACCTGCACTAACTCATCGACCGTGGTGGGGACGCCCTCCTTGAAGGTAGGAGGAGCAACTTCCATGTACTCATCTCTTCTTGTGGAAGGGTCATCCATGGGGGGAGACGTTTCAGGGCTGCCAAACCCTGATGGGAAGCTGGTGCCGGCTTGGGCGGCATAGGTTGCAACGTTAAGGGACCCATGCACTGCGGAGACCATGGCGACAATGGTGGTTGATCCAATCCCATATGTCCTTCGGCCCAAGGGGCCATGCTTTATGACATCAAAGCAGTGGTGGCGCGTTGGCTTGAGCCGAGCGATTCCAACCTGGTGAAACAGATAGTTATGACGTACTACTATTTCCATGAGCCCAACATCCTGATATCGTACAGGGGTAGGGGGATCTAGGGTCACCTGAGCCTGGATGGTGTAACAGTACGAGGTGATTTCCTGCTGTCTCTTGGACCTGGAAATATGCCTTCCTCTGGTACCCAAAACAACTAAGCACTGTCCCATGTTGGGGCATGCCCACTCGACCCTTAAGGGAGTATTTGAGGCACTGGTGATATGAGGAGGAGGACCACTACCTGAAGGTGGAGACACGACCTGCCCATCAATGCGTTGCAGGCAGTGTCCTGACAGACAACCATGAATTTGGTATTGGCAATCTGGCCGCCGAACTGGGTCTTCAGACGAATCTTTCCAAGAGGAGTTTTCTCAGTCCTGTCATACCCCGGGATCCTGAGGTCGGAGGGAATTAAATCATCCTCAGACAACCCCAGTTTCTGCAGCGTTCGAGTTGGGATGAGGTTAATCCCGAAACCCGTGTCAACAAGACAGTGACGAACTTCCATGCCATTGAACTAGCCGGTGACGTACAGTGGGAGCATGTGCCCCTATAAGGAAGGGTCTTCAAATTCACCAGAAAACTAGATGACTTCCTGACATTCAGCATCCTCAATCGCCTCGGTGTGGAAGGGTTCTGCGGCCACCACCTCCATCTCAAACTGGAGGGGGCTCCTTAGAGCCTCGACGAGTGCCTCGCGCATTTCCGATGACAGACGAAGGGCCTCAAGGATAGATAGCTTTTCCGGAATTCTGTCTAGGTGCATCAGAACATCATACTTTTGAGCCAAATGTGAGATTTTTCTTACAGGAGGCCGCTCTGCGATTGGAGGCATGACGGGCCCCGCTGGCGGGACCGGTGACTGACTAGTACTAGGCACGTCTCGCTGTTCACTAGTCGAAGCCTGGGAGGTGGCTGCCGCGTTAGGACTAGAAATATGTAGCCGTCCGGCAGCAGGGCAGGGCGGGCTGTGACACAGACGAGGTGGTCCCGCCTGATCCAACAACACAAATGGTGGTGGAGGCGTACCTGTCGATACCAGGTGAGGGGACCGCGTGCGCTGATCTCTGTATCGGGCCTGCTACCTATTCTAAGTAGCGTGTACGGCCTGGCTGGAGGTGATGACTACCGTGCACCAGCGATTCACGTAGCCACGGCTCCGCCGACGTTGGCGACGACTGGGGACATTGGGGAAGTCCACCTGGCGTTCCTCATCGTTGGGTGCCAAAAAGGCATTTACCAACTCTAAGGTGTTAACCGAAGCATACCTCGGGCTTTCACTCAAGGAGTCATCCGCTACAGGATGAAGTCTCAGAGGGATCCCCATCTCTGGGGGCATAAAATCGCCAAGCGTGCGAGAAGATGACGGCACTGGCAGGGCGCGTTCTTTCTTCTTGTGCTGCCGCTTGCTCTTATGGGAAGAGGTAGGTTGGGACGATGATGCCAAAGCGGCGCTCGCAGATTCTAAGGGCTCTGGATGACTTAGGCGGGTACAGATGATGCCATGGGCATGGGCAACCATCCTGCGGGCCATCCAATCGTTATAATTCCGGGACCCACTATCGAAAACCTACTGCCCCTCATCCTCGTTACCGCTGCTGCAATCAGATCTCGCGAAGACACCTGCCACCTGTGTCGGGGCTGGGCCCAACCTGACTATGTTGTTGCCAATCCGGTCTTGGAGCCAGTCCATGAACACATAGTATCGCTGGATGGTGTGCCCCAGGATCCAGTGATAAGGGCAGTATTTAGGGTGATCAGTGAGACACGCCTCTTCTAGCTTCCGGCACTCAGGCAGTCGCACGATCTTCTACTCCAAGGTGCTATGAAAATAGCCGGGGACCTAGGCCTCGTAAAACGAGTAAGTCCAATTCCTTCTGTCTGGAAAGGGGGATCTTGGAAGCTGACCATGGCCAGGGGCCGGAGGAGCATGCCGAGGAGGCGGAGCCTGATTATCTTGCCTGGGTGGCAGTGGCGCGTTACGTGGAGGCGCCTGCCGATTTTGAGGCAGTCGCTGCTGGGCCAGAGGCTGTGCCCGTGGGGGTGGACCCCTATGGGGCTGCTGAGCTGGCCTTACTGGTAGAAAATCCAGCTATCTGAGAGCCTCTATCTGGGCTATAGTAGCAGGCTCAACCCTGGTGGCGCTCCTTGTAGGGATTACAGGAGGCAGCGGGCGTGCCTGACTGGCCTGTTGCAGGGCTTCTTCGAGGCGTTGAGCCTTGTCCGAGAAATCCTGGAACCCACCATGGTAATTCTGAGTGATCATAGAAGGAACCAGCTCTAACTTTATGTTCCCTACACACATCGTCAGTAATTCATCCTAAGTTAGTGGCATGTCAAGGGAGTACGTGAGCACCTTCCACCGGGCGACGAAGTCCACGACCCGCTCATCGGGCCTATGTTTGCACCTAAAGAGGTCTGAAATGTTCGTATTCCGGGTTGTGGAACTGAACTGGTAGAGGAATTTCCGGAGAAGGTCCTCCAAGCTAGCCACAGATCCAACAGGGAGCTGGTTGTACCAGATGAAGGCTGGTCCTTCCAGCGTCTGGACGAAGCAACAATGCTTGGCAGCTTCTTGCTGCGCCGGAGTCCCCAACATAAGCCCGCACCTTGAGTTGAAGTGGTCCAGGTGTTGTGGGATATCTCCTATCTCGTTAAAGGGTTTGAATGTGGGGTTCCCAAATCCCGGCGGGGCCGGCATATCATCCACCCATGATGGGTATGGCTTGCCGTCCGGTGGAATTGCCACCTGCCGAGTTTCCAGGGCCTCCAAGCGGGCGATGAGTACTTCCATCATTTCTTCCGGACACAGATTCCTGTCCTGACGTGGATATCTAACCACAAGCGCATTGTCGGGCTCTCCAATCTGGTAGTCAGGCTCAGCAGCTCGCGGGGCGGCTAGCGGAGCGACTCTCGGGGCAGCGGGAGGAAACCAAGCATGGTCCCCCAGGTGATTCCGCCGCTCGGGAGGGTTCAGCGAGACGTATCGCGCCCTCTTGCCATGGGCGTTGGCCTCTCCCATGTTGGCAAACACGACATGGTTGCGGTTTCCTGAGATAATCTCGACAAGGGGTAGGTGCTCCTGCCCCTGCTGTCCTGACCTGGGATTACCATAGTCAGGCCGCCGCTCTACAATGAGTTTGGCCAAGAGCTCATCAACCAGCCTCTTTTGCTCAGGTAGATGCTGGCGTAGTGTGGCCTTCTTGTAGTCTTCCTCTGCCTTCTGCATCGAGGCAGATGGGTCAGCAGGCTTGAAAGCCCTGACATGCTCTTTACCCTTGCCACTGTTTCGTCTCAACATCAATGACTCAGTGGGTGTGGGGAGACCTAGGAGGCTCCTCTGGTGGCGAGTGAACCTCCCAGATGGGTCCAATGGCGGCTTGTCCTCATGGGGTGAGTCCCCATCGAGGAGCTCCACACTGTTTCCCTCATCTGAATAGTCATCCATGTTGACCGCCATTGCCTTTGGCGACATTCCCTCTGGGTCGCCCGATGAATCGAGCTATCGGCGGATCGCACAAAAATGAAGGTTAGAGAACTTCCCCCATCTATGGATGTGCGCGTGGGGGGTGTCTTCCTCGATAACCTTGTAGAGTACTTGAAAACTCTGAACACATTGTTGCTGGAGGGCCCTGCGGTGGCCCGACGACTCGGGGTGCCGAACTATAGGGAGCGCTGCCAAGTCGACCCGACGACACTGCTCATCAATATCCTCGAGATTTGCTTGACTCCCGGGATAAGGCTATAGCTGATGGAGAAGACGGGAGTGAGTCAACCGAAGGGTCTGGAGGAAACATTCAAACTCCCCCGGGGTGAGCGCCTCTGGCATATCAAAATTCGACCCTGCGACCAGCGAAAACATCTCGGGGAAGTGGCCCGCTGCGAGGACGGTCCAGAAGATCCATGACTCTGGTTTGGGATCCAGACCATTCTTCCCCTGCTCGTCAATCGAGAATGGCCGGAGAGCTGGAAACGGCGTCGAGGCAGGTCGTCGGGCTGGTGATCTGGCTGACGGGGAATGCAGCGAACATGTTGATTGGTCGCCGATCCCTGAGTCATCCTCCAAGGGCTTCAGTGCCCTGGCTGCCACGTCGCGATAGGATGGGCCAGCGAATGGGCCTCCTGTCATAGCGTCGGTGCTCGCCGAGGGTGTGTTGTCTTGGGACTCTTTTGTCGGTCCCCAGAAAATTTCCCCACACTCCTTGACTGAGGTGGAAGGAGCATCCGGGGAGGCCATTGATAACTGCGGGTTTGACCCCTGGGGGTACGCCAATTCCTCTTCCTCCTGGATATACCTTCGAAGGGAGGAGGGAATCATACGGATCTCGCATTCGGGGAGTACGAGACTGACGCACCGCGTCCCCATTCTTGCCCTCGACCCAGAAGGTCGGGGGGGAAGGTTCCACCGTCGAGTCGTACTCCACCTCAGAGTCCAAGAAACGGACCGGTCTGATTTCCGTCCAGACTCCCCTGACATTCCTCCTACGGTGACGACGCCTCGCCTTCCTGCCCCTGGGTGGCTCGTCAGGGTAAGGATGATTTCCGTCAAGGAGTCCCCTGGACACATTAGTGCTGGGGAAGAGGGGACTGAAGGCCGGGGTGCGGGAAGCACTGGGACAGATGTCAAAAGCGACATGGGGAGGACCTCCATGTGAGTAAGCGACTGGATACGCCACGACTCCATACTCAAGGCCAGCGGCAGGAGGAGTGACCTCATACCCATTGCAGCGGGTGCTGGAAGGAGTCATACCTGGAGCGTGGCTATCGCGAAGAAGCCCTCGGCTTTCTAGATCAGTGGCACGGAATGAGCTTTCATGATGGGTGGAACTACCGCGGATTGGTCCACGGTGCCCATTGTCTGTGCCCGCGACCGGGAGAGTCGACCCAACCTGCCTGTAGGGCGGTTGGGGCCTCGACCCCAGTCGGGCATGTGACTGCCCCTGCTCAACGTGTGCGGGGATCTGGTAGCAGGCATCAGCAGTGGCTCGTGTCACAATGGATGCTGAGATTGGTGCCCCGGGATGGGCATTCTCTTCTGGTCGTGCCCGACGCTGGCGTCGGGTCAGATGGGTTGGTGCCGGTGGTGTGGGCACAACGATTGCCTGGTCCTCTGCCCGGGGAGCCGGGCGATGATGTTGATGCATCCTGGCAGGGGTTCTTACCGTTAACCCCTAGAACGGGTCTCCGATCGGGTAGACCCAGACATCCCCTATCTCATTGGCATAGGGGAAATATTTGTCAAGGTGCTCCGGGGATAGGCTCCTGAAGCGGTTGAACATCGGAGTGTGGAGCGATGGCTCACTGCGCGGCCCTCGGGGGCGACAACAATAGTGGGGCACAACCTCCTCTAGATCCAAATGGGCCAGGCCCCTGGTCGGGATGATCCCTTCCCCGTTGTACCTACGAACCAAGTCGTGGATCACCCTTCTCTGGATGATTTCTGATGGGGAGAGGGGGTGTGAGCACCCGACAGTCACGGAAATCGGAGCCGGAATAACTGTGGAAAAGACGGGACCACACGGGGTAGCCGTGTCGGTACTGCCCCTACCCCTGCACCGATGGGCAGATGGCGATGGAGCTTCGGATGCAGTGATCTGATTCCTGGAAGTAGGGAGATGAACCCATTAGTACTAATAGGAAAAGAAATCAACAATCAATAGCCCAACGTAGTTCCGTCTTCTGTGGTCAGCGAGAGGTATCCGCGCTGACGACGTCGCGGAACGAAGTGCACAACATCCGGACTGCCTCAACCCCTCGCGAGTTTCACGTCCCGGTGATAGGTTCCCGGACCTAGTGACAGGCTGATCTTCCGACATCCCGAATGCTACCTGTCCCCATATTGAGGAGAAGAGATTCACGTCGGGTTCACCATTTTCTGTTTCCGACGCTTTTACGCCGGGGCGCGCGCGCGTGTCCATCACGCAAGGGAGTACGCGCGGCTCCCAGCCCCGCATTCCCGCTTTCTAAAGGTGGGCGGCATCCATTTATTATTCAGGGACGTCTGCTCCTTGATCGAAACTGGGATGATGGGATGTTGGTTATTCCTTCTGTGGATTCCTCCTCGGAGCTCGTCACCTAATCCGGGTCTCCCTCATAGATTTAAGATGGGTACGTGAAGCTCATTCCCAGTGCCATATCTACATGGACGCTAGTTAATTTTGCTGCTTCCGTCGAGACGCTCCAAGGGGTCTCATCGGGTCATCCACCTTCGGTTAGGAGAATGGTCACGTTGGGGTGTCGTTGGCATGTCTTGACGCTGGGGGATCAGCATGTCTGCATTCATTCCCTTATCACAGGGCTTCTCGAGGGAGCGGAAGCCCGAGGCATCCCACATCGAACGCAGGGAATGTGTACCATCTGAAGTTTTCCTCAGCTTCCCATGTTTAACACGGGGTATGCTGCGAGTTTAACGTCTTGCAAAGATGAATCAGACTGATCGAAACACTGAGAGTGAATCAGATTGAAGGACCCCCTAGGGGGAACACGGATGTTGGGGCCAGCACGTGGGCGACGTCCCGGATACTATGGAGTGGGGTGGAGTGGCATGATCTCAATGAGACGTGGAGGCCCGGGTAAGGATCAAGATGGATGATGGAGTGAGGCATGAGGCTTATGCTCTGAGACGGCCCAAGAGGGGGAATATAGTTTAACGTCATGTGGGACGAGGGCATACAATTTAACGTCATGCTAGACGATTGATATGGGTCTTACGCTCTGAGGTAGCCCAAGGTGGATATGGGGATTATGCTCTGAGGGGGCCCAAGGTGGATATGGGGGCTTACGCTCTGAGGCGGCCCATGGTGGATATGGGGGTTACGCTCTGAGGCGGCCCATGGTGGATATGGGGCTTATGCTTTGAGGCAGCCCATGGTGGATATGGGGGTTACACTCTAAGGAGGCCCATGGTGGTTGGGGAACTGACATGGAGAGGTCGGAACGACCGGGTGGTGGGCTTGAACCTCATGGAGGCTTCCTACATACCATGCGTTAGCACGGATCAAAGTCCACGTAGTTCGCTGGCATGGGGCTTACACTCTGAGGCGGCCCATAGGAGGATGTCATGGTCGATGCGCACTGTAAGTCCACGTGAGTTATGCTCAGTGTGGGAAACAAGAGGCAGCAGGGACCAGACGATCACGTCGCGAAGGGTGCGTCCCTGAGAAGCGGAATGGGGCTTACGCGTTGAGCGTCCCAAAGAGGAAATAGGGGCTTACGCGTGGTTAGAGGACTGAAGAGGAAACAGGGGCTTACGCATGGTTAGCGGCCCTGGGTGCCGGGGCTTACTCCAGGGTGGAGGCCCGTGGTACGACAAAGCACAGTGGGAATGGGACTCCACTGGCCTTGGTAGGGGGGAAGTACGGAGATGCATGGGTGCAACCTTCCGTAAGAGAGGCTAGGGGCTTACGCTTTGAGGCAGCCCTTCCCCCGCGGACAAACGCCACTCCGACAAAGAGGATCTCATTCCATTTGGGGAAGAGTCCATTCCCATGGAGACGAGAGGCGTAAAAGATTTCTGAGCTGGGGGGACCCTGCGTGCAAAGCACGGGGTCGGACCATAGTTTAACGTCATGTGTTAAGGACGAAGTGCTTAGCAGTTTAACGTCCTACAGCTTGGATGAGGTGGGTTCACTCCACACCCCTAGGGCTTACATTCCCAATACCCTCTACCCCTTGTGGGAGGGAAGGCATCGACAAGACCGTTGTGAAGGGGGGTCGTAGGGCGATCCACTAGGAGGTCCACGTTAGCGTGGCTATGCGAAGAAGCAATAGCAGTTAGTCTGCCTATGAGAAGAAGCATAAGGCAAAGCAATGCAACAGGAAACACCGCCCAATGGACCTTGAGGTTCCTTTGTACGATCTTGGAAGGCCGTACGAGAAAACAACACATGGCGTGCATGCCCGGCAGGGAAGACATCACGTTCCGGTGCGGAAAGGCAGCCAAGAGGTGTCAAGGTAAAGGGGTCCTAGGTGTTGTGCGCAAAAAGAAGGCGTGCGTGCAAAAAATCGGGATGACGTGAAATGGGGCCAAAGTATTGTGCGGATTAGGGATTGCGTGCAAGGTATTGCGTGCATAGAAGAGGAATGCGCGCTAGGAAAAACGATCACACGCAAGGGAAGCAACTGGAGGAGGAGGAAAATTCACCGAAGCCAGTGGACTTGCGTGCAAACGCGGACCCCAGGGAAAAGTTGCGTGAAAAGGGGGATTACCTGGAAGTCATACTGCACGCGGGGGAGTCGAATTGCATGCCCGAGAGCTGATCTGAATTCCTCAACTCCCAAACCATCTGGGTCACCTTCTATTTATAGGCCCCAGCCGGTGCGGAACCCATGAAGCGTGCGGAAGTTTCTGTGGTGGGAACCGTCGGCGTGCAAAGCCTCACCACACGGAACTGGGCGGCGCCAAATTGCGCGCACCAGCGGCTCAATTACGTGAATCCCGGGGATGCTTCATTTGCACAACAATATTTCGTGCAGGTCCTCCTTTATTTCACGCACCTCTTCCCGAGCCTCCGGACCGGGCCTCTAATTCCGAATATGACTTCGCTTTTCCATTCCGAAACTTCCTCTGGGAGTTGCGGATTTTTTTTGGCATCTACACATATTAAGGGGGGACATTTTGGTAGTTTTTTATTCATTGTGAATTGGTTTTTTATAACTAAATGTTTCATTATATTAAGATAATTTTTATAATTATTAGATTTTCCATAAATTATTTAAAAATAAATTACAATTAGTATATTTACCAATAATGTATCTTCTATGATGAGGTTTTTAAAATAATATACGTATATCTTAAATATATTATATAATTCTCCATATATATAATTTTTATGTGGAGAATGATATTGATATTTTATTACTCAAACATTATATGTTTGATGAATAAAAATAAATCATATGGGGATATTTATGTTGAAAATTTTGTTTTACGGGAATGTGATAACCATGGAATTAAATTATTTGATTACTTACAACCAACATAAAAAATAAAACTCTGATATAGAGGTGATGAAAAATGAAAAAAATAAATCTTAATGTATTATATGTCTTAGAGACTCTAATAACTTTTTTCCATGAGTTAATCAGTTTTTAATATTTTTATAGTTTATTTCTATTAATATAATCTATATTTAGGGTTCCATTGTAAATGGTATTATAATATTTCTATTATGTTTTTATTTATAATTTATGATATTTTGGGCTCTTGAGGACCATGAGATTGATGTTAATCCCATCTAGTGGGACCGAGGAGTGTCATAATGAAAATTGATATTTTTTATACCTATATGATTTAGAAGACCGGAATTTTAATTAAATTATCATTCTTTATACCTAATTCAAATCAATAGAATTCGTTATCAATTTGGGTTGAAGAAAAAACCACAAATTGAGTAGATTTTTCTGATTATTCTTTAATCTATTTCTGGGATTATGTTATATCATGTACTTTCAATTTTTTATGTATCACTATGCATAATAATATAGTAGTACTTTATTTAATACTATTTATATTTTATTCATTACATTCCAGTTAATTATTTATATTTATTCTATTAAACCTTTATCAAAATAAGGTATTAATTCCTATCATAATGACGTTGTTATGTTCTTTATAATTTTTTTGGACTTGTTTTATAGTTTAAAAAACAATAAATAAAACACGAGCCCTCTTATTTTACCTATATAAAACATTTTTGGGAAAATAATAATTGTTTATTAGGACCATTATAAGACTTATGTGGAATATAGTATGAGTAATCTTGAGTAAAATGATGATGATCATGTGTCCATGAGAGTTTGACATCATGTTTGTCAGTATGGTTTGAGTTTTGTTTTGTGACATTTTCATCAATTTTGTTACATAAGAGGATATTTAGAGAATATATGTCATATTTTTTTTCAACTCCACATATAGTTACTCCGAGTCAAATATATCATTTACACATCATATATTTATTGATATCATCAACAATAATATGAACATTTTTAACGAGAGTTCGTTTATAATGATGGAACTTTCATAATGGAGCATCTGATTAAGAGTAAGGATCACATAGATAAGGTTCTACATGGGTGTGTTATCCATTTGGTTCAATCTCGTGGATAAAATATGGGTTTGGTGGAATATACATTAGAACTTGAATCATGGTTTCACAATCTAATTTTGGAGCAGTTCTCTAACATGGTTATATTAGTATTGAGAATTTATATTTTTTTCAAGAAAAATTAAGATGATTATATTGTGATGAAAATATTTAAGATGATTTTTCATATGATTAATTTTTTTAATTGATAGGGTTATATATAAAATAGGTATCTCTCAATATTTTATGGGTTTGGTGGCAGTTATCTACATCTTAAAACTCTTTTGATTATCATGAATTAGAATAAATTTTTTGGTGTCTAATGATACAACTTAAATCTTCAAAATCCATTAAATTATTTGTATTAGGTGTTGTAGCTATCAAATGAAATCATGAATAATGGATGTAGTGTTAAATTTAATATTTTTACATAGAGAAATGTTTCACAGAATACATTTTACTATTATTATTTTATATTTTGAGGGATGAAAATTGGGATATACAATCTGATGTGTAACAATATGAAGGGTTTATTCAAAATGTGGGGTGTCGACTAATTTCATATTGATGGTGATATAGCTTACTAAAGAAGGATATGATATTTAGGAACCACAATAATTTTTTGTCTAAATATTTGTCCTAACATGATTATAATTATTCACACTATAATGTGTTTAAATGAGGAGTAATGATATGGGAATAAAAATACATATAAAAATAATAATTTTAATTATTAAATTAATTTTCCTAATATTTTTTTTTCATTTTTAGTTGATGGTATGAGGTCATATCTCGGGCATTGAGGAAGTAATATATTTTTTAAAATGTCATTTTAATCACTAAAATTTGGATAATTAAGTGTTTATCTATTATATAAGAAGCTTAGGGATGTTTCGGGGGTTTAGGACATGAAATAAAGGGGAATTGTTCCATCCTATATATTTCTCATTCTTAGTGCATAGTTAGTGAAAACCACGCAATGTGACAGCCCATCCATGCTACCATGTATAGAAGAATTATTCATGGGTGTGACACAGTTTTCTAAACCATGAATAATTCATATGGAACCTTATGAAATGAAATCCTCTTAGATAGAGTCAGACATATAATTGGTTTACAATATGGAAAACTGTGTGGCCAAACTATGAACTGTTTAAAATTTGAGAATTTATAGGGTTTCCCCCTAAATATTTTATGTCCCATAACCTATTATCTCCCCCAATTCATCCCTTCCACCCCAAGTGATGAACCAAATATCTCTGTAAATAATAAAGTCCAATATCTTTGGATTTAAAGACATTAGAAGTGCCATTGGTTTCGAATTGAAGCCTGGAGTGATTCTAATCAGTATGTTTATTCTATTTTTGGATTATGGATTATGGTTACAATCATCCCTTTTTGAGTCCCTAAAACCCTCTATTTCTCATGTTTTATAGGTAGGGTAATCAAACGGTTTTTGAGACTTCATATATGTCTAGGGTTAATGGTTTTCACATCATTGGATTCAAGGTAGGTGGTCTATAATTTATATCAAATAGGTTTTGTGTAGATTTTTTCATGTGTGGTTGTGGTATTTCTTCCCTATTTAAGTGTATTTTGCAACATCCCGACCCTAGTTACCCGAAGGCAATGAATTATTGTAATACATTAGCATGATTACAAGGGACCAAGTCCATAAGGACTGATCAGTTTAGTAGTCTTAGAAAACTTATTACATAAATGAATGTTACATTAAACATTCTCTAACATACACCACAACATGAATAATATTTTGAGAGCACCTTTATTCTCTTAGCTTATCGCTTCAAGTCAGTCATAATATACTTTTTTCATACTAGGAAAAGAAAACATAAGAAGGGGGCGATCATAGATGCTCAATAAGGGTAAATAATTTAGGGGAAGCTATAAACTTTCAAGGGAAGATGTGTAATAAAAACAACAGCCTTTATAAACATAAAATTGAACATAATATGGAAAAAATAAATCAAACATTACCATATAAATATTTACATGTATATTCAACTAGTTGAATAATCAAATGTAATAACTAATTTCATAACGAGGGAATGCATAAACCCGGACATCATAACTACATAGTCAAGGCCTCATTCCGAGACTATAAATAAAACTTTTGTCATGTCCTTACTCCATGACAGTAGTTTTTCTCATGAGACCCACCAATGCATCGAGTAGCTACAGTGGGATCCACCCGTCACTTACTATGTCCAATTCATTCCTCATATGAAAATATTGAGACATAACACAAACATTTGTTTTTAAACTATCATACGAAATTTCAATACATTAACCATAAACCATGAATGGTATAAAAATAGCACATCCATAGTCATACATATCATAACTCATTCAACACAATATGGAATATTTTATTATAATAAATCAACCTCAATCAATAATAATATACAGCAAAGGAAGTTCACATAGTTAAAAATGACCAGTAAAACGTTTTGAGAGAAATATCCCTTTTGTGAAATAATTTAAAATCACACATTTATAAAGGAAGTCATTTTAAAGAGATTTATGAATCAATGTGTTCCATACCACTTCAAAACCTTTTAATGTAATTAACATTTTATAATAATCATGACCATATAAATAAATATTTAAAAATATTTTTTTAAACATGGACATTAAATAGATTGATTTTGAAAAATAAATCATAAAAACATTTAAAATGGTGATCATGATAAACATTCCCTTCCAAAAACCTTAAAATATTCATTTTGAAATAATAAATGAATCATGGACATGGATGATAAAAATGTCCCAGTAAAAACAATCACATTAACAATCTCAGATAATAATGATATTGAGGAATTAACGCTTACCTTGAAATTTCTTTTAGTTTATAGTATGTTTAACCTCTAGTATAATTAACATAGTATGTCGTTAAATTATAACAGAACCATATTCATATTTATGATATCATACATGATTAATTTAGTTCTTTATACCACACATTTAATAATAATTTCTATGTGAAAATAACATTTTGGGTAATAATTGCTTTCTTCATCATACATGTTTTAGCATGTTATTTTCGATCATATTACTTATATAATGATTTAAATGATTTAAAAAATAAAAAACATTATTTATGTATCATATATATTCATAATATATGTTTTTTTAATAAATTGATATATGAAATAGAATACATCGTTTATGGAGATGGCAGACCCTGCCTACGCATAAACGTCGTTTCTGTTTATATATCGTATTTAATAGTAGTAAGTGAATGAGATATATGTAAATAAATATATAAATATATATATATTTACAGTAGCATTATAATTTAATATATTACATACTTATTAATAATATATATTTATAATCGTCGTTGAATGGTGAACATGGAAACAAATCTCTTCACGTTGTAGAGACGGTAAGCCATACGTACGCACGAGTGAAGATATCATTCTATTGATGGTAAAATAAAATGTAATTGGATAGTATAATATATATACATAATAATTAACATGTTATATTTATTATTTACATCAATTATACTTATTATTTTATCCATCCCAATAATGAAGTGTTGAATAACAAACTACACCACGACGTGGAGATGGTAAGCCGTACGTACACACGTATGGGGACTTTTTCATTCATAGGATGGATTGAATAATGGATATTGTTGTTCCATATTCATAATAACAACACAGTATGTAAATGGTATTGGACTTATAACTTTGATATGGAAACAACAAAGAGAGTGGAGGAGAAAGATGAAAAGAACATTGAATGAGGTGATGAAATAATTACCTCTTCTTTGGATACTTCCTTTTGATTTAATCAAAAGGGATCCTTAGGTTTGATTTATGATCTATGTAAGTACTCTATATTGATGTCATAGTAGTTTGGAAGACATTTGAGTAGGGGTTTCCCGAGCCAAATGTCTTTTTAGGTGTTAAATTAATATTAGGAGAAGTACCCTTTTATAAGAGAGATGAGGGGAACTTTAGGAAAAGATTGAAATATAATTTATTATAAATGTGTTTTCTGTTTCTAATAGCCCAAAATGGATTTCTTTCGATACTAAGTTGGGGATGGGTCTAAATCTTCTCATCCAAAAGGTTTTAGACATGTTCAGGTCACCATATTAAACTTATTTTTCAGATTTAACCCTGAGTAATATAGTTTAGCTTTTACCATGTCTTCATTTCTTTTTATTATACATGGTAAATAAAATTACCATAATATGAAAAGAGAACCCCAAGTGGTTAAGTAATTCAATATATATAATTATTTAAGTCTTTTGGCTGATCCTCAGATTGTTAATAATATTATATCATTTATTAATATAGTCTTATTTATAAGAACTCATTTATGTCTATTTTGACACTATTTAGTATTTATTTTTTGTAAAAGTCATAAAAAGTTTATTACATATAAACAATTATAGTATTTTAACCATAACAAGTCATATGAGCCTAGAAAATTTTTGTATGGAATAAAAATTCTTAATTTAAATTTATTGTTAGATTTATAATATCAATAATTTTAATCATTCATTAATAAGGTAATTACTCCATCATCATTGTGTCATAAATACATTTAATTATATAATGTATAGATAACTATAAATAAAATACCATGATGTATCAAAATACTGGTATATTTCTAAAAACTATTTATAATGGAATTTATTTTATGTATAACTACATATTAAAAATAGTTTATTTAATAAACATTGAATTTAACACATTTAACTCTTCTTTAAATAAAATATAATAAATTTACTAATCTTCCCATAATGGATCAAAAGATTGTTTTTATTAAAAAGTTTATTTTGGACTAAATACACTTATACAATATAAATAAGACATGTTTCAGAGTAATTTTAAATTTCCTTTCAATATTTAATTGCCTTATTTACTTTTTTCATGGTAAATAATATTCAAAGGTTACTATTCAACAAAAAATATTTTCATCCTATTGAACCAAATTTTAATTGCTGATATCAACAATGTCTCTTGATTTTTTGAAATTAAAATCACATAATCTATAAAATTACGTTTTATTCCAATTTTCAAGTGTTCCCAAAAGGTGGGTAAATGTGCCTAGAAGGCGGGTTAAAAGACGTTAGAATGGTTCAATAAGATTTTATATATCTAATCTTTTTATAAAATGACTCCAATGACTTACATTGGACTAATATATGTAATTTATATCATTTTTGACTTTAAGATACATTTTTAATTAAAAATAATTACTAAAAAGAAAAAGTCAGTTTTTATCTTCAACATAGTGTTTTCACTATTCATAAAAAATTGAATGTTTTCAGATAAATAACCAAAAATTCACCCAAAGATAATTATTAAAATACTAACTAAAAAATTATGTAAATTTTAGCAAATTTAAAACATGAAATTCCATTAATTTTTTTAAGATTAATTTCCGTTGTCAAAACCTGAAAACTGGTTTTTAAGAAGTAGAAACTATCAAAAGATTGACATGTCTTTATGTACAATGTACTTGTGAAATTACATCCAATGAACTAAATTATATTAAAATAAAAAATTATAATCTAATTATACTTTAAAAGCACTCAAATGTATAATTTAACATTATAAATTATTTTTATTTAAAAATATGTTTTTAATTAAAATTTAGTATTTTTAATTATTCATCAAAATACGAAAGTTAGTAGAAAAGTACTAAAACTTTGTCCAAATAAAATTTTTATATCATTATTCTAAATAAGAACTTAATTTCATTAAATTCAATATATAATAGTTTCTAATATTTGATTTAAAAAACATTCTCCATTAAAAGGCGGAAAATGGTATTTGTTTTAAAAAAATATTCTCTTATCTAAAAAATTGTTTTTTCCTTATATTATGTCTAAAAACACATTATATCAATGATAAAATTATATGGAGTATATAAAATTCTAAATTCGATTAATACTATTCATAACTGCTTTTTTAAACAGATAGTTTGGTAAGTCACAGTGCGCTCGAACTCGGTGTTGTGTGTGGTGCAAGATATTGAATTTCTTTAAATAAAAAATGTATTTTGAAAAGTTGGGGTGTTATATTCTCCCCTACTTCAATAAATTGTGTCCTCACCATTTGATATTGTTCTTCAAAAAGAAATGGTTGAAAATAGAAAATGCCTTTGTGGAAAACCCTTATCAGAAATAGGGTAAATAAAATGATTTATTAATAAGAGGGAAAGGTAAATGAAACATTCACCACAAAATTATTATTTTGAATTCGAGAAAATTGGTGGAAATTAAAGAAACATAATTGGAGGGAAAATGTAAATATTTATCGGGAGTTATTGAGGTCATCAATCACAAACAAGTGAACAATAAATGAAAATTTGAGGTTTGCAAATACAAAAATCTATGATGATATAAAATATCATCGGTTCAACAAAGCATAAGATATTAAAATAACACATTTTTAGATGTAATATCCTTTTCATAAAGTTTAAGATTTAATTTCTTCATTGAATAACAATAAAAATACTTGACATGTATAGTTCCATCCATTAAAAATTTTCAACCACAAACTCATATTTCACTCTAAGAGATAATAAAACTCAAGAATACTCTATTTATCTTAATTGTATAGGGTTTCAAAAAAATGAATTTAAAATTCAACTATCAGACCATTTTAAATAAAAATTACTACATTAGACAAACTAGGATATCACGTAGTCCAGTGGTAGGTGATCCACCCTTATCACCCTTCGGTTGCAGGTTCAAATCTCACTACCTTTTCAGATATGAACGGTTGTCGCAAGACCTTCAGGTTCTCTTTTTTATAACAATTCCAAAATAATCATAAGAAAATTTTTATCTTTAAATAATAGAATCCAATTTCCAAATTAATTCTGTCACGAACCAGGCCGGGTCTCCATCCGACCCGACGCCTTACCCGGTCCGTGGCAAGACCCGAAGGGCGTTCCCGATCTCCATGGGCTGGCACAAGTGCCCGGGTATCAAAAATAAACATGGGAACAATTTACCCGGATGAATAAATATAAAACATACAACAAGATGATTAAATTGAAACTAAAAACTGACAACCGAACAGACCCTTATACCAAGTTTAGATTTAAATTTTACAACTTGAACTATAAACCAAAAAGTGACTACATCAAGGGAAACCAAAACTCCAACACAAACCTTTTCACGACATGAGGTGTGACATCCTCAATCCACCGTCATCAAACCAACACGATGATGCCACTGAAAACCCGAACCACCAATTCTAAGACCAATGCCTCATCCTGGAAAGAAAAAGAAACAAAATATACATGCATCCAAAGGTGTATGTAGGGTGTGAGATAAAATCCCAGTAAGATGCCACCGAGAAAAAAGTTCCACACACAATTATTAAATGAAAAATACATTTGCAACATTAATTAGAGAAAGGAACTAAAATCTTGAACAACTTTAGAGAAAACAGTTTTAGATAAAACAGTTTTGAAAAGTAGCTATTTAAATTAAAACACACGCACACACACACACACACACCTACTTTTAAAAGAACCAAGTTTCACACCGATGAGCGTAAGTTAACCAATGAGAACTAATATGGGAGGGGTCGTGTGGGTGTTAGCTTGCTTGGGTACCTAGATCTTCATGTCTCGGTGAAACGTGGATTAGAAGGCCACGACCTACAGAAAACATGGCTTAGAAGGCCACGAACCTCAGAAAACGGGTCTTAGAAGACCACGACCCTCAGAAAACGTGGCTTAGAAGACCACGACCCTCAGAATATCATACATTTAGTTAGTGTTGAAATCATCAGTCCTGCTAGTGAAACCGGGTCGAGTCACCTCCAGAACACTAGCCCACTAGTCTAGTCTACCCTCCTAGCTACCCGGGCTTCCCATTTTGTTCTCAAACAAATTTTAAGTTCATGTCACATGTCATATTTATGCACCCAAAAAAAACAAGACACCGCGCATGCCAAAAACCACTACTCTCACTCAGAAATACCATTTGGAAGAATACGCCCACTCAAAATATTTCAAAACCAAATTTACACTACTTACACGACTAACAAAAAAATATAATGTGGTCAAAGAAAACACTTTCAAAGTCAAACAAACCATCATAATAATTTATTAAACAATTTCCACATATGTCGCACGACTTTAACACCGAAAACCATTACACTATGCAGTGAAAATAAATTTTTCATCTTTAATAATTATTTAATAAAACAATCCAAATTTTCATAAATAAATTTTTAAAGAGAAAAACCACTACTTTACACACCTAGATGACACAAAACCCTCTTACATGACCATACACACATGAAGTCACTTCAAGAACACAACCCGCATGACGCACACAATTAAAGAAAACCATCTGCATAGTTAAAAGACCATTTCTATAATTAAGCGAGATACAAGAAAAATTTGTCAAACCATTTAGAAAAAAACACCGCACGACATTAAACACCACAAACTCATTAAATGTTCACTTATGAAAAAACACATATGGATGCTACGCTCAAAAACATCATTCACACCCTTTGCACATTTTAATAAAATAAACTACCCAATTTATAAAGCACTAGCAAGCAGTTCGACAAGGTTTTTCACAGAAAAATACTCATTTCATATTAACATGCTAGTAAAGACATTAAAACATTGAGAAACACAAGTAAAAATTCATTGCGCACCAAACAAACTGATTATTGAAAATGATAAATTAATTAATTAAGAAAATGAACTTAGAAATTAATAATCATACCCGAAACCACCTACCTTCATGTAGATACTTTAGAAAATTCGGTGCGCGACTCCCATTGCTCATCAATCGCACAAAAAAAAACCAAAATGAACCTTAACAAAAACAAGATAATGACAATTACATCAAAATCGAACTTTAAACAGCACAAATTAAGCCCCAAATAACATGAAAACTCACCCTAAGTGAAAAGCAGTTGCGGCGAAGGGGAAAAAGGGTGTAACCAAGCCCTCGGAAGTTGTCTGTGAGAGAAGTGGGTCGCTGGAGATGAGGAAGGAGGGCACCGACCGGAATTTCTCAGAATAGAGGAAGTGTGGTGATCAAGGGGATGGTGTGGCGCGAGTTGGCTGGTCGTGAGGAAAACAGTGGCTGGAGGCCGTCAGAGGGTGAGCGAGAGGAGGTCGGTGGTCGGGTAGCTGGACGAGGAGCAGTGCGATGGTGCCGACTTTTTGGGATAGGTGCAAGCCGACCTGGCAGGGGGATCGGGGCGACGACACAAGCCGGATGGAGCCTGGGGCGTCAGCCGATGCAGGAGGCGCCAGACAAAGCAGGTCCGACACGGGGAGGTGAAGCGGTCGAAATGGGGGGCGCATGTAGAACCGTTTGATGTTGAGGGTTCCAGGGGGGCGATGGCGCGACAAGATGGACAGGAGATAATCAGCGGTGCAAGGAACCACGACCGGGCTTGGTTACAGTGGGGTTGCGGCTCGGCTGGACAAGGTGACCAGGGGAGGGGTCTGTGCGAGGTGTCGCGTTAGGGAGGAAAGGCCGAGAGGAAGAGAGGGAGGAGCACAACACGCTGGAAATGGGAGAAGGGGGGCGGCGCGATCCAGGTGAGCAGGGGGGTCCAAAAAAAGAAAACCCTAACAAATGAAAAGAACCAAAATAAAATAAATTAGTAATAATAATAAATAATAAAATAAATATATAAATAAAATAAGTAGAAAACCATCAAATAAAACCACAAATAATAATAATAATTTTAATCATACCTTTAAAAACGTAAGAAAATAATTTAAAACAAGTAGTAATAATAATAATAATAATAATAATACTAAAACAAGAATAATAATAATGAGAAAAATATCTTAACCGTCATCTTTAATACAAATAATAATAATAATAATAATAATAATAATAATAATACTCAATAATAATAATATTATTATAAGTAAAACAATCCCTCAAATTTTATCACGTTAAATTTCATTTATTTATCATCAAGTCATTTTATTTAATTAATTAGATGCTAGAAGGTCACCTGGTGGACCAGTTGAGGCTGTGCGGTTTCAGAAACATGCCTCGCCTGAGTCATGCCTCACCCAAGGCCGCGCGGTCTCAGTTTTCATTGTGTTCTAAATTTTATTATTCGTCGCATTTATTTTTTTCAACCCCTTAAACATCGGGCATGTCGTGCGGCAAGATGGGCGAGGTTGCGCGACGACCCATGTGAGGCCGTGTGACTTCGACCGCGGTGCGCTGGATGCAACCAAGAGTGAAACATTCATTTCTAAATTAAAGCCCAGAAATTTTAAGTCTGGCCTCGAGCCAAACTATCTGACGCCCAAAAAAAAGATAAATTAAATAATATAAAAAAAGGATGGGTGTGAAAATTATCCCCACCATAAAGCTTTCCGTCCCCGGAAAGCCACAATCAGAACCAAAACCCAAAGCATAAAACCACACTCCCTTAAGGTTTAAAGGGGATCCCCACAAACATCAAGCAAAGAGAGGGAAAAAGAATCGTGATCAGAGAAAGCGACTCAAAGACAACATCAAGAAGTGCGTAAAAATACCTTCTGATATGTGTCACCCGGCCCGAAGAGCTGAAAAAAACCTCCAGTTGACTGATCAAGGGAACTCTTGCACCCAAAGAATCCAACTTCAGAAGTCGAAACATCCCAAACACCATTGAATGAAAAACACATCATTTGTCTGGAATGAACAAAAGAGAGCAACCACGACCCAGATGCACCCTTATCACCTATCACCAACCAATCTTTAGAAATAGAACCAAACTGGTTAACGTGGGGAAGCCCGAGGGGCTCCCCACCATTACGAACCTTCCAGCGCCCAAGGCGAGACTAGAAAACCAACATGGGGAGGTCCGAGCGAACTTCCCACCATTCAGGAAATTCCAACACAGATTTATTCCAGAGACCTTTGTATGAGACCCATCGTGGGTCTCGCCGCCACAAGAACTAATAGAGGATATAGAACTTTGAAAAAAACATTCTCAACGATGACCAAACACCCCACCAAAAGGGGCGGGGAGGGAGGGGTCCGACTACCGGGCGTCAAAAACATTACCCAAGACAAACCAGCATTTCCACATTCCTGGATGAGCATTATTCAGATTTGAGACTGAGTTACCCTACATACTCTCATAAGGACCACTAATGCGATTGCATCCAGTTGGATGCAACCCCAAAGACTTTAAGGCAACGAGACGAACACACATCCACATGGTCACAAAAACCTTATGCAACACGATGGCTCATTCGAAGTGGAATAACCTTGGAGACAATTTAAACTGCCTCTACTTTTAACATTGGTGACAGGAATAAAGTTGGGGTACCATACACTCTCGGGGTTCCTGACCAGGCGTCAGCTTCACTCCAGGGCCTATGGATGGAGCCCTGATGTTTGAAGAATCTCTTGCCTCATAGTCAGGCATTGAAGACTCCTGAACGGAGCTTCTTCTTTAGGTGTCACACGCAACCACAGTACAACCGAGACAACACCAGAAAACCCAACACATTACGACATCCAACTGATCATACACCGAACATTCACCAACCCAAGAGATGAAACAGTGCATGCACATCACCCTTTGTCACACTAAATGAGAACATGACACCACAAATCGTCACCTGAATATGACCATTACTATTGAGAGGAACATTACGCTGAGAAGGACATTAAACCGCGTCTTGAACAACACGTGATTCCTACAAACGACTATAGCAACCTCATACGACTGGGTCTGCCAAACTGGTAGCCTAACACGAACCTTCCCTTAAGTGAAACAAACCAAATACCAGAGGTCATTTAGAACGATAGACCGCACCAACAACTTAGGGTTGCTTCCACATTTTTCCCACTAGAGCCTCCTTCACCACTTCAAACCCATCATTGACTATCAAAGGGACCTCACGTTGCAATACGTCACCGAACATGACCCCCACAACCGATGTAAATACTAAAAATCCCTTCAAGTCACTGGTCAACACTGAAAATTCGGAACCGCCTTCACCCTTCCCCGCTAGATTTCCTTTCACCATTTCAAGGGGGAACCTTCAGACGCAACAACGTCAAACTTCATACCTGATGACTCAAACAACTCAAATAGACCGAAACTCCCTTCAACTCCCCTCGCATCTGTCATCCTGCTGCGAGAGGATCCACTTAGATGAAAAAAAATGATAGCAGGGTTCAATTCTAGAATACAATAAGAGATTACTGTACTCAACTGGAGGGCCGGCCAATGGCGAATTGCCTGTGGCCACACATCAATCACATTCCAATGCTTTATGGGGGGCATACACTAGCCAAGAAAGAAAACCATGGACCCAACCAAACTGGTCCAACGGTCAAGACATACAACAAGAAAACACCAAACATACAGGGGAAACCACTACAAGGGCTCCCCGATGTACTGTTCAAAATAATTAACTAGCTACATGCTTGCATACCAACTTACAAATAAGAATTTAAACTCAATACACAAATCGGTCAAAAGGATTCTCGGCTCAAAACATCTCACATCCAACCTTTAAAAAATATAAGTACACACCACTCAATCACCAGTTATTTAAAAACACCAAATTTTCCTTTAACAAAACATTTTGAAAATAAGCAATGCCAGTGGGTTGCACAAACACCAATGGTGTCCCATGGGCCTCGCACATGCATGTTCTCGTGCCGCACTGGCACCCACCTCATATCAATCCAAGCCCTCATCCATTCATTCCATTAACCATTTTTCCCATATACACTCATGCCTATGATATCCCATGAGAACACCAAGCGTCAGAAACAAACCATTCCATTTTTTTCAAAACCAAAACATCCAACCCACACCTTTCAAATCTCATACCTTATTTTCTTTTTAAAGCGCTTCATTTAAAAATAATTTTCCAAGTCCAAAACATTTTTTTACTTAAAAACCAAATTCCTACGAATCCAAAACAAAGAGACGAGAAATGACACAAGAGAACATTTGTGTTAGCGGGTGACTGGAACATATGGTTGCCGGCCATACGCCATTCATGCCACTACCACAGAGGGTATTCTAGGACAGTGTCCCCGGCTCCACATGGCTTGCCAGACCCTGTGAGCTCACTAGGACCACTGACCTTACCCCTTTTCCATTTCCCACAGACAAGATTAACTGCATTGACCAAAAACACAGACAAACCCCAACACACTTTGGTAACTCGAGTCCCGCCACGAGGTGTGCTGGCCAGGCACATTTCTCGTAGCTAAAACGCCAAGTTCTGAAAACCTTAATTTTGGTCCACTCTGACTCTATCTCAAAAGAAAACGACCCAAGAGAGAAAACCTCCCTCTGATACCATTTTGTCACGAACCAGGTGGGGTCTCCATCCGACCCGGCACCTGACCCGGTCTGTGGCAAGACCCGAAGGTCATTCCCGATCCCCATGGGCTGGCACAAGTGCCCGAGTATCAAAAATAAACTTTGGAACGATTTACCCAGATGAATAAATATAAAATAGACAACAAGATGATTAAATTGAAACTAAAAACTGACAACCGAACAGACCCTTATACCAAGTTTAGATTTAAGGTTTACAACATGAACTAAAAACCAAAAAGAGACTACATCAAGGGAAACCAACAATCCAACACAAACCTTTGCACGACATGAGGAGTGATATCCCCAAGCCACCGTCATCAAACCAACACGATGATGCCACTGACAACCCGAACCACCAATGATATTCCCGATGCCTCAACCTAGAAAGAAAAAGAAACAGAATCTACATACACCAAAAGGTGTATGTAGGGTGTGAGCTAAAAGCCCAGTAAGATTCCACCAAGAAAAAAGTTCCACGCACAATTATTAAATTAAAAATACACTTGCAACTTTAATTAGAAAAGGAACTAAAATCTTGAACAACTTTAGAGAAAACAGTTTTTGATAAAACAGTTTTGAAAAGAAGTAATTTAAATTAAAACACACGCACGCACGCACACACACACACACACCTACTTTTAAAATAACCAAGTTTCACACCGATAGGCGTAAGGTAACCAATGAGAACTAATATGGGAGGGGCCGCATGGGTGTTAGCTAGCTTGGGTCCCTAGATCTTTGTGCCTCGGTGAAACGTGGCTTAGAAGGCCACGACCCTAAGAAAACATGGCTTAGAAGGCCACGACCCTCAGAAAACGTGGCTTAGAAGACCATGACCCTCAGAAAACGTGGATTAGAAGACCACGACCCTCATAATAGAATACGTTTAGTTAGTGTTTCAATCTTCAATACTGCTAGTGACACCGGGTCGAGTCACCTCCAGAACACTAGCCCACTAGTCTAGTCCACCCTCCTAGCTACCCTGGATTCCCAGTTTGTGCTCAAACAAATTTCAAGTTCATGTCACATGTCATATTTATGCACCCAAAAAAAACACGAAACCGCGCATGCCAAAACCCACTACTCTCACTCAGAAATACCATTTGGAAGAATATTCACACTAAAAATATTTCAAAACCAAATTTACACTACTTACACGACTAACAAAACAATACAGTGTGGTCAAAGAAAACACTTTCAAAGTCAAACAAACCATCACAATAATTTATTAAACAATTTCCACCTATGTCGCACGAATTTAACACTGAAAACCATTACACCATACAGTCAAAACAAATTTTTCATCCTTAATAATTATTTAATAAAACAATCCAAATTTTCATAAATAAATTTTTAAAGAGAAAAACCACTAATTTACACACCTATCCGACCCAAACCCCCCGTACATGACCATATGCACACGACTTCACCTCAAGTACACATCCCGCCAGATGCACGCAATTAAGGAAAACCATCTGCATAGTTAAAAGACCATTGCTATAATTAAGCGAGCTAGCAGAAAAATTTGTCAAACCATTTAGAAAAAAAAACGCTGCACGACATTAAACACCACAAACTCATTAAATGTTCACTTATGACAAAACACATATGGAAGCTACGCTCAAAAACATCAGTCACACCCTTTGCACATTTTAATAAAATAAACTACACAACTTATAAAGCACTAGCAAGCAGTTCGACAAGGTTTTTCACAGAAAAATACTCATTTCATATTAACACGATAGTAAATACATTAAAACATAGCGAAACACAAGTAAAAATTCATTGCGCACCAAACAAACTAATTATTAAACATGCTAAATTAATTAATTAATCAAATGTACTTAGCAATTAATAATCATACGCGAAACCACCTACCTGCATGTAGCGACTTCAGAAAATTCGGTGCGCGACTCCCATTGCTCATCAATCGCACAAAAAAAAACCAAAATGAACCTTAACAAAAACATGATAAAGACAATTAAATCAAAATTGAACTGCAAACAACACAAATTATTCCCCAAATAACATGAAAACTCACCCCAAGTGAAAAGTAGTTGTGGAGAAGGGGAAAACGGGTAGAACCAAGGCCTCAGAAGTTGTCTGTGAGAGAAGTGGGTCGCCAGAGGTGAGGAAGGATGGCGCCGACTGGAATTTCTCAGAATAGAGGAAGTGTGGTGATCAAGGGGATGGTGTGGCCCGAGTTGGCTGGTCATGAGGAAAACAGCAGCTCGAGGGCGTTGGAGGGTGAGTGCGAGGAGGCCGGTGGTCGGGTAGCTGGACGAGGAGCAGGGTGACAGTGCCAGATTTTTGGGATAGGCGTAAGCCGACCTGGCAGGGGGATCTGGGAGACAGCACAAACCGGATGGAGCCGGGGGCGTTAGGCAATGTAGGAGACGCCGGACAAAGTAGGTCCGACACGGGGAGGTGAAGTGACCGAAAGGGGGGGGGGGCATGCAGGACCGTTTGACGTAGAGGGTTCCAGGGGGCGATGTCGTGATAAGCTGGACGGGAGATAAGCAGCGGTGCAAGGAGCCGCGGCTGGGCTTGGTTACAGTGGGGTTGCGGCTCGGCTGGACAAGGTGAGCATGGTAGGGGTCCGTGCGGGGTGTCACGCTAGGGAGGAATGGCCGAGAGGAAGATAGGGAGGAGCACATCACCCTGGAAATGGGGGAAGGGGGCGGCGCGATCCAGGTGAGCAGGGTGGTCCGAAAAAAAGAAAACCTTAACGAATGAAAGGAACCAAAATAAAATAAAATAAAATAATAATAATAATAAATACATAAATAAATAAAATAAGAAGAAAACCCTAAAATAAAAGCAATAATAATAATAATAATTTTAATCATACCTCTAACAACTTAAGAAAATCATTAAAAACAAGTAGTAGTAATAATAATAATAATAATAATAATAATAATAATAATAATAATAATAAAACCTGAATAATAATAATGAGAAAAATATCTTAACCATCATCTTTAATACAAATAATAATAATAATAATAATAATAATACTCAATAATAATATTATTAATATTAGTAAAACAATCCCTCAAATTTTATCACGTTAAATTTCATTTATTTATCATCAAGTCGTTTTATTTAATTAATTAGACGCTAGCAGGTAACCTGGTGAACTAGTGGAGGCTGCGCAGTTTCAGAAACGTGCCTCTCCTGAGTCGTGCCTCGCCCAAGGCCGCGCAGTCTCAGTTTTCATTGTGTTCTAAATTTTATTATTCGTCGCATTAATTTTTTTCAACCCCCTTAAACATCGAGCATTCCGTGCGGCAAGCTGGATGAGGTCGCGCGGTGACCCATGCAAGGCCGTGCGACTTCAACCGTCGCGCGCTGGACACAACCAAGAGCGAAACATTCATTTCTAAATTAAAGCCCAGATATTTTAAGTCTGGCCTCGAGCAGAACTATCAGACGCGCAAAAAAAAGATAAATTAAATAATATAAAAAAGGATGGGTGTGACAAATTCATTCCATCCTTTATACTTATACAAAATACTTCTTTCTAAACTCACTGTCCATAATTTATATGGAAGGAAAACATTTTGATGATATATTATTTCACGTAATAGCTTGTGAATACATTCATAATGTATTTTCATAAATCATGGTAACACCCTGAATTTACATAAAACCTTATTAATTAAATTCATTCTCCCTTATTCCTTATATAATCCAAGATATATTCCTTATATCCAAAAACATTGAATACTCCAAGAACGATGGAATAAACAAACCGTTAATCAGTTCCAAGGTAGTCAAGAAGATCCAATATAATTTATCTAAATCAACCATATCTTATTCATAACTAACTATCTTGGTATCAGGACCATATTATGGTTTATCTTTCGTTTAACCTTGTATTTTCCAAAAAGTTTTACTTGCTGTTGAGTCACTTTTTGTAGTACCATATAATCTCAATTCTGTAATGAAATAGTTCTACTGTACAATCCTTATTTTTTTCCATATTTAATATAACAATTATAAAGTTGATACAACACACAAATGACATAATTCATTAATAAAAAAATAATAACACTAATTATTAATCTTCATCAACGGTAGTATCATAACTTGATTGTTATACAATAGCACAATTTTCAGAATACTATGATGATTGACTAGCATAGAGTCCTAACTCCATGCAGATGAAGCATTGTATGTTTGAAAAAAATTTCTTACACTTGTACTCATAAACGTGGATTCATTTTTTCTCCAAAATTATAAGATACTCCCATTCCATTCAAGAAATGACCATTGGTATTCTCTCTACAGTTATCACATGTGGGAAAAATTCTTATTTCCTTTCATCCCTTTATCCATCATTCTCTCTAAGATTCTTTCTTCTATGGATTCCCTTCAAAGCCATAGGATATAGTGAATTATTTACTTATCTTATTACCAAATGATACAATTTATTCATATGATGAGAATAGTTTGGAGACTATTTCCATTATATATGTTTTCTTAAGACCATGAAGGATATGACCCTTTTTACTCCTTGGATCATGCGTATTACAAGAGTTCTCATTCCTTATACTGGGTGCTATTTCTAAATGGAGACATACACTATGTTAGATACTATCCTAATTTATAATTCCAAAACAAGAAATTTTTGTCAACATTAATTGATGATTTTCATTCATCTAGAATCATAATCATATAAATGGTTTCTTTTCTATCATATTTAGTAAAAAAATACTTCATAATAATTTGTGAAGAAAATGTGAATTATCCAAAGCATATCCCGAGGGGGTGTCATAACCAAGAGATAAGTAAGGACCGTTTTCATGCACCTGTTTTGTTTTAGGTATATATTAATGTTGTTTTTTTTGGGTTTAACCCCTAGGTACATATGTACCAGAGCGTCATGTACCTACTCATATCCCAAAAGCATTGTATTGCTTAAAAATCTCACAAAATCTCTACATTACCAAAATTCTTGGAAGTTATTCAGTAATAATCCTCAAATTCCATCTTATGTTAATGTTTCATAATTAGAGTTTATATAAATCTATTTCTAAGGTTGTTTCTAAACATCCTCTAATACCAACAGTAACGCCCCGACCCCAGTTACCCAGAGCCGGTAAATTATTTTAATACATTGGAATGATTACATGGAATCATGGCATGATGGAAAGATCATTTTAGCTGTCTTGGAAAAAAGATTACATATATGAATGTCAAATTACCCTTCCTTACATGCAACACAACATAAATTATTCTTTTTATAATGCAATTATTCCCTTAGCTTATCCATATTTGTATGTCATAATATACTTCTTCCCATCCTGGGAAAAAACATAAGAAAGGGGTGATATCATATTCTTAGTAAAGGAAAATAATTTAGCCAATGCTATAATCCTTTAAGGAATGATGTTTAATAAAAAAAGCCTTTTAAACATAAACATGAACATAATATGGAAAAAATAAGTCAAAAATTACCATATAAACATGAAAATGGATATTCTACTTGTCAAATAATCACATGTAAAAACTAATTTCATAACGAGGGAATGCATAATGTCAGACATCGTAACCACAAAGTCAAGGCCTTGTGCAAAGACTACAAATTAATTATTTTCAAGGCCTTATCCAAGATAGTATTTTGTCCCATGGGACCTACCGATGCATCAAGGAGCTATAGCAGGCTCCACCCCTTAAATATTAAGTCCAATGCATTCCACATATGAAAATGTTTAAACATAACATAATCATTCATAATAAAACTAGCATTTATAATGTCAAAAATTTTACTATAAACCATGAATGATATAAAAATAGAACATCCAAAATCAAACATATAATAACTTATTCAATACAATATGGAAGATTTTATTATCATAAATCAACCTAAATTAAGAATAATATCTAGTAAATGATGTTGACATAGTTGAAAATGATCAGTAAAAATCATTGAGAGAAATATCACTTTTTTGGTGGAATAATTTAAAAGTCGTGCATTTATAAAGGAAGTCATTTAAAATACATTTTTGAGTCAAATTTTCCCACACCATTTGGAAACATTTTAATGGAATTAATATTTTAAACCATACATGTACATATAAATAAATACTTGCAATCCTTTTTAAAATATAGACATTAATTTAATATATATAGGAAAATTAATCATCAAAACATATAAAATGATGATAGTGATAAAGAGTCCCTTAAAAAATAAAATATTCATTTTAAAAACATTTTATGAAACATGGATAAGGATGACGAAAATGTCTCTGTAAATACTTACACATAAACAATCTCAGATAATAATGAGATTGAGGAATTAACCCTTACCTTGTACTTTCCTTTGGTCGAGGGTATGTTTAACCTCCTGTATTATGACCATAGTATGCTATTAAATAATAATGGAACCAATTTAATATTTATGATGTCATAATTGATTCATTTATTGCTTTATTCAAACAATTTAATAATAATTTCTATGTTAAAATAACATTTCGTGTAATAATCGCTTTCTTCATCATACATGTTTTAACTTGTTATTCTTGATCATATAACATATATAATGATTTAATTGATTAATGAATATGAAAAATTATTTTGGTATCATATATATTCTGAATAAAATTATGTATAATAGATTTAAATATGAAATGGAAAGCACTTTTTATATAGACTATATGATGTACGTACACATAAACTTCATTTCCGTTTTCATATTGTATTGAATAGAAGTAAGTGAATGAGATATTTGTAAACACACACACACACAGAGATTTATATATTTATATTATAATTATTATTTCATACATTACATAAGTATAATAATATATATTTATAATAATCGTTGAATGGTGAACGTGGATATGAATCCCACCGCATTGTGGGGATGGTAAGTTGTACATACGGTTGAGCGATGATACCATTCTATTGATGGTAAAATCGCATGTTATTGAATATAATAATTAAACTGATATTTTTATTATTTAAATCAATTATAATCATTTTTATTCCAATCAAAATAATGAAGTGTTGAATAACAAACTATAACACGACATGGAAACGGTAAGTCGTACGTACGCACGTATGGTGAGATTTCATTCATAGGATAGATAGAATAATTAGTATTGTTATACCATAATCATAATAACATATCATTATATAGAATTTACTGGATTTAGTATTTTTGTATGGAAAAAACAATGAATGTGGAAGTTAAAGAAGAAAATAACATAGAATGAGGTGGTGAAATAATTACCTCTTCTTTGGGTTATTTATTTTTATTTGAACAAAAGGGCTCCATAGGATGGTTTTCAGATCAATGAAAGGCCTATATGTTGAAGTGAGGGTATTTTGGAAGAGATTTGACTAGGGGTTATCCGAGCCATACAGATTTGGAGGTGTGAATTTAATAGAAGGGAATATAACCTTTTATAAGAGAGGTGAGGGGGACTTTAAGAAAGGCTTGAAATATTAATTTAATCTAAAATAATTTTCAGTTTCTAATAGCTTTAAATAGATTTATATCTAGGATATGGTGGGTATGGGTCTAAATCCTCTCAGCTAATAGTATTTAGATATGTTCAGCTCACCATGTTAACATTATCTTATAGATTTAACCCTTAGTTAAATAGTTTAGCTTTTACCATGTCTTCATTGATTATTATAATTTATGGTTAATAAATATACTATAAAATTCCAAGATAACCCCAAGTTGTTCATTTATTGAATATCTATCATTATATTAGTCTTTTTTCTGAACCAAATATTTTTTGGAATATTATATTATTTAGTGATATAGTATTTTTTTGAAAACTCAATTATGTCAATTGTGTGACTATTTAGTATTTAGTTTTTGTGAAAGTCATAAAAAGTTGATTACTTCGCAAAAAATAAAATAAATCAACCCTAACATGTCATATTCTCCTATAAAAGTCGTGAATGGTGTCATAATTCTTAATTTATATTTATTCTTATATTTATAATATTAATTATTTTATTCTTTCATTAATAAGGTAATTATAGCATCATCATTGTGTCATAAATAGATTTCATTATTTAATGTCAAAAAATTATATATAAAATACCATGATGTATTAAATATTTTTACATTTTTAATAAATATTTATATTAAAATTCATCTTTTGTCAAACTCTATAATAAAAATGGTTTTGTTAACAATCATTGAATTTAACACTTTTAACTCTTCTTTATATAAAATATAATAAATGTCTGAATATAACCAAAATGGATTAAAAAGACATTATTTTTGTCATAATGTTGATTTTGGTTGAAATAAACTTATCAAATATAATTAGGACATGTTTGGGTGGAATTTTAATATATTTTATACCTTTAAATGCCTTATTTACTTTTTATCGTGGTAAGTAAAATTCAAAAGATAATATTCACCAAAAATTATTTTCATCCTATTGAACCAAATTTTACATATAGATTCCAACCATGTATTTTATATTTTTAAAATTAAATTTACAATATTGGTAAAGTTATGTTTTAATCAAATTTTCAACTGTTCCTAGAAGTTGGGTCAATGTGCCTAGAAGGTGGGTAAAAATACGTTAAAATGGTTCAATAAATTTTTTTATATATAATCTTATTATAAAAGGACACAAATGAATTACATTGGTATAATATATATATTATTAATCTATTTTTACTTGAAGATAAAATTTTAATTAAAAATAAATATTTAAATGAAAAAGTCAGTTTTTATCTACAACGTTGTGTTTTTAACTACTCATCAAAAATTGAATGTTTTCTAAAAAATACCAAACCCTCACACACAGATAATTTGGATATTCCAAGTTCACAAATGATATAAATTTTCTAAAATTTATAACAAAGATTTTGTATTAATTAACTTAAAAGTAATTTTCGTTGTCAAAACCAGAAAGTAGGTTTTTAAGAAATAAAAACTACAAAAAAGATTGACATGTTTTTATGTAAATCTAAATTTGAAATTACATCCAATGACATAAATTATATTAAATATAAAAAATATAATCTAATGATACATTAAAACCACTCAGATGTATTGTTTAACACTAGAGATTAATTTGATTAAAAAAGTTCATTTTAATTAAAATTTATTATTTTCACTATTTATACAAATAAGAAAGTGTTCAGAAAAGTACAAAAAAATTTCCAAATTAAATATTTATGCCCCAATTATAATGAAAAATTAAATATCATTTAATTTGAAATATAAAAGTACCAAATATTGGATTTAAAAAGGTTCTCTATTAAAAGGTGGAAAACTGCATTTAATTTTAAAATACATTATTTATCTAAAAAATTAAATTTTCCCTTATATTTTGCCTAAAAATATAATATGGATTAAAAATTATATGGAGTATATAAAATTCCAAATTCATTTAATATTATTCATAACCTATTTTTAAATGGATAGTTTTGTAAGTCGCGGTGCCCTCGAACTTGGTGTTGATTGTGGAACAAGCTATTGATTTAGTTTAATGAGATAATATATTACGAAATCTTGGGGTGTTACATTTTTCCCTACTTCAATAAATTGCATCCTCCCAATTTGAAATTGTTCTTCTAAAATAAATGGGTGAAAATAGAATATACCTTTGTGGAAAACCCACATCTGAAATGGGGTTAATGAAATTAAGTCTGAAAAAGTGGGAAAGGTAAATGAAAAAGTCACCACCAAATTCGGATGTTGAATATGATAACATTAGAGGAAATTAGAGACGCATAATTGGAGGGAAAATTTAAATATTTATCGGGACTGATTGGGGTCATCAATCACAAACAAGTGAACTATAAATGTAAAATTGAGATCCTCAAATCCATAAATCTATGATACTTTAAAATATCACTGGTGCCACAAAACATAAGGTATTAGGATAACACATTTTTGGTTTTAAGATCCTTTTCCTAATGTTTAAGAAATAATTTTTTATAGAATTTAAAAAATACATGACAAGTAGAGTTGCGTCCTTAAAATAATTTCTACCACAAACTCATATTTCACTCCAAAAGATAATATAACTCAAAAATATTCTATTTATCCTAATTGTATTGGGTTTAAAAAATGAATTTATAATTCTTCTTTCATACATTTACAATAAACACTATATTATAAATACCAGGACATCACGTATAAAAGTGGTAGGTGATACACCCTTATCGCCCTTCGGTTGCGGGTTCAAGTCTTGCAGTATTTCTGGATGCGATCAGTTGTCGCTTGACCTCCGGGTTGTCCATTTTATAACATTACAAACACTATATAAAGAAACATTTTAATTTTAAACAATAGTATCCAATTAATATCTTAATTCATTCCAACATTTATAATCATGCAAAATACTTCTATCTAAACTCACTGTCCAAAAAATATAAGAAAGGTAAACATATTGAAGATATATTTTTCACGTAATAACATGTGAATACCTTCATCATGTAATTTCTTAAAACATGGTAACACCCAGAATTACCAGAATACCATATTGATTAAATTCATGCTCCCTTATTCCATATATATTACTATATATGTTCCTTATATCTATTTTTTTTTGAATAATTCAACAGTGATGTGATAAACAAACCATTAATCAGTTCCATTGTAGTCATGAATATCCCATATAATTTATCCAAATCAACCATATATTATTCCAAATTTACTATATCGGTATTAGGACCATAGTAAGGTTTATCATTCCTTCACCCATGTATTTTTCAAAATATTTAACTTTCAGTTGAGTCACCTTTCATGGAACCATAAAATCTCAAATCCTCAGTGAAATAGTATGGAATACAATCCTTATTTTTTACATAATTAATATAACTAGTACATCATTGATACAACACTCAAATGACGTAATTCATTAATAAAAATATAAGAACACTAATTATTCCTCTTCATCTACGATAATATCATAACTTGATTATTATCCAATAGCATCATTGGTGGTAACTCTGATGATTGATTCACGTAGTGTCCAAAATCCTTAAATATTAATCCTTGTACATCTGAAACCATTTTCTTACCCTTGTAATCATGAACTTGGAGCCCTTTTTTCTCCACATATATAAGACACTCCCATTCCTTTAATGCATTGATCAAGGGGAATCATTCCATAGTTATCACATTTGGGGAAATCCTTCTTTCCCTTCTTCCCATTATCTAACTTACTCTCTACCATCCTTTTCTTCCCTGGATTCCCTTCAAATCTGTAGGACTCAGTGAATTATTTACTTATATTATTAACACATAATATTATTTCTTTATATGATAAGAATACATGGGTGACTGTTTCCCTTATAAATTTTTGTTTATGACCATTAAATAAATGGCCCATCTTACTCCTTGGATCATGCATATTTATAGTGTACTCATTCCTTATACAAAGCACCATTTCTATATGGTTACATACACTAGGATGGATCATTTCGTATTTTATAATAAAAAAACTAGAAAAATTATAAACATTAATTGAATATTTTCACACATCTTGTATCATAATAATAAAAATTGTTTCTTTGCGGACATAATTACTCATAAATCCTTCATAATAGTTTGTAAAGAAAATTTAAAATGTCCTTACCATATCCCCCTGGAGTATCGTATCCAAGATTGCAGAAACACCAGTTATCGTGCATTAGTTCTCATTCAAGTATAGCTCAATGTGGTGTTTTCGGGTTTTACCCCTAGGTACATCTGTTCCAGATCCACCTCTACCTCCTTGTATCCAGATAGGGAAGTATTTCATAGAAAATTCACAAAAATCTCTACATTACCAAACTTTTTGGAAGTTCTTAAATAATAATCCAAAAATTATATCTTAGGTTGATGTTTTATAATCAAATTTTATCTAAATATATTCCCAAGGTTGTTCCTAAACTTCCTTTGATACAAATGGTAACGCCTTGAACCCAGTTACCGGGAGACAATGAATTATTTTAATACATTAGCATGCTTACAAGGAATCAAGTCCTAGTGTACAGATCAGTTTAGCAGTCTTGGAAAATAGATTACAAACATGAATGTTACATTACTCTTTCTAACATACAACATTGTATAAATAATCCATTGATAATTCCATTATTTATTTAGCTTATCCCTCCAAGTTAGATATAATATACTTCTTCGCACTGTGGGAAAATAAAACAGAATAAAGGTGTGAGCTTAGAGGCTCAGTAAGGGTAAATATTTTAGTGGAAGATATAATCTTTTAAGGAAAGATGTGTAATAAAAAAAACATCCTTTTAAAGTATAAAAATGAACATAATATGGAAAAAATAAATCAAACATTATCATATAATCAAGAACAAGGATATTCTACTATTTGAATAATCACATGTAATAAATAATTTCAGTATGAGGAAATAAATAATTATGGACATCATAACCACATATTTAAGGACTTGTTCTAAGACTACAGATTAATATTTTGTCACAGACTTAGATATGACACTATTTTGGAACCTGAGACCTACCGATGTACTGAAGAGCTATATTGGGCTCCACCCGTCACATACTAAGTCCAATGCATTACTCATATGAAAATCTTGAAACATAACATAATCATTTGTATTAAACAAGAATATGAAATGTCAATACATTTACCATAAACCATGAATGGTAAATTATAGACTATCCATTGTCAAGCATATCATTACTCATTCAATACAATATGGAATATTGTATTATAATAAACCAT
Source organism: Viscum album (assembly GCA_963277665.1). NCBI lineage: Eukaryota > Viridiplantae > Streptophyta > Magnoliopsida > Santalales > Viscaceae > Viscum > Viscum album. The sequence continues at coordinate 1,005,933,402 of OY728135.1, forward strand.
CCTCAAACAAGAATAATATATTGTATTGGATGTTGATATAGTTGAAAATTGTAAGAAAAACTCTTTGACAGAAATATCCATTTTTGTGAAATAATTTAAAAGTCACATATTTATAAAGGAATTAATTTAAAAGATACTTTTGAATCATTGTGACCCATAACACATTGAAACATTTGAAAGTAATTAACATTTTAAAACAATCATATCCATATAACAAATCCTTATAATCATTTTTAAAAAATGGACATTAATTAAAATGATTTAGAAAAATAAATCATCAGGATATTTGAAATGCTGATCTTGATAAAGTGTTCGTTCTATAAAATCTTAAAATATTTATTTTGAAAACATTTTTATTAAACATGGACATGTATGATAAAAATTTCCCAGTAAATGTAACGCCCCGACCCCAGTTACCCAGAGTCGGTGCATTATAACATTACATTGGCATGATCACAAGAAAGATCAAATCTCGAAAGACCGATTGGTTTAGTAGCCTTGGAAACACTAGATATATTCATAAGTCTTACATTACATCATAAAGTAAAAAAATACTACAAAAACATATTGTCTCCATATTCCACACTCATATCCCCACATAATATCCCTGCAGGTCATTCATAATTTACTTCTTCACTTCCTGGGAAAAATAAAACATAGAAAAGGGGTGAGATCAAATGCCCAGTAAGGATAACAATATAGTGGAAACATTCATAAATAAGAATAAAGATTGAAGGCAATGTATAACTAAAACAAAATCCTTTTAAACTTGAAATTCATCATAGTATGGAAAAAGTAAAATGAAATAATGCCATTTACTTATTCACATGGATATTCTACTAATCGAATAATCACATGTAATATCAATAACCACTTTAATAATGATGGAATGCATAATGCCAGACTATCATAACCACATAGCCAAGGCCTCATGCCAAGACTATAAATAAGATTTTGCCAAGGCCTTGTGCCAGGACACTAGTTTGTCTCATGAGACCTACCGATGCATCGAGGAGCTATAGCGGGCTCCACCCGTCACATATTAAGTGCAATGCATTCCCATATGAAAAGGTTTAAACATAACATAAACATTTGTATTAAAACTAGCATACGAAATGTCAATAATTTCACCATAAACTATGAATGGTATAAAAATAGAACATCCACAGTCAAACATATCAAAAAACCTTCAATACAATATAGAAGTTTTTTATCTTAATAAATCAACTACAAATAAGCATAAAATCCATCAAAGGATGTTGACATAGATGAAATCAAAACTCTTTTTAGAGAAATATCTCTTTATATTTTTGAAATCATTTAAGAGTCATATATTTATAAAATAAAACATTTTATTTGAAAATATTCTTATTATCTTGTAAGGGAAGCTTTGACGATTTTATAACAGCGGAAAATAGCCTCACCCGCCGTATAAGTTAAAAAAACATTCTTACCTTAATTTTGTTGAAAAGGTTAAAAAGCACCTTGTTTGGAAAACAATGGAAATTTTCCTTTATAAACCTCTTATAAAAAGTCAAAAAATGGTATAAATGACTTTAACCCATATTCTTTTAAATAGTAAAAATGTTTTGAAATACATTTTTAAGAAACATGGATGTGGATGATAAAGAGATCCCAGTAGATTATTACGTATAAACAACCTCGGATAATGAAGAGATTGTGTAATAACCCTTACCTTGTAATTTTCCTTGGTTGGGGTAGGTTAACCTCATGTATAATGGTGAAATAATTTTTATTAAATTATACAAGAATCATATATATTAATATGATATCATATATGATCTTTTAACATTGATTTGTTAATAATATCTTAGAATTATCGTCGTTTCGGGTGTTAACTTACTCATTTTATTTTATTTGTTTTGTTACATAAGCCATGTTTTTTATGGATAGTTTGTATCTTATTCATATCCAAAATGATATCAAGTCCTTAAAAATTATTTTTAAATCATCAAATGATAATTATACTTTAATGGATACGATGGAGAATGAATCTCATCGCATTCGTGTAGACGGTAGTCCATACGTACGCACGAGCGACAATATCATTCTTTTGATATTAAAATAATATATAAATGGATGGTATATATATACAGATTCATTAAAATGTTATATTTATTATTTACATGAGTTACACATCATTATTATACCCATCCAAATAATAATATATTTAATAACAATTACACCACGACATGGAGACGGTAAGTCGTACGTACGCACGTATGGTGACATGTTATTCAAAGGGTGGATAGAATACTGAATATGGTTGTACCATATTTATAATAACATCACAGTATATATAAGGTACTGGAGCTATTATTTTAGAATGGTAATACCAAAGAAAGAAGAAGTGGAAGAAGAAAAGAACTTGAAAAGGGGTGGTGAAAACATTACCTCTTTTTCGGGTTCTTCCTTTTGATTTGATCAAAAGGGATCCTTAGGTTGGCTTTCTAATCAAACTAAGGCCTCTAGGTTGTATTGAGGGATGTTGGGAGAGTATTTGGGTAGAGTTTTTCCGATCCAAAAGGCTTTGAAGGTGTGAAGAAATGAGAAGGAGGAGTGCCCTTTTATAAGAGGGGTGAGGGGTACCTTAGGAAAAGCTAGAAATATTAATTTATAATAAATTCATATTAGGTTTCTAATGGCTCCAAATTTGATTATTCAAAGGTAAAGGTGTGAATAGGTCGAACACCATTCAACCAATAGAATTTAGATAGGTTTGGGTTACTATATTAACCTTATCTTTTAGTTTTAACTCTTAGTTAATTAGTGTGACATTTACCATGTCACTTTGTATTTTTATATTATATAGTTAATAAACATACTATATACATCCAAGAGACCCCCAAGTGGTCCATTAATGATACACCTATCATTATATAAGTCTATTGGCCTATCCTTAGATTTTTATGAATTTAATATCAATTAATAATATAATAGTTGTTTTAAAAACTCTTTTATGTCAGGTTTGACACTATTCAATAATTGATTTTTGTGAAACTCATAACAGAATGATTACTTCGAAAAAAGTTAATTAAATCAATCCTAACATGTCATATTATCCTAGAAAATTATTTTAATTCATTAAAAGTCTCAAATTATATTTATTTGGGAATTTATAATATCAATTATTTTAATTTGTCACAATTATGGTAATTACTACATCATCATTGTGTCATCAATAAATTAAATTATTTAAAGTATAAAAATTATAAATAAAATATCATTATGTAGGAAATATTATTATATTTCTAATGAATATTTACAATCGAATTTATATTATGTATAACCCTATATTAAAAATGTTTTAGTAAATAAACTTTGATTTTCACTTTTTTAACACTTCTTTGAATTAAATAATAATAAATGTCCTAATCTAATCCAAGTGGACCTAAATGATAATATTTTATTCCTAAGGTTGTTTTTGGTCGAGATACACTTGTCCAATAGAATTAGGACATGTGTTAGGGTAATATTAATATAATGTTTACCCTTAATTACCCTATTTACTTTTAACCGTGGTAAATAAAAGTAAAAAGTTACTATTCACCAAAAATTGTTTTCATCTCATTGAACCACATTTTACTTCATGATTTTAACCGTGTCTGTCGGATTTTTGAAATTCCAATCACAGAAGCCGTAAAATTACATTTTATGAAAAAATCATTTTTTTAACTACCACTTAGTAGTTTCACTATTCATCAAAAATTGAAGTTTTTCAGAACAATGCCAAAATTTCACCCTGAGCAATAATTGATATTACAAATTCAAAAATGATGTATATTTTACAAAATTCCAAACATATAAGTTTCATTAATTAATTTTATAGTTAATTCTCGCTGTCACAACAAATAGCGTGTTTTTAAGAAACAATATATATCAAAAGATTGACAATTGTTTAGGTCCAATTTCAAAGTGAAATTAATTCTAACGAACACCATTGGATAAAATGGTAAAACTATATTCTAATTATACTTTAAAACCACTCAAATTCATAATTTATCACTATTAATTATTTTGATTAAAAAAAGTTGTTTTTAATTAAAATTTAGTAATTTTCACTATTCATCAAAATATTAAAGTTATCCGAAAAGTACCGAAATTTCACCTTAGGCTAAATTCAATACTCCGAATCCAAAAATAATGTCCATTTTGAAATATAAAATATATATAATTTCAAAAATTAGGTATTACTAATCATAACGGCTAGTTTGATTGGTTGTGGTGTGTGTTAGAACTCGAAGTTGCGTACAACACACGCTATTGTATCATTCAAAGGAAAGCGTACCGTGGAAGCTTGGGATGTTTCATTTTAAATTTTTTTGATGTCCCTATTTAGTCAAAAAGATTAAAATATTGTATTTAAAAAGGGTTCACTATTAAAAGTTGGTAAAAGTGAAATACTAAAAATGAATTTGTTCTTACATTATGTCTAAGAAACTCATAATATGGATTCTAAAATTATAAGGATTATATAAAGTTTAAAATTTAGTTAATACTATTCATAACCTCTTTTGAATGGCTTGTTTGGTAAGTCATGGTGCGCTTGAACCCGGTGTTGTGTGTAGTGCAAGTTATTGAATTATTTTGAAGAAATAACACACTATGAAATCTTGGGGTGTTACATTCTCCCCTCCTTCAATAAATTGCGTCCTCGCAATTTAAAATTGTTATTCGAAAATAAAAGGTTGAAAATAAAAAATATCTTTGTGGGAAAACCCACATCGGAAATTGGGTTACTAAAATTTAGCCTTAAAATGAGGAAAAGTGAAATGAAAGGGTCACCACCAAATTATGATATCGATTAGGAGAACATTGGAGGCAATTAGAGACATATAATTGGAGGAAAAACGTAAATATTTATAGGTAGTGATTGAGGTCATCAATCACAAACAAGTTTAAAATTGAGGTCCTTAAATTCATCAATCTATGATGATTTAAAATACCATCGATTCAACAAAACATAAGGTATTAGGATAACACATTTTTGACGTTTCAAAATATCTTAGTTGAAATCCCACATCGAAAAATGAATTAATGAGGCCTCTATTTAAAATAAAGAGTGGAAAGTATGAAGATTACCAAAAATAACACATACTAGGGTTCCATGTAGGAAAATATGGATATGGAAGATAAATCTAACCACTAATTATCTGATGGAGAGTGGTAGAGAACATGGATATGCAAAGGCCAACAATCCGAAAGCCATAAATTAATGATGATTTAAGGCACCATCTAGGACAACATTTTTGTTCTAAGTTCCTTTTCTTAATGTTGAGGAATTTATTTATGAGATTGGATAAGCTCAAAAGGAGATAAACTTACTTTATAATTAGAGTTTTACCCATTAATAAATTTCTACCACAAACTCATCTTTCACTCGTAAAAAAAATTCTATTTATACTATCCGTACAGGGTTCCAAAATAAACGAATTTATAATTCATCTACCAGATCTTTTAAATAAACTACATTATTTAATCCAGGACATCTCGTGGGCCGGTGGTAGGTGATACACCCTTGTCGCCCTTCGGTTGTGGGTTCAAGACTCGTGGCCTTGCCGGACGTGACGGGTTGCCGCCCGACCTCTGGGTTGTCCTTTAATGGAAATCCAAAATAATCCAAACTAGAACTATCCAAAATACATCTGTCCAAACTCACAGTCCAAAATTTATAAGGACGGTAAACATAATGTAGATCCTTTTTACCCCGTAATAGCATATGAATACCTTCAACATGTATTCTTTTAATACACTAAAACATCCTGAATTACCACATTCCTTATTGATTACATTCATGCTCCCTTATTCCATATAGAATACTGAATATACTTCATCAATCCAAAAATGTTTTAAACCCCAACAATGATGGAATGTACAAATCATTAATCAATTTCAAGGTAGTCATGAATATCCAATATAATTTATCGAAATAAATCATGTATTATTCCAAAATCACTACCTCGGTATCAGAACTATGTTATGGTTTATCATTCTCTCAACCATATATTTTCAAAAAATTTATCCTTCTATTGAGTCACTTTTCTTTGTTCCACACAATCTCAAGTCCTTAATGAAATAGTACTGCAGTACAATCCTTATATACTCAATAATTATTATAACAAGTACATTGTTGATACAACACTCAATTGACATAATCAACATAAGAACTCTAATCATTACTCTTCATTTGTGGTAGTATCATAACTTTATTATTATCCAATAGCATCATTTGCGGCATGGTTTGATGACTGGGACATAGGTTCGCGTAGTGTCCAAACTCCTTGCAAATGAAGCATTGTACATTTGAAACCATTTTCTTACCCTTGCAGTCACGTACTTTGTGCCCTTTTCCTCCACACTTATAACAAAATCCCATTCCTTTCAGACAAGTTCCAGGGTGTTTCTTCCCACAATTATCACATATGGGAAAATTCTTCTTTTCCCTCTTCCCTTTATCCATCTTTTTCTCTTCCATCCTTTTTTTCTCTTGCTTCCCTTCAAAGCCATAGCACTCAGTAAAATCTTTACTTATCTTATCAACACATGATATTATTTCTTCATATGATGATAATACATGGGAGACTATTTCTCTTATAAATTCTGGCTTAAGACTATGAAAGATATGATCCTTCTTTCTCTTTGGATTATGTGCATTGCTGGAGTTATCATTCCTTCTACTAGGCGCCATTTCTAAACAATGGAATACACTAGATTAGTTTATGAATAACAATACCTAATCCCAAACTTGTAAAACACATAACATAAATTAAATAGTTTATGGATATAATCCATAATCATAAAAATGTCTCCTTTGAGGAAGTATATACTCATAAACCTTTAATAATGGTTTGTAAAGAAAATGAGAATTATCCTAAGCATATCCCCCAGGTGTGTCGTAACCAAGAGTGCAGCAAGGCCCGTTGTCGTGCACCAGTTCCCGTTCGAGTCTAGCTCAAAGCGGTGTTTTCGGGTTTTACCCCTAGGTACATCTGTACTAGATCCACCTCTACCTGCTCGTATCCAGATAGGGATGTATTTCTTGGAAAACTCACAAAATCTCTACAATACCAAAATTCTAGGAAGTTCTTCTATACTAATCCTCAAGGTCCATCTTAGGTCTATGTGCTCTAATCAGAGTTTAACTAAATCTAGCTTCCAAGGATTGTACTAAAATTCCTCTGATACCAATTGTAACGCCCCGACCCCAGTTACCCAGAGTCGGTGCATTATTATATTACATTGGCATGATCACAAGAAAGATCAAATCTCAAAAGACCGATTGGTTTAGTAGCCTTGGAAACACAAGATATATTCATAAGTCTTAAATTACATCATAAAGTAAAAAACTACTACAACAACATATTGTCTCCATATTCCACCCTCATATCCCCACATAATATCCCTGCAGGTCATTCATAATTTACTTCTTCACTTCCTGGGAAAAATAAAACATAGAAAAGGGGTGAGCTCAAATGCCCAGTAAGGATAATAATATAGCGGAAACTTTCATAAATAAGAATAAACATTTAAGTCAATGTATAACTAAAACAAAAGCCTTTTAAACTTGAACTTCAACATAGTATGGAAAAAGTAAAATGAAATAATGCCATTTACTTATTCACATGGATATTCTACTAATCGAATAATCACATGTAATATCAATAACCACTTTCATAATGATGGAATGCATAATGCCAGACTATCATAACCACATAGCCAAGGCCTCGTGCCAAGACTATAAATAAGATTTTGCCAAGGCCTTGTGCCAAGACACTAGTTTGTCTCATGAGACCTACCGATGCATCGAGGAGCTATAGCGGGCTCCACCCGTCACATATTAAGTCCAATTCATTCCCATATGAAAAGGTTTAATCATAACATAAACATTCGTATTAAAACTAGCATACAAAATGTCAATACTTTCACCATAAAATATGAATGGTATAAAAATAGCACATCCAATGTCAAACATATCAAGAAACCTTCAATACAATATAGAAGTTTTGTATCTTAATAAATCAACTACAAATAAGCATAAAATCCATCAAAGGATGTTGACATAGATGAAATCAAAACTCTTTTTAGAGAAATATCTCTTTCTATTTTTGAAATCATTTAAGAGTCATATATTTATAAAATAAAACATTTTCTATGAAAATATTCATATAAGCTTGTAAGGGAAGCTTTGACGATTTTATAACGGCAGAAAATAGCCGCACCCGCTGTATAAGTTAAAAAAACATTCTTACCTTAATTTTGTTGAAAATGTTAAAAAGCACCTTGTTTGGAAAACGACAGAAAGATTCCTTTATAAACCTCTTATAAAAAGTAAAACAAGGGTATAAATGAATTTAAACCATATTCTTGTAAATAGTAAAAATGTTTTGAAATACATTTTTAAGAAACATGGATGTGGATGATAAAGATATCCCAGTAGATTATTACGTATAAACAACCTCGGATAATGAAGTGATTCTGAAATAACCCTTACCTTGTAATTTTCCTTGGTTGGGGTAGGTTAACCTCTTGTATAATGGTGAAATAATTGTTATTAAATTATACAAGAATCATATATATTAATATGATATCATATATGATCTTTTAACATTGATTTGTTAATAATATCTTAGAATTATCGTTGTTTCGGGTGTTAACTTACTCATTTTCTTTTATATGTTTTGTTATATAAGATGTGTTTGTTATGGATAGGTTGTATCTTATTCATATCCAGAATGATATCAAGTCCTTAAAAATCATTTTTAAATCATCAAATGATAATTATACTTTAATGGATACGATGGAGAATGAATCTCATCGCGTTCGTGGAGACGGTAGTCCGTATGTACGCACGAGCGACAATATCATTATTTTGATATTAAAATAATATATAAATGGATGGTATATATATATAGAATTATTAACATGTTATATTTATTATTTACATGAGTTACACATCATTATTATACCCATTCAAATAATAATATATTGAATAACAATTACACCACGACGTGGAGACGGTAAGCCGTACGTACGCACGTATGGTGACATGTTATTCAAAGGGTGGATAGAATACTGAATATGGTTGTACCATATTTATAATAACATCACAGTATATATAAGATACTGGATTTATTATTTTAGAATGGTAATAACAATGAAAGAAGAAGTGGAAGAAGAAAGGAACTTGAAAAGGGGTGGTGAAAACATTACCTCTTCTTTGGGTTCTTCCCTTTGATTTGATCAAAAGGGCTTCTTAGGTTGGATTTATGATCAAAATAAGGCATCTAGTTTGTAGTGAGGGATGTTGGGAGAGTAGTTTGGCAGAGTTTGGCTGAACAAAAAGGCTTTGAATGTGTGAAGAAATGAGAAGGAGGAGTGCCATTTTATAAGAGGGGTGAGGGGTACCTTTGGAAAAGCTAGAAATATTAATTTATAATAAATTCATATTCGGTTTCTAATGGCTCCAAAGTTGATTATTCAAAGGTCAAGGTGGGAATAGGTCGAAAACCATTCAACCAATAGAATTTAGATAGGTTTGGGTTACTATATTAAAATTATCTTTTAGTTTTAACTCTTAGTTAATTAGTTTGACATTTACCATGTCACTTTGTATTTTTATATTATATAGTTAATAAACTTAATATATACATCCATGAGACTCCCAAGTGGTCAATTAATGATACAAATATCATGATATAAGTCTCTTGGCCGAACCTTAGATTTTTAGGAATTTAATATCAATTAATAATATAATATTTGTTTTAAAAACTCTTTTATGTCAATTTTGACACTATTCAATAATTGATTTTTGTGAAACTCATAACAGAATGATTACTTCGACCAAAGTTAATTAAATCAATCCTAACATGTCATCGTAGCCTATAAAATTATTTTAATTCATTAAAAGTTTCAAATTATATTTATTTGTGAATTTATAATATCAATTAGTTTAATTTGTCACAATTACGGTAATTACGGCATCATCATTGTGTCATATATAAATTAAATTATTTAAAGTATAAAAATTATAAATAAAATATAATTATGTAGGAAAGCTTATTAGATTTCTAATGAATATTTACAATCGAATTTATCTTATGTATAACGCTATATTAAAAATGTTTTAGTAAATAACTTTGATTTTAACTTTTTTAACTCTTCTTTGAATTAAATAATAATAAATGTCCTAATCTAATCCAAGTGGACCTAAATGATAATATTTTATTCCTAAGGTTGTTTTTGGTCTAGATAAACTTGTCCAATAGAATTAGGACATGTTTTAGGGTAATATTAATATAATTGTTACCCTTAATTGCCCTATTTACTTTTAACTGTGGTAAATAAAAGTAAAAGTTACTATTCACCAAAAAATATTTTCATCTCATTGAACCAAATTTTACTTCTTGATATTAACCGTGTCTCTCGGATTTTCAAAATTCCAATCACAGAAGTGGTAAAATTATGTTTTATGAAAAATTCAGTTTTTTAACTACCACTTAGTAGTTTCACTATTCATCAAAAAATGAAGTTTTTCATAACAATGCCAAAATTTCACCCTAAGCAATAATTGATATTCCGAATTCAAAAATTATGTCTTTTTTAAAAAATTCCAAACATATAAGTTTCATTAATTAATTTTATAATTAATTCCCACTGTCACAACAAATAGCGTGTTTTTAAGAAACAATATATATCAAAAGATTGACAATTGTTTAGGTCCAATTTCAAATTGAAATTAATTCTAATGAAAACCATTGGATATAATGGTAAAAATATATTCTAATTATACTTTAAAACCACTCAAATTCATAATTTATCACTATTAATTATTTTGATTAAAAAAAGTTGTTTTTAATTAAAATTTAGTAATTTTCACTATTCATCAAAATATTAAAGTTATCCGAAAAGTACCAAAATTTCACCTTAGGCTAAATTCAATACTCAGAATCCAAAAATGAAGTCCATTTTGAAATATAAAATATATATAATTTCAAAAAGTAGGTATTACTATTCATAATGGCTAGTTTGATTGGTTGTGGTGTGTGTTAGAACACGAAGTTGCATACAACACACGCTACTGTATCATTCAAAGGAAAGCGTACCGTGGAAGCTTGAGATGTTTCATTTTAAATTTTTTTGATGTCCCTATTTAGTCAAAAAGTTTAAAATATTGTATTTAAAAAGGGTTCACTATTAAATGTTGGAAAAAGTGCAATACTGAAAATGAATTTGTTCTTATATTATGTCTAATAAACTCATAATATGGATTCTAAAATTATAAGGATTATATAAAGTTTAAAATTTAGTTAATACTATTCATAACCTCTTTTGAACGTCTTGTTTTGTAAGTCATGGTGCGCTTGAACTTGGTGTTGCGTGTAGTGCAAGTTATTGAATTATTTTGAAGAAATAACACACTATGAAATCTTGGGGTGTTACAGTAAATACTTACACATAATCAATATAAGATAATAATGAGATTGAGAAATTAACCCTTACCTTTTACTTTCATTTGGTCGAGGGTATGTTTATCCTATTGTATAATCATCATAGTATGTTATTAAATTATAACCGAACTATATTAATATTTATGATATCATAGAAAATTCATTTATGGATTTATTCAGCCCATTTAATAATAATTTTTACGTTAAAGTAACATTTCGGGTAATAATCACTTTCTTCATCATACTTAATTACACTTGTTATTCTTGAACGTATAACTTATGTATTGATTTAATTGATTCAATAATATAAAACATAATTTATGAATCATTTATGTTCAGAATATAAGTATGTATAAAATATTGATATATGAAATGAAAAATCCATTTATGGATATGGTAGGCCGTATGTACGCATAAAATCCGTTTCTGTTTTCATATCATATTTTGCAAAATTAGGTGAATGAGATATATGTAAATCCACGCACACAGTTACAAACAATCACACACACACACACATATCCAGTATAATTATGTTATCATATATTACATATTTATTAATAATATATATTTATAATCATTTTTGAATGGTTAATGTTTATATTACTCTCATCGCGTCGTGGATACTTTAAGCCATATTTATGCATGAGCGATGATATCATTATATTGATGGTAAAATCATATGTAATTGGACGATATATTTTATATAACTAATAATTAACATGTTATATTTCTTATTTACATCAATTATACTCATTATTATACCCATCTAAATAATGATGTGTTGAATACAAAACTACACCATGATGTGGAGACGGTAAGCCTTATGTATGCACGTATGGTGAAAATGTCAATCATTGGATGGATAGAATAATGAATATGGATGTAATATATTTATATTAACATATTTTTATGTAAATGGCACTGGATTTATTATTATGGTATGGAAACAACAAAGAATTTGGAAGTGGTAGAAGAAAAGACCTTCGAATGAGGTGATGAAATAATTACCTCTTCTTCAGGTTATTCCTTTTTATTTGAGAAAAAAGGATCCTTAAGCTGCATTTATGATCATTTTAAGGTCACTATGGTGAAGTTATAGTAATTGGGAGGATATTTTAGTAGGTTTTGGCCGAGCCAAATGGCATTAGAGGTGTGAATTTAAGATAAAGTGAAGTACCATTTTATAAGAGATGTGAGGGGCACTTTAGGACAAGCTTGAAATATTAATTTATTATAAAATCATTTTTGTTTTATAAAAATTAAAAATGTATTTATTTATATGATAAGGTGGGGATGGGTGTAAAATATCTCACCCAATGGTTTTAAACAACTCTAGGTCCCCATATTAACTTTATCATTTAGATTTAACCCTTTGATAAATAGTTTAACTTTTACCATGTCTTCATGTTTTATAATAATACATGGATTATAAAATAACTAAAAACATAAAGAGAATCACAAGTGGTTAATTAATGACATATATATCATTATATAAGTCCATTGCCCTTACCTTTTATTTTTAGGAATATTATATCATTTATTAATATAGTATTTGTTTTAAAAACTCTTTTATGTCAATTTTGACACTATTTAGTATTTAGTTTTTTTGAATGTCATAAAATGATTATTACTTCGAAAAAATACATCAATTAAACCCTAAAATGTCATATTGAAATATAAAATTCGGTTATGGAATCAAAAGTCTCAATTTACATTTATTTTTATAATTATAATGTCAATTATTTTAATCATTCATTAAAAAGGTAATTACTGCATCATCATTGTGTCATAAATATATTTAATTATATAATGTATAAAAATTATAAATAAAAAACCATGATGTAGTAAATTTTTAATATTTATAATTAATATTTATAGTCTAATTTATCTTATGTATAACACTATATTTTAAATATTTTACTTAATAAACATCGAATTTAACACTTTTACCTCTTCTTTAAATAAAATATAATAAATGCCCAAATCTAACCGAAATGGATCAAAAGGTTATTTGTTTTGTCCTGGAGTTCATTTTGGTCAAACTAAACTTATACTATAGAATTTTGAAGTGTTTTGGGGTGATTTTACTATTATTTTTTACATTTAATTATCTTATTTAATTTTTATATTGGTAAATAAAATTCAAAAGCTTTTATTCATCAAAAATTATTTTCAATCTATTAAACAAAATTTTACATACTTATGTCAACTGTGTCTCTATTATTTTTTAAATTCATTTCAAATAAGCAATAATATTATTATTTATTCAAATTTATAAGTGTGCCTATATGGTGGGTAAATGTTCCTAAAAGGTGGTTAAAAAGACATTAACATGGTTGAATGAAATTATAAATATATAATGTTATTATAAAGTGGTTAAAATGAATTAAATTGTTCTAATATATGTATTAGGAATCTATTTTTACATTGATACAAGTTTTTAAATAAAAAAATTATTTAAATGAATAAGTCGATTTTTCTCTACAATGATGTGTTTTTTACTATTCATCAAAATTTGAATGTTTTTAGGAAAATACAAAAAATTAACCCAAATAAAATTTTGATATTCCAAATTAAAAAATTATTTCAATTTTACAAAATTTAAAACATAGAATCTTTAGTACTTAATTTAACATTAATTCTAGTTGTCAAAACCAGAATGCAGGTTTTTAGAAGTTAAAACTATCAAAAGATTAACCTTTGTTTCTGTAAAATTTAAATGTGTAATTACTTCTAATGAACTAAATTAGATTAAATGATAAAATTATAATATAATTATACTTTAAAACCACTAAAATTTATAATTTAACAATATTAAATTTTTTTATTAAAAAGGTTATTTTTATTTAAAATTTAGTATTTTTCACTATTCATAGAATTTTGAATGTTATTAGAAAAGGACTAAAAATATGTCCAATCATAATTTTTATGTCCCTATACTAAATAATAATTTAGTTTCATTAAATTTAATATATAAAAGTGTCAAATATTGTATTTAAAAAAGGTTCTCTAATAAAATGTGGAAAACTAATTTGTTTAAAAAAATAATTTTTTTATTTGGAAAATTGAATTATTCATTATATTATGTCTAAAAAACACAAAATATGGATGTTAAAATTATATGGAGTATATAAAATTCAAAATGAAGTTAATACTAATCATAACCACTTTTTAAATGGCAAGTTTGTTAAGTCGTGGTGTGCTCAAACTCGGTGTTGCTTGTGGCACAAGCTATTGAGTTTCTTTAAAGAGATAATGTATTTTGAAATCGTAGGGTGTTACAAATTTGATGTCTTGAGAATCAATTAAATATATTTCTTTTTATTTTATTATCAAAATTTCTTACGATCTTTATCGTATGCATTATGGTTTGGGGGGACCAATTAGGGCCACCATTAGGTTGTTCCATTGATTCTAAACATGGAAAATGAAAAAAATTAAGATTATAATTTGTTTTTGTTATTATTATACCCATGACTATTGTTTTGGTGTGTTAATTGAAAAAAATAAGAAAATGAATATTTATGCCTAAACATGAAATGTGTTAGGGGATTGTTTGTAAGGGTGTGTAAATCAAAAAAATTGGTTAATGTGAATAAGTCAAATGGATTTTGGATGTGAAATGGAAATGAAATAATAGATTAATGAAAATGAAATTATGGAATTTGTGAAATTGGATAAGTTATTGGAGTTATTTATTATACATAATGGATTATGGAAGGAGTATGGGAGGTGTGTTAAATAGACTATGAAATATAAATGGAAATAGTAGAAATGTGTTAATTCTTATATATGATTCACATGTTGAATGATTATTGAAATGTAGATGTTATGTTTAATGATATTGTATGTTTTGGGATGTGAAAAATGAGGTAAATTTGTAGATAATAATGTGAAAATATCTTGGTGGTGTGGGACAAAGGATTGAGGTTCCTCCCATGGGTTAGAAAGGATTGATGCTCTAAACAAACTTATAGAATACAAAGGTTAGGATTCTGGACTAATGCACTAGGACCAAATGGTTGCATTGGATGAAAAAATCATACTTCTGATCTATGTTAATTGTGATTCAAATTATTTTGAAATGTACTTCTCTAGTGAGATATGGAACATTAAATATTTATTATTCTAGATTATTTGTTGTCTTGATCTATTGTGTATATAAGGTGAAATCTAAACCATTTAAATGGATAATTAAATTAACTAATGTAAATATTTTTAACAAAATACCCCAAAGTTGCCTTTTTTTAACTTTCCATTTATTCATAATTTCACGCTCAATCGATTTAGACAGCATAGTTTCTACACAATGTTGGTGACGGTTTGTTGAGTTGTATTCAAAACCCTCTCAGTACACTGTTGGGTGCCCATATATATTTCATGGATGTAGGTCAGGACAAGGGTAAGGGCACTATAGTTGGGAGTTGAATTGGACATGGGATGTGAATGGATGGTGATTCATACATGGTGTTATGACCTATTATTGGGATCCATATGCTTGTTTTTGTTTTGTGTTGTAATTGACATTTGGAATTGTTGTCATGAAATTACATGTTTACAAATTTGGTTTTCATTGTACCATGTTTGGGATTATATTATCAATGATTGTTTGTAGTTTATGTTTTATATTATCCTATTATTGTATATTACACATTATGGATTACTCTGAAAAGGATGGTATAGTATCCCACATGATTTACCCAACCATCTCCACTTTTCCACAACCTCTAGGGTATGAGGTGGAGTTCTTGAGGACATGTGGAGACATAGAATGAGTCACCATTTAGTGGATTCTCAGACGACGACATTAAAAAGTGTTATTATAGGGGTTCATTTCTATGAAATATGATTTTTTGATGTTAGACATGTGATTAGGAGGTGTCTGGACTTTGTAGTGAGCTCATACATGGGAGTATCTAATCCATGTACATTAGAAGAAACCCATGTCCAATGGGTTGGATTATCAATTCATAATAATTTTTGTCACATATTAATGATATGTCACCATTAGAAAATACACTTGTTGTGTTATGAGACAATTTTATGATATTTTTCTCATCAATGTAATAACATGAGGTTGTACATTCATGAAATTTTTTTATGAACCATGGTATATAGCTATAATGAATCATGATAGGCACACATTAGAAGGGATTATATGACATAAAGAGTATAATTCATTTCACTTCCTCCGAAAGGTGAAGAAAGTGATGTTTAATAATGAAAGGAAAGTTGTTATACAAAAATAATATTAAATAAATTATAATGAAATTTTATTAATGAATGATTTTAAACCAGATGAATTCTTGGTTAAAACAAAATTTAGAAAGGGAAATGTGCTGTATAGAATTATTTTCTTTGCGAGTGTGGACATATTATAATAAGGGTTTCTAATGAATGTTTTTTAAAAATTTATGTTTTTTCACCCAATCATGATTATTACCGATGGTAGGGATGGTTTAGGGTAGTATTAGGGTTGTGATCATGGTTTTTAGAAAAGTGTATATATAGTGGGTTGTTTATGGTTGATGGTGTACAATTTTATCATCTATAGATTACTCCTCTCAATTATCCAATGACGTGTATTTTGAGAAAACTATTTTGAACGAATGATTAAAGTACTATAATTACATTACCAATGTTTTAAATATGGATAATTTAAAATTTTAATTCATGAGTTTCAAAACAGTAAGGTTTATTATAGATGTATGTGAAGTAATGGAACTTGGGTGGGTGTGTATTGAGTATACTTTGTATTGATTAACCGACACATTTGGTGTGAGGTTTTAGTAGAGTTTGTAACCTAGTTGGAGTCCTTGGATTTGAGTCATGATTCCTTTTTTTTATTCATGTATACTAAAAGTGATTTTATTATTGTACCCTCATTAGGGATATAGAATTATGTTCATGAGACATTATGTGATAATGTGAGTTTAGATTCCCATGTGGGTCTTGATCATGTGCATTATAAGTTTGACTTCATGGATGGTACCAAACAATTTAATAACCGTTGTGGGTTGTGACCTTGGTAGTTGTTCTCTTGGCCACATAGAGGGTTTTGGGTTCATAGTACTCATATATTCATATGAGTATCTAAATAAAAGAACATAGAGTAAATGGTCATGTATTTCTCTAGGCACATGGTGAATCAGAATGAGTGTATGTGTGTTTATTGTGAGCAATGTCATGATTTTTTATTAATGTGTATGGATTGGAGTAAGGGATAGTGGATTTTTCTGATCATGACACCATTATAGAGATTTTGTATAATTATACATTCAATGTGACGTATGAGAATCTCTGATGAGGATTTTAGTGGTTTGGTGTGTGTATCTCATATGTGGATGTTTTGGACATCGAACGTGGTTCACAAAGAGTAGTTCATAGTACTGGTTTAGCCTATAGGGATAACATGGATAAGTGATTTTTTTGGAAAGAAAACATGAGTAGTGGTTATCCATTGATTTTTTTTGGGAATTCAGTGTAGCCTCAGGGGAATTTGGCCCAGTGTTGGAGTTCCCTTATGACGTGAAGAATGAGTAGTTTCCTTAGGGGTTTAATAGAATCATAATGATTGTCATTGTGTTCTTGGTTAAATTTCATTATTATGACTCAGTTTCATTCAAAGGAGACACTTGAGTTCTTGTAGAGGTTTTACGGATTTTTTGAAGGGTATGATCATTCGAGTGTCTTCCTATAAGTTTTAATGATGTATACTAGAGGCATCAATGATGATTTTAGGTAGATGAGAAATTGTTGAGTAATGCATGGATGCAGGATTTTGATCTAAAGGTGACACCCAATGTGAGTTTTTTCATGTGGTGGGCCTCATTTTTACAAAAGGATTGGTTATTGAGAGATATGATGATAATTTCGTGGGATTGATGAGGATGAAATACTATGAGTCCAGGTTTGGGGAGTAAGCACAAATTTGGGCCAGGCCCTTAGGGGGTTTTGGCTCATGTGATATAAAAATGGTTTTAGTGTGTGGTCACAGTAATGTTCAATACCTCAAGGGATCTGTGGATGTATATATGAAATAACACACTATGAATGCTTAATTCCATGTAAAATATGTACACATTTGTCTTGGGAATAATCATATGCAGTTTTCCTTGAAATCGTGGAATGATCTGGTGACATGGAAGACTATTTGGTTTTTGATTATTTTGATGGTTCTTTTTTGTCTCTATTGTGAATCCACAGAATCAGGGAGTTAAAAATCGATAGGTGTGGAAATGGTAGGTTTAAATGAATAATTGGTCCATGAATTCTTGGTAGAGATTCATGATGTAATATTGGGTTTGGTTTTTAACCCCACTTGAGAAATTTATGCAAGCTGTTAATGAGACATTACTGTCATGGAAGCCTGATACAATTAAAAGGCCAAGTTTTCCCCTTAGAGGTAGGTGAAAAATATTATCATTATTTACGTTGTTGTTCTATGATGACATCATAGAATAATTCTAGTTAGATATAATAATTAACTTCATATTTACATCGTCTTGGGTACACTGAGAATTCATTGGATGTTTATACAGGGAGATAATGGTGTTTGCGTTTGAGGTTGGACATCTTTGTGGTCATGCCCATGGATCAATGTATGTTGATCTAGATGGTGGGATGTACACCACCAACCATTTATGGTTGTGGCCCTCAAGATGTTATGAATTTCAAATAATGTCATGGGTTCCCATAAAAAAATATTGGAATGAGTATTAGTTGATCTCAATTTTTTATTTGGTAAAAGAAAGATGGACACATCTGATTTTGGAGTTTCATCTTCTGATCGAATCCTGAGAGATGTTTTTTGGATTTAATTTTGGAATAAATTTATAATTATAATCCTATGCTGGTGAGTTATTAACTAGTTTTTGATGTATGGATCAATATGTGGAGTTAATGTGGTGGCATCGTGATGCCAATGGGAATCCATTGAGTTTATCATCGAGTTCCTTAAAAAAGTATAGGTGGGCCACAAATATGGTGGTTAAATAAACAATGCATTGTATTTTGATTAGGGTTATTCTAAATTAAATTTTAGATAAATTTTATAATGTTGTTAATGTGAGTGGTTAGACATGAAAACAGTTCATGTTGAGGATGGATGGGTTCAAGAACATCATTGGAGGACAGGCGTAGACCCTAGTAGGTGTGATTCGGTGACCATGTAGTGTCTTTTGGTTTGATGTAATCCTGGTCAAGTTAGATTATGATATTCCAATAGTCAATTAATTATCTTATATGATGATCTGTATGGGGTACAACTCAACTTAGCTCAGAACAAGGGACAAATGTGGTGAGATGAAAACGTCCTTCGATGAATAAATTAGAGTGAAATGTACATTCTATATTTTCAAAATGGGTTTTTTGTATAATCTTAATCATCTTTAATCAATGTATGGATGATTTATGTTTTTTTGTTATGAATTTTGATTTTTGTTGTATATAATGATAATGGATTTTAGTGTAGTGGATGTCTTCATGGCGGGGGTTTTACCAGATGTCAGGGAGAACCCCGGTAGGTGCGTTTGATTATGCCGATTGGCCTCATTTTAATAAGTTCCATGGAATGGTTAAAAATGTGTAGCATTATGAATGTTAATGATTGATATTCTATGATATTATATTAAGGGTTGGTCTACAATGATATCATAAAATGAATTTATGTTGTACATTGTGACCCACATCATGTCTTCCGTAATAATGAAAATCTAAAGGAAGTGAGTTGGGTTCAATAATTCCCCTTAAATTATGTCTGAAGTCATTAATCACTTTATTATCAAAGGTAATAAAATAAAATTAATTAATTTAATAACATATAATGTTTTATACAACAATTTAATTTAATATTGTTGTATAATGTTCATTTTTGGGCTTTTGATGAGTTATATATTTCAATTTCATCGTTTGGCAATTTTCAATTTCTTAGTTTTCTTGATTGGTTCAGTTGTATATGAGTATGAATGTTCATATAAAATGGGAATGATTATTCAAAATTTAAATTTTATGATTTTAATGAAAATAGAGAAGTATAATTGGTCTTATATGTTATTCATTTATATGGTATGAGGACGTAACATTAGATAATTAGTAAATGAAATTTATTTAATTTTATTGGTAGAATTTACGACAATTATGAACTTGTATCATTTTATTTAACATCATAATTATATATTGGTTCTAGAACATTATGTAATATTTAATTGGTATAATAAAATTTAATTTAACCATTATTATGTTTTTATAACCATCCTTGAAGGTGGTAGTGACAAATGAAATCACATCCTCTATAGTGGCGGTAAATTGACACACCATAGAAGAAATTTTCAATTTTATAGAAAAATGAAAATGTGAAGAGATTAAAAAAATGAAATATTCCAAAAAAAACATTAAAATATATTAAATATAATTGAGTTATAATTCCTCAGGGATTTTAGGGGTTTATAAGAGGATAAGAAACAAATTTTTTTTTGAAATGAAATTAAAAGAAAACGAAAGGAGGTTTTACTTAATGAATTTACCCTCCCTGTGGACCTACTTTGGGAAAAGGGATTAGTATTTATATTAGACCATGATCTGTTGGACATGGGGTAGTGGATTATAATGGGTATTGGGTAGAACTAGGAAAACACTCAAGTATTTAATGATGTCAGTATAAGAGGTGGTGAGGGATAGTATTTATAGTGGTTGAGAGGTATTGCTTCTCATTATTTTTGTCATTAGATTATTATTATTATAGAATAAAATGAATATTTTGAGAAATATTAATAAATATTTTAAAATAATGAATTTAGATTTATATTTTGGTTCTTACATCCTAAATTACACAAAAAATAGTGTATTTAATTTATATTGTGTATATGCCTTAAAGTACTATATTTTAATATTTAAAAAAATTATATTAATTTAGAAAAATACAAAAAATATCCATGAACACCTATTTATGGGTAAATTTAAAAAATAAACTCCATTTTATGATAATAATTTGATAAATATGAGAATAATAATTTTCAAGTAAAATCATCATGTACATGGAAAACATAGATTTTATAATTAATAACTAACATCATATAAGTTTATAAAATTAATTAAGGTATAATAAAATTAACATATAGTCATAAGATAACAAAATATCATATAATAAACAAATATTATGAAAATATAATTTCTTTTCAACCATGATATTATTTATAATATTATAATTAAATATTTATGAATTATAAAAATAACAACGATGAATTAATAATTTATTAAAATTTTATTTTTTATACTATGATATAAATATATCATGTTACTATTTATTAATTTCTAACATTTTATTTATAATTTCATTAGTGAGGTTACTATTTTACTTGTAGAGTTAATATTCATAAGGGTCATATTACTATTGCAAAGGTCAAGTTACTATTTCATTGGTATTGCTTCCTAAACATTATGAAAACACTCTAATTACATTTAGTCTTCATTTTTAATTTTTTATTATGTTATATAATTTATGATTCATGGTTTTTACTATATAAAATAATTAAAAGAAGTAAATTTCCATCACTACGAGAAATGTGGGTTTTAGCGACCGCCATAGGTGGTCTCTAATGCCCTTTAGAGACTGCCCTTCGACGGCTTTTGGCAGTCGTAGTCCCTCCATCGGTATTACTCAATACCGATTGCCACTGGCAGCCACTAAAACTCTCCATTGAAAACACCTGCTATTTGGTGTCGATCGTACACTGGGGAATGCGGACGTGTTGGAGGTCAACGAGGATGGACCCCGAGCTTGGGTTGATGGCCATGGAAGAAGCACATCAGTCGAAGGGAGCATCCAGACTGACATTGGGGATTGAACAACATCGGTCGACTGTTGGGGGTGACAGGTTCACTAGAAGCATTTGTAGGGGTAATGGGAGGCGACGGGGTGGCGGCGATAGGGGCGACCTCTGGTGGCGGTGCGGCAGCGGGAGGCGTCGACAGCTATTGCAGCGGGTGACATCGAGGAAGACAACGCGGGGGGAAAGAAAAATCCAACCATTTACATTTCCATTTTAGTTACCGCATTTGGCAGTCTTTAATAGTATCAATAGCGACCGCCAATGGCGGTTACCTACTACCATAGTCAGAGAAACTAAACAATCTATTAGTGAAATGATATAATTTTGGGCCATTACATTCTTCCATTCCTATGAAGTTTCCCATCAATTTTACAATCTATATTGAAAAAAGTGATGGGTCTTATATTTCATCAATTCCTCCTATTCCAATGTTCCCCCTTAGTACATATACATTTTTCATAGTACTTTGACTAGGTGAGTAGTCTTATTTTGTAGAACTTTTTCTTTATGTTCCATGATATTCACTGTATTTACTTTATAAGATATATATTATTCCAGCTATGGAACCTCTATATTTAGACCACATGAGGGATCTAACATGTAATTACTCAAGAGGGACACATGGAATAAATATTCTAAAGGATACATGGTTGGTGGAAGTTTACATCTATAGGACACAACTATGACTCAATCAATAATCTCAATGGGGATGATGTTCCTGGGAATCGTCATTCCTTTCATCAGAAATCTTAGGATCCTATTTCATCGACATATGGGGTGGATTTACATGTATCAAATGATAAACTAAAGGTGTCTTCAATGATTATATACATTTCTCATTTTTTTAATTTGGAAAAACATGATGTGTTGTATGGTGGTT
This sequence comes from Viscum album, assembly GCA_963277665.1. Classification (NCBI taxonomy): domain Eukaryota; kingdom Viridiplantae; phylum Streptophyta; class Magnoliopsida; order Santalales; family Viscaceae; genus Viscum; species Viscum album. Next base: position 1,005,956,579 of record OY728135.1, read on the forward strand.
TTAACCTTTTACACTATTTCTTCAAAAATTTCGGTTATAGAATCTTACGTTCACTGACTTCATCACATCACCCCGCATTTTGAAAAAAGTTCCATAAAGGGATTCATGTGGAAGAATATGGATTATTGATAAAAAAACTATTTTTTGAAGAGAATTAAACCTGTGAAACATGTTGTTCTTATCTTCCTTTTATGTCTATAGAACATTCGCATGAAATAGATTCTAGTTTATTAAAATTTTGTTCATATTAGACATCGGTTTGAGGATGATAATCCATATTGAAATTAATATCACTGTTCCTAGAGTTTTTAGGACATTTCATGAACTAGGAGGTCAATCTTTTATCTTTATTTTATACAATTTATTTTGTTTCTCCATTCTACCTTAACAGTTCTCTAATGTATATATATTAATGTTTATCTTAGGATAATTCCTATATAATTGCGATAAGGTGAACTGTCTTTTCAAGATAATCCACAATTTCCCAAACAGATTTTTTATCTCAAGATATCATTGGATGTTCACTTAAAAATTTCATGGTGAAGTTTTCCCATTTTCATTTTGGTATGGTTAATGGTTGCATCATCCCCCTATACTTTTATCCTTCATCATTCACTTGCTAACATTCAATGAACATTGATTTATATTCAGCGATCTCCTTCATTATATTGTCCCACCAATAGTTCTATCAGAGGTCTCAATATATTATTGAGATTCCTTGGTTAATAGATAATGTTGAGATATGTGTGTCATTCATAATATCTTTCTTTATATCCGGATTGGATGTACACTTAATGATGACCCAAATCAAACCACTCCATCATCATAAAATTTAACCAATGATTATTACCCCTTTATCATAGCTTTGGCATACATATGATTCACCAAATGATTTCTATGATCATCCTTTATATTCTCTATATGGTGAAGTTGTGGAATGTTTGATAAATGATTGATGATGTTTTTTCCCTAATGATTTGCATGTACATCCTTCGAAATGTTATGAATAATTGATACATCTCATTTCTCATCACTAATAATATTTCATGATCTTCTCTACATATAGAATGTTCGACTTTATTTGACATTCAATTATAGTGGTAGATTGAGAAGTATTATTCCTTGATGATATCTAACCATTTTGTTTAGCTCATATTAATATCCTTTTTTGTGAATATATATTTTTATATCTTATAATCATTATATATTTCTCACTTTTCTCACATATATATAATGCCTCCATATTTTAATATTATCTCCCTTAGATACCAACATCGAATAATGTGTCTCATATTTTTCTCAGGAATTTTCAATTTTAGTAGAGTTGTATGATATAACATTATCAGTTTGACACAATAAAAATTCGAATAATTTCATTAAAGCATCATTCTATACTACAATGAATTTCCCAAAAGTAGGATGTGTAAGTACTTTCTTGGTTATAAGCCTCCTTTTAACTCTTTAAACTAGTCTTCACATTCACTTGTCTACAAAAACATTCATCCTTTCAGATTCTACATCATTAGTGGGTTTGAAAAATCATGGGATGTTCCACAGAAATTGTCTTTAATACCCATCTAGACCAAGGTAAATACAGTTATCTAGTATAGATGTTTTTTTGGGAAACTACTTCATTTCCTTTTCCATGGAAGGCTCCAAAGATATTCATTTTCTAGTGAAACAATTCCCCAATAATGATACCCAATCTATCTAGAACTCAAATTTACTATACTATGGATAAATTTTTTCCCTTGGAAAATTCTTTATCAAATTATTCAAATTCACATCATCATCATCATTTATCGTTGATAATATCATAATATCATTAATACAGACTACCATAAATTTGTTGAGGTAAACCAAAAAGACTATACACTTTAAGACATGGATATATCGAGAGAATTAGTGATTCCAGAAGGAATCACTATGAACATATAGTGTCTATACATCATTAAAAATGATGTATTAGGAATATCTTCCTTAAAAACCTTTTATTTTTCGATATAAATGAAAAGGTCCACCATATAGAAATACTTTTCCCCACGCAATTGATCGAACAAGTCTTCTAGCTTTGTAAAAGGATACATGTTCTCGATGATTAATTTTTGAGCTCAGGATAATAAATGAAAAGGCCCATTGATCCATACAACTATTCATGAGGAGCATTGGTGCACCCCATGGTTAAGCAGTCATTCATATAAAAACATTTACTAGATTTTATAGCAACTTCTTCTCTTGTTTTTCCAACTAAACGGTGGTCATTCAATAAGTTTTCCATGATACAAGAAGAGATCCAAGAATATGTTCAATTAATAACTAATCATATCTTTCTGGAGGAAGATGGTGAAATTATTCAGGGAACACATTAGTGTATTCCCTCACCATAAACAAGTCTTTGATCAAAATTCTATCCTATTTAATTATTATTTTAAATTGATATTCTATCTCAAGATAAATATTATCCACAAATGACATAATGGATCTAAAGAATATTCATCATACTCCTTACACTCTTTTAGAGTTGTAGAATGCTTTGGGAAGTGAAGCGTGATCCCCCATTCCCAATATTTTATGTTTTCATTGTATAATGATATCCAATCTTTTCCAAAAATAGTATCAAACTCCACCAAAGAAATTTGGACAAGATTTGTTGGGATGTTGAATTCAAAAAATTAACTAGGACAGTGTTATATATTTTGGATGAATTAGTTTCCCCAATTTTATTTCTCAAAGATAACTCAAATTCCATATATTGGGGGATTGTTTGAGTACTTTTACTAAACATTCATGATATTAATGAATGTGTAGCACTAGACTAAATTAGTACATTTTATGTTATTTAATGAATATCTAGTGTACTTTTCACCACCTAATTTTCGTGATCCACCTCAATTGTAGTGATGACACAAAATTTCTCTTTTTTCCATTGTTTTTAGTGGATGATGATGCTAATTACCCTTCAAGACTCTAGGTTTCGTGCATTGCATTGCATATTTCAACTTCTCCCTATAGTTTAAGAACATAACAATGGGTGGTTGTCTAAATTCCTCCACCACATTGTACCGTTTCATCATGTCTCATTGACATTCATTAGTATAGTGTCCATCTATATCACACTTATATCATTTTACTACCCCTTTTAGGAAATTCCCATGATACTTCTTACATAATTTTTGGCATGTGGGTGGTTGATATTTCTTTTCGCCCTTCACATTACACTCCCCATATTGAAATTATATATTTCTTTTATCATCACCATATTAATGGATCCATTCCCCAAATTCCATCTCAAAATAGATAGATTATTGATCAAGTTCTTCATAACTCATAATGTCTGAAATTACTAGATCTTTTAAAAGGTGTGGTCTTAAACCAATAAATAATCTATAAATTTTTTAATCATTACAAATAAAAACCCATAAGAGTATTATAAAGGGATTTTGAATTTTTTTTGTATTACATGATAGAGTCCCCTTACTTTTTCTTCAACTCTATGAATTTTATCTTTATCATTCTAAGATGATTTTGAAGTAAATTATTGTATAAAAAATTATATTAAAATCATCCCACCACATCTATTAATTTTATCCTTAGTCTTGGGGGTTTTAATAAATAGTAACTACTAATCATCATCTCTATATAAATGATAAACAGATAGTGTCACGACCTCTATCTCAGAATAGAAAAGCATGGAAAAGATCTTCTCCACTATGTTGACCCACAGTTATATTATGAGTGGAAAAGAAGATCTACTAAATTTAAATGGTTGTTTACAAATAATGGGATCAATAAATATTTTATCCATTTTAGGTGAAGGAGGTCGTTCTACATTATTCATGTTATTTTTCCTAGCATGAGATAATTGGGTAATCATCAACAATTTTTTTTGAATTCCACCACCCATGGAATTGTGGAAGTCATTTGGGTAATCATAACATTGTCCCCTGCATGAGTTGTCATCTTGGTTTCCCCTTGTTCCATCCATTTTCTAAAATAGTTAATGTTAGAATAATACAAAACTAAATAATTCATAACTGAATAATTTATTTATTTTTAATGTTAATTTAAATGAAATATCTTGTTGAATTCTTATGGTTTACATTTTTATAGATATAGTATATTGGGAACATACTTATACACCATCCCATTCTGTAGGTATTCACTAATGTTATGAGATCATAACTTCCAATTTAACTATACCATACATTGAAAAGAAACTATAGCAATCTTGCTTTTATTATAAAACCAATACATCATTTTAATGATAAAAAAAATAAAATAATTACACAACCACGATCCGAAGTTCTAGCGTCTTATGAATTTTAGGACAATACCTAACTTTTACATGATAAAACTAATACAATTACTTAATTCATTCTTCTCTATATTCTAATTTTACCACATGTTTTTCTTAATAAAACAATTCACCTAAGGATATATATCAAAACAGGGGTAAAATAAATGGAAAATAGGAGGATGAATAAGACACATGAAACAATTGTGAGCATAATAATCATCATCCAAATATAATATATGGTTCATAACAAAAATAATGATGTGAATCATTAGATAATTGAATGGAATGTGAATGTGAATAAAAATGAAACCACACGTCTTAGTGTTCAAATAACACAAGTTGTGGTGAAAAAATCTATAATCAGGTTTATACATATATCATTTTAACTCATAAGATTCATCACATTACCCAATGAATTGGAGCACTATACCATTATGTTCAAACTCATCACATAAACATATTTACATATAGTATATAATTTTTGTGCACCCATTACATACTAAAATTTACACTCTAATACATGAATCATAGAATGTATATCAATCATATTAATAAAACAAACCATTGAAAGTAATGCATTTATTATCACAAATAATATAGTAATTATGTTATGAGATCAAAATATTAATAGAAAATATGATGATCGGTATTAATGATGATTGAATAGGAAACAACATCATGAGAAGTAAAGGATGTGTGTTTTTGACATAATAGTTATTTTGTAAATTCATCATTCAATGAATGATTTATCCATTTCAAAAATCTAGTCTAATGGTTGTGATTATAGGTTTCTCCAAGATCACATGAAGTTGCAAGTGGAGAGATACGAATACACTATTTCAACACTCTGATATGGAATCCTAAATTTAATGTAACTTTAACAACAAATGACAATTATAGATACCATATTAATTGATCTATAGTGGAACCTTATTTGCTGTTATCTCATATAAACACACATGTATCCCTTTCTAATTTTATTCTTATTTAATGAGTATGTAATAATAGGATACCCTTGAATTACCTCCTACAACATGTAGGGATCATCTTGGACAAAGTATTATACATTTTCTTTACTACAGATGAATTTATTAAACATTTTCTGTATTATGAAATTTTTCATGATGATTATGGAACTTTATACAGGATGTCTTTGGTAGCATGATGAATTTCAGATGCTTTGAGGCGTTAATGCGCTCTGTTAATTCTATAGGTTGTAGTAACCAGGTGAAAGCTCATCTATGATCATTTTTTGCCATAATGTTTTTTTATCTGATGGGATAGGGGTGATCATGCCTATGAGAACTGAACTCTCACAACACTTGGTGGAATCAAGGACATGCACTACGTTGTCTTGGATGTAGTGAAAATTCATAATGGTTTTATGAATAATTATTTTTCTGAATAATGATTTTTTAATACTAATTATGAGATCCCTTAATATTACAAGAAGGTTAAAAAATATATTAATGGATTTGTTCATAGGAAGGATGCCTCTGATTCCTCAGTGGCTGAAAATCAATGCCAATTGGGTCACTTGTGGTGCACTAGGACCCTAAAGTTATTTTGGAATCCTCAACATTCATTGGGGAATTGATAAGGGAATATTTTATAACTTTTTATGGAATTGATTTTCGATTGAAGCTGAGCTATGGGGTAAGCTCAAGGTGAATAGGTATGAGGTCAATCCTTGTTTAAGGAATATATGAATGTAATTTTATTCAACTATGGCTATTGGAATTATTCAAAGTCACTCACAAAGTGTTCCATGGAAGATTTTGTGGTCATGTATTGATTCTATTAGTATTGTGGATCAACATTGTATTGTTGAGACAGACATATTCCAAGATAAAAATTGGTTTACTGATTCACTTTTCAAGAGATCTATTGATAAGTTCAAATCAATGTGGTCCTTTGTGACACAGACATATTATAGTGAGTTGGTTGTGGAAGATAAATGTCCTAATGTATACACCCGATATTGTATACCCCCTTATAACTCTTAATTTGTTACTATTATGTTTAATAAAATCTTTTGGGAGTAGGATTCCCTACATACTGAGCCTTCATATTGGGTAATGTTTCCATGTATTCAAAGAATTGATGACTGAATTTAACTCCAAATCATGTGTTGGGTAGTTCTTCCCATTCAACCATAACTGATAGGAGCCATACGAAACAACATGGTCACCCTGATTGAGAAAACATCTCAACATAGATCCAAAATAATAAAAATACATCATGTACCCTTTCCCTTATTTTGGGAAAATCATGATTGGTTTTTATGTAAGTTTAACTTTCAAAATTTGAAAATATTTATGGAATTCCTCAATCCATTGGAATGAAAAAATCTTTTTTTTCAATATAGTAATTGGATAAGATTGTTGCGAGAAGTCACGAAGAACGTTTCAGTAAAAACTAGTTCGGTACTAAACACTCTATATCTCAAAGACAATTCTTCATGTTTCTAAAGAGATAATAGATTATATATTATATCTATCCACTAAAAACCCTCTTTTATAAATTAAAAGGCCATGAAATCAAACAACTTGTACTGAGAAATCATACTTGAAATTTTTTCATACAATTGATGGTTTCTAAAAATTTCTAACATTGCCGAAAAGTATTGATCAAGATCATCTCTTTTCCATGAACACCCAAATATTTCATCTAAAAACCACAAGAAAAGAACATAGATATCAATAAAATATATGATTCATTACTTCCATGAATACCAATAGTTCACTCTTTATATTTAAAGGCATTACCACTTATTCATAATGGTAATATCTGCTTCTCGAATCTTTCTTCAATATATCCTCATTCCAAACCTGAAATTTGTTATACCATTACCACATGAAATTTTGTGAGATCTTATGAGATCCCCTAAATTGAGATATCATATCATAAATCCATGGATGGGGATACCTATTTTTTATCATAATTTGTTTAAGCTTATTATAATCCACACATATCCTTAGAGTTCCTTCAAATTTTTTCTCAAACAACACCAATGATCCCTTGAAGATTTGTTCATATGAATGATACTTTTCTTTAATATAATTCAGTATTAATTTATTATACCATAATTATATGTGTCATTCTATAATATGGAAGGGGAGTGGGACAAGTACCTAGGAGGAGATCAATCGTAATGTACACATCCCTTATATGTGTTATCCCTAAGAAACATTTAGGAATCAGAACATGAATCAAGTCAGCCACCACTTTAAAATAAATATTCTAGATGAATTACATAGATGCCAAAGTCAATATGTTTTTCTAGTATTACATCATTCAAACTGATGGTTCCAACAAGCTGGTTTCACCTTCTTTTCCACTCTATTATCCTCTATAGAGTTTCTCGACGAGATCCACAATCTCAACACCAACTGATCTTCTATAAAAATAAATATGAGCATTGAACATTGTCAACCAATCCATACCTAGGATTATATCATATATATGAATCTACGGAATAGATAAATCTCATTTCAGTTGCACACAATCAACATTTATAGAACATGATCTATATAGAAATGATAGACATTTTCTTTGACAATGACGAGTTTGAAGTTTTGTCAAAGAAGGCATCATATCGTGTTTTATGATTTGAAAATCCCCACAATATGAATCAAAAAAGGAATGTTATGAACCATTATAAAACATCACTTACATACATGTATAATTCAAAATAGTAATACAAATAACCATATATGGTCCATCAAAATCATCCACAACCACTTTATCACTTCCATATAATTGCTTCATCATGAGACATTACCCCTTATTTCATTACTGATATTGACCTTTATAGGGAGTCAAGTTATGCCAAGAGTCACCATGGATTACTTTGTTCTATAAATGATATTTATTTTACAACCCTTTTCCCATAAAATACCATAATGGATGTGATACATAAGAATTATCTTGAGCACCTAACATCCATAAAACTACTAAAATTGATATAAAGATGTACCATCATGTTGTAATTATTGAATTATTTTAGTGGTGTTATAAACTATCACTTAAAGTGGTCAAAGGAACCATTTTGGAAACATTTATCTTTAGTCATGTGTCTTGGAGGATTGTTCAAATATCTAGAAATTTGATTCTAATTCACACTCCCATAATAGAAGTATGTATCCCAATTCTACTTACACCCAACATTATTGTTCACGCTGTTTTATGTGGGTATCCATATAATTCATCCTACCATAACTCATGAGATGTCATGTTTCTCCATAGTTTCTCTATTATCCATCCATGTTTAATCTGCAATATAGTGCATATCAATATTTATGAGAATCTCATTCCGTAGATCTGATTCAATGATGTGTGCCTTAAGGTATGCACTATCCAAAACCACTGGATGAAAGTGCACTAAATTCGTAAATATAGCATTATATTATACGATAGATGAATTTTATTTCTTCAATATAAAGATAATTATTGTTCTCGGGATTTTAAGCAGGTTAGGATATAATTTTTTGGTGAATAGTTCCACAATATCCTCCAAACCAAGGTCTTGATACACTTTAACCAACCCTTCTAGTTCCCAATACTAGAGTGAAAGATCTTTAAACATGTATGTTTCTAGCATTACCTTCAACTCTACTGGTGTACTAATGAAATCGAAGATACAATTCATCATATTCAGACATCCTACTACCCATTCCAATTCAGAATCACATTAGAAGATGGGTGGAATCTACTTCTGGACATTCAAGGAATGATCCACATGTCTTCAATCATCCACTAGTTCCCTTTTTCCATATCCTAAAATTCTTGTTTGCTAATATAAATTAGTTGTTGGTTCACCTGTGACATAGGTGAAACCACATTATCCACTAATTTGTCCAGTTGGTTTCTATAATGCACACTATGTTCCATTTTATATGAAACAAACTCTATAAGTACAGCTCTCTAGAAACAAAAGACTTTTAAATGAAAATTTAACCACATCAACTATCATTTCAATGCTTTATAAAATCATTACTTGTCCATGTTCATTTTTTAAAAATAATTCAACATGATTTTAAAATGAAATTCTTTTTAATAATTAAAAAAACGATGAAATTTTCTCCAAAATCATTCATTTTAAAACAATTCTATCATTTTAAAAAAATCATTTCACCAAGTAATATTTCATTACACAAAATGATGTATTCACTCCTAGTGTGAAGTCATTCATGTAATTAACTACATGATTGTCTCATAGTATATACCAATGATAATGATATTTCAAAATCCATTAAGTGTATACATAACACTTATATACCAGACTCCCTACTAACATGAAGTTCTGAATAAAATGGTTAAATACATGTTATTTATTCTATATATTTCATGTCCCAAAAATACAACTCCATTATGTGATACCATGTTATGTTATATATAACAATGAATTGAACTCCATGACCAAAAACTAGTACCATGTAAAATAAAAACCAATAATAATAACACTTATTTAAAAAAGAACAGATGGATGATACTAATACCACTTGTTACTAATATATTTTGGTTTACACAAATTCATACCACTTGTATTGTCCCACACCTCTTCATTTTCTAGGGTCAAGTTAGAAACTCTAAATGGCCTTCAACGACATCCCCAAGATGCCAATGATTGGAAATAATTGCCGAAGGATGTCAATAATTGAGATGGTTGATTTTCCCTATTAGAATAAAACATCTAACTAAAAACCACTGAATAATTCAACATAAAAAGTAAAGGAAACTGGAAATTTCATTTATATCAAACCATGAAAAACTAACTACCATATAGGGACACTCAAATATCAATGTAAAAATTGGATTAAAAATAAATAAAATCAATGATAACCACATGACTCTAAATATCCAAATTCTATTACCTCCAAATCCAAAAAACAACCCATGATTCAAGAGTTAGTTCTAAATATGTGTGATATATTTCCATTTCCCATGTCCCAATATATGACTTATTTAAAAGAACCATAGTTCCAAAATTTGGGTGAGTACTAAAACAAAATAGGTTTTTTGTAAAGACTTCCAAACTCATGCCACTTGGATAGAAATGTTCGTAACATTTATATAAAAAGTATTATACAAAAAAATTCGTAAAGTATTTTTTAAATAAATATAAATGAATGTTGATGAATTTTTTTTCTCTTACAACACCAATTTCAATGGAAGAAAACCAAATACTTCTTTATATATTTTCACATTTCCTTTTGGGCATAAGTAATCAACTCCACATATCCGTGAAACTAACCAAACATGATTTGTTATGGTAATTCCATACTCATGAGTTATTTCTCATCGATCATCCATTTTATCACAAGGTAATTATATCCCATGCTCCATTACACTTTTGGCACTGACCCCAAGGATTAATTTCAACCAAGACTTGAAATTCAATATGAACACACATTACATGATATGACCAAAAAACATTCCCCAAACTATTAAAATAAAAAAATATTTTTATTGAATCCCCAATCAATTAATCAATTAAAATTTCAATCAAATACATACTTTAAAATTATCATTTTATAACCAAGAAACCAAGGTACTTAACACAACCAAATACTATGATTTTACAATTTCATGAAAACCCATAAAGCATCACCAATATGGATTTATGTCATCCTTTTCACCACAATTTCACAATTCAAATCAAGCAATTAAATCAATTTAAAACCAAAGTAATTATTTCTATAATGTGGAGTTAAGAGTGAAACCACCTACCTCAAGTGTTTTGGTGAAAACAGTAAACAACACAAAAAAGATCACAAAACCAGGATTAAATCACCATGGACCCACATTAGATTTCATTCCCTATCAAAAAACATGAAACATATATTCATATTTGGCATCAAAAACCTTATATCTTCCCATAATGGGTTTAGATCGAAGAAAATGAGATAAAGGGAAAAGTAGATATATGAAAAACACAATGAATTAACATGAATGATGACTTACTGATGGGAATAAACTTATAATAACCAATGAAATCCTTCAAATCATTTCAAAAATCAACGGGAGAACTATTTTAGAACTATTAGAGTGAAAAATCCCAATTTAGGGATGTTTTTGGGGAAAAAGAGTCATTAAAACATAAGTCTAACCTTGATCCTTTTTGTAGGATATAGTTTTTTTATCGTGCATGGTTTACTCGTACTTTTAGTAAAACCATGCATTAAGTATATTCCAGACACTTCTTTAAGGAAGAATCTCACTCGGTTTCCTTCAGCAGTCTCCACGCTATATTCCAACTTTTCTGAAGCCATTTCTTTAAGAAGATAAAATACATTTTTCATAGCACAAATTTTCTACTAGGTAGCCCCACAGTTTGGAGAAATTGTGTACTGTTTGTGCTCCTTCTCTATTTTCCACTGTCTCACTATGAACATTTTACTATAGGTGTTACTTGGTCTTCCCAAACCATTCACTAATATCGAACCTCTATAAAATCCTCAAGAACACTCGAAACGTTCTCCAAGCTCTCCCAAATGTTAACCATATACATTATATACATGAAAATCATCTCTAAATTGTTGCTTATCGTAAACCTAGATTGATACAAATATATTTTTGTACTCTGATCAGTTTCAATTTTATAACATTAAAAATTTTCTTTTTTGACATTGAATTTTTTTTGATTCCATCTAAAATTAACACCCCCACTCATGAATCTATAATCCTATAAAAATTTATGTTTCCTTGGGTGTTTCTTAGGGAATTTAATTGAAATCATATATTAGTTATATCTTGGTACATGAAGTTTCTAAATTATTCTGGTGAGTTTCTAGTAATCTATTATCACCAGATAATAGGTCAGATATTGTAATATATTAAATGTATTATCTATTTTCGTAATCTATCATAAATAATAATATCATTATTCATAGTAAATAAACCTCAACAATTGTTTCACTACCCAATGATAGGTATGAGAGTCACTTATCAAATTCAAAATAATTTATATAGGTACTACTAATCATTATTGATCATAAAATGTTATATCATTATCCTTAGTTATTCTTGAGATGACCTCCGAAATATTAAGTGAATTTTATATCACAACGAATACTAAATTGATCCCATGCATGGAATTTTCTTAAATAAAAAATGGGTAATATCCATGAGAGGAATAAATATGTCCACTATATTATTGATCATAATTTTAATTTTCTCATCTAAAAAGTTGATAATAAGTTACCACACCACAAGTTATCCATGCAGGAGTTTCTCATATGTGTCAACATTAAAGATGGTAGCTCTGACTTTTTTCCTTCATAATGTCATTGTTCATTTGAAAAATATATTGTCCTTTGATACTCTAATTACATTATATATCAAATATTTAAATCCACCAAAATAATGGATATGTAGAAAAACATAGTGTCTATCAAAACTATTAATCTCACTCTAAAGAGAAAATGGTTCCAGAATTGTAGTTAATCCACAGTAGTAAATAATAATAAATAATATGTAGTATAGTTATACAAATGGATAACTAGCTGATTGATGCTATAAGTGACTACTATATACTCTTCATTAATACATTATCTAAATTTACTCCTTAGTAATCACATGTGACAATTTATTCATTACAATTTTAGATATGAACAAATAATCATATATATGAATCGCTCTATGACCTCTAGTTTTATATAATCACAAAAACAAATTACACATAAACTATCTAATCTCCATTGAAAAATTAGTCAAATATAGGGTCATGTGGTTTAATCATGAATAAAAATTGAATAATAAACTTTAATGGTAAGAAATATGCTTATTATTATAATATTCTGAAGACATTTAGAATAACTAAACGTGAATACATTTTATTGGTCAATGAAAATAACATCCTATAAAATCTAAATACATGAAATTAAATCTCTAATATCCATATATTATTCTTCAATATATTATTATAAATATGATTTAAAAAAATTATATAAAAAATATCAATATGTTACTAATGATTCACATGATTCTGGGACTATATAGTAATATTATTTAGAAATACGTAGATATAGATGTAGAAGAATCAGTTGAGTTCCCTTTAAAAGGATCCATTCAAACATTTAGAAAAATTTCTCAATTAATTTTCATTAACAATGTTTAAAAAATAGATTATGTGTTGAATTGTTTTGAAAAATGATTCATTTTTTATAAATTTGGGATGAATTATCTAGATTAATATGATTATGGCCATATTCGACCAATTAGATTGGTTTTAGTGTGTAAGATGATCTTTATGATATTGAAATAAATAGAAATTTGTATCCCACATAAATCCAATTATGATATTATTGAATGTTGATAACATTTAAATATATTTTCATTTGTGTAAAATAAAATAGGAGTTAGAGAAATACTTTCCATATAGTGATAAAAATGAGTCATGAAAGATTGGTTGGGGCATAAAATGAATTGTATATGGATTTTTTAACATATTTTAAATTCTGAATTAATTTTGGATTCATCTAGATATGATATATTTAAATATAGTATGACATTATTCATTCATCTATTTTGAAGCATTGCAAGAAGTTTGGGATTTCATTTTAAATGTTAAAATATATATAGATATTCTAGTTTTACATATATTTTTTATATGTTATGAAATAGAAAATTGAAAATATAATAATTAAAATTAATTTAAAATAGATTTCGAAATTTATATATATCTGCAAAAAATTTAGAAAATGAACTATGTATGTCTAATATAATTGTTAAAATTGTGATATATGAGTAACACTAGATTTAGGAATATTATTTATTATTTTCTATATTTATACAAAGTCAGTGCAAGACTAACCTAGAAAAATGTAATATTAAACAAATTTTCAATGTTCCATATAATTGTAATATATTGTTTCTCATTCTTAACTATAGGATGTATTGTGTTTCTTATAATTAATGTAGCTATATTTTGAAAAGCACCATCAAGGAGGAATACACTCAATAATTTTCAAACAAAAAATAAAATTAATTATATGTATGAGTACATATTTTATGTTAATACTAATATAGATTTTTCCATTCCATAACCATGATTGATGTTTTTAAGAGTAATTATAAAATATAAAATATCGATAAAACTATGAAATATTAATTTAATTGTATATAGTAATGGATAATGGTTTTACTTTACGAGTGATATCACCATTCCATTTTGAGAATAATAACAATAATAATTTTAAAGGATCACAATATGTGTTTATAAGTTTTTAAAATAAATATTATATATAATTTTTTACTAGAGGACTATATGAATATCAATTTACAATATAATACCATGAGATACAATTTGGGTGATGTTGAAGTGTGTCACACCCCAAAGGAGAGCATCCATCCATGAACTATTAGTTTGGTGAATAGAATAAGGATTATTTTTCCAAATTAAATTTTAAGAATAAATTTCTCATAATTCTTCATAAACATCATCTTGAATGGATAAAAGAACCCATCCTACGAAATATTATATAAATGAATCAATAATGGACTATAATATATAAAATATTTAATCCTAACATATAATATATGATTTTGAGGTTGATGATAATTTATAAAAATATTGATTTTTAAAAAGTATAATATAATTTGAATAATTTTTTTAATTTTTCCTTAACCAATGTGTCCATGTAATTTTTATTATTAAAAAACAACATGTGTTAAAAATGGAATTTTACAATAATAAATTACATAAATAAGGATCAAATCAGTGAGAATATCATCTATAAATGTTAGATTACATCTAATTCCATTGTTGGTGATACCATATGCCACATGATTTTACTCATGATAAAATTATTTGATAATGTAATTGAGATATGAGAGAGATCTCATACATTACATCCATAAATCAATGAGATTCAATGAGAGATGAAGTACAATATTTCTTATTGTATGAACAATGGTTTTGGAGTCACCTTCTAGTAACAAAGGATTCCAGCCTGTGTCATTTACAAAGGAGACTGTGTGAATGGTGCTAAGCTTTTAAGCTTCCTTTGACGACACCTAACCACATAATCTATAATAATAAAAAACAATTCCTACTATGATCACCATATACATAAGCGCATCTTGAGGGACCATGGTTTCATTATTAAGTACCATCCAAATTAATTTTAATCTTTCTTCACAATAGTGGTTTCTAGATTATATTCATGGTTCTAACTGATGAATTTTATGTCCATGTAGCTTCTAAAATATTTTAAACAGAGAAATCATGTATGATATTGCGATATTAATAACTCTATAGAGCACTAGATTCTTTTAGATAAAAAATTAAGTTAGTAATAGCTAATTGAATATATAATGGTGTGTTATGGTGAATAAACGCATCAAGGAAATGTAAAATGAGATTCAAAACATCCTCTCTTTTTTCATTAAACATATTGTTCTGTTATTGATATTTTTTATGAATACTACACTGGATTAGTGAATCCTATGAAGAAACAATGGGCATTAGGAGTGTGAAAAAAATTCAAAAACCACCTTCCATAGTGATGAAGAGTTGGAGCAGTTGAGGAATATGTGTTTGGAATCTTCTTGTTTATGGAAATATAAGATGAACCTAGAATATAGAGAAACACTTATAAATTTCAATAATGAGTCCATTTGAAGCTGATTATGTGCTAACCACCATATATTAGTAATGTGAGAAGGCCTGAGCCAATGCATGTGGAATCTTGTAATCCAATAAATATTGTGGCTAGAGTTATTATAAAAAACCCATAATACAAACAACCATAGATAAAAACATCATAACATGTGGAGATGATGTAGTACCTCATGATATCACTGATTACATCCTATAAATTTGAATAAGGTGCATCTAATAATTCCACAATCGATGTTTCAGGATTCAATGTAGAGTGAAGTTGATTAAAATCATTAATAAAATGAGTCATTTTAATGTTATCTAAAAAGAATTTTAGAGTTTTGTTCTTGATGAAGATCCATTTAGACTAATCCTTGGTATTCAAATAATGAATTTTTATTGAAGGTGAAAGGGATGAATCTATATATGGAACGTTTCTTATAATTATTCATTCATGAAATATAAACCTAAGGAATTCAATGGATATATATTTAATATTTATAATATTACAAGTTATTTGAGCTTTATGGGCTTCATTAATGTGTGTGATCATCTTAATATCGATTTCACTATTATTGTGGTAATTACAACATTGTTTCCAAGGAACAGTGCTCATCTTCCACTTAAGAATGATACCACCAAAAAAATAATTACTAATGAAATAATTTATGATTTTGGCCATCCCCATGGTCCACTTGTAAATAATGAAAGTGTGAACCATATTGGAAACAACTAGGTATTTATTAAGATAAATAAATCCCACCATTGAGAGAGATTATCCTTCCATGAAGAGAGGTGATTATTATCCTTAGTAGCATGATTGAAAAAATGGATCGCATTTTTCCTCCACTAGAATAAAGGAATAGTGATATAATTTATGGGTATAAAAATTTATTTGGTTCCTCCATTCAGTATTTAGGAATATTTTATGATAAAATTTAATCCCATTTAATTTTAAATAAATAATTTATCCCACTAAATGTTTTCAGTGGGATTTATTCATAATGACTGACAATATTCTAGAGACTCTGAATATTCCTCTGTGATCATTTTTAGAATAAAAATATGACATTAGATTAAAAAATGTGATATGTTTTAGTAATAACTATAGAATCATGGATCTGATTGGGATTTCATTGATCCACCAACTAGGTCAGAAAACAACTATGAAAGTCCTAATCAATTATGTAGATATGTGTTGAGAAGTTCCCACCTTTTCTAACTCCATGGTAAATAAATAAATACTTTAGAGATCCTTTTGTGAGCATCAATAAGGAGGCTGATCCAATACATGACTTCACCAATCAAATAAAAGTGGGAATCAAACAAAAAATGTGTAAAACCATATAACTAATGATCAAATCCGTACTATAAAATTACATTTAGATATCATGTTTAGGATATATCTTACCACAATTTTTAGACATACTGGGTAGATTAACACTCTCTAATGTCGTTCCTATTCAATCCTTTATGCAGCTACCATTAAAAAATTAAATAGCTTCCTTATAATAATTTTATTAGAATCCAAGTCATCTATATTGGGAAGAATATTATTGATGATATTGTACATGGTATTTAAAATAGTAATAGGACTGAAGAGATAAATTTTATATGTATTGTCGGTTTTATTAATAAGAGTGAGAAATTATGTATTGAGACAATTCGGGATAACAAATTTAAAAAGGAATGATTTCACCATATTGAAAACATAAACCATTATAAAATTTCAAATTATCCAAAAAAATAAATTAGAGAAATCATATGATTCAAGGAAACTATTAGAATTAATGTTTTATATAATATCACTAATTTCATACTCAAGTCGAATGTTGGTGAGAAAATTATTTTTACCTGGTCTAATAAGTACATGAATAATATTATACATTAAGCCCCTTTAGATTCCATTACCATTAAAAAATGTGAAATAATTAGAGACTATATTATAAATAAGTCATTATCTATAATTGATAATTGTTTTAACCACATTCATAATGGAGATAGGTATAAAAACATTATGGTGCATTTTAATGGAGTTTCAAAACATGGAGATTATTTCCCCATATTTGATGCATTTAATTTTTAATGTTTCATTTTTTATCTTTTCTTTTATTGATTGAATATCATTCA
Source organism: Viscum album (assembly GCA_963277665.1). NCBI lineage: Eukaryota > Viridiplantae > Streptophyta > Magnoliopsida > Santalales > Viscaceae > Viscum > Viscum album. Next base: position 1,005,974,611 of record OY728135.1, read on the forward strand.
TCTAAATAGAAAGAACTATTTATTGATATAAATAGGTCATTCAATCCATATTTGAATTATACTTTTGAACTTTTGGGAGATAGTATTAAGAAAAGTTGATTTTATTTTCAAGGATGCTAAAGGTATCCTTACCCCAAACTTTATTATTTTATTTCATGATAATAAATTTTAGAATGAAATACATTACATAACTATAATAATATATAGTGTACTAATACTCTTAGACGATTCTATCATAATCCTTATGGAAAGACCTATAATTGTTAAATTTGAATGGGAGGGAAATATTAAATTTCATAGACAAAAGTATAAAACTTATTGGTTAATAAGTAGAAATGAGGTTTGGAGAAGTGATAGTAGAGACATAGTCATATTTTTCATGAGAATTCATATTAGTGAGAGCTCTATCTTGCTTGATAGAAACTATTTTATTTGAATCCTTATGTACCAGATATACCTATTTCCAAAAAAAATAACATCTATAAGGTTAGTATTCTCAACATAATATATAAACTCTCTAATAGAAATAGATGTATAAACATACCTAATTTATTAACTAGGATAGTGGATAATGTTATATTCATAAAGGACTAACCATGGTTGACTATTGAAGCCATTAGGATTTTAATTATAATGCTAAAGTGTTATTGTATCTTGATATTTATTTTTATAATACAAAAAATTAAAGAATAAATATATGAAGGATTTATGCCTTACAAAAGTGAGGATATTTTAATCTATGTTGAAGGAAGTGACATTTCCCCTTGATCATTTATCATGTACCCATAGAGTTTTTAATAATGTAGGAAAACTAATTACACATATCAAATAATAACCTATTTCAACCAAACCAGTAATAAAATAAGAATATTTGTTATTTTGTTTATAAATACCTTGAATCCTTAGTTTATGATGATATAAATATCAATAAATTAAGTCATCTATTTGAGAGTCAGTCACTATTTGAATATTCAAAATAGAGGATTCATATTGAACCAGTTTTTGATTTGAAGTTAACCATCACATTATTTCCATATAATTTCATTTTACTGGATAGATATTTAGAGACCATATACATTTATTAATTTATTCTGGTCTAAACATGGGCGACATGTGCTGCACCAACCTCATTGGGTGTGGTTTTAATCATTATCTTTGAACAATCCATATAAGAATCAATAAAACTAGTATAAGATGCTAATGGAAGCTATAATGTAGGATGGGATGCAAGGAAATCATCACAGTCATCATCATCTTCTACCTTTTCACTCATGAGAATTTTAGATTCAGGTGTTTAAAAAAATTGGATGAATGAAAATCATCCTACTGAGCAACATTTTAGAGGAATAAGTATCATTTCCATTCTATAATTAACCTTTATAAGAAATCAGACAATAGAGAAATGATCTGCATTGTAATCAAACCCCTCTAAAGGAGATGGGGGAACCTCTACAGAAGAAGTTTCATCCCTGAATACCAGGTCATCCACAAAAAAAATTTAAAATTTTAAAAAATAATTTTTAATATTGGATTCTTTTCTAATGATATATTTAACAAGTATAGGAGAAGATAGAGTGCTATAATGGTAAATCTAGGACACAATTGTTCTTTTATAATGAATAAGTCTATTTATCTTTAATTTTAATATTGAAAACATTGAATCTTCTATACTAGTTATCATTTAATATAATATAATATTAGATAAGATGTAAATTTGTAAATAAGAGTTCATATTCCAACAAAACTAGAGTTGTTGATATATTCTGAAAGAATATCTTATTAATCAGGAATATACCATCAACTCAATAATCTAGTTAATATTTTCCAAATTTATTTCTTCTAATAGGAATAATTTAGAGTTATCAATGGGAAGGAGTGTGTCATCTATAAATAAATTGAATTAGAAATTATCATTGAAGAGATGCAAAAAAAAAACAAAAATCTTGTATCCACTATGTTCATTGAAATTATTGTATATTTTAACACACCAATATCTCACCATGTATATTATATATGAATACAACCTAATATTAGGGAACTATGTATAATAAAATTTTATTTTTTCATTATAATTTGTATTTTTTTTGTAATTATGTGTTAGAGAAATTGAGTCCAAAACTGATTATATGTTATTTCATTTAATGAGGTATCAAGAAACTATTATGGGGATGTTAAATGCTAAAGGTGTTAATGGAAATGATTTAAAAAACCAATAACCCAATTCCCCATCTGATAGTTCCTCAACGAATTCAAAATAACTAACTGATTTAAAAAAATAAGAACACATTTTATTCATATATACATTTAATTATTGATAATATTTTGGCTTAACAAATCACCTAATATTTTTCATTAACATAATTTAAATCAATTTTTTATAACTATGGTATATTATAAAACAATAAAATTGTTTACCTTCAATATAAATGAACAAAAATTCAATATATTAGTATTATTTTACATTGTTTATTCTAAAAACATCCTTTAAAATTTATCACATTTCATGGAAAATAATGTTTTTGCACAAAATTGAGATATATTATGAAGTATAAATCATGTTTCCCAAAATTAAAATATCAGAATCATCATCATCATAAACAGATATATTGATTTATGCATAATGAAATATTTTTGATATCAACCATAGTCATGATTTTATTAGTTTATTTGATATTACTCTCAAGAGAAAGACATGGAAAATCATAAAAACCCACTATTAAAAAAATAGTATATTGTAGTAAAATATATTAATTTACTACCAAGAAAACATTATATAATTAAATTTCCCTTTGGGAGGTAATAAAACCTAAATTGATAATAGTAGCACATTCCAATATAATATAGAAATCTCCCACATATACTATTGTATATTTATTAGAAGAGATAAAAACATTGTAAACATGAAATCCATTATAATGTATGGGATCCCAAATGATATTATATAATTCAATAAGAAATGTTAAATTCAAAATTTATTTATATAAGTTAATTAAATAAAAAAATTTACCGTCCAACCAATATTTTACACTATATATATCATTAAATTGATTCAAAATATTACATTGAGTTTTTTCCAATGTCAATAATTCAACTAAATACACTTATACCATACCCAAATCATCCAATAAAATTTAAAAAATAAAGTAATGGGTCACACATATGTCAATGAAACAGTCTATTATGTTTTAGGTTGAATCGTTCTTGACCCTTGTAACCAGGATAAAATGTCTTAACTTATTACATTGGTATAATATAGAAGGAACATAGATTAATTAAAAAAATTGTTTAACAGATTTATTACAAAAGATACGTACATGAATCCATAATTACATTTTATTAAACAAATTACAATTTTTATGTTAATACAAATATTCCTTCTAGTATATTTTTTATATCATTATTAGTACACTTACTAGATTCTTGGGAAAGGAAAAACATTATGATGAGCTCAAAAACATAGAAATGGTTAAATATAGTGTAATATATAATGAATCAATAATCATAATCAAGGTAAATTGTACATAACTAAACAAACATTCCATTTATATAATGTCACAATCATGATTATATTGTGAATAATCAATAAAGAATGGAAAATAATTGAAAACATATAACATTTATTCAATATCATGACTATCATAACAATATAAGGTATAATCAATATCATAATGTAAATATCACAAAACACATTCCATTTATTGAATAGAAAATGACTAAAATTTATATATATGTTATTTCATTATTATAATCTCATGTATAATAATATCATAATTATCAATGAATAAAACGAGTAACTATTAGACCTCATGACCACAGTAATCAAAAGATATCTTCTGTCAATACCTTTATTAATACAGATTATAACTAAAGGGATGATATCCATTTAACAAAAGATATGCAACTGATTCACCTCCAAAGACTATATATGCATTAATGGGATGTCTATAGTGTCCCCCGACAATATAATAATTTTCACATCATTCCTCATATATTGTGTAATATATTTAAATCACAAACAATATGCATTATCATTAGGGTAATGTATTTATCAAAGGAAACATACTTATAAATAATTCCATTAAAAATATAATAAAATTTAATTTAAAACACCATATTAAAAATTTTTATTTTTTTGAGAATTAAGGATGTATATGATAAATAATATGTAAATTTATTTCAAATTTATTATATAATAATCAAATAAAGGTAATTATTTCAATGAAAAGTAAATGAATACAAATATTATCAAAGATAGTGAATATCAGTACCTTCCTTAGTCAAAATTTCCATAAAATCTATAGAATGTATTATGATAAAAAACAATAAATATTCATAGTATAGTATATTTAAAATAATTAGTTTTTTATGATTAAAAAAAATAAAATAAAATATTATTAAAAACAATCTTCAAGAAAATTTACATTAAACATTTGAAAGATGTTTGAATTTTAAATTAAATAAAATATTTTGATAATAAATTTCATTGAAAATTACTATTTAAACATAATATATAATCTTTGTAACATTTATAATTTATAGAGGATAGAAAACCAATTCATTAATTATATGTTGAAACCCTGATTCCGTTCACTTTTTCATTAAATGAAAAAAATACTTTTCTGTAAAATGATAAGTATATTTATATCAAAAATATTTTTAAAAAAATGTATTATAATTCAGAAATTAATTAGAAAATAATATTTTAGGTAAAAAACATTTTTGAAAACAATTTCAGATAAAATTTATTTGTTTGAAGAAGAATTTTCTACCAAAGAAATAAATATAATCATATTTTCTCAAAAATATATTTGAAAAAAAATTTAAGTACCAAATAGTAAAAAAAATACTATTAATAGAAACTATAATGAATATCCAAATGAGAATAAAAATAAAACTATTTTCCAAAAAATGACATATTTTTCAAAAGGTAGATATTGAAGTATAAGCTATATTGATAAAACTATGACTGTTAAATAAACACTTATAATGATTATAAGGTCGATGTGAGGATTAATAAATGAATAGATTAAATAGATAAAAGGGAAATGAAAATAAAATAAGTGAAACTAAATCATAACTGATTAAAAAGTACTTACCTAAATAGTATTATAATTTCAATGATAATAATGGGGTAATATGACCCAATGAAAATAAATCATGTTATAAAATTCATTACAACTAGGTAGAATTTATGTAAAAATACATTTTAAAGAAATAATGAAAATTGAAAATTAAATAACATGAATAATTATGGAATCAAGATATTAGATGTCAATGAGTATTTATATACAAAATATAAATAAAATTAGATTAAAAACATTACAATATTCCCTATCGAAGGGAAATTGAATGGATATCCCTTACCTACTACTTCTTTTTAAATAAAAGTTCACTAAAATCAGGTATAATAGTTATAATAACGTTATTAAATTATTAATGATCCATATTTATATTTATAATATCACATATTATCCTCTACTTACATTTAACTTCAATTTTCTTAATAATATTTTATTATCTTCCAAATCTCCGTATAAATTTTCTCTTTTTTCTCATTAATTATTTTTTATTACAGCTAATTTTAATTAGAATATGATATAGATACATCAAATGTATAATTATATTAATTATATTAATATTATCTTGACTCATCATATAATTTTTTTGAATTAGTCATTCAGGATGTTCATTAAAAATGAACCATATAGCACTATGGAGACAGTATATTGTATGTACCCACAAGAAATAATATCATTCCAATAAAGAGTAAATGGATAAGAAATATGGTCAAATAATAATTTTATATAATATATATATTCTCATATACATCACATATATTCATTGAATTTATCCCTATTACATTCCATGTGATGCATAAGTGAAAAATGAATCATATCGCTTCGTGATTAGGTAGTCTGTCAAACACATGCGCGACATTATCATATTTTAAACAACATGAAAATTAGGAAGGTAAATGTGATATTATAATTCAATAATTATAATAATATTATTAAAATGATCTATATAATTTCATTCAATAATTATATATATACATTAATGTTTATGATGGAAATCAAACAACATCGGTTTGTGCGACGACAGTCCACTATAAAGACAATCAACAGTTTTGTTTTCCATTTGAGTGAAGAGTATATGGATATATATAATTACCTTAAAAATTAATATATAATTATATTTTATTTATATAGAATATTATGTAATCATGGTTTAATAATAATTATAAGAGGTAAAATAAGAATGAAAAATAAGAACTTTTTTAATGAATATTATCCATTCTTTGGACAACATCTTTATGTTTTTACCAAAATCCTTCATAAGATGGATTGATGATAAAAAATGACTATATTATGATTTATGTGGATTATGTATGTTATGGTTTAGGAAGATGATATAACAAATGTCTTTTTATGAGTTAAGAAGGGTGGATATGGGTGGCATTTTAAAATGGGTGAGATCGCAGAAATGAAAATTTTAAAATGATTCAATTACTCAAATGATTTTAACATGAAATTCCTCAAATAATCGGTCATTAATTACCCTATAAGGTTATAAGGTTAATGAATTTACATTAAATGGATTTTTTATATGTTGTTAGGTTATTTTGACATTTATCATTTACATTTAACCACCTGATAAATTAATTTTTACCTTAACCATGGTAATTATTTTTTCCATCATTTTCTATTTAAAAGGGTTAAAAATAAGATTAAATTTTATGATAATATAAAATTTTGTCATTTAAATTATAAATTTAATTTTACCAAATTCAATTCATATATGTACTTGAATAAAAGTTAAATATCTCCATGAAAACATAATGAAAATAGGGCTTCCAAAGGAAAATATTTACATAAAATTCGATGGTTTTCATCAAATTAAATATAAAATGGATTCAATGAAATAATTTTTTTAAATTGTAATATTAAATAAATAATATTAAATTAAACCTAATTTTAAATATAACTTATATTTATAAACTATTTAAATGGGAAAACTTTTTTATTTCTCACTATTCAACCAAAATGGAATTTTTTTAGAAAAATCATAAAAAATCACCAAAAAATAATAATTTTATTTTTACTCACAAATTTATGTTATTGTATGAAGTTAAATAATCTTAAATTTATAATATAATTTATAATATTTGTGCAATTCATATCTAAACAATGTTTTTAAAATATATTTATTTATATGAATATTAATTTCTTTATAATAAATTGATAACAATAATTTTTATTATATAGTTAGTAATATTAACAAACAAAACATTAATTTCTATTTTATAAAATCAAAATATATTAAAAATCAATTAGGCTCATGGTTTCAAGTTCTAAAAGTTATCAAATAGAATACATTTAATTAAATATATTTTTTTTGATGTTCAATCTCTGTGTTATGTGTTATATAATATATTAGATAAAATTTTCATCTATTACTATTTATTGGTGTTACATTCTACCCATGTCAAATAAATTGGTCCCTGATTATTTTATATTCCACTCATAAATTAATTTATTGATATATCAAAATTCCATTTTTTGAAAACCAACATATTAATATGGTTTAATAAAATATATTCTCAATAATAGTGGATGGGGAATAGAAATGTTAATACATTCCTTAAAACATAAAGATTAAATTTTTATCTATTATCCATATTATTGTAATACCTATGATATTTTTTGTTTATATTTCAGTGAATTAGGTCACAAATCATAAATCAAAAATCATATATTTAAATGTAGACACTTGTACTCAATATCCATTTTTTCCAATATGAATAATTTTAAAAAAATATATGGTTTGTTTTCAGAGATGGTATTTATGGAATTAAACATGGATTCATATTTTCTTTACCCATCCTTAAACCTAATATAAAACGTTTTTTTATGTTTTTGATGGGAAATCAATTCTATTAGGGATATAAGATAAGAAATATGATAGTCTACTAAAAAACAAGAAACCACAATTAATGTTTACCTTTATCCTCAAATTTCATCATTTCTCCAATCGAAGAATGTTAAAAATGAATCTTTCTTTCCATAATCACTAAAATAAACATCTATTGATCCAAAAATCCACAAATTAATATTTATCCCTTCCACCTATCTGTATAAATTAAACTATACCAAAATAATTAGTACTAGGTATTTCAATTATATAAAAAGGATATAGCTTATTATGATGAAAACCTTATGTAATCTCCAAAATCAAAATATTATACCAAAATATCAATGAATAAAATTAAATAATTAAATATATATTAATTTCCAAAATATATACATGATTCTTACATGAAACATAATATCAAAATGATATTATAATATTATATTTCTTGAAATTTTTTGGAATTTTTCTCGAAATAACATCAATCATTATTAATGTCTCATAAAAAAAGGTAATTTTGTGAAACACATAATATCAACGATATGAAAACCATTTCAATAGATAGAAAGAATCACCACAAATTCAAAATAAAATCATATATTTTTAAAAAAATCATCCTTTCATCATTATAAAAAAACATATTTTTCTATTTACCTTAATCATGAAGAGTTAAAATAATAAATTTTATCACTAAATCAATTTCTGATAAAAGATATCATAAAAATGTTAAGAAACCAATACATACCTAAAAAATAATAGATCATATTATCCATAACCTATACCAATTCCTTTAAGAATATTCCCACCAAAATAAAACGAAATTCTCAGAAAGTAACATTTTAAATAAAATTTAAACTAATCATATGTGTTGTATTACCATAATATTCCATAAAAATAATCTTAATCATAATATTCAACCACAAAATAAAATTGGAAAAGGATTTTTGAATACTTTGATCTTAAAATTAACCATAAACAAGTACAACCATGATGGTATTAAAAACACTTTTTATTGACACACTGGAAAATATAATAATCTTGAGACTTATTTAAACACTACATTGCCTCAAAAATTAAAGAAAACCATATTAAACATTAAATATTCTAGTTTTTTGAACAATAATACACATTCGTATAATCTTAGAGATCATTTTGATTTATATTATTAGATAATTTCATAATAACCCATCCGTAAAAAATCATATATTAGAAAGTAGAAAACTCTACTCATCATTTATTTTTTAACAATGAGTAACATTTAAAAAAATTATTTATCTTCATGAAAACTATTTATGGATTTAATAATTTAATCTTATTTTCTTTAACCACCCTTAATATCAAGAATAACTTTACAAAATCATGGAATTATACCAATAATCTTAGTAAGTGACATAAAAAAGAAGAAATCCTTTAGTATTGTGAAAAAACATGGAACCCTATTTAATTTTTACCTTTATCATCAATTTTCATTGATTTTATGATAAAAAACATTCTCACTGAACAAATAATACAATTTTTTCTTAATGGAATTCATTAAAACTCATAGAAGGTAAATCATCAACCTTTTTAAAACAAACAACATCACATTCACAATACAGCTTCACAACACATAGAAATTTAATAACTATATAACCAACATCCAATATAATTGTTGGGAGAACATAATCACTACCCAATTCAGTAGAGAACTATAATGTGGACCACCAATTATTTTAGTTATTCTATGTTCGTATGTTCTCATTAGATATAAATAGGTGTAATCCTTTGAATAAGATATATCGGGCTTAACCATGAGTTATAATGGGTCTCTACCAATCATATAAGCTATATGAGTATAACCAGATTTCATATAATTTTCTTGAAAAATATAATGAATATTGTATTTTTACTAATTCACCTTTTATTCATATACCCTTTAATAATATTTTAAAATAAAATAAATTTTGATATCATAAAAAACATTTCATTAAAAACATTATAAAATATAAAGAACTAACCACATAAAAAATAATGTTTATTATTTAAAAATAACTATGAAAACATTTTAAGGGAACATAAGATCATTAAATCACCATAATGGATATAAAATCAAATTATTCCATATACGGTAAAGAAATATTCCTTCTGTATTTTTTTCATAAATGTTAAAAAATACATCACTTGGAAAATAAAAAATCTACCTACAAACCAATTTATAGAAAGGTCAAAATAGTAAAAATGAAATTATAAAATCACAGTAAAATACTAGTAAAAATATTGAAAACATTTTCAGAATCCATGGATATGGAAGAAACAGATAGTGTTGAGGGAACCATTAAAAATATAATTTCTAAATTAAAGTCCCTTACCTAGATTTTGATTCAGCATGTAAGTTCATTATCCTAATGTATAATAAAAATTGTTAAATTATTTAAATGATTATGAATATTTTAAAATATTATTACTCATTTTTATATCACTTATTTCCATGTTACATAAAACTATATTTTCATTTATATTCAGATTGGATGTATTGATTATATTCAGTATGTAAGTCCAAAATCAATTTGGTAGGTTTAATATGGTAAAAAATAGTAGCACTACATCATCTCTAATAAAATAATCATGAAATAATTACTCTCCTTATACATCAATTAGTATCTTAAATCTATCCATTACATATTAATATAAAAAATGAACTACATTACATTCATTGAGATAGTATGCCATATGTAAGAATGAGTAACACTTCGAATTTTAAATGATCATTATTGTAAGAAGGTAAGAAATATTTCATAATTTCATAAAAATAATAATATATCATGTATCATATCATTATTTAAATATTATTATATATCATTCATGTGGAATCCTTACGAAAAAATAACCACATCACTTCAAGGAATTTTTAGTCTATACATAAGCACGAATGCCATTATCATTTTTCATTGTATGGAAATGTAATAAAGTAAATGATATATTATTATATCATAATTTTATATATTTTATTAAGTTCACATATAAAAATTAATTTTATCATCATAATCCATCCATGAGATATGGTTTAAGAAAACTTATTACATCGATTCTCCAAGAGGTATTCTTCCATAAACATGAATGATGGTTTCATTTCATATTTGATGGAATATGAGATGGATATATTAAAAAATATTAGAAAAATAACATCTAATTATGTATATGATACTTGTTTTATTATTCTTGAATGTCTTATTATGGAGTTAATATAGTGGATGTGGAGAGAAAACTAGAACAGATAGTGGAAAACTATACCTCTTCGTTGGAAATCATTTATTAAATAACACCTTATTCAATATAATATTTGTTTTTTCAAGAACAAGACCTCATTAATGTTGAGAGGGATTTTAGGAAGTAGTTTAACGATATATTTGGTAAACCAAATAGTGTTTTAATGGTTAAATATTGAGAAGAAGAGGTTATATTTTACTATAGAGGGGGAAACTCAAGGAATTTCCAATATTTTTAATTAATATATATTAATGTTAAATTCCAAAAAGATAAAAAGTGATTTATTTAGAATATATTATTAGTGATGGGTGAAAAATTATATATAATAAAGAAATATCCATGTTTTGAATATATTTATAACCTTATATGTTGGTTTTAACACTTATTTAATCCATTTAACTCATACTATGACAATATGTGTGTTTACTCTCTTAGGGTAAATATTTATTCTATATTAAAAAATGACATATAAATTTTCCACAGATAATATGTTAAACCTTTTTTTAATATCTTTTATTAGTTTTTATTTTTAAGAATTTCATATCTTATAATAAAATATTATATACTCGTAAATATTGAACGACTTTTTCAAACATTTCCTTGTGCAGATTTTCTTTGTGTGACTCCGATTGTTGATGTGTACAATAGAGGGATTCCGGGGATAGGAAGACAGAGGTGCCAAAACCATGAAGTTGAGGGCTTCCTTTCTGAGTAAGATAGAGGTGCCTACTACCTGATAGTTGAGGGCTTGCGGGGATAGCAAGACAGACTCCGATCATTGTATCGAGGGCTTACCCTGGTCTGGGTAAGACAGAATTTCTTGAAAGTATAAATCAAGGGACCATTATCCAAGGTTGTTGGATACTCTTCTCTTTGGGTTAAAATAATTATTACCTGTTACTTGTTCTTGTTACAAGTTTTTCCACTACATTTTGTATTATTGAAGAAAGTATATTTTATTATACTTCCTCATCCTTGTACTGTGAGATAGTTAGATTATATACGCTTTATAGTATAATCTTAATCTTTGAAACTTTTGTTAAGTTCCATTTAAAGAATAAATTTTCCAGAATCAAGCAAGACATTAGATCATATAGAGGTCTTGTGAATTATCTGGTTTATCTTTATTAAACATAACCATCCTTAAAATTTCCTAATAGAATTTTTAAAAAGGTACAATTCACCCCCTCTTGTATCTGAGAATCTAATTCTTATTTAGATCCTACATTTGGTATTATAGAGTATATCATACTCAGTCACGTACCATCCTAATAGAAATTAATCCTAACTATAGTGTCTCCATATGATATAAATCATGTCAGTGATATATTATCATATAAACTTCTCATTAGTGTCATGGATAAATATGGGAAGCTCTATAAATGCCAAATTATCACTAAATGTTATTTACTTCAGTTATTGGCATTTTATTCATCATAATTTATTTATAAACACATGATATATGTGATATTTTCTAAATTTCATCCATCTAATGTGGGAGAACCAACATATAGGCTACATCATAAACTCATTTAACCTCCATCAAAGGTCTGACAGACTACGAAATAAGCATACTATCTTTAGAAAATATGATCATAAAACAAGAATATGTAATAGTAAATGAACATATTCAAATATACCCTATTTCACAAAGGACTCATTCTATAATCCATATTATCAATCTATAGAGCATGAGATTCCTTTAAAAATTTCCAAAACATATTATCATTTTTCATTATGCACTATAATAAATTTGGGCCAACACACATATTTCATCATATTCAATCTAATATATAACTTATCATTAAGTATAAATATAAAATACTTTGAATTGATCTATTTTAATAGTTTTTTGATAAATCCCTATTTGATAACGCATCCATAGAATAATTATCTTTCCACAAAATTATTAAATTAATAAATCATACATGTATAATTACCCATTATGTTTGGATATCCAACCATATTAAATCATTTTTTATTAGATATTTATTTTATAATCCCTAATAATGATCCAAACTCATATTATAAAAAAATTAAAACTCATGAAGAAAAATGGAAATATCAACTAGATATTATCAAATCAAAAAACTCATGAATCACCATCATCTCCTTTATATAGGTATTTAGTAATAAATCCACTATATTCCAATCCTTCATCAATAATAAATGAATAAAAATTATCAATTAGACCTTAGTAACCAAAATGATAATATATCCTCATAATAATCAACAAAAACCTAACACTAAATCCATCAATTAATATTCCTACTACCATTAAATAACATCCATGGGATTAAAAAAATAAGATGATGTAAATAATTTGACATATTAAATAGATATAAAGGTTTCTAGGCTTAAATTTTACAACATACATCATCATATCTTACTAAAATAACTACTCTATCAAGGAATAATACACTATATAAATATTATTATATATTTATTGAGGTGTTATATGAATGTCCCAATGAAATGTTGAAAAAATCTAACACAGTAAAACTGGATTTACTCAAAATAACACAAGATATTGAACATCATATATCCACCTTATATGAGATAACCATTTCTGATATTATTTTTCTACACCACCATCTATGTTTATAATTGATTAGATTCATAATAATTATAAAATCATGGAGATTACCCAATCATAATGTTTAAACAACCTCTCTGACCAAAAATAATCAAATCCAAGATTAAATAATTTTCCTCTCCAAATTCCAAATCCATTATATATCACACTAATGAATAATATACAAAAATATCAATCAACACAACTTGTTATTAACTATAATTAATTTTCATTGATTATAATATATCTCAAGGGAATATTTTAGTTAAAAACTGACCTCCTACTCTAATGGTAACTCAATTCCCATTAATAGAAGAAATTTCGTAGGGTCTTGTGACATATACAGAACATCATGTTTTCCTAAATAAGATAATATATCAATAGTTTCAAGGATAATAGAAACATATAGATCATATATTATTTGGAAAAAAAATATTTCCCTAAGAGAATAGCTACATTGAATAATAATAGTTCACCACATAATCATATATATTCACATAATCAAATAATATATTAGAATACTTGTAATAAAACAACATACATTTTGAAAGTATAAAATGATGTATGAATAAATAATTTACCCTATTGGGGTTATAATTTCCATTTAACACTCATTTACAAATAAAATATATTAATTATTATTGGGAAAATATTATTATGTTGACTTCAGCTAAGAGAAATAGGGTATATATGGTATAAAAAATAATTCCATAAAAAATAAATTATATATATCTAAAATATTCATAGGTTTTTACCAACAAAAAAATTCATCTCACATTAAACAATTGATGAATTAATTACATTGATACATAAAATAGCTGTAGTAATTGACATTATACCTTCCAAACATGAACATGTATAATTTAGAAAAATGATCCATTTAATGAACCTCAGACAATCATAAAATATTTTTAGGCTCCCCCAAAAACTAATGAATATTCCATGATAGAATTGATTATTACCACTAATAACTAGTACTATAACTCTAAACATTTATTTTACCATCATTATAAATTCCACCTGTTTGTTTATAATATATATAATTAGTAACATGAACTTTATATTCCCCTTGAATCATTTGAATGTGTCAATAAAATGTAAGATTTAATTTAATATTCTATTGGATAATATGATGAAAAAATATATACATTTCATATCTGATATATCATTTTAATTTATAAAATTTATTCATTATTATGGTTAGATGGTAGTTCGTTATCATCACATAGTTTATCTATCAATAATAAAAATATTAATATAATACTTTATCTATTTTATTTTCAAAAAATATAATATATCACCATGGGGAAATATTATAATAGATAAAACAACTATTTAATAAATCATAGTATTATACTTATCACTAATGTTTCTATAAGGTTTACTTACCATTTGTTTACATTCATATTTTTTAATAATTTTTTTGGGTTCTATCATTAGGTCAATTTTCTATGGATGGGTTAATGTTATAACCTTTTTTACTACTCTGTCTTGGAAAATCAAAAAAAATAATACAATGCTTTTTCATATCATTATAAATTATCATCAATCCTTCTAGACAAGAAAAAATATTTAATGTCATAGAAATTTATATAATTTTCTAATTGTCTGAGGTGTTGGATATATTGACAGTTATAATAGAGGTGATCCATAGGTAGAACATTGAGTTTTGAATTATTGAATAAAAACATACCTATTTTTTTGATGTGTTTTTAAGAGGGATAGTCAAGATGTGATTGTTTTGGGGTTGGAAATTTCAATATTCAAGTAATTATTGGTCGAAGAACCAAATTTAAACAAGTTTGAACTTGATAATAAAATTGGGGTTTGAAATTACCATTTAAAGACTAGATTAAATTGTATACATGATAATTTGAGTGTTACCAATTTTGATAAATTTAATTGTTTGAAATTATAATATTTGTGGCTATGGAGGTGTTTTTTCTCTTCTCGTTAGAGTTATTCTTCAAGAATGGGTTGAAAAATATTTCTCAATAGTTTTTTTTGGAATTTTCCATAAAATAGGGAATGTTAAAAAACATTAACGAAATCAAATTAATCCAAATAAACGTAAATGAAAATCCCTCATAAAATCTAAGGACGTTTCATATAAAAAATTTATCATGGATAAAATAAATATTATATAGTTAAAAAATTATCATTTTGGGGGTCAAATGATATTTTTAATAATTAGGGGTCATCCAAATAACTTGGTTTAAATTTCATTCTAATCCTCAATGAATAAAAAACCTCAACCTTATATTAGTGACCATTTTTTCACCTCTTGACGGTCTGAACCACGTATTTCAAAATATCTCAATCCCATTGATACAAAGTATCATTTCATAACCCATTGAAATTATTTAAATATTTTATTCTATCAAAGTAAAATATTATGTTCTCAATAGTTATGTATAAAAACCTCACCTCCAGGTGACTTGAGCATGATATCATTTATTAAAATAGTTTAATAAAAAATAAAGTATTTAATAATATCAGAAGCCTATATATGTACTATATAATTAAATTGAAGAGGTACAATATATAACACCAGTAAATTTATAAAATAATATTATTTTTTAATTCCCATATAATGATCATTTATAGAATTTTCATAGGTTCTATGGAAAATGAGGAAACAATAATAAATGTTAAGAATTAATTTATTTAAAGTGATAACATTTATAAAAGTATAATATAGAATTTTAATGAACCTCATATTATTCTACAATTAAATAAAATAATACATTCCATTTAACTATTGAATATACCATATCCAAATAAATTCATGTATATGATCACATTTGAAACATTTAAAAATGTCTTAATTAAAGAATGAATAATTTTGGAAATGGTGATATTTTTTTCAAGGAATTATAAATGACTTATTTCATATATAAGTATTAATATTAAAAATTCTCATATTATTCATTCATTATAGTAGTTGATGCATCTAGGGTCTATATAATTCATTGCCCCACTTACTACATAATATGTCTTATGCATTAATCAATGAAAAATAATGAATAAAATAGAAAACAATATTTTATTAATAGGTCATTAACCATATTTATATTTCAGGTATATAAATTTTCCATATTTTCCAATACAATATATAAAATTACATTCTATATAAAAACCATTCGATTATGAATATAAAATATTTAGAATTTACATTATGCATTGTAACAAGAATATGGTATAGAAAAAAAGTAATAAGAATAATGAAATAGAGTATTACGGATTAAAAAAATGCACCTAAATATTGAAGAAAAAATTTAATACATATATATGTATGGGTGGTGATAGAGAAAATTTGCACATAAACGATAATAAAATAAAAATATCCCTTATGAATATAGTATATTGCGAACTAGAATTTTATAATGCAGTAAAGAAGACATCAAATTATTTAAAAATTAATTGAAAATAGTAATGTATATATTCATTTTTTGTAGATTTTAGATATAAAAAAAATTAAGGATACATTACTAGAAATTAGTGGATAAATAGAATAAAACCCATAACATCAATTTTATAAATTTTTTATAAGCCAAAATACACTAAAGTATAATAAATTTTCATTTATTTATTACATCATATGATAAAAATTTATCTTAGTTCAATTATTTTATATAGTAATTTTTTATAATATTATAGATTCATATATCATTTCATGGTTATTTTCATTAGTTACAACTAATTCATAGAAATAAAATGGTCATGGTTGAGAAGCATTGTCCAGTGGATCCCGAAAATTTGTAAATATAATGTTATGTTATCTATTTTATTCAATAAATTATTTATCTAAAAAATTACATAGTTACAATTTCGATAATACTATTTGGCATTATTAGAATAAAATTTAAAAAAAATTAATTTAAAATAATTATTTCAATGACTATATTATCTATCTAGATATTTATAGAAGATATATTGTGATTATTATGATACATGCAACCAAAAAAATCAATTTTATTAATGTCCGTGAATTATAGAACTATAAAAAATACAATCATTAATAAGGTTAGAATAGAAAATTAATGGTAGAACAATTTTTTAAGATATTTTTAAAAAGAAGAGATAATCCTGTTTCATTGGGAAATGATGCTACAAAGACTTCATTTAATATCATCGAATACTCTTATTTATAATAGCTGGTTTTCTACATTGGAAATACAATACATCATGTTTATTGTTATAATGATCCTATTTAAATATTAAAATAAATGTAAGAACTCAAATCATCTTACACAACATATAAAATTAACTATACACATTCATAGTAATAACTCGAAAAAATTATAATTAAAACTAAATAAAAAATAATGGAAGTTAACAAAATTAAAGAATCACATTGATTAGTATGCTTCATCTCTAATGTCTTATATCCAAAGGGATAATATTGTGACATTATTTTTAAAATATGGTTATTGAATATTTCCTCCAATATAATAATTAGACATTGACATTTAATTATATAATGTAAACATACATTAATATTGACAATCATAAATTTCATTAATCAAAGAATTTATATTCACCAAGTAGATTGTTTAGAAGATACCCAAAACCATTTTATTAGAATCTTTATTGACTTAACCAGACATTACAATCCCTCATTCATAGAGATATATCCATTATAACTATGAATTGTTTCCTATAATGGATTTTTTTCCTAATGAATGTTATACAAAAACCACAATATATATTTCAATGTAGATTCATATGTCCACCAAACATTATAAGCCATTGTGACTCCATTATGAGGAATCAACTATAAAATTTCTTTCCTTTAAATGTTCATAATGACACCATTTTATTTTTTTTATGTCTGTCGTATTGACATTGTTTAATGATTTATATAGACATTATCAAGTCTAACAATTATACTACATAGACAAATGATAAAAATATCATTTTTCATATTACTGAATACGAATACCTATAGAAATAATTCATTTGGAAGATTAATTAACGTAGTCGATTCATAAAGATCATTCATCCATATAGATGATTCATCTATGAAGAATATTCACATCATCAATTCAAACACGTAAACAATTCATGTAGAATATTTATCCATGTGGAAGATTCAATGTGATAATTCAGCCACATTTTTTATTCACTGTGAATAATCAAGGATGTAAGAAAATCAAATGGCTGATTCTGAAACATAATTGATATAGATTTTTGTTTCGACAATGTACTTGTAAAGACCCGTAAATGTGAAGGAAATTTTTTTCTTAAATTCTATGGAATTTTACGAGTACGCAGTTTATGACGGCACCTGATTGCAAGGCCCAGTGTGCCTGGAATCAATTTCTGAAGTTTATCTCGGGTACGTTCAGTAAACGAATGGGCAGGGTTTTCTCTCTTTTAAACCCGTGCTCAGAATTGAATTCTGAGGGCACCGATGAACTCGCGACATCGGTATTTTCTTAAGAGTAATTTTACCATATATGTGTTTTTATGAGAGAAGAAGTTAAATTTTGGGGTTAAAATAATAAGTAAATAAAATTGTGTACAATTTTATTTTAATATTCTTGGAAGTTAAACTCTCCCATGGGAAGTTATTGGTGGGGCCCACAACCACCCAACTTCCCATGTGTGGTTATGTGGGAGGTGGGGCCCACACGAGCCCCACCACATTCACATTCCATAACCCCTTAACTCCCCTTTGAACTCCCATGTTAATTACATGGCAACTCCCCATTAATTTTGTATCCTTTAAATGTGCAACTCTTCCTCTCCCCTCTCTCCCTCTTAAAAACATTCCAACCTATCACTTAATTAATTAGAAAACTCATGGTTTAATTAATTAAGTGAATAATATTTGAATTTTGTAATTTTGAATGCATGTAAAATAAAAATAAAATAAGGAGAATCCTTATTTTATTTTTTGGTTAGAATTGTTGTGTGAGGAGGAATTGGGAGAACACTTGTGTTTTTGAAGGACTTCATCCTCAACGAAGGACGGTACTTCTCCGACGAAGAACATCGAACCTTCATCGTAGAACAACTCGGCGACCACAGTTCACATCCTCTTCTTCCTCCGTGAAAAGAGAGGAGACACCGATGTGCGGAATTCACCAACGACATCACACCTTAATTATCTCTCCTTCGTGACAAGAGAGGGAATGTCGTTCTTCCTCAGGTGCACACCGATGACGATGGTAATGACACCATCTTACGTGATGGCCAGCGAACGACATCGATTATCGAGGTAGGGGTTATGTTCAATTATAATGGATTAAAATTGTTCTTTGGTTTGTCGTTGAGCACCTCGTTTACCTTGGCTGATTGATATCGTTTTATATGGAGGGTGCGGGCCGAACGAACACGGCCCGACAACCCTCCGTTGTTCTCATTTATTATTTTAGAATTAACAATTGATGTGGGAGGAAGCACGATGCCGTCGTGCCATGCTGGGAATGAGGTGAAGGGAACCGGCATCGTCACACCGGTTGTGCGGAAAGAACCACGACCTGCTACACAGGCCGCTTCGGCGGAAGAACCGGCCGGCCCGTCGGCCTGCCAGGCGGAGCCGGATTGCGACGCCAAGGGGGCGCCACGCTAAAGAAGCTATGTCCTACCGTGCAGGCCGTGTACGCCAGAGGGCCGGCCGACCTAGCCGGCTGGTTTGGAAAAGGGCGGGGCCACCTGGCACCGCCGCGACAGAAGACAGGGGGGGCCGCACCCCCCCACTCCCCTAGAGCCCGCTCGGCCAACCGACCGACCCGGGCCGGGCCGCACCACTTTGGGCCGGGCCATGCCCTTCGGTACGGTTTATGAAAATCTTCGGACCAGTCCAACACCCCTGCTGGGTCGGACCCTTCAAACTGGGTCAACCTGACCCATCGGCCCACTAGGCTAAACGGGTCTGGCTCATTATACACTTAAACGTGAATAACTTAAGGACTGTGCATCCGATCGACACACTGTCTGTGGAACTGGGACCCTTTCGATGAAACCATACTTTTGTGATACTCTATGTGTGTTTCGGATGAACTTGGATATCAGATGGGTTAGAAATGAGCGTATTTCTAACCGGGCCCCTGGAACGGAAAAACCAATATCTCTCAAACCAGGCGTCTGATAGACGCGTCGTCAGTTGCGTAGAGTTCCTATTGAAGAGTCGGAACTTCGGGGTACAAAAAATCTAGATTACGTGACAGTTGATGTATCGAACCCCTTGGCTCGTGGATCGGACCATCCCAGAATCGAGTGTGCTATGTGCGGGAACCTTAGAGCTGGCTGCGACTGCGACGATGATGACGACTGTACTTGGATCCCACGTGTGTTCGGTAGAGAGGACGACTGTACTTGGATCCTTCGTGGGTTCGGCAGTTATGACGACTGTACTTGGATCCTACGTGGGTTCGGAAGAAATGGTTATAGTACTTGGATCCTACGTGGGTTCGGTAGCGACGACTTTTCTACTTGGATCCTACATGGGTTCGGTAGGGAAGATGATTTAGAGACTACATCTATCATCTCCACACCTCTTCGTGAGTAATATACCTTTGTGAGATGAGACTTGACATTCAATAAATATCATCAATATGATTGACTTATTTTCCTGTGTGCACTAGGTTGTGCTTTCCTGTGTGGACTGGGTTGTACATGGGCGCTTGAGTTGGAGCCGAACTAGAGTTGATGACTTAGGTATAGGTATGGTCATATACCTAAGTAGAGTTGGTTGATACTTTGTGTTATTTATCTTTCCTTTATGGTATATCCTTTTTGGATTCTGGGAGACCATCGAGAGTCTCGGGGTCCCTACTGAGTATCATATACTCACCCCTGCACGGGCTATGCCCACACTATGTTGTGTTGGATGCAGACAGCAGATAGTACTGATCGAGGTGGAGTCTAGTTGAGCGGGAAGGTACCTTGAGGTGGACCACTTGGCGGGACGTACACAGAGCGGACGAACGAACACGAGGAGTAGAGGAGACCATCTGTACCCACCCATCTGGAGGATGACTCGATGGTTTCTAATTTACTTTACTGCTATTGTAATTTCTTTTCAGTTGTACTGTACTTTCAGTTGGGTTTATATTCTGGCCCATTTAATTTTTAGAACATACTTTGGTACTCAGTTTACTTACTGTTTACTTCATCATGCGTTCTCTGTTGTGTTTGTTTACTTATATAAAGGCAATGCTTTCCCTTTTATTGGGATTTACACCTTGGTGCTAGTCGCCAGCCCCTGGCCTTTGGATGGCGGGCTTAGTGTAGTCACGACACGGGCCCTGATGATGGGTCGTGAAGAATTGGTATCAGAGGAGTATGTTCTACCGCTGAACTTAGTACTTTGATAATTTCTTTTTGTGAAGCATTAGTGTTAAGTGTATTGAGTGTGGTTATCAGTCCAGGGAGTCCAGTGTTGGGGCGGTGGCCGACGTATCCATACACCATGACCCTGACTTCGGATTTCTGACTCAGTGCTCGAAAACACTGATTGCATATGTGTTTCAAAAGTTTTATTTGTGATTACTTTGTGTCAGCTCACCAGGTATATTGTATTAACCGTGGCGCACTAGTTTCTTTTCAGGATGACCCCACGATGGCAGCCAGCTAGGGTTCTGAGCTTTGTGCGAGATGGCAGCCCACCGAGCGACGAGGCCTCGGTGCATGGCCCCATTATAGCTGAAGCACCAACAGTACCTCTACCCGATGGGCCACCGATACCACCAGCCCCAGCAGCCGAGAGTGCACGCCGCCTGATTGCACTGCATGAGTTTCTACGAAAGAGGCTGCCCAGGTTCCGTAGAGAGACAGACACTCAGGCAGCCGAGGATTGAATGGAGGCTATTGTCTGAGTCTTCAGATTAGTAGGGACACTAGATGACCTCATGGTGATCCTTATGGAGAGTCTCTTGCACGCAACATCAGGTAGATGGTGGAGATTGATGATCCAGGTGCACTACGAGGCATCTCTAATATGGATGGACATTGAAAGTCTCCTTTTCTCGGTGTTCGTTCCATCCACCCTCCATGAAGTGCGCATCCAGGAGTTACTACAGCTGCGGCAGGGTAGCATGATAGTTGGCCAGTGCTCAGTGAGGTTTACCGACCTCTCGTGCTACTCCACGGACATGGTACGAGACCAATTCTTCCAGGCCCGGACCTTCGAGCCGGGACTGAGGCATGAGATCAGGGCTTCGATGATCTCCCACAGCATTCTGACGTAGGCAGGAGTACTAGAGAGAGCCCTACTTATGGAGAGCTTTCTTGCTGAGCCTACACCAGCAGCGAGGCCTACCGCAGGGCGACACGTAGAAGAGTCTTTTGCAGCCGGCAGTAGACAGATGTCGTAGAGGTCCAAGCGGACTAGGAAATCAGGTGGGTAACCTCAGGATATTGGTTCGGAGGTGTCGGGCACACGCAGCAGAGCCAGTCATACAAGAGGAAGACAGTGCTATGCAAGTGGCGGGTGGGGCCACATGGCTCGTGACTGCCTGACCCACCATGTAGAGGAGGAGCATACGGTTGAGGGACCACCCAGGCAGAGGCAGAGGTTTGACCATGGTGGTCCGCAGGGTGTAGGCGGATGAGGCAGAGGAGATATCCAAGCATTAGATGGTGGGTGATGCTTTGAGGCTCTACCACCACCACCACCAGGAGGTCCACCCCGACCACAGGGAGATGGCGGACAGAGGCTGGCTTAGTGTCAGGCAGTGGAGGCTTACGACAAAGGTGAACCAGAGAGAATTCAAGATACTATCTTTGTCTACTCCACCCTTGCTACAGTTCTAATAGACACAAAATCAAATCATTCTTTTATTGTCGTCGCCCTTGTTCAGAGCTTGGAGATTCCGACAGAGTCGTTGGCTCGATCCTTACGGATGGAGACTCCAACGGGAGAAGACTCGATGATTAGACACTGGTGCTGATAGTGTGAGCTTACTCTAGGAGGCGAGATCTTCAGCTGGGATCTTCTTGTAGCTGCGCCAAGGCCTTATGACGTCATCTTGTGCATGGATGGGTTATCTATAGTCCATGATCAGATCGACTGTATTAGACACAAAGTGTGGTGTGTCTGCACAGATGGGAGCAGGTTCACCTTCCCTGACGAGAAGGGAGCCTTTGCAGTGCAAAATAGACTTACGCAGAGGAGAGGGCAGCTGATCACACATCAGTTGGCTAGTCTCTTCCTCGGAGAGGTTGATGTGCGGAGTCTGAGTTTTCCTGTTATGGTGGATCAGTATGCGGATGTTTTTCTTGATAACCTTCCAGGACTACCTTCTAATAGAGATATAGATTTCTACATTGACTTGTACCCTGGGATAGCCTCGATATCTACTCCAGCATATCAGATGGCTCCCGCTGAGTTTTGTGAGCTACGTGTACAGCTGGTTGACTTGCAGAACAAGAGATTCATCTGATCCAGTGTTTCACCCTGGGCTTCTCCGATTTTATTCCCCAAGAAGGCGGAGGGGAGATTACGACTATGTGTCGACTACTGTCGCCTGAATTAGGTGTCCATAAAGAACAATTATCCACTCTCGAGTATTGATAACCTCTTTGATCAGCTCAAGGGAGCACGATGGTTCTCGAAGATAGACCTCAGGTCAGGCTATCATCAGCTCAGAGTTCGAGGCGAGGATGTGTAGAAGACGACCTTTAGGAGTCGGTATGGCAACTATGAGTTCTTGGCTTTGCCTTTTGGCATAACCAACGCTCTAGCAGAGTTCATGAGTCTCATGAACGGGATCTTCTTTACTTACCTCATTCAATGTGTCATAGTATTCATCGAAGACATACAGATTTAGTCG
This sequence comes from Viscum album, assembly GCA_963277665.1. Taxonomy (NCBI): domain Eukaryota; kingdom Viridiplantae; phylum Streptophyta; class Magnoliopsida; order Santalales; family Viscaceae; genus Viscum; species Viscum album. The sequence continues at coordinate 1,005,999,124 of OY728135.1, forward strand.
ACTACTGAGGAGAAGCACGCCTAACACTTACGGGTTATACTGGAAAAACTCTGAGAGCACCAGCTTTATGTCATTCTCTCGAAGTGTCAGTTATAGATTCGAGAGGTCCACTTCATGGGGCACATCATCTTTGAGGCATGAGTTTCAGTGGATCATGTGATGATCAAGGCAGTACTTTCTTGGGAGCCCCCCAGGAGTGTGATGGAGGTGCAGAGTTTCCTAGGTCTGGCTGGGTATTACCAAGGAATTTTTCCAGACTTCTCCAGAGTTGTAGCACCACTTTTAGCATTAAAGAATAAGGGGAAACCCATCGTGTGGTCAGATATATGTCAGCAGAGCTTTCATAAGATGAGACAGATATTGACCAGTGCACCCATCTTGAGGCTACCGGTGGAGGGTGTTGGGTATGTAGTATAATGCGATGCATCAAGGAATGGACTCGGGTGTGTCCTGATGCAGGAGCGGGCGGTGACCGCTTATGGTTCACGATAGTTGAGGAAACAATGAGTAAAACTATTCTACCCATGACCTGGAGTTAGCAACAGTGGTCTTCTCTTGGAAGACGTGGTGGCACTATCTGATGGGCGAGCACTTTACAGTTTACTCTGACCACCAGAGTCTCAGGTACATCTTCTCACAGAAGGACCTGAACCTGAGACAACAGCGATGGCTTGAGTTCCTCCAGGACTATGACTTTGAGATAGTCTATACTCCTGGGAATGGAAATGTGGTAGCTGATGCTCTCAGCAAGAGATTGGTCATTCAGCTACTTGGAGAGGCGACAAAGCAAATAGCCGCATTGCAGATATCCTTCGTGGATAGAGATGGAGAAGCCTTTCTACAGTCACTCATAGTCACTCCTCCACTACATCAGCGGGTCAGAGAGGAACAACATGGGGCTGTTGACTGTGAGACACGACCTGCACAGATATCCACAGGACATGCACCTGATGGATTTTTTGTAGGAGGAGAGCACATCATCTTCTTCAGGGTACGTACCATGGTACCCGTTGCATTATAGGAGGAGGTTATAAGGGAGTTTCACACATCCCCTTTGGTGGTACATCCTGGAGTATCAAAGATATACCAGGATCTCAGACGACAACACGGGTGGCCGAGTATGAAGAAGTTTGTGGTAGGGTTCGTTTTACGATGCCTCACCTGCCAGCAGGTGAAGGAGGATCACCAGGTACTATAAGGCATGGTGTTACCCTTAGAGGTCTCAGAGTGGAAGTGGGATGGGATATCCATGGATTTCGTGATGGGGCTCCCTCGTACTTCCAGAGGACATGACTCCATCTAGGTTATTGTCAACCGACTCACCAAGTCGTCCCACTTCCTACCTATTAGAGAGCAAGGCTCAGTGGAGATCTTGGGATGTCTCTACCTTCAGGAGATCGTACGGTTTTAGGGTGTGCCATCATCTATCGTCTCCGATCAAGACGCTCGATGTACTTCCTGGATTTGGAAGGGGTTGTAGGAGGATTTTGGGACATAGCTACGCCTAAGAACCACCTTTCATCCTTAGATGGATGGCTAGATGGAGAGGACCAATCAGACTCTCGAGGACATGCTCCGTGCATGTGTTCTCAACTTTGGTCGTAGCTGGGAGGATAACTTATCCTTGGTAGAGTTTGCGTACAACAACAGCTACCACTCCACCATCGGGATGACACCATATGAGGCATTGTATGGATGAAATTGGAGAATACCTCTGTGCGGGAATAGCCCTGGGGATTTAGCACTTGTAGGACCAGAGATTGTTCAGGCTACTGTTGACTAAAGTATTTTTTTCAACAATACAAAAAAACATTATTTAAAGGGGGATATTATTGAAAATAATACTCTGTCTCTTTATGAAAAAATTGATGCTCACCAATACCCTTAGTTATTTTCTAATGATTTTATTTAGTATTTTTCAGTAATTTATTAATTTATTTTACTCTTGAAATAACGAGAATTTATTACTTATTCGGAATCTACTTTAAGCGCGTTTTGGAATCACTGTTCATACCTTACATGGATAAATGTAGCGCGAAATCTGTTTTAGTGCATTCTGGAATCACTGTTCATACCCTACATGGATAAACGTAGCGTAAGGATGAAAAACGTGTATACTTTTTTGATATAAGAGAAAATTATGGTTAAACAACCATACGTTTTTAGCAAAGTATGGAAGACGAACCTTACGTTTGGACAGAACCTTACATTTTGGTTATCAGCAAATTTTGGAAGGAGAACCGTATGTAAATACTAAAAGTTATGTTTGTTTCTCAAAAGTAAGGTTCATCAACCTTATTTTTGTAAAAAACCATACGTTCTTGGAAAAGTATAGATCATGTAAAAGTATGGATCTTTTTCCGTACGTTTTGGAGTTAAAGAAAATCTATGGATGTTCAACCCTACGTTTGTGTTCAACCTTACGTTGTCAGCTCTATGTTTGATGACTATGTCATTAACCCTACGTTTGGAGGCCATGTCAGCAGCCTTACGTTTGGAATCGGAAATTTTGACAGACGTTATTTTTATACAGTGATCATCAAACTGATTATTGGGCGGATTTCAATCCGGATTTAATGTTGTTTTTAAAATACGACTTTGACTGATTCAAATTCGTTTTATCAATGGATTTAAGATCGAATTAAAAGGAGCTGTTTATGCTGAGTTTTAAGGGAAGTCACAAATTATCTGTAAATCTAAATTTTTGAATATCGTGAATTAGACGGCGACTTTTATAGATCTAGATGTGCAAGAGATATGCTCATCTTTATTATATATGTTCTCTCTAAAAAAACAGGCACATGTGTGTATGGTGATCGATCTATTATTAAAAAGGTGGAAAACAGAGACCGCAGAAATTCACGATTGATCTGCTAATTCAAAAAGGGAAGCGTCAAAGCTCTGTTTGTTTAAGAAGAAGGAACTCGATAGAAGATTCACTTGTTCTGCATCGAATATTTACTGTGGATCTACTACTACTGAATTTGTAAACTATATCTCTATATCTATTGCAACTGGATTGACTCAGAACTGCTTCGACTTGAAAATCAATATTTCTAGAGATGACGATCCATCTGTAGTCAATTGCATTCTGTTGCAATTGTGAAGATCAACTGGAAAACTTCTTTTTGAAATTCTTTTTTATTCTTGAGTAACCATCATCTCGTTCTAAGCTATGTAGGTTCATGTTTGGACCAGAAGGCTTTGTGAGCCTAAATATTGTGAAGGTGTCAACTACCTATACTTAGTTGTGAACTGGTCTGTTGAAATGTGGACCGAATAGTGGAAATAACCAGGCTCTTGGAGTTGAGCGTTGGTAGAGTGGACTAGGGGCCTACTGTTCCCTAACCACTATACATCTTTGTGTTCTTGTTTTTACTTATTTCCGCTACATAATAAAATCTGATAAAGTATAAAGGATAGGACTCGTTCAATCAAAGAGTAACCAAAAAATTGCAAAAGACACAATTCACCCCCTCTTGTGTATAATCTGTAGATTCAGATCCAACAATTGGTATCAGAGGTGGAGTTTCTGATAGAGCCTTAGCAAGCTAGAAGCATTTAAATATTATACAATAGAGCATCATGAATGATACAAGAGAAGGGATGTCAATGGTCAGAGAAACATATTTTAATGGAGACAACTATGGTTTCTAGAAATCACTCATGATAATATATCTGAAAAACCTCAGATATAATTTCTATTCAAATATTCTGACTCCTTATGAAATTCCTAAAAATCCAGAGACATGGAGTGCTGCTACAGAGGCAAAGTATGATAAGAACTCAAAGGATATGAATGGAATTATCTGAGGTCTAGGACCAGATGAATTTAATAGAGTATCTCAGTGCCCCACAACATATGAGATGTGGAAAACAATAGTGGTGGCATATGAAGGAACCGATTATGTGAGACAAATGAGATATGCAACTGCCAAATTGAAATTTGATACTTTCAGAATGTTTGAAGGAGAAAGCATTACCCAAATGATTGGGAGATTGACAAAAACTTTCAATAATATAACAGCTCTTGGAGAACCTATCAAGAAGGCTGATCAAGAATTAAAAGTATTGAGGGCACTTCCTACTCGATGGAATGGTATCTCTACTGCAATCAGACAATCAACACCTGTCAAATATCTAACCATGATAGAGCTGATTGGTACACTGATGATGTATGAAGTTGAAATGAAAGATGAGGCAAATGAACATATGGTCTACATCAAAAGAGAAGATACCGCCTTGAAGGTAACTTCACAACAAAATAATAGAAAGATGAAGAACAGAGATGTCAAAGCTAAATCAGAGAGCTCTGACTCATCAAACTCAGATGAAGAGCTAGCTCAACTAGCCAGGAAATTTAGAAAGTTCTACAGCAAGAAAAGAGTCTTCAAAAAATCTTTTAAGAGAGATGATAAAGAAGTATGATGCTCTGAATGCAAGAATATGGGGCATATCAGACCAGATTTTCCATAATTGAATGATGCAAAGAAGAAGAAATTCTTCAAAATAAATGACATTGAGAAGAAATAAAAAAAGCTATGAAATCCACTTGGAGTGTATCTGAAGACTCCGGTAGCTCACCTGAATCAAGGTCAGAAAAATAAGAAGTCAATATAAAGGAAAACATGTGTTTCATGGAAGAAACTGATGAGGTACACTCATATTACTCCTCTGAATCAAATTTTGAATCAAGATACAGAAATGAAAAACTTGCAGCCAACTGCAATATGCTTGAAGAATGATATGAATCACTATTTGAGAAACATATGTCACTAAAAAATAAACATAAATCCATTTTAGATGAAAGAGATACAATGATGAAACAACATAAGGAATTAACTGATAAATACAATTCTATTAACACTAACCATATTAATTTTGAATCAAGAATAAAAACACTGCAGAATGAAATAGAATCTTACAAACTGGCTGCATTGGTTTTTACAAAAGGAGAGAATTCGTTAAATGAAATTCTTTGAAAAACTATCATTAAAAAGGAGAGATTTGGAATTGGCAGTATAGGAGAAAAACCTAAGCTATGTAAAAATTATTTTATTCCTATCTCTAAAAAGGTTAATTGTAACTTTTGTGGGACAAAGGGACATATAGCTAAAAACTGTTTCTTAAGAAAATCTCAAATTTGTGGTATTAAGAAAGCCTATGTTTCAAAAGACTTATATGATTCAGAAGATTTTAAAAGAACAAAGAAAATATGGATACCAAGATCATTGCTAGCTAACACCCCTGGACCCAACAAAATATGGGTTCGAAAACAATTTGTTTGAATGTCTTTGCAGGTAGCAGGATACCAGAGAAAAAAAGATATATAGTACATGGACAGTGGATTCTCAAGACATATGAGTGGAAACTAATTGAATTTTTCTTCACTCACTCAAAAGTAAGGAGGACTTGTCACATTTGGTGACAATGCCAAAGGAAAAATAATTGGCATTAGAACTGTTGGAGATCCAAAAACGGTCTCAATCAACAAAGTACTTTATATAAAAGGATTAAAACACAACCTGATAAGTATCTCTCAACTCTGTGATGATGGATATACTGTTGATTTTACTAACAATTGATGTACTGTTTCTAAAGATAAACTGTTCAAATTTAAAGCACCAAGAACTGAAAATGTCTATACTTTGGATTTAAATTCCTTGTGTAAACAACAAGTAAACTTCTTGACTGCTAAAGAAAGTGAATCCTGAATATGGCATAGGAGGCTTGGACATTGAAACGTATATATTTTACATAAGTTATCTAAGAAACATTTAGTTTCTGATTTACAATGTCTCAAATTTGAAAGTGACAGATTTTGTCATGCATGTCAACTTGAAAAAGAACACAAATCATCCTTCAAATATGTTCATAAGGTTTCTAGATCTAAACCTATAGAACTTATTCATATGGATTTTTTAGACCCTCAAGAGTAGCAAGATTAACTAGTAAATTATATGTATATGTTTTAGTTGATGACTATTCTAGATTTACATGGATTTTTTTTAAATTTAAAAATGAAGCTTTTACTTTATTTGAAAGTTTCTGCAAATATGTTCAAAGTGAAAAAGGTTTCAATATAATCTCACTAAGAAGTGATCATGGTGGAGAATTTGATAATCCTGAATTTAATTAATTTTGCTCAAATATGGGTATTAAACATACCTTTTCTGTACCCAGAACACCTCAACTGAATGGGATTGTAGAAAGGAGAAATAGAAAAATTCAAGAAATGGCTAGAACTATGTTAAATGAATATAGCCTACCTATATATTTCTGGGAAGAAGATGTGAATACAACTTGCTATATAATTAATAGAGTTTTAATTAGTCCTATTTTGAAAAAGACACCCTATGAACTATGGAATAACAGAAAACCTAAATTAAATTACTATAATGTTTTTGGATGCAAGGTTTACATCCTGAACACCAAATATAATCATGGTAACTTCGATACAAAATATGATGATGGTATTTTCTTAGGATATTCTGATACTTTCAAAGTTAATAGAGCCTATAATAAGAAGTCAAGGATTGTTGAAAAATCAGTTCATGTGAGATTTGATGAATCTGATCCCTTTGAGAAAAGGACAGATCAAATGGATGAACTTGACTCTAATGATAACTTGAGACTTGAGAACTTAAAGAATGATTTTGAAAATAATATAAAAGAAATTCAGTCCAGTTCAGAGGAACATGATACCAAAGAACCTTTAAATTTTTTTCCTAGATAGTCTAGAACCCTAATGAATCACCCTTTAGAAACTGTGATAGGTGACCTATAAATTGGATTTTATAATAGAAGAAACTTAGGAAACCTAGTGGAATTCTCTCCCTTCCTATCTCAACAAGAACCCAACACTGTAGAAGAAGCTTTAGATGATGAAAGCTGGGTAATAGCAATGTAAGATGAATTAAACCAGTTTAAAAGAAAGGATGTTTGCGAATTAGTGGAAAGACCTAAGAATTATCCTGTAATAGGAACCAAATGGGTCTTTATAAATAAACAGGATGACCAAGTCACAATAACTAGAAATAAAGCAAGATTAGTAGCTAAAGGATACAATCAAGAAGAAGGAATAAATTATGATGAGACTTTTGCACCTTTATCTAGGATAGAAGCCATTAGAATCCTTTTTTCCTATGCATCTTATATTAATTTTAAATTATTTCAGATGGATGTTAAATCTGCCTTTTTAAATGGTTATTTAATGGAGGAAGTTTATGTTGAGCAACCTCCTAGTTTTGAAAACTCTCAAAAACATGATTCTATTTTTAAACATACTAAATCACTTTATGGCCTTAAAAAAGCACCTAGATCTTGGTATGAATGATTAAGTTCTTTTCTTTTGAAAAATTATTTTACTGTTGGAATGGCAGATCCAACAATCTGTAAGAAAACTATAAAAAATAATGTTTTATTGGTTCAAATTTATGTTGATGATGTAATTTTTGGATCAACTAATAAAACCCTTTTTCATGAGTTTTCAAAGTTAATGCAAAAAAAATTGAAATGAGTATGATGGGAGAACTAAATTTCTTTTTAGGAATTCAAATTTATCAAAAAGATTTTGGAAAAGTTTTAGATCAAAGAAAATACATTACTGATTTACTTAATAAATTTGGACTTGAAAACAACAAGCCATTTACAACTCCTATGTGTATTAATATAAAACTTTATTTGGATGAAACTGGGAAATCAGTTGACAACAAGTTATATAGAGGTATGATTGGTAGTTTTTTATATCTTACTACTAGCAGGCCAGATATAATGTATTCAGTATGTCTTTGTGCTAGATTTCAATCAAATCCTAAAGAATATCATCTAATTGCTGTTAAAATAATTTTTAGATATTTAAAAGGAACCAACTTTAAAAATCTTCTTTATCCTAAAACTTCTGATTTAAATTCGATTGCATATTCAGATGATGACTTTGGAAGTTGTAGATTAGATAAAAAAAGCACATCAGGAACTTGTCACTTTTTAGGAAAGTCTTTAGTATCATGGTCTAGTAAGAAACAACATTCAGTTTCCCTATCAACAGCTGAGGCAGAATATGTTTCTGCTAGCAGTTGTTGTGCACAAGTGTTATGGATTAAGAATACTCTTATGGACTTTGGATTGAATTTTAATAATACACCTATTTTATGTGATAATACATGTGAAATTAATATTTCAAAAAATCCTGTTAGTCATTCTAGAACTAAGCACATTGATATAAGACATCACTTTTTAAGAGATCATGTTATTAAAAAAGATATATTTTTAGAATTTATAAATACTGAATTCAATTAGCAGATATTTTTACTAAACCACTTCCCACTACAAGGATTGATTTTATTAAGGGAGAGCTAGGATTCTTTAATTTTAAATAATTTTTTTTATTTTATTTTTTTTATTTTTGTAAATTTTATTTTGTTTTTTGAATACTGTTTATGATTTTTTTTGACATATGAATATTTTATTTGTTTTAAATATATGTGTTGATTAGTGATTACACGGGAATCAAGGCTGTCAGAGCCTTTACGACTTCTAAAACGTTTCACTTCTATTGAAACCCTTTAGAAATCCGAAAATCACTCTTATGCTCTTAAACCCTAATCTTTGATCCTCTGAAACCCTAACCTGCAAACCTTCAGAGATTCTCATAGAGATGGTAAGAACTAAAAGAGCCAGTGATGTCGAGCCAAGCATTGCTAAGAGACAACACTCCGAGGGAAGAAAAATCTTACAGGGCAAGGTAATCGATTTCGATTGGTTATTTCAGAAAAATCTACTATTGAAGCAAGAGCTGCCCTTTCAGAATCTTGAACAGATGTTCAGCAGTGAAAATACAGAATTTTTGTATGGAGTAGAACATAGATACTTCTTCAAATCTGTACAGTTTAGCCTGGGGGATACTGAGGATAGTATGTTGGCTAAGATAAGGGATAGGGATCACTCAATCTCATCAGTAGAGATTTGTCAGATTCTCAACTACCCTCACGAGGGATTTCTTCATTTCGATTTGAAAAATATTGTAGATTCTGTGCATAAATACGAGGACATCATGTCTTTTCTTTTTGGTACTAAAATTATAAAGAAAATGTTTATCAAGGATTTGGATCCTGATCAGAAAATTTTCATCAAATTTATTCAAACTGGAATAGCTCTAAGAATAGTAGAAATGGAAAAGATTTTGTACCCTAATATGTATATAATGTTTCTTCTGTTAAGCGATATTAAGCTAAAATTCCCAAGGTACATGGTAAGGTATCTCAATTACTGCTGTCAAAGTGATGCCCAAATGAATTTCTACCCTTTCGGTCGATTTATTTCTAAACTGTGGCTTAAGAAAGACATGGTGAGATTAGAGGATGCCCAAGTTAATTGTCATCACAGTAATACATTTAATTCTGGAACTTTAAGGAAGGTTGGATATTTATGGAGCACAATTAATGGAAAACTTTTTCCAGTAGGAGTTGAGGAAGACTCAGAGAGTGCTCATGCTCAACCTGGTAAGTCCAAGGAGGGACAAGATGAATCAAGAGTCAGCAATGTAGCAAGAAGGATTCACTTTGAAGTGGAAGATTTTGAGTAAGGAAGAAGTTAGAAGGGAATTCAATCAAAAAGAAAGAGACCTGTTAATGAGGATGTTACTTCCCCTGCTTTGGAAACAACAACAGAAGCTTTATTTTCTTATACTTTTGTAAGTGAGACTATTGTTGATAAGATCATGGAAGAAGTTAGTGAAAGGAAAGCACCAGTAGATGGATCAGGAGCTCAATAAGAAGATCAAAGGGAGAATCGGGAACAGATTGTAGCTGATGTTGAAGTTTCACTTCAATAGGAACAAGAGACAGAGGCAGTGCTTGGTGAAGAAGTGGCTAGACCTCAAGAAACTACTGAAGATATTGTTCTTGAAAATCTAGTGGAAATCCAAGATGCTGATGATTTTGGTGAGCATACTTCTAAATCTCACACAGAAGTACTTCAAAAGGATTTTCCTGTGGAGGAGTTTGAAAACTATAAGGAAAAATCTGTAGACAAACCTTCTGAGGACAGAGAAAAAGAAAAATCTGATGCTGAATCATTACCTTTGGCACTGCTGCATCAATCAGAGCATGTGAATATGAATCAAGCACATGGTGCATCTGATTCAAGGAACGAAGAAATTGAAGAACTATACAGAACAGTATCTCAGTTGGAATATGAGAATGTCATTCTTAGAAATTCCTTAGACTTAGAACATTTGAAATTTCAAAAGCTGAAGGAGTGTATAGTCTCAAGGAAAGAAGTTGAAATGTTTAAAGAGGATATGATGACTGTAGTTGCATGATTGAAATCATAAATTGTTATGAAGTCAGATTTATCAAATCAGAAGTCATTTATGGAGAACCAATTTGCATCAGTTGAAAATAATGCTATTAGTGGATCAGGTACTTCACCTGATTTAATCAGAAGGTTTCAAGCTATCACAGCTGTGATGAGCAACATGAATAATAGGTTACAAGATCTTCAATTTAACAATGCTCATTTATCAGTGTTTCTAGACAATCATAGGTTTCTAGTGGAACAACTGACATCTAGTGAGCCATCGGTCAGAATCCTGTTAAATCAATTATCAGATAAGCTGTCAGTATTTGTCAAAAAAGAGGAAAGGATGCATGAGTTTTTCAGATTCAATTTAATCAAGGATATTCATATGACTCAAGAGAATAGAGAGCTCATTATAAAATGTGGAGATGGAATGATGAAGTGACTCTGGGAATAGTTTAAAAAAATCAAGTCTGCAATCCAGATGAGATAGAACTTGTTGCCTATCTTACACAAACCATGATTCCTGTGTATATCATGGTCATGTATATACTTCTGTTTTTAAATGAAAATCTCCACCATTGTTTTTTTGGTTTCTTTCTTTATTTGTTTACTGACTTTATTTTTGATATTTCAGTAATACAGATTTAATTATTGATAAACTGTTAATAATAATCATTTACCTACAGGTCAGTGTAACATTAAATGTGTTAAAATCCATGATTTTTTATTCTTTTTGATATCACGGAAGAGGGAGAATTTGGATAATCATCAACATTTTATTTAGGAGAAGAATTAAAAAAGAAATTTGGATAACAACAACTTTTTATTTCACAAAACATTATTTCAATAGTTTTTTGTATATTTATTGTTTTTTATAAAGGGTATTCAGAAGGAGAAATTTTGAAAAAAGTAAATATTATTTCATCCTCTCAAAATTCTAAAACTTTTTGTAAATAATTTTGAAAGTTAATTTTGTTTAAATAATTTTAATTATTTTATGGGTTTTGTGATCATCAAAAAGGGGGAGATTATTGAGAAAAGTATTGTTTTCAACAATATATAAAAATGTTATTTAAAGGGGGAGATTACTGAAAATAATACTCTGTCTCTTTATGATAATTTTGATGCTCACAAACACCTTTAGTTATTTTCTAATGATTTTATTTGGTATTTTGCAGGAATTTATTAATTTATTTTACTATTGAAATAACGATAATTTATTACTTATTTGGAATCTTCTTTAAGTGCATTCTGGAATCACTATTCATACCTTACGTGGATAAATGTAGCGGGAAATCTATTTTAGTGTGTTCTGGAATCACTGTTCATACCCTACGTGGATAAACGTAGCATAAGAATTAAAAGCATGTATAATTTTTTGAAATAAGAGAAAAGTATGGTTAAACAACCATACGTTTTCAGCAAAGTATGGAAGAAGAACCTTATGTCAGGAAGGAACCTACGTTTTGGTTATCATCAAAGTATGGAAGGAGAACCATACGCAAATACTAAACGTTAAGTTTGTTTCTCAAAAGTATGGTTCATCAACCTTACTTTTGTAAACAACCATACATTCTTGGAAAAGTATAGATCAAGTAAAAGTATGGATGTTTTGCCGTACATTTGGGAGTTGAAGAAAAGTATGGATGTTCAACCCTACATTTTTGTTCAACCTTACAATGTCAACTCTACGTTTGGAGACTATGTCATCAACCCTACGTTTTGAGGCCATGTCCTCAACCTTACGTTTGGCATCAACAATTTTGACAGACGGTATTTTTATACAGTGATCAGCAAACTGATTATTGGGTGGATTTCAAGCCGGATTTAAAGTCATTTTTAAAATACGACATTGACTAATTAAAAGCCATTTTATCAATGGATTTATGATCGAATTAAAAGGAGGTTTTTATGTCGAGTCTTAAAGGATATAACTACTTCTCTGTAAATTAATTTTTTTGAATATTGTGAATTAGAGGAGACTTTTATGGATCTAAATGTGCAGGCGATATGCTTAGCTTTATTATATATGTTATCTCTAAAACAATAGGTACATGTATGTATAGTGATCGATCTATTATTAAAAAGGTGGAAAACAGAGACTGCAGAAATTCACGATTGATCTGATGATTCAAAAAGGGAAGTTTTAAATCTCTGTTTGTTTAAGAATAAGGAACTCGATAGAATATTTACTTGTTATGCCTCGAATATTTACTGTGGATCTACTAATGCTGAAGTTGTGAAGTATATCTCTATATCTATTGCAACTAGATCGACTCAGAACTGCTTTGACTTGAAAATCAATATTTCTAGAGACGATGATCAATCTGCTGTCAATTGCATTCTGTTGCAATTGTGAAGATCAACTGGAAAACTTCTTTCTGAAATTATTTTTATTCATGAGTAACCAGCTTCTCCTTCTAAGCTGTGTATGTTAGTTTTTGAACCAGAAGGATTTGTGAGCCTGAATATTATATTGGTGTCAACTGCCTGTACTCAGTTGTGAACCGGTCTATTGAAACGAGGACCAGATAGTGAAAATAACCAAGCTCATGGATTTGAGCATTGGTGGAGTGGACTAGGGGCCTTCTGTTCCCCAAACCAGTATACATCTTTGTATTATTGTTTTTATTTATTTCCTCTACACGATCAAATCTGATAAAGTATAAAGGACAAAACTCGTTCAATCAAAGAGTTACCGAAAAATTGCAAAATACACAATTCCCCCCCCCCTCTTGTGTATAATCTGTAGATTCAGATCCAACAGCTACGACAGAGAAGGTACAGATCATCGAGGAGGGGATGAGGACTGCACAGAGCAGACAGAAGTCCTATGCTGATAAGAGGCGGAGACCACTGGAGTTCGAGGATGGAGACCATGTTTTCTTATGGGTCTCACCTCGATGTGGATTACAGATATTTTCCTGGGGCGGAAAGTTATCACAATGATTTATCAGACCATTCTAGGTTCTCAGAAGGGTAGGCGAGGTGGCTTATCACCTGGCCCTTCCACCTCAGTTGAACTGAGTGCACGACGTCTTCCATGTATCTCAGCTGAGGAGATACGTGCATGACCCGATGGAAATCATTGATCACAGGGAGCTGGACATCGATGACGGGGTGACTTTTGCGGAGGTCCCAATGGAGATCGAGGATCGACATGAGCAGGTTCTACGTGGACGGTCAATTACTCTGGTGCGCATTCGTTGGCAGCATGTGAACCTCCATGAGAGCACATGGGAGTGGGAGGCTCAGATGCGTGCATAATAACTTCATTTGTTTCCCTAGTTTATGATGTAACTTTATGGGGACGTAAAGCCATGAGTAGGGAGTGATTTAAAGACCCGTAAATTTCAATGCATTTTTTTCCATAAATTCTTTGTGATTTTATGAGTACGCAGTTTCTGAAGGCACCTGATTCCGAGGACCAGGGTTCCCGAAATCAATTTTCAATGTTTAGCTTGGGTACATTCAGTAAACGAACGAGCGGGTTTTTCTATCTTTTGAACCGGGGCTCGGAATTGAAATCTGATGGCACCGCTGAACTCGCAACACTTGTATTTTCAAAAGAGGACTTTTACCATAGATGCGTTTGCACGAGAGAAGAAGTTAAATTTTGGGGTTTAAATAAGAAGTAAATAAAATTGTGTAAAATTTTATTTTAAAATTCTTGGAAGTCAAACTCACCCATTCGATGTTGTTGGTGGGGCCCACAACCACCCAACTTCCCATGTGTGGTTATGTGGGAGGTGGGTCCCACATGAGCCCCACCCTTTTCACATTACATAACCCCTTAACCCCCTTTTAACTCCCATGTTAATTACATGGAAACTCCCCATTAATTTTGTATCCTTTAAATGTGTAACTCTTCCTCTCCCCTCTCTCCCTCTTAAAAATGTTCTAACCTATCACTTAATTAATTAGAAAACTCATGATTTATTTAATTAAGTGAATTAGGATTTGAATTTTGTAATTTTGAATTCATGGAAAATGAAAATAAAATAAGGAGAAGCCTTATTTTATATTTGGTTAGAATTGTTGTGTGAGGAGGAATTGGGAGAACACTTGTGTTTTTGAAGAACTTCATCCTCAACGAAGGAAAGTTCTTCTCCAACGAAGAACATCGACCCTTCATTGTAGAACAACTTTACAACCACGATTCTCATCCTCTATTTCCTCCATGACAATAGAGGAGACACCGACGTGGGGAATTCGCCAACGACGACGCACCTAAATAATCTCTCCTTCGTGACAAGAGAGGGAACGTCATTCTTCCTTGGGTGCACACTGATGACGACAAAAACGACGCCATCTTCCACGATGCCTAGCGAACAACATCGATTATCGAGGTAGGGGTTATGTTCAATTTTAATGGATTAAAATTTTTCATTTGTTTTTTGTTAAGCATCTTGTTTACCTTGGCTGATTGATACCGTTTTATGCGGAGGGTGAGGGCTGAACGAACATGGGCCGACAACCCTCCGTTGTTCTCGTTTATTATTTTAGAATTAACAATTGATGGCGGAGGAAGCACGATGCCATCGCACCATTCCGGGAATGAGGTGAAAGGAACCGGCACCATCGCACCAGTTGAACAAAAAGAACCATGGCCTGCTACACGGGCCACTTCGGCAGAACAACCGGCCAGCCTGTCAGCCGGTCGGGCGGAGCCGGACCGCGGCGCCAGGAGGGCGCCGTGCCAAAGAAGTCGTGGCCCGCTGTGCAGGCCCTGTGCACCAGAGGGCCGGCGTAGCCGGCCGGTTTGGAAAAGGGCAGCTCTTCCTAGCACCGCTGGTGCAGAAGAACGGGGGGGGGGGGGGGGGTCTCCCCCCCCCTTAGAGCCCGCTCGGTCCGCCGGCCAAGCCGGCTGGGTCGCATGCCCAACAAGGTCACGCCAGGTCGGGACGCGTTGGGTTGCGCTAGGCCGGGATGCGGCGGGCCGCGCCGCGCCAATCCAGGCCGGGCCATGCCCCACCAGGCAGCGCCCCACTGGGCCGCACCCCACCGGGCCGGGCCCTTCGGGCTGAGTTATGTAATTATTCAGACCGGTCTCATACCACTGCTGGGTTGGACCCGTCAAACTGGGTCAACCCAACCTGTTGGCCCATTGGGATAAACGGGTCGGGCCCATTATTCACTTAAACATGAATAACCTCAGGACCACGTGTCCAATCATCGCGCCGTCTACGACACTGGGACTTTTTTGATGAGACGGTCCTTTTGCGATTCTCTATGTGAGTTTCAGATGAACTTGAATATCAGCCAAGTTAGAAACGAACGTATTTCTAACCGGGACCCTGGAACAGAAAAGCCAATATCTCTCAGACCGGGTGTCCGATTGACGTGCCGTCAGTTGCGTAGAGTTCCTATTAACGAGACAGAACTTCAGGATACATCAACTCTAGACTTCGTGACAATTGATGTATCGACCCAATTGGCTCGTGGGGCAGACCCTCCTATAATCGAGTGTGCTTTGTGCGGGAACCGTATAGCCTGCTGCGACTACGACGACAATGACGACTGTACTTGGATCCTATGTGGGTTCGGCTGCGAGAACGACTGTACTTTGATCCTCCGTGGGTTCGGCAGCGATGACGACTGTACTTGGATCCTACGTGGGTTCAGCAACTATGGTTACTATACTTGGATCCTATGTAGGTCTGGCAGTGACGACCTCTATATTTGGATCCTACATGGGTTCGACATGGAAGACGATTCAGATACTACATATATCATATCCGCCCCTCTTCGTGAGTAGTATACCTTTGTGAGCTGAGTCTTGACTTTCAATCAATATCATCGATATGATTGACTTACTTTCCTGTGTGTACTGTGTTGTGCTATCCTATGTGGACTGGGTTGTACTTGGGTTCTTGAGTTGAAGCTGAACTAGATTTGATGTCTTAGGTATATGTAGGGGCATATACCTAAGTAGAGTTGGTTGATACTTCGTGTTATTTATCTTTCCTTTGTGTTGTATCCTTTTTGGATTCTGGGAGACCTTCGAGAGTCTCGGGGTCCCTACTGAGTATCGTATACTCAACCCTGCATAGGCTATTCCCGCACTACATTGTGTTGGATGCAGACGATAGACAACACTGATCGAGGTGGAGTCTAGTGGAGTGGGATGGTACCAGGAGGTGGACCACTTGGCGGGACGTACACGGAGAGGACGACCGGACCCGAGGAGCTAAGGATACCATCTGTACTCACCCTTCAGGTGGGAGAGCTACAAGAAGACTCGGTGGTTGCTGATTTGATTTACTGCTACTGTACTTTCTTTTCAGTTGTATTGTATTTTCAGTTGGCTTTGTATTCTGGCCACTTTACTTTTCAGCACTTACTTTTGTACTCATTTTACATAGGGTTTACTTCAGCTTGAGTTCTCTGTTGTGTTTGTTTACTTATTTAAATGCAATGCCTTCCCTTTTATTGGGATTTATGCCTTTAGTGCTAGTCACCATCCCCTGGCCTATGGAAGGCGGGGTTCGGGTAGTCACGGAAGAGACCCCAAGGATGGGCCGTGATAGTACTTGATAGAAAATGACATTTTTGACTATTACATAGTTTATTTTTAAATGTAGAAAATAACATGAATAATATGTTAATATCAAATATTATTCATGAAGGGTAATTTGAGGATTTAGATTTGTATTTATATATGAAACCAATGATAGATGATTAGATCATTAATAGAGTTACAAACTGATTTTAACAAGATTTCAATTGAGATTAAATGAGAGACAATTGGAGAATGACTGGAGTTATTTATAATAAATAATTACTCTATGGTTAATTGATGTTTTGAAGAGTAAATCATGGGGTTCATCATTGATATAGAAATGTATGAGTGTTTGATTCCTTAAAATTATATGATCCTGTGTCTGTTAACTATGGTTATCCTAACGGGTCTACATGAACCTGGAATTCCTTTTTGAGAGATCGATAAATCCTCTATCGAAAAATTTAAAAAATTCAAATGATTTCAAAGCAATTAGAGATTTCATAATTCCTCTTATAGGGTAAAATGCATGAAATGGATTATTTCCTTTAATCCTTACTAAACACTGATGCAAACCTTGATAACCTTAAGGTATGAAATTTATTTCAAATTAGGGATTTATGCATGAAATTTCTATGCAATGTACGTTGGTGTATGGTAAAGAATTCTTTATATGTGTCTTTATATAGGAATTTCAATGACCTTGAGACCATGTTTATTTTTATCACATGGTGGTGTGTATCCGATTAGTTTTTTCCTTAGATTCTTCTTGTTATCCTTTATAAGGCATTTATTTTAGGTTTTGTTTAAGATCATGTGGAACTGTGATTCATGTGTTAGGAATGAATATTAATTCTAATGTGTTTAGATGAATACATATAGGGGAATCATGACGATGTGACAAGTGAAATAGATAATAGATCAATTGATGGAATGGGAAATATTAGGAACATCCATATTTAAATTGGATTAGCATATTCATGGTATGATAATCATTATTCTTTGGATAATATATGATATTTTCATAAATAGTGTTTTGAGGTATCTATTTTAAAATATATTTCATGTAGAACATATAATCATTTATGGAAAAAAAATTAAATGGTTTGTTGTGAAAAGATTTATAGAAAAAACTACCAGGGATGGTTATCAGTTGTAATTAATAATGACCATCATTTGGGTTTGGGTGTGATTTTTTCTTAAATATAGGACATGGTGGAAATAACCTATAATCCTTTCATAAAATACGAAAAATTATACACGACTTGGGTTTATGGAGGCTTGGATACAAATTTCTGACTTAACTGACATGTGATTTTGTATTTATTCAAAAATTCACCTTCTAAATGTCATTAACTATTATAAATATCATGGAAACATTTATTAAAAAATCATTGGAAGTTTTATATTGAGTTTACAAATTACATCATGCTTGTGCATGTCGATGGACATCCAAACTTCATATATACATTCTTAATTAAGAATAAGGGGACATTGTGGATTAATAATAAGAATAACATGAAACTGGTGGTGTAAATATATAAAGTGTAGTGGAACATTAATTAATTTTAACTAGTTTACCTTTTAAATATACTATGGTTTCTTAAAAATCATTGGGAGTAGTATTTATCTATTGTAATGCCTCTTGTTTTCCTTATCCTAGTTTCCTTATTCCAACGTAATTAACATTTATACTGATTATTTATTTATTATATATTTTTTAACTAATACTAAGGGTATACTCTACCCACTGTGGTACTTAGACCCTTACTGTTATTTGGAAGCCTCATAAAAATATAGAGCTACAAATGAGGTCATGTGGAACTCTGGTTTGGACATAGTTCATTAGTTTAGGTTGTTTAAAGAAGTTATCAAATGATATTTTTATGTTTTTATTCATATGTAACATGAAAAATGAATGAAAATATAATGTTATGCGATACTTGGGTAAGGGAGTTTCCATGTTTCAGGATATATTCCATTAATTGGATAGCAGTTACAGTTTTATGATATATTAGGTGTCTTCATGAAAAATATTAGTAATGTAAGTTCATGTTACATATTCAAACCTATTAAAGTTCTTCATAGTAGTTAGTTAATTAAATTCCTTGAATTTGTGCTATATTGGAAGGAATGATTCATTATTTTGTTGTATAAATTTTCTTATATTCTAATAGTTTATATCTCTATTGGATTTTATTAATTGAAATTAGAATGATATTATATTTTATACATGTGATATGACAAAAACTACATTTCAAGGATTAGAACATGGTTAGTTATAGGAGGGATATACCTTAGGTTAATGGAAGAATCATTTGAGAACATTTTCTGACCCCATAGACTGATTAGCTTCTATCATAAAAACTCAATTATTCATAAATATTTCTCTTAAGTAAAATAATATGTTACCTCAAAATAGTGATATTGGACAACAAAAGAAGTGAGGCTAGAATATTCTTATAGGGGAGGATGTCCCACTCAACCATTGGAATTATATGAGTGTGAAACCAGACATGCTCAAAAAAGTTTATGTGGTTTAGAAATAATGAACTCTTCATAGAAAAGAATAATTTTTAGTTATTTTCCTTGGAATATTATATCATAAATATGGAATAATAAGCCCTAAATAACCAGTAAATCATTATTCATCATTCTAGTGAACCAATGGCCCATTGTAATATAAAAAATTGGATGAAATTAGGGTTGGAAACATTACCATGTAAAATCATTTAAAGAATATTATATTAATATAGATTAAATATTTCATCTTTCACTTCACATTCCTTTATATATTCCCAATTACATTCTAGATATGAAATATATTTTAGTTTATTCTATAATTTATAAACCAATTATAAACCATTGTTAATGAACATGGACATCCATCAGTGATTTCCAAATTTTCATAGAGTGTCCCTTGGATATGGGTATATGTGGGACATTATGATATTAGTGATGTTAAGAATAGATGTGATTCTCAGCATGTAATGTCTTTCCATATTTGAAGAATACATTTTCATTCTACAATATTCAGTTATTATTATCCCCTCTAAATGTATAATACCCTATTATAATTAGAATATAGGGATTGAGGGATGTAAGAGTTAGTACATACATGAGTCATCACAGGATGATAAAAAATGAAGGGCTTGGTAATTTCCATTGTATTAGTGTAATAACCCTAAAATTTTCCCCCTGACATGGATCTATATTGTAACATCCCAGGAAAAGGGAAAATGTGATATTTTCATATTAACTATTTTTTTGAAATAAATATTGATTATATTTTAAAGGAGATTCTATATTCAATTGCATACCTGACACGCAACAATGGTTTTCTCCGATTTCTTATATTGCACGCAATGGTGAGTCATATTGAAATAATAATAATATATTATTATTATTATTTTAAAATGTAGATGATGTCTAGCCAGTTTATTTGAGAGAATGAATAGAACAAACCATATTATGAATATAAATTTTTGTTAAATGTTTTTAAATTTATCCAATAAAATTTAATGGCTGAAAATTTTAATGAATTTAATTTTAAGCATAAATACTCTAATACTCTTTAAAAGGACGATTTACTGGCTTTGAATGAGAACCCTCTATAAATATAGTGTTTGTCATATTTTTGTGTTCTATTTATCAAAAAATAATCTTTTTTTGAATCGGGACATCAAAATCTACTTTGGGTAAATGTTTGGTATTGTTCTGATAAAGTTCATATTTTATGGAATTATGAAAAATACTACATTTTAATTCAAAACTACCTTTTAATCTTATTTATTTATATGGTCAGATTATCTTTTTAAATGGTTTTAAAGTGTATTTAGATTATATTTTTACAATTTAATCCAATGTTAGTCATTGGGAGTAATTTCACTTCTAAATTTGACATAAAGAAGTTTCAATAATTGGATAGTTATTATTTCCTAAAATCATGTTTTTTGTTTTGAACATGAGAATTAATTTTAAATTAGTCAATTAAAATTATATGATTTGAATGTGGTAAAATAGAGATATTTTTTTTATTCAGAGTATCAAATATATCTTAGGATGAATTTTTGGTTTTATCTGAAAACCTTCAATTTTTTAGGAATAGTGAAAACACTGACTAGTAGTTAAAAAACCGACCTTTTCATTTAAATGAAAATTTACCACTTCTGTGATTTAAATTTATAAAATCTAACATACATGGTTTATATAATAAGTTAAATTTGGTTTAATAAGATGAAAATAAATTTTGGTGAATAGTAACTTTTTTACTTTTATTTACTACTGTTAAAGTTCAATAGGATAATTCAATGTAAAGATAATATTATAATAATATTAAATTACCTTAACACTTGTACTAACATTTTTGGATGAGTAATGGCCAACCAAGACAATCCTTGTGTAAGACCTTTGTCTTTTGAAAGCCATTTGGTAAAGATAATGACATTAGTAACTATTTATTTAAAGTAAAAAATAAAAATATCATAAACATGTATTGTTTTTCTAAAACAATTTTAATGTGGGGTTATATAATTGATATATTGGACTAAAATTATTTATTATAAATCTAATTTTTTTTTCATAAATCATGGTAGTTTATTTATATTATTTAGACATCAAATAAATAAAACTATTTATGACACAATAATGATACAGTGTTTACTTCATTATTGAATGATTTAAATAAATAAGATTTAACAAATTTAAAAAATATACAAAACCTTTACAATTCTAATTAAATGATTTTATTTAGAAAAAAAGTCATCTTATATTTGAAATTAATATGTTTTGGACGTTTATAAATTGAATATCATTATAAAATAAAATTATTTTTTAAACATTCATAAAGAGCCACTCATTCCCCTTATAAATTACCTCACCTCTAACCCATTACTAAAACATCTAAATCCTGTTGTCTTGTCCAAAATCTACCCAATAAGCTCTAAATATCACTATATTCAATCTAGAATCCTTACCTTAGGCAGAAGGAACTTCAAATTAATTTTGGTTCAAACCAAACTGAGTTACCCGATTTAAATGTATTGTCCTCTATTAAGTTATTTTATTTTATTTTACTTCTCCAACACCCTAAACTATTTTAATTCCTTTATTTTAAAACATCAACAGTATTATAGATATATAATGTTGTTGAAATGATATGTATTTGAACTACACTTACCCATAGCTCCGTATAATTAGTAAAGAACATACTCTTTCTATGGATGGTGAACTACTGCCTCACGAAATGATGAATGTTCAATTTTCTCCTACCACCTCTTATGGGGGAAATTAATATGGAAATGTACTTACATGTAATACATGTTAAATTTATATAGTCTTTTTTACTTCTGTATTTTCCATTTATATCATTCCTTTATGGTTTCCATAATGGGTAAATAATGTAATTTCATTTGAGGAAGTACAGAATAGCGCCCCCTAAATGTGATAAGACCCGTTTATGCAATATGTCGAACATATAAAGTATGAAATTAATGGAATTATATATTATGTTATACTGGAATTATAATATAACTCTGTATCATTATGTTTTCATTTCATTAAATATGAAATATAAATGAATGCACCATTCATGCGTACGTACGACTTAGCATCTCGTTGAATGGTGCATTTAATTTATTATCTGCAAATGTTATGTACTATTATTAATAAATATATATACTGGATATATATGATATATATGATATCTAAATCATTAATATAATTCTATATATAATGGAATTTTGATCATATGAATAATTGGTAATTATAAGAAGTTCCTTTTTAACTCAGGTACCAAATATCAACAAAACAACGATTATTAACATAAATGATTGCATAAATTTTATATCATGTTAATAGGAGAAATAAAAGGAATAATAACCAATTAAAATTTTCTAATGAAAATATTAAATAAAATTAGTTTATTATTCATGAGATTAATGAACGAACGAGTCAAGTCAGACACAAAGTAAGGGGTTTCTTATCTCAGTTTAAATTTCATGAGATTTCCATTGTTCACCACTTACTTATTGTATGTGGTGTATTTTATTCTTCCATTTGAAAAATATATTAACTTGATTCTATTTATATTCATGGTATTATGAGATTCATTTGATGGTTATTATATTTTGGTCATACAAATCGATTGATTATAATGTGTTAAGGTGTTTTCATATCACTTTTTATTCCCCTGAGATTCATTCAATATTTTCCACTATTTCATTTTGTGTTGTGTTTGTACTACCCATGATTGTATTAATTATATAATATACTTTAATTTATGGGTATTTACATCTTCATTGTATGATCCTTCTTTGATGTGGTGTATGTTTCATATGTTACCAAATCTGTAAGAGAACTTTTTATCCCAATTTCCATTCATTGGGTTAATCTTCTAATTCTTAATTATGTCTTGCTATGATTATGTGTGGAATCCCAGTTTATTTATTTACGTCATAATTTCCACTGCACTTTGTGTGGATATACTGTTGAGATACATAATCAATCCATTGTCAAATTTTCCTGTCAATGATATGAACTTGATAAGGGTATTCTTAACTCAATTTCCATTCATTGAGTTAAACATATATTTCATTGGATTTGTTTTAATGAGAACATGTGTGAATGTATTATATTTGATTTAAAATTAATATCCAATCATATTGAGTGTATTTATATTTTTTCACACATCATTATTTGATTGATTTTTCGTTAATCTAAAGATACAGTTTTTATAAGGTATTTCTTCTAAATTTACATTCACTTGGGACTTCATTATTGTTATGAACCAATTCACTTTTATATGTTGTTAATACTATCCTTTGGCATATAATTTCATAAATCCATTTATTCTCATGCTTTTATAATGTTTTGATTAATGTTATTCCTCAATTATTTGTATTTAAGTAGATCTCATTTGGTTAGGAACTCTTAAACTAAAATATTGTTCTAAATTTTTTTAGATTTATTCTTATAAATATTATTCATTAATGTCCATGTCTTAAAAATGTTTTAAGGATTTATATTTATGGACATGAATGTTTTGAAATTAAAATTTCTTTCAAAATCATCAAAGTGGTTTGAGACACTTTGATTCAAATATCTCTTTATTAAATGTTTTAAATGGTTTTGAAAATGGTTTGATAAAGCATTGATTATCACAACATCTTGAAAAGATATATTGTAATTGGATTGTGTAAATGTTATCTT
The DNA here is from genome assembly GCA_963277665.1 of Viscum album. Classification (NCBI taxonomy): domain Eukaryota; kingdom Viridiplantae; phylum Streptophyta; class Magnoliopsida; order Santalales; family Viscaceae; genus Viscum; species Viscum album. The sequence goes on from OY728135.1 coordinate 1,006,023,137, forward strand.
TACATTGTGCTAGTTTTATGTGTTAGGAAAATGTTATGGTTATTGGGCATTGTTTATGTATATGGTTGGTTCTGTGATAATCCCAGGGCGTGTGAGCCTGAGATAGATATTGAATGCATTGGGTTACATGATGGAGGTAAATTTTATTATTTCCCCTAAGAGATTTATGTAATATAATGTGATGGTTATTCCAAAAATAACTTCCTACATAGCTGTGAAAGATACAATGTATGTATTTTATGAATCCCATAAGTTTCCTTTATAATTTATGATTCCTATTTATTATTCATAAATCATGTGTTTTCATAGGGTGAGTTATGATTAAAAATTATGGTTTCTTTTATTTTTATTCAGTGATGGGGTAATGTTTTATTTAAATATTTTATAACAATTACTGATATTTTTTATGCTCATCCCATGTTTTTAAATGTTTTTCACCAGACTTAAAGATGAGTATGGTCAAAAATGGGATCAAGGAAAACTCATGTTGTCTAAAACATGGAACTAGATAAGATTATTTTTTATGAGATTTTATTTTATGAAAAAAATGGAAAAAGAGAAGAAGTGTCTACATTGTAATTTTTGATATGTAATAGTTATGGCCTGATTCTTTAAATATCTAAACCTGTAACACATCGAGCTTCCACTGTACTCTTCTCTTTGAATAATACAGTAGTGTGTGTTGTACGCAACTTCGAGTTCTAACACACACCACAACCAATCAAACTAGCCGTTATGAATAGTAATACCTACTTTTTGAAATTATATATATTTTATATTTCAAAATGGACTTCATTTTTTGATTCTGAATATTGAATTTAGCCTAGGGTGAAATTTTGGAACTTTTCGGATAACACTTATATTTTGATGAATAGTGAAAATTACTAAATTTTATTTAAAAACAACTTTTTTAATCGAAATACTTTATATTGATAAATTATGAATTTGAGTGGTTTTAAAGTATATTTAGAATATATTTTTACCATTTAATATAATTTTGGACATTGTACACAATTTTACAATTAAACCGGACATAAACAAGTGTCAATCTTTTGATAGTTATTATCTCTTAAAAACACGCTTTTTGTTTTAACAACGGGAATTAATTTTAAATTAATTTCTGCCACTTCTGTATTTTGAATTTGGAAAAATGGATTCCATATTTTGAATCAGGATGTTCATATTGTTTCAATTGGTAACTTTTATTTTTAGACATTTTGAATAATTACTATGGTAAATATTTAATTTACCATGGTTAAGGGTAAATTCGGTAAATAAGGGTTAACAAATAATATTATAATAATACTAAATTACCCTAAAACGTGTCCTAACCTTATTGGTGGATACATGTCCGACCATGGGCATCTTTGGGTCGATTTTGGGACCCCATGGAACCACTTGTAGGTGATAGGGACAGTTTATTTTAATTAAGTTAAAATAAGTACAAAAATGACAAAAGCATATATCTTTTAGAAAAATTTTTTTTTACATAGGGTTATCTATGTTGGATTTTCGACTATAAATATTAATTAGAAAGATAAAAAGATTTAATACATAAGGATATTTTATTTATAATTTTTAGAAATTAAATAATTTAGTTTATTTATGACACAATGATGATGTAGTAATTACCATAATAGTGAAAAATTAAAATAATTGATATTATAAATACCCAAATAAATATAATTTGAGACTTTTATTGAATTAAACTAATTTTATAGGTTAATATGCCATATTAAGATTGATTTAATGGACTTTGTTATAAGTAATCATTCTGTTATGAGGTTCACAAAAATCAATTATTGAATAGTGTAAAAATTGATATAAAAGAGGTTTTAAAAAACATATTATATTATTAATTGATATTAAATTCCTAAAAATCTACGGTTCGGTCAAGAGACTTATATCATGATAGGTGTATCCTTAATGGACCACTGGGGGGTCTCTTGGGTGTATATAGTAAGTTTATTAACCATATAATATAAAAATACAAAGAGAAATTATAAAAATGAAACTAATTAACTTGGACTTAATACCTAAAGATAAGGTTAATATAGTAACTAAAACCTGTATAAATTATATTGGTTGAATGGTTTTCGACCCATACCCACCTTAAAATTTAAATAATAAACTTTGGAGCCATTAGAAACCGAATATGAATTTATTATAAATTAATATTTCTAGCTTTTCCAAAGGTGCCCCTCACCCTTCTTATAAAAGGACACTCCCCTTTCTCATTACATCACACCGTCAAAGCATTTTGGTTCGGCCAAAACCTAACCAACCACTCTCTCAACATCCCTAACTACAACCTAGAGGTCTTAGTTTGATCATAAATCCAACCTAAGGAGCCCTTTTGATCAAATCAAAATGAATAACCTGAAGAAGAGGTAATGATTTCACCACACATTTTCAAGTTCCTTTCTTCTTCCACTTCCTCTTCCTTTTTTGTTACCATTATAAAATAATAACTCCAGTATAATATATATAATGTGATGTTATTATAAATATGGTACAACTATATTCAGTATTCTATCCATCCTTTGAATAACATGTCAACATACGTGCGTACGTACGGCTTACCGTCTCCACGTCGTGGTGTAATTGTTATTCAATAAATTATTATTTGGATGGGTATAATAATGATGTTTAAATCATGTAAATAATAAATATAACATGATAATGATACTTTATATATGATATACCATCCAATTAAATATTATTTTAATATCAAAAGAATGATATTTGCGCTCGTGCGTACGTACGGATTACCGTCTCCACGACGCGATGAGATTCATTTCCAGGTTCACCATTCATCGATGATTATAAAAATATATATCACTAATAATTATGTAATATATGACATAATAATTATACTGTAGATATATATATATATAAGGATTTATGTACTTACATATATCTTATTCACTTACTTCTGTTCAATACTATATGAAAACAGAAACAGCGTTTATGCGTACGTACGGACTACCGTCTCCATAAACGGTGTTTTCCATTTCATATATATGTCTATTATACATATTTATATTATAAATATATATGATATATTCATCATGTTTTATATTCTGGAAGTATTTAAATCATGATCAAAGTGATACAACCAAGAGTGACAAGTTAAAACACGTACGATAAAGAAAGTGATTATTACCCGAAATGTTAACTTAACATGGAAATTATTATTAAATGGGTAATATAAAGTCATAAATGAATCATGTATGATATCATAAATATTAATATGGTTCTGGTATAATTTAATAACATATTACAATCTTCGTACAGGAGGTTAAATGTACCCTCGACTAAAGTAAAGTGCAAGGTAAGGGGTTTTCATCTCAGTCCTTATTCCCATGAGATTCATGCCATATTGCCACCATTACCTTTTGTGTGGTGTATGTACTACCCATAATTATATTCTTTGTGTAATACACTTTAATTTATGTGTATTTACATATTCATTGTATGATACCTCTTTCATTGGTTGCATGTTTCGCAAGATACAAAATTGGTAAGGGTTTATTTCGCAATATCTTCATTATCCGAGGTTGTTTATAAGTAATAATCTACTTGGATTTCTTTATCATCCACATCCATGTTTCTTAAAAATGTATTTCAAAACATTTTTACTATTTACGAGAATATGGGTTAAAGTCATTTATACCCTTGTTGACTTTTATAAGTGGTTTATAAAGGAATCTTTTCATCGTTTTCCAAACAAGGTCCTTTTTAACCTTTTTGACAAAATTAAGGTAAGAATGTTCTTTAACTTATACGACGGGTGCAGTTATTCTCCGCCATTATTACACCTTTGAATCTTCCTTCACAAGCTTATAAAGATATTTTCAAAATAAAGGTTTTATCTATAATTATGCAACTTTTAAAATGATTTGAAAAAAAGAGATATTTCTCTCAAATAGTATTGATTCCATCTATGTCAACATACTTTGATAAATTTTAAACTTGTTTCAAGTTGATTTATTATGAAACAAATCATCCATATTGTATTTAAGGTTTTATGATATTTTTGACTATGGATGAGTTATTTTTATGCCATTAATGGTTTATGATTAAAGTTTTGACATTTTGTATGTTAGTTTTAATAAGAATGTTTATGTTATATTTCATCCTCTTCTTAAGATGAATGTGTTGGAATAGTATGTTCTGGGTTGGGGACTGGTAAAAGTAAGCCCTCCGGGTTGGTGTCTGGTTATTAGAGGCACTCCGGGTTGGTGTCCGGTTATTAGAGGCACTCCGGGTTGGTGTCCGGTTATTAGAGGCACTCCGGGTTGGTGTTCGGTTATTAGAGGCACTTCGGGATGGAGTCTGGTTACAGAGGCTCTCTGGGTTGGGTTCCGGTTACAGTTATCCCTTAGGTCTTGGCACGAGGCCTTGACATAGAAATTAAAGTTTGGAATCATGCATTCCATCATTATGAAAGTGGTTAGTGATATTTCATATGATTATTCGATTAGTAAAATATCCATGTGAATAAGTAAATGGCATTATTTCATTTTATTTCTGCCATATTATGCTAAAGTTAAATTTTAAAAGGCTTTTGTTTTAGTTTTATACATTGCCTTAAAGTATTATGCTTATTTATGAAAGTTACCGATGTATTGCTTACCCTTACTGAGCATTTGATCTCACCCCTTTCTATGTTTTATTTTTCCCAGGATTCCAAGAAGTGTAATTTGATTGATCTATAGGGTTAAGCCAAGGGAATAATGGCGTTCATAAAGATTATTTATGTTGTTTTGTACATCATAAAGTGAAATTGTAACATTCATGTATGCGATCTATTTTTCCAAGACTGCTAAACTGATCGGTCCTTCCGGACTTGGTTACTTGTAATCATGCCAATGTATTAAAATAATGCACCGACTTTGGGTAACTAGGGTCGGGAATTACAGTTGGTATCAGAGGAAGTTTAGAAATAACCTTGGAAACTAGATTTAGATAAACTTTGATTAGAGCACATAGCCCTAACATAGACTTTGAGGATTAGTATAGAAGAACTTCCTAGAATTTTTCTATTGTAGAGATTTTGTGAGTTTTCCGAGAAATACATCCCTGTCTGGATACGAGCAGGTAGAGGCGGCTCTGGCACAGATATACCTAGGGGTAAAACCTGAAAACACCGCTTTGAGCTAGACTCGAACGGGAACTGGTGCACGACAATGGGCCTTGCTGCACTCTTGGTTACGACACTCCCGGGGGATATGCTTATGATAATTCTCATTTTCTTTACAAACCATTAGTAAGGGCTTATGAGTATATACTTACTCAAAGAAAACATTTTTATGATTATGGATTATATCCATAAACTGTTCAATTTGTGTTAGGTATTTTACAAGTTTGGTAATTATTCATTGCAATTCATAAACTGAACTAGTTTATACTATTGTATAGAAATGGTGCCCAGTAGAAGGAATGTGAACTCCCGTAATACGTATGATCAAAAGAGTAAGAAGGATCATATCTTTTATGGTCCTATGCAAGAATTTAGAAGGGAAATAGTTTCCCACGTATTATCATCATATGAAGAAATAGTATCATGTGTTGATAAGATGAGTAAATAATTCTCGGAGTCCTATGTCTTTGAAGGGAAGCAAGAGAAGAAAAGGATGGAAGAGAGAAATATGGGTAAAGGGAAGAGGGAAAATAAGAATTTTCCCATATGTGATAACTGTGGGAAGAAACACCCTGGAACTGGCCGGAAAGGAATGGGAGTTTTTTATAAGTGTAGAGGAAAAAGGGCACAAAGTACGTGACTGGAAGGGTGAGAAAATGGTTTCAAATGTACAATGCTTCATTTTCAAGGAGTTTGGACAATATGCGAACCAATTTACCAGTCATCAGACTATGCCACAAATGATGCTATTGGATAATAATCAAGTTATGATACTACCACAGATGAAGAGGAATGACTAGTGTTCGTATGTTGTCATTTTAGACTTATTTCATTTAAGTGTTGTATTAATGATGTTTTGGAAATAAATATGGATTGTACTGTAGTACTATTTAATTTAGGATTTGAGATTTTATGGTACTATGAAAAGTGACTCCACAACAAGTAAATGTTTTTTTGGAAATTACATGGTTGAAGGAAAGATAAACATTAATATGGTCCTAATATTGATGTAGTGATTTTGGAATAAGAGATGGTTGATTTTGGTACTTCAGAATGTTGTGGTGTTTTAAAAGAATATATGAGGAAGGCGTTCATATGTTATTACCTGGAAAAAAGGATCCTCATTATGTTTAACTTCCTTGTAAATTTTGGACTGTGAGTTTGGATAATATTATTTTGGATAAGTCTAATGGTTGGAATGGATTAAGTTTGAAAGGTTAGTTTTTTTTTGGATTTTTATAAAAGGACAACACACAGACCGTGTGACGACCCGTTGTGTTAGACAAAGCTATGGGAATCGAATCCACAACCATAGTGCAATTGGGATTTACCACCTACCATTATACTACATGATGTTCCTGGATAGTATAATGTAGTTTCTATACCTAAGGGGTCTGATATGTGAAATATAAATTCATTATATTTGGAACCCTATACGATTAGGATAAATAGAGTATTTTTGAGTTGTATTATGTTTTGGGGTGAAAGATGAGTTTTTGGTAGAAATTTATTAATGGATAAAACTCTAATTATAAAGTAAGTATATCTCTTTATGATCTTAGCCAATCTCAAAAATAAATTCCTCAACATTAAGAAAAGGAACTTAGAAAAAAAATTTTGTCCTAGATGGTACCTTAGATCATCACTAATTTATGGCTTTGGTATTGTTGGCCTTTTCATAGCCATGTTCTCTACCACTCTCCATCAGATAATTGATGGTTAGATTTCTCTTCCATATCCATATTTCCCTACATGGGACCCTAGTATGTGTTATTTTCAGTAATCATCATTCTTTACACTCTTTATTTTAAATAGAGGCCTCATTAATACATTTTTCTATGTGGGATTTCAACTAAGATATTTTGACACGTCAAAAATGTGTTATCCTAATACATTATGTTTTGTTGAACCGATGGTATTTTAAATCATCATAGATTGATGAATTTAAGGACCTCAATTATAAACTTGTTTGTGAATGATGAACTCAATCACTACCTATAAATATTTACATTTTTCCTCCAGTTATCTGTCTATAATTTCCACCAATGTCCTCCTAATCGAGATCATAATTTTTTGGTGACCCTTTCATTTCTCTTTTCATCTTGTTAAGACTAAAATTTTATTAACCAAATTTCCAATGTGGGTTTTTTTCCACAAAGATATCTTCTATTTTCAACCTTTATTTTCAAAGAAAAATATGAAATTGTGAGGATGCAATTTTTTGAAGGAGGGGAGAATGTAACACCCCGAACTTCCACGGTACGCTTCTCTTTGAATAATACAGTAGTGTGTGTTGTATGTAACTTCGAGTTCTAACACACACCACAACCAATCAAACAAGCCATTATGAATAGGAATACCTAATTTTTGAAATTATATATATTTTATATTTCAAAATGGAATTCATTTTTGGATTCGTAATATCGAATTTAGCCTAGGGTGAAATTTTGGAACTTTTCGGATAAAACTTATATTTTGATGAATAGTGAAAATTACTAAATTTTAATTAAAAACAACTTTTTTAATCGAAATAATTTATATTGATAAATTATGAATTTTAGTAGTTTTAAAATATATTTAGAATATATTTTTACCATTTAATATAATTTTGGTCATTTTACATAATTTTACAATTAAACCCTACATAAACAAGTGTCAATCTTTTGATAGTTATTATCTCTTAAAAACACGCTTTTTGTTTTAACAACGGGAATTAATTTTAAATTAATTTCTGCCACTTCTGTGTTTTAAATTTGGAAAAATGGATTCCATATTTGGAATCAGGATGTTAATATTGTGTCAACAGGTAACTTTTAGTTTTAGAAATTTTGAATAATTATTGTGGTAAATATTTTATTTACCATAGTTAAGGGTAAATCCGGTAAATAAGGGTTAAAAAATAATATTATAATAATACTAAATTACCCTAAAACGTGTCCTAACCTTATTGGGGGATACATGTCTGACCATGGGCATCTTTGGGTCGATTTTGGGACCCCATGGAGCCACTTGTAGGTGATGGGGACACTTTATTTTAATTAAGTTAAAATAAGTACAAAAATGACATAAGCATATATCTTTTAGAAAAACAATTTTTACATAGGGTTATATATGTTGGGTTTTCGACTATAAATAATCATTAGAAAGCTAAAAATATTTCCTAAATAAGGATAGTTTATTTATAATTTTTAGAAATTAAATAATTTAGTTTATTTATGACACAATGATGATGCAGTAATTACCATAATAGTGAAAAATTAAAATAATTGATTTTATAAATACCCAAATAAATATAATTTGAGACTTTAATTGAATTACCATAATTTTATAGGTTAATATGAAATATTATTATTGATTTAATGGACTTTTTTAGAAGTAATCATTCTGTTATGAGGTTCACAAAAATCAATTATTGAATAGTGTGAAAATTGACATAAAAGAGGTTTTAAAACATATATTATATTATTAATTGATATTAAATTCATAAAAATCTAAGGTTCGGCCAAGAGACTTATATCATGATAGTTGTATCCTTAATGGACCACTTGGGGGTCGCTTGGATGTATATAGTAAGTTTATTAACCATATAATATAAAAATACAAAGAGACATTGTAAAAGTGAAACTAATTAACTTTGAGTTAATACTTAACGATAAGGTTAATATAGTAACCCAAACCTGTCTAAATTCTATTGGCTGAATGGTTTTCGACCCATACCAACCTTAAAATTTAAATAATAAACTTTGGAGCCATTAGAAACCGAATATGAATTTATTATAAATTAATATTTCTAGCTTTTCCAAAGGTTCCCCTAACCCCTCTTATAAAAGGGTACTCCCCCTTCTAATTACATCACACCTTCAAAGCCTTTTGGTTCGGAAAAAACCTGCCCAAATACTCTCTAAACTTCCCTAACTACAACCTAGAGGTCTTTGTTTGATCAGAAAGCCAACCTAAGGAGCCCTTTTGATCAAATCAAAACGAAGAACCCGAAGAAGAGGTAATGATTTCACCACACTTTTTCAAGTTCTTTTCTTCTTCCACTTCCTCTTCCTTTGTTGTTACCATTCTAAAATAATAACTCCAGTATAATATATATACTGTGATGTTATTATAAATATGGTACAACCATATTCAGTATTCTATCCATCCATTGAATAACATGTCACCATACGTTCGTACGTACGACTTACCGTCTCCACGTCGTGGTGTAATTGTTATTCAGTAAATTATTATTTGGATGAGTATAATAATGATGTGTAAATAATTTAAATAATAAATATAACATGATAATTATTCTGTATATATGATATACCGTCCAATTATATATTATTTTAATATCAAAAGAATGATATTTTCGCTCGTGCGTACGTACGGATTACCGTCTCCACGACGCGATGAGATTCATTTCCAAGTTCACCATTTATCGAAGATTATAAAAATATATATTACTAATAAGTATGTAATATATGACATAATAATGCTAATGGAGATATATATATATATATATATAAGGATTTATGTACTTACATATATCTTATTCACTTACATCTGTTCAATACTATATGAAAACAGAAACAGCGTTTATGCGTACGTACGGACTACCGTCTCCATAAACGGTGTTTTCCGTTTCATATATATGTCTATTATACATATTTATATTCTAAATATATATGATATATTTATCATGTTTTATATTCTGGAAGTATTTAAATCATGATCTAAGTGATACAACCAAGAGTGACAAGTTAAAACACGTACGATAAAGAAAGTGATTATTACCCGAAATGTTAACTTAACATGGAAATTATTATTAAATGGGTAATATAAAGTCATAAATGAATCATGTATGATATCATAAATATTAATATGGTTCTGGTAGAATTTAATAACATACTGCGATCTTCGTACAGGAGGTTAAACGTACCCTCGACTAAAGGAAAGTGCAAGGTAAGGGGTTTTCGTCTCACTCCTTATTCCCGTGAGATTCATGCCATATTTCCACCATTATCTTTTGTCTGGGGTATGTACTGCCCATAATTATATTCTTTGTGTAATAAACTTTAATATATGTGTATTTACATATTCATTGTATGATACCTATTTCATGGGTTTCATGTTTCGTAAGATACCAAATTGTCAAGGGTTTATTTCGCAATCTCTTCATTATCCGAGGTTGTTTATAAGTAATAATCTACTGGGATTTCTTTATCATCCACATACATGTTTCTTAAAAATGTATTTCAAAACATTTTTAGTATTTACTAGAATATGGGTTAAAGTCATTTAAACCCTTGTTGACTTTTATATGTGGTTTATAAAGGAATATTTCCGTTGTTTTCCAAACAAGGTTCTTTTTAACCTTTTCGACAAAATTATGGTAAGAATGTTTTTTAACTTATACGGAGGGTGTGGTTATTCTCCGCCATTATTACACCTTTTAATATTCCTTTACAAGCTTATAAAGATATTTTCAAAATAATGGTTTTATCTATAATTATGCGACTTTTAAAATGATTTTAAAAAAAGAGATATTTCTCTCAAATAGTATTGATTCCATCTATGTCAACATACTTTGATAAATTTTAAACTTTTTTCAAGTTGATTTATTATGATACAAATCATTCATATTGTATTTATGGTTTTGTGATATTTTTGACTATGGACGAGTTATTTTTATGCAATTAATGGTTTATGATTAAAGTTTTGACATTTTGTTTGTTAGTTTTAATACGAATGTTTATGTTATATTTCATCCACTTCTTAAGATGAATGTGTTGGACTTGTATGTTCCGGGTTGGGGACTGGTAAAAGTAAGCCGTCCGGGTTGGTTTCCGATTATTAGAGGCACTCCGGGTTGGTGTCCGGTTATTAGAGGCACTCTGGGTTGGTGTCCGGTTATTAGAGGCACTCCGGGTTGGTGTCCGGTTATTAGAGGCACTCCAGGATGGAGTCCGGTTACAGGGGCTCTCCGGGTTGGGTTCCGGTTACAGTTATCCATTAGGTCATGGCACGAGGTCTCGACACAGAAATTAAAGTTCGGCAACATGCATTCCATCATTATGAAAGTGGTTAGTGATATTGCATGTGATTATTCGATTAGTAGAATATCCATGTGAATAAGTAAATGGAATTATTTCATTTTATTTCTGCCATATTATGATGAAGTTAAATTTTAAAAGGCTTTTGTTCTAGTTTTATACATCACCTTAAATGTTTATGATTATTTATGAAAGTTACCGATGTATTTCTTACCCTTACTGAGCATTTGAGCTCAACCATTTCTATGTTTTATTTTTCCCAGGATTCCAAGAAGTGTAATGTGATTGATCTGCAGGGTTAAGCCAAGGGAATGATGGCGTTCATAAAGATCATTTATGTTGTTTTGTACATCATAAAGTGAAAATGTAACATTCATGTATGCAATCTATTTTTCCAAGACTGCTAAACTGATCGGTCCTTCGGGACTTGGTTCCATGTAATCATGCCAATGTATTAAAATAATGCACCGACTCTGGGTAACTGGGGTCGGGCGTTACAAAACCTAAAAGGATCCTCAATTTGAATTATTCACCTAATTAAAGATTATGTAATGTTTAAGGCCAGATCTTTATAGTTGGTATCAGAGGTCGATTTAGATAACTATAGAGGATAGGTTGTTATTTAAGCATAAGTTACGTAACAATTATTGTAAGAATATTAGAAAGAGTCAAAGTCATTTTAGAGGTGATAAATGGTTATTACATTTTGGGGAGCAAAATGAAAGGTATTAGATAACCTTTGAGGATAAAATACGTTATGGTTATTTTTAATGAATTTGTCTCTTTTTTTGGAATGTTATGAAATTATATATTTTTTTTGAAAAAGAGAAACACACAGACCATGTGAAAACCCATTACGTCAAAAAAATGATATGGGAATCAAACCCACAACCAAAGTGAAATTTAGATTTCTCACCTACCACTAGAGTACTTGAAGTCCCAAGTTACTATGATTTTTTTTAGTTAAATTATTTTATGGATCATGAATAAGATGATTTGGGATCTTATTTATTATCAAATGGGCTTCCTTAGTATAATAATTTTTTTTGTGATTATGTGATAAAGGTTATTTTGGAAGTCATTCTCTCTTTTGGGAACACTGTATACTTACGGAAAATAGAATACTATGGGATTTAAATTTTAGAGTAATGGTTGAAAATTTATTTTGGAAGAATCTATTTTTTTATTGTGTACATATGGTGATTTGGGTTATTTTTGGAAATGATTAATCAATCATCAGGAAAATATGATTAGGTTAGTTACAATCTAGTATGAGACATTAAGAGTGGTTGATTATTTTGTAGATAAATGTTAAGATTCATTGTTGAAGACTATGTGATTAAATACTTTTGAGTTTTTTGTTTCAATCATAGTTTGGTTTATTTTGAATAATATAAAGACAATCATATATACAATGGTCTTTATTGAGCTTTGGATAGTTTTTGTTGAATTTTAGATATGAAGAATGGTATTTCTTTTTATAGTGGATAATCCTTTTAGGAATTATCTGATCTCGTACTAACCAATTTGGTTTTGGAAAATGTATAAAGAATGTGGAAATATATGGTTTGTATTATCTGGATCATGTTATTTTCTAGAAGTTTATTTTAGAACATTTAATGTGTCCAAGTCAACTTGAATAGTCATCATTTAGAGAAAAGAAGAGTTTGTAATAGAAATTTAGTAATGGATGGAATTCTATATGAAAAGTATGTATGGGTCCTTAGTTCATAGACAAACTCATAAATAAATTCCTCAACTTTATGAAAAGAAACTCAAAACAAAAATGCTGTCTATTTACTTTTTCTATAGGGTGTCCAATGACCGTTTAACCCATCAAAAAAATGTGGTTTTCTTATTGTTAACTTTCTCTTAATCATGTTTTTTATCACTATACATCAGAACATGACACTTAGTTTCTCCACTATATCCATGTTTTCATGGAATCCACGTATGGGTTATCTTGGGTGACCTTTTTTACTTATCTTTATTTCTTTAAAGTGATAATTTTATTTACTCTTTTTCTAATATGGGACTTTTAATGATATTTCCAGGCCTAATTTTAAAATCGTGAGTACACAATTTCCAAAAGAGGGAAAGGATGTATCATCCCAAGAAAATAAATAATAATAAATTTTCAAATTTATTAATAGTTTTTAATTAAATAAAAATTCTATTTTAAAAGGGATGCAATATTTAATGGCGTACTTCACACGCAACAATGGGTTTCTCCGAAGTCTTATGTTGCACACAATAATGAGTCCTATTGAAAAATTCATATAATATAATATTATTATTTTAAATGGTCGTTAATGTCTAGCCATTTTATTAGATGGAATGAACAGAACGAACCATATTATGATTATACATGTTTTATAAATGTTTTTAAATTTATCCAAAAAAATAGAGGCTTAAAATGTGAATGAATATAATTTTAAGCCTAAATACTCTAATATTCTTTAAAAGGTAGATTTACATCCATTTGATGGAGAAAACTATTAAAATATAGATTTTGTAACTTTTAAATGTTGTATTTGTAAAAAAAATTCTTCTTTAGAATCTGGACATCAAAATTTACTTTGGGTAAATTTTTGGTTTTTTTTATAAAGTTCATTTTTTTAATGAAACGTGAAAATCACAGAATTTTAATACAAAAATGTCTTTTAATAAAATATATTTATATATATATATTATATTTTTAAATGGTTTTAAAGCTTATTAAGATTATATTTTTACCATTTAATACAATTTTGGTAAATTGGAAGTAATATCAATTTCAAATCGAACAGAAACAAGTGTCAATCTTTTGATAGTTATTATTTCTTAAAAACAGGTATTTTATATGACCACATGAATTAATTTTAAATTTATTAATTAAACTTAAATTTTTTTAATTTGGTAAAATATATATCATTTTTTAATTCGTAATATCAAATATATCTTAGGCTGAATTTTTGTTATTTTTTTGAAAACCATCAATTATGGATTAATAGTGAAAACACTAAGTAGAGGTTAAAAAACCAAAATTTTAATTTAAATAAAATTTTACAGCTTTTGTGAATTTAATTTCAAAAATCCGACAGACATGGTTGTTATCAGTACGTATAATGTGGTTCAATAAGATGAAAATAATTTTTGATGAATAGTAATGTTGGATGTTTATTTACCGCGGTTAAAGGTAAAAAGGAAAATTCAAGGTTAACAAATATTATAATAATTTGAAATTAGATTAAAAATTATCATAATATTATTTGATGAGTAATTTCTGACCAATAAAATCCTTGGGTAAGACATTTTTCCTTTGAATGCCATTTGGGTAAGATAATGACATTAATAACTATTTATTTAAAGTAAAAATAAAAATACCATAATAACGTAACGTTTTGCTAAAAAAAGTAATTTTGGTTGATATAATAGATATAGTTGACTATAAATATTAATTGGAAAGGTAAAATGATTTCCTACATCATAGTATTTTATTTATAATTTTTAGACATCATATGAATAAAATCATTAATGACACAATAATGATGCATTGTTTACCTCATTAATGAATGATTTAAAAAAATAAAATTATAAAAAATAGACTTATATACAAAACCAGTAAAATTATTATTGTATTATTTTATTTATAATAGGAGTCAACTAATTTTAGACTTTATTTTGTTTTAGACCTTTAGAGACCGAAAATCATTATATAATAAAACAATTTTTTAAACATTCTTAAAGAACCCTTCCTCCCCCCTATAAAACTCCTTCAACCCTAACACATTACTAACACATCTCAAGCCCCTTGGATCATCAAAACTCTTCCAAAATATAATCTTAATATCCCTCTCTTTTATCATAATCCTTACCTTAGGCAGAAGGTACTTCATAAAATCCTTTTGGTTCATACCAAACAGAGTTACCTGATTTAAACGTTACATCTTCTCCTAAGTTATTTTCTTTTATTTTACTTCTGAAAGAACTAAACTATTTTTATTACCTTATTTTATAAAAACAACAGTATATTCACTGTACTAGGTTTTTTATATAAAAAGGATTCGAACAACACTAACACACAACTACATCTAATGGTTAAAGAACATACTGTTCATTTGGACCGCAAACTACTTCCTTACGAAACGATGATTGTTAAATCATCTCCTACAACCTCTTATAGTGGCCATTAAAAATAAAATATATTTACATGAAATAATATTAAATTAATATTTTCTATATACTTCAATTTTTTTAATTTATATCATACATTTATATTTTTCATAATTTGTAAATACGATAATTTCATTTGAGAAAATGCATACTACCTACCCCTCAAAGTGATATGACACGTTCATTCCATACATGTAACATATAAAGTATGGAATTAATGAAATTATATATTATATTATACTGTAATTATAATATAACTTTGTAACATTATGTTTTTACTCCATTAAATATGAAATATAAATGAAAGTAGCATTCATGTGTACTTATGACTTACCATCTCCATTAACGGTGCATTTCATTTCATACCTCCAAATGGTATGTACTATTATAAATACATATATATACTCGATATATATTATATAAATGATATCTAAATCATTAATATAATTCTGGAGATAATCTAATTTTGATCATATGATTGACTTGTAATTATAAGATGTTAATTTTTGACTCAAGTGCCAAATATCGACCAAACTACGATTATTAACATAATTTATTGAATAATTTTTATAACATTTTAATACATGATATAAAAGTAATAATAAACATTAAAAATGTTCTTAATAAATTATAAATTAACATTAGTTTATTATTCAGGAGATTAAGAACAAACGGGTCATGTTAGACACGAGGTAAGGAGTTTCTTATCTCACTTTTAATTCTGTGACATTTCCATTGTTCACCACTTATTTATTACATGTGGTGTATTGTGTAATTCCATTTGATATAAATTATCATGAATCTATTTATATTCATGGTATATTATGATTCATTTGGTACTTATTATCTTTTTTTCATACAACTCGATTGATTACAACATGGTAGGGGTTCTCATCTCACTTTTTATTCCCTTGAGATTCATGCTATATTTTCCAATATTTCCTTTTGTGTGGTGTATTTACTGACCATGACTGTATTCAATGATTAATATATATTAATTTATGGGTTATTACATCTTCATTTTGTGATCCTTCTTTCATGTGTTGTAAGTTTCACAAGTTACGAAATCTCTAAGAGAACTTTTTAACCGAATTTCCTTTCCTTGGGTTAATCTTCTAATTATTTATTATGTCATGCAATGATTATGTGTGGAATAAATGTGTTTTTTTATGTTGTAATTTTATCTCCCATTCTTTATATATACTTTTGATAAACTTAATAACTCCATTGAAAAATTCTCATGTCATTGATATGGATTTGATAAATGTAATCTTAACTCAATTTTCATTCATTGAGTTAAACATCTAATCCATTAGTTCTATTTAAAAAAAACATGTGTGAATGTCCTCTGATTGATATACACCGAATATCCAATCATATGGAGTGTATTTGAATTTTTCACACATTATTATGAAATTATTTTATTTTTCATCTAAGGATGTTGTTTTTAAGGGATTTCATATCAATTTATATTCTATTGAGACATCATTGTTTTTATACACCAATTCACTTTGATATGATGTTAATACTGTCCATTGGAATATTTTATCATGAATCCCTTTATTCTTAAGGTATTATAATGTTTTTATAATTGTTTTTAGTCTATTATTTTTATTCAATCTCCTCTCATTTGTTTAGGAACTCTTTAACTAAAATAGTGTTTTAAATGTTTTAATGATTTATTCTTCTAAATATTTTTCATTAATTTACATGATTTAAAATAGGTTATAAGGATTTATTTATATGAACATGAATGTTTTGAAATTAAAATTTTATTCAATGCTTATTAGTGATAAGGGACACTTTGATTCATAAATATCATTATTAAATGTTTAAAATGGTTTCGAGAATGGTTTTATAAAGCATTGATTATGTCATTATCTTGAAATGATATATTTTAATTGAAATGTGGCAATGTTATCTTTAGTTTATGATCAATTTATATGTTATGAATATGTTATGGTTATTGGGAATTGTTTATAAATATAGTTGGTTCCGTGATAAACCATGTTCGGGTGAGCCCAACATAGCATTCCCATGCATCGGGTAACATGAAGGAGGTAAACGTTAATGCTTATCCTAAGTGATTTATGGAATATAATGTAATGATTATTAAAAACATAACTCTCGACATAGAAGTAAAAGATATAATGTAAGTATGTTATGGATACCATAAGTTACATTTATGATTTATGATTTCTGGGTATTATTCATAAATCCTGTGATTTCATAATGTCTATTATGATTAAAAAGTATAGTTTCAAGGATTTGTATTTATTGATGGAATAATGTTTTATTTCCTTGTTTTATGACCCTTACAATACTTTTTATACTCATCATATGTTTTAAAATGGTTTTCACTGTACTAAAAAGAATAGGGTCAAGGATGAGATCATAGAAAAGTCATGCTGTCTAAAACATGGAACTATACATGTTTAAATTTTTTAAGAGTTTTCATTTTATGAAAAAAAATGAATTATGTGAAAAAGTGTCTAATTTGTAATTTTTGAGATGTAATAGTTATGGCATAATTCCCTACATTACTAAACCTGAAAGGATCCTCAATTTGAATTATTCACTTAATTCAATATTATGAAATGTTTATGTTTGGGTCCTTATATATATATCAGGATTTCATTTAATATAACATCATTATAATTCCTCTTGGTAGTTGTTTTGACATTGAGATAAAACACAGGTTTGGTGTGAAACTAATGTTGATATCACCTTATCTTATGGATCCAACCATGTCGATGGATTTGAAGGTGGAACATGATGAATTAGAGGAGAAGGGACATGTTAGGGTGATTTCATTTCCATGGGTCTAAATGGAATTTTTCTCTTATAAGTTAATTGTAATTTTTAACTCTACATTGATTACTAGAATATTAAATATAAATTTTTTTAAAATGGAATTTTTTTATGATTTATAAATATTTCAGTTAGTTATGTGGGGTAAAATGGTTCCCCTTGATTGACCATAGATTTAGTTATCACTAGTTTTGGGTTGTGTATGATGATATCATGGAAATGGAATTTCTGAAAAGATACCATTTGTATGAGTAATTAGTTATTTTTTTCAGAATAATAATCATTTGAGAAAAGTGTATGGCTCAAATAAACAATATTTTCCACCCTTAAATGGACTAATTCATCGTAGTTTTTGTTAATGACATCCGCATCCACTTTATAATACAAGATTACCATGTTATAAATCCTGAGATTTTATAAAATAAAATTCTTGATCACTAGATTTTCCTAAGTTAATGAAATACAATATCAATATTTCTAGATGTGGAATTTTGTTTCTATGATATTTATATGAATGGTGATAGAAAACGAGGACTTTATGTCTATAAAACATCCATGAAACCTATTTATTATCAATAGAATTATATGAGTAAAAGGATTGTATATACATTTTAACAAAAATATTTCCCATCTATCAGTACCTATGACTATATTGATAGTGAATTATGAAATGTTATAATGGTTTTTTGAATTGGTGTTTCCTAATATCAAGAGTATAATTAATAAATCACTGATTCTAATACATGGAGAACATAGGAATAGTTATGCAGTAAACTATATTTCATAAATCATTAGTTATGTAGTAGTAGAAATGAATAATGATCATATTTATCTCTTGGGTTATAATAGTTTGTTTCCATGAGAAGAAAAACTACACTCTTTACTCGTATAATGATGCTTTAATATAGGCTCTGATGTTTTAGTGTCACTATCAATTTTGTGATATATTGTTTAGTGTATATTGAAAATAAATCCCCCAATTATATATTCACATATTTTTACACAATCATGATGTAAAAAACTTGGTAGTGTATCTTCAGAATATAAATTTGAGGAAGGCATATGCACCTTGGAAATTTAATTTCATTATAGAAGACCATAATTGTATGATATATGATGATCAAGTGCTTAGTTATGAGAAATATAAACTGAATTTTAACATAGTCGACATGGGAGTGAGTTGGGGTGTGGATGCCTATGATGATTTGATATGGATGAAATATTCTCCATTATTGGTCACATAATTTTGTTGATTGGGTAAAGTCGAGATATATGACTAGATGAGAGTGTGTGGTGATATGAGAAAAATGGATATAGGTAACTGGATTCCATGGTGGTCTTTTGGGAATGATGATCAGATGATTCTATATGTGAGAGTAATAATACCATCTTCTATTAATGATTAACTAATAAGGTACTTCTTTAAAAATATGTGGGTAGCACATAAGGTTTCAAAAAACATATACCATAACCTCAAGTGACATTTATGGTATCCAAAAACAAATAAGGACATCACTGGGTTTCTTTACAAATACCGTGCCTTCAATATAATATAGACTGAGCACTAGTTTCAGGGTGGGTTTCTCCTACATCTTCAATTCCCCATATTGATTTTTGGTGATTCCATGATATACATTGTGATGGAATGACCCATGGACTTAAGGACCCATGGTGATGTATGGGTGGTTATCAACTAACTAAAAACATTATCTGACATATTAATGATCTGAGAGACACACTCAATTGAAAATATTATAATGTTGTATATCTATGATATAATATTCTTATATAGTTTTCTATTATGAATTGTACATAAATGGGAAACTCCTTTCATGTACCAATATTATTAGTATTTATATAAAACTACGAGGAATCATTTGACATTGAGCACAATATTGTATTTTTATCAATATTTATATTCATTGAACATTATTAAATTAAAGAAGGATATGAATCAATCATGAATCCTAATCAAATGGGTGACATTAGAAGATTATATATAATTGGTAGATTTAGCGAAAAAAAATTCATTATTATATAATTATGGATTCATTTTAGGATATCTATAGATGGTCATTCTAGTCAGAAAATTGTTGCAATATTGTGGGAGAGGCAATAATAAATTGGATATTCCGTATGTAAGAGCAAATATAGATGGTTATGTTTATCATTAAATAATTGGTGAATTCTTAGAGAAGGAAATAATCATATTCATACTATAAGAGAAGAACATTGGAGTTCTCTATTAGTGATGATGGTTTTTGGATAGAGTCACCTAAGGCGAGGAATCATTATTTTTGGAAAAATTGGAAGGTATAAAAATGGATTGCTAGAGACATTAATATCAAATAATGGATTGGGATTGTTTCATAATTTTTGTACCTACATTAAATTCACCAATGCATGCATGATGTGTTCAAATTTCTCATCATAAGAGGTACACAACTGATCATGTTCTTTTTATAAGCATTCATGATGTTGATCATGATCTAAAATCATCAAATGAGGAGTTTTATATGTGGATTATAAACCTAAGAAAGAATGTTTTTTTTGTGTATGATGGTTCCCCATATTAGAATTTGGTGGCGGTATATGAAAATAAAATAATTAATTATGTAGAGGGAGTGTGATGTTCATGTACAATGTCCTTAGTTTCTCCAGGAAGATTGATATAGAATCTTTTCAATTTTGAGAATATGTTAGCATGGGAGAGTTGTAGCATTATAAATTTGTTTAATTATTTCTGAACTTTTTTTCATTTTTTTGTAAAGTAGATTGACAAAGATGAATTATCTATATAGACATTTACACATTTCAAAATACTACTATGTAACCACATAAACTAGATATCCATTTATTCATATAAAAATGCTACAACATATCCAAATTGATCTTTAAAACAATTTATATAAAATATCATTTTCACTAATTTCATTCAACCATATAACTGATTCACAAAACTTATTTTTTCACATAATAAATTATAGTATCTAATTCATCATTATATCTGATACATGTAGATGATTTAGTATGATAGGAAATTAATAGATAAAATACTATAGGTGATAAACTTATCCATTTTTTAAATATATCTAATTATGAAAAACATAGTAAACTATTATTTTATTGATTGTGAAATGGATATTATTGAATGGATGAAATTAAATTAATGGATGTAATTCATGAAGTTAGATATGAGAATATGAATATTTTTATATCACATTTATGATTCAAGACTGATAATTTAGTTGATTATGTAAGGATTCGAATAGTAATTGAAAAACATTTTATTGAGTGATAATTGCGGATTCACCAAAAAAAATTCTCCCATAACAAATCTTTAGTTTTATGAATTTTTTATGATGGATTCATGGAATTAATAATTAATGAGAACTTGTACATGGACATATTCTTTAAAAATACCATAACCCTTCATCCTTCGGTTTTAGTTATCCTCTAATGTTTGAGAAGCCATTTAATTAATTGTAATGATATTAGTGAAGAATAAATTGATCAATACTAACCATTATTAATATTTTTTGGTGTGGAAAACATTTTTATTTTCTAATCCTAGGGAAATTATGGGGAATAAATTATATCCATGAATCATTGGTTAACCTTGGTGTTGATATCAATAACCTCAAAATAGGATGTTCCATATATTTTGATTCATATTTAAAATAATTCTAGGGATTGTACATTTATATATATGATAACGCATTATTTATAGGTGTTTTATTTTTGGGGGTGTGATTATCCTAAAATATATTATTTAACTTGATAATAGGGTTTTTGGTAGACCCTTTAGCTATTCTATGATATTCTTTCTTATTCCATAATATGAACTTTATCTGTTGATATGTTTCACTGACTATAATATCATGTTACTCATGTAAGGATTATAAGGGAGTTGAACCATTGTTTAAGGGCCCTATAGAGAGTAAGTGAGTTTATATGAAAAGGTTTGGAGACTATGGCTTGATTAGTGGCATGGTTCAGATCTAATACCTTCTTTTTGTTATGGAATTTGACCACTCATGTGTTTAAAATCCATATTATTTGGATGAAGTGGTGAGTTATAAATATGGGTGTCTAAGGAATCATTTTTTATCAAACTTTTCCGAAGGACATTTCATAATTTATATATAATGATGACATACAAGGTGGGTAGAGTGGATATATAGATTTTGAACACAATCATGGAGGAGCATTTAGTGTTTCACATTTCAACCACTATTACAGTGTGGTTTGTAGTGTTTTATTTAATGGAAGACATGATTGAGATACCCCAACATCCATTCTATAAACGACAAGAATAAATTGGTGTTGAGGTTTGTGATTTCTTGGTCACTATAAATGTGAAACTATATGATTATTTGAGAATATAAATTTTTAGGTCATATACTGTTATATATATTCTGAAATTATAATGAGGACATAATGGTGGTTTCATAATAGGCTTGCTACTCACAACCAACACATCAATCTTTATGTCAATTTAGAATTGATTGATATGGATATGATACATGGTAATGTGAAAATAGATGATTTTCGAGTAATGTAAAATGTACATGGTGGGCTGAGATGATAAAAACTTGAAGACTCCAATTTTTGTATATACTGATTCCTTATACTATGGTTTGAATTTAAAAAATGGTTGCCACATTTATCATTTATTATGAACCTTTCATTCAACTATTAGTTTACTTTTTTAAATTCTGTTTTTATTTATTATTTTAATTTATTAATTAATTGGTTGATGACATGATACAAAGGGTATAGTTTCTCAACATAAGGAATTACACATTCACAATTATTCAGTATCCTTTTTTATAAGGGGAGGTGAATTTCAGGTCATGGGGAACTCCAATTTGAACTCTATGGCTCAAGATATAGTGTTATAGAATAATCTGTTTGTTCTTCAGCTTCAATGATTCATTTACCTATTATTTTCATCACATCAATATAAGTAACCTCCATTATCATAATTTTTCTTTGATGATATTCTAGTTAACTTATATCTACTATTCTAAAAATAGTATTTACATACAAACTATATACCACTAGAATTATTGTTCATGGTAGGCCTAATTACACTCATAAGAATGGAGAAAAGGAATACAAACGTAATTCCTATGTACTATTAAAAGTGTCACTATTTTCAAAACAATCACCAGTCCCCAAAGAGGCATGATTCTACCATAATATTTAATGAACTATGGTTTCTGAGAAGATGCCTATTAGATTTTTGATTCCTTCAATCATATGAATATCTGGAAATTTCTCATTTATCATGTTTTTCAACAATATGTATTTTAATTTGATATATGTTTTCCTTGTATGAAAATTTTCATTCGATACTAAATTAATCACAATATGATTATTATTAAATAATATTAATCGTTTATGAAATATTTTAGATCCATAAATAAATTATTCAGCTATATAATTATTTCCAAGAATAATAGAAATAATATATACATCATTTATTATATATATAATTTTTCAATATATTTTAGAAATTGCATTCAACTATTTGATATTCCTATATTTTTAAACAGATATCCTGCTTTTCACATTCAACTGACTAACTTTGCAGGGAAATCCACCTTCATAAAACCATGTAATGGATCCTTCTCTGGAAATAATAGATCAACCTATTCTTCTCTATTTATATAACGAATGATCAATTCAACGACTTCAAAGTGATCCCCACATGGGTTCATCATGGAAATTCTTATGGATTCCATGTAAAATGAAATATCTATCAATGTATTAATAATTTTAATCACTAGTTTTCAAAATGATAATATGAAATTCATATTCATTATGTAATGGATCAATTATTAAATATTAGATAAATTTTCATTTTTACATAAGAATCTTATGGAAATAAGATATATCATAGGTTTAACTTTTGTAATTACAAAATATTAAATAACCACAAAGTTGAAAAATTTTATATATATAACTAGATCATTTTATCCTATTACATTCAATCATCATCCCTATGATTTTCATGGAATGTATTTTATAGTA
This sequence comes from Viscum album, assembly GCA_963277665.1. NCBI lineage: Eukaryota > Viridiplantae > Streptophyta > Magnoliopsida > Santalales > Viscaceae > Viscum > Viscum album. Next base: position 1,006,047,329 of record OY728135.1, read on the forward strand.
AGTCTCTAACATTTCATCAAGATTAAATAATCAACTTAAAAATATTTTTCTTATATATTACAATAAGTAACATGTGACTGACATATATTGGTATAATTATTGAGATTATATCATTAAATTGATTATGATAACAATAATTATTATAAGAACACATCATGAAACATTCTTGTTGGATGAGTGAGTCAAACTATTTAGTTCATTACCATTGTTCATTCATACAATGTAATATCATATACTATATAAATAATGAGCTACTAGTTATATTAAATTATTTATAAAGAAATAAAATATTTCATATATGATAACATATAATAATATCCTTGGATGACTAAACACATACATACATTAAATCTTGAATAAAAAGGTAGAATAAAAACACATTGGCCCAATATCATTATCCCTTAATCAATATAATTTTGAATTACAGATAGTAATCCTCTATGATTATTAATTAATGTAAAATAATATGTATGAGCTCAGATGATTAATAGTTAGTACCATACAACTAAAGCTATTATAACATTAAATTGATATAAGTGATACGAATTGAATAAATTAATAATATTAATTCACAATGAACTAAAATTAATGAAATACATTATTATTAAAAATTAAATAAATCATGGTTGATAATAAACATAGATCTCATAATAATGGAATTAATAATGGTAGGGATTAAAAAATATTTCCCACTACTCATATGAAGATAATATACAAATATTGGGATAGGTATACCCAAAAACTTAAAAATGTTATGTATCATGTGCCCTATTTATGAAAATAGGGGGTATATAATTTAATTTCTCATGCATCAAAATATTTATAATAATTTATTCACCATATGATTTAGAAATCTATACCATTCAATTCACTAAAAATCATATTTTGGAATAAAATTATTTCTTTCAATATAATGAAAAATATAGACACAAATAAATCCCATATTAATAGAATAATATGTATTTTAATGAGAACAACTAATTATCAACATTTATGCTTTGTGGTATCGTGAAATTAATATGATGTAACCATATCCTGAAATATAGTTGTGATCATACATTCAATATTTTTTTCATCAATAGAATATAGTAACTAGGATAAATATTTTACTTTGGTAGGATACTAGAAAAAGTTTATGAAAAATCCTTCATCATAATTAATAATATATATATATATATATGAATATTCAAAATCATATGTAATTTGTGTGTCTAACCATGTGTGAATACTTAGTCATAATCATCATCCATCGGAGTTATGATAGATCTAATGATCAATAAAACCTTTTTTATATGATTACCCCTAAGTAAATATAATCCATAGATGAGTCGAAATTACAATATTTAGAAATCTATATATTATCATGAAAAATATACGAATTATTTTTTTAATGAGGAATATCATGGATTTTCTAGAAATAATTTTTTTAGTGTTATATCAATATAGATTACTATTTAATAATTTGTTTTGATTGAAGGATAAAAATTCATAAAAATATATCCCAAAAAGTTAATGAGGAATATTTTACACATAAACCATTGAAATTAGTAGACTATACAAAAGGAAACATAGGGGGAATATTGCACGAGTCTTAAAGAGTGAAAAATTATACTAAAACACCAAATTATGGATTGGGTAGAAATTCAATTAAATCATGTTGAAAGAGTGTAATTCAAATTAATCTTCAAATAACATGAACAGTATAAATTTCCAAACATAAATTATAATGTATTTATTATATAAAATACATAATGTCAATTTGGTTAATAATACAAAACATGTCTAAAATAGTGGAATTTAAATAGATAAATTTTACCAGATGTATTGAAATCCACAGACATATATTAACCTCTAATATTGAAAGAAATAAATTGTATTCACTTAATTAATAAACATACCCATCTAAATTAACATTTATAATTTCATAAATATTCATTCAATATATGAAATCAATCTTTATCCATATGGACAATTTATAGTTTTGATCACTTTTTCTAGTTTCATAATTGCAGTGTGCATATTCATTCTTCATCCAATTTTCATCATTATTAGGTCAAAAAATTTAACATTAGAAATTATTTACAAAAATTTGTGCTCTTTATAATTCCATTTATGTTTTTAGTTGTCTTTATCATTGAAAATTAAATTGATGACATACACTTATTTGTTATTCTTGATGATCGGGTTGTTCAATTTTTATTAACGAATTGAATATTTTTATAAGTTATAAACACAAGAAACTAATTACATGAAATTTTATATAAAATTATACTATAAATTATGTTAATATATTAATTCATAAAATAAATTAATATCATGTTTTTATTTTGGTTGTTAAACTTCTTAATATGTTAACATACTAAGGTTTAATAAATTATTTTGATGTTTTTTTATAATATAATTATACAAGAAGTATATTTATATTTATTAATGTTTATTAATATATTATATCAATTTTTAATTGAATTACTATATGATGAAATGGATGTGAAAATATTATATAATATGAATAAATTACTTCACTCTTAGTATTCTTGTTTATGAGAGTTTATTTTACTTCGATTGGTTACATTACATATCCGCAAAAGTTAATCCAATTTTTCAAACAATGATCATAATATTGATATTGAAATCATATTTATCATTTTAGCTAATAATTAATTCCAGATCCAAATGATGTAAAAAAATATCATCCCATGGAGACAGTGGACCACACATATGCTTGGAGGATGATTTTATTTTACATAAAATATAGAAAAAGAGTAAAATTTTGAACCAATTTTAAAAATAATTTATTTTATAAATATATATATAATATAATAAAAAAATATTACCATTATCCTAGAGTGGTTGGGAGGAAAAATAAACACATTGTTTCACGGTGGAGATAATCTGAACAACATGTAAATGAGGATTTCATTTTTACTAAAGGGAATGTGAGGGGTTGTTAGTGTTTAATCACAGAATGTAACTACATTACTAATACTACAAGTAATATATTTATTAATTAATTATGGGAATGATAAATTCCAAAAATGAAGATAAATACCAAATAACTTATTGGAGATGTTTGAATTATATTCAATACATTGGGTGATTCATAGAGAATTCCTTAGAACGAAAGGAGTTTGAAAAACATATTGTGACTGAAATCATTTCAGATAAAAAATGTATAATGGGAGAGTGGATGATGATTGATGTTTAGTAGTAAATTTAAATATAATATTTTCATTTATGTGGTGGTGTAAGGACCTTATAATAAATTTTGAGAATATAATTTCTTAAATATTCCAAATTTGTTTAAATGAATCACATATTAAACCTCTCACATTGATCCAAAACATTTATATAAATATTTATAATTTAATAAAAGATTTAAAATCATTAAAAATGTGAAATATAGAGATACATTTATAATATTTCAATACCTTTACCCTTTGAATTATTACTTTTAACCATTTAGTTTTTTCTGTGGTAATATGTTTTTACCATTGAATTTTATCCATTTCAGATAAAAAATATTTCTATTTACATAATAATATACTACTGATTAATAATTTGAAATTGATTTGTATTTATAAAAATAATAAAACTAATAATTAAAATTGTAAATTTATATTTTAAAAAAATGTATTTTGTTAAAATTTCCGATTAATAATTACAATATCAAATATTTGTTTATACATGAATCAAAATTGTTTAAAATGTATAAATTCTACTATAAATTTAAAAAAAACTTTGAATGGGTATTTTAAATTTATATCCCATTATTATGTACTATAAATGGAAATAAATTTTCATTATTATTAATGAAATTAAATTGAAATATTCAATGAGAATTTTATTTTTATGAGAAAGGAAAAAACTCATTTATAGCTTTGATATTAATAGCTATTTAAAATAATGGTTTTAATATTTAAATATAATATTTTAAAATATAGATATTAAAACATTAAATAAAATGATAGTTAAAATTTTTTATTTTGTGTTTTGTGTTATTGTTTATTATATGGCATTTATTGGAAATATTAAGTCATTAATTGTTACATTACCCCCTCCAATGATAAAATAATTACATAATAAAAATTGTTGAATATTTCCGAACATGAATAAATTCGGATATTCAATCTTATATGTTCCATAGGATCAAATTTATCTTTTAATATTTTTATTTTTCTAAAATACTCTTCCCAATATAGTGAACTAATTATATAATACATAATCTCTAGTGTAAATAATCTTGACATGCCCCTTTTATGCGAGTAGTTACTCTCAAATTCCATTCCATCATATGTAATAAAATGGATTGGATCTGGAGTGTATTAATTTATTAATGAAATATGGATGATTTTTTGTACATTATAAATGATTGGAGGCAAAAATAAAATATAATATACAATAGAAATTAACTATATAATTTCAAAATGCCAAATTTACCTTGGTCTTAGGTTCCCCTTTTTTCCAAATCATTCAACTACCTTTAATGGGGAATACCTCAAGAATACATTATCATATGCTTGAAATTTTATGAAATTCCTAAGATTATTTTCATAACTATTTTGTCTATTCTAGTTAACTTAAATAACATCCAAAATTAGACAAAACATTAGTAGAAATTATGTAATTTTTTTAAAATGAGACCCTGTTTTGAATGAATAAATGGATTATAAATAAATATAATTACAGAAATAAAATGAAAATATATTTTATATTTTTATTTCATCATATAATCTATCTGATTTGAAATAATGTTAATAATCATAAATATTTATCATATATACATTGTACAATGACCATTATGATTTTAATGTTAAGGGTTACTATGAATTCTAATTGACACAGATTATGGAAGAAATGGAATCTACAAGTAGGATAATAACCAATGAATCCAATTTTCTAACACTATGAGTTAGATTACATCATTATGATATTTTATAGACTATTCCTAACATAATAATTAATAATTTAGGCATAATAAAAACCATTTGTTGAAGATTTTTAAGCTCATTGAGGTCACATGCCACACCATGAACCTCGTAGTTCTGAACCACCATAAACTCATGGAATTGCTGGGGTTAATAAAGAGATATGTATCTAAACACTAACAATATGGCATTTTATATTTTAATTTTTATCAAAAATATAATTTTTATATATATCCTTATTAAAAATTTTTTATTTTAAATTATGATTAATATAAAATATACATTGATATGATTAACTAAAATGTTAATTTAGAAAAAAAATATTATTTTAATCAGGACTCCCTTTTATTAATTAAATATATTTAAAATAGATTACATTTTTATAGAATTTTATGATGAAACCTTTATTTTTTTTAATTGTCCGTAACCCATTATTATCAAAAATAATAATTATTTTTTTACAAAATTGAATATTTTATTTATAATTATATATTTTAATATCTATATACTTATCTTGATAAAACAATTAATGTTTTATAAATCAGGAGATCGAAAATATCCAATGATTAATTTCTCATAATTTTTTGAGAGATTGAAATTTTAGGATAAACTTTTATTTCAATATAATTATAAATTTTGTATTATAACATCATAAATGACTAAAAGTGGTGTAATAAATACTATAACGAGTAACTAATAATTTTTTCACTTTAATATAATATATTTATGAGGTTATTTGATTAATTTTATTGACAATTAATGAATCCTCCAAAATCATTATTATATTTTATGGACATAATAGTAATTATTTATAATCATTGATCACTTATATATCAAAAATTAAATTATTTCAAAGAGATATTTTAATAAAATTATAAAAAAGTGAGATAAACTCATTTTTGGTAGAAACTAGTTAAAAAAATGGGTTCGTTTATGGGTTTTATTACATCATCATATAGAGATCCAAAACATATGTTTGGGAATTTATAAAAATTTACACTCTCTTATAAAATATAAGCCTATCCAACATCCCATTCCTCTTCAATAAAAACTATTGGAACAATAATTTACTATACACATTCAATTAAAATCCATCCAATGGTTTTCCTATGTTCTTAAGAAGTTCCTCCATCAAATTTAGAATCATAAATTCAACATAAATGTTTCACTCCTTCCCCTATTTAATACTACCCCTTATTTATATTTTAACTTTTAATTTCAATTTGTTCTTGTTGGTAAATGTTATCACAGATAAACCCTGAAATATATATTATTAATATTTGTTATGATACCATGTTCAATCTCATTAATACATTCTCTGAATCATTATGTACCACCATTAAGATACAACAATTATATTGAAATTTTTTAATCCAAGATATTGTGTAGTAAATATTAATCACCATTTCCACCATTGTGTACACAAATAAATGAATCTTTTAATCATAGGTTCTTTAATTCAATGTATTTATATAATACTTTTTAATTATAGAAATAAAAAAGTTTTACTAATCTATTATGTTTTACGATCTATGTACCACACATATGCATTTAATTGACATGAATAAGATTGGTGGGCAAACAATTATATTATCTTTTAATGAATTGAGTAATTATTTTTCTCATGAGAAATTTTTTATGGGTTTAATGAGTGTACCTATTAAATTTTGGTATTTTTTCCACCATGTGATAATGTATTGGCAGTTTTTCTTGACATATCATTATGTAATGTTTTATGTTGTTTCAACATTACATTAATTCCATGATGTTGTCATGCAACGTCATGCCTCATTTTTCTTGTTTATTAATCTTACTCCCACTATGTCATGTTGCTATTCCTATTGACACACATATAACACATGTATCCTATTAAACATTTTTCCCTTACTGGGATATATTACTCAACCCATTAAAATGTGTTCCCTCAGCTTATCCTGTTCAGTTTTAGAAGATACATGGAATATAGGGGTATGTTACCATGTTTTTAAATAATATTGGTATATTAGTTTTTCTATTTGTTATTTTATATAACTAATTAAACAAATAAAATATTAACCATTGTCTTATAGGGTCATATTGTGTGTATCATAATGAAATAAATCATGATTTAATGTGTATTTTGATATTTTTTCATAGATGATATTAAAACAAATCATAGTTATTATTTTTATTATAATTACAAATCCCTAGTTTAAAAACATAGGGATATGATTAGATCACTGGAAAATAACTTATTTCATTGTATATAATATATGTTTCCTTGAAAATAAATTCAGTTTTATATATGATAGTGGGATGTTACTCTGAAACATTTTTAAAATTTAGCAATATATCGAAGAAGGGTGCATTGATTTGGACCCAATGTTCACCTCAGACAAGATAATTTTCCTTAACATGCATGGTATGACACTCCTCAGTAATATGATATGGTAAATTATCATTATAAATTCTAACCATCAGTATAGGGAGAAAAATATCTGTATAGATTTATAATGGGAAATTGAGTATAAATAACACTAATTGAAAAATAAAAATTCTTATTTCAATGAATATATGTCACTGATTATTTATCAATTTGACAATAAATATTTCCTATATATATGTTTAATATTTTGAAATAAATCATCCCTATGTCATTTTTGGATAGATAATATTATTTAATCCAAAATCAAATACATGATTTTTAGGTTATCATCTATTCATAAATGTAAAAATAACTATATGATTATTGTTATATTCAGTGATTAGTATTACTTATGATTTCAGAACTATTAAAACACCACTACAAAACAATTAATTACTGTTATCAATGATGATAGGAAATTTTGAAATTATTACACCCCATTTATATAACATCCACCCTTTCTATCATTGTGAGATGTTAATTCTAGAATATCATGTTGTACTATCATTAGCATAAGTTCATTCTACTATAGTATCTGAATTTATTTCCATATACTGAGAAATTATAAATTCTTGAGATATGTGAATATCACTCTGTATAATGAATCATCATCAATTTATGTAAATATATAAATAAGTAGATGAATACGATTTGGTATCATCAACTAATGAATAAATATTATGGTCATATAATAAATTATATCAACAAAAAATGATTTAGAATAAATAAAATATCATCATTGATTAATCACAGATTATGGGAATTTTTCAATGTTTTTTTGGAAAGAATTTACTTTTGTTCTATTTTAGTTGGGTGGTTGAGTTATAAATAAAGCTTATACCTTTATATTTTCCAACATACATGACTCTATAGAGAGTGTTCAATTTTGAAAGGGATGACCTCAAATAGAATCTATAGGTGAATCTAGATAAAGGGTTTATACAGAAACATGCTTCAACATGGTTTGTATTGGTCCTTTTCATCATAAAGAAGTATGGGTCTATGTGCCTCTAAATTGATGTTACTTATCACAAAAGTATCATAATAAAAAATAAGTATATTGTGACACATATTGATGAATTTTTTGATAACTTACATGGCGCCCAATGCATCACAATAGTGGATCACCGTTAAGGGTATAACCATTTAATGGTGATGAAGGAGGATATCATTAAGAAAAATTTTCATAGAAGGAGAATTCACAATGAGTTCATAGTATCTCTATTTTGAATAAAAAAATTATCAATAAATAATGATGCAGTTAATAAATATGGTTTTTACGTATTAACATGAAATATTTGATGTATTATTTATAGATTATATCCTTATCAAATACTAAATAAACAATGAACATTAGGATTATTTAAATATTCTACTAAATACCTCACAAAAGGGAAATTTTTATTTAAGATATTTTCAATTTTATTTTTTTGTTTAAGATTGTATCAATCATAGGGTATGTAGTCATTAAAAAGGAAACATGTATATCTATAATAAACATAGGAAGAAAAAGGTTATCCTAGAAAAACCTCAATGATTGAAATCCATAGTGTCCAGTTTCCGGTAGGTACTAATATACACGACTGAGTAACCAGTAAAAATTATCAAGAACACTGACTAAGAAAACATTAAATTTGATGATGTTATCCTTGAATATATAATGATATCAATGTTCTAAAGATATGATTAATAATATTCTCATTTCACATATTCTCAAATTACACAATAATGGGGATCTTTTTGATCTACACTGATGCATCTAAAAAAGGCACCATTAGTGTGCTCATGGAATATTAAAAAGTTATAGAATATCCCTCCCAATAAATAATTATTGACGGGTAAAAATCAAGAAAATAGGATCTGAAATAGGTTCTTGGGATGTTTTAACAATATATTTGATGTCATTATCTCTAATGGTAGAAGTGAGACAAATATAAGGATCATAATATCATAATGTAAATATTCATAGAAAATGGTCTCAATATTATCTAGTGATGGTGTTAAAAGATAATAAGGGATTATGATTGTTCAATCCATTACTATCCAAGAAAGAAAAGTAAATTCTTATGATGAAATTATAATGATCCTGGAGCCCTATCCATGATGAGGATCAAAATGGATAAAATATTCTTAGACATTCAAATTATGTACGTGGTAATAATAAAAGGATGTTCATCATAACATTCATAAATAAATTATCATAATTAAATTTTTTTGACGATTTTGGATCCCTAAAATCATGATGATCCATTATAGAAAATTTTAAGAGAGTATTATAGAGTTGAACATTTATAAATATGGAATTATTATGTTTTTATCCCAGATATGCATCCTGTCAAAACTACAACATAAGAGGAAACATAGGGATGAACTATATAACTAATAGTTCTCTAATTTTCATTGATGAAATAAGTTGTTTAGATATATGATGTAGAAATTATGGTCGGATAACATGATGATTGATTTTGTATAGATTGACTATTTATTTATGGTATTCAAACACATCAAAGTGAAATTATTGATGTCTAAGGGTATGATGAAACACTTTCTCTAAATATGATGAAAAAGAAATAAAAATAACCATTGACTTCATCATAGAAATCCATGTTAAAATTAACAGAAATTACTCTATCTCATGTGTATTAGATCACCTTAGCAGGTCAATTCATTTCCTAACTATAATGGATGATTTATTCCATGAAAATATTATGATGATATACATAAAGTATGTTGTGAGACTCTATGGAATTCCACTCCTTATTGGGTCTAATTGAGATCATAAAATTACATTGATTTTTGGATGGATACATCATGTTGTGTTGGATAAAATAATAAACATTATTAATATATTTCACCCTCATATATATGGTTATTCTGAAATAACCATTAATACAATAGAGTAGATGAAGAGATATTCGTCAATGGACATACCTTGATATTTGGATTAGTTCCTCCCCATAGTGGAGTAATCCTATAAAAGATTTTTAACTTGTGAAATTATAATGAAACCATATAAGTCTCTATATGGGATTATGTTTCAGACTTGGACATGCGAGGATAATGATGTAGTGTAAAAAAGCTAATGGGTCCTAATATTTTCTAGGAGAATAAAGTGAATGATCAAAAAATTTAGTGATTACTGAAATCCGTAAATAGTTTATATATAATATATGTAGACAATCATCGAAAAAACATAGTGTTAGAGTTCAAAGATATGGTGTTACTTTTTGTATAACAATGGAATAAATCCAGGAGGGTTCTCTAGAGTATAAAACTTATTCCAAAATACATCAGCCCTTTAAAATAGTTGAACACATCATAGCTATATATTATTTACTAGAACATAATCCTAACCTATCTATTTTTCATGATCGTTTCCATGTATCCCTCTCACAAAAGTACATATGATACATCCCACATGTATTGAGTCTATAGGGGTTTACTAGGGAAGAAAGATCATTCATTCAGAACATAGTCATTGATGATCCTATATAAAAGAGAAAATTTTCAATGAAATTAGAAAACTCACCTGGTCAATGTGTTGAGAAGAACCCCAAGATTGAGGATAAAATATTGTAAATAGAATAGGTGTTAAAACAAAACTACAATCATCAAATTGTAGATAACGATATGAATATTTAAGGAGATATATTTTTAAATGGGGTAAGAATATAACAACCAATAAATTTATAAATTAACCTCAGTTTTTGAAGTAATTAATTCTTTATCAATTAATTTAGTTATAAAAAAAATAATTTAGTTATTTTGAGGGAATTATATAGTCCTCCATGCTAAACATACTATTAAGAATCATAAATGTTGACAATATTTCATTTATATTATGAAAATTGTGATTATTTTATTATGTGTTATGATAAAGACTAATTTGAAGTGATCGAAAAGTGAAACTATGTCGACTAGTAGTAACAAACCCTATGAAGCTCATTTATGAGAGCATTAGATGGTGGTAACAACACTAATATTTCCCCTTGACAATTCTAGAGAATTTATTAAATAAACAATTCAATGGAAAATCTGTTTACATGTGAAATTAATTCTTAGTAAGATCATATATGAAACCATGTTCATCAAAACATATAATGAAAATATGACCATCACAAACAAACTATATATGAATTCACTAATTTTGTAAGGTTATATGAAGTTAGACCTTAATAGTTTGAATTGTATTTCATAAAATAATTATTAAATTTTTTATTTCATTAATTTTTACTGATTATATATTAATTTTGAATGAAATTAGATTTTGTTGTGATTAAAATAATTTCTATTTTTTGAAATATATATTTTCAATGAAAACTATGTTATTAATTAATTCAAGGATTTTTTATAATAAATAAAATTTTACTAAAACATTGTTACTAAATAGTGTTTATTAAATATAAATGAGAATATAATTTTATAATATAATACAATTATAAGGTATAAAAAACTATTATTGTAAAAAATCATTCATTTCCTAACAAATGGGAATCACTAATTTAATTTTATAAATTATAATATTTAGGTAATTAGATGAAAAAAAATAAATATTATTATTTAAATCATCATATAAAAATTATCCAATGATTTTTTGTCAATATATTTTTGAGAAATTGTATTTTTTGAATTAAAATTAAATACTTTACAAATATGCAGTATGTATTTTTAAATTATAAAATAAAAAAAGTGATATAATAATTAAAATAAAGATTGTACATGTCAAATATGATGATCCACTTTAAATATAAATTTTCAGGTTATTTGTTAATTTAATAAAAACGTAATCAATTCCACAAAGCCAAAATTATATTTTATTTTTTTAGAAACGTTTCATATTAAAATTTAATCACTTATACTTGAAAAGGGGTATTATTATAATATGTTCTGTTCATAGAAATATAAATTTAGTAAAAACACACCTATATTGTTGAAGTCATGGTGAAAAAATATGGGAATTTTTGAACACATTTTTACTTTATCATATATAATCCAAAACATATGTTATAAAATTAATAAATAAATATCCTTTCTTTTTTCAATATAAACCCTCCCAACCTCCAATTTATCTATTAAAAAATCACTATTAGTATGAATTTACTATTCCATACCCTTCCTAATACCTTAAAAATGTTTCCCTATGCTCTAAAGAATATCATCCTATTATTAGTTAGTGTCCTCTCAAGATTAGGGATCCTCCCATTCTCCAAATTATTCATAAAAATTATTATTATTATTCAATTTGATTTTAATTTTTTTCATGTTGCAATATTTTCTCACACATCTTCTATACTCCCTATATGATTTATGTGGGATGAGATAACCCTCTTATAGTCATTCAGGCCATATATAAATATTCATATACCCTATATATGACTGATAAATTATCCTAAAATTATTTTCCAATATTTTTAGTGAATTCTCATCCCAATTTCCACTCAAGGGTATTCACCAAGACGTTTCTATCAATTTTATAATGGGAAATTATTTTTATATATCTCACACTAAATAAAAATTGTCAAAAATTTGATCAAATTCAACCTTATATTCTATGATCTATGGAGAACACTTATGCATGTACATGATATAATTTTTCACCAGTGGTCCCAAGATTATACAACACTCTGATAAATTCGAAATTCTTTTGACTCAAGAAACTTTATGTATAGAAATATAGTGTTAAGATATTAAATTAGAGGACTTTATGCACAGTATTATGTTATTTTAGTAGTTTTACTTGAATAATGATTGTGAAATATTTTAAATTGTTTCGATATTCCTATATCCCCTTCATGTTTCTATGATACATAATTCCACTTTATGTATGATTATGAATCACACCCATTTTCTATATCAATTATATTCTTATTTAGATACATCAATTACATTCATAATTTTTAGATATAATAATTCATTGACTGGTCTTTATAGCTCAGTATGTGTTTTTTATGTCCCCTGGTAATTCGGGGATGTTTTATAATATCTATGGAATACAAGTCGACATAATGGAGTATTTAAATAGGTTTGTTTCATTTTTTTAAAATATTATTTTATGATTCTATTTTACATAGGAAAATATGAATAATGATATTCATGGGACATATTATGTGTATCTATTAGTAATAAATCATAATTTTATGTCTGTTAGTGTATGAGTTTTCACAACCACATCCTTTAAAAGTTCTTGGATAACTAGATACCTCTCTCTATATTAATCCCAATCACTTAGAGTAAGAAACCTCATCCCCTAAAATAATTTATATAATGTCATTTGGATAATAAAATTGAATATATTATTTAATACAAACTCTAAAATTTCTAGATACCAATCCCAATACAGTGAACTCAATGAGAAGATGATCCCATGCAATCATCTAATTTCTTAAATTTCCTTTCAGACTACCCATCAGTTTGGTGATAATCATTGGTGATTAAATTTATCCAAGTATTTTTATTTTATTAGGGACTATTTCCAAATTTTTACGATAACCAAGAGTCTTGATTAAATTATTTTGACATAGAAGAAAAAAAAAATATTTCTTATCATTAATGATGTGTCTTGAAAGAGTCTCAAGGTTACAATAATCTATTGTCACAATGAAATGACAATAAATATTATGATGATAAAATGAAGAACCATATAGTCACATTATTACATTAATTTTTTGTATTTTATGTTATCATGTTTTTTTAATATTATAAAAATTTAATATATTTATTGGCATAGGTTGCCTTACTTATTTAGGATATTGTATTTTAGCCTCCACCGACTAACATACTAAGCAGCTGCACAAATATTATATATTATCATACTTTATACCAACCCATTACAATTAATATATTAAATCCATGTACATATTTTTACTACCATGGTGTATAGTGGAATTTGAGATCTGTTATTCTTCTAGAAATTCTCTATTCATCTTCATTATATAAAAAATAAAAAACATCAACGAAAGCATCAAAATTGCTTCTAAAAAGATGAAGCCAATAAATTTCCCATTATTCACTACTTTAATAATCCATTATATTTCTTAATTACACTACAGGGATATATTTATATTTTCTAGTAAGTATGGATAAATAATTTCATTGAAAATGAAATATAGATTATTCTACGTAAAAACACCATAACAATCATTAATATATCACAATTTATAGGATTATCTTTATTCCTCATCAACGTCAGGAAAGCATGGTCCCTCCTACACAGTACATAGTCCCCCATGTTTGTGATCATCAGGTGGTAGTGTATCAAGAAATAATAGTCATTAAGTAGATCTATGAAACATTATTCCCACATGTTGACCTCTTTCTAATGGAATATATTCTTTAAAATATTTTTTTATATATAGATATTTATTTTATTTTATAAAATAGGTATTACCTCCATATTTTCAATATCAAAATTATATATACCAGATAAAGGTCATATTTTTGAAATTTATATTAATGGATTAATAATTTCCTTAATGTGTAGGAAATTAGATAATCATTCTACATATGGACACAACCATGTCCTTTTTCATTGAATTATTATGTAGTAAAAATATATCATTGTCTGATGATAGAGTTAATACCATCCCATTAATAAGTATCCTTTTCATCTCATCATAAAATTCATCACATTTCCATGAGTATTTTAATAAAATTTGTATATCTTAACATGGTTATCGGGTTCGTTAAATGTGATAAATCATTAGAGGACAACTGATAGTTAACTGATAATGCTTAGAGACTTCATATGTTGGTTTTATTTGTTAATTTTGGACATTAAATGGCTACTAATGTTTTTTAAATGTGTATTCTATCGATGGAGACAATATATAAAAAACGAAATATAATTGAATTCAAATTCACACATAAAACATTCTTTTTATATTTTATTTATAATTGTCATAATAAATATTTTAATATAACTCTCATTCCCCAAATAGCTCTTATAATATATCAAGATATCATTATTGAATATGACAATAATGTTTTCTGAATATTATATGAAAGCAGCATTTTATAGGTCTATAATTAAAATTTTTATATTATTCAATCCAAAAGGCAGTACCTTAAACTCATAATATGAATACATTTGTTTAATAAATTTACTTCATCATATCATACAACTATCACTTAGCTGGTGATAATATGAATGTATTTATAACTTTAAAAATTATTTGGATATATAATGTTGATTAAATAATTATTCAATGCATGGTAAAGGTTTTTTATTCATTACTTTAATAGAATTTATCACCCAATAACAAATTCACATAATCATAGTCCCTTGTCTATTTTTTTAAAAGAAAAAATAGGTTTTCTAAATATTGAACACTAGAGAATACAAGTCAATTTCCATGCAACCGCGACATCTATTGTCTCAACTCCTCTAACAAAATTATTTTATTTAATATGAGATTTTCTATAATTCTATTTCATCAGTAATGAGTTTAATGTAGAACTCAACTTCATGACTAAATGGATGACATGTTAATCATTTCTAAAGAGAATAAATGAATTTTATACCATTAGTAAATCCACGATTATTATAATATATGACATATACATAGATTTTTCATAATGTTACTCCCTTCTAAAAATTTCATTATAGAAATACACTAGGGGGATACATAATATTTTAATATTGTGGATTTTATTGACTAAAAGAATATATTTGAATCCACCTAGAAGAATAACATATCAGAATAATGTTTTTTCATTTATAACTCAAATTATTTCCATATTAGAGAATATATCAATGAATAACACTCGAAGAAAAAAATTATTTTCAAATAAGATATACCGATGATTGAGAACATGAATAGACTAAAACATATTTCTTGTAAATAGATTGCTAATTATTATATTTACTGAAAGCAACCTTTAAATAGTTCTAGGAAACATTTCAATATTTTTAAGAAAAATAAAAAATAATAATGATTTTAATGATACAAAATCATATAAAAATGTAGGAAAAATTAGCGATTCAAAATAATTAACTCCCACAATATATTGAATAACATCCATATCATCTCTGGTAGTTATATAACTTTTTCCTTTATATTATGTACTTTTCTATTATGAATTACATTAATATTTGGTGAATTTAATCCCAAAATGTACCTTATCATTATATATAAATAATTGATAATCAAAATTATCTATATTACCTTTTAATTCATTAACTTGATGGAATTTTCTCAATAATTTTTATAAATTCATATTCAATTCCTATAATCCACATGTTTTTAATGTCTATAGTTATCACATGTGAGTAATCCCATAATTACTTTATTCCCCTTTTCTAAAAATTTTTTTCTAAGGATTCTCAACCAATCTATTTCTCATATTTTTTCAATTATAAAACTACGTTTAGTTAGGATCCATTCATATCTTATGGTATCTTGAGGCTATATCCTCATAATGATTTTTTGAGAGACAAATATAATTTAAAGGCTATGATTTTACCCATAAATTAAATAATCAATGTTAATTTATGATATATTTTTATAGTCCAAAAGATGATTATCTATCCTTATAATGTTATTATTATACCTAGAAACATTTTCCACGTCTATTTTTCAATGATTTTGGAAATATATTTCATTTTATTATCATTACACTTGAAGAATGTATTAATTATGGAATCAATATGTAAAACATCCTCATTCAATGTAGTATTTATTTTATTACAAATTACTACTAGGAATTAGTGGAAACCATTATTATCCATCTCACATAAGATGAAAAATGAACATGCCGTAATTTTTTATATTCACAAAATCACACAGAGAGAAAGATCAACTCTTGGGATTTTATCCATTGTTCATCAACCAATTGATTATTTGTTTAACTGAAATTTTATTTTATTTTATCATATAAATCTTTCCAATATAGTTACATCATATTTTGGATTATTAGGTAATTTTATAAGGGTGAGATTATTTTCCAAAAAATAGGTAAACAATTTTAATATGGTTATGATATTATTATCCTCAATTATATCCCCACAAACATGTAACGAGGATCATCCATTCATTGCATATGACTTTTGATATGGTTCAAATTCCTCAAATTAGTTTATTTGATTCCAATTTATCATACCCATAATCTCCACCTTATTTTTAATTTTTAATTATAATTAATATGAAGTTATTAATAGTATTCCCTAGAAATAATAAGTTTTTTTCAAGGTAATTGTGATGTAAAAGTATTTTTATTTTTATATAGGACTCATGGACCCCACTAAACTATATATAATACCATTTTTAACACTAAATACACTAAGAATATTTATCTAATATAAATATGTAATTATTGGTTGAGAATAAATTAACTCGCATATAATCAATCAACCATATAGTAATACATGACCATCTTCCTACTTACAATGATAGGCTCATTGGGGACCCCATTATGAGCTAATGAGTCAATAAATCCATTGAATTATTTTATTGTGAGTTCCTTTTTATAAGAAACTGTAATAATATGTGGAGATGTACACACCCGAACATATGTTGTTGTATCACTTGAGACATTTATAACATTCATGTGTCTATGTAATTCTATTCCCCGCTCATCACATAGTTATTTACAAAAAATTCACTATAAATGTTTACTAGACAAATCATTCCTTTCTCTATAAAAACATGCGAAAAATAATATAATTAATATATGTATAAAAAAATAGATAAACCATTTATATCCATGATTAATGGAATAATTAATGTTTTAAGGATAACCTCTATTAGTAAACTTATCTGTTTTGGGGTATCTTTAGAATAATATGAAGTAGCCTTATTAACAAATATAGTGTTTATTGTACATTCAATGCCATTGTATGTACATGGAATATAGTAATTTTCTTTAGTCATTTTCATTGGATAGAGTTCATCGAAATTGTCGGAAAAAAATTCATTATATATCCTAAGGCGCAAGTGAATATTATAAGAAATATCACCTAGGAGTTTCCATAAAAGTGTGGTTTCATTGGAATAATCATCATTCATCTGAGTAATAATGGGGAAATTACCGAAAAACTATTTATGGGTGGATTATTAAGAGTTATATTGGTTCGAAAACTGTACATACTATCCAGTGTATGGATAGGGGAAAATAATCATGGAAATTATACATACATTTTCATTACCATTAATTATGATGAATTTTATAAAATGAAAATGATTTTATATTTTAAAAGGTTTTGGAAACTCATGAATCAAAATAATAAACTTGTTGAAAAAATATTGGTGATTAAATCACATAAAATTCAAGATAAATTTGGTCAGATGACTTCTATTGAATTGTATGTAACACCCAAATTTAAATAATTGGTGAATATAATATAATTCCAATGGAATAAAATTTAGTCGAAAACCCCCACATACAAATTATGTAGAAATTAAATAAATAATTTGTAAAGAGTTAGAAGAAAATTTTTATTCATAAAAAAAGATTAAAATACATTTTTTGTTATAAACTCTCAATTTGGAAGTATAAAAAAATATAGGGGCAATTAAGTGCAAAAGGAAATCATGTCATAAATAAATTAATTTGAGATTAAAAGACATAAATATTTTACTGAATTTAAAGAACATAATTTAACCCCTAGTATCACAAGGACAAAAATATATATCACATAATTTGAAACCTTAATAATTTCAATTTTCATATATTATCTTTATAAATAGTCATTATCTATATGAATTCTACCTAATTTAAACATCAAGTGTCTTTTATTATTTGTAATTGTTTTGAAAATATGTTTCTATATTAATTATTACTCAAATTATTATCCATACTAGTTTAATACATGCACTATAAGAGATGATTAAATATTTTACAATGTGTTGAGAATTTCAGTAATGAAGGTTTTATACATTATAAATGAAGTATAAATTGATAACAAGTGTGATATAATTACCCCTACATCAAAAGATACAATAATTATTGGAGAGATAAAATAAACCCAATGTCCTTCATATAGTTGGTGACCAGTAGGAGACTATAACCAATATTATAAAAATATAACAATATTGGATGCATTAACCATTATAATCTAAATCGGATTTGGAGATAGAATTAATCATCCATAAAAAACTCTGATACATAATATAAAAGGAAATGTAGTCCATCACATATTCTTGAAAAAATATAACTGATAAAAATAAAAATCTCCAATGTAAATTGACCAAAGTGATTCAAAACTATCCATAGAGAAACTGACAGGGACCAAAGAAAGTAAGGTCTTACACGATCTATAAAATCAACATGGAAACCTAAATTTTTTTATATACATAAGGAGTGAATAAAATTAAACATCATAAGAAAAACTATAGTATCATATTCACATGTGAAAGGATCATACAAATTCACCAGTGACAAAACAGAAGAACCAACCCTCACTTATATAGTTAAACTAACCATACCAATCTCACCAAGGCACGCACACTAACTAACACAATCTAACCAATATAATATAAAGTAATTCACATTGATGATAGGGTATTCCACACAACATTCCCACTAATTAGCTACTTAAACACCCCAACAATAAACATATCAACATCCCCATCAATACGCCACCCCAAAAGAGCAGATCATAATGATCACCTCACTTCCCCAAATACCCAAACCACAATGATCAAATTTCTACCTCAAAATAATGACCCACAAACTATCATCTTTACACCCCATTTAAGCTATACACCATAATCCTATATGAATGGGAACAAATCCCAACACACCAAGAGTCATTCTTAAATATTAACAATGTATCTTTTTTTTACATTAAACTTTATTTAGATGTGATATCACACAAAACAAATTAATGGAGAAACCATTTCATTATACACGTATAAGTAATTAACTACTTTCATTTTCAGTTGATATCAAATCAATAAATAATGTATCAAAGCATATTTCCAACATAAACAAATCCACTAACGACCACAATTTTCAGTGGGGAATCAAGCTTGTAAAATCCACAATATCATAAACATATCAACACTGTAAAAACATGAAAAACCAACTCCTTTTACCTTCAATTTGAATCTATCAAATTTTTTATCATTAATTAAGCCGTAAAACCCATAATCCATAGATAAAAAGATCAAACCCCTCCCACATGAAACACATATAATGGTAAATGAAGTAATCCCTACCTCAATGATTCTTTTCAACACCCTTCACACCTTATGGTGAATAAGGCGCTTCTTTGAAACAAATATTTTACAAGAAACATGAATATAAACTTGCACTGCACCAAATGGTGCAAAAAATGAAACCAAAATTCTCCCCAAACTAAGGAAAAAAACAAAAGTTGATCCATTGTGGAATAATGGAAGAAATCTATTGGGGAATGATAAGAGAACACACCATATATCAAATAATAATCTCAATCGAACAACCACTAGGATCAAAAAATCAATGAGGGGGAAAAGGACATGAATAAAACCTCATGAAGCATAGAGTTATCCCAAAATTAGAAAAAGAATATACCATGTCTAATGAATGATAACTCTCCGAAAAGAATTTTAAATATGTAATGTATCAGGGGAATACATGACATTTAATCCAATATCATGTTGTGCAATCCCCATAGTTCAGTGTCCGCTAAAAAATAAACCACCTCTTCTTTAAATTGTATATTTATTAAAACCTAATAAATTACATGTTATGAAACTCACCTAAAAATAATGTAATTTTTTATTACGTGAAACCCTATTTCACATCGTCTAAAATTTTTACACGTCATGAAATCACCATTCTTCCATCCATTAGCAACGGAACAACTCTAAACTTCCTCTAGGCCTCCTCTAAACACCTCCAAAAATCAATGGTAGCCCATTAATAAATTTTTATGTAATGAAAAATAAAATTATATATAGATAAAATTATTCTTTCCCTCAATAATTCCAAATGAATCTTAGAATAAAAAGTATTCTAAACAAACAACCCATGAGATACCACTCATGGATCTCTTCATACATCAAATGTTACCACCATCCAAGCACACCACACCAAATGACTACAAACATGTTGTATAACCACATCTCTACAAAATTAAAACTACACAATGGATCTTCTCACACAACCACATTTCCACACAACCACTACAAAATTATCTCAACCTCTACAAAACCCAAAAAAACAATAACTCAGCACCAATGAATCAAAATTTCCCAAAAACATGATTCAAGGATTTCCATCCATCATGGTTATATAATCTATAGTCTAGGGGAAATTACTCTCCCACATGGTTTTAATTGAATCACAATTAATGATTTTATATTAGGAATTTGTTCATCCCCGTTTTCATATTTGAGGAATTTATCAGACATCACACACATCCTAAAACAAGGGAAAAACTCATCTCATTAAACAAAAAGGTCTCTAAAATAGAATCAAAATCTAAAAAGAGAAATGGAAAACCAAAAACAATATGAATAATATAAACATATTTGTGTTTGACACTCCCACGTACTTTTCTCCAAGCCACCATGACTCCATATAACATGAACCAATGAAATTGTTCATCCACACAAAACCTTCTAATGATGATCATAGATCTCTAATTACTGATCCAAAAATGTATAGTCATCCTAGATATCAAAATCTCCACTTTCATGGAATGAGGAGTCATCTTAAACATACTAATGGTGCTGGGAGATGGAGGAGATGTCATGGATCATATCCAAATGTTGTGGTATTGCCAACTAGTACTCCACTTAACCAACACACCCCAACACCTAAAATGGAAAAATGAACCATGGAGAATGCTTAATAACTATTCCAAACCTCCACTCCCACATCAAAGAGAAACCATCAAGAAAACTGTGTACCCAATATGAAACAAAAATTTACACATCCTATGATTGAGATAATACTTCTTCCAGTTTTGTGAAACATTCACCCTCTCACAAATGAGATGAACAATCTAAATCTATTCACAAAATCGAGTCCAAGAAAAACTATCTCCCCAAGGAGTTTATATCGCCAAAAATACAACCCAAACACAACTACTGCTAGATCTAGATAATGGGTGAGATAGCTACACTCATAGGGACATAACTGTGTAGAACAGTAAGAGACCTTCTACATCATCAAGACACAACCTAATACCAAATTTTTAGCATCAAAAAACACCTCAGACATCACTCCATCATCATGAAACCAGAGCATTGGGGCACTAAATAAATCCTCTTTTAGGAAACCAATTAATTCCCAACACTGATTAACATAAACAAAATCATGGTATTCCCTCTTCATGGGTATTAGAAGGTCTGTAACTGAATCTAATTCTAGATAAAATGTCCGATAATAACATGTAAGACCAAAGAAACTATATTATACTACCACATTATTGGGTGATTCAAAAGAAAAAACTTCATTAAACTATGATTTGACTACTGCCACACCATGCTAGGACACCACATGCCTAAATAAATTAACCTATAATGTCTATAAAAAGCACTTGGACGACATTCAATAGATCTATTGGCATCGAATATCATGACATGCATCAAAGAGATGCTCGAAATTCTCTTCTTATAACTTTGATTAGATTAATATTTCATCAACGAATATAATGAAAAACTGACATGTGAACACATGGAACATTTAGTCGATTAGGCATGTGAACAAGACTATTGGGTTCATTACACTGAATGGAATGATTACAGAATAAATGATCTCATACCTTCATGACTTCCAGTTTGTTGGAATATAATAACGTTGCTCGTGTGTACGTTCGAGTATGGCTTGACGAAGTGATATAATTCATTCGATATTTATATAGAAAGTAATAACGATGAGTAAAAATAAATAAATTTATTATTTTTGAAATAAAAATTATTTTAGGGATAAATTATCATTTTTCCTTAGTTCATTCAATTTGGTAAGAAATTCGATACAAAACTCATGCATACAAATGACCTACCGCCTCCCTGAAAAATGTATGTTATTTTATATCCCAAAATTTTATGGATTACTATAAATAAATATATATTTAATAAATATTATTTTTTATCATTTATTAAATTCATGATATGATGAAACCATGATAAAATTTATAGGAGCAAAAAAATGGAAACATATATGAAAAAAATAATTATTAACCGAAATGAATATATAATAAAAAATTATTTATAAACATGTAATAAAACATCATAAGTCAACCATAAATGTTTTTATATATAATAAAATGGGTTTTAATAGATTTATAATAATATTTTATATATTATACCTATTTTTTAATTGGTTTTACATATTTCAGGACATAATGTACGTGATTTCCTTCTCACTTATTTTACTTCAATGAGGAAAATTATATAATCCCCACCTATTTCTATTTTATAGAGTATATATTTTCACCAAATTTGAATTATATATCTTATAATAAAATCCATTAGGTTTTATATATCCCTTTGAATATCTTGGTTTTATGTGGTATATAGTTTAATAGTTCGTAGATTAGTAACGTATGATTTCTTATATTTTCCATAAATGAGATGTATGATTTCTTATTCACCAATATTAATTTGTGATCTTAATATATAGACTCCATGAAATGTATTATCATTTATTTATATATAAAAATTCTATTTTATGTTCTTTTTTCTTATTACTACATTGTTATTATTATGAAAACTTTTTAAATTGCTTATGATCTTATGTTACTATCACTTTATTTATCAATATTGTTTATGATTATCTTTCCAATGATAAAATAATGTTATGTATCTATCAAAAAAATTATATCTTTTTGTTATGGAAATTATTTTATAATATTACTTATTTTCCAATATTTATTAAATAAAATATTTGAGAAATTTTTTTAAATGAAATGAAACATTATATTGCACTTTGTATAAAAAACTATTTTCATCGAAAACTGTGTTTTCTAGGAATGATTCTAAAAATTATTTATATGAAATTTAAAAGAATATTTACCCATGTTTAAATTTATTCAATAACACAAATATATGTAATATTCATTTAGTATCCCAACATTGACCTTTTGGATATTATAAAAAATGTAACACAATAATTATTATAACATGTACAGACTAAACGAAACAAATCATTATTATGAACATCAATTAATTTATTGTTTTATTTAAATGTACGAATGTTCATTTTTAATATAAAATATTTTTAAAATTATTTATGATTAAAAAAGTTTTCTTTAAAAGTATAATGGATATTTTCCTAAATAATTGTTCTAAATGATTGATCAAAATAATTTTTGATTTTCGATAACATGCTTTAATGAAATATCTGACTTACTAATGATATGTTCCAATGATACAATTCAAAATCTATCAAAAAAATATTTTTATTTAGGATTAAATAGTCTATATAAAAAAATTATCTTCCAAGGATCATACCATGATAAAATTATTATAGAATGTTCTTTTTATAGGTTATGATATGTTTAAATTATTAAAAAACATCTCATTTATATAGGTGTTTATATAATGATATGTCTATGATGCGAAATCAATTTCCTTGTTCATGATATGAATAATTTTTTATGACCTTATCGAATACATATATATGGTTTTTAATATAAAATTTAATTGAAAAAGTCTCTCACCATGGAAATAAGAAATTATTTATATCTCATAATATAGATAGGAAAATAATGGGGGTGAACCTAGTTTAGTAAAATGAATTGTCCATTGTGATGGTATTGGAAGTGAACAATGAGTACTATTATAATTTCAATATTGAAACCATTCCACTATGATTCACATGAAGATTTTCATATACACTTATGGTAATGAATATATATTCTTATTTCTATTCCACAAGTAAATGTATTATTCTATAATTATTCTCTCATGGGTCATGTTATTAGATTTCATTAATATTCATGTTATATAAAATGATAATATTTATTCAATGACATGGAATTATAATATTTTATATATACGGTATGTTTTTTAGAATATTATCAACATGTTATGTTACCCCTATTTTTGTTTCAGAATTATGTATACCACTTTTATCCCTCACTATTAATTTGACCTATCCTTTTCTTATGTTTCATTTCCTATTATTATGGATAATGGTTTTTATGTAGTATTACTAATCTGGATGATATTAATTATAGACATTGAATATATTTTAAGAATTAATACGACTGTGTTCAACGTATCCCAACTCAGTCAACTAATACAATATTCAGGGGTGTGTTTGTGTGATGTATTAAATAGTTATATAAAAAGATTCAATATATAAATATATATGAAAATTTAGGGTATCTATTGTCAGTATCATAGTAATGGCTCAGTTATCCATTGGATAGAATGATGATAGAATATTATCATGATAACTAGGGTTATTCTTAAAAATAATTATATCTATGTCTCTAATGATAAGTCCTATGATGAGTTTATGTGTGGGGACATATCATGAAATTTTGATAAAGGATATTGTGAGTGGTATTTATGAAATAAATTCCCTATTTGGGAACTAAAATTTGGTTTTGTTATAGTATAGAGATACCTAGGTTTGTTAACACTAAAATTTTCATAATGATATGGACTCGATTTTCACCCATTGCATGGAAATGTGACTTTCTATGCACATTATTTGACACTCATGAGGGATAATCATTGAACATTCTGAAACTCTTTTCAAAACACAATTATAGATTTAAATATGTGATTAATATTATTGAAGTAGGTTAATCCTTGAGTTTAAAATATCAAATGGACTGTGTTATTATTTAGAAAACCTAAATGTTGTTTTTTTATTGTGTGGATTTACACTATGATTGCTGTTTCCCAGACTATAATTTTTGGAATAATTCCATGGTTGGGAGAAGAAAAAATCATGATAACATTGATCTGATAAAAAATTCAATAAATATGAGAATCCAACATAAATATTGACTATAAATATAGATAATTTGATCCTTCCTAATTAGGTATCATGATATATATCTAATAACGTGATCTTTGATGATATTACTAAGGTATCAAATTATTATAATATGACCTTTTATGATTGTTTATGTGGTAATGAACATATATGAAGGGTAATTCATCTTCCTAATCATAAAAAATCTAGGATTATTCATGGAGGAAATTGTTTTAAGGGGAATAGTAAATGTTTTTTATTTGGGAGTGAAGGTTGTTGAGAGATTGATTTCTAATGTGATGGGTGGGATTTAGTTAACTTAGAGAATATAGAGAATATGAATAAAAAATCACCATCAACACTACAATGTTTAAAATGAAACTAGTACCGGTATTATTATTTCAATTTTCTAACTCCAAATATTAATGATAATAATTGACATTAGAAACCACTTTCCTCCATAAAATACGAGTAATCTTAGTTGATCCAAATTTCAAGAGAGGGGTGAAATAACGACATATTCAATGAAAAAAATACCATCCATTCAAGGAATGATAATTTATTATTTTACTATAGATATAAAAAAATCCTTCTTATCAAAATAATATTTCTTGGGTTTTGAGATCTCATCCAATAAATTGTATGTATAATTAAAAGTGAAACCACAAATGTTTCAATTATTATACCCCATGTCACTTATTCTATTTGGTTTAAATAGGTGAAAATGTGAGAAACAACTATTTTTATTATCCATATGTTTGAATTTGAAGAATTATTGCGTTTAGATTTTCATTCACTACCAATGTCACGACCCGTATTTAGGGCCTGTGCTGTAACTACCCCATGCCCGCCTTCCATAGGCTAGTGGTTGGCGACTAGCACCAAAGGCATAATCCTGATAAAAAGGGAAGGAATTACCTTTAAACCTGTAAAACACACTATCTGAACACAAGATGTTGTAGCAACATATACTAAAATAGAAAAGATAAGTGTACTTAAACTGAGTGGGCTAGTATACAAACCCAACTGAACATCAAGTACAAGTAGAAGAAAAACATAAAACAACTCCTGGATCATCCACTGGGGAATAAAACCTGAAGGGTAGGTACAATAATCGAAGAACTCGTCCCAGAGGTATGTCCCGTCTATTCCAGCTCCGAGCAGCCTCCCATTTATCACCCTTAGCCTCAATCACTGCTGACCATCATCTGAATAGAACACAACAAGGTGCGGGCGAAGCCCGTGCAGGGGTGAGTATAACAATACTTAGCAGGGGACCCTGAGACCCCCGAAGGACTCCCGGAATCCACAAAGGATAAACCACTATAGAAAGATACAATCACGAAGTATCAACCAACCATACGAAGGTATATGCCCATATATATACCTAAGTTATCAATCACAATCCATATCCAAACCTCGAGCCCAAGCACAAACAATTTCACAAATGAAGTAAAGTCATTCACCACAATGATATTGGTTGAAAGACATAACTCAGCTCATACAGGTATACAAATTTAGTAGAGTGATAGAGATGATCAGTTATATTCACTGATTTGTCTAAGCTGTCGAACCCACATAGGATACAGGACCAACTAAGCTATCAAACCCATAGAAGATACAGGACCAGCTATTCTGTAAGATTCATCTAAGATATCAGACCCACATAGGATACAAGACCTGCTAAATTGTCAGACCCACATAGGATACAGGGAAAGCTATTCTGTCGGACCCATATAGGATACATGAATAGAAGTCAGAACTTTCAGACCCACAGAGGATCCCGGTATAGTAGTCATTGCTGTCGAACCCATGGAGGATTCTCATATAGTAGTCATCGTTGTCGAACACACGAAGGATTCCGGTATAGTAGTCATCTCTGTTGAACCCACGGAGGATTCCGATACAGTATCGTCTCAGCCAGCCCTAGGGTTCCCGTACACAGCCCGCTCAATTCCTAGAGGGTCCACCCCTCGAT
The DNA here is from genome assembly GCA_963277665.1 of Viscum album. NCBI lineage: Eukaryota > Viridiplantae > Streptophyta > Magnoliopsida > Santalales > Viscaceae > Viscum > Viscum album. The sequence continues at coordinate 1,006,075,500 of OY728135.1, forward strand.
GCAAGTGTTGATATATAAATTGTCACAAAGTCTTGAGTTGATGTTACCCATAGCTCCGTCTCATCATAAGGAGCCCAATGTGACATATGGAGCTTCAATCGGACTCCCGGTTTGACAGTTATTTGCATTTCTGTACCAGGGGACCGGTTGGGTTTTTAGGTTCATACCAACCTGGTCGTACCCCAACTGCATCCAAACATCAACTGGAGTATGCCAAAAGAATCGACTCGCTCCAAGAATTCCATCTATGCAGGTGGGAAGTCAATCAAAAACATGTAGCCCTTGATGCAGGCTAAAGCTGTAAACGACCATTGTAGGTCTGGGTCCGGTCCGACCAAGTCAAACTGACGGAGTCTGAACCAGGTTCTGACCCGGTCAGCGGGTCCGACCCGGTCTGAGGAAGCGACCCGAGCCGAGGGGACGGCCCGGCCTGAAGAGGCGGCCCGGCCCAAGAGCAACCCGGCCAAGAGGTGGCCTGGCTGCTGGCGGCCCATATGAGGGCAGCCTGGCCAATGGCGGCCCGGCCATGGGTGGCCCGGCCGAGGGCGGCCCCACCATGGGTGGCCCGGACGAGGGCAGCCCCACCTTGGGTGGCCTGGCTGAGCATGACCCAGTCGTGGCGGCCTAGCCTACCACACGAGGGAGGGGGTGTCGCACCCCTCTTAGTTCATTGAATAGAACTAGCATGCGGTGGCGGTTTGGGACCTCGGGACACGGCTGGTCCCGCTCGTCAAACTCCACAGCGGCCGGCCCGGCCGGCCACCACCGCGGTGCAACGGCGCTGCGCCCCCACCGTTGTCGATCGACCTGGTCGCGGCCTTCGGCTCCACAGTGCGGTGCAACAACGTCGTGCTTTTCTATCCGGAGTGGCCCTCCCACCCGCAGTTCCGCATCTCCGGTGCGGTGTGGTGTGATGCCGCCACACCTCTTTCATCCACCGTAGCCCTCCTGGCCGCGGTTCTTCTCCGGCGCGGTGCGTCGGCACCGCGCCCTTCCAGCTCCGTCACCATCATCAACTAATCAAGAACCAATTAGAGGGACATCGGGCCATAATTTTTCGGCCCCCACCCTCCGCATTAGGTAATAAAAAATGGCTAATGTAGAACCACTTAAAATACGAGGAATTAGGATTTATTTTTATCAATACAAACCCCTACCTTGTAATCGGTGTTTGCTCGGCAGAGTCATGAAAAGATGGCGGCGTTCCATTGACATCGGGAGGAGATGAAGTCGTAGTTGGCGATGTTATTCGCGGGCGGTGTCTTCCCTTTCTTGCCACAGTTGGAGAGGTAGAAAACGTCCAAGGAAGAAATCTAAGAACAGAGGATGTCATCAGAGTTCTTCACGTGCATTGTTGGAAGGATGAGGCGTTCTTCACAGGAGATGGTTCTTCGTTAGAGAGGATAATTTTCCAAGGATTCTCCCAAGTTTCCACCAATGAAAACTAAGCCCAAAATAATAGAGGATTTTCTCTATTATTTTTATTAGACAACGACACAAGAGTTGTCGTTAATTAAATGTGACAACACATTTGATTAAATGCAGAAGAATGGATTCAAATATAAAAACAAGGGAGGTGGAGAGTTTCAATTAATGAGAGAGGTTTGGCAACATTATGAGGTAAATCAAGAACTTCTCTAATTAATGGGGAACTCAAAGGTTAAAGGGGGTTTAAGATGCTTTTATCTCTTGTGGGCCCCGCAACATAACATCCTCCCATGGGAGGTTATGTGCGGGTGGGCCCCACCATCAACCTCCCCTTGGAGAATTAAACCACAACTCAAATAAATATATGCTAGACATATTTTTATTTAATTTTATTTAGAAACCCTAATAATTAACATCCATTCACATTGCAAAACAACTTCGTTAAAGGCCTCCTTAATCAAATACCAGCACTATGACATCAACAATGTCCTCTGATATCAATTACGAGCAACAGTTAAAAAGATATAAAATGTCACTCGCATGTTTACTGAACTTACCTGAAAAAAAAGTTCAGAAAATTAATAACAGCCATCCTTGACCTACTGTAGTCAAAGTTATTCTTTGCCTAGGTGAAACACGCCCCAACAAACCCAAAAGTACCCTTGTATTTCCAATCTGAGATACCGTTTAAATGTTAATAATTTTATAATAAAATTATTGTCACTTAATTATTTTATTTATGGCCAAAAACTAACATTCACTGGTGGCCCTCACCAACACAAGTTATTATCTACTAAAGTAAGGCCTACCCTTACGAGTTTAGCGGTGGTCTCATATTTTTAATTCGAGTTAATGTTTATGAGTTATAATCATTTGAAAAATAAAATAACTTTATTTAATTATTTTATTTATGGTTATTCCATTTTCATGTTTTCTCATAAGAGGCCTACAATGACTAAAATTATGCCACACCTAGTGTAAAACCGACATCGTGGGAATAATAGAGGCCTCATATTTCTAATCCAAGTAACCGTTTATGATTTATTCCATTTTTCAGGAAACCTGCATACACACGTTAATTTAAGCATAAAAAAACTTAGATGGATCATTCCAGGACTCCGGGCCTCGGAATCGCAGGCCGTCAGAAACTGCGGACTCGTAAAAATCCCAAGAGTTTATGAAAATATTTTCCATAGATTTTCCAGGTCTTTACATTATCCTCATGTCAGGACTTTACGTCCCCATAAGCTACAACTCACACTAAAGAACCAAATGAGGGTACTGAGCACACATCTGAGCCTCCCACTCCCATGTGCTCTCCCGGAGGTTCTCATTCTGCTATTAAATGTGCACAATATGTATCAACCATCCACACAGAACCCTCTCCTATCAATCCTTAATCTGCACAGGAACCTCTATGAATGTCGCCCCGTCATCGATATCCAACTCCCCGTGGTTGATAATGTTGGAAGGGTTGTCCACATATTTCTTTAGTTAGGATACGTGGAAGACATCATGCACCCGATGCAACTAAGGTGGAAGAGCTAAGTAGTAATCCACCTCACCAACTATGTTAGGCACTTGGAATGGTACGATAAACCTCAGATAAAACTTTCCGCTTTGGTAAAAACTCTGTAGACCTCATCGGGGTGAGACATGTAGAAAGACATGGTCTCCATCCTTGAACACCATAGGACACCATCTCCAAGATTTATGTGGAATACCCATCATGAATTATATGTATATCTATTCCCACTTCCACATTGGGACCTCTAAATATTGAACCAAGCCTGCTGGTACCTGATGCGCTACCTTCACTTGCTGGAAAGTGAGATATCGAGAGATAAACTGCACTAATTCCTTCTTCATACCAGGCCACCAGTGTTATCGTCGGAGTTCCTCATACATCTTTTCCACTCCTGGATGTAACGCTAAAGGATATGTGTGTAACTCCCTCAACACTTCCTCCTGATGTGAAACTTGTACCATGGTACGTCCTCTGAAGAGAATAACGTGCTCGCCACCTTCAGAAAATCCATCAGGTGCCTACCCTGTGGATATCTGAGCACGTCACGTCTCATAGTCAACGTTCACACGATGTGCCTCCCTGACTCTCTAAAGAAGTGGAGGAGTGATTGTGAGAGAATTAGAAATTTTGTTCCATCTCTATCCACAAAGGATATCTGAAATGCAGCCAACTGCACTATCGCCTCTCTTAGCAGCAGAATGCCATATCTCCAGTTGAAATCATCTACTACAACATTCCCCTTCTCAGGAGTATAGAATATCTCGAATTCATAGTCTTGGAGGAACTCAAGGCATGGCTACTGCCTCAGGTTCAGGTCCTTCCATGAGAAGATATACCTGAGACTCTGGTGGTCAGAGTAGACTGTAAATCATTTTCCAATAAGATAGTGCATGTAATGGCTCAGACCTCTCCGGTCCATTCCTTTGTTAAAATGTGGTGTTGGAGGTGTTCTGGGAGGTCAAGGTGACTTGGGGGTGCATTGGAGTTTACTTTTAAGGAAATATAAAGGGTAATAGATTTTTCACGGTTGGCGCATGGTTTGCCTAAACCGTGCAGCCAAACCGTGTGGACTAACCGTGCAAGGAGTGTTTGGGGAGGCAGAAGCAAACACACGGTTAGCACACAGTTTGTTAAACCATGAAAACTAACCATGTGGGAACTTAATGTAAGATCCTAAAATTGTGGATATAACTCGTTTTGCCTTTAATCACCTCTTTTAAGCCCCTAAGTGGCCATAACTCGGGATTACCCTTACATGGAGGTAGAAGAACCTCTCCCAAGCATTTTGGATGTGATCTGGAGGCTTTTTTTGGTGAATCGAATCCGGTTCTAGAGGTATGCATTCATTCTTTCCTTATTTCTTTGATCTACTTAGATCTGTTCCTCCTCTTCTCTCGGTTTCTTGTATCTATGCCCGTTATGGGTAGATCTAAGCGTGTGGATATCAAATATGATGATCTTTGGTCTTGGTTGTGTTAGGAGAGGAGACCTAAGGAGGATTCATGGACAATCAACTCGATTTCTTGGACATTCATTGACCGTTGTGGTTTTCCTCGAAAACTTGTCAGGTAGGAGATTCATGGCTTCTCTAATTGGTTATGTGAAATTAATAAGTTAGCATGATTTAGCCCTTTGGATAAAAATGGAATTGACCAAATTAAATACTTGAACATGATTAAAAAAATTGGTTTTATCGCATGTTGTTTCATTATACCGTGATAACAGTTTGCCTCTTGATTTTCTAGAGAGTGGGATATCTATGCCTTTCTTGTTAGCATGGGGTTCTTGATGAAACTGATAAATAACGTAAACCCAAAATTAATTGATAATTAATTAGCTAAAGATAAAGAGGCATGTAAACTAATCTGGTTATTGATGTTGTGGTTGTTGATCCAAATCAATGTTAATAAAATTGATGCCTATTTATATGTTTAATTCAGTTGGTTAGTAAACCTAAAATCTGTTGGTGCTTGTTGTTTGAAGGCCGGATGCCATGCTAAAGGGCCAAGGGCCCAATATTTTTTCATTTTTGTTTTCCAGCTGCTTTTGTGGTTATGTGAACCTTGGAGGGTGCTGTGATATGTGGGGGAATGGAGACCTTGTGGTTATGGCAGCGGATGACGCCTAGAGTGGGGAGATGTATCGGCTTATGCATGTGGGTGTTAGGGAGGACACCAGGGATGATGTAATGGGATGGATGTGGTTGTTGGATGCTTGTCGATTCTTTGGTTGTTTACCTACTTTTCTTTTCCCCATTGTTCTAGGAAGCTAGTCTTTCTAACCCGTCTTCTGAAAGGGGAAAATACACATGGGGTATGCCACGTGCTTTCTGTGTTTAGCCTCTCCAGGGAGAATGGGTCTACGCTCTTGCTATAGGCAGCACAGACTCAACGGGCAGTACATATACTCACCGTGTAGAGCCCCTTGTATTTTGTAGCTTATGATGCTTTTCTAGAATTCCTAGGAATATGGGAATGTAATTCTGTAATGAATGTTTGAAGAATTGATGTTAACCCATGGGGATGGAGATGCTGGAATATAATGATGAGGTTGTAACATTGAAGGAACATTTGACTTTGGCTGTGATGTTGATGAATTTAATGTGGTTTTGTTCATAGTTAATTAATGTGTAAATAATTAATTCACATAAAGTGGAATTGATTGAAAAGGGGATGAAGTAATATATTGATGTTCTTTAATTGGGTGGGAGCTTATAAAATACCAATTCTTCGAAACATCAGCCCAGAGTCTAAGAGACGTTAGTTGCAGTTGAAACTAAGAGGAGGTCATTCCCATAGTGTTGTTGTGAGTAATAATATATTCTATACTTTTTGTGTTTCTATACTCTTCTCTACCATGTCAATAAGGGACACTGACACCCTGGGGATTCTGAGCCCTGGGGGGGGGGGTTGTTTTCCCCAACATTCCTGTGGGAGGATGAATGGATGACTACTCCCTTTGACCCCACTCCATTCTCTTGGTAGATACTAGTTCCATGAGGAACAACGATTAGTTTTCCCCATTTATGTGTGTAGAGGGATATAATGGTTTGTGGTTATTCACACACATATATTCTGGATATAGTATCCTATGGACAACTATAGGTGTAACATGTATAGGCTATGATGGGTTAATGATCCTTACTCGGTGTATGGGTTGTAATGGCTTGAGGTATAATACCAGATGTATGATACACGTTATGAGAGCTGTGGTGGCTCCTGGAAACTACCTGGTCACTTTTGGTTGTGATGATGGTGTGGGACTTATCCCAGGTGTATGTGGGTAAGATTTTATGGTGCGCATAGTGTAGATTGTGGAGCTTAGCCCAGGTGTATATGGGCAAGCCTTTGGAGAGAGATGCTGACGATGTATGTCATTAGGGCAAAGAGGAAAACCAGTGGGGATGTAGTAGTGGGGTACCCTTGATATAATTTACTATATTCTATTCTCTTGTATGAGTTATTTGGTGAGAGTAGCCATGGTGAGGTTGGGAATATTGTATACCTCTTTAGGTGATGAGTTAGTTTCACTTGTTGTTCACTGTGCTTTTGCATGATTTCTTTACCATTGTATGAGATGATTTGGGGAGGATCCTACTGAGTATACTGCTATACTCACCCTACATTAATATAAACTATTTTTCAGGTCACTTGGAGCAGGTTGGAGATCAAGCTGGTTACTACTAGATTGTGGTTGGAGGAGTTGTTCGGGCTTGTGGTCGTTGCCGTTTTACATTATTTTGGGTAACTGTAGTTTTCCCGTTCTATTTTAGTACCTTTTCATGGAATTTCATATATTTTTTTGGGGTTATTTTATATATCAGTTCTAATTTGGAGTTGGTTGGTGTCTATCTAATCTCTCTCTTCTGCATGTGTTCTCTAAGAGGGAAATGCATACCATTTGTTTGTTTATTATACCCTCAGTGCTAGTCGCCATCCCGGGGCCTACTAGAGGCAGGATTGCCGCCCTAGGATGGGTACACCTTGTGGGGAGTGGGTCATGATAGAGTGGTATCAGCTGGATGTTGAGAGATAGGACGGAGGTTGGAGTTAGGCACATATGAGGTTGCATGTGTTGGTAGGGATACAGTGTCATTCATGTTTAGAATGTGATGTAAACATTGGAGACCGGCTGAGACATAGGTGTTTAGGGCCCCCTATGATCTGATTTACATACCATTAAGTTTAAAATGGCAACTAAACTGGGTGATACAGGTCGCATGGTTGAGACATGGGAAAGGATCATGTATCATTCTTCTTTATTCCTATGTTTGAATGGGTAGACCTTGGGATAGGCTAACCTAAAACGAATAAAATAAAACAATTAATTAATAATTGTTGAGTCCTCCATATTCTTGGATTAGGATCTCTATGTGGTTGTTATTTTTAAGGTATGGCTCAAGGTCGGCGTCCTCGTCAAGGTTTTGTAGAAGATGTCCAGCAGGCTGTTCTAGTAGGTTGCCTTGGGGTAGCGGTTGATGACGACGACACTTGGAGGAAGAAACTCCGAGAGTATCAGTGCCAGAGTCTGCAAAAGTATGAGGGCTCCATTTCAGATGCAATCACAGAAGACTGGTTGGAGAAGGTCGAGATAAGATTCAATTTGATTTGTGCTCAGAAAAAGCACTGGGTGTCCATAGCTGTGACGATGCTACATGGAGCAGCAAGGCAGTGGTGGTTCTTGTTCCTCAGGGATAGTTAGGAGTCAGTAATCTCATGGGAGGAGTTCCAAGATAAATTCATAGTCGAGTTCCTTTCAACGACTGCAAAGGCGTCTAGTTGCCAGGATCTTTTTACCCTTCGAAAGGGGAGATCCACTGTTTGAGAGTTTGGAATCTATTTCTGGAACCTTTTATGGTATGCTTCTTACCTGTTACCAGATGAGGAGGCTAGGGAGAGGCATTTCGAGGTGTCTTTTCATCCAGAGATCCAGCTCAAGGTCACCCCATTTATGCTGAAGACATATCTTGAGGTGTTGGCAAGGGTAGAGGTTTTCGAGATGACTTTGGCTAGGACTAGATCATCACGAGAGGGGAATCATCATGATTCCTCATGAAGAAAGGTTGTGGTCTAGGGTTCCCGGTTTTCAGGGCAGAAGAGTTTCCGTTCAGCAGGGGGTAGGTTCCAGCCGTTCACATCTCATTTCTCCAGAGGCAGCGACTCTCAGGCCTATACTAAGGGATCGGGTGCTTGTTTTTCTTATGATGGTTGTGGTCATCAGTAGTGGGAGTGCCCAACCTATCAGAATAGTCATCATGTATCAGGTGTTACACTCTAGTTTCCTCCATTGAGGCAGTTTCTATAGAGGCATAAGTAGCCAGTTACACCAGCTTTAGTTCAGAAGAGGGCATATGGGGCAGGTAGAGGACTGCCCCATAATGCTCCCCATCCCCAGAGAGCAGAGCGCAGACATGGTGGTGGTTGCCATCTGAGTCAGAGAGGTCGTGGAGGTGGTTGTGGTCAGCTTCATGATCTAGCGTTTCCAGAACCAGACGAGCCAGATGTCGTTCGAGGTACCCTTTTATTGTTTTCTACCTTGGTGTATTCCTTGTTTGATTCTGGAGCGACACACTCCTTTTTTATCACCTATCCTTGTCCATGCTTTGGCACTTGATGTAGAGAGTCTTCTAGTGCCCTTGTCATTGACTACGCCAGTTAGAGGTTGATCTAGTTAGTTTGAAGTATGTAGAGATTGTGAGCTAGTGTTGGGGTAACACCTCTCTTGGGGATATATCCTATGTTTATGGATACAACCATATGATGTCATCCTCGACATGGATTGGTTGTATTCGATGTAGTCTATCATGGATTGCTTCAGGAAGAAGGTCATTTTCTGTGGTGCGGATGGATAGCAAGTGGTGTTTGTTGGTGAGCGAGACCCTCAGATGGGTCATAGGTGCGTTTCATCCATATCATCCATGGAGACTAAGATGATGTTGAGTTCTTCATAGGTTCAACAGTTGGCGTTTCTAAGGGTCGTAGAGGAGTACCCTGATGTCTTCGAGGAGGAGGTTGTGGCATTACCCCCTCGACGAGAGATCATGTTTTGGATCGAGCTACATCCAGGAGAGTCTCCTATCCCTATGTATCCATATTGGATGGCCCCTTAGGAGTTACAAGAGATACATATATATCTTGATTGTATGTTATAGTGTAGTTGTGATCAGCCAAGTGTGTCACCATGGGGTGCACCAGTTCTGTTCGTGAAGAAGTCCAACAACAGTTTGCGGTTGTGTGTCGATTATCGTCACTTAAACAAAGTGACAATAAATAATCACGATCCTCTTCCACAGATTGATGAATTATTTGATCAACATAAGGGTGCATGTTGGTTCTCAAAGGTCGACTTGTGGTCAGGATATCATCATATGCGTGTGAAGGATGAGGATATCCTAAAGACTACTTTTCTTTGTCGTCATGGGCATTATGAGTTCGTTGTAATTCCGTTTGGTGTGAAGAATGCTCCAGTTGTGTTCCTGGGTTTGATAAACACTGTGTTCCATGAGTTCTTGGAAACGTTCGTGGTAGTTTTAATCAACGACATCCTTGTGTACTCCTCATCTGAAGAGGAGCATAGAGAGCATCTACGAGCCGTTTTGGGAGTTCTTCGTCGACATCAGATGTTCGGGAAGTTGTCGAAGTGTGACTTTTGGGCTCGAGAAGTCTGTTTCTTGGGGCATGTTGTGTCCCAAAAGGGATTAGCTATGGATCCTTCGAAGATTAAAGCAGTTGTGTCTTGGGCCGCTCTCAAGACAGTGTTAGAGGTGCAAAGTTTCCTTGGTCTCACTGGCTACTATATAAGGTTTGTAGCCAATTTCTCATGGGTTGGGACTCCTCTTAAAGTTTTGACTAGGAAAGATCATGCATTCATATAGAGTGATCAGTGTCAGTCAGCTTTCAAGTATCTAAAGGAGAAGTTAGTAAGTGCTCCATTCCTTTGTCTTCCACCGGAAGGAGTTCATTTTGATGTTTTCTGTGATGCTTCACGTTCGAGGTTAGGTTGTGTTCTCATGTAGCATAGGTCAGTCATTTCTCATGGGTCTCAGCTGTTACGTCCCCATGAATGCAATTATTGCACCCACGATCTTGAGTTAGATACCATGGTGTTTGCTCTGAAGTTGTGGTGACATTACCTCATTGGTGAGCGCTTTGTGGTTTTCAACGATCATAAGGGTTTGAGGTTTATTTTCTCTCATCATGACTTGAACATACACCAGTGTCGGTGGATGGATTTCTTATAGGAATATGACTTTGAAATATCGTATACACCTGGAAAATGGAATGTTGTGGTTGATGCGCTGAGCCAAAAGTCACATAGTGATGTTGTGCGTGAATCCAGTGATTCCTGGAGAGTAATGGAAGAACTGTCAACATTACATCTTGATATGGGAGAATTTGGGGGTAGAGGTTCCCTTTTTCATATGACAATACATTCATCCTAGGTTCAGAAGGTGGATGTATCCCAGTTGGGGGATCTTGAGGTGGAGGTCTGGAGAGACCGAGTTGTTTCTGGTGAGGCCCCTGATAGTTGGTCTGAGGATGAACAACACAGAGTTTTGTATCATGGAAGGATTTATGTTCCTTTGGCGATGCGTGAGACGGTCCTCAGAGCATTTTATGGTTCTCCATTAGCAGTGCATCCTGGTGTGACAAGGATGTACCGATCCTTTAGGAGTCAATTTTGGTGGCCAGGGATGAAGCGTGTGGTTGTGGAGTTTGTGTCTCGATGTTTAGTCTTCAAGAAGGTGAAGGTCGAGCACCGTGTTCCTGGTGGTCTTCTATAGCCATTAGAGATTCCTCAGTGGATGTGGGTGGACATATCAATGGACTTTGTTACAGTTTTACCTCGAACTACGGGAGGACATGATGCTATTTGGGTGGTATTGGATTACTTTACAAAATCATCCCACTTCATAGCAATCAAGGAGTCGAGATCAGTGGAGGTTTTGTCGAAGCAGTATATAGAAGAGGTGGTGAGACTTCATGGAGTCCCAAGGATGATCATTTCCGATCGAGATCCTCGTTTTACCTCCAGTGTGTGGAGAGGTCTCCAACAAGCTTTTTGTTCTCAACTATGCCTTTGCACTGCTTTTCATCCTCAAACATATGGTCAGATAGAGCAAACTATCCAAACTATTGAAGACATGTTGCACTCATGTGTTCATGATTTTGGAGGTTCATGGATGAGGCAGTTACCCTTGGTAGAGTTCTCTTATAATAATAGCTTTCACTCCACCATCGATATTGTGCCGTTTAAAGCCTTGTATGGCCAACCTTGCCGTTCTCCATTGTGCTGGACTGGGGTCGGAGAATTATCAAATCTCAGACAGCAACTTGTGCAGAATACAACAGAGATGGTTCAGGTCATTTGTGAGAGGATGAAGGTAGCGCAAGATTGTCCTAAATCCTATACCGATCAAAGAAGGAGACCCTTAGAGTTTAATGTTGGGGATCATGTGTTTCTTAAGGTGACTCCCCACCCTGGGCAGTGAAGGTTTGGTCATGGGAGTAAGCTTTCTCCCTGTTTTTTGGGCCTTTTGAGGTGTTAGAGCATGTTGGAGCTGTGGCATATAGAGTAGCGCTACCCCCTTAGATGAGTCAGATACATGATTTTTTCCATGTATCACAGCTACATCATTATCTTCATGACGAATCCCACATCATCAATTGGGGAGAGATCGATGTTGATAATGATGCAACCTTTGAGGAGAAACCTATGGAGATCCAAGACCGCATGGAGAAGGTGTTGCGCGGGCGTTCCATCCCCTTAGTTCGTGTCTTTTGGAAACACGGTGGCATGTATGAGAGTAACTAGGAATGTGAATCACATATACGTGCTCCGTACCCAGAGTTGTTTGATGTTTGACTCTTTCCATGTAACGTTGTAGCTGATTTTGTTGTGGAACTTTAATTTTTATGAGATGGAACCCTTTTTTGCTTTGGGGGATTACTATCTTTTGAGAGGTATCTTGGTGGGTGGATGTTCAGACCATGTTTTGTTTTCTCTTTAGGTGGGTTTTGAATTCTCTAAGATGCGAATGTTTTGAGAGGCATCTGATGTAATGGCCCAGATCTCTCCAGTCCATTCCTTTGTGAAAATGTGGTTCTAGAGGTGTTCTGGGAGGTCAAGGTGACTTGGGGGTGCATTGGGGTCGAATTTTAAGGAAAGATAAAAGGTGACAGCTTTTGCACGGTTGGAGCACGGTTTGCCTAAACCGTGCAGCCAAACCGTGCAAGGCTGGTCTTATAGGTAGTGGCTAATGCACGGTTAGCACACGGTTTGTCAAACCATGCAGACTAACCATGTGAGGAGTGTTTGGCGAGGCAGAAGCTAACGCACAGTTAGCGCATAGTTTGTTAAACCGTGTGGACTAACCATGTATTCACTTAAGGTTAGATCCTAATATTGTGGATCTAACTTGTTTTTCCTTTAATCGCCTTGTTTCATCCCCTATGCGGCCATAACTCATGATTACCCTTCCTTGGAGGTAGAAGAACCTCTTGCAAGTGTTTTGGAGGCGATTCATAGGCTTTTATTGGTGAATTGAAGCCGGTTTTGGAGGTATGTGGTCGTTCATTCTTGATTTCGTAGATCTACATAGATATACTCCTCCTCTTCTCTCAATTTCTTGGATTTACGCCCGTTAGGGGTAGATATAGGCGTGTGGATGTCAAATAAGATGAGGTTTGGTCTTGGTTGTGTTAGGAGAGGAGAACTAAAAAGTATTCATGGAGAATCGACCCGGTTTCTTGGGTGTTCATCGGCCGTTGTGGTTTTCCTCGAAATCCTTGGAGGTAGGGGATTCATGGCTTCTCTAATTGTTTATGTGAAATCGTAGAGTTAGCATGATTTAGCCCTTTGGATCACAATGGAATTGACCTAATTAAATACTTGAACCAGATTAAAAGAATTGGTCTGATCGCATGTTGTTTCTTTGTAACGTGATAATGGTTTGCGTCTTGATTTTCTAGATAGTGTGATATCTATGCCTTGCTTATTAGCATGGGGTTCTTAATGAAACTGATAAAGAACGTAAAGCCAGAATTAATTGATAATTAATTCGCTAAAGATAAAGAGGCATGTAAACTAATCCAGTTGTTGTTGTTTTGGTTGTTGATCCAAATTTATTTTAATCAAATTGATGCCTATGTATGTATTTAATTTAGTTGGTTAGTAAACATGAAATCTGTTGGTTCTTTTTGTTTGAAGGCCTGAGGCCTTGCTAAAGGGCCAAGGGCCCAATTTTTTGTAATGTTTTTTTCCTGCTGATTGTGTAGTGATGTGACCCTGGGAGGGTGTTGTGATATGTGGGGGCATGGAGGCCTTGTGGTTGTGGCAGCGGATGACACCTAGAGTGGCGAGATGCATCAGTTTATGCATGTGGGTGTCGGGGAGGACACCATGGATGATGGAATGGGATGGATGTGGTTGTTGGATTCTTGTGGATTCTTTGTTTGTTTACCTTCTTTGCTTTTCCCCACTACTGCAGGAATCTGGTCTTGCTTACCCTTCTTCCGAAAGGGGCGAAGACATGTGGGGTATGCCACGTGATTTCCGTGATTATCCTCTCTAGGGAGAATGGGTCAACACTATTTCTATAGGTGGCATAGACTCGACAGGTAGTACATCTACTCACCGAGTTGAGCCCCTTGTGGTTTGTAGAATATGATGCTTTTCTAGAATGCCTAGTAATATGGGAAAGTAATTCTGTAATGAATGTTTGAAGAATTGATGTTATCCCAATGGGATGGAGATGATGAAATATAATGATGAGGTTGTAACTTTAAAGGAACATTTGACTTTGGCTATGATGTTGATGAATTTAATGTGGTTTTGTTCATAGTTAATTAATGTTTAATGAATTAATTAACGTAAAGTGGAATTGATGAAAAAGGGGATGAAGTAATCAAATGAAGTTCTTTAATTGTTTGTGTGCTTATAGGATACCTAGTCTTAGAAATAGCAGGCTGGAGTCCGAGAGACATTACGTGCAGTTCAAAATAAGACTAGGTCATTCCCATAGTGTGGTTGTGAGTTATAATATATTCTATACTTATTTTGTTTCTATACACAACTCCACCCTGTCCGTAAGGGAAACTGACACCCCTGGGATTCTGATCCCTGGCGGGTGTTTTCCCCAACATTCCGGTGGGAAGATGAATGGATGACTACCCCCTTTGACCCCACTCTCTTCTCTTGGTAGTTACTATTTCCATGAGGAACAATGGTTAGTTTTCCCCATATATGTGTGTAGAGGGCTGTAATGGATTCTGGTTATCCACACAAACATATTTTAGATATAGTATCCTATGAATTACTATAGGTGTAATGTTTATGGGCTATGATGTCTTGAGGATCCTTACTCAGTGTATGGGCTGTAATGGCTTGAGGTATAATACCCAACGTATGATACTCGTTATGCGAGCTATGGTGGCTTCCAGAAACTACCTGGTTACTTTTGGTTGTGAGGATGGTGTGATGCTTAGCCCAGGTGTCTGCTGTAAAGCCTTTATGGTGCATGTGTTTCAGATTTTGGAACTTAGCCCAAGTGTATATGGGCAGGACTTTGGAGAGAGATGCGCAAGACGTATGTCGTTGGGGAAAAGCGGAAAACCATTGGGGAAGTAGTAGTAGGGTACCCTTGATATTATTTATAATATTCTATACTCTTGTATGCGTTATTTTGTGAGAGTAGCCGTGGTGAGGTTGGGAATATAGTATACCTATTTAGGTGATGATTTAGTTTCACTTGTTGTTCACTTAGCTTTATCATGATTTCTTTACCATTGCACAAGAGGCTTTGGGGGGGGGGGGGTCCTATTGAGTATACTATTTTACTTGGCCTATGTTTATATAAACTATTTTTCAGGTCACTTGGATCAGGTTGAAGATCAAGCTGGTTAATACTAACTTGTGGTTGGAGGAGTTGTTCGGGATTGTGGTCGCTGCCATTTTACTTTCTTTTGGGTACATGTAGTTTTACCTTTCAGTTGTTGTACTTTTTCATGGAATTTCATATATGTGCTTGAGTTTCATTTAGATTTCAGTTCTGAGTTTGTGTTGGTTGGTGTCTACCTTATCTCTCTCTACCACATGTGTTCTCTTAGAGGGTACTGCCTACCATTTGTGTGTTTATTATACCCTCAGTGCTAGTCGCCAACCCGGAGCCTACTGGAGGTGGGACTCAAGGGTCATTATCTCCCTTTTCACATTGTCGGCCCAGGAGGGTTACACTTTGTGGGGAGGGGGTCATGACAGTGTCGCCACATTGTCAAGGAAAAGACCACTGCTTCAAACTCCAGGTAATGGGTAGCGTAGTTCTGTTCGTGTTGTCTTAACTACTAAGAACCATACACAATCAATGATCGCTCCTATATCAGGACACACCCGAGTCTGGTCACTGATGTGTCGTATTAAACTACGTTACCTATGCCTTCCTATGAGAGCCTCATGATTGGGGCACTAGTTAGCCTCTGCCTCAGCTTCTGAAAGCTCTACTATTATCTCTCCGACCACACGGAGGCTTGCCCCTTCTTCGCCAAAGCTGATAGTGGTGCTGCAACTCTAGAGAAGTCTGGAACAAAGGTAACTCTGTCCGACTCATGAGTGATCGACCGCACCCTCTTATTCATGATTCCATCCTGTGCTACCCGGGTTTTCCTTTTCTCTGACCAAGGAAAACCCCATCCGAACGTTTTAGATAAAGCACAACCTTTTTTCCTAATATAGTCAATCTGTGTATGAACTGTGGTTGCCCAGTCCATACCCAAACTAACGTCATAAGGCCTCGACGCTGCCACCAATAGGATCCAACCTAAACTCTCGCCTCAAGGGTCAGATCACACCATCTGCATAAGTGTGATAATCGAGTCTTCTCCCAAAGGTATCTCCAGACGTGAGGGTCATGTCAACGGTTTAACCAGAAACTCTAGGTATGGGAAAAGATTAATGGAAGGAAGGAATTATTGGTACTTATGTCTATTGACATGACAGCTAGTATTATACACAGACCATACCTCAAATCATTCCAAGAGCCCTTGGTTCACACTCCTTGACTGTATACAGCTACTCTCTTCCCCTACCCTCCAGCTCCTTGAGCCCATCGAAGACTACAAAGGTGGGTGGTTGTCACATGTCGAAATTTTCACCACCTCAAGATGCTCTACTACATCTAATTCCACGTCTGCTTCCCTATAGATTCATCTGTCTTTAACACTTCCTCCCCTCAAAACATTTTACTCACTCATGTCTCTAAGACTGACGCCAGTTTCAAGCCTTCTAATTGCTAACATTCACTGGCTGTATCCGCTCATCCAATGAACATTCAACCACAAAGGTTTTCTCTAGCACACTAACATAATTTGGAATCCATAGAGGAAAATGTGATGGCCTAGATATCCTTAAAAATACCTCGCTCATAGGTTCGAGCTTTAAAGCACCGATCGTATCATATTCATTGAGTACCAGTAATCTTCAGTATGCCTTGATGAATACTCTTCTACCGACACGTCATCCTACCAAAGCTGTATAAGCTCTAGTAAACTCTCAGCCACCTCCTCAAGCAAGTCCTCAGCCGCCAGTGAGTCGGGCTCACCTCGGATCCTGAGGGTTATCTGATGCTAAAACATGTGTGAGACACTAAGTCTACAAGTGTCCTCCACAGGTACTGCTGGTTCCAACTGCTAACCAATAGGTAGTGATATAGCTGACACACTACCCAGAGGTACTATCTTAGGTAATGGTCCACGTACTGAGGCCTCATCACCATACAGACCGTCCTCATGGTCACTCACTAAAAAATCCTAGTATCTAAGATCACCTTATACTCTACTGGTGTCTCAACTAGGCGGAAAACTCTATCAATCACCTCTAGAAAACCCTCAGCTGGGTGGGAATCTGTCTCCCCTCGAAACCTCATAGGCCTCTACTGCTAGAACCCATAAAACACTTTCAGTTTGTGTGCACCATATGATAATGCGACTAGTGGTATCTGCTGCCCAACAGGTGGTGGTGGTGCTGGTACACCACCCGAAGGTGGCAACGTAGAATGAGGTCCCTAAACTGAAACCTCATCGCTCGGTGGTCCGTCATCGTGTAATCTTCGGAAACCCTAGCTGGTTGTCTATGCAGCGGCATCCTTATAAGGAACAGGTGCACTATGGTCAATAAGTTATACCTGGTGAGCTAACTCAAAGAGTTCACAAAAAAGACTCTTTAAAACACATTCACAATCAGTGTTTTCATGTACTGAGTTGGAAATCAAGAGTCCGGGTCCTAGTGTATGGATATGTCTGCCACCGCATCAACACTGGACTCCCTAGACTAAAAACCACACTCAATACTCTTCACACTATTTATTCATAGTAAAAAATATTAGAGTCCTATATTCTTTGGTAGAACCGAATCCTCTGATTCAAATTTGTCCCGACCGGTCCTTGGGCCCCGTGGTGTGAATAACCCACGCCCGCCTTCCATAGACCACGGGCTGGTGACTGGAACCAAAGGTGAAATCCCCAAAAAAAGGAAGGTATTGCCTTTAAACCTGTAACACACACTATATGGAAACAAGCTGTATAAGCAAAAAGTATGAGAATAGGAATGAAAAGTGAGCTGAAATTAAGTGGGCCAATATACACATCCAACTGAACAACAAGTAAAAGTACAAGGAAAAAGGAAAAAAACTCTTGGATCTTCCACCGGGGAATCCTACCCAAAGGTTTGGTATAGTACTCGAACGACTCGTCCTTGAGTTATATCCCTTCTAGTACAGCTTCGAGCAGCCTCCCATGTTTCTCCCTCAGCCTCGATCATTGCAGACCATCATCTGCAAAGACCACAATAAGGTGCGAGCGAAGCCCGTGCAGGGGTGAGTATAAAAATACTCAATAGGGGACCCTGAGACCCCCAAAGTTCTCCCAGAATCCACAAAGGATAAAACATAGTAGAAAGATACAATCACGAAGTATCAACCAAACCTACTTAGATATATTCTCATATATATACTTAAGTTATCAATCACAGTCTGGCTCCTAATCTCGAGCCCAAGCACAAACCATTTCACAAAGGAATTAAAGCCATTCACCAAGATGATATCGGATGAAAGACATAACTCAGATCACATCGGTATAAAAATTTAGTAGAGTGATAGATATGATCTGATGGAGTCACTGATTCATATAAGATTTCAGACCCAACCAGGATATAGCACCAGCTAAGCTGTTGGACCCACACATGATAGAGGACCAACTATTCTGTCGGATTCATCTAAGTTGTCAGACTCACATAGGATGCAGGACCTGCTAAGTTGTTGGACCCACAAAGGATACAGGACCAGCTATTCTATCGGACCCACACAGGATACAGGAACAGAAGTCAGAACTGTCAGACCCATGGAGGATCCTGATATAGTAGTCATCGCTGTCAAACCCACGGAGGATTCCGGTACAGTAGTCATCACTATCAAACCCACGAAGGATTCTGGTATAGTAGTCATCACTGTCAAACCGACGGAGGATTCCAGTATAGTATCGTCTCATCCAGCACTAGGGTTCCCACACACAACACACTCGATTCTGGGAGGGTCAACTCCTCGAGCCATGTGTTGATAAATTAACTATAACAAAGTCCTGAGTTGATATATCCCGTAGTTTCATCTTATCATAAGGATCTTAACGTGACAAATGATGCATCAATCATACACTGGATCTGAGAGTTATTGGCATTTTTGTTACAGGGGCCCAGTTGGTTTTTTAGGCTCAAACCAACCCAGATGTACCCTAACTATGCCCAAACCTCAAGTGGAGTATTTAAAATGAATCGTCTCGCTCCGAGAATTCAATCTCCAAAGGCGGTATGTCAATTGGAAACCTATAGCCCTATATGTGGGCTAAAAGGTGTAAACGACCATAGCGGGTCCAGGTCTGGTCAGACCCAGTCAGACTGACTCAGCCCGACCCAGTCTGAACCAGGATCTAACCCGGTCAGCGTGTTTGATCTGGTCTAAGGATACAACCCGATCCAAGGGGATGGCCCAACTGATGGGTGGCCCGGCCGAGGGGCAGCCCAGCCTCAGGAGGCCCTGCCGTGGCAGCCCGGCACATGGCGGCCCAGTCGACCACGTGAGGGAGGGGGTGTCATGCCCATCCTAGTTCATAGAACACAACCATCACACTGCGCCGGTTCAGGGTCCATGGGACTCGGCTAGTCCAACTCATCCAGCTCCACGACGATTGGCCCGACCGGCCTCCACGGCGGCGCGAAGGCACCGCGGTTATCCTGCCATCCGCGCGGTGCGATGGAGTTACGCCACCACCACCGTGGAATGACCTGGCTGTGGACTTCACCTCCACAGTGTGGCATGACGGTGCTGTGCTTCTCCATCCGCTGTGACCCTCCCAAACACAGTTCCACATCAATAGCGTGGCACGGTGCGGGAGCGCCCCACCTCTTTCATCCGCTGTGGCCCTCCTAGCCACAGTTCTTCTCCAGCACAGTCCGTCGGCAGTGCGCCCTTCCGACTCTGCCTTCGTCATCTACCAATAAAGAACCAATTGGAGGGATGTCGGGCCGTATTTGTTCGGACCACACCCTACGCATTAGGTAATAATAAATGGACAACATCGAACCACATAAAATATGAGGAACAAGGATTTAATTTAATCAAGACAAACCCCTACCTTGTAATTGGTGTTCGCTCGGTGGAGTCTTTGAAAGGCGGTGGAGTTCCGTGGACGTCGAGAGGAGATGACATCATCGTTGGTGACGTTCTTCCAAGGAGGTGTCTTCCCTTTCTCACCCCAGTTGGAGAGGAAGAAGATGTCTAAGGGAGAAGTCTAAGAATAGAGGATAATTCCTGCGTTCTACACATTCTTCATTGGAAGGAAGAAGTGTTCTTCTGGGGCGATGGTTCTTCATTGGAAAGGATAATTTTTCAATGATTCCCCCAAGTTTCCACCATGGAAAACTAAGCCCAAAATAACAGAGGATGTCCTCTATTATTTTATTCACACAACGACACAAGAGTTGTCGTTAATTAAATGTTACAACACATTTAATTTAATTCGGAGGAATGGAATAAAAAATCAAAACAAGTACGTTGGAGAGTTTCAATTAATGAGAGAGGTTTGGCACCATTATGAGGTAAATCAAGAGTTTCCCCCATTAATGGGGAACTAAAGGGTTAAATTGGGTTTAAGGGGCTTTGAGCTCATGTGGGCTCCGCCACATAATATCCTCCAACAGGAGGGTATGCATGGGTGGGCCCCACCTCCAACCTCCCCTTGGATGATTAATCCACCACTCAAATAAAAATATGCTAGACATATTTTTGTTTAATTCTATTTAGAAACCCCAATAATAAACATCCATTCACGTTGAAACACAACTAAGGTAAAAGTATCCTTAAGAGAATACCGGTGCTACGAGTTCAACGGTGTCCTCAGATTTAAAGTCTGAGCACCAGTTCAAAAGATATAAGAGATCGCTCGCATGTTTTCTGAACTTACCTGAAAAAAATTTCTGAAAATTAATAACATCTATCCCCAACCTACTGCGGTCATGGTTAGGCTCTGCCTAAGTAAAACACGCCCAATGAACCCAACTGTACCCTTGGATTTCCAATTCGTGCTACCATTTAAATGTTATGAATATTAAAATTAAATAATTGTAACTTAATTATTTTATTTGCAGCCAAAAACAAAATTTCTCTAGTGGCTCTCACCGACCCATGAAAGTATATGTTAAAAGAAAGCCTACCCTCCCAAGTTTAGTGGTGGTCCTGGATTTTTAATCCGTGTTACCATTTTTGAGTTATAAGAATTTGAAAAATAAAATAACTTTATTTAATTATTTTATTTATAGTTATTCCATTTCCATGTTTTCTCACAGGAGGTCCACACCAACTAAATTTAAGTCCTGCCTAGGGTAAACCCTCCAGCTTGAGTGAAACAGTGGAATTAGATTTCTGATCCGAGTAACTGTTTATGAGTTATTCCACTTTTTCATGAAAAATACTTATGTGCGTTAATTTAAGCTTAACAAACATTAACAGATCATTCCGGGAACTTCGGGCCTCGGAATCGCGCGCTGTCAAGAACTGCGGACTCGTAAAATTCCCAAGAATTTAGGAAAAAAATTCCCATTGAGTTCCCAGGTTTTTACAACCAAGATCTCAAATCAATTATTTGGGAAGTGGTGTCACATGTTTTATTCCAAACAAACATATTATATTTTATCAATGTGATTGTTTAGAATAATTTTAGTCATATCACACCTATTATATGGGTCTTATTTTCCATTCAGATGTTGTGTTTGTCATAGATGGTCGAGGATAAAGTATATATTGATGATATGTCTTTATGTGGAATTTTCTCGAGTAATATCCAGATTTGTTTTTTACCCATCCACCAATACACGATGTTGAGTTCTCAATAGAACTCATACCCGGTTACAAACCATTTCAAATAACTCCATTTAAAATGGAAGACATAGTATTTTAAGAATTGAAAAAGAAACTATTGGAAAACCATGAAGAGGGAATCATTTTTCCATGTTTTTCAGAACGGGTTACACAATATTTTTTATTAAGAAATAAAATTGGATCAATATAAATTTTAATTGATTAACTATAGAGAATCAAGATACATCATATGAAAACTAATCATATTCTCCACATTGTTAAATTTTTCGATCAACTATGTGGTGATCAATAATAATTCAACATTGAAATCTTTTCAAGATATCATCAATTGAGGGTTATAGAGGAGGCTATAAGAAAAAGAGAATTATGTACAAGTTATTACACAATTAATATATAATGATTCCATTTGATCTAACTAATGACACCATTATATTCATGGATTTATTGAATAATATATTTATAGAATACTTTTATTAGTTTCTATTGATCATTATAGATTATATTCATATCCACAAAATAAGAAATTTTGAAAATATGGATCAAATGATAATTGTACTAAAGACCCTATAGAATGATAAAATATCTGAAAATTAAAAAATTAAAAAAAAATAGATGAAATGGGGTTCATTATTGGGTATATTAATCTTAAGAGAGGATTTATCAGTTATTTAATCAATGACAAAGGCTTTTTAATGTAGGATAAGACCAACCATGGTGACTGAGATTTGTAGTTATATTGCTTTAGGTCAATATTATCAATGGTTCATATAGAACTTTTCATTATGATCTAATCCCATTACCATGGTAATTCATAAGCGATCCATGTTACTCTAGATTGATGAATGGGAGGAAACATTTAAGGAACCATGGAAAAGATTAATTAGAGAGGTAGTGATTAGACTACCCTTTTGTAGATAAGGGTTTATTATCTATAATGAATCATCCAAAAATGGATTGTGATCAGTTCTAAATAAGAATGAAATGGTTATATATTATTCCACAGGAAATTTTAAGAGCCATTGGACAAATTACCCAGCTATTGATTTGGAGTTTCCTGTGGTAATTTTTTATTAAAGATATGCATGAAACATCTTTAAGTAGAAAATTTTTATATATGTACTAAAAATAAATATTCTAATTATATATTAACATAAGATAAGTTTAATAAGATCTAATGAATATCGTTAGTTTATGTTAAATATTATATATGGTCCATACATTACGTACCTTGGAACAATGACTAGTTCTCTGATGTATTGATTAGAAAATATCATGCTAGAAGAATAATGACATGGAAATAAACATTAGATAATTTTTTAGTTCAATAAGAATTAATTTTCTTACATTCTCAAATATCTATTTGGTATATATTTTTAGATAATTATTTCATGATTTATACATGAAAACCAGCAAGCATGAAATATTGACACTAAACAATATTATCTATTTAATCTATAATAGGAAAATTTTATATTAAAAATAAAATATTTTTTTATTCATATTTTTTTATTCTTTTTAACTACCCATCATTTATCATTGCGAAGAAAAATTAAAATAAGGAATTATTACAAAGAGACAATTAATTGATATAAAATGAATGATAGAAATAGTTATTCCATGCATACTTTTAATTAAATGAGAAAAATTTCATAATGGCATCCTCCTCACCCATAAATTATTGAATGATAACTTTGTGAAAAAATAGATTTCCATAGAACATAGATAAAATAAATAAACTATTTAGGACACCTTGGGTAAAATTTGTTAAAGTTACTTATGAGAGTAACCATCATGGATTCCATATGATTTGTTACCCTTAAAATTATCTAATAATGTAACCCTCACAACTACCTTATAATAGAACTATCATGTCTACCTTATGGTGTATTCGGCACAGCTACACATGAAATAACCATTATGGTTGACATACAACATAAAAATACCTAGTGACATAAATTTTGATATTGTTCCCACCTTTCATCAACAATAATTCCCAGGAACCTGAACATAATTATAAAATATAAACACTTTATTCCTAAATACAATTCTTTGAGAAAATAAATAATTTTAAATGAATAATTAGGAATAGAAGGTAAATTATTTTCATTTAAACTAGCAATAAAATCATATAAATTAGAAATAAAAATTATAAGTCACCACGGAAAGATTTTCATGCTATAAGTTTAAAAAATCATTTTGATTTTCATAGAAGGAGACATTTATGAGGATTTTAAAATGAATGTCTCTTGCCTTAGCTTTATCTTATTTCAATCGCATTCAAAATTATGGTATTACAATTTTAAGAGTGTCAATATAATATTACATAAAGTTAATGATATATATAATACCTTATATTATCTTTTTATAATAACATTCCACCCATTTATTAATCATAAATTTTTATTTCCATTATTCTATATTCGATCTTTCAGGTTTTCAATGACCATTTTGTTGTGGAATCTATTTTCAAATGGAAATAATACACAATAACTGAGAAAATATATATAGTTAGTTTATTTTAATCAAATTTAATTTAATTTTAAATTTCCAAGATTGTGGTATTGGGAAATGAGTACCCATCATCCAAGAATATGGTTAATTGACACACCACATGATATGATTTTGTTTTTAAGAATAAAAGAAAACAAATAAGTGATTTTATGTTGAATATAACATTATTAAAATTGAGTTCTACTAAATTTATATGATATATGAGTTATAGTGGAAAATTTTATAGGTATAAGGAAAACTTATAAGCGAGAAAAATTTTAAAAGATAAAAATAATTAATTGATTTCTTTAATCTCTTCTCATTGATAACCTCTTTATAAACCTTGGGATTAGACATCCCAAGAGAAACGAAACACTATAATGTGTAAAGGGATGGCAATAATGGAATTTTTCAAATGATATTAAAGAATTATGATATATTGTGATCAAACTAATTAATGTAATGAGTCCCCTTTTATAATTGAGGTGATGGGAAATTAAGAATTACTAAACATATTAAAATATAATATATATAATTTTTTTTAAGTATTTAAAAAGTCTTAAATTTACAGGTGATCAAATTCCAGATAATAAATTATCATTTTTTACATTTTTTAAAATATGTAATTTAAATAATTTAAATAATTATTTTTATTCATATAAATTTAATTTTATCTCATCCAACATTATTCATAACTATGGAATTAAAAAAAAAAGATTCAAATTAGAAAAATAATATTATTTAATATCATAAACATCTCATATTCATCAATATAATTCTATTATTTCCATAATAGTCTCAAATTATATTAATTTATATATTTTTTATAACATAATGTTTTCTTTTACATTAAATTAATAATTAATCTATCATCATTGTGAAATCTTTTAAGGTATTTTTTAGTCCCTAAAAATAATAAATATATTAATATGATGTTGATAAATATCATTGAATTAAAATTACTTCTTATTTCCTAATTTATCTTCTAGAAAACCATATATTAATATATTATACTCATGACAAACTATATTGTGAACATCATGACTTACTTTTAACTAAAATATCATAATGGTATGAAATTAGATCAATTGGGTCAAAAAGGAATAATATATGAATCCAAATAAGAGATATCCCCAAACATAAACATCCAAATTAATTTATACAGATTTATGGGTCATATAACCATTCATATAAATTTAATTTAAATAATTTAATTTATTTTCATCTATATCCATGAGCACTATATCAACATTGTATATGCATTAAATTTAATAATTCTATAAATTAAAATTATAAATAAATAAATATAAAAAATATAAATTAATTAGATTCAATATAATAATTTACTTTCATTCATTATGAATATTTACTCATATCAATGTTCAGACAACTTCTTTAGTTTTATAATTTGTCATTCCATGAAAAGCACAAGGATTTCACACACATTTGGATGAGAGTCATATTATATGACTCTATAATTATATATTAACATAAAAAAACATCAATTTTAATTAATAATTTATGAAAAAGGAATTAAAATAATTTTTATTACCCAATTATTATCTATAAGCCTCTAATTTTGGTAATATCATCATTTTGGAGGTAATGTGTCAACACTGGTAATGAATTGTTTTTGAAGAAACTATTTCTTATAATATTATTTTATATTTATTTAATATGTTAATCAAATTTCACATCATAATTATTTATTGATGATGATAAACAAAATAATTTACTTGTTTAAAAACTTTGATTTTTACTATTCACCAAGAAATTATCATTTTTAGAATATTGTTAAAAAATTACAATAGACTAATTTTGATATTCTTATTTCAAAAATGACATTATGTTTTCCAAATAAATTTTATAAACATCCTGAAATTTAATATAATATAAATTCATGAAATGAAATAAAAATAATTTTTGAAGAAAAATAGTTCTACAAATGAAATGAACTCACTTAAAAATATGTGATTATTGTTTAGTAATTTCCTAATACATAAATATTTTGTTATCTCATTATATTTATTTCATAAATAAAATATTAATATTCATACCTATCAAATTTAAAGGCCATGTAATAATTGTGATATTTCAAAAACAATGTTTAATTGTTTTTTCAAGATCAAAGTGGCATTATGTTTCCTTTTAATATGTTAGGTTGTTAGTAGAGAATATTCATGAAATTTTTTTAAAATTATAGAATATTTTTCGATATTAAAATTATGGATCAATAATTCATTTTAGAGGGGGGGGGGGGAGGAATATGATCAAACACATTTGAATTCTCAACCATCTTTCCAGGTTTATATAATGAGACTTATAAGAACTTTTAAGAGATAAAATAGAATGTTATAAACTTTCATGAGTTTAACCTTGATCTTGAGTTGATGATATGGTTTAGGAATCGTCTATTTGTTCTATCCATACAAAATTTGAATACGGAGTTCTTAATGGATGGTCATTTTTATTAATTCTCTATTTATTAAGTATGTACATATATATATATAGATATTTAAATAGCATTTTTGGTAGGATGAAATGAAGAGATATATCTCATAGTTGGTATCATGTTTCTTGGTATTTCATCAAGATATTAGGGAATGAAATATTACAATGGGGATGTAACATCCATTACCCCTAACAGAATAAAAATTGTAAAACATAACCATTTATTTTCAAATTTGACACCCCAATATGACTAAAGGGATTATTTATTTATCTATTTATGTTAATATCCTTACTATGTTAGTAAAAATCATTTCTATCAATGAGTGTTTGTCTTTCAATCAAAATTATAGGATTTATTATAATTATGTGGTAGGTTTTCGAGGATTAAAAAATTCAATTATGTGTGATAGGCATATGAGATCTAGCTCGATGTTCTGGTGAATTCTCAAAAAAAACTATATATAAAGAACTTTGTTTTAGAAACGTGTATCATCCCCAGATATATCACCATCATGAGGGAATAAATAAAACCCTACATGATATTTTTAGAACATGTTAATTTTGACATGAAAGGTATTTAGGAACAACACCATCCTCTAGTTTATTTTCATACAATAATTGTTTCTATCAAATAAATCTGAAGGATCCTTTTAAGGACCTATATATAATGAATAATATAGAACCAATATGTTTTATTTTTGTTTGATAAAGAATGATAGTTTATCTACATATAGATGATGACATGGTAGATAAGGTAAAATCCATTCACCAAAAAAACAATACAGTTCAAAATTAGAAGAATCTTTATGCTAACAATCTCCAACATGATATAGAATATGATATTATTGAAATGGTGTCTTTAAGAATTTTCCCTATGAAAAAGGTTAGGAGAATCCAGAAAAAATGATAAATGAGACCAAGGTATATAAATACCAATGAATTTATTTATTTTGTTGGGATTATATCCTATCCGCTATCATATCCAAAAACCTCTCTTAATTCATTGATATTTCTCATATATATCTCCTCAAAAGGTAAGTACTTGATCCATCACATGTACATAAATTATAGGTCATACAACTATAAATTTATAATGGTAATAAAGAATAATGAATAAAGATTCTGTATTATGTAGAGATAATTCTATGAAGGAATACTACTCACCTAGTTGTTGTTTTTTGAAAAAATACACCTTTTTTGGAAGCTATTTGTGAATAAGGGGGTATAACTCTGTAATATTATCCCCATAATTACTTTCTAAGAGTGAATAATTTGAATAAGTAATTAATTTTTTATGGGGTATAATGTTATACCCTGAGACATTTGTTTATTTCATATATGTTAATTTTATATGTTAGTTTATGATATATGTTACACAATGTTATGCTTGTGTTAAACATGACACTTGGAAATCATGCATTACATGCATCACTAAGTTAAAAAAAAAGAATATATAGAATTAATTTATTAATTCAAGCATACCATTATAAAATATCCATTAACAATATAAAGTTGAATTGTAATAAATAATTATTAAATGTTATATATATTGATTTTATATAATGAAATAATATGGATAAAATGTACTTAACTTTATGTAATATTTTCATATTTTTATAAAATAAAATTTTCTCAAAATATGTTTTTTGTTGTGTTTTTATCATTAATTAAATTAATTTTTTTTATTGTTTTAGAAATTTAATTTCAATAAATAAACTTATTACCTAGAAATATAATGTCATAATTACCTTTGGCTAAATTTGATTTATTATATTTTGAAAAGTTTCTTTTTTGATGAATATTAATAAATAAATTATTTTAATTAAAAAATTCCATCTTGTTTATCATATTTATAAATATATATTATATTTTAAATTTCTATTACTATAAAATAATCTAAATTATATATTTATTAATCCAATTTTGGTAATTAGAGTCAATTTCATGTGGATGTTCAATTTGAAAACATTTCAATTATTTGAAAATTTTCTCATTAAAAACCATAGTTCTTGTTGTGTGTGCCTGATTTTTTTAAATTAAAAATTACCAATAATATTAATTTAAATTTATAATATTTATTATATATTTTCAACAATCATATTTTATATTAGCTAATATGTTCACCATAGTTATATACCAAATTTATTTGTAATAACAGTAAATATTATTTCTCACAGTTATAGTAAACATTGTTTTACAAGTGGTTAAACTAAAAATGTTACTGTTAAAATTAAAACAAAACCATTAAAACAACCATTTTTAGAAATATTTTTACCAAATCCATTATTTTATATATAACGGTGCATTATTGGTGACTTATGATAAGAAACAATATGGTTGTAATTATTTCAGTAAAAACATTACTAGTGTACAAGTCACCTCACTTTTATAAGGCCACAACTTCACCTCTCCTCATAAAATTATAAATCGATTTTGTTTCTACATTATATTACAATATCCCTTAAAATATTATATCCTCTCAAACATAAAAATTTATTTTTATATAAATATTACCAAGGAAGGCCTATGTTGAAAACCTAAGGATGATACCAG
The DNA here is from genome assembly GCA_963277665.1 of Viscum album. Classification (NCBI taxonomy): domain Eukaryota; kingdom Viridiplantae; phylum Streptophyta; class Magnoliopsida; order Santalales; family Viscaceae; genus Viscum; species Viscum album. Next base: position 1,006,104,368 of record OY728135.1, read on the forward strand.
ATAAATATGTAACGTTCGTTAATGAGTTTTTTAGCTATTTATTAATCCTACTACATAAATTATTATTACAAAATTATGATATAATAATACCTATGTGTTCTATATAATATGACGTTTTTTTTCAAGATAATTGTTTATAACCATCTAAACACTCATCAAAGGGATTTTAAAATAATCATTCAAGTGTACGATAAACTACAACCTTGTGAACTGATGTTATTCCCATTTCTATTAATTGATATCACGGTTGGTTAGTTTGTTAACTCAAGTAATAAGGAATTGATTGTATATAAAAAAAGAATCATATCCATCATCCATTTAAAAAATTCAGTTCAACCAATAATCTAAAATTATCACATAAAATGTTAATCTTAGGTTTAACACATTGCAACATCTCAATTTTCATACCCTACACCCTTGTGCATATCTTGATGCATCTCAAATTCATAGGCATTAACATCAACCACATCATCCCAGAATCCCAAGAAAAATCATATCATTTATCCTATTATAATATTCAATATCAAGATCACTTCCAGATCCCATAAATTGGTAGTAAGAAATTACGAAAGATCAACATGGAAAATGGGCCATGAAGTATGAATTTATCTAAATCACACAAATGAGATGTCATAACATTCAACACAACCAATTTATCCCATATAACAACTGAGAAATCACATGTAAAGAATTTATCATTATAAAAATAGTTTTTTATTATATATTTATTTAATATATTCATTATTAAATGATATAACTATGGGAAACCTAAAGCATCATTCTATGAAAATATATCAAAAAATATCATGTTATTAGAATTAATTATACATAAAAACAAAATAGAGAAGTACGATTTTGATTTAACATGAAATTTTAATTTTGTACCTATAATAACTAAAATACTTCATTATCAAAATCATAAAAAACTAATACATGGAATAACATATTCAACTAACACTAATTTGAATTAATTTTATTATCCTCAAATAAATAAAAATATAGTATTTCAAAAAGGATAAACCTTTAATTATTAATCCATTTAATTAATTAAATATATCATTATATTATTTTACATTTCTATACATTTCTAAATGTTATTACAAAAATTAAAATATCATTAACAAGATGAAAATAGATAACACTCTACCTATCAAATCAATTGGTAATCTATTACCATTGTAAAAAAACATTGACAGGTGATTACTAAAAATAATTACATTTTTATTTCTCTTTAGTATTTAATTGGTTAGATATATTCGAATCCAACGTGATAAAAAATGAGAAATTTATATTTCATGTAAATTAATATTGATGTATTGAATCCCCTGATTTTAAAGAACCAATGTTCTTCGATATAGAAAATAACAAAGATGTGGATCTTCGATCACCTCTCCCATGAGGAAAAACAATCTCAATAGGATTTCCTACCATAATAACACTATATAATAAAAATATTAAATCCATAATAATATTTTAGATCAAATGAATAATCATAACAAGGTGAAATTATAGTAGAGACTATATAGAGAGAAATTATTATAATGAATAGGTGTAACTTAATAACGATCTCTTATACTTGATCTCTATGATATTCATATCAATACCTTTCATAATAGAATTCAAATAATTTTAAAGTATCTTTATTTTTGTTATGATTTAGGTTATTAAATTGTAAATAAATGGGGTCCATGGTACTCATAGTCTTTATAGTCCAACTAAAGAACTGATGACTACATTGAAACCCTTAGAGCACAACACAACACTATCTAAAATATTGAATTCTATAGTGCATCTAAAGGGACCACACAATAGAAACACAGTGTCAAAGGTGATTCTAATAATCTTGTCTACATATTATTAATGTTTATATGCGGGATATGATGTAGCTATAAAAACCACATTGAAGGACCCCCTATTCTATGAAATTTCTCATTCCATAAACTACATCTCAAAGAGTATATTCAAAAAAATTGAAAGTACATATGAAAATCTACTTGAGATCCACCACACTATAACATTGATCCACTATACTAAAACAACCAATACTATAGCACAAAAAACCCCTATAACACATCCATTCGATTAGTATCAGTGGTTCCACATGTTTTCCCCAAACACATACTAAACTCCTTACAACATCCCATGGGTACCTCTATTGTCAAAATCCCAAAAATAAAGGGAAAATAGGAAAATGTGAATTATATAATTTTATATTTTTCATGTTTGTAATGATACATATTTTTTTTATTGATGTTAGAATTTTATGTTATAATATTACTTCTTTAATGATTTTTTATTATTGAATTATAAAATTTTAAATTATATTATCTTTCTATCCAAAATCATTTTTCCATTCTCATATAGTTATTTCAATATATTAATATCTCACATTTTATATTATTCTCAATTCCTACTCATGATATGGATAATTGTTTTATAAGGAATGGGAAATTACTTCTCTTTCTGATCAGGAATATTTTTCATCAATATCCATATGTAATTTATAAATTTTCAATTATTTCTTTTTCAATAAGCCTATTGTTTTATAAGATCAATTTTATATTTAATGTATTTATATTTTTTAAAATGAATCACATTTATATTTTTTAATATTGGTAATTATAATTTTTAAACGATGACTTGAAGAAGATTACATATCTAATATATAATACATGAAGGAAATTTATAGCCATCATATATTATATAGTTTTTGAATCATGAATAAAAATGATCCAAGGATAACATAGAGGGGATAAAATTATTGATATTCTTGTAAATGAATATATTTTAATAAAGGTATATAAAAAACTATTTTCTACCATAAATGTTTCAGTGATTTTTAAAATAAATATTATTAATAAAAATGTAGTATATTAATTTAATTATTTAATATGGGTATAATCCAATGTTTTCATAACAATTATTTCATTGAATGGATTTTGATTATAATGACAGATTCATGATTAATCACCTTTTTTAAATGGGATAATATATTATTAAATAGTAAATGTGTTCTGTATTTTTATCATACATAATACTATAATATTATTATGTGATGGGTGTTTTTGTTATTTCCATCTAATGCATTGGTTAATAATTAATATTTTTGGAAAGTTAATGGTGAACATTAGGTTATACCATGGAAACAAATATTGTATAAACATGTAAAGTCCAATACAAAAAATTGATACACTAGGGGTTATCAAAATACCAAATAATTTACATGGGAGGTTTACCTAAACCTATCATATAATTAATGACTTAGTGAGTTTCATTGATGTATGAATTATATGTTGATTATTATTTGAGAATCCATTACACAATATTAAGACATTATATTATATCAATGATATGATATTTTCTCCCATGTTTAGTGATAAATTTATTGTTATTTTCATTTAGACATACTATAATTATTTTGTGACTCATGATTAACATATATAAATATTTTAATTAATTTCATAATTATTATCTCACTATATTTTTAACTGTTGATCATTATATTATTACATGTAATCATTGATTTAAGATAAACATAGTTATCCTTACTTTTAATATTATATCTCACCATAATATTTTTCCTTTTTATGAGGATATGATGAAAAAATTTATATATGATCTGTCTGAGAATGGTTATATTTGTGAGGAAAATTTTAACACCCATTGATTTTATGAAATATTTATTTTTTAAAAAATATAATTTCCTTGATATCTTCTAAAAAATGAAATCCGTATTAAAAACAAACTATATGATTACATACCAAATTACCAAGGTCACTCTTTTAGTGGAGTGAATAAGAATAAATGAAAATTGATAGAAATATATCATTATTTTATATGTATACATATTTATTTTAGGAGATATTTTTTCATTAATATTTGGAAATTTTTTATAAAAATTTATAATATTTATAAAATAATTTTTTTCATCAATATTTATTTGAGTTTTATATTAATGAATTCATTCATATATAAAAACATATGTATACAATTATATGGTTTTACATGGTATACGATCCAAAAACATCATCATAATTAATTATCTTAAAGATTTATGGTAATTATGATGATTTATAAATGAATCCATTTTATCTAACATGGGTTATATAATAATGAATATATTATAATCATTTTGAATATATATGAATGGATTAATGAGTAAGTTATATGAGTTTCTAGAATTATGTATCCCACTAATGAATTAGCTAAATATTCATATCACAAGATATAATAAGGAATGGATTGGGTTGTGAAACCTATTTAATACAAGATACAATACAATATGATAGCCTTGAGACATATCAATGAATAAGGATATGATGGAATGATGTGTCAACCAAGTCCTCGATGATATCATTGGCAGTGAATATTTACCACTTGAATTGTTTTCGATGATTATTTGAATTTAATATGTTTTTGTATTATTCCATTATTATAATATCATATGTAATGGTATTTTATTCCTTTATTATCCATGTATTATGAACTACCAAGGATTAGGAAATGAATCATGATTACTTTGTTTCATACATTGGTAAAGGTTTTCAAATCATATGATCGTGATCTAATAAACATATGATAATGTTATGGTTATTTTATCCATGATACCACCCTTTTTATACTTATAAATCACTTTAGGACACCCTTAATTATGTTTATGTTCCATAAGATATGAATTAAATATTTACGTAGTGAATATCAATAAAGTGATATATATTGTAAGAATATAGAGGGAGATATTGTAGGTATCTTAGGAACAAGTGGATTGTGTTCCTATGATTCCAAATACATAAAAAACTATATGATTTTATCCCATATAGAAATGATATTTAATGAATAGTGATATATTATGATATAGTATATACACATGAAATTTATGGTCCTCTGTTTTTGGTATCAGTAAAATGTTTAGTTAGATTTGGAAATAGGGTGGATGAATAATTAATGGGAAAACATATAATATTAATATATATATGATAGAATCAAAAAATTATTGAAAATAAATTATTGTGGTTTTCATAAAAACATCCATGTCTGGATTGTTTTAGATGATGTAATTTTTAATAGATGCATCCAGGGGTAGAATCACTGAAAAGAGTTGGTCATGAACATATTCACCCTCATTTTGATGCATTGTGAGTGTGCCCATAATACACACATTAAATGAAACACCCATGTAATATTTTTTCGCCAATTCACATTTTCATTAAAAACCATTGTGGTTTATTAGAATAGAAGACATCCATGAATGATTCATCTTATTTATAAAATTTCATAGATTGAAAATATGGAAATGTGATTTAAACATCCATTGAATGATTTTTCATTATTAGTCTCTCTGATCATGGATTATTGATGGTCATACTAACTATTTTGGTTTTACTAAGGGAATAAAGATAGAATGAAAATGTTGATCTAGATAAAACTATTATACAAAATCAATGACCCCAATTATAAAAAAATCTCTATAAATTTCTATATAGTCATAAAATTCTCATTTAATTTCAATTAAAATCCCCAATGGAAATGTATTTAATAATTATTTGAAACCAATAGTTGAATGATGACTTTATCAAAAGGATATGATTATTATTTTATTAAATTATATTATACTATTATTTTTTTAAACCTTTTTATTCATGATCTACTATAATTTTTTATTATTTTGGAAATATAATATCATTATTTATATGAATCCATTTTCAATATCAATTAAAGGGATGACACGTTTTATATTCGAAACATTGATATTATTGTTTATTAGTGTGATAAATAATATTAGCCTTTATTTAAAATTATATGCATTTTATGGATCATGATTCAAATTCATACACAATTTTTTATCATAAATGGTTGAGAAGAAACTCTGTATCGATGATATTACTATTAAAAGTAATTTTTTTACTTATAAGAAATAATTACCTAGCTATACCTTATATTGTTGAGTTTATTTATCAATCATACTTATAAATGGTGCTAAACATATTTCAAATAATCTATATATAATTTTCCTAATTGTGCTATAGTAATTGAAGATAATAAATCATGAGAGTCTTAATAATGGATTCATTCAAAAAAATAAATCATAATTTGGTGTACCTAATCTATTTATTAAGAATAAAAATAGATCAATGAGACTATAAATTGGTATTTTGAAAATTAAAAAGATCAAAATCAATAATATGTACTACATTACCTATAATAAATAATTATTCAAAAAACTATATAGAGATCAATAAAATTTCAATATTTAACTATATTCAAGATATCATCAATTGAGCAACATGAAGAAGGATATATAAGAGACCCTATATTGTAAAATGTATTACTACTATGAATTTATAGTGCAAAAATTTAGTATTACTAATGTTCCCCACTCTAATAATATATATAATTGATAGATTAATTAGTGATTATAATAATAGATATGAAGATGTATTAATAGATTATATTATAATATATTCTATGATAAAAATAGATAATGTTTCTCACATGGGGATTATATATTAGATATTATGGAAGTGGGAAGTTGTAAGAAAATTCGACCGAGTGTTAAATTTGGCTATAAAATGCTTCTATTTTGGGGTATCTTATTCTCAAGTAACTATATATATATATGGATATATCAAATAAAATAGTTATATACCATCATCTTATATTAATAACAATGAATTATACTCAATGTTTTGTTGTTATGTAGGAACATTATAGATAGTTTAGGATGAATTTATCAGGTATTTCTAATCCTTTCACAACTTTAACATATAATGTAGTAAATATCATAATTAGTGAAGAATGTGAAAAAAACATCATGTAAATGACGAAATGTTTATCCAGTTAACCTATGATTACATTACCTACAATTGGGAAGAAATTATGACCTATAATGTTTCATTTAAGAAGTTATTTGGATACCTTATCATGAAAAAATATATTGTTACTGATTATTCTTCCTGAAAATTAATAATTTATTAGTAAAATTACCCAACTATTTATTAGGATTTATCTATAGTAATTTAAATTTACATATATATATATGAATATTTTTTATATAAAATTTTTTTGTATATAAATTATTATCATAGTTGATTAGTATTTATACTAACATAGAAAAAATTGAGTTTGAGCCAAAAAATATGGCCGTAATTGACTAATTATTATTATTTATATATTAATAAACACCCTAGTAATGTAAACATAGTTGAACATAATCTGAGTTGAAATGATCATTTTATCATATTAGTGTCAGGGATAAGGAAATATCTAATATATTTGGATTTTTAATTGAAGGATCTAGAAACCTTAATGGTTAGGGAGAAATCATATCCTCTAGAAATGTGTGTCCAATTATCTATCAAATTAAATATTAAATAGTTTCAAAAAAATTACGATCTATAAAAAAATTGAATATGTTCACATGTTAAAGTTAAATTGTGAAAAAATAACGATGTTTTGTAATTGATTTTGTCTCGCATCTATACAATAAATTAATACTGAGTTGATAGATGTAACGCATAATTCACGATTCTCAATATCTACTTGATTTTTGAATATGTATAAATATTTGAAATAGTTTTTCTTTTGGGATAAAAATAAAACATATTTTTTTTGTTTATGTATCTCAATTGTGATATTTTATCATGTTTAGGTTGATAGATAGATATCTCGGGGGATGATACAACCATTAACCATACTATAATTGAAATTTGAAATAATCACAATTGATATTTTAATTTGTATCAACAAAATATATAAAGTGTATAATTAGTTTTTCAATTTAAACAAAACACCTTATATAGTCAAAAAAATTTATTATTTTTATATTAGATATATAGTGTGTTTATTTGACCATTTTGTACATTAATGATCTTTTAATGTTTTATGTAGTAACAAAAAATATTGTATCCGCTCAATATCCCATTTTTACAGCGGTGTTTTGGAAGAGTTTTTAATATGGTCTAAATTCAATGTTCAAATTTAGTACTTATAAGACCTTGTGATTTAGTGAATATTGTTTTGAATTAATTTAATCTTTTTGATATTTTTAATTTCATGAAACATAGAATACACATTTTATTATATAACATTACCATGTTTGGATTGCATTATATTCAATACCATACTGAGGTTTACCAATGTGAATTATATAGAGTATATTTTCTTATACACAATACTATGTTTGTATTTTTTTACACGCAATACCCAGTATCTCTGACCTTTTATGTTACTTGTATAGATAATTTTGACCAAACAATAATATATTAATAATATTATTATTAAAATATTATTATAAGTACCACCTAATAGTTGGAATAAAAGACACTAATTTGATTAAATAAATTTTGAAAATATGATATAAACATTTTTTGTAAAATTAATACTTTGGTAATTAATTTGTATAAGATAATTTATTATATTTTATGAGATACAAAATTAATTTTATAAGAAACCTTTGTTATTTATACAAATAGAATATTGTCTCAATAAAATAAAAAATATTTTATTATCACAATTTATATATGATATATACAATCTATTTTTTTACACGTACAATGTATTTAATAGTTATAATATATGAATAAACACAATTTTAAGAATTAAATATATTTTTTATTAAAAGATAATTTTACCACCTATTAATGGTGAACCCCTTTTGAATCCAATTTTTGAAACCTATAGTTCTTATTGGAAAAAATAAATTACATTTGTGAAATTTGAATATGAAATTAATATTTGGGTTTATATTTTTTATTTTATGAGAACATTCATATTTTATAGAATAATGTATATTACTGAATTTGGGTTCAAAACTGCATTCTTGTCCTATATATTTATACAGTTGAATAATGTTTTCAGTAGGATTTAAATTGTAATAAGATCAATTTTATACCATTAAATATAATTTAGTTGATTGGGTTCAATATAAAAATTAAAATATATATAAAAACATACCATACATTTCATGTTTTTTTAATTTAAAAATTCTATTTGTTGTTCCTTTTATGTGATTGATTTGAAATACAATTCTTCAACTTATATGATTGAAATTAGGAAAAAAATTATTCAATATTTGGCATAATAATTAATTTTAATATTTAATAAGAAATAAATAGTTTTCCACTAATAATTTAACATTGTGTTATTTGAATTATCTATAGATATTAAGAGTAAAAATAGCATAACCAAGGACTAATTCATAAACATAAAAACCAAAATGACTTAGAAACCTGAAAAACATTTGTTGTATATATATCAACCCTACTCTCCCTTGGATCATTATTAGACAATTTTTTGAGAAACATGATAAGTAAATAACATTGGAAGATTTCCCATTTAAAAAATTTACAGGAATACAACTCCACCTCTACTGTCAAAAGACACTCACCCTTCCCATATATTCATCCCACTCATGAACTTTGGACCAACCCTCCGCTTCTTAAATAAGTTTCCTACATCCCTCCTTTTATAAGGGAATCCCACCTTTGGGATAAAATCCATCCAAGTAACTCACTTGGTTTAAATAAAATGGAGTTACCCAATGATGACAAGGAATAAACTTGTATGAAATAGTCAACACCTAAAGAAATTGATCACTCATTTCACTTTTTATTATCCATGAGATACATTCCAAGATAACCAATTTATTATTTTTTGTGGTGTATATACTGATAATTTATGTAATATATGATACTTTACAATATTTTATTGGTACATGAATAAATTGTTTTTACCACACATTCATGCGGTTCATGTTTCAAAAGATATTGATTTAACAAAGTAGTTTTCTCTCGATTTCCGGTATTTGAGATAGAAGCCATGTTATTAATATATATAATTTTATAAGGTGTAAAAACCACCTTTGGTGTGTTATATCCTGATTTTATTATTTTAGTGACATTATATGATTCATGTAATGTTCTCTTTTAAGTGGTTATGATTTAATGTTACTAATGTGGTAATAGTTTCTTAGTTAAATCTCATCATGTATCTGTATTTTTTATGATTATGATTAAATTGATAAAGAATTCAGTTCCATGTCTAATGAAAAAATATATACCCCCTTATAATCTACTTATTATTGATTGAATTAGGAATTTTTACTCGTTTTCACTATTTGGTAATTTAGATAATTACAAAAGGGTATTTTTAGGAAAATATGACTATATCTCTCTCTTTGTTTTGAAATATTTGTTCTTTCAAAACCATGTTTTCTAATTTTTTTAAAAAATAATATTAATATTTAATATGTGTTTTAATATGATAAATATATATTTATATGTTCTTAATATATTTAAAATAAAATGGTTTTCATGTTGAATTTCATTTCTCTTTTATATGTTCACAATCAGAAAGGTTTTCAAAAGGATTTCAAAATTTATTTATATGTATTCAATGTGATTTTGAAAGAAAAATGTTACAATATAGGAATATGATATAGATATTGTTTTTTATAAATTGGAAATGATGTTTTATTCAAGAAATGTTTTAAATTAATTTTAATGGTAGCATTTTAAATTTTTAAGTGGACTATAGGAAAACAAATTTTAACATATTTTTTTAAACATGATGTTCCATATGGTCATTAAAAATGATTTTCAATATAAGAATAAATATATTGTAATAGATTATTATTTACTTCCAAGGTGACCAAAGGACACAATTCATATTATTTATATGAATGGTTTATTTTTTGAGGTTGATGTTTATGAAACTCAATTATTACCAATAGGGTATACCATGATAAGTTATTATTAAAACTAATTTCATTAATTGGCTATTCTATGATTAAATGACTATAAACCTTTATTTTTACCATTGTTTATGATATTATTATATGTTAATTATACCAATTTAATTTCTTGGGTTATCATATGAATTTTATGAAACACATATCTTTTTGTGGGTCATGATACGATGAATGTTTAATGGGACACATGTGTATGATATCATTATGAGATGGGTGGGACCTATATATCCCTTAAATACATTGGGTAATTAGTTTTATCCCAAGATTAAAATATTTTGGTAATGGGATGTGAACATGGTTCATTATGATAGGGATTCTACAGGAAATGAACATGGTTCAATAAGAAAGGGCTGGAACATGATGTGAAATCTATTTAGTAATATAATGATGGAACATGGATTGAATGCAGTTTGGTAGAGGAATCTATCCACTATGATAGTCTTGGGAGTGAAATTTGACTAGTAAGAGTGTTTGGGGAGTGAAACTGTTACACTATTATGGCCTTGGAATTAATCCATGAATACTATAGAAATAATTTAATATTCTTATGTGTCTTCCACAAGTTCACTGTATTATTATTATGTAATTATCTAATGGATTATTCTCTCAATTTAGTTGTGATTAATATCTTATGAAATGAAATTATTTATTAAATGACACTTTATTATGATCATGATATAAAAGTTATGATCTTATAATAATATGATCATATTATCATAATTGTATGATCATGTAATGCTTACATATCTCCCTTTTTTAGCCTTACTGTTCATCTAAGATAACCCATTTCTAATGTTTTGTTTACCAATGTTAGGATGAATAAATTTATGTAGATGCAATGAAGGATAATATCATTAAGGGTGATGTTATTGAACTTTCACTATGTTAGATGCTTATATTTTATATGTTTCTAATGACACAAACTATTTCTGTCCTCGAATTTTTATTTTTTTTAAATCACTGAATATTCTTCTAAAATGATGAAATATCTATGTATGTTAATCTAGTGTTACTTTTTTGGAATAAAATTAAATTTTTATTCACCCTTTATAATAATGGATGAGAAAATTTTACTTAGGTCTATAGGGATATCTCTATGAATAAGAGTAGGGATGTATCTAAGGATATGTCTAAGGTTGAATGAATATATAAGAAAAATGCCTATAAATTTTTAAATGATAGAGTGAGTAGTTTTCTATAAATTAATCCCTTTAGAGATAAAAAATAGTCTGTGTCTGTGAAATAGATTCTCATTGGGTTAAAAACCTCAAAAAAACATAGTTGGTGAGACTTGATCATGAACTACTGCATGACATCGGGGCTTGCTACAAAGATAGTATGACACCCCAAAGGGATATTATATTGTTATTAACAGAAAATTTATGAACAGTGATGACATATTTTGAAATATAATTAATTTTAATTTTCTATGATCAACCTAATGATTCATTTATTAAAAATTAGGTTTCATTATTTAGACGACCTATATGTAATTTTTTATGATTTTTTTATGTTAATGTTATTGTTTTCTCTTGCTATGATTTATGTTTTTAGTAAATGGACATAAACCAAAGGAACTATGATAAAGAGTAATTAAATGGAATATTAAACGATGGACCTCCTTAGAAACTGAATGTTATGGATGATGGAGAGAAGAACGTCATTTTTGAAACCACGTAGCCATATCGATCTATGAATCATATTTACTTTCAGATGACTAGAAGAGGGAACAATTTTTTCTTGAATCATTTTTAAACTAACTACCACCTTCTATTATGAGAACGACATATCCATTAGTTGTTGAGAAATTTATACGTACTAGAAAAAAATCATTTTTCATTCTCCGATGATCAGAATATGGAAATAATATTTTAAGAACAAATTACATTTAAGTTGAAGAGAATATTTGGTGGAATATTATCAAGAATACATGGAAAAAAGATAAAATTTAATTCAAATATTTGGATGAGTTCAATAATAAATATTTCATCATGTAACTTCCTAATATTCTTCTTAGGAAAAGGGTGTTTAAATCCTCTAATAAATCACACTGTTATGATGAAAAGAGAATGATAAAATTCAAATGATACTCTAAAAAATATGAAGATGTGATGATTATATTTAAATTATTCTCAATATGTAAAGGGGAACATGTAAGAAAATGTTTTATGGTAACTTGTAAATATTTTTTTTATGGAATGAACTGAAATCAGGTAGATGTATTCCCAGGTAATGTCAAAAAATATAATGAACCATAGTAAACCCCATCTTAAATTCAGTGTTTAAAATTTATAGAGTATGTGAATTATGATTGAAAGTGCTTAATAACCAATGTTAGTGATGATGATCAACATCAGAAATCTTTCATGCTGAGGTATAAAGGTAAATATTATTCAATAGTAATTGAGGAAGTGAACAGTGATAATCAGGGAAACATATCATCCCATTATATATTAAGAATTTCATGTTTTATTTTTTATGAATAATCCTTATGAAAAAAATATTTTTCATTCATTAATAATGATTCATGTGATAAAACCCATCAATTTTTATTTTAGAATAGTAAATGAACATCTGATATTCTATCGTTATAGTGATGGAAATAAGTTTCCACGGAATATATTTTGGGAAAATATATGACATTATTTAATGAAAAAAGGTTTAATTATATTTATAATATTAAAAAGTCTAACAATTTAAGGTATGTTTTATGATAATAATTTAATAAGGATTTAATGTTTAATTTATTATCTAAATATCTAAGGATTTATGAATACTAGAAAAAATATTTTAACTATTATTTTATAACAATTACTAATTACATATTAAATGAATTGTAATTCTAAAAATGAATCTTATGATCCATTAGTTCTTTAAGAATACAAAATTCTCCTTCATTTAAGGAATTATAGATGAAGTCAAAATCAACAAAGGCACAACCAAAGAGTAAAATTGTGCATATGAAAAGGAATTAAACCATATAATTTTAGTTCCATATGTTCTTAGTTTGTAAAATAATTCTATATCTCTAGGAAATGGATATTTTAAATTATTTATCCTAAACATTCATTTCCGTTGAACCAATAATCTTATAAATTATCGTAGATTTCTCATTTTATGGACATGAACTTCTTGCTAATCATTAATGTTTTGGTGAAAAATGATATTTATCACACTCTATAATTGTTAATGATTTTCCTCCACATCCAATATTCACTCCCAACCCATATTCCCAAAAATTGAAACCCATTTCTGAGTTACGTTGGGTAATCGTTAGAGTTCCAATTTTCCCAATTTAAATGTTGTTTTAACATCCATTTTTATGATGTCGGATTCTAAATGGACCATTCATTTATTAAACCATTTATATACTAGAATAAATTATTGGGTGAAATTAATTTTATTGGGGGTAGAATGAAACAAAAAACATTTTTTTGAATTTTTCTAAATTAATTTTATGTTTTTGATATTTTTTATTTCACACTACATTGAATATATATTTTGTTTTATGAAATAATGATGGTTTCCTTAAATTATATGTAATATATTTTAAAGCATACACTATATGATCCATATAGTGTTAATTTTTTTATGCACAAAAGTGTCTTTTTCTTTTTTTTACACTATACTTAGACCCTTCGATAGCTTTCGTAACATGAAATGATGATTTTAACCAAACTAGAATATATTATTAATATTATTTTTAATATATTACCATGTCTACCACATAATTGTGGGAACTGATGTTACAAATAATATTAACTAAATTGGGAGAAAATAATTCAATGATTTATATAATATTAATCCACTTGTTATCAATTAGTATAAGTTAATGTATGAAGTATTTGAAAAGAAAGAAGCTACTTTTATAAGAAATCTAATCTTCATTAGAAAAACTAAATTTTTCCTAAATAAATTTAAAAAACACTTTTAATTAAGTAAATTTATATCTTATATATTTAATAAATTTTATTTATTCTCATCCTATATATTTTATAGAATAAGATAAAAATAAATATAATTTTATGAATATAATGTTTTATTTCTGTAAATGAAAATTTCACCAACATTTAATTTTAAACCCATATTAAATATTATTATTTATACATTTATTATATTTATATGAGAAAAATTCATTAATTAGTTAAAAAATAATATCACAATTCAATTTTTGTGTATTTTTTATTTTTTAAAAGTTTTATATTTGGATGATTAGTGAATAATACTAAATTTTAAATCAAATCTAAAATATTTATAATATATTTTTATAGAAGAATAATGTTATTAATTGATTTTAAATTTTAATTATATAAATTTTATAACATTGAAACTAATATGGAACCAATTTCACATGGAAATTAGATATGAAAACAAACAAAAGTTTTGAACATTTTTTAATTTAAAAACATACTTTGTTATCGAGTCTCTAGGATTAGTTTTAAATTAATTTCTCCCAAATATGTGATTTTTATATTAAAACATTAATTAAAAACATATAATCAAAATAACTTATATTTTCTAAAAAGATAAATTTAGTTTTCGGCCAAAAATATAAGTGTAAATAAAAATATTACACCGAAAAAGGAAAAAATTAGCTTCATTATGTATTAATCTATAAACAAAAATACCATAAAAAACAAGAAACATTTAATCAGGAGATTAGATGTCTATATTTAGACCCTGTATTTTTATGAATTTAATTTTAAAAATTATTAGTGATTCTTTAAATGGACAAAATAAGATTAAAATTCCCTTTTGAAATTTTTTAAGACCGACACTCATCCTCCAATATAAAAAGGAACTCACCCCACTTTCATAATTAACACAACTCAATCCATTTGGATTTCCCAACATATGATCCGATAATCTCCCAAAACAACTCCATTAATCATTTACTCCTACATTTGGAAATAAATTCATACAAGCAATCCCTTTCACGCAATCCAAAATGAGTTTCCTTAAAAAGAGGTGGACTAAACGTGTATAAAAAAGTCTTGATATACGGTAAGTGTTTTCTAATATAAATTATAATTATTGATGAGATACATTCCATGATGAAAACTAATTTATTTTATGTGTTTTTATATAACCCATTAATGTATTTTATGATACATATATTTAAATTTATCGTTATTTACATATCCATTTTATGATCTCTCGATCATTGGGTTTATGATTAAAATGATACCAAATCAGTAATGTAGTTTTGTCACAATTTTCCTTATTAAATACTCATGTCGTTTTCTAATCCTAGATGTTTATATATGGTTTATACACTGCATTTGACATGTTATATCTTGAATTTTCATCTTTTCCTGATATTTTAAACTTTACATAATATACTTCTCATATGGGGATCATGATTTCATGTTACCAATGTGGTAATATTTAATTACTAAAATCAAATAATCCACTAGGTATGATCATTATTATGCTACTATTGATGAAATATTATAATACATATCTAATGAAAACTCAATTTTCCTCTTATACTACAGTTATTCCTTATATCTTCACTTATGGGTACCATTTTCCACAATTTGTTACTAATTATAATTTAGAAAATTTTTTAAGAAAATATATATTTTTTATCTCTTTGGAAGAAAGGTTATTTTAATTAGAAACTATGTTTCCTAGAAAGATTTATAAAAATTGATTAATTTTTAAAAACAATATTAAATGATTTATATACTTATTTATATATTATCAAAGTATTTCTAAGGAAAGTATTTCAAAATTATTTTCACGATTCGTTGTTATGTTTTCCATGAAAAAGGTTTTAAAAATGATTTTCAATATTTTGTGATATGTTTTCATGTTAAATTGTTTTCAAGAAGTTTCCATGCACCATGTATTTGTTTTCAAATCAATTTTGAATGATAAATGATTAAAAAAATAAATTTTTTAAATATCTGTTTTTAAAATAAGAAAATATATTTCCCAAAATAAATATTTATAATTAATTTTAATTATTAAATTATTTTATTTTAACATGGTTTCAAAGATATAGATTTTAAAAAAAATTATGATTTAAAAAATCTATGATTCAAGATATATTTTAAAATAATTCTCCATTTATGATGAAATACTTAGTTATATTTAATGATATACAAGGGATATAACCTAAGGGAATTATTAATAGTATTTTATATATTGGTTTAAACTTTTATGGATTGATATTTTGGTATCTAATTTCTCATCAACGGTTTATTCAATAAAAAATTATTCTGAAACCCACTTCATTTAATGGGTTATTCTAAGATTTAGGGATTACGAATCCTATATATTTTCTGTGGGTTGTGATATGAAATAATGTCTATGATAGTCATTTCATTTCATGGGTTATGATATGTTGTTTATGAAACTTATCTATTTTTATTATTCATGATAAATTGATTTTTAATGGCACATATATGGAATATTTTATTATGATATAGGTGGGATGTATATCTCCCTCCAATGAATTGGGAGAATATTTTTAAAAATGTGGATGAGATGGTTGTAATGGGAAGTAAACATAGTTCAATATGATAGGGGATGAATAATAAGTAAACATGGTTCAATATTATAAATATAGAACTGGGAGTGAACCGAGATCAATATAGAATATTTTCTACTAACCTGGTCTTGGGTGTGATCCTTGTCAACTAATATAGGATGTGGAGTGATCTCATTTCCGTTATATGGTCGTGGTATTATTACATGACTACTATAGAAATTATTTTATATGATTATGTGTTTGCCAAAAATATTATGCCTTACTATTATGTTATGATATAATAGATTAGTTTATATACACGATTATGATTCATGTCATATGAAATTACAATATTTATATTGTGACTCTTGAATATGATTTGTAATATGTAGGGTATTATATTATAAAGATAAAATCATGCTCAAATATGCTTATTATCATGTTATGCTTACATATATCATTTTTTACCCTAACTGAGTATCTGAACTCTTACATTTCTTATGTCTCCTTTCCCCAGGTATTGAAGAATATTTTTAATTAGGATTAATAAATAGGGACATCTAAAAGGTTGAATTTTATAATCTTTAAATATTTTATAAGATTATGTTTCCATATTTCCATGGACTCTAAACTATTAGAGTCCTTGTGCATGTATTGTTGTATTATGAAAAATATTCATCCAAAATAATGTTATATCGACATTTGTTTGGCGTGGGTCACTAATGTATGGCTTATCATCATTTGATTGATATCCAATATTATGAAAAACATTTAGATCTAGGATAATATGATAAGGATATATTCTATGTATTTCAGTGGTTTTGGGAATTAATAGTTTCCTATAATATATTTTTCTAGAAAAAATAAACATTAAATGTATCATTTTGAATCACTCGATAGATATAAGTAGTAAACACTAGTTTTATGTTTATTAACTAGAGTTTTATTAATTTAATTTATTTTAATAAATCACATTTTATTGATGATTTTTTTCTTGAAACACTATGTTTCATATTTTCTACATGCAACATTGGGTCACCATAAAGTACACATGAGATTGAGTTTTAACAAAACCTAGGTATATAATTAATATATTTATTTAAACATGAAATTTATAACAAAAACATTAAACATATAGATATTAATATTAATAAATATTTTTGTAAATATTTTTTATTTATTTTTATAAATTAATTGAATTTTTAATAAACTTTATAATTTTCTATAAATACATTACATGTCTCAAAAATACTATAATCTAAGAAAATTGTATTTGATAAATTTTTACGAAAAGTAAAATAATTAAATTTTCAATCATAAAAAGTTAATTTGATAAAATAAACATCATTTTTTTGTAATAATAATGTTATAATAATTTTATAATTATTATTTGGTATTTTTAATAAAAGTTTTATTTTTTGATGAATAATGAAACGTGTTGAATTTTAATTGAAAATTTCTATTTCATTTAGATTATTAATAAAATTTGTTTATATATAAAACTAGATTTATGTAAAATTAGTAAAATTAATAATCCATTAATCTAATTTATTTAATTTGTGTCAATTTTAGGGTTGAATTTAATATAAAAACCTTTTAATATTTTGATCATTTTCTCTTTAAACCCATGGATTGTTTTCACATTTATAGGGTTAATTAAAATTTAAATTTTCCATTTATGTGAATGTAATTTTTAATAATTTATCAATAATTAGAATAATAATAATTTATATTATCTAATTAATTAAAAACAATTTTTTACCCAAATGAATATTAGATGTTGTAATAAAGATTTATGGTGATTATAGTAAAATGGTCTTGTTATGGGTTAATGTAAAAAGATAATGGAAAAATGAAAAAACAAATTCCCAACATAGAATTTATGGAAATAATTGATCCTTATCCTTTATTGGATTGGTAATGGTATCATTTGGGTTTCTTTTGATTTTAGAAAAAAGGGTGTAATTCATTCCTTCAAAAAATTTATATGTGTTCCAGTAATCTCACTTATAAAAGAACACATATTCTCTTATTTATTTCACAAAATTTAAACCACTTGGAATGGAAAATATCTTATTAATTATCTTAAAAAATACCTCCTATCCATATAAAATAATTACTATTGATGTAAATACAATGTGGTAATGAATATTGTTGAAACATAAAGTGGATAACAAAGGAAGAGTTAGTGTTCATCAATGTGCATTTTATTTAATTCCTCCTCCATATCATTGAATTGTTATAAAAAAAGTATAATATAACAACAAAATTATATCCTATATACTATTTTGTTATTATTTTATGTAAATGACCATAAATTTACATCCACAACAATCATATTATTTATGAAATCATCATTTATGTGTTTCCAAACTATATCTTTAGGAACCTATGTCATTCATTTTTTGCATTTCCAAATATGAAAATGGGGTATGATGATGACTATAAAGTATATATATTTGATATATTTAAAATAATTATACCACTCTATTCATTATATCATATATATATATATATATATTAATTTCTTTTATATATGGTTTATGATAACATCGCTCATTTGTATGGCAGTTTACAAAATCACAATATTATGTGATTCGTTTTTCATAAATACATTGAATTGAATATAATAAGGATAAATACATGGAATATATGTGAAATGAATATGATATTAATAAAATATTTATCAATAATTAACTATAATATATCATTAAATTAATTTCCATTTCACTCACTGAATGATGAGATCGTCGTTCATCTATGTACGGACTACCGCCTTCTTGAAGCGATGTGAAGCTATCATTTCATATCCACAACACATATAAGATATATAAAAGTATATTTAATTAATATATATGTTTTTAAATATATTATTATCATTTTGAAATGTTAAAATATTACTTTACTCATTTCCACAATGATCATTGAAAAATAGAATTATTACTCATGCTTGCATAGGGCCTATACTCTCTAAGATGGTAGTGTACAACATTTCTCAATAACATTTTCATAATTGATCATGAAATTTTCATTTATTTAAAGTTATTATAATTATTTGAATAATATTGTTTGGGATATTATGTATCCATGATCAATGTAATAGTACAAAAAATGATATATCAAAACCTACATGAAAATAAATGTGGTTATTACCCGAATCATGAAGTAAATATTTAATTTTTAATAAATAAGAAATAAAATGACATAATTGAAAAATATATGGTTATATATATATATATATATATTTAATATATTTATAATAATATTATATTTTTTATATATGAGGTTAAAACAACTACGATTGAAGTTAAAACGTTTGGTAAGTGATTTTTATCAAAATTGTTTTACTTTTGCCAGATAAATGAATTATTGAAAACTTATTTCTATCATGTGGTGTATATAAAGAAAATTAATTACTTTTCTTATTAATATAATCAAAATTATTGGGTTTTACATGCCCATTTTTAGACCTCTCATTCATGGGGATTACAGTTCAACAGTTACCAATGTTGTAAGGTATTTTTGTCTCAATTTTACATCACTAAGACGTATTATTTTTATACAGCTATATTATTTCAAAAAAAATTTATAAATAACATATGAAATGTAATTTAATAAATTAAAAATTATAGTTTTATTTTATTTTATTTTTTTATTCCTTCACTAGGATTATGATTCTATCTTACTAGTGTTGTAAGAATTTTATTTTGTAATGGTATCAATGAAAATGATTATTTATGATTATGCCTCCAATAATGATATCCTTTTATATATATCTCATGAAATTAACTAATTTTATATTCCTCTGATAATTTTATTTTTATGATATTTCATTCTTCATTTTATTCACTTTACATAATGAAGATATTAAAAATAATATTTTGATTTAAAATAATCCTTTCAGTTGAAAAAATATTTTCCCCAGAAACCATGTTTTAGAAAATAAAAATAAAAAAGTTTTTATCAACTATAAAATTATTTATTAAATATATTTCTTCCCATTACATACCTTGTTTCATTTTTTTAAATGAATCTTTATTTCAATTTCTAAAGAATTTCCATTTATTATTTACAAAAAAATTTAAATATTTTATTCTTTTTAAATGTGTTTCCTTGAAAAGTATTTTAAAATTTTCATCAATGCTCAATTATTTCTATGTTCCATTATATTTTTTCATATTTATTTTCAAATAATTATTTTCTAAAATATTTGATAAATTTTCATATAATGATTAATTGATATCTGAAGGAAATTATTTTGGAAGTTTATTACGGTTTTAAAAATGAATTTCAATATTGAAAGGATATTTTACACAAAACAAATTTTGAAATTTTTTTAAATATTCCATTAAAAGTTTTCATATTTAATTTCAATGAAATGTATATTATAAAAATTGTATGTGTTAAAAAGTAATTTTTGATGACAATTTATCATCTTCATTAAACATTCCAAGTGATTTAATTGTAAAAGTATTTTTCCATAGAATATGGAATACATTTATGTAAGATATGTTTTAATAAGAATATAATACATGGATACCATTAGAATTCATTATATTAATTATTTGAGATGATAATATTCTTACGAAACCTATTTCCCTTCAAAGTTTTATAGTATGATAAATTTTTATTTCAAAAACATACTTATTTTTTAGTGGGTTATTCTTTTTTGAAATAATTAAATGATTATAATCCAATTCTATTTTCTACAGAATATGAAATTATAGAATATTTATTAAACACATTTCATTTCATGGGTTATTATAATATCAATTCTTTATGATCTTTTGTCACACATATGTATGATTTTAATTATGTGATAGGTGGAACTTATATCTCTATTTAATGGATTGGGTTATAATAAATTTTATAATAGATTTGAGGGTACATGGGTGGTTAGACTAATCCCAAAATATTATGGTACATGGGTGGTTATCCCAATCCAGAAATAGGGTACCCTTGAAAGTCATCCCAAACACGAAGTAGGTACACATGTGAGTTTCAAAAGGATAACATGTTATTAATGTTTTAGTGGGTAACCATAAAATCATCATTTATATTATTATGTGTTTAATGTGATTCATTATATAATGACAATATTATGACCTCATGAATTGTATTCTATTTTTCCCTTATGATTCATATCTTATCATCTTCCAATCATTATGATATGTGTCCTGATAATAATCAATAAGATACTGGTTATGGTTTTGAAATTTTATTCTCAAATTACCATGCTAATATTTTCTTCTAATTCATATGTATATCCCATGTTTAACATTATTATTAATATTAGAACACTAATTATTATATGTAATTTCACGAGGTTATGAAGAAATTAGTTTTGTAGGATATGTCATTAAAGAGTACGAAATTGGTATATTATTATGGGAAACATTGAAAAACATTAATCAAATTCTAGGATTGTATATAATGTTTCCAACATTAATAAACTTGTATAACCCTTGGGAATGTGTTTTTGAAATGGTTTGAATATTCATATTAAAAGATATAATATCTTGGAATGAAATAAATAATTCATTATATATAACAACCGAGTATTAACATACATAGACATTACATAACATTTTTTGAATACCGAAAACATTATAAAAACAATTTCCCAAAGACTATATTAGTATAGTACATTTTTAAAAATGGATACATAAACATAGGTACATAAATGAAATACATTATCTCTGACCATGTATTTTTTTATTATCACAATTATTAGATACTTCAAACATAATTCCTATCTTCCTAAAATGGGGATTGAAATATAAAAATGGGTGAGCTCAAATGATTAGAAATGGTAAATAAGTGAAATATATAACGATAATTACTTGCATATCACTATGAGAACATGATCATGAAAAAAAATCTTACTCTGCATATCAATGATCATATACATGAATCATTTAATAAATCATGGATTCTTATAAGACATTAATCATATTTAAAGAAAAGTAATTTTCGATGAAAATCATAAAATTGGAATAAAACCTTGAATTATAGATGAAACATCAGCATATATAATGATCATCGTAGTAGTGAAGGCATCACTTCTAAGGTCATCATAGTGAAAAAATGAATTTTTGGAACCAGGTTCATACATTATTACAATCCTTTATTACTTAACTATGATAACTCCTCTATCAATCCCTGTATTACTACACAAAGTTCACACATCTTTTCATCCCTATATTACTGAACCGAGTTCATTTCCTATTTCATCCTTTTAATAATAAATAGATTTTATTTCTTATTCCTTCTTTGTATATTTTTTGAGATATAAATATTTACCCATTTAATTGGAAGGAAATATAGGTCCCACCCATATCATAATAAAACCATTCATTCATGTGACGCAAAATTATCAAAAATCCTATCATAACCCATTAAATGAAATGGGTAACAGAAACATGTAATCGTATTATAACCTGTTGAAAATGGTATAATATTCACAATCATTTCATCAATGGAATAACCTCCAAATGATAAAAAGATTTTATAAACTTATTACACATAAAACGGTAAAAAAATTCATAAATTTATAACCCCTGAAAGTGAAATGGGTTTCATTAATACCATGAAATTAACCGCAACCAATTAAATAAAGAATATAATAGTATCCTTTAGATAATTTTTTTGAAGGGAATGAGTAACATCAACAAGTTTCATCATATACGGAATATAATTTTAAAACATATTTTAATGATATTTTGAGGAAAGAATCTTCCCATTTTTGAAAAATACTTTTTAATACATAAAACAACCTAAAAATATTTTTCATAAAAAAGACATAAGAAACTTATAATTAAAACATGAAATTAATTGAATGCATGTTTCCATAAAATCATATAAAATAAGCCTAAAAAAATTTAATAAATTTTTTTCTTTAAAAAAACATTGAAAACATATAATGAAGGGTTGGAAATGTCTTCAAAACCATTTTTGTGAAAATATATTGAAATAAAATTAATAAGGATTGAAACAATTTTAAAAACAATTCTATGAAAACATATAAAAGATTATTGAAATTATTTGAAACAAAATCATTAAAATATAATTTAAAAAATTCATTTATTTAATAAATAACCATTTAAAAATGATATGGGCGCTTTAAGGAAATGACTATCGGAAAATCTATACATGTCTTATGAAGTAAAAAGATCATTTTTATGCAAAAAAGGCTAGAGAAATAACTTTTTTGAAAAGAGACAAGAATAATCCTTCAAAGATAACGGTAAAATATAAAATTAGTAAAAAATTAAGTTAATAATTAGAGTTGAATGGTACAATATTATGGTATAACCTTTTAAAAAACATTCCATTGAAGGAAAATATATTTCCGACCGAAGAGAAGGTAATGTATGGCTTTATGAAAACACATTATTAACTATATTATGTAAAAAATAGTATAAAATTGTAATGAATACATGAAAATATCATAAATAACCAAAATATAATAAATTTCGTGAATTAGCTACATATATGGGTTATAATATTTCATTAACAGAAACATAAACATAATCAATCTAGAATATCGTTGATATTAATTTAATAAACAATAATCAATTGGAATCTTAGGATCATACTCTTAATTTATGAAAATGAAATTTCATGAATCTTATAATATCTTGAAAATAATTATACTAATGAAATATCATGTAATATGTATATATGTATGCTTTAAATTTTAATTTAAGTGCAAAAAAACAGGAGTCTCAATGAAATAAAATTGAGACAAAACTATTTTACTAATTGTATTAAATTGGAATCATAAACCCCATTAAATAAAGTTCATATAATGGATTTTTAAATAAAATAATTTAACAATAGGAATCAATTATTATATACAAGGTTAGTATACACAACAGACAAAATGTATGGGTGTCGAATAAATGTTATATCTCATGGAATTTAAAATAGAGATGAAATCCCATTACATTGTGTATTGAATGTCATTGCACTTTTTCAAACTTCCAATATAATAAATATAATTTTATTACAAATATATTAAAGAAACATATTATTTATTATAATTTCATAAAGTATTTGCGTAAGGATTTATATTAAAATCTTGTTTGCAATTCAATCTTAAGGTTTCATTTCGTGTAATATCTTCTTTATTTATCACATATGTCTTAATTTGTAATATCTTTGGTCCTTATACCAATATCATAATTTCCAGAATCTATACCATCATATAATATAATTTATATTTATTATGGGTATTTTATAGTAATCCATGGAATATATAAGTATAAAATCGAATACACCATCCATAGAGATGGTAACCCTTACGTATGCATGAACCCTATTTCAATTTAATTTTCATGTTGAAAGATTGAAAGTAAAACAAATATATGTATACATGTTTCCTGACCCCTTCCATCCAAATAGGTACCTATTGAGTTTGAAATGGTGAAATAATTATAATTACCCCTCGAGTACCAAAAGTAGTAGGCCTCAAGGAGGGGACTAGTACCAAGGGTATTGAAATATCACAAAATGGGAGTCATTTCCATTATTATAGTAATAATGATCAATAGATAAGAAGTATAAACCATAAAAAAATCAATACATATATATAAAATAAGCCAAAACCATCCCACATGCATGTTTTATGGTAAATATACTTGAAATACAGATAAAATATCCAAAGTAAATACTGAAAGAACAATTCTAGGAAATGATATAGCAATTGTCCCAACGTTCGAGATAGTAATGCTCAGCATGGTACCCATAATGCTGACAGTATATTGAGTGTAGTTTTATATACATTGGGTGAGCATACTAGTATACTCATTAGGGACAACCAAAGTCTCTTGTGTACATGTGGAAATTCATATTAATTCCCTCATGAGAAGCAATAGAAACGAAAGCGCCTAATAATGTAAACTAGCAATACCAACCTCGCCAAAGGAATGCTCACCAAATCATAGAGGTCATGTACAATAATATAGTAATAAAATTAATATTTGGGTACCCCACACCACTTTCCCACAAGAAAAATGACCATTCTTAATAGTGAACATCCAAATGCTACCAAGCTCCTCCACTAACCCCACTGTCACAAACTACCAACACACACCTAGGCCACATAACATGACCCTCCCACAATCACCTGGGCCAAAAACACATTAGATTACTCTCATTGAAAACTAGGTCATATAACCACAACCACATCCCAAAGAAACATGCAAAAGAGAAATAAATCTCATCTTGAAGACACTTTGGAAGGGACACCTCACCCATAGAAAACTGGGCCTCACAACTGCACCACAAAATTCCCCATGAAAAATTGCATACCAATTACTACTAGTGGGAGTAAACATAATCCAATAAAAATCCATCTTTCCTCACTCATGGTTTTTATTAAAATACCCTCCAACATGAAATGGGGGTGTTATGTACATAGTGCTACTCTAAGGTTGGTTTCACTTAAAAATCGTGAGGAACTACATGTATATATATATGTACCAAACAAGCATACCAATTTATTAGTTTTAAAAACATACAACCAGCCCACACTAAACTTCCCTTGCAAACACGTATATTCCATTTCCATAAATCCAACCACACACCTAAGCTCATATCTTCAGAAAATTAATTAAACCAATTATCATTGTTTATTTATAAATACAAAATTATTGATTAAATCCATACATGGATAACTTCCAAACACAACACACGTTATATAGGAGAAGAAACCATACCAACCACTCACAAATCCAAACAGAGAAATAAGGACTAGGGTAAAATAATACACTCTAACACACATTCCTTATATATTTATATATGGAAACTCTGGATGAAATACACACACTAGGTAACATCATCCTTCTTAAAAATTATCCCTCCCAAACTATCCACTGCAGCCCCACTACATGAAAATAACCACATCAAACAAAACAACAAAACACAACCAGATTGCAGCCCCACTACAAAACAAACCATGCCCAGTAATCATAACACTACATGGATGTAGAGACACTATTCAGTAAGTTCATCCATTTGACAATCAATAAAACTCTTCATATGATATTTCATTAAACTACCTTCACCACCCCATACACAAAACCACACTCCCAGCCACAACACCACAAAACTTGTAGAAGACACCTAGAATAACAAAACCACCCACAAAAAAATCCAAGGAAAAATGATACATGTATTCATATTTCACCAAAATTTGTTCATTTATTTTACATTCTTAATACTTGGGTGATCACATAATAGTTCAATCCTAGGTAATCCATTGATTTATCCTTGTTCATCTAATTAGAAAGATTTTGAAATTAGTATAACTTCAAAAGAGGATCTATAAAAAGTACACAAAATTACCCCTGTGAAATCATATACCACAATATTGACCATTATTTTTAGAAGTATACAACCCATACGATTAACAAAATTAATCAATGACATAATATAAAACAGACAATCCCCAATGACATTATCCTACCCCAAATTTATTACTAATGTAACATGTCTGATTATCTTCATTACACCCCTAATTAAAATTGTGATTCAACCATATTCAACAATTGAAACCATTATGCCCACCCGACATGATACACAATTAAAGAGACACGATGTAATCCCTACCTCAATGAAAATATGATCAAAAACTCTTGCATATGCAAAAAATTAGGCGGAAATGCAAGGATCATGAAAGAATCTAAGGTAAAACATGACCGATGCCTATAGCACAAATAAGACACCTCGAGGAAGAAATGATTAAGTTGCACCAAGAGGAAACAGAATGGTTCAATGACAAGATGATCTTGGCATTAGAAAAATCCAGATCCAATATTAATGAAAAGGAATTTATTGATAGGAATTTAAATTCATATCACGTTCAAGACAATGTAGCTTTTTTACGTCAAAGTATCTGGGGAATTATGATATTAATGATATAATTAATATCTTTTGAAAATTATTCTGAAATGGAAAAACATGCTTTTAAACTTGATTTATATAAAATTAAATGTACAAGGGGTGAAACTGAAAAACTATGAAAAGAAGAAAATGACTCACCAAAAACAACTCAATGACAACAAGTCACTAACACGACCCACCATAACTAAGTCACCGACGTGACCCCCGATGCCTGACATATTGAAGTGACATAATAATTCCTAACATGTAGACTCCCAACTAACTAATGCTTGACCTACTGATGCCTGACCTACTAAAAGATGGATTACTGATTCCTGAACTACCAATGCTGAGTAACTAATGTGACCCACCAATAGAAAAAATGGAATTTTGGAAAACACTTGAAATGAGCTGCCATTACCTCCCAGAACACCCTAATCATATGATTTTGACAATATAATGGACCGGTGAATCTGGTCCATTACATCAAATTCCTATCAAACTATTCTCAAAATCATGAATTCAAAACCAAACCCAAAATATAGAGGGGTATGAACAAACAACCCATAAGATAACTCTCAATGAACATGAATCACTCGAAACACCTCCACCATCATCAAAAGTCAAAAATAATCCACCATCTATTGTTAAAAATGTTGAGTGGAATCTAAACATCTATAAAAACCACCCCTAACCCCTACTACCTCGAATAGACCATAAAACACACAACAATTGAACCAAAACCACACTGTCCCAACACATGATTCAAGTAATTCCTTACCTCATGTCAATATACTATCCACTCTATGAAAATTCACATGACCACATTGTATTAATCACATCTTAATTAATGAGTCACATTTATAAATTATGTCGTCCCCTTTCTATATGTAAATTCATCATCAAACACTAATTAATATGAATGAAAACCTTCT
Source organism: Viscum album (assembly GCA_963277665.1). Taxonomy (NCBI): domain Eukaryota; kingdom Viridiplantae; phylum Streptophyta; class Magnoliopsida; order Santalales; family Viscaceae; genus Viscum; species Viscum album. Next base: position 1,006,133,415 of record OY728135.1, read on the forward strand.
TAAAGAAAACAAGGATTAAACATTACAACCCAATGAAAAACAAACAATAAATAATCCAAAAAAACTCTGGGTAATGGGGACACGTCATCATCTCCCTTTCCCATGTATTCTCCTCCAAGACACTTTACGTCCCCAATACACAAACCAATGGAATAGTCCACCCATGAAGCCTCATATCACAACCATCATGGATCTCCACGGGATTCTCCATGAATGTTACATCATCCTATAAATCCAAATCTCAAAAGTCAATTATGTAGGAGTAATGGTGTATATATCAGTGTTTTCAGGAGATATGGAAGATGTCGCAGATCCTCTCCAACTGTCACGCAATTCCAGCTACTACATCATCTCAACGACTCATCATAACACTTTAAAATGTCCATCGAACCATAGATAAAAAATTATCACTCTACTAACCCTCTTCCATCCACATCGAGGGATAACCTTTAGTGACACATTGTACCCAATATCGAACTCCAAGGGCCTCCTCCTACGATTAGTATACATCTTATGCCAGTCATGTGATACATTCATTCTCTCACAGACAAGAAAAAACTTCTCAGTTATAATCAGAATTATGTCTGGACCAATAGTATCAACCTCCCCAAAATCTATCCAATGGAAAGTTGAACAACACTATCTTCAGTAACAGTCTTTGAATGGAGCCATACCGATGGAAGAGTGATATCTATTATTTTAAGTAATCTCTACCAAGGGAATGTGTCACACCCATGATAGAACATAGACAAAGACACATCCTTGAAGGATGTCCTCCAATGCCTCAATTATCTGATCTATCTTCCAATCTATATGTGGGTGGAAGTCCATGCTAAATAATAAATGATTTCAAAATGCATGCTAAAATCCCCACTTGACTCGTGAGGTAAATCATGTATTCCAGTATGAGACAATGAATCTTGGAACTCCATGAAATTTCATATCATCCACACACCTTATCTCTAATACATCCACTATAGTTGACTTATTAATTACTAAGAAGTGAGATTATTTCATCATTCAGTCCAACAATACCTAGATATAATGAAAACCTCCAGGATTCGTGGGTATCCATATGACTAAATTCACCAAGATGTCATTGCATATCCACTCTAGGGCATACATGGGATGAAAAAAACCCAGGTATCATGGTTCTTAGCCATCACTAATTGTGACACTAGGAATCTTCCCATACAATTATCCCATGCCTGCTAGATCCTGGCCACAGAACATGTTTCCTCTGGCCACGATACATCTTGGAAACTCTCTAGTGTGCCTCTAGATATTAGTCATAAAAATGAAGGAGAACTATATTACCCATTTCAACTCGAAAGAATAGCATCCCATGGAACAACATCTGATTCTTTCCATCCTCTGACCATCCCTCTAGAGCATCACCCTGGTCAACGTAATCACAAATCACCTCTTACACTGAGTCCCCCCACTGAGACTCCTCCACTTACTAGATTAAATATGAATACACCATCATCTGGAATCAATGAAATATACTACCATACATTCTTGTTTCTATTTTCCTGGAAGCCAACTCCTCTATCACCTCTCAAGTGTCTTCATATTCCCAAAACAACCTCCTTCTGTGACTTCCTACTTAGAGCATCCGCAACAACATTAACCATATTTGTGGTGTAAGATATCATGAAATTGTAATTTTTAAAAAAACCTATCAACATAAATTGTCTAATGATCAAATATCCCTAGGAAATGATATACCACAAGATCTTCTGATCTATGAAGACCACAATGTAGTCCCAAATGAGGTAATTTGACCTAAACTTTAGTGCAAAAAAAATTCATCTAGCTCTAGATCAGGGGTGGAAGAGTTACATTCCTAGGGAAGTAACTACCTAGAACCATAAGAGATCACTCCCCATTATAGCATTATCATACCTTTCATACCCAGATGGGAAGCATCATAAAACCACTTGAACATCACCACTTCCTCTAGAAACTAATTCACTAGAGAACTAACCAACACCCCCTTGAGATAGATGAAATATATATGACAATGCACACTCCACTAAAAGTACTAGTACATTTGTTCAGATCTATCAATGGAGATGAGACTCAAGAGAAATTGATAAAACCACTTTGATAATATCTTGCAAGGCTGAGGGAACTACGAACCCCTACCAAATTCCTGTTTGCTTCTTCAGAGACAACTGTCGGGACCATTGACTAGTCCACTACTATACCCTGAAGTGACACCAAATTCCTAGGGATGTGGACCTCCCGTGTCCAAAATAATCACTTGGTCCACTTTCCATAAAGATATAGGCATTTAAGGACCTCTATGGCAGTCCTGAGATGATTGGTATGCTCTTCTTATAAATTTGAGTATATCAAAATTTCATCTATTAATACAATGAAAATTTAGTCGACGAACTTGTGAAATATTGATTTCATAAGTCCCATGAACATTATTGGTGAAATCATAACATTGAATGGAATAAAAAAAACTAAAAGTACCCATACATACACCTGAAAGAGAAATTTATAATGTCGATTTCCTTCTCCCTCATCAGGTGATACCTAGAATGCATATTAATCGGCAATAACTAATTATATTCCCTTAGCTGGTCAAAAAGATCTTTTATTTTTTAAAAAGGGTAATGTTTCTTGATCATTACAATATTCAACCTCTAGTAGATTATGCACAAACTCAGACCACCATCATCCTCCTTCGCGAACATAACTGGAGCACCCCATGGAAATAAACTAGGATGGATAAATCCCTTCTTCATTTAATCATCATTTTGAATTAGTAGTTCCCCAATCTCGAAAGGTGTCATCTTATAAGGATCCACTAAAATTATAGAATCACTAGGCATCAAGAATATCCTAAATTCATCATCCCATTGAGAGGGTAGAGTCAAAAAGTACCTATAAAATAAATAACTGAATTCCCTATCAACTCTGGGAGCCTCCATCATCTCAGACTCTTCCAATAACACTGAAAACTCAACCAAAAAGGAAGGAAGAGGCTCTACACAAAGTCTTCCCAATTGGAGACTCTGCTTTCCATTGAAATCCACATGTTGGATATCCATGTCAAAAAACACAATCCTCTCCTAATGAATTTGAAGACATCATGAAAAGAGAAAAACCAGTCGATTCTAAGGATAACATCATATGGATTCTTTTGAAGTAGAAATAGGACCCTACTAGACTAACGTGGTTCCATCATTAGTCTACATCACACGAAAACATAAATAATGTCATTCTGACCTCATAATGGTGTAATGAACACCGAGGCCACAAAATGTACTTATATATCTTGTCTAGTTGCATGGTATTTGGTGGGAGAAATGAAGGATTGGGAAGAACCCGAATAAAACAAATAACATGCAAGAGTACTGAAAAGATTGATTGTACCTCAAACATTATCTGACACTACTAGAGCTGCTACCTCTATGGAGTGTAACTGAAAATGCCATGATCCTATGACCCAATGATGACGACCACCTCCAATACAATTTTTGGGTTGAGGTCCCTAAGGAACACCATATGGTTAAACTCCACCTTCCCTGTCTCCCCTCATTGGAGCAACAACCTGTTGGCGGTATTACTGAAATAGACTGGGTGGAAACTACTGGTGAGGAAAGAGGTGAACCTACCCACCTCCACAATAATGATAATGAACAAGGATATAACCTAAAGTTTCATATGAACTAAAAAAGAAAAAATATATTTTTACAAGACGATGGGATAAGTATGAGGACCAAAAGGTCAAATATGAAACTAATGAGGTCGACTACCCACTGATCGAAACCTTGAAGGCCTTGTCATCTGAGACCTATTATCGAATACCATTCAATTTGTAGAAACATTTTGGATCCTATATCATGGTATAAATCCTCACATGTTCATCCTCTCAAACATGTTTTTAATTCTTCTGGACCTCTAGGTATGTTAGCATGGTGATGATAGTAACAGGGTACTAGAGAGGAGGACGAAGTGCATCTTATAAATAAATTTCCCAATACACCTCATCTAGAAAATGGTTTAAAGCAATGAAAAAATAACCATTAACATGATCCAAAACTTCCTAATAGATATACTCCCATAATAGAGGGAGGGTGCCTTATTTCACTTCTTGGCCTTTATTATCGAAGAATGGAATTTTTATCATAAAACATTTTCGAAATCAACCCACAGATCATCATCATCTTTTCTCTCACACTGGTACAACATACACCACGGACGAACAACTCCCCTCTTGTGACTAACCTCAAATGGAACCCAGTACTCCATCGGAACACAGATCAGGCTAATGGTGATCCCAAACTCCTCAATCTAGCTCTCCAACTCCATGTACAAGACAATTACCAGATAAAACCCAATGGTCTTCAAATGGAAATCATGTAACATTCACTAACACCTGTATTCTCCATCCTCTGGATAAACACTCCACTGATAAACCAAATAATCCTACTAAGCATCCACTTCGAATACTAGAATTGGATGGTGAATATGTTCCATATCTGAAAGGCATGAAATGAACTCCAATGAACATGTAGTATGGAATTTGTTTTGGGATTTATTTTAATTTTTTTTATAAAAATTCCCCAAATATTCACAATTTAAATGAAAAAAACAAGTCCTCATGATGCTTGTACCTATTATAGTGTCTCTACCCTACAAAAAATGTTGCCTCAATTGGTCATTTGGTATGATTATAGTCCTTGTATCAGATCAAAAGGGCCCTAAATTTTTTATCCTATCTCGTCTTCCCTTTCTTATATCACACACCAAGATTACCTGACATTGTTTCCCTACCAACCTATTCAATACTCACTATGCCAAATTCCAAACTCAATAAAATTTATCCACCATCACCTTTCATACCATTTTTTCATGACCTGATCCCTCTAAATATTCCCATCATGAGCTAGAAATGATGAATGAGAGATAATGACCCAGGGGTAGAAACCATCAAAAAGTGTATAGAAATCTCATAACATTGGAGTAATTACTCTTTTATTGTAACCAAGATCGGGATATAAGATATATAACATCTCCAAGACATATATATAAAAGAATATAAAACCATCCCACATGCATGTTTTAATGTAAAAATAATAGAAATACAATGATAACTTCTAATGTAAATACAAAACGAATAAAGCAACGCAGTGAAAGGACAACTATCCCAAATTTTGATCTACTAATTCCCATCACAATCCTCGTAGTCCCCTTGGAATCCTAAAAATAGTTTTATATACATACGGTGGTAAAAAAAATTATACTCATTAGGGAAAATGAAATTATATCGTGAAAAAGTGGAGAACAATACTCATTATCATGTGAGAAATAGCTGAAACCAAAGAACCTAAGAAGTTATAATCACCACCCTAACCTCACCAAATGAATTCTCACTAAATAATGAGAGTCATGTAAAATAATATAGTAGGAACATTGATAGTTGGGTACCCTACACCACTTTCCAACTAGATAACTGATCATCGATAATGGTAAATGTCCTGACGCTACCACACTCTTCCACATGCCCAACATCCAAAAAATATCCACAAAAACATGGTCCACATACCAAATCCCACTAGAAATCACCTTGGAAACAACCACATCTCATCCCGCCCACTGACACCTGGTCTATAAAACCACAATCTCAGCCCAAAGACACTAGGAAATCATAATATAACTCATCTCGATGAATCTTGGGATAGAACACCTCGCCCGCAAACACATGGGCCTCACAACTACACTATAACCAACCCAATGTGTCTTGGGTGACCACATCATAGATGTGGAGGCATAGAATATCATAGAACCATCCATCCATATTCCCACTAGGGTGTTGGGAAAAACTCCCTCCCCCATGAAATGGGGGTTTTCAGAACATAGTGCTCAATTAGGGTATGGTGCATATAGAAGTTATAAGGAACTAGAAATATATATATAGCTATTAAAAAATCATACAAACCATTGGGTTTTAACAATAAACATCCAAACCACACAAAACAACCCCTTCATTGTCTTATAATGCATAACCACACAACCATCCACTTATTTAAATTCTTAACCCTAGCCCATTCATTTAACCATTTATCATTATTTATTTAACTATCTAAAATTATTGATTCCATCCCTACACAAGAAACTACCAAAAAAAGTATATCTATAATGGAAAAGGAAAAATACCAACCACTACAAGGATAGATAGAGATACAAGGACTAGGGTTAATTAATCCACTATCACACCAATTCCTAATATATCATTCTCTGAAAACTATAAGTGAAACAACCACACAAGGTAACACCATAATTATTCAAAATTATATCTCCCAAACCATCACCAGTAACCTCACTACAAAAAAACCACAAAATCCATCAAAAAAACAAAAATCAATCAGATTACATTCCCACTGAATGAACATACCATGTCCAACCATCATATCACAACCCGGATGTAGACCCCCTATTCATCAAGTTCATCTATTCCACAATAAATAAAAATATATGTCTGATATTTCATTACACCACCAGCAATACCCCATACACACATATACACTCCAAACCACATCCCCACATAACTTGAACAGGACACTAGGATGAACAGAACCACACAATGATCATAGACACACCAAATAAGTGAGGAAAAATTGGATTTTACAAAAAATAATTCATTAATTTAAATATGTTAATTTAGGTTTGATAAAAAAATAGTTCAATTATGGGGAATGCTTTGATTTATCCATGTGTGTGTTATTAGAAACATTTTATTATTAGTATCCATTAAACAGAGGATCAAAAACATATACAAAAAAATCACCCATGTTTTGGAAAAGACCACTAATAGAGCTATTTTTAATAACGATACAACCCATACAATTCACAATAGATATCCATGATAATAGATAACACAAATGATCATCATCAAAATAACATCACCCCTCAGTTATTACTAATGAAACATGTCTAATTATCATTGTTACGACCCTAATTAATTTGTGTTCGTCCATATTCACAATATGAAAACATTATACCCACCCCATAGGACAAAAAATTAAATAGAGGCGAAGGAATCCTTACTTCCAAGAACAGACTATCCACAATTCCACCTTGCACAAAAAATTGGGGGTTACGCCATCAATAGGAAAGACTCAAAGAGAAAACACAACCAATGTCTATAGAACAACTGCTACTCTTTGGTAAATAGAGGTTTTAGGCTCACCATGAGAATATATAACGGTTAAAGGAAGATATTATCTCGACATTAGAAAAATCTTGATCCTATATCAATTGAAATGAATGGTTTCAAGGGCCATTAAAGTCGGATTGTAGTCTAGACCATGAGGCAAGGTCAATTCAATGCCTATGGGGTGTTAGAATATTACAGATATAATTAATATAATATGAAAATTCCCCATAAATTTTCATAAAAGGTTTTAAAACTGATTTATGTCAAATTTATCATTAGTGATGTGAAACTGAAAAAAGAAGGGAAAAGATGGAAATGACCCACTGATAGTGACTCACCGACACTGACTCACCAACGTGACCCACTGACAGTGAGTGACTATCGTGACCCATCGCTGCCAGAATAACCGATGAGAGTCACCAATGCCTAAACTACAAATTCAAAACATACTGTTTCCCTCCCTACTAATGTTAACTCACTGATGTGACCCACCTATGGAAGGACTATAATTTTTGAAAAATGTTCAAATGAGTTGTCATTTCCTCCCAAAAACTCTCCAAATGCTTGATTTTAAAAATAATGTGACAAATAGGTCTGATACATTACAATATATCATTATCACAATATCATTATAATATTATATATATCATATATATCACTATACCTATCATTAATACATTTAATGTAGTGTATGAATGAATCACATCTCTTTGTGGAGATCATAGTCCACACATTCTCCCAAAAATTATCATATTTACATCAAATAGAATCTAAAAACGGAATCTGTTTTAAAAAGAACAAAGAGGATTAAATAAATAATAAATATAATATATGACATATATAAACATAGTGTCTATCATTATTTCCACTATAAGTGGGGGTAATGGAAAAATAAATAATCATCTTTTTGTGAAGCGGTAGTTCACTGTACACATAAACAATATTTTTATTACCCATTTGATTTACGTGTTTGTAAGTGAAGGTTTAACACATATCATATAAATATACTAGTATATTTTTGAAAAATGGAATTGTTATACAAACATGGTATAAAGATATTGCAGGGGGTAGTGAATGTAAATTAATGAATGTATCTTGAGAGAAGTGGTTACCCATTAATCGAGTAATTAATTTTGTTTTGTGGAAAAAGTATTAATTGGGATGATTTATTAACATGTAAAGGATTATATGAGTGAATAGAAGGTTGAAAATTGGATTTTTTGAGCGTAGAATAACCTATGTGTTTTGATTTTTTTTAAGAAAGGAGAGAGTGCTTTCGTTTTTATAGTGGAAGGGGAGTGTATCTTTTGTAAATAACAAAATTAATTCAAAAATGAGATCATTACATTACCTTTTGTTCCCCCAAAATATAAAAATAATGGATTTATGAGAAATTATTGTCTAACCAAATATACACCACAAAAAAAATTTATAACGTTCTTAACAAACTTCTCTGATTTCCCAATTTTATTTTTTCTGTTTTTATTCAAAACCTATTTTAATAACATTATTACATTATAAATTTAGATAAAAATAAATTAATAATTATTTTATAATACAAATAAACTAACAAATAAACATGTTATAGTATTGAAAAAAATGAAAATCTAATGTGTTTTGTAAAAATATTTTAGGACAAGTTCATGTGACGTGCAAAACACTTCTTGAATCACGAATCTATTAACAAAGTATTTACAATATATGGGTCAACAAGATAAATTTAAAATATAAATTATATCATTAGTAAAACATAATTAATAATTTTTAACTATTAAAAATAACTTGGCATAATATAGAGTTTTTATGAATTTCAATTCATTTAATAAAAAAAAATTATTATTAAATAACAATAATGTCAATCATGACATTATTTATTTAATTAAAATATAATAAAATTATAATAATGTTTTAATTAAAATAAATTATGATTATAGATGTGGAAAATGTTATATTAGTCTTAAATAATAAATAATGACTATAATTTGATAAATTCACCACAACTGTATTAGTTATAGAATCATTTAGTATTGATATTTACTAATTAAATAATTATACTGATTTTTCCTAAGTGTCTGAAGTCACTAAATCATCAATAAAAAATATTGATAATTTATTAAGAAAAAACAAAAAAATATTCTATAAAAAGAATATCAAAAACTATACATATGATATTATTTCCATTTCTCAAGGTCTTATAAATTTTAAAGGTATAAAAATTCCCCATTTTAAGATTTTCTATAAGTAAACTTTTATTTCAGGAAAATCTATTTAATAATATCCCATAAAGAGAAAAATTAGAGCCATGAAAGGAAATGGTCTAATTATTGGGAGGTGATGAATTTTTAACATGTTTTTAAGTTAGTTTGGTCTATTAGATTACTAATTAGTTAATAAGTAATTCTAATCATACCTTAATCATTGTGATTAAATTTAATCACCTTCTCTTATATTTATGGTTAATAATGAAGTTTATCATATTAGAAATAAACTATCATTCTCATTACATGTTTTTATATCCATTTTCGTATTTAAAATCATAGATGTGGGAAAATTATGCATAATGCTAATCCCCTAGTCGTGGAGAGAAATGAGGTTATTAATGTAAATATGTTTAAAATTTCAATTAGTGTTTATATCTTATATTAATATTAAAAAATTCCAATGAAAAAAATATGAATTAATATAAGTATAATTTATATATTTTTACTTTATAAATCAATTTAAAATACTATTTATCATTACTAATTATATAAAGTAAGAGGCAATTTTTAAATAAAATACTTTACTTTTCATTATTCATAAATAAATAACTTTTTTCTTAAAAATCAAAAAAATTAACCATAATATAGTCTCAATATTTTTAATACACTTTTTTAATATAAAATTCATATTTGTGTTAGAATTTAGTGTTAAGAAATGTTGTCATTTAAAAGGTAGTAAAACTTAGTCTTGTGTGTACCGTATAGTAACCACAATGTTTTTTTATAGAGAAATGAAAAAATTAATTATTCATGTAGTGAATAATTAACATCTATTTTCATATAATTTAGTATATAAATAGTTATTTATTATAAAATTAACCATTTTTAGTGTTTCATGAAATGAAAAATATCAATAATAGTAGATTAAATTTAAAAAAATCAAAAAACATTGGGTGATACATTAGACCCTACATAAAATTAATTTTTCCTTAAAATTTAGCATGGTTATCAATGGTTTTTTTAATGCTTCAATCTGAGAAAACAACATTGTAAATATGAATATTAAAATATCCTATAAAAAGGGATATATGGAAGCATAGTGGATACTATAACTAACATATAACTAGATTTCCACATAAGGGAACATAAAAGGGATGTGAAAACATGGACATCAAAAATAGATATGACTATAAATTTATAATGGGGAGTTATTGAGAAAATAGTTAGTATAAATGTAAGAATTTGAGTTCCATAATTTTGCAATGAACGAAGGGAATATATGATTCATCAGAAATAGAGGTACTAGGATCACATTTTTTGGTATCAATATCTTTTATTCTAATGTTAAATAATTTTGATGAAAATATATACATGCATGATTTTATGAAAAACACTCCCTTTTTATTCATTGATCCATTTCACCTCTTTCTCCCTAAAATAAGATAAAATTTTCATTTATTTAGATGTATCATATTATGAGATCCATGATATGTTATCCCACGTGTTATCATTTATAAACAACACCATGTAGTTTGAATGGGATATCATATATTCCTAAATTCTCATATGTGAATATACCACTTTAATCTTACTGACATCATATGAAGTTTAACATAAACATTACACAAATGGATAACCATATAATTGATAAAAAGTTTGAAAATTTGAAGATTTAGAATGAAGGTCATGAAAATTTCTTATTATTGATCCCCACTTATCAAAAAGTAACACTTGTTTTTCATATTCCAAATAGGTCAATACACTCATTTTATATTCTCCTAATTAACATAAATCATTTTGGAAAACATATATGTTTCCTTATTTTAATAAGTATTGTATATATTTTATAAATATAATTAGTTATAAACTTCATCTTTGCTAATGTATAATTTGTTTTCAAAATTTACTTTCATTGTAATTTGTATCGTCTAATTTTCTTATTCATATCCAGAATATATATATATATATATATCCAAATAACAGTATGTGTATTTCAGGATTTATATAAGGGTTAACTTACTATAATCAAAATATATACATTCCATTAAATCACTTTTTTATTTATTCGTCCCCATTAAATATTATATAATCATTCCTTCATATAAATTTATACTAAAAATAATTATATATTTCATTATTCATTTATCATATTATTCAAATTCCAAAACATGAATACATTGTTAATCCATACTTATTTTTAAACCATTACATATGCTTCATCAACTTATTCCTTAATAATTATTTCATAGAATATTAAATATGAACATTCTGTAAGGTTTATCAACCTCAATCAAATCATGAATCTTATATTTAATGCAAATAGTATTGGAGTAGCATCATAGGGCATTCACATGTTGTTTTAGTTATCTTTATCTTCAAAATTATAACACATACTCATACCAACTTCCAGATTCTCATTATGTTATTTCTACATGGGAAATGAATTCGCTTAATTCACATATGCCCCACATATGAAACATTAAAATTTATCTATGTTCCTTATTGTACTCTCCATTCAGTAAAACCAAAAAGTATATTGTGAGATACATTTATTATATTAAGATACCATAAAAGCATAAATAATGATAGGGTACCTAAATCGTGGATCATACTTCATTTATAAATGAAACCATAGTTTTATTCTAGGATAATCATAGTCAAACTCTATTTAAATCCTTCATGATGGTTTATAACGTGTTTTTGAATTCCCAAAACATATCCCATGAGAGTTTCAAAATTGGTGTGCCAAAGGGACCATTATTATGTACCAGATTACTTCGATTCAGGCCTGAGACATATTTTTGGAGCTGTTATTCCTAGGTACATCTATGATAGAGCCGCATCCACTTAAAATATCATAACGTGGATGTATATATTGGAATCCACTTACTCAATCATGTTGAAAAATTCTTGGACATTTACCTAAATGTTAACTCATCTTACACTTATCCTCGGAGATATCAATAGACATATCATTAGAAATAAACATATGGATCTTACTAATGCTTTCTCATCCAATCTTCCAATGTTTAACTAAAACTTTTCTCTGATACAAACTATAATAACCAGTCATGAAATACATGGACATTAAACAAATTTTTAAGAATACATAAAACATTATACAATTAGACACCCAAGGACTGTATTAGTCTAATGCCTTTGAAAAAATGAAAGCATAAACACTGTTTCCTGAATGAGCTACATTTTCTCTCAATATATACGATCTTCGTGACAAGATCCATTCTTAGACACATAAAACATAATATGTATCTTCACAACCTGGGGATGAAAATATCAAATTATTTGATCTCAATTTCTAAGTAATGGAAATTGAGGGAGATATTTAAACATAATTATGAGCCAAGGGTATGAGAACATGATAATGAAAAAGGAATATCAAACCATGAAAATCAAATATAATATATATGAATCATATAAATACAAAATATATGTTCAAAAGATATGAATAATAAATAAAATTAATCATTTAATCAATGAAGCCATAACATAGGATTAAAACAGGAAGTTGTGGAAGACACATAAAAATATATAAAGATTTCTAAAGTATTCAAGGCATCACATCCAACGCTGTCTTAGTGGAAATAGTCCTTTTTTGAACTGGGTTCGCACACCATTCTAGCTCTGTATTACTGAACTGAGTTCACTACTCATTCTACCCATGTTTTACTAAACCAATATCACTCCTCGTTCCATACCTTTATTACTAAACCATGTTCATTTCTCATTCCAGCCCAATAGTAGTGAATCATTTTCATTTCACTTTCCAACCATGTCATCCTCATGAGATATAAATCATTACCCAATTTATTAGTGGGATAAATAAGTCCCACTCATGTCATAATGGAATCATACATACATATTCCAAAAAATCATAAACAATTATATAATAACCCATTAAATTTAATGGGTATCACAAACAAGTAATCTTATCATAACATATGGAAAAATGATACAGTTTTCCTAATCAATTCATCCAAAGATTATCCTGTGCACGAGAAATAGACTTCATTAAAATATAACTTATGAAATGGAAATATATTTCATAAACATATATAATGTGAAGGATAATGTATTTTCATAAAGACCATGACATTATAAATAACCCATTTATAGAAAGAATATGAATGAAACATTTATATTTCTTCTTAGAATGGAATGAGTAACAAAAACTAATGTCATCATAGATGGAGAATAATTGTTAAATATCTTTAACAAATTATTCCTGAGTAATATATCCTTTATACATTGAAAAAATATATTTAATTCCTAAAACCATTTGAAAATAATTAACCGAAAAATTACCTTGAAAGAATATAAAGATGACATGAAAAAATTTGAAAAACTTATTCCTTGAAAACATATAATTTAACCATCAATAAATTTTATTGAAATATTTCTTTGAAAACACACAGAAAACATATAAATAAATCTTAAAAATGTTTGGAAATATATTTCATTGATTGTACTTTGAAAAAAATTAAATTATAATTCAAAAAACTGTGATAAAATAGTTCTAAGAAAAAAGAATATAATAAACATGAAATTTTTTTGAAAAATATTTACTGTGAAAATTACTTTTAAAAAAATAGTTAAAAATTATAAATTTTACAATTAAAATTATGCATCAAATAAATGATAATGATAAAATCTGTACATGTCGTATAAGGTAAATAGAACATTCTTTTTTCCACGTAAAAAGATTATAAAAATAACAAGTTCCTAAAGTGAAAAGAATAATCCTTAGAAGTAATTGTTAAAATACAATTAAAGTATAAATTTATTCTAATTTTTATAGGATAATGGTAAAATATACTTGGAATATAACATAGGAAACATTTTTTTGAAGGAACATCGATTTTTTATTGATGAGAGGGTAAATTAAAGATTTCTTACAAAACATTATTAACATTTATAGCTACCACAAAGAAGAAAAATGGAACCAAATACATGAATATATAATGAATAAATATAATAGAATATAATTCATTAATGTTCCTACAATATTGGTTTTATGACTTCATCAAATGAATCATAAACATAAGTTATCTTGAAAAGTGATGTGATTGTTTCCATAAAGTCATGTTACTTGGTAACTTGTGATCCAAATATCCATATATGAAAATTAAACTACATGAAACATATAATATCTATAATGTAATTATATTAATTATATATGACGTAATATGTAAGTATATATACAAAGAAATTAATTTTGGCACATAACAAAACATGATTCTCAAAGAAGGAAAACTGAGACCAAACTATAGTACAGATTTGATAACTTTTGAAATGTAAACCCCATGAAGTAAAGTTCATAGTATGGATATGTAAATACATATAAATTTAACTATAATAATAATTTCTTACATCCATGGTAAGTATACACACCACAAAAAACAAAGGGGTGTGGAATAAAGCATATATCTCAAGGAAATAAAGAGCGAGATGAAATCTCTATTCCATGTGTCTTGATAGTTGATGTACTCAATAAATACTCCTATATAATAAATATAAGTTTATTAATTAACTATCATATAACAATATTCATATTTATAATACAATATATAGTTTTATTATGGATTTATAATACAATATTTTTTACAATTCTTTGTTAAGGATTCACTTCAGCCAATATCCGCATTGTTTTTTCACATGTGTATTAATTTGTTATGCCTTTAGTATTTATCTGTATATCATAATTTCTAGAATGTAAATAGTGACATAAATTTAATTTATAGTCATTTGATTTTTTATAACAATACACTGAAATTATATGTATGAAATAGAATACAGCTATCATGGAGACGGTATGTCGTATATACGAATGAACCAAATATCTGTTTAATTATTGTGTTGAAAGATGGAAAACAAATATGTATATATATGTATATAATTATAAAATTATATTTATTATATCATATATTTCATATATATTCACAAAACTCAACCTTAATTCATTCAAAAAAGTTTATTAACAAATCACATCACTTTGATGGGGCGGTAGTACACACTTCATCAAATAAAATCGGTGTATTTACACAAAATAGAATTTAAAAAGGCATGTGTTGTAAAATTGATTTATATGTTTAATGAAATAAAAAATATAATTTATGAAAAATATAAAAATATTTTATATCATAACGTCTACAAAGAGATTCAGTAAGGAAAATATGAACATTCATCGTTGAGTGAGGTTGTAGTTCACCATATACATAAAAATTTGCCTATTAACAAATTTATAGAGGTGTGTATATAAATGTAGGAATAGAAATTATCATATATTCCATGACCCGACCTAGTGGGGCCCATGTCACAACTCCCAAATCCAACCTCAAATAGGACCCGATATGGTGACAAGCACTGAATAGGCATTTCACTATCATGGGAGGCATTGCATAAATACCAATACAAACTCACACATCCCCATTCCCACAAATACAGAAATCTTAAATATCATTATGAAACAAAATTCATGAATAAAACCAAACCCAACCACCAGAGTACAATATAAGTAAAGTGCATAAAGTAAAACGGGTCCATAATACAAGGCCACAAAAAAATGGTTGCAAACTAAAAAGTCCAACATGTAAGCACAAAGAGGTACTGGGACTGCTACTCATAGCCATAGGAACACCTCCACCTATAGGGAAATCCGAATTCTTGGTCTGGTATTGGTCCTCCCTAGACTCTGTCAAAAGGCCACTCGTCTGCACAAGACACGACACATGCTGGAAAAGCGTATGCAAGGGTTATTAAAACAATACTTAGTATAGGACAATGAAAACCACAAATCAATACAAAAAGTTAAAGGTAAAGTCATGTTTACAATGTATATTCTGTTAAAGGTATAATAATATAAACACAATCTAGATATACTCAAAACACAATATAGTAATCTAGAGACAGGTCACAAAACCGCATACCACCCATTGGGACTCAGTTCAAAGGTTCCACGAAGCACTTGTCTAGTAGAACTCACACTATGAGTCTAATAGATATGATAATGTCCGTCCGAGAAGTTCCACTCTTTGGGAAAGGCCAAGAGATATAGATACACTCATTCCTGGAGAACACACTCTTGATTGGGGAAATATCACGTTACATAAATGAGGATCACTGCCAAGGGCTTGGAGGATACCATGACATATCTAGATTCACCTACTATGTAGATGATCAGTATCTTGTAGGAGTATCCACATTGAAACTGGACTCTACCCAGGGTAATGAATGGATATAAGATCTTTCTCTGGGACTCTCAGAGGAATACCTGACCCTATCTCTAAATATCCCACTGAAGTGATCATACACTTGGGGAAGGCGATAATACCTGAAATTCAGGGAAAAGATCAAGGGGGACTAACCTGAACGAATCCTGTCTGAGAAACTATGAGGAAGGGAACAATATCATGTTCTAGAATATACATGGCATGTAGAATGAGTAACATGCAGTGTCTCATGACACCGTGTACTACCCATAAGAAACGGACCAAGTCATAAGGAACATGTTATGTCAATAGGTAAGTACACAGCTAGTATGATGAACCACACCACGTGTCCGAGTAACTGGGGTTTCCTCTGTGTACACGACCTTATACTCGTACATGAATTCAACCTATATGGGCCTTACCGTGTAAACATTACATTGGGTAACCCTCATGACAGGTCTAGCATGGCCGTGTGGTGGAGTACACGGCTGTGTACCCCACCCCGTGTCCGTGTAACATCTGAGATACACACTGAGTCCCTTGTAAGGACCCAAACACTGTGTTCATTAGGGAATGCACCATGTTAGTGAATCCTATCTCCCAAAAATCCAACTACCACTGGGTGGGGTCTACAAGTTGTGTCACTATAGAGGCACGCCATATTCTTCATTGCGTGTAGTACATAAACCATAGTCTCTATTTCAACTGCACCCACACGGCATGTCCTTCACGATACACTCCATGTGTGCTGGAATTTTATAGAATCACAAAACTACCCTCACCGCACCTCAGTGATGCTTTGATCTTCAGTATGATGATCTTTCTTCCATAAAACACCTATTTATATGTCTCCTCGATGCCGAAAAGCTGCCTATCTTGTTTTCGGGATTTCGATCGACCCCAAAAACATGTTTCTATCCATCCATATGAAGAATGGTAAAAAAATCCTATATTTGAGCTGATTCATCATCCTCCATCGTCTTTGCACCTCATCTGGGTCGTCACGTTGTTCCACCTCTTATTTGGGATCATTGCATTATGATACGGATTTTAAATGATATATTTTTCATCGCCCAGGGAAGAATGTGAAGAACATGAACAAAAGAGGAAGAAATCCAATGAAACAAAATTTAGGAATGAATCCCCACCATCATTTGTCACAACGTTGATCCGCTCCCATTCGAAGGATTCAACATGGTGATAATTAAAAAACTATCACAATCCATATACCAAATCAAACCCCGAAAGAAATTAATATTAATAACCCTCCCAGAAGAATGCATAATCTGTTGATCAACCTATTTGTGGTTTGATTCGTGTTCATCAATTAATCAAAAAATGGGGGAAAAGGAAAAAATTCATACCTCAGGAAGGGACTGATTTCTAATGAAGGAATCTTGTTGTCTTCACCGATGAGATCCATCAATTCCATTGGTGCATAAATAGTTTCCTCTCATTTTTCTTCATTTGTTGTCGAGAGTTCTCCCCCATGCTCCAACAATTCCTGTGAGTTTCTCTCAACCATTTTGATGTCCAACGATCAAAATTAGTTTAAAATATTAAAATTATATAATATACTTAAGAATTTTATTACATTGTGGCATTAATGAGTCATCATTGTTGTTTTAAAGTCATTAATTATTAAAAAAGTTACCCTATCCTTGTGCTGTGGTGAACGTTTCCAATTAAAATAAAATAATCAATATAAATTATGTTTTTTATTTTATTTTAATTAAATGGGTCTGAAAATTTAGTTTTTCCCTTGAACCGTGCCGGTCGAGGTTTGGCCTGTTCATAGGTATAGTAATCACCATAGACGCAATGGTGGAAACATAATTTTAATCCAGGCATCCGTTTTGGAAAATGCCACAACCATGCACACTTTCCAACTCACATAACCTAAAAAGTTGAAACAAACATTTCAGGATCATTGAGCCTCAGAATGAAATTTCTTCTCCGTTCTTGGTCTCAAAATAATTCCACATAATATTTAAAAAAAATACTTTGGAAAATCTGATATATTACATTCTTCCCATCTTGGGGCTTTGCATCCCCAAAAATCCAAAACAAGGGCTACTCAAAAATATGTTTATACTGGTAATGGATCTGAGACTCACGCTCCCATGTTTACTTTTGATGATTCCTGCACTGCCACCAGACATGCACCAATTTCATCGATTGCCAATGAAGGATCTGATCCTGCCTATCATCGATCTCCACTGGGTAATCTACAAAGGTCTCTTTATCCAAGATGTTCAACTCTCCCTAGTTGATGACTTGCAATGGGTAATGCATGTACCTCCTCAGGTGTGACACGTGGAAGACATCATGTACCTGGTGCATCTTTTTTTTAAAGCTGGGTGGTACATCACCTCACCAACTATGTGTAGAATCTGGAATGTTTGGATGAACCTCGAAGATATCTTACCACCCCGACAAAATCTTTGTAACCCTCATCAAGGTGAGACCCAAAGGAAGACATGGTCTCGCTCCTCGAACTCTAGAGGTATCTAGAACCTATCAGCATAACACTTATACCAGTTCTATGCAGTCTTTATCAGATCCTCAATGATATGCACCTTTTTTTGGTAGCTCACACCAACTCTGGACCCATGAGTGCTGACACTCTAAGGTCAGTCCAATAATGTGGTGACCGACCGGTTCTCCCATATAAAGCCTCGAACGGTGCCTTACCAGCGGTGGAGTTGTAGTTGTTATTATATGAAAACTCCACCAGTGATAGGCGGTCCTCCCAACTACGACCAAAGTTCAAGATACACGCCTTCAACATATCCTCTTGAACCTGAATGGTCCTCTCTATTTGACCATCTGTCTGGGGGTGGAAAGTTTTGCTCAAGTGTAGCTATGTCTCGAAACCCTCCCACAATAACTTCTACAACCAAAATGTGAATATGGATTCTCGATCCAAGAATATTTTTGAAGGGACACCATGAATCCGAACTATCTCAAGCACGTTAAGTCATCCAAAAAATACTACAGATCTCTACTCCCTGATAGCTATGTAGTGGGCCGACTTTGTGAGTTGGTCAACAATCACCCAGATGGAATCATGTCCCTTGGAATTTTTTGGAAATGTCATCACAAATTCAATTTATATCTCATCCCAAATCCACAAAGGCACCTCTTAGGGGTGATCTAACCCTACTAGAACCCAGTGCTCAGCCTTCACCTTCTGGCATGTAAGGAACCCAGAAAAAAACTCTGCTACTTCTTTCTTCCTGCCTGACCACCAGAACAAATTCCAGAGATCCTAGTACATCTTTTCTATGTTGTGGTGTACCACCAGGTGGGGGTGTATGAAATTGAATCTAGAGATCCTATTGCAATTCCACCGGTACAACAATGCTCCTCTGAAAAGAAAAATGTGCTCCCCACCGTGTGAATATCCATTAGGATCATGTGCTGTGGATATCTAATCAAGTAATGTCTCACATTCTATATCCCCAAGTTGAGCATCCATAACTCATTGTATGAGTGGAGTGGTGACAACCATTGAAATATGGTAAAATACATTCTCTATGTCCACGAAGGATAAATACAATTCAGGCAACTACTACATATCCTAACACAATAGTTGCGAGCTCGATCTATTATAACAGAACCTTCCACCTTGTACCCCTTGCCATGAGTATGTATGAACTTAAAATCATAATCATGGAGTATCCTTAACCATATCCTCAGCCTCAGGTACAAATATTTCTATGAGATGATGTATTTGTGGCTATTGTTCCATGATTAGATGATAAACTGCTCACCCATAAGATAGTGTCTCCACATCATCAGCGCGAAGACTTATTCCGTAAACTCAAGATCATCGGTCACATAGCTCTACTAATGCTTTCTTAGCTGGTGTGAACCATAATGAAATCACTGCATATCCCTACATTAGGAAACAGCCGAGCCAGGTTCATAATGTGTCATAGAAAACTATGTACTCGACACCCTCATCTAGAAATCTGAAAATCAGCATGCTTTTAAAACCGTATATCAACTTCTAGAAAGCCTACTGGATATTCTTCATTAACAAGAAGGGTTTTACCTTCTATATCAAGGATTTTATTAGGGCAGATATCTTGGAGAAATCATAAATGAATCTCTAGTAATATCCTACCAACCCTAGGAAGCTCCGGAACTCCGTTATGCTCTGAGGTGGCACCCATGCTAACACCACCTCCACCTTAGCTAGGTCCACTACTACTCCATCAGTTTGAGATGAAATTGCCTAGAAAGTGGCCCTCCTAAATACAGAACTGGCACTTTGAGATATTCTAATAATGCAATTTCTCTCTGAGTACGTCAAGAACCATCCACAGGTGTCTCACGTGATCCTCCTCTGACTCTGAGTTCACAAGGATGTCATCAATGAAGACTAATACACACTGATCTAAAAGGGTTTAGAAGTTCCATTTCATAAGTCCCACAAACATTGTGGAGGTGTTCCTCATGAGGAATGACATCAACAATTACTCATAGTGACTATATCGTCCTCTAAAGGCCATCTTTGTTATATCCACTTCCCATACATGTAACAAGTGGTAACCTAATCAAATGTCAAAATATAAGAACCATTTTTCCCCAATAATTTGATTGAATAGGTCAACCATCCTCAATAGTGGATACATATTCTTCACCATCACCTGATTTAGGTGCTGGTAATCCAT
This sequence comes from Viscum album, assembly GCA_963277665.1. Taxonomy (NCBI): domain Eukaryota; kingdom Viridiplantae; phylum Streptophyta; class Magnoliopsida; order Santalales; family Viscaceae; genus Viscum; species Viscum album. Next base: position 1,006,154,704 of record OY728135.1, read on the forward strand.
GCACATCTTCAAACTCCCATGTTCCTTCTTGGTAAATAAATATGGTGCCAAGCTGGGTGACAAATTGGGTCTCACAAACCCCATATTATGTAAATCCTCTAGCTTCACCCTCATCTCACACATCTCTACATGAGCCATTCAATATGCTGGCGAGGATATCAGTGTCATCCCGGTCCATAAGTCGATGCAGAAGTTGATTTCCCGGTAGGGAGGTAGACCTAGAAAATCATTTAAATGACGTCTGCATACTCCACCACAGTTATTTGGAACTGGAAGCTCACAACATCTACTACACAAAGGGTATGTCTATCCATATCATGAGTGATCGGATACACCCTCCTATGAATAAACCCATCATGTGTTGTCTATGTCTCCCATTCTCTGAAATAGGAAACACTCATCCAATTTTTTGCGGACACACCCCACTTATCGCCTAAAGCAGTAAATCCAAGCATGGAACTAAGATAGTTAATCCATACCGAGAATGAAATTGTAAGGCCTCAATGTTGTCACCAAGAGGATTCAACCGAATCTCTTCCTCCCAGGGAAATATCACACTCTCTGCAAAGATGTGTTATCGCCGAGTATCCTCTTGTAGATGTCTCCAAGAATAAGGTTTGAGTCAATGACTATACCTAAATCCCATGTATTTGTAAAATAAATGAGGAGAGGAAGAAATGAATAGAACCTATCTCTATGAGTACAAATGATATGGTATAAAAAAGACATATGTCATACCTCAAATAATCCCTAGAGTCCCTCGGTAATATGCCTCGACTGCATGTAGTTATCCCCTCCCCTGTCCCTCAGCTCCCTAAGATATGAGTGGACTTCCTGGGGGTGTTGGTGGATGTAGATCAATGCGTCTGCCACCACCTATAGCTCTCTCTACCCCTCTTCCACATCTGCTGCCTGGCGGGCCTGTCTACTCCACTCTCCGCCTCTACATCGGTTTTCCATCCACTACCTCTCTTTCAGCAGCTCGACAAGTCCAAATTTCTCTATAAAGATGTCCCATATTGTAACATGAGTACAATTATCTCACCCTAGGATAACTAGATCAAACCTGAGTGCCCTAGACTATTGAACCCCTATCTTGTGTTCTCATGTGATGTCTCACATATCTAGATCTTTGTGTCTGAAGTTTGCTCCCCACTGCTAAGGTATCTGATCATGTCTGTCTACTGCTGACTGTCGTCAGCTGCCTCTGCTCCACCAATAAACTCTAGATCACCAAGGCTCACTCAAGCATTCAAGAATAAGTTTAAATGAATAGAAGAATAACACTAGCATGGATGTCCCATCATAAACGCCACTAGATTGTCTAAGCTCTGATGTACTGAACACTGAACATATCCATCGAGTACCTAGTGTGGTTGGTGATCCTCGATGATTAGTTATCTACTATCAAACTTCCCTACTAGAGCTAAAAATTCTACTGGATACATACTGATCTCAACATAACTAGAGAGAAGTCATCTCTAAAGAGTCACTCATACTCCATCCCGAAAAGAGTCTCCTCATCGTTGGTATGAGTGGTCAGAATCCACCATAATCCCATTAAACCATGAATATGGATCGCTCTTAGGATCACTATATTGTATGCTGGTGTCTTTACTACACAAAAAACTTTGGTCACCGCCTCAAGCTAGTACTCATTCGCCTAAGGGGTGGGATCACCTCAGAACCGGAGGGGTATTAGTCTCTGGAAATCATGGAACGCACTCAGCCAACGACCCTTGTCTATTAGTACTATAGGCACCATGGTATGCTCCACTATTGGTGGTATAGCAGGTGCACCACCTAGAGGTAACTATGGGGAAATGCTCCATGTATCAATGCCTTGTCACGTATGGGGTCATCCTCGTGATCAAGCTGGTGAATCCTAGTGGGTATGCATCATAGAGGAATCATGTATGGAAACCAGAGGTACCATGGTCAACGAGTATATCTTGATAGCTGACTCAAAGGACATGAAAAAAAAACCAATTCCTATATGATGAATGTACCATTCTTTTACTTCCCCAATACTATTTTTCTCATGTACCGAGTCGAAAAGCAGGTTATCACAGTCCTATTTTATGGATACATCGGTCTCTCTCACCAACACTAGAGTCTTTAGCCTAAAATCTGAGCTTGAAAAATTTAACAATTTTTCCACAAACCAATATCACAAACTCTTGGTACTAAGGTAGAACCTATCAGCTTTGATACCACTCTATCATGATACGTCCTAGTGGGGCCCATTTCGTGACTCCCCATGCCCTCCATCAATAGGCCATGGGTTATTGACTTGCACCGAGTAGGCATATCACTAAAATGGGAGGCATTTCCTATGTACTTGTACATACACACACATATCAAATCCCACAAATGCTAGAATGTAAAAAAACCATTTTGGAACAAAATGCATGCATACAACTAAACCCAACCACCAGATTATAATGTAAGTTAGGTGTAGAAATTAAAACCGGGTCAGAATAAAAGCAAACAAAAATAAGAGACTGTAAACTATAGAGTCAAACTTGTAAGAACAAAGAGGTATTATGACTATTGGTTATATCCACAGTAACACCTCGTCCTTTAGGTAACTCAGAAAGCTCGGTCCAGTCTTGGTCCACCCTGGACTCCGTCAAAAGGATTCTCATCTGAAAAAGAAACTACTTGTGTTGTCAATGCTTGTGCATGGGTGAGTATAAAAATATTCAGTAGACGACCTCGATATAACACAAATCAATACACAAAGTAATAATATAATCATATCTACACAGTATATTTCTACTGAACATATATCCAGAGAAACAATATCCAAATATACTCAAAACATATACTATATTCTATAGACAAGTCACACAAACGCATAACACCACTAGGGACCTAGTTTGAAGAATCCAGGAACCACTATTCTAGGATACCTCACTCCATGAGTTTGATGGCTCCGATAACTTCTGTCTGAGATGTGCCATTGTTTAGGAAAGTTCACGAGAGATAGTTACACTCATTCTAGGAGACCACACTCATGAGTGGAGAAAGATCATGATACACAAATGAGGATCACTCCTAGGGTTTTGGCATATTCATCAACTCATCTGTATTCACATACTAAGTAGATGATTGGTGACTTGTAAGAGTAGTCACGTCGATAACCGACTCTACCTAGGGACAATAATGGATATAGGATCCCGATCCGGGCCTCTCAGAGAGATCCCTGACTCTATCTCGGAATGTCCTACTGAAGGGATCATACTTTTAAGGAAGGGGATGATACCTAACCTTCAGGGGATTGAGAAAGGTGCACTAACCCAAATGAAAAATGTCCAAGATACGATGAATAAATGAATTAAGTCATGTTACAGGATATAAAATTCATGTAGAATGGGTTACACACCATGTCTCGTGACTCTGGGAACTGCCCATGTGAAACGAACTTAGTTATAACGAACTTTTTGTGCTGAATTGTAAGTACATTTTGTGTTAGAAGAACCACATGTCGTGTATTAGTAACCGGGTTTCCCTCCGTGTATGTGGTTGTGTGCCTGTACATAGCTTCATCCCATGTGGTCCATACTGTGCACCCATGACATGGGGTAACCCACGTAACCAGCCTGGTATTGTCATGTGGTGGAGTACACAACTATATACTCCACCCAGTGTCCATCAATCGTCCAAGAAACACTCTGTGTCCTGTGTGAGGACACACATGCCATGTTCTTCAAAGAACATGTTGTTCCAGTGATTCATGTCACCCAGAACTCTAGCTACCATTGGGTGGTTCCCACACACTGTCTCTCCATAGAGGCACACTGTGTTCTTAATTACATGATGTTCACCAAAACTATCTTCCACCATCGGTCCCACATGATGTGTCCTTTTGGATACACGTTGTGAGATTCTAACTTTTCTAGAATTCCAAAACTACCTCTCGGAACCTCGGTGATGCTCCGATCTTTGTTTTGATGATCTTTTTTCCACGAAAAAATAGATTCTAGGTTTCTTCAATGTTGTAAAGCTGTATCTATTATTTTCGGGCATCCTATCATCCCTCAAAACATGTTTTAATCCATCCGTATGAAGAATGTTAGAAGAAAGATCCTCTTTGATCTGAGCCGATTCATCGTATTCCCTCATCGTCACACCTCCTCTGGGACGTCATGTTGTACATCCTACAATTTAGGATCATTGAATTGTGAAATGTATTTTCAATGATCCACAGTTTATCGCCCTGCGATGAATGCGATGAAGGATATGAAAAGTGGAAGAAGTCCAATGAAACAAAATTGAGGAATGAATATCCATCTTTGTTCATCACAAAGTTGATATTCTCCCATTAGTAGGATTAAACAGAGTGATTATCAAACACCAAACACAATCAATTTACTGAATCAAACCCCAAAAAAATGGAATGTAATAAACCCTACATGAATGCACAATATGAGGATCAACCTGCTTGTGGGTGGATACACATTCTTTGTTTAATAAAAGAGTAGGGAAAAAATAGGAAAAAAACCCATACCTCAACAAGGGATAAATATCTGATAAAGGAATCACGCAACCGTCACTACCTAGATCCTTCAATTCTGTAGGTGAAAAAATGCTTTCCTTTGATTCATCCTCGTTTGTTGTTGAGAGTTCTCTCAAATTCTCTAATAATTCACCATGGATTCTCTAAACTTTTTTCCCAATGATCAATATTCGTTTAACATATTAAAATTAGGGAACATGTTTCAACATTTTGTAACACTGTGTCATTAATGAGTTAAAATTGTTGTTTTAAAGTCATTAATTATTAAAATAACTAGACTATACATGTGATGTAGTAGACATTTCAAATTTAAAGAAATTAAATATTAAAAAAAATTATTTTATTTTCTTTTACCTAAAATTTTGTGAAAATTAACATTTTCCCTCGACTTGCATGAGTCGAATTTTGGCCCATATTTATGTAAGGGGGTGGTCTTGCATGAAACTGTTCCCTCGGATTTTTAATTCGGGAATCTATTTGAAAAATACCACAACCATGAAGACACGCCGACTCACTAAACATTTAAAAGTTCAAACCACCATTCTGGGCGCACTGATCGTTGGAATGATGTGTCGTCTCCGTGCTTGGTCTCAAAATAATTCAAGAAAAATATTTATAAATAATACATAGATAATCTGAGAAATTATAATAAAAATATACTTGTATATTTTATATACTTTTTTTTATAAAATCATGGAATAAATAGTGTGTAGGTGTGGAGAAAGAAAGTAAAATAAAGGATCTTGAGTGAAGTTATTATCTTGTAATCCGGTAACCCTTTTTTGATTATGCCAAAAGGATTACTTTGATTGATTTATGCCTAAGGACATGCTTTAAAGACAAATTAATTGATTTTGGGATGTTTATTGGGATGCTCTTCTATGATCCTAGGTGGTTTGAGTAGTGTAAAGAAGAGGGAAAATAATTCCTTTTAATATTGGTAGGGGAGTGAACTCTTGTAAATAGAAAAAGGTATTCAATAATGGGTTGTCTCTATTACCAAATGCTCTTAAAAAATGGAAAATTAATTTAGTACTGTTAAATTATTTTCTAAACCAATCTACACCACAAAAAAATACGTTCCCTTAATAATTTTGTTCCATAACATATTTGATTCCCCAATTTTATTATTTTTCTTGGTATTAAATCATCTGGTTTGATAACCTATGTAATTTAACCATTTATTCTAAAATAATTTTTTTATTTATTATATAATATAGTTCAATATAATATTTAATATGATTTCTAATTTAAAAAATACAAATCTTATTTTTTTGGAAATTAATTTTTTAAAACAAGAGCATGTGTCATGAAAAACACGGCATAAACTCAGACAAGGCGAACAATTTTCATTGAATATACAAGACAATATGTCATTATAATGGAACTACAAGTACAATAATCGAAAATATTTAATATATTTTAATCCATAAATATCACATGGTAAAATAAAATATATTTATTAATTTTAAATCATTTTATAAAATAACATTTATTGTAAAAAAATACCTTCAATATTGACATTATTTAATTAATTATAATTTTAGTATCTGAAAATAACATTGGAATCAAAATGAATTACTTTTTAAAAATTAGGAAGTTATTTCTATATACTAAAAAATAATTAAATACAATAATTCAATCATTTCACATCACTTTTATCAATTATAGTGTCATTTTAATTTTTTAATTACTAATTAAATAATCTCTATATTGTTATTTCATAAGTATTCTAATTAAATAAATCCTCTCTTAAATATAGTGATAATCTATTAGGATAAAAATAACACATTTATCTATAAATTTGTAATATATATATATAATTGAAACTATTATTATTTTTAGATAAATAAATGATATATAAATGTTAAAGGTAAGGAATGTTCATATTTTTTCTTTTTTTCCTCACATAATATTTTATTTTGGGAAATTACATTTTATAATTTCCCAGTAACATGTAATATTATAAAATGAGGGCATATGTGATTTTTATTGGCTACCAATAGATTTTGGACTAGTGTCTAGGTCATTTTGGTTCTTAATATTAATGATTCTCCCTAATAAATCATAAATATTACCTTAATCATTGTGATTACTTTTAATCACATTTACTAATATATTTGGTAAAAATGATGTTGATCTTATTATACTACAAATATCATCTATATGACAAATTGGTATCTCTATTTTTCAAAAATAAAATTAAAGAAGTGGGACGATTATGTTTAATTCTAATCCAGTAAATATGGTGATTGTTGAGTCAATAAGGTTTTCCTTATGACTTTACCATTCCTCTTGTTTTGAAAATCATAAACACCATTCCTTAAGGAAAATTTTATTTTACCCCTGTTTTAATTTCATAAGGAAAATTTCTTTCCCAAAATAAATTTACCCCTACCTTGTTTTCATTGATTATATCAATATTTTTCTTAAGTTTGAAAATCGGCTTCATATTTAAAACCTTGAAATCTTATAATACTTAGACATTAAGCATACTAATTTAGGATCTGAGATCTGGATATGAACTTTAATATAGTTCAAATTCAAATTCTGGATACGAACACTAATGTAGATCAACTCCGAATTCTTAATACGAACTCTAATTAAGTTCAACTCTGAATTCTGGATACGAAATCTAATGAAGTTCAACATTGAATTATGGATATGAACTCTCATAAAGTTTCACTCCGAATTCTAGATATGAACTCTCATAAATTTCCATTCCGAATTCTGATTACGAACTTCTCTAGGTTCTGACTCTGAGTTCTCTGAATTCAGATGCCGAACTCTGATGAAGTCTGACTCCGAATTCTCATGAACATAGACTCCGAACATTGTATGTTCTGAATCTGAGTTCTCTGAATTCAGACTCTAAACTCTGATGAGGTCTGACTCCGAATTCTCATGAACATAGACTCTGGAAAATTTAAGTTCTAGATCCGAATTCAAGTGAAATAAGACTCTGAATTTCCTTGATATTTAGACTCTAGATTTATACAGAATTTAGGTTCCAAATTCCTACAAAACATTATCCGAATAATCATAAGTCTATAGACTCCGAATTTATTTTTACTTCCATTCCGAACATTAAACTTTTCCATTCAGAACATTCATTTTCTACTCTATTCTGAATATCTGTATAGTTATGGTTACCCTTGGTTATTACAAAATGATGTCGTTCTTTCAGTTATTGACAAACCATTGGTTGAGTGACACGTGTATTGGTCCCACAAAAATTCATGGAAGAATATGACCGTTGGAGGAGGGAGCCGACCGTTGGAGCTTCACATGTAAATAAGAACTGATTTTAACATACTCAGAACTTTTTTTTTTTAATTTTGGTGATCATAACTTACTAAAGTGATTTCTAGAGAGAGAGAGGCTCATATCAACTCTCAATCTCCATGCAGAAAGTTTGAATAGCTTATTTAAACCTTTCCTTGTGCAGATTTGCTTCGTGAAACTCCAATTGTTGCTGTGTACAATCGCGGGATTCCATGGATAAGAAGACAGAGGTTAAAACACCTTGATGTTGATGATTCCTTGGAAAGGAAGATAGAGGTTCCGACTACCTGATAGTTGAGGGCTTGTGGGGATAGAAAGATAGACTCTGATTTTCGAATCGAGGTCTTACCTTGATCTGGGTAAGACAGACTTTCTTGAATGTATAAATCAAGGGACCTTTATCCAAGGTTTTGGATACCCTTATATTTGGGTTAAAAGACTTATTACTTGTTACTTGTTTTTGTTAAAAGTTTTTTTTCTACATTTTGTATTGTGGAGGAAATTTTAGTTTCTTATACTTCCTCATCCATGTACTTTGATATGGTCAGATTCTATACTCTTTATGGTAGAATCTTAATCATTGTATCTTTTTTTAAGTTCCATTTTCACAATCCCTTTTCTGTAATATTGAAAGTCTTTAGTAGTCATAGAGGTCTTGTGAATTATCCTATTTAACCTTGTTATATATAACCATCCTAAAAATTTCCTAAGGGTAATTTTAAAAGGTACAATTCACCCCCCCTCTTGTATCGGAGAATCTCATTCTTATTTTGATCCTATGTTTGCTATTATGGAGTAGGTCATACTTAGTCACATACCATCCTAACAATTGGTATCAGAGCATTTGGTTAAATCTGAATTAATCTCACAATTATGTTCAAAAGAGAATTCTTGGAATTTCTTTTTCAGAATCTATTTTTCATACTCATATAGTTCGGATTCACATTTTCTTAGAGTTACAGTATCTAATTTATTGCTTAGAATATTTTATTCTAGTTTACAAACAGTCTACTAACTAGTTTGTGTGCGAAAGATTTTTGTAAGGATGACAAGATTAATTGTTGATTCCCTAGAAAATATTAATCCTTCCAAACCACCATTAATTGATGGTAATGATTACGAATATTGGATAGATTTTATGAAGACTTTTATTATCAACACTGGTTTTGAGAATTTTTTTTATGATTACTAGTGGATACAAGATCCCTCATAAAGAAGTAAGTGGATTTACAAATCTAGAAAAAGAATGATTAACAACTAAATTATAAGGTACACAATACTTTACTTTGTTCTATGACTAGAAATATATATACACAAATTTCTTCTTGTGAAGTAGAAAATTATATATGGAAGAAACATGAAGTTACTCACTTTGGAACTTTCAAAGTTATTGAGACTAGAAGAGCCATGCATAGTTCTTAACATCATTGTTTTAGTTTTCCTTATGGTGAACCCATATTAAAAGTACAATAGAGATTCATGACTATAGTCAATAGTTTACAATCAATGGGTGAAAAAGGTTTCGATGATGAATCCCTTGTTGACAAGATTATCGACATCATTCCAAATGAGTGGGAATCTAAAAGGACTGCAATTGATGAGAATAGAAAGGTTACTCAGATTACCCTTGATGAGATGTTTAGAACTCTTCTACAGCATGAGACCAAAATTAAAAGAGAGATGCTGATATTGTGAAGAAGAAGAATTGAAATGGCAGTGTAGCTTTTACTACTACATACAATCATTTAAAAGCCAAGACTCCTGAGAAAGTGACCAGATCTATGTCTAAGAAAGTTTTTATCCATTCTGAATCTAGTCGTAGTAAGTCCTTAGAAAATGAATCATAGAATCTTGCTCGATGGATGAACAAGATAGCTCGACAGAGGAACATTCAATCCAAATACAATAAGATGGAAAGGAAAGACAAATAAGATTCTAATGTTACATTCTATTAATGTAAAGGGGCTGGAAACATAAGACCTGATTGCCCTATTCTCAAGAGAAAATAAATAAAGGAAAGTAATTCTGAGAAAAACAGAAAGAGGCATTACAAGTCCAATGCTAAGAAAGTTTTTAAAGATAATGAAACATGGAGTGCAAGTGGTGGAGACTCTTCAGATGAATCATCAAATTATGAATCTTCTGGATAGAAGAATATTGGTCTTTTAGCCAGTATACTTATTGATAATCATTGCATGATGGATAAGGTACACAATGATGAATCAATTACCAATATTTCATTAAATTCTATTGATAGTAAATATTATAACTCTTCGGATGAAGAATCATCTTCAGATGACGATACTACTTTACCTACCTATGAATAAGTTTCTAGTTTTTCCAAACTTCCTGAAAATGAGAATTCCAAACTCATAAAAAAACTCGATAAGGAAAAATCTAGGAATATTATTCTTACTAAATAAATATCAGATTTTTCTAAAGATCTTGATAAGAAAAATAATTACTTTGAACGTATTTCAAAAAATCTTGAGGAAGTAAGTTCTGAGAAGAACAAACTTTCTAAAGATCTAGAAAACACAATTTCTAAGAAAATTTTTTTCGAGCCTAGCTCTAGTTCAAATGTTTTTGAAGATAGGAACTTAGTTATAAAACTAAAATCCAAAATATTATCCTTGAAGAAGTGTTTTTCAAACATTACCCTAGGTAATGAAAATTTTGAACAAATGTATTCAAAAATCCAACCTCGAAAAAATTCTTCTGGTTTTGGTTACACAAGTTCTAAACCGATTTTTAGTAACAATTACTTTGTTCCTCAAAGTTCCCCATTTTTCACAAAGTGTAAATGTGCTGGTCATAATGAAAAGAATTGTCCCCTAAACATAACCCAATCTTTAGGATTTCATAAGGATTATTTTTCTAAGAAGATGTTGGTACCCAAAATTTTTCTTTCTGAAATTTCCGGATCCAAGCAAGTCTGGATTCTGAAAACCTAACTTTTTATTATTTTCAAGAAAATAGGGAAAGTACCAATAGAAATACATTGTACATGGATAGTGGATGTTCCACGCATATGACTAGTAGTAAAGTCTATTTTGAAAATATTATCAAAACGAAAGGAGGAAGAGTAACTTTCTGAGATAATGCTCAAAGAGAAATTATTGGTATAGGTAACATTGTAATTCTTGAAAAAACATTGATTTGAAATGTTTTATTTGTTAAAGGTCTTAAGAACAACCTCATCAGCATATATCAGTTATGTGATGAAGGATACCTTGTGAATTTTAGGAATGATAAGTTCTTAGTACACAATTCCAAGGAAGAATTTATCATTTCTGCCCATAGGAAAGAGAATGTTTACACACTAAACATAGAAGACCGTAGGAGCCAAGACATACCATGATTTAGTGCAATAGAAGATCATTCTTGGTTATGGAATAGAAGGTTAGGACACTGTAACCTTATGAACTTATGTAAAGTTTCTAAGAAAGGTTTAGTTAAGGATATATTGGACATTAGATTTGATTCCTAAAAAGTTTGTAACCCTTGTCAATATAGAAAGAAACATAAATCATGTTTTAAATCAGTTGATGAAGTCTTAACCACTGATGCATTATAGCTAGTGCATATGGATCTTTTTGGTCCAACACAAATTGGAAGCATTGGAGTCAAGTGCTATGTATTTGTTTTGGTTGATGATTACACTAGATTTACATGGGTCTATTTTCTAGCAAAGAAGTCTGAAGATTTTTATTATTTCAAAAGTTTTAGAGCCCAAGTTAAAATTGAGAAAAACCTTCCATTGAAAACTATTCATAGTGATCATGGAGGAGAATTTCAAAATTCTGATTTTGAAACTTTTTGTAGTAGAAAATGTATTACTCACAACTTCTCATCACCCAGAACACCTCAACAAAATGGTGTTTTTGAATGAAGAAATATATTTCTTCCAGAGATAACTAGAACCATGTTGAGTGAGTATTCTTTTTCCAAACATTTTTGGGCTGAATCTATAAGTACTTCTTGTTATACTATAAATTGAGTTTTAATTATACCTTTTCTTAATAAAACTCCTTATGAGTTATGAAATGGTAGAAAACATAGACATTCCTACTTTAAGGTTTTTTGTTGCAATGTATTTATTCTTAATACTACATATAATTTACACAAATTCACACCAAAATATGATAAAGGAATTTTCCCAGGATACTCCACAACATCTAAGGCTTATAGAGTTTTTAACAAAAACACTTGTACTATTGAAGAGATAGTACATGCCCAATTTGGCGAAACTGATCATTTTGTTTTTAAGAATCCTCAACCTCTATCTTCGGATGTGTTTTAAAAAATTGATTATCAACCATTGATAGAAAATCCTTCTGATAAGTAAAATGTTCAAGAAGATACTTCTGAAACATTTACCCAAAAGATTTTCTACCCTATGTTGATGAATAGGTTCTTCAAAACACAAATCAGTTGTTTGATAAGAATCATCCTAGTGATAGCATCATTGGTGAGGTGAATCAACCTGTAATGACTAGAAGTTATTTAAGAAATGAAGTAGAGAATCTAGAATTCCATTCCCAATTAGAACCAAAAAGCACTGATGAATATTTATGAGATGGTGATTGGATTAAATCCATGCAAGTTGAACTAAATGAATTCGAAAGGAATAAATTCTAGACCTTGGTTGAAAGACCTAAGGAAACTTCTGTTATTGGAGTAAAATGGGTCTTCAGAAATAAGTGTGATAAAAATGGAATCATCATAAAAAATAAAGCTATATTAGTTGCTAAAGTCTATAATCAACAAGAAGGAATAGACTATATAGAAACCTATTCTCTAGTAGCTAGACTTGAATATATTCATATTTTACTTTCCTTTGAAACATTCTTCAATTTCATAATTTTTCAAATGGGTGTGAAATGTGCTTTCATTAATGGTTATGTTCAAGATGAGGTTTTTGTTGAACAACCTCCTAGATTTGAAGACTCAAAACACCCTGATCATGTTTTTAGACTTACCAATTCTTCTCATGTCCTTAAACAAGCCCCTCGAGCTTGGTATGATAGACTTATAGGATTTTTTCTCCAAAATAACTTTGTTAAGGGAAATGCATATCCAACCCTTTCTATAAAGAAATATAAGAAAAATGTTTTAATTGTTCAAATTTATGTTGATGACATTATATTTGGTTCAACTCATCAATCTTTAACTGATTCCTTTACGAATATAATGAAATATGATTTTGAAATGAGTATGATGGTTGAGTTAACATTTTCCTTGGTTTTCAAATTTCTCAAAAACCATAAAGAATCTACATATCCCAAAATAAGTATATTAAATATATTCTTAAAAAGTATGGATATGACCAAACTAAGAGTATAAGTACTCACATTGGTACCTCAAACACACTTGATATTGATGAAGCTGGGAAACCAGTAGATCAAACATCCTTTAGAGTTATGATAGGAAGCTTACTTTACTTGACAGCTAGTCGACCAGACTTGATGATTTCAGTATGCTTATGTGCAAGATATCAATCCAATCCTAAGTAATATCATTTAAAGGTAGTGAAAATAATTTTTCACTACTTAAAGAGAAACATAGATATTGGACTATTTTATACTTCTAGAAATGATTTTGTTTTGAAAAGTTTTTCAGATGATAACTTTGTTGGATATAGAATGGATAGAAAAAGTACATCTGGAACTTGTCATTTCTTAAGAGATTCATTAGTTTCTTGTTCTTGAAAGAAGAAACACTCAGTAGCACCCTCTACTACTGAAGCAGAATATGTAGCAGCTGGAAGTTTTTGTGCTCAAGTGTTCTAGATGCATCACACACTCACAGATTATGGCTTGAGTTTTATTAAGACTCAAATTTTGTGTGATAACACATGTGCCATTTCCCTTAGTAAAAACCATGCACATCACTCTCGTGCAAAACACATAGATATTATGCATCACTTTCTTAGGGATCACAGACTAAAAGAAGATATTATTCTTCAATTTATTGAAACAGAAGATCAAATTGCTGACATTTTCACAAAATCATTACCCTCTGATAGATTTGAATATATTAAACAAAAGTTAGGAATGATAACCGTAAGGTAATCATCCTTGATTAACTTTTTTAAACCATTCTTCTAATAGTAATAAAATCCTTTTGATAGGGGGAGTACATCTCCTGATACATGTTTTCATATTTTTCATAATGATGTTTTCATATTATTTTCTTAATGAAAATTTTCTTAATGGAAATTTTCGTAATGGAAATATTCATATTGGAAATTTTCGTAATGATAATTTTTGTAATGGGAATTTTCATACTCATAATTTTTGTAATCAAGTTTTGGTACACAAGTTTTTACATTAATTTTTTTATTGATCTAATGTTTTTCAAAGTAAGTTTTTCGTAGTAAATTTTTCTTCAAGAATAATATCACCTGTTACGAATAAACTGCCTAGACAATCTGAAAGGTATGAATTTCTTAAATACGTTTTCATAATTATTTTTAGTTGATGGAAGTTTCTTTTTCTTTTAAAATTTCTCGGATTCGTTTCATCTTAAATCCGAATGTTCTTCTTAAAACCTCAAAAGATCGGATTAATGATTTCCTTGAAGGCATGATTTCAACCGTCTGAACAGATCAGAGAGTTTTTCAACTGTCTGATTGTTTTTGGAAGTTGAAAGGTCACCACCATCTCCTACATAAAGGGGACCCCTAATGTTGTCCCAAATCTATTTCCAATCTCTCGCGTCTCGAAGCTATGCCGAATTTCATAAATACCGTTCCAAATATCTCAGTTTTCCTTAAAATCTGAATGTTTGTAGAAGCCACTTCTCAAGAAATTTATACCACGATGCCAATTTCAAAATGTTAAGTATACAGGGAATGGTTGATACATACGAACTTTTCAATATGATTCTATAATATCTAAGAATATCAAGTTAAATATTTGAGAAGATTAATTCATATGTTAGATATGTGATCAAGACATGGTGTATCTGGAATTTCTTATAGAGTTCTATGAATTAGTGTGTTTCTTTGAGGAAGAGGGTAGAGAAAAATTTTGTTTTATGAGTTATGGGAAGACCTACAAACATACTTACTCAAAGGCTACAAGCTTTGTGGGGCTGGCGTATGAAGGTGAAGCTGAGTTCTACTCACACAATCTCTCAGATGTTGTAGGTAGTTTTATTAAGGTAAAGGCCTTACAATGTCTTTGACTTGATGATGTCAAGATAGCCAAAATCCCTCACCTATCTTCTAACAACCGGATCCTTCAGCTTTGGGTTCAAGGCTTCTTAGTACCGAGAAAAGGTGAAAAAGATACCATCAAGAAAAGTGATATATATTTCTTAGACTTCCTAGTAAATATAAGAAAAATAAATTTGATGAGGTATGTACTTGTTACAATCAAGAACATCATGTATGGGAATATTAGAGCCCAAATTATTATGTTTCCTTATATACTTTCAAATATGATAGTATGGTGTCTTGAGTCATTCAAGATTGCACAAAAATCCAATTATTGGAATTGAAAACTTATTCATGTTAGTGATGAAACTCTGAAGAGAATGAATATTGCTTATTCCAAGGAGACAAAAGAGTTTTATGTTCTGCTAAAGGAAGAGGCAGAAGCGAATCCAGAAAATGTGGAAATGGTTGAACCCCCTAAGAAGGCTGAGGAGAAGATTAAGCTGAAGGAAGTGGAGGAGACAGACAAAACTCCTAAAGCTAAGGAAGCTTAATCTGTCCCTCCCAAACTGAAGAAACAAAAAGCATATCCGGATGAGGTGGTTGCAAAGTGGAGGGAAAATAAGGAAAAGAGGAATGAAAGAGAGCCACAGTTCGGTTTGGACCCTACTGAGGCTAAGGCCTTAAGATAAAAATCCGCTGAAGAGCATGAGAAGCAAGCAAAGGAGATGAAGATGAAGAAGAAAATGTCTGAGGAATAGATTGTTCAATATCTTTTGAAAGCCACATAAATAGCCTCCCAAAATATTCCAGTATCAGAAACTTTCCTTACTGAGCCATTACCCGAGACTCTGGGGAAAAAAAATTTCACGTCGGAAAAATCTAAAGAGAAAGAAGTTGTTGAAAATGTGGAAGAAGAAGCTGTTGAATAAGTACAATAAGAAGATGATGTATAATAAGAAGAAGAAGATAGTGGTGATTTAGATGATCTGATTAAACAAGTTGAAGATTATCAAGAAAAGGAAAATCCATCAAAACATTCACAACTCCAATCATCGGAGGACGATTCCTCAAAGCTTGTCACTCCAGGAATGGGAGATGAGAAAAATGTTAAGAAAGATGAAGACAAGGAAGAAGATAATGTGAATGAATTATCTGAGGAAGAAAGCTATGAAAACAACATTCTTTAGGAAGGAGAAGAGAAGGAAAAACCTGATGAAGAAAAGATTGTTCAACTTTTTGAAAGTGAGTTAGAATCTCCTGATGAGGAAGCCATTCCGAAAGTTAATAAGGGTAAGAAAGTGCTTATGGACACCCCAAAAAAAGATATCATAAGGAATAAGGATGTTGGTGGATCTTCAAGAAGAAATATGGTGGAAATTGAAGAAGAACATTCACCTAGGAATTTGTCGGATTCGGAGTGATCTGCACTGGGACACGATTTTGTGGTTGAGTCTCTGAAGAAGTTGGTGGATACGATTCTGATCTATCCTACAATAGACTCCAGATGTCAGATGATTCAACACATCTTAAATTAGAAGTTAGAATCTGTATCCATTGTGATGGATAAATGTGTGAATATTGATGATGATAAAAAAAAAATCATATTAATTATGAGGTCTAGATAATATCTTGCATCAAAATGACTTTATGGTAAATGAAAATCTATGAGGAGTTGACAGAGCTTGATACCTCTCAGAATGATATGAAATAATCATTTGATACCGAGGATCCCAAGATGAAGAATATTACAGAAAGGCTGAACCTTGAGCAAAATACTCTGAATCAACAGGTGAAGGATCTGAATGAAAATCTTAACTCTGTTGCTCAAAGCTATAAATGGGAAAGAGATCTCCGGATTGAGATCGAAGAGAATCTTGCAAAGCAATATGAAGTTCCTAAGGCTTAGTCGGAGGCTCTGAAAACTCAAGAAGAAAGGATCACACCCTTGGAGAAGCAAGCTGAGGAAGACCACAACGACTTAAAGAAGCAGAAAACCCTTCTGAAAAAGTTAATCCCCAAGGAAAAATAAGACAAATAGACCAATCTGATCTTTTGTTGTAATGTTTTCCCTTGTACTAATATTTTCAATCTTAATGAAAACTTTGGTTGCTTGTGTTATTTGTATGTATTTACTAAGGATTCAGGTACTTTATTGTTTTTTTCATTCCCTCAAATTCTTTTTAATAATCTCAAAGTTGGAGAAGGAAAAATAACTACTCAAAAGGGGTGAAGGAAAAATCTATTAGGGATAAGAAAAATTTCTATGTTAAGAACCATACTTATGTAAGGGGGAGTTCTCATTATGAATTCTATATTCCAATGAAATATATCATTCCAGAAATGAATAATACGATCCTTAGAGTTTCAAATCCTAAGGGGTAGTTAGTAGTATTCACTATTGATCATAAAAAAAGGGAGATAATTTTTAGTTACAAGTCTAGAAATTTTTTCTAAGTCATTACATTATTTTTTGTATGGATGTTTGTGATTTCCAAAAAGGGGGAGATTGTTTAGTAAATAAGGTTTTCCTTATGACTTTTCTATTCTTTTATATATGGGGATTATTGTTGAGTCAATACGGGTTTCCTTATGAATTTACCATTCCTCTTGTTTTTAAAATCACAAACACCTTTCCTTATGGAAAATTTCATTTTACCCTTGTTTTACATCCATAAAGAAAATTTCCTTCCTAATGGAAATTTACCCCTACCTTGTTTTCTGTGATCATATCAATATTTTTCTTAAGTGTGAAAATATGATTCATATCTAAAACCATGAAATCGTATAATACTTAGACATGAAGAATTCTATTTTAGGATCCGAATTATGGATACGAACTCTAATGAAGTTCAACTCCGAATTCTAGATACGAACTCTAATGATGTTAGGATCTGAAATCTTTATTCTAAATCTAATGAAGCTCAACTATGAAATATCAATATGAAATCTAATGAAGTTCAACTATGAATTCTGGATAGGAACTCTCATGATGTTCCACTCCGAATTCTGGATACGAACTCTAAAAAAGTTCCATTCCGAATTCTGATTACGGACTTATCTAAGTTTTGACTCTGAGTTCTCTGAATTCAGACTCCGAACACTGGTAAGGTCTGACTCCGAATTCTCATGAATGTGGACTCTGAACTTTGAATGTTCTAACTCCGAGTTCTCGGAATTCAGACTCCGAACTCTGATGAGGTCTGACTCTGAATTCTCATGAACTTAGACTCTGAACTTTGTATGTTCTGGATCTGAATTCTATTGAAAGAAGACTCCGAATTTCCTTGAAATTCAGACTTCATATTTCTACAGAATTCATGTTCCGAATTCCTACAAAATAGAATCTAATTATTCTTAAGTATATAGACTCTGAATTTATTTTTACTTTCATTCTGAACATAAACCTTTTCCATTCTAAACTTTCACTTTCTACTCCATTCCGAATATCAGTTTAGTTATGCATACAATTGGTAATTACAAAAGGATGTCGTGCTTTCATTTATTGATTAACTATTGGTTGAGTGACACTGGTATAGGTCCCTCTAAAATTCGAGAAATAATATGACTGTTGGAGGAGGGAGCTGACCGTTGGAGATTCACCTATAAATAAAATCTCATTTGAACATGATCAAAACTTTTTTTTGGAATTTTGGTGGTCAAAACATCCTAAAGTGATTTCTAGAGAGAGATGCTCTTATCAAATCTCAAGCATCGTGCAGAAAGATTGAATAGCTTGTTCAAACATTGCCTTGTGTAGATTTTCTTTGTGCGACTCCGATTATTGCTGTGTACAATCGAGGGCTTCCTGGGATAGGAAGACAGAGGTTACAACACCTTGAAGTTGAGGTATTCCGTGATGAGGAAGACAGAGGTGCCGACTACCTGATAGTTGAGGGCTTGCAGGGATAGAAAGAGAAACTTAGATCTTCGAATTGAGGGATTCCCCTTGTGTGGGTCTGATAGACTTTCTTGAAAGTATAAATCAAGGGACCTTTATCCAAGGTTGTTGGATACCCTTATATATAGGATAAAAGACTTATTATTTGTCACTTGTTTTTGTTACATGTTTTTCCACTGCATTTTGTATTGTTCAAAAAAGTATACTTTTTTATACTTCCTCATCCCTATACTCTGATATAGTTATATTCTGTATGATTTAAGATAGAATCTTAATATTTGTAACTTTTGTTAAGTTCCATTTTCAGAATCACTTTTCCGTAATCTAGCAACTCTATAGTACTCATAGAGGTCTTGTGAATTATCCTATTTAACCATGTTAAACATAACCATCCAAAAAATTTCTTAATGAAAATTTTAAAAGGTACAGTTCACCCCCTCTTGTATCTAAGAATATCATTATTATTTCGATCCTAATTTTGGTATTGTAGAGTATATCATACTCCATCACATACCATCCTAACAGTGATAAAGGTGGATTTTAAAGTAAAAATGTTCAAATATTAAATTATTATTTATATCTAATTTCATTATGAAAAATTTAGAATGATGTGAAATGGATTAATATAGGTATAATTGATCTATTTTTACCTTATAATTATATTTTAAATAAAATTTAACTTTAATACTTATTAATCAATTTATTGGTTTTTAACTGAAATATAAAATATTTCACAATTTATCAAATTTTTATTCACCTTAGAAAAATACCAATGATTTAACCTAAAATAATTTTGTAATTTTGAATTAAATCAATGATGTTTATTTAAAAAATATGATAATAGTTTCAAAATTTTGTTTAAAAATAAGTTATCCATTAAAAGATAATATCACATTATCTTGCATGTAACATACACTAAACTCGGCATTCTCTATAGAGAAATCTAAAATTTATTTTCCATGTAGTTAATCTTTAACATGTGGTAGTATATAATTAAATCCATCCCTATTTCATTAATAAAATATAAACTATTTTTAGTGTTGCGTGAAATGAAAAATACCAAAATTATAATATTAATTTAAAATATATATTTTTCTCATAATCTAAGGGTGGTACACTACAGTTGGAATCAATGAAATGGTATAGTTATTCATTTTAATAATAGATGAAAAAGATCTAGTGATATCCCAATGTAGATTCATTAGTATTTTTCTTCGAATGTCTCCAAGGATTAGTTTATGGATAACTCAATGTGTAGGAAAATTTCAAAGAATTTTGGTATGTGATTTGGAATGTTATTTCTATTAAATTATTTCACTATATAGATTCTACAAATTTCTGTGGCTCAACCATATAGATTCATTAGGGTAATAATCCATAAAAGAGTGCATTTATCTGGAAATAATCTGCACATGGTGTGTGACAATTGGACTTACTATACACCTAGTATGACACTATTTGAGGATAATCTTTTGAAATTCACAAACTATATAGAAACCATCCCGAAGGATTTAAATAGATGATGACTATGAATGACATATGATAAACCTAATGTGTCCTTGATTAAATGGTTTTCCTGGTTTGTTCATCATATAATTGATTTTATATGACTATGTGGATCCGGATTTTGATTATTGTTTCTCAAACTATGCTTTTGGTATTTTTCAATGGCTATAACCTTGTAAAACCATGATACTCTGTCATTTGATGGAAAATAAAATGATTTACCTCCTACGAAATCAAAAATTATGTGATTTTAAATGAAAAACCTATTTTCATTTTTGAAAAAACATTCTCACATTATGAATCAAGATGCACTTCCAAACAAAAACATTTTTTTGAGCCATTCCTGAGGAAATGTCCACTTTCTTTCACATAGTCATTTGATCCACATGTTTCTAATCAATGCATCAACACCATTTAAATTAGTTTTTTTATCACTTCATGATTTGAGAATGAGACTTTAACTATAGTTTTCTAACCATTGTATGTATAAAATGATCAATGGAGGAATCTTATCAAGAATATGGGGAAATAAGAAACAGTTAAAAAAATGGATTTTGTGAGTTCATGATCATATTTTTCAGTAAGTATATTTCCCATATTTTTGTATCATTATGTCAGATCTCATTGAGCTAAACCCAATATATGATGAATCTATTGGTACATATCTAGAATATTTAACAACACATGTGAGGATCAATTCTTGCACTGGCATCTATCATGAGCCTAAGGATGATAATTTATTCATTGTATTAAAACAATGAATCTGAAGGGTTTTATCTATAAGAAACACAAATAGGTATGATGATATAGTCATATATGATATCTTGTTATAAATGGATTTTGGTGTTATGTGTTAATCTCAATGTTTAGATATAATGATATAAATGGAATTTAATAAAAAAAATATAATATATATTGAGTATAGAACATGATATTTAATTTTTTTATCATCTCTAGGATGAACCATGGAATAAATATTATTATGGGAGATTCAATGTGTTTTATGTGGGTAAAGAGATTATATCAAGAAGAGAAATGTTGAAGTGATGGGATGAAGATAGCTAATGTTGTTAAAAATGATCATGTTATACAAATTGGGAATTTTGGGTTTTATTTTCAATGAATACACCCTATTAAAAATAAAATTGTTCATCATATAATGAAATTTCATGTCATTATCTCCCACTATATTAATGATGTAATAAAGAAATCAAATTTGATATTATATCAGTATTATCTCTAACCAATGTTTCAAATAAAAATTATTTTTTATATGATAATAACATATTTATGAAATAATGTGTGCATTTTCAATTTGATTAATATCCATATCCTGGTATGATTATATTAAGATTTATGGATTCTATTATCAGTATGTTAGTTTAATATTTGTATCATGTTCTAATTCATTGATATCCCATTTTTAGTTTTAATGTGATGGGATTTTATCAATATTAATGATATTTTGTGGTACATTTACAGAAATAAAACCCATTAATTTTGTATATAGTGAAAAATTCATCTGATGAGGAGTGAATTTACACTTTTTCGACATTTTATTAATGATATTTTTAACTATTATTTTTTATCATATCTTTACTGGATATATAATAATGGGTTATTGTGGATCACATTACAATTTCATCACTCATCTTTATTATCATAAAATATTTATCTTTGGATTCTATTTCTTAAATATACATTAATTATGTTCTAAGGATGCATGTAGTACCACATTAAATTGTATTTTACCATGATTTGGAGTTTACTAAGATGTTTTGGTAAAGCCTTTAAAAATATCAAGATACAAAGTTGAGTTGTATGGATTTATATCATCCTCTAATAGATGGTTAGTTTTAGAGAATAATTAAAACCCTAAAAGATAATCTAGGATCATGCACTAGGGATTTAAAATTTTTTTGGGATCAAAAACATATAAATATTTAATTTTATTATAATACTGGATCTCAGTTGAGAAATCAGAAATCTATACATGATTCCCATTAGGGAATAAATTTTATATCTCCAATTTACTAGAAT
This sequence comes from Viscum album, assembly GCA_963277665.1. Lineage (NCBI taxonomy): Eukaryota > Viridiplantae > Streptophyta > Magnoliopsida > Santalales > Viscaceae > Viscum > Viscum album. Next base: position 1,006,177,120 of record OY728135.1, read on the forward strand.
ATTATTGCAGAAAGAAGGCTAATAGTACTAGGGAAAGTAGATGAGATGGCAGTGAAGTTCAGATACATTCACCAAAATTTGTGATCTGAAAAAAAAATTCATAAATGTTATAAATATAATCATCAATTCCATCTAAAATTTCATGTTTGTAATACGGGATTTATAAAACATTGTATTTGGATGAGTGATGGGAAAATACTCCTTAGATACATTTGTCCACTATAAATGTTTATCATCTTAAAGTAATATATTATTATTTTGTGCTTTCAATAGAAATTTCTATAGTCAAGGATGCGTTCCATTTATCATTATTGGGCAATTATATATCAAATTAATCAAATTTACTAAACAGATAGATCAGGCCACTAGAGCATAATATTTCATAATAAAAACATTAGGTAGATATTTGGGATTGAAGAGGTAATGTTCAATGAAATAATAAATTCAAATAATTAGTATTTTTTTCAAAAAGACATAATATTGAGGAAGTTATGTGGTATCATGGGGATGAATGGACAGAGATGTACCCATAGTCAATGGCACCAAAGTGATGAAATTCTAGGTATAAATTCATTGGGGGTAGAATGTATCACCCCCATTATTTATTAAATATTATTATTTTGATAAATTTAATTTTATAGATATATTGTGTTAAGTGAAACACCATTATATGCTTGTGATACACGCAATACTTAGTTACCTTGTGTTTAACGTGACCTAGAGTTTTTTCAAAACCACAATATATATTTAATAGAGTTATTCAAATAAGAATATTATACCTTTGTTGGTGAAAATAGTGATATGAATAGTTATAATAAATATTGAAATATTAATTTTAATTCTTTTAATCAATGAAATAATATTTATAATAAAATATATAATTTTGTTGTAATGTAATATTTTTTATAAAAATATTTTTTCCAAAATAAAATATAATTTATTTTTAGAATTAATAATATCAATTTTTGAATATTTTAAATAATTATATATATATAATTAACATCATTTTTTATATCAAAATTTAAAAATTATCTTATGTTGATTTTTTTGGATTTTTGTTGAACAATTTCATTTTTTGATGAATAATGAATACTACTGACTTATTATTAAAAATGACCATGTTGTATAACTTATAATTATATTAAAATTATATTGTAAAATAGTTTGAATTTAAATCCAGTTCAGTTATATATTAATTAATCCATTATAAATGAGGTTCAATTATATCCCATATTTTTAGAATTCTTTTTGGTATGTGAAATACATAAATCAATTACCAGATCAATAAAATGGTCTATTAAGTCATCAGCAGTGTGTAAGATAGACAAATGTCCTGCAAATTTATTTCATTCACTTTTACATTAACGTATATAACAGATGTTTGTTGAGATATAATTAATGTATATATAAGATATTTATAGAATAATTTTATATATGTAGACATTATATCAAATATGATTTTTTTTCCATTCCCTAGGGGATAAAATATCGTCACTCGTGTGTACAGACGACTACCACCTTGTGAAGTGGTGTGATTCATTTTTTGAGGACGATTGAAATGAAAGATAATAAAGATGACTATATGTGATATATATTATATAATTATGATATTCAAGACATATATATATCAATTTTTAATAATATTATTGCTTTTATTTCTTACCATATAACTCACTGAAAGGTTTTAACGTTGTTGTTGTATGTGTAGAATACAGCCTTCAAGAAGAGATGTCACTCATTCTTTTAATCATCGCAATAAGTGGATGATATGAATAAGTATATATTAATAAATAATATTTTAATTATAAATTTATTATCATTAATTTTTTTTAATTAATTCTTACAGCTATTAGATAGTTATCATTTGAAAATTCAAACCCTAATCATAAGTACATACAACCTACAATCTCCATAATCATAACATATTTAATTTCACTAAACCATTGTCCCTAAATGATTTAAAAATATAATTGATTTATAAATATGGAAATTATTTCATGAAATTTATTATGAACATTTGAAAACAATGATCAATGTAAATGGACCTAAAATAACATGTCAAGCCACATATGAAAGACAAAGCAATTATTACCTAAAATATGACATTTAAATGAAATTGTTAATAAAAAGGTAATAGTAAAGAATAGGTATATAATATAAGGTATCATATAAATATATATATATTAATTTTATATATTTATAGTAAACTTATAATTATTAGATAGTATGTTTGACCATGTATGAAAGAATTCTTGACTTACTATATGGAATTTTCATTGCATTTATATCTTCTATGAGACATATTCCATATTTAAAACATATTTCTTTTATATTGTGTATAAAATTACCCATAATATATTTCTTTTTTACTATCCGTAATATTATTGGGTTTTACCTATAAATTTTAGTACATCTATTTAATGGGGTTTACTATCAAAATTTAATAAATTGGCAAGGGATTTTTTCACAAAAAGTTTCTTATTTGTAGAATACATTTGTATAATAATGTATATAAAGACGGAAAAATACAAGAGGGGTGGATTTTATGATTAAAAACATTTGTTTTCAACCTTTATCGAATTTTATTTAAACTTGGTAAAACAAATCATATTAAAAAAACCTCTCTTGTATATAAATGATAATGTGATTTGGGCCTTCAATTTGAGAATAAAATATCTTAATAATGTAGATTCTGATATGGAAGTGAAAAAGTTGTATTGGTAAAATTATTATATCTTAATTGTGAATAGATTATAAATAAATAGGCAGTGGTAACGTAATCATCATTTAATCATATCAATAGTAGTAAACTAATACATAAATAATCAAAATTACAATGATTATTGTATATAAAAGTAATAAAAAATGAATCATATTCACAATGAAAATGATATATCCGAGTAATAAAGATTTATTAACTCTATATTATAGAATATAAAATAATAAATATAATAACATAATATTCACATGATAATATATGTTAGAAAAATAGTATCATAATTAAACCAATTATTATAAAAAAGATACGAATACAGATAGAAATATAAAATATTCAATTAATATTATATGAAAAAAAATAAATGAATTAAAATAAGGCATGTAAAAACATGAATACAAATATTTTTCTCCAAAGAGTATGTTATATAATAACATATATTAAAGGTCCCTTAGATTATACTTATAATATATTATATCTTTCCCATATTGAATAAATCCCTCGATATGATGATTGATCAGTCTCACGACCCACATGAGACCTCTATAATATGATCGGATTTTATTACAATATCTTCATGTTACCTCGATATGATATAATATTTTTTCTCATGAAATCCTCATGATCCCTTTATATGATGATTAGATTTTCTATATCTTTTTCCCCACGATCCCTTGATCATATTCACATGATCAGTCGTTATTATTACATGTTCAAAAAGGATATAAGTAAAATGAACAAGTAGTTCAATCTTGTATGATTATTAGATATTGCACACTGAGATTTTTGAAAATTATGTTGATCATAAAATCACATAGAACTCTTCAAATGATCGGTTATTTATAGGTAGATCTTTAATGGTCATCTTGATTTTTCCAACAATTAAATTTATTTATGTTTTTCATGATGACATTGAAACCTGGATCATCAAACACTATATGATAAAAAAATTTCCAATTTTGTTTTGATATACACCATTTTTAGTGTAAAAAAGATATCATATATTATAAATAATATTTCCCTAGTACATTTTTAACTTTCGATATTTTGATAGACAACTAAATATAAATTCATTATAATAAATTCATTGCATCTTAGTATGATTTCAATCAAAACCTTTATCATCCTAAATATTATGATTTTATTATAATGGAAGAAAAATATGAATTCTTATATTCAATCACAAAATACTGAGTACGATAGTTATCATATCCACTCTCATTTTGATAATCATAACATAAAATATTATTTTCATACCTCGATAAATGTTATTCTATATAACATCTATGATTTTGTTTTCCTATAAAGACATAATAAAACAAATTGATCAAGTATAATAATAATGAGAAAAAATTCATTTTATTTTAAAAATAAATGTTTTGAAAATTGTAATAAAAAATTATTTTGACCCAACACCCTCTCCCTTTATTGAAAATAAAAACTTGAAAATATAGATGAATTGGAATAAATGAATTGTATTCAGAAATGAATATTATAAATATAACCATAAATTTTATAACTCATCTAAATATAATGATTAATAATAATAAATCGACCATTGGATAAAAAGTCCACCAAAGGATCATATTCTCCCCTAAAATGAAATTTATCCTCGTTAATTAAAATATCCCCCAATGATAATTTAAAAAGGGAATGAGGTATATTCATTGATATTATTGAAAATGGGGTTGGGAAACAAAATATGAAATATTATGATAAAAAGAGTATTCAATTAGTTAGATAAAAATATGAAAATTAAAAATAAGTGTTCAGAGAAAAAGAAATTATTATTTATTATGAATCATTTCTCTACTGACAGTCCTCATCTTTTTTAACTAATTTCTTTCTGTAAAATGTTTTGAATACCATTATTATTAAGATCAGAATTTTTCATCCCGAGACACAATATTTTAATTGAAAAGAATATTCTGATCATATTGAGATGTACATATCTAGGAGAATGTATCATTATGACACTTTAAAGTAATAATTTCATCTTTATATATCTTGAGTATTGATATCTCATATTGTATAGACTTTAACATTCCTTTAAATTTTTGATCTGTTGAATTGTTTTGTTTTATTTCCTAATAACTAAAGGAATATTTCTTCATTTTCCATATATTTGGAAATAATAATATTTTTATTATTAGTTTTATTCTAATACTTCCAAAAAATATTCAATAGTATCATCTTGATTTTTGAAATCTTGATCAAAACCATGAGAAAATTTGATCATATTCTTTCAAATTATCATTTAATCCTAAGTAATTTTTTAAATGATCCTAAAATCTAACTCAAAAAGTATAAATATTCCTAAAAAAATTCATTGATTACTATTTTTTATGTTTATTTTCCGAAATCAATTAAACCATAGTTTCTAGTCTAATAAAGTAAGGAATTGGTTTCCCCAATCTACTCAAGTTATAAATGATATATTCGACTCCCTGAGTTGTGATCATATAGAATGACTTGTGCTCTGATTCATTTGTTTGGAGTATAAGTACTACTTCTATAAAAACAATTCATTTCTCTACTTGATTATATTTTTTTGTCTAAATAATCATCTTTATTTTATCCAAATGAAATAAAAACATTAGTAATGTTTGATTCTTCATCTTCTTCATCCTTGAATTTATTAGTAGAATATGAACTGCTAATTACATATGATATTATTCTTCATGATACATTATTATTTAAATTTTTGAACATTTTTAGAAGGTAATTATAAAGATTTTTCTTCTTTACCTTATATAAAGTATATATGAAATTGATTTCTCATCTACATCTCATTTAGAATTTAAAAAATCTTGATCTACATCATGTCCAAAATTTTCATGAAAAATTTCATTTTCTTTTTCTTTTTATTCAACAAGGGGAATAATTGTGCTATCAATGATAGTTCTCTTGACAACAATCCTGGTACCCAACTTTGGTGTACCGATTTGGACAGAAGTTAAGGAATGTTTTGTTGATAATATTTCTACATCTACCCTCAATATATTAATAACCTATATTATGAAATATTTTTATTAATATTCTTATTCTTTGAATATTCTCATATAGAATCATCACCTTGATGTTTTATATCTAGAGATTTAGTTGGGTCAGTAAAAAAGGTGGATCTCCTACCATTCATTCATTCATTCTCATCATCCAATCGTCAAAATCATCATCACTAACCTTGTATTATTTCTGTGTTCTTTTAGGACACATGGACTTAAATCTCCATTTTATTATTTATCAATGAGTTCAGATTATTTTGAAACATTCTCAGTACATCTTTCATTCTTTATATATTAGTTGTTATTATTATTATTTTTTATGAACTACTTTGATTCATTATAAAAATAATATTTCAACCTTTTAATTGTATCGTTACTGTAATAAGAGACTTTTAACTTATTTTGGATTGATTTTACGATTAACTGATGGAATACCAACACTCCATCATGAAAATACAAAATATCATCTGATACATTATAGTCAATGATTTTATGGAACTGTTGTGACATTGTTGATAGTGATAAATTTGTAATCCATTAGATTGATTTTTCTCATGGTCATCAAAAAACAAAATGAAAATATCTATCATATAACACCCTAGGTAAATAAAGAATATGAAATTTTCATATATATCCATATTTGTGAATAAAATATTAATATTACATTAGAGGTAATGTTATTCTCGATGACGTACCCAATATGCAACAACAAGTTTCTTTTAAATCTTATGTTGCACTCTAATAATAAAATAATATTATTTTAAATAGTAGTTAACGCCTAGCCGTTGTAATGGCGGGAAGGAACAGAACTAACTACAAAATGATTATATATATTTTTAAAATATTTATACTTTTTACAATAAATGTTAGAGGATTAAAAATGAGAATGAATCTAATTTTAAGCGTGAACATTCTAATATTCTTTAAAAGGTCGATTAACCGCCTTTTGATGGAGAACCTCTTTTAAATCCAATTTTTGACAATTTTATGTGTTATATTTAATGAAATAAAATTCTTCTTTAGAATTGGAACATCAAAATTTACTTTGTGTAAATTTTTGGTGTTTTTCCAAAAAAGTTCAATTTTTAATGAATAGTGAAAAATGTTGTATTTTAATTCAAAACCTCTTTTTAATCTAATTGATTTATATGATTAGGTAATATTTTTAATTGGTTTTAAAGTGAAATTAGAATATATTTTTACCATTTAATCCAATAGTGGTCATTGGAATTAATTTCACTTTGAAATCGGACTAAAACTAGTGTCAATCTTTTGATAAATTTTGTTTCATAAAAACACACTATTTGTTTTGACAGTGGGAATTAATTATTAAATTAATTAATGAAACTTATATGTTTTTAATTTTTTAAAATAGACATCATTTTTGAATTTGGAATATCAAATATAGCTTAGGGTGAATTTTTGGTAATTTTTTGAAAAACATCAATTTTTGATGAATAGTGAAACCACTAAGTGGTACTTATAAAAACGAATTTTCCGTTTAAATGAAATTTTGCCATCTTTTTGTTTTGAATTTCAAAAATCCAACATACATGGTTGTCATTAAAAAGTAAAATGTGGTTCAATGGGATTAGAATAATTTTTTGGTGAATAGTAACTTATTAAGTTTTTAATCGTGATTAAATGTAATTAGTGTAGTTTAAGGTAAGAATAATGTTTTAATAAAATGAAATGACCTATACACATGTACTACCATCATTGGATGAGTCATGGACGACCAAGAAAATCCATGGGTCAACTTGGGAACCCCATGGAGCCACTTTGGTTGGGAAATGACATAAATAACTTTTTATTTAATGTTAAAGTAAAAATAACACAAACATGAAATGTTTTACTAAAAAAAATTTAAATGGGGTTATAAAAATCAGATTTTTGATTATAAATAGTAATTGGAAATATAAAAAGATTTCCTACATCATAGTATTTTTTTATAATTTTTATACTTTAAATAAATAAAATTATTTATGACATCATGATGATGCAACGATTACCTCATTAATAAAGGATTTAAATAAAATGAAATGATAATGTAAAATATATGAACTAAACATGTCCAAAACCTATTGTATGGGTGGAGTTAGAACTCTTATCACCTTAACCTCGAAATATATCAATTTGGGACATTTTGAATCCTAAATGCATATTAAAATAAAGTAACATTTCTTTACTTTCCAAGAGTGCCCCTCCTCTCCTCTTATAAAAGGCCCCCACCCCTACCTTCTTACCCACACATCCAAAGCCTTTGGCTCGGAAAACCCCTGACCATTTGGTCTCTACACATCCCTATATAACTCCTTGAAGTCTCACTTTGGGCAGAAGTCTTCCCAAGGAATCCTTTTAGCTCAAACCAAAGGGAGTTACCCGATTTTAAGGTAATGTCTTCACTTGAGTCCTTTTGATTTATTTTGCTTCTCCAACCCCATAAACTCTTTTTATTCATTTATTTTGTAACAAATAAAGTATCTTAAATATACTAGGATGTTTTTATATGAAGTATTCGATCTATACTTACACACACCTTCGTCTAATGGTTAAAGAACATATTGTTTCTGTGGTTGGTGATTTTCTGCCTCACGAAACGATGATTGTTCAATATTCTTTTAACAACTTTAAAGGTGGACATTATGATGTCAATGTATTTTATATATGATATATATGGTATTTATGTTTACTATATGCTGATGTATTTTATATTTAAACCATAACTTTATTCTTTTCATGTTGTGTAAATGCGATAATTTGATATGAGGAAGTGCGGACTACCGCCCCCTCAAGTGATGTGACTCGTACATGCAATACATGGAATGTATAAAGAATGAAATTAATGAACATATGTGACTTATATAACATATATATTATACTGGAATTATAATATATATATATTTATTTATTTATTTTTAATTCCATTAATATGAAAAAGAAAAAAATGAAAGTAGCGTTCATGCGTACGTACGGCCTACCATCTCCATGAACGATGCTTTTTGTTTTTTATCTCCAAATGATATGGAATAGTATAAAATTAATATTTACTGGATATATATGATATATATGATATATACATTATGATTATAACTCTGGATATAATGGATACATGAAAAAATTGTAATTATAAAAAGCATATTTTGACTCAAGTACCAATTATCGTTTAAACGACCGTTATTAACTAAAATAATTACATAGTGTTCATGACATGGTAATAAGTGATATAAAAGGAATAATGAACTTGAAAAAGGTTCTTAAGGAAGTATAAATTAACTCAAGTTTGTTATTCAGGAGATTAAAGAACGATCGATTCAAGTCGAACCCAAGGTAAGGGATCCTACTCCTCTCTTTCTTTTTAAGTACACTATTTTATGTCATTCCTTTTAAGGGCATCTTTCTTGTGATTGGGATGTTATTTTATATTACTTCTACTGTAATTTTTATGTTCATATTATGAGAGACCTTATTCTATCTCATCAATCCATTTTGGATATTTTGAGTGGCGCTGTTAGGCTGCCGAATTTTTGTAAGAGATCTAACCTCTCTCTTTCTTTTTAAGTACTCTCCTTTATGACACTTCTTTTAAGCTACTCTTTGTTATGTTGGGGGATATTATTTTATATTAATATTTCTGTAAACATTATGTTAATATTATTATAGACCCTATTTGATCTCATCAATACATTTTTGTAAGTTTTAAGTGGCGCAGTTAGGCTGTCGATTTTTCGTAAGGGATTTTGCATCACACTTTTATTCCCGTGAGATTTATGCTACATTTGCCACAATTTCCTTTGAGTGGTGTATGTAATGCCCATTATTTTACTCATTGTGTAATATAAATTAATTTATGAGTATTCACATCAATGTTTTATTGTCCTTCATTCCATGGGGTGTACGTTTCGAAAGTTACCCAAGTCGGTAAGAGAACCTTTCACCCTCCTCTTTTTAAAAGACATCTCTTGTTATGTCTTTTAATTTACATATTTTAATGTTGGGATATGTTATTTTATATCCTTATTGATGTAAATTTTATGTCCAAGTGATGTGATTCCCTTTTTATCTCTCATCAACTCATTTTCTTAATTTTGAAGTGATGTCGTTAGGCTGTCGAATTTTACCAAGGGAACTTTTTAACCCAATTTCGATTTCTTTGGGTTCAACATGTAGTTATTGAATATGTCATCCTTTTAATATGTGTGAATGACCTTTTATTGTTTTACACTTAATATCCACTTATATTTGGTGTATTTATATTTGTCACACATAATTTTGAGATTTATTTATCCTTAATTTAAGGATACCTTCTTTATAAGGGATTTCATCACATTTGACATTTCTATTGAGACTTCATTGTTGTTATGAACCAATTCACTCTTATATGGTGTATATACTGTCCATTGGAATATTATATCATGAATCCATTTATTCTCATGATATTATAATGTTCTGACTAAATGTTATTCCTCAATTATTGTATTCAAGTGTCTCTAATTTTGGTAAAACCCCTTTGACCAAAATATCTCTTTAAATGTTTTGAATATTTGTTCTTATTAATATCCATGTTTTCAAAATGGTTTTAAGGATTTATTTATATGCATATTAATGGTTTAAAATTTTAATAGCTTAAAGGTGGTATGGGAAACTTTGATTCAAAAATATCTCTATTAAATGTTTTAAATGGTTTTGGAAATGGTTTCTTTTTGAATGGATTCATTATTTCAATATACTAAAATGTTATATTGTGATTGAAATGTGGAAATGTTTTTTATGCATGTTTTATGTGATACGTTTATGTTATGTTTCTTGGGAATTTTTATGAAAACGGGTGGTTCCGTGATAAACTATGGGCGGGTGAGGCCGATATAGCTCTCCAATGCATTGGGTAACGTGATGGAGTGAAACATTAAGGTTTCTCCGAAGAGATTTAGGGAATATACTGTGGTGGGTATTCCAAACGTAACCATGAGGGTTACTCCCTATGTATGAATTTTATGAATCCCTCAAGTTTCCTTTTATGTCTTAAGATTTCTATGATTTATTCATGATTTGGTGAGGTATGTTAAAGTGCCTATATTTTATGGGTAATGTATGAATGCATTCTTTTGTATATATGAACTCATGTTTCCGTTCCATAATTTTTTTATAACCCTTACTGAGCTTTTTATGCTCATCCCATGTTTTTTGAAATGTTTTTAATAGGTCAAGGGAAAGGTACATGAAATGATGATAGTGTCAAGGAAGTGTCAAGAAAGAATCCATGTTTTATTTTAAATATGTTTCCGTTGAGGGGAAAAATGAATTCTATCTTTTATGTAACCACTTTGTTTAAATGTGGAATGTAATGAAAGTTTTATGATCTAATTATCTAAAACTCTAAACCTGAAAAGATCCTCAATGTGTAATCTTGTAATAACTCAAGATTAAGTAAGGTTTAAGGCAGAGGCCTTATATTTGGTATCAGAGGTCGGTTTAGATAACTTTAGAGGTTAGGGTATTCTTTAAGCATAAGTGACATTACCATAATGGTTAGGATTTCAGAAAGAGTCCTAGTTTTAGATAAAGTGAATGAGTAAGTATATCTTAGTGTTTACCTTCCTCATTAGTACATGATGGTTTTGTTGATATACTCACACTAACATTTATGTTTTTAGTGAATGGATGGATCTAGCAGGCACCAAAGAGACAACAGGTTTGAAGGAAACTGTGGTGGTTCTCTGATTAAGATGCTAGATAAAATGGGGGATTCAATGAGGAAACTCGTGGTTGTTCTAAACCAACTATCAAGGAGTCATGATCAACCACTTGAACCTTTGTATGATCTATAATGCATCATGTACGAGATGACCAATCGATGTGGAAGTTTAGGTAATAATTATAAAGGTAACCATTAGAGTTTATATGATCCTTACTTTTGAGGTAATTATGGGTTATTATATGTTATGATGGAAAATGAAAGGAATGAGATAAACTTGATGTTAAAATATGTTATGATCATTTTTGAAGATTTTATCTCATTTTGGGGAATGTTTTAAGAATTATATAGTTTTGTAAAAAGGACAACATGCAGACCGTGTGACAACCCATCACGTTGGACAAAGCTGCGGGAATCGAACCCACAACCAAAGTGCAACTGGTATTTATCGCCTACCACTGGACTACGTGAAGTCCCTGGTTAGTTTGACTGATTCCTTTTAGTTAGATGATTTTATGAATTAAGAGTAATTTGATTTTGGGTTATCTATGGAAATATATTAACCTATCATGGAGGATATGTGATTAGGTTAATTACTTTTCAATACGAGACTTTAAGAGAAACTGTTGTTGTTTGGAGATAAATGTTACCATTTAACTTGGAAGACTATGTGACTAAATCCTTCAATTATTTGGGTTTCAATCTTAGTTTGATTTATTTTGAAGAATTTTATGGACAAATTGTTTATCGAATGGTCCTCATTGAACTTTGGGTTTTGTTGGACAAATTTTGGAGATTAAGAATAGATTTTCTTTTTATAAATGGTTATCCTTTTCTGAATTATCTGATCTTGTACTAACCTTTTTGGTTTTGGTTTTGGTTTTGGTTAAAGTCTAAAGACATGGGAAGTATATAGTTCTCTTTGGTGGATTAGGTGATTCTCTAGATGTTGATTATAGTACTCTTAATGTGAACAAGTCTTCCTAAATACTCGTCTTTTGGAGAAAATATGAGTTTGTGTAAGGAATCTAATAAAAGTTGAAAGTCAATATCATAAGTGATTATGTTTCCTTATGAATAAATTCCTCAATAAAAATAAACTTAAAACAAAAATATTGTCTATTAACTTTTCCTACTGGGGAATCGAATACCATTTAACCCATCACAAGTTTGTGATTTTCTTGTTGTTAACTTTCTCCTAAACATGTTTTCTATCACTCTCCATCAGAACGTGACCCTATGTTGTCTCCTCCATGTCCATGTTTTCCTACATGGAATCCTAGTATGGGTTAACTCAGGTGACCTCTGTACTTATCTTTCTTTATTTTAAAGTGATTGTTTTACCGAATCTTGTTCCGATGTGGGACTTTCAAGGATGTTTCCGAGCCCAATTTTAAAATTGTGAGGACGCAATTCCCAAAAGGGGGGAAGGATGTAACACCCCAAGTAAATAATGAATATGACATTTTCATATTTATCCATATTTGTGAATAAAATATTAATATTACTTTAAAGGGAATGCTATGCTCGACGGCGTACCCAATATGAAACAACAAGTTTCTATGAAATCTTACGTTGCACTCTAATAATAAAATAATATTATTTTAAATAGTAGTTAATGCCTAGCCATTGTAATGGCGGGAATGAATAGAACTAACTACAAAATTATTATATATGTTTGTAAAATATTTTTACTTTTTACAATAAATGTTAGAGGATTAAAAATGCGAATGAATCCAATTTTAAGCGTGAACATTCTAATATTCTTTAAAAGGTCGATTAACCGACTTTTGATGGCGAAACTCTTTTAAATCCACTTTCTGACAATTTTATATGTTATATTTGACAAAATAAAATTCTTCTTTAGAATCGGGACATCAAAATTTTATTTCTGTAAAATTTTTGTATTTTTCCGAAAAAGTTCAATTTTTAATGAATAGTGAAAAATGTTATATTTTAATTCAAAACCTCTTTTTAATCTAATTTATTTATATGATTAGACTAACTTTTGAATTGGTTTTAAAGTGAAATTAGAATATATTTTTACCATTTAATCCAATAGTGGTCGTTGGAATTAATTTCACTTTGAAATCGGACTAAAACTAGTGTCAATCTTTTGATACATTTTGTTTCATAAAAACACGCTATTTGTTTTGACAGCAAGAATTAATTATTAAATTAATTAATGCAAATTATATGTTTTGAATATTGTAAAATATACATCATTTTTGAATTCGGAATATCAAATATAGCTTAGGGTGAATATTTGAAAATTTTCTGAAAAACATCAATTTTTGATGAATAGTGAAACCACTAAGTGGTACTTATAAAAACTGATTTTCCATTTAAATGAAAAATTTCCATCTTTGTATTTTGACTTTCAAAAATACGACATACATGGTTTTCATTAAGAAGTAAAATGTGGTTCAATGAGATTAGAATAATTTTTTGGTGAATAGTAACTTATTAAGTTTTTAATCGCGATTAGATGTTATTAGTGTAGTTTATAGTAAGAATAATGTTTTAATAAAATTAAATGACCTAGACACATGTCCAACCATAATTGGATGAGTCATTTCCGACCAAGACAATCCATGGGTCAACTTGGGGACCCCATGGAGCCACTTTGGTTGGGAAATGACATAAATAACTTTTTATTTAATGTTAAAGTAAAAATAACACAAACCTGAAATGTTTTACTAAAACAATTTTTACATGGGGTTATACAAGTAAGATTTTTTATTATAAATATTAATTGGAAAGATAAAAAAAATTCCTACATCATAGAAGTATTTTTATAATTTTTAGACTTTAAATAAATTAAATTATTTATGACATCATGATGATGCAGCGATTACCTCATTAATAAAGGATTTAAATAAAATGAAATGATAATGTAAAATCTATGACCTACACATGTCCAAAACCTATTGGATGGGTGTATTTCGAACCCTTATCACCTTAAACTCTAAATATATCAATGTGGGACCTTTTGAATCTGAAACTCAATTTAAAATAAAGTAACATTTCTTTACTTTCCAAGAGTGCCCCTCCTCTCCTCTTATAAAAGGCCCCCACCCCTACCTCCTTACCCACACTTCCAAAGCCGTTGGCTCGGACAACCCCTGCCCATTTGGTCTCTCCACATCTTTATATAACTCCTTGAAGTCTCACTTTGGGCAGAAGTCATCCCAAGTAATCCTTTTAGCTCAAACCAAAGGGAGTTACCCGATTTTAAGGTAATGTCTTCACTTGAGTCCTTTTGTTTTATTTTGCTTCTCCAAACACCTAAACTCTTTTTATTCATTTCTTTTGTAACAACTAAAGTATCTTCAATATACTAGGATGTTGTTATCAGATGTATTTGAGCTAAACTTACACACACCTTCGTCTAATGGTTAAAGAACATACTGTTTCTTTGGTTGGTGATTTTCTGCCTCATGAAACGATGATTGTTCAATATTCTTTTAACACCTTTAAAGGTGGCCATTATGATGACACTGTATTATATATATGATATATATGGTATTTATGTTTACTATATGCTTCTGTATTTTATATTTAAACCATAACTGTATTCTTTTCATTTTGTGTAAATGCGATAATTTCATATGAGGAAGTGCGGACTACCGCCTCCTCAAGTGATGTGACTCATACATGCAATACTTGGAAGGTATAAAGAATGAAATTAATGAACATATGTGACCTATATAACATATATATTATACTTTAATTATAATATATATATATATATCATTTATTTTTAATTCCATTAATATGAAAAAGAAAAAAAATGAAAGTAGCGTTCATGCGTACGTACGACCAACCGTCTCCATGAACGGCGCTTTTCGTTTTTTATCTCCAAATGATATGGAATAGTATAAAATGAATATTTACTGGATATATATGATATATATAATATATAAATCATGATTATATCTCTGGATATAATGGATACATGAACAACTTGTAATTATAAAGAGCATATTTTGACTCAAGTACCAATGATCGTTTAAACGACCGTTATTAACTAAAATAATTACATAGTGTTCATGACATGGTAATAAGTGATATAAAAGGAATAATGAACTTGAAAAAGGTTCTTAAGAAGTATAAATTAACTCAATTTTATTATTCTGGAGATTAAAGAACGATCAAGTCAAGTCAGACCTGAGGTAAGGGATCCTACTCATCTCTTTCATTTTAAGTACACTCTTTTATGTCATTCCTTTTAAGCGCATCTTTATTGTGATTGGGATGTTCTTTTATATTACTTATACTGTAATTTTTATGTTCATATGATTCGAGACCCTATTCTCTCTCATCAATCCATTTTGGAAGTTTTGAGTAGTGCCGTTAGGCTGCAGAATTTTCGTAAGAGATCTAACCTCTCTCTTTCTTTTTATGTACTCTCATTTATGACACTTCTTTTAAGCTCCTCTTTGTTATGTCGGGGGGTATTATTTTATATTCCCCTTGCTGAAAACTTTATGTTAATATGATGAGAGACCCTATTTTATCTCATCAATCCATTTTTGTAAGTTTTAAGTGGCGTCGTTAGGCTGCCGAGTTTTCGTAATGGATTTTTCATCTCACTTTTATTCCAGTGAGATTTATGCTACATTTGCCACAATTTCCTTTGAGTGGTGTATTTACTGCACATTATTTTAATCATTTTGTAATATAATTTCATTTATGAGTATTCACATCAATGTTGTATTTTCCTTCTTTCCATGGGGTGTACGTTTCGAGAGTTACCCAAGTCGGTAAGGAAACCTTTCACCCTCCTCTTTTGAAAAGACATCTCTTGATATGTCTTTTAATTTACATCTTTTTATGTTGGGATATGTTCTTTTATATCCTTATTGATTTAAATTTTATGTCCAAGTGATGTGATTCCCTTTTTATCTCTCATCAACTCATTTTCTGTATTTTGAAGTGATGCCGTTAGGCTGTCGAATTTTACCAAGGGAACTTTTTAACCCAATTTCGATTTCTTTGGGTTCAACATGTAGTTATTGAATATGTCATCCTTTGAATATGTGTGAATGATATTTTATTGTTTTACACATAATATCCACTTATATTGGGTGTATTTATATTTGTCACACATAATTTTGAGATTGATTTATCCTTAATTTAAGGATACCTTCTTTATAAGGGATTTCATCACATTTGACATTTCTATTGAGACTTCATTGTTGTTATGCACCAATTAACTCTTATATGGTGTATATACTGTCCATTGGAATATTATATCATGAATCCAATTATTCTCATGATATTATAACGTTCTGACGAAATTTTATTCTTTAATTATTGTATTCAAGTGTCTCTAATTTTGGTAAAACCCCTTTCACAAAAATATCGCTTTAAATGTTTTAAATATTTGTTCTTATTAATATCCATTTTTTCAAAATGGTCTTAAGGATTTATTTATATGGATATTAATGGTTTAAAATTTTAAAATCTTCAAGGTGATATGGGACACTTTGATTCAAAAATCTCTTTATTAAATGTTATAAATGGTTTTGGAAATGGTTTCTTTTTGAATGGATTCATTATTTCAATATACTAAAATGTTATATTGTGATTGAAATGTGGAAATGTTTTGTTTTCTTTTATGCATGTTTTATGTGATACGTTTGTTTTATGGTTCTTGGGAATTGTTATGAAAACGGGTGGTTCTGTGATAAACTAAGGCCGGGTGAGCCCGATATAGCTCTCCAATGCACTGGGTAACGCGAAGGAGTGAAACAATAAGGTTTCTCTGAAGAGATTTAGGGAATATACTGTGGTGGGTATTCCAAACGTAACCAAGAGGGTTACTCCCTACGTAAGAATGTTATGAATTCCTCAAGTTTCTTTTTATGTCTTAAGATTTCTATGATTTATTCATGATTTGGTGAGGTATGTTAAGGTGCCTATTTTTTATGGGTAAAGAATGAATTCATTCTTATGTATATATGAACTCATGTTTCCATTCCATATTTTTTTATAACCCTTATTGAGCTTTTTATGCTCATCCCATGTTTTTTTGAAATGTTTTTCACATGTCAAGGGAAAGGTACATTAAATGATGATAGTGTCAAGGAAGTGTCAAGAAAGAATCCATGTTTTATTTTAAATATGTTTCCGTTGAGGGGAAAAATAAATACTATCTTTTATATAACCACTTTGTTTAAATGTGGAATGTAATGCAAGTTTTATGATTAATTCTCTAAAACTCTAAACCTGAAAAGATCCTCAATGTGTAGTCTTGTAATAACTCAAGATTAAGTAAGGAATAAGGCTGGGGCCTTATATATAATATTAAGGTTTTCTATATCAACCATTGTTGCTAATGAAAATAAATTCATCAGAAAATATTTTAGATAAATCGTAGGCTATAAATGAAATACTTTACGTTTTTATTACAAATTTTTTTAATAACAAATCCTCGACGCTTTTATTATTAAAAGATCCATGGTTGCCAAGAAATTTATGAGAAGAAAAATATTCCTATAATTTTTATAGAACACAAATAAGGATACAAAATTATGTAATAAACATATCATACTCCCTTCGATTAATTTTATATTAAAATTTCCTTTCACAATTTATCTCGAAAAAATCAATCGAAGTATAAAATTCATGAATTTCAACAAAAAATACCATATATTGACTTCTATTAGCTTTCTCCATAGATATTGACTCCCAACCTTGAAATTATAAAATATTTTTTACAGAATATTCATATTTATCATAATTTTTATTGTTTAAAAAAAATTAGTGAAAATTTCCATCTCACTAAAATCATTACAATGAATCGAATTCATCGATAAAACTAAAGATTTTTACATGGCGAACATTCATATTGGGAAAAAATTCAGGCATGTGACTTTGTAGGGTTGCGGAACCTTGAGGATGACAAACATAGAAGTCCAATGTGGGAAACATGTAGGGGTATCCTTTATATAGGCCAATGAGGGAATATATTCAATTTTAATGGTTGGGATTTAATTCCTTCTGATTGGAAGACTTTACATCATTTAAATGTTTTTAAATGAAATCTTTATCTTTTTAAGGGAAATTTTATCATATTACGTGGTTTTGATACAAATTTTGTAAATGTATTTTTGAAAATATCAATAAAAATAACATAAACTTAATAAGAATAGTATAAAATGTACAAATTAGGGAATTATAACTTTTAGAGTCAGTAGTTCCTACAATTGTATGTAACTTGGTTTTGTTGTTTTTTGTTTAAAAATAAGGAATTTTTTGAGCATGGAAAAATTATCAGTATTAACAATATTGAAAAAAAAATTGAGTAAAAACATATTTTAAATGAAAAAATTTGAGTATGAATAAATTTTTGAGTATGAAAAATTTTGTGTATGAAAACATTTGAGTATGAAATTTTTTTCCTGTAATTTATTTTTAATACAAAAAGACTAAGTGTGAATAAATTTATCTACACGAAAAATATGAATTATGAAAAAGTTTGAGTATGAAAAAAATAAAACAAACCTATGTATCCCCCCACCCCTTTTATAAGAAGTATATTACTATAAGGATATGGTTTCATCAAGAATTAAATGTGAATGATTACATTAAATTTATCATTACTAGATCTTGTTTAGGGTATTCAAATCTATCAGAAGCTAATGGATTTGTAAAAATGTCAGCAAATAGTTATTGTTCGCCGATAAATTTTAAAATGATATATATGTTAATTGTGTGATAACTATGAAAATGATTCCTATTATTTATGTTTTTTTGAAATAGAGTGATGTTAATGGTTCTTAATTAAGGAAATATAACTAGATTTATCACATAGTACTTGTGTTTTTTTTGAAACATTTCCATGGTCTATGAATGTGTGTTATATCCACAACACATGAACACAATATCTTACATCTACCACATATTCAACTGCAGCAGTGGAATGTTCTACTATCTATTGATTTTTACAAGGCCTATGAATTAATGAATCAATAAATAAATGACTTGTTCCCAATTTACTTTTCTTATACATTCTATGACCACCAATGTCACTATTCGAGAAACATTTTAATTCAAAATCATTTCTAGTAGAATAAAAATCCAAAATCCATATATAATTTTATATAATGAAAAATTTATTTTACAAAAAAAATATATGGGATCATTTAGATTATATTGATACCTAACACATAATAAAATAGAAAACATTAAGTCTGGGTGACTAGTGGTTTTGTAAAGTAAACTTCATATCACACATATAACAGTTTCTCAATTAACATGTTTCCTAACTTCATCAAGATCAGGTGTATTTCTGGTATTAATTAGAGTACTGATATGTTTTTTTATATCCTTAAATTTGAAAAATATTATTGATATACTTCTATTGATATATGTAAGACACTTTTACATTTTGAGAAATTATAAATCCATGAAAAAATATTAACTCACCCATCATACTAATTTCAAATTCATATGTCATAAAATTCCCAATGTAATTTGTTAATGATTATTGAGTTGATCCGAAAATA
This sequence comes from Viscum album, assembly GCA_963277665.1. Lineage (NCBI taxonomy): Eukaryota > Viridiplantae > Streptophyta > Magnoliopsida > Santalales > Viscaceae > Viscum > Viscum album. The sequence goes on from OY728135.1 coordinate 1,006,197,052, forward strand.
ATGTAATCGATATATATTTGGGAAATAATAATGTTTTTTATAGAATTATTAATAAAAAGAGTGGGATCAGTTGTTCCCATAACATAATTGTTCAATAATTAACATCATGTTAATCTATCATTCAAGACTATAGGGGCTTGTTTAGGTCCTTATAAAGAATTTTTACATTTATAAACATAATCTATATTTATTGAATATTCAAAACCAAGAGGTTTTTTAAAAATCATTCCCCTTGAATATATTTATTATGAATTTTTTTGAGTCAAAACATGTTTCAACTTTCCCATTAAACTTTTGGTATTAGAAACCCCAAATAACATCTAATTTATCATGTATGTTGTTTTACAACATAACCAGTTATGTTTTTCTATAACTGTATTCACACAAAACAATTCCATCATAACCACATGTGTTGTTGATTCTACATCATAATCATATGTTGATTGTTTTCAATCATAATTACATATATTGTTTCACAATCGTAAGAAAGATTTTGTTTGTCTTCAATCATATCAAAAAATGTTATTTCTATGCATCATTACCATATGAATCATAGTCAGGAACCCTAAATATGTTATGAATTTTATTGAATCTTAATCAGGTTATGTATCGAATCATAACCATGTATCATAATCACATTTCATAACCTGGATAAGTAGTTTATCATAATCATGCATCATAATCAGATTATATATCGTGTATTGTAAACAAATTATAAATTGTAACCAATATGCATCTTATCCATGTTATGAATCGTAACCCTACCTTGTATCGTAACAACTATATACATTATAATCCTGACAAGCATTATGACCATATTATTAATCATACTCATGTAATGCATTGTAATATTATATTACTTCAATATCAATACATTTGTCTCATACTCATTGTTTCAAACTTTTGTACATAATGTTTTTGACTAAAAACTATGTTCTTGAGTTGGTTTTTTACCAATAAAAACAATGTTGTATAATTTTATTTTTTTATCATTATAATTCTAGGTGTTCAAGGTCCTTCAATTTTTTTATGAAATATGAATATTGTAGGAAATATTGTTTTTGGAACTTTAGGCCTAAAAATATGAGGTCATTCGAACCAAAATACATAACTTTTTTATGTTCTTGTATTTCTATAAGTGATTTTTTGTGCAAAGATAATTGTGATAATGATCAAGGACTTATGGGGATATGAAGATGTGCTGATGATCATCATATCAACGGATTTCAAGTGTTTGAAAGATAGGGGTCATATTACCTTCTTAATTGAGGGCTTCCATGGATATGAAAATTTTCATGCCAATCAATGTATTGAGGGCTTACCAAGGTGGTGGTAAGACGGACCTTTAATCCTTTGTGAAAGGATACCCTAATCATTGGTAATAATGAATGGTAAAACCATTTCATTTCTTCTAATATTTGTAATAGAAATGGAATCACAATGATTCTAATTTATATTCATATTCTTTTACTATTTTAATTGTTTCAATTACAATTCATTCGTTACATATTTTAATAATAGAATATATATGTCGAATGGTAGAATCATTTAAATTTTTATTACTTTGATCATTGTATTCAATTCAAATACCTATTTTCATTAGTTGTGTTATTACATAATATCATATCCATCAGATCTAAGACCTATGTGGAAATTTTTATTGGTTTTGAATTGAAATAGTTAAAGTTATCTTAAACAATGTTTATTCTTAAGTGTTTGATTACAATTTTTTATAAACATACAATCTCCCCTCGTGTATTATACCATCAAATATATACTTACATCTATATTAAGATCCCAAATTTTCTTAACAGTGGAGGTTTCCAGTGATCTTTTTACTTTATTTATTTCATTCTGTAAGACAACTGTATTTTCATTACAAATATTTTTTATAAATACTTTCTACACTAATGTGTGGAGTGGAAACATTTTGTTTTATAGGATAGTAGGAATAAATTTTGGATGAATTTATAATATAAACCCAACTATATTACCTATTTTTTATTTGAATGATAATGAGTATTTGAGAGATTTAATGAAGACTTTTTTTATAATTACTAGAGTGGAAAACTTTTTCATGATTACCAGAGAGTAAAAAATCTTATACAAGGAAGTCAGAACCCTCACCTACCAAGAGAAACAAGAATATCAACTGAATTAAAACATACCTAGTACTTTGTTGTGTTCTATGGCCAGAAATATGTATAGTTAGATATCTTCATGAAAATATGATAATTATAATTGGGAGAAATTGGATGTCACAATTTTTAGTACATCCAATTCTATATTAACAAGAAGAGACGTGCTCTGAGCAGAATATCATGGTTTTGTTGTTCCATATAAAGACCATGTATGCAAGGTGCAACAAAAATTTATGACAATTTCCAGTAGTCATCAATGCATGTGTGAAAAAGTTCTTTATGATAAAGTGCATGTGGAAATGATAATTGATATAATGAAAAATGAATAGGAATAGAAAAGAAAAAATATTTATAAAAATAAGAAAGTAACTCAAATCACTATTCATTAATTTTTTTTACTCTCATACAAGAAAACAAAATAATTAAATGAGATTATTATATCAATAACAAAAATAAATGGTAATGGATGTGAAGATTTTATTATTACATCCAAATCTAGGACACGAGAAAGTATAACAATAGCCAAAGCTAGGAATGGTGTTGTTATATCAGAATCAAGTGAATGTGATCGCTCAAAAAATGAATTAAACAATATTTTACAAAGGATGGTAAATATTGTTGGAAAGAATAACTTTCAGAACTGATTCAAAATGATTGATTGAAACGACAATAATGACTTAGAAGTAACATGTTGTGAATGTATTAGAGTAAGTCATATTTGGAAAAATTTTCCTTTTCTAAAAAGGAAATAAGAGAATGATAAACATTTTGAACGAAACAAGAAAAATTATTACTTTTAAAATACTAAGATAATCTTGAATGAAAATTATACTTGGAGTTAAAATGGTGTTGATTCATCTGAAGAATGTTCAGAATATGAATATTCAGGCCATGTGAATATAAGACTTATTTCCAGAAAACCTATTAAAAATCATTGTTTATTGTCCATGTTACAAAATGAAGAATCTCTTAAAATTTTATCATTAAATTAAAATTATCCAAATGAAAATAATTATTACACTTTGGATGAATAATCTTCCTTAGTAGAGGATAATTTACTACTCTTTGATGAAATAGCCAAATTTTCTAAATTACATGAGAATTTATATTCCAAACTCAAGAAGAATCTTGATAAAGAAAATTATAGAATAAATATTCTTACAAATTAAGTATTAACTCTTTCAAAAGATCTTTATCATAAAATTATTGATTTTGAAAATATTTCAAAAAACCGTATGGATGTAAATTATGAGTAGGTAAAAATTTATAAGGAAATTGAAAATTTTTTTTTGACGAAAACAGTTTTTGAAAATAAATAAATTTCAAAACAATTTCATCTGGGGATGATAATTTATTCATTAGACTAAAATATGAAAGTTTTTCTCTTAAGAAACATATTTCGAACATCACTATAGGATGGAAGGAATTTGAAAAAATGAATTATAAACATTTTCCTCTTAGGAATAGTTCCGGAATTGATTACACTCACTCAAAACTGTTTTTTAGTCATAACTATTTTGTTCACCAAAATGCTCCATTCTGTACTAAATGTTTAAAACCCTTCTTTTTATTACACAATTAATTGTGATTCATTACATAAATCCATCACATGATACAACATAAAATATTAATATTTCTAGTGTATTTTGGGATTAGAAACATTACATAACAACATAAATCATAGAAGACAACATCTTATTGAATACTTCATTTACATGACCACTACATTCCATTGTACTTAGCATTTCATAGGATAACCTTAGGACATGCATAAAAAAGGGTGAGTTATAAATCCCACTAAGGAAATAAACATGGAATAACATGATGAATATAGTATATGTTAGGCAATAGGAATATCAATGGATCACAAGAGAAACATGAACATAAAGACATGTTAAATCATGAAAATCATAACATGGAAATGTGGCAACAACACTTAACATGGAATTATCATGAGCCAAGGATCATTGAACATGGGGCATGAGTAATCCATCATTGGCCATGAAGCATGAGTAAACCCTTGTTTCACTAGAATTAGAATGAGTAATAACTCATTGTAGATGGCTTATCGTGATACTATACATTACCCAATGCATTGGAGCTCTATCAGGGCACACCATTCTTAAACATTTCATTTGATGCATAACTGTGCCAGATAGATCAAAAAATATGGATTCATTAAACATCATCATTTATTCCATGACAAAGGAAAGCAGAATTTATAAATTAAACTCTATAAACAATGTGTAAATGTTCATTAAGGTGAACACCCATGATATAGAAATGGGTATTGTATTCACTACACGATGAATTTATCATGGAAAAACGTAGTGCAATTTCTACAGCATAACGACGTGACATAAGAATTCATAAAAATGATTAATTAGAGAGAGAAATGGTTGTCTCATCATATTTACATGAAATGGATAGAAATTTGGTCATATATATACATTTCCAATCAAATGTAATGAAATATATATACATAATTCAAAAGAATTGCTTGAATATAAATGAGGAGAGAGAAATTCCTTATTGAATTAAGGCATGGTAATGGGTGTACATGGGAGGAATTAATGAGAGAGAAAGTGGATATATCATTATTCAATCATTAAGAGAGAAATTTTGCGTGGTTCAAAATCATACCCCAACATTTATAATTATAAATAAAAGGGAATAATAATATAAGGAAACTTGGACAAAAATAAGGAATGTGAAAATCCCTTACCTAGAAGTGTGATCCCAAAGGCCTGGGAGAGGATTGAGAGAGGCTTCTTGGGAGATAAGGGCGCTTTTGGAGGATTCAAGATGGAGGAGGGAAGAAGTTGGACGAACTCAAATGGATTTGAATGTAGAGGAAGTGAGAGATATAATAGGATTATATAGGAAAAGAGATAGAATTATTTATTATTTAGATTTGGGACACCACACATTAATCAAATCAAAACAACAAACCAGTACATGTTTTTCTCACATGGTTTTTTCCAATGGGGAGTGGAAAACTATATTCTATATGTCAAATGGTAGATCTTCTTAAAATAATGGGTTTTCTTATGTGGAGGTGAGTCACACTCTCAATGAAACAATTTAAAAAGACAAAATGTTTTATAAGCCTTAAATGGTCCATTATAGCTTTGTAAATTAAATCACAAAAACCCAAAATAACATTATTTTAATTGTAAGATATATATTGGCTGATCATAATGTTTATAGTATTTTATTACATCACTATTAGATCATTTTTATTTCATAAAACATAGTATATATTTAAACGGTAATTTATTTTTTACACAAATATTCAACTGTCTCATAAAATTATGAAAAATTATCCATTGGATAATTTTGACACCTTAATTCCAAAAAAAAATATTCATTTTATGCAAATAACTTTATAAATTTGTGAATTTTAATTTATAAAATAAAAACTGACATTTATTGAAAATTCATGGGTGTTGAAAAAAATAGCATTCAAACCATATTAAGAATTAAAATTTCATTCATAAAAAATATACTATAATTTATAAAAACTAATTTACTAATAATAATAATTTATTAAAATATTATTTAATTAAAAAAACATTATTTTATAAAAATAAATTCTTTAGTTGAACATTAACTAAAAAATTTCATTTATGTATTAAAAACTATCTACAATGTAATAACAATAAAATGAAATTATATTCGTTATTATTTACAAAAATAATCAACATAATCATAATGCAATGGTGTTGTTACATAAACTCATATAACACCCGCATAAGACCTTGGGGTAAGGTGTGCGATGATTATAGACTCTCAAGGAGCCTCAAATAACATCACTTGAGTGGTAATCTCTATTAACGTCAACTTCTCCCATAGATGGTTCCTCTTAAGATTAATGTATTCGAGCAAGAATTGGGCTTGTTTAAGAGTTTAGCCCAATGATGCCACCTCCATTCCGATCTCCGACGAAAGGGATTCGTATGGGAAAAGTCTACTAGATGTGGCCCTCACTTCCTTTTTCTGAGTAAATTGGATTTGTTAAAGACCAATATTTGTACTAGTCATGTGATCATTATTCAATGGATAAATTATAAATGGTCCCAATTATTAACTATATTTTAAAATCCAACACAAATAATCAAATAAGTGCATATGTTTTACATAACCATAAGAATACATTTAAATACACCAAGTGGAATTTTCATTAATGAAATTATTGGTTGTTAAAATATTCCCCCTTAAGAAATTTCACCCTCTAAATTTCCTCTCCCACACTAAAATAGATATGGGTAACTCTGTTTCATCACTTTTTCTAAATCAACGTCTCTTCTTCAAACTTATTTTTTTCATAACAACTTGATGAGGGGAATTGCCTTGTTTCATAGAACTTTTTCTCTATGATCTAATATCTTCATTGGTTTCTCCTAGTAAGAAAAATTATCCTCTTGTTTTACTACCTCTGATAAGAGTACATGTGAAGGGTGTGGTATGTACTTCCTTAAGAGGGATACATGAAATAAATCATGTACATTGGCCATGGTAGGTGTATGTGCTAGTAAATACGCCACAACCCTGATAAGTTAATGAATATCATAGGGGTTGATGTACCTAGGACTTAACATTCCATTCTTTCCATACATAATGACCTTCTTCCATGGAGATATGTGTAGAAATACCATGTCTCTGACATTAAACTCAATGTCTCATCGACAGTTTTCTGCATAACTCTTATGTCGACTATAGGCTTCCTTGATATGATTCTAAATGGTTTTCTCCTTCTCCACCATTTCTTTGACCATTTCTTGTCCAATAATCTTACGCTAACAGACTACATCCCAATATGATAGTGATCTGCATCTTTTCCCATACAAGGCATGATAAGGTTCCATTCAGCTGATCGAGTAGAATATTTTACTATAAGATAATTAAACAAGAGAATGATGTTGATACCATCACTACTGGAAATTCGGGCTATAGGCACGGTTCTAAACTTTGGCTATAAGCCCTCAAACCGTGGCTATAGGTAATAGCCACGGTTTGAGGAACCGTGACTAAGTTTGGTGTGGCTATAGGCCTAGACCTATAGCCACGGTTCCAAACCATGGCTATATACCTAAAGCCACGGTTTCAACCGTGGCTGTATACTTAATGCCACAGTTTCAACCGTGGCTATAATAGACGTCGGACATGCTTTATAGCCACGGTTGGAAACCGTGGAGTTAGGTCTATAGCCATGGTTAAAGACCGTGGTAATAATCCAATAGCCACGGTTTAAAACCGTGGCTATAGGGTGTGCACATACATAAAAAAATACCCCCCCAACCCCCTGGACACCCTCGGGACACCTCACTGGACACCCCCTGGAAACCCCCCTAACACCCCCCTGACACCCCCCTGACACCCCCTAGACACCCCCCTGGACACCCCCCCTGGACACCCCCTGGACACCCCCTGGACACCCCCTGGACACCCCCCTAGAAACCCCCTAGACACCCCCTGAACATCTCCTGCACCCCTCCCCTATGCCTTGCAGACCCCCCCTGCCCTCCTCCCCACTGCCTTGCAGACACCCCCTGCCAGTCCCCCTACCACCCCCCTGCCAGCCCCCCTGCTTGTCCCCATACCCCCGGCCACACCCCCTGCTAGTCCCCCTCTGCCACCCCCTGCCAGTCCCCATGCCCCCTGCCACCCCCCTGCCAGCCCCCCTACTTGTCCCCTTGCCCCATCCCAGTCCCCCATGCCCCCTGCCACCCACCTACTTGTCCCCCTACTTGTCCCCCTGCCAGCACCCCATGCCCCTGCTAGTCCCCCCTGCCCCTTGCTAGTCCCCCATGCCACCCCCCTGCCAGCCCCCCTTGCACCCTGCCCCCTGCTAGTCCCCCTGCCACTCCCGTGCTTATCTCCCCTGCCCTGTGCCCCCTGCCACCCCCCTACCATCCCCCCTGCTTGTCCCCCTGCCAGACCACCCCCTGCCCCCTGCCAGTCCCCCTTTCCCCCCAGCCCCCTGCTAGTCCCCCCTGCTAGTCCCCCCTACCCCCTGCAACCCCCCAGCCACCTGCACCCCCCCTCGCAGCCCATCTTCACCAACCCCCAACCCCAGCCCCCAGCCCCCAGCTACACTAGTCCACCCCCAGCCCAACTGCACTAGTATCCCCCACCCTCCCCAGCCCAGCCCAGCTGCACCAGTCTCCTAGAATTTCCTTGGTCATAACTAGAGACAAAGGAAAAGAGATGCAAAGGAAAACAGAACTAGCACACTGTGACCAGAATTTTTCTAGTACATTGTATCTTTGACTGCCTCTCTCAATGTCTCCCAACATTGTGAAAGTCTTACCACTTCCGATCTACGTATTCACATTACACATTAGGGGGTGAAACAAGATAAAACAGAACTAGCACAGTAAACTGCAAATAAGTTAAATCTTGGTGTGAAGTGATGTAAAAGTAAAAAATATCACATTATTGTGCCCTATAACACCCACTAGACCCCCTGCACACCCCCTAGACCCCCCTGGACACCCCCTAGACCCCCCTGGACACCTTCCACTAGACACCCCCACCCTTGGACACCTTCCACTGGACACCCCCTGCCCCCAGCTAGTTCCCCCCTGCCACCCCCTGCCAGCCAACCCCCCTGCCACCCCCTGCCACCCCCTGCTTGTCCCCCTGCCTTTCCCCCTGCCCCATGCTAGTCCCCCCATGCCACCCCTGCCACCCCCCCAGCCCCCTGCCCCCTGCTAGTTCCCCCCTGCCACCCCCTGCTTGCCCCCCTGCCAGCCAGCCCCCCTGCCACCCCCTCCTTGTCCCCCTGCCTTTCCCCCCTGCCCCCTGCTAGTCCCCCCTGCCACCCCCTGCCAGCCCCCTGCCAGCCCCCCCTGCCCCCTGCTAGTTCCCCCCTGCCACCCCTTGATTGACCCCCTACCAGCCAGCCCCCCCTTGCCCCTGCCAGTCCCCCCTGCCACCCCCTGCCAGTCCCCCCTGCTAGTCCCCCTGCCAGCCCCCCCTGCCCCCTAAATTTGAAGTTGAATTTTATATAACTATAAGAACAAGATTCAATAAAGTAAAAGAAATATAACATACACTATTATTTAACATGCTTTAGTCCCATGGGGACCTACATGCATAAAAATAACAAAACCTAACTCACACATTTTATTATGGTCAAAGAAAACAAAAACCCTAAAACTGTAAACTAGAAAGAATCACAATATGAGGGATAATAACATAAGTATACAAGACTCACAGGCTTCAAAATAAATGAAACAAAAATGAAAATCACAGTACTAGAGTGGGTAGTAGTCCAACATTCCCATTCTCTTCATGATGAAAGCTTGATGTACGATGCACCAGGATCCAAAAGTTCATATTCTCATTTCTGCACTTGTGGAACTATCACCAAGAAGGTTCTTCACTTCTTCCTTGAAGGAAGGACGTCATCTCCACTATAAAACAAGAAATGATATGAGTTCAAGGAGAGATAGGTAAGGAAAGAGCTCTGATGAAGCAAAACAGCAATGGCGATCAAGGTTTTCACCAGAGGAAAACTATAGAAATATCTTAGAGGATGAGAAATACAAATGATCAAGATTTTGAAGATACTTGGGTCATAGGGGTTATCACTACCCTTACACTATAGTACCTCAAAATGGAACAACCAATATGGTGAGGCCACAAATCCACATGAAACAAAACACCCCATGCCCCCCTTAGTCCCCCATGCCCCCCCTGCACCCCACTGGACAGCCCCCATGCCCCAACTGGACAGCCCCACTGGAAAACCCCACTAGATACCCCCTGCACCCCCTGGACAGCCCTCCCCACCCTGCCGGACACCCCTCCCCTCTGCTTGGACAGCCCCTCCCCCTGCTGGACACCCCTCCCCCTACTGGACACCCTTTCCCCCTACCCCCTACCCCCTGCACCCCATTGGACAGCCCCCATGCCCCAACTGGACAGCCCCACTGGACACCCCATGCACCCCCTGGACACCCCTCCCCCCTGCTGGACACCCCCCTGACGGACACCCCTCCCCCTTCCCCTTTATACACCCCCTGGAATGTGTTTCTATTGATATAAATGATCATCTTATTGAGGTATGTTTTTTATTAGAAAACATACCAAAGTACAATGAGCATTGCAGGATGATAGGCCATGCCACTGATAAGTGCAGAATGGTACATAAATTCTGCAATCCATCCTCAATTAATACTTCTTTGAAAGATGCTCTAAAAGGGAAAAATATTAATACCAAACACTATGTTAGAAAAAAAATACAAAGAAGGTTAAAAAGAGGTCACCTGGTATAACAATTCTGCTACTAGTACATCCTAGGAAGACTTAGTAGAGGAATAAGAATCCCAAGGATATGTTCATGCTGAAACTGGTAAAGCACAATTCTATTGGATATATTCTATAATCATATCGTCAACTCGTACTCCCAACTTGGGAACCTTATCAAAGAGGGTTCTCTACCGCAACTAGAATTAAGATGAAACATCCTATCAACATGGGCTACCAACAACCAACATACATGAATCAAGAAATAGAAAATATAGAGTTCCCAAAATTTTTTACACGACAAGAACATGTCTAGAAGCATCATTACAGACCTCCCCCTATAGGTTACACATGACATATACTAATAGGGCTGCCACATTTTACTCTACCTGCTGTTAAACCTACTCATGCTCGTTCTCAGCTAGACATTCTTCAAGGACAGTCCCTCCCCCTCTGCTGGACAGCCCCTCCCCCTGCCTGGACCCCCCTCCCCCTGCTGGACAGCCCTCCCCCTACTGGACAACCCCTCCCCCTGCCTGGACACCCCTCCCCCCTACTGGACAGCCCCTCCCCCTGCCTGGACACCCTTCCCCCCTGCCTGGACACCCCTCTCCCCTGCTGGACACCCCTCCCCCCCTGCTGGACATCCCTCCCCCCTGCTGGACAACCCTCCCCCTGTGCTGGATAGCCCTCCCCCCTGCGGGACAGCCCTCGCCCTGCCGGACAGCCCCTCCCCCCTGCCGGACACCCCTCCCCCTGCAGGACACCCCTCCCCCTGCCAGACACCCCGCCACCCTGAATGGAAATATTTCAATAAAAAGTAGAAATGAATTAAATGTTTACAAATTAAACAGAGATATAAATGAGAGAAATAAGTAATAAAACCTGAATTAAAAATTTTGGATTCAGTAATTAAAAAAAAGGCCATAGTAAGATAAAGACGTTCTGCTAGTCCCCCTGCCCCCTGCCAGCCCCCCCTGCCAGTCCTCCCCTACACCCTTCCAGACACCCTGCTAGTCCCCTACTAGTCCCCCTACTCCCTGGACACCACCGTGACAGCGGCGTGACCGCAGAGTCACCGCAGCATGACCACAACGTGTTGGCCCAGTCCAGCGACATCCACAGGGCAACATCTTCCACTTAGTTTCAAATAGGATGATATGGATGGCATGAGAAGATGTTTTCTCAGAAGATTTAAAGAAATGAATGCTAATCTGTGATGACTAGAGGATTGGATGACCCCTGATATACCTAATTCGGTGAGGTTTGGAGATCTAGAAATGTGTAGGATTACCTAGAGGAATAAAATATGCCAGACAATTCCAAACCAATGTTTTCAGTTGAATTGAGCCTTTGTACCACCTGCTATGCACGTTTTTTGGAAATATGGATGAGAGGCAGTGCTGAGAGGAGATATAGTTTAGGAATGAGGAAATATGAAAAATTATAGAGCTAACAATTCAATGTTTCTCTAACGAGGAGTAACCGCCGCAGGGTGTCGTCCTAGAGCAGGGCCAAATCACGGCGTGACCGCGGCGTGACCGCGGCGTGACCGTGGCATGACCGCAGCATGACCACAACATGTTGGCCCGATCCAGTGACATCCGCGGGGTAACATCTTCCACTTAGTTTCAAATAGGATGATATGGGTATGTGTAGACTACCAGTCCCCTCCCCCATGTCTGGAAACCCCCCCTGTCTAGACACCCTCCCTGTATGGACACCCTCCATGTCTGGACACCCTCCCTGTCTAGACACCCTCCCTGTCTAGATACCCCCCCTATCTGGATACCCTCCCTGTCTGGGCACCCCCCCCCCCCCCGCACCCACCCCCCAACCTGGACACCCCCACTTTCACCGCACCTGCACCCTCCCCCTGCCCGCAGCACCCCCCTGGACAACCCTCCCCACCTGCACCCCCCTTCCCCGCAGCACCCCCTGCCTGGACAGCCCCCCCCCTCCTGGACACCTCCCCCCTGCCTAGACACCTCACCCCTGCCTGGTGGCAGCGGGCTGAAATGAAGGTGGAAGGGGTATGGTGTGGGATGGATGTGTATGGAGCAGGTCCAAATCACAGCGTGACCATGGCGTGACCGCGTCGTGACCGCAGTGTGACCACAACGTGTTGGCCTGATCCAGCGACATCCGTGGGGTAGCATCTTTCAGTCAGGAGCGAAGGGAGCGGGAGGAGGCTAGAATGCGGGTGGAAGGGGGCTGGTTGCATGTGTTGGGGGATGGTTCGGGCATATTCGATGGTGGTAGGGGGGGCTGTTGTGGGCTGGAATTCCAGTGGTAGTTGGATGAAATGATGGTGGAAGGGGGCTGGTGTGGGCTGGATGTGGCTGGAGCAGGGCCAAATCACGGTGTGACAGCGGTGTGACCGCGGCGTGACCGCGACGTGACCGCGGCGTGACCGTGGCGTGACCGCGGCGTGACCGCGGCGTGACCGAGGCCTGACTGCGGCGTGACCGCGGCGTGACAGCGGCGTGACCGCGGCGTGACCGCGGCGTGACCGCGGCGTGACCGCGGCGTGACCGCGGCGTGACCGCGGCGTGACCGCGGCGTGACCGCGGCGTGACCGCGGCGTGACCGCGGCGTGTTGGCCCGATCCAGGGACATCCGCGGGGAAGAATCCTCCGGCCAGGAGGGAAGGGAGCGGGAGGAGGCTGGAATGTGGGTGGAAGGGGGCTGGTTTCAGGTGTTGGGGGGATGGTGCGGGCTGATTCGAAGGTGGGGGGGGGGGGGGCTGTTGCGGGCTGGAATGCTGGTGGCAGTGGGCTGAAATGAAGGTGGAAGGGGGCTGGTGTGGGCTGGATGTGGCTGGAGCAGGGCAAAATCATGGCGTGACCATGGCGTGACCGCGGCGTGACAGCGGCGTGACCAAGGCATGACCGCGGCATGACCGCGGCGTGACCCCGGCGTGACCACGTCGTGACCGCGGCGTGACCGCGGAGTGACCGCGGCGTGACCGCGGCGTGACCACGGCGTGACCGCGGCATGACCGTGGCGTGTTGGCCCGATCCAGCGACATCTGTGGGGTAGCATCTTCCGGCCAAGAGCTAAGGGATCGGGAGGAGGCTGGAATGCGGGTGGAAGGGGGCTAGTTGCAGGTGTTGGGGGGATGGTGTGGGCTGATTCGAAGTTGGTGGGGGGGGGGGGGGCTGTTGCGGGCTAGAATGCTGGTGGCAGCGGGCTGAAATGAAGGTGGAAGGGGGCTGGTGTGGGCTGGATGTGGCTTGAGTAGGGCCAAATCATGGCGTGGCCGCGGCGTGACAACGGCGTGATCGCAGCATGACCGCAGGGTGGGTGTTGCGGGCAGGGGGGATGTTCAGACATAAATACACCGACCGAGATGCTCGGATAAACCAAGACTCCATTGCTCAGATAGAGGCGATCTAGCAATACTTTCGCATGCAGTAACTATCAGAAGGTTATAATCATAGATGAAATGGTTCACGATAACCAGACACAGTATGTGAATTTTAATGTAAAACAACCAAATGAAGGGGTCGTGCAATGACACAAATGGGGAGAGTGAGAATATCAGATTGATCATCGGATGGAGTACACTGCAATCAGAGGAAATAATATGCACTGTGAGAATACAATATGCAATGGAGGATCATCAGATGGTCTAATAAAATTGTACGCTAAGTAGACACCCTATGATCAGATGATTCACGTATAACATACCTGGTAGTAGAAAAGTTGAAAGACTATGATATGAATCTACATACACAAGAGTTGTAGCACCAAACAAATGCAACTACTGATGATCATGTGATAATAATACAATCGATATGAGTAATAAATACAATAAAGCAGCTAATAATCATATAACTCGCTTGAAAGTATAAAGAATAGTTGATGTTCAATGTATAAAGAATGATATGTTAGATTTGGATGCATGGAGAAATTACATTGCATAAGATAAAATTATATTTTTCATTAAGAGAATATTTTGAAAATCACATTTACAATTTTTTAATTTGAATAAAGAATTCAGAGTACATAAAACAAAAAGCATGATGGAATAAGTTATTATATACCATTAGGTACAATGATAACATTGATATAGTACCTGAGTCAGTTGTTTGGGATCTAGCACTAGAAGAAGCACCCTATAAGCAGATAAACGGTAATGTCAAATTGAATGACTACTCATATATTGAACATAGGTGGCTGAAAGAATAAAAATGGAATAAACCTTACCCAAATCTTGAACTCATTGTCTTTGATGGTGGTGGATAGAACCAGTCTTATCATAAGAAACCACCTATAAGAAAATAGTGGGAAAAGAAATGAGATATAACAACTTCTTATATATATGTGATCAGTGTGTCAACTGTAGACATAAAAAAAGGACACATTTTACACGATTTAGGTAATTATACAAATTTTACAAAGATTAAATCATCTTAAAAAATGAAGAAAAATTGATTCTTGAAGCTACTAGATTGAACAACCTTCAATTACAAGACATACCTGACTATATAGACTTTGAGAGAGCTTCCCAAGCAGGATTTTCAGCATGAAAAAATAATAGGGGCCATCCTCAATCAGGATCATTCCTAAAACCGATGAAGAGTGTATCCCTTAACTTCTGCAATACCATAAACTACTTAATAAATAGACAATTCATAACTAAATATTAGAATAATACATGAATGATTGAAGAAAGGGACAGAAAAAAAGGCATAAACACTTACATAAAACTGTATGGTTCCAAGTGTAGAAGTAAAGAAAATAGATGACACGAGAACTCATCCAACCATTCAGAAATTTGGATCATTGGCATGAATGATAAACCATCATTATCATCTTCCGGGAAGCTATCTGTAACAATGCTCAAATGAAACAGAAGTTTTCTTCTCCGTGTAAAAGCACATATATCATGTTTTTTTATGAAAGCTAGTTCTTACATTGGAAAATATGGAACCAATAAATTTCATGGTTGCCAATGATTTAGGAGGATCATTGGCATCCATACCAAGCAAGGAATTGGATAATGAAATTGTCAAGAGATCAATGTATGCATCAGCAACAACAGAATCATCTAACTTTGCATAAGAATTAGACAAGGAAGAGAAGAAATATGATCTCCCAAAAAAGGCCACTCATGTTACATGAGTTTTCAACTAGTGATTGGTTGTAATATATGAGAAGCTACATGGCTACGATTTCCAATGTATGGTTTTAAAATAACATGAAAAACTCATTTAACTCTTAGATAATAAAATATGGAAGAAGTATTAGTTGGTGCTTATACATGGAAGTGACAGATTATTTATATATTAACTCTGAATGTGTGAATATATTATAGAGGAGATCCAAACCTAGAAATATTGATTTAAATATTGACATCTCTAAAGATTTTGACACTCTTATCTAGGATTTCACTTTTTAAGTACTTGACAGTTTTGGTTTCTCAACCATATTTATTAAGCTTATTCAAGAACTTATCTACAAATCAAGACTCTCTTTCATTATTAATGGGTCTCACAAAAGATACTTTGGTCATACCTAATGGGTGAGATAGGGGGATCCTCCCTCAACTCTTTTATTTGGAATTATCAGGGATTAATATATGAAATTCCTCCTAAAATCTACAGATTATGGGGCTTTATCACCATTTAAGGCCACTAGAAAGATAAGAGCCCCCACCCACTTGTTTTATGTTGATGAAATTATCATTTTTTGTCAAAATGATGACCGATCACTTTCTTTCATCAAGGGGATTTTCAAGAATTATGAATCTCTCTCAAGACAATCCATTATTTGGAGGAAATCAATGCTTTATTGTAGAAAGGACATGCATGTTTCCAGCCCCCAACCCCTGCCCCCTGCCCCCTGACCCCCTCCACCCTTCCCTCTCCCCCCTCAATTTTATAATTTTTCAAAGTAAAGGAAAGGGTATCTTTAATCGGTTCATCATCTTATAATTTCACAAGAATTTTGAAAGGATTATCAGGAATATCCCACTACTAAAAGACCACCTTGGAGAGGTGGGTTACATTCCTTCTATTTGTCCTTTGACATATTCATAGACCTAGTCCCCATTGGTAGAGAAAAATATGAGTAATCCCTTTTATCTTTCTAGTTGACCCTCCCTATCTTACTCTTCTCATACATGGATACATTTAATCCTGAACCTCATCCTCTAAATCACCTAAAAAGTGGAAAGAACATTGGACACCCCTCCCCCTTGTAAAGCCCCCCTAGACAGCCCCCCCTACACCCCCCCTTCCCCCTGGACACTGGACACCCCCTGAACACTGGACTTCCCCCTGGACACCTCCCCCCCTGCCTGGACAGCCCCCCCCCCCTCCTGGACACCTCCCCCCCTGCTGGACACCCATCCCCTCTACCTGGACAGCCCCCCCTGCCTGGACAGCACCCCCCCTGCTGGACACCCCTCCCCCCCTGCTGGACACCCCTCCCCCCTGCCTGGACAGCACCCCACCCCCCCTGCAGGTCATTGTTATCATACCACTAGATTTACCTCATATGATCATTGATGAATTTATTTCACAATATCAAAGTCATGATGGTCTGCTGAGTACACATGATATTATGAATATTTAGAGTTATGCTTTCATGGATTATGACATCATGATATGGAAGAAAAACCAGATTGGACAGTTTAATACTAGAGTTCACTACAGGATGGAATGAAACAGCCCAAATAGACCACCAAAATAGATTATAGACTTTAGATCACCATTCATACATTTATCCAGATTTTTTATTCTCTATAAAATATGAAAAAATCAAATTGTAACTCATGATTAGCTTAAAAAATCAGGGTTTCATATTGTTTTTGGTTGATCTATTTACTTTCAGGATAGAGAAAATGATCAATACTTATTTTTGAGATATAACTTTGACCATAAACTATAGGAATATTCTGGATTTCTATTTTGGATGTCATTTAACACTCACCTATAGGTACCCAAGTTTCTTGAGCAGGTCTCCAAGTCTATATGCAGTGAGCAGGTATAGAATCTTCTTCTAGAAATAGTGGAATCATTTTTTTTATGGTGTGTACTACAAGGAATTCAAGGTTGTTCAATAATCAAGAACTAATTTTTCACCTCAGCATGACAGAGCTGCTCATGGATTTAGTCTGACTCAGAAATTGCTTCCAAGACTTTGTAATCAAGAACATGGAATCTCCCATAGAGGTTTATTACTCATTGGATCGAATATCTCAAGAATATCACTCGACCCAATCTATTTATTTCACCTGAAGAGGTGAATTTCACAAGCATTCTCAACTTTAGGAATCAAAGTGATAAATTGGGAATTGAAACCATGGGGATGCACCCCTGAGGTGAAGAAAGAAGAGACCAGCTTACAAACTTCCACTTTAATATCCTCCCAATACTTTAAATAGAAAGAACTGCCAAATCCATCCAGACTAGGGGCACTACCGGCATTGAAACTGAAGACCGCATCCTTAATCTCAAATTCATGGGGGGTGCTTGTGAGAAAAAGATTATCCTCATCAGAAACCATCGAAGGAACAATACCATCCATTAAGGTCCCATCCATTCCAGGTCCATTGAAAAGCTTAGGGAAATAGTCAACAACATGTGCAGCGATTGCTTCCTTGTTATGCAAGATGTATTATCCAGTTCTAAGAAAAGATAAAGTCTAGTTGGCCCTTCAAATTCATTGAAGAGAGTTGATGAATTTTGTGTTCCTGTCCCCATCCTGTATCCATTTGATTCTGAAAGTTTCCTTTTGAACACCTTCCATCTTTGTAATAAGAGAGTTCAGCCTGGATATAACACCCAATTCTATTGAAACGTCCTGACTAAAGTCAGAATTAGTAGCTTCATCTTGAATATGTTTCAGAGTCGACTCGAGAGTGAGGATCTCTTTATCCAACCCACTCTAATTGGCCTTTCTCCAAATTCTCAGTTGGGACTTTAGTAACCTCAAATTGTAAGAGAAGGCTGATTCACCCCAGCTACAATTCATGCTGAACCAGAAACTTTTAATAAGATTTTCACATTCAGTCTGAAAAGACCAAGCATTATTGAATCAAAAAGGAAGAGGCATTTTTTGCTCTTTACTCTTGAAACTAACCAGAATTGGATGGTGATCTGAAGCAAATTTAGGAAGAGAAACACTGGAAATTGAATCACATACATTCAAGAGATAATCTGCTCATCAATGGCAATAACTTCAACCTTTCTGAATGAATAATGAGAAAAAAACCCATAAAAGATCACCCTAACTAGTGGAACCACTACCAGCAAACAAATTAAAACCAAATTTATTAATTCCAGCAAAGCCTAATGAAAAATAAGCTTTAGGTTCAGAAATTCCAAGAAGCTTGGGCTTGTGAACCTGAATGTGCCTGTGCAAAGCATTGACTGTCACAGAAATTCCTCACATTTAGATTTTTTATTTTCTCTCTTATTATGCCAGTCCCCCCACCCTCCCCACCCCCCAGCCCACCTGCACTAGCCCCCCCCCTCGGAGCCCACCTGCACCAGCCCCCACCCCCAGCCCCCAGCCCCTAGCTTCACTAGTCCACCCCCAGCCCATCTGCACCAGTCTCCCCCACCCTACCCAGCCCCCTGCACCAGCCCCCCCAGCCACCTGCAACCCCCAGCCCCCCTGCCACCCCCAGCCCACCTCCACCCCCCCCCCCCCCCCCCGCAGCCCACCTGCACCAGCCCCCTACCCCAGCCCCCCAGCCCCCTGCTACCCCAGCCCACCTGCACCTATCCCCCCTCCCCAGCCCCTGTACTGGCCCAAGGATCCTACATTGTTTCACCAAGGGGCTACATGGTTTAGACATGGCTATGCGCAACTCATGCTAAAAAATTGTGTGAAATTCAAAATGAACTTAAAATTATCCTCACAAAGGGAGGTTATACTATTTTCCTCAAACCATGCACCTAAACCATGAAGAGTATGGAAACCTCAAATATTTCCATGTTCTGTCCTGGAACTCCATGGAGATAAAAACCAAAACTCTACTTAACCAAATAACAATAAAATAACTATGCAGTGACATAGGGGCTATCATAAACTCCCCACCATGCTACTTTTCCTCCTAGAATTTCCTTGGTCAAAACTAGAGACAAAGGAAAAGAGATGCAAAGGAAAATAGAACTAGCACACTGTGACCAGAATTTTTCTAGTACATTGTATCTTTTACTGCCTCTCTCAATGTCTCCCAACATTTTTCAAGTCTTACCACTTCCGATCTACGTATTCACGTTACACATTAGGGGGTGAAACAAGATAAAACAGAACTAGCACAATAAACTGCAAATAAGTGAAATCTTGGTGTGAAGTGATGTAAAAGTAGAAAATCTCACATTGTTGTGCCCTATGACACCCCCTAGAAAATGGTGCATGGGAATAGTATCTTCTCCTCAATACAAAAACATGTCATCAGTTTGTATGATGGATATTTGGCATGGATGTCATTACCAATTAGAGGAGTTATTTTTGGAATTTTATACACTTTCTACTAATTTCTATGAAAGGGGAAAATAAAATCCCCCTGGACAGGCCCTGGACACCCCCCACTGCCCTCCTGCACCAGTTGAGAATCACTGCATTGCACTGCATCCTGTTGAGACGTAGTGTAAAAATGTTTAACAAACTCAAGTGAAACTGGAAATGCAAATTCTTGGAGAGAAATACAAATAATTCAACGAATATATGAGAAAACACCTGTTGCGAATCACTACATTGCACTGCATCCTGCAAATTTCAACATTATAAGAAAGAGCCCATATGATAACCTCCTCCCTCATCCCTAAATCATTATAAATGATAATGGAACACAATAAAAAAATATATATTATATATGATATTAACAGACATAAAATAATGAGATGAATCCATCAATGCTTGATAAAATAAAAAACCTCATAAAACTAAAACAATGACCCTAAATAAATTACATATGGTTCCCTAGATCTATATAAAACTATTAAACCATCCCATTAGTGCCTTTAAATCCACCACATACTGACCTCCAAGATAATTTATATATCCCACTCTACTATAAATCACTAACTATGCTTACAATTCCTTTGTAAAAGTAAAATTATAACCGCCACTCCAACCATAATGAAAAATCATTAGACGATGGCCCATATCGACATGAGTGATACTTCCTAAGGTCAAAATGGAAAACCATCTGAGTGTGTATATTTATTCCACATATAAAAAATGAATCCTTTGACTCTAGAAGAAGGGAATGATAAAGTATTTCCCTAACCAATTGATCCTCATCCACAACTTGTAGAATAATCTCCTTTCCTATTATTACTTCTACTAGATCATTATGATCCTGTTATCTCCTAATTATTCACCTCAAGTTCAATTTAAATAAAAAGATACATTTTATATCCTTCATTATTAGGAAGAAAATGTGATAAAACTTTGAAAGTATGTCTAACATCAACCCATACTCAAACCGATGATACATAGTATTCTTATCACCTCCCAAGGTTAGAGAAAATTTCTGCAACTCCGTGAACTAAAAAGAATATTATATAATTCATATGCTTACATACATAAAAACATTCCTCGGCGTCGAAAGAGAGGAGTCGGGGAGGAGGCGTCGGGGAGGAGGCGTCCGGGAGGAGGGTCACGGTGAGGAGGAGGGTTGCGGCGAGGAGCTGTCGAAAGAGCTGAGTTGAGGAGGAGGGTCACTGCGAGGAGGTGTCGGGGGGGAGGGTCGCGTCGTGAAGGAGGGTCACGGTGAGGATCCATCGGGGAGGAGGGCGCGACAAGGAGGGCACGATGAGGAGGCATCGGGGAGAAGGAGGGCGTAGTGAGGAGTCATCGGGAAGGAGGAGGGCGCGGCGAGGAGGCGTCGGGGAGGAGGAGGGTGCGGCAAGAGGGTAGAGGAGGTGCCCGATGATAATTGGGAGAAAAAAATGGTTTATGATTTAGCCACGGAGAGGGATATGAATCATGGCGGTATAAGAGATATAGCCACAGACTTATAAACCCGTGGCTATAGGTCCGTGACTATAGCCCAGATTTGTAGTAGTGCTCCTCTTATTAAAGGTCATTGAACATGAAATTAAAATATATTCCAATGTCTGGATAGTTTGATTAGATTGGACATCAGTTTGAGGATGATAGGTCGTATAGAAGTTCAGTTCTGTATCCTGATCATTTTGAAGACTCTTCCAAATCATAGAGGTGATTCTTAGATCTTGATCAGATATAATTGATTGTGGAACTCCATGAATCCTTACAATTTCCATGAAATATATCCATTCCAGTTGATCCAATGAGAAATCCTACCGAATTGCAATTAAGTTTGAATACATTTTAGGATGATCCACAACAACCCAGATTGCATTGTTGCCTTTGGATGTCTTCAAAAGTCCAGAGACAAATTCCATTGTGATGTTCTCCCATTTCCATGTTAGTATGGTAAAAGGGTGCATCATCCCCTTAGAATTCTACCTCTCTACCTTCACTTGCCGACGCACCAGGCAGATTGATGAATACTCAACGATCTCCTTGTGCATATTAACCCGCCAATAATGTTCTCGGAGATCTCGATACATCATTGTGTTTCCAGGGTGAACATAGAAATTTGATCTATATGCATCATCCAAATGATCATTCATCAACTCCAGACCTGATTGAACATATAGAAATTTCACAAATCTCACAATTCCTTCATCATTAACATTAAACTCCAAGGATTTACCTTTTCTAATAGCTTCCACTTTCATCTTAATTTCTAAATCATCCTTTTGATCATCCTTAATCCATTCCAAAAGTGATAGTCGAGAAATATTTTGTGAAATTTTTGATGATGCTCCATTCTTTATGATTCTCATGTCTATATTCATCAAATATAAGAAGATTGGATCCTTTTAAATTCTCATCAATGGAATAATAGTTCAGTCATTTCTACATAGAGCATCCAAAACCTTGTTTTCTTTCCCAGGGTGGTAATGGATTGAGAAGACATAGTCTTTGATCACCTCTAACTGTCTTCTTTGGCATATGTTCAAATCATTCTGTGTGAATATATACTTGAGGCTTTTGTGGTCTGTATATATTTCAAACTTCTCCCCAAAGAGATAATGCTGCAAAAATTATAAAATTAAGACCACAAAATCCAACTCTATATCATGTGTTGGATTATTCTTCTCATGAACATTCAATTTTCTTCAAGAATAGGCAAAGACTTTGTCATTTTTCATCAACACACAACCCAGGACCTTCTTTGAAGAATAACAGAATACCACAAAAAGATACCCACTTGTGGGTAAAGTGATAACGGGCACAATGATAAGACTCCTTTTAAACTCCTTGATGGTTTTTTCATTAA
This sequence comes from Viscum album, assembly GCA_963277665.1. Taxonomy (NCBI): domain Eukaryota; kingdom Viridiplantae; phylum Streptophyta; class Magnoliopsida; order Santalales; family Viscaceae; genus Viscum; species Viscum album. Next base: position 1,006,219,789 of record OY728135.1, read on the forward strand.
TCACTCTAAGAAAACTATACTCCCTTCCGAGTTATCTTGGTAAGAGGGTTGGAAAATCATGAAACATTTCTCACAAATTCTCGATAATATCTAGATAACCCCAAGAAGATAAGGATATATGTTACTGATGTCAGCCTTGGCCATCCCTCTATTTCAATTGTCTTGAAGGGAACCATATATATCCCATTTCTTGTTATGATATGGCCCTATAATGAGACCTCCTTCAACTAGAACTCACACTTTCAATACTTTTCATAGAGATTCTCCTTTCACAGGGTATCTAGTCTTTTTCTTAGATACACCTCATGATCCTCCTTGGTTTTGGAGTATATTATAATGTAATTTGTATATACTACCAGAATTTTGTAAAGGTAAACTCTAAATACTCTATTCATCAAGTCCATATGATTTTTGGAGAATTTGTGAGTTTGGAAGGCATTAATATGAATTCATAGTGCCTGTACCTTGAATGAAAATCTGTCTGGGGGATATCTTCCTTCTTCACCCTTACTTGATAATACACCAATTGAAAATCTACCTTGGATAAGTATTGTTCTCCATATAGGTAATTGAACAAGTCATACATTTGGGAGAGAAGATACATATTCTTTTTCATGATTTTATCAAGCTTGCGATAATAGGTGAAAAGGTTCATTTACCCATTCATCTTCTAGATAATGAGGATTGGTTCACCCCATGGTGAAGATGTAGGGCATATAAACCCTTTATCTAGATTCACATGTAGTTTTTTCTACATCTCCTAAAGCTCCTCAATAGCCATTCTATACCGAGTCTATGATAATGGAAACTCCCTAGGTATAAGATCAAATGATAATTGAACATATCTTCTAAGAGGAAGTCCAAAAAATTCCTCAGGAAAGACAGCAGTGAATTAACTCACAATAGGAATGCCTTTAAGGATGGTTGCTTCCAAGGACTCAATCATCTAAGCGAGATATGCATGTTCATAGGGAAGTAATATCAATGCTTTGGATGATTGAGCTAAAGAAGAATCATCTTCGTCCTTGCACTTGTACAGAATTGGGGGTCGATTCTGCAAATGAAGAGTGACTTCCTCTCATGGTAATTTATGTTGGCACTACATAAGGAATTCAAATACATGCCATGAATTGCATTAAATTCCACTAAAGGTATTATGATGATGTTCTCTAGGATTTTCAATCCACATATTGTGACCGGGTAGGAGTTATATTCATGGGATGCAATGATTTCCCCATTTTCATTACTCACAGACATCATTACATCAATGATTTGTGGTGGTGTTGGGTTTGTTCTACTAAACTTTTGGGATATAAAATAATGTGTTGAACTAGAATAAAAAATTGTGTTTAATATTCATGAATGAATAACTAGCGTACCTGTCACCACATCATTGTTTGGATTCACTTTGGTGTAGTAATGGAAAAATATATCCCTTTTTACTTTGGAAGTTGTTGGTTGCCTCCAAAAACCCTTGGATTATGGAACATATTTTCATGGTTCCATGGTTCTTTGTAGTTAAAGTAATAAACTACACGTTGAGGTTTGAATAGATAATTTCTCTCCTTAGTTGCAGCCGTGGGTTTTTCATATCGGAAGTTTGAAGTTAGGTGCCCTTATCATCCACACCTAAAGCATTTCCTTGTTCCCTTTAGGCAATTTTTAGGGTCCCTCTTTCTACCCCATTGGCATGTGGGGTGCTGGATTTTCATAGCACCGTTGGATTTATCCATCGGACTGTGAGAATTTATGTCCACCTTATACCTCATATCCCCATGGTACCACTAAGATTCTCTAATCTCCATTTCATCCTTGAGGGCACGTCGAAAAATTTCATCATAGATTCGATGTCACGGGTCACCATGGCTTTCTACAGGCTAGGTTTCACCCCACAAAAGATATGTTCAACCTTGTATTCGGGGTAATGAAAAAGATGGAGCCATATCATGAAATCCTTGTAATGTTTTCCTCATAAAATCTGAAATATTCGTCATCTTTTTTGTTATCCGAAAGGAATTCCCTTTAATATTAAGCTGAAGGGTGCACAGTAAATATTTATCTAAAAACATATTCGGGAAATCCATACATTCTAATGCCTTGATCTCCTCCTCTAGCATTGTATTTTTGTTCAATGTCCACCATTCATCAGTTTCACCCACCATACGATAAGTATCCAGGAGAACCTTCAATTGTTCAGATCATTGAAGTATGTAAAATATATTTTCAATGGAGTTGAATCATTGTTCGTTAATTGAGGGATTGGATAATCCATTAAAAATAAGAGGTCTTTGTCTTAGGATGCTTTAGATAGTTACTTGTTTTTTCTATGGGGGGTGGGGGGTGGGGGTTGAATGATCCTCTTGACCCATGTTTCTTTACAAATCCTGAGTTAATTGAGAGATAATCCTGACAATGTTCATGATTCACGCTCCCATCAGACTGATCATCTCATTCGTATAGTCAACACATTGATCTTCACAAGAGTTGTTAGCCCAGGTCCTCCAATTACCTGCCATTAGTCGGAAAAAAAGGAAAGTTAGGGGTAACACATTAAGGGTAATCAAAGGACAAAATAGTTGACATATAAATATATTTTACTTCCATAACTTATGAATCTATAGGATTCAATCTATATTATCCATGATCTATTTTCTAACATATATTCTTAGAATAATATTTCTATAATTCCATTAATAATGGTTCATACTAAGATTGTGAATTTACAAATGCATATCGCCAGGGAGTGTCATAACCAATAGTGCAGCAAGGCCCATTGTCGTGTATTGGGATACCCCTGGTCAAGACCAAAACTCCTTTTCAGAGTTCTCCCTACTAGGTAGAGCTTTTCTAAAGATGCCTTTACCTGCTCGAATCCAGGCATTGATTTATTTTCTTGATAAACCTCTTACTCAATACTCACCAAATCATAGGGATGTTTTTTTATTATAAATATTATACTCCATATGTTTTCACTAGTGTTTTATAATCATAGTCCCAAAAAATATTAAACCTATATTCTGATACAAACTACAACAACCCTGCTTTTTATTACACACATAAACCCGATTTATTGAATAAAATCGTCACCAGATACAACATAGAAGACAAATAGTTCTACTGTATTTGGTACTATGGAACATTAAAAAACAACATTAATCATATAAAAAACATCTTATTGAAATCATCCTTTACATTACCACTAAATTCACTCATACATAGCATTTCATTGGATAACCTGAGGACATGCATAAGAAAAGGGTGAGCTATAAAGTACAGTAAACAAATAAACATGGAAAAACATTAAGAATATAGTACATGTTATACAATAGGGATATTATTGGATAACAAGAAAAAAATGAACATAAATTCATGATAAAGCATGAAAATAATTACAAGGAAATGTGACAACAACAGCTAACATGGAATTTGCAAGAGCCAGGTCTCATTGGACATGAAGCATGAGTAAACCATAATTGCACATGAAGCACGTGTAAAACCTCAATGCAATTGAATTAGCTTATTTCAATTCTCATTTCTTAGGATGTATCATGATACTATACTTTACCCAGTTCATTGGAGAACTATCATGGCCCACCCTTCTTATACATTTCATTTCATGCATATGTGTGCTACATGGGTCATAAAATCTAGATTCATTAAACATCATCATTTATTCCTCTATAACAGAATGTGTGATTCATACATGAAACTCTATAATCAATATCTAAATGTGCATAAATTTGAATACCCTTCATAAAGAAATGGGCATGGTATTCACTATACAAAGACATTGGCTTGGAAACACATGGTGCAATTTCAGTAGCATAACGACATGATATAAGAATTCATAAAAATGGTTGATGGGAGAGAAATGGGTGTGTCATAATATATACAGTAAATGGACTATATGTGGGTTATCTAAATACATTTCCCATCAAATTTAATGAAATTTAGAAACGTAATACAAAAGAATAGATGGAATATAAATGAGGAGAGTGAAATTCCTTACCGAATTTCGGCATGGTAACGAGTTTACATGGGAGGCAATAATGAGAGAGAAATGGGATATATAATTATTAAAAAATGAAGAGGGAAGAAGGTTGGAGGTGTGGAATCATACCCCATCTTTTATAATTGAAAATAAAAGGGCCTAAAAATATAATGAAACTTGGACATAAATAAGGAAAGTTAGAATCCATTTCATGGAAGTGTGATCCCAAAGGCTTGGAAGAGTCTTGAGAAGGGATTCCTGGGAGCTTGGGGCACATTGGGAGGATTCTAGAGAGTGGTTGGAAAATTTTGGAGGAACTATAAAGACTTGAGTGAAGAGGATGTGGGAGCTTCGGTGAATTTATATTGGAAATGTGATGGAATTCTTTGTTATTTATGTTTGGGACACTACACATTAAACTAATCAAAACAACAAACCATACCAATGTTTTTTCCCATTTCCTTTTCAAAGGGTAGTGGAAAACTATATTTTATAAATCCAATGGACGAAATTCTTAAAATAATAGGATTGTTTATGTGAAGGTGTGTCACACTCTCAAGGAAAACATTTTAAAAAGACAAAAATGTTTTATAAGCCTTGAAGGGTCCGATAAAGCATTTGAAAATAAATAAAACAAAACCAAAATAAAATTATTTTAATTGTAAAACATATATTGGCCGAACATAATGTCTATAGTATTTTATTAGATAACTATTGAGTCCTTATTATGTCATAAAACAAAATATATATATTAAAACGCTATTTAATTTTTTACCCAAATATTCGATTGTCCCAGAAAATTATAAAAAATTTACAATTGGATAATTTTTACATCCTTATTCCAAAAATAATATTATTTTTATCCAAATAGTTTTCTAGACATGTGAATTTTCACTTTTAAAATAAAAACTGACATTTGTCTAAAATTCATGGATTTTATCAAAAATAGGTTTCAAACCTTAATAAAAAGTAAAATTGTATGCATAAAAATTATATGATAATTTATAAAAAGTATTTTACATATAATAATATTTTATTAAAATATTATTTTATTTAAAAATCTATCAATTTATCAGAATACATTCTTTAGTTGAACATTAACTAAAAAATAGATTTTGGGATTTTAAACCTATTTATAAAGTAATGATAATAAAATAAAAGTATATTATTTATTATATACAAAAATAATTCACATAATCATAGTGATATGTTATTGTTACATAACCCCTTATAACACCTACATAAGACCTTAGGGTAAGGTGAACGACGGAAACAGGCTATTGGGGGGGTTCAGATTACATCGCTTGAGTGGTAATCTCTATCAACATCCACTTCATCCATAGGTGGTTCCACTTAAGCTTAGTTTATTCAAGCTCGGATTGGTCTTGGTCATTTGTGAATACCAATAATGTCATTTCCTTTCCGAGCTCTAATAAATGGGATTTGTACAGGGCAAGTCAACTGAATGTGTCAATCTCCTCCTTTGTCTAACTAAATTGGATTTTTTAAAACCCTATATTTATACTAATAATGGGATCACTATTCAACGACTATATTAACAACAGTTACAAGGGAAAGGAAAATGTAGATGGGGTGGTACTCTCTCTCTCTAGTGACGGATTAGGGTTTGATGGTATCTTCAGCTGATTTTCCTTGCTGGTGATTCGATAACTTTTAATATGGTCCAAATTTCATATCTATGGTTGAGCAGGATGCTTAAATCTTACTGGGTGCTATTGCAGGTGGTGTGAGAAGTGCAACTAGTAGTGCGAGCATAGAAGCAGATGCTTTTTCCATTGTGAGAAAATCGGCAATGACCTGATCGATGGATATGGCTAGTGTGGGTAATCTGGTGAATGGATCTGTGAATAAAGTGGTCATTGTGATTTCTTGATCTGTAGTTGGATGTATGGTGGCGGTTGGAAAACACAGATCTACATCTCAATTATGAGTTGTAGGTGGAGTTTCATCTACGGAAGTGATGACCGATCCGGGCGATGCAGGTGATGTGAATAAGGTGGTGGTCATGTCTTGTCCAAGTGGTGCAGGCGATGTGAAACATAAGGCAGAGGTGATGACTGGTCTGGGAAGTGTAGGTGAGAAACACAAGGTCGTAGTTGTGGGTGGAGTTAATGCTATGGCGGTGAAAGGTTTAGGTGCCGCAGTGAGCAGATCCACTATGGTGGATGAAATTAATGACACAAATAGAATTGGGGAGCTTTAGTTGTGGATGAAATGCACAATGTATAAGTAAAGGCTGCGGAAAACATGATGCCTCTTCAATGTGAGGTTAATAAAGATTTGAAGGAAAATAGTAATCATCTCAACAGAAGGTATTTTGCGATGGTCAAGGATGCAGTTCTAGAGCAAAAATCAAGAAATGAGACATTCCTCATGTTACTTCAAACTAAGGGTAAATTCTTGAGAGGTTTGAAATTTGTGCATACTCAATAATTGCTTGGATTGTTCTTCCTGGTGGAGGGCATCCATTGAAGGTTTACGACTTAGTTTGGAAGCTGCCTTATGTATTGGGTTTTGCTGGGTAGAGATGTATTCCCCTAGGTCAGGGTTTCTTTCATATTGTTTTTCCATCTGAGGCTCTTATATAGAGGGAGTGGGGAACCAGTTCAATTGCCTTGATGCTAGGTTTGCCCTACTTTCACGATTGGGATTTTCATTTTAATCACATTTCTATAAAAAAATACTTGGGCACAAGTCTGGATTAAAATTATTGGCCTCAATTGGATTCTGTGCCATCCTAAAATATTATTTGATATTGTATTTACTGAGGTAATTCCTATTAAAATGGATAAGAATACTATGATTTCCAAAATTGGTCACTTTTCATGGGTACTGGTTGAGGTTGATTTCGCTCTTTCTTGATTTATAATGTAGTTTTGTCAGCACTGGATGATGAAATTCCTTTAAAAGTAGAATATGAATGACTTCCTAACTTTTTTTTTCATAGATCCATGTTGTTGGTCATTATAAGATGGAATGTCATCATAATTTGATTTTCTGTTTTTGTTCTTCAAAAGGGAATCATAAATCCTCATATTGGAAAAAAATGAGGAAACAAACTTAAAATAATAATGCATGACAGCTAACACTTAAAATTGGTAATGTGGAGGTCTTATATGGTTCATCATAGTCGGTTAGGGATTTGATGCTGAAGACTAGTGAGACATAGAATATGGAACTAATGATAGTGACCGGACTCGGTGAGACTGCTCAAGCTGAAGAGAGCGGTCTTATGGAGGGGAAACAAAACCTGAGTAACAAATGTAATCTTTCAAGTATACAAGAGAAAATTAATAAATTAAGGTAAACATGGGGAGCCAATGGAAGGTGGGATGATACCGAGGACGAATCCTTGAAAATATATCATATAGTCAGGCTTTGTCCAAAGGGAAAAATGTCATTATGGATGATGATAGGTTTCAATCTGCTCCTCCTAGGAAAGCCAGAAGTAAGAAAGATTATTCCTATTTGAATCCAACTATGGTCACCAGGTCTCATAGTCACCCAAAATTATATTCTGACAAGTATTGTGATTATGATGAGTCATATGAGTTTTAAAATGATGTTTGATCTATTTTGGGACTTCATGGCATGAGGTCTTAATGCTTGTATGACCCCATCTTTTTTCCATTATGTATTTAATTTTATTTTTTTAATAATAGTGCATTGCTGATTTTTTTTCTAACAACGGTCACAATTATTAAGGGTTTTTTAAATTCCAAAACATAGAACCAAATAAGTGAATATGTTTTACAAAACTATAAGAAGACATTTAAATAGACCAATATGAGTTTTCATTAATGAATTATAGGGTCGTTGCAAAAATAATATGTTGTGGGCATTATTAAATAAAAATTTATCTTCATAAAACTCAATCATTATGATTTCATAAAACTAATTTTTCAAAACAAAATTGGATTCCTAAAATTCTTTTATCTAAACTTTCCAAATATAAAAAAAATTGGTTCAAACAAAATTGATTCTTTTTTAAGAAAACAATAATTGTACCAACAATAAGAACATTTGGTACATGGATAGTGGGTTTTCTCGACATGTGACTAGAAATAAATATTTCTTATAAAAGATCATTAAAATGGTTTGTGTAAGAGTGACCTTCGGAGATAATTTTTACAGAATGATCATTGGTATATATAATATTATTCTTTTGGGAAAATTTGTTATTTCAAATGTTTTCTTAGTCAATGTTCTTAAAGACAACTTATAATAATAATTCAAGTATGTGATGATGTTTATCTTGTGATTTTTTTGGAATAATAAATGTATAGTTCAAAATTAAAATGATGAATTCATTCTTTCTACCCATAGGATTTTGAATTTTTACACACATATCATTGAAGACCATAGGATCCTTGAAATTCCATGCATAAGTGAAATAGAAGACCAATCTTGGTTTTGGAATAGATTTTTAGGACAATGTAACATAAGAAACCTTTATAAACTCTCAATGAAAAGATATTTTAAGGATCTAATAGATATTAGGTATGAATCATCCAATGTTTGTGACCCATGTCAATATTGAAGGAAACATAAAACTATATTCAAATAAATCATTGAAGTTTCAATATCTAATGCATTAATGTTTGTACACATGGATATTTTTAATCCAGCCAAATATTGAAGCATTAGAGGAAAGTGTTATGTATTTGATTTAGTTAATGACTATAATAGGTTTACATGGGCCTATTTTCTAGCAAAGAAATCTGAAGCATTTTTCTATTTCAAAACATTTATATCCCATGATAAAATTGAGAAAAAAATCTAATGCTAATAAATATTCATGGTGATGATGGTGGTGAATTTAGAAATTCAGATTTTGACACCTTTTTTAGTAATAAATGTATTTCTCACAAGATTTTAACCCCATGAACCCTTCACCAAAATGGTGTTATTCAAATAAGAAAATGAATTATTTAGGAAATGACAAGGATCATGCTGAGTGAATAATCAATTTCTAATCATTTCTAGGATAATTTTGTTTGTACTAGTTGTTACACTATAAATAGTGTTTTAACATGGACATTTCTTAATAAAATACCTTATAAATTATGGACTTGATGAAAACCTAAATTTTAATACATTAGAGTATTTGGATGAAAATTATTATTATTGAATTTTAAATATAATTTAGATAAATTCTCACCCAAATCGGATGAAGAAAGCTTTCTAGATAATTCCATAACTTCTCAAGAATTTAGAGTTTTTGAAAAAACCCTTGAACTGATGTCAAAATAGTGCATGTTACATTTGATAAAAATGAACACACTTTTTTAAACAACCCTTACCTATATAAAATGATTTGTTCTCACAAACCGACTACCATCCTTTGATTGAAAACTATTATAAAAAAGGGAAATATTAAAGAGAATGTTTTTTAAACATTTACAACAGATGAAATTCTATCCTTTGTTGATGAACATGTTTTAAAAAACCCAAATCAATTTTTTCTTCAGAATTATCCTAGTGATAATATCACTGGTGATGTAAATCAACTCGTATGGACCATACATTATTTGAGAAATGAAATTTAACCTCTTCATTTTCTATTTCAATCCGAATCTAAAACTTATAACGAGTCCTTAGGTGATAAATATTAGATTAATGAATTATGAGATGAAATAATTGAATTCTAAAGGATTCAAGTCTGTACATCGGATGAAAGACCCAATGAGACAAATGTTATTTGGGGTAAAATGGGGTTATAGAAAAAAAAATGTGATAAAAATGGATTCATTATATCAAAAAAAGAATGACTTGTTACTATGTACTATAATCAATAATATGGAATAGAATATGTTGAAGACTAGGATACAGTAGAAATACTGGAATCTATTTGTATTCTATTAGCCTCTGAACATTTTTATAACATTAAAAAATTTCAAATGGATGTAAAATTGTATTTTCGTAATGTTTTTGTGTGAGAATATGTTTTTTTAGAAAAACATACTGGTTTTATATATTCATAACATCCAAGTCATGTTTTTAAACATACCAAATATTTTTATGGCCTCAAATAAGCCCCAATAGCTCATTATGATAGAATCACATGGTTTATTTTTAAAAAAAATTGGCAAAAGGTATTCCAACCCTAAATTTTTTTAAAAAATGTAAAACAAAAACATTTTAATTGTTCACATCTATATTTATGACATTATATTCAGATGAACTCAACAATACTTAACTTAGTCATTAATTAATCTATTGAAATCTTAGTTTGAAATGAGTATGATGGATGAGTTATCATTATTTAGGTTTTCTAATCACTCAAAACCTAGAAGGAACATATATATAAATATATCAACATTAGTATATCAAATGTCTACATAAAAAGTATGGATATGACAACAATAAAAGTATAAGAACACCAATTGGTACCGAAAACATACTTGATTTTGATGAAGTTGAGAACCCAGTGGATCAAAAAACATTTAGAGTTATGATATGATTTTTGGTATACATGAAAGATAGTGGTATAGTATTAATGATTTAAGTATGCTTATGTGAAAGATACCAATCTAATCCAATATAATCTCATTTAAAAGTAGTTAAAATAATTTTTCGCTACATAAAGTGAACTATGGATTTAAGACAATTATATTATTCAAGAAATTATTTTTTGGAAAATATTTTCAGATACGAAATTTGGAGGTTGTAGAATTGATTGAAAAAATATATCTAGAAAACATCATTTTTAGGATATTCTTTTGTTTCTTGGTCATGAAAGATGCAAAATTCAGTATCACTTTACACTACTAAAGCTGAATATGTAGCTGTTGGAGGTTGTTGTGCTCATGTTTTGTGGATGCAACACACATTCACTGACTATGGCATGATCGTTTCTCCAAAACTCAAGTACTATTTGACAATACTAGTACATTTTATTTTATTAAAAAACCATCACATTACACACATACAAAAAACATAGATATTAGGATTAATTTTCTTAGGGATCACACACAAAAAGCAGTTATTATTTTCAATTCATCAGAACACAATAACAACTTGATGATATTTTCAAAAACCATTATATTCTGATAGATTTTAATATACTAATCTGAAACAAATAAAGATCACTTTAAAATAATTATTCACGTCTATTTCTTTTTTAAACCATCTCCTTACATTGACTTACTCAATTTTAAATGGGGTGTATACATTACTTATAAGTTTTATTGTTTATCAGTTTTACAAATTTGTTTTTTAGTTAATCGGTTTTTCATGTATCAGTTTTTTATTTATTAGTATTGGTTTGTCATTATTAAATGTATAATAGATATTGGTTTTTTATCGGCATTATAATTATCATTACTAGATTAGACTGTCAGCATTGAGAAACATTATCAATATTGGACTATTGTTGTTTTGATACATTATCTGTAATGAAATATTGGAAATAAATAACATTATTGGTACAAGATTATTGATGTCGGATTACTTTGTCATTACTGGACATTCAGTATTGGATTATTCTATCAGTACTAGATTATCGGTACAATCCTATTTGATTTTATCTTATTTAGAATTATTATAATTTGTTCATTATTTTTTGTCTTTCAATATTAATATAAGAATAATATAATGAAACTAATACATCTATCTTGATACTATGACATGTACAATTTCGAATTCATTATTTTGGTTATTTAAATAGTTGATTCTGAATTATTTATTATAATTACTAATTGGTTTTAGTCTAAATAGGTTTTCATTTTAATGAAAACGTTAAGACTTAAAAATCATTTCCAAGCATGGGATTTTTAAGATCTAATCATGTCTGTCAATTTAATTTTTATAAAACCCCTCTGTAATAATCCCACATCGAACTCATATATTTTTCTCTTGATTCCATATTCTCTTTAAATACTCAGAATGGTTTTTAATCATAGTTATCTTTTTTTTCTTATTCAGTGATTTAATCATCTTTCATAAACAAGAAAATATTGAGGGTTGAGTTAGTATTTCATGTACGAGTCTACTACCTCATATCCAAAGGATATGACTCCTAAATATTTCTCTGTGATTACCATTTCAGGTGAAAGGTTAGTCTCCCAAGACTTTTTTGAGGCTTTGGATTCATCTATGAATGTATAATAAGCTTCCAAGGGGCAAATATATTTATATTAAAATAGCTAATTCTAAATAGGACTATGTGTATCATGAAGAGGTGATACAATTTTATTAATCAATATATATAGACAATGATTTTAAAAAAAATTATTATGAATGATGTGAAATATAAAACATCCATAAAAAAGAAGCTATGTTTCTGGGTGTTCCATTTGAGGTTGATGCTCTTTGTCCTTCTCATAAACTACCAGAATCTAATGCAAGTTTTGATATGGGTGTATTTAAGGAATCACTTTTTGATATTCATAAGGACAAGAGAAAGGTGAGTCATTTATCATGAGATAATAGGTTTATATACCTCTTGATTTAAGGGTTTTTAGTGCTAGTAACCAGTTATATGGAAACTATAGAAGTTTTATATGTGTATGTGCTTGACTATTTAGTGAGCATGAAGAAGTTTAAACTTATGGGATTCATTTTCTTGACGATGATGAAGCTTAAATCTACTTATATAAAATCTAAGATGATACTTTTTTCCACTATTATATATATTTTTTGAAATAGTACTTTGAGATTGTGTAATGTAGAAACCTTGTCAGATCAGACTTCCTTCTAAGATCCCTTAATCAATAAGGATATTATAAGGAGTCTAATGTTATGATTAAGTCTTGAATCCCAACTTTTTGAGAACAATCTGGTTGCTGAGAAAGAAAAGGATGTAGTTAAAGGTAGTGAGAAACCGTATAAGTCATCTAAGACAACATTAGGAAAATGAAAATTAATTATGACTTCAAATACAATGGCATCAAAGAAATAGAAATCTATATCCAATGAAATTGTCATTGAGTGGATAAATATGAAATAAGAGAGGAAATAAGGGGATCCTAAGTTTGGTTTGGATCCAGCTGAATCATCATCTTTAAAAATATTATTAGAAGAGGCATTAAAAGAATAAGAAAGGATGAAAATACTAACGAGGAGAATGAACCAATAAATTTATCTTGATAGTCTTCCCTGGATAGCTGAGAAATGAAAAACGGGTGCTGTAATAAGGGATCCACTAGTTTAGACTCAATAGGATCCAGCAGTAAAAAAGGAAACGAAAAAACCATCTGAAAAACCAGCTACACAATAACATATTCAATAATATGAACATGAATAAGGAGAAAAAGAAGAATGAGGTAAAGAATAACAATACCAAGAAAAAGAAGGGGAAGAATAATATGAACAAAAAGAAATAGAAGTACTAGAGAAAAAAGATTCAAACAAGAGAATTCATACAATAGAATCCTCAGAATTTAAATCAATTATTTTTCCATAACAACATCTTTTTCCTTCCAAGATATTTTCTAAAAATATTCCATCAAAGAAGGTTATTCAGATTTCAGATAAAGATGAAGAAGAGGAAGAATCCGATAAGAATCGAAATCTTCCTACTCAAGTGATCAGTATTGAAACTAATTTCGGTGATATCCCTGAATACATTGTTGATATATATTCTGAAAGAACAATCAGTTGAAGGGTATACATTATATCAAAAAATATTTAAATAGATTGGAAAATTTGATACCATTATTTCCAAAGATTAAAGACAGGTGAAAAATCCTTTCAAATGGTCATAATGATAGTACAAAATCTGTCATGGTTCGGATGGACATGTTCATGAGTCTTGATCCCAATTTGATGATTTTCAAGGAACGTTCTGATGAGCATGTTACTTCTTATAATAAGGTTGTGAAGTGGTCTTACAACATTGATTATAGTCTAATGAATCATATATACAAGCTATATGAATTGGTATATTGGGTAAATGGTATCAATTCTATGTATCAATAGATGGATTATGATTTAAATGAAAAACATGAAACCTTTCAAAGAAATGGTACCTCAAAAAGAATAGCCATTGAAATGATTCATTTTCTAAAGGAAAAATTGGATAATTAGAGTAATGTGGTTGGTTCACTCTCAAATATTGTTGTTATCCTACAGAATGCTTACAGACATATATTGGATGATATCAATTCACATGAAGTAAATCTTAATGTTCATGATGAAATTAATTAGTTTCTATAATAAACACCTCAGAGGCACAAAATGGTTACTGCTGAACAAGATGCATATAAAAATGCTCAGCAAGGAGATCCTAAAGAACTCATAAAGGATAGAAAGGAGTTAAAAAATGTGAATCATACAATATTCAAACTTTTGAAAAAACAAAAGAAAAAATAATTATTTCTATCTATTATTATAATATAAACCTATTTCATTTAATGAAATGTATTTAATTTCGTACTTTTTTTCTCTATCCATTTTTCATGAAATGAATACATTCTCTAATACATTTTTGGAAAAAATGGGGACATAGTTTTTTTAAATAATAATTTTATTAACACATTATTAAGGGGGAGAATGCATGACACACACCTGTCATAGGGCGTGTCAAAAGTAATTTATTTTCCAAATACAATATAGATAGGGACATATCACTTAAGGAGCATTCTATGTTTTTTATCCAATAAATATAATTCACCTATAGTTATTTTTTGGTTTTTTAATTAATCATACAATTATATATAATTTAAATGAATGAAAATATTATTGTAACATGCAATGAAAGAATCAAATTTCTAAAGAAATAACATACCCTTTGTGTGTTGGTTTGTGGGTTCCATTATTCTTATTATTGGTGTTTAAATTATGTTTTATAATTCGATTATGAGATCTCATTCATGAATTAATATTATTTAATTTAGTGTTGTGAAATATTGAATGTGTATATCAATCTAAATTCCACTTCCTCCTCCTATAATCAAGGTTGAATTCACACTTTGATTGAGCATTTGACATCTCCCAAAACCTAGCCCCATCATATTCCATTTCATCTACTAAATGGCTAAACTCCATCCTATAAAGATCATGCATCTATGATAAGGGAGGGAAAATATGTAATAAATTAATAGAAATAAGATCAATTTAAATGTCATGGTGTATGATCACCACACCCATGCACATCACTCTTACTCATCAAAAATATAATAAAACTTATGAATTTAAGTAAAGAAGAAATGGAATTGCAACATAGCTCCCATGGGACAAGTCTTGGGGTTAGCCCCTCATATTTAAGGGTAAGAGTTCATGGTGGAATGACAAAGAATGAAAATAGAAGAATTAGATTATGTTTTTAAGAGAAATAGATATGGAAGAATATGGACACACTTAAATTAAAAATATGAAAAAAATTTACCTCATAAAATAAAACTAAACTAAATAGAAAAGAGTATAAAATTCCTATTTCAACAGCATGTCCCAAGGCCTCATCTTCAACAGTGGTGTATAACTCTTCATTAATCATGGTTGAACATCATATATATTCCATGGTTTTCCATCCTTCGGTCTAAAAAATTTAAATCATAAGAATCTCTTTTTATGATTTCCTACAGATTCTATCCACCGAATAATTGATCATGGTATGCCAAAATTAATGTAATAATACTATCATAGTGTATTAATAAAATATGTTCCAAAATAGAATCTACGATTGTCAACAAAATTTTAGATTTACAATAACTATATTTTAAGAGATATGGACAATTAACTTCATGATTTTATTCAAGATGAATGTTTCCATTTTCGGCACCAAAGGATTGGCCTCCATGGGCCACATTAGTGAAATTAAATATTCATAATCTTCAACAACAAAACACCTCATTTAGTTTTGTTTACATTACAATTGGAATCAACACAATTGGATGCGTTTGGGAGGATTTATTACCAATTAATTGACATGACGTCCATGTAGTTATCTAGAGTCATTTTCCATCTTTATTGAATTTTTCAGAACCTTGGATGGCCAAATTAAATCCTAGACTAGAAGAAAAATATTAATAACATAATTATAGGAATAAAAAAATGTATCGCATCCATTGTATTTATATTTTAAAATATATTATTAAATCCCCAAAGTTATTAAAATCTATTTATATTTCCAAATTAAGCAGTTTTCACATTTAAGCTCAAAACACCATATAAATCCAAAATTGATGTGAATAAAAAAAATTTCTAACATTTTAGTGATTAAATCCTTGAATTAAATATTAAATTATTAAAATATTATCTCTATCAACTCACATGTAAATTTAAGTATAATATGATCCCTAGTGATTTGTAACCTATGTTGAATTAGTCATATTAACCATTGCTTTCTATAGAGTTACTAATCATAGGGGGGAGAAAAATCATTATTATTTTTTCTTTCCTAAAAGTTGGAGATTATTGAGTCAAAACATGTATCTACTTTCCGATTGATCTTTTTGTTTTTTGACATCACAAATTACTTCTTGATTATCATGTATGTAGTTTTAAAACATAACCAGTTATGTTGTTTAGTAATTAAAATTACATATTTTGTTTTCCATAGTAACCACACTTGATTTTAATTCTACATCATAATCATATGCTAATTCGTTTCAATCATAATTACATATATTGTTTCACAATATAAATCATGTTTTTGTCTTCAATTGTAACCATACATGTTAATGCTCAGCATCGTAACCATATGCATCATAATCATGAATCATAACCTTGTTATGAATTGTATCGAATCATAACCATGTTATGTATCGAAACATAACCATGTTTCCTTTTTCATTTACCATAACTAGGATAAGTATTGTATCATAATCATGAATCCAAATACAATTATATATCATGCATTCTAACCACAATATAAATCGTAACTCATATGCATCTTATCCATGTTAAGCATTGTAACTGTGTCTTGTATTGTAAACTCTATATACATTATAACCCTGACATGAATTATGAACATATTATTAATCATACTCATGTAATGCGTTATACTCTTATCTTACTTCAATAACTATTACATGTTTCTCATTCTCATTATTTCATACTTTTTTACTTATTACTTTCTAAATAATCTAATGTCGTGGACTAGGTTATTTACTAATAAAAACAATGTCATGTATTCTATTTGTTTTGAAAGTTGTAATTCCAGGTGTCCAAGTCCCTCTAATGTTTTTTGGTGAAATATCACTATTTAAGGAAATATGACTGTTGGTGCCTGAAGCCCATAAATAGGAGCTCATTCTAACAAGAATAAATAATTTTTTCATCTATCAAGCTCTAGATAGAGATAGTTCAACTTATCTATTGCTTCTTGTGAGTTCCTTGAGGATACAATAAGCTAACATATTCTTCCATATTCTAGTATTACATTACGGTTTTCTCTTTGTATGAATGATCATTGTGATAATGATCGAGGAATTATGGGGATAGGAATACATGATACTGATCATATTATCGAGTGAATTAAAGTGTTTGAAAGATAGAGATTCTAATTACCTTCTTAAAAATTGGCTTCAAAGGATAGCAAGAGAATCGTTTTGATAATCGTTTCCAGGGTTACCAAGGTGGTGGTAAGATAGAATTTTTATCCTATGTGAAAGGATACCCAACTCTCTGGGATAAAATAATTGTAATAACTTTTAATTTATGGTTTTATTTGAAATAAAAAGTGAATAAATTTGTTTCATCTTTCTATTCATTTTGTTTTAGTATTTTAATAGTTTCAATTATGATTAATTAATTACATATTGTATTAATAGATTCGATATGTTGTATGGTAGAATCAATTACATTTGTATTACTCAGATCATTATATTCAATTGAAATAAAATTGTAATTTAATTACATGAGGTATTAAATATTATCATATCCATCAGATTGATGATCTATATGGACATTTTTATTTGTTGTAGGTTCTAATATTTTAATATCTCTTAAACTAAGTTCATTCTTATGTTTTTAAAAACAAATATTTTTAAACCTAAAATTCACCCCTATTGTATTGTTCTATCTAATATACACTTACATATATATTATGATCCAACAAAATCAAACATCAAATCCACATAAAAAATATAGAAATTAAATAACATACAAAGGATACTAGATTTATAATTGATTACTGTATAGTTACTGAAGCATAAGATTATTCATAATACATTCCTTATTAATAATTATATCCTCTAGCTACATGTATGTCTTTAATTCTGATTATTTTTCATATTTCATTAAAATTCTTCCTAAAAACCTATTTTAATCAAACTAGTGGAATTTATTAGGTCATTAAAACAATAATAATTCATTGTTACTTTCAAATTCAATTCTCTCATCGTGCATGGACTTAATCTAATCCTCATTAGGATTTTTAAATTCAATTGGAGAAAGAAAATAATGATTTGGTAAATAATTTATAAAGTAATTTGTAGTCCTAACTACTTGATTAACATCACTAATTATACTATCTATTGTACGATTCTTTTCAGAAAACTAGCATAGAGTTTGTAAAATCAATTCATTAATATAAGATTTAAAATCAACATGTGTAAATACATCAAAAAAAATTTCTTGGGTATTTTACTTATTATAAGAATCATATAATAACAGTTGATGATCAATTTTGTAAAAAATATCTGAGGATATTAGTGGGGTTTGTTTAATAACAAAATGGTTGGTTTCATAAAATTTAAAAACTACTATTTCATCAACATCACTAGAATTTTCTTAAAAATTAATATATTCCTTAAATGTAGTGTAGTAACCTACAAAAATCCTTCTATGGATTTGGCTGAGAATTTTTGTAATTTATATTTTCTATTCTATATGAATACTTTGTATTAAATTAATCTTAAGTAATAACCTGTTTGTTTTCAAAAAATCCACAACTTATAAGGAATTTTTTTAAAAAATTATTTAATTAAAAATATATTAATAGTATAACAAGAAGTACTAAATACTTGAACCCATTTTTTTTTAAATTTTGTATTCATTCAATTAGGTTCTTGTTATTTATTGAGGAATATGATTCATTTTTTTGAAAAAATCATTTTTATGAGGATTTAGAGGAGATGAATAGGTATGCATAATGGCTTTTTAAAAATATTTGTTTTAAAATAATAATTTACATTTTATACACCATGATAACTATGAGTAGACAACAAGGGATGGTTTTTACCATTTTTAACTTTGGTTAAAAAAAATTAAAATAAAAAATGCATCTTATTTCGTTGTTACAATTTAGACCCATGTGTAGCTAATGTAATCATCAAATACAGAAATACATAGAAAAATCCTCCAATGCATCGTGTTTTTGTAGGGCTGAAAAGATCCATGTGAACTAACTGTAATGAATCAGAGGTGGATATTTCACTAATATATTTTAATGTATACTTATGATTCTTACCATAATGAAAAGGGTCATAATTTTTGGAAGAATCAAATCTATGTTCCAGTATATCATTGAAATGTATTTTCATAGTCAATTTACATATGTTTCTATGGTTACAATGTAATATATTTAAATTAAATAGAAAATATTGACCTTCTATTTCACTAAGATAAGGTAGGTCTTGGATCCTCAGGTCTCTTATGTTAAGTGTGTATACATTCTCATATCGATGGGAAGAATGAATTAATTCATCCTTGGAATTGTGTAGTAAAAATTTATCATTACAAAAATTCATAAGATATCATTCACCACATAATTGAAATTTTATTCTATGGTTGTGATTAATACCATTAGAAAATAAAAAATTTAAATTAAAGCATTACTGATAAGGAAAATGTTATCTATACTGATAATGTAACCTCAAGAATTATTTTTGAATGTAAAGTTTCTACCCTTAGCAATTATAATCAACTGAAATAAATCATTATAATCAGTCATATATCGGTAACAACCAAAATCTAGATACCATGTATTCATTCCGTGGGATCAACCTTTTTTCCAAAATACAAAGATAAATTGATTTCGGGACCCAAACCATCTTGTGTCTAGAAAGGCTAGAAAAAAATTAGGAATCCATTTTTTTTAGAAAAAATTTGTTTTTGTGAAAACATAAATATTGTATTTTACTTCAGGAATAATTTTTATTCCAGTGAAAACCACATTGTAATTTTTTACAATGGGATCACATTTTGGAACAAAGTAATTGGTGTGGAAAATATATTTTCTATTATTACATCCTAATTGAGAACTAATACCATAAGGAAAGATTCACTTGTACATTTTATTAGAAAAATCCTTACCAGAACTAATATTTGTCAAATATTTCATTAAAGAAGAAATTGATGATTTTCCTTTTAAAACTATATCTTCATCACGTTGAGTAATGGTGTCATACTTGAGTTTTTGAAATCTAGGATTCAAATAGTCAATTTATAAATCAATAGAAATTTTATATTTTTTAGAATTGGAATTATCTATCTCTTTTGATAAATTAGATATATAATTTATTAAAATATAAATTCAGGAGTTAGTTTTACCATTAATTTCAGAATCCTTATAAACTTTATTAAAAACATTACAATTTTTATTCTCTAAAAGTTTATAAAAGTGGTAAACATCATCATAAAAAGTAATGTATAATCATCACTGGCTGAGGTGTATTATCCATCTGAGTACATATAATACTTTTTATTAGGATAATTTATATTTAATGATATATTAATATAGGAATTGGATATGTGTACCTTTCCCAAAAAACACGGATTGGAAAAAGGTTCTATGGAAAGGAAACCAATAATCCTCTGTTATGAACTTTCACTATCCGATATATTGTTTAAAGAATCACCTTCAATGGAACTCCAAGTGTCAAAAAATTTAAGAACATTCATTATTTTTTGACTAATAATAGTTCTTCTTATTTATACAAAATTGTTTATCCTTCATGTATTTTATTTTCAATATGGGATAGTCTGGTCGAATGTGACCTGATATGTTTCAATCAAAACATTTACCTTTATAATAATTCTTCTAATTCGATTATTTCTAACATTTCATATAATAATACAAAAAAAATAATTCATAAAAACTATATTGTTCATCCATTTATAAATAATATATATTTAATTAACAAAATTGAAAAAATCCCTTAAATATGATTGGAAAATAAATTTATTTTCATTTTTAAAATTAACAACTTTATCAGGAGTCTAACCTTTTCACACACGAGATTGGAAATTCATATTTCATTCCACTTCGGTTTGGTTTTGGGATCTATTCTCGAGAATGAGGATTAATGAGTTTGAGGTTATTGATGGTTCTTATCTTATGTCCCTGGCCTATATCTCCTCCTTAGGATCTTATTTTTGTGTTTTTGGTGAATGTTGGTGTTTTTCGGTGGCAGTATATTGAGCATGGTTACAGTATGGTTACCACATAGTCCTTCAAACATTATAGAAGGTCACATAACATCTCTTCTGGATACAACATGACCATTCGGTAGGTTGCAGGTAGTCGTTAAATACCTTTTACCCCTGAAAGTATATGTCACACGACTTCTGCACGATCTTCTAGAGCATACTGACTAACCAGGTGGCCATCCCATTTGTTTAAAAAAAATGTGTTTTCACTATTTTTACACATCATTTTTTGAACTCAAAATCTCCCCTTTCTCCCCCATTATGGTTTGTTTATCATATAAGACTCTCACATCTTAGGTTAGATCCATTTATCTCCTCTCTATTTGTTTTTTAGATTGGTTTCTTTAAGAAATGTCTAATTGAGTTCCTCCTCCTTTCATATCTATTATTTCTCTAGGGTGTTTCTTCACATTTTTCATGGTTCCCATTATCCATCTGTTGGGATCCTATTTTTAGGGTTATATACTTAAATGTTGAGTTTGATCATGTGGTTATAGGTCTGTTTAAGACTACCTTGGGTACAGTGGTGTGTTGATTGATGTTTCACATCATATTCAATAAGATTCCCCATCTTTGAGGTAGGATGCAATAGGATATATTCCATTAAATTAGGTTTACATTGATTTTATTATTTTTAACCCCTCTTAATTGATAAATTTGCATTTTACCTGTCCTTTATAATTTTATTTTATGGAAAATACTAATTTTTGATGGTTTGGAATAGTTGGAATTGATTTTTCATGCGAGGTGTTTTGAAACTGTCATAGTTTACTCATGAGATTTATTAGTGTTTGATAAGAGAATGATATTTTTTCATAAACACATTTGTGATGTTAAAAGTTGTGATTTAATTATTTTAAATGAGTTTTTCACATCATGAAATTAATGGGATATTCCCCATAGGCTTTTGTATGTGTGGTTTGATTTAAATGGCATGTGGGATTGATAAACAGTGTTTCCAAAGGTGGGTTCAATTGTGGAAGTGGTTTTTATCTATGTATTAATGATGTTTTTTGTTTTAAAAACATGATAAGGCATTTTTATAATATTAAACTGGTACATTTTAAAACTAATCTAGGTGAAATCAATTGCATAGTTGGTTGTTAAATTGGTGGGAATATCCTCGACACAGGACTCTACTCATGTGATTATTTGTTTGTGGTATGGGATACTCTTTTAGGAGGTTGAGGTAGAGCTATTTATGGTAGTGGATGATTATATATACAAGTGAATTCTTACTTTCATTTCTTGGAATACCCCCTTACGTACATAGGATGGGAAGAAATCATAGAAAAGAGGTTTCATGAATACTAATGGTGTAGTACTCTTGGTTATTACACTAGCTAGTGAACTAGAGATGATTGATAAATGCGATTCTTTCAATGTGATCAGGCCCCTAAACCAGGCAAGGTTGGGTAACAGTTGGGAATAAGGTCATTATGATTTCATTGAGTTGGTAATTCTTTCAGGATGAGTCACATGTATAGATTATTCGTTCTCCTTTGAGTTCCTTATTATTCTCATGATGATATGACACAAGTATCATAATCCATCATCATCTTGTGTGACTATATCAATTATTTTTCATTTTTTAGTTTAAATGTTAATTTTTGAAAGTGTGTTTTGTTTAAAAGTTTTCAAGAAATATGTTTTGAATTAATTTCATGAAAAATTAATGTTTCTTATTTGGTCCCCTTTATCATTATTCTATTTGAACTTAACTTATCTCCCTGAGTGATCCTTGTTTAAAAATTGAGGAAAATGAATTTTGACTGAATATTTTGAAATGTAATGTGTGTAAAACAAATGTTTATAGTTTTTATTTCGAAACATAAAATATATCTTGATTTATTTAAGCGATATGCACTGGAAAAAAAATAATTCAGTCCCACCTACAGAGTTTTAATACTCA
This sequence comes from Viscum album, assembly GCA_963277665.1. Classification (NCBI taxonomy): domain Eukaryota; kingdom Viridiplantae; phylum Streptophyta; class Magnoliopsida; order Santalales; family Viscaceae; genus Viscum; species Viscum album. The sequence goes on from OY728135.1 coordinate 1,006,243,029, forward strand.
TGGCTATAGTGTTTATTATTTTTACATTCTTTTATAGGTTCTATTTTTGATTTAGTCACCTTGGGTGATGGTTTTTGTTTGGTTTGAGAGGGAACCTCATGGTCACATGGATATGTTTTTCTCTCTCAGGTTTAGTATGTTTTTTTGGTTTCGTTTATTGTTTAGTGTAGCTGTATCTTTCTATGTAAATGTAATCTATGAAGATTTTGGAATCAATTTTTAATTGAGTTTTGATTCTATTTATTTTGATGTTGATTTTAATTTATTTTGGGTGAAATCATTCCCATCATCAATCTATTCAAGCCCAATGTTCTTATTTCCATCTCGAGAGGATCAGAAATTCCTCTCAGGCCATATCTCGGATCATCTTGGGTGATCGGTTCAGGGTCGACTCGTTTTGGTTCATCACAAAATGGTATGAAATGGAGGTTGGATCTTTTGAGGACCTCTATTTTAAAAAACCCATTATTACTTGTGGTTTTTATTGTAGAAGGATTATGATTGTTTGGCTCAGGGGGTACATTCGGAAAAAGTGTCATTAATAGTCACTCATTCAAAAGATTGGTTACCATAGAATATACCGATTTTTCGATGTCTTTGTTTTTTTTTGTATTATTTGGATTTGTTTAATGAAAATGGGGTTTGGTACTCACCATTGTATGTTCACATGGGCCTATAAATCCATGTGGATCTGGGGAAAATACCCTATAATAATCTCAATGATGGTGAAGTGACCAGGGAATGGCTACTAACCATATGACGAAGTCACCCATTTACACTAGTTATCCATTTTAAATTAGTTGGTTTTTCATTAATTCTGAAAATAGTTTCAATATATCTTGTTTTGGAATTGGGAAAAACAGAATTTTAAATATAAATTATATTTCTTCATAAGTGTAAAATTTGGTTTTTAGATGAATTTTTGATGAAAATGATAATGGTTTGGATTTTGTGTTTGGTGAATTTTTTGGATGTTTTATAATTTATTTGAAATGAATTAAATCTTTAGATTTGATATTAATAACTTAAAATGTGTTTTTAGAATGGTTGGTATTACTTTTGAAAAAATTTGTGTGAGATTTGGGTGAGATTTCAAATTTATGTGAATTGAAGTTTTAGAAAATACTATTATTGGATTTGAAATGAAGGCTGATTTAAATGTTTTACCATTGTTGTTTCTATGAGAAACCAGATGCATGGAAATATATGAGTGAATGTTCAGGTTCTTATATGGCATGGGAGAAATAATGGGTGAGGCCATGGGAAACCATTGGTGGTTACAGAATTATTTTAAACATGTTTTGTTCTTGAATGTATTTTAAGGGAAAATATGATGGTTGATATATAGATTTGGTGTGCCATGTCACATTTTTTTTTGGAAATGGTGATTCTTTTGTAATGCTTGATGTGAATGATCCATGTTTTTGGGTTGGGTTTGATCGATTTCCTAATTTCCCATGTTTCATAGTGTATTACCCCACAAAGGTTTGATGGATACCAAAGGTGTAGCTTTGGGTAGTGCATCCTTAGAGAATAATACTGTCGATTAACAAATATAGTATATTCATGAGTTCAGGAAGTTAAATCCTCATATATTCTATGGTTAATAAAATCATCTTGAGGTATAAGTGTTGTTGTGGTGGATCAAAATGGACTTGGGATTCTTTTTACTACATGAGACAATATAGGTGAAGTTTTCTAACTTTATTCTTGAAGGCCCAACCTAGAAATGGTGGATGTCTTTATCATGAAGAAAGCCTTGGAATGATCTTACCACAGAGTTCTTCAAGTCCACGTTTATCTGATTGTACTTTTTTGGGAAGAATACACTGGGTTGAGGTTGGTGTTGTGTGGTCTTCAATAAGTTTTTGGATTAGTGTTGGATTACATTTGTCACTTCTTAGACTATTCACTATATGAACCATGGGATATTGAAAAGGATCCCATGAAGGTTTAAAATTTCATGCTTGTTCTCTAATTTTAGCTATTTTAGAAGGTGGTAGAGCTCATCCTATCCACCTTCTGAGATATGATGACGAAATATTTTGTGCTGAATATGAGCTAGTAAGAGGGTTTAAGATGGAAACTCTTACTCTGATATCTTTAATTTGTGAATAAGGATCCGTTTAGAAGAATGTGAAGTGGAAAGATGTTGGGGTGCTGGTAGGGGAGTTAAGAGGCATTTGGACCTCTCGTCATCATCCTAATGGAATAAAGACGTGACATGTCATTATTGTGGAATGATCATTCATAATAGACCTTAATGGTCAAGTGATCTAAGAACCTTCCATTCATGTGGATGTTTGGGCCACCAGAGGTGGTTCTGTGAGGGTGTTTCCAAAGAGAACCGTGAGTATATACCCAACTCTTCAAAGGACACCCCAGGCTGTTTGTAAAATTATGCCCCTGGTTGGGGGATATTTTTTCATCTCTCTCATTGTATTTTCCTTTTTATGTAATAGTATTATCTAGTGGTGTTCTGTGGTGGTTCCTTTTTTTAATTGAATTAGTGTTTTTACCCAATCCTCATGAACATTTATTTCAATAGAAGTGTGTTTTGGGATGTGTTGGTATGTGTATACAGTTATGGGGTACCTAAATCTTGACTATGACGCATAAGATTCTTCAATATTCATCACTCCAACCTTATGTCCTATAGTGAATCATGCACGTCGTTTTGGGAACCCATCAGTGTGGATAGTTTTATATTTATGTTATATTCTTTCAGGGAATGTGGGGGGTATTGAATTAATTTTTTGATTTGTCTAGTTTTATGTTGTTTTATTTGGTGGATGGTGGGGTGAGAACCATATTTCCACATTACAACTCATCAAGACGTGAGATTTTTCTCCTTAGTTATAAGATACTTAGCTGTCTCATTTTTATAACATCTTAGTGGGTGTGTTCTATAGAATGCATTATTCATTTTTATTTCCCTTTCATTTTTATTATGTATGTTGAGTTTGGTTTGTTGGTGGATATCTAGGATTATTGATTTGTGGGTGTATTTCATTCTTGGTTTTGATGGTTCATTATATGGGACCCTCTATCCCCTCTCGTTTTGGTAAGAGTCATTGGTTCATGTCAGATGCTCATGAGTTCATTGATCTGGCCATTTTCTATAGAGAGGATTCCCACTTTTGGTCCCACTAAATTTATTTGGTAGTGAAGTGAGGAAATACTATTACATATGGTGGAGATTCTCTTTGGGGATCTCTATGTTGGTGACTTGGTTTAGTTTATGTTCTCATTTTGATTTTTGGTATTCTGGTATTATCTTAGGTATTAGTTTTTCTTTTCTAATTTTGGGTAGTTAAAACGACCCTTCTAGTGTCACTATATCTATTTCGTTATGCTTATAGATTTCTTAAATGTAGTCTCCTTTGGAACAACCATGCCCAAAATTTTATTTTGAATTATTTTTGGGGTTGGAGTACTGTCAATGGGTTTTTTATTATGATTGTGGAAATGAACATTCGGGTATGTTTTGATATCACTCACTCATTATGAGTTTAAATAAAAGCTGTGAGTCCCACTTGAAAGTGTTTAAGGTTATCAAGTTTTGAGGATGGATATTATATCATGGGATTTCTGTTTTTGTTTTGATCAATCCACATGAAGATATTAAACATTTTAAGGTGGGTGGAACTTAGTGGAGATTCCATCTTCAGATCCACAAGTTCATTATGATAGTTTTTTTTCTTGTGGTGATGTTTTGGTAGCTTCATTATTTTTCATTCCATAGAAATATTCTTAGGTTTTAAAATAGTGGTGGTTCTTATTTATACGTAATCATTAGGATGGATTTCGTGGGGCAGAATGTGTTATGGTGGGGAAGATTGTTTAAATAGGGTTTTGAAATTTATATTTGATTCCTGTTCGTTTAGGTTTTTGGATCTATTCACAAGAACCATGTGAGATGGGTTTGGGTTTTTTGAATTTATTATCTTTTATCATTTTCATAGCTCTCCTCCTCAGGTTATTCTTTGTGTTTTGGGATAATTTGTGGTTTTTTTGGTGGACATTACCCTAATAATTGTTACCGAACAGTTATCACACGGTGACCAAATGGTTACCGCGCAATCATTCAAAACAATGTGGATGGATATAGAACATTATACACATTTACCATAGGGATATGAAGTAGATTAAAGGTAGCCATGAAGATCATTGGTCCCGCGGATGAATTAGAATCATGTCTTCCTTGTGGTTACAATGATCGTGCAGACTAACCATCCATCCTGCCCAATGTTTTTAGGAAAATGTTTTTTTTCACATCCCCCCTCGCATTTTCAACTAAAAATAACCCCTTTATTCGCTATTGTGTTTCCATCGACCTATGTTCCTCCTCCCCCTCCTCTTTTATCCTTGTATCTCCACTTATTAGGTGTTTTTGTTAATTTGTTCATGAATTTTCTATGTGAGTTAATCCACTTATTTTTCATGGGGGTTTCTTCCTATTTTTTGAGATGTAGTTTCTCCGGTGGTTGTGATCCAATTTTTAGGGTTATATCCTTAAATTATAGGTTTGATATAGTTGTTTTATATTTTTTATATCTCCATTTGGTGTGGTCATGGTGCGATTGACAATTCCAACTTGATTCAGGATGTTTCTCCATCATTGAGATATGACCTTATTTCATATTACCCTTTAAATTATGTTTACATTAATTTATTGATAATTTCACCAACATTAATTTCTATATAGATATTTGATACTGTTAGAATGTTTTTAATTTATAAAATATCTTGATTTTTGATGGTTTGGAATATTTGGAATGGATTTTTCTTGTTGTGGGGACTGAAAATGCCCCGTTTGGATCTTTAAATTAACTGGTGTTTTATAATGGCATGTTTTGGTTTTGCATAATAGGTTTGTGATTTTCAAAGTGGTTATTAAAGTATTTCTAATGATTTTTTCACATTATTTTATTAATGTGATATTCCCCTTTGGCCCATATGACGGTGTTTTGATTTTAATGGTGTGTGGGTCTGAAAAAAGAGTGATCAATGGTGTGTTTTATTTTAGAAGTGTTTTTTGTTTTGATATTTATGAAATTTTTTTATAGAAAACATTTAACAACCCTTTTGGAATATTAAATTTAATAATTTTAAAAACACCTCTAGGATATAAAAATTTAAAAGTTGGTTGTTAAATGGGTGGGGATTTCTTTGTCATGGGACTCCACCCATATGATTATTTCTTAATGAATGGGATGCTCCTTGAGGAGGTCGGGGTGGTTCCAGTTATAGGAGTGGATGATTGTATATATATTTTAGTTGTCGCATGCATTGCTTGGAACACCCCATTATGATTATTTCATGAGAAACTATCATAGACAATAGGTTCATTGATAATTATTACTGAACTAGTCTAGGTGATTGTACTAGCTGTTGGGCTATAGTTGGTGGATCCAGGAGCTTATAACTATGGTATTAGTTCCCATTAACAGTTCTGGAAGGGATACGGTCAAGAATTCAGGCATTATAATGTCATAGATTAGGGAATACATTTAGGATGAGTCACATGTATATTATGTTCTGGATCTTCTTTGAGTTCATAGGTGTTGTTGTGATGATACAACTCTAATATCACGTGTGATTTCCTCTATTGTGTGACTATGTCCCATATTATTGTTATTTGAGTTTTCCAGATAAATTATGAATATTTGTTCTATAAAAAAGGTTTTAAGAAATTTGTTTTGATATAATTTAATGAAAAATCAATGTTTCTTACTTAGTCCCCTTCAACCTTCTTCCCTTTGTACATAACATATGACATTGAATGGCCTGTTTTTAAAATGTAAGGGAAATGGATTGTGACATTATATTTGGAAATGTAATGTATGGAAAACAATGTTTATAGTTTGTATTTTAACCCATAAAATAAATTTTTCTTTATTTAATGGTTATTCATTTAGAATATAATAATATGGACCTACCTATAGATATTAAATACTCATGCCAATAGTGTTTCTTGTTTTTAGTTTCTCCTGTAGGTTCCAGATTTGGTTCAGTCACCTCAAGTGATGGTTGGTGTTTGGTTGGAGAGTGAACCCTAAGGTAATATTGAGAGGTTTTTTGTGACTGGTTAAGCATGGATGAGCTGGTTTCATTTGTAATTCAGTTTTGTGGAATCATTCTTTGTAGTTGTATTCAGTGTAAATTTTGGAATCTATTTTTTTGGTTTTCCGTTTTATTTATTCCATTGTAGTTTTCTATTTATTTTGGATAAAATCATTCCCATAATCACTCTGTTGATGTCCTTGGTGCCTATCGCCAGCCTGATAGGATCAGGAATGACTCTCAAGCCTTACCGTGGATAGGCATGGGTGAATGGTTAAGGGTCATCCCTAGGTGGTTTGTGTCAAATCTCTTATTTACTATTAAGTAGTAGTAAATTCCACTCCACAATTAATTTTCATTACTTTAACTTCAAATCTTTTCAACCAACCATAATTTTTGAAATTGTTTCCTAATAAATCATGAAGTGTGATATTTTTTAATATCCTGGACTCATAAATAGTTGTTCTCTTATATTCCCACTCATTGGGAATGATATAAATTATCATTTCCACGTGTATTTCATCATATAATCCACTATATCTCATATACTTTTGAATATGGACAATTTTAACAAACAATTGTTATATCATTGCAATATCTTACGATATGGAAATTAAAATTCTTGATATTCAGCTCAAGGCATTGGTCTTGAACATACCAAATTTTTTTATGGCCTTAAATAAGCCCCAATAGCTCGGTATGATAGAATCACAATGTTTATTTTTCAAAACAATTAGGAAAAAGGTATTCCAAACCCAATTTTTTTAATAAAAATGGAAAAAAAATACATTTTAATTGTTCACATCGATATTGATGACATTATATTCAGATCAACTCAACAATACTTAGCTTATTCTTTAATGAATCTATTGAAATCTTAGTTTGAAATGAGTATGATGGATGAGTTATCATTTTTTGTGTTTTCAAATCACTCAAAACCTATAAGGAACATATATATATATATATATCAACATAATTATATCAAATATCTACATAAAAATTATGGATATTACAATAATAAAAGTATAAGAACACCAATTGGTACAGAAAACATACTTGATTTTGATGAAGCTGGGAACCCAGTGGATCAAAAAACATTTAGTTCTATGATATGATTTTTGGTATACATGAAAGATAGTGGTATAGGATTAATGTTTTAAGTATTATTATGTGAAAGATAACAATATAATCCAAAATAATCTCATTTAAAAGTAGTTAAAATAATTTTTCACTACATAAAGGGAACTACAGATTTAGGACAATTATATTCTTCAAGAAATTATTTTTTGGAAAATATTTTCAGATACGAAATTTGGAGGTTGTAGAATGGATTAAAAAATTATATCCGGAACAAATCATTTTTTAGTATATTCTTTGGTTTCTTGGTCATGAAAGATGCAACATTCAGTATCACTTTACACTACTGAAGCTGAATATGTAGCAGCTGGAGGTTGTTGTGCTCATGTTTTGTGGAAGCAACACACATTCACTGACTATGGCATGAGTTTCTCCAAAACTGAAGTACTATTTGACAATACTTGTACATTTTCTCTTAATAAAAAACCTTCACATTACACAAATTCAAAAAACATAGATATTAGGATTAATTTTCTTATGGATCACACACAAAAAGGAGTTATTATTTTCAATTCATCAGAACACAATAACAACTTGATGATATTTTCAAAAACCGTTATATTCCAATAGATTTTAATACATTAATCTGAAACGATGAATGATCATTGTAAAATAATCATTCAAATCTATTTATTTTTTAAACCATCTCCTTACATTGACTTACTCAATTTAAAATGTGGTGTATATATTACTTATAAGTTTTATAGTTTATCAATTTTACAAATTAGTTTTATAGTTAATCGGTTTTTCATGTATCAAGTTTTCATTTATCAGTTTTTGTTTATCATTATTACATGTATAATCGATATTGGTTTTTTATCGTATTCATAATTATCATTACTAGGTTAGACTGTCATCATTGAAATACTTTATCAATATTGGACTATCGTTATTTTGATACTTTATCTGTAATGAAAGATCAACAATAAAAAACATTATCGGTACTAGATTATCGATGTTGGATTAATTTTTCATTACTGGACATTCAGTATCGGATTGTTCTATTAGTACTAGATTATCAGTACAATCATATTTGATTTTATCTTGATAGTCTTCTTAGGATAGCTGAGGAATGAAAAACTGGTGCTGTAATAAGGGATCCACTAGTTTAGACTCAATAGGATCCAGCATTAAAAAAGGAAACAGAAAAAATCATATGAAAAATTGGCTACACAATATCATTTTCAATAATATGAACATGAATAAGGAGAAAAATAAGAACTAGGTAAAGAAGAACAATACCAAGAAGATGAAGGGGAAGAATAATATGAACAAGAAGAAATAGAAGTAAAAGAGAACGAAGATGAAAACAGGAGAATTCATACAATAGAATCCTCAGAATTTAAATCAATTATTTTTCCATAACTAGATCATTTTCCTTCTGAGAGATTTTCTCAAAAGATTTCATCAAAGAAGGTCATTAAGATTTCAGATAAAGATAAAGAAGAGGAATAATCTGATAAGATTCAGAATCTTTCTGCTCAAGTGATCGGTACTGAAACTAATTTCGGTGATATCCCTGAATATATTGTGGATGCATATTCTGAAAGAACAATCACTTGAAGGGTATTCATTACATCAAACAATATTTAAATAGATAGGAAAAGATGATACCATTCATTCCAAATATTAAAGCCAGGTTAAAAATCTTTTCAAATGGTCATAATGATAGAACAAAATCTTTCATGGTTCGGATGGACAAGTTCATGAGTCTTTTTCCCAATTTTATGATTTTCATGGAACATGATGATGAGTATGATATTTCATATAATACGTTTGTGAAGTGGTCTTAAAACATTGATTATAGTCTTATGAATCATCTATAAAATCTAGTGAATTGGTATATTGGGTAAATGGTCTTAATTCTATGTATCAATTGATGGCTTCTGATTTCATTGAAAATCATGAAGCCTTTCAAAAAAATGGCACCTAAAAAAGAATATCCCATGAAAAGATTTATTTTCTAAAGGAAAAATTGTATAATGAGAGTAATGTGGTTGTTTCACTCTCAAATAGTGTTATTATCCTAGAGAATGCTTACAGACATAGATTGGATTATATCAATTCACATGAAGTAAATCTTAATGTTCATGATGAAATCAATTAATATCTATAACAAATGCCTCAAAAGCACAAAATGGTTATTGTTGAACAAGATTCAGAGCTAAAGTATCACAAGGAGCTCTTAAAAAACTCATAAAGGAAATAATGGAGTTAAAAAATATGAATCATATAATATTCAAACGTTTGGAAAAACAAAAGAAAAAATAATTATTTTTATCTCTTGTTATAATATAAAACTATTTCATTTAATGAATTGTATTTAATTTCATACATTGTTTCTCTATCAATTTTTCAAGAAATGAATACATTCTCTAATAAACTTTTGGAAAAAATGGGGACATAGTTTTTTTAAATAATAATTTGATTAACACATTGTTAAGGGAGAGAATGCATGACACACATCTTTCATAGGGCATGTCAAAAGTCATTTATTTTCCAAATACAATATAGATAGGGACATATCACTTGAGGAGCTTTCTAACTTGTTTATCCAATTAATATAATTCACCTATACTAATTTTTTGGATTTTTAATTAATCATACAATTATATATAATTTAAATGAATGAAAAGGTTATTGTAACATGCAATGAAAGAATGATATTTCTAAAGAAAGAACATAGCATTGGTGGGTTTGTTTTTGGGTTTAATTATTCTTATTATTGGTGTTTAAATTATGTTTTATAATTCAATTATGAGATATCATTCACGAATTAATATTATTTAATTTAGAGTTGTGAAATACTGAATGCGTATATCAATATCAATTCCACTTCCTCCTCCTATAATCAAGGTTTATTGCACACCTTGATTGAGAATGTGACATCTCCCAAGACCTAGCTCCATCGTATTCGATTTCATCTACTAAATGTCTAAACTCCATCCTATTAAGATCATGTATCTATGAGAAGGGAGGGAAAACATGTAATAAAATAATAGAAATAAGGTCATTTTCAATGTCATGGTGGATGATCACCACACCCGTGCACATCACTCTTACTCATCAAAAATATAATAAAACTTATGAATTTATGTAAGAAGAAATGGAACTGCAACATACCTCCCCTAGGACAAGTCTCGGGTTAGCCCCTAATTTTTAAGGGTAAGCGGTCATGGTGGAATGATAATGAATGAAAATCGAAGAATTAGATTATATTTTTAAGAGAACGAGATATGGAAGAATATGGAAACACATAAATTAAAAATATGAAAAATTGTTACCTCATAAAAGAAAACTAAACTAAATAGAAAAGAGTATAAAATTCCTATGTCAACAGCATATCCCAAGGCCTCATCTTAAATGGTGGTGTATAACTATTCATTCAGCTTGGTTGAACTTCATATATATGCCATGGCTTTCCATCCTTCGGTCTAAAAATTTTAGATCCTAAGAATATCTCTTTATGATTTCCTACAGATTCAATCTACCAAAGAATTTATCATGGTATGCCTAAATTAATGTAATAATATTGTCATGGTGTATTAATAAAATATGTTCCAAAATAGAATCTATAATGGTCAACAAAAGTTTTGATTTACAATAACTATATTGAAAGAGAAATGGCCAATTAACTTCACAATTTTATTCCAGATGAATGTTTCCTTTTTCTCCACCAATGGATTGGCCTCCATGGTCCACATTAGTGAAATTAAATATTCACAATCTTCAACATCAAAACACTTCATTTAATTTTATATACATTACAATTGGAATCAACAGAATTGGATGTGTTTGGGATGATTTATTACCAATTCATTGACATGAAGTCCATGCAGTTGTCAAGAGTAATTTTCCAACTTGGTTGAATTTTTCAGAACCTTGGATGGCCAAATAAAATCCTAGACTAGAAGAAAAAGATTAATAACATAAATATAGGAATAAAAAAATGTATCACATCCATTTTATTTATATTTTAAAATATATTATTAAATCCCCAAAGATATTAAAATCTATTTATATTTCCAAATTAATCAGTTTTCACATTTAAGCTGAAAAAACCATATAAATCCAAAATTGATGTGAATAAAAAAAATTCTAACATTTAAGTGATTAAATCCTTGAATTAAATATTAATTTATTAAAATATTATCTCTATCTACTCACATGTAAATTTAAGGAGAATATGATCCCTAGTGATTTGTAACCTATGTTGAATTAGTCATATTAACCATTACTTTCTAGAGAGTTACTAAACTCAGGGGGAGAGAAGTATTTATTTTTTTCTTTCCTAAAAGGTGAAGATTATTGAGTCAAAACATGTATCTACTTTCACATTGATCTTTTTGTTTTTGAAATCACAAATTACTTCTTGATTATCATGTATGTAGTTTTAAAACATAACCAGTTATGTTGTTTAATAATCCCAATTACATACTTTTTTCCCATCGTAGCCACACTTGATTTTAATTCTACATAATAATCATATGCTGATTATTTTCAATCATAATTACATATATTATTTCTCAATATTAATCATGTTTTTTTTTCTCCAATCGTAACCACACATGTTAATGCTCAGCATCGTAACCATATGCGTCATAATCCTGAATCATAACCTTGTTATGAATTGTATCGAATGATAACCATGTTATGTATCAAAACATAACCATGTTTCATTTTCATTTACCATAACCAGGATAAGTAGTGTATCATAATCATGCATCCAAATACAATTATATATCCTGAATTATAACCACAATATAAATCGTAATTGATATGAATCTTATCCATGTTAAGCATTGTAACCGTGACTTGTATTGTAACCTCTATATAAATTATAACCCTAACATGAATTATGAACATATTATTAATCATACTCATGTAATGCATTGTACTCTTATCTTACTTCAATAATTATTGCATGTTTTTCATACTCGCTGTTTCATACTTTTTTACTTACTATTTTCTAACTAATCCAATGTCGTGGACTAGGTTATTTACCAATAAAAAAATGTCGTCTATTTTATTTGTTTTTAATGTTGTAATTCCAGGTGTCCAAGTCCCTCTAATGTTTTTTGGTGAAATATCACTGTTTAAGGAAATATAACCATTGGTGCCTGAAACCTATAAATATGAGGTCATTTTAACAAGAATAAATAATTTTTTCTTCTATCAATTTCTAGATAGAGATAGTGAAACTTATCTATTTCTTCATGTGAATTCCTTGAGGATATAATAAGTTAACATATTCTTCCATGTTCTTGTATTGAATTACGGTTTTTTTCTTTGTACGACTGATCATTGTGATATTGATCGAGGAACTATGGGGACAAGAATACATTCTACTGATCATATTATCAAGTGAATTCATGTGTTTGAAAGATATAGACTCTAATTACCTTCTTAATAATTAGCTTCAAAGGATAGCAAGACAATCGTTCTGATCATCTTTTCTAGGGTTACAAAGGTGGTGGTAAGATATAATTTTTATCCTATGTGAAAGTTTACCCAACTCTTTGGGATAAAATAATTGTAATACCTTTTAATTTATTCTTTTATTTGAAATAAAAGGGGGAATAACTTTGATTCTTTTTTATATTCATATTGTTTTAGTATTTTAATTCTTTCAATTATGATTAATTTATTACATATTGTATTAATAGATTCAATACATTGTGTGGTAGAATCATTTACATTCGTATTACTCAGATCATTGTATTCAATTGAAATAAAATTGTATTTTCATTACATGAGGTATTAAAGTTTATCATATCCATCAGATCAATGACCTCTATGGACATTTTTTTGGTCGTGAATTGTAATAGTTTAATATCTCTTAAACTATGTTCATTCTTATGTTTTTTAAAACAAATATTTTTAAACGTAAAATTCACCCCTATTGTATTGTTCCATCTAATATACACTTACATATATATTACCATCCAACAAAATCAAAAATCACATCCACATCAAAAAGATAGAAATTAAATAACATACAAGGGATACTATAATTATAATTGATTACTGTATAGTTACTGAAGCATAAGATTATTCATAATATATTCCTTATTATTTATTATAACCTCTAGCTACATGTATGTCTTTAATTCTAATGATTATTCATATTTCATCAAAATTGTTCCTGAAAACCTATTTTACTCTAATTAGTGAAATTTATTAGGTTATTAAAATAAGAACAATTCATTGTTACTTTCAAATTCAATTATCTCATCTTGCATGGACTTAATATAATCCTCATTAGGATATTTAAATTCAATTAGAGAAAGAAAATAATACGGAATTTCTAGTCCTAACTAGTTGATTAAAATCACTAATTATACTATCCATAGGATGATTCTTTTCAAACAACTGGCATAGAGTTTGTAAAATCAATTAATTAATATATAGTTTAATATCAACATGTGTAAATACATCAAAAAACATTTCTTCGATATTTTACTTATTATAAGAATCTTCTAATAACATTTGATGATCAATTTTGGAAAACATATCTAAAGATATTGGTGGGGTTTGTTTAATAACAAAATGGTTGGTTTCATAAAATTTAAAAACTACTATTTCATCAACATTACTAGAATTTTCTTGAGAATTTATATATTCCTTAAATGTAGTGTAATAACCTAAAAAAATCATTCTATGGAGTTGGGTGAGAATTTTTGTAAGTTATATTTTTTATTCTATATGAATACTTTGTATTAAAATAATCTTAATTAATAACCTATTTGTTTTCAAAAAATCCACAACTTATAAGGAAATTTTTTATAAAAAGATTTAATTAAAACTATATTAATAGTATAACAGGAAGTACGTAATCATTAAATCCATTTTTTTCAATTGTGTATTTAGTCAATTAGGTTCTTGTTATTTATTAGGAATATTATTCATTATTTCAAAAAAGCATTTTTATGTGGATTTAGAGGAGATGAATAGGTATGCGTAATGGATTTTTGAAAAAAATTGTTTGAAAATCATAATTTACATTTTATACACCATGATAACTATGAGTAGTTATCAAGGGATGGTTTTTACTATTTTATTCTTTGGTTAAGAAAATTTAAAATAAAAAATGTATCTTATTACATTTTTACAATGTAGACCCATGCGTAGCTTATGTAATCATTAACTACAGAAATACATAGAAAATTCCACCAATGCATCGTGTTTTTGTAGGGATGAATAGATCCATGTGAACAAACTGTAATGAATCAGAGGTAGATACATCACTAATATATTTTAATGTATACTTATGATTCTTACCATATTGAAAAGAGTAATAATTATTTGAATAATCAAATCTATGTTCCAATATATCATTAAAATTTACTTTCATAGTCAATTTACGTATGTTTCTATAGTTATAATGTAATATCATTAAATTAAATAACAAATATTGACCTTCCATTTCCCTAAGATAAGGTATGCCTTGGCTCCTCAGATCTCTTATGTTATGTGTGTATACATTCTGATATCGATGGGAAGAAAGAATTAATTCATCCTTGGAATTGTGTACTAAAAATTTATCATTAATAAAATTCATAACATATCATTCACCACATAATTGAAATATTCTTCTATTGTTGTGATTAATACCTTTAGATAATGAAAAATTAAAATTAAATGATTACTGATAGGGAAAATGTTATCTATAATGATAATCTAACCTCAACCATTATTTCTGAATGTAAAGTTTCCACCCTTAGAAATAATAATCAACTAAAATAAATCATTATTATCAGTCATATGTCGGTAAAAACCAAAATCTAGATACCATGTATTCATTCTGTGGGATCAACCTTTTTTCTAAAAAACAAAGATAAATTGATTTCGGGTCCCAAACCATCTTGTGTCCATAAAGGAAAGAAAAAATAATGAATCCATTTTTTTGTGAAAAAATTGGATTTTGTGAAAACATAAATATTGTAATTTGCTTCATGAATAATTTTTGTTCCACTGAAAACCACATTAGAATTTTTTAGTATGGGATCAAATTTTGGAACAATGTAATTGGTGCGGAAAATATATTTTCTATTATTACATCCTAATTGAGAACTAATACCATAAGGAAAGATTCACTTGTACAATTAATTATATTTTTTTACTAGAGCTAATATTTGACACAAATTTCATTAAAGAAGAAATTGATGATTTTCCTTTTAAAACTATATCTCTATGATGTTGAGTAATGGTGTCATACTTGAGTTTTTGAAATCTAGGATTCAAATAGTCAATTTATAAATCAATAGAAATTTTATCTTTTTTGGAATTGGAATTATCATTATCTTTTGATAAATTAGATATCTAATTTATTAAAATATAAATTAGTGAATTATTTTTTCCATTTATTTCAGAATCCTTATAAAATTTATTAAAAACATTACAATTTTTATTCTCTAAAACTTTATAAAAGTGATAATCTTAATTATAAAAGGTAATGTATAATCATTACTGGCTGAGGTGTATTATCCATCTGAATATATTGAATAATTCTTATTAGGATAATTTATATTTAATGATATATTAAGATAGGAATTGGCTATGTGTACCTTTCCCAAAAAACATGGATTATCAATAGGTTCTATGGAATGAAAACCAATAATCCTCTGTTATGAACATTCACTATCCGATAAATTGTTTAAAGATTCACCAACAATGGAACTCCAAGTGTCAAAAAATTTAAGAACATTCATTATTTTTGGACTTATAATAGTTCTTCTTATTTATACCAAAATTTTTATCCTTCATGTATTTTATTTTCAATATGGGATAGTCTGGTTGAATGTGACCTGATATTGTTCACTCAAAACATTTAACTTCATAATAATTCTTCTAATTCGATTATTTTTAACATTTCATATAATAATACAGAAAAATACTTCTTAAAAAATATATTGTCCATCCATTTATAAAGACTATCTAGTTAATTAAAAAAATTGAAAAAATCACTTAAATATGATTGGAAAATAAATATATTTTCATTTTTATAATTGACAACTCTATCAGGAGTCCGACCCTTTCACACATGAGATTGGAAATTCATATTTCATTCCACTTCGGTTTGGTTTTGGGATCTATTCTCAAGAACTGGGATTAATGAGTTTGAGGTTATTTATGGTTCTTATCTTATGTCCCTGGCCTATATCTCCTCCTTAGGATCATATTTTTTGTTTTTGGTGAATATTGGGGTTTTTTAGTGGCAGTATATTGATCACGGTTACAGTATGGTTACCACACAGTCTTTCAAACATTATTATATGTCACATAACCTATCTTCTAGATACCACATGACCATTCGGTAGGTTATAGGTAGTCGTTAAATACCTTTTACCCCTAAAAGTAGAGGTCACATGACTTCGGCACAATCTTCTAGACCATACAGACTATCCATGTGGCCATCCCATTTTTAAAAAAATGTGTTTTCACCATTTTTACACATCGTGTTAAAAACTCAAAATCTCCCCTTTCTCCCCAATTATGGTTCGTTTAACATATGAGACTCTCACACCTTAGGTTGGATCCATTTATCTCCTCTCTATTTGTTTTTTAGATTGGTTTCTTTAAGAAATATCTTATTGAGTTCCTCCTCCTTTCATTTCTATTATTTCTCTAGGTTGTTTCTTCACATTTTTCATGGTTCCCATTATCCATATATCGGGATCCTATTTTTAGGGTTATATAGTTAAATTTAGAGTTTGATCATGTGGTTTTAGGTTTTTTTAAGACTACATTGGGTGCGGTGGTGTGTTGATTGATGTTCCACATCAGATTCAAGAAGATTCTCCATCTTTGAGGTAGGATGCAATAGGATATATTCCATTAAATTAAGTTTACATTGATTTATTGATTTTTTAACCCCTCTTAATTGATAAATATGCATTTTACGTGTTCTGTATAATTTTATTTTATGGAAAATACTAATTTTTAATGGTTTGGAATAGTTGGAATTGATTTTTCATGCGAGGTAATTTGAAATTATCACAGATTTCTCTTTAGATTGGTTAGTGTTTGATAATTGAATGATATTTTTTCATAAACACATTTGTGATGTTAAAATTTGTGATTTAATTATTTTAAATGAGTTTTTCGCATCAAGAAATTAATGGGATATTCCTTATAGGCTCTTGTAAGTGTGGATTGATTTGAATGGCATGTGGGATTGATAAACAGTGTTCCCAACGGGGGGTTCAATTGTGGAAGTGGTTTTTATCTAAGTATTAATGATATTTTTTCTTCTAAAAACATGATATGTCATGTTTTTAATATTAAACTGGTTCATTGTAAAACCCCTCTACGTGAAATCCATTTCATATTTGGATGTTAAATTGGTGGGTATGACCTCGACACGGGACTCCACCCATGTGATAATTGTTTGTGGTATGGGATACTCCTTTAGGAGCTTGAGGAAGAGTTAGTTATGGTAGTGGATGATTATATATATATGTTAATTGTTACTTTCATTTCATGGAACACCCCCTTACATACATAGCATGGGAAGAAATCATAGAAAATAGGTTTCATTAATACTAATGTTGTAGTATTATTGGTTATTACACTAGCTAGTGAACTATAGATGATTGATAAATGGGATTCTTTCAATGTGATCAGGCCCCTAAACTAGGCTAGGTGGGGTAACAGTTGGGAATAAGGTCATTATGATTTCATTGAGTAGGTAATTTATTTGGGATGAGTCAGATGTATAGATTATTTGGCTCTTCTTTAAGTTCCTTATTATTCTCATGATGATATGACACAAGTATCATAATCCATCATCCTCTTGTGTGACTATATAAATGATTTTTTATTTTATAGTTTAAATGTTAATTTCTGAATGTGTGTTTTGTTTAAATGTTTTCAAGAAAGATGTTATGAATGAATTTCATGAAACATTAATTTTTCTTATTTGGTCCCCTTTATCATTATTCCATTTTAACTTAACTTGTCTCCCTGAGTGATCCTTGTTTAAAAATGGAGGGAAATGAATTTTGAATGAATATTTTGAAATTAAATGTGTGGAAAACTAATTTTTATAATTTTTATTTCTAAACATAAAATAAATCTTGATTTATATAAGGGATATGCACTGGAAAAAAAATAATTCAGTCTAACTTACAATGTTTTAATACTCATGGCTATAGTGTTTCTTATTTTTACATTCTTCTATAGGTTCCATTTTTGATTTAGTCACCTTGGGTTATGGATTGTGTTTGATTTGAGAGGGACCCTCAAGGTCACATGGATATGTTGTTCTCTCTGTGGTTTAGTTTGTTTTTTTTATAGTTTAGTGTAGTTGTATTTTTCAATGTAAATATAATCTATGGAGATTTTGGAATCAATTTTTAATTGAGTTTTTATTTTATTTATTTTGATGTTGATTTTTATTTATTTCGGGTGAAATAATTCCCATCATCATTCAGTTAAATCCCATTGTTCTTATTACCATCTCGAGAGGTACATGACTGCCTCTCAAGACATATCGCGGATTGGATTGGTTGACCGGTTCAGGGTCGACCTGTTTTGGTTCATCACAAAATGGTATCAAATGGAGGTTGGATCTTTTGAGGACCTTTCTTTTAAAGAACCCATTATTACTAGTTGTTTTTATTGTATAAGGTGTAAGATTTTTTGGATCATGGGGTACATTCGGAAAGAGTGTCGCTAATAGTAACTCATTCCAAAGATTGGTTACCATAGAATATCCTGAATTTTTGATGTCTTTGTTTTTTCGTATTATTTGGATTTGGTTAATGAAAATGGGTTTGGGTATCACCATTGTATGCTCACATGGGCCTATAAATCCATGTGGATCTAGGGAAAATGCCCTATAATAATGTCTATGATGGTGAAGTAACCGGTGTATGGCTGCCAACCATATGAATGAGTCACCCATTTACAGTAATTATCCCTTTTAAATTAGTTGAGTTTTCTTTAATTCTGAAAATTGTTTCAAAATATCTTTTTTTGGAATAGGGAAAAACTGAATTTTAAATATAATTTACATTTCTTCATAAGTTTAAAATTTGGTTTTATTAGATGAATTTTTGATGAAAATGATAAAGGTTTGGATTTGGTGGTAGGTGAATTTTTGGGAAGTTGTATAATTTATTTTAAATGAATTAAATGTTTAGAGTTGATATGAATAACTTTAAATTTTTTTCTAGAATGGTTAGTCTTACTTTTGAAAAAATTTGTGTGATATTTGGGTCTGATTTCAATTTTAAATGAATTAAAGTTTTAGAAAATACTATTATGGGATTTCAAATGAAGGATAAGTTAAATGTTTTACCATTTTTTTCTATGAGAAACCTGATGCATGGAAATTTATGAGGGAATGTTTAGGTGCCTGTATGGCATGGGAGAAAGAATGGGTGAGGCCATGGGAAACCATTGGTGGTTACAAAATTATTTTAAGCATGTTTTTTTCTTGAATGTGTTTTATTGGAAAATATGATGGTTGATATATTGATTTTGTGTGCCATGTCACTTTATTTTTGGAACTGGTGATTCTTTTGTAATGTTTGATGTGAAAGATCCATGTTTTTGGGTTGGGTTTGATGGATTTCCTAATTTCCCATGTTTCATAGTGTATTACCCCTCAATGGTTTGATGGAT
The DNA here is from genome assembly GCA_963277665.1 of Viscum album. Lineage (NCBI taxonomy): Eukaryota > Viridiplantae > Streptophyta > Magnoliopsida > Santalales > Viscaceae > Viscum > Viscum album. The sequence goes on from OY728135.1 coordinate 1,006,262,862, forward strand.
ACCCAAGGTGTAGCTTTTGGTGGTGCATCCTTAGAGAATGATCCTTTTGATTATCCAATATAGTATATTAATGAGTTCGTGAAGTTAAATCCTTATATATTCTATGGTTTATAAAATCATCTTAAGGCATAAGAGTTGTTATGGTGGATCAAAATGGTCTTGGGATTATTTTTACTATATGAGACAATATAGGTTATGTTTTCTACCATTTTTCTTGAAGTCCCAACATAGAAATGGTGGATGTCTTTATCGTAAAGCAAGTCTTGTAATGATCATACCACAGAGTTCTTCATGTCCACATTCATCTGATTGTTCTCTTTGGGGAAGAATACATTGGGTTTGATTTTGGAGTTGTGTGGTCTTCAATAAGTTGTTGGATTAGTGTTAGAATACATTTGTCACTTCTTATACCATTCACTATATGAACCAGGGGATGTTGAAAAGGATCCCATGATGGTTTAAATTTTAATTCTTATTCTCTAATTTTAGCTATTTTAGAAGGTGGTAGAGATCATCCTATCCACCTTCTCAGATATGATGAGGAATTTTTTTTTGTGTTGAATATGAGCTACTAGGAGGGTTTAAGATGGAAACTCATACTCTGGTATCTAGAATTTGTGAATAAGGTTACATTTAGAAGAATGTGAAGTGGACAGATGCTGGGTGCTAGTAGGGGAATAAAGAGGAATTTGGACCTCTCTTTGACATCCTAATGGAATAAAATCGTGACATGTCATTATTGTGGAATGATCATTCATAATAGACCTTAATGTTCAAGTTATCTATGAACCTTCCATGCTTGTGGATGTTTGGGCCACATGAGGTGGTTCTGTCAGGGTGTTTCCAAGGAGCACCGTGAGTATATACCCAACTCCTTTAAGGACACCCCAGGATATTTGTAAAATTAGGTCACTGGTTGGGGGATATTTTCTCATCTCTTTCATTTTATTTTCCTTTTTATGTAATATTATTGTCAAGTGGTTTTCTGTGGTGGTTCTTTTTTTTAATTGAATTATTGTTTTTACACAATCCCCATGAATATTTATTTCAATAGAAGTATGTTTTGGGATGTTTTGGTCTATGTGTTTAGTTTTGGGGTTTCTAAATCATTAATTTGAGGCATAATATGCTTCAATATTCATCACTCCAACCTTATGTTCTATATTGAATCATGCGCGTAGTTTTGGGAACTCCATCAGTGTGGATAGTTTTAAATTTATATTATATTCTTTCACGGAATGTGGGGGTTATTGAATTCATTTTTTGATATGTCTAGTTTTATGTTGTTTTGTTTGGTGGATGGTGGGGTGAGAACCTTATTTCCACATTAAAACTCATCAAGACGTGAGATTTTTCTCCTTAGTTATAAGATACTTAGCTGTCTCATTTTCATAACATCTTAGTGGGTGTGTTCCATAGAATGCATGACTCATTTTTATTTCCCCTTCCTTTTTATTATGTATGTTGAGTTTGGTTTGTTGGTGGATATATAGGATTATTGATATGTAGGTGTATATCTTTGATGGTTTTTATGGTTCATTATATGGGACCCTTTATCCCCTATCGTTGTGGTATAATTTATTGGTTCATGTCAGATAATCATGAATTCATTGATCTGGCCATTTTCTATAGAGAGGATTCCCACTATTGGTCCCACTAAATTTCTTTGGTAGTGACGTAAGGAAATACTATTACATATGGTGGAGATTCTATTTGGGGATCTTTATGTTGGTGACTTGGTTTATATTATTTTTTCGTTTTGATTTTTTGTATTCTGGTATTATCTTAGGTATTAGTTTTTCTTTTCTAATTTTGGGTAGTTCAAACGGGCATTCTAGTGTCACTATATCTATTTAGTTATGCTTATAGATTTTCAAAATATAGTCACCTTTGAAACGACCATACCCAACATTTTATTTTGAATTATTTTTGGGGTTGGAGTACTCCCAATGGGTTTTTTATTATGATTATGGAAGTGAACATTGGGGTTTTTTTGATATCACTCACTCATTATGAGTTTAAATAAAATCCGTGAGTCCCATATAAAAGTGTTTAAGTTTATCATGTTTTGAGGATGGAATTTATATCATGGGATTTCAGTTTTTGTTTGGATCAATCCACTTGAAGATATTAAAACTTTTTACGGTGGTGGAACTTAGCGGAGATTCTATCTTTAGATCCCCGAGTTCATCATGATATTTTTTGTTCTTGTGGTGATGTTTTGGTAGCTTCATTATTATTCATTCCATAGAAATATCCTCAGGGTTTAATAAAGTGATGATTCTTATTTAGACGTAATCATTGGGTTGGATTTCATGGGGCAGAAAGCGTTACGGTGGGGAATATTGTTTAAATATGGTTTTGAAATTCATATTTAATTCTTGTTCGTTTAGGTTTCAGAATCTACTCACAAGAACCATGTGAGTCGGGTTTGGGTTTTTGGAATTTTATTATCTTTTATCATTTTCCTAGCTCTCCTACTTAGGTTATTCTTTGTGTTTTGGGTGAATTTGTGGTTTTTTGGTGGACATTACCCTAATAATTGTTACTGAACAGTTACCACACGGTGACCAAACAGTTACCACACAGTCATTCAAAAATATGTGGTTGGATATAGAACATTCTACACATTTACCATAGGGATATGAGGTAGATTGAATGTAGCCATGCAGATCCATGGTCCCTTGGATGAATTATAATCATGTCTTCCTTGTGGTCACAAAGATCGTGCAGACTAACCATGTAGCATGCCCAATGTTTTTAGGAAAATGTTTTTTTTTCACATCCCCCCTCGGGTTTTTAACTCAAAATCACCCCTTTATTCCCTATTGTGTGTCCATCGACCTATGTTCCTCCTCCCCCTCATCTGGTCTCCTTGTATCTCCAATTATTAGGTATTTTTGTTGATTTCATCTTGAATTCTCTATGTGAGTTACTCCACTTATTTCTCTTAAAGGTTTCTTCCAATTTTTTGAGTTGTAGTTTCTCGAGTGGTTGTGATACAATTTTTAGGGTTATATCCTTAAATGATGGGTTAGATTTAGTTGTTTTATATTTTTTATATCTCTATTTGGTGTGGTCGTGGTGAGATTGATAATTCCAACTTGATTCCGGATGTTTCTCCATCTTTGAGATATGACCCCATTTCATATGACCCTTTAAATTAGGTTTACATTGATTTCTTGATAATTTCACCACCATTAATTGCTATATAGAAATTTTATATTTTTAAAATGTTTTTAATTTACAAAATATCTTGATTTGTGATGGTTTGGAATATTTGGAATGGATTTTTCTTATTGTGGTGTTTGAAAATTCCCCGTTTGGCTCTTTAAATTAATTGTTGTTTTATAATGGCATGTTTTGGTATTCCATAATAGGTTAGTGATATTAAAAGTGGTTATTAACGTATTTCAAATGAGTTTTTCACATTATGTGATTAATTTTATATTCCCCTTTGGCCCATATGATGGTATTTTTATTTGAATAGTGTGTGGGTTTGAAAAAAGAGTGATCAAGGGTGTGTTTTATTTTAGAAGTGTTTTTTGTTTTGTTATTTATGAAATGATTTTTTAGAAAACATTTAATAGCCCTTTTGTCATATTAAATTAGTTAATTTTAAAAACCCCTCTCGGATATAAAAATTTCAAAGTTGGTTGTTAAATGGGTGGGGATGTCTTTGTTATGGGACTCCACCCATATGATTATTTCTTAAGGAATGGGATGCTCCTTGAGGAGGTCGGGGTGGTTCCAGTTATAGGAGTGGATGATTGTATATATATTTTAGTTGTTTCATTCATTGCTTGGAACACCCCATTATTATTATTCCATGAGAATCTATCATAGATAATAGGTTCATTGGTAATTATTGCTGAACTAGTCTAGGTGATTGTACTAGCTACTGGGCTATAGTTAGTGGATTCAAGAGTTTATAATTATGGTATTAGATCCCTTTAATAGTCCAGGAAGGGATACAGTAAATAATTTGGGCATTATAATGTCGTATAGTAGGGAATGCATTTAGGACGAGTCACATATATATTATGTTCTGGTTCTTCTTTGAGTTCATAGGTGTTGTTGTGATGATCTAACTCTAGTATCACGTGCAATTTCCTCTATTGTGTGACTATGTCCCATATTATTTTTATTTGAGTTTTCCAGATAAATAATGAACATGGGTTCTGTAAAAATTGTTTTAAGAAAGTTTTTTTGAAATAAGTTCATGAAAAATCAACGTTTCCTACTTATTCCCCTTCAACCTTCTTCCCTTTGTACATAACATATGACATTGACTGGCCTGTTTTTAAAATGTAAGAGAAATGGATTGTGACATTATATTTGGAAATGTAATGTATGGAAAACAATGTTTATAGTTTTTATTTCAACCCATAAAATTAATGTTTCTTTATTTAATGGTTATTCATTGGGAATAGAATAATATGGTCCTACTAATAGATATTAAATACTCATTCCAATAGTGTTTCATGTTTTTAGTTTGTCATGTAGGTTCAAGATTTGGTTCAGTCACCTCAGGTGATGGTTGGTGTTTGTTTGGAGAGTGAACCCTGAGGTAATATTGAGAGGTTTTGTTGTGAAAGGATAAGCATGGATGAGCTGGTTTCATTTCTAATTCAGTTTTGTGGTATCATTCTTTGTAGATGTATTGGGTGGAGATTTTGGAATCTATTTTTTTTATTACATTGTAGATTTCTATTTATTTTGGATAAAATCCTTCCCATCATCACTATGTTGATGTCCTTGGTGCCTATCACTAGCCCGATAGGATCAGGAATGACTCTCAGGCCTTGACGTGGATAGGCATGGGTGACTGGTTATGGATCACCCTGAGGTGGTTTGTGTCAAATCTCTTATCGAGTATTATGTATTAGTAAATGCCACTCCATAATTAATTTTCATTACTTTAACATCATATATTTTCAACCAACAATTATTTTGGAAATGTTTTCCTAATAAATCATGAAGTGTGATATTTTTTAATATCCTGGATTCATAAATAGTTGTTCTCTTATATTCCCACTCATTGGGAATGATATGAATTATCATTTCCACGTGTATTTCATCATATAATTCACTATATCTCATATATTTTTTCATATGGACTATTTTAACAAACCATTGTTATATCTTTGCAATATGTTACCAAATGGAAATTAATATTCTGGATATTCAACTCTTTGCATTGGTCTTGAAGTTTAAATAACCATTTAAGTAATAAAATGATTAATCTCTATATTTTTTCCAATAATTTCAGTATCTCCACAAGAAGATTTATGAATGTAAATGATTTTGGGCATAAAACATATTAATTTAATTATAACTACATAATTCAATTTATTCTATTTATATTTGAAATTTTAAAATAATTCACCACTTATTTAGGGATATTTTAATATTCGGTTAACATGATGAAATTTTTAACTCCAATAATTATAACACATGTATTAATTATATCTCTCCAACACTGATGATCAGATCCATTAAAAATTGGGTGTCTATTTTTATTGAGGTTATTTATTGAAAAAACATTTATTCATTCCATTTATAAATGAAAACAAAAATCTTATATTCCAAAATACATGTTAGTCTATTAGTTATTTATAAACAAAAAGATAAAAAAATAATTTATCTAACATGAAATAAATAAGATAAAAGATGTAACAAATATTTTAATGATGGATACCTACCACTGATACTAATTGTTGGATGGTAATGTATATGATTATGGCTATGTATAATGGTTGTGAAGTTTAATTTTACAATATTTCATTATAATAATCAAAATAAACCTATTTTAATTTAGCTAGAAAAATAATACACAAAACCCTCTTCATTATATAAATAATAATCCTAAATATTCCCGTTTTAATGAAAATAAAATATCATAATAATGTATATTATGATATTTTAGTCCACATGTTGTAATTGAAAAAGTATTTGATTGTTAAAAAATATTGAATCTTAATAAATAGGCAGTGGTAATTTAATCACTTTTAAATCATATTCACAGTTGAAAAAAAAATTAAAAAATAGTCATATTTACAATGGTTACTTTATATTAGAGTAATATAGAAATAATCATAATCATAATGGTTACGATATATTTGTGTAACACAAAATGACTGATTCTATCTATAATCTAAATTCTTGATCAAGATAATATCGTATTAACATAATACTACATATTAAAAAAATTGTTTCATAATTAATTATATTATGATAAAGAAAATACAAATAAAAATATCAATATAGAAGTATCAATATTTATTATATAAAAATAAAATAAACGACTTTTAATGAATGATTAAATAAAAATGAATACACTTGTTTTATTCTAAATAATCGGTTATCCAATAACCTAGGTTAATGGTCTCTTATTTTAGACATACATGAAATATTTTCATTCCCTTAATAGAGAATGCCCTTGATATGATGATTGATCTGTCTCGCTATCCTTGTGATCCATCGATATGATGATTAATCTGTCTCAGAATCCTTGTGATCCCTTGATATGATTATTGGGTTCTTTCACACTATCGTTTTGTTCCCTTATTACAATGATCAACATTTTTATCATGATATCATAGAGTGCGCAAAATGTTATGGTCAGATTTTTTTTCTCACTATAAACATGAGCCCTCGATCATATTCATGATATCATTCATTATGATTACAAACTCAAAGAAATTCGTGTATAAGGAAAAGGTAGTTTACTCATATAATCTTCAGATATCTAACACACTGAGAATATTGAAAATGACATTTATCAGCACTTCTCTTCAAACACTTCAAATGACGTGTTATATATAGGTAGATCATCAATTTTTATTTTATTTTTCCAAAATTCATATTTATGTGAAATTATAAGGATAACTTGGAAACCTAGAACCCAACTTCTTATATTATAATAGAATTTATGATTTAGTTTTAATGTACACCATTTGAACAGTATAAAATATTTCTTATATTAGAAATAATTGTTTCTGAGTACATTATTAAACATAAGATAGTTTGATAGAAAATTAAATAAAATCTCATTACAATACAATATTTGAGTCTACATATTATTTTTTTTAAAACCATTATTAAACATAATATTAATATTTTGTCATTGTGAAAGTCAAACCATGAGTTCTTCAATTCAATATTGTAATGCGGTGTGTGATAATTATCATATACAATCTCATTATAATAATAATAATGAAAAACATTATTTTAAAATCTGTGTAAATATTTTTATACGTTTGATAAAATATTTTCTTCTAATAAAATAATTATAAAAAATATAGAATAAGGAAGTTAATAAAGATATATGTATTTTATGATTTCCAAAACAAAAGGTTTGGAAAATGTCATAATTGAAATTTTTACTAAACACATTCATTATGTTATGCCGTAATATTATTTCATGTGAAGTATATAAAACCCCTTTTTCATGCATTAATTTAATTTTTTTAATCCCCATGATAATATATGTTTCATAATATGTTATTCCATAATAAGGATTATGATTGAATGTTACCAAGTGGAAATGATATTATATGACAATATAATCATTTATAATGATTGTTTGTGATTATGATTCCATTGATCATATTTTATTATATATATCTTAATAGAATAATAAGATTTATTATCTTATAGTAATTACCTAATTATACCTGTTTTCCCATATTTGTTTCTCTTTATATAATCATTAGATCAATTATATTTTAGTTAACAAATTTCCACATCTGTAAGACACCTTTTTTCTTCAAAAACCATTTTCTCTATGCGTGTTATTAAATTTCTATAATGATTTATTAAAGAATTATTGTCGAATTATTTTCATTTTTTAATTATTTTGTAATGTAATATTCCTATCAATTTCTTAACAATTCCAATCAATCATATACTAAAAATGTCAAAATAATCATTGTTTATAATATGAACGACATGAATAGTATTTACAATTTCAATATCAGCTCAATTAATTCAATATCCCATTATATGTTTTCAATGTTCTATAAAAATAATATATTATCCATATTATTTGTGAAATTTTAAAATTTAAAAAGTCTATTTTCAAAAGAAAATTATATTGATAATTCCTTTTGTATTTAAAAATGATTTTCCATGTGGAAAACATATTTTATAAAAGAAATGTTTTGAATAAATTTTTAATTGTTCATTATAATTTTTATATTTTATTTTCATTTAATATATTTCAAAAATTAATTATCATAAAAAAATTTATTTTTTATGAAAAATTTATCTTCCCCAAGAAATGTTCCTAGTGATTTATCTTTCAAGAACATTCCTAATATATGATGAAATCTATTTATATAAAACATTTTTCACTAAGGATATGACACCAAAATACCATACATATTCACTATTGGAATGTATTAATTTGAAAATATTCTTATTAAACATATTTATCTTCTACGAGTAACTCAATGAAAAAATATTATGAATCCTGCTTCTTTTTCAATGGTTTATGATATTATGAAATCATTAAAATATTATAATAACTATCTCTTTTCAATAGGTTATAATTTGATGAAATGTTTATGAAACTCATCTCATTTCATGGGTTATTATATAATGAATTTATTACAACCTAGTGCCACACATATAAATTATTTTCATTATGTGATGGGAGGGAATAATATATCCCTTCAAGGAAATATGTAATGGTAAATGTTCTATGAGAATAAAGGGTATGTGGGCGGTTACCCCATGCCCAAAAAAGGGTATACATGTTGTTATACATAGAATTAAATAGGGTAAACTATATGTCATTTTGAATCCTAATGTAGGTACATGGGTGGTCCACTCAACCATAACATATTATGAATGTATTCATTAGTTGATATGACATGTGATTTATTATTCATGTGAGTTTTACAAAAATTAATGTCTTATGCCAATTTTATTTAGTCGTAAAAAATGTTATCTTATTTATTTATGATTCACTAATTATAAATGGAAAACATTTTCCCCATCAATCATGTTTATCATGTTTAATATATAGGTTATGTTTACAAAATTTATTATCATGTTCTCATTATCAGTTGTTCATGTTATGCTTATTTGTCTCTTTATTTATCCATATTGATTATATAATCTCTACCTTCATTTATTCCCTTTCTATATGTTATAAATAAAGGATTAATATTGGGTAACAATGTGAGGATTAATAAATTGGAATATATTTTTTGGAATCATTTATGATCATTCACCAAATTAGACTATTGTGTACCTAGTCTCCATAGACCATAAACATTTAGAATCTTATGGAATGTTTTTTAATTGTATTTAAAATTATTATAAATATATGTAATATCTATATATGAAAATCATTTGATTTTATAGGATAGGATTATTTCATAGAGAAAACTCTATTAAGAATTCATGAAGATGAGAAAATGGAAGAAAATTAATATTTATTCTGAAACACATAAAGGAATATCCAAATTGATAGAAAATTTATTATGATTATTTTTAAAAAATGGAATTTTATGTCGTTGAGAAATTATTTTTAATTTATACATGAAATACAATTTTTATGTTTTTTATAAATAAAACAATATCCTAATATATATTTTCCTTTTCATGATTCATTACTGAGTAGGAACTACAAGTTATTATTTGACACTTCCATAGAAACACCATCAAGTTCATTATGTGTTCTGTGTGAATCTCATGAATAAATACATAAATTATAATTAAGAGTTAATAAAATCATAGGTTCTACCTCGACATCATGATATGTCCTATGAAGAACTGTTAGTAGAAATGTTTGATCATGCCTATAATTTTTTTATGGATCAATACTACTCACCTGATATAAGTTCATTAGAGGAATCAAAAATTCTATGATGCTATATAAAAATAATAGGGTGTTATAAAATATTGACATTACCATTTAATTGACTGATGTTGTTGTAATTTTGAAGGAGGACTGTCATTTGTGGGGTATAGAATGTAACCCCATGTAATTTTATATTATAATTAATTTCAAATTAAATTAATTTCCCATTATTATGTAAGACTCTAAACAATTGAATATAAATAAAAAAATGTATTATATATTTATAATAAAAATTATATTTATAGAGTGAATATGAATAACAACATTTAAAAATAATTATAATGTTTTTATATAATTATAATTTATTGATAAATAAAAACTCAATTTGTATTAATGTTGTTTTATTATTAAAAAGTACCCATTTTCCTAAGAAGTGGTTAATATTTTTTTGGGAGAAATTAATAAAATTAATAAATAAATAATTATGGAAATATATTATAAAAAAACATAACCAAGGAAATAATAATATCAAAACAACTTACTGTATATTTTTTAGAATTTATAGGAAAGAATAAATTCTCAATGAAAAGTTTAAATTAAGGGTGTTTATTGATAAATTCATTTTCATATAAATAATTTTCAATAATATTTATTTTAATGAAAAATTATTTTATCATATTATTGTTAAAAACTAAATTTTATTTCATTGAATTATAAGTTGGATTCAAGAATAAATTTTTTATTTAATAAGTTAACATATTTCCTTAGAAATTGCTTTTTCCAAGTGTTTCATGTTTATATTTAAAATAAATTCAACCACTTAAGTAAATATAATTCAATTAAATGATTCTATATTTATAATAATATTTAAAATATTTTTTAACAGTATCACATTCCAATTTTCTCATAATGAGTACTAAAATAAGTAAAAAACTATTACAACAAATAAAATTAAAAACAAATTATGAGCAGTTTAACCAATATATAAGGGTACAATTTCCAATTAAATAAATTTAATCCTACATTATGTTAACATTTCCATCGATTCCTATATCATGTTATTATATCATGATATTTTTAAAATTTTGTATTGTTATTGATATAATAGTATTAAAATATTTTATGAAATTAAAGGTGTGTATTATCCACAACATATAATAGGACACCCATACGTTGATTTTTTTAAACCACATTTATCCTGATATATTTACCAGACCCTATTAAATTATAATATAATATTCCCTATATACTAATTATATTTTCTATCATGTTGTACCCCCTGTTTCTACTATATAGCCCTTAATTGTTTCTTTTCTTGGTTTTAAAAGTTAAGGGCGATATATGGGAGAGTTGGGAGATCCTAGACTAAAGTTTGAAGCAAAGGGTAAGGTGCACAGGTGGCGCATGGTTTGTCTAAACCGTGCGGCCAAACCTTGAATGGCTGACTGAGGAGGCAGTGGCTTCCGCATGATCAATGCACAGTTAAGGGAAAACGTGCGATGAGGCCGTGAGAGAAGGGTGACTGAGGTAGAAGGTAACACATAGTTAGCGCACGATTTGTCAAACCATGCGGACTAACTGAGCGGTAACTTAAAATTAGACCCTTAAATTTTGGATCTAACTTGTTATGCCTCTAATTACCTCATTAAAGCTCTTAAGGATACCTAGACCAGGATTTTGGTTCTCCTAAGGTCAAAGAAGGTTCTCCCATCATTCCGGAGGCAATCCGAAGGCTTCTCTTAATAATCAAATCCAAATTCTTGAGGTATGTGATCGTTCTACTTCATTCATGAATTGTTTCTTAGATCTACATAGATATACTTCTCCCTTTCTCTCTGTTTCTTAGATATACACCTATTATGGGTAGATCTAAATGTGTGGATGCCAAATATTATGAGATTTTGTCTTAGTTGTGTTAGGAGAAGAGATCTATGGTGGGTTTTTTTGGAGATTTGACCCGGTGTTCTTGAGCTTTCTTCGTCTGTTGATTGGTTTTGCCTTTTTGTTGAGGTAGGTGGCTTCACTCTCGAATCCTCTTGGTAGAATTGTCTGGCTTAGTTTCAAATTGGTTATTTGAATGGAATTGACTGTGAAAATCATGGAATAAATCTTCTTTAGTGATGACTTATGGTTTTGATGAAATTTTGAAATCTTGGTGAATTGTGTGCAATGTGGCTTGGATAATTGAATTTAAAATGTGATTTTAAATTATGAAATTACTAAAATTATAAATGTTTTGATGAGAAATAGGTTCTCAATAAAAGAAGTTGTTTTATTGAAATTTTTTTGATGAAATTTTTTTCAATAAAAAGGTAGCTTTATTGAAATGGTTTGAATTGTTTTAACACACTTTGTTTGGATGAAAAATGGTTTTCAATAAAATTTGTTTTTTTGAAAGGATGGTTTGGCATGATTGTTGGAAATGTGTAGTGTGTGTTCATATTGTATTTTATGAGTCTTGGTTGAATTATGAACTTGTGCTCAGTGACAAACGTTTAATGGCCCGATGATAACTACATGTACGAGGCTTGGTTGAAATATGACCTTGTGATCGGTGCCAAATATGTAATGGAACATGGGAAATAATTAACATTTTATGACTTGGTAGATCGACGAGAGACTGCTCTTGTGTATAGAAATGTCATAACGATGCATGAATGGTTGATTTCACGGGTTTGTGAAATGGATGGGAATGCCAAAACGCGATGTTTGTGAAATGGTTCAGAAATTTGTTTGGTTATTTTTCTAGAAAAATAATGTATTAGAAAATCTTTTTTAAATTTCACTTTAATGATTTTGATCATGAATTGTTTTGGAAAACTTTTTTATATTTAGTTATAAACTGCTTTGGTGAAATTTTTTTATATAAACGGTTTTTATATAAATTTGGATAACTCTTTTATCCTAGTGGTGTGAGTAGGGAAGTCATTTGGGGAAAACCTACAGAGTTCTATACTCACCCTTGCTTTGTAAATTTGGTGCTTTTGCAGATGTTGTATTCCGAGACACATGTAAAGGTAAATCATCTATTTACTAAGGGCTTGTCGTGATGTTTATGAGATACTATGGAGCTTGGAGCATGTGGACCACAGAGTCATGGTGTCTTTTGAGAGTCTCATGTTGTTATTCCACTGTATACCTTGATGTTTTGTTTGGTCTTCCGCTGTTGTGTACTCTGATGTGGTTTAATATAAATGACGTTGTTGATTGGTCTTTCATTTTTTCATGGATCATATAGTGAATGGTTAATGGATGGGTTTATTTTCTAAAACAGTAAATCATCACACAATGGTATTTGAAACCCTTCTGTATTTATTACTTGTCTTTGGAATCTTGGATATGTCGCTTAAGGCCTAGTAATGTCTTGTTGTACTCTCAATCCAATGGGAATTGGCAGGTCATTACAAATTTTATCAGCTTGTTCGGACCTTGCCTAACAAGTGGTCATTGATGTTCTGGGTCTTGGAGTTAAAATTCCTTCTTGTCTATTCCTTGGGTGTTCATCTTAGACAGGAGTAGCATTGTCAGAACCTGAAATGTATAGCATAAAAGGACAGAGCTAACCCAATTATGCTTAACTTCAAGTTACCAGGGTGTTGGGTACATAAGTGTTTTGGATACACTTCTAGAATGTTGGAAATATCATTGTCATGGGTTTAGCCAATGAAATCACCATGACATGAATTGTAGAGAAATTACATCCCACTAGGATTTCGTATCTCATGGTGAGGAATTAGTTATGATTTTGTACAAAGATGTAAATTTTTGAAAAATGCAGAATTTATTTTCAAATGAAAGACTTTGAAAATATGGTATTTTGGGTATTTTGAAAATGGATTGATTTTCAAAAAGAATGATGAATGTTTTAAAAAATGGTTGAACATGGAAAAAGGTTGTTTGAGAACACTATTGTGATAGTTGATGTGATAGAATTTGAAATTCTAAGCCAACAGTTGATATAGAGGGAGATTGACGAAGTTTGTTATTGGTTTAGAAAATGGAACCCAGTAGACATCGTCGAATCCAACCTGAAGAAGCTCTGGAGAATGTGGTTGCACCTGAACCACGTGTGAACCAAGATCTGGTTCAGAGATGGTGAATAGAGAAATGGTTGCTAAACGTGATATCTCAGGATCGATAGGAGGAAGCATGACGATACCCAAAGGAACGGGTGGGAACTCCAATGCTGGGAACAAGCAGACGAGGGACACCTACTTCTAAGATGGGAGTGCGATTCAGAACCAGATGGCGGGATTGATCATCCTTCCTCAACAAATTCGACTAAATGTAAATAAATTTTATTATTATATTAAAAAATCATTATTCTCAATCAATTCCAGTAAATATTAATTGATAGTTTTTCAAATGTGTTAGTGTGGATTACTACCTCCACATAGTGATGCAATTAATTTTATATCACAATCATTCATTGAAGTTCATTATGATGTGTTTAATTTATATATGTGATATTAGTAATATTATAATTTTTTTTAAAATATAATATTTATATACCTTCTTTCCATCATATGATTATAAAAATGTTTATGTCGTTTGTGCATACTTTTTTACTAACACCTATATGATGCGATTCAATTTGTTTTTCATCTCCATTTTAAATAAGTTATAATAAATTTATATATGATGATTTTTTTGAAATATAATAAATTATTATTATTTTTTATAGCTGAATTATTATTTACCATTATTTTCTACCATTCCTAAAAAAGTCGAAATAATATTCTTTCATTCATAAGACCCATCATATCCATAAATTGTGAAATTAATCTTTTTATCTCCCCTATTTTTTAGACTATATCTATAATTATAAGGATTATGAGACATTTTTATCATGAATACAGTTATTGAAATTATGTAACTAGGATGAATGTACCATTACTTAAACTACCGAATTGAAATTCTCATGAGAAATGAAAATAATTAATATTCAATAATGATGACTTTAATAAAGCATTATTATAAATGGGTATTGAAATGTTATAAGTAGATGTTATATGATATTATAAGTGTGAAATGTATTCATTTTTGGACTTATAATAGATTTATATTTATTATATTTTAGATTTTATAAGTTTTTAAGTATGCCCAACATTAGGTAAGGGTTTTATGTAACTATAAAAATGTCTAAAGGGGTTTTTATGATTATATTTCCAATAAAGATATTTATGATCTACAAGTCAATAATATAATGAATTATAATATCCACATACCCCTAATACATATTTAATATTGTTATTAAATATAAATGTATTTATATACTTATGATTCTTAAATAACATTTTTGGGGAAAACACTTCTTGTTTCTCCCTTTGGTGGAATATAATTTTTCATTAATATGCGTGTGTTATAAAAATGACTTCATAAATGATTTTTACAATCAATTATGATTTTAAATAATATTTTTCCTATGATTATATTTTTTATATATTATTTAATAATAATAATTTTTTTCTAAATGATGGGGTGTTGAATTTTTTCCAAAGATGTTAAAGTAATCATTTCATTACAAAACATAGCATGAACATAATTTTACACCTTCATAACCAGTCACGTTTAGGAAAATTCCAATAAAATATCAATAGTTTATCATTAATGTATATTTTTTAATTAATAATTTTTTTATTTTAATATTTAAATATATAATTTTAAAATAAAAGGGTCTTTAATCAATTCATAGTCAAGTGATCTATTTAAAAAACTTCATCTAAGGTAACATCATTTGATGATTCTTATTTATTATTGGTAATATTATCTAATGATACTAAATTATTATTTCTCTAGTTTTTAATGGTAATTATGATTAAATTTTTTTAAAAGTAATTTCTTTTAAAAGTATTATGTTATGTCAAATGCTTTAATTTTCATGTTTCATATATATGAATGGATTTATTATTATTATGTGGCTATGTTGAGAAATATATATACTTCCAATGAATTGGGTGAAGATAGATATATAATGATAAATAAATTACTCGAATGGGAAGTGATTCATGTTATGTACATGATTTTTTAGGATTGTGATAGTCCTTGTAATGATCCTTGACTAATGAATGATGGAATGGGCAGTGAACCTAATCGTACATAACAACCATTGATGTGAGCCATGACCTAGGAAACAATTTTCTATGATTTTGTATATAACAAAATTTGAGTAAAGAGGAAAATATTATGATATCATGGATCATGTTATTTTCAATATTTATTATTGATGACTTAGGAGCTATAATGAATTATTCCATTAATGATTATATTGACATTTGATATCATGATTTTGGTTATATAATTTATTGTATATGTTCTGAAAACCATATTCTCATTTACTACATACATGAACATTGATATCATGATTTTTTACCCCTTATTACCATATAACCTCACCGTTTATTGTTTTCCATTTCTCAAAGTCATGAAGATATTTTTTAAGTGGAATGTGATTGGGAAGAATGATATGTGGTAATAATATAGATGGTCATAATGTCAATCTCCTACAAACATGTTTTTTTGTGAATCACTGTTTCTAAAAACAGTAATTTTTTATTATTATAGCATGTTTATTAATGTTTGAAAATAAATATTTTCCTCATAAAATATAATATCTATTTATAAAATTTATTCATCACTGTTAAAATAATGGGAGATGATTTATAACTTTTACAAACTAGTTGTTTGTGAATCCATGTATCCAAAGACTCTAAACATATATAGTTCATGTGTTGATCATAATGATATTTAATGACTATATATATATATATATTTATATTTGATAATATTTCGGTCAAATAATTTATCATTTTCCCCATAACTACCTTTATGAAATCATTCCATGATGGAATATCCAGATAAAGCCTCATGAAGGCCCATTGTGAAGTGCTAGAGTGATGTCCCTTAATAATGAATGAGCAGAAAATGATATAAAAAATCCATATATCAGATCACCATCGTAAATAATTTCTTTAATAGGATGTTTGAACTCCACTTCTCTTTGTGATATATACATGTAAAACATGGATTACCCATGAAAATGATACAAGTTGAAACCCTTTGTAGATACCACCATCACGAAGAACAATTCGGCCATCCGTTTTCATAAATTCATATATAAAGAGCATATGTATAGAACTATAAGAATAAATCAATTATTCATGACATCCCTATTACTCATCCATCAGTCTGTAGAGTAACACCTCATGATGAAATGATTTTTTTTCTTCTCAAATAAATTTAACATATTCAATAGGTTGTGTTTCATGCAACACCATGTTGTAACAAAATATGACATACTATAAAAATATTATTACATAATATGGTTGATATCAAATAATAATTATAATAGTGGTAATGATTATTAAGAAATAAATTATTAAAATATATTATTTTAAAATTAATATAAAATTAATTCCTTGGTGACCGATTCATTATAAATGAAAATAAAAATCGTTATAAAATGAAGGAAATATTTTTCTCGAAAACAATTTTTATAGGAAAAAACAAATTTTACCTCAGTGGAATAAATAAATAATTTATGATTTGTTATATTTATTAAATTTATATATTTTAAAATCAAAATTTTTTTTAACAATCAATTAATTTTTATTCCATTCCCCAGATAATAATAAATTCAAATTTACTGTCAAATTTGTTTTTTTCAAAATAATCTTTCTTCAAAATTTTCACTCCTATTTTTTAATTTTTTCCACTATAATAAGTTTTATTAGATAAAAATAAATTAATATTTTTATATAATCATTCCAATATTATCTTTGAGTAATTTTTTTATAATTTTGTGAAAATATAAACATTTATGCGAATAGTGAAAAATAATGGTTATCATTAAAAAAGTATTTTTATTCAAAAAATTAAAAACAATGTTTTCATTTTAGTATAGATTTAAAAGTAAAAATAGATAATATATATATATCATAATTAAGTAATTATAATCATTTTAATATTGAATTTTTAAATTTAGAATGTCTATACTTTGTCAAATTTTCACTCTAGAACATCATTTTTAATGCATTTTAATTTTTATTTTTAATTAATAATTTTATAATTTTTTTAATTGGATATAAAAAATGTGATTCTCTACTTTTAACTATAATAATTAATATTATATAATAATTTCAATATATTTTTTGTTCAAAATGAATCCCAAAATTACTAAAATTTAATTATAGTTGTAAATATTTAACTGACATTATCGAGGGGTTAAAAAATGATAAGGGTATTATTTCCAACAATTTTTATATAAACTATTTTTCGGTAATATTTAAATCCTATACATACACATTTATAATGCATGGTAATTGGGATATTATATTCATTTCAATGAATTTATATTTTTGGATTATTTTGGAAATATATTGTAGTTTCCAAGCGAGTTCCTTTCCCCACATAAAAAATGACATTTACTCTCATATATTCATCAAACTAACTAAACTATTATTTAATCAAGACATAATAAATCATAACATAATTCCATACATGTTCTATATGACTTATTTTTATTTGGAAACCATCTTAAAAATGTATTATGTATAAACCTAAAGAGGGCCTCTTAATAAGATTTAATATTCATATGCAAAATTTGTTGTTGTACTTATACATCCACCTCATTTAAATATTATTTAAAAATGATAAAATAATTTCCTTATTTTATTAAATATACATATATGTTGTTTTTTTATGTTCACAACCTACATCCATCTCATCTTCCATTAATTTGGGATCAAAACCTTTTTTTATTTTTACAAGGGACAGCCACTTTGCTAACTGATATAACTCATTTTTTATCATCACTTACCATGGATTGGTTTAATTATCGACCTAATATATATATATATAATATTTTTAAAATAATTTTTCTTATGTATTTATTATAACACACATTCCTTCTAAATTATACCACATATAGAATATTTACAATTTAAACTAAGAATATTATCCACATTAAGATGCTAATCACACCCCAATATTATGTTTTTCTATCTAGGAGAAAATGGATTCCGAAAATGATAAAATATTAATATCGATTTTAAAGATCATTTTATTATACAATGAATAAAAAATACATCATAAAAATAATCATGATACCCCATAAATCACTTAAAACATTATCTATTAAAAAAAATTTAAAAATCCCTTGTCCATTCCAATATTTATGTTTATAATAACACATTAGATTGTTTAAAATAGTATTAATAGTATTTCATGTATTAAAAAGACGTGAGAGTTAATTTTTCTTCCTGGGTGAAAATATTTAAGTGCATGGTGTGAATCAAATTTTAATCCCAATATGATTAATTATATTTGATATTTTTCTAATTATTTTAATTTTTAATTTTTAATCTTTTACATGGAAATTTTCACTACACTTAATCAAATTATCCAATATAGAGAGACTTTATCTATGAATCCAAGGATATATGTCCATGGGGAACCAATCGTATTTCCAAAACTCAATAATCAACTCAATTGAAATCGATTAATTAATAAAAAATATTAAATGTAAATAAATATTGAATTTCCAACACTAGTTTAGACAACTAAGTTGTCATGAAAGCTACTTGTTAAATGAAATGCATTAGATATTTCCATTTTTTCACCTAAAAATTTGATTCTTTAATTTAAATTAGTGTTTTTAGTACACATATTATAATTATAAGGATCAATATACATGATTTTAATAGACCATAAAAATATCCTATAATCCATTGGACTTGTGTAGTGATATTTGGAATTAATAGGATAGAAACGTTAATAGTAAAAAATGAAATCAGACAACCATAACAACAAAATAGTTCACATATTAAAAAATATTCCTTAAAAATAAATGGATGTAAAATTAATTTTATTTTTTATTTTTTTATCCAGGGACACATTATATTTTAAATATACATATTATTTCATATTATTTTTTCCATTTATAAATTTTAATTTTTTTATGTATTAAAATTAAAATATTTATTAAATGAAATATTTGACATCAGTAGTCGATGTAACTCATAAGATATCCAAATTGAAACCATGTAAAAGATTACTGGTTCCCAGGATTAGAAAAAAAAATAATGGAATATTAAATGTACCTATTCTTTTACCACACCATGGATATATTCATGGAACCAAGAATTAGTACATAAACAAAAAATAGAAATATATAAAAAATTTATATATATACACCCAAATATATATATATATATATATATAATCAATGATATGTATATATATAATAAAATGTAATTACTCTAGGATATTGTCTAGTGCAATGAATACTACCATATTAACCATTCATTTTAGGTTTGAGTTCTGTAGCCTTCCCAATTATGATGGGGGTTTCCCTGCAACATAGGTTATTCCATTTTATAAAAATTTATTTACATTAATATATATTGATTAATATGTATATATATATTATGGATTATTGGAGCAGTACAAGATGTATGTGAGTTGAAGGCTGGAACTACTCCCCTACAATCCCCAGGTTCATTCCATGTGATTAGTTTTATAACTTTTTCATTCATCATACCCTTTGAAAATTTGATTTTTTTAATATTTTATCATTCTTAAATTATTATATTATTAAAAATAGAAACGTATGAAATATTATAAAATTAGATGAATAATAATTTTAATAAAATAAAAATGCCAAAAATATACAAGAAGAAATTTGTTAATCATAAAATAAAATTTATTGATCATTATATATATTAATTAAAAAACCGTACTCATAGAAAAAAATAGTTTGGTTATTAAAAATTATTTTATATCTTCCCACAAACCCCTTTACCGATTCAATATAAATATTATTTGTGGGGAGAAAGAAAATTCATTATGATGTGGAATGTTTTTACTGGGTGTGTTTTTCAGGTTCATGATGACATAACAATGTTGAACTAAACACTTTCTAAAATAGAACACAAGATGACCATTTATTTTATTTTCATTATTTTTATCCCATTAAGTGTTCAAATTCTGGATTGATAATTTCTTTTTCCATTTCATATAACACATCTGGTAAAAATCCTCATTTGATGGATTTTTTTGTTAATGGAATGATAATATAAATGTCTTAGAAATTATTTTTTAATGAATACATGAGTGAGGTAGGTAAGATATTGAATTCGAGAATTGGTTGTTCAAAATTACAATAATTTCAATTGGAAATTGAATAAAAATGAATTTTATTTTTTATAATTTTATAAATAATTTGTTACTTAAAAAATATTGTAAACCATAAAAATTGACGAATCAACAATATGGATATATACTCAAATTACAAGTTTCATTGTTATTTTTTTGTTATTTTGGACCTTAAAATCATATGTAGATCAATAATTTTGAGATTTAATGTATGAATGAAATTTACCCTATGTGAAAAATGAATCTAATTTATTTATGACATAAATATCCTTCAATAACTCCCTAAAATTATATAGGTTCACTTTTATCATTTATAAAAAAAATTCCATATATCAACCTTCTCATATATTTTAGATTCTAATCACCATTCTTAATACATGTGTGGATATTATTAAGACTATAATGTTCTTGGAATAATTAGTGAAGGAATTAGATGATATTACCACAACATAAAATAGTTTAAATTTGAGATTTTCATGAGTTGTATGTGTGTCAAATGATTACACCCTTATGTATGATGAATGGACTAACTATGATAGAACTTGTGTCTCAAAAAGTGTATTTATTTTTAGTTAAAATCATATTGTCGATTCATAATAATATATTTTATAATTTTTCAAACAAAATTTCACATATATTTGTTGTGGAAATAGTTGTTCATTATGTTGACCTCATTATTCATTCATAGAGGGATTCTTATTTTATTGGATGAGTTGATTTATGTGGTCTTGATATTAAACATGAGTATGATGTAATTGGGAATTTTTGGGATTAGTGTTTCATTTTTTGGAATATTGATTAAATTTATATTTGATTTTTTTGGATGAAGTTGTGATTCATAAATTCTTTTTTATAGAATCATCTAATGAAATTTTATTTCATGTAAAATAAATTATCCATGATATAATGAGGAAGAATTATTTTAATGGTATTAATGCCAAATTAATGGGCCAATAAAGAAACATTATCTACTACAATGTTTAGAGAAGAAGAATTTGAAGTATTACATTCATATTTTTATTCATATTTTTATATGAGTTATTGGATGAGGGTTTTATTTGTAAATGTATGTTCTAGAATTATGTAAAAATTATTCCTAACAAGGAAAGTGAAATGGTCCATGTAAGCCACACACATTAGAGAGGATGGCCTTTAGCACCTAGGGTAATCATTCTATACTACCTATATAGAGGAAACCTTGTGGAAATAACAATATATAAGGCCACTATGAGAGATTTATTGTCTATAAGGCCCCCAAATATATTCCTTAAAAGTTAATAGTTAGGGATACTAGCCTTTTGGAACATAGATTAAGGTGTGCAAAGGTGTTATTGGTGATGATCCCTTATCGATAGTTTGAGTGTTATATGGAATGTGATTATTAAAAAAATAACACCCCCAATGTTTGAAGAGTTACATATGGCATGAATAAGTTCATGTGAACTATTATTTCATCTTTATAATGTTATATAAAAAGTAAACCATTAGATTGCATTAATCTGAGCCATTTCATCTGATTGACCAATTATATTCATCTTAAACCTTCAAATGATAGTTCCATTCACTAGAGAAGATGGTAAAACCACTAACGGAAACAAATTTCTATTATTATTATTATTTTTATAAATTAATTATGTGATTCTGAGTCAAAATAATAATACATTAAAGGCCCTTTTTTCTTGAGAGAACATAAATAAAAATAGTCTAAATTAAATCATTAAGATCTGGTGTCATTTATAGAATTATACACCATGGATGAGTTCATGATTTCATGTTAATGGGATCATTGGATTATAATCACAAAAACTAAGGTTCTAATATAAGCATGCTTAGAAATTGGATTCATTTATTATTCAATATGGTAATTGAGAAAAAATAATAATTATTTTATTAAAATAGTTTTTACCTAGCATAAAACATATATACTTTCACATGACATTTTTTTGGATATGATGTGTTTTAAGGGATGATGTTTTTTTAAAATAAATTTCCAGATCCATGTATGAGGTGACACAATTTTTTTTATTTGAATGAGATACTTCTTGTTGAAGAAATAGGGAATCCATAAACCCTTATAGTTAATTTAGGGAAGACGTAATATAAAAAATTAGTATATTTTAAAAAATATTTTTTTAATTGAATTGGAAATGTGGATATAAAATTGTAATATATTTTAAAATAACAAAGTTATATGAATCCATTTGATAGTTAAACACTGTAATAGGTTTTCCTCTTTGTTTGTGTGAATACTATTACATGTTTTCGATGCACGTGGTGTACTTTATCCATTGATCTCATGATTCCTTATTGTACACAATACGAATGTGAACAGTGACAGTGTTATATGAACAAAAAAGAAAAGAAGTAGAAAGTGTGTTACACATAACCTTTCTTGAGGGGTTATCTTGGTTCATGGAATAAACAATCATGTGATAACATGAATTCATAGGATTTATGTGTGGTGTTTCATTCATGAAAGATTATATTAAATGTGGGGAATGAATTCTTACATTAATACATACAGACCATGAAAACAACCAGAAACACATGTGATAATCCAAAGCATCATACATTATGTGTACCTTAATGTTTATTGATATTGTATACAAATATTATATCATAATATGTCGAATCATTTTTGTGCACCCCTTAGCCACATATTATCCATGATAGACCATTATTTAAAGGTGTAATTTACCATGGTGATTAGCTTTGATTCAAATGAAAAATATAGGATATCGTAACTGATTAATCAATATTGACATTCATATAAGATGATCAAGAAGATACGTGAAGAGTACATGAGGAAGTAAGTTTCTACAAGATCATATAAGAACATCAAATATAATATATTAGAGGATAAATCCTAGAAAATGTTTAATTATTTCAGTTGGAGTATTGGGAAAGTGATGTCTTCAAGGTAGATGCAGGTGTAGAAGGATAATTTTGAAAATATCTAGAGTATATGTTCCTGTGTTGGATCAAGAGGAAAACATAGTCACTCTATTAGAGCCAGAACAGATAAAATTTAATTCGAGTGTGTAGAAAATAACATCTCTCAATTAGAGCCAGTTCATTTTATTCGTTTTTTGATACTTAATAATCTGTAAATGGGGGTAATAACCAATTTCATTCATGTTAAGGAATTTTCTAAAAATTTCCTATATTGTGTTTTTCTCTCTCTTTTATATTATTTTAAATCCACATGAGGTGACCAGAGAGATAAAAATCAGGGCATTGATAAAATTAAGAATTAATTGATGTTGAATTGAAAAGAAAAATAATTCAAAAAAAGAAACCAATCATTCACCAATTTCCTATCAGTTTTCATCTATCATAGGTCACTACATGTGGTTTTTGAGGGAAGTTACATTCTAAAGAACCACATGAGTCCTTATAAAGTTCAGGTATCAGGAAATTAGTGAACTAAAACATATAGATATTTCATGCAAGACAGTAAATAATATAAAGATGAATTATTAATCGATGAAAAATAATAAACATAAAACAATAATAAATTTAATATGTAATCAATGATAAATATATTGAAAAAAATATTTTCATTATGATTCATCTAATGATGTAAGATCTAAATTTGTTATTATTATGGATAGTTAACTGATCATCAATATGATTTCAATGAACATATAAATTACATCTTCATATGAGTTGAAAGAAATATTATTAGGGAATCAAATATTTTTAGTATGAAAATTTATATCATTAATAACAATATAATTTAATGGTAGATGAATTAAAAAAAGGATTAAATATCCAACACACTCAAAAAACATATGAAATTAATGGAATAATTTTTTTAATTTGAAATGAATGATATAATAATTTTGATTTATAATTTGGTATGTGTTTGTGAGGTAAAATTAATTGAGATTGTATTTATAGATTCTCTCCAAGTATTTGAAAACATTCAAAAGAATTATGGTTTTCAATGATATTCAAATAGAAGATAAAGGTATTAGTTTAAAGAATATTCATACCTGATTATAATAATTGTGAAATATTCATGTGGAATATATGAATTAATTGAATAAGGATTGGTATGACCTGATTATATTTTTTTTAGGATGATAAGAACTCCCTAAAAAAGAAGTGCTTAATGGTATTGTTATTGTTGGAAACATTTGAATCAAAAAAAGATGGATTATTACATATTAAATTAAAAATAAAAGATCAACACATGTATTTATTAATAGTTATGATGTGATTAATATTATAAAACCACCTTATAATAAAATTTAATCATCCTACATGAATAAGGTATCCCATATCCCAAAAACTATCTTGTGTACTAATATTGATTAAAGTGATTGTATACGATTCAAACCAAACTGTGGGAAAATATGGATGTTGAGAAATGATAACTAACACACCAAACCAAATGTTGATGTGAAAGGAAACATTAATAATTATTCCACAAAAAATTACTATAAATGTAATGTTTCAACCAAAAATCAGAATGTTTCAAAATAAGTGAATTCTAAAAAAACCTCACCAAAAAATGAAAAGAAGAACCCTTATATACTATTGATGGTATTTATAGAATAATTGGGACAATTGAAGTCTATTTTTATATAAAACTTCCATCGAGTAAAATAATATAATCCCATATAATTTGGAGAATTGAGTATATCAAAAATAGGCGAACACCATAAGAGAACAGAAATCCATAAGAAAAGAATAATGAAATTTCATCGGTGGGATCTGAAAAAAATATAACTATTAAAAAAATTTATTAAAAAATGGATAATGTGAGCTCCACTTTGATATTAAATGGAGATAAAAATATTTCATTAAAATCACTTCTCATTGGAAAAAATAATTCTAGATTTGATGATGTACAAAAAAATATATGTATAGAATTTATATTATGGTGTAAGATCATGTTTTATTGGTATTAGATGGTGTTGTAAAAGAAATGCATAGAAATCCTACTATGGATGGTATAATGTCTCATCTCCCTGAAACATTGCAAGAATCATGGGCTACCAATAGTGAATATTTTAGATCATGTTGTCATAAAAGAATCTTGGGACCAAATTTCCATCTATACTAAAATTTGAGAAAAACTATGATTGATTATATTGTGTTTGTGGAAGATTTAAGTTTTAGGGTAACAGAGGTGTGAAATGAAAGATATTTTTCATAGGTGATATTCCCTATTATATGAATTGGGTGATAGTTCAATATAATAATAGTGGAATGTTATGTGAATATTATGAGAAGACACAGATTTTCAAGAAAGAATGCTTATTTGTTTGATCGAAACAACTAAAATTAGCCATAAAATTAAAGGAAACATGTGATAATTATGAATATTGAGGAAATATTGTTATTAGAAAAACTGAGGTGGAAAAATTAATTCAATTAAATATGATCAAAATTTATTTGATATTTGGACAAAATAATGGAAAAGGTTGATAAGTAGTTCATATGCTAAATTTCACTCCAAATTAATTAGAATGTAACTCCTTATTCCATATTATTTATTTCAAAAATAATATTTCATTACATTAAATAATATGTTTGAGGCTATTTATTCATGATATCATGATGATATTATTATTCATGGAGTTTATAATCTTTTATAAAATGGAGGAAAAGTTTGAATCCCTGGATGGGAAGAAACCATTAGAATAAAATTTAAAACCTTATAAAATAATCATAATTAAAAGTAATTGTATTCCAACCATTCCATAATCACATATTCATAATAATATTAACTTATCAATTAAGAGGAGTTCACTGTTGATGGAAAAATAAGACCGGGGAGGAGAAATACATTTTTCGTGTATAATTTTTAATATTTTTGATGTATGTGCATGTTTGTTTAATTACATAGATAAATAAATATTTTTTAAAACTGATTATATTATAAATGATATATTTGGATAATTATATCTCATACACAAAATATAATTGAAACCATTGATGTCCAATGGTTGAATGTTTTTCTACCTTAGGTTATCTTATTATACATAGTAGTTACAAATCAGAGGCTCTATGATAAGGGAATCCCGTGAGATCTATAATGAGATAAAAGATAATAGGTAATTTAAATATAATGGATGTGATCATGCATTCATATAAAAAATCATGATGTGAAATATTCCTCAAATATCATTTTCATTATGTATTCTACAGGGGGGGATGTTTTGAAAACACATATTGAATTTATAATAAGGAAATAATATATCAAAATCAATATAAAAATGTTTGTATTGTAGGAACCATTGTGAAACATGATGTCAACAATGTTTCAATATAATTTTGATGAGTAGGGATGAAGTTAATATCCATGGATAATTATTATGGATTCACAATGTGAAATTGGATTTGATTCTTGCTTAATTATGTACATTACAAATTCAATGATTGATTTCAAATGTTTTGATGTAAATTATATGTGTCAATAATAACACATTATTAACTACAATTTTTGGAGATGAATAATTGTATGTCTTCTATGACAATTAATATTTAAATATTTTAATGAGATATTGGATAATGATGGTTTTGTTGAAATATTTAATTGCTTGAGTAACTAAAACAATATGGCCACCCATGTGTGCCACATGGTCCAATTGAACCGCAAACCTATGGTAGGATCACCTAGACCATGTTGGGGAATCAATAAACACAACCACCATTGTAGAAGAGGATTGAGATATATTATGTATTAAAAATATAGGAATTCATTCCAATTTATAATGCCTCAATTCAAATTGATTGAAATGTGAATATGATTAGATAGAAGCCTATTGGGACATAAAACATGCGGTGTGAAGGTGTTATTTGTATTGATCAACCATTTAAATCATGGGAGATGTGTGACAAAATATAATTAATAAGCACATCCATGGGTTATGGAGAGGTTGATTTGTGACATGGATAAGGTCACTCATCGTTCATCAATAATTAAAATGACTTATAAAATGCCACTCCTTAGATTCCTTTAATATTAGATACTTAATCCAATAAGGCATAGTCTTTAACCTTATCATTGTTCCAATATTTCTTCTCATTGGAGATGATAGTAGAACCATCAATAGTCAACTTAAGGATAACATGTTCGTCATAAGCTTGATTTTATGATGTAATGAGTCCATGAATCATAATTCATGCATGATATTCTTTTCATTAATCTATAATCTGAATAAAAATATTCCATCATATGAATTCAGTAGTTTCAAGTGTAATATCTAGTTTTTAATCCCCATGGATGATTTCAAGATATTATGATAATATTATCATGTTATTATATTATAATTAATGTTTATTTCTAACGTTAACATGATTAATAATAGAACCAATAAAATATGGAATTAGATAATTGAAAACTACCTAATGTCATAGTATATTAAAAGAACCATGAATTGAATTATTAATAAGATTAATCAAATCAAAATACATTTAACAGATGTGGTAGATGGTTTAATGATTCATTCATACTCTAAATATCATGGTATGTGGAGAAAAAGAAAGAGAACAAATAATTGAATGATATCTCAGATTAAAAAATAATCGAAAATCTATGAAACCCTTGGGATTATTCAGGGTTGAGATATCAATAAATCATTTACCTTGCAATAAGGTTGATACCATATGCATTAAACATGAGTGAAGGACACTTGAATTTTATTTTGAAGAGTTTAGTTTAATAAATATATTGGGGAAATAATACCAGAATTTATGTTCTTACAAGATTGTTAAAATATTATTTCATGGATTAAGTGAACATTGTTTAAATTAATAATTGATAGCATAGTTCATTGTTAAACACATAAAGGAATTGAAAACATATAGTGTTAAATTCCTGATGAAAAAAGTGAAATATTTTCTACACGAACCCTTTCATGAAGGATTGGATTGGTACATGAAACACACATAAAAGTGAGAAAATGAATCCTTGATATATTAGACATGTGTGTTAATCTTGAATTATTATGTTTAATGTGGGGAATGTATGCTTAAATGGACACAAACAAACCATGACTACTACCTAAAAAATACACAAGAAGAACATGAATCATACATGATGTATACTTCAATGTAGAATGAAATTTATAATGGTTTATTATATAATAATAAATTTACAAATTTCTATAAATCACTTTCACATAACATAGTGAGGCATGTCCTTCAATTTAAGTAGATATTTCCCAAGTAGTGTCAAATTTTGGAATTTAAAAAATATAAGAAATCAGAGTTGATTGACCATGATTGATAGTTGTGTAAGAAGCTATGGAAGATATTTGATTCATACATGATATTTTTAAATTATATATGATCATAGAGGAAGGTCATATATTGTTATAAAGGGGGTCTATTCTTGATCATGGGTGGTATTTCTTAGTTGGATCATGGAGTATGTGATGTATATGTGTTGGATCCAAGAGAATAAAGAGTATACATGTTGGATATTTAGATGATTTCATTTCATAATAGATAGAATAAATGGTATCTCTCATTTAGATATAGATAGTTCTATTAAACATCCTGACAGTGAAGAATCTACAGTGATGGGTGTCATCCCTCTTCAATAAGGAGTGCAGTTTAGATGAACATTTTAATTACTTGTTGATACCAATTATAAATTATTATAAAAGTAGAGAAGGTGATATTGATATATAATATTGAGGGTATTGAAAACCATGAAACACATGTTATTGAATAGGAAATAAAAGTAATACATAAAAATAAAGCTCTAATTCCATTCCCCCCCCACATAAGTCAATCAATCCTATAGAATTACAAGATTTTTGGGATACATTTGTATTATAATTTGAAAATTTTCGATTATAGATGTTATTTAGAACATATAGTTTCCTCTATATTTTATTATCCGATTAATGGAATCTTGGATTTTCATAGTACATCAAATGTGGTTTGGGATAGTTAATGTAATGTGTGGTAACCAAAGTTTAGATTTGTTAGAAAAATACATTTCATAGGAGTGGATGGAAATTAAAATTATAGGGTCTCCAGAAAAGTTAGAGAAAAATCTATTTTTGCAATAGATTTATTTGATTCCCTAATGATAGGATTCTAAATAATAACAATGTTTTACAAATATTTTTATTAGAAAAGAGAAAAGTACGATAAAATGTGATAAATAAGAGAAATTGGGGGGGGGGGGGTATAATAATGAAGTTGATTTATAAATTAATTTGATTTTGTATAATTATGTATATATGTCCCCTTAATTGTTCTAATTTCTGGTTTTTCCTAAATTTACCCATGTTAGTGGTTTAATTAGTTTCTTAAATGTGTAATAGGATGGGGAACCATGGTACATCATTTAAAAAACCCAAATGAACAAATATTCATTATAGATTTATGGATATAATGTGAAAAATATTGGGGTTTTAGGGGATTACTAAGATTTAAAATGCATGTTATTAGTATAATAAATATTTCTAGTTTGATCCTTTATTATTTTTCATATTAGGTTGCATGAATATCATTTATATAAAATTCATTTATTTATTCAATTAGTAATAATAAGTAGATAATTCCCTATATGTTATTCAATTATTTAATATGTATATAATTATTTTGAAAATAACCTATGTACATTGATGATCAATTTTATAATATCATGAATGATAAGTTTTAAATTATCACTTGAGCTCTATAGTTTGTTAATTTAATATAGATTGTGAAAAAATTTCATTCAAGGGAACTCCAAAATCAAGGAAACAATTGTTCCTCAAGGACTTCAAATAACATCCAATACACCACCTTCAAAGTAATAAGTGTCAATCCTTTTGAAATATATCTCTCCATGGATGTGTGTCGCTAAAGGGAAAATGAAATTGGATTTTTTAGGGAAGAATTAAATAAGAAAAAACAGAAAAATTATAATCTTTGACATATTCATTAATAATTTCACATATATATGTCTAATAAAATAATAAACTTATAAAACAATATCCATAAATTATTATTATGAATATAAGACAATATTATGGATAGTTTATTAAAAAAATTAGTGATATGAACTAATTTTATTTAATAAATAATCATATATTGATAAAACAATAACATAACATTAAAATTCAAAAAGTCAGCATTCCAAGATAATTGAACCAAATGAAAATTAATAATTTATTTTTAATTCATGGTTCAACCCCCAATTCCACGTTATACAACATGATTATAGTTTTCCTATGGTGGTGGAGAACTTATGGAATTAGACATTTTCACAATTGGCCAAAAATCATTTCCATCTTGCATCAATCTTATAGAGGATCCAAAATTAGATTCTAGATGGATGAATTTTAGGATGTGCGTAGAAAAAAAAAATATTGAGTTACAATATTATTTTATAATGGTTCATCCAATTTGGAGTTATATATTTTTTATAAAATGATTGTACATCATTATAGGCCACTGAATCTTCCCCAAAAATTTATTCATCCATTTGGAAATCCTAGAACACCCTTGAAACCACAAAATTATTACTAGAAAAGGTTATGATAAATCTTACCAAATTTTCCTTCAATATTATATTTTATATTTAGATTTATTTAGTATATGTCATGAATGATATAGTAATTTTATTTGGTTGTTGAATAGTTTGTATCATTGTGATTTTTGTGGATTTAATTCCCACATTATTCATCATCCTAACTAAATCTCAATTAACTATATATAGAATTAATTATTTACATTTAATTAGTACACTTATCATCAAATTTAATTTCATGATAATAAATATAATTGATTAATTTGAGTTGATAAAAATTCTATGAATTATTATATTATTTGAGACATAATTTAAAACAAGATTTCAATAGAATTTAAATTTTAAAAATGCCCTAACTGTAGTGTTTATGAAAAATTATTCACATTTATCTTTACACTAAAATCAACGAATATTATCCTATTTTTGTGGAAATTCTATTGTATTTAAACTTATATCACAAAATTTTGAAAATTTAACAATAATCATATTATAATATTAATCCGTTAAGTAATCTATTACAATTTAATAAAATTTACAATATAGGAACTAGAAAATATAAGGATGAGATAAATAGGAAAAAAACAAAGATGGATAAGCTTTTCAATATATCAACATGGATTATTTTTAATGTGTGGGAAATGATGATCATGTAAAAACTATTTTATTAAAAAGGTAATATAACAATTAGTGTTTTATATATAATATCAGTGATAAAATATATACTATTAAATAAGATTATATAATCATGAGAAAATAATCATGTTTCTAAAGGAATATACCACATGCACAACATTGAAATATAGTATAAAAATATTTTTAAGGAATCATAGTATTATGAGAATTTATAAATACATCAATTCAACACTTATATTTATTAACAAATTTATCCACATCATGTCCACTCTGAATCATTTAAACATAGTGTATCAAATAAATTAAATTCTAAATATTATGAACATAGTTATTCATGTTAGGTAAAAACTCAATTTTTTTTATCTTTCATATTATTAAAAAATAAAAAATATGTTTGATAGAATTAGAAGTAAAAAATATTCAAAAACTTTACCTCCATACATATGTGTTCACAATGAAATAAATCATTCTAAATATCATAATAATATAATAGAAATAATTTATATATTTTCACATTTCAAAATTGAATCTTATTAAATTACATCATGATTTTGATCATTTTCTACCAAAACATTTATCACCAACAAGATTATTTGAAATGTAAATTTAATATATGATTAATGAAACATAACTCCACAGTAGAAATATCATCCAAAAATGATGAGTAAAATGGAAGATAATGCATTAAAATTTATTTTAAAAACAAATTTCTACATTAGTATAAAAATAAAATGTTATGGGTTACCTCCAAAAATAATTTTCATGAGTGTGACATTATAACCCTTATAAGAAATAAACTTATATAGAAGCCCAATATATGTTCTATGGTAAAATAATAAGGATTGCTATTTTAAATGGGGGTAGATGTGAAACTATATAAACATGAAAGGAAAATATTTTTAAAAATTTTTAAATTTATTAATGAAAAAAATACCAAATAAGAGTAATAAAATCTCTTTTTTAAATGTGGACAATGTAAATATGAAAATCGAATAAAATACTAAATTTCATTGTTTAGAAATAATAATTTGTATCATTAGAAGGAGAAAATTAAAATTTATATGGTATATAATATTTTTGGTAATGTATGTGAATTTTTATTAAAGAATATATAATTTTTTAGAATTTAAATCATGATAGAATATTTTTTTAACTAAAAAAAATTACACATGGGGAATAAAAACTGAAAATTAGTAAACTATTTTGTTTTATGCCACAATTAATTTCAGCCTTATTATCCTTATGAAACATTATAATCAAATGGAAATTTATTTTTCTAAGCATAGTCCAATTCTATTACTTATGACAACAATAAAACTATGTTAACCACATCTGAAATTATTACAAAAATAATAATGACTTATTCCTTAAACCTATACTGATACAATTCATTTTATAGTATTAAATTTAAATAACTTTTTATTATTTAAAATAATTATATTATTTATTTTCAACATTTTATGTTAGTGGTTATGATAATTGTTCACTTTATTTATATTATCTATTAATATCCTTATTCAATGATAAAATGATCATTATTCTAATAACAATTATGGAACAAAAAAACAATTCCCCTATTGATTCATAATTGTGTAATTTAGATATACGATTGATTTACATAAGACTCATGCAGATTAAATTGGTGAACATAATATAATTATCCATTTAAGGTGACCACAAAAAAATAAAATACATTTTTCATTAACGAAGTTGTCAAAGATTAAAAAATGTGATATTTTATTTTCTCTAAACGATGCGAAAGAGAGAGATAAAAATTGTTCAACTAATATAATGAAATATTAGATTATATCAAATCATATATAGTTTTAGTATTTTGATAATAATAACTTTATTGGAGGATTGATAGGACAAAATATTGAGTAGAATATTATTGAGTGGATAATACTCATGTATAGAATTTGAATCTTATCTATGAGGTTTTTATTAGAAATTAAGGTAAATGGGTTATCTTTATATAAATAATGTATTAAAAAATTTAATAGGATGAAAGATCAGAAAACATGAATTGTTAATTTTAAAATTAAGGTACAAATGTGGATTTATGTTGGAGGAAGTGAGGTACTTTTATAGGTTAAAAAGTTGGTCATTTATTTGGAGTAGAATGTTGGGAATGGGGTTAATAAGGAATCAAATATGGGTTAGGTTATGTAGTTTTTTTAAGTTAGTTATACATGTAATAAATTAATTGAAACAAAAAACTTTTCTATGAAATGCTAATTTTACATGTACACTTCAAAAAATTAATGTAACATTTACTTACCCATTTATAATTTTAATAATATTGAATTAATATATAACGATGTAAATAATAATATTTTTAAATTATAAGATGATCCATAGGACATATTTCAATCAAATGATTCATATTTAATCCATTAACTGTAGTTAATTTTATAAATATGGGAAATTAAAAATATCATATAATATATATAATATTTAGGGAGAATAATTTTTGTTGGAAATTTTATTTTTACACATTAATGATTATATTCTAATTTATTTTAAATTAAAAATACAAAATATTGTAAATATTTTATTTATTTATATTTTTAGCCACTATATTAGAGTCATAATTTCAAATAGATCAATTTAATTCGAATTGATAAAAAATTTCATTTGAATTAAAAAAATTATTCAAACAAATATTTGGTTTACCTTGGCAAGTAATATTTATTTTGTTTTAATTTTTAATTATTTGAATATCAAAATGAAAATTTTTCAAAAATATGGATATAATGATATAAAATATTAAAATTATTTTATTTCAGTAAATCTCTAGAGTTGGTAAAAATTATTTATAAGCAAGTATAACACAAAAAAATCAAAAAAAAAACTTCTTTTGATCAAATTTTATTTATTCTAATTTCTTCCGACGTAAAAAAAGTAGATGAATCTTATGTTACAACATCACATATATATATATGTATATATATATATATTCAAGAACATTAATTAAATTTATCCATTATCATTGATTTATTTTATTAGGATAAAACTAAAAAACACATTAAATTGATATTTAAAATATTTATATTATATTAAACATTCTTATGAAAATAATATTTTAAAAAATTATTCAATTATACAATTACATTGAAATATTTTTTTTATTTTAAAGTATCATTATTTAATATAAATATTTTTTAATAAAATTATAAAAAAATGATTTAATCACATTTCATGCATTTTCTATTATTTATTATTAATTAATTACATTAAATTTAAAGAATTCATAATCAGTATTCCTCTTCAAAATATATATTTATAATAAAAATACTATTTTTGATGATATTTATATTGGATATATTTCATTCATATATATTGTATTACTAAAATAATGTATTCTATCCTTACTTATGACACCAAAATTTTCATTTATTACTAATTATTTTTCATAATTCATTATCCATTGATGATTTTCTTCTAAATACCATGTTTAGATAGAATATTGGTTATTTTAATGGTTGATCAAGATCTAGTGGATCTCACACTTTTATGAATATTAATTTAGTACACAGTTTTAATTTATGCTTAAATAATGGAAGTAATCATGAATGGTATTCAATAAATGGTTTCATATTCTTTTTTTGTAATGTTATATCTACCTAAAATGAATCACAGTTTGTTTTTTTTTCACTTTTATGTGTGAGGAAAGAAAAAAAATATTTAATGTAAAATATAATCAAAATCATGAGTTTCAACACCAAATAAAAAAACTTGTTTGTCTAACTATACACAAAAATGTGTAATGGGATTATAAAATTTCAGGCCCCACCTATCACTAAAAATTTTCAACCAATCATTATATAAATGTAATAAACAATTAATAAAATAGGAATTCAAAACATAAAAGTAATCAATAATTATCTATATTTAAATAATAAGTATTGTGATTCCCAATATTTCCCCAGTCAATTAAAGAAATAACATTGTAAATCAACAACCTTTAATAATGGTTAAGTAATATTTATATCCAACATTATATAGGGTAATATGTATTCGGTATAATCAAAAATAAATAAATATAAAAAAGTGTTTATGATTATGAATATTAAAAATTAAATTGTAGAAAAAATATAAAATCATTAAATAGAAACATGGTTGTAGAGAACATTAAAATAGAACAACATTGAATGGGAATGAACCCTTATGAAAATAGTAATGAAAAAATTGAAGATTAAAGTGAGAGGAATATATTCTACAATTCTTCAAAAAAGGAGATAAAAGAGAAATTTATAAATTTATAACAATTAATATGATATATAACATATAAAACAGGGACATAAAACATCAATTATTGCATAAATCAATGAAAATACAAATAATTATTCACGTATTGTCACACATGAACCTATAAAATATTAAGTAGTAATTTAAAAATTATTTAATAATTTGAATAGAAAACATCTCTAGTTCAATTCATTATTTTTTTTATTTATTATAATACTATCGAATAGATCATTAATTTTAATGTTAACCAAATTTATTGTTCTGGAAACTCTTTGATGTGGTGTTTATTTTTTAAATATAATTATGATAGGATATATAAAGTATATAAATTCATTTTATTATAGTTTATATATATAGATTTGTGATAGAGTTAAAAAAATTATAAAATAATTTCATTATGGAAAATCTTATGTGATTAGATGGTTTTATATGAAGAAATTAACATGATTACTTAAATAAATTAACAACATGATTATTTTAACAATATAGATACATTGAATGATTTTTATTAACACATAATCTTAATTTAAGATGTACATTTTTAAAATTATTCATCAAGGGATTTACAGAAAATAATAATAAGATTGACGTTGGAATCATTAAACTACTACAAGTGAATAAAATTTCATCAATAGATTTTAAATGAAATGGTAAAAAATTATATCATAGAGTTTTATAAAAATATTTTTTTTATCAAACCCTCAATTTTAATGTTAATTATTTTGATATATAGTGATTTTTGATCCATCCTAGCTCAAAATAACCCCATAGGCCACAACATCACCAAGATAACTACATGTGGTTAAATAGTATGGACATCATAATTAGTATACAAATTTACATAGATATATGTTGTAGAAAATTTCAGGATGTTTTAATTTTCTCTTGTTCATCTAGACCGCGACTAACTTGCACCTTATCTGATTATTCCCCTATGATACTTTAATTCAAAAACTATTTGGTTTCCTCCAATCTTAATATTATATCTTACTGTTCATGAAATATTATTCTTGTATATAAATAATTCAATCATCTGACTATGCACCAATTAAATAGAATTGTGGATTATAAATGCTTAAAAATGTTGAATCGTTAAAATATTAAATTATATCATGGACATATAAAAAGTAATTCCACATACCCATATATAAGATATTAAAGAGTAGAGTTTGATCTTGTATGGGTGATTACATGATCTATGGAATAATGTTCTACTTCTTTCTCCCACTCACATATAGTTTTTCTAGTGATATATTACTCGTATATAAATGAGATATTTTATATTGGAATATTTATCCATGTGAATTCATGAAGGAAATATAAATACCATCAATATTCATTGTTAAATTATTGGGAAGAAGTTATTGGGGTAAATCAATTTTAATACTTAATGTATCACTCACACCAGATATGTATGTATCACAAGACCTAATGTCCAATACTATTTCCCAAATGTATATCCTAGAAATATATTTAATTCTTGGGGGGAGAAATTGAAAGATGTTTTTAAAATAATAATTTATAGAAATATGACATCTATTCAATGACATTAAAATTATGTGT
The DNA here is from genome assembly GCA_963277665.1 of Viscum album. Lineage (NCBI taxonomy): Eukaryota > Viridiplantae > Streptophyta > Magnoliopsida > Santalales > Viscaceae > Viscum > Viscum album. The sequence goes on from OY728135.1 coordinate 1,006,300,766, forward strand.
TAAACTAAATTTTGATGGAAGAAGAGATTAATGATTTAATCAAGACAATCAATCCAATCATTTCTCTAGTAACTGATGGTTTTAAAATAACACATTAAACTATTTCTATGGATATCAATAAAGTAGATGTAACTATATTTTTTCTACATTATTTTGTGGGTTGATGTCTTCCATTATCATCTAATTCCACTATCAATATATTCATTTTTATGGGGACGAAACACTGCCATTTTCAAAAAAAATCATCATATAATAATTTTAAATTTTCATAATTCAGTAAATACCATTCTTAAAAAAAATTGAAACACTGACCCTTAAAATATCATATGAAAACATATATTCCAAAGGTTATAGTATTTTTTGAACTATTGGTTTTCATCATGAAATTATTTTAGAATAGGATTGATATTTCATCAGATACAAATTTATAGTGAGGATTATTAAAGAAAGTTGAAAATATCTGATGGAATAGAGATTTATTATAAAATCTTGAAGATGAATTATCTTTTTGTGTAGGGTATGTTAACATCTTTTCCATTTCATTTTATTATTTGGGTTTGTGATCCCTCTCAGGGGAAATATTAATATTATTTCACTGGGTGAGGGGCCTGTATAAATGTGATCCCCTCCATACAATAATTTTTTTTATAGATCAGCATGTTCTATGTTGGAACCTGAAAAAATATTTAATACGATTATTGGTTTACCCCATTTAAATCCATTCTATCTTTATGATATACTTTCATTGTTTTTCATGACAAATTTTTTTTCAATTCCAATGGTAGGAATAATAAAATTCATTTTTTTAAATTGATCATGGAGGAATAAAGTATTATAATTGGCTAATATAACATTGTGTAAAAAAATTTATATGAATCCATATCAAACTTATTAATGAAATTCAATTTATAATTCTATGGAATTTCCCTCTGGAATACAAGGTGATCGACATTAAATGGATTCTTCTATATTCATTATTTTGAGAGTATCATAAAAAAATTAATGATCATTAATTTGAAAATTTATATAATTTTTAAAAGGAAAAATAACTCTATTAATATTATTTTTTTATGAATCCTGACATATATTTCATCAATATGTATAGCTCCCAAAACAATGGATAAAAGCAACGAGTTTTCTCTTAATAACATCTTTTTGAAATCTTATTAAAAGTGTATGTATATTTTTCAATGTAGGGAATAGATGTCCATAAAACATTTTAATATAAGAATCAATTAAATCTATATAAAATAATTAATTGATATAATACTTGATACATTTTTTTGGATTCAATTGTGTCCATAATATTCTGAAAAAATAAAAAATATGTAAATAATTGGGTCTCCATTTTGTAGTCAAGAATGATATTGCAGATCCTCTCAATGTTTTTACCTTTATAAAAAAATATACATTATTTATAGTACTAATTGGCATATTTTTTTTTTGTTTTCTAACATTATATAGCAATAATTAGGTGGATTTCACACTCTTAAACCCACACTACAATATTCCTGACATTTCCATTAGGAAGAATTATGCTAAAAAGTAGTACATATAAATGGTTTATAATGTAAAATATAACAGAAGGTTTAAAAGTAGTCATCTTAGTAGTAATCCTAATATATTTGTATTTAGTACCACTACATTAATAAGTTTTATAAATCTTATCCTATTTGAGCATTACTTATGTAAAAAACATATTGAGGATGGTTCCAATAAATTATATTGTATTGATCATCAACCCATATTTAAATTACTCTTCTTCCTCATCATAAAATAGAATTTATTGATTGATTTTGTTTTGATAATAGTTTCAAATATGGGGTTAAATATTAATATTGATAGATATTATCTAATTGTATTATGTGGGTCAATATATTATTTGGGATACCCATGCATTCATCCCCTTATCTTTGTAAACTTTTTATATAGAGTGATGGGATATTCAACCCGAATAATGTGATATGTTAATTGGAATATCACTATTCCCATCAAATAAAAATATGTAATATTATTTTTTATTTTTTATTTATACATGGTGGTAAATTTAGGAATGGATTTTGATAACTTTTTCAAGTAAGGAATTCTTCAAGCCCATTGAAATGGGGGTCCCCTTAATAAATGATATCATTATATTCATTTATTGTCTCATCAATAAATTCACATGGAACATGCAGATTTATAAATAATTCTTTTATTATTTACAATCAAATAGGTTCAATATGATGTTTTTGAATAATAATTGATCACATCATTCATTTTCATAGTGGAAATATATAAAAAAATACAATATTATCATGCAACACTCAATATGGATGGTAAATAGGAAACAATTATAAATTGATAAATAACTCCATGAATGGAAATTACATTCAATACAATGATTGTCCCATATCCCATGGATCAATGTAAATTGATGTGTTACAATCCAACTGTCATCTTGATGAGACAATCTCAATTCAATATTGACAATATATTTAAAAAAATTATAAATGATGATACTCTGATTTGGAATCATAAAAGGAAAGAAAAATTAAATGTTAATTAGCACTACTATATTGTGTTTGATGGATCCATCTCACCCACTCAATGTCTATTGAACGTCAACTTATCATTCATACTACCCTCTATAATCAATATTTTAGGGATAATATAGATGAATATGCTGTCTACCCATGAACAACTAATGAATCATTGATAATATACTTGTTAATAATTTCATTTGTCTGTAAGGAATGAAAACCCAATTCAATACCTATTTGTGGAGTGTTTATTTTCCCATTTACTATGAAAACATGATGTTTTCCACTTCAATAATGACATAAGAAAATGTAGGATACTTCATGATATTATTCTACACATCTAAAAGTCTGGAGACATTGTGCATGTCTAGAACAACAAACTTGATGCAACATCCTATATCTATACATCCATTTCGGTCGCAAGAAATGCATCCACTTCTAACAAATAATATTACCTACAATAGTGAGGTGATACTAAACTTTCATGGGGATTTTAATTCTTTTGCAAAGGAGCATGTTTGTGTAATGCATAACACAATTACTGAGCTGAGCATTTTGATACTTCATGGTGTTCCATGAAAACCCAGGATCCCAAGGTCATGTCTTACATTAACTGGATACCTCCAATATCATTATAATAGGAGTTGAATTTAAATGGTTCCACCTTTGGCATGATAAGACTGTTGGGATATAGAGGTTTATTCCAAAAAAACATGTTTTGTAAGATGTTATTCTCACTGGTTCATTGGACATTTAATTTCATTTCAATATTGGATTTTTTCCATGATATATTACATCGACCATTCTATCAACAAAAAACCCTATATGGATTGAATTTTATTGAGATATTGTAATTTAATCCCTCAAATGAAGAAATATTCATCTACCATGCATGTTTATATCACTTTCAAGTGACTGTACAAATTGGTTAATCACATTTAATTCCGGGTTCCAAAAGTATGTATGGATGAAAATAAATGGATGATTTAATTTCAATGATAGGGATACTGGAAAATATAACCATGTTCTCATACAAGGATCCTTAGTAGTATGATCCTATAGTTTATTTATATATGTTTTGAGAGCCAGAGTTCTAAAAATTTATACCCCTTGTAATTCTGAAATTTTATAATTTTTTTTATTTATTAAATTTTATTTCTGACATTATTGGTCCATGATGTTCTGGTTATGAATCATTAAGTGACTGAAATGTGATATGAAAATTTTATTTTATTATCAGGGTTCATAGATTTTTATTATGAATATATCATTAAATGAATTATTTTTTTTCTTCCCTTATATACACTCATTTATATATCACATTTAATTTAGTTTACCATTTTGTGTAATTTTATATTATATGGGACTTAATTTCTATATTTATCATATGATCATAATATTATGATAAAAATGCCTCCTATAAGTGATTTCAGATTCCATTGACACAAGTGACCATAATGTGACCTTTTAGTGTTAGTTTTAACTGGCCAACCACTTCGTCACATTAAATTGATATGGTCTACTAATTCAAGAGGGTAACATATGAGTGATATTATAGAATTAATTGAGAGATATTTTGGGTTGATTTATTGAACTAGTTATGATTTCATAGGATTTATAGGTATATAATATGAATCATATATATTCAAAAATTTTAAATGGGAAGCCAGATAAAACCATATAATATAAGGCCCATTTTATCTAATGGAAGGAATATAAAATTATAGAGTATATTAAGTGATACGATATTGATTTAATAATAGATATATGGGTGAAACATGTGTAATTCATGATTCTATTTATAATTGAATTAGTGTTTTTTCATCAAATTTAAAACCAATCTATCTAAATAATCATAAATGAAATTTCTTTTATACAACATACTCTTTCCCTCTTATTATTTTATTTTTGTAGTTTATAGTAATGTAAAATGAATCTAATTAAATTATCTAAAATTAAATATATTACTCAAGGAATAATCATTTTATTTTATATGGTGTTGGGTTGGTTTTTGTACATCGTCCTAATAGGGTTTTGATTAGAGATATTCAACCTGATTCACTGATCAAAATATTTATGTATTTCTTTAAATGAATAAGTGTTATTGTTTTATGTCATGTATGTTCCCACATCAGGGATTATTAAACATTAGGAGACCATCTTTTATTAGGATATATAGCTTTGTTTGGAGATCATGATAATATTTTTGGTGAAATTCATCCCCAAATGGACTGTTATATTCCATTTGTTTTTATTCAAATTTTAGGAGATAATTATTAACGGTGGGTTCTATTTCATATAAATAAAAAATCATAGATATTTTGGGATGATATTTAGAATAACTTTAACATGATGTTTCTCACCACAATATTGATGGAATCTTGATGATTGATGCATGTCTCTATCTCTTAAAAAGAGTATCCTATGAGTGTGGTTCCTCAGATTCCATCATAGTAGTATTCTCATTTTCTGATAATCTTTTTACAAATGAGGATCATAGATAATAATGTTTTAATGAGACATTGTGTTTGATAGACAAGTAAATAATCATATTATTTATTATCTCAACATATATTGTTGTTTTTTGTAAGATTCATCTGATTAAGATTATATAATTAAAAAATATGTCATATTTATGGGGTGATGGTCATAAAAAGATCCTTGAATGTAGGAAAATAGTGGATGGATGTTGTATATCATTAAAACCAAGGCCAAAATTATTTAAAGTTTGCCTCTATGTTCATTATAATGTTTATCTGGATCTACTAGTTAATATGGAGCTCATATGAGTTTTTAAATGTAAAATTATATATCAGAGGTCATGTAGATAAGTGGAGTTTCATTTTGATAGCTAATGTAGGAAAAAAGGATTAGTTGACCAGTTCCCTTTTCATCTCATAGAACAATTTATTTTTTCAATTTATTTATATCCATAGAGCTCAGGAGATATTTTTATAGTATTGTTTAAACAGTACTAGATGGGTAATACATGGAGATTATATATTTCCTCAATGATATAGTAGATAATGTCTTCGTGATGATTTTTATCATTTGGTCTGTAAAATTCGAGTATTCTGGACTGGTCAGTTTTATTTCATGGAGTTCCCAGTACTCATATAACAAAATATTATGTGAATTTCCATTTTATATTTTAATGTATAAATAATGAATTATATTATTTTACAGAATCAAATAATATCATTTTTATTATCATTTTTTATCTCAATGAATATACATAGATGTCATTCCAATTTCATTTGTGTTATCCATATTTTATTTATGACTTTATTATATTCTTAACTTATGTCTGGGTTTTAAGTTAATTATACTATATCGTCATCCTCATCATCATGATATTCTCCAGGTCTAACATTTCCACCAATTTTCCTTATATTTGATCATCATCATATTAAATAATTCCTATATGATATTAGATAGGGTATATTCAAGACATGAAATATATATTTACCACAATTCATTAAAATGTAATCAGTATGTGTGGGCTATTTTGATTCAAAAAATCTAGTTGAAACATAACAACTAAAAATAGCTATGATTTTTTAATTGAGTATTCACTAAGAAGGTGGAAAATATTAAATAAAGATATTTTTTTATTCTTACACTAATACCCCACTGTCATCATTTATGATAAATATTGAATGTTTTCAAAATGTTCAAAAAATGCCAAATTATGTTCTGTCTTAATCATTTTTGTTAAGTAATTAAATTTTCACATAAAAAATCAAATACTAATATACAAGGATCATAATTAAAAATAAATAAAAATTTATTTATATTTACATGGTATCATCACTTATCAACATATCCCATAGAATAATCAAAATTATCAGAGTGAGTATGGATTATTAATTTTACTAATATTTATAAATAAATAAAAATTTATATGATGTTCTCTAATACTTAATGAAGAAACATTTGTAATTAAATATCAGTAATAACCTTGAATAGAATATTTATACAAATCATCTCTCAACTAAATATCACATTTTGTTATTAACCAATACCATGAGAAAAATAAAAATTAATAAAATAAATTAATCATAAAACACCCAATCCCATCCATCTTAATTAAATGAAATATCATAATGTATATACATATAACAATTATAATAAAAATAATACTCAAGAATATACTATTAAAGATTAGTATAAAATAAAAAATTTCGTAAATAAATTACAAGTCAATGAATTATTGTAAACATGTTAAGTAATTCTCAAAAATATATACACCACAACCATAAAATTAACAAATACATTCCTCAATATCATACATTATGACAAAATTATATTTATAATTAAATTTACTAATAAAATTAACCATTTTTGTATGTTTGGGAATAATATTGATACGTACTTATGAGTTAACCCTCACAGCTACCATAAAATAACCCTTGTTTTTATAAATGACATAAACCGCTCGATTATGCTTAGAGTAACCATCATTGATACATTTTGAAAAACCATACGGTATTCATTCAATATACCAAATTCATTTGAGGGAAATCATAAAAATGACCATAATTTATATATAATTGAATAAACAATAATCATATAAAATTATAATGATCTACAACATACTCATAAAACAATAATACATGAATCGTAAAAACGTTCCTCAAGTAAAATCAAATTTTAAAAAATATTACTCCCATACAAAGGTAAACAATTCATTGAAAAAACCATGTAATATTTTAGACAAGTCATAAAAACAATTAAATTTCATAAAAGATGTAAAATGATATAATTCCATATAATTCTAAAAAACATTCTTCTTGAATTTTGTAAAATGAGTGATTGAAGGGAATCTTAAAAAGAAATTATCCTGGAAATATCATATCATTAAAATGAGTGTAAATCAAATTAATCAATTATGTGTATCATCTTTATTTTAACATTAAACTGTTTAAATAAAATGTATGATAATTAAAATTTATTTCATTTACTTTTGCGGCATTTCAAAACAAATTAAGTAGAAATTCAAAAAAAAAATTGAAATTAGGGAAATAATTCCCTTACCTTATGAATAAATGTGCTCAGCACAAGCACCTAAAATCTAGCCTAAAAATAATATTTATTATTTAATTAATTAAGAACCTATAACAACAACATTTTATTTAATATAAATTTTTATGTTCATATATGGCTCTTTAAATGATTTATAAATAATTATTTTCCTTTTCAAGACGCATTCATTTTAGGGTTTCATGTTTGGTTAACTTGTGAATATTTATGCATGCTCCAATATAATGGAATATTTCTCTATAAGAGATATTATATGGTATTAATTATCCTCTATATGATTAAATGATATCATATTAAATTTCTTATTATAACATGAGGATTAATATTTTGATAACCCGTCAATGACAACTATTTAGATTGTTATGGAAGGTCGTTCAACTAACACAAATTTGTATCATTTTATTTAATATCATGTATATATGTTACTTAAGAAGAATTAAATACTATATAATATTCATATTAAAATATAATTTGACATCAATAATATTTTAATGACCAACATTGAAGAAGGTAAAGTAAAATAAAAATTCAACATCCATGGAGAAGGTTAATCCCTATAACTTGGATAATGGTTTTGTTTCATTGAATAAGAGGGTGTGATAAAAATAGTGGATAATAAATATTACATTATCAATTAAATATTCCACTATATAAAAAATACTATATTTATTATTACTTTATTGGTGAATTGTATAAAGTGATTCTAGAATAAGAAATGAAATTAATAAAGGTGTTTAAAGAATGTTACCTCTTAAACATCACCATGTTGATAAATCCATTAAAGAACATGGAATTGGTGTTTTGGTGAGTCCATAACCACTAGAATATGTATTTAGATGTGGATAAGATAATATTGAAGAGGATGGTGAATATTTATGGCTCAAGGTGGGGATTGTTTTTTAATGTAAAGGGTTCCTATTAATAATTATGGTTAAGGGTACATCAGAAATTTCTTAAAATTTTAAAATTTAATAAGACTTATCTATAGAAAAATAATTCGAAATTTAATTAAATATATATTATATAACATTTTAGACAATATATTATCCCCTATGTCCTTATTTAATATTTTTTTGATTTTATAATAATTTAATATATATTTTATTCTTCAAATTTCATTATTTTCAAATTTTTTATTATTCCTTATTATGACTTTAAACAAATAACATAAAATAGGTTAAAATTCAAAATAAATATAATATTATTTCATATAAATTTAATATTTTCATATGTAATTCTAGGATTTCCTTTAAAATATAAAAATTATATCAATTTTAAAATTTTTAATATCATTTATTTGGATTATACATTAATTTAATAATTAATTAATCATAATTGTTCAAAAATTTACGGTAATTAAATATTCCCTAAAAATGAAAAATAAATTTCTACGATGAAGATAAATAATTTATCTTTTATAATAATAGTTATGGTTTATCATATTTTATAAGACTATATATTAAAAAAACTATATTTATTAAAAATAATGTGTATCATGTTTGAGTTTTCATAAAATAAAATTATATAATGTACATAATTTCATTAAAGAAGATACAACTATAATACAATTCAAAAAATTAATTATTAATTATTATTAATATACATAAAATAAATTGGGATAATTTTCAATATATTTTATAGTTTTTATATGTAAATTTTATGCTTACTCTCTAATTTACCCTTAACCATGGGGAATTTTTTACTATGACAACAATTCATAAAATAAAAAATTAAAAGGTTGAAATTTACTACATTTGGAAACACTATATCCAAATATTAAATCCATTTTTAATTATTATATACATATAAGAGGTTGAAAATTATTAAATAATTAACATTCGAAATGGACAAGTAATGTTTTTTTTGAAAATTTTATCTTTTTATATATAAATTTTTTCTATATTTAATTCTATTATAAAACCCATTAAAACCCTTAATTGTATTTGTATATATAAAAACCTAATTACATTTTAATAATAATCAAAATTATAACATATCTTTTTAAATAATATATTGTTTTCATCAAAACCCAATATTGTTCACATTCCATTGGAAAATAACTATTTTCCATAAATTCTAAATAATTCATCCAAAAGTATTTATGACAAGAATAATTAACAAATTATATTATTTTCTTCAAAGAAAACTACAATAATTTTAAAATTAATTTTTAAAGAATTTAAGAAATTGTTTAAATAAAACATTTCCTTTTTCATTTTTAATAATAACAATACATATTTATAAATAATTGAGAAATTTAATTTAAAAATACTAATAAATATGGAAACACATTAATAAATTAAGACCATGTTTTATACATTTTCTTTAGCCTTTTCAAATTTTACCCATGAAAATTTAATTAACAATTTAAAAATATGTGAACATTTTACCTTGTAATAATTTTAGATTATCATGTTTCTTCGTCATCAATATGGGTTGTCCAAAAAAACATTATTATTGTGAATTAAATTGATAAAAAAACATTACCTCTATCCTCAAGAATTCAAAAATTAATTTCCTCATATGAACTAAAATATTCCAACTATCCTACCTTAGTGATCAAGAATGTATTTGAATTCAATACCCACTTTATCATCATCAGAACACGAAATATATTACATACCTAGGATAAACGTAAGGGAAAGGATAGTTAGTAGATAACTAGTATAAAAATATCATGGGTTTCAAATTGTCATATTAATAGTGAAATTACCCTTCCATTTTAAAAAAATTAATAACACTTTTTTTGTGGATAAATTTTGTTAAAAAAATAATCACATGCCTCAAAAATGGTCATTCGCCAATCATCCACATAATATTTTTCCATAGTCTATCATTCCCTTACATCCCGTTGAATCATTTTCAGCTTCTCAACCACTTAATCTATCCATTATAGTACCATTAGCTTCATTTCACCAACTTTATCCCAAAATTATGGTGTTCAACATTGGATTCCATATAATTCCTCAAGAACTGTCATAGTTATACTAGAATCAAACTTGTTATTATATGAAAACTACACTAAAGAATTATTTCGATATAGATATCACTAATAATCCATTAAAAAATAATTTACCATGTCTTCTATGGTCTAATTTTTTTATTTTTAATGTCCAATAGAATGTGGTAGAAATTTTCTGCTGAAAATTAATTTGGTGCCTAAAGACTATAGAAATCCATTCCAAAATATTGAACTAAATATGAGCTAATGATAAGATACTATGGACAGTGATAATCCTTGTAAAATTAATATATCATTAATATATATTCAATAATTATTATGTAGAGATGCAGTATCTATAAAGAAATGGATATATTTAGATTTTTTTAACTTTATCAACATTACAACAAATTTCATTATTAACTCAGTAGTGCTTTTATAGTCCCACCACAAAATCCATAGATATGATTTCTATTTTCATATCTCGAAAGGGAAAAGGAATAAGTATCAAATTTTTTATTTTTCATTCCATTATAACCTAAGGTAAATTCAAACATATAATGGAAAAATCATAATTATATATTTTCAAACCATCAGAAAAGTAATACTCTGTATCATCTATGTAAATCATAGTGCTTCCAGAAAGGGATAAAAATATAGAACTATTATATTCACAAACCACTCTTAATTAAAATAACAATTCCAAGTCACATATTATATATTCGCAAATCTGATAATAAATTATTTATAAACATTTATTTCAAATAAAATAGCATTCTTAACGAATTCTAAATTTTTATGTATCTTGAAATCATCCTTCAATGAATGCTTTATTCTATTTGGAAAAAATGATTTCACTTACACAAGAAAGAAAACATAAGAATTTCTTACACCAAACAATTCTAGGTCAATATTAATTAAATAATTAACCAATTGTTCATGCAACAAAAATACCATTATTACTGTATCATTATGTTACTCACTCAAATCATTGGCCACATTATTTTTTTCATGAAGGTAGTGAATCATGTAACAATAATACCGAACCTGTTCCATCCATATTATTTGTGTCATGTTTAACTCTTTATAATTAAAAACATAATTTAATAATATATGATTAGTATATATTTCAAAATTTTCTCCATATAAATTATTCACTCGTATTTTTAATTCCTAATCCATAGCTTCCGACTCAAAATAATGTGTATTATAATTTAACTCATGATTTATTAGTTTCTTTAATCCATAAATAATTACTTGATTATTACACTTCTTAACTCCACCATGTCTTCTCAATGAATAATCATTTTATATTATATAATCACTATTTATTAATGGAATGGCCAAAAATAGATCATTCCAAAATATTATTTTTAATTTGGGAAAGAATACATTAATATCATTTATCTAGATATACATAAGTCCATTTAGAATTATCAATGTTAATGGGCGTAATAAGAATGAAAGTTTTTCAAATAACCATTGGTAGTGGAATAATAATCCAATAAAACATCAAATCTAAATATCATTTTTTAGAATTCTCCATTCATCAACCACTTTATTTATGGATAAATAGTTTTTCCATCTTCATATGCAATTTTCTTAATGAATAAAATAAGTTGAATCCAAAAATAATATTTTCAAAATTTTTTGTATCGCATCAATAATAGTAGTGTTTATAGAAAAAACCTTATAGATTTCACATGATTCATAAGTCATTTTTAGAAAAAGTAAATTGCATCAATAAAAACAACCAAAAAGTGATAAAATATTAATCGAATACTATATTCATAAAATACATAAATATTGTTGTGTGATTTGAAAAACAATTTATAAAAACTAAAATATCATAACTCTCGTATCATTTATAAAATACAATATTCTATATTAAATCCTCCATCACCTTTTGTGGATTGGATAAGGATATCAATTAAATATTTAATTAACACTTAAATTCATGTTATTGATAAAGAAATATCATTATGATGAAATAAATACATATTATTAATAGTGATGTTATTATAAAAAGTATAATCAATGAATTTCTTCATAGAACCACCTTTATATTATAAATGATTCGAGAACCCCCATAGAGAAGTGATAGGATGAATAGATCCTTTATCATGAAACTCCTAAAACATAAATTTTCAATTTTAGAGGTTCCACTTCATCCATTTGATAAGGGTCTCTTGAGATTAGTATAGAATCAGTAACTAAGTCAGTAGTAAATTAAACTTCATGACTATGTATAACACAATTAAAAGAATCTGGTAAAAAATCATGCTATTCATTTACTACCCACACATCATTTATCTAAATAATTCCATTTTCTTTAACAATATGTGAATCATAAATCTCATTTCCATCATGTAACAATTTACAATTATACTGATATGATATAAATGGTATGGGTTCATTCTATTATTCAAACTAAAACACTTTCCAAAAAAAACTATCTATACAATATATCATTTAATGGAAAAGATAAATCAAATCGATTCCTATAATAACATCAAAATATAATAGGGGAAAACAATAATTTTTTTAGATAATGTATTTACACATATAAAAACATGAAGATTCATATAATTACTCTTTTCCATAGTATTTCCCATTCTATTTTTAACATTAGCTTTATTACCTTTTCCTGAGATGATACTTCCAATTTAATAGATAATTACTGAAAATGAATATATGAATAGACAACATATCAAAAAATACATTATAATAATCTTATTAAATAATAATTATACCTAGTAACAATTCGTTGGATGGATGTATATTTTTTAATTAGTTTAAAATAATTTCACCACACTATCGTTCGTTTAGTCTGGAAACAATCCATAATTCATAACCATACATGGGTAGGTATGTGCATAATAATCCATATTATTACATTTAAGTAACAATATATTTTTTATAATAGATGATGTTACCCCAACTAATATAATATTTATTGCAATTAAATTCCATATTTCGTAAAATATTTCATCATAAAAAGTTCTTTTATTTGTTAATAAATTACCTTGGTTTATTTTTACAACTAATTCTATAGACCTAAAAACATGATATTATTAATTTTTGATATCATATATTGGTGATTACCCATTTCCTGTTATATAAAACTTTTCATCTACATGTTATAAAGAAATACAAGATCATTGTAAAAATCCATTTTCATAGTATTGGATCATCAAAAAGGTTTCTTATAACATTTGAATTAATGAGAAGTAAATTCACTTTGATATTGTGACTATGATCCTGAGTAAATACAATTTATTTTTCTATCAATATCCCATATAAAAATAGGACAATTAATTTCCAATCAAGTAATGTTTCCTTTAAACATGACCATTAAGTATTCATGATTTTGATTCAATTCATGGAATTGGTTTTCAATCCTATATAAAACCACGTTATGTGAATACATTCATTCAGTACATTCTTAAATTCATCACATTACACGTCATCAATATATTAAAATCCCACATATTCACATCACTCTTTTTCAAAATCATTTTGTGATATTAAATCTACTTTTATACTAAAACATGTTTTGAAGATCAAATTAAACAAGGAGGTTGTTTCCTCATAAAATGTTCCACTAGAAAATTTATTATTTTAGTTACCTTTGGTATTCTCATTCATGGATGAAACCTTAATTTATAGCTTACATCAACTGAGTAATTTTTGTAAAAAAAACTTCTCGGTTCCAATTCTAACCATTTCAGGTTGTGGTTTCTTTAGGATATCATCCTCTTGGTCCCTGTCTACATTATCTTCCCTATTTCTTCTGTTGAATACCATTCTGAACATATTTATATTTGACAAAACAACATCATAATTATTAAATTATATAAATTAAATAGAATATAAAAAAATTATGGGCATTCATTTAACATTATCAAAACACCAAACGTTATCTAAACCATACTATGATATAGAAAACTAGGACAAGAAATTATATATTACAAAATCATACATTTTATGTCTAGAAATCATTATATTACATTAAAGGATCCTTTTTGGTTTGGAGATGTATAAATTCAAGATAAACTCATATATAAAATTTTACAAACCTTTAATTTTGAAACATATAAAAAATATCCATTTTATCGTAAAATTAAATTCAAATAAATAATTACTAATTTTCATGAAAAATCCTCAAATCATTGATCATTGATCAATTTTTTATCCTACATATCTTTAAATAGTGTAGTTTTTTTAAAACATGGGAAGAAAAAAAATCTTATTAAATGACATAAAAATAATGAATGAAATCATTATTCTATGAATTATTTTAAACCATTGTTTTCATTTTCACTAAGATATACTTCTCAGCTTTAAAAGTAACATATATTGTCATCAATAACCGAAATTGTGAAGTCATGAGATTATCATAAAACATAGAAAGTAAAATAAAATATTTCACTATGTTTGTGAGTTCTTTATATACTTTTTATGATTTAAGACACATCAATAAAATTTAATAACTATTACGGTTATACATGACATATCCCTCATAATTATTTGTGGATTAACAAACACAGTTACATTTTTAATAACTATAAAATCGAATTCCAAGATAACAAATGTAGTGGATGTCTATCACATAACTATCCATATTTAATTGATAATGGAACCACCCATAATCATAAAAAATTACCTTGAACAAAAAGAAATTATCATAAAACATGATTACAAATTTTATAAAAACATTCCTCAATGAATGTAATTGATTTTCAAAGAGGTTTGTTCATATTGAAATGTCCCGAACCTCGTGTAACCCACTATTTCCCCGATCCAATTGTTTACATGACTTCATGAACACATCCCCATAAACCGGAGGCTATCAAATAGCTGAATGGGAGTTATATATAGCATGGGATAATAAATTCTTGGAAAAAGTATATCGACAATGTAAATGAATAAGAATAAAAACAAATATCTCCAATTTACATTCCAAACTTGCATCACATGGTGACCAAAACTAAAAATGAAATACAAAACTAGAATAGTAGATATGTAATTCCATATACATTTCATGTTTCAATATATAACCCAAAATAAATAAAGGAATAGAAAAATACAAAGTGGGACCTAAACTGTGTATGGTTCCCTAATCCATGACCCATCCCAACTCATCCATCTAATATAGGTAATTTTCCCATATATTATCATGAAATTGTGGAGTCTAATTTTTGACTGATTATCTATGCTTGGTAAGATGTGATTTCAACTTTGAAGGAAACCAACAACAATATCTAAAATAATATAAAATAAATGCAATTGTATATAGTTATATTTAAATAATAAAATAAAATTAATAAATAAAAAATTTATCAAATTTCAATATTCTATAACTAAAAAGATAAACCATTGAGTTCCCGAGGACACTCAAACTCCCAGCAACTACATCATCATGGGTTAGAGTCTGAACCATTCATCATATTCAATTCACTATACATTATAACACAAGGGATTTTGTTATCCATTTCATTCAAATTCAATATCAAAACTACTTAAAACTATATTCCAATTGAAAATTTTGTGTTCTAGCTAACCATGCTTAGGACCCCAAAAGATTTTGTTCCAGTAGTATGTGTCCCACAATCAGTTTTCAATCAAACATATAAGCATTCTTTTGATGAAGCAGCCTATGTACCACGTTGAATTATCACTATCAGATTTTTATTTAGCATATTATGTCACAACCACATATAATAATCAATATATAATTATGGGCTTCAAATGAAGTAGACCATGTCCCACACATGAATATGAATCAATCATAATATCACATGTATAACATCACTGAAGGATAATCACCATTAACCATGTTCTCACATTTCACTATAACAACATCATTTATTTAAATCAATAATTATTTATTCAAATCAAATAAACTAAATAATAAAAAATAGTAACCATAAATTAATTCACCCATTAATTAATATAATTCAATAAATTGAATAATCCTAATAGTTCACATTAATTAATTCATAAATTACTTACTAAAATTCAAAAATCTCAACATCCCAATAAATAATTTGACAATTCATTCTTCCAAATTCAATCATCTTGTATCTCATTGATTAATTCAACAACTGAGTAATCTAATTATATAATCCCAATATTCCATTAAATAACTCCAGGATTAATTAACCACATTACACAATCTCAATATCCATAATTCAATCCTAATTCTTTTCAAATGGAAACTAAATAAAATCAATTTAATTGTCAACCCAGTTTCCAAATCATTGATATTGAAAATTTTCAATTACAAATATGTAGTTAAATCATGATGATGTGATTTGAATTTATACCACCAACTAGAAATACTTTAATAGTGATCACCCAATAAAATGTCCCCATCTTCAAATAGAAAGGTCAACCACATGATAAATAAGTAGATCATAAATATGATTCAAGAAAAATGGGAAAATGAATTGATAACCATTAGTCCAATATATTCATCTAATAAAAAAATGGTAACCCCCCTTCAATTGAGGGATAAACAACTGTAGAATTATGGGAAACCAATCGGGTTGATATTGTATTTCCTATTGATGTGCATATCTTTAATACAGTCTTTGAATATTCAGGAAAAGATGTCAAGAGAACTATGAATCCATGAAATAACATCCTAAAATTATATAAATATGTTAGGTCCTATTTGGGATCAATTTAGGGTAAAATCCAAGGGATAATATGTTTTATGTTAATTTTTTTTGGATTAAAATCATGGACAGACAATTTCATGTACGAGGTGCATGGTTTCCCCTTCATATGTGACCTAATCCTGAGTCTCACCTATGGGGTATCCATGGTTAAGATTAAGATAGAGAAAGGTTTAGAAAACTATGCATAAACCAATTAAATTCCTTCTTCTTAGGTTTTCACAATTTTCTAAGAAAGGCACATAGTTTGGGAAATTTGCGTGCCAACCGTGCATAGCCCCCATTCCTTAGGAATTTATTGAATTTCATCCAGAAACTCCTTAGGGTAGAAACCAAAAAAAAATGTACTCAATACTAGGTAAAAGGGTACCAAAAAATCTTGATATATCTCGAGAAAGGGTTGGGATCATATAATCACAAACATTATAATATCTTAGCCTCAATATCTACTACTAAGAATCAAAAGTTTTTCGCTAAAAAATGGTCAGGACATTCTATTTTTCTATCTTCTTATCACTCCCATGTTTCCCCTTTCACATTACCATATTACCAAAACACATGAATGATTAGCACAATATCCCCCCGAAAGACTCTCTTATTATAATCCAACACATGTATCAGATGATCAAAAAATGAGGCATTAGTCTGATGATGAACATCATCCTCATATATCACTTGAGAAGGGTTGGAGTGAAATCTATAATCTAGTGACAAATGAGATATGTAATGCAATGCACTGTAATTTGTGGATGGGCCAACCTATATGCCATCAACATGATTCTATCCATAACCTCAAATGGTCCAATGAACCTAGGTGCCGACAAACCTTGAAATTTTATCCTATGGTTACCCAATATAGGTGGATGCCAATGTAATAAATAATTAGTCCCTATAGACACTAGGGGAGGGTATCTTTGAATAGAATACAACATAAATGTACATTGAGCGATAATTTTATGCTTTAGAATTACTTGATCTCACTCCAACAGCTCATGCATGAGAACTGGTCCTAATAGCTCTGAGTAACTTATTTCAATTCATTATATATATAATATTCATGGACTACAACGAATTTATGAATATGAGTCAATCATTATAGTTTCATGGAAACTATTGTTATAAGAGATCTCCCTAAATTCATGGTTCTTACCCCAATATCCTCCAATGTTAAGGATTCATGGTTTAAACATATCCTCAAGTACATGTATTGTACAAGATGACTTCCCATTGGTCTATGGGTGGAATTTTGTGGTTAGAAATATTGGTGTACCCAGGACCATCTATAAGATCTTTTATAATCACAATGTAAAATGTGATTTGTGGCCTAAAACAATGGTATGTGGAACCCCATATAGATATAATGTCTCCTGAACGTACATGTCTCCCAATATTTATACTAATAAGGTATCCTATATAGGAAATAAATTCATAAACATTGGAAAATATTCCACAATTAACCAAGTAGAACCATTCATTTGAGGCTTCCTTGGGAGAACAATCACAAATTCCAGAGTAACATCATCCCTCTTCCGTTCCAGAGTAGGTAATTTCTTATTTTTTACCAACATGTAATTGATTCTCATCCTTCACATATTTTTTAGGTTTAGGATTGTTTTGAAAACATTATAAGAAAAAATTTCATGATCTATTGCTGAAACATTAATCATTGTATTTTTTAAATTTTGGGGCACCTCTATTCATCACCCACTTTGATGACAGAAATTCACACATTATCTCTTTATTCATAATTATAGAATCCAATTTATGATTCATGAAATGGATGATTTCATCAACATATATGGCCTAATTAAAATTAGACTCTCCACCATCAAGACATTCCCTCAATGCCAAAACATTATAGAACCTCATACAACATTTTAGAGATCAATATCCAAAGTGTAAAATCAATTGATTCTAATATGAGAATTATCTTTTCTAGAATCTCTTATACCAATATATGCATCTCATCTTGAATATTTAGCTTATTAGACTCAACATTAGACTCCTAAACATCATAAGACTGAGTTTTATTTAGTATATAGTCCCTAAAATGGGATCCCTTCAATGGATAATATCCTAGATCAATGTCAAATGACTATATATCCTCTATCAAAATCCATTATCAGATATTCAAATCCAACTTCAAAAAGATTCACTTTATAATATTTTAATTTTCATAAAATTTAAATTTTACACCAAATATATAATTCCTACAACATTGTGAACACTAAAACACTATATAAAATTCAATGTCATGTGTAGGGTAGTTTCATTAATTTGGCCTCCCTACCACGACCCATATGCTATAACAGAATATCCCTACATCAATACTACATCACAAAAAATAACCGAAGAATAAAAAAGTAATATATTCCCCACCTAGCTCATGTAATATCATCACTGGTTCCATTTTTATCTCTTATTCAATAATTTGAATTAATTATAACATGACTATATCCCGTAAAACATTACCCGTTTCTTGGTCAAGCCCGAACCACATTCTTCTAATCGATAAAAGTAATGGATGATCGTCTAATGGTAACCCTCTGTTCCTATAAAATGTTGGATATCAATACAATTATTGGGATAATCTAAATATACAACTAATTTAACCTTATCATCATCCATTGAAACACATTGTGTCAAGATAACGTGACACAATAAGTGTTCCTAATCAATCCAAAATTGAATAATTGATAAAATTAAATATAACTAGTTATGTATAAGTGTTATAAGGATTATATTAGGATTTTGGTAATGAAATTTAGGAGTATTAATGTACCAAAATATATAATCCATGGATACAACTATAGACTATTCCAGCTATGAATTTATGGTTATCATAGTCGTAAACATTGATGGAATTTTCTTCATAAAAAATTTCATCACAAAGAACTCATAAAGTCCATTACTACTTTTGAATGTAGTATATAGTATATAAGATGGCCATACTATCAATTAATGATACCCCTATTTCAAGTCATTATTGGAAAAAACACACTCTCCCCTTAATTAGTCAAATCATTCATCATTATATGAAAGGGGATATCAATCCTTCACATCCATCTAGTTTAACATCCCGTAATAAAAAAATAATCATAAAGTCCCATCATCCTTCTTTGAAAATGAGACAGGAGAACCCAACAGATACATACTTATACAGATAAATCCATTATATACCTAATAATCCTTCTGATTCTTCTCCTCTTGAGGATCTTTTAGTTCCTTTTTTGATGGAATTTAAAACTGGATCATACCACAACATATGAAAGATTGAAAATTCCAAAAAGCACTCAGGTAGAAGCCCTGATTTGTCTTATGGATGAACATTCAGGATCCTATATACTATGGGTTGAAATTCAGTATTCCTTACACCCCCTTTATCCCAAAATTGACTTCTCTCATGGGTTGTATGATCCCCGATTTTATGGTGAACTATCCCTATACAACCATCCTTGATATCCCAAAATCCATTGTGTACATAATGTTTTCACTTATGAGACATAAATTTCACTCATAGATTGTAAAAATAAATGTGGTATGGATACAATAATGACTAGTCCATACACATAATTAGATCAAAACCTGGCATATCTAGAATCAAAATATCCCATGGAAAACAATACTCCCCAACATTAAGAGAACACCACTTTCAGAACATGTATCTACATTGTACTCCCAAAGTTGTATCTATCATCACTGAATTACTCAAAAACATCACTTTCAATCTCATACCATTCACAACTTCTTATGATGTAAACAATTGAGATTCCCTAGTAACAAATAATTCTATAGCTAGTGTAGAGGCTATAATAATCACAACTCAAAATATCATTGATCCAACCGAACTGTCCAACAGTGTAGGTTGAATGACATGAAACTGTCATGCACCTCTAAAAAATGATGGATTATGTGTCTAGTGAGCTTCACAACTCACTAAAATGGGAAACATTTCTTATATGTTCCACATCCATAGCATCTACAACCATGTCCAACAAAACTATAAGTTCCAAACTGGTATAGTCTAGAAGATCCTCTTAATGTACCATGGTTCTTCCTATATTCTGCATCACCACTCATCTATCAAATGTTCTCCTAGAACCACTATAGAATAATCATCCTTCCATGGGCTCTAAACTATACCGATTGTCTGGGTAATTATCCATCAATGTTTTCCAACCCACAAGACTAGTGAAATATCAATCGAGAAAGATCATGTGTAACTAACCCCTCTTTCTAGCTATTAATCTTTCTAATCATATGGTTAACATTATCATAATGACTATTCATCTAAAGGAATTTTTACCTCCTGATCATCTATACATACAACATTCCTTCCATAAGAATCCTCTATCAGGTTCCCCTATAATATGGGGTCCTCATTCACCACTCCGGAAAACTTCTTCATCTAGAAATTAATCACCAAGGATATAATATAACATTCATTCAAATTTTCAAATTTCTTTTCTATATTATCATAATATTCCACCTATGCTTCGAAAAAGCATTGGAATCCCTTAAATCATCCTGTTCTGACTATCACATACATTCCCCCCTGTATTAAAAACATGATCATATGTTCTCTATCATGGATGAGTGTCTCAAGACCATATTTCTCGAAGAAATTATCCTGAATGTCATTCCACTCAATAATATTATATTGTCTATCATGAATTTGTATGACCCACAATAAATTTTTATGACCACATAACTTATAAGGAGTCATTTTGTATCCCCAATCACCTATATTCTACATGTTTTTATGTGTAGCATAGATAAAATCAATCCATAACTCACAAACCTTAGGTCCACCCTATACGATAAACATTGAAGGGTGGTGGAAATGAAACTTCCCCTCATATCATACAATCTTTATTGTACCTTCCTCTAAAAAACAGGGTTATTAGAAATGGGTTTTTAAAGGGTTTTTTCACATCACCCTCTAAAATCAATTTCCCTATAATTATATGGTGTTATGAATAACCCCATATAATCATCAAATTTTTTGGGGTTATAAACCCATTTAAAATAATTTATATATATATTTAATTGGATATGTGTGACCTTATATAATCATGAAATTTATAATTAGTTAATAAATCCATTTAAGTTCATAAATTAGAGGGGGCTCTGAAGCCCTTAAAAAAATTAACATTATTTTTTAGATATCTATTGGGATTTTTGAGGAGGTGTTGTACGTACTTTAATTCAAGAAAATTTAGGGGTTTAAAAGCATCACTAATCAATGATATTAGTCTTCCTTTTCATCCCCTATAATATATTAAAAATCGTGGGGTTCACACCCACTCTTATGTATTAAATTAGATGTGGTTGAAAGCAACCTCTAATGTTTTAAATTATAGTGGTTTGAAAACCCCTGTATTGAATTCAATTAAAGGGGGTTATGAAACACCACTATTTAAAAAATTATATATATATATATATATATGTATGTATGTATGTATGTGTGTATATATTCGACAAACTATATATACATTTATTAAAATACATTATATAGAAATATTAAATAAAATATTTTCATGATTGTATTTAATTTTATTTATATGTATACATAAATATTATTGTATAATTATATGAACATAAATATATATATATATATTGGACAATTGTATATGATTTAATATTTTTTAAAATATAATAAAATACCATATACATATTATATAAAAATATACATTATTTTATTTTATTTTAAAAATACATTATATAAAAATCAAGGCTTTTTGTTTTTATAATTTATATCATAATACTGAGACATATATTTTGAGATTATTTTATTGTCCTTTTATATTGTATATAATCGGTATAATAGGATATAAAATGTATAAAAATAAATATACAATATTGTACGCACTATTAAAAAATTAAATTTATTGAAATACATATATACACATGTAGATAATGTTATACAATTATATTTATTGAGATACATATATATATTATTGTGCATAATAATAATTATATGTATTAAAATACATTATATAAATATTTCTATATTTTTTATTTAGTGTAATATTAATTATATATATACTAACTGAATTAAATATAACTCTATGTAAATATATGTATTAATTATATTTTCTATATTATATTTTTATAAATAATTTTTCTAATAATTATAATAATATATATTATCATTATTTATATAAATTTTATCTCATTTATATGTATTTCATGTAATATAATGTATATATTTATTATATATAAAATTATACAATTTATTCAAATAAATATGTATTACTGTAAATAATAGTAAGTGTTTGTATTGAAAGATATTATATATTACATTTTTAATGAAATTAAATAAATATATATTTTCAAGAAATTATATATATATATATATATATTTTTAAAGGATTTATAAAAATAAATTAAATAGATACTTATAAAAATATATTATAAAAATAAATATCTATATAATATATAAATATGTATTAAATAATGATAATAATTTACATAAATATATTTAAAGATATATGAATATATGTGCATATACATTACATAAATATAATTATAAAATATATTTACTAAAATTTTAGTGAATACACATTTAAAATATATAGTTTATATAAATGTACAAATGAAATAAAATTTAAATGTTTTATTATTAAATGAAAATATTAATAATAGTAAAATGTATATATTTATTTATATAAATATAAATGTAGGTTATATATATGTTCATGTATTATTATATTTATTGAAATAATTTGTAGTTGAATTGGATTCATAACATATTTAAATTTAACAATGTGTAAATTGATTATTGAAATTAAATTACTATGGCGGTTGATGTGCATGCGATACATACTGGCGATGTGCAGTTTTAAAATCACCATTCCAAGATTTTACTAGGTGTTTGGAATTAGAGGGGGTGGCACATGTGACATGTGAATGGGAGTGGAGTAGGGGTACATAGGTAATGGGTAGAATAACTAGATAGGTTATGTTACTGGGGAACTTGAGAGGGAGGAGGAACGAGAAACTAGATGGGCAGTTTGGTGCTCACATGGGAAATGGAAGGATAACAATGGGAACCATGGGGGTGGGAGGGGTCTCACACCAGAATGTGGGGATTTCGATATTTAGAATACCTAATAAAAATAGAGTCAATTTCATCAAACAGCCTATAATATTACAAAATTAGAAGGGTTAAAACCCCCTCAAATGTATTCTCACACATAGGTGGTTCCATAAAAACACATCTAATATATATTATAAAAATCTATTTGTTGTGGTTCCTGACCACCTATAATAGGATAAATTCATTTGGGGGAAATTAGTTTCTGTAAAATTCATTATTATTTAATAAATATGTTCTTTCTGCCTCCTCAAGTTGTCGGATACTCCTATCCTAATCTCCATAGGCCTGGTTCATTCAAAGATGCTTTTTGTGGGTCTATCTGTGGTTCTCCCTGGTCTTTCTTCCAAGTGGTGGTTGTTTCATCCTTGAATTTCTTCCATTATGGTCACTACCACTCCATGTACTTCATGATATCCTCCTTTTCTAAGACAGATGTGTGCCTTAGGTGGACCTTGGTATCTTTGTTTGGGTCTGTGAGACCTCCTCTGGAAGTGTTTGAGTGGGTCGTCCTCTCATGTGGTTTATAGGATCCTGCTCAGATCTTAACTATTCATTGGACCTCCTTCTGCATGTTTATGGCCTCAGAAATATATTTACTTCATGTGTGGTGCAGAGCTCCTCGGTCATTTGGACATTGGTGTATTAGTCTTTCCTAATGGTCACAGGATGTTCATAGGGGAAAAGAAAATCCCATTTCTATGGTTTGGATCCTCGTCCTTGGGTTGCTGCTCCCATTTCAGAACGTCCCATTTCTCAAGGAGATCGGAGATTCCATTGATGTCATTATGTGTTCTAATGGAAGGTCATCCACCTACGGGGATGCATCAGTGGCCCGAATTTGTGTGGAATTTGACAATTCCCTATCTCCTCTTGACAAGGGGATTCTTCGGGTAGAGGATATCTTTTGTTGGAATCAAGATATTTCTTTTCCAGTCCTTCCTATATTTTTCTCACATTTACCATCTATAGGGTCATTCCATCCAGGCTTACAAAATTTGTTGGAAGGGGGATTCATGCCACCCCTAATGCATATGGTTCCCAAGGATCAGACATCAAGTTTGTTATGTCCTTTTTTCATTTGTAAACATTCAGATGGAAACCACTAATCGCGGTTTCACTCAAACTAAGTCTCACACCTTCTCTCTAACCTTGGTTCCTACATTATCATCTCCTTTGGAATAAAAAATTACATGGTTTACACTATGTGATGTTCTCTCTAATCTGGTAGGAGGGCCATTTCCTCTGGCTAGTCTTCTGGTCCCTCCCCTCCTGTTCACCTGTTTATGGGGTGGAGTTCATATAAGGGGTTGCATGGATTCCTTCCTAGGACATCAGGTGTCTTTGACATATAAAAATCACCTGAAACCATTCCAAGTACACACTTTGTGGTCTCTGGATGCTCTTATTTAAAGGACTTTCCCTTGGAGCTGTAAGGTCCTCCTCATTTCCCCCATGGGTTCCTGTAGAAACTGAACGTGTTATCCAAAACCCCCAAGAGTACAAAGTGTTTTCCTCTACAGGACCCCCATGGGTTCCTATAGAAACTGAATGTGTTATCCAAAACCCCCAAGAGTACAAATTGTTTTCCTCCATATGGCTCCATGGTTAGGTGCTTTTCCTCTTTCTGTTATCACAAATCATCACCCTCCCCTATCAAGAATGTGTCTTCCCAAGAGGGAGTATGTACAAGCTCAAAATCGACCATAAAAAAGGAGCGATCAACCTCCCTTTTCATGAAGGCCAAGAAATCTGGATCCAATGCTGGAGACATTCCATTTAAATGACTTCAATCCTCATTTGTAATACACGAGGACTTGGTGCCTAGTTGAAGTCAGATTTCATTGCAACTGAAGTCAAAAGGCACAAGGTCATCAAAGTCACCATTCTTGAACATAAGAAAAATATTGAAAATATCAGGCAGTTCTCTCAGAAGTTCAAATATCATGGTTTTCTACATGCTGACCCCTCTTACAAGTACATTTGGATTTTCTGCCATTAATATTACTCAGTGGAACTGATCCTGTCTCGGAATCAATTCATCACCACCAATGTGACCAAAAGCGACATTTCTTTCTTCATGTCTTCTATCTATGGAAACTATAATCCTCAATAGAGGGAGACTTTATGGAGTGATTTAAATACTTTAAACCATGGAACCCACCCCTGGTTTGTTAGAGGGGGTTTCAACATAGTGGCCAACCCAGAGGAAAGGAAAGGCAGAGGTCCTTTTCAGCAGAAGGCCATCAGGGTATTTTCTCAATTTATGGCTAGGAATGGTTTATGTGATCTCTTCTTCATAGGGGAATGCTTCACTTGATAAAACTATTTAAGGGTCCCTCATTGTTCGTGGAGTCAGTTTGATTGATTCTTGGCTAGAATCTATACTACTGCTATGTTATTTAACACCAAGGATAGTCATCTAGCTCACGACATATCTGACCACTCCCCCTTTCAGATTCAATTTCCTCCGGGCAGGATCACCAAGAGCGGTTCCACTTCTACCATCAGTGGGTTCACACCCCAGGGTACCAGGAATTGGTTCATGAAATTTGGGACTCATCGGTTCAATGCCACACGTGTGTTTCTTTGCATAACAAATTAAGGCGCCTAAAGTCCTACCTCTAGGTGTGGGTGAATGGAAACCCCTCCAGAGATAGCTCCATCCTTGACGTTATGCATGTGCTGGATTCCCTTGAGCATTATCTATAAATTACATGGTATGATAATATTTTCAAGGATCTCTCTTATAAGAAGGGTGTAGTGGCAGAGCATCTATTTCCCTAAGAACATAAGGAAATGGAATCTTTGAGAATTAAATGTCTTAGAGAAGGTGACAATAATATGGAATTTTTTCAGGCCTGTATCAAGGAGAGAATGAGTCCTATCAAATAAAAACATACTGTTGGTCATTGGATCATATACTGATTAAAGAGATGTTGTGGGGACCCATGCTTTCATCTATTTCTGGGTTATGCTGACCAAAACATTCACTCTGATTCCAAACGGGATTAAAAGAATGGATAATGAGATCCCCTAGGTGATTACTAGAACTATTTCAGATTATAATAACAAGAAGATGAGCTCCATCCCTGACTATAAAGATCTAATTAATTCCATGACAAACCTTGATCGGAATAGTGCCCTGATACCAGATGGGTTCCCAAGATCCTTTTATCTGGTCTCATGGGAAATGGTGACAGGGGATGTTGTCTCGATCATCCAAGATTTTTTAGTGGAGGTAATTTGTCGTGGTGGTGTGTGCTACTAAAATTGTGCTCCTTCTAAAAAAATAATCCCTCCTCTTTTTTCTCATAACAGACTAGTGAGCCTAGGGAATATTCAATACAATATACTAGCCTACCTCATCCACACAATACTGTTTGCCCATCTCTAAAAGAGGATCTCAATGAAGTAACACAGGTTCGTGAAGGGTCGGTCTATTCTAAGGGCTATTGACCTTTCCCAAGAAATAGTAAGAGACATTCATCACAAATCTTCTGGCACCAACATCATCTCCAACTTGGAAATGAATAAGGATTTCGACTGTATGGAGTGGGGTTTCATTAATAATGTAATTGAAGGCATGGGTTTCTCCCCCATGAAGTTTGATCTGGTCTTTTGTTTTTTCAGATCAGTATGGATGTGGATCATATTCATTGGTAAATCTTTTGGTTTCTTCAAGACCGCTCATGGTTTAATACAAGCCGAACCTATATCTTTAACCATCATTGACTTATCGTAGGATTTCCTTAGCCATCTCATCCACAGGATCATGGGAAGAGGAGAGACTTTGGCATTTCGAAAGAGTGTGAGAGCTCATACCATTTCACTACTTATGTATGCTGATGAAACTATCATTTTCCCGAACTCTATAATTTCCATGATTAAAAGCTTGAATTCGGTACTAGAGGAATACTGCTGCTAGAGTGGATAAGTGGTCAACCGGGAAAAGAGGCTATGCTACATCTCAAAAAAAATGCACATCCAGGAGGATTTTGGAGATTGAAGGAACCCTTTCCATGAAATGTGGAGGCTTCCCTTTATAATACCTAGGGGATCCCATCTCTCCCAGAAGACTCCTTATACAGGATTTGGATTCTCTCAATAAAAAAATTGCAGACCATATCCTTAACTAGAAATATAGTTATCTTTCATTTGGCAGCTCCATTTTTCTCATTCATAGTGTTCTCTTGGAAGCTCTGGTCCATGTTCTCTCATCTATTAATCATCCAAAGCAGTTCATCACCATTATTGAAAACCTCCTAGCTAGATTCCTATGGGATACCCTTATGGAGGGTAAATTTCATTGTGCTTGGTGGTGAAAGGTGGCAAAGCCCAAGAAGTAAGGAGGTATTAATGTGCACTGTCTTAAAGAAACCCTCAAATGAATTCATGATAAACTTGGTTTGTAAGTCGTGGAGTAGGGTACGCTTTGGTTAAGAACCATTCATGTACAGTATGCATTTTAACCAACACTAAAAGGTCATGGGTCACCATTCTGGTATAAAATCTCCCTCACTATTGTAGAATTGTACCAGGAATATCAATGGAACATTGGGAGATGGGATGTCTGCATCTGAAACCACAATTGGGCAGGGCGGGTGCTTAGGTTCCCAGGTTTCCCATGCGATACCCTCACATTAACTGATGCCAGCATGCACCTGACCTTCATTAATTCAATGTTGTACAAGGAGAAAAATGAAACCTTTAACATCATTGACATATATTCATATCCAAGTCGTTTTTTCTAACCCTCGGTTCTTCTGGAGGTTTTAATTCCTAAGACGAAAGCCAATCATGGGAGGTTCTCACTCCGGTTGATTGCTGGAATTATATTTTATGGTCCAAACCAATCACTTCAAAATTCAAATTTCTATGTTGGAGAATCAAGAATAAGAACAATCTGACAATAGAGAATATCAGAAATTGTGGGATCCCTACTATGTCTCATTGCCGCTGTTGAGTTTCTAATTATGAAGAGATTGTTGATCACATTTTCTTCAGAGGTGAGTTGGCATGTACTTTTTGGAGATACATTAGGGAGTTTATCACCCTTCTGCCCAGAACAGGGCCGATATCCTTTCCTAGATAGGTGATTTCAATGTTTAGGGGATAGAGGGATGGATAAGGTGGCTTGAACCTTGATCTTGCATGCAAGGTGTTCTTCTATTTGGCAGGCCAGAAATAATCTTTGTCATGAAGGGGTTAAATCTTACTGCCAATCCATTATATTCAAGAAAAAGTGTCTCCTTATCGACATGGACCGTCTCTTCAGCAATTGGTGGGAGGATCCCTCACTATAGTGGATGAACACACATACTCAAGATTCCCAACAAATAATTATCAGTTATATTAGTCTTTGGATCCATTAGAATCCCCCCTCTAGGAGCCTGATGCTTAATACAAATGGGTCATGCTGCAGAGGGGTCTTGCGAGGCGGAGGTGCGGTCTGAGATTCTCATGGTTCTGTGATTCTGGCCTTTTTCTCTCCTCGTCCATGTCTCATCTCTTCTGGCCGAAGCGAAGGCATTGATGCAAGGATTTAGCATTTTAAATCAAATTGGAATTGTTATCTCAGATATAGAACACAGAATCTAAAATCCCCTATGATGCTCTACATGAACTCTTCCCAATTTTGTTGATTGTATCCTACATCATCATGAATGGAATGAACATGATCAACATAGACACCATTGTAAAACACTCCTAGAGAGAGGGAAAACATGTTATGGATTACCATGCTTCGCTAGATGTCATTCGTCATGATCCGGTTTTCTTGCACAATGTTCAAACATTGAAACCCGAAGGGGTCAACCTCATCAGATGGGATTCCCCCAGTCTTCACTATTTTAGACCAACTTAGGTACCTTCCAATGCATGTGGTCTTGTGGTCATGTGTACTTGTCCATTTCTTGATTTTCCTCTTCATTTATAATTTTTTTACAAATGATGATAATACATAATAATCAAAAATATTTGATAATATAAACTAATATTATTAAATATTTTTGAATCCATTATTGTTTCTCTGAAATTTCTATGGGAAAATATAATATCATTAGCTTCAGTGAAGAAATAATTGTCTAATTCTCTAATAAATATGTAAACATCATCAAGTTGTTCATTCTAAATTTAATATTTTAAAACTAGTATCTAAATTTACCTTCACAATTATTTCATTAATTATATGATTTGGAATTTTCGTTTTTGATCCATATTTTATTTATAAAACATGCTTATAAATTTGGGTTTCTTATGTCATTCATTTCGTATCTGATAAAAAAATTTAATATTGTAATGTATGCATCAAAGCATTAAGTAATCACAAAAATATGAAAACAGGCTTAAGTCATATATTTTTAAAAAAGTTAATACGTTTTTAAAAAGATGCATTAAGGTGGACTGTTGATGGAAAATCTACTGCTAGTATCATATTATTGAAATGAGCAATAACAAAAAAAATTATATGAATTTGTTTTAAATCCATTTAAAGCAAGTGGAAATACAAGACATGTTAATTATTTGTAATTTAATACGTATTCATAGTATTAAATAATTAAATATATAGAATTATAACCCAAAGAATTTAAATTTGTTAAACAATTCCATTACCTTATTTCCGAAGGTGTTCTTTAAATGCACTTAATGTCATGGTTAATCTAATTATATTTATTAATTAAAAATTCAGAAACTATTAAACATATATTTTTATTTATTATAATTTTATTATTTTCTTTTATTTACATTGAGAGAAATTATAATTATTACTTTTTTTATTTTGATAACATTCATTTTATAGTTTCACAGTTGGTTAACTTGTGTATATTTATTAATGTTTTTTCCACATTGGAATAGTAATAAACATGTGATATTATATTGTATTCTTATAAATATAGATGTATAAATATTCCCATATTTCTTTTTTATTCTAACATGATGATGGTGTATTTTAATAAATTTCAATGATAATTGTTTAGTTTATTATGTTGGGTTCTCTGAAAATCATGAATTACATTCATTTTATTTTATTTCATGTTTATAGTTTTGTTGTAGAACATGAAATATGTTATAATATAAAAAATAAATATTATTTAGAAATAATAATAGTTTAATGATCATCCTTCAAGGATGTAAAGAATACTAAAACACATTATTATGGGAGATGGTTAATCCGAATAATTAACAAAATGATATTTTTTCCTCGAATTTTATAGTATATTAAATGAATGGAAAGAAGATTTTATATTAATATTATAAATATTATTATATACATGATAATATCTTTATTAGGAATTTCTCAGTGAATTAAGGTAAGATAAAGTAGAATAAGATATGACATTAAGTGGGGTGATTTAAGAAATTTACATATTGAATGCCACCTCTATGATGGATCCATTATGAAATATAGAATTACTATTTTCTGATAAAATAATATCTAAAATGTTTCTAGTGAAATAATGAATATAAATCTATGTATTATTTAATGATCTACAGGCTCAAGGTAGTAAAATTATCTGAAGGATGTTGAGCCTTTTATAATGAGAATATGGGTACTTTTGAACATTTACCAAAATATGGAAATATAATTATACTACCCTAGATCCAAATAATTCTAAATAGCCCATAAATCAATTTGGGATTATATTTTAGACCATATGTTATTCCCCAAGGCGTTATTTAATATTTTTATGATTTTAGAATAATTTATTTTAATATTATATTCATGAAATATCATTAGTTTCATAAAATTTAATATTTTAGGAAAACTAGGATTATCTAAAATGATAATTACTTCAAAAATTTTAATTTCATTTATAAGAATTTTCCATGAATTTAATAATTAATTCATCATCATTTTGAAATCATTTTGGAACTTATTTATTCCCATAAAATTAAGAATAAATTATCCCAATTAACATAAAAAGTTTATATTTTCAAATTCTATTTATGGTCAACAATAACTTATAGATGACTAAGTATAAAAAAGTATATTTTTTAAAAACAATAGTTTGGAAAGTTTTACATTATCATAAAATAAAATACTACGTTAGATTAATTTCATCATTTTAGATATAAAAAGACAAAAAAGTAGTACAATGGATGATTTTTTTGATCATTACTGATAGAATGAAATTGGGTTTCATTTTAGGGTAATTTAATAATTATCTTTTGAATATTCTTCCACATAATTAACCAATTTTCCCACCATGATAACACAATTTACTATGTTTAGTATTCATATTGTTCAAAAAAGGGATATATAAAATAAAAATTTCCAAAAAATGTAAAATATAGATTTCATTTTTGAAAGACGATAACACAAAAGTTGCAAATTTTAAGGGAAAATTAAACTAAAAAAATGATCCAAAAAATTATTTGATGAAAAAATTCCTCATTTTAAATATAATTTATTGATATAATAAATTTAATTATAATAACCGACTCAAAAAAATTCCAAAAACCATAAATTTAATAAAATAAATCAAAATAAACTATTGAAAAATTAAAATTAACCCAAATCATAATTTTACCTTTTAAATAAAATACATTTTTAAAAAATAATATTTCACAATTCCTTGAAAAATAAATATTTTTAAAATAAATTAATCAATTAATCCTAATAAAATTTTGTCACGATGAATTAAAAATAGAAATTATTTATTTAAAAAAACAATAATTTTAACATTAATATTTAAAATTTAACCATATACCGAATTAGTTAAATAATAAAAATTATTTATTGATTTCAATATTAATTTATCATATTTATAATGATTTTAATATTTAAATTAAAAAATAAAAATATATTTGAAGAAAATAATTCTTAAAGTATCATGGTTGTCACAAAAATGGGTTATTAAATTATGTCTGTAGTGATGGTACATTTCGGAAAAATTGGTAACATAGATGAGATACTGAATAGTTTTTCATTGTATGAGGATACTTTGTTTACATCACAATATATATGGAACCATTCCAAAAGGAATTTATATATTTAAACATTTTATATTGTAAATGATCTGTAGATATTATCTCTTTTAATTAGATTCCCATGGGTTTCATGATAAAGTTATATGTTATAATAAAATCATTACTCTATATTTTATGACCATTCCCTAGTGAATTATGTTTTAAAAACAATATAAATTTATATTTAATTAGATTTATTAATGAAATATATATTTCATTACAGATTTCAGTAATTTTATAATGATCAAAAGTACGTAATAGTAGATTTTACATATAATTAGTTATCATGTATTTTTTGGATATTTTTAGGATTATCAATAAAAAATATTAAATGAATTTTACTATATTAATACTAAGACACTATAGAGTATTTACTACATGTAATATAAGGTAATTAGTGGTAGTTGAAGAATATCGTTAAACTACATTGTTGTATTCAGTAGATCGAGGCACACGGAAAATGAGGTAGTTAACTGGTGTTGATTATTATTTAAGTTTTATTTGATAGTGAACTATATATTGAACATTATTTATTTCTTTCATGATATAATACATGATTATAAATGTTTTTGTGAATATCTTTAATTTCAGTTATAGTCACACAATAATTTGAAATAATTATAGTTTAATGTTATTAATCTATTAAAGATACACTCCATTACTATATTATTTTTGGAGTATCCCATAATGTTAAAATAATTAATATCTAATTTTTCAGATTTAATTTATTTAATTTTATATTGATAAATTGTGATTGAGTTGGAAATACTATTTTTTCAATGAAAGATGATAACTAGATCCATTTGGATTCATAAAAATATTGATACCCAAGCTCACCGAACACAATGACTATGGCATTGGGACCTTGACTAGGATAATATGAGTCCTCCAAAAACCCACAACATAAAAATCCGTCAAATAATTATTTTCTTACTAACATTATATAGTTTTTGTAAATAATGTATTATAATATTTTACTCAGCAGTTTAAATTTCACACTACTCGTGAAGTAGGGTTCACCATGCCAGAACATAGTGTATTGACAAACTTATTTGTCATCACACTAAGTGACCATGATTAATTCATTATTTTCATTATATTAAATTTAGGCCATTATTATTTAAATCCTAACCACATATTAAATCACAATTATTCATCGAATAATGGTTTATATCTTATATAGTTCATTACCAATCACAAAAATCCGTTGAGATATCAACAACCTCATAGCCCATATCCTTTTCATAAAAATACCCCAGATACTACATTATTTATAATACTAAATTATTAGTCACAATGTGAATTTTTTATTGAGTTACTATATCCTAAAATTGAATAGAAAACACGATGGTTTAGTTTATCCTATATTCTCCCTAAATCCTTTTGAAAAACACCACCTTTAACATAAGAAAATAAATTATATTTTCCTATAACTAAATTTCATTAATGTGATTAATAATGTTTTGGGATTAAAATAAAATAAAATCCAAAATCATATCATTGTCATTACATTATCATCTAATATTACTCTTCAAGGATAAATTAAAATTACATTGGGCATCACCACTCTAAAAAATAATCTTGGTTACAACAGTATTTACCTTTATAGTTTTTTAGCCAAAGAATAGAATTAATTTTATTATGTTTAAATGAAAAATCATTTGATAATTAATTACAAGATGATAAAACAAATTTTAGGAAATAATAATGCTGAAATATTCTATAAATGTTATCAATAATAGTATACCTCATTCGATTTAAACATCCACTTAAATTCTTAATTTATCATAAAAGAAATTTTCTAGTAAAATTATATAAAAATATATGACACACATAAGAAATACTAATTAGAATATATAATATATTAATAAATTAAAAACGCACATCAAAATCATTGTTTCATAAAAAACACACACACAAACCAATCATGTATGACTAACTCAATGTTTTTTTCATGAATAGAATCACAAAAATATAAACAAGAGAAACAAAAATTTACATTCCCTATTCAATTCCACTTCCCTTCCTATTAATATTATCAAAAATATTACTATATATATCTAAATAAAAATATACAAGAACTCAAAAAAACATTTAGATGTACATAAATACCAACTAATTCAAAAATACTTTTAGAAATCATAAAATTGAAAAAATTCACAAAACATGTGTATTCGACAAACAAAAAATTTAATTTGAGGAACTCCACCTTTATATATACACAATTGAATAAAGTTTTGTCATATAATAAAATAATACATGTCCTTTGATTTAGGATTTTTTTTCTCGCACACTGAAAAAAATTCTAATGTATTAGTGAGATAAGAGATGGAACACTGTACCGAAAAATTGATAATGTCAATACTAAATTATAGTCAACATCCCTCATTTTTGACCATTATCTAAAGGTATTTCATTAGAGAAACCATTCACAATGATAAACTATATAAAAATATAATCCAACATGATTAATATAAATACCATATTCTCTATGATAAAATGATTCTTGTTATCAATATATATAGTTATAAAATTTTAACTGAATTTATCAAATGTTTTGTGTAAATATAAGATCCCATACACCCAAAAAATGAAATATTACCTATATTATTTAATTATATAGTTGTGTCTTCATCTATATTTTTTTGTTTTTTATTTAGTGGAGGGAAAATATTATTCCTTATCTATGTTTTGATTTTAAACAATTATAATTTATCACGTATATAACATACCTCCCTACCCTAAAAAGAACTCCTTAGACATGAATGTTAGATCAGAAACACATTCATCCAAATATATATTTATTTATAAAAATATTTATCTTTATATTTTTAATATATTTAAAAATGAATTCGTCCATACGTTGGATATTCTATTGAAACATATTGGAACTATGAGATTTGATTATATCTGTGAACAATGATACCAAAGTGTTCCATAACAATGTAAAAAATATCATCTATATTCTCTCATATATAGTAAAAATAAAATAACATTTTCAAATTCATTTTGATAAACTGTATTTCTATATTAATATTTTGAATTATTTTTTACCATTAATATTGGGATATAAAACCTCATATAGTTTAATACCCAAAAATTTTATGCAATTATCAGAAAGAATTATTATTTTTTCAATAAATAAACTACACTTTTTTCATTAATTTGATTTCCCAATAACTATATAATCATTTTAAATATCTCCATATCAAAAAAATATATTGGTTTAGTTTAAAATTATTTGAAAATATTATATTAATTTCCATTAATGATAGTTTGATCAATATATATAAAAACTATTTTAGTTATCTTACTAATTTCATTGTTTGTTATGATTTCCTCCAACATTAAATTCCAAAATTTAAGTGAGAGTATCCAAATTCTATGCATCGAATACCATGATTTTAATGATTTTCTAACAAATATAATTAATTATAAAACTATAATGAAAAATATCATTCTCTTTATGAACATATAATATGAGTTTCTCAATTTAATAATCTTCATCATGCTCACCATTTTGAAAGGTCAGCTTCAAATGGATTTGAAAAATGTTATGTCATCATGTGGTCATTGATAGAAAAAAATTATTATCCTATTATTAGAAAACATGGAACATATATCATCTAAATATACGTGTTTAATATAAATAATAATTATTTTATATAATTCATTACTTATTCAGTATAAATTATTTATTCATATTACAATGGTTATAGAAGACATATTTTATTCAAAAAAATCCTTATATGGTGTATTTGGAGCCAATGATCATGTGTAGTTATCTAAATTATTATCTAATTTCATTCTCATGGAATTAATCCAGGATTAATTCATTAATGAATCATTGACACTCCCAATTACATCTTTGGAAAACCATGCATCGAGTAAATTTATCCTAAATGATATTATATTATAACATCATTTTCCAAGATAACAAATTATGTTTTTTCAAATGAAAATAAACATTAATATTTAAATAATTGTGATATTTTGTTTTCAATATCAATACTTGTATAATTAACAAAAATTATTATTTTACAATAATCATATCATCCACACATAAAGTAGATTTTTTATTGATAAAAAATAAATTATTTATCCTATATATTGAATTTAAAATGTTTTTATTATGGTTGATCATCAAAAGATTTTTCTCAAAATAAATTATATCAGTAGCATGATTAATTCCTAATAATGAATATTATATCATTAAAATCTATTCACATTTATAATTTATCCAAGGAAAACCTCTTCAAAAACTACTTAATAAAAACAAACACATCTTCTATCCCATAAATATGATGACACAACATCTTGAAGACATCATTATATACATTAATATTAAGGTAATCCATTAATTTGTAACTTAAAAATAAATATAAGATATCAAATATTATTAATTTTACTTTTGAATTTCTACCAGTAATCCAATAACTAGCCTTCATAACATATTAGACATACAATGAAAAAATCATAGTTTAACGTATCATAGTAAGATTTATTTTTTTATTATTGTATTCTAAGGGGGGAAATAGTACATGAAATCCAAAACAAATATTCTCCAAAAACTATATAGAATATGTTTTTAAATATTAGAAACTATTATTTGAATAGAATTTCATCAAGGAACAACAATATCTATTTTACAAAATCCTTTTTACTCATTTAACCACATTACATTATTTGGATATATTTTTCATGAACTTGATATATATCATTATATTAATTTATTTATAGAATTATATGGATTAATTATAGTTATCCATTACCACTTTATTTATTTGTCTAAAAATTTTCAAATTATGATGCTCAAAAGTATGTGTTGTTCTAATTTCAACTCTTTTTCAAAAGGAATATTATAATCTTGATTTTTTGATGTCTATAGTTAATATTTATTTTCACACATTAAAAAGTCAATATCCTTTTAATTTTATAATTAATTCATAATTTTTATGAGTATCTATAAAATATTATATAATAATTGATAATAGAATTAATAATCCATCATTCTCAATAAGAAGGACCTTTTAGAAACTCAACCAATATATTATTAAATTTTAACTACTTTCATTGAGTCATAACAAATTAATAAGTAATTATATTCACCAAAAATTCATCTTTATAAAATCATACACTATTTCATTCATCAGATAATGAAAAAAATATCAGGTTCAATTTTATACCATTAACATAGTGGCTGGTTTTTTGTTTAATTTCATATAGAGAATATATTTTCAAAAAAATACACTAATTTATTATTATCCATTATTTTAAAATCAGAATTATCCATATTACACTTCTCAAATCCATTAATTTATTACACATTTTCAATCATATATTATGGAAACCCACTCTTATATATCATTGGGGGACATTGCTAATATTTGTTTAATGAATCCACCACCAAATTGTTTTATCATTAATACATAATTTATTCATGTAAATTATATGGAAATATTTAGAATGAATTGAAAAATATAATTTATTAGTCATTTATCACGTTTTTAACATGTATTATAATATATTCCATTAAAATTATTATTGTTATGAAACTTATTGATCACACTTACAGAAAATAATTTATATTTATCAAAAATATATATCTATTGTAGGGTGATTACCGCCAAAATTAATATATGAAAAATATTATTCATTATTTTAAATCTAATTCAATGAAAAAAATATTCCTCAATAAATTTTAATATATATATATATCTTCCATTTGACTAATAGTATTGAATTTGAAATTATTCTTTTATAGACTATCTCACTTCAATTCTATTTCATTATTTACTGCTACTTTCACCTCCCATTTACAAAAAAGATATTAATATTACTAAAATATTTTCATTCATATCAATAAAAATTCATGAATTTTTCTCCCATTTATCTTAATCACAATTTATCCAAAAGTTTGTTTTTAATGATTTTTTGAAATCTGGAGGCATTATTTTGAGAATACATTCTTTTTCTTTTTCTCTTCTTTCCATTTAATATTTCCCTTAATTTAATTTAATTTATAAAAATTAATGTGTAATTTTTTATTATTATCATTATAACGAGAAAAAAAATATTTATAATCTATATAGTGCTCTTTGAACATTAAAAAATTCTAGAAAAATAATTTATATAAATAAAAATGACCATTTTCAGTTTATTTTTAGCATAAAACATATTTTTTCTTACAACCAAAATGTTATTTAAATATTCTACAATATATTTCATTAATGTATAATTCAATTTCTTATAAAAATAAATTTAGCAATTATATATTTCTTTTATAATAAAAAACTATATTTTTATCTCCATGGGTTTTATCAACCTCATTTTAAACATGAGGTATATTATCTAACATCTTTTTATCTTTCTCTTGTTTATGTATATCACTACTACATATCCTCAACATATGTCTCTATGATGAAATGATTCTACTATTTTCTTTGACAAAATTCACTTGAAAAAGATTTTCATTTATGGTGGAAATAAATTTTGTTATAGCTATATAACAAATCTCATTACTTTTTTCATCTATCACTCATTAGTTCCCTGACAATAAAAATTAAATCATTTAGATATATATTTGTTATTTTCCATTACTATATTTGGTGAAATCTACTTGATGAGTTTCTAAATCTTCATCCAAATGAACTTCTTTAATGGTAGTAATTCATATTTACTATATTATTCTTTTAAAATGAGAATCTTTACAAGAAAAGTTAAAATTACTCTTTAATAAACACTCTTCAATGGTGTTATATTATGATATATACATTTCTCTTTTTGAGACACCATTTTTAATAATTGAAATAAGGATATAAATATTCCCATAAACATATTCATATAAATCATAATAATCTTATTAATACATAAAATAATTATGGGATTATAATTAAATAAGAAATTTAAATACATTTCAATTTAAACAATATTTTTTTATTATAAAAGAAGTTCAGTTCCATATTCTGATATTCCACAAAAACAAATTTAATTTAACTTGGGGGAAATTAATTTCTATAAAATTATTCATGGATTAATAAATAATAATACATTATATATGATAATATGAAAATAATATACTTAAATATTTTTTAATCCTATATAGTTTCTCTAAAATTTCAATGGTATCATATAATATCATTATCTTTAGTGAATAATTAATTAATAAATTCTCCACCAATTATGTAATCATCAAAAAAATTATTTTGTTTAACTTTAATACTTTTTAACATGTCTCTAAATTTAGCTTCATGATTATTTCATTAATTATATGATATGGAATTTCAATTTTTTAACTTATTATGTTTACAAAATCTTCATGTAAATGTGATTTTATAATGTCTTTCATTCATTATCCATGATTCTAGAAATGGTTGTAGTCTTCTAATATAGAATCTATACCTTCTATTACTAGCGTAAAATCATAATATAAAATGATGACTGATTCCTAACTAGTGGGTGAATAATGAAAACATTAATACCTTAAAAACTATATTTTTTTCATTTACTATATTTGAACTAAATTTTTGTTAAATAAATTATAGTAATCAATGGTTGAAATGGATAATTTAATTCAAAAAATACTAGTACTAAAGATAATTCCACATTATCATTTATAAAAACCGATTGTGTATTTTAGGAGAACCCATATCTATTATATAAATTAATGAATACCAAATAACCAATATAATTGTATATTCACATGAATATCCACTGAGGTGAATGTTTAAATAAAAAACCTATTGAAATTAAACCACTAATCATAGTTATAACCCAGTTAAAATAAAATAATTGATCACAAAAGTCTTCATTAAAATTGAAATATTATTGATGTTCATCTATTTTTGGGGATTTCATTTTCATATCTATGTAGTAATAACTATTTGTTGATAATAATGGATAAAAAATAAAAATTAATTGATATATCTATGTAATGGAAATGTATTATACATTACCTAATCATCAACTATAATCACCATATTGATTAGAACAAGAATGAATTATTTGTGGTAATCATGTGTGTGAGATTCCTCATAATATGTATGATGTGATACTATATTATATCAAGATAAATCATCAAGGAGAAAAAACAAAGTATATATTTTTTATATTTAGAATAACTAAATCAATTATCAATAGTGTATCACCACATAT
Source organism: Viscum album (assembly GCA_963277665.1). Lineage (NCBI taxonomy): Eukaryota > Viridiplantae > Streptophyta > Magnoliopsida > Santalales > Viscaceae > Viscum > Viscum album. The sequence goes on from OY728135.1 coordinate 1,006,342,181, forward strand.
TCTTTATTTAAATCATGAAAAATATTATTATTTTACCAAAAAGTGCAAAAAAACACAATATATTCTTTATTTATCAACTAATATCACATAATATATAGTGAAAACTCCAATCATCAAAAAACATCCATCAATGTAATATGAGCCCATTTTAGTATGGATTTTTTGGGGAAATAATTTAAAATCAAATATCTAATTACTCTTATTTAAGTACACATAATAATCAATAGAATTATTTCTTTATATTTGTTTGCAATTATTATATCTATGTTACACATCATGAATATTTGGAACACATACACTAACATTTCTATATGGAATCACTAATATCTCCTTATTTTTTTATTTTTCTTATTCAAAAATAAAAATGTTAAATAAAATTTATCATGAATCTATATAAACTTTATTTTGTGTTATTTGATTAATCCATCCTTAAGAAACACCATTTATTTTGTTTTAATATTTTTGGGATCATGACTAATATTCTCTTTACTATTATATTATCCACATAATAAAAATCACTCAAATCAAAATCATCTAACTATCCATGATGTTTATATATTAAAACTAATAATCCTAACTTCTCAAAATACATCTTGAAAATATCATAAATAAATACATAATACATGTGACTATACTATATCAAATTTCATGATTTTTATCTATGTCAGGGACTATAACCAATTATAAACTTTTTATCCTCAAGGTAATGATTGATAATTATTCTAATGAGACAATGAAAAAAAAATATTTGAAAATGTATTAATATGTTGTTATTTTTCTAGATACCATGAGTATTCACCCACAACTAGGTCCTAATGACCTCAAATTATACAGAATAATATTTTTTCATTAATTTTCCCAGAAACCCCCAAAATTTTAACTTATACATTTTTAAATGTTATTTTCCTTGATCTACTCAACAAAAAATTTGGTTTCAAAACCCCATTGCATATTTTATAAAACCTTCACCCAATATATCTACAATAACAACACATCACCTTTATGCTTCCAAAAATTTATTCTTAAAATCCAAATGAATTTCAAATTTACTGAATACGAAAGTATCTATTGTGGTTGAATTTCATTCATGTGATGAAAAACAAATGTACAATTAAAAAAACTATAGTAAAAAAACTCAATCTGATTCACTTCATCCTTAATTAAAACCCTTTCCCTTTATAAAATTTATATATTTTTAGGAATCTACACTCTCTAAAGTATTCCTTATAAAAACAACAAGGGTGTGTATTTTATTAAATGGAATTTCTCATAAACTATCACAATTTTTAATAATGTATATTAGTCTCAATTATTGGTCAAACTATCAAAACACTATCAACACCCATTTGAAAAACAAAAAACTATATCCCCAATCATTCAAGATATATATGAGATACTAGTATATAATAATTTTATTTAAGGGGATATATTTTTATTCCTTAACTACATCGAGAATATCAATTTCATTTATATAGTTATAAAAGGTAGAATAATTTTTCCTCTACCAAACAAATTATTTAATAGTTTATATTAGCTTCTTCTCAATAAATTCAACCATTTAAGCCCAATAATATATAACTATAGGCACTAATAATATAAAATATTTATTATCCATGGTCAAAGTCATCTAATTAATTTTTTTGTTATCCACTTCTTATCATCCATGATGTCAGTGAAATGATATAAAAATATCCCAAACACAGTTACGAAATCCAAAACCAATGATCACCCATGGAATATAATGAATTTGTAATATTATAACCACAATTTGAAAGAAGATTTCAACAAATCCCTTAAAGGTTTCTCTTAGAACCCTCTAAAAAAATTTATCATTAAAAAGGATCACCAAAATTAAATATCTACCACTTCATCACAACTCTATATCATATTCTTAGTTATAATAGAATCAATTAATCCACATACACCATGATGAGATGAAAAATTTAGCTATTTACTACAACCATAACTGAGAATCAGGGAAGAAAATAAAAAATATGAGTCACACTAAACCTATGAAAATTGAAGATAATTTGGGTGAATCTTTTGTTTCATACTTTTTATCATGTTATAAATATTTTTCATTGATACCAGATTTATAATTTGAACCCAAATTATCCATTAATGCAATAGAATTTTTTTTAAAACATCTTAACCACCATATTCAATTTGGGAATCATGTAATGTATAGTATTCGTGTTTTCATAATGTTTAAAACCCCATGTGTCAATAATAATACGTAATATGATCAATTATTTAATCCAATCATGCATTTATGACTAATTATATTATAACCATTTATAAATTACTGGTTATTTATCATCCCAAACAACATTTCATTGACACTAACATAGAGTCACTAAATACTTTAAACTACAAGCATACAACCAAAATTAACAAAATCTAACTACCCTTTAGTAATCATGACTAATATTTAGATATTTATTCCATCCAAATGAAATAGATCCCTAATAAGTGTAATATTTTAAAATATCAAAAAACATTTTATTCTTATCGATTGTAGAAACATTGATTGTCAATTGAATATTATGAATAACTGGTGATAAATCAATCTATTTATTATGGAAATATTCCCAATTCATCATAAAAAATACCTTATTCCCCATCTCAATTCATATATTAAACCGTATTTTTTCTACAATCTTTGAATAGATAAACAATAAAATTCTACATTACCAGAAAGAATTTCAATCACTCCTCAACATCAAATATTAAAATTTCTATAACACTAATTATGAATGGATTTCAATATTCAATTTTTATTTATACAAAGATTATATTAATTCTCAATATATTGCATGGTTTATATTTTTAAATTTAATGATATTCTTATTTATTTTATATTTTTTCTATAGCTGTCTATATATTTTTTAGTAGTTATATATTTATAATATTCTCTTTAATACGTAAGTCAAAAAAATTCTATATTTATAATATTAAAACACATTCAAATATTTCATGTAGTTCAATAAACTTTTCAAAAATTAATTCCATATGGTATTATCACTAAGAAATCAATTTCATTCAGATCATTTTTCATGTGAGTAATCTGATTATCCCAAATTTGTTTTAAAAATCAACATTGTCTCCCATGAATATTCTAAAGTAACATTCATATTTGGCTATAATTAAATTAAATTAATTTTATCTCCTATATATATTATAAACTTTTTTATCACTTTATTCTCATAACTATCATTTTTAAAAATATTGGAAAAATATATTCCACATTGTTATATTTAAATAATTTAACTTTTTATATTTGGTTCTTGCATTTTCCTTCATATATTTTTACATCTTCAGCAAAAATAGTGTGTTATTAAATATTTAATGTGTAAATTTATTATTGTACATCATCAAAAACTACCTCATCTATATTTTTAATCTAAAAATATCAAATTAACATTTAAATATTTATAAAAATAGTATACCATCTTTATATATATATTGATTATTTAGTAATTTTGACTTTTGTAGATTCAGTCTTCATAAATTACTAATATATTTATAAAAAATAATAATATTATATTTCATCCATATAATGATCTTAAAAAAGTAGTAGACCAAAAGAAATTTTTTAAATTTTAGATCAATTATGCTATATTCATTCACAATCCTAATTTGATTACATTATTTTTTTTCTTGAAAAACCTAATTCTCTCTGTGGGGAGGAATAACCAGATGATGAGGCATTCCTTCCTCAACATGACGGAGAGATAATGGCTCCTGAGTCTTATCTCAAATATTCCTTGTGGTGGCAACCACCCCAAGGGTATATGAATCTGAAAAAACATTAGATTCAATACCCTTTTTATGGTAACCATGATCGGGACCTAAGATCTATCATCCTCAAACAACTCCATGAGACATATATAACGAAACCGATAATCCAACATACACACATGTTTAATGTAAAACATCTTGAAATACATGGAAAACACCAACGTAAGTACCGAAATAAATACTAAGCAGCAGCACAACAACCGTCCACAATGCTCAAGAGAGTATGTTCTAGCATGGTCTTAGTAATCTCCCTAGAATATTGAAAATAGTTTCATATATGTTGGGTGAGCATACACATATACTCAATGGTGAAAACCCAATGTCACTCATGGATAAGTGGGAGAAGCATACTAATTTCCCTATGATAAAACAATAGAAAGTCAAAATCACATTATAAGGTATAGTATCCACCCATACCTCACCATGGAACACTAACAAAAAAAGTCATGTAATTTAATGGATAGTAATACGTACATTGATATTTGGGCAACCCCCACCATATCCCACTAGTTAACTTCTCATCCCTAACGGTGAATGTCATGATGCTACCATGCTCTTCCAGAAGCTACACTCTCACAACTTGGCAGCACACACCTAGGCCACATACCACTTCACATCGCGCTCATAGAAACCTGGGCCTCACAACCACATCCACATCCAAATGACACATGAGAATCAACACACAACTGATCCCAAAGACACATGGGAAACATACCACAACTGTAAAAAACATGGGCCTCACAACCACACCAAAAATTTCCTGAAGAGTTTACGAATAAAAATTCTTACAAGGGGTGTATAGAAGAACCAATAACTAGTCATTAATCCTCCCACCATGATGTTGGGAAAATTCACCCCCCCCCCACATAACAATGGGGGTGTTCAGAACCTAGTGTTGAACACTGGTAGGGTGCATATAGAAATCACAAGGAACTACATGTATATATACAGATAAAAAACACTCATACCTACCTATTGGTTTTCAAAACAACAACTTACCCACCCAAAAACACCCCTTGCTTCCAACCCTACATTTGCATACTAGCACAAAAGACTGTCACTTCCAAAATTCGATAAATGAACAAAACTTCACTTCAAGTCACAACTCAAAACATATCCACATCCAATTTATAATACCATATGTATTTCTACATTATCATTTCATTTATTTATTTATTCCATTTCTACTCACCAAATACAAAACACTAGAACCATTATAAGGCTAAGCAATTATACAATCCACTAAAAATGAAATAAATGGAAAGAAGAGATGAGGTAAAATAATCCTTCATACCACACATTAATAAAAAATAGAAAATAACTATATTTGGGTACTACTGAACATGAACATGAATCAATCATGTCCTGAAGCATTTCTACCCAACCACTGTCCAGTAGAATTCTCACAACATTACATATTCATCCTTTCCACAATCAATCAATATATCTGGTTAAGATACAATCAAACCAGATATACCACCCCATACACACAAATACTATCGTAGCCACATCACCACTCCTTCATCTTTTCCACAATTCCAGATAGAACCACACACAGAACAGAGCCACCCCAAAAAATGCAAGGTTTATTCAAATTCATAAAACACATATTCCTTACGTCTAGTTGAAAACAAGGTGTTATCATCGAACATGTCTGAACTTGGGGAATCCATTTATTTATAAAAATATATCTAATTAACTAGATTCCAATTATTGCAGTAATGATTCACAAATCATGTGGGTTTCCAAACATATTCCACTAACAACAATTGTTTTCAGAAGGCATACAAACCTTACAAAACAATGATAATATATAAAATAAAGAGATCATCATTGAAATAATGACCCATTTTTTAATACTTCATACCATCTTTTTCACTTTTGGGTATAACCATATATAAAATAGTATATGAGTATACCCACACCACATGATAAACAATTATGAGAGAGAGTAATGGATCCCTTCCTAGAACAAAAAACGATCAACAATCCCTCATTATACAAAAATAGGGGGTTCACATGAGTAGAAGAGAATGACTCCTACAGAAAACCGAACAGTAATCTACAACACAAGCTCATGACTCCTCAAGGAAGAAATATTCTTGGTACAACATGAGAAATTCGGAAGGGTTCAATGTAATATGGGATTTTTTATTTTGAAATTCCAAATCCAAAATCTATAGGGAAAAATAATTTAATGTCATTTAAAATCGTATCATGATCCAGAACACATGGGTTTGGATTCAGAGGAAGCTTTAAGTTTTCAGAAGATAAATACCCTTTGAAACAGCCTAGAACACACTGAATATGGTATTAAAAAATTTAATCTCAATGAATTTAACAAAGGGAAGAAACATGAAAAATTCAGATAACTATAGATGAAAAACCTATTGGTGAGTCACTGAACTGAGTCACCAATGGATAATCCACCGACACAGATCCGTAAACGGATGATCCACCAACAAAGGGGAACCGATATGAATTGTCTATAGTGATTCATTGATGGAACATAACAATTCCTAACACCCCAATGCCTATCCTACTGATGCCTGACATTCTACTGCCTCGATGGACTGACGACTCAACCTATAGACACCTTGAACTATAGATGCCTCGACCTATCGACACCTTGACCTACCTCCAACTCGACCTAATGATTCCTAAACCTACCGATACTAGTAAATTTACATTGAGATTTTGATGCTAAGGAACATATGCAGACCTTCTAAAGTTGAGTCTCCGACACATCCTATCAATGGAAAATCTGTTATTCTGGAAAACTCTTGAAATTATCTATTTTTTCCTACCAGAACACCCCAACCCAAACACTATATTTTGACAATGTAATTGACCGGGAAGGTTCAATCCATTAAATTAGATACCTTTAAAAATAATATCACCCTCTAGAATTCGAAATCAAACCTACAATAAAAAAGGATACAGAAAAACACCCCATAAGATACCTCCCAAGGATCAACCACCTAGTGTTGTTTGAAAGAACGAGTAAAACACCGACATCCAAGAACACTTATACCCCCATCTTATATCCCGGACATCTAGAAGTTACCACACACAATAACTAACTCTACAGATATATGAATCATGGAATTTCTTTTTCCATGTTAGTACACTATCTGCTCTAGCTAGTACTGATTCCCCGCACATTTTTAATCAAATATCAATTAATGGGTATTGATTAAGAATCATGTCTCACACTTTTCACATGATATTACATCATCACACAATATATAATAAGTATGAAACCAATCTTATAACAAACAATTTTCAATAATGATATCATGGATCCAAACACACAAGTAAAACTAAAAACAACTCTCGGTACTGGGAACACATTTGCATCTCATGTTTGCAACTACTCTCCCCAAGGCCACCATGCATCCACAAAACAAGAACCAAAGGAATGGTCCATATGTGAAACACCTTCTCTAGATTATCCTTGATCTCTACTATATGCTCCATGAATGTTTTATCATCCTCGATATCCAAATATCCCCAAACAATTACACATGGGTCTTCGTGAAGATACCTATTAAGCTAGGAGACATGAAAGGTGTCATGGATCCTTCTAAAATGTGTTGGAATGTCCAAATTTCAAAATAACAAAAACTAAAGATTAATGGAAGAGTTATTTGGATGGTTATGTGCAACCTAGTCTAAATTCATTTTATCTGGGGTTATGCACTACCCCCTCCATATTTTTAGAATTGTTTTCTTAATATTTGGTTTGATTTTATGGCCAGTTATATCAAACCCACTGCTAATTTAATAATTAGTGGGGAAATATATTCTATTGGATTTTAGAGTATATATATATATATAATTTAAAAAAAAAGGAAATTGAGGGGGTTCATGAAATGCCGCAAATCCATTAGATTATAGATGGTTTTGAACCCCTTCTTATTTAAGAAATTAGTGTGGTTTTGACCCCCCCTCTAATTGATGACATTAGAGGGGTACCTTTTCCTCTATAATTCCTGAAATTAAGGGGGGGGGGGGGGGGGTTACGCCCTATAATTCATTACATTGGATTGTTTTATGAAGTCCATAAAATTTAATAAATTATAGTGGGTGTTTGAACCACGTGTAATTTAAGAAATTAGAGAGGGTTTTGAAACCCTTATAACAAATGACAATAGAGGGGGTTGTTAACCCCCACTAATACATGAATTTTTTTTGATTATCCACTAATGAAAATCTCTTAGATTAGAGGGTGTTTTAAAACCAATGTAAATTTTTATTTATTTATTAATATAAATGTCATATGAATTAAAATTTTATAATATATATGTGTTCGCACGTGTGTGTGTGTGTGTCTGTGTATATATTACATAAACACATCATATATATGTATTTGAAGACATTATAAACACACACATATATAATCACATTATACAAATATTGTTAATAAATACATATACAAATAAAAAAATTATACATTTATAAATATTGATATACATAATATAAATGTAATTATAAATATATTTATTCAAATTTAATAATTTTATAAACTGTTTTATAAAAAATATACATTTATATTATGATTTATATTGTACATATATTATATTAAATACATTTTATTAAATATATTTGTATAAATTCATTTATATTATATTATGTATACAAATATAAATAATATAGACAAACTTAATTATAATATATACATATACAAATATATTATATAATTATATTATACATATTATGTTATAAATATTTAATTATATATACATTTATATATATATATATATATTGTATAATTATTTTATATATGTGGTGGTATACCATATTAAATATAAATTAAATTAGTAAATATATATATATATATCATATAATTATATTATATATTTTTAGTTATATGAATGAATTTATTTTTCTATGCATATGTATATATATGTATGATATAATATAAATGTATATAATCACATACATAAATATGTAATATAAATGTATTTAATATTATAACTGTATAATATAAATAATAAAACATATAAATTTTAAATTCGACATATAATTTCTATTATTTACAAAATAGGTGAAATATTAATAATACTAATCAAGATTATTATTGTTTCAAACATGTACATAAATACATTTCTATCTTATATTTATGTATAAATACATTATTATTAAATTATCTATACTAATATACATAAGTTAGACAATACTAAGTATAAATATAAATTTAAATATAATATTTATTTATATTATATATATATATATTGTATTATAAATATTATATTATAAATATATATATATATATATTATATAATTATATTGTGTATATTTTAGTATAACATATTAATTATAAATTAATTTTGAAGATATATATATATATCATTTAATTATATTATTTATTTCCAATTATGTGAATGCATTTAATTTTGTGTACATATATATGTGTGTGTGTCTAGATGATAGAATATAAAATTATAAAATTATATACATTAATATATAATATAAATGTATTTAATAATATTTTTGTATAATATAAATTATAATTATATTAAATGTATATATATTATATAAATATACAAAATATACAGACGCACAAAAATATAAATATATTTATAAATATATATTTAGAAATATTAAACATACACACATATATAAATATATATATAATCCCCAAATATATTATAACTATACATATATAAGTGTAGTATATATATATTATACACTATTATATATTGTATTATAAAGTAATATATTATGTATATACAATTATATTTTATTATTTATATTTATAAACACAAACACACACATATATATATAGAATATTTCAGAATGAAAATATATATAATAAATTTTATATTATAAATGAATCAAAAATAGCATAGTGGTTCGGGGTCTATGGTGGATCTTGTCAGTACGTTGTTCGAATCCCAACTGATAAGGGTATACAACACGCATGCCGAACATGCGAGGGTGCGCATGTGAGAGGCTCTGGAATAAAAGGGTGGAAGGATGAATAATATGGGGTGCTCATTGGTGTGTGTTGGGGCACTATTCACCTGGTTCTCAAGACAGTGGTGTCTAAGGACTAGGCGATGTCCACACGTTGTGTCTGGGATGTTCGGGTGGCATGTCCAAACATCCAGGGTGTCCAGGTGGTGTCTTGGTAGTGTGTCCATGGTGATTATGTAGCATAGTACCATGAAGGGGGGATTTTCAGGTAGTGTGAGTGGAGTGTCAAGATGGGGTGGTCGCTAGATACCAGGGTGTCTGAGTGGGTTTCAAGGGGGTGTCATGGTGGCCACCGAAGTATCAGGGGGGGATAAATTAATAAATAAATGGGGATGTATTTTAGGGATTTTTATAGTACCACCCCTAAACATGTCGAATGAATGTCAATTAGGGTTGTTTCAAACCACACCTAATATATGCTCCGAGGATTATAGGGGGTTAAAATCAACCATAATCCATAATATTTTTGGGGATATTAGAGTGAAATTTGAAATAGTTAAAGCACAATTTAATTGGACCACCTCTAAACATAAGTGTACATTACTAGTGATTCTCTAGAAAGACCCGCAATCATAGTATACAGTCACATTAGGGGCGGTTTTGGGTCACAACTGTTAAAGTTTTTAGAGGGGGTGAAACCCCCTTATAAATGAAAAAATAAACCATCTGATATCCTTTTTTTCTAGTCTGGTATGCATCCTCACCAACTCATCCCAACACCTCTATGGGTCTAATGAACATGGGAGAAAGCATGCACCCTCTACTGAACCACCACTTCCCATGTCTAGGAGAATGATTCAAAAACATATGGGCCCCATCCTTGAATTCTAAGGGCCTCCTCTGGTGATTAACTTACAAATGTTCTCGATCATGTGCTTCATTCAAACTATAATAGATATGTTACACCTTCTCTATCATACTATACACAACATCTAGACTAAAAATAACAACCTCCCTATTATCCATCCAACACAAGGTTGAAAAACCCGCAATTTCATATAAAGCGCCGAACATAGCCATGCTAATGTAAGAGTGATAGATATGGTTTTTTTTTAAAATATACCAAGGAAAATGTCAGACCCAAGACCCAATAAATTCTAAAACACATGACCAAAACATTTCCTATAACATATGGATAGTCCGCTTGGTTTTTCCATCCAACTTAGGGTGAAACTTTTGTTAAGGCTCAACTGAGGTCTAAAGTCATGTTGTACTCCCCTACAGATTTGTGATGTATAATGTGTATCCCAATTAGAGAAGATTGATAATGGAACTCCATGAAACTTCACCACCACATCCACATATATCTGTGCAAATTCATCCACTACACATGACTCCTTGAATTTTAAAAATTGAGCATATTTCATCAATTGATCCACTACTTTCAAGATTTCATCACATCCTCCCTAAGACCTAGGTAATCCTGTGAAAAAATCAACTCAGATTTCATCCTATATCCTCTCAGGGACATCTAGGGACTTCAACAAGCCAGTGACAGCAATGTGAGTAGCCTCCACTTACTGGAACACCAATCAATTTTTGACAAACTCCCCAACTTCCCACTTCACCCTGGGCCGAAAAACATGTTCCCTCATAACACAAAAAGTCCTTGAAATTCATGGGTGAACAATAAGGGGTGATCTATGGAACTCACAAAGAACTCTCTCATACATCGCTACAGAGATGAACAACCTCTCATAGAACAACATATACTTCTAAAAATACTCCATCTATACTTATAAAGAATTTCTTTGGTCAATGGGATCACACATTAATATTTATCAGTGTCTCCCAAATGAGACTCCTCCACTTGCTACTTAGAGATGACTACACCATCATCTAAAACAGATAGCCTCAACCACCATCCATTCCTGCATCTAATTGAGAGGAACCAAACTCTTCCATTACTCTCCAAGAAACCATAGTTTCCCAAACCACTACCCTCTAAAAAATACATTTTGAAGCATCAGATACAAAATTTCCCTTTCCTATAGTGTGGGATATCTCATCATCGTAATCCTATAAAAAACTACATCCACATCTATTTCCACAAGTTCATATCTAATTGGGAAAAGATGCACAACATGTTCTTAAGATCCAAGAAGACCCTAAATCACACCCCAATGAGGTATGTCAATACCGATTTAGTGCGAACATGACCATTGGTAGCTCCATATCATGGGTGGCATATATACATTAATGGGGACACAAAAACCTAACACATAAGAGATCACTCCATAATGATGCATTTGTACACACCCTAAGCCCATAAAAAGCATCACAAAACACCTCGAACATCACCCCTTACTCTGGATTCTAGAGCACCGATGCACTGAACGACACCCCCTTCAAATGGTCAAATGATTCCTGGAATGGCTTGATCTATAGAAAAGCTTGGTCTTTTCTATTTGGATCCACCAACGGAGCTCGTAGTCATGAGAAATCATGTATGAATCTCAAGTAATAATCTCCTATAATGATAAAACTTCTTACTTCTAAAATATTCCTGGGAGTTTCCCAAGAAGCAACTACATCAATCGTTGATGGGTCCACTCCTACACACTACTGAGACACCTCATGCCTAAGGATGAGGACCTCCCTAGTCCAAAACATTTGTATGTATAGATTTATATTTATCCGGTGGTGTAAAAGGACCTCCAATATAGTCTTGAAGTACTTGGAATGCTCCTCATCTAACTTTATGTAGATCAGGATGTAATCAATAAATATGGTGAAGAAACAGTCCAAAAAATCCTTGATGAAAATTTTCATGAGACACATGAATAAGGCAGGCATCTTCGTAACACCGAATAGAATAACTACGAACACGAAGATCACATACATTCACCTGAAATATGTCTTCCAGATTTCACCCTCCTTCACCCTCAAATAATTATATACCCAACACATATTGATCTTAGAAAATCTTCTTTATCCCTCTCATCTAGACGAAATGATCAAAAATCCTCGATAGAGGTTAACCGTTCTTGATTGTTAACAGATTCATCATTTAGTTGTCTATTGACATAGTCATACCAATGTGTAACTTATTCTCAAACAACACGAGATCACCCCTGATGACACTCTAGGCCGGATAACTCCCTTCTTCATCAGATCATCAATCTAGATCTATAATTCCCATATATCATAAGGCTTTGTCTAATAAGGATCCCTCAAAATTGGAATAACACTAGGTTATAAGCCTATCATGAACTAAATGTCACGTCAATGGGGTAGCACCACAACCTCCTTGGGGAAATCATATTGAAATGTCTTAAACACTCTAGGAACCTAAAAATTCTTTGTATCCATAAAACACACTAACAACTCATCTAACAAGGAAAAAAGAGACTCCATGCATTGGCTACCCAACTAAAAACTCCACTCGCCAATGAAATCTACACACTGTGCTTTCACATAAAATAAAATAAATCTTATTTGAAGGAGTCGATAACAACATGCACCGAAATCAACCCACTGATTATATGGATTACATCATACCATTTAATCTGTAGTAGAAAGAGATCCCAACTGGAATGATGTGGCCCCAACATCAGTCTTCATCCTTGAGAATCATCAAACAAACTGCTCTAGCTTCCTAATGGAGTACTCAACACTCAGGGCACTAAAATTCAATGTAATTATAGTCATAAGGCATGTGATAGAATGGGTTTGTATAAAGTGTGTGAAGCTCCTGAATCAAAAAAATCACATGAAAGTGTATTTAACAAACTGATCTTACAACAGATGATCTCTAGCACAATTGGAAATACTACCTCTACGACGGGCCACAAACCATGCTCATCTACTCTAGCCATCTACTATGGGGCACCTACCCTACCCAACATAGGTCAAGGTGCTTATAAAATTCCCTCAAGTCATTTTATGCCTACATCCTCTCCTCGGAGGAGTAGGAGCCTCCTGTCTTTACTACTGAAATAGCATGGCTGACAACTTCTATTGAGGCGGGAACTTGACCTTCCCACCTCCCTTGTACTGATATCGAATTGGGAACTGACAAGTATTGTGACTCCGACCCCCATAAGTGAATCCACTCTACCCCATGCCTATGGGAAAATGATGATGACCTGAAGGTCATAAATTAAACTACTAGGGTCAGTTCCACGTCGGCCGAAACATGGAAGGTCCAAATGACGGATACCAACTGCAGATATCCTTCTCCATTGAAGTACATCGCTAGACCCCATATCATAGTGGACCTCCTCCTAAGTGCATCCTTTCCACTAACCCATCATTCTTCTGTACCCATAAGTATGTCGATAGGGTGATGGGAGTAACTGCATACTGACTGGAAGGATAGGGTACCTCATCAAATCTATTATCCTGAGACTCATCATCTGAAATGAGATCTAGAGAAAAATGAAGGAGATCCTCAAACTTGATCCTCAATTTCATTACTAACATACTCCCATACTATAGGAAGAGTAGATCCTTCCTCTTCTCATCCTTCATCATGGAAGAAATGAGTTCTAAAACAACTCCTTCCAAAGGTCATTCCAAGAAACACATGTCTCCTTCCTCTCCTCAAGGTAATGCGTCAACAACTAACACTATACTTTGATAATATGGCTCACCATTAGGGGAACCCATAACTCTTTAAGATCCTAGATCAAGATAAAATTGACCATCAGATATTCGATCCAACCCATCATCTCTAGATTTTAGACACTGGCCTCGTACATTCCCAGAGTTTTCCACTGAAAATCATAAATCATCTTCTACCACTTATTTTCCTCTTCCCCGTGATTAATCCTTCGTCAGTTGATCGGGTCAGCAAACTGAGCCTCGACAACTCATGCAACTCATGGACGAAGACCTGGTTCCATAGCTAAAAGTTAAATAAGGAAACCATAATCCTGAGTAGTATATAATTTATTTAGGATTAATTTTAACTAACTATTTATTTTATGTTCAAAAAAATGTGTAATAAAAACAAGAACACATGTAATAATAATTCATGTACCATACCTTGGATCCCCAACCCACAATCTTTGTAGCCTAACATGGTGATTTGGTATGCCTAGAGTCCTTATATCAAATCAATAGGGCCATAAAATCTTGTGTCCTAGCCGGTATTCCTTGACCTATGTCACACACTAAGATCATCTGACAATGTTACCCTACCATCCCATTCCATATTCATTGTTCCTAACTCTAAACTCCATCCTATCTCTCAACCATCATCAATTGTTACCATTCTGTCACAACTCACATTCTTCATGATGAGTAAATGTATAATAAGATGATGATTCGTTCCTTCTCCATGATGAAGAAGATATAATTACCTTTGATTCCCGCCTCCAGTAGGCCGTGACGTGGTGACCAACACCAAGGATATAAGAATCTCAGAAAAAATTGGAGGCATTACAATTATTATAATAAAAAATATTAGGAGATAAGAAGTATCAACCTCAAACTACTCCAAGTAACATATATAAATATGCAATGAAATCCATTTCACTTACATGTTTAATGTAACTCTACTAGAAATATATAGAATAGTAGAAAGTAAGTTCCAAACATAAAACTAAACAGTGACACAACTATCATTCCCAACGTCTGAGCTAGTCTCATCCATCACATTCCTTATTATCTCCCTGGAAACATGAAATTGGCTTTATATATATTGGATGATAATAAAAGTATACTATGTAATGAAACCCCAAATTCACTTGGGAAAAAGTGGGAGAACCATACTAATTCCAATGTAAGAAAACATCATAAACTCAAAATCACCTAATAAGGTATAATATCCAATCCAACCTCACCATGGCGTGCACATTAAATAAAACTAATAAAGTAATTTATAGTAAAATATTAAGCACATCGATACTTGGGTATATCACACCATTGCACAATTTTTAACTACACATCCCTAACAGTGAACATCCTGACGCTACCATGTTCTCCCATAATCCCCCTATCACAACCTTCCCGTGCACACCCGGGCCACATAGTGAAACACATTTATCCCAAAAAACATGGGCCTCACAACCGAAACCACACCCCAAAGACACATGGGAATCACCACAAAACACATCCTGAAGACACATGGGAATAACACATTTCCAATATATACCTGGGCCTCACAACCACACCACTACATTCCCAAATAGTCTTGGGATTCAAATTTCTAGAAGAAGAAGCATATAGGATCCAATAACCATGAATCCATCCTCCCACTAGGATGTTTGGGAAAGGAAACCCTACCCCATATCAATGGGGGTGTTCATATTGTACTTATAAAAACTGGTGGGGTTCATATAAAAATAAAAAGGAACTACTTGTATATATATTGGTACTAAACACTCATCTCAGCCTATGGATTTTCATAAAAATAACAAGCCCACAAAAAAATTCCATTGATACCAACCCTACATGAAAATACCATTAAAAATGATGGTCACTTTTGTAAGTCGAAAAATGATATCGAATTCACTATTAGTCATGACATTAAACATAACACAAACCTATTCATTTAACTAATTGTGTTTATGCAGTATCATATCATTTATTTAATTATTTCATCTGTACCTGAGAATTTACCAAACACTATGAAAATTATAAGGTGAAGCAACCATACCAGCCACTACCAAAGCCAAACAAGTAATAAAGGACAATGGTAATGGAATCTATTCTTACTACCATTCATAAAAATAGACAGAAAAAACTAGCTTGCAGTCCCACTACACACCCCCCTTCCTGGAAACTCGCTCAACCACTTCCACCCATATTCTTCAAATTCATGATGCCATGAACTTACTCTCAACAATCAAGACCCCAAACACACCTCATCAAAAACCCCACTAAGCTTCCCCACTGCACAACAACACCATACAAAACACATTTATAAATATGAAAAATGAAATATCATATTCTTCCAGCCCCACTGCCCCACCACTTCCCAGATATAGTCTCATTTCCTAAAAAGTTCATCTCTTCTGCCAAAAACCAATCTCATAGCCATAAATACCATCACACTGCCCTAACCACCCCATACAGACAACCACTCTCCCAGCCACATCACCGCACTACCAACACAGACTCAATCCATAACAGAACCACAGATGGAATACTTTTAGACCAACAATGAATGGTTTATTCAGATATAACAAATAATTTTTCTTTATTTCCACTTGATAAAATTGGGGATATCATAGAATATGTTTGATCCTAGGGAATCAAATTATTTATATGAATATATGTGATTAACCAGATTCCAATTCTTGTTGAATTGATTCAAAATTCATACTATTGTGAAAAAATACCACCAACATCAATGATTTTCATAATTCCTACAACCCTTATAAAACATGGATAAAATATAAAACAAATAGATACTCATTGTATACCCAACACCATGATTATTATGTCATTATATATTTGTTAAATCTAGGTCCAAATATATTATCAATTGTTTGAGATTATACCCCCACAACATGATACACAATTAAAATAGTGACGAAGGGATCCCTATATGGAACAAAAGTCGATCAACAATTCCTCATTTCACCAAAACAGGGTGATCACGTGAGTAGTGGGGAAAGACTCCATGGGAAAACTGAACATAATTCATAAAAATAAGTGCATAACTCCTCAAGGAATAAAATTTCTCAGTGGACCAAGAGAAAGAAGAAGGGTTTAAAGGAATATAGGATTTCATCTTTAGAAGTGACAGATCCTAAATCTACAAGGAAATCCATTTTAAAGGCCAGTAATGCCAAATCACTATCAGGACCACATGGGACAGGAGTCAAGTGATGCTTAAAGTTTTTAGAAGATAAATACAATTTCTCATATTTAAAAAACAATTAAATATATAATTCAACATATTTAATTTCAAATAATTCATTAATGGGGAAACAATATAAAAACTAGGAAAAACTAGAAATGAATCATTGATGGGTGAGTTGCCGATGAAAGTCACCGACAGATGGACCATTGACATGGATCCACCAATTTGACTCACAGAAAGTGAGTCTGTGATGCGACTCAACGATGCCTAACTCACTAACACCCAATATAGCCACAATTGACCAACAGACACCTCAATCGACTGATGCCAAGACCTACCCAAGTTGTGACCTACCCACACATAGACCTACTGATGCCTCAACCAACCGACTCCTCCACCTGATGACACCTCTACATATGAATGCCTCAACCTAGAGATTACTCGACCTACTGTATCCTCACCCTACCGACGTTGATATACTGATACTAAGCTACCTACTCTGATCTACCAACACTGAGATACCTACTCAGAGTAACTAACACATCCTACTAATGAAGAAACATGAATTTTGGAAAAGACTAGAAATGATCTATTGTTTCCTCCCATAATACCCAAATCATTGGATTTTGACAAAGTAATGGACCATGAATGTTTGTGTCATAACAATAATTTTCAACTTCTCAGTTATAATAAATTTATAAATCTTCTAGAAAAAAATTTAATTTTATCAACATTTTGATAGTTTATGGATAAGTTGAATGTAATTTGATGGATTCATTCAAAAAACCATTTAGTTGTTCTTAATTTTTAAATAAACAATTAATGTCTTAAGAAAAATATTATATTACATCATTTTTTATTTTATAATTTTCACCATGTTCTCAACTCTTATGAACTAGAATTTTACACATTGGAAATCTACTAGTATTATTCTTTTTTCACATTGAAATCCTATAAAATAGTATTTTATTCTTTTTAGATATATGTTTAGTATTATTAATAGTGATATGATATTTTAAAGTATATTATAACTAATTGAATGAAGAACATTATTCTTAGAAAGTCCAAATAAACTTATTGAATTCTGGTTTCCTCTTCTAATGTAATATCTTACTCTTCTATAAAATAATGAAATTATATCTAACTCTACATTCAACTCTATTGATGTTTTATCTCTATAAAAGTTCAACAACACTTGTACTTGAAGTTATATTCTAATGAATTTTGGAAGTATATAAATATCAATAATAGTTGATAATTTTGAATTTAATATTTCTTGATCATTAATTAGAAATCATTTCACACAATCCATGACCTTCTAATATATCATTAAATCACCTAATAATAATTTCTTAATGTATATTGATATATTAATGTAATTACGATACATATTAGCTAATTTCACAATTATTTTAATTCATATAAATACACACCTTTGAGTATTTCATGATTCTAATATTCTTAATAATTTCATGAACAATTCACCATTCTCAATCATTATTCTAGTAGTATTCCCTCAATGATTTCAGAATCCAGTATTCTTGGTGAAACTATTATTGATTCAACAATATCTCTTGTAGCATTTCAATATAAAAAATTAAATTTTGAAACTATATAAGAGATAAAATATAATATATATGTATACTCTTTATGATAAACATTTATAATTTTATTAATGATCAACTAACAGAAATTAAACCTTACATTAATTATTTTAAATGGAAACATTCATCATCATCATTTGATTTGTATTAAATTAAAATATAACCCAAAAATTAAATAATTTTTTCCTCCTAATTTTAAATAGATTTATATGATAAATGATTTTTCCCCTAGTTCACACTTTTAGGATGACTTTAAAAATCTAATAAAAAATTTTCATGAATTAATAAAGACATTATTTAATTTGGATATCTAATGTAGAAAACACAATATATCAATTTATTAAACAAAACATTCCAAATATAAGACAAAATGTCGTATAAAAATTATATTCACTTTTATAGAGGTGGATGGTAATAAAATATCATGAAATGTTTTGAACCTTCACTAAACATGAGAAAAAAGTTCTAAAAAATATTATGGTTTTTTTCTTCTTCCACAATTATTTATTAAATTTTAACTACACCTTGAAAACAAATTTAATAATTATCCCAATAATTATTTAATGACTATAAATATTACATCAATATTATTTTTTTAGTGGTTCTCTAGATTTCAATATTTAACATAAATAAGTAAATATGTTTTCCCATTATTTCTTTTGTATATCTCATAATAGGGTTTATCACCATATATTATTATTTTTATTACATTATTTAAAAAGCTCCTCTATGAAATTATGATTCTATATGATATAAGATATAATATGGTTACTGAAAAATAAATTTTTATGAGGAGGCAATAAGATTACGATTTACATATTCCCCATGATAAATGGATTTCATTATCTATAAAGACATAATTTTTCAAATTAAATCCCATTTTCATGACATAAAATTATATTAAATGTTATGTAGAAAACAATAAATATAATAAAGTTATATTTTAGGTATTTATGAGTACTTATATTTCAGAATTGTCTTGATTCTCTTCAGCAAACCCATAAAATATTTTCATGTACAATCAAATTGTCTTGTTCTCATCATGATAACCCCATATATGGCATTCCAATATTGATTCACTTTTGGATTCAAAAATCCTTCATACACCCTAAAATTAAATTGTATTATTTATTTGTTCGATGATGTGGTATCTCTTAACATAACAAATGAATCATTTTTAATCAAGTGTGGCGTCACCATAATATATTTAATTTAAATTTTTTAGGACATAAAAACACAATTGTTCATTACTAATATACATCCAAAGGAATAATTCGTTATATAATTTCATTGTTTCATGAAATGAATTTAATTTTTTTTGTTGTTATTAGTATATGACTTTCTTTGTTCTTGTAAAAATAAAAACATTTATAAAAATTACCATAGTTAAAATTTCCAATATTTCTATTTAATTTACATTTAATAATTTTATTTTAAAAACTTGTATCTTTTTTTGAAGAAACCCCATTGTTTTGTTCTAAAATTCTGTATGTTATTTCCTTTAACTTACACACATCCACCCTTAGTACATTTAATTGTTTCATTGAATTTTTATCTATAAATATCTTATGATTTTATATTATAATTCATTATAAATAGTTAAATATGAATCAGTTCAAAGAGATTCAATTTGCTTATGGGATACCTTTTAAAATAATTTTTTTGTTGGATAATTAATAGATGATTCTAAATTCATCATTCTCCTAATAGTTGTGATATTACCAAAATTTATTTTCCCAGAATTAATTACGGATATCATTATTATCTTATATTGATAAGAATTTCCATGATTATCCTCATCCTAAATTTTTTGTTTTATTTCCCACATAAGATGCATTCTTCTGATTATTTTTTTATAGAATACAATAATATTATTTCCCTCAAATCATAATTTAAAATTATAAAACTAATGTTAATGAATTTTGTTACATTATAAATATAATTGTCTATACCATCCTATCTTTTGGATTTAATATCATGTTCAGAATTCATGACTGATATAATAATTTTATTTTATTTTTCATGTCGATGGATATTTTATTCACTAACATTTATAATAAAAATTTATAATTAATAATGTATTCTATATTAACTATTGAAATATTTTATCTTATTATTTGAAGAGATTTCTATTTAAATTTTATGTCTTTAATTGGAGAGTTTCAGTGTAGAAATTATATTTTAGATTCAATTTTCATACCTTTACCATGGAAAATTAGACATGATTCATCAAAAAACATAATATAGGATAAAATCAAACAAAATACAATAGAATACTTTTCCAGGAATTTTTTATGCATTCTATCACCACTATAAAATGTTATTTAGTTAAAATAATCTGTATATTATATTTTGTCTCATTACATATTAATCATGACTACCTTTACTATCCTTATTAAGTAGTCTAATCAAAAAACATTCCATGTGAACAAAATACGATAAATCTATATTGGCTAACAACTATTTCTTTCAATGGTGTGTCTTATCATATCTTCTCTAACTATTATTTAATGACATACATGAAACATATTAATTGTTATTGATTTATATATAACAAAAATAATCATAATAGTAACTTTTAAACACGATTCAAATGTATTATTTATATAATAATGTGATAAAATAGGTTTTAAAAAATTATCGAAATTGAGTGACTTCAGTTTGATCTGATAACACATAACCATCAGAGTATACTAATGCAAAAACATGAGGGGGTGTGAATATTGTGTTTACTATATTTTACTATATCAAGTATATTAATTATCTTTGTTACAATATTTTATATTTTACAAACTCATGATGTTTAAAAATTTAATGGGTAAATATTTTATTTTATCAATATGAAATACAACTACATATGAAATTAAATTACAATATAGGGAACAATATTTTTAACGTGTCACCCATGACATGGGAGATCTACTGAAAAGTATGATATTTTATCCACCCCAATAATTTATTCTCTATTATTAATATAATAATAAATTATAAGTTATATAGTTAGTTTTTATCCTATCACAGAATGAATCAGACACCAAAAATATAAAATTTTGATTACATTTCATTTCATCTCACTAGACATGAATGCTTCTAACTCGCCTTAAATATTTATGAAACTAATTGAATGAAACCATCCATATTCATAATTTGGTTCCAAAAAAAAATATTCCACCCTATCTATAAAAATCAATCATCTTCCTCATCTATAGAGTCATCATATGAAAATAGGTTATCTTGATAATAGATCATCAGTAATAAAAACCTATAACATAGTGTCTTCTTTAAAAAACAATTTATATTTATAAAGTGTCCACTATCTTTTATACACATAAATGATATCCTTTGATCTTCATGAATCCAAAATTTCCACTAACTTTTAAGTTCTTTCCACCCTGATCATATACATGAAAAAATATGTTGGTATCTTCTTATATTCTATTTCTCCAATTTCAATAACATTAAGATGTAATTTTTTTCAGTTAGGTAATTTATTTTAAAACATAGGTGATCATATTATTTAATACAGTATTGTGTCTCAATCTTCTTCTTTATGAGATTCATTAATCTTTTCTATATACAAGAAAACTCCATCCCTATTTTTTATTCTATTCATTTTCTACTTTATATATTGTTAACTGAAAAAATTTATTTTAAATATTTTTATATAGAAAATATTATTTGAATATGTATTTTGATCAACTCTATTTTTACTCAATTCCATAAAGTCAAACACATCCACATTATCTATATTTTATTTTTGTCAATATTTTTATAAGGTATGATCCTATGATCATATATTGTATATATTAATAAAAATTATCTCTTAAAAATTTCTATATTTGTGTTTCTTATTTTATTCTCATTTTTTGGGCTTCACATATCATCATGATATTTTTACCTGCCTTGATACTATCAATAACATATATTCTTATAAATATATGAGAATAACCATTTTTATAGTCTTATTAATAATATATACTATTTTTTGGATTGGATGTTACTCTTTTTCTGAGTTATTGAAAAACAATTACTACCATCAGTTATGTTTTCATTATTTTTTTATAACAGATCGACACCATGTTCATAAAATATAGTTTTTATCTCGAATAACATAGTTATAGATAAATTATATTGAAAATAATAATTTAATTTTGTTTTTAAATTTTAAAAATAAGTTAATATTCATCACAAGAAATCAATGATAACTAAAATTCATAAAAATTTATCATCCCATGATCATAAACATTATTAACACAATAATAATTTTCTAAATAAAAAATATTCGTATGTAAATAAATTTTTCTTATGTTTAGATCATTAATGAACATATTATTTACAGTTTGAATTTAATTTTATCATATTCAATTATTTATAAATTATAATTTGAAAATAAATCTTTAAGAATATTTTTATATTTTTTCATTAAAAACCATACTAATAAAAATGAATTACTAATTTTTATTATTTGAGAGAACCTATTGGTTATTTTATTATGTAAATATGAATAGATTATAAATCACCCTATAGTATTTCCTTAAGATTTATTATATAATTCAAAATCATTTGATAAGTATCTATATTTAACAAAGAATTTTCAATGATGATAAACCTTATAAAGTAACATCATTGTATTTAAATGTATTATGTATCTCTATTATGAAATAAAATATTTATATGCTATAGAATTTTACACTTCCATGATTTGATTATATGCTTCTAATATAATATTTAATCATTTCAATCATATGGTTACACTTATAATGAGTCCAACGAGTCTTAAAATGTAATAATCCACTATTTAAATTTTTATTATTCTCTTTTCAAGTCACTCTTTGATCTTTTTTATTGGGATATAACTCTCTCCTTCTCTTTGATACTTATACTATATTCAATTTTTTATCAAACATTGATACATCATATTCTAAAATGACATTAACAATGTATTAATTGAATATATATATTTTTAATAAAAAATTTAACTATAGAAATCTATATATTCTCAAATTAATCCAGAATCATTTCAAATATTATTATGGTTAAATAATCTCTTCAAACTAGCTTATAATAACTTAAAATAAGTATGGGAATAATTAGTTTAATTTTTCAGTCCATTAAATAATTTCCAATACATTTTTATAATATTATTTATGATGACCCAAATATTTCATAAATGAATGTATAATAATTAATGAACAAAATATTTCATTACTAGCATTCACGTAAACAATAAACATTTATTATATTTCAAACCAGGTACATATTACAAGATGTACATAGATCAAATAAAAAATCATTATTTTCCTTTATAAAAGCCTCCCTCAATGATCAATCCAAGTTCCCCATACTATATATGTCTTCCCATTTTATACATCAAAATGTAATGGAGATTATAAATCCCAAATGGTGAAAATGGAAAGGAATGTAATAGATGATCATGGCTAAAGCACACATCATAACATAAGAAGAAAATAAAATGTATATGAGTCATTCCTTGAAAATTTAAATATAATATAAAAATGACACATTCAAAATAATATCAATAAGTCTCGTTACTAATGTGTCATAAAACATATCTAAAATAATATTCACCACGGAATCATCAATGAAATCCAAATAAAGCTTCAATGTTTTGATAAGCATGTTACATAAAGAATTTAATTAACTACCCAATTAGTTGGAGATTTAAGAAACAACATTCCTCACATGTCATAATGAATATTTTATTCATTGATTATATATATTATCAAATAATTTAATTTAACACAAATTTTATAAAAGGTTTGGGTTTCATTTATAATAATTCAATTCATTAAATTTTAAAGACATGCAATTTTTTTCAATGATAATTATTTCTTCTGAAATGTGGGTTCTTATGTGAGAATCTACAATCTATTTTATTATTAAAGTATATATAAATAAAATATACAGAAAATAGGTTTTTATATTGAAAAAATAAAATTATAGAATGGAGAATAAGATAATTCTTTTTGAATAATAATTTTTTTTCAAAATTGATTATTAGACATGATTAATGAGGATGGATTATAGTCTCATTAAAATGAAATGACCCGAAACATTACATAATCATGATATTTAAACTATATTTCACTTCCTTATATTCTAAATGAAGCTTTTTGGTTTAATTTTTTAGAATGATAGGACATAACCCATAAATATCAACGCATATGAAAAGAAGTGGGTAGTATTAAAACAATTTCCCTTTCATCTAAAAAATCAATGTTTTAGTACTTTCAAAAAAATGATTTCATTGAAAAATATTCATATCATTGAACATGACTTCATTATTTCAATAACACATCCTTACAGCCTAAGAAAAAAATTAATACATGGTATTAGAAAAATGGATCAGTAAGGGATATAAAATTATAAAATAACCCATTAGTCCATGAATACAAATAAACATACCATATAAGTTTTAAAAGGACTTACATATCAACTATAAACTCTTCATTTTTTAAACATGGTAATTAAATTAATCATTAAATAAAATATATAAAACTATAATAGTGTATTTTTTTAATTACATACTTATAATTTAACCCATGATTCTACATTATTATTTATAACCCTCATGACTACCTTACAATGTTACCTTCACGGCAACCCTATAGTGTATCCATAGTAGTTACACTTGAAGTAACCATAATGAAAATATACAACCTACAAATAAAAAATTTAATTGTAGGGAGATATAGGTCCCACATTTTATTATAATCATTTCCTAACAACTATAACATAACAATAAAACATGAATAATTTCATAAAAACATTGCATTTGAATTTTAAAAAATAGACTTTTATAATAGGATTTGTAAAGGAAAGCCCTTTAAAAATATCTTAGATTTAATATAAGAATTAATAGAATGAATGTATTAGGTTTATAAACATAAATACACTTAATAAATAATTATATAATCAAAATTAAGTACAATAATATTCTTAGTACCACATAATCAATTAAATATAAAGTTAACCCAAAGAGCAGATATTTGGTTAAGAATTCCCTTACATTAGGTTCGTCTAATATAAAACTTGTTTAAAACTCCAATATAATGGTTACAATTTTGTTATTAATATTTTAACGAAACATATTCATGTTTATGAAACCTTATACAACCATTTTATAATAACATTCAACCCATTTACAAATAATATTTTGTTATTTCCATTGTTTTAGTTGTGTGCTTCACATGATTTCCATTGTCGACTCAAAAATGTTTTTCTTATTTAATTGAAGAGAAAAAATACAAGTGGAATGAAATTCTGTAAGTATGATTCAATAATAATAAATTTTTTATAAATCCTTTTGTTTATATAGTATTAGTATGGATAATTAGATAAATCATTAGTGATATTCATTTAGATCATTTTGGTGGTTCTTTGATAATCACAAACTTATTTAATCATATACCAATAATATTAAAAATATTTATTAATTAAAGAACTTAATAGAGGTAATTTAATAAATTTAATAATCATTCTCAATAATTAAAATTGTTTTCCCACTAGAATTGAAAGAATTAAATTAAATTGAAGTCACATTGTCCCTGATGTCGATAAATCAACACATCATAGACGAAGTGTTTGCCTTTAGAAAAAATAGTGAGATGATAAGGATTAAGTTGATGAATATTTCCATAATCATGATAAAAACATAAAATATATATAATAATATATATTTCATTCCTATTGGTTAATTGGGGTGAAGAGAGCATAATAAAAGAAAATAATTGAAAAGAAAACACAAGAAAATGAAAGAGGAGTTTTACCTAGTGATCTCTTATCATTGAGATCCTCCTTAGGGAATTTGTCTTTGGATATTTGGTGATATTAGAAAGACTTTGAATTGGTTAATATCCTTGTAATGTTTATTGAGAATAATTTAGGCAATGGTTGAATCTTTTGTGACAAGAGAGGAAGGTGGGTAGAGTGTTGTATTTACAGTGGAGGAGATGGGGTTTACCATGATTTTAATCATTAGTTTAATATTTTTACTAAGGATAATGAATAGTATTGATTATTATGGAAAAAAAGTAATAAGTGCATGTGAATTTGAACCCATGCCCATATACATCATCTACCACTCAACCATAATTCAAAAATGAATTTTTTTACCATATTCATTAAATTATCAAATATAACTATTCACCAAAAATTATAGTATTTTAAAAAAACTATTATCTCAAACCATTTTTTGATTTGTATAATTCAAATTAAAACTCCATTTTGTCAAAATAATTTCCCAAATATGAGAATTTCAATTTTAAATGAAAATTATAATTTATTTCTAAAAAAAATTCAAAACTTTAATTGATGGTATAACACAATGAAAAATTAATCAATGTCTCATAAAATTTTAGAAATACATTCATTATTGAGATTTCTATTCAATTTTCCATATTACTATCCATAAGGATAACATTAATACTCATAAGGACAAGTAACTATTTCCCAAAAATATTGTTTTTTTCAATCACACTCCAAAAAACATACAGATCGCAATCATGTATATCTTTTTTGTAAAATTTAAATCACTGAAGTAGAAAAATAATATTTGATGGATAGTTTAAAAATATATCTGTAAAAAAGGGTCATTTATTAGAAACTCAGTGTTTCATGAATTTCAATTTTTTATACCATGGGGTGTTACATTCTCCCCACCTACTAGAAATTATCCCCTTCAAATATTATTTACTTATTACTCAAGTATGGGTATCATTCCCAAATAGAATTTTCAGATTCCTATACTGCTTCTTCAACCATGTGGTTTCTCCACTTAACTATTAAAAGTTGTATTTCCTAATTCTGTTATACATTTTCTCATAAATCATGAATTTTAATAGTTTTCTTGTTATATCAAATGATCTATTTATACTAAACATCTTCTCAGCAAAAAAACATGAGATAAATCTGGTACATTTTATCAAAATATAATCATTAAAAACATTGTGTACATGAGATAATCCCGGTGTTAAAAATATTTAGTAGGAAACTAGTTGATCATTCTCTATGATTCTATATGGTAAAATGAATATTGGACTCAGCTTTCCTTTCTTTCCAAAATGAATAAGACTTTTCTATGGTGAGATTCTAATAAAAACACAATCACCTATCTCAAAATATCATTCCTCCTATAATCATCATAACTTTTATGCCTACTCGGAGCTATCCTCATTTTTTTCTAGGACATTATAGCATTATCAGCCACTTCTTCTACAAATTCTAGTCCCATCAACATCTTTTTCTGTACTTCATCCAAAAAAGCTATAGTTTCACAATTCTTCCCATACAATGCCTAAAAAGTGGCTATCTATATACTATAATGAAAAAAATTATTATAAAAAAATTAATTACAAATATGATTATCCCAACTTCCCTAGTAATCCATTTAATAAACATCAAGAAAATCCTATAATGCCTAAATTTTTCATTCCTACTTCCTATCTAATTGAGGACGAAATGTTGTACGGAAATTTATTATTATTCCAAACAACTTCAGAAGTCCATTCTGAAAGATAGAAGTGAACCTGGGATCAATGTCAAACTCTATGGAAGGATGAACTCTATGTAACATGATATTTTCTTTTTGGTATAGGTAAAAATCTAATCCAATGACATGGTATCTTGAATTGGATGGAAAAGGGATGACTTAGTCGATTGATCAATAATAAGTGAAATTGATCTTTTACCTTGAGAAGCCTTTGGTAGTCCTTCAAATAAGTCCATGGATAAATTTTACCACTTACACTATGGAATTTATAAATATTGAAGCATCCCATTCGGTAACTGCAACACTATATTAAAATATTGACATGTCAATCATTTCTAGGTAAAATATGAAATATCTATTTTCATTTCATCCCATCGGTAATACTCTCGATGGTATTTATAAATCCTGGTAATTATAGGATGAACATAAAATGGAGAACTAGGAGCTTCACGCAACAATTTTGTCTTCATATTATAATAATAATATAGTACACATAATCTCTATCTGACTCACATAACTTAATATTTATCATGGTTAAATTCATTGAAATATCCTATTTTATAAAATTCTACTTTTTTCTACAATGACTCCTCTTCCTTATAAACGTTATTAAATTGATATGACGTGGATTACTGCACTAAAACAAAAAAACAAGGAAATTTCTTACAACAACCACAATGAAGCCAAAATTAATTAAATAATTAATCAATTTTTTTAACCTGTAACATTTTTAATGATGCATTATGTTTTTGACTCAAGGCATCTTACACATTATTTTCATTTCCATGACTATAACTGATCATGTAATCAGAATCTTTTATAAAATCGATCCATCATCTCAGCCTCATGTTTATTTCATTTTGATTGAATACATACATCAGCCTTCTTGTTCATTATATATTTCACATTTTTCACTATATAAATAAGGCCTCCACATTTTGAATTAAAAAATTCACAACTACCAATTCTGAAACATGTGTTGGGTAATTTAACTCATGAGTTTTTAGTTGTATTGAAGAATTAGAAATCACTTGATCATTCTGAATCAGAAGACAACCAAATAACTTTAATGGTACATCAATATAGATGAAAAACATTCTATTTCCAAAAGGATGGGTCATAATTAGAAAATCCACCAATATTCTTTTAAATTTCAGAAAAAATCATTGTATTGTTTTCTGCTGATTAATTTAACACTTATTCATGTTGACATAGTCAGTGGACTAGATAAAAAAGAAAAAAATTAAACAAAACCTGATTAATAGATTGATACCACTTCCTTGGATGTCCTAACATCTACTGATGTAGTTGACAATGATCTCAATATACCATTCTTCTTTTAGATTGGATACTTTCCATCACTCAGATCTTTCTGTGGGCAGTCATTTCCATAATGGCACATCTCACCACAATTGAAACAGTTTACAGTTTTCATATCATAATTGATCTTGATTAAATTTTCATTACAATATCATCCTATATGTCCAAACATACTTCATTGAAAAAAAAATCCATGGTTTGGTATGGCATTCCCCAGGCTGTTTTTGACAACACTTTTCACAAATTGGAAAGTAAACATTCACACCATCTGATTTAATTTACTGATTTTCATCCATCTCTTTCCAACATGAACCCTTCTTATTTTTTTCAATGTAAAAGTGATTTTACACAACTCCACTTCTACCCTCTCATCCATTGGAAAGGATTCTCATGGGATTTAAATTATTAGGATTCCAATGCCCATCAGTATATTGGCTTCAATCCTAAGTAAAAGAATGTGATTTTTCTATTAAGACCCTGAATAAGATTTAGAGCATACCATGCCATTTAGTTGATGTTTTCCTTATAGAAGACCATTCAATATTCCCCCTCAGGAATCCATTTATGTAATTTCTTCCCCATCATATGTAGAAGCACCTTATGAATATATTTTTCAAGGAAAATATTTTTAAATTAATTAAACCCTAAGACTTCAATCTCTTATCTATAGATTATATTCATGACCATTGAAGAAAACTGATCATCTTCAATATCAATAAGTTAAATGGAAAGAATATATTTATCATTATATAAACAAAACAGAATATAGAAAATATTTTCAAGGGATTTAATACATCCATTAGCCACTACTGGGTCAGAAGATCCATTAAAATTCGGAGGGTGCTACCTCATAAAATGTTCCATCATCATCATACTCTATCATGGTAGGTCTGGTTATTCTCTTGTGTGGATGCCACTCCCATTTATTTCTTGCTTTAGCTGAGCCATTACTATCACAAACTTCTCTTCTCAAATTCCCACTATTCCCAGCTGCAGATTCAAAAAGATATCATCCTCTCATTTCCTTCTATCTTATCATTCCTTCTATGTTCTAAGGAAACACAATCCGAACATACATATGTTAGATGAAAAAATTGTAATCTTCATATACTATACAATTTTTTCATTTAAATAAGGTAAAAATAATTTATGGTATTTTATTAACACCATACTAATTTATAATGTTATCTTAACCATGATCTTATACCAACTATAAAGACTAGGCCTTAAATATTACATAATCAAGTTATTTAAACTATATTTAACATCCATACATTACCATATAATTGTTTAGATTAGTTTTTTATAATTCTATTAAATAACCCATACATATCATCCAATAAGCATACAGAGTGGGTACCATTAAAACATTATCCATTTCTTCCAAAAAAATAAGTTTTTTAACATATACAACAACATGATTTCTTTGACAAATTGTCATATAATTTAACTTGACTTCCATCATTCTCATAGAAAACCTTATAAACTGTGATAAAAATTAAAAACATGGGTTGAGCATAAATAAATTGGAAATGGAAATTAAAAGAATGAAATGTCCAATTTTTCTATGAATACTTATAAACATATGAAATCATTTTCACAAGGACTTACTTCTCAACCATAATACTCACTGTGAAACATGATATTTCAATAAAACATTAAATAAAATATATAAAACCATAATTTTGTGTTGGTCAATTACTTAATTATATTGTAACCCTCATGACAAACTTATGATTTGTATCTCCCACAACTATGTTTTAATGTATTCATCACACCTACCATATAGTGTAACCAATACAGTTATAGTTCGAGTAACCATATGACCGACCTATAACATAAAAATACCTTATGCATTGTATGGTGTCATAGGTCCCACATTAACTCATAAAAATGCCTATGAAACATCACATAATCATAACACATGAATAATTTCATAAAAAATATATCAGAATTAATAAAAAAAACATTAAAATGCGGTTTTAACATGAATGTCCATTATAAATATCATATAATTGATGTATAAAATAATATAAAGAAAGGATTATATGTAAAATGTAAATAAACACAATACAGCATAATATAATCAAAATTAATTACCCAAATAATCTTAGTACGACATAATCAATTAAATGTATTGTTAACTATGTGAACAGAATTTGCGTTAGGAAATCCCTTACCTCAAGTTCTTATTATATAAAACTTGTTCAAAACATATATATAATGGTTAAAATATTATAATTAATATTTTAAATAAATACATTCATGTTTATAACACCATATATGATCATTTTATAACATCATTAGACCCATTTACTAATAATATTTTGTTATTTATAATATTTCGGTTGCGTGTTTCACATGATTTCCATGGTTGCTTTGTAAAGTATTTTCCTATTGAATGGAAGAGAAACTACATAAGTTGAATTTAATGGTGTTAGTATGTTTCAATTATATTAAATTATTTCATTAATCATTTTGGTTATATACAATGAGAATGAATCAATAGATAATTAATGACTATTAATTTTATAGATGATTTTGGTGATTCTTTGATAATCAGAAACTTTTGTAATCATATACCAATAATTTTATGTATATTTGTTAATTCCAAAAAATCATAGAGGTAATAGAGATTAATATATATTTTAACTATTAAAATGGTTTTACAACCATATTCGAAGGAAGTAATTGACCTTAAGGACACATTATCTACGATGTGTCTAAATTGAAACATCACATACTTAGTTTTTATTTTCAGAATAAGGGGGAGATGAGAAGAAGTAAGATGACGAATTTTTCCATAAAAATGTTAAATATATAACATATATATATAATATTGGAGCATTTATATATTTTGGATAAGTTGGTGAAGAGTGTATAAGAAAATAAAATAATTGCACATAATACAGAAGAACATGAAATATAATTTTTACATCTTGGTCTATAATCATTGAAATCCCTATTAAGGCCTTCAGTTTTTCCCTTTTGGTGAGTTCAATAGGTTTTGGACGTGGGAAAGAGACTTGGGAAGAGTATTGGGTATAATTTATGGAATTATAAATGCATTAGAGGTGTGGGAGGAATTTGGGATTGAGGGTTGTATTAAAAGTGGTGGAGAGGAGGGGTTTATAGTTATTTTAATCATTTGTATAATATTTCATTAGATACAATGGAAAATACTATTAATTGCAACAAAAATTGTAATAATTCAATTATATTGCTAAAAAATAACATTTACATCATTCACAAATCAATAATGATGAAAAAATTCATTTATTTAGAATTTCTCATGAATTATCGAATTCAACTCTCCACCAAAAATTCATATAATTTCGAAAAAAACCAAAACATCACCCTAATTTTTTTTAATGTGTAGTATGTTAAAATGATTTCATTTCATGAAAAAATATTTCTAATTAAAAATAATTTAATTTTTATATAAAATAAAAAAATTATTCCAAAAAAATTTATAACTATAATTGATTTTATAACACCTTGAAAATTTAATGAAGCTCTCATAACTTTTTAATAATATATTCATTACTGAGGTTACTATTAATTTTTTCATATTTCAATTCAAAAGGGTAACATTAATATACATAAAAGTAGGTTACTATTCACCAAAAAAATATTTTTAACCTATCAGACTTCAAAATACATACTGATTGCAACCATGTATGTCTGTTTTTTTTTCAAATTCAAATCACAGAAGCTGTAAATTTATATTTAACGACTACTTTATATATATCCCTGTAAATAAAAATTTCCATTAAGTAAATACAATGTGTTTCACTCATTATAATATATTTTTAAAACCATTTGATGTTTCATTCTCCCTCATTCTAGAAATTCCATCCTCATAATTTTATTTACTTATTAAACAAGTGAGGGTACCTATCAATCATATCATTTTTAGATCATCTGTTGCTTTTTATACCATGTGGTTCTCCATAAGACCATTACCTAGTCTGTTAACTTATTATTCAATACTTGTTTATTAAATCAAAAATTTGAATAGGTTTCTCTTCGTAAGAAAGGTTCTCCTTCAGCTGAACTTCTTCTAGGCTCAAAATTTGAGATAAACCAAGCACATACTTTCTCAACATTGAATAATGAAAAATCATTTGTACCAGTTCTAGAATTAGAGTAAAATCTATTTGGTCGGAATCCAATCCAACATACACTGGGATTTTATAAGGTAAAATGAATAGTATACTGATATTCCATTTCATACCAAAACAAATAACACATATCCATGGTGAGATTCTATAGAAAATTTGATCACATACCCCAAATGTCATTTGTTACCTTCTGTTATCTGCATAACTGTTCATCCTAATTTTATATTTCCTCTCTTTTTTCTAAATCGTGTTAACTTTCTCTACCACATTTATTTATAATTCTAGTCACATCAACTTCCTTGCCCCAAAGTCATATCTACAAAGCAGGAGTTCAACATCACATCCCATATAATGCATAAAATGTTACCATATTTATACTGAAATGAAAAATTATATAGTAAGAATTTTCATCTAAAGAAATATGTTTATCCCAAATTCCTTACAAATCCAATGAACATGCTCAAAACATGTCATCCAAAATTGTAATAATTTGTTCTGACTACCCATCTGATTGAGGATAAAAAGTTATACTGAATTTTAATTCTTTTCCCAATGACATATTAAGGACTTTACAAAAGATATAAGTGAACTTGTGATCAAGATCTAATAAAATGGAAAGAGGAACTATATGTAACATTATTGTTACATTGAGGTATAATCGTGAGAACTGATCCAAATTCACAATATCTCCCATAGGAACGAAATTGATAGATTTAATCATCTGATCAATAATTACCCAAAATAAATTTTTCCTTTGAGAATTATTTGGTATAAACACAATTAATTTCAAGGATATATGTTACAATTTCTCCATTGTAAATGGTAAATGATGAAGAATACCCTTCTATAAAGGATGCTCTATATTAACCTATTGATATTTTAATCATTTTCCAGGAAAAATCTGTAATATAAAATTTCATTCAATAACACTAGTAACACTCCTGATCGTCTATATACATCCTATAACTTCTAAGATAAACTAAAAATTTAGAACTATGAGTTTCACACAATAATTACATCTTCATCATATAATCGCATGGAACACATAAACACTTTTCTAATATTGAAAAACATTCTTTATCAATGTTAAATTCCATAAACATAAATTTTTTAACAAATTTTACTTTTTTCTACAACTCCCTATATTCCTTCTATGCATGATTAATTTTAATTGACATGGATGATATCACTCAAACATGAAAAAAAAAATAAGGGAATATCTTTAATAAACAGCTTCAATGGAAAAATTAATTTAATCCTTGATCAAAGGGTCTTGTTCCAGTCATTACATAGTCAATGATACATGATGTTATCAATTGAAGGCATCTGATACATGGTTTTCTTTTCCAAGATAGTAATTGATTATTCAATCATAATATTTTATCAATTCAATCATCTTCTCTACTGCAAGTATAAATATTTTTTGAGTTAATATATACATAATACATTTGTGTTCAGTAGTTTTTTTAAATTCCACTTCGTATAAATGATTCCACGATACTTTTAAAGGGAAAACCATATATTCTATTTCCATATCATGTGTGGGATAATTTAACTCCTGAGTTTTTTTGATTTCATGAAGATTAAAAAGTTACCTAATCATTATTCATTAGAACAAAACCAATTACCTTTAATGATTCGTCACTATAGATGAAAAAACCCACCATTTGAAGAAGGTACAATCAGAACTAGACCATTCAACAATTTTTTTTTCAAATCATGAAAACAATCATCACATTACTCTGTAGAGATAAATTTAGCCATTTATAGTTAAAATTGTTAGTAGATAATATGGCTATTATTTTTTTTATCAAACCCCCAATAATATCCTAATTCAACTTCATTTGATTGCCCAACATTTCCTAGCATTTTCACAAAATATCCCTATACACCATTCTGGTTATAGTATGGTTGTTTTCAATCACATGGATATTTCATTGAGAATTCAGTTTCTTAATGACTCATCCTACCACATTTGAAACACTTCATAGTTTTATTAGCTGAATTGATCTTGAGATCATTTTCATTATAATATTGTGCCATATGTCCAGACATACCACATGAAAAACACTTCCTAGTTTTGGTATGTAATTCACCAGGGCGATATTTACCACTGTTTTCACAAAAATGGTTACTAAACATTATTACCATCTGATTTCTTTGACTGGTTCTTATCTAATGCTTTCCTTATGAACCAATTTTTCTATTTTTTGAGGTTAAAGTGGTCACCAACCAACTCTATTTATACACTCTCAACACGTTGAACATTTTTTTCATAACTTTTCAATTCTTCAGAGGCCAATGACCTTTGGTATCAAGGATTTATTGTCGAGTATAAGTGATATATAATTATATTGTGATCACAAAGAAGATTTCGAGCATACCATTCCATTTAGGTGAAGTTTTCTTCATAAAAATCTACTAAATCTTCCTCATCGTGGATCATTTCAATGAATTTCTTATCCATCCTATGTCAATACACACTAGGAAAATATTTTTCAAGAATATACTTTTAAAATCATCCAATATTAAGGATTTTATCACTTATCTACCCCTATTATTATTGAAAATTGACCACCACTAACTAGGTTCACCCTAAAATGATAAATTGAAATTGTAACCATTTAATTATCTAAACATCCCATAACATGGAATAATTTTTATGGGATTTAATTGATTCTTCAGTCATTACTAGTTCAGAAGATCCATTGAAATTAGGAGGGTGTTTCCTCATATAATGTTCCATTATCACCATGTTCCTTTGTGGTAGCTCTTGTTTTTCTCTTTACATTATGCCAGATCCATTTATTTTTTACTTGTTCTAACTAATAACTGTAAAAAAATTCTCAATTCCTTGTACCATAATTCCTGGTGACATATTCGAAAAGATATCACCCTCATGGTTCCTTCCAAAATCATCTTCCCTATTTAATCTATGGAAAATAATTATGAAAAGACTTATCTTAGTTGAAGAATCATTGTAATCTTTGTATTATATATCATTTCGATATCAAAATAAGGTAAAAATTATTTTTGGTTTTCTATTAACATCTTACTCCATTCTAATTTTATGTAAACTATTCTCTGATACCAACTAGAAAAACCTGACAATAAACATTATGTAATCTAGATATTTTAACTATATTTCACATCCTTATAGTCTAAAAGATCTTTTTGGATAAGTGTTTTATAAATTTAGGACACAAAAAATATGTTTGAATTCACTAGAATAAAATGTGGTTACCATTAAAATAATATCCATTTCTTCTAAAGCATAAATTTCTTAACACAAAAAAAATATGATTTCTAGGAAAAATATTTTATCCTTTAAATTGACTTCTATATTTCTATTATACTTATTTATATCCTCTCAAAAAATTTAAAAACATGGGATGAGCTTAAAATTATTATTAAGGGATATAAAAATATTGATAATAACCCATTATTCCATGA
Organism: Viscum album; assembly: GCA_963277665.1. NCBI lineage: Eukaryota > Viridiplantae > Streptophyta > Magnoliopsida > Santalales > Viscaceae > Viscum > Viscum album. The sequence goes on from OY728135.1 coordinate 1,006,379,732, forward strand.
ATACTTATAAACATATGATATCATTTTCAAAAACACATACTTCTCCCCCATAGATACTTACTATGTGAAATATGATATTTCCATAAAACATTAAAGTGCATATATTAAACTATAAGGATATCATGGGACATTAAATAATTTTATTGTAAACATCACAACTACCTTCATATTTATAACCCTCGTGACTACCAAACATTGTAACCCTCACTGTTACCTTATAGTTTAACCATCATAGTTACACTTTGAGTAACCATACATCTGAACTCAAATACACCCCTAACCAATGAATTTATGGAAGATATAGGTGCAAATTTTAATCATAAAAATTCCCAATAACTATAACATAATCATAAAACAAGAATAGTTTCATAAAAACATTATTTTGAATTCAAAATAATAGAATTTAAATTCTGTATTTTTAGAGGAGAGTCCATTACTAATATCATATAATTCATTTGAGAATTAATAGAATGAATTTTTTCTGTGTATACACTATAAATATAAATAACAAAAATTATATAAATATAAATAAATACAGAAATAATCATAGTAACACATAATCAATGAGATAAATTGTTTACCCAAAGAACTAAAATTTGTATAATAATTCATAGAACTCGGGTTTATCTTACATAAAAAAAGAGTTTAAAACACTTGAATAATTATTAAAATAGTGTTATTAATATAATATAGAATAATATACTTGTTTATAAAACCTTATATAATCATTTTATTACATCATTTGACCTGTTAACAAATAATTGTTTTGTTATTTCCATTGTTTTTGTTGTATTCTTCAAATTACTTTCACGGTCTATTCGTAAAGGATTTTATTTTTGTATAGAAGATAAAATCCATAAGTGTAATTAAATAGTTTAAATTTGCCTCTTAAATTTTAAATTATTCCATAAAACTTTTCTGTTAAACGATATGGAGATGAAACATTACATAAACCATTCGGGAATTCTTTTAGATTATTTTGACAGTTCATCGATAATCAATAACTTATTTCATCATATACCATTAGTATTATTAATGTAAGTTAATTATAGAACATAATAGAGGTCATATAATACATTTAAAAATAAATTTCATCCATTAATTGTTTTTCCCATCCATATTTGAAGGATGTCAAGAAAATTTAATACACATCGTCCACAATGTCATCAAATATACACATCGCGTGTATTATTGTTATTTTTAGAATAAGAGGTAGATGAAAAGATGTAAGTTGATAAATTTTTCCCTAAAATGATAAAAGTTAATAATATATATACAATTGGAGATTAGGATCCTATTGGATATAGGGGTGAAAAGAGTATAAGAAAATAATAGAACTGAAAAGAAAACACAAGAAAATGAAAGAAGATTTCTAGACCTTGATCTCTTGTCTTGGAATTCCACTTTAAGGAATTTGGTTTTGTCCTATTGGTGAAATAATTAAGCTGTGGAAGTTCAGAAGATACTTGGAAAGGGTATTGGGTTGAATTTAGATAAATTGTCAAAGCTTGAGAGATGTGAGAGGAAGAGGGGGTGAGGGTGGAATTTATCGTGGAGGAGAGAAGGGGTTTGCCATTATTTTAATCATTAGGTTAATATTTTACCAAAGGACTATACATAGTCTTGATTATTATTACCTAAAATATTAATAAGTTCATTTTAGTTTGAACCAATGAACATTTACATCATCTATGAATCATGAATCATGTATAAATTCATTTATATATAATTTTTTTAAATTATTGAATTTATATATTCAACCAAAATTCAAGTATTTTAGAAGAAAATCAAAAAAAATCACCATAAATGTTTTGGGAAGTGAATGATTTAAATATTTACACAATTTTATCAAAAAAAAAATTTAAATAAGAGATGATTTATTTTTAAATGAAATAATAATTTATTCCAAAAAATTATAATACTATAAGTGCTTTTATAACACCTAGAAAAATTAATCATGGTCTGATAAATTATTAGAAATGCAATGATTAGATAGATTACTATTCAATTTTTCAAATTAGTAATAATAAGGGTAAAATTATTATTCATAAGGGTAGGATACTATTCAGTAAATACTATGTTTGTCATATTAGACTCCTAAAAACATACTGATTGCAACAGTGCATAACTACTTTTTGAGATTTGAATGAAATTAGAAAAAAATTAAATTTAATGGCTAGTTAACAACTATATCCAAAAAAATATTTCAATATGTTGAAAAGAATTGTTTCATTAATTTAAATATTTTTTTTTTAAACCTTGGGTTTTTACTCTCTAATTAATATTTTGTCATTTTTATTTTAATACAATAATTATAATAAAATAATTATATAATAAGTAATATAAAAGACATACTATAATATGACATACTTGAAATGACGTAATCTAGAAGGGAATCTCTTTCCTTATACGTTGTACCCAAAAAAATATATAAAACAACTTTACTGACTAAGGTATTCTACTAAGTCATGATGAGAGACTATTAATGGGATGGTTCTCTTAATGATATTAGTTGTGACTAAGAAGAAGTAGAGAGGTGGGTATTTATATAAAAATTAAATGAATGGTTTATTATTTTTCAAATGTGAAATTAAAATTATAGGTTTTTGTAAATTTAACATACATAGGGAACATAATGTAATAGATCATGGATTATGATAATTAGATAATATTTTATGACATAGTTGTTTTTGAGAATGACATATAATATTTTTATATTAATATAAACATTGGAATTTTATATTTATTTGAAAATAATGATTCTAAAACCATAAAACCATTTTTGATACTGGAAATACATATATTGAATTATTAAATCCTTTAACTCATTCTAATACATTCTATTAATTATATTTTGTTTGTATGGATAAACTTATAAAAATTATTAGATAATAATTTAATTTTTATGAATTCATAAATAATAAAAAACATAAAACTTTAATTTTTCACCAATTCAATAATGATGATTAATTTTTAAAAAATGTTGAAATTTTACCCAGACATAATTTGTATTTTACCATTCAAATAATATGTTTATTTTATTAATATATATTCTATGTTATGAGCTATAATTATATTAAATAAAATTACTAATTTTGTATGAAATACCGATTTTAAAGAGAAAAATTTATTTATTCAATATAAAGTCATAAACATTTTATAGTATCATAAAAAAGGAATTAAAATAATAATGATATATAATAGAGTATATAAAATATAATTATTATATATAACACATTTTAGATTCCTTTTAAATTACTACATCACTCTTAAATATTTTATTTTTTACAATTCAAATAGTATTTTAATGATAAAATTGAAATGGTTTGGTGATATTATAGTATTGGTCAGATACTAACACTCGCATTTATTTTAATGCATAATAAATACTCTATTAATTTTATACATTAAAAATACAAAATGTTATTCTAATGGTTATAAACATACATTATGAATATATATCATATTACAAGTTCTTACCATCGAAATTATAAGAAACATGGTAGATGAGATATTCATGGGAGAAATATACTATTCAGAGTTTTGTAGTTTTTAGCTATTGTTTTGGGTTTATAACCAAGTACTATTAATTTTTTTAAGGTCAATTTTATTTCATGTGTTAACACCACATAATCGTTTTATTATATTATTTAATTGATTTTTTAGTGTGTTTTATTTTTCATTACTACTTCATCAATGTTTATCAATATGAGATGAGTTTTTAGGTGTAAAGCATGTTTCATGGTCTATTTTCATATCTAGTGAAATCTACATAACAACTGGGGAACTATAATACAACAAGATAAAATTATCATAGTATCTTCATGTTTATTCTAACATCATTGAATATCCATTCAGGTGTCCTAGTCCTCTAATAATGATTAGATAGTTGGTTCTTTATCAAGATAATTGTGTAAGGACACTATATATATTATCAATGTTATTAAGAACTTCATATTAATAGTTTTCCACAACATTTTATCCAAAAATTGAAATTTCCTCCTCATAATTCATCATAGGAAACCACATCATGTTACCCTCTTTCTTGTCCCATATTCTTATAGTAATTACTTATGTATTATCCAATGACTAGTGTAAAATATTCAATTTAATCCATTATACATATTATCATCCATTTTTCCTTCATCCTCCCTCCATAAAATTATCATCAATAATAATATATTCCTACTGATTCATCATGATAATTTTTTAATGATTTATATGTTTTATGGTTAATTGGGTTTCTCCTTATCACAATAGACATAGTTGTGGTGGTTTTATAATTTTTTATGATTCAAAAGTGTTATGGTTGGTTTATCAATGTAATAATATTATACCAAAATTATAATGACTTATTAATAAATTTCATTACAAAACTCAAATTTATTATTGATTTTGTTTATATTAAATATAATTTTTTTATAGAAGAAAATTTATTCCTAAAATTCACTATGTGTTTAATACTGTTTAATTTTAATTGAGTTAATTTTATAATTTTTTAAAATTCATGAACTCTTGGTGTTTAATAAAATGGGTAAATGTATGATAAATACATCTCTATAATTCAATATTCTTTAATTATAAATTTTTTATAACACATGATTATTGAAAAACTCATATATGGATAAGTGGGAACATTGAATAAATGATTTTGTAATTGAAAACATATTTGAATCATTCTACTTAAATAATAGTATAATGGTTTTACTACATAATGGTTCCAATAGTAGGAGATTGTGTGTTGAATATATATTATGATAAGTAATTTAATACATCATTAAAGAAGTAAAGGATGTGAGGGGATGATAATATTATTTAATAATTTATTATTATTCTTGTGGGTAATATTACGTTTAAACACATAGTCATACAAACCTACCACATATATTGTAAAGGCATGTCATATGTCCCATAAAGGGATACCCAACCTTCGTGAATTATATAATTAGTATATGATATGTACACATACTGGGAATCAATCCCATTATATGGAATGAAGTCAAGGTAGAAATGAAATCCTATTAAATTTCTCGTAGGGCCGCTGGGCATGAAATCCAATTAATGTGTGATTTATTTTTGGAGAACATGGGAACCCTTTAATATCATTATTTAAAAATAGTATGTAATATTTTTAATTTTAAATATGATTCATGGTGACTGGGTCCTTTTGAATTGGCCAATGACCATTATTCTAATGCATTATAATATTTTTGGACTAGTTTAACATCCCATGATTTAAAAAAAAGACTATTTTCAATGCTGCACATGATATGAAACAAAATGTTAAACCAAAAAAGAAATATTATTATTTAAATGTAACAATTATATGATAACTATTAAATTGTTTGTAATGAAGTGTATTCAATAAATAATGAAATATAATATAGTCGTAATCACTTCAAATGTAATAATGTTTTTTTATATAACTACTATATTTTTATATCCATTTTATTGTCCATAAAATATATTGTCTTGAAAATATAGTTTAGTTGTTGTCTATGATTTATTATTATAAATAATTATTTATATTATTAAAATATAACATGAAAAAATAAAATTTATTTTAAATTCACTATTTAAATAATTATCTTAGGTTTCATTTTGTTAATTTTTGTACAATATTTATTTTTCAAGGAATATTGTGAATTTCATATTTTTAGTGAAATCTATATTTATTTAATGGTTTTTTCAAGCCCAAATTAGGAATTGAAAAGATTAAAATTTTCATTAGTTTTTTTTTGTATATAATAATCATATTATTTTTTCCTAAATTAATTTTATACTCCAATTTAATATATATACATTTTATATTTAAAAAAGGAATTTTTTTTTTAAATTCTCTTTTTTATTGCATTTTTCTAATTTAATTTTAATTAAATATTTTAATATTAAGTTCCATTAATTTTAAAAAAGGGATTCTATATTTTTAATAATTATGTTTAAACTTTGTAAAAAGGGCCTTTTTATTTTTTTGATAGAATAAATAGTAACCCTAGTCATTTTTATTACCATGGTAATCTCTAAATAGGATCAAATATGTATAAAATCGAATGATAAAAAGTATTAAAATATTTAAAAAATGACATATTTATTGTTCAAAAATATATCATTAAATTAATTATCAATTTCATGATTTTTTACCTTTGGGTACTACTTGTATGAGATTATGACCATTATATTATTTTATTTTATGAATTTCAAAACATGTCACACTCTTGTTTTTAAAAATTTTAATAATTTTAATAAGATGTTACCGAGAAGATATTAAAGCATATTACTATTATTTTAAAGAGAAAATTATTTTCTTCCTTATGGTAATTTTTTTAATTTTTATTTTTGAATTAAATACAATAAATTCTTTAACAATGCTGATGTTAAAATAATTCAATTAATGAAAATATCAAATCAAATAAAATTATAATTTTAATATCAATACAATTTCATAAATTTATTTAGATAATAAAATGGTATATATTCCCATTGAAATTTTATGATTAAATAAAATAAATGTTTTAAAAGTTACTAGTTTTTTTATGCTTCTAAAGTCAAAGTAATGAATAATTTTAAAATTTACAAAAATTATATTTTAGGGGAATAATATTTTATAAAATTATTTAGAATTCATAAAAATTATAAATAAGAATATATGGGGATAATATATGATAAAAAAATCTTATACATGCGCACTTATATTTCATTCAGATGAATTTTTTCAATAATAGTCTTGTTATATTTTAGAGTTTTGAGATATTCCAAGGGTTCCCATATCATCTATTGTAAAAGGGAACCACCTATTCTCAATAAATCACAATAAAAATACAATTTTTTCAACCATTAACTAATAAAATAATGTCATAATATAGCCTGATTGGATATAATGGTCTCTGTTTAGGCATTATAGAAATCAAAGTGGTCTTAACACAATGAGACAATGACGTTTTTAAATGAAAATGTATAGTTTTTTATTGGAATGTATTTAGTTTTTTTCCTATTTCATCTATAAAATTTACATAAACCATGTTGAAATAGCCACTAAAATTACTACATATTTATTGATGTTATTATTATAATTACATAACTTGTACCAATCTACAATTCCATCTAATGGGAAAATAATTCAATGTTCATGTGTACAATGTACTACCTTCTCACATGAAGATGTAATTACTTTTCAATATCAATATTTCAATAAATACTATAATGAGGAAAATAATGATTATTCATGATAATCTTGAAGTATTTATAATTATAAAGGTATAATATTTTACTTACCTTATGTTCCTTCTATTCACCAAAAAATGATATTGGCGTTCGTGTATACCTGTGGAATTCCACATCCACGAAGAATTGTGATTCATTATTCATGCCACATCACATGGATAATTTATAAAAGTTCATTACAATAATTAATAAAATAAACAATATATTATTTTCATCATGGGATAAAAAATGGCACTTTTTATATGTAATGATCTTTCAAAAATTAAATTTTTACTCTTTCATGCGAACAACCTACCATCTCTATAATTGTAATGTAGTTCATTTCTGATTAACATATTTAATGGATCGATAGAAATGAATTTTTTTTATAAAACTGATACATGAATCAATATTATTATTTGTTAATATGGTTTAATAATAACTTTTCTGATCATATTTCACATAACTAATTATTTTGGACTTGTGAACCGAATATCTTCATATTATTTTAAGTGATCTTAATTAATTTTGAAATTGTATATTTCATGCTATTTAATAAAATAATAATAAAATGAATTTAAAAAATGATATAAAATTGTATAATTTTACCTAATATTGTTATTTAGGAATACAAATAATATACATTACATGATAGGTTGAATATGAAGGACCCTTTTTAAGTAAAATATTTTAATGTTCCTCAAACAAAAATTTTATACAATAGACAAAATGAATGTTTTTTTACTTATACGGAAAGAGAATATTATTCCCACGATCATGATGCTTAAAATCATTAAAATTTATTTCAAACATTTTCAAATTTATATTAATATAAAATTGTTTATTTTTTATGTGTGGGGTTTAAATATTCTAAATGTGATTTCTGCTATAAAATTAAATTTTGACATTTTAATTTGAATTTCACATTGGTATAAAAATGTATTAGGGTTTTAGTAATGATATATTAATTGGTTATTATTTACAAATAGTTTATCTCCATTATAGTTCATGATTGGTATTATTATATCCTACATGATTTATGTCCCTAGATATAACTCTAATTCATTTGGTTCTCCAAATGTGGAATTATACTGTAAGGTTAATCTACTTTTATGAGAAGTTTTAAGGGTGATTTTAAGAGTGATATTATATGATTTCCCAAGGAACCTATAAGACATTTCTATTATTTTTAATTTATTTTCCATGGAAATAATTTCATTTTATTATTTTTATAATTGCATTTCAAAATGATATAAATTTCAAATCTAGTTTCAAATAAAAGGTAGGATATTTATAAAAATGATATTCATGGGTTGTCAATTGTTCACTAAAATACATAATTTCTTTTTTTTCCTTACTATGATTTTTTTCTCACCCAAAAATAAAAATATTGTTTTAACTCATTATGGATTGAAAATAAAAAATAATAAATAAAGATGAATAGTGATATGTTTTTTATTTAAGAAACCAAGTTATATTTTTTTAATTTTATATTGGGGAAAATTTGATATTTATTTTGAAGATTCCAATTTTTATGAATGTGGGATATTTTTTATGAGTTATGAAATAAATCCCTAAAAATTTAAAACTAAATAATACTTTGGAACTAAAGAATAATATTTCATTTTAATGAATAAAAGATTATGTGATATTTATAGTTTGATTTATACCATTGGTATTAGAGAAGGGTATGGAAAACCCTAATGTTTAGGGTATTTTCATTTGAAAATTTCTTCTCAGTTTTAGATATCATCATAAGTTTATATTTCTATGGGTTTTCATAAGTACAATGTATTTTCAACCCCTTTTCATGTAGTATTCTATAAATGATAGGGTCACTAGAAGTATATTTTGATTCATTTTTTTGGTAAGAATGGGTTATTAAATATTGTTATGAAAAATGAAAAGGATGAGATTATGTTTTGGGTGAAAACATTTAATTACTAAACAATATACAATTGTATTTTTTAGAATATTTTTGCATTTTTTAAAATTTAATAGGTATTAAATTAATATAGTTTTAGAAAAAGGAAAACTCTTTCATTTGGAGATAACTCATCACATTCTGAAATATCATGTGTTTGTAACAAAAAATTGAAACAGGACAAGGATTCATCTTCAAAAACTATACTACGTGAAGTCCATTTTGTTATAAAATCTAATTTTTATTTAAATAAACTAAAATATAATGCATATTTGCATAACTTCAATATATTTTATACAGAATATATTAAAATTATATTGTAAAATTATTTTGGGTTAAGTGATTAATCTTGTCTCAGAAGGAGTTTGCTATTTTGAGAACCAAATATGATCACTATTAAAATAATACAAATTTATTTTGTTATGGAATAAAGGATTATATTTATTTTTAAAAAATATATGAAATTATAGTGGATTTATGGTGATTTCAATTATTTATGAAAATGATCATAATATTTTAGTGATTTTGTGATTTATGAAATTATTTTTCTTACATAAGATATTAAGAGTGATGTATTTTCTTTTACTTAAAATGTTTAAATTTATATTATAATGAAATGTGATAAAATAATTTATAATTTTAGTTATCAATATTACATTATATTATTTTATAAAGAATTTATAATTATCTATTTATAGAATTTTCAATGTGGTACTTTTTGTATTGTTATTTAATTTCGAATATTAAATTAATTTTTAATCATAAAAATGATTTTGATTTTGGGGAATTATCTTAAAAATATTCCCCAATTTGATTTTGGTACATGTATATGTATATGAGGAATATATTATTATCCTTTTTTGGAATGTGTGATCGATTATTAGTTGATTCTAGTTTTCTAGTAATTAAAATTTTGACCCGAATAATAACCATTTAGAGCTAATGATGAGTTTCTGGTGGTAATTGATTGGAGGAAGAACTTTTATTTTCCATGTTTGTAAATTTTATTTTATTATTATTTTATATAGAAATGGAATTAATAAACTCTTGGAAACTGGTTTTGAAAAAAAACTCTCTAGTTTTCTTTTTCATAAAGCAGAATTAACGAACTTTTAGCCAATCAATGATTTATGTTTTTTATGATGGTAATATTTAAGAGGGTCATGGTCTGTATCTCTCAGTATCCGTCATTGGGAGTAATTTTTCACTTTTATATTCCTGTTTTCACTTCACTGTTATCATTTACATTAGGTAATAATAGTATGTTTTATTTAAAAAAACCATCATATATTTCTTTTTTCTCTAATTTAGAACATTTTTTATTATTTCTTTTTTGATGTTGGATTTCAAAAAATCCATTTTTAGTAAATAAAATAAATTTCATTACTAATTTAATGTTTCCTCAAATAAAATTTATTAACATTTGGGGGGGTGTAAGATCACAATCTTTAAAAAACATACTTTATTCTATAATATTCAAGATACACACCACCGAGCTTAGACGAACAAAACATTAATATTATTTATATGTGACTATTATATCTAAATAATTAAATTATTGTTAATTAATATTATTTATTTAATTATGAAATATATAATAGGACTACTAATTTTTAATTTTTGAAATTAATTTTTTAAATATGTATAAATTGTTTAGTGAAGCCATTTTATTGTTAAAAATTTACTACTATGGATTTTATGAGTTATTATTATTATAAATTTGTATAAATTTCTGAAATACATAAATGAAAAAATATTATTGATTATTATATATATAATGTAAAATTTATATTATGATTATTTTTTATAATTTTATGAAAATGATAATTTTGAAGGAATAATGATTAAAACAGAATTTTATTGAAAATTTCATTTTATTGTAATGATTCTATATTATAAAATTTAAATATGTATTATTTTTATATATTCATTTTATCATTTTGAATTTAAATAATAGAAAAAAAAATTAAAAATCACTTTATATTTTAATTTACTATAAATACATTTTTATTTAAATTGTTAGTATTTCAAAAAAAATATTTTTGTTTGGTTTTTTTCATTCATTTAATGATAAATTATAAGGAAATATGAGAATTAATTATGAAAATAGATATCATATATAAAATAAATGATTAAAAATTTATTAAATATGTCTAATTTATTTTTGGACAAAATTAATAGTAACCCTAGTAATGTTTTTACCATGGTAAGGGGTGAATACTTACATTTAGGTTTAAAATTAAATGAAATGATCTATCAGATAACCCTAATTTTTGCCTTTGTATTATTGGATAATTTTTACTCGACCATAATCATCCAATAGTTGTATTAATAAACATTTTTTCGCATGGATTTGATTATGACCATTATAATACTTAATTCAGTGAAATGTCAATCACATCACATTCATGCTATTAATAAATATAATATTATTAATATGGTGTTTTATATAATATATGATAGATAATAAATAGTTTTTTTCAATATAAATTAAGAATTAGAATAATGGTGACTTATTGTTAATTTTTATGAATGAAATAATTTAATTAAATTCTTTAACAACCCCGATGAAATAATTTTTTAATTAATAAAAAAGAAAATAATTCATATTTAAAAAACAAAATATATATAATATGTGATACATAAGGATGTCCACAAATCATAAAATTTATAATTGTATTTTTCTGAAATAATATAATATTTAGTCTAAATTTTACTTGTTTTTAGATGTTTTTACAATCCATTTAATTAATAGTACAAAAAATGAAAAATAATGATACATTTGGGATTAATATTTTTTCAATTATCTAATAATCATAAAAATAGTAGATAAGAGAAAACGTAATATGTTTTTGTCTAACATGGAATCCCATATACTTTTTAACCCATTGATAATAATTTGATCTATAATATTCTTATACATTTTCATATTTTGAGAAATTCCAAGAGTGCCTCCCCCTTTCATATAAAAGGAAAACTCTTCTTATTAATCCAAAACAATTAAAAAAGAAATTTGGATTAGAAAATCACCACCCTAATCTATTACTATAATATGTTTCATCATTCTATTATCCTTGGTTTTGGTACAATACTAATATTAAAGTCTTTAAGGCGTTATGTAAATAATGTTTTCTAAAGAATGATTATGTTTTTTATTTGCATGTTTTAATTTTGTTCCCGCTTCAACATATTAAACTCTTAGAACCTCGAAAATTAGATCAAGTTCATTATTTTATTACATATACATGACTACAAGGTATCAAATCATAATGGACTGATCAATTTAATATTCTTGAATATATAGATACATAAATGTATCCTCTATTGCATTGGAGAAACATAAATTATTGAAAAGAAAAAATAATTTACATTCTAGATCACTATATAAAAAATTCATCTTTAATACATATAGAAAAAATAAAAATGAAAATAGTGAGTTCAAATGCTCCAAAATAAAAATTAATTAAGAATCAATATTATTTTTAATAGAATAAATCAATTTTGAATCATTAATTTATGATAACACATGGAATTAATGTAACTATATATTGAATAATAAAAATTCCCAAGATTATATCCAAAACAAATTCTATTTAATTAATGAATGGATAACTAAATTCATATATTAATAATTCTATGAAAAATTTCATGAATAAATAATAATTGAAATCATGGAATTTCATAATTATTGGACATCATGTATTTTGAACAAGAACCACATCTATCATGACCATTAATTTTTTTTTTAATTCTCTAGGAAGAACCCCATCTTTTTTACCTTGAAAAAAAACTCAAAAATATTTTCTACAAATGATATCATCTCATGAGACTACTGATTCATTTAAGGACCTACATTAAATGACTTTGAACATGTGTCATACATATCTAAAGAATTATCAACATATACAATATTCAATTTAAAAATAAATAGATAAATTTGTTTCATACAAAATTCTATAATTTTAATACCATAAATAAAATTATATTTATGATATGATATATCAATGGTTTATATAAATAAACAACTCAAATAAAACAAGGTGTGGGTAAGACTTATATCTAATATAAGTAAAAGAGAGATGAGAAAATCATTACACATAAGTGTTATTTATTTATAAGGTTGTGCATCTATAAATTAAACTATTTTAATTGAAAATATACTTATAAAAGTGTAATGTATTCTTCCAAATATCTTTGTGGAATGATGGTGGTAAATTCCATTAATTTTTGTAAGAAATGTAAAAAAGAAATTATTTAGGAAAAAAACATAAAGATATATTTAAAATAATTTTGCAAAAAGTTAAAAAAGAGAAAAAAAATATTTTAATCAATTATGGGGGAGTAGAAGAAAATCCCTTGAAATTTCTTTTGAAAAAAAATGTGTAATACAACCATTTCCATGTGTATTCATAAATAAAAACAATCCTGAATAAAGATGAGATTTTGAAATTACCCTTTCAACCTAATAATCTGTAGAATCTTATTACCCAGGAAAGAATAAAAAACATATGGTTATTAAAATAACATAATATTAATCATAATACTCCTAAAATAAATTAATGGGTTGTATATAAACCACGAATAAGAAACAAGAAGTGTATAAGCCATGTGTCCCATTAAAATAAAATTGAGACTAAAATTCCTTAACACAAACTTCATTTTTAGATTTACATGATTTAACCTCCTATATAATGTTTTATGTAAATTTATTAATATATATAATGACCTTATTCATATTTATTAAATCATATATGAACTTTATAAATGTTTTTCTCACCCATTTGATAATAATCATTCTTTATTTTCACTATTTCAGGTGATAACTGTCTAGTTTGATGAGTATGTATTGAAGGTTGATTTTATGTAAAATTAAATAGAGCATTTTTTACTCATCACCAGAATTTAATCCTTGATTTAAATATAATATAGATTTGGTATATAATTATATATGTGTTTTTTGGTTATAATCCATTAAATTTGGAGATAGAAAGTGAAATGAGACGTTCATGCAAATGGTAGGTTGTATGTACGCATGAACACTAATTCCATTCCATTTTCATTTTAAAATACTGAGAAATAAATGGTATGTTTGTTTGTTATAGTTATATTTATTTTTATTAATATATGTCATATATTTGACATATATTCATTGAAGCTACCTTTCATTCATTCAATGTGTAGTGTCAAATAATTTCAACACTTTGAGGAGGCGATAATCAACACTCCCATATATGATGTTATCATATTTAGATAAGATAGAATGAAAAATTGTATGTGTAATAAAACAATTATAGAATAATGAAGAATACATTAATATCATATATATTTATATTATAAAAAAAGTGATTCCATTATAATACCCAACCATTATAGGTGGTAAAGTAAAAATGAACCACATTTTTTCGCAAGACTGTAGTTCAACATGCATGAATAATAAATTTGTTACCCATTTGATGGATGTGTGTATACTTATAGAATGAACCCTAAAAATAAATACATGTTACAATATTTATTACACTAGTTTTTTTATATCAACATAGAATAATAAGAAATGAATGTGTGGGGAAATAAATAAAAAATAAAGAAATCATTGAAGAATATTACCCTGTTTTTAGGTTTCTTCTTTTTTTATACCAAAATAAATCATTGTATGACATTATTCGCAAATGTAGACTTCTAGGATTAGGGTATGTATTTTTAGAGCTTATTTGGGATTGGTTTTATCAATATATAAGGCTCAATGTTGTGTGAGGAATTAAGGGAAGATTTTTCCTTTTATAATTGAGGCGAGGGTTACTTTTGGAAACCCTCAAAAAAATAAATTAATATAAATTATTTTTTTATTCCAAATTGATCCAAAGTACTTTATTTATTATATAATATTAGTATGGGTGTAAATCATTGAAGCCACTAATTTTTAATCAAATTTTTGTATCATTATTACGCATATATTTTGGCATCAACCCTTCTTTAAAAACTTTATATTTTATAGTTACAACATCTATTTTTACACCAAATGGTTAATATAGTTCATATAAAATTAAAAAAGAAACATAATTGAGTAATTGATTAAAATTATTAAATTATATCAATCCTTTTTTCAAGTGACCCAAACCCAAATTTCATAGATCTATTGGTTGCTACCAATAAAATAGGAATGATTATAATGAATAAAATCCTAATAGTCTGATAGTTTACAAGTCTTAGTAAACAAGATACAAAAATTAATATTTCATTAAAAGTAAATATATTAATTAAAAATTATTTTTTTCATTATTTATAAAAAACTAAATTCGATGATAAATTTAGTCCATCTTATAAATCCCAACATACATTTATTAGTACAATTCTTGGATTTCTATGGAAGGAAATATAATAAGGTTGAGCTAAAATTCTTGGTAATAGGAAAATATAGTGGAAGAAATACATAATTAATGAGAATAGTAAATATGTAAAGGAAAATAATAGAACAAACCTTCCATGTAATAAACAAGATAAATGGATGTTCATAATAAATTTGGCATGTTAATAATTAGAAACACATACCATCTAAATAACTATATATGAAAGAATAAATATGGAAAGGTAATAAATTAAAACACATTACATATAAATAACTGAAAATGAAATATATTAAAAGATATGTAGAATGAAAATATCAAGGATTAATAAAAACTAAAACTAATAGGAGGGAAATATTTGACTATTTGATTCCATGTCTCTTTGGTACATTTTACCTTTACCATCATGCCCCATCATATGTTTTTTTACAAAATATTAGGTAAATACCATTCAATGTAGCCATAAAGAAAATTGTCACATTATACTCATAATTCATCGAGGTTCTTTTTATAACTGGGCCCACCTATGTAAAACTAGTTCAAAACATTACTCATATATTGAACAATAAATGAATCAAATTTCCCTTTAAAATATCGTTATAAAATAGGAGATACATATTTTTCAATATTTCTGTAAATAATTATATAAATTTTGAACCCAACACTTTTTAAAAAATGGTCTATGTTATAGGAAATGATTATATCTGAAAAAAAAATATTATTACTTAGGGGAAATTAAATGTCAAATGATCTTAGGAAGTTGAATATTTCAGGTGCACTAAAATTGGTAAACGAAGTGAATGTTAACATTATTCTTTCCCAAATCAATTGAAAACCATTTAGAGTAATATTAAAGATTGTATCAATAAAATATAACATACGTGGAGTAAAATAAATGGTTATTGACGTTGGTGAATAGAAATAATATAAAAATAACTTTTAAAATATTCTTGAGGGAAATCTACATTTTTAAATCCTTTTGATGAAAATTTCCTTTTGAAAATCATTATTGAAAATATTTTCATTGTAAAATAACATTTTAAACATGAAAAATAATCATAAGTGATATTATGGTGGGTAAATCCATAAAATCCGTACAAGTTAAAGAGAACATTTATTTTTCAAGGAAAATAGTTAGAAAAAATTCTCAATTCAGAATGTGAGAAGAGGATCATGTTGGAATCATTGATAAAATAAAAAAGGGTAAATTTTTTTTTACCAAATCAATTTAAAATTATTTAGGAAAACAATTTAATAAAACATGGTTTTTAAAATTAAATAATTTCTCTGACTAAAGAAAGATACAAAGATGGGATTTTTGAAGAATCATCTCTACAATATTTTGAGTACCAAAGTGTGTAAAAAATGGTATTAATATTCATAAACGTTAATTAATTACCATAATAGATTCTAATTAAAGTGATTATTAAAAAATGGTAATATAATTCCATTTAATGGAAACACCATTGAAATATTAAAAATATATTGTATGTAAAATAATCTTTATTCATTTCAAAGAGTCCCATACCACATTGAGAAAATTTAAATGATAAAACTCATAATGTAAAAAATATTATATGAAAGTATTAAATATCATGAAGTTACATGAATTAATAATATAATAAAAATCTTGTCTATATATACACCTCCCAAATGATGTAAGTGGTGAACATGAAATTTTTCTAAGGAATGTATATTGTGAGATAAGAATCCCTTAATTTGTGCTTCCTTTCTAGCGAAAATCATTTAATATCCTACAAAAATAAATTATGTTAATTATCAACTTTATTGATTTACATTTACATTTTTATTATTACTTTTATTTCACTTAATACATTATTTTTATATAGAAACATAAAAAATTATGTTCATGTTGGTTGTTTTGATGAAATTAAGTATATTTGTGAAAAAAACCTTGGTAGGTCAAATATAGACAAAAGGGGTAATTATATAATATCACCAAAATATAATCAAGAAATAATTATAATATTTATACATCAATAATAATTTTAAACCCAATCATTATATATTTTTATGAAAACTAAATCATCTTTAAAATCATGAAGACGTTGGGTCATGCCTGCACATGGGTAATGTTCCCATTTTTCAATGATTACAAGGGAACGAAGGTAAGAAAACCCAATTATTTCCTTTTTAATCCTTATATAATATTATTAAATCAAATATATATATAATCTTTTAATGAAAAATGTTTAAGATCCTATTGAGGTGGTGATAGTCTACACGTCCATGAATAATCTAATCACTTTTTATATGTGTGAATGCGAAATAAATAAAATGATATATATATATATTTAATTATTGAATTAATATAATATTTATTTTTTTTATGTATCATTTTTTTTAAATATAACCATCTTTTATACATTTTATATACTGTGTGAAAAAATCATAATACTTTGATGGGCGGTAGTACAAACTTTCTCAACGATATTATAATATTAACGTAAAATGGAAAGTATTAAATGTATGTGTTTTATAGGTATTAATTAATAAAAATAAATAATTAATATAATATATAACACATATAAATAGAATTTCTAAACCACTTTCCAACCATGAATGACGGTAACGTAAAAAATTAACAATCATCATTTTATGTGGTTGTAATTCGATAGACAATGAAAAAATATGTTTCATACCCATTTGATTGAAGTGTTTGTTATTGTAGACCAAACAATTAGTATAAAAACATCCTATCATTTTGAGTATTTTTTAATGTAACAATATACTAAGAATCGTATAAGGGTTTTTGAATAGCAATGAAACTAGAAAAGGGGAGAGAAGATGTTACCTCTATATCGTATAACTTCTATTGGATTATACCAAAAGGCTTCTCTGGAAGGTTTTATCACATATGCGAGGAAAAAAGTTCAAGGTTATTTATTTTTGAAATCTATATGGTTAGATCATGGCCAAACATGTGTGTAGTGAAAGGTAAAAGGAGTGAAGAGATGTGGTGTCTATTTTCTGTGAAGGAAAAGGACTCAGAAGGTATTTTTGAAAAAAGTTAGGTATACCCAAGTTTAAAAAATTACAAATAAAAAAACAAAATATTTAAAGGTTAATGGTATATATATTAACATAAAATCTGTGTTGAATAAGTGGCTAGGTCATTTGGGCCCTTAATTTGAACATTTAGTCCTTTATTTCAAATATATTTTCCTTAATAATTGTAATTACTTTTAATTACATTCACTATTTTTTTCCCAAAAAATTTGGTTACCTTAATCGAAATTATAAATTATTCTTACTGAAAATATTAATTCCATTTTTCTAAATTCTTATGATATAAGTGGTAGTAATTAATTTAAATTTAATATAGTTGGTGGGATGAAAATGAGGCTTTTTAAAGTAAAAATGTTCAAAAGTTTATTATGTATTTATAATAAATATCAAATTAAACTTTATTAAAATAACCTAAATTTTTTAATTGATAAAATAATATCTAATTAAACATTAATAACAACTAATGTTTTCGTTCTACCTTAAAAATAAATTATATAAAGAAGCTATTTTGAACTAAAATTCAGTATTTTTAAGTGTTCATTAAAAAATGAAATGATTCAAAGTAGTATAAAAAATGAATATTAAACATATTATTATGATTTTAATTCACTGTGTAAGTTTATTTTTACATATAAAATCAATTAAATTGTTAAAATTCAGAATTAAAATAGATTCACCATCCAATGGGTGCAAATTTTCTTATAAAAATATAAGTTTTTTGTGTAAAATATAGTTTGTTCTTATCTTATTTCTATATATCTTAATATATGAATATAATAAATTTTTATTCAATATAATATATATATTTTTTAATTTAATATCACCGACTAATTTAATTTAATTTAAATGATTATTGAAAAATTTCATTTCTATAAATATTTTATTCTATAAAAATATTCACGTTATATTCAATTACAATTTATATTAAATTCTAAATATTTTAAAAAATAATAATTCCCTCTATATTTTTATAAACCATAATTTTTCATATGTTTGTCAATACTATTTACAACTGCTAACATAATAACTAGTTTATATTATATTATATTAAATAATAACATTTTAATAATATATTATTGTTTGGAAAAACTCGGTATTGCATGTTACCCAAGACATTAAGGATGGTATCTCCTTTGTGTAGCACACAATAACTCTGTTTTTCCTGAAATTATGTACGTAGAATTTATTTTATGTAGTAAATATATTATAATTTATCTATATATTATATTACCTAACGTTCTTGTTGCCTTGTATCACACACACTATCGAATACAAGGTTATTACTTTAGCATTTTTGGGTGTCACATTCTCCCCATATTAATTAATTTGAATCCTTACAAATTAAACATGATCTTGGTGATATATTGTGAGATTTTTCCTTTTTTATGTCCCACATCGTTAGAGGGGTTTATAAGAAATCCACTATAAAAGATATATTATGAAGTACAGAGGTCACATGGAATGCTATGTATTTAGGTCTTTACATACGAGAAAACTAGTGGAATGTATAGATATGTACATAGATGAAAGTCATAAATATTTATAGTGAGTAAATGAAGTTATAAATAAAAAACAAATGAATTATTAATGTGAATCTTAGGGCCTCAAATCAATAAATCTATAATGATTTAGAAGACCATTGGTTTAATAAAAATTAAGGTATTGGGATAACATATTATTTCTATTCAATTTCCCAAAAATTTGGATATTCATTTTCTAAACAAGAATATAACTAAATATTCTTACATAATGGGTCTCAATTTCACATGAAAAATAGTAAATTTAGTTTTTTTTTAAACCAAATTATAATTCATACTTATAGACCAAGAAACTAATTAACAACAATAAATTTTTTATTTTCCTTAAAGCACTAAAAGAATATTTTAAATGATTGTAAGGCATATACAAGAGTGAAGGATCATACAAGTTTTTTAACTATATTAAAAACACAATATGGTCAATGTATTAATCTCTAATGCTTAAAATTTATATTTATATTCATCATTATCATTTCTATGTCAAATTTTTTTAATAAAATCAATTAAAAATTAACCATTATGTTGTGTAAGTAAGTGGTTTCTATGAAACACATATCGTTATTGGATCATGGGTTCAAGTCATATTGTATGTTCGTATTTGACTGGTTGTCACACAAAATACATGTTGTTATTTTCAAAATCCATATTAATATAATTTCAAAAATAAATTTGATGGAAAATATGATAATAAAGCTAATAACTAAATTGTCGTTTAACTATGTTTTTCAATACAACCTCAATACATAAATACTTTATCTACTTATATTCACATAGATCCAATATTTTTTTTGGTTATTATCCATTATTTCTTTTCTAGGATTTATAAACCAATAAAATATATATTCAAGTTAAAACACACTACATATAACAAAGGTTACATATTACGTATCCAAATCCATCAAAATGGTATATATAGATAATGTGAATTATATTATGTATTTCACCCAAGAGTGTTAAACTAGGTGCATAGTAAAGAAATTCATCATGCATATGGTTACCCTAAGCTAGGTATGGAATACCTTATCAAGTATATAACTCCTATGTAAATCATTAAAAATACAAATTCACTTATTTTATCCAGACATGGATGTATTTATAGGATAGAATGCATTATCTCTACCCAAAAAAATTTCATGGATGATATTCTATAATTAAACACAAATTCTAAATTTTGGTATTGTTTTCAAACCTATTTTTTCTTAAATAGAGTTTCCAAGGTTACTATTAAACATTTTTTGATACAAACTCATGTAACCTAACTGCAGATTTCCATGATCTAGTGTCTCATACCAATTACATAGGACTGATAAAAAGGAATCAAATACCAAAGAATTGAGATTTTAGAATTATTGGTAAACTACACACATTAATGAGTCGTCTATTTCAGAATAATAAAGTAATCATGAGATAATTATTTTTCTTAATTCTATATAAATAACATCAATAATAAATTTAATCCATCTAGTAAATCCCTAAATATCTTTCATAGTACTATGCCTCTGTTCCTATGTAAAGAAACATAATATGGGGGATATCAAATGATCAATGAGGAAAAAATATAGTGGTACCAATAATGAATCAATTAGAATAGTCAATATGGATAGGTAAATAACTGAACACACCTTCCATGTAATTAATGAACTTAATTTTAGTGCATAAAAATATGGAAATGTCATAAATGGATACACATTTCATTCAGATAACTAAATATAAAATCATAAATATTGGAAGGTATTAAACTGAAACACATGGAATCTAAATAATTGAAAATGAAATTTATCCATAGATAAGTCAATTAATAATATAATTAGTGAATAATAATTGAACCAAATATGATGTAAATGTTTTATAAATGGATTCCATGTTTCTTAGGTATGTGATACCTTGACCATCAATACATTTCAAATAGTGATTTAAAACTTATCAGGTAAAATCATTTATGTTGGCTTTCTAAATTAATCATCTCGTGAGACAACGAATACCTTTAGGGTCTATATATAACCGTTCTCCACCCACGTTAGACAATTCCAAAATATTCCAAATATATCAAATAATCAATTTAACAATGTGCCTTATCAAATATCCATATAGAAAAGATGATACATATTTATCAATATTTCCCAATATAATTAAATTAAATTAAATTAAATCATAGTATCAAAAATTATATATAGTTTAAGAAATGATAATTTCCATGAAAAATGATATCGAAAAATTAGAGAAATTCAATGTCATGTGAGAATAAAAAATTGAATATTTATAGTTGGCTAAAAGGGTTCATGGATGTGATTTTTAACACTATCCTTGGACAAATCAATAAGAAATCATCCAGAGGAAGATTAATGACAATATAAATACAAAATACCCCAAGTGGAGTAAAATAAAGGGTTGTTTTCATTAATTAATAAAAATAATCAAAAAACATTTCTAAATCTTTTAGATGAAAATATGCATTTTTTGTTTTTTTTTTGAAAAACCCCTTAAATATTAAATTACATTTTTAAAAAAATCATTAAAATGAAAACATTTAAAAATTAAACATATGTTTCAATTAAATTATAGTTGGTAAATTTGTACAGGTCGTATGATGTAAAAACAAAATTCATTTTGGATTGTTATAGGTTATACAAATGCCTTTTTTGGAAAGTTACAAGAAAATTACATTTAAATAATTATTAAAATAAAAAAGGTTAAAACATTATTTTCAAAATAATTATAATTTTTTGTAATTTTATTAATAAAAATGGTTCTTAGAAGAAAAACGGATTTCTGATTACAGAGAGATACATAGCTGGTTTTTCTGAAAAACTTTTACCAATTTTTTATGAAAACCATAGCGTGAGAAATTGTAATATTGAATGAAAAAGGTTGATAATTAATGGAAGAGGGATAATCAAAGGGCTTATAGAAAGATGGTAATATTTGTTCCTCAAATGTAAATAATATTTAAATATGATAATTGTTATTGTTGAGGATTGTAGTCATTAGACATTTCAATGTGTTCCATACCTCATTGAAGTATTTTAAATAATAAAAATCCTAAAATAATAATATTAGATAAAATTATGAAATTCCACAATGATAAATGAATTTATTATATAATATATACAAATGGGTAGTAGATACAACAAAAAAATGTAAGGGGGGAACATGACATTTATTTCATATATGTAATAAGTGAGATGAGAATTTGTTACATTATGTTTCCTTTCAGGTGAATTTCCTTTAATATCCTATATAATAAACTAAATTTAATTATATAATAACTGCAGAAAACTTTTAATTTTATCAATAAATTTCTTTCAATTGTTACTATTTGAAATAAAAATTCGTAAACAATTAAGTTTACATCAGTTGTTTTAGAAAACATTGGTTTATGTGCCAGAAAAAACATTGTTAGGTCAACTATGGTAAAAAGGGACCATTATATAAAATATCATTATTTATAATCAGGGAATAATTATCCTCATTATATATAAATTATACTTTTAAAAAAAATCATTAAATATGATTATGAAAAATGAATCCATGCTCCAATAATGGAGATAGTATGTCGTACGTATGCCTGAGTAACATTACCAATTTCCAATGATCATTATGGAACGAAAGTAAGAAAAACAATATCATTTCATAATGATAATTAAATAATAAAAACTATTTTATTAATCAAATATACTTATATACATAATTCTTCTGTTGAAAAAAATAATCACATCTTATCAAGGAGGTGGTAGTCCACACATCCCCGAATAATGTTATAACCTTTTCATTGTGTGAAATGGTAACAAGGAAAATGATATATATATATATACACATATATATATATATAAATATAAAAATTCCATAAATAAATTATTTATTTTTCAGTGTCACATATGTTTAATTATAACCATAATTAATATATTCCATATATCATGTGAACAAATCACTTCGCTTTTAGGGGCGGTAGTCCACATTTCCCCAAACGATTTAATCTTATTAACAGAAAAAGGAATGTATTGAATGTTTGTGTTATAATATTAACATGTAAGTATAAATAAATAATTAATATAATATATAGACTATATAAATAGAGTTTCCATGATAATGGATAACTGTTAATGTTGGTAATGGAAAAGTGAACAATTATCATTTCTTGAGGCTGTAGTTCATCGTACACTGAAACAATATATTTTTTACCCATTATATAGATGTATGTGATATGGTAGGTTCTATAAATATAAAAAAAAATTTACTATAGTTAATGATAATATAGGTTTTATATATTAATATAATAAGAATGTTATAGGGCACGGATAATGGAATTGAAACAAAAAAGCCCAACAGAGGATGTTACCTCCTCATCGGGTACCTTCTTTTGGATTATACCAAAGAATTCCATTGAAGGATTTATTCAAAAAGATGGATCTAATGTATTGGGGAGGTGTTTTGGGAATCTATATAAGAATATATTGGTTGTTCCTATGTGTATTGAGATGTGTGAGGAATTGGGAGATGTGGTGGCCCTTTATAGGGAAAGAAATAGACACACATGGTATTTTGAAAAGAAGTTTTAAATACCATGTCTTTTACCTATCAAAGGTAATAAATACAAAAAAACACCACATTTTAATGTTTAAAGCCATTATATGTGCATTAAATGGGTTTTGGAAAAGTCTCTAAGTTTTTTGGCCCATTAAGTTAAAGGTTTAGTCCATTATTAAGCATACTTTTTCCGTAATAATTGTAATTAATTTTAATTACATTCACTATTTTGTTGGTCAATTTTTTTGACCATATTTTCCATCCTAAATTAATCTGATCCCAAATATAGAATAAATTTTACTAAATTACAAGTATATAAGTGGATGGAAAATTTTAAACTTAATCCCGTAGGCGGGATAAAAATGTGTGTTTTTAAATAAGAAACCCTTGAATATTTTCTATGTATTTATAATGAATATCAAAGTAAAATTAACTCAAAGTATACAAATTATATTTAATGATATAAATATTATCAAATTAATGTTTCAAACAAAAAATAATTGTAATTTTACCCAAAAATAAATTAGATGAAAATGCATTTTGGTACTAATATTATGTTTTTTTAATTATCAATTAAAAAATGAAATGATATACAACAATATGAACAACTCATCCTAACCTAATTATTATGTTTATATATCAATTATGTCATTTATTTATACAATTAAATCAACTAATGTTTCAAAATTCATATTTACTAAGGGTAATCCATTAAAATTTCGTAAAATTACATTAAATTTTTTTGGTTTTATGTGTAAAATAGAGTTTCTTCTTATCTTATGTTCGTGAAATATAATGGTTTAAAAGGAAAATTATTTGATATAATATAAAATATATATATTAAATTAATATCACTCACTAATTATAATTAATTAAATCTATTATCTTAAAAAATTACTGTTATAGTTATATTCTATTAAAAAATGTAATTCTTCTTATATTTATTTGAAATTAATTTGTAACTAATTAATTAATTATAAATTAATATAAAATTAAATATTCTTATTTTACTAAATAATATCTATATCTTTTATCATAATGGATATGGTATATCATATGGTATTAAATAATAATATTTCAATAATATATTATTATTCAATAAAACGTGGTCTTGTGTGTTATGAAATCCATTGATAAAGGTCTCTCTTGTGGGTAAAAAATGCTTACTCTATATAGTATAAATTGAAATATATATAAATTTTTAAGATATTAAATATATTATAGAGTATCTAGATATTATACTACCATACATGCTTGGTTTCTCCTTTCATACACACTATCAAATACAAGATTTTTACTTCATAATTTTGGGGTGTTACATATTTTTGATTATTATATTTTTTATCTCTATTATATCATTTAGTAAAAATTATTTAATTTAAAATATCTCTAGTTAAAATTTTGTCACATTTCATTTCATGTCTTTTTAATATATATAAATATACATTTCATATTATAAAAAAAAATTAATACATCATTAATAAGTCTTTTTAATCTATAAACATAATTTATGACATTAATTATATGAAATTATATCTATTATAATATTTTTAATAACTTTTATTTGATATTTATATTTATAAAACAGTTATTTTATGCCATTGGAAAATCCTTTAATATAAATATTAATACCCATAAAATTAAAAATAAATTATAATGAAGATGATAAATAATTCATCTCTATAATTACTTTTTATAGTCTATGATATATTCTTAATAACCATATATAAAAATTATAATACATTATAAAAACATGTGTATGAAATATTATATTTCCATTGAATAAAATACAATAAAAACCTTAATGACATTCAAGGGGCTTAAAGAGTACATAAAATCATCCCATGGATACTTTTTATAGAAAATATCTCATCCAATAAAATTTGGATACCTTTTTTTGAAATTTGATGATACATATAAAACTATTATTACCCAATATTAAATTATATACTATTATCCATGATAATGTAAATTACCAAATTTTACAATTCATATATTGTCTAAAAAAGAAAAGGGACCAACGTAATAAATCTATTCCTTATGATTCCAAATATGCAATTAATTTTTCAATATTCAAAACACGATAGTTTCTAAATTTAATTTAAATCTAATCCTATTGATGGGGAGTGAAAGAGGGATATTAAAGTAAGAATTATCAAAATATTGATATTTTTTATATCTATATTCAATGTGTAATTAAATAAAATGACCTATATTAGATTAAATGAAAAAACATACATAATTATAAATAAATAAATTAAAATTTTAATTGAACACTTTAAATTATTTTGATGAAAAATATGTTTTTATTTTAAACGTAATATTTTACCACTATCCATCA
The DNA here is from genome assembly GCA_963277665.1 of Viscum album. Taxonomy (NCBI): domain Eukaryota; kingdom Viridiplantae; phylum Streptophyta; class Magnoliopsida; order Santalales; family Viscaceae; genus Viscum; species Viscum album. The sequence goes on from OY728135.1 coordinate 1,006,406,630, forward strand.
AAACATGAAACTTATAATAAAAATTACAATATTTTCACTAAAAGAAATTTTTATATTATGTATTGAAAAAATAACATTATAGTTTCAAATGTAATATTTTAAATTCTCATAAAATACAATTAAAACAACTATCCCATCAAAAGACGGTAAAATATATATTATAGAAATATAGGGTTTTAGGTGAAATATTGGGGTTTTACATATCATATGCCTGTTAAATATAAGTGATGATTGTAAAAACATTTTATTTAATAAATAATATATAAATTACATTAATACAATTCAATTATTTTTATAAATTTAATTTATTAAAATAAATCGACATTATGATAATATAAATAGTTCATTCATAAGTTATTTTCTGTATATTCAGTTAGTTCATGTGTCCATTTATATTTAATTTGTATCCAATTATTTCAATATTATAATTTCAAAAGATAATTAATACTATTTATAAGTACCAACATAACGACTAGGTTATATCTTATTATATTATATAATATTATTTTAAACATATATATTTTCGGTAAAACTCATCCTTTCATGTAACTCAATCGAAGTCATTTTTGTGTGTGGCATAACCTTAATAAGGTGTTTCATATAATGAAAGATAAAATAAAAATAAAATTTATTTAAAAATTAAAAAATTTATAATTTCTTGGGCTGTCACAACATCCTTCAATCATTATTCATCCATGATTGAATAATAACTCTAATATCCTCCATGTACTAATGTATTATTATTTTGAAATTAAATTTACCGATATATAAAACCATTGAATGTGTAAATAAATCATCATTCATGTGTTCGGTGGACTACCACCTCACAAACCTATGTAATGAATTTTCCACCATCATATATCAGGACTATATTATAATGATGGAATTAATGTTTTTATATGGTAATCATGAAATATTCATAATTATATATGGATAACATATTATTTACCTTCTTATCATTCTATTCACTAAAAATTTAATTCTTCATTCATGTGTACTTTTTTACTACGACCTGCATAAATTGATGTAGTTCGTTTTTCAATAACTCATCACTTAAATGATATATATAATTATATTTATTCAGTTAATATTAAAATTAAAATATTATTAAAATTCAATAATGATAAAATCATACTCAACTTCATTCCATAATGATCCTTAAAAATGGATATATTTGTTTTGTCTATGTATGATCTACCATACATGGGAGTATAACATAGCTATGTTTTCAAAACCATATTTAATGGAAGGTTTTCAAAGTATAATTACTATTAAAAACAATCACTTATTTCATTATTATTATTCTTTAGATGGTATAATAATCCCTATTAACTATATTATAGATACATAAGTCATTCTGGACTTATAAAACGAATATAATCAAAATATCCTTAGTGAAATTTTTAATTATGTAATTATATATAATTTTTTTAAAAATAAAATAACGGAATAAAGATATTGATTTTTTTAAAAGAATATATATTTACCATTGAATATTATTTTGAATGAGGAAATACATTCTTGATAAATTAGACTATTTTAAACATATTTCCTTTTAATAATCTCCTAATAATGATTCTCTCTCAACTATATTTTCCAAATATAAAAGGAATGTAAATATTTAACTAATTCACCATGATATTATTTTATCACATTGATGACTCTTCATTTAATTAAATATTCCCTTATAATTTTTTGAATTCATTTTCCTTGAAATTGGTTTCATTATGATCTGCATGTTTTTTTCTTTTAATTTTTATTTTTATATAAAAATGGTATTATAATATACAGAAGTCATGTACATGTTGGATTAAAAGTGTTCTAAATGGAATTAATAATGATATGGTCCTTAAAAAATAGAATGGTTTGATATCCATTATAGATCATGAGTTATCAAATTATATGTTACACAATGATTCCATCCAATGTGAGCACTAATTCATTGGGTTCTCTAGAGTTGGATTTCGTAGGTATGTTTATTTTATATGTAAGATAAATATATGGTTCACATGTAAATAATTTCCCTAGGAACATACAATAATTTTCTATTTTTTCTTTTTAGTTTTCTTGGAAATAATATTTTTTCAAAATGTATGATAATTAATTTCTATAAGGGAAATAGGTTATTAATTTTTCAGATTAAAAGATATGTTTTATTTCATTATGTTTTCTTTTTTTCATGTTTTTCACTAGACTAATATATTTCTTATTTTATGTACTTTATATATATTTTTGTGCTCACCCAACACTTTATTTTTTTTCAAAATTTTTAAGGATGGTTAATATAAAAATTTAATTCATGATTAATATTGTGATGATTTTCTTTAAAGTGTAATTATATTATTTATTTTAATTTTTATATTATGGAAAACATGATTCCCATTGAGACAATTCCACTTTGTATGCATGTGGTTTGTTATGTATGAGTTATGTACTAACAATCATAAACTCAAAACATAAAATTTCATTGAGAGCAAAAGAATATATTTTTTCTATTTTAAAAATGAATGATTATGTGATGTTTATGATTGGGACCTTGATTTCAGGTCATTCATGGTATGTTCTATAAAATTTGGGACATTTTCTTTTGACTAGTGACTAATAGATTCGCAAGGGTATTGGTATATATATATTCTTCTAATTTATATTTTTCATATATTTTCCATTTGGTATTCAATTTTATTTTATGATTTGGTGGAAATATATTATTCTTTGGAGTTCTTTATTTATTTTCAATTAACATGGTTTATTTTTGTTAAAAATTGTAACTATTTATTTGATTTTTCTTATAAATTGAATATATGGGTTTGGAATACTATTATTACTCATTGAGTTTTGATTTATAATTTATCATATTTTATATATGGAATAATTAAAATTTATGTATTTATGATTCCATGGTAATTTTTCCATACATTGGTGATTAGGAACACCTTCTAAACTATATCTAATATCTAATCAGGCTTGTTATTCCAAGTTCATATATGTTTAATTTTGATAAAATCATAATATAAACTTTATTAAAAATTAGAATTGTATTATATAATCACCCTTGTAGTTTGTTTTATTAAGCTTCATGATGATAGAATAATTTGAATTCAATTAGTTGGTAATATGTAAGTGTTTGGTCATAAACTTTTCTGGATGACATAAAAGTTTCAAAAATTTCCACTGATAAATATATAAAAAATTTGAGGCTTAGGTCACAAGTGATTTTGAGATTTTTTTTCATCTATATAATTATATAAAAACTTAATTTGATTATTTATCTAATTCTTTTATCAAACTACATATTTTGTGTAAATTTTGTAAGGAACATAATTGGGATAATGTTTCAATAATTGGTTTTTTAACCATATAGAGATTATTTATTCGTGGCTCCAAGTCTTCCAACATCACATCACATTTTTAGATATTATTTTTACATAATGTTTGACCTAATAAAATTTAAAATATTATTTCTATTAATATATATTAACATGTATTTTCCATAATTTGAGTTTCTATTTTTTCAATTTTTTCTTTTATTCTGATAAAAAATGGTGTTTTTTATGTTGTGAACGATGTTTATACATCCATTAACATTATTTTATAATAAAATATTATTTTTCATTCAAAATGTAGTATTAAACTTCATTGTAAAGATACATTCTTAAATTAGTTGGATGTATAGATGGAAGTAGGTGAAGGAAATAAACATAATTTTGGTAACGAATTTTTTTACCTATGATTAATTTTTATATAGTCTTTATCAAGATTTATATGAAAATATTTTAATAGTTATTTAGAATGATTAATAATTGGAAATTCTTTAAAATATAAGTTAAATAATGTTAAAAATGTTTTTTAATTGAAGTATAAGTTTTGAATTTAGATAACACATTAAAAAGGATTGACTCTTCTCTTTATATTTTTGAGATAAATAATTTATTGTATTTATCATAAAATTATTAATGGATTTTTGTTTTTTATTTAATATTATGTGATTCGGTAATTTATTTATGTATGATATTGTGTTATTTGAATATAGGATGTGTTTATTAATGTTTTCTGTTTCATTCTATAGGAATATGCCCCCAGCTGGTATTAATTTAAATATCAAGGGATATGTAATTAAATCCAAGATATATAGAAATTAGTTGATTAACTCTTAATTGGGTTGATTGATTCCTCAAATATACCCATATAACCTGGTATTCATCCACCATTATTTTTGTATCCGAACATTTTCTAAAGTTAATGATAGTATACCATCCATGAATTTTTTAGAAATAGACCCCAAGTAATGAATAGTAAGGACTATAGGGAATTGGGGGGATCTTATTCCATTTTGAGAATCATTAGTATCTAAATAATATTGGTCAATACCTTCTCGCTATAGTCTCTACATTGTATCATGGAAATTATTGTAATGTTGAATGAACCCTATAAATATTCTCCATGGGAATACATTAGAAACTATTCTTCTAGAAGTTCATTCCAAATTTTGTAAAGAAACTAAATTTAATGAAATTTTTTGTTTTTAAATAAGTTTTTTCATCAGAGTAATAATATTAGAGACTATTCTCTTATAAAATGTCTTAAATAAAAGATTTTGACCTGGATCAACACATGATGTCTCATAAATGTCAGAGATAACTTCCATATTGTCCATTTTAGGTAGATTACTTTCCTTGACATTTGTACTTATAAATAAATTGTAATGTAGCCCATTACATTTGATGTTGTAATGGTTGGAATACCATATCCTATTTATGTCTACCCTACATTTTAATGTGATAGATAATTATCAAATGAATGAAACGGTATGTGGTCCATTTTAAAAAATTAGTTATCAGTATAATGTTTATACTGGGATTATTGAATCCAAATTTATCTTAAATAAAATATTAAGAATACCATTAGTGTGGAAAGTAATGGTGGAATAATTCATCAATATTCAATACTCATAATTAAAATAATAATCGTTGTTATATGGGAGACCTATAAGCTTTTTCTTGTGGTCTAAGTTATATAAAGGGTATAACATGATCCACATCATTAGATAATCATCAGGTTAAATATAATGAATATAGTGTTATGATGGTTTTGTTTTTATTTCCACTTTATATAATCATTTTACTTTCCTAAGGATGTTATTTTTAATGTTTTTATAATAACTATAAAATTTTATATTTTCCTAATTCCTAGTATTTCCTTTTATTATTAGTTGATTTTTAATTGAGAACATTTGCCTAGTGTTTTGGGATGGATATGGTGCTTTGGGTTGGGAAAGCATGGGAAATAAAATATTCAATGAAATATTTATTTATAAAACTATTGATGATTGGTTTCACTAGAAATTAATTTTATAGAATTAGAATTAGGAGTAGTATAGTTGGACCTTGTATACGATTTTAGTTTTATAAATATAGTATGTGTAACTACCTCGAGAGTTTTTGTTACTGTTTGATGTAATTTTTTTCAAAACCCTACCCAACTTGTAGAAGATTATGGAGCCCTATTTTCTTTTCATTTTTAAGGATATATCTATATTAATATGTTTTCATCATGTAGTTTTCATTATTTCATAGTGTACTATTGTTTTGAAATCATGTCCACTGATATATATTTTCCTTAATTATTTTTAATAGTTTATATCTGGTTAGATTTAAAATTTGGGAGTCTCCAATTTTAAAATTGTGTTATTTATATTTGTAATTTGAAATATATGATTACTTCATCAATTTTGGTCTTTGTTGATATTTTGGTTTTGATAGTAGTGTTGATATAATTTTCAATTTCCAATAAATTGGATCATATATGAAATGTGTAAATTAAATATTATTCATATCCTTGACCAACTGATCTTTTCAATATTTATTATGGGTGTACTTATTTGTGATGGGGAAACCATTCATAAGGCAATATAATTTCAATATTCTATTTCATTTCATTTATAGGTCACATATTTCCCTATTCATTATGTTTTAATTTCTTCAATATTGGATAAATTCTGGGGTGTATTTCAGGGAATGTATTTAAAGTTAATGGTTAGTACAAATCATATGGATACTATGTTACTGGCCTACAAATCAAGTTATTGAAAATTTTCATGGTAGACAGACTTCTAGTAAAACCATATAGCCTACTTGTGGGGGTGTTTAGTTCCGCTAGTGAGACCTAAATAGTGATCACATAGACTTTTCATAAGTGAATCAAAACCTTGTATCATTACCATGTCCTTATAAAAATCTAATTACTACTATACTATTCATTAATTTAACACAAAATTAACTCATAAAATCATTATTTAGATCTCATTATCCTCACCTACTTACCTATTTATTTCCTCATTATCCCCTACTATTTTCATAAGGGTTCTCCATTGTTTATCGATGAATTCATATTTAATCATAAAATTATTATTTCTCATAGAATTTATTCACATTTTTCTTATATATTATTAATCATATCTTTATGAAATGGTGATTTGAGTAAATTAAGTTTATTTCCCTAAAATAAACTTGGATTCCAAAACAATTATATTGTTTAATCTTTTGATATAGAATGATATTTTTTATCTCCAAGAGAAATGTATAATTCAGAATGTTCTAAAAGTGGTTATATAGATATTTATATAGATCTGGTTAGTATGATTTTTAAATATTTAAAATCATTTTATATATGGTAATAATATGGAATACCCAGAACTATAAAAATATGGTTTTGATTTTAAAATATCATTTAAAAATTCCACTTATATAATATTGTGTTGGTTGTTACATAAATTTTTGTTATTTTATGGGTTTATGTAATGATTATATATGTTAAAATGTAAAGTCGTGTTTATTTTATAAAATCGTAATGGTGAGGGAACATAATTATTATTTATTTATAGAAAATATGAATTATATATATATAAGTTTGATGCACTAATATGAAATTAAATGGAATGGTATCCTTTAGTAACAATGTGGGAATTATATGGGAAATAGACTAGAAAAATAACAATATCGTACTAATGGACATATGTATTTATTATGCTTGAACTATGATATTTCTCCCTCTGTCCGACCTAGTAGGTAAATAAAATTTATTTGGGAATGGTGAATGTTTATCTTGTGTATTTCACTCTCTCTATCATATTTTTACATTTTTCTTGTCCTATATTTTATCTAAACATTTATTCCCCCTCGATAACATATTTTAATGTGTTTTATATGAAGACTACCATGTGAAAATTAATATATATTTTTCGATATCATTCTATCATCACTCTATAACGTATTATCATTTAATACTTTCCATATTTATAAATACATATTCAAATTATATTTTTAGTCAAAAAATCATTATATTATAAAAGGTTAATCATTTTGAATGATATAATTGTGTTATTTACTTTATTAATTGATGAAAAATATATTATCTCATAGTAAATAAATATCGAATTTAGATAATCTTATATTTAATGGTGATTCATTGATTATGGTTCACATTATAATGCCTAAAAGGCCATTTTAACATTATAATTGACATTCAATGTTTATGTACACAATGGTATCTTATGGGGAGTTACTCACATTATGTTTAAGTGATTATACATTGATTTATAAGTATATTTTTTAATGTATTTTCCTATACATTATATTTTATCTGTATCATCACTCATAGATTTCATTTTCTCAAAAAATATATCTTCCATTATTTCATTATGTTAAATGTTTTATATATTTTTATTTCAATTGTGTTATTTTGGCTCAAATTGGATACTTGATATTTTATTTTTTATTTATGTAAAATATATGGATGGGACTTCATGAAATTACTATTTGAAAATTTCTATTTTTTAATCGTATTTTCTCATAAATATTATTCATATTTAGATATTTATAATGCCCTAAAACATTTCTCCTAAAATGGGGATTGAGTTTTCCTTTTAATCCTTTTCAAAATCCATCTCGGGATATCAATTAAATGGTGAAATTGTCACTACTCATCCCTCGAGGCCTGTGTCGTGACTTCCCCAAGCCCGCCTTCCATAGGTCAGGGGCTAGTAACTAGCATCAAAGGCGGAATTCCCTAAAACTGGGAAGTCGTTGCCTTTATAACCTGTAAAAACACACAACAGAGCACACAACCGGATACAGAACACTAATTATACTGTATAAAAAAATAGTGATGAAAAGTAAAGGGTCTAGAAATACAAGCCCAACTGTAAAGTACAAGGAAATGGAAGTACAAGTACAACTGAAGAAAGGAAAAAAATAGCTGATGGGTCATCCTCCGGGATTCCTACCTGAAGGGTAGGTACTGATAGCCTCCTCAGCACTCCACATTCGTCAGTATCCTCCCTTTACCGATCCATCGTAAGTTTCACCTCTAAGTGATGTCCAGTCCTTATACTCTCAGCCACGATCAGCACTGTTCGTCATCTGCATCTAACACAACTAGGTGCTTGCATAACCTGTGCAAGGTTGAGTATAACGATAATCAGTAGGGACCCCGAGACCCTGAAATTTTTACGAAATCGAACAAGGATAAACCAAAAGTTATGAAATCAACAGATAACCTCACATAGGTATATACCCATAAATATATATAAGTTATCAAGTAATCCATCTTAATCGTGAGGGAATCACAAAAGTTACCAAATCAGCTCAACCATGATTTTATACACATTATCAAAACCTCAACTTGTGGAGAACTCCTCCTCTGTTCAGTACAGTGCGCCTGCCGTGACACAAAGGTGCTTCCTACTAACCTTGGACTGCTGAGGTACTCCTCCAGTTGAGTACTGTGGGTCTGCTGCATCACCATGGAACTCCCCACCATGGGTTTGCTTCTACAACCAGTCTCTCCCCCTAATATCCTTTAGATTTAATCCTTTTATCGAGCACTGTCGGTCTCCACCACAACCAGGCACTCCTCTATCATGGGTCTGTCGCCACAACCAGGTGCTCCTCGCTGGGCTAGTCAAGTCATTATGAGTCAATCGATCTGTAGTCATCAAGTCTCATCCAGCTACTATGTCTCTGCACTCTATCTGCTCATCTCTAAGAGGATCCTCTCCACGAGTTACAGGTCATTACTCCAACTATCACGAAGTCTCACGAAGAAGAATTTCAATGGTCCTATACATCATAATGGTCTCAATGCAACATAAAACACATCAATCGAATGTCTGGTCTATGATTTATTTGCATTTTAGTTCTGGGGGCCCGGTTGGGTTTGTGTGTGATCTATCCTGGCCGTATCTCAACTATATACCCTAAACTCTAATGGGGTATACTTAAAGGGAACATCATGCTCCAAGATTACAAGGACCACTGACGGTTCGTCAAGCGGATGTTCAGCGCCAAAGATATGGCCAAAAGAATATAAAGGGGTCGTACTGGGCCTGAGTTGGATCCTACCTGGTCTGACAGAACCAGCCCGACCCCGTTTGGGCCGACCCAATCTGGGTCGATCCGACCTAACCCATTGGGTCTGGCCCGACCCGTTAGGCGGGCCAGCCTGTTAGGTTTGGTCAGCCCTACTGGGCCTAGCCCAGCCGGCCGCGAGAGAGTGGATCGGTCGCAAGGGCACGAACCGGTCGTGGGTCACCACGAGGGTGGTTCGGCCTGGAGGGCGCCGCGTGGGAGGCTTGGCTTAGAGGGCATCATGAGGGAATGTCTCGGCCCGGAGGGTGCCACGAGGGGCCGGCTAGGGGCAGCTCGGACAGGGGTTAGGGTGTCGCGGACTTGGCATGCACAGGCTGGCGGGCCGGTTTGGCCAGCGGTGGCGCGGGGCACATGGGGCATGCGGGGTGTGCGGGTTGCATGGACAATGAAGCCATGGGGCACATGGGTCGCACGAAAGTCAGCTCAGCTGAGGCTTGGAAGGGCGCTGCGAGGGGCGTGAGAGGAATGGGAGGCGCGGTGCTGGGGCACCGTGCAGTCAGAGCATGGCTCGGCTGGGATATGGCATGGCTCGGCCGGTTCGGCTGGCGGGCGGCACGGTCGGTGAGCAGTGTGGAAGGGGGAGGGTCGGAAGCCAGAGAGAGGTACGGTTCGGCCCAGGGCACTGAAGCATCGAGGGGGAATCACATGTTGCCTTCGTTGCCTTTATCTCCTCGTCTCCATGTCGAATAACATCACAAAGAGGACAGCGGAGGGGTCGGACCTCGTTGGTTTGGTCCACACCCTTCTGTGTTTAGTGTGATAGCAATTTGGCTCAAAAGAATGAAGAAAAGAACAAGCATGTAAGATATCTAAAAAACATCAATTCCCATAATCCCTCATAAACAAAAATATTTGTAACCCATAATGAAAAATATCTTTGGATAAACATGATAATAATTTCATCCACATTATTTGTTTTGGATGAAAATTAACAAGGGAATAATATCATACTGAAATAAAATTAATAATTTCACTTGTTCATTGATCATCGACATTGGCGCGAGATGGCGGAAGTCAATTCGTTGTATATGAACACGTTCTATGTCGAAGGAGGTTCTGAGGAAGGAAGTTGAAGTCGAGGTCGAGGATGACATTCTTCATCGGTTGGAGCGTTCTTCGTTTGTGGAACACGTTCTTCATTGGGATAATTCTCCCAAGTTCTCTCCACTCCCATGTTCCACCAAAAAGATAATGCTAAGAAGAAATACTAGATTGTGTTATATATTATTTTGTTGGCAATAATTCGAAAATTCAATTGATTATGGTGGGTGGAACAATTAAATGTTAGAGGAGTTGGCACATTTAATTTGTTAGAGGAGTTCAAGAGGCTCCCCCTAATTAATGAGGGGAGTTAAGAGGTTTCCCACAATTAAAAATTGGTGTTTAGTCCCAGGGGGTCCCCACCACTGTAACCTCTCGCATGAGGTTAGGTTTTGGTGGGCCTCACCACCATAACCTCTCATGGGAGGTTATGGTAAAGTGGTTCCCACACTTCAAATCCCACAAGGATGTTTAGTTCTTGTGGATCTCACCTCCAACATCCACATGGTGGCTCAAAAATAAAATAAAGTGAAGTTCATTATAATTTATTATTTTCCACGAAAAACCCAAAACTATATTTTATTCTCGACCCACTATCGTCGAGGTGAAAGTCTCCTTAAGAGAATACAAGTACTGAAAGTTCCACAATACCCTCAGGATTTAATTTCGAGCACCAGATCAAAAGTTATAAAAACCCTCTCGTACATTTACTCATCATACCCGAAAAAAACATCACAAATTGATTCCAGGCACACCAGCCTCGGAATCACACACTGTCAATTTTTTTGGACTCATAAAATTCTAATTTATTTTAAAAAAATTACATGGGAATTTCAGGCCTTTACATTCTCCCCACCTCATGGATTTACATCCCCATAATCTACAACTCATAACTAAGGTAACTAGTGGGGGTACTGAGCACGCATCGGACCCGACCACTCCCATTAGCACTCATAGAGGTTCCCGTGCTACCAGCGAACATGCACCCAAGGTATCGACCATCCACAAAGGTCCTTCTCTTGTAAATACTCAATCTCTAATGGAACCTCTATAAGAGTATATCCATTGTTGATGTCCAACTCTCCATGGTCGATGATGTTAGAAGGTTCGGGGATATATCTCTTTAGCTTTGATACGTGGAAGACATCGTGCAACCAGTGCAAATGAGGTGGAAGATCTAAGCGGTAAGACACCTTGCCAACTCTGCTGAGGACCTGTAAAGGCCTGATGAATCTCGGAGATAACTTTCCACCTCAGCCAAATCTCTCTAGACCTCGTCAAGTTTGGACCTGTAGAAAAACATGGTCTCCATCCTCGATCTCCAGAGGTCTCTGTATCCTATCTGCATACGACTTCTTCTTGTTCTGTGTAGTATTCATCTACTTCTACATGATGAGAACCTTCTTCGTGGTATCCCTTACAATCTCTGGTCCCACTAGTGCTGACTCACCTAGGTCGGTCCTGCACAAAGGTGATCTCCAAAGTCGCATGTACAATGCATCAAAAGGTTCCATCCCAATCGTGGAGTGATAGATATTATTGTATTAAATATCTACAATGATAATTCATCCACCCAACCGCGACTGTAGTCGAGGACACTAGAATACAACATGTCTTCAAGGGTCTGAATGGTCCGCTTAGTCTGGCCATCCATCTGAGGATGGAAGGTGGTGCTCTAATGAAGCTGTGTCCTGAAATCTACATGCAACCCCTTCCATAGATGGGAAGTAAAATGTGTGTCACGATCGGAGACAATCGTCGAAGGTACTCCATGTATCCGCACAATATCTTGCACATAGAGGCATCCCAAGATCTCTACTAAACCCTACCCTCTGATCATTAGGAAGTGGGCTGACTTGGTGAGTCGGTCAACGATCACCCAGGTCGAGTCATGAACTCTGAATGTACGTGGATTTCCTATCACAAAATCCATGGATATCCCATCCCACTTCAACTATGGTACCTATAAAGGTTGAACCAAGCCTTCTGGTACCTGATGCCTTGCCATCACAAGCTGAAAAGTGAGGCACCTAGAGACAAACTCTGCAACTACCTTCATCATTCCCAGTCACTGGTGCTATCATCGGAGGTCCTTGTACATCTTCGACACTCTTGGATGTGTAGATAGAGGGGATGGGTGGAATACCCTCATCACTTCCTCTTATAGTGACATGGGTACCATTTTACATCCTTTTAAGGGGATGACGTACTCACCACCTTCAGAAAATTCATCAGGTGCCTGCCATGTGGATATCTAAGAACGTCATGTCTTGCAGTCATTTTCCCCACGTTGCGGCTCCCTAACTCGCTGAAGAATTGGGAGAGTGACTGTAAGAGACTGAAGGAAGGATGCTTTGTCTCTATCCACAAATGATATCTTTAAAGAAACCACCTACTCTGTCACCTCACCCAACAGTTGTATACTAGATCTCCTTCTGAGTGCATCAGCAACAACGTTACTCTTCCAAAGATTATAGACTATCTCGAAGTCATAGTCCTGGAGGAACTCAAGTCATAGTCATTGTCTGAGGTTCAGGTCCTTCTGAGATAAGATATACCTGAGACTCTTGTGATCAGAAAATAAGGTAAAATGTTCACCCATCTGATAGTGTCACCACATCTTCAAGGTGAAGACCACTACTGCTAAGTCCATGTCATGGGTAGTGTAGTTCTGCTCATATTGTCTTATCTAATGATAACCATAAGCTATCACTACTCAATCCTTCATTAGGACTCATCTGAGTCTGGTCCCTGGTGTGTCACATCAGACTATGTACCCTACGCCTTTCCTTGGAATCCTCAAGATGGGGGCACTAGTCAGCCTCTGTCTCAGCTCCTAAATGCCCTGCTGGAATCTCTCTGACCACACAAAGGGTTGCCCCTTCTTCGCCAAGGCTGACAGTGGTGTTGCAACTCTGGAGAAGTCTGGAACAAACCTCTGGTAATATCCAGCCAAACCCAAGAAACTTTGTTCCTTCTTCACACTCTTGGGTGGATCCCAAGAATGTACCACTTAAATCAACACTGGATCTACTGTAACTCTATCCCCCAACTTGACATGTCCTAGAAATGTAACCTCTCAGATCCTGAACTAGAACTTTGAGAGCTTACTATAAAGTGGGTTCTCTTAGAGTGTGTCTATTACTACCCACAAGTGATAGGCATGCTCCTCCTCAGTAGCTGAGTAGATAAAAATGTCTTTGATGAAGAATACAAAAAAGAAATCAAGGTATGGATGGAAGATCTGGTTCATGATTCCCATGAACTCTGTTGGAGTATTGTTTACACCGAATGGTATAACCAAGAACTTGTATTGGTCATACCAACATCTGAAGGATATCTTCTGCACATCCTCACCTCGAACACTGAGCTGCTGATAGTCTGACCTGAGGTCTATCTTTGAGAACCATTGGGCTCCATTCATATGATCAAAGAGGTCAGCAATCCTCTATAGTGGTTAATTTTTCTTCACAATCACCTGGTTCAGGTGCTGATAGTCAACACAAAGCCTCAAGATCCCATCCGCCTTCTTGGAAAACAGAATCGGGGTTGCCCAAGGTGAAACACTGGTCCGGATGAATCCCTTCCTCGTAAGTCCTCTAGCTATACCTACATCTTGAAAAGCTCTGTGGGAGCCATCTGATATGCTGGTGTAGATATTGGTGTTGTCCAAGGGTACAAGTCAATGTAAAATTTTACCTCTCTATGAGGAGGTAGACTTGGGAAATCATTAGGGAAAAAATCTGCATACTGGTCCATAACTATAGGATAAGTTGGACTCTTCACATCCACAGCTCTAAGGGTATGGCTAGAAAACAGATGAGTGATTGGCTGCACTCTCCTACGAGTAAGTCCATCATGTGCTGAAAAGGCTCCCTTCTTGCCGGTGAAGGTAATCCTGGTCCTATCCATGCGGACACACTGCAATTTGTGCCTAATACAGTATATCTGAGCATGGACTATAGGTAACCAGTCCATAACGAGGAAGATGTTTTAAGGCCTTGATGTCGCTACTAGGAGATCCCAACTGAAGCTCTCTCCTCCTAGAGATATCTCACACTATTGTCACCAGTGCGTAATCGTCGAATCCAATCTCATAGAAGTCTCTAGCTGTAAGGTTCAAGCCAACGAATCTGTTGGAATCTCTGAGCTCCGAATGAGGGAAATGTCAATGAAAGAGTGGATGACACCCTTCTCTATAAGTACTACAACTATGGTGGAGTAGACACAGATCGTACCTCAAATCATCTCTGGAGTGCCATGATTGTATGCCTCAGATGCTTGGAGCTGAGTTCTCCCCTTTCCACATGTCCCAGTGGTTGGGGTGGACCCCCTGATGATGGTGGTGGTAACACCTCAAAACGTTATCCACCACCATCTACATGACCAGGACCACTTCCATGTCCGCCATCTCCCAGCGGACCGACTCGTTCGAATCTATGTCCCTGCCTGGGCGGTCCTTCATCCGTCTTCTGATCATATGAACAGTGGGTCAGGGAGTCATGAGCAATGTGACACTACACACCGCATGTGAATCACTACCCGCTCATGGTATGTATGTCTCTGCTCTGGGTGCCCCGCAGAACCTATCCCGAGTCATGTGGTTATCCCCCAGTACGTCTAGTCCTCTTGGACGACTGAAACATCTCTCTACAACAAGCTACAGAATTCTCCACTACGTGTCGACTGGTGGTGGATCTCGCTATTGGAGACTGCTCATTAAGGAAACTCTCCACTAATAGGTCTCTCTCTAACACCCCTGCCTACACTAGGATGCTGAGTGAGATCACCAAAGCTCTGATCTCATGCCTGATTCCCTGCTCGAAGGTTCGGGCCCTGAAAAAATGGGCTCGTAACATATCGGTGGAGTAGCATGAGAGGTCTATGAAACTCACTATGTACGAAGCTATAGTCATGCTGCCCTGCTGAAGATGTTGCAGCTCCAATATGTGCATTTCACGGAGAGTCGCTAGAACAAACTCCACCTGAGCAGGCTCTCGAAGTCTGCCAGAGTATTCTTATCTCGTCATGAACCTAGAGCATCAAGCTCCACCATTTTCCCACTACTACCTATTGACGGATGGCAACAAGAATCACCTTGAGGTCAGTTGGTGTCCCTACCAGTCTAAAAACACTCACCACCACCTCCAACCAATCCTCATCCACATGTTGGTTCATCTCTCCCTTGAACTTGGGTGGCCTATGGTAATGGAACTTGTTCAATGTGCTCTATCGGTGTGCATATTTTGCTTCTGGGGCTGCCAGTATCAGTGGCCCAGTATGGAGTGGTACCACTGGTGCGTCCACTAGAAAAGGGCCCTGCACCGAGGCCTTGTTGCTCAGTGGGATATCTGAGTGTACAACACTCGAGACACTAGCTGGTCGTCCACAGGGAGGCATCATAAAAGAAACAGATGCGACAAGGTCAAAAGATTAATACCTGGTGAGATGACCTGGTTGAGCTGACATAAAAAAACTTTTGAAAACGCAAATGCAATCAATGTTTTCTAATATTGAGTCGAAAATCAGAAGTCACGGTCTTGGTGTATGGATACATCGGCTGCCGCACCAACACTAGACTACCTAAACTCAAAACCACACTTAGTGCCCTTAACATGATTGCTTCACAGAAAAGATCAGAGTCCTTAGTCCTGTGGTTGAACCGACTCCTCTGATACTGATTTTTCACTACCCGTCCCCCGGGGCCCGTGCTGTAACTACCCCAAGCCTACCTTCCATAGGCCAGGGACTGACGACTAGCACCAAAGACGTAATTACCTAAAACTGGGAAGGAGTTTCTTTTATAACCTATAAACGCACACAACAGAGCACACAACCGGATACAAAACAATAAGTAAACTATATAATATAAGTGTGCTGAAAAATGAAGGGGCCAGAAATACAATCCCAACTATAAAGTACATGGAACTAGAAGTACAAGTACAACTGAATAAAAGAAAAAAATAGATGTCGGGTCATCCTCTGGGATTCCTACCTGAAGGGTAGGTATTGATATCCTTCCCAACACTCCACATCTGTCTATCTCCCTCATGTACTGACTCGTCGTAAGGTCCACTTCTGGTTACCGCCGAGTCCTAATACTCTCAGCCTTGATCAGCGTTGTTTGTCATCTGCATCCAACACAACAAGGTGCGGGTGTAGCCCGTGTAGTGGTGAGTATAATGATACTCAGTAGGGACCCCGAGACCATCAAGGTCTCAAAAAATCCAACAAGGACGAACCACAAGGTATGGAATCAATAGATAACCCCACATAGGTATATTTCCATACATATACCTATGTTATCAATAATTCGTCTCAATCATGAGGTAAAGAAAAAAATTACTTACTCAGCTCAACCAAGATTTTATACACGTTATCGAAACTAGGACTGTTGGAGAACTCCTCCTCTATTGTGTATATTGGGTCTATTGCATCCCCAAGGTGCTTCCCACATTCATTGGACTGTTGAGGCACTCCTCCAGTCCAGTACCATGGGTCTGCTGCGTCACCAAGGCACTCCCCACCGTGGGTCTGCCGCCACAACCAGGTGCTCCCCCTAATAGCATACAGAGGTAATACTTCTGTCAATACCACGATTCTGCTGCCACAACCAGGCACTCCCCACTAGGATAGTCGAGTAACTCTGAGTCTATCTGTCAGCAGTTGTCAAGTCTCAGCCGGCTACTAGGTCTCTGTATTATATGCGCTCGTCTCTGGAAGGATCTACTCTACGAGCTATAGGTCGATAGTCCAACTGTCATGAAGTCCCAATAATAAGTATCTCAAAGGTCTTCCATGTCATAGAGGTCTCAACACAACAGACAGTGCGTCAATCAGACACTCGGTATGTGAGTTATTAGCCTTTTAGTCTCAGGGGCCCAGTAGGATTCCTGCGCGATTCAACCTGGCCATATCTCAAATATACCCAAAACTCTAGTGGGGTATACTCAAAGGGGCTTTCATTCTCCAAGAATACCCAGGCTACTGATGGTTCCTCAAGAAGATGCCCGACGCCAAAGATATGGCCAAAAAAATGTTAAGGGGTCATAGTGGGTCTGGGTCCGGTCTGACCCGGTCAGGCCGACCCTGTCTCGGTCAACCCGACCTGACCCATTTGGTCTGGCCAGACAAGTTAGGTGGGCCGACCCATTAGGTTCGTCCTGGCCCACTGGGCCCATCCTAGTGAGTCGTGAGGGGTCGTAGAGGGCTGTGAGAGCACGGACCTATTGTGAGGGCATGGACTGGTTGTGGGTCAGCACGAGGGCAGTTTGTCCCAGAGGGCACCGTGTGGGCGGCTCGACCCGAAAGGCACCTTGAGGGCGCGGCTCAGCCCGGATGGCTTCGCGAGGGGCCGACTTGGTGTGGTTCAACTCAGGGCTGGGGTGGTGTGGCCGGGGCCGTGAAGCATGCTCGGCTGGGGCCATGCGGGGCATGTGAGGTGTGTGGACAGTGGATCCACGGGACTCACATGGCATGCGGAGGCCTGCTGGCCAGTTCGGCGAGCAGCGGTGTGGGGTGCGCATGGTGCATGGTGTTCTCAGACGGTGGAGCCGTGGGGTGTGCGAGGCGAGCGGAGGCATGCTCAGCTGGGGCTCGGAAGGGTGATGCGAGGGGCACAGAAGGCGTGGGGGGCCTGGCATCTGGGAGACGGGGCACAGTGCGGCCAAATCGCGGATCGACCATGTTGCGGCGCGGCTCATTTGGTTTGGACAACAGGTGGCGCGGCCGGCTGGAAGTGACATTGGGGCGGTGTGGTTGGGCCTGGGGCACCAATGCATCGTGTGGTAGGCACATGATACCTTCGTCGCCTTGTCTCCATGCCGAAGAACATCACATAGAAGATTGGTGGAGGGGTCGGTCCTCATTGGTTTTGTCGACACCCTTCCACATTTAGGGTGATACAAATTTGGTTCACGAGAATGAAGCGAAGAACAAGCATGGAAGATTGCTTAAAAACATCAATTCCCATAATCCTTCATAAACCAAATATTCTCAAACCACAAGGAAAAAAATCCGTAGATGAACATGATAATAAGTTGGTCTACGTTCTTTGTTTTGGAAGAAAATAAATAATATAATATTATCATACTTAAATAAAATTAAACCCCTACATTGTTCGTTGATCGTCGAAATTGGCGCGAGAAGGAGGGCATCGATTCGTTCTATACGAACATGTCCTATGTTAATGGAGGTTCAGAGGAAGGAAGTCTAAGTCTAGGTTGAGGTCGATGTTCTTCATTGGTTGGAGCGTTCTTCATCGGTGGAACATATTCTTCATTGGGAGCTTTCTCCCATGTTCTCTCCTCTCCCATGTTCCACCAAAAAGAGAATGCCAAGACAAAATAATAGATTAAGTTATCTATTATTTTGTTGGCAAGATTTCAAAAATCTAATTGATTAATGTGGGTGGCACAATTGAATGTTAGAGGAGTTGGCACATTTAATTAGGTAGAGGGGTTCAAGAGGTTCCCTCTCATTAATGAGTGGAGTTGAGAGGTTTTTCACAATTAAATATAGGGGTTTAGTCCTGGGTGGTCCCCACCATTGTAACCTCTCACAGAAGCATTGGTTCAGGTGGGCCCCACAATCTAACCTCTCATGGGAGGTTATGGTCAGGTGGTCCCCACACTTCAACTCCCACAAAGAGGTTTAGTTTAGGTAATCCCACCTCGAACTTCTATATGGTGGATCTAAAATAAAATAATGTTAAGTTCATTTTATTTTATTAATTTCCATGAAAAACCCAAAAAATATCATTTATTGTCGACCCACTACCTTGAGGTGAAAGTCTCCTTAAACCAAAAATTCAGATATTGATTCTTGGCCAAACCGGGCCTCAGAATCATGGGCCGTCAATTTTCAAGGACTCTTAAAATTACCATTTATTTATAAATAATTACATGGAATGTCCAGGTCATTATAGAACTAGTTTTTTTCTTTTTTTATGACATTTAATTTTATAATGAAATTTAATATCATTTATATGTTACACTATTTTAAAAAATAAAAAAAAGTTAACGAATGGTTCTATTAATAATAATTGAATTATATTTTTGGACATTCAATTTTTCTCCATGAAAAACATCATCGTCAAAAAAAAAATTCCTAACCAATCAAATAAAAAGTGATATCACTCCATTTTCATTTCATTATAATTACATGTGTTTTCCTCAAAATTATTATTTCAATATAAGTTAGTAATGATTCCTATTTTCATTATCACTAAAAATTGTTCACCTTTTTCAATGATCTAGATCAGTTCCAAATTGTATTTCATATCATCAAATTAAATAAAATTTATATCCATTATATTTATTAGGTCTCAAAAATACTTTCATAAAAGGTATATTTTGATGAAATTATGTTCATTGGAAATATTTAATGGAAGATATTACTAATAAGAATATACTAAACACACAATGGAAAAAAATATTCTCTACTGGACAATGGACTCAATCTCAAATTTTTCATAATAGCAGTACTCATTCTAATTATGCTAGATTGATGAATAAGAGACCCCCAACATGAAAATATATTTCAATTATTCTATTGACATCTTAAGTCTTTTTTGGCAATTACTATATTTTATTTTTTTGAAATTTCTTATATATTATTATTTATTTACTTTATAATATATAGTATTTACAATTTTATTTCTCTAACTTCCTAATAATATTTTATATTTCTATACCATTCTCCATTGATAAAATTATACATTTATATAATAATCCTCAATTTAAAAAAAATTATTTTAGAATTCATCATGTAGAATATTGTTGTCCAAAATCCAATGAAAATCATGATATATATACCTCAAAATTAAATGGTTTGAGTATTCATCCATGACTAATAATTAGTTTGGAGAGTATAGGTTTTTTTTGATTTATTGTTTTCATAAAAAAAAATTTGTTAGAAATTATTGTGTATATAAACCACAAGTATATTATCCTAAAACCATTACATATGGTCTCTAGGAATTCCTACTATTTATTAATATAATGATGATATAGGCACTATAGTGGATATACTATTGTATATAAATTGAATGTGATGATTTTTCACATCTATCAATGATTAATAAAATAGAGTTTTCCTTTATTTATATTTATAAGTCTATAAAAAAATCTATCGACTTATTTTTACACATAGATATAGTTATGGGTTGTGATTTTTATACTCTAATGAGATTATGTTTCACTAAATTTACATATTGACATACCAAAAATATTTCAATCTAATCAGTAATAGTCCTATTAAAAACATCTAAAAATAGTTATCATGTATATATATGTACAATTTATTGAATTATGAGTATATTAGAACACATAGAAAAATAATATTTATCAAAAATCTCCTTCATGAAATAAAAAATTAATGGGATATCGAAAAATGTTTTGGAACATATTACTTTGTGGGGATAAATATTGAACTTATTTTTCTTCTTATTTTCCAAATAGATTGTCATATTTTTATAGTATAGCATCATCTCTACATATTTTCATGATTTTATAAATTCATGATGGATTTGAAGTAATTTGGGGTATGACTGATGAGGTATGTTGCTGTATGA
This sequence comes from Viscum album, assembly GCA_963277665.1. Lineage (NCBI taxonomy): Eukaryota > Viridiplantae > Streptophyta > Magnoliopsida > Santalales > Viscaceae > Viscum > Viscum album. Next base: position 1,006,427,669 of record OY728135.1, read on the forward strand.
CATCTACATCCATGTAAACTGTGTAATTTATCAATGTATCAAATTTATTCCACATTAATTCAAAAACTCTATGGTTTTTCTCTATTATTTAATTATTTACATTGATTTATTTTCATGTTTGATAATTAATAGATCAATTATAAGACTTAATAATCTCTAACCATCCCCATTATCAGAGGATATATAAATAATATTTGAACTTGTACTATAGACATTAGTGTTATATAAACATGTAAATATTCTCTATAAAATGCTAAATTATCTATATCATTAATTTAAAAATTGTGTTATCTAACTCCAAATCACTGTATGATAATTTTTATCATGACAATTCATCTACATAGACACTTTGTAAATAATCTTATAATTTTTCAAAAGTCCACATCCTATCCTTATCAAGGATTGATCAATGTAAATGATTATTAATTCTCTATAAGATTGAGATGTTATAGCAGATGTAGTTGGAATCAAAATATTTAAATCATTAAAACAACATTCACAATACATTTTGAATTTGTATTTAACTCCCCATAAATTAACATAATTAAGGGATTATAAATAAATGAGAACACTTTTCAATAACTATATATAGTATCAATTAAGAGAAATGAAAAAATGAATATTTGTAATTATTGAATGTTACAGAAACTAATATCCAATCATATTCATTACAAAATCTCCCATGATTTTTTTCAAAAGTTACAATGTTCCACAATAATTGTATATATTTTTACTATAACACAAATTTCATAAATTTTTAAATAACTCATTCATTCATTATTTTTTTAGTGAGACACTTATATGATCCCCATGATCCAACAATTAATAGTAAGGTATTATAATTTCATCAATAAATATAACTAAAAATATTATAATGTAGTCTAAAAATATATTTTTCAATAAATACTTAAATATTGAAGGATAATAACTAATGAATAAGTGTGTAAAAAACTCATAATTTCCATATTTTTCATGAATATGGTAATTGGGATATTATATTTTGTCACCCTTAAAGTATGATATATAGATCAGAGATCATTCTTATAGAAAAATTACACCCCATGATGTTCATTAAATAAATCTTCTATAATATGTATTAGTTAATTTATCTTCTTCTTGATCCAATTATATTTTTTATCATCACTATATAATCACATTGATTCATAAATAATCTTTAAAAAATTAAATGGTTTTCATTGTGATAAAAACATTCTATATTATATATTTTACATTTTATTAATATATTTTACATCAAAAAGTTTTATTCTATATTTGATCTTTGATATATATATTTTACATACATGGTAGTTAGATAAATTGAGAATTATTCATCTCTCTTTAAGTGAGTGATATGTAATTCCATGTAATATAAGTTAATATATTCCAAAATAATCATTTCATATAACATCCTTCTACATTCACAATTATAATATTTTATAATTATTTAAATAAATAATTTTGTATTAGGAGGTTCTTTAGAAAACACTGACTTTGATATTTTTGATTGGAAATATAATTATGGTTTTTAAATTTATAATGAATTTTATATCGATTCATCATTTCTTTATTGGAAATAAACATTGTTATCCAATAATTGTCTACTATTATATCAAATTCCAACTTTAGAATGAAAATTTAGTTTTTCTTAGAATTATAAATATAAATGTTAATAGGAGAATCACTATATTCCGATGATGATTTATTATCACTTCAACAAGATTTAGTGGATCACACTACATCTAGATGTTCTATTATAAATTCAATGCTTGTTTCGAGTATTAATAAAATATTGGAATCATTATCAATTGTTTAAATTATATTACATTTTAACTTGTAGACTACAATGAAGTCATGTTATACCTTATCATTAAAATAATTTATGCCATACATTATTATTTTAAAATCACTACTTTTATCCCTAATCCTTTATTGGGGATGATTTTGTAGATCTGGAATTGTGTGTGAGTAATATTTTTTGTCAATTATTGTCAATGAAAATATAATAATTTATTGATTTTAATATATTAAATAACTTATAAAGAAAAAGGCTGATGGAATATAGGTTGTAGAATACATGATAGGTAAATAAGACGATAAAACATAATAGGATGAATGATGAAATGCAATAGGGAAATAATCATGTCAATCACCTTAATAGATATATTTTTTTGAGGTCATAATGTTTACTGTTAATGATTAGTGTGATATTATTCATGACTCAGACTTATATTGGATTTTGTTAGAAGTTTTTTTTTCAAACTCAATATGAAATTTTCATGATAATTTTTTTAATACAAATAGATAGTGAAATATATTAAAATAAGAAACAATTTCCTTATGTGGATTTCATAGGAATACTAAAAATCTAAATGAAATAATATTTATTTATGTATCTTCCATAAAATGTTTCAGTTCACTATATTACCATGAAAATAAGGATAAACCCAATTGAGAAAAATTGTCTAAAAATATTATATAACAAGGGATAAATAAAATAGTAAATCAGTTTATGTATACCAGACTATGGTCAATAAGAATTATGCTTCTGATAATATTCTTCAAGAAAATTGTATATCAGTCTGATCATGATATAATGTCTAAACAGATAATGAAATTTTTAAAAATAAATAAAGGAATGTTCATAGAAATATCGAATTGAGGTGAATGGATAGTATCTATTATATGTTTATAGGAATAATCTATTTCACTGATGATATTCACAAGTTAAAAAAGTTTATAAATGATTAGTCCAATAAATATTAAATTTTTTGAGATGTTCTATTCTTTATTAATTATATATAAAAATAAAAAATACAATGATATAAATCCAATGTTTTTTCTGAGAAAAAATAAATCTATGATAGAGAGTTAAATCAGCATTTTTCAATGGGATATTAAAGAGATAATGTGAAATATTCATTCTAAGAACACATTATATTTTTATGAAATTTAGTGGTACTATGTTTACTATAATATTTTTAAGTGTTGTTTGATGAATAATTAAGGCATGTACAATGTTCATAGGATGAAGTAGTACAAAGATTATGATGTGATGTGAAGGAGTTTCAGTATTCGAATAATAAAAATATTCACAAGATTACAGATGAAAAAATGGAGTGACACGTCTATTGGATGAATTCAGTGTGTTATCACAATGACTCTACCCTAATTAAATTCATGAAGGGCATATCATAATTTTTTGGAACAATATAAAATGTTATAAAAAGTGATTAAATAACATTGAATTTCGAGAATATAGAACTATTATATGTTAGATACTTTGTTATCATAAACTTATTATTTATAAAGGGATAAAAAAAATTTACTTAAGGATTGATTGAGATGATACCTAAAAATGATCAAACGACTCATATTAATGTAATAAAACAATAATTTTTAAAGGTTCATGAGATAGGTAATCAGATTCAAAATTCTATAAGAATTCCCCAGAAGGAGGATCATGAGTAAATTTCTTCAGAAATAATTTTTCATCCTACATGATTGAATAGTGGGTAATGAGGTTTCTAAATATTTTAATTTTATGGATGTTTCTGAATTATTTCATGATATATTTTATTATAAATGCATAATTCTAAATATTCTATATTTATAAAATATTTTTAAAAAAATACAGTGGCGATAATAATATGAGAATAACTATGAGGGTTCATTAGATTAGGGAAAAATAATAAATATATTAGAACCCATATGATAGATAAATACCCAATGAAAATACTCAGGAAAAGGCTGAAGGGGAAGATCTGACATTTTCATCAAAAAAATTATATTAGAATAATAATTTTTCTTTATAAATTTTAATGGTGATGGTATCTATCTTGAAATATTTATTTACATAATCCTATAATGATTATATGGGATATTTAATGATGTATGGCATGATAGGTGAAATGATATGACATTTTAATGTACATATTGTTAAAATAAAATTACAATGTCCCCTATAATTATCAATTTTTTTAGTAAGGATGACTTATAATGGGGTGAGTTGATATGTTAATAAATATTATAATTATTCAAAATCATGGAAGTGAGTAATTATAAAAATTTATAGTCTATACTGAGAATAAAAATACATTATAATTTAAGAAAAATAAAAACATTAAAAATAATTAACTCATTTCACATATATAATTTTAGAATCTAGATAATTTTTAAATTATTATTGTCTCTTAGTAAATTATAAACATCCTAACATTATTTTTTATATATTAAAATAATAGTATCATGTGATATCACACTTCCTATAACCTAAGTCCTTTTTTTAAATAGGATATTTTAAGAGATTCTATACATTGGTCATAATGATACAGGTTCTCAAAGTGAAATTATTGAATGCAGTTACCATGAATTAAGAACGTACCCTAACATATTCATAAAATATTTATATAGACAATATTATATGTAGATTTATTTTCATGGAGTTTAAAACAAATAAGCTCTTACTAGAGTTCTCATTCTTGATTAGAATATCCAAATAAATAAATTCTATATTCTTGAGACTTATTTTTTAATATAATATTTGATGAAGTATTTCATATAAAAGATATTTAATCACTAAAATTGAATTTGAATATTATTTAAAATGTTATTCCTAGAATTTGGATAATCAAATAAAAACTATGATAAGTTATTTCAATATATAAAATAATATTACAATTATTAGACCCAATATTATCTTAGATGTAAAATACTCTCTACCACTATAATTATTATATACTCCAACATCGAATAAAATTTAATACCGTCATGCCATATTTTAAAATTACATTGTATTTTTTATAATAAATGATCCATGAGAATCTCCATGAAATTTTGACACAACATTCTCTTTAATGAAATTAAATTGAATAAACATGAACATATATTTTTTAATAGGTCTAGGAATTTTTATGTTGCATCAATATTTAATGGTTCAAAGTTAATTAATCCTGAATGCATTATTTTAATAATAATATTTATAAAAATATAAACATATATAATATATAGATTATGATTTGAATCATCAAAAATATGTTTCCAAAAGAAATTTATTTTTGGAAAATGATTAAATTCTCTCCCTGAATATTATAATTACAAAAACTAAAAGATATGAAAAATAACATAAAATGAATCGATGAATAGAGTAAATTTTCACATTAAAGAATTATTAATAATGAATACCCCTCCATATGTTTTTAAATGATTATAAGAATTCATTATCCACCACACTAAAAAAAATTAAAAAAACATTATCTTACATCAAATTAATCCTCACCCATTTTTATTTTATATTCATCCTCATGTTACACTATCATATTTTCTCTTGATTTTGGATTAACCAAATGATAAAAATAAATATTATGGAATAAAATAATAAATTCAATCTAATGATGGAATAATATAAATTGATTAACAAGATACTGAATAAGAATCTAATTAACCAATACATTGTTTGTAAATATAATGTAAAACGGTAACTGATATTAAATTTCTAGAATATATGTGAATTGATTAAATAGCATATGAATTGTGTAAGAATATCTTGCAACTAGACCAAGAAACATAAGGATAATCCAGATCATTTTTATGAGGTAATTAAAAATAATATAATTAATGCAATGCTTATTTTTTGAAGGATTACATCTATAATTACCATATGAACCCTTAATTTGGATGTAATCATACCAATGGTTATCCTTAATATAATTGTTTTAAATATAAAACTATTTTGGAAAACACATATAATATAATTATGTTGTGTTTGATATTTGTGGAAGGGGTGTTTATATCATTGTTCTTTTATCAGGAGTGTTGTTCTATATTTTTTGGCCAAGAAATGGAAGTGTCAATATAACAATGAATGATAGTTTTAAAGAAAACAATTCATAAAATATACACTTATATTTGTATCCACATAAATTTGTACTAAAAACATAATGCTATAAGATATACACATACTGTAGTATATAGTGATATGAGACATTAATCATGATAGATCCTAAAAACAAATATTCACAATGTAAATTACATGTTCTATAATTACCCTTCACATCAATTCAAAAACCATTGAAACAAAAATCCATATAAATTATATGAAAAATTAGGGTTGAAAAAAATAAAAATTACCATTTTTAAATGTTTACTTTTGATAAGCGAAGAACAATTTGACATATGTAATATTTATTTATATTTTATGGACTTGTTTTATGATCTTGGTATTTCAAGATACATCACATACTCTTTTCCCAGTAACCATTTACTATTTTTATCATGAATTAATGGGGTCTTGTTTCAAGATCATTTTATATTAATTTGGTTAAATATGGAAACTCATGGGACTATAAAAGGTTGAAATATAGTTTGGGAAACTATAATGTTCTCAAAAGGAAATCATTCACCCCAATATGTCCAAGTGGAAGGGTGTACACATTTTCCAAATTGTATGACCACCCCCAAAACTGATTATCCATGGATATATGGGTGACTTTTTTTATTTGATGGTAAAATTAACCATGCATCCATACTGTGGAAACTAAATAGATTCACTATATATATGGTGTATGGTTAGGGAGCACGGTTGTTTTTAACCATGAATATCATCCATAAATCCATGCATGGAGAAATATAAACAGCAAAGAAATTAATTAAATACTCAAGAACCCATGGTTTATATCCCTAATCACCCTATTTGTCATCACACATTTTCATTGCCTTTTGGAGGAACCCAAGGGGACTCATAGGCTCCTCAAACTCCATTAATTTGAAAAATAAAGATATTCTCGAAGAAATCGATCTCTCTATAATAATTAATTAATTTTTTATATAACATCTTATATCTCCTTTATTTTAATCTATTTTAAGATGGTTTAATCCTCCCATTGTTCCTGATTTATCCCTTGGTTTTCATGAATCTTTATTAGTTGGATCATGATTCTAGGTTTTGATACTATATCTTCCTCACCATTTTTATTTTGGATGTTTAATATTGAATTAAGTGATACGATTTCGAAAACAAATTCAATGATGTTTAGTTCTGAGGTATATGTTATAATTCCTTAGTATGCATGGATTAATAATGTTTATAAATGTATCATCTCATATCCCTATTGTGACGTTTATTCTAAATTACAAATTTGTTTTGAATCTGTAATACATTTTTCGACCATTGTACTATCATGTTGGATACATTAGAGATTATGAGACTGATCGTGATGGAAACCCATGAGGTGTGGATATATTTATGGAATAAATTAATATATAATTAAAAATCGTGATTTAACAGATTCTAAAAATAAACCAATTATGAATATAAGGTCATAATAACTTGTTATAAATGATTAATTGTATAAATATTGTTGGAGAAATGAATTTTGAAATGATTGATGATATATTGGTTAATGGAGGATGACTCGTTTGTTTTCTGGTGTTAAAAGTAAGGAACTGGGGTTTTTTATAATAAAATAAATGGTTAAACTTTGTGAAAATGTTTGATGAATGGGTAATTAATATAGAACCATGATATATATATATATATAAGAAAAATGTGGTGTGGGTTATGGATAGACCCTCAATGATCGGGTGGGGTGTCATATTGATGTTCTAGAATGACGATGCAAGAATGAGAATCGATGCAAGACTAATTAACTATGAACTCAGAGTTTTGGTTATAGATTGATATTATAGGTACCCATGATATTATTGGAAGATTGATGTTCTATATAACGAATATAATTTTTATAGACTCACTCTTCATATTTCAATGATAATGGTACCCAAGATGATGATCTATAGTACCAAAATGAATTTGAAATTAATGTGAATAATTAAAGGCCATGAAAGAATAAACTGTTATATTTTTATGGTGTATGATTTAGACTCAAAAGTATTTCAAAGAATGTATTATTGTCATGGTTGAAACCTTTAACTTGAGGGCCATTCTTTTCAATTAATGAATAATAAATGTAAAATGTATTTAATTTTATCATTCATTCAATTATTCATGATACATAAATATAAAGTATTATAGACTTAAAATTTTTTTAGTAACTATTAGTTGTGGCCTATAAAGTTGTACTCACACCCTACAAAGTCCACCATTCATTTAAATTCTCTTTTGAAAAGATGTTATTGTTTGTTTATTCCAAATTACTGACTAAAATATTATCGGCAGTTCTATACTAATTATGAAAAAGTTCTTCATTTTGCTTGCAATTATCTCAAAAATACAATTTAACTGATTTATTTGAATATAAATAAGGTGTTTGACAAAATTTTTACTAATGAATAATCTATATTGATTAGATTATTATATAATAGAAATTATTTTACTCTAACCACCCCTATAATTACCATAAATTTTAGGTTTAAAATGGATTGGAATGAATTATGTACACATTTATTCTTTAAATTATATTGGTTCAGAATAGTTATGAACAACTACAATTCAAATTTTTGTTGTCTTAACTCCTTAAAAATGTTATGATTATATGTAAAATGAAAGGTTGATTCATATCTACTGAAATGGTTTCTTACCTTTTGGTTTCTAAAAGAATAATATTTTCCCATGAATGTGATTCTCCGAAAAAAAGAATTCATAGGATTTTAAATTACAAAATATATATTATTCATATAATTATGACATTAAATAATCATAATAGGAATATATTTTTCATTCATAAAATATAAAATAACATCAATAATATGTGTTTGAATATTGAATATTTGACCAAAGAAAATAAAAATGGAGTCGTAATTTTAAATTCTTTTATCACATTTTGGATAAAATTTATTTATATTTTTATTAGTATTTAAATTAAAAACATAGAATCAAAAATACTGATATAACATTGTTTTTTCCCTTTATGATTAAAAATTGACTTATAAATATTCAAAAAAACCATGTGAAGTATATCTCTATTTATATAATAACTAGAAGTAATGAGGGAATTTACCAAAAAATTAATTATCATAAAAGTGCTCATATAGAATATAGAAAAAATCTAATTGTGTTTTATTTTCCATTTCTTATAAAACAGTTTTTTTTTATTTCAGGTATTTTAAATTTATGAGAAATTCCCTTAACATAATAAAATGTTTCAAAATAATAATTGACAAACCCACCACCATGACTACTCAGAATTGGGATAACAAGGATGTTTTATTCATTTTGATCATAAGAATAAAATAATTTATAAATGACTCTTATGAAATAATATAAATATAGTAAAAATATTTCAATATTGTGTAATCATCAAAAATGATGTTATTATTATAACACACCAACCTTAGAATTTCGTATCCATTGCATTATGTAATTTCATAGAAATGTTTAAATATAATAAAATATAAATTAATGATTAGTATTGTAGTCTTTAAGAACATGATATATAAATGGTTCATATATTACATTGGTAAAACATATACAATAGAAATAAAATATATTACTCATCCTTGAACTCATTCAAAAAAATTCATCATAACAAAAAAGGTAAAATAGAATGAAAAATGTTAAGTATATAATGATCAGGTGTGGAAGGTAAATTGAAATGATTTTTGAAATTGAATATAATAAATCATCATGGGAAGGTAAATAACAGATAATGAATTACATTCAAATAACTAGATAAGGAAAACTTAATATGGAATGGTTGATAACTTAAAAAAGTGTCATTTATTAAAACAATTGAGAATTAAATTGTTCCATAATTATATCGACACAAAATATCATGGTTAACTAATAATAGAAATGAAATAAATTTTTAATTATTAGAAATCATTTATTTAGAACATGATCCAATTCCATCGAGATATTTAATAAGTTGATATAAATATCTAGGTCGAAACATATCTATTATTCTTTTAAAATAACTCAAAGTGTTTAAAACCAACTTATTTTATCTATTGAGACTAGAGATAAATCAATGGGATTACTATAAATGGGCTTCCAATTATGTCCTATCAGTAAAAATCCTTCTTCATATTTCTTTCTAATAAAAAAATTTAAAAAATTAAATCGGAGTGATGCATACTACTTTATAACATTTTATTACCATAATTAAAATGATATTTATGACATGGCATATCACTATTTAGTATACATAGTCATCAAAAATTGAATATGTTGTTAATAAGGCCTATATCTCATATATTTAAAACTGTGACAAGAAAATATTTACACATGGAAATAAATTTTTTAAAAAGACATTTCCTTATAAAATAAAAAAATTTCATTGAAAAGATGAGTTATACATGTATACAAATCCTTAAAAACAAATTGTGTTAATATGGAGGTAAATTCAATCCATTTTGTATATGTTAAAAACATTACCAAAACGTTGTTTTAGAAATTTCATAATGCATCTTGTTTTGAAAAAAGACAGGATGATTATTTTAAAAAAACTTTTGTAAGTATTAAAAAATTGGTAAACTTTACATTAAAAATAACATTATAATATTAAATAAATGAAAAAAATTAAAAAAAACAATTATATGGAGGAGAAATATTCCCCTGTGGACAATTTTGTAAAAAAATCATGAATAATGACAAGATTGTGAAATAACACTTAAAACATTATAATTAGTAGAATTATATTCCATATGAAAGAAATAAAATTATATGGATATTAAATGACCATAATATTCAAAATATGTCACTAAAAAATACATTCATGGGAAGTGTAAAAACTGTTGAAAAGAAATAGGTAATTTATAAGTCATGTGGCTCACATAAATATATGTTAGAAAAAAATCCCTTACATCAAACATAATATTTAGTGTTACATGACTAAAAAACATCTATAATAATTAAAAGAATGTTATTAATTGTTATCATAACCATTTAAGTATGTATGATAATATATATTATCTAATTTTATTATTGTATCATCTTTTTGTTAATAATAATTCATCATTTTTAGAATTTTGGGTGTTAATTACCGAGTTTCTTGAGTATGTTTTGAATTGAAAATTGTTGTTGAAATTACATGGATCGTTTTTTAATAATCTATATAATATAAAACATGATTTAAATATCATATATATTAATGACATATATAAGTATATTAATACATTAAATTTGGATTTTGGAAATGAAATGCATCGTTCATAGAGACGGTGGGTCGTGCATACTCATGAATGCTACTTGCATTTTTTCATATTAAAAGAATAAAAATTAAATGATATATATGTATATTATAATTACAGTTATATATATACATGAAATATATGACACATATTTTTATTAAAACCATATTTTATTTGTTTCATGTATATTTTGGATAAATCACATGGCTTTGGGGAGGCAGTAGTCCACACATCCTGAAATGATGTATTCAAATTTTAAAAAAGCTGTTATCCAAGAGAGAAATTGTTATATAAAAATTTCAAATTTATCTGGAAAACAATATTACCATATATGTAACAAAAATATTTTTTTTATCATAATTCATAACCATGAGATGTGGAAATTGAAAAACAAACCACATTATTTCATGAGGTGATAGATCGCCAGACACGAACGGTAAATCCATCACCCATTTGATGGAAGTGTGTGTAGTTGCAGGTTTCAAACTATGAAAGAGAATATTTTTAAATATAGTGAACAAGTATAATTATATAATAATATATAATATTAAAGGATTTTTGAATGAAATAAAACTACAGTGATCATTGAAGAATGTTAAATTGTTTTTCTATAACACTATTTGGTTCATATAAAAAGCTATTCCTAGTATGATTTTCATCCTAAAGAAAGGATACTAGGATGAGTTGAGGGGAGAATAGAACTTATAAGTGTAGGTTTAGTTTGATCTGGTAGGATCAATATGGTGTGAGGAAGATAGGTAGGGGTCCCCTTTATAATTTAGGAAATGGGGTACTTTTGGAAGCCCTTAGAATATTAATTTAAATAATTTTTTAAAAATTAAAAATGGATAGAAAATGTGTAATATAGAATATAATATGAATATTTTTCTAATTATTTTCAACCAGAAATTTTTAGCTAGGTTTTGGTCACATTTATACATTTATATTTTGGATTTTATCCATAGTTGAACCCTTTAAGTCTTAACATGACAACATAGATTTTATATTTTTAATTTTTAATAAATTTATTATATAATTACAAGAGAACCTTAAATCATCCATGGATGAATTTTTTAACAATTTTTCATTTGTATTTATAATATTTATATTTTGTATCAATGTTTTTAAATTTTTTAAATTATTATTTAATTTAAATTATCATTAATTTCAATTTTGACAATATACATTTCAAGTGATTTTATAAAATATCTATATAAGTGATAAAATCTAAAAAAAACATTCATAAATCCCTAATATTTATATTTCATTTGTAAAATTTGTCTACGTCATTAAATATATCAAATTAACTGTTTTTAATATTTTTATTGACATTTATTTGATATGTTTATTAATTAAAAAATTACAATATCATCCTTGTCCAAGACGTTAATATTTGTTTTTACTAAAAATAAAAATAAAATATCATGATGAAAAAATTATTCTTTCATTCCAATAAATATTAAAATTTTATTATATATTCCTAATAATTATATATCAAATTGTAATACTCTTTAAAAACATGAATGTGACATATGGGATGTCCCATAAGAAAATAACACATTAAAAGCCTTAATTCCATAAATGTCACTCCAAGAGGCCATAAAATCATCACATAGATGATTTTAGTCATCAATATCCCATAAAATAAAATTAGGACATCTGTTAGGGTAATTTTATACTACACATAGTGTCATTTTAACCCTTAATTACCCGATTTACTCTTAACTATTGCATTAAAAAATATAAAATTCCTAATATTCATATTTTTTTTCCAAAAATAAATTGAACCTAATTACTAAATTTTTAACATCATTTTAAAAATATTGAATTAATTTTTTTAAATTTGAAATATATTTTGGGATAAATATTATTTGAAATTTACCTCGTAGATGGGTCATGAAATAGGTTTTTAAAGTGAAAACTTTCAAAAAGTTGAAATTTTTTTATTCTCTTTCAATATGTAATTGATTAAACTAAAAAATATTAGATTAAATGATAAAACATTGATCTAATTATATTTTTTTTAAATAAAAAATATAAATAAACACTATAAATTATTCATATGAAAAATATGATTTCAATTAAAATTCAATATTTCATCACTATTCATAAAAACATTAAATTTATTAGAAAAATACAAAAAAATATACCAATGTATGTTTCATAATAAACATTGAAACAAAATTAAATACAATTTTATATAGTGTCATATAAATAAAATTATTTATGATACAATAATGATGTAGTGTTTACCTCATTAATGAATGATTTAAATAAATAATATTATAAAAATTAAAAGAATATCCAAAACCTGTCCAATTCTTGTTGGATTATTTTATTTCGAAAAAAATTCATCTTATCTCCGACTTTAATAATTTTTGGACCTTTATAAACCAAAAATAATTATATAATAAAATAATATTTTTGAGCTTTACTAAAAAGCCCCTCCTCTACTTATAAAAATCACCCACCTCTAACCCAATACGCACAACTATCAAGCCTCTTGGCTCATCCAAACACTATACAAGTAAGCTCTCAAGATCCCTATATTAAATCTATAATCCATATATTATGCATATGGAACTTCAAGAAAACCTTTTAGTTCAAACCAGAGGGAGTTACCCAATTTAAATGCAATGTCTTCTCTAAAGTTGTTTTATTTTATTTTACTTCTCCAACCCACTAAACTCTTTTTAATACATTAAATTATAAAAACACCAGTGTAATAAATATTTCAGGTTGTAGATATGAGATTTAATCTAGATACACTTACACAGACCTCTATCTATTGGGTTTGGAACATACTGTTTCTTGTGGATGATGAACTACTGTCTCACGAAACGATGATTGTTAAATATTCTCCTACCACCTATTATGGTGGCCATTAAGATGGAAATGAGTTTACATGTAATATATATTATATTTATATTTTCTCTATACTAATGTAGTTTTTCAATTATATCATACCTGTATGGTTTCCATAATGGGTAAATATGATAATTTCATTTGAGGAAGTGCGGACTACCACCCCCTCAAAGTGATATGACACGTTCATGCCATATGCGGAACATATAAAGTATTAAATTAATGAAATTATATATGATATTATATGAGGATTATAATATACCTATTTATCATTATGTTTTAATTCCACTAAATATGAAATATAATTGAATGAGAATTTATGCGAACGTACGGCTTACCATCTCCATGAACGGTGCATTTCATTTTTAACCTCCAAATGTTATGTTATATTATAAATACTAATATATACTGGATATATATGATATATATGATATCTAAATCATTAATATCATTCTAGAGATAATATACTTTTCATCATATGAACAACTTGTAATTATAAGAAGTTCATTTTTGAATCAAGTACCAAATATCGACAAGACGACAATTATTAACATAAATGATTACCTAATTTTTATAACATGGTAATAAATTATATAAAAGGAATAATAAACTTTAAAAAATTTCTTATTAATGTATAAATTAACTTTAGTTTATTATTCAGTATATTAATGAATGAATGGGTCATGTCGGACACGAGGTAAGGGGTTTTTTACCTCACATTAAATTCCATGAGATTTTCATTGTTCACCACTTATTTATTGCATGTTGTGTATGGTGTACTTCCATTTGAAATATATATTCATGATTGAATTTATATTCAGGTTATTCTGTGATTCATTTGGTGGTTATTAACTTTTGGTCTTACGACTCTTTGATTACAACATATTAAGGGGTTTTCATCTAAATTTTTATTCTCATGAGATTCATGAAATATTTTCCACTATTTCCATTATGTGGTGTATTTAATGCCCATGAATGTATTCATTGTGTTATATAAATTAATTTATGGGTATTTATATCTTCATTCTATGGTATTTCTTTCATTAGGTGTATGTTTTGTCCGTTACCAAATCAGTAAGGGAACTTTCACCGTACTCTTTTAGTCAAATACTTCTTTTATTTAATGTATTTTAATTTCCATTTTCTTATGTCGATATATGATATTATATATCCTTACTTCAATAAATTTTATGTCCATGTGATGAGATACTCTTTTATCTCACATCAACTCATTTTCATTATTCCAATGTGACGCCATTTGGCTGTCAAATTTCTTAAAGGGAACTACATAACCCAATTTCAATTCTTTGGGTTAAAATTATACTTCTTGATTATGTCGAGTTATAAATATTTGTGAATAAAAACTGATTATTTCACACATAATATCCACTTATGTTGGGTTTATTATTATTTTTCAGACATAACTATGTCATTTATTTATCCTCAATCTAAGGATATGATCATTGTAAGGGACTTTTTCTCAATTTAAATTACATTGATAATTATCTGTTGTTATACACCAATTGAATTTCATATGGTCTATATACTTCTCTTTGATAAATTATATCATGAATCTCCATTTTTTAGGATATTATAAAATTTTCTTCATGTTATTATATAACTATTTTTATTCACGTATTTCATATAGTGGTAAGGGACCCTTTAACTAAAACATTGTTTCAAATGTTTTAAATTTTTTTATTCTAAATATTTTCCCTTAATTTCCATGTTTTCATAATGGTTTTAAGGATTTATTTTTATGGAAATTAATGTCTTAAAATGTTAATTCCTTTAAAAAATTTAATGTGTATGGGAAAATTTGATTCAAAAATCAATTTATTAAATGTTTTAAATGGTCTTGAAAATGGTTTGATAAAGATTTGATTATGTAAATATCTGGAAATGATATATTGTGATTTCTATGTGGAGATTTTATCTTTCCATTATGGTTGTTTTCTATGTTATGAATGTGTTATGGTTATTGGGAACTTTTCAAATATACAGGTGGTTCTATGATAAACCTAGGGTGGGTGATCCCGAGATAGCTCTCCAATGCATTGGGTAACAGGATAGAGGTAAACTATAATGTTTCTCCTAAGATATTTAGATAATATACTATGATGGGTATTCCAAATGTAACATCCTACGTATCTGTGAAAACTACACAGTAGCTATGTTATGAATGCTATAAGATACCTCCATGATTTAATATTTCTTTGTATTATTCAAAAATATTTTAATTTCATAATGTATGTTCTCATTAAAAAGTGTGGTTTCATTTATTTGTATTTATTGATGGACTAATGTTTTATTTCCTGATTTTATAACCCTTACTGTGTTTTATGCTCATCCCATGTTTTGAAATTTTTTCACTGGACTTTAAGTTGAATAGGCTCAAGGATGAGATCAAGGAAAATTCATGTTGTCTAAAACATGTAACTATACATGTTTCTTATTTAAGAGTATTTATTTTATAAAAAATGGAAACTGGGTAGAAGTTTCTACATTTTAGTTTTTGAGATGTAATAATTACAGCCAAATTCCTTAAATATCTAAACCAGAAAAGATTCTAAATTTGAATAATTCACTAAATTCAATATTATGTAGTGTTTATGGTCGGGCCCTTATAGTTGTTTTCAGTTGTTGGTATAGATGAATTTATAGGTTAGGATGTTAATTATGAATAAGTGAGAAAACCATAATAGTTAGCATATTAGAAAGAGTCCTAACTATTTTAGAGTTGATAAATGGTTATTACATTCTGTGGTGTAAAAATAAAGGTATTATATATCCTTTTATGATAAAATATGTTCTGGTAATTTTTGAGGAATATCTCTCATTTTTTTTGTAAATTTATAAAATTATATTATTTTTGAAAAAGGACAACATGCTGATCATGTGACAACACGTCGCGTCTGAGAATGCTACGAGAATCAAACCCACAAGCAAAATGCAGTTGGGATTTATCGCATTCCACTGAACTACGTGAATTCCCTTGTTAGTATAACTAATTCTTTTTAGTTAAATTATTTTATGGATCAAGAATAATTTGATTTCAAATCTTATTTTTATCAAATGGGCATCCTTAGTATAAGAAATTGATTTGGTGATTAAGTGATAATGGTTATTTTGGAATACATTCTCTCTTTAGGGAACACTACATGATTAAGGAATATAGAATAATATGGGATTTAATTTCAGGAGTAATGGTTGAAATATTATTTTTGATGAATCAATGTTTTTATTGTAGACAAAATGTGATTTGGGTTATTTATGGATGTGATTAACCTATCATGCAGAATATGTGATTAAGTTAATTACACTTTAGTATGAGACAATAAGTGTAGTCAATGTTTTTTGAGATCAATATTTTGATTTAGTATAGAAGACTATGTGATTAAATCCTTCTAAGTTTTGGGTTTCAATATTAGTTTGAAATATTTTGAATTATTTTGAGGTAAATTTTATATTGAATAATTTTTCTTGAAATTTTGGTACTTTTTTTGAATTTAGTACATTATGAGTAGTATTCCATTTTATAATGGATTATCCTTTTAGAGATTATCTGATCTCGTACTAATGAATTTTGGTTTTGTTTGTTGTATAAATATTGTAGAAATATATGTTTCGTATTTTTTTGATCATGTTATTTTCTAGAAGTTTATTTTTGTGCTTTTGATGTGTCCAAGTCAACATGAACACACATCATTTGGAGAAAAGAAGTGTTTGTGGTAGAAATTTAGTAAAGGATGAAACTCTACATGAGAAGTATGTATGTGTCCTCATGTTCTTAGCCAAGCTCATAAATATATTCCTCATCATTAGAAAAATAACTTAAAACAAAAATGTTTTCATTTTATTTTTCCTACTTGGAAACAAATTACTGTTTAAACCATCACAAATGTGTGGTTTTCGTATTATTAACATTCTCATAATAATGTTTTCTATCATTCAGAATCAGACCTTGACACTTAGTTTCTCCTCCATATCCATGTTTTCATGGAATCCAAGGGTGGGTTATCTTAGGAGACCATTGTACTTATCATTGTTTTGTTAAGTGATAATTTTATTTACTCTTTTTTTGATGTGGGACTTTCAATGAAGATTCCAAGGCCAATTTTAAAATTTCGAGGACGTAATTTCTAATAGGGGGAAGGATTTAACATTCCATGAAAATAGAGAATAATACATATTTCATATTTATTAATATTGTTGAATTAAATATAAATTTTACTTTAAATGGGATTCTATGTTAAATAGCATACCCAATACGCAACAACAGGTTTCTTCAAAATATTATGTTGCACACTAATAATATAATATTATTATTTTAAATGGTAGTTAATATAAGGCCCCAGCCTTAAACCTTACTTAATCTTGAGTTATTACAAGATTACACATTGAGGATCTTTTCAGGTTTAAGGTTTTAAAGAATTAGATCATAAAAGTTGCATTACATTCCACATTTAAACAAAGTGGTTACATAAAATATAGTATTCATTTTTCCCATAAACGGAAACATATTTAAAATAAAACATGCATTCTTCCTTGAAACTTCCTTGACAATATCATCATATCATGTACCATTCCCATGACCTGTGAAAAACATTTCAGAAACTTGGGATGAGCATAAAAAGCTCAGTAAGTGATATAAAAAAATATGGAAAGGAAACAAGAGTACATGTATACATAATAATAAATGAAATCATACTTCACCCATAAAACATAATAACTTTATCATACATCATCAAATCAGGAAAAATCATAGAAATCATAAGACATAAAGGTAACTTGAGACATTCATAACATTCTTGCGTAGGGAGTAACCCTCTTGGTTACGTTTGGAATACCCATCACAGTATATTCCCTAAATCTATTCAGAGAAACCTTAACGTTTAACTCCTTCGCCTTACCCAATGCATTGGAGAGCAATATCAGGCTCACCCGCCCTTAGTTTATCATGGAACCACCTGTCTTCATAACATTGCCTAAGAACCATAACATAATCGTATCACATAAAACATGCATAAAAAACATAACATTTCCACCTTTCAATCACAAGATATCAATACAACACATTGATATAAAAACATTATGAAAACCATTTTCAATACCAAAATAAAAGAAAAGAAAAACATGGTATTTATTTTTCATTCAAAAAAAGTTATGGCTTGTAGAGGAAGCTGAAATTCAAATAATGGTCATGGCGGTGGAGAAGTCGTTGTCGCCGCATACGTATGACAAAAAAACATTCCCTTTTTTCATTTAGTAAATTATTCATATAAAAAGATTCCTTTTGAATAAATGTCAATGTCAAAGGGGTTTGTACACCATATAAAATAAAGTTGTGTATAAAACAAAATATGCCTCAATGAAAGGAGATTGAGATGATGTCCCTTACCTCGTGTCTGACTTGACTCGATCGTTCTTTAACCGCCTGAATAATAAAATTGAGTTAATTTCTACTTGATTAAGAACATTTTTCAAGTTCATTATTCCTTTATATCACTTATTACCATGTCATGAACACTATGTAATTATTTAGGATAATAATGGTCGTTTTGTCGACCCTGGTCACTTGAGTCAAAAATAAACATCTTGTAATTACAAGTTGTTCATGTGGTAAAATATCCATTATATCCAAAATTATATTCATTATGTAGATATCATATATATCATATATATACAGAATATACATGTATTTATAATAGTAAATAACATTTAGAGGTAAGAAAAGAAATGCACCGTTCATAGAGACGGTAAGTCGTACGTACGCATGAACGCTACTTTCATTTCTATTTCGTATTTAATGGATTGAAATCATAATGATATTAGGGTATATTAAAATTCTAGTATAACAACATATATAATAACATTAACTACATCCTTTATACGTCCCACATATGGCATTAACGAATCAAATCAATTTGAGGGGGAGGTAGTCCACACTTCCTAAAATGAAGATATCGTGTTTACCCATAATGGAAACCATAAAGGTATGACATAAATGAAAAATACAGAAGAATAAGGAAAACATAAACATATTATATATCATATATAAATATAGTGACATATTAGTGGCCACCTTTGAAGGTGTTAGAAGAATATTGAACAATCATCATTTCGTGGGGCAGAAATTCGCCATCCACGGAAACAGTATGCTCATTAACCATTAGATGTAGGTGTGTGTACGTGTATCTAGAATCCATATCGTAACAACATCCTAGTATATTTAAGATATTGTTGTTGTTGAAAAATAAAGTAATAAAAAGAGTTTAGGGGGTTTGGAGAAGAAAAATAAAACATAAGAACACAAGAGAAGACACTACCTTTAAATCGGGTAACTTTTTCTGATTTGAGCTCAAAGGCTTCCTTGGGAAGACTTCTGCCCAACGTGTGGCTTCTAGTAGTAATATAGGGATGTGGAGAGAAAAAATGGGTAGGGGTTGGATGAGCCAAATGCTTTAGAGGTGTGGGTAAGGTGGTAGAGTTGGGGGCCTTTTATAAGAGGAGAGGAGGGGCACTCTTGGAAAGTTATAAAAGGTTACATTATTATAAAATGATTTTCGGATTTTAAAGGTCCCAAAATTATATATTTAAAGTCTAAGGTGATAAGAGTTATAGATAAACCCATAAAATAGGATTTTGACAAGTGTAGGTCTTAGATTTTACATTATCTTTTCATTTTATTTAAATCATTAATAATGAGGTAATCGCTGCATCATCATGATGTCATAAATAATATAATTTATTTAATGTCTAAAAATTATAAAACAAATACTATGATGTAGGAAATATTTTTATCTTTCCAAGGAATATTTATAGTTAAAAATATGACTTTTATAACCTCATGTAAAAATTGTTTTAGTAAAAGAAAACATGTTTGTGCCATTTTTACTTTTACTTTAAATAAAAGGCATTAATGTCATTATCTTACCCAAGTGGCTCCATGGGATCCCAAAAATCCACCCATGTGTTTTATTGGTCGGCCATGAAACATCCAATAATGGTGGGACATGTTTCAAGGTCATTTCATATTATTAAAACATTATTTTTACCTTAAACTACACTAATTACCTCAAATCGCGATTAAAAATTTAAAAGTTACTATTAACCAAAAAATTATTTTAATCTCATTGAACCACATTATACTTCCTAATGACAACCATGTATGTCAGATTTTTTGAAATTCAAAACACAGAGGTGGTAATATTTCATTTAAACGAAAAATCAATTTTTTAAGTACCACTTAGTGGTTTCACTATTCATCAAAAATTGAGGTTTTTCAGAAAAATACTAAAAATTCACCCTAAGATATATTTGATATTCAGAATTAAAAAATTATGCCTATTTTAAAAAATTAAAACATATAAGTTACAATAATTAATTTAATAATTAATTCCCACTGTCAGAACAAATAGCGTGTTTTTATGAAACAATATATATCAAAAGATTGACACTAGTTTAATTCTAATTTCAAAGTGAAATTAATTCCAATGACCACTATTGGATTAAATTGTAAAAATATATTCTAGTTTCACTTTAAAACTAAACCAAAATATAATCAAATCATGTAAAAAAATTATATTAAATAGAGTATTTGAATTAAAATACAACATTTTTCACTATTCATTAAAAAATGAACTTTATCGGAAAAATACCTAAAATTTACCGAAAGGAAATTTCAATGTCCCAATCAAAATAGAATAAGTTCATTTTGACAAATAGAGCTTATAAAATTGTCAAAATGTGGATTTAAAATAGGTTTTCCACCAAAAGGCGGTAAAACAATCTTTTAAACATATTAGTGTATTACATGCATAAGATTGGATTTATTCTCGTTTAAAGCCTCTAAAACACTATCTAATTTATAAATAGACATAGATAAATATATCTATTATTCATTAATTACTTGGGATGTTACATCTTTCCCCCCATTAGAAAATTTCATCCCCGCAATTTATTTACTTATCTAATAAGTGGGGGTATTTATCCCTCATAGCATTTTCAGATTCTCACGTTGCCTCTTCAACCATATGGGTTTTCCACAAAACCTTTACCTGATGAATCAACTTATTCCACAACACATGCTCCCTATGGTCAAGAATATAGATCAGTTTTTTCTCATAAGATAGATTATCTTCCAGTTGAACTACCTCTGGACTCAAAACATGAGATGGATCTAGCATATACTTTCTCAAATTCGAAACATGAAAAACATTGTGTACCTGAGATAAACTCGGAGGTAAATCCACTCGGTAAGCAACTAATCCAACTCTCTCCAAAATTTCATATGGTCCAATTAACCTCTGACTCAGCTTTCCTTTCTTACCAAATCACATCACACTTTTCCATGGTGAAAATTTGAGAAAAACACGATCACCTACCTCGAAAGATGGATCCTTCCTCCGGTTATCTGCATAACTCTTCTGCCCGCTCTGAGCTGTTCTCATGTGTTTCTGAATCAACTGAACTTTTTCTGCCATCTCTTCTACCAATTCTGGTCCCATCACGTTCCTTTCACCCACATCTTCCCAGAAAGATGGAGTTTGACACTGCTTCCCATATAACGCCTCAAATGGTGCCATCTGTATACTGGAATGAAAACTGTTTTTATATGAAAACTCAACCAAAGAAAGATGTTGGTCCCAACATCCCTGATAATCCATCGAACAAGCACATAGCATATCTTCCAAAGTCTGAATTGTTCATTCTGACTGCCCATCTGATTGAGGATGAAAAGTTGTACAAAAATTTAATTCAGTATCCAACGACTTCTGAAGGCCTTTCCAAAATATAGAAGTAAACCTGGGATCACGATCAGATACAATGGAGAGAGTAACTCCTTCTAACCTGACTATCTCTTTAAGATACAAATTATAAAGTTGATCTAGGGAAAAAGTATCTCAAATAGGAAGGAAATGGGAAGATTTAGTCAACCGATCAACAATAACCCAGATTGCATTATTACCTCGAGTTGTCTTGAGCAATCCCACCACGAATTCCATGGACATATTCTCCCGTTTCCACTCGGGTACTGGTAAAGGATGAATCATCCCTTTTGGTAACTGCCTCTCTTCTTTTACCTATTGTCAAGTCAAACACTTCACAGTAAAATAAGTAATATCCCTTTTCATTCCGTCCCACCAGTAATACTCCCGAAGATCTCTATACATCTTATTACTGCCAGGATGAACTGAAAACGGAGAACTATGAGCTTCACATAACAACTATCTCTTCAACTGTGAATCACAAGGCACACACAATCTCTTCCCAAATCTCAAAACACAATCATTATCAATATTGAATTCAAACAACTTACCCTTCTGAACCAGCTCTACCTTTTTCTGGAACTCGTTGTCTTACTTCTATGCTTGCTTGATTCTGTCTAATAGAGAATATTTCACTAATACCTGAAAGAAAACAGAAGGACATCTTGCACCAACAACTTTTATTCCAAATTTCATCAAATCCTTAACCAAAGGATCACGTTCCAAACACAACATTGTTAATGAAGCATTACTTTTTCGACTCAAAGCATCAACCACTGTATTTGCTTTTCCCCGATGGTAATGAATTGTACAATCATAATCCTTGATTAATTATATCCATATCCTCTGTCTCATGTTCAATTATTTATGAGTGAATATATACTTAAAACTTTTGTGATCAGTATATATTTCACACTTTACTCCATACAAAGGATGCCTCCAAATTTTTAAAGCAAAAACAACAGCAGATAATTCCAAATCATGTGTAGGGTAATTTACCTCATGAGTTTTCAACTGATGTGAATCATAAGCAATTAACTAATCATTCTGTATTAGGACACAACCAAGTCCTTTAAATTAAGCATCACTATAGAGAACAAACTCACCATTCCTAGAAGGTAGTTCCAAAACTAGAGCATTCATAAATCTTCTTTTCAATTCCTGAAAACAATCATCACATTCTTTTGTCCAAATAAACTTAACACCCTTCCGAGTTAGCTTAGTCATTAGACTAGTTAACTGTGAAAAATTTCTAACAAAACTTCAGTAATAGCCTGCCAAACCAAGGAAGCTACGAATCTCAGTAACATTTGTGGGTCTTGGACATTCATCAACAACCTTTTTTTTTGCAGGATCAACAGTTATCCCATCTTTAGAAACAATGTGACCAAGGAAAGGAATTTGATGCAACCAAAACTCACACTTTCTGAATTTCCCATACAATTTCTTTTCATTCTAGGATTGCAAAATAACCCTTAAATGTCTTTCATGCTCTTTTTTACTTTTAGAAAACACAAAAATATTATCAATGAAAACCACCACAAACTTTTCCAAGAACTCATGGAAAATTTTATTCATTATGTCCATGAATACAACAGGTGCATTGGTTTTCCAAAAAGGCATTACAACGAATTCATAATGGCCATATCTTGTACGAAACACTATCTTCGTAATATCTGCTTCCTTTACCTTCAACTGATGGTACCCCGATCTCAGGTCAATCTTTGAAAAAAAAATGAGCTCCCTGGAGCTGATCAAACAAATCATCGATATGAGGAAAAGTATATTTGTTCTTAACAGTGATGTTATTCAAGGCTCTATAATCAATGAAAAGTCTCATAGAACCATCTTTATTTTTAACAAAAAAACAGGAGTACCCCATGGTGATGTGATAGGTCGAATGAAACCTTTCTCTAATAAATCATGCAGTGATCCTTCAACTCTAAAAGTTCAGTTTGAGCCATTCGATAAGGGGGTTTTGAAATTGGCTTAGCATCAGGAACTAAGTCAACAGTAAATTCAACTTCTCGATCTGGTATTATTCCAGGAAACTCATCAGGAAAAACATCAGGATACTCATTTACCACTAGCACATCATTAATCTAAACAGTTCCCTTATTTTCAACGATTTTTGAAAGGTAACATTCATTTCTATCTTTTACAAGTTTCTCAGCCTCTTGATATGTTATCAATAGTAAGGTTTCATTCTTGTACACAAACTGAAATTCTTTCGGAAAAGAAACTTCTTTAGCTCTACAGTGAATCTTAGCATGGTAAATAGAGATCCAATCCATACCGAGGATAACATCAAACTCTACTAGAGGTAAAACAATAAGGTTCGCAAGTAGGTTCTTTCCACAGATAAGGATAGGAAGATTCTTATAAATTCTTTTTGCCTTAAAAATTTCCCTAGGTGTTTTTACAACAAGTTCAAGAGTCATTTCATGAGATGGTATTCTCATTTTACTAGAAAAGTTTTCAGAGATGAAAGAATGTGTAGACCCCGAATCAAACAACACACTGACATAATCTGAAAAAAAAAACAAAGTACATGATACCACTTCATTTGATGGCCCAACATCTGTTGAAGTAGTTGCAAAGGATTTCAGCACCCCTTTCTGTTTGTAGTCTAACTGATTCCCATCACTCAAGCTCTTTTTTGGACACTCATTTTCATAGTGACCCATCTCATTGAACTTAAAACATTTCACTAACTATAAATCAAATTTGGTATTACCATCACCATGATCATTTTCAGTGCAATCACAAGCCTTATGACCCATCTTACCACATCGGTAGCACTTTCCAGAATTCAGAAGTCATTCCCCAGCATGCCTTTTAACACATTTATCACATACTGGAAACTTAGTTTTCTTACAATCATACATTTTTGAAGAATTATTTCCTTTCTCTGACCACCTCGGTCCCTTATTCTGCTGGTTGTTATAGAACACTTGATCATTGGGAAACTCCATTTCCACCATCTCAGCACACCGAACAAGCTTTTCATAACTTTTGAACTCACTAGAAGGTAATGACCTTTGATATTTTATCTTTAATCCTGAGTAAAAACGATTGATTTTACTATCAAGGTCTCGGATAAAATTTGGAGCATACCTTGCCAATCGAGTGAACCTTTCTTCATAGGTAGCCATTGGGTCCTCCTCTTGCCTCAATTCCAGGAATTGTTTTTCAATCCTAAGTCGAACATCCTTAGGAAAATACTTCTCATGAAACATACCTTTGAATTCATCCCAGTCGAGAGCATCAATCTCATCAGTGTCCCTGATATTTTTAACCATCGACCACCACTAATCTGCTTCACCCTCCAAACGGTAAATAGCAAGACTAACCTTTTGATTGTATGAACACTCCATGACATTGAACATCTTATCCAGTGCTCTAATCCAACCTTCAGCTAGCATAGGGTTAGATGATCCTCTGAATGATGGGGGGATGTTGCCTCATGAAATGTTCCACCACTGACATGTTCCTCTACGGTTGATCTGGATGATCTCATGCATGGATACCACCACCATTTATGGCTTGAGTCAACTGCTCCATTACTGCAACAAACTGTTCAGTTCCAATTCCGACCATCTCAGCATGCTAATTTGGAAGGTTATTTCCTTCTGTATTACTTCCTAGCATTGCTTCCCTGTTTCCTCTATGGAAAACCATTCTGAAAAAACATGTCTTAGATGAATCAACCTGGTAATCTTCAAATGCTATATCATTTCAATTTGAACATAAAAAAATATTTTTGGATAATCATTTAATATAATTATAACTCCAAAAGTTGTTGAAACCTCCCTCTGATACCAACTATAAGGCCCCAGCCTTAAACCTTACTTAATCTTGATTTATTACAATATTACACATTCAGGATATTTTCAGTTTTAGAGTTTTAGAGAATTAAATCATAAAACATGCATTACATTCCACATTTAAACAAAGGGGCTACCTAAAAGATAGTATTAATTTTTTCCATCAACGGAAACATATTTAAAATAAAACATGGATTCTTTCTTGACATTTCCTTGACACTATCATCATATTATGTACCATTCCCTTGACCTGTGAAAAAAATTTCAAAATCTTGGGATGAGCATAAAAAGTTCAGTAAGGGATAAAAAAATATGGAAAGGAAACATGAGTACATGTATACATAAGACTCAAAAAAATCATACTTTACCCATAAAAAATAAGCACTTTACCATACCTCATCAAATCAGGAATAAATCATAGAAATCATAAGACATAAAGGTAACTTGAGGCATTCATAACATTCTTACTTAGGGAGTAACCCTCTTGGTTACATTTGGAATACCCATCACAGTATATTCCCTAAATATCTTCAGAGAAACCTTAACGTTTAACTCCTTCGCGTTACCCAATGCATTGGAGAGATATATCGGGCTCACCCGCCCTTAGTTTATCATAGAGTCACTCGTCATCATAACAATTCCCAAGAACCATAACATAATCGTATCACATAAAACATGCATAAAGAAAACATAACATTTCCACCTTTCAATCACAAGATATAAATACAACACATTGATATAAAAACCTTATGAAAACCATTTTCAATACCAAAATAAAAGAAAATTAAACATGGTATTTATTTTTCATTCAAAAAAAGTTATGGCTTGTATGGGAAGCCGAAACTAAAATAATTCTCATGGCGGCGGAGAAGTCGTTGTTGCTGCATACGTATGACAAAAAAAATTCCTTTTTTTTGTTTAGTAAACACTTCGTATAAAAAAGATTCCTTTTGAATAAATGTAAAAGTAAAAGGGGTTTATACACCGTATAAAATATTGTTGTGTATAAAACAAAATATGCATCAATGAAAGGAGATTGAGACGATGTCCCTTACCTCGTGTCCAACTTGACTCGATCGTTCTTTAACCTCATGAATAATAAACTTGAGTTAATTTATACTTGCTTAAGAACCTTTTTCATGTTCATTATTCCTTTTATACCACTTATTACCATGTCATGAACACTATTTAATTATTTAGGATAATAATGGTCGTTTTGTCGACCCTGGGCACTTGAGTCCAAAATAAACTTCTTATAATTAAAAGTTGTTCTTGTGGGAAAATATCCATTATATCCAAAATTATATTAATTATGTAGATATCATATATATCATATATATCCATCATATATCTGTATTTATAATAGTACATAACATTTAGAGGTAAGAAATGATATGCACTGTTCATGGAGACGGTAAGCCATACGTACGCATGAATGCTACTTTCATTTATATTTCGTATTTAATGGAGTGAAATCATAATGATATCAGGTTATATTATAATTCCAGTATAAAATCTTATATAATAACAATAACTCCATCCTTTATATGTCCCACATATGGCATTAACGAATCAAATCACTTTGAGGGGGCGATAGTCCGCACTTCCTAAAATGAAGATATCGCGTTTACCCATAATGGAACCCATAAAGGTATGATATAATTGAAAAATAAAGAAGCATAAAGAAAAAATAAACATATTATATATAATATATAAATATAGTGACATCTTAATGGAAACCTTTGAAGGTGTTAGAAGAATATTGAATAATCATCGTTTTGTGAGGCATAAATTCGCCATCCACGGAAACAGTATGCTCATTAACCATTAGATGTTGGTGTGTGTAAGTGTACCTCGAATCCTTATCATAAAAACTTCCAAGTATAATGAACATACTGGTGTTGTTACAAAAGAAATTAATAAAAAGAGTTTATGGGGTTGGAGAAGAAAAATAAAATATAAGAACACAAGAGAAGACACTACCTTTAAATTGGGTAACTCTTTTTGATTTGAGCTTAAAGGCTTCCTTGGGAAGACTTATGCCCAATGTGAAGCTTCTAAGAGTAAGAGAGAGATGTGGAGAGACAAAATGGTAAGGTTTTGTCCGAGCTAGATTCTTGAGAGGTGTGGGTAAGGTGGTAGAGGTGGGGGCCTTTTATAAGAGGAGAGGAGGGGCACTCTTGGAAAGTTATAAAAGGATACTTTATTATAAAATGATTTTCGGATTTTAAAGGTCCCAAAATTATATATATCGAGGATAAGGTTATAATATTTCTAAATATACCAATACAATAGGTTTTTGGAAAGTTTAGGTCTTAGATTTTACATTATCTTTTCATTTTATTTAAATCATTAAATAATGAGGTAATCACTGCATCATCATGATGTCATAAATAATTTCATTTATTTTATGGATAAAAATTATAAAAAAAATACTATGATGTTGGAAATATTTTTATCTTTCCAATGAATTTTTATAGTCAAAAATCTGACTCGTATAACTCCATGTAAAAAATGGTTTTAGTGACAGAAAACATGTTTGTGCCATTTTTTACTTTTACTTTAAATAAAAGGCATTAATGTCATTATCTTACCCAAGTGGCTCCATGGGATACCAAAAATCGACCCATGGGTTGTCTTGGTTGGACATTAAAACAAAAAATAAGGGTAGGACATGTTTCAAGGTCATTTCATATTATTAAAACTTTACTTTTACCTTAAACTACACTAATTACCTCTAATCGCGATTAAAAACATAAAAGTTACTGTTCACCAAAAAATTATTTTAATCCCATTGAACAACATTTTACTTCTTAATGAAAACCATGTTTGTCGGATTTTTGAAATTCAAAACATAGAAGTAGTAAAAATTCATTTAAACGAAAAATCAGTTTTTTAAGTACCACTTAGTGGTTTCATTATTCATCAAAAATTGAAGTTTTTCATAAAAATACTAAAATTTCACCCTAATCTATATTTGATATTCCTAATTCAAAAATTATGTCTATTTTACAAAATTCAAAACACATAAGTTACAATAATTAATTTAATAATTAATTCTCGATGTCATAACAAATAGCGTGTTTTTATGAAAAAATATATATCAAAAGGTTGACACTAGTTTAAGTCCAATTTCAAAGTGAAATTAATTCCAACAAACACTATTGAATTAAATGGTAAAAATATATTCTAATTTAACTTTAAAAACAAACCAAAAGATAATCTAATCATGTAAATAAATAATATTAAAAAGAGGTTTTGAATTAAAATACAACATTTTTCACTATTCATTAAAAAATGAACTTTATCGGAAAAATACCAAAAATTTACCCAAAGTAAATTTCAATGTCTCAATCATAAAGAATAAGTTTATTTTGACAAATAGAGTTTATAAAATTGTCAAAAGGTTTATTGAAAAAAGGATTGCCACCCAAAGGCAGTAAAACAATCTTTTAAAAATATTAGTGTATTTCATTCTTAAGATTGGATTTATTCTCGTTTTAAGCCTCTAAAACACTATCTAATTCATTAATAGACATTGATAACTATATCTATTATTTATTGCTTACTTGGGATGTTACAGTTAACTCCTCACCTTTATATTGGATGTAATGAATAAAACATACTACAATATGATTATATATGTTTTTTAAATTTATTTACATTTATCCAATATAAGTTAGAGGCTAAAAATGTGAATGAATCTAATTTTAAGCATAATTTACATTAAAAGGTCTATTTAATGCCTATTAGTGGCGAAACCTCTTTAAATATAGTTTTGGTCACTATTATACATTCTATTTGACCAAATACAATCCTTATTAAGAATGGTGGCTTCAAATTTACTTTGGGTAATTTTTTGGTATTTTTCTGATAAAGTTTATTTTTTTAATGAATAGTGAAAAATACGGTATTTTAATTCAAAATTTCCTTTTAATCTAATTTATGTATATGGTTAGATTATATTTTTAATTGGTTTTAACATTTAATTAAAATATATTTTTACCATTTAATCCAATTTGGTCATTGGAATTAATATTACTTTGAAATTGGTCATAAACAAGTGTCAATCTTTTGATAATTATTGTTTCTTAAAAACACGCTATTTGTTTGGATAACATCAAATAATTTTAAAATAAATTAATTCCACTTCTATGTTTTGAATTTGGTAAAATAGACATCATTTTTGAATTTGGAATATCAAATATAGCTTAGACTGAATTTTTGGTATTTTTTGGAAAAACATCAATTTTTGATTAATAGTGAAACCACTTCGTAGAAGTTAAAAAACCGACTTCTGCATTTATATGAAATTTTACCACTTCTGTGAATTGAATTTCAAAAAACTGACATACATGGTTGTTATCAAGAAGTAAAATGTGGTTCAATAAGATGAAAATAATTTTTGGTGAATAGTAACTTTTTACTTTTATTTACCATGGTTAAAGGTAAATATGTTATTTTAAGGTAAAACGAATATTATAATAATTTTAAATTACATTAAAAATGTTCTAACGATATTTTATGAGTAATTATAGACAATGGGGATCTTTGGGTCTATTTCGGGACCCCATGGAGCCACCTATGAAAGATAATGACACTTTAGATTAATTAATTTAATGTAAATACAAATATGACATAAACAGAAATCATTTAGTAAATTAATTTTTATATGGTGTTATATAAATTATATTTTTGACTATCAATATTTATTGGAATTATAAAAATATTTCCTACATCATAGTATTTTTTTATAATTTTATACATCAAATAAATTAAATTATTTATGACATAATAATGATGCAGTGTTTACCTCATTAATAAATGATTTAAATAAATAAGATTATAATGATTAAAATATTATCCAAAACATTTCCAATTCTGATTGGATGATTTTATTTCAAATATTTGTCATCTTATCTTTGAATTTAATGATTTTTGGACCTTAAGAAACTGAATATCATTTATAATAAAATAATATTATGAAACTTTCCTAAAGAGCCCCTCCTCCCCCTTATAAAAGGAGACCACTTCTAACCAATTACTCACACCTCTCAAGCCTTTTGTCTCGTCAAAACTATTCCAAATTAATCTCCCTACATCTCTCTCCTCCTCCTAGAAGTCTTCCCTTAGGCACAAGGCACTTCAAGAAGTCCTTTGTGTCAAACCAAAGGGAGTTACCCAAATTAAAGGTAACAATTTCTCTTAAATTGGTTTA
Organism: Viscum album; assembly: GCA_963277665.1. Taxonomy (NCBI): domain Eukaryota; kingdom Viridiplantae; phylum Streptophyta; class Magnoliopsida; order Santalales; family Viscaceae; genus Viscum; species Viscum album. The sequence continues at coordinate 1,006,459,432 of OY728135.1, forward strand.
TTTTATTTTACTTCTCCAAACCCTAAACTCTTTTTGTTACTTTCTTTTGTAACAACAACAGTATCCTCAATATACTAGGATGTTGATATTGATTTGACTACACTTACACACACCTTCATCTAATGGGTGAATATCATAATGTTTCTGTGGATGGAAAACTAACGCCTCACCAAATGATGATTGTTTGATTATCTCCAACAGCCTCTCATAGTGGCCATTAAGATAGAAATGTATTTATATATGATATATATTCTGTTTATGTTTTATTTATGCTTTTTAATTTCCACTTATATCATACCTTTATGGTTTCCATAGTGGGTAAATGTGATAATCTCATTAGAGGAAGTGCGGACTACCGCCCCTCAAAGTGATATGACTTGTTCATACCAAATGTGGTACGTATAAAGAATATAGTTAATGATATTATATATGATACAATACTGGAATTATAATACTACTATTTATCATTATGTTTTAATTCCCTTATATATGGAAGATAAATGGAAGTAGAGTTCATGCGTACGTAAGTCTTACCGTCTCCATCAACGGTGCATTTCATTTCTTACATCTAAATGTTATGTACTATTATAAATACATGTATATGCTGGATATATATGATACATATATAACTACCCATAAATTACATACATTTTTATACCTTCATAATTGAAGCATACTTATTACAACATATAACAAAACCATGAAAGGACCGTATAGGTATAGTGTCCTTAGAAACTGGGAAACATAAACAACTGGTTCATAAAGTATCTACATTGTCTCCCATTTATTTCATCATATTTAGAGTCCCTTTTTGGCATATCCTACTTAATACCCTTCTTCCTGACCTAGGGAAAAGAAAACATACAAAAAGGTGAGCTCAAATTCTCAGTAGGGTAAACAAAATAAATATCAATCATATCATATTCATAAGAACATAACATTTTGAAAATATTAACCTACAAAAGAGATCATAATATCATAACATGGGATAAATCATAGTTGTGAAATGTAATCCGAATAATCATAACATAAAACATGAAACTTTGTGGAATACACACATAATCATGGAGAATCATTTCTTAGTAGTCAATACTCATTGCCAAGACTATCCTAGAAGACAAAGTCCATTTCTGAACTGAGTTCATTCCTCGTTTCAGTCATGTATCGCTGAATCGGATTAACCTAACGTTCCAGCCATGTCTATATCATGAGATATAAATCTTTACCCAATTAATTGGAGGTAGATATAGGTCCCACCCATCTCATAATGATACCATTCTTATCTATGCCATAAGATCATAAATCATACATCATAGCATAAGCCATGTAATAAAATGGGATTCTTAAACATCATGCCATCATAACATAATTCATATAAGATAAAAGGACATTATAAAAATAATTCCATCATAACATAATCAAATCAATGTAAAAATAGGGATATAAATGGAACCCTATATTATCTTAGATGGAAAATAATGTTGATAAAACACTTGAACTCCGTTCTTGAGGAAAATATCATTTCTACTTCAAAATAATTTTTCCTTTCTAAACATGTAATACTATTTTAAAATAAAATAAGTTGATTAAAAATAAAATTGAAAACTTGTAATGTAAGCTTCATGTAAATAGTGTTCCATGAAATCATAAAAATCTACTCATGCCATATATTTTAAAAAAGCATTCTTCTCGTAATTTGGTCAGAAAAGTCAAAAAGTACCTCGTATTAAAAACAACAAAAGATTCCTTTCATATATTTTACTAAAAACTCACCAATGGGTAAAATTGGATTTAAATAATTTTGGGAGGATAGAAATAATATTACATATTGAGGAAACATTGATGTGGATGGTATATATTCCCCAGTAAATTCTGAAGTATAAACAATCTCGAATAAAAATGAGATTGCGAGATTTTCCCTTACCTTAGGTCCGATTTGTTTCGTACGTATCCAAACCTCCTGTATAATGATTTAAATAATATTATTTAATTATTAGAGAATCTTATCCATTGTTATAATATCATATATAGTCATATTCTTATCTTCTTATTAGCAATATTCATTGCTACTTGTTATTCGGGTGTTCATTGCTTTATGTTCATATCCATGTTTTGTCGAATAAATTCTTATTCTTATTTTGAGTTTATAGATACCTCATTTATATAATGGTATTAGTGTAATATATATCATATTTATTCATTAAACTCACTGAAATAAACAATATTCAATGAAGATCAGGTAGAAAGAGTTGCATCACATAGTGGAGACGATAGGTCGTACGTACGCACGAGCGAAGATATCGTTCCCATGATCATGGAATTTTATTGAAGTATATGTATACTATTTCAGAATCAATATCACTTTACAATGATCATATATAGTTATCCTTTACACCATTATACCCATCCAGGTAAGGTGGTGGTGGAAAACAGTTTACACCACTGCGTGGAGACGGTATTCCTTTTGTACGCACGCATGGTGATTTCGTTTTCCCTAGGATGGATAGAAGGTGAAATAGTGTTGTTTAATATTTATAATAACATATTAGTATATTATTCATACTTCTGTTAATAATTAATAATGAATCAACTAAATAAGAGAAGAAAAAGAAGAAATAAATTTGAAAGTATCAGTAACGGATATTACCTCTTCTTCAACACGCCTCTTTGAAACCTCCTCGTAGGGCACTAAAATTTATCTTTGAAGAAGTACAAGAATAGTAGTATGTTTCTATGGATTTTGAGAAGGTAAATGGGTAGGTTTTGGCCGAGCATGAAGACTCAATATGGTGTGAGGAGGAGAGGGAGGAGGTGCCCTTTTATAAGGGAGGAGAGGGGCACCTTAGGAAAAACTCAAAATAATATTTTATAATAAAGTCATATTTGGTTTTTAATAGTTCAAAATTGATTTATTTCGAAGTTAAGGTGGTGATGGGTCGTACTACTCTCAACCAATATGTTTTAGACAAGTTTAGGTTACTATTTTAACCTTATCATTTAGATTTAACTCTAAGTTAAATAATTTATCTTTTACCGTGTCTTTTTGTTTTCTTACACAATATGGTCAATAATCCTACTATAGAAAGCCAAACAAAACCCAAGTGGTTAATTATTAATATATATAACCTTATCTATGTAATTTTTATCTAAAGTTATATTTTTATGAATAGAATAAAAATTAATAATATAATATTTGTTTTAAAAACTATTTTATGTCAACTTTGACACTATTTGGTACTTGATTTTTGTGAAAATTATAACAGCATGATTAGTTCGAAAAAAGTTAATTAAATCAATAAAAAATTTAATATTAACCTATAAAATTAGTGGAATTCATAACTAGTCTCAAATTACATTTATTTGGGTATTTATAACATCAATTATGTTAACATATCATTAATAAGGTAATTAATATATCCTCATTGTTTCATAAATAAAATAAATTATTTAATGTATAAAAATTAGAAAAAAATACCATTTGGTAGGAAATACATTTATCTTTCTATGGAATATTTATAGTAGAATTTATATTATGTATATCCTTCCATTAAAAATGTTTTTAGTTATTAAACATTGATTTTAACTATTTTAGCACTTTTTTAAATAAAATAATAATAAGTGTCCTAATCTAATCCAAGTGGACCTAAAGGGTAATATTTAATTCTTAAGGTTGTTTTTGGTCTAATTACACTTCTCCAATAGAATTAGGACATTTTTTAGGGTAATAATTATATCATTTTTACCCTTAATTACCATATTTACTTTTAACCATGGTAAATAAAAGTAAAAACTTACTATTCACCAAAAATTATTTTTATCTTATTGAACCACATTTTACTACATGATATTAACCATGTCTCTCGGATTTTTAAAATTCCTCTCACAAAAGTGGTAAAATTAAGTTTTATGTAAATTTTCAAATTTTCCTAGGAGGTGGGTAAAAGATGGTGAAAAGTTCAATAAAATTTTTACATATCTAAAATTATTATAAAATGACTCCAATTAATTACATTGAACTTATATAGTTATTATGTATAAATTTTGACCTAAAATAAATTTAAATAAAATAAATAATTATTTAAATAAAAAATCAATTTTTAAACAGTAACCCAGTGTTTTCACTGTTCATCAAAAATTGAAAGTTCTCAGAAAAATACCTAAAATTCACCCTAGGGTGATTTTGATATTCCGAATCCATAATTGAAGTCTTTTTTAAAATATAAAATTTATTACATTTCAAAAATTGGGTATTACTATTCATAACAGATAGTTTATATAATGTTTTAATAGCATATTATTGTTTAGTGAAACTCAGTATTGCGTACAACACACGCTATCGTGGAAGGTCATGATTGCGCGCCAAACAATACAAGCTAGTGTTGTTTGTAGTGTAAGATTCCTTTGATGTTACATATAAAATAAGACATAAAAAAATATACTTCTCATAAAATATCATGGTGTTACATTCTACCCCCCCTTAAAATTAATTTCTCCCTCGAAATTCATCACTTCGTAACAAATAGATGAGGATACCATTCTCTCATCATATCCTCAAGCTCCCATGTAGCTTCTTCTAATTGGTGGTTCCTCCATAAAAATTTCACCATGTGAGTGGTCTTGTTCTGTAGAACTTTTTCATGTGATCCAGAATCTCTATCGGTTGTTCTTCATAAGAAAGATCTTGCTCCAACGGTATAACTTCTGAGCTTAGTACATGTGAAGGATCGGGTATGTACTTTCCCATGAGAGATACATGGAACACATTGTGAACTTGAGAGAGATTTGGTGGAAGCACCAATCGGTAGGCTACCTTCCCAACACGATCTATTATTTCAAAAGAACCGATATACCTAGGGCTCAGCTTTCCCTTCTTTCCAAATCTCTTTACTCACTTCCAAGGAGATATTCGTAAGAACACTTTATTACCCACTTCAAACCCTAGGTATTTTCTTCGGTTGTCGACATAACTTTTTTGTCGACTCTGAGCTTCTCTTACGTGTTATTGAATAGATCTGGCCTTTTCTTCCATCTCATCAATAGGATCATGTCCTAATAGCTTTCTTACTCAAACTTTATCCCAACATGTTAGAGTCTTGCATTTCATTCCATAGAGAGATTCATAAGGAGCCATCTGAATACTAGAGTGAATGCTATTATTATATGAAAATTCCACCAAATGTAGGTGTTGATCCCAACAACCTTTGAAATCCATAGAGAAAGATCTTAACATATCCTCCAGGGTTTGAATTGTTCTCTCAGACTGACCGTCTGTCTGAGGATGACAAGCAGTGATGAAACTCAACTCTTTATCTAAAGTATGCTGAAGACTTCACCAAAACATTGAGGTAAACCTTCGATCCTGATCAGATATAATGTAAAGTGGTACTCCATGAAATCTTACCACTTCCTTAACATATATCCTGGCAATCTGATCTAGAGATAAATCTTTTCTAATAGCAATTAAGTGTGCCGACTTCGTAAGACAATCAGTTATGACCCAGATAACATTATTGCCTTTGGATGTTTTAGGAGGTCTGGTGACAAAGCCCATAGTGTTGTTTTCTCATTTCCATTCAGTTATGGGTAATGGTTATAACATCCCCTTAGACTTATGTCTCTCAGATTTACCTTGCTGACAAACCAAGCATCGAGAGACATATTCAACAACATCTCTTTTCATGCCATCCCACCAGAAGTACTCTTTCAGGTCCCTATACATCTTCGTGTTTCCAGGATGAATAGATAATGATGAACTATGAGCTTCATACAACAACTCCTTTTTTAATTCTGGGATGGGAGGAACACAAACCCGATTCCTGAACCTTATTATCCCATAACAATCAAGGCTGAATTTAGGAACATTTCTAACTTTCTTTTGTAACTCTACATCTCCTTTTTGTTCCTCTTTAATCTTCACATGTATAGATGGTTGAAAATTCATTTGAGAATGATAAGATTTTCCCCATCCATTATAATTCCAAGATCCATCCTTTGTAAATCCATAAATATTGGATCTTTTTTTATCCTCATCATGGATAAGCTAGCATGGTCTTCTTGACATAATGCATCTTCCACCTTGTTTTCTTTCCTAAGGTGGTAATGAATTGAGCAGTCATAGTCCTTAGTCAACTCCAACCATCTTCTTTGGTGCATATTTAGCTCCTTTTGTGTGAAAATATACATTAAACTTTTATGATCTCTATAAATATAACACCTTTCACCATAAAGATAATGTCTCCATATTCTTAATGAAATGATTACCGCGGAATACTCCAAATCATGAGTTGGGTAATTTTGCTCATGGATTTTCAACTGTCGTGAGGCATAAGCTATCATCATATCATTTTGCATGAGAACACACCCCAATCCCATGTTGGATGTGTCACTGTAGATCAAAAACCATTATCCACTTCTAGTCAGTGTGAACACAGGTGCACTGGATAACCTTCTTTTTAACTCCTTGAAATTCTCTTCACACTCATCCATCGACATGAACTTTACTCCTTTTCGAGTTAACCTTGTGAGTGTATTAGATAATTGTGAAAAATCATTCACAAAACGTCCATAATATCCGGCCAGACCAAGAAAACTTCAGATCTCAGTTACTTTTGTTGGTCTCAACCATATTTCAATAACCTCTATTTTTGCTGGATCCACATATATCCCCACTTTTGAGATTATGTGACCCAAAAATGAAACTTTTTGAAGCCAAAATTCACACTTTATAAATTTGGAATAAAGCTTCTCCTTTCTTATGGTATTTAATTCAATTCTCAAGTGATATTCATGTTCTTCCTTGATCTTTGAATTGACAAGAATATCGTCTATAAAGACTACCACAAACTGATCAAGATAGTATCTAAATACTCTATTCATCAGATCCATGAAGATAGAAGGGGAATTAGTAAGACCAAATGGCATCACTATAAATTCATAGTGTCCATACCTTGTACAGAAAGTCATCTTTGGTATATCCTCCTTTTTGACCCTTAATTGATGATACCCTGATCGAAGATCAATCTTGGAAAAGTATTGAGCTCTGCGTAGTTGGTCAAATAAGTCATCAATGCATGGGAGAGGATATTTGTTCTTGATAGTGATCTTGTTAAGTTCTCAATAATCGATGTAAAGTCTCATTGATTAATATTTCTTCTTAACAAAGAGAACAGGTGCTCCCCAAGGTGACACACTAGGGCGTATGAATCCTTTATCATGATTTTCTTGGAGTGTCTTATTCAATTCCTGCAACTCAATTAGGGCCATCCTATATGGTGTCTTTGAAATAGGCATAGCACCTGGTATGAGTTCTATCAAAAACTCAACTTCACGATTTGGTGGAAGGCCTGGAAATTCCTCTGGAAAGACATCATCAAACTATCGTACAATGGGAATATTTGTAATCATGAGTTTCTCTCCAACCATTTGAGTTAAATAACCTTCATTTATTGGAATCAAGACCCATAAGACGGATGAAATTTCAACTGGAAGGTTATATTCATCCTTGCAATGATAGATGATAGTAGATTGATCAGGAATATTAAATGTGATTTCCCTTCTTTGGAAATTGATATAAACTCCATATAATGAAATACAACCCATGCCAATAATCACATCAAATTTCACTATCGTAAGGATTACAAGATTTGCAGGAATCACTTTCCCACAAACATTAATAGGAGAAGAATTGTAAACTTTTGATGCTACTATTGTGCCATTAGGGGTTGTCACATCTAACTCAATATCTAACTGCAGAGGTAATACGAAGATACCCTTAGAAAATTCTTCATAAATAAAAGAGTTGGTGGATCCATAATCAAATAAAAAAATTTCTTATTTATAGTGGATGGTATGTGTACCTTTAACCACTTTGTTATCATACTCCACATCGCCGATAAAAATTGCATGTGACTTTCCTTTCTCTTTTCCCGTAAGAGTTTTTTTATGTCGATCATCCTCATCAACCTTTGGATTAGGGAATTGATTGGAATAATTCCCCATTTCTTTGCACTTGTAACATTGAAGTGTAGGAGGTGAATTCTATGTAGACTTTTATTTGTTCGCATCACTAGACATATTTTCCCATTATTGCGTCATTGAAATGCTCGATGACCCTCCTTTCCACATTTGAAACATTTACTTGTCCCTTTTAGACAATTCCCTCCATATTTTTTCCACTCTTTGAGCATAAGGGAAAACTTATCTTCTTTTCAGTGTGGTCTTTTAATTTCCCTTTGAATTCCATTTTTCCCTTCTTATCAAACCCACATAACTGATGGGTTACTCCAATCTCCATCTCAACCTTGAGAGCACATCGAACAATTTCCTCGTAGCTATTGAAGTCCCTTATGGCTAATGCCCTTCGGAGACTTGGTCTTAAGTCACTAAAGAATCTATAAATCTTACTCTCAGGTTAGATAATAATCCCAGAAGCGTACCTTTCAAGCCTTGTAAAATTTTCTTCGTAGATACCAACATATTCATCATACTTTTTCTTTAGTTCAAGAAACTCCTTCTCCATATTGGTTCTAAGAATACGAGGGAAGTACTTATTGAAAAATAAGTTCTTGAACTCGTCCCATTCCATGGACTCAATTTTGTCTCTTTGCCTCATATTCTTGATAAGATTCCACCATTGATCAGCTTCACCTTCCAAATGATATACTACTAAGATGACTTTATCATGTTCAGAACATTGAAGAACTGAAAATATTTTTTCAGTGGTATTAATCCATTGTTCAGCCACTAATGGATCAGTAGACCCACTGAATGAAGGTGGACACTACCTCATGAAGGATTCAACAGAATGTTGCTCCTTCCTTTGTTCGTTTGGAAGTCCTTCATGATTCATAGCATGAGAAAGTTGTGTGAGAATAGATATAAGATTTTTCATTCTAGCTCCCATAACATTTGGTTTCTCAGGGGGATCATCATTTCATTGCCCGTCGTATTCAATATTAACATGTTTCCATCAGGTTCCATACATTGACTAAAACCAAGAAGCATAGTGTGAGAAACACTAATCATAATAGGAAAACCACCTAATCAAGAATAAAATTTCACACTGTATGCCTTATCATTGGTTGTTCATGGCTATTTCTAAAACACTAATATTGTGTTCTATGTTTAGACATATCCTTAGGGTTCTTACTAAGGCTTTCACATCCTAGTTTCCAAAGGTTGACTATACCTTTCCTCTAATACCAACTATAACAACCCATACTTTACATATATTTTTATTACTTCAGAATTAAATAATACTTATTACAATATATTACAAATCAATGAAAGGACTGTATAGGTATACTATCTTTAGAAACTAGGAAACATAAACAACTGGTTCATAAAGCATCAACATTGTCTCTCGTTTATTTCATCATATATAGAGTCCCTTTTGGAATATCCTACTTAATACCCTTCATCCTGACCTGGGGAAAATAAAACATACAAAAGGGTGATCTCAAATGCTCATTAAGGGTACACAAAAGAAATATCAATCATATCATATTCATAAGAACATAACATTTTGAAAATCTTAACCAACAAAAGAGATCATAATATCATAACATGGGATAAATCATAGTAGTGAAATGTAATCACAATAATCATAACATAAAACATGAAACTTTGTGGCATACACACATAATCATAGAGAATCATTTCTTAGTAGTCAAGACTCATTTCCAAGACTACCCTAGCGGACAAAGTCCATTTCTGAACCGAGTTCACTCCTCATTTTAGTCATGTATCACTGAACTGGATTATCCTTCCATTCCAGCCATGTCTATCCCATGAGATATAAATCGTTTCCCAATGCATTGGAGGGAGATATAGGTCCCACCCATCTCATAATGATACCATTCTTATGTGTGCCACAAGATCATTTATCCTACATCATAGCATAACCCATGTAATAAAATGGGATTCTTAAACCTCATCCCATCATAACATAATCCATATAAGATAAAAGGACATTATAAATATAATTCCATCATAACATAATCAATTAAATGTAAAAAATGGGATAGAAACAGAACCATATATTATCTTAGATGGAAAATAATTTTGATAAAACGCTTGAACTCCATTCTTGAGAAAAATATCCTTTCTATTTCAAAATAATTTTTCCGTTCTAAACATGTCATACTATTTTAAACTAAAATATTTTGATTAAAAAAACATGAAAACTTGTAAAGGAAGCTTCATGTAAACAATTTTCTATGAAATCATAAAAATCTATTCATGTCATATATGTTAAAAAACATTATTCTCGTAATTTGGTCGGAAAAGACAAAAAGATCATTGTACTAAAAATGACAAAAGATTCCTTTCATATCTTTTAATAAAAACTCACCAATGGGTAAAATTGGATTTAAACAATTGTATGAGGATATCAATAATATTAAATATTAAGGAAACATGGATGTGGATGATAAATATTCCCCAGTAAATTCTGAAGTATAAACAATCTCAGATAAAAATGGGATCACGATATTTTCCCTTACCTTAGGTCTGAGTTGCTTCATACGTATTTGAACCTACTGTATAATGACTTAAATAATGTCATTGACTTATTACAGAATCATATTAATTGTTATGATATCATATATGGTCATATTCTTATCTTCTTATTAGTAATATTTATTGCTACTTGTTATTCGGGTGTTCATTGCTTTATGTTCTTATGCATGTTTTGTCGAATAAATTATTATAATTATTTTTAGGTTATAGATAACTCGTTTATAGAATGGTATTAGTGTAATATATATCATATTTATTCATTCAATTAATTGATATAATAGTTATTCAATGAAGATCATGTAGAACGAGTCACACCACATCGTACAGACGGTAGGCCGTACGCACGCATGAGCGATGATATCGTTCCCATGATCATGGAATTGTATTGAATTGTATTTATACTATTTAAGAATCAATATCACTTTACAATAATAATATATAGTTATCCTTTACACCATTATACCCATCCATGTATGGTGGTGGTGGAAAACAGATTACACCATGTCATGGAGACGGTATTCCGTTCGTACGCACAGGCGGTGATTTCGTTTTCCGTAGGATGTATAGAAGGTGAAATAGGGGTGTTTCATATTTATAATAACGTATTAGTATATGAGTTATACTTATGTTATTACTTCATAATGAAACTACTAAATAATAGGAAGTAAAAGAATAAATAAATTTGAAAGAATCGGTAAAGAATATTACCTCTTCTTCGACACGCCTCTTTAAAACCTCCTCTTAGGGAACTAAAATTAGTCTTTGAAGAAGACCAGGACCTCAAGAGTATTTCTAGGTATGTATCGAAGTGAAATGGGAATGGGTTGGCTGATATTGATGGCTCAATATGATGTCAGAAGGAGAGGGAGGAGGTGCCCTTTTATAAGGGAGGAGAGGGGAACCTTAGGAAAAACTCAAAATATTTTTTTATAATAAAGTAATATTCACTTTTTAATATCTCCAAATTGATTTATTTCAAAGCTAAGGTGGTTATGGGTCGTAATACCCTCAACCAATAGGTTTTAGACAATTTTAGGATACTATTTTAACCTTATCATTTAGATTTAACTCTAAGTTAAATAATTTAGCTTTTACCGTGTCTTTTTGTTTTCTTACACTATATGGTTAATAAACTTACTATAAAAAACAAACGAACCCAAAGTGGTTCATTATTAATATATATAACCTTATCTAATTAATTTGGCTGAACCTTATTTTTTTAGGAATAGAATAACAATTAATGATATAATATTTGTTTTAAAAACTATTTTATGTCAATTTTGACACTATTTGGTACACGATTTTTTGTGAAACTCATAACAGCATGATTAGTTCTAAAAAAGTTAATTAAATCAATAATAACGTGTCATATTAACCTATAAAATTATTGGAAGTTTAAAAATTCTCAAAATACATTTCTTTGGGTATTTATAACATCAATTATGTTAATATTTCATTAATAAGGTAATTACTGCATCATCATTGTGTCAAAAATAAATTAAATTATATAATGTCTAAAAATTATAAATAAAATACCATTAGTTAGAAAATATTTTTAGAACTATAATTAATTTTTATAGTCTAATTTATCTTATGAATAACCCTACATTAAAAATGTGTTTAGTTATTAAACTTTTATTTTAACAATTTGAAAACTTCTTTAAATAAAATAATAATAAGTGTCCTAATCTATATCAAGTGGACCTAAAGAGTAATATTTTATTCATAAGGTTGTGTTTGGTAGAATTACACTTATCCAATAGAATTAGTACATGTGTTAGGGTAATAATAATATAATTTTTACACTTAATAACCCTATTTACTTTTAACCGTGGTAAATAAAAGCTAAAAGTTACTATTCACCAAAAAATATTTTTATCTTATTGAACCACATTTTTCTCCTTGATATTAACCATGTCTCTCGGATTTTGGAAATTCCACTCACAGAAGTGTTAAAATTATTTTTTATGTAAATTTTCAAATTCTCCTAGGAGGTGGGTAAAAGAAGGTGAAAAGTTCCATAAAGGTTTTACATATCTAAAATTATTATAAAATGACTCCAATGAATTACATTGAACTTATATAGGTATTATGTATAAATTTTGACCTAAAATAAATTTAAATAAAATAAATAATTATTTAAATAAAAAGTTGGTTTTTAAATAGTAACCTAGTGTTTTCACTATTCATCAAAAATTGAATGTTTTCTGAAAAATATCAAAAATTAACCATAGGGTAATTTCGATATTCTAAATCCAAAAATGAAGTCCATTTTGAAAGATAAAATTTATAAAATTTTAAAAAGTGGGTATTAGTATTCATAACGGATAGTTTATATAAAATATTTATAGCATATCATTGTGTAGTTAAACTCGGTTTTACGTACAACACACGCTATCATGGAAGGTCGCGATTGTGTGTAAAGCAATCCAAGCTAGTGTTGTGTGTAGTGAAATATTCCATTGATGTTGCGTATAACATAAAACATAAAAAAATATACTTCTCATAAAATATTAGGGTGTTTCAATATATGATATCCAAATCATGAATACCATTCTGAATATAATGAAACTTTTACCACATGAACAACATGTAATTATAAGAAGTCCATTTTTGACCCATGTACCAAATATCATCAAAACGAACATTATTAACATAAATGATTACATAATGTTTATAACATTGTAATAAGTGATATAAAAGGAATAATAAACATGAAAAAGGTTCTTAAGTAAGTACAAATTAACTTTAGTTTATTATTCAGGATATTAAAGAACAATCGAGTCATGTCAGAAACGAGGTAAGGGAACTTCTTAACCCAATTTTCATTCTTTGGGTTGATCTTCTCTTTCTTGTTTATGTCATTATTTGATTATGTGTGTAATGAATTCTTCTTTATTTATACTTGCTTTATGTGTGCTTATATTTAATACACATAATAGATCTATTTTATTTACAAAATGATCTTTGTAAGGGACATAGTCTCAATCTCCTTTCATTGAGGCATATTTTGCTTTAATACACATCTTTATTTTATACGCTGTATAAACACCCTTGAATTTTAAAAGTGAATATTTTTCTACGAAGCGTTTTACTAAATGAAAAAAAGGAATGTTTCTTTTAATGTAAGCGGTGAAAATGACCTTTTCCTCCATCATGAGTATTATTTGGTATTTGGCTTCCTCAAAAAGCCATAATGTTTTTAAAAGAAAATAAATACCGTATACTCTTTTATGTATTTTGGTATTGAAAATGGTTTTGATAATGGATTTTTTATGTCAATATATTTAAGTGATATATTGTGATTGAAATGTAAATTTTTTTCTTTCCTTTATATTTGTTTTATGTCTTATGGTTTCATAATGGTACTTGGACATTTGATGGGTGGCTACATGATAAACCAAATGACGGGTGGGGCCTTGAATACTAGGACGGTTGGTTATGTTATAACCTCTAATTCATTTGATATGGAAGTCATCCACTAATATATTCCATTTAGTTATATGTGTGGAAGTCGACTGTATGGTTATTCCATTTAAGTATGTTTATGTCCCAAGTTACCATTATATGTTATGTGTTCTTTATATGGGTTTTATGGTAATATTTTGGTTACAAAAGAGTAAGTAGTGATATTTTATTCAGTGAAGAGTATTTACTACTTCATAAAGGTGAAAAGTATTACTTATGATAAATTATTCATGGTTTTCCTGTTGTTTTGGAAAACTAATAGTTTTCATTCTTTGTGTATCCCTTACTAATCTCTTTATGCTCATCCCATGTTTTTAAAATGTTTTTCATAGGACATAATGTGGAATAGGGTCAAGGATGGGATCAAGGAAAAGCCATGTTATCTTAAACATGGAATTAGACATGACTTTTTTTAAAGAGTTCATGTTTGGTAAGAAAAATGGAAACTATGTAGAAGTGCCAACATTGTAATTATTTGAGATTTAATAGTTATGTCCTAATTCACTAAAACTCTAAAATTTAAAATATCCTCAATTTAAATTATTCATTTAATTCAATATTATGTAAGGTTCAAGGCTGGGTCCTTATAGTTGGTATTAGAGGTTGGTTTAGACAAATTTTGGAGTTAGGGTATTGTTAAATTAATATCCAAAAAGTAATTTATGTTAATATTGAAATAATATAGCATTTATAGATTACAATGTTGCTTCACCTAAGATATTTTGTGTTTTGAATGGGTTTTTGAAGAAGAAACAGAGTATCTTTTTTGGGAAGGCATACAGAGGAGAATGCCCTCCCATATCAGCATCTTGACATGGTCAGAGTCAGAATTGAATAGTGTGTAGTAGTGATGGTTTAGTTGACTCTAATGATAAATGGTCATTATGTTCATTGATGATATTTTGGTTTATTCTAAAATTTATAAGGAGCATGAACGTCATTTAAGGGCCATCTCACAAACCATAAAAGAAAAGAAACATTATGGGAAATTCTTCATGTGTGAGTTTTTGTTAAAACAAATTTAATTCCTTGGTCACATTGTTTCCAAAAATGGCATAATTATTGATCCTGCTAAAACAAAAGTTGTTGAAGAATGGACAAGACCCACAAATATAATCGAGATTAGTAGTTTTCTTGGTTTTCATGGTTATTACCAGAGGTTAGTTGAGAATTTTTCATGGTTATCTAGTCCAATGATTAAGATAACTCGAAAAGGGGTTAAGTTTATTTGGAAAAAATAATTTGATGGTTGTTTTCAATAATTGAAATGAAGATTAGTGAATGATCTAGTTTTTTCACTTCCAATCACAAATGGTGAGTTTGTTATCTACAGTTATTCTTCATTGAAAGTACATGGATGTGTCCTAATGTAGAATGATCATGTAATTGCTTATGCTTCATGTCAGTAGAAACCACATGAGTTAAATTACCCTACACATGATCTGGAATTAGCTAATATTTTTTTTGCTTTAAAAATTTGGAGGCATCATTTGTATGGTGTAAAATGTGACATATATAATGATCACTAAAGTTTAAAGTATATAATCACTCAGAAATAATTGAACTTGAGACAGAAGAGATGGCTGGGATTATTCGAGGATTATGATTGCATGATACATTTCCATCCGAGAAAACAAAATAAAGTGGAAGATTATTTGAGTCGAAAAAGTAATGCTTCATTAAATATGTTATGTTTGGAACAAGATCCTTTGGTTTTTGATTTGATAAACTTTGGCATAGAAGTTGTTAGTACAGGAAATTATTCTGTTTTGTATCAGGTGTCAGTGAGATCATCTCTATCAGATAGAATAAAGCAATCGTAGAAAGAAGACATTGAGTTATAGAAAAAGGTAGAGATGGTTCAGAAGGGAATGTTTCCTAAATTTAACATTGATAATGATTGTTGTTTGAGGTTTGGAAAGAGATTATGTGTGACTTGTGATTCATAGTAGAATAATGAGTTCTAGTTCACTGTTTTCAGGTCATCTTGTTAGTACTAATATGTACAGAGATCATCAGGAGAATTATTGGTGGGATGGAATGAAAAGTGATATTGTTTATTTTACTATGAAGTGATTGACTTATCACCAGGTTAAATTAGAGTGGAAGTTACCAAAAGGAATGCTTCATCCTTAACCAGTGTCAGAGTGGAAATGAGAAAATATATCCATGGACTTCATTGTGGGATTACCGAAGACATCTCGAGGTAATAATGTAATATTGGTAATTGTCGATCTATTGACAAAATTTGCTCATTTCCTTCCTATTCAGGATACATTGTCTCTACATCAACATTCTTGATTTTATGTTAAATAGATATTTAGGTTGTATGGAGTTCCCATCTCCATTGTATCTGATCGTGATCCTAGGTTTACTTCTATCTTCTGGAAAGACCTTCAGAAGTCGTTGGGTACTGAATTAAATTTTAGTACAACTTTTCATCCACAATCTGAATGGAAGTCAGAACGAAAAATTCAGACTTTGGAGGATATTCTATGTGCTTGTTCACTGGATTACCAGGTATGTTGGGAAAAACATCTTTCTTTGGTTTAATTTTCATATAATAACAGTTTTCATTCTAGTATACAGATGGATCCATTTGAGGCATTATATGGAAAGCGTTGTCGAACTATAGCTTTTTTTGGATGAAGTGGGTGAAAGGAAGTTGATGGGACCATAATTGGTAGAAACGATGGTAGAGAAAGATCAGTTGATTCAGAAGCACATGAGAATAGCTCTGAGCTGACAGAAAAGTTATACAGATAACCGGATAAAGGATGTTTCTTTTGAGGTAGGTGACATTGCCTTTCTCAAAGTTTCTCCACAGAAATGTGTGATGCGTTTTGGAATGAAGGGAATGTTGAGTCCAAGTTTCATTGGACCTTATGAAATTATGGATAAAGTTGGATTAGTGGCCTATAGAGTGTCTTTACCACTATGTTTGTCCCAGGTACACAATGTTTTTCGTGTATCGATATTGAGAAAGAATATTCTAGATCTACCTCAGGTAATGAGCCCAAGGTAGTTCAGTTGGAAGAGAATATCCCTTATAACGAACAACCAGTTCAGATTCTTGAATGTAGGGAGAAACTATTGCAGAATAAGGTAATTCACTAGGTAAAGGTTTTGTGGAAAAATCATATGGTTGAAGAGGCAACGTGGGAATCTGAAAATGATAAGAGGGATAAATACCCCAACTTATTTTGATAAGTAAAATTGTGAGGATGCAATTACAAAAAGGGGGAAGGATGTAGCATCCCAGGTAAATAGAGAATAAGACATTTTTCATATTTATTAATATTTGGGAATTAAATATTAATTTTACTTCAAAGGGGTTGCTATGTTTGATAGCATACCCGATACGCAACAATAAGTTTCTTTGAAATCTTATGTTGCACAATAATAATATAATATTATTATTTTAAATAGTAGTTAACTCGTAGACGTTGTATTAGCTGGATTGAACAAAACTAACTATATTCTGATTATACATGTTTTTTAAATGTATTTACATTTATCCAATAAATGTTGGGGGCTTAAAATGTGAATGAATCTAATTTTAAGAATAATTTACATTAAAAGGATGATTTAGGACTATTAGGGGAGAAAAATCATTAAATATAGTTTTTGTCAATTTAATATATTCTATTTAACCAAATTCAATACTTCTTTAGAATGGGGACATCAAATTTTACTTTGGGTAATTTTTTGGTATTTTTCCGATAAAGTTCATTTTTTAATGACTAGTGAAAAATACTGTATTTTAATTCAAAATTGCCTTTTAATCAAAATTATGTATATGGTTAGAATAGCTTTTTAAATGATTCTAAAGTGTAATTAGTATATATTTTTACAATTTTATCCAATTTTTGTCATTGGAATTAATTTTACTTTGAAATTGGACATAAACAAGTGTCAATATTTTGATAGTTATTTTTTCTTAAAAACATTCTATTTGTTTTGATAACGGGAATAAATTTTAAAATTAATTAATGCCACTTGTATGTTTTGAATTTTTCTAAAAATAGATTTCATTTTTGAATTCAGAATATCAAATATATCTTTGGCTGAATCTTTGGTATTTCTCGGAAAAACATCAATTTTTGATGAATAGTGAAACCACTTAGAAGTAGTTAAAAAACTGAATTTGTCATTTCAATGAAATTTACCACTTCTGTGAATTGAATTTTGAAAATCCAACATACATGATTGTTATCATGAAGTAAAATTTGGTTCAATAAGATGAATTTTTTTGGTGAATAGTTACTTTTGACTTTTATTTACCATGGTTAAATGTGTAATAGGTTGATTCAAGGTAAAAAGAATGTGATAATAATTCAAAATTACCTTAACACATGTTCTAACCTTATTCGATGAGTAATGGAAGACCATGGGAATCTTTGGGTCTATTTTCGGACCCCATGGATCAACTTATGAAAGATAATGACACTTTAGATTAATTAATTTAATGTAAAGGCAAAAATAACATAAACAATAATCTTTTAGTAAATTAATTTTTATATGATGTTATATAAATTATATTTTCGACTATCAATATTAATTGGAATGCCAAAATTATTTTCTACATCATGGTATTTTGTTTATAATTTTATACATTAGATAAATTAAATTATTTATGACATAATAATGATGCAGTGTTTACCTCATTAATAAATGATTTAAATAAATATGATAATAATGATTAAAATATTATTCAAAACATGTCCAATTCGGATTTTATGATTTTATTTCAAATATGAGTCATCTTTTATTATACTTTAATTATTTTTGGACCTTTAGAAACAAAATATCATTATATAATCAAATAATATTACCACGCTTTCCTAAAGATCCCCTCACCCCCTTATAAAAGGAGACCACTTCTATCCAATTCCTAATTACTCTCAAGAATTTTGGCTTGTCTAATATCTACCCAATTAATCTCACTACATCCATATCCTCCTCCTATAACACTTACCATAGGATAAAGGTGTTTCAAGAAGTCCTTCGGGTCAAACCAAATGGAGTTACGCAAATTAAAGGTAACAGTTTCACTTAAATTGTTATCTTTTATTTTACTTCTCCAACCGCTAAACTCTTTTTATTACATTTGTTTCTAAAAAAACCAGTGTCTTCAATATACAAGGATGTTTTTATGAGAAGGATTTGAACTTCAATTACACAAACCTCCATCTAATGGGTGAAAAACATAATGTTTCTTGTGGATGGAAAAATAACACCTCACGAAACGATGGTTGTTCGATTATTGAAAACCACCTCTCATGGTGGCCATTATGATGGAACTGTATTTATATATGATATATATTATGTTTATTTTTTCTTTATGCTTCTGTAATTTCAATTTATAGAATACCATTATGATTTCCATAGTGGGTAAATGCGATAATCTCATTAGATGATGTGCGGACTACCGCCCCCTCAAAGTAATATGACTCGTCCATACCATATGTGGTACATATAAAGGATAGATTTAATGATATTATATATGATAAAATAATTTATTTATAATACTACTATGTATCATTATGTTTTAATTCCATTTAATATTAAATAGAAATGGAAGTAGCGTTCATGCGTACGTATGACTCGCCATCTCCATGAACGGTGCATTTCATTTCTTACCTATAAATGTTATGTACTATTATAAATAAATGTTTATGCTGGATATATATGATATATATGATATCCAAATCATGAATATAATTCTAGATATAAGGAACCTTTGACCTCATTAACAACATGTAATTATCAGCAGTTCATTTTTGACTCAAGTACCAAATATCAACAAAACCAACATTATTAACATAAATGATTAGGTAATGTTTTTAATATGGTAATAAGTGATATAAAAGGAATAATAATCTAGAAAGATGTTCTTACGGAAGTAGAAATTTACTTTATTTTATTATTCAGGATATTAAAGAATGATCGATTCATGTCGGACACAGGGTAAGGGAACTTCTTAACCCAATTTTCATTCTTTTGGTTGATCTTCTCTTTATTGATTATTTCATTATTTAATTATGTGAGAAATTAATTTTTATGTATTTATAATTGCTTTAAGTGTGATTATATTGAATACAAATAACAGATCTATTTTATTTACAAAATGATCTTTGTAAGGGATTTCGTCTCAATCTCCTTTCATTGAGGCATATTTTGTTTTAATACACGTCTTTCTTTTATACACTATATAAACACCCTTGACTATTCCAAGGAAATATTTTTCTATGTTGTGTTTTAATAAAAGACAAAAAGGAATGATTCTTTTAATGTTATAGGTGACAATGACCTTTTCCGCCTCTATGAGTATTATTTGATATTTGGCTTCCTCAACAAGCTGTAATGTTTTTAAAAGATAATAATTACCATATACTATTTAATGTATTTTGGTATTGAAAATGGTTTTGATAATGGGTTTGTTATGTCAATATATTTAAGTGATATATTGTGATTGAAATGTGGAATTGTTTTCTTTCCTTTATATTTGTTTTATGTCTTATGATTTTTTAATGGTACTTGGACATTTGACAGGTGGTTACGTGATAAAACAAATTACTAGTGGTGCTATGAATATCAGGATGGGTGGTTACATTATAACCTCAAATCCATTGGGTATGGAAGTCACCTGTATGGCAATTCCATTTAGTGATATCTGTGGAAGTGGACCGTACGATTATTCCAGTTATGTATTTTTATGTCTGAAGTTACCTTTATATGTTATGTGTTGTTTATATGGGTTTTATGGTAATATTTTGGTTATAATAGAATAAGTAATGATATCTTATTCAGTGAAGAGTATTTACTACATAATAAAGTTGAAAAGTATTACATATGATAAATTATTCATGTTTTACCTATTGTGTTGAGAAACTAACAGTTTTCCTTCATTGTGTATCCCTTATTGAGCTTTTTATGCTCATCCCATGTTTTTGAAATGTTTTTCACATGACATAATGTGGAAAAGGGTCAAGGATGGGATCAAGGAAAATTCATGCTCTCTTAAACATGGAATTATACATGACTATTTTATTTAAGAGTTCATGTTTGGTAAAAAATAGAAATTGTGTAGAAGTGTCTACATTGTAATCTTTTGAGATGTAATAGTTATGTCCGAATTCTCTAAAACTCTAAACCTGAAAAAATACACAATGTAAATTATTCATTTAATTCAATATTATGTAAGGTTTAAGGTCGGGTCCTTATAGACATTTTCAAATTTATTAATATTATTGAATTTTATAATAATTTTATTTTAAAGGGGATGATATATTCAATGGAGTATCTAACACACAACAATGGGTTTCTCTGAAGTTTTATGTTTCACACAATGTTGAGTTATATTGAAATTAATAATAAGAATAAAATATTATTATTTAAAATAGCTATTATGGTCTAGCCATTTTATGGGATGGAATGAACATAACTAACTATATTGTGATTTTACA
Organism: Viscum album; assembly: GCA_963277665.1. Lineage (NCBI taxonomy): Eukaryota > Viridiplantae > Streptophyta > Magnoliopsida > Santalales > Viscaceae > Viscum > Viscum album. The sequence continues at coordinate 1,006,480,887 of OY728135.1, forward strand.
TGTTTGATAAATGTTTTTACATTTATCCAATAAAATTATGAGGCTCAAAATATGATTGAATCTAATTTTATGCATAAATAATATAATATTCTTTAAAATGTCGATAAATTGGCATTTGATGTAGAATCCTCTTTAAATATATTTTTGTTCACTTTTATATGTTCTATTTGACAAAATAGATTTTTTCTTTATAACCGGGACATCAAAATATACTTTGGGTAAATATTTTTAATTTTTCAAATAATGTTCATTTTTTAATGAATAGTGAAAATACTACCTTTTATTTCGATGTAGCCTTTTAATCTAATTTACTTATATGGAAATATTATCTTTTTAAATTGTTTTAAAATTTAATTAGATTTTACATTTACCATTTAATCTAATATTGGTCATTGGAAGTAATTTCACTTTGAAGTTAAACATATACAAGTGTCAATCTTTTGATAGTTAGTATTTCGTAAAAACACACCTTTTGTTTTGAAAACAGTATTAATATTAAATTAATTAATTCAACTTTTATGTTTTGAATTTGGTAAAATAGAAATCATATTTTTATTCGGAATATTAAATATATCATAGGCTGCTCTTTTTGTATTTTTCTGAAAACCGTCAATTTTTGATGAATTGTGAAAACACAAAATAGTAGTTAAAAACCTAAATTTTTCATCTAAATTAAATTCTAAAGCTTCTATGAATAGAATTTATAAAATCCGACATACATGGTTGTTATCACTATGTAAAATGTGGTTCAATAAGATGAAAATAATTTTGTTTAATAGTAACTTTTGACTTTCATTTACTACGGTTAATGTTTAATAGGGTAATTCAAGGTAAAAATAATAATATAATAATATAAAATTACCTTCACACTTTTTACAAACCATATTGGATGAGTAATGGCTGGTGAAGAAAATCCTTTTGTAAGACTTTTTTCCTTTGGAATCCATTTGGGTTTGATAATGACATTAATAACATTTTTTTAATGTAAATTAAAAATATCTTAAACATGTATTATTTTGAAAAAACAATTTTAATGTTGAATTATATATTGATATATTTGAATATAAATATTCATTATAATGCAAAAAATATTTCCTAAATCATGATATTTTATTCATAATTTTTAAAAATAATATATATAAAATTATTTATGACACAAAAATGATGTAGTGTTTGCCTCATTAATGAATGATTTAAATAAATAAGATTATAAAAACTAACACAATAACTAAAACTGGTCAAATTCTTAATGGATTATTTTATTTCAAACAAAATTCATCTTATCATATAATTTAATAAGTTTTGGATCTTTAAAAACTAAATATAATTATATAATAAAATAATAATTTTAAAATTTCTTAAAGAGCCAATCCTCCCCTTATAAAAATCCTTCACCTCTAACCTATTACTCGCAGCTCTCAAGACCCTTGTATCCTCCATCCTCTGCCCAAATAATCTCTCAAAATCTCTCTATTCCATTTAGAAGCCTTACCTTAGGTATAAGTCACTTCAAGAAATCATTTTGGTTCCAACCAATGGGATTTACCCGATTTAAAAGGTAACATCTTCTCTAATGTTCTTTTCTTTTATTTTACCTCTAAAACCCCTTAACCCTTTTTATTCCTTAATTTTATAACAAAAACAGTATCCGCAATATACTAGTTTGTTTATAAGATATGTATTCGAACTAAATATAAACACACATCTGTCTAATAGGTAATGAATATACTGTTTCTCTGCATGGCAAACGACTCCCTCACGAAACGATGGTTGTTAAATCTTCTCCTACCACCTCTAATGGTGGCCATTAAGATGGAAATTTATTTACATATAATATATATTATATTTATATTGTCTCTATACTTTTTTATTTTTCATTTATGTCATACCATTAAGGTTTCCATAATGGGTAAATATGATAATTTCATTTGAGGAAGTGCGGACTACCACCCACTCAAAGTGATATGACTAATCCATTCCATACATGGAACAAATAATGTATGGAATTTATGAAATTATATATGATATTATACTGGAATTATAATATACCTATGTATCATTATTTTTTCATTCATTAAATATTAAACAGAAATGAAGGATTGTTCATGAGTACGTACGACTTACCGTCTCCATGAACGGTGCATTTCATTTCTAACAAGAAAATGTTATGTACTTTTATAAATACATATATTTATAGAATATATATGATATATATGATATCTAAATCATGAATATAATTTTGGTGATAATGTAATTTTGACCACATGAAAAACTTGTAATTATAAGAAGATCATTTTTGACTCCTGTACCAAATATCAACAAAACGACGATTATTAACATAAAAGATTGCTTAATTTTTCTAACATGGTAATAAAGTGATATAAAATGAATATTAAACATTAAAAATGTTCTTATGCAAGTATAAATTAACGTTAGTTTATTATTCAAGAGATTAAATAATGAATGGTTCAAGTCGGACACTAGGTAAGGGGTTTTTTATCACACATTTAATTTTGTGGTATTTCCATTATTCACCATTTATTTATTGCATGTGGTGTATTTTTTTAATTTAATTTTGTATATATTATCATGAATATATTTATTTTAATTTTACTATGTAATTCATTTTGTGGTTATTAACTTTTGGTCTTACGACTCAATTGATTACAACGTGGTAAGGGGTTTTCATGTCACTTTTTATTCTAGTGAGATTCATGCTATATTTTCCACTATTTCCTTTTGTGTGGTTTATGTACTGTCCATGATTGTATTCTTTATGTAATATAATTTAATTTATGGTTATTTACCTCTTTATTTTTTTATCCTTATTTAATTTTTTGTATGTTTCTTATGATTCCAAATCGGTAACAGAACCTTTCACCATACTCTTTTAGTCGAAGACTACTTTTATGACATGTCTTTTAATTTCCAATTTCTTAAGTCGGGATATGTTCTTATATATCCTTATTTCTATACATTTTATGTCCTTGTGATGAGAGACCCTTTTCTCTTTCATCAACTCATTTTCTAAATTTTAATGTGACTATGTTACGTTGTAAAATTTCGTTGAGGGAACTTCTTAACCCAATTTCAATTCATTGTGCTAAACATATACTTTTTGATTATGTCCCACTATGCATAATTGTGAATGACCTCTGTAACACCCCGAGATTTTATGAGAAATATTCTTTAAAATTTCATTAATGTCTTGTGTTGTACGCTACACCAAAAGGAGCATGCACAACATGCATCCTTAATTTGTCTTGCATTACATTCAATCACGACCTTCCTCGATAGCGTGTGTAGTATGCAATACCGAGTTTCACTAAACAACGATATACTATTAAAATATTATTAAAACTAGCCATTATTAATAGTAATAGCCACCTTTTAAAATTATAGAAATTTTATTTCTCAAAATGTACTTCATTTTTGGATTCGGAGTATCTAATATAGCCAAACGTTAAATTTTTGTACTTTTCGGATAACTTTCATATTTTGATGAATAGTGAAAATTACTAAATTTTAATTAAAAACATCTTTTTTAATCAAATTAATTAATAGTAATAAATTATGAATTTGAGTGCTTTTAAAGTATATTTAGAATATATTTTTACCATTTAATACAATTTTGGTCATTGAACATAATTTCCCAATTAAACCGAACATAAACAAGTATCAATCTTTTGATAGTTATTATATCTTAAAAACATGCTTTTTGTTTTGACAGCGGGAATTAATTTTAAATTAATTTCTACCACTTCTGTGTTTTGAATTTGGAAAAATGGATACCATATTTGGAATCAGGATGTTCAAATTATGTAATAGGTAACTTTTATTTTTAGACATTTTGAATAATTACTTCGGTAAATATTTTATTTACCATGGTTAAAGGGTAAATCCGGTAAATAAGGGTTACAAAATAATATTATAATAATACAAAATTACACTAAAACGTGTGATAACCTTATTGGTTGATACATGTTCGACCATGGACATATTTGGATCAATTTGGGGACCCCATGGTGCCACTTGTAAGTGATAGAGACACTTTATTTTAATTAAGTTAAAATGAATACAAAAATGACACAAGCATATATCTTTTATAAAAACAATTTTTACATATGGTTATATATGTTTGATTTTCGATTGTAAATATTCCTTAGAAATATAAACAGATTTCCTACATAATGATATTTTATTTATAATTTTTAGACATTAAATAATTTAATTTATTTATGACACAAAGATGATGCAGCAATTATCTTATTAATGAAATATTGACATAATTGATGTTATAAATACCCAAATAAATGTAATTTGAGACTTTTTATGAATTACACTAATTTTATAGTTTAATGTGACATGTTAGTATTTATTTAATTAACTTTTTCGAACTAATCATTCTGTTATGACTTTTACAAAAATAAATTACTAAATAGTGTCAAAATTGACGTAAAATAGTTCTTAAAACAAATATTATATTATTAATTGTTATTTTATTCCTAAAAATATAATTCTCGGAAAAATGACTTATATAAAGTTATATATATTAATAATAAACAACTTGGGGTTCGTTTGGCTTGTTATAGTAAGTTTATTAACCTTATAGTGTAAGAACACAACAAGACACGATAAAAGTAAAATTATCTAACTTAAAGTTAAATATAAATGATAAGGTTAAAATAGGAACCTAAACTTGTCTAAATTCTATTTTATGAGAGGATTTCGACCCATCCTCACCTTAGCTCAGAACTAAATCAATTTGGAGCTATATAAAACCGAATTTGGCTTTATAATAAAATAATATATTTAGTTATTCCAAAGGTGTCCCTCTCCTCCCTTATAAAAGGGCACCTCCTCCCTCTCTTCCTCACACCACTTTGAGCCTTCAAGCTCGGCAAAACCCTACAAAATTCTCTTCTCCACTTCCCTATAAACATCCTAGAGGTTCTGGTCTTCCTCAAAGACCAATTTTAGTGCCCTAAAAGGAGATCTCAAAGAGGCGCTTTAAAGAAGAGGTAATGTCTGTTACCGATTCTTTCATCTTTGCTTCTTCTTCCACTTCTTCTTCTTTAGTTGTTTCATCATGAAGTAATAACATCAGTATCACTCATATAATTATATGTTATTATAAGTATGAAACAACCCTATTTCACCATCTATCCATCCTACGGAAAATGAAATCACCACGCGTGCGTACGTACGGAATACCGTCTTCACGCCGTGGTGTAATCTATTTTCCACCACCACCTTAATTGGATGGGTATAATGGTGTAAATAATAACTATATATGATTATTTTAAAGTTATATTTATTCTTAAATAGTATACATACACTCCAATATAGTCCCACGATCATGAGAACGATATCATCGCTCGTGCATACGTACGGACTACCGTCTCCACGACGCGATGAGATTCATTCTCCACGTTAACCATTCATGAATGATTATAAAGTATATATAATAAGTAATCATGAAATATATGACATAATAATGATACTGGATTTATGTGTATATATATGTATTTCATCTACTTAATTCCATTCAACTCAATAAGGAAACGAAAACAGCGTTCATGCGTATATACGGCTTACCGTCTCCATGAACGGTGTATTTCTTTCCATTTACAGATCTATTATATATATGTATTTTCTGAATATATATTATATATAAATCATGTTTTATTTTCTAGAATTAAGTAATCATGATCTAAGTAATTATATGAATAATTACAAGTCAAAACACAGATGACAAATGAAACGATTTTACCCAAAACACTCTTTAACATGGAATTTACAAAAGAACAGGTAATATAAAGACATAAGTGAACCATATATGATATCATAACAATTAATATGATTCTTTAATAAGTCAATAACATTATTTAAATCATTATACATGAGGTTCGGACACTTACAAAGCAAATCGGACCTAAGGTAAGGGAAAATATCACAATCTCATTTTATCCGAGATTGTTTATACTTTGGTATTTACTGGGATGTATTTTATCATCCACATCCATGTTTCCTCAATATGTAATATTTTTTTCATCCACCTACAATTTTTTAAATCCAATTTCACCCTTCGGTGAGTTTTTAGTAAAAGGTATGAAAGGAATCTTTTGTCGTTTTTCGTACGAGGTACTTTTTGACTTTTCCGACAAAAGTACAAGAAGAATGTTTTTTTTTAACTTATACTGCATGAATGGATTTTTAAAACATTATTTCCATGAAGCTTCCTTTAAAAGTTTTCAAGTTTAGTTTTAATCAACTTCTTTTATTTTAAAATTTTATGACATGTTAAGAAAGGAAAAATGTTTTTGAAGTAGAAAGGATATTTTCCTCAAAAATGGTGTTCAAGTATTTTATCAAAATTATTTTCCATCTAAGATAATAAAGGGTTATGTTTCTATCCCTATTATTACATTGATTTGATTATGTTGTGATGGAATTATTTTTATGAATTCCTTTATCTTATATGAATTGTTTTATGATGTCACGATGTTTAAGAATCCCATTTTTATTACATGGGTTATGCTATGATATATGGTTTATCATTTTGTGGCACACATAAGAATGGTATCATTATGAGATGGGTGGGACCTATATCTCCCTCCAATGCATTGGGTAAAGATTTTATATCTCATGAGATAGACATGGCTAGAACGGCAGGTTAAACAGGTTCAGTGAAACAGGACTGAAACGAGGAGTGAACTCGGTTCAGAAATGGACTTTTTCCACTAATATAGTCTTGGAAATGAGTCTTGACTAATAAGAAATTATTCTCTATGATTATGTGTGTATGCCAAAAAGTTTCATGTTTTAAGTTATGATTATTGGGATTATATTTCACTACTATTATTTATCCCATGTTATGATATTATGATCTCTTTTGCAGGATAAGATTTCCAAAATGTTATGTTCTTATGAATATGATGTGTTTGATATTTATTTTTTTTACCCTTACTGAGCATTTGAGCTCACCCTTTTATGTTTTATTTTCCCCAGGATATAAAGAAAGGTTTTAGGTAAAAAAAGGAAGATCTTTATGGGAGATTTTGAAGATCTTTCACCACGATTAGAAGATTATATTCCGAGTTTTCATAGACACTAAACTATTACGGTCCTTGTGTGTGTGTGTTTTTGTTATGTACTAAGTATTTTGAAAACGTAATGTAATGTCCATGTACGTTAAGCTTCGGGTCTCTACAACCTCTGATGGTTTTATACTTAATATCCACTTATATTCGGAGTATTCTTATTCTTCACATATAATGAAGTCATGATTTATCCATAATCTAAGTATACGATCCCTTGCAAGGGACTTTCTCTCAATTTACATTCCATTATGTCTTATTTTTTGTTATACACCAATTAAATTTGATATGGTGTATATACTACCCTTTGAAATTTTATATCATGAATCTCTATATTTTGATGATATTATAAAATTTATTTAATGTTATTCTACAATTATTTTTATTCATGTATTTTCTGAATTGGTAAGGGACTCTTTAACTAAAACATTGTTTTAAATGTTTTAAAGATGTATTAATCTAAATATTTCTCATTAATTTCATTGTTTTCAAAATGGTTTTAATGATTTATTTTTATACACATTACTGTTTTCAAATTCTTATTCCTTTAAATGTTTTAATGTGGTATGGGCCACTATTATTAAAAAATGACTTTTTTAAATGATTTAAATGGGTTTGAAAATGGTTTAATGAAGAATTGATTCTGTCAATATCATAAAATGGTAAATTTTGATTGCAATGTGGAAATGTTATCTTTTCTTTATGATTGATTTATGTGTTATGAATATGTTATGGTTATTGAGAATTTTTCACGTATATGGGTGGTTGAGTGATAATCTTGGGGTGGATGAGCCCGAGATAGCTCTCCAATGCATTGGGTAACATGAAAGAGGTAAATGTTAATGCTTATCCTAAGATATTTAGGCAATATAATGTGATGGGTATTCCCAACATAACTCCCTATTTAGTTGTGAAAGAAACAACATAAGTTTGTTATGAATTCCATAAGTTGCCTTTATGATTTATGATTTATATGTATTATTTATAAATACTGTGATTTAATAAGGTATTTTATGATTAAAATGTATAGTTTAATTGATTTGTATTATTAATGGGCTAATGTTTTATTTCCTTATTTTTTTACCCTTACTGAGATTTTTATGCTCATCCCACATTTTGAAACATTTTTCATCACACTTAAATATGAATAGGGTCAAGAATGGGATCATGGAAAATTCATGTTGTCTGCAACATGGATCTAGAAAAGTTTCATTATTTAAGAGTTTTTAATTTATGAAAAAAATAGAAATTGGGAAGAAGTGTATACTTTGAGATTTTTGAAATTTAATAGTTAGGGCCTAATTATCTAATTCTCTAAACCTGAAATTATCCTCAATTTCAAATATTCACTTAATTAAAGATTATGTAATGTTTAAGGATGTGTCCTTATAGTTGTTATCAGGGAACAGTTTCTAAAACATTAGAGAATAGGGTGTTATTTAAGAATAAGTGACATAACCATAATGGTTAGCATATCAGAAAAAGTCATAGTTATTTTAGAGGTGATAAATGGTTATTAATTTTTGGGGTGAAAAAATGAAAGGTATTAGAAAACCTTTGAGGATAAAATATGTTGTGTTTTTTTAGGAATTTACCTCATTTTTTTGAATGTTATGAAATTATATAATTTTTTTTAAAAGGACAACACCAGACTATGTGACCACCAGTTGCATAGGAAAAAGATATGGGAATCGATCCCACAACAAATGTGTGATTGGGATTTATTGCCTACCACTGGACTATATGTAGTCCATAGTCTGTATGACTAAATATTTTTAGTTAAATTATTATATTGATCATAAATAAGTTGATTTAGGATATTATGATTTATCAAATGGACAGCCTTAGTATAGGAAAAGTATTTGGGGATTAAGTGATAATGGTTATTTTGGAAGACATTAACTCTTTTGGAAACACTATATTCTTATGGAAAATGTAATTCTATGGGATTTAATTAGTGGATTAATTGTTGAAATATTATTTTGGAAGAATCTATGTTTTTATTGGAGAAATAAGGTGATTTGGTTTATTTATGGAAATTATGAACCTTTCATAGAGAATATGTGATTAGGTTAGTTAAATATCAGTATGAGATATTAAAAGTAGTCTATGTTTTTGGAGATAAATGTTAATATTTACTGTGGATGACTTTTTGATTAAAAATTTCTAAGTTGTGGTTTTCAATATAAGTGTAGATTATTTTGATGAATTTTAAAGATAATTTTATATTGAATGGTATTTCTGGAACTATAGGTACTTTTTGATAAATTTTGGTGATTATGAGTAGTATTTATTTCTATAAAAGATTTTCCTTTTAGGGATTATCTGATCTCGTACTAACCAATTTTGGTTTTGGATAATGTATAAATATAGGGGAAATATATTGTTAGTATTTTTTGGATCATTTTATTCACTAGAATTTTATTTTAGTTCTTTTGATGTGTCAAAGTCAAATAGAATACTCATTGTTTGGAGAAAAGAAGAGTTGGTGGCAGAAATTTAGTGAAGGATGAAAGCCTACATGATAAGTAATAATGTGTCATTATATTCTTAGTTATGCTCATAAATAAATTCCTCAAATTTATGAAAATTAACTTAAATGAAAATCATTGTTCCTTAACTTTTCTTATAGGGATAACAAGGACCTTTTATCCTATCACAAATTTGTGGTTTTCTTCTTTTTATTTTCTCCTCCATATCCACGTTTTCATGGAATCTAAATATGGGTTATCTAGGGTGACCTTTTTACTTATCTTACATTATATTAAAGTGATAGTTTTATTTACTCATTTTCTGATGTGGGACTTTCAATGATGATTTCAAACCCAATTTTAAAATTGCGAGGATGCAATTTCCAAAAGGGGGGAAAGATGTAACATCATAGGAAAAATAAAAAATATAAAATCTTCATATTTATTAATGTTTTATGAATTAAATATTAATTTTATTTTAAAGGGGGCACTCTATTCAATCGTGTACCTAAAACACAGCAATTGGTTTCTCTAAAGTCTTATGTTTCACATAATACTAAGTCATATTGAAATAATAATAATAATATAATATTAAAATATTAAATGGTAGTTAATTTCCTGCGGTTTTATTGGTGTCAATGAATAGAACTAACTTATTATTATTATACATGTTTGTTAATTGTTTTTCTATTTATCCAATAAACGTTAGAGACATAAAATGTGAATGAATCTAATTTTAAGCGTAAATACTCATATATTCATTAAAAGGTCAATTTAACACCTTTTGATGGTGAACCCTCGTTAAATCTTGTTTTCATATCCTTTATATGTTCTATTTGAAAAAATAAATTTCTTCTTTAGAATCGTGACTTAAAAGTTTACGTTGGGTAATTTTTTATTATTTTTCTGATAAAGTTTATTTTTTAATGAATAATGAAAAATAATGAATTCTAATTCAGAACTACCTTTTAATATAATTTATTTATATTAATATATTATCATTTTAAATTTTTTAATGTGTAATTAGATTTTATTTTTACAATATAATCCAATGTTGGTCATTGAATGTAATTTCACTATGAAATTGGATATAAACAAGTGACAATCTTTTGAAAGTTGTTATATCTTAAAAATACGTTTTTTGTTTTGACAATGGGAATTAATTTTAATTTAATTAATGAAACTTATATATTTTGAATTTTTTAAAATAGACATCATTTTTGAATTCAGAATATCAAATATATCTTAGGCTTATTTTTTGGTATTTTTCTGAAAACCTTAAATATTTGATGAATAGTGAAAACACTAAGTAGTAGTTAGAAACTGACTTTTTCATTTGAATGATATTTTAGAGATTTTGTGAATTGAATTTCGAAAATACAAAAAACATTGTTATTATCAGTATGTAAAATTTGGTTCTATAAGATTAAAATAATTTTTGTTGAATAGTAACTTTTGACATTTATTTATCACGGTTAAAGATAAATAGTGTAATTCAAGGTAAAAATAATATTATAATAATATAAAATTATCTTAAAACTTGTCCTAACATTTATGAATGATTAATGGGAGACCAAGACAATCCTTGGGTAAGACATTTGGTCTTTGAATTCCATTTGGGTAAGATAATGACATCAATACATTTTAATTTAAAGTAAAAATAAAAATATCATAAACACGTATTGGTTTGCAAAAAAAATTAATGTGGTGTTATATAATTGATATATTTGACTATAAATATTAATTATAAATATAAAAATATTTCTTATATCATGGTGGTTTGTTAATGATTTTTAGACATCAAAAAAATATTATTATTTATGACACAATAATGATGCAATGTTTACCTTATTAGTGAATGATTTAAATAAAAAATATTATAAAAATTAAAACAATATCCAAAACCTGTAAAATTCATATTTCGTGACTTTATTTTGAAAAATAGTAATATTATATTTGACATTAATATGTTTAGGACCTTTAGAATCTGAAAATTATTATATAATAAAATAATATTTTTAGACTTTCTTAAAGAGCCCCTCTTACCCTTATGAAAATACCTCACCTCTAACCAAATACTCACACCTCTCATGCCCCTTGGCTCGTCCAAAATCTACCCAAATAATCTCTAAAAATCCCTCTCTTCCATATAGAAGCATTTCATTAGGTAGAAGGTGTAACATCCCAGGTAAATAAAGAATAATACATTTTCATATTTATTAATATTTGTGAATTAAATATTAATTTTACTTTAAAGGGGTTTCTATGTTCGATAGTGTACCTGATATGCAACAAAGAGTTTCTTTGAAATCGTATGTTACACACTAGTAATAAAATAATATTATTTTAAATGTTAGTTAGCACATAGCCATTGTAATGGAGGAATGGATATAAATAACTAAAATATGATTATATATGTTTGTTAAATGTTTTTACATTTATCTAATAAAGGATAAAGGCTTAAAATACGAAAAGAATTCAATTTTAGGCTTATATACTCTAATTTTCACGAAAGGTCCACTTATCAACATTTGATGGTGAACCATAATTAAATATAGTTTTGTTCACTCTTATACATTCTATTGGACCAAATAAAACTCTTCTTTAGAATCGGGACATCAAATATTACTTTGTGAAATGTTTTGGTATTTTTCCGATAAAGTTCATTTTTTAATGAATAGTGTAAAATGTTGTATTTTAATTCAAAACCACTTTTTAATCTAATTTATTAAGATGATTAGATTATCTTTTTAATTGGTTTTAAATTGAAATTAGAATATATTTTTACCATTTAATCCAATGGTGGTCATTGGAATCAATTTCACTTTGAAATTGGAATTAAACTAGTGTCAATCTTTTGGTACTTATTGTTTCATAAAAACACGCTATTTGTTTTGACAGCGGGAATTAATTATTAAATTAACTAATGAAACTTATATGTTTTGAATTTTGTAAAATGGACTTCATTTTTGAATTCAGAATATCCAATATAGCTTAGGGTGATGTTTTGGTTTTTTCTGAAAAACTTCAATTTTGATGAATAGTGAAACCGCAAAGTGGTGGTTACAAAATTTGATTTTCTGTTTAAATGGGACTTTACCACTTCTGTGTTTTGAATCTCAAAAATACAATTTAAATGATTTTCATTATTAAGTAAAATTTGGTTCAATGGGATTAAAATAAATTTTGGTGAATAGTAACTTTTATGTTTTATTAATCACGATTAAAGGTAAATAGTGTAATTTAAGGTAAAAATGATATTATAATAAAATGAAAATATCTTGACACTTGTCCTAACCCTATTGGATGAGTTATGGCCGACCAAGACAACCCATGTGTCGATTTTTGGTACCCCATAGATCCACTTGGGTATGATAATGACATTTATGCCTTTTATTTAAAGTTAAAGTAAAAATGACACAAACATGAGTTGTTTTACTAAAATAATTTTTACATGGGGTTATACTAGTAAGATTTTTAACTATAAATATTCATTAGAAATATAAAAATATTTCTTACATAATTATAATTTTTTTATAATTTTTAGACATTAAATAAATTAAATTATTTATGACACCATGATGATGCAGTGATTACCTCATTATTTAACGATTTAAATAAAATGGAAAGATAATGTATAATCTAAAACCTAAACATGTCCAAAACCTATTGGATGGGTATATTTAGAACCCCTATCACCTTATCCTCGAAACAAATAATTGTGGGACCATTAATAACCGAAACTCACTCTAAAATAAAATAACATTTCCTTACTTTCCAAGAGTTCCCCTCCTCTCCTCTTATAAAAGGCCCCCACCTCTACCACTTTACCCACACCTCTCAAGCCTTTGGTTCGGCCAATATCTACTAATTTTGTCTCTCCAAATCCCTCTCTTACTCCTTGAAGCCTCACTTTGGGCAGAATTCTTCCCAAGGAAGCCTTTGAGCTCAAACCAAAGGGAGTTACCCGATTATAAGGTAATGTCTTCACTTGAGTCCTTTTATTTTATTTTGCTTCTCCAACCCCTAAACTCTTTTTATTCATTTCTTTTGTAACAACTCCAGTATCGTCCATATACTAGGAGGTTTTTATAATAATTATTCGAGCTACAATTACACACACCTACGTCTAATGGTTAAAGAACATACTGTTTCCGTGGATGGAGAATTTCTGCCTCACGAAACGATGATTGTTCGATATTCTTATAACACCTTCAAAGGTGGCCATTAAGATGTCACTATATTTATATATGATATATAATATATTTATGTTTTCCTTAATCTTCTTTATTTTTCATTTTGGGCATACCTTTATGGTTTCCATTATGGGTAAATACGATATCTTCATTTGAGGAAGTGCGGACTACCGCCCCCTCAAAGTGATTTGATTCGTTAATGCCATATGTGGTATGTATAAAGGATGTATTTAAAGTTATTATATATTATGTTATAATGGAATTATAATATGCCTCTATATCATTATTATTTCATTCCATTAAAGTAAGAAAAATAAATGAAAGTAGCATTCATGCATACGTACGGCTTACCGTCTACATGAACGGTGCATTTCATTTCTTATCCCCAAATGTAATGTACTATTATAAGTACATGTATATAATCGATATATATGATTAATGATACATCTAAATGATTAATATAATTCTGGAATTAAAATATACATACCTCTCATTTAGTTTGAATTCCATTAATATGACATAGAAATGAAAGTAGCGTTCATGCGTACGTACAGCTTACCGTCTCCATGAACGGTGCATTTCATTTCTTACCTCTAAATGATTATGTGATATTATAAATACATTTATATGCTAGATATATATGATATATATGATATCCAAATCAGGAATTTCATTCTGGATATAATGAACCTTTGACCACACGAACAACATGTAATTGTAAGAAGTCCACTTTCGACTTAAGGACCAAATATCGACAAAACAAACATTATTAACTTAAATGATTAAATAATGTTTATAACATGGAAATAAGTGATCTAAAAGGAATAATGAACTTGAAAAAGGTTCTTAAGAAAATATAAATTTACTCAAGTTTATTATTCAGGATGTTAAAGAACGATCGAGTCAAGTCGGACCCGAGGTAAGGGACTTCGTCTCAATCTCCTTTCATTGAGGCATATTTCGTTTTATACACAAATTTATTTTATACGGTGTATAAACCCCTTTCACATTTACTTTTATACAAAACGAATCTTTTTCTACGAAGCGTTTTACAAAACGACAAAAGGAATGTTTCTTTTAACGTACGTGGTGACAATGACATTTTCCGCCGCCGCGAGTATTAATTGGTCTTTGGCTTCCACAAAAAGCCGTAATGTTTTTAAAAAGAAATAAATACCATATACTCTTTTATGTATTTTGGTATTTAAAATGGTTTTTATAATGGATTTGTTATGTCAATATATTTATGTGATATATTGTGATCAAAGTGTGGAAATGTTTTCTTTCCATTATATTTGTTTTATGTCTTATAATTTTATAATGGTACTTGGACATTTGACGGGTGGTTACGTGATGAACCATATGACGGGTGGTTCCGTGAATACCAGGATGGGTGGTTATGTTATAACCTCCAATGCATTGGGTATGAAAGTCAGTCGTATGGCTATTCCATTAAGTATGTATGGAAGTTGGCCGAATGGCTATTCCATTAAGTGATATGTGTGGAAGTCAACCATATGGTTATTCCACTTAAGTATGTTTATGTCCCAAGTTACCTTTATATGTTATGTGTTCTTTATATGGGTTTTATTGTAATCTTTTGGTTACAAAAGGGTAAGTAATGATCTTTTATTCAGTGAAGAGTTTTTACTACTTCATAAAGGTGAAAAGTATTACTTTCATAAAGTATACGTGGTTTACTTTTTTTTTAATAAACTAACAATTTTTATTCTTTGTGTATCCCTTACTGAGATTTTTATGCTCACCCCAAGTTTCTTTGAAATTTTTTTCATAGGACTTAATGTGGAATAGGGTCAGGTATGGGATCAAGATAATGTCATCCTATATAAAACATGGAACTAGACATGTTTCTTTTTAAGATTTTTTTTTATTCTATGGAAACTTAGTAGAAGTGTCTACTTTGTAATCTTTTGAGATGTAATAGTTATGTTCTAATTCTCTAAAACTCTAAAACTGAACAGATCCTCAATGTGAATTATTCATTTAATTCAATATTAAGTAAGGTTTAAGGTCGGGGCCTTATAGTTGGTATCAGAGGTCGGTTTAGACAACTTTAGGAGTTAGAAAATTGTTAAATTATAAGTTAATTTATGGTATGATTGAAATGATATAGCATTTACAGATTACCATGTTGCTTCTCCTAAGATATTTCTGTGTTAAGAATGGTTTTTCATAGAGGAAACAAAATAGATTTTCTGGGAAGGCATACAGAGGGAAATGACCTTTCAAATTAGTATCCAGAGATGGTCAGAATCAGAACTAAACAGTTTGTTGCAGTGAGGCCTCAGTTGACTCAAGTGAAAAATGTTGGTTGTTTTTATTGATGATATTTTGGTGTTTTCTAAAAGTAAAGAGGAGCATGAAAGTCATTTAAGGGTTATCTTGCAAACCTTAAAAGAAAAGAAACTGTATGTAAAATTCAGCAAGTGTGAGTTTTGGTTACAAGAAATTTCTTTCTTGGGTCACATTGTTTCAAAAGATGGCATAACTGTTGATCCTGCTAAAACAAAATTTGTTGAAGAATGGCCAAGACACACAAATGTAACCAGGATCCGTAGTTTTCTTGGTTTGGAAGGTTACTATCGAAGGTTTGTTGAAAATTTTTCACGGTTATCTAGTCCAATGACTAATCTAACTCGGAAGGGTGTTAAGTTCATCAGGACAAAAGAATGTGATGATTTTTTTTAGGAGTTGAAAAGAAGATTGGTAAATGATCCAGTTTTGGCACTTCCTTCCAGGAATAGTGAGTTTGTTATATACAGTGATGTTTCATTGAAGGGACTTGGTTGTGTCCTTATGCAGAATGATCAGGTAATTGCTTATGCTTCACGTCAGTTGAAAACTCATGAGGTAAATTACCCTACACATGATTTTGAATTAGCTGCTGTTGTTTTTGCTTTAAAAATTTAGAGGCATCATTTTTATGGAGTAATGTGTGAAATATATACTGATCACAAAAGTTTAAAGTATATATTCACTCAGAAATAATTGAACATGAGACAGAGGAGATGGCTGGAATTAATCAAGGATTATGATTGTACAATTCATTACCATCCGGGAAAATCCAATAAAGTTGCTGATGCTTTGAGTCAAAAAACTAATGCTTCATTAACGATGTTGCATTTGGAACTTGATCCTTTGGTTAAGGATTTGATGAACTTTGGCATAGAAGTTGTTGGTGCAGGATGTCCTTCTGTTTTGTTTCAGGTATCAGTGAAATCTTCTCTATCAGACAGAATCAAGCAAGAAAAGAAGCAAGACAGTGAGTTCCAGAAAAAGGTAGAGCTGGTTCAGAAAGGTAAGTTGCATGAATTCAACATTGATAGTGATTGTGTTTTGAGATTTGGGAAGAGATTGTGTGTTCCTTTTGATTCACAGTTGAAGAGAGAGTTGTTATGTGAAGCTCATAGTTCTCCGTTTTCAGTTCATCCTAGCAGTACTAAGATGTACAGAGATCTGCGGGAGTATTACTGGTGGGATGGAATGAAAAGAGATATTACTGATTTTACTGTGAAGTGTTTGACTTGTCAGCAGGTTAAAGCAGAACGTCAGTTACCGAAAGGGATGCTTCAGCCTTTACCAGTGCGAGAGTGGAAATGGGAAAATATATCCATGGACTTTGTTGTGGGATTTATGAAGACCCCTTGAGGTAATAATGCAATCTCGGTTATTGTTGATCGCTTGACTAAATCTACTCATTTTCTTTCTATAAGAGATACTTTTTCCCTAGATCAAATTTCCCATTTGTATCTTAAAGAGATAGTCAGGTTACATGGAGTTCCTCTCTCCATTGTATCTGACCGTGATCCCAGGTTTAATTCTAACTTTTGGAAAGGCCTTCAGAAGTCGTTGGGTACTGAATTAAATTTTAGTACCGATTTTCATCCTCAATCAGATGGGCAGTCAGAACGAACAATTCAGACCTTGTAGGATATGATATGAGCTTGTTCGATGGATTATCAAGGAAGTTGGGACCAACATCTTTCTTTGGATGAGTTTTCTTATAATAACAGTTTTCATTCCAGTATACAGATGGCACCATTTGAGGCATTATATGGGAAGCGGTGTCGAACTCTAGCATTTTGGGATGAAGTGGGTGAAAGGAAGCTGATGGGACCAGAATTGGTAGAAGAGATGGCAGAAAAAGTTTAGTTGATTCAGAAACACATGAGAACAGCTCAGAGTAGGCAGAAGAGTTATGCGGATAACCGGAGGAAGGATCTATCTTTCGAGGTAGGTGATCATGTTTTTCTCAAGGTTTCTCCTTGGAAAAGTGTGATGTGATTTGGTAAGAAAGGAAAGTTGAGTCCAAGGTTCATTGGACCATATGAAATTCTAGAGATAGTTGGATCAGTTGCATACAGAGTGGCATTACCTCCGAGTTTATCTCAGGTACACAATGTTTTTCATGTTTCGATGTTGAGAAAGTATATGCCAGATCCATCTCATGTTTTGAGTCCAGAGGTTGTTCAGCTGGAAGAGAACCTATCTTATGAGGAACAACCGGTCCATATTCTTGACCATAGGGAGCAGGTGTTACGGAATAAGGTGATTCATCAGGTAAAGGTTTTGTGGAAAAACCATATGATTGAAGAGGCAATATGGGAATCTGAAAATGCAATGAGAGATAAATACCCCCACTTATTTTGATATGTGAATAAAATTGCGAGGACGCAATTCCCAAAAGGGGGGAGGATGTAACATCCCAGGTAAATAAAGAATAATACATTTTCATATTTATTAATATTTTTGAATTAAATATCAATTTTACTTTAAAGGGGTTGTTATGTTCGATAGCGTACCCGATACGCAACAAAGAGTTTCTTTGAAATCATACGTTGCACACTAGTAATAAAATAATATTATTTTAAATGTTAGTTAGCACGTAGCCGTTGTACTGGTGGGAATGGATAGAAATAACTAAAATATGATTATATATGTTTGTTAAATGTTTTTACATTTATCTAATAAAGGATAAATGCTTAAAATATGAAAAGAGTTCAATTTTAGGCTTATATACTCTAATTTTCACGAAAGGTCCACTTATCAACATTTGATGGTGAACCATCATTAAATATAGTTTTGGTCACTCTTATACATTCTATTGGACCAAATAAAACTCTTCTTTAGAATCGGGATATCAAATATTACTTTGTGTAAATTTTTGGTATTTTTCCGATAAAGTTCATTTTTTAATGAATAGTGTAAAATGTTGTATTTTAATTCAAAACCTCTTTTTAATATAATTTATTAAGATGATTAGATTATCTTTTGAATTGGTTTTAAAGTGAAATTAGAATATATTTTTACCATTTAATCCAATGTTGGTCATTGGAATCAATTTCACTTTGAAATAGGACTTAAACTGGTGTCAATCTTTTGATACTTATTGTTTCATAAAAACACGCTATTTGTTTTGACAGCGAGAATTAATTATTAAATTAATTAATGCAACTTATATGTTTTGAATTTTGTAAAATGGAATTCATTTTTGAATTCGGAATATCAAATATATCTTAGGGTGATGTTTTGGTATTTTTCTGAAAAACTTCAATTTTTGATAAATAATGAAACCGCAAAGTGGTGGTTACAAAATTTGATTTTTCATTTAACTAGGACTTTACCACTTATGTGTTTTGAATCTCAAAAATACAATTTAAATGATTTTAATTATTAAGTAAAATGTGGTTCAATGGGATTAAAATAAATTTTGGTGAATAATAACTTTTATGTTTTATTAATCACGATTAAAGGTAATAAGTGTAATTTAAGGTAAAAATGATATTATAATAAAATGAAAATATCTTTAAACATTTCCTAACCCTATTGGATGAGTTATGTCTGACCAAGACAATCCATGGGTCGATTTTTGGTACCCCATAGAGCCACTTGGGTATGATAATGACATTTATGCCTTTTATTTAAAGTTAAAGTAAAAATGACACAAACATGAGTTTTTTTACTAAAATAATTTTTACATGGGGTTATACTTGTCAGATTTTTGACTATAAATATTCATTAGAAAGATAAAATATTTCCTAAATCATGATATTTGGTTTATAATTTTTAGACATTAAATAAATTAAATTATTTATGACACCATGATGATGCAGTGATTACCTCATTATTTAATAATTTATATAAAATGGAAAGATAATGTAAAGGCTAAGAGCTACACATGTCAAAAACCTATTAGATGGGTAGATTTCGAACCCCTATCACCTTATCCTTGAAAAAATCAATGTGGGACCATTAATAAACGAAACTCATTCTAAAATAAAATAACATTTCCTTACTTTCCAAGAGTGCCCCTCCTCTCCTCTTATAAAAGGCCCCCACCTCTACCACCTTACCCACACCTCTCAAGCCTTTGGTTCGGAAAATATCTGCTCATTTTGTCTCTCCACATCCATCTCTTACTCCTTGAATCCTCACTTTGGGTATAAGTCTTCCCAAGGAAGCCTTTGAGCTCAAACCAAAGGGAGTTACCTGATTATAAGGTAATGTCTTCACTTGAGTCCTTTTGTTTTATTTTTCTTCTCCAACCCCCTAAACTCTTTTTATTCATTTTTTTTGTAACAAATCCAGTACCTTACATATACTAGGATGTTTTTATAATATGGATTCGAGCTACACTTACACACACCTACGTCTAATGGTTAAAGAACATACTGTTTCCGTGGATGGAGAATTTCTGCCTCACCAAACGATGATTGTTCGATATTCTTCTAACACCTTCAAAGGTGGCCATTAAGATGTAAATATATTTATATATGATATATAATATGTTTATGTTTTCCTTAAGCTTCTGTATTTTTCATTTTGGGCATACCTTTATGGTTTCCATTATGGGTAAATGTGATATCTTCATTTAAGGAAGTGTGGACTACCGCCCCCTCAAAGTGATTTGATTCGTTAATGCCATATGTGGGATGTATAAAGGATGTATTTAAAGTTATTATATATGCTCTTATACTGGAATTATAATATTCCTCTATATCATTATTATTTATTTCCATTAAAGTATGACAAAGAAATGAAAGTAGCGTTCATGCGTACGTACGTCTTACCGTCTCCATGAACGGTGCATTTCATTTCTTATCCCCAAATGTAATGTACTATTATAAGTACATGTATATAATCGATATATATGATTAATGATACATATAAATTATTAATATAATTCTGGAATTAAAATATACATACCTCTCATTTAGTTTTAATTCCATTAATATGACATAGAAATGAAAGTAGCGTTCATGCGTACGTACGGCTTACCGTCTCCATGAACGGTGCATTTCATTTCTTACCTCTAAATGATTATGTGATATTATGAATACATGTATATGATAGATATATATGATATATATGATATCCAAATCAGTAATGTCATTCTGGATATAATGAACCTTTGACCACACGAACAACATGTAATTGTAAGAAGTCCACTTTCGACTTAAGGACCAAATATCGACAAAACAAACATTATTAACTTAAATGATTACATAATGTTTATAACATTGCAATAAGTGATATAAAAGGATTAATGAACTCGAAAAAGGTTTGTTAAGCAAATAGAAATTAACTCAAGTTTATTATTTAGGACGTTAAAGAACAATCGAGTCAAGTCGGACCCGATGTAAGGGACTTTGTCTCAATCTCCTTTCATTGAGGCATATTTCATTTTATACACAACTTTCTTTTATACGGTGTATAAACCCCTTTGAATTTTACTTTTATACAAAAGGAATCTTTTTCTACGAAGCGTTCTACAAAATGACAAAAGGAATGTTTCTTTTAACGTACGTGGTGACAATGACCTTTTCCACCGCCGTGAGTATTAATTGGTCTTTGGCTTCCTCAACAAGCCGTAATGTTTTTAAAATGAAATAAATACCATATACTCTTTTATGTATTTTGGTATTGAAAATGTTTTTTATAATGGATTTGTTATGTCAATATATTTATTCGATATATTGTGATCAAAGTGTTGAAATGTTTTCTTTCCATTATATTTGTTTTATGTCTTATAATTTTACAATGGTACTTGGACATTTGACGGGTGGTTACGTGATGAACCATATGACGGGTGGTGCCGTGAATACCAGGACGGGTGGTTACATTATAACCTCCAATGCATTGGGTATGGAAGTCGGCCGTATGGATATTCCATTAAGTATGTATGGAAGTTGGCTGAATGTCTATTCCATAAGTGATATGTGTGGAAGTCGACCATATGGTTATTCCACTTAAGTATGTTTATGTCCCAAGTTACCTTTATATGTTATGTGTTCTTTATATGGGTTTTATGGTAATCTTTTGGTTTCAAAAGGGTAAGTAATGATATTTTATTCAGTGAAAAGTTTTTACTACTTCATAAAGGTGAAAAGTATTGCTTTGATAAAGTATACCTGGTTTACTTTTTGTTTTGATAAACTAACAGTTTTTATTCTTTGTGTATCCCTTACTGAGCTTTTTATGCTCACCCCAAGTTTCTTTGAAATTATTTTCAGAGGACTTAATGTGGAATAGGGTCAATATTGGGATCAAGGGAATTTCATTCTATATAAAACATGGAACAAGACATGTTTCTTTTTAAGAGTTTTTTTATTCTATGGAAACTTAGTAGAAGTGTCTACTTTGTAATCTTCTGAGATGTAATAGTTATGTTCTAATTCTCTAAAACTCTAAACCTGAAAAGATCCTAAATTTGAATTATTCATTTAATTCAATATTAAGTAAGTTTTAAGGCCGGGGCCTTATAGAAGGAACTTCAAGAAATCCTTTTGCTTCAAACCAAAAGGAGTTACCGGATTTAAAGGTAACGTCTTCTCTTAAGTTATTTTCGTTTATTTTACATCTCCAACCACATAAACCCTTTTTACTCCTTTATTTTATTAGAAAAAGAGTATTTATAAATTACTAGGTTGAAGATATGAGAAAGATTATAACTACACTTACACACACCTCCATCTAATGGGTAAAGAACATACTGTTTATATGGACGGTGAACTACTGCCACACGAAACGATGATTGTTCAATATTCTCCAAACACCTATTATGGTGGCCATTAAAATGAAACTATATTTACATGTCATATATAATATATTTATATTTTAGGTATAATTATTTATTTTTCATTTATATCTTACCTTTATGGTTTCCATAATGGGTAAATACAATATTTTCATTTGAGGAAAGTGTGGACTACTGCCCCCTCAAAGTGATATGACTCGTTCATGCCATACATGGAACATATAAAGTATAGAATTAATGAAATTATATATGATATTATACCGGAATTATAATATACCTATGTATCTGTATGTTTTCATTCCATTAAATATGAAATAGAAATGAAAGCATCGTTAATGCGTACGTTTGGATTACCGTCTCCATGAATGATGCATTTCATTTCTTACCTCCAAATGTTATGTATTATTAGAAATACATATATATAATGGACATATAAGATATATATGATATCTAAATCATGAATATAAATCTGTCGATAATGTAATTTTTACCATATGAACAACTTGTAATTATAAGAAGTTCTTTTTTAACTCAAGGACCAAGAATCGACAAAATGACGATTATTAACTTAAATGATTGGATAATTTTTATAACATCAAAATAAGTAATATAAAAGGAATAACAGACATTAAAATGTTTTTAAGAAAGTATAAATTAACTTTATTTTAATTTTCAGGAGATTAAATAATGAACAGGTCAAGTTAGACATGAGGTAAGGGGTTTCTTATACATCTTTTAATTTCATGAGATTTCAATTTTTCACCACTTATTTATTGCATGTGGTGCATTTTTTACATCAATTTGATATATATTATCATGATTATATTTATATTTATGAAATTATGTGATTAATTTGGTGGTTATTAGCTTTTGGTCTTACGACTCTATTGATTACCATGTGGTAAGGGGTTTCGTCTCGCTTTTTATTCCCAAGAGATTCATGCTATATTTGAAACTATTTCCTTTTATGTAGTGTTTTTAATTCCAATTATTTTATTATTTGTGTATTATATATTAATTTATGGGTATTTAAAGCTTCATTGTTAGATCATTCTTTCATGTGGTGTATGTTTCGTATGTTACCAAATCAGTAAGGGAACCTTTCACCATACTGTTTTAGTTGAAGTCCTCTTTTTGGTATTGTCTTTTAATTTCCATTTTCTTATATCAGGATATGTTCTTCAGTATTATTATTTATGTATATTTTTTTCAATGTGATGAGAGACCATTTTCTCTTTCATGAACTCATTTTATGAATTTTAATGTGACGATTTAAGGCTGCTGAATTACATTAAGGTAACTTCTTAACCCAATTTCAATTCATTGGGTTAAACTTCTAATTCTTGATTATGTCGTGTTATGAATATGTGAGAATGACCACTAATTGTTTTAGACTTAATGTCTACTTATATTGTGTGTATTATTATTTTTCACACATTATTATGTCATTGACCTATCCTTAATCTAAGGATACAGTCTTTGTAATGGACATTGTCTCAATTTACATTTCATTGAGACCTATTTGTTGTTATAAACCAATTCATTTTCATAAGGTGTATATATATCTCACTCACATATTATATCCTTAGTCTCTATATTTTTATGATATTGTAAGATTTTTTTAATGTTATTCTACATTTATTTTTATTCATGTTTTTTCTCAAGTGGTAAGGGAGTATTTAACTAATACATTTTTTTAAATGTTTTAAAGATTTATTCTTCTAAATATTTCACATTAAGTTCAATGTATTTAAAATGGTTTTAAGGACTTATTTTTATGGACATTAATGTTTTAAAATGTTATTTAATTTAAAATTTTCAATGGGTTATGTGACACATTGATTGAAAAGTATTTTTATTGAATGTTTTAAATGGTTTGACAAAGCATTGACTATGTCAATATCATGAAATAATATATTGTGATTACAATGTGGAATGTTTATTATTCCTTTAAGCTAGTTTTATTTGTTATGAATATGTTATGGTTATTGGGAATTTTTCCCATATATAAGTGGTTCCATGATAAACCTTGGTCAGGTAAGCCCGAGATAACTCTCTAATGCATTAGGTAATGTGACAGAGGTGAACATTAATGTTTTTCCTAAGAGATTTTGGGAATATAATGTGATGGGTATTCCAAACGTAACTTCCTACAAAAATGTGAAAGAAACAATATAATTATGTTATGAATTTTATACGTTAACTTTATGATTTATTATTTCCATGTATTATTCATAAATCATGTGATTTCATCAGGTATTTTATGATTAAAAAGTATGGTTTCATTGATTTTTATTTGTTGATGGGTTAATGTTTTCATTCCTTATTGTAAAACCCTTACTAAGATTTTTATGCACATCTCGTGTTTGGAAATGATTTTTGGAGGACTTAAATATGAATAGGGTCGAGGATGGGATCATGGAAAAGGCATGCTGTCAAAAACATAGAACTAGAAAAGTTTATTTTGTAAGAGTTTTTATTTTATGAAAAAAAAGGAAACTGATCAGAAGTGTCAACTACGTAATTTTTGAGATGTAATAGTTATAGCCTAATTCCCTAAATCTCTAAACCAGAAACGCTCATCAAATTTAATTGTTCACACAATTCAATATTATTTAAAGTTTATGTATGGGTACTTATACCTTATGACAATTTTTAAAACATGGAAATTATTGAGATAAATTTAGAAGAACAAATCTTTAAAACATTTAAAAATATATTATTGTTAAAGAGTTCGGAACCTAAATATTGATGCTTGAATAAAAAATAATTGAGGAATAAGATTAATTATGACTAAATAATATCATTAAAATATAGGGATTCATGATATAAAATGCCAATGGACGGTATTAACACCATATAAAAGTGAATTGGTGTATAATAACAATGAAGTCTCAGTGGAATGTAAATTCAGACGAAATACATTATAAAAACTATATCCTTAGATTAAGGATAAATCCATTACATAATAATGAGTGACATATATAATTACACTCAATATTATTGGATATTAATTATAAATCAATCATAATATATTCATACATGTTCTTTTTGAATCAAAACTAACAACTTGGATGTTGAACTCAATGAATGTAAATTGAGTTAAGATTACCCTTATAAAGATCAAATCAATGACATAAGAATTTATCAATGGAGTTATAATGTATATTAAAATTATATCCACCCAAAGGGGAGTGTAAATTACAATATATATAAATAAACAGTGATTCCACACATAATCATATCTTGACATAATTAAGAATTAGAAGATAAACACAAGGAATACAAATTAGGTTAAAAAGATCCCTTACCGATTTGGTAACTTTTGAAACATACACCACATGAAATATAGATCATTAAATTAAGATTTAAATACCTATACATTAATTTATATTGAACTATTAATACAATCATGGGTAGTTTATACTCTACACAAAAGGAGATAGTGGAAAACATAACATTAATCTCACGTGAATAAAATTGAGATGAAACCCCCTTGCCACGTTGTAATCAATCGAGTCGTATGACCAAAAGTTAATAACCACAAAATGTATCATAGAATACCATGAATATAAAGGGATTCATGATAATATATATCAAATGGTAGTACAAAATACACCACATGCAATAAATAAGTGGTGAATAATGGAAATCTCAAGGAATTAAAAGTGAGATAATAAACCCCTTACCATGTGTCTGACTTGCCCCATTCATTCATTAATAACCTGAATAATATAATAATGAAAATTTATACTTTCATAAGTAAATTTTTAAAGTTTATTATTCCTTTTATATCACTTATTACCATGTTATAAAAATTATGTAATTATTTAACTTAATAATCATCATTTTGTTGATATTTGTTACTTGCGTAAAAAATGAACTTCTTATAATTATGAGTTGTTCATGTCCTCAAAAGATCATTATATCCAGAATTATATTCATGATTTTGATATCATATATATCATATATATCCATTATATATATTTATTTATAATCTTACATATCATTTGGAGGTAAGAAATGAAATGCACTGTTCATGGAGACGGTAAGCCGTACGTACACATGAACACTACTTTCATTTATATTTCATATTTAATGGAATGAAAACATTATAGTACATAGTTATATTATAATTAAATTATAATATTATATATAATTTCAATTATTACATAATTTATATGTTCCACACATGGCATGAAGGAGTAATATCACTTTCAGGGGCGGTAGTCCGCACTACCTCAATGGAAATTATCGTATTTACCCACTATGAAAACCATAATGGTATGATATAAATGAAAAATAAATAAGTATAGATACAATATAAATATAATATATATTACATGTAGATAAATTTCCTTCTTGATGTCCACCATAAGAGGTGGAATGAGAATATTGAATAATAATCATTTTGTGAGGAGGTAGTTTGTTGTCCACAGTAAAAGTATGTTATTTACCAATTAGATGGAGGCGTGTAAAAGTGTAGTTTTAATAATTATCATATCAACACCCTAGTATATTAAGGATACTACTGTTGTTATAAAATAAAGGAATAAAAATATTTTAGGGTGTTTGAGAAGTGAAATAAAAAAGAACGTAAGAGAAGACTTTACTTATAAATCGGGTAACTCCCTTTGGATTAAACCAAAAGGACTTCTTGAAGTGACTTATGCGTATGGTAAGGCTTCTAGATGAATGATAATGATATAGAGAGATTATTTTGGGTATATTTTTGTGATCCATGTGGCTTGAGGTTTGTGAGTAATGGTTTAGAGTTGAGGGATGTTTATAAGGGGGAAGAGAGGCTCTTTAGGAAAATTTAAAAATAATATTTTATTATATAATGATTTTCTATTTATAAAAGTCCAAAACTTATTAAACTCATTGAAAAGATTAATTTTATTAAAAATAAAATCACCTAATAATAATTGGATAGGTTTTGGATTTTTTTAATTATTATAATCATATTTATTTAAATCATTCATTAATTAGTTAAACACTACATCATTATTTTTACTATGTAAAAATTGATGTATGTAATATATTTATATTTATAATTAATATTTATATTAGAATATATCAATTATATAACCCCACATTAAAATTGTTCTATTAAAAAAAGACATGTTTATGATATGTTTTTTACATTAAATAAAAAGTCATTAATTTCATTATCTTACCCAAATGGATTCAAACGCCAAAATTAATACACAAGGATTTTCATGGTCACCCATTACTCATCCAATAAGGTTAGGACTCTTGTTAAGGTAATTTTTTATTATTATAATATTATTTTTACCTTGAATTACCCTATTTACCTTTAACAACATAAAATAAAAGTCAAACGATACTTTTCACCAAAATTTATTTTCATCCTACTGAACCACATTTTACTTACTCATAACAACCATGTATGTCTTATTTTCAAAAATCAATTCACAGATGTGTTAATATATTATTTGAATGAAAATATCGGTTTTTTAACTACTACTCAGTCTTTTAACTATTCATTAAAAATTGATGGTTTTCAGAAAAATAACAAAACATCAGACTAAGCTATATTTGATATTCTGAACTCAAACAAGGAGTCTATTTTACCAAATTCAAAAAATAGAAGATTCATTATTTAATTTAAAATTAATTCCCATTGTCAAAACAAAAAAACATGTTTTTAAGAAATAATAACTATCAGAAAATTAAAACATGTTTATGTCCAATTTCAAAGTGAAATTACTTACAATGACAAACATTAGATTAAATGGTAAAAATATAATCTACATACACATTAAAAAAAATTTAAAGAGATAATATATCCCTATAAATAAATTATATTTAAAAGTAGTTTTGAATTAAAGGGTTGTATTTTTCACTATTTATTAAAAAATGAATTCTATCAGAAAAATACCAAAATTTACAAAAAGTAAATTTTGAAGTCCTGAGTCTGAAGAAGAGTTTTATTTTTTTCAAATAGAACATATAAATGTGACCAGAACAATATTTAGAATATACTTCTTCATCAAAAGGTGGTAAATCAACCTTTTTAAGAACAATAGAGTATTTATTCTTAAAATTAGATTCATTCACATTATAAGCCCCTAAATTTTATTGGATAAATATAAAAACAATTAACAAACATGTATAATCATAATATGATTAGTTCTGTTCATTCCCTCACATAAAATGGCTTGAAACTTACTAACATTTAAAATAATAATATATTATTTTTTTAATTTTCAATATGACTCAGCATTGTGTACAACATAAAATTTCGGGAAAACCCATTATTTCATGTCAGGATGGCCATTGAATACGTCATCCCCTTTAAAATATAATTAATATTTAATTAAAAAATATTAATATATATGAAAATTTCATATTCATTCTTTTCCTAGGAAGTTACATGCTACCCCCTTTTTAAAATTACATCCTCTCAATTTTAAAAATGCGCTTGGAAACATAATTGAAAGTTCCTCATCAGAATAAGAGTAAATAAAACTATCACATTATAAGAAACAATGATAAGTACAAAGGACACCCAAGATAAAACACTCATGGATTCCATGAAAACATGGATATGGAGGATAATATATGTGTCATGTTCTGATTTAGAGTGACAGAAAACATGATTAGGAGAATGTTAACAACAAGAAAACCATAAATTTGTGATGGGTGAAACGGTCATTGGTTTCCCAGTAGGAAAATTAAATGGATGTCATTTTTGTTTTAGTTTACTTTTTATAAAGATGAGAAATTTATTTATGAGCTTGACTAAGAACATAAGGAAACATACTTAATTGTCTTGTAGACTTTCAACCTTTAATAAATTTATATCAAAAACTCTTCTTTTCTCCAAACAATGAGTATCATGTTGACTTGGAAACATCAAAATCACTAAAATCACCTTCTAGAGAATAACATGATCCACAAAATATGAACCATATATTTCCCCTATCTTTATAAATTTACCAATACCAAAAATTGGTTAGTACGAGATCAGATAAATCATAAAAGGATAATCCTTTTTAAAAAGAAATACTACTCTTAATCTCTAAAATTCAACAACAAGTACCCAAAGATCAAGAAAGACCATTCAATATTAAATTTTCCTTAAAATATTTCAAAATAATCCAAAAAAATATTGAAACACAAAACTAATAAGGATTTAATCACATAGTCCTCCATAGTAAATCTTAACATTTATCTCCGAAAAAAAATCAACTACTCTTAATTTATCATACTCAAGTCTAATTAACCTAGTCACATATTATCTATGATAGGTTAATCATTTCAATAAATAACCCAAATGACCTTATTTCCATAAAAAAAATACATTCTTCCAGAATAAATTTTCAACCATAACTCCACAAATTAAATCACATAGCATTCTATTTTCGTTAAGCATTTAGTGTTTTAAAAATAGAGAATGTCTTCCAAAATAACTATTATCACTTAATCATCAAACCATTTTCCTGTACTAGGGGTTTCCATTTGATAAAAAATAAAATCCCAAATCAACTTATTCATGATACATAAAATCATCTAAAAAAAAACTAATTATTCATACTAACTAGGGACTTCACGTAGTCCACTGGTAGGCGATAAATCTCAATCGCACTTTGGTTGTCGGTTCGATTACCATATTTTTGTTCAATGCTATGGGTTGTCACATCGTCTGCGTGTTGTGTATTTTTAAAAATTATATAATTTCATAACATTACAAATAAATGAGAAAAATTCCATAAAAATAACCATAACATATTTTCTCCTCAAAGGTTATCTAATACCTTTCATTTTGCACCCCAAAATGTAATAACAATGTATCACCTCTTAAATAACTATGACTCTTTCTAATATGATAACCATTATGGTTATTTCACTTATTCTTAAATAAGACCCTATCCTCTAATGTTGTCAAAAATAACCTCTGATACCAACTATAAGGACTCAATCATAAACATTACATAATCATAAATTAAGTTAATAATTCAAATTTATGATCTATTAGGGTTTAGAGATTTAGAGAATTTGGCCATAACAATTTCATCTCAAAAATTACAATTTATTCACTTCTTCTCAGTTTCCATTTTTCATAGAATAAAAACTCATAGAAAAAGAAACTTGTCCAGTTCCATGTTTTAGACAGCATGAATTTTCCTTGATCACATCCATGATCCCATACTTGACCCTATTCATCTTTATGTCCTATGAAAAACATTTCAAAACATTGGATTAGCCTATAATGCATAGTAATGGTTATAAAAAAAGAAAGAAAACATTATCCCATTAATAAATAAAAATCAATGAAACCATACATTTTAATCATAACATACCTAATGAAACCACAATATTTATGAATAATACATAAAATAATAAATCATAGAGGAAACTTATGGAATTTAGTATACATACATTGTATATTTCACATCTACATAGGGAGTTATATTTTCAATACCCATCATAGTAAATTCCCTATATATCTTAGGAGAAACATTAACATTTACATCTGTCACATTACCCAATGCATTGGAGACCTATCTCAGGATCCCCTGCCCTCAGTTTATCACGGAACCACCCGTATATGTGAAAATGACCAATAACCATAACATATACATAACACATAAAGCAATAATAACGGAAAGATAACATTTCAACATTTAAATCAAAATATATAATTTCAATATGTTGACATAATCAATGCTTTATAAAAACATTTTCCAAACCATTTAAAACATTTAATAAAGATATTTCTGAATCAAAGTGTCTCACACCAAATTGAATAATTTGAAAGAAATTTTAATTTCAAGACATTCATGCCTATATAAATAAATCCATAAAACCATTTTTAAAACATGGACATTCATAAGAAACATTTAGAAGAATAAATATTTAAAACATTTAAAATTATATTTTAGATAAAGTGTTCTTAACCAAAAGAGTGATTCTTGAATAAAAATTATTGAGGAATAATATTAATTAAAAAATTATAATATCATGAAAATAAAGGTATTCATGATATAATATTACAATATAATTTATTAACCTTATATAAAAGTGAACTTGTGCATAACAACAATGATGTCTCAATGGAAAGTAAATGGAGATGAAATCCCTTATAAAAAATGTACTCTTAGATTATGGATAAATAAATAACATAATAATGTGTGAAAAATATAAATACACTCCATATTATTGGATTATTAGTGTAAATCAATCAGAGGACATTCACACATGTTCTTTTAAAATCAAAACCAATGACTTGTATGTTTAATTCAATAAATGGAAATTGAGTTAAGTTTACCCTTATCATGTTCATATCAATGACATGAGAATTTATCAATGAAGTGATTATATATATAAAAATTAAATCCACACAAAGGGGAGTTAAAATTACTATATAAATAAATAAACAGTGATTCCACACATAATCATAGCTTGAAATAATTAAGAATTAGAAGATTAACCCAAGGAATAGAAATTAGGTTACAAAGTACCCTTACAGATTTGGTAACTTATGAAACATACACCATATGAAGTAAGGATCATAAAATGAAGATGTAAATAACCATTAATTAATGTATATTAAAAAAATAATAAAATTATGGGCAGAACATACACCACACAAAAGGATATAGTGGAAAACATAGCATGAATCTCATTGGAATTTAAAGTGAGATGAAAACCCCTTACCAAGTTGTAATCAATCGAGTCGTATGAAAAAAAATTAATAACAACCAAATGAATCACATAATACCCTGAATACTAATATAATCATGATAATATATATCAAATTTATGTAAAAAATACACCATATGCAATAAATAAGTGGCAAACAATTCAAATCTCATGGAACGAAATGTGATATAATAAACCGCTTACCTTGTGTCTGACTTGACCCGTTCGCTCTTTAATCTCATGAATAACAAAATAATGATAATTTATAAATTATTAAGATAATTTATATTGTTTATAAACAATTTTATATAACTCATTACCATGTTATGAAAATTATGCAATCATTTAGGCTAATAATCATCGTTTTCTTGATATTTGGTACTTGAGTAAAAAATGAACTTATTATAATTACAAGTTGATCATATGGTTAAAATTACAATATCTCTAGAATTATATTCATCATTTATATATCATATATATCCAGTATATATTTCCATATATAATATTACATAACATGTGTAGGTATTAAATGAAATTCGTTGTTCATGGAGATGGTAAGTCGTACGTATGCATGAAGGAAACATTCATTTCTATTTCATATTTAATGGAATGAAAACATAATGATAAAAAGGTATATTATAATTTTAGTATAATATCATATATAATTTCCTTAATTACATACTTTGTATGTTACACATATGGCATGAATGAGACATATCACTTTGAGGGGGCGGTAGTCCACACTTCTTCAAATTAAATTATCGTATTTACCCACTATGGAAAACAGAAAGATATGATATAAATAAAAAATACAGAAGTATAGAATAAATATAAATATAATATATATTACATCTAAATACAGTTCCATCTTATCGGTCCCCTATAAGAGGTGGTAGGATAATATTTAATAGTCATCGTTTCGTGAGGCAGTAGTTCACCGTCCACATAAACAATGTGTTCTTTACCCATTAGACGGAGGTGTGTGTAAGTGTAGTTTGAATATTTCACATATCAACAAACTAGTATATTGAGGATAATTTTGAGTTTAAATTAAATGAATAAAAAGAGTATTGGGAGTCGGATAAGTAAAATAAAAGAAATGGACTTTAGAGAAGATGTTACCTTTGAATAGGGTAACTCCCTTTTATTTAACCAAAAGAATTTCTTGAAGTGCCTTCTACCAAAGGTAAGGATTATTGATGGAAGGGAGGGATATTGAGAGATTATTTAGGAAGTGTTTGGATGAGCCATGGGGCTTGTGACAAGTGAGTAATGGGTTATAGGTGAGGTATTTTTATAAGGGGGAGGAGGGGCACTTTAAGAATATTTATAACATTGTTTTATTATATAATGATTTTTGGTTTCTAAAGGTCCAATTCTTATTAAAGTTGATGATAAGATGACTATGGTTCGAAATTAAATCATACAATATTAATTGGACAGGTTTTGAATATTTTTTTATTTTTTATAATATTATTTATTTAAATCATTCAATAATGAGGTAAACACTACTTCCTTATTGTGCCATGAATAATTTTATTTATTTGATGTATAAAATTTATAAATTAATACCATGATGTAGGAAATATTTTTAACTTTATAATGAAAATTTATTGTCAAATATATCAATTATATAACACCATATTAAAATTTTTTAGAAATAAAATACATTCTTATGAGTTTTTTTATTTTTACATTAAATAAAAAGTTATTAATATCATTATCTTACCCAAATAGCTTTCAAAGGCCAAAAGTCTTACCCAAGAATTTTCTTGGCTGGACCTTACTCATGCAATAATTTTAGGACAAGTGTTAAGGAAATTTTATATTATTATAATATTATTTATACCATGAATTACCCTATTTTTCTTTAACCACGATAAATAAAAGTAAAAAGATACTATTCCCCAAAAATTATTTTCATCTTATTGAACCACATTTTAATTACTGATACAAAAAATTTATGTAGTATTTTGAAATTCAATTCACAAAATATTTAATAATTTATTTGAATGAAGATGTCGGGTTTTTAACTACTACTCTGTGTTTTCACTATTAATAAAAAATTGATGGTCTATTGAAAAATACCAATACATAGCCTAAGATATATTTGATATTCCGAATTCAAAAATGAAGTATATTTTACCAAATTCAAAACAAATAAGTTTCATTAATGAATTTAATAATAATTCCTGTTGTTAAAACAAAAAACACATGTTTTTTAGAAATAACAAATATCCAAAGATTAACACTTGTTTCAGTGTAATTTCAAAGTAAAATTACTTCCAATAACCAAAATTGGATTATATGGTAATACAATAATCTAATTACACATTAAAAACATTTAAAAACATAATATAACAATATAAATAAATTTCAATAAAAGGAGATTTTGAATTAAAATTCAGTATTTTTCACTATTCAATAATAAAATGAAGTTTACCCGAAAAATACATAAATTTTAACCAAAGTAAATTTGGAAGTACCGATTCTAAATTAGAATATTATTTTGTCCAATTGAATATATAAAAGTGACCAAAATTTTATTTAAAGAGTGTTCTCCATCAAAATATGAAAAATCGTCCTTTTAATGAATATTAGAGTATTTATACTTAAAATTAGATTCATTCTCATTTAAATCCTTTATATTTAATTAGATAAATGTAAAAACATCTAACAAACATGTATAATCATAATATAGTTAGTTTTGTTCATTCACTGTAATAAAACGACTAGACGTTAACTACTATTTAAAATAATAATATTATATTATTGTTATTTTCAATATGACTCATCATTGTGTGCATCATAAGACATCGGAGAAACCCATTCTTGTGTGTTAGATAAAATATTGAATATTGCATCCCTTTTAAAATATAATTAATATTTAATTCAAAAATATTAATAAATATGAAAATTTCATATTCTTTATTTTCAAGAGATGTTATAGGAAGAGTGAAAATAGATAAAAAATTATGGACTACGGTCTAGAGACATCAGTCAATTTAGATTATGTTCTTAAGTGATTGTGGAGTGTCATTTTTTGGGGGATATATATATCTTTGACATCTTAGGTATGGAACTATTTATGGGTATAGATAGGATACCCTCATACAGATACCACGTTGACTGGTAACATAGGATAGTGACCAATACATCTCCAATGGTTGAAAAATATATTCACTTTAGAAAATGGGATTTCCAGGAAGGCCGAGAAGGGCCAATTAGTCAGAAACTAGGAGAGTACACAACCTTGGTTTCTAGTTTATTGTTAAATTGTGGAGGAGTAATACATGGTATATTTCTTCTAGTTGTGGAATGATTTCAGTGTGGCTTTCATAATAACATATCAGGGATACCCTAGTGGGATATTTCAAATTCATTATTGATATTATAATGGGATATGAGAAAGGTTCTATTAAAATATACAGAATGGTAGTGACAGAGATTCAAGAACAAAGGGTTCATCTGGAGGAGTTTTAGGAAAAGGATATATTCTATCATTGTATTTCATTGTGGGGTTCATAGGTTTTGTTTTGAAAAAATGTAGATGGAACTATATTATTGTGTATTGATTATGAAAAGATTAATTAGATTAATATGAATAACCTATATCCCCTTCTGCATATCAAGGATATATTTGATCATTTGAATGGATCTTTTGTATTCTCGATGATTGAAATTATAATAGGTTATTACTAGGTGAATGTTCAGACATCAAATATACCAAGGAATTCTTTAAGAAGCAATTACAGCCTATGTGAGTTTGTCATAATTCTATTTGGGTTAAATACTGCATCAGAAGTGTTTATGGCATTGATGGATCAAATCATCAAATAGTACCAGGATTAGTTTTTTTGTAGTATTTATAGTTTACATCGTGATGTACTCCAAGTAAAATCAAGATCATTTCATACACCATAACATAATATTGAGTATATTTATATAGCGTAGGAAATAAAAAATATTTTCCATTTCTGGATTGATTAGATTTTGTTCTTTGGACAAATCATCTTTTAAGATGGTGTGTTAGGGAACCTGAACAAGGTTTAGGAAGATGTGTCATGGGATAATGACAATAATGTTTCTGATATCCGAACATTTCAAGGATTTTCTGTATATTATAGGAGTTTCATCCTAGACTTTTATAATTTTTAAGTTCCACAATTAGTCATGACCAAAAGGGTATTATGTTTTAATATTTATTATAATATAATTATGGATTGCTGAAGTTGAATAATCATTTGACATCATTAGTAATCATGATCTAACATGATCCATGTGAGGAGTAAATGGGGAATTTTGACACTTATGTGGTAGAAATCTGGGATGTGTTGATATAGGGAGATCTTGTTGTTGAATATTGGTCTTGTTAGATGAGGCCACATGAATATAACTACACTAATAATGTCATTCAACTAACTTATAGGTATTGTGATTTGAATTATTGGAGGAATTATCAATTGGGACAGAAGTTTATGGTGTTTACAGATCTGAATAGTATAATTTATATCTTCTCACAGTGAGATATAAATATTTGGAAATAGAGATTGGTTGATTATTTGTATTGATTTGATTTGGTGATACAATATAATCCTAGGAAAGGAAATAGTGTGGATGACTATTTGAGCCCGATAACATAGACGCAGATGGTTCATGAGTCAGTTCTATGTGGAATATGATGACCTTGGTGGTTGAGATTCCTGTGTTAGTTCAAGAGAGTCTGTAGAAGATGATTCTCATATTAGTTTTAGTGGATTCTACACTTTTGAGTTGAATTAGAGACAGACCATAAAATTATCTATAAGGATTGACCTTGAGGGAAATCCATGAATGTGCAGAGTCACATTCACATTATAATATTTGTGAGGATAAGATCATATATGTTAGTAATCATGTTTCTGTTACTATGAATATGTGTGTGTAGTTGATGGAGTAATTTCATGAAAATAAGTGGGAGGTAAATTCATGTGTGAAAAAAATATATTGTGACCTATGATGATATTCTTTGTGTATGGGTATGAAAAAAAATTTGACAAGTATATGCCATGATGCTACACCTACCAAAAGTTGATGTAAGATAATTAATGAAATGGAGGTTTTCTATAACCATTTCCAATTCTAGAATGGATATGGGATGATGTGACAATGGATTTGGTGTTCAGTCTTCAAAATACATCATGTAAGAATTACAATATTTGTGTTATTTTGGATCATAAGATTAAAGTAGTTCATTTGATACATATAGAATATACATTCTAATTGGAGTGTCTTAGGGACTTGTTTTATCTGGAGACAGTCAATCTATATGGGTTTAAACAGACTATAGTTTAATATTGTGACTCATATTTAATTTCATGCTTTTATAAGGGATTTCAGGGGGGTTATAAATACATAGGTATTGTTTATTATATGCTTCCACCAACATATAAATTGGTAGTTAGAGAATATTACCTAGGTTTATAAGGATATGTTGCAGCTGTGTGTTCATGAAATCAATGGGCCTTGGGAGAATCAATAATATTTATTTTTATTTTCCTATAATAATAGTTATTAGGAAAATAAAATAATGGAACCATACAAGTCTCACCTTTATGCTAGTTGGAGGTAGGTAAGCCTGAATTGTTGGGATCGTGGATCGTGGAGGAGACGTCGGAACTTGTGTAGGTAATTTGAAAAAGTATTTCCATGGATTGGACTATATTGAATTTGTATGATGATATAGAGATAATACCCATTCAATTTACAAAGGGTGATTACGTTTTCATTATGGTGTTGACTAAGTTAGGTCACTAAAAGATATAGATACAGGGCGTGTTAACATCCAAGTTCATTGATCCATTTTTTGTTATGGTGAGTGTGAGGTCAGTGGCATAGTTTTTGGATCTTCCAAAAAATACAACATTTTGAGTGATTTCATTCCATGACTCACAACATAAGAAATATCACCCCAACCCATATCAGAGGATCGATGTAGCTGACATAGAACATCAAATAGTTGAGTCCTTTTAACAGAATCCAATACATGATTTGGGTCATAGTGAGAATATTTGGTGGGAATGGTCATCCCAATGGTTCCTATATTACATAAACATGGGTGTGTATAAGAGGATACATAAGAAAGGGAAGAAGAATTGTGGGTTCGGTAGCCCAATCATTTTGGTTCAGAATATTATAAAATCTTTGATGTTTAGCTCAGGGATAAGAAATTATTTGTTGGTGATATTATAAGATCTTATCTTTTCAGGATTTTACTCAGTCTTGAATTAATATAATCATTTTTGATTATTTGACTACATTTTTTGGGGTATCTAATATGTTTTATTTTGGTATAATCTTTAGAAACATAGAAATTATAGGTCTATGCATGGTTGGAGTAATGTTTTCTCCAACCCTACACCCCAATCTATCTAACATTACGAACTCAGAAATTGGTGATTTTCAGAGCAGCATCATGGTTTGGAAACCCATGTTCACTCTTAGGAGTAACCATGCACCCCAAAAATAATAGGTTCACATTTTATGTGAATATTTAGGGGAAAACATTCACCCATACCTAGCACACCATGTCCAATCATAAATCTAACCATTTTTTAATTTTTAAATTCCCCTGAGCACCCAATGCTCACCTATTATGGCCCCCATTTAACCCTAGGATGTATTTAACATATTTTGGAGATCCCTGGACAAATTCCAATACAACATGACTTATGTTCTTTATGATTAAAAACCATGATCAATGTTTTTCTCCACTCATGGTAAGTAAATACTCTCTTAGTTCTTCTCTCATTCTTCTCCAATACTCCTTGCTTCCTTTTAGTGATATAATATTATATCTTGGACAGTGCTCAATTTACTTTTTGATATCTAGTTATATGTTTCTAGATTGAGATATATTTCTTTGTCATATTGATTTTCTTTAATCATTATTTGGGTATTTGATATTCATAAATAGATCTATGTCAGTGTGATGATAAAATTTTTTATATTTCCCTTAGTGGAATATTCATTTTATATTTTAGAAAGGTCATATTATATACAATTCACATATCCATGATGTGGATTTGGTATAGAAAATTGTATAATTTCATGCATTATTTAGAAATTAGAATTCCCAAATTGGATTAATTAATGAGGCCAATTGATTAGATAATGTATTATTGAAATAGATTATTAATTTGGGTTTTAATAGTGAGATTTAGGGGATGATGAATTAGTTAATTAATTTGGGGATTAATTATGAGATTAAGGTATTGGGGTTTATATAATCAATTATGGAAGTAATTATGTGATTTTGAATCTTTTGAATAGAGATAATTAATTTTTTATTTAATTATGTTGTTTTGATTCAATGATTTTAGGTAAGTAATTTTTGAATTCATTTTTTGATATTTATATCATAGATTAAGATAATTAATTATGAAATTATTTATCAATAATTTAAATTCATAATGATATAAATAATTCTGAAAATAAATTACAGAATTTTGAGTTGTAAAAAATGATCGATAGTTGTTAAATTTATAATTAGGTTTGGTGAATTTATTTTTTAGTGATCAAATTAAGGGTAATTACTTGTAAATTTAATAAATGAATTCGTAATGAAATGGGTGTTATTAATTATTTGTTGATTAAATTAATGTAATTAATATGATTAGTTCATTTCCGAATTAAATAGTGGGATATATGTGTTTATTAAATTATTGATTTCGTAATGAAATCTTTATTGATAATTAATTAAGGAATTAATTATGTGTTGATGAATGGTAACATGGTTATTATAATTTGAATTAATAAATGGGAACATTAAAATTATGATTTTATAGGTATGTATGGTAACATGGTCATTCCTTTATGAATTAAATAATTGTAACATGGTCATTATATTGTGTATAGTATTAATGGAAACATGGGAATTCATGTATGAATTAATGAATGGTAAAATGTTCTCTCTGAGGTATGACATCATATGGGAATAATTTAGTCTCTATCATGATCTAAAGAATGATTTGAGATATGATATCACCTTCGAATACTTTGGGGTCTCATTATAGTTGAAGATGGTATTATGATATGATATTACCATGTAACACTTCAAGCTCCAACATGATTCGAATATGGCATTGATGTACGAGTGTCCTTGGGAACCCCAGAGTTATTGTGATTAAGTAATGAATAAATGATAATGTGATAACTATTTAATAATGAATATAGTTATTTATTTATAGACTAAATACACTATTGGATTGTATATTATTTTAGACACCATTGGTGGTGGCCTATAGAGTTGTTCTCACACCTTACGTTGGCTTCCAAATTTCTAACTGAATCGATATTATCGATTCATGATAGGTTAATTGAAAATACCCTATAGAATATGACTGGGTTGGATGGATCATGGATGAGGGAACTAGATGTGGTTCAGAACCCTCATGGGAGTTATAAATCTTGTTTCAAATTTTCATTTCAGACACTTGACATTTAAATTTTCATGACATGCCTTTTTTGGATATTGTATTTTCCTTCATTGATTATCATTAGATATTTGTATTGTTTATGTTCATATATTATAACTCTATTGTTTATTATTTATTATAATATATTGGTCTGATAAAATCCAGTATTGTCTTCACATGATTCACTTATCAGACTCTTGGGGATTTTTCGAAACCTCTATGGTGTGGGGGTGCACTGGAGGCCATGTGACCGACCAACTCATTTCACCAATGCGTGACACCTAGGTTGGGATGTTACAATACTACCAATAACTGATCAATGTAATCTCTTAATAATTTATTCATTTAATCCATGAATATATCCATGGTATTAGCTAGACTAGATATAATAACTATATATTGGTAGTCTTCACAATTTTATGCAATGTTGTCTTGGTTATTTCACCCTTATAGACCCTTATTTTATCTATCCATAATGATAGAAATTAGGTAAATGTATTGACATAAATATATTTGATCAAAATGTAGAAGATAATAATTCTTAGTTTAGATCTTTCTAATATCCCCATAATCAATGTGTATTCATATCAATCCATATTTAATATTGAAAATATGAATTTTTTCACCCCATGGGGACACACATGGCTGAATGAATCCCTTGTAAAGGTTCTCTCAAAGTATCATTTTAAATTCCTTCAAGTCAGTTATGGACACTCTATAAAGTTTATTTGGAATTGGTGTGGAGAAACATATGAGTTATATAGAAAACTAATATTAATGGTTTATTGGATGGTTTGAGAGCTCATCTATAATACATAAAAAAACATTCTGAATAATTTTCATATGATCAATGTTGATTTCCACCATAACCATCGAAGATTAACACCCCTCTTGTATAAGAATTAAACCCCGTGAAATATATGTGATTTCAATTATATGATCATATTTATTATCACACTAATAGATTATCCAAAGTTATTATTTTATATAAAATGTGACATCAATTATTAAATAATTATTTATTTATTCATGAAGATAAATACAATCCATTTATATGATAAAATATAATTTATCCATATAAATAATGTAAGTTATACAAGAATAAAATCATCACAATATTCAACAAGAGAAGAGTCAAAGACAAGAGATGATATCGTTATACCGATAAGGGTTTTAACTACTAATTATACATTAATTCTTTTGAGAGGAATAATTATTCCCATAGAAAAATAGCTAGATGTTAATGAATGTATATATCCCAAGTCAAGTAATAAATTCACCATTTTAGAGTTGATGGTAAGTATATCGTTCACCACATCTTTATGGAAGCCCTCAAAGAAAAAGTGATCACATGATATTTAGCTTTTTCTCTAGGTTTAAGAGGTTATTGATGCATATAACCATCATTAACCATTTCAGTATGGAACTTTTAGTAAAAAATTCTCATATTCCTTTCATTTGATTCATATGAGTGTGGGTGTTTTGTTCAACAAAAATTTAACTCTATTTGCATCAAAAGATAAATTGTACTTCTTATACTGTTATTTTATTTCCATATTACCTACCATCCCACACATATAAAATTTAATTGTACCCTTATGAAAATTTTAACCATGATTCTGTGATCACATTAAGTGTAATGGAATGATAATATTCTTCACTCAAAGGTTCTTATATTTTCCATTGACTTCAATTATTATCTTATATTAAAATATAAGAATGGAATGTCAATATAAAAACTATTTATAAATTTATTGAACTTATAATTGTATCTTTATTTCTACTAAATATATATATTCCTAATTCTCATTATATTCATGACTTTAATCCACTGAAAAACCAATAACCTTTTCGGTCAGGTGAGGTGAAAATAATATAATATTAAATCACATGTATTTTAAAAAAAAAATCATAGGTACCAAAATATTCAACTTCCTTTTTATGTAGCTCAAGGAAATCCATATCTATATTTTTATAGACATTATATGGAATGTACTAGTTGAAAAATATGATCTTATACTAATCACAATCCATTAAGTCATTTGAATCTTTTTCCATTTTATTTGTTATGATAATACACTATTGATATTTTTTAACTTATTTGTGATATACATCCAAATGAATAATTCATGTTAAAAACAATTAGAAATGGAAAATATATTCTCATTGGTATTGATTCATTTTTCAGAAACTAAAAAATATAATGATTCAATTATAGAAGGTGGGTGTTTCCACATATTAGAAACAATAGTCTATTGTTCCCTCTTAAGCTCAATTGTAATTTCGACATGATTCATGGATTGAGAATTTTATTGATCATATCAATGAGATATTTCATTCTATATATTGAAATTTTTGTTTCATCAAGTGAATAATCATTTAATATTACATGGAATAAAACATTAACATAGTTTCTTCAAATTCCATCCATTAACTAAAACCTAAAAAATAGTCTATACAATAATAATCATATTAGGGAACCAAATAATTATGAAAAAACAAATATGGTATATCTAAATCATGGAACCATGATTTTAATCTTAGATTCTCTAAGATTATCATTGGTCATCCATATTCTTAATATATTTTAATTCTTTATTATAAGTCATAATATTTGTGTTAATGTCTATATCATAGCCCTCAAGATTATCAAACGAGTTGCAAATTTGACCAATTGTCATGTACTATGTAGTGGTAATGTTCATCTATAATAACCCTTGTTTGAGTAATTATCAATGTGTACCTTTATAATTAGATACAATTTATATTTTAATGACTTGAAGGAGATGTAATTTCTTTGAAACCACCGTGTTTATCTTTTAGTAATGTTGTAGAACATTAACCTATAATTTGACTAATCCTTAGACTTTTCTTTATATATATATACTTAGGAATTTCACAAAATTGTTCTTGTCCTAGTAGGAAATGATTATCTAAAATAATACATCAATACTAACTATTTAAACCCATGATTTATAGAAATTGATATTATTATTTTAATAAAAATCCTAGCATTATTCAAAAAACACATGATAACCATAAATTTATTATGAATTTGGGAGAATGAGAACATAAAAATATAGTTCATATGTTAACTACATCATCTACCAATATGTTATTCACAAATAACACCCTTAATAGACTTATAATATATACTACATTACCTCAGATCATGGGGAAACAAA
Source organism: Viscum album (assembly GCA_963277665.1). NCBI lineage: Eukaryota > Viridiplantae > Streptophyta > Magnoliopsida > Santalales > Viscaceae > Viscum > Viscum album. The sequence goes on from OY728135.1 coordinate 1,006,525,025, forward strand.
ACAGAATAATCGATGATATCAAATTCTTAGAAAGGTTAAAAAATGATATATATAATAATATCATGAACATAAGGTTATGATAACATGAGAATAATATTTGAAAACCAAACCCTACATATTAAAGGTCATAATCATAATTCATGGCATTTAGATTAGTAGTTTATATGTCATAAATCACAATGAAATCAATGAACATGATCCATAGGATTATAATACCAGAATAATTCATAGAGTCGTTTCATACGCATTCGAATAGATAATAATTTACATACTAGGTTGGAATAATTACAATGATATCATAGAGTAAGGGGTTTACAATCCATACTAATAGATCATTCAATATTAATTTCCAATATGATCATAACATTCAAAATACCTTACTAAAATGGACACACACATCATTCTAGTCCTATCTATATCATGAGTTATCATTTTTTCTGATTTAATTAGAGGCATATAGGTACCAAATATAACATAATAAAAATAATACATGTGTGTGTGATAATAATATAAAATAACAATATATCAAAATCCATGAAATGAAATCAAGTTCATAAATATTTGATCGTATGATAACATGTAAAAATAAAACAAGCCTTGTAATCTTTTAAGCATCTCATTGTACAAAATTACATGTAAAAATAATGAGGGTTTAATAAAAATTTTATCATTTTATACACAATATATGGGAAAAGAGTTTCATTAATATTTTATATTAATAAAACAAAAAAAGAAAAAATAATAATGGTACCCTTTTTTTAAAACCCAATAAATTATTAATTTCATAAAAATAATTTTTTTTGGATTGAAAATTACATCCAATTTTAAATGAAATGGAAATTTATTGATTAAAATAACATTTTCTTAAAAATTAAAAATAAAAAAAATAAAATAAAATAATAAATTATAAATTATTTTTATTTAAAATAAATTGAAAACATATAATGGATTGTTTAAATTATTTTATATACATGATGATTGAAAATTTTGTACAATTATAACACATATAAACAAACATTTTTTTCTTGTTTTCAGTAAAAGGAAAGAAAGAAATTGTTATAAAATGATATAAATATTCCTATCAACACACATAAAAAATAAAAAATCATGAATTAAATTTACATTCATAAATCATTTTTCTAATTTTAAAAAACTGATAATTTTTTAAAAAAACATGGTTTTGGTTGAAAAAAATCATTTGGACCTAAAATAGAGATCAAGTGTTTTTTCCGTTAAATCAATCTATTTAACTATTGAGTACATATTATATGGAAAATTCATTGAAAACATGTTTCATCCTGAAATAAAACGAGGTTAATAAATTCATATATTTTCTTAATATATTTATCATAGTATTTTTAACATTATAATGTAAATCGTGAATAATATCGGAAACTAATGAGATTGTAGCAAAAAATACATACAAAATTATTAGCTTAAAATTATAATCAACATGAATGTATAGTATTAAATGAAATATAAAATACCATGAAAACAAGGAAATTAATTATATTAAAAACCAATTTTAATATATATACCCGTAAAAAAATAGATAGATTCATAACGTATAAAATGTCTTAGAACGGTAAAATGTGTAAAACTATTCATATATCTTTTGTAACATTGAAAATATAAAACTTGTGAAATTATGAACAGAAAACATATATTTATACTCCCATGTGTTTCATGGAAATAATCATAAAGTTAATTTATTGTAAATATATAGACCACATAAAAGAAAAAGGTGGTGAATATGAGATGTGTCTAACAAATGTATAGTGTTAGAGGACAATCCCTTAATATACTTCTCAACATCAATCATTCATGTTCGAGTCACCTTTATATGAAAAATAAATTTATTATAATTTTTTTTAATAAAAATGATCTTATTTATTACTCAATATATGATTTAGGTGTATCAATTTATTACCCATTTATCATCAATTCCGTGTTAAAATAAAATTTAGTCTAATAATGTCTTTAGATTTTTTCTAGGTTTTTATTTGAGGTTTTCAGTAATATTACGTTGAACAATAATCCATAATCTCTATAAGGTTAAACATTATTTAAATACTATATACATTTAGTATATATATATATAGTAATAGATATATATTAGACATAGATAATGAAATTAACTATTCATGGAGACGATGGGACATATGTATTCGTGAATGTAATTTAAATTTTATTGAAGGATTGAATGATATAAATATAAATAATATTTTTTATAGAATAAATTTATATGATATATATATATATATATATTGTTATTTAAAAAAATAAATTATACCTTCTTACATAAATAGTATGTTAATAACGAACCATATTACTTCGCGAAGTCATAGTCTGACTACACACGAGCGACACTATCATATTTTCATAGAATGAAATGTATGAGGTTATATGTGATATAATAAATCTAATAGTATGATAATATAATAAATGTCTTATATTTATATATGTTAAATTAATCTATTGTTATATCCTTAGTTGAGAGGTGGTAATGGAAAAAATAATTTCATCTCTTCATGAGGTGGTAGACCAACGAACACATAAAAGATGATTTTTAACCCATTTAATGGACGTAGGGATGGATTTATGTTATGAAATTTTGGGGAATAGATATATTTATATTTAATATATTGTATAAATTATATCAAAATCTTTTAACAATAAATTAATGAGGTGGAGGTATAAAAAATGCTTGGTTTGGGGTGTAACATCTTTTTCAGGTTACTATTTATGCTTTGAACGAAAAAAGATTCATAAGTCTTGTTTCTTCCCAAAATATTGATTATAGTATGGGAGGTGGAATTAAGGATATTATTTTTAAGGGATATCGATGTGAAAAATATTTTTTGAAGACTTAGGGATTATTTTATGGGAGACTATTTATAAGTGATGTGAGTGATACTATCACGACCCGTCCCCCATGGCCCATGTCGTGACTACCCAAATCTCGCCTCCCAATTGTCAGGGGATGGCGACTATCACTGAAGGCATCAGCCTACATGTGGGAGGAATATTACCAAGTACCTGTATTCACACACACACACCCAACCCCATCCCAATATATTAAAATGGGGAAAACAAGTATACTAAAAACCGACTGAGTACAAAGTATTGCATAAAAAATGTGTGCCAGTATACAAACCCAACCAAAGTGAACTGAAATAGAAATGTACCAAAAGTATCTTTGATGGAAATCCGCATAAAACCCCATCTGATCGTAAGAGTGGTGAGGTCACTGGATGCCGAAGAATTATGTCATGTATCCATTGTCTTACTGGGCCCCACCTGGTCCTGGGCCACCAATTCCACTGTCAAAGTGGCTATCAGTCCTGTCTCAATGGGCACCACCGGGTCCTGGTCCAGTAAGGTATCTATCGAACTGTTAATCATCTACATAGGACAAGACATTCATGGGTGGGGCCATTCATGGGTGTGTAACATGAAACTCCATTGAGACCCCAACACCAAAAGTAAAGACCACACAAAAATCATCAAAGAATATCATGAAGTAGAATTACAAATCATAAGGAATCCCACACCATGTATATTCTAGGATAGTGATAGTATCTTTGACAGACACATCATTGAACTACTCAGTTGATGGAGAAACTGTCCTCTACTGAGTATAGTGGGCATGATGGGTCACACATAAACTGCTTCCCACTAACCTTGGACAATCGTGGTACTCATTCCCGATGAGTACCATGGGTATTCTGGGTCACAAAGTGTCGCTCCCCACCGTAGGCCTGCCAGGTCACATAGAGGAGCTTCTCACCATATAAAAACTGAGGTACATATCATGTCGAGTGACATGGGTATTCCATGTCACATAGAGCCTCTCCTAATTGTGGGCTTGTCAAGCCACCCAAAGAAGCTTCACACTGGGCTATCGTTGAGGAGTCTTCCAGTCTCAACCAACCGTGGGGATCCAAATGTAGAGTGTTTGGGAGAACATCATATCAAGTCATTATTCTCATCTTGAAATCCATGAAAGTCACCAAAAATAATTCCATAATATCTACCTCATCAAGAAGGTCATAACTCCGCAAACATCCCATTAACCGTACATGTGGTTGGCGTGATACAAGTGTTTTAGTAAATAGAGGACCACTTGCGATGGGACCCGGTCTGGCCTAGATAGAACAACACGTCCAACCCGGCCTAGGGGTCCCACATACTCCAATTAAATTGGACAGACTCGAGGTGACCAGGCTTGATTTGAAGTCAGTCTGGTGTAGCATGGCCAATAGGCCAGGCCTCATAAGCCTCACTGGACAGTGCCCTGTTTTACCAAAGGACCAACCCACTGGGTCACCTAGCATCCCGGTCTAGATTAGCCCAACCTGAAGGGCGTGGGTTCGACATTCTTGGTGTGGGTCTGGCTCACCATTTTGGGTTCATCCCACTGGGCGTGAGACCGTCCCGACATACTGGGGTGGGGGCCCAACCCACCAGCCTTTTCCCAGTCTTCCAAGTGAGCGGACCGATGATTCACCACCCGATCGGGATGCGGCAGCTTAGGCACATCCAACTACTACTGCCCTTGTATACATGGGGCCCCTCTAAACTCGTTCTACAGACCACGTCCTGCACCGCCGGGTGGGGGCCAGCCGCCTCTACTAGGGCCTCGATGATTTTTGGAGCCACCCCCTTCATGCAGCCAGTGTGGGCCGATGACCTCCACCGATAGCTAGTACCGCCGCATCAGTGGCACCTTCCGCAGCCACCAGAGTTACTCTGGTGGTCTTTTCCTGATCTGTCTTCTCTTATGGACCACTGGGGTCACTGTCATCCATACTCATGCCCCAGAATGGAATTTTCACCACTTCAAGAATGTGGCCACAAAGAACCCACATGCAGAGGCACACGAGATTTGTTTATGTAATCCAGTTACCTCCTCTTTAGAGGTTTAAATTAGGGGGGTGGAATTTAATGTTCAACCATTTCATACACGGTTTAAATCACATATAATAAATCCCCAATAAAAGTCTCCCTCCTGCATAAATTCACAAATCGTAGATCAACCAATTATTGGGATGATTTGTGTTCATAATTTATATAAAAATAATAGCATGGAAGAACATTGAAATAATAAATAAAACCACAACCTCTTTGATGTTCTATACCAAAACGTTCATCCTTGGGTGTTCAAGGTGTCGAAGTCATCACCTACGGCTTCTTTTTTCGAGGTTATTCGATGTCAATGATGTCTCACCAACATTATTTATCATTATTAGTTTGAGAGTCATTTAGTTAGATATTTTTTAGAGTGTCACCAAGGATTAAATCTGTCATCTCCAACAGTCCAAATCCATAAAAGAAAAATGTCGCAGCATTTCAGTTATAATGTGATGTCGCATCGTTACGCAATTTCATTTATGAAATACCATCATTGTTACACTACCTTTATTGAATTATCATGTTGCGTGATATAGGACATTAGTGAGCCTTGTTAATATGCCATGTCTCCACTTCGTCACCGCACTACAGCGTCGCTATCCACCACTCAACGAAGGATAATGAATAAAAAATAAAATTTTATGTTATTTTTTAATTTTCCCTGAAAATTCCATAAATAAACATTTTGGTTCAGCCCTTTCTGACTGATGTTAAGTTCATTATAGGTGAATCCTATAGTTTAGAATTCAATTCTATCATTGTATTTTTGATCTGAGCACCGGGTAAAATAGTTAGAAAAAACCCACTCACACAATTACTAAAAGTTCCTAATAAAAGATCAAAATTACATTCCAATCTCTTTGGGCCTCAGAATCACATGTCTTCAGAGTGATTTGTCTCAAAATATTTCTATATAAATTTTTATATTTACACGAAATTTATGAGACATTAAATTCTCCCCACCTTAGGTGTTTGTGTCCCCTAAAAAGCCAAAATTAAAACTAAACAAACATATGGGGGTACTAAGCAAGAATATATCCCTACCGCTCCTATGTTCCATCCCAGGGATTCCTTTACTGCCACCGAACTCACACCATAGGAATTGAATTCCCATGTAGTACCCTCTCTTGTTGATAATCTATCATAATCGAGAACTCCGTAAATGTCTCATGATCGTCCATGTCAAGATCGCCTCAGTTGATGACATGTGATAGGTCATGCAAATACCTAATCTGCTACGACACATGAAAACCATCATGGACTTGGTGCATCAGTCGGGGGAGGGATAGGTGGTATGCCACCTCACTATCTCTGCTCAGGATTTGAAAGTGTTCGATGAACCTCAAAGATATATTTTATCCCTAGAAAAATCTCTGTAACCCTTGTCGGGGTGCGACCCGAAGGAAGACATGGTATACATCCTCACACTCTATGGGGATTTTTCTCCTGTAAGAATAAGTCATCTTCTTACACTGTGCAGTCCTCATCAACTATTGGATTACCTAAACCTTCTCAGCGGTATCCTGTACAAACTCTAGATCAATGACTATCATCTCCCCAAGGTCTATCTAGCATAAGGGTGATCTACAAGGCCACCCGTACGAGGCCTCGAATAGTGCAATGTCAATGGTGGAATGGTAGATTTTTTTGTACATTAACTCCACCAGTGGTAGGTGGTCCCCCTAACTATGAAAAAATTCATGCACACAAGCATGAAGCATGTCCTCCATGGTCCTAATTGTTGATCAATCTAACCATATGTATGGCGATAAAAATTTTTGCTCAAATAAAATAGCATCCCAAATTCCTCTTGTAATACCTTACAAAACTAGGATGTAATGAGGGCATCATGATCTCAGATGATTGTGAAAGGACCTCGTGAAGTCGCACTGTCTCATGTACATAGAGGTTTTCTAATCCAACTACATGTTAGAGACTCTTGTGGTTGGAGTAAACTATAAACCTCTCACCCATAATGTAGTTCCACAACATATTCAAGGAGAAAAACACTACTGCTAACACTAGGTCGTGGGTAACATTATTATGATCATGTTTCCTCAACTAGAATGTGTCGTACGAGATCACTGATTTCTCATACATCAGAATATAATCCATTCTGGTCCATGATGCATCATATTAAACTACATACCCAACGCCCTCCTCTTGAATTCTCAAGATGGGGGGGGGACTAGTCAGTCTCTTCCACAGCTCCTAAATACTATACTGACATTTCTCTAACCCCGTGAATGGTTTTCCCTTCAATGTCAATGCTGATAAGGGTGATTCAACGTTGGATAATTCAGGCATGAACCTGTAATAGTAACCAGCCAACCCCAAGAAGATCTGCACCTCACTCACTTTACATGGAGGCACACAAGCAAGAACCGCATCTATCATCGCCAGATGCAAATAAACTCCAGACTTTGAGAAGACGTGTCTATGAATGTGGACCTCCTAAATCCAAAACTAGTAATTCAGAAATATTAACATAAATATGGTTCTCTTAGAGTGTATCTAGGACTATCTGTAGGTGTGTATCGTGCTCCTCCTCCGATGCTGAGTACACCCAGATTTCCTCAATAAATACCACGACAAACCAGTCAAGGTAAGGTAGGAAGATATTGTTCATGAGGCCCATGAACACTTCTAAAGCATCAATCAAACTGAATGGAATAACTAGAAACTCATAGTGTATATACAGACACCTGAAGGTTCTATTCGGTACATCCTCCTCCCATACCCCAAGCTGGTGGTAGCCTGATCAGATATATATCCATGAGAATGGCTTCACTACCTTCAGCTGGTCGAAGAGGTCATTGATTCTTTTCTATGGATACTTGTTCTTCATGATAACCTTCTTCCACCACTAGAAGTCCATGCACAACCTCAAAATCAAATCTTCATTATTGAAAAAAAGCATCAGGGCTTCCCATGGTGAAACACTGGGACTTACAAACCCATTCTCATGCAAGTCCTCTTGCTATAACCTCATCTCACGAAGCTCTGTGGGATCTATAGTATATTTTGGTGGGGATATAAATTTCATCACAGGGTATATGTCGATGAAAAGTCAACCTACCTATGAGTTGGTAGTCTAGGAACATCCTCATGGAAAATATCTCCGTCCTCATCCACCACTATAGGGAATCGTGGACTCCACTCATCCACTACACCATGGGTGAGGCAAGCCAATTGGTGAGTGATCGGTTGTACCCTCCTCTGAGAGAGTGTTTCATACCATGTAAGGGTTTTTATTCTCATCCGTGATGGAAAACAAGTTCTCGTATCTACGAACACACCGCATTGTACACCTAAAAAAGTCGATCAAAGCATGGACAGTTGATAAAAATTTCATACCCAAGATGACCTCGTAAGTCCTCAATACCGCTACTAGGATATCCCAACTGAATCAGACACCTCCCCAAGTGATCTCAGAATTATGGTACTAGTTTGGAATCATAGTGTCATATCCCATAAGAGTATTTATTCGTAAGGATTGAAAAAAGGCACCAATGGAAGCCTCAGCTGTCTAGAGCTGAGCTCTCCCATGTCTACCTGCTCCCTAAGGTCGGTGTGGAACACATAGGGGTGGTGGTAGTAACACCCCAAACCATCACCCACCATCTATCACTAGGACAACTCCCATTGCATGTCCACCACCCTACTGACCTCTTAACTCAAACTTATTCATCTACCATCATGTCCCATCGACCATCTGCATGTCATCTATATGGTGGTTTGGGCATTCAACTTCTATATGTCCTTGGCCACCACACACGAAGCTATTCATGTGTCCCTTCTGGCTCCCCTTGGACAGGGATCCCAACACTACTGACCCTGAGTCCTAGGTTTGCCTATGAAAGACATGGCCTACTTGTGCCCATGTGTATTTTGTTTTCTACATGCTGAAGACTCTTCCTATTGGGGTCTTTTGGCAGATCTATGTGTTTGTGCCTATTTTTCCAAGAATCTCTCCACAAGAAGGGCTCTATATAGCACCCCGGCCTGTGTAGGGATGCTGAGAGAAAACACTAATGCCATGATATCTCACCTGAGTCCCTACTCAAGGGATTCATTCCTGATGAATGGGTCTCACACATTGTTTGGGGATTAATGAGATTGCTCGGTGAACCACATTGAGTACTCATATGTTGTATTGATGCCATTATGATGGTGAAGTATCTACTGAAGGAACATAGAGCATATGGTCATAAAGAGATCTTCCCAGAAAATATGCTCAATTTTTGGCTAGTTAAGGGTCTCCTCATCATTTTTCTAGGTTATCTCCCTACTAGTCCCAATAGAATGATCACTTCCATGATCACCATCTGGTCATGCAGTTTCCTCAATAAGCATAATACAAGTGTCACAACCACCATCCAGTCCTCAATGACAAGAGGATCCATCTCACCTCTAAACATAGGAGGTCTATGTCACTGAAACTCATGTAGGCCACTGGTCCGATGAATATAATCTACCAGAACAGTTGGTAGAACATACTGACCATCAGGAGGTGGTAGAACAAGTGCACCACCCGGTGGGGAAATATGTAAAAGTGGTCGCTAAATGGATGCCCCATTGCTAGGTGGGTTTTCCTCATGACCTCCTATTGGTATCTTGGCTGGCTATCCTCATGCTAGAATCTTGAGATATATCATGATATACCATATTTAGAAGGTTATACCCGGTTAGTTGAAAATTATTCAAAATATAATAAGGAGACACTTATGAAACCAATGTTTTCAGTCATTGATCCAAAAAATAGAATTCATGGTCATGGTGTATGGATATGTTGATCACAGTACCAATACTAGACTCCCCAAATACGAATATTGGACCCGTAACTCCTAACACTATTTCCCCAAAACAAAACACAGACTATCGATCATTATGGTAGGACAGACCACCCATTGATTCCCCTTTTCCAGGGCCCATCTCCTAGGGCCCATGTCGTTACTACCCAAGCATGCCTCCCAAAGGCCAAGTGATGGCGACTAGCGTCGACAGTGTCAACATGCATGTGGGGGGAATTTTACTGAGTATCTTTATAGACACACATTCCCAACCACATACTAATACACTAAATGTTGAAAAAGCAAGTATACTAAAACTAGAGTGAGTAAAAAGTACAACTAAAAGTAAGTGGGAAAGAATACAAACCCAAAAAAATGAACTGAAACAACAAAGTACAAAAGTGATCTCTGATTGAAAAATTCGGGAGACTCCACCTGATCGTAAGAGTAGTTATGCTACTAGAAGTCTATGTAGTATGTCATCTCCTCCTAGTCCTACTAGGTCTGGCCTATTCATGGTCCATCAATTCCACCATCAAAGCGTCGATCGGTCCTGTCTCACTAGGTTTAACTGGGTCCCGATCCACCAAGGGCTCTAGCGAAGCGTCGATCGGCTGCACGAGAGATGACATGCATGGGCATGGCCCGTGTAGTGATGAGTAACACGAAACTCAGTAGGGACCCCCAAAAAAAGAAAATACCACACAACAATCCTCAAAGCATAGACAATGAAAAATCACATGGCATGAGGCATCTCACACCACATATATTCTAGGGTAGTGATAGTATCTTTCTTAGTCACATCACCAAACTCCTCAGCTTCTAGATAACATCACATCTATCGAGTTTAGTGGGAAATTAGGGTCATGATGATGTCACTTCCCAATAAAACTAGACTGTTTTGGTACTCATCCATGATGAATACCATGGGTATGATGGGTCACACAAAGTTTTTCCTCATAGTGGGCATGTCGGTTCACACCGATTCACTTCCCACCATGACAGAAATGATGTACTCCTCCAATCAAGTATGTCAGGTCTGTCAGGGCACATAGATCTTATCCCCACCATGGCCCTACAGGGTGACATAGATCCTCCTCCCACTGGACCATTGTCGAGTAGTTGTCAAGTCTTAGCCAACCGTAGGGTTCCATATGTAACGAGCTTTAGATAACTTCTTCTCATGAAATTTATTGTATCACGACATCCATGAAAGTAACCAAAAATTATTCGAAAAGATCCACCATATCAAGAGGGTCTTAAATCCGCAAACAGTCTGTCAATAGGATGCACGATTTTCATGTAAAGGATGTTTTAGTAAATGGGTGGCCGGGGGCGATGGGACCTAGTCCGACCCGGTCAGACCCACCTGGCCAACCCGTCCATGGGGTCCCACATACCATGGTTTAATTAGACAGACTCAAAATGGAATATTTAGGGTTCGGGTAGGCCTGGACAGACCGGGCCAATGGTCCAGGCCCAATAAGTCTTGCTCGACTCGACCTAGTTTGGCCAAGGGTCCAGTCCGCTGGGTCGCCTGACGATCCAATATAGTCCGACCCATACCAAAGGGTGTGGGTCTGGCCTGCTGGGCATGGGACCAGCCTGGGCCTTTGGTATTACGGGAGAGGACCACAAGCCATAGCATATTCCTCCATGTTGGTGAACAGATGGTGTGTCGTTCGGCCGGGATGTGGTAGTCGAGCCGCGTCTGGCTCTAGGTGGCCCAACAAACAAGATGCCCCACCAGCCGTAGACGATGGTTTACGGCCCACACCACTAGGTTTGCATAGATGTGGGACACCCCCTCCCCTAGCCGCCCACCTGGCACCATGACTCCTGTTGTTGCAGCTGGTTGGACGCATCCTCCTCCCACCGTGGAGAATCGACGAGCACAATGTCATCCTCTCGTGTGGCAGGCATGGGACGACCACCTCTACTACTAATGCGACACAAGTTGGCTCCACCGCTATCATGTGGCTGGTGTGGGACAACCACAGCTCAGGAGGTTCCGCACCGACAAGACATTCTGTGGGCCATCGAAGTTGCTCTGGTGGTCCTTTTTCTGATTTATCTACGCCTATGGACCTATCTGGTCGCCTCCATTCCAGAAGAGGCCATGAATCGAATTGCGGCCACGTAGAAAATTAGGACACCAAGAACACACAAGAGGGGCCACTTGGGCCTTGTTCATGTTAGCATGTGCCTTCTGCATTACTGGTTTAAATCAAGGGGAGGTTTCGGGATTGAAGTTGAACCATTTAATTTTATGTTTGAATCTCAGGTAATAAATCCCCAAGATTAATAACCCTCCCACATTAACGCAAGAATCGTAGATCAACATATTCATGGGATGATCTATGTTCATCATTTCTATAAAAATAAGACCAGGTAAGAATAATGAAATAAAAATTAAACCCTTACCACATTGATGTTCTATGACGATATATTCGTCCTTGAGAGTTCAAGGTGTCGAGGTCGTCACTTCCAGCTCCGTTCTTCGAGGTTCTTTGAAGTCAATGATGTTTTACTTATGTTCTTCATCAGCAATCATTGAAGAGTAATTATGTTGGATATTCGTCATAGATTCACCAAGGATTACTTATGTCATCTTCAATGGGGAAAATAATTAAAGGAAACATGTCACAATGTTTCTGTTATGCTATAAAATTCTATCGTTACAATATCCCATTTATGAAACAGCATCGCTGTAACGCTCCCTATATATAATCATTACATTGCATGATACAAGCCATTAATGAGACTCCTTAATACGCCCTGATTCCACTTAATTTTCATCCTCCACTCAACAGATGAGAAAGAATATAAAATAACATTTTATGTTATTTTTTTATTTTTCTCGAAGAGTACGAAAATAAAATTTCCCATTCATCCCTTGTCGGTTGATTTAAATCCATTCTAGGAGAATCCCAACTATTTAAATTCAATGGTGTCCTCGTAGTTTTCATCCAAGCACTGGCTCAAATGTTAGGAAAACCCAACTCATGTGTTTACAAAATGTACCTAAAAAATAAAAAAAAATTGTTATGGATTCTTCAGGCCTCAGAACCACTTTTCTTCAGAGTACATGGTCTCAGAATAATTCCATATAAATAATAATAATTAGATGGAATTTTTGAGACATTATAGATAAAATTGTAATTTTCTCAATGAAAATGGTATACCTACAACTTTCAATTAAAAAAAGGAACCTAAACGGACCATTATATATAAATATGGGGATATGGTTGATATATGTCTATAAAATTTGGGTTCTGTATAATTTTTGAAATTTTTGACACATATATTTTTAGTTTAACTACCTTCTAAACAAATTTTTACCATTAATAGTTTCAATAATAATTTATGATTTTTAAATTTTTTATGGTCACGACGTAATTTTACAATATTAAATAATATAGTGATTAATTATTAAAAATATTAAAAAAAAAATTAAAAAAATTTCATTCAATTAGGTGTAAAAAATAAGCTATAATTAAACCCACATATTTTATGTGAAAACAGTTTTCTAATACGAAATTTTTGATTGTTTAAAACGATTTTCTAAAAAAATGAATTTATTCAAATGAACAAAATTATATTAATAAATATATAATTAAAATTATTTTACTTGTAAGTGTTAACTAATAAATTATATAAATTAAAGGTAGGTTTTAGTGATAAAATTGTAATTTTCACAAATAACTGAAAATATATTTTTTTTAGAAAAATAATAAATATCTATCCTAAAATAAAATTGACATTAAAATTTCAAAAGATTTATATATATTTTTAAATTTATTCCTAAAAAGTTTCATAAATTTATTTAACTAGTGTTCATTAAAACAATTATTTTTTTAAAAAAATTATTTTTAAAAAAAAATAGAGACATTATAGAAAAGTAATTTGTTTTTATAATTATTTTTTCTTTATGTGAAAGAATTATTCTTAACATATAATATTTTCTTATTATTATAAATTCCTAATTTCATAGAGGCTAGGTAGTAATGTTCGTGTTTATATAATAATATTAAAACTTTTTTATACATCATTAAAGCTATATATTTTGTGAAACTCAATCTATAAATGTAAATAATTGTATTTTAATAACAAATATATCATACTAAAATGGGATTCTACCCAATGGTTTTCCAAATGTATGAAAATTTACAAATTGAAGTATGTTCCTTAACCTAGAAGATTCATCAATGAGTTGGATGGTTTCCCATGAGTTAGTCCAATGAAAATCGTAGTGGGGGTCCAAGAATCATATATGGATTTTTTTCATTTGTAATGTAATTAATGTTGTATTACCATAGTAAATAATTATATAATAATCCATACTGTTCAAAAAATCATGATAAAATATTCGATCGTATAATATAATTGAACAAGGTCTAGGGGCCATGGGGTTACCATTCAACTTTAATTCAAAACAATTATCCAATTCAAATGTAATGTATAGTCAACACATCATAGAAGGTTGTTCAATTGAATTAACAAATAATAAGAGTTTATAAAGTTATTATACCATTATTTCAATTCAGTTGTTCCGTTTATTATATAGATGATAAAATCAACAAAAAAATTGGTTGTTAAAGTAAAGAACATGGTTTACACTTATAAATTAATATATGGTGAGGGAGTATCAATTCCATAGAACTATTTATTAATCCATTAATGTTGTCTCATTAGTGAAATTAAAATACATTTAAAATTAATTGATTTATGTAATAAGTGGAGAACTGTTTTACACCACAACGGAAATCATTACTACAAAATGATAATTACACATATTCAGAACCAAGAAAAACACAATTAAGCATGTTTTAGATATTTACATGAATTTTAAAATTCTAAAAATAATAAGGAATGTAAATGGGGGGTCCCAATATGATGTAAAAAAATCAATAAAGGTCAATAGTTCTATAGGATATTATAGGTGTAGTCTAAGTATTTATATTATGATTTTTAGAATTTTAAATTAAACATGTTGAAATTTTGATGTATGATAGAGAAAATTATAAAATAAATAATAAATCAAAACAAAAAATAATACATACATCATAAAAATAATTATTCAAACTTAGAATATAAAATCATAAATTGTATTGGATTGAGGTAAATCAATGAAATAGACAAGAAACATTAAAAAAGAAGATTAGTTTCCAAAATAATAATATTATAATGAGAATTTAAAACATAGGATGTATGTAAGAGGATATTTATATTCACCTATAGTATTAAATTTCATTTAATGATGATAATATAAGAAATATAATGATGGATATCCACCCATGAAAGTGGTAGGATGATCAAGGTATACATAGAGGGATTTTGAGAGTTGTGTGGATAGAAATAAGGTAAACCCCATATAAGAACATAGGGTTAAAATAGAAATTCGTTCTCATTTTAATAGGATCTTAGTTAATCTATAGTATTTGGTAAACCATGTGGTAACATTATGGTTCCATAGTCCCGTACACCACCAAGACACATGGTTGTCTCGTGCTGTTTCTAAACCATGTTGTAACCATTCATGCTCACTACCCACACACACACCTACAATGGTAAATTCAGAATAAATTTTGAAAAACTATGTTCCAAAAATGTATGTTTATTAGATATTGGGGACACTTATCTAGGGTTTCTTGTCCCCCATTCATTTTTTTAAAAATTTTGTGCCCATAAAAAACAAGTCACATGGTTGTGATACATTGTTTTTACTAATTATATACCTATGAAGATTTTTTTAAAACATAAATTCTAGTTATAGAACCCTGATTAAAGTCCTAAAACCTAAATTCCACCTTCTCAGACTCTTACCATTAATAAAAAATAAATTTTCAGAGTTATAACTCTCAATTTTTCTATACATTGATCTTATTTTTATTTAACCCATGTACGAAATAGAAACTAAAATTCAATTTAAAATTTAAGCCATCCCAAAATATGACCTCTTGCAAAATCACCACCTTAGCACTTATTGTACCTAAGAAACCTTCAGAAAAAAAACATTACCTAACCAGATCGGGTTTTGAATTTCATTCTCAAATAGTTATCTTATATTTAAATATTCGAAAAACAATTCCATGCTTGTAATATCCTACATTGTGTTCCACCAAACCAATGCATCAAATTAGTACGATAAGTGTCCTCAAGAACACTTACTCATACAATAGACGATACTGATGAGGATTATGGGTTTGATGAAACATGTGGTGACATTATTTTATATTCATTGTAGTGAAACATATATTGATACCATGACATACATTAACATGAAAAAATAATAAATAACAAAAAATAAAGAAAAATTTAAAAAAATGTTTAATTAAAATCATAATAATAATCTAAACGTATCATTTGATGATAGTTTATAGTTAAATAAGAAAAAAACTAATAAAAAATAAAAATCCTTTATAGTTATTCAATATAGAGTCTCATTCCAAAATACATGCCCAGTCCCAAATCCCCATCTATCATAGCGCCATTTCCCTTATTTGAAATTATAATCATGATGTCTACTCATATACCCATTGGGGGAAGGAGAATGGTGTGAGTACAACTTAATAGGAAACCACTAATAATGTCTAAAACAATAAATGATAAACTAATTGATTATGTAGAAGTAAAATTAGTGGAAAATGTTTGGGAGATAGAACTGTGGTTTGTAACAAATTATAATTTTCCCCATGGGATGTTGATTCTCACTATAGCACAAACACATCAAACCTTATTCATACCACACTAGAATTATGTACTATATACTATATTAGGTTATACACTTTAGGGTGAATGATAATTCGTTAATATTTTCGACTAAAATAAATATACCATGCATCCTCAGTCCTGGTATCAACATAACATATATACCTTAGTTTCATGGAAGATAAATCCAATATTCTTAACCATCCAATCCTTTAGGGGGTTCTAGGGAATCAGTCTAGACCAACCCAATGGAGAAACCCCTCATTCCTATATGCCACACATAAAATCTCTCATATATTCCAAGGATTATCATGGTTGTAATTTTATAAAAAAACAATAATAATAGTAAACCATTTAATTTTCCACAATACCATGTATCATTAAATTCAAAAAATTACCAAATTCCATAACTATATCATTTTATAATTTTGACATAATCAAAACCATCTATCATCCATTATAACCATTTACAAACATGGTCATTCCACATTATCCTTTTATCCAAATTCACCATTAGCATATCAAGAATAATTTAACATTATCACATTAAGAAAAACTACCCCTTATTTTATACTATCAAGAAAAAAATTGTTAAATATTGAAACCCCTATAAGACATAATTTCAAAATATATTTTACTATATGCCAAAGAGTATCACATTCCACGGGTTACCATAGAGACAATATAAGAATACCTTATTGATCTAATTGGGGTTATTATGGGACCAACACCTCATTTTAACACCAAAATTATATTTGCGTACCATGGACACAAATGTGTATAAAAAACGAAAAAAAAAGAACAACCATATTAACATTAATTAAACTCATGAATATGGGATATAAAACAATGAAAAACAACAATATGTTCATGTATATCCAAACTCATAAAAAATATCATGATTCTAGATCAATCAATCCTCAACACCCAATCTATGATTATTATAGAAATACATTGGTTTGGGGACTGGGTAGGCTGGATTAAACTCAATAATAATTGTAACAGAAAAATAGAATATATATGATATGTAGAATCACCTGGGACATTGATTCCTAACCAATGAAACATAAAATGAACTATTAATTAAGGAGAGAGACACTTGTAAGAATGAAATTCTCCTAGTTCGTAACCCTTGATGCTGGTGGGGGGAATGGGAGGAATATTGATTGAAATTGAATAAATTATCGGGGGATTGAAAAATAACCCAAACCTAATGGATTACACAGTTTGGTCACAAATTTGGAATAACTATACCAACCATTTATCCTCCTATGTCATGATCTTATAACCCTCCCACGATATAACAACTCATCCTGGAGCAGTACTCCCATTTATTTATAAGAAACAAATATAAAATGATCATACCACTAATCCTATATATCTTCCTCTGACATCCTTATTTCCATCAATAATCTTCCATTCTACTAAATTATATGGACTAATGACATGTTCTTACCATTGAACAAATTCTCACTATGATCCACAATAACAACTGGATACTCTCTGAAGGATGTATAAGTATCCAGATCAAAATTATATGTATCCATCACATGATATGAGTAAGGGTGATAAAATTGAAGTTGTGACACATGAAAAACATGGTCTATAATACCACACCATTATTGAATAACCAATTGGTAAACCACCTGTTCTACCCTCTCCTGAATCCCTAATGGCCCCACATTTCATGAAAATAATGTTCACTATTTCCAAATCTGATGATGACCCAACCAAGGTGAAATCATATTGATCCAATGTATTCCCTCTATAAATGAAATAGGTTGACCTAATTGATATATATATATATATGATCTTTGTCTACTTTGTGTCATGTATATATATTTTTTTTAATTTACTAAACCTGCATTGATGTCTGTGGGATAATTCATGGTCCAAATAAATCTTATTCTATTTCATTCATCAAATATAGTAGTGACATTTGAGACGTACCATGTAGAAATTAATATGGTTCCATCATAATTTTAACATGAAAATTATTGTTATATATCAAATAAATTAGAGCTATGTGGTTCTCCCATGTCCATCCAATGTATAAAACCCAATCTGTCAGCATGTACCCAAATACATAGAATGTATGTTTTAATTTCCCATCCATATGTAAGTGAATATTCATAATAGAAACACATAATTACTTAGTTCATTTTATAACACATTTGTGATGAAAGATTTAAACTTATGATCAATATTTGGAATAGTACACTATGTTACCAAGTGAAAATGTAATATCACATGATCATACAAGTCCATACTAATCAATACTAAATGTCTCCCATTTCAATATGAAATGTGTAGCTTGGTAAAACATTAAACAATTACCCATTTGGAATCATTATTTTGAAAATTTCTCTAATGTTCGACAACAGAATTTTGGGTAACATCATCTCACATCAATTATGTAAAGTGAAAAACCTGTCAAATTATAACATTTCATTAATATTCAGCTATTAAATTTGGATAGGTGTAGAAATATATCATGAAACACTAAATATAGTTTTACACTCCATGAAACCATTATTATATGTTAATATCATTGAATATGTTGGTCAAACAATATTTCACCACACACATTGACACATTGACCTCATATATATACTTTTCCACATACATAAAGGCACAAAAACTCAAACATAAGTTGAATTATATAATCCTAATGAATAGAACAATTAAAAGATCTATTCCATCACTCGAAACTATCCCTCAAATCCTGAAATTATAAATCCTCATATACCATATCATAAAATGGGTTAGAAGATATTGGTCAATATATATGTACATGAGTTTCATCATATCATGTTCCTATTTTTCATGTTTATTCATCTATGTGAGGAAGGTCACAATCTTCCTCTTGGAATTGGATTTTGGAAATGTATGATTCTATGTCTTCCAAATCAACACATCTATAACACAATTTTCATTCCATGACATTTAATCTAGCTAACAGAAAAAATTCAACATTTACTAATCTCATCACTATTTCTAATGATAAAAATAAAGTTGGTATATATATATTTTTGGCTCTATTTATTTGTATGTATGACCAAAATATCACCAAAAAGATAATGTCAAAATAATTTTAATTCAAAAACTACTATGTACAAAAATATATTTTCTATATGAAAATTCCACTCATGTGGCCTAAACATCTATGATTTTTATGAAGCAACACGATCTATTTGTATTAAAATTACCCAAATTATGATTCAAGACACATAAAAAATAATGTATACTCTTCTACATGATCATGTAAGATTAGAATTGGAGTTGTGGTCAATATAATATTCATCTCTTGGAAATTATTCCCACATGATCAAAACCACTCTAAACATATAATATTTTTATAAACCATGATAGTGGAAAAACCAAGTGATAGATGTTTTTCATGAACCTTCAATAATAAATAAATTTAACCCTTTGAAACTACACATATATAAAATATTCTTGGGATTCACCCAAAAAACCACTTCATGAACCTTGTCTAATCTACTTACACAAATTCTTATTATTAATTTTTTTGTTTGTAAATGTAACTTCTATATATTGAAATGAAATTTTGAAATTTTAGTGTAAGTCCATTTACATCTTAGTGTTCTCATGATGATGTCACACATGTTTGGCATCATCATCATCATTAGTTTGGGTTTATACCAGGATTTCATCCAAACACCCATTGTGAACTGATCTAGGAATGTGTGGAATATTTTCTTAATTTTTTCATAAACACGATAGTGAAATTCATTACCAAAACTGTCATTAAGATGAAATCATTCCACACATACAGACTCTTAAAATAATCATATGGTATGTCATAAATTTTCACCATCAGGAGATGATAACAAGAACCTAAATCAGTTTTTTAGAAAATATTAGGAACCATCATATAGATAACGGGATCATCAACTTTTGAAAGTGTATTCCAATTATTAACTATCAAATGATTCATATTTTGGCTATCGATACATAGTCACAAATTTCCTTCATCAAACATATAAAAAAAATTCCAATGAATCCCATGATGATGTACTAAGATAAATAAAAACCTTATCATCTAAATCATCCAAAGTATTATTCATCTTATAATGCTCTAATTGTTACATCTAATTTTGTGGAATAGAAATCATTTTATGTATAGGTATCAAATAAATCATTAAAAAAATCTATCTATATTGCTAACCCAGAGACATCCTGGGGAATCATTTCAAGAACTGATGCTCATGTTAAAGGTAAATATTAGGTTCTACTCTACATAATAGAAATATTACTTGAAACCTTGGTTGTGACCCCACCCCCATGAAATATAACTTTTCCTGTATGGCCTTCCATGATATCCCATTTCTTATGGTGAACATTAGTGCCTCCCTAAGAAGAATTGAAATTCACTCTCTATTCGGAATTAAAATTATTAGCCTTCTAGTAACCAACTAGTCAATTCCTAATATGATGTAAATATTTTTATTATGAATTACCTACATTTCCCATGGTAAATGATTCACACAAACATCGTGGACCACTACTTATATATATAAATGTAACATCTCGGTTCCGGAATCCATCCAGAGGTGCCCCATATCCGATTGGTCACATGGCCTCAAGTGTATTTCCATGAACACCAGAGGCTACTGACTAGCAGTGAGGGCCTTGTGTGTGATATTTGGGAAAATATTCCCTCGTTGGGAGGCTAACGTAGTTGATGTAACCAAATGGTAATAACCGAAATATAAAACAAGAAACAAGTAGATAGCTGAAGTAATAAATAACTGTAGCACATATATAAAATAATGCATGATACATATGTTTAGGAAAAATAGCCAAACATGTAACAATGCTGAATGCAGTACTAATCCAATGTAAAAAAGGAAAAACAAGTGAATAAATCCTCAGCATCTCAAGCCATAGCTTGGTCCCATGATCTCTATCTCAACCATAATCAAATACTTGAAGTAGAAGAGTGCTTGCCCTTATCATTACATACAACAATATAATCTGTTTAGGCCCAGAAGCATGACCCAAACAGGGCGTGAGACTAATCCCAGTTAAAACCCCCAAAATATAATTTCCTAACAATAAGTGAATATATATGGAATGAAATAAGTAAAATAGGAGTAAAAAAGGAAGCACTCTATAGTAAACAATTCCACAGTTTCAATGCATTCAATTCCACATATAAAGTAAGCAGCTAATCAAGAATGTAACCCTCTAGGAAGTACACATAGCCTATCCCCTCTCGTTCAGTTATAAAAATATACAAATAATATCTAAGGAATACTCACAGTCCATTCCCCCTATAGTCAATAGTTATTAAAGACTCTATGAGGAAGCTATCATGGTCAATTCCCCTTATAGTCAAAAGTGATTTTAACGACTCTCTAAGGAAGCTGTCACAGTCAATTCCCTTTTTACTCTACTACCCCAGGTTCTCAAGGCCCTGTGTAAGTCAAACGAGCATAGAAATGCTATACGACCAATGTAATCCTCAAGAACTACTTGTCTAGATAGTCTACAACATATCTAGCATGTCAGATAAAATAATCACTCTATCCTGTAGTACTAGGCATGGGAAAGCAGCAAGGAAGTGTAACATGATAAAATTGGACCATTAGGTCATAAACAGAACATGGATGGGAAAACACTTGCAATGAATAACAATAAACCCTATTCACATAGAATTAACCTCTACTCACTCATACCAGCATAATAGGAAATTAACCGTGTTAAATCAATAAACATACAATACCCCGTTCAAGGGTATTGGACAAAATTTCACATATAACTCAATTAAATTTATGGGAAAGGAACAAACCACCTAACTCGTTGTTGTAGGAATGATATATGTGAACTTCAACCCTTTAATCTCCCAAGAATGTAGTAAATGTACAAAAACATCTAAAACATTCAACAGAGGATAACTCTTGAAATAGGATGAATCATGAAACTAATCTCTAGAAGAAGGAAGAGCTTACTGATGCGATCCAACTCAATAGACAGCAGTCGAATCAGAGAACGAGTGCTTGATTAGGGGCTTGGAGAAAGATCGTGACCGTACGGGTGCTCTCTGACAAACAAGGTCAAGAAGAATGACTTGTTGTCTGTCAGACGTGACCCCAATGCGTTTAATGAAAAAAAAAGTACATGTAATTTACTTTTTAAGTACATGGAGTTTACTTTTCTTTACTGAGGCCCACTTTAGGAAGCCAGGTCACCGCACACAACCTGGTGCAAGACCGATACATGGCCAGCACATAGCCACCAGTTTTAACCGAGTTTATAGCATGTACTCATAAAGTACATGGTGTGTACTTCAAAAATTTCCAGAAACTCCCCATTTTCCTCAAAAACACAAAAAAAAAGAAAAAAATACTAGAAAAGAAGATCTGGGTTCTTAAAAACATCCCCCCTTAATGAAATTCATCCCTGAATTTCCCTAGACAAGCAGCACAGAAGAAGAAACTTTGAATAGATCTGGCCACTGCAATCATACATTAGCCTCCCTATCTCATGTCTCTTCATGTACCTGGTCCTACTACCATAGTACTCACACCAGAGAAATAGACTGGCAATAAAGAAACTTTGTACATCTATAAGCAATCCGGATAGGATGCTCCTCGGATGTTGAATCCACCTCTAACTCGACTTCCTCATGGTGGAAAGCACGGGATGGGTATGAGAAGTAACATTAAAGCTGAGAAAAGTTGAAAATTCCTTGCATATCCTAGTACCTCGTACATATCTACAACTGATAAGAAACCATCCCAATTCTATCCAACACCTCAAACGGCCCGATGTATCTCGGTGAAAGCTTACCCTATCTCCTGATCCTTCTATGTCCCAACCTCGGTGTGACATATAGAAAACCCTGATCCCTGACCTCAAACTCCAAAGGTCATCTTTGTTGATCAGCATAGGACTTCTGTCATGAATACATTGTATCCATCCTCTTCTGAATCAAATTTATCTACTCTGTGGTCTCCTGGACAAGATGAGGTCCCAGTATACTGCCTCTCTTACCTCTAGCCAACATAAGGGTGATCATCATGGCCTACTGTATAATACCTCATAAGGTTCCATATGAATAGTCTCTTGGAAACTATTGTTGTAGGAAAACTCCACAAGAGGTATGTGGTTCTCCTAAGAACCTCCAAAATCTAGAATACATGCTCAAAACATGTTCTCAAGCACCTGAATCATACGGTTGGACTGGCCGTCTGTCTGGGGGTGGTAAGTTGTACTCAAAAGCACATATGTACCCAAAATCCTTCTGAAGACCCTTCTATACCCGATAAGTAAAGAAGGCATCTCTATCTAAAAAATGGAGTGTGGAACACCATGTAGACGTACAATCTCTCGTATGTACTACATTACCAGCTCATCAACACTGAAGGTCTCCATGACCAGTAAGAAGTGAGAAACCTTTGTGAGTTTTTCAATGACAACCCATACTGCATCATTCCCTCGAGGTGACCTTAGTAATCTTGTCACGAAATCCATCATGACATAATTCCAATTCCACTCGAAAATGGGTAACTGCTGCAAAATTCCTTTTAGTCATAGATGTTCTTCCTTCACCTACTGACAAGTGGAACACTTCATAGTGAAACCATCAACATCTCTCTTCACACATGGCCACCAATACTGACGGTGTAGATCACGATACTTCATGGTTACACTGGGATGAACTTCCCAAACTGAGAAATGAATGTCTCGCATCAGCTCCTCGTGTATGTTTGATGGAACCCTAATGCATCCTTGAAAACACAGGATATCATCCATGCCTATAGTCCATCCCGGAATAGGGTCTTCTCCTGACACACATTCTCATAGGAGTAGGACTTATAAATTAGATAGCTTCTACATTCACACTCGATCAAGAAGTGTAGGGGTAACAACTATAGAAGACAATAAAGTATTCCCTTGTCTCTCGTTCACCTCCAAATGCATCTCAGAGAACAGATCCATAAGCTACAACTTAATACTGACCTCTTGAGCTTCCTGTATCTGAGTCCTCCTACTCAACGCATCAGCCACTATGTTGCCTTTATCCAATGTGTAGGCAAGCTCAATGTCAATAGAATGAAGTTACTCAACCCACCTTCGCTGTCTCAAATTTAGATCACGCTGAGGGATGATTTACTTGAGACTCTTGTGGTTGGTGAAAACCACAACATGATCTCCCAAAATATAATATCTACAATAGCTTAAAGTATGAACAATAGCAGCCAACTCCAGATCATGCATCAGATAGTTCCTCTCATGTGCCCTCAACTGCCAAGACCCATACACAATGACTCCTTCTCCCTGCATAAGCACTACTCCGAGCCTGAAACCTGATGCATCATAGTAAACTATATAGCTCTTTCCTGGCACTGGATATACTAGTATTAGTGCTAATGTCAACCTCCTTTTGAGCTTCTAAAAGGCTGAATCAAACGAATCTGATTACAATAACATCACACCCTTCTTAATCAGACTCGTATGTGGTTCTGCTAAGCATGAAAAGTCTTGTAAGAAATATCTATAGTATCTTGAACGCCCTAGAAAACTCTACACCTCAATGACGTTCCATGATGCTCCCCAGAAATTGTTTCTCTCACTTTCTCTAGGTCTACTAACACTCCTATCTCTGATATAACATGACCCAAGAAGTGAATCTGGTCCATCCAGAAGTGTCATTTTGAGAGAATAACATATAACTAATGTTATCTCAGTGTACTCAGAATGATCTCATGATGGGTAGCATGGTTCTGTCGTGTGTGGGAGTACACCAAGATATCGTCCACGAAGAATAGAACAATGGAATACAAGTACAGATGGAACACTGAATTCATTAGTTCCATGAATACTGTCGGCGTGTTCATGAGACCGAATGGCATAACAAAGTACTCGTATAGACCGTACCTTTCTTAGATGGATATAAGAGGTATATCAGATGGTATAACATGCTAATGTTGACAACTGGACCTCAAGTCAATCTTCTTGAACCCCACGGGATCCTCAAAGCTGATCAAAGTGGTTTTCAGTCCTCAGGAAGGAATATCGTTTCTTGACCGTCAACTAGTTCAACTTATGATAATCCACACAAATTCTGAGGGTACCATTTGTCTTCTTCGCAAAAGGGACAAGTCAACCCCAATGAGAAGTACTGGGTCATATGAAACCCATTGCCTGAAACTGCTCCAACTACTTCTTCAACTCCTGTAACACTGGTGTAGCCATCCAATGTGGAGGAATGGACACCGGTGCCACCCCTAGCACAAACTGAATAGAAATGTATACCTCACGCTCCGGAGGAAAACCTAAAAATTCTTCTGGAAATAAATCTCTGAAATGATCCACCATTAGAGTATTTTCTATCTGTGAAGTCCCCAGGTCATCTAGATATAGACTATAAATTTTGGATTTAACTCCTCCCTACCCATAATTATTAGGTCCCACTCTGCTCCCCTGGACGTCCCATTCTCCCTTATGAAGAAATGATCTTCCCTCTGGTGATGTGAAACTCACCCTACAATGATAGAATTCGTCAATAACCTGGAAATAAACTAACCAGCCCATTATGAGAATGATGTCATATCCTATCATCTCTAGGAAATAGCGGTCCCATAAAAAGTGACACCAACCAACCTCAAGAGCTCACTCTTTACACTGATGTACACTAGCTGTTCTAGTCCTTGACGGATTTTCTAACATCATCATTTCCACAGAAGAAAAGATTCAAGGCACAAGGCTCCCTAAAATAGCATTAGATATAAAACTATGGGAATCCCATGTATCAAAAAGAGCATAAGATGAAACTAAGGCCACAAGAATCATACCTCTACTATAGAGGTTCTGTGATCCTACCCTTACTGGGTCCTCTGCACAACAAATGTTTGACTACACCATGACCCTATGACCCCACATGACCACTCTGAGTATATCCACACTACTGTCACTAAATGCTTGGTGACTGAATACCACGTCCATGACCTCCACCTCAGCCTGAATGGTCTGAAGAACTCTAGTTCCCTAACTGAGGAGTAACTGGTGGAGCTGCTCCTGAATACGGAGTCATAGAAGAACCCATGTCATCATCTAATGGTTGGATGATCTAACAAAAATAGTGAATATGGCCTATCTTTCCGCAAGATCAGCACTAAAATTGGTTCCTAAAAAAATTTGGCCTCTTATGCCCGCTCTTCCCACAATGGTAGCACACCACCTGGCTACCAGAAGATGCATCATGCCTACTCTGATCTCCTCCTACAGTCTCCCAGCAGCACTTCCTACTATCGGCTGATGAAGCACTAACCCTGGATTTTGAACCACCCTGACTCATCACTCTAGATTTCCTGATATTTTGCTCTATGATCAGCACCTGGTTGACAATAATGGATATCGATGTCAACCTCATGATATTCAACTGGGATCAGATATCCTGCCCGATACCATCCTCAAACATCCATGGAAGGAACAACTCATTGCATTCTAGAAAGGGGGTAAAGAGTTGCAGCTCGAGGAAGCGAGAAAAATTATCCATAACAAAATGAGTACCATGTTCCAGGATAGTGATATCCCATGCTTGATCAGCCCTCAAGGTCTTCAGATAGAAGTAATCATAGAAGGTGTGCTGAAACACATCCCAAGACATATTATGATGGTGTCCAGCATGTGAGATCACATCCCACCACCTCTTGGAGGAATCTCAAAGCATGTAGGTAGTGAGATTGACCCTCCTCTCTGGAAGCATCTCCAGATGCTCGAAGATCATCAATGTGGATTCTAGACTTGAATCTGCATCCTAGAGTCCTTCATCTCTTGAGAAAGTGGGAGGATGATGCTGCAGAAAGACCAGCGTCAATTCTGCCATCGAAGTGGCAGGAGGCATCGCTCCCTGGAAGGTCTGCATCATCCTCATAAATCCCTCCTTAAAATGTGCATCAACTCCTATGTCAGGTATTACTACTGGTCAAAGGACTAACACAACTAGAGGATCTTTTAACAGTCCCTGATCACCTATATATAGTGTTTTACCACTGCCCTGTAACTAGTGTACAACCTGAGGATGTCTCGCTGGTATGGATCTACATAGTCGACTGCACACCTTAGATCAAGATTAACAGGGACTGAAACATAGAAGTGTAATAAGGTAACAGTATAAGGATGGCATTTAAGTTTGGTAAAATTTGACTAAACATCGATTATAAATCCTACACGGTGTGTACTCCTGCCACAACAGGTCGTGTAACACCCCAAACACATGGTGTGTTGCCCAAACACATGGAATGTGATTGACTTATCTTCCCCTACCCGAGTTCTTCAACACGTATTATCCCCATGGATCTCCTAGAACAATACTACATGGCATGTTCGTGCCAGACCTAGCATGTACTAGATGAGCTTCACTGACCCGTGTTGTTAGTTACACGGTTGAGTACACGAATTACACTACACTACATGTTATAGAAGGACATGAAATGAATTTAGAAAAGACTCAATCTACTCGTGTTGTTAGAGACATGGTCAGTTATATGGTTCTACAACACTGCGTCTACATCCTATACACAGAATGTCCTACCAAAGATTACAAACCTCGTGTACCCACCTACATAGTCTAAGACATGGTTAGAGACAACACGGTGTGTACATACAGTACACATCATGTACTTAATAAAAATAGTTTCCTCCTGAATAGAAGTTCACATGGAATGTATTCAACATTACACTCCATGTGTTGTGTGTTTTTGCAGATAGTAAGCCTCAAAAACTACTCTGGCACCCATAAAAACACTATAATTAACATTAAAAGTGCTAAATTTCGATCCGTGAGGGACCATACACCCCGAAAATAAAATCATGGAATCTTTTACATGTTATAAACAATGAGACAAGTAAATGATCCACCAAATTCAGATTCATGAGGGCCCATAGCACCTCAAGAGCCAATGCTTTGCATTCATTCAAACAAGATCTTACACAAAGCAATAAACTATAAAACAGTAGGTATTCTATCAGGGAATCAATCGCAACAACATGCATATCTAGAACAACATCTATCAAAACAACATGCATTCACTAATTCACCCTAAATGGCATGTCAAGAATGCATGACATGTTATTTATAGAAAGTTCTTATATAATGGAAGAGATGTAATACCCTCATCACATCGGGTTGCAACAGAAAATGAACCTCAATATCATCAACAGTAGCATCAAAAAACATGTGAATCACCCAATAGTGAAGTCAAGTATACTGTAAAATTGAAAAACCAGAACAATTATATTAAATGAAGTAGATTGGATTTTCCCTATACAAGGGTTAGCTAATCCTGGGAACATCTTTTTACTGAGTAATAATTCCATCCTATCCTTGGATATAGGATCCAAAGAGTAATTAAAGAAGAAAATAATTCATTTGATACCACATTGTTATGTCTCTGTTCCAGAAGCCACCCAGAGGTGCCCCGTACCCGATTGACCACATCCCTCAAGAAGATTTCCCTAAATTCCAGAGGCTGCCGACTAGTAGTGAGGGACTTGGGTGAGATAGTGGGAAAACTATTCCCTCATTGGCATAGTAACACAGCATAAGTAAACAAATGGAAATAGCAAAAAAAATCAAGCAACATGTAGACATCTGAAGTAATAAATAACTAGATCACATATATAAAATGATGCAGGATACATATGTCTAAGAAAAACTGCTAATCATGTCACAATGATGAATACAGTATTAATCGAAAGTACCAAAGAAAAACAAGTAAATAGCTCCTTAGCATCGCAAGCCATAGCATGGTCCCATGCTTTCTATCTCCACAACAATCAAGTAACTGAAGTAGAAGGGTGATTTCCATTATCTATACCTGCAACAATATAATCTATTTGGGCCCAAAATCATGATCCAAATAGTGTGTGAGACTAATCCCAGTAGGCATCCACCAAATTATATGTTCCTAACAGTCAGTGAATATATATGGTAGGCAATAAGTAAAAGGGAAGTAAAAAAGGAAGTACTAAGCAGTAAATAATTTCGGAGTTTCAAAGCAGTCAATTCCACATATCATGTAAGAAGCTAATCAAGAAGGTAACCCTATAGGAAGTACACACAACCTATCCCTTCTTGGTCAGTTATAATAATATACAAAGACTCTCCATGGAAGCACTCATAGTGAATTCCCCCTATAGTCATGATTGATTAGTGACTCTCTAAGAAAGCTATCATGGTCAATTTCCCTTATAGTGAGAAGTGATTTTAAAGACTATCTGAGGAAGCTCACACAATCGATTCCCATTTTAGTCTACTACACCAGGCTCTCACAGCCTTGTTTAAGTCCAAAGAGCATAGCAACGCTATACGACCAAAGTAAACCTCAAGAACTTCTAAGCTAAATAGTATATAGCATATCATGTATGTCAGATAAAATAATCACTATGTCCTACTATACTAGACATGGGAAATCATCAAGGAAGCCTAATAGGAAAAAATAGGACCAAAAGGTCAAAAACAAAACATGCATGGGAAAACACATCCAAATCATAGAAATCAACCCTATTCAAATACAATTAACCTCTACTCATGCATACCATCATAGAAGGCATTTAATAGGGTTGAAACGGTTAAAACACAATACCTCGTTCAAGGGTATTGGAACAAATTGCACATATAACTCAATGACTTTCAACAAAAAGGCACAAACCACGTACCTCGATGTTTTAGGAATGATATATGTGAACCTCAAGCCTCTAATCAACGAAGGACACTATATCTACAATAACATCTAAAAGATTAAATGAAGGATAACCATTGAAAGAGGAAAAATAAGGAAACGAATCTCTAAAAGAAGGAAGAGCATACCAAGGAAATCCAAATGCAATCGACAGTGGTCGAATCAGTGAACTAGTGCTCGATTGGGGGCTTGAGGAATGATCACAGTCATATGGGTGCTCTCAGAGGAACTAGGTCAAGAAGAAGGCATTTCTATCCATCAGACGTGACCCCAGTGCGTTTAATGAAAAAAAGTACACGGTGTGTACTTATGAAGTACTCTGCGTGTACTATCCCTTACCCAGCCCCGCTTTAGGTAGCCTCCAGGTCACCACACACGGTCGTGTGCAAGGGTTGAACACTGCTAGCACACGTCTACCTACAGTAACCGAGTTCACAATGTGTCCTCATAATGTACATGATATGAACTTAAAAAATTTCCAAAAACTCCTCATTTTCCTCAAAAGTACCACAGAAAGAAAAATACACATGAAAAGATGATCTGGGTTCTTACAATGGATGGCCTCTGGTCAAACACTCTACGAAAATTAATTGGATATAACCCTAGACATATACTTCACAACCTTATATAAAATGATTACAGACAAGAATATATTATATAAATTTGAGGATGTTGAATCAAATAAATCCAAATAAAGTGTATAATAGAAAATACTCATTCATTGAAAAAAAATATTGAACCCTTGAAACCTCAATGTTTAGGCGGAGCTACATGTTGCTGACCTGCCCTCTATACAAAACACTAGTCTGAGACATGTATAATGAAATAAATAATTGATAAAAATTAGATTTATAGGGATAAAAATATCCAAACCATTATAGTACATCATATAGTTCACTAAATACGTTCATGTTATGGGGTAGTAGACCCCCTTCCTGAACACTGCATCTATCATGATCATCCATCACTAATGAACCACCTAATGTTTATAGAGAACTTTTCTACATGTCCCATTAAAGAATATTCTATGAACATTAATTGTGGAAGGGGTCCCTAACTATACATGTTTCCAAGACTACTACATTGATTTCAGAACACTTGATCACAACTCTCAGAGGCTGATCCTAACACCTGGATACTATTTCACCCACCTCCCTGGTGAATGACATAAAAATGATCCTTCTTACTAGTTAAATAAGAAGAATTATATTTCCTATAAAAACCCATGTTTACCCACACTATAATCCTCCATATGGTTATTCTGATCAATGAGGGTCTCATCCATCACTTCAGTGAACATCTTTAAGATAATGATATTCACTTTGGCCAATATATCACATCCAGTTTCATACTTAATATGTCCTATTTTTTTATTAATAATCTACTAAAAATGACTGAAATGGGGAATTTAGTTAGTTAAATAGACTAAATTATTCATCATTTAAATACTCTCTTATGTCCACCACATAAATTATACATCTATATTTTGTCTCATCATATTCTGATAGAAAATATCTAGGAACATTTGTTGGAAATCCTTCCCCAACATATCATATCCCATATTTTTGTAAAATAGAATACACCACCAGTGATTCACTAGTCCCCACAACATATATTCTTTCATCACGACCTGTTTCTATAGAGGAGTATCTATGTTTCCAATAATCTTACTAATATACTCTATACATTAGTCTTCTTCAACTAGTCTACCCTCTTTAGTAAATGTCAATGGATGCGATTGCTGAAACTTTCCAATGAAATGAAAGTTACTCAGTGTTACCCAACCTATGTACCACTACATAAACTAAATTTGTTTTATTATAATCACAAAATGACTTTTCTCCCTAGTTACCTTGAACCAAGAGGTTATCATGCCCCACTTCTAGAGTTGAATTCTATATGATGACCTCCAATCATCTGACCTATAAACATCGTTGTGGTGAAATATATCTACAATAGAAAACACACCTATCAAAAAAATAACATATAGTTATCTTTATTTATAGAAATAATGTCAAAATACTGTCCAAGAATAATATAATATAAATACACAAGAAAAACTAATATAAATCATTTCTATCACTATTACGACCATCCCAATAATTGGTTATAGCTTACACAATGTAAACAAAATGTCTATTCACAACATACCAATTCTCCCCATTTAATATTCATTTTTCATATTGAAAAAAAAATCCAACATCCACACTGGGAACCATTTTAACATTTAAATTTTTCATATTTCAACATAATAAAATATTAAATTTCACAATTGGCTCTATTTTCATAATACCTTAGGGACACTATATGTTTTATTCCATTTCCCACAACCCACCATATCCTTCCATTCAATGAGTGCATAATATATTGTGTGAAAAATAAAGTCTGAGTTCCAAAATGGAGTCACACATAGAAAAGCCTCATTATATGATTTGAAATGAACAAAACCTCATAAAATGATAACATCACACAATATGGGTATACAGATTTTCCCCAACCAGTGGTCAGATACACTAATGAATGAAATCATTTCCAATTATCGACACATCCTATCCTTCTTTGTATAATTATAATATAGAAAAACAACTGAAAAAAATTATTTGATACCACATTGTAACATCCTAGTATGGGTTCCACAAAATGAGTCCCCCAATATAGAATGCTATGTGAGCATGAGTATTCCTACATTTAACCAACATGCTACTGAATATTATTGATTGTTTAATGAAATACGTGAGGATGAAATACTATATTAAATATAGTGATGTGATAGTCCAAATCTTGAGGAACATCAATATAAAATAATAATAAAAAAAATCAGTTACCACATTCCCAAACTGAGGATGTAACAATAAAAAAATATATTAAACATGTCCTATAAAGAAAAAATATAGTTCTAAAATATAAAAAAACTATATATTAATGATAATTCCAATATAAGTACCGATAATATTTCAGGTTGGCTCACCCATTCTCGATCTCATGCCACTCATCTATCATAAGTACCTTTCCAATATCCAATCCTGGAACCATGATGTGTTATCTAGAAAACATGAGAAATCCTAAGAGAGGGTGAGTACATTTTATTACCCCCCACAAGTGGTGTTTAGAATAATAACCAATCAAAAAATATTTAATGAATAATTAATAATCATTAAAAAATAAGATAGTGAGATTATAAGATTTTTTACTTAAAAAATTATAAATTAACCCTACGGGCTCTCAATTCTCACCATTGAACCAACACACAAACATAATTCATTCCACAAAATATGCCAAAATAATATAATATATGGTGTTTTAAACATCACACCGTATGCGAAATCATCAATCCATTCAATTTAATAATTACACATTAGAGAATCAGGTCAAGTATCCACGTCATTTCCATACCATTGGATCCTGGGGCGTCATTTTTTCTACTAAAACCATTGAATGAATCAACCGTGAAGACAAAATCCGTTTTTTCAGACCAAATCGGTGTGAGCCTCATACCAACTTGCTTCCATAAAAATTTATCATTTATTTCATGGTTCAAAATCATTATAATTTTTTACAAAAAATAACAATAATGGAGAACCTTTCCATTTTTGACACTACTGTACTTCATATATTTATACAAATTAATTAACTCACTAAATAGAAAATTTAATCATTTATACTTAATTACATCCTTTTTTACCCTTTATAAACATTTCTAGAAATAGATGGGTCTCTATAACCATTTATCACATTTACCCAATAACTTTCAATAAATCATTTAAAATGTATATGTTAATCCAACCAACCCCTTATTCCATGATAAGAAGAAAAAGTCAATTTATACAATTTAACATCATAAAAAATTCAAATCACAAATTCTCAACACATTTTACCATATCAAAATTAGAGGTACCCCCCATGGGTGGCCCTAGGGAAATTCCCAGTATCGTAAACTGATCTGAGCGGATTAAGGGGGGGGGTCAACCCATCATTTATACACCATGCTTTTAAATATATACCATGGAAATAAATACACAACACGACAATATAAAATGTAAACAACAGAGAAGTGAATTAATATATGAGGGGTATCACATTTTATTGGAGAGTCAGAGACATGATAATGGGTGAGAATTTGACATATTTTGCAGTGACAATTGTGGGAACATGGTTGTAATAAAATTTTGTTCCTTTAATGGATGATGTAAAACCTTTAAGGTTGATCAAAACACACCTTGTGGTGGATTAGAAAGGTGTGAACATGTGAGTAGGAAACCATGTTTAATATTTTCTAATGCTAGTCCTTGGAGATATATCAAACTAGCCCTTCTCCAAGGAAAAGTATCAAAACCCAAATAATTCTATAGTGTGGGGATTTCACATTGAATCTTACTAACCAGTTCTAGGAGAAAAATTATGTGGATTGGGATTATGTGTTAATTTGGTTTTTAGGGTCCCCAAAGAGATGTGATCTTCATGTAGGGAATGAACTTATTGGGATGCGTTGGCCCAAGGGAAATTAGGGTGGTTTTTGATATTGGGTATGAACATTAGGTAGGCTTACTATATATGTAGAAGAAATGAAGTTGATGTAGCATACACGTAGAAGATTCCCCATTGAAACTATAGAGAAGAAATTATGTAGATTGGGTTTCTTCATGGAATCTTCCTATCATATTCCCACATTTTTTTCATGATGGAATCCAAGGTGTATTTTAAGAGGTAATATTAAAGTTTTATATCATTTTATAGGATATGATGTGTGGGGAATTTGTAGTTGATTATCCCACCAAGTCTTTCTCATGTTAGGTCATGAGGGAATCATGAAATTATTGTGCTTCAATGTACAATGTGGAGATTACAACAAAAGTTTAGACATAATGTTTCTTTGTAGTGGTTATATATTGATTATAACAAGAGGCATCATACACTTAATGCATAAGGAATCTCAACCTTGGAAAGGGATGCTTCATATAATTGTCATATAGATTATGCTACAGTTTAAGGTCATTTATTGAGGACTATTGAATGTATTATCATGATCATGATATGAGGAGTATTATTGAAGAGTGATAGAGTATTATATAGTTTAATGTAATGTATTAAGGACTATATAGATTCTTATTCTTGGTGCGCAATGCATCTCTCAGTTGGAAGTAGATGAATCCAATGTTTTTCATGTATGGTATATTATAGTTTATATTCATGTAGTGAGGAATATTGGGTAGAATATTCATCAAATTGGATGTTGTGGGACATCCATAAGTGAAACTCTTTCTAGTTCAACCGGGAATATA
The DNA here is from genome assembly GCA_963277665.1 of Viscum album. NCBI lineage: Eukaryota > Viridiplantae > Streptophyta > Magnoliopsida > Santalales > Viscaceae > Viscum > Viscum album. The sequence continues at coordinate 1,006,560,440 of OY728135.1, forward strand.
AGTCATGTTGTGAATTTTTAAGAGTTTTGAGGAATGGTTCGACATAAGGTACACGATGAATCAAAGATGAGAATATAAACTAATTACATTTTAAATTTACTAATAGTAGAATGTTTAATAAAGTTTTTTCATTGAGTGTGGAAGAGTTTTTTGTGAACCTAATATGGGTTGAAGTATTTTTGGAAATTATTACTAAACTATGTCCTCATGGGTCGGAGAGTGTAACTAAAGAGCGGGTGAATTGAGTTCACAATAAAAACTATTTTAAAAAACTGACAAATTAATCAAAATAACATATTGATATAAGATTTATCCTTTAAAAATATTTTGTAAAGACTGATTAGGTAAAAGATAAAATATGGATTCAGAATAACATAACATTTGAGATCAATTTACATATAGATAAATATATATAAACACTAGTTGAGATTAATTATCAATGTAACTTTTTTGTTTGTTAATGAAATTTTATATTGATTAAGATATAGAAAAGCAAATGATAGAGAGACACAATAGAATAAAAAAGAAGTTCAGTCTCAAGGAGATACCTAATGTCATCTACATGGAAATCACCTATTACCAAGAAGAATATAAATATAATCAAAAATATCATCAACCTTGACTAGTTGTACTGTAATAAAACAATAACATGTCTAGGATAAAAAATATTATTTGATAGTTATACATGGGATGAATGAAAATCATAGGGAACAAAGTGAACTATTCCACAAACACAATGGGAAATAAATTCAGAAAAGAGGGAATAATAAGTATTCTCCTAGAATATGAAGAAGATTGTGTGTGTGGGATAACAGTAAAAAAACACACATCCCAAAAGTAAAAAAAAGATAGAAAAAATAAAATGATTATAGTTTGATGTGTTCTGTATGTTTGTAATCCTCAAATCACGAAGGGTGGGGAGTATGTACTTTTTTATAGAAAATTGAGGTAGAACATACGATCGTAGAAATGTGCTTGAATTAATATGATGATCTCTATTTTTGTATCAATCAATCACAGTAACATGTTCAGTGCTTCAATGTCATTTATCTTCATAGAATTTGAATCGGAATAGTTAAGAAGGTCCACATATTAGATCTCACAATTTTCTAGATCACGCTTAATCATTGTATTACTAATTAATCATCATGCTGAGAGAGGGGTCATTCATGAATATATAGCTTCACTTGTTGAAAGAAATCCCCATTCTATGAATCATATATTACTATGTCTTAAAGACTTTTTCAAACCATCCAAGAATAGATTTTTCTCTTCATCCATTCAAACCAATGATCTCAAACCACAATGGTAAGAAGAGAGCTAGTGGTTACTCAACATCAAGTGGTATCTCAACCAAGTAGTAATAATGACATGCTTTGGGTGGATGGGGTGAATCACTTCTTGTGGTAGTGGTAACTTAGTTATGGATGCATAGGTGACTTGCTTCTCAACGTAGCTCATCCTAATTGTAATAGTTACTCACATCCAACAATGTATTGACATAAGTATTAACATAAATGTTATAGAATTAATAGGGTCATCTAAAATTATACAATTCATCATATGAAGCATTACTAATAAATGAATCGTGGGTTGTGATCATTAAAAAAAAGATTTCAAACATACTCCATTCAAGGAGGTTCCAACATTCTCCCCCTTTCTGATTATCACGAAATGTGGAATTTTATAAATCATTTAATATATAAATAATTCACAATGATTTGATATGGATATTAATAAATAAAATATCAAAATTCTGACTTATCTCCCCCATTGAGATTATAAAAATACAATAAAAATGAATAAATGAAAAGAATGTAAATTAAATTAATTAATTAAGTTAAAAAAAGAGATCTTATAATGATTAAAAGGAAAAATGTATAGAATCCCTATCAGAGATACAAAAACAAAACAACTTCACACCATAAGGGATTGTAGGTTTCCAAAATTATCATTTATCTTGGTTTTCTCCCTCTATATGTCATCATCCCTAAGAGAGACTATATAGGTATATGTTGGGGCATAAGTAGTAACATATTGTAGAGTGGTAGTAGGAGGAAGATGTTCTATAGAAAAAAGTTTTCTAATATGTATTATCACTTCAACTGGTGACAAAGTTATAGGTAGTATAATTGGAGGCATAAGATTGGTTGTCTGAGATAATAAAGAATGCCTGAAGTGAACTAACCATGTGGATATGTTTTAAATATTTTGTGAAATAATAATTGGTTATCTGGAAATAATTTACATCTAATGGACATGGAGGTAAGTTTTTATAAGATTTGAGAAGTTCTTATTTATAGAGCCTCAAATTTCCATGGCATTATAGAAATCATCAGCTTCGTCCATAAATCTCTAAAGAGATAAGGTAAGAACATTTAAGTAGATTACATCTTCATTAATGGACCATACTACTTGTGGGATCTTTAGGGTCACATAAAGAAACATGAAATTATTTTACATATCATGTTTACAATAGATCATTTATAAATAATAATGGATATCCTTTTTATCACGTCTTTATATTTAATAGGATCAAATGCATACCCTTTTATGAAGTGAAGAATATGTTATTCGTGAAGGTGAGTCTTCCTTATTGGTTCTTCATGAGTACTGACATTACCAGGCTTATTATTTATTTATTTGATGAACAACTATTTCCAAAGATCACTATCAAACCATACTTGATCAGGATGAGGTGAAATGTAATTAGTGGCAATAGAAGTCAAACTATCTAATTTATGAGGGGCGAAAGTCATAAATTCCAAAAATGCAGATTTCATAACCTCTACTAAAGGAATTATAATTTCTACCTCAGATTTCAATATTCTATTTTCAACATCCATTTTATGAATATGAAAACGAAATTTGTGTTGAATATGAGATATCACCATCTCATCTAAATATCTAACAATTTCTTCGTTATGGAGAGAATTGGAGATGGATGGTTGTTAAAGACATGTGAAATGTTTGCAACCAAATTCTTCTGCAAGGTATTCATATTTGAAATAATAGTATTCAATAAAAAAATCCAAATTATATTTGGTGGAAACATTTGGAGGAAACAAAGATGGATCAGGGGGAAGAATTCAGTGCTTATGAGATACAGTATCCTCAAGTTGTATGCCTATGTCAATTGGAACAAAAATTAATAACTCACCAGTTTCATCGATCTGATTCACATAGAATATTTTTCTTTTTCTTTCTGAGTCACTATATAAATCAATGAAATATATCCAAGTTATAAACAAAACATTAGATTTCTTCCATTCTTTGAAGTCTCTAAAAAAGATTTGACATATGGATGAATTGGCATGTCACTAGGTTTATGAGATCTCTAGCCTACCACAGTTCATGAAGGAACATGCGCTATCTATGGAAGATATAAAATTATTGTTGGGATGAAATCCCTCAAGGTATCATTGAAACATTTTTTAGGTGATTGTGTTTGTTGACAAAGTGGGCCTCAGTGTTTTATTTGTTGACAAAGCAAACCATGACGTATAAATTTGTTGACAAAGGGGATTTAATAGTCACATGTCGAGTTAAAGGGAGGTTGTTAATGATCCATGATTGATTCAAGAACATAGAAAAATGAATGGTAGATCTCGAGGAGGTTCAAAAAGAGCAGATACAAGGTGGCACCATTTTCCAGTGTTTGACAAATTTTTTGGCCACAAAATCGACAAATGGAGAAAAGTATTTTTGGAAAAGGGACTTGCATGCCTGTGTCTTGGATGATTAAAAACTTTCCTGCCATATGTTTTTTAAGATCAGAACATCAATATATGGAAAAGAAGAAAGGGGTGCACAAGTTTTAGGTTTGGTCTCGCAAGTGACTAAGGCGACAGAGACTGGGCGGCGATACTTGCACGTCGAGAGGAAACTTGCATGCCCGGTGCTCAAGGTGTCCAAATTCCTATAAATATAGGTAGAACCCTCCTCATTCTGGTAGTGTTCAACACTTTGACAAAATCATAGCTCTTTTAACCCAGGTGTGGTGGTCGTATAAGTGGTGGTGTGGTCGGCCATGTAGAAGTTGTGCGCCAGTTGATTGTTGTACGTCCAGAGTGGTTTTGGTGAGAAAGGAAGGGAGTCGTCCAAGTTTAGAGTTGAAGAAGGAGGTTTCACACAGGTGGTTTGGTGACACTTGCACGCAAGGATTTGAAGAATCCCAACAGTTGATATTTACGCTCCAAAATTGGTTTCGGCGTAAAAGGGTGTGAGTCGCGCAAGTTGGGAGTTGAAGAAGCAAGTATCACACAAGTGGTTGAGATGAAATTGCATGACAGTTTTAACTTGCACTCTTAGACTTGCATGAAGGCATGGAAAAGGGAACCATGTATGGTTGAAGAATGATAGTTATTCAGGGCTGATTTAAATCAGGAATATTTCCCGATTCCTTTGGTGCAAAGTGAGATTAATATACGGGTGAAAGTTGGACTTCAACAGAGCATCTACATAAAACAAAGGATGTATTCATTAGTGATAATTTAGAGACCTTTAGGTCTATAAACTATGAGTGGATCATTTCCAGAGTAGTGAGTAAAGGAAGAGGAAGTAGGTGATCCTCTCCACCCCTAGTGATCCAGAGAGAGAGAACCATGGAGTGACCCTTGGGAAAGTAGTGAGATGACCCTAAACATTGAAAAGGTTGTGAGCCTAGGAATAGAAGTGATCTATCCCGAACTTTTTAAACATTAGTGCACTTTTAGTGGATTTGGTACATTGGTATATCGCTGGTGTGTTCTCCTTAGATGAAGCCCAGTGAGGGTGAACCAAGAAAAAATTGATTTTTCCTATGAATGATTTAGTTTATGTTTATACTTTGTCGCAGGTAAGAGAGAGAAGAGAGTCCTGCTTAATAGCGAGACAAGATCAATAGTGGAAGTTGTTTTAATCTGTCATACCCTGATTTACCCCCCTCTTAGGATATCTAATCTAGTGGACCTAACAATGGTTTTTTGGGTAATTTTAACCACTATAATTATCTCATATTCTAAAAATATAGGAAACTCTCTTTCAGTTGGAGTGGGTAGAACATTTTTCTAGTTTGTTTCCAAGGACACCATTCATTCCAACTGATCTATTTCAAATAACTTCACATAATGATTATTATTTTTCTCACCCTCACTTACAACTTACCTATCTTTTGAATGAACTTATTCTTTAGTATAATCAAGAACATCAAGACCATTATTTTCATTTTCTCCATGATCAAAATCACATTATTTTTCTTGATCAACACTGTTATGAATATAGTTTCCATTATTTCCATTAATAGAAATCTCATTAATATCTTCATGAGGTTTCTCCATGAAAACCCCAATTGATGATTCGTCTAGTTTCTCATCATCCCTAATATATTTATATACCTTTTAAGAAAAATATTATTTCTTCCATCATCACTCTCTCCACTTGAAGTCTCAGAGGAGGTTGATTTCAATTGAGCTTCTCTAGAAACTTTTTTATCTTCATCATCTTCATTCTTAGGTAAGAGTGTTTCTATGGAATATAGAGGGCTTGTAGATTTGATATGCTTAATAGATACTCTATAAAGGGATTTTATGTTCTATGGATCATAACCTTCTTCAATAGACACATCTTATTCTTCATTATATCATCCGGCCTTTTTATCACATAAACTTTCATTACATTTTACAAAACCAAGGATCTTTAAGGTTTAGTGTCTTGGAAACCAGGAACTTAAAACATGAAAACATAAAACATTCTTCTTAAACACTTGAAAGTATTATCCTCATGTTCATCCTAGGTTCATTACTGCATCTCATAACCTAGGGACATACATCAAATGAAAGGGTGAGCAGAAGGCCAAGTAAGGGAAACAAGAGAAACATTTTACATGTGAACATGAGATACTTCAATAAGGTCATGAAAAGAACTTTAAGGCATGAGAAATAAATCATGAGATATATCATAATAAAAATAAAATTTTTCATAACATGAATATGTGGCTAAAACATTTAATATTTACAATCATTTCGTTTCACCAAGGTCCATCCCCAAGGTGTCATTAAAATTTACCAAGGTTATTCACCAAGGTATCAGTCTAAAAGGTCATCTCTAGAGATTAAGTCTTTACCCAATGCATTGGAGTGCTATCTGGGCGCACCCTTGGAATGTCTTTATTATCATGTGAGCCACATATATCATAATCAATCATTTGATAAACAATACATATAGCATAAAGTAAATGGGTTTCATTTCATAATCATAACATTTTAAAAACTGCTTTAAAGACATGATCTTTATGTCACTTTAAACCCACGAAAAAGGGTAAGTGGGATTCATGTATATAAATCCCAGAATTTAAAATAGAACATTTTGATATATATGTGAATACCCCTATAGAAATAAGAGCTTTGAGTATTCGATTAATAACATAAAATAATTTTGAGATAAAGAGGGAGGCATTTTGAGACTAAAATTATGCAGCATAACGTCTATGATACATGGTTTTAGAAAACATTGAAAAGAGAGGGGACATGGGTCACCCACTCAAAAATGATACATAAAACAGTATGGGAACATAATATAAAGTATTTGAGAACATGGTAATGAAATTTGAATGATATACCCTATAAAATGAAAAACTTGAAAGGAAGAAAAAAAATAAGATTTCTCTTATGAGAATTCAGCAACCTAACTACATTACTTAAAACATTGAAAGATGGATTGACGAGATCAAATAGGGTATCTCATCATATGAACATAAATGATCAGTATGATAGATATAGAGATCATACCACAACATAATAAAAAGGAACTTGAAATACTTGACATGAAAATAGATCTTGAAAACAAGAAGGGTGAAAGAACCCCTTAGGAATTCGACAGCCTAACGGCGTCACTTAAACTTCAACAAAAATGAATTGATGAGATCAAATAGGGTCTCTAATCATTTGAACATAAAATATCAGTATGATATATTTAAATATCATACCCCAAAAAAAGGAACTTTAAATACTTGACATGAAAATAGATCTTGAAAACGAGAAGGGTAAAAGAATCCCGTAAAAATTCGGCAGCCTAACAGCGCCACTTAAAACTTCAAAATACTGAATTGAAGAGATAAAATAGGGTCTCTCAACATATGAACATAAAAGATCAGTATTATATATTTAGATATCATACCCCAACATGATAAAAATGAACTTTTAAGACTTGACATGGAAATAGAACTTTGAAAAAGGAGAAAGGTGAAAGAACCACTTAAAAATTCGGTCGTCTAATGGCGCCACTTAAAACTTCAAAATACTGAATTGAAGAGATCAAATGGGGTCTATAATCATATGATCATAAAATATCAGTATGATAAATTTAAAGATCATACCCCAACAGAATAAAATGGAACTTGAAATACATTACATGAAAATAGATCTTGAAAAATGAGAAGGGAGAAAGAATCCGTTACAAAAATTTCGGCAGCCTAACGACGCCACTTAAAACTTCATAAAACGAAATAATGAGAGTAAGAGGGGATCTCTAATTATATGAACATGAAAAGGGTAGTAAGAGGAGTATTAAAAGAACATCTTCCAACACAAGAACATGGAGCATAAAAGAAATGACTTAAAAGAGATTACTTGAAAAGAAAGAGAGAGAGGTCGGATCCCTTACCATAAAACGTAACTCTTAAAACTCAAATTTTGGGACCTTGAGGGCTTGGGGGAACCTTGGGAGACTCTTTGGGAGGTAATGAGACCATAACTTCGTTGGGGGAGAGTGGGCAGTCTAATGGATGAGAGGATTGCATGGTATTTATAGGGAAAGTGTGGGGACAAGGCATTAATGGCCAAGGGACACCTCATAAGTGGGTTTCTCAAAACCATGTGCTCTCCCAAGATATTTCCCATGAAGTTAGGCCACATGGGGCCCCAATACAATAATTCATCACCTTTTGTCGGCCAACCCATAAAATATCTCATGACATCATCATGACACAGTTATGATGTCATTAAACATACTGAAACCCTAAAACTGTATTTTTACTATTCACTGAAAATTCAACTTTCTCAGAAAAATACCAAAATTTCACCTTAACCAAATATCAATGCTCTGATTTCAAAAATGAATTCTATTTTATAAAAATAATTTTCTAAATATTTTTAATTTTATTTTTAAATAAAAACACTATTCACAAAAAATTCATTTTTTCAGAAAAAAACCCCAAAATTTACCTTAACATAATATTGATGCTCTGATTTCAAAAATGAACTCCATTTTATAAAAATATTTTTCTAAATATTTTTAATTTAATTTTTAAATAAAAACACTATTCACACGAAAAAACTAATACTTGAATAAAAATTTATGAAACCGTTATTTAACCATTTTATTGAATCACATTACTTAATCAAGGTGCCTAGATTATATTAATACTTTCATTAAGTGAGATTACTAATCCATTTGGACACATTACTAATCCTAATCATAAAATCACTATTCATAATTTACTATTCATCAAAAATCATGTTGATCCTATTAGACTCTAAATTTTGTACTGGACATAATTGTAGAAGACCATTTTTTGAATATTATTACACGTTTTTAATTATTTAAGATTTACACAAACATTTTTTAAAATATCTTTTTTTCTAAAATTCATCAAAAATATGCATACTATATTTATCCGGTCATTTGAAAATTCATAAACTTCATCATAAGAAGAAATCACAATTTTTATTTAAAACAAAGGATTACACAAGGCAATTACGGTCTCCTTACATAGCCCCTTATCACACCAGCATATGACCTAAGTGTAAGGTGTGCTAAGGTGAGAGAATCTGAGGGAGGCTCGGCCAACATCGCACGAGTAGTAATTTCTATCAGTTTGAACTTCTCACGAAGGCGATTCCGTTCTAGCTTCACACAATGAAGTTCGGCTTGGGTCTGGTCCAGAGCAAAGCCCAGTGGTGCTACCTCCTTCCCAAGTTCTGTTAGATGGGCATTGATCGGTCCAAGACTACTGGGTGAGGCTATCGAATCTTCTTTCTATATTAATTAACCAAGATTACTTGTATTTATAGACAATAATCAAAACATTTAGTTTCCAGTGGTCATATTGACCAATGGTCATATAACAGTCAAAACCCAATGATCTCATTTTAATTATACTCATGTTATCAAATGAAACACTTTTGTTGAGTATCAAAAATAAAATAACTCAAAAAATTAGGAAACAAGATTTATTCAAAATTTTGGGTCATTACAATCTTCCCCCCTTAAAAAATTGCGCCCTCGCAATATTTAAAATTGGGTTTTCAAATTTCATAAATGTCCCACATCAGAAAAGGAGTCAGTAAAACTATTACATTAAAAGAAAGAAAGGGAAGTACAAAGGTCACCCGAGTTAACCCACACTAGGATTCTATGTAGGAAAACATGGACATAGAGGAGAAATTAAAGGGTCATGTTCTGAGGGAGAGTGATAGAAAACATGATTAGGAGAAAGTTAACCATAAGAAAATCCCAAACTTATGATGTGTGTAAACGGTCTTTGATTACCAAGTAGGAAACATAAACCAACAACGTTTTTGTTTTACGTTCCTTTTCATAATTTTGAGGAATTCATTTACTACATAGAACAAAAACATAGGAAAATATACCTACCTTTATGTATAGTTTCGTCCTTTAATAAGTTTATACCAAAACTAATCTTTTCTCCAAACGATGAGAATTCAAAACTACTCGGTCTCATCAAAACACAAGAATCATCTTCTAGAGAATCACATAATCCACAAAAGATTAACTATCTATTTCTTCTATCTTTAAACATTATCCCAAAAATAGAAAGGGTAAGGTAAAACAACTCTTCAAAAAGAAAGAATCCTATAGGAATGGAAACTACATTTAAATCTCCAAAGTTCCATGGTACTACCCAAAGATCATCATAGACCATTCCATAAATAACGGTCCTTAAAAGTCCTCAAAATAAACCAAACTAAGATTGAAACTCAAATACAAGAAGGATTTGATAACATAGTCTTCCAAAATAAACTTCATTGATCATCTCCAAACAACATCAACCACTCCTAACATCTTATAACAAAAGTAGCTAACCTAAACATATTTTACCCAGGATAGGTTAATCATTCCCATAAGTGACCTAAATTACTATAAGTCCACCTTAAATTCATATATTCTTCAAAATATAAGTCAACCTTACTCCTCAATGAAAATACTGTAGTAATCCATTTACCTCGATTATATAGGGTCCCCAAAATATTGAACGTCTTACAAAATAATAATCATCTTTTAATCCCCTAATCATCTCTGTCATATTAATACGGCAATTGTCACATTTCCTATCACATTGGTTGTTGGGACATGTTCTTCCATTTCCTGCCATTAACTAAGGAAAGAAAGTACAATTATGGGCTTAAATACTTAGCCAATAATCATTAAAAGGAAACTTAAAGCATAGAAGGATAAACTTGTAGAAAAAAGTATACCCTAACTTGTGATCCCCTAGGTCTCAATCTAGGTTATCCATGATAATATATTATAATGTGAATCTTTATTTTATTTTATCTTTATTCCTTTAATAATGGTGCATACTAAGCTTATGAATTTACCAAAGCACATCCCCTGGGAGTGTCGTAACCAAGAGTGCAGCAAGGCCCGTTATCGTGTACCAGTTCCCGTTCGAGTCTAGCTCAAAGCGGTGTTTTTGTGTTTTACCCCTATGTACATATGTACCAGAGCCACCTCTACATGCTCGTATCCAGACAGGGATGTATTTTCTTGGCAACCCATTACTCAATACTCACCAAAATAACAATAATATTTCCTATATATAAACTTTTATATAGGCTTATTCCTAAAGTTTTAATATCCTAATTTACACAAATAACTAAACTATCCTTTGATACCAACTATAGCATCCCGCCTTTTTATCACATAAACTTTCATTACATTTTACAAAACCAAGGATCTTTAAGGTTTAGTGTCTGGGAAACCAGGAACTTAAAACATGAAAACATAAAACATTATTCTTAAACACTTTAAAGTCTTCTCCTCATGTTCATCCTAGGTTCATTACTGCATCTCATAACCTGGGGACATACATCAAAAGAAAGGGTGAGCAGAAGGCCCAGTAAGGGAAACAAGAGAAACATTTTACATGTGAACATGAGATACTTCAATAAGGTCATGAAAAGAACTTTAAGGCATGAGAAAGAAATCATGAGATATATCATAATAAAAATAACATTTTTCATAACATGAAGATGTGGCTAAAACATTTAATATTGACAATCATTTCGTTTCACCAAGGTCCATCCCCAAGGTGTCAATAAAATTTACCAAGGTTATTCACCAAGGTATCAGTCTAAAAGGTCATCTCTAGAGATTAAGTCTTTACCCAATGCATTGGAGCGCTATCTGGGCGCACCCTTGGCATGTCTTTATTATCATGTGAGACACATATATCATCATCAATCATTTTATAAAAAAACCCATATAGCATAAAGTAAATGGGTTTCATTACATAATAATAACGTTTTAAAAGCTGCTTTAAAGACATGATCTTATGTCACTTTAAACCCACAGAAAAGGGAAAGCGGGTTTCATGTATGTAAATCCCAGAATTTAAAATAGAACATTTTGATATATATGTGAATACCCCTGTAAAAATAAGATCTTTGAGTATTCACTTAATAACATAAAATAGTTTTGAGATAAATAGGGAGGCATTTTGAGACTAAAACTATACAGCATAATGTCTATGATACATGGTTTTAGAAAACATTGAAAAGAGAGGGGACATGGGTCACCCACTCAAAAATGATACATAAAACAGTAGGGGAACATAATATAAAGTATTTGAGAAAGTGGTAAAGAAATTTGAATGATATACCATATGAAACAAAGAACTTGAAAGGAAGACAAAAAAATAAGATTTCTCTTATGAGAATTTGGCAGCCTAACGACATTACTTAAAACTTCCAAAGATGGATTGATGAGATCAAATAGGGTCTCTCATCATATGAACATAAATGATCAGTATGATAGATATAGAGATAATACCACAACATAATAAAAAGGAAATTGAAATACTTGACATGAAAATAGATCTTGAAAATGATAAGGGTGAAAGAACCCCTTAGGAATTCGGCAGCCTAACAGCGTCACTTAAACTTAAACAAAAATGAATTGATGAGATCAAATAGGGTCTCTCATCATATGAACATAAAATACCAGTATGATATATTTAGAGATCATACCCCAAAAAAAATAAAAAGTAACTTGAAATACTTTACATGAAAATAGATCTTGAAAATGAGAAGGGTTAAAGAATCCCTTAAAAATTCGGCAGCCTAACGGCGCCACTTAAAACTTCAAAATACTGAATTGAAAAATCAAATAGGGTCTCTCGTCATATGAACATAAAGGAAAAGTATTATATATTTAGAGATCATACCCCAAAATGATAAAAAAACTTTCAAGACTTGACATGGAATTAGAACTTTGAAAAAGGAGAAAGGTGAAAGAACCACTTAAAAATTCGGCAGCCTAACGGCGCCACTTAAAACATCAAAATACTGAATTGAAGAGATCAAATGGGGTATCTCATCATATGATCATAAAATATAATTATGATAAATTTAGAGATAATACCCCAACATAATAAAAAGGAACTTGAAATACTCTACATGAAAATAGATCTTGAAAAATGAGAAGGTAGAAAGAATCCGTTACAAAAATTTCGGCAGCCTAATGGCGCCACTTAAAACTTCATAAAACGAAATAATGAGAGTAAGAGGGGATATCTCATTATATGAACATGAAAAGGGTAGTAAGAGGAGTATTAAAAGAACATATTCCAACCTAAGAACATGGATCATAAAAGAAATGACTTAAAAGAGATTACTTGAAAAGAAAGAGAGAGAGGTCAGATCCCTTACCTTAAAACGTAACTCTTAAAACTCAAAGGTTGGGACCTTGAGGGATTGGGGGCACCTTGGGAGACTCTTTTGGAGGTAATGAGACCAGAAATTCGTTAGGGGAGAGTGGGGAGTTGAATGGATGAGAGGATTGCTTGGTATTTATAGGGAAAGTGAGGGGACAAGGCATTAATGGCCAAGGGACACCTCATAAGTGAGTTTCTCAAAACCATGTGCTCTCCCAAGATATTTCCCATGATGTTAGGCCACATGGGGCCCCATATACAATAATTCATCACCTTTGGTCGTCCAACCCATAAAATATCTCATGAAATCATCATGACACAGTTATGATGTCATTAAACATACCGAAACCCTAAAACTGTATTTTTACTATTCACTGAAAATTCAACTTTCTCAGAAATATCCCAAAATTTCACCTTAACAAAATATCAATTTTCTGATTTCAAAAATGAACTCTATTTTGTAAAAATAATTTTCTAAATATTTTTAATTTTATTTTTAAATAAAAACACTATTCACTGAATATTCATTTTTTCAGAAAAAAAAAACCCAAAATTTACCTTAAAATAATATCGATGCTCTGATTTCAAAAATGAACTCCATTTTATAAAAATAATTTTCTAAATATTTTTAATTTAATTTTTAAATAAAAATACTTTTCACCCGAAAAAACTAATACTTGAATAAAAATTTATGAAACCGTTATTTAACCATTTTATTGAATAACATTACTTAATCAATGTGCTTAGATTATATTAATACTTTCTTTAAATGAGATTAATAATCCATTTGGAAACATTACTAATCCTAATCATAAAATAACTATTCATAATTTAATATTCATCAAAAATCATGTTGATCCTATTAGACTCTAAATTTTTTACTGGACATAATTGTAGGAGACCATTTTTTGAATATCATTACATGTTTTTAATTATTTAAGATTTACATAAACATTTTTTAAAATATCCTTTTTTCTAAAATTCATCAAAAATTTGTATACTATATTTATCCGGTCATTCAAAAATTCATAAACTTCATCATAAGAAGAAATCACAATTTATATTTAAAACAAAGGATTACACAAGGCAGTTACGGTCTCCTTACATAGCCCCTTATCACACCAGCATAGGACCTAAGTGTAAGGTGTTCTAAGGTGAGAGAATCCGAGGGAGGCTCAGCCAACATCGCACGAGTAGTAATTTCTATCAGTTTGAACTTCTCACGAAGGCGATTCCGTTCTAGCTTCACATAATGAAGTTCGGCTTGGGTCTGGTCCAGAGCAAATCCCAATGGTGCTACCTCCTTCCCAAGTTCGGTTAGATGGGCTTCGATCGGTCCAAGACTACTGGGTGAGGCCATCGAATCTTCTTTCTATATTAATTAACCAAGATTACTTGTATTTAGAGACAATAATCAAAACGTTTAGTTTCCAGTGGTCATATTGACCAATGGTCATATAACAGTCAAAACCCAATGGTCTCATTTTAATTATACTCATGTTATCAAATGAAATAGTTTTGTTGAGTAACAAAAATAAAATAACACACAAAATTAGGAAACAAGATTTATTCAAAATATCGGGTCGTTACATTCATCATCTCATAGCCTATCATCTCTAGGACATAGAGGTCCAATAAGATGTGACACCAACCTACCTCAAGAGGTCACTCCTTGAACTGACGTATAGTAGCTGTTCTAGTCCCTGCCGGAGATTCTAACGTCATGATTTCAGCAGAAGAAAAGAATTAGAGCCCAAGGCCCTCTATAACTGCAACAGATATAAAGATATGGGAATCCCGTGTATCGAAATGAGCAGAAGATAAAACTAAGGCAACTAGAATTGTACCTCGAACTGTAGAGGGTATGTGATCTATCCCCTGTTGGGTCTGTTCCACAACAAATGTCAGAACTACACCACGGTCCTATAACCCTTTCTGACCATGCTGAGCTAATCTACACTGCTGTCATTGAAATTCCTGGTGACTGAATACCATGTCCATGACCTACACCTCAGCCTGAACGGCCATAATAACTCCAGTTCCCTGACTGTGGAGTAACTAGTGGAGCTGATCCTGAATACTGAGTCATAGAAGAACCCATGTCATTAGCTGCAGGTTAGTAGATCTGATAGAAAGAGTGAAGATCGCCCATCTTTCCACCAGATCAGCACTCAACATGGTCCCTCGAGAAATGTGGGCTTGTATGCCCACTCTTCCCACTACTGGAAAACTGGTCTATACTGACAGTTTTGCAAAAAAACTGTGGGTATAGGGTACCCCTATACCCATGGTTGTGCCAAAAACCATGTTTATAGTTTTCTTTTAAGACCTATACCCACGGTTTTGGAGAAAACCATGGGTATAGGGTATTTTCCGAAGACCTATGATGACGGTTCTTGAAAACCGTAGGTATTGCGGTTTTTTATTGAAGAACTATACCCATGGTTCTCCAGAACCGTGGGTATAGCTTTCCCACGTTATGGTGGGGAAATAAGTTTAGGCAGGACACAGTAAAATTTGGTGGGAAGACATTTTTTCACGGTTTAGATTAATACATTTATAAACATATCAATATAAACTTTTAAAAGTTATTTGGCTCAGTTGGTCCGTAGGTAGGGCGCGGTCGTGGGGCTCTACCCGAGGTGCTGGGTTCAAAACCCAGTGAAAGCTTTTTTTGAATTTAAATACCTAATATTAATATATAAGCAGATATATTAATATATAACATATAAAAAGCCAATTCGGTTAGTGGCGCGGTTGTGAGGCTTAGCGCGAGTCCATGGTTCGAAACCCCGCGAGCGCCTTTTTTGAATTTAAACACCAAATATTAATATATATATATATATATATATATATATAAAGATATATTTACATATAAAAGATAAAACATGCAGCTCGGTTAGTGGCGTGGTTTTGATGGTTAGTGCGAGTCCCGGGATCGAAACCCCCTGGGTGGTTTTTTTAAATTTAAATACCCCACGGTTTGAAAACCGTGGGGTCTGTTGTGTGCCACGCTAGAACAGCCAATGTGCCACATGTGATTCCCCAATACCCACAGTTCTCCAAACCATGGGTATAGGATGAGACCCCTATACTGATGCCATTCCATCCCACAGTTCCCAGAACAGTGGGTATAGGCTATACCCACAGTTTTATGGGTTATACTCACGGTTTTGAATCATGGGTATAGGTCATTTTTTCAATAGTGTCCCACAATGGTAGCACACCACCTGGAGACCAGAATATGCATCATACCTACTCTGATCTCCTCATGAAGTCTCCCTATGGTGATTCCTACTATGGGTCGACAAAGAACTATCTCGGGATGTTGAACCACCCTGGCTCACCACTCCAGAATCCCTCAGATTGCACTCCGTGATCAGAACCTGGTTGACAATACAATATATCGATGTCAACCTGATGATATTCAACTGGGATCAGATATCCTACCTGAGACCATCCTTAAACATCCATGGAAGGAACAAATCGACACCCCCTAGAAAGGGTGTAAATCGTTGCAGCTCGATGAAGAGAGAAAAATACTCCATAACAGAATGAGTACCCTGTTCTAAGCTAATGATCTCTCAGGACCGATCGGACCTCAAGGTCTCCAAATAGAGGTAATCGAAGAAGGTGTGCTGAAAAACATCCCAAGACATATTATGTTAGCCTCCCTCATGTTAGATCACATCCCACCACCTCTTGGCAGAGTCTCGAATAATGTAGGTAGCGAGATTGACCCTCCTATCTGGAGGCATCATTAGATTCTCGAAGATCATCAATGTCTCTTATTACCATTAATCTGCATCATGGGGTCCTCCATCTCCTGAGAAAGTGGGAGGATGCTGCTGATAAATGACCTGCTTCAATTCTGCCATTAACGGGGCAGGAGGCATCGCTCCCTGGAAGGTCCGCATCGTCCTCAGAAAGCCCTCCCTGAACTATGCATCGATTCCTGAGTCAGGTATTACTGTTGGTCGCAAAACTGACACAACTGGAGGATCTTCCGGCAGTCCCTGATCAAGTATATCTAGTGTTTGACCACTGCCCTGTAACTGGTGTACAACTAGAGGATTTCTCAGTGGCATGGCTCTTCATGGTCGAGTGTAAACCTTAGATCAAGATTAACTGGGACTGAAACATAGAAGTGTAAGAAGGTAACAAGAGAAGGAAGGCATTTAAGTTTTCTAAAACATGACTACAAGTCATTTATAAATCCTACACGACATGTAATCATACCACAACAGGTTGTGTAACACCACAAACACATTATGTGTTGTCCAAACACATAGAATTTGCTTGACTTATCTTCCACCACCCAAGTTCTTCTACACGTCTAATCCACACGGATCTCCTAGAAGAAAACTACATGATATGTTCGTGCCAGACCCAGTATGTTCTAGATGAGCTTCACAGACCTGTGTTGTTAGTTACATGATTGAGTACATGAATTACACTACACTATATGTTCCAGACGGACACAACATGTATTTAGAAAAGACTCAATAAACCCAAGTTGTTAGCAACATGGTCAATTATATGGTTCTACAACATGGTGTGTACATCCTATACACGACATGTCCTTCCAAATATTCCAAACCCCGTGTACCCACCTACACAGTCTGAGACATGGTTAGAGACAACATGGTGTGTACATACAGTACACAATGTGTACTTAATAAAAATAGTTTCTTCCCGAACAAAAGATCACATGGCATGTTTTCAACATTACACACAATGTATTCTAGGTTTTTCCAGATATTAATCCTCAGAAACTACTCTAGAACCCATAAAAACACTATAATGAACATTGAAAGTGCTGAATTCCAATCTGCGAGGGCCCATACTCCCCAAAAATCAAATCATGGCATCTTATACATGTTATAAACAATGAGACAAGTCAATGATCCACCAAATTAAGATTCATGAGGGCCCATAGCACCTCAAGAACTGAAGCTTTTCATTCATGCAACCAAGATCTTACACAAAGAAATACCCTATCAAATAGTAGGTATTCTATCAAGGAATCATTCACAACAGCATGCATATCTAGCACAACATCTATCAAAACAACATGCATTCACTAATTCACCCTAAATGGAATAGAAGGAATACATGACAAGATATTTCTAGAACGTGCCTATATATTGAAAGAGATGGTATACCCTCATCCTCTAAGGTTTCAATAGAAAATTAACAACAATATCATTAACAATAACAACAAAAAACATGTGAATCACCCAATAGTGAAATCAAGTCTACTATAAAATTGAAAAACCAGAACAATTGAATTAAACAAAGTAGATTGGATTTTCCCTATACACGGATTTGCTACTCCCTGGAACAAATTATTACCGAGTACCAATTCCATCATATCCCTAGCTATAAGATCTAAAGGGTAAGTCAAGAAGAAAACAATTTCTTTGATACCACATTGTTACGTCTCAGTTCAAAAAGCCACCTAGAGGCGCCCCGTAACCGGTTGGTCACATGTCCTTAAGCGCATTTCCCCAAATTCCAGAGGATGCCGACTTGCAGTGAGCACCTTGGGTGAGATAGCGGGAAAACTATGCCATCATTGGCATAGTAACATAGCAGAAGTAAAAAAAATGAAAATAGAGGAATCAATAAACAATCAACAAGTAAACATCAGAAGTAATAAATAACTGGATAACATATATAAAATGATTCAATATAAAAATGTCTAGGGAAAACAGCCAATCATGTCACAATGATGAATACAATACTAATCCAAAGTAA
Source organism: Viscum album (assembly GCA_963277665.1). Taxonomy (NCBI): domain Eukaryota; kingdom Viridiplantae; phylum Streptophyta; class Magnoliopsida; order Santalales; family Viscaceae; genus Viscum; species Viscum album. Next base: position 1,006,579,134 of record OY728135.1, read on the forward strand.
AAAAGAAAAAAAGTAAATAACTCATCAGCATCGCAAGCCATATCTTGGTCCCATGCTCCCCAACTCCACAACAATCAAGTGCCTGAAGTAGAAGGGAAATTTCCCTTATCTATATCGGCAACAATATAATATATTTGGGCGTAAAATCATGATTCAAAGAGGGTGTGAGACTAATCCCTCTAGGAAACCACCAAAATATATGTTCCTAAGAGTCAGTGAATATATATGTTACGTAATAAGTTAAAGAGCAGTAAATAAGGAAGTACTCAGCAGTAAAAAATTCCGGAGTTTCAAAGCACTCAATTCCACATATCAAGTAAGAAGCTAATTAATCAGGTAACACTCTGGGAAGTACACACAACCAATCCCCTCTGGTTCAGTTATAATAATATACAAAGACTCTCTATGGAAGCACTCATAGTGAATTCCCCCTATAGTCAAGAGTGATTAAATACTCTCTAAGAAAGCCCTCACGGTCAATTTCTCTTATAGTCAGAAGTGATATTAAAGACTCTCTGAGGAAGCTCACAAAATCAATTCCCCTTTTAGTCTACTACACCAGGTTCTCGTGGCCCAGTGTAATTCAAACGAGCATAACAATGCCATATGGCCAAAGTAAACCTTAAGAACTACTTGGATAAATAGTATATAACATATCATGTATTTAAAATGAAATAATCACTCCATCCTATTGTACTAGGCATGGGAAAGCATCAAGGAAGCCTAACAAGAAAAAAAATAGGATCAAAAGGTCAAAAACATAACATGCATGGAAAAACACATCCGAATCATAGAAAGAAACCCTATTCACATCCAATTAACCTCTACTCACGCATACCATCATAGTAGGAAATTAACAAGGTTAAAACAGTAAACACACATTACCCTGTTCAAGGGAATTTGACCAAATTACACATAAAACTCAATAAAATTCAACAAAAAGGAACAAACCACCTACCTCGGTGTTGTAGGAACGATATATGTGAACCTCAATCCTTGAATCTACCAATAACACTCTAGATCTACAATAACATCTAAAATATTCAATGGGGGGGAAACTATTGAAAGAATAAGAATCATGTAATGAATCTCTAGCAGAAGGAAGAGAAAACCGAGGCAATCCAATGCAATTAAATGTGGTCAAATCGGAGAACTGGTGGTCGATTGGGGGCTTGAGGAATGATCACAGTTGTATGGGCGCTCTCAGATGAACTACGTCAAGAAAAATGCATTTCTGACCGTCAGACGCGACCCCAGTGCGTTTAATGAAAAATAGAAAGTATATGGCGTATACATTTTAATTACTCGGTGTGTACTTGCCCTTACCGAGCCTCTCTTTACGCGGCCTCCAAGTCAACACACACGGCCATGTACAAGGCTGCTACACTGCCAGCACATAGCTACCCATGGAAACAGATTTCACGATGTGTACTCATAAAGTATACGACATGTACTTAAAAAATTTCTAGAAACTCTTAATTTTCCTCAAAAACCCCATAGAAATAATAACATACCTGAAAAGATGATTTGGGTTCTTACAATGGATGCCCTCTGATCAAATACTCTATGAAATTTCATTGGATATAACCCCAAACATATACCTCATAACCTTATATAAAATGATTACAGACAAGAATATATTATATAAATTTGGTGATGTTGAGTCAAATAAATCCTGATTAAGTATATAATAAAAAATAATCATTCATTGAAAAATCTATATTCTAGCCTCGCAACCTCAATGTTTAGGCGGCGCTATATGTAGCTGACCTACCCTCAACAAAAAAAACTAGTCCAGGACATGTAGAATGAAATAATTGATTGATAAAAATTAGATTTATAGGGATAAAAATATCCAAACCTTTATAGAACATCGTATAGTTCTCTAAATAAATTAATTTTATGGGGTAGTAGACCCCCCTTTTTGGAACTCTACATCTATCATGATCATCCATCACTACTGAACCACCTAATGTTTCTACAAAACGTTTTTACATGTCCCATTAAATAATATTCTATGAACATTAATTGTGGAAGGGGTCACTAACTATACATATGTCCTAGACTACCGCATTGATTGTAGAACACTTGATCACCACTCTCCGAGGCTGATCCAAACACCTGAATACTATTTCACCCACTACCCTTGTGAATGACATAAAAAATGATCCTTCTTACTAGTTGAATAGGAAAAATTTTATTTCCAATAAAAACCCATGTTTACCCACCCTATAATCCCCCATATGGTTACTCTGATAAATGAGAAACTCATCCAACACTTCAGTGAAAATCTTTATGATAATGATTTTAACTTCAGGCAATATATCACAACTAGTTTCATACATAATATGTCTTATTCTTTGATTAATAATCACCTAAAATGACTGAAAAGGGGAATTAAGTTAGTAAATTAGACTACATTATTCATCATATAAATACTCTCTTATGTCCACCACATAAATTATACATCTAAGTTTTGTCTCATCGTATTCTAATAGAAAATATCTGGGAACATTTGTTGGAAATCCTTCCCCAACATACCATCTCCCCAATTTTTGTAAAATATAATACACCACCAGTGATTCACTAGTCCCCACAACATATATTCTTTCATCATGACCCTTTTCTATAGAAGAGTATATATGTTTCCAATAATCTTAATATACTCTATAAATTAGTCTTCGTCAACACGTATACCCTCTTCAGAAAATGTCAATGGATGCGATTGCTGAAACTCTCCAATGAAATAAAACATGCTCGGTGCTACCCTCCCTATGAAGCACTACCTGAACTAAAAAAAGAAGGTATTATTATCATTGAATGAATTTTCTCCCCAGTTACCATGAACCAAGAGGGTTTCATGTCTCACTTCTAGAGGTGAATTATCTATGATGGCCTCCAATCATCTGACCTGTAAACGTCGTTGTGGTGAAATCTCTCTACAATGGAAGTCACACCTATCAAAAAAATAACATATATTTATCATTATTTGCACAAATTCAGTCAAAATAATATCCAAGAATAATATAATATAAATACACTAGAAAAACTAATATAAATCATTTCTTTCACTATGCTCACCATCCCGATCATTGGTTATGGCTTACACTATGTAAACAAAATGTCTATTTACAACATACCATTTCTCCCCATTTTATATTAATTATTCATATTGAAAAAAAAATTCCAACATCCACATAAAGAATGATTTAAAAATTTCAATTTTTCATCTTTCAACATAATAAATTACTAAATTTCACAATTGGAACTATTTTCACAATACCTCAGGGACACTAGATGTTTTCTTCCATTTCCCACAACCCATCATATCCTTCCATTCAATGAGTGCATAATATATTGTGGGAAAAATAAATTCTGAGTTCTAAAATTGAGGAACACATAGAAAATCCTCATTATATGCTGTGAAATGAACAAAACCTCATAAAATTATAACATCACACCATATGGGTATACAGATTTTCCACAACTAGTGGTCAGATACACCCATGAATGAGATCATTTCTAATTATTGACACATCCTATCATTATTTTTATAATTAAAAAATAGAAAAACAACCAAAAAACTATTTGATACCACATTATAACATCCTAATATGGGTTCCAAAAAATGGGTCCCCCGATATAGAATGCTATGTGAGCATGAGTATTTCTACATTTAACCAATAGGATACTGACTATTAGTGATTGCTTAATGAAATACGTGAGGAAGAAATACCATATTAAATATAGTAATTCCACAGTGGAAATCATGATGAATATCAACATAAAATAATAATAAATACCAAAAATCAGATACCACATTCCCAAACTAAGGATGTAACAACAAACCAATATAGTAAACATAACCTGTAAAGATAAAATATAGTTAAAAATATAAATAAAATAATATATTAATGATAATTCCAATATGAGTATCGATAATATTTCAGGTCGCCTCACCCATTCTTGATCCCATGCCACTCATCTATCATAAGGACCTTTCAAATATCCATTCCTGGAACCATGATATCTTATCTAGCAAACAAGAGAAACCCTAAAAGAGGGTGAGTACATTTTATTACCGCCCCCCCCCCCCCCCCACAAGTGGTGTCTATAATAATAACCAATAAAAAATATTTAATGAATAATTAATAATCAGTAATAAATAAGATAATGATATTAAACAAATGTTTACTTAAACAATTATAAATTAACCCTATGGGATCTCGGTTCTCACCATTGAACCAACACAGAAACCTAATTCATTCCACAAAATATGCCCAAACAATATAATATAGGGTGTTTTAAACATCACACCATATGTGAATTCATCAATTCATTCAATTTAATAATTACACATTTTAGAATTAGGTCAGGTATCCACATCATTTCTATACCTTTAGAGATTGGGGCATCATTTTTACTAGTAAAACCATTGAATGCATTAATGGTGAAGACAAAATCTATTTTTTCAGACCAAATCTATGAGATCCTGATAACAACATGCATCCATAAAATTTTATCATTTAATCATGGTTCATAATCATTATCATTTCTAACAAAAAAATAACAATAATGGAGAACCTTTCCATTTGTGACACTACTATGAATCATTAAATTATAAAAATTAATTAATTCACTAAATAGAAAATTTAATCATTTAATCATAATTACATCCATTTTTACAATTTATAATAATTTCTATAAATAGATGGGTCTCTATAACCATTTATCACATTTACCTAATAACTTTCAATAAAATATTTAACATCTTTATGTTAATCTAACCAAACCTATATTCCTTAATAAGAAGAAAAAGTCAATTTATACAATTTAATATCATAAAAAAATCAAATCACCAATTCTCAACACATTTTACCATATCAAAATTAGTGGTACACCCCATGGGTGGCCATAGGAAAATTCCTAGTATCGTAAACCGGTCTGAGTGGATAAAGGTGGGGTAACCCATCATTTATACACTATGTTTTTAATTTTATACCATGAAATTAAATAAAGAACAAAACAATATAAAATTTAAACAATAGAAAAGTGATTTAAATATATGAGGGGTCTCACATGTGATTGGAGAGTCGGAGATATGATAATGGGTGAGAATTTGACATATTTTTTAGTGAGCGTTATAAGAACATGGTATTAATAAAAGTGTGTTCCTTTATTGGAAGATGTAAACACATGAAGGTTGATCGAAACACACCTTGGTGTGGATTAGAAAGGTGTGCACCTATGAGTGGGAAACCCTATTTAATATTTTCTAAGACTAGTACTTGGAGATAAATCAAACATTCCCTTCTCCAAGGACATGTATCAAAACCCGAATAATTCAATGGTGTGGTGATTACACATTTAATCTCACCTAACAATTCTAGGAGATGAAATTAAGTGGATTGGGATTATGTGTTATTGTGGTTTTTAGGGTCCTAGAAGAGATGTGTTCTCAATGTAGAGAATGATCTTATTGGGATGTGTTGGCACTGGGGAAATTAGGGTGGTTGTTGATATTGGGTATGAACATTAGAAAGGATTACTATATATCCCAGTTGGTTGGGAATCATATCCAATGTATGTTTGAAGTTTTGGGACATACACATAGTTTGGATACCCATATGAGCATGTCATTGGTCAAGGATTATCCATAGAATCTACTCTTGAAGTATTAATGACTGGTATTTACACATAGAAGCTGCCTATTAGATTTAGAATAAATGGTCTTAGTCCCTAAGGGATTACCATTATAAGGAAAGGGAAATGTCATAATCTACACTATCCGTTAATCCCATGTGATTAATTATAATTGAGATAATAACAATGAATTTTTATGCCAAAAAATAATTTCTTAATGATAAAACAAATATGATGTGGTGATGGACATATCCAGGAATATTCCCATGTGATGTTATCAATTACATTTCTTTTAATGTGAAATACAAGTGAAAGATTCCTTGGTGTTACTATATAGAATCAATTATGTGTAAGGGTCCAATGTGTGGAAGCTAACTAGGTGCTGTTTTGGAGCATTAATATTGTCAATTAGGCATCACATGGAGGCTACTTGGGTCATGCTATATAGAAGCAATGAAGATTATGTAGCATATACATAGAATCATTCCCATTTAAACTATGGAGAAGAAATTATGTAGATTGGGATTATTCATGGAATATTCTTATCATATTCCCACATTTTCAGTCATGACGGAATCCCATGTGTATTTTAAGAGGTAATATTATAGTTTTATATCATTTTATAGGACATGATGTGTGGTGAATTTGTAGTTGATTATCCCATCATGTCTTTCTCATGTTAGGTAATGACGGAATCATGAAATTATTGTGGTTCAATGTACATGGTGGAGATTAAAACAAAAAATTAGACATAATGTTTATTTTTAGTGGTCATATATTGATTATAACAAGAGGCATCATACACTTAATGCATAAAGAATAACAACAATGGAAAAGGATGCTTCATATATTTGTTATATAGATTATGCTATAGTTTAAAGTCATTTATTGAGGACTACTGAACGTATTATCATGATCATGACATGAAGAAAAATTATTGAGGTGTGATAGAGTATTGTATAGTTTATCGTATTGTAGTAAAGACTACGTAGATTCTTATTCTTGGTGCGCAATGCATCTCTTGGTCGGAAGTAGATGAATCCAATGTTTTCATGTATGGTATATTATAGTTGATATCCATGTAGTGAGGACTATTGGGTAGAAGATTCTTCAAATTGGATTATTTGGGACATAAATAAGTGAAACACTTTCTAGTTCAACCAGGAATATAAGTCATGTTGTGCATTTTTAAGAGTTCTGAGTAATGGTTCAACTAAAGGTACTCGATAATTCAAATATGAGAATATAAACTAACAACATCATAAATTTACTAAGAGGAGAATGTTTAATACAGGTGTTTCAATGAGCATGGAAGTGTTTTTTGTGCACCTGATATGGTTTGAAGTATTTTTGGAAATTATTATTGAACTATGTCCTCGTTGGTCGGAGAGAGTAGTTAAAGAGGGGGTGAATTGAGTTCACAATAAAATATGTTTTAAAAAAACTGACCAATTAATCAAAATAGCATATCAATATAAGATTTATCCTTTTAAAAGATTTAGTAAAGAGTGATTAGGTATCAGATAAAATATAGTTACAAAATAACATAACTTTTGAGGTCAGTTTACATATATATAAACATATATAAACAGTAGTTGAGATTAATTATCAATGTAACTTTTAATTTTATTAATGAAATGTTATATTGATTATGATATAAAAAACAAATGACCGAGATACATAATATAATAAAAAAGAGGTTCAGTCTCAATTAGATACCTAATATCATCCACATTGAAATCACCTACTACCAAGAAGATTATAAATATAATAAAAAATATCATCAACTTTGACTAGTTTTACAGTAAGCAAACAATAACATGTCCAGGATAAAAATCTTCTCCCATAGCTATACATGGGATGAATGAAAATCATAGGGCACAAAGTGAACTATTCCACAAACACAATGGGAAATAAATTGAGAAAAGAGAGAATAATAAGTATTCTCCAAGAATATGAAGAAGATTGTGTTTGTAGGATAACAGTAGAAAAAACAAACTTCCCAAAAGTAAAAAAATATATAACAAAATAAACTGATTGTAGTCTGATGTGTTCTGTATGTTTGTAATCCTCAAATATGGAAGGGTAGGGAGTCTGTAATTCTTTTATGGAAAATTGAGGTAGAACATAGGATCGTAGAAATGTGCTTGAATTCATATGATGATCTCAGTGTGTTGTCTCAATAAATCACAGTAGTGAGTTCAGTGCTTCAAGTATCATTGATATTAATAGAATTTGGATCGGCATGGTTAAGAAGGTCCACATATTTGAGCACACAATTTTCTCAATCATGCATAATCAGTGTATTAGTAATTAATCATCAAGCTGAGGGAGGGATCCTTCATGAATATATAATATCACTCATTGACAGATATCCCCATTCCATGAATCATACATTATTATGTCTTAAATAATTGGTTAAACCATCTAAGAATAGATTTTTCTATTGATCCATTCACACCAAAGATCTCACACAACATTGGTAAGAAGTGGGCTAGCAGTTACTCAAAATCATTTGGTAGCTCAACCTGGCAGTAATAATGACATGCTTCTAGTGGATGTGGTGACTCACTTATTGTGGTAGTGGTAACTCGGTTCTGGATGTAGAAGTGACTTGATTCTTGATGTATCTCATCCTAGTAGTAACAGTTACTCGCAACCAATAATGTATTGACATAAATATTAATAGAAATGTTATAGAAGTAATACTATCATCTAAAATTAAACCATTCATCATGTGAAAAATTTCTAATAAATGAATTGTGGGTCATGATCATTAAAAAAATATATTTCAAACATAATCTATTCAAGTAGGTTCCAACATTATCCCCCTTTTTTATTATCACAAAATGTGTAATTTTATAAATCATTTAATAAATAAATAATTCACAATGATTTGATATAGGTATTCATTAATAAAATATCAAAATTCTGACTTATCTCCCCGTTTGAGATTATAAAAATAGAAAAAAATGAAGAGATGAAAAGAACATAAATGAAGTTTATTAATTAAGTGAAAAAACGAGATCTTATAAAGATTAAAAGGAAAAATTTATAGAATCCCTATCAAAGATACAAAAAAAACAGCTTCACACTATATAGGAAATTAGGTTTCTAACTTTATCATTTCCTTTGGTTTTATCCCTCTCTATGTCATCATCCCTAAGAGAGACTATATAGGCATATGTTGGGGCATAAGTTGTAACATATTATAGAGTGGTAGTAGGGGGAAGTTGTTCTTGAGAAAAAATTTGTCTAAGATGTTTTATCACTTCAACGGTGAAAAAGTTGTAGTTAGTATAATTGGAGGAATAAGATTGGTTGTCTGAGATAATAAAGAATGTATGAAGTGAACTGACCATGTGGATATGTTTTAAATAGTTTTTGAAATAGTAATTAATTCTCTAGAAATAATAATCATATGATGGACATGGGGGTAAGGTTATATAATATTTCTAATGTTAATAATTATAGAGCCTCTAATTTCCATGACATTAATGAAATCATTTGCTTCATCCATAAATCTATAAAGTGCTGGGGTAAGAACATTTATGTAGATTACTTCTTCATTAATGGACCTTATTACTGGTGGGATATTTAGGGTCACATAAGGAAACATGAAATTATTTGACATATCATGTTTAGAATAGATTAATTACAAATAATAATTGATATCCTTTTTATCACATCTTTATATTTAATAAGATCTGATGCATACCCATTTATGAAGTGAAGAATATGTTATTCATGAAGGTGAGTCTTCCTTTTTGGTTATTCATGAGTACCAACATTACCGGGTTCATTATTTATTTATTTGATGAAAAACTGTTTCCAAATATCTCAATCAAACTATACTTGATCAGGATGAGGTGTAAATGAATTAGTGGAAATAGAAGTCAAACTTTCAAATTTATGAGAGGCAGAAGTCATAAATTCCAAAAATGTAGATTGAAGACCCTCTACTAAAAAAACTTTACTTTATACCTCAGATTTCAATATTCTATTTTCAACATCCATTTGTTGAATATGAAAACGAAATTTGGTTGGAATATGAGATATCACCAGCTCAGCTAAATATCTAACAATTTCTTCATTATGGAGAAGAATTGGAGATGGATGGTTGTTAAAGACTTGTTAAAAGTTTGTGACCAAATTCTTCCTCAATGTATTCACATTTTAAAGAATAGTATTCTATAAAGAAATCCAAATCATATTTGGTGGAAACATTTGGAGGAAACAAAGATGGAGAAGGGGGAAAAATTTCGTGATCATGAGATAGAGTATCCTCAAGTTGTATGCCTATATCTATTGGAACAAAAAGTTATAACTCACCAGCTTATTCAATCTGATTCACCTAGAATACTTTTCTTTTAATTTCTGGGACATCATCTAAATAAATTTAAACTATCTGAGGCATAAACAAAACATGATATTTCTTCCCTTCTTTAAAGTCTCTAAAAAAGAACTAACATATAGACGAATTGGTGTGTCACTGGGTTTTTGAGATCTCTGGCCTACAATAGTTCTTGAATGAACATGTGCTATCAATGGATGATATAAAATGATTGTTGGGAAAAAATCCCTCAAGGTATCATTGAATCATTTTTTAGGTGATTGTGTTTGTTGACAATGTGGGCCTCTGTGTTGTATTTGTTGACAAAGAAAACCATGACGTACAAATTTTTTGACAAAGGGGATTTAATAGTGGCATGTTGAGTTCAAGAGATGATGTTAATGATCCATTATTGATTCTAGAATTTTGATAAAGGAATGGTTGATTTGGAGGTGGTTCAAAAAGAGAAGATACAATGTGGCACTGTTTTCCATTGTTTGACAAATTTTTGGATGTCAAAATCGAAAAATGGAGAAAAGTGTTTTTGGAAAAGGGACTTGCGCATCAGTGCCTTGGAGGCTTGGAAAATTGCGCTCCAGGATTTGAAGAATGAGGATTCTCATAGGTGGTTTGGTGACACTTGCGTGCCAGGATTTGAAGAAGTGTGATAGTCGATAGTTGCACGCCAAAATTGGTATGGGTGTAAAAGGGTTTTAGTCATGAAAGTTTGGAGTTGAAGAAGCAAGTGTCGTGCAAGTGGTTGAGGTGAACTTGCATGATAGTTTTAACTTACATGACGAGACTTGCGCAAAAGATGGGAGAAGGGATCCAGTTATGATTGAAGTATGATAGTGATACAGGGCTTCTTTGAAGCTGGAAGATTTCCTTATACCATCGGTGCTAAGTGAAATTCATCTACAGGTGAAAGTTGGACTTCAACAGTGCATCTACATACAAAAGAGGATGTATTCATTAGTGATAATGATGAGACCTACATGTCTATATACTATGAGTGGATCCTTTCGAGAGTAGTGGGAGAAGGAAGAGGAAGAAGGTGATCCTCTCCACCAGCAGTGAGCTAGAGAGAGAGAAACATGGAGTGACCTTTGGGAAAGCAGTGAGTTGACCCTAAACCTTATAAAGGTAGTGAGCCTAGGAATAGAAGTGATTTATCCTGAACTTTGTAAACAACATTATACTTTTAGTGGATTTGGTGCATCATCACATCACCAGTGTATGCTCCTTGGACATAGCCCAGTGAGGGTGAACCAATTAAAAATCATTGTGTCATGTGCATGCTTTAGTTTCTATTTATACATTGCTGCAGGTAAGAGGGAGAAGATAGTCTTGCTTAACAGTGAGACAAGATCAATAGGGGGAGTTGTTTTAATCTTTCATACCCTGAATCACCCACCCTCTCAGGGTATCTAACCTAGTGGACCTAACAACTGTTTTCTAGGGAATTTTAACCACTAGAATTAGCTCATATTCTGAAAATTTTGGAAACTCTCTCTCAGTTGGAGCGAGTAGATCTTTTTTATGATTGGCTTACAAGGTCAACATTCATTCCAACTGAGCCAGTTCAACTAACTTCTCATCATGATTGTGATTTTTATCACCCTTACTTACATCTTCCCTATCATTTTAATGAACTGATTCTTGAGTATAATCAACAAAATCAAGATCATTATTTTCAATTTCCCCATGATCAAAATCACCTAATTTTTCTTCATTAACTCTGTTATGAATTCAATTTCCATTATTTCCATTAATAGAAATCTCATTAATAGCTTCTAGAGGTTTCTCCATAGAAACCCCAATTGATGATTCATCTAGTTTCTCATCATCCCTAATCTATTTATTTACCTTTTTAGAAAAATATTATTTCTTCCATCATCACTCTATCCACTTGAAGTCTCAGAGGTGGTTGATTTCAACTGAGCCTCTCTAGAAACGTTTTCATCTTCATCATCTTCATGTTTAGGTAAGAGTTTTTCTATGGAAGGTAGAGAGCCTGTAGATATGGCATACTCATTACAAACTCTAGAAAGGGATTTTATGATCTACGGATCACAACCTTCTTCAATAGACACATCTTCTTTTTCATCATCTCATTAAACAATATTTTTAACAAAATATTTAGGTATCTCAATAATTTCAAGATGAGGATCTATTTTATCCATTTTCAATTTGGGTAACAAATAGGCTTATAATCTTAATATATTTTACCATTGTCTCGGACCCAACATCTCTTCCAGGTAATCCAATATACATTCACTATTTTTTAGTTAGATTTGGATAGGAAAAAACCACATATTTTATCCTCAACATATTCTACAGTATTAACACAACCCATGAAATCTAAAATGAAAGAGATCATTTTTTCATAGATGCGAGAGTTTTATTTCGAGGTATTACATCACGTCTCATTCATATAGAACATAAAAAATATACAGAGTTATTTTTTTATTCTGTTTATTCATAAAATATAGGAATTTCACATCTTGAAATATCAATTTGTTGAAGTCCACTATTCAGGGACATGAATCATGTTGTACAAATATAAACAATATCATACACTCACAATCAATCTCAATGTATGTTTTTCTTCTCTTGGTTCCATCTCCTATCATTATATGAGAGCCACTTTAAGGTTATCATCAATTATATTTCCATGAAAATCATCAAAAACTCCATTGTGAGGAATCCTTATACAATTATCTGATTCTTTTGAAGGTAATCAAAATCTCTTCTCACTTTATTCTTCTTCGAATTATATCGAATTTATTCCCAAAATTAAATTATGAATTCTCATAAAATATATAAAGTATACTCGGTTAAAATACTATATGATTCAAAGAAAACTAATCCATCCACTTTTGTTTTTCTATTACTTTTAACATTAGAGTATTGTTATTTGGAAGCAAATGTGAATCAATTAATATTTCTATGTTGACTACATGATACATGAATTGTGGATTTACTGAGATGGCATTCAAACTACTCACATATAATCTTCATATATTGGATGGAATGACCTATTTTGTATTTGATTCAATATCACTCCTTATACAGGCCATTCAAATCGATTTAAAGTTTCAGGAGAAAGGAAGAGTAAAGATTGGTTCATGAAGAAGGAAAGGGATCTATATTTCAAGGATTAAATGAAGTGAATGAATTTTGAGAAATTACTATGTTTTAATCATTTTGGGATTTAAAATTATTTATAATAATATTAAAATAATAAAAATTTAATCGGTATATGAAAATCATAACCGTAATAATAATAATGGTGGCATAAAAGGGAAAAGAGGCTCATTCAATGGTGACTAATTAATGGTGACTAGTCAACAATGACTCATCTATGGTGAATTAATAGTGTTGACTTATCATAAAATTTGTATCAAAACTATTTTATGTTTTATATAGTTTAATCTTTCACAATTCAAAGGATTCACGAATATATTATCTAGTTGATGTTTAGTCCCAATAAATTATAATTTTAAACCATATTTTTGATATTGATATCTAAAATAGTGATGTATTACATCAATATGAATTTTTCTTTAATGATATACTAGATTTTTTGAAATTTTTATTTCACTTGTGTTGTCACAATTAATCAACACATGTCTAAATTGATTTAAAAATTCTAGAAAATAGTGCTTCATACACAATGTTTCTGCACAAAAATTGTGTAGCACCCCAGTTTGAGGTATATAGACTTTTTATAAATTTCTATGTGTTTAATGTTCTTGGGGTGATTTTGGATGAGTTTGAGTGTGTTTGGAAGTATTTTGGATAACTTTGGATGTCATTTTAAAGCTGCGAGTTTTGAACATGGTTAGGAGAAACAATTAGAGATGAATCGTGTGGGTAGTGGAGTTTTCATAGATTGTGGACGGTTATCCCAACCATGAAGGGTGGGATGTGTGAGGTTCCCCTTCAAGGAAGGAGTAGGTGCAGGGTTAGCGCATGGCATCTCTAACCATGCGAGCTAATCGTGCATCCCATCATTGTGGTTTTTATCAGGATTAGTACGGATTTCCTAAAAAACACACTAACTCTATCCGACTCAAGACTCACTCAGTATTTCCTCTTCTCATAGGTTACAGGTTTTCTCTCACACATTTTGGAAGATAATAAAATGTTTTTATTGGTGTGGTGGAGCTAATTTGTCTATAGAAAGTCTCATCACTTGGTTTAATGTGGTTTTATCTAGATCTACTCTTCCCTCTCTCTCAGTTTTCTAGATCTTCACCTATTACATGTAGATATATGGTTTTTATTTCCTTGGGAGTTTATTTTAAGGATTTTTTATGATAGGGAATGAGATCTAGAGTGATTTTAGTTGTGCGTTTATCCGGATTTGGGGTGTGGTTTCTTGTGGGTCATGTTCACCGGAACCCTAATGGTAGGTGGCTTCTCTCTTGAATCTACTTTGTTAGAACTATAAGTCTTGTTCCAATTAATTGTTTTTGCTTAAAATAATAGGTGATTTTGATGTGCAAAATTGGTTTTAAATCACTTTGGAATTGTTCTGTGTATTTTTGGGGAAAATGGGGGTTTTGTCATGTAATTTTCTTATTGTTGGATTTTAAAAATGAAATTATAAAATGATTTTCTTGGGTTGATTTGTGAAAAGGGTTGATGAAAATGGTTTTCAATAAAAAACAGTAATTTTAATGCGGTTTTGCATGCAAAATGGATTTAATGGTGATTTCAATAAATGGTTGACTTATTGTTGTAGATTGTTATATAAGGGAAATGGTTTTAGGCTTGTTGTTGTGTCCTTAGTGTGTTGTATGCATTGTTAATGGAAAGTGAACATTATGTAGTTATTAGAATGATGTGAAGTGGGCATGGAGTGCCATTATAAAAAGTGGATAGGGATTGGATGGAAGGGATAGCATTAAGAATAGGTGGAAGAGAAGTACCACTTGATTTGGAATATAGTAAATGGGGTTGGACAGGAAGTTACACCAGGTTTGATTCCTTGTGGTTGTATCTTTGTAAGATGGAATTTGGTTTGAAAATGTGAAATAGGGGAACTAAATTGTGGAATGGTTGTTTTTATTTCCCTTTGGTTACATGGTTTTGGTGAAAGTGGCTTGGTAAATGAGTGTTTGGTTGTTGAAAGTTTTTGTATTATTTAATGTATTATATAAGCTATATTATATAAATGTGATAAAGTTTTTATCCTTGTGTCATGTATTGGGATGCCTTTTGGGGAAATACTACTTTTTATTATTACCCACCCCTAGTTTTTCTGATTGGTGCTTTTGCAGATGTTGTATTTTTGGACACATGTACGAGTAAAGCATCTCAATTTTCTTGTAGTTCTACATGATGCTTTGGTTATGTAGTGGTACTTGGATCGCAGAGCTTGGTGTGTAGATTTGGATGGTGTCCTACATATTTTGGGGTCTTTTTGTGTATTCCTCCACATTGTAGTATGATTTTCTTGGATGTATTTGGTATGAGGTATTTTTATGCATTAGTTTGGTTGTTTTTTGGTAATGTATGGGTTTGGTTGTTTTGTCGACATGTTTCATGGTGATTTTTTATAGTGGATTATTTAGTTGGATAGTTTTATTTCAAGGAAAAATCATTCCCCAAATTATTCTTGAATCCCTCATCATTTATTACCCACATTTAGCACCTTGGAAATGTTTCTTAATGCCAAGTATCAATCATCCAGCCTCTCAAGACCATGAGATGGGGTGGGATGTTACAAGGGGTATCTATTTTTTTAGTCCTTGTCTTTCATGTGAGAACAATTTTTTAGTCCTTTTGTGTTGGTTGTTGGTTATGGTGTTGACATTTGTTTTAGGTCTATTCCATGAGTCGGGGTTGTAGCAAGGTGTAGGATTGTTGGAACATGGAATGTATACCATAAAAGGATATACCTAACCATTTTATTCTAAACTTCATATTACCGGGGAATGGGGTACATATGTGTTTTGGAGACACATATATGCATTGGATATCTCATTCTCTTGGGTGTATCCAATGAGATTTGCTATACATGGATGTTAGAAATGAAATCCCAATAGGATGCTTATTTTATTAGGGTATAATGATTTATGGTGTGACAGAATTTTTGGATTTTGGAAATTAGAATTGTTTTCAAAATGGAAGGATTTGAAAAATAGAAAATTTTGGTGTTTTGAAAATTGATTGATTTTAAAAAAATGGTGGATTTTCCAGAATATTGTATCATTGGAAATGTGAACATGTGTAAATCCTAGTTGGGATATTTTTTATGTAATTGAAATTGAAAATTATATTCACTTTGTTGTTATAGAATTGGAACTTTTGTTTTTTTTGTTGATTGAAATGGAATCGGGTAGCCATAGTAGAGATCAACCGGAGGAAACTGATGAAAATGTGGTTGTACCAATACCTCAGGTGAACCAAAAGTTGGTGCAGAGTATAGTGCAAGCATTCCAAGCTGTGGAAATTTAGAATAAAGCAAATGAAACAAACATGTCCATCATGTGGTTCAAATTCAAACGTATAATCCACCAATGTTTTTTGGTGATTAGTAGGCATAATGGGATGAAGCATGGATGAATATAATGAATAAGACATTTGACTTCTTGGTAACACTGACAGATATGAAAGTGAAACTAGAAACATATATGATTGATGATCTTTCCCTTTTGTAGTGGGAGCTGGCAGTCCAAGCTGGGAAAGACCAAATTATAACATGTGAGGGTTTTCTAGAGTAGATTAATAAACAATTCTAACCTCATACATTCAGAATTGTTCATACAATAGATTTTTTAAGTTTGAAGAAAGGGAACATGGATGTACTGGAATATGTTGACAACAATATGAACTTAGTGCGGTTTGCACCAGAGGTGGTGGGTAGTACATCATTGAAGGCAAGAAAATTGAAGCTGGGTTGAACCATGAAATTAATTCCATGATAGGGGTGGTGTGTATAGATGATTTCATGGAAATAGTGAATAGAGATATGATATATGATTGGGACATTTTGGGGGAAATAGTTGGGAGAATAATGCTAGTAACCAAGGGGAATAGTGGTAACTTGACCACTGGGTCCATGAAAAAGATGGAAACTTATTTCCAAGGTGGAAATTTAACTCGGAATCCAATGGTAGGATTGGTGAATATTCCTCCAAAGCTTCAGAGTAATCCATGATGTTTTCAGTGTGGTTCTATGATCCATATCAAGAAGGATTGTATGTCACAACCTTTAGCATTCCATAATTTTTTAAAGATGGGGAATATGTAGTTTTATTTTCGGAATTCTCTGAGGTCGGGTATTCAAGACACTCCTTAGGGGTTGTAGGGGTTTTATGCCTTGATTGGACGGGCAAAGAATCATAGCCTTTGGTAACAGAGTAATGTTAGTTATGGTGATTCGAGGAACACCACGACCCCTTTGTAGGGTAATAAAGAGTACAGTGTATAAGGTAAGAAATAATTTTAACCTGAGAAGGTGGTGATGGATGATCAATCAAGACCATCCATGATGTGAGGTACTATTATTTTAAATTCCACGTTGATGCAAGATTTATTTCATAATGGTGATTCACATTCTGTTGTTGATTTCTGCATCGTGGATTTGTTGGGTTTACAAGTGGAAATGATGCCTTCTGTTTTAAAACAACAAACCCCTCTGGGTCAAAGAGAGTGCGAGAATTTGTATTTAGAGTGTGTTTCTTAGTTGCGGAAGACATTAAATTATGGTGGGATTTCTCAGTGCTTAAGATATATGCTTTTGATATTATCCCGTAAATTGAATGCATGTAAATTTTTAAGGCCCACGTCGATAGTTACGTGCGATGTTTAGTTTTAAAATGTAGTATGGTGCTGAACATCTCTTTACAGTGGAGAAGAATTATAATATGGGTGAAAATTATTTGTTTCCACCAGCTATTGGAAAGATCTTGTATCAGTTGGAATTATTGTCGTTGGCATTAGTGGAAGGAGTTGAGCATAGTGTTCTTCTGGTAGTTCTAGATCAGTTCATGGATGACATTATTGAATAATTCTTAGGGTTTCCATCCATGAGAGAAGTAGTGTTTGCGATTGATCTTTTTCTTGGGACCATTCCTATCTCACTTCTATCTTACCATATGGAACTAGAATAATAACCAAAAGAATAATTGATGTCGGAAGAGTTAGAGAACAAAGGGTTCATTTAGAAAATAATGTCTCTATGGGAAGCGATGTTTTTGTTTGTTAAATTTGAGGAGGGAAACTTGTGGATCTCTATTGATTATCATAGAAATAAATAGGTTATGATAAAGAACTGATATCAAGTTACAAACATTAAGGATTTTTTTACCAGTTGAGGGGATCCCAATGGATCTCCATGATTGACGTGAGGTCTAGATATCATCCATTGTGGGTAATGGAAGAGGATATTCCCAAAACAACTTCGAAAAGTAAATTTGGACATTATGAGTATGTGGTTATGCCCCTTTGTCAAACGAATTCACCATCATAGTTCATGGAATTTATGAATCAGATATTTCTGATATATCTAGATTTATTTGGTGGTTTTTTTATGATATAATAATGTATTGAAAGAAAATGGTAGGGAATGAGCCGCACATGGATATTGTGGTGGAGACCATGATATATTATCAGTTGTATGAAAAATTATCAAAGTGTGACTTTTAGAGTCATGGGGTTCATTTCCTTGGCCATGTTTTTCTAGGAGGGGTGTTTCAGCTGATCCGGAAATGATAGAGTCCCTAATCTCATGGAAACTGCCAAAGAACATCTGTTATATGTTATCTATTATATATATTAAACTTGGATTCTCCATGCTTATGGGTCACCTAATTAAAATTCCATGTCACCTACAAAATTACATTCTTCCCATCCATTTCATGGTTCCCTCCATCCATACCCCTACACCGCTCGGGTCTCAGCTCCGCTGCAATTAGGGTTTCTCGTCTACATCCACAACTCCATCGCCAAAACCCCTCTCTAGTATTGCTTATGCCTTTGTATCTGGCTTCACATCCAGCTTCCATGACTCTGACTTTGCCACCTTCGACTCCCCTGCCAATGGCACCACTGTATCCAGATACTCCACCACCATATGATACGCCTCTGGTTCTTCCTCGTGTGGATGCTTCATGCCCGACACCCCAATACTTACTCTCGGAGCTTTGTATCTGGAAACTATGCCTATTTCTCCTCCACCTTCATCCCCCGTCTCATCTTACGCCTTAGTATCCGCCACGGCTTTGGTATCTGTCGCTGCCTCCTCCTCCGCCTCAATCCCACACTTCCTTCCCATGGTACCCTTCCTATTTTTCATGTTGCCCTTCCTCCCCTTTTCTGATTCAACCACACTATCCCTACCCAATGACAATTCCATCCTCGTAAAACCCTACCACAATTATTTCATAATAAGGTGTTCAATGAAAATAAAAATGATGATTCATTGGATCCATTCAATAGTTGAGGTGGAGGAATGTTACAGGAAATATACAGTGAACATGGGATCTGGTTTCATGAATAGGATGTCAAATAAAACTGAAAATGGTAAGTTATGTTGTTTCATTATTTTTTTTCTTGAAATGGAAAATATTTTTTAAATGTTCCAAACACTATGATGAACCTCCCTTCATCGTGCTGAAATTTTCTTTATAGATCTATACATAGAATCGACCTCCTAATGTTAAATATCCATTGTGTTTTTAGGTTCAATCTTATTCTTTTCATATAAAGGATTTAATATTACTTCACGCAATCCATAGGCATTGATGTTAATTTATTTTTGGTTCTTGTTCATGTTTCATGCTTCATGGAGTCCCACTAGAAACCATTCCCTCACCACATGGCATAAACCTTCACTACTTCAGCAGGTTTCTATTATTAGTAGTGATGTTAATTTGTTTCATGCTCTTCTTTGTCCATGTGATTATCCTTTGTTGTGAATGTATATAACTGCTATAAGAATTTCAATTTCTTTACTATTATTTGATTGATTTTAAAATATTCTATTTCAATGGGTTATTTTTTATTTATTGTGAATTGATAATTTTTTACATCCAAATTCTTTAATCAAATTTCGATTGATTCTATATTTTGAACTGAATTTCTGAGTGTAGCTGCCACACTTTGGGTGAAATGCATAAAAAATTAGATATATAAACGTACAAAAATTTCCAAAGTTATAGTAACACACCATAAAAAGGCTTTAGACCAAGTAGGATTGTGTTCAGAGTTTCATATTTCTAAGCATAGTGAAACTTTTCACCCCATTTTATTTCTCTAATATATGTCTGTATTTTGACTATTATAAGCAGTTTTCATTATGTTTTAAAACATTGAATAGAGCCAAAATTTCCCTAATTACAATAAATTATTAATTGTATTTTATATTCTTACTTATATGACCTAAATCAGTGTGCATGGGCCTCTTCCATATTTTTTTACAGGTATATATGAGATGAAGCGTATTCATTTCAATTGACAATGATATTGGGGATGGAAAAAAGGATCTGACACCATACTATCATTCATGCTTGATTACTTATATCAAATAGGTAGTGGTAATTATTAAGTTAAAGTATATTAAACATGCATTTTTTAGGACAAAGGGTTTTATTTTTTATTCGATGCAGATTTAATTTAAAATGATATATTTTGTATGGGAATTACTTGATAATTGTGAGTGAACAGCTACATACACCTCCAAATTTGGTCTACATTTTGTGGGTTGCTAAAAATTTATGAGAGTTTGTTAAAAAGTTTTTTTAGCTATATTGGTTCCCTTAATTGTCACTATTAGAAAAATCAAAGGTATCTTGACTCTCTATTTGGATGTTCACCTCACATGAAAGACTATTCTATTATAATTTCACTAAAATTTCATAATTTGACAAAACTAAATGTATTTTTCCACCACATGCATTAAATTCCTTTTGCAATAACATATTAAAGTGACATAAACACTCTTAAAAAGAGCAGGTAAGTCACCCACTACATTTTATATCCATGCATTAAATTCCTTTTCATAATCATGGTATTATTTTACGATGCATAATTTCACTAAAATTTCAAATTTTTATATATAGGCATTATAGTGTATGATTTATCTGATGAAAGAGGATTATTTATTTATTATTTCAACAATTGATCATATGGTATTTTCCAATATCAGTATTTAGTGACACACTAATCAGTTGGTTTGAACTCCATATGGTTTTCCTTCTGAAGGAATGTCATGTGGATCTACAATGAGACTCACATGATGATAAAGATATATTCCCTCAGTGTATGGGATATGGTGTGACCCTGCTTGGTCAATGTATGAATTTTATGACTTTTTGGTAAACACTCTGTGTGTTTTTAGTTTTTTTGATCAGTTATTTAATTATCCTGTAAGAATCAATAGGGATTTTTAATGTAGTCAGATGTCATTCTAAATAAGGTATTTACATATTTCCTTTTAATTTTAGTTAGATTTTTTTTGACTATATCAAACCCTTTTCTGATTTTTCTTATGAAATTCAATATTTAGTTAGGGTGGGTTGATTTTTTCAACTATGACCTGCCATTAGTGGATTCTATTTTAATTTTATATTTCTTATATTTTTATTTTTATATATATATTGTAGAAGTTTTCCTTATCCAGGAGGCAATTCCAGAATATCATATTTGAAGAAGGCATCTCATGATAATAACCCATATGATGTGGAATCCTTCTTTGCACACAAGAATCCATTCTCACCTAGAAACACTCTAATGGGTAGAGGTTTGGAGGGAAATGATAGATCCCAAGATTAGGAAGTGAAGTCATTTGTCTAGAAATTGAAATCAAATATCACTGCTCTTTTTGTGATTTGAATGAGCCATCCATGGGAATGATTATTAAGAAGGGTGTTATTGGCCATGTTACTGAAAATCAATATTCAATCTCAGAGTGTTTCTAGATCTTAGTGATCAATATCACCTAGATTATTATTCCTCAAGGGGAGAATACATGGAAGTTTAATAACCTCTCAAATCGGACACTTATGCTTAATCATCCATTTGGATGATATGAAAAAAACATGGTGGTTAATTTTTGAGTTTTCATCCATGGTATTAATTGGATCTACATGCATCCGAGAATTCTCAGGGACATTGCTTCTTCCTTTATTGTTCCTATCATGCTAGAACAGGAGACTGAGAAGGTTTTATATGGAAACTTTATAAGGGTCCTCAGAGAAAATGATTGTGCCTCCTTGCACAACTTGTGACATGAAGGGACACTCTGAGGATACACGCATGCACAAGAACAATGTAAAAAGGGAATGGACGCTACACCCAAATGTGAACCCAAAAAGGGGATTTCTGTGGTGGCTCCAATTGTGATGTTCTAACCCATTGAGGTGACTATAGTAGTGTAACAAGTGACAATTCACTCCACTCGACTGCACCTCCTACCTGGTGCTTCCATGAGTAGGAGGGTTCTATTGGTAAATAGAATTTCTGTATTCAAACTGCCTCTAAGAAGGACCTAGCTCAGCATGAGGAAACCCCCATCACATAGGTGTCCTATATGAAGGCTTCTAGGAGGAAAACCTTTAATGAGGAAGAGGATTTTGATGCTACACTAGCTCAACTAAATCCACATGATGACAAACCTTCCTTTGGAGATAATGATCCCTCTCTTGAAAAAGGAAATGGATTGTGGAGGAGGATTCCAGCTACTGTTACTGTCCCATAGGGTCCCCAAACCAGGTGTAATTCTCCCTCCAAATGATGATTCCTTTCTAAAATTTATGATGGATGAACAAACTAGGAAATTGCTTTATCCATAAGAACTTTATTAAAAGAATAAACTATTTCTTACTATACTTTCAGAACCAATGGTACTACCTGAAATATTCAATAACCTTGTATTTGAATTGGTGGAGCCCAATATCATGACTCCAGATGTGAAAATTCTATGGGTACTCCAAATAATTGACATTACGATTCATATCCCTATGATTGATCAACATCATCTTACATTCAGTCTCTTCTTTGAAGGATTATAAAGTGATATATTTCATCTAGGACTATAACTATTATATAAAGAGAAGGGACCTTTGGAAGGACATATGTTATCTTATAACCTCTATAAAAATAACTGGATCCTAC
This sequence comes from Viscum album, assembly GCA_963277665.1. NCBI lineage: Eukaryota > Viridiplantae > Streptophyta > Magnoliopsida > Santalales > Viscaceae > Viscum > Viscum album. Next base: position 1,006,602,238 of record OY728135.1, read on the forward strand.
AAAGAAGACAAATTAGTTCCTTCTATGCCCAGGGGACAAAAAGCATGTTATTTTTTGTCAACCCATCCAATACTTTTGATTCCCTTATCAGATCTCATGTCACTCATAACTTCTCCTATCCTTATTTTACTGATTTCCCTTGTTGTTTACATATCATGTTCAATTTCAACATATTTTTTTCTTTTAGGTATATAGTCTGAGAACAATTTCCAGCCCGGTATGTTGGAAATGAGATTTAAGAGAAATAATTCATGGAAACAGATGAAATAACGGAGATATTCATTAAAATGAAGATCCATGCCTACCAATTACTGTTATTATAATAATCTTTAGTGTTATATGAATAATTCTTAGATCCTATATCTATTAATTCTTGTTATTTTTAGCAACTTCATATTTTATTCTCTAAATAAATCAATTCTTGGAGGCTTTGCACAAAGAGAATGTATAGGTTTTTCAAGGTTATTTTCTTTATTATTATCTAATTTACTTATGATTTCAAGATTATCATGATTTAAAGATTCTCACCCATTTTTGGAGCATTCTAATTGTTTTGGTTTTTTTCTTCCATAGCTTAGAAAACCCACAAAAACCTTGGGAACAGAGATTCTACAAGTCCAACGAGCAAGCAGTTTCTAAAATAATGCACAAAAATTAACAGTAGTTTAAATTATGGGTAGCCAAAGAGAGGAATCACTGAATTCTTTTGCAGGGAGGTGAGGAGGAGGCTGCATTGGCTGAACGTGCTCGGTTTCAAATATAGAGTGATTCCTAGTGAGGCTTATTGGAATTATAATTAGGAACCGTTACAGATGATTATTTTATAGAATTTACTAGGTGTTAAATTGATGTGTTAATTCAGTAATATTCCATAATTATGATCACTAGTGTCAGCATATTATTTTCAGCATCTATTCTATATAGTACATTGTTTTTTGTAAAGATGTTTATTTCAAAGAGATATGTTGTTTATGTTTTGCAACTAGGTAGTCTCCAGGTTGGGATCTTCACACTTAAAAGAATACTTCTAGAATCCAATGGAGGAATTTTGAATAATTATTTCCAATGCTATTTGTTTATTTTATTTCATGTATTTTTTAACCAAAATTTTCTCTAAATATTCCATTTTCTTGACACTTCAGATGACCAAGATACTGACATATAGGGGTTCTCAGATAAGAATGTACTGAAGAAAAAAAGTGGTCGACATTCCCTTTAGGATTATTTTAAGCTTAGTAAGGATAACATTTTTCTTGAAATATTTGGTATGTGATCTGAATGTTATATGAATATTGGGGGTTGACTTACTGATTTAGATGTTTCATATGATATTTTTAGTTTTCAACTATCTTTTCCCTAATTTTTTAATGCTCTATCTGGATTTGGATTTGGAACATATGCATCTGTATTTAATGGGATGGTATGAGTTGTTTTGGTTGTCTTTTCTTGTGAAATAATGTTCATTTATTGTTGTTTTTTTCGGCATGCAAGGTTTTGATTTTCCATATTCAATTTCAATGTGTTTGTTTCAACATATACAAATCAAGAACTGTGAAAAAGGTGTTAAATCATTTATTGAAAGAATACTTTTTATATTCATGAATAATTATTTGAAGTTTTATATTCATGAATAATTTACTCATGTAAATGAATAAATATAAGCAGTTTTATTGATCTGTTTTCTAATTTTTTTTCTCAACAGTGCATATGAAGACAGAAACAAGAGTTGGAAATGAATTCAGGTGATTTTTCCTAAAAACATTGAGTTAACCTCCATACAGTACAACATATGAATGTAGGTAATTTGTTTTTACTATTGAATCTGCTATATATTTGTTTTTATGAACTAAAAACATATGAAATAGATGATTTTAAGGCTTCTATCCTTGACTACAAAACCATTTCATCCAGGCCTATGAATACGTTCGGATCTTTAAAACAAATATCAATTTCAATGCCTTAGTTTCAAAAAATAAGGATCAAGATCTGCGAACAAGTTGATCTATCCTCATTTCATGAATTTTTTTGACTTATATTCATTATTAAATATTACCAGTTTTATTTGACTATTTTATAATTGTTTCCTCATTGCAAATGTGAAAACATAAACATAAATTTTAAATGTGTTGGATTACCAAAATTCCAATAGATTCCATTATAGATAGGTATAAACAAGCACTTAATCAAATTGTTTTGATTGTGTCCCATTCTCAAAAGTTATTTTGCACTCATCAAGTTCTTTGGTAGTCATCTATGAACCATTTAAACTTAAATTATATCATACAACAACCATTTTAAACAACACTTCTTTTTGTAACTTTTTAATTTCATTGTAATGTTATTCACTAACGTACATGTCATTAATTTCTAAATAAAACATTTCACTTTCATATTAGTGACTTCTTTTTGATTATTCAGGATTTTTTTGATGAAAATTTCACCAATATTTGATAGGAGTTGCTGTCGAGAATAATAAGGTAACAACTATAAAGAAGTTTTTAGATACGTATTAATCTTTTATTTTATTTTCAAAATTATGATTCATTCACTATATGGATTTATTTCGAGTGCTATTGATTTTATTCACTATTAATTTTCAGAATTATTATTTTATTTATTTCCTATTTTGTAGCTGAATTAATTTAATGTTTAATGTGTTTTTTTTGTTAAATAAATCTATTTTTATGGATGTCTATATTAATGATTTGATGTTTTCTCCTACAGTTGATGATGCGATCAATGGATTATAATACTGGCCTTACATGGAAATGTGTAGTTGGTATATCTTTCCTATTTTATTCTCATTTCATGTAAATACATAAAGAATAATTATTAATGTTTTTTAATAAACAACAATCCACTACTTTCCATTAATTTTTTTAGAAATTACCACCTCATTCGGATTTTTTTGTATGACTCCTAGTCTCTAAATGTCTTTAACAATCATCTGTAAACTGTATCAACTTGCATTCCATTAGACGACTGGCACTGTAAAAATCAATAACTCTCTATAAAATTGACATTAATTTTAGTTTCCTTTATGGTTTTAATTTTTTCTAACAAATATCTTTAGAACACCAATTTCCAAACCTTGACAAGGTAGTATTTGTATATGATGATAATTGTGATTCAGTGGGAAATGTCTGAAGATATTCTATACATACTTCCATTTTTCACATCCTTAGCGGAAAACAAATGTAAGAGACACATATCATCAATGGCCCATGTTAGTTTGATCATGGTCTTTTTTAACACCTATTTCTTCATCTAGATTAGATATATGGTTAAGGACTCAACAATATTATATTGAGTAGAACTCAAAGGGTTAGTGATATAGTATTAAAATTGTGCTTCTTGAATTTTACATGACACTAATTATTATTATTTTTAAAACATATTTATGTTAAAATTTAAAGATTCATACATTTTTTAATATATTTTTTGTATAGTCTCATTAGAATTTACAAAGTATTAATGAAATTCTTGGAATAGTACATCTCTTGCATATTATATTTTTTTGAGTTAAATTGTATTGAACTTAAATATATAAAAAAACCTTTTATATTTCAGCCATTTTTATGTGATTTTTCCATATCAGATTTACTATTTTATTTGAACAGTTTTATTTAGTATCCATAACAAGTTAACTTCCCATGCGACAATGTTTGTATATCATAAACTGTTCATAACCTTTTTTCACTACATTTATATTAGTTTCAAACTATATATTATAGATATTATTCTTTTTTTATACTTTATTTAATATATTGTATATGTTTTGCAGATAAAATTCTATTTTTCTTATCTTCTTGTCTGTTGTTAAGGGTTTATAACCGAGCATCGATTGTATAATTCATTTCTAAACTGATAATATTTGGAACTCATTTACCATGATTTATGGGAATATAGTTTGGATTTAAAATTTTCACAAATTTATATCAATAGTGCTAATAACAAATATTTTATAATATGTATATGGTCATTAATCAAGCATTAATATGTCATACAACTCAAAAAGAGTAAACCTATTGAGTTTCAATGAGTTATTTGACATTTAGGGGGGGATTACTCTCATATCCCATTTAATAAAATTAATAAATTTAACCATTTAAGGGAATTAAGGTTTTAAATTTGAAGAACTATGAGAAGATATAGCATATATAGGAGTGGGGGTATAAGATTTTTTGTAGTGTTTCCCAAAGCAAACAACACTAATGTTCTTCATTTCCAAGGGCAATTGTTTTAAAATTTTATTGAACAGATGAGAAAGTGAAAATTAAATGCTAAAAGAAAGTGATATGTTTTTAGAATAGGTTTGAGATTCATTCCTTCCAGCATCCTTCCATGGAGAAATCCCAATGTCAATGCCATGTGGAATGCCATCTATACCAAGCTACGACATATTTGTATGCCAAGGAGGATTTAGAAGCTCGTCTTCTTGTGAATTCAGAATATCTTCTCTCTATAGATAGCATTGTTTAATTCTCAGTTTATGTAATTCCTATTCCTAGGAATTTATCATTTTTTTAACTTTGGTTCGTTCATTATTTATTTTATACAGAAGGCTTCTCAGTATATAAATTTTTTTCCTCAATTTATGTAACTATTATTCCTCATTATATATGTCATTTTCATAAAAAAAAATTTTGAATATTAATATAAAATATTATGTTTTATGAATATAAGTTTGTGGTAAATAATAATAATTATTTTATAGTGTCGTACATCGCACGGGTAGAGTACTAGTTTTCTAAATACAGAGCTTTCATGGTCTATCCTGTTATTATCAATGTCTTGTTCTCAATTTATCACGATTGGAATTTCTAATTATAATGTTTACAAGGAAAAATATCCCAAATAAATGGGATGAGAAGTGTTAGAAATGATTTTAAGAGTAAAAGGATCTCCTAACATCAGCACCAATCTTCATTTTTCCAGAACCATGGAAAGGGTACGTGGTGTATTGTGACATATTAGGATTAGGGTTGGGGTGTATTCTCATGCAAGCAGATCACGTGGTTGCATATGGATAATTATAGTTGAGTTTTCCTAAGAATAACTACCAAACACATGATTTGGAGTTGGTGGGAGTGGTTTATGCTTTAAAAATATGGTGTCATTATCTGATTATTAATAAATTTATCATGTTTACATACCATAGGATCTTAAAGCAACACTTCTCATAGAGATAGTTGAATTTGTGACAATGGAGATGGATGGAATATCTCCAAATTATTGAGGTTGACTTAATGTACACAACATGTATAAGAAATTAGGTGGTAGATTGATTATGTACAAAATAATAAGCGTAAGTGGTGAAACATGCATCGAATCATTGGTAGATGATGTCGGTCATAACAGGCATTTCGAATGTGAGGAATAGGGAGAAAAAGAAGCCTTCTTTCTGGTTTCATTAGTTCCAAAAATGGTTGGTTTGGTTAATGTGGTACATGTATCTTGATTCTGAATGTGTGGTGATGTGGTTGATAGTCAATGGTGGGGACACCGTTGAGGGAATGGAACTAAATGGAAATTTTTTCAGGAGTGTTAGGAATCGGTTGGTGGTAAAAGTTGATTTTTGGGGGGAACTACTAAGGGATTATCATTATTTCAGGTGGGATCTTCATCTAGGAATTCAGGAAAAGTATAAGGAATTGAAAGCACAGTTTTGGTGGGCTGGTATGAAAAGGGATGTGGTTAAGTTTGTCTCGAGATACTTGACTTTTCAAAAAGTTAAGGTAGAGAATCAGATGCCAAATGAAATGTTGCAGTCTTTACCTATTCCAGTTTGTAAATGAGAGAAAATAACAATGGAATATGTGACGGGTCTCTCATGAATGGTAATGAATCACATTGCCATATGTGCTATTTTGGATCGAATCACAAAGTTGTACCATTTTATTCTGATTCGTGAATCCCATATGATGAAGGATCTGTCCAAATTCAATACCCAGAAGGTGGTAAAGAGGCATGGTGTTACTATTTTGATTGAAATAGATAGATATCTTATGTCCACATCAATTTTATGTAAATTTTTTTAATAATCCATTGGGACATAGTTGACGATGAGCATGGCGTATCATCCTCAGATAGATTTCCAATATGAGAGGATGATACATAGTTGGAGGATATGTTAAGGGTCTGTGTGATGGATTTTTTTGGTTCATGGTGGGATTATTTTCCATTGGTGGAGTTATTCTATAATAACATTTATCAGTAATTGATACATATGGCTCCGTTTGATGCATTGTATGGGAGTAATTGACGTTATCCACTATATTGGGTGGTAAGGGACAAAAATTGATGATTGGACCGAGCCTTGTACAATAGAGTACAGAGAAGATAATTTTGATAAGAAAGATGATTGACATGACTAAAATTTGTCAGAAATAGTATGTATACCATCGTCACTGACTGTTGTTATTCGTGGTGGGAGCTCATGTCTTTTTTAGAATCTCTCCTACGTTGACACATCTTTTATTTAAGAATAAGGTTAAGTTATCTCCAAGGTATATTTATACTTTTTAGATACATGAAAACGTTTTCTAGGTGTATTATTGTTTGTCTTTACCACTATTGTTTAGTGTGGTACACAATGAGTTTCATGTGTCGAAGCTGAAAATGTATCACTTGGATCGTGACCTTATGATTCATTTTGATCATTTTGAGCATGAACCAGATGCTTCCTCAGTGCATGTGCCAATTGAGATTTTGGATAGGCATGATAATGAATTTCATGGTAAAATCAATTTTTTAGTTTGGGTTTTGTGGGATAATGGTCATATTCAGGAGGAGACATCGGAGCGAGAGAAAGAGGTAGTCGAGCAATGGCCTGATCTCTTTCGGCAAAATGATGGATCTCTAATTTTTAATGATGGAACGTACAATGGTGGGGAAAATATTGCATCCATGGATTGATTAATTTAGCCTTTGTTTATTCCATTTTATGTTTTTAACATGATTGGGATGAGTTTGGATGTGATCATGAATGTTTGGATAGGTTTTTCTTAATGTTGGAGGATTTTTTAATGCCGTAGAGTTTGAACATGATTAGAAGAAACCCTGTGAGATGAACCATGTGGTAAATGGGGTAAATTTCTTTTGAACAATGTTTTCCTAACCATGTGGGGTGGTCTATTAGGGGTGCTTCTTCAAGGCAGAATGAAACTAACGGTTAGCACCCAGTTTTTCTAATTGTTCGAACTAACAGTAAGGCCCGTAAAAGTGTTTTTTATCTAGGATTAGTCAGGAAGGCCCCAAATACACCAAAACACTCTCCCACTAAAGTATCACATAGTATTTCATCTTCTTAAGGGATATTTGATCTCTCTCACTCATTTTGGATTAATATAGAATGTTTTTTATGGTGTGGTTGAGCTTATTCTTCCTCAGTAAGTCTCCAGGCTTAAATCTTTTTGGTTTTCTCTAGATCTACTCTTCCCTATCTCTTGATTTTATAGATAATCACTAGTTTTGTTTATATATAAGGTTTTTTTCCTTGGGTGTCAAGTTTATGGATTTTATTATTACAAGGAAAGACATCTAGAGTGGTTTTAGTGGAGCATTTGTCTATATTTGTGGTGATGTTTCTTGTGGGTCGTTTTTGCTGGAACCCTAAGGGTGGGTGGCTTCCCTCTCGACTCTACATCGTTAGAAAAATAATTATTGTTACAAATAATTTGATTTTCATAAATTAGTTTGTTATTTTTTCTTTTGAAATGGATTATAAATCCATTGGGTATTGTTTAGTGGATTTTTGGGGAAAGGGTTTTTTTTCATGTAATGTTCTTGTTGGTAGATTTTAAAATAATGATTTTAAAATGGGTTTATTGAGTTGATTTGTGAAAAGGAATTATGAAAATGTGTTTCAATAAATATTTTTTTATTAATATGTTGTTTGGAATGGAAAAAGGATTTAAGGTTGTTTTCAATAAACGGTGGATTAATTGAAGTAGATTGGAATGTGGTGGAAATGGTTATGAGCATATTATTGTGGCCTTAGTGTGTTATATTCTTGGTTGCTATATTTTGCGAATTATGTTGTGATTAGAATGATGTGATATGGGAATAGAGTACCATAATAAGAAGAATATGGTGAGTGGATGGAAGGGGCTTGATAATTTATAGGTGGGTGAGAATAACAACATGTTTTGGAAAGTATTAAATGGGTATGGATGGGAAGTTCCACTAGGTTTGTTGCTTTATTTTGTGTTTCTTTGTAATATGGAATTTGATGTGAAAATATTAAATTGATTATGTGTATTATGTAATGGTAGTTTTTCTTTCTATTAGTGTGGATGGTTTCGGTGAAAATGTCTTGGTAAATGAGTGTTTGGTTGTTGTAAGTTTTTTTACTGTTTAAAGTTTAATATAAACTACTTCATATAAATGTGATAATGGTTTTATCCTAGTACCATCTGTAGGGAAGAAATATTTGTGAAATACTAGTTAGTATTATTACTCATCCCTGCTTGGTAATATTGGTGCTTTAGCAGAAGTTGTATTTAGGGACATAGGTAAGAGTAAAGCATCTCATTTTCTAGTGGTTCTGTATGATGGTTTTGTGATGTGGTGGTTCGTGGAGCATGGATCTTGGTGTGGATATTTTTTTGTGTCCATTTTCTTTTGGGTCTTATTGTGTAGTCTTTCACATGTTACTTGGGTATTAGAATGGTTATATTTGGCATGTGGCCTTGTTATGGGTTAGGTTGGTTGACTTTTGTTAATGTATCGGTTCAGTTGTTTTTTGGACAAACCTTATATAGTTTGTTGATAGTGGATTGTTTATTTGGGTGGTTGGTTTTATCTCAAGGGGAAATTTTTCAACAATTTATTCTCGATGCCCTCAACATTTATTGCCAGCATTTAGCACCTTGAAATGGTTGCTTAAGTCCAAGTAGAATTACTCCACTCTCTCAAGCCAGTGAGATAGGGCTAGATGTTACAAACTTCCTGAATCTATGTATTCAGATTCAATAGTAGATAGTGAAACATAATTTTGTTTCTTACTACTTTATGATACTATAGAATTTTCTGAAATTTGGTATGTTCTTGATGTTATTTTTCTTTCAATCTTGAAACCACCAAAATTAGAATCAGAATAATTATCTAAATTAGAAGCATATCATCTTGGGTATAATAACCATAAATTGGTTGAATACTTCATGTATTTAAAAAAAATTTACAACTAATAAATTTCACCCTATAAGATTTTCTTAAAAGATAGAACACATACAGACACTAAACATTATATCTATCCTATTAGTAGTTAAGTAGAGATGACTACCTATCATACATATATAACTAGTCTGATCTACTGGTTTCGCTATTTCATCGTGGTCTAGTTTACATGTGGTACTCATGGTAGTATAACTACATTAAGTACTATCCATGAAAAAAGGTTTTAAAAGGTCCTTAGTATATTTACTACAATTTAAAATAACTCTCTATTTATTTTAAAAAAAATATGAAACCCAATAATGAAGTTGAAATCACCCTTCAAATTCATTTGAAATTCACAAAGCATTAATTTTAAAAACCCATAACATAAGGAATATTTTGTATATACAAAAATAATATCTTCTACAAACTTTTAAAAAAGAAAAACGTTTTTAGATATTCTTTTTTATGAAGATATTTTCACCAACTATCCCTTTTGAAAAACATTTTTAAAATAATAAATGAGTTTATCCTATCATACAATGCTCTACGATCTTGTTTTAATCGATTCGAAGATTTTCATTATTTAAAAACACAATTTGGAAAATGTGGGATTTAAAATCATGAGGGTTGTACAACAAATAAATTCTCAATAATAAATATATTTAATAATTCAATATTAAAATTCATTTGATGTTGCTTGTAGTAAAAATATTCAGCATAAGAAATTAGAATCCTAATGGATTCAATTTTTACAATAACAGAAAAATATTTTTTATAATGAATACATTATTCTAAATTTTAAACTGTGAAACTATTCTATCTTTATTTATTTCTATAGTTCCAGAATCATCAACCTTTTTTTAAACACCCACTTAGTGCCAAAAGTCAAGGTATCTTTAAATCATTCTTCATGTTCCCAAACATTGTTTCATTCAAACTAATTATTTTCTTTGTGCATAGCTATTACCCAGAATGCATCATTGATGGAATCATTGATGTTATTTGGTAAATTTGTGAAAATAATACTTGATGTTCAATTATATTTCTCAGGGTGGCTATGGAGTGTATACCTCTATCAATTTTTCCGATTAGTGCATCTAAATGGGGATATCTAAATGTCATAATGAGTCTTTGAGAAGAAAAGGTGGTATGTTCAGGGTTTTGTACTTATTCAGGTTTTGTATTTCCACTAAAGATAGTGTATTCATGATTAACATAACATTTCTAAGGTTTTTAATTTATAATCCAAGATGAAATATAATACTGGAGTTCTTTGAAGTTGGTATTAGCATCATTGGGATTAGTTTCATCAAACATGATATAAATAGATTCATTCATTGTTTAGGTCTTCATGTTAAACAATATATAATCATTTATTGAAGTTGAATACCCATGTAAAATTCCTTCATCTCCCATAGATGTAAATTTGTCCAAATTTTTGTTGGCTTTAAGAATAAACACATTACAACCAAAAACTGTAAAATCTTTATCCTTTGGATTTCTGTTATGATGTAACTCAAAAGTTTTTATCATTAATAGAGGTCAAATAATAACATTGATAATAATATAACATGATATATTGATAGTATCCTCCCAAATTTTTGTGGGTAGGTCAAATGAAATTAACATAGTAAGGGTTATCTCTTGAAGAGTCTTATTTCTATTTTCTACCACACCATTTTTGTATGGTGTCCTAGAAGAGGAATTTTTTTATTATAGACATTTTTATAATTGAATGATTAAATGTATTTATTTTCAAATTCTATACCATGATCACTCATTATTATATAAATCCTAAGTCTACTAAGGATTTATAATGATTTCGAATACTTAATAACGAATAAATATGCTTCAATTTTGTGAGTTAAAATGAATACCCATGTGTATCTTGAGAAGTAAACTACAAGGACATAGACACAGTGTTTTCCATTTAGACTATAAAATCTGGAAGGTCTATAGTGGTACATAAGTATTAACTCTTGAGGATTATAGGTTGAAACTTATTTATTATTTTTAAATGAAATCACAGGAATTTTCCCGATTTGAAATGGATTAGAAACTCTATAATTTTAGAATTCATGTTTTGGCTGGACTCTAATGAACCCTTTCCTAGTTAGATTTCCATGTGAGTGAATATTTTAATGGACCATTCTCATATATCAAATCCTTGATTCTATATGAAAGTCACTTAAACAAGAAATATTGTTATAATGAGAAGAATTTAAATCAATATAATAAATATTATCACTTTTCAAAGAATGAAAGATTAAATATTTTTTATCATTAAAAACATGATAGGTATTGTTATCAAATTTTACATAGAATCTATCATAAAAAAATTGGGATATACTAAGAAGATTATATTTTAAAACATTAAAAAAATTATAAATTAATACAGTTTTAGAGTTACAAATTTGGCCAAGGATGACGATTTTCTCTTTTTCATTGTCATAAAATGTGAAATTTACACAATCAACATTAAATTTTTTTTGAAGGTGTAATACTAACCAGTAATGAATATGGAACATACACTATCTAAATACCACAATATTGTTCTAGATATTTTCAATCATGTTTCTTATAACACAATTTTTATGCTAAAAATGAGTCTTGTACCAAAATTCTATTGGGTCTAGATATTTTAGTAAATAGATATTTTGGTATTTGTATTTTTTTAATATGTTACTTATAAAATGATTAATGATTTATAGATGTAAAAACATTAATATATATTGTTTATTCGGTATTTTCATTAAATGAAATTTTAGCACTTGAACAAGATATAATTCTAATTGTTTTACATTTTCTTCTTCCTGGATGGTAACGTATACCCATTTTATTATTGGGGAAATATGTTTTACTAGTATTTGAGTTAATATTTTTTAAAAAATGGTAATTTTTTATATTTTTTCATTTGAAATTCTTAATTCACTTGGTTGTTTCAATAGTTATACATTTCTCTCATTTTCAATAGAAATATTATATTTTATATTTACTGTTAAAGTATATGGTTTATTGAGATACTTGTATTTATCATTCAGTAATCAAAAAGTCAATTCCCACATGTTACAATAATCATATAGATATTATATAGTAATTTTTTACTCATTTTCATTATTTTCTCCATTATCTAAAATGTATAAAACATTAGTAGGATAAAAATGAAGAACATTGTGTAACTTTGATGTGTTTGTAGTAATGAACATGTTGGAACTCTTAGACATATATTCTAGATTAGTGTCTGAATCACATGAATTTTCTTCTTAGGCACTATATGTTTCTTTCATGTAATTTTTGTATATCATGTTCTTAAGCTCAAACTTATTTTTATATTTTAATTTTTGACAATCAATTTAGATTTTTCCTTTCCTCCTACATTTAAAATAGCTAACTTCATTTTGAGTACGAACCCTTTTTCCAATAATTTTAGAAATACTTTTTCTACTTTCTTTTGTTATCATAATATCCTATAATTTTTTTTGATGAACTTCATTTTCCTGTAGAATTTAATGATTCATATTTCCATGTGTTCTATTTCTTCAGTATTATCATCCTGAGCTCCTTCATCACTAGATTTTTTTTACTTATAGTTATATTTGTTTGGAGGTAGTAGATTTGAAGGCTACTGATTTTCCTATTGGATCATTTTCATATATCTATTTGTTGAATTTATTCTCTTTTTCATACATCATCACCATTCCTATCATTTAATTGACATATAGTTTACTTATATCACATGACTCACTTTTTCGATACATATGTTCCTATCCATCTATTTGGTAATAATAAATGAAGTCTCATTAGATGATATTTATCAATCACTTGGATTACAAATGAGTGTATATTGTAAAATATGTCATTGATCCTAAGATACATATTAGAAATAGGTTTATCATATTTTGGTTTAAACATATCATACATGATTTCATTTGTATCCAGTCTCATTTCCTTTACATTTGATGTTCCATCATGTTAGACAGATAAGGTATCCCGTATTTCGTAAGAAAATTTTCATATAGATATTATATTTAATTCATTATCTCCCAAATAACAAAACAAAAAATTCATAACAATAAAATTATTATAGTAAGTAGTTTTTGTTGCATTGTTCCACTCACTTAAAGTTGTTTGTCGTATTTAATATTGAACTTCTTTTATAGCTCATATTTTTAAACCTATACTTTCCCAATGCATTATCATTTTGATCTTCCATTGAGAATATTTGTTTCCAATAAAATAATTTGGAATGTTGGTAGTGTATTCTTTTTTGTCAATTATACCTAAATAAATAACATTTAGAAATGATATAAATTTGATATCATTATAATAAAATTAAAATCATAGTAATGAGTGGTAAATTTTAATTAACCATTTGATACAAAATGTTGGTTGGGTAGATTAACTCAAGAGGGAGTGAATTGAGTTCCTATATTTGTTTTGTAAAAAATTATTCTATTTAATTAAAATGGACAATTGTTATCAGATCAATACTTTTAAAACATTTCTTAAAGATTTATTAGGTCTCAGTTAAATTATGGTTTACAAATACCTTAACTTTTGATAATAATTTACATAGATATAAACATATATAAACACTATTTAAGATTCATTATCATATAAATTGTTTTTTAATGAAATTTTATCATGAATAATATCGAAAAACAAAACCAAAAAATAGTGGCTTATAGGAATTAATAATAGGTTCAGTATCAAGGTGAGAAATAATCACATCAATGTGGCAATCACCTTCTTCAATGAATATTATAAATAAAATCAAACCAAACTATAACATGGAATTTATATACAATCAACAGAAATAGCCTATCTAGGCTGAAGAATCTTCTATAGTTATACATGGGATTAAAGAAAAGCACAAGATACATAGTGACCTATTTGGAAAACAAGGTTGGAAACAAATTGAAAAAGGAGATAACAACAAGTATTATTATAGAATATAAAGGATACAATGTGTATTTGATAAAAAAAATAATAAAACAACACACTTATCGAATGTGAAATATTATAACAAAATACAAATAGCTAGGTCTGATGTGTTATGTATGTTTTTAATCCTCATATCAACACAGGTGTGGTCTATAACAACCCTTCTCTTTATTACACACATATATATGATTCATTACATAACAATTCACTTAAGAAAACTAAGAGGATCAAGAGTTATAGTGTTTTGTGAAATTAAAAACATTACAAAATAATATAGCACATAAAACACCAAATCCCTTTTGAAGACTTCTTTTATACAACCTCATCATTCCTTCGTACTTTTCCTTATATGAGATAACCTTATGACATGCGTAAGAAAAGGGTGAGCTATAGAGCCCAATAAGGGACTAAACAAGTCATAACATGAAAAATATAATACATGTTAGGAAATAGGTATATCAATGTATCACAAGAGTAACATGAACATAAAGGCATGATATAGAATTATTACCATAACATGGATATGTGGTAACTAAATTTAACATGATATTTGCATGATCCAAGTATCATTGAAGAAGGAGTATGAGTAATCCCTTATTAAAAATGAATTTTCATGATTAAGACATATTTTGATTTAAATTAACTTGATTGAAACATCATTTCTCTTGATGTATCATGATAATAGTCTCTACCTAATTCATTGTAGTGATATCCGGGTGAAACCTTTGTAGACATTTCATTTCAAGTATAACTGTGCCACATTGACCATACAACATGGATTCATTAAACATAAAAAATTATTCCATGAATAAGAGATGTGGTGTAAAGAAATATAAGTCATGAGTCAATAAGTACAAGTTCATAATGGTGAATACCATTGATATAGAAATGGGTATGGTATTCACTTACAAGGTGATTTTGGCATGGGAAATTTTGGTGTAAATTCAAAAGGACAACAACATAAAATTGAAATAATAAAATGGGTTGACTAGAGATATAGGGATATGTAATCATTTATAAATGAAATGGACTGTAATGGGACCATTGAATATAATATCCCAACATTTTTAATGGAATTTAGATGCACAATAAAATAAGAATTTATTGAATCTAAACGAGAAAAGAGAAATATTTCATAGAATTTCGGCATGGTAACAGGTATACATGGGTGGAATTAATGAGAGGGAAAGAGGTCTATAATAATTAAAAAATATGGAAGGATGTATGAATGATTTTATAAACCATGTACCAATATTTTTAGTTGAAAATAAGATGGTATAATAATATAATGCAATTTGGACAAAAATGATGAAGGAAGAAATCTCGTACTTGGAAATATGTTCCCAAAGGAAAGATAGTGGCTTGGAAGGGGCTTCTTGGGAGCCTGGGGAACCTTGGGAGGATTTTGGAGATAAGAGTTAAGAGTTTGGTCATGCTCCAAATTGTATGAGTGCTGAGGAATGGGAGATTTAGTGGGTTTATATAGGAAACAATAAGACATTCTTTATTATTTAGGTTTTGGACACTACAAATTAAACTATTAAAAACCACAAACCATCTCTTGGTTTTTTCCAATTATTAGTGAAATGATTTATTTAACAGTGGAACTGGTTAAACATATTAAAATATTAGCCATTATTATGTGGATTTTAATCACACTCTCAAGGACATCATTTTAAAAAGTTTTCTTTTTTTTATAAGTTTTGGAGGGTCCACTAAGGCATCATAAAATTAATCAAACAAATCTAAAATCAAATTATATAAAAGTTAAAACATATATTGTCAAAATATTCCTTTTATAGTATTTTATTAAATCACAATTGGGTAATTATGATTTCATAAAACCAAATATATAATTAAATGGTATATAATTTTTACCGAAAAATATAACTTTATCAAAAAAAATTGAAAAATTAAGCGTTAGATAATTTTGATGTCCTGAATCAAAATATGATATTTATTTTATATAGATAATTTTTTAAATATGTGATTTTTTTTAATTTTAAACTAAAAACCTACATTTCTCAAAAATTAATGGGTTTTAACTGAAATAGATTTGGAACCATAATAAAAATTACAATTCTATTGATAAAAAAATTATGATCCTATATATTTAATAAAATGTAATTTAGTGATATTAATTTTTTTTAAATATTATTTAATTCAAAAATCAATTTATTCATTAATTTATATTTATCAATTTAATATTAACTAAAAATACAATTTGTTCTTTAAAAACCATTTTCAAATTAAGATAATAAAATGAATTTATATTATTTATTATATAAAAAACATAATCCACATAATCATATATCTAAAGAATTTTTACATAACCCCTTATAACACCCGTATAATATCTAATGTTAAGTTGTGTGATGGTGACAGAATCATGGGGAAACTAGGATAACATTTCTTGAGTAGTAATCTCTATTAACTTCCACCTCTCTGATAGGAAGTTCCCTTTAATCATAACATGTTGGAGCTCACCTTGGGCTTGGTCAAGAGCGTAACCTTGTGAAACCACCTCTTTTCCATGATCCGTCAAATGGGCTTCGTATGGAGCAATTCTATTGGATGAGGTCACAATTCCTTTGTCTAAGTAGATTGGGTTTGTTATGGAACGATATTTATACTAATCATGAGTTCTATTTTCAATGGATATATTAGTAATGGTAACAATTCATAACGGTATTTTGAAATTCTAATATAAAACTAAGGAGTTTAATTTATTTTATATAACCATTTTACAAAATAATTCATTTAATTATGTCAAGAATAGTTTTCAATAATAAAAGTTTGGGTCATTAGAATCATCCACCCTTATGAAATTTATCCTGTAAAATTCCTTTTTCCCACACTAAAATAGATAAGGGTAATACTACTTCATCACTTCCTCGGATTTCTATGTTACCTCTAATGCTTGTGGTTTCACCTCAACACCTTTAAGAGGGGAATTTTCTTATTTCATTTAAAATTTTCCCTATAAACTATGATTTTCAGTGGATTCTCTAAATAAGAGAGGTTATTCTACAATGGTACAACCTTTAGAATGTGTACATGTGATGGGTCAGGTATATACTTTCACATGAGAGATACATGGAATACATCATGTACTTGAGATAGATTAGTTGGGGGTCCTAGTTGATAGTCCATGACTCCATTGCAATCAAGGATCACAAAAGGGAAAATGTACCTTAGACTAAGCATTTCGTTCTTAACAAATCTCATTACTCTCTTCCATGGTGATATGCAAAGAAATACCATGCCACCAACATCATGTTCTAGGTCTAATAGTTTATTATCATCATATCTATTTTTATGAATTTGAGAAGCTTTAATGTGTAGATGGATGGTCTTAAAATTATCCACCATTTATTTGACCATTTTTGGACCTAGGGGTTTTAGCTCGCCAACATCATCCCAATATGCCGGTGTTCTTCACCTCTTAACATAAATGGCTTCATTGGGAGCCATTCAGATGATTGAGTGGAAGGTGTTGTTATAAGAGAACTCAACCATATGAAGATGTTGATAGCATCCTTTTTTTAAGACTATTGATAATTCTATCAATATGTCCTCAAGTGTTTGGATAGTCCACTTAGAATCAAAATCAATTTGGGGATGATATGACGTACATAATTTCACTTCCACATTCAGATCATATTTCTGACTCTTCCTTAACTTATAAGTGAATCTTGGATCTCGATCGGATACAATCGATAGTGGTACTCCATGCAGCTATACCTTTTCTCTGATGAATATCAGTCCCCGTTGATCCAAAGATAAATCCTCTCGAATTGATAAGTGTATAGTTACTATAAGATGATAGGAAACAACCCAAATAGCATTATTACAATTGTATTTCTTTAGAATCTCGGTGGAAATTTCAATGATTATGTTCTCCCATTTAAATATTGGTATAGGTAATTGTTGAATCATTCCCTTATACTTATACCTCTAATCCTTCACATTATGAAATACCAGGAACACGACAGTATACTTAGTGACATCGTTCTTAATTTTATCCAACCAATAATGCTCATATAGATCTTGATACATCATTGTGTTTCCTGGGTGAATGGATAAATTTGAACTATGTGCATCATCCAAAACATTATTCTTTAACTCCAGATTTGAGGGAACAATTATTCTTGACCAAAATCTCACAATTCCTTCTTCATTATCATTGAACTCTGAAGATTTTCATTTTTTATAGTTTCCACTTTCTTATTAATTTCTCACATTGCCCTTTTGAGCATCCTCTAACCATTACAAAAGAGATGTTTGAGAAATAATTTGTGAAATGACCGATGATGTTACCTTATTTATGATTACCATGTCTATCTTCATCAAATATATGATGATTGGTTCTTTTTCAATACTCATCAATGATAGAATTGTTGGGTATTTTATACATAGAGCATACTCAACCTTGAATTCTTTCATTGGGTGGTAATGGATTGAGAATTCATAGTCTTTGATTAGATCTAACCATCATCGTTGGTGTATATTCAACTATTTATGTGTGAATATATACATGATGATTTTTTACCCTTATATATTTCACAAATCTTCCCGAAGAGGTAATGTTTCCAAATTTTTAATGAAAATTTTACTGTAGCCAAATCCAGATCATGTGTTGGATAATTTTTCTCATGAACATTAAATTTCCTTGAATCATAGGAAATGAATTTTTCATTTTTCATCAACACACATCATAGGACCTTATTCAAAGAATCAGTGATTACCATAAAAATATCTTCACTTGTGGGTAGTGTGAGCACATGTGCAGTGATAATCCTCCTTTTCAATTCCTTGAATCTATCTTTGCATTCATTACTCCATGAAAAATTAACTCCATTACGATTTATCTTGCTAAGAGGGTTTTACAATCGTGTGTAATTTCTGACAACTTGGTGATAATATCCAGCTAACCCTAGGAAGCTACTGATATCCTATACCGATGTTGGAATTTTCCATCCCTTTATTGAATCTGTATTGGAGGGATCCACAAATACCCAATTTATTGTGATGATATGGCCCTTGAACGAGACTTTCTTCAACCCGAACTCACACTTACTGTACTTTACATAGATATTATCATTTTTCAAGGTCACTAGTACAATGCTAATATGCTCATCATTCTCCTCCGTTATTTTGGAGTATAATAGAATATCATCCATAAAGACTACCAAAAAGTTTTCAACGTAATCTATAAAGACACTATTCATGAATTCCATGATGATCACTGAAGAATTAATGAGTTCAAAAGTTTTAAATATTAATTCATAGTCCCCGTACATTGTACAAAATGTAGTTTTGGGAATATCTTCCTTATTCACCTTTACATGTTTATATCCCAACTGCAGCTCCACCTTGTAGAAGTATTGTTCTCCATAAAGAAGAATATACAAGTCATTAATTCATGGAATATTATACTTTTTCTTTGTCATGATTTTTTTTGGCTCATGATAATCAATCAAAATGTGCATTAACCCATCTGTGTTTATTATGAGTAGGGCTAGTGCACCCAAGGGTGAAACACTTGGGTGTATAAAATATTTATCCAAATTCTACTACAGTTGTTTCTTTATCTCCTCATGCACCAGAAAATCCATTCTATATAGAGTCTTTGATATTGGAAACGCCCCATGTATAAGATCAATTTAGAATTCAACATATCTTTTAGGGGAAAGACCAAAGATACCTTATGAAACACTTTATACCATTTCATCACAATAGGAATGTATTATAGGATGGTTTTTTCCATAAACTCGATAATTTGAGAAATATATGTGTGCTCATAAAGATGTAATATCCATGATTGAGATGATGGTGCTAAGAAATATTCATTTTCCTCGAACTTTTATAGAATTGGGGGTCGATTCACCATATGAAATGTGATATCCCTCTCATGGAAATTTTTGTTGGCTATATATAAAGAAATAATATCCTTGCCAAAATTTCATCAAATTCCCCCAAAGACAGTATGAAGAGTTTTTTCGGGATGTTCATACCACAGATTGTGATAAAGGAGGAGTTATATTAATGGGATGAAATTATTGGCCCAATTTTCGTTCTCACTGACAACTCTACATCTATGATTTGTAGTGGTGTTGGGATTGTTCTACTAAAAATTTGGGACATAAAATATTGCATAGAACCAAAATCAAAATGTATGTTCTCTATTTTTGAATGAATAACAAGCATACATGTCAACAATTTATTATTGTGGTTATCTTCATTGGTAGTTATGGAAAAAGATCGCCATTGTTTCTTTGGGGTTTTTGGTTTCCTTCGAAAACCCTTGGCTAAGGAAACTAGTTTTCAAGGTTCCCAGGTTCATTACATTTGAAGTAATGATCAATGCATTGAGGTTAAAATAGAGAAATTATATCCTCTATTGCAGCAATGAGTCTTTCCTGTCTGTAGTTATTGGTCGGGTTCCCTTCTCTTCCACACATGAAGGATTTCCTCTTCCCCTTCAATCTATTTACGGGGTGCTTCTATCTGCACCATTGGAAAGTGGAGTTGTGGAATTTTATATTACCATTGTATTTATCCACAGAACCAAAATAATTATAGTTTACCTATCACTTATTATCCCCATGATACCCCTATGATTCTCCAATATCCAATTCTTCTTTGTGGGAACAATGAACAATTTCATCATAGCTATCGAATTCATGGATCACAAAATATTTCCATAGGCTTGGTTTTATCCCCCAAAAGAAGCAGTCAACCTTGCATTCAGGGGTAACAAAAAAGAAATAAGCATATTGGGAAAGCATTATAATGTTTTCCTCATATGCTCTGATGGATTTGTCATTTTTTTCTTGAGGGTAATGAAGTCCCACTCCATACTAAGGAGGGTGTGAGGAAAATATTTATTGAAAAATATTTTTTGGAGATCATTCCATTAAAATGCTTTGATCTTTTCCTTAATATTTTTATTATTATTCAATATCCACCACTGATCATATTCACCCTATACACGATAAGAATCCATAATAACATTCTCTTGTTCGGAACATTGAAGGATGGAGAAGATATTTTCAATGGTGTGGATCCATTGTTCGGTGACTGATGGATCAGAAGATCCCCAAAAAGTATGAGGCCTTTATATCATTAAGATCAGGATTACACCTTGTTATCTCTTAGGTGGAGTTAAAAGTTATTCTTAACAGATGTTTATGTTCAAAATTTATGTTAACTAACAGAGTATCATGACAAAGATTGTGATTTCATTCCCCATAGGATTGGTAATCCCATTAGAACAGTTGTCGCATTGATCTTCGCAACAGTTGTTAGATCGAGTCCTCCTATTATCGGCCATTAGCAAGATTAAACATAAATTTAGGGGTAATACATAAAGGGGAATCCAATTAAAAATGAATAAATTATAAATTACATTTATTTAGTAAGATTACTAATTTATAAATTCAAACTATTTTATCCATGATTTACTCCCCAAAACATATATTATTAGGGGAGTTTTTCCAGTAACAATGGTTCATAATAATATTATGATTTCAGCACAGCATATCCCCCAATAGTGTCTTAACCAAGGGTGAATAAAGGCCCATTTTCATTCACCTGTTCCCGTTTGAGTCTAGCATAATGTGGTGTTTTCTGGTATTACCCCTTGATACATCTGAGCCAGATCCACCTCTACTTGTTCTTATGAAGAAAGGGATGTATTTTTTGATAAACCACTTACTCTTTATTAAAAAAAATTAAGTATTTTTGGCCAGGTTTAGTGTTATCCCTATGTATTTCAGTAGGGTTTTCTAATCCTAATCACTAAAATTACTAAAATCATCCTTTGATAACTACTATTATAACCCTTCTCTTTATTACACATATAAACTTGATTTATTACACAAAATCACAATTAATAAATCTATGTTGATAGATAATTCTATTATATTTTAAAATTAGTAACATTACGTAACATCTTAGAACATAAAATAAAACATATTTATTGAAAATTTATTTTACATTACCACAACATTCCTTCATACTTATCATTACATTGGATAACCTGACAAAATGCATAAGAAAAGGTTGATCTATAAAGCCTATTAAGGGAGTAAACAAGCCATAACATGAATAATATAGTACATGTTTTTCAATTGGAATATCAATGGAGAAAATAGAAACATGAACATATAGTCATGATATAGCATGTTTATCATAACATGAAAATGTGTCAACAATATTTAACATGATATTAGCAAGAGCTAAGGCTCATTGCACATGGACCATGAGTAAACCCTAATTTCACATGAATTAACATGAGTAAAAACTGATTTCTCTTGATATACAATGACTTAAACCTCATTTCACCTAACTTATCATGAATCTAATATTTACCCGTTGCATTGGAGCACTATCAGGGAGCACCCTTGATAAAAATTTCAATTCATTTATAAGTGTGCCACATGGATCCTACAACATGGATTTATTAACCATCATAATTTATTCCATGAATAAGATATGTGGAATATATAGACATAAGTATTAAATCCAAATGTACATGTTCTAAAATTTGAATACCCTTGATATATAAATGGGTATGGTATTCTCTTACATGATTATTTTGGCATGTGAAATTTTGGTGTAACATCGGTAGCATAAACCCATCAAATAGAAATTGTAAACTGGGTTGATGAGAGAGAAAATGATATCTCATAATTTATACTTGAATTGGATATTAATGGGGTCATGGATCGTAATATCCCAACATATTTAATGGAATTATATGCATAATATAAAATAATGTTTTCAATGTAAAAGAGAACAAAGGACTTCATTACGGAATTTCATCATGGTGACATGTGTATATGGGATGGATTAGTGAGATAGAAAAATGTTTACAATCCTTAAAAAATTATTAGGGAGGTATGGGGGATGTTTTAAATAATATCCCAACATTTTTAATTTAAAATAAAAGGGTATATCAACATAAAAAATTTGGAAAAAATTGGAAGGAAGAAATCCCTTACTTGGAAGTGTGGTTCCAAAGTATTGGGAGAGGCATGAGAGAGGATTATTAAGAGATTGGGGAACCTTGGGATTATTACAGGGAGAATAGGGAAGAGTTTTTTCTAGATAAATAAGGTTTGAGGGAATTGGAATGGGACATTGAGTGGGTTTATATTGGAAATGAGAGGGAATTATTTGTTATTTAGTTTTTGGACACTACACATTACACTAATCAAAATCACAAACCATACCATGGTTTTTACCAAGTTGTTTTTTCAAATTAGAGTGGAATGCATTATTTTATATGTCCATGTACCGAAAATATTAAAAAAAATTAGGCTTTCTTATGTGGAGGTGAGTCACACTCTCAAGGAAATCAGTTTAAAATATTAAAATATATTTATAAGTCTTGGAGGGTCAACTAAGGAACCATAAAACTAATATCACAAATCTGAATTCACATTATTTTAATGTTAAAACATATATTTTCGGAATTTACCTTTTATAGTATTTTATTAAATCTCTATTTCGTCATTATAATGTCATAAAACCCTATATAATTAAAAAATATTTTATTTGTACCCAAAAAATTTACTATCTCCAAAAATTATGAAAAATTAACCATTAGATAATTTCGACATCCTAAATCTCAAAATTATATTTATTTTATCTAAATAATTTTCTTAAAATTTGAATTATTACTTTTAAAATAAAAGCATACATTTATTAAAAATTCACAAGTTTTGAAACAAATAGCTTTCAAACCATACAAAAAAATTCTATTGTATTCATGAAAAATTATAGGATCATTTATATATAATAAAATTTGATTTAGTAAAAATATTTTTTTTTAAATATTATTTTACTAAAAAATCTATTAATTAATGAAAATAGTTTTTTTAATTGAATATTAACTAAAGATACTATTTTTTCATTAAAAACCATTTACAAAGTAACAATATTAATATAAATGTATATTATTTATTCAATAAACCAATATTGCACATAATCATATTGATAGGGTCTTCTTACATAACACCTTATAACACACATATAAGATATAAGGGTATTGTGTGCAATGGTGACTGTCTCTTGGGGCAGGTCGGATAACTTTGCTTTGTTGGTAATCTCTATTATCTTCCACTTCTCCTATAGTCGGCTCCTTTCAATATTAATGTGTTGAATCTAGGCTTGGTCTTCATTAAGAGTTATGGCCAGTAATGCAACATTCTTTCTATTCTCTGAAAAATGGGCCTCGTATGGAGAAATTCTTCTGGATGAGGCCATCATTTCCTTTTTCTAAGTAAATTGGACTTATTAAATACATTTATTTATACTAATCATGTGATTAGTGTTAAACGGGTATATTAGTAATAGTGAAAATTCTTAAAGGATATCATAATATCCAAAGTCATACAAATCATGAAGTGAATATGTTTCATATAATAATTTTACATATTAAGACATTTAATTAGATCAAGAGAAATTTTCATTAATAAATGTTTGGGTCATTACAAAGATTCTATTCTTTGTTCTGGGAAATTGAGGCCAAATAGAAGATCATAGAAATGTGTAGGAATGCTTTAGAAGATCTTTTTTTGTTGTATCAACCATTCTCAGTTGTGGTATAAATGATTAAATGTAATTTATCTTTATATAATTTGATTAAACATGTACAAGAATGTCCACAAATTTGATCATTTAATTATCATGGTCTTTAGTAAATGGTGTATTGGAAAAGAATCATTGTACTAAGAGAGATCCTTCAAAAATATATAGTAGTGCTTATTGAATGAGATCGTCCTAACTCGAATTGGCTATTATATTGTCTTAAATTCTTGTTCAGCCTATATTGGAATAAATTTTCCTGTTGAACATTCTCACTGAAGATATCATACAACAACAATAACAAGAGTGTTGGTGGTGACTCAACATCAAGAGGTAGTTAATCCTAGTTGGAACAATGACTCGATTCCGGCCAATGTGGTGACACGCTTATAGCAGTAGCAATGACTCGCTTCTGGCGGGAGAAGTAACTCACTTCTAGTGGTAGGGGTGACTCGATTCTGGAGGTAACTTATCCTAGAAATAACGATGACTTATAGCCAATTGTGTCTTGCATAAGTTTTAACAAAAAAATTATATAAGTAATATTTTCCAAAAAAATGTTATAATATAACATGTGGAACCTTAGTAATAAATGAATCATCAATTTTTATCATTAAAATAAGTGCTCCAAATATTCTCCATTCAAGGAGGTGGAAATAGTACCCAATTAAGGGAGGAACCATAGGGATCCTATTGTGAATGATCTCTACCTTGGCGAGTCCATGAATTCATGATGTCACAAAAGATCATTTTTATTCATAATATAGTGGTGGTTTGAATTATAGAGGTTCACCATGATTTAGGGGTTGAACATGTATATATAGACTAATTATTCAGTGATGGCACACAATATTATGGTAATAAAATACATATTCAATTCAGATCCTTCTTTTTTCATTGTGGGTACATGAACAAGGTATGATTGATGTAACACCCCAAGATTTCATAGTATGTTATTTCTTCAAAGTAATGCAATATCTTGCACTACACGCAACACAGAGTTCAAGTGCATCATGACATACCAAACTAGCCATTCAAACGCAGTTATGAATATTATTAACAAAATTTTGAACATTATATAATTCTAGAATCCATATTATGAGTTTCTTAGACATAATGTAAGAACAAATTCATTTTTTCAGATAAAATAATTATTTTTCAAAAAATGAAATTTTGCCACCATTTAATGGTGAACCCTTTTTAAATCCAATATTTGAAACTTTTATAATTTAATTTTGACAAAATAAACATTTTCTTTATAATCGAGACATAAGGATTTAGTTTTAATAAAGTTTTGGTGTTTTTCTGATAACTTTCATATTTCAGTGAATAGTGAAAAATACTATATTTTTACTAAAAACATTTTTTATAATAAAAATATTTTATAGTGTTGAATTATAAATTTTAATGTTTTGGAAGTATAATTATATTATATGTTTACCCTTTAGGCCATTTATAGTCATTGGAAGTAATTTCACATTGAAATTATACATAAATAAGTGTCAATATTTTCATTGTTATTGTTTCTTAAAAACACGCTATTTGTTTTGACAACAAGACTTAATTTTATATAAATAAATGGAACTTTTATGTTTTGAATTTTGAAAATAGACTTCATTTTTTTATTCATAATATCAAAATTAGCCTAAGGTGAATTTTTGGTATTATTCTGAAAACGTTCAATTTTTGATGAAGAGTGAAAAAACACTAAGTTATCGTTTAAAACAGAATTTTTATTTAAATAATTATTTATCTTATTTAAATTTATTTTAGGTCAAAAAAGATACATAATATCTATATACGTTCATTGTAATTAATTGGAGTAAATTTATAATAATTTTAGATATATAAAAAATGTATAGAAGTTTTCACCATCTTTTACCCACTTGCTAGGAGAATCTGCGAATTCATATAAAACATAATTTTACCACTTCTGTGAGTGGAATTTAGAAAATAAAAGAGACACAGTTAATATCAAGGAGTAAAATGTGGTTCAATAAGATAAAATATTTTTTGGTGAATAGTAACTTTTTTCTTTTATTTACCACGGTTATAAGTAAATAGGGTAATTATGGATAAAAATGATATTATTATTACCCCAATTAATGTCCTAATTCTATTGGAAAAGTGTATCTCGACCAAAAACAGCCTCAGGAATAAAATATTATCATTTAGGCCCACTTGAATTAGATTAGGACAATTATTATTATTTAATTCAAAGAATAGTTAAAAGAGTTAAAATCAAGGTTTAATAACTAAAACATTTTTCATATACGGTTATACATAAGATAAATTCGATTATAAATATTTATCATAAATATAAAAATATTTATTACATAATTATATTTTAGTTATATTTTTTAGACCTTAAATAATTTAATTTATTTATGACATAATGATGATGCAGTAATTACTGTATTAATTAAAGATTAAGATAATTGATATTATAAATACCCAAATAAATGTAATATGAGACTTTTTATTAATTAAAATAATTTAATAGATTAATATGTCATATTAGGATTGGTTATGTTAATTTTTTTCGAAGTAATAATGCTTTTATGAATTTATCAACAACAAAATACCCAATAGTGTAAAAATTGAGATAAAAGAGTTTTTAAAACAATTATTATATTATTAATTGTCTTTATATTCCTAAAAATCTAATGTTTGGCCAAAGGACTAATATAATGATAGGTGTACAATTAATGGACCGCTTGGGGGTCGATTAGAAGTTTATAATAATTTTATTAACCATATAATATAAAAATACAAAGAGACATGGTAAATGTCAAACTAAATAACTAAGAGTTAAAACTGAAAGATAAGGTCAATAATGTGACCAAAACCTATATAAAACCTATTTTCTGAGTGTATTTCGACCCATAACCACCTTATATTCTAAATCAATCAATCTTGATCCATTATAAACCGAATATTAATTAATTATAAAATAATATTTTATGTTTTTCCAAAGTTTCCCCTTACCCCTCTTATAAAAGGGAACTCCCCCTTCACTCTAATTCACACCTTGTAAGCCATTTCGATCGGACAAACCCTGCCCAAATACCCTCTAAACTATCCTCCCTTCAACCTAGACTCCTTAGTTTGATCAAAAAGCAAACATAAGGATCCCTTTTGATTAAATCAAAAGAAAGTACCCGAAGAAGAGGTAATGATTTCGCCACCCTCTTTCAAGTTCCATTCTACTTCCACTTCCATTTTCTTTGTTGTTTACATTATAAAATAATAACTCCAGTAACTTCTATATAATTTGATGTTATTATAATTATGGTACAACAAAATTCATTATTCTATCAACCCTTTGAATGAAATTTCATTATACGTGCGTACGTACGACTTACCGTCTCCACGTCGTGGTGTAATTGTTATTCAATACATTATTATTTGGATGGGTATAATAACGATGTGTGTTTTATTTAAATAATAAATATAACATGATAAGGATTCAATATATATGATACACCATCCAATTATATGTTATTTTAATATCAAAATAATGATATTTTTTCTCGTGTGTACGTACGGATTACCGTTTCCACGACGCGATGAGATTCATTTCCAAGTTCACCATTCATCGACGATTATAAAAATATATATTACTAATAGGGATCTAATATATGACTTAATAATTATACAAAAGATATATATATATATATATATATGTATTTATGTACTTACATAAATCATATTCACTTACTTTCGTTTAACACTGTATGAAAATGGAAACATTGTTTATGCATATGTACGGAATACCATCTCCATAGACGGTGTTTTCCAATTCATATATATATCTATTATTCATATTTATATTATAAATATATATGATATATAAATAATATTCTGGATGTATTTAAATCATTATCTATGTGATACAATCAATAGTAACAAGTTAAAACATGTACGATAAAGAAACTGATTATTACCTAAAATATTAATATAACATGGAAATTATTATTAAATGGGTAGTATAAAGTCATAAATGAATAATGTATGATATTATAAATATTAATATTGTTATGGAATAATTTAATTACAAACTATAGTCTTCATACAGGAGGTTAAATGTGCCCTTGACTAAAGGAAAGTGCAAGGTAAAGGGTTTTCATCTCACTCCTTATTCCCGTGTGATTCATGCCATATTGCCACTATTGACTTTTGTGTGGTATGTGTACTACCCATAATTGTATTCTTCGTGTAATAAACTTTAATTTATGTGTATTTACATATTTATTTTATGATAAATCTTTCATGGTGTGTATATTTTTTAAGTTTCCAAATTGGTAAGGGTTAATTCCTCAATCTCATTATTATCCATGATTGTTTATGTTTAAGTATTTACTGGGACATTTTTATCATCCATGTCCATTTTTCATAAAAATGATTTAAAAATGAATATTTTAAAGATTTATGAAAGGTACACTTTATCAAGATCATAATTTTAAATTTTTTAATGATTTATCTTTCTAAATCTTTTAAATTAATGTCCATGTTTTCAAATTGATTTTAAGGATTTATTTATATGGACATGAATGTTTTGAAATAATAATTCCTTTCAAAAGTTTCAAAGTGGTATGGGACACTTTGATTCAAAAATCTCTTTTAAATTACTTCCTTTATAAATGTGTGACTTTTAAATGATTTTAAAAAAAGATATTTCTCTGAAAAAGTTTTACTCATCATTTTCTACTATGTCGGTATCCATTACAGAATATTATTTTTGATTGAGGTTGATTTATTATAATACAATATTCCGTATTTTATTGATTGACTTATGATATGTTTGACTGTGGATGTTCTATTTTTATACCATTCATGGTTTATGGTTAATGTATTGACATTTTGTATACAAGTTCTAATACGAATGTTTTTGTTATGTTTCAACCTTTTCATATGAGGAATGTATTGGACATAGTAAGTGATGGGTGGAGCCTGCTATAGCTCCTCGATGTATCGGTAGGTCTCATGAGACAATTAGTCGAGGAATTGTCCGAGGCCTTTCCCAATTTGATATATGGTTTTGGCCGAGGCCTTAATCATTTTTAGACATCTTGGTCGAGGCCTTGACAAAATGTTTCGGAATGTCAGACATTATACATTCCCTTATTATTAAAATAATATTGATGGTTCATGTGGTCATTCAACTAGTAGAATACCCATGATTATGTTTTATTATGGAATTATTTACTCATGTCATATTCTTTCAATAAAATTATTCATGTTTATTGTTGGTAAAGGCATGTTGTTTCAATTATTCACAATGCTTAATATTTATGTCATTTTACTCTGTATTGCTTAACCTTACTGAGCGTTTGAGCTCACTCCTTTATTATGTTTCATTTTCCCATGATTCCAAGAAGTGTATTATGATTGATATGAAGGTTTAATCTAAAGGGTATAATGGTGTTCTCAAAGAACTATTTACACTGTGTTTAATGTTTGAAATTGTAATGTAATGTTAATGTATGTAATCTATTTCCAAGACTGATAAACCGGTCGGTCCTTTGGGATGTGATTCCTTGTAATCATGCCAATGTATTAAAATAAATCACCGACTCTGGGTAACTGGGGTCGGGGCTTTACAGTTGGTATTAGAGGAAGTTTAGCAATAAACATGGAAGCTAGATTTAGATAAACTCTGATTAGAGCACATAGTCCTAAGATAAACGTTGAGGATTAGTATAGAAGGACTTCCTAGAATTTTGGTAAAGTAGTGATTTTGTGAGTTTTCTAAGAAAATAAAACTATGTCTAGATATGAGAAGGTAGAGGCGGATCTGGCACATATGTACCTAGGGGTAAAACCCGAAAACACTGCTTTGATCTAGACTCGAACGGCAACTGGTGCATGACAACGGGCCTTGCTGCACTCTTGGTTACGACACTCCCGGGAGATATGCTTAGGATAACTCTCATTTTCTTTACAAACCACTATGAAGGATTTATGAGTATATACCTCCTCAAACAAATATTTTTTGTGATTATGGATTTTATCCATAAACTGTTCAATTTATGTTAGGTATTTTACATGTTATGAATTATGAATTGGGATTCATAAACTGACCTAGTGTATGCCATTGTATATAAATAGTACCCAATAAAAGGAATGTGAACTCCAACAATACGTATGATCCAAAGAGTAAGATGGATCATTTATTTCACGGTATTAAGCCAACATTTAGAAGGGAAATAGTCTCCCATTTATTCTCAATATATTATGAAACAATATCATGTGTTAATAAGATAAGTAAAGAATTCTCTTATTCCTATGGATTTGAAGGGGAGTAAGAGAAGAAAAGGATTGAAGAGAGAAAGATGGATAAAGGGAAGAGGGAAAAGAAGGATTTTCCCATATGTTATAACTATGGAAAGAATCACCATGGTAAATTCTTGAATGGAATGAGTATTTGTTATATGTATAGAGAAAAATGACACCAAGTATGTGATTGCAAGGGTAAGAAAAATTCAAATGTACAATGCTTCATTTTTAAGGCGTTGGTACACTACACGAATCAATGTCCCATTCATAATAGTATACCACAAATGATGTTATTGGATAATAATAAAGTTATGATACTACCTCAGATGAAGAGGAATGAATAGTTTTCTTAGGTTGTTATTATAGAATTTTTTTCATTTGAGTGTTTTATCAACAGTATAATAGTAACATGAATTATGGAGAAAAATTAGGATTGTACTGCAGTACTATTTTATTGAGGATTTGAGATTATATGGTTCTAAAAGAAGTGAATTAATAGTAAGCTACACTTTTTGGAAAATAAAAGGTTGAACGAATGATAATCCATAATATAGTCCTGAAAATGAGTTAGTGATTTTGGAATAGGAGATGGTTGATTTTTGTAATTTAAGATGTTCTGGTGTTGAAAAAAAACACGGTGAAGGCGTTCACATGTTATTACCAAGATAAAAGGTTCCTCATAATGTTTAACTTCCTTATAAACATTGGACTGAGAGTTTGGATATAAGTATTTTGGATAATTATAAATATGGAATGGATTATGTTTGAAATTTGATACTTTTGTTAAGGTTGTTTTTGTATTTCTATAAAAACTATGACCCGGAGGTCGGGAGGCAACCTGTCATGTCCGGCAAGGCCACGAGACTTGAACCCGCAACCGAAGGGAGGCAAGGTTGTATCACCTATCACTGAACCACATGATGTCCTGGATTGAATAATGTATGTTTTCTAAAGGGTCTAATATGTGAATTATAAATTCATTATTTCGGGAACAGAATACGATTAGGGTAAATAGAATATATTTTTTTGAAATCTTTTAGAGTAAAAGATGAGTTTGTGGAAGGAATTAGTTGAAGTATTAAACTCTACTTGTCAAGTACATATATACATGTATATATATATATATATATATATATTTATATCCCTCTTATTTTATGGATAAATTAATTATTAAACTGTATGGAAGGGATCTTAAAACCAAAAATGTGTTATCCTAATACCTTACGTTTTGTTGAACCGAAGGTATTTTAAATCATTATAGATTGGTGGCTTTGAGGAAAAAAAATTCTACAATTGATTGTGATTTATGAACTCAATCACTCCCTATAAATATTTAAATTTTCCTCCAATAATGTGTCTCTAATTTCCACCAATGTTTTCCTAATCGAGATAATAATTTGGTGGTGACTTTTTCATTCCCCTTTTCCTCTTATTAAGACTAAATTTTATTAACCCATTTTCTTATGTGGGTTTTCCCACAAAGGTATTTTCTATTTTAAACCTTTTACTTTCAAATAACAATTTGAAATTGTGAGGATGCAATTTATTGAATTAGGTAAGAAAGTAACACCCCAAGATTTCATAGTACATTGTTTTTTCAAAGTAATGCAATATCTTGCACTACACGGAACAGAGAGTTCAAGCGCATCACGACTTACCAAACTAGTCGTTCAAAAGCGGTTATGAATAGTATTAACAAAATATTGAACATTATATAATTCTAGAATCCATATTATAATTTTCCTAGACATAATGTAAGAACAAAATCATTTTTTTCAGATAAAATAATTTTTTTCAAAAAAATTCAATTTTACTGCCTTTTAATGAAGAACCCTTTTTAAATCCAATATTTGAAAATTTCATAAATTTATTTTGAAAAAATAAACTTTTTCTTTATAATCGGGGCATAAGAATTTAGTTTCAATAAATATTTGGTGTTTTTATGATAACTTTCATATTTCAGTGAATAGTGAAAAATACTATATTTTTACTAAAACAACTTTTTTAATAAAAATAATTTATAGTGTTTAATTGTACATTTTAATGTTTTGGAAGTATAATTAGACTATATTTTTACCCTTTAATCCATTTTTAGTCATTGTAATTAATTTCACATTGAAATTATACATAAACAAGTGTCAATCTTTTGATAGTTATTGTTTCTTAAAAACATGCTATTTGTTTTGACAATGAGAAATAATTTTATATAAATAAATGAAACATAAATGTTTTGAATTTAGTAAAATAGACTTCATTTTTGGATTCATAATATCGAAATTTTCCTAGGGTGAATTTTTGGTATTTTTCTGAAAACGTTCAATTTTTGATGAATAGTGAAAAACACTAAGTTATCGTTTAAAACGGAATTTTTATTTAAATAATTATTTATTTTATTTAAAATTATTTTAGGTCAAAATAGATACATAATATCCATATATGTTCATTTTTATTCATTGGGGTCAATTTATAATAAATTTAGACATGTAAAAAATTTTATAGAAGTTTTCACCGTTTTTTACCAACCTCCTAGGAGAATTTGTGAATTTACATAAAACATAATTTTACCACTTCTGGGAGTGAAATTTCAAAAATACTAGATACACGGTTAATATCAAGGAGTAAAATGTGGTTCAATAAGATAAAAATAATATTTTGTGAATAGAAACTTTTTACTTTTATTCACCACAGTTAAAAGTAAATAGGGTAATTAAGGATAAAAATGATATTTTATTACACTAACACTTGTCCCAATTCAATTGTACAACAGTATCTCGACCAAAAACAACCTTAGAAATAAAATATTATCATTTAGGTCCACTTGGATTAGATTAGGACAATTATTATTATTTAATTCAAAGAAGAGTTAAAAGAGCTAAAATCAATGTTTAATAACTAAAACATTTTTATTATATAGTCATACATAAGATAAATTAGATTATAAATTTTCATTAGAAATATAAAAATATTTCCAACATAATTATATTTTATTTATAATTTTTAGACCATAAATAATTTAATTTATTTATGACACAATGATGATGTAGTAATTACCGTATTAATTAAAAATTAAGATAATTGATATTATAAATAACCAAATAAATGTAATTTGACCCATTTTATGAATTCCAATAATTTACTATGTTAACATGTCATATTAGGATTGGTTATATGAATTTTTTTTGAAGTAATAATTCCTTTATAAATTTATCAAAAACAAAATACCCAATAGTGTCAAAATTGACATAAAATAGTTTTTAAATAAAATATTATATTATTAATTGACTTTATATTCCTAAAAATCTGAGGATTGGTCAAAGGACTTATATCATGATAGGTGTTTAATTAATAGACCACTTGGGTGTCTATTGGAAGTTTATAGTAATTTTATTAACCATATAATATAAAAATATAAAGAGACATGGTAAATGTCAAACTAATTAACTAAGAGTTAAAACTAAAAGATAAGGTTAGTAATGTGACCCAAACCTATCTAAAACCAATTTAATGAGTTTATTTCGACCCATACCCATATTATATTCTAAATAAATAAATTTGGAGCCATTATAAACCTAATATTAATTTATTATAAAATAATATTTTATGTTTTCCAAAGGTGCCCCTCACCCCTCTTATAAAAGGGCACTCCGCCTTCACTCTAATTCACACCTCTTAAGCCATTTTTCTCAGCCAAACCCTGCCCAAATACACACTAAACTATCCTCCCTTCAACCTAGATGACTTATTTTGATCAGAAATCCAACCAAATGAGCCCTTTTGATTAAATCAAAAGAAAGTACTTGAAGAAGAGGTAATGATTTCACCACCCTCTTTCAAGTTGATTTCTTCTTCCACTACCTTTTTATTTGTTCTTTCCATTATAAATTAATATATCTAGTATCTTATATATATTGTGATGTTATTATAATTATGGTACAACAAAATTCATTATTCTATCAACCCTTTGAATGACATTTCACCATACGTGCGTACGTACGACTTACCGTCTCCACGTCGTGGTGTAATTGTTATTCAATAAATTATTATTTGGATGGGTTTAATAATGATGTGTATTTGATTTAAATAATAAATATCACATGATAAGGATTTATTATATATGATATACCATCAAATTATATATTATTTTAATATCAAAATAATGATATTTTCACTCGTGCGTACGTACGGATTACCGTCTCCACGATGCGATGAGATTCATTTCCAAGTTCATCATTCATCGACGATTATAAAAATATATATTACTATTAAGTATGAAATATATGACATAATAATGCTACTGGAGATATATATATATTTATATATATAATTATTTATGTACTTACATAAATCAATTTCACTTACTTCTGCTCAATACTATATGAAAAAGAAAACAATGTTTATGCGTATGTACGGACTACTATCTCCATAAATGGTGTTTTCCATTTAATATATATATATATTATACATATTTATATTCTAAATATATATGATATATAAATCATATTCTGGAAGTACTTAAATCATGATCTAAGTTATAAAATCAAGAGTAATAAGATAAAACATGTACGATAAAGAAAGCGATTATTACCCGAAATATTAATATAACAAGGAAATTATTTTTAAATAGGTAGTATAAAGTCATAAATGAATAATGTATGATAATATAAATATTAATATGATTCTGGTATAATTTAATAACATTATATAGTCTTCATACATGATCTTAAACGTACCCTAGACTAAAGGAAAGTGCAAGGTAAGGGGTTTTCATCTCACTCCTTATTCCCGTGATATTCATTCCATATTTCCACTATTACATTTTGTGTGGTATATGTACTGCCCTTAATTGAATCATTTGTGTAATAAAATTTAATTTATGTGTATATACATATTCATTGTATGATACTTATTTCATGGGGTGTATATTTTGTATGTTACCAAATTTTTAAGGGTTAATTCCTCAATCTCATTATTATCCAAGATTATTTATGTGTAAGTATTTAATGGGACATTTTTTTCATCCATGTCCATATTAATAAAAATGATTTCAAAATGGATATTTTAATTATTTTTTAAAGGTACTCTTTATCATGATCAGAATTTTAAATGTTCTACAGATTTATCATTCTAAATATTTTTAATTAATGTCCATGTTATCAAAATGATTTTAAGGATTTATTTATATGGACATGAATGTTTTGAAATAATAATTCTATTAAAAAATTTCAAAGTGGTATTGGACACTTTGATTCAAAAATTTCTTTTAAATTACTTCCTTTATAAATGTGTGACTTTTAGATGAGTTTACAAAAAGGATATTTCTCTCAAAAAGTTTTACTCATCATTTTCAACTATGTCAGCATCATTTATCGGATATTATTTTTGATTGAGGTTGATTTATTATAATACAATATTCCATATTGTATTGATTGAGTTATGATATGTTTGACTATTGATGTTCTATTTTTATACCATTCATGGTTTATGGTTAATGTATTGACATTTTGTATGCATGTTCTAATACAAATGTTTATGTTATGTTTCAGCCTTTTCATATGAGGAATGTATTGGACATAGTAAGTGATGTGTGGATCCCGCTATAGCTCCTCGATGCATCGGTAGGTATTATGTAACAATTAGATGTGGAATTGGAAGAGGCCTTACCCAATTTGATATATGGTTTTGGCTTATCCCTTAATCATTTTTAGATGTCTTGGAAGAGGCCTTGACAAAATGTTTCAGAATGTCTGGAATTATACATTCCTTCATTATGAAAATAATATTGATGGTTCATGTGGTCATTCAACTAGTAGAATACCCTTGATTATGTTTTATTATGGAATTATTTACTCAGCTCATATTCTTTCCATAAAATAATTCATGTTTATTATTGGTAAAGGAATGTGGATTCAATTATTCACCATGCTTAATATTTATGTCATTTTCCACTGTATTACTTACCCTTAATGAGCATTTGAGCTCACCCATTTTTTATGTTTCATTTTCCCAGGATTCCAAGATGTGTATTATAATTGATATGTACGGTTAAGATAAAGGGTATAATGGCGTTCTCAAAGTACTATTTACGCTGTGTTTTATGTTTGAAATTGTAATGTAATGTTAATGTTTGTAATCTATTTCCAAGACTGCTAAACTGATCAGTAATTTGGGACGTGATTCCTTGTAATCATGTCAATGTATTAAAAGAATGCACCGACTCTTGTTAACTAGGGTCGTGGCATTATAATTGAAGCCTCATCTCAGGAACATGATGGTTATTTGTGTACCAAGTTTATTGTGTAAAACATGGACATATAGCATGAGGTTTACTTAACCATTTGAGGGACCTTTGTGGAAGGGCCACTAATTGATGTCGTATTTAGTGCACAAGTTGATTACATGACTAGTTTCGAATGGAAGATTCAATTCTTGTGTGAGAAGATGAATTATTGAACAGATGATAATTGGGAACAGATTCATATAGGGAGGAATCTAAGGAAAATATTACCGCCTTTCTTTCAAAACTCATTTTCATTACTATAAAACCCTTGCATGAACCTTTTTTAATGTTGAGCGCACTACCATAGTTTTTTCCAGAATCAACTTAGATAACTATTCTCTGTAGTCTTACTTCAAAGAGATGTATATTTTGAATTGTAACACTATTCTAGGTTTCTAACCACTAAAATATAGGACTTCAGAATGAGTTATGCTTTAGGATCATGTTCAATTGAGTTGGCTCATTCTTGGACCTTATTTTTTTCTGTCCTATTAAATTTTATAAAATTCATGACTAAAAGATAACTATATTAGAGAACCTAAAATTTAATTATACCATAATAAAAAATACAAATGATCCCTAACAGAAATTTCTTCATTCCAATTCAGTATTATAACTCATGGAATCACTATAATTAACCAATATATATGTATACCAAATATTAACACTAATAATGGGTTTTAAGCCACATTATTAATTAAATTTTACTAATAAAATTATAATTTAATATGTATATCATTTTATCGGAACCATTTACTAGAATAAATATTTAAAAACTATTTATTGGAACATAATCACATAACATCAAGAATCATTATAAATATTTTATCCTAATTTAAATGTGATCCATCTTTAATATTACCATGAATTATTTTAATTCGGATCACTAAATAAATTTTCATATACAATAAATTGATAAAAATAGTATTTAGATTGTTAATCAATTTTACATTAACAAATGTATTATATTAATAATATGAATAATTAAAAATCAGGTATTTGAAAAATTTAATTATATTCGATATGTATTATTTCAATATATTCATATATGAAATTTCATAGGAGTGGTGATGTTCACTTTATATATCCATCCCTAATATCACAAGCATACACCTATGGGGATATGCACTACGTATTATAATGATATGTGAAACATTTTAGGGTCCCATAATAATATCATGGGATTAGTTATATTGGAAGACAATCAAAATTTTTGGAGTCAACTCTATATAAATTAGAATAATAGACCAATTTACAGAAATATAAGAAATTAATCTATGAAAATAGAAAACATTTCCTCAGTAAGGTAACCTCATATAGGAAACATCAAAAAATTACATATTTGGGTCTAGTTGAGTATAATTTGAATCAGTTAAATTGGTAACCATTACCATGTTATATTGGTAAAAGACATTATATATTTTTATTGTATCACTATTTAACTAATATACATAATAAATTATATTAACTTATCATGATCATTCTAATTAAAATGAAATTTACATCTTCAATCCATGTTGATTTAATAACATATTCAGAACTATTTTATGTCATTAATTACTCTAATTTTAATTGAATATAATTCCACCATGAATTTTTGTTAGAGTATTATGTTTAGGATAATATTTAAACAACATTTTATTAACCCTAAAAAATACTGTAATAAGAAATATATCACATAAATAGATAATCTAGATAAGTATGTAGTCCAACAAATAATCATGGAATATATATGATTTTGACAAAAAAACTAAATTATAGTATAAATGTAATAATGAATATAATTAACATAACAATGTGTACATATATGAATCCACCTAATAACACAATCATGGTGTATATATAATAATTCAGATGAAATGTTAATATTATATATGTGAAATAATATATGTACACACCCATTCAATTGAAATATTTAGACATGAGGTAAATATAATAAATTATTATCCATCAGAAAATTTCATCAATTACTCAATGAGAAACATAAATCTACTATAATCATAAATATAATGAAAAACAATCCCATCATTAGAAACATGATCAATCCTGCATGCATGAGTTTTTCTTTCCAAAAAATGGGATATTTTACATGTTCAAGTAGATTCTTAGTCTTAATTATACCATCCTGAAAATAGTGTGAAAAATAAAAATTATCATTTGATACTAATTTTATGCATTTTGACATGAATCATTCTCTAAAAAATGATTAAACTAGTGTGTGAAATGGAGTCATGTTCCCATACTTGTATGTGATATGTTTCGATATATTAACGGGGATATAGAATTTGTACTTTTGGGAGATTATAACCTATAAATCAATAATAAACATAGAAAATTCATAAATAAATTAATGGAACTCAAAGATAATAATTACAGTCACTGAAAAAATAATAAATAACAAGGAAATTACTAAATAATCCCATAATTCATAAACATTTATTTAATAAATTCATGCAGCCAACTTACATTTCCCATATAAAACATAAATAAACATACAATGTATATAAATAAAAAATAGCCAACTCCAACAATAATCATGATCACATTCTTTTCCCTTATCTCTATGTCATGTCCTATAACATAATGTAAAAAACAAAATATCACATTCCATGGTATTATGCTATAATCATGAGTTCAATTCACATACCAAATGGTGGCCTGATTATGTTTGAGTAAAACATTGTAGGAATAAAACTACATTGTCTAATTATATGCATTATATGATTATTTTTTTTAAAAGTGTGCATGTATTTCATATATAATAACGTAATTAAATAATTTAAATCTAACAATGTTAACCTTAGGTTCCTCATTGGACATCTGTTATCACTCATACATTCTTCATCATAGTTTTGGATGTTAATGATCTATTAAAATTATGTATAACTATAGAAAGATGACCCAAAGTACATAACAATGTTTTCCCTGTATAATTATATCAATTAACAAGATAAATTTTAAAAGTAATAAATAATTATATAATCAAACTTAGGAGATAATTAATATAACCAAAACATCAACAGGTAGTGGGTATCATGTATAGCTCCACAATTTTCATGGAATAAATTTTTTCAGGATGGTTGAAACAAGAAAAGGATTTCCCATGGCAATTTACCATTTATGGAAAGTGTTACCCATGACCTTGGATCATTCCCATGGTATCCCTAGGGAGAAAAGTCAATGTAGCCCAAGGAATAATCCAAAATAATCTATAATATAAAATAAAGATGAGGAGATTCATAAAATGATTTATTTTTAATTTTTAGATATATATGAAATCCTTGGTGTTATACTGGTACATTCACAATATATGACTATGATCAAATCCAAGGGTATCCCTTTAATTTTCTAACTCAGTAATGAATCGATTAGTATCACATGGGTCCTCCAAAGGGAAACCGTACCATAATTCCATGTATCACTCTGGAAATTCCATACATTTAAAGTAATTCAAAGTTTTTTATAATAATTATTAATTATATAATAGTATATCATGTACCTATAATCTTATTGAAAACTATGAAAAATCATTATAATTTAAAAATGTATCATGTAAATGGTCTTACCATTCAACATTCATTAAAATAAATAATTCTTTTCAATTATAAAACTATTTAAATAATGCATATAATTTTTTCCATTGCATAACAAAAAAATATGAGACTATTATTGTATCATGCCATTCATTCAATTAAATTACACAATATCTGTTATAAATGGTACAATAAACACACCTTGAGGTTGTCTATTTACATAAAAATGTATATTATTATAATTTAATAGTAAAATTTCTAATATTTAATATAATAATTTAGTATTAAATTTGTTTCATTCAATTTATGAAATTACACTATATATATATCATTACATATAATTTTGGAAAAATTGGAAAATGGGTCTACAAACCCTAGTAATTCATTAGTATCAAAAGATAATTCCCCTTTTTAGAAACAATCAATACACACCTAATAATATTTTGGCTATTTAAATGAATTGGCCAATAAGGAAATTAATAAGGAACACCAAAATGGAAGGACCATGTTAAGGTCAAAAACCATGAACATAGATGATTATTCACAGGGGAATCAATGGTGTAGTATAATTATTTAATTGATGGCATTTCACATTTTAAAACCAATTCACATAATGAATGACATGAAACACAACAAAAAACTATTTATAAATTATGAAAATTTATGGGAACGACAACATGTCCTCCTACCTCATATGAAGGATGGTTCACTCACTCACCATCAGCCATTGATTATTAATTGAAATGGTGAAATTTGAGAAATCGATTTACTCCATGACTATAGGTCATATATGGTTTCATAATGATTACTTTTATAATAGAAATTAAAATATGGAATTATTGAATGTGATATTTTATACCAACCTATATGAATCCAATACAGATGATGACGATAAAATTAGACCAATAATATATCATATTCATACACTTAATAGAGAGTAATAGGAGGATGCGATTGGAGGGATACAAGGGAAAGTGAGGGTGGAAATATGATAAACATCCATGTATTCTCTAGGGGAAATGGTAGATTTTCCCATTTTAAAAGGATTGGGGTCATTACACAAATTTAATCAATCTATGTTCATTAAATGTAGTGAAATAGATCAAAGAACCTATAATTAACATTGTTACTCCACTTGATTTACCAACTGTGCACTAACCATTCGAGATCACTACCCATACAGACACCTTTACCACACAATAACTTTACATTATTAGAGGAATAGACCAAACCATGAACATCTTTTATAACCTCTTCACCATTGATCGTGTTTTTTCGGGACACCTAACATGGATAAAAAAAATTACCCTTACAAAAAAATCCACATAGTTGTGACACATGTTTATAAATAAATTTCATCTATTAACATATTATTTCTTTTCCAAAATAATATTTTTGGATATTGAACTCTCGACACACTCATAAG
The DNA here is from genome assembly GCA_963277665.1 of Viscum album. NCBI lineage: Eukaryota > Viridiplantae > Streptophyta > Magnoliopsida > Santalales > Viscaceae > Viscum > Viscum album. Next base: position 1,006,644,455 of record OY728135.1, read on the forward strand.
TCCTCAATGTCAGCTTTGTAGGCTCATCACATGACTAAAAAACACATTTATTTGTTCCAACTCTCTTAATTAATATCCAAATTCAATTTTAGTATTTTTTAATCCTCCAAATGATAATTAATGTTTTTTAGAATATTTTACTAGTTGAAAAACCCGGGATCTAACATTACTGATGATATTACTACAATGTGTTCTTACTTAACACCCACACTTTTTAAATTCAAATGATTGAAAAAATATAAGTATTTAAAAATATTAGATATATTATAATTTTTGTTATATTATGATTTTATAATAATTTTTTAGATATCAAAAATATTTAAGATTTTAAAATTTATTTTATTCCAATTATATTGTTTTCTTATTTTTATCAAATTATAATTAAGTGAATAGTGTCAATAATGGTTGAAATGATATTTCCTATCATATAATATATTATAAAAAAATAAATTATAAAAATAATCCAAGAAGGAAATTTGTATTAAATTAATTTTTTAAATGAAATATCAAGTACCATTATGGTAAAATTTTCCATTTATATGTAAAAAAATAACCATTTAAAATTTGAATAGTTATAACCATGGTTATGATCAAAATTTATGAACCATTAGTTTAAAAATTAGGATATTGTTTCACATTTATTACAATCCAATGATAAATTTACATAGAAATTATATTAATATAATATAATCCTTATCAAAACATTAATTAAATTTTGGATCCATTTTTCATTGTTTAGAGATATATTGTACGATAAAATTTCATATACATCTTAAAATACCATTAATGGTATTTTATAATAAATATTATTTTTTGAAATGAAATTAACTAAATAAAAACAATATATTTGGAAAATTGAATATATTATGGCCTCAAATTTCATCCATATCCAAATTAATGGGTCACATTTTCTTTTACTACAATTTTCATTACACCAAAATTTACAAAACCTCTATTATCATAGTAAATATCAATAAGGTTAACATCGAGTTAAACAAAAAGGATAAATATGGAAATTTAATAAACATGTCCCAATTACATTTTTAGAGTATTGTAACCAATATTCATAATTTATTGTAAATAAATCAATTTATATCCTTATTTTTATGAAAATTAATTTATTTTAGTTTAGTAATTTTCGATATTCCAATAGCGAAAAATAAAACACATTTAAAATGGAACCTTTTCTTCCTATCTACATAATTCATGATCCATTTGATTCTTCCAAGCCCTATAATAATAAATTCATATATTCCTTACCTCAATCCTTGGGATTTTATTCATTCATATAAGCAATTATTTCAAGGAGTTATTTGTAACCCACAATTGTTTTACCACTAAGAGATATATGTATAAACATTTTGGTTTCAATATTACATCTTATTGTAACAAATATATTTCCATGGGATATATGATAAAATAATTCATCATGTAACCATGTTACAAGTAATTTTTTTAATTATTTAAAAACCATTTTATTTTCATTTTAATCTTACAGAAAATAAAAGTATTGTGGGTGCCTACGAACGACATACCATATCCATGTAGAGGTGAAATTAGATTTTTATCACCGCTATACATGCATAGTTATAATGACGAACAATATATATATATATATATACACATATATATAATTTTTTATACCATTATGTACTTATAATGGTCAAATATTATTTATATGTCCTTCATTATATCCGTTAAAAATTCGAAACATTATCCATGCATATGTATGATTAAATGTCTCCAAGAAAGGTGTAATTAATTTTCCAATATAAAAATTAAATAGTTGATTATGAATTTATATATATGTAATATATATTATATAATTTTTATGAAAATAATTTTTCAGATAATGGTACCATGATAAATTTCCAAGCACTCAAAATATTGAACTAAAACCATCATGCAAAACTTTCCTATTTTCACCCAAATTCCTATTATAAGGATGATTTTTCAAGATAAGGGATATTATAAATTATAAAGGGTATGGTATATTAAAATTATAAATAAATATGATTTTTGAAATATAATAATTAATAAATGTATTTATTTTACATGAATTCTAACGTCATAGGAAACAAGACTTGATTTGAGCTACGATACTTCTAATGTCATATTGATTCCTAAGAGGTCTATGTCAAATTCTACATCAGTTTTTTATGGGGAATATAATACAAAATTTATATTATATATTATTAATATCATGATATTAATGATTTTTAATTGTTAATTACTTCCCATTTTTAATGGGTTCATAGGATTCAATGTTTAAAATATTGTACGGTGTTCATGTAATAATATGATTATTTATTAGGGTGTTTATCACTATGCTTTAGATCATGATGTAATATTATATAACTCTCAATAAAATAACTGTTTTTCTTTTTATATTATTATTTATATTGTTAAAATTATTTCCATTCATTAACCCCTATTTTTGTATTGATGAGTTCAAAAAAATTATTATTTTGTAAAACATAATTTATTTTCAACTATAGAAAAAATGATTTCTTCTGCCATATAAATATTTTATAAAGACATATTTTCAAGTATGTTTTTATATTCTCTAATGGTTTATTATATTATTCAATAACCATGATTTAATGATTACAATATTTATAAAAAGTATTCATCCTGTTATTTTTAAAGGGAGTTAATTTGAAAAGTTTTCAAAAAAAATAAACAATTATTTGTTTGAATTTTATATCATTAACAGAATTTCCTAGTATCATGAATACTTAATTATTTGAAGCTTCATTTAAATGTATCGATGTATATTTTGAAATAAAAATATTCCTACTGAATTTATGTAATTTTTATCATTAAAATATATTATTTCCAAAACAAAAGTCTATTTCTTTGAGGAAATATACTATTAATTTTAATAATAAAATTTTCCTATATGATATCTTCCATTGATATTAACTAAATATTATGGCCATTAATATCCAATGATACAAACCATATTCATCCAATTCATAGACTAGGATTATGATAATGAGATTTTTACTATTTCACTTTAGATTTAATTGGTAGTTTTATGATGATATATATAATGTTTTATGATATTATGATATTTATATGAATGAATGAATATAATTTATGTCTTGGGTCCGTCATATAACACCAAGAAATTATTTAAAGTAATGTTTATATATTTTCAGATGGTGATGATATTTTTTTACATGATTTTCATTATATTTATTAACATAATGATGTTTGAGTATCATTATGTTCAAGATACGGTAACAAGAAATTGAATTAACATGGTTGTAAAAAAAGGTTATCACATATTGATGTGTGAGATTGATTTCATTCTATATATTCTAATAAAAAACATGTTGATATGATTTAATTGAGATATTTTTTTAGAATATAGTTATTTATTGTTCGTATTATGAAAAAATCATATATTATTGGTCTTCTATGTTTGTTATATCATCGATGCCCATATTGGTCAATCTTATAACTATGAAATGATTTGATGTTCGTGATATATATTTTTATTAGGTATGAATATTAAATATTGTAAAGTGGAATGTGAAAATGTTATCATGACAATATGGTCATATTATCCACTAATTACTAATATTCCTAATGTATTCCCTGATTAATAATATTATTTAACACTATATACTGCTTCATTTCCCTATGTTATGATGAATTATTTTATACTCAGCATGTCTAAGAATATTCCTATATGGGATGAATTATATAAGTTATGTTGAACATAGTCAATAAAATAATAAGATTATGTATCAATTATCTATGTAAAATAAACCATTATGGGTTTTTCAAGGATCATAATGTTTTGTATTGAATATTCATCTAATGAGATTTAGTATATATATTAGAAAACTGCAGGCCACAATAGCTGGATTGAGATCTGGGTAAATTTAGTAGTTAATATTTGTGGTTAGAAAGGTATTCACAAAATCATGTGGTTAAGTACATGTATTAGATAACAACATTAACTTTCGGTGGGATAGGGATTACATTGTTTCCCTAGTAACACATCCTTGTTTGGATAGTACAGGTGTATGTTTTTATAGAAAACATTAATCATGGGGTAAAAAATATAAAAATATTTGGTTGGATATATCTTATTTATTATTCTAGTTCATAATGAGTGTACCATTACTGTGAACCTACATTGAAACACTTTGGGTATTCTCTTGGTTTAGTTCATATATTCATTATGATCAAAACTAATGTAATGAAATAGATAAAAATATATGATGACATTTGATAAACCTACGGTATCCTAGAGTGAAATTAACAAGTCCTTATAAAGTTATTATAACATTTATTTTAATGATTATGTGGTATACCATTATGTTTCTTACTCCAAACACTTTTATTGTGGTTTTTAGTCAATGTATTGAACCCATTGGAATTATTTTAATGATAAATGGGATAGGCAATGGGATTTTTTTTTATGAGAAACCAAATAAAATGGGTGTTGATAGGTGAAACCTTGTGATTTTACCTAGTCATCTATCTAGATATATTATTAGAAAAATAAATTTGGATGTCTTTCATGACATAACAAATAAGTTAAAATTGATGTTTTTTGAAGACCATTGATGGAATAATATTCAATTTCCTACATGTTTAAAATTTGGGATACCACACCTTGGAGAATGTCTCAATGGATGTGGAAGAAATTTTAATGGTGGAAATGAATTTCAAATAGAAATTAATTTCCATGGAGATAAATTTCTTTCTGTGTGGGGAAAAAAGGAAATATCATGTGTCAATTCTGTAATCCTAGAGTGAACTACTATACTAATAAATGACCAATGATGCAGAAATTACTGATGTTAACCGATTGAAACAATTTAGTTTTTGGGATTTGATAATTATTTTTTATTAGTATTTTATAAATTAAATTCTAGTTATATGAATCTTGAAACATGAATGGATTATTATATAGATTTATAAATTTTGGTATATGAAAGAATATATTGCATAGTAATGATAACAGAGAAATGTGATGTGGTGGTAAGATGATAATATTATATAGTATGTGATTAAGGGAAATAAAACCATTAATATGTCCCCAGTAATGAGTTAATAATATTTATTTAAGAATAGGATATGTTTTATTCTGATAAATTAAAAGGCATATTATTCATAAATTAAGAACTAATTAGTGATATGAGGATAATGTGGTTTATGTTGACTATTAGGAAGTTTAGATTATTTTGGTTTTATAGAATATATTAACTAATATGTGATCATTTATAAGGAATGAGGTGAATATTAATTTTTAATGAATTTCTATTTTTAGAATAGATTTATTGTAATTTATGGTATTACCATTTTTCAAGAGAATGTATGATCAATGTATTAAAATATATTTTAGTTATATGAAATTACATTTACTATTTTATTGGTTGTCATATGATTAGTATATTATTGAAAATTAGGGATCTCATTCTAAAAAATTTAGATTTTAATTTGGTTAATTGAATATATAGTGGATTTATGTAAATATTAGGACTATGTTCAAAATAAATATTTATTGTTTTCTAAAATTAAAATAGTTAAAAATGAATAGAGAAGCATAATTATGGGGTCAATCCCAAAGAGTTAGGTTAGCACAATGATTAAAAATATCAATCAATGGTTCGACCATCAATATTTAAATTAATTTTAGTCAATATATTTAAATGTAATCTATTAAATTATAAAAATACATTTAGAAATAAAGGAATGGGATTCTGATAGAGAAACCAACATCAATGGGTGGTTTTTCGAAAATAAAATCCTTACTGTACTTCAATAACAATAATATTCATCGGCTTCACAATAAATCAATTTTATATAATATGAAATATTAATTCCTTATAAATATTCCCATTAAACATTATTATTTAAGGAGGTGTGAATTAAAACAACTTGATTATTTATGATTATATTGAAAATGCATAGGAATAATAAAATCCAATAGATATGAAATAATTACCATTATCATGTTGGGTTTATTTTTCACAAAATAAACATGGTCCATGATTTAATAACATAAATGATTATAATGAGTTAAAAAAATACCATTTAAATAGAATCATATGAATATTAATAAGGATATAGAAAGATCTGGTAGACAAACATTTTGTACGATTCCGATACCCCAGAGATATTTATCCAATCATCTCTTGGTTATCTCCAAGGATGAATAAACATACGAACATATGATATATAATGAATTAGAAACAACTATAAAGAAATTAAATTAAATGAACTTGAATTAAAATATTGAGAATCCAGTGTTATATAAATGTTGAAAAACAGAATGAATGCTGAAAAACATATTATAATTAATGATCCCTGAATCGAATCACATCAGTATCCTCTCAATGGTCGACCCCTTATGCCAAAATTAATCACTTTTGTCTAAGCTAGGAACCTATAATTATTATCCAAGATATAATACTCTGGATTAATTTGTTCAATTATACCATTTAATTGTATTAAGAGACAAAATATATTTATCAACCAATGATATAATCGAAAAAATTATAATATAAATTATTTCTTATTTTTGTGTTGTTGTGTAATTTTCTAACACCATATAATGATTTCATGTCATATAATGATTACATGATGTGTAATGTTAATAAGATGCACTGAAAGCCTAATTATTCTCTAGTGATTCAGTTTTTTTCCTATGGAGCATCATGTGATTATCCAACATCATGTGTAACTGTCATTTAGTAGGATAATAGAACCTCTTGGATTTAATCATTATCATAATAAAATTTATGTTTTCATGTCAAGACCCTGTATAGATTATTGCATCGTTCCTTTTTTCTTTAATTTCCATGATTTACTTTATATTTCACAATAATTTAGTCTTACAATAAGAATAAAATAATTATATCCTTAATGAATATCATATTCAATCGATCAATATTCATTTAAAATTCGTATAAAACACATATATTTAGATAAAAAATATAGATATCAATGATATTTTTTGGATGATTTTTATGGTTAACCATTTATAGAATTATTTAAGTTCGATATTTGGTGTTATTGTCTTGTGTTTAGATATTAACATGTGATTTCAAAATATTAGAAACCCAATGATAATAATTATTGTTTTTATAAATAAATAGAAGAAATAATAATTACATAAAATTATATTGTGTGTCTTATGACCAATTAGAAGGGTATTTTATTTATTTTATAAGAAATGTTTTCACGAATGTTAATTACTTGGAGTAATAGGTGAATGGAAAGTAATTGAAGAAAAAATCGATGTTGAAATCTATGTTATAAAATATAATAAGTTCAGGTTATCAAATTTCTTATAGATCTCAATAATAAAACTCAAATAATCCATCATCATAAGGAAATAGTTTTTAAATTATAAATTTACTAGCTTTCCTTCAATTTTTATTAATCAATGACCTTTTCAACCATTAAATATTTATGGTATTATGTTAATTAAATTTTTACCTATATATTCTATATAACTATATATTTTCCACATATAATAGTATTATATCCATTTCCTTTATTTTATCCTTCCACCAATGTTCCCATAGTCCGAGAACCAAGATTTTTGTTATTTTAGGCAACCTTTATGATTCCCAACATTCAATTTTTAATGATTTTTTATTATCAATTTGTTGCATATTGGTTTCAAACAATATATGTTAAAATATTGTTCCTTTGATGACCAAGATAGAAATCCATATGGTTCAATTTATAAAAGTGGTTGAATATTTATTTCCCTAAGATTTTAATACAATATTGTATTCAATAAAACATAAAACATGTAATACATATCATAAAAAAATGAAATATTTTTTTCAAAAAATTTTAGTGATAATATACCCATTAACATGGAATGTAAGAATAAAATTTACCAAATTTTGGAATGTCAATATAAACGTTCCACTCAATAAAAAATTAATTCTTAATCATATGAAATAAGAACACAATAATGTAATTTTATACTCTAAAAACATTATATTGAAAGTGGGGTTTTTTGTTCTTGTAATAAATAAATAATTCCTTCCGTATTTATAAATATTAAATTATAAAAATGAAATCAATATATATATTATTGTATAAATATTATCTTAGGGTGATATTTTTTTATGCTTTTGAAAAGGTGTTATTTTTTCAATATATAATGATAAAATAAATTTTTATAAACGAATCAATAGAATTCATTATAAAAACTGATTTAAAATCCAAAAATGATCATAAAGTAACATAATTATCATTTAGATTTATATAATATAATTAATTACCTAGGAATAAACATTAAAATCTATTTTTATATAAGGTCATCTATATCAAAAAATACATTTTTTATTAAAATAATTTTTAGGTATATATTGTTCATTAATATTAAATGTTACATCTTTAAAATATTGGAATTATATTTTTCTAAATTTTAATTTTTTTACATTTAACATGTAAAATTTCTCATAGGATTATATCATAATATTTTTCTAATAAAGATAAATTTTTTATTGAATGGTAATGAAATTTAGTTTTTTATGAAAAATTTCAATCTTTTACTATATAACCATGTCATTATAATCATTTAATACATTTAATAATATTATATGAAAATTGATGTATTATAATTTAAATCAAATATTATAAAAATATAACGAAGAAAAGAAATAGAAATTTATTTCATGATAAATTTTAAAATCATCCTCCATGATAACAAAGTGCTTCTACATCACTGGAAAAGACATATTTGGCTTTAAAATGATAATATTATAGACTAAAATAGTAAATTGTAGTATTTTTTAAATTATATGAATTATTATTGATGATGTTTGTGGATATTTATGAATTTTTCATTCATATAATATTTTTCAAATAAAAATTCCTGATATATTCTTATATAGAGATAGAAAATTCCAAATAATATATTAAATAAAATTTATCAACCTTTATGTTATTAAATATAAATATTTAATGCTTATAAAAACTCATCATGAACATAGTCTAATTATTATTTTATTTTAATTTTTTTTAATATTTATGTAGATTACATTTTATTATATTGTCCTGAAATTTAAAAAACATATATATTCAATTAAAAGAAAATTTAATAAATTGTTTCACAAATGTTATATATATTAAAATTTTGATTAATTAAAATTTATAATTAATTATGATTATAATTAAAAAATAACAAAGATATGTTAAAAGATTAATTTGGAATATATTACTATCATGTTGTTTCAAGTTCAAATTATTTTCCTATATCGAAAAAAATTGAATAAGAGGTATTTAGGTAAAATAATAAATTATTTTAATATAAGAAAATTATAAAAAGAACTCATTATTTTTATTAGGATCTAAAATGGTATAAAATTTCATATATGATATTTCTGAGACAAATTTTTAACATTTAAATAAAATTATAACCCTTTAATGTTGAAAATTTCATTACCGACCTCAATGATTAAATTATTTAACGATGATGTTATGCAAAATGATGAAGTTTATAATGAGTTTGAAATGTAAAAAAATATTAAATAATTATATTAAAGGCCATATCCCTATTATATTTTAATATATGACATTTTGAAATGATTTTACATGTGTTAGACATAATATATTTTAATATATCTTTTGTTTTTAGAATTATCATTAATGGTATTATATACAAAATAATATTTTAAAAGTGATTTAAAATTAATAAAAACTATAAAATTTGTCCCTTTGAATATGAAAATAGTGACATTATCTGACGAGGATGATTTAATAGTGACATAACGTTTAATTTAACATTAATTACCCCTTAAGTTTAAATAACACTATTATCATGGTAACTATAAAATGGGTTAGAGAGGGATAAAACAGAATAATATGGAAAACAATTTATAACAATATATAAATTTTTTCTCATATGAGTACATATATATATCAATATAATAATTTTTATATATATTAAATTGGAGGAATTTGAACATAAAATTAATTAATATTAATTTAATAAATTATGCAAATCCATGAATTATCTTACCTCACTTATAATAGAGAATATCATATCCTCCTCACATAACCAATAATGTTCCATTTGGTTCATACATTCCCTATAAAAATATGTTTGTAGATTCCTTATCCACTTCGTAGTTCTTTTATGATTTCCAAAATTCCATCCTTTGATGGAATAAGGTACATTTTAAAAGATACTTTTCAATGAAGAGGTATAATTCCTAAATGTGAATTTTCAATTTTATTTCTTCTTATGCCTAATATAAATCCATGGGTTTGATTAAAATGTATTTAATTTAGTATATAAAATATATTTAATTTATTTAATGATCATTAGAATCAATTTTCACCACTTTTCCATCCTATAGAAAATGGAAATATCGCTCTTGCGTATATGTGGTTTACGGTATCTCTATAGTAGTATATGTTTTTCAATAAAACATTAACATAGATGGTTTTAATGATGAGTTAAATAAATAAATATATTTTTAATTATATTATAATGGTTTTTTAATTTATAATATTCATTTACATTTATTTTTTCCATCAATCAAAAAGAAGAAAAAAATTTATTCAAAAGTATGAACTACCATCTCTAAGAATGATGTAATTTATTTTTAGACAAATACAATTCATGGATTATTATAAGTATTAATTTAAAGAATATATAAGCTATTAATATCATTAATATAATTATTTTGACAATTAAACCATGAAAAAAGTATATGTAAAAGAACCATCAATCTTAAAAATTCATGGAAAACAGACAGTGTTTCATCGCAACTATCAATTTTATGCAAAACATACTATTAAAATGATAATTATAAATTATAAAAGTGATATTAAAAATTAGTTTATTCAATAATATGGTTCTGTTTTAGTTTTATAACAAGGTAATATTTATCATATAATAGTTTTTAGTGAATGAAAAATTGGATAAGACATGATGTAAATGATTTACAATCTCACTTTTATTTTTTGGGTGACGTATTTCATGTTCAAAAAAAATCTTTTATATGTTATATATAATTATAGTTTGATTTATTATATTAGGAATCAACATAACATAAAAATCATATATTTAATTTTATTAACATTTATATCCAAGTCCAAAACCCAAAAAAATAGAATTAAAAGAGAAGTGTTATGGGTGTATAAAATGGTGGATTTTGATATACTCCCCTCTAATAATATTCAAACCATAATGGGTAAGGGATCCTAAATTTGAAATTTTAGAAAAACTAAAATACTAGGGGGAATGAATGAAATGAAAACATACTATTTTTCCATTTATCCCATGAGTGAATTCTAACCTCTATGTAATTTGTAAAAATCTAATACATGAACATTTCATAGGAGATGGTGAAAGGGATGGGATTGTTCCACTATTGAGAATTATGTACTTATTATGATTCTATATAGAACACAATAAGAGTTTTTTATTTCTACTTTTGTTAAGCTTGGTTAATATGGAATTTAATTCTTCATAGTAGTTTTTTCCTTTCCATAAGAATGTTCTGAATGTTGTGATGCCAATGAATTTTTAGTCAGTTACAATAACTAAATCCTACATGAATCCAATATTACACAGACTATTTTTGTTGAGACTGAGGCTACTATTGTGAGTATTCTATGAAATATATCTTCCAACATAATCATTTTGGTTACTAAGAAAGGAACCCTTGTTGCCTTTAAGTATTTGAGATAGTAGTTCTTTTCCTAGTTCATGAACAACCAAATTAGGTCGATCATTTCAATCCAGGATCTAAAATAAATGTCCATCCAGAAGCTAGTGATTCCCTTGACACAACCATTATTAATTTCTATCAGTATTAACCAATATTTTTATACAATAAATATACTCTCACATTTTTCACATAAATATTATCTTAACAAATAAGGAAATTATTGATGATATTGATACAAGTATGGTCGTAGTAGAAAACATAGATGGACCATCAAAAAGAGTGATTCACATTTCTTACCAATTGTACCATATATAATATGTGTCTCTATTTTTTCTTATGGGGTTCCCAATAAAATTTTCACCTTGACATTTGGTAAATATGAATGAATGTGATATTTTCATTGGTGGAAAATTCATGGTTTCTGATCTCAAAGACAATGAGATTTAAATTCTTAGGGATATAAATTCACCAGTGAAACTCCCTATAGTTATATAGTTTAGTAAGTGTTTGTGACACCGTATGATAGTCCATAACAGAGTAACTCCCAATGAAGAAATTGTAAAAAAATTATCATGATCAGGGTATTAAATTTTAATATATAAGATACCATAGTGATATTTATCCGGAATATCGATAATAATGTGTGGGGATATTAAGTATTTCAGGAATGAAATATATTATGTTTAACAATCTAGGAAATCTATCTTGTTACCAGCCAAATTATGATGCCAAAATATTTTATCTAAGTGGATAATGATTTATTGTTGATTTCTTAAGAGAAACATGGTGTGATATTAAATGGAGTTCCATAGAGTAGGTGGTCATCCATTATGTGACACTAAATCAGTCAAAAGGATGTTGTTAATGATCCTTCCCCATATGTTGCATCCATCATTGACATCCCATTTCAATTTTTCATGCAGGGCCTACTTCATTCTTTAAATTCTTATGTCTTTATTTTTAACCTCCCTCTCTGTCCTAGAAAGATGTTATGATGAAGCACAGTGATGTTTACCCACATATTGAACATCCCAAAATGAATATTAAATTGGGTTTTAAATGCTCAAGATGACCTAATTTGACCCATTTATAAAATACGAAACATGTATGGGATTTGAGGTGAGGATGACATTAACAGCGGTAGTTCTTATATTGAAAGATATGTATGGGTTTTATAATTTTTGATGTGTCTTATAATATTGAAATGAAACTTATATAACTAATTGTTATGATAACTTATCATGAAGATACATGCACCTAGGTATCCATTCTTAATGACAATCCTTTGGATAACCAAAATGGATTCCAAATAACACACCCAAATATTTGGGAATAGATTCGAAAAAAAGAAGCATTTTTAATCCCAGTTCATGATATTGTCTCTCCATTATCATCATTTATTAATGAACCTATTGATTTAATAGAGATATGTATTTATTATATTTGAATAACAATCATGTCATCCAAAAAACGAGTTGTGAAATAAAAGTAAATCAAGGAATCCACCAAAATAGAATGATTCTTCCATTATAAACATTCTAGTGAATATATTCAAAATTATTATCCGGAATAATGATTAACAGTATTAGATATAGTGGGACTCCATTATTTAACACATACACAGATTTTGTGGACTCATATTTTTTCCAATATTAAAAATGGACTATCATAGAGAGATGATGAAATTAAACAAATTATATGTGCTCCAATTAAAGAAACTAATGAAAGGGAGATCATTTAGGATAATGTACCATTCATTCCGATCAATGCCATTTTCCATACAATGAACCATTATTTTATAAAATTTTAATTCATTAATTTCTAAGATGTAATAAATATATTACAACCCATAATATCGAGAAGGACAGTTTCATTAGTAATTAGTTACATTGAATAAAAAAATAAAACTGGGGGCACATTGACAATATTAAAAACATTCTTAACATGCTTATATTATTCCATTATTCTAAAAATTGAATGGGATAAACCGGGGACATACATAATAAAGAATTTGAGTATGAATCCCTATAAGGGAAAAAATAAATTATAATATAAGAATTTAAAAAAAAATTATACAATAGGTTCCCCAAAGAGACATAAAAGGATTAAAAATCACAAACATGGTCAATGATGCACAATATATCATGGTAAAATAAAGGAAACATGGGAATTTTGAAACAAAATTAAACATGACATCAAAAACATATGTCAAGGATAACCACCAAGAAAACATAGCATAATGTGGATATGATAACATATCATGAACTATACATGTAACTTAATGAGACAAAAACATTAACCAACACATTGTAATGCCATGTGGGAACACCTATCATAATCTTATCAGGTACATTAAAAAGTGTTCCCAATAGATAATATAACATAAAAACAATTTTCATAAAATTTAATCCCACTATTATGAAGTTTTTATTATATAAATGTAATACCTTAATAAAATAAATATATGTTCTATATGGTTAACTCCCATGATAGAAAATCGGTATAGGTATTCACTGCATAATTGTTTTTTATTTAAAATCATAGAGAAATTATTAAAGCATTGTGAGGAATAAAAATATTCATAGGTGGGATTAATGAAATTAAATGGAATGCCTCATAATTTAGAAAGAATAAGAGAACTAAGGTGTTATATAATAATCTATCCATACATTAGTAATTATTGATAAAATTCATCAAATAATGAAATTGATTGAATAAATAACGGAATGAGAGGATCAATTACTAAATTTTTACATACTAATAGTATAGTTAAATTAAATAATGATAGGGTAAAAGATATCCTATTGTTAGTAAATAAATTATATAATAGAGGGATCTTTATAAAGTTACAACAATATAATAAATTGAGATTCCAAAAGGCTAATTGAAAATAATTTCACCGAATGTTAAAGAATAGAGATAAATCTCTTGAAAAAATTTTGTATGGAATAAGAAATAGCCAATATTAGAGAGGACTAATGACTTATCCTTCATAAAATATAAATTAAAAATTATAATGACATTTATATTGGAATAAATAGTAAAACAATAATGATTCAAAAGGATAGATAAAACCATGGTGAATGAATGCAAATAAAGACAGATATATCTAAAGATTTTGGTATGAACTATTGTAGGAAAATTTCCAAATCATGATAGGTGTAAATAAAGATTCATCATAGGTATTAATGATAGATAAATGTTTCTATCATTATATGGAAATATACAAGATATTAAGATGGATGTAGAAACATATACCCAAATATGAACATATTGATATGAATATACATAGCGTAAAAGAGGTGCTTGAATAAAAAAAGAGGGAGAAATCCATTAACTTGAGATGATGATTAGAAAGATGAGGAACATAATGAGAGTTATGCGGAACATTTATAGGATTATAGATTGGGGAATATAGAATAAAATTTTGATTTTTTTTAGAGAATATGAATTGGTTAATTAGTGGGATGATAATGGGGATGTTTGGGGAGTTGTTTATTATTTTTGAAGGATTGTTGTTGGACTCTATATAATAAAATAATGACAACAAAAAACATCCAATGTTTTATACAACTGATATCTTTAAAATAATTTTTCTTTTCTTTATTTTATATGTTTAACAGATGAACCCATCGAAATATCAACCATGGTGATGTGTGAGTGATTAATGTTCATAAAAAATTGATTTAAAACCATAAAATATAATAGTCAATTTGCGGGATTTGTAATGGTATAATAAAATTTATAAAATTAACTCAAAATTGAATTATTCTTAAGGGGGAACATTTATTTGACCTTGTATATCATTAATAGAATTTATTATATAAAATTTTTGGCTTTGAGTTGATATAATACACCATATATAATTATATGATATTTCGTTTTGTCTTGAAAACTCATATCACTCGAAAAATTTTGAGAAATTCACTATTGGATAAATTCAACATTATTTTTTTATTAAAATATATAAATAATTATATTAAAATGTTAATTGTTTATTTTAAAATATTAATGATGATTTGTTGTAAAATTACAGTTTAATTTAAAATAATTGTTTTCTAACCATTATAACATATACATTTGACATCATAAAAAATATTATCAATTACAGTTAATTTAAATTACTTAATCATATTATTTTATTGATATATTATTAGTTATTACAAGTCTTGAATTCGTAACAAAGGAATATAATAATTTAATTATATTATTATAACAAAATACCACTTCTGTGTAATTGTTTCAATATCTAATTTTAATCAAAACCATGTAATAATTTCTTATAAAAAACAAATCAAAAATATAATCATTATTATTTTCAAATGTTAAGATACATATTCTTAAAATTAGGTTTACATTTTTTATATTCCTTGTTACTTTATTCTTACCCTTTAATAAACTATTTTTCTTTAACAATGCTAAAAAATATTTTCAAGGGTTATTATTCACATTTTCCAAAAATTATGATAAATTTATTTTTTAATTATAATTATATTGATTACATATATTTAATCCATTTCATTAAAATAAATTCTTGTATTTTTATTAGTATAATGTCAAATAAAATTCTCAATCATGGTGGAAAGTATTTTTTTAGAAAAATCAATTTTCATGAAATTATGATTTTAATTAAACTATATAAATAGTAATCCTCATTATATTAATTTCAATTCTTTAATATAGTTATATGGTGTAATATATTTATATATAAAATTTATCATTAGGTTTTATCTAATTTTCTTATAATATTTAATGATTAAGAATTATAAAATATTTTATTGAAAAATACAATTGAAGACAAAAAATATTATTCTGACATCTGGTATGAGGATAATTTATATGTAAAAATTTTAATCAAAAAAAACTCATGAATATATATTTAAATTTAAAATAAAATTAATATAAAAAATAATATTTTATATTGATTAATTTAACAAAATTAATGATGTTTTTTAAAAAAATTGTATTATTAATTATTCCCTACAAAATAAATATTTTTAAAACAATCAAGAAAATTTATACCTAAGTTAATTTTGATATAATGATTTCAAAAAAAAGTTAATTTTATATAGAAAATTAAAAAATTTATATAAAAAACTTTTAAAAAAACTTTTCTGAATAAAACATTTTTGGAATAACAATATTATATTAGAAATGATTAATTGATTATCTAATAGTATGTTATCTCTATAGTTAATTTAATAAGGATATAAAAATATACATAAAAATATATTTAATAATATTCACACAATAATATAAATTTTATAGGATATAATTTTCACATTTATATAATCATGGATTTTTGAGTTTAGTGTTTTGTATACCATATGCTATTGAACAAAATTTCCCATTTTATAAACATGGGAAATTACAATCTTACACAATTAAGAAAACAACATAATTTTTTTTATCTTTGTCTTTATAAAAAAATTATTTCATTGATAATATCATTATTGAAAACACATTATGAAAAAAGGGTTAACAAAACATTCATTGAAAAGATAGAAATGGATGTGTGAAGGTCATCACATAACTAGGGTTCTATGTTTGAGTACATTAGTTATATGTCAATATATTGATATGGAAGAAAAAACTAATGCCAAAGAGTAATATAGAGTGATAAATAACTAGGTTTTTAGAAATTCTATGAGCACAAAATAATTAATCTGAGATGTGTGAAAAGGAAATCAATTACACAGAAATGATCATAATATGATAGCAATTTTGTTTAATGAATATTTTACAAGATTTGAGGAATTACATTACAATGTATACTATGATAAAAAGGAAATATTCTATATTAGAATGTATAATTTAATCAATTAATAACATTCCCCAATAAAAACTCATTTTTCCCATGATTATGAGTACAATAGATGACTTTCGAATGCTTAAATCACTATAATTTGCTTCTAATGGATCACATAATCTATTAAAGAATAAAAATATATTTATATTTTGTTTACTAATATAAATTTTTATATAGTTTAAAATATTAAATAAAACTAATAAAAATTAATAAATTAATCTTCAAAAATAAATATAAAATTTCAATAGATAAACATATATAATTCATTAAATAAATACCCTTATATCCAAATGAATCATCATTAATAAAGAATAGTTTAACCAATATGATGTCTCATAACCATTTTCATAAACATCAGAAAAATAATTGCATTATTCTTAAAACATCCATTATATTAAACCTTTTGATATATATAACTCAATGCAAAAAAACATCTACCAAAAATATCATTTATCACCTGAAAATAAAAAAATGAAATTTTATCTTGTAATATTTTTTAAAAAAATATCCTTAATCCTAATTTACATCCATCACCTGAATTTCAAAATGTGGTATAAATTAATTCAAACATAATATTTTACATTTACATAACATAAAAATACACTTTATGTTTATCCGAACTGTAATAATAAATATGGGTTACTAGTCCTACATACAAGTGATTTACAAAATATATCCTAATAAATAATTAACATTAATAGGTTAAATGTAAAATTTAACATATTCTTAAAATTTATAAAAATAACTTTGGTTTAATATTTTGATGTTTTATGAATCATATATCAATAATATCATTGATATAAGACATCTATAATAGAATTCTAAAATTCTAATGTGTAAACCGATTAATCAATTTCACGTTAATGATTTTCATTAAATATGTCCCCCATAGTCAATGATTTAGTCCTAGTATTACAGAATTGATTCTAATAATTCCCATACTAACCACACATAATGAATTTGAATAAAAATGGTTCAATATTATGTAATCTATTTATATCCATCATAATATGCATTATTTTTTTGAAACATGATACTTTATGCTTTATTTTACACACATAAAATACATTTTCTTTCATGTCTAACATTTCATTTTTTATACATTTACACATCAATGAAACAAAATAAAATGGATATTATTTCCCTTATTACCATTATTATATGAATTTCCTTGAGACGTCATCCACATATTCATTAACATCATTGTAAATTTAACTATGTGGTAGTTGTAATGTTATATTTTTTATATCCAGTATATCATAATATCATTGTTTCTTACATGATCTACCATTATTTTACATTACTCATTTGGTAATACTTCACATTTCCTATAACAATAGTTCTTGAATTAGATCGTCCTATTTATATACATTAACGATAATAATGATGAAAATTATGTATAGATACATTTTATCTATTTGAAAAAAAACCATTGACATTAAATGAATAACTCATAAATAAAATATTCATTAGATTATTAATTTTTAATCTATAATCTATGGTATCCATGACTTATTTCCTATCATATACTCTTATGTGAATTTATGTTCCCTAAATAATTGTTTATAATTTAATTCTAGAAATACCAAAGCATATCCACCCTACATTTACAAATGGTTATGGAGTAATTCTCATTGACAATCAGTAGTTCTCAATTGAATGTAGATCAATATAGTATATTAAGGGTTGTTTCCTTGTGGTATATCTATTCTAGATACACATCCACTTTTAGTATCCATTCAAGGATGAGTTTTCCTAGAATCCTCTTTCTATATGATTTACCAAATCATTGGGATATTATATTATATGTAGTATTATCCCTGAGGATTTCTTTAATGTTGTATAGTCTTACTCCAATTAAATAACTAGAATTTCCTTTGAAACCAACTACAAAAACTTGTGACATTATTACATAATATTTCATGATTTATGACATTTTTTACACATATAATGTCCCCAACCATCCCAATTGGGCCCGTAGCATGACTCCCCATTCCTATATCTAATTGTCTCGTGGTTAGGGTCTAGAACAAATTAGGCATGAAACTGACATGGTTGGCCAAAGAATAATTAACTTGTTCAAACCTTCACATCATCAAAAAATACAATGATGACATAAAAAAATGATTAAAAATTCATGAATATATCTAAATTCCAAAACTGTAGTACAAAAACATATAATAGAAAGTAAAAATTCCAAATAAAATCCCACCACAATGATTCTGAAAACAAGTCCTACAATAAGGCAAAGATGGGGATTGTTGTCAAGATAACCACCTGAACACTTCCAGATAAATTTGGATTACTAAGAACTACCTGGGTCCTCATCCCTCTTGGACTCTTTCAATGGGTTGATCGACAGCACATGACATGACATGTTTTGGAAATGACCAGGAATGAGTGTGTATTAAAATTCCAAATATGACACACAAGAAACAATAAACATATTAAAAAAGAATAAATTTCATCTATACATAGATATATGTTCAAAACTCATATAATAAGAACATATAATGATACTAAATAATGGAATATAGTCACAAAGTAAATCCATAAATGTAAGCCAACCTATGATTTCGGTACAAATGTTACATATATCACAAGTATGTAAAAACACACTTCCTGATTCACATATCCCGGATGGTGTCTTTAATATATGTCAATCTTAATAGGTCCCTTAATATGAACATTACACTATAAGTCTAATGATAACGATACATACAGAAGGTTCACACACATGGATATGGGGTATACAAAAAAATATTGGATTAACTCCTTATGTTTAGAAGAAGATCCAATATATTGTTGGAAATGATGATCCTATCTATTAAAAAGGGTATAAATGTGACAGGGGATCTCACTCTAGGCCACACAAAAGGATTTCAACAACCCTATCCCAAAAGTATTTCTGAACGGATTACAATCCTATGTTCAAGATGTGATTATATACTAACCATCAGAGAATATATACATGTAACAAACCCTAATTAAATATATCAATTCTAAATGGGAAAGGTTCCTTATTACATTCTTGAATGATTACAAGGGTTTAAACAATATTACATGATGTTTCCCATTGATATTTGATCCTATCTATTTATCAGAACCTATTACCATGTTCGTAAAAGTACATGGTGTGCTTGAGCCCGCGTACATATGAATGTTCCCAATTATATGGCTATACACATGTAAACATGTCCTATAAATAGTCATACTAGAATATATGTAATTTCTAGGATTTTTTACTCTTGGATACTTCATTTTACCCTCAGAGGTATATGCTGAGATTCCAGGTCAATTTACATTCCATGTTACATGGTCACATACCGTTTGGCAAATTATTGTATAACAAAACCCCAGACACCACACTTTGTCCCTGCATGATTTTTGTTTCCAAGATACATTATGTATTTATCTGGCATTTCTATAATCTTCTATTCTATCCCCCACAATTTCTACTAGTCATCTGTCAACTAATTTGATCATTAATTGAACTAGATAGTGTGTATCAGTTCCATCTGAATGTAACATTCACAATTCAATGTAATATTTCCATTTTTTAATTCAATAAACCTCTACTATTGAACCACTCCACACTTTTTTTTGGAAACCCCAACCAATGTTCTCAAATATGAAACAATTCAACACTTCTTCCATCATATCTTATTACTATCATCGGCCAACTGTAAGATCTACGATATCGAACCATTGTTCCATGAAATGTGTTATATACATTTTATTTAATAGTTTTTTCCAATCCATGGCCCATGATATTTTCCCATTCTAAATAAATAGATGGGGAAATAAATAATAACCAAAACCAAAATGAAACAAACATTGAACAATGTTTGTGTTGGCATTGATTTCTCCCAAATGAATGAAGGATGGAGAGAGAGAAAATAATCAAAATAAAATTTCTCCAAATCCAAAATAAATCAAAACCATACACCCAATACACACAATATGATAATAAATTTGTTATTTCATTGATTCCAATTAATTATGAGAATGTTATAACATAGAGAAATCCAATAAAAAATGTCCTACAAATATTTTGATTGATCAAAAATTCTAAATGAAGATGCATCATTGTAGTTGTCGATATCCTAAGATTCCATTCCACACTGGTCATCAATATGTGATCCAATCATAATCCACCAATAGAATTTGAAACGTTTTTATCTAATAAATCTCTTATATTTTCATAGTTATAAAGCTTACCCTGCATAACTACCATATGATTTTTTATAAAGAGATCATTATGTCAGGTGAACAATAAAATAAATAAATAATTTCAGAAATTTATTGAATATTTTCACTCATGAAGGAGCCTCTACACACACTCCCAATTCTATAGTGACCTTGGCATAACATATATGGATATTAAATCATTTTAGATGAATTTTTTTCATATTAATGAAATCAATTCCAATGGGCTATTATAGTTTTTTTCCTTGGAAACATGGAAAATTATTCTTTTATCTATATAGAAGATCATCAACATATCCCTTAATGAACATTCACATTAGTAATTATACTTCAAAAATCTTTCATAACATGAATAAGGAAATATAAAAAAAAGATGAGCTCAGATTCTTAGTAACAGTGAACAATGGAGATATATATGATTAACATTATTATAAGGGTGTTATAAGAAAATCCTAAAATTAGGAGATCATCCCATTTGTATCAAAGATCACATACATGAATCCTAGATAAAAAATTTGTACTTTATATAACATGAATAATAGGTAATAAAGATTATAATACATTGAATGATTACATTGGAATAAGACATATAATTTGGGGAAACACATAACATATAGTATGAATTCCATATTAGTCAAAGGATAACTAAAAAGTCCATCACAGTAGTATGTGTTCACTTAACATAACATTATTTTAGGCATGGATCATTCACATTTCTATCTTTGTTGTCATGGATCACTCATAATAGAAATTTAGTGGACAATTTCATTTAATTAACTGAGTTGACTACACATTCCACCCATGTCTATCTCATGAAATATAAATCATTAACAAATTTATTGGAGGGAGATATCAGTACCACCCATAATATAATGAAATAATACATACATGTTCACAAAGATCATAAACAATAATATCATTACTCATGAAATGAAATGGGTATCATAAACATGTAATCAGATAATAACATGTGGAAAAAAGGGAAAGGTTTCATAAACATTTCATTAATGAATAAATTATTATGGAAAGAACATTCAATTAGAATATAATATGTGAAAGAGAAATGGGTTTCATTAACATATAACACTTGATATTTATGTCGGTTTCATATTCATCATGAAAGAAAAAAATAACACATTTATAGAAATTATATAAATGGAACCATTGAATCATTTCCCGGAAATGAATGAGTTACACCATAAAATGTCATCTAAGATTGAAATAATTATATAGATATTTCAAAACAATTTTATTGAAAAAAACATTAAATATTTGTTTTTTTAAAATATTAATTATGTTGAAAACCTTTTACTTTGAGAAAATGTTAATAAATCTTATTAACATGTTGAAATCTATTTTCATTTAAAATAACATTGAAAATGTTCAAAGGAATCATTGAGAAAATTTTAATAACCTATTTCCTTTAAAAATAATAATAGAATAATAAAAAAAATTGAATAAAATTTTCCTTCATAATATATAAACAGTTCAGGATAAATGTTTGAAATCCATTTACCTTGAAAACATATAAATGTGGCCTGATAACATTTGGAAAACCTCCTATTTGAAAGTACTTTGAAAATTTTGAATAATGATTAAAAAATTGATATACTTTTTCTTTATGAATAAAATAAAATATTGTAAATAATTCTTTAAAATCATTGAAATTATATTATTTGATCATTCTACATTGAAAACATATAACTGAATATTTTAAAATCATTAATAAAATCATTACATGAGAATTTATTTCTGAAAAAAAAACAAATAAATAAATATTAACACATGGAATTAACATAATATTATTAAAAAAAAATGTCTTAAAAAATATTTTTAAAATTCAATGGAATACTCAATGGTAGGGTAGCCACAAAGATGGATAAATTTTTATGTGTTGATCATTTCTTTTGTTCCTTAAATAGTTTTGAATAGTTCCTCAATCAGTAAATTAAATGATGATTCCTTTCTTAAAACTATTTTAAAGGTAAATAAGGGGAAACATGTCTTCTAAAATTTTTATTTGAATCATATAAAAATTTTGAAAATATATTAAAAAAATATGGGTTTGAAGAAACAAATATTTTTTATCGAAGATAGATAAACACCAGATCTTCATAAATAAATTAAATTTAAAATATTATGTTTCAAATAGTGGAAAAGTGGTAATAACTCATAAGATATCATGAAGAACCATAGTTTAAGAAATTTCTTATGGTTCACTGAAATATAGATCATAAGGATTAATAAATGAAAGCATAGTCCTAAAAAATTACAATAAATAATTAGTTTCATATAATAAACACTTTCCACATAGAAGCATTGAATCATACACCCCATGTAAGAAAATGACATTACATGGTTCCTAAAATATCTTGAAAATATGGATATTCATGTGATAACTTATCAAATGTAATTGTATAGGCCTTTTATAAGAATATAGGCGCATTACCTGACATTTTATCAATGATGGAAAATTTCAAAAAAATTACATTACTAATTTAGTTACTTTTCAAACATGAACCCCATGAATGAAATTTAATAAAATTTATGTGTAAATATCCATAATTATTACTATAATAATGATATAATACATTCAGGTGAAGTATACGCACCAAATATAGAAATATATGGTGAAGAAGGCTTGCGTCTTAGGGAAAATAAAATTTAGAGGATGAAACCCTTACCATTTTCCCTTACATTATTTTCACACATTCAAACATCATGTAAAATCATTAAAATTTTATTATACATCAACCACAAAATAGTATTATTATATATAATACCATATATTATTTGTTTATGACTCTATATAACTTGTTCATTCACAACTCTTGGATTTTCTTTATATATATTCAGATGTCATGTATAATCGATATATGTTTATTATAATTATACTATAGAATAATATTTTATAAATAATATGTTAAATTACCTTTAACGATTTTATTCTACATGTTTATTAACAACTCAATGTTGAGGTTAAATTTTGGGTATCATCCACTTTATTTTTGATATATGTTTGACCAAATATTATTGTTCCTCTTACATAAATCCTCATTTACTTATTTATATGAATTTAAACCATGATATAAATATAAAAAATATTAATTAAAAATATATTTATTATAATATATTAGATATAGGATTATTAAATGGAATACACCATTCATGGAGATGATATGTTGTATGTATGCATAAAATTTTTTCCATTTTAGTATCAAATTGAAATAATGAATGTAAAAAATATTTGTGTATATGCATATATTATCAGTCCATAAGAATTTTTATTTCATATATATAATAAAATATATGAAACTCATCCTTAATACATTTTTTGTATAATGTGAATGAATCATATCACTTTGAGGAAGCGGTAGTCCACTCTTCCTCAAATGACGTTATAATATTTACATAAAATGTATTTCTTAAAGGTATGTTTTATCTAATAAATAAATAAAAAGAAATAAATCTGTAATATTAATGAAATCATAGAGAAACACAATGTTGAACTTAATTCACTTCCATGAGAGGTGTTGAAAGAGAAAATGAACAAAATCTTTTCATGAGGTTGTGGTTTTCCATACATATGAATAATAACTTCATTAACCATTAGATGGAAGTGTGTGAATATGTGTAGGTTGAAACCTTAAAATAAATACTTATTATAAAATTTATAATGATGAGGTTTTCGTATAATCATTGAATGAGAATAATTTTCCTGATGGATATAGAAAATTAAACAAAATAACTTTTGGATCTATGTTATAACTTCATTGAGTAGGTCATTTTTGTTTACAACAGAGGGATTTCTTGGATTTTTGTCATCCCAATTTGAGTATTATATTTTTAGGGGAGTTATTTTGGGAGACTATATAGGCTGATTTTGGACATACCAAATTAGCTTGATATGTGTGAGTAATCGAAAGAGTGACTGCATTTTTATAATTGATGGGTGGTGACATTCTAGTAAATAACTAATGGTATACACTACTATGAGGTATAATTTATCTAATGTTCCTAAATTGGACACATAATGAATGAAATTGGATTTATGGGAGACAAAAAAACTCCAAATAAAATCAGTGCATTTATATCCTTTTTTATAAGCTTCCATGTTTCCCCAATTTTATTATTTTGGTTTTTATTAGTGTAACTAGTTTCCTAACCTATGAAAATTAAACATTAAAAATAAATTAAATATAGTTTTATTAGAAGATATTAAATCATTAAATTATAAATATGACATATAATTTAAATAATATAAATTTATTTCATGTGGGAAATTAATTTTAAATCAAGATCATGAAACGCACCAAAACACAACATTATCCGAGATCATTATAAAAATGTTTGTACTATCTATGGTTTAATATGTTCATTATAAATGAAAAAATGGTATAGTAATCTACTATATTTAAAGTTAAATAACGCATAAATTTCACATGGAAGAAGATATAATTTTATTAATTTTAAATTATGTCATATAATGTTTTTTTGTTTAAATGAAACTAAATTAAATTTCAAAAAATATATTTAATTTTAATTTAAAAATTTAAAAACATTAATAGAATTAATATATATTAAGTTCACATCATTGTAAGATGATTCTTTTACTTAACAGTAATGTAATATAATAATTTAATAAATTTAAATTACATTTTAGAATCATTTATCTGAATTTTTTATTAACTAAATAATACATGAGTTAGAATTTATTGAGAGTAGTATTTCAATGATTTCATATATAAAAATTATAATTGAATTACTGTGAAAAATATAATTACATTAAAAATAATTTTTATAAATGAATCTATGTATCTTCTTCCATACTCTAATTCTTTAAAATTTTCAATGTTAATGAAGGTTCAATTTTTTATATTTTTCCATACTTATCTTATTATATAGTTCAATTGCCTAAACATGTTTCCCACAAACTTATAAAATTATAAATAAGTGGGTATATTTTCAATCCATTAGAATAAAATGGATTTCAGTT
Source organism: Viscum album (assembly GCA_963277665.1). Taxonomy (NCBI): domain Eukaryota; kingdom Viridiplantae; phylum Streptophyta; class Magnoliopsida; order Santalales; family Viscaceae; genus Viscum; species Viscum album. Next base: position 1,006,671,141 of record OY728135.1, read on the forward strand.
AATTTTATATGTCATTTTAGCCATTATGGTTATTTTATAATCATTAAGTAAACATATTTTTACATTAATTTATGTAATTAATTTTAATTACATTCACTATTATTTTTAGTCAACAAATATGATGAACATATTAGTATTTATAAATTATGATGATAGAAAATATGTAATATTTTTTTTCGATATTCTAACAAAAAGAATGAATGAAATTAACTTAACGTTAATCTTACAGATGGGATGATAAAGAGGGTTTTTAAAGTTAAAATGTTCCCAAAATTTATATTTTTTATATCTATATTATCTATGTATTTTTACATGACATAAATTGTATTAAATGATATAAAAATGATATTATTATAATTTTAGCACATCTAAATACATTATTAAACTATATATGTAAATATTAAGAAAATTTATTTTTAAAAAACAATTATGTACTATTAACTACTCATCAAAATAAGACTGTTCTCTGAAAAAAAACAAAAAGCACCCCAAAGTAAAATTTGATACATTTCTTTCAAAACAATATAACTATTTTGTTAAATTAAAATAGAAAATTTGTAAAAATTTAACTTGTAAAGGGTTTTCCATTAAAAGGCAGTAAAATTACCTTTTAGAAAAATATATCATATTATTCATAAAGTTTCATTTATTCTCATCTTAGACCTATAAAATATATTTCATAGGTATTAAAAATATTTATTGAATTTATTATATATAAAATTTATAGAAAAACATAATAATTATTTTACTTCTAGAGATAAAATTGTGATTGTACATAGAAAAATAGATTTCATAGAAAACTATTTTATTTATTTTCAAATTGTTAATTAATTCTCTAATATTAATTTATAATAAGTGTTTTATTTTTATATTAATTTCTAAGTATTATTTATACAATTTATTTAATATTTTTCAAACCATTCATTCCAAATGTTATGTGGTATCTATAATAATATTTTTGTGATAATATTAAAATTATATTATAGTTCGGAAGAACTAAATATTTCATATGGAACAAGATATCAAAGTTACTCGATATTTTTTTTATCATAAGCAACGAAAATTATTGATTATACCAAAATATACTTTATGTGTTTTGTATTACACATGTTTGACATAGTGTTTCATATAGATCAAGAATAACATTGAATATTGATATAACACAAGATAATTTATTTATTGGATGAAAATAAAACTATGAAAATGAATAATTTAATTTGAAGAAATATGTTTTCAATTACTCAATGTGTTACATTCCACAACCATTAAAATTAATTTAACCATAAAATTTTATTTGGGTTATTAATTCTTTAATACTTTAACATTCCTTTCACAGAAACCCACATTGTAAAACTGAATACTAAACTTTCCATTAAAAATTAATTTATGAACCATAATGGTTACCCAAAGTAACTCATAAGTAGGTTTCACATAGGTTTAAATAGTTGGAATGTAAAAAAACACAGAAGATAAAAATAATAATAAACTTCTGATAGAGTGTGATTGGGAACCTGGTAATGAGAGTGCTAAAAATCACAAAGCCATAACATAAAGAGGCTTCTAAATGATTATTGATAAAATAAAAAATTATGATCATATTACCACATATTATTCCAAGACCATTTTTCTTAATGTCAAATAATTTACATGAGATGATATACTAACATGATCTCTAGGAAACCATACCCTTTATTATTCCATGATTAATTTCAAATTAAACTCTTAGTCTAGTAAATAATATTGAATTTTCAATTCTTGATGCATTAATAAATCATGATATCAATAAATAGGATGATAAAAGTTTCCATATGTCAATAGTTATCACAGAAATATGGTTAGCACATGTTTTCCAATATGCATAAATTCTCATATATTGAGTTAATATGTTATTCTCTAAAATCCCATTATAAGTTTAACATAAACCATTTTGTAAATGGTTAACCTTATCAACCTTATGAAATGTGTAAGTCAATTACAATCAAATAAATTTCATTAAATTAGCTTCACATTGATCACCCATATATCATAAGGATGCTCTTGGTTTTTCACATTCCAAACATGTGAATAACTCTCTCATATATTCTCTTAAAACATATTTATAACCTGAATTACTATACATCATTATTGAAAACAACTATGCATGCATATTCAAATGATTGATTGATATATTCCTTAAATATATTTTTTAAACATAATCAATGATATCATGAATAACGTATCAACATATACTAAATTTGATATAAGGTAATCTATACAGTTAAATTTACTTGAATATACAAGATATCATTAGCCAAAATTATTATCATGAAACGGTGAACATATAAAGTGTAATATTTCCCTTAATAATGTGTTTACCATTAAGACAACCATTCTAATAAATAATTTTTCAAGTCCCTGAGAACTATTCAACATATTCATGTAAATCCTTTAAAAAAATGCATATATTGTCCAATCATTATATATTCCACCATTCATATGTTATAATTCAAGAAGAAAAATACAAAAATAAATCATTTGTTCCACTTCATCCTTAATCCATTACCACATCCACCTCAACCTATTAATAATTCCTCTTTCCATTTATATTTCACATGTAGTCTGATCATAATATAAATATAACCATAAGTCATACAACCTTGCCAATTCTCTTAATGTTCTTTTCCACATGGGACATATAATTTTATTATAACCATACGTTCCACACATATTGAATTTAACACTTAAATTTGTATTAGATATGCCATCATTACCATCCTTTTCATTAAATGAACTCTTCATATTACTTTGGAAGATACTTTATATGTGTCCTTATTTTCTTCAGTCAAAACATGTTTGTGTCCTTCTAATACATCCACGTAGGCAAGTCACTCAACATTCATGACAGAAATGAAACTAAGTGTTCATTCCACCATTGTCTATATAACCATAACTATTAGAAAACTCATTACATAACATCATTTATGATATCAATAGTTTTTTAAGGTAATCATTTTTAATTATTAACTGTGAAAACTAACTTGTAATCACCAAAACTTCCTTCACTCATAGTGAATATACCATTTATCTCTTCATTAGAAAATTATCTATCAAATTCAATGTCAATGTAGTTCATTATGGTTCCCTATATAGACTACAACTAGAAAGAATAGTGTGAGAAACATGTATCACAGTGTAAAACCAAATAATCATTAAAAATCATTTATATTATGTCTAAATTATGCCACCTTGTTTTTAATATAATACACCTTAGGCTTATCAATAAATACACCCCTTAAAATATCCTTATAAATATCACTTGGGATATCACAAATTTTTTCTCTTATTAGTTTCCAATGGTCAACTAAACCATAAATTTGATACCAAATATAGAAAAATAGAACTAATATACATTTGTTTTACTTCATTTTATATTAAGTTTCAACACATTATAATAATACATGCATACGAACCATAATTGTTTTCTGTATTTAAAAACATATAACCATAATCTCATATCAAGGTAATGTTCTTCACCATATCCCTTAAAGGTCTTCCCCATTAGTACGCATACATAAATATTTTCTTTATAAACTTTGGGAAGGTAACATAAAATAATTGTGATATTTGATGCATAATAATGGTAAATAAGAGATATATGTAAGCATAACATGAGAATAAGGTTGTGAGATAATGATTATAAAATTATAATATCATATCCTGCATATCAAAGATCATAAAAAAGAATCATTGAATAAATATAGTTAGTTTATATGACTTGAATCCTAAGGTAATCTAAATTATAATCTATTGAAACATGACATTGGAAGATGACATATATTTTTTGGAAGATACATATCATAAAAATTGATTTCCATAGTAGAAAATTTATAACTTCCACTACCACCTATGTAGTATAGGTTCACTCCCAATACTATATTATAATTCATGGTTCACTCACATTAATATATTAGTTTTAAATATTTAATTATCATTATCTCTTTGAATACTAAGGCCAGTACTAAATCGAGTTCACCTGACATCCCAACGATGTATATTTCAAGAGATAGAAATCATTACCAAATTAATTATAGGGATATATAGATCTTACACATATCATAATGAAATCATACATATGTGTTACAGAAGGCCATAAAAAATCATATCATAACTCATGACATGACATGGGTTTAATAAGCATGTAATAATTTCATATGCTTTAGAAAATAGACATGTTTCATCATCATTTCATCAAATCATAACCAAATAAATAAACTTAGTTTCATAAGAATATAACTCATGAAATATAAATTGGTTTCATGACCATATAACCAACGAATGATAAATAGGTTTCATTAACATCATGAAATAAAAATATATACCATTCAGATAATGAATATGAATAGAATTATTAAATAATTTTATAAAAACGATTTAGTAACACCATTGTATTCCATATTAGATGGAAAATAAAATTTATAGATCCTTCAAAAAAAATTATTAAATAAAATAACCTTTAATATATGAAATTATTTATCAAAACATAAATATGATTTAAAAAAAATTATTGAAACAATATTAAGGAATCTTGAAAACTTGTTGAGAACCATTTTCATTTAGTTAGTGTATGAAAATTTATAAAGGCTTATTTGGAAACATTTTGAAACCCCTACTCCATGAAAAATATAAAGGAAGAATGAGGAAATTGTGGCAACCATTTCTCATGAAAACTTTTAAAAAATCATAGAAGCATTTTGAAAATATTTTCCATAAAAAATAAAGGAAACTTGTAAATATTTTGAAAATATATTCTTTTAAAATTTATTAAAATGTATAATGAAATATTGAATAAATTTTTTAACCAAATTCCTTAATAATAATATGAAAACATATAATTTTTTTTGGAATCATTTACATCCATTCCTCTAAAAAATATTTTTATCATATATAATTAAATCATTAAAAATTATTTAAGAAAATTTATAAAAATGGTTAAAAATTGAAAATATATATTGGTGAAAATAAATTTAAAAACACTAAACCAAAAAAATGTGAGGAATTTTTTATTAAAAATGAATCTTTTAAACTTTCAAACTATACTCTAAGGGTATGATGAGAAATCCATAAATATAAGAAATTACTCTTTCCCCATAAAAATATTTGAAAAGTGTCTCAATTAGAAAATGATAAGAGGTATCATTTTTTGAAAAACCTTATTATTTAAAAGAAAAAACATTAGTTTAAATTTAATTTAAATATAATAGTGTATCATTATAAATTTTTTGAAATAAAATTAAGAATAATTGTATTGAATGAACACAAATTTCTGACAAATGAGAGAGATAATGTTAGAACTTATAAAAAACCCTTTTTGAAATATCATAACTACCAAATAATGAAAAAATGAAACTATTACATAAATAAATAATAAAGAACAATAAGATATTATTATTCAGGATTATTATTGAAATATGGATCATTGGGATACATCAATTAAAGAATAATCATAAACATTCCTGATAAATGAAGAGTGTGTTGAAATAAATTGTTTTCCCATGGTAAAATTGATTCACACTAATCATGAATGAAAATGACACTACATGAATCTTAAAATACAAATTAAATAAGTATATTCAGGATATAACTTGTAATTGTGAATTTTATACACCTCGTAAAAGAATATAGGTTCATAACATATCTTGTGTCTCCACAATTGATAACTGAGATAAAATTAATTTACGAATTTGTTAACATTTGAAACATAAACTCTATACATAAAATTTGATCAATTGGATATTTAAATTTCTATAAATTTATGAAAAATAATCATATAAAACAAACATGTTAGCTATACCCACCACATAAAATAAATAGGAAGTTAACATGGCTTTTGTCTTAGAGAAGATAACAGTGAGACGAGAATACCATTACCTTAATCGTTAATTTGTTTGTACATATTCAAACATCTTATATAATCTATATATTTTTATTATAAATCTACCAAAGAATCATATTATTATATCAAATACAATATTTTATATGACTTTATATTTCCCATCTATTAATAATTTCTTGTGAATGTTATGTTTCGAGTAATATCATCATTATTTTTTGAATATGTTTTGACATATGAATACAATTACACAGATCATGATTTTATTATTTTCAAAATGGGAAACATGATATAAATATCATATATATTAATTATTTAATTATTTTAGTAATATAATACATATATATATATATATTAATGAAACGGAATACACCATTCATGGAGATGATAAGACGTACTTATACATGAATGTTTTTTGTGTTTTATTGACATATTGAAACAAAGAATGTAAATGAAATATTTGTAAATATATATTATCATTCCATTATAATTCTTATTTCATATATATGATATAATTTTACTAAACCCATCACTCATAAATTTCATGTAATGTCTGAACGAACCACATTCCTTTGGGAAGGTGGTATTGTACACGTCTAGAAATGAAGTTATCATATATAAAATAAATGAAAAAATGAAGCCATGTTTTATGTAATAAATCATGAATAATATATACATAATATATATCATATATATCATATAAAAATAGCATCTCAATCATAAATAAAAACCATGATATGTTGTTAATGAAAAATAAGAAACATCATTTAGTGAGGTTGTAGTTCATTGTATATAGGAACACTATGTTCATTGAAAATTATATTGTAGTTTGTGTGTAATTTTAGGTATAACCATTAGAATAAATAAATATCTATATAATTATGATGAAGAGTTTATTTTATAATAATGAAATAAAAATATTTTTTTGTGGTTGAGAATGAAAATAAAATAAAATATCTTATAGAAGGATGCTACCAGTCTTTTGAGTAATGCATTTAGGGTATGAAAAAATTGATTTCAGGGATTAATTTACACTGAAATTAAATCTGATATAATGAGGGTTTGGAATTTTGGAGACTATTTGGGTAGATTTTGGATGACCCAATGTTCCTTTAGAGGTGTGGGAAAGGGAAAAAATGAATGAATATTTAAAAATGAAGGGGGAGTTGAATTCATGTAAATACAAAATGGTATACACTATTCGGTTTTATCTATTAACTCATGTTCCACTAAAATGGAAAAATAGTTAATTAAAGGGTATTTTTTGTGGATAAAACCCTCCAATATAGAAAAATCATTTATATATGTTTCTTCTATAACATATCTCATTCCCTAATATTATAATTTTTGTTTTAATTAATGTAACTTGTTTTTTAACATATGTAATATAACTAATAAATCTAAATTAATATGATATTTATTATAAAATATATAACAACATAATATTAAATTTTATAACATATTTACACAATAAAAATCCCATGTTTTCTATAAATGTTTGTCAAAACAAGCACATATAACACGAAAATACACTTATCTAACTCGAAACACACTTAAAATGTATTTAATATCAGTGGTTAAATATTCTTATTATAAAAGACTAATTTTTCTATTAATAAACCATATTTAATTTTTATTAATTATTAAAAATCTATTGGATTAATATATGGGCTTATTAGTTTTATATGATTTAATAAAATATCATTTATTGTAAAATAATATTTATATCACTGACGATACAATTTGTTTTAATATAATTTTAAAATATCCAAAAATTATTTAAATTAAAATATATTAATTTAACATCTATGTAACATGATATTTTTAACTTTAAAAATAATCGAACGAGATAACTCATTAAATCTACTTTAATATTAATGTTTTTATAATCATTTTTAGTATTTAATTATTAATTAAAAAACCCATGTGGTTGCATTTCATAATAATTAAATATAATTATATTACCTCTAAAATTTAAAGTTAAAATAATATTCAAAAAACACATTTAACTTTATAAATAATTTTTATAACTGAAAATTTTTGGTGTCTTCAATACATGAAACCTTTATAAATTTTAATATCAATGAAGGTTTTTTTATCTCCATTTTTACTTAAGTTATTATATGGGTCACATTCATTACCATGTTCTCCAAAACAGATAAAATTTGAAAAAATGGTATATGGTTGAAATATTGGTATCAAATTGATTTTAAACTATCTTATGGGTTATTATTTCCATTAACCTTAATGTTTAATCACTACTTAATTCTATTTCTACCTTAATTGTTGTAATTATTTTTAATTTACGACACTAATTTTATTGGTCAAAAAATATGGTGAACTTAATAGTCATTATAAATTTTTTTTTTTACAAATAGGGAAATAATGATTCAAAATACTAATCATAGAGGTGGAAGAAATTATTTTTAAATTATTCTTACATATTAAAAGGAAAAGTTGGCTTTCAAAGTAAAAATATTCAAGAGTGTTCTATATATTAATGTGATTTTTTTTTCAATAAAATATATTTGATGAAATAAAATAAAATATAACTATGTATATTTAATAACTAGTTAAAACCTTATTTTACTATATAAATAAATTTGAGGAAAATCTTAATTTAAAATAAAAAAATTTACTTCTCACTATTCATCAAAATTTTAATGTTCTAAGAAAAATTCCCCAAATTCAGAAAAAGTGAACATTAATATTAATAATTAAATATTATTTTCTATTTTTTCTAAACAAATCATAAAGTTTTAAAAAAATATTTTTAAAATGGGTTATCCATTAAAATGTGGTAAAATTACATTTTAGGACAATAAATATATATATTCATAAAATTGATTTTACTCTCATATTATACCTATAAAATCTATTGGATGGGTATTGAAAATATTTATTGAATATATAATATACAAATTTAATCGAAAAAAATAATCATTTTGGGTTAGTTTAATATATTGATATAAAATTGTGTGTGTTCATAGAAAAACTATTTTCATACAAATGTAATTTATTTATTTTAAAATTGTTATTTCGATTAGTTATGAAAATTTATAACAATAAGATTCATTTTATATAAATGTTTAAATCATTTATTCCAAATTTAATTAATATTATTAGTATATTTCATTCCTATTTCTAGGTTGTATCTATAATATTATTTGAATAAAAATAAAAAATATATATTATTGTTTAGTAGAACTCACCCTTGTGTGGTAGAGAAGCTAATGAAGGGAATCAGTATTGTATATAACTCCATCCAAGCACATCGTTTCATGTAAATAAATCTAATATATGTATTTTGTGTAGAATATGACTAGTATGGTGTTATGTATAAAGAAATAATAATTTGGTACTTTCATATTACGCAATATAAATTCAATGTTGCATGAAATGAAAAGTATCAAAAATATCAAATATAATCGAAAAAAGATATTTAAAAAAATTAGGGTGTCATAAACATGTTTGATGGTTATATCATACCAAGGGTTAAACTCATGATTTTAACTCAATGGTTCCCTAATATTTATGATACATGACTATATTTAAATGTTATTAATTTTTTTATAAAACTATGTGTCTATGCATTTAATATAGAAAATATATTTCAATCATTTTTTCTAGGAACACTGGGCCTCTGAATGACATTTCATATCATCTCCTAGTAAATAATATAACCCTTAGAATATCCAAATTTTTGTACATAAAAAATATAAGTCAATATAATCTCTCTTGCATGGGTATTTATATCCTAAATAAGCAAAAAAACATGTGGCTACATAATAATATGTGGGTACTCTGCATGAATCAGGGTATCCCGGTCATAAGTTATCTTCTGAAGTCTCCAAAACTGTCTTCATACACATAGTAAAGTAACATTTCAGCCATGAAGGATCAAAACCTATTGATCCTCAACCTATACTAGACACTCAGCAATGGTAGAATGATACACGATGTCCAGCTCTCCCTAATCAATAACATGTGATGAACCATGCACGTACCACCTCAGTTTTGAAATGTGAATGATGTCACATACTCGGTTTACCTACAATTGTAATACTAAGTGATACAACACCTCTCTAACTAATCATAGTATCTGGAAAGTTCAAATTCCACTTATATATATCTTAACCCCAAATATAATATCATTAATCCATATTGAGGTGAAAAACATAGGAATTCATTATCTCCCTCCTCAAAACTAAAATGACTACATTATCTATTCACATAGGAATTATGACATATATATTCAGTCTTCATATATTATTTTATGATCTACAAAATATTACCAGTTTCTCACACCAGCATTAGAAACATATATGCTCACTCTCCTAGGTAATTCTAGCAATGTGGTGACATAATAGGGTTCCCCATAGGTATCATGGAATTGTGTGATACCGATTATTTAATAGTAGATGTAGTTCTATTAAGACATCACTATATGTGGATGATCCTCACAACTATGTCCAATGTTCATCATGTAAGCGCGAAGCATGTCCTCCAAGATTGAATGGACCTCTCAGGCTGTCCAATAGTCTATGGGTGAAATTTTATGCTAAAACCATACTAAGTCCCAAAATCCTCTTAGAATCCTTACCATAACTGAGATGTAATGAGAACAACATGGTTAAAATGATCATCAAGGGAAATCCATGGTGTCAGGAATATTTCTTCATATAGTGGTTTCCCAAGATTTATTTTGAACTCTACCCTTGGAAATTTATGAAGTGGTTCTTCATGGGTAGTCTTTATATGATCACCTAGATGGACTCATGTCCCCTAGATATGCATGGTTATCTCTTCACGAATTCCATGGGATTATCTATCATATATCCTATATAGAACCTGCAGGTGATCAGATAAAATCCTTGTAACTTGGTGCTCTGTCCTCACACTCTCTCTTGAATGGTACCAATAGAAAAAAATCTTAATATTAGGTTTTCATTCCATAAAACTAAAATTGATTTCAGAGGTCCTGATTGATCTTTTACACCAATGGATATACAACCAAAAGAGGTGTGTGAAAAACTCTCAGAACCTTAACCCTTAAAATCAAATGCACCGTCATGCATTCTATGAAAATAATGAAATTCTCAACACTATCATAAAATCCATCAGAAGTTTTTCCAATGGATATATGAGTAGGTACGGTCTCATAGTCAGTATCTCCATGATTTTAATCACCAACTCACATTCCAAATGGTGGGTTAACAACTATTAACATGGGGTAACCATCTCAATCTCTATCTATAATGGATAACTACAATGTGGAAAAATACACTTACCACATCTTTAGTTACAACAAATAAGATATCATCCTCATATTATCTTTTACAATAGTAATCATCCTAGATGAATCCTATTCATCCCCTTTTATAAAATTTATATCATTATGAATGATGATATATATTAGAATATTGTGTGTCAAAATAGATAATAAATTGCTCACATATTTGGTAGTGTCGCCATATTTTATATTGAAAGACTGCCACTACAAACTCAACATTTAGGGTCCCATAGTTCAACACATGTTTTTTATATGAATTGAACCATATGAAATCATCATCCTCATCTACATCAAAACACACCCAATCCATGTTTTGTATGAATCAATGAACACTATGTACAAAACACCTTCCTCATGAAATCCAAATATGGGAGAACATGTCAATCTATCACTCAAATCATTAAAATATTGTAATTACCTTTCCATGCACATGAAAAGATAACCATTTGGATCAAAAATATCATAATTGTTGATATACTAGAGGTATGAGGTATGAATAGAAGTTAATATCTTCCTATCTAAAGGAAGCTTCTCACCTCTATCACAAACTTTGCTGGAAACCAATATAACATATCCATAACCATCTTTCAGTACCCTACCACACCATTTTTTGAGATATATTCTCATAGAATGTGGATATCATGCATCCAGATCTATCACGTAGAGATATATTTGTAAATCTTATGATTTAGGAAAACATCTAGAAACAATCCTCAAATGTCTTGCATGGTTACCATCGGGCTATAAGTACACAATGTTTTAATTGATTAAGACTGTTATAAAAAATTATAATAAACAATGAAATATATGTTTCATGGGTTACATGAACAATTCATTGGAATTCATCATTCCTAAGGGAATGACTAGGTTATCATAGAGAACACAAGGACATAAGAATGTCATCTTGGGTATATCTCTGTCCTATACTCGCATCTAGTGATAGATGTATCTCATGTAAATATTTTATTACCATCATGAACTTATGAAATAATCAATGTGGCGAACCATCCTTGATAGTGGATACATGTTCATCAGGGTCAATTGGTTAAATCGTCAACAGTCTACAAATAACCATAATCACCTATCCACCTTTATGGGAAAAAACTAGGACTGCCCTAGTTGAGAAACTAGGTTTAACAAATCCTTTCCTCTCCATGTCATCTAACCAAACCCTCAAATTTTTAATCTCTATGAGAGACATCCTATTAGACTTTATAGATATAGATGTCATCCAAGGGTGTAGATAGATGTATATTAATCTCTCTAAGCTGGGAGGAATGCCTGGATAATCTTCAGCAAAGACATCCTTATGCTCCACCATAACTATAAAGAAAATAAAAACTCACAGGAAAATCTTAAAAATTGGTCATTATATAAATATTATGATTACCTGATAGCCCCATCATATGCATTAGTCCATCCTATTATTATTAGGATTCCTTTCCACCCATAGAGGCAAACCACGACTGATCGCTATGGATAAACCATATCCCCTCACCAATATTATATATGGATGAGAACTATAGATAACCAGTCCATACCCAATATGACATTATATGTACTGATCAATAATTAAAATAGATCCCAATAAAAATTATCACCTTTAACCATCAGTTCACTTAAATAGTACAAGTTTGTGCTCGCTGATTCGTCTCTTATGGGAGTCTCCAACCATATCGGTCAATCATACAATTTGATTGGAATCTCCATGTTTCATAAAATTATGCAAAAAAAAATGAAAAACTAGGGCCCATGTCTATTATTATTTCAATTATCATTTTGAAATGAACATATTGTTACTTGTTTAATCCATGGAGCATCTAGGTCATAATCCTCGACTCCCTATAGCAGTCCCCACCCCTATCCTATGGCACCCTGAACCTAGTGTGGACATCCTAAGATGGTGGTGGTAATATTTCAATGAGTCTTGCACCTTCAACCACCATCCCATCTCCACTTCTATGTATCACTCCCTACAGACATGTTCATTCCTACAACTTTTATTTCAATGGTGTCCCACCAACAATCTCCCAATCATCCATATGGTGGGTCAAACGGTATCATGCAATTCTTCCCATCTATCACCCGAGTATGACCTCATATAAATGTGTGTAATAGAACAAAACTTTGAGCCTTGAACCATATACCCCATACCCTAGGATTTCAACTTGATATTTCATTTATGTCTAGGTCTTTAAGACAAATTTTGCCTCCCTACATCAGATGGCTCTAATATAGAGTGCCCATTTCTGGAAACAACTATCTAAATATAATCATAGAAGAACTCTCAACCTCTAAAAGTTACTATATAGAAATAAAATATGTGTTAATTCACATATTTATAACACATTCTTAGATGTATATATACATTCCCTACCCAAAAATCTTATCCTGGAATAATTGATCAGGAACAATATACTTCGAGTACCTAGAGAGGTTAGTGACAAATGAATAATCAACATAAACTATTATACATCATTTCAAAAGCTTAATAATATCATGGATGTTCACATAAATCATTTTAAATATAGATAACTCATCTATAAAAATAAAAAAAAACTCTTACCATGTAAGAGTCACCTAAGCATTCTATTAGGCAACTAAACCCCACTAATGTCCCTTAGATCCTTAGTGAAGGAATGATAATAGAACCAAAAACTGAACCACAAGTTTCATGATAGGTCATAAAACTCTTGTCACATGTAGATAAAGGTTCTTATCCCCATATGGGTTGGTATCACATCATATCGTTAGGGGTGGTTGTTTCTGAAACTTGTAAAGTTTGCTCGGTCTGTTCACCTTATCCACTTGTATTAAAGAAACCATCTACTACTCAAAATGTGATGATATAACTGGTTCACCAACTAGATATACCAAAACTGTAAGAGGCCCCTATATCGATGGGTCACCCCTGAGGGTATTATCCTCTTGATCCTGATGTTGAATCCAAATTTTAATACCTCCCATAAGAATCATGAAATAAATAACATGTACAATAGTCAATGTGTATATCTCAAGACATGACTCAAGAAGGACATAGAAAGAACAAACCACTTATATATGACTCATGATGCATTATATTCACTATATATTAGTTTCCTCATGTACCATGTTTTTATTTAGGTGATCCACATCCTGGATTATGCATATATCGGTCATCATACCAACACTAGAATCCATATTCTGAAATCCAAAATAAAATCAGATGTCATTGTTTCCATAGAACAATATCAAAAATATTGTTGAAGGTATATTCATCCTCTATTATTCCACTTTGATATGACCCATCCCATTGGGGCCCTTCTAAGACTCCCCAAAGCCCACCTCTAATAGGCCAGGGGCTAGTAACTATAGCTAAGTAGTCAAATCATTAAAATGGGAGGCCTTAACAATTATTAACTATAAAAACACAAACATATCCACACCCATAAAATGATATAATATAATAAAATAGATTGATTATGTATATATACATTTAAAAAACATTACTAGATCAAGAAAATACATAATTACATGTAAAAAAATCCAAATACAAGCCCCTATAAAGAGTCTGAAAAAAATTCCAACGAAAAATAAAAAACGTGGACTACTTTTAGTATAACCTTAGGAACACACCTCAATATTTTTAGATCACTGTGAAACTCATTGTCCAATTCCTTATAGTACATTAATAAACTATAGTTTTCTAATAACGACATGACACGTGTAGTGATATCTCATGCATGGTAGAGTATAAAAATACCTAGAATAAAAACCATAATTGACTAAGAATATAACAAAAATAATAATAGTCATCTCTAAATAGGGATAGTCATAAAAAATATACTAATAGAATCAATATAAAATCAAGAAAGACACAAAATATCATCGTAAAACCACAACTATAATTTTGGCCAAGGATTCCCACTCTTAGTTTCCTCATAGATATCTTATGAGAGAACACAATCACCATGTCAGATAACACAGACGATGTCCTTCCGTGATGTAAAACTGATCGTTTTATTCCCTATCAACTATATAATGGGTGCATGGAGAGTAAATTTCATATATTATGATGAAAAAAATCCATGGGGTATTCCAAGAAATCATTCTAGATTAACCCTCTATGTAGAAGATCAAGGCCCATTTAGTGTGGGTGATGATGATACCAAGAACTCTAACTAGGGAATGAAAATGATATATGATCTCACTCTAGACCTCATAGACTCATTAAAAAAACTCAATTATATAATTCTAACACAATGTAACTCTATCGTATATGTTGGATGTTATTCCACACTAACCCTCATCAAATGGATTATGGGAATGTACCATTAAAAAACATTTACAAGATGAAGAGGGAGTAGTACCAATTAAATCATAGAATAATTACATAGTGTGTACTAGTAGTACATTACATTTACCATCATCATCTATTCATTCCTAAGTATCATAGATTACTCTAGTGTGCATTTAGAAATACATGTACACATGAGACCATGTACTTCTTTTCATTCCCATGTACAAGAATCTTCCTATGTATGGCCTTGTAATGTCCATGTTATAGTATATGGGGTGTCCATGACTGTATAAAAATGGTCATTTCCCTGTATCCCATGAGGTATATGCCTAGATTCAAAGAGAAATGAGTTTTTTTCATGACTTCTTCCTTGTGTTTCACTTTAAATTATCCTTTGAATTGATAAAATGATGTGAAGCATATAAAAATGGATTTGTTGTGAGTATGAATTTTAAAGGTTATTTTCCCATATATATTATTTAATTTTATATTTGTTTTTATTATTGTGTTTTCAAATGGGATTTATAAAGGATAAAAGTGGTGATAAATATATTTCCAAATGGTATTGGTGTACTTGTGAAATAGAGACTGGCTTCGTTAGTGGGAAATGATGTTTTTAATGGGGATTTTTGTCATTAGATCAATTTGAAAATGTGAAATCGGTGACTTCCTTGTGTTAATATGATGCATGATATGTTATTTTGAATGTGATTATTTATGTGATGTATGTAATGAAATTAAAGAAAAATGGAAACCCATGTATTCTAGGTGGGAGAACTATATATAGTATGCAAGGTTATTCAGAAGTGCTTGAGGTCTGAAATCATCTAGTAGGATTTATGATTGAAACACTAATGGAACATGTGATATGGTTATAGACAACAAGAATTTTGGGATTGGATCCACTATAGAGGCATGTGCACAAAAATTATTTTTCTAGTTGAATTAGAGGTTATTGATCACAAATGTGTGATGTTAATAGAATTACCTCTTGTGCATGTTTCCAACATATATTTACCCATGTTTCTCCCTTGTGACATGATACATATCAGATTTGGTTATATCATTTGTTACATGGTAGAACCTGTGTGAATATTTATTTCAATAATTATTATTTAAAAAAAAGTGTTTTATTTATAATGTGTTTATTAATAATGATTTCTTTAAATATTATTCTTATAGTTGAATTAAATATTCTTATGAAAATGATAATGTTAATTTATCTTTTATTTTTATAGTATGAAATCATTTCCTTGGGTGGAATTATACTGATATGTTTCTCAACAAATATAAAAACCTTTGGTAATGTATAGAGTTTGATATGTATGACCTAGGTAATGTAAGGTTATATCATTATTTTGATGGTGGATCTAGTTTACATTGTTAAAATTCATGCAGTTATTGGTGGTGGATACTTAAGGGATATTTCCTCTTGTATCGGGGTTGTCTTGGGATAGTTTTTTTGTTTTCATTCCATTGAATCCCATTATTTATGTTAATTTTGTAAAACTGTGAATATGAAATTGTATGTTCCTTGTATGGATGTGGTTATTAGTTATTGTGAAGATTTTTAATTTTGTCTATTTATAGTTCCATAAATGGATGAAATAGATCCCAATGAACATTTTTCGACACCCAATAATTAGTTTTCAAATTGTGGGGATCTGAAATGCCCTACAGGCGATACCACAGATTGGGTCGGGTGACTGATTGTATGGAATTCTGTCTTGTTTTGTGGAAAAATGGTAGCATATATGTTCACAATATTATTGGTTCAAGTTATTTGTGAACAATCACAATAGACTAGAGACATTATTTTAAGGTCTTGAGGTTCTAGTAGGGAGTAGGGTTCCTAGCCAGCACACTTCATTATAGGAGTCAAGTCGGCATGGGTTGTTGGGAAATTTGGTTTTTCTTCTCTTTTAGGTGATATATACATGTTTCAGACTCTATATGGATTGTTGGTTTGGTGGAGTGGTTTGTTTGACATGTTATTCCAATGGATTTGGTTATATTTTGATATTTTCAAGTGTGCATATTGTTTTTATTTCTTGAAATTATCATATTTTTTGTATTGACAGTTTTACTTGTGGAAGTCGAATTTGTAGTATGAATCCTCCTTTGAGAATTCATGTGAAACCACATGATGAGGTTGGATAGAGTTATTGTTACCACTTGATTAGAGGTTGTTCAAATAATTGGTTCGGACTCTCTATATGTTGGGTCTAGGAGAGGGTTTTCATAATGATCATGATGGAGAAACAAATCCTTTTCCACGAATGGATAAAGAGAATGTGTTCCTCATGAACTAGGTTCCTTAATTTCATGGTTTTATATATCCTCAAGATGTTGAGGAGTGAATTCATAAGATAGATTTTATGTTTCTGTTTCATTAAACAATTTATTCAGTTTGGGGGAAATTATATTTTTTATGTTTGATGGTCATAGTTAAATGTGGTGGTACTCACTGGTGAAAGATGGAAGGCACAAGGAGATGGGTTGGAATTCATTTAAGGTCGTATGAAATGAGTAGCATAATCCTAAGATTTTGGATTTCACACGGCCCTGATAGTTTTTGGAGCTAAGCCTAGGAGACTATACCATGAAGCAATATCCCATATTCTTTGTTGGGATAGTATAGAATTCACCCAAGATCATTCAAAATGAACAGATGAGGGGTCAAAATTTAATGATGGTGTTCCAGCCAGAAATCTAATCTCAAGTCTTATTATTCATTTTGAAAAAATATAATGGGGTTTTGGATCATTCCATGATGATAGAAATTGATTGTAGAGAAATTTGTGGATTCCCTAGAGTAGCATAAATAGTGGGTAGTGGCAATTAATCTATGAAAAATTGGAAGTTGGATGTGTAGGGGAATAGGGGAGGTGGTAATTTAGGTCGTCCCTACCGGCTATCTTTTTCTATAGCCTCTGATTCTAGGTGAATTGTGTGTTAGTATTATAGGAAGGTAGGGAACATGCAATTTTTGTATTCAAATCTACCCAGACCATGTCACTATTACAGATATATGTGTAAATAGAGGTTATTTTGCAAGGTAGGTAACCTTATTAGAGTTTTGTATGATTTGTAGCATCTATGGGGATGTCATCTCGGCAGGAACCATCAAAGATTGCGGGATCTTGGTTTTGAGGTCAAAGGATCATGGATAGATCATCTTATGTGTAGATCCATTTCATGGAATATTCACACTTCATTTTTCATTAATATTATTAGGAAGAGACAATGAAACATCATGCAGTGAATTAGACAATATTGGAATCATATGAAAGACATGTGATAGATTGAGGTACCATTATTATTGCATAATCATTATAAACAGTTCTTTTTAAAATTGGTTCCTCTATTTATATCATTAATCCCCATATTTTTTATTGTATAATTTTAACAACTGAGGTAATTCCATAGGTTATGGAGTTGGTAACCAGACTTGGTATGAAGATAGAGAAGTATTTCAAGTTTCTTTCTTCTTCACTAAACATTCCATGGTTCAAGCTAGAATGAAATTTTCTTTTATTATACATGGACCAATTTTACATGATTCATGGTAGGGAATAAATAATAGGACTCAAATAACACACGATTTCACTCAACATCGAGTGAGGTTTTTAGAAACTGATGTAACTACCTAGGTTATTTAGGGTGAAATAGAACCACAAAGGGGATGTGAAAGACCCCAAAATTCATAATTGATATATATTTTTTATCAGTTATCTTTACTAATGTTAGCGGATGATGATTGTTCTCCTATGGTTTAAGTATAAACTATAGTGGATGAGTTCCTAGATATTTTGTAGAGGATTTATTAGGTTTTCCTCTTGAGTGGTATTTTGAGTTCTCCATTGACATGTCACTAAGAACGCTTCTTATATCTCATCCAACACAATATATGTACCCCACTGATTTGAGAAAATTAATGGTACAGATATAAAACTTGGAATCTAAATTTTTCATTCCCTCATGTGTCTAACCTTGGTATTACCATGTCTAGTTAGTGATAAAGGATATGAGGACTTTTTGGTAGTGTATTTATTACCAAAATTTGAATTAGGTAATGATCAAGAATAGTTAACCATGTCATGTATCTATTAACTCATATATCATCTTTTGTGGGTGAAGTGGTTCTCCATGAATTAATTTTGATCTGGGTATCATCTTGTCAGATATAGTGAATCAAATGTTCATAACATCGTAAAACTAAGAAGATCTTTCTATTTTGAGTATTTAGTCATGCATTTCAGATAGATGAGTCCCATAATGGTCTTTATAATGCAATTGAAAATGGTGTTTCATTGTTATCTTAATTACTTTGTCTTCGTATTCATGGATTGAATCCTTGTTTATTCAGTGAACATAGAGAGGCATGAGTGGCATCTGATAATTGAATTAATAACCATTTAGTATCATTCTCTCTTGGTGAAGCTTCCTAATATCACCTTATATATTAGGGAGGTAAAGTATCTTGGTCAATTAGTCTCAGAATGAGGGGATTCAATGGACCATGAGTTGATAAATTCAATTATGTCATGGGAATAGTAGAAAAATGTTAATAAAAATACAAATGTTTTGTGTGTCTATGTGTATTATAATAGGTTTGATCAGTATTTATCTTTCATTGATTCATCCATGAACACGGTTACCAAATAAAGGTAGTATCTTGAATGGATCATAGTGTGTCAACATTCCATTGAGGATATTATGTTTTGGTTGACCTCATCCCTTAATTTGATTTTTTTTTTTTGAATTTGGAAGGGGGTATATGGTGTATTGTAATACATCTGGTTTTCACCTTCAATGTGTAATGATACGGGTTCAACATATGGTGGTTTATGGTTCATTCTAGCACTGGACACATTAAAATATTTACTTAACCATTGACCTAGTGTTGGGAGTGTTGATGTGTTCTATGAAAATTTATAGGAATTATGTTTTTGTTTATAAGTTTGTAGTTTATTCCGATCATAAGAGATTAGCATACATTTTCTCCTAGAATGATCTGAATTTGAGGCAATATTATTAGTTTGGATGACTTTATGGGTTCTATTTTAATATAGTCTATACCTCAGATAAGGGATATTTGGATCCAAATTCTTGGAGGTTGAAATATCCAGTGCAAGAGTTTAATTTGTATATTAATTAGTGGACATTGATGGGACATTTTACTCAAATTATATTGGATTCCAAGGAGAACAGTAGAGGTGTGTCATCGGCAAGTGTTAATCCTACAACACCCCTTCTATAAATTTTTTAATGGGGCCAGTCTATTGAAGAACTAGGCCAACTTTATATACAATTTCATAATAGTGGGTAGGTTCAACTTTAATGGAATTTGTCTCTTGAAGGATATTTGTGCTTTATAGGTCGATCCGTGGTGTTTTAGTCATTGATTATTATTGTGATACAAGATAACTAATAGTCTTAGTGGCCCATTAATTTTATTGATACCACGAAGTGTTATGGTGTTCTTTGGTAGTTTTGGTGGCTAGGTTTTATGAGGGATGTGGATGATTTTTTATTTCCATTCTTTACATGTTATTAGGATAATGTAAAGCACCTAAATGCCTCTAGATTACATAATATATTATATATTCCTACCTGGATGTAGGATTTTATTTCCAGTGATTTTATTATTGGATTGCCTCATACACCTCGATGGAAGAATTCCATCTCGATGTTGATTGATCCTCAGACCAAATACTCCCATTTTATTCCTATGGATGATTTTTTCATGGAGGATGAGTTTGTTTGGTTTTATGTTTTAGAGGACATGAGGCATCATCATGTGTGATTGAAAATTTATTCAAACTGGGACTCCTATTTTACCATGGCCATTTTGGGAATTACTTTTTATGGAAATGGGGTATATGTTGTAGTTGAGTATGACATACCATCCTAAAATGAATGATTATAATGTGTGGGAAAATCATATCTTTAAATATAACCCCTTAAATGTTTTTTGGATTTTATAGGATCATAGGTTATCCAATTGGGGTTGGTTGAGTTTTTTATAATAATAAATTCCAATACACGATGTGAATAGATCCTTTTGAGGCGCTCTATTTCCATACATGTTTGTTCCCATTATGTTGGGATATGGTGGACGATGTCATGTTGTAAGGAGAAAGTGTTATTAATGAACCATTTAATAATTTTAGGTTGGTATGGTAGCATTTGTTGATATAATAAACCATTACACCCAATTTTTTTTACTAGAGGATCCATGCATTAGAGTTTTTTTCAGTGACTTGGTTTTCGTGAATATATCACATCACTTGGGTCATCATCATTGTGTAACAATGGGAAGAAAATTATGAGGTATATTAGAAATTTTAAATGATAGAGCAGATTGGTATGGTGGATTACACGTTTTATTTCCCTTCATGGATAAAATGAACTGATATTATGGTCCTTTTCTCTTATATGAGAAATTATAATCCAAATCAATCCCATATGTTTAATTCTGAAGTGTTGGAATTGGATCCTAAGTTATTAGTTTTTGAGTAGCCATTGTTGATTATGGATACTCAAGATAAGGTGATTCATGGGTTATCCATTATGTTATTCTTAGTTCTTTGGCATCATAGTAGTGATTTAAAAGAGACTTGGTTATAGATATCTCTAGTTTCGGAAGATTATATTTTCTTGGATGAAGCATCATGTTCAATTTAGAGGGGATGAATTTTTTCATGGTGGGAAGAATTGTCACATCTGTGATTTTATTTTGAGTAATATCATTTTTAATTACTTACATGAAATTATTCCTTTGGGTACCCCAAAGTTTTCATTTAAATGATATTTGGATTGTGACAGTAGGTTTCAAATGGTTAATGCTTGGTTAGGAGAAATTGTGTTCCCTCACCCAAAAAAACGGTGTGGAAAATATTCATTTTAGAGAGTGGAAACTATAAGGTTTTTACATGACATGTCACAATATGGGTTTTAAAAGTGAGTCTTGATACTATTATCTAGTGAGGGATGAAATTTTTCCTTGTGTTTTGGTAAATTGTATGGGAAAACCCTGAGACAAGTCTGGGTCATGAAAAAGTGTAAAATTACCTTTATAACATCATATATTTTTACCCAAAATCACCTCTTATCATCCCCATTTAGGGTTTATAAACATGTGATCTCCCTTCAATCATTATTGGTTCCCTTGAGCTTCACCCGCATTGTTGTATTTTACCATGTTCTACAAGTAATCATCAAGGAATTCATTTTATTCTTGATTCATCCCTATTTCATTGGGTTTATCTAACCTACTTATTGATTTCTTATATTAAATTTTGTTGTTTTTCCAAATTAATGTCTGAAATTGTGATGTTGAATGAATTCATGGTTTTTTAATGGTTCCATTATAGATTATTGTGTAGGTGCAACTAGGGTTCTACAATGATTTCTAGATGTTTCCAATTTTGAGGTAGTTGTTGGCACGTTCATACATTATTAGATGAGTTTATATTACATGATTGTTTTAATAATGTGATGTATTGAAAATGTGTGTGGTGATAAAAGATTGAAGAGTTTTGATATGCACATGTGATGAAAATGAGTTTCACAATGAAAAGTTGTTATGTTTCAAATGTCATTTAGTGTTTTGTTTTATAAATATGTTTTATTCATTCATTGAAGTGTATTAAATGTTTTTTCAAAGTTCTTTTATGGTGAAAAAAGTTATTATTGTGTATTTTAGAAGATAAAAATGGTTTTATTGATGGGTGGATTACTTGTTTCCACACTAAAATTTCCCTCTAATAATTAAAGTAATGTAGAGTTTGTTATAAAATGAATTATTTGTGAGTATCAATTTGAATGTTTATTTTCCAATGTATATAGTTTAATTTCATTTATGTTCATAATTCGGTGTTTCCAAATGGGTTTCATAAATGGAGAATGTGGTACAATATGTTTTTCAAAATATTTTTTGTTTTTTTAAATTGATAGTGATTTTTTTTATAGAAAATTGTGGTTTCTATTTTGATTTGGACATTAGATCTATGTGAAAAATATTATATGTGGTTATTTCCTTATGGGATTGTAAATCCATTTATGATTATGTGAATTTTGTGAATCATGTGATGTGTGTAATAGAATTTTTGGACAAATATAATACTTATTATTTGAGGAGGGTAAACTAGAACTAGTATTCTAGTATACTCAAAAGTGACTGATTCACAGATTTATCTACGAGGAATAATGATTGCAACACTTACTAATCATGTGATATGAAAGTGGACAAATAAATTTTTTTTTGAAGTGATCTCCTCTTGTGGATCATGTATAAGAAAATTATTGGTATTATCCTATTATTATGTGACTGATAATTTTGGGATATGATCCCCTATAGTGGATTATTTGAGAGAATATTGTTGGTAGTTGATTTTGATGATTTTGATCACTCTCTTATGAGATCCATAGAAGTCCCACTAGTACTGGTTACCTATAGGTATTACACATGGTTCTATATTGTAACAAGATTCTTATAAAATATAGTTCTTACCATTATTGTACTAGAGAACTTGTGCATATTTTCCATTCAATAAAGAATAATTTTTTAAAAGTGTTTCTTTAAAAACTATTTATAGAAAATATTTTCCATAAAAAATTCATAGAAATGTTTCAAATAACCTTATGATAATATTCCTAATTTTTTTTGTAATGCCATATCACATAATTTTTTTGAATGGAATTCTACTGGTCTTTGGATAATATCCTTTATAGACCTTTGTGTTTATTTAGATATTATTATGTATAACACAGGTAATATAATGATGCATCGTGATTGGGATAGTGGATATGGTTTATATTTTTCTACTTCTCGTAGGTTTTAGTGGTGGTGGGTTGAGGGTGGTGTCCCTCTTGTTTCATAGAGTTCATTAGGGTAGTTTTGTTTTTCATAATCTATTATACTCCTTTTGTTTTTGGTTAATGTTGTAAAATTGTTAATATGAAAATTAATCTTCCCAGTTTTTCAACGGTTATCCTTTATTGTACTATTTATTAATGATTGATGTTAATGATTACTTAAATGTATGATATAATTTCCAACAAATATTTTTGATATGAAAGAACTAGTTGTCATCCTTTTAAGACTAGGAATGCCCTTCAGGACATTACATTGATCGAGTCGGGTGTCAGATAGGATGGATCTATAGCTTGGTTCTTGAAAACAAAATAACTCTAAAGAGATCATAGAATGAAATTATTGAAATCATATTTAACATGATCATATTAATTCAGCATTATTAAAACTGTAAGGGCTAAAAAGGGGACATATATAATAAACACATGATCTATAATTCTTATTAAATGAAAAAACATAATTAAATGAAAAAATTATAACCTCATAGAAAAAAGTATTTATAATTGATCAAAAAATAAGTTAGAATAAAAACCATTCACAATGATTCGTGATATAACTTGATAATATAAATGAATCATGGGAATGTTGAGACAACATTAAACAGGACATCATAATCATAGATCAAGGCTAACCACCAAGGCATCATAACATAATATTCATAGTATTACATGTGGTGATCTATATATCGAATTAAATGATACTAAAATGATACCCAATGCATTGGATCTATATTTGGACACAGCCATCATAATAATATCATGTACCTCCATAAGTGTGAAAAATAGATCATAAAACATAAAATCATATTTCATCTAATTTAATCCCACAATAATCGAGCATGTATTTACAACTTGTAAGTCCCCAATCACTGAAGTATAAGTGAAAAATGGTGAATACCCTTGATTGGAACTGGTTATAGTTAATATTTACACACTTGTTTGGTATGGAATAAAATAGTGGAATTTTGACATTATAATGGGGGAGCATAAATATTCATTGTAGGGATTAATGATATGGGGTATCTAGTCATTTAGAATTATCAAGTAAATTAAGTGGGAGATGGATGAAGATTTACCAACATTAGGAATTAGAGATAAAATGCATATGATATTAAATAATATTGAAATAATAGTTTAAGGATATGATCCCTTGTTTACTAAATTTTTATTATTAATATAGACCCCCTTTTAGGGCTGAGAAGGAACCCAGCATGACATAAATACTAAAAACAGAAACCATTCCCCATGATCCATATGTCCAAGGAAGAAAAACAATCCAATTAATTTCTGTAATGAAAAGCCCCTACCTAGAAAAAAAAGATAATAAAGACATTAACCTTCTTATTACTGCTCAACTAGCTATCCCATGCAGGGATGCACGAGCCAAATACCGATGGAAAACACCATACCCTATCAAACATCATATTCCTGATAGTAATATTCTGGTGAAAACTCTATGGTCTGAACGACTTCTAGAGAAGTCTCTTGTTGGAGAACTGGTTTCATTTTCCCATATTCCAAAGACCATAGATCCAAAATCACAATCTCAAAATCCATTCCAAAAATTAAAAAATCTGACCCAGTTCTAAATTTTCGAAGACCAAATCCTCACTCAACATGAAACCTTGACGATTGCCCCACCACCAAACCAAAATCCCATTCATCGAATGAAGACAGATAAAAACAGTACCACCATATAGCACTAGAAGAAACCAGTGAGGAGGTACATGTGTAATCAAATGATGTCAATGCTTCTAAAACACTATAGATACATAGTTTTTCATTGAAAGACATTGGAATATTTCTAAATATATTCTTTGTGCAAGGTGCTGAGATGATGTTCGATTCCGAGGCATGGTGTTCAGAGAATAAATTATACAAAAAAATTAAATATATTTTATAATATTCACAAGATGGAAATTCTATATTTCATAAATATTGGCTCATATAAAAAATTTTAGGCCAAGGTTGAGTCCAGAATGTGGCACTAACCCTAGGCGGGTATAACTTTTATCGGCTTGGGACTTCTTTGAGAAAAGTAACCCAAGGGAAAATAAAAAATAAAATATTTAAACATAATTATTTTATCTCAAATGTCGAATAAAATATCATCAAAATGGGGACATGGATTAGAAACTTGAGATATCCATTGAGTTTGAAATGGGGTTTTGTACCTATGTGTGACATAAATTGTGAAGGTGGAGAGGTTTTGGATTTTAAACTATTTGTGGGATCATGTGTTTTTATAAAAATAGAAAAATAAGGGATTAAGATTATGGTTATCCATTAATATCCCTCTGTATCAACCAATATCTCTCTCTATCTCAACTTTGTTCTTCGATGAATCAGGAACTATGGCTCTATGGATCAAATCTAGAGAAATGTGAATGAATTTGAAATGTTGAGCTGATATAATCAATGTACTATTTATAAAATTGTATCCTGTATTTTATGTTTTATATAAAAATATATTCATTGTTAAATTTTTTCTTCATTATGTTTATCTTCATCGATGGCCGCTCTAAAAGGGTCATCGACCCATTATCAGAACATGTTTACATTGGGAGTTCTTCAATTGTTCTTCACAATTATCAAAGTTTGACTTTTAGATGCATCAATCGATCATTGGATTGTTGATCAGCAGGAGGCTCTATGATTCTCTCGTCACAGGGATAACTGATATGGTCTCGTGTTCGTGGTCGGGTAAATATGAGGAGGTCGGTTGGTCGATGGAAGGGACCCCCAGATCACCGGCATAGGTGGTGGTGCACAGCGGTACCGTAATGGGTGTAATATCTGGCGGCGGTGACTGGGAATGAGAGCCTTTATAGGCAGTCGGTGAATAGAGGTTATGTGCTTGAGAAGATCTGTGATACTTTTGGTGAGGTGTAGGACCAAAACCGAGGAGGACGGGCTATGAGTTGGTGTCACGATCAGGTGGGGAACCGAGGGGAGATTGAGATATTTGGAATCTAGGGGTTTTGTGCATTATTTATATGTGGGGTTGGCAATGAAACAATAGTTCAAGGCTTGAGGACCTCTGAACCATGTGGGTAAATAGCCTTGTAGTGGTCGGCGTGACTGTAGACCTTTGGGGCATGTGTATCGGCGGGAGTCCTGGTTGAGGTGCTTGGCTAGGAGGAAGGGTGGAATCCCGCAATAGAGGAGGGAGAAACCCTATCCAGATGGGGAAAATAGTAATAATATTAATAATAATAATTATTATTATTATTATTATTATTATTATTATTATTTTAATCCCCCATAACTCTCGCTTGGTGCATTCCATTAACGCACCATCACTGGTGGCATGCCCATGTATACTATATGGTCAATATAAGACTATTTTAGAGAAATACCATGACCAATTACCTGGTCCCACGAAATGATCATGAGACATTATATTTAATGTTTTTATTAAATCATTGAACCAACATTACTCTTGCATGCAACGTCCATTTAATGTGTTGTCACCAGCCATGTGACCATGCCTTTAGGGAGGCTGTTTTAGGAATTTATGACTTTTTCTGGGTAGGTAAAACTAAATGTTTGAGTTTAAATAATAATATTTTAATTATTATTATTATGAAACCTTATAAAGGACTTATATCTTCAAACAATAACCTGTTTTACATACTCTCAGTGGTGACATAACCCTACTTACAAGATGGCTCATTTTTGGACATTTTAGAAGTTTAAGAAATCGTGATTGTTTCTTGATTAAACAAATATTATAAGTTTAATAATATTATTATTATTATTATATTTGGGGATTCTTGTCTTGAACATGGAGCCTACATTAGGTGTCATATTGGTGTGACGTTAGCGAAAACATGTCCTGGGTCCTTGGGAGAACATTTCACAAAGATTTTTAAATGGATAAAATAATATAGATATGCATGCCCCATAGAGACTTGTTCACTTTCTATAATGTGAAATACAACTTTCCCACTGAGGGTCTGTTTGGGGTGATTAAATAAATAATGTTCCATGTTTTACTACTAGGATCACAATGGGGTGATCCATTTAGAAATACAGAGCCATGTTGGTGATCTCATAAAATATTTAAACATGAAAGGAATATCAGTGGAAGATTTTTATATTGTGTTTAAAGAGAAACCACATCTTAGTTTAACTTCATCCCTTATGAGATTAGAGAAGGTGTATTAAGGGATTCAGTCTAATTTTTTGGGCTGTTGAGGAGGCTTGTTAGTGAAGTTACATTTTGACCCATCAATTTATACATGTGCATTGTGCACTCATCGACCTTTTAAATAGTTATTCTTTGTATTCTAAGAGTGCACTAGAACACATATTGGTACTTGTTCCAAAAATAGTACTCCAGAATGGCTAGGAAAACAACCTGGAAATGAGGTGGGGGAACATTTTATGTTGGCCGAACCAGGGTCATGCACCACTTTATGCATCTTCAATCCCTCATATGTATTTATTTTGGACTTGATTTCTAGTTTTTGAGTAGCCTATCCTTAGTATTGTTATGTTTATAATGTGAAGGTTCCCTCTTTAGTGGAATTTGAGATACTATTCGAGTTGTTTCTAGGTGATACATGATGACTAAAATAACATTCTTCTGATATATACCATCTAAAAGGGATGGGCGATGTCCATTAGTGTTTTTTTGAGATGTACCATCAATAAGGGATGATCACAGTTCCTTAATGAGTTTCTAAGAGGTACCATAAAATAGGGGTGTCCATAGATCCTTGATGCTTTTCCAATAGGTACCATCTGCCAGGGATGGCCAAAGAAGTTTTGGTTTTACCTCTAGCTAGGCTGGGATGTTGTCCCAAATGTTAGAACCATGATTACCTCCAGCTCGGCTAGGAAGTGGTCCCGGATGGCAGTTTTGGGTTTACCTATATCTAGGCTTGGAATTGGTCCCTGATGGTAATTTTGGACTCCCCTATAGCAGGACTAGGTAGTGGGACCCGTCAACAACTAATGTTGGGTAGTACACTCCATCTGAGTTGGGTTGTGGGTCTCTGTCAACTATCAAGAGATGATACCCCATATGTACTTGGTCACGAACATCCAATGATGAGTGGAACCCTTTAGCGGGGCAGGGAATGGGTCCTCAACATTTGTACACTACCTCTTGATTATGTTACATAGTGAATAGAATTAATTTGACATAACATTGGACTAACAAAGATGAAATACGAATTTCAAACCAAGACGTGTCCTTGGGACACGTCCTAAAACTGCGAGAGCAAGAAATTTCCACCAAGAGCACATTGTATCAAGGTGTGGAGATTGAGCCCCATTGACTTGCAGTTTAGAGTAGGCATGTGGTATATGGGAATCAATGGTAGTTACTCATGGGATTTTTGGATACTAACATTCTTGGGATGAGTTGTGACATGGAGATACCATTACAGTCTCATTTGGGTTTCTTTAACTAAGAATATTTATATTCTATTTTTATTACCCACACATGGGGTTTTGGTAACTCTACATATAGGAGAGGCAAATAATTTTGGGGTATTCCTTGCTCTTTCCATGTATATATTTTCATGGTTGGATGAGTCTAGTCCTCAGATATATGTATAGAAGACTCTATGAGATGTTCATATTATGACTATTCCTGGATCCTTCTGTATGTAACAGATTACATCACTCTCTTGATGGGTTGAGATGAAATTCGTTTATTGTACCATGTTTAATATACTTCTCCCCCCACTTCAGTACATTTTATTCTACCCCCTTTATCCTTATATTCATAAAAATGAGTATTTTTATACCCACCCCTGATTAAACTTTTCCCACACTTGGTGTGACATTAATAAAGATAAAAAGGTTGATCAGGGAATCATAAAATCTTAGGGATATGAGGGTCTTGGAAAGCGTGAGGTGGTTGTAGCTTTAGATATAGTAGTGAGGATGACATTGTTGTTTTATATTTCTACTTGTGGAAGGATTTTGCTAATTTTGTAGTTGGGTGTTTATTATTCCCCCTTTCCCTTTATGTTTTCATTTTTATTACTTTTAGTATTTAGATTTGGTTGCATATTTTTGGTTTATATATAATGTGTTATCTTTTCTATTTTCCTCATCACTTTTTCATTGTGTTGGGGGTGTGTGTGTTTGTACATATTCTTAGGAAAAGGAATCTCTGAGTTTTTTGTGAATTCAGTGCTTGTTTCCAACCCTATCCAATGTATGTGGGCTAGGGATTGTTTGGGATTGATCCCCAATATGGGTTAAGTAATGAAAAACATCTTCACACCATCAAAAATAAATGAATTAATCATTCACCTTCTGCCGTGAAGACCATCACACTCCATAAAGGCCCTACCAGATGCCAGATCAGAAAATAACATCTCCATCATCAATCCCACTAATAGATACCACATATAACCACACCACAACGTACCAAAATGCACATAAAAAGATGTGTAAACCATCAGAACAAAAAAGATAGATCTTGACCACTAGACCTACACTACACCACCAATGGAAGCCCAAGCCCACACATTTAGAAGGTTGTGAAATATCTACCAAGTGATGTGAATCATCAAGATAGCTTATCCCCCAAGGTCATTTAACACTCTACTAAAAATGAATCACACATCACGAAATATCAGAGAAGAGGCACTTAGGAGATGAGATGGTATAACCAGAGGTTGATTAGAGGATCACTGCGACAGGGGCAAACCTAGTGAAGTGGCACCCCTTATGAGCTCCTCTCATATCCATGTTGATGAGGGGATCCCTTAATAAATTTTGATGTAGTAACAACTATTATAGAAGCAATAATGATAAGGGATAAATTATATCTCACTCTTATGAAATAAATATTACATTAGAGGTATCATTATTAAGTCATAAAAAATAAGAATTTTAAATTCAAAAGGATATTTAAAAATATACAAGTCGAATATAAATGTAGAGATAGAAATATAATATTAAATTTATGTATGGTAATGGATTTGATAATGTTCAAATGATATGGGATAAATAATCTCCCATTCAAGGAACAAAACTTTTCTAGTTAAGTTTGGATTATAATTTAATTAAAAACAATCAATTGTAATTCAAAATGTTAACTAAAAAGATGGTTCTTGAATAGAAATGTTTAGAGATAGATCTGTTTCTATTGGTATTAAAAATAAGAGGACAATATTGGAAGCATAACAGATCCACATAAAGATTCATAGGTGGGATTAATGTGATTGAATGAGTATATAATCAAATTGAAACCATAAGGTCCTTATGAGTTATGTTAAAAAAATAAAAAATCATGAAAAAATGAATGTTTAGAGGAATTATAATGGAACTAGGCTCTAACACATATTATTACATGTTATTAATCATAATCATCCTTCAAATAGAAAATAAGGATTGTAAATTCTAGTGTATTTGTAAGATTTTGTATATAAAAAAATATTGTATTTCAGCTCCATAATGGTATCATAAAACAATTTTATCTCTTAGATATGCATAGGTTAACCTAGGGAATACATGAACAGATGGATGAAATAAATATACCATTAATGAAATAGACATATAAATAAATCATAGAACATGGGTTGTGAGGAATAAAATGATGATAAAAAATGTAACCTAACATGAATATCCATAACATGTAAAACATGGGATCATCTAATCATGGAATTATAGGAATGCAGAAAAAATTTGATAATGAAATAAGCATGTGTAAAATCAAAAATCCAAGACCATTACATAAGGTAGAGAATAATTCAAGGCTAACTTCCAAGATCATTGCACATGGTTGACTAGGTCCCATAAAGTAATCATGTTTACTATGTGTCCCAACATGATAACTCATGAGTGTAAACATTACCCAATACCTTGAAGATATATCCAGGTAGAAACATAATAAAATAATCATTAATATGCATGCCACATTATGAATCAATACATTATTAATAAAAAAATGTGTAACCCATTGAAAGAAATTGGTATCAAAATCTTGTCTTAAATATTATCAAAGTGGAATATCATAATGGTTTTGTTGAAATAACTGGTTAAAATTTTAAAGTGAATTTACAAGTGAAAATAGGTATAGATAGTGATAAATGATTTCAAAATAAATTGAATACATGTAAAAGTAGTTATTATGATACACTAGAAATTACCCACTTCAGTGCAATTTAACGGATAATATTAAAGAGTTTTTAAAACATGAAAATACATTATTTTTTGTATAAAACAAATTATGAAAAAAGATATATTTTTTGTGATAAATAGCATGCCTTTATAAAAATAGTGGTGGCATAAAATAGATTATGTATTGTAATTTAATATGTGTAAGAAATCATGGCATTCTATTTTATTCATCTTTCATACAGAAGGTATTGATAAGGGATCCATATTAAAATGTGTTTACATGGAAAAGAAATAATACTTTTTCTAGGAAAATGTTTTTTAACAAACATTCATAATTGTTATTCATAAATGAAAATATATGACATTAATTAAATTATAGATTAAAAAATTTTATTATGTAACAATTTCATTTCTCAGTTTGTGGATGATTCAATATATTAAATATTGATGATAACCATTTAGATTATTTTATCATTTTTTGATCGTTAGGAACTAGTTTTGTTTTATTAATTTATATTAGGTATATGTAATGGTTCAAAAAAAATTATTATGTTTTAATAAAAAATTTAGAAATATGATTTCACCATTATAACAGTTTCATGACTAGAAATTGTGAATTTATTAGAAAACTAAAAATCATCATCCTTGAGGGTCATGAATCAAGACCTCACGAACGATGTTCTCATTTCTTGAAAAAATGTAGAATATAAGAGAATTGATGGATGATATTCCACTAAGATAAAAAATATAATATAAAAAGTATAATAGACCTACCATTTCACATTTCATTAGGTATGTTATAACAGGATAATAAACGAAAGGAAATCAAAAACAAAGAAAAAGAAAAGCAAATTGATTTTTCACATTACAACTTCATATCCATGAGAACCTACTTAGTGAAATTAGGATTGGTCTTTTGTTGAGAATGATGGATCATAGAAATGGTCAGAGAGTCTTGGGATATAATATTTTAGAATTTGGAAATTGTTCAAGGCTTTGGAGGTGTGAGGAGAAGGGGTGATGAGGGTTGGTATTTAAAGGGGGTAGAGGAGTGTTTTTAATTATTCTATTAATTTGTTTATTATTTTTTTCTATGTAGTATGAATAGTGTTGGTTATTGTGACTAAAAACACTAACTATTGAATTCAAGTTCCAATTACTAGTGTTTATATAATCTAGTAATCATCCTTGGATCAATTATTCATGATGTTAGCTTTTACCGTAAATTTCTATATTTGACAATTCACCAAAATTTATCTTTTTTTAAAATATTAGAAAATTTCACACTTACCATTTTGAAACATATATATTTAGAAAACGGAATGATTTTTGTGAAAATAATTTTCTAAAAAGTATACTATTTTTTTATTAATTACAATCATCATTTATTTGTAAAATATCGAATTTATATTAATAACATAATTCATAACACTAGAAAGTTTTATTTATAGTTGTATAAAATTTACATAAAATCTCAAAAAAAATATTAATTTTTAAATATTTCTTATGAAAAAAATCATTATTTTAAATCATTACATTAAATAAAAAAATTTAAATATTAATTAAAGTTTTATAGAAATTCTAATACATAGTTTATCATTTTTAAAACATTTTTTAATTATACTATGATATAAATTTAAAATAAAATCTTTAATAAGATACATATATTTTATATATACTTTTATATGTAAGGTTATTGTTATACTGGACAGTTTACTATTTCTACATGACATATCACTCTTCAAACGGTCATGTTAATATTTCATTGTGTTATGTACCATAATTTCTTTAAAAAAATCTTATTTCATTCCTTCTGCTTTTTTAATGATTTAATTTTGTTCTCTATGTTAGTTTTATGTGATTTATACTACTAACATATCTTTTAGATGGTGGATTTATTGATAGTATTTTTGGTATTTACATTATTCCCCCTTATGAAATTTCTCCCCCAAAATTATGGTTTACCATCTAAGGGGGAAAAGAGTGAGGGTACTTATCCATCACTCATTCCTCCAGTTTCTATATTTCCTATTGAAAATTAATGTTTCGCCATTGTACTTTGACTTAGTGAGTATTATAGTTGTGTATAAAATTATCTCTATGGTCCAAGATCTTCACCAATTCAATCTCATAAGAGAGATAATTTTCCAAATGTACCATGTATGAACTCATTTCATATGAGGGATCTGGTATGTATATTTTCAAAAGGTATTTGTGGAATGCATTGTGTGCATCATAAATCGATGGTGGAAGTGATTTTCAATAAGTCACCGATTTGACATGATTAATAATCCGGAAGTGGATGATGTACTTAGGACATAACTTTACTTTGTTCCCAGGTCTCATATTTCTCTTCCATAGAGATATGAAGATGAATACCAACTATCGAACCTCAATCTTCAGATATCATCGATGATTATCTACAAAGTGATTCAATGGAAATTAGGTTTCATTGATGATTATTTAGACCATTTTATCTCCTATATGCTTATATTCACCGAGTTCATCCCAATATTTCAGTGTTCATAATCTCTTCTTATAATGGGCTTCAAATAGTGCTATTTTGATTCTCAAGTGGAAACTATTGTTCTGAGAGAACTCAACAAAAAGTAGATGTTGGTCTCATCATCCAATGAATTCCATAGAAAATTTTGTCAACAAAACATATATTGTGTGAATATTCCACTCATATTTTTCATAAGTTTGATAATGTAAATCTTTATTGAAATTCGACTCAATATATAGAGCATTTTGGATGCATTTCCATATATTTCTGGTATATTATGGATCTTTGACGGATATATTTGACAGTTGTACTCAATAAATCCTCATAACATCATTAATTTATATCAATAAAAGTTTTTCCAGTGATAATTCCTTAATAATTTTAAAAAAGTGATCCAACATTGTAAGAAAATTCATAATGAATCAAATAGTAATATTTCCTAGATGTATTTGGAAGTCCAGTGAAAATTCACATAGTGATGATTTACCACAGTCAGGATTTTATGGGTAATGTTTGAATCATCCATTTAGACTTTTTCCTTTTAACCTACACTTTATATAATACTAGAATCATTATGTATATTTAGTGATCTCATTCTTTATATTTTTTGACCAACAGTTGTCTTGGAGATCTCGATATATCATTGTACATTCTGAGTGAATAAATAATAATGGACAATATGAATTATTTATAATACATTTATATATCTTTGGATTTCATGTTAAACATAAATATGATCCAAATCATATAACTCCTTCATCATAAACATTGAACTGTGAGGATTTACTATTTCTAATACCTTCCACAATTTTCTAAATTTCCCCGTCATTTCTTTGAGAAGCCTTTTTTTATCCCTAAGGGTTTTTAGAGAAATTATATTACAATGGATTTATGAAGACACTTAACAAAAAATTTCCTTTTAAATACTTTCAAGGATTACGAATATTGTATCCTTCTCATTTCGCATTATAGATAATGTGTCTGGATCCACTATACATTTAGCATCTTTAAACTTATTTTATTTACTGTGATGGTATTATACATGGAACTAATAATCCTATATGGGATATAATTATATTCTCTAGAAAATATTATTCTTGTTATGTGTGGATATTTATTTATGGTTCTTTGGATCATTATATATCTCACACTTCTCCCAATATAGATAATGTAGTAAGATTTGAAATGGAAAGATCTTAGCTTCCAACTCGAAATCATGTATGGGATAGTTTTTAAATTTATTTTAAAATTCATTGTTAAATAGGATATAAAATTATCATTTCACATCTTTAAATCACCAAATACCTTATTTCAATCATCAGTATACACCATAATGAATACCCAACTTCTTTTAAGTTTCAGTACTAGTGTAGTGATATTCGTCTTTTTCGACAATCTGAAGCAGTCTTCACATTCATTGATCCAGAAAAATTTTACTGCCTTTTAAGTCATCTTTGTTTATGGGTTTGAAAGACAAGATTATTTCTACACAAATCATCAATAATACAAAATTAGGCTAAAGAAACTATGTATCTCCATTAGATATGTTAGCCTAAGCCATTATATAATTTCTATTTGATTCGAAGGGTCCACATATAATCATTTTCTATTGATAACATTCCCCAAGAATGATACTTCACCCTAAAATACATATATTAAATTTACTTTAGATATAGTTTCTCCCATATCAATTTATATATAACAATATTAAAATATTCCTCATGTTTCTCCTTTAACTAGGATAGCATCATAAAATCATCAATAAAGAGTACAATTTTTTAAAGGTTGTTGTTAAAGGAAATATTCATTATTTACATTAATATTTTTTGAGAATTGGTGAGGTTGAAATGAATAAATATAATCTAAATGAGTTTATACCTCATTTGAAATTCATTATTATAAATATCTTCGGTCCTCACCTTGCTTTGGAGATATCCGAACCGAAGGTCCACTATATAAATACTTATCCCCATGTAGTTAATCTAATAAGTCATATATATATTATAGGGTATACATGTTTATTATTATGATTTTATGTTGGACATGATAATCAATTTATATGTTCACTGATATATCATTATTTGGAAAAAGAGGTTTAGTGAACCTCACTGTGAAGCACTCGGGCATATAAAACCATTGTCGATTTTCTTAGGTAACTGATTATTTAGTTAATCAAACTAATTTATGGATTTGTATATATTTTATTTGATATATGAAGAGATCTGTGATAATGTTTAAATGAGAACTCAATCTCATAGTCAGAATGGGGACCATAAAATTATTCAATGATCACATCTGCATAGTCCGTCAAAATAGGAATGTACTAGATCATTTTTCTCTAGTTTATATAAATTAATGAACATGATATTTTTTCACATAAGTAATAAATATGTAAAAAATGAGATGATTATTCTAAAAAAGATTAATCTTCCTCCTTACACATGGCTATAATTCTAGGGTGCTTTTGGATGTGAATAGGGATATCATTTTCAAGACAGTTGATGTTGGATTTATATAAATATATTGAATCCATGCTCAAAATAGCATTAAACTCAATAAAGGATTTAAGAAGAGACTTCTGGGAGGTTCAGTCCATATACCTTAAAAGGTGGCATAATAATCATTAGATAAAATAATTATTCAATTTTATGTTCTTGTAATTAAATCATCCACTATATTTTAATGTGATATTTTATTTATTCTATTATACATGCAAGAGATGGAAGAATGAATAGAACTTGACTCAAAAAAATGTTTTCTATTCTTTAATGACTAACTAATATACCTTTCACAATATATTTATCTGGATCCACATCATTAGTAGTAATTGAATATTCCCTTAATTGCTTCTTGGGAGGTTTTTTTATTGATTTCCTCCAACGACCCTTGTCTTATGGTAATGGCTCGAGTAATTCCCATTTTCCTTTTAGTTGAAATAATACACTATTAGATAAGTGTTTATCTAATACTTCCATTATTCTTCCAAATTTGCGGGATTATTCATATCACATAAAGAGTTATTAATCAAATTCCCCACTCTTCGATATTTTAATCTTGTCTGTGATTCCTTTAGAGAGTTCCAATATTGATTCTTACCATAATTTTAACATGAGGGTTTTTTGGATTTCACTCCATCATTGGATTTATCTATGGATCCACCCATACTAATATCTATTTCACAATTTTAATCTCCATGCACACGAGACCACTAAGATTAATTGAACTTTATTTAATCCTTAAGGAGAAATCAAAAAATATCCTTCAAACTATTAATATCTCAAATCAACAATTCATTATGTAAACATGACATTATTCTTATAATGAATTGATCCACCTTTATTTCAATGTTCATAAAAAATCAAGTGGTATATCTTGAAATCCATTATGTTTTTTCTTGACAGGCCCCGATAGACTTTTCCTCCATTTACTTTATTCTGAGTAACACCTTCTCTGTCTTAATGTCCATATTTCAGGGAAAATAATTATTGAAATTTGGTTTTTGTAAATCATCCCATTCCATGGAATTAATTTCTACCTTGGAATTTGTTTTCATGACCATTCTCCATTAATGATATTCTTGTCCCTCAAAACGATAGACTACAAGAACACAGTTCTCTTTTTCTAAGAACTAGAGGATAATGAATATCATTTTAATAATTATAATAAATTTTTCTATAATTAAGGAATTAAAAGATACCCCAAACATGTGAGTCTTTTTTCCAAGAATGACTTGACTACGACTTTGTATTTCTTAAGAGAATGAGTGTGTTAAATGTCATTTATTTTATAAATCATAAAATGATCCATTTGATAAAGTACTATCATCTTTATTTGAGCTCTCATTTCCATCATATTTCTCATTTCATTATGGAAATCATCAAATTAACTATCAAATTGATTTTTGGCATGATTTATCCAATTTCTAATTATAAACTGAGAAAAAATAAACATCAATTAGGGGGACTGAGTACTTATTTAATAAGAATATAAAATTTAAAAATTGAACATATAAGTATAAAAGATTGAATGAAAATTATATCAAATATTTTGATTCACAACATTTTAATCTATGTTTTCCATCATGATAGAATTATCCCAAGGGTTTGTGATGATTTTTTCTAGTCCTAATATAAAATCATGACTAGATAGTACCCTAATGAAAAATATGATATCTATGTCCTATTACATAAATAGTTACATGATATTGATAATAAATATCCCTTAAATAAAACCATTGATCATAAATTATAGTTTCATTGGAATATAATGTACATAACAATGAATACATGACACCAAAACAAAAACAATCATTTGTTTTGACTGTATAAGGAGGTCCAAAGACCGTTTCAGGTCTTAAATCAACATAGGGTGACACGTGAAATACATGACCAATGTTAGGAGATAAAAATCCCAATATTGGTACCTACATATAAAAAAATTCATTACACATGTGTTATAAGTCATAATATTATGACATAAAAAGGCATGGAATGTAAATAAGAATAACATATATAAAATGATATCATGTAATCCATGAATCATATGAATGTTTAAAAAAAATAAAATATCATATAAGAATTATTCATGTTTAACTTTCAATACCATTTTAGATGTTGGAGCATGATTCAATTCTAATTCCCATGACTATTTCACATGGAGAACTAATCCCTATAAAAGAATCAAAATTACTCATTATCCAAACATGACATCACAAGTGACTAAAAATTACACTATAAATTAAATATCTATATGGGAACACCATTAATTAATGTTTCATGAATATGTGGTCTCCAAAAATATTCAAACATAGGGAATATAGAGAAGAATTACCGATGAAAAATAATTATGTATCATAATCTTGTCACAAAGCATACCCATAGGAAATATCAAGATGGTTTCCATGATAGAATGGATTCAAATCATAAATAGACATTTATAAATATAAAAGTAATATATCATGAAAAATTATGTACAAATTAATATAATAAATTTATAACTACTCTATAATACACTTTATAAATGATTCACTTTAATGAGGTTGTGGGGAAAATGTTCAATATTGTTTAAAACCAACCAATGCATGATTTTTTATATAAAACAAGAAATAAAAATGGTCTCTATCATGAAAAGAAATATTATTTTGGAAAATAGTCTTGGATTAAAACACATTAAGAATTTAACATGATTTTTTATATAAACTATGAATTTTCTTTTTATTCGGGATTGCTTATCAGGATGAATTGAGAAAGGATCCTTATAAAACATGTTTTAATGCATCAATGAAAGAAAAATTGTGATAGGAACATATGTATTGAACATATATATATATATATATATTTAACTTATAATAATAAATATTAATTAAATTTTGGTAAAGAGAGATAATTTGTAACATGATAGTAAAAATGGTGGTTCATTGTGAATTATTTAAATTTTTTCTAAAAGTGTTATGAAAATTTACTTAATGTCATATATAATAAAAGTAAATAAATGAATTATTAAATTAAAAAGATTTTATAAATTTATTTTATTTACTATAATATTATTATGATCAATTATGGTATTGTTTTAGAGTTATATAATAAAATTTCACTGTTCGGGGGTGTTCGTTCCCATGGATTTTCTAATTGGTTCAATTGAATTCATTTATAGAAGATTGTTAAAATGAGAATTGTTATCTAAGATTGATATTTTATAATGTTAATGAATATACATAATGTTAAATTTAATTATGTATTAATTTTTTCCAATATAATCGGATGATACATTAGAATAAGTGTTAATGATAACATTTTTTGTTATTTTGGAATTTTTTCCGATCATGAAAAATTTGTTTTATTTTGTTAATTAATTTATATATATACTGGTTATGGATCACTAAATATGTTTTATTTCACATTTTAAAATTAGTATTAACCATTATAATGGTTTCATAACTGGGCTTTAATGCATTAATAAAAAATAAAGAATCATCATCCATGAATATAGTTAATTTACGCCTTATAGGTGAATATTTGATTTTTTTAAAAAAGGGATGAGAAGGAAATTGATTGTGGTTATAAAACTAATACATTATAATTAAATTATATTAAAGATAATTTATTTATAATTCTAGTATTTTTTGGGTATCAGTGGATAAAATATTGATTTATATGAAGATGAAATTAAATTAAAATAATAGAAAAGTGGATTTTGACCTCATGAACTTATTCTCCTTGGGAACCTCACTAGGGGAATTGAAATTTTTATTTTGTTGATAATTATATCACTTGGAAATTTTGGTAGAGGGATTATTGGGATTGTATTTAATAAAAATTGGACATCATTTTCTTCTTTAGAGGAGTGAATATAAGGGGTGCCGAGGGGAGGAATTTATAGGTAAAGGGAGGAGTGTTTTTAATTATTTAATCATTTGATTATTAATTTGGATATGTAATATAAATATTGTTGATTCATATAACTAAATATAGTAAATATTTATTTGTATTCAAACCAATGGTGGTTAAATCATCCCTAAATCATCTATGACACAATAAGTCATGTATTTATCACATACCGTAAATTATCATATTTTATTGGTCAGTAAAATTTCAACTAATTTTGAAGAATAAAAAATACTCACCCTAACCAGTTTTTCAGATGTATATTTTTATATTGACTAATGTTTATTAAAATAATTTTCTAAATATGAGGAATTTGTGATTAAAAGAATAACATCATTTTTTTAGAAAATAATGAATTTAATAATATAACTAGTTTAATAACACATTGAAAAAAAATAAATTCCATTAATATTATATTCTATTCATAATTGAATAAAAAAAATTATGAATTTATTTTAAGAAAATAAATTTTATTTTAAATCATTTTTTAAATTATAAACTTGAAAATAAACATTTGTGTTTTACAAAAAATCAATACTTAATTTATAATTATTATGAAACTTATTCACTTATACCATGATATGGATATATCATTTTTTCATTTTTTAGATAGATAAATTTTATTTATACTTTCATTGATGATGATACTATTTTATTGTCAGGTTTACTATTTCTAAGGGCCACGTTATCATTTTCATGGTCACTTTACTATTTAATTGGGTTAGGATACATATTTTTTATAAATACCTATTATTAAATTCATTCATCATATATAAGGTTTTTATTGTTTTATTTATGTTATTTTTATATGATTTATACAATATAAAATAATTATAAGAATGAAAATTTCATTGATTTTATTATGGGTATTTATAAGAATAATATAAATCAGGTTCTTGAATTAAATGAAGAGATAGAGATCCCTAACCTATGGAGGGTGATTTTCAATGATAGGGAGAAACTTTTTGAAATATTCAAGGAACCATAATAGTAAAATATATTATGAATTTTATAGTATATAATATCTCTTTAGTATTTGTGATGAGGAATGGATGCATGTGAGTGTTTATAATCGAAAATAGAGGAGAGTTGTTTATTATTTCCCAATGTTTATTTGGACTCTATACAAATATGTAATCACAAAAATTTTACCAT
The DNA here is from genome assembly GCA_963277665.1 of Viscum album. Classification (NCBI taxonomy): domain Eukaryota; kingdom Viridiplantae; phylum Streptophyta; class Magnoliopsida; order Santalales; family Viscaceae; genus Viscum; species Viscum album. Next base: position 1,006,713,597 of record OY728135.1, read on the forward strand.
TGTTATATCCCATTGTTTCTTCCAAAGAGTTGTATTGTTAATTATTTCATTAAGATATGGTGTAAGGTCATTAAAGTATTCCCATTAGATATGTAGAAGTGATTCGTACTCATAATGAAATGATTTTAAAAATATAACATAGAATAATGTTTTTGGAGGATTCATGAAGGAATTATAAGATTCAAAAAATTAATGAAAATAATATTATTTTAATGGGGAATCATATATTTTTCCTTTCACACTATTTATTGAATGTTTACATCACATTAATATTATTTTGATATACTAATAGAAACCCTGTATTAATATGATATTTATTATTTACCTAAAATTTTGACAGTGTTTGAAAATTATGGAAAAGTCAATTTTTGAAAATTTGGACATTATAATTACAAAAACAATACTTATTTTATAAAAATACTTTTTTATAAAATGGAATTTCACTTTTAAAACACTAAAAACAATTTATTGAGAAATGATGTTTCTCTTCAAAATAACAATTTTTTAACAATTAAAACACATATATTTTCCTTTATAAAACGTATTTTAATTTTTAATTAATAAAAGTTAAGAAATATAATTATTTTAATAAAATATATTTTATTTTCGATATGAAAGTTCATAGAAAATAAATATTTTATTGAAATTTATTATTACACAAAAATGAAATTCTTGTTTTATCATAACAATTTATATTTCTTATCAATTAATAATTTTACATAAATAAAAAATAGTAAATATAATAATTAATATATTTAAATAATAATATAAATATTATTAATATTATGGATAAATTTTTTTCTGTAAAATTATTTTTACCATCAAATAACCAATTTTGTTTTTACCATGATAATAAATAATTAATAAAGTTCATATCAAAATTTTCCCAAAATTAATTTGAAATTGTTACATATATTTAAATATTATTATTTCATATATTGAATTTAATATACTAGAAACAATTTATATAGGTGGGTGTATTTATTTTAAACAAAAAATTTTTAGTGTTATGCAAATCAGTTTTTTCAAAAATTTCATTTTTAAGGAAAATGTTATAATACATTAACAATATAACTAGTAATCATGAGTATAAAAATATAAATTAATATAGATATATATACATTGAAATAATTTTTTTTAAAAAAATTGTAGGTATTATTTTAGATAATTATAATAGTTAAACATTAATCCTTTTAATACAGGTTTTTTAAAAATATTTGTTTAATCCTAAAAATAAACTTAAACTAAATATTGGTATAATTTTTAATATAATGTAATTAATTTGATTAAATTTAATTAATTAAAAAATATTTAAACATTCAAATATAATTTAAATAATAAAGGTATTTTTTATTACCTAATTTACCCCAAGAGATGAATTTTTATTAAAAATATTGTATTTTTAACTATTCATTGAATGATCAATATTTGCCAAAAAAATACCAAAAATATCATCCTACATAAATTATGATATTATGATATAAAAACGATGTTAATTTTTAAAATATTTCTAAATGAACTGTATAATTATTATTGTTTGTTAATATAAAATGAATTTTTTTTAAAGAAAATGTATTCTGAAGGATAAAAATAAATTACCAAAACATGAGGGATTTTTTATAAACAAATTATCAATAAATTTATATTGTGAATGGAATATATTTATATTTAATTAGGTTTTTAATATTATTAATTCCCCCAAATTTATTATTATAATTTTTTGTTTTGGGTCAATGTTGTGTATCAATTAAATTATCGAAAATAATTCAATTTTTAAAAAACATTTGGGGATAAAGAAAATTACAAAAACTATATAAATATTTGAAACATGGACCACTAATTTTTTTTTACAAATCATCCTCTAAACCATATCATTGGATCCCTGGATCAATTAACCATTGAAAAAAGCATGATATTTGTTGGATGACCATTACAGGTGATGCTGGAAAAAATTCATTTTGATCATGCTAACCCATAACTTGTGTGATAAACTACACAATCTTATAGTTATGTAATGTTTCAGAGAATAAGTCCCATTAATTTTCATATTGAGAACTAGGAAAGAGGGGATCATGACAGAAATTATACACCCACCATAAAAGAAATCATACACCATGTCCATGAGACTACTCCTAAACAAATCATAGGAGGTGACATAATATTATCCTAGAAAATATTATGTTCCTAGAAATATTAAAGTATTTGGATAAATCACATCCTATTAAATCATTAATTCTTTTAGAAGTGAATCCAAGCTAGAATTATATTTTTCTAACACCACACAAGGGATTACATTGAGGAGATCATTATATCCCATCAGGTATCCAATATATTAATTTTATTTTTAAAATACATGCTGTTATTAATTACTTTAAAATACAATTAAGTATTTACCAATGTGTAAATATTTTTATGTTACAATCATAATTCGTATAAAGAGTTTTTAACATCATGTTTTTATACAGAAATAGTATCATCTACCTCTATGTAAAGACATGAATTTTGTTATCCTCATGTTATTTATGTAAATTTCATTATTTCCATTCATTTATTCTCATTGTGTTATAGAGAGTTAAATGAATACTTTTTTTTGGAATACTTACATTATTTAAGTGCACATTCAAAATCAATTTTTTAATATCCATCTTGTGTAAAAAAAAATTAATCATGAATTTTTTATATATTATCATATGATTTATAATGACATTTTATCCATCCTTGGTGGTTAAAAAAATGGGTTACTTGGAAAAACAATATTTTCCAATCAAGGTAATTATTTCGTTTTAAAAAAAATTATGAGATGAATGTCTTTATATATCTTATATAGAATGGATTTTCCAATGTCCAGACCTCTCAATGAATTTATGGTTCAATTACATGTTTCCAAATATCATTTAAAACATAAGGATTTGAATAATATTTTTGAAAATTTTATATTTTACATATGTCATTTGATAATTAGTAAGGTTTTCCAATAGAAAATAATCTATTTATTATATTGAAGTTATATTCACTTATGAAAACATATATTTATGTTAATTTTTTTGTTGTATTTATTATCCAATTATTAAATCCATATTATTTATATTAGTGTTATATTAGTATAATGATGATAATTTTGTGAAATAAATTTATTTGAATGGGGAATTTTTATGATTATACAATGAATTAATATTATTTGATGATTGGGTTTTTTATATACCTCAAACGTATTAAGAAAAGTCATATTTATTATTCATTAGTTGATATTGAAATGCATGTACATGGTTGTGAATTTATTTTTCAAATATTTAGGTGTAAATATTATTTCATTATTTAAATTATCCAAAAAACGAGGAGATTGTTGTGAATATTTTTCATCATATATTGATGTTTGAGTATGATTTACCAATATTTATGATCAAAAGATAATATTTGGACTAGATTTTATTTAGCTATTTTCAAAATATACTTATTTATTTTTATTATGATTACAGAATATTATATTATGAATCTTGGATGTTTATTATTTAATTGATACCCTTATTGGCCACACATATACATATTAATTTATTTTTCAAATTATGATATAATCTTTTTGGGGTATGGATGGTTTTTTCCTGACAACTTGAACATGAATATGTTATTATACCCTTTTCATCTTGTTATCCTCTAATGATTTATGTCTCCCATGTTTACCATTATAGATCATATAATATATCTTGTTCCCATGTTTCCTTCCCCCATATTGTGAATAATGCTTCTGTATATGGTATATATAAGAAGAGTGATATATGGGGAGACCATTATATGATATAGGGAACATAATTTATGAATTAAGATGATTATGAACTAGTCTCCAAAGTAATTAAACCTTTAGGGATATGACCTCGATTATAATTTGATGTATTAAATATTATTTACAACATATTTAATATTTATATATGAAAATAGTGGGATTACCTTTGTGAATATTAATATTATTAAATAGAAAAATAAATCCTAGAAAATTTATTCAGTTGTCAAAATGATGTATGTTTCAATCAAATAGAGTATGAAAAAATAAATAAAATGAAGTTAACCAATTTTATATATACATGTAAAAATTTTTGAATTATATTATAAAATATAGAGAATATAAAATGTAGAAAAATAATAATAAATTTTTTTTATGTTAAATATAACTCTTTATATATATATATAACATTATTAATGAAAATAATCACATTTATATTTGTAACCCTTCAATTTTTAACCAATACAGTTAGATAATTTTTAAATAGAAAAAATGTATACATTTTTCAAAAGTGAGTTTTTTATCAGTTGAGTGGAAAAAACCTTTTTCCCAATTCTTATTTTTAAATTCATATAAGAAATACTATATTCAAAATACATCAATAGGACCATATAACCAACATGATCTTATATTAGATCCCTTATACGAACAAATTAAATTAATCAATCGTTTACTTGTCCCATTTAATTAAACAAACATAGATGTTTTAAAGAGTTAGTAATTATCCATGGAACTCTTTGATCACACATGATTAGATGAATACTGAATATAATTGAAATCATATGAAATTTATAATATAATCTGACCAATAAACGTAAAATATCACATGAAAATGATTTGAATCGTTCATGTTAATAAGGTATTCAAATGTTCTTAGAAGTTATAACATCAATGTGAGAAAGTGTTTAGTCATTTTTATCCCTTCAGAGTATCAATATTTATTTTTTATAAATTTATTTTAAAACATTTTCAATGATAATCACTGAGATAATTGGATATGTATGTAATTTCTCATAAATTTAAATCAATAACCTGAAATTTTGATTGTACAAATGTTAAAGAAATATTTTGATGTTCTATTGGTTTATGGAATGATATAAACTATTCCTAAATATATGATTCCATTTATAAAACATCCAAACTAATGATATATAAAACCAACATTTTGACATCATAAATTTATAGTTTGTGATGTGATTCAAAAAAAATAACAGAACTATAAGTAGTCATTTTAAAAAATTGATCATTAGTATTATTACAATATTTTATTTTTTGATATATTTCATTAAATAAATATATAATTATCATTATATTAAAAAATTTGAAACATATTGTTTATATTTAATTACATGAATCATTTAGTTTATATTATGCTTCATGAAACACTGATTTTATCATGCACTACACACAACATAGATTTAAAATGAAACATTATGTACTATTAAAATATTGTTAAATAATTTTATTTTTGTAAACTAGACACTAGAATTATTTGAATGAATAAGATTAAATTAATTATGAAAAAATATTTTTTAGATATGCATATATTATTTATATCATTGTTACCCATTAATTATAAATGAATATAAAAACTATTTTAAAATAAATTGAATCATTTTCTGTATAACTATTCTTATGTACAAAAACATGTTATATATATATATATTAAAAAAATCAATTTTGGTGACTTATTTTGATGAAAAATATATATTATATTTTTAATCAAATGTTTAAAATATATCATGTGTAATTTTTATGCAAGTGGTATGGAAAATAAAATTTTATTCTTAAAAATAAATTTTTTCTAAAAAGATATTTTTTCACATTATCGATATTTAATATAAAAATAAATTTTGAAAAATTAATAAAATTTATTCTAAAAAATGAAATAAAAATTTAAAATAATAAATTCAAAATTACGTTATGGGAAATTATAGATAATTTACAATGATCAATAATTGTTTGATAAATAATTAAAATAGACTTTTTTTAAGAATTGTATGATCAATTAAAAAAATTAAAAGCATAGAATTTTTTTGAGATGTTTTTAAAAGAAATATTTTTCCCCTTATATATCAGTTAATACAATTCAATAAATTGTAATATTGTTATGAAATTTTTTTAATCTCTTAAACATTTTCTCATTGAAAACTCAATTTCCCAATAAGTTTGCTAGATTAATGTTAAATAAATATTTTAATATTTTGTTAATTTAATTTGGGAAAATTATTTTCTTTTTTTATTATAATTTATATTATAGAATAAATTTCAACTAATTTTTTTTAACATAATGAATAGTAAGAACATTAAAAATTATTCTTTCATTATTAAGGTAAAAAATAGTTTATATTGAGGATTAAAATTAAAATATATTTTTTAAAAGTGACCCATTTCATTTAAAAAATATATATTGTGGAAATATATCAACAATATTCATTTTATTTAAATTAATGTATATTTTTGTTTTCTATTTTTCATTGTAAAAACATTAAGAAACCAGATTCTTTTCACAAATTTCAAGTCTACAACTCACCTAACTTATAAAAGGCCATCCACTCTCTTACCCTCTTTAATATTACAAAACCATTAAGTTTAGACACTACCAATCTAAATAATTACATAATTCAATAATATATTCCTCCGATATTTTGTGTGTGTGTGATTAATCCATCATATGTATCCTTTTTTTGAAAACATATATGAATTTTTATGAAAAAGTGGTAACATCCCGAATCAATAATTTTATTTTATTTCTTTCTCAACCTACTTCAATTATTATTGAATAGTGATTATATAATAACCATTTTATATTAAGTATATTTATATTTTATTTTGTTAATATAATCACCTAAATCCTTCTACCCATACATCAATTGTTTTATGAAATCATTATTCGTGTATGTGGCAAAGAACTTCCCTCTTACATTCAATTATGTGGGAATATGATAATTTTGTTCATGTGTGTAATGGACTACTCCCTCATGAAATGATGAGATTTGTTCACTCTTTAAATGGATGCAATAAAAATTGTATTAATTAAAATATGTGATATATTTGAAATAAATATTTATTTTATAATTAAAATATATTATTTTCCATTGTTTTATTGCTACCACCATGAAAATGGATAATGCATTAATGTGCACGTACAACATACCATCTCTATGAATAGTGTATTTCATTTTCAATTTTTAAAGTTTAAGGATCTACCTAAATAATTATATAATGAATTAATATGATATTTGTATCATGTATAAGATTCTGGAGAATATTTATCCATTTTATAATTATCAGGAAATTAAAAAAAATAAAAACATACTGAAAAATAAAGAATTTATTTCTCAAAATGAGACTATAGTATTTAATTGTTAGTTAATGGGAAATAAAAGTTCAAAAGTAAATAATATATGTTATGATGTGTATTCGTATGGTTATTTAATAGAAATATAACAATCATATATTTATTATATAGGTGGTAATAATGCTTAAAAAGGATGTTGATACTTATGGTAATTGATTTTTATCGCATAATTGTTTTATGATATATGATATATTCTAAAAACGTTTCTATTATGTGGTGTATATAATACCCAAGAATTTAATAGATGTTTATTGTCTAAAAAATTATTTGGATTTACAAACGCATTTGAGTATATCTATTTTATGCAATTTATAGTACAAAATTTAACAAATTGTAATGGGTTTTATGATAAAATCTCATCATTTATTGAGATTGGTTATGTTTATGCTTCTCATGATGAAATAATATGATCCATCTCCAAAAAATCCTAATTTTTTCCAATATAGTTATTTAAGGAAAATAAATTGGTTCACTTCATTTAACACTATTTATGTTATCATGATCTAGAATACTATGATTTTAGGAAACAAATTGGTCTATTTGGTCAAAACCCTTTTTCATCAATAAACATGTTTTCTATAAATGGTTTCATATATTTCTATAAAACTATCAAAATGATTTAGTTAATTTCTTTCTTTCTTATTAATACTTTTTAAAAAATGTTTTCAATGAAATATTCAATTTATATTCCAAATAATGGTCTTTTTGCTTTTAATGAATATATGAAAGGAAACCTTGTTTTAATGTATATTACAAGAAATATATCCTCCACCATATAGAGTAAATAATTATTTTAAATAATTTATTTTATGTTTCAAGTATTATTTTCAATGTAATTTATTCCAAATTTTTTTTGATAATATTATTTTTTTAAAATATAATTTCTAAATGGAATGGGTATTTTCCTCCAGTAATGTATTAAAATATGTATACATCTTCTATTATTCATTTAAAATTATACTAAAATAGGGAATTTAATTTTTTTTCATTTATAAATATTTTATTTCTTATTGAAAGGCTATATTCTTTATGGAATTTTCCAAGATAAATTTTATAATAATTTTCAACTTAAAATGATATCGTTTTATTTCATTTATAATTTATAGGGGATATTAATAAATGATACAATCCTTATACATCCAATGGATAGATAATTTTTAATATGATGAAATAGTTATGAAAGAAATTTTTATGTGTTCTACTATGGTAAACTAATGAAATGTTTAGTTAAAAAAATTTCATTACATGGGTTATAATGTAATGATATGAAGAATGATTAAAATTATTATTTCACAGATAAGTGTGGTTTTCTTTATGATATGGGTGGGACCTATATCTCTTACTAATTCACAGGGTAATTCATTATATATAATGTGATAACAATATAGAACAAATATATTTCCTTTATCCACTATGGAATACATGTTTGACCTAATATAATATGAAAAATAGCTACATCACAATCCAATATTGGAAATAGGTGTGTTATAATCTATAATAGGAACTGTATAATTATTCATTGTTTATACTATTGATGATCAAGGTAGTCAACCATGATATATAAATGGATTATTCCATTTTTATAATGGTACTATTCTTTTATTAAATGTTCTTATAGTTAATGATTTATTTTAAAGGATTGATAACATTTATGGTACATATTTTATGAAATGATAATTTTTCATGTCATCACTCATGTTTATGATCTATGATAGGTTAGGGGATAACTTCTTATGTTATGTTACTGATCAAAAAAACTTATGCTTAACTTATGATTTCATATAATCATTAATTTATATCAAATAAGTTCACTCTTAAAAAGAATTATATATCACCCTTTATTATGATTCCTTCCAAATATTATCAAAACAGTTAAGTAATGTATGACATAGGGTGGTACAAATTGAGAACATCATTTTGGGAGATGTTGAAGACCTTTATTGGAATGTCACAACCCACCTTCTTCAAAACGAGGGAAGGGTAGAAAGAATTGAGACCTACCCTCCTCAAGATGATGGAGAGATAAAGTCCACTGAGTACCACCTCCAATATGCCCTATTGTGGCGACCATCATCAAGTGTATCGAAATGTCACATAAATGGGGATGAATTAACTTTTCTATAATAACCAATATTGGTAGATAATAGGTATCAAAATTGAATAAATACAATATATATATAAGGAATCCAAATTCCATTCCATGTGCATGTGTGTGTAAAAATTATAGAAATAAAATTAAAATTCAATGTATGTACCAAAATATTACTAAGAAGAAACACATCAACTGTCTCTAATATATGAGCTTGAAATGTCCAACACAGCCAAATTAATCTCCATAAAACTTGAAAATAGTTTTATATTCGTAGGGTCAGCGAACAAAGGTACTTTGTAGAGGAGAACTAAATACACCCAAGAAAAATTAGCAGAAGGAAAATAATTCCCCTATGAGAAAACAATAGAACCTCAAAAGCACATAACAAGGTATACTATCCACCCCAACCTCAATAAGTCACACTCACCAAATAATGAAATTCAAGTAAAGAAAAATTGTAGGAATGTCTAAATTTGGGTATACCTAAAAATATCACATTTCTTAACTACTTATCCCTAATGGCGAATTTCCTAGCCTTACCGCGCTCTCCCACTAGCCCCACTGTCACAACCCCTCCTGTAGACACCTAATCTAAAAACCACAAACATCTCACTCATATACACCCATGCCACAACAACCACACATCTCGCTAGAAAACAGCAAAGCCTCTTCCCAAAGACACATGGGAAACCAACCACCTCTCACATATCCAATACCATAAATCTTGAAATAATCCACAAGACATTATAGCCTACAAGAAACGTCATGGGATATAAATTCCTAGAATATGGGGTATGATAATTTCAGTAACCATCCATCCGTCCTCCCACTAAGATGTTGGGAAATAAACCCTCCCCCATTAAAAATGGGGGTGTTCAGCACATAGTGCTCAACACGACTGGGGTGCATATAGAAAACATAAGGAACTAAAAGTTTACTCATATAGGTAAAAAATCATATCCCATTCTATGAGATTCCAAATATACTACCATCCCACCCAAACCCCTCTTTGATGTCACTCCTGCATGCATTTACCACCATAAATGAAAATCATTTGAACATCGCATCACTACAATTCTCAACTCAAAACACTACCAAGCCAATTAATTTAAATAATTACCATTATTCATTATCAAATGATTCATTAAATTATTTCAATCCCTACACAACAAATTACCTGACACTGAAACCTTTATAATGTTATGTAACCATAACAACAACTTCTAAATCATACAATGAAATAAACATCTAACAACGTTCCTCAAAGTTATCCCCCCCAATTCATCCTCTCACAACCAAACCATGAATCTCGGGTGCACAAAAACACCACACAAAACACACTGATTAACATGAAATCATGACACAACCCAGTCATAAATCCCTGCTTCCCGACACTTACCAGATTCAACCCCACTATATATAAAGTCCATCCATTCCACAATTACTCTAACTATGAACCAGAGAAACCATGCCACCACCGAATCCACCCCATACATTCATTCAAATCCATATCCACATTACCACACTACTAACACAAATTCAATGTCTAACATTACCCCACAATGAACATTTCCATAAAAAAAGGAAAATATTATTCAGATTTACCATCATTCATTATTTAATTCCATTAGATAAAACTAGTGTGATCATAGAACTGATTCTATCTTTGGGAATCCATTTATTTAACTGAATATACATGATTAACCGTATTTTAATTCATACAGTAGTGATTCAAAAATAATGAAGGTATGCATATAGAGACCTTGAACCACCATTTTTTCAGAAGAACAAAACCCATGTGATTCACGAAATGCACCAAGGATAACATATAAAATGATAATTTCCATCATTCACCCACCCCATGGTTTATTTTTTCTTATTATATTCCATAAATTTGGATTCATCCATTATATCAAGGATGCATAACTATACCCACCTGACATGGTACAAAAAGAAAACATAAATTAAGGAAATCGCTAATTGGAACAACATGAAACCAAAACTCCACCTTGCGCCAAAACCGAGGGGTCACGTGAGCAAGAGGCTACAAGGAAAACTAGACTGTTGGCTATAACACAATAACATGACTCCAAAAGAAGTGAAGGGTCTATGACCACCATGATAAAACATAAACACAATTGGAAGATAAGGTCTCGGATTAGCAAATCCAGATCCTATATCAATAGAAGAGGAATAGTTTCTAGGACCATTGAAGTCAGATCATGGCCACGACCATGTATTATGACAATTTTAATGTCAACGGGGCATTATGATATTGATGATATAATTAATACCTGTTGAAACACCATTCTTTGTTCCTAGACAAATAATTATCCTTGATTTGTAGAAAAAAATGTAATAGTTGTGCAACAGAAAAAATGGGGAAAAACAAAAATGATTCAGTGATGGGTGAGTCACCCATTGCAAGCCACTAAATGTGAGTCACTGATGATAAGCTACCAAGGATGATACATCAATGCTGAGACACCAACCAAACATACCAACACCCTGAATTATCTGCACCATGACTCATCGTCGCCTTAAATCACAGACACCTTGACTCCCTGATGCCCTGACTCCCTGACACGCATACTCACTAAAACCATGAAATAATGATGCCCCGGCACAATGACACCCTGAATCACTGACACATAGACTAACTGACGCCATGTCCTATGGAATCATCTACCAACTAATGCCTCAACCTACAGATGACTCGACATATCAATGGAAGAACAAGAAATTTTGAAAACTCTAGAAATGAATTATTTTTGCCTCCAAGAACACCCCAAACATGAGATTTGGCAATGTAATGGACCATAGAGGTTTGGTCCATTACATCAGATACCTATAAAACTATCTGTTCCCTCATGAATTAGAATCCAAACCCCAAAGAATGTGCCTCTTGAACAATAACCTCGTATGATACCTCTCAACGATAAACCACCTCATTGGAGTTAAAACTCGATATCACAGAACTACTTATACATAGTTTTCAAAACCAATAACTTCAATTCATACCCCACAATCAAAAAAAATCACATATACTAAACATAAAAATCAGGTAATTCTTTCCCCTATTCCAAGATATTATCCACTTTCAGCGACAATAACTCATCCACTTGGTTTTAATCGCATCTACATTCATGGGTCTTGATTAGTTATTAGGTCCCCACATACTTATACTTCATAAAATTATCATAAATCAATTAACAAGGAAAAACATCACATAGAAAACATGGTTCAATAATTTCATCACAAAGGAAAACATATGAGAACAATTCAAAACAACTTTGGCCACTAGGAATGCATCTGTGTCTCTCTCTCTCCAAATTACTCTCCTCTAGACCACCATGCCTCTTAAAAAAGTTAACCATGTGAATGTTCCTTCCATGAATCACATTATACAGATGATCTTGTATCTCTACTAGTCACTCCATGAACATTGCATTTCCCTTGATATCTATTTCTCCCTGATCAATGACATGGGAGTCATCGTGACGATACAAACAAATCTTGGAGACATGAAAGAAATCTTGGAACCTCCCTAGATATGTAGTTAATTCAATATGATATTCCACCTTTCCCAGTCATCCCAACACATCAAAGGGTCTGATTAACCTTGTAGAAATTCTTCTCCCTCTGCTAAACCTTTTCTTCGAATGTCATGGGGAAACCTTCGTGAATTTGTGGTCCCCAACCTTGAACTCTAAACCCCTTCTCCTATGATTGACATATGAATGTACTTGTGATTTTCTACCTTCATCCTCCCACAGACTAGATTCAACTTCTATGTTGTACTCTACACCAGCTCTAGACCAAAAAATAGCTGCCTTCCCAACTTCTGTCCAGCACATGGGTGAAGGACACAATCTCCCATATAAATCCTGATATTGAGCCATTCTAATGGAAGAGTGATAGATATAATTTAAATAAACCTCTTATAAGGGAACATATCATACCCAAATCCCACTAATTACTGGAACAAATGCTCGTAACAAGACTACCAATGTCTGGATGGTCCTATCTATTTGGCCATCCATCTGAAAGTGGAACGAATTACTGAGGTTTCACTAGGTTCTAAAGGCATACTGCAATACCATATAGACTAACGATGTTCAATGTGTATCATGATATGAGATGATGGATTTTGAAACTTCATGAATCTACAAAACCTATGCCACATACCTTCTTGTTAAGGCATCCACTGCGTTCGAATCCTTGATCGCTAATAAGTGATCCAATTTCACCAATCGATAGGCTACTACCCAAATATAATCCCATACTCCCTTATCTCGGAGTAATATAGTGACTAAATCCATAGATATGTCATCCCACTTCCACTCGGGACATCCAGGGGTTGTAAAAAACCACCGAAAACATGGTTCTCAATCATTACTTGATGGAACACTAAGCACTCTGCCACCATCTATGGCACATCCTGCTTCCGTTGGGTCCACTAGAACTGTTCCCCCAAGCCCTGATACATATTTTGAACTCCTTTAAGTACTGATAGGTGTGATATGTGAATCAAATAGAGAACTAATTTTTGCATTACCACTGGAACAAACAGCTTCCCAAAGAACACAATCTGATTTTGATCATCCTCTGACTATCCCTCTTGAGCATCACCCTAGTCAATGAGATCACACAACACCCACGCTAATGAGTCTCGGTACTAATAATTTTTTAATTTCTACATCATAGATGAATGTAATGTCATATCAAATAGGAATCATCTACCATTATCTATTCTCATCCCCATGTTCAAGGTAGACACCTCCTCTATTTATCACAAAGAATCTGTAAATTCCTAAACAACATCCTTCTATGAAATAATTCTCAAATAATCATCCATGAAAATTTCCTTCCCTAGTGTCTAATAAATCTCAAAAGTGTAATCCTGGAGAAACTCCCCCAACCTCTCCTAACATAAGAATAGATCTCGCTAGGAAAATAAGTACCACATGCTCTTTTGATTCATGAAGACAACAAATCACTACCCCATGAGGCAATTAAACCATTTGTTTTAGTGCGATTATGACCACTGCTAGTTCCAGATCACGGGTGGCATAGTTATGTTTAGGGAAACGTAACTTCCTAGACCCATAAGAGATCACTCCCCATTGTTGTATCAGTACACACCCCAATCCTATAAGGGAATCATCACAAAACTCCACAAAAATCACCTCTTCCTATGGAATCTAATCACCAAAACAATGAACATATTAAACTTTAGATATTTCATCCTTGCATGGCACTATTCACCCCACACAAAATATTGTCCTTTTCTGGCTAAATCTGTCATCACACCTATTACCCAAGAGAAATTAGGTATGATTATCTGGTAGTATCTTATGATACAGAGAAATAATGAACATATGTCACATTATTGGGTGCTTCACAAGAATAAACTACCTCAAATATTGTTGGGTCCACTACTATACCCTGCAAAAATTTCCAAGGATGTGGACCTCTCGTGTCCAAAACATGCAGGTAGACAATATTCCATAGAGCTGGTGGTGTTGAAGGACCCCTAGGAAAGTCCTAAGATGCTCGGTATGATACTCCTATGATATTTATTATATCAATATGTATTCAATGAATACGAAAACAAATCAGTATAGTAACCCACGAAATATAGATTTTATGATCCCCAAAAATATATTTGGTGCATTTGTAACACCGAATGACATAAAAATGAACATGAAGTGTCCATACCTCCACTTGAATATAGTCTTCGGGGTGTCACCCTCCCTCATCATAAATTGGTTATATCCAAACAACAAACCAATCATTGAAAACCAACATTCTCTCATCTGTTGGTTGAATGGGTCATAAATACTCAAGTGGGTGTAATAGTTCATGATCATTACATTATTTAGTCTCCTGTAGTATATGCACATCCTTGGGACACCATCTAAATTCTTTCAAAACAAGATTGAATCACACCATGATGATAAACTAGGTCATATGAAACCCTTCATCATCAAATCATCAATCTAAATCCACTACTCCCACAACTCATAAGGCACTATCTAGTAATGATCCATCAACATCGGACTAGCACATTTTTGTAACTCTATTCTGAACTCAATGTCACTTTGAGGTGGTAGAGTCACAACCTCCTTGGAGAAAACATCCAAATACAATCCGAAAACTCTCAAATCCTCCACCATCTCATTTTCCATCAATCCCACTTACAGCTTGGCTAACAAGAAATGATAAGGCTCCATACGCCGACAGCCCCCCTGACTACTCCGCTCGTCGATTAAAGAAACACATTGGCCTTTAACTTCTAAAAACAATATAATTATCTATATGTAGTTGATAATTTCATGCACAAATTAGAACTAATAGATTCCAAGGATAACACTATATGGATGCCTCTGTAGTGTATAAGGATCCCTAGTGGACTGATGTGGCCCCAACATCATTATACATACCTGGAAAATATCAAATAAGCTGGTCTAAACTCCGACTAATATAATCAACACCAAAGGCACTGAAACAGTCTATATGTCCAATTCCAAGGCATGGGATGGAACAGGTGAAACAATGGAGTGAAAAGATCCCAAATCATACAAGGTGCGAGTCAGTGTACACAAAACTAATCAAGCATCAAATAATCTATATCCCTACTAGAACATCTACATATCCAACATGAAACTACCCACACCCAACCCCTCTGCCCCTCGGCTATCTGCCACCTCCCCAATCACACCCTGGTTGAGGTCCATGAGGAGAAACCTGAGGTCATCCTCCTACTACACCATCCTCCTTGATGGAGCAGGGGCCTACTGTCCCTACTGTTGGAAAGGCTTGGATGGAAACTGCTACAAAGGTGAGAACTGATCCTTACCACCTCCACCATACTGAGCGGGATTCAAGAACTATACCTAGAGGTTCCCACAACCTTCAAAAAAACACCTCATCCCATGGCATCTGGAAAAAGTGGGATGACCTATGGGTCGGTACTGAAACTGCTGGGTTGGGTCCCCACTAGCTGAAACCTGGAAGGCCTTGATGTTGGAGAGTTTCTACTAATGGCCTTCACCTATAAAGAGTTATGATGACATCCCCCCATGAAATACCTTTTCAAGACTTCATCCTTTTACCACCTCTGTGTTTTCTGAACCACTATGTTTGTTTGTATGGTTAAGGGATTAACAGCATACTTAAGAGAATGATGGAGTGCATCCTCGAAAAACCTCATCTGATACTCCTCATCAAGAAATATATTTGGATAAAATCATAGTGGATCCTTAAACATTATTACTGATTCCCTCAATGACAAAATCTCATTCTAGAGGGAGAGTAGATCCTTAGTCTTCTGTATATTCATCACGGACGAAAGGAATTCCACCCATAACTCCTTATTAATTTCAGTCTAAGAAATATAAGCCTCCTTCCTCTCCCCAAGGAAAATAATCCACCACTAATGCGCTGATCCCCTCCACTGGATCACTGGCAGAATAACCCAGTACTTTTTTGGATCCTGGATGAAGTTGAAAGTGATCACCATCTCCCCAAGACAACTCTCTATCTCTATGTCTGAGTCACTTCCCTCATATTTTCCATGATTCTGTCGTGGAAAATCATGAGGCACATTATTCCATTGATAATACTCCTCCACAATGATAACCCTTTTTCAGTTAACTAGGTCATCCTTTTGACACTCCACTAATTGTAACCCACATTGGCGACGTCCGGGAGCTATAAATGAATATAAAACAATGAAATCCTAACCACGAGTAGAATAGAATTTATCTAAGATTCATTTTAACTCATTGTTTATTTTAATTTCTTGAAAACCCCCAAAACAAAAAAGAACACAAGTCATGATGACAAATGTAGCATTCCATTGGTCTCTACCCCAAAAACTGTGTAGCCTCATATGGCTATTCAGTAATCTTATATTCCTTACACCAGATCAAGGGGGGATACAATGCTTTTTTCTTGTTGAACATCTCCGACCTATGTCACACAACAAGGTAACCTAACATTGATTCCTTAAAAACCCATTAAATCCTCATTATTCCAAACTCCAAACTTCATTCTACCTCTCATCCATTACCTCTAATACCATTCTATCATGTCCTTTCATATTCAATTTGACAGAAGGGATAACAAGATGTCAAAACCTCCATTTCTGTTGATGAAGGTGATATAATGACCCACTGAGTCCTTCCATCAATAGTCCCCAGGTTGTGACTAGCACTGAGGGTATATAAATCTTAAAAACTCAGAGGCATTAACCTTTTATAGTAACAATCATTGGGAGATAATATTTATCAACCTCATACAAATCCAAGACATGTATATATATAAAGAAACTAAAATCTATCACACATGAATGTTTAATGTAAAACTAGTATAAATAAACAAAATCTCCAGTGTATATACCAAAATAAATATATTTAGAGATACAAAAATATTCCCCAATGTCCAATCTAGTAAGATCGAGCACGATCTATGTACTATACCATGAAACCTGAAAAATATTATATACATTGGGTAAGCATAAAAGTATACTCAATAGTGAAAAACCAAAGTCACCCATAGACTATTGGGAGAAGAATAATAATACCCCTGTGAGAAAACAAAAAAATACAAAAGCACATAACTAGGAATACTCTCCAACAAAACCTCACCAATGCATTATCACCAACTGACGAAAGTCCAGTTTAGTAATGTAGTAAGAAAATTGACATTTGGGCAACCCTCACCACTTCCCACTACTTAACTACTCATCTCTAATAGAGAATGTACTGACACTACTGCACTCTTCTAGAAGCCCAACTATCATAACCTGTCGACACACACTTGGGCCATAAACCACATACATCCATCCCGCATACCCATGAGCCACAATCACCACATGTCTCGCCTGAAAAAACTTGGGCCTCATTCAGAAGACACATGAAAAAAACACCACTCACACATCCAATACTATAAATATGTTAATAATACTCTAGCCAATACAGCCTTTTGAAATGTCCTGGGTGATAAATACCTAGAAGTTGTAGAAGGGTAAAGTCAGTAACCGGCCATCCATCCTCCCACGAGGAAGCTCGGAAAGACACCCTCTCACATAAAAATGGTGGAGTTCGACACATAGTTCTCAACACAGGTGGAGTGAATATATAAAACATAAGGAACTATAAGTTTTTATATATATAGGTAATAAACACTCTTCCAATCCTATGGGATTCCAATCATAAAATTAACTAACTAAAAACCTCATTTGCTTCTACCCCTATATACACATACCACCCTGAATGGAAATCACTGGAATGTTGCTTCATTACATGCCCCAAAATGAAACATACCTCCATCCAATTAATTTTACAAATTTTCATTCTACATTATGAAATCATTCATTTATTAATTTCCTTACCTACCCAGTAAACTACCAAACCCTTAAAAATTTATAAGGTGAAGAAATTGTACCAACAACTACAAAGTTAAACAATGAATGAATCTGCCAACAACCGTTTTCAAAATTCACTCCCCCAATTCATTCCCACAAAACCAAACCCATAATCCCAATTGAAGGATAAAACCACAAACAAAACACCCATAAACACCAAATAAATACACAAACCAGTGGAATTTGGGACCCATTTTTTACCTATAATTGGACTAGAACCACATGGGAAACCATCTTCAACAACTATGTGTGGATTGATTATTATTCCAATCTGATGCATGGTGATTCCTAGATATCTAATATTTGGTCCAACCATAATAAAAAAGCTTTTTCATTCCTTGTATGTATGATCCTAATATTAACATGGAATATTTATTCATGAACTAAATGTGGATTGATTCATTCTTCTTTTAGGATACATACTGACACCAGTGTTCTATCCATTGGCCTTGCCTCAATTTTTCTCCCATATCATGTTACCTTTTTCCATACTGTATGATGTTAAAATGCATGATTCACTAAGATCTACATGTATCTTTATTCTCATTACAATTAAAAACATCATGACACCTAGATCACTAATCTCAGGACTACCCATGATCATAAAAGAAATAGTTTCCCCATTCCATGTGAATGAAGAAATTTTATATTAGGAACTATTTCAAAATATAGGGTGTTATTCTCATTGAATCATTTATCATTGGCCTAACCATTGTTCTTGAAAGTATCTGAAAATAGTAAATCCCCATTCCTCACATCATTCCTCAGTTTGAGTGTATATCTTCTTTAATTAAAGTGTGTTTCTTGATTCTCATTCCAATGAGATATGTAGTGAAACCCAGATCTAAACTCTCGGGTTCATCTACAATGTTTAAAAAAAGACCATTTCCCATATGTCCATGAATAAATCATTAATATGGATCATATTCAACAACTATGTGAGGGATGATTCTCATTCCAATGAGATACATAGTGAAACCTAGATCCACAAACCTAGGTGTAGCCATGATGAATCATTAATCCCATTTACATCATCTGTATGAGTCAGAACTGCACCGGGAGAATCTCAAAGAACTATGTGTGGCCTGATTCTCATTCCAATCATATATATAGTGATGTATGAATCTATAATCATGTGTCTAGCCCCAATTAATTATTTCACCTATAATTATTATACATTAATAATATTTACAAATGGATCCTATCAAAGAACAAGTGAGGATTGATTCTTACCCATATGAGATACATTTTGATGCCCACAATTTCATTATTTGTACCGACCACAATTTTATCATCACTTTATGTTAGTTCACCTTTGTTTGTACCATATGAAGATAAATTTCATTGACATACAAGAACTACATATGGCTTCATTATTTTCCTAGAATGATATGTTGTGACACTCAGATCCTACATCATGGTCACTCCTCCAAAACATTTTTTTGGATTTTATAAAAACACTTTAAGGCTAAGTGAGAACCATCATCCACAAAAAAGGAATAATAAGCAGGTTGGAATTGGAATCACGCCCAAGACCAAACATTCCATGAAATCTCTTGCCTTTATGCACTACAATAATCCATCAAATACATCACCCATTCATAGGACACAACACCACCACTGCATCTGAGACCTCACATCCAAACCAAACACCACACTGGAGACCGGTGAAACACCATGAGGGACAATAGACGCAAACTGTATGGAGGAACCTGCACCACCACCAATACCGAGAAATGTCGTCCGGGTTAGTCACAAACCGTGTCACACCCAGAGAGCTGGAAACCACACCCACAACCACCCGGTTCGGCACCACCATCGTCAGAATCACCAAAACCATCCCAAATCGCCCAAGCATCCTTCAAACCTGACCATCTTTAGAATACCATGTTCATTGGAATGTATCTCTTTCTCATTTCAAAATCCTAATATTGAGTAATTTTATATATTCATATTATTATATATGTTTTTGATGGAAGAATGTCTGATACCTAAGGGCTCTATATCCATACTACAAAATATGATCCCCCAATTATAATTTGATAATGTACCCTACATAATGGGCCTATAATCAATAGAATTCCACTATTTTTCTATGTGGCATATTACCTAGATTGACACACATAATATAGACCCATAATTGGGGTTTTAAATAGTTATAACTACATTTATGGGGGAATCCTATTATGTCCCTGTAAGATTTGATGACAGTTTACCATAAATCATATATTAAAGCATTAATTATTTGATAATTCCCATATCATATTATCAACCAGAAAGTCTCTATGAAAATGTTTTACACGTCTCCCCTCTCATTTTTACAAATAATAATGGAATAACCTTGGGTAATTTTACAACATATCATTCATTGTTTCCCTAATATATTAGACCTTGTCATATGACCTAAAACTAGATGAACTATACTCATTTTTCATAGGTTATAAATTTGTAGAGAGCCTATTACCCTAATTCATTTTTAAATTTTTACTTGAAATAACCATTCTATATTTAAGCACTTTTCTCCATAAAGAAAACTCTGTGCTTTGGAAAATATGAACCTCGATAAACGTTCATCGAATTTTAACAGTAGACTGTATAAATTATTGATAACTCCGTTACAAAATTATTAAGTACATTCCCCATGATTTCCTTGCATTAGTCACCTATATAATGGTAATCTCATCAAATGGATGCCATTTGTTGGCTATACACCATATTCCCTAGTAGTCCTTTTATAATACAACCCGCGTAATAGATTTTTAAAAAATTAGTGACTTCATTCTTCAAAGAGTCCTCTTATAATTCCATTTTGAAAATTTCCCCATATCAGTTTTTGGATTCTGAAATCCACAAATCAAGGAAAACAAATTTCTCATTCCATTCCTGAATATGATAGCATATTTACACGTTTTTACAAAGAATTGGGAAACCATAAAACCATTAGTTAAAAATAATGACCATACATCCATTACCTTAATGTAATAACATCATGAATTGAAACTAAAAAACATAATGTCATTGTTGAATGATTTTAAACTGTGTATCAACTACTATTCCCCTTGCTTCATGACATTAAATTGAACATCAGAATATATGAAATCCCATTTCTAAAAAAATATCCTCCTTGAAACATGAAATTTTTGTAGAGATGGATTCTAAATATTTCCCTATATTGACAAGGATAGACCCTTTTATTCATATTCCATATTCCGTAGAAAATCCACCAACAATGGTATTCAGAAATCTTAATCATAAATCCATTTCTTCCAATCACTAAAATATTGCCATAATTTATAAGAACTCTTTTACATGACTATGTAGTACGTGACCCCAGTTGGTCGTACATCAATTGCTCACATAATAGGCTTATCAGCCAAAGGATGCCACTATTTGGCTATGCGCAATATTATATAATTGTCCCTTTATAATACATCCCCTAATATGGGGTTTTAAAATAGTGGTATAATCATTGTCGGAAAATATTTTTTCTATTATTATATTTAGATATATAGATATTGTGATCATAAAAATAAATACTCATGATTCCCCTTGGATGTATCTAAAATAAAAGATATCAGTACATTCCTAGACATCATGCCTTGTTTGGGTTCTAATTTTCAAATTCATGGTCAAATTTATTCTTCCTAAATGTCTAGCATTATTTTTATAGCATGCATGAATTTAAAATTCCCGCAAAAAGAGAAATAGTACTCACAATGAAGAAAACCAAAAAAGGGAAATATAGAAAATCATCAATTCTTAGTTTGCTAGACATACACATTTAATGGTTTAGGAAATATCATGAAATAAAATGTTAAAGGCAAAAACATGTTTGGATAGAACCCCAAAAATGGAAGCATAATAGAAATCGATGTCTAACCTACTAAGACCCTTCCATATTGGGATTAGGTAAAAAATAGGGTGATAACATAAAATATAATATGTTTTTAAGGTTGTCTATATAACCTTATAAATAGTAAAAATATGATCACTAAGCCCATTGGCTGAGTTAAAAAATATTGAGTTCCCCATACCTAAAATTTTATGTATAATTAACTTTTATTAAGATATAATTCAATGAAAATATAATTTGAAATTGTAATTATAGGATGCATATATGGATGAAGACATATATTATTGGAAACAAAACTCTTTTCATTTATGTGAAGAAGGGCCCCCGGAGGAACATCCACAAAATGTATTCCCTACATCAAAAATTCCAGGATGCTTTATCCATAGATCTTCATTAATCGAATATCCTTATAAGCCCCATCAACTACATGTTAAAGCGCAGTCAGATCAATCATATGCTCAGAAGGCCCCCTATCATTTTAAACAATTATATAATCCTTCCATATTTATCATAGCTTTAAAACCTAGAAAATATTTTCAGAATGTATCAAAGGAAACTACTATCAAAATAGAACGAAATTATTTTTATTTTTATGAAATCTAATTCTAATGGGGGACTTTTGTCGACACCATGTAGTGTGTTCTATGAAAATATCTATTTAATAGAATATGTGACCCTCAATTACACATAAAATGAAAACTTTATGTAGAAAGTCGAATTTTCATTGGATGAAGGAGAAGACAAGATTTCCATACGATGTGATATAAAATGACCTAAAATGAGATCGAAATGTTTTCAATGCATATGTGAATTTTTTCAGGGGGTTCAGTGATGGTAGAAAACACACTATAGTGAGGGGTTGGGCCTGAAAAACATTGTTAGCACACAAGGTACCTGCGCACGAACTACATGAATAACCTACTCACATGCCACCCACTAGCGCTACCAATCACCATCACTGAAGGACTCATATATTCATATAAATAGTCCCTTGGGATATTCATTTCGATATACACATTTCCCTAAAGGTTGACTGTTTCACTAATATCCCAAGAGACTCTACCTAGTCCTTTAATACCCCTATGGTAATTTTATATCAGCTAAATAGTTGGAATTATTGGAAGATAGTGAGACATAAGACCTTTCAACATTAACAATAAACAACACTTTCATGTAAAGTTTCCCCAACCCATTTATTTAAGAACCCTTTCATGATCTCACATCCTCAAATTCTTCTTTATATTCCTCCCTTCTATGGATACC
Source organism: Viscum album (assembly GCA_963277665.1). Taxonomy (NCBI): domain Eukaryota; kingdom Viridiplantae; phylum Streptophyta; class Magnoliopsida; order Santalales; family Viscaceae; genus Viscum; species Viscum album. The sequence continues at coordinate 1,006,737,374 of OY728135.1, forward strand.
TATGAATTACCTTGAAGGCTTGAGCGAACTCTCACTTATGTGTGATCATATATCTTGTTTTTCATAAATGTTGCAACCAGTTATCCCAAGCCTACATGATCACCAACCACATGTTCACCACCTACTTGTGTTCTACTTCTTCGTTCACCTCACCTTCCCATCCTACATGAGCGTCAAATGAACCCCCTTTCAATTCCATTCATGTAATATCTTCTCTTTAATTGGATTCCTTTTCAGATGTGGATCACGTTGAAACATCCAACAAGACCTCTTGAATTGTAAAATCATATATAAAGGATCATTTGTCTGTCTCTCATTTGGTATTTTCTTTCTATAGTCATAGGATTCCCACACTTATCCTACTAGAGGGTAAGAATCCATGGGATGATTGTGGGTTTGAATAACTATGGTCACATGGACCGTTACCTCAGGGAAAATTTTGGAAATTTCTCAGCATTGGAATATGGGTATAGGACTCTTTTCTCCCCCTATCATCTCTAAGACACACAACCTCTATGTCCTGGTAGGGAGGATAGGGTTCAAAATTTATTTTTCCTCAGAAAAATAAAATGTATACCTCAACTCCAAGGACCAATCAAAGGGAATCCATAATTGTGTAATCCCTTTTCCATTCTTGTAGGATTTTATAGTCATGTTACTCTCTAGATCCTTCACCTCCACTCCTATCGTACACTGGAACCTTATCCAATGTAAATTGATGATATATAAGTGTCGTAGTCATGGCCTCTTATCTATAAATATGACATCTTCCACTGTATCCCTAGATTATTCTACCATTGAAGGTGGAAATGTTTGTGTGGTTTTTTTAATCTTTCAAATCCTCTAGTTTCTCACACTGATCATGACTCACATGGGCTTACAGGGTTGTATCAATCAAAATACACATTCAATTCAGCTGAAGTACTAAATTACGAGAACTCTCCTTCCTAAAAAAATTAGGATATGTAGGAATCCATCCCACGGCTTGAGCTCCATAAACTTTCATCCATGAAATGAGATATCATACCCCCTTAATCATAGAATCTTCCTTAGGAGTAATACCCAATACTAATTCCCTTAATCCAGGAATTGGAATTCGGAGTAAGCCTTAAATATTTCCCCTCAATCCTCCATGTGTTATGATGTCTATCATGGACACTGTTACATGGGAATTTTCTTCAAGAGTAACCCCAAAACTATATCTCTTAGAGGTCCATACTACCTAGTGAGTCTTATAGAAATACATGGGATTTTATTCCCATCCAAACAAGATATGTAGGAAGAGTACCTATTTTTCAAACCAAAAATTATAAGTCCCCAATGTTCTATTTGGTTGATATCCCTAGAATGTTTTAATTCAACTTCGATTCTCATATTCCTTCCATGTTCCCCAAGATTCTTAAGAATAAGTCCACCACAAAACATTGAGTAGGAACATTTTTTCAAGATTTACTAACACATGGAATTAATATGTACAGTTGGGACCTTATCACAATACCTTAAATGGTTTGATGTGTCGCAAGAATTGGCACAAAACTACATTAGTAATGATTCCTTAGGAGTAATACACAATACTAATTCCCTTAATCCAAGAATTGTAATTCAGAGTAATCCTTAAATATTTCCCCTCAATCCTCCATGTGTTATGATGTCTATCATGGAAACTGTTACATGGGAATTTTCTTCAAGAGTAACCCCAAAACTATATCTCTTAGAGGTCCATACTACCTAGTGAGTCTTATAAAACTACATGGGATTTGATTCCCATCCAAACAAGATATGTAGGAAGAGTACCTGTTGTTCAAACCAAAAATTATAAGCCCCCAATGTTCTATTTTTTTGATATCCCTAGTATGTTCTAATTCAACTTCGATTCTCATATTCCTTCCATGTTCCCCAAGATTCTTAGGAATAAGTCCACCACAAAACTTTGAGTAGGAACATTCTTTCAAGATTTACTAACACATGGGATTAATATGTACAGTTGGGACCTTATCACAATACCTTAAATGTTTTTATGTGTCACAATAATTGGAACAAAACTACATTAGTAATGATTCCTTGGAAAAAGATACATATGAATCATGCCTATGTCTTCGGGCCAAACCGCCCTTACACCGACCCGCGGCCGGTTCGTGCCCTTGCGACCGGTCTGCGCCCTCGCAGCCCTCTGCGACCCCTCGTGGCCAGCTGGGCTAGGCCCAGCTCACCGGGCTGAACCTAATGGTCTTGCCCACCCAACGGGCCAGGCCAGACCCAACGAGTTAGTACGGGTTTACACAAATCAGGTCAGCCCGGACCCAGGCCCACTATGACCCTTTACCTTTTTTGGAAATATCTTTGGCACCAGACGTCCATTTGACGAACTGTCTACAGTGCTAGTAATCTTGGAGTACGATTGTCCCTTTGATTTTACCCCACTGGTGTTTGGGGTATAGTTGAGATATGATCAGATCGGATCATGCACGAATCTAACTGGGCCCCGATAATAAAAGGCTAATAACTCACAGGTAGGGTATCCTATTGACGTACCGTCTATTGCGTTGAGACCCCTATGACATTTCGGACCTTTGGGATACTTCATTGTGAGACTTTGTGGTAGTTAGAACATCAACCATTAGCTTGTGGAGTGGATCTTCCAGAGGAGAGCAAACATTTGTGTCAGACCTAGTAACTGGCTGAGACTTAACGACAACTAACCATTTGACTCGGAGTGACTCAACTAGCCCAGTCGGGAGCACATTGTTGTGGTAGAAAACCCATGGTGGAGGATAACCTATTTGTGGTGGAAGACCCACCATACTCGACAAGAGAAGTACCTTTGTAGGCTATGAGGGGGAGTTCATGGTTGTCGCGGAAGACCCACGGTGGGGAGCGCCTCAGTGTGACGTAGCAGACCCACAGTACTCGATAGGAGGAGTACCTCAGTGGTCCATGGATAGTGGAAAGTGCCTATGTGTGACGCAGCAGGACTACTATACTCTATAGAGTAGTTCTCCAGCAGCCGAGGGTTCAGAATGTTTTGACCCCTAGAAAAAATCCCGGTTGAGCTGAGTCAGTAACTTTTTTGTTTTCCTCATGATTTAGATGGATTACTTGATAACATAGGTATATGTATGGTTTTATAACTAAGTGTGGTTATCTGTTGATTTCATAATTTTTGTTTTACCCTTGTTGTATTTTGTGAGACCTTTAGGGTCTCGGGGACCCTACTGAGTATCATTATACTCACCCCTACACAGGCTATGCCTGTACCTCGTTGTGTTGGATGCAGATGACAGAAAATGCTGATCGAGGATGAGAGTACTAGGACAGGACGGTACCAGGAGGAGGACCATACAGCGTGTCAGTACACAGAGGAGATAGACGGATGAGTAGTGCTGAGGATGTGATCTATACCTATGCTTAAGGTAGGAACCTAGAGGACGACCCATTAGCTATTTTTCATTTTTCCATAGTTGTACTTGCTTTTCAGTTGTACTTGTAATTTCCAGTTGGGCTTTTATTCTGGACACTTTCTACTTACTGTACTCACTTTTTGGTTATACAGTTTACTCATTTTCATATTTTGTTGTGTCTGTTTATAGGTTATAAAGCAATGTCTTCCCATTTTTAGGGAAATATGCCTTTGGTGCCAGTCACTAGCCCCTATCCTGTAGAAGGCATTCTTGGGGTAGTCACGGCATAGGCCCTACAAAACAGGTCATGAAAAATTGGGATCAGAGGACTCGGTTCTAACACAGAACATATGACTCAGATCATTTCATTGAAGTAATAGTGTTCTGTGTAGTAGGTGTGGTTTTTATGTTCAGGGAGTCCAATGTTAGTGCGGTGTCCAGCGTATCCATACACCAAGACCCTGACATCTGATTTCTGACTCAGTTCAAGAAATCACTAATTATGTATGTGTTTTTAAATGTTTTCTTTAAGTCACCTCAACCAGGTCATCTCACCAGATATAACTTTTAACTATATAGTACCTGTTTTTTTTCGGATGCCTCCACGTAGTCAGCAGGCTAGAGTTCCAAGAGTCATACGCACTGATATCCCACTGAGTAATGAGGCACTGGTGTAGGGACCTCTTCCTGTAGAGGCACTAGTGGTACTATTACCCATTGGGCCACCAATGCCACCAGCCCCAGCAGCAGACTTTGCATGCCGGTGGAGCGCGTTGCACGAGTTACAGCTCCAGAGGCCACCCATGTTTAGGGGAGATATAGACCCAAAAGCCACTGAGGATTTGATGTAGGCTATGGTGAGAGTCTTCAGACTGGTAGGGACACCAACTTACGTCATGGTGATTCATTCTTCCAGAATTCTATAGGAAGCAGCGGGCAGATGGTGGAGCTTGATTCTCCAGGTTCATGATGAGGTGATGTTTTGCTGGGCAGACTTTGATAGCCTATTTCAGGCAGAGTTTGTACCAGGGACTCTTCGCGAATTACGCATATAGAAGCTACTTCATCTACATCAGGGTAGCATGACTATAGCTCAGTACTCAGCTAGGTACACTGACCTCTCACACTAATCCACCGATATGCTGCTGGACCCTTTCTTCAGGGCCCAAACCTTCGAGCAGGGACTCAGGTGGGGGATAAGGGCTTCGATGATCTCACTCAGTATCCTGACATAGGCTGGTGTGTTAAAGAGAACCCTCCTAGTGGAGAGTTTCCTTGCTAATCAATTTCCAGTAGCAAGATCCACCACCAATCGACACATAGTAGAGTCTTCTACAGCTGGAAGCAGACAGATATCGATGAATTCCAAGAGTACCATACCTATAGTTGGATGACTGCATGACTTAGGATCGGTTGTGCGGGGCACCCGAAGCGGAGACTGACATGCCAGGAGTGGGCAGTGATACTCATGCGGCTGGAAGGGTCACATGGCTCGTGACTATCTGACCCGCCATTTGGATGATCAAAATATGGTCAAAAGAACACCCAGGAAGATAAATAGATTCAATCGAGGTGGTCCGCATGAAGCAGACAGACATAGAAGAGGAGCTAGTCATGCAGCTGGCAGTGGGCAACGATTTGAGGTGTCACCACCACCACCACCAGGAGGTCCACCCAAACCATAGAGAGTAGTTGGACAGGGGAGAGCTCATCTCTAGGTAGGTGAGGCCTACGATCATGTCAATCTAGATATGATACGAGGTAGGATCTGTGTCTACTCCACCATAGTTGCAGTTCTTATAGACACAGGTTCCAATCATTATTTCAATTTCACTAACCTTTTTTGGATCTCAAAGATTCCAATGGAGTCGTTAGCTTGATCCTTACGGCTAGAAACTCTTATAGGAGCAGATTCAATGATTAGACATAGGTACCAATAGTGTAAGAATAATATATGAGGTGATAGATTCAGCTAGGATCTAAAAGTAGTGGCATCAAGGGCTTACGATGTCATGTTGAGTATGGACTGGTTATCTACATTCCATGGTATGATTGATTGTATTAGGTGCAAAGTGTGGTGTGCCACATAGATGGTACTAGGTTTACCTTCACTAGCGAGAAGGGTGCCTCTGCGACATAGGATATAATTACTCAAAGGAGAGTGCAGCCGATCACACATCAGTTGGATTTCCTTACCCTCGGAGTGATGGATGTGGGGAGTCCGAGCTATCCTATAGCGGTGGGCCAGTACACAGATGTTTTCCTTGATGATTTCTTAGGTCTACCTACTCATAGAGTGGTGGAAATTTACATTGACTTGTACCCCACGATGACACTGATATCTACACCTGCATATCGGATGGCTCTCTTGGAGCTTCATGAGATGCGGGTACAACTAGAGGACTTATTGGGGAAGGGATTAATCTGGCCCATTGTTTCTCCCTAGTTAGCCCTGATTCTATTCACTAATATGGTGGATGGGAGCTTGAGACTTTGTGTCGACTATCGGCACCTAAACTATGTGACCTTGAATAACAAGTACCCACTCCCGAGGATTGACGAACTCTTTGATCAGTTGAAGGAAGTATGGTGGTTCTTGAAGATAGACCTCAGATAAGGATATCCCCAGCTCAGAGTTCGAGATGATGATGTGTAGAAGACGACCTTTAGATGTCATTACGACCACTATGAGTTCTTGGATATTCCATTCTGCATAACCAATTCTACAGAAGTGTTAATGGGACTCATGAACAAGATCTTTCTGCCATACCATGATCACTTTGTTGTAGTCCTCATCGATGACATTCTGATCTACTTGACTACTGAGGAGGATCATGCCTATCACTTTCAGGTAGTACTGGACACACTCCAAGAGCACCAGATTTATGGTAAGCTCTCAAAGTGCTAGTTTTGGATCTAAGAGGTACATATTTTAGGACATGTCATCTCAGATGCTGGAGTTGTAGTGGATCCAGCAAAGATTGAGGAAGTACTTGCTTGGGAGCCACCTAAGATTGTGACAGAGGTACGAAGTTTCCTGGGTTTAGTTGGGTACTACCAGAGATTTGTGCCAAGTTTTTTCAGAATTGCAGCACCACTATCAGCATTGACGAAGAAGGAGAAACCATTTGTGTGGTTAGAGAGAAGCCAGCAGAGCTTTCAGGAGCTGAGGAAGAGGCTGACTAGTCACCAATCTTGAGGCTTCTAGAGGAAGGTGCAGGGTATATAGTTTACTACGACGCATCAGGGACCGGACTCGGATGTGTCCTAATTCAGGATATAGTAGTGATCACATATGGTTCTCGACAGTTGAGAAAAAACGAGCTAAACTATGCTACCCATGACCTGAAGATAGTGGTAGTGTTATTCACCTTGAAGATGTGTCCACACTATCTTATGGGCGAGTGTCTTTATGTGTACTATGATGACAAGAGTCTCTGGTATATCTTCTGACAAAAGGAACTGAACCTGAGATAGAAATGTTTTCTTCAGGTCCTCCTGGACTATGAAATTGAGATAGTCTATACTCCTGGGAAGGGGAACATAATCGCAGATGCACTCAGGAGGAGATATAGTATATAGCTGCTAGGCGAGGCGACGGAGCAACTGGATACTTTACAAATATCCTATGTGGTTAGGGATGAAACATCCTTCCTTTAGTCTCTTACAGTCATTCCCCCACTTCATCATTGAGTCAGGGATGCACATCATGGGGACACTGACTATGAGACATAACATGCTCAGATATCCACATGACAGGCACCTGATGGATTTTTTGAAGGTGGGGAGCATGTCATCCTCTTTAGATGATGTAACATGGTACCAGTGTAACTTTTGGAGGAAGTGTTGAGAGAGTTTTACACATCCCCTCTAGAGATACATCCAAGAGTGGCAAATATGTACTAGGATCTCTAACAACAACACTGGTGGCCGGGAATGAAGAAGTCAGTAGCAGAGTTTGTCTCTCGATGCCTCAAATTTCAACAAGTGAAGCCGGAGCATTAGGTACCAACAGGCTAGGTTCTACCTTTAGAGGTCCCAGAGTGGATGTGGGATGGGATATCCATGGACTTTGTGAGAGGTCATCCACATACATCAAGGGGACATGACTCAATTTGGGTGATCATCAACTGACTCACCAAGTCGGCCCACTTCATACCAATCAGAGAGAAGGGTTTAGTAGAGAGCTTGGGACGCCTCTATGTATAGGATATTAGGAGGATACATGGATTACCATCGATTATTATTTCCAATCGTGATGAAAAATTTACATCCCGACTAGGGAAGGGGTTATAGGGGGATTTTGGGACATAGCTTCGTTTGAGCATTGCCTTCTATCCTCATTAGGATTTCCAGACCGAGCGGACCATTCAGACCCTCGAGGACATGTTGTGTGCTTGTGTCCTGGACTTCGGTCGTAGTTGGGAGGATCACTTACTATTGATAGAGTTTCAATACAACAACAGTTATCACTCCACCATAGGTATGGAACCTTTTGAGGCGTTGTACGTGCGACCTTACAGAGCACCTCTATGTTATACTGACCCAGGAGAGTTAGTACTCGTGGGACCAGAGATGGTATAGGCTATTACAGAAAAGGTGCAGATCATCTAGGAGAAGATAATGACTACATAGAGTAGGCAGAAGTCGTATGTTGATAGGAGCAGAGACCTCTGGAGTTCGAGGATGGAAGCCACATATTTCTATGGGTCTCACACTGATGAGTTTTATGGAGATTTGGCTGAGGTTGAAATTTATCTTCAAGATTCATTGGACCCTTTTAGGTCCTTAGTAGATTTGGCGAGGTGGATTACCGCTTAGCTCTTCCACCTTAGTTGTACCTGGTGAACGACGTTTTCCACGTATCTCAGTTGAGGAGAAACATGCATGACACTCCTCACATCATCAACAATGGCGAGCTGGATGTTGACGATGGGGTGACTTTTACGGAGTTTCTAGTAGAGATTGAGGATCGACAGAAGTGGGTCCTTCGTGGATGGTTGATACCTCAGGTGTGCGTTCGCTGGCAGTACAGCAAGCTCTAGGAGAGCCGATACGAGTGGGAGGATTAGATTCGTGATCAGTACCCCCACTTGTTCCCTCAATTTGAGTTGTGTCTTATGGGGACATAAAGCTCTGATGTGGGGATAATGTAAAGACTTTTAATTTTAATGTACATTTTTTTTCTTATATACATGGGTATTTTACGAGTCCATGGAAATTGACAGCGCGTGATTTCAAGGCCCGATGTTCCCAAAATCAATTTTTGACATTTTTTAGGGTGCGTTCAGTAAACATATGAGTTGGTTTTTGTAATTTTTGAACCAGTGTTCAGAATTTAAATCTTAGGGAATCGTGGAACCCACCATGCCGGTTTTCACTTAAATATACTTTCACCTCGACAACAGTTGGTCGACAGTGAAAGTTAGTTTTTGGGTTTTTTGTGGAAACAATAAAATAAAATAAACACAGGTTTTATTTTATTTTTTTATATTGTAACCACCCATGTGGAAGTTAGATGTTTGGACCACCATAACTTAACCTCCCATGAGAGGTTGTAGTGGTGGGGACCACCACACCATAACCTCCCATGAGTTATGGAGGTTGGGACCACCCGAGGTTTATCCCTCATAATGGGGGGGAGAGGAAACCACTCTAGTCCCTCAATTAATTTTATGTGTCAATGTAAAATTAAATGCTTTCAATTTAATTTTATTTGTCAACATAATGTTAAAAGCTATCAATTAATTTTATGTGTCAACATAAAATTAAAAGCTATCATTTAATTTTATGTGTCAAAATAAAATTAAATGATATCAATTAATTTTATGTGTCAACATAAAATTAAATCCTATAATTTGTTTTTGATGTTGGCTATTTCATTTCCTTCATGGTTGAATTTGGGAAAGGATTGGATTTAGAGAATTGGGAGGAGATCCTAGGAGAAAGCTTCTCCAACGAAGAACATCTTCCATCGATGAGGAACGCTCTACCGATGAAGAACGTCAACCACAACTTTGACCTACTTCCATGGGACTTCCCCCAACATAGGACGTCTTCGACTAAGATGTGCTGGCGCACAAACCGATGATCGAGCAAAACATCGATGACACCACCATCCATCTATTCCCAATGATTCATCTTCTTCCCAATGACTCCATCGATGAAAAACTTACAAGGTAGGGGGATATTATCTAATTCTTGATTCTTTTTTATTATTATCCTCATTCTTGGTTCATGATTAAAGTAGACTCGCTTGGTACAACTCTAAACATGGAGGGTGTAGGCCAAACTAACATGGCTCGACCCCTCCTCTAATCTTTTTTTTTGTTCTTCGCAATGGGGAAGGACAACATCCTACGTGGAGGAGCACAAGAACGGTGCCCGACACCACCGTCGGCCGCAACAATGGCAATGGTGCACGGCGCAGCTCAGCGGCACCCTCGCCCAGCCAGGCCCTCGCGGCAGCCCCAGTCGAGCTGCCCACACCCTCGCGGTAGCCCCCGGCCAAGCCACATGTGGCCTCCTTGGACCCCGCGGCTCTGTAGTCCAGCCACCCCACACGCCCTGTGCACTCTGTAGCTCTGCGCACCTCGTGCGCCCAACGCACCACGCGGCTCTGCGTGCCCCACGTGCCCCACGCTCACTGCAACTCCTCCATCTGCGCGCCCCGCGCGCCCCACGGCTCCGCGTGCCCCACGTACAACACGGCTCTGCCGTGCGCGCACCCCACGATGCAGCTGGCCGAACCTTCCCACCGGCCTCCCGAGTCGCCCTGGACACTCTAGCCCATCAGCCCCAAGAAACTCCCCGGCTGAACCGGCTCGCACCCTTGGGGCACCCCGTCCGAACCGGCCTGCGCCCTCATGGAACCCCAGCTGAACCGGACCGTCCTCCGGGACATGCCACCATGAGTTGCACCCCCTCTCGGCACCCTCCAAGATGAACCACCCATGTGGCACCCACCAGGCAATCTGCACCCTCACAGCACCCTCCGGACAGAACTTCCCTTGTGTCGTCCTACGGCCGGTCCGCGCCCTCACGGCCCTCCACAACCCCTCACGGCAAAGTGGGATGGGCCCAGTGGGTAGGGCTAAACCTAATGGGATGGCCTTCCCAATAGGCCGGACCTGACCCAATGGGTTAGGTCGGGTCGACCCGAACAGTGTCAGACCAGACCCGAGCCCACTACGACCCTTTACCTTCTTTTGGCCATATCTTTGGCACTAGACGTTAGATTGACGAACCATATGTGGTGATGGTAATCTTGGAGTATGACCGTCCCTTTGAGTATACCCCATTGTTGTTTTGGGGTATAGTTGAGAAATGGTCAGGTTGGATCGTGCACGATTCCAACCGGGCCGCCGGGACTAAAAGGCTAATAACTCACAGACCGGGCGTCCGATTGACGCGCTGTCTGTTGTGTTGAGACCCTTATGAAAAGTAGGACCTTTGGGATACATATTCATGAGAATTCTTGGAATTTTGAGCATTAAACATTAGATTTTGGAGCGGATCACCCGGAGACGAACGAGCATTTGTGTGGGAACATAGTAGCTGGATGAGACATGATGACTGCTGACTATATGACTCAGTGTGGCTCGACTAGCCCAGTGGGGAGAGCCTGGTTGTGGCGGATGACCCACAGTGGAGAAGCGCCTGGTTGTGGTGGCAGAACCACGGTACTCGATAGGAGGATTAACCCAGCAGGTTGTGAGGGGGAGCTCCTAGTTGTGGCGGCATACCCACAGTGGGAATCTCCTCTGTGTGACGTAGTAGACCCATGGTACTCGATAATAGGAGTACCTCAGTAGTCAAAGGTTAGTGGAAGGTGCCTCTATGTGGCGCAGCAGGCCCATTGTACTTGATAGAGGGTGAGTTCTCCAGCAGCAGGGGGTTAGAAATTTTTTTAACACTTTAATAGATTCCAGTTGAGCTGAGTCAGTAATGGTTTTTTTTACTTATGATTGAGATGGATAACTTGATAACTTAGGTATTTGTATGAGCATATACCTAAGTGGGGTTATATGTTGATTTCATACCATATGGTTTATCGTTGTTGTTTTTATGAGACCTTGAGGGTCTCGGGGTCCCTACTGAATATCGTTATACTCACCCCTGCACGGGCTATATCCGCACCTCGTTTTGTTGGATGTAGATGACAGACTGCACTGATTGAGGCTGAGAGTACTAGGACTAAACGGTACCCAGATGTGGACCATACGGAGAGTCGGTACAAGGAGGAGATGGACGGACGAGGAGTGCTAAGGATGCGATATGTACATACCATTTAGGTAGGAACTCAGAGGATGACCCAGTAGCTGTTTTTTCCCTATTCCTCAGTTGTACTTGTTTTTCAATTGTACATGTACTTTACAGTTTGGCTTGTATTTTGTCCCCATTCTACTTACTATACTTTCTTGTTAGTTATACAAGGTACTCATTTTCGAATCTTACTGTGTGTGTTTTCAGGTTATAAAGTCAATGCTTTCCCAGTTTTAGGGAAATACGCCTTTGGTGTAAGTCGCCTACCCCTGGCCTGTGGATGGCGTGCTTCAAGTAGTCACGGCACGGGCCCCGGGGGACGGCTCGTGACAAAATATAAGTGTTGTGGAAAAAAATGTTTCCCAAAAAATAAAACAAATTGATAGAGAACATGGATAATGATAATGTCAGTGATCAAAAATCCATATAAAATGTTGGGTGATAATTTTTATCATCTCATCAAAAATGAGTCTCATAGAATAATTATTTTATTTCAATATCTATTTCCTAGATTTTATGATTTATTTTACCATCTAGAGTAATAACATAAAGAAATATACAATATATTATTCTATATATATCTATACATATTATTTCTACCATTATTTAGTGTCAATTATTATCTACTTTTATCTCATCTTTTATTATAATTGATGATCATGAAAATTTAATACATGGAGAACCATAACCAAATTCTAATTGTCCATGAGGTATATAGAAGTTTGAAAATATTTTCTTCTGATTTTAACCAAAACCAAAATGTTTAGCACATGGTATGTTAATAACAAAATAGAAGAAAAATTTACTTTATATAACAACAAATTAATATCTATAATTAAATTATATTTCACAAAGATAAAAAAAAATTACAAAAAAATTAAACAATCATAAATTCTATGTAATCGAAAAATTCCATGCATTAAATTTTTAAATCTAAATATTGATCACGATTTTCACCTTAAAAAATAAAAAAAATAGATAATTTTATAAAATAATACATTATATTAAACATATGGTATGTTGATACATTAAAAATATTATTATACAAATAATAATCAATCACATTAATATAATTACTATTGTAAAAACAATTTATAGATGTATATGATAGTTTTTACCCTTTTCTCTTTATCTTAACCCATATTAAACCATTCTGAAAAGCAGTACAATAATGATGTTTTTACATTTGAGTGGACAATGTAGTTACAATGAAAATGAAATTAATGAATAATGTACAATATATGTTATTTCAAAAAATTCAAAAATCACTTGGAAAATTATAATAATTTTTGAAATTTAAAATCAATTAAGAAAGTAATTTTTATTACTAAATTACATTAATTTTATTTTTTTTAAATATAATTTATGTTGATAGTGAATTAAAAATTAAAAAATTATATTTCAAATATATAAAATAAAAATATTAATAATATTATATATTAATATATTAAAAATATGGAACACTACACCTCTCTCATATTATATTACTATTAATATTTTCAATATTTTTTATTTTATTTTTTTATTAATGAATGAAAGAATTTGTCTATGTTTCATAAGAATGTATGATAATTATATAATAAATAAAGATTAGAAATAAACATCCATAATGAAAATAATTTCATTATTCTAAAAATAATAATAAACATTCATTCATAATTTTTTTCCTTATATGAACACGTAAAGAAAATATAAATTTCAAAACGTGGCATTTTGTATTTATCACTATCAAAAAAAATTATATAGGTCACATTCCAATAAAAATTTCCCATGAACAAATAAAAGTAGTACACAATGTTATAAGCTTAATAATACCATCATACCATAATATTTAATAGGAAAAATGGTGGCCATATCACTTTTTTTAATATATATTAACCTTATTTACCAATTCACCATGGTGAAAAATATTTATTGTTTTTCTAATTAATTAAGGCTGAAAATTAATTTTTTTTCTTCATAAATATTAATAATTGTGCATAATAATAATAATATGGAATCAATTTTAACAATTTTATTCTCTATAAGTTATAGAAATTCATTTTATAATTATATTAAAAATAATGAAGAAATTATTTTTCTCGAAAAAAGCATTTTAGAAATAAAAGATTATCATTAAAATGGTTACATATAATTTTGATTAATTAGAAATTAATAATATTTTTTTAATTTAATATTTTTTATATAAATTTATGATAAAATTAAAAAAATTATGTGACCTTTCCAATGAAATGAAATGGAAGGTTTTAGAAAATCAATATTTTTCGTTATTCTCGGAAAAATTATTATTTTCAAAAAATCCAAAATACTCACAATAGAATAATTTTTAAATTATGATTCCAATGTATATGTATTTTTAGTATAATGAAATTTCATTAATTTTTTAAATTAATTATATTATTTTCTAAAAAATGTACAAGAAAACATTTTTTAGGAAAAGTAAATTTAGATTCTTTTATAGGGTTTAGAAAAAAAACTTAATTACGAATTTATTTTCATTAAAAATAATATTTATACAATAATAGCTCTGAAACCCGTGATCCATTATATTATAAAATTCCAGTGTTTGTGGTGTTTTGGGAGGCAAATGTACCTCATTTCACGAGTCATCCAAATTTCTAGTTGTTCTAATTGTAGGACATGTCAATGACTCATCATCGGTAACTCATTATTGGTCAGTCAAGTCATCAATAGGTTCATGCATCAATTGGTTAAGGAATTATTAGGTTGAGACGTTTGTACGTCGAGGCATCTGTAGTTCTAGTCCTTTATAGGTCGGGCTTCGGTAGGTCGGGTGTCGGTAGGATGGACATCTTTGAGTGGCATTAGTGAGTGGTGTTTGTGAGTGGATTTGATGAGAGGAGTTCATGAGTCGATGTCGGTAGGCCACATCGGTGAATTGTGTCGATGATTCAGGAATCCATGACTCGTATCGATGATTCATTCTTCGGTGAGTAACTGTTGTGGACTAATGTCGGTGACCCACACATTGTTAAGTTATTTCCATTTTTCCTAGTTTTTTCTATTTCAACTCTCGTATGTTTAATCTGATGTAAATTGAGTTTAAATACTTGTTTGAGCATTTCTAAAGGTGTTTTAAAGGATATTAATTATATCTTTAATATACAACCACTCTAGGGACTGTAAAACATTCAATTTATTTGGTCTTGACCACCATCCAACTTTAATGTCCCCTGGAATTGTTTCCTTCCATTGATATAGGGTTGGGATTTTCTAAATTTGAGATCATCTCATCCTTTGTAAACTTTATTTTTCTATTAGTGTTCCAAGAACATTTTGTCCCTAAGGATTCATGTTCATGTGTTATAGTAGTCTTTTTGTATTTCCCTTAGATTCTTTCCTACTACTTGTGTGACCCCATGTTTTTTGGAACAACAAAGAATTGGTGATCGTTTGTTGTTACAAGTAGGTATTCGGTCATCTCTTTTTATTTTGTGCATCATGAGGGGTGGGAGTAATCATATACACTTGTGAATAATGTCAGACCCAAACTTAACAAAGATGATAATATGTAATAAATTAGGGGATGTAAAGATGACGTTGATGACGACTTTGTTTTATATGTTATCCTTGTTCCATATTGTGAATTGGATGGGTTTTCTTCTCTTAAAAATCATGGCCATTTGTGGTCTCCAATTGCAAACCTTAATAATGAATTCTTATTTTAAATATTCTGTTAAATGAATATGAACATTAAAAACCTGATTAATCACACATATATTTTTAATTAAATGGATTCCCCATGAATGAATATATTTGGTGATCACCCCTGAATAATAAAAGTTAAATTAAAGAACGAGGGATGCTAAATAATAATACATCGTGTTGTTTGGTGTGGCTATGTACATTGTATGGATTTGATCGACCATATGTTTTATGCTAGTCTTGTGGTGCTGTGGAAAGGAGTGTGGTTGTGAGTATGGGGTGGTATGGGGGGTGTAATGGATTTTCATATTGAGAGATTGGTTGTGTATAGAATTTATGAACATAATGACTGCATTTGGGAAGTCATTGGGCAGTTGGGCTATAGTTTTGGGTTGTGTTATGATTATATTTATGGGTGTTCTGGGTGTGGTGTTGTTATGCAATAGGTCTATCGAGTGTGGTAGTAATGATATGCATCGGGGGATTTCTTATTGATAGGAAGGACATGATGGCATTACATTGAATAAATATGGTGGATGTGGTTGAATTGGGGTTCAAGATTGGGTAGTGTGATGGGGGACTGTTGGCTGTATGATTTTTGTTTTTCTAGATATAGTGTTTTTCATACAGCGAGGCATCCTTGTATGGTTATGGGGAGGGGATTTTGAATATGGATGGGGTTACCTAGCATGGGCCTTTCCCCCAATGTACCCAGGGACATTGTGAAGTGAGTGTGTGTCACGATGTTCTAATGGTGTGTGTTTTTTGGTAGTTTCTGAGGTACATATGGAATATCTAAATAAATGAATTGATATTGTCGAATCAAAATTGATTCATTACATTTTCTAGGGATATGTTTTGATTTTTGTCTTATAGTGAAATGACATTCAATTATCAACATTCGGATATGGCAATTATTCGTGATGGTATGTTCATATAATATTTACAACAAGGGATGTATTTGGTGTGGGATGGTGGTTTTTTTTTTTTTGAAAACATGTAGGCTGGAATGAGTTTTTTTACACACAGATATATATACATGTATTTCATCAAGATTTTTATATTCACTCTACCCGTGTTGAGAAAAATGTGTTGAACACCCCCATTGTAATGGGGGAGGGTGTCCTTTCACAAAATCATTATTAGAGGATGGATGGTTTCTTATTGGATCTTCTTTTCTCCCTCTTCTAGGCATTGGTATACTTAAACAATTTCAGAAGGTTGTGGTGCGGTAGTGAGGCCCATTTGTTTGATGGTGAGGTGTTCTTCCCTTGTGTTTTTTCAATGAGATATGTTATACCTTCCAAGGTTTCATGGGGATGAATTTGTGTTTTTGTGTCCCATGTGTCTACAGGAAAGATGTGATGTGGTTTTGGCCTAGGTGTCTGCAATAGAGATGTGGTATGTATCCCTAGTGTGTGTGGGAAGGTTGTTACGGTGGTGCTTGTGTAAGATCATGGTACCATTAGGACGTTCTCTAATAGGGAAGACCAATTAACCAGTTTGGAGTGGTGCGGTGTACCCCAATATTGATGTGATTACTATTTTTCTTTACATGACTACGTTATTTGGTGAGTGTTCCATGGTGATTTTTATGGTGTATAGTATAAATTGTTAGGTTCATTCGAATTTATGTTGTTTTCTCATGGGGGCATTAGTATGCTTCTCCCACTTGTGCATGAGTTGAATTGGATTTTCCAATTGAGTATACACGCATGCTCACCTTATGTATATAAATTTCTTTTCATGATTCTAGGGATATTACAAGGATCATGTTGGACCTTACTAGTTAGAGCATTATGACAGTTTCCATGTCCCTAATTTTCATTGTTATTTTGGTATTTACTTTGTTGTTTCTCATTGTATTTCAAGTAATTTTCCCTTAAATTGTTTTTTGGGATGGATTTTGTATTCTTATATATGTGTGTGTGTGTGTGTGTGTGTGTTTATTTGAGTTGTTTTATGGGTCATACATCTTATCTCTTGATCTTAATTACTATAAAAAGTGTAATGCCACCAATTTTTTGAGATCAAAATACCATTGGATCTAGCCACCAACACCGGTCCGATTTGTGGAGGGACTCAAGGGACGTTTTCAATTTTTCATCTTGAAGAATGAAGTTCACTTCACTTTACTATCACTTCACTCATCTTGAATATGGAGGTTCATGAAAGAATGATATCATAGGTGATGGTTGAGAGACAGTATGGAGTTTTGAGTCAGGGACAGAGAGGATTGCATGGTATGGCTCGGTAGTAGTGGAAGGTGATCTTGGTACATGACATAGGTTGGGGAAGACCAGCTGGAAAATGGGATTTTAGCCCCCCCCCCCCCCCCCCCCGTGATTCGATGAAAGGACTCTAAGCTTATATAACTATGATGTGAGGAGAAAACATTTTCAAGGATGATACCCTAGTAAATGTACATTCATCATGATTAATAGTGATCATTTATTCTTGATGGTTCATGGAAATTGAAATAAAAATTGACTAAAAATAAATCCTAGTTGAATTCCATAGTACTCCAGCACTACAGTTCCATTTTTACCATTCATCTATGGAACCTAGTTGTTTTACATGAGTGGATCAGGCAGTGGAGGCTGAGTATGAAAATTGGACTGATTGGTGTAGGTTTGGTCCCTAGTAAGAGGAAAATAATTGTGAGAAGATTCTTTGTGCTATCCAACAGCAGACTCTGGAAATATATGAAGGAATCATTTCAGATATAGAGACAAAGAGTTGTCTTGATGAGATACTGATCACCTTAAAATTTATCTTGTATCTGACTGAGTACTGGGTTCTATTTGAAGATACTCAGATATGGGGTGCTAGGTGTCTTTGGTGGACCTTGTACCTAGGGTAGAGAAAGGAGTGTGAACTTATGTGGATCAATTTTGAGGAGGCGTTTGGAGTGAAATTACATTATTCGATGATGATTACTAAGTAGAGGAAGGAAATAATCTCCATCCAGTATGATAATTTTTCGGTGAGGGATATGGGGATCATGTTTAAGGATATACTTCACTTTTCCATGGACCTCTTTCCAGATGGGGAGTCTCGGGAGAGACTCTTAGAGGAGGCACATCATCCCTCACTCCATTTCTCAATAACTCCTTTCACCTTGCCATCATATTTAGAGGTTCATAAGAAATATGATTTAGTTAAAAGTACTCTCTCATAAGGAGGATTAATAATAGTGAAGTGCATTGTGTTGCATTTGTTGTCAATGAGGCATGAAGTTGTCTTGGAATGAATGGAAGTCAAGGAATGTTAAGATGTGAATGACAAAGGTTGTGATGGTGTTGGTGATGAAGAGAGAATGGCCATAGTACTAAGATGCATGTCACTTAGGAGATTCACTAAGTGACATAGGAGATGATGGTTGAAACATTCTCTAAGAACATCTGACGATTGTTGAGCTGATCATTAAGTTCATAGAACTTGTATCCTGATGATACAATGTCACAACATTGTTTGAAGACCATGCATTGTAGTGACAATGCATGAGGAGTTGAAGAAGCAAGATGATCCATTCACTACTTCTAAGTGGATGAAGTGGTTTAATGAAGTCCATGTACTAACTCTTAGTGCATGTGAATTTGAAGTTGATCCAATTGATCTCTGATTAGGTCAATGAAGCACATTGAAGAATTTAAGTGATTTAGGAGCTCAGTTGAAGATGAAGACCCTTCGTGAATTCCATTACAAAGTGATGACTAAATGTTGAAGAAGAATGGAGGAATTCTAATGAAGGAGAAATAATTGAACAAGAGCTCGGTTGATGAAGAACCTTCGGGAATTCGATATCCTAAGTGAAGATCATATGAGAGGAGGATTGATGAATTCCTAAGAAGAAGAGAGAAGAAATGGCTTAGAGGAGAAGGCTTGGAGTGGCAAATTGGCATTTCAAATTATGTATGTGGTTACTTTGTTTTTATACAAAGTACCCTATATTTACTTTGCCAAAAAATTAGGCCACCAAGGAGGCCAGCCTTAAGGGTTCAACCCAAGGCACATGTGGGACCAGGTCACCACGCCCAAGGGGATCCCATGGGGCCAGCCCCCGAGAGGCAGAGGGGGCCGTGTATAAGCCCCCGGAGGGCACGCGGTGGTGAAACCCGCGCACCCGGAGTGCATGGTGGGCGCTAGGAGCGCGCCCGCAGGGAGCAAGAGTGGGCGCAGAGCGCGCCCGCAGGGAGAACACGGTGCAGGGCGGCACCGTGGAGGGAGGAGATTCAATTGAGCTGAGGAAGGGAGCGGCATGTTAATAAGCCGCGAGAATTCCGCGGCCCGTTTCGATGTGGGACGCGGAAAAATTCCCGGGAGCGAATCTGAGCCGCTCGATTGATCGCGCGCTTGATCTGCGCCGCACGATCCATCCGCGGCGCCCCGATCTGATCCAAGCCGTCGAATCCTTTTTGATCACCGCATCCAACGGCCCAGCGCTCGTCTCCTTCATCGAGCCACCCCGAAGCCACCCGCGAGCCGCCGCATGAACCAGAGCCTCCCGAACGTTGATTTCGAGCTTCCGGCCACCTTTGAAGGATCTTAAGGCTCCATTGAGCTCGTCTCTCCACACCGAACCTAACCATGCAATAAAATAAGCATGCATGCAATGTTTAGGAGATTTCGAACAAGGCCGAGGCAAAACGAAGTTGCCGAGGCCATGAGGATTATTGTTTTGCATGGGATGAGCCTAAACGAAGGCCGTGCATGCGTTCTAAGTCGCATGCACGTGGAGGAAACCGAAGGAAAAGAAAAGGAAACCCGCGTTGAAACAGAGTATAAAAAATCAAGATTTGAAGATTTTAAAGATCCGAAGATCTCGGGTGTTTGAAGTTATTATCACGCGGACGATGCGAGGCAGTCTCTGCCTATAAAAATGAGGCCGAGCCCTCTGTGCTGCTGGCTGAAGTTTTGTTGAAGACCTGTCGTCCCGCGTGTGCCTCTGTCTCGCGAAGAAGAAGCCGCCGCGCAAAGTACTTGCGCGGCTGAGGATCTCGGTGCCACCCGAGGCCCGAAAGAGTTCCCTGCGCGCCTATCTTGCGCGACAGGAAGATCCTGAGCCACTTGAATTTGCGCGCTCAAGGATTGGCACCCTCACTGCCCGCATACTTGTGCGGCAGGAGGAAGTGCCCGCGGGTGCAGCACTTGCGCGCCCCGCGGCAGGAGGGTCTTGCGCGCCCCTGTGCCTTGCACCTTGCGCGCCTGGTTGCACCAAGTGCACCTACTTGGCAGTGTTGGAGAAGAACACCAGAGGCATTACCACCCTTGTGGCTTGCGCGACCCAAGGCCACCACACCTTGCCCCATTAGGGAGGCCGAAGCTTTTGAGCCTTGTGTGCAAAAAGAAAAAGTGAAGGCCGAGCCTTAGTGCCTTGTGTGCCAAGTGAAGTGGAATACCACACATTGTGTGTGAAGTGAAAAAGGCCGAGAGGAAGTGTGTGCAAGTGGAAGAGGCCGTAGTCTTGTGTGTGCACACTATTGAAGAACAACTAAAAGAACACTAAAGTGTGTGTGTGCAACAAGAAGAGGAAGGTCACTACAAGTGTATGCTAAGTGAATAATTTGTGTGTGCAAACTAAAGAAGTGGCCGAACCTAGGTGTGCACTAAAAGTGAACACACTTAGAAGAAGTTGAAAGGAGGACATCCACACTAAAGTAGAACACACTCTAAGTGTGTAAACAAATTGAACAAAGTGTGAAGTTCAAGTGAGAAGGTGTGTGCAATAATTGATTACACCCTTTGTGGGTCTACTGCACCAAGAAGAGGAAAGGAGGAGTGCATGCATGCATGCATGCACGTGCACACGTGAACAGTGCTAAATCAGTGGTGTGCAACTGAGACTGGACCAGACCGAAGATAAAGATATTATTTGTCTGAGCATTCAGTAATTGGAGAGAAGCCGGGGCATCCTTAGAAGAAGGTGATAAAGCCCGAGCAAGATGAGAAGTCCTATTCACCACAAGTGATCAGAAGAAGAGCAAGGCCAGCAGTCTTTATCCCAGACTGCTGAAGATACTTGAAGAAGCTTAAAGAGAAGAAGAGCTACTCGTGTGACTCGAGGAGCCAGGAGAAGACCCTGTGGGACTCAGGGAGAAGAAGTCTTCAGTGGGATTCTGGAGCAGGCCAGTGGGACTCTGGTAACACTGTGGGACGCAGTATAAAGACCCTCCTGTGGGACTCAGGAGAGATACAGTGGGACTCTGTATCGACCATTGTAATTTTAACAGGTTATAATGGAGAATCCATGCTTGGAGAGCATGGCAAGGATGTAGGCCTTTGGTGCCGAACCTTGTAAATCCTTGTGTCCTGTGCCTTTTCATTACTGCATTATCCGGGAAAGGTTGAG
Source organism: Viscum album (assembly GCA_963277665.1). Classification (NCBI taxonomy): domain Eukaryota; kingdom Viridiplantae; phylum Streptophyta; class Magnoliopsida; order Santalales; family Viscaceae; genus Viscum; species Viscum album. The sequence goes on from OY728135.1 coordinate 1,006,759,055, forward strand.
AGATACAAGAAGAGTGGATCGAGGCTTTAACCATCCATAGAGGTTTAATTGATTAAGAATCAATTAGTAAAAAGTTTTAAAGGATCACTGATTCACCCCCTCCCCCTCTCAGTGATTCACACTGATCTGGGCACTTCAATTGGTATCAAAGGGAGGTTACCTCTAAAAGATCCAAGGGAGTCTATATGGAGTGCAGATTTGAGGAAATGAAAGAACAGCCTCAAATGGAGATATCTGCCAAGACTCTGAAAAACAGAATGAAGAAACAGGCAAAGAAGATGAGGATGAAGGTTGCTGCAATCAGAGAAACTCCTTCTATGGAAAGAAATGTGAAAGTCACATCAGATGACAATTCCTTTTATCATTCTTCTGATGAAGCCTGCTCTAGCTGTGATGAAGATGGAAGGAACAATGATCTTCTAAATGCAATCAAATATCTTCAGAAAAGAGTCCCCAAGGAAATTGCAATGTGTATAGCTACAGGCCTCCTTGATCTTCAAGAAGAAAAATTACAGCTAGAAGATGAAGCCAATTCTCTGGAAGTCCAATTGGCTAAAAGGGTTGGCATAACCAACACTCTCAGAAAGCTGGTAAATGCCAAAGATGAAACAGTATCTCTTTGCAATGAAAGATATGAAGACACTGCTGAAGAATTGCAAAGAAGCCTTTCTGAGAAAGAAATCTTTAAAGTATTGGTCAAAGAATTTTTCCATGCACTGGAAAAGAGGCACAAAGTGTCAATGGTTGTCAGAGATGCTCAACTAGAAGACAAAGTCAAAAGGGTGAAGGAGCTGGACAACTCATTGCTTGAAATGAAGCAAGTGCATGAAGACCAGATGAAACAGCTGGAAGAGAAATGGGAAGGAAGGCTAAGAACAGTTAAGGATGAGAAGAACTCCCTTAACATGAAATGCCTAGAACTAGAGGTGATATTGAAAAATCTGCAATCACCCAAAGCTAAAGCCTCCCAATCAGCTGAAAGGAGAAATGTTGCTACTCAAGTATGCCTTGAGAAGGATGATTCTAAAAGAAAGACATCCTCTAGTGAAAGTGCAACAACTTCTAGAAAGAAGGTACCATCCATACCATCTTGTACTAATGCTTCTAATTGTGTTTCCACAAAAAGTGTAGGATGGAAAAATAATTCCAAACAAGTATGGATGAAGAAAATGAAGAAGCAGAGCTCTCCTAAAACAACACAGCAGCTCAAGAAAAGTACCCAACAATCAGAAGGACTGAAGAGGTCAAGATTTGTGGGTCAGTGTTGGTGTTGCAACAGGTATGGGCATTGTGCAAAGGATTGTTGGTACAATCCACTGAATGCCAAAGCACAGAGGAAGCCCATGCCAAGGGGGAGCAAGCCAGAAGGAAAGAAGCAACATCCACAGGTCCAGAGACATCTGTTTACTGCAAATAGATTTGGATTACTTGACAACATCTGGGATGATTGTAAAAGTGGTCAAATAGATACATGTCAATCTCCAACTGTATCCAGAGCTCAAAAGAAGAAAAGATCACAGAACCTGGCTAAGAGAGATTCCTTGGGAAGCAAGAAGAAAGTAGAAAATGCTCCCAAGAAGTGTTTGAGAAATGAAGAAAAGTCCTTGGAGTCTGAATCCAAGAAGGGTGATGCATCCAGAAGGACCACCAAGAAATGCTTCTACTGTGGAAAGAAAGGTCATATCATGGATCTTTGTAAAGAAGCCATGAAACTAAATAGAAGCAGACTGAACTCCAGAAGACAATCAATCAAGAAGCCGAAGGGATTGATTGAAAACAAGTTGCCTAAGAGAGGTAGCTTGACAGCATCAAAAGAACCATGTGGAACTTCCAGAACTGAGGCCACACTTCCAAATGACTTGTTAGTCATATGGCCAAATCAGTTGCAACTTGCCAAAGATCTACAAAGAGCTGAAGATGAAGTTCTGGCAATGGCTAAAGCAAAAGGGAAGAAGAAGGTTTCACATGAAGATGTTTTGAGAATCACACCAGCACAATCATCAATAAAGATCAAATGTGCAAGTGTGAAGACTGGTGAAAATGGGACATCTCGGTTGAGAGAATCTTCTCAACCTTGTTGTTCACGTTGATGAACCAAGGAGGTTCCATCTTATTCCCTTATACTCTTGGTATATACATGTGCTAACATTGCAGGGAATTGAAGATGATGATCATTCTCAGCTGGAGGATGGTTTGAAAAGAATGGAGTGCACCCCTTGAGGGGGAGCAAATCTGAAGAAGATGATGTTCTAAAAATTAATATCATCTTGAGAAAGTGAAGGTATTCCAATCATACTTTCATCCCTTGTTTCTTAATTGAGTTTATCTTGTCAATTAAGGGGGAGTATGGATTGAAGACAAATGGATGAAAGGGGGAGCTTTATCTTTGCACTGAACTTTCTAATGTGTTTGGTGAAGTATGTGCAGGATTTAGCAATTCATTGTTATATCTGAAAAATTTCAAACCCCTAAGCATGATCTCACATGTGTAGAGAATGTTGGACAGCATTGTGTACCTTGGTTACATCACTCTTGTTTTCTACACCGGGTTAGCCCAAGTAGACTTAGAGCTGATTTACTAAAGGTTCATTGCTCAAGTGAACATGTGACATCATCCCTCTCTTAGTGTTTTTCAAGAAGATACTTTTCAATGGGAGGAAGATATTTTTTTTTAAAAAGTGAACCACACCACACCTTTGCATTTGATTGCCAATAAGGGGGAGAAAATATTGGCACACATATTGACCCATTCATATGTGCTGAAGGAGTGTATTGACAACAAATACAAAGGGGGAGATTGAAGTGCATTGTGTTGCATTTGTTGTCAATGAGGCATGAAGTTGTCTTGGAATGAATGGAAGTCAAGGAATGTTAAGATGTGAATGACAAAGGTTGTGATGGTGTTGGTGATGAAGAGAGAATGGCCATAGTACTAAGATGCATGTCACTTAGGAGATTCACTAAGTGACATAGGAGATGATGGTTGAAACATTCTCTAAGAACATCTGATGATTGTTGAGCTGATCATTAAGTTCATAGAACTTGTATCCTGATGATACAATGTCACAACATTGTTTGAAGACCATGCATTGTAGTGACAATGCATGAGGAGTTGAAGAAGCAAGATGATCCATTCACTACTTCTAAGTGGATGAAGTGGTTTAATGAAGTCCATGTACTAACTCTTAGTGCATGTGAATTTGAAGTTGATCCAATTGATCTCTGATTAGGTCAATGAAGCACATTGAAGAATTTAAGTGATTTAGGAGCTCAGTTGAAGATGAAGACCCTTCGTGAATTCCATTACAAAGTGATGACTAAATGTTGAAGAAGAATGGAGGAATTCTAATGAAGGAGAAATAATTGAGCAAGAGCTCGGTTGATGAAGAACCTTCGGGAATTCGATATCCTAAGTGAAGATCATATGAGAGGAGGATTGATGAATTCCTAAGAAGAAGAGAGAAGAAATGGCTTAGAGGAGAAGGCTTGGAGTGGCAAATTGGCATTTCAAATTATGTATGTGGTTACTTTGTTTTTATACAAAGTACCCTATATTTACTTTGCCAAAAAATTAGGCCACCAAGGAGGCCAGCCTTAAGGGTTCAACCCAAGGCACATGTGGGACCAGGTCACCACGCCCAAGGGGATCCCATGGGGCCAGCCCCCGAGAGGCAGAGGGGGCCGTGTATAAGCCCCCGGAGGGCACGCGGTGGTGAAACCCGCGCACCCGGAGTGCATGGTGGGCGCTAGGAGCGCGCCCGCAGGGAGCAAGAGTGGGCGCAGAGCGCGCCCGCAGGGAGAACACGGTGCGGGGCGGCACCGTGGAGGGAGGAGATTCAATTGAGCTGAGGAAGGGAGCGGCATGTTAATAAGCCGCGAGAATTCTGCGGCCCGTTTCGATGTGGGACGCGGAAAAATTCCCGGGAGCGAATCTGAGCCGCTCGATTGATCGCGCGCTTGATCTGCGCCGCACGATCCATCTGCGGCGCCCCGATCTGATCCGAGCCGTCGAATCCTTTTTGATCACCGCATCCAACGGCCCAGCGCTCGTCTCCTTCATCGAGCCACCCCGAAGCCACCCGCGAGCCGCCGCATGAACCGGAGCCTCCCGAACGTTGATTTCGAGCTTCCGGCCACCTTTGAAGGATCTTAAGGCTCCATTGAGCTCGTCTCTCCACACCGAACCTAACCATGCAATAAAATAAGCATGCATGCAATGTTTAGGAGATTTCGAACAAGGCCGAGGCAAAACGAAGTTGCCGAGGCCATGAGGATTATTGTTTTGCATGGGATGAGCCTAAACGAAGGCCGTGCATGCGTTCTAAGTCGCATGCACGTGGAGGAAACCGAAGGAAAAGAAAAGGAAACCCGCGTTGAAACAGAGTATAAAAAATCAAGATTTGAAGATTTTAAAGATCCGAAGATCTCGGGTGTTTGAAGTTATTATCACGCGGACGATGCGAGGTAGTCTCTGCCTATAAAAATGAGGCCGAGCCCTCTGTGCTGCTGGCTGAAGTTTTGTTGAAGACCTGTCGTCCCGCGTGTGCCTCTGTCTCGCGAAGAAGAAGCCGCCGCGCAAAGTACTTGCGCGGCTGAGGATCTCGGTGCCACCCGAGGCCCGAAAGAGTTCCCTGCGCGCCTATCTTGCGCGACAGGAAGATCCTGAGCCGCTTGAATTTGCGTGCTCAAGGATTGGCACCCTCACTGCCCGCATACTTGTGCGGCAGGAGGAAGTGCCCGCGGGTGCAGCACTTGCGCGCCCCGCGGCAGGAGGGTCTTGCGCGCCCCTGTGCCTTGCACCTTGCGCGCCTGGTTGCACCAAGTGCACCTACTTGGCAGTGTTGGAGAAGAACACCAGAGGCAGTACCACCCTTGTGGCTTGCGCGACCCAAGGCCACCACACCTTGCCCCATTAGGGAGGCCGAAGCTTTTGAGCCTTGTGTGCAAAAAGAAAAAGTGAAGGCCGAGCCTTAGTGCCTTGTGTGCCAAGTGAAGTGGAATACCACACATTGTGTGTGAAGTGAAAAAGGCCGAGAGGAAGTGTGTGCAAGTGGAAGAGGCCGTAGTCTTGTGTGTGCACACTATTGAAGAACAACTAAAAGAACACTAAAGTGTGTGTGTGCAACAAGAAGAGGAAGGTCACTACAAGTGTATGCTAAGTGAAGAATTTGTGTGTGCAAACTAAAGAAGTGGCCGAACCTAGGTGTGCACTAAAAGTGAACACACTTAGAAGAAGTTGAAAGGAGGACATCCACACTAAAGTAGAACACACTCTAAGTGTGTAAACAAATTGAACAAAGTGTGAAGTTCAAGTGAGAAGGTGTGTGCAATAATTGATTACACCCTTTGTGGGTCTACTGCACCAAGAAGAGGAAAGGAGGAGTGCATGCATGCATGCATGCACGTGCACACGTGAACAGTGCTAAATCAGTGGTGTGCAACTGAGACTGGACCAGACCGAAGATAAAGATATTATTTGTCTGAGCATTCAGTAATTGGAGAGAAGTCGGGGCATCCTTAGAAGAAGGTGATAAAGCCCGAGCAAGATGAGAAGTCCTATTCACCACAAGTGATCAGAAGAAGAGCAAGGCCAGCAGTCTTTATCCCAGACTGCTGAAGATACTTGAAGAAGCTTAAAGATAAGAAGAGCTACTCGTGTGACTCGAGGAGCCAGGAGAAGACCCTGTGGGTCTCAGGGAGAAGAAGTCTTCAGTGGGATTCTGGAGCAGGCCAGTGGGACTCTGGTAACACTGTGGGACGCAGTATAAAGACCCTCCTGTGGGACTCAGGAGAGATACAGTGGGACTCTGTATCGACCATTGTAATTTTAACAGGTTATAATGGAGAATCCATGCTTGGAGAGCATGGCAAGGATGTAGGCCTTTGGTGCCGAACCTTGTAAATCCTTGTGTCTTGTGCCTTTTCATTACTGCATTATCCGGGAAAGGTTGAGAGATACAAGAAGAGTGGATCGAGGCTTTAACCAGCCATAGAGGTTTAATTGATTAAGAATCAATTAGTAAAAAGTTTTAAAGGATCACTGATTCACCCCCTCCCCCTCTCAGTGATTCACACTGATCTGGGCACTTCAAATAGAGTGGATCCAACTATGTTCTTTAAAGTGGAATATAGATAGAATCAAGTCTCCTATGTCAGGAAATTCCAGGTTTCAGTAAGTGGGGATCCCACCCTAGCAGTTTCAGTTATTACCTTCTGGTCCTCATCATTTTCCCATAGGTTTGGGACCCTGGGGTTTCACTTGTGGAGTCTGGGAGGAACATCAGACTTAGTGCACAGTTCAAGATCAGTATGGTGGAGGTGGACAGGTTCAGTTCCAGCCTCAAAATATGTTGCCAACTATAGCATTTTAGTAGTGGGTACAACAATCTCTTTCTCCACCAAGGGGAGACCAAGCAGAAGAAGGTCGATATCATGGTGGTTCATAGTGACCTATAACTAGGTGTGATGGGGGAGGTGTTCGACCGCATAGGGGGAGAGGATATGTGAGTGGTCAGTTGCACTGTGCAAAGGTAGATGCTCCAACATGGATGGAGATCATTCGAGGTACGATCAACTGGTTTAGTGATCTAGTTTACACCTAGTTTTATTTTGGAGCTTCATACTCCTTTGTTGCACTGAGTCTACCCCATTGTATGGGATTGTATGTAGAGATTCTTCTTGTAAACCTGGTGTTAATTATACCACGTAGAGATCAAAATATCTTTTTTTTGTTTTCCATGGATATAGACTGATGATGGGGCTACATCAGTAACGTGGGGATCAATTTCTTCTACAAATGCATCCATATGTTGTTATCTAGGGAATTTAATGGTTTTACAATATTCCTGATGTTATCGACTTCTTCTGGATAAGAGTTGTGTTTTTGGACGTATATAGCCAATTTTTGGCTTCTGTTGGTGAGCGGAATTGTCAGATTGAAATTCAGTGTGTGGAGATATTTCTTTTCATATTGGCTGAGAATTATGTAGAGTTATTGGATGTTGGGTAGGTTGGGGTTCCCTACGTGTTTCTAGAGTTCTTGGATGTTTTCTCCAAGGAGTTTGTGACTCAACCCTTGTAACGTGATGTTGTGTTTGGGATAGACATACAACCCGGTGCTAGTAAGATTTAAATCGATCCTTATCATATGTCCCCTTCTGAGCTGTGGGATATAAGGATTCAACATGAAAATCTAGTATAGAAGGGATTTATTCGGCACATTTTTTCACCATAGGGTTCTCCGATATTTTTTTCTAAGAGTGCAGATGGTGGTATGAGGCTGTGAATACAATTCTAGAGGATGAATCAGGTGATGATCAAAAAAAATTTCCCTCTTTTGATGATAAAGGAACCTTTCGACCAGTTTTGGGGAGAATTTTGGTTTTCTACGATCAATCTGTCCTTTGGGTATCACTAGTTGACAATGAATTAGGGTGACATCCCAACGACTACATTTAGATAAATGTATGGGAACATCGATTTTAGGGTTATGCCATTCAGTGTTATGAAGGCATCGCCTGTATTCAGGGGACGTATTAGTTTCATCATTAACGAGTTCCTACAATAGTTTTTCTTCATACTCATCATTGAAATAATGATCTACTCAAAGTCAAATTGGGAGCATACCAAGCATCCTAGGACTGTCTTGGATGTTCCCTGATTCCATGAGCTGTATCGAATGTATTCCAAGTGTATCTTTTATACATGTTAGGTCCACTTACTTGGACATTTGTGTATCAGTAGGGTGTAGTAGTGGACTTGTTGAAGGTTGAGGTAGTCATTTCTCGATAATTACCCAAAAATGAGGAAGTGGTCATAGTTTTTTTTGTATGGAACATTACTACTACAAATTTTAAATAAAATACCCTTAAGTAGCAGCTTCATTGAAGAATATGAATAAAAAATCCCAGGACTCTATGAGGAGTGAGCAGCGTCAGGTTGCATTCAAATATCTTATGGGGAAGCCGGTTGGTGCCCCAATGATCATGTTTCAAGAGGAATGGGGGGATTTTTGAAGTGTTCTACGATGATTCCCATCTAGTATTAGAGTGTGTGATGATATAGAAATGGGGAATGATCTCTTATTGGTATAAGAAGTTATGTACCCTTGAATTTTACTATTCTACTAATGATCTAGAGATAGCAGTGGCTATTTTTGCACTATAGTTTTGGCATAATTACCTCATTGGGGTAAAATGTTGGTCTTCATAGATCACAAGATGTTATTGTATATTTTTTCCCAAAGAGATCTGGACTTGTGAAAGCAGGGGTGGATGGATTATCTTTAGGAATATGATTTTTAGATCACCTAAACATTAGGAAAGGGGAATTTTATGGATGATGCTTTGAGAAGGAATTCACAAGATGAGGTGGTTTGGGAATCTTCGGTTTCATGGAAGGCAATCTAGGAGTTTGATTTCAGGCTCATGGATGCATAAATGGATTGTGGTAGAGAATATCTATTTCAGATGATAATGTATTCATCTCTTCTATAATAGGATGAGGAGTCTTAGTGGGGGGACTCAAAGGTATAGGTAAGTCATGATCGCATTGTCAAGGGTAATGCTCCGGATGGATGATCGGAGGATGGTCAGAATCAGATTATATTCTATGATATTCTATTTTTTCAAGTACGGTTTTGTGAGATATTTCTCCTTGAGATCAATAGTTCACCCATGTAGGTTCACCGATGACTTTATTAGAGGTACCATGTTTAACACCCTGAGATTTTATGAGAAATATTCTTTTTAATTTCATTGATGTCTTGTGTTGTATGCTACACCAATATTAGCTTGTGGTATACACAACATCGTATTAGCTTTTACTATACGCAACACTATTCTTGGCTTGTGTTGCACACAAGAGTGATCATCCTCAATAGCATGTGTTTTACGCAATACCGAATTTCACTAAACATTGATATATTATTATAATACTATTATGAACTAGCCGTTATGAATAGTATTAACCAAATTTTGAATTTTATATCATTATCATTCATCTTACACATATTCTAGAACATGGTATGAGAACAAAGTAAAAATTTTGGGTAAAAAAAGTATTTTTAAAAAAATACAGTTTTGGCGCCTTTTGATGGCGCACCCATTTTAAATCTAATTTCTGACAAGTTTATAAGTCAAATTTTACAAAATAAACTTTTTCCTTTGAATTCGGATATAAAAATTTACATTGGATAAAGTTTTGGTATTTTTCTGACAACATTTTTATTTTGATGAATAGTAAAAACATGCAAAATTTTACTTAAAAACATCTTTTTTTCATCAAGATAATTTATATGGTTAAATTATAATCGTAAATAGTTTTAAATTATAAATAGAATATATTTTTACCATTTAATATAATTTATGTCATTAGCACTAATTTTACATTAAATTCGTTGGTAAAATCAATTCAATCTTTTGAAATGTTTTAAACAAAAACATGTTTTTTTCGACAACGGGATTAATTTTAAATTAATTACTGCAAATTATATATTCTAAATTTGGAAAAATTTATTATATATTTAGAATCAGTAGGTCTAAATTATGTTAATAGGCTACTTTTTATTTTTGGGCATTATGATTAGTAACTATGGTAAATTTTATTTACCACAGTTAAAGGTAAATTAGATAATTAAGGGTAAACATAATATTATAAAATTACTCTAACACTTGTATTAATATAATTATATTATTATATTTCATTATAAAATATCATTGGGTCGAAATGGTATCTATTTCAACCCACGTGTATGTGATTAAGACCTTTAATTTATTTTATTAAAATAAAAGTGAAATATGTCTCACTCAAACTTTAATAATTAAATTATTTTTAATATAAGGTTATAAAAAATATAAATTCGGCTATAAATAATTATTTTAAAGATAAAATGTTTTTATTTATCTTTGTAATTTATTTTTAATTTTTAACAAATATATAATTACTTTAATAGATTATACATTAATGATGCAATAATTATTTATTTAGTGAAAAATCAATAATATAGTTTTTATTAATCTAATAATACCTATTAAAGGCCCAAAAACTTTAGAAAAACAAATTTTTCATGTACATATAAACCATAATCATCCCAAGGTCGATTTATTGACCATTTAGAACCTTATAAAATTGATTATTACACTTATATTTTTTTTTTAAATGTTGTCAAAGTTGTCAACTTCATAATTTAATAAACATAACATTTTAAAGGAAGGGTGTTTTAGAAGATAAATTATACTAAAAGTATTATAATGAAATATATTACATTTATATTCATCATAGTATGTTATTATTGATTTTTATGCAAAAAATAAAAATATTAAATACTTATACAAAAATGTTGTAGTAATTATTTTATTAGAGAAATATCAAATAAATGGTTTTAAAAATATTAAAATAAATATTATATGAAATAATTAATATTCTCCACAAATTTTCTAGTTGAATATGAAATTTTAGGAACCTGTTAAATATTTTGGTTTGAATATATTCTCTATGTGTATTTTATTTAAATTCAAATAAATGAATAGTGTCAAAAATTTACACTATTGGTGTTTTATTAGAATAACATATTATTAAATTATTTAAAAAACAAAAAAATTGTTTAAAAAGTAAAGATTTAAAATTATATGTTCTAAATGTTTATAAAGTATCCAATTATTGGAAATTTACAACATATAAGTATATATTTATAATAATTTAAAATTTAGAATATTATTACCACAAATAAAATTACATAGATTAAATAAGGATAAATCAAATTGATAAGGTTTAAAATAAGCTTAAAACATGTCTACATTTGATTGGTTTATGATATTACAACCCTATATTACATAATATCCTAATTTGTGTCACCATAGAAGTTTTTATGTGGGGATTGAATTTATTATAAATTAATATTTTTGAGGTTTCCAAAAGTGCCCCTCTCATCCCTTATAAAAGGGAACCTCCTCCCATTCCTCTTCACAACATTTTGAGGCTTCATGCTCGGCCAAAACCTGTCCCTTTTCCTTCTCCACTTCCCTATAAACCTACTAGAGGTCCTGATATTCTTAAAAGACCAACTTTAGTGCCCTAATAAGAGGTTAAGAAGAGGCGCGTCGAGGAAGAGGTAATATCTTTTACCGATTCTTTCAAATTTATTTCTTCTTCTACTTCATCTTCTTTATTTGTTTCATTACAAAGTAATAACATCAGTATCATTAATATAATTATATGTTATTATAAATATCAAAAAACCATATTTAACCTTCTATCCATCCTACGAAAAACGAAATCACCGCGCGTGCGAACGTATGGCTTACCGTCTCCACGCCGTGGTGTATTCTGTTTTTCCAACACCACCTTACATAGACAGGTATAATGGTGGAAATAATAACTATATGTAATTATTATAACATGATACTAATTCTAAGATATTATTTCATCCACTCCAATTTCATTTAATAATTATGGGAATGATATCATTTCACATGTGTATGTACAGATTATCGTCTCCACGACACGATGAGATTCATTCTCCATGTTAACCATTAAAGAATGATTATAAGGTATATATAATGAATAATAATTAAATATATTATATAATAATGCTACTATATTTACGTATATATACATTTAAGTAATATACTTACTTCCATTCAAGTCAATAATGAATGGAAATCAGTGTTCATGCGTACATATGACCAACCGTCTCCATGAACTGTGTATTTCATATCATTTATCTATATATTATACATATATTTACTAAATATATATGATATATAAATCATTTTTTACATTATTGATGTAATTAAATCATGATATATGTAATAATAATATCAAGAACAACAAGTCCAAACACGTACGATAAATGATACAATTATTACCCAAAACGTTAATTTAACTTGAAATTGACAAATGAACAGGTAATGTAAAGACATAAGTGAATAATATATGATATCATAAATATTATTATGGTTCTATTACAAGTTTATAATATGTTAAAACCCACTATATAGACGTTTCATACACATACGGATGAAATTGGACCAAAGGTAAAGGATTATTTCGTCTCACTTTTATTCCCGTGAGACATATGCCTTAATCACCATCAATTTATTTTGTATGGTTTTTATGCTTCCCATGAATGTTTTATGATTTTTATTATGAAGGATATGATATTTAAATATGCAAGTAATTTTCTTTATTTTATGGCATGTATGATTTCACTGATCATAAATGGTAAGGGATAATTTTCCAATCTCAATTTTATCTGGGATTGCTTATTCGTAAGTGTTTACTGGGGTTATATTTTTCATCCATGTCCATAAAAATGTTTTCATAAAGTGTTTAATATTATTTCATTTATGTTTAAAGTCATTTTTACCCCTTTTTACTTTTACATTGTGTTAGGAAATGAATCTTTCTTTTGTTTACCATATGAGATACTTTTTGAATTTTCCAGTAAAAGTACGAGGAGAATGTTTTTTAACTTATACGGCATGAATGGATTTTTAAGGTTTCATAACACATTTTATTCAAGAATCTTACTTTACAAGATTTCATGATTATTTAAAATAAAATAATTTTCTTTTAAAATTGTGTAACATTTTGTGAAAAGAAAATGATTTTGAAGAAGAAATGATATTTTACTCAAGAATTCATCTAAAATGTTTTATCAAAACTGTTTTCCATCTATGATGACATTATTCAGAATTTTTATGTTTCAATTATAATGCCTCTACTATTTACATGGTTTTATTTTTATTATGATGAAATGATATCCATTTGTTTTATATGGATTATGGCATGATGGGATGATGTTTATAAAACTCATTTTATTCTTTGGGTTATGATGAATGATTTATGTTTATTTTGTGGCACATGAAAGAATGATTTAATTATGAGATGGGTGGGACATATATCTCCCAACAATTCATTATGTAATGATTTATATCTCATAAGATAGACATGGATGTAATGATAAGTAAATCCGGTTCAGTAATACAGGACTGGAACGGTAAGTAAACCCAGTTCAGTAATGGACATTGTCCACTATGATGGTCTTAGCAGCAATGCATTGGCTACTATGGAAATAATATGATGTGATTAATGGTTTTCCACAATTACATGTTTTGTTCCCATGATATTGTATCATTATTAATGTTCCTTTATGATCTATGCCTTATGTACTGCCATGTTTTACGTCATTGCTCAAGATTTTGATGTTTAGATTTTATGCTCATGTTTTTACATTCAAATGTTTATGGTGTGTTTTATGTTCTCCATGTTTACCCTTATAGAGCATTTGAGCTCACCCATTTAATCTTTTCTTTTCCCCATGATATAAATAAATGTTCTACGTAAAAAGGGGAAGAACTTTATGGGAGATGTTGAAGATCTATCACACTGATTGGAAGATTTTGTTCTGAGCTTACAAAGACACTAAACTAATACGGACTTTGGGCATTTGATTTTTTCATGTATTATGTTTTCCCAAAAAGTAATGTAATTTCTATGTACGTAATGCTTTGGGTCTCTAAGCCATGGCCTATGGGAGTAGTTATGATATCCCATGATGAAACAGGAAGTGGAGGACATTGTGTTAAGTCGCTTAGTGTGTTAGTAAGTGAAGGATGAGCACCGTGTTGTTGACGGTTTTTTGTATCCTCAATATGTCTCTGAGTGTATGAGGGATGAAATATCAATGGATTTATTCTTGGGACAACCTAGGGCTTGGGGAGGCTATGATGCTATATGGGTTATGGTGGATCTAATGACCATATGAGCTCACTTCGTAGCGATTAAAGAGTCGTGCGTAGTGGATTACTTTGCAAGAAGTTAAATGGATGAGGTGGTGCATATTCATGGGTTTCAAAGATCCATCATCTCATGTTGGAATACTTTTTTTACCTCACATGTCTGTAGGGAATTACATTATGCATTTGAGACTCAATTACTCCTCAACAATGCTCACTACCCTCAAATAGATGGGAAGATGGAGAGGAACTTCTAGATGATGGATGATATGTTGTGGTCATGTGTTATGTACTTTGGAAGGTTTTGGGTATGATACATTCCATTGGAAAAATTCACCTTAAAAATAGCTATCACTTTTTCATTTTCATTTCTCAATCCAAAGCATTATACGAAAGGTTATGCCATTCACCATTATGTCGAATGGATGTTGGGGAGGAATTTGTTCTTTGTCCAGACGTGGTGTAGAGTACGATAGAGAAGGTGTTGTTTTTTCGTGAGATGATTAAGGTAGTACATGACTACAATAAGTCGTATATCAATTGTGGGAGAATACACTTTTAATTCTAGGTTATGGACCACATGTTCTTGAATGATTCCCTTTAACATAGGAAGAAGTGGTTTAGATGACGGAGAAAATTATACCCCAGGATCGTCATACATTTTGAGGTGTTGTAATGAGTTAGATTGGTTTCATACTACTAGGCATTACCACCTCAGTTGGAGGGGATCCATGACAACTTTCATTTCACTCAACTTTGTCGATATATTCATGATGAATCACTTGTTAATGACTGGGCAGTGTTGGATATCAAGGATTCTAGTGGTGATCTGGGATCATCAAGAGAAGGTGTTGCGTGAAAATACCATTACATTCATTCATGTTTTATATAGGTATGTTTTCCTAGAGGATAGTATACGGGATACAGAGAAGCAAGTGCATTCCCAATACCCTAAGTATTTTTTATTTTTTATTTTGTGTAGTTCTTTGTGATGTAGTGCTTGAACCTAGTTTTGTACGAGATGGGTTACTTCCATATTCCATAGTGTGTGATGAATTCCTAACATGTAAAAAGAGGATAGAACTGCTTCCTAATAGAGAAATATTAATTGAGATGTGATTAATCCCATGCGAGTGAGTTAGTGAATCCCAGAGTGGATAGTATCTTGACATAGAGGAAGGAATTTTTGAATTCATGTGTTCATATATTTGGTTTTTGTGTGGGGTATCTTGTGGATGAAAGGGTTAGAATATATGGGAGGATGTGTTCTTGGATGTTGGTGTTTCACTATAGCTTTCAAACAACACAAGTTGGTTTATCCTTGAGAGGTATCTACGGGGTGGTTCTCTGGACCCCTCTTTATTATAGGTTTGGTTTTGAATTCACTAGGGTGATAATAGATTGAGTGGTATATGATGTAATGGCTCGAAAATCCATGGTTCATTACTTTTTCAAAATCTAGTTTTTGGGGAGAACTTGGAGGCAATGGTTTCTTATTACAAGAGTTTCCAAATTTCCTGTTTTTCCAATGGTAGGACAAGTTGGTGACACAACATTCGTTTCATAGTGTCGGTGAGTCAACGCGTCAGTAGGTTGAGGAGTCGGTGAGTGACGTTGGTTAGTGGCATCATTGAGTGGTTTCAGTGAGTAGATTCAGTCAGCGACGTCAGTGAGTCATTATTGGTATACCGTGATGGTGACAATTGTCAGCGAGTCCAAAGTTGATGACTCACATCAGTTAGTCAGGCATCGGTGACTCCTAATTATTGACATCTGTCGATGAATCACCCATCAATAGGTCATTTCCAGTTTCCCCATATTTTACAATTTCTCCCCTCATACATTTCATCTGATATAAATTGATTTTAATGCATTTTATATGTGTTTCTAAAGGTTTTCAAAAAGATATTTATTATATCCTTAATTTCCTAATGCTATAGGGACATTGAAATAGTCTGACCATGTGGTCATGACCACGATCCGACTATAATGCCATTTGGAACTATTTACATCCGCTGATATAGGATTTCGATTTTCTAATGATGAGATAATATCTTTCTTTATACACTTCCTTTTCCTCTTGGTGTGCCATGAACATTAATTCTCAGAGGAGTTGTGCACCTGTGAAATTGTAGTTTGTTTAGTATTACCTTGGTGTCATTCCTATTACTTGCACAACTTCATATTTTTAGAACAAGGAAGAATTGTTGATATTCTATTATTCTTGGTAGGTATTCCTTTGTATCTCTGTGTTTTGTTCATATTGTAGGGTGGGTGTATTCTTGTCCCATTGTGAATATAGTCAGACCCAAACAAAAAGAAGATAATAAAAAGTAATAAAAGAGGGACTATGAGGATGGTGATTATGTCATTGGTTCATACGTTATACATGATCCCTATTTTGAATTATATGGATTGTCTTCTCTGGAAAATCACGGTCATTGGTGGTCTCTGTTTTCACACTGTACTCTTGAATACATATTGTTAATCTTCTATTGAACGACTGTGAACATGAAAAACTTTATTAATCCTTTATATCTATATAATTAAATGAATTTCCCACAAATTAAATTATTCTAATATCAAAAAAGAATAATGAATGTGGAATTAAAGAATTATGGTTTATAAATATAAAAAAACCTTGTAGTTTATTGAGGCTTTTTATTTTGTATGGATTAGTTTGACCATGTTATTTGTGCTGGTCTTGTGTTTCTATGGTTGTGAGTGTGGTTGTGAGTATGGGGTTGTATGCATGGTGTAATGTAATCTCAGGATGAGATTTCAGTCTATTGTGGAATTGGTGAACTTGTTATGTAGTTGTACTACATCTAGGTAGTGGTTGGGTAGTGTGGCTATAGTTTTGGGTTGGCTTATGTATTTGTTTATGGTATTCTTATTTGTGGTGTTGTTATGAATCATGGATACTAAGTGTGGTAGTGATGAGGTGTATTGGTGTTTTCTTGTTGAGAGGAAGCATAAGATGGCACTACTTTGAATAATTATGGTGGATGTGGTTGAACCAGTGTTCAATGGATGGGAGATTACAGTGGGAATATGAGCTGGGTGAGTTTGGTTTTGATGGATATGAATTTTTTCATGTATTAAGGCTTTCAAGGATGGTTTAGGAGGGGGGTTTTGATAATGGATGGTGTTACATTGTGTGGGCCTTTCTCCCATAGTTTTGAGGTACATTGTGATGTGTGTGTGGGTTACGATGTTCTTATGGTGTGATTTTTTTGGTAGTTATCCTGGTAGGGATGGAATACACAAATAAATGAATAGATAATGCAGAATGAAAACTGGTTAAAATAATTTTTTAGGATTATGTTTTGAGTTGTGGCTTGTAGTGAAGCGGAATTCATTTATTGACTTAGAAAAGTGATCACCGTTCATGGTGGTACGTTCATGTTGGGTTAGCAGCAAGGGTAGTTTTGGTGTGGTCTGGTTATTTTTTTAGGACCCATAGGTTGGACAGAGTGTTTGGTACCTATATATATACATGTAGTTATTTTTTATTTCTATATGCACCCACCTGTGTTGAGCACTACATATCAAACACCCCCATTTTCATGTGAGAGGGTGTATTTTCACATCATCCAAATGGGCGGGTGAATGGCTGGTTAATGGATTATCTCTGCTTTATATTCTAGGATTTTGTATCTTTAGACTCTTCAGGAAGGTTCTGGTGAGATTATGCAGCCCAAGTGTCTACTGGTGAGGTGTGTTTTCTAGGTTTCTTCCAGATAATATATGTTATGCTTTTATATGTGTTTTCGGGAGGAGGTTTTGGTTTTATGGAAAAGGTTTCCATGGGTGGGACGTGATGTGGTTGTGGACTAGGTTTTTGCAAGTGGGTTTTGGTATATGGACCAAGTGTGTGTGGGTAGCTTTAGACTGTCAGGATTGCGGAAGAGTGTGGTAGTGTTAGTACATTCTCCATTATCAATGAGTAGTAAACTACTGGTAAGTGGTGCGGGCAACCCAGATATGGATGTTTTTACTATTTTACATTATAAGACTTCAATTATTTGGGGATTGTACCATGGTGAGGTTGGAGGTGTATAGTATACCATGTTATGTTTTTTTCAGTTTCTTTTGTTTTCTCAAGAGGGAAACAATATTCTTCTCCAACTTGTTTAAGAGTGACTTTGGATTTTCCTATTGAGTATTCATGTATGCTCACTCAACATATAAAAAACAGTTATTAAAATTTTGGGGAAATTACGCAGACGGTGATGGACATTACTAGCTCATACATTGGGACAGTTGTCATGTCACTTCATAGGATTATTCTTTTGGTATTTACATTGGATTTTTCATTGTATTTATAGATGTTTTACCTTAAACATGCATGTCAGATAGATTTTGGATTGTTATATAAATATATATCTTTGAGTATTTTTGAGGTTGATACTTTTTTATTTCTCGATCTTCTTTACTATAAAAAGCGTAATTCCTCCCATTCTGTGATATTATAATACTCTTGGTGCTAGTCCCCACCCTGCAGCCTATTAGAGGTGGGACTCGTGAGTCATTATCTATTTTTAATCATCAAGAAGGAAGGTCATGACACTTTTCCATCCCTTCCCTCATCTTAAATAAGTAGGGTCATGACATACACAAAATTTATTTCCAAGTAATACTATCTATTTTTAATTTTATGTTATAGCAGCCATGGTTATATATTTTAATAAAACACCACCGTTCTTTAAAAATCATTTTTGCATGTAACACAAGATATCTAAAAAATTAAATTTATTTTAAGGTATGCATATTAAAAAATATCCAAGTGTTACTCCCATTATCTATGACACCAATATATTGAATGATTTTTTTTAAATTTATTTCATTTTCATGATAGTTTTTTTTAACGTAATAAAATGTTATAAAGAAACATTAAATAAAACATAAATATTATTTTTTAATATGATAGTCATCACCTAGAAAATTGAATGCAGATTATTAATAGTAATTCAAAAAATTAAAAAATAATGTTCAAATATGTATATTATATTTATTTTTTTTGGAGAAAAATCTATTATAAATTAAAATAAAACAAATCTGATAATGGAAATATTTTTTTGGGAAACCAATTTTACGCACATAAACACACTTTATCTCAATAAAATAAATAAATAATTTCTTTTGTATTATTTCAATAAGGTAAATATATTATATATTCGATTAAATTTTTAACATTAATCTTCTATATTTTAATAAAATTAGATAACAATTAATCAAATTTTAAACTTAAAATCTTTATTTTTCTAAAATACAGTTATGTTTCATTTTTCATACTTATTTGAAAATCAATTTTTACACTAATAAAATTAATTTGAAAAAAACTTAATTTTTTATAATAATAATAAAAATATCATTATATTATTTTTAAAGATATTTCTTAATTGATAAATTTTTCGATGAATAGTGAAAAATAATTATTTTTATTAAAAATTCCATTTCATTAAAATCATTCAAAAGATAAATTTTATTTTAATATGGTTTTAAATTTATAATTAGTTATATATATATATATATATATATATTAGTTCAATTTATTCTGTTTTAATCTATTGAATATTTATTTTCGATATCAAAACTTTTTATACTTTTTAAATATTTTCGCATTAGAAATGACATTTCTTCCATATCTACATGTTTAATTTTAAATTAAATTCCTTACACTTAGTGAGTGGAATTTATAAAATTGGATTCCCAAATTTGAATTATATTAACAAATATTAAACTATAATTTAAAAATAATTTTTGGTCTAAAAAATATTAAAAAATGCACAAATTAATTAACTCATTTAAGATTAAAACATTGTTATTGGGGGTTAATCAAAAATGATGAGGTTAATATTTCCATATAAGATTTTCTAAAACTTATTTTATAAATGTTGTTCAATATTATCATTAATATTTTTTAGTATAGTTTCATTGTTATTATTATAATTTCTTTAAATGAAATTATCATTTTGGTTTCTTTTTGCTGAGTTTCCATCTATTTTAAAGTGGTTTCATTTCCACACATATAAAAGGACCACTCCTCTCAAAACTACCTAAACATTCTGGATCCTACCTGACCTACCCAAATAAATACCTTATTTCAGTTCCCACATTATTGATGGACTAGTTTCCATAGTAGACTCTCCTATGAAGGATTTAGGTTTAATCTGAAAGGGATTCTTCGTATAAGAGAAATATCCCATAAACAATAATTTTAATTTCAATTATTCATATTACTAGATAAAATATCTTAAAAACATGTTTTTATAATATCTTCAGTATCTAATATAAAATAATGTCTTATTATGTTAATGTTTTTACCTTTATCTATCTCATCTTCCTCAAGTGGGAAACTAAATTGTTGTTTATCAGTATGATGGAATACTACCTATTAAATCGATATGAATGGTTTTCAATCCCCTACTCTCACAAATGGATATAATTTTTTCAATAAACAATATACTTGTATTCATGAGATAATAATAAATCATAAATTATAATGTCATAATTACCTTATTCTGTTCCATTCAATTGGAATATTTTATCATATCCCCTGTGTACGGTAGACTACCACCTCGTAAAGAAATTTGATACATTTTATTCATTTCATATTTACATGCATGTTAATAAGGACAATTTTAATGGATTTATTTGATAAATATGAAATCATAATTACTTCTTAATTTTTATATATTATTTATCTTTATTTTAGTTAATCGATGGATAAATTGGAAATAACATTCACAAGTACGTAAAGACTACAAACATCATGAATGACGTCATTCATTTTCTATCCCAAAAATTAATGAAATAATAAAAATAAAAATGCAATGAAAATATATTACTTAAATATCATTGTTAAAATTATGGATCTTATTTATGCATGATTAATGTAAAAATACCAAAATAACCAAACCAAAACACAGTGAATAAAATAATGTTTTGATGACCCGAAATATTAATTTAACATGAATTTATAATAAGTGGGAAATAATTTTTTTAAAATTTTATCATATAACTTATGGTATAAATTATTGTTGTTATGTATTATTTTTATAATGAACCTATATTTTTTAAATAGGATGATCAAACATGTACAATCGAATATGAGACTTGTGATAATAGATTTATGTCTCCATTTTATATATGTTGGACACAATCTTTATACAACACTTATATCATTTTGGCATTTCAGATATTTACCATGAATGTATTTTACTATTATTCTATTTAAAATTATGGGACACACATATCCATATCACGTTATTTCATTAATATTTATTATTACTCAAATGATAAAAACATGTTAATTTTTTATTTTACAATCCCTTTTTAATGAGATTATTCATCATCATCAATATTATCATTTTTATTCAAGGGAAAAACACAAAGTACAAAGTGCAATGTACAGAGTACAAAGTAAAAAAGTATAAAGTATAAAGTATAAAGTACAAAGTACAATGTACAATGTACAAAGACAACATGCTAGGGGGCCTAAAGTAATGAAAGCCAAAGGAGTCCCCTCGAATCAAAATCACCCCCTAAGGATTAAAGAGAGAAATGTTGGATAAACAAGGTACATCGGAGCCTTGGACAGCTAAAGCGACGAGATAATCCGCTACTTTGTTCCCCTCATGCCATGTGTGGGTTATCATTTCATTATTGTTGAGGCGGCCCTTGTAGCTCCTGATGGTATAAGAAATTAACCATGGAATAGAGCCTCTATCATGTAAGGAATCATGAATGATCATTGAATCTGTTTGCACATGAGACAGGGAGATATTTTGCTGAGCAAAGAGGCTGAGCCCCGTGAGGACAGCTTTTTCCTCTACTATCATGGATGTGCCACTGCCGTAGTGGGTAGTGAAGGCTAGCCAAACACTTCCCCTATGATCACGGACAACCCCTTGACCTCGCATGTCCCCTTAAATGCATGATCTATCTACATTGATCTGGAGGCCAATTATTTGTGGCAACCATCATGCCCAGTGCCCTCGTATGGGAATGTTGGAATGTGGGAGAGCCTGCAGCTTGCGAAGAGAAGGAGCCTCTTCCAGTTACTGATCAACAATGCCAAGTCAGCCAATATACTCTTTGTCTTTGTAATGACAACACTCCCTGTTGGGTTACTCCCCTCATATCTTTCCCTATTTCAAGCCTGCCATTGGAACCGGCATACAACACTTAGAATCGCAGTTATTGCAGTTCTTTCCAGGCATTTTCATCTACTCCATTAAAACACTAGTCCAAGAACGAGGTATCATAAAGATCCTGAGAAGAATGTCTAGTAATCCCACCATAATCACTCTACACCGCTTGAGCCCACTCCCCTTCATAGAATATGTGAGTCGTATTTTCCTCCCTTTCCACCTTACAGCATTGGAATCTGGAAGGCACATTTATGTCCATCCTTTTTACATTTTCATCCGAAGGTAGAGCCTTGTTCCTGATCCTCCATATGAGAATGTTGTATTTCATGGGGATCCTAGTGCACCAGACCATGTCATTCTATCCTTCTCATTGATCCAGAGTGCTGGACAACCTATGATTATCTTTTGAGTTGAACTTCCCCGATTTGGAGGGTGTGAAAACAAATCTATCGTGGTCTGAATTAATGATGATTGAAGAAAATAGCTCCTATTTTTTGTTGTCCAGAATTGACATGATGAACAACGGGTGGAGACTCGCCTCCTTGAAGGAGATGTTAAGAGGTGGGTATCCTGGATATCAAATCTCATTGCCTGCCCAGTTGTTGTACCAAAACAAAATATTCCCCTCCCCTATAATCCATTGTAAGTTCTGGAGAAGGTTTGGAATGATGTGGCTAATCTTGGACCAAAGTGGGGAGGTGTGTGTAGAGGTAGTGACCACATTACCTCCCCTGTTTCCAGACATCAACTTCCATACAGGGTGTTTTCTTCAAAGGTTTCACATGCAGGCATTGATGTATACAGTTGATCATGATAACTAAGCTCTTGACGTTAATCCACCCATCATAGATAGGTCGTTCCATGTTTTCCCATGAGACCCAGTGTATTTTTTCTTTCACGAGAGAATCCCAAATAAAACCTGTGAAAATTTTATAAATGGACTTCATAACACCCTTCGGTACATTAGTATAGGCCAAAGAATGTATCGGCATGGCTGACAGGACGCTGTTAACTAAGGCAATCCTACCCCCGATGGATAAGAAATGATTCTTCCAGTTTAGGACCTGGCTTGTGATCATACTCACCACATGGTTGATGTCACGTATACGCATTATTCCTGGGAATAGGGGTACCAATGTACTCCATAGGAAATGTTCCCCGCTGCATGCCTAATCTCTGGCTCAGATCCTTGGCCCCGTTAAGGACACATCTATTCGATATATAGAAGCTTCTTTTCTCCTTGTTAACAACCTTTCTGCTCCATTGGTAGTACTCTTACAGTACCCTGGTGATGCCACATATTGATCTCTTTCTCGAATTCGCAAAAATAAGGGGGTCATTAGTGAACATTAGATGGGAAATGGAGGTAAGGTTCGAACTCCTTCGGTATGGGAGCTTCTCACTATTGGACATGCCTTTATTGATCATACGACTAAGAGTGTCTTGTAGGAGAATAAAGATGCTCGGGGAGATGGGGTATCCTTGTCTCAACCCTATAGTTTCCTTGACGAAGCCCTGGTTTTTTCCCATAAAGGACACTGCCATCAAGGAGGAGCTGTAGCATCTGAAGAAAATATCAGATGCCCGGTAGGAGAATCCCATGCTCCCAAGCACCCTATTAATGAACTGGAATTCAACTCTGTACTATAGACAGTGCTATCAACCCTTGTATAGAGCGGCCTTTTACCAATATGTGTTGTTCAAGAGAGATCTACATGGTAGGAGCGTAGAGAGCCTAGAATTAATGGTACTATACATAATCTTGTATAGGAATTTGCACATACATACAGGTCTATAGTGAAGGAGGGAGGAGGGGTCTTTGATCTCTGGAATGAGAACTGGGGTCGTTGCACAAGAAGCCCACGGTAAGCTTCCTACACGAAATACATCCTCCAAAGCTGCGATAATATCCTTATTGACGACCTCCGATGAGCTCCTATAGAACCATCCAGGGAAGCAATCCAGGCCCGGCACACTCTCGGGGTTCAAGTTCATCATGGTTTCGTGGATATCCTCCTCCTATGGGACCCCATCCTTTAGAGAATTATCATGTGCAGTAACGAGACTTGGAATCCTCCCCCAAAACTCTTGTCCCCCTTGTGAATATCCATTAGGCATGTTCAAATTCGGGTCAGAAAGAAGACTTTTAAAGAAAGACAGTGCCATACCCCCGAAGATCTCTATATCATCCGTAAACGTTCCATCCTCCATAGAAAAGTTGGTCTTGATATGACGCCGATTATCCTTTATGCATTCATGGAAATATAGACTCTCTTGTCCCCCTATTGTATCCATTTTATACTTGGGCTTCCCCTGCATTACGCTCCTGGGATAGGACCATCTCCGCCAATCTGTTTTTCTTATCTAATAGAGATCCGAAGGCTTGCTCGTCACACACCACCTTTAGTCTGGATTCCTTCTACTCAATGTCTCGATTGAACTCATCTATATCCTAATGAGCAAGGGGAAGGATATTAACCCATTCTTGATGAAATTTCATGAGGTGGATAAGTTTTTTGTGAAGGGACATCCATGAATGGCCTTTAACCGGTTCTCCCCAAACATCCCTCACCAGCTTTTGGTAGCCCGGGTCACTGGTCCATTGGTTGTCGATCTGAAATGAAATTGATGTGGCCTAATAAGGAGATAAGGAGGGTAGTAACAGGGAGTGGTCAGAAACACCTTGGACCAGGTGGGTAACCATGGAATTGGAGAACATAGTGATGGTGTGAATATTGTCAGGCATTGGTCGATATGACTCCAGCATCTTCGACTACCTTGATGGTTATTACACCATGTAATGCTATCTCTTGAGTAATCCATGCCGAGAAGGCCTTTCCCAACCAAGAATTGGGCGACGTCCAAGCTGAAATTTTTGAGGAATCCCCTTCTTCCTTTCTTCTCCACTGGCTCTATTATGGTATTGAAGTCTCCACCTATAACCCACACCATATCCCCTGGGTCGAACCCACCGAGATCATTCCAAAGATGTTCTCTTTGTTGTGTGTCGCAGCTGCCACACACAAAATATAAAAAGAGAGAACTAATTCCATTTGAGACTTCTATCATGATAAATTGGTCACCCACCTGTATCAGGTCGACCAAGACCTCTATGGTCCAGAAGAACCATATGTGAGTTTAGGTAGGTTTTTCATGCATGGAAGCATGAATTTTGAGTTTCCAGGTGAACTCATTTATTTTAGAATAGTTCTGTTAGTGTACCAAGATGATAGCCATCAGGGAATTATTTCTCTTTGATTCCAAGGCCATTTATTCAGATTTAACCCATGACCCTATGCTGAGGGAGTTCCATATGTTGAGGAGTATCATTATAGAGAAGAAGAAGGCCCACCTTGGGCCTCATGTACCGTGAGCGCTGATGGAAGGTAATAGGATCATTCCTTGAACATCATTTTCATCAAACTAAGACGAGTCCACATGCTCAGACTCATTCATAAGGCTCAGGAGATGAAGGGTGAAACCAAGATGAAAGCTTAGAGCACTTCCCTCTCACAACACTGGGCGGGGATTGGGTCCATGGGCTCCTCTTTTCAGATTTCTTCGAGTCTAGGGAGCCTGATCAATCTGAATGAATGCTGCTGGATCCCGTAATAATCCAAACATCCTCCCCTGTGGTTTACTGTTGGCTTCCTGAGTGATGACCAGATGGGATTGCTTCTCCTCACAAGACCTGGGAGGCGGATCAAGCATGGGAGGGAGGGAGTAGGGAAATCTGATGGGCCTTTACGGTAGCCTTAGAAGGTGATCCAACATGGCCCCTGCGAAGAACATTGAGGAGGGATTGAAAAGATGAGCTATACATTCGGAATGCACCATTTTGGGATCTCTTGATTGCTGAGGGACAAGAGCCAAGATTCAACCCTGCTCCTCAGGAAATAAATTGGGATTAGGATACACTCTATAGGGAGAAGGGGGCCTCAACGATGTGCCAGTATATGGGATGCCATCACGGGGCATTGCGTGATCCTGGGCCGAACTCGGATCATCAAAAGGCCATAGAGGACGTTTGTTTCTAGGATCATCTCTGTGGCCCCGCTCCTCCTAGCGCTGCTTCCTGCAAACCTGCAAGGAATGTCCCTGGAGAAGGCAGGTAGAGCAGTACCTAGAAAACACGGGGTAAACGATGTCTTGTGACAAAAGAAACAAATCCTGCACCATATTGGATAGAACCTCCAGAACAGGCAATGATAAGTCTATCTTCACACAAATCCGGCCACTAGCGCATCCTCACTATTGCTCGTGTAGGCCGCGGTGCAGAGGAACCCCCCAAGAGAGTCGCTGATAGCCTTGATGAATTTCATGTTAAGGAAGGGCAGTTGAAGACCAGGCAAATATACCCACACAACCGCGCATGGTCTCTCCTTCCCCGGGTGTACTTCTAAGTACCGGCGAACTAGATTGAACCCTAGCGGCCCCAGCAACAAGGAGTAAAGAATCATACCTTGACAAAATCTGCATCCAAGTCCAGAACCAGACAGAACGAGTTTCTGTGGATGGTGGAAACGTGCGCCGACCCCTTAAGGCCCCAAGAATCCACAAAGTGCTTGAAGACCTGCAAAGACGACATCGCAGAACTGAACCGTGCCACAAGCGTCCATTGAAGGAAAGAAACAACCTCATCAAAACTGTCATAGGCACCTCCAATGACAAGTGCGAACCATCCCAAGAAGCTGAGGAAGAGAATGGGCAGATGTCTGGGAAGCAGGCCTTCTGGGAATGGCTGCAGAGGGAATCCTTGAAGGACAGATCCGAGCACCGTGGCTTAAGATCAGGACTGGGAGGCCCCCTCAGGATAAGTAGGCCTTCGAAAAGAGAGGAGGATCTAAATCTGAGGTGGTTGTGGTTGGAGCCACCACTATAGGATGAGGCACCCGGGAGACAACAGTATAATTCTTTTGAAGACTGACCGGCACATGAGGTGCGTTCTTATGAGCCCATTTCATTTTCAAGTAGATTCCTTTTTAATGAGATTATTTATAATTACTCTTCCAATGGTGACATATTATAATATGTATCTTAATAAACACATGAATTTTATTATCCTACAGATATATCAATAAAATAAATTATTTTATTAAATTTACCACACATAACATATTAAATAGAATAGAAGAATGTTTTTATAAAAATTCATCGTTATTTTTCTCTTTAGTCAAAAACACGTTTTCATCTATATCCATGTTTTCAATAAAAAATTTATTTTTTTAACATTCTCTAATACATTGAGTAAATAAATTATTACC
Organism: Viscum album; assembly: GCA_963277665.1. Classification (NCBI taxonomy): domain Eukaryota; kingdom Viridiplantae; phylum Streptophyta; class Magnoliopsida; order Santalales; family Viscaceae; genus Viscum; species Viscum album. Next base: position 1,006,786,217 of record OY728135.1, read on the forward strand.
CATATATAATTTTTTAATATGTTTTTTTAAATGGAATCCCCATGTACTATTCCTAATAAAGTTTGTTTGGATTTAAAGTTTAATATTAATGGTTTCTTTATTTGAACATGTTCTACAAGAATGAAATTTCCCACCATTATAAAAAAAATTGATTTCAATATTTTCTATAAAATATGAAGTTTAATTTAATATAAATTTATTTTAAGAGATATTTTTTTTGAATTTATTTTCTAAATGGTAATGGATATTTTTCTCAAGAAATATTAAAAATAATATTTAAATGTTTCTTTATAATATTCTTATTTTATTTACAATGAAAAATATTTGGAAAATCGTTTGGGTTTAAAAAGGAATTCTTTTCACTATGTAAAGGTTATTTTCCTCAAGAAATGTTCGTAGTGATCATTTAAAATCATTCTTGAGCTATGATGACACACTTTTATGTAACCTATGCATTAATGGGGTTACTAACCCTGGATTCCATCATGATTCATACATTGAATAGATTATTTATATAATTATGTGGTTTTTATGAGTTATTTTGCTTTTCCACAAAGTATGTTATTATTAAATGATATACTTTTAATCAAAATAATTACATTTAAATTATTTCAAGAAACTCATTTCATTTACATGGGTTATAATATGATGGACTGATTATGATTCCAATATCTCTTCATGCATTCTGATATGATGATTATTTCATTATCTTATTTAATATAAATGTGTTAATTTCTTTATGTGATGTGTGATACATATAAATCCTTAAATTTTTTGTTAATTATTTATAACTCTTGTGATTATAATGGTAATCTATTTTAAATTCTTTATCTACAATGGGAAAGAGGCTGATGGGCAAGATCCATAATTGATAGCATGCTACTGGGCATGATCCGTAAATGTAAATAGGTGATGAGTCATGATACACTATTTTTTATGGTCTCATAGATATCCATGAAAAATCATATGATTTATATTACAATTTTTATGCCATACAATTTTGGAATGAGCTAATGGTTCATAAATTATTATAATTTCAGAATCATATGAATCTTTTACATTACAATGATAATGCTTTATTCCATGGACCATTTTTTTGATCTATGACTTGATATGTATGATCATTTTATGTATTTTTATTTACTCATTCATTTATAATTTATTATTCTCTAATCCTATCATATAATGGTATCTCTCATGTTTTCCCTTACTTCTAATCCTACCTCATCCATTCTTATGTTTATTTTCCCTTTGTTATGAATAAAATTTTCATGTAGGTTATCCTTATATAAACATAAAAATTGGAATATCCTTATAAGAGATAATGAATATATTTCACTAGAAAAATAAATTGTGCATTATCCCTAAATATACATACCTTTATAGTCCTTGGGTGTTATTTTGAGATATGTACTAAATAGTCATATAAAAATGTAATATTTTTATATGATTAGTTAAGGCTATTATAGTTGGTATCAAATGATTTGTTTAGTTGTGATTTGGAAAAATTGGACTAAATATTGTGACAACTCTTAGTATATTTCGATGTATAAGATATGAACATAATAATTTTGTTATGGAAGATATTATTTGATTTATATAACAATAATACCACTCTAGATACTATAAGTAGATGTGGTTATGGAATATTTATGCCATGTGGTTATACATCTGTTAAAGGCACATAGAGGATTAATTGATTCCTTCTCAGTACATTAAGAATAGCCATGCTACAATCTGAGTTTACACTCCCAGGGGTAATTCTTAAGATAATTCACATTTTCATTACAAACCACCATTAACGATTTTAATAGATCATGACTGTAAATGACCTATGTTAACCAAAGGATTCCTTTATTTAAAAGAAGGTTTCCTCAATTAGAAATACAAAAAATATTTTTTCATGATAATATCGGATTCGAATGTGATTATTGTTTCAAAAACTAATCATTATGGGTTATGAAATGGTGGGAACCAGAAGAAAATAGGTTAAGTTTTAATGTGATTGAAAATTTATTAATGGGAAATGAACAAGTATAATAAATATAGATAATGATACTATGAAAATTCCCTTTTAATTATTCTGATATATGATATACAACATACACCTCAACTAAATATTAGTCTCAAAAATTAAGAGAATTGTGGAGTTTTCTAAAGATCGGGGTTTTTGGGTACTATAGAGGATATATGATAATATTTCCTTTATGTCTATAATATGAGATTAATCACTTATGTAAATGTATCTAATGAATGAGAATGTTTTTTCCATGTAGAAAATAAAGACACAAATAAAGTAACTAATGAGTAAAAATTATAATTTTATTCAACACAATGGATGAGAATAATGGTCTCCCTGAGGTATCTATAATGGTTGAATGTTTGAAATGTGGAAAACATGGTCCAAATGAAAACCAATGTCCTAGGGGAAAATCCAATGAACCGAATGAGAATAGATATATGAGTATTGGTTATACTATTGATTATAATGATATTATAAGTAACATATAAGAGGTATGTGTTGTTTTAGTAGTATTGTTTATGATAAATTCTAGAAAAATGAATAAATTGATCTAAATGAATATTAATACAAGATTTATATATCATATTATAGTGATGTGTTATTAAGGAATAAAATGATGAATCCTAGTTAACTGATAAATAATGTGGCAGAATGATTGAATAGAATATGAATTATAACTAATGAATTATGTTTTTTAAATCATCATATATATATTTACGTATTTTGAAATATTATTTTTACGTTCGTGATTATAATGAATTATATGAATGTTACTGATGACCAAGAAATGTTATTTAAGGATATGTTTAAATTTTATTCTAAACAAATGATTAAGGGAAGATAATCCAAAATATATTCCGAACACTGAGAATGTGTTATGTATTTTTTATAAATAGATTATTCGTATGGATAAAAAAATTAGATAATATTGATGAACTCAAAAACCATTAATCATTTGAGGGAAAAGTGGTCTATGTAATAATTTATATAGTTGACATATTTTTTATATTTTTTTATTTTATTCAATAATATATGGTTTTATTTATGTAATGAGGATGATTATATGTTTTTAGTTATGTTTTATTGTGATCATCGTTATTACCATCTTTTAGGGGAATATATGACCATAGTATTTACATATTTCACATGTGACCACTATGAGATACCTTACGATATTTGTGGGATTATTATTATTATGATATGGTAAAGTTTGGTGATCATATTTTATAAATTGTTCATTTTGGAATGATCATAATGTTAACCATTTATTGAATGTTTTGAGTTGAATTTCAAATGTGGTTTTAGAGATTGATGTATTATTTATCGATATGAATATTTTTTCACCCTACATTAAACATTTAGTATAGTAAATAACTAGAGATACGACGAATGAATTATCATTATTTTATAGATCAAGTTATAAATTAGAACATAAGAAAAAAAATCCACTACTATATCAAATGAGGTTAAAACTGATTAAAACATAACTAATGGAAGATATTGTGATTATTAAATTGAATAAAATAATATAATTATATATTTTATTGAAAATTCCTCATCATTAAGAATAATATATTGAAATTTAAATTTATTAAATTTACATTCATTTCAAATGAATTAAAAGTTATTTCTCATATAATAGTATTATGGACTTACACTCATTACTGTCAAAACCCCTCCCTCAAAAGGTACCCATATTGGGCTAGATGTTATATAAGAGAGAAAATTACCACTCATTCACACCTCTAGTACGCCTCAGGTTGGGGACTAGTATCGGGGGTATAACAAATCTCACAAATGGGTGTCATTACTCAATACAATAAATTGGTTTATGGGATATGATATCATCTCTCAATGTAGTCCATGAAATAATATAAAATGAAAACAAAATACATCTAATAATAAACATATGAATAAAAAATATAGATATAATTATCCATGTGATATTTCAAAATAAAAGATAAGGCATTTACATAACAATAGAAAAATATATATGTTATAGTAATTTATAAAATTCTCTATGGATGACTTAAAAAAACCAAAAAATAACATTGTATACATTGGGTGACCATATATATAAAATCATTTTGAAAAATAGTGTATCATTTTGACATGTTAAAAGAATATACTAACACATACAGGAGAAAAAAACTAAACCAAAAACACATAAACATGTCATCTAACCAAATTGAATCCCCACCAAGGATCAATAAAAAATAACACATCCAATTATAGTAATATAATATGAATAATGTAATTTATATTCTCCCCAAACCACATTCCAACTGATTTTACACTCTCAAAAACCAACGACATATGTTTGAGTGATCCCACCACTTTTGTTTAACCACTCACCATATCATATCACATCCCACCCTCAGACACATAATCCATCACATCACATCACTTCCATAAATATAATATTTGGTTTTCATTAATATGATTAACATCAACCATATTCCCTCCCACAACCATGCACAACCCCACCATAATCCATCTCATCATCTCACCCAAAATCACCACGCTTATCACATTAATCCTCTATATAAGACACACATGCCAATATATCACATCCTATATCAAAAATGAAATTAGGAATTATGTTCATCACAAAACATTCATTTCAACATTTCCCAGAAGTGGAATTAAGTAAGAGTGAGAGAAAATAAATACAACCTTACAACTGGGATGTTGGGGAACCCCCCCCCCAATAGTCAGTAATCTTGACTAGGATATCACCATTGGCATTGAATATAATGGAATTCAAAATGATATACAATGTATATATATAATATAATAACCCCAATGAGCATCATTTGGATTTAAAACTAGATCACCAACCAAATAACAAAATTATCACTTCTTCTTCCACCCCTAAAATCACAAAAAAAATACCAACCACTAGTTACATTTTGTTTCAAATAATCCATTTAATATATTTCAAACTTAGCATCTAATTTATTTCCTTAAAAATTATTTCTGAATCCCATTAATTTAAAAATAGACATCAATATCATAAAAAAAACTTCTCAATTCAATTCCATCATTAATTATAAATTTCATCCCATTCCATATTAACTCACCATTAACCACATTATTGTATTATTACCTAGATAAATAACACAAAAAAACCACACAATTTTAGTAACAACACAAAAAATCACCCCTCCCTATAGAAATACCCAAGATACACAATTTCAAAACCACAACCACTTTCCACAACATAACCACATCCTGAAATACAACAACATTCAACTTCAAAACCACTATGTACCAACAACATCTCATTTTACAACACATCATCACAACAACCACAAAACCACTACATTAAACCCTCACACAAGAAAACATCAACCCAACATAGAAAAACTTGTTTTTAAATATTTATATTTGAAAAGTGATTTAAATTATTTTCAAATCATGATTTTAATGATATTATCACACAAACTAAAATTATATAGGGGAAAACATTTTATTACCAGATATAAGTGGTTGGTCAATTTCCATTTTTGTGATTTTAAACAAAAACAATATAGAGGTTCCGTAACATATCTTCTATTTAATAAAATAATCCTCCAAATTCAATAATTTTTAGTAGGTAAAAATCATATATAGTACACAATATAAATAAATCATAATCTATAATGGAATATGATTCAAATACACTTCCCCTTAAATTTCAATTAAACCAAATTATAAAATATATTCATCCATTGAAAAATATTTCTCCTATGATGATAAAAATAATATTTACACCCATATAATATACCCTATAGAGATATTATGGATCCAACACATGAATTGTCTTACCCAAAAAATATGAGAAACATTTTTCCTATGTAACCTTGCCAAATGATAATCGTCTGATTATTCATTTTTATAAATTTAAATGTAAAATATTTTTTATTAAATAATACAAAAGAGAATTAATACATTTTAATAAACATAGATTCCAACCTCTAGTAGTCAATATGAATTCAACTTAACGAATATCATTTCTATCTGATTAATATTGGAGGAGATATGGTGGATAGAATTTGGGAAATTTAGGTATATTATTTACCCAATTTGAAGTTATAAATTTTTTCTTATAATTCAAAATGTTTATCACAATTTTTTATCTAATTTTAAAGTTATGTTTTCCCAAATTAATTATTAATTTTGAATGAAATATTCTCCCATTTATTATGTTTAATTTTTAAATTATTTTTTATTTTTTTGATGGGTGTCTCGCCACCCAATGTGCAACCACTTCCACTTCTCATTCCCATATAAACATACATGTTTGATGACAGATACATCTTAATGTAATGAGGGGGGGATAAATTCACATCTGGTTTTGCATGAATCTTGGCCAAAAGTTCCACCTTCTAGAATGGAATTGGAATTCAAGGGTCTTGAACATGTTTATGGTTGATGGTATCCTCTGTGTATAGTCATTACATAGTCATGGAATGTTTTTTTCACTGGGACATGATGGTCTGAAAATAACGACAGAGCTACCAAATTCAGGCTTGTGGAGCCCCAAATATTCAAGAAGCACATAATTAATTATAAAATGATCTATTTTTCATTACTCTCACAACCTATAATGACCTTCATAAATAAGAGGTTTAGGGGATTTATGAACATTTGATTTATGTGAAATTATATGAGTTTTTGATAATCCAGATATCAAAGAGTGAAAAGGAAAAAGGATACCCCTTGGTATCCATCCTTCAAGAAATATCCTCCCTAGGTTTATATATAGAATATATCCAATGTGGAGATTACTTTTGGGATGTCCCATTTACTTCATGCAAGAATATTTCACCACAAAAATGAAGGTCTTTTTGAGATTCCTTTCCATTTTGAGACCCTTCATTAGGGAACTGAGACTTTACCCTGAGGCGATGTCACCAAATTTATAAAATTGTAATTCTTCACAGAAACCTTGGCCTTTATGAGGCCCTTGAGCTTCATTAGACACGCCTATAAAGGACTGAACATATTTTGAAAACCCCTTATTGTACTTTACATGGTGTTTCTTATAAGTTAAAACCATTTCCAGATGGTCACATTCCAGGGACCACCATCACATGTATGGACCCGGTTTTATATGACCGGAGTCCCCATATGACAAGATCCAACAACTCTTATGTCTGACAACTTCACTGGAAGTGTGTCTTGGGCCTTCTTCTTACTATTTTCTTCTAATAAAAGGTTCTATAAAGCATTTCCATTCATAATATATGAACCCTAATGTCAGGCCTCCAGATGGACAATCCTCCACAGTGGTTCCAATGACATATCTTACTAAGAGTCTCTTGAGTGGTGGTCACATAAGCCCTATAAATGGAATATTATATCGAAATTATGAACCCATATTATTAGGAGATCATTATTCTGGTTCATTCCATCACCTAGACAAAGTCCTCCATGAGGAGTTACCCCCTCCATATCCTTTCTACAATTTGTAAAACATCTCATTTCCATGTCACTATCGTTCAATGTCACACTAGATGACAATGTCTTCATCACATGATATAAACTCTATAATTAACCAATGTTATGGACATAGAATTTATCATGTATTATTGAAATGGGATTATGAAACAACTTATACCCTATATGAGGAAAATAAGATTCCCAATGTATTAATGTTAAGAGATGACACCAAACATGTAAAGACCCGTAAAATTCAAGGGAAATTTTTTCTTAATTTTCTTTAGAATTTTACAAGAGCGCGGTTTCATACGACACCTGATTCCGAGGCCCGGAGTGCCCGGAATCAATTTCCGAAGTTTGGCTCGGGTACGTTCAGTGAACGAACGAGCGGGTTTTCCTAACTTTTGATCCGGTGCTCGGAATTGAAATCCGAGAGCACCGATGAACTCGCAGCGCCGAAATTCGCTAATTGAGACCTTTTCGGAAGTTGCGTTTGTTGCGGGTTGAAAGTTAGTTTTGGGGTTTAAAAGATAAGTAAAATAAAATTGTGTGTGAATTTTATTTTATTCGTGGTGGTTAGACTCTCTCATGGGAAGTTGTTGGTGGGGCCCACAACCACCCAACTTCCCATGTGTGGTTATGAGGGAGGTGGGGCCCACACGAGCCCCCACCTTTTCAAATTCCCTAACCCCTCTAAACCCCCTCTTAAATTATGTGGCTCTCCCCTACATTAATTCTTGCCAACTTATCTCTTCATTTAATTTTTTGACAACTCTAGATTTTAATTAATGTAATGAATTCAACTTTTGAATTTTGAAAGGTTGGCAAAGTGAAAATAAAATAAGGTGTAGCTTATTTTATTTTGGGAGTTGCTGTGTTGTGTGGAGATTTGAGAGAAGAAGAGTTCTACACTTTGAAGAACTTCATCTTCCTCCTTGAAGAACGCGAAGAACACCGACACGCCGTTCTATCTTCTCTCCACGTCAAAGAAAGGGAGACACCGCTTCCTCCTCGGTTTTCCTTCGTCGACTTGAGAAGTTTCGCCAACGACGTATCGCATCGGACGCATCCCTTCGTCAACGGATTTGACGAACGACGACCGCGACGCCCGACCTCCGCGACGTCGTCTTCCGCGGAACGTAGACAAATCTTCGAACCTTATACCAAGGTAGGGGTTGTTGATTTCTTTTTGGTTTAATTATTTTATTCTTGATCGTGAATTTAGCAAGTCTAACGTGTGGCTTTGAATTATTTAAAGTTGCGTTATTATTTTAACGTGAGGGGGCCGGACCGCACGAACACGGCCGAACCCCCTCCATCGTTCTTGTTTATTCTTGCGGGTGGAAGCAAGTGGCGTGGTGCCGTCGCACCACGCGGATAATCGTGCAAATATTTTGCACGGCGTCGTCGCGCCACGCCGAGGAAGAATCTTCAAGAACGCAATGCCGTCGTGCCACGTTAAAAGGAATCAAGGCACGGCGAAGGGGCGCGGTGCCGTCGCACCGTGCCGGACGACGAACACCGCGGTCGGTTCCGGGCCGCGGCGGGACGAGGAGACCGCGGCCGGTTCCGGGCCGCGGTGGGATGAGAAGACCGGCGGCCGGGCTGCCGGCGTCGGAAGCCGAAGAGGGGACCAGAATTTCCGGTCCCGTTGGAGAAAACCGGCCGGCCAGCTGGCCGGCCGGATGACGTTAAACCGGGGGAATTAATCCCCCGGCCAGCGTATAAAACCCCCCTCTTTAAGAGGGGGGCGGTTCCATGAAGGGGGGGGGGGGGGGGGGGCGGCAGCCCCCGGTTTACTTCTCCAAAACCGGCCCCCACGTGGGGGCCGTTTTGTTGCAAAGGCGCGGCACAAAGGCCGCGCCGCCTCTCAATCAGCGGGGGCTTAGCCCCCCGCGTGCCCACCTCGTGCGGCGCCAGGCCGCCGCGGCCGCCGCGCCGCCGCGCCGCCGCCGTGCCGCCGCGCCGCCGGCCGGCCGTCCGGCCGGGCCGCCCCAGGGGGGGGGGGGGGTCGGGCCGGGTCGGCCCGGACCCGGACCCCCCCATTTCGAACCAGTTCCGGTTTTTTGGCCATATCTTGAGCCTCGGACCTCCGAATGATGAACCGTCTGCGGAAACGCGATCCTTGGATCGAGACGGTCGTTTCGGTATATTGCACTCAAGGTTTCGGTTTACTTTGAGTTCGGCCGGGTTGGTTCGTTCACGAAACCAACCGGGCCTTCGGAGCGGAAACGCTCATATCTTGAGCTACGGGCGTCCGATTGACGTGCCGTCAGCTGTGTTGTGTCCCTCTTAGTGAGACGAATCTTTTGGCATACTCCGCCCGAGGTTTGGACGCAGGTGGAGTACGGTCGAGTTGGTTTTGCCTTAAAAACCAACAGGGCCCCGGAGACGAAAATGCCAATAACTCTCAGACCGGGCGTCCGATCGACGCGCCGTCTGTTGCGTTGAGTTCCTGTTGACGATACGGAACTTTTGGATACATCAACTCTGGTCTTCGTGACAGTTGATGTATCAGCCTCTCGGCTCGTGGAGCGGACCCTCCGAACGAGCTTGCTATGTGCGGGAACCCTAGTGCTGGCTGCGACTGTTCTACTGCTACGACTACTACTGCTACTGTGACTGCGACGACGACAGTACAGAGATCCTGTGTGGATTCGACGACGACGACTTCAGCACTCAGCGATCCTACGTGGATCAGTGCTACAGGTCCTGTGTGGGCCCGATCCTGTGTGGGTCCATGCGCTCAGCGGTTCTGTGTGAGCCAGCGCCTACAGGTCCTGTGTGGGCCCGATCCTGTGTGGGTCATTGCGGGGGTTAGTTACCTATCGATCCTTCGTGGGTCCGACGACTTAGATGGATCAGTGATCATCTTTATCGTCCTCTGAAGAAGTATACCTGTGTGAGCTGAATCCTATTGCTTTCCTGTGTGGATTGTGTTGTGCAATCCTGTGTGGATTACGTTTTGCTTTCCTGTGTGGAATACATTTACTTTCCTGTGTGGACTGAGTTGTACTTGGGCTCGGAGGTTAGAGCGTATTTGAATTGATGACTTAGGTATATGTATGGGCATATACCTAAGCAGTGTCGGTTATTACTTCGTGATTGTTACTTTTCTTCGTGGTTTATCCTTTGTGGATTTGAGAGACCTTCAGGGGTCTCGGGGTCCCTACTGAGTAGCTTATACTCACCCCTGCACGGGCTTTGCCCGCACTACGTTGTGTTGGTTGCAGACGACGGACAACGTTGACCTTAGCTGAGGCTTGCAGAGCGGGACGGTACCCGGAGGTGGACCACTGGGCGGGACGTGCACGGAGCGGACGGCGGGACCCGTGGAGCAGAGGAGCTATCTGTACCCACCCTTCAGGTGGGATTTCCAGTGGTCAGCTCGGTGTAGCGGCTTTTACTTTTTAGTTGTTGTTTTCCCTTTCGAGTTGTACTTTACTTTTAGTTTGGGTTCGTATTCTGGCCCATTTACTTTTCCGCACTTTCAGTTGTACTCTGCTTTGTTTAGTGTTTACTTTCCGCTTGCTTACTCTGTGGTGTTTGTTACTTTTCAAAGGCAATGCCTTCCCTTTTTACCGGGATTTACGCCTTGGTGCTAGTCGCCAGCCCCTGGCCTATGGAAGGCGGGCTTGGGGTAGTCACGGCACGGACCCCGAGGGCGGGTCGTGACAAATTGGTATCAGAGGATATCGGTTCTACCGCGAACTCTGATCTTTTCTATGTGAAGCAATAATGTTTAGCGTATTGAGTGTGGTTATCAGTCCAGGGAGTCCAGTGTTGGTGCGGCGGCCGACGTATCCGTACACCAGGACCCTGACTTCTGATTTCCGACTTAATGCACGAAAACATTGTTTGCGTGTGTGTTTCAAAGTTTTCTTTGTGATTACTTATATCAGCTCACCAGGTATACTGTTCTAACCGTGGCGCACCTGTTTCCTTTTCAGGATGGCCCCACGACGACAGCCAGCTAGGGTTCCGAGAGTCGAGCGAGACGACAGCCCACCAAGCGACGAGGCCTCGGTGCAGGGCCCTTTGCCAGTAGTGGCACCGGCGGTAGCTTTACCCGCCGAGCCCCCGATGCTTCCAGCAGCAGCCGCTGACGATGCACGTCGCCTCAGCGCACTGCATGAGTTTCAGCGCCAGCGACCGCCCCAGTTTCGCGGGGAGACGGATCCCCAGGCAGCAGAGGACTGGCTGGAGGCAGTGGTTCGAGTGTTTAGGCTAGTGAGGACACCAGAAGACCTCATGGTGATCCTCGCTGCGAGCCTACTACACGCAGCAGCAGGACGATGGTGGAGCTTGATGCTCCAGGTGCACGATGAGGCATCTCTTCTTTGGACGGACTTTGAGAGCCTTTTCCACTCGGAGTTCGTCCCAGCCACCCTTCGTGCGGTGCGTATCCAGGAGCTTCTACAGCTGCGGCAGGGCAGCATGACGATCGCTCAGTACTCGGCGAGATTTACCGATCTCTCGCGCTACTCGACCGACATGGTACGGGACCCATTCTTCCGGGCACGGATCTTCGAGCAGGGTTTGAGACACGAGATCAGGGCATCGCTGATCTCCCTCAGCATACCGACTCAGACAGGAGTACTGGAGCGGGCCCTTCTGATCGAGAGCTTCCTTGCTGAGTCTACACCAGCACAGAGACCCACCGCGGGGCGGCATGTGGCAGAGTCATCTGCAGCAGGCAGTCGACGGATGACTCAGGGGTCCAGACAGACCAGACCTTCAGGCAGACGATCTCAGGGCACTGGCTCAGCAGTGCGGGGCACACAGCGCGGAGCCAGTCTTACGAGAGGCAGACAGTGCTACTCGTGCGGCGGGCAGGGCCACATGGCTCGCGACTGCCCGACCCGCCGTGCCGAGGAGCAGCAGTCAGTTGATGGACCACCGAGGCAGAGGCAGAGGGTCGACCGTGGCGGTCCGCAGGGAGGAGGCGGACGAGGCAGAGGAGCTGGACGAGCAGCCGGTGGAGGGCGACGCTTTGAGGCTCTGCCACCACCACCACCAGGAGGTCCACCCCGACCACAGGGAGCTGGCGGGCAGCGACAGGCACAGCTCCAGGCAGCAGAGGCCTATGACCACGGCGCACCCGAGATGATTCGAGGTACTATCTGTGTCTATTCCACCCTTGCTGCAGTTCTTATAGACATAGGAGCGAGTCACTCTTTCATAGCCGCTGCCCTTGTTCGGAGCTCGGAGATTCCGACAGAGCCGTTGGCTCGATCCTTACGGCTAGAGACTCCTACGGGAGCAGACTCGACGATTACGCACTGGTGCCGGCAGTGTGAGCTTACTCTAGGAGGCGAGAGCTTCGGCTGGGATCTTCTTGTAGCAGCGTCGAGGCCTTACGACGTCATCTTGGGCATGGATTGGCTATCTACGGTCCATGCACAGATTGACTGTTTTAGGCGCAAGGTGCGATGTGTACGCACCGACGGGAGCAGGTTCACCTTCACCGGCGAGAAGGGAGCCTTAGCAGCACAGGATGGACATCCGCGGAGGAGAGGACAGCCCATCACTCATCAGTTGGCTAGACTTATCCTTGGAGCAGTTGACGTGCAGAGTCCTGGTTTTCCTGCAGTGGTGGATCAGTTTGCGGACGTTTTTCCCGACGACGTTCCAGGGCTACCTCCTCGCAGAGAGGTAGACTTTTATATTGACTTGTACCCCGGGACAACCCCAATATCCACTCCAGCATATCGGATGGCCCCCGCCGAGCTTCGGGAGCTACGGGTACAGTTGGAGGACTTGCAGGGCAAGGGGTTCATCCGACCTAGTGTTTCACCCTGGGCTTCCCCGATATTGTTCGCCAAGAAGGCGGACGGGAGCTTGCGACTTTGTGTTGACTATCGTCGCCTGAACCAGGTGACAGTGAGGAACAAGTATCCTCTATCGAGGATTGCTGACCTCTTTGATCAGCTCAAGGGAGCACGGTGGTTCTCGAAGAAAGACCTCAGGTCAGGCTATCATCAGCTCAGAGTCAGAGACGAGGATGTGCAGAAGACAGCCTTCAGATGTCGGTATGGCCACTATGAGTTCTTGGTTATGCCTTTCGGTGTAACCAATGCCCCAGCAGTGTTCATGGATCTCATGAACAGGATCTTTCAGCCATACCTCGATCGGTTTGTCGTGGTCTTCATCGACGACATTCTGATTTACTCTACGACAGAGGAGGAGCACGCCTATCACTTGCGAGTTGTTATTGACACACTCCGAGAGCACCAGCTTTATGGTAATCTCTCGAAGTGCCAGTTCTGGATACGTGAGGTCCACTTTTTGGGACACGTTATCTCTGAGGCGGGAGTTGCAGTGGATCCCGCGAAGATTGAGGCTGTGTTAGCTTGGGAGCCACCCAGGAGCGTGACTGAGGTTCGAAGTTTCTTGGAACTAGCTGGATACTATCGGAGATTCGTGCCAGACTTCTCTAGAGTTGCAGCATCACTCACAGCTTTGACGAAGAAGGGGAAACCCTTCGTGTGGTCAGACAGATGTCAGCAGAGCTTCCAGGAGCTGAGACAGAGATTGACCTGCGCACCTATCTTGAGGTTGCCTGAGGAGGGAGTAGGGTACGTGGTCTACTGCGATGCATCAGGGACCGGACTCGGATGTGTTCTGATGCAGGAGCGGGCCGTGATCGCCTATGGATCACGTCAGTTGAGGCCGCATGAGAAGAACTACGCTACCCATGACCTGGAGTTAGCAGCAGTGGTCTTCGCTCTGAAGACATGGCGACACTATCTGATGGGCGAGCGCTTTACAGTCTTTTCCGATCATCAGAGTCTCAGGTATATCTTCTCGCAGAAGGACCTGAACCTGAGACAGCGGCGATGGCTCGAGTTCCTCCAGGACTATGACTTTGAAATAGTCTATACTCCTGGTAAGGGGAACGTAGTAGCCGATGCCCTCAGCAGGAGGACGGGCATTCAGCTACTTGAGGAGGCGACGGAGCAGCTAGCCTCTTTGCAGATATCCTTCGTGGATAGAGATGGAGCAACCTTTCTTCAGTCTCTCACAGTCACTCCTCCACTACTGCAGTGGGTCAGAGAGGCACAGCGTGAGGACGCTGACTGTGAGACACGGCGTGCACAGATATCCTCGGGACAGGCACCAGATGGTTTCTCCCTTGGAGCAGAGCACGTCATCCTTTTCAGAGGACGTACCATGGTACCAGTTGCTTTGCGAGAGGAAGTACTGAGAGAGTTTCACACTTCTCCTTTAGCGGTACATCCTGGAGTGGCGAAGATGTACCAGGACCTCAGACGACAGCACTGGTGGCCGGGCATGAAGAAGGTTGTAGCAGAGTTGGTTTCTCGATGCCTCACCTGTCAGCAGGTAAAGGCAGAGCATCAGGTACCAGCAGGCTTGGTACAGCCCTTGGAGGTTCCGGAGTGGAAGTGGGACGACATATCTATGGACTTCGTGACTGGACTTCCACGCACTTCCAGAGGTCACGACTCCATCTGGGTGATTGTTGACCGACTCACCAAGTCGGCACACTTCTTACCCATCAGAGAGCAGGGCTCAGTAGAGAGCTTGGGACGTCTCTACGTTCAGGAGATTGTGCGGCTCCACGGCGTGACATCATCTATCATATCCGATCGAGATGCCCGCTTTACTTCTCGGCTTTGGAAGGGGTTACAGGAGGCGTTCGGGACGCAGCTACGTCTTAGCACCGCTTTTCACCCTCAGACGGATGGTCAGACGGAGAGGACCGTTCAGACACTCGAGGACATGCTCCGCGCATGTGTCCTCGACTTGGGTCGTAGCTGGGAGGACCACCTACCCTTGGTGGAGTTTTCGTACAACAACAGCTACCACTCCACCATCGGGATGGCACCGTACGAGGCGTTGTACGGCCGACCATGTAGATCTCCTTTGTGCTGGACAGACCCTGGGGAGTCAGCACTCATGGGACCGGAGATGGTCCAGGCCACGACAGAGAAGGTCCAGGTCATCCAGGAGCGGATGAGGACAGCTCAGAGCCGGAAGAAGTCATATGCTGACAGGAGGCGGAGGCCACTGGAGTTCGAGGATGGCGACCACGTCTTCTTGCGGGTCTCACCTCGACGTGGTATTCAGAGATTTGGCCGAGGCGGCAAGTTATCTCCGCGCTTCATCGGACCCTTCCAGATTCTCAGCAGGATTGGTGAGGTGGCTTATCGCCTGGCTCTACCACCTCAGTTGCACCGGGTGCACGACGTCTTCCACGTATCCCAGTTGAGGAGATACGTGCACGACCCGACGCACATCATTGATCATGGGGAGCTTGACGTTGACGATGGGGCAACTTTTGTGGAGGTCCCGGTGGAGATAGAGGATCGGCAGGAGCGGGTCCTGCGTGAGCGATCGATTCCTCTTGTGCGCATCATATGGCAGCACGGGAATCTCCAGGAGAGCACATGGGAGCGGGAGGCTCAGATGCGTGCTCAGTACCCTCATTTGTTTCCCTAGTTTTTGATGTATCTTTACGGGGACGTAAATCCCTGAGGTGGGAGTAATGTAAAGACCCGTAAAATTCAAGGGAAATTTTTTCTTAATTTTCTTTAGAATTTTACAAGAGCGCGGTTTCAGACGGCACCTGATTCCGAGGCCCGGAGTGCCCGGAATCAATTTCCGAAGTTTGGCTCGGGTACGTTCAGTGAACGAACGAGCGGGTTTTCCTAACTTTTGATCCGGTGCTCGGAATTGAAATCCGAGGGCACCGATGAACTCGCAGCGCCGAAATTCGCTAATTGAGACCTTTTCGGAAGTTGCGTTTGTTGCGGGTTGAAAGTTAGTTTTGGGGTTTAAAAGATAAGTAAAATAAAATTGTGTGTGAATTTTATTTTATTCGTGGTGGTTAGACTCTCTCATGGGAAGTTGTTGGTGGGGCCCACAACCACCCAACTTCCCATGTGTGGTTATGAGGGAGGTGGGGCCCACACGAGCCCCCACCTTTTCAAATTCCCTAACCCCTCTAAACCCCCTCTTAAATTATGTGACTCTCCCCTACATTAATTCTTGCCAACTTATCTCTTCATTTAATTTTTTGACAACTCTAGATTTTAATTAATGTAATGAATTCAACTTTTGAATTTTGAAAGGTTGGCAAAGTGAAAATAAAATAAGGTGTAGCTTATTTTATTTTGGGAGTTGCTGTGTTGTGTGGAGATTTGAGAGAAGAAGAGTTCTACACTTTGAAGAACTTCATCTTCCTCCTTGAAGAACGCGAAGAACACCGACACGCCGTTCTATCTTCTCTCCACGTCAAAGAAAGGGAGACACCGCTTCCTCCTCGGTTTTCCTTCATCGACTTGAGAAGTTTCGCCAATGACGTATCGCATCGGACGCATCCCTTCGTCAACGGATTTGACGAAGGACGACCGCGACGCCCGACCTCCGCGACGTCGTCTTCCGCGGAACGTAGACAAATCTTTGAACCTTATACCAAGGTAGGGGTTGTTGATTTCTTTTTGGTTTAATTATTTTATTCTTGATCGTGAATTTAGCAAGTCTAACGTGTGGCTTTGAATTATTTAAAGTTGCGTTATTATTTTAACGTGAGGGGGCCGGACCGCACGAACACGGCCGAACCCCCTCCATCGTTCTTGTTTATTCTTGCGGGTGGAAGCAAGTGGCATGGTGCCGTCGCACCACGCGGATAATCGTGCAAATATTTTGCGCGGCGCCGTCGCGCCATGCCGAGGAAGAATCTTCAAGAACGCGACGCCGTCGCGCCACGTTAAAAGGAATCAAGGCACGGCGAAGGGGCGCGGTGCCGTCGCACCGTGCCGGACGACGAACACCGCGGCCGGTTCCGGGCCGCGGCGGGACGAGGAGACCGCGGCCGGTTCCGGGCCGCGGCGGGATGAGAAGACCGGCGGCCGGGCCGCCGGCGTCGGAAGCCGAAGAGGGGACCGGAATTTCCGGTCTCGTTGGAGAAAACCGGCCGGCCAGCTGGCCGGCCGGATGACGTTAAACCGGGGGAATTAATCCCCCGGCCAGCGTATAAAACCCCCCTCTTTAAGAGGGGGGCGGTTCCATGAAGGGGGGGGGGGGACGGAAGCCCCCGGTTTACTTCTCCAAAACCGGCCCCCACGTGGGGGGCCGTTTTGTTGCAAAGGCGCGGCACAAAGGCCGCGCCGCCTCTCAATCAGCGGGGGCTTAGCCCCCCGCGTGCCCACCTCGTGCGGCGCCAGGCGCCAGGCCGCCGCGGCCGCCGCGCCGCCGCGCCGCCACGCCGTCGCGCCGCCGCGCCGCCACGCCATCGCGCCGCCGCGCCGCCACGCCGCCGCGCCGCCGCCGTGCCGCCGCACCGCCGGCCGGCCGTCCGGCCGGGCCGCCCCAGGGGGGGGGGGGGGTCGGGCCGGGTCGGCCCGGACCCGGACCCCCCGTTTCGAACCAGTTCCGGTCTTTTGGCCATATCTTGAGCCTCAGACCTCCAAATGACGAACCGTCTGCGGCAACGCGATCCTTGGATCGAGACGGTCGTTTCGGTATATCTCACTCAAGGTTTCGGTTTACATTGAGTTCGGCCGGGTTGGTTCGTTCACGAAACCAACCGGGCCTTCGGAGCGGAAACGCTCATATCTTGAGCTACGGACGTCCGATTGACGTGCCGTCAGCTGTGTTGTGTCCCTCTTAGTGAGAAGAATCTTTTGGCATACTACTCCCGAGGTTTGGACGCAGGTGGAGTACGGTCGAGTTGGTTTTGCCTTAAAAACCAACCGGGCCCCGGAGACGAAAATGCCAATAACTCTCAGACCGGGCGTCCGATCGACGCGCCGTCTGTTGCGTTGAGTTCCTGTTGACGATACAGAACTTTTGAATACATCAACTCTGGTCTTCGTGACAGTTGATGTATCAGCCTCTCGGCTCGTGGAGCGGACCCTCCGAACGAGCTTGCTATGTGCGGGAACCCTAGTGCTGGCTGCGACTGTTCTACTGCTACGACTACTACTGCTACTGTGACTGCGACGACGACAGTACAGAGATCCTGTGTGGATTCGACGACGACGACTTCAGCACTCAGCGATCCTACGTGGATCAGTGCTACAAGTCCTGTGTGGGCCCGATCCTGTGTGGGTCCATGCGCTCAGCGGTTCTGTGTGAGCCAGCGCCTACAGGTCCTGTGTGGGCCCGATCCTGTGTGGGTCATTGCGGGGGTTAGTTACCTATCGATCCTTCGTGGGTCCGACGACTTAGATGGATCAGTGATCATCTTTATCTTCCTCTGAAGAAGTATACCTGTGTGAGCTGAATCCTATTGCTTTCCTGTGTGGATTGTGTTGTGCAATCCTGTGTGGATTACGTTTTACTTTCCTGTGTGGAATACGTTTACTTTCCTGTGTGGACTGAGTTGTACTTGGGCTCGGAGGTTAGAGCGTATTTGAATTGATGACTTAGGTATATGTATGGGCATATACCTAAGCAGTGTCGGTTATTACTTCGTGATTGTTACTTTTCTTCGTGGTTTATCCTTTGTGGATTTGAGAGACCTTCAGGGGTCTCGGGGTCCCTACTGAGTAGCTTATACTCACCCCTGCACGGGCTTTGCCCGCACTACGTTGTGTTGGTTGCAGACGACGGACAGCGTTGACCTTAGCTGAGGCTTGCAGAGCGGGACGGTACCCAGAGGTGGACCACTGGGCGGGACGTGCACGGAGCGGACGGCGGGACCCGTGGAGCAGAGGAGCTATCTGTACCCACCCTTCAGGTGGGATTTCCAGTGGTCAGCTCGGTGTAGCGGCTTTTACTTTTCAGTTGCTGTTTTCCCTTTCGAGTTGTACTTTACTTTTAGTTTGGGTTTGTATTCTGGCCCATTTACTTTTCCGCACTTTCAGTTGTACTCTGCTTTGTTTAGTGTTTACTTTCTGCTTGCTTACTCTGTGGTGTTTGTTACTTTTCAAAGGCAATGCCTTCCCTTTTTACTGGGATTTACGCCTTGGTGCTAGTCGCCAGCCCCTGGCCTATGGAAGGCGGGCTTGGGGTAGTCACGGCACGGACCCCGAGGGCGGGTCGTGACAAAACACCCTTACCTGTTTGAAAAACATAGGATTCCCTATATATAAATCACATGTTATGATCATCCACATCATGAAGCTTCCATGTGTGAGCCTCACACCACCCATTATCAATTATCCATTGGAGATATGAGATTCATTATTTCATGAAATTAAACAATATATATTCATACTGAAACATGACCTTAAAATGAGTCATCAAACATTGTCTTTGTTGATACCTATCTCATGAACTTGGTTCCTATGATTCATTCACAATGCTCAATATCAATAAAAATTTTATTCGGGTGTGACATATTCTTTCCCATGAACACACCTCCTTGAATAGAATTGAAGGATAAATGACCCATGTCCATAAGATGATAATCATGTGGGATATATTATTAAATAATATGTGACAAATTCCCTTCTAGGGATGAAACTACTTGATCTACCTCCATTGTGTGTTTTAATCTACCTTTGTGAGTCATTAAACCCATGAGAAACATCCTTCTCTAAGGTGTGACATCTTCTCTCTAAGATACAAACCTTCATATCTATCATAATTGGGATTTCATATCCATCTCCACAATTAATTAAAATTACGGGACACACACATCATTCAAGAGTGACATAATCACCCCCAAGGAATACCTCCTTGATCCACCACCATTGGGTGTTTTTAACCATATTTGAGAGTTTTTAAACCAATAGAACACATACTTCCTCCAAGTGTTCCCTGTTACCTCCTAGGGACACACCTCCTAGATCTACCTACATAGGGAATTTTTACCCATCTCTATGAAACATTAGACCTGTGGGACATATATATTAACTAGGATTGAATATCGTACCTCATAGGAAAAAATATACATTATCCACCCAAAATGAAAATTATGATCTATCTCAAGATGTTAAATCTACTAGACACATCATTCACCTAGGTGGGAAAACATCCCTCTTAAGGAAACAACTTCTTGATTATCTTATATAGGGAGTTCTAAACAATCTTATGAGATGATTATCCATTGAGAGACATTCTTCACCCATGGGTGACATCTTCACCCCTAAGGAAACATCTCCATGAGCCTCTTGTGAATTGTTTTATAATAAATATCCATGATATGTTAATCCTATGGGAAACATCCTTCTAATCATGTGTGAAATATTCCCACATAGGGAAGCACCTCCTTTATCCAACTATATTGGGATTTATAATTATTCTCAGGGAAATGAAAATCCTGTGGGACACATCCATCACCCATGTGTAACATATTGCCTCTTTTAGGAAACACACCTCCTTGATGTTCCTCCATAGATTATTTCTATCCACACCATAAGAATTTAATCCTATGAGACATATCCTTTCATCTAGGAGTGTCATATTCCTTCATTGGGATACCACCATGAACAACCTCTATAGGGAACTATGATCAGCATTTGTGAAATATTAAAATTGAAGTAAACATCCTTCAATTCATGTGGGGAATCTTCCCTTCTAGATAAACACCTCTATGATACACCTATATAATGTTTTTTGTTCCATATATTTGGGAAGTAAAACCTATAAGAACCAAATTTCATTTAGGTGTGACTTCTTCCCTCCATGGTACCCACACCTCCTCGATATGTCTAAATAGGAATCTATGATTCCTCTACACGAGATGTTAATCCTTCCCTAATTCAGTACCCATATAACATTGACCATATTCCTACCTGCACAATATCTTAAAATCGCAATCTAGTCAATAATATATAACTTTTGACATAAACATGGGATTCATGTGATAAAATTCCATAGAATAATTACTCACATAGAGTTAAGTAACATGTGATAAACATAGGATGCTTCATGTTCCAAGACTTGTAATCCTATTATGACATTCCCTTCAAAAGAGGAATATTTACAAGTTCAAAATATAGACAATTTTCAAACCATCCCATAGAATCCCAACATTACTAATCTTCTTACAGAAGGTTTCTTTCATATCAATTTAGATGAAGCATATTTTTCTGATATCCACATAGTGATTGAAATGGTAATGAATTATGTCTATATTAAATAATCTATGATGGAGTCCAATACTCCAAATAAAGATCCAAACTATAATCCATTGAATTGTTAAGTTGAATTCCATCATCACATTAAAATCATGAATAATACATCACCAATGAAGATGATGAAATACACTATCATTTTATAAATGGGAATAAGGGGAAATACAATCCATCATAAAAAACACAATAGAACTCAGACAAAAATTCAAGACATATAAAAATTAAACCTAAAACGTCACTCTTCTTCATAGCTACACTGACTAGTATGGTACGAGAATTAGTGGATTGTAATATGAATGAATGTTAAAATTTGGTGTTTGGTTACACTATGAGAATGGTAGGAAAAGTAAAAAACACACCTTTGAAGATAGAATAATATTGTTGGAATCATCTATACGTGATCTTTTATGTGTTGATCCATTCCCTACCTCAAGAATATTGGAAGGGGTTGGGGAATTGGGATTTTCATTACTTGTATATTTACATATGGTTTAATAAACCTTCAATATAGGAAACAAGACATATTATGTAATTAACCGAGTACCCTCAATCATAAATATAAAAGAAACTTTGATTCATACATCCCACATAACTATACATCTATTACAACATCCTCCTCACCTATATTTGTGGGTCATGAACACCTTATTTCAACCATTGAGATCATTCATAGGATGGTGATCGACACTCTAGTGTTCCTATATAACTAGTAAATCACCATTACCATAAGGTATATTGGCCATGAAGACCAGGAATCTTTTACACCTCGACGTCAAAAATGAACCTATGGGAAATATTGGGGATAAAACATCATGTCTCATAGAAAACCATCTATTGAGGTATCTCACTGAAAATCTCAGATATCTCACCCACATACATGAAATAGGTAGCAGACGTTTGAGTCACAGTGATATTGACTACCATCGAGGATCCAACCATATGTTATCCCACTCCACTTCCCAAATTCCATCACTAAATGGTCTCATATACCGAAGATTAGGTGCACTTCACAATTTCTATAATGGACCTAAAATGGAACACTGAACATATACAATATGTGAAGACCATAAATAATGCCAAAAAATGGGGAATATTCTATGGATACAATAGAATATTATACCACTTAAAATAATGGGATATTCCTTATTTAGGGGAACATGGATATGTTTTCTCGTGATTGGGATTGAATCCCTTTTTGCATCATAGTAAGACTGTGTTGACCATCTCATTCACCAGCACCACCAATAACTATTATTTGACAACCCATGATGAAGAGATTTGGAGAATATGTATTTTCCAAATAACAAAAAACTAGATTGGAGGACCATAATGATCCATAAATAGATAGTATTATGGTCCTCCACATTCTCCGACCAACAACATTTGAGGTCCTCCCTACTCAATCAATTACCCGAGTGGAGGTATTCCTTCTCCCCTGATAGAAAACATGGAGGTATTCCCCATGTCGCTACTGATTAAATAGAATGTACTATACACTGAAAAACAATCCAATGTGTATTTTATACCAATACTAATGATATACCATAGTATGACTAATTATCCCATGGTTGAAGGGAAAACAAATGTTTTTAGAGGTAGAAACACAAGAAGTTCCACATCATAATCATCCTTATAGAAATATAAAATTTCAATGTGATAGATGAATTGATTATAGATACAACACATTATATTATAGATTCTATCTTAGAAACCTAGGTGTTACAATTCATGATCCCAGTGGTTGAGATCCACTATATCCTTCTACCGCTGCAAAAAATATAATGTTAGCAGATTGTTTGGCCTTTTATGAAGGAACACAATGTATTAATCTTCCTCATTTCTCATCTCCCTCTTCATCACATGAATAAGAGAAGTTGTATTGATATTAGGATATTTGATAATTCATTTATATTTTCAAAATATTTCAATACATTAATGGGTGTCGCTTCCATCACACACGATCCAGTGATAGGATACCCCTTCTTATAGGGATATGATGGTGAGGTTGACCACACCACCTATAGATTCCCCAAAATGTATTCATCACTATAATAACATGGTGAATCCTCTAAAATTAAAAAAATAGAATAACTAATGTACATATTTTCTACTAAACATATCTTGGACCTCTATAATTAGGTCTCAATCCATCCAGGTACAAGACACTAACATTGAGAAAGAAGTTATATAGGAGGCCTTGGATGTGGACTATAAGTATGTGGTGTTCTGGATGCCAAAATATTCATAAATTCATATATTGAAGTTACTCATGGAGGATCGTGTACATTGTTTCCTCCATACTATTTGGGAGACATTCCACCACCTCCACAGTTGATAGTTGACTAGTCTAGAGAGTCTCAATCACTATAATGTCATCAATTAAAAGTGAATATTGGTCATTGTCATAGTGTAATTTGTATTTCACTTCCACATCATTTCAGCTACAACCATACCCTCTATCTAACCAATCAAAATATCATAAAAATTATCTTATACATAATGGAAGAAGTGTATCTGCATGTGCAGATCAGAGGATGGGAATTGGGTATGGTTCTCCATTTCATACTTATCATGTAAAAGTAGTAACTATCCATCGATGATGAAAGTTCACATCAGTCTAACAGTATGGTTAATATGGTTTTCCAATAGAATAACAAGGATTATAGGAACATGGTTACAGATATAGGGAATTAAAATGATGATTAGCCTCAATGGGAAATGCAGTACCAGACATACCCTTCAACATGTGTCCTCACTCATCAGAAGAGGCATTCGCATGTCCTATGATATAAAATCCATGATTATTTTTTTTATATGTATTGGTATATTGATAATTACAAGGGGAAATTCTATCCATAAAACATGTTTGAGGATACTTTATAATCATGTAAAACCCCATGAATACTTCCATTCTCCAGTAGGTTGAAGAGTACAAAAGGTTCATAAAAATATCAATACTGAGTGGAATTTGAATTATAGAAATTAAATTTTGGTCCTACTTCATAAAACCATGGGGATCCAAGTTCCCTAAATCTAATCACCCAAATGTGATATTTTACCCCATGTAACCAATCAATGCATAACTCGTGGGATATGAAAAGCATCCATGTAACATGTTTCGAAACCAACACAAGTACTGAGATTATCCTCCTTTGGATCCATGTCATGGTTATTTGTGAATTGATGAACATAATACTCTCATTGGAGAGCAATTCAACACATTGGTGTCCATATGACCTAACCATGCTGAATTTTTAGAAACTATAACTACTATTTACAAGGCCCTATATAATCGATAGGTGGAAATACTACAAGACTAAAAGCCATACCCATCTGGGATTGATAATATATGAGCACCCCCAAATATGCTAAATCCAATATTATCCCCATTAAATTTTATGTTTGGAATTATTCATCTTCGATCCCCCATTATTTAATGTATTGCACCTATATTGGGGACTCTATAATTTTATGAGGATACAAAGATCCCATTAATCATTCATATGAGGGAATGTTCTACATTTTTATAGTATATCAAGAAAAACATAGAGTCAATTTATGGATGGAATTAACATTTTAAGCATTTACCCTATCAGTTAAACTCAACCACATGCTAGATAATTATTTATAACCTATTTATGTTCATACAGATTCCTGATTAGCGAGTCACAACTATTATTTCCTGAAAGAAAGGACTGATTGTTTTCAATTGACGTTTTTTTCACAATGAATTGTTATTGATGATGTGTGTGAGGAATGTGAAGTGTTAGTTGGTCCCTAAACTAATCACTCAGAACTACCACAGTGGAGTATTAATATTCTATGAAAAAGAATAATTTCATTTGGAATCATTATTGTAGGCACAACCATAGTTGTGCTATTTTCATACTAATTATCCCATAATAAGACATAAAAATGAAGAGACTACTACCAATGTGAATGAATATGTTTCTAATTAGGTATACCTAATGGCCCAATTTTCAAAAGTTCCTCATCGATTTCTTCTTTATTAATAATAATCTCTCCCTTCATAGTATCTGTAGGCACCTCCTTGCCAAACATAACTTCCCAGACAAAAAAATGTGTCTCCAATCCCCACCAAGGCTAGGATTCAAATGTTCTTCTCCCATATAGAATAATCTATTCCTATTTATTTATGGGATTCATTAGTACCAGGATACATCATCATGTCCATGTAGTTAGAAATAAAAAAATTTCATTATGACTAGAAGCCCTTTGGGTGATGTCCCGAATAGGGTGCAACTAAATGGTATCATTAACCTATGGGCCACACAAACAAAAGCATACATCCCCTTATTCTATGGGATTTCAACTAAAAAATGGCATACAATATATCCATGGGGAGAAAAATCCATAATGTAAGAGTGGAGCATAGAAAAAACGTATTAATAATTGGAATAGAATTTCTTCTATATCAATGAATTATAAGTATAAAAATCGGATTAAACAACTAGAAAATAAAAACAAACTAATCAATGGAATCTTAATAATTCACCTAGTGATGTAAATTTAGTTTATGACTCTATAAAACTAGAAAAACTAGTATAAATTTTAGTTAGAAATTCATGATAAGAAATTGAATAAAAAATCAAAATATTATCCATCATCCCATGTGTTGGCACGATAATATTCTACAAAGATCCATCATATGAAATATTGAAATATTTTGGTCTGAAAGTGGGATTATTTCCCTGGTCAATATATAAATACCTCTAATATGACAAAGTACAATTCGTAGCCCAAACAAGATTCTAGATAAGTATATGTATGCAAATAGTTATGACTTATATACCATAAAAATTGTAAAATAAACAATGAAACAAGGTAAATCTATATATAAAATTAAATATATTAGAGTCATTTAAATAACATAATCCATGTTTCATCATCAGATGGTGTTTGAACATGTAATATGTTAATTAATTTTGATATTGTTTATAATAATCAACAACAGTAATATAAATGAATGAGATAATGATAGATGATCAAAATATTAAACAATGGATCCAATAATGATTATAATCACGACGTAGATACAAGGCGATTAAAAATTAAACCCTTAAAAAAGGGGTAAATAAATATCTAAAATAACATGCATCCTTGGAATATGGGGTTTGATTGTAATGCAAGGGGAATATCCTAAGGCATTCGATTATAAATGATTCTAACGGATTCCAAGGATGTCATCCCAGGTAAGCATGGGAAAAATGACTTGTCCCAACGATGAAAATCTCTGGAACCACTTGTTTGAAGACATATAGATATATACAAGGAGTGTAAATTATAAATCCTAATATATGGATGATATTAAATGGAACTGATGGTTTCATTCTAGGAATCCACTAGTTGATAAGGACCATGTTCTATGCTAGGTGTCTCCATAAGAAACTATCTCCTTGAATCAGAATGAAATATTCTTTGTGATGAAGAAATCCCCTAGAGAATAATATGATGGACAAAATATGAACACTACTATAGAAATAGAATGGTTCTTATGAAATAGAATCCATATACATAATTTATTAATTAATTAATTAATCCCATGTAATACTCAATCCTTTTAGTAATTAAAAAGGTTCATTCCATCTCCTTTAATAATATCTTACAATACTAAATTGGACATGTAACCATTTAATAATATCAATCTATATTAAATTATTAGGTTCATTCATTTTTCTTTTTGTAGTCATAATCATCCATGCTACAGACATGAAAATCATACAAATTCCATTGTAAACATTTAATAATTACAAGACATATTTATAATTATACTTTTTGTTTACCATATGAATTGTTAATTAAATAATTTTAACACTTAACATAGAAAGATAATGTGATTTTTACATGTAATATATATAAAAAATCCATTCATTCAATTGAAACACATAAATTTATTGATTTAAAGTAATATAAGAATTGAATTCTAGCACATAAAGTCATAACATGCTACAAAATGTATAATTAAGGGATAACCCTACATGGGATGTATGACATTGAGGTTATATGCTTCAATTGAATAAGGAAAAAAAAATCAAAATTTTATAACCTGAGCATGATGATTAAAAGATTTGAAGTTGAATTTAATAGGAAAGTCCAAAAGAAATAAGCATGTTCACAATGAAGACAATTTATAAAATGGAACGAATTTATAAATGATTCATAGAACACCTATAGTTATCCTTTATCACTCTCCCAGTCATGTAAAATCCAATATACTATCATATATTAGATGGAAATAGAATAATGTATCAACCCCCATAAAATATATCATATGATCCTACATAAAAATGAAGACATTGATTGGAAGAAAAATAAATAACTAAGCCTAATGATCGAATAACATACTTTGAGGAATCCAATGAGACCAATTGAAGCTCGACCTGAATTTGGAAGGATGAGATATAAGGATGGATCAGAAGATGGTACATTAGTGATCCAATGTGATAAATGGTGGGATCCTTGCAATGGAAATGAGTGAAATATTAGATGGGTAAAGTTAAAATTTATTCAAATGACAATACCCATTTTTCTTGAAAATTATTTGGTCATAAAATTGGCCACCATATTGGACAAATCATGCATCAACTATTCTCACCTTATAGGTTCAATAGGTGACCTCCTTAGTTTGGCCTCTTAGTTTTATTAACAATGCACCAACCATGAAATTCTTTTATAATATAAACTATAGGAAATTTCATTAGGAAAATGACCATGGTTCCATGGTTAGGGAAATATGTGGTCAATTAATCGATATATGAAATCCACTATGTGGTTTAGGGAAACTACGTGGAATGTATCTCATGGTTTCTTCTAACCATGGGGATAAAAATTTAAATCCACTCTATTAGGTTCTGATCATCAAAAAACCCAGAAGCACCCCCAAGAAAATCAAGAACATTTTAGGCATCCATGGTAGTCCCAAAGAAAATAATATGAAAAAAAATTATAGGACCCATAAAACATATAAAAACTGGTTTCTTATATTCTTTCTCATAAAATAACCCCCCCTCAGAGTTCTCATTCAATTGGTGGAAAAACTATTTCAAAGAATCACTCCAACCACTGAGCATGTTCATTGGCATCCCACTCCCATGTCTCATCTTGTACCAACCATGATTCCATAACAGTCATACTAAAGGGAACAGTCATCCAAAGATAAACTTTATGATATTGTCAATTATGTTTATAAGATAAACCTAAAATGAAGAATCATCGTATAACTCATCCTCCTCAAGATCAGAAGTATTCAGACGGTCCAAATGATAATGGTGAATCATTGAAATCTAGAAGACATTATGTGTGGAATGGTACCAATGACGTAATATTAATTGATAGGTTACATTCTTAACTCTCTCCAAGTTTTAAAACATCCCAAAATAATGAGGTTACAACTTTCCTAGACACTATAGAAATCTATTCCCTTTTTTGATTGATACCTTTGAGAATACATGATCCCCATCCATGAACTCCAAAGATTATTAAAGGTGATCATCACTTGATTTACATCTAGACAGAGCAGTATACATAAACTTTTTTATCAACCAAACCTACTCCATAGTCTCTAGAAAAAGACAAGAACCTAGTATCATGGCATCACCTTCCCCTAAATAGAATATGATTTAATTGTATAGTCTACCATATATTGACCCGTAATGAGCCATCTGAATAGTCTCTTGAAATCTTTAATTGTAGGATAACTAGACAAGAGGAATATGTTTTCCGACAATCTGATGAAATCAAGCTTGCAATATTGAACCATTTTCATTAAAACATGTATTGTATGTTCTGAGTATTCATTAGTCTGAGGGAGAAAATGTGTGTTCAATAGAATATGTGTGCCTATATCTTTCGATAACCCCTTATAGAACATCATTGTGGAATGATAATGCCTATCTCAAATTATTGTATGAGGGACCCCAGGTAGCCGTATGAGTTCACAGACAAACATTCATCCCAACTCATTAAATAAGAATTTCTCCCGAGTTGGAAGGAAGTGTGGTAGTTTCATTAGTCCATCATAGACTAGAAATGTTTTTCAATATATTTAGGCTACCTTGGTAATCAATTTAAAAAATGATTATAACATTTAAATTATTTTTATTTTGGGACTATGTGTTGTTGTAACTAGCATGTATGATGTCGGTTCTCTACCTTCATGTGATGATTGGTGAAACACTTATTAATGAATCTTGATATATGATGTTTCAACTGAGGCCACAAATAATGGTGTTACGGATCTTGATGCATCTTGGATATTCCAATACGACCATCCTACTATGAATCAGGGGAAACTCACATTAGTTCAACTCTCTTATCTAATTTAAACCCATCAAGACAATTTATATGTATGATTTATTCTCCAACAATAGTCCAATATCTAGGTAGTTATTGACATACTATACACTCCCGCGGAATGAAGCCTTTAGGATCTGAACACTTACCTCTCTTCAAAATATCATTGAGTGAATACGTAACATAAAAAGCTATAATAGAAGACTAATTGTGACACTAATGAACAATAATATTATTATTAGAACAATAGTACATCATTTTTCATTCATCAGTGGATTCCATTAAAATAATTTTCTGAGTTTTCTGGATCAACACAACAACCACCACATTGCCTTTCCAAGGCATAATGGAAAAGCTCAAAATGGATTTACTGTAGGTATTTGGAACACATTAGATGTTTTATATTAAATTTAGTCTTAGTATTATATAATAGTGGATTATGTCGTCTATATAAACCCAAATGTTCTCAACCATTAGATAGTATCTCTAGTAGTATATGGCATGGACCATTGTTGGTAGCTCAAGGTCATGAATCTGGTAATTTCTATAATGTTTCCCCAACTACCATGATGTGTACACAAAGAATGTATCCTCCAACATTATCACTACACCCAACTCGATGCCTAATGTATCACAAAAAACACTATATAGCTTCTTCAAGTCTCGGGAAGAATCAAAATATGTGTCCAGGAAGGCCTCTCATTCAACACCTGAAAGGATTTTTCAAACATTTCCAACCAAAGGAATATGATCCCCTTCTATTATGAATGTTAAGTGGTGAAAAAATGTGAGAGTTGTTAGGTATGAAATTCCAATGTTATCTATCCATCCCCAAGAAACACTATGTATCAAAAACAATTCTTGGGATTATCCTAGGAAACCACAACACTCACCTTCATTAGGTCATCATTTAATTCACATTTCGAGATAATATGACCCAATATGTGAAATTTTTCAACATAGAAGTGGCATATAAAAATATTATCATAAAACTAATTCCAAATATGTGTATTATAAATAACCTCAAGGTGTTTAACATGATCACTATGAGTGTGAGAATACAAATATATTTCATCCATTGATAAGACGTCTATAGAATCATGATAAGGATGGATAAAAATATTCACCCATTCCATTAAAATGTAGGAATATTTGTATGACCAGAAGACATAACAAGATACTCATATATACTATAAATTCTACAAAAAGAAATAAAAGACATGTCTAAAATTAAAAAATGCACATGATGATATCTAGATATTATGTCAGTCTAAGAGAACATCCTATCTCTTAGAGCTACTCAAATAGATCATCTATCACAGTTAATGGATACCATTTTATAACTATATGATTTTTAAACTGTCATTATTCCAAGGATAGATTAATGTTCTCATATACCTTCTTAGTAAAAATAATGGGTGGACCCCAAGAATAAGAATCAGATCTGATAAATAATATAGTCTAAATCCCCCAAAATCATATCACCTCATGGATCTTAATTTGTTTCATAATATATGGAGGAATGGACACTATATATTCTCTTGGAATAAACTTGATCATGAACTATATCTCTCTATAATGAGGAAATAGAGGGAATTTTTCATGAAATTAATCCCTGAAATGATCTACTAGCACTGTAAAATATCCCAAATGTATTCCTAGTTACTCAATGAAGATACTAGTAATCTGGGTAGTCATTCTACCAATACCATGATTCTAACTCCACCTCTACCATCTTGTACATACCACTGACTATCATGACAATAAATTATACCTTGTGGTGATGCTAATGAGACCATGCGACAATAGATGACAACATAAGGTTGATATACAAGAAGCCACCCCTTCATAATAATTTCATTCAATACTATCATCTCAATAATAAAGAGGTCCCATTATAAGGTAAAATTTTATACCTTAAGGGGACATTCAATGCAATATCATATGACCTATGACTGCACACCCAATGGTGTGTCCAGGGTCACTGCCGCACATGTGTTCTAAATTTTCAACCCATGTCTCTATAAAGTAGATAAACAGATAAAAAAGGGTGAATTAAATATATTTAATGTTGTATATCAAATATTGTAGTCCACTAAAATAGTACCTCATACTATATATGGTCAATCACTCTAATTGATGGGTATGATCTCTAAATCATGCAGTTTAAATGACCCATAGACTAATGCTATTGCTGGTATACCCTGAGCATTCCCTCTCTACTGTTGATGGTGATCATAAGTATAGATATCAGGGCCACAAAATCCCCCTCTGTATGACCTTCTAGCACAACTCTAACTCCCCACCTAAAGTGGCACAACATATCCTACTTCCCCTGAAGGTAGATATTGTGTGTATTCTATTCCAATAGAGAATATGTAAAGGTATGCTGGAATATATGAGAATTCCACTTATAGATGCAAGCATAGCAATTCACTGTGTCACTATGAATCATAGGATTTTAATGACTTAGTATTCTATACTGAAGGCCTATGAATGATCTTCCAGTGAAAATATTCTATCCTCTATTACTATAATGTGAGACCTCATGGCTACGGTTTGTGCTTCCATAAGAACTACTTCCATGCCTTGGAACTAAACCTTTATTACTAGTCTAGCAGCTTCTCTCAGTTTATAGTCAATTATAATGTTTTGATTTACCATCTATGAAATTTTATATATGATAAAAATATCGACCTGTAAGAAAATGGCATAATTCATCCTATTTTTAAAAGAATCTATCATAAAATAGCTCATCAATGTCTATAAGTGGTGAAAAGAACTATAGATATAAAATATGTTCTAAATTTTCCATGAGAAACAAAAGGAACCTATTGTAGATGCATGAACTCCATGGATCAATAATTTCTCATCATTTGAGGTAACATGTAATTATATATGGTTTCTTGGAATTCCTCCCAGACCATGCCATGAGGATGAGTAGCATAATTAATCAAATATAACAATCATTCTGCAGAATCAAATTACATGTAAGTATCAATAATCATCCCCCTATCTTGAGATGTCTCAATAATATCGAAGGAAGAAATGGTGGCCTCCATCCAAAACTCAATATCTTGAGGACCTCCTTCCTTTAAAAAAATTGTATGCTACTTATTCTAGAACTAATGAGTAAGAACATTTATAGGAGGTAGGTCATGGAGAACCCTTGATAGACTACATAATAGGTAAGAAAATCTCATGATTATCACTATTAGTGCCTAGTTTTGGTATAACATGTAGTATATAAAGTGTAATTCCTATTTTAATGACTGGAAGATCAGGTCTGATCATCATTGGAGAATGTTATTCACCTCCTTCTCAGCACACGATGTGAGGATTCCATTATTGTAATTCTCTACAAATTCCGTGAACATGCATCAGAATATGAGTTGTAGTAGATAGAAGCACTAAATTATTAAATTCATAATAATAAAGTCTCACATCCCATGGTCGACCACATCTACCCTCATAGAAGTACTGTGAATTATTAGTTATTCATGATTAATTTATCAGGGTTCTGGTAAGTGAAGGGTCAAATTCACCTTCCCACATCCCTTATATGGATAAATTTCAATTTATAAGACATATTTTAGATTTTAGTTTTCTAATAACATATCTATATATATCAATGTTTGATTTAATTAATCATTATACTGAATGAACAACATCCCATGCTCATTAACACTGAAATAAATAGACATATAATATTAATCAAACCCTACATACACATGGTCTCATAATTTAATTGATTATACAATATTTCTCGTCTCGATAAATAAATTCTTATAATTCATGGGGTCCCATACTCTTCATTTATTATAAATGGAAATCATTTAATCACCTAAAAACGAAAATATCTTGTACCGAGAGAAAACTAGAAGACGTGTTTATGAACTATCAATTTAAGATTACACCATCAACCTATACAAGAATAAAATAATTAGATTTATGATGAAACATTATATAAAAATTTTCAAAAACCTATATTATGTGTTAGTATTTATACCATGTATAAAAATCAATTATCACTCAACATCAACAAAAAACGTAATAAACAAATTTTTTGAAATGATCCTTCATGGAATGGAAAATGCATGTCATGCAAATTCTATGTGCCTATAACAATTCATGATTGAATTTTCCTTTTCGTCCTCTCTTTATGAAATAGATAAAATTCCATCCTCTGTCATATTAAAAACAATAAACATAACATGGTATATGCAACATCCAATAGTAAAAAGATGTCAAATATAATTAGAGAAATATAGAACAACAATACTTATTTTAGGAAAATTTTTATATACCTTGAATTTTATTTAGATACTCTCAGTCAGAACATATAAATGAGTTCCAAATCATTCATAATATATTTTATATTGTATAAAAGTAGTGTGTAATGAAAAGGGTGGTTTCGATAACACTTGGTTCAACTCAAAGGTTACCTAAACAGGTGGGAAACATTGCCTTATGCTTGCATCCTTCTATGCTAGAGGTTGTCGTATATCAACAACGGCCTAGGGTGTGTGTGTGGAAAGACTATGAGCTCATGTATGAGTAGAGAACTATGGATAAGTAATAAAAATGAAAATTTTAAAGCAAGATATTTATGAATAATCTGTGAAAACGTTGTAAACATATAATAAATAATGAAAAACTACAAACTAGAAATTAAATCTTATAAATAATTATGATAATTGATTTAATGTGGAAATAAAAATAGAAAAATAGTTATACGTGTAATATGGTCAAACATACAGCACAAAAAATACAATATAATCAAAAAACAATTGATCATCCAGAGAAATGTCTCGATCATCTTCTATTGAGATCTATCTGAGGGAAGAAATAATGATTAGGTTTTTAAAGATGTACACTTCCCCTTTACAATAGACACATATATTGAATATTCCTAAGTACCATAAATGGCACAAATATGGTCTATGAAAAATATCTGTAGGCCACAAATAATTATATTTATACCATACAATCTATAAAATATTGACATTAATAGTGTTAAAGTATATATGAATGCAATGGAATTATAGTAATGTAAATGCCTCAATATGTTTTTATCATTAGGTGGTGTCTAAACATGTAATACTTTAATGAATTATTTTAGATTTTATACTATGTGATATATGTAATATATATGATATATATCATATACATGGATCCAAAGTGTAAAAAAGGAATCCCATATTGATGATAATAATGAAGAGGATCAAAGTTAACAAACAAGGCATTCATTACATCTTGGATCAAGATAACTTGATAATAATATGCAACATGGCTATAAGGGTTCTATGTGTATGTTATGCCAAGGATCTCATCCTATGTATCCATGTTCTATACATGACTTAGACTAATAGGATGAATCCATGGATCTATGGGTCCAAAAAAGTTATGATGGATCCAAAAAGTTTATTTGTGGATTCCTAATAATCAAAATATGGAAAGGGGTTCCTATAGAGTTAGGTCAGGATTCCACTATAAGAGAAGGACCTTGTTCCATGGTGGTTGTATCCATTGGAAAATGACTCCTTTAATTGGAATGAAATCCCCAAACATATCATAGAATTCACTTAGGAATCCTAGGATGGCTCATGTTTGACCACTGCTATAAAAATAGAATAGACCAAAAGCAAAAGGCACCTTATACATAATTCATACATTATTTTTTCCCATGTTATATTCACGAATTTTAATATTTCAATAGGTTAATTCCATTTAATTAATACAAATTTATAAGGATAAATAGGTAAGTACTACATTCATTCCATTTTCTATTGTTAGGTTCATTCCTTTACATTTCATATTAATGAAAATGATGGATTTGAACATATATCCTATACCAATTCCATAAAAATAAATTAATATGGCCATGTTCTATTTATAATTATAAATTATATTTACCATTTGATAGTTTCATAAATTAGTTGGAACACATACCATATAATATCATAGAGATTTTTATAGGTAATAGTCATTAAAAATCCATTAATTCAACTAAAACACCTTACTTTATGAATGCGAATTCATTAAACACTGAAAAAATGGAGATAATAGCCATAACAAGCTAATAATGAGAAATTAAGGGAGAACCCCACATGTGGTGGAAAATGATGAGGTCATAACATCCAATTGGACAATGAACAATTATGATCTTCAATATAGAATATGATCTAGGTGATTATATTCAAGGAATATGAATTCAATTGGAATGCCTAATGAAATTTGTGTGAGCTAAATAACAAAAATTTACAAATTAAAGATACTTCAATGATATATCATAGACCAGATACATCATGATTAAATCACTCCCCATAAAGTATAAGAAAATATTTTTTCCTCCAAAATATGAAAATAGTAGAATAGGTCAACATATAGAAAATGAGGCATAAATGGTGGTATCAAAATAACATCTTGAAGAGAAAGGAAAATAAATAACCGAGCTTAAGGATCGAAGAGATTACCATGAAAATTACAATGTGACTAATGGAAATCGACCAGACATCAAACATAAGAGATATTAAGAATCCTTGGAATATGGTATATGGGAGCTCTACAGTGTTAAATAGATGTCTCATGGTGCTGGAAATAAGGGAAAAATATAGGGGTGCAGTTAAAATATATTTTTGCAAATGTATAAATTTTACAAAAAAAATAATGGGTCACATGGTTTTTCTGCACCATTGGGATATTTGTACCCCAACTGTGCGAACCACACTACATCAAGTGTGAATTCCCATGTTTAAGCTTCATTGTTTGAGAAACTATTCACCAACCCTAAAATTATGATCTTCTAAAATCTAAAAACATTTTCCATGGGTGGGATACCCTAGATGCATGGTTAGATAATTCTATTCACCCTACATGGCCCTTTGAAATTCCATTCCCAGTTTGTGGAATCTATGTAGACTGGATTACACGATTTCTACTAACTATGTGGCCCTATGGTATTCTACACCAGATGGGAATCTGATTTCCAATATATCCCTAGACATTCCAAACAAATGCGAACATGTTATGAATACATAATAGTCTTAAAAAATTAATTATACCTAAATATAAATGATCCATTCCTCAATGAACAACTAAATTGTTCCATGAGGGGGATGGAAAAACTAGAAGTATATCTCATTTATTGTACCAAATGATATTTGGAAACACCATCAAATAATTCTTCATTATCAACTATTTTATCCATGACCAACTGGATCATGACCTAGTCATGTTTGGTGACATCCGATCATAGGATACACGTGTCTATGGCGAACCTGATACTGATTGCAATGAATCAAGAAAATAGAATATGTATTATAGTCATGGGATAGTAAAATATAAGAGATGGTTGTCTTGAAAGAAATTTGATCATGTTAATTAACTCATCTATATATTCATATCGTTTCATGTTTCTTATATGTCATCCTCACACCATCTGGATCCTATTTCTGTATCCACATAATTTCCATTGAAGTCATGAAATGACAAATTTCGGTGTTGAAATAGAAACCTGAGTCCCCTTCTAGTGCCAAATAAATCTTGTACTCTTTGTCAATTCATGCCTCATGATTCTAAATATCAATCCTGGTTCCAACAAACATTATATGACCTCACTCATGATGAGTATGAGAACTCCTCAATGTACTCCATTGAGATAGTTGACTACTTCACAAACCCTAACAATGATTATTTCCACACAAAACCAGTATTATCATATGGAAAATGAAATCGAATGAAAGGAATAGGACATATAGTACTCCAGAAATCCATAGAAGGTGTCTCAAACAAGGTCCTTCATGATATTGAATCTATACATTAGGTTTTATATAAATAATAGCATTCACTATTCTCCTGGTTCATGTTATCGATTACAGCTTCACATAATCCCATTTTAAATCACTGAATAAATCATATGGGACATGATTGTCATAAATAATTTCTATATAGTTCTAAAACACATCCAATTGATTGAAATATATAATTTTATCTGATTTATTTAGAAAGGCCATAGTAGATTATTTCAACAACCCTCTATACCACAATGCTTCATCTAGTAGAATTTTTTGTGACCTATTCCAGTGAGTGACACTCAATTGTAAATAAAAGACCCTTTATGAAGACATATGTTGTGTAATAGAACCTTGTTTTCATACCCATGATGCTTTAAATAATTGAGTCCCTCAACATGATGTAGGATATTTTTGACTCCCATGTAAATGAATTTAAAATCCATTAACATTTTGAATCTTTTGTAGCTTCTATTTAGACCTATTATGTAGAGGTGGAAGAGAACGTTGGATTCCAATACAACCAAATTTTTTTAGGTTGGATGAAGCAATCATCATGTTAGGGAACACACACCCTCTGTACACACATTAAAAATTATAGGAATTGATATTTTTGGCTTCTGAGTAGAAATAGGTTTTGGTGTTAACCTCCTTTAGATGATGGTTCTCCGCAAACTGGGACTCACAAAACATGATATGAATCCCTCAAACATGTAAATTTATAGTTATGATAAATCCAATAGAAAAACATGTATTAATTCATCATAATACTTGTTGAGTGTTAGATATCGAGCGCCAAATTCAGTATAGTCTCAAAAGAAAACAATTAAAATTAACTATTGTGTATACCCAGGATTCATTTACATATAGATGTACCCTCCTTAAATCACCAGTTCAATGTATAATCCCACAATGGATGAGTTGTGGTACTCTATAGTGATTTGTTCCCATTCAACTACTATATGGAATGCTATCCAGATACTAGTTACATAATGTAATGTTTTTTTTAATATTATTGGGTTGATCACATCAATTATCCGAATAATATAATACCCATCATGGTCATACCATGGGTTGAAATGGGTGAAAAATTCATTCTTCCAATTCATCAGCAAGATGACACAACTTTAGACCTAGGATTTTTTTTATTGTCAATATAGAAAATTGTTTCTTTATCCAAAAAATGGGGAACTCTTATAATAACTCCTAATATTATAGTCTACATGATGAACTAATACAAGAAGCCCAAGCTCCTGTGATGTTCCGTATTGTTATCTCTATAAACAATAGTTCATAGAGTGAATGTATATTTCACATAGCAATAATGACTCAATGGAATTCTAATGGTTTCCATTTATTCTTCATCAATCATGGAATCTATAGTTATAGGCCTAATAAAATGGGCTTGAAATATTCTGTTTCCATAGTTTCTGCATGAAAGGAACTCATCAGTGAAAATTCTATGTCTCGCTGAGTGGGCGTTAGTGCTTCCCCTAAGTTGATTGGCATGGGGGACCCACATCCTCATTCTTGACCTCTTTTCTAAATTGAAAGGGTTTATTTGGATGAAAACCCTCTTTCATTTTAAGAAGTTTTCTTCAAAACAAATGATGAGATATCCCTTGTCCACCATGGTACCAAGGATTATATGAACCCAACATTGATTTGTGTAGCTATGGATTCAATAGAGGGGTAGAGTAGGTGAACTTCTGAAAATTGGATCAGGATATATTCTCTTGAAAATATGATGAGATTATGGGACTAGATTCTTAGGATTTTATTCAAAATTGTTTCCATCCATCTGGTCATCAGGATTTCAATAAGAAACCAAAAAAGTGAACCCCATTATGGTGCTATGGTCATATCCGAAGTTGATAATATTATCAAAATCCAAAATCCTCACGGATTTAAAGTACCCCATATGGCTAGACAAAATCATTTCAGTAGAGAATAATAATGGGAAGATCATTGTAATTATCAACTTCCATGACATCAACTAACATTGTTTGATGGATGATTATCCCCTTCCAGTGATGGGGTTTCTAGTTGACACCACAATAGGGTCCTAGCTCATATCCTTCATAGATGGAAACTTTAGGTACAACCATATATTATTAGACCCCAATGGTGAGGACTCTTCCACCTTCTAGTCTCACCAATAGACATCTTGGTATTTATTGATTCCTTTTGTATTGAAAAATTATAGATCAATATATTAGTGGTATGAACAAAAAATATTAAATATGATACCCATTAACATGGTGGAATGATATGTGGAATAATTGATGGCTAAA
This sequence comes from Viscum album, assembly GCA_963277665.1. NCBI lineage: Eukaryota > Viridiplantae > Streptophyta > Magnoliopsida > Santalales > Viscaceae > Viscum > Viscum album. Next base: position 1,006,826,118 of record OY728135.1, read on the forward strand.
TCCAACCAACATCAAGACATTATGAAGGATCTTTGGAAAGTGTGGATCTTCCAAAGTTCATGACACATGATGATGAACCCATTAATTTCCAAATTTCAAAACCTTATAGGATTTTTTTTAACCTCTTCATATGTTATACTGGAATCGAAATCAACCTTCAAATGATTGGTAACAAAAATCAAATTCTGTTACTAGGAATCCTTCTATAAATGTGGGGCATCTAAGTATAATTACCCAACGTATACTTATTTATTGAAAATCTTACCAACTTGAGTAACCCATTTTTGAGGTTCATGTTCAATGGAACCATTTATCAATGTGATGATGAATTCTTAAAATATTTTTAGGATATTAAGATGTAACCTCTTTATCCATTATTTATTATGCCACCTATCTTATAGGAACCATTGGTACATTATGTGACCATCCTATTATGATATCTTAGAACTCTTATAGTCATGAAAAAATATGGTAGTTAAATCATTTTATGCTATCTCAATTGAATGAACCTCAAATTAGTGACCAGATACTCACCTATAGAGAAGATATTCCTCGTGCTGGGTTTCTAAATGAAAAAGACGAGGCATTCTATACAGCATCATGATTTACATAAAGTGTATCATGTGAATAGTATAATTTATATTATCTATCACAACATATTGATGAGGTGGTTGGAATGATGGGATTTCATCGTTCAATAGATCAACATCTGATTTTTTCTATGATAGGATGTCAATAGAAAAGAAATGGAAGACTTCCTAGACTCTCTTATATCCTCGGAATAAATTCTACTGTATATTGAAATTCGAAATGAGGATATCCTCTATGTAGATTGGGATATCCCATTTTATTAGATAAATCTTGATATTTCCTCCTAGATCCCAACCAGTATATGTCCCAACAATAACAATATTAACTGAGTAGTCATGGAGATCTTCAACATCACTATAATACATACCATATTACCAACCTCTTTTCTATTCAGAGAATGTTGCACAAAAAAGAGAGAATGTATCAAGATCTCATCAATGGTCTTTTGATTTCCGTTGATTTTGATGTCCCGCTCTAGAATTTGATGGTAGACTAAATGTTCATCATTATATAGATTAATGGTTTATATATCGTCATAAATTAATATCTTCCTCGCCAATTGTAGTGTACTCATCAGCTGATGGCCCAGTTCCCTTCTCAATAAATGTTTACTCATTTTCCATTATTCCAGAATGGCCATGAAATCCCATAACATATATTAGGAACATCTTCTATAGATCCTTTCCAGAATGAAAGTGTCCTTCATGTGCAACACTAGAGAATAATCTTACAAGAAAACATAGATGATGAAAAACAATGAGTAAACCAACATATTTTCCACACATCTACAAGAGGTCCATTAGGGATCCAACAATAAAAAAACACCTGATTGGATGACTCCTTTCATTGGGAATCTCTATAACAACATTCTTCCATTAGAAAGATCTTGGAATTAGAAAATATATCGTCATGATGTAAAATATACACTTTAGTGTGGACCTAACCATGACATGACCCACCATAGGAATTTTTTTTGATAGAATTATATTATTATGAATCCAATTTGAATAGATACATCTGGTTATAATGGATTTCAATCCCATGTTCTATAGAACACACTATGCTGGAATAATTCTCTCAGAGCAGAATCAAAGGATTGGTTAATTATGTTCCACCATGGTCCATGATTACGTCATGTTATATATGACCATACATTCATATTGGATTCATTCCATATTTTTTAATTAACAAGTTTATATTCTTAAAACCACATGAATTCATGCCCAATTGTAGAATGGTATCTTGATGTCATAGCACCACACCATCCAACAATAGTATTCAAATGAAGGTTTATTCTGAGTTATATTGTCTCATTATTTAAGTGGGAATAAGAGGTTCCAATCATTTATGTGAAATTCCAATCCATTATCTTATTCATGAGATCCCATATCCGCTATTTATTTTTAGTTCCTTATGTTAATCTTTGATATAATGCTACCTTATTCAAGGCATCATAGATGAGGGAGTTTTATGAAATGTAAAACATATGTTCCAACCATGATTCTCCTAACCATTAGATGGAAAATCAGTAGATTTAGGAATTCAAAATCATCATCTCTAACGTATTGAAAAAGATTGTGGGGTAGAAAAAATGAATTTCCATGAAAAATCACCAACAACCATTGCTTCTTTCAGATGACATCTCAAAATTCAACCAAGGGGACCCATAAATCCCGATTATATAAGATAAAAAGTTAGTAATTCCCATAAAAGTTCAGTTGATGTCACATTGAATTAATTTATATGACTAGAAAACACTAGACAAGAATGGAATAAGTCTTTCTATATGTGTCAGATTCCCATGAATAAAAAATTCTCTTTACCTTGTCCAATATACATTGGGACTAAAACAGGATACTAAGAGCATTCATCAAAAAGATTCATCTCTACACTTTCATCTAGGGTGACAAGGTATTAGATATCAAAAGTCCAATATTACCCAGTAATAAGACAAAAATATTAATGATCAAATGGTAAGGACACGAAATCATACAAAATATATATTTCAATTGGACATATTCTATGATTACCATAGAAAATGATCATATCACACATGCTAAAAATTCCATTTTTTTTCAATAAATAAGTTTCATAATGATTCATTTGGTCCATGAAATAAGAAATTAAACTGTTTGAATGGTTTTGTGATTTTTTACCTCAAACAAATACTATCCCCAAAGTTAAGTTACTATGATAATAAACCATTTTCATGTGATCAATGCATTATAACATTAAAACATTTCAGCCTCTGTTATATGAGTTGTACTCCATTAAACTACCAATCCTAACATCCTTTGTGCACATAATTAAACAACGATCCTACCCAATTTAGATCATGGATGCCTCTTAATGGGAGATGAGAGTACCTCATGTTAAAATACATTTCCATATCTTATAAGTACAAGATGTTCAAGTTCCATAAACTGAATGAAATCGAAATTCCTCACGTTATATATGATGTCAAAAAAAATTTACACATCACATTGCATTAATGTATAATCATACCCAATGACATAAGGATGGAATGAAACATAGTAATCCTGGGATTCTTTAATTATGTATTTATATAGGATTTACCCACTTGCGTTTTTAGTGTCCTACCATGCCGTGTTCTATAATTTTTCGTGAATTTTATCCCATCAGTATGGGATATGTAGTGATGGATAGAATTTCCATTTGTGGACCCTACTCCAAATTTATGAAATCTTCATCACTTATTCTAAATATCAGGTCATAATATAATTACCTATTTCTAAAAAATTCACCAGGGTGTGCCTCGTCATGCCACGCATGTTGGGACTCTCCATCGATGGTCACATTACCACCCTGAATTCCTTCTATCCAAAGGTGGGCGACATCCGTCAACATCTTGAGGGATGTTTCCCCCTTGATGGAAAAGGGTTGAAGGGATGATGGTTCATCATTATTTGGATTATTCCTTGGAACATGATATATATTTCAGGTCTCCCATAAATATTAAGACATTGTTCATGAAACTCTTCCCAATGTAATATCTTTGTGGACATTAGTTAATTATGTTGCACCTATCATGACATTCCCAATGGGTCAAATCAGGGTGGTGACATTCAGTCAGGATAATAGAAACATTGGGTATCACTGTCATATCTAAGAACTGGTACACTATAACACATATATTATCCATTATCTAAGGTATTATCAAGGGTAAAAAATACCAAGGAATACCATGTCAAATATGAGAATTTTATTTCATAGGAATATCTATGATGTTTTCATCATCTTTCGTTGTTTAAAATGGGGTATGTCGTGATTTTAATGCCCAAAAGAGTTAGATATGACTAATCAAAACATTTATTAATGTGGTCCAGATGGGTGTATCCCTAGGAGGGATCACCTAGAATGTTTATTGGACAGGAGATTCTGAACACCCAATAAGGACAGAACCAGGATGGTGTATCCCACAAAAGGGGAAGGATTCACACTATGAAGACTGATTTTAACACCACCAAGTGTGGATTAGATAAGAGTATGGTTCCACGCAAATGTGACACCAAGGATTACCATTTTCTAGTATTGAACATCACAGAGGCTTCCCATATAACCTAATTAGATGGAATGGATCAAAACCCATGTAGTTTGACTGGGTGAGTCATGGGATCAAGGTGTATGCAATGGACAACAACCCGAAAGCATGTACGATACTATACATGGTAATCTTCATGGTTTCTAAAAAGAGTAATGAGTTGAATAGGGAATACACATGATTGGTTTCCAAAAGAGGATGGCATGATTTCACCAGGATGTGGAGGCCCAGGAAAATCAGGATGAATATGGATTAAGAGTTCAATGATGGAACGAATGGGGACGAAACCGAAAATTGGTGGGAAGGTGATGGTTCTAGGATTGAACTTCATAGTGGAATCCTATGTATCCCCATGGTCTATAATAAAAGACCACATAGTTCTAAAATTGGTTTGATGATTCACCAAAGGATGAGGCTTTTTAGAATGGATGTATAGATGTGGGATTGAAAGAAATATAACCAACAGGTTAAGGCACGATCATTTAAAGATCAAAGTCTTGAGGGATTTTCCAATATGGTACGTAGGAGTTGGTCTTGAAATTCATATATAATTCCTATGTTCCTTGATCAAAAATGGAAAAAATATGAAATTCCATGTAGATTAGAGGTGGGGACTATAATCTTCGTGTACAAAAAGGACAGAAACCCGAAGACATTCTAGGGAATACACACTATTAGCAGCCCATCATAAGAGGGAAACTCATGGTTGTAGGAATATAGAATAAGTATATGTCTTACATATGGGTAGATGTTAGGGAAAATGGGACATGTAGTCAGGGGTGTATAAAATTAACAATGACCCAAACTAATGGATCAAAACACCACATGGGGGTTGATCTGGTCGATGATTCCCATAGAGGGAAGATGTCATATCATGAGGCTTCATACCTATGAGGGAGCACAAGAGTTTAATATTTTTTGGGATAAAACCTTCAAAAGGCTTCCGATGTACCCGAATGGGATCAAAACCCACATATTTCAGTATAGGGCAAACATTTTAACATCATGCGGGACAAAGAGTGAACTCATTTGAAATTTTTGGGAAATAGGGATAATGGGGAATGGGAAGTTTGAACCTTGGAGACACTTTATACATAACATTCATAGAAGGAAGAGATAAAAGTCCATGTAGTTTGGTACAAGGGGGAAAATGGATTTTACATGGTTATTAGACCGAAGAGGTTTTCATGGTTGAGGCTTACTCTATACCCACATTATTGATTCATGGTGTGAGAAATAACAAGTAGAAATGGACCATATGATCAGATTGTGGAAGGTGAGTTAGCAACTAGTAGAGCAAGGATTATGCATGAATTGCATCCTAAAAAGGAAACCGGGGCTTCTTCATAGTTACTGGACAAGGGTGATGATGATTAAAAATTGCTCCGAGAGAGAAATGTGATGAGTGAGAAGGGTGTTGAGACATATGGGGAGGTTATGGCCTCCATTCAAAGAACAACCTATCATAGTGGGTAGGGGATTATGTAGGGGCCACGTAATGTGTACATTTTTACAATGGACAATATATATATATATATATATATATATATATTGATGATGATCATTCTTAATTGACTCATCCAAGGATCGCCACACATGTGGTGATCATAGATTAATTTCATGTGTTGAGGATGAATGTTCTAGGCAGTTTGACATCCTAAAACTTTGACAATGAGGATTTACTCCTCACCCATAAGACATAAATAACTTTTTCATATTAAATCTTTGAGAAGGGAAGGAATGAGGAATGTCATGGAATAACAGTTTTTTGCATAATCTATTGAAGGGTACTTGATAGTGTGGTTATGTGAAGAAGAGATAACCATTAGTGTTGCTAAAAAAATGAAAAATGAGGTAGGGGAACGTACTATGAAGCACCACTCAAGGGACACTGAAATCACTACATACATTCCTAGAGGGAGGTATAGATGAGGGGTTTGAGAAGAAGAAGGCCTCGCTGAGAGGGGATTCTTAAAGATTAAGTGCTTTGTGATGTGAAGGGGATTCCTGATGGAGGGTACATTGAGAATCATTGTGACTCACACTAGTCATGGTTCCTACATGTTCTTGGAGGTAAATTCATGAAGACTAAGTGCTTCAAAAAGTTATGAGTACCCAAAAGGTGTATTCTTCCTTCGTGATGAACAAATGGATTCATGAAGGTAATTCCCACTTAATGAAGAGGTGAAATGGAGAAAATGGATAGTGGATTCATAATGCTCAAATAACTTAGATGGTTCATTTTCTCAATGGTTCACATAGTAATCGGGATTAATGAATTGAGAGTATGGAAGGAGAAATCTCAGGGTGTTGATCCTTTTGGTGTGTTTGTGGGCCTAGTATTTATAAGAAATAGGCATCACAGTGCTTGGAGTATGTGCTATAAATAAAATCACACTTCACAATATGAGGTAGGTCCATCGTGTTTCTCAGACTAAAGGTGGCTTTCATCCATGCCTTTAAATTGGTCGTGAAGATTCCGGTCAAATTCCTCGGACTCATGAAGGCTTCTGTCACTTCCTTTGTGGTGGTCATGGAGGCTATGGTATAGTTCCTCGGACTCACAAAGGTTACTATCACTACCTTTTGGTTGTCTCAAAAAGACTTCCAAGTAGCTTTGTGGTGGTCGTGATGCAGGGTGTATTTCCGAAGGAGAATTGTGATGAAGACCCTTTTACAATTGATTTCGTTCCCTTTCCCAATTTATTCCAATGAATGCAATTTGGTTACCAAAAAATTCCCCCCTTATAATGTGTTCTATGGATAAAACTAGGGACACATTCTAAGGGTATGTCACCAAAATTTAGGTAGATCGTGATGCTGAATCGCATCGGGGGTATGCAAAACATGGGTTGAAAACATTGTGAAGCTCACTATGACTTAGTTTTCCCTGAATCTGGGGAGGTCATCACATATATATTGAACCTAGGGACACCTGGTTTTTCCCATTTATCATAGGGATCCTGTTCTTGATCCCTCGAATCACGAAGCACTACACTCCGCGAACACATTTTGTGAGACAGTCTTTACATATTGGTTCTCCAGGAATTCTACTTAGTGAACTGGTGAACCATGGTCCCTTTTTTCTCTATGGAGCACAATAATCCCTTTAGATCTGTGACCTCCCTCTCCAAGAATGATTTTTGTGACTGAGCTCTGAGATTGATCTCTATGTTCATTCTTTGTGTGCATAAAAGAATAATTGATAATGTCCCAAAACCAAATGGCCAAGCAAGAATCATCTGGGGACATCCATGTGGATGAAACTCGAAGTGTTTAGATGGCGTACAATTTTTGGATCATAGAATATGTACGAAGACACAAAGATCATGATTCATCTATAGAGATACTGAAATATGGAAAAATTAACTACCCACTCTATAACAGACTTCTTTGATAGAGATGTCGGTGGTTAAGTAGGTTGTATTTATATATTCTATTATTTGTGGATAAATGTTTCTAGAAAGAGACTAAAACATGGTAGTGAAATCAAGAAAAAAATTTATGGTATCCAAATTAGTGGTGGGAAAACATGTTAACCTTAGGCTATCAATGCTGGTGAAATTGTACAAGGTGTTGTGGCACATTAGTGAGGGGATGAAACCAAAATTTGTATGTGGACTGCTCCACTTTCAATATGTATGGATATCAGCATAGATGAATGTATATGAATATCTAAACTCTATTTCTCCTCCCATGTTAGAATTTTGAACATCCATCTTAAATTGTGTGGGGAGGATTTTGGCCAAGCTGACTTTACCACTTTCACAAAAGTGGCTAAGTACCGTACATGAATTCAACTTCCATCCATTTCCCATACTGACATGGGTATTCACCGATGATGTCCTGGGAATTGAGGGGAATCAGTCCTATATCCTATCCATCTATGGAATATTTCTATTGGAACAGTTAGATAGTAATCTCATCTACAGGCCATACACCTCTCACTAGTTTTCGAGGAAATTCTGGTGCATGGAGAGATTGACCATTTAGTCTTTCTATGGGTATAGCACAAGGATAATTTTTGTGTGATGTCGAACATGTAGATTATGTTTATATAGGAGGACAAGAAAATGCAGAATGATCTGCCACTACCTACCACTGTTTACTGGCTGGTTGAGGAGAATGAAAAGTGCAGGGAATCAGCCTGCCTGAGTGAGAAGTAGAAACAATAAATTTTCCATGTTGATTATGGGGTGCCTCCTAATCCTCTTGGATGGGTTCAAGAAATGGAAAGAAAATGTGGTGGTGGAATGGATGAAACAACAAAAAGGTAAATAATTATATGGACCACATCGTGGGGACATAAGAAGCAGCAACATACCCGACAATCCTAGATGAGCAGAGCCGGAAGGAATGGAGTCCACCAAGGGGATTCTACAGGATATCAACTGAATCTCCAGTGGAAGGGAAGCACCACATAAACATTTTGTGGATGCAGTTTTTCTAAGGCATGGGATACCTAGGATTCATCATCCAATTTCTCAATCCCCCATAAATGTGGGGTCACATTGTCCTTCTCAGGATTGATAGTCAGATATTGGCCAATCCAAGGGCAGTTTTCTGGTGTATCAAGAAGATGGGGAATAATACATCATTGAGTTGGAAGCATTTGTGACTTCCTAGGGAACCCAACATCCAATGACAGATCATTTTAAATTGATCCTTGATCGAACATTCCCCACAAAATTGTACACTGGTTAGATGAGGGAATGATTTCTTTTACTGAAATAATCAAAGGAGTCCTCTTGGTGAGAATAGGCTATTGGGGGAGCCCTTTGGAGGACGGTGAGGTTGCAACATCAAATCTAGAAGAGTTTTTTGATACACTTGAGGTAAAATCCAAACCATTATGCTATGGAACATTCTCAAGTAATCCATGATTTATCAACTGAAATGTGTCCTATTCAGGAAAACCTTATACCTAAAACCTTTTCATCCATGATAGTGGACCTGGATTCGAGAATTTTGTTTGGGATTATTGTGGTAATAGAATTTAGTTGGGATGCAATATCTAGGGTGACCCTTCCATAATATTCAAAGAATTTGACCATTTAAAGGGGGCCACGTCCTGAGGATCGATGGTATCTAATTGAGTGAGAGAGGGATGATTTTATATCTTTAAGTCATCTCCCTCAAATAAACCACAATTTATCTCTATTGAAATAGAGAAACAATTTTTTTTTTTTTTTTTCTATACAATTATTCAAATGGAATGGGCCATACTTGGGAGGATGGATGGGGCTTCAAACAATCCTTTTCGAAGGGGCATGACAATTTTCATGGAATTGGAAGCCCAAGATAAAAAAATCATGACAACTATGGTTGTGGGTATGTTGAATAGCATGATATAACGAGAAATCATCTAGGTGGGTCCAATGAAGAAAAATGACCACATTATGAGGAACTCACCCTTTATGACCGAACACCAGTGGACGATCTAGTATCTGAACTTTTGGAATAATTCTCTGTATATGTACATATTGACCCAACAGAGTGTGAAAAGACTTCTTCTGATGAAGAGTATATCAAGGTTTCCTGTCACCAGTTATGGAAAACGATCATGTGCTTTTCAAATACACCCCACAATTAGAGTGGTTAATCCATATGGGGAGACTTCATTCCATATAGCATGTACTATGCATTGGAGGAGAGGATATATGATTCCCTCATATGCCCATTTAATATTACATGGTAGAGAAAATAAAGGAATACGACTCTGGACTCTGTTTTGGATGGCATTGGAGGAAGTATTTCAACCCCATGAAATGTTAGGCAGTTGAACAAGAGATACGACAGTTGAGGGCATGGGTTAGTGGACACTCTTCTTTCATGAATGCACAATCGGAACTCATATAGAGATTAAAAGCACAATTCTTAGAGGCTGAGGAGAATATTAGGCGAGAATCCTAATAGATGGATAACATCTAAGATGATGATGATTGGTCATGGATCAGGCTGATGAAAAGTTCCCCGTAGCCAGTGAAAAATAAAGATATCTAGGTAGGGGACAGCAAATCCTGGATTCCACAGCTAGAGAGTGGTGGAGCTAAGATTCTACACTGAAGAGGTAAACACATTTATTGTTGGGGTCAATCAATGGGGGATGTAATTCACATGAAATCACAAACAAAGATTCATGCCTTATTTTTTATTTTTTTTGCATGCAAGTGTTTTATTGTATGCTTTGATTACTTCATCTCAATCATATCCATGAAATAACTAGTGACCAATCCCTAAGCTCACGTGGGTCGTGCTTGGTGTTTGAAACTGGGAATGAACATGTAATATTTCACATTCAATACTAGATCTCCAACCAATCATTGTATATACAGGTCATGGATGAACACTCAGAGTCACATGGAGGAAATATGGGGTCGTGGTTAGATAATAGAGTTCTCAAAATAGCCAAAATTCCATTTCCCAATATGTTGTATCAAACAAGTGTGATACCTTCATGGGATTTGGAATAAATATAAAATAAGTTGAATGGAAAGTGTGAATCACGAAACCCAATATTTGGAATGCCGTGAGGATGGCATGATGATAGAGGATAACTATTGACCATGATCATAACAAAAAATATAGATTTTATTATTCCCAAATAGTTGAAAATAATCAAGGGCCAATCTATAGACCAAATAAAACTCATAGGGATTGAACTCGAAGTGTTTTCTGATATCATATGGAAATTTTTCCAAAACATTAGGAATGCCATGAGGCCAAGCATCCACACTACAGGGGGTTCCATCGAACATAGAAGAGGATAGGGAGTTAAGGAACACGTGTATGGCCGCCATGATATATTCTTGGGAATACCTCTATATTCTATGAGTGCATGAATCATTATGAATGTGGTTCATGAATCATAGTGTTCTTAGAAACCATCACTAGTGGTGGAAATCCTCTTTGGAGAAGAAACCAATGTGTCTAATAATTTTCATGGGGCATCCTGGACTTATCCAGGGTTGCACCACAGTTTATGATAATGCATTGATATACATGGGATCCCTAATGTATAGATTTGCAGTGCTATACATAAACTTGATGTGAAAGATGAAAAATGAATTCCCCACCACACCACAATGTTTTGAAAGGGGGATATGGCTCAAAGTCCATGAAGATTAAGGGGGGTGAAGCTGAAAAATAGATGAAGAGTCTATGATTCACAACATATCTATTGTGAATGGGAATCAAGACACATGTATCTTTTGAGGACTGTATGGATGGTGGAAAATATAAAAATAATGATTTACTCTCAAGCAAGGAAAATCATTGTTATTACAATGTTTAATGTCATGGAAACTAGGAAACTAGAAGTATTAGGTTAATGTTCATAGATTTCAAACCATGTGGGGATGAGAGGTGATGTAAAGAATCATGAGGATAGACAATGTGAATGTGGAAAAAATAATTCCACATCAAATGAAACATTTCTATAAAGGAAAACCCAGTCTGACAGGCAGTGGAAATGTTCAAGACTATGTTGATGGAACTAAGGGTAATATTTTTAGGCATCACTATGTACCTCATAGGGTTTTTAAATAAGCCACACATAGTTCTAAAGTTCCTTGATGTTTAACATAATGTGTTAAGGACATTGCAGATCGTAGTTTATGGTTTTAGATCTTAGACCATACAGAAGTGTGTTTCTTCCATACAGGCAGAAACCCTTCCCAAATCCCTAAGCCCATGTGATCCATGCTTGGTATGGGAATCATGGGAATAGATTTTCTTTACAACACATGGGAGAACATGGTGAGGAACTAAGGTGTTGATTCGTGGATAACCCCAGGATGGTCCATCCTCTCAACACAAAAAGTTTGATGAAGGGATAACACTGAGGGTTTCGAAGCTCCATTTAATAATTATGAAGTGGATTGTATTGTGAATCACTAAACCAATATTTTGGGAATAATTGATTTGGTGTAATTATGGGGTATAGTTTTTGACCGTATTCTAAGCATAGTATACATATCGTGTGACCATGTATGGGAACAAACAAGTGAGGGTCAGTTGTGGAAAATATTCACAACACAAGATATGTCTCAAATGTAGATAGAAATATTTATAGACATTGGACAAAAATGATAGGTGAGCCAGAAGGCTGAGCATCCATACCACCTGGGGTTCCTTTCGGATGTGAGAGATGATGAAGAAAAAAATTATTGGATGTGTGAAGCATCGAAATGGAATGAGACCATGTCCAAAAAAAAATCCAAAACTCATTTTCCTAAACCAAAATACATCTAGTAATGCTGATATGGTGGGATAGTTATTGAAGGGATCAATTAGGGGAAGATGACTAAAGGAGATTAGCCAAAGATATAGGTAAAATGGTTTGTTGAACATGGGGCTGGACGTGAGGCGAAATGTCTAGGAATTCCTATGTAACCCATAAGGATGAGAATCAAGTTGTATGTAGTTATGGAATGACAACCGATTTAGCACCATGTTGTATAGATGTAGATGTAAGGAATTATTGAAAATGGGGATGATTATGGTGTGGAAAAAATATCCTAGCATGAATAAGGACAAAGAAACCCCATACCACAAAACACACTCCCAAGGGGAAACCTGTGCCAAGGGGCCAGAAGAAGGGGATTTGGAAATGTGTTGTATAGTTTAATGTCATGTGTGCTGTATGGGAAGTTACCTTTTATGGTCTTGTAGAAAATACCATGAATATTATTCATTTTAATATATTGAAATACGGACTAAATAGATTAACATTATGTAGGATGGGTGAGATATTAATTTAAGCCCATTGAACTTGGGCAATATGATAAGGCCAAAAGGGATGAAAAGGTTGAGGAACCAAGGGCTGGACTCAAGGATGAAATTTCATGGACTTCTTATGTATCCCATAAGGTTGGGAATCAAGCCACATGTAGTTATATATACATCAGGGAGTTTAACATCATGTGGTAAGGACGTAAAAGAAATGGAAAATACTATATGGGGTGTATACTATGCGGCTATTATAGACCAAATGTGAATGAGACAACAATAGTCGACATGAAAAACACATAATCACTCAAAAATCGTGGATGAGGGGCCGAACGAACGACATATCATGTGGATCCTTGTAAGGACATGGGAAAAAATGCTCGGGAGTTCATAAGTATCCTACGAGGGAAGGAATCAAGCCACCCATAGTTCTATAATTCTATATAGATTAATGTCACATGATAAAGAAATATAAAGAAGGGATTAATTACTAAGGGACACACATGGTGAAGCTATTGTAAACCTAGAATAAATGGGGACATGATTCCACATCACACCAAATGCTTACAAAAGGAATATGAGGCCGTAAGGCTGAAAACGAAAGAGTGGGGCTGGACCCAAAGACAAGAATCTTAATGTTCCTACATATCCAATAAGGATGTGAGTCTAGACATACGTAGTTATTGAATTTCATGAAATTTAATGTCAAATGGTAAGAATGCATGAGGTAGACAGAGGTTCTATTGGGAATGTGCATGATGTGATAAATCATACCTACAGAAAATGATGACTGGAGAAGTCCACACAACACTATTCACAATCCTAAGGGGGAACCTCGACCCAAGGGGCCTTAAAGGATTGGGGGACAAGGTTTGGACCCAATGATGAAATGTCCAGGCATTCCTATTTATCTTATAATTATTGTAATAAAGGCACTCATAGTTCATGAAATGTATGTAGTTTTATATCAGTCGGTACGAAAAAAGAGGGGAGATCCCTGAAGGGGGACACATGACACAACAATTGTAAATCCGACATGCATGGGGAAAAAGGTCCACATAATGCCATGTGTGAGCAGGTTACTTCATCCAAGAGTCAAGAAAGAAGGAATTATTATTAAGTACCTAAGGCTAGACCAAATGTTGAAATTTCTGGGCATTCCTACAAATCCCATGAGTATGAGAATCAAGCCACACGTAGTTCATGAAATGGCATGTAGTTTAATATTAAACAGTAAAGATTAGGGATATCATAGTTTAAGGTCATATAGAACGAACCATAAGTGCCCAGTTTAATTTCGTGTGAAAGGGCAGAGGGGTAGAAAATGGTTAATCACCACACCAAATATTTGGGAGACCATGGAGATGGTGATAATGATAGTGGATAACTGCTGACAATGCTCACATCACAGTATCCATATCATGTGACCTGGAATGTGAAAAATAAATTGAGATTCAACCGTTGACCATATTCTCAATGTGGAACATGTAACAATTTTTTGTTCAAGATCCTTCTATACATTTTACAAAAATGGTAAGAGAGATATATATATGAGCACCCATACAGCCTAGGGTACCATTATGATTTGAGAGATAATGGATACACATGATAAGGGAAATGTATAGCATGGTGGTACCTGTAATGTTTTAAATCTGGTGGAAATGATGAGAGAGATCATTCTTTTAAGGTGTAGTTCTCATACCATGAGGAATTTTTATAGCTTAAAGTTTGTTGTCATGCAGGTCAAGGGTGCTAGGAAATTTCTGGTCATCCAAAGAACAGATCGTGAAGTTCAATGTCTTGCAACATGGAAGGAAAAGAACATATTTTAAGGTCGTTGATCTTGGGCCATAATGTGTATTCACTGTTTTCCATTTATCATCATGATGGGTGAAAGAGATCATGGTTTATGGTCATAGTGCTTAGACTGCTTGTAGTTTATCATCATGCAGGAAGATTGGGGACACACATGAAAAGTAATACTAGAGAAATTTATCATTTTTGTGAAGACTGATAAGCTCATAATCCATGGTGACTGGGGAGTATGAACCATTGGGGTAAACCATTTCAATGACATGGGGTATCTCCCATTTGGATTTCAACATTGGTAGCTTCCCACCATGTATCATTGGTGTACTAAAGGCCCATACCCAGTCACCTTGATGGAAGTAAAAAAAGGTTAAAATTATTATTGAAAGCACTGAATTTATTATTCTAATCCCACTCCTGATTGTAAATGGCCGTAGTAATGTTTTCATCTAGGGCTTCCAGTTCATCCAGACGGAGTTCTGCTATAATGTATGACGTTTGATGATCGTAAATGGAAACGTGGGGTTACCGAAACTAAATCTCAATGGTAAGGACATCCTCTATTCCATACACTAGTAAATTTTGTGTCACATCGGTGGAATTATGAGTCATCATTTGGTAATATCATTGATCATTGTGGAGATTATCCGGATAGCCCTTCTTGTGCTGACCCAACATCTTTTGAATGATGTTAGATACGTTTTTTTAATGCATCAATCTGCACATTTTCTTACCCATGATAAAGAGATGTATTATTACAATGGTTGTTGTATGTGGTGTACAATTTTTTCTTCTCGTCTGAATGGATGTTGGTTCTGTTATTTGTAAGGATGGAATGATGAACTACAAATCGGTGGATGGTATTGGAGATCATAAACTCAATAATAGAATGGGCCTTGACTTCCTTGAGCAGAATATCCTCTACCACATGGAAAATAAATCTATAGCTATTAGGATGATCATGCACTAGTGATCTATTTCTGGTGGATATCATCCCATGATATTGAATCCCCACACCATAAATTTCCAATTTTACATGGTGGTATGGATAAGCTCTGATGGCCGATGCACAAAATTTTCATGAACCTAGAAAATGTGTAACCTCTTGGTGAACTCGATATATTCATGGTCCATGGTGGGAAAAAATCGCCAATCATTAGATCTGATGAGAGGGTATTGACCATTCCTGATGAGCTCCATAGGAACTATCATGAACATCCTTCATAACATGGAGAATCTCGTCACCTATAATGAAATAGATGATAACCCCCACCAATACTATATATATAGAGGATATTCTCAAGACTTGGACCACTCTGGAGTTTGAACTGAAATGTACACTGGAGGGCTTACTGATGTTTGGATTAGTCTCTCAGGATATTATAATGTTTGAGATTCATTATAAATGCATTTTTTCAACTAGGGTTTCTTACACTGTATAAGGGGGAGTCGGGAATCCCGATGTGGAGGAACCAGTGATGAGATGACTTACCTACTGGCTATCATCTCCATCAGGAGAGACAGGAGAAATAAAAATCTAAAGCACCACATGGATAATCTAATCATCCTTGACCGACTCTATAAGAGATATGACAAAGATGGAAGAGGTGTCGGCATGACCGTTCGATGACTGAAGATCATGAGTACTTACATGCTGATTAGAGAATTGGGCATCAGTTAGAGAGTGTACTCTATAAAGTGTATGAGCTATTTCTTCCTAACAATATAGTCTCCTATTATCTATTTGATTACCAGCTCAAAGTCCCCCTTCAGATATAGGTGGGGAACATCAATCTAAAGGTCCATATTGATACCAATGATGTGGAGTTAATACTCAGAATAATTATGGTTTAATACTTTTGATAATAAGAACAAATAGGTAAGGGAAACTTATGAAGTCATGGTGAATATGATAATAAGAACCACCATGTTATTATATGGATCATTTATTCCTCTGTCGGTTGGGTTTCACAATGTGCCGTTGAAGTGAATTTACCAACATGGCATGAATCGATCCGCTGATAGGATTTCCTTAAATGGGAAATCATGTTCTAGATATTACACTGTAGGTGATGGATAACTAGAAATGAAGTCTGCCAGTACCTGACCCATTATATCTTTTTTCAGAATGAACATGATGTCAAACTACTAAATGATCACTTCCCATCAAACTAGATAGCCAGTTAACATGGGATAGTTCATAATATATTTCAGCGGTTCAACTCGAGACACCAGCTATATCTCATGGTGGTTCATGTAATGTAGCAATTTTCGGATAGCGAATACCAATGTGAGGAAACAATTATCGATAGAAGAATATTTAGTCGATGTATTGAGTAACACGTGGTTGAGATAGTATAAACTCTTATATATCATCACGATGTCCTTATGGGAGAGAAGAGAACCAAGGAAGTATTCCAGGGAGGTTAAATAATTTACTATATTCTTTTCAAAGGTTTGTGGCATCTAAACTGGAGGCTATATAAGATACTACATGATCCCTTCAAAAGAGGCCTTACACTCTTCATCCCACTTTTAGTATTCACATTTCTTCTTGAGTTGAGAAAAGGTATAACACATTCCAGCCACGTTTTCAATGAATCCGTGTGTGTAGAATAAGTGGCCTTGAAATATTAGGGGATACAGAATGCTGCTCGGAGGAGGCATCTGACTGGTGTCCTTGATCTTCTCTGGATTGATCTTGGTGTCTCTATATCTAACGAAAAAATCGGGAAAATATCAAGAGGTAACCCGAAAGGCACACATCAAGGGGTTCATATCCATATAGAGGGAGCAGAAGAAGCCAAAATATTTCTCAAGATCTCTGATATGATCTTGATACTGTTGGGATGTGACCAAAAAATCTTCCACATAGCATTCCAACAATTTCCTAAGGATTGGCTTGAATATGCGGTTCATTGCACACTAATAAGTGGAACCTTCATTATCTAAGACCAAAGGCATTACTAGGCAATGAAAATTATTGTTTCGTTATTTGACAGTGGTAGACACTTCATCCATTAGATCAATTTATATTTTATTATATCTAGAATACCGATCCATAAATGAGAGAGCATGAAATCTAGCGGTATTGTGAACCAATAACTCTGTCTGAAGAAGGGGATAATCATCCTTCAGACTGTGATGAATGAGAACCACGATGATGATACATACATTGATCTTTACATTCTTTATTCAAATTTGAATTATGTGGGATATAATTTTTTGGTAATTTACATCCTTAACGTAGTTGTATTTAATGAGCATATCATCTTCAGCCTTGTCCATGGCCCCATGGGAAGGGTGTTTCTTTCTAGGAGGTTGTTTGAACATGCTATGGTTTATCAGGAGACCAAGAAGGTGGAAATAAACCCGAAGATCCAGCATTGTAATCTAACCATAGCTCCAGGAAAATACATCTCAATGATACTTCAGCTTTCCCACAAACCATTGGTGCTTCTCTATAGACATGGTTGTGATAAATAGTGTTGGTTTCAGATCTATCTCGGTGCTGAGGTTCACCCATACCAATTAGTCAATGGTGGGGGAGACACCTTCTTCAATGGTAGTGTAATTCCTTCAAATTCTATTCCTTCCCTAAAACATGATGATCATTGATAGGGGAACCACTTTTCAATTAGCTGATTTTGAATTAATACTAGTGCTAGCATGAGCATCAATGAATCTTTGTTGGGGACTTCCTGGACTTCTGAAATTATGGTGACCAAATATTTTGATCCGATTTCATCAGGCCTTCCACTAATTGGACCATGCTTGGTAATATTAAACTAGTAGTGGTGCATCAGCATGATCTGGTACAACCCAACCTAGCGAAAATAGAAAGTATGTTGTATTTTTATTTCCAAGGGGTGAACATCCTAATAACATATATGGGTAACGAGTTATAAGATAACTAAAGCATGTTTTGTGTAGGAGTACTAAGTGATATTCCTATAATCCCTGCATTGGGTAATGAGCATTCCTCTTGTCCCAGAGATGACAAATTAGTGTCCCATGTCTGGGGTCGGGGTCTCCAATCAGTGAACTGGGAAAATGTAGGCACCATTCAGGTCTGCCCATGGCCCAACCAAAATGGTAGTATGCTCAACCACATTATCCTGAACCTACTTTTCCTTTATCGTATTGTATTCAAAAACCAGGTAGTGGGATTCAAAAGAGTAAAAGATAGACTCTTCACCTTGAATCATGACCATGTGACCATTAATGGATTAATTGAGGCATTTGTGAAAAGGGAATGGGACTATCACATGTAAATCGAGCTAGGATCTACCCATTAGTGAATTATTGGTGGTGTTATGTGAGACAACCATGAACATTGTTCTAGAAATCAGGTAACCGAATTGGGTCTTCAATAGAATATTTCCAATAGGTGTATACACTATTTTGTCATAACATTGAATCGTTTGGTTATGGGGATTCAGGTCTATTTCAGATAGCCCCATCTTACAGAGTGTCCAGGGCAGGATAAGATTTCTCCTAGAACATGTGTCAATAAGGAATCAGAGGAATTCCATTCCATTGAACATTATAGTGATTTAAAGTAGGATGATGTGGCCATCTAATGGATAATAATTATATTCTATAGATAATTATATTATTTCCCAACATTCATTTAGTTTGACTTCCTCATCCTGGAAGGCTTCTAACACTGGTAACTTTGTTTCAAACTGGAGGGGGCACCTTAAAGCCTACGCGAGGGATTAATGCATGTCTGTGTATAGGATTAGAGCCTCGAGGATTGAGATCCTTTTAGGAATTCTTATAAGGTGGTTAAGTACCTCATAATTTAGTGTGAGTCACACACTTCTTATGAAAGGAGGTTTCTTCATAGTAGGTGTTATAGAAGACATTGTAGGTTGAACTGGAAGATTTGATATTGTTCTTGGGATATCCCACTACTCATATGTTGGAACAAGTAGAGTGAAAGATGGATGATGTCCAATGAATGAGGTCTATTCATAACTGAAAGTGGATGATCATAGTGCAGTCGTGGTGGATCTTCCTAATCAGGGAATAAAAATTATATTGGGGGTGAATATGAAGAAACATGATGAGAAGGTTGTGCATGGTGTCCTCTATGTTGGGACTGATGTCTTGTCTTCGTGGCATTCTTGACATGGCTTGGAGCATTGGCCTAAACATTATAGGGATTTTCATTCCCATGGCTCCGTCGACACTCACATTGATTGGGGAAATTATGAGGGTCTTCTGGGAATTACTCATTATTGGGAACCATGTATGGGTCCACTAGGTCGATGGTGTTCACGAAGGCGTACTCATGATCATCACATGAGGAATCCTATATTGTTGGGAGGACTCTATGGATAAACCACATCCCTGAAGGCATGGAATCTATAATAGTACGAGATGGATTCAGTTCTGGTGGATGGATTTTCTTATCCTTGTTTGGTCAGCGCCTGCTCTCTCGAGGTGGGAAAAGCATCGGTGTCACTAAAAAGGTTGTAGATAGGGGTAACACAATGACTTTGGATGTATATGGCCAATTCAAATAGACCTAGATAATACCATGGGTACATGAATCTACCTTTCATTCTATATGATCATTATACTTCCAAAACATGAACCCAGAGACCTCCTTTCATTCCCCCTCGCTTTCAGTATCATTTTTTCTAAATAGGCATTCCCTATGTTCCATGTCCTAACCCATTCTAATAATTTTGTTATTGACTTATTCCATGAGAAATTATTTCAACACATAACATGGATTGAGTGTTTGTGTGTGTAATGAACCATTAATAGGGACTATAATAGGGTAGATTATTGAGATCTGGATTTTCGCGCCCCATGAATTCTAGTAAGCACAAGATTATCTGATCGAAGAAACATCAAAATTAGTAGGGGACTTGAACTTCATTAAATGAATAGCTCTGATTTTTTTGATCTAGGAATTGGACTTTGGGATCCCATCCATGATGAGGTACTGGATCATGGAAAGGAGGTGAAACCTGGTTGTCTTGCCTTGGTGGTAGTGGTATATAACATAGTGGTGCCTTCCAGTTCTATGGCGGGTGATTTTGAGCCTGTGGCTGAGCCTGATGTGGTATCCCTTTGAGAGGCTATAGAGGTGGCTCTATAGGAAACAATTCCATCTAGTTACATGCCTCTATCTGTGCAACAATAATGGTCTCGGCCTTGGTCACTCTTCTTTTGAGAGCTTCGGGAGGCAAAAAATGTGCCTGCTGGGATTGCATCAAGGAATCTTCCCAACGTTGTTCTTTTCTAGAGAAATCCAGGAATCCTTCTAGGATTTTATGAGTTATGAGGGAAGGGACTAGTTCTATCACCACATTCCCTATACACCACTTTAGAATCAATTCATCATCCAAGGACAGATTGGGTGAATATGTGAGGCCCTTACACATGGTGACAATGTTGATGACTCACTAATCTGAACTTTTCATGCACTTTAAGTGGACAACAATACTAGTCTTGTGGGTGGTGTAAAAAACTGGTATAGAAAATACCTACGGAGATCCTCCCATCCAGTTATAGACCCAATGGGTAACTAGATGTACCAAACCAATGCGGACCCTTCCGGTGTTTTTATGTAACACTGGAGCTTAGAGGATTCCTATTGCACTAGATTTGCTAGAATGTGTCCACATATTGAAATTAAGTGGTCCAGATGATGTAGATGGTCTCCTACCCCATTAAAGGGGATATAGTAGGATTCCCAAAGAATTTGGATACTAGCCTAACATCTACCCATGCTAGATATGGTTTTCCATCCTCTGGGATCACCACCTATTGGGTTTCAAGAGACTCTAGCCGAGCCATGAGGGAATACATAGGTTCATCTTAATTGGTATTCCTATCATGAAAGGATTACTAATTACCAAATGGATGGAAGGATCTTCAACGTTGTAAGTTGGCTAAGCTGCTCATGGAGCAGCAGGTGGAATTACACGAGGGGCAGCTGGAGGAACCAGCTGAATGGCCGGTGGAACCAGCAGAGTAGCTTGTAGAACCTGAGCCAGTTCATGAGGAGGATTATTGCCTAGCTCTTGTGAATTAAGAGATGCATACCAAGCTATTTTCCCATACACACCGGTCATAGGGATTCACTCTCCCAGTGTGTTCTTTTCCCAAACTGGGATCTCTACCAACTAAAAATGACTTAGAAGGATTAGGATTCCCAATCTTCTATCATTGTTGGCATGTGTGGAAAACTGTAGGGTCTGTCGGGGGTTTTTCTACCCTATATGACTGTTAATCTTCTCTAACCCATGTTTCAATTATACCTTACAATTTTATTTCATGAATCACTAGGTTTACTGGGACAATAACAAAATCCACATCCTCAAAATCACTAAGTGAACTAGGTTAGTATAGGATATGACTGAAATGAAGGGTAGCTTACTAAACCCATCAACAGATCTAGACATGCGAGGAAATCTCCTTAATAAATATTATAAGAACTCCAAAGATCCGAACACATATTTTTGAAGGATCTGATAATAATCGGGCGATGCTGGGTGCTGAGTAATTGGGAGTGTGGCAAACTCAACTAGGTCTCCCTACTAGCGATTGTCATCAAAGTGTTCCTAACTTTGGGGGTAAGCTAACCAACAATGATGGAGATATAAATGTGACATACCTAATGTTCAGAGGATTCAAAAAACCACGTCTTTGGTTAGAGACTATGGAATATTGAATCTTGTAGTATAAATCCACTAGAACATCTCAGGGAGATAGTCCTCTACAATAATGTCCCACAAACTACTAGGCTTAGACTCTGGATCCGGCCCTTGGATGCCCCTGTTGTTAAATAGGGGAATTTGGGGAATGGGTAATGGCAATGATGTAGACCATGGTGATGGTGGACTGGTCGGTGGATAGTATGGCGCATGAGATGACAAACTATTGCTTCTTAGGATGTCCTCTAGGGAATTAATTGACTGTATCACCATATCCCTAAAGGGCAGTGTGCTGAACAATGTTCCTGAAAAGGGGTGGTCATTGGTAGTGGATTATGAAGGTTCTCATTAACACATACTCCATCAAATCGTCCACACATCCCAACCCAAAGATAACCACTATTATCACACATTATATACTCAATAAAACAAATAAGGAATATAATTATCCCAAGGGAATAAATTATTCACTCTGAGAGGCAAAAAATCTCATTCCATATTTGAATAATGTACAGGTATAATGAATCTCGACTAAGGATCAGGTTTCCCCCTCATCACATGCATGATTATTTTGATAACAAATAAACCTAGGAATTTAAATAGGGTAAGAATACATAGAAGAAACACATTCAATCTTCCATAATTATTCATGGGCTCACATTACATCACCATATTATTTTTCATGGGAATTAAAACACTAAAATTTTTAAAGGAAATATGATTTTTTAAATATATGTAAGTTGTGATCCCATAAATTTATTTTGGTATTTATCAAGAATACACCTAAATGTCCACATATTACATGATAGTCACAAAACAAAGTTACTTCCAAAAAACATTATTTTAGCAAGTCATATCAATAGTTCATTAAAATAATACTAATGAAGCCATGAACAACACTCCAAATTTTTATGTCATATCCAATAAAACATAGTGAAATTCATTCAAATATATTTAACATGTATTCATGTTAACATCTAAATTATACACATATTATCTCACACATCATGTATAATATGATTACACATTATATTCAAGGTTCATATTTTTATCTTGAAATTAAAGATTAAATGTCAATTGAAAGTTTATACATACTAGGTTATTATGCATAATTCAAATAACCACCTTCATATTCATTATAATTTCACAATTATAAAAATAAATCATCATCACTAAACAATACCATAACCATGAATATATTTTATTACAATTTTCCATTATTCATCGTTCTCAAAAAATAATTATATAATCATTTCATTGTGGATGAAAAAATTATTTTATAATAAATTAATGATAACATCACTCTACATTAATTATTGAAAACAAAATATTAAGCATGATACATGATATTGTCTCCCATATTATCATTTCCAAATAATATATTCAAACGTTTTCAACATCTAGAATGTTTCACATAATAAAATACTCATGGAATAATATTTTAGGAATTATTGATTCCCCATATAAAAATAACTATTAGTCATAGTTAATTTTTTATATTTATTTTAATAGTTATATGTCTAAAAATTTTACCACAAAATAGACTTAAATTTTATGTAAAATATAAATAATATATATGATAATATCCACCATAACACATGTTTATAAAAAACATTTATATGAATACCAAATTATTACAATAAGGCCAAAAATAAGGAGAAAGTTATTATTTTCATGGTTTCCATATTCATTGGAATTATCAATAATCAAAATAGTCATTTTGAAATATTTTAGAATATTGAGGTCTAATTTTTTTTGAAATAATTACATAACACCTTATCATGATAAATTAACAATGGAATGTTTTGAATGGTATATTTTCTCAAATAGAAACCATGATAATTTTATGCATGTTCTTATGAAAATTAATTTTTTCATGTAAGTATGAAATATACATGAAATTATATGATTCATAATGCTTCTTATGATTAAACAATTTTATATAAAAAAATATAATAGTTATTATTGTAGCACCCAGACACATTATAATATTTTTTTAATATATTCAATAATTTTTATACAATGTAATTCACACCATGATTGGTTTGAATGAAACAAAATGTACAGATAAAATATTATTATTTAATCATAAAAACTATAACATAGAATTTAATACGATGGGTGTGAATGATAATTTATAAATTATGAGATTTTTAAGTAATAAACGTTTTTAAAATAAATTCATTGATTATATATTGATTTTATATAAAATAATAACTATTTAATAGAAATAGAAATGTTTCCCAAAAAACAATAATTTTTCAATGTAAACAGTTTAGTCGCTTCGTGGATACTTATAATAAAAATATTAACTTCAAATATTATAAATTTTATTTTATAAATTTTAATATACATTTATAATAATAAAATCAATTTTATATTAGGTAAAATTTCATTAAATTTCCCAAAATGTTTCAGTTTTTGAAAAATAATGAAAATTACTGATTTTTATTGAGAACTAATTTTCATTTAAATTATTTTCAATGAGAATTTATATTTTAAATTGTTTTTAATGACTATTTAGTTCTAAAATATTTCAATTTCCCAAATTTATGTCATT
This sequence comes from Viscum album, assembly GCA_963277665.1. Taxonomy (NCBI): domain Eukaryota; kingdom Viridiplantae; phylum Streptophyta; class Magnoliopsida; order Santalales; family Viscaceae; genus Viscum; species Viscum album. Next base: position 1,006,851,049 of record OY728135.1, read on the forward strand.
TTAATCATTTTAATGTTGAATTTATAAATAAAAACATCTTATACCTATCAGAATATTCACCATAAAAACACCATCTTTCATTGGATCTATTATTTATTAATAATTTAATATTAAAACTTCTAGGAATTAAATTTAAAAAAAATTAATTCAATATTTTTAATTATAAGATTATATATAATCTAATAATGTCCACTATATTTTTTTCCATAAATATTTTTCTTAAAAGTAAAAAATTAATTACCACTAATAAGATAAAAATGGGGTTTCCATGGTTAAACTATGATATTAAGGGTAGAATGAAATAAATTTTTTCAATCCCATTTTATGTCCATATTTCGACCCTTAGATCTCTTATTATTGAAAATAAACCATTTTTGTGTCTTTGGTATGAGAAAAATGAGTATCGATTTATATTTTCAAAAAATCCATTTGTGTCATCTCCTTCATTTATAAAGGCCACTTGTATACGCCCTTATTATCACGTACAAACACCATTGGATCTGTAAATACCTAAAAAAATCACTTATTTGAATCTCTAATCACATCCTAGAGGAATTTTTAGATTATAATTCTTTTATATATAGTCTTTAAATTTACCTAGATATATTTGTTGAATAAGATGTAAACTTTTTAAGTATGCATTTTCATATCACATCATCTTTTAACCCCGTATAATTTTATACATTTAGGATATTATAAATCTACTATTATCCCATATATACTTAGATGTTATTATGTTAATGTAATATCCAATATCTATATAATCATCGAATAATTGGGAAATTAAACTATCTTTTTTATTTACGGAGGAATACAACCACATGAATCTATGTAATTTGTACTATATCACCAAACATCAATGATGGATATAATTATTAATTTAACATATGTATATTTAATTCATAAAAAGTTTAAACTTTATGAATTGTCATATCACATGTACCTTCTTTATATATATTTATTGGGTGATATGATAATGTCTCTCTTGTGTATGGAAGTTTACCTCCTCACAATGTTGTGCAATTCATTATTCTCTTAAAAATTACTTGGAAGGTAGTAAGGATAATTTTTTTTGAATATATGTGATAGTTAGCACACATAAATAATTCAATATATATAATTTCGCATATAACGTATTATTTAGTCATATTTCTAAAAACAATAATGACTCTCATGCATATCTGAGGACTGCCGACTCCACAGAGTGATATGATTTTACTTCATTTTATATATTGATTTCAATAGGGATTTATTATATTAATATATATTATATATATGAAATAATAATATTATTGATATATTTATTTATATTTATTTTACATTAATTCCATCCATTGATGAAAATGGGATCAACATTCTATAGTTTGTACGTCCTCTCGTCCCCATGGACAATATAATCTATTTTCTATATCTTATATTAATAGATTTCAATAAAGTCAAAAATAATGAATCTATATAATTTTTATATCATTATTAAAATTATAGAGATAATGTAACCATGATCATATTAAAATGATCAAATTTACTGAAATAAATCATAAATGATAAAAAAAAGTAATTATCACTAGAGACAATGATTTCAAGAATGAATTTTTCTTAAAAGGGTAATAAAAGTATATAATTAAAACATAAAATGTGGGAAATATGTTATTATTATTCAATAATATATGATTAATAATAATTTTTATCATAAAGGAGGTTCAAAAACATTAAATTAATTTATAACATCAGGTACGTGTTTCTAATTGGAATTTTACTTCTATTTTATATACACCATATTCGCAACATATTCCTTTATGTGGTGTATATACTTCACATTTTATATGTTATATTAGGAATCTGTTTATATTAAATTTATCTAATGTTTCTTTATTATATTATTTATTTATTTTACTTTATGACACAATTGTTGCAAAAGTTATAAGGGTTTAATTCACAATTTCATCATTATTCGGAATTGTTTATAGTTGCATCTCTATTGTTCAGTATTTTTAACAAAAGATGGGGGTGAATTGAGATCTGTTAGGGCCAATAGGGGCCTATGTACCCTGAGAGGGGGGGTGAATCAGGGTATGGATATTCTTTTCAAAATACTTCCTGCCCCACTGGATCTTGACCTCTTTGTTACAAGGGTCACTTTGTTTGCTCTTGTGTGTATACTATGCTCAGTTCTTTTCAAGTTTATCTGATGATAATGCTTTGAGTGCAATGCAGAGAAGTGACCATGCAGACACAGCGATTTTTACTTGGTTCACCACTAAGGGCTACGTCCAAGGAGCATACGCCGACAAGTTGCCGGTTCGTACCAAGATCCACTAACTTCACTAGCTGTGGTTTACAATGTTCGGGCTAGATCACTTCTATGCCCAGGCTCACTGCCTATACAAGGTTTAGGGTCAGCTCACTGCTTTCCCAAGGGTCACTCCCTGTTTCTCTCTCTCTGGCTCACTGCCGGTGGAGAGGATCACCTTCTTCCTCTTCCTAAGCTCACTGCTCTTGGAAGGGATTCACTCACAGTTTATAGACCTGTAGGTCTCTTCATTTCCATTAAGGAATGCATCTTTCTCTGTATGTAGATGCTCTATTGAAGTCCAACTTTCACCCGCAGATGAATCTCACTTTGCACCGGATGTACCGGGCAACCTCAAGTTTTACGCGCAACCCTTACGGTGCCTTGCGCGCAATTTCTATGCTTTGCGCGAAATTCCTTTTTCGCGCAACCTTCAAATTTTACGCGCAGCCTGGAAACTGCCTTGCGCGCAATTCACTGCCTTTGCGCGAAATCCACTTTTCGTGCAACCTTCCGTTTACGCGCCAACTCAAACTTTCTGCGCAGCCTTTGCTTTTCGCGCAATCTGACTTTACGCGCAAACTTTAAGTTTACGCGCAACACCCTTTCAAACTTCAATTTCGCGCACCAGAGCTCGGGTATTTTCTATGTCTTGAACTCTGCTGAATGGAGGAGGGTCACTTCATATTTATAGGCAACATCGACCCCGCGCGAAAAACCCTCCTTGAGCGCGTAATCCGCTTTGATCTTCCACGCACAAACATTTTCCGCGCACTGCTCCATAATTTCGCGCACCTCATGCCTTTGCCATTTTACGAGCTTCAGACCTCGTAACACCTCTTGCGCGAAATACTTCATCCGCTATTTCGCGCGCCACTTCAATTTTCCGCGCACGCCTCCAAAATCGCGCGCGCCTCATGCCTTTACCGTTTTTCAAGCTTTCGGCCTTGAAACATCTTTTGCGCGAAATACAATTTCGCGCAACCCGCTGTTTTGCGCGCCACACTTCAAGATTTCGCGCAACCCTCTATTTTTGCGCGCCACACTTGATTTTTCCGCACACCTCCTTCATTTCTCTCTCCTCAACCTTTGCCAACAACATATCACTCTATTTTCCATTGGCGATTTTCAGGCCCAAAAAATTGGCAAACACTGGAAAACGGCGCCACCTTGTACTGCTCTTTTGTACCGCCTCCAGATCGTCCTTTCCTTTGTCAAAGTTCTTTGTCAACATGGAATGTCAACAACTTCTCGGGAACTCGACAATTCTCCATGGAAACCTGCTTTGTCAACAAACACAATCAACCCAAAAATGCTGCAATGTTACCTTGAGGGATTTTTGCCCAACAATCTCCCCCTTTGGGTTTGTTGACAACTCTTCACAACTCTGCTCAGAAATATTTTCTGCACTTTGATACCTCACTGAGTCTTCTTCCAGCTGCTACCACCATTCGCCTCTTGCGATTATGATAGCGTTCAAGGATTCACTTAACATGTACTCTAAGCCCACATGAGCAATGCTCGGCGTGAGAAACAAGAGTAGAATGAAAAGTTCATCAATGAATCACTTCATGTCAGACCCCAATTGTCGATTCCACCCTGATACCAATTCTTAAAAGAAAAAACCGGTTGTTGAACCACACTGATACCAATTGGTGAATTCTTAAGTTGATACCAATTGTTGATAGCTGGACACTGTCTCACACCATTCCAACACCACTGTTCTGCTTTTATCACGATCCTCAGCTGTCGTGATTTCTATGATTTGATCGATCACGTCTAGCATCGTCAGATTTTAAACACTCTCCCCCTTTCTCATTGCTCCCCCTTTCTGGCTGCTCCACCTGTCAGCTTCTCCCCGTATCAATTATGATTTATCAAATCTCCGCACTATTTTCTCCCTCTAACTAACACTTTTCTCCCCCTTTGTCAAGCACTTTTCAAGCACTTTTCTCCCCCTTTGTCAACGAACCCAAAGGTCACGCCTTTGTAGTCTGTAACATAGTAGAGAACACATATCAGCGCATTTAGGGAAAAACACACCATACCTCGGGGAGAGGGGGGGGGGGGGGGTCCCATATCCACACTATTTCAAGTGTGGGGAATAGACTGAACTCCCAGAGCCAGTCAATGCCTTTCAAAAGATTCCTTGGGTAAGGCCTTTGTCAGAATGTCTGCAACCTGTAGTTCTGTAGGCACATACTCCAATTTCACGATCCCCTGCTCAACTTTCTCCTTGATAAAATGATACTTTATCTCAATGTGCTTTGTCCTAGAGTGACGGACGGGATTTTTGCTGAGATTTATAGCACTTGAGTTATCGCACTGAATTCCGATCGGAGACTTTACTTCAACTCCCATATCTTTAAGCTGCTGCTTCATCCACAATAACTGTGTGCATGCTTGAGTGGTCGTAATGTACTCAGCTTCTGCGGTGCTTAATGGAATTCAATCTTGCTTCTTGCTAAGCCAAGAAATACACAATCCATTATGATAAAAAGCACCACCTGACGTTGGTTTCCTATCATCCGCTGAACCGGCCCAGTCTGCATCAGTATATCCCAATAACTCTGTCTGAGATTTGTCATTGTATGTCAAGCCGAAGTCCAATGTGCCCTTGATATACCGAAGTATTCTTTTCACTGCAAGCATGTGACTTTCCTTGGGATTACTCTGATATCTCGCTGCTTGGCATGTGGCGAAAACAATATCAGGCCTTGTTGCGGTTAAGTACAACAGACTTCCAATGATTTGCATGTATTCTGTGATATTAACTGCCCTGCCACTGTCATCTTTTGATGATTTCATCCGGGTAGAAACCGGAGTCTTCATCTCCTTGGAATTTTCCATTCCAAATCATTTCAAAGCATCCTTGGCATACTCGGATTCAGAAATGAATGTTCCATTCCTGCCTTGTGTAACTATGCTTCATCTGATCTTCCAAATATTATGTCTTCTTCCTTGACCAGCCTCACCATCCTTTGATTACTATTGTTGTTGAAATAAAGATTGTAATCAAATCCACCACACTGAAAACCAATCTTCTTCAAATACTGATATAGCCTTCAGTACCATTCTCTTGGGGTGTATGCTTTGCACACCAGTCGTGCTTTGTTTCGAATCATTGTGCCATCTTCGTTCATCTTGTCTAAATAGACCCATTTTGTCCTGATGACGTTTTTATCATCTGGCCTCGAAACAATTTCCCAGGTCTGATTCTTCTCAATTCTGACCTATCGCTTCATTCATGGTATGATCCCGGTTTTTCATCTTCAGCTGCATCAGCAAAGCATTTCGACTCAACCTGAGATAGTAATGATGTCTGCTGTAGTGATTTCATTCTCTTTGTCTGAACTGGATCTCACTGATCACTGATGATAGTCTGCCTGTCAATTTTAGCTCGATTCTTTATATTTTGTGCAGATAAGGATTTTACATCCTTGTACTCATCATCAGTATCTTATTTTGAGTCACCCTCAGCCAGTTCTTCTCCCCCTGTGTTGCTTTCTTCCTCAACACTTTCGTCAAGAAATTGTTCACTGACTCATTTTTCAGTGGCTTCATTTCTTTCAGCTACTTTTCGCAGCTTCTTGGTATCCTGAAAAACAATCAGCTGATACCACAATGTTAGATCAAAATAAATAAGCATGAAATGCTTGATCACTGCTGCTTCTCCCATAGTATGTCTTCTCTCAATAGACAACACTTGAGCTGGGTCATCCAATTATTTCCTTGACGGATCTGGCATATGATTTTGTTATCAAATGCTCCCCCTGTGTTACACAACACTTCTATCTGGTAGGCCCAACGGCAGAGACCCATAATCATTCTTCTCCACGTGCACCATTTATACTAATCTGGCACTCAGCATCGATCCATTAACCAAATCTCTAAGCCTACTGAGTTGGAACTCGGTGTAGGAAACAAGAGATAGAGTTAATAACACAAACACTTCCTATTTTTCTCTATTGCTCCCTTTCTTCATCAACTCTAGTACCTGATTTGAATCAATTGAAATTCTAGAGCAAATCACTTCTCCACTTCGCATCCTTAGATGCCACTACCCCATGGATCGTATCTCCCTAAAACCTGAAACACATGAATCATCAGTTAATAGAATTTAAATATATAGGGAGAGGGGTTTTGCTTCAGACTCCTCAAGATGAGGGTTGTGGTTGATCCTGATGGGTCAACCCTTTGATTCTTTCTTGGAGAGTATCACACTCCTTTCTTGCTTCCTCCAACTGCCTAGCCAACTTCAATTGTTCTGGCCATATGACAAGGCATTCATTGCCTACATTCTGAGCCTTTTTCTGATATGTAGATTTGGTAGGCTCAGCCTTTCTCACCACTTGGGGTTTAAACCCACTAGTACACATTTCCTTCTTTGAGGTTCTACCAAAATTCCATTTTCCTTGATTATTTCTCTGAGTAGGAACCTCTCTGTTTGGCATCTTCCCCTTCTTCTTCTCCCATCGTAGGGGTCTTCCTCTTTCTTTCACTTCTCGATGAGAAACACGACATGTGAATTTCTCAATACGTTCTTTGTTCATCCATCTTTTATCAGATGTCTGAGTCACCACCCTATTTTTCATTGGTGGTGGGTCCTCCACTGAACGTCCATTCTTCTTACTCACAATTGGAGTAGATCTCCCCTTAATCTTCCATGTTTGTTCACATTCTCTCCTTGAGAGTGGTTGTGAGTACGATAGAGGAGGTGACTGATACACCTTTCGTTCAGATCCATGTGATTCCCCTGAGGCTTTAGGCCTATTTTTCACCTTAACACTTTGTATCCCAGTGTATAATTTCTCATTATGTACCACTGGAGTTGGCAATCTCTTTCTCGGGTCTTTTTCCTTCCCCGCTTTCTTCATGCTGCACTGTCTGGCCAAATGCCCATGATCAGAACATATGAAACATTTTCTATTAAAGGCATACCTCATTTCATCACTTCTCTGCTGAGATGTTGATGAATCTTGTTTTCTTCTTCTAGCATCGATCTCTTGAGCTTCCTAACACATACTCATGGTGTGTCCCATCCTTCCGCAGTAATAGCACCTGATAAATGTTCTCCTCTGAGAAACTCTTCTCTCTGATTTATCATGATGCTTCTTCTTATTCTCAGATTTAGTAATGTCTCTATTTTCACACCCTGAGATGTATTCCAGAGCCTCTGAACAGAAGCTTGATGTGTGGCCATGAATCCCACAAAAATAGCACATGTCATCACTGCTTTTTGTATCTGTCCTTTTAGGCCTATCTCCAGCACCTATAGGATTTCTTTCCCATCTAGAACTGTTCATAGCTCTCTTTCTATCTTGCACGGGAGGGGATTCATCAAATCCGATACCAGCTTTTCCGAAACTTGCTGGTCTTTGAGCTGAGAAAATATTCTGTTGTTTCTCTTCAGAAATAGCATACCTATTCTTCATTTTATCATCACTTGTCGAAGGATGATCAAATAGCAAGTGTAAGGCATCCTTCATTTTTGGCATTCCTTTAGCATTAGATTTTTCCACATCCTTCTTTACTAATTCTAGATCCTCTTCCAACTTTTTAATCTTCGTCTCCCTTGATTCAAGTTGGACATCCAGTTCTTTCTTGAGAAGCTTCCCATTACTCACCTCATCTTCTAGTTCCTGTGTGAGCTTTTCCACCATTGCACTTTTCTTCACTACTTTTAATTTTTCCTCAGAAACAGATTTAGAGACAGATTCATTCTCTTGTTGAAGGCTTCGATTGTTCTGAACTTCTTCAGACAACTGTGCTGCTAGATCATCATTTCTAGCTTTCAGATTCTGTACTTCATCTGACTTTTGATTCTCTTCATAATCATCAGCCTTTTGTTTTCCTTTCATTTTAGCCAGCTTCTGTAATACCTCACATTGAGAATCATTCTTCTTTGTTAGGTCAGTAACTATATCGATAAGCCTTTGATTTAAGCCTCTTAGCTTGTTGACCTCAGTTTCCAGAGCATTGATCTGTATGCCTTTAGAATTAATTTCTTCAGTGGATTTCTGATCCAATTATTTAGTCCCATGGACAACTTCCACCTTTTTGTTCAGGCCATCGATCTCTCTTTTCTGTTCTTCAACCTTCAGCTTATACTTACTAACGGATTCTGAGTTCTCTGATGTTGATAAATTAAGTTTCTGAATTTCTTCCATCAGCTCAGATTTCTCTTCTTCCTGCTGCTGCATATAGAGTTTGGCATCGCGAACAATTTTGTTAGCTTTCTTGGTTTTGGCCCTCCAAACATCTATCTCTTCCAGAGCAGCCTCCAACTCAGCTCGTATATCAATTCTTCCTTCAATTTCTTCTTCTTCATCGTCAGTGGTTCCAACGTCACTTGGAAAGTCAGGTTCTTCACTCATTCCATCAACATCTTTGAATGAGTAAGTATTTTTGTTGTATGATTTATCCAAATCATTTTTCTGTTCACTACATGATTCCTTCAGTAAGCTATTTGATTCTTTTATTTGAATCACACTTTTTCCAAAAACACTTCCACACTGAGGGATACCATCTGACTTCTGATTCTTCTTTGAAGATTTTCTTTTTCCCATGGTAGACCGAGATAAGCACAAACAATATCTTCAACAACACAGATCGACTACACAAAGTTGAAGCAAACAAATCTGATAAAAGCAACCAGTCCCTCTGATACCAATTGTTAGGGCCAATAGGGGCCTATGTACCCTGAGAGGGGGGGTGAATCAGGGTATGGATATTCTTTTCAAAATACTTCCTGCCCCACTGGATCTTGACCTCTTTGTTACAAGGGTCACTTTGTTTGCTCTTGTGTGTATACTATGCTCAGTTCTTTTCAAGTTTATCTGATGATAATGCTTTGAGTGCAATGCAGAGAAGTGACCATGCAGACACAGCGATTTTTACTTGGTTCACCACTAAGGGCTACGTCCAAGGAGCATACGCCGACAAGTTGCCGGTTCGTACCAAGATCCACTAACTTCACTAGCTGTGGTTTACAATGTTCGGGCTAGATCACTTCTATGCCCAGGCTCACTGCCTATACAAGGTTTAGGGTCAGCTCACTGCTTTCCCAAGGGTCACTCCCTGTTTCTCTCTCTCTGGCTCACTGCCGGTGGAGAGGATCACCTTCTTCCTCTTCCTAAGCTCACTGCTCTTGGAAGGGATTCACTCACAGTTTATAGACCTGTAGGTCTCTTCATTTCCATTAAGGAATGCATCTTTCTCTGTATGTAGATGCTCTATTGAAGTCCAACTTTCACCCGCAGATGAATCTCACTTTGCACCGGATGTACCGGGCAACCTCAAGTTTTACGCGCAACCCTTACGGTGCCTTGCGCGCAATTTCTATGCTTTGCGCGAAATTCCTTTTTCGCGCAACCTTCAAATTTTACGCGCAGCCTGGAAACTGCCTTGCGCGCAATTCACTGCCTTTGCGCGAAATCCACTTTTCGTGCAACCTTCCGTTTACGCGCCAACTCAAACTTTCTGCGCAGCCTTTGCTTTTCGCGCAATCTGACTTTACGCGCAAACTTTAAGTTTACGCGCAACACCCTTTCAAACTTCAATTTCGCGCACCAGAGCTCGGGTATTTTCTATGTCTTGAACTCTGCTGAATGGAGGAGGGTCACTTCATATTTATAGGCAACATCGACCCCGCGCGAAAAACCCTCCTTGAGCGCGTAATCCGCTTTGATCTTCCACGCACAAACATTTTCCGCGCACTGCTCCATAATTTCGCGCACCTCATGCCTTTGCCATTTTACGAGCTTCAGACCTCGTAACACCTCTTGCGCGAAATACTTCATCCGCTATTTCGCGCGCCACTTCAATTTTCCGCGCACGCCTCCAAAATCGCGCGCGCCTCATGCCTTTACCGTTTTTCAAGCTTTCGGCCTTGAAACATCTTTTGTGCGAAATACAATTTCGCGCAACCCGCTGTTTTGCGCGCCACACTTCAAGATTTCGCGCAACCCTCTATTTTTGCGCGCCACGCTTGATTTTTCCGCACACCTCCTTCATTTCTCTCTCCTCAACCTTTGCCAACAACATATCACTCCATTTTCCATTGGCGATTTTCAGGCCCAAAAAATTGGCAAACACTGGAAAACGGCGCCACCTTGTACTGCTCTTTTGTACCGCCTCCAGATCGTCCTTTCCTTTGTCAAAGTTCTTTGTCAACATGGAATGTCAACAACTTCTCGGGAACTCGACAATTCTCCATGGAAACCTGCTTTGTCAACAAACACAATCAACCCAAAAATGCTGCAATGTTACCTTGAGGGATTTTTGCCCAACAAGATCCTAATTAATTTTTTTAATAAATTGACTTACAAAACCCCCCAAATTAGAATAAATTATATTTCAGTTAAAAAAATGAAGATATTTATAAATGATTTTATTTTTTTAAAAGATTTCTCAAGGAGTGATTAATTCCTTGTTGGAATAATATGAAAGTCTATTTTAACTATATAAATAAATTTAATAAATAAAATTATAATATAAAAACTATCTTTGATTAAATATCAGAGTGAAATAAATTTTATCATATGTAAATATATATAATAGTGAAAACATAACATTAAAAGGAACATCTTAAATAATATTAACAAGTTCGGTCTCAATCCAAGACATATTCCTCTTCATTTGGTGATCACCCACCACCAAGAAGTTCATATAAGCATAAAATTTGATCCAAAACCTCGATATCGGTAAACAACAACACATATAGTATTTTTTTGGTCACAATTACCAAATCCATTGTTTTTGTGGTAGTGTAATAAGTGACATGCCACATAGGGACCTCTTCCACTATTAACCATGGGAGTATAATGTGTAAAAAAGATATGTTGTGAAGATATCAGTGTATCTTCCAAGTATGGATAAAAGTTTGCATGTTTTCATAAAATAGAGATAATCCCAAACTACTCTTAATGTAAATAATTTCCAAAATAAGATCATATAAAATAGTAAAAGGGATAGTGTCCTCTATGTGATATGAATTACAGCTTCATGACCCCTTGAAGGTACCTTGAAATTCGGATTTATTTTGTTTTCATAAATTTTTTGAAATACAGTGTATCACATAATATTATGTATTGTGGTGTATGAGAGTTCCAATTTTATTAGAGAAATATTCTTCATCATTTGTTCTTCTAGTTTTATAAATTTAATATTTCACACATTCAAAAAATCTCAATTTAGTTTGGCACAATTGATGAGTCATGTTTGTTCTTATTTCTTTTACTATGCATCACTCTTTTATTTTTTTGTTCAAATTTTAGATTTATATTTTTCACCCGACATAATGATTATTATCAATCATGTTCTAGTATCTCATACCTTGTACTATAGTCTGAAATATATTTTAATATTTTATAAATAAAATAATTAATTTTATCAATATCCTTAAATTTCACAAATATATCCATTAGAATTATTGAATATAATATGAAAGGGTAATGGTAAAAGTGATTATTGAGAGCATTTAATCTATATAGGTAGGTTGATTCAATAATGAATCATTGCTGGTGGTGTGTTATTATTTTCGGTTTTAGACTAATGGTGTCTTTGGAGAGGCGAATTTTTCAGATTGGTTACTCAAACGTAGTAGTGTTAGGCTGGTTGTGTCTCTGGAATGATGATTCAGGAGTGATGATTTAGGAACTGTGACACATACTCAAAGAATTTATAAATTCTTCCTTTTAACTCCAATAATTTACATAACATAGTAAAATCATTTGAAACATAAATAAGCATGATTTTTTATTATTAAAATTTGGAGAGGTCAATTATATTCTTATTTTTGATGATCAAAAATCACAGAATTATTTTGAAATAATAAATATTCAATAAATAAGAACATTGATGCACAAATAAACAATCAATTTTTATTACACTAGAGAGCTTAAAATAAATTATATCAAAAAGAGAAATAAATATCATGGTATTTGATAAACAAAATATTAGAGAGGAAATAAACCTTCATATGAAAAAATAATTTTCTTGTCATGTTTAGAATAACAATAATGTAATAACAGATAAAAAGTATAAGGTTCTAGAAAAAAAGAATATATATCCAAAGACATTTCTATATCAAAGTATAAATCATTAGGTACATACCCAACAAAAACAATAAATTCTATGTTTAGGGATTCCCAATTTTAGTATCCATTGGTTTTTTCCATTTTTCATTTGTACTGGGAGTATATACTAAAGGCATAGGGATTGTTGTTGGCACCGGAGCGGGTGTGGGGTGGATGAAAAAAATTCTCAACAAATAATTGTTATCAAATTTTGGAGTTCGTCGGTATGATTTGTGGGAAATGTTTGATGTCTAGGAGGTAATGTTGCAGATGTATTGGTTATAAAGAAAGAACAGTATTGTGGATGGGGAGAATGGTAAACATGTACAACATTGAGTCTACCTAAAGTTTAATGAATGGGAAATTCATTTGGATCTATAATTACAGTGTTTGAACTTGCTGACAAGGGTTTAATAGAGTGAAAAAATCTATAATGGTATGACATCGCTTTTCTATAGCCTTATTTAATTATCCCTTATGTTAAATATTGTATTTAAGAGTTGGATTAAGTTCCATAGGTTTCTGAAATTTCTCTCTGAAATCATGAGAGACTAGTGGCATCATCTTATTTTCTAAAGAACAATAAAAATTACATTTCAATTTATGTTTGGTATAAATTGTTTTGATATAGAAATATATTTTCGTTGTGATATATTCTTGAGCAGTAGTGGCCTATTTGGAATATATCCTGACAATGTAATGTACATGATCACTAGTTTGTCTAATTTTTATCATGCTCTACTAATCTAAACCACCCATCATATTCTATAAATCCTATTTGAGAAATGATTAGATATACTCAACATTCAAATCCTCCAATGGAGGGGGAGTAAAATAGGTATATGAAACTTTTAACTCTTCTCTAACAACTGATCTCATCTAATCTATATCAAATTCTAGTGGAGAAGGTGTATAATCTATAGTATACTTAGAATAAGTATCTCCAATACATATCAAAATACATTCCAAATATTCTATTTAATCAGATGTCATTCCTTTAACGAACAACATGAGATTTTCTCATTCATCACTTAACATATAATTATCCATTTATACTTCTTGAATTTCATGAGTCAACTAGGGTTGAATTTTTATAAGGACATCCTATAGAAATAGTGAAACCTCATTTTCCCCAACATTTTTTTCGAGTATAGGATGTGATTTCAAATGATATCCAAAACCAAATAAAATTTTTTCTCCAAAATATTTTTCATCATTCTAACATAAATACATTGAAGGTATCTACGAAATGGTAAGGGAGGATACCTTAACAGATACAGGCTTGACCTGGAACACTTTTGAAAAGTCTATATCCTTAATTAAGGAACATTGACGTTCATTGGAAGCTGGATAACCCAAACCAAAACCAAAATAACTAGGTTATTTGTACCTTAAATCTAATGATTCTATAACAAAAGGTTTGGATACTACAATTATTACTAAATTAGGGTTTTTATCCATCACAACAGATGATATATTTTTATTATCAATAGATTCTATCGGTTTAATATAATCATATCTCTCCACTATGTCTATCGTATTTTAAGGTTCCTCTGTTTCAAAAATATATTTCTTTGTCTTTTAGACCAACAAATAATTATCTATATGAGATATATTATAAACTATTGGATATACTTTATCACGATCTAAATGATCTGAGTTATCATCATCACATTATTTCTCTTCATTATATCCTTTAGTTTTATCAAATTCTTCTACTAAATATTTATTGAAATCAACTTTCTATTTACTATCATCATCCTCTTCTTCCTCATCAAAATCAACATCCTCTCCAATCATCATCACATTCACATTCACATTTTTTATTATCATATTTCTAAATAACAGTTTCTAGGGTTTCCTATCCAATTTTATATCAATTATTTCTCCCTCATTTTGAAAAACTTCATCATCTATGATAAGTGTTTTTATAGAGGGGATAACATGTGATGGTCTAGGAGATTCAGGTAAAGGATCTTAATTATCTTAAGGAATATTAGGATCACTAACTTCTTTATTGGATAACATCACTTCATCACCTCTAGAGACATCATCCATTATGTATTCACCTTATAATTCCATTACATCTTCTAGTTCTAAATTAGGGACGTCATTATCATCTGGTCTTGTGGGATGGTCAACATGGTAGAAATTTTCATAAATCATTTCATTTTTCTTTAGAAATTTATTTTTAAATGGATTCCAACTTATGTTCATCCTCATGAATATAACCTTGGTAATGATAAAACCACCACAATCTATAATAGACTATTAATTAATCCCAATAATCATTTGGCATTTAACATATTATAAATGAAAATTGAATGAAATAATAAAATTTATCTTGAAGCGGTTTTAATCATATTGATATATGAAGAATGTGGTATTTTCACAGATTCATTTTATACCCTTTCTTCATAAGATTTAAGAAATACACATCATGTTACTTCAATGTGGTAAATTAGCTTTTTCTCAGGAAATGATGATATTGGATTAGCTTAAAAAGACGAATGGTTTTAGCATTTATCTTGGAAGAAATAGGTCTTATAGGATTTCCATATCTAGTTAGATATGCTAAAGCCTATATAAAAAAAATTCACTAGTAGGAGTATCACTTACATAATGATATTCAAGATACCATCATATGGTACTCCTAAACATAATGCCCACATATGTTATTAAAATAAACATTTGTTTCATGTTATTCTGGTTCTAATTATAAATAATCTCATTCAGTAAAAGTGAACTGAAAATATTGATAGATCTCAAACACAAGCATCAGATATGTGGGTAAATTATTATTTCAAATCCATTCCATTTCACCATTACCTTAAAATACTCCAAACATAAAATATTTACTTGAGAGAGTCTATTTTGTATAGATATCCTTTTATGGTACGAAAACTCGGTTTGTGAGTTATGGATTCAATGGTTCCTTAGACTTTCGACTCAAAGCACATTTCTTATTATTTGATGTTTATTTTATATATGGAGTTGATTCTGATGGTCGCATCATTCAATCAATTTTGAATAACTAGGATATTTCAAAGGTAATTAAGTGAAGCCTCATTGGTAGGGAATAAGGTTTGAAAATATGGTTTAACGGTCAATAGGGATGATTGTATTAGACGAGTTTTGATTTTAACATTTATAGATTCTAATATAGAATATTTGGAATACATTGACTAAACAATCGACATCTTAGTTAGAAAAATATTTCAATGGAAAAAAATGGTGAGACCAGTTGATATTGAGATAGTCAACTATGAGACATAAATTGTGAGAAATCAATAATGATACTTTAATAGTGGGATAGAAATTGAGTGTCATCAATGTTGATATATCAATGGTAATATGTCGACATTGAGGCATCAAAAAATAGTCATCAATGCTGAGATATCAATATATTTTTACATAACAAAATATAATCATTCCTAACCCATGTTTTTTGTGTCTATGTTTATCCTAATTCAAAGAATTAGTAAAAATATCAATAATATGATGTTATGTGAAAATTTAGTCAATGTTTTTATCACCTTTCTCAAAATGTGATCTCAAAAAGTGTTTTCTTATATTCAAACATTTTGTTTATATAATGAGGTAATGGTTTTTTAGAAATTTTAATATCACATTTATTATCACAATTTATAGGTTTATGTCAGAATTGATATCCATTAACAAGTAATGTATGTTTCATCAGAAAAAATTGAGCACATCCACTAGTAGCCGATAATTATTCAGCATCAGCAGTAGATAATGAAAGGAAATTTTTATTCTCACTAAACAATGATACTAGCGACTTACGAAAAAATAAAATGTTCTAGAGGTGGTTTTTCTATCTTACATTAATCAAAAAAAATTTGCATCATATTAACTAACTAAATCAAATTAGTATCCTCTGGGATAGATTAATCATAAATTGGTAGTATATTTTAGGTATATAAAAATCCTCTTTATAGAAAGTTAGTGAGGCTCTTTATGGTTTTTTGAAAATGACCACACATACAGACACTAAACATAATGTCAGGTCACATAGTAGTGATGTATAGATGACATCAAATCATACACCTATAATTGGTTTAATCCACTATTTTCCTCGCCTTGTCAATTCCTATCTTACTTGTAGTACTTGAGAATGTATCAGTATATTTATTATGATCAAGAAGGAAACTTTTTAGAATATATTTTGTAAATTTACTTTTAATTTCAATAATTCATGAATTGTTTTGAAAAAATTGATATCAAATAAATAATTTATATTGACCCATTTATTTCATTTAAATCTAACAATGAATTATGTTTTCAAAATTAGAACATATTCTATTTTTAGAAGATCCTAGAATAAAATAATCTATATATATTTGAATGACTAAATCATCTTTTCAAATAATTTTTTATAAATAGTATGGTTGTCTATACATTTTGTAAAACCTATTGAAATATTAAAAGAGTTCATCATTTCATTCGATGCTTCAGGAGGTTTTTTTCAACCATATAAATCTTTGGTTAAATTTAAACTATGATTTAGAAAACGGGGATATTTGAAAATAGGGGGGTTGTTAAAAAAATACACAACTAGATATCAATTTTTAAAATACCCTTTGATAAGAATTTGATCAATTTTTAAATTTAGATGACGTTAAAATGAATGAAGAATTATAATGGGTTTATGTTTGGCTACAGGTTCAATGGTCTCTTTATATTTTATTAATTCTTATTGAATATAACCTTGTGAAACAAATCTAGACTAATTCCTTACTATAGTTCCAACACCATCA
The DNA here is from genome assembly GCA_963277665.1 of Viscum album. NCBI lineage: Eukaryota > Viridiplantae > Streptophyta > Magnoliopsida > Santalales > Viscaceae > Viscum > Viscum album. The sequence continues at coordinate 1,006,868,196 of OY728135.1, forward strand.
ACCTTGTTTAAAAACACCCATTTAGTTCCTATAGATAGGGTTTTCTTTGTTTTTGACAACATGTTCTCATACATTATTTCGTTCAAAGTGATTTAGATTTTCTTGAATAGACATTACCCAGAATTCATCAATGATTCCCTCATTGAAGTTCTTAGGTTCTTGATATGATAAAAAGACTTGATCCTCATCTTGATTTCTTATACAATAACTAGTTTGTGTATCGTTGTCTAAGCCTCCAACTACAACATCTAATGGGTGATTTTTAAGAGTCCTAATGCCTCTAGAAATAGATGGTGTGATTTTTTCCAGGTATCCTACAAATTTGGGTTCTATAGGTTTGATGTCATGAAATTTTATTGAAATGGATGAATATTTTTCTTGTTTGATAGAAGAATCATAATTATTGGAATTTAAGTACATATTTGATAGATCATCATAGTGATTTCATAGATATATTTTTGGTTCGTGTGGATCGGTTTCATAAAATTACAAATGAACATATTCTTCCACGTATTTGGTTATTTTTTTAAAGAATAATATTTTATACAAATTTAATATCTTCGGAAAATTAAATCATCACTTTTATAAAAAATGTGACATGATTATCCGTTATATTGTAAATAAAGACATTTTAGCCAAAAACCCTATAGTATTTAACCATTGGAATCCTATTATTGCATGGTTAATAATTGGTTCATATCAAGATATATCGGATTGAGACTCCATTGATTACATGGAAAGATATGTTTTCATCATATTCCTAAAAATACAGAGGTAATCCCTATTCATTGAGTAGAATCCTTCCATTCTATTGAAGGGTTTTGTTTTGTTTTTCGAAAACTCCATTCTTCCGAGGTGTCATAAGAGTAGAAATGTTATGACTATATCCAATTTTTTATAAAAAAATATTCTAAATATTTATTTTCAAACTCACATTAATTTTCTCTTCTAAATGTATTAATTTTATGTACAATTAAATTTTCTATCAATCTAGAATTCTTGGTAAAAAAGGAACTATATTCACTTTATCGATCAAAAAAATAAAACACATGTATACCAAGTAAATTCATCTATGATTATACAAACGTAGTTACTAACATTTAATGTTGAATCTCTAGATTGTCGCACATGTCCATGTGAACAGAAAAATGAAATTGAGGTGGTGAACCTTATCTATTTAGTTTTAATGATATCTTGTGTTGTTTTACATTTTGAGAAGTATTACATACATTATTTTTTGCAGGTTTGGGTAGATACATGACTTACCCTTTTATATTAAGCTTTCTAAGTGAGTTAATGTTACAAATTCCATGTCTCTAAATCCAATGACAAGATTCTAAATAAAATTAACATAATCAAGAAACATGTTGTGAAATCAATGATTCCAAATTAACAAAATAAACATTTCCATTTGTACAAGTAGTAAAAACTGAATCATTTTAGTGTAAAAAGCAATAAAAGTATAAATTTAAAATTTTAAATCAATACCAATATAACAAAATAGTTAAATTCAATGATGCTTAAACATTAAACCATCAACATAAATTAATTTTGAAATTTAAATTGAATTGGTGTTACAAATTTGGCCAATAAAAATGAAATTTTCATTACCATTGTCACCAAATGTTACATGTCCACCATCAAACTTTATTATTTTCTTGATGATTTGGTAGTCTCGCGTCATATGACATAAAAAACCTTAGTCCATGTACCATAAGTTTTTACACGCTCATTTTAAGAATCATTCTTGAAAAATATATTAGACAAGAAATAATTATTGTATAAAAACTTTCTTGGCTCTATAAATGTTAGAAATCAATGTTTTAGGAACCCGCACTTTCTCAATGGGTTTCTAATGTGTATATTGTAAATTTATAGAGAAAAACCACAATTAGATTCTCTAGTTGTATTTCTGATATAATGATTTTCAGAATTGGATGTAGTATTAAAAATTTTATAACTAGAACTAGCAAAACAATTTCCATAATTATGAAAAATATGTTTTTAATTATTATCCTCTATCATGTTTGGTAGAATATAAAAGTAGTTTTTTTATGTAATATTTCTCCAAGAATTTATTTTAAAATATTTTTCTAATCATAGAATTATTCTAGACATTTATTTAAATGTACATTAGATATCTTATATTATGTTTTTTCTTTATGTTACTTTTCATTTTTCTCCTTTTATACAGAAAATTATATTTAATATAAATAATATGAATATATTTTTTTTATTTTTTTTTATTTTTTTCCTTTATCTCATTAAATGTATCTTCAAGAATGTAGTAATAAAAATACTCTTTCCTAAAATGCATATGAGCTGTAAAAACCCTTTCTTAACGAGATATATATATATATATATGATAGTCAATGTCAGGGATACAAGGGATCATTATAAAAAAATAATTACGTCATACCACATATATATTTATTCACTAAAAAATCACATTATTCTAGGATCCCAAAGGGACAGATCATATATATTTCCATGACCAACTTATTAGAAATCATATTCACCACCTTTTTTTTCTTCCGGGTATGTTTGTGAGATTAAAATATTTAGTTGAGCATACTTGTTGAGACATTCAACACATCGAGGTAATACCATCAAAGGCACATCCATTGTTTTAGTTTTTATGGGATTTTTGGAGACATCAATGTCAGATTCAAGCCACAAGAATGGTATTGTTGTTGTGGTTACGATACCTGAAACGACCCGAAATTTTGAATAAATTTTGTTTCCTAGAATTGTGTGTTATTTTATTTTTTACACAACAAAACTATTTCATTTAATAAAATGAGTATAATTAAAATAAGACCATTGGGTTTTGACTATTATACGACTGTTGGTCAATCCGCTGGAAACTAAATGTTTTCATTATTGTCGATAAATACAAGTGATCTTGGTTAATTAATATAGAAAGAAGATTTGATGGCCTCATCCAGTAGTCTTGGGCCGATCGAAACCCATCTGACAGAACATGGGAAGGAGGTAGCACCTTTGGGATTTTCTCTGTACCAAACCCAAGTTGAACTTCATTATGTGAAGTTAGAACTGAATCGACTTCATGAGAAGTTCAAGCTGATAGAAATCACTACTCAGGAAATGTTGGCCGAGCCGCCCAAAGATTCTATCACGTTAGCACACCTTACATTAGGTCATATGCTGGTGTTATAAGGGGCTATGTAAAGAGACCTTAGCTGCTTTATGAAATCCTCTAAGATAAATAATGTGTCATTTCATCTTATGGTGAAGTTTGTGAATCTCAAGTGTCCGGATAAATGTGGGATGTATATTATTGATGAATTTTAGAAAAATGATATTTTAAAAATATTTATGTAAACCGTAAATAATTAATAATGTGTAATGATTATAAAAAAATCTTCTTCTACAATTATGTTAAATAATAAATTTAGATTCTAATAAGATCAACATAATTTTTAATGAATTGAAAATTATGAATAGTGATTGTATGCTTATGATTAGTAATGTGATCAAATGGATTAAGCAACCTCAATTAAGTATGTATTAATATAATTTAGGCAGCTTGATTAAGTAGTGTAATTCAATAAAATAATCAAATTACTATTTTAGAAATTATTGGTTAATCATTAGTTTTTTTATGTGAGTAGTGTTTTTTATTAAAAAATTAAATTAAAAATATTTAGAAAATTATTTTCATAAAATGGAATTCATTTTTGAAATCAATTCATTGATATTTGGTTAAGGTGAATTTTTGGGATTTTTCTGAAATAGTAAAATTTTCAGTGAATACTGTTTTTAATTAAAAATTAAATTAAAAATATTTAAAAGATTATTTTCATTAAATGGTGTCCATTTTTGAAATCATAGCATTGATATTTGGTTAAGGTGATTTTTTGGGATTTTTCTAAAATAGATGAATTTTCAGTGAATAGTTTTTTTGTTTGAAAATTAAATTATAAATATTTAGAAGATTATTTTTATAAAATGGAGTTCAATTTTGAAATCAGGGCATCGATGTTTGATTAAAGGGAATTTTTTGGATTTTTCTGAGAAAGTTGAATTTTCGGTGAATAGTGAAAATACTGTTTTTGAGTATCAGGTGTTTAATGACATCATTAAGGATGTAATAATTATGAAATAATTCTGGTCGAATTATGTATAGTAAGATAAGGTATGAGGTGTCCCATGTGGCCAATACTATTGTAAAATACCATGGACAAGCCCATGGTTTTTCCAATACCACCGATTAGGTGTCCCTTGGTAATTAATGCTTTGTCCTCTCACTTCTTCTATAAATAAGATGCCTTTACCTCATTCATTTAATTTCCAAATCCTCCCCTATTATGTTCCAGTATATTTACCTCCTGAGGAGTCATCCTATGTTTCCCTCAAGCCTCCCAAGGTCCCGAATTTCAGGATTTCAAAGTTACTCTTCAATGTAAGGGATTCGTTCAACCTCTTCTTTTAAGTCATGAATTCCTTTATGTCGTGTCTTATATGTTCCATCTATTTATATTGAGGGTTTATTATTATATGTTCTTATTACCACCCATTTCATGCCCAAATGATGAGAGTCCCTTTCTTCTATCATCAATTTTTTCTGAATTTTTATGTGATGTCGTTAGGCTGGCGAATTGCTCGTAAAAGATATAACATCTTCTCTTTTCTATCATGATTCCTTTTCATGTAGTATATCATTAGAATATCCATAATTTGATCTTATTCAGTACCCATACTATATTATGAATTATTTATGAGTGGGTTACCCTTTTCCAATTTCTTTTCTATGTTTTATAAAACCATGTTATAAAGTCGTTAGGCAGTAGAAATTTCGTCTCAAAGTTCTATATCATTCTCTCAAAAAAATACATTAGTTTATTTATGTGAATACCCATACCAATTTCAATTCCATGGGTGTTCATAATTATATAAATATGAGATATTTGATTCTATAATTGACATACATATAACCCTCACTCTCTTTACATGGGTTATAAATGATATAATGATTTTATTTTTAAGTGCTTTTAAAACGTCAAGATTTTTAAATGAAACCCATTCCTTTTATTCTCTATGGGTTATTTATGAAATTTTTTATTATGATTTATATTTCTCAGATGAAATTAAATACATATTAAGGGCTCACCCTCATATCTCTCTAATGCATTTGGTATAGAATTAATCTCTAGAGATCACAAGTTTTACGATACCTTGGTGAATAACCTTGGTAATTTTTATGACACCTTGTGGATGGACCTTGGTGATATGTTCATGAATGTCTAAATGAAATGTTTTAGCCACATATTGAAGATTATGTTCCATGTTATTTTCATTATGATATTCGTATTCTTCCATTTCTCATGTCTTCATGTTTTTATTCATGTTCTTATTGATATCACAAGTACATTGATTCCCTTATTTACGCTTACTGGGCCTTATTCTCACCCTTTCCTTTGATGTATGTATCCAGGATATGATATTTAGTAAATGTAAATAGAATGAAACTATGATTAATCCTTACAAGTGGTTTAGAAGAATGTTTTATGTTTTTTTCATGTATTATTTTCCTGATTTCCAAGATAGTAGACTTTAAATATCCTCTGTTTGTAAAATGTAATGAAAATTTGTGTAATAAAAAGGAGGGATGTCATAGTTGGTATCAAAAGGAGGTTTAGTTAATTATGGAAATTAGGATATGAAAACTTTAGGAAGAACCCTATAGAAAAGATTAAATATATGAAATCTTCTTGGTATTTTGGTGAGTATTGAGTAAGTGGTTTATCATGGAAATACATCCCTATATGGATACGAGAAGGTAGAGGTGGCTCAGGCACAATTGTGCATAGGGTTAAAACCCGAAAACACCGCTTTGAGTTAGACTCGAATGAGAACTGGTACATGACAACGGTCCTTACATTTCTCCTGGTACGACACTCCCAGGGGATATGTTTGCTTAATCAGATGTTTTTTATTTATCATTATGATGGAATTATAGAAAAACTTAATTTTCTATGAATTAAGTTTAAGACATAAAATCATTTTTAGTTAAATGATTTGTAAATGTAATAAGTTTCTCACAAAGAATTTATTCTTTTAGAAAATATCCCCATCATCTGGGAATACGTTGACAGAATTCTTGAGGAGTTACCTGAACCTCCCCCAAAAATAGAGGTAGAGTTCTCCATTTAACTCATACCTAGATCACATCTAATTTCAATGACCCCCTATAGGATGGAAAATGTGGATCTAGTGGAATTAAATTAACAACTCCAAGAACTTTTGGAAAATGGGTTTATCCAAACAAGTGTGTCTGCATGGGGAGCACAAGTTCTCTTTGTGAAAACGAAGGATAGATCGATGCAGCTATGCATTTATTATTGAGAATTGAATGGGATCACTATGAAGAACAAATATTATCTTCCAAGAATTTATGACTTATTTGACTAACTTCGGGGGCTCAATTCTTCTCTAAGATTGATCTTCATTTTGTTTATCATCAGTTGAGGATAAAGAATGATGATATTCCAAAAACTGCCTTCCAATCAGGATATGGGCATTATGAGTTTGTTATTATTCCCTTTGAACTGACTAACGCACCTGTTATTTTATGGATCAAGAATAAGTTGATTTTGGTAACTTATGTTTTATCTAATGGATATCATTTTTATAGAAGAATGATTTGGTGATTAAATGTTAAAGTTTATTTTGGACGATGTTTTCTCTTTTGGAGCACTATATGCCTAAGGAAAATAAAATACTACAGGATTTAAATTATGGAGGAATGGTTGCTTTTTTTTTGAATTTATGTAATTTTTGTGGACATATGGTGATTTGGGTTATTTCTGGAAAATGATGAACCTTGCATAGAGAATATGTGATTTGGTTTATTACACTTTAGTATGAGACTTTAATAGTAGTCCATTTTATTTGGAGATAAATGTAAAGATTTATTGGGGAAGTCTATATGATTAAATCCTTCTGAGTTTTAGGTTCCAATCTTAGTTTGGATTACTATAAAGAATTTTAAAGATGATAGTGTATTGAATGGTATTTCTGGAACTTTGGGTACTTTTGTTAAATTTTGGAGATTAATATTAATATTTCTTTTTATAAAGGATTATCCTTTTTTGGTATTATATGATCTCGTACTATCCTTTTTATTTTTAGTTGATGACTAAAGACAAGGGAAATATATAGTTCCTCTTTTGTGGATTATGTGATTTTCTCGGAGATGATTCTTGTGCATTTGATGAGACCAAGTTTTTTTGAATGCTCATTATTTTATGAAAAGATTAGTCTTGGTGAAGCTTATTAATGGATGAAACTCAACATGAATGTAAGTATATTTCATTATTTTTTTATTCTATGTAGTGATTTTATTCATCAAAATTATTAAAAGGAACATAAAAAAAAACGTTTTTGGTTTACGTATCCTGTTAGGTAATCAAATACCATTTAACACATCATAATTTTGTGATCTTCTTATGGTTAATTTTCATTTAATCATGTTTTCTATCACTCTCCATCAGAACATGACCCTTTGTTTTCACTTCCATATCCATGTTTTCCTAGATGGAATCCTAGTATGGGATAACTCATGTGACCGATGTACTTCCCTTTCATTCCTTTAAAGTAATAGATTTACTGTCTATTTTTCTGATGTGGTACTTTCAATGAAATTTCGAAGCCTAATTTTAAAATAGTGAGGACTCAATTTCTTAATGGGGGAAGAATGTAAAGAACCAAAATTTTGAAAAAATTTTGCATCCTAACATTGTGTATTATTTTATTTAATACTCAAGAAAACTATTTATTTTAATAAAATGATTATAATTAAAATGAGACTGTTGGGTTTTGACTGTTATATGACCGTTGGTCAATATGACGATTGGAAAATAAATGTTGTGATTGTTGTCTATAAATAAAAGTTATCATGGTTAATTAATATATATATAAGATTACATGGCCTCATCCAGTAGTCTCTGGCTGATCAAAGCCCATCTGACAAAACTTGGGATGGAGGTAGCACATATTGGATTTGCTTTGGACCAAACCCAAGCCGAACTTTATTGTGTAAAGCTGGAATGGAATTGCCTTCACGGGAAGTTCGAGGTGATAGAAATCACTACTCGGGTAATGTTTGCTGAGCCTCCCCAGGATTCTATCACATTATCACACCTTACACTTAGGTCCTATGCTGTTGTTATAAGGGTCTATGTAACGAGACCTTAGATGCTTTATGAAATCCTCTGAGATAAATAAATTTTCATTTATTCTTTTGGTGAAGTATCTGAATCGCAAGTGTCCTGATAAATTTGAGATGTATATTATTGATGAATTTTAGAAAAAGGATATATTAAAAATATTTATGTATACCTAAAATAATTAATAATGTGTAATAATTTTCAAAAAATGGTTTTCTACAATAATGTTCTGTAAGAATGTTAGAGTTTAATAAGAACAACTAAAATTTTGATGAATAATAATGTATGAATAGTGATTTTACACTTTTAATTAGTAATGTGATCAAATGGATTAAGAAACATCACTTAAAAAAGTATTCATATAATTTAGGCACCTTGATTAAGTAGTGTGATTAAATAAAATATACAAATAACTATTTCAGAAATTATTGGTTATGTATTAGTTTATTTGGGTGAATAGTGTTTTTTATTTAAAAATTTAATTAAAAATATTTAGAAAATAATTTTCATAAAATGGAATTCATTTTTAAAATTAGAGCATCGACATTTGGCTAAAGTTAATATTTGGGATTTTTCTGAAATAGTGGAATTTTCAGTGAATAGTTTTTTTATTTAAAAATTTAATTAAAAATATTTAAAAGATTATTTTCATTAAATGGAGTTCATTTTGGAAATCAGAGAATCGATATTTGGTTAAGGTATTTTTATGGGATTTTTCTGAAATAGTTGAATTTTTAGTGAATAGTGTTTTTATATAAAAATTAAATTAAAAATATTTATAAGATTATTTTAATAAATTAGAGTTCATTTTTGAAATCAGAGCATCAATATTTGGTTAAGGTGAATTTTTGGGATTTTTATGAGAAAGTAGAATTTTTGGTGAATAGTGAATATACAGTTTTTGAGTTTCGGGTGTTTAATGACATTATTAAGGATTTAATAATTATGAAATAATTGTAGTCGAATTATGAATAGTATGATAAGGTATGAGTTGTTTCAAGTGGCCAATACCATGGGAAAATACCATGGGCAAGCCCGTGGTTTTTCCAATACCACTAATGATATGTCCCTTGGCAATTAATGCTTTGTCCCCTCACTTCTCTAATAAATACCTAGACTTTCCCTCATTCATTTCATTTCCAAATTCTCCCCAATGAAGTTCTGTCCTCTTTACCTCCCAAGGAGTCCTAATAAGGTTCCCACAAGCCTCCCAAGGTTGCGACCTTCATGATTTCAATTTTACTCTTCATGGTAAGGGATTCTTTAACCCTCTTCTTTTAAGTCATGACTTCCTTTATGTTGTGTCATATATTTTCCATCTCTTTATATTGAGGGTATTTTCATATATGTTCTTATTACCTCTCATTTTATTCCCAAATGATGAGAGACCCTTTCATCTCTCATCAATTTGTTTTTTGAAATCTTATGTGATGTCATTAGGCTGCCGAATTGCTCGTAAAATATATCGCATCTTCTCTTTTCTTTCATGATTCCTTTTCATGTGGTATGTCATTCAAATATCTATACCATGATCTTAATTAGTACCCATACTGTATTATGAATTATTTATGAGTGCGTGACCCTTGTCCCCTCTCTTTTCAATGTTTACTATTATCATGTTATATAGTCGTTAGGCTGCAGAAATTTCGTAAAAAATTTCTATCTCTTTCTCTCAAGAAATCCCCTTGTTTATTTATGTGAATACCCAGACCTATATCATTTCCATGGGTGTTCATAATTATATAATGATGAGATATTTTATTCTGTAATTGAAATACATATAACCCTCACCCCCTTTCCATGGGTTATAAATGATATAATGATCTTATTTTTAAGATCTTTTAAAACGTCACGAATTTAAAATGAAACAGATTACTTTTATTCTCTATGGGTTATTTATGAAATTTTTGATTATGATCTATGGGGCTCACATGATAGTAAATATATATTAAGGGTGAACCTTGATAGTGCTCCAATACATTGGGTAATGAATTAATCTCTAGAGATGACAAGATTAGCAAAACTTTGGTGAATAACCTTGGTTATTTTTATGACACCTTGGGGATGGACCATGGTGATATGTTCAAGAATGTATTAATTAATTGTTGTAGCCCCATATTCAAGATTAGGTTCCATGTTATTTTCATTATTATATTCCTATTCTTCCATTTCTCATGTCTTTATGTTTTTATTCAATTTCTTATTGATATCACAAGTACATTGATTCCCTTGTTTACCCTTACTGGGCCTTCTTCTCACCCTTTCCTTTGATGTATGTCTCCAGGATATGAGATGCAATAAATAAACATAGGATGAACCTATGATGAATCCTTACAAGTGTCTTAGAATAATGTTTTATGTTTTTTTCATGTATTATGTTCCTGATTTCCAAGACACTAGACTTTAAAGATCCTCTGTTTGTAAAATGTAATGAAAAGTTATGTAATGAATAATCGAGATGTCATAATACCCATTTGCATTGGTTAAAATAAATAATTTTTCATCATATGTTGTCCCAATATATGTGTAATGATTGAAACACCCTTTGAAAAATCTACGGAGTTTGTGAAATACTCCTCAACATCCTAAGGGGCTAAACATACTAGAGGCAGCTCAATCAATGTTGACATTAATCCATAAGAAAATTGGGGGATCCAATGAATGAATTTATCATTTCAGTCTCCCTTACTCTACCACCATCACTGAATAATATGAGAATATCAGGGCATTCATATATTATTCATACCGCCCGTTTGAAGCATAGAGGCTTTGTAAATATATTTATTCAACATGAGAATTCCATTGTGTAGAGAGGGATGAATTCCTTCAAAGAACATATCATTCTTAGATCTCTATGTTGTTGAAAAAACATACCCGACCCCAACATATAGTATGTTATGTATCTGATCATTGATTGTTGATGTAAAAATTGCCTCTAAGAGTTCATATCACATCATGTTGGTGTCCATTATAATGAAAAAAGTGAGCCTCTATACTCCCATAGAGCTCATGAAAAACAAAAACCTTTTAATAGATGGTTCACATCATCCATTTCCTAAAGACTGATCATGCATTAAAAACAATATGAAATCAATATTTTTTATTTGGTTTTTAGTAGGCAGGTCAGATTTCCAAATTTTCTATAATAGAGGAAATTTGTAAGGTTTAATAAAGTAGTGTTAAAACATCATTAACCATCTTGGTGGTCTATTGGAGCCACCAAAACATGTAGGATTATATGGAATTAAATTGGCCATGCCAATTGTGTTTCCATATGGGAGTGTAATGATCCATAAAACTATACTTCTTCATTTCCAAACTAGTTTTTCTAGAAAACATACATTCAAGGTTGTGTAGTTGGGACATGAAATCAAAAACTATCATATGAGAAAATAGAGGTCGAATGATTATAATACCATGTAGAGGGTTATCTTGCCATGTGGTTGTCTAACATTTGAGATTGGATTCCCTACTAATAATCCGTTTGGTGTCCAAAACAATTTTGTTATAAAAATTCCTTAAGGAAGTCCCAACAAAGGATGCATGATGGAATTTATAACCATTTAGAAGTATCCCTTTAATCCTTTTTGATAGAAAATCATAAGAAGTATCAATAGTAATCAGAATCTATGTGAATTTCCAAATAATCCCATCATTGAAAATAATAATATCATTAACACTAATCCACCCTAATTCAATGGGTTTAATGTACTACTTCCTTTAAATAGTAACCAAAATCAATTCATAAACTGAGCCAATGCATATGAAATTCCGGACCATGCCTTGTAGTTCCATTATGTGGTTCTAAGTACATCTGTAAATTGAGAAAGAGTAAAATAACAGGGATGTGATCATATAGTTAAAAAGACAAACCCTTACATCCTAAAACATCTCATTAAACTTCCAATAAGCGATTTTATTAAAAATTTATAATCATATGTCATCCATGTAATTACTTCCCATGTTTCCCCAAAATAAGGTTATACAAAGATAATAAAATGGGAGGTAACCTCTATTAAAACCAGGACAACATGTTATTATAGTTTTCATACCAATCGATAAACTATCCCAGAAGTCATTGACATGTTTATCCTTGCTTTTGGACTATCCAAAAACTTCTTCATAATGAGAAAATAAGGCCTTAATAGAATATATAGTCCCATTCATGGAATAACCGAGAAGACGAATAACATCTTCATACAAGGTATTCCAATGAACTTGGTAATTTCTAACTACTTTTATATGTTTATTAATTTTATAATGAGATATATAGTTGATCAATCGACACAATTAATCATTATAATTGGAAAATAGAGGACTTGAAAGTGGGTCACCTTGTCTCAAATCAATTGTGTATGTAAAGTAACTTATGGAACCTCTATTTATAAGAATTGGAGACCAAGGATATTTAGAATGTTAGGAATAAGCTTTGATGAACATTCATAAGAATCCATAACCTCTGAGAAAATCAAGGAGAAAATCCATTTCAAAGTATCATTGGCTTTGGATATGTCAATTTTGAATGACATATTCACATAATTTACATTATTCCTCCATAACATTACACATTCAGTGGCATTGAAAAGACAATCATGGATTCCTCCTATGGAAAAAAACCCAAATTGATTCAAGGTAATGTGATACTGATCATATACATCCTTTATGTGTATAAAAATATTACTAATGAGGTTGGGAATTATATTACCAATGGAAAAAATAATTAATTCCTTGATATGAAGGGGACTCCCATTATTAGTAATCAATGTAATGAAGTTTTCATTAACCACATGAGGCAAAAATGAGCGATGGAAGAACTCCATTTTTTCTTAGGTAACATCATATTTCATGATATGCCCAAGAAACATAAGTAACATACTAGTGAAGACATGGGGGCTAGGTTCACTATCCATATTGAGTGTAAAATGAATCTCTTTGATTTCTTGTTTGGACTGATACACAATAAAGGATTGATTAAGATTCTATTCAATGTGGGAAAAAATGTTATCAACAATTTTTTTGACTATTGATGAGTCCATTTTCAGATTATAAACCCTTTAAATTCTCCATAGTCTCCTGAGATATCACATGCCCAAATGTAAAGAGATTTCTATTAATGTTGATTTTATTTTTCCCTATACGAGCCCACATCTATTTTTTAATTATCTAAAAAACGTTTGACTTTATGTCACCATTTTTAATCCATTTGACATTAACCAATTTTTACAGACTTTACATTATAATAAGATGATTTTCCATTCTATTATGAGATTGAATCTCATCTCATTATGGAGCATCCTACCACTGATTCAGAATCTGATTATGATAAATTAATTATTCATACTCTTTAATGTCTAAATCAAGCTTGGAAACTTACTTTTTTACTCCATTAATATAAATATATTATTTTCATGTTTAAGATTAATAGTGAATTTTTTAAAATAGCTTCTAATATATTCATGTTTCCAGGACTCCAACATTGTTTCCCTATATACAGGAATGACAAGGAAACCATTTTTTATCTGAATGGATTAGGTGATGAGATTGTAATATGCATGGAGATTTCCACCATGATAGGATTTTAATTAGAATTTTTATTAGGATGTGTAGATCCAAATACTCAATTTATATCAGTCATATCATCCATTTGACCAGAGAATCTTTCTAGCTTACTTTCTTGCCTACCATCCATAGTGTATCATCCCCATCAATCTGAACTTCAATAAGATATCACTAATCAATGTAGGAGAAGATATAAATAAAATAAATATGATTGAAATTATCACCTATTCTTTATTTTGAATTCATCACAATATTAGAATCTCCATGAATCATACAATGGTGATTAATTATTTGAAAAATTTCCACATTTTCTTTCAAAAAATATATCCTCTTAATATAGGATTTGGATACATTGAAAAAATATTTTGATAAAGGATAACTTGAGAAGATCCAAGATATGGAAATTATTTGATTCATCATAGTAATATCATTAACCTACATTCATTCATGTTGTATAGACCATATATTATGCATGCTTGATTTATGCATGTTTTGTGAGAAAAACATACAACAAAGTTTCTATACATAAAAGTATAACAATTGTGAAATAGTATCTTTGTCTTAGAAATTCCAATAATTTTTTTACATGCCATAATAAAATTTCTAAGGTATTTTTTTATTAGGGGATTACCTATCACATGAAAATTTCTGTAGATTATCTTTATAGTTTAACGGTTTTACCCATAATGTAAGAGAAATCATGTTGGGACTCACTCACAAAGAATTGACCATTCCTTATATTGATTTTATTTTACATCCCTTTTTTTTCATCAATTTGATAATCTTTATTGTTGTCACATGTGATGTATTCCTATATATGATCTTCAGTTGATACAATCTCAGGATGGGTAACAATTTTTGTGTCATCATCCTCACAAGGCTTGAATTTTCCATGTAATGAGTGAATATATTGTTAGAAGTATCAATTTCTATTAGTTGGTCTATAGGAGCTTTCATTTCAATCCACACATTTGGTTAGAATCTATAAAACCCTCCCTCTCTTGTTAACTATGATCAGTTGATTGAGGATGCATCCCTTCATATTCTGCTGGCCTCTTTCTAACTCTACCCTAGTTAGAGTCTCACATATAGCCTCTTATATAGTATTGTCCTAAGAGAATGTCTTTGTAACAGACTATAGCGAATTAAGCAATACAATTTGTTTTATAAGACTAGATTCACATGATATTTCTATGTCATAGATCCCACATGAAATTTCATCCAATGGATTACTATGATAGTTTTTCATTGAATCATATTTTGGTGAAACATTCATCGTTGCCTTCCCCTTAACACTGGTTGTCTGAGGTGTCACATTGTCCACCTCTTTAGCACCATGGGATGAATGAGATCAAAAAAGAAAATATCCTTATGTGTGACCACACACCCAAATGCTATCGCACCTGAGGGATCGACAACAAAATTCTACAGCATCTTAGTCTTAGTAATCATAGTTGGGATTTCTTATTGAGAAACATTAGTTTCCATCAAGTCAGTTGTGTCACATTTTCAACCTCCATAGCACCATGAAATTTGTGAGAATCAATAACTACAATATCTCTACGTGTGATCACATACTTAGATTCTATCACACATGAGGGATCGATAGAAGAAGTCCGCATCTTCCTAGTCTCAGTCATCATATTTGGGATTTCTTGTTGAGAAATATTAGTTTCCTTCAAGTCAGATGTGAAAACCCCATATATATATAGTTTTTTAGATATGTGAAAATATGCCAATTCAGTTTCCTTTTCAACAAAAACATGCACATGCTCATGAGGAATATGTTGATTCACATTATTCTAATTTGAAACATTAATTGACTTTATCAATCCAACAATCCCCTTATAAGAAGTTGATCTAGATTCACATTCTAGTTAAATCCAACACTATAATTCCCACATGACGAATAAATATTACCTTTAAATAGAGTGGGAATACTAGACTTCAACTTCTGTTTTCTACAAGAATGCACATCATGCCCTTTCATATTACAAAATGTAAAATATATATCTATTTTATATTGATCTATAATGTGCCCAAATATGTTTCACTTTGTGAATTTACTTTCAATGATTCATTTATAATTTCATGATGAATAGTTTTGTCACTTGTTGTGATCATTACATCCTTCACCTGTGTACATAACACATCAACATCCATGATGATTCCATCAATGTTCTCAAACTTCATGTTTTCAGTTTTCTTATCCAATCTAATAGTATTTCTAGTAGATGATGCTATATCCCAGAGTATCCCCAAGTGTTGATATAGACATTTTAGACTACAAATGTGAATACGTAATTGATTGTGAGTATTTTAACATTACATGGATCAAAAAACTAGTCACATTATTGAATTCACATAAATCCTAGATTTAGAGGTATATATCCTAAGATACAACACATTCACTTAAACTCACTTAATAGAAAGAGAACAACATAATATTGACAACCCATTAATATCATTTTCTAGTAATCAATTCCCTATATCTTCGTAATAATCCATTTGAGATCTTGAATGTTCATGAAATGATCCCCCATTGAGACTATAATTCCTACAATTATGGGATATTGTCATAAGATCTCCCATTCTTCAATTACATCATGGTTAGCCAAAAAATGATCAATTTTACCCTTCCAAATGACCCTTCTAGATGTAGGTATGTCAAAATCTGTAAAAAGATAAAGTGGAAGTGGATTTCACTACATATACAAAGTTCCTTCGTGGAGCATCAAGAGGTCCATGATTTTTTTCTTTTAGATTAGGTTTTTTTCAAGGAAAAAAATATCATTATGCCAGACATAATTAGGTATACATGAGTTTCTCAAAGATACAATATGATTTAATACCTCATCTGATACAGATTCTAGATATTTAGGGTTCCACCCTTCTTCTCTCGCTCCGCATGACCTACCATCACCCTTAAAACAATTATTATTTAGTCATGTTATCATAAAAATAATTATCATATTCATCTCCAAAGTAATTTGATTATTGTACTAGAGATACATAAGTTACACTAAATAGGCTTTTTATAAATAAAACATTGGATTTATCAAATTTTTCATCACGTGATGAATCAACGTCGTATGATGAGTCCATAGAATAAAAATAGGTAGCTTTTATATCATTCATGAATTTTTTATCCTTGTAATCATATTTCCTCTTGTACATTATTTTTGGATTTCCAGCTTTCACATGTCCTTTTCTCTTGAAATTTTAATATCTGATCTCTATTGTATGATCATATTTCTTCCAATACCTCTTCATCTTCCCACAATTGTCATATTGGAATTTGTAGTAAGATATCATGAACAATTTATTATTTCTAGAATATTTCAACAATATTCTTACTAGATGACCCATTTCACCATAAATTCTAGCTATTTAATAATCATCACTTGATCATTCAGTTGTAAAATGAAATTTTTTTCTTTTTGTTTTGCTTAGATGCGGTGGTTTTGAAGGAAACAAATTTTCTATTAGGTCCATCATATTCCTCTCAATTAACCTTTATATCTTCATCATATGTCATTGAATTTGATATAATATCTATTACCTGAAGTGTATTGATTTCACAAGATTCACTAATTTAAACGGATGTTGGTCCCCCCATTCTATAATACAAGTGAAGAGTCACAAGATCTTTACATTTTAGTGACTAGATTTTGCAGTGAGATCACCATATTCAAGATCTCATTGAGCATGAGATATATGTCCTAGATATGAGATTCATGTTTCATCTTAAAAGTATCATATTTAATAGTCTAAGTGTTAAGTTTAATTTCATTATCTTTTTTAGTTCCTTCATGCGAGACATATAGAGAATCCCCTATCTCATAGGCAGCATCACATGAAGAAATACTATTAAACTATTCATTTCCTTTAGAAAAATATGTGGATCTCATGTTTTTTCAATTATTGTTATATTATGTCTTATTTGGATCATCCCATGTATTTATAGAAGCATTATGAATTGTATACTCATATACTATGGAAGACCAGATTTCAAAACCCACTCTTTTGGTATAGATTTTCATTTTTATTTTCCATTGGGAATAATTAGTCCCATTGAATTATAGAGGTATTTTAGTAGAAAAACCATCAATCATGTTGTCCCTATTAAAAGATGAAAAAATAACTATATGAACAGAAAATTTAGAATTGACATAAATTTTAAGAACATTAACATAGAAGTGTAATAATAGTTAATAATTATTTGAAATGATTTTAAAAAACTATAATACAAAATGTTTTTTAGAGTTGGATATTGAAGAGGGCATTAATTTAGTTCGTAATTAAAATTTCTATTTAAAACATATTGAAAGAATTTATAGAAATTATAATAATAGATATATCAGTTAACCAAAGAAGAAAATTTATAAACATTTTGATTTATTAATTGATTTATCAAAGAGTGAGATGTTATTAGTTGAAATAATATGAAATAAAATTTTTACTTTTGAAATTATTTTACTAAATTAAATTATAATTTCAACTCTATATAATACTAACAATAAAATAAAATTATATTTTTTTTCAATTTAAATAGATAGTTTAATGAAAAAAGAACATCAAATGACACAATAAAAATATCCACAACATCTTCATTATCATGATGAGACTTATTCTTCTTCACTTGGTGATCAAATACATATAAAAAATATATATATAAACATAAAATTTAATCCAAAAACCTAGATCAAGGTATTGAACATCACATACTATACTTTACAAATCACTAATACCACTTCTACGGTTTTTGTGGGAGTGTAATAAGTGACATGCCACACATGGACTTCTTCCACTATTATCTGAGAGAGTATAAGGTGTAAAAAGATATGTTATAATTATATATGTTTATATTCCCATTATGTACAATATTTTTTTTGTGTTCATCAGATAAAGGTAATCACACACTTATCATCATGTAAATAATGTACACTGTCTAAGTAGCTAAAATAGTAGAATGGATAGTGTTTCTCTTTATGATATGCATTGCATAATCGTGACTCCATAGAGTCTTCTTGAATTAAGGATCGAGTCTTTTTTCAGAATTTCTTTGTAAAAATATTATCATAGAATATTATATCTTACGATTTATTCTTCATTTGTTATTTGAATGTTTGAAGTAGAATCTTGAACTCATGAAAATGGTTCTTTTGAGTTCAATAAACTTCTTGAGTAGTGTTTGTTCTTGTTTTTTCCCAAGTGTCTCTCTTTTATTTTTAAATTTATTTTTTATTTTTATATTCTTCAAATGATAGAAATCATGTTTCTAATAATGTTCAGGTACCTTATACCTCATATATTAGCTTGAAATTGATTTTAATCCTTTATAGATAAGGTCATTTATTTAATCAGTAACATTAAATTTTAAAAATATGACTGCTAGAAATAATAAATTTATAATGAAAAATGAAATATAGTTGTGATTCTATTGAGAAATGACTCTATGATGGTAGGTTTATTGAATAGAGACTCATGGTTGGTGGTGACTTTTTCTTAGAAGTGTCAGGATAACAGTGTCTTTAGAGTGGTGTCTTACTTGAGTGGTGACTCAGAATTAGTTGTTTCATGATGGAGGTGTCTCAAGAATGGTTAGTCTTGAGTGGTGTGTCAAGATTGGTAACTCATATTTAAATAATTCTAGTAGTATTCTATATAATTACAAAACAAAACATATCACAATTAATTCATTAGAAAAATATCTAACCCTGATTCATGATTATTAAAACTATGAGTGGTCAATAATCACATTAAGAGGAATATTTTATATTTATCTCTATAGATAAATCTTCTTTACTTTCCAGTAGTTACTAATGAAAATATTTAAGAAACAGTAATATTCTTACACTCATTTGTAAATAAAATGACTGATACAATGTTGTTTTTAAAATCTGACATTTATTCTTTCTTCTATCAGAAATCAGTTTCATTAAAATCTATTATTTATATAATGGATATATATATTGTTAAAATGATTTATTAAATACGTTATTCCAGTATTTAATTTTTATATATTATTATTTTTAATTTAATATTCCTTTTATTTTTAAATAAATCCCATTTCTCATTTACCATAAATTTGAAAGGAATAATTCATTTATCATGTACGACAGGAAAAAAATATTCCATCATCATGAAGAATCAATGTTTTGAAGATTATTTCACATTATTTCAAATGATATATTAATATATAATTATTTTAAAATTCTTCAATTAAATTATATTTTTTAAAATTTTTCTAACGTAAAATTATATTTTTCCTCAAAATTGTTTTTAACTACATTTATATATTAGTTCTATTAATCAATGAAATGAATTATTCAATCTAATTATGATTCATTGGGGATATGTTTTATTGAAATCATAGTTATATATTTATTCATGGTTCATGGTCATTATGACTGAGGATGTGATATTTCATTACCATTCACCACACTACTCTAGATGGTTTATTATTATGTATATTTTCATTGGTTAAATATAAAAATTCATATATTAGTTTGTAATATGAAAATTTATATCCATTATGTTTCACCAATTTTATATATGGAATTAATTAAACATATTATCTAACAATTGAGGCCCTATAATATATATACCCATGATACAACAATAGGTCTCATGAGAAAAATCAGTTTTCTATATTATAAGGTTTTCTATCAAAGACTGAAGCTATTTTTTCAAATGTGTTGGTTGTTTCTGATGTCCAAAATTGTACATTACATCATTATAAGGAAAATGTTTTAGACCCATGTGATTTTTTTATTTATTTTAATATCAATTGATCCTTTTCATGATGTTGGTATTATTTATATTTCTTCATTGTAACATTATTTATTTCTTCAATATTATGCACAAATGTTTTTTAAATAAACTGTGTTTTGGTTATTAAAATTGTATTATTTATTATTCTTATTTAGTCATGATATATTCACCTATACACTTATCCTTACTAACAATATAATATCACACCATTCTTTTATTTAATTTTCCATAGGGTAAGAGGAAGTGTTTTTTGATTGAGATGTAGGGATACACTAAGGGGGTAATGAAATTTTCAAAGAAAATACTTTTTTAGAAAAAAAATGTAATGTGAATTTTAATTATTTTCCAGTTTTACAAAAATAAATATAATTTTAAATATAAGGTTTTGATGACTTTTTTTTATTACCAATTTAATAAAACACATAGTAGATCTACATTACTGGAGTGTGGGTTCATATTGTTTGTATCATAGAATATTTATAAGAATCCTAGGAGTCAATATTTCAAAAGACATATTTTAGGGAATATAACATAAAGTAATACTTTAAGGTTAACTATAAACAAATAATAATAGTGTAATATTTTGTTAATGTTTAGATTATTTGTTTTTTTAAATAAATATCAATTTAGATAGAACTAGTTGATGTGGTTTTTGAATAGATGTACATACAGTTAATAATACTAAATAATGGAACAACCGGCTTGACTCGATCATTAGTTGTAAATGACAATAGGCTTTAGTAGTAACCTGGATTAAAACTCATAGGGAATATGAAGTGAATAATTTACATATTTATTAAAATATAGTATGAAGATTTTGAAAATAGTTTTTAGGATTTGAAATATATCCCAATGAATACATGAATATTATTATTTGACTAGTTAAGAATAATTTTTTCATTTGATGATAATTATTTTTATAGAATTAGGACTATTTTTTCAATTCTTATACAATATAAAATATCATATTCAATTATTTAGAAATGGTTACTAGTTTAATAAATGGTAGTCGTATCAATGTGCATACCACATGTATTAATTTAACTACTAAGAAATATAATGATATTGGTGTTGAGTCAATAAGGTTTTCCTTATGACTTTTTCATTCCTTCTTGTTTTGAAAATCACAAACACCTTACACTTAAGAAAATTCATATTTTAATCTCTAGGGAAAATTTCCATCTTTAAGGAAATTTACCCTAAACTAGATTTCCTTATACATATCAATATTTTTTTCTAGTATAATAATCAAATTCCTATAAAAAACTCGGAATCATATAATGATTATATATGAAGCATTCTGTTTTAGGATCTGAATTCTGGATATGAGCTGTAATGAAGTTCCACTATGAATTCTGGATACGAACTGTAATGACGTTCCACTACGAATTCTAGATACGAACTGTAATGAAGTTCCACTCCGAATTCTGGATTTGAACTGTAATGAAGTTCCACTCCGAATTCTGGATATGAACTCTAATGATGTTCCACTCTGAATTCTGGATATGAACTGTAATGAAGTTCCACTCTGAATTCTCAATATGAACTGTAATGAAGTTCCACTCCGAATTCTGGATATGAACTGTCATGAAGTTCCACTCTGAATTCAAGATACGAACTCTAATAAAGATCCACTCCGAATTCAGAAAACGAACACTAATAATGTTCCACTCTAAATTATGGATACGAACTCTAACAAAGTTCAAATCCAAATTCTGGGCTCTGAACTTATATGAGTTCGACTCCGTACTTTTACTAGTTTGACTCTGAACTTTTAAATGGTTGACTCTGAACTCTGTAAGTTCAGATTCTAAACTCTGGTGAAAACAGACTCCGAATTTCCATAGAAATTCAGACTCTGGATTTCTACAGAATTCAGGTTCCAAATTCCTATAAAACAGAATCCAAATATCTCTTTAATATAGACTCATAATTCCATTTTTTTAGACTCCAAACTTTTATTTGATTACATTCTATACTATAGTTTTTCTTATGATTACACTTGTTTCATTATAAAACGATTTCGTGCTTTCAGTTACACATGTTTTTTTATAAAATGATGTCGTCCATTCTGTTTCTAACTAACCATTGTTTAAGTAACATGGATACAGGTTCCTCCGAAATTTAAGGATAATATGACCGTTGGAGGAGGGAGCCAACCGTTCCAATCGAGCCTATAAACAGGAGCTCATTTGAAAGTTCTCAAAAACAATGAAGAAGTTGATCACTCTAGAGACCACATGTTGTTAAGGTGATTTCTAGAGAGAGAATATTTTCATGCCTTGTGCATACTGAACTCCTCGTTCAGATTTCTTTGTGTGACTCCGAATTTTTGTGATTACATTTGAGGGCTTCTGGGGATAGGAAGACAGAGGTGCTGACTACCTTTATGTTCAAGGGCTTCCTTGCTGAGGAAGACAGAGGTTCCAACTACCTTGAAGTTGAGGGCATGCAGGGATAGAAAGACAGATACTCTGATATTCTTATCGAGAGCTTACACTGGTGTGGGTAAGATAGTCTTTCTTGAAAGTATAAATCAAGTGACCTTTATCTAATGTTGTTGGATACCCTTCTCTTTCGGTTAAAAGATTTATATCTTGTTACTTTTTTTTTCAAGTTCTTCCGCTTCATTTTGTATTACTAAGGTAAGTATAACTTTCTAATACTTCCTTACTTGTACTCTGATTAATTTAGATTCTATACGCTTTAAGGTAGAATCTCATATTGTAAACTTTGGTTAAGTTTCAATTTCTGGATCCATATTTTTGGAACCTGTTTTTCGGAATCACTTTCCGGATATAAGAATGTGCATATAACTAGAAGTTTGTAATATCATACTTTGTCCCAATCTTTCATTGGTGTTAGAGGAGTTGTGAATTTTCTTAGTTTAACTTTTTTAAACTAGGATCTTTCCTTGTTTAAGGAAATTTTTAAAGTGTACAATTCACCCCCCCTCTTGTATATTGAGCATCTACATTTTTATTTCTATCCTATAATTGGTATCAGAGTGGGTATCTGAAATACTTATACAAATATATAAGTTTTTCCTTGCTCAGCTTTTTATTGTTCTATATTTTCCTTGCTTAGGAATATTTTCCTCATTTAAGAATATTTTCCTTGCTTAGGAATATTCTCCTTGAATCCAAACTTTTGTTATTAAAAAGTTTTTGTGTAGAAATATTTTTTAAGATGACATGTTTAAATTTTGGCTCCATTGACAACCTAATCCCCACAAGACCACCAATTGTTTATGGCAATGATAATGAGTATTGGGGAGATCGAATGAAGACTTTTGTTATCAATACTGGAGTATAATTTTTTTTATACTTACTAGAGGTTGTCAAATTCCTGATAAGGAAGTTAGAACTTTCACCAACCAAGAGAATCATGATTATCAATTAAACTATAAGGTACACAATAATCTACTATGTTCAATGAATAGGAACATATATAGACAAATTTATTCTAGTGAGGTCTGGATGATGAAGCCCTTATGGATAAGATTATTGATATTATGCCCAATGAGTGGGAATCAAAGAGAACAACTATTGATGAGAACATGAAGATTACTCAAATTTCCTTAGATGAGCTATTTGAAAGTCTTCTCCAACATGAAACAGGATGATGTGAGATGCTGACAACATCAAAAAGAAGAATACAAATGGTACTGTTGATTTTACTACAATATCAAATGGCATGAAAGCAAAGACTCCTGAGAGAGTAACTAGATCCAAGTCTAAGAAGGTTACACCCAATCCCAATCTAGTGAGAGTGAAGTCTCAAAAAATGAGTTATCTAATCTTGCTCGAAGTATGAACAAGATAGATGGTCAAAGAAATTTCCTATCTAGGTATAAGAAGAAGGAGATGAATGATAAGAATGATTCAGAGGTCACATGCTATGAATTCAAGAGATGTGGACACATACAACCTGATTGCCCAATTCTTAAAAAAATAATGAAAATATAGGCATCCTGAAAGGAACATGAAGAAGTTCTATAAATCCAATGATATGAAAAGTCTAAAATCTAATATTACATGGAGTGCTAGTTGTGGAGACTCTTAAAAAAGAGAATCCTCAAAATATGATTCATTAGCTCAGAAGAATATGGGATTAATTGCTAGTAATTCTTTTCCAAATACATGTTTTATGGCCAAGGTATGCTCTGCTAAGGCTTTAACAAATTTTACTCTTGATAAGAATTACTATTCCAAGAATAGTACTTCTAATGAAGATAATTCATCCTCAAAAAATGAATAACCTTCATATGAAGAAGTATCTAGATTTTCCAAGTTACTTGAATAAATAAATTGTAAAATTTCTAATAAATTAGACAGGGCAAATACTAGGGAATTAATTCTTACAAAATAGATTTCAGATCTTTCTTAAGATCCTAAAGATAAAGAAGAGTTTTTATCAAAACTTTCTACAGACCATGAGAAAGCAAATTATGATAAGGAAGAACTTTCTAATGATCTTAAGAATTCTATTTTAAAGATGAATGTTTTTGAGGAAAAATCTAACTATAAAGAAATGATTCATGTGGATAGGAATTTAGTAATTAGACGAAAATATGAAATATTTTCTCTTAGGAAGCTTCTCGAAAAATTTACCTCTAGGAAGGAAAATTTTGACTGTTCTCAAATTAAACCTCATGGAAACACTACTGGAGTAGGTTATACTCACCAAAAAATAGTTTTCAAAAACAACTATTTTGTTCCTTCTAGAGCCCCTTTTTGCAGTAAGTGTCAAAGTGGTGGGCATTTGAAGAAATTTTTTTCTTTGAATAAAGTTCAATCTCTTGGGTTTCATAAAGCATATTTCTCTAAACAAATGTGGATACCCAAAATTTTATTATCTGAAAATCTTGGATTCAAACAAGTTTGGATTCCAAAAGTCTAATTCTTTTCTCATTTTCAGGAAGATAAAGGAAGTATGAACAACAATACTTGGTACATGGATAGTGGATGTTCCCGAAATATGACGGGTAACAAAATCTATTTCGAAAAGATTAAAAGAGATGAAATGAGGAAAAGTAACTTTTGGAGATAATGCTCAGGGAGAAATTTTTGGTATCAGTAATATTGTTCTTCTTGGTAAAACTTTTATTTCAAATGTTTTGTTTGTTAAGGGTCTAAAGAAAAACCTCATTAGTATAAGTCAATTATGTGAGGAAGGATACCTTGTGAATTTTAGGAATGATAAGTTCATAGTACGCAATTCCAAGGAAGGGTTTATTCTCTCTGACCATAGGAAAGAGAATGTTTAC
Organism: Viscum album; assembly: GCA_963277665.1. Taxonomy (NCBI): domain Eukaryota; kingdom Viridiplantae; phylum Streptophyta; class Magnoliopsida; order Santalales; family Viscaceae; genus Viscum; species Viscum album. The sequence continues at coordinate 1,006,893,993 of OY728135.1, forward strand.
ACTTTGAACATAGAAGACCTCATGAGTAAATACATACCTTGCCTAAGTGAAATGGAAGATCATTCTTGGTTATGGAATATAAGACTAGGTCATTGTATCCTTATAAACTTATGTAAACTCTCTAAGAAGAAACTAGTTAAGGATATACCAGAGCTTAGATTTGATTCTGCTAAAGTTTTTGATCCTTTTCAATATGGTATGCAACATAAATCTAGATTTAAATAAATCAACAAAGTCTCAACAAATGATGGGTAATAGTTAGGTCACATGGATTTTTTTGGTCCAACACAAACTGGAAGCATTGGAGGCAAATACTATGTGTTTGTTCTAGTTGATGATTACACTAGATTTACATGGGTCGATTTTCTAGCAAAGAAGTCAGATTTTTTTTCTTATTTAAAAAGTTTTAGAGCCCAAGTAAAAAATTAGAAAAACCTTAAACTGAAAACTATTCATAGTGATCATGGAGGAGAATTTCAAAATTCTTATTTTGAAACTTTTTGTAGTAGAAAAGGTGTTACTCAAAAATTTTCAGCACCCAGAACTCCTCAAAAAAAATGGTGTAGTTGAAAGAAGAAATATAATTATTCAAGAGATAACTAGAACAATGTTCACTAAATATTCTATAGATAGACATTTTTTACTGCTTGTTATACTATTAATCGAGTTTTGATTTGACCTTTTTTATAATAAAACTCTTTATGAGTTATGGAATGGTAGAAAACCAAGACTTTCCTACTTAAAAGTTTTTGGTTTCATGGTATTCATGATGAATACTAAAGATAATCTACACAAATTTGCACCAAAATCTGATGAAGGAATTTTTTTAGGTTAATCCACAACTTCTAAGGCTTATAGAGTTTTCAATAAAAACACTTGTACTGTTGAGGAAACAGTACATGTGAAATTTGATGAAACTGATCCTTTTGTTTTTAAACCATCCCAACCTACATCCTCAGATGTGTTTTCAAAAACTGATTATGAACCTTTGATAAAATATCCTTCTGATAAGGAAAATGTTCAAAAAAATATTTCGGAAACATTTACCGCAGAAGACATTCTACCCTATGTTGATGAACAAGTTTTAAAAAACCCATGTCAGGTATTTCTTAAGAAGTATCCAAGTGATAGTATCATTGGTGATGTAAATCAACCATTAAGGACTAGAAGTTCCTTAATAAATGAAGTAGAGAATCTAGCATTCATTTCCTAATTGGAACTAAAATGCACTGATTAATCTTTAAGTGATGATGATTGGATTAAATCCATGCAAGATGAACTAAATGAATTCGAAAGGAATAAAGTCTGGAACTTGGTTGAAAGACCTAAGGAAACTTCTATTATTTGAGTAAAATTGGTCTTCAGAAATAAGTGTGATCAAAATGCAGTCATCATTAGAAAGAAATCTAGAATAGTTTCTAAAGGCTATAATTAGCAAGATCGAATTGACTATGAAGAAACATATGCTCCAGTAGCAAGAATTGAATCAATTCGCATCTTACTTTCCTTTGCAGCATTCAATCAATTTGTAAATTTTTAAAATGGATGTGAGATGTGCTTTTCTTAACAGTTATGTCCAAGAGGATGTTTTTGCTGAACAACCTCCAGGATTCTATGATACAAAATATCATGATCATGTTTTTAGACTTACCAAATCTTTGTATTGCCTTAAACAACCCCCACGAGCTTGGTATGATATACTAAAATGATGTTTTCTTCAAAATAACTATGTTAAGGGAAATGCAGATCCAACCCTTTTTATAAAGAAAGATAAGAAAAATGCTTTGATTATACAAATTTATGTTGATGATATTATACTTTGTTCAACTCAGCAATCTTTAACTGATACTTTTGCGGATCTAATGAAACCTGAGTTTGAAATGAGTATGATGGGTGAGTTAATATTTTTTCTTGATTTTCAAATATCTCAAAAACCAGAAGAAACATATATATCTCAACATAAGTATATTAAAGATATTATTAAAAAGTATGGATTTGACAACACTAAAAGTATTAGTACTCCCATTGGTGCATCAAACACACGTGATCTTGATGATGCTGGGAAACCAGTGGATCAACCATCTTTCAGAGGTATGATAGGAAGCCTACTATACTTGATAGCAAGTCGTCCAGACATAATTTTATCAGTATGATTATGTTACAGATATCAACCCAATCCTAAGGAATATTATTTAAAGGGAGTGAAAATAATTTTTCACTACTTAAAGGGAACCATGGATTTAGGACTATTTTATACTTTTGGAAATTATTTTGTTTTAAAATTTTTTTTAGATGCTAACTTTGGTGGATGTATAATGGATAGAAAAATTACATTAGGATCTTGTCATTTATTAAGAGATTCATTAGTTTCTTGGTTCTCCAAGAAGCAACACTCAGTAGCACTCTCCCCTTCTGAAGCTGAATATGTAGCAGCTAGAAGTTGTTGTGCTCAAGTTTTGTTGATGCAACACACACTCACAGATTATGGCTTGAGTTTTACTAAGACTCAAAAATTGTGTGATAATACAAGTTCCATTACCCTTAGTAAAAACCCTTTACATCACTCTTGTGAAAAACACATAGATATTAGGAATAACTTTCTTAGGGATCACACACTTATAGGAGATATCATTCTTCAATTTATCAAAATGCAAGATCAACTTGCTGACATTTTTACTAAATCTTTACCCTCCGATAGATTTTAATACATTAAACAGAATTTAGGAATGATAACCATACTATAATATTTCATCATTAACTTTTTGTTAAAATAATGTCATTATAGTAATAAACTCCTCTTCATAGGGGGAGTACATTTGATCGTCAGTTTTTCAAAAAAATTCGTAATGAGTTTCTCAAAAAAAATCATAATGAGCCATTCAAAATTTTTGGAATCAAAACTTTCGTAATGAAATTTTCTACTAGAACATTTGTAATGAAATTTTCGTACTGGAACATTCGTAATGAAGTTTTCATACTGGAAATTTTCATAATGATGTTTTTGGAACTGAAATTTTCATAATGGAAATTTTCGGAACAGAAAATTTTGTAATGAGAATTTTCGTACTGAAATTATTCATACTCATATTTTTCGTACTGAAATGTTTCATACTCATTTTTTATACTGTGATTTTCTTACTCATACTTTTTGTACTAGAATTTTGGTACTCAGTGTCTTTTCAACATTATGTTTTTCATAGATATTTTTTCATAGCCAAATTTTTCTTCAAGAAGAATATCACCTATTACGAATAAACTTCCTTGCCAATCCAAAAAGTATGATTTCTTTACATAAGTTTTTGTAGTCATATTTTTCATGCTGGTATTTTCCTATGAGTTTTAAAAATTTTCAGATTCTAGTTTTCTTAAATCTGATTGTTTTTCTGAAAACCTCAAAAGATCGGATTCAAGATTTCCTTGCGGCTATGTTTTCAACCGTCAGATCAGATCAAATGGTTTTTCAACTGTTAGATGGTTTTTGGAAGTTCAAAGGTCAACTCCATTGCCTATATAAAGGGCACCCCTGGTGGTTGTCCCACATCGATTTCAAGCTCTCGCGTATCGAAGCTCTGCATCAATTGATAAAGGTCATTCCGAATCCTTCAGAACTCCTCCATTCCAAATGTTTGCTGAAGCTAATTCCCAAGATATTTCTACCTCGAAGCCAATTTCAAAATGGAAAGTGTACAAGGAAAGACTAGTACATCCAAACTTTTATGTGTACGATTATATCATCTCAATGAATATCAGGCTGAATAGTTGGGAAGATGTATATGTATCCAAGACAAGTGAACAAGATGCTGTCTATCCAAAGTTACTTGTAGAATTATATGAATCATCAAGTTTCTTTGAGGAAGATGGAAGAGAAATGTTTTCTATCATTTCTTATGGAAAGACTTACAAACTTACCTAGACCAAGGAGGAAATCTTGGTGGGGCTAGCATATGAAGGAGAAGCTTAATTTTGTTCACACAAACTCCCGGATGCTCAGGGTAGTTCTGTTAAGGTTAAGGCCATACAATGTCTTGGACTTACTGATGTCAAGACAACAAAGATTTCTCACCTATCTCCTACTAATCGAATTCTTTAGCTTTGGGTACAAGGTTTCTTGGTTTAGAGAAAGGGTGATAAAGATACCCTGAAAAAAATTGATATATATTTCTTAGACATCTTGGTGAATCTATGAAAAATAAATCTAATGAGGCATGTCCTTATGACGATCAAGAACATCATGGAAGGAAACCTAAGAGCTCAAATCATCATGTACGCTGCCTTACTATCAAATCTGATTGTTCGGTGTTTAGATTCTTTCAAAATTGCATGTAAGTTTAAGGTTCGGAATTGCAAGCTTATGCTTGTTAGTGATGACACGCTGAAAAGAATGAATATGGATATTCTAAGGAAACATGAGAGTTTTATAGTTTGTTGGAGGAAGAGGCTGAAATCATTCCGGAAAATGTGGAAAAATATGAGCCAGTGATGAAAGTTACAAAAAAGAGGAAGATTAAGAAAGTGGTTGCTGAAAACAAAACCCCCAAAGCTAAGGAAACCCATTCCACACCTCCCAAGCCGGAAAAACAGAAAGCATATCCAGATGAGGTAGCTGATAAGTGAAGAGAAGAAAAGGAGAAAAGGAAAGAAGGGGATCCATGGTTCAGATTGGACCCTACTGAGGCTAAGGCCTTAAAAGAGTGAGCTGCTGATGAGTTAAAAAAGCAAGAAAAAGAAAAGAATTTGAATAAGAAGATGTCAGAAGAAGATATTGTTCAATATCTTTTGAAAGCAACTGAAATAGCCTCTGATAAGATTCCCATTCTGGAAACTATTAATGTCCAACCATTACCAGAGACTCTTGGGAAGAAGTAATCCACTCCAGAAAAGTATAAGGGTAAAGAGGTTGTTGAATAAGTAGAGAAAACAGCTGGTGAAGAAGTATACGAAGATGTTGTTGAAGATGAAGTAGAAGAAATAAGCGATGATTTGGATGACATGATCAAACAAGTAGAAGATTATCAAGAAAAGGACGAATCTTCAAAATTAGTCACTCCGGGAAAAAGAGATGACATAGAAGGTAAGAGAGATAATGTAGAGGAAGAAGAGAAAGAAAATGAATTATCTGATGAGGAAGTAAGTTATGAGAATCATTATCTTGAAGAATGAACAAAGAAGTAGAAACCAAATGAAGAAAAATATTGTTCAAGTATCTGAATCTGAGTAAGAATCTCCTAATGAGGAACACATTCTGAAAACAGATAAAGGAATGAAAGTGCTCATGGATACACCAACAAAAGATATCATCAGGAAGAAAGAAGTTGGTGGTTCTTTGAAAAGGATGTTTGTGCAAATTGATAAAGAACAATCCCCAATCATGTTATCGGATTTGGAGTCATCATCACACGACCATGACTTTGTTGTCGAGTCTTTGAAAATGTTAGTTGACACCATTCCTATATTCCCCACTATAGACTCCAGATGCCAGATGCTGCATCATAGATTGAATCAGAAGTCAGAATCCTTATCTACGGTGACCGATAAGTTTGTAAATATTGAGGCCGACCATAGAAATTTCCTTATCAATTATGATGTATATAGGAAATCATGCAGGAAAATCACTTTGTGGTCAAAGAAAGTTGAAGAATACATGGATGAGTTGGATCGTTTTCAAAATTATGTTAAAGATGCCTTTAACACTGAGGACTCCATGATTATGAATCTTCATGATGATCTAATCATTGAGAAAAGTTCTCGGAATCAAAAAAGTAAAGGATTTGAATGGGAAGGTTAACTCTCTTGGTAAAAATTTTAAAAGGGATAGAGATATCCGGATTGAGCTTGAAGAAAAACATCTAAAGAAAGATGATTTTGTAAAGATGCAAGAAGATTCCATGAATGCTTAGTCAAAAGTCTTGAAAGCTCAACAAGAAAGGATCACACCTTTGGAGAAGCAAGCTGAGGAGGATCAGAAAGATTTAAAGAAGCTAAAAACCTTGTTGAAAAAGATAATCCCGAAGGAAAATGAAGACAAATAGACCCAATCTGATCTTTTGTTGTATTTTTCTTTCCTTGGAAATTTTTTTTCATCTCTAATGAAATTTTTGGTTGTTTGTATCTTGTGTTGTTATATACTAATGTTTCAGGTACCTTATTTCTTTTCCATTCCCTTAAATTCTTTTTGAAAATCACAAAGGGGGAGAAGGAAAAACTAATACTTAAAAGGGGAGAAGGAAAAATTTTAAATGGAGAGAGAAAATTTTCTATGTGATGATATCTTTAAAGTAAGGGGGAGTTACTCATTATGATGTTTTTCATTCCCATGATAATTAAAACTCCACTTCGGAAATCCAGAATACAATCCTTAGTGTTTCAATGCCTAAGGGGGAGTTAGTTGAATTCACTATCATCAATGAACAAAGGGAGATAAGTTTTAATTTCAATGTTAAATGAAAATTTTCAAAGTCCTTATATTATTTTTCGTAAGGTTGTTTTTTCATTCCAAAAAGTGGGAGATTGTTGAGTCAATAAGGTTTTCCTTATGACTTTTCCATTACTTCTTGTTTTGAAAATCACAAACACCTTACACTTAAGAAAATTGATATTTTACTCTCTAAGGAAAATTTCATTCCTTAAGGAAATTTACCCTAACCTCGATTTCCTTATACATATCAATATTTTTCTCAAGTATAAAATAAAGATTCATATAAAAAACCTCGGAATCATATAATACATAGATGTGAATCATTCTGTTTTAGGATCCAAAATCTAGATATGAACTGTAATGAAGTTCCACTCTAAATTCTGGATATGAACTGTAATGATGCTCCACTCCGAATTCTGGATATGAACTGTAATGAAGTTCCACTCCGAATTCTGGATATGAACTGTAATGAAGTTCCACTCCGAATTATAGATATGAACTCTAATGAAGTTCAACTCTGAATTCTGGATATGAACTGTAATGAAGTTCCACTCTGAATTCTGGATATGAACTGTAATAGAGTTCCCCTCCGAATTCTGGATATGAACTGTAATGCAGTTCCACTCCGAATTCTAGATATGAACTGTAATGAAGTTCCACTCTAAATTCAGGATAAAAACTCTAATAAAGTTCCACTCCGAATTTAGGATACGAACTCTAATAATGTTCCACTCTGAATTCTGGATACAAACTCTAACAAAGTTCAAATCCAAATTCAGGACTCCGAACTTCTATGAGTTTGACTCCGAACTTTTACTAGTTCGACTCCGATCTTTTACAATTTCGACTCTGAACTCTATAAGTTCAGATTCTGAACTATGGTGAAACCATTCTCTGAATTTCCTTATAAATTTAGACTCCAGATTTATATAATATTTAGGTTCCAAATTCCTATAAAACAGAATCTGAATATCTCTTTATTATAGACTACAAATTCTATTTTGGACAGACTCCGAACATTTATTTTCTTACATTCTGAACTACATTTTTGCTTATTCTTACACTCGTTTTATTATAAAACAAGTTTGTGCTTTCATTTACACATGTTTTGTAATAAAACAATGTCTTCCATTCTATTTCTAACTAACCATGGGTTAAGTGACACATATATAGGTCCATCCAAAATTTAAGGAAAATATGACCATTAGAGGAGGGAGCCGACCGTTCCAATCGAGCCTATAAATAGGAGCTCATTTGAAAGATCTCAAAAACAATGAAGAAGTTGACCACTCTAGAGACCACACGCCGTTAAGGTGATTTATAGAGAGATAAGATTTTCATGCCTTGTGCGTACTGAACTTCTTGTTCATATTTCGTCGTGCGACTCCTAATGTTGGTGATTAAATTTGAGGGCTTCCGGGGATAGGAAGAGAGAGGTGACGACTACCTTGAAGTTCAAGGGCTTCCTTGCTGAGGAAGACAGAGGTTCCAACTACCTTGAAGTTGAGGGCTTGCGGGGATAGCAAGATAGAGACTCTGATATTCATATCGAGGGCTTACCTAGGTGTGGGTAAGAAAAACTTTTTTTTGAAAGTATAAATCAAGGTACCTTTATCCAAGGTTGTTGGATACCATTCTCTTTGGGTTAAAAGATTTATATCTTGTTACTTGTTTTCATGTTTTTCCAATGAATTTTGTATTACTATGGAAAGTATAACTTTCTTATACTTCGTTAATTGTACTCTAATTAATTTATATTCTATACTCATTAAGGTAGAATCTCTTATTTTAAACATTGGTTAAGTTTCAATTTCTGGATCTATATTTCCGGAACCTGTTTTTCGAAATCACTTTCCAGATATAAGCAAGTGCATAGAACCAGAAGTTTGTAACTTCATACATTGTCCCAATATTTAATTGGTGTTAGAGGTGTTGTGAATTTTCTTAGTTTAACTTTCTTAAACTGAGATATTTCCTTGTTTAACGAGATTTTTAAAGTGTACAATTCACCCCCCCTCTTGTATATTGAGCATCTATATTGTTATTTTGATCCTACAATTAGAGTTTGATATATAGATATAATTGAATAAATTATAACCATATTGTGCTGTCAAACTAAAATTACATGTAATAATATTTATCATATGGACATGTCACCACACTTGTAGAGAAGAAATGAATAATTTACATGGAGAATATATTATTCACTTTGGGAAGTAATGAATGTGAGAATGTTTTCATTGCATTCTATCATCTCCCAATATATGTGCATCAATGGTAGTAATTAATTTTAAAAACATATGATGATTATTACATATAATTCTTTGAGTTAATGAATTTTAAGGAAATATTAATATAGAAGAATGTTCCTCATGAGAAATTAGTGAATATGGAATGAAAATTCCTAAATGTACTTAAAATAGAAGATGAAAATGTTTAAATCCACGAAGAAAACATCTAATGTTTAAGAAGGATTGTGATATATATATTTATGTAATCTATATTTATTGGTTGAACATTTACTTGTCGTTTTGATGATTAATATTCTAAAGGGTATAGTCTCTGAGACAATCTAATCATGTGCGTACATAATATCATGTTGTTAAAAGACGAAAAACATTTTCTACAAGGATAACAGATTAGAAGGGATCTAAGAGAAGATGATGACTAAAGAGAAAATTATAGATTAAGGGAAGGATTAAAAGAATGATTTTTCATTATGTGATAATTGATGAATTATTAATTGTGGTACTTGAATGAAGGTAATGGTTATTAAATACATTTGTGTAAAAATTTGAAATCATGCTCATGATTTCAAGTGAAATATAGAATTATAAAATTTTCAACACATCATTACTAAGTATATGGGGAAATATGTAAATTAATTACCGATGAATAAATGGATCATAACTTATAATAAACTATTCATTGAGGCTGATACTATGATATTAGTATGGATAAATAAGAATGATTAATTTTATTGTGTTTAGATTCATGATTTCGGTTATGTGATTATTATTATCAATAATATTTAAAATCATATATTGAGTATACTATATTAATTTTCCTTTATTTATTTGAGATCATGTGTTGAATGGTACCGATGAAGAAAAAATGTGATTCAGTTGTAGGTTGAACTTCTTGGAAGAAACAAGATAGAAGAAATTTAAAAATAAATAAGTTCTCTTTATTATGATAAAAATGATTCATGTAAATTTTAATGAAATTTTGGGTGAAATTAAAATTGGATAGTGATTTAATCATTAATGTTATCTTCACTGATGTTTACTCATGTATAGATTTATTGAATATATTCTTTAATATTAGTTATTATTTTTGGAAGTGTATATATTTACATTTTGGGTTTGTGGATATCATGGTATTTAAACATTTAGATTTTCATATTAATGGAAACATTATATTGTATAGGGAATATAATTTTTATTTTGTAACATTTTTCTATATTTTGGGAGTTAGAATTTGGAAGTACCTGTTTTGGATGATTATTAGGGTTCAAAAATTATTAAGTTTATTAATATAAATGTTTGGAGTTAATGTTGTCGTGTTAGAGATTAATCTATAATATTGGTTATGTTTTCTATTCTTTTTAGTTTTTGTAATGGTATTAGAATATCTTGTTTCCATTATACGGATCATATATTATATTAATGATTTTTTTTAGTGTCCTGGGAATAAAAAAATACAACATGGACATTAATTTCATCGAGTATGAAATGATGTACAACCAATGGAAGAAATTAAGATAAAAAATATTTTATGTATGTATATTTTTAGTTGATATTTATCATGATTGTTAATTAATTCTTCATCATTTCGAAAAGGATATTAAAATAAAAAAACTATTAACATTATATATGATGAATCCAATGGAATTTGAAGTCATCATAATTTTATAGTTTGGAATATTTTAAACATCCATTTATCCCTCAATTTCTTCTGATCAATGATATATATTTCTTTATATAATGATTTATCTTTTTATTTTATGTCAATATCATTACATTCCATAAATCTATATAATATGGAAAGCTTGATTGTATTTATCCAGATTTCCATCATACCTCCCCTCATATCTTATCAAGAGGAAGTTTTATTAATCCTTTTTATGATGTGTTGATTCAAGAAGTTCATTTTAAAATGATAGATCCTATATTATTTAGAAAAAGATTAAATAGAAGGGGAAAAATTAATTTATGGGGTCGAATGTAACACCCTAATACATTTTGATTTTTTTATTTTAAAATTAATACATTCCATGATACCTTTCAATGCACACAAACCCATGTTTTATCGAAACACCAAACTCTATTAATATATTACTATATAAATATAACAATTATAACTCAACTAATAAGATCTTCAGTATGAATATTAATAAAACTATTATGAAAATTTTCTCATTTATACATATATAAAATAAATTAAATTTTTATATATTCATTGAAATTAAAATAAGAAAAAATTGAAGGAAATATAAATGATTTTTCAAAAGTGTAATTATTTTAATAAAAACTATTTTTTTGCAATTTGAAAAATTATAATAATTTCCATTTTCCCCTTTTAGAAAAAAATATTTGATGAGTTGAAATTTATTTTTAAAATCATCAACAAAAATTATTTAACTGTGATGCTTTTTTAATTTCCCTAAAATTTTCATTTTTAGATAAATATTGAATATAATTATTTTTATTAAAATAATACTATTTATTTTAATTATTTTAAATGATAAATTATATTGTGAATTATTTTTATAAAATAATTGGGTAAAATGTAATAAAAAATTACAAATTATTGATAATGGAATAAATTGTATTTTTAATTTTGATATTAATCCCATTTTATACTTATTAGAATTTATCTTTGTAAATGCTCTATTTAATCACGTCAATTCTTTAACTTTTAAATGAATTCTTATATTTCAATGAATAGATTTTTGGATAATAGAATCCACATTTGTCATAATAATGATTTATATCATATAATATGGGAAAAATGTTTTATAAAAATTACTAGTTAATAGAGTAACAAGATTGAAATACCATGGTTAATGTGAAAATTGAAAAAAATGATAGGTAAATAAAGATTAGAAGTGATAAAAATTCACTATCACTTCTCCAACACCGAGTAGAAAGTCATACTGAGAGCTTATTATTTATACGATAACGACCCATACTTTATATACACTATTATTTCTTCAGAATTGAAACATAATATTACAACATATAACAAAACCAAGATAGGACTGTGTAGGTATAGTTTCTTTAAAAAATGGGAAACATAAACAACTGGTTCATAAATCATCTACATTGTCTCCCACTTATTTCATCATATCTAGAGTACCTTTTGGCATATCCTGCTGAATACCCTTTTTCCTGGCCTGGGTAAAAGAATACATACCAAAGGGTGAGCTCAAATGCTCTGTAAGGGTAAACAAATGAAATATGAATCATATCATATTCAAAAGAACATAACATTTTGAAAATCTTAACCTGCAAAAGTGATCATAATTCCAAGACATGGGATAAATCATAGTGGTGAAATATAATCCCAATAATCATAACATAAAACATGAAACATTGTGGCATACACACATAATCATAGAAAATCATTTCTTATTAGTCAAGACTCATTTCCAAAACCATCATATCAGACAAAGTCCCTTAATGAACTGAGTTCATTACATGTTCCAGTCCTATATCACTGAACAAGATTAACATTACATTACAGCCATGTATATATCATGAAATATAAATCTTTACCCAACGCATTGGAGGGAGATATAGGTCCCACCAATATCATAATGAAACCATTATTATGTGTCCCACAAAATCATAAATCATACATCATTGTATAACCCATGTAATAGAAATGTGATTCTTAAACTTCATGCCATCATAACATAATCCATATACGATAAAATACATCATAAAAAAATTTCCATCATAACATAATCAAATCAATGTAATAATAGAGATATAAACAGAACCCTATATTTTCTTATATGGAAAATAATTTTGATAAAACACTTGACCTCCATTCTTGAGGAAAATATTCTTTCTACTTCATAAATATTTTTCATTTCTGATCATGTCATTCTAAAAAAAGTTAATTGAAAATAAACTTGAAAACATGTAAAGTAATCTTCATGAAAATAATGTTCTATGAAATCATAAAATTCCGGTTCATTCCATATAAGTTAAAAAAAGATTCTTCTCGAACTTTGGCCGGAATAATCAAAAAGCATCTCGTACTGAAAACGACAAAAGATTCCTTTTATATAATTTAATAAAAATTCACTAATAGGTAAAATAGGATTTAGATAATTTTAGGGGGATAATATTTCATATTTAGGAAACATGAATGTAGATGATAAAAATTCCCCAGTAAATACCGAAGTATAAACAATCTCGGATAAAAATTGAGATTTGAGTGATTTTCCCTTACCTTAGGTCTGATATGCTTTGTACATATCTGAACCTTCTGTATAATCATTTAAATAATGTCATTGACTTATTCAAAAATCATATTCATTGTTATAATATCATATATGGTCATATTCTTATCTTCTTATGAGTAATATCTCATTGCTACTATTTATTTGGGTGTTCATTGCTTTATGTTGTTATGCGTGTTTTGTCGAATAAAATCTTATTCATATTTTTAGGTTATAACTACATTATTTATAGAATGTTATTAGTTTAAAATATATCATATTTATCCATTAAATGATTTTATATAATCATGGTTTAATGATGATAATGTAGAACGAATCACATCCCACCGTGGAGACGGTAAGTTGTACGTACGCACAAGCGATGATATGTTTCCCATAATTATTGAATGGTATTGGAGTGGATGATTGAATATTTCATAATTAGTACCATATTATAATAATAATATATAGTTATTCATTACACCCTTATACCAATCCAAGTAATGTGGTGGTAAAAAACATATTATACCATTGCGTGGAGACGGTATTCCGTACGTATACACGCGCAATGATTTCGTTTTCCGTAGGATGGATAGAAGGTGAAATAGGGTTGATCCATTTTTATAATAACACATCAGTATATGAGTTATACTGATGTTATTAATTTATGATGAATCAAATAAAGAAGAAAAATTATAAGAACAAATAAATTTGAAAGGATCGGTAAAGGATATTACCTCTTCTTTGATGCGCCTCTTCTAAACCTCCTCTTAGGGCACTAAAGTTTGTCTTTGTAGAAGACTAGGACATATATAATGTATCTATGTAAGGGGATAAGTAAAATTGGTAGGGGTTTACCAATCATGAAGGATCAATATTTTGTGAGGAGGAGAGGGAGGAGGTTCCCTTTTATAAGGGAGGAGAGGGGCACCTTTCGAAACATAAGAAATATTAATTTATAATAAATTCAAACCCCACTTAAAAACCTCATAAAATGACTCAATTCGAATATGATATGAGACAGGGTTGTAATCTCATCATCCAATAAAATCAAGACATGTTGGGAATTTATTTTAAACCTTATAATATTGATTTTTCCTTATTTAGTACATTTAATTTTATTTGTGGTAAAAATATTCTAAATTTTAAATTATTATAAATAATTAATTTTTTGTTTTGAATAATGCATAATTGAATAATTTATGACATTTTCGACCATATAAATTTCAATTTATAATTTATAATTGTTTTTGTGATTTTTATTCAATTTTATAATATGTTATTTTTATAAAATAACAATAGTGTCGATTTTGACACTATTCATTTATTTGAATTTAAATAAAATCCAAAAAAAGATATGTTCGAAATAAAAGATTTAATATATTAATAAAATATCATATTTGTCTAGAATATTCGTGCAGCACATTAAATAGGTCATATAATATTTATTTTAATATTTTTAAAACCATTTATTACATATTTCAATGAATAAAATAATTTCAACATCACAATTGTGTCATCATTAATGATAATTATTTAATCCCTAAAATACTAAATAAATTCAAAATATGTAGATAATTTTATTATATTTCTAGAGACTATTCATGTTCGATGTTTTATGGAGTTTATCACTAAATTAAAATTATTACTTTTATAAGATATAAGAGAGTGTGATGTTGTCAATTTCTTTGGTTTTAATAATAATTATATAATTTTCATGGTCAAAAGTACATGAAATGAATTTATTCTGACCCTTATGTGACATGGGTCGACTTTTATTAATCCAATATATTTTTGGCAGGTGTTAGGGTAATTTTATAATCTTATTTTTACCCTTAATTACATGATTTACCTATAACTATAATAAATAAAAATTACCATAATTACTATTCATAATATCAAAAATAATATAAGTAACCTATTAACATAATTTGGACCCTCTAAATCTAAATATGTAATCCATTTTTCAAAATTCAAAACAGATATGTTGCAGGAATTAATTTAAAATTAATCTTGTTGTTAAGAAAACAATTTTTAAAAGTTAAAACATTGCCAAAGATTGAAATGTTTTTTCCTATGAATTAAAGGTAAAATTAATGGAAATGACATATATTATATTAAATTGTAAAAATATATTCTATTTATATATTGAAACCATTAAATTTTATCATTTAATCATATAAATTATCTTGATGAAAAAAGTTTTTTTTAGAAAACTTCAGTGCATTTTTACTATTCATCAAAATATGAAAGTTATCAGAAAACTATAAAAAAATTTATCCAATTTAAATTTTTATATCCTTTTTCAAAATAAGAAGTTTATTTTGTAAAATTGAACTTATAAACTTGTCAAAAATTATATTTAAAATGGGTGCTCCATTAAAAGGCGGTAAAATTGGATTTTTTTAAAAATAGTTCTTTTATCCGAAAAACTTATTTTGTTTTCATAAATCATTATAAAAAATGTTTAAGATGAATTATAATGTTATAAAATTAAAAATTCATTTAATACTATTAATAATAGCTAGTTCATATAATATTTTAATAAAAAATATTTTTTTAGTGAAACTCGGTATTGCGTACAACGCAACCTATCAAGGAAGGTTGCTCTTCCATGAAATGCATGCCAAGTTAGTGTTACGTGTAGTGAAAGCTTCCTTTGGTGTTGCATATAATATAACAAAAAATACATACCATAAAATCTTAGGGTGTTACATTCTACCACCCTTAAAATTAATTTCGCCCTCGAAATTTATCACTTCGTAAAAAACAGATGAGGATACCTCTCCCTCATCATATCCTCATGTTCCCATGTAGCATCTTTTAATTGGTGGTTTCTCCATAAAACATTAACCAAGCAAGGGGTCTTGTTTCGTAGAAATTGTTTGCTATGATATAGAATCTCTATTAGCTGTTTTTCATAAGAAAGATCTTTCTCCAGCGGTACATCTTCTGAGCTTAGTTTATGTGAAGGATCAGGTATGTACTTTCTCTGGAGAGATACATGGAACACATCATGAACTTGAGAGATATTAGGTGGAAGTTCCAATAAGTAAGATACCTTCCCTACATTATCCATTATTTCAAAAAGACCAATATAGATAGGGCTCAACTTGCCCTTCTTTCCAAATCTCATTACTCTCTACCAAAGAGATATTTGTAAGAACAATTTATCGCCCTGTTCAAACTCTAAGTCTTTTCATTGGTTGTCGGCATAAATTTTTTGTCAACTTTTATCTGATCTTATGTTTTGTTGAATAGATATGACCTTTTCTTACATCTCATCCACATTATCATGTCCTAATAGCTTTCTTTCCCCTACTTCTTCCCAACAAGTTGGAGTTCTGCATTTATTTCTATAGAGAGCTTCATAAGGAGCCATCTGAATACTGGAGTGGAAGCTATTATTATAAGAAAATTCCACCAAAGGTAGGTGTTGATCCCAACCACCTTTGAAATCCATATAGAAAACTCTCAACATGTCTTCTAGAGTTTTAATTGTACTCTCAGACTGACCGTCTGTCTGAGGATGATAAGTAGTGATGATACTCAACTCTGTATCTCAAGTATGCTGAAGACATTTCCAAAACATCAAGGTAAAACTCAGATACTGAACAGATATAATGGAAATTGGTACTCAATGAAATCTTACCACATCCTTTACATATATCCTGGAAATCTGATCAAGATAGAAATCCTCTCTAATAACAATGAAGTGTGACTTCTTTGTAAGATGATCAACTATAACCCAGATATCATTTTTTCCTTTTGTTGTTTTTGGAAGTCCAGTGAAAAAGTCTATAGTGATGTTTTCTAATTTCCATTCCGGTATGGGTAATGGTTGCTACATCCCCATAGACTTCTGTCTCTCAACATTAACTTGGTAACAAACCAAGCATTGAGAGACATATTCAGCAGCATATATTTTCATTCCATCCCACCAGAAGTACTCTTTCAATTCCCAATACATCTTCATGCTTCCAGGGTGAATAGAGAATGAAGAAATGTGAGCCTCATACAATATTTACTTCTTTAATTAGGGATGGGAGGAACACAAACCTGATTCCTAAACCTTATTATTTCATCACAATCAATGTGGAATTTAGGAACATTTCTCACCTTCTTTTGTAAATCTACATCTTCTTTCTATTCTTATTTAATCATAACATGCATAGATGGTTGAACATTCATTTGCGAAAGATAAGATTGTTACCCTTACATTATAATTCCAAGATCCATCCTTTCTAAATCTATAAATATTTGATCTTTTGTGATCATCATCATGGAAAATCTAGCATGGTCTTATCGACATAATGTGTCTGCCACCTTGTTTTCTTTCTTAGGGTGATAATGAATTAAGCAGTTGTAATCCTTAATCAGATCTAATCATCTTCTTTGGCTCATATTCAGCTCCTTTTGTGTGAAATTATACATTAAACTTTTATGATCAGTATAAATATGACACCTTTCACCATAAATATAATTCCTTCAAATCATTAATGAAAAGATTACCGCAGCTAACTCCAAATCATGAGTTGGGTATTTTTGCTCATGGATTTCAACTATCGCGAGACATAAGCTATCACCATATAATTTTTCATGAGAACACACCACAATCAATTATTGGATTTTTTCACTGTAGATCACAAAAAATTTATCCACTACAAGGCAGTGAGAGCATAGGTGTGCTGGAAAGCCTTATTTTTAACTCCTTGAAATTCTCTCCACAATCCTCCGTCCAAATGAACTTAACTCTGTTTTAAGTCAACCTGGTTAGTGGATTAGATAATCATGAAAAATATTTCACAAAACGTCGATAATATCCAGACAAAGAAAGAAAACTTTGGATCTCAGTTACTGTTGTTGGTCTCGACCATCTTTCGATAACCTCTATTTTTGCTGGATCCATAGATATCCCCTCTTTTGAGATTATGTGACCCACAAATGAAACTCTTTGAAGCCAAAAATCACACTTGGTAAATTTGGCATAATGCTTCTCCTTTCTTAGGGTATTTAATATAATTCTCAAGTGATCTTCACGTTCTTACATTCTCTTTGAATAGACAAGAATATAATCTATAAAGACTACCAAAAACTAATCAAGATAGTCTCTAAAGACTCTATTAATTAGATCCATGAAGATAGAAGGGGAATTAGTAAGACCAAATGGAATCACTATAAATTCATAGTGTCCATACCTTGTACGGAAAGTCGTCTTTGGTATATCCTCCCTTTTGAAACTTAATTGATAATACCCTGAATGGCGATCAATCTTGAAAAAGTATTGAGCTCCATGTAGTTGGAAAAATAATTCATCA
The DNA here is from genome assembly GCA_963277665.1 of Viscum album. NCBI lineage: Eukaryota > Viridiplantae > Streptophyta > Magnoliopsida > Santalales > Viscaceae > Viscum > Viscum album. The sequence goes on from OY728135.1 coordinate 1,006,912,180, forward strand.
ATGCGTGGGAGAGGATATTTGTTCTTGATAGTGATCTTTTTAAGTTCTTGATAATCAATGTAGAGTCTCATTGATCCATTGTTAGACATAACAAATAGAACAGGTGCTCCCCATAGTGATGCACTAGGGCGTATGAATCCCTTATCAAGATTCTCTTGGAGTTTCTATTAAATTCCTACAACTCAATTGGGGCCATTCTATAAGGTGTCTGTGAAAAGGGCATATCACCCGGTATGAGTTCTATTGAAAAGTCAACATCACGATTTGGTGGAAGACCTGAAAATTCCTCTGGAAAGACATCATCAAACTCTCGTACAATGGGCATATTCTTAATCATGAGTTTCTCTCCAACCATTTCAGATAATATTTTTCATTTATTGGAATAGAGACCCATAAGATGGAAAATATTTCCACGAAAAGGTTATATTCATCCTTCCATCGATAGATGATCATATATTGATCCGAAATATGAAATATGACTTCCATTATTTGTCAATTTATATGAGCTCCATATAAATAAATCCAATCCTTCCCAAGAATCACATAAAATTCCACTATAGGAAGGATCACAAGGTTTGCAGGAAGCACTTTCCCACAAACTTCAATCGGAGAAGAATTGTAATCTTTTGATGCGACTGTTGTGCCATTTGGAGTTGTCACATCTAACTCAACAGCTAATCGTTGGGGTAGTACAGCGATACCCTTAGAAAATTCCTCCGAAATAAATGAGTGGGTGGATCTAGAATCAAATAAAACATTTTCTACTTTAGAGTGGATGGTAAGTGTACCTTTCACCACTTCGTTATCGTACTCCACATCACTGATAGAAATTTCATGTGTCTTTCCTTTTTATTTAGACTTAAGATTTTGTTGACGTTAATCATCATAAACAACCCTTAGATTAGGGAATTTATTGGCATAGTGCCTCATTTACTTGCACTTGTATCATTGAAGTGTAGGAGGTGCATTCTGTGAGCCTTTTTTTTGTTCGCATCAATAGACAACTTTTTCCCAACACTATAGCATTCAAATGCCCGATAACATTCTTTTCCACACATAAAACATTTATTTTTACCTTTAAGACTATTACCTCCATGTTTCTATCCACACTTTGAGAATAAGGGAAAATTCATCATCTTTTAAGTGTGGTCTTTATATTTTCCTTTTAATTCGATTTTCCTCTTCTTATCAAACCCATATGACTTATGGGTTACTCCAATCTCCATCTCATCCTTGAGAGCACATCGAACAATTTTTTCGTAGCTATTGATGTCCCGTATGGATAAGGCCCTTCTAAGACTTGGTTTTAAGCCACTAATGAATCTGTCAATCTTACTCTCAGGTTGGATAATAATTCCGAAAGTGTACCTTGCAAGTCTTGTAAAATTTTCTTTGTAGGTACCGAACAATTCGTCATCCTTTTGATTTAGTTCAAGAAACTCCTCCATATTTGTTCGAAGAATAAGAGGGAAGTAATTATTGAAAAATAAGTTCTTATACTCGTCCCGTTCCATAGACTCAATTTCTTTTCGTTGCCTCGTATTCTAGATAATATTCTACCACTGATCAACTTCACCTTCCAAACGATATACTGCTAAGATGACTTAATCATGTTCAGAACATTGTAGAACTGAAAATATATTTTCATTGGTACTAATACATTTTTCATCCACTAATGGATCGAAAAACCCACTGAATGACGGTGGATGCTACCTCATGATGAATTAAATAAAATGTTTCTCCTTCCTTTACTCGTTTGGAAGTCCTGCATTATTCATAGATTGGGAAAGTTGTGTGATCCTAGTTACAAGATTTTTCATTCATGCCCCCATAACGTTTGGTTTCTTAGGGGGACAATCATTACATTGCATGTCACATTCAGCATTAAAATGGTTCCTTCGGGTTCCCGTCATTGACTAAAATAAAAAAGAATAATGTGAGAAACACTGATAATTACAGGAAAACCACCTAACTAAGAATAAAATTTCACACTTTAGGTCTTATCATAGGTTCTTCATGGCCATTTCTAAAACACTAATATTGTGTTATATGATAAGACATATCCTTAGGGTTCTTACTAAGCCTTTACATCCTAGTTTCCAAAGGTTGACTATACCTTTGCCTCTAATACCATCTATAATGACCCATACATTACATACATTGTTTTTACATTAACATTGAAGCATACTTATTACAACATATAATAAAACCATGATAGGACCATATAGTTATAGTGTCTTTAGAAATTGGGAAACATAAACAACTGTTTCATAAATCATTTACATTGTCTCTTGCTTATTTCATCATATCTAGAGTTACATTTGGAATATCCTACTTAATACCCTTCTTCCTTACCTGGGGAAAAGAAAATGTACCAAATGGTGAGCTCAAATTCTTAGTAAGGGTAAAAAAAGGAAATATCAATCATATCATATTCATAAGAACATAACATTTTGAAAATCATAACCTGAAAAAGAGATCATAATATCATGAAATGGGATTAATCATAGTAGTGAAATGTAATCTGAATAATCATAACATAAAACATGAAACTTTGTGGAATACACAAAAAATCATAGAAAATCATTTCATATTAGTCAAGAATCATTGCCAGGACCATCATTGTGGACAAAGTCCATTTCTGAACTGAGTTCACTCCTCATTCCAGTCATGTATCACTAAACCAGATTAACTTATCGTTCTGGCCATGTCTATCACATGAGATATATATCTTTACTCAATTCATTTAAGGGAGATACAGGTCCCACACATCTCAAAATGAAACCATTCTTATGTGTGCCACAAAATCATAAGTCATACATCATAGCATAACCCATGTAATCGAAATGGGATTCATAAACATCATGCCATTATAACATAATACCTATATGATAAAGGACTTCATATAAAAAATTCCATCATAACATTATCAAATCAATGTAATAATAGGGATATAAACAAAACCCTATAGTATATTATATGGAAAATAATTTTGATAAAATACTTGAACTCCATTCTTGAGGAAAATATATTGTTTACTTCATAATTATTTTCCCTTTCTCATAATTTCATAATAAAAGATGTTAATTGAAAATAAACATGAAAAATTGTAATGGAATCATCATAGAAATAAAGTTTTATGAAATCATAAAAATCTGTTCAGGCCATATAAGTTAAAAAAAATTATTCTTATACTTTGGCTGGAAAATTCAAAAAGCATCTCATACATAAAACGACAAAGGATTCATTTCATATGTTTTACTACAAATTCACCATCAGGTAAAATTGGATTTAGAAAAACCTTTGGGGATAATATTAAATATTGAGGAAACATTTATGTGGATGATAAATATGCCCCCATTAAATACTAAAGTATAAACAATCTCGGATAAAAATTGAGATTTGTGAGATTTTCCCGTACCTTAGGTCCGATAAGATTTGTACGTATATGAACCTCCTGTATAATCATTTAAATAATGCCTTGAATTATTCAATAATCATATTCATTGTTATCATATCATATATGGTCATATTATTATCTTCTTATGAGTAATATTTCATTGCTACTTATTATTTGGGTGTTCATTGTTTTATGTTGTTATGCGTGTTTTGTCGAATAAATTCCTATTAATATTTTTAGGTTATTGCTAAATCATTTACTGAATGGTTTTAGTATAATATATATCATATTTATTCATTCAATTCTTTTATATAATCATGTTTTAATGAATATTCTGTAGAACAAATCAAATCGCATCGTGGAGATGGTAAGCCATACGTACGCAGGAGCGATGATATCATTCCCATAATTATTGAATGGTATTGCAGTGGATGATGGAATATCTCAGAATTTTTATCATGTTGTAATAATCATATACAGTTATTATTTACACCATTATACCGATCCAAGTAATGTGGTGGTGGAAAACAGATTACACCACGGTGTGGAGATTTTATTCTGTATGTATGCATATGCGGTGATTTCGTTTTCCGTAGGATGGATAAAAGGTGAAATAGGTTTGTTTCATATTTATAATAACACATAAGTATATGAGTGATACTAATGTTATTAATTTATGATGGTACAAATAAAGATGAAGAAGTATATGAAGAAATAAATTTTAAATGATTGGTAAAGGATATTACCTCTTCTTCGACGCACCTCTTCTAAACCTCCTATTAGGGCTCTAAAATTGGTCTTTGAAGAAGAACAGGACCTATAGAATGTTTCTAGGGAAGTGGAGAAAAGAAATTGGTAGGGTCTGGCTGATCCTGAAGGGTCAAAATGTTGCGAGGAGGAGATGGATAAGGTGCCCTTTTATAAGGGAGAAGAGTGGCAGCTTTAGAAACCTAAGAAATATTAATTTATAATAAATTCAAACCCCACTTAGAAACCTCCAACAATGACTAAATTAGAAAATCAAATGAGATAGGGTTGTAATCTCATGAACCAATAAATTTTAGACATGTTGAGAATTTATTTTAAACCTAATAAAATCGATTTATACTTATTTAATTGATTTAATTTTATTTGTGGTAATAATATTCTAAATGTTAAATTGTAATAAATTATTACTTATCTATTTTGAATTGTCCATAAATAAGTAATTTTTGACATTTTTACCCTATAATTTTAAATTTATAATTTTTAAATATTTTTGTGATTTTTAAACAATTTTATAATATGTTTTGTTTATAAAATAACAATAGTGTCGATTTTGACAATATTCATTTATTTGAATTTAAATAAAATCCAAACATAAGATATGTTCTAACTAAAAGATTTAATAGATTCAAAAAATTTCATATTTATCCATATGATTCATGGATCACTTTTAATAGTTCATACAATATTTATTTTAATATTTTTAAAACCATTTATTTGATATTTCAATCAATAAAATAATTTCAACTTCACTATTATGTCATCAGTAATGATAATTACTTAACCCCTAAAAATTATAAATAAATTCTCATGATGTATATAATTTTATTATCTTTCTAGAGACTATTCATGTTCAACATTTTATGGAGTTTATCACTAAATTAAAATAATTACACTTATAAGATATAAGATAGTGACATGTTGTGACATTCTTTGGTTTTAATAATAATTATATAATTTTTCGTTGTTAAAATACATGAAATGATTCTATTCTGACCCTTAGGTGATATGGGTCAACTTTTATTCATCCAATAGAATTTTGGCAGGATTTAGGGTAATTTTATAAACTTATTTTTACCCTTCATTTATTTCAGTTTTATTGATTCTTAATAACCCCTTTTCAAGGGATGAGGGGGAACCCTTACAAGGCCCATAGGCTCAGAGATTACAAGGCTTGTAGGATTAGGAGATTACATGACTTGTAGGTCTTAGGGAAATCAACCAGACTATCTACAAAGAACTGCCCCTCCCCAGCATCAGCATCATGATAGTAGATATCCACCATTGCATGGTCGTCTAGCTAGGCTTCCCGTTCAAAGAGAGGCTGGTATCGATGCAATAGTCATACCCTCTCATTCTAATAATCCATTTGGTTTTTCTCTAGGGAGTGCACCTTCTCTGAATCCTTTTTTTGGGGATTCTCCTTTTTTGTAGTGTGTCTGGGGCGACTGCATGTTTCCCGAAGGCATAGAGGTGGCCCAAGGGCCTTAAAGGTGGCCCGAAAGCCCTACTGACCCGAAGGCCTGGGTGGCCCGAAAGCCTTAAGGACTCCAAGCCCAAACTGGTGGCCCAATGTGAATAGTTCTAGATGCTACAGTACCAAATAGTACCTGCTACAGTAACTGCCACCGTGCCTCCTACAGTACCTACACAGTGTACAGTCTGCTATAGTACCTAGATAGTGTACAGTCTACTACAGTTCCCACACATCGTACATTGCTACTATAATGCCTTCTATAGTACTACTACAGTACCCCTGGGAATATTCCTCTACCTGGTCTTGAACCTGGATCTTGTGGATGCTCTTAAGGATACCTCACCAACTAGGCTAAGGCTCATGTGCTTATTTTTACCCTTAATTACCTAATTTACCTATAACTATAGTAAATAAATATTACCGTAGTTACTGTTCATAATATCACAAAATAAAAGTAACCTATTAACATAATTCAGACCCACTGAATCCAAATATGGATTCCATTTTTTAAAATTCACAACACATAAGTTCCAGTAATTAATTTAAAATTAATAACGTTTTTAAGAAAACAAGTTTTAAAAGTAAAAACATTGCCAAATGTTGAAATGTTTTTACCTATTAATTAAATGTAAAATTAAGGTAAATGACACACATTATATTAAATGTTAAAAATATATTCTATTTATACATTAAAACCATTAAATTTTATCATTTATTCAAATAAATTATCTTGATGAAAAATGTTGTTTAGAATAAAAACTAGTACTTCGTCCGTGCGATGTACGAGAGTATAAAATAATTTTTATTATTAACTATAGATAACTATTTATAAAACATAATAGTTTAAAAAAATTGTAATGTCGTTGTGATGAAGATGGAACACGATGGAATGTAAAGTCATTGTAATCAATATAATTCTTAGAATAAAATGATGAAAATGAAATGAATGGGGTACCCGTGAGATTAGGAAATGATGTGAAGGCTAATTGTGATGAAGATAGAACATGATGAAATGGAAGAGTTAGAGATAAGATACATAGATTAAACAAAAGGTGGAGGTGAAGGTGAAGTTGGAGGTAAGAGTCGAGAGTGTGATAAATGGTGAAACACATCCTAGAGAGAGTTTAATGTTTTCTGGACTTTGAAAGGAGTTGATGGGATTGAGAAGATGTTGGGGTGAGGATTAATATGAATAATGATTTTGTTCGGTGTATTTTCTTTGAAAGGTAATATAGTTGGGAGTTTATATTTTTAACCTATAATCATCAAAAAAAAATTACACATTATGATGAAAATATTATAACACCCTTAATTTACTTTCATAAGAAATTTTAAGATTATTTAAATATATATATATGTATATATATATATATGTATATATATATATGTCTATATGTCCAGAAAAATACTGAAATATTCCAATTGGATGTTCATACATATGGAACATTTCACCTAAAAATACAACTCACACAATTAATTTCATGATTTTATAGATAAAATGGTTTAGATTATGTTGTTATAACATATATTGAAGAAGTTTTGTGACTAAATATTTTTTTACTACTACGGTATGAGAACAAAATGCATACAGTGAAGATATTACTGTGACTAATCAGAATATTCATGGATGGTTTGGATATTCACCACATCTTGAGTCTTAAATATTTATTACAAACAGAATTCTATACCGGTTACTTAACATAGACACTCCTATAAAACTCTTGATTTATTACTCTTAAAATGATTCGTTGATATAATAAAGAACATGATCCACTACTGGAACAAATTACATGATCCAGAGCCGAAAAGATGCATGATTCACATGCTGAAATTTATTTCACTAATGTAAAAAATTATCCTTTAATGAAATGTAATACATGATCCACTAATCAATGAAAATTGAAGACTCTGTTGTTTAAAATTATTTACAGCTCTAAAACATGACAATTACAATTTAGTAAAAGTAAATGTAACTATTAAAATTTGGATGTTAAATTCTTGATGACCAATTACAAAAATTCTAGATAACAAATATGTTATTGTACATAATTTTTTTAGTTGTGATGAGTTATAGTGGTAAAAGAACATGTAATAATCCAGGAGTTTAGGATGTACACATTCATCCAATATATTTACCTTTACATACATTAATGTTTAAGGAAACATACTATGTGTGGTTAAAATTGAACACTTTAATAACAAATATAGAAACATGTATTACATATATATAAAAACTCCTTTTTCTCACAATAGGGATACAATTAAATAATAAATCCATAAATATCAACGTATAACTTAGAGAATCATATACATATAAATAATGTCGAATATTTTATGCTTAGACTTGTAGTATAGGTAGAGGAAAAAACCAGTATTGTCTATGACATGTACCAAATGAAAATAATAGAAAATTAAGATGAAGAATATATACATGATTTGAAGAAACTGTTCCTAAAAAAATGGGTAAAATGAATATTACAGTTACATATGATGACATTTTTTTGTAAATAAAAGGAATGGTAATGAAAAATAAAAAATCAGTACATAGTAATAATTTCAACTCTTTTTTTAAAAATTTATACATATTTTGAATAGTTAAAAATTAAAAATAATGAAAATTGTGTTAAAATTACATGTTAGTTATAGATAATACTCTAAGGGTTGTGGATCTTTCCAAGACATCATAATTATAGTAGAAAACAAAAATGATATATGAAAATTAATGAAAAACGATTTTGATCATGAAGAAATAATATACATGATGTAGCCTATATTATAAATAAGTACATATAGTCATGAATATTAAAATTTTATAATTGATATTGTGAATGTCAACATTAAAGAGGTTGTTTGAAACTCAGGAAGCATGAAAAATATTTACAAAGGGTTTCATCCTAAAAAAGGGTGAGTTATGTAACAGCTAATCATTTTAAATTTATCTATAGGTTCCTTTAAATATATTCTCTTCCTGGACGTCCTTGTTAGTAATATTTCACCAGTAGTGGTGTGAGTCGTTGATGTATTGGATCCACTATTGTGAATGTTGACTTCACATTGATGTCGGTCCTTTCAACAATAAATATAGACGAGGAAAAGATACTAGGAAATATATTATGTGTAGAGTGGGTAGTCATTAGAAACCCAAAAAAATGAAATAAAATGCTTTGAAAAGAATAACATTTTCTTGTAAAAAAAAACAGGTTCAGAATGTTTTTAAACGTTAATAACAATATAACTTATATAAAAAAATTAGAAACTAATTTGAAAATAACAGAATAATGCTTTTTTTTCAATTACATTGCAATTGAAGAATGAATTATCAGTCATTTTTTAAAGTGATTTAGTTTATATTTTCCTTTATACTGGTTGCATTTCGTTATCTAAAAATACATCCTGGTGATGGTTTGGGAAAATCTATTAAAAAATAGTAGTTAGTAAAATTTAACATGCTAAAAAAATAACATTAATGTCATATAAATGTGAAAATTAAATTTAAAAAATAGAACCTCACATGAAACTCATAATGATGAGAGAAACAAATGTATAGATCATACTACAGAACATAATTTTTCACCAAATTATCAATGAGGAATGAAAAGGACCATAAATTCTCATAAAATTATTGAAAGGGGAAGATATAATGTAACAAAAATACTCGAAAATGATAACATGCACCCAACCAACACAATCCACAATAAAAATATAAGTCCTACAAATTGGTTGAAAGGTCAAATGATATCATATTTTTTTATCCATTTCCATCTATTCATTTTCATAACCCACAAATCATTTAAGTATTTCTGGAAACATTTCATCTAATGTTATTTCAGTATTATAAAAAATATAAGAGGTATGGTGATTTTATTTAATATAATCTAGTAGTATTTGGTATGTAAAGAAATGTTTTGATTTCTTTGGAAGTAAAAAACATGTCAGTAATATATTCACTTTACTGCTAAGGTTATGTGAAATTTATATAACATCATTAAATAAGAAATGTAAAATAATATTGTTTCTATTGATTTTAAAAGACAAAACTATATTCAAATAAAAGCTTGTATAATAGGAAATTAGAAAGAGAAAGGGAGAGGGAAGGTAGAAAATTATGCAAATAGAATATATATAACTAATTTTTCACTTCTCCTTCCATTTAAAAATAATGATTTCTCTTTATGAAATACCCATGGGAAGAAAATCCGTTCCATTAAATCAAATTACCTCTAGAAAATTTATGTGTAGATGTTTGATGAATGAAACGTACATTGGACTCCTAGTAGGAAATCTTGATGAAAAGACTCATGGAGCAGTGTTGTTTTGGTTAACCCAAAAAATGTGTTTCCAATGGATGTATTTCATGATTCCATCAAGAATCCCTATAGCTTTAAGAATCAGAACATTATCCCTTGTTAACCAGTCAAACATGTGAAATCCTTTAACTACAACAATTGTAGGGGATACAGGGTTTAGTGCAAACCATGAATGGTAGTTATTGTTTTCAAAGGCAACCAAAACGGATGCAACCTTTAATGGATGTGAGAGGTTTACCGTTGCTGGTAAATAGGCTCTAATATCATAACCTTGGAAATTCATTAGCTCTTCTATAAGAATAAATAGGTTCTACAAATACCCAATCCAAAGGAATTAATATAAATATGAATTCCACCATTATAATGTCAACTGAACAATTTATAGCCTTTTTAGTTCTATGTAAGGATTTTAATGTAGAATTTAGTTATTTAATAATAAAAAAATATTCATTGAATGGAAACAAAACATGAAAACATGAATCAGTTTATGCATGGTTAGCTACAAAAGTGTGATGTAGAATACATAAATATGTTTCATTTTTCAAGAATAATTAAAACGAATGTAAATGGGTGGACAGTTTGCAAGCAGTGAATTTTTAGTAATGAATCAATGCATACATCTCTACCAGCTGCTATAATATTGGGAAAAAAACTGAAAACATGAATTGTTAGTAATGAAAATTCAAAACTCATAAGCAATGAAATTTTATATAGAACCACAAAAGATGGAGAAAAAATTTAGGATAAATGAAGAAGAAAAAATTTAAACCCGAAAAAATATCATGAAGTCATTCATGGACTACTCCGAGATCACACCTTCCCAGCCATACTCTTCTTCTTTAGTACACGACCATATTCTCATGGCCTGCCACTTTACATCCTACACTGCTTGCATCCATGTTTTCTATAAGTAACATTAAATGATATTTTTATAGATGAAAATACGTGTGGAAGTAAAATGTGTGGAATAACCCATAAAAGCTGTCTAATAAAAATACATGCACAGATAAAGAATTTAACCTGTTATATTTACATGGGTAAACATTTGGGATGCATCAATTTCAGCTTCTAATTAACCCGAACCAATAAAAACTGAATGAAAAACTCAAAAATAAAAAACCTAAAAGCAACATACCCGAGACATATTGAAAGGATCTTCATCAAAAGGTAACTGAGACTGAGTAGACCGATGAATGCTCCATAGGTCCAACTCCATTTTTGAATCCATTCCTAGTCTGTCAAGTGACTGGCTCTTCAAACTCAGAGAAGAAAGGACTCTAGATCTTGAAGACATTCATGGACTACTCCGGGCTCATATCTTCCCAGTCGTACTCTTCTTCTTCAATACACTACTCTTCTTCCTTAGTACATTGCCATGTTCTCATGGTCTGAAATTTATAGCCTATACTGCTTCCATCTAAGGGTTCTACATGTAACATTAAATGATAATTGAATAGATGAAAATATGTATGGATGTAAAATGTGTGGAATAACCCATAAAAACATACAGATTAAAATTTCTATAGTTTCTTGTAAATCAACTGTGTCAAAGAGTAATAATCGACTATAAATTTGTAATGGTTGTTATTGAAAAAAGTGATAATTGAATGGAAAGTAAGACATACTTTAGAACCATTTCAAGGTGGTATTATTAGACATAATTATTTGTTTCAAGAATTCCGTACCCCATAAGTTGGAAAAGAAAACATTATTAGTGATGTAAATTGAATGAATATATTCCAAAAAAATCAGCAAAGTTAAAAAAATAAATACTAATAAAGAGGGCAAATTTTTTTGTAATGCATGTACATATATGGGGTAAGCATATATATACCTTCCATTTATAGCCTTATTCATTGTATATATAACACATCTTCTGAAAAAAGCTGTCATGTTTCGTTCCATACAACCTGTGCAATGAATGAAAACACCATATGAGAAAACAACATGTGAAACATATGATAAAATAACACGTGCAATGAACCTCATGTTTCCCAAAAAATGATTCTTTTATAGCTTTAGTAAAATCAATTTCATCTTGAAGTAATCCTAAGGAATGAAAGGATTCTCTAAATGAACAGTATACACGTAAATAATAGAACAGTCAAAATAACTTAAGCCAAGGGTGTTACATCCTATCATCGATTCCCTTTTTTGGTGCATGAATTTTCTATATTTAGGTCTTGGAAAGGAAGTTTCAAAGAGGGGAGATGATTCGAAACACATATGCACAAAAAAGTATAAATCTTCATTGGCACTAGTAAAATTATACATACTCATGATAATAATAATTAATAGAATCTACGTACCTGTATAGAATAAAAGATGGAACTATTTGAAAAAAAACATTGTGAACCAATTAGAAAAAAATATTAACCTATTAACCCTCTTATAATAAAAAAATACCTAATAAAATAGTGAAATAACTTAAGCCATGGGTGTTACATTTTCACTCACCTATTGATGAAATGTTTAGTACCAAATCCATAGATTCAGATTTTAACATAATGGATATTGAAACATAATTTTTTTTAAAATAGTATAAAAAACAGTGAATGTAAAACACCATGAATGTAAAACACTCATATCATAAATGAAATAGTATATATGGAAACACTGACCTAAGGAATGACATGAATCTCGAAATGAACAACATCCATATAACTAACAGAACAGTCAAAATAACTTATTCCAAGGGTGTTACATCCTATCATCGATTCCCTTTTCCGGTGCATTAATGTTCTACATTTAGGGCTTGGAAAGCACATTTCAAAGAGGGAAGATGATGCAAATCACGTATGCACAGAAAATCAGAAATCTTCATTGGCTCTAGTACATACTCATGATAGTAATCATTAACAGAATCTATGTACCTATTTGGAATAAAAGATAGAACTATTTGAAAAAAACATTGTGAACAAATTAGAAAAGAATATGAACCTATTAACCCTCTTATAATAGAAAAATAAATAATAAAATAGTGAAATACCTTAAGCCATTGGTGTTACATGTTCACTTGCCTGTTGATGAAATGTTTAGTACCAAATCCATAGATTCAGATTTTAACATAATGGATATTGAAACATATATTTTTTAAAATAGTATAAAACATAGTGAATGTAAAATACCATGAATTTAAAACACTCATATCATAAATAAAATAGTATTTATGGAAACACTAACCTAAATCTCCTCCAAACACATTCAAAACAAACTGCTTTGGTGATAAATTAAAAACATTACCACCACCAGAAAAAGAAACAGTTTGTATGTAAACCAAATATTTAAAATCATCACATATTTTTCCATTAAATGGGTGATTAATTCAAAAAATATTTTAATATATAGAAAAAAATGTCAAAGTGATAAAATAAATATCAATACATGGTCATTGATTCCCTTTTCCAGCCAGCCGCAGAAATGTTCTACATTCAGGGCATGGAAAGGAACTATCAAAGAGGTAAAATGATGTGAAATAGGTACGTACAGAAAAGAGTAAATCTTCATTGACTCTTGTAACTATGTACATACTCATCAAAGTGGGAAATAGTCTAGAAATCATGAATAGAATCTGCATACCTGTACATAAAAAAAGTTATACCTGCTTGAAAAAATAAACAAATTAGACAGAAAATTATGTACTTTTTAACCATATTATAAAAAAATACATAATAAAACAATGAAATAACTTAATCCAGGGTTGTTACAGACTCTCATTGATTCCATTTTCATTCCAGCCACATTAATGTTCGACATTCATGGCTTGGAAAGGAAGTTTCAAAGAGGGAAAATGATTCAAAACACATAACCACAGAAACCAAAAATTTTCATTGACTATAGTAACTTCATATATACTCATCAAAGTCACAAATATGACAATAATCATGAATAGTTCTACATTCCTATATGGGATAAAAGATGGACCTATTTGGAAAAAAGTTGAACAAATTAGAAGAAAAAATATGAACCTATTAACTTTCTTATAATAAAAATATATATAATAAAACAGTGAAATTCCTTAAGCCAGGGGTGTTACATCCTCACTCACCCATTGATGAAATGGTTAGTACCAACTCCTTAGATTCTGATTTTATCATAATGGATATTGAAACAGATATTTTGTTAAAACCATATAGAACACACTCTCTCCTACTCCTTTGGCCACTGCAGACTAAAAATAAGTAATTATGACATTGAAAACATCAGTCTTTATAAAGATCAACACAAGGATAAATAATGATAACCATCCTCTGTTCTTCCATCCTCCATTTTGCAAATTAGAAATAATAAGTGAATGAAATCAGCAGAAACATTTTACGTAAGGAATGATAATTAACCCATATAGAACAGAAATGATACCAGAAATGCAATTCCATTGAATTTGGCTTCTCAGTTTGTAGTTATGGTAAAACCTGAAGTACGAAGATGACGCAGGATGGAATAGGATATGCTGAAAGTGATACGAGAAGGGAATGTGATGTCATTTGAAATTACAAACCCAAAAATCCCTTGAATAGACATCTAAAATTGCAATCGGTTCTGAAGGGATAATAAAAATGATGCAGAATGATCATGAAATTGTGAGATGGAGGAGGATGACATCAGAGAACCTATGAATGAAGTTGTGAAACTTAGAGTGGGAGTAAATAGTCTGTAAACCTCACGATGCAATTTCCTATTATTGCAATGAACCACAGCCATAGAACCATCAAAGAAACATGAACGAAATGATTAAATCAATGGTGAAATCATTCAACATCACTACAAGTAGATATTAGATATACTTACAATCAATACAACCTTCAGTTTCCTAAGAATCTTTCAATGATGTCTTTACTACTTGAAGATAATGAAAGGAAGACAATAAAAGGATATGAGTCATGACAATGAATTCAAACAGCTAGGTAGAGAGCAATTTCACTTTCCCAAACCTAAACGACATGATTAAATCAATCCAATACAGAGATGAAAATCTCAAACAAATAGTCTTTTTGGCAGTTTGAATAAGCTAACATTGAATGTAGTCTAACTTTACTTGGTACAAACTTCAAGTGAAACATTACATTCCCATTAAAAAAATTGTTCTTAGATGAAAACCCATCTCTTAAAATCAATAGAATCTATATATGAGAAACCAGAAAAGGGTAAAATTCTTAGTATGTTGACAGATGCTTTTACATTAAAAACCAGGAACAAAGTAAATAGTGGAGGAGGTTTCCCATATCTTCTAAGAGAAAATTTACAATGGATAAAAGCCAGTCTCTGTTAAAAGAAAAATCAATCTGCATACCATTTTAGTATGAAAAATATGAAGGATAAAGAAAAAATAAGCTGAAGTTCTCTGTTTGATTTGATTTTATACAGAACCAGAGTTTTGAATCACCAATATAACCTTTTCTGAGAATGATTTTTCAAAGAATAATCGATCCTTGGGTTTTTTTCAGGATAATTGATGAGGGAGAGGTGGAGGAAAATGGAGGCTCTGGTTTATGGTATTATTTGCATACAACTGTAGAAGTATTTGTGAAAGATAGGGAAGTATCCTGGTGTTAAAACTTAGTTGGTTTTGTAGTCTATAGAGATAATTTGACAGTTAGCTTCAGTGGAAGAACACCGGGAGATATATAGTCTATGAACTTCTGACGAGCAGAAGAACTCAGCGGCCATCATAGGGAATGAAGAGTTGGAAATTTTATGCGCGTGTTGATGAATCAGGCCACAATAAAGGCGAGGTGGTTGGTCCAACAGGATTATAGAGATTGAAAAAGTGCGGACATTTAGATATGGAAAAATAGATAGTGAACTCGATGATGCTTACCAATGCTCAGATACAATAAGACCGACATAATATTGGAAGTATACTATGATCTGCAAGAAGAGAGAACCCTAGTTGTTCTCTTCTCGTAGCGATGGCCGCTACGACCGCCCCCCCGCCCCCCCCCCTCGGCCGCAATTTGGGGGATCCTCCCTTGTTGTCTTCTCAGTCTTCATCATTCCTCCCTTTCACCAATCCTTCTTCCCTTCCTGATTTTCCCTACATCCCGCTAATCCCTAATGTCCCCTCACTCGAATCCAAGATTACCCATCTTTCTCTCTCCCTCTAGGAGTTTTCTCGGGCTTCTGATCCCCTTCACATCTCGCTGGTTGCTCGTTTTGGCTGGTGGTGTCCTTCGATGGACTCCTTCGACCGTTTCGTCAACACCTCATGGGGTTTGAAGCTCCGTGATCTTGTCAGTCTATTTGATTCCCACCACATGCTGATCTGATTCGCTGAAGAAGATGAGCCCACCTTAGCCTAGTCCCAGTCCTTATGGGTTGTTGAGGGCTTCTTCTTCTCTCTCTTCAAGTGGACATATGAATTTCATATACAGAAGGACCCTCCAGCTATTACAATTTGGGTACGTTTTCTAGCCCTGCCTCTTCCCTTCCAAAATCTAGCCATCCTCCGTATTCTTGGCAACCTGTTTTTCCGTTTCCTTTGCTTTGACAGTCATTCCAAATTCATGGGCCATCCCATTTCACCACGCATTTGCATTGAAGTGGATGTGTCCCAGCCCCCTGTTGAGGCTACCCAGATTGAAGTTGGAGAGTAGTTTTGATGCCATCAAGTGGTAGTGTTTGAATCATGGCCTGACTACTATGTTAATTGATTTAGGATTGGGCATCTGCAACAGCTTCGTCACCGACAGACTCATGGGGGACCTCTGGTTACTTCCTTGAAGCCTCAGTCTGAAGCTGTTGGCTTATCTCCTTAGCATAACATATTCCTGGAACCCCTTCTCCTGAGAATCAACTCAAACATATGTACATCCTTTGCTGATATTGTGAAATCAGCTGGTTTTCCTCTTCAAGAGATGATAGACGTGGATTAGGGGCCTTTGTTGGGGGTTGATCTTCCTAGTATGAAGGCAGGTAGTGGCCTACAGAAGACATTGGATGACATCTTTGTTAATCCCTCTAAGCCTGATAGACCCACAAATGAAGATACAAAGGTTTATGATATCTTCAAGCGTCTGAGAACCGATTTGGGGGCTTCTCCCACCATTGCGATGGCAGACCCTGTTGTAGGGGAAGTGCGGTCAGAATAGGAACCTATTCCTGGTAGCAGCTGTGAGACTAAAGAGCTAAAATCACCGGAGACAATCCCTCCTTCTCTAGGTTGGGAGCTGGATGGTCAAACTGCAAGTGGACTGGGTAATGGTAATGAGAAATCTAGTTCTACCAGTGGTGTTTGTACCCTTTTGGCAGAGAAACGTGGTTCTACAGAGCATAATTTTTTTTTGTATTCTAATCAAGGGGGTCTAATGAATCAAAGGATATCAAGACCTAGAATCACTTCTCTATTTTATGTGGAGATGGTAAGGAGAATGCAGATCTGGAAGGATGGAAATTTCATACTCCAAGATGGAAGCGGAAACAACTTGGTTCAAAGCATTCAGATGAAAATGAGATCATTGATAGAGAATTGGAATCACAACCAACAATGGATCATGAGCAGGATTCCCAAGATGACAACATGGTCGGTCCTGGCTCATGGAATGGGAAACATGGAATTCCTCTTCTTGGGAACTTCCAAGTCCATATAGGGTGGTTGAATCAAAACCTCGTAAAGTCTATTTGAATACTCCAAAGACTATAGTGACTAGATCATCTGGTAAGGCAAAGAGGAACGAGACAGATGTAAAATGGGAAGAGGTCTCAACAGTGGAAGGGGTCAAGCAGGTCTTTGACTAGAGGGACAAGAAGTCTCCAACAGAAGACAGTAAGGCTCTTGATGAAGTATTGGAAGCAGAAAAGGGGGGGGGGGGTGTCAAAAACCCATTCTTCACTCAAAGGAAGAAATGCTTGAAGGATTCATTCGGATCAACGCTACATGAGAGGATACAGATAGAATTTATGAGAGAAGTCTTTGAGTTGATGTTACAAATGAGGATCAAATGGAGTGGATTCACAAACAAGACCAAATCTTGGATAGAGGTTTCAACTATCATAAAATCAATGTGGAGGAATTCATTCAGACATGGGACAAAATGGATAATCATCTTGAAGAACTCCTAAATGATGACCAGAATATCCATGTAACTTCTCTACAATGGGAACTCTATAGGGTGGCTGACTCTAGAAATCCTAGTCTAGTCTTTGGAAAATCTATGAGTTCTTTCCGTACGAACTGAATTTTATTTTGTTTTGCATGGTTCTCCACTTCTTCCTTAACGAGACATGGAAATAAAAAAATTCATTTTGGAGGAAAAAAAGAATACGAGAAATGTGAAGAAAAATGTTTGTGTGAGTGGTCGATTGAAAAACCTACTGAAAGAAAAATGATACTGTAAGCTTCGTCGAAAAATTTTGGATGCGTGGTGGAAGGACGAAGCTCGTGGATGAACTTCCGATTGCGGATGGAGGATACTGGAGGAAGTTTTATAGATCTTCGAAGAAAACAGATGGGCCAATGAAACCCTAAACTAGATGTCGGGGATGAGGAATCGTGGGGAATAATCGCACCCCGTCGCGGGATGGCCAAAATTTGAAGGAGGTTTTGACATTTGGAGGTGATACCATAGGATTTATCAAGTTATTCATGCTACGCAAAGGAAACCAGAAGCTCATCGAGAGTCGGCAGGCAGTAGAGGGAGGACATGAGAGGAAATTTGGTAGAGCGGCGTACAGAACAGATGCACATAAGAAACCCAAAACAAGATCACAGGATTGTGGAGTTTCGGGGGATTTGCGAATCCCATCTTAGGAGGAAAGAAATTGGGAAGGAGGTTTTTTGGCAATTGGAGGTGACGTGGAGCTTTTGGAAGGTGACACGTAAGCATAGAGGAATCCTGTTTTAGTATAGATAGTAGATTTATTATATTTTTACTATTCATCAAAATATGAAATTTATCATAAAAGTATCAAAAATTTATCCAATGTAAATTTTTATATCATGATTCAAAAGAAGAAGTATATTTTGTAAAATTAAACTTATAAACTTTTAAAAAATTAGATTTAAAATGGGTGCACCATCAATAGGCGGTAAAAATAATTTTTTTGAAAAATATTCCTTTTATCTAAAAAATTTATTTTGTTTTCATACCTCATTATAAAAAATGTGTATGATAATTTATAATGTTATAAAATTAAAAATTCAATTAATACAATTCTTAACGTCTAGTTCATATAATATTTTAATAACATATAATTTTTTAGTGAAACTCAGTATTGTGTATAACGCAATCTATTGAGGAAGGTTGCTCTTGCGTGTAACGCAATCCAAGACAATGTTGTGTGTAGTGAATGATTATTTTTGTGTTTCATATATAATAATAAAAATAATATCATAAAATCTCAGGGTGTTATATATACAGTTCTTGAATGACTGAATGTGGAGGCTTGTTGAAAGAGAATAACATTGTTATCAAATTATAATTTCAAAAAATCATTCTGTGTCCTCTGATCAACTTATAAAAGGAAACCCCCTATCCTACCTTATTCACATATAAATAATAAATTGGTTAGATAAGGACTATAGTGACCCAACCTAATCAAGGTCTTGATTTGAAATTACCCCATGTCTACCTCCATATACTATAGGCTTGCAACCTGTGTCGATTACTTAGAAAACATGGGTAGGCCATTACCAATGTCTTTATATATATATATATATATATATAAACATCCATCATGATGAATTTCATTGAGGACGCCATATGTGGTTAAAGGTACTAGGTATCCCAATGCTTCTATGTAGTCACCATTGACATGTCCTTCATCTGTATAGGACGTGACACATGTGGGAAAACCTTGACAACGATGAGTATGTCTAAACCATGTTGAACATTCTAAAATGTGAAGGGGGTTAGAATAAGATACAATAGGAATGGATAGATTATAGATAATAAACAAGATTCGCCTCAAACTAGAAAATAGAATGAATAACCTC
Organism: Viscum album; assembly: GCA_963277665.1. Classification (NCBI taxonomy): domain Eukaryota; kingdom Viridiplantae; phylum Streptophyta; class Magnoliopsida; order Santalales; family Viscaceae; genus Viscum; species Viscum album. The sequence continues at coordinate 1,006,932,060 of OY728135.1, forward strand.
ATCCAAGAAGAAGGGGATCAGCACACTGAGTAGAATGATTACATGTCATGTTATTTCTTTCCATAGTATGAGGATATACTCATCCATCCATGGGATGAAAAATGAGGAATGAAATTTTCATTCTATGAATGTCAACACATATCATGGAAAGAGAGTAAAAAATGAAATGGTATGGATACAAATGTATATATTTATATATATATATATATATTCCTAGTCAAAATAAGCTCAAGAAGCGTGAAGGGGATCTCCATATCACAACTCATCCAATGAAAATATTCACCAATACTTCCAAAATGTGAGTTATTGGTTCCCATCATCTCATACATCAAAGTAAAAGATACAGTCCATGCCAAGACATGGTTCATCACTATTATTAAAAGTATTTCATCAATAATATCTAGGTAGATGACCAATGACCAGGTACAATGGGAGGGTTACACTAAGTGGTAGAGGACCCATGCCCATCCCAGTTAGAGGGTTCCTCTATATTGAAGAGGATCCATTATTATGCCATATATAGGATTTTAATCTAGATGTAGGCAGAGGACTAAGTATTTTCCCAGCTAGTGGGTTCCACTAAAGTCATCAAGGAACCATTCACAGCCCAACTAGAGGGTTCCAATCAGAACTATTTAGAGGACCCATTCCCAAAACCACATGAGGGTTCCAATCTGGTCATTAAGGAACCATTCCCCTCTTAGAAGGAATATTCCACTCAAAATTCTATATAGGACCCATACCCTACCTATAATTAGTGATTCACTTTAGTTGTATAGGATACATGTTGAGTGTTATGGGAGGGTTATGCTATAAATTTCATTGAGGAAGAATGTCTAGACCATCTAGAGGGTTCCAATGATGATGCCTCTGGTGATTGTGCATGATCACAACTATCTTTGAGCATCTCATAACCATGTGTCGTGACTGGAAAATTTCACATCATATCTCAAAAGCCACAATAGATAGTAATGTCACATTTTACATGGATACAAAATGTATAGGATACTCAAGTTCCAATATCCGAGTAAAAAAAAAGAGATACGGAAGCATGATGTTCCCCAAAAGGACACTATGGGCACATGGTTTTTGAGTGGACCCACCAAGCTTGTGGTTTTTCTCAATTGCATGGTTCTATATTGTTAGTAACACAGTTCACCAATCGGGTATTAGTATACAACATGATAGTGACAAAAACATCTTCCCCATTACACTAGGGTCCCCCTCCCTATGGTTAGTTGTCTCTATGTGTCTAATTAATGACCATGTAATTTACCCATTACAGTGTACTTTAGTACACTACACACCTCCTAAACTGGGTGCCAACCATGTGTTTTGGCCATAGCTGTGTACTCGGGTACATGGATTATGCTTGGCCACGTGCTCCACCAAATATATCATACACATATGTATGTTCCTTCATGGAATATAGCGATTCGACATGGAATTCCACCATTGTAATTTCCTAAGACCTTAGATTTCTTGTCCATGGGGGTACATAACGTCTGTTAACCAATGTACATGGTGTATAATATTGTTTTTTCATGAAATCCATATGCATGAACTATGATTCAAATATATCCTTTTTTGTTCTATTTTTTCATCAATTCACCATAAAATTGTAGGATCTAGTCTTGATTGTTCTATTCCAACAATCTAGAGGACACAATTTTGATAATGATGACCATGGATTTTCACTGTATACACCACACAACTTTAATCCACAGTCCATATAGGTTTTGAACTCCAATCATCGACATGATAATGAAATTTGTGTATCATTCCTATATATATCCTTGATTCATGAATACATCTTTCACATATTGAATCATCATGATTCTAGTCGTCTGATTGGTCATTGTACTACTTGAAAATTTATAACTGGGATAACGAGGGACCTACCAGTGAAGAACATTAACCAACTATAGTAGAAATGCAAAAGAAAAATTTTTAACAATAAATTTCAAATAATTAAATTCATATAATAAGAATTTGGTATTACAAGTTAAATGAAAAGAAATACAAATTAAAATTACAATACATTGGTGCTTACTCAGGCCACCACACGGGAAAATCAAATTAAGGGATTGATGTACTCAATCAATTAAACCATAAAGAAAAAAATCCAAGAATTACTGATTTATACCTAGATATTGGGATATGTTGAATAATATATTCTCCACGAATTGATGGATTTTTATCCATTCACTTCATCGAGATCTTCAACAATCCAAATATTTCATATCGTACAATATGATGTCCCAATGGAAAGAGGAATGAGAATCTGTAGACATTCCAATGATTTTGAGGCTACACATGGGCGATTCACCCTGAAATATTTTTTACAAAAAATTTACATAGGAAAAATAGAAAACTTATTAAATTATTTTAATTATTTAACCTATTGAATGTACCTCTAATGAGTGAGATATCATAATTACCCATGCCAACATATTTTATTTCACGTATGGTGTAAAACATTTATTCCGGATTAAACTATTGAATGAAATTACTAATATGATATTATTTTTATGATTAATCCCATTTTATTTAAGAAAATTAAAATGTTAATTTTAAAATAAAATTAATATTTTATAAAATTAATTCTATGCACACTAGGCCTCCAAATCATTCGGCATATCTCAGGATAGATATGATATATATATATATATATATATATTAATTTGAAAGAAATTATTTGAAGAAACCTAGTATCTACAAGGATCTCCCAAAATACCATATTTACATACCTCTCCATCTCTTATATTTATTATTTATAGTAGAAGTTAAATAATGAATGGATTTAGGATAAAATGAAAATTGTTCCCCAAAGAAGAGGTAATGTTTTTAACTATTAATTATCATTTTACTTCTTTTAAATCAATATAATAATCCAAAACTATTATAATATATTAACACCATTATCCTATATATATTAATATGTAATTATTTTAATGTAACAACTCATATTATTACCCAATGAAATCAAATTGGAAATGAAACCATCGATCATGTGTATTGAGGACTACCGCCTCATGAACCGATTTAATAATTTTTTTGTCTCCAACATTCAAGTTTGACTATAATTATGGATTTAAAATAATAATAATATATTTATAAAAATTTTAACCATTTTAAACTATAATATCGCATAAAATTTCTAAACATAATTTTAGTAGTTAATATGATAAAATCACTTGTGTGTGTTGTGGGTTACCACCCTACGATGCAGTGTTATTCATTTTTCACTTAACAGTTAGATGTAAGTTAGAACAATTCATATTAATTAATATTTGATAAATTTATGAAATATAGATGATTTTTTTAAATAATACCATATATAACTTCTTGACATATAATTAACTCGAAAATAATAAGGCCTTTAGTGCCTATGTTTTGACTATCAGCTCAATGTAATAATGTGAAATGTATTTCATTTAAATTTCACTTTGATGGTAATAAAGGTGTATTTTATTTTTATAAATTACAAATATGATATAAAAATTATTTTCAAAGGATAAAATAATATTTATTTCCATTTCATTCAATCCATAGTAGAATGCAGAATCCACCTTCATGCATATGTACGACCTAGAATCTTCATGAATAGTATGACAAACTTTTTTTCTACAATATTAACTGATTAATATAATAAATATATAAAATATTTATAATATTTATATCATGGATAAAATTATTGTTATGATTCATCCATGATCAAATTAAAATGGCCAAAATTATTGAACAAAAATATTACTTGAAAAAATCAATTATCAACCAAAACAATGATTTTAAAAAATAATTGATAGAAAAATTGTGATAAATGAATATAAGTAAATCATATATAGTATATAATATATAATTATTGATATATAATAAATTTATTATAAACATAATTTTTTTTACCTTGGACTATTGAAAATATGGAAACTAACTCGAACATGTGGTAAGTGATTCTCGTCCCACTTTTACATCTGTGATATATTTTCCATATTCACCACTCATTCCTTTATATGGTGGATTCATTAATTCTTTTTGAATTATTATTTTATTTAATGTATTTTTTTCAGGTTAATTTAAATTTTTTATTCCTTTTGTTTTATAAAACACCATTTTTAGCTTGTGTTACACGCAAGAGGATGTTTCATCAATAGTGTACATGACACGAGATATATAGTTTTAGGGAACCATGAACGAATATTACTAGAAATATGATATTTATAAAAGTCTCATTAACAAGGTGGGTATGAATCGTTTATATTAAATTATAATATATATATATATATATATCTAACTAAATATAATTTTATTTATAAATTCATAATAAATTTTTAAAAAAATCAATAATATATTTATATTCTTAAAAAATATGTTTTCATCAAAAATGTTTTTCTTGAGAAATATTATAATTATTTTATATGTTTTTTGTAAAATTTATTTCAAAAAAATGAAATAAATTTCATTAATAATTATATTGATATTAACTTATGTTGTAATTTTGGGAATTTGATCAGAAAATATTGATTTTTTATTGAAAAGTGGAGAAGAACTAATTTTTTAAACTATTATTTATTTTGAATAAATTATGTAACTAAAATTCCCAAATATGATATAATTTAAATAAAATATTATTTCTTAATATATTCCCCATATAATTACTATTAAAAATACTTTAAATTGGATTTTCTAAGAATACTAAATCTAGGTTTAAAATGTGTTTTTTGAAGAAAACTATTATAATCATCATTATATTTCCTAATTTTAATTAATTAAAATAATATATAATAATCAATTTTTTAATTTAAATTTATAATATATATATATATATATATTAATTTATATTGATACATTTACTACTTTTAGTCCAAAATTTAATATAAAAGTATCTTTTTCCTGAAAAAATACACATATTAAAAATGCATTTTTCATTATGTTAGTTAGTTCTGGTTTAAAATTAATTTATCACAATTTGATAAATTTAATTTTAAAAACTATTAATAAATTTTCATATCATCTTGTTAAAATTATATTAGTTTTAATTGTTTATGATTTTTTATAAATATAATTTTATTGATTAGTATTAAAAAATACATAATTTCAATTGAAAAATTCATTTTCATTTGAATGATCTATAAATTAAAATAATATATTTAACTTTTGATGATATAAAATTCAATCAATTATAAATATATTAATCAAATTTGGGCATTTTAAATGATTTAATATTGAACTTGGATATAAACACTTTTAAATAGTTTGATTGCTTTTAAAAAAACTAGCTTTCTCATTACGTCTATGTGATTAATATTAAACTATAACATTCATATTTAATAAATGAAATATTAAAAAATGGAATATATATATTTAATAATACTTATTTATAATATTTAATATCCTCAAATATTTTTTCAAAATAAAAAGAATTTAAATCATTTAAAAAATATTTATTGTGGAAGAAGTAAAAATGCTTTAATAGTAGATAAAACTAAAACAATAATTATTAAAAAAACCAAACTAGTAAAAAACATAAATTATAGATATATTAAGAATTTATAATGTTTAATTTCATTTAATGTTCCATTTGAGAGGATTTTACCTTCTAAAAAATTGGTTACAAATTTTTCTTTCAAAATTTTAAAAGTGTTCCAGTCACCTCATTTATAAATGACCACACCTATCATATGTTCCTCACAATATCATATCATTTTTTCAACAAATACATGAATTAATACCTTCCTAACATAGATAATATCATCTTATAAGACCTATTTTGGAATAAATACAACTGAGGAAAGATTTCGGTTTAATCATATGGATGATACTTGAAGAAGAGGTAACGTTCTTCCACAAGAATTTATATTTTTTTTCTTACACCACCTCAATAGGTCATATTAAAAGATATGAAAAAATATAATAATAATATATAATATAAATATATGTTTTTTGTTATTTTCATTTCCTAAATAAATCTCAACATTAATGAAATGGTTTACAAAATGATCATTTGTGTTTACGAAGAACAAACACCTCAAGAGTTGATTTTTATTTTTGAAATACCACATCTATAAATTGGGTATGATGATAGATATAAGTATATATGTGATATTTAGAGCATAATTATACCAATGGAATCATTATAAAATATATAATTTTGTACTTTCCATTTCGTAGGAGAAAATATTGTGTCTTTTAAGTTTATTGTGGACTATAGCCTTATGTAGTGATGTGATTCATTTAAACTAAAACTATAAAATGATTATTATAATGATAATATTAATTAATATAAACAATATAATTTTGATTATAATTACCTATTTATCCTTATTAAAATATAATAAATCATTTTTATTATGATTTGATTAAATTAAATATGATAAGATAATTGTAGTACGTGTGGATCTCCACCTTCATAAAACGATGTGAATATGTACTTTTACCAAAAAATTACATATATGAAATGGATAAGCCTTTTTAAGGCAATAAATAATCATTTATTTAATTATTATAAGTATTGAGACAAAAAGTATAACTTCCCTTGTTTCCGTAATGGTTATTGAAAAATGAAACCTTACTAATGAGTATGTATGACCTACCGTCTCAATAATCGTAGTATACATCATTTTTCTAAAAAATATTTCATTTATATTAAAAATATAAATTATGAATAAATATTATAATTATATCATGATTATTATTATGGAGATTATGTTAGCATGATAAATGTATGATGACAAAGATTAACCAATCAAAACATACACAAAAAACAATGTTGGTATTTCCCAAAATATCTCATTATCATGGAATATCTAAAAAATGATATAAAAGGAAATAGGAAAATAATAAATGATATAATATATATAATTATTATTATTTAATATATTTATGGTAAAATTATTTGTCTTATACATGTTTTTTCATTGTTTATTATTCATGTATAGACTTATGGTAATGGTTTTATCATTTAACTATTATTTCTGTTAGATATATGACCTAATTAACAATTACATTTTTTATGTGGTGTATATACTAAAAATCAATTTTTTTATTAATTTCCCAAAAATTAATGGTATTTAAAAATACACATTTTTTTTCTATTTTAAGTTATCTTTATCTAAAGATTACAAATGACTTAAATGATTTATGGATCACTATTTACTTCTATGAGACACATTAGACATTAATAACCTATTTCATTTATGTGGTGTCTATAATTTAAATAAATGAAATTTATGATAATTATCTTAAAATTTATGGTTATTCATAAACCCATTTAATGATATAACTTTCCTGTGGTTTTCAGATCAAAAGTTAACAAAGTAGTAAGGGATTATTTATCTCAATTTTCAATGTTAAAGACATATGTTCTGTTTTATTCCAATATTTTTCAATGAAGTATATATTGTTCCCATGTAACATGTTATATCGTGAATATAATTCTATTAATACTATTATAAGTTACATTTAATTTTATTATTTATCTTTGTTTATGATTCAATGATTATAATGTGGCAGTATATATGTCACATTCTCATTGTTTATCAGTACTTCTTAAGATTATTCATTTAATTACAATATATTCTTATCTTTCTGTCATGAAGATCCTGATTTTTATTCATATATATTTATTTGAGGAGGATAAATTTTTTTCCTTTATTTTCTTCAGTCTTTGTAGAAAATAGTTCAATTTATTTTTTTAAGAAAAGTATTCCATTGGTCGACTACCATTTTCCTTATAATTCCAACTTATATAGTAATTATTCTAAAAATGTTTTCTACATTCCTAATAAGAATCACTAATACAATTTTTACCCAGGATTGTAATTTAAAATAATACATTCAATAGGAATCTTCATGCAGTTTTCCAAAATAGTACCCATTTGTCTTTTAATTAATAGGATATAGAAAATACATTATGAATTTTTAATTTTAAAAATTTATTTTTAATCAAAAAATATTTCCCCAAAATAAATTCCAACTGATATGTCAAAATCCTATTACATATATAAAAAACACCCTTTATTTAGATAAATTATATAATTGGTATATAATCAAATTATACCATTATTAATCATTCTATGAATGGTTTATGTTTATATTAGGAGAATTTTATGAATCCTATTTCTTTTCCAAGGGTTATACCATAATAAAATTACTATTTAACCCTCTTATTTTTTCTATGGGTTATTATTTTATGATGTGATGAAATATTTATGAAACCTATTTTTTCAAAAAATTATGTTTTGGTTAAAGTTTTATTAATCCATTTTCATATCATGTGTTCGGACTTGATTAATTTTTTTATGATCTTGAGAAACACATATATATGATTTTCAATATGTGAATCAGGTGACATTATAACAAAAAATGGCAGATAGTTTATAAACCAGAAAAAAATCTACATTATTAGTAACTATTTATTGGACCTATATATTCATCCAATATATTGTTTCATGATTTATATCTCATGATATTGACATGATAACAATTTTAGTGAACCAAATTTTTTAATGCATTGTGTCCCCTAAGATGGACTTGGGATTGAAGCTTGAATAATATAATGATTTGTAGAGTAAATACATTCCACAATGAAGAATGGAATATGAGTGGGAATTTTGTTTAGTCCCACCCAAAATATGTATCATCCCATGGAGAACACTGATATGTTTATTCATTGAGCCTTAACATACCTAGAAATGAATTTATATGATTATGTGCATTCCAGAAGTCTATGATTTATAAAATTATTATACTCTCATGGATCATGTTGTTTTATTTCCTTAGGTTAAATTTCCTATGAATTCCCATTATTTATTCCATGACTCTATACCATTATCTTTTGTCTGAATGTTACAACTTTCATATGTTATTATCATTTTCGCATTCCCTTATGTCCATGTTATGATTTTGTATGTCAATTTTTTACCCTTATTAATCATCTGATATCGACCTTTATTATGATTCCTTTCCCTGGGATATGGAAAAAGGTTTTATTTAGGATATTATTAGGCACTGTACTAATGAAGAATATCATGATAGATATTTTGATGATAATTCCCCATATTATAATATTGTGTACATATTATTAAAATTCACTTAACATTTATGGTCATAAAAATTGATCTATAATATGTAATGAATATTTTTCTAAAAATTTATAATATCCATATATGAAAACCCTTAGTCTTAGTAGTTCGTTTCAGAGGATATGATTAATTATACTTTTGAAACTAGGTTGAGAAAACATTACTATAATACATAAGGATATTTCTATATATTTTTTTGGATTCCTCTTAGGGTATTTCTATGGATGATTCAAAGTATAAGAAAATATCCCAAATTTTTTTTACTGGATATAGGACATGATTTCCCTGAAATTAAATCCCTTTTAGGGTACTAAGATTGTATGTGGATTTGGAAATGATATAATTAGGGGTTATATCTTTTAAAAGGGAACATTGAGCTGGAATTGATCATCAAATAGTGTACGAAGCTGGACTTGTTGCACACATGGTTTAACCCTCTTAGGGGATAGTCTTTGGTAATTGACATAATTTGTTCGAAAGATCATGAATGATTAAAATAGATGATAACCATGGATGATAATTGTTCATAAAAATAGTTGATATATTTAAAATAAATTTTCATTATTTTTTAATCCTATAAATGATTTCATTGACTGTAGTTTTTTACTATGTATATTTTTTCTCTAATTTTGATTTTTGGTTTTAGTTAATAGAGGAATGTAAAAATAACTGGGTTAATATTGAATGTGGTGGAAATATTTTTATGCACATCCAAATTGGATAATTAATGGGGTAAATTATAAAATGATTATTCCTAATTAGTTTTCAATGAACATGAATTATAATATTCACCATAACCAACTCTTATACGTGGATAAACATTCATTTTTTTCATTTTCAAATAAATAACTTTTTGGTTTAGTGAGAACCAAACAAACACCCATGATGAAAATAGAAAAACTATCCAAACAAAAGCGGTCTATCTAGGAGCCCTTTCCATGACCGAGCTTACTCCGAAATAAGGAAAAATTGGACTGGACAAGGAATTGCACCAAAGGATAGACATTATCAAAACAAATGTATCATGTCTAGAACCACAACCACCCTGGAGGTGCCTACGACACCCAACAGCCTTGAGCCACACCCCTTTCGAACCAGTAGCACCACCTGGAAGCTGAAGCAATCCATACACCCAAATCCCTACCAGGATTCGTCACACCACATCATACTGGGAATACCACTATCACCACTGGAGAAAACCCAGGATCCACACACCAACAAAGATAATGATAGAGTACTCTTAGAGTGTGGGTAGTGGAGACCAAAATGGAAAGAAGATTCAAATTATTATATGTCAATAATGTGGTATAAATCAATCAAGGTAATGTATCAAAGTGATCAGAAGATATATTAGATGGGGGAATATGAAAAAAAAAGAATTTAACATCGAAAAAAGTTAGGTTAGTGGAATGGATGTGTATATTGGTCTCCTAAAATGATTATTAAAGGATGAATTTTATAAATCTTGAAATATTAGGATTTTATAAAATTTATGTCATAGGGAGAAATATAGGGAATGTAATAAATGAGGTGGTATGAGTAATGGTTTTATTTCCAGTTATAAAGAGATTATAAATGACACACAAATAGAAAGATGAATTAACGAATGAGATGGTGAATGATAGTTAATTTCATAAGGATGTTTTGGAATAATTAATTAATATGTGTAGAATTCCTGAGAATTTATGATAATAAATTGGTTCCCATGGGTTTTTTTGTTCCCTTAATCATGCCTCTTCATACGCCATAGGTTTCCGACTAGAAGCGAGGGCCAAGGGTGCGTCTCTTGAAATATTATACCATAATTTTAGTGTAACGATATTGGAACTAACTATATATCTTCCAAGTAATAAATATATATTATGTAAAATGAAATAAATTATCTAAAATAGAATTTACAATAATGAAAAATTAAATTTTACAAAATCCCAAAAAATATCTCATTCATTAAACTTTGGTCACCCATTAGTCTATCCATACATGCAAGAGTACATAATGAATCTAAAATAACATATTTTCCTCTAATAATAAATCAAATATAGACCACATACCTAATATTCAAAAAATGTTGAATGGCATCAGCCCAATCATAAGAATCCACACAAGTGGCCCGGTTCGAGGATATTTCTCTAGGCCTCATCCATATACGCCATCCATATCTGATCAACATGAACATAAGATATAGTGTCTAAATTCACACTATAGTGAAACCATAGGGGTGATAAATAATCTCAGAACCCAATTCCAATGATGAACAAATAAATATTCTGTCCTAATTGCATAACCATGAAAAATGCTAATCCTTGCTGAGGAAAAAATCAGATAAATAATACAAATAATTTGAAACCACAGTTGATCTCCGGTTCGGTTATCAAATTCATCTTCATAATTTTTATTCATTAATATAAATATTTATATGCATGTACATATTTATATATATTACAATAAATATATAAATATTTTTATACATATTTAGGTGAAATAACTAACATAAACAACCGAATTTGATTCTTGGGTTTTTATCCCAATTACATGCTCATCATACAAAAAGGACCTTGAGATGGATGTTGTACATATCAATCTATGAAAAATTCTGTTAGTAAATAGTTCTATAATAACAATTTATAACACCAACATTATCTTTATCTATAAATTTCTCTTGGAATTCTATGTAACAATAAGGGGATAGATGTCTTAACCATTGGTTCATTTATTCTCACATCTAATCATTTTAATGAATGATGTCATATAATCATATTCAATCCTGTAAATTTTTCATTGAGATATATTTAATTGTACCAATTACTTGTGTAATATATTGTACTGTTTTATTCATATGTCCATGTCCATATGATATCATGACATTGAATCTCGGATAATCCCTATGAGGGATGACCCTTATGTGATATATAATTTATAATTGCCTAATATAGTATAACATCATGTAATAATTCACTAATTAACTCAATAGAACACTCTGAACAATTTATACTGTGTTTCTACAATTGTGAATCCATAGATCTAAGGGAGTGACCTAAGAATCAAGTGAGTAGATGAAGTCCATCCAATAGGAGATCTTCAGCATCCAACTTGTCATGGGAAATATGCCCACATGAAATAAATTGTAATATTATATAATTATAATGGACTAGCCAGTCTTATATTGACCCAGTATATGAGGGGTTCTAATAAAATCTGATAAAACTAACTCCATATGCCTAAATTTGGAGAAAACATAGTTAAAATGAGACTTTAATTAACAATATCAGAAATATTTAATCATGTAATGAACAAGAGATGAACCTAAAAAAATATTTCTTGAAATGAAAATTGAATAAGTATTAGAATATAAATTCTAGGTAGTATGTATATAAATCATAAATCAGTGATTCTTAATAGGTATATCTAAGGAATAAACTCTAGTTATCCCAAAGATGTTAACAAAATTTAACTGAATATTGGTCCCAAGAATCACATTTGGGAACCCTAATAAATAAATAATAATGACTTTATTATTCACCTCAGTGCATCCCATATTTGGTGTCACATTTTTTCATGATCATTATCCACACACATGGATGTACCTATGGTAATAATCACGTTATAAACCATAAAGAGTTGAATGTATACATAAATAGGTGATGATGGTTGAATGTCCTACCCACCAATACTGGCTCACACTCGTATGATTACACATTCATCTTGGGTTATAGGTTTACAACCATTAAAACTACTACCCAACCATGAAATAATAACTAATGGTTTTTCAAAAATCAATGTAACTACTAGGTCCCTAATGGAAAAAACAAGAGGGGAATCTTATTTGGGATCATTGTTGTGTACACATAATATAAGGAATCCTACTTGGGATAATTATTTGTCAAGGTAAAGAGAAAATGACTACATGGGATATTTTAACAACAAGTAGAAAAAGGTATTAAACATGGGATCCTTGGAACATTACCTTGAAAGATGTGTCCTATTAGGAATCCTTAAAATAACCATACGAAATAGAGTCATCCCTTATGGGATTTTAAAAATTTTATACATGTAAATATTCCTAAAATAGAATATCGCGGATTTCATATACACAATGTGATCCCAGTGGGTACCCTATATTATATTAATAAGATAGGGTCATCATTCCAGGGATCCTAAAGGTCGAAACATAAATAGTTGCATCTTATAAGGGATAATAGGGAACAACTAAACTAACAATATGTGGGTATAGAAGTCACATCTCAGAAGGGTGAATTACTCAGAGGAATAAATAGACATGCTTTCAAAAAGAGAGGTATCTCATGGGTTATATTGGATCAAATATTATATGTCTCATGAGATAACTATATATGATTTATGTGTAAGTGCCTCTCCATTTTTCCAAATCCTAAAACACCTACTATGATTCTTCAAATAACATCAAGGAATTCACCATAATGTTCTATAAAATCATAATAGAGTACATTTTTATCTAATTAACACTCATTTTATTAAATATATTAATGAACTAAAAATGGTAGAAAGTATATAGTACAAAACATGTATCCCCAAATTCCTTCATAGGAGTGCACCTTATCTAGATATGGCGTTTAAAATACCTTGTATATGGTGTTTAATGTATCTATATGTAATTTATCCGACATGGGGTGCCGTTATATATACCTAAAAAGTCAGGTACATGTTTTTTATCTAACCATGTACATCTACAAAATATGTAATTTTCACAGGGGCTACTCATGTGCTCTACTTGGCCATGTTCCCCAACATGGGAAGACAGACCAAGAACACTGCTTCAAAGCTGAGTCCTAGTACACGTTGTGTATAACCTATACATGGAATGTATTTATAAAATAAAATATTAAAAAAATAGTGAGAAAACACAATATGTGTTCCTAAATCATCATGCTATGTCATTGAAATTCCTGAATTGGAGACCCCTCAATACATCTGAATGCCCAGATTTTACCACAAAGTAACAAATTTACCATAAAGGGTTGTTAATATGAAATAAAAGGGGTCATAATAAAAAATATGGTAAATATAAATTTATTTATTGAAAAAAATAAATTTCATCACCATTGGGATGAATCTGCTATACCTTTTTCCATTTCCACAATCACGACTCCCACACAATGATTTATTGTGCCCAAAGCACCACGACAGTGCCCATATCCCCCCATTATCTCCATAACACTACCTATCACTTTTAACTATTAGTCACATAACACATGAGGCCCATAATGGGGGGTGATCTCAAGAATCCAAAGTAAAGGAGGTGGATACCAAATGAAAAATGAAAAGAAAGAAAATTAAAATAAAATGAAATGGTGGGCTCGTATTGACCTTGGTACCTAACAAGAGTATCTATATCACATAGTAAAATTTCTCCATTATAGATTTGTGGGAGGATAGATAATATGAACACAATACTCTATTAAAATTTTATATCCAAATGAATGTGCGTTAATTAATAAATATGCAATTAATAAATTTATAATTTTTAAATTATTCGAAAAAATTGAATGGTTATGAATTACACTAAACTACTATTCTAGTGAATACACTATATTCTAGTAAAAATAGAGTGGTCAAAAAATTCTCTCAAACATTCCACTAAGGGAAATTAATTATTATTCCACTTATAATAATCTTATAGAAAAATTCAAATTTATGCTCAATAGTCCAGTATAAAAAACACATGTTCTTATATTATGATTTGGAATTCCTTAAGATTTTATATAAATTATAATATATATAATTATTTTTTCTATATTTTTTAATTTTTTATTTAATTTAATTTTTCATTTGTTCTTATAAGAAATTTATTTAACTGAATGATTATATTTTCATTTAAATCATACATTAAAAAATGGTGACCATTAACATTTTCTTGACATTTAGAAAATTGTGTTCACTTTGGAAATATATAATATTGAAATAGAAAAGTTTAATTTTGTAGTGTTGACGAAATAAAAAATGATCAATGGTTTTTTGAAAAAGTTAATTATTTTATCATTGATGTAGTATACATCAATTTTTGAGTGAAGGTATATATCAAATAATCTATGTTTTATGTAAGTAAGGAGGAAGACTCTTTGATTTCAATAAGGTTTTATTCTAATTTAGTTATTATAATTTTTCACAATAATAAATAATGAAGCGATTCATATATATAGTATATTTTCGGGTGGAGGCATATTTTTGGGCACTATAACAGGAACTGTTCGATACTGTCGCAGCTAGAACTATTCATCCATCTGGGCCTTCAGGCCACCGGTTTGGTCCTTAGGTCCTGCAAGACTTTTGGGCCACCCAAGGCCTTTGGGCCAGTTGATTCTCAAGGCCTGCGGGCCACCTTAAGGCATTAGGGTCACCCCAAGGCCTTCGATCCACATTAAAGCAGGCCCCAGACACACTACAAAAAAAGAAGCATCCCTAGAAAAGGATTTAGAGCAGCTGCACTCACCAGAGCAGAGCCAAATGGATTTTCAGAATAAGAGGGTATGACTATGCCATTAGTACCAGCCTGTGCTTGCATGGGAAGCCTAGCCAGATGATCATGCAAAGGTAGAGAGCTACTATCAGGATGCAGATTCTTGGGAGGGGCAGTTCTTTGTAGATAGTTTGGTTGAATTCCCTAAGACCTTCGGGTCATTTAACCTCTTAAGCCTACGAGACATGTAATATCTGAGCCTACAGGCCTTGTAAGGGTTCCCCCTCATACCATGAAAGGTGGGTTATCAAAAATAAAAAAAATGAAGGCCTTCGGGCCATTCAGGCAGGTATGGTATATGAAACGGAAGACACTTTATGTTATATGTGGGTTTAAGGTTTTTTTGAATTTGATAATTTTAGTTAACTTATTTATAAATTTTGTATTTTTGAATGTTTATAAGGTTAACCAAATATGAAATAATTTATGTTGTATTTTTAAAATATTTTATATATTAATGTATTACTCAAAAATATGAATATTTGAACATATTTGGAATCTCGTGCTAACATTATTTACTAGATATATAAGGGATTAATATTATTATTTTGGCGATATTATTTACTACCAGATACATAAAAAAATTATCTATTGGTGTAATAGATGAAGGATACATTGGACATGGAATATCCACATGATGAAATTGATCCTATTAAATGATATGATATCAAGTAAGTACATTTTTATATGTTCTTATCCATGATTGAAAATTAATTCCCCAACATTAATAAATAGACATTGAAAAAAAATATTTTCTTATTATCATTACGTTTATAATGATATCTATTTCCATTTTCATTCCTCTTTTGTTTGGGGTTTTATGGTTATTAACCTTCTCTAAATCACCAATTTTATCATGATCAATGATATCTATTACTATATATGATCACTAACCCTTCTATTCCATATAAAAATTTCATATCCGACCTAAGTTCTCCTATGATGAAACCTAGATATAATTTACATTATGTAACCTTTATAGTTTAAACTTCACCTTTTTAAGGGATGTTTTATTATCATTTAATTTATGTTTTTTAAATAAACAATATTTTTAATGTTAAAAAATTGACGAACAAGGAAAATAACATGGGAGAAATTAATTTAAAGGCAGTAGAAAGTAACATCAAGAGATTTTATGAATTTAATTTCATTATAATTAATGTTGTTTTCTAGATTTCATTATATGAAACACGAATCTTTTCCTTTCATTATATGTAAGAACAAGTTTCTTGGATGGTGTTCTTGACATGAAACTCCGAGATTTAGTGAAACCATAAATAATAATATTATAAATATTAATATTATAAACTACTCATAAAATTGATGTGTATGAATATAATTAACACCATTATGAAAAATACATAAAAAATTTGTGATAAGAATAAATTCATAAAAAAATTGTGATTGAATCATCATTTCTTTTACTAAAGTAGTATTTTTGTTCAAAAATATGGTCTCCTAAAAATGTGTTAATTTATTTATTGAAATATTCTCATGATTAATTAATTTATTTCATATAATTTATTTTAAAAAATTAAATTCATTTTTTAAATCATCATATTGAAATTCACATTTGTTAAAATTTTGTGACATTTTTTAAAAATCATTTATAAGTAAGTGAATTGACAAAAAAAATATTTTTCATAAAATATCATATCATTTAAAAAAATTAAACATGTTAAATTTCCAATTATGCCTTAAATTTATAGAATTATATTTTAGTAATATTTAATCCACTGCATTAATTTTTCAATTAACTATATGTTGGATTTTAGTTGATATTAATTTTGGGTTTGAGGATGGGCTTTTTTCTGAAAATGTTTTATATTGGATAATGTTTCTCTATTTTAATCATCTTCAATAAAACATATTGAAGAATTTTTCAAACAAAATATGTATAATATATATCAATAAATTTTAACCAATATTTATAAATCTATTTTTAACATATATAATGTTAATATAAAATCATATTTTTCTTAAAAAAATATCACTTCTAAAAAAACTTCTTCAATGAATTTATGGGTTTTGTTTGAATATAATTATTTTTAAATTTAATAAAATTTATTTGAAAAAATATTCAATATTTTATGAATAATAATATCAAAATTATATTGTGGTGAATTTTAAAATCAAATCCCTAACAAATTAATTTTTTTGATGAATTGAGAAAAATAATAAAATTTTATAGAAAATTATGATTTGATTTAAATTATTTACAAACTAAAATTATTTTTAAACATTATTTAATGTAATTTTTTTAGATTATACATATATTAATCTAATTTTGTACAATTTAATAATTTTTATATTGAAAATTCATATGAAAACAGTGTTAACTTTTGAACAATTTCTATTCTAAGCCAAGCATAATTGTCGCGTCATTGAGATTAAATTTAAATGAAATTTTACTAATAATTTGAATGTAATTTGGGAGAAATAAATATCTAGAATTTGAATAATTTATATTATATTGTATTTTCAACTTCAATTATTCCCTACATTTATATTAAAAAAAAATAAAAATTACTAACCATGGTTACGATTATATTGTGTTTACTGGGGTGCTAAACTAAATGGATAATGGTTAAGAAACCCAATACATTTTTGACACCCATTTCTAAACCTATATGGAATTAATAATTTCTGATTCCTATAAAACGTCCATTTTTTCCTTTTTTACATTTTATAAACACATGTTATACTTTTATTTAAATTATTTATGAATGTCCCACTCTCTAAACATATAAAAGGACACACCCCCTCATCTCTTAAACACACCTTCAAACCATTTTATACTTCAAAAAAATGTAAAAAATTTACATAAATTTTTTTTTAATAACCTAATGAAGTCCATAGTTTGTTCATCAGGCCAATATTTGGAGGATTTTCATCAAAAAAATTTGGAATACCTAAATAAGAGGTAAAATTCTTTAGGAATACTTTTTATTTTATTTCATCCTCTATATCATTTAATTATAGTTAAACCATACTGATATAATGAACTAATTATATTAAATATATATATATGTCTGTGTGTGTGTGTTTTATTTTTTTATGGGCATGATCTACCACTATATTCATTTCCATTTGATGGTTATGAAACCATCATTCATTTGTATAATTGACTACCATCAAATAAACAGATGTCATTCATTTTCCCATTTCCACAAAACAAGGTTGTATATGAAGATGGATAAAATGTATATATATTTTTATTTACTATATTTAGAACATAAATATATGTTTTTATTCATTATATCATATATTACCTCATTATTACATTCATTATAGGATATAATAATGTCGTTGTTATGTATGGGGGACTACCGCCTTAGGAAGAAAGGTGATTCGTTATCAATAT
This sequence comes from Viscum album, assembly GCA_963277665.1. Taxonomy (NCBI): domain Eukaryota; kingdom Viridiplantae; phylum Streptophyta; class Magnoliopsida; order Santalales; family Viscaceae; genus Viscum; species Viscum album. The sequence goes on from OY728135.1 coordinate 1,006,951,000, forward strand.
TTCATTACATGGATGATAATAAGGATATATTTATGTTATATAGAGGGTATAATTATAATATTTTTTACATATCATTAATTAATAAAAAATATTATATCATTTTTTTCCAAATTATTCACTTACTAAATAAAGATAATGTTGTTGATGAAATTGTTAATTATCATCATCAAGAAGTTATGTGACTATCTCCTTTCATCAGAACACCCCAAAAATAATATTAATATGGAAATTTACTAGTTCGAGTGACATTTTATTGTCTACCATGATTAGACTGGTGGGTATCCCCTTGATTTACCGAGAGTTAAGGTGCAATGTTCCATTGGCTTGTCCAGTTTATAATGTCTATTATGATATTAAATATAGAGAAGCACCATACACCAACAAGTGAGTTTTAATTGTGTATATAAAATGATTTATTATATATATATTTTAGTAAATTCCCATGATTTCTATGTTTATTTTATATTTCACTTCTACTAGTTTTTGTTTTTATCCATTCTTTTCTTGTTTCCATTTTTTTGTAATGGTCATTTTATTATATGGTATGGTTTCATGTTTGGTGTTATGGTTCTATAATTTGGTTTTTTAGTGGAATATGGTTTCCAAAATATATTTTCTATGTGATTTTTTTAAAATATAAAATTATTTTAATTTTTATTCAGATTCTGAAATATGAAAACATATTTTGAATTTTTATTTTAAAAAAGTGTTTTTGGACTATTTTATTAAATGAAATGCATGGAATTTGTGGTGATTTCGAACTAATTTGACGTATGCTCATAGAATAAATGTAAAACTCATCATAAATAAACCTAAGTAGTTTTTCCAGATCATGATATGTAGTTCATCATTATAGGGAGTAGGTTGGTCTTTTATTTAGGTAAACAATAAATCACATGGTGATCATGTTATCATGGTTCAGTTTTTTTATTTAGTTTTATTCTTCATATAATCTACGGTATCTGAATTTGTTTCTATATTTTTTAGTTATCATTAATCATTTTTTATGCCCTATTCTACTTATTTGATCATGATTATTATTACTTGTCTAATATATTTTCTTCGTGATAGTAGTCCCATGCCCTGGAGGATCTGTTCCACATCTTTAGCAATTTATAAAACTAGGTTGGGTGTGGGGATGGATGGTAGCCTAGCTTGGTTCTTGATAAAACGGTATCAGAGTATACCATTTTTATTTGGTGTGTCAGGTATATTTGAAATTATTACAATCAAGACTAATGATTGTGGAAAAAGAAAGATGGAACGATACTTTTCTCATCCTAAATATTGTAGTGGCCCATGTAGAGAATGAGATCATAGCTCAAGGTCCACTTAGTGGATACAGATTTCATGGGGCATGGCCCACTAACCATGTCCCTGGTTTTTATTGACCACTAGTTCACCATCTTGGGAGTTTTTTGAGTTATTATTTCAATTTATTATTACCAGTGTGAGTTGATTTTTAAATGATAAATAGTTTTCATAAAATGTCATTTCAATAGAAAAATGGTCTTTTGAAAATATGTTTTCAAAAGGGAAAATGATTTGTGGGCATTTTTTTTCATTATAGAGGAATTTAAGGTTTTAGTTGGATTATAAAATGGGTTTTGGTATTTTTAATGTAGCTTTAAAATAAGGATGTTTTGGAAATTGGAATGAAATCATGGGTTTTTAATAGATGATTTTGGTTTTTTGTGACATATGGATTTCGAGGTGATTTTCATTTCTTGAATGGTCTTTTGGATGAGTTTTTATTGAATGTTTGTTTGTTTTTTTTGTTCTTTTTCTATTCATAGTATTATTACCAAAAATTATTCAATTGTTTCTTGTTAATTTCATCCTATCATTTTATTTTACCTAACTCATAGTGGGGTGGTGGATCTGGATTTTTTTGAGTTTTTTCGAATTATCCAGGGTGATCATGGTTAGTTGGAATTTAGGTAATGTCTTGAGGATGTTGATACTAACTTTAAATCATCGGTAATTCCCAAATAAGTTATATTTGGTGTTGTTATGAGATGGATTGAAGGTCTTGATATTGACTTGTGGGATGTGATGATCTCAACATCATTTAAAGATGGGTTGTCTTTAAAAGTGTTTTAGAATAATCTTATCTAATGGTTAATTCATGGGAAAATTTAGGTTAAGAATGTGGTGAGTTTTTGGGTGATCAGCAAGTCCATCAGATAGTGATGTCCTATGTTTATAAAATCAAGGTGTTGGATACATTATATTTGGATATATAGTCATAGGATCAGCTGATGGATCCTCTCATCATTTGGGGTCTTTGACCAAATATCAAAGAGAGATTCCCCTCATCCAATGATGAAAATTTTGAGAAGTTGGTGGATTATGTGTTCTTATTTGAGTATGTTCTTGGGTTGTATTCGGGGGAATTTTATGTCTTTGAATGTTCCCCAACCAGCGAGAGGTGTGTTCTAGGGGATCCTATTTCATTGAAACATATTTCACCAGTATCATATTCCTACATTTCATACCATTATCTTGTGTTTATAGAGTGTTGAATTTTTGGGAAATCAATTTCATACTATCAAAATATTCCGAAGGTGTGTCAAAATTATTTCCATTTAGGTCTTCTGAAGAGGATTTGTAAGAAGAGTTCCCTAAGAAAGAAGCCTTGATCAAAGGGTTTCATATCTATATTGCGGAGAATAACATAATTCATGAACCCATGGATCTACTAAGGGCCCATATTAAACCATTTCACATAGCTAGTACTTGTTATGGGTGTGGAAAACTTTCACCCAAAATTTATATCTATCATTACAGTGGAGATGGATGATGTTTATCTTCTATAGTTTTCATTTCTGTTGTAAGTTCCTTATTTTTTTGTGGGATTTTTGGTGCTCTTGTTCACATGGAATCTTAGTGTTTGTGAATAATATATGTGATTTTTTGAATATCTATTATCTCTTATGTTTCCCTAACCATTTGGGGAATAGTATGGTTTTTATGTGGTTTTTTTATATATGTGGAAGTATTAGAGAAATGATGGATTTTCGGTTGGTTCACTAATTTTCATGAGTTATTTCTAAGGTTTTCCCCATTTTGTTGAGGGATTTTGGCCATATTGGGTGTCCCCACACCAGGAAGCTCTGAAGTAGTGCATGAGTGTTAGTTGGGTTCTTTTGGTGGGGTGAACACCCCCCCCACCCCACACACACATTTTTAGTTATTCTCAATCAAGTTCCTCTGATAGTATGTTGGGTGTGAATTTTAGAGTTAAATTACACCTCATGGTTCACAGTTCAATTCTGATTCATTTTTTTGGGGTCAAGAATTATTTATCATTCAAATAGGTGACTTTATTGTGGAATAATTTTTTTTAGGGTTTTTATGATTATCATACTCTTAATTATGAATTTAATTTAGTTAATTATTTTCTATTGTTAGATATTTCTATTGAGGATTTAGTTATTTTACTAGTTTGTTTTTTTTTTGTTTTTAGACAATTTTTTCATTGTGTTGTTTACATGCATGATTTTTTGGTTAACTATGTGAATTATTGATGAAAAATGTTTTCTTAATTCATTTTCTTCTTTCATGATTTGACTTAAGGGTCTAATAATTGTAGTGTATAAAATATTTTAGGCATTTGAGAAACTGTGGAGTTTGTATATATGTTTCTAGGGAATTGAACACAGATTTCACATGGTTAGGAGAACCTTGCTGAAAGTGTGCATGACTGCTCTTCAATTTTAAAGAGTCTAATCACACTGTTGGAAAATGATTTTCCAAACCATGGTCCCAAACATTCTAAGGTTTCTCTCTTCATTGTTATGGTTTGCAAAGTTTGTGCACAGTTTCGAAAGCGTGAATGCTTCCCATGTAATTAAAAATTATAAATTTAATTTTTCCCCAATAATTATTTATCCCTATTTCATGTTGTCTACCCCTTTCTCGAACTAGGAACAGCAGGATGATCCATAAAACCCTCCTCCCCATCTCTTCATTAACCATTAAATCCCCAAAAGGGTTTCTGTGTAGGCTTCCTTTTTATTTTTTGGTCAATTTCCATCGCTTCTATATTTCCTCTATTTTTTATGGTTTATCTTGATGGTGAATAATAACGCATGAAAAATAATTTTTAGTGTTTATTTTTTGTTTGATTTCATTTATATTAAGGTATGTGGATCATACTTGGCCTCAATTCTCCCTTATCCTAATGCATCATTGTGTCCTCACATCATTGAGGTATGTGTTTCCAACCATTTTCATTCTGTCACATTCTATTTGATGCGTGGTATTCCATAATTTATTTATAAACATGCTCTCAATGCTTCTGGTGTGTTAAAAAATTGTGTGTTCTCTTGATGGAAAATCTGTTTAAATTGGGTTTCAAATCATTTCCTTAAGTATTCATATGTATACATGCCCACAATGTGTTTAATGAAAGGTTAATTTATTATTTAAAAAAAAGTGTGTTAATTTTTTTATGTATTCCCTTGTTTATGTCTTGGTACAATTTTAGGTATATTAATTGTGTGTTGTATGTGTAAATTTTGTGTTTTATTGTTGGGATCATATGTGTGGATTACTATTTTTTTTGATAATGAAAAAGTTGTTTCATTAAAATTGTTCTTTTGTGCTCTCTTGAATTTCAATGTTTGTTTCAACATATGTGGTAATATCTATACGATCTTGGGGCGTTCATATGTATGAACACATAACTGATAATTTTCATAGATTAGTTTTCTCATTATAATACGTAGATTTAAAAAAATGAATCCCTCCCCCTTCTATTATTCATCAAATATTTTATTCTCAAATTTTTCTTCAAATTCCATGGTGTTTTAATAAATGTACCTTTGATTTAAATGAAAAAAATATTTTCTCATAATTTTCTTCATAATTATGGTATATTTGAAGCTCAATAATATGGATAATTTTTACAAGATGTAAAGAACCATTTGGAAATTTCATTGTATGTAGCATGATTTCCTCTTGTTTTTTAAACATTTATAGGAAATGGAAATGTTTATGTAATTGTAAGGCCCGATTGGAACATTAAGAGGAGTTAATTATTTGACTTGAAACTCATTTAATGTGGTGGCCTATTTCGAAAATTGAGGAATTTTAGAAAATGATTTAAGACTAAAGTGATGTAATGGCCCAGTTGGAACTTCTGTATGGTTTAATGTGTGATTGGAACCTATACGGTGTATCCTACGAGGATTCGATCCTCATATAGGTGGTGTCTGTGTTTAGAGTTGGAATTCATGGTGGATGAGGGATATTAATTGGATACATGTGTGTGTGGACCACCATATTCACCATGTACAATTGTAATCAGATTCCTTGGAATCATCTAGAAGGATTACTCTTTGTCTCTTATAAATCTGATTATACGGTTTGGTACCCCCGACATTTGATTATAGTCCTATTGGGACATGTGCATGGATTTGATAGTTTATAGTTGTCATATGTTTATTGACTATAGAGATCTCTGATATACCAGAATTTGAGTCGGAATTGAGTGTGTCTATGGATTTATTTTAGACATGTTTAAGAAATTTCCATGATTCCAATCTATTTGTTCTTGTTTATAGATTCCGTATGTTTTTTTTCCACCATGCATATTCAAGCTACATTATTATCATTATTCCAATCTATATGTTCATGTTTATAGACATGGGCTATTTTGTAGGTTTATGTTCCCTGGTTAAGTTACGAATATAGCATGTTGTTCTTGTGGTTTTTGGTGAACAAATGATCATGTAGATATCATGTTATCATGGTTCAATTATTATTTTTTATTTTTAGTTTTAATTTTCAAAAAAAAATCGTGTATCTAGATATGTTTTTTATTTATTAATTTAATGTTATTGGATTTTCTTTCTTCACTTTTCTATTTGTGTGATATTTTATTTTTATAGGGTATAATCATTCCCTATAGGAAATCATTGGTTCCCAAAGCTAGTTTCTAGCCTCAGAGGATTGAGACAGTATCCCATTATTTGAATCAGACTGGGTTGGGAGTCTGGTTGGACGGAAGAACATCTTGGTTGGTGATAGAATACATCTAAAAGAAGTAAATTTGAGATGAGAAAACGTTAACAAATTTCTGAAACCATTATTCATGTCTACTTAAAGGCCTATATAATAAAATTAGATTTAATAATGACATAATTCTGAAAACACTAATCATATATTTGATTAAATATATTTTTATTAATCTTACTTATGTCCATTTTGATGAGTTATAATATTTTAGTTCAAGTGTTTTGGCAGAATTGAATTCATGGATTTCTTGTCGATTACCTTGAGTATAAGTGTGAGAGTTCTTGTCAACATGGATTTAACTCCCCCAAAAGTGAATTTTTTATCTATTTATTAACTTATTATCTTTTAAATATTATAATATATAATTTTTTATATGGTTTTATGATCATTCATTAGATAAAATATTGATGAAATTTTATTATCTTAAGTTGGTGGATTTTATGATCATCACAAACTTGTGTCCTTTCATTTAATATTATGCATATATATATGTTAGACAACATGATATAACTTATCAAATGTATATTAAAATTTTACTTAATAATATTAGTTGTTTTTACCAACCTTTAATGTGGTAATAGAAAAAGAAAACTTTTCTTCCATAATTGTGGTGAATCGACATATGACATATGATGTATTCATTTTCAAAATAAAAGGATTTTAGAATGTACATGATGATTGATAATCCAGTAGAATAATAACATTACATTATATATATGATACTAGAGTTACCATACATGTTTGGTTAGGGTATTTGATTATAGGATAAAAATGAAATGAAATTAGGAAAGAAATTAGGTGGATTTTACCTCTTGAATACCGTCTCATAGGGATCCTCCTTATGCCACATGTAATTGGACATTTAGAATGATAAATAGTTCATAGATATGTGGAATAGGTTTGGGAAGGTAATTTTCAATATTTTTCACAATATTGGTTTATTATAATTAGATGGGAATGGGTGGGGGTGGTTTATATATGGGAGGAGAGAGGTAGTTTTGATTTTTTTTCATTTATGTATTATTTTTTTAAATTATATCAATATTTATATTTATTATTACTAATTAAATTATCTAGAACATTTGATTTTATCCAATTGGGTTATTACATCAAACAAGACACAAAAATTCATATACATAACTGATTATGATTAATACAATAAATTATTATTTATTATTATTCATAAAAATTGAAATATTTTTGAAAAAATAAAAAATTTCACACTATCCATTTCTCAATGTGATGATTTCATAAATATACTCTATTTTATGAAAATAATTTACTAAATATGATAATCATGATTTTTCAATAAAATAATCATTTCTTCTAATAATACTGATTTTAATATTATAGCCATTTTTACAACAATTTGAGAAACATAAATATGGTCTCATTAAATTATCATATATGTATAGTGAAATAGAATATTAATTTATGAATTTAATTGACTGAAATATATTCTCCTTTAATGAAATATATCAATTAATAAAATTTAATTAATTTTTTTCCACTCAAATATCTATTCTTAATTTACCACTTTTAAATCATTAATTTACCTATTACATTGTATAAATATATAATATTTTTATTTATTATATACCTAAAATTTTTATACTTTTAAAGGAAATGGTATTATTTAAATGGATAGATTACTATTCTTTTCAATCACATTACTATTCCAAGGGTCATGTAAATATTTAACAGTACATAATGAAAAATTAAATCGTGATGTTCCATGCAATAAAAGATTTCGAATAAATTTTATTTATTAAATTATATATAAACCATAAAATATTGGTGTTGTATATTCATTCAACCATATAAAGAATATATACTTGAATTTTCATAAGTATAAAATTCTAAACTGACGATGGTATTAATTTATCATTGTGTCCATAGGTTCCACCATTGCACCATCCTTTTTTGGTTTCTCCAGAGAACTTTTACCAGTCGAGTTCCGCGATTATTCATTAGCTACTCTATATTTTCAAGAATCTCGTTTGGATCGTCATATTAAGAGAAACCAAGATCCAGTTTTATTTTTTCCTAAGAGAGTAAATACCATAGTTTTTTCATGCACTTTATTATGAAAGAGATGTGGAACACATTGGGTACATTATAGAGGATTGGTGGAATCTTCAAAAAATAATCTAGAGATATAATTATTTTATGAATTCCAAATGGTCCAATTTATATATGGATCAGTTTAGAATTCTTACCAAGACTTATAAAACCCTTACATGGAGATACATTTAGATAGACATGGTTCCTAACATGAAACATCAAATACCTTCTCTGGTTGTCTATATAACACATTTTCCTACAATTATATTTTCTAATTTAACCTAGATTAATCTTTTAATTAATTCATGTCTCTAAAATATTTAATGGTCCAATAATTTTACCCTCATAAACATCATCTAAAAAAGTTTAAGTATGAAATAACATTCCATATAATGCTTCATATGGAATCATTTTTAAAATATAATGGAAACAATTATTGTGTAATAACTCTAACAAATATAAATATAGATTCCACATAACTTGAAATTAATGTGATAAATATAGGAACATATATTCTAATTTTTTAAAAGTCCTTTTACATTTTCCATCAATTTAAGGGTGATAAGAAGTACTCAAGTGAATCTTAGAACAAAAATCCTTCTAAACAATCTTATATAATTTTAATGTAAAATGGGGATCCTGATTAGAATCATTTGATAGAGGTGTATCTTAACTAATTACAACTTCATTATTATAGTTTCACGAGATGATGTTTTGTGGAAAATCATACCTTACAATGATGAAATGTGCAGATTTGGTAAGTTGGTTAAAAATTGTCAATATTTTGTCATTTATTATTGTAGTCCTTATTAATATAGTGAAATATCCAAATTAATTTCTATTTTCATGAGAGAATGTGTTGGGTTCTTATATTACTATTTCTGAATGGTTTCAATTGGGTTTTTTTGAAACTTGAAACAACCAATGGATCTATATCAATATGAACCTACTCTCTAAAGGCAGACACTCATTAGGCTATTTTACCAATGATTCTTAAGAAATGAAATTGGGGGATAGGATGTCTGATCAATCTCATCACTCCCTTTTGGTGGAATAGTTTCCTAATCCTTGACTATATTATAGATATATCAAATTTTCCAAAATCCTTTATTGATTAAAATGTATAATGTGGGTCATCCTTTATTCATCAATAAATTATTAGCATGTACATATCTTATAATAATTTGTATGTGTATGAGGTTCTTCATTAATGGATATATCTATATGTATTTGAGGTTCCCCATTTTTGGTATCCTCTTATGTAATACTTAGATATTATTTTGTCTTTATTAGGGTATTTTAGGTTTCGTTTCCACATATTGGAGCAATATTGGGTGTACATTTATCCAGTGATATGGGTTATGTTTAGATGTTGGGATCAAATCGATAAATAGAATTCGAATATATCTTTATGAAGTGAATCAAAACTCACATAATTTGGTCCCATATAATGGGGAACATCATATCTTTTAAGTTAATTTTGTAAGGACCTAACCATACATTTTAATCTCATGTGGAAATGACATATAAGGGGAAGGTCCATAGTAAATTTTTGAGGTGGGATATATGACAATGTATCCCAGTGAACCAGTAAGTGATATGAGAAACCAAGATTAATAAATCCCAACATGGGATGTGGCATGGATAGATAATGGTTTATTTGGGGTGTTGTGTTTGGACATTAGGGAGGCTTCCTATGTATCACATTTGAATGGGAATCAAATCCCATATAGATCAGTTATAAGAACCTTTATTATGGAAGATTTCAAAAGGTATATCTTGTAGGAGTGTATGTTCATTTGAGAGGATTTTTTGGTATTATTACGATAAAGGATTCATGGAATATTCAGATAAATTATTGGGGCATACTCTTATAGAGGATTCCCCATTAAAGGGATAATGTGGTGTGTCTAACTCATGCTGATGTGGGGGGTTATTATTATAGATTAATCATGAGGGGGATACCTCGTGATCTTGATACCTAGGTGGGTGTCTTAAATATCTAGATTAAAGAAGGAATTAGGTTTATTCTAGTTAAATTGATAGGGAATATGATTGATACTTACTCATGAGGGGGGTTCCCATTAATCTTAGGCCATAGGTAGAAGACCTATGTATCTTGATTGTAGAAGGATTCAATGTTATCATAGTTCAATAGATGGGTGGATAAGGTGTATTTCATGATCACAAATGACCCCTAAACCCATGTGAGTAAAGTTGGGTGTGAGAAACAATAGAAGACAAAAGATTCATCAAAACACACAACTTGTTTTTTTCTTCTGGTGGGCATAAAGACAAAGCCCAAAGGGATAGGGATGGGCATTACTTGTTCCCACATACTTTTTGCTCTCTTTCCCATATGGATGAGGCTAGAGATATGTTACATCAATCACCTCACCTTACACTAGAATGTGTACATGGTATAGAGAACATGGATTGAAGTGATCAGAAGGGATAGGAGATGGTTGTAATTCCCATCCCCTCTGAATCAGCTGTCCATGTGGAAGATATTTGAATGGGTGAAACCTATTCCATGATCATTTAAGATATTAATTTATGATGGATTACATAAAATGTGTCCCATAATGATGGATGTTGATCTCATTACATGTTGAATAGAAATTAATGGTAATGCATACCATATCTACTGGGAACTAGGGGCTCTGTATCTTAATGACGAGAACCGTATGACATTATTCTAATGATTTTATTAATGATCAGGAAGTCCCTAAAAAATCCATGGGGTATGGTTCCACATGATTGTGGAAAAAAAATACTCACATGATCCCATAGGATCCTAACTAACAAACTAGAAAGTGTGGGATTCATTTGATCATAGGAATATACACCTAAATGGGGGACCTGCTTATGTGACCGTCTCTATTATTGTTTATGTACATGGGATTTGGAGGATGATTCATCATGGTCACTCTTAAATAAGGGATCCAAATGAGGAGAGGACAATCTAAAGATGGATTTGAAGAAGGCCAGATGAGTGGCTCACACCAGCTGGAGATTTGGTAGATCCACGGGGGTGGCACATGGGGTTCACATATATAGGTATAGGATAACTAGTTTTATCTTATGTATCAAACAAAATAAGAAACTACACTTGGTTTATTCCTTGATCAATCGATCAATGGTCACTACAGATGTTCGAAGAGGTGGTTCTCACTTGACCCTTTTTAATGAAAGGGATCACACACTACTATTTTTCAACCATGGGTGATCCGGTTCCTTGAAAAAGTAATGTTTGAATAAACCCATGGGAGGTAATTAGTTTCTCTACCCCTGGAAATTACCTCTCAATAAGGGTTTAGAAAAATACATGAAATGTTTTTGAGGGGCTGAGTTAAGGAATAGGGAGGGAAAATCATCAGTTGGTATTTAGGAAATTTTCTTCCATACAAATGATGTACCTAGGGTCCTATTTATGTGAATATATATGAACACAGTTTAAGGGATTATCTATCTAAATTGTATTGATATGAAAGATAGTGTAGGTCAACACACATGTTGGTCAAGCATAATTACATGCTGGTACCCTGAACGATGATGGTGATATGGGGTTCATAGGTGAATGGACCTTACGAGTATGTGATCCATGGAATTATTCATTTACCATATTCTCTTTCACCTGATGAATTTATATTTTCCCCCTTTTATCCATGTGAAAAAATAGAGTGTCAACAATCCCCCCCCTCAGGGTTGGATTCATTTGAGTGAAGAATGTGGTCATCTTGAGTTAAAGGGATGAAATGGATTAATGGTTTTCAAAGGTAATCTATATATTTATTTATTTCTAGTAGTCCTCTTAGGTATGGGACATATGAGGAGAATGAATTTGGGATGATATGGCTGTTTTCCACATCTAAAAATTGGGTCAACATTTTAGTGGCCTACTCTCACAACACTATTCTTTTAAGTCTCTCCATGAATGTATCCAATGAAGACCCTCCCTTGAATCTATTTTCCCCAAAGGCCTCATTATTATAGCCAAATTAAGTACTAGTATGAGTTATGTATACTCATTGTTCATTAACATGCAAGGTAGCTATGATAAATTTACTTTCACGAGGAACTTGTGTGAGGATCCTAGGTGAGGAACCTTGGTGAGGCACTTGCACGAGATCATGCCACAGACAAATTTTCTTTATTTCAACACTTTTATTAAAGAACTGAATTAGTTGTTAAGGAAAACATAGTAACAATTTTTATTCTCAATATACAATAAAAATAATTTAGTTTTCGATGAACAAAATGAAAATATCATAGGGAGGTTCTTCTAATAATAGGGAAAAACTACTGTGATGCATGTGATGAAACTCTACATGATTTTGTGAGTCATAAAAATAAATACCACTATGAATTCCCTAAGAGTAGTAACCAGACACTTTACATACATACTCCCCTAATGAATGTCTTGATACCGACATCAAATAACTACACTCCTCAATCATGGTTTCTAGACTATATAAATTTCAATACTGCCAACATTTCTAGGATGGGTTCATATATGATTTCTAGGACGTCATCCTTATCATGTTTTATACACCATATATAGTCTATAGTAGATCTAATAGTGAAAAAACCATCATTGAATCATCAAATATACCCATCCATCATTCATGACTCCAAAACCAATCAGTCAAAGGGTTTGAAAAAAGACTTGAATTTATGACCATGTGGGGGAGTTATGAATGCATGGTTATGGGAATATTGGGTGTTCCAAACATGTGTAGATTTAATGAAGGTGATACAAGAGGTTTCACTTTTTATGTCCATGTGAGAATGAAAGAATAATTTATAAATTATTATATAACTAATTCCTTAGATGATAAACTGATGGATCCCATATATTAAATTTTTCCACCTAATGCATGGAGTGGCTGAAATGAGCTTGTGGGATGTCGATATGATCTTGAGGGTTCGGATTCATGGAGAAATTTTGGGAAAATTCATCCCTCAAAGGGTATAATGGGGTGATCCTGGAAGGACTCCACCTCTGGTGCATGAGATATAGAAACTTTCTCATGATATTACACAGTAATATTGATGCCCGAGGGTGGACATCCACCCAAATGTGTTGATGAGTATTATCCTAGAACCTAAGAGGGAAGGATGATCTCGAAAACGCCATAATTCATGCCCCATTAAGTCATACAGAAGATATCTTGTCACATTCTATTTGAATTTTGAAATGGGAGAGTATAAAAAATGGGTCTATATTCCTTGGTCCGGTTTTCATGCAATGTCACGTCTCCAAGGATTTATATCCATGTCTCTATGTTCTCATCTACTTCATGTCAACAATTACAATGGTGGAATATGGAGAATATAGCGACCTAACATTTTAATAAATTAGTATTAATCATTTTAAAGGTAAAAAACATAATATTATTACACATAGAGGATCAAATAGTTTAGTGTCTTGGGCATACTAGGACCATACATATTTACAACATCGATTATAAGCATTTTTTTAAATTTCTTATTCTCTTGCTTCTTATTAGCAGTTGACCCCTCCTTAGTATATATAGTCACATGAGGACATACATCAAAAGTGATGAGATAAAATCCCAATAAGAGAATATATGAGAACAATATAACAATGGGTGACCATAACCATAACACAGGCAAAAGATCACGAACATGAGAGGAATCATAAATAAAAGACTTGAAATGTGGCAATACATAAAAATGTAAAATCATGTCATAGTGGTTAACATCCACACATACATGTGAATAAATAAAGAATCTTTTTCACAAATCTTTTCACATAACTCATGAGATTAATCACTTTACCCAATGCATTGGAGCACTGTATAATTCAGGGTGCACCGGTCACATTAAAAAATTCATATTGAGCAATATAATTCAGAGCACACCCGTCACATCGTAACGTTATAATTTATCATGAAAGACACAATAAACAATTATTAAAATGTAAATAACAAACCCATGTAAATTAATGGGTTTCATATCATAATAACACATTCATAAACATTGTGTTCCCAAAATAAAGAGTGAATAACATACATGTTACAAGAACCGTCAACCTTGAATGATAAGTAAAATGAGTGTTCTTAAAAGATGAGTTCTTTTCGAAAATATTATGTTTGACATAAAAAACAGTGAAAACCATGTATATCCCAGAAAAGGAATGAAAATGATGAAAAAATTATTTTTAAGAAGTAAACATTTCAAAAAAAGGAGTGAAAGAGGGAGAACCAGAAGGATGAAAGTTGGGTTCGTCAATTTCCCTATACCATATATCTGAATGATTCCTTCTCTTTATTTTCTAGTATAACAACATTACATTCAATAATTAACATTTCCAGAACCTTTTTTACATTAATATTGTTCACCATGTTTTGATTAATTTATTTTATGGGCCTTTGGATATGTTATAGAGCTTAAGAACAGTGTTTGGGAATGTTCGTTTTTATGGTTTTGATGAGCGGTTCACAAGTATTGATAAATGGAAGTTCTTTTAGAACATGGATAAACATATATAACATATATTTAATGTTAATAATGAAATTAAATAACTATAAATGATCATATAATGAATTATATTATATACCATGGGTATGAATCATTAGATAAGAATTAAATGATGATTGTTTGTATTAATTTGGGCTATTTTTTTACCACAACGAACTTGTTTTGTTTAATAATTTAGTAATATGTACATAATTTAGTTCCAGAACATTAAATAGGAAATAATACATATAAATTATTCTGGTTTAATAATAAATATGGTTTCCTAACTAGATTTGAAGGTACAAATGGAAAAAAAGAAAACATGTCCTTGAAGGTGGTAGATTAACACCTCATGAACAACATTTTATTTTAAAAATAAATGGAAATGGAGAAGGGGGATGTATGATATAATACCCCATTAATATCATAAAATTCCATTATATGTATAATAATGGAGTTAAAATACCATTTGTACAAAGATACGTGGAGAGAGAATAAGAAATGGCCTTAAAGGTGAAAGGAATTTATAGGAAAAGAGAGAGAGATGAAATAACTTTTGAATCCACATCTTGAGATCCTACTTAAGATACTTGGGATTGTTCTTTTTGACAATACCATAAGCTCTTGGACGTGGGGAAGGGGTTAGATAAGATGCTTGGGCAGATTTTAGGCAAGGATTGAAGCTTGAGAGGTGTGAGGAAAGGATGGTGTGAATGGTGGTTTTTATAGTGGAGGGGAGAGGAGATTTCTTAATATAAAATTCATTAGTTTATTATTTCCCCACAAGACAAGGTATAGTGAGTCTTAAATGACCATTAAAATTAAATAGGGTAGGTGAGATTGATATTTGAGTGTTTACAACACTTGTGAGGTTATGAATATTGGGTTTAAATTATAATGTATTTATACTGTAAATTAATGTATTTTAGTATTCATCGAAATTTCAAGTATGTTAGAAAAATCCCAAGAAATCAAACCAACAATTTTTCGATGTTTAGAATACGAAAATTAAGTCCATTTTTCAAAAATAAATTTCTACGAATGATAAATTTAATGTTTAATTAAAATCATAATTTACTTGATAATTTTTTTTAAATTAAAACTGATTTTATAATTATTTCAAAAATTACATAGGGTATTATAAAATTATCTTAAATCTAGAAGACATATATTTGTTAATTTATGAAAACATTTTAATAAAATACATTTTCTTATAAATAAATAAATAAATTATATTTAATTATTTATGACTTAGCAGAATACCAATACTTCTACTAGGTCCAAATTCTCACTTATAAGATGCTTTAATTTTATTTAATTATTGAAAGTTAAGGTTACTATTATTTTGGATGATTTTATATTCATAAGGGTCATATTACAATTCATAAGGGTATGTTACTATTCATAAGAGTATGTTACTATTCACCAAAAATTATGTTTATTTTGTTAGACTCCAAAAAATCATCATGAACAGAACCGTGTATATCAGATTTATGAAATTTCAAACATAAAAGTGATAAAATTATGTTTAAAGGTCACTTATCACCAAGTAGTTCATAATGTTGTGGTTTTATGTGATTTTAGGACATATATATAAGAAGGGAATTTCCATTTAAAAATTTTGGGTCGTTACATTCTTCCCCCATTATGAAATTTTGCTCTCGATATTTCATTTCACACAAATAGGTGAGGGTACTTCTCTTTCAGCGCCGACTCGGGTTCCCATGTAGCTTCTTCAAACTTATGCTTCCTCCACAACACTTTTACAAGGCGGGCTGTCTTGTTGCATATGACCTTATCTCTCTGGTCCAGAATGTCTATTGGCTACTCCACATAAGAGATATCATCTTCCAGCTGTACAAAAATAGAGTTTAGTACATGTGAGGGGTCCGATATGTACTTCTTCATCAGTGATACGCGAAACAAATCATGAACTAGAGCCATATTCAGCAGAAGTGAAAGTCAATAGGCCACGACTCCTATGCGGTCAAGGTTCTCAAAGAGGTGAATGTAACTTGGGATTATCATCCCATGCTTTCCAAACTGCAAGAATCTCTTCAATGGTGATATCTGAAGGAAGAATTTATCTCCTACATAGAATTCCTATTCCCTTAAATGGTTGTCAGCATAGCTCTTTTTCCATCTTTGAGCAGATTTGAGGTGTTACTAGATGACTTGAACCTTCGTGTTCATCTGTTTCACATGATCAGGTCTATGTAGCTTTCTTTCTCCAACATCATCCCAAAAGGTTAGAGTTCTACATTTCCTTCCATACATAACTTAATATGGAGCCATCCGAAAAATTGAGCGGAATATATTTTTTATGAGAACTAAAATAATGGGAGATGTTGATCCCATCCACCTTTCAATTCTAGAGAGCAGACACATACCATATCATGAAGCATCTGAATAGTCCTTTGAGATTGGACATCGGTTTGGGAGTGATAGGTCGTGATGAAATTTAATTCAGTACTCAAAGCATGTTAAAGGCTCCTCCAGAATTTAGATGTGAACGTTGGATCACGATTAGAGACAACTGAGAGTGTAACACCATGCAGTCTCTCTACATCCTTCACATATATCCTTTAATGTTTTTCAAGCAAGAGATCTTCCTGAATAGTGATAAAATGGGAAGTCTTGGGGAGTCGTTCAACCACAACCCATATCACATTATTTCCCTTCACTTCATTGGGAGACCCGTGAAAAAGTCCCTTATAAAATTATCCCATTTCCACATGGGTATAGGTAATGGTTGCATCATCCCTTTGGAATTTTTTCACTCTGCATTAACTTACAAATAGAACAAGAACCTTGAGATATATTCTGTGATCTTGTTTTTCATGTTATCCCACCAGATGTGTTCTCAAAGACCATAAAACATCTTAGTACTTCCTAGATGGATAGAGAATGTTGATCTTTGTGCATTTTCCAATAGCTCTTTCTTTATCCCAGGTGATGAAGGCACAAAAAGACACATTCCAAACTGAATGAAACCATCATCGTCAATATGGTACTCTTTCAGATTCCCTTCCTTTACTACTTTTACCCACTTTTGTATCCCCACATCATCCCTTTGTGCTTCCTTAATCTTTTCTTGGATGGATGGTTGCAAAATAATTTGGTCATGGTAGGATGTATCCCTGGCACTTATGATTTCAAAATCCATCCTTTTCATATCCAAGAAGATAGGGTTTTTCTCAATACGTAACATGGAAAGAGTAACATGTTTTTTTTCTACTTAGATTATCAGTTACATTTTTTTAGTTTCCAGGATGATAGTAAATTGATCAATCGTAATCCTTGATTATCTATAACCAACTCCTTTGACGCATATTGTTCTCCTTTTGTGTTAATATATCATTTAGGCTCTTGTGGTAAGTTTATATGTCACACTTCTCACCATAAAGGCAGTGTTACCATATTTTCAAGGAAAAAATCACGGCTGCCATCTCTAGATCATGCATCGGGTAGTTCTGCTCATGGATCTTCAACTGTCGTGAGGTGTAGCCTATCACATTATCATTTTGAAAGAGTACTCAAACCAAGCCTTTTTTTAAGCATCACTATACATCACAAAACCTTATCCACTTTTCGATAGTGTTAGTACAAGTGCAGTGATAGACCTTCTATTTTTCTTCTTGGAGCTTCCCTCACATTCTTCTGTCCGGACATACTTTACCCTTTTCTATGTTAACTTAATTATAGGTCTTGAAAACCGTGAGAATTTTCTCACAAAACATCAGTTTTACCCAGCTAATCCAGAAAAACTACAGATTTCTATGAAACTAGGGGGCCTAGGCCATTCCTCAATCGCCTTTGTTTTTTAAGGCACCACAAAAATTCCCTCACTTGTGATCACATGTCCCAAGAACATGACTTGCTTAATCCAAAAGTCACACTTCCTGAACTTAGTGTACAAATTATCCTTTATCAATGTCACAAACACAAGTATTATATGTTCTTCATGTTCCTCCTTGCTCTTCGAGTAGTGGATAATATTGTCAATAAACACAACACAAATTTTTCAAGGTAATGTCTAATGACTCTACTCATAAAATCCATGGATATTATAGGGGAATTAGTAAGTATGATGGTAATTACCAGAAACTCATAGTGCCCATACTATGTATGAAAGTAAGCCTTAAGAATAGTATCCTTCTTCCCATTTGGCTGATGATATCCAAGATGAAGATCCACCTTTGAGAAGTATTGATCTCCTCTCAACTGATCGAATAAGTCATCAATCATTGGATTATGATACTATTTATTTATGGTGATCTTGTTGAATTATCGATAATTGATACAAATCCACATTGTTCCATACTTATTCTTCATAAAGAGCACTAGTGCACCCCCAAGGTTATGCACTAGGGAATATGAACCCTTTATCCAAATTCTCTTGCAGCTGCTTCTTTAACTCCTTTAGTTTGATAGGATCCATCAAATAGGGAGACTTTCAAATAGGATTATCTATGGGTATGATTTAAATTGAGAACTCTACCTCACGATCCGGGGGAATACCAGGTAACTCTTTGGGAAATAAATAATTGATTTCCCTCATGATGGGCATTGCCTCAAAGTTGGCACTTTCCTTTAACCCAACCATTTGGGTGAGGTACGCTTCATCATATGGAATCAACACCCACACCATTGAAGGATTTTTCAAAGGAGATTCATGATCTTCCTTGAATTTTTAGAGGATCATGGGATGGTTCAAAATATGAAAAGATATTTCCCTTTCCCGACAGTTGATATGTGCTCTATATAACGGGAGCCAATCCATACCCATTATAGTGTCGAATTCCATAAATGGAAGTATTACAATATTCTTTGGAAGAATATTCCCAAGTATTCTAATGTGAGAAGATTAAAAAAAATGGGTTGCAATGATCACCCCAGTTTGTGTTTTTACAGATATCTCTACTTCAAGGTTATGGGAATTAAATTCTATAGTTCTAGAAAACTTGTAGGATATAAAGAAATGCGTAAAACTAGAATCAAATAAGAATTATTCCATTCATGAGTGAATAGAAAGTGTACCTTGTAAGACTTGATTAACTTGATCTACTTCCATAGTTGTGATGGAATAAGACTCCCCTTGTTCCTTTGGATTTTGTGGCTGCTGACGCTGATGACCCTTGAGAACTCAAGGTTTAGTGCACTGGCTTGAATAGTGACTTAAATCTAGGCACTTCAACCATTGAACAATGGGTGGTTCTATCCTTTTTTCCACCACATTCTCCTTCCTTTTCACGTATTTTAGACAAATCGTGTGCATGGTGTCCTTCTTTCCCACACTTTAATCAATTCCCCATCCCTTTTAGGTAGTTTCAATGGTGTACCTTGCTATATTTTAGGCAAGTGGGTCGCTAAGATTTCTTCCCTCCTTTGTCATTAGATCCACTAGCAAGAAACTCCATCTTTAGTTTCTTATTACCATAGCCATGGGACCATTTTCCAAACTCTATATCTACTTTGAGAGCACATATAAGAACTTCATCATAACTCCAAAATTCTCAAATTGCAAGAGCCTTTCGAAGGTGTGGTTTTAATCCACTTAAGAATCTATAAATTATGCTATCATTGTTGATAACAAAACCCGAAGTGTACCTTGAAATCCTTCTGAAATTTGATTCATAGGTTGTTATAGCTTATTATTACTTTTTCTTGATCTCTATGAATTCTCTCTCAATCTTCATGTGAAGTGTTCTTGGGAAATACTTTTTAAGAAATCTTAATGTCTTACCATTCAATCTCTTCAATTTCCTCATTTGGCTTGGTGTTCATAATCAAATCCCACCATTGTTCGGCCTCTCCATCTAGACGTTAAATGGCTAGATTCACATTCTCTATTTCAGAATAGTGGAGCACAAAAATATCTTCTCCATGGAGTTGACCCACTGTTATGTAACTAGTGGATCAAAAGATACACTAAATGTCGATCGTCGTTGCTACATAAAACATTCGATAGCTAGTTGCTCCATCTTTGGTGAAGGAGTATGTTCCCCATTATAATGGTTATTTTTCATAACCTTAGATAATTTGGTAGTAATCCCCATGAATTTTTGACCTCCACCTCCCATATCCTTGGGAATGTTGTTTGAGCAATCGTTGCATTGGCCCTCGCATGAGTTGTTGGCCTGGTGTCTCCTAGTTCCAACCTTTTTCTAAAATAGAAAATGTTAGAACAAAAGTCCAAAAGTCATGAATAATTTATTCATTTAAACAATTTATTCTAAAATAATTTCATATGGTATTCCTATGTAAAGCTTCTTGTTTGCATATTTGTATATAGTCGCATGCTAGAGGTTTTCTCTTGGTTTCACTAATCCTAATTCTCAAATTAACAAAAACATTCCTTTAATACCAACTGTAGCGACCCAAAATTTTCTTAAACTACTATTACATCATTTTAAAGATAATAAACATAGTAGTATTACACATAGAGGATTCAATGGTTTTGTGTATTGGTAAAACTACGACCATACATAATTACAACATCGAGAATAAACATTTTTTTTAAATTTCGTCTTCTCTAGCATCATATTAGAACATGACCCCTCCATAGTATATGCAGTCACCTGAGGATTTAAATGAAAAGGGGTGATATAAAATACCAGTCAGAGAATATATATAAACAATATATCAATGGGTTTGAATAACCATAACATTGGAAATGGATGATGAACATGAGAGGAATCATAAATAAAAGACTTGACATATGGCAATGCATAAAAATGAAACATTATTTCTTCATGGTTAACTACCACACATACTTGTGCATAATGAAAGAATTGTGTTCACACATAATTTCAATAAACTCATGATATTCACCAGTTTAATCAATTCATTGGAGTGATTTATAATTTTGGGTGCACCTGTCACATTGAAACATTCATATTGCGCTATATAATTCGAGGCGCACCCATCACATCATAACATTATCATTTAACATGAATGACACAATGAAAATATATAAAAATGCACAAAAAACCCCCATGGAATGGAATGGGCCTCATATCATAATAAATATTTCATAAACATTTGGTTCCCAAAAGAAAGAGGGAATAACATACATGTTACAAGAACTATCAACCTTGAATAAGAAGTAAAAGTTGTGTTCTTAAAAGAAGAGTTCTTTTGGAAAATATTTTTTTTGAAATAAACACCAGTGAAAACTTTTATATCCCAAAAAATGGAAAAAATTATGAACAAATTATTTTTAAGGAGTAACCATATCAAAAAAGGAGTGAAAGAGGGAGAACCTGAAGGATGAAAGTTGGCTTCGAGAATTTCCCCTTACCTTATATCTGAACACTTCCATCACATTAATGGCCTATATAACCACATTAAATTCATTAAATAAAAATTTTAGAACATTGTGTACATTAATACGTCTCATTATGGTTTAATTAAGTTATTTTATGGTCCATTTGATGAGTTATAGGGCTTATGAACATTGTTTGTGTATGTTCGTTTTTATTGTTTTCTTGAGCGGTTCACATTTATTAATAAATGGAAGTTCTTGTAGAATATGGACAGACATCCAAAACCTATCTTTACTTTTATTAATGATATTAAAAGCGTTTAAATTATCTTATAATTAATTATGTTATATTACATGTGGATAAATCATTAGATAAGAATTAAATGATGATTTTATGGGTTAATTTGGGAGGTTTTTCGACCACAACGAACTTATTTTGTTTAATAATTTAGTAATATGTACATAATATAGTTCTAGAACAATAAATAGCTCATAAAATATAAAAAATATTCTTGTTCAACCATTAAAATGGTTTCATGACCAGATCTGAAGGTAGAAATGGAAAAGGAAAACATGTTGTTCTTGAAGGTGATAGATTAACACCTCATGAACAACATTTTCTTTTATAAATTAAAAGGTAATGTAGAAGTGGGTTGGATGATATAATATCCCATTAATATAAAAAATTTACATTATATGAAAAATACTTGAGTTTAAATACAATTTTGATGAAGATAGGGGGAGAGAATAAGAAACGAACTTAAAATTGAAAGGAATTTAACAAAAAAAGAGAGAGGAAATTCCTCTTGAATCATCCTCTTGAGATCCTCCTTAAGAGACCTAGGCTTGGTTTTTTGATGAGAACAGAAGCTATTAGATGTGGTGAAGGGTCTAGTGGAGATGCCTGGGTAGTTTTTAGACACATATTTAAGATTAAGAGTTGTGAGGAAATGAGGGTGTGAAGGGAGGTTTTTATAGTGGAGGGGAGAGGGGTTTTATTAAGATAAAATTCATTTGTTTATTATTTCCCCACAAGATAATGAATTGTGAGTCTTCCATTACTAGTAATATTAAATAGGTCATGTGATTTTGAGATTTGAGTTCTTACATCACTTGTGATGTCATGAATATTGGGTTTAATTTATAATGTATTTATACGGTAAATTAATGTATTTTACTATTCACCAAAAAATCAAGTATTTCAGAAATATCCAAAAAAATCACTCAAACCATTTTATTGAAATTTAGAATCAAATAATGAAGTCAATTTTTCAAAAATAAATCTCTTAATATGATAAATTTAATATTTATTTAAAATCGTAATTTACGTGAAAAAAACATTTTTTAAAATTAAAACTGATTTTATAATGATTTTAAAAATTACTTAAGGTCTTATAAAATTATCGTAAATAAAGAGGACATAGATTTGATAATTTATGAACACATTTTATGAAAATAAATTTTATTTTAAATTAATTAATTAATTAATATTTATTATTTATGACTTACAAAAATACCAATACTTTTACTATATTCAAATTATCACTTATAAGAGGCCTTAATTTAATTAAATTATTTAAGGGTAAGGTTACTATTATTTTGGACTATTTAATATTCATAAGGGACATTTTACTATTCATAAAGGTAGGTTATTATTCATAAGGTATGTTAATATTCACTAAAAATTAGGTTTGTTTTGTTAGAATCCATAAATCATCTTGCACACAACTGTGTATGTCAGATTTTCAAAATTCATATCACAGAAGTGACAAAATTATGTTTAAAGGTCACTTATAACATTGTAGTTTATTATGTTGTGTTTTTTTGTGATTTTATGAAATATTTCTAAGAAGATAATTTTCATTGAAAAACTTTGGGTTGTTACAGTGAGGGACATTTTTTATGGGGGCCATGCTGGAGGATAATAGGATTGTCTAGTTGGAGATTCTTTTCCATGAAAAAATTTAATGAAGGCTACTACATGAAAATGCGAGGAAGACCTCATTCTAAATTGTAGGAGCATTCTAGGTATTGTGGGGATGGGTTGATACCCATTGTTTTATCAATTCCATGATTATTGGTGTTCCAGTACCTACAATCCCTTTCCAAAAATATGTTTTAGTTTTTTCTGGTATTCCTCCAATGCCTCCAAAGAAAGGTGAGATACTATTGGGGAAAATCCTATTAAAAATTTTCCCTTTTTTCAATGTGGGGACCACATTTTGGACTCTTTAGTTATGATGTGAAAGATAGAATTGAATTATGGTCCTATATGATGGTATTTAGAGATGGTGTGATAAGAACTGAAATAGATGATGAAGTTACATATAAGGCCAACTATCCATATCGATTTGCATGACAATTCAAGTACCATAAACAATTTATAGTATCTCTTCTAGTGCATTTCCGATCAGAACACCATCTGATTGTATCCTAATAGCTATGGACCCTTAATACAATGGATATGACTCTAGTGGTAATAAATATGAATATAGTGGATTTAACTAGGGGATTAACCACCTATTACACTGATTCATGGACAACATTATACCCATAGGTAGTATAAACAAATCAATTCATTAAATCAGTACTGCGAAAACTATGATTCATGGAATGTGTGTGGAAAGGCTTCTGATATCACAAAATATGTATCTTATACCATGGATAATGCTTCATCACCTTTTAATGGTGATGATTACAAAGTTATGAATTCATCTGAACATCCCCATGAAATTTTTAATCCACCGATTAGAATCAAAATGGATACACCAACTATGATTTCACCTAGACTGTACAGTCATCATCAACAAGAAGATACATGAGTTCAATTTTATCATCCAACATCTGTGACATTGAGGTTTAGTATGTCTGTGAAAACCAAATATATTGAATCATCTTCCAGGAAGACTTGGATGGATTCAAAATATGTACGTCTTGAGTTAGTGAATATATAAAAAAGAATATACTCTGAAGTTGAAATTATATTCTTTCTCCATCATGCATGAATATAGATTCTAGAGATATGAGATTCTTGAGACCCACCTGATATTCACATATTGGAAAATCCCGATAAGGTGGGGATTTTTATTTGGGATCTATATACGCATATTTATTCTAATGATAATCAAATCCCTACCAAAATAGAGGTAGAGGAACAAATGATACGAGGTGAAAATGAAGTGTTGAACTATTTTTCATCCTAAGAATGGTTTTATCTTGTCAATCTAAATGATATAATTTCTCATTTTTTCATATTTTCTTTTTTCCTTATATTTAATAAGACAATAGAACTGTTGCTAAGGGAAAGATAATTTTTATTTGAAACAGTCCAAGAGGAGATTGAAAGAGGTTCTATCTCAAAAATATATCCCAATAGGCACCTTGCATAGTGATAAATAATCCCCCATGAATTGAGAGATATATCCCAAGAGAAACAAAAAATTGTGGATATGATGGAGGTAGTGGGGGTCTATAAATCACCATGATAAATATATTTTAATAGATAGGTTTTATCCATCCACTATCGAAAATGACGATGAAGAAGGAATGTTGGAGGGTCAAAACCATTACCTAATGCATTGTCAGGTGTTGTAAGTCATCCCGGGAATATTAATATCTTATTTATCCATAACAATTTTCATAACCTCTTTGGATTGTAAATACACCTTACTTTACCTCTCTCAAGGTATATACATATGGGCCTATAGGGAATTAGGTGGATGTTTCAGACCAATCATAGATCGATATGAGTGAATCAGTTCACTCATCAAAAGTGGTGTATAGGGTAAATGATACATCATATGCTCCAATGACAATTTATGACACTACTGTAGAAAGGGTGGAGGAATATTGGAATGTAAAATTTAAATAATAAAATATCCTATTCTAATGGATTACATCAATATATGTAATATTTTAGGTTTGTATCATGCACAAAAGGACCCTGTGATGACTGATTTTTACCCTTCAGCTTTAATTGTGGAAATTGTTCATGGTGTCAAGTCATCAGGAGGAGGGTTCTGTGCTGGGTCTAGAGCTAAATATTTCAAAAATATCTACATGTGATATTACTATGAGGCACAGGAAGCCGATAGATTCCATAAGAAATGTTGGGATGACCATTGAATAATTATAAGAATATGTCAAAATTCCCACTACATTAGAAGAATTTGAGCCACAAAATAGGAAATTAAATGGGAGTGAATAATTATTTATTATGCAATCATTCATTTTATGGACTATTATTGGATCATGAATGATTTTAATGTGAAATTATATATGGGTAGAATGTCATATAATCATATAATTAATAAGATATTTAAATCCACATTAATAAAATTTTTGGGGGATGGGGGAAGCTCAAGCAGACCTTGAAACACAGTGTCTTCTTAAGAAACATTTGGAAAACCCCACGGTGAACCAAGGGAGTTCCCCTTAGCAAAAGGTTCAATATCAAAATTCTAATGTCAGATATTATATGTATAAATATACCATAGGTTTTGACCCATTTTTAGGTGAATTTTACTGGCTTCTATTTATTGTCTATTTATTTTACCCATTTTCCTTTTTGATGATAATTATGATTCCTAGTCATTGTTATGTGGTATCAACTTCTAAGGATGGGTATGAGGGAGATGTTTCTATAAAAATGAAGTTTGTACACAAAAAACAAATAGTTATTTATTATTAGGTAATATGGAATAATTAATTAATAAGAGTACTGAATCAACAATACGTGTCTCCCACTATCAGTAGCTCTGAGATGGATTCAGAGCTATAGAAAGATATATGCATCCCATGATGTAAGGCTTGAAATGATATATGGAGGCTAATTTATGAGACACCTATTGAAAACTTATTTTTCAAATTCATGAACTTTTATTCCTTTATTTAATTTTATGATGTGGAATATTTTATTACCATATAAATCATGATTTTATTAAGGGGATAATTCACAAACATGTGCGAGATAATGAGCTTCCATAGGACCACATAATGTTGAAGCTTCTCCTCATTGTCGATGATAATGAAGTTTCATTATCCTGAGAGGACACCAACTATATCATGAAGCTCTATGATTGTAAGTGAATGGTCAATGAGAAAATTATTCATGTTTCTCCCTTTCAGATGTAATTGGATGCAACTCAGGGGGAGATCATATAACTCTACCAATCATTGTAAAATTCACATACCAAGGGGTTAGATAACATTATAACTGCAAATAATAACATCTCTAGATCTAGGATACATAAGATCTTTGATTTACTGGGCTTCAATACATGGATGACGGGGTTTTTATGGCTATTCAATAGATTAAGATTCATATTCATGATCTCATTTAATTTTTAATGTAGAGATATTATTCGGATGATCCTGCAATTTATTCATCTTATAAATATAAATAATTTTTTTTCCAATCATCTATGTCATCATAAATTATTACTTCTATGATCATAAAATGAAAATGAAAATTATATTCATAGAAGAATATACTATTGAGATCAACTAGTTATAACTATAGTTATATAATAGTGATATTCTATAATTTATTCCAATGCCATGGCGCCTAGTTAGAATAGTTCTACTATTGCTAGTGTCATAAAAACATCCCTTTATGATTTATATCTTTTATGTAATCACCCTAGTTCTTTACTAATATTAGTATGAAGGAGAATTGGAGGCCGATTCATGTATTTATATTTTTCCATCCGTTTTGTTTTTTTTCTTAACAATGTTTCTTCCACTAATCTTTTTATGACATTGTATATCATAAACAATATGTATTGAAGGTCCAGCGAGTTCAAACTCGAAATTTTTCTAGATTCCCCTTTACGGGATCTTAATATAGTGATTATTGTGTCCCTTTAATATTAAGTTTAATGGAATTTAATTTGTACTAACATTTATATTTTTTTTATGTTGAACATATTTCACCATGAGTTTTAATATAATGACCCAAATTGGGATTGTGCTCTTAAGAAGTGCTGAAATGTTTCAAATATCTGTTGGGAAATCCTAATTAAATATTTTTTTGTTTCTTAATATAATGAATGTTAATATAGAATTTGTGAGATATCTCATTGAGAATAGGTTACCATTGGATGATGAACCCACTATGAGGAATTTTTTATAAAATTCCAACTAGGGATCATACTACATAGTCATGTAGAGTCATCCTTATGCTGATAGACTAGTTATATTGGAATCTTAGGTAAGGAAAACATTGAACTATATTTCATTGTTTTTTAAAATTGTTCCCTGAAATTTGTATATTCTATTGCTGATGGCTAATGGATGGTTACATAGATTTGAATTTCGCAAGACCACAAGGGTAGTTCATCAAAATGGAGATTTTTGGGAATGAATAGAATATATATATTGGTATTGTCCATGAATGAAAAAACATCCCTACATGAATTTGGATTGTGATATGGTGTTTACATTTTGTTAGATGGACAATGTCAGAGGGAATTCCCCTTTCTGATAAAGGAAATGGTATACTCCATTTTAATGTCACGCTATCTTGACAAAGACTACATTGTTTAATCTGTTAAGTAAATGACGTTGTTGTATAACATAACATCTTATAACTATGATGTTATATAGTATATGTTCAATTTATAGAATAATAAACTAGCTCTATGAAGATTAAAGTCATACAATATGGTCATTATGCTATGTATTTTAATTTCATATAGAAATTAAATTATTCTATTTAGTTTAATGTCATAAAACAAGGACATTATGTAATGATATTTAATGTCATAAAAAATCACATAATGGGACAATGATTTATGGTATTTATCTTGGACCAAAATTTCTTATGATACTCCAATTCATGGTAATGTTTATTGAAATGTGGTACTATATTCAGGTTTGGGGGATAAAGTTGTAAGTTTTGAATTGGGTAATTGTGTATTTGAAGAGTCATATAAGGAAAGTTCATATGAAATTAGATGAGGTATTTCCCGAGAATGAATTTACCACTTAATTACAATACTATTTTATGGGTTTTTTTCAAGGCCAAATGTGGTACATGATACTTTGTCAAATATTAGTATATATTTGATAACATGCTTGTTATAAGGGTATTTTTATACAACAACAACTGGGGTGCATACTACATTGTTTGGAAAATATGTTTATAAGAATTCACCAATTATATCAATAATAGATGATGGGGGTTTATGGAGATTCACATTTCCCATGGCACATAGATTGATTTTGTTTGAAGGAAATCACATTAACATGGAAGGGGTATTTCATGACATAATTTTCTAACAATGGGGAAAGAGGTTTCCCATACAGGTTAGACCAAAACTCATGAATACATATGTCTATTAATTTTTGCCCTAAAACGAAGACCATGATATCATGGAAGTCACATATGACAAGTGACGTATCGAGGAAATGTTCATGGTCATTTCAGAATTAATTGAACACATGACAGAGGATATTATTAACAATGGTCCTGGGGGCTTTCATTTTGAGAGAGAGATAAAATGGGTAAAATAATCATGGGATGACCCCTGACCTTGAATCCCATGACCTAGTATAGTTTCATCAATGATTCTAGGGAACATACTACATACTACATAGCTCCATCCATTTGGTAATAGAATATATTTTATGATAAAAAATTGTGAATATCCAACTGGGTTGTATAACAACATATCAAGGAGAAGAACCCTTGAGAATCATATATTCTACAACTAGAATCCAACAAAAGATTATGAATATATAAAAAGTTTCATTATAAGGTGTATGATGTGTGAAATGGTATATATGAGAACAATATAAACATTTATATTTCTATTGAACATGAGTTTTAAGTCACATGTATTGATCTTATTCGTGAATAGAATGTGTACATCTCGGATTCCATAGGGGCACTTTAAAGAGAGGGCACAATAGTAAAAAAATCCTACAGGGATATATTTTTTTAGGTGTGGTGGAATTTTACAATACCCTCTATCTAGAACTTGGACATGGGGCCTAGGAATCAGTATGTGTCTCATTTGTATGAGAATCATGAAAAATATAGTTTTGAAAGTACCATGACGTTTAAATTTATGTGGTCATGGTGTAATGATCTTCAATTTAAATTCATATATTAAGAAAAAAAGCATGTCAATGGGGAGAATGATGGATTAATTTTGGTGGACTCCAGAAATAGAGAACGAGTGTCACTATATATCTTTTTGGAGTAAGAATCAAGAAACACGTAGTTATGATATAACGGTCCCCCACCCTAATTAAATTCACGAGTTGAAGAAAATGGATTTTCTCTTTTGATTAGTGTTAATGAAACTTTTTATTACTCATATTAGGTATTCTTAGATAGATCTAACTCACAAATGGGATAGAGGGAGTATTTATAGTGTTTCATTATGGATGGGCCCATGATAAATGATATTGATGTCAGTGCATATCTTGTAGTGGTGAGATGAAATCTATATGTATTTTTTAGGACCATGTAATTTATCCCCATTTTTTAAGGATGTTATTGATTCCAGCGTGAAAAATAAAATTTAGGATAGACTAGGTTGTAGGGAACTTTCATCACTACTATTTTTCTAGGTATAGAATCAATATTAAACTAGTTCTTAGAATGATCAAGTATTTTCTCATCATATGAGGAGGACGTTGTCTATGAAATTTATCATTAATCAGTCAGAAGGAAGATACCCCAATGTAAATTGATATATGTCACTCATGTGTAGATAATTTTTAACAAAATTATAACCCCATGTGATTATTTCCTAGGGAAAGACACAAGTAGTTGTAATTGATTCATTTAAAAAATATATTTTATGATCCAATGATGGACAAGGGAATTTAGATTCTGTGGTGGGTGTTCTGGGATATATGATCCTAACATTGTAACATTTCTCATCAATAAGAGAATCAATCCATAAATTGATTTTGGTATTCCATTTACTTTAATTATATATGGTAGGGACAAGGATTAAACAATGTGAATGGGTTGAAATGTTGTGGGGGGGGAAAGGTTGTAGGACCTGAGTGTCATTCCGTATCATGGTGATGCAAGAATCATGCCATATGTAGATCTAAAAAAGGATTCCCTATGCAGGTTTGATCATATATAAGGAGTGGGGGATTTTTCAGTTCATGATAGACCAGATATTATACTTTTGGGCATTAAACCATATCTTATTCAAGAAATAATCCACCAACATAGTGTTATTGAAAATTTTCTTTACACTAATCATACATTGATGTATGAAAACAGGATTCTATATTTCCCATATGATGGTTGGGCTCCAAAATTGATTTCTAGTTGTCACCATGAATCTCGGAATAATGATAATCATGATATATGTTTTGGAATTCTTTCCTATTCATATCTGTTTCATACAGAAGGAAAATAGGGATTATATTCATTTAATCATGGGTGGGAAAGAATATAGAAATCTGAGTTTCACTCTATATCCCATCATAAATCTTAATTAAAATAGACATAGTTCTTTGACATGTTGTGTAGTTTTTCATAATATGATGAAGATTTTTTATTACTATTTATCTTATAGTTTTAATTATGTGGAAATATTGGAGCCTATACATAAAAAGGAGGCCCAAATTCCATTATAGATGGGAAATGATTTAAGTGGGCCTTATTCATGAGAGCTACCTGAATTTTCATCCTCATGCCTAACTAATAGGTCATCTCAACTTACTGAGGGGTTAGAGAGAGATGATTAGGACTTAAACCTAATATGGAGTCCAACATATAAGTGGACATAAGGATTGTCTCAACTCATGGTAAATCTTGGGTTTCTTAATGTCACATGAATGGGACAATATCCAAATAGTTTAATGTCATACCATTATGAAAAATAGTATCATTCCATTTTAGGTTATAAAACTATGACCATATGTCATGTTGTTTATTGTCGTGTGACAATAATGTTGATGAAACATCACATAAAGTCATGCAGAACTGATGTAATTTCAAGATTTTTATGTTCATGCGACAATAAACCACTATGCATGATAACATCTTAATGCATTGACGTATATGATGATATGATCTTTAACATTATCCAGCTAGGAAGGTTTTCTTGTAATCATACAAAATATATCTTCGGTAACCGTTCATTAGTTGGGATCATATTGTGTTCTATATCCATTAATATTAAGGATTTTTCTCCATTAGAGTTGAAAAATTGTTTGGAGTATTACCCTACCAACTATGGATTACACATTGGAGAATCCTTTCCTATCATCATTGGAGTATCATGGACATGTACCTATTCTCGTTGGAGGAATTAACAATGGTAGACATTATTATTAAAAGTAAAATCTATTTGATTTTGAAATACTTTTAAGTGATGTAAGGTATTCAATATTTTTCCATTAAGTCACTCCAATTAATCATACTATTTTTTAGATTTCTCACCGATGGATAAATGAAAAAATATGACAACAAAAGGAAATCTAAACTGAACCTGAATGGGAAGTAATTCTTCTATCCCATATACCAGTGAATATGAGGTATCCTATGTTGTATAATGAGTTGTAATTCAGTTATCTAATGAGTCATATAAAACTTTGTTGGATAATACATATTTTCATTATAATAAAAAATCTATATTATGTTTTAATCTATCTTTTTTAATGACTCTATATGTCCATTAGATGCTCCATCATTGTAGGATTAATGACTGGATTTGATATTCTATTCTTAGTACAACGACATTAACTTAGCATTACCAAATTTTATGTTGTTTCCAATCAATATTGTATGAGGGAAGCCAAATATGGGAATAATTCATATTTTTTTAAGCTAAAAATTAATTATCTCCAAATTCATTGATAGGAATTCCGGTATCCCATTTGGATAAGATATTAGTAGTAGTATTGAACTATTTCAAATGCTTGGTTTTAGCTGGAGGGTATGGTCCCACAACATCCATTACAAAAATGGAATGTTTCCATGGTTATTTAGATATTTTTAGAAACTATTTAGGTTGATGGATGATGTTTTCATACACTTGATAGGAATGATACTTCTTGGTGAATTCTGTGAAATCTTGTGTCATCGAATGCTAGAATTATCTGGCACATTATATTTGATCATAAATCTAGTATCCTAACTGGTTTCCACCAAAGTCTTCTTCAAGTACATCTCCCATAATATTTGTTGTCTCTTCACCATCGATAAATCTTATAAGGACATTAGAAAATTCTTGTTTATATAGGACCATTTGGTGATTTTGGACATCTTAAAGAGAGATAATGAATACTCATCACCAGATATTCTCTCCTCCATCTATATCCAATGGGGGTACCCTATCCTAATGGTATTCTATGATTTGAATCATCCATCCTATAGTAGGTACATACAGATCATGTATGGGTATAATTTCATTGATGTCTTCCACTCTAATTTTTACAAAAGGTGAGACCATTTGACAACGCGAAAACAATAAGGATGGTCTCATCCTAGTTTAGAACATCCAAATCGGTAGCTACAATTTCCAATTCATATTTCTGGAAATTTTGTGATCACAAAAGATGATTAAATATTGGTTATGAGGGGAATTCAGTCCATAACTCTTGGACATATAAAAAGGATGGAATATACTCCACTTTTTATGAAATAATTCATATTTATCTTCTTTATTAGGAACTCTTTGTCGACATTTTCATCCTAGTTGTTTATCTTTATTTGAAATATGACTTCGTTATTGTTACAATATGATGATAACATGGAGGAGTATGACAACACTACCTTATCTGGGTAGATATGCATAATCCACAACTCCACTGTGTTGATCATAGGGTCTTCCATTATCTTCCCGTTTGGACTCTAGGATGCACTGTGAAATTATATTTCCCACTTTTGGGGTTACCTTGAATAGAGAATATATCCACACACTGAAATTTTATATTTAATGATGTATGTTAAACATAAAGTTTTTCCTCAAATAAATATTATATGGACCATGATTTTGTTGCATTCTTAGGAATGAATTATACCTTGAATAACTACAAAATTACCACCTAATGTGCCATATATCATGTCAACATAGGATGACTAAGGATAAATATGTGAGGGTTTTTGCAAGAAATCAATTAGACCCATTGAGGTTGTTGGCAGGGCCTCAACATATGAACTATGAATATTAGTAAAAGGAAGATCTTCTCAATATCTGAATGATGATTCTTAGTGTCGAGTATGGGTTGACTTTGATAATAAAGGTTGTTTTCATTCCCATCATCATTTTTCTATGCAAGGAAGGTTCTCCGTGATCGTTGTAGGACCATCACATCTAGGATGAGTGGATATAGTGACCTAGTTTTAACATACATGGATATTGCATCATTTTAGTTGAATAATTAGAAAATTATAAAAATTCATGCCCAATTACCATAATAGATTAGTGTCTTTGGAAATGTGGAAACCAAATATTCTATCCTAGTGACTGATCATCAACATGTCCCATAAATATCTCCATGTTTAGTAATTATACCAAAAAAACCATTATTCATAACATAATTAAATGAAACATAAGATACGGGTGAGCTCACATGCTCAGTAAGGGTAAACAAGTTAGAAATGTAAGAATAAACATGAAAACATGGGTATGATAATGCAATCATAACATTATGATATTATACCATGCATATCAAAGATCATGTAATTGAATTATGGTATAAAGATTGCTAGTTTATAAGACATGAATCAAAATGAAATACACATCAGGATACATTAAATCCTAACTAAGGAATAAGAAATATGATTTGTCACATAAATAAAAAAATAGAAACTTTATGTCAAGGATACCTTCCAATACCTTTATAACATGTTCGGCTTGGGATAAAACCTATGTACATACACCAGGATTGGGCTATAAACCAATGTACGAACATTTTTTTATTCATTGGCTACAACCAATGAACCTTATTTATTTTAATATTGTGCTATAACTAATAACCATTATTCATTTTAGGCTTGTTCTACAACCCATGATTCTTCATTCTTTTAGTCCTGGGCTATATCCCATGAACCTTGTTTATTTTAGACTAGGTCTTGAACTAATGAAAAATCTTTCTTTTAGTCTTGGTATACAACCTATGATGATTTTTTATTTTAGTCTTGTTATTAAACCCATATAACCATTGAGATAATATAATATTTAGCATTAACCAATGCATTAGAGGGAGATATTAGGGCCACCCATCTCATATAAAAATCATTCACTAATGTTCCACAATATAATATAACATTCATCATATCATGATCCATAAAAAGATATAGTTATTATAAATATCAAATCAGTACCCATAAAATGAAATGGGGGTCATTAAGGCTTCATTACATCATATTATATGAAAAGAGTGAGGTTTCATTATCACTTCATTAATTCATAACCCGTTAAAAGAAGCGGTTTCCAAAAGCATATAATTTTCGGATGTGAAACGGGTGTCTTAAAAATCATTCCATCAAAACATAAACCACTCAAGAATGAATTATGGATTGATACATTATATCATTTACAATAATGGGATGATTAATATCACTGTATTTCATATTAGATGGAAATTAATTTTTAATATCTTTCAAAAGTATTTATTCATGATAATATCCTTTATTCATTTGAAAATTATTTTAAATACATAATACCAATAAAAATCATTTTGATAGAAAATAACTTTAACAATTATAAAGAATAATTTGAATGATTTAAATTAAATTTTCCTTGAAAATTAATTTTATTAATTTTTTATAGGATTAACCTTTTGAAATGAAAAGGAATTTTCAATGGAATATTGTAGGGTAAAACCATACATATCCTACAAGGTAAAAATAAAATTATTTTTGTATGGTAAAAAGGACTATAGGAACGACGTCTTACAAAATTGAAAATATTATTCCTATGAATATTTTTTGAAAATAAAAAAAAATTAAAAATTTTCCTTTACGTAATATAGAATAATGGTAAAATTTTCAAGGAAACCCTTTTTAGAAAACATAGATTTTCTACGTCAGGGAGGGTAATGTTTGGTTATCATAAAAACACTTTCCTAACTATCTAACAAACCAAATAGTAAAATATGGTAAAAATGAATACTTATATCATGAAATAACCATGGTTAAGTATAATCATCAATATTTTTTACATATTGATCAGAATATATCATAAAATGAAGCAAAAATATGAACAATCTCGAAAAAACAATGATATTGTCTCGCTAAACTCTTTAAACATCGTATCTTGGGTTCACAGTCCACATGTAAGGAAATTAAATTTCAATAAGCCTAATATATCATTAATATAATTATATTCAAGATATAATATGAAAAATTTAGTCTTATACACTTCATACAAGAGTTTAGGTGCATAACAAAAAATTGATTCTCTATGAAGGAAAATTAGGAAAAAACTATTTTACTTATTAGGTAATATGTAAACTTTATCCCCCATGAAATAAGGATAATAAAATTGGATGGTGAATAAACATAAATTTATTTCAATGTTACAATGAATATAATCATGTGTAGTACACACACCATGCTAAATGAATGAGTGGCGAACATAGCTTGTATCTCACAGAAATTAAATGTGAAATGAAATCCCATTACATGAGGTCTTGTATCACTCTGTACTTGTAAAAAATAACTGTATAATAAATATAAGATTATTATAAATATTTAATAAAATTATATTCTTATAAATAATACAATTTATTGTTTTTTATGACCTTATATTAACCGCATGTTTATGATTATATGGTATGGTTTCACTACGGGTAATATTCGCTTTGTTTCTCTCATGAGTCTTAATTTGTTATATCAATGCTACATAGACATATATCATCATTATGAAAATGTAAAAAATGTAAAAAATATCAGATATACTATATATTATTATTATTAATTATATAATAATTATGTATGAAATTGAATACACCATTCATGGTGATTGTAAGTCAAAGGTATGCATGAAGGTTTTTTCCTTTTTTTATGTCATATTGAATGAATGTATGTAAATGAAATACATATATATATATATATAATTTTTCCTTTAGAATTACTATATCATATATATCATATGATTTCTCTAAAACCATCCTTAATACATTTCATGTGGTGTGTGAAATAATCACATCCCTTTGAAGGGGCGGTAGCCCACACTTCCTCAAACAAGCTTATCATTTTAACACCCAATAGAAAAAAGAGGTTTTTGTTGTAAAAGGAATAAAGTAGAATAAATAGATAATAAATAAATTATATTACATATATAAACATATTTTCTATGAAAATGTCAAACATGCATGGTGGTAAATGAAAAATGAACAATCATCAGTTCGTGAGGCAATAATTTGACATACACAGAAACAATAAGTTAGATATCAATTAGATGGAGCTATGTGTAAGTGTAGGTATAATTGTTAGAATAACAAAATACTAGTACATTTAGGATACTGTTTTTAAAAAAAATGAATGAAATAAAGATAATTGAGGCGTGTAGTAAGAAAATAGGGGAAAATATTGATAGAAGTTGTTACCTCTTAATAGGGTAAGTCCGTTTGGTTTATTCCAAAAGACTCACTTGAAAAGAATTCACACCAAAGAGATGGTTTAATGTGAAATGGAGGATTCTTTGGAGGATATATGGGAAGATATTGATCTAACATAAATGGGCCGAGGGCTTTGAATAATTGTTATATTTTGTGGATTTTAGATGCTAGGAAAAGTACTCATTTAAAATTTCTAGAAACAAGGTACATGTGAACATGTTATTACCAAAAACAAGTCACACCATAAAAACCAATCTCATGAATGCATGTTTTATTTCCGAAATATGGATATCCAAAGGGTTTTGGACATTTTTATTCTTCATATGGGCCCTTATTTTCATGGTTTAATCCCAATTAAGTTTAATTTGGGCTTAACTGATGTGACTAATTTTAATAACTATTACTAATCATTTTGGCTAAAAAATTAAACGGACTTTTTAGACAATAAATATTATAATGAATACGATGGTGTATTTTATATTTTTGAAATTTAATTTATAGAATTCAAAAAATTAATATTAGTGTTAATCTCGTAGATGTGAAAAATAATAGGTTTTTAAAACATAATAATGTTTCAATGTTTGTTAACATTTTATATTAAATTTAAAATATAAATTCATTTTAATGAATTAAATTATATTAATATATGTAATATTTATCAAATGTTACATTAAAAAAAATTCTAATATCATTTATAATTAATAATTATTTAGAAAAAAATTTAGTTTTTAAAGAAAACAATAATCATCACTATTAATCAAAAAATTATTTTTATAAGAAAAATCCCAAAAATTCACCCTAGGATAATTTGAATGATATAAATTCAAAATTTGACTTTTATTTATCAAATTAAATTTATAAATTATTAGAAAATTAATTTTATTATTAAAGGTGATCCGTTCGAGAAATTCTTCATGTTAATATAAAAGGACTTTACCAAAAAAATAATCATTCATTATAAATATGTTTTATTTATATAAATATATTAATACAGATATTTTGAAATTAGATGTTGATAAAAAAATAACTATTTTTAATGGCTAGGTTATGATTTTCC
This sequence comes from Viscum album, assembly GCA_963277665.1. Classification (NCBI taxonomy): domain Eukaryota; kingdom Viridiplantae; phylum Streptophyta; class Magnoliopsida; order Santalales; family Viscaceae; genus Viscum; species Viscum album. The sequence goes on from OY728135.1 coordinate 1,006,989,447, forward strand.
TTTTTAAACAATAAAATGATGTTTCATAGAAACTCAGAGTTGTGTGTATCGTATGCCAACTCAGTGTTTCATGTATCATACACCAACTCATTGTTGTGTGTATCGTATGCCAACTCAGTGTTGCATGTTTTATATGCCTACTCAGTGTTGCATGTATCGTACACCAACTTAGTGTTTCATGTAATGTACAATAAGTCGGTGTTTCATGTAATGCAAGCCGAGTTGGTATTGCATATAAAGAAAGCCAAGTTGATATTACAATTGAATGAAATGTTTGGATTTGTGATTTAATATATATATATATATATATATCACTATTTACAGTGGCATGTTAATTGAAAAATATCAAAATGATAAATTAATTTCAATAAAATATTTCACAGTGTCTCGGGGTGTTACATTCTAACCCACCCAAAAAAATGAATGTCTCCCGCGAAATGTGTCTTGGATATATTTTGTTTAACACTTTAAAGAATCATTTAGAGAAACCCAGATCATAAAAATATATACTCAAATGTCCCCTAAAATGTGAAATTTCGAAACATAATGGTTACCTAGTGTAACATTTAAATATATATCCACATGGGTGAATATAGGTGGAAATTGAAACCATAGATATAGAAGGAAAATATTTCCATCAATTTTTAATGGAGAGTGACAGAGAATAAGTTTAGGAGAACGATGAAAATGAGAAATCAATAAATTTGGAATAACCTAAGGGGCCATCTAATTCATTGAAAACATATATATAGGGATTTTTTTTGGGATTCATAAAATGTTAAAGTGGTTTTTATTAAAATATATACATTCATGATTTCAAGAAAACATCACCCTTTATTATTTTTGCATCCAATTCCCAATATTTTATAACAAAATAAGGTATATGTTTCATTTTGGTTGTATGAACAGATCTCAAGTAACAGAATATGCTATCCCATTTTTCATTAGTTACCATCCACATAGGGTAATTTGAACATGATATCCAATATGAATAAATCTTTATATATAAGATAAATAATTATTCATACTGACATAATATGAATTTTAACATAATCATTACATAAATCGTTAACCTTATAGGCCCTCTAAAAGATGAAAATTTAATGATTTATAATTAAAGTCCTAAAATCATCTTAACATCGATCCCGCATATATCACAATGTACCACTTGGTTTTCAAACTCATAACGTTTGAATAAACTCATCATATATTCCCATGAATCATGGTAATTACCATAAATCCTTTTTGAAACCATGTATTCCAATTTATTTTAATTTTTAATTGTTATATTCATCAAATAAAAGACGATATAATCTTCATCCTTGAGGACATATAAAACGTTCTCAAAAATTTGTTCTAGGGATATTCATACTGCCCAATTTACTTTTTCATATCTAGAATATCATTATCGTAACATCCTTATCTCAATACCACACATTAATTAAGGGTTACCATAACTTAAACAAAAATATTTTCATCCCATGAAATCACCTTTCAATATCTTCATCACCATCCAACATGTAATTTTTATTCCTTAATGAAAACCTATTTCGAAAATAATTATATATTTCATGAATCATATAACATAGTCTTTGAATTCCAGAAAATAAATACTTCATCAGTAAAACATTATTCTTAAACTATTTTTTATCCTCTATAAACTTGTTCATTATATGTATTTCCTTTAATATGAAATATGAATCATTTCATAATGTTCCTCAACCTCATTTTAATCATGCTTATAATCTTTATTGTAAACAATACTGGAAGTGCATCACATAGATTTCACATTTCATTTTTTTTCCTTATCTTTAAAAGTATAAGCAATACTCATACCACCTTCTTAGTTCCCTTTATGAGATTTCAATTTGCATCATAAATTCTCATAATGCTCATAATCTCTACACTTGAAACATCTAATTTTAACCACGTTCCTTTAAATTATCATTATTGACCAAAATAATAATTCATATTTTGAGAATTACATATAGTAACTGAAAACCACATTATCATGAAAGGATTTACATATTGGAATTTTAAATCATGAAACCTTACTTCATCTAGGACACCCTAGAATCATCCTATTTTAATCATAGACAACTTATATTTAAATAGTTCATGATGGTTCAACAAGAGTTTGGGAATTTCCAAATAGTATCCACTAGAAGTGTCAAAGAAGGTGTAAGGCAAGGCCCATTGTGGTGTACCATATTACCTCATGTCAATATCAGAAAAAATATTTGGATATGTTTCCCCTAGGTACGTCTTTTCCAGAAGAACATCCAATCTTAGTATCCGAAAAGGATGTATTTCTAGGAAACCCTGAATGCTATCCTTTACAAAAAGTCCATCAAATTTTCCTAAATGTCAACTCATCCTTATACTTATCCTTAGTAGAAACCATAGAAGTATAATTATAAATATTCCAAGAAATATAACTAATTTTTTATAATCATAGTATCTAAATATTACCTAAATCTTTACTTTGATATCAAATATAGAAAACCAGACTTGATGTACATGGATATTAAATAATTTGAGATTAATATTCAATACATTACAAAAATACATTCACGAGGACCATAACAGTTTAGTGTATTTTGAAGCCTGAAAAAAATCATCTATCTCGGTGAATGATCTTCAAAATATTTCATAAATAACTCCAACATTAGTACTTGTACCTAAAACCATTATTCATAACCTGAATAAATGAAACATAAGAAAAGGGTTAGCTCAAATTCTCAATAAGGGTAAGAAATAGAGACATGTAAGAATAACCATGAACATAGGGTTTTTATAATGTGATCATAACATTAGGATAACATTCCCTACATATCAAATATCATATACGTGAATTATTGAATAAAGCCTAACAATTACTAAGACATGAATCATAAGGAAATATACATTAGGATACATGAAATCCTAACTATATAATAAGAAAAAACATTTCTAAAATATATAAAAAATAGAATTTGTTAGGTAATGGATGGCTTATGAGACCTTAATAATATGTTTGTCTTTGGATACAACCTGTGTACCACATCAATCTTCTGATAATAACCCATGTATCCACAATATTTTAGGCAAGGTATACAAACCATGAATGTATTTCTTTTGATCTTGGGATATAACTCATGAACCATATTTCATTTAGGATTTGGCAAAAACACATGATCCTTCTTTCTCTTAGGCTAGTGCTACAACCAATGAAGATTATTTATTTTTGGCTTGGGCTTCATCCAATGAACTTCTTTATTTTAGGCTTGGGATATAAGCAATGAACTTTATTTCTTGTAGTCTTGGGACTCAACCCATATATCCTTTGTGATCTTATACAAAATATCATTACATATTGATTTGGAGGTAGATATCAGTCCCACCCATCTCCTCATAAAATCATTCACACATGTGAAAAAAGATAATAAAACATTCATCATATCATAATCTATAAAAAGAAATAAGTTTTATAAAAATCATATCACAACCCATAAAATAATTTGGGGACCATTAAAACTTTTTCACATCAAAACATATGAAAGTAAATTGGTGTCAAAATCATTTTATGAATTCATAACCCCTGAAAAGAAGTAGGTTTCAATAGCTTATAACTCATGGAAGTGAAATGGGTGTCATAAACTTCATTCCATCAAAACATAAATTACATAACAAATATTTATAAATGAAACAATTATATAATAACCTATAAAGTAATGATTAATATCATGGGATTTCATTGTATATTTAATATATTTTTGAAATATATATCAAAAAAACATCATTAATAAAATATACTTTCTTCTCTGAAAGATGATTTTAAAATGCATAAAAGCATTAAATATCATATTATTTGAAAATAAAATTCAAACATATAAATATGAATTTAAATATATAGAAAACCTTATTCCATGAAAATTAATTAAAAAAAACATTTTCTTAACGATTAACCTTTTAAAATTAATGGAAATCATAAATGGAATAATGGTGGGTAAATCCGTACATGTCTTATGAAGTAAAAAAGAACATTTTTTTCATGGAAAAAAGGATCGAAGGAATTCCTTACTTTAAATGTTTAAATAATATTACCATGAATATATTGGTAAAATAAAAAAATAATTAAAATATGATAATGGTATAATATTCTTGGAAACCCTTCTTAGAAAACATATATTTTTGACCGAATGGGGGAAAGTCGGGCTTTCTTAAAAAAAAATTCTAAACAATATTATGTACAAATGTGTAGAATATGGTACCAACATATTATTATTTCTTTTAATAACATGGTATATGGAATCTCATGAATATTCCTGAGATATTGATCGTAATATTTCATCAAATGAATCACAAACATGAACAAACATGAAAAAATAATGAGATTATCTGAATAAACTATCTTAACTTTGAATCATGGGTTCATACTCTCCATTAAAAAGAAATTAAATTGATTTAATCTTAATATATCATTAAAATAATGATATTAATGATATAATATTTACAATGGAATCATATACACTTCAAAAAATATTGTAGGTTCACATCAAATCCTGAATATCAATTAGGGCATATTGAGACAAAACTGCTTTACCAATTTGGGAATGTTTGATAGATCGCCCCCAAAAAAGAAAGATAATAAAAAGGGAAAGTTAAAACTAATAAATTTATTTATAATATACATATAATACAATAATTGGATGTACATAAACCACACAATGGACAGAGTGGATAACATTGATTGTATCGTACATAAATTTAAATTGAGATGAAATCCATATACCTTGGGTATAGAATCTCTCCACACTCATAAAAAATTCATGTATAATAAATATAAGTTTATTATAAATATTTTAAATAATAAAATAATTATACATTTTACCATATATGGTTTTATTATGACCTTATATTACCCTCTTGTTAACTATCATATGTCAAGGCTTCACTTCGGGAAATAATTTCTTTGTTTTTCGCATGCGTCTTAATTTGTTATATCTTTGGACATTATAAATATATCATGATTAAAAAAATTAAAAAAATTATAAAAATATCTAGAATATAAATAATATTCATATTATAATTATGTATTTCATAAGGAGTTACGAAATGGAATAGGTTTTTCATGGATATGGTAAGCCATAGGTACTCATGAACATTGCTTCCATATTTCTTTGTAGTATTGGATAAATGTATGTAAATGAAATGTGTATTCATATTTATGTATATAAATAATTATTAACGTATTATTAATAAATCATATATTTTCAAAAAAACATTCCTAAAAACACTTTGTTTTTGTGGGAACAAATCACCTCACATTAAAGGGGTGATAATTCACACTTCCTCCAAAAAGCTTGGCATATTAACACCAAATGAAACGTAATTAGATTTGTGATTTAAAAGTAATAAAGAATATTAAATACATAATAAATACTGTATATTGAATATATAAACAGAGTTTCTAATATAATGACCTCTATGATTGGTGTTAAATGAAAAGTGAACAATCTTCATTTTGTGAGGGGGTAATTCACCATACAGAGAAACAATATGCTCAATATGCATTAGATGGAGGTGTGTATATTTGTACATATACCCCATAGAATAAAAAAATAATAGTATATTTAAGATACTAGTTTTTTCAAACACTAATTGATTAATGGGAATGGAGAAGGTAGTGAAGGAAAATAAAGTAAAATAGTATGAGAGAAGACATTACCTCTTAATCGGGTTAAATAATTTTTGTTTATCCAAAAAGAATTCAATGAGAATATTTCTTTCTAAAGTGATGATTCAAGGAAAAATAGATGATTGTTGGTAGGATACTTGGGAATATATTTTAAAATAATAAATGGTTTTAGAGGTTTTTTAATGGGTATAGTTGGGGTAATTTTATTAAGAAAGAAAAGGACACTTTTTGAATTTCAAGAAACAAGTTAGGTGTGCACATTTTCCTACCAAAGAAAAGTCATAAAACACAAAAAAACATAATAATTTAAGGTTTATGTCCCAAATATGGATATTAAATGCGATTTGGACTAGTTTTCATATAATTTTGGCCCTCCATTTTAAGGTTTAGTCAATAATTACGATTAATTTGGCCTTAACTGTGGCGATTCAATTTAATCACTTATAATAATCATTTTTATCATAAAATTAACTTGGTATTATTAGAATCTAAAAATTATACTAAATAATATGGCCCCTCTAAGATTTTTTAAATTCAATTCATAGAAGTGAAAAACAATGATTATTTTTTATCCTGCAGATGAGGCTAAATTACGGGCTTTTAATGTACATTTTTTAAGATTTTATATTCAATTTCAAAGTGAAATTGATTCTAATGAATTAAATTGTATTAATATATGAAATATATATATAAATATTCCTTAAAAATTTTATTATATCCTTTAAAATGAATTATAATTTCGAAAAAATGGAGTTTTTATCTAAAAAAAATATTTTTCAATATTCATCAAAAAATGAAGTTTCTCAGGAAAATCACAAAAAATTTACCCTTGAATAATTTTATCATTCGGAAGGAAAAAAATAATTGTAATTTATCAATTAAAATTTAAAATTATTCTATAATTAATTTTATTATTAAAGGAGATGGATTCATGAAAATGGAATTTTTAACATTACTGGACATTATATGAAAATATATGATCTTTCATTATCAACTTGTTATATTTTAATAAATATATGATAAAAAAATATTTGAAAGTTAGTTTTTAATATTAATATAACTACCTTTAATGGATAAGTTATTATCATATTATTTAAAATATAAAATGATTTTTCATAGGAACTCAGTGATGTGTGTATTGTACGCTAACTCAGTGTTTCATGTATCATATACCAACTCAGTGTTGCAGTTATTGTATGCCAACTTAGAGTTTCTTGTAATGCATGAAATTTTGGTGTAGAGGGTAATTAACTCTGAATTGGTATTGCATATAGAACAATCTATGTTGGTATTGCATGTGAAAGTAATTATTGTATTAGTGGTTTAATATATATATATATATATATTCCACTATTTCCAGTATTACATGAAATGGAAAATATCAAAAAGATAAATTAATTTGAAAAATTATATTTCACAAAACCATGGTTTGTTACTATAGATTTCCATCAAAGTATGGAATTATCAAAGATGGGCTCATGAGTTATTTCATGAGTTTGTTAATCAATTATTTAAAATCAATGGTCAATTGATACAATACCCCCTTCATTATGAATTTGGTAATGGGTAAACATTTTCCTACAAGGATGGATATGAAGAACCATATATTGGAAAAGTGTCTTTTTTGTCCTGTTAACTCTTTAAGGGTTCAAGGATGTGACATGTGAAGGATATAATAGTATTTAATGATCAAATTCAATGACATGATGTTGCTTAAAGAAGCCAAGAAACATTATTGTGGTTACCCAAATATAACAATTCACGGGGTATATCTTCAGGATATGTTATTGAAAAATGTATAAGATGATTTCTACATCATCTAGGTTTTCAAAATGTTTTTGTTATTTAACCACTAAATCATCAATGTATCATTCAAAAAAATTCCATTGAAGGGTTTGATTAAGCGATGCATGATACATTGATATGTGGTGCTAATGTTCCTCAATATGAAGGGCATGAATCTATAGAAAACTAATCCATGGGGGATCTAAATTCTTTGGTATATTAAACATGTAAGCCCATACTAATTTGGTTGCACCCTAAATATCCATCCATGAAATAGAGGGAATGATAACTAGCTTTCACATCAATTAGGAGTTCTGTAATTGGAATATGGAAATCATCATTGGGATAATGAGGGTTGAGATCTATGAAATCAATGAAAATTGTAATTTTTATTTTCATCTTCCTTTCTAGTACAATGATATATGGACACTATGTATATTTTATGTCTTAGATGATGTTGGACTTGATGATATTCTCCACTTTTGCCACAATTTTGGAAGCATGACATGGGTTTCAACATCTAGATAGGTGCTTGTATCCTCACTGATCTTATGGAAAACCCAAGTAAAAGGTGGCCATATCGGTGTCATGTTATGGAAAATCTATGCAATTAGAAGCGATAACATACCAGTTACACTTCAAAAAGGAGGTAAATATCTTCTAATATTCTATAGAAATGTCTAAACTAATAAAAATGGGTCATGCATCTTAATATGTGACTGTTTTTATACCACTGAGTTCATCCAAACTGTTAGAGACAACATCCTTAAATGCTGGAAGAGAATCAATGAGGTCTTCCTCTTTATCCTCTTCCCTATTTGATGCATCTTCTTACTCTTTTGGTGAATTGGGTGATGGAGGAAGTTCCTTATAGTGATGAAGGAGTCTATATTTGGATATCTAGAATATAAGGAAACCATTTTTAGATTTCTTTTCAGCATGAAGACTTCATGGAGTCCAGAAGGGGAAATTGTGGACTAAGAATTATCTTCTTCACTTTATCATTTTGACATGATAACATCTTATGTATTATCTGGTACGGTTGTCACGGTTGGATTCTCAAAAATAAATAATGGGTCTATGAATTTGGGCTCAAGATTTCGATTTGACTACTACATATCATGTACTCTGTACTAATTTTTTTGATAGTATTGGTCGAAATCATCGCTATACCATTTGGGACATTGATCCAAGTGACATTATCATCCATGCATTACTTCCTTTCCTTATGGTATAATCTTTTGTCAATGTATTATGACACATAGTATTTGAACAGGGATTTGCAACCCTAAAATTCCCTAATTTCACCATTGACACAATATTTGTTGTAGTTGTGGTATGATAATGGAAAAATAGCATGCTTGTGTAGAAAAGGTTTCTCAGTAGAATTTTGAAGGACTAATCTTGTCGAAGATCCATGATTTAAGCATCATACAAGAGATCCATGAAATGAGTTCTAAGTGTGATATCACTAAGAGGATTATTCTCATTACTATATTAACCGTGTAACATCAATGTGGACGGGAAAAGTCATATTCCGTAAAACCCAGTTAGTGAAGTGACATGATTGGAATGAGGTTCAACCCTGATCCATTGTCAATAATGGATCTTTGAATATCGATATCATTCATTTAGAAGAATATATAGAGGTATTTATCATGTCCTTAGATATTATTAGGTTCATCTTGGTTTGGGAAAAAAATGACCATGTGGCAATTTTTAGGGTCATTTTTTGCACACTATATTTCTACCATAGTACCCTAAACAATGAACTCATGGGGTCTTAAAAAGACTAGGATAAGTTCATCCAAGAGGTATTTTGATATAAAAAATAATCTAGGATTGATAAAATTTCTAGAACATGGGACAATTATTTCAAGAAACCATATTTCTGGCTCAATGGTCTATGTGTCCCATCACGAGGATGTCATTTTGCAGTCACATTATAATAATATGTTCCTAATGTGGATGTAGATACAATTTGGGTAAGATTAATATGTGATTATTACATTAATTTTTAGGTATTATAGGTATGACAACTTTTTGTGGTTTATTAAATGGTGGTCCATCTTCTAATCGGTCATCCAAGATGATCATATCAGGGAAGACCCTATCATATGAAGAGGAAAAACTCTATTGTTCCAGCAGAGGCATGATCAATGTAGTGACTCATAGAATGACTATGTCTTCCCATGAATGATCCACTCTCATGGACTCTTACACCATTTCCCCTATCAATTTTATCGAAATAAAGTTCATCAATATACTCATCATTTATCAAGGGATATGTTATGTGAATCTGATAAATATAATTAAATATCATCTCCTTATGGAATGATTATTAGGTCTAATGGGCTGATTCTTGTTGTACCATTTAGCGGGGTGGTGATTGTGCTTTTAGGACTATATGCACAAGGTCAGCTAAAGTAAAATACAAAATTATCTTCATAAAATAATCATATTCTTGTGTTTTACCCGTAATCTGTTGGTCGTGTATACTTTTGGATGACTTTCCATTGGAGTGTTATGATCAAGAGAATTTTTTTAATGTTTCAATGGAAGAAGTCAATGGAATAATTTTCTGAATCAATTATTCATAAAGGATAGTTTGAGTTTGTATTGTCACTTGTCTATCCATTTTTAATAGAAATTATATTCTCTTTTTCTATTAACTTTTTCACATTCTTTTTACTCTATTGGATTAATGGTAGAAACATATACAACCTCAATATGAACATTATTCAATTTCACATCCCAAAGTCCACATTAATTTTCAATAGGTATTTCACAACAAAAAAACCCGAGATGTGGTGACCAAAAATTTTATAGATGGTGTAGTTTTTTGACAGATCATCATCTATATATTTGATAGCATTGTTAGGATTTGTAAACATTATAAATTTGTTTTCTATTACCTAAGTGATGTATCCAGGGAGTTGGTAATATTCAATATAAAAAAAATTTCCTCTCCCCAAACATTTCTCACCTCTAATCAATTAGATCATATTGGAATTTAGTACATCGATATTGATGCTCAAGTTTTGGAGCTGTATTATATTTTCTGCTCACTGAAGAAGGAACTAGTACATGGGACTACATTTGTATAAATATAGAGGCTTCTACTATTACTATTTTACTTAGCTGATTTGATGGAGTTACTTAGGACATTTCTTTAGTATATACGATGGAGTTTTACACCTATTGAGAAGTAGATACAAGGTCCCTAAAACCCATTGAAAATTTCATATGGATCAACACTATGTGAAACTCATTGCCAATTTTCACTACACATATGAAATAAAAATATTCTGGTGGGATTTTTAGATTTATGGATTTTATTATTCCATTAAATTGACTAGTGAAATATAAGGTTATTTCATTCTCCCATTTTTTCAGTTCATGGGATTGATGACTGATGTCTTCTATAGTGTTGAGTTGAGTTGGATGACAACTTTTTGATGGAGGACTTCCCACCCCATAATAGGATGAGATTGAAAACATGTATACAACAGAAAAGGTATTACATGAAGTTATTTCAAAAAAACACCTGACTTTCACTGCCTCTCATTGTTTTTGGGTATCCATAATGGGATTGTATTGATAGATGAAATGCATTAAGTGCTTATTTGGGGTTCCTGAACCATTAATGATTGGAAATATTTGTTTCCCAAATTTTGGTCCGGGAAGAATCAGATCTACACATTCATTGTAAGGAATATTTTACATATATAATGAATCACTTTAATCCTCCACCACCTTTAGTCGAGCCATTAATGATTCAATATTATTCATAAGCACTCATGTAATCTTTGGATAAGCCAAATCATGGATAGGTGAGGTAGCTAGAGCAAGAATAGGTACCTAAGCTAGTATCTAGTATGGGTAACCCATCATTGCACGTCTATAGGGATGCGCCTAAACCTACTATAGTTTTTCACTCAATATATGGAATTCAATATCTCCTAGTACGAGTTCCAAATATAGTGGTGGTTGGTATCAAGCTTTGAGAAGATTTTCCAGGTGGGATTCATTTTTCATAAAAAAACTTATTTAATGAGCTATGTTAATTGTAATTACTGGTTGAGGATCAACTTGTGGAACATATCACAATGGAATGCTACCTCATATTTTTTCTCAATTGAATATCCCTAATTCTTTATACTAGTCCTCTTAATGAGAAAATAATTCTCCCAATAAAAAGTTATTAGCCTCTCTGAGAGAGAGACGAGACAAATTATATCCATTAGAAGTTCCTTATATGGGGGATGTAAAGGAGTATTGTTCATGGGAGTTCCCAAATTCAAGGAAATCCTGTGGTTTCAGGTATGCAAACATACTTCAATTATCTTAGTGTGGATGGATTCATGAATACATACATATCTTCATACTCCACCAAATTGTCCTCATGTTCTGTGGAATCTGTGAGTGCAGCATTGATGATGTTAACTAATGTGAAACACATCACATGAATTCAATTAGTTTCATTTCTAGACCACTATCATATACATTTTAACTCCCCAATATTTTATATTACGTTATTTCTTCAAAGTTATTCAATAACTTGCGCTACACGCAACACAGAGTTCAAGCGCCCCACGACTTAACAAACTAGCCGTTCAAAAGCTGTTATTAATATTATTAACTAAATTTTTATATTTTATATATTATATATAATTTTAGAATCCATATTATGTGTTTATTATACATAATATAAGAACAAATTCATTTTTCCAGATAAAAGAAGTATTTTTTCAAAAATCCATTTTTACCGCCTTTTAATGGAGAAACTTTTTAAAATCTAATATTTGACACTTTGGTATTTAAAATTGAGTAAAATTAAATTCTTATTTAGAAGTGGGAAAAATTAGTTTGGATAGTTTTTTACTTTTCTGATAACTTTCATATTTTAAGGAATAGTGAAAAATACTATGTTTTAATTGAAAAAAACTTTTTTAATAGAAATAATTTATTGATAAATTATGAATTTTAATTGTTTTGAAATATAATTAGATTATATTTATATCATTTAATAAAATTTATATTATTATATGTAATTCCACATTTAAATTTGACATAAACACATGTCAATCTTTTGATATTTTTTAATTTTTTTTAAAAAACCCCACTTTTTGGTTTTGACAATGATATTAATTTTAAATTAATAAATGCAACAATTATTATTTTTATTTCATAAAATAGACTTCATTTTTGATATTGGAATATCAAAATTATCTTTGGGGGAATTTTTGGTATTTTTCTGAAAACATTCAATTTTTGATGAATAGTGAAAAACACTGCGTTATTATTTAATAGTGACTTTTTAATTAAATAATTATTCGTTTTATTAAAATTAATTTATGTAAATAAAGATATATAATACCTATATAAGTTCAATGTAATTCATTGAAGTCATTTTATTATAAAATTAGATGTATAAAAATTTGTTGACCTTTTTAACCTTTTTTAACAACCATCAAGGGGCATTGGAAAATTTGAATAAAACTTAATTTTACCACTTCTATGAGTTTAATTTAAAATTTTTGATAGAAACAGTTAATATCAGTAAGTAAAATTGCATTCAATAAGTTGAAAATTATTTTTGGTGAATAGTAATTTTTGACTTTTATTTTCCACGGTTAAATGTAAATAGGGTAATAAAGGGTAAAAATGATATTATAATTACACTAAAACCTACCCTAATTCTATTAGATAAGTGTAATTTGAACGAAAACAACCATTGGAATAAAAATATGATCCTTTAGGTCCACTAGGATTAGATTAGGATATTTATTATTATTTTATGTAAAGAAGAGTTAAAAGTGTTAAATTCATAGTTCAATAACTAAACCGTCTGTAATAAAGGGTTAAACCCAATATAAATTTGATTATAAATATTCATTAGAAATATAAAAATATTTCCTACATAATATTATTTTATTTATAATTTTTATACATTAAATAATTTAATTAACTTATGACAAAATGATGATGCAGTAATTACCTTATTAACAAAACAATAAAAAAAGTGGTATTATAAATATTAAAATAAATATAATATCAATGTTTTTATGACATCCACGAATTTTAGAGGTTAATATGACATGTTAGGGTTGATTCTATGTATCTTTTACGAAGTAATCATTTTTTATGACTTTCGTAGAAACCAAATACCAAAAAATATCAAAATTGACATTAATTAATTAATTAAAACATATACCATATTATTTGTTGATATAATATTTCTAAAAATCTATGGTTTGAAAAAAGGGCATAAATAATATTATATATGTCATTAGTGAACCAATTGAGGTTCTCTGGGAAGTTTATAGTAAGTTCATTAACTATAGAGTGTTAGAATACAAGAAGACACAAGAAAAAGATATATTATTTACCTTAGAGTTAAATCTAAAACATAAGGTTAAAATGGTTACCTAGACTTTTATAAAACCTATTGGTTGAGATTATTTAGACTTATAACCATATAATTCTTTAAATAAATTCATTTTGAGCCATTATAAATAGAATATTATGGTATAATATATTAATATTTGAATCTTTTCCTAAAATGACCCTCACACCTCTTATAAAAGGGAACTTTCCCTTATCTTAATTTCACACCTACAAAGCCATTTGGCATGAAAATACCTACCCAAATATCCTCCCAACTATCCTAAAATCATCATAGAGGCCTTAATTTCGTTATAAATCCAACCTAAAAATTCCTTTTGATCCAATCAAATTGAAGAACCCGAAGAAGAGGTAAATATTTCATCACCTCTTTCAAGTTCTTTTCTTCCTCCACTTCTTCATTCTTTCCTATTTCCATTATAAAATAAAAACTCCTATATATTATATATAATGTGATGTTATTATAAATACTGAATAACCATATTCTTTATTCAATCCATCCAATAAATGAAAAAGTCACCATACGTGCGTACGTAAGGCTTACAGTCTCCACGTCGTAGTGTAGTTTGTCATTAAACACTTCACTGTTTGGATGGGTATAATAATGAGGATAATTGATGTAAATAATAAATATATCAATTTAATGAATTTTTATATATGATATACCATCAAATTACTAACTTTCCCACCTTAAATATAATGATGTTGTCGCTCGTGCGTACATATGGATTACCGTCTCCACGATGCGATGAGATTCATTCCCACATTAATCATTCAAATATTATTATAAATATATATATTAGTAATAAGTATGTAATATATTAAATAACTATTCTAATGTATATATATATATATATGTATGTACGTATGTATTTACTTACATATATTTTATTTACTTACTTCCGTTCATAATGGTATGAAAAAGGAAACAACATTTATGCGTACGTACGACCTACCGTCTCAATAAATTGTGCCTTCAATTTCATTTATATATCTATTATAAATATTTATAATATAAATATATATGATATATGAATCCTGTTTTATATTCTAGAAATATTTAAATCAAGATCTAAATGATACAATCATGAATAACATGTCAAATAAAATATGGTAAAGAAAGCATTTATTAACAAAAAAGATAATTAAATAAGGAAATAAGTATTAAATGGGTAGTATAAAGTCCTAAATGAATCCTGTATGATATAATAAATAACAATGTTGTTCTAGAATAATTTTATATCACACTATGGTCATTATATATGAGGTTAAACATTCCCTCGATCAAAGGTAAGTGCAAGGTAAGTGTTAATTTCACAATCTCTTTATTATCAAATGTTGTATTTATATTAGTATATACTGGGACATATTTATTATCCACGTCCATTTTTCAAAAAAGGGTTTTCAATGAGATTATTTTTAAGGGACCCTTTTACTAAAACCTCAATTAAAATGTTTTAAAGATTTATTCTTCTAAACCATTATCATTAATGTCCATGTTTTCAAAATGGTTTTAACGATTTTTTATATGGACCTGAATGTATTAAAATGATAATTCATTTCAAAAGATTCAAAGTTGTATGGGTCAAATAGAATCAAAATAATCTTTTAAATGACTTCCTTTATAATTTTTTTGAATTTTAATTGTTTTCTTGAATAAGGTATATTTCTCTCAAATAGTTTTACTAATAATTATCAACTATGTAAACATCATTTTTGGATATTATTCTTGATTGAGATTGATTTATTATAAATAAAATATTCTATATTGTATTGAATGAGTTATGATATGTTTGACTGCAGATGTGTTATTTTCATCCCATTCATAATTTCTTGTTAAAGTATTGACATTTCTTATGTTATTTATAATACAAATGTTTATGTTATGTTTAAACCTTTTTCATATGATGATTTTATTGAATATAGTACATGATAGGTGGAGCCCACTATAGCTCCTTGATGCATCAGTAGGTCTCATGAGACAATTAGATGTGGAATTGGTTGAGGCCTTTCCCAATTTGATATATGGTTTTGGCCGAGGCCTTAATCAATTTTAGACATCTTGGCCGAGGCCTTGAGAAAATGTATTAGAATGTCTCGCATTATACATTCCATTATTATGAAAATAATATTGATGGTTCATGTGGTTATTCGACTAGTAGAATACCCATGAAGATGTTTTATTATGGAATTATTTACTCATCTCATATTTCTGCTATAACATCCTAGGTAAATAATGAATATGAAATGTTCACATATATTAATATTTGTGAATAAAATATTAATATTAATTTAAAGTGTATGATATGTTCAATGGCGTAACCAATACGCAAAAATGAGTTTCTTGGAAATCTAACGTTTCACACTAATAATATAATAATATTATTTTAAATAGTAGTTAACACCTATCAATTGTAATTGTGGGAATGAACAGAACTAACAAAAAATGGTTATATATGTTTTTGAAATATTTTAACAATTACCCAATAAATTATAGAGGATTAAAATGCGAATGAATCTATTTTTAAGCATAAATTTTCTAATATTTTTTAAAAGGTTGATTAACCGCCTTTTGATGGAGAAACCATTTTAAATCTAATTTTTTTCAATTTTATATGTTGTATTTGAAAAAATAAAATCCTTCTTTATAATAGGGATATCAAAATTTACTTTGTGTAAATTTTCATTATTTTTCTGATAAAGTTCATTTTTAATGAATAGTAAAAATACTGTATTTTAATTCACAACCTCCTTTTAATCTAATTTAAATATATTTATAAATTATCTTTTAAATTGGTTTTAAAGTTTAGTTTAAATATATTTTCACCATTTAATCTAATGGTGGTCGTTGGAATTAATTTCACTTTTAAATTGGACATAAACAAGTGTCAATATTTTGAGAGATATTGTTTCATAAAAACACGCTATTTGTCTTGACAAGGGGAATTAATTATAAAATTAATTAATGAAAATTTTATGTTTTTAATTTGGAAAAATTTAAATCCTTTTTTAATTTGGAATATCAAATTTACTTTGGATAAATTTTTGGTATTCTTCTAACAAATATTGATTTTTAATGAATAGTGAAAAATATTACACTTTACTTGCAAACTACTATTTAAAATAATTTAGTTATATAGTTAGATTTTCCTTTTAATTGGTTTTAAAGTATAATTGAATTATATTTTTATCACTTAATACAATGTTTTTCATTGGAAGTAATTTCACTTTTCAATTGGATGTAAAAACACGTCAATCTTTTGATAAATTTTACTTCTTAAAAACTCGTCTTTGGTTGTGACAACGAGAATTATTTTTTAAAAAAATAATTCAATTTCTGTGTTTGGAATTTGATAAAATGGATTCCATATTTTGAATCAGAATATCCAAATTATGTAATTAAGACTCCTTTTTTATTTGGACATTATGAATTGTAACGATGGTAATTATCTTTTATTATCATGATTAATTAGTAATCAGGTAGTTAAGGGTAATAAAATAATATCATAATAATATAAAATGACCTCAAAATGTGTCGAAATCCTCTTTTTTGAGTCATGTACGCCCATGGGAGGATTTTTACCAAACATGAGGGTCCATGGAGTAACATGGGTCAGACAGTGACATTTAAGACTTTATTTTTAAAAAAGAAGAGAAATATAACAATTGTTTGTATATCCAATGTAAAAAAAATTTAATTATGTTTACATAAATGATCTCTTAGAATATAAATAGTAATTGTAAAGATAAAATTATTTCCTACATCATCTTTATTTTATAATTTTTATACATTAAATAATTAAATTTATTTATGACACCATGATGATACAGTGATTATCTCATTAATGAATGATTTAAATAAAATAAAAGTATAATATAAAATATAAAATAAAAACTTGTCAAAAACCTATTGTATTTATGATTTCTAACCCTTGTCACCTTATCATAAAAATATATCATCGTGGGACCTTTAAAATCCGAAAACCATTTTATAATAAAGTAACATTTCAAAACATTCCAAAAGTGACCCTCCTCCCTCTTATAAAAGGCCCCCACCTCTACCCCCTTACCCACACATCTCAATCCCTGGGCCCATATAACCTCTAGTCATATTATCTATCCACATCCATATCTCACTCCTAGAAGCCTCACTTTGGGCAGAAGTCTTTCCAAGGAAGTCTTTGGCTCATATCCAAAACAGTTACCCGATTTAGAGGTAATGTATTCTCTCATGTTTCTTACTTTTATTTTACTTCTTTACTAGCCACTATAATCTTATTATTTTATCCCATTATAACACTAGTATCCTTAATATACAAGGATGTTTTTATGATAATTATTCTACCTATACTTACACACACCTCCGTCTAATGGTTAAAAAACATACTGTTTCTGTGGTTGGCGAATTAATGCCTCACAAAATGATGATTGTTCTATCTTCTTTTTACACCTCTCATGGTGTAAATTATGATGGAAATATATTTATATATGATAAATATTATATTAATTTTTTCTCTATGCTTCTGTATTTTATATTTAAAAAAATGCCTTTATTCTTTACATGTTGTGTAAATGCGATAATTTCATATGGGGAAGTGTGGACAACCGCCCCCTAAAGTGATGTGACTCATTCATGCCAAACAAGGAATTTATAAATAATGTAATTAATGAACTTATTAAACCTATATAACATATATATTATACTTTAATTATAATATAACTATGTATAATTTAGTTTTAATGTCTATTCATATGACAACAAATTGAAACTAGTGTTCATGCGTATGTACGACCTACCGTCTCCATGAACGGTACATTTCATTTATTATCTCCAAGCATCATGGAATTTTATTAAATACATATATACTGGATATATATGATATTTAAATCATGATCACCATTTCGGAGATGATTTACTTATAACTACATGGACAATTTTCTTCCAACAAGTTTATTTTTGACTTATGTACCGAACATCGACAAAACGTATGATATGAACTCACATAATTATCAAATTATTATAACATGATAATATGTGATATGAATTGAATTATAAACTATAAATAAATTACTTAACAAATTATAAATTGACCAAAGTTTATTATTTAGGAATATAATGAAACGAACAAGAGAAGTCAGACTCAAGGTAATGGGATTTCTTATCTCACTTTTAATTCTGTGAGATTTCCATTGTTCGCCACTTATTTATTGCATTTGGTGTATTTTGTACCGAAATTTCATATATATTATCATTATTCACTTTCTATTCATTGTATTATGTGATTCATTTGGTGTTTATTATCTTTTTGTCATACGACTCGATTGATTACAATGAGGTAAGGGGTTTTTATCTCACTATTTATTCCCGTTAGATTCATTCTATATTTGTCACTATCACCTTTGAGTGGTGTATATACATCCCATTATTATAATATTTGTTAATATACTTTTGTTTATAGGTATCTACATCGACATTGTTTAGTTCTTCTTTCATGGGGTGTACGTTTTGAAAGTTACCCAAATCGGTAAGGGAACCATTCACCCTCATCTTTTTAAAGGAATTCTTTTTGTTAGGTCATTTAATTTACATCTTCTTAATGTTGGGATTTGTTATTATATATCCTTATTGCTGTAAATTTTATGTCCAAGTGATGAGATAACCATTTTATCTCTCATCAACTCATTTTGTGAAATTGAAAGTGACATCGTTAGACTGTCGAATTTCTATAAGGGAACTTCTTAACCCAATTTCAAATATTCAGTTTAAACCTTTACTTCTTGATTATGTCGTACTATGAATATTTGTGGATGACCTATTATTGTTTTAAAATTAATATACACTTATATTGGATGTATTTATATTTTTCACACATAATTATGTAATTGATTTATCCTTAATCTAAGGATACCGTCTTTGTACAAGACTTAGTCTCAATCTCCTGTCATTAAGGCATATTTTAATTTCTACACAACTTTATTTTATATGGTGCATAAAACCTTTTTTAATTTTCATTTCATTAAAAAGGAATATTTTTACACGAATCATTTTACTAAATGACAAAAGGAATGTGTTTTTGTCTTACGTATGCGGCGACAATGACTTCTCCGCCGCTGTGACCATTATTTGAGTTTTGGCTTCCTCTACAAGCCATAACTTTTTTTAGAAGAAAAATAAATACCATGTTTTACTTTTCTTTTATTTTTGTATTGAAAATGGTTTTGATAATGTTTTTATTATATCAAGGTGTTGTATTGATATCTTGTGATTGAAATGTGGAAATGTTATTTTTCCTTTATGCATGTTTTATGTGATACGATTATGTTATGGTTCTTGAGAATTTTTTAAGAAGTTGGGTGGTTCAATGATATAAAAAGGGAGGGTGAGCCTGAGATAGAACTCCAATTCATTGGTTAACATGATGGAGTAAAATTCAAAGGTTTCTTCGAAGAGATTTATGGAATATACTGTGATGGGAATTCCAAAAGTAACCATGAGGGTTACTCTCTACGTAAGAATGTTATGAATGCCTCATTTTACCTTTATGTATTATTATTTCTATGCTTTATTCATAAATAATATGATTTCATGAGGTATTCTAAAGTGGTTGCATTTTATGTGTAAATTATTATTTCATTGATTCTTATGTATACATGGACTAATTTTTCATTCTGTATTTTTATATCCCTTACTGAGCTTTTTATGCTCATCCCACGTTTTTGAAATGTTTTCCACAGGACTTAAAGATGAATAGGGTTAAGGATGGGATCAAGGAAAGACATGTTGTCTAAAACATGGAACTAGTCATGTTTTTTTAAGTGTTTTTATATTGTGAAAAAATGGAAACTATGTAGATGTTTCTACTTTGAAATCACTGAGATGTAATAGTTATGTTCTAATTATTTTAAAGGTTAATCCCGAAAAGATCCTCAATGTGAATTATTTATTTAACTCATGATTATGTAATGTTTTAAGTTCGGGTCCTTATAGTTAGTATAAATGTTCGGTTTAGACAACTATTGAGGTTAGGGTATTCTTTTTGTAAAAGTGACATTACCATAATGGTTAGGATTTTAGAAACAATCATAGTAATTTTTATAAAGGTAATGAGTTTAAGATAACATGAATAAGTATATCTTAGTATTTACCATCCTCATAAGATATTATATGATGATTTTACTAATATAATCACACTAACATTTTTATTTTTATTAAATGGATGGATCTTGCAGGCACCAAAGTAACAGTGGATGTGAAGATAACTGTGGCAGTTTTCTGAACAAGAAACTGATTGATTTGGTATTTGCAATGAGAATAATTTTGGTTATTCTCAACCAACTATCTGGAGTCAAGATTGGCCACCTGAACCTCAGTGATTTTTCTAAGGCATCATATATGCGAGAAACAAATCCCTACAGAATTTCAAGTAATAATCATAAAGGTAAGTGTGTTAAAAAACCTATGTGTCAATGATATGAATAGAAACACCTAGGAAAATGTTTCAAAGGGACATAAAGATGCTTTATATGTGGAAATGAATGTCATAAAGCAAGAACCTTCCATAGAAAAAAGAATCATCTAGTTGACTCTAGGAAAGGGAAAGAAGTTCTTTCTGAAAGATCAATTGAATGTTTTAAATGTGGTGTGCATGGTCATTATGAAAAAACATGTCCTAAGAAGATGTTTTGGGAATGGGATCAATAGGATCTTAAAAATATTATTTTACTAATACCTAATGCCATTCCGATTGATGATGAAGAAACTGACAACGAACACTGAAAGGTAAGGATTATTTCTTAATGTATGTTTTCTTATTATTGAAATCTTAGGATATGATTCATGATTTTTTGTAGGAAAGAAGTATTTCAGTAAATGTTGGAATGTAATGGTTAATGGATCATTATGAATTTTGAATGAGTAAGAAGTCAACATATGAGGTATTCAAGAGTTATGGTATATTTAAGATGGTGAAATTCATAAATGTATTAAGGCTCTTTTGATGATGGGATTACATTAGAAGAATTTTTATAGTATGTGTAACCCTGATGTTTGATATATGAAAATTTTATTCAAGGAATAATTATATTTTCTTTTGTGGATATAGTTATAAAGAACCATTTGGGTTTATATGATCCATGAATTTGAGGCAATTACCAGTTAGAACATTTTGGGATGCAAAACGAAAGTTATTAGATAACCATTGTGGTTAAAATATGTTATGGTTATTTTTGATGAATTTATATCTTTTTGGGGAATTTTATAAAAGTATATAATTTTTTAAAAGGAACAACATTTAGATTTTGTGACCACCCGTCATGACAGACAAAGCAACGAGAATCGAACCAACAACCAAAGTGCGACTGCTATTTATCGCCTACCACTTGACAATGTGAAGTCCCTTGTTAGTATGACTAATTATTTTTAGATAGATGATCTTATGAATCATGAATATGTTTATTTTGGGTTATCTATATAAATTATTAACCTATCATGGATGATATGTGATTAGGTTAATTACTTTTCAATATTATACTTTAAGAGTAACAGATGATATTTGGAGATAAATGTTAAGATTTAGTTTAGAAGACTATGTGATTAAATCCTTCAGAGATTTGGGGTTCAATATGAGTTTGGATTACTTTGACGAATTTTATGCATAACAATTTATTGAATGGTCTTTGTGGAACTTTGGGTATTATTGGACAAATTTTGGAGATTAACAATAGCTTTTTATTTTTGTAAAAGATTATCCTTTTTTTGGGGATTATCTAATATTATACTAACCATTTTAGTTTTGGTTAATTCTAATGACATGGGATATATATAGTTCATTTTTTTGTATTAGTTGATTCTCTATAAGTTGATTATAGCACTGTTAATGTGAACATGTCATCTTGAATACACATCGTTTGGAGAAAATATGAGTTTATGTTAGAAATCTAGTAAAAGATGAAAGTTTATATGACAAGTAAGTATGTTTCCTTATGATTTAGTTAATCTCATACATAAATTCCACAATGAAAAGAAACTTAAAACAAAAAAATTTTGTTAACTTTTACTAATGGGGAATCAAATATAGTTTAACCCATCACAAGTTTGTGATTTTCTAGTGATTAACATTCTCCTAGACATGTTTTCTATCACTCTCCATCAGAACTTGATGGTTTGTTTTCTCCTCCATATCCATGTTTTCATGGAATCCTAGTATGGGTTATTTCAGGTGACCATTGAACTTATTTTTCTTTCGTTTAATGAGATAATTTTATTTACTCTTTTTCTAATGTGGGGTTTTCTAAAATGTTTCCGAGACCAAATTTAAAATTACGAGGATGTAATTCCCAAAAGGGGGGAAGGATGTAACATCCCAGGTAAATAATGAATATTAAATGTTCATATATATTAATATTTGTGAATAAAATATTAATATTACTTTAAAGGGGATGCTATGTTCGATGGCGTACCCAATACACAAAAATGGGTTTCTTTGAAATCTTACAATGCACACTAATAATATAATAATATTATTTTAAATATTAGTTAAATCCTAGCCATTGTAATTGCAGGAATGAACATAAAAAACTAAAAAATGGTTATATATGTTTGATTATTTTATTAACAATTACCCAATGAATAATAGAGGCTCAAAATGTGAATGAATCCAATTATAAGAATAAATATTCTAACATTCATTAAAAGGTCGATTAATCACCTTTTGATGGAGAACCTTTTTAAATATAATTTTTGTCAATTTTATATGTTATATTTGGCACATTAAAATCCTTCTTTAGAATCAGGACATCAAAATTTACTTTTTTGTAAATTTTTAATTATTTTTTCGATAAAGTTCATTTTTAATGAATAGTAAAAATGATGTATTTTATTTCAAAACCCCCTTTTAATCTAATTTATTTATATGTTTGATTATCTTTTTAATTTAGTTTAAAGTGTAGTTAAAATATATTTTTACCATTTAATCCAAATTCTGTCATTGGAATTAATATCACTATGAAATTGGACATAAACAAGTGTCTATCTTTTGATAGATATTGTTTCTTAAAACACGCTATTTTTCTTGACAATGAAAATAAATTATAAAATAAATTAATAAAAATTCTATGTTTCGAATTTGGTAAAATGGAAATAATTTTTTAATTTGGAATATCAAATTTAATTTTGATAAATTTTTGGTATTTATCTGACAAATGTTCATTTTTAATGAATAGTTAAAAACTGCATTTTACTACAAAACTACTTTTTCATCTAATTTAATTATATTGTTAGATTGAAATTTTATTTTTTTCAAAGTCTAATTGAATTATATAATTATCACTTAATACAATGTTGTTCAGTAGAATTAAATTCACTTTTTAATTGGATGTAAAAACAAGACAATCTTTTGATAAATTTTACTTTTTAAAAACCCGTCTATGGTTGTGACAACTGAAATTATTTTTAAATTAATTACTATAATTTCTATGTTTTTAATTTGTTAAAATGGATTCCTTATTTTGGAATCAAAAGGTCCAAATTCTGTAATTAAGACTCTTTTGTTTTTGGACATTATAAATAGTAAAGACGGTAATTATCATTAATTATCGCGATTAATTAGGAATCGGGTCGTTAAGGGTAATAATATAATATCATAATAATATAAAATGACCCCAACATGTGTCCAAATCCTCTTTTTTTAGTCATTTTCGACCATGGGAATCTTTTTACCAAACATGAGGTCCCATGGAGTTACATGGGGTTGATAGGGACATTTATGACATTATTTTTAAAAAAGAAGAGAAATATAACAATGGTTTTTATATCCTAAGTAAAATAATTTTAATTTTGTTTACATAAAAGATCTCTTAGACTTTAAATAGTCACTAGAAATCTAAAAATATTTCCTACATCAGGGTATTTTTTTTTATAATTTTTAGACATTAAATAAATAATTTGATTTATGACACCATGATGATACAGTGATTACCTCATTAATGAACGATTTAAATAAAATGAAAAGATAAGGTAAAATCTAAAACATAAACTTGTCAGAAACCTATTGGATGGATTTATTTCTAGCCCTTGTCACCTTATCCTCATGATATATCATTTTGAGGCCTTTAAAATACAAAAACCATTATATAATATAGTAACATTTCATGACTTTCCAAAAGTGACCCTCCTCCCTATTATAAAAGGACCCCACCTATACCCCCTTACCCACACCTCTAAAGCCCTTGGATAGTATAAAATCTTCTCATATTATCTCTCGACATCCCTATCTCACTCTTAGAAGTCTCACATTGGGAAGAAGTCTTTCCATGGAAGCCGTTGGCTAAAATCAAAAAGAGTTACCAGATTTAGTGGTAATCTCTTTGCTCGAGTTTCTTCCTTTTATGTTCCTTATTCACTCACCACTATCTTATTATTATTTTATACCATAATAACACTAGTATCCTAAATATACTAGGATATTGTTATGATAATTATTCTACATACACCTATACAAACCTCCATCTAATGGTTAAAGAACATACTGTTTCTGTGGGTGGAAAATTACTACCTCACAAAACGGTGATTGTTCAATCTTCTTGTAACACCTCTCATTGTGGCAATTATGATTGAACTATATTTATTTATGATAAATATTATATTTTTTTATTCTCTATTCTTATTTCTTTAATATTTAAAACATACCTTTATGCATTTCATGTGGTGGAAATGCGATAATTTCATATGACAAAGTGCGGAAAACCGCCCCCTCAAGTGAAATGACTCGTTCATGCCAAACATGGAATTTATAAATAATTTAATTAATGAACTTAATTTACCTATATAACATATATATTATACAGGAATTATATTATATCTATGTCTAGATTAGTTTTAATGTCCATTAATAAAAAAAATGAAAGTATCCTTCATGCGTACGTACGGCCAACCGTCTCCATGAACGGTACATTTCATTTCATATCTCCAAACATTATGGAATATTATTAAATACATATATACTGGATATATATTTTATTTAAATCATGAACACCATTCCGAATATGATGTACTTATAACTACATAGAAAATTCTCTTTAAACAATTTTTTTTAACTCATGTTCCGAACATTGACAAAACGTATGATAATAACTCACATAATAAACTAATATTTATTACATGATAATATGTGATATGAATTAAATATTAAACTTTATAAGAATTACTTATGTAATTATAAATTTACCAAAGATTATTCTTCAAAAATATAATGAAATGAACAAGACAAGCCAGACTCGAGGTAAGAGGATTTCTTATCTCACTTTTAATTGCGTGAGATTTCCATTGTTCGCCACTTATTTGTTGCATGTGGTGTATTGTGTAATTCCATTTCATATATATTATCATGATTCTTTTTATATTCATGGTATTATGTGATTAAATTGGTGTTTATTATATTTTGGTCATACGACTCGATTGATTACAACGAGGTAAGGGGTTTTTATATCACTATTTATTCCAATGAGATTCATGCTATATTTGTCACTATCGCCATTTAGTGGTGTATGTACTGCCCATTATTCTAATATTTGTGTAATATAATTTCGTTTATGGTTATTTTCATCAACATTGTATAGTCATTCTTTCATAGGGTGTACGTTTCGAATGATACCCAAATCGGTAAAGGAACCATTCACCCTCCTCTTTTTAAAATACTTCTTTTTGATAGGTATTTTAATTTACATCTTCATAATGTTGGTATATGTTATTTTATATCCTTATTTCGTTAAATTTTATGTCCAAGTGATGAGATACCCTTTTTGTCTCTCATCAACTCATTTTCTTAAATTTAATGTGACGCCATTAGGCTGTCGAATTTCAGTAAGGGAACTTCTTAACCCAATTTCAATAATTTGGGTTAAACCTCTTCTTCATGATTATGTCATACTATGAATAAGTGTGGAAGACCTATTTTTTGTTTTACACTTAATATCCACTTATATTGGGTATATTTATATTTGTCACACAAAATTATGTAATTTATTTATCCTTAATCTAAGGATACGATCTTTGTACGGGACTTCACCTAAATCTACTTTCATTAAGGCATATTTTATTTTCAACATGACATTATTTTATATGGTTTATAAAACCCTTTTTACATTTCATTTAATTCATACACAAAGCATTTTACTAAATGACAAAAGGAATGTTTTTTGTCTTACATATGCGGCAACAATGAGTTCTCTGCCGCCGTGACCATTATTTGAGTTTTGGATTCCTCTAAAAGCCATAACTTTTTTTAAAAGAAAAATAAAAACCATGTTTTACTTTTCCTTAATTTTCCTATGGAAAATGGTTTTAATAATTTTTTGATTATATCAATGTGTTTTATTGATATCTTGTGATTGAAATGTGGAAATGTTATGTTTCCTTTATGCATGTTTGATGTGATACGATTATGTTATGGTTCTTGTGAATTTTTTATGAAGTTGGGTGGTTCTATGATAAAATAAGGGAGGGTGACCCTGAGATATCTCTACAATGCATTGGGTAATGTGAAGGAGTAAAATGCTAAGGTTTCTCTAAAGAGATTTGGAGAATATACTATGATGGGTATTCCAAACGTAACCATGAGGGTTACTCCCTACGTAAGAATGTTATGAATTCCTCAAGTTACCTTTATGTCTTATTATTTATATGACTTATTCATAAATCTTATGATTTTATGAGGTATTTTAAAGTGTTTATGTTTTATGATTAATGTATGATTTCATTTATTCTTATGTATACATAGACTAATATTTTCTTTATGTATTTTTATATTTCTTACTGATATTTTTATGCTCATCCCTAGTTTTTGAAATGTTTTCCATATGACATAAAGATAAATAGGGTTAAGGATGGGATCAAGGAAAGACATTATGTCTAAACCATATAACTATTCATGTTTATTTTTTAAGAGATTTTATTTTGTGAAAAAAATCGAAACTGAGTATATGTGTCAAAATTGTAATCATTGAGATGTAATAGTTATGTCATAATTCTCTAAAACTCTAAACCTGAAATGATCCAAATGTGAATTATTCATTTAATTCATGATTATGATATGATTTAAGGTGGGGTCCTAATATCTTCCATGAATTTTTCATATTTATTATATGTATATACATGTGTTTTCAATTATTCACCATGCCTATTGTTTATGTTATATTACACTAAATTGATTAACCTTACTGAGCATCTGAGATCACCCCTTTCTTATGATTTATTTTCCCATGATTACAAGATGTGTATTCTTATTGATATGAAGGGTTAACCTAAATGAACAAGGGAATTATCAATGAACTATATATGTTGTGTTTTATGTTTTAAATAGTAATGTAAAGTTAATGTATGTAATCTATTTTCCATGACTACTAAACCGATTGGTCCTTCAGGACTAGATTCCTTGAAATCATGCCAATGTATTAAAATAAAGCACCAGCTTTGGGATTCTAGGGTCAGGGAATTATAGTTGGTATCATATGAATTTTATCAACAACCTTGAAATATATATTTAGATAAAATATGATTATTTAACATTACCCTAGGATAGACTTTGGGGATTAGTATAGAATAAAATCCTAGAATTTGGGTAATGTAAATATTTTGGGTATTTTCCAAGTAATACATACATGTCTAGATACGATAAGGTAGAGGCGGCTCTGATATAGATTTACATAGGTGTGAAAACTATAACAAGGAGTTTCGGGCATGACCCATGGTATTTGGGTACATGACAATGGGCCTTGTTGCACTCTTGGTTATGACACACTTAGGGGATATTCTTAGAATAATTTACATTTTCATTACAAGCCATTATAAAGAATTTAGGAGTAAAACCTTCCTCAAAGAAAACATTTTTTTATTATTGATTATATGAAAAATTATTTTAACTTACGTTAGGTATTTTTCATGTTTGGAATTATGCATTGCGATTCATAAACTAGCCTAGGGTATTCAATTTTTACAAATGGCGCCTAGTAGAAGGAATGATAATTCCAACAATATGAATGATCGAAAGAATTAGAATGATCATTTATTTCATGGTATTAAGCCAACATTTAAAATGGAATTAGTCTCCCACATATTCTCATCATATGAAAAAATAGTATCATGTGTTAATAATATAAGTAAAGAATTCTCCGATTCCTATGGCATTGAAAGGAAGCAAGAGAGGAAAAAATATGGAAGAGAGAACAGTGGATAAAGGGAAGAGGGGAAAGAAGGATTTTCCCATATGTGATAATAGTGGAAAGAATAACCATGGTAAATACTTGATTTGAATGGGAGTTTGTTATATGTGTGGTGAAAAATTACACCATGTACGTGATTGTAAAGGTAAGAAAATGTTTCAAATTTACAATGCTTCATCTGCAAGGAGTTGATAGACGACACGAATAAATGTCCAAATCATCAGAGTATACCTCTAATGATTCTATTGGATAATAATAAAATTATGATTCTATAAACGATGAAGAGAAATTATTAAAAGTTATTATGTTGTTAATAAATTATTTTTCCATTTGAGTATTGTATTAATTATGTACATGTTATAATAATTATTGAGTATATGAGGATTTCATTGTAGTAATATTTCATTAAGTACTTGAGATTGTGTGGAACCACAAAAAATGACTTAATGGTAGGTTAAATTTTTGGAAAATATATGGTTGAGAGAAAGATAAACCTTAATATGATTCTAATAATGAGGTAGTTATTTTTGAATAAGATATGATTGTTTTGGATAAATTATATTGGTTATTATTGACTACCTTGAAACTGATTAATGATTTCTATATTATATCATTGTGGGATGTTACAAATATTAGGATATAAAGAGTATATCCAATATTCTATAAGGAATAAGGGATCCTGAATGTGATAAATATTTTTTTTAGTAATTCCAGGTGTTACTATATTTTAAAATAATACATGATGAAGTTATTCACTTATTTTTACATGGTTAAAAGATCTTCATTATGTTTAGATTCCTTATAAATTTTGGACAGTGAGTTTGAATAAAAGTAATTTGGATAAGTCTAATGGTTGTAATGGATTATGTTTGAGATTGGATAATATTATTAAGGTAAAATCATTCCTTAAGATTATTTTTATATTGTGATAAAAGTAAAAACCCAGAGGTCGGGGAACAACCTGTCACGTCTGGCAAGGTTGTGATACATGAACCAGTAATCTAATAGTGACAGGGGTGCATCACCTACCATTAGCCTATGTGATTTCTTGGTTTGTGTTATTTAGTTTTTTTAAATAGTCTAACAAATTAATTATAAATTATTTTTTGGAATCCCATACAATTAGAATAAATAGAATATTTTCAAGATCTATTATCTTTTAGAGTGAAAGATGAGTTTGTGGTAGAAATTAGTTAAAGTATGGAACTCTACTTATCAAGGATAATCTTTTTCTATTACTCTTTGAATAAGTTAATTTTTAAAATTTAGGTAATGGATCATAAAAACAAAAATGTGTTATCCTGATACCTTATGTTTTATTTAACCGATGATATTTTAATTCATATTAGATTGATGGCTTTGAGGCCCTCAATTTTACACTTGTTAATGATTGATGACCTCAATAACTACCTATAAATATTTTTGTTTTCCTCCAATTATGTTTCTCTAATATCCCCAAATGTTCTCCTAATCTAGATCACAATTTGGGGGTGTCTTTTTCATTTTCATTTCCCTCTTATTAAAAATAAATTCTATTAACCCAATTTCGAATGTAGGTTTTCCACAAAGGTATTTTTCTATTTTTAACCATTTATTTTTGAAAAACAATTTTAAATTGTGAGGAAGTAATTTATTGAATTATGGGAGAATGTAACACCCCAAGATTTCATAGTACATTATTTTTTCAAAGTAATTCAATAACATGTGCTACACGCAACACCAAGTTCAAGCGCACCACGATTTAACAAACTAACCGTTCAAAAGCTGTTATGAATAGTATTAACTAAAATTTTGAATTTTATATATTCCATATAATTTTAGAATCCATATTATGTGTTTATTAGACATAATATAAGAACCAATTCATTTTTTTAGATAAAAGAAGTATTTTTCAAAAAAAGAAATTTTACCACCTTTTAATGAAGATCCTTTTTTAAATCCAATATTGGATAGTTAAAAAATTTCAATTGAGTAAAAATATATTCTTCTTTAGAATCTGGACCTAAAATTTTAGTTTGGAAATTTTTTTTCTATTTTTCTGATAACTTTTATTTTTGATGAATAATGAAAAATATTATGTTTTAATTGGAAACAACATTTTTAATAAAAATAATATATAGTGTAAAATTATGAATATGAATGGTTTTGAAGTATAATTAGATTATATTTTTATCGTTTAATACAATTTAGGTCATTATAAGTAATTTCACATTTAAATTTGATATAAAAACATGTCAATATTTTGATCATTTTTATTTTTTTTTAAAAACCAGCGTTTTGGTTTTGGCAACGAGAATTAATTTTTAATTAATAAATGAAACTTATATATATATTTAATTTGGTAAAATATAGTTAATTTTTGAATATGGAATATCAAAATTATCTTCGGGTGAATTTTTGGTATTTTTCTAAAAATATTTAATTTTTTATGAATAGTGAAAAACAATGTGTTACTATTTAAAACAGACATTTTATTTAAAAAATAATTTATTTTATTTAAATTTATTTTAAGTAAAAATAGATATATAATAACTATATATGTTCAATGTAATTCATTGGAGTCATTTTATAATAAAATTAGTTGTATAAAATTTTATTGATCTTTTTAACCTTTTAACCCACCTTCTAGGAGTATTATCAAATTTACATAAACCACAATTTTACAACTTATGTGAGTTTAATTTCAAAAATTCAAGAGACATGGTTAATATTAGTAAGTAAAATATGGTTCAATAAGATGAAAATGATTTTTTGTGAATAGTAACATTTGACTTTCATTTACCACGGTTAAAATTATAAATGGTAATTTTGGGTAAAAATGATATTATAATTACACTAACACATGACCTAATTATATTGGATAAAGGTAAATCGACCAAAAACAACTTTAGGAACAAAATATGACCCTTTTGGTCCACTTGGATTAGATTATGACATTTATTATTTTTTTATTTAAAGAAATGTTAAAAGTGTTAAATTTAAAGTTTAATAACTAACCCATTTTTCATATAGTGTTACACACTCTATAAATTCGACTATAAATATTCATTATAATGATTATACGATTTTATACATAATTGTATTTTATTTATAATTTTTATCCATTAAATAATTTAATTTATTTATGACACAATGATGATACATTAATTACCATATTAATGAAACAAGAAAATAAATGGTATTATAAATTTTAAAATAAATATAATTTCAAGGTTTTTAAGATATCAAATAATTTTATAGTTTAATAGTACATGTTACGGTTGATTAAAATTATCTTGTTCTATGTAATAAAGTTTTTATGACTTTCACAAAAACCAAATTCTTAATAATGTCTAAATTGACATAAATTAATTTTTAAAACAAATACTATATTATTGGTTGATATAAAATTACTAAAACACTAAGATTATTCCAAAAGTATTAAATAATATTATACATGTCATTAATAAACCACTTGAGGTTCTCTTGGATGTTTATAGTAAGTTTATTAACCATAGAGTTTAAGAATACAAGAGGACACAGTAAAAGATAAACTATTTATCAAAGAGTTAAATCATAATGATAATGTTAAAATGGTAACCTAAACATGTCTAAAACCTATTAGTTGAGAGTATTGAGACCCATAACCACCAAAGTCTACAAAAAAAATTCATTTTAAGACATTATAAACCTAATATGATTGTATAATAGATTAATATTCTAATCTTTTCTTAATGTGACCCTAACCCCTCTTATAAAAGAGCACTTTGGATTTTCCTAATTTCACACATCCAATGCCATTTTTCGTGGCCAAAACCTACCCAAATATATTATCACCTATCATAAATTTATCCTAGAAGACATTCTTTGGTCAGAAAGACAACCTATGGAGCCCTTTTTATCAAATCAAAAGGAAGAACCCGAAGAAGAGGTAAATATTTCATCACCACTTTCTTGTTATTTTCTTCTTCCACTTATTCTTTCATTGACGTTTCCATTATGAAATAATAAATCCAGTATCATCTATATAATTTTATTTTATTATAAATATTATACAACCATATTCATTATTCAATCCATCCTATAAATTACAATGTCACCATACGTGCATATGTACGGCTTGCCGTCTCCACATCGTGGTGAAGTTTTCCATTCAACACTTCACTATTTGTATGGGTATAATAATGAGTATAATTGATGTAAATAATAAATATAACATGATAATGATTCTGTATATATGATTTACTATCCAATTACATATGATCTCACTATATATATAATGATATTGTTTCTCATTCGTAAGTACGGATTACCATCTCCACGACGCGATGAGATTCATTCCCACATTCACCATTCAACGATGATTATAAATATATATATTATTAAAAAGTTTGTTATATATGATATAATAATGCTACTATATATATATATATATGTTTGTGTGTGTGTGTACTTACATATATCTTATTCACTTACATTCATTCAATACGATTTAAAAACGGAAACAATGTTTATGCGTACGTACGACCTACCATCTCTATAAACGGTGCCTTCCATTTCATATATCTAACTATTATGAATATTTATATTAGAAATATATATGATATATAAATAATTTTTTATATTATTTAAGTATTGAAATCATTATTTAAATGATACGATCAAGAATAACATGTTAAAACACGTACGATAAAGAAAGTGATTATTACCCAACATGTTAATTTAACATGGAAATAATTATTAAAATGGTCATATAAAGTCATATATGAATCATGTAGGATATAATAAATATGAGTATGGCTATGGAATAATTTTATAAAATACTATGGTCCATATATAGGAGGTTAAACATACCATAGACCAAAGTAATGTGCAAGGTAGGGGTTAATTTTTCAATCTCCTTATTATCAGAGGTTATTTTTAGCTAAGTATCTACTGGGACATATTTATAATCCATGTACATGTTTCATATAAGAGTTTTCAAAGGGATTATTTTTATGGGACTCTTTTACAAAAACATCATTTTAAATGTTTTAAATATTTACTCTTCTAAACCTTTCTCATTAATGTCCATGTATTAAAAATGGTTTTAAGGATTTATATATATGAACATGAATTTATTAAAATGATAATTCATTTCAAAAGTTTCAAAGTGTTATGGGAAAATTTTAATCCAAAAAAACTTTTAAATTACTTCCATTATAAATTTTTTGAATTTTAAATGTTTTTCTGAAAAAGGGATATTTTTCTCAAAGAGTTTTACTAATCATTTTCAACTATGTCAACATCCTTTTTGGATATTATTCATGATTGGGGTTTATTTAATATAAATAAAACCTTAAATATTTTATAGAATGAGTTATGATATTTTTGACTTTGGATGTGTTATTTTTATACCATTCAAAGTTTATGGTTAAAGTATTGACATTTCGTATTCTAGTTCTAAAACAAATGATTATGTTATGTTTCAACATTTTAATATGAAAAATGTATTGGACATAGTATGTGATGGGTGTCTCCTTTTATAGCTCCTCGATGCATCATTAGGTCTCATGAGACAATTAGACGTGGAATTGACTGAGGCCTTTCCAAATTTGATATATGGTTTGGGCTGGGGCCTTAATCATTTTTAGACGTCTTGGCTGAGGCCTTGACAAAATGTTTCAGAATGTCTGGCATTATATAATCCCTCTTTATGAAAAAAATATGGTTTATCTGGTTATTCTACTAGTAGAACACCCATGAAAATGTTTTATTAGGGAAATATTTACTAATCTCATATTTCTTCCATAAAGTCTTCCAGATTGTTATTTGTAAAGGCATGAATTTTCAATTATTCACCATGCCCATTGTTTATGTTATATTATGCAAATTGTTTACCCTTACTGAGCATCTGATATCACCCCTTTCTTATGTTTTATTTTTCCATGATTCCAATAAGTGTATAATGATTGATATGAAGGTTTAAGATAAATGGAATAACGACATTCTCAATGAACTTTCTATGTAGGGTTTTATGTTTGAAATTGTAATGTAATGTAAATGTATCCAATATTTTTTCCAAGGTTGCGAAACTGATCAGTACTTCAAGATTTGATTCCTTATAAACATGATAATGTACTAAAATAATGCACCAGCTCTGGGTTCTGGGGTCGGGGCATTAAATATATCCCTCACGATTTATAGTCCTCTATTTTGATGATTCTCTTAGATCATTTTGGATGATAACAATTTCATGAGAATATCCATAGTGGTGAGTCATGCACGTTCCATGTGGTAGTACCATATCACGTGATGGGATGAAATATGAAAATTAATTATGCGGTATATTCCCTTATTTGAAGAAAAATGATTCATGCTTATGAGTTGATGGTTGAAATGAAACCCCCCCGTCCCTGTGGGAAAGGGCTGTTAATGTGCCTCATTCACAACCCTTCGATCCTAGTTGGATGACCTTGAGGGATGGGCTGAGAAATCCACTAGACATATGGGCATAACATTCTCCCAAACTACCATGGATGTTACTTCTGTGACCAATGTTTTGATTCTATAGAGTTTTATAAAAATGTGGGTTGGGTACATCATTCAAAATTCATATACATCACATGTCTCAAAATATTGTTGTGATATTTGTAAAATCAACATTATTTGACAATGAATTTATCCAAACATGATGCTTTATTAATATTTTCAAACTCCGGTTGAAATAGTCTATCAATATCTCAGTCTATTCTTCCCCAAATAAAAAGAAATTTGGTCGGTGCCTATTTTTTCTGACTATGTCATCGGATATAAATTGATTCAATTTTTTTTGAGCTATCTTGTGGTTATGAAATTGAATGATAAAAAATTTGGTGGGATATTCTTGCTGGGGAGTATGGTGAAATGTAATTCCACATGCACACCCAATTATTTGACGTGAACACATGATGGGGTATATATGATCAATTTTAGAAAACCCATTAATTCTTAGAAAAATGTGCATTAAAGGGTCCTTGATATTTACCGAACATTGGATGTTGTGAATCGAAGATAGATTTCATATCAACCAGGACCATCAACCCTGTTATTACCATATCACGAAATTGATATTCATCATAAGATAATACCATTACATTTAGGTGATTAATTGTTATCCATATATTGATATAGATGGCGCGCATACAACCATTTGATAGTGCCTATGGAATGATATATTGAGAGGAGGATATAGGCCTGAACATGGATGATATGTCATCATTATAGATCTATTACCTAATTTTTCGTTGATCATATTTTCCTTTCACAAAAGGATCCTCTACCTGGTCTAACTAGAGAATACACTTCCCTAAAACTTTATCATATGATTTGATATTGATAAGGATTCCCTCTATTACAATGTTAGGTAGGTGGAGAAAGTCTGTTTTGATGATTAAATGTATCATTAAGAATTATTCTAGTTGATAAAGGATATCACCTACTAAGGACTAGGAATCAAACACGATTTTCATTTTATTTTTATTTTCCTCTTAAAAGGAGGGTTTTCTCTTCACTACATTTGCAATCAAATAATTATGTTGATAACGTGAAACAATACTTTGGAGAGATTGTGTGTAGTGCATGTCATCATCAGGAAAAAAATATAATGGAATACAGAAATGGGAATAACCCCTTTCTCTTTGGTCTTCTAGACACATAGAGGGTTTCCTAGGATCTCATTGGGAGATAGGCTCTCGAGATTCACCAAGTTGTTGTCATTATGTAATCCTTATTGATGAAGTGTCTCAAGAGGACCTTCAGAATTAGTTATAATTATCCCATAATTTGGTTACATGAGGGTAAGATATTTGTCTTCCATATATAAGAATATAAGGTATTAAATAACTCTAGAATTATGATGTTACAAAATTTAGATCAAAAAATGATTTTCATATCATTTTTTTAGAGTATTCTTCTTGGATTCCTTCTTACCGGAGATTTAAGCCACATTCTAGGAAAAGTGGTTTTCATGGGAACGTTTTTTGTGCTTTCTTTATAGTTCCTGTTGGCATTTTTACATACATGACTTCTCTTAAAGGTATTTTTCATTTAATTTAAATATTTTCATTGTTTTTGGATTATCTGATACATTTTTGGAGTAAAGAGTGAGTATTCATGATTTGGGCCAAACCGTGATCCAATTTCCAAATTTAAAAACCATATTTGTTGATTTTATAACTCTTTATTTTTTCAAGATTGTTCACCCATTATACATAAAAAATGGACTCCTTTAACCTATTAACACACCCATATCAATTGTAACCAACTAAAAATCCATAATCATTTTGGATTTCAGTTTTTATTTAATGAAGTGGGCCCGGCCGTAAGCCCATTTATAGTTTCATTAAAAAACATTGTTTATTTCATATCTTATTAACTTTTTAATTTTTTTGGTAGTTACAACATCCAATAGAATAAAATATCCCTATTCATGCCCCCATATTTGTTTCTCCCTCTTTGGAACTCATTTCCATCGTGGAGCAGGGGGAAACATCTCAAACATTCTCAAATCGTCCAGATTTGAAAAGGTAATTTGTTTCTTAAATAACACCATCATTTTTCTCTATTTATTCCAAATTTTAGTTACTAGATGACCTTATTATCCTTATTTTAACCTCACTTTCACTATTGGATATTTTTATATTCATATACTGCTGAATTTGGGGCGTTTTATTCAAGATATCTCATTTAAGTGGGTTTCCACGCATGCTCCTCCCATTTTCATAGGGTTTCTTCCACTTTTCATGATGTCATAAAATTTTAAAAATTTAGGATTCATACCTATGGTTTTATTTTCAGTGATTTTGGTGAAATAATGTGTATTAAGTCTTGATTTCACTTCCTTTTGGTGTGGTGGTGCTGCGATTGAAGTTTCACACAACAGTTTGGATGTTTTGGCACAAATGGAAGGTGATTCCAGGTGTAGAAATTATTAAATGAGTTTGTTTTTCATGATTTATATTTTTATATTGATTATTTAATATTTTTTTCATTTGAAATTTATATTTGGTATCATTTTTAAAGCGTTTGGTTTTTAAGTGGCCATTTTGTGAAAAAATGAATATTTTTGGTGTGTAATCCGTGTTGTATTCATTGGTGTTGTTTTATGATTCATGGAGTAGTTTTGTTAAATTAGGTTTTGGATGAAATATACAGTTTAATGTTATATTGGTATGATTTAGGTCATCAATTATGGGTTTTATATGGGTTTTATGTGCAAACCATGGTTACGCTCCATGAAATAGTTCTGTGAAGTCTTTAAATGGTGTCTTGATTTATATAAGAGGTGAAACTATGTTACAAAACTATTTTGGAAAGATTAAAATTTTTAAATGATTAATTTTAATTTTAAATGGCTATTTTATGATGTGGATTATCTTATAAAGTTTTGTAAAATTGTTTAAAGGAATCATTGAAGTGTGAAAGAGAGGGGAAACGTGTTGTGGGAAGTTCTTGAGTGAGTACGATTCCCAAATGAATTTAAATAAAAAAGGGGATAATATAACATATGTGTGTGATTTTTGGTGTGTTTGTGACTTGTAATTGGTATTTTCATTTTAAATTTATATTTCATGGCTTTTAGAACATTTTTTAGTACAAGAGGGAAAACTCGGGTATCTAGGTGGGTGGACGTGTACTAGTATGCTAGTGTTTCCGTTGGGTTTGGCCCCTATTTCATGAAGCAAGATTAATGATGAAAACAATAACTAAACAATTATTATGATGATGATTATGATGGTGATGATGATTTTGGGGGACCACTAGGTTTTGGGTATGATCCCTACAAGTGACTTGTGTGACTGAG
Organism: Viscum album; assembly: GCA_963277665.1. Lineage (NCBI taxonomy): Eukaryota > Viridiplantae > Streptophyta > Magnoliopsida > Santalales > Viscaceae > Viscum > Viscum album. The sequence goes on from OY728135.1 coordinate 1,007,028,338, forward strand.
AACATATATTTTTTTGGTTACTTTCACCGAGTACGAGTTACCTAGGACCCACAATGAGCTAGTTCCTATTGTCATATTCCCCTTGATAGTGCCCATTAGATATTTTTTACTTACCATTAGAATACATTATATTTTTCTGGGGAAATTTAGTAGCTTTGTCATTATATTTAAAAGTTTTGAATTCTTTTAAATTATCCCACTTGAAAACAGTTTTTATATTTGTTGCATATTTTAGAAATTAGTACAAGCATTTCTTATTTACAAAACATGAATGATTTTTTTCTTATAATTATTATAAATTTGAGTCATTTAGCGGTGGAACACTCTTGGTATTTAGATACCATCCTACTTAAACCTTTGGGTGTAAGCCGAATTGGTTATTTTGTCACAGGATTGGGTAAAAATTTTAGTGCCAATGGTTCGGGTTTCTAATAGTACTTCTTTGTGTAGTGTCATGTAGATGTCTAGAGGGTGGTTCTTATTGTCATGAGTATGTTATTTGGATTTCCTATTGGTTTTTTCCCTTTTGATAGTCTTTCAGTATTATTTTAAATTGTGTAACTCAATTCTGAAATTTTGTAAAAGATAATTTGTTTTCCAAAATCCAGATTTGTTTTATTCTATTGGTTTGTTTTATTGTTATAAACTCAGGTAAGTCATTCCCAAATTTCATTTTATGGTACTTGGATACTTGTTCCATATCATGGGGATTGGGAACACCCTTTGAGCCTTTCCACGGGCCAGTTCAGGTGCTAGTTTTGAAGGTGACAGGATTCAGTTCGTGTCGAAATAGAATCAGAGTGTCATGTTCGCTCTATTGGGTGATGTTATTTGGGGAAGAGTTGGGATTTTATAGAGCTAGGGTTGTGGGGACATGAAAATCCAATTACGAGTAGGGTTCCTGGCTATCACACCTAATGACGAGATTCAAGTCACCAATAGAAGACAACTTTTATCATAGTCCTTTTAATTTCATGGGTCATCAATGATTGGTAAAATGAAGAGAGTGTTGGGCAATGGTCTAAATGATCTCACAGGACCTGGAAAGCCATGTGTAGATGGGGATATTATCTTATAACACTCTTTGTAATTCTGAAGTTATTAGCGCATGGCCTCCACCCATGTGTCCATGTCACCCACAAAAACAAATTTCCTCTCATATTCCCATATGTACTTTTGTTTTTGGAATAAGGGAATCTTAGTTATAAAATTATAAATAAGAATAGATTTAAGAATTTTAAACTTTTATAAACTTATTTTTTAGTAAATCAGATGTGGATTGATTTCTAAAATGTGGAAAAAGAATTTTCAGAACTATTTTGATTTGGTAAATTGTGTCTTTGCACAAATTTTAAAAGTATGAATTAGCTTATAGTGGTAATTGAAAATTTATTCCAAATGTATTTTTCTGAATACTTGAAAAGTGTTTTGAGTTGAATGATGTGTTTTTTGAATTTATTTGAGGGATTTTAATATAAATTTTTAATTTTTAACTAGTAAGAATTTGAAATTTTTTAGTAATCATTGGAACCTTATTTTAAATAAGAAGACATGAGTTTTTCAAGGAATATATGTTGATCAAATGATGTTTTTCAAAAAACCAGGTGTTTTTTGAATGGGGATTACATGTTTTGAAATTAATGTGAATTTCATGGATGTGATTTTTTTGGAATGTTTGTGCCTTTCTGAAAAGTTTTCAAAGCTGTATGTTGGGTTAGATTTTTTGGTTAGTGTTTTTGAGAAAAAGAAAGTGTCGGTTGAATGTTTTGGTTATTAAAAGTGGAATTAATTTTTTTTAACCATTGGTATATCTGTGATAAACCAAATGAATGGGGTTATATGGGATGATTTTTGGTAAATGTAATGGTTTTATGAGTTTATGGATGGATATGAGGAGGGTACCTAGTGTGGCACAAAAACTTGCATGTGTGAGGCCCAAGGGAAATAATTGGGGGATGCGCTAACCACCGACTCGTTTATTTACAATAAATTTATTTCATTTAAGGGAAAACATTATGTCTTAATGACTAGTTTGTGTGGTGTGTGTTATGTGTTTTTTGAAATGTTGTTGTTGTGGGATGTTTGATTCCAAGAACCCCCCTTGTTGAATGTTTTTTTGGTTTTGTGTTTGGTTGGAATGTTGGGTTGAAGGGCTGGTACGTGGTCTCCTTATGATTAATCTTCCGAGAAGCCTTTATAGTGGTTCCCATCATGTTTTTGGTTCTAGTTTGTGGAACGTTTCGACCAATCGACCATCTAGGATAAGTCCTTGGGTACTCTCATTGGATAAGGTACACCCCCATTAAGAGATAATGCATGGCTGAAGTCAATCCTATATTGTCTCTCCATTGGAAAATCTTGTTGTTGATCAACATAAGAAATTTATTCATGGGTTTTGGAGATTTAGTATACCCCTTTTACCTTTCCATGTTTTGGGGATCCTCTAATTGTAGGAGTATGGTCATGGAAGGATTAAAATGACCTTAGTTTATTAAGTTACCTGAGTCAGCAATGTTTAAAGTAGTTTAGGATTGTCAGTGTATGATGTTTTCTAAGAGGGCCCCTAGGTCTATTGTCATTCTTTTAAAATCAAGAGTTCATATTAGGCCATTAGTGTGAAAAATCAGGCTGTGTGAGGTTGTTATGGCCGCTTATAGGAATTGTGAGATGTTTGGGACTCATAATAAGGTCCCTCTCATGGATTTTTTTTTCTATTAGTTGGAATTGTCATGTTCAATGATTCCTTGTGATGTTGTGGGATCGTTTGATTGTAATGTTGAAGTTTGTACAATAATCTATGAATTTCTATTCTTTCGGATGCATGTGTCCCTTTGTAAAATCATTACATGTAGTGTTTAGAGGATGTTGTTTCAATATGTCCTTTCCTACTTCCTTTTTTCATCTCAAGAAACATGGGGTGATGTGTGTGAATATTATATGATATTGTTTCAACAAAATATCTTTTTTTTTGTAAAGTGAGTTTTTGTGTGTATTATGTCTTGGTAAACCCATCTGGGATTGTAGTGTAGTTGTTTGTAGAATCATATGAAGAAGTTCCATTTGGGGGTTTCCAAAGCCTGACTGTGACATCAAAGAGGCTTCAATCATATCAGCTCCAACCATCGGTCCCATAGTGAAGCTGGAATGTAGTCTCAGAAACTCTCATGGTTGTCCAAACCATTGGTCAATGTCATATCCTCAGTATAAAATATGAGAATAGTTTAAACCTCTAGTATTGTATTCTTTCTCCAATTTATATCGTTTAGTGAAAATAGGTGGGGGAATCTTATTCCTAAATTATCTTATTAGTTCATGCATTCCCTATTTGGATTCTTTTGATTTTTTAGAGAAATGTATGATATTTGGGCTTGGAAGATGGTAGTGCATGGTGTGGACACAATTGGTAGTAACCGTACACTAACCTAGTAAATATTGTGATAAGAGACTGTAGCTACTGCACGGTCACTGCTTGGCCATGTTCCTTGGTCCATGTAACTATGAAAAGATTCCTATTTTTAGAGAATTCACCACATGGTTATCCCATGGTTTCCCAAACTGTGTAGACTATCCATGTGTTTGTGCCAACACTTTCAATTTTTGGGTCTTTTCATGTTGGCCAGTGCTAGTCGGTTATGATGGTTGGTTCTTATGGTGGGGAAACCAATATGGTTCTCATATACGTTATATTATAGAAGTCTAAAGAAAGTATCCCCCTTAAGTCAGGGAGTCTGTTTTGGGCCTGCCCATGTTAGTTTCCCAATTTTTCCTCGGGAATATTTAAGTTTTCTCTTCGATGGGGAGCCCATTTGTGTCTCCCTGCATCAATAACTCAGTTTTGTCCTTGGTCTTGTCTTGGAAATAGGTTATATCATTCTGATCCATTTAACCAACAAATTTTTCTTTGATTAAATGTTGGGATTATAGTGTGCCCAACAATTTTGTTGATGTAAGACTATGGTGACCTCGTTTGTTTCTATTGTTCATTCCATGTAAGTTGCATGACTCTGGTTCAGATAGTGTATGAGGTGTTTTTTTTTGGGATGTATTTTTAATATTCTTGACCGTTTCAGGAAGTGGTGTATGTTTTGGTTGGTGAGAGTATTTATTCTTTTATTTATCAATTGGAGGTGTTTTGGCCATTTGGAGGTGGGAAAACATGGTAAAGGATTCCATTTCATCCTTTCGGTTGGTCTTGGTTTCTACATTTGGCGTTGCTATGTCTTTATGATGGTGAAAAGTTTTATGGTGGGGATAATTTTCACATAAATGAATTCTTATAAATGTATTTTTCATTTTATTTCCATTATTTATTTTTTTAGGGGTTTCCTATACATTTTTTATATAATGGGTGTGTTTTCATGATTTGGGCCCAATAGTGAGCCCATTTCCAGATTTAAAAACAATTTTTTTATTTTATAACTCTTTCATTTTTGAACACATTTCATCCATTCCACTTCCAATATTTCTTACCTTAACCTATTAACACCAAAATTTTTATTTTGACCCTATATAAATTGATAATCATGTTGGATTCAGGTTTTTATTTATGGAATTGGGTCAGCTCGTAAGCCCTTTTCCTATTTTTTAAAAATAATTTTTTAATATAATATTCATTTTTTACTATTTTTTGGTTATTAAACCTCCCACATGAGAAAAAAATCCCCAGGAGCGCCCCCATCATCCTAGCTCCAACTGTGGTGCTAATTTCCTTCACATATTAGGGAGAAATGACTCAACCTTTCTCAAATCATCCAGATTTGAAGAGGTAATTTGTTGCCATCATAAATTCTTCATTTTAACATGTTTTCCACCATTTCATTTCATACATGACCCCATCAGCCTTACTCTAACTCACATTAATTTTTTTCTATTTTTAAATTTAGATACGGGTGTATTTGGGGTGTTTTATTCAAGTTATTTCCAGAACGTTGGTTTCCTCTCACGTTCCTCCCATTTGATTAGGGTTTCTTACAATTTTCATGAGGTTATAAAATGTACCGTTTCTAGGTTTCATACGTAGGGATTTATTTTTAGGTCATTTTAATGAAATATAGTGGATTAGGGATTCATTTTACTTCATTTTGGTGTGGTGGTGGTGCGGTTGAAGTTTCACACAATAGTTTGGTGTTTTTATCACAAATGGTAGGTGATTCCATGTGTAACCATTATTGGATGAGTTAGTTTTTCTTGATTTATATGTTTAGCATGATTATATTCATTTTTTTTGTGTGAAAATTATATTTTCTAGAATTTTTTAGGCGGTTGGTTTTATGTGGAATTGTTGAGAAAAATGGATATATTTTGTGTGCATTCCATATTGTATTCATTGGCGTTATTTTATGATTCAAGGAATAGCTTTATAATATTATGTAATGGAAGACAATTCTGGTTTGATGTGATATTTGTATGATTTTTTTTTCAAAGTGGGTTTTTAGAAGGACCTTATCAGCAAACCATGGTTACATTCCTTGGAATTGTTTTGTAAAGGTTTTAAATGGTTTCTTAATTTATGTAAGAGGTGAAACTATGTATCCAAACTATTTGGGTAGGATTGTACTTTTTAAATGGTATATTTTAATGTGAAATGGATTTTATTTGATGTGTAATATGTTTTAATGGTTTTGTAAAATTGTGTAAAGGATTTGTTTAGTGTGAAAGAGAGGTGAAACATGTTGTGGCCTATTTTGGTGTGAGTGTGATTTCGAAAATGAATTTGGTTGAAAAAGGGATCATGTGACATGTGTGTGGGATTTTTGGTGTGTTTTTGACATGTAAGTGGTATTTTCTTGTCAAAATTTTATTTCCTGGCTTGTGGAACTTGTTTGAGAATAAGATAGAAAACACGAGTATCTAGGTGGGTGGACATGTACTAGTATGCTAGTGATCTCATTGGGTTTTACCCCTTGTTTCACGTAGTAAGATTGATGGTGAAAACACTAAATAAACTTTGATGATGACGAAGATGATGTTGGGGTACCACTAGGTTAAGGTTATGATCCCTAATAGTGGCTCGTCTTCACAAGATCATATATTTTTATCGTTACTTTTACTGAGTTCAAGGTACTTGGGACCCACAGTGAGCCAGTGCCTATGGTTTTTCCCCATTCTATTGATCATTAGATATTTTATACATAACTTTGGTATACGGTATGTTTGGATGGAGAAATTCAGTATCTTTTTCATTCTATTTAAAAGTGTTGATTTCTATTAAGGTATCCCACATGAAAGTATTTTTTATGTTAGTTGGACATTTTATAAATTGTTACTAGCTTTTCATGTTTACAAAACATGAAATATTTTTGACTCATAATGATGATAAAATGGAATATTTTAGTTCTGGCATCCTAATATGATTTGGATCACACCGTACAAACACCGTTGGGTGTAAGTAGACATTTCATTGTAGGTTCGGGTAATGCTTTTAGTGCAAACGGTTTGGGTTTCTTACGGTACTTCTTGGTGCAGTGTTATAGAGATGGCTTGAGGGTGGTGCATCTGGACATGTGGAGGTTATTAGGATGTCCTTTTTTGTTCCCTTTTTATAGTATTTGACTATTATTTTTAATTGTGTAACTCTATTCTAAAATTTTGTAAAAGATAATTTGGTTTGAAAAATCCAGATTTTTTTATTGGATTCGTTGTTGTTTTATGGTTATAGACTCGGATAAATCAATCAAAAATTCAATTTTATGATACTCGATTAATTTTTCCATCCCATGGGGATCAAGAATTCCCATCGGTCCTTTCCACGAGCTGGGTTAGGTGCCAGTTTTGATGGAGACCATAATTGGTTTGTGAGAGATATAGGTTGATTTCCTATAGTTGGAGTGGGTATGAATTCATGATCTGGTTTTCTGAAAACTATGAGGGAGGATTCCCTATGACCCTACAAGAAGGGTGAATAGTTTTTTATATTTTATAGGGTGATATGATGGTGATCCACCCCACCTCTGGTGGAAGAGTTTTGTGTTCATCCCTCGAGAACCACGTTAATCACTGTTGTGATGTCTTCACATGTCTCTAGGATAGGGGTATGTATTCTTGTTTCCCATTTCAAAATTTACATGATATGGACAGTGAAATTAGTTGTTTCCAAACGGATATATGACCATTCAATTTTTGAGTAGGTTTATGTCCTTGATCATGTCCTATACTTAATTTTAGTGGGTACTAATAGTAGTCATGTGAAGAAGAGAGTTGATATTTATCTTTGATATTCATTGGATATTTCGATATAACTTCTCTGAGTGTTTTTAGGTGATACTTCCAGAAGTATTGGTGGGCGTTGGTAGGTGTGTGTGTGTGTCTATTTTTATGTTTCTACAAGACATTGTTGAAATGCTTCATTGAGTGAAGTTGGAAAAGTCTGCTTGCAGGCTTGGTGGTGAGGGTAGTTGTATGTTCCTTATGATGGTATTCCATATTATTTGAGCCATATTATTCCGTGAATTCCAACGGATGATTCTACTATATATTTGAATGAAATTGGGTGAGAGTATGTGACTGATGAAATTTTCCACCAAATTGGGTTTGTGGGATTCTTTGAAGGGGGAAGATATGTGAACTTCCTCTCTAATGGCCGATGGTCATCCCTACCTGGTCGTATTGTATTTTTGAGTGGGAAGGATCTATATCATATATCCTTGCATAACACCCTCATCAAACTGAGGTTTTACTACTACATGGCATTGGGGAAAATGATTTCTCGAAAGAGACCTTGAGAATGACCCATGAGACTTACTGTTGAGGATGTATGTGGCCTCTTAATTGAACCTCTGGATATAGTAGGAAATAGTTATCAAATTCATGAGATAGACTCCAGACGGAGTTGATGGTGGTGGTCATCATCATATGCATCATAGCCACCATTCATCGTTGACCGGATGATCAATGGGGCGTTGAGAATTGGGGGCTTGTCCAGTAGATTTTAGTGTTGGTATTTTACCATTTTTCATATATTCTTGGACTATTGAGTGTGAGGACCATAATTCAATATTCTTGGATTGTGATGGAATCCTTAGAATATATAAAAATATGGACTAATCAATAACTAGGTTATTTATTGGTGAAAAACATAATGATTCCACTAGATTGGAGGGATCTCTGAGAGTATGGTCTTGTATATTTGAGGAATAGTAAAAAAAGAAAGCCTCGTTTATGAATCAAATCATTTTAATAAAGACATGAATGTTTTATTATCTTTTATTACCCTCTTTAATACTGTTAAAGGGCCATAAAAAATCTTGGATACCATTATCTTGGATAGGGATTCCCATAAAGTTCACCATTTTTAGTTTCCCTCAGATAATTTGTTTGGGTTAGGAATTAAAATTTCCAAATAGATTCCAACGGGGTTTTTTGTTGAACCATAAACACCCAATGTTCAATATTTATAGGGATCTTCTTTTCAATGGGAGGAGATAATTGTGGATTTTTACAAACGGTTATTAATAACACATATAGGTCAATTGGATGGGAGTTCAGGCTCATCACACACATTTACGGGTAATTGTTGACCACTACAGGACACACTTACAGATTTAATAAACGTTCAATAATCTGTTATTTATTCCCAAGTATAATGTAGGACACCAAAGAGTTAATCATTAATTATTTGAATTTTGGAGCTCAGATTCATCTATGTGTATTTTCCATTTTTCATTAGTGGAGATATCTATATATATATATGATGATATATTTTGATGACATCCTCTCATATTCTATATAGTGATTATTTGATCATTATTCTGATGATATAGGTTTTATAGATACCCAATGGGGTCCTCTATAGTGTATCTTCATCCAAGGATATATGTGTTTTTTTGGGATCGTACTAATAAATAAGCTTCTTATGTATCCTTATGAACAGAATCTGATCTCGCATTATTATGTGATACTAATATAATATTTACCTTCATGTTATAATGAAACCTAGGTGAAAGGTTCATAGTAAAAATTTTGTGTTGGAATTTTGGTGAAGTAGAAAAAAACCTATAATGGATATGAGTTTACATGATGAATTAATACCTCTTCGGTATATTCTGCAAAGAGAAAAATTTTGATTTGGGTGTTGGGTTTATACCTTTGGAAGGTTTCTTAAATATCCCATATTTATGGGAATAAAATACCATGTAGTTTTTTTGTGAAGAACCATGAAAATTGAGTATTTTAGAAGGTTTTTATTTTACGGGACTATGGCCCATTGAATTTATTATGTTGGGTTTTCTTCTAATTTATGATTCTCATACTATTAAATGACATGTTTGGGGGTTACCCCTACCAAGGATTCCTAGTTAAGGGGCTTGTGAGGGGTTTTTAGATCTTGATGTTATACTTGTTATGAGTATGGATTACTCTTAATGTGAATTCCCATTCTTCTTAAGCCTTATGTGGGAATAATATATATCATAATTATAGTATGAATCATAGCTATCATAGTTCCATTTAATTGGAGTATGATTGGGGATTACTCTTGATGAGGACGCCCATTGAAATCATCCCTTAGGTGGGCATCATTCATATCATATTTTTATAGGAAATCAATGTTCTCATAGTTTAATTTATGGGTGGGTCGCGTGAATTTCATGATCACTACTAACCTCTAAAACAATGTGATTCATTCTCGGTGTGATACACAAGAGGAAGAAAATGATTCATCAAACTACTCAGTATTCTTTTGTCAGCTAGTGGGTATAGAGAAAAAGTGAAAAGGGATAGTGAGGGGGTGTAGAAAATTCACACCTCCTATGAACTCTATTCTAATGATGAAAAATTATTGTTCTATGGTTCTTCCCTCTCTTCAAATTACCTTATAATGTGTCAGTTTATGGATAATGAGGATGGAAGGGAGTTGGAGGGAGAGGATAAGGCTCATGTTCATATCACTTCTATGGTCCATCAGCCGGGACACATATTTATGAAATGGTGAAACCACCTGAAATAATTTCTAGGATATTAATAGATGTGGGATACCCTAAAATGGGTCTCATAGTAAGGGATGCAAATCCCATTACTTATTTAATGAAAATAAAATCATAATATATACCCCCAGTGATGGGAACAAAAAAATTTGCGTATGAAAGTAGAGAATGTTATGAATCGTTGCTAACATTTTTAACCCTGAACGAGAAATCCCTAATAATTAACCTGGGGTAGGAGACCTCATGAAAATATTAATACATACTAAAATACAACAGAGTCCCTTGATTGGCCATCCAGACATGTGTAGGAAACCACTAACCATAGGAATAAACTCTCAAATGGGGGGACACACTGATGTGACACCTTCCATGTTTTTGAATGTATTTAGGATTTGATGGATGGTTCAACTTGTTATATGCTAGAAAAGGGATAAAAATGTGGATTGGTCCTACAATGGATGGATATAAAGAGGGCTTGATGAGTTTCTCACATTGGTTGGCGATTAGGGTGATCCAAGGTGGTTCACATAGGTAGCTCTTGGATAATAGGTTGTACCCTGAGTGACATAACACATATGAAAATAGATTTGATTGAGAACATTTTTTGTCCCTTAAGGGTATCAACAGGTGTCCTGTATGTGGCTCATCCGTATCCCTTGTTTAGGAAAGTGACCTTGTGCTAGTGTTCATTGACCCTTGGGTGAGAAAGTTCCTCACAATGGGATTGTATATTCTAACCCATTAGAGGGATTTAATTTCATTTTAAACATTTAATTACCTCGTTTATATTTTAGAAAGATACCTAGTGGGTTTCTAAGTGGTTGAGAAAAGGAATATAGAGATCTGAGCTTTATTCGTCCTTCATAATTTTCTATTCATCATAATGAAGACCACTTTTTCCTTTTCATATGTTAATATATGACCATGGGTGAGGGGTCTATCTTTCATTATTTTACCACTCAGACCAATCACATAGGATGACATTTAGACTTGGCATGTAGACTGATTCATAGGTAACCTGTGTGATGACAGTTCAGTGGGGTACATGAGAGAATTTTAAATGGGGGATTGGTGATCTCTAGACTTCTCCATTTCACTTATTATCTTCTCCCTAAGGTATTTTAGTTTGTCCCATTTTCATCCAGGAGAATAATATGAGTGTCAACAATTTCATACCCTTTCAATGTTGTAATTTGTAGAGGATTCAAGATTCTTATAAGAGTTTGTCTTTCATCCTTCACCTATAGAACAAGTAAACATCTTGATACATAATAATAAATTCCCAATTTAATATTATGTAATGAAATTTTTTTCTTAATATATATATACATATTACTGACAAAAGGTTGAATAGAAAAATTTGAGCCATGATAAATTTCAAAAAAATTCTTCATTTCTCAGTTATAGAGAGTACAAAAATACACCTCCCACATTTCAAAATTCCTTCTTAATATATGAAGTCTACCAATTCCCCATCATTGGAGGCTTTAACATTTTTTTGATAATTCATATAATCAGAAAATTTTTTTTTTATAGATTCAATAAATATGTTTTGGATACCATTTAGAAATTTACAGTTGTTTCACCTAACATGATAATTCCCATATCGATTGTTACTATATCCATGTACATAGGATCTATGTCAATCACAATTTTCTGGATACCCCCATATGATTCCTTCTCTTTTAGTTTCTACCATATTTTCATTCCATATTTGTTTTTTGAATTGAACAATCAGAATACATGATTTTATTAATACATCACCTTTTTCTCTGGTTGAGTTCTTTATGTGATTAGTTATATTTAAATGTATTGTTGTCTCTATATATATAACCCAATTTACCACATATATAGTTTCTACATATCATAAATGAAATGAACACAGTGGTAACTCGTGATCATGAGTTAGATAGTTTTGTTCACAAGTATTTAACATCCATGATTCATTTGGAATATCTATATAAAGTTTCATAAAAAACAAAGAATTTTGTTCTTCAATGAATCACTGTGAATCTCAATTCCACAATGTTCGGATGGATGTGTCATTATCAAATAATTCACTAATCTCATATTAAATTATTCAAAAATATTATTAACATTCCATTTTCCAAATAAATACAACCCCTTTATGAGTATTCTTGGTTAATGGGATACCTAATTGGGTAATAATATGTTAAAAACACTAATACCAACACGAAAAGCCAATGAAACTAAATTCCTCAGTTATGTTCGTTTGTGTGGGTAATTTCAGGACATCCTTTTCCTTCACTAGATCAACTGGGATTTAATCATTAGAGATAATATGGACAACTAAAGAAATGGTTTGAAGCCATTATTCACAACATCTAAATTTCAAAAAAAAATATTTATTCTAATATTCTGCATAATAATCTGAAAATTGGTTAACAAGTTCCATAGAGATTTTGAAGAACACCAAAATATCAGTAATAATTACCAAAACAAATTATGATGATATTCATTAAACACTCAATTCATTATATCCATAAAATTAGAGAGTTCATTAGTCACTCAAAAATAAATTTCAATACACTCATAATGTCTATACATGGTATAATTCATATTATTTGGAATATCTTCTTCCATTACATGCAATTTATGGAACACTAAATCGTTGATAAATAATTACCTCTTTGAAGTTGGTTAAATATTTCAACATTTCAAGGATGAGATTACATGTTCTTTATAATAATTGAATTCATCTTCATGTAGTCAATTTACAACCTCATAGATCTGTCTTTATTCTTAACAAAAAGAAAAGTTTATCCCTAATGTGAAGCATTATGGTATATAAATAAATTACCACTCAATTCCTATAGTTTTTATTTAAATCTAATAACTCCACTTGGAGAACTCAATACAGAGTCATTGATATTGTGTATTTAATAGGGATTAAACTAATAAAAAACTAAAACTCTTACTCTGGAGGATGTCCGGGTGATTCCTCTATAAATAAATTTTGTTATTCTTATAAAATAGTTGTATCTTCAATTTGAAGATCACCTATATCATTAGTAAATTTTTTCGGGTTTTCTTCTCAAAAAGTATTATTTATATGACATTATAGAGGAGTATCTAGATATGACTTATGTGATGAATTATCCCCTCAAAAGATATAAATATCTATATCACCATCAAGAATCAAAATTTACTTCTCATTGAAATTTTTATTGAACTATATTTTTATTCTAGTCGAAATTATGAATTATATCAATATAAACCATACGTATGTTAATAAAATCATCATTTATTTCATTTTTATATTTAAAAATTAGGAATTTATTAAAAAATTCCTGTTGAAATGTGGTTTCCACTATTAGTTTTTATTATCATTTTTTTGTTATAGTAAACTATAAATACAAATTTGTATAGAAAATTACAATGATATAGAAGAACATAGGAGATCGATCACCAAATAGAGAATTACTTTAATTTGATTAGATTATAAAACTACCCTCCACCACACCATTATGAACTTCAATATCAATAGTTATGACTGCATAATCATTTCATTGTGTCCTTGGCCCTTTTGGGGAATGATTCCATGAATTATAATGAAATATTTATCATAGTTTCTCATATATTATAGTTGAAGCAGTACTACATGGTGACTTAATTCATGCCGTTAGAATCATGGACCTTGTGTAATTTTTCTCCACACTTATAAAAATATTCTATTACGAGTATAAATTTTTTATGATATTAATTTAAACATTTATTAAAAGTTGTAAATTTTATTCTTCCCTTCTTCCATTTTGAGTTATTTCATTTTCATGCTACTCATATTCCATCTTCAAATCATACTACCCATAAAATCCATACGAATTTAAAAATTAACTATTTTTCTTGATGGTATGTGATATCATATCCTTATATGATATGAATGTTTGGGAGACTATTTCTATTAGTATAACTGGATTAGGACCCGAAATGAAATGTTCAATCTTTCTCATTGGATTAAATATGATGTCCATATCATGCCTCGATAACCTTATAATGCAGGATTCATACTTAAAAAATTTTTCATCCTATTTCTATATCAGACTCAAGATTTTTCTCTACAAATCTACTTTCTATTAATGAGGGATATTTTTTTCCATTAAAATTTACTTAAAATACTCCCATTCCATAATTTAAATTTCATCATTCTCCATTTTGTTTTGAATTATTTACCACCATTGATCTACCTCTTCTAATAGAAGATAATATGACTTAGAAACCTTATCAAATTCATTACATCCCATCGAGATAAATATATACCATATGGAACATATTCATTTCACTTATAAAAATGTAATTGTAGACCCATTCAATTATGGATTTTTTCTTTTATAAAGAATTCTAACACTTTCAAAATAAATTATAGACCAGGATTCTCCATATGATTAAGAATATTTCTTATAACCTAAGTTAGCTGTCCCATTACATTTATATGATTTTCATATCCATTTTTATTTCTAGCTCCCAATAAATTTATTGATTGGAGGTAAATCAATTCGTGGAATTTATTCATTGATAATGTTTTTGTTCCTTCCACTATGTGCCACATCTCAAAAATGAAATAAAGTATATTATATTTTGAAATTTATTAACTAGTGAAACACATAATAAATTGTGTATAACTAATATAAAATTAATAGTCTTGCTTATAAAGGGAATATTTAAAATGTCAATTATATGGTAATATTTTCATAATCATTGTTTTCTGAAGTCTAGAATCAAATTTTCCTACTAGAAATCCTCTGATATAAACTATAATGTTCCCGACCCCATTAGCTCGAAGATAATGCCTTACTTTATTACATTAATTCTAAGTACCGTGCAATCACATCACAGAGGATTGAATAGTTTAGAAACATTGGGGACTTTTTTTAACGACCCGAATCCGGAGCCCCTCCACTGGTGCCCCGTACCCGGTTCGCCACATGACTTCAAGCGCATTTCCCCAAATGCTAGAGGCTACCAACTAGCAGCGAGGGCCTTGGTATGTTATTGGGGAAACTATTCCCTCATTCGGTAAGGTATACAAGTTAAGGAAAACAACAATAAATAGCGGAAGCAGTAAACAATACGCAACAACTGAAACCAAACAGCGGAAGAAATAAATTTATAGTAATGATGATAATGATGCAGCAGGTACAAGTATCTAATTAATGCATCAAACACAACAACGTTATGAAATACATCCAAACACAAAGTACTAAAGTAGCAGTAACTCCAGCAGCATCGCAAGCGTAATCTTTGTCCCTTGCTCTCGAGCTCCAAACAATCAAGTACAAGAAGTCGAAGGGCGCTTGCCCTTATCTATACTTGAAACAACAAAGTCTGCTTGGGCCCAAAATCATGGCCCAAATAGGGTGTGAGATACAATCCTAGTAGGAAATCACCCAAAGATATGTGCCTAATAATAAATGAATACAAGGAAAGTAAAAGTGTGGGAAACAGTAAATAGAAAAGCACATAGTAGCTACAATCCACAGTTCTAGTATATAATGTACACAAGTAAACAAGCAACGAAAAGGGGAAAACAGGTGACCCTCTAGGTAGCTCTCACAGCCTAACCACTATAGTACAACCTAAAAGTACTAGAAACCCTCTAGGAGGCACACACAGTCTCACCCCTCTGTTTTAGCTAATAGTAGACTTTCTGAGAAATTACTCACCATCAATTCCCCCTATAGTCTCGTATCATACTAAAGGCTCTCTGGGGAAGCACTCAATGTCTCCTTACCCATGTGACCCGCGTCAAGGAACTACATACTCTCTAAGGAAGCACTCATCGTCAATTAACCCTGTGGTCTCGCGTCATATTAAAAGACACTCTGGAGAAGCCCTTACGTCCATTCTCTCTATGGTCTACTACACTAGGTTCTCGCAGTCCTGTGTAAAAATAAACATGCTCAGCGCGTGTATATCATCCAAGTAAACCTTAAAACTACTTGTCTATAATTCTAAGGCTCAACATCATAACAAAGAAACAGTTCCACTATCCTATAACTAGGCATGGAAACTGGAAAACACCAAACAAGCAAAACAAGATTTGCAAGCATCTAGAGTACAACAAATGATAATCTATTCACAAGGGTAAACCTCTACTATAGCAATCAAGAAAGTAGGAAATCATTCAAGGGAAAAATAGGAAAACACACAATTAATGTTCAAGGGAATTGGCAAAATTTCAAAAAATACTCAAATATATTGTACAGAAAGGCACAAACCACCTACCTCGATCCTAAGAGATTGATATACTTGAACCATGATGATTGATTCTCCCCAGAATGTCGTATATCTGAGAAAACTACCAAAAAGTTCAACCCACGATATCTTTAGAAGGAGGAGGAATTGTAAAAAGAGTCTCATGAAGAAATAATAACTCATCGACATGATTCCAACGCAATCAACCGTGCTCAAATCAGAGAATGGACGGAGAGGCGGGGGCTCATCGATGATTCGCAGATCCTCAGTGCTCTTGGATGAATAGAACCTAGAAGAAGAAGCTTCTGTGCATTAGGCGCTACCCCAATCCTTTTAATGAAACAAAAATTATGTACATGACAGGTACTTTTAGAGTTCACAGCGTGTACTAGGTCTTTCCGTACTCCGCCAAAATCGGCCGCCACGTCACCCCTAAACACTATGTGTGTGGCCCGGACATGGCTAGAACACAACATCAAGTGGGAAAAGAGTTCACAGCATGTACTCAGAAAGTACACGAGGTGTACTTCAAAACTTTTCGGAAACTTTATTTTTCTCAAAAACTCTATAAAAAGGAAGGACATACCTGAAACGATGATCCGGGTTCTTACACTTTTATACAAACATAAGTATTACATTACAATATTAAATATAATATAACATTTTAAATACATTGGAAAAACCCTTATTCCCATATATTATAACCAAATGTCATTCATAATATACATATTAGATTTCGGGGAAAAATAATAAGATAAGTGTGAGGTTAGATGATCAGAAAGTGTAATAATACAAGAAAATATGTTATTAATAATGATAAACCATAATGAAATGTGAATGAATAATAATTGATTATATTAAAACATATTATTTTACATAATATGTAAGGAATAATGGATGATTAAATAATGTGATATAAATAATCAAATGAGAGTAAAAGTTATACATATATATTTGTAATGACCTGACCCGGCTAACCAGTGAACTGGTGGTTGGACCGGTCACTATATGACCTCAAGGATATCTCCCCATTCACGAGAGCCTTCCGACTAGAAGCGATGGTCTACAGATTGTCAGTAGGGAGACTATACCCTCTTTGAAGAGTTTCACAATATTATATGAATGTGAAAAACAATAAATAGAGGAATAAGTAATACATAATTGAAAAAGCATTAGATGAAATATTTCATATAACAGATGAATCCATGACATGTTATTGATACATAAATGAAGGAAGTAAACAAGTCAACATGATTTTAATATTAGTATAGAAATAAAGAAAAAACTCAAAGCCCCATGGAACACTCCACGATCATCCTGAGCTCCAACTCAGTCCTTTGCTCCGAACTATAGGTACTAGAATACAACAACATGAAAGGTCCAAGGTCTGTAGTCCTGTGAACACAAAAGGTCTACTTGGATACCCCAATTCCATGGCAGCCCGAGTTGGATGTGAGATATACATCTCTGTAGGTCAGCACCATCGGTTTCTAGACCTATCTAAATAGATAAATGTAAATAATTGGATGTACGTATAACGAGGTGAAAAATGGAATGAATAAATAAATTAAAACCCATACAAGTTTTAAAGGGACACATGAAAGAGTTTCTAACATCTTTTCATATCCAGAAAATAAGAGTTTGATACATGAACCATAAATTTCATAAAAAAATGTTTAGAAAATTAATTTATATTCTAATTTAACTGCATTAATTCCCTGGTTTCCCTGGACACCTGTATCTCAAAACCTACCTCAGTCATGTGGGGGTCAGAACCATTTCCCATATTCAGTTCCACGTCATTATTTCACAATAGATTAAATTTTCCATTTTATTCATTTCATGTATGACCGATTGGACCCACAGTAAAATGTCAATTAATGGGTATATAATGTCATTTCTATCACCCTATTGAGTATTTGGAGCATCAGTACTTTTCTCACAACCCATGGGTATTTGGAGAATCGGTTCCTATCCCATAATATAATATTTATATGATAGATGTTTGTAGAATGAAATGTCTTGCACCACATGAGTATTTAGAGCATTAATACATATCTCACAACTTGTTTATCAACAATACATATATATTTTTCAGTAATGTATAACTCCTTGTCTAACACCCCAAAATCATACATTAATTATATCATAAATTTAATAATCAATTCGGTTTATTAAATCAAAACTAATTAAAAACATAAATCTCTAGTCAAATAATTGTACAATTAATTAACATTTCAACATATCAATAGTTAATAATTAATTATTATTTAACATAAGAAAGTCAACAAGATAATTAACGCAACATTTAATTATCCCAATTCTTTACCTGAAAATTGGATAATTAATTCAAAAATTAATTATCTTTATTCCATCACTAATCAAATAAATTAGTCAAATATAACAAACCCATTAGTTAACACAACAACTAACTAATTAAAGATTACCATTAATTATTCCATCAATTTTCTTAATCTACAAAGAAAATCACATCACATAATTAATTTTCTAGAATTAATTATATCTTTCTAATCTCACTTCCCTTAATTAATTATAAAAAGTATTTCTCTAAAATACCACTTCAAATGAACATCATTTAATTCATCATTAAATAGAACTATTTAGCCAAAAGGTTTATCACAATTAACCATTGGATCAATTATCTCATTCCAATTCCAATATTTCTTAATCAAATCCACAAATAAAAATTATAAATCAGTATCATGTTATATAATTTGAGCATTAACAATTCATCATTTAAATTAATGTATGCCAAATAATATATTAAAAAAAATTTAATTTAATGTTTCCATTTATTCAATTCAATAGTTGAATAACTTCCTACTTAATTAACATGTATTAATTAATCTATCATAATTATCCTGATTTAACAAAAAAACATATTAGTATTATTCCTCGAATAAATAACATCATTCAGTTAAATCAATATATTGTAATTATTCATTTGATTGATTGCTTATATAAAGTCTCAAAGAAAATAATTAATTTAAAAAATTAATTATCTTATCTTAACCAAAACAAAATATCATTTAATTATTTAATCATGTAACTTTAACCAATACATAAATAATGGATAAATACCAACACATAGTCATGTCTTCATTTATCCCATGTGGGTAGTATTATTTAATAACATCCAAATCTGTGCATCAACACATCACTTATCACATTTTGTAATTTAATCAAACATACTAAATTTACATTTGAAAGGAACTGAATATAAATACATCACTACATAATTTAAATACAAATAAAAACATAGCATGAATTTAATTAATACATTTATTAATGTTGAGGACCTGAAAGGGGACCCTACCTCGGGGTGGAACCAAAACATGTCGCAAATCGTCACATGTCGGTAACCAATTACCATCGGTCTGTAGTCACATGAACAACACTTTATATATATATATACCAAGAGAGATATATATATATACACACACAATGTATCTCTAATCAAGAAAAACTCTACCAAAACAAATAGCCATAAATAGACTAGCTAGGGTCAATGCACATACAGTTATATATCAGGGTCTCAAATAAAATATCAAATCATTAAATGTATGATGCGAGAAAAACCACAATTAAATAACCTTACCCAAAACATGGTGTAATAGAAAAAAGAGTCAATCCTCCTCACCCTTGGTGGCGGATTCCAGAACATTGACAAATGGGTCACGATACACTACCCGCGTATAGAAAAAATATGTATCTTAGACTAAAATGGATATTTTTTATTGAAAACATGAATGTAAAGTATTAAAACCCATATTCGGTATTATATTGATGATTTTTAAATTCTCAAAATTCAAAAATTAATTATTGTGCATTGTACTATATATTAGAAACGATATGATATCATTTTCTCAATCTGGTCTATTTGATGTGTTTTGTAAAACTAAGATGGAACCCTTGTTTTGGAAACATGAACATTGAGTCATGTTGTAAAAATATTATCACATATTTGTGTGTTTTCATTATAACCCATGAAAATGAATTTATTATTTCTTTCCTAAGGTTTGAAAACAATATGAATTGGTTTTCATTGAGTTATATATTTGAAGTCTGTTTTACACTAAAATGGAACTTTCCTATTAAAAATAAGCACATAAAGTCATATAATATACATTGTGTATTAGAGTTCTATAAGGTTTATTCTCACATGTAAAAAAATTAATTATCAACCATTTTTTAGTTTTTGAAAATAATCTTTTTTTCCCCATTTAGGCTATTTGAAGTGTTTTTTCAACAAAAATGTATCTTTTTCATTGAAGACAATAATTTGATTCAAATAATCCATATTTTCTATCAGATTGATGTGAGGTTAATTAATCCACATAGAAAAGGAATTATGATTCATTTTACTATAGTTTGGAAGTAATCTGAGATCGTTTTCTCAGTTTTTGTAATCTGGTGTGAATTTTAAACTAATGGAATCTTTCTATTTAAAAAAAACTTTCAGTCATATCAGTGGAATCATGCATTTGATTGATGTGTGGCCAGTTATTACAAATAAAAAAAGACATTTTGACCATTTTCAAGATTTTGTAAAACAATCCGATCTTGTTTACCGGATTTTTGTTATTTTATTCTTATTTTAATTATAAATATGCATTTTTATTGAAAATAAGAACATTGAGTCATACTAACCACATCCTCTATCATATTAATGTGTGGTTCATTTCTACTAGCCGAAAATTAATTAGGGAAAATTTCACTAGTTTTTGAAAAAAATCCAAAATCATTGTCTCCGTTTTGGATATGTGATGAAATTAAAAATAAAATGGAAGTTTTATATAAAAAACACACATATCGAGTAATATAGAGCACATCTTGTGTATGATTGGAGTGGATTAATTTCATACAAATTTAATATTAATTATGGATAATTTTTATAAACTTTTAAAACAATCCAATATCAATTTTTGAGATTTGATCGTGTTACATTTATTTTAAACTAAATTGGAACTTTTATTTTGAAATCACATATATAGTACCATACGGGCTTCATCATGTATTACATAAATGTTCCATAAATTCAGACATGTTAAAAAATATATCATGCAATATTTTCTTATATTTTAAGAACAATACAAGCTTGTTTCATTGGTTTTAGATATGTGATTTGCGTTTTAAACTAAAATAAGACTCTAATTTTGAAAACATGATCTTTGAGTCATACAAACCACATTGGGTGTCAAAATGATATTAGGTTGATTCTACATTTCAAAATCCACTTATGAATAGTTTTACTAATATTTATAGACATTATTATAATATTTTCTTTGTTTTCTATGTGAGGTGCATTTTTAACTTACATGACACTTATACTGAAATCATGCACTTTTAGTCATTACTGAAACATCATGTGTCGAATTAAAAAGTGATTGATTCCAAAATGTTAACCATATAATATGTATTGTATTAGTAATGTTTTAAAATAATGAAAACGTTTTTTCAAAACTATATCCATGTGATACATAGTATCATCTAAAATACCACTTTTATACTGAAAACAAACACATCAAGTCATACTCACCACATCGTCTGTTGAAATGGAATAGGATCGATTACAATATTTCAAAAATTTCATGTATCACTATACTAATGACTGAAAATAATCCACCATCATTTCATTGGATTTTTTATTTATTGAATGTTATAAACAGATTTTTTTTTATATTGAAACACATACTCTGGGTCACACCGACCACATTGTGTGTATGATTGGCCTGAATATAATCCCTATATATTAGAAATTAATTAAGGATATTTTTTATAATGATTGAATAAGATACAATATCATTTTCGCTAATGATTATATATGATACATGTTTTAAAATGATGAAACTTATAATAAATACTTGAATTTCATTTCATACCATCCACATCATCTATTGAATTTATCTGTGGTGAATTCCTACACATAAAAAAAAATTAATTATGGGTTTTATTTATAATTTTTACAAAAAATATGATATATTTTAATTTATTTTGAACATGTCATGCAAATTTTGAACTAAAATTAAAAAATTATTTATAAAATACAGTATTTGAGTTATATTGGCCACATCGGGTATCATATTGAGTGGTCATTGATTCCAATACATAAAAAATAATTATGCCATTTTCCTTATTTTTAAAAAACAATATGGTAATTATTTATTAGTTCTGATCATGTTAAATGTTCTTTAATATACAATATAACATTTATATTCAAAACACATATATTGAGTAACACCAAACACATCGAGGGTCATATTTATTTGAGCTCGATTCCTTCAACTAAAAAAAGAATTATAGATTTTTGTAATAATTCTTGAACACATTTTTGGATCATTTAATCTTTTTCTGGAAATATTAAACATATTTTTAATCAAAATTTCGCAATTTTATTAAAAAACATGCATTGAATCATACCAACCACTTCATGTGTCAAATTGGAATCCGGACAACTTCCACACCATTAAAACCTATTTATACATTTTATCCAAAATTTTTGAAACAAAAGGAGCTTTTTTTTCTTGTTTTTGAGTTTTTGACACATATTTTAATCTAACATGACAATTTTATTTTAAAAATACTTAAAATGAATCATATCGACCACCATGAGTCTCATATGGATGTTTAGTCATTTTGTATACTTTGGAAATGAATTATGGATAATTTTATAATGGTTTAAAAACAATATTTTCTTTTTTTTGTTATGGTGATGTGATACATGTTTTACACTATAATAACACCTTTTATTAAAAAAACATCAAGTCATTCCAACATCATATGGTGTATGATTTATGTGTGATTAAAATGGATTAAGGATAGATATACTAAAGTACGAAAAGAATATATATTTTATTGTTTAGTTTTTCTCATGTGACTTATGTTTTGAAGTAATGTGTAAATTTTAAAAATTAGTTATAATTATAAATATATAAGGAACATAACTATGAAATTAAACACAATGATAAGAAAATTAAGAAAATATTTTAAAGGAAGTAACATGTTCATGATGTCGGTATAAATTATAACACTATGTATTCTAATGATTTTTACTAAACAAATTAATTTCCTATAATATAATTGGCCTTGATAAAGAGAAAAAAATAAATATAAGCATTCTGATGAAAATGATACATGTCCTAGGTGTATCATCAATAAATAATCATTATTTATCCTTTGAGTAAATATATCATCAAAAATAATTATAGTGATTATAAAATATATATAATGACCTGGAATTTTATCAATAAAATTTCCCTCTTTATAATTATGTCATGTAGAATAAATAATATAAATCACATTGAGATCCCAATAAAAAATTATTATTTTAAATGAATAATGATATATTAGTCAGAAATGAACACAACAATAATTACAAATATTATAGTAGGAAAATAAATAGAAAATATAGAATATGAAAATGTGGATCTCCTTGATCCACTAGAATGAATTCAATCACAAATAAATCTATACAAATAAAATATAATTTTATTACTATAAATATTCATTTAAAATATGAATGTAGAAATAACATTTTGATAAAATAGAAGTTATTGATAAATGGAATGACAATTATTTATAGGATGTAGTGAACCTGTATGACCATTTGAAATATGACCACTATAATATTAAATAAACCATTCGAATAGTAATGTGACCAATAAGAATAATAACATGGCCATTTGAATTGTAACATATCCTATGAAAGTATAAATAATATTTAGTTTCTCTATAAATGAAAATATTATATATTTATATCATTGAATATGTAAATACATGTTTTCAAACTGATAAATTAAGTGTTAGTATTTTGGTAAAATGTAAATGATTGTTTGAAAATATACCAATTTATATTTTGATTTAAATTAAATATTATATTTTTAAATAAAAATATTATTTAATATTTTTTTTACTATAATTATATGATAATTTTATGAGACCTTATTTATTATTCAAAGTGATATAAAATCGTTTATAATGTAAAAAATTCTATTTTTTTTAAAAACTAATTACATAAATCAAAATTTTAATATCTCATGTTTAGAATGTTCTTTTTCAGAAAATTGGGCCCTTTTTACTTTCTACACATCAAAAACAGGTGGGGGTTAATTTATGGGATTTATTTAAAGTAGTTTAAATTTTTTATAGTGTGAAATGCTATAATTTATAGTATTTATCATTATATGTAAATTGAGTCTTGGTTTAGTCATGGTTGATGTATGTCCCCATTATCATGAAATCACATGCTCTAGTTATTATATTTAGTCAAAATAATCAACTGAATTTATAGTCATCAACCAAAATTATCATAAATGAATAAAATAATAAAAAACACACCTCTCCTCCCCATATAAATATCATCAATATCCACCCCTAAATACCACACCATATAAACCTTATATCTAGCCTAAATTATTCCCAATTCAATTCCCTAGAATCTTTCCCACATCCATGATATTTTTGTCTCCACAAAGGATATATCCCAAGAGCCATTAGTGGGCTCTCAAGGAGAGGATATTCAATAGGGAAAATCCTCAATCATTCTGTTTTAAATTATTTAATTCTTCTACCTTATACTCATGTACCTTATCCAAAAAATCATCATAACTCCAAAATAAAATATATACAATAATTTTTTTATGTTATTGTAATATACATCAAGAAATCACTTCACTTCCTATATTATCTTTCAAACGAAATCATCTTCTCTGATATATTGATTCAGCACCTTGGTGGACGACTTCTTTTTTCTATTACAACCTTCAATATGGACATAAAACCATTATAATGGTTAAAATGGTTTTTAATATTTATATTCTAACTTTTTTATTGTTCTAGAACTAATATATATACATAATATTATATAATTAAACAAAACTAGTTCATGATGATCGTAAACCATACAAAATAACCTAAACGTTAATCGCTAACATTTTATCAAATGACTCAACCTCATAGAAAAAAAATTTATATATGGGGGACATTTTAGATTATTTATGTATATTAAAACAATTTCAATCCACTTATGGATTTTCTCAATCATTTGACAAGAACTCCAGTAGTTATACTCATGTGAACCATCCATGAAGTCATGAAACCAACCCTACCGTAACAAAAAATAAACATTATAACTCATCACAATGGCCGTAAATAAACAAAATAAATGAAAAGAAAAAAAATTGGAATAGGTTTTTCATTAATTAATTAATGGATCTAATTTTATTATCTATGACATTAATTGGATGTGAAAAATAACATTTATTCACAAGGTAAGGGATCTATCCAAACATTGAGATTTACTATTTTGGTTATTTCATATAATTTATGCCAATTTATTTCTCCATTATTATTATTGAATTATTATTAATTATACTTAAATATTCCAAAAAATATTTATAAAGATAAA
This sequence comes from Viscum album, assembly GCA_963277665.1. Lineage (NCBI taxonomy): Eukaryota > Viridiplantae > Streptophyta > Magnoliopsida > Santalales > Viscaceae > Viscum > Viscum album. The sequence continues at coordinate 1,007,053,898 of OY728135.1, forward strand.
TTCAGCCTTATTTTATGGTATAATACATGATTCTAAAGGATCCTTTATCAATTACTTCTAATATGAAAGACCCATTAAAGGGAATTTCCCCATTTCATACCCATTTTCATGTTCACTCATTAAATTGTTCTAATCCATCATTTTTTATGAAATAAATCATTTTATAAAGAAAAGGAAATCTCAGATAATTTTTAGTTTTATACTGAAACTTATTCTTTTCCCTCTTTAAATTCTCTTTAATAATTTCTCTTAAAATGCGACGAATATGCTCCTTTATAAAGTATATTAAACACTATTTTTATACGATTTCACTTACGTTGGACATGAATTATCATGATCAAATATTTTTTGCATTCTTAATTTCCATGTATGATTTGAAATCATTCTATCATTGAAATCATTATGATATATTCTTCGATTGTACTATAACAGATGATTATGATACACATTTCCTTCCATGGGTAAACCATATGATTTCACCTTATGTTTTATTTATTTTTATGGAACACATATTAAAGAACATGTTATGATGGGTGTTCCAAGATATTTCTATAATTAATTTTGTAATTTTTAGTATCACTTGATATGATTTATGTGATCTGGGAGTAAACCTAATCAAATAAGTGACATTTCCAACCATGAGACGTCATTTTGGTGGTCAACATTAGATCATGTCTATGTCATGTTATGTGTTGTTGTCGCATTCATATATTTCTATGATAATATGACTCCATATTATGTATTATATTCCTCTTCATGTTTTCACATACTATACCTATTTTTATCATGTTTTTTCATTCACCCATGTCAGGTTCTTAATTACCATTTTATTTAACATATTTGAAAAACAATTTCATCCCTTTTGTGTGTGTATTCCCTAGGTTAACCTATGCAGATATAAGACCTCAAAAGAATATTTGGAACTCACTATATAAGATTGATATAAATATTTTCAAATTTATTTCCTTGTTTTCAATTTTTGTACATAGTCTTGAAAAGACACTAAATATTATGATCCATGAATTGTATTTCATGGTTAAAAATGATTCAAATTAAGAAATAGTATATGTAAATGGATAGGGTCTCTATAGTTGGTATCAGAGAAAGATCATGTTATTTTATAGATTAGTACTTGGAAACCACAGAAATAACCCCACGCATAATTATATCACCATGGTAAAACAAGACTAAAAAATATGTAATCACATGATAAAATATTATTTATATTTATGATTTTCTCCTAACATGTTAAAAGTTTCATTTTCATATTCTTATTAGCTAAGTATTCAAGCCCCTTAAATATATTTTATTTTTCATAGTTAATGGTAGGAAATAGAATAACTTGTTCCAATAAATAATGTTATAGTAAATGTGATGATTTCCCTAATGAGATGAAAAAATATGATGGTAATAGTATCTCAAAACATCCTGAATGTACTATAAAAAGTGCCTCAAGTTATTAATAATAACTCAAATCATGTTTAACACCCTCCTTTTCCTAAGAATGTGCAAGTTGCGGTCGAATACTTTTTATGACCAGGGCCTCTAATATTTAGTTGATCATCTGATAGCATCATTTCACAACAATGAATTAACTTAATTGTGATGAAATACATTATCCTATAACTCTAATAATAAATAACGTTTTTTTGATGTTCTATCATTTTTATGTTGATTCTGATATGTGGTGAACACTGATCAAGAACGTATGTTTTATAGAGGAAATTGATTACACAGAATTGGAATAGTGGAAGAAAATATTTTCTATAAATATGTTCCTTAAACACTCTATATTAAGATGGAAATTATGTTTCAGAAAATAAAGATAATGGAAGATGAGTCTATCAAGGCATATGAGGAAAAAATTACAATTATTTCACGACATTCCTCTAGCTTTGTATTGTATACTGAAAGAATATCAGATCACTTATTTAGTAGAATAATGTTGAATCTATGAAAATATTTGGTTATTTGAGATGTTGATAGCTTTTATAAGTATCTTCATATAGACCTTAATGCTGTGATATAGATTGGAGACTCTCAGTGGCCTCAAGAAATTTGATATAAAAAAAAGGAAAAATGAGTTTAATTTGTGATGTTCGATAGTTAAATATTATGAATGAATGAAAACAAAAAATCCCACATATCAATATTATTAGAGGAAGAATCCTGGGAAAAATCTAATGGGAACTATGAGATGATTCAAATGGTAAAGATAAATTAATTAGGCCAATTATTTCTGAATGGATATGAAAATGACAAAAAATTAGGAAGAATAGTGGAGTGTTAAGTTGAAAACTCATCCTATAATTAAGTGTTTCAACTACAGGGAATAAGGAAATTAGGAAATCCAATGCCCTAATCAATGGATTTAGAAATAAAAAAATAGAAAATACATCCATGGAATAATAAAAAGGAATAAAATATCACTACAACTAAGGTGGATCACAAAAAGGATGTGTTGATAGGTAGACTGGTAATTCATTCCTAAATAGTGAACATAATTTTTATTATGGTTCTACGTATCATTTTTCATTCAACATGTCTCGTATAACTATTCAAACACCACCTCAATAAGTGAATGTTGAGTTATATATGAGAACTGAAAATGGGGAAATTACTAAATCAAGAGTATATACTCCACCCCAGTTAATGTTTTTAGAATAAACCTCCCAGAAAATCATTTCTTACTTCTTTTTGTGGAGTTTGATGTTATATTGGTTATAGATTGGCTATCTTAAAAAAATCCAACATCAAGTGTCAATAAAGGGAGATCCCCCTTTAAATACAACGTCATCCCCATTTTTTTAAAATTGTAAGGTGGATGATGAATCTTTTTTATAATAATTATCACAATTTTGGATATTACTACCAAATATCATGTTCATATGATTATGTCAGAGGACATGATCTTGCTCGAAGACATTCATATTGTGAGGGACTACACTAATTTGTTATTCGGAGAACTGGTTTCTCTTCCTCTTATCTGAGAGGTTGATTTCTATAATTATCTTATTCATGGATCTCTTTCTATATCATTTTCTCCTTAAATAATAGTTTTCATTAAGTTGGAGGAAATGAAGAATCATTTTAAAGGGAAGTTGGACTAGGGTTTTATATGCCTTAGTTCTTCACCAAAGGGTGCGCTAGTCCTCTTCGTCCAGATGAAGGATAGACCAATGTGCCTCTACATTGATTATCATGATCTCCACAAAATCACAATAATGAAAAAGTATTCTCTTCCATAGATATATGACTTGTTCAATGAAATAAATAGAGTCACATATTTATATAATGAGACCTTTATTATGGATAGTATTAATTAATGGTGATGAAAGAATATATTCTCGATACTACCTTTTGAATAATGTATGGGCACTATGAGTTCACAATGATTCCTCTCAAACTCACTTTTACTCAAGTAGTGTTCATTTAAATAACCAATAATGCCTTTAGAAATTAACTTAAATTTGTTTTTGTACTTTTTATCGATGATAGTCTAATATGCTCCATGACAAAGGAGGTTCATGAGATAAATTTGAATACCATTCTAATAACATTATAGAGGGAGACACTATATATAATGTAAAATAAATTTTACTTCTTGATGAATTAAATATCATTTATATTGTAATTTTATCACTTGAAATGGAATTTCTCTAAACCCATTTAAAAAATGAAAAATGAGGTGTATCCCAGACCAACATCTATAACAGATATCCATATTTTCCATGGTTATGATGGGAATTAACAACGATTTGTGATAAAAAAGTTCACGATATTGAAACCCATTATTTAGGATAAATCTGAAGTAAGTAATGTTTTATTGAAATGTGAATTCAAATAATTCTTCCAGGATATGAAAAAGATGTTTATAACTACACACATACTTAAACTTTAACAAGTGGGGAACTAAGTGTGGTATACAATAATAATTATAATAAGGGATTATGATTTATATACAGTCAAAATTATAAATTTTTTACTATGACTCAAGGATGGTGAATGTTCATGAGAAAATATATCTCATGCATGATCTGGTTATGGTATCTTTTATCATCGTGTATAAACTCTAATGAAATTTACTCTATGGTAAGAAGTGCGAGATTTTTATTGATAATTAGAGAATAAAATATATATTCACATAGAAAGCTGTTAATATTCACCAACTATAGTGCTTATAAATCAATAAGGATTATTATTTCTCAATCCACTACAATCATGGTAAGGAAAATAAAGTATAATATTCTATATTTAGAGTGGATATTGTATCATTATCAATGATGATAATTGAGATGGATCAAATATTCTATGACATGAAAAGGATGGATATGGTAATCATTAATCAAGGAACATGAACAATTCTCTCTCAAATGATTTATAAACCATATAATATGTATAAAATATATTATGACAATATAAATGATGTGAAAATTTAGAAAATGGTTGAAACTATAGCAAAGGGAAAATCCTCATAGTTAAAATTTTATGAGGGAGGAGTTTTAAGATTTTGTTTTTGATTATGTGTAATATACAATATGGATATGAAGAAATATATTCTGAATAATGAACATAGCTCAACATTCTCTATCCACCTTTGGTGAATAAAAAAATTCAATATCTCCACGAGAACTATTTGTGGGACAATATTAAGAATGAGATCAAAAAATTTACATCAATGTACTTGGTATATCAGAAAGTGAAGGATGAATAGAAAATGTTTATATGGATGTTGAAACCATTTCTAATGCCTATATTGAAATGAAAAAACATCAGCATTTTATTTTTGAACAGACATTTGATTACATCAAAATGAAATAATGAAATATGGTTTGTGATGAATCCTTTTACTAAGATAGGTCACCTTCTCATTATTTAATAGGAATCATCACTCTGTCATCATTAATGGAGATACATATATTATGCATTGACACTTCATGGATTACCACTATCAATTTTATCTTATTGAGATCTGATATTTTCATACAAGTTTTAGAAATGTATCCCACACTATCTAAAAACAATGTTTAACATTAGTATGGATTATCTTTCTCAAGTTGATGTCCAGTCTATGTGGTGTATTATGACACTAGAATACATGTTGAGGAAATGTCATATGGTCTCCAATGGATGTTGGGACCAACATAATCCTTTGGAGGAGCTCAGTTACAATAATAGTTTCTAATCAAGAATCATGATTTACCACTACAAATATCTTTGTGGTAAATGATTTATAACACCTTAATATTGCTATGAATTTAGAGAATATAAAATGGAAGTAACTGAAATTGTTGAGGAAGTGAAAAAAATGTGAAGACCATCCATCAACATATCTGAGCGTCCCACTATCAACGGAGAAGCTACACCAATAATAAATGAATGAATCTAGAGTTAAATGTTTGAGACATGGTATTCCGCTGCATATCTTTATAGAAGAGATTTGGGATATTTTTGAATAGAGTAATGTTATGCCCTATGTACATCGTCCCCTTATTGATTATAGATCATTTCAGAGTTGTGTTATATAGAATATAATTTTAACCAACTATGTATCATGTATATGATTTATTCCATATATCCATCTTGATGAATTATATTCCAGATCCCTCACATGTACTGAATTCAAAGGTGGTATAGCTATAAAATTATCTCTCTTATGAGGAGAATATTGTGAAATTTTGGACCATAAAGAAAAAGGTTATATGCTATAAGACCTCTTAACTAGTATAATTACATTAAAGGAACCATAAATATAAAAATGTGACATTGGAACCATATTAAATGATGATAGAAAAGTAACCTCACATATTTTTCACCATATTATGTAAAATGAAATTTAAATGGAGAAATTTAATAAGGGGGTAATAATTTAAGGACCAATAATTCTTTAAATAAAATTTCCCTTCTTATAATTATGTCATGTATTATAAATCACATAAATCACACAGATAATCTAATAAATTTTTCTTCTCATAAATGAATAATGATATATTATTTAGAAACTAAATCAATAATAATTATAAATATATCAGTGTTATAATAAATATAGAACAATGATTTGGAAATTTTGTATCTACTCAATCCACTATAATGAACACACTCATAAACAAATTTTTATAGATTAACCATAATGTTAATAGTAATATATTCATTTCTAATATATATATATATATATTTGTGAGAAATATAATTTATTGGTCAATAGAAAAAGGGTTATTTATAGGATTTAGTACACCATTATGACCGTTAGAAATCATCCCATTAGAATTGTAAAATGGCCATTACAATAGTAATGTGACCATTAAGAAGATTAATATTTTTGTTAGAACAGTGACCTTTATAAGGAAAGTATAAATTAAAATTATTCATCTTACAAAATAAAATTTGATATATTTATATCAAGGAGTGAATAAATATTGTTTTCAATTTATAATTCACATGTATGATTTTTTTTGTAAAATGATAATGTTTATTTCAAATTTTATAATTAATATAATGATTTTAATGAAATTTTATTTCCATAAAATAAATTAATAAATTAATATTTTTAATTAGAATTATAAGATTATAGACATAAATAATTCAACATCATAATATTTGATGTCCATGTAACTCCTTTTCTACATTAAGAACCAATAACATTTGATATTTTGGGAGTTATTTCTCTTGAAACATGTATCCTAGGATATTATACACAATAAACCTCACAACATGGTTGTTCTTTACTTATGGTAGATAGAAATAATATAAAACAATATCCTAAATAATTATACTAATATAAAATTAATGGATTTCTTTGGTTCACATTTAGGTGAAAGAGTAATTAGAAAATATATAACCTCGAGTATGGTTTCCGGTTAAGGGGAATTACTAGACTTATAGATAATGAGATCATTTAGTTATTTATGTGATGATTATTTTTTCACTGTTATATCTCTTTGTACATTTTTTATATATTGTTTTACTAAAAACGTATAGAAAATAATGTCCTGAAAATCATATATTTTCACTATCAATCCTTTCATTATATAATATGTAACTTATTGTGAATATTATTTTCATTCAAAATGATATAGGGGAAACTCAAAACCTACACCTCTAACATGGAAATATTTTCCTGGCTACATCAAATCTACATTTTTTAGTTTTTCTGTAGGTATGTAATCTTCCTATTCTTGTTTCTTAACTATATAAAAATTATATGAATATAATGTACAACTTTTTATGTAATATTATTATAAATCATAATTAATTTATATTATGTTATATTTACTCTTTCTCCCAAATAATTTTTTTGTTTTCATCAACTTCATGACCTTCCATATTTATGAGGGCCTCCTTCTATATGACTTGATATTTGATGGATGTGGATTTTGATTTTGATTCATCAATCTATATATAAAATATAAAACATACATTATTTCATAAAACAAAAAGAAATTATTGTTTATTAAATATATATATTATTTTCACCTCTATTCAGTAATAAACTATTCTTAATTGGTGATATGATTATATTGGTATCAATTTGTGTTTTTTATTTTCATCACTACATTATTATTTCATAAATTAACCATTTTGAAACAAAGTTGATATAATAAATAATGTAAAAAAATATATAATTTACTATAATGAACCTAAAGTGATTTTCCGTTACGAGGAGAGAGAAAATCCTTCCATTTCTAAATTAAAATAATTTGTTCATAAGTTACTTATCGGTGTGGATTTAGTTTACACTCATCGTCTATTAGATAAATATTTTTAATTAGAGGTTATATGATTATATGGGATTCTCTAGTATCTATTAAGACACATTTCATATAAAAATCATCTAAAGTAAATGAAAACTGGATGAAATAATTATAATTAAATCAATATTTGATTATAATATATATTTGTAAAATATATAAATTATATCATAAAATTAACTTTAAATATTCCCAATGGGGTTCATTCATTACATGTTGGACATTAAAGCATAAATATATTTCAATAAGCACATTAATCCTCATTATGAAACCATCATAATGAATGAACATTGACTGGATGGTTTCAATATGTTGGTTGTGTTGATTCCATCCAACATCAAATTTTATAGCCTTATATATTACATTAATAGTTTTAATTAGAAATATGATGACGTGTTATATTTTTCCATCAAAATTGTGTGTTCCCCAAAAAAATTTCAGTTTCATCATCAACTATATACCCACCCTAATTTTGGTAACATTGTTATGTAAAAAAATTAATTTTCAACATGCATAGTCAAATATTTATTTTAGATTATATAAATAAAATAGAGAACATATAATATATTGAATAAAATAATAGTATATTATAATTGAATTTAACTATTCGTTGAACTCTCTTTAGGTTTATTAATTAATAAAGGGATTTAAATTCTCAATGGAGAATTTCTATCTCATATTTTTGGTCCCCTATAATATATAAAATATTTCCTACATTGGGATATGTATTAAATGATTGTGATCCCCTGATTAAAGTTTCATCCATGATTAAATTTTTGTATAACCATACATTTGTTTGAATCTCATGCATTACAATTGATTAATTCATGTTTATTTGAGATGGTAAATAAAATATTTTTATTTCTTATGATGCAATTATGAACATATTATGTTCTCAATAAAAAATGAAAATAAACTATAGAAAACCCATATTATTAACATTCATTTCACATCTATTATCAACCAAATTAAAATAGAAAATTTACAGTTGAAATATTTTATTAACCATCTTGTATATCTGTTCGATGATGCCGAAATATAACATATTCTGAAAATATTTCCTTCTCTCCGTGGAAAGATATATATGTAACACATTAGACTAAAGTGTAACTCCATTTTTTAAATCATACTAAATTCATTGTATTATTTTATATTGAACATATAACCATTAATTACAAAACTACTATAAGATATAGCATTTTATTTTTCTACTATAAATTCATCATTTGTTTCTAAAAACTAATTAGGAGTTTAATATAATTCCTTTAAAATATCATCTTGGAACCATCCTATATAATTTTGATAATTTTCATTCGTTATCCATCCTTCAACCCTTCTTGGATTCAAATTTACATGAATTTATTTGTGGTCTTCAACGTATATATTAATATATTTATAGTTATGTAAAATATAATGGTGGGATTAGTCTTGCTCTTTGATTGTAATAATAATGAAATCAGATCCAAAAATCAATTAACCTTTATGGAATCCTCTATGATTTGACTTTGGAAGAATAATGCTATCAACATAAGATATGTAATCTGTAAATAAATAAATATATTCATCAACAATGTATCATTATATAATAAAATATTCTAGATAAATATGATTCATGGTGTGACATATCAAAATATTTATATAATATTCAATGGGGTAAATCATTATATAATTTAAACAACCATATAATTGAATCTCTATAACCATTTAATTTATCAAGTGGACTATTATATAGATAAATGAGAGTGGAAAAAACATCACTAATTCATGTAATCTGACTGAAACCTCCTTACTCATTAATTTTAACTTCATATAGTCTATTACATTACATTATATGTCTTTGTAAAGTATAACAGTGAGGTTAATGTATGTCGTAAATATTAATGATGAATAAAAAATAAAATGAAGAGCTTAAAATCATTCATACCGAATTGATATTTATATAAAGTTAATCCATATAAATTCATGTTTTTTCATTAAAAATAAATTGTTTATATTTAATTAAATCCCCACTAGAACATTTAATACATTAAGGGTATTGTAAAATTTTATGTTTTCTTATCTGGATTGGGTGTAATATATTGAAGTAAGAGACATTCTACTTTTACCCGCCATCAGTGCCAACACATCACCAATCCCCATTTCAATATTATCTAACTAATAAATTATTAAATATAGTTTTTTTGATGAAATTTAATTAAAATTAAAATAAAAAATATCAAATTTAATTTTCTCATGATATATTAGATAATTAAAATGAATTATTTTCTAGAAACTATAGAAATATAATTCAATGAAAATTTACCATGTTTCCCACACAGATTTCATAAGCTTTTCCAAATTTTTTTTACTAAAAATAGTTTCAATATATTTTACTCTATCGATCAGTAGATAACATATGTGTAGATATAGTGTCATACCTTTTTCGGTATCCCTATATGGTATTGACATATAGAATATATATATACGTAATAATGTAATAAAATTATGATGAACTAAAATAATCCATGAGAATTTCTTAACCAAACATAGTTTCTTCACTGTAAATAAATAGGAAACCCAAAAATTCATTTAATGTTATGGACTAGAAAATATCTATAAGTATAAAAGTCATTTATTATCCTGTATAACATGGACCTAAATAAGAGTCCTTTAATTTCATTCTCATTGTACATTGTAACATCTATATCCCACAAAAAATTAATATATTTGATCATTGGATTCAAATATACATCAATATAATTAATGATTTGTTTGGGTATATTTTTAAGAAGATAAAACATAATGTATTTATTGTTTATGAAAAAACATTTAGAAAATATATAATTTAAAATTATTAGTAAGAATGTAATGTGAGAAATACTATATTCACCAAAACATATTATTTTATCATTAGATAATTAAAGGTGTATTTTTATTAGATTAGTTCCAAATTCTGGATACTCAAAATCAATATATTTCCACTAAGTATATTCTACTTGGTTATATAATTTCCCATCGTTAATTCTTGTATATGTGTGGCAATTCCATTATCTCTGGATTCTTAACATCCACTTATTATTCTATAATGTTTAATGAAAAACAATCACCATTTAATATTCTAGGGACATGTTTCATATTTATTATATCAATTTACACCCATAAAAGGAAATTTTATCAGTGATTCATGGTCATTCAAAAACAATATGAAAACATTATGACATAAATAATTTTTTACAGACCAATCCCATTGAATTTATCATTAATTTAGAATCATAGTCTGAACAAGTGAGTTATTTTTCTCATGGTAACATATTATTCATGCGACCAAGTAATTTGTTAAACAATTTTTCTCTCCATCGGCTATATGAAATCAAATTATATAACATCAATAAAGCTGAAAATGTTGAGAATTTATTAAAAACTGTATATAATGGTATCTTAGATGAGTTTATTAACTTATTAATAAAATTTAGAGAATCTTGAATGTCATATTCAATTTCAATTACAATATCTCCCATTCGAGCTCTATCATCATATAAACTAGTATTTATATAAATTTATCTATAAACAGTAGCGTCATCCCAATCTATGTGCATGTTTAGTATTTCCCCATGTTTTCTCCAATATTTATAGCTATCATATATTTTTTGAAAAATGAAATGTTCTTCCCACTGTTCAAGATATTTTTTCCTTAATGAAATAATTATAAATATTTATAAATAATTTTCTAAAGGTTGTATGCATTTTCAGTTCCAAACATGATAAACACATTAACTCAATCTTTATACTCATTTTTCATACATTTATAATGCATCCATTTTTAATTCATAATCACCCTATTATGATAAAAAAAATATTCATTTTGATAAATATATAAAAAAATTAATAATAAAACGATAATGTTATAGATAATTCTAATAAGGGGAAATACAAAATTAGAATGTTGTCAATTTTGATTTCTGAGAAGTTATCATTTTATAGAAGGGTGGCATTAATGTTAAGAACTTGAGACAAACAGATAGCTATTGGGATAGGATATTGATTTCATGATGTCTGGGATAAAATGGTGGTAATAAATATGGTGGTATAAAAAATTTACTTTTTATTGGATAAAAGTGTTCTCTTGGAAAATCATTTTGAATATTGTCATTTAATTTTGAACTATCATTCAAAAATTGTTGAAAAATATATTTTTTCGGATCAAAAAATGTCTTCTACTAAAAATATTTTTTACATTGAGTCATCGATAATATAATTTCATAGAAAGAATGGATGAAAATATTATAGATAAAATAAGAAAATATATATTCCATGTCAATCTCTTTTTGGATATATTATTCCAAAACTTGTAATATTGAAGTATAAAAAATAGTTATACCCTAATCCACTAACAAGCCGATATTTAAAAAAACATTGTTATTATAAATCATAAGTATAATTCAGAAATCCTACAATATCCAAAACCCCTTTTAAATTTCCTTGAAAACACCAAAGGACCATTAATCCACTAAGAATTCCCATTTTATACATGTATTTCATAATTATAAATTTAATCATTCTTGAGAGTCGATAGACACTTAAATTGAACATTTTATGTGTGTTAAATCATCAAAAAACAAGTTTTAAAGGGTTTAACTCATTTTATCATCTGTTTCTTTATAAAACATCTCAAATTTAATGGAAATTTAAAAACTAGACATTTCATATTCATAATTCGTTATGAAATTAAATAAAACTCAAACATAATATTCTACTTTATGAATATTAACCATGATCTATACCTAATTTTGTTTTAAAATTGCACGAAACATGAACTAATGTATAGCCCTAGAACATCATGTAACAAATTTAATATAAGAAAATTTATACTGAATTCAATGTCATAATAACATCAAATCTATAAGCTTCATCATATCTATTATGATTCCCTACCAAAACAAAGCTCATTTATAAGTAATGTAATCCTAATAAAAAAAATTAACATATGACCAATAATTCAAATCCAATTTATGCTGACCCAATAATAAAAGTTTTTTCAAATTATAATATCCTAAAATGATTTTTTTTTAAAATATATACTCATGAAATCAAGACACTACACCTAAAATGGGTCTTAAAAATCTAATTAATTATTAAAAATATACTGAAACTCATTTATTTCAAAGAAATCCTTTGAAACCTTAGAAAAATAAATCAGTATCAAAAGAAAGAAAACCATTTTATTCTAAATAAAACATTCCAAAAAAATTATAGTTAATTTTAATTTATAAACACTTCAAAAATCATTCTAATTTATCATTGGATTAAAATTTGTATATACAAAATAATTATAATTTTAATATACAATAATGCGACATTATTCAATATTAATTAAACATACTAACATTAAATATGAAATTTATAATTTTATTTAAGGAGAAAGACATAAAATATTTATTTTAAAAAAACAAAACATTATTTGAAATCATTTTATTAATAATTTATATATAATTATTAATAAAAATAACATTTTTTAAATAATTTATCATGGAAATCATAAAATTTATATACCAAAATGAAAACTATAAATATACATTAATCAATCAAATAAAAAAAATTAATAAATTAGGTGGAATCACTTAATGTTTATTTAGGTGATATGAACATAGAATGTTATAAAACATTTCACATAAAGAGAGTAATATTTTCCGAAAATTAATTAAACAAATTCCCAAAAAATGATAACATGAAATATTTTTCATATTTAAACATAAAATGATTTTATTTAAACATAAAGAACTCAATTTAGAAAGTATAATATCTTTAAAACTAAATCCCCATAAAAATGAGTTTTGGAAATTTAGAATGAAAATTTTGACAAAAAAATCACTTATAAAAATTAGTTATTTTAAAAACTATATATTTTTATATAATAATTTATTTTTTAGTATGAATGGAATAAAAATATTTTTCTCCCTTTCCCTATGTTTCCAACTATTACATTATTTCCATTTCTGAATGCCCTATTTATGGAATTCTATTATGAAATTTCCTATCTTACTAACTCTCTCATAAAAAAACATGTGTTACACTTGAGAATAAACACATGAGTGATATTATTTAAAAACACCGATTTATATATGTCTTATTCCAGGGGAGCCTCTATCCCTGTCACAAATAATACTAAAAGATGAAGAGAATTACAAGAAAAGGGAAATTTTTCATGGGGAAAGGAAAATAAGGAAACCGACTTTCAAGAGTAACCAGAATGAAAAACATAGGCAAAAAAAATCATAAACACAGAACCAACAACCAGTAGAATGACCTATGTCCATCAGAGTTGGATAATAATTACATACCATAAAATATATATCATGTTTATAAATTAATATTAAAACTAACCAAAATTATTATCTATAGTATAAATATATTTATCATATTTGAATAATAGTCATTAGAAAAAAGAATAATTAAAAATCTAATCATCTCATATTCCTTATAGAAATCAAAATATATAAATAATCATTGATAAATCGAAAATTAAATGAATATTATTTCTTAGTTTTTTGAGGTTTTTAAAAGAAACCATGTTTAATGATCGCTAGAAGTTACGATAATTCACATTCAAAAATGAATTAAAGGATTAATGTTTATTTGTACAGAATATATAAGTTCTAAAAATATTCATATATTATTGATAAAATCTAGTTTATTGTCATGGTATGTAATTTCATTTAATGAATAGAAGAATTTATTATGTTTCTATTCCTTTCTTTTGGCATTGTTAACAAATATAATATTAGTCATTCATATAATAATATAAATAATACCTCTACTTTCACTAACCCTGAAATTTGAAGGAAGAAAAAAGATTTAATTCCATTCACACATAAGATAACAATTCTATAATTTTATAATATTGAGGCTACAATCATGATCTACTATATAAAGCATAGGCATCAAGAAGATGTTGAGGACAAGTATGAGGTAGTACTAGAGGGAAGATAGATTGTGGTGACAATAAGACAAAGAGGAAACTAATGGCCATGGAGTGGGTTATCAACAGAAAAATTGAAACACAACATTATGATCATGATTTCCTTGGAGGAGGATCTATATGAGCCATAGTAGGGTAATATCCAAAATGTAGAGACACATGAACAAATAACCACATGAGGTAGATGAATGGTGGTTGGGGACTCATCATTAGAGCTCAGAAGCATGGGACCATGTGACCACTAACCCATTATAATGTTGTTCTGTCACACACTGACAAACCCGAACTAACATCCAATCAGAGAGGAGGCGAAAAAAATAATATACATTATATTTTCAAGTGAATTCTATCCAAGAGATGATTGAGGTCCAGTAGTGGCAGATATGAACTACCACGATATATTCCACGGTGCAATGAAAATCCAAACTGTTAGGGTTCTATTTAAAATACTATAAAGGGTCTTATCAATGTTTCCCAAAAATAGCTGACAAAGAGGTGTTTCATTAGAATTAAAATAAGAAATGCTAATAAGGAACCTCTTTATCAGTACTTGTTACATGCTAATAAAGATTTATAATTATAATATTAAATAAATATATTTGTAAATATATTTATAATTTTTTTCATATAATTAAAATTTTGTTATATCATATAATTGTTTATTATAATTCTATATATATTTACGAAATATATATAAATATAAATATAAATATGAATATATTATCTATATTTTTTATTTAAATATAATTTTTATAATTTTTTCCTAATTTAAATAAACAATTATTTTTTTATAATAATATAATTACATTAAAAAATATATATTTATTTATAATCATAAATAGGTTTTTATATAAATGTAACAAATATATATTTCTAAATATATTTAACAATATATTTATAATTATTTATTTATAATAATTATACAATTTATATATTTATTTATATTTATATAATTATATATATATTATAAATATATTTAAATATTAAAATAAATAAATTTCGTATATATATTTAATATTTAATAATTTTTTATAATTTTTTAAATATTAATATATTTATATCATTATTTGTATATATTTATATAATTATATATATATACATATTATAAATATATATAAATACATATATATATATATATAGTATATATATTAATTATTTAAATACATATATTTATTTATAATAATATAAATAATTTTTTAAAAACATGTTTTTTTATTTACAAATAAAAAACATAATTGTAAAATTATAGTAAATAAACTATTATAAATATATTTATTTAGGAATATTTCTAAAAAAATAATTTTTAATTATTAATAACTAATTTAAATTCATAAATGCTTGAATTTTAAATATAGTGAAATTGAATAATTAAAAATGTCATATGTTAAAAATATTAAAAAATGGATAATTTTTATTAATTATACAAATTATTAAGAAAATATGTATATATATTGAAATTAATATGACAAAAAATTTAAAAAAATATAACATTGTAAATAAAGATGTATAATTTAATATTAGAAAAAAATTAAATTAAAACAAAGTAAAAATAAATTAGTAATACAATTATAGTAATTATAAAATTAAATAAATAAACATGATATATTAAATATATTATGTTTGAAAATGAAATTATAAAATGAATATTAAAATTTTACTAAATTACATAAATATTAGTTGGATGTGGGTATATATAAGATTTCATTAATTATTGAAATATTTGAGTGTATGATATTAATGTGTGTAAATACACACTAGTTGGAAAGATATCAAATTAAAATATAAAATTATATAATTTGAAGCATATAATAATGAAATTAATATTAATAAGAATAAATTGATTTAAAAATCAATATATTTTAATAATTATATAGATAAGTATAGAAAAGTAAAAATGAATATTTTATTTCATTGAAATGGAATTAAATACATATTTTTATATAAATAAAAAATGTAAAAAAACATTAAAGGTTAATTATTAAAAAATGTATAATTTTTTTTGGAAATGGATAAAATTACATTCATATTGGAAAATGAAAAATTGAAAATGAATAAATAAAAAAATATTTATATAAAATAAGATTTTTAATGAATTAAAATTATTAAAAGTGAATAATTAAAACAAAATAATAAAATCTAAAAATAGTTTATATTAAATAAAAATATAAAACAAAATTATATTATCTTATTAGAAACAAAATATATATTATATTTGTTTTGTTCATAAATATAATACCACAATGAATATGACAAATAATATAAATTACAAAATTGTTTTGTCTGTGTGTGTTGTATATAATAATGCATTAATTACGTATATGTATGTTTCAAATCAATGCAACACACATTTGATATATGTTAAATGTAAAAATCTTATATCATTATATTAAATATCCATTCCTCCTTATAATTATTCAATATTTTTAATTAATATTATTTTTAAAATATGAACATGTTTCTAATAAATGTATGACTTATTGAATGTAAGAATAATTAATTTTTATGAAATAAATCACATTTCATGAAGTATAATGTATATTGATATATATGTTTAAATGTATATGTCAATATATTTCTATATTTAAAATAACAAATATATTGATGATTAATTATGAAAAAAATAAGTGCAAATGAATAATCCATTAATAGGATTTAAATTATTGTATTTTATTCATTTTATAAATTTATATTATATATATGATTCTTATTAGTTTTTATAAATAATAAATATATATTAAATTTAATCATTTATATTAATTATTATCTAATATATAAATTATTCAATATTTTTATAATTTATACATTCCGAATATTTTTAATTTATTAGTAAAATTAATTTATTATTATATATATATATATATATATATTTCTACTATTTACTATTTTTTAATGTGTATAAAATATATATATTTATGTTAAATTTATAAATTCTCATTTATTCTTTTTAATTAAAAAATGTTCCATACACATTTTAATTTATTTATTTTTCCTTTATATTTATTAAATATTTCTATTTATTCATTTTATATATCTACATATAATATATGAAATTTATTAATATTTATAATATATATATATATTATACTTATTAATAATTGTTTAAATGGTAATTTTCTTATATTTTTTATTGTTATTATATTTAATTTTTTTAAAATTAATTTAATTTTTAATAACTTCAATACATGTACTTTTTATATTGGTATATATAAATAATTGGGGATATGGACCATATGCGAAGGTGTATACGATCTTGTATGGGCCTGGATAGGGGAAAATTTTCGGTGTCATGTAAACTTGGACCCTGTATATTTTTGAGGGCTAATTCATGGAGGAACTATACACATGCTTGTGCATCTTGGGTTGTGCCCATATAGGTGTTTGTGGACAGTGTATGGAGGATCCCATCTTTGTTGTTGGCTTCAGGAATTATGATGTGGTGGAATTATATATAATGTCTTCTATTTCGATATTGGACCCAGGAACATGATTGGGAATATAATTCAAGGATATTTTATATGCTAGATTGTCATTAAATACAATTAAAATATATACTAAATTATTGTTCAATCGATTATGAATTTCCCAAATATTATATATAATTAAAGCACCCCAGGATTTTTTATCATAATTTAATTAAATAAAATTTACTAATAACAACTAATATTAATATTTCAAATTCAATATATAGAGTAAAAATATATCCTTATATCTAACCGTAGACATATATTCACTACATAATATGATTTCACACATATTTAAAAATCTATCAAGGGATGACATCAATCATCACTTCCCTTCAATATTGGTAAACTATGACTTGATGTCCATGATATTATTAATACATATTTTACCCTAGCGTAGCACCCCCAACCCAGGTTGATCGAATTGTACCCAAGACATTAACTAGGTTGACCTCATCCATATATCCTTATACACAAACATCTACCTGCAAGAATAAAGGGCCATAGAGGTGGAAGTTGGGATATAATATCATTGAACAATTACAATTCCAATCAATAGTGAAAGAAATTTAATAAATACTTGACATGATAATAGGGTATTATCATGTATAACATATAATAAAATGTACAAAGTATATGTTCAAAATGTCATATCAGTCTGGTAAAAGTAGATCAAACCACCTATATGATGATCATATACCATCACAATAAATAAACGAAAATAACCTAATCTTGGCTCTAATTTCCACCTAATCAAACTGTCATGATCATTCTAAAACCTACCAGTGCATTCACATCAATACTATCTACTAAAATCAACACTTCAAACCAATTCTTTTCATGGTTTAATGAACTGTAAACTTGATACCCATAATATAGGCCACATGAAGTGTGTGAGTATGAACTGAATAAACCTCCATGTAATACTAGAGACCATAGTATAACCAATAAACACTACATCCCAATACTGTTTCATGATATTCACAATAAATATCATTTATTTTTTATTTTTATAATAAAAATAAAAATTTACTTCTTAAAAAATTAACTTCATTTATGGACTTTCATGAAAAAAAAATTAATTAAGAAAAGTTTTTTGTTTTTTCTTGAAATAATCGATTCTATTTTTTTAGTGAAAATTAGAGTCCTACCATAACTAAGTGTTTTATAACTTTATAAGAATGTATAAAATGTTAATAAAACATGTTTATTGATATGAAATTTATTTAATATATATCACTACACATTTTAAAAATACTATGTTGGAATTACAAGACCTATTATTATTTTTTTAATTACATGAGTAATATTTTCCAATAAAAATGTACTCGGTATTTTATTTGGATAAAACATTATTTTAGGAAATTTTGTTTAGCATTGATGATAAATAAAAAGAATTATATAAAAAAATAATTAAATAATGATAATAAAATTTACTAACAATTTTAACCTACCCATAACATTTAAGCTTAAGAATACAGTTCTTTTAAAAATGGGGTCTACATGTTACATTCAATAATAATAAAATTTGTATTTCTCTAATATATAAATCTTATTTGTTAAAATGGATTTAATATTTATAATTAGTTGGAAAAAATTATATAATTTGTGGCACTTTATTTTTTTTGATGAATGTTTTTTTACTAGTTTAAAAACTAGTTACCTTTGTCAAACAAACAAATGGTGAAAATATTCAATCATAGGGTAAAGAGAAAAAAACATATTGAAAACATGGTTTTCAATGTTTATTAGATATTATAAAATATTTACTATCTCTCAATGACTTAGTTTCTATTTATGTAGCCTCCCATCATGATATTCATGTTCCATCCCCATTAATATAATTTCACTACATTAAGAATCCAACCACAATTTATTATCCTAATCTTTCATTTATCATGTTCCCCGCCAAGGGACAACCCAAGTCCCCAACACAAGAACTGATTTTCCCCAATTTTTTTCCTTTTGAATATTATATTATCATTCCTGTAAAATGAAGTAAAAGGTTTTTCCAAACTGATTTTTATTATTCATGTGGTGGAACTATTATCAATCATTCCAATTATACTTTATGAAAAAAAAACATTCAAGTGTGTGTGTGTGTGTGTTTAAGAACAACTTTATCTATAAAGAAACTATTTTCATTTCACGTTAACAATATACAATGATTGTCCTAATTTAGAATTTAATAAATGAATATATATATTTATACCCAATTTTAGATTATTAAATGATAAAAAATATAAAATATTTCTTCCATTATATGGTAAATGTAATCATCATCTATGAATATCTGTGTACTATAGCCTCTACGAAGCAATTGATTTCTATTTGTTCATTCCATCACCATATAGCATGGATGAACATGAGAATGGGATTAATGTATACATTTTATCATTAAAATAATTGTAATTCTATATAAATAAAAATTTCTGTGACCTTTTAACAATATGATCAACAAACAATCATTCTAAAAAAAGCAATAAAAAAACCATTCTAAGAGAAAAATATATATTTAATTATACTATGCAATATCATTTTACCGTTTATTTTATTCTTAAAAATAAATAAAATTAATATAATAAACCATTAATAACCACTAAATAAGTTTTATATAATTTTTGTATAATTTTATTACAACTAATTAAATTCAGAATCAACAATATATAATATTGTGTTCTTGTTTTCATAGATTTAAAAAACTACTTGAAAATGATAATTTTTTTTATCAAGGATGTATATGGGAATATAATTTCTCATAATAATAGTTATAAATTATTAAATTGTGATTTGTTTCATCTATTTAAAGGAAATTTTTATGTTAAACTCATTAGTTATGAAAAAAATGTCTATTTGTTAAAAATCATTAAAAAATGATAATTGTTGATTTCATCTTCATAAATCATATTCTAAACTCACATAGAACTAAATTTTAAAAATATAATTCAAAATAATGATTCAATGCTACATCCGTTTTTGTTCTATGAATGATGACATTTTTTAATAGTGAATAATAAATTATTTATTATGATACTAGTTCAAAAAAATCAGGATTAATTGCATAATATATTGAATATATATAATAACTAACAAATACACATGATTTCAATAATTTAAAATGATATTGAAAAAGGTAATAAGTATGAATAACTACAAAATATAGTTTATTAAGATATTTATTTTTTTATACTGGATTTTATACAATATTATGTTATGTTGGAATAAAGAAACAGATTCTTATTATCAAATTTCAATTCCATGAGTCAGAATTATATTTAACACAATGTATTATATTATATTGTGTAAATAATATAAATTTGGTATTTTATATCCTAACTATCCAATATTTCATGGTATTTGATGTTTTCTTAATATCAGTCCATAATTGGGTTTTTATTGAGATATTACTTATGCCATCACGATGAAAAAAATAGTATAAAGTAGAATAAAAATTGTGACTATTTTCATAAGAAATTAGATCATTGAAATTATAATATCCAATTTAAATGGTTGTGGAACATATTCATATTGGGTTAATCAATATAAATATGGATTTTATTTTATCATCAAAATCTTCACATAGTGCAAGATATTGGGACCATGGGTGGACCCGAAGAGAGACAGCCCCGGGTGATGTGATTTGGATAATTCACATGATTTTAATAAACCATAGTAATGGACTTTTCAACAATTATTAGCCCAGTAAAAATAAAAAATAATTACCTCTATTATTATATTTGATGTATATCCAACTAAATTGAATTTACCCTCTCTACCACCATACAATTATTTATTGGAAAAAAGTACATAGTATTATAATGAGACTACCTTATAGTTTCTATATATTTTTAGGATACTTTCCTTGAGAGACAAATTATTTCATAGAATGGAAAAATATTATTTTCAATATGTTTGTGATATGAATTAGTGTGGGTATAATTTTCCATAATTACATAATAATTTCTATATGGAATTATAAAAAATTACTTGTTAACTAAAATTATTAATGAATTTGACATATTTAGAAATAAGGGAGTCCTTGTATTAATATCCAATTCATAAATGGGTAGTTTTCATGAGACAAACTATCTAGGGTATTTGATTTAAACATACCCATTTAAAGCTGATTAGATCATAACCATATTACGATTGATGACCCAGGTTGTCAGAAACAACATTATGCAAATTTAGTGTCAATGTATAATAAATGAATTTATTTCATAGAAAAGTAAATTTTTATTTTTATAGAATATATGGATCCTCATTTTTAAGTTATATACTTCATATAATATCAAATACTTAAAACCACCTTATGTCTGTCATCTTAATGATATTATGGGATAAGTGGAATGGAGAAATAATATGTGGATGAGAATGAAATATTAAGGATATATGATGTACCATTTGTATAGAAATATGTTAATGTATTTCTATTGTAATTACATGGTCACACACCTTAGCACGAAGTATATTTTTCTAATTTATTTATTTCTAATTCAATACCCATGTCTAAACCGCATATAAAATAGAACTACTTTAATTGGTATAAAACATAAATAGAAATATGAGTTGTGTGTTAACGGATCTATACTTATGTATGTTTTACCATGATGAAATCATATTTTAGTAAAAAAATAAGGATGTATCTATGAGATTATGCATCTCTTACAGGTATATAAATTCTATTTGTCTAAATAATTGGTTTTGATTACCACATATAGATGAATTATCTAATCAAATTCAATGATCTCAATATATTTCAAATATAATTCTTTTACTGGTTAATTACTATATAAGGGTGATGAAGAAGGATATACAGAATATGACATTTTTAATGAGATTTTTATATTATGAAAATTTGGTAATTCTCATTGAATAAATTAATGAACCTTATATTTTATTGATATGATCTCTAGAATATTTAAGGATTATATTGAAAAAAATGGGTTATTCAATGATGATATATGGATACAATTCAAATTTTATAAATAGAATGAAAACCATTTGTGAATAATTCTTTATACACATAGATAAAAAAATTATTTTGGAAATATAGTTTGTGTGAATTATCACTTAATGATGTTTTTATCTTTGATATATTGTATCCAATGATAGAATATATATTTATTTATAAAAAAAGCAGTAAAATATTTTCATATGTCCTTTTTTAAAACGTATATATATTGTTTACTTTTATTTTAGCGTTACTATCAATGGTTCGATCAAGAAAAAATTTTCATTGGATAACACATTAACCATGTGGACATGTAATGTGGTTAAAACCATATTTTCCAGTGAAGAAGAATAGTTTTCTAACGAGATGAATATGATATTTTTTAATTCATCAGTACAAAAATAATCTTATGGAATGGAAGGATTTGAAATATGTAGTATTGAATTCAATAAAGTATTGGGTTGTATCTTAATATAGAATGATATATGGGTTGAATATGCATATTTTTAATTAACGATCCATGTATAGAACTATCCAAATCATGACCTTCAGTATGAATCAATAATATTTTCCTTAAATATATATATAGGATTTATATTAATATAGAGAGATGAAACAATAATTTAGAACACCAAATATTGATGCATATTTTATCTCATTAAGAGGTCAACATTGGGATAACATGATTGTAGGAGCTACCCGTAGACTATAGTATCTCGATACAATACCACACTCTGATGAAAAAATAGGTGGGTAAATTATTGTTCTAGAGAGACCATGGTTTTTTTCATGATAGGTATTAATAGGGGTCAAATATTGAGTAATATAGTTAGGAGAATATATTTATTTTTTAATGGGGTCCATCTGTATATTTATAAGAAATGTATAATAAATATTTATTAGAAAATTTAGAGTACATATAAGAGGATGATATGGATTAAAAAAATACTATTAAAGATTAAAATTTTCATAAATTGACATACTTCATCTATATAGATTAAGTGTTGATGTTTAAATAGATGTAATGTGTTATCTCTATACCTAAATTGGGGAGAGATATAATGGATGAGTCACATAGATCAAATTTTATTATACACCCTGGTAGTGAAAATTTGTTTGGGGATTTAATGTGACATTTCTGGAAGGATTGTATGAATAAGGAAATTAAAGAATATGTTTATAGATGCATCGTATTCCAAAATATAAAGGTGAAATACAAAATTCAAATGTATTTAAGAAACCTTTAAATAATCCTATATGCAATGGAGATGATATTATGATTAACATATTCACTACACATTAAAAATCTCCTAGAAAAATGATGTCATATTGGTTATTTAATATAACCTTACCATGTCTATAGATTTATTATATATAATGGATTACCCACCCCTTGAACATCTTGCTGGACTATATATATATTGAATCATGAGACTTCATTGAGAAACTATATCAGTTTTATATTATTTTCACCCTCTTCTGACATAAATTGTTTTATGTTTATTTAAGAGGCTCTAAACATGAAGGTACATCTGACCACCCTTTTTTAGCCCAAAACAAATGTGTATTTTGAAAAAAAAAATCTGGATATAGCAATACATTCTATTTCCTTTTATTGAGAATGGTATTAATATCTATCCCAACTATAATTTTCATATAATAAATATATCTATTTTAGTATCCCAATGAAACCATATGATACATTATATGAGAGTAATATTCACACTCCAAAATTCTTGGAAGATGTTGAAGAAAGGAAGTTAGTAGGCCCAGAAATTGTTGAAGGGAAAATAGTGAAATTATGTAATATCAAATATTATATCATCATATATCAATAAAGATAAATGATATATATAGATATTAAAAGGAAAGAGTTTGAATTTAAATTGGGGGTTATGTACTCTTTTTTATGTTACTGTTACGTAATGTTTAAAATTTGTAAAATGTGGATGTTAATTACTAGGTACATTCTATTTTTTAAAAATTTAATGAGGATTTGAGATATAACTTATCGATTGGATTTTCCCCCGAACATTCTAAAGTACATAAAACATCACATGATTAATTATTAAAGAAATAAATTTCATATGAAATGCATATACTGATATCTAACATAATAGAGTTAACACCTATGTTATCTTACAAATTAGTATACAATCTTGATTCTTACCACTATAAAGAATGTTTTTTTAAATCCGATAACAAAACTAGTTAATTTTCATTGTACAAATAACAAAATGGGGATGAAATATTATAGACCAGGGACAAAATGAGTGTAACACCCCAGGTAAATAAAGAATATGACATTTTTATATTTATCCCTATTTGTGAATAAAATTCTATTATTAATTTAAAGGGAACTCTATGCTCGATGTCTTACCCAATACGCAACAACGAGTTCCTTTGAAATCTTACGTTGCACTCTAATAATAAAATAATTTTATTTTAAATGATAGTTAACACCTAGCCGTTGTAAGGATGGGAATGAACAGAACTGACTACAAAATGATTATATATGTTTTTCAAATATTTTTACTTTTTACAATAAATGTTAGAGGATTAAAAATGTGAATGAATCCAATTTTAAGCGTAAACATTCTAATATTCTTTATAGGGTCGATTAACCGCATTTTGATGGTGAACCTCTTTTAAATCCACTTTTTTACAATTTTATGTGTTATATTTGACAAAATAAAATTTTTCTTTAGAATCAGGACATCAAAATTTACTTTGTGAATTCTTTTTGTATTTTTCCGATAAAGTTCCTTTTTAATGAATAGTGAAAAATGTTGTATTTTAATTCAAAACATCTTTTTAATATAATTTATTTATATGATTAGATTATCTTTTGAATTGGTTTTAAATTTAAATTAGAATATATTTTTACCATTTAATCCAATAGTGGTCATTGGAATTAATTTCACTTGGAAATTGGACTTAAACAAGTGCCAATCTTTTGATTTATATTGTTTCATAAAAACACGCTATTTGTTCTGACAGTGGGAATTAATTATTAAATTAATTAATGTAAATTATATGTTTTTAATTTTTTAAAATAGATATATTTTTTGAATTCGGAATATCAAATATATCTTAGGGTGAATTTTTGGTATTTTTCTTAAAAACGTGAATTTTTATGAATAGTGAAACCACAATGTGGTAGTTACAAAAACTAATTTTTCGTTTAAATGGAACTTTACCACTTCTGTGATTTGAATTTAAAAAATACAATATAAATTATTTTCATTATTAAGTAAAATGTGGATCAATGGGATGAAAATAATTTTTGATGAAAAGTAACTTTTAAGTTTTATTAATCGTGATTAAAGGTAATTTGTGCGATTTAAGGTAAAAATGATATTATAATAAAATTAAAATATCTTGACACTTGTCCTAACACTATTTGATGATTAATTGATGACCGAGAAAACCCATGGGTCGATTTTTGGGACCCCATGGAGCCACTTGGGTAAGATAATGACATTAATTCCTTTTTTTAAAGTAGAAGTAAAATTGACACAAACATGTATTATTTTACTAAAACAATTTTTATATGGGGTTATAAATGTCTGATTTTTAACTATAAATAGTCATTGGAAAGATAAAATTATTTCCTATATAATAGTTGTTTTTTTATAATTTTTAGTAATTAAATAAATTAAATTTTTGATGACACCATGATGATGCAGTGATTACCTCATTAATCAACGATTTAAATAAAATGAAAAGATAATGTAAAATATAAGACCTACACATGTGAAAAACCTATTGGATGGGTGTATTTATAACTATTATAACCTTATACTCTAAATACATTAAATTTGGGGCCTATAAAATCCGAAACACATTTGAAAATGAAGTAACATTTTTTACCTTTCCAAGAGTGCCCCTCCTCTTCTCTTATAAAAGGCCCCCACCTCTACCTCCTTACCCACACATCTAAAGCCTCTGGCTCGGCCAAGTTATGATCATTTTGTCTCTCCGGATACCTATCAGAATCTTATAAGCCTTACCATAGGTATGAATCTCTTCAAGAAACCCTTTTGGTTCAAACCAAAGGGAGTTACCCGATTTTAAGGTAATGTCTTCACTTGTGTTCTTTTGTTTTATTTATCTTCTCCAACCCCCTAAACTATTTTTATTCATTTATTTTGTAACAACTCCAGTATATTAAATATACTAGGATGTTGTTATAAGATTTATTCAAGCTACACTTACACACACCTACATCTAATGGTTAAAGAATATACTGTTTTTGTGGATGGTGAATTTCTGCCTCACGAAACGATGATTGTTCAATATTATTTTAACACCTTCAAAGGTGTCCATTAAGAGGTCACTATATTTATATATGATATATAATATGATTATTTTTCCTTAATATTCTATATGTTTCATACATGGCATACCTTTATGCTTTTCATTATGGGTAAATGTGATATCTTCATTTTAGGAAGTGCGGACTACCGCCCCCTCAAAGTGATTTGATTCGTTAATACCATATGTGGTACGTATAAAGGATAGATTTAATGATATTATATATGATACAATAATAGAATTATAATACTATTATGTATCATTATTTTTTAATTCCATTAAATATGAAATAGAAATGGAAGTAGCATTCATGCGTACGTACGGCTTACCGTCTCCATGAACGGTGCATTTCATTTCGTACCTCTAAATGTTATGTAATATTATAAATTCATGTATATAATGGATATATATTATATATATGATATCTACATAATGAATATAATTCTGGATATAATGGATATTTTACCCTAAGAACAAACTTGTAATTATGAAGAGTTTATTTTTGACTCAAGTAACAATGATCGACAAAATGACCATTATTAACATAAATAATTACATAGTGTTCATAACAAGGTAATAAGTGATATAAAAGGAATTATGAACTTGAAAAAGGTTATTAAGAAAGTAGAAATTAACTCAAGTTTATTATTCAGGAGGTTAAAGAACGATCGAGTCAAGTCGGACCCGAGGTAAGGGATCATACCCCTCTCTTTCTTTTTAAGTATACTCTTTTATGTCATTCCTTTTAAGCTCATCTTTCTAATGATTGGAATGTTATTTTAAATTACTATTACTGTAATTTTTTATGTTCATATGATGAGAGACCCTATTTTCTCTCATCAATCCATTTTGGAAGTTTTGAGTGGCGCCGTTAGGCTGCCGAATTTTTTTAAGAGATCCAATCTCTCTCTTTCTTTTTAAGTACCCCCATTTATGTAACTTCTTTTAAGCTCTTATTTGTTATGTTTGAGGATGTTATTTTATATTCCTATTTCTGTAAATTTTATTTTAATATTACGAGAGACCCTATTTGATCTCATCAATCCATTTTTTGAAGTTTTATGTAGCGTTATTAGGCTGCCTAGTTTTCGTAAGGTATTTTTCATCTCACTTTTATTCCCGTGAGATTTATGCTACATTTTTCACCATTTCCATTTAGTGGTATATGTGCTGCCCATTATTATACTATTTTTGTAATATAATTTCGTTTATGTGTATTTACATCAATGTTGTATTGTCCTTCTTTCATGGGGTGTATGTTTCGAAAGATACCCAAGTCAGTAAGGGAACCTTTCACCCTCCTCTTTTTAAAAGACTTCTTTTGTTGGGTCTTTTAATTTACATATTGTAATGTAGGTATATGTTCTTCTATATCCTTATTGATGTAAATTTTATGTCCAAGTGATGATATACCCTTTTAATCTCTTATCAAATCATTTTATGATGTTGGAAGTGACGTCGTTAGGCTGTCGAATTTTTGCAAGGGAGCTTCTTAACCCAATTTTGATTTTTTGGGATAAACTTATACTCCTTGAATATGTCGTTCTATGAATATGTGTGAATGACCTCTTATTTTTTTACACTTAACATCCACTTATATTTGGTGTATTCATTTTTTATACATAATTATGTAATTGATTTATCCTTAATCCAAGGATTTCTTCATTATATGGGAATTAGTCTCAATATCCTTTCATTGAGGCACATTTTATTTTATACATAACTTTCCTTTATACAGTGTATAAATTCATTTTACTTTTACGTTTATTCAAAAGAAATCTTTTTTATATGAATCGTTTACTAAACAACAAAAGGAAATGTTTTTTTGTCATACGTATGCGGTGACAACGACTTATCCTCCACCGTGACCATTATTTGAGTTCCAACTTCCTCTACAAGCCATCAATTTTTTTTAAAAAATTTGAAATAAATACCATGTTTTACTTTTCGTTTATTTTGGTATTGAAAATGGTTTTCATAATGTTTTTATTATATCAATGTGTTGTATTGATATGTTGTGATTGAAATGTGGAAATGTTATGTTTCTTTTATGCATGTTTTATGTGATACGATTATGTTATGGTTCTTGGGAATTGTTATGAAGACGGGTGGTTCCATGACAAACTAATGGCGGGTGAGCCGATATAGCTCTTCAATGCATTGGGTAATGTGAAGGAGTTAAACGTTAAGGTTTCTCCGAAGAGATTTAGGGAATATACTGTGATCGGTATTCCAAACATAACCAAGAGTTTTACTCCCTATGTAAGAATGTTATGAATGCCTCAAGTTACCTTTATGTCTTATGATTTATATGATTTATTTTATGAGGTGTGTTAAAGAGATTATGTTTTATGAGTAAAGTCTGATTTCATACATGGAATAATGTTTTCATTTTGTACTTGTACATCCCTTATTGAGAATTTTATGCTCATCCTAAGTTTTTGAAATGTTTTTCACAGGTCAAGGGAAAGGTATATGATGTGATGATAGGGTCAAGGAAGTGTCATGAAGGAATCCATGTTTTTTTAATATGTTTCTGTCAATGGGAAAAAATGAATACTATTTTTATGTAACCACTTTGTTTAAATGTGGAATGTAATGCATGATTTATGATCTAATTCTCTAAAACTCTAAACCTGAAAAGATCCTCTATATGTCTTATTCATTTAATTCAATAATAAGTAATGTTTAAGGCCGGGTCCTTATAGTTGGTATCAGAGGTTGGTTTAGATAACTTTAGGGATT
This sequence comes from Viscum album, assembly GCA_963277665.1. Lineage (NCBI taxonomy): Eukaryota > Viridiplantae > Streptophyta > Magnoliopsida > Santalales > Viscaceae > Viscum > Viscum album. The sequence goes on from OY728135.1 coordinate 1,007,084,078, forward strand.
AGGAGTTTTTGTTAGACACCTGGTCAGTCTCTATATCTATTATTTCAGTTAAATCCTTGTTTTATAACTTTTTTTAGGTCAAGTAATATCAGTTACGAATGGAAGGATGGGGGATCTCAAAAGACATTCCTATCTCTTCCTAATGACATGCTTGCAATAATTATTGTAAAGTCATGTTCAGATGATTGTGAAACTTTTTCTATTATACAAATCACTTGTAACCAGTTGTTTGAGATATCAAACACCTCCACTATACCTCATTATCATCGTGGATCATGGGTTGTATTTAAGAAAATACTATTTTCAAAATATTCTCATATTTTCAAGAAAGTTAAATATTATCAAGGTATTTTCAAATATTATACCTTATCACAAGAATTTGAAGCATATTATGATTTTAAAAATGGTGTTGTGGAATGATACCCTTGCGCAACCTATTTATATTTACTTTTAAAATATAGTCTCTCAGCACATACTTATAGCATTTTAAAAGGACCAATAATATAATGTTTCAACTCAAATTCTGTCCGACTATTTTATAGAAATCATGTTTTATTAGATGTTTTGGAATTATATGTCGTACATGATTATTTTCTAAAACTATTTTTTCTATGAACACGCATATGACCCATGTTGTAAAAGGTGTATTTGGATGGAGGAACAAAATTATTTTGAAGGATATCTAAATCATTGTTGTAATGCATGGGACTTCTACCTATGTGAACAAGATAACAATGAAACTGAGTGGACGCCATGAACAAGGTATGCTGTTATTATTTTTGGGAATCATTTTATTTTATGGCGGTGAAATAAGACTTCAAGAATTAAGAAGTTGAGATCATAATGAATTTGGATGAAAATGAGAGGTATATGGAAACTATTGACGTTAAAAAATATTAGGGTTATTTTTGGAGTTTTATAAAAAGGACAACACGCAGACCGTGGGACAACCTGTCATGTCAGACAAAGCTGCAGGAATCGAACCCACAACCAAAGTGCGACTGATATTTTATCGCCTACCACTGGACTACATGAAGTCCCTAGTTATTATGACTTATTCTTTTTAGTTAGATGATTTTATGAATTACGAGTAAGTTTATTTTGGGTTATCTATGAAAATTATTAACCTATCATGGAGGATATGTGATTTGGTTAATTACTTTTCAATATGATACTTTTAGAGAAACTGATGTTATTTGGAGATAAGTGTTAATTTGTACCTTAGAAGACTATGTCACTAAATCCTTAAAATATTTGGGTTTTGATCATAGTTTGGTTTACTTTGAATAATTTTATGGACAAGTTGTTTATCGAATGGTCCTCGTTGAACTTTGGGTTTTGTTGGATAAATTTTGTAGATTAAGAATAGATTTTATTTTTATAAAGGGTTATCCTTTTCTGTATTATCTGATCTTGTTCTAACAATTTTGGTTTTGGTAAGGGTTTAAAGACATGGGAAATATATAGTTCTCCTTTTTAGATTAGGTTATTCTCATGAAGATGATTATAGTACTCTTAATGTGAACAAGTCTTCTTAAATACTCATCATTTGGGGAAAGTATGAGTTTGTGTAAGAAATCTAGTAAAAGTTGAAAGTCAACATGAAAAGTAAGTATGTTTCCTTAAGATAAAGAATAAATTCCTCAATGAAAAGTAACTTAAAACAAAAATTTTGTCTATTAACTTTTCCTACTGGGGAATCGAATACCATTTAACCCACCATATGTTTGTGATTTTCTTGTGGTTAACTTTCTCCTAAAAATGTTTTTTGTCACTCTCCCTTATAACATGAACCTTTGTTTTTTCTTCCATATCCATGTTTTCCTACATGGAAACCTATTATGGGTTAAGTCGGGTGACCTCTGTACTTATCTTTCTCCCTTTTAAAGAGATTGTTTTACCGACTCTTGTTCCGATGTGGGAATTTCAATGATGTTTCCGAGCCCAATTTTAAAATTGCGAGGACGCAATTACAAAAGTTGGGAAGGATGTAACACCCCATGTAAACAAAGATTATGACAGTTTTATATTTATCACTATTTGTGAATAAAATGTTAATATTAATTTAAAGGGAACGCTATGATCGACGGCTTACCCAATACGCAACAATGAGTTCCTTTGAAATCTTACGTTGCACTCTAATAATAAAATAATTTTATTTTAAATAATAGTTAACACCTAGCTGTTGTAATGACGGGAATGAATAGAACTGACAAAAAAATCATTATATATGTTTGTCAAATATTTTTACTTTTTATAATAAATTTTAGAAGATTAAAAATGCGAATGAATCCAATTTTAAGCGTAAACATTCTAATATTCTTTAAAGGGTCGATTAACCGCCTTTTCATGGAGAACCTCTTTTAAATCCACTTTTAGAAAATTTTATGTGTTATATTTGACAAAATAAAATTCTTCTTTAAAATCGGGACATCAAAATTTATTTTGTGTAAATTTTTAGTATTTTTCTGATAAAGTTCATTTTTTAATGATTAGTGAAAAATGTTGTATTTTAATTCAAAACCTTTTTTTAATATAATATATTTATATTATTAGATTATATTTTGAATTGGTTTTAAAGTTAAATTAGAATATATTTTTACTATTTAATCCAATAGTGGTCATTGTAATTAATTTTACATTAAAATTTGACTTAAACTAGTGTCAATCTTTTGATATATATTGTTTCATAAAAACGCGTTATTTGTTCTGACAGTGGGAATTAATTATTAAATTAATTAATGTAACATATATTTTTTTAATTTTTTAAAATAGACATCAATTTTGAATTTGGAATATCAAATATAGCTTAGGGTGAATTTTTTGTATTTTTCTGAAAAACATGAATTTTTTATGAATAGTGAAACCACAAAGTGGTAGTTACAAAAACTGATTTTTCGTTTAAATTGGACTTTATAACTTCTATGATGTGAATTTCAAAGTCCAATATAAATGATTTTCATTATTCAGTAAAATTTGGTTCTATGGGATGAAAATAATTTTTGATGAAAAGTAACTGTTAAGTTTTATTAATCGCGATTAAAGGAAATTAGTGGGATTTAAGGTAAAAATGATATTATAATAAAATGAAAATATCTTTACACTTGTCCTAACACTATTGTGCGAGTCATGGCCAACCAATACAACCCATGGTTCTTTTTTGGGGACCCCAAGGAGCTACTTGGGTACGATAATGACATTAATGCCTTTTTTAAAGTAAAAGTAAAAATGACACAATCATGTATTGTTTTACTAAAACAATTTTTACATGGGGTTATACATGTCAGATTTTTGACTATAAATAATAATTGGAAATCTAAAAATATTTCATAAATCATAGTAATTTATTTATAATTTATAGAAATTAAATAAATTATATTTTTGATGACACCATGATGATGCAACGATTACCTCATTAATTAACGATTTAAATAATATGAAAAGATAATGTAAAATATAAGACATACACATGTGAAAAAACTATTGTATGGGTGTATTTAGAACTCTTATCACCTTATCCTCTAAATAAATCAATGTGGGACCTTTAAAATCCGAAACAAATTTGAAAATGAAGTAACAGTTTATACCGTTCCAAGAGTTCCCCTCCTCTTCTCTTATAAAAGGCCCCAACCTCTACCTCCTTACCCACACCTCTAAAGCCTTTGGGTCAGACATGTTCTAATAATTTTGTCTCTCCACATACCTATACTCATCCTATAAGCCTTACCTTAGGCAGGAAGCTCTTCAAGAAACCCTTTTGGTTCAATCCAAAGGGAGTTACCTGATTTTAAGGTAATGTCTTCACTTGTGTTCTTTTGTATTATTTTGCTTCTCAAACCCCCTAAACTCTTTTTATTCATTTCTTTTGTAACAACTCAAGTATCTTAAATATACTATTATGTTTTTATAAGAATTATTCGAGCTACACTTACACACACCTAAATCTAAAGGTTAAAGAACATACTGTTTCTGTGGATGGTGAATTTCTGCCTCACGAAACGATGATTGTTTAATATTCTTTTAACACCTTCAAAGGTGGCCATTATGATGTCAATATATTTATATATGATATATAATGTTTTTATGTTTTCCTTAAGATTTTTTATTTTTCATTTATGGCATATCTTTATGGTTTCTATTATGGGTAAACACGATATCTTCATTTTAGGAAGTGCGGACTACCGCCCCCTCAAAGTGATATGATTCGTTAATACCATATGTGGTACGTATAAAGGATAGATTTAATGATATTATATATGATACCATTCTGGAATTATAATAATTTTATGTATCATTATGTTTTAATTCCATTAAATATGAAATAGAAATGGAAGTATCGTTCATGCGTACGTACGGCTTACCATCTCAATGAATAGTGCATTTCATTTCTTAAATCTAAATGTATTGTAATATTATAAATGCATGTATATAATGTATATATATTATATATATGATATCTACATAATGAAAATATTTCTGTATATAATGGATATTTTACCCCATGAACAAACTTCTAATTATAAAGAGTTTATTTTTTACTTAAGTAGCAATGATCGACAAAACGAACATTATTAACTTAAATAATTACATAGTGTTCATAACATGGTAATAAGTGATATAAAAGGAATAATTAAAATGAAAAAGGTTCTTAATCAAGTATAAATTAACTCAAGTTTATTATTCAGGAGGATAAATAATGATCGAGTCAAGTCGAACCCGAGGTAAGGGATCCTAGCCCTCTCTTTCTTTTTAAGTATACTCATTTATGTCATTCCTTTTAAGATCATCATTATAATTATTGGGATGTTCTTTTATATTAATATTACTGTACATTTTTATGTTCATATGATGTGGGACACTATTTTCTCTCATCAATCCATTTTGGAAGTTTTGAGTGGCGCTGTTAGGCTGCTGAATTTTCGTAAGAGATCCAACCTCTCTTTTTTTTAAGTACTCTCCTTTATGTCACTTCTTTTAAGCTCCTCTTTTTTATGTTGAGGGATGTTCTTTTAAATTCTTATTGATTTAAATTTTATGTTAATATTATGAGAGACCCTATTTGGTCTCATCAATACATTTTTGGATGTTTTAAGTGGTGCCGTTAGGCTGCCGGGATTTCATAAGGGATTTTTCATCTCACTTTTATTCCCATGAGATTTATGCTACATTTTACACCATTTCCTTTTAGTGGTATATGTACATCCCATTATTATACTCTTTTTGTAATATAATTTCGTTGATGAGTATTTACATCAATGTTTTATTGTCCTTCTTTCATGGGGTGTATGTTTCGAAAGATACCCTAGTCGGTAACGGAACCTTTCACCCTCCTCTTTTTAGAAGACTTCTTTTGTTGGGTCTTTTAATTTACATTTTGTAATGTCGGGATATGTTCTTATATATCCTTATTTATTTAAATTACATGTCCAAGTTATGAGATACACTTTTAATCTCTTATCAACTCATTTTATGAAGTTGGAAGTAACATCGTTAGGTTGTCAAATTTTTGCAAGGGAACTTCTTAACCCAATTTTGATTCTTTGGGATAAACTTGTACTCATTGAATATGTCGTTCTATGAATATGTGTGAATGAAATCTGATTTTTTAAAACTTAATATCCAATTATATTTGATGTATTCGTTTTTCACACATAATTATGTAATTGATTTATCCTTAATCCAAGAATATCATCTTTGTAAGGGACTTCGTCTCAATATCCTTTCATTGAGGCATATTTTGTTTTATACATAAATTTCTTTTATATGGTGTATAAACCCCTTTGACATTTACATTTATTCAAAATAATTCTTTTTTATATGAAGCATTTACTAAACGGCAAAAGGGAATGTTTTTTTTATATGTATGTGGCGACAACGACTTCTCCGCCACCGTGACCATTATTTGAGTTCCAACTTCCTCTACAAGCCATAACTTTTTAAAAAAAATGAGAAATAAATACCATGTTTTAATTTTCTTTTATTTTGGTATTGAAAATGGTTTTAATAATGTTTTTATTATATCAATGTGTTGTATTGATATCTTGTGATTGAAATGTGGAAATGTTATGTTTCATTTATGCATGTTTTTTGTGATACGATTATGTTATGGATCTTGGGAATTTTTATGAACACGGGTGGTTCCATGATAAACTAAGGGTGGGTGAGCCGATATAGCTCTCCAATTCATTGGGTAACATGAAGGAGTTAAATGTTATGGTTTCTCCGAAGAGATTTAGGGAATATACTGTAATGGGTATTCCAAACGTAACCAAGAGGGTTACTACCTACGTAAGAATGTTATGAATGCCTCAAGTTAACATTATGTGTTATGATTTCTATGATTTATTTGATGAGGTATGTTAAAGTGATTATGTTTTATGAGTAATGTATGATTTCATAAATGGAATAATGTTTTCATTTTGTACTTTTATATCCCTTATTGATCCTTTTATGCTCATCCCATGTTTTTGAAATGTTTTTCACTGGTCAAGGGAAAGGTACATGATGTGATGATAGGGTCAAGGAAGTGTCATGAAGGAATCGATGCTTTGTTTTAAATATGTTTTTTTGATGGGAAAAAATTAATACTATCTTTTAGGTAACCACATTGTTTAAATTTGGAATGTAATGCATGATTTATGACCTAATTCTCTAAAACTCTAAACCTGAAAAGATCCTCTATGTGAAATACTCATTTAATTCAATAATAAGTAATGTTTAATTTCGGGTCCTTATAATGAGGATGTAATAAATATTTTTTTTATTACCTCACATATAACAAATTTTGATGAATATATTATTTAATAAGGGTTACCCTGTAATTTTTGAGACCATACTCTATAAGTTTAACACTAAATCCCAATACTATTACATAATGCACAAACTAAAGAACCTTTATTAATTGATTTATTTATAAACTAAATTATAATTAAAATTTTATAAAATTTAGATTATTTATTGATTTGAAATGTCAATATTATATTAATAATTATTTTATACATTTTTATAAAATAATTATTTTTTGATGAATAGTGATAATTTTAGTTTTACTAAAATTGTGATTCTTTTTGTATATCTAATCAAGGAATAGAATTATAAAACCCACTATATTGTTAAAAAATGTATTTAATATATATTACTATAAATTTTTAAAATAAAATATTGAAATTATAAAATATATCATTACCATTTTCATGACTTAAATAATATTTCCTAAGAAAAACTATTTTAGTTATATTATTTTACTTAGATATTATTTTTTTTAAATTTAAATATAAATAAATTTTACAATATATCATTTATTTAATGAAAATAAAATACATTTTTAGTTGTATCCAAGACATAAATTTTAATCCTAATAATATTTTTTTAAATAGGTTTTTATATATTACATGCACTGATGTTGAAATAGATTTTTCACATCTATAATAATATAATATGATAAATTGATTTCATATTTGAGATAACTACATGGAAATTATTTAATAATATCCATTTTTGTGTAAAAAATGATTATCTTATGAAAAAACTAGTTCTCATAGCATAAATGAAAATTGTAAAAGTAATTAATCTAGGTGTAATGGTCATTGAACATGTTAATAAATTCGTTATAATTATTTTTTTATATTATTGGACTTATCTCATAGCCTAGTAATTTATTATAGATTTTATGAACGACTTTTTATGTGAAACATTTCCTCACTTTATCTTATTTTGAAATATTTGCAAATATATCATCTTGACCACATATAAAATTGTCCCCTCACAACCATTTCAATAAAACAAAAAAGATTATTTACTATTTAGAATTTACCCTTATTCCAACGTATAGAATCAAATTTTAACCTATTAATATTTAATTCAAAATATACTATCCAAATCTCTCTCACTTTAAGGGGTCCTTTAATGGAAGGCCGAACTAATCAACATAAATACTAATTTTCCATAATTTCTCTCCTTTCCAATATTAATTATCTATATATATTTCCCAAACATATATATAATTATATTAAAAATATATAAATTAATTTTATTATCCTATTGTAATAAATATTAACCATGTTTTCCCTTTTCCCTTAAGGAAAACAAATCCTCTTTTATATGTCTCTCTACGGACTGTTGCCTTGACATAATGCCATATGTTGTTTCTATTAATAATGACACCAATTTTAATATTTTCTTATTTAATAAATATTTATTAAATTTAAAAAATATTTTATATTTCAGTATGATAATACTTTTTATAAATTACTCTTTTTTAATGAAATATGAAACCATCAATCATGTGAACGTGCGGACGAATTCCACCAAGGAATGACTGATTACCAATTTTTATTTTCATCACAACCATTCCTGGATGTTCATGATAATGGTTTTAAAGTATGAATATGTTTTTTGATAAATTATTAAGTCTAAATAAATATAAAATGAAAAACCTACAAATAATATGATCAATAACCGATTATGGTAAATTTAATAGTCCAAATGAATGTTCTAAGAGAAAAATATGATTTCATTGAACTATATAATAACTTCATATATATTATATTATTATTTTAATTAAATAAAATGTATACATAACACAAAAAATAAGGTAATTATTCATTTTTTATAATGATATTATAAATAAATTACATAATAATTATTCATTAATTCTGGTATTTTCATTTTCAGGTCAGTTTAACCACCTATATTAAAAATTATATAAATTTATATTATCAATGAATATAGGAATTTAATTTGTAAAAATACATTATATAAAAATGAAAATAATTATTTTATTTTTATTATAAAATAGTAAAATTAATATTTAATTCATTCTCTAAGATAAAAGTTTCAATTTGTAAAAAATCATAGAAAAATTCTCATTATTGATTTAATATTTTCGTATGGTAACAAAAAAGCCAATAAAATGAAATTAAAACATTGAAAAAAATAAAAATGAATAATTTAATTTACCTTTTATAATATGGTAATGGTTACCTTTGGTAGATGAACGAATAACAACACTATTATTACAAAACTAGTCTAAAATGATCAAGATTACTCATACATAACATTGATAATTCACAATAAATAAATAATATAAATGATAATAATAGTTATAAATAACGTTATAATCGGTTATATATATGAATAATGATATTAATTAGGATATAAATATAGTAACATTTCAATACAATTTGTCATAAAATATTTGGTTAAGTGATAATGATGTTAATGATTATTTTTGTCCAATATCAATTCCTTGAGGATTGATTATGTTATACCACTTGTTTTATATTATTTCATGTAATTAATTTTAATTTAATATTTTATATCATTATTCTCTAATTATTCATTATTTTGTAATTTTATATTCGAAATAACATCTTTCTTGGGTTTGATTGTGCTTTACCTATTCTATCATAATGCACAAAAATATTAATTTTTTGAAATTAAATTCTGTCTGTTTTCTATTGAAGTAACATACCTATTTGAATATTGGATTGTGGATGATGTTATGGCATAGAATCACCAAGGAAAAATAACCAGAAAATGTCTTGTAGAGTATAAACTCAATATTCACATAGTGTAAGATGAGTTAGTATAAGATTTCACACCAGGTGACACACTATAACGAGATATACATAGGATAATTCAAGAGATATTTCTAAACCATAATGAAGAATTTTTCTACCATTACATTTATCTCCCACAATTTAATATAACTAAAAAATTATAAAAATCTTTTTATTACCAATATCACTGAAAAAATCCTCTTCATAAACTTATACTTATTCCTTTGAAAAGGATACTTTCCATTATATTTATAATACACCATAGTTTACATGATGATTTTTGGTATATTATGCTATATATCCACCATATTCCCATAAATGTGGAAATACTTGTTTTTATATTTCTATTATAAAAATATCCATTATTCTATATTTCCATGATTATATATTATGTTCCATTGGAAATATTATAAAATATTTCATTAACACATATTATTAACGCATTATACATAATTATTGAAGGGTGGGGCATGTCATAGAGAGACCCTTGATGAATAGTTGGATATCACAATAAAAACTAGATAGGTTATTGGAATATACCTTTCCTATTTATATATGATGTCTTAGAACATGGTGGTATTTTTATGTTTCCAATATTATGAATTCAGTTAGTATGATATCATCAATTATTATCCATATTTTTAGTCATTTTCATGTATATATTATAGGTTTAGTTAGATTTTATTATGGAATTATTCTATGAATTTAAAATGTTACAACATTTTTTAGTTCATGCTTATGTAATGATAGATTTTTTTGAATCTCATTACTAAGCATCTAGAATCACCATTATTTTTTTCCTTTCCATAGATATAATAAAAGAGAACTATGGTTAATTTTTTTGGATATTTTAAAAGAGATAAAAATATCATCAAGAATATTTTATGTTCTGCATTATGTTCTCATGTATATTGTGGAAAAATGTATTTATTTATTCTTCCATGTCCTCTAGAAAATTTTATCTATTAGAAATAAATATATTATATACTAATAATGAAATATAACTACTATATCTAATTTTAAAGTGTTTTGGTTTCTACAAACCACCAATATTTTCCCATGATAATATATATATATATGAATATGAGTATATATAATATTATATAAAAGGAAAACAAAAACATTTTAACACCCCCTAAACATGATAATCCTGATATAGTGAGTTCATTCCCTATATTGTCCAGTTATAGAACTATCTTGTATACCAATGATCTATAAATGTAGAATATACCTTGTGCTCCAAACTAATTCCATATTACATTGTGATACATGTTAAATATATAAAATATAATCATGTTGAACTGTTATCAATTATTCCCACATGCATGCCCAAAAATCATGCCTCAAGAATAATAGCCATTCAATTCTTATTCCAACAGTTATATAACGAATATAATGAATACCATATAGAGTAAAACCTCCCTCAAATCATTTACCCACAATCACTCCATTATCTTGTGAACTTACCCATCACATATCCAACCCCAAGAGAAATGGTCAGAACCAACTTACATAATCCAGTAATCTATTGAGGATAATGTAGAGAAAAATATATTCAATAAAACCTCATGGATACATTACACATGTTCACCAAACAAAAATACTTTATCCAAACATTTAATGAAAATCAATAATAGTGTATGACCACAACATGATAAACTATCTTCACCAAAACCTTTTTTATGAGCATCACCCACAATTAAATAGTGTACCCTACACTACACATCGTCATGCTTACCAACACCCATTTAACAAAAATAAAATTATGTTTCATCATAACAACTAAATAGAAATGTGATATGCTATAAAATAACAAAATAATCATATTTATAATATTTCAACCACTTTTATCAAGTCATTATTGTACAAATAATATTATTGTTTCTCATTTTTTCATTCGTAGTCCAGATTAAAAAACCTTACTCCCTACCCCATTTTTTATTTAGTATTTACCCTAAACATTTAGGGAAATGAAATCCACATTGGAACCACACATTTTAATATACCATTACTATAATTAATCACAAATTTTTAAATTTAACTTAATTCATGAATGATTAAATTCATAAAAAACTATTGTAGTTTTTGAATACCAAAGAACATCATTGGTTGTTTCTGAAAGTTATCAGCTGATTGATTCTAAATACCATTAATTGCCTTATATATTTATATCAAAACTATTTTATATTGACCGATAAGATTAGTATATATTGAGGGATGTGATAAATTCTCTTTTACACTAATTGATAGAGTGTTGGTCTCAACCAATATAATCATTCTCTTTTAATCCCATTTATCGAAGTATATGAGGGTGTTGGAAACACAAAGTTTTCACCAAACCAAGCCCATGATAAAATTAAAAAATTAATCAAGAAAAAAAATTAATGGTGAATTTGAAACATATCAAGATCAGGGCTAAAAACATGTTTATCAACCCCCAACAATAATATCCCAACTTCAGACACCATATCCTTACAGAATACACCATTGCTATAATGGGTCCTATATCGAGAGCATAGTATTAATTTTTATAATTTCATTTTTAATAAATAATGATCAAATTAATCCCTTTTTAAGATTAAAATTTTATATGGTTTGTTGAGAATTATATTTTCTACAAAAAAAATTAATTTTTTAAATATATATGGTTTAAATTAAAAAATATCATTAATAGATTCAATAATATTGAAATATATTTTAATTTTTTAAAATGTTATTGTTAAATAATATTGATATTAAAATGAAAAAACAACTCATTTTAGTTCAATATATTCTTTATAAGGGTTAGAAACATGTTATTGTCATAAAAACATTAATTTTAAATTAATGATGATTTTTATTTAAAAGTGTAAATTATCATATATATATAATTATTTTCTAAAAATAAATATTATTTGTTAAATCATCACATTTAAATTATCCAATGATGTTATTTTTAAATTTTTATGGGATAGATTTATTTTTGGGTTAAAACTAAATATGGTAAAAATATATTGTATGTATTGTGAAAAAATAAAGGCCTAGAAGTGGTGTATTAAATAGTGTAAGGGCCTTATAAGACATTAAATATTTCCTCCCCTTTAAAATAATATGTTTTTGAAGTTATTATAATAATTTTGTATACAATTAATAAATCATAGAAAACATACATTATATTTTATTATCATAAAATAAATTATTTATTATCATGACTGACATCATCCTAAAAAAGGTTATTATTTTAAGGATAATAATTATTGACCTTAAAATATATTTAAAACCACTCTTCTATGGTAGATACCATGGGAAAAATTAATCATTGTTTTTTTATTTATTATTTTATCATATTGATTCCAACACCTATGTTTAGATATTAATAATGAATTCCAAATAATATTTCAATAAATACCACCCTTTCTCTAATTAATCATCACTCATATCACATTGAGTATTAATTAACTATATATTTCACCATATAAATTCATTTCAATGGTTTTTTTGAGATCATAAGTATGTCCTCCAAGCTCTTAGGTGCACCACTGAAGGAAAGTGATCCTAACACCCTCCTCTTTATTAAAGACCTTTCATTTTCATATTCCTTTTTATTAATAAATTACTTGTTGGTGTATATTTTATATCATACCATTTACTATCCGTTTAATTTAGAATTACTGATAGGAAAACTTTTAATCTAATTAAACTGTTCAATGAATAATTGTGTACAACCATTTTCCTACCAAAATTAAACTGTAATTTTCTATACCAAATGCTTATGTATTTAATACTCCTAACCATTAATAGTCAAGGGTATTCAACTAAATTTACCTATCCATAATTTATTTGGTACTTAAATTTATATAACCCACACACTATAATAAAATGATTATAGGTGATGGAATACATTTTAATGTGGTATGATCTATATAGATCACAAATGCAAGTTTGTGATATGAATACCATAGGTGAGACTGTAAATTATATGTCACTACAATGGATTGGGTAATGTTTTAAACTCATTGGATACTATATGTGGTGAACATGAGGTTATCCTATGAACACTATGTCATTTGGTGTCATTTTTTCCTTGACATTTATTATTTTGTAATGTTTTAAGTTATTACCACATTCTTGTGTTTCTTGATTTCATCAGCATATATAAAACATTGATTTTCAGGTTTATGATTGTCAACCATTATATGTCACTTGGATTTGAATCTTGACTCAGATGTATTACTTTCATCTTTTTATGCTTTCATTATACCCTTACTTGTCTTATATGTCACCCCTCTCTTATGTATAACGCATGTTATCTTGTGATATATTATAAAATTAATTTGATCTTAAATGTATGTGGTGGAGTTTCTAAACTATTTGTTTCATCCATGTTTCATGTTACTAGGCTATTTATATATTATCCCAAAAAAACCAGGCCACATGACCTTTTAGGACTATATTATTTGTTTCATTATATCATGAAACAATAATTAATGTGTAAAAAAGATATGGCTATTCAATGTTGTATTAGAGAAAAGTCACCTAATGTATGGGGAATAGGATTATGAATCCTTGGTGAAGCAGTAGGTATAAGAAAAGGCATATGAAAAATTCATATATTATTTTAAATTATAGATTAAGAGTTTTCCATGTAACTAAATTGCTATCTAGATACCGCACTTGGATTCAGATCTGAGATGGTTTACCTAGAGATAACAACCTCGAAAAGGAAACATTTAGATTGGAATCGATTATCCACTCTTCCACATAAAATAAGGTTTTCTTAAAAGATGGTTTTAATCTCTCCAACCAATATTCGTTGAAATATCACTAGATCTATAAAAACAATTATGAAGTGAATACAAATTCATGTACTATTTTATTTTAAGAAATAGTCCACAGATAAATTATATAGAATCATACAAATGAAAGGGGTTAATAAATGTATGATTTATCATATAAATGATTATAGTTTATTATTAATATATTTAGTAGTTTTAAAATTATTATCCATGATATTAATTTTTCTAGTAAATGGCACAAAATTGGGGGAACTTAGTCAACAACCAATGTGACGATCAATGAAATAGATATCTAAATGAGATTACCAAAATGATAGTTTCCCAATTTCAGAATGTTATGAAATTATGTTATCAAAAAACACAATAACTGAATAGAAATTTTAATTTTTGGGAAACTAATACCCACACACCCTAATTATAAGAATGTTTCTTTTGATACATTTATGTGATAAAGGACTATGAATTTCATTTGATCCTCTGATCCCTTCATCATGGAATAATAGAACTATTCTATTGAAAGGATCATCTCCATACCAAAATTATCAAGGAATGTGATGTTCATTATAGTTGTTTTTCATATATATAGAGAATATATGTAATATTGTAGGTTGATCAAAAAAATAAATCCCAATGATGAAATTGATGTGATTAAGTGGAATTAATGTTAGAAAATGTTTTTCAATATATATTTCCCTAACACTCTATGACTATAAAAAGTGAAGGATTTACATATCCAAAAAAAAGGATGATTAAACCATTAAATGTACATAAGAAAAAATATTGGACATGAACAATACACCTCTACTTATTGTTTCCCATGAATTTAAATCTTAACACTTATATAGGGGGATTAATTTGAATCTATGAAAACTATTGTAAATTAAATAATTTGAAATCTATGATGAAAATTTCTTATTCTCCCTCAAAGTGTAAATTATATTTACAAAATCTCGTATTTATATTGGTCCAGGAGGTAGGATGTAAAGAATAAATTATAATCTTAGCAGTGTGATGGTGAAAAAACATAGTGGTAATAAATACAAAAACCCAACATTCAAAAAGTGTGGGAAGAGGAATGCTAGAAATATCCTAAAGGGGACACATAAATACATCATTATGGGTATGAAGGGAACCAAAATAGTGAAATATTAATGGAGAAAACAACCAATGTGATGGAGGAATTGAATACTCAATTCAGCCATTAGCCTATTATCAAATGATTCACTATAAGGAATAATGATTCTATGTGAATGATTGCACTAAGGTACTAGTTATTAATCATTAAATATTCCAACAACCTCTATTGCCTAGAGGAATTGGTGGATCTAATTCCAGAACAAATACGATGATATATCCTAATAACAATGTGGTGATTGGAACACTTGATATTCATTCTAGATTAGTGAATGTATTGTTTGATTCCCTTTATATGAATTTATTCATATCATGAATGTTTATTAGAACTATTCAATCACCACAAAAAAACCTGAAATTGGAGATATCTATGAGTATAAAAAATAGAGAAATTACTACACCCAAGTATATAATATCTCCCATTTCTATATTTTTGGGATAAACCTCCAAGAGAACATTGTGATACATTTATATAATAATTCAATTCAATAAAAAGTAGGGTGTTTCTATCCTTGTATAAGGACAAAAAAAATTTAATGAATAATGAAATCAACCTCTATATTTATAATCTTCCTATGATTATATACATGTTCAAGGATGTTGATAAATCTCCCTCAGTATCATCATCTCAAGAATGTGTATTATTATCACATGAGTAAGTGAAACTAGATCAAATGAATGAGACTAAATATAAGATAATCCTTGGTGACAACATCATTGTAATGGAATATAATTATGTGTTTCTTAAATAATCTTTTATTCTTCCTCTAATTCATGAGCTAGTTTTCTCAATCGATATTATACATATATATTTATGAATATCCAAACAGTATATATAATGGAAACCATTGAACATGATGAGTTGAAAAATAATATTCTAGGATACTGTAGATAAAGGGCATATAAACCCATGTGGTTCACTATGGGGTTCATAGACCCTCATTTTTTAAGAAGAATGATAGGTCAATGTGCATATTCATTGGTTTTTTGGATATCAACAAGATCATGATATATAAAAATAATCACCATCTATCAAGTTTTGACTTGATCATTCATCTATATTTATCTAAATAATTCACAGTGGTGGATATTCTATAAGGATTTAAAAATATAATGGTTTGTATGGAAGACTTCTCAAATATTTTATTTCATAAAAGTTATGATAAATATGAGTTCATAGTGAATCTATTTTGATACACTAATTCTCCCTTAATATTTGTTGAATTAGTGAATATCTTTATTACGGATTACCTTGATAAATTTTTGGTATTCCTTAAATATGATATAATCATAGACTCTGAAAATCAAGGAGGAACATGTGGAGAATCATAATTCGATATTGATGACTCGTGGAATGATAAATGAGCCTGTGAGGTATAGTAATTTGGATTTTGGGATAGGGTATGTGACATTAAGGGGGCCTGAAATGACTAAAAAGTTATATATATATATATCATTAAGAAATATATGCAATTTAAGTGTGGATCAAACCAATATTTGTTACTTTGGATCATAGTTTTAGGGGAACTGTTTTTTACTATAGTAATATTTTGTGAAAATTATCATGCTTTTCATCCCTTCTAAACAAGATAACCTATATAGGGTTCAATTTAATCTAGATTTATGAATTCTAAGAAATAAGTAAAGTGTAAAATAATATGATAATCACTATACCTATTCTCAAATTACACACCTATGAGGATGGATTTTTAATCTACATCAACGTGTCCAAAAATTGATTTGTCATTGTACACTAGCATGATGATGAAGTGATAGCTTTTTCCTCCCACCAATTAATGTTCTATGGTGATAACTACCAAATTTATGGCATGGAATTTGATGTAGTGATATATTCATTGAATATTTTGGAGTCTATATCTAAGGTGAGATTATTGAAATATATTCATATTATAAAATATTCATGTATATGTTCACAAAAAAGAGAGTGTAATATGTTCCAATGAGGGGTGTTATATTTGACCAAGGATTATCACTGTTCAATCCATTTCCATTCTCTGAATTTGAACAAAATAAGAGATTCTCCGTGTATAAAGGTTCCTACAATCATATACATTATTTTAGATTGAAAGGGATCCAAGAATTGTTGAAAATCAAATGATAAAATTATGAATAATAAATGGACGGTTATCATGCCTTGCAAAAATAACTTCTCAATCATCCATCATAAAGATAATCATGGTTGTAAAAAAATATTATAAGGATCTATAGTAATTGGTACATAATATTCTATAGTTTAGTATTTCTAATTATCGAGTCCTAAGCTTTGGAACCCAGATATGTGGCCCATAAAAACCAAAAATATGGAGGTAAATTATAGACAATTTTGAAACCTCGTCCATCAATATTTATCAAACAAGCACTAATAAGTATATATATTTGTGGAAAAAAATCCTAGAGGGATAAACTGAATAGGAATATTTAATAAATTTTATCTCACTACATGATATTCCAAAATGTGAAGGCATAATTGAAGAAGTCTTTAGGTATGATAAAACTATTTCCAATACAAAAATTGAAATAGGAAAAAAACCATCGATCTTGTCATAGATATCCCCATAATATCTAAAGTCAATAATTCCATATGGGTGGTGTTATATCTTCTTGAAAAGTTATCATATTTTATTCCTATCAAAGGAGATTTTTTAATGACTATCTTGCCCTAATATATATAATAGTAATGGTAATACTGCATGGATTACACTCTCCATTGTATTTAATGGATATCAGGGATTTACCTCATGGTTTTAGATAATCCTTCATTATTATTTGGAAACAAAAATGAGTTATAGTAACTCTATTTCTTCTAAAGGGGATTGATTGTCTGAATATACTATTAAAACTCTACTGGATATGTTGAGATCATATTAAATTTATTTACATGGATGTTGGGATCAAAACATTCCCCTAATGTTTTTAAATAACATTTGTGCCCATTATAGAATTCAAATTGATCCTTGTGATACTCTACATTGGAAGAGATTACCAAATCCAATAAACTAGGATTATAATTGATAGTAGAAGTCTATGGGACTTGATCATATCCACTACATGAAATAAATGGTTTAGAACATTCAACATCACGTGAGTCCGCACAAAGTAAACAAAAATGAAATGACAAATATCATTGATGAGGCTTTGAGATTCTGGTCAAAGATAAGGACTTCCATTATATATCTATATGGAAGAATGTGATGTTGTTTGGGTATAATGGAAATGTTAATCCAAGATATAATATCCATTTGATATCAATGTTTACATTATAAATATGTCATATATTATTTAATTACCAACTATCCTTTTCAATATATATGGTGTATTCCATGTATCATTCTTGAGGATGTACATATCAGACCCCTAACATGTACTAAAATGTGACGCGGTGTAGTTGGATAAGAAATATTCCAATTAGTAGCATCTAGTGATGACCTTATATCATATGGAAAACATTATACAGATGTGTAAACATTCCTAGAAAATGTGCTATAGTAGAATCAAATGTTTGTGGAAATAACATGGGAACAATAATATGAACTGAAAAAAATCACTATCATTTTTATAGTTTAAAAAATGATATTTCATTGGAAAATTTTTGAATATGGTATCAATATATCGACTAGAAATTTTATAAATAGAACTTCCTTCGTGAAAGAATAAATTTCTTATTTTGTTATGTAATTATAGAGAACTCATGCACTAATTTTTTTATGTTGTAATGATACATAATTTTTGATTTAAAAAGAAATAATCGTCTTTTCCATTGATAATATATTTTTTGTACAAATATATATTGTATAAGTATATATTAGGTGTCATAATAATTTATAATTTATATATATATAAGGAGGGATGTCCTCGACTGGTAGGATCTAAACCAATAAATCCAAATTATCATAGATTCTGATGAATTTGAAATCACTAGGATTTTCCTTTGACAAATTCAAAGAATAAAATATATAAATTAATAATGAATGAAACCCTTAATGGGAGAGTTTCAAAATGATCGACAAAAGGATAAAATCCATGTTCAGAAAACCACCACATGAAAGCCCCATCGTCGCACTCCTTAACCATATGGTTTACACTACTCATATACGAGTCTATGTATCTTGAAACAAATAGTTTGAATTTTTATATATTCAATTTCAATAAAATAATGATCAAATTATTCCCTTTTCATTATTAAAAATTTATATTTTTTTGGTGAAAATTATATTTTGAAAAGAATCATCAGAACTTTTTTTGAAAATGTATTCTTTTAAATAAAATACAGTTTTTCATGAATTTGTGATTTTTTTTATTAATTTTATTTTTATATAATATATTTTTTAAATAATATTTACATAAAACTGATAATATAAATTATTCAAGGCCAATATAATCAATAAAAGGATAAAGAACTATTATTGTTGTAAAAAATAAATTTTTTTCAATATAATTGTATTTTTATTTCATATTTTAAATTCACATATTTGAAAATTTATTTTGTTAAAATAATAATTATTTTTTCAATAAACAATTTTAAATTATCCAATGATAAAATTAACATAATTTTCTTAGTAAAACTATTTGGGAAAAAATTATATACGGTATAAATAAATAGATTCAATTTTGAAATCATATTGGCCCAAAAGTAATGTAATAAATAGGTTATAAGAAATACATGACCAAAAAAAATTCTATATAAATTTTTTTAACTAATTTATTTGATTAATTTTACCATAAATTACTAAATCATCCAAAACCAATATTTTATATTAAGATTTTAAACTCAATTCACCATAAACATGAATATCTTCAACATCACCGATGACGATATTTTATGTGAGTTTTTTCTTTAACTAATAAAATTATAAAAACCCCTCATATGTGATATAAACCATGTTCCTAAATATTCTAATGCTTGTTAATTTTTTCATATGATATGTAAATCCTATGTTTAGATACTAATGAAGAATCCCCCCTATTAATGTAAAAATCTAACCATCCTCCAATACCGCACCACTAAATACCCATTAAGAATGATCTCAATATCTCTAACTCTCCCAAATTCACATACATGTTTTTCTAATGTTATTAATAATATATTATCACAATTTTAGAAGATCCTTATTATGTTAAGGGATCCTATCCCCCTCCTCTTTTTTCATGAATTTCCATTGTATTATTCAATTTTATTCACAATTGTTCATGTTGGAATATTCTCTTACACAACCCTTATAATATACATATAATTTCCATGTAATTATAGACAACCATTCCCTATCATTAAACCCTTTTATAAGTATTGTATACAACTATTATTTTGTTGAAATTATCATATAATTTTTGAAAATGATCATTTCTGTTGTGAATACCCGTAATAATTTCCAATCCATGGTATTCAGATAGATGAACCTATACTTCACTGATTGGCTGATTCCATGTATGTATGTCAAAATAATAAATTATATTATTAATAATTATGAAATATGTTCTTATGCATCATCATCTATGAGGCAGAAAAATTTATGTGCATGATATGAATGTGACATGTGGAACATGAATAATATACCATTATAATGCATTTCATAATGTTTTAATATCATTAGATAACATGTAAGGTTAATGGGAGGTTATTCTTAGAACCTTATGATATAATGTCTTAAAATTTATCCTTGACAACTACTTTTGATGTAATTTTTATTATTTTTCAAATTCCTTTTTTATGGGATGTTATAATATTATATCCTGCATTGATGTCCATGTTTACAATTCTAATCACTTTTAACTGACCTTGTTATGTATCTTAACTAAAATTTATTTCATTAATCATGTCGTTCTTTGATTATTTCTTTATTGGGAATTATATATTACAAATTATTATGTAAATCACCATGATAATCTAAGAAATTTTAAAAGTTCAATTGATATTGAAGTAAAGTTATTGAATTTTTAATTAATTTCCTTACATCCATGTTTCAAGTTAATAATCTATGTATCTAATCACAAAAATAAATTAGGTGGCTTTATCTTTCGGGTTGTACTTTTTTGTGCCTTATGTAATAAATCATGGAGTAAAGTCTATAAAATACATGGGATTTAATATTGGAAACCAAAAAGTGATTCACCTAGACAATACATTATCGATAAACTAAAAAATTTGGGAATGACCATATTATAGCTCAAAAAAATTAGTCTTATTGAGTAAATTTTTAATTTAACACAACCAACAAACATTCCACAAGTCCTAAGGTATTTATGTTCTCCTTATAAATCCCAAAAAATTTCTTATTGTGAAAAATCTCACCATGATGTAATGCCTATGGATGTGATGATGTCTTCATGTTGTGGTATAAGTTTAGCTTCAAGCATAGGTATACTTATGGAAACACAATTCTCACCTACGTAGGCACCCTTACATCCTCAAATATGAAAAAAAATTATTATTTATGTGAACACAGATGTATATTAACTCTCTTACACACTATAGATATTATTACCTTCACACCATATTACATATAACCATTGATTTTCAACTAACCACACACTGAATAACCTCTATTGAAACCAATTCATCCTTCTCACCTCACTCGGATGCTAGTAAGATATTGTTGAACACATCTTGATATCACCAATTACTACCATGAATAATTTTCATACAAAATTTAATTCCAGACATGGAAACTCCTTGCTATATGATTCACATACAATAGTTATATCACAAACCTACTACCAGATATAATAATGGAACCATACTAACCCATTATCTTAAATGTTGCGTAAAATAGAAATCATCGTGCATTCACCATGCATAAACATGTAGTTATCATGTATCCTATATAATTCCAATACATCATCAATCTCGTAGTCTATCCACTAATAGATAATTCACACCATGAACCATTATCCATGAAACAAAACAAACAAAATAGTCTGTTCATTTCCCTCTATGTCTCAACTGATGTAAATTTCACTCCATTTTTGTCGGTATAATCACATGAAACTCCCTTAAGCCCCATCCCAAAGATCTATAATATCCATTCATTTTTATACCATATTTTGAACACTATAAAACTATAGAATCCCAATATCTTAATATATGTTTTCATTAAAATAATTCTATGTGTCCAATATATTTCACCACATATAACACCGAACATAAATAAAACAGAGATATATTTTATTTAACATATAAATATGTGGCATTTCTATTAAAAAATATCTATTTAATTTTTGGGAATTTATAGAATTAAAAACCTTATGAAATATATGTATAATGAGAATAATGGTAACATTATGTTTGAATTAAAAACAACTAGACTACAGAAAATAACTAATATGATCATTAATTGTTTATAAAATAATTATTTAAAAAAAATCATTTTTGTGATGGGAATTTATATTTCAAGAAAGATATTATTGATGATGAATTTTTTATTAATCATTAGTTAACACCAATTTAGATGTAAAAGGATATAAAATAAGAATAACAATGGTTAATATTGGAAAATGTAATTTCATAATAAAAAATTTCATTTGTTTTGTAATATTTATGAAAAACTAGATTTATAAGATTTTGAAATATTTAATTCACCAAATAAAATTTATTTAGTTTAGATAAAAAATTCTTAAAAATAAATTTTTCAAACTTTTTGTGAATTTGTCGATTTTTTGTCAAAAATACGATTTGGACGAAACTTTTAATTTTTATGCATTTTTTATCCAAATGGACAATATGTTTAGAAACCCATTTAAATAATCATATATAAATTTAGTGAATATCTATATTATGTTTAACATAATATTTGAACTTATAATTCATATGTAAATTATTTTTAAAACTTATTAGAATTATTCTTTAGTGGAAAATATTCTTTCATATTTGAATCAATTATTCTCAATTGAGATTTTGTTTCTCAATTACATAAAATCCTCATGACTAATTATATATTTTATAAAAAATAATATTTTCTCATTATAATCTGAAACCATTGGAATTTAATCTTATATATAAATTTGAAAAAAATAATAATTATTATTTTTAATTAATATTAAAATGATTGTGTGTGATTATTTTAAAGATAATATTTCATACATTCATATGTTTTTTTAGGTAAAATTATATTGAAATTATAAATTATAAATAAAAATTTTGTTAAATTTTATTTTTTATTGTTAATGCTTATTTCTTAGTCAAAAAAATTAATTTCCAATGTTAAAATTTATTTTTTGCGTAAAAGGACAAAAGTAAAATAAATAAATATCCATTAAATAATCAAAGTGGTATCTTGATTTTCTATTTGAGGTGAGGTTAGGCCCACATATATTATTCCATCCAACATTATCATTTTTTTATCAATATAACTGATAATATTGATATCATGTTATTCAAATTATTTATCATGCTTCCAAAATGACCCTTACCTTCATATATGAAGTGTAACCCTTCCACAACATCATGAATCAACTAGACATTGAATTTATTATTTCATAAATTCTATTAAGTTCCTCATATAATCATATCCAACATTTAAAATCTTATAGGGACCATTAGATTGTACAAGTCCTTCATTTCCACAAAAACATCCTAGGAAAATTCAAGTCCCATATATGAGTACTATCAACTACATAGCATTTCATCTTAATTATATTCATTAAAATTTATTATAAAAACACAAATATAATTATATTAGTGTCCTTAATATACATAAATGTTAATATAATAATATTTCTTTATTATTAGATTATCTATCTCATCCACTTGGAAAAATGAAATTTTGGATTGTGCATATGTGCGGACTACTCCCACCATGAGCAACGAACATAATTTTTCATCAACACCAATAAATATTTGTTTTATGTATTTTTAATGAATAAATATTATTTTCAACACATAATTAAGGTTTTAATTTTAAGAAAATATTGATCTATTAATGATATGATCAAAAAAATTCTATTTATAAATTACTCATTTAAATTTGGTGAAATAAGTGAAAAATGATCTTTTAATCTATGTATTGAAATTATATAAATTAGAATCATCTTATAATTATTTAAAATTAAAATATATCATAGAAAAAAACACTATATAATATCATTATTCTTATGGTATAAAAAGCTTTCAACTAGACCATCTTACAATAAACCATTAATTATGGTAGGTTCATGTTAAGGTGATGTAAGTACCTACATTAGCAGTACGATGTATTTATGTCATGGATGAAAATAAAAACATACATATTGGTAAGGTTTGACATTAAAATGCAAATAATTTATTATGCTAATGTTATATAAACTTTTAAATTCTTAATCAATAAAACACCATTCTTTCATTATGAATAATTGAAACATTCTCTTCATTGATTTCTAACTCATGTATGATAACAAAAAATACATTTAAATTATACTATAAATTTACAAAATATTATGTAAAATCAATTAATGTACATTATATGATAAAAAATTATCCAATTTTTTAAAATTTTAGTTACCAAAAATAATTTATGAAACTTCCTTAAAGCGATAAATTTTACACACACTAGGAGTTGAAAATTGGTAAAAATAGATAATATATATATAAAGTTTATAAATGAGGATTATATATCTGAATAATTTTAAATAATTATAATTTTTATTTATTTAATTAACATAAAATAATTATTCATTAAATTTTATTCTCGTAAAAATGGATGAGAAATAATGTAAGAGATTCTAACACAAAATCCTCTCTTTGAGACATGTTTTAATTTATTCTCCTAATTTCATATCTGTGGATTATAAAAACCCATTTCAAGGTACAATATTAGGAATTTTTTTTCTCAAGGTATTATATGATCAGTAAAAATATATCTCTTTGAACGGGGTTTTATTAAAATGTTTCAAATGTTATAAGGGTTCTAATGTTCTTAATTATGATTCATTGTGACATAAAACATTTTGGGAACCGGGTTTTACTTTTATAGTGTATTCAATAAATATGTATCCATTTTTGAATATAATTTTATTTCATGGAATTTATTAGCTAAATCATGTCCAATGATTCTTGTATTTATTTATTTTGATGTTTCCCTGATAATAATAGTATATGGTAACCAAAAATTTATTAATGATTTATGATCATCCTCATGAACTTATTATATATAAATTGGCGAAAATAATATTTTTTTAATTTTATTATGTGGTATTATATCATTTTTTTACATTTTATCCATGTGAATCAATTTTCAAAATTTTCATTACACATAGAATTTATTGTCTATAAAGAATATTGGTAACTCTTTTCTTATTTCATTGTGTTGAAATTATTCACCTCAGACATTTATTTTCCATTCATGGGACCTCCCAGCCTAATATTTTTCATGTGATATTTTATAATATATTTTTTTATAAAATTTAATTTTATGAAAAATAACTTTTATTTAATCTTCATAGTATTTTATTTTTTGAACAAACCAATTTTAACAAAAGTATAAATTTTGGTTTTCACTTTCCATTTCTAATGTTATATTTTTCTCTCTATATTTATCCACAATAATCATTATGATTTTTTAGGTCCTATTATTTACTATTATTTTTTTAAAATGAATAATATCCAAAAAATCACTTCACCCATTCAGAAATAAATTTAAAAGTGACATTTACCTTCCACTTTTAAATAATTGTTATTTTTTTTCTAAAAACTCATTTATGTTTTCACATCCATTTTATTTTCCTTTTCAATATTATTTACCATTGAATGATTTATGTTTCACTATTTATACTAATATATATATATATATATATATTGGTATAATAAACTAATAATAAGAGAGACCCAAATTCATAATATTTTCATGCTAATCATCATTCAAAAAATCACTTCGAGAAATATTTTTCACCAATATCAAAATTAGTTTATATTCATTAATTAAATGATGGTTTTGATTATTTGAGATGATATTAATTCAATTTTTTGGATACTTATGTTCATATAATTATATTTTTAACATAGACATATACTTATTTATCTATTCAGTGTGAATATAAAATTTTATATAATTTATATTGGATGTTGTTAACCTAGAATCTATGTTATTATATTAAAATGAGAAACTATACTGAAATTATGTATATTGTAATTCCAAAATAAAATATTATTGACATAGGAACTATGCATTCTCTGACCATCCACAGTTTTCATCAATATTTTTTATAATATTGTTATCAGCTTTATTTACAAGGGGGAATGCGTTGATATTATTGATCATTACTAACTATTGGTGGTGGTTGATCATCTGCTGATATTAATTATTCATCATTATATGTATATTCATGTTTATATTTAGATAATGGTAAAATATGTAATTATATGAAAGTTTTTGTTGAATTTCAATGTGAATTTATTAGACATAATCATGTGACCAATGATGTCAAAAATGATATAGCCAATCAACTCATAGAAAATTATCAAAGGCCAATAATGTATGGGAATATTGGGTATGTAATCCCAATTCAAAAATTTGTCCTTACTGCGGTCTCGATGAAATGTAATTGGTTTTTTCACAATTCCTTGAAAACTATTTTTTAATAACTTTTAATTAACATTCCATTAGTATGATTTTTTATTATTAGTATCCATATTTTAATTTTTTTATCATGTATATAGTATGATCTCAATTTTTTTGGATTCTAGAATGAATCAAAAATAAAATATACCATGGTTATGTTTTTGATACAATTTGTTATTTATTTACATATCTAAGAATTTTATATCACCATTATTATATTTCAGTTTACCTGAGGTGAAAAATAAATTTATTATACATGGTGTGTCTAACAAGATTCACAATGTGGAGAATTTTTGGGAGATAATAAAGAGATACTATTGATTATTTAGATTTTTATATATGGGAAAAATTAATCCATCAACTGAGGGAGAAATGAAATCTTCAATTTATGTATTGTATTAATTATCTATTTATTTAGACCTAAAGGTTATTTGGAATTTATTTTTTGTAATTTTTTATTATGTAATGTTGTAATGGGATATTTATATATTAGAATCATTTATTTTTATTGAATGTAGAATGTAATGTATGGGTCTAGAAGCACTGAATATAGGTGAGTGGTTAGAGGGGTCAAAATTTTTATAATAAAAATATTTAAATAAAATTATTATTATGATTTTTATAGTGTATTATTTAAGGGTTGATATGTTGAGGTTGAATATAGTTTCAAAATTATAGATAATCATTTAGGATAATATATAATTTAAGGTTTATGTAAGAATTAAAATTTTATTTTTGGAATTTGGTTATCATATATTTAGTGACACCATGTGGATAATTATATATGATAATACTATCTATAGGATGACATCCTTAAATTTTGGAAAATTGTTGATTATTATATTTTTATAGAAGTTACATCTGTTTCTGGACATTACAATTGGATTTATGATCTGGACTAGAGGTACAAATTTTTAATTATGCTAAAATGGGTGTATTTGGAAATAATTAATAATTACATGGTGATTGAAAAGAGGCTTATATTTAATCATAGTGTCACACACCAATTGAATAAGATATCTTGAATCACATCCTCTTTATCAACTAGTATGAAGGATTTTAATATTTTTTGTTCAGATAACCTAATATAAAATTACTCATGGATAACAGATGTTAAAACATAGAGATTTATATTTTATAATATATGTTATTTGATATGTGATATTCTAAATAGGTGATTAGTAAGATTTATAGTGAATACATTTCATTTAATTATGGGTTTAGAATATTTTAATAAATATCATTCTTGTGTGTGATCTCTATTTGGATGATTAGGTTATGAAGTATGATATTACCAAACTCAATATAATCATGGATTAAAAAATGGTGATATATTAAAAACAATGATTATTTTAGCTCGATCTAATCGAATTATAGGTTATTATGGAAATATCTGTAATAGTTTTTAGGTTGAATCCACTTCATGTTATAGATTATGATAATTTATGTACAATAATAAATTTTCATCACACTTTCTATCCCATTTGGTTTTATTAATGCATAGAACCTTAAGGAACCATAGTTGGGAGGGACAATGTGGATATTAACTCATTGAAAAACCCATCAGGATGGGATCCAAGGAGAGAAACTATATGTGGTTTCAATGTTATAAGTGTGGATATGAATGTCACCAGATTCAAAAATTTTATGGAAATAGAGAAGCTACAAAAATATTTAATTTAATTGTAGGATATATTGGAATTACTTAACTGAACATCATAATCAAAGGGAAAACTAAGGAAATTTCAAGGAAGAAATATTTAGATTGTGAACATTCTATGAGACTAATAATACTATAATAGACTCTACGTTTTCACTCTTGATTTCATTGTATCCTATGTCATGTATTATCTCACTAATTATTGGATATTTTTCTATAATTAAAAATCCATTGTGGTAAGATTATCATATAAATAATTTTCATGGTTTTTGTAAACTTATTACTTATTGATAAAGATCTTAATACTATAGTATAATTCTATGGAAATTAGGGATAGGTCAGATCTCCATATAATTCACTTTTTAAAATATATCATATAGATAAATAAAATCACACAACAAAAAAATTACATAATCCTTAAGCGATGTATTGATAATAATGAGTTCCATAAAAAATATATATTATCATGAGTAAAATTAGGAGGATGAAATTTATTTAATTGGGATAATTTATCAAAAAAATTAATATATCATTATATATAGATCAGTTAATTTTTTTGATAGATTTCTTCATACTCTGTACCACACATAAATGAAACCTTGATATATTTTAATAAAATTATAAATTATTATAATGGTCATTAGAAACAAGATATTAAATTAGAGTGAATGAATTTGAGTAACATAGTTAAGAGTATTTGTATAATGTAAACAAATTCTATGTTTAAAAGGGATTAATTTCATTTTTTTCTAAAATGACTAATAAGATCATTTATTATTTAGAAAATATTTCAAAAAAAATCTTTTTTGATATATAAATTTATATTGCATAAAATTTATGATTAATGATGATAAACTAAATTTTATTTTATAGGATTTTAAGAAAAATGTAGTTAGAAAATCATATGAAATAAGAAATAAAAAAAGATAATATTTGAAAATAATATTTAAAAAAAAATAGTTCATTGTATGAATTAATTTAAAACATGAATCTAAAAATATTATAAATATAATTTAATCTAAATAATATCATTTTTTGATATATAAAAACAAAATTATATTATTATAAATCTTTTATTATTTTTCGAAATGGCCATAGTTTAGTGGGAAAATATGGATTCCAAGAAACTTGATTTTTTTTGAATATATTATTATATATAATTACAAAATATAAGATAATATCACATCTTTGGTATCAAAATAAGAATTTATGGTATAAAAATTAAAATATTATATGAACGTATAGATCATACGAATGACATTTTTATGACTAATTCATATCTTAATTTAATAAAAAAATTATTTTCAATATTTCTCATTGATTCTAATATTTTCTAAGGAGATTAGGTTTTTTTGAGTTAGTTTAAAGACTCAACCGATATTTTTTGTAAAAAACCAATTTATATCATTAAAATAAATATTAATTATAATAATATCTTATATATAAATTTAAATTTAAAAATTTAATAATTTTTTCCATAAAGTTATTTTTATTTGAAAAATTATAATTATTTTATGATTAACCTTTCACATATTTAAATTTTTTGTTTAATATGTTTTTTCCAAATAATAAATCAAAAGGATCCAATTTTTTGAATGTTTAAATCATATATTTTTAATTAATATTTTTTACTATGGTAGATTGAATTAACCACTATAGTAAAGGTATATCTAGGTAAATTGAAAAGGTAAAAGTAAAATCCTTAAAACAATCATTGTTGTCTACCAAATGGGTTTTGAGGTTATTTTAAACCGAAACACACCTTCCCGCATCTTTATTCAATTATGGGGACTTTTACATTATAATAGTAACATCCCACTATGGTACGTGTGAAGGGTTCTTTCAAAACTAACCTTCCCGTCTCTTATAGATGTGTAACACTTACACCTCTTCGATAATAAACTATCAATAAAATTTATCCTAAAAATTGTTACAATTTTCTCATTATATTGCTCTTTATCTTGTAAAATAGATTTTTTCCATCATTAGATGGCATAATGACATCAATTCCAAGGATACTTCCATGGAAAATTTAGGTCTGCGATGTTTCTATTATCAAGTGCTTATGTTTTCATATTAATTATTATCATTAAAATATATTATGTAAAACATAATAAAATATAAATAGTATCATTTATATACTTTAATTTTAATATATAGGGTTACAATAAATCTTATTCATCTAAAAACCCATTAATAAAATGAAGTCATTGATCCTATATATTTGATGACTATTGCGACCCCGAGAAATAGAATTCATTTTTCATCACCATTTATAATTTTTGGTTCCTAGACTGGATTAATATGCGAATATGGTTTTTATTAAATTATTAATGTGTTTCTTGAAAAAATAAGGATCATATTGATTATATAATTGATTAATGATTATCAGTAATTCAATATTTTAAATTGAGTACACTAAGAAGAAAAAATAATTCATTTTTTCAAATTTTTTACATTATGTAAAATATATTAACTTTATAAATCATTATAATTTAGATATATATTACTATTAAATACTAAATATGATAATTAAGCTTATGGTGTAAAAATTTTATAACTAAAAAATCTTTAAACATACATCAATCATTGTAGTTTCATGTTGGGGTTTGTTTAACCACCCTATTGAACAATAAGATGTTTTCATGTCATTGATGAAAATGGGAAAATAACTAATGTTAAAAAAAGATATCAATATCTTAATATTATTCCTTTATTTTTTGGTAATGTTATATTAATATTTGACTTATTTACTAAGAAACAACTATAATTCATTAAACATCATCGTACATGCTCATCATTGATTTTAACCTAACAGATTGTAAAAAAACTACCATGAAATGGGATAATGGTTTTATAAACTATACAAGAACACATATATAGATATCTTATACTATATAAAAAATATGAAAGTTTAAAAAATGATAGATATCAACTCCACTATTATGAAACCAGTTCAATAATTATTACCAATACCCAATGTTTATAATTGACTAAAAAGATTATATATATATATAGAAATATATAGTATTATAAGAGTATAATTTTTTATATTTATCATTAGGATTTTTAATAATATATTTAGTCAACATGAGCTATTTTATTACAAAATTTGGTTTAAGTGCATAATTAATTAGGAGAATGGTAAGGGTTATCGTTAAAAATTCATCTAGGTGAGACATGTTTTGATTAATGTGCCTAATTTAATTTGTTTTATTTATATACATAAATTTTGATGTATCATATCTTTATCTATCTTCTAATAATTTTACATGAACATTAATTAAAATATTTATCATTCATGGGGTTTTCATTGGAATGTTTCTAATGGCATAATGGTTTTGTGGTCTATATTATAATTCATTAAGACATAATAAATTTTTTTCTCAATGTTTTCATTGTATTGTGTATCTATTTCAAAGAGATGTACATTATTCACTATATTTTTTTAATGATAATAACTACCAATTAATTTTTCATTATTCAAGTGGCATATAATAAAGTTTTTTCCCAGTAGTGATGCATTTTTCATATAAAAATGCATTCATTGAGTAATAATATTAATCTTCAACATATTTAATTTATATTTTATACATCATTAAATTTGATTTTATTATGTGATATTCATTAATTATTTTTGTTTCGCACATGTGAAACACCTTTAAACATTTTTATATTTCATGGATTTTTTCCCTCTTAAGGAATATTGAAAAAAAAGTCTATATCCATTGAGTTATATATTTTTATCTTGGTCATTTATTTTCAATGTTTGGATACATCAAACATAATATATAATTATGTTTTCTTTTATAACCCTATTTAGTAAAATTATGTTTTTATTTAAAGTCTTATATTTTCCTTGTAAATTTTTTGAAAAATATTGTTGGATTATTTTGAGAAGAGGAACTAAGAAGACAACTAAATATAAGGTATAAGGTTCCCCTGATAAATTTTAGAACTATTTTTCTATTTATTAAAAATTGCATCGTGTGATATTTTTTTAACCTCTAAATGTGTGTTTAGATTGTAAAATCAAGGGCCCCATTGAGTTTAGAACAAAATTTTCACCTTATTTAGGACCTCACGTCATTTTATGTGGGTTGACTACATCCTTTAATTTATAGAAGTTTTATGAGAAAAATAAAATCTATGTAAATAGTT
Source organism: Viscum album (assembly GCA_963277665.1). Taxonomy (NCBI): domain Eukaryota; kingdom Viridiplantae; phylum Streptophyta; class Magnoliopsida; order Santalales; family Viscaceae; genus Viscum; species Viscum album. The sequence goes on from OY728135.1 coordinate 1,007,116,914, forward strand.
AATTTATTTTATTTCATTAGAATTATGTATTGACTGGGTAGCACTACAATGAATCAAATCAGCGATGCTACAACACAATGTCTTAGAAATGATGAAACACATTTAAAACACTATGACATATTAACGTGTTTACACTAATAAAAATATTAAGTGACCAGAGAGAGAATTCATACCACTGGAGAATTTTCTCTAGATCCATTAATATTCACAGAGGCAAAAAAATCTGCCTCATCGTGAATGACGATTCAGATATCAGAGCTCATATTAATCACTAATGAACCACTAAACTCTAATTAATAGGGGATCAAGGTCATTCCTTGACAGTTATCCATCAATGAAAAATTCTATTATCCAACTTATCCAAATTCCATATAGGGTTTTATTTCAAAGGTAATTCATTCCACATTATTGTTTTCCCAACGACAAATGCAGACCAACCAACAAACCAGTTAATATTTAGGTTGATCATTCTTGTGGGATGGGTTATGTACTAAGAGGTTTTTAATGGTTATAAAATGGGGTTTATCCTTTTGTTCCTTTCCATTTTATTAACAAGATGAATGAAGTATGAAATGATCAAGGATGAAGTTCATATATCATGTGTTCTATGTGACTTCCTAATCACCATCATTGTGTTCTTCGCCAATGGAACCATGTGGTAGTGTCATGATTTTCCAAGTTTTGAAAATGAATGGACCACTAAAGAGGAAGAAAGTAAAACATGGGCCCAAGAAAGTTATGCTGATGATGGGTGGTTTTCAATGACATTCTCGGTTTGATGAATAGAACACCATAGTAGTAGTGGTGGCCCATTGAAGAGGGAACTATTGGAGCATGGCTGCGTGACCACCCAGTGGGAGGAACCCAAAACCAAGCGGACATGGGCAGTGGATAGGGCAGCTAGCTCAACAGAATGAGGGTGAGTCATATAGTAGAGAGTCGTGGTCCATCTGTACCATGTTTCCTTCCTAGTTTTGATCAGGAAGTGATGTGGTGCCTACCATGTTCAGAGAGGATAAACCAGCCATCTAGAGCATGTCGGGATGGAGCCAGGAGGCCGAGCCATATGTGGCCCAGGCTGGCGGTGGGACGGGCCGACAACAGGCTGAGCCAACCAGGATGGGTCAACTAGGCAGGTCAGTTTGGATAGGACCCTGACCCAACCCGTCCATTTTTTACATAAATAACCATAATTTTCATACTGTATGTCTGTTCGATGAGATTTTTTCAGGTTTTGGACCATTGTTATGTGGCGGTCCTTTAGGATATACTATGTGACAATTATTCAGGGTTTTTATATGAAATATTGGCTTTAGTACGATATTATCTTGGAATGATCATGCTAAGGACAGAATCCTGGGACTGGTTGTTGTAAATATTAGGAATTGGTCTACTGTGAAGATGTGGAGTCAGTCTCATGGGAAGATTCAATGTTGTTCTCGTGTGAAGATGCTAGTTGGTCTACTGCGACAATGCATAGTTGGTCTCCTGTAAAGATACAAAGTTCATCTCCTATGATGTCACAGAGTTTCTCCCCTATGATTATGTGGATTTGGTCTCTTATTAGGGCACAAAGTACGTATCCAATGAGTTAATGGAGTATTTCTTATGAGAGGGTGTGGGGTAGGTCTCTTGTGAGGGCATAGAGTTTGTCTCTTGAGGAGATACACAGTAGGTCTCCTACTAAGACTTTATGTCCCATGGGATTTGGATATTCCTAGACATTCATAGTATTTGTATCCTAGTGTGAGATTACTCAAGTTAATCTCTGGACTATAATTCGTAGAGGCTACACTTCATGTACCTATTTTGAATTCTTCCTTGTGTCTTTATTTTTATTTTTAATTTGGGTTTTGTGGTCCCTAATGAGAATTATTTTACTCACCCCTTCACGATCTTCACCCACATGTGTTGTTCCTTGTGCAGATGATGGATAGCTTTGACAAAGTCCCTAGTAGGACAGAGATAAGTGATGCTTTAGGGAGACAAGACGAACGTGGTACGCTTCAGCGAAATTCAAACAACTTATTGTTTATATACTTAATGTAGGGTTTTTTGAAGATGATATCTAGGAGGTTTTACATTTTTGTTTTAGTTAGGCTTGTATTTTGATCTATTTACGTTTCATTCTTGTATTGTTACACTAAATGGTTTCCTTAGTAGGATGCTTATATGTTTACACAATACTTTTAGTTATAGTGATTTTACTAATGGATATGGTTGAATGAAGACGTGTTCATAGGAAAATGACCCCCGTTTGTGGCATATTCATACTCGGCACTAGTCTACATCCCAAAGAATATGAAGGTGTGGCATGGTGTAGTCATAACATGGACCCCAAGGGAATGGACGTGGCATACTATTATCAAAGAGAGGTTAGTTTTATTTTTGTTATGGTGAAATAGTGTAAATTTTTTCGTGTTTGACTTTCAGGATAGTTAGTCTAGTGTTTATAAGAAAGATGATATATCCAGAAAAAAGACCTTAAGTTCTTATTTTGCACTCAGTACATGAGAAATTGGTCACATGCATCATATTGGAATTGTGTATATTCTCGTGTCTTTTTTGAGTCATATTCATCTCACCAAATATAATCTATTGAATGGGGGACATCTTTTTATCCTTTAGAATACTTCCACAGAGGATTCCATCTATGATTCTTGGACGTGATATTAAGTTTGGGTACTGAGAGATGAGGCATCAGTGAAGGGAATGATTCCTATGATAGTACCTCCTGGTGGTGTAACAGTGATACCACCACCCGGGGAGTAGATGTTCCTACTTGAATTTCCAATAAGGAATTATTGTAGGGTTTGTGCGATTCTTGATTTCCAAATATAGAAACTACCTAGGTTATGAGGTGAGAAATATCCAAAGGTTTTTGAGGATTTTCTAGATGTGGTTACATGATTATTCTTCCTAGTGATCACTCTTGTCGAATAGATGATTGTCCTAACAATTATTATTCTAGAGGGCTCAGCTGGGAGATAGTGGAGCATTATGATCTGATTGCATGAAGACGAGGCCCTCACTTGGGAAGACTTTGAGAACCTCTTTAGGGTAGATTTCTTCCCAAAAAAATTTCTCTATATTTCTATACAAGTTCTTCTACACCTAAAGTAGGTAAACCTAATGGTAGATTACTACTCACTGATATTCACATATATTTCATGATACTCTAAATACATGGTGTGATACACATTATTCAGGGATCAGACCTTCAAGAAGGGATTACGTCATGTAATCATGGTTTTGATGATAGTCCATGGAATTCCTACGTATACTAGGGTGATGGAGAAATATCTACTCATAGAGGGATTCCTTGTAGATCATGCACTTGATGTTGGAGAAACCAATGGGAGTGAGGTATATGAGTCTTCTATAGTAGGTTTCCAGTAGATGGAAATGGGTCCAAGAGGAATAGACAGTCTTGGGGATCACCCTAGAACATGGAATCAGTGGTGCAGGGCTTCCAAGGTAGAGCAGGTCAGCTAAAGTAAGGTTTGTTCTATACATGTGGTAGTTAGAGACATATGGCTTGAGATTGTTTTACCAGCCATACAATCGACCAGGATATGATCGAAGGACCAGTGAGGTAGCTACCGATGAAGGAACATAATGTCCCACTAGGTGGAAACCATGGAATATTATAAGGATTAGAGGAAGGTGGTGGATGGAGGTTCTAGAAACTACCACCACAACCCCTAGGGGGTCCCCCACTAGCTTAGGGAGTTAGTGGACATGGGAGAGGCCAAGTACGGGCGATGGAGGCTTACGATCACAGTACTCCAAATATTATTACAGGTATGATATGTGTCTTCTCCATCATAGATATATTTATTATATACATATGTTCCCGTCACTCATTCTTTTCCATGACCCTTGTTCGAGACATAAAGATTCTAGTAGAACCGTTGACTCGATCACTAAACTTAGATACTCCTATAGGATCCGATTCGAAAATCACACACTAGTGATGACAATGTGACCTTACTATTGGGGGTGTTAGTTTTAGTTGAGATCTTCTAGAAGTGGCATCATGGCCTTACAAAATCATTTTGGGTATGGACTAGTTGTACATAGTCATTTCTCAGATTGACTGTTTTAGGAACACAGTGTATTGTTTCTGCTGAGAGGGGACTAGGTTTTCCATTAGCAGTGAAAAGGATACTATACCAGTTTAGTTTGGACTCACACATATGTGGTTATAGCTAATCACACATCATTTGGATAGCATTACCCTCAGTGTAGTGGATGAGATAAGTTATTAGTTTCCTGTACTGGTTGATGTGTACAAGGACATATTTCTAGAATATGTTCCCGGAATAAACCCTCACACAGAGGTAAACTTCTCCATTAACATGTACCCTGATACATCACTAATATATACACTCGGCATATTGGATGGATCACATGGAGATTCATGAATTTAGGGAACAGTTGGAGGAATTTCATAGTAATACCTTTGCAAGATCCAATGTTTCCCAACGGACAACCCCTATATTGTTTTACAAGATGGGATATTGGAGATTGAGGTTATGTGAGGACTTTTAGTGCCTGAATCGGTTGAATGTGAAAAATATGTATCCACTAATGAGGATTGATGACTTCTTTGATCAGTTGATGGGAGTGATATTATTCTCAAATATATACCTAAAATCGAGCTATCACCACCATCATGTACGGGATGAGGACATTCCAATGACAACATTCAAATTTCGCGACAGTCACTATGAGTACATAGTTATTCCATTTTTCATGAAGAAAACCCCAGAAGTGTTCATGGTACTCATGAATAGGATCATACAGCCTTACCTAGATTAGTATTTAGTGGAAATTATATATGAAATCCTATTGTAATTCGTGTATGAGGAGGAGAACACCATACACATGAGCATGGTCCTAGACTTACTCTGAAATAATAATCATTATCTGAATCTATTGAAGTGAAAGTTTTTGATTGGATAGTTCCACTATCTAAAAATAATTATTTTAGAGGATGGAGTTGTAGTGGATCCGGTGAAGATAGAGGCAATGATTTCTTGGGAGCCATTCAAGAGAGTCATAGAGGTAAATAGTTTCATTGGTTTGGATGGGGAATATTGTAGGTTCGTACCCAAATATTATACAGTAGAAGAACCCATGATATCCTTGACACAAGATGGGGAACCCTTCGTGTGGATATAGAAGTGCACAGAGATCTTTCAGTAAATGAGACAGAGTTTCACGCGTGCTCTTATACTAAGATTTCCAAGTGTTGGTGTCGAGTACATGGTGTTATGGGATGAATTTGGGACCATGTTTGGTTCTTTCTTAATCCATGGTCATGAATTTACAGCCTACAGTTCATTTCCATTGAGACCACATGAGAGTAACTATGTGATCCGTGATATAGAGTTTTTGGAGGTAGTATTCGCATTGAAAATGTGGTGAAACTACCTTATGGGAGATAATTTTATCATCTACTCATAATAAAAATGTCTTTAGTGTATATTTTCTCAAATGAATTTGAACATGAGACATCAATGTTTGATAACTTTCCTCCAATAATATGAATTCAAGATAGTCTATAATCCAGGAAAATGAATGTTGAGGCAGATTCTATCGGTCGGAGGTCGAGTTCACAACCACTGAAAAGGGAATCAGAGCAGTTTTCCTCACTCCAGATATCATTCTTGGATGAAGACGGTGAATCTTATCTCCAATAGATGGTAGTTACCCATCCACTCTTACTAGGAGTCAGGGAGGCACAACTTAGATATTCTAGATGCAAGGCTACACATGCTCATATTTCTATAGGGTTCTCCCCTGATGGATATTCAAAAGGCGGGAAGAACATCATCCATTTCAGAGGGTGCACAGTTGTACCAGTGACGTTATGGGAGGAGTTGTTGAGGGAGTTACATACATCCCCTTTGGAGGTATATCTAATTGTGAACATGATTAACTAGTACCTACAACATCACTTCTGGTGGCTGGTGATGAATAAGGTAGTGTCATAGTTTGTTTCCACATTCCTCACATGTCAGCATGTGAAGGTCGATCTCTAGGTTCCAGCGGGTTTTAATGAAACCCTTCTGGTGAAGGTCTGTAAGAGTTATAGAATATCGATGGAAATTTTTTTAGGTTTAAAATTTACATACAGGGGGCATGATACCATCTGGGTGATTGTTGATCGACTCACCATGTCTGCCCACTTCCTAGCTCTTTAGGAATAAGTTCAATAGAGATATTTGGATGCCTATACATAAAGGATATAATATGAATCCATGGAGTCCCATCTAAGATAGTCTCAGATCATGACACATTCCTTAAATCATGATTGTGGAAGGTATTTTATGAGGTTTTTGGGTCTCAGTTGTGCTTTATCATTGATTTCTACACACAGAAAGATGACCAAAAAGAGAAAACCATTTAGGTCCTAGATGTAATGATATGTCCTTACATCCTTGATTTTGGATGCAGTTTGGAGGATCTTTTATCCAGGGTAGTGTTTTCGTAAAAAAACTATCTACCACCCAACAATCGGTATGTCACTATGTGATTTCTTGTATGGGAAGCCATGCAGGTCACCACTTTGCTGGACTGACCATGGAGTGTCCCAACTAATGGTGCTGGAGTTGGTTCATGATACTAAAGGGAAGGTGTAGGTCATCCAGGAGAGGATGAACACTACACAGTGTTGTTATAAGTCATATGATGATATGTGACATAGACCCTTGTTGTTCAATAAGTGGGACTATGTGTTCCTTATGTTTTCTCTTATACATGGGATACCGATATTTGGGTGAGGTGACATGTTATCTCAAAGTTTCAACAGACCATTTCTAATACTGCGTAGAGTAGGATAGGTGGAATACCACATGGATCTACCTAGATTGTTATAGAGGGTTCTTGATGTCATCCATGTATCCTAGCTGAGGAGATATGTACAAGACCCATCACAAGTCATTGAATATAGAGAGATGACCATCTATGATGGGGAACCATTTGTGTAGTTATTGGTGGAGATTAGGGATCGATAGGTGGGGATCCTATTTGGGTGACTTATTCAACTATTACACTTTCGATAGAATCACATGAGTCTTTTAGAGAGAATATGGGAATGTGAGGCTCAGAATCATACTGAGTATCACAAATTGTTTGGTTAGACCTTTTTTTGGATATCGGGGCCACAAATCCCTATGTTTGGGATAATGAAATTTCACTGATTTTACATGTAAATTTTTTGAATAAATATATGGGATTATTTTAAGACAAGACTCCGAAATGGAACATGATTTTGAGGACCGAGTACCTAGATTAAATGTTCAAACTATTTTTATGTTGATTAAAAATACCACGTTTGTGATATTTTTTTAACATCTAAATGAGTGCTAGTATCGAAAATATGATGTCACCGTTGAGCTCAGAACAACATCTTTACCACAGGTGGGGCCTAACATCATCTGGTGCTTGTCGGTTGCAAATGATAATTTATGGATTTTTTAAGAGAAAAATTAAATATACTTAAAATGTTATTTCATTTTATTTTATCATTTTTACAAAGAGACTCAGCAGTACTACGATTTTCCAATAAAACTGCAACGCAGCGTCACAGTAAAGATGAAACACATTTAAAATGATAAAATGTCTCAAAGATTTTCCTCCATTAACTAGAGGCAATGTCCAATGTAAGAATTCATAATTCTAGATAATTTTCCCTAGAGCCATGATGTTTCTCTTAGGTAAGGATAATGAAGTACTCTCTCCAGAAATGACAGTTTGGAGATCGGAGATCTGATCAAGTATCGATGAAGGATGAACAATGAAGAATGACGAATTGAGGACGTTTGTGGATATATTACCATAAATGATGAATTCTCTCATCTGATTTAGCTTCATTCTAGGTAGGGGTTGATTTCCCTATGAATTCGTTCCCCATTCATTTTTCCCAACAACGATTGTGGACCAACCCACAAACAGTTTGACCTAAGGGTCGATAGTTCAAGTATGATGGGTTATTTATTGTTAGGCTTTTAAGGGTAAAAATTGGGTTTATACTATTATTCCATTAATTTTTTAATGGGATAAATGATGGATAAAATGAAAAGTACATTATTCAGTGATCTGGTGATATTTGTACCATTCATATCCCCATCCTTGAATTCTTCACCGACCAACCCACATGGTCGATTCGGGATTTTCTAGGAGATTCCGAATTTGACCGGACCCCTAGAGTGATGTTAATATTATATTTACCCCATGGAAGTGAGGGTGATGACTGGAAGTTTTCAACGGTGTTCCTGTTTCGATGAACGGACAACCACATCAATTGTGTCAGCCATCATAATAGGGATATTCTGGTGGTGGTGCTACCAACCACTGAGAGGAACCCACAACATAGTGGCCACGTGCGGAAGACATGGCCACCTGCTCCCCAGCAGGCAGAAACCTCCCCCAAACACGGAATGAGGCTACAACATGTGGAATAGGGCTATGGTCTAACTGGAATGCGGTGAGACCCCATGGTAACCATCATCAGGTGGTTAGGATGTGGTCACCCCCATTGATAGATTGGGGATGCAGTGCCCTCAGTGTCCCAGGTGGATGAACCACCCCACTCGAGCTAACCATTCTATTTCCATCAGGCTAGACTGGTAGTGGGTCGGGCATCGCGGGCTAAGTCAGGCGGGAACCAGGTCGAGGCAGACTAGACATCGACCCGACATTCCCATTTTTACATAAATGGAAATAACATCCCACCAGTATGTCTATTTGATGAGCCATTTATATCATTGGTAACCCCACATGAAATCAGTCTTTTTGGGACACTCTACACGACCTTTCATGGAGGTTTCGGTAAGACCTATTTTTCTAGAGGAGCAGGTCCTCTCAAAATGATTGCGTTAATGATGGAAATATGTGACTAGCTCTAGAAAAGAGTCTGAGTTGGCCTCTTAAAAAGATGCATATGTGTTCACCTCTAATGAAGCGGACTTGGTCTCTTGTCAAGATGTGGATTTGGCCTCTTGATAAGACATAGAGTTGGAATCCTAAGATGATGTAGAGTTTTTCTCCTAAAAAGACAAAGAGTTTCTCTCTTGTGAGGGAGTGGATTATTTTTATTACCAGGGCATGGAGTATGACTCATACAAGGGAAGAAAGTAGGTATATTGTAATGTATTAGAGTAGGTATCCTACAGTGAAACTGATTAGGTCTCCTATGAATACTGTCTGTATCTTTAGAATTGGTAATTCCAGGTATTTCATAGTATATGTATCCTTAGTGAGATAACTCTATTTACTCTCTAGACTGTACTTATTAGAGGCTACACTTCATTTACCTCTTTGGTAGCCTTCCTTGTGTATTTATTTATAGTTTACATTTATTGTTTGGTGTCCCTATTGAGTATTGTTTCAATCACCCCCGCACAGGCTTCACCTTCAGATGTCATGGATTGTGAATATGATTGACAGCATTGACAGAGTCCATGATGGGATGGAGATAGGTGTTTCTTCTGGTGACCAGATTGATGCGGTATGTTTCAATGAAATCCAGAAAAATTATTTTACCAAACCTTAAGGTAGGGTTTTCTATGGATGATGTCCATGAGCTTTTACTTTTCTATATCAGTTGGGATTCTATTCAATCCCATTTACCTTTATCTCTTATACTATTAATCTCAGTGGTTTTCTTTATGGATTGAATATTTGTTTACTCAATGCTTTTCATTTCAGTACATTTAATCTTATAGATGGGTGCATGTGTATAGGTCCATGGGAAACGCCTCCACTTTTTGCAATATTCCAACTCTGTGCTAGTAGTTATCCCTCAACTATGGGAGGCATCATGGTGTACTCACAACATGGGACCAAAGGGATGGTTGATGACATTTTAATAGAATTGAAGGTTTTATTACTATTGATAAAATATATTTTTAGAATAAATTTCTTTTTAAAATAATAAAAAGGGGTTTTTTAATTCATTACCATATGTTTTATCATCCAATATACATTTCTCCCGGATAAAACTTATGCCTTTTCGTAGACCTATTATTAAAAAATAATTTATACATGTAATTATTTCCAATGAATTTTCACTTCACCTTTTGAAAATTTATTTTTGGAATGGAACTATTTCATCCTTTTTAAATTAATGTAAAACATATTTTCTAAAATCTCTATTTTATTGTCACCTCTATTTAGTTTTTCATTTGGAAAAATTAACCTAGCATAGATTATTTATAAACTATTTAAACTCTATAACATGTTTATATTCTCGGGGAATAAGATTATGGTACCAAATAATTAAATTTAGGGACCATTATTTTATGTTTTCATTCATACACTCTTTTATGAGAATTACATTCATTGTTGTCAACACCCTAATGGGTTTTCCTTATTACGCATGGGTTATGTTCATTTGAAACCATCCAAGTAAATTCCATGTATATCATATGATTATGTTATTCAGTTAATGACTAATGTATATAATCATTATCTTAAATGGTGTTAGAGTTAGATTTTACATCATTCGGATTTGATGATGTTCACCTAGAATATATGTTATTTAATTAACATGAGGAAATGTATTGGAATTCCATGTATAGTTATTCCAAAATGGATTATTATTAAATCATTGACTATTTATTTTTTCAAAATCCATTTTCATTCTATATATGGGTTATGATCATGTCATCGTTGTTATTAACATTACGAGTAGTAATTAAATTCCAGTCAAGTATTGACTTCAAATGCTAGTGGATCATGTATTAGTATTTAGTATTCATCATTATATGTCTTTCCAAGTTCTAGTTAAGCCAATAGTTCCTTGTGTAATGATATGAAGGAATTTTATAATCCTATGGTTAATGAATTATAATTAGTAATGTAATAGTTGGGGCTTAAAATTAAATATCCCTTTTACGAATTAACATTTCTAATGCATAAAAACATATTTAGGTATTTGTTGTATTCCTACTTAGTTCAACATGATATCATTAATGTATAATTTATAACAAGTAAATGTCTAGGAACAAATCCTTCACAATTTTTTCATGCCCTGTCTATTTTTTATTAATTTATTTTCTGTTTTATTTTATTATTATTATAAATAAAATCATTAATTAATGTAAAAATTAGTTCTAACTAGATCACTATGATTTTTATTATATCTTGAGTTACAGTAATTTTATTTTTATAATTCCTTTTCCATTTGAAAATTATTAATATTATCTAATATTTACTCAACTAAGATAATGTCTAATTCAATATCAAGAATGATATAATTTTAAATTCAATATGTTAGTTGTTTTTGTTTCAACAACAATCTTCATGTCCATAGTGTTTTAATATTTTTTATAATTTTTCAACTGTAAAATAAGATATATAGGTAAGATATTTGGGAAAATTGTTCTACTGGATAACTAATCATTATTTTTAAACATTATTAATATAGTTTTATGTTTAAAATCAATTTGTTGTTGTTATAAAAGAATTATAAAATTATATGTAACAGTTCTAGATCTCTATGATTTTAAAAATTCAATTTATTCATTATTTATTTTATATCCTTTTCCATTTATTTAGTAATTGCATGAAATTTTTTGAATTATAAATATTATATATAAATATTTATATATATATTCCATTAAACTACATAAAATTATTAAAATAAAAATTAGATTGCCTAAAATTATACTCATATCTGTAATGATTTCAGAATATTATTATAGGTTTTATTAGCAGTATTTCACTATTTTTCAGTGATATATCGTTATATATATGTCTGATTGTACCATTATATAATTCATTGGAATAGTAATGAGATTATATACATTTTATTATTCTGTATATCATGATGATTCATAAATATAGAGTGCCTAAAAAGTCAGTAAACATTTTGTTTTCAAGTTGTATAATGTCAACATTTCTGTTTTCGAATCTAGAGTGAGAGTCATACCAAACTACCATTAGTTTCATGTCAACCAACATTGAAATCTTAAACTACCAACTTTGAGTTGAATCCTAGTGATCATATCAAGGTTTAATTTTGTTTCCTTGTGTTTTGTAGTTATCGAATTATGTTTCATGTTATCACATGAAGTTGTATATATAAGTACAATGTACTACATGACATCACTATGGTGATAACATGATCGCATGATTAGAATGAGGATCTCATGGAGGCATCTCTAATAGAAGTTTCCTCGTGAAACCAATAGCTACACATGTGGATTTCTATGTAGTGAGGTTACCATAACAGCCTAAAACACCCATGTGACAATTATTCTTTTGTAAATGTTGTAAGACATTTATATAAACAGCATGATCGAGAATATTATTTAACAAACAACCTAATGTGAATTTTAATTATTATTCATAGTAACTAGGAATAAATTTGTCAAAAATTAATATTTTTCATTTGTCATGTGATCCTACCACACATTATACTTTTATCATGTCCTGTATAGTGTATTCGTGATAGTTTATATGAAGATATGTTGTTCACATGATATCTATAGTGAATTTATTTTATATTGGCTTCTGACTACATGATATATTTCTTCCATCATTAGTATACTAACAACATTTTCACTTTATCCAACTACCCAACCTGGCAAGTAGACCAACTGCAGGTGCATTTGGTGTGCATAGTGAGTTATTTCATGTAATTATAGTTTTCTCAAATTTTAATATTTTAGAATTATATGTTTTTCATGTATTTTGTTAAGATAATTATCTTCATGTTTTTCAATTTTTACAATTTTTTTCATTATTTAGAAAAATTATGTATATCATATAAAATCAATGTGAAATTTTTTAATATATTTTAAACAGTTTTAAAATATTTTTAACAGTTTTAAAATATTTTCAATAGTTTTAAATTATCTTAAAATTTATTCTTTATCTCTATCTATATTTATGATTCAAATTTCCAAAATTTAAAATTTATATATTATTTATTGATTTATTATCTTAATTTCTTTCTAAAATAATATTCACGGACAACCAAATTAATCAAATTTATTATGTGGAATTAAATATAATATAGTCTATCATTTAATTTATTACATACAAAGTTATATTAGAATTTATTTGAGATTTGAATTTAAAATAAACCTATTTTAGGAAACTTATGTGTTTTGGACAAATTATTGTAGGTTCTGTTTGAATTATTTTTCATTTAACTAAAATTGGTTTAAATTTAAATTTTATGTTATAAATAAATAAATTATTTAGTATGAATGTTTAAGATGGCGGTTTTATATATTCTGAATTATTATAAAGTTTGAATTTTAATTTTTCTACCTATTTCAATATTGGTTTTATTATCATAAAAATACTATTTGATGAATTAAATATTCTTTCAAAATATATTGTACACATAAAACTACTTGATCTTTTTAGAGAAAATAGTTGTTCTACTATTCAATCTACTGTATTTGTGAACATGAATTCTTCTATAGGAAAATCACTCAAGGACATTACCTAATAATCTTTGACTACTTCTTCCTTGATGAGATATACTAATAACCTACTAAATAACCAATAACTATAATTTTTTTGTCTTCTCATTCATCTTGGTTTCAATTGTCTATAAATTTTATTCTTATTAGTCAGCTACAATATTTTTTTTTCAATTTTTTTTAATTAAAAAATCTTGTGTTTTTCTTTTCTTTGGGTTCTTAATCTTGGATTCTAAATTTTGGACCATAAGGGTTGTGAATCCCATTTTCTAATGTCAATGTTTTATTTTGATTGCGACTCCCCAAAGAATCATTGTTTTTTGGGTTGATCCCTCCATTTCATCGAAATGGATTCGATTAAAAATTTATGATTCCCCTTAAAAATCAGATTAGTTCACTATAGTTTCCCTACCAGGTGTCGAGGTATATGTTTATACTACGAAAGCATTGGAATGAACTAGTATAAAAAACATCCCGGCATTATTTTTTATTTAAATTAACAAAAATAATTAACATTCATAACAAATATACCTAATTATTCTATTTCTTTCAGGTTTCTTAATATCATCTATTCATAAGCCTCTATAGAATCTACGATTATAAATTTTAGAACTCACAATCGGTATTATAGTCTAATAAAATTAATTAATTATTAGTTGTGTTATTCTCCTTCGCAATATCTGACAATTTGTATCCAATTTTATTTCCTTTTGAATTTAGACTATCATTTTATAAATTCTTTTTCACATATTATGTTTTATTAATACATTACTTAACCTAAATCCATAAGAAAAATACCATTAATAATAAAGTAGTTAATGAAATCATAGAGTGGATATCTAAAAACCCACCGCACATTGTTGAAAAAAACCTATCGATTCTAGTGATATAGAATGGTGGAATATATCAAACAAATAATCATATAATAGTAGTCCGTCATGGAAAAATATGACACACTACAGGAAAAAATAATCTTACAAGAATGATTCTAATTATTAAGATTTAAATAATAATGTTGTGAATATTTTAGAATCTTCTATATACAAAAGTGTGGTTAGTAATATTTTTTCCTGTAAGAAATCTCAGGTGATTTGAATGATTCTACAAGATACTAAAAATTCATTAAAAACAATTATACAAAATAAACATGGAATACTTATAGTTTTGACTAAAACATCATTATAGGCGATGTTCAATGTATAAACCACGTATTAAACTGATTTTGAAGCATTGTGAATGGAATGAATTCCTTTACAGAAGCATTGGAAAACACCACATTTAATCAAAGAATTATAAGATATATACCAATGAAATAATTTTAAAATAAGGATACCATTATAAAATCATGAACTTTAAATAATATACTCTTGATGAGTGGATTGAATCACTTATTTAGTAATGAACAGAATTTAAGAGAATCATTGATGGTGAGACAATAAAAAATAGTGTAACAATAAATTCTACGATTTTATTTTCTACTAAAAATAACGATTCGAAATGAAAGATATTTTAAAAATAAAAAACGGGTTATATTTTAAATGAAGTCTAAAATTAAATGAAAAATAATTAATGAAAGAAACAATTTTTAAGAAACCCAAAAATCATTAACTAAAATGGGGAATGGAAACGAATTACTAATTATAATACATTATATGTTACATTTTTTTGAAGAAATAAATTGAATATTAAATATAACATCCTAATAATGAATTATACATAGAAATACAAAAATAAGGAAAAAAATTAATTAAAAACAAGTTGGATTTTTATAGATGAATATTATTCACATTAAAATCCTAGAAATGACAAAATATATTCCATCATTTTCTTCATGGATTCTATGAAGGGGGTTAGAGATTTTATATTTTCTACTAATTTTTCTAATTCTTAATATGATTAACAGAAATATATTTTTCTGAGATTAATTAATAAATTGAAATATAATGAAAATATGTTCTCTAATATGAAAATTTTATAAAAAAATTATTATTGAAATAATTAATAATTTTTTTTCGAAAAAAAATTCAATTTATATGTGAATAAAAAACTAAGGAATAATACTACTACATATCATTATTTCCTTTGTAATAATATTTAATTTTCTCTATACATGAATAAAATATTAAAAAATTATTCCAGCAATCATACTAAAAAATTTTCTTCTTTTCTTCAATATCATGAAAAATATTAAAAATGAAGAAATTTTAAAAAAATGTTACAAGATGTGATAAGAGTTTACCCCAAATGTATCCAAGTCGTTTTGTTAAAAGTAAATATTGATCTTATTATATTGTCACATGTTTTTAATGTGGAATTAAATTTCATTGTGTAAATTAATTTTCTCATGGATTAAAGTATTTACATTATTTATGTATAAAAATATTTCTAAATATTTTTTATCTAGAGTACTATAAAACCCTTGTTTTAATTATATGTGGGTACTTGAATTTTTTCTACAAGTTTGATTGGATCTAAAGTTTTTTGGGTTCAAAAAAATACCATGTAATTTATTTTTGTAGAAAAAATGAACAGGATGTCTCGGGAATTACATATGGTAAATAGATGGTGTATGGTCCATATCTATGATTTAATACCCATCAATGCTTATCACTTAATAAAATTTGAGGTGAAATGGATACAATTGGAGAATATTTTCATATAAAACTAAAACATTTTGGTAATGTTTTTATCTATAATTTTGATTTTATTTCTAAATAATTAAATGTTAAAGGATAAACACATAATTTAATTAGTATACCTCAATTATATGACAATTTAAGAGAAGATAAATTTAGGAATGATAATTTCATAGTTTTTAAATATAATTATTTAATAATCAATGTTAATCAAAAGGAAATCGGTTATATTATTGATTTTTCAGTACTAATTCTTCAACATGTTATGTCTATGAATATTGTATAGTGTGATTAAATTATTTGGGATTTATTATTATGTGATGTTAATTTCATAATGATAGACATGATATATAAAAATGAAAATCTGTTATAATAACTTCCCTTATGGGAGTAGCAGATTCTAGTTTGGTACCCATGCATGGAGGGGAAAATCATAATGTTTACATTAGTGATATTATTCATATAAGTACTAATATTTCATTACATATTGTACATATTGTTCAATTTGGTACCAATAAAATTTATAGACATAGAGGAAATAAAAATATTTTACATATTGGTTTTTAATATTTCCTTACAAGAATGAATTATACTTTTTGACTCTGATTTGATTGAAAATATAAAATCTGGTCTTATGAAGTTTCAAGTATAATTATTTTATAATTTCATATCTGTATGAAATGTTTTTATTTTTTATTTTTTGTCTATTTACAAAACTGGGATAAAATAAAAAATTTCATGATTTTAAAGGATTGGTTTTGTAAACCATTAAAATGGGGAGAATTTTCTGGAATGTTTATTCATTTATTATTTTCTTGATTATGTGTTGATTTTTAGGTTTTATTTTAGAATATTACAAACCTTCTAATTATATAATTTTAAAAATTGTTCTAAATATATTTATATATTTTTTATATTATATATATTTATTTTAACTTGATTTTTATAATTCCGTTTTCATTTTATATAAAATAATCTAAAATTGTTTTTTAAGACAATGATGTTTAAATTGAAAATCTATAATTTCTGCATTTTGATCATAAGAGGATTCATGTTTTTGTTTTGACAATAATTTTTTAAATTTATAGTGATTAAATGTTATACTTAGTTATTTTTTTATAAAATAAGTTATATATATCATATATTCATGGAAATATGTCTATTGGATAGAAAACAAATTTGTTTCATTACAATATAAAAGTTATTGAATGAAATTGATGTTTTAATTGATAAAAAAATTCAATAAGTATATGAAATAGTTCTAGACTTATATAATTTTAAAAAATTAGATTCATCAATATTAATTTGATGTCAGTTGAAATAGATATTAGTATCTCACTATATTTTTTGAATTATAAATCTATAACACATATAAAAATTTAATTCTACCACATAAATGGATTGATATGATATTCTGGCACCATAAAAATTAAGTGAAAATATACAACAATTTCATCATTTTTCACTATTTTCAATTTATGTATTACATAATATTTTGAATATATCTCATGATATTTATGTAAAATACTATAATTCAGTGATACGTTGTAAAAATATTGAAATTATCCACTATTATGTTTATTATGACTCATAATGATTCATCTATTTAGAGGGTCTAAAAATTTACTATGTTTTTATTATTAACTTTTATATTTTCTATTTAAATCTTTACAAAATATCATGAGTGTCATACCAACCAAATTGTAATTTTAAATGATTATAAAATTATCCATTAAAATACATATAGTGAGTGGAATACTAATTACCACATGAACATTTCAATATGTAACAACAATGTTTTTATTTATTACATCATGAAGCTCCTCCTGTGGAAGCATAACTTCTTGACTAGTGTGAATGACTAATGTAAATATTTCTTGTATAAGTAGTGTTACATCACTGATATATATATATATATATATATGCATGATGTCATGGTACCATAGAATATCACATAACTCTTGTAACATTAATGTATCAAAATGTATAGTGTATCCTCTATATGAGTATCTAGAATGAGCATCATGCACACCAGTCAACCTACTATGCCTTTCAATGATTCTTCATAGTTACTATTAATGAAATTTACCACACATTATTCTTTATTACATTATATGTAAACCAAACACATGTTATAATTTTATTTTGGTCATTACAGTGTCCAACTTATAACTAGATGATGCAATTTTTTCTCACATTCAGTATGGTGACAACAAGATATTTTTCAACTGACTACATGATATATTTTTTCCAGAGTTAGTATACTGACCACATGATCACCTAAACCAACCATTATACATGTTTTCTATAACAAATATAATCTCGTTTGGTGATCATGTTCAATTCATTCATTAATTTATTTTTTTCCACAATTTATATTTTTAAACATGCTCTATTTTCATTATTTTTATAATACCATTAATAATTTGTTTAATTTAACTTTTTAATTATATTATTTCTGTCTAGATTTCATATATATTATATAAACTAAAATAATATTTATCTAAAATATTTCATATTAATTTAAAAGATTTTATAATTTATTCTTTATTCTTATATACACATACGAAACACCATTCCAATATTAAAAATATGTATATTTTGAATTAATTTATTTGTACTTTTATTTTCTAAATTAATATTAATTTATTCACAAATTATTCATATTTATTATTTTGAATTTTTTTTATAATTCTATATGAATGTATTTTCACAGCATTAAAATAGAATGAATTTGAAATTTTATCTTAATAGTCACTATATTTTACAAAAATAATGTATTGTTTTACCTGTTATTATGGTGTTTTGTGGAATTATTTACTATGTAATTGAAATTTTATTGAATCATTCTTTAAATTTAAATTTCTAAAACTTATTTTTTATGATTATTCAACACAATAATTTAAACTATAATGAACAATTTCATAGTTTTAATTTGATCTAATATACATATTTAAATATTTTTTTTTGATAACTTTACAAATCATTTTTAATTTATTTATTAAAATTACAAAAAATACAAGAAACATACAATAACACGATCATTTTTGGGAACCAAATCTTATATATAATTTACAAAACAGTTTATGTGAAATTATGTTTTCATCTACTAGATGATATTTCTTTAACTATATCTAATTTTCATTGAAAACTACTTCCTTGATGTGAAAAAATTATACTTTGATAATTAACTAGTACCAAAACAATATTTTTTTTATCATATACATTATACTGATTTATTTTTTAACAACACCTCTTTCTATCGTTCAGATAAATTATATTTTTTTATTATTTTACACAAAATTCCATTCTTGTTATTTTATTTGGTTTGTGACTCCATGATTATAGTGTGATGTGTGCATAGGTTTTCACACCCATTTTTGAAAGGCAGTGTAATATGTGGGTTGTGAATCCCTATAATTAAGTCAATGATTTATTGTGATTAACCATCCACATCGTATAGAAGGATTCTATAATCGAGTTATGATACTTATTAAAGAATATTTTTATGAACAATGTATCTCTCACTTAGTAGAGAAGAATAAGATAACACATTACCCACTGAGGACATAATAACTATAAAAAAATTTTCCGTAAAATTTTATTTCATATTCAAATTAAATCATATAATTAACTATTATAGTTAGTTTAAATAATAAATATACATCATTGATTTTATTAATTAAATCTATTTACCCCCCACCATCTTCAATTACCCCTTCAAGATGTAACGAGACAACTTATTTTTCAGGATTGATGATATAAATTCTATAAATATGGTTCATTATTATTGATTTTCATGCTTTAATTTATTAATAGTGATGTAAATTTTCTTTAATTTCAATTTATTATTGCAATGTTCATATTATTTATTTCTATCATATTATGTATACATTGTATATGTTTTTTATGGCATCAGTTATATGATTCCCTTAATAAGAATTTGATATCACCCCTTCTTAGGTTTTTATAACCTTATATTATGAAGAAAAGAATTATAAATTTTATGATTAATATGATATCATATATACTATATATATTGGATATGATTATAAATTTTTATTAATTATAAGTTTTTTATATAGTGGAAATATATATATATCAATTGAAAAATACATTGGTTTTAGTTTTTATTATTTTTTCATAATTCTCTAAATCTTTGCACCTAACAGGTCATGGAAAATAGTGTAATGTAATGATCTATTTAGTCTATAATTAAGGGATATTTTTAAAAGAGTATACTATATTGGTGTTGAAGTAGAAATTTGTAGCATGTGTATATTTTCAATGAACTCAAGAGTGTGGATTTGGGTTGTCACACCCACTTTTATGAATCATTTCTTCTTCCACGATCGGTGAGTGTAGATGAAACTCGACATTTACCTACCAGTGTTGAATTTTTTTAACATGAACCACTTGGATAAATGAATACTCACTAATAGGTGGGTCAATTATTCATTATAAATATTTTATATTTTTTCATGGTGAAACAAACCTCATCACCTATTAAAGTCAATCTTGATTGTTGTCTAACATACACACACATAAAAAGGTATTACCATATTTACATGGTTCAACACTCAAAACGAGAAGTTTACTATGTGGAATATTTATATTTATTTGAATATTATTTGAGCGTCTATTTTTTAACATGTATATACAATGATTTTATCATATCCTTGAAATTTAATTACATTAAGTCTCCTAACTATGATATTTATCTTATAATAGGATAATAGAATTTAAATTTTTGGTATAAATAAAAAATAAAGCCTTAAAAACAATCATTAAAATATATATGGGGTTCTCCAATTATTTTACATTAAACTATAGAAATATATGAATGATCTCTTCCCTCTAATCCTATCGGCACATCGAAAACTTCTTCTTCTTTTTCCCATACTCTACACTCATCTTATTGTGATATTCATCACAATTTTTTTTCTCATTTCACAACAACAAAATCATTCATGTATTCTAATATTTTAAATTCATATTTAGAAAGTAAATATCTTTTTCAAACTCATACTTTAGACCTTTTTTCATTAAAGAAACCTATCAAATGATTTGAAACAAGTAGTTATTTTTTACTTAAATAACCACAAAAGTATTTAAATAAATAAACATAAAAATTATATATCAAAAATAGAAAAAATAAACAACAACTGTATTGGAAAAAATGGTTTATAGAAAAAATATTTCCCCTATATCTTTTTACATAACAAATATGAAGGGTCATGGGGTGGGATATAATTTGTGGCAAGGTATTCACCATCTATAGAGTGGATAATTATCTCGGTTTGGAGGAACCTAAATTTCATGTGCCGCTAAATTCAAACCCATTTATTTGTTTTTCATGGATTATATATTAATAGAATACTCTATCATGGATTATCTATTCTATGAAGTTTTCAAGGCACTAAAACCTATAAAATCAAGATTAACCAAAACTATTGAAAACCCAAATACAATGCTCTGAGGTGTGGATAACCAAAAATAGCGTGGAGGAGATGAATTTTTATGGGCCACTGAAAATCAGATAATACCTCTCTATGGAATGGTCCTACACATTAGCATAGAGAAAAATATATGTTATCCTCTATAAGGTGGAACACATGTATGTTGATTAATTATTTATTATATGGAATTCTTTATACATTATCGCATACTCTTCCACATCTTCATCATCTCCACTTCTCCTCGTCATTCTCTTAACCAAATCTACTTGAATCGTGAATTCCAAACATTAAAAAAAGACACTAAGAATATTTATAATGGATATATGGTATTTGATCACAAAAAATATGATTTATATATTTAAAATAAGAATCATACTTTCTCATATCCATTTCTACAAATCATCAATCCAGTAAATCATAACTACCATCATTACACTTCTTCGAATCAACAATCTCCCCCTCTTGATTTTGTTGGAAACTAAAGATCATAATACAATAGTTAACATATAAATAAAATAATTGGATCCCAATATTAATATTCAATGAAAATGTCAACAAAATTGGTGTAAGAAATAATAAAATTGAATAAAAATATCATGAGTCCCATACGATGGTGCTCTATATTGATATTTCATATACACAATTTTTACAAGATTAAATGTAAAAATCATCGTCGTAATGATAATTCATTAACACATGAATAATTTTATAAAAAACATATATGAAATTGGTAAAATATTCTATACATAATGAAATTAGTGCATCTCCATTTTAATTTTTTTATTTGAATAAATACTCCTAAAAAGTTAAAACATATCAATTTATAATATTCATATGTTTTATACCCTCCCAATGTTAAATAATATAATGTTAAACATAAAGAAATATTTATGATATAAATTTTTATCCCACATTAAATAGAATAAAAAATTATAAGAGAGGGGGAAATTAAACAGTACATGTTTCTTATAAAGAGAGAGGTTGAACACCCAACATTAACCAAATACTATAAAAATATTCCTTCGACAGCGACTTTGTGATCCCATCAACAATTTTCAAATTGATGATTTTTTTTTAAAATTTATCTCATTCTTCCCCACTTTATCTTTTAGGAATTGATAATTTATATCAATGTATTTTGAAATTTAAGGATGATATATATTTTTTGAATGGTTAATTTCTCTTTGATTATCACATCCCACGAGTAATAAAAATATCCAATAAACATTCAAATCTTCATGTAAAGTAATCATCCAAATAATATTTGATGTAGCATTAGTGGAGGCCACATATACAGGCTCATCATTGATCATGTTTACAAAAAAATTCAGGATATCCAATAAACTCAATTTTTTTAGGAAAAAATGATCGAGTATAAGTAGACCTCCGGTGATCAACACATTTTCACAATGTGAATTTGAATTACTGAAAATATCATGAATCCATTATCAATCTTATATCAATCAAAAAACTATTGTATCTTTATATCTATATATTCTAGTTAAATCCATAAAATGGAAAATATATTTTCTACTATAATACCTAGAACAATTTGAGACAACATATACAATATCACTTATTAATTCATTAAAATATTGTAAATATTCAATTGGAATGAAATAATTAATTGAATCAATATCATTTTCATATTGATATACTTCTATTTTTTTGTATACTAAAATTTTTGTAGTGACAATAAATGAATATTTCATGAGAAAAAATCATCACTTAATTAACATAGTTTGCATGAAATAGAAATATATAACACTTATAATTAGAAATTCATAATCAATGGTAGTAATTTATCTAACACGCATTGATTTTTAAAAAATATTCTTCATTTTACTTGAAAATTGATCACCATTTAACAAAAAATAATAAAATCCACATAAATAATAATAATAATAAATAAATTATTATCAAACTTGATATAGATATTACCATCAACTCTCCCATTTCTGATATTTATCTTCTTCATTTTGGGGTCAGTCCTAGAGTATCGGGATCTATGTGATGGATGTAGCCTATATAAATCATTTTTTCATTAAAATGTTATTACCATCATCATAAAGTATGAAACTGTGTGGTTGTTCACTATATAGTCCACTTTCATGTTTCATTTTTAGAAGGCTAAGTCGACCTCAATTTGAAAAAATATCAAATTCATTCATAATTCCATAGATAGAAAAATTCTTTAGTTTTCAATTTTCAAACTACATATAATTATTCATCCATGTAAACTCCATCAACCTGTGAATATCATATACACAATTATATTTCTTTATTTCTCACAATTTTTAATTTATCACTCACTTTGATTCATAATTACCTCTTTCTCTTAATAATATATTTTACATTTATATTGGGTACCTTCTCACCTGATTTATTACATTAAATCTGATCGATCTCATCATTAACTGAATGAACCCACTCATGACGTTTCATTGATTTTTTTTGCATAATAATTTTTTAATTGAAAGACCAATGAGATATGGGAGTTTTTTTAATTCAAATATAATATTAATTGTTTAAATATCACTTTTGATAATATTTTGGAGCGTTAATTTCATTATCAACCATGGATAACTCAAAATATAGTTCGCTTCATCAATTGAATTTCATGAATCATAATATTCATGTAAACCTTATTTATTATTCAAAAAATTTCTATGGCGTCACATTATAGTTTCACAAAAAATATTCATCATCATCCCTTTTTAAATTTACGTGTTCTATGAATTTTACATCAACAACATCCAAAATATTTATTGTCACTTTTTTGTAATGATGATATCCTTATTCATTTGGTGGATTTTAAATAAATATACCATTAACACCTCTTCATTCAAATTTTCACCAATACCTTTAATAAATAAATGGATAAAAAGTCTTTCATATACTTCAAAAAATAATATTTCATGTAATAAATACAATATAATGAAATATAATAATATCTATAAGAAAAACAATTATTCCATCTTTGAAATAATACTCCATTTTATTTTCTATAAATATTTATTTTTGTTTTGTTCTGTAAAAGCATTGTTCAGGCTATGTCCACATGTCATTTATTATTTTGTAAGACATGTCATTTTTTTGGTGTGTATGTAACACTATGTTATTGATTATTGACTTGTTTTTTAATATAAGCTTCAAGTCATCTAATGGATAACTTAGAACAATTATGAGATTGAATATTCATCAATGAGCTACCACATTCATATTATTTAATTATCATAAAAACCATTAATGCTTTTTAAATACTCCAAAACACTTCCAAAATATAAAACATGTAATGTTAATAAATTATTCAATAATGTAAATAATATTCTTATCTCAACTTTTTGACAACATTTTATAGGACCACAAATGTCACAGTGAATTATATACATAGGATGAGTAGTTTTTATTTAAACCCACGTGCATGGAGTATTCAAAGTAATTAACTTTTAAAAAATGGATCACACACAATTAAGTTATCATATAATCATATGAACATCATGAAAAATGATCATAAAAATGATTTTATATCTGTAATGGCCGGGACCCACCTGGTCCATTACTTTTCCAAAACACAGCTCCACCGAAACGGTGGCACCAGTCACGGGGGCACCGTGCCGGTGGCACCGTGCCGGTTGTGCACTGGTGACGGTGGCACCGGTTACAGTGGCATAGTAAGGGTGACACCACGATGGTGGCACTGTGAGGGTGGCACCACGACGGTGGCACTATGAGGGTGGAACCGTGATGGTGGCACCGTGTCATCACCGAGGGTCTTCGTTCTTTTTCCAACTTTGAACTTTTTCTTCTCCTGCAACTTATCTTTTACAGTAAAGATTATTTAATGCCCCATTTCAGAGCCATTTAAAGCCCATATATAATATCTAAAATCCCCCAAGAGTTGGGCAAACATTAAACTTACCAAAACGTGTGTTTTTTCCACTGTGTCACACCATTTCCCCTACCTTCCAGTTCCACCCCCATTGCGTGTTTTCCTCCATTTAAACAAACTGTTTATCACACAGTCGAAATGCCACCAACCCAATGGGAATAATTAAATAGGAATTAATCCAATTGTGTGTAACCTCCCAACATCATAGGAAACCACGATCTGACTTTAAAGCGGTTCAAAATTATTTATCCCATAACAATAGGATCTCATATTTATATCACGGTAGAGTTTCTTCCTTCCCCTTCCTGGGTGGATTTCATTCTTCTACCTAGTGTGCTTGGAGTCCCTCCTTCCCAAGGCTTATGGTGTGCCTATGCTAGAGATTTTTTCTACTCGTCCTTAGAGTCCCCAAAGTTCCTCCCCTCAATTCATGCATCCCCAGTTCTTGGCGCATGGAGAAGAACTTCGATCCTTGATCAACTAGGTAGGGATTTTCCTTCGTCTCTCAGTACTTTGTATCATGTAGGGTGGGTAAGCTACTAAATCCTTGGGGATGGAGGAAAAAAAATTAACAAAGATAATAAATATATTGTTAAATAATGATGGGGTGCGTTTGAAAATCCTGTTGAACTCTTTTATAGTTTCTATAAGTTGTGAACTGTATGGGCTTATGCTCACTGTAAATCTTGTCTATTGGTGGTCTTTCCTTGCGCACTAATGAACCCTTGTCTTCTGTGATGATTGAATGACTATAACAAGGGAATTTTATTAATCATATAAACTCGACCGATGAAATGAATGTCTAGTGAACAACAATCCTTGTATTATCTCCCCGGTTAACCAAACAGAATGTTGAAAATTTAGCGAATGATGTACTTGAGTTTGGAAACTTCCTTGCTCTGTCTTGGGGGAATGTCTGTTTATTCTATTCAATGCTTATGGTGTGACATGGATGAAGATGGGATCCGCTGTTGTGCCATGGTTGTTGGTTGTGAATCTGAATCTATGTGGGGCTCTATCTCGAGGCATGGTTTGGTTCCAGTACTTTGAGGGATCTCACTAATCCCTTTGTTGTTATGACATCACAATAGAACTGGTTGTGATTGCTTAAATTTCTATTTGAATTTTTCTCTTTCACTGGCTTGTAGTTATGCCGGTTAGTTTCCCAGTATTGTAGAATTCACCTAAATGGGATCACTTGAACATGAATACATGAATGGTTTAAATGGGAATTAGTTTTGGGAATGAGTTGTGACTTGGCCGTGAGTGTTTTTCCTTATTTTTTTAATGAATGAATAGTAACAAAGGTGTTTGTGCATAGGTTGGCTTTGGAAACCCTAGGTTAGGATGATTTCTTATTACCTATACATGTATCTATAGTTTTTATCATTATTATTCGCGCCCCACCCATGTTGATAACTTAGAGTCAAACACCCCCATTTCATAGGGGATGGTGTTTTCCCAACACTCCTATGAGTGGCTTGTTATTAGCTCATTTTATGCTCCCTTTTCTGAATATCCTAAGACACTTAGGGTAGGCTATGATGGCCTAAGGTCTATTATAGCCCACGATTATTCAAGCAGACTAGTTGTGGTGGTTGGCCCAAGTGTGTGCAGGCATGTTGTTTCCTAAGAGTTTTCGGGATGAGGCCTAGGTTTCTTCGGGCATGGAAGTAGTTGTTCTGGATCATGTGTTTGCAGGCGTGGTTACGTGTGGTGGTTGTGGCCCAGGTGTTTGCGGGCGGAATAGTGGTTGTGGCCTAGGTGTTTGCAGGTGGGATGTGTGGTTGTTTCCTAGGTGTGTGCGGGTGGGGTGTGGCAGTGGGACTGTAGTGATAATAGCAGGAGAGGTTCAATGCGTATTATGTCTTCAATAACCAGTGGGAAAGTGGCTCAAGGTACCCAAATATTGATGTTCTTTTACTATAAATTACTTTAATTATGTTATTTTGGGAGTGTGCCTTGGTGAGGCTTGGAAGGATACTTTTTCCTTTCTAGTTTCTTTGGTTATCTATTTTCTCACAGGGCATTAGAATTCCTCTCCACTCGTGGATGAGAGTCTTTGGTTTTCCCTAATAAGTATACTTGTATTCTTACCCTGTGTATATAAAACTGGTTTCAGGTATACAAGAAGATTTCAGGGATCGTGTAAGGCCATAGTGGCTAAGACATTAAGAAAGTTGCAGTTGTTTTTTTCTTTCTTTGGTACTTTACCTTATTAGTATCCTTGTACTTTGTGGCATTTACTTTTGGAACATGCATATGAGATTGGTTTGTTTTGGCTTTACCTGTACTTCAACTTTTGTTGTTTTTAGG
This sequence comes from Viscum album, assembly GCA_963277665.1. Lineage (NCBI taxonomy): Eukaryota > Viridiplantae > Streptophyta > Magnoliopsida > Santalales > Viscaceae > Viscum > Viscum album. The sequence continues at coordinate 1,007,144,668 of OY728135.1, forward strand.
ATTTAATGTCTTATCTCCCTATCCTATTAAATAGAAAAAGGGGTAATTCCTTCCATATTGTGTGTGATTTTATACCCTTGGTTCTATTCGCTACTACGGTACCTATTGAAGGTGGGTCTCGGGGGTCATTATCTCTCCTCCAACTTGATAATTGAAGGGTCTGGAAATCTGTTGTCCCTTCTCTCATCTTGGTAAATACGGGTTGTGACAGAATGGTATCAGAGGAAAAGGACGAGAGATAGGATGGAGTTTGAAGTTAGGCACAGTGAGGATTTCATGAAATGGTAGGGAAACAATTTTGGGTGATCTTGGTGCGTGAAATAGATTAGGGAAGACCAGCTAGGACATGAGATTTTAGGGCCCCCCGTGATCCTATGTAACCACTCTAGGCCTACCAAATGACCAAGTGAGGCTGCACTGATTGCAGGGTAGAGACTCTAGGGAAGGTACATGCATCATAATAAATTGTGTTCTTATGTTTCATCGGTATTTTTTGGGGATTTAAAATGAATAATAATTCTAAGAAAAGAAAAAAATTAGTAACAATATTCTACACTACTCGGGCTTAGGCATTCCCGGTTTACCTTGGAGCTATGGAACCGGAAAGACGACCATGAGTACTGTGGGTGATCGAGGTATAAGAGGATGATTTGGCCGATTAGCAGAGGATTGACTGAGAGGATGAGGACGATTAGTGGTAGAGGAAGCTTCGTGCATTTCAGTGGCAGACCCTCAAAATGTACGAGGGTAGCATCTCAGACATGGAGACAGATGTGTGGAGCAGTATGTCAGTGGTGGAAACTCTATTTTGGGGAGAAGAGGGAGGCTGAGGTGACCTGGGATGACTTAGATATGGAGTTATGGGCAGAATTCCTCTCTTAAATGATGAAGGTTGAGAAGAGGCATAAACTACTCTCCCTCTAGTTGGTGAGTATGTCAGTGAGAGGGTTGGGGATCAAGTTCAAGGATCTCCTTCACTTTTCTCCCGACCACTTTCAGGATAAGGAGTCTCGGGGGAGACGTTTGGAGGATGCACTTCGACCTTCTCTCCAGTATGATGTTACTCCCTTCACCCTATCGACGCATGTAAAGGTCTAGAAGAAGGCTGAAATGGTGGAAAGGATGCACATGTTGGGAGGTGTATCATGAGAGGGAATCCAGTTGGGCTCATCGAAGGGGAAATCTGCCAGCAGCAGGCCTCCAGCGTCATGGACCTCTAGGTTTCGACTAGTAGGAAGCATGCCCCAGCAGTTCTAGTTCTGATCTCCTGGCCCTTGCCCATTTCTTTTGGGCCTAGTATCGATATGATTCATTTATGGAATCCATGGGAACCTTCAGAGTCAGTGCCCGAATAGAGTACAGTATGGCGGAGGTGGGCATGTTCAATTCCCACCTCAGGAGTAGCAGTTTCAAGCTAGGCCCATTCAGCAGCAGCAGCAGGGGAAGCAAGCTCCCGCCCCTCCGAGACTAGATGTGGCAGGAGGAGGCCGACCCCAGGGTGCCCCTAAGGGACCTCGACTAGGGTGTTCTCAAGGAGGCGGCCGATCACCGAGAGGCAGGGGAGCTAGGCATGGACCGTTGCACGCCGCATAGGCTACCATTCCAACAGGGCCAGAAGTCGTGCGAGGTATGATCAGTTGTTTAGTACCCTTGTCTATGCCTTGATTGATAAAGGAGATTCACAGTCCTTTGTTGAACCCAATCTGGATCGTTCTCTGAGTTTAGACACTGAGAGAATTCCAGTGCCCCTGGTGCTGAGCACACCAGTCGGAGGTCAAATAGACTTGTTTTATGTTTGCCGAGGGTGTAGACTGATGATAGGGCCACATCAGTCTATCAGGGTTCTTATACTATTGAAGATACAACCTTACGATATCATCCTAGTAATTTGTTGGTTTTTCTCTATATGTGTCTTCATTGACTTCTTCTAAGGAAGGGTTGCGTTTTCAGATTTGGGCGGTCGAAGTTTAACATTCATCGACGAGTGGGGTTTCTAGAAATGCAGTAGGCAAGAGGATCCCCTCCTTTCCATTTTAGCTAAACTATCAGTGGAGTCAGGGGATGCAGAAATGGTGGAAGTCCCTGGGATCGTCAGTGAGTTTATAGACGTCTTCCCTGGGGAGGTGGCGACTCTACCCCCTTCAAGTGATGTTGAGTTTGGGATAAACTTGCAACCTGGTGCCCGTCCGATTTCGATGGCTCCCTACCAGATGGAATGTAGAGACCCAAAGCTTGACGTACATGGACATTACATTACTTTTGCGGAATACTTAGTACATAACAAAAACACACACACAAGGATCATAATAGTTTAGTGTCTTTGGAAACTCAGAATATAATCTTCTAATCGTGGTGAAAGATATTCAACATCTCCCATAAAGATCTTCCTTTTTTTACCTAAAACCTTTCTTTATATCCTGGGGAAAAGAAAACATAAAAGGGTGATATCAAATTCTCAGTAAGGGTAAACAAAAGAAATATCAATCACATAATATTCATAAGAACATAACATTTTGGAAATCTTAACCTGCAAAAGAGGGCATAATTTCATAACATGGGATAAATCATAGTAGTGAAATGAAATCCCAATAATCATAACTTAAAACATGAAACTTTGTGGCATACACACGTAATCATAGAGAATCATATCTTATTAGTCAAGACTCATTTCCAAGACTATCTTAGTGGACAAAGTCCATTTCTGAACCGATTCACCCTTGTTTCAGTCCTGTTTCACTGAACCAGTATAACCTACCATTCCAGCCATGTCTATCTCATGAGATATTAAATCTTTACCCAATGCATTGGAGGGAGATATAGGTCCCACCCATCTCATAATTATACCATTATTATGTGTGCCACAAAATCATAAACCATATATCATAGCATAAACCATGTAATAAAAATGGGAATCTTAAACATCGTGACATCATCAAACAATTCATATAAGATAAGGGAATTCATAAAAATAATTCCATCACAACATAATCAAATCAATGTAATAATAGGGATATAAACAGAACCCTATATTATCTTAGATGGAAAATAAACTTGATAAAACACTTGAACTCTATTCTTGAGGAAAATATCCTTTCTAGTTCAAAAAACACTTTTCCTTTCTTAACATGTCATACAATTCTAAAAAAAAAGAATTTGATTAAAAATAAACTTGAAAACTTGTAAAGGAAGCATCTTGGAAATAATGTTTTAAAAATCCATTCATGCTGTATAAGTTAAAAAACATTCTTCTCGTACTTTTGTCAGAAAAGTCAAAATGTACCTCGTACGAAAAACGACAAAAGATTCCTTTCATATCTTTTACTAAAAACTCACCGAAGGGTAAAATTGTATTTAAACTATTTTAGAAGGATATGAATATTACATATTGAGGAAACATGGATGTGGATGATAAAATACACCCCAGTAAATACCAAAGTATAAACAATCTCGGATAAAAATGAGATTGTGATATTTCCCTTACCTTAGGTCTGATTTGCTTCGTAAGTGTCCCAAACTCCTGTATAATGATTTAAATAATGTCATTAACTTATTACAGAATCATATTAATTGTTATTATATCATATATGGTTCACTTATGACTTTATATTACCCGTTCTTTTGTAAATTCCATGTTAATGAAGCGTTTTGGGTAAAATCGTTTCACTTATCGTATGTGTTTGGACTTGTTGTTCTTGACATTATTATTACTTATATCATGATTTACTTACTTCTAGAATATAAAACATGATTATATATCATATATATTCAGTATATATATATATATATAATATATAGATAAATGAAATGAAACACACCGTTCATGGAGACGGTAGTCCGTACGTACACATGAACGCTGTTTTCCTTTCCTTATTGTCTTGAATGGAAGTAAGTAGATGACATACATATATACATAAATACAATAGCTTTATAATTTCATATATTTCATTATTATTGCTTATATATACTTTATAATCATTCTTAAATGGTTAACATGGAGAATGAATCTCATCGCGTCGTGGAGACGGTAGTCCGTACATACGCACGAGCGATGATATCCTTCTCATGATTGTGAACTTGTGTTTAAGTGTATGTATACTATTTCAGTATCAATATCACTTTATAATAATAATATATAGTTACTCATTACACTATTATACCCATCCAATTAAGGTGGTGGTGGAAAATAGATTACACCACGGCGTGGAGACGATATTCCGTACGCACGCGCGGTGATCTCCTTTTTTCGTAGGATGGATAGAAGGTTAATTAGAGTTGTTTCATATTTATAATAACATATCAGTGTATAAGAAATACTGGTGTTATTAATTTATCATGGAACAACTAAATAAGAAGAAGTTGAAGAAGAAAGAAATTGAAAAACATCGGTAATGGATATTACCTCTTTTTGACGCACCTTCACTTAACCTCCACTTAAAGAACTAAGGATGGTATTTGAAGAAGACCAGGACCTCTAGGATGATACTAGGGAAGTGGAGAAGAGATTTTGGCAGGGGTTGGCCGAGCTTGAATGCTCAAATTGGTGTGAGGAGGAGAGGGAGGAGGTGCCCTTTTATAAGGGAGGAGAGGGGCTCCTTTGAAAAAACTAAAAATATTATTTTATTATAAAGTCAAGTTCGGTTTTAAATAGCTCCAAATTGATTTATTTCAAAGCTAAGGTGGGGATGGGTCGAAATCCTCTCATCCAATAGAATTTATACAAGTTTAAGTTCCTATTTTAACCTTATCATTTAGATTTAACATTAAGTTAAATAATTTTACTTTTACCGTGTCTTATTGTGTTCTTATACTATAAGGTTAATAAACTTATTATAAGCAGCCAAACTAACCCCAAGTTGTTTATTATTAATATATATAACCTTATCTAAGTCATTTGGCCAAACCTTATATTTTTTGTAATAAAATAACAATTACTAATATAATATTTGTTTTAAAAACAATTTTGTGTCCATTTTGACACTATTTAGTAATTAATTTTTGTGAAAATAATAACAGAATGATTAGTTCGAAAAAAGTTAATTAAATCAATACTAACATGTCATAGTAATCTATAAAATTAGTGTAATTCATAAAAAGACTCATATTACATTTATTTTGGTGTTTATAACATCAATTATGTCAATATTTCATTAATAAGATAATTACTGCATCATCTTTGTGTCATAAATAAATTAAATTATTTAATGTCTAAAAATTACAAATAAAATACCATTATGTAGGAAATATTTTTATATTTCTAATTAATATTTATAGTCTAATTTATCTTATGTATAACCCCATATTAAAAATTATTTACTTATTAAACATTGATTTTAACTATTTTAACCCTTCTTTAAATAAATTAATAATAAATGTCCTAATCTAATCCAAGTGGGCCTAAATGGTCGTATTTTATTCCTAAGGTTGTTTTTGGTCGAATTACACTTTTCAAATAGAATTAAGACATGTGTTAGGGTAATAATAATATCATTTTTACCCTTAATTACCATAATTACTTTTAACCGTGGTAATAAAAAGTAAAAAGTTACTATTCACCAAAAATTATTTTCATCTTATTGAACCACATTTTACTTACTGACATCAACCGTGTCTCTCGGATTTTCGAAATTCTACTCACAGAAGCGGTAAAATTATGTTTTATGAAAAATTCAGTTTTTTTAACTACCACTTAGTGGTTTCACTATTCATCAAAATTTGAAAGTTTTCAGAAAAATACCAAAATTTCACCCTAGGATAATTTCAATATTCCGAATCCAAAAATGAAGTCCATTTTGAAAAATAAAATTAATAAACTTTCAAAAATTGGTTATTACTATTCATAATAGCTAGTTTTAATAATATTTTAATAGCATATCATTGTTTAGTGAAACTCGGTATTGCGTACGACGCAAGCTATCGTGGAAGGCCGCGGTTGCGTGTAATGCAAGCCAAGCTAGTGTTGTGTGTTGTGAAAGATTTTTTTTGATGATTTATATAACATAAAAAATAAAATATTTCACATAAAAGTCTCGGGTGTTACATTCTACCCCCCTTAAAATGAATTTCGCCCTCGAAATTCGTCAGGGTTATAAATGGTTTACTATTCAAATGTTTCTTTAATAGAAACCCACATCGTAAAAAGGAATACCAAAACCAATCATTAAAAACAAAAGTATGAAACATAATGGTTACCCAACTAAACTAATCACTGGGATTCCACATAGGTGAAAATATGGATATGGAAGAGAAATCTAACCATCATGTTCTGATGGAGAGTGGTAGAGAACATGGCTATGGAAAAGCCAGAAATCACAAAGCCATAAATTTGTGACGATCTAGGGTACCGTCTGATTCATCGGATATAAGGGCACTAGGACAACATTTTTGGTTTTCAAGATCATTTCCCTAAAGTTGAAGAATTTGAATTAGAATAAATACTTACTTTATTTTGGTACAATCTCACTGTTTTTCGTGCCTTGAACAATTTCCACTTCATCTCTTAAATAAATGATGTTTAATTTGTTATTCTTGAAGTGTTAGCAGATCATGTGATAGAATGACGGGTCATTCCATCTGTCTCAAACAAAAGGTTAGAAAAAGTTATATACATAAGTCGATCTATAGTGAGATTAACCATATATGGTTCCTAAAATGGACTTATACTTCATATAAAATACTGCTTAATATAATAAAAATAGTTTCTACTAAACAGGGACTTTCTGTAGGCCAGTGGTAGGCGATAAAGGCCAGTTGCACTTCGGTTGTGGGTTCGATTCCCACAGCCTTGTCCGACGTGATGGGATGTCGCCCGTCCTGCAGGTTGTCCTTTTTCTAAAACTACATTACTATAAAATCCCATCAGTAATATCGAAAAAAGTTCTATCCTTAAACAATACTTAGCATATGTCCAACATAATCGATTCCAATATTTAGGCTTATCTAAAATACTTCGGTCCAAGCTCATAGTATAAAGAAAACGATTACTTGAAATGTCATCAACCAAGTATGTGAATACCATCATTTATCCCCCATATATATATTGTTGGTCACATTCCAATCATGTGAATACCTTAATCATGTATTCTCTTGAAAAAATGAATACCCATTCAACCATAGTGAAAACATGAATGCATTTAAAAGTTAACACTTTCCACATACCAAAATCCTCAAAATTTTATATACTCAAACCATGATATCAGTTAGTCCTTATATCAATCATGAGCTCATGAATACTGTTAAACATTTCATTTTCTCGTTTTTCCTTCATTATGAACATATCATCTTATTTACAAAAATATCTCAATCACATTGAATACCACATTAGACCAATACATAAATATTCCAATACTCCATGATACAACATTATTTTGGAATCCCATTACATAAACACTTAATCATTCCACCACATCGTTGTCATATTCAACATCACCAATAGTGATCGCATGTGACATCCCTTTGTCCTTTTCCTTAAGCGGTTGCTCATGTCGATCATCACTAACCCTTGGATTAGGGCATTTGTTAGCATAATGCCTCATTTCCTTGCACTTGAAGCTTTGAAGTGTAGTAGGTTCATTCTGTGTATCCCTTCCTTTGTTTGCATCATTAGACATCTTCTTCCCATCATTGAAGCGTTCAAATGCCCGATGACTTTCCTTTCCACATTTGAAACATTTACTTGTCCCTTTAAGACAATCTCCACCATGCTTCTTTCCACACTTTGAGCATAAGGAAACATTCATCTTCTTTTCACCATTATTCTGAGATTTCTCCTTGAACTCCATCTTTTATTTCTTTTCAAAACTATGAGATGGATAAGTAACACCAACTTTCATTTCTACCTTGATAGCACAACACACAATTTATTCATAGCTACTGAAGTCTCTTATAGCTAATGCCCTTCGAAGACTTGGTTTTAAGCCACTGAAAATCGATCAACTTTACTTTCAGGTTGGATGATAATGCCAGATGCATACCTTGCAAGTCTTGTAAAATTCGCTTCGTATATACCAACATATTCATCATCCTTCTGCTTCAGCTCAAGAAACTCCTTTTCCATCTTTGTTCGAAGAATACGAGGGAAGTACTTACTGGAAAACAAGTTATTGAACTCGTCCCATTCCATTGACTCAATTTCATCTCTTGGCCTCGTATTCTTGATAAGATTCCACCATTGATCAGCTTCACCTTCCAAATGATATACTGCTAAGATGACTTTATCATGTTCAGAACATTGAAGAACTGAAAATATCTTTTCAGTGGTACTGATCCATTGTTCAACAACAAGTGGATCAGAAGACCCACTAAAATAAGGTGGACGTTGCCTCATGAAGGACTCAATAGAATATTGTTACCTTCTTTGCTCATTTGGAAGTCCAGAATGATTCATATCTTGTGTAAGTATAGAAATAAGATTTTGCATTCCATCTCCCATAAAACTTGTTTGTTCAGGAGGACAATCATTGCATTGTCCATTACAGTGATCAACACGGTTCCTTCGGGTTCCAGCCATCGTCTAAAACCCAAAAAGAATAGTGTGAGAGGCAAAAATCATAATAAAGGGGGAGTAACTTAAATATATAACATCTTTGGTTTAATCTAATATCGTTCCCATAGTTCTAGGACTATATCCTATACGTATACTTATCTGTTGGGCAAAAATACCTCAAGGTATCATTGAATCTTTTTTGAGGTGATTGTATTTGTTGACAAAGTGGAAATCTGAGTAGTGATTGTTGACAAAGCAAAACAATGACATACAAATTTGTTGAAAAATAGGATTTCATGGTGGAATGTTGAGTTCAAGATATGAGGTCACTGATCCATGATTGATTCAAGAATTTCAATAAAAGGAATGGATGATCTGGGGATGGTACAAAAGAACAGATACAAGGTGGCACCGTATTCCAGTGTTTGCGAAATTTTTGGGCCTGAAAATTGACAAATGAAGAAAAGTGTTTTTGGCAAAGGACTTGCGCGCCGAGGACTTGGAGTATAGGAAACATGCGCACCATATGTTTTTCAAGATCAGAAGATCAAAATATGGCAAAGGAAAATGGTTCACGCAAGTTTGGGAGTTGATCGCACAAGTGCCTAAAATGACAGGGGACTTGCGCGCCAAAACTGGGTCGCGCAGGTGAATTGCGCGACATCGTGCAGGGTGGTCAAATTGCCTATAAATACTAGACCACCCCTCCTCATTCAAGATCGGAGTTCAACACTTCGAGAAATCAGATCTCCCGTTGCGTAGGTGTGGTGGTCGCGCAAGTGGTGAGTGTGGGCCGCACAGGTGAATTTGCGCGCCAGTAGTTGAAGTTGTGCGCCCGTGTTAGAAGTTGCACGCCAGTTGGTAGATGCGCACCAATATTGATTTGGGCATAAAAGGAAGAGGGTTGCGCAAGTTTGGAGTTGAGGAAGCTTGAGTTGCGCAAGTATCTGAGGAGGACTTGCGCGCCCGTTGTGACTTGTGCGCCGATACTTGCGCGCCAAGATTGACTTGCACGCCAAGTAAGGATTTGTTCCAGTAGTGATTTTCGGACTGCGTGGAAGCTGGAAGTTTGCCCGATACCTTCGGTACAAAGAGAGATTCATCTACGGATGAAATTTTAACTTCAACAGAGCATCTAAATACAAGAGAAGATGCATTCATTCATGAAAATGAAGAGACCTACAGGTCTATAAACTGTGAGTGGATTCCTTCCAAGAGTAGTGAGCTTAGGAAGAGGAAGAAGGCGATCCTCTCCACCGACAGTGAGCCAGAGAGAGAGAAACAGGGAGTGACCCTTGAGAAAGTAGTGAGCTGACCCTAAACCTTGTATAGGCAGTGAGCCTGGGCATAGAAGTGATCTAGCGCGAACATTGTAATCCACAACTAGTGAAGAATAGTGGAATTTGGAATGACCGACAACTTGTCGGCGTATGCTCCTTGGACGTAGCCCTTTGCGGTGAACCAAGTAAAATTTCTGTGTCCTGTTCATACTTCGCTTTCTATTTACTTTGTGCAACAGGAAAAAGAGAGAAGAGAGTTTTTTCTCAACAGTGAAACAAGATCAGAACGAGCATTAATTTTAAATTAGTCATACCCTGATTCACCCCCCCTCTCAAGGTATTCAGCATTATGGACCTAACAATTGGTATCATAGGGAAGGTTGACAGTTGTTCTTCTCTCAAATGGAGGTCACTAATCATAGAGGGATTCCGATCTTCGACGGATGTAATTTTTAGATATGGAAGAATCGAATGCAACACTATTTCCGATCTTTGGGAATGGATGTGTTTTCAGCAGTTATGCATGGTATCACAACTGATATTACTAGTGGTGCATTATCAGAAGCTGAGCACAAAGAGTTGGATGCTGATTCCAAAGCAATCAATTCCATAGGGGGATCCCTCTCTAATCCCATCTATACAAAGGTGATGTCATGGAAACCGTCACGTGGCATGTGGGAAAAGATTTTGAATATTTATGAAGGGGATACAAAAGTTAGAGAGGCAAAGCAGCAAGTATTGTGAAACAAGTATGAAGATCTGAGAACAAACCCGAATGAGTCTGTTGATGCATTCTTTGACAGGGTAAATGCTGTGGTAGAAGACATGCGAGGTCTTGGAGAAATTATCGAAGATATAAAAATTGTGAAGTGCATATTGAGAAAACATCCATCTTGGTTTAATCCAAAAGTTTCTGTTTTGGAAGATAAAGACCCAAAAGAACTGACATTGGATAACCTGCACAACACTCTTGTTGCATATGAAATGAGAAACGATGATAACGAGACTATGGAAAAGGGGAAATCCAAAGAGGTGGCATTCAAGGCCATGAAGAAACTCACCATTGAATATTCTAATGAAGAAGAAGTGACAGATGAGGTGATGTCATTCCTTTCTTCAAATCTGCAAAGTGGAAGAGGAAAGTTTAAAGGTAAACTTCCACTAGCATGCTTTTGATGTGGAAAGGTTGGTCATCTTGCGGCAAGATGCCCCAAGAAATTTCAAGATAACGATGATGAGGATGAAGAAGTTGAAATTCCCAAGAAGAAATCTTTAGCCTATGTGAAAGGGAAGAAGCAGTTCAAGAGAAATTTCTTCAAGAGGAAGAATCTTATTTCACAAGAAATAGACAGTTCAGATGAGTCTGAGGATGAAGAGGTTGAGGAGTTTGAAAATTGTAAAGATCATAGACAACATGCTATGGTAGAGGTCATCAGTAGTTCTCAGGAAAAGGAAGAAACTGACGTTGGAGAAGTGGAAGAAGAAGTTGAAGGAAGAGTTGATATGGAAGACGAATTGGAAGCATCTCTTGAAGAGATAGATGTTTGGAGAGACAAAACGAAGAAAGACAATAAAGTGGTACGTGATGCCAAACTCTATATGCAACAACATGATGAAGAAAAGTCAGAACTGTTAGAAGAAATTGAAAGACTAAAATCCTCAACACCAGAGAGCTCAGAAAATATTGTTGAGCATAAGATTATAATTGAGGAACAAAAGAAGGAAATTGATTGTTTGACTAACACGGTAAAGGAGCAGGTCAGACGTATCAAAGAGCTTGAAGAAGAAGTGGTCATTCTACGACGAAAAATGGAGGATCAAGAAAAACTCTTGACCCCCAATGTGATATCAGAAAAGCAGGCCATTCAGAAGATAGAGAAGATGAAAGAGGAGGCTTGTAGTTTAGCCGGAGTGAAGCAGAAAGAAAGCTCAAATGCTAAGGTTGATTCAGGGCTTGATAAGAAACAAAAATCGGTGGCAGTTAATGTCAGACCGCAAGAACCCGTCCAAAAATTGATGATTGAATTGGGCACAAAACAGAATCATAATATTCATAGATCCCAAAGGGAAAATCGTAGTGCTGAAGTATCATGAAGGAATGTATCCTATATCAGGTGTTATTGCTGTGGGAAAATGGGACATTCACAGTATGTGTGTTCCATAGCCAAGAGATATAGAAGGGAACAAGAACAGAGATGACAGCCAAACAGAGAACAGTTTTCCAGAACAAATTTTGAAGGACACTATTTTTGGTGCGGATGATTTGGGCACATGGCTTGGTATTGTACTTCGACCATTCAGATAAATGTGCCAAAGCAGAATCAAAATGATCACAAGCAGCATGTCAATAAACCGACATGTGAGTTAAAAATGCAGAATAGATTTTCGGCTTTGCAAGATGAGGCTGGTCCATCATACTCTGAGAAAGAACAGAAGTCTCAATCCATGATGAGTGTGAAAGAAAAAGTATGGACCAAGAAGAAGAAAAATGAGAAGGCCGTTGTGGTAGAGATTGCCCTTAAAGCATCAGATCGATCTGGCCTTTGGATCCTTTATAGTGGTTGCACATCCCACATGACGGGTAATAAGGATCTTGTTACAGGAATCAAATATGACAAAGAAGGAGTTGTCAAATTTGGAAATGGTGAAGGCCTAAAGATTGTTGGCTCAGGGAAAGCCAAGTTTGGGGGCAAAGAGATGAGAGATGCTGATGTCTTGGTAGTAGAGGGTCTCAGTCATAACTTACTCAGTGTCAGTCAACTATGTGACTCTGGGCACTCTATCCGATTTACCAAGAAGATGTGTGTTGTGAAAGGAAAATATGGAGCAGCTGTTATGCATGGAAAAAGGTCAAAGGGGAATCTCTACCTTTAAGTGGGGAAGAAGATACATGTCTCTTATCCAGAGAGGAAGAAAACCAGCTGTGGCATAAGTGACTTGGTCATCTATGCCAACCATCTATGGAGGATCTTGTAAAGTGTGATGCTGCTAGAGACCTACCCAAACTATCACGTGATCACCCTCATACGTGTGATGCTTGCCAACAAGGGAAGATCATCAGAAATACATACAATCCAAAGGAACAGAAATCAACTAGAGTGCTCGAACTGGTTCATGCTGATGTATGTGGAACTATCTCACCACGAGCTATAAATGGGAAAAGGTAATATGTTCTTTTCATTGATGATTATAGCAGAATGGCCTGGGTATTCATCATTACCCACAAGATAGAGGTGTTCAGTTGTATAAAGAAGTATAGGAGGGAATCAGAAAAGATTCTTGGGCAGAAAATCCTGAAATTTAGTACTGATAACGGTAAAGAATTTACAAACAGTCAGGTTGAAAACTTTCTCGATAAACATGGGATAAGGCATCAAGTATCATTAGTAAGAACTCCCCAACAGAATGGAGTGGTTGAAAGAAGAAATCAGATCATCAACAACATGGCCAGAACAATGCTTATTGATAAGGACCTACCAGAGAAATTTTGGAAGGAAACAGTTTTAACATCGGTCTATATTTCAAACAGGTCTCTGTTGTGTCCGAAGCAAGGGAAGACTCCCTATGAACTATGGTATGGAAAGAAGCCAACGTTGAAATACTTTCGAATCTTTGGAAGTAAGTGTTTCATTCTCAACAAAGAAAATCATAGGAAGTTTTAGGCACGAGGAGATGAAGGGATATTCCTTGGCTACTCAGGGAAAAGAAAAGCATATAAATGCTTCAACAAGAGGCTGGGAAAAATCGTTGAGAGCAATGATGTCACTATAGTTGAAAATGAACAGAATACTCAACGATCCAGTGAACAATTCTTGGATGAAAGTGATGATGAGGAAAGAAACACAGGGGGAGAAGAAGTTGCAGAGGCTGACTCAGAAGAAGATACTGATGATGAACAAGAAAGTGTCAAGTCTATATCTGCAAGGAATCCAAAGAGTCGAGCTGAAATTGATAGGCAGAATATCATTGGTGATCAGACAGCACCAGTTCAGACACGAAGAATGAATTCATTACAGCAGACATCGTTTTTATCTCAGGTGAAGCCGAAATGTTTTTCCGATGTAGCTGAAGATGAAAACTGGGTTCAAGATAGGAATGAAGAGCTTGATCAGATCGAGAAGAACCAGACGTGGGAGATTGTTTCGAGGCCAGTAGAAAAGAATGTCATCGGGACTAAATGGGTCTATCACAACAAGATGAATGAAGATGGCATTGTTATTCAGAACAAAACATGACTAGTGTGCAAGGGGTACTCCCAGATCGAGGGAATAGATGTCGATGAGACATTTGCACCGGTTGCAAGGCTAGAGACAATCAGATTATTTTTGGCCATAGTAGTGCAATGAAAGTTCAAAGTGTTCCAGATGGATGTCAAATCTGCATTTTTGAATGGTGTTCTGGAAGAGGAGGTGTATATTGAGAAGCCAGATGGTTTTCTCATTCATGAGGATGAGAACAAAGTTTTCAGGCTGAAGAAGGCGTTGTATGGGCTGAAACAAGCACCAAGGGCATGGTACTCAAGGCTTGATCAGTACTTGAAGAAGCTTGGTTTTCAGCATGGAGGAGTTGATTACAATCTCTATTTCAGTAATGATAGTAATCAAAGGATGATGGTGTTGGTTTATGTCGATGACATAATATTTGGTGGATCAGATGAAGCTCAGTGCAGACAGTTTTCCGAATTCATGAAAAATGAATTTGAAATGTCAATGATTGGAGAGCTAACATTTTCCTTGGTCTAGAGGTGTCACATGGAAGGAATGGAACATTCATTTCTCAATCTAAATATGCCAAGGAGGTCCTGAGAAGGTTTGGAATGGAAAATTACAAGGATATGAAGACTCCGGTTGCCACCCGGATGAAATTATCGAAAGATGAAGATGAAAAGGCAGTTAATATCACAGAATACAGGAAAATTATTGGAAGTTTGTTGTACTTGACTGCAACAAGGCCTGATATTGTTTTCACCACATTCCAAGCAGCGATATGTCATAGTAATCCCAAGGAAAGCCACATGCTTGCAGTGAAAATAATACTTCGGTATGTCTAGGGCATAGTGGATTTCGGCTTGACATATACTGATAAATATCAGACAGAGTTATTGGGCTATACTGATGCAGACTGGGCCGGTTCAGCGGATGATAGGAAATCAATGTCAGGTGGTGCTTTCTATGTTGGTGGATTGTGTATTTATTGGCTATGCAAGAATCAAGATTGCATTTCATTGATCACCACATAAGATGAGTATATTGCGGCCACTCAAGCATGCACACAATTATTGTGGATGAAGCAACAGCTTGAAGATATGGGAATTGAAGTGATGTCTCCGATCGGAATCCAGTATGACAACTCAAGTGCTATAAATCTTAGCAAAAATCCCGTCCATAATTCAAGGACAAAGAACATTGAGATTAAGTACCATTTTATCCAGGAAAAGGTTGAGGATGGAATCGTGAAGTTGGAGTATGTGCCTACAGAGCTACAGGTTGTAGACATTCTGACAAAGGCCTTACCCAAGGAAGAATTTGAAAGGCATCGACTCGCTCTGGGAGTTCAGTCGATTCCCCGCACTTAGGAGAGTGTGCATGGGGACCCCCCTCCCCGAGGTATGATGTGTTTTCCCTAATGTGCTGATATGTGTTCTCTACTGTGTTACAGACTACAAAGGAGTAACCTTTGGGTTCGTTGACAAAGGGGGAGAAAATAGTGATTGTTCAAGGGGGAGACAGTGTGGCTTTATGAGAAATCATGGTAGATATAGGGAGAAGCTGTCTAGTGGAGCAGCCAGATAGGGGGAGAAATGAGAAAGGGGGAGTGTACTAAATCTGAATATGTTAGCAGTGACCGATCAAATAATAGATATCATGACAGCTGAGGATCGTGATAAAAGCAGAAGAGTGGTGTTGGAATGTGATAAGATTATTTCCAAACCAAAAATTGGTCTTCCAACAACCCCATCAACAATTGGTATCAGTTTAGTACAAATTGGAATCAGTTTGGTGTCAACAGTGGATGTCAGAGATAAAGTGATTCATTGATGAAATTTTCATTTACTCTTATTTCTCACGCCCAGCATTGCTCATGTGGGCATAGAGTATGTGTTGAGTAAATCCTTGATCGCTATCAGAATCACAATGAGGCGAATGGAGACTGAAGAATCAACGACGTATCTTTGTTTTTTAAGAGTTTTCAACAAACCCAAAGGGGGAGATTGTTGGGCAGAAATCCCTCAAGGTATCATTGAAGCTTTTTTGAGGTGATTGTGTTTGTTGACAAAGTGGACATCTGAGTAGTGATTGCTGACAAAGAAAAACAATGACATAAAAATTTGTTGAAAAAGAGGATTTCATGGTGGAATGTCGAGTTCAAGAGCTGAGGTCAACGATCCATGATTTATTCAAGAACGTCGATAAAAGGAATGGATGATCTAGAGATGGTACAAAAGAATAGATACAAGGTGGCGCCGTTTTCCAGTGTTTGCCAAATTTTTGGGCCTGAAAATCGACAAATAAAGAAAAGTGTTTTTTGAAAAGGAGTTGTGCGCCGAGGACTTGGAGTATAGGAAACTTGGGCGCCATATGTTTTTCAAGATCAGAAGATCAAAATATGGCTAAGGAAAATGGTTCGCGCAAGTTTGGGAGTTGATCGCGCAAGTGCCTAAAATGACAGGGGACTTGCGTGCCGAAACTAGGTCACGTAGGTGACTTGCGCGACGTCGCGTAGGGTGGTCAGATTGCCTATAAATACTGGGCCACCCCTCCTCATTCAAGATCGGAGTTTAACACTTTGAGAAATCAGAGCTCCCGTCGTGCAGGTGTGGTGGTCGTGCAAGTGGTGAGTGTGGGTCGCACAGGTGAATTTGCGCGCCAATAGTTGAAGTTGTGCGCCCGTGTTAGAAGTTGCGCGCTAGTTGGTAGTTGCACGCCAGTTGGTAGTTGCGCGCCAATAATGATTTGGGCATAAAAGGAAGAGAGTCGCGCAAGTTTGGAGTTGAGGAATCTTGAGTCGCGCAAGTGTCTGAGGAGGAATTGCGCGCCCATTGTGACTTGTGCGCCGATACTTGCGCTCCAAGATTGACTTGCACGCCAAGTAAGGTTTTGTTCCAGCAGTGATTTTCGGACTGTGTGGAAGATGGATGTTTGCCCGATACCTTCGGTACAAAGAGAGATTCATCTACGGATGAAAGTTGAACTTCAAAAGAGCATCTACATACAAGAGAAGATGCATTCATTCATGCAAATGAAGAGACCTACAGGTCTATAAACTGTGAGTGGATTCCTTCCAAGAGCAGTGAGCTTAGGAAGAGGAAGAAGGTGATCCTCTCCACCGGCAGTGACCCAGAGAGAGAGAGAAATAGGGAGTGACCCTTGGGAAAGTAGCGAGCTGACCCTAAACCATGTATAGGCAGTGAGCCTAGGCATAGAAGTGATCTGCCCGAACATTGTAATCCACAGCTAGTGAAGAATAGTGGAATTTGGTATGACCGACAACTTGTCGACGTATGCTCCTTGGACGTAGCCCTTTGCGGTGAACCAAGTAAAATTGCTATGTCTTGTGCATACTTCGCTTTCTATTTACTTTGTGCAACAGGAAAAAGAGAGAAGAGAGTTTTTCTCAACAGCGAAACAAGATCTGAACGGGCATTAATTTTAAATTAGTCATACCCTGATTCATCCCCCCTCTCAGGGTATTCAGCATTGTGGACCTAACATTATCCTTAGGGACATCCCCAGACATACCTTAGAAATATATCTAGGGATCTCACTAACGTTCTCATATCCTAGTTTCCAAAGGTTGACTAAACCTTTCCTCTGATACCAACTATAGAGACCTGAATCTTGACGTACATGGACATTACATTACTTTTACGGAATACTTAGTATATAACAAAAACACACACACAAGGATCATAATAGTTTAGTGTCTTTGGAAACTCAGAATATAATCTTTTAATCATGGTGAAAGATCTTCACCATCTCCCATAAAGATCTTCCTTTTTTTACCTAAAACCTTTCTTTATATCCTGGGGAAAAGAAAACATAAAACGGTGAGCTCAAATGCTCAGTAAGGGTAAACAAAAGAAATATCAATCACATCATATTCATAAGAACATAACATTTTGGAAATATTAACCTGCAAAAGAGAGCATAATTTCATAACATGGGATAAATCATAATAGTGAAATGAAATCCCAATAATCATAACTTAAAACATGAAACTTTGTGGCATACACACATAATCATAGATAATCATATCTTATTAGTCAAGACTCATTGCCAAGACTATCTTAGTGGAAAAAGTCCATTTCTGAACCGAGTCACCCTCGTTTCAGTCCTGTTTCACTGAACCGGTATAACCTACCATTCCAGCCATGTCTATCTCATGAGATATAAAATCATTACCCAATGCATTGGAGGGAGATATAGGTCCCACCCATCTCATAATGATACCATTCTTATGTGTGCCACAAAATCATAAACCATACATCATAGCATAACCCATGTAATAAAAATGGGAATCTTAAACATCGTGACATCATCAAACAATTCATATAAGATAAAGGAATTCATAAAAATAATTCCATCACAACATAATCAAATCAATGTAATAATAGGGATATAAACAGAACCCTATATTATCTTAGACGGAAAATAATTTTGATAAAACACTTGAACTCTATTCTTGAGGAAAATATCCTTTCTACTTCAAAAAACACTTTTCCTTTCTTAACATGTCATACAATTCTAAACTAAAAGAATTTTATTAAAAATAAACTTGAAAACTTGTAAAGGAAGCATCTTGGAAATAATGTTTTAAAAATGCATTCATGCCGTATAAGTTAAAAAAACACTCTTCTCGTACTTTTGTCGGAAAAGTCAAAAAGTACCTCGTACGAAAAATGACAAAAGATTCCTTTCATATCTTTTACTAAAAACTCACCGAAGGGTAAAATTGTATTTTAACTATTGTAGAAGGATATAAATATTACATATTGAGGAAACATGGATGTGGATGATAAAATACACCCCAGTAAATACCAAAGTATAAACAATCTCGGATAAAAATGAGATTCTGATATTTCCCTTACCTTAGGTCCGATTTGCTTCGTAAGTGTCCGAACCTCCTGTATAATGATTTCAATAATGTCATTAACTTATTACAGAATCATATTCATTGTTATTATATCATATATGGTTCACTTATGACTTTATATTACCCGTTCTTTTGTAAATTCCATGTTAAAGAAGCGTTTTGGATAAAATCATTTCATTTATCGTAGGTGTTTGGACTTGTTGTTCTTGACATTATTATTACTTATATCATGATTTACTTACTTCCAGAATATAAAACATGATTTATATATAATATATATTCAGTATATATATATATATAATAGATAGATAAATGAAATGAAACACACCGTTCATGGAGACGGTAGTCCGTACGTACGCATGAACGATGTTTTCCTTTCCTTATTGTCTTGAATGGAAGTAAGTAGATGACATACATATATACATAAATATAGTAGCTTTATAATTTCATATATTTCATTATTATTGCTTATATATACTTTATAATCATTCTTAAATGGTTAACATGGAGAATGAATCTCATCGTGTCGTGGAGATGGTAGTCCGTACGTATGCACGAGCGATGATATCATTCTCATGATCGTGAGCTTGTGTTGAAGTGTATGTATACTATTTCTATATCAATATCACTTTATAATAATCATATATAGTTACTCATTACACCATTATACCCATCCAATTAAGGTGTTGGCAGAAAATAGATTTCACCATGGCGTGGAGACGGTATTCCGTACGCACGCGCGCTGATTTCCTTTTTCCGTAGGATGGATAGAAGGTTAATTAGAGTTGTTTCATATTTATAATAACATATCATTATATAAGAAATAATTATGTTATTACTTTATCATGAAACAACTAAATAAGAAGAAGTTGAAGAAGAAAGAAATTGAAAAAGATCGGTAATGGATATTACCTCTTTTTGACGCGCCTTCACTTAACCTCCACTTAAAGAACTAATGATGGTATTTGAAGAAGACCAGGACCTATAGGATAATACTAAGGAAGTGGAGAAGAGATTTTTTCAGGGGTTGGCCGAGCTTGAATGCTCAAATTGGTGTGAGGAGGAGAGGGAGGAGGTGCCCTTTTATAATGGAGGAGAGGGGCTCCTTTGGAAAAACTAAAAATATTATTTTATTATAAAGTCAAGTTCGGTTTTAAATAGCTCCAAATTGATTTATTTCGAAGTTAAGGTGGGGATGGGTCGAAATCCTCTCATCCAATATAATTTATACAAGTTTAAGTTCCTATTTTAACCTTATCATTTAGATTTAACATTAAGTTAAATAATTTTACTTTTACCGTGTCTTCTTGTGTTCTTATACTATAAGGTTAATAAAATTACTATAAGCAGCCAAACGAACCCCAAGTTGTTTATTATTAATATATATAACCATATATAATTCATTTGACCGAACCTTATATTTTTAGGAATAAAATAACAATTACTAATATAATACTTATTTTAAAAACTATTATTGTCAATTTTGTCACTATTTAGTAATTAATTTTTGTAAAAATAATAACAGAATGATTAGTTCTAAAAAAGTTAATTAAATCAATACTAACATGTCATATTAATCTAGAAAATTAGTGGAATGCAGAAAAAGTCTCAAATTACATTTATTTTGGTGTTTATAACATCAATTATGTCAATATTTCATTAATAAGATAATTACTGTATCATCTTTGTGTCATAAATAAATTAAATTATTTAATGTCTAAAAATTACAAATAAAATACCATTATTTAGGAAATATTTTTATCTTTCTAATGAATATTTATAGTCTAATTTATCGTATGTATAACCCCATATTAAAAATGATTTACTTATTAAACATTGAATTTAACTATTTTAACCCTTCTTTAAATAAATTAATAATAAATGTCCTAATCTAATCCATGTGGGCCTAAATGGTCATATTTTATTCCTAAGGTTGTTTTTGGTCTAATTACACTTTTCCAATAGAATTAGGACATGTGTTAGGGTAATAATAATATCATTTGTACCCTTAATTACCCTATTTACTTTTAACCGTGGTAAAAAAAGTAAAAAGTTACTATTCACAAAAAATTATTTTCATCTCATTGAACAACATTTTACTTACTAACATCAACCGTGTCTCTCGGATTTTCGAAATTCCATTCAAAGAAGCGGTAAAATTATGTTTTATGAAAAATTCAGTTTTTTAACTACCACTCCGTGGTTTCACTATTCATCAAAAATTGAAAGTTTTCAGAAAAATACGAAAATTTCATCCTAGGCTAATTTCGATATTCAGAATCCAAAAATAAAGTCCATTTTGAAAAATAAAATTTATAAAATTTCAAAAAGTGGTTATTACTATTCATAACGGCTAGTTTTAATAATATTTTAATAGCATATCATTGTTTAGTGAAACTCAGTATTGCGTATGACGCAAGCTATCGAGGAAGGTCGCGGTTGCGTGTAAAGAAAGCCAAGCTAGTATTGTTTGCAGTGAAAGATTTTTTTGATGATTTATATAACATAAAAAACAAAATATTTCCCATAAAAGTCTCAGGTGTTACATGGAACATTTCGAGTTGCGGGAGTTTCATATTCATATTGATGATTAGATGAAGAACAGTTTTGTTTAACCAAGTGCATCACCATGGGGTGGTCCAGTATTATTCGCAAAGAAGGAAGACGGTGGTCTCAGGCTATGCATAGACTACCCAAGATAGAATCAGGTAACGGTCAAGAACCATTACCCTCTCCCAAGGATATACAAACTTTTTGACCAGTTAGAAGAGGTAGGGTGGTTCTTTGAGATTGACCTGCAGTCAGGATATCTGCAGTTGAGGGTGGAGGAGGGGGAAATCTCAAAGACTGCCTTCATATATAGATATGGGAACTTTGAGTTTTTGGTCATGTTGTTCGGCGTTACAAATTCTCCAACCGTGTTAATGGGTCTCATGAACTCTGTCTTCCAGGAATAACTAGATCAGTTGGTAGTCATGTTTATTGACGACATCGTGATCTACTCAAGATCAGAGGAGGATCAGGATGAGCACTTGAGAATGGTTTTAGGGGTCCTCTGACAAAACCAACTCTATGGGAGGTTTTCCAAGTGCTTGTTCTGGACGCGAGAAATGCACTTCCTTGGTCACATGGTGTCCAAGCTAGGAATAGCGGTGGAACCATCAATGGTCGAGGCGGTTGTTTCTTGGGAAGCACCCAAGAACATGGCAAAGGTTCATAGTTTCCTTGGAATGGAAGGTTACTACTGGAGGTTCGTACCCAACATCTCCCGAGTTGCAGCACCTTTTTCATCTTTGACCAAGAAGTACTAGGATTTCGTGTGGAATGGGTAGTGCCAGGTAGCATTTAGCTATCTGAAGGAGAAGTTAGTCAGTGCCCCAGTGTTGAGGTTGCCATAAGAAGGGGTGGTTTATAAGGTGTTCTGTGATGCTTCAGGACATGGCCTCAGGTGTGTGCTGATGCAATGGCAAGGGGTTATCTATTATGGGTCTAGAAATTTACGTCCCCATGATCATAATTATGCCACCCATGATCTGGAGCTTGCGGCGGTCGTGTTCTCACTATAGTTTTGGAGGAATTACCTCATCGAGGAGTACTTCATAGTCTTCATAGATCACAAAATCTAGAAGTATATCTTCTCCTAGTGGGACCTGAACTTATGGAAGCGACGGTGGATGGAGTTCCTTCAGGACTATGACTTTGATATTTCCTACACCTCATGAAAAATTGAATGTGGTAGTCGATTCCTTGAGCAAGAAGTCGCAGAAGGATGCGGTTCGAGAGTAGGATGATGCTTGGAAGGCAATGGAGGAGTTGGCTGACCTGCACCTGGATGTGAGGATGGATAGTGGTAGAGTTTGACTGTATCACATGACAGTGCAGTCTTCTCTACTGCCGCAGGTGGAGGAGTCTCAGTGGGGAGACATATAGAGTGAAGTGATGCACGATAAGGCTAACCAAGGCAATGCTCCGAAATGATGGTCGGAGGATGTCAGAATCAGATACTTTTCCGAGAGAAGATTTTTTTCCTAGAGGTGATGCGTGAGAGGTTTCTGGTGAGTTCCACTACTCACCCCTATCAGTGAAATCGGGAGTTTCCAAAATGTATCGGGTCTTGAGGGGTCACTTCTGGTGGCCAGGTGTAAAGAGGGCGGTGGTAGAGTTCATGGTCAGGTGCCTGGTTGTTTAGTAGGTGAAAGTTGAATACCATGTTCCAGGTGTCTTTTTGCATCCTTTAGACATCCTAGAATGAGTTTGGGATGATATCTCGATTGATTTTATCACAGGGAAACCGGAGCTTAAAGGAGGCCGCAATGCTATTTGGGTAGTGGTGGACCGATTGACGAAATCGGATCACATTCTGGCGATAAAGGAGTCGGGGGAAGTGGATGCCTTAGCATGGAGGTACGTGGATGAGGTGGTGTTGTTGCATGTCGTTCCAAGGTCCATATTCTCAGATAGGGATGCATGGTTTGCCTAACGAATCTGGAGAGGATTGCATCATGCTTTTGGCACCCAACTATGTCTTAGCACTACATTCCATCCCCATAGATATGGACAGATAGAGCACACCATATAGACTTTGGGGAATATGCAATGAGCATGTATTCTATATTTTGGTGGATTGTGGGTGCGAAACATGCCTTTAGTAGAGTTTTCCTACAATAATAGCTATCACTCTACCATTGGCATGGCTTTATTCGAAGCCTTGTACGGAAGGCCATGTCTCTCACACATGTGATGATCCATGGTTGAGGAAACAAGTGTTCTTGGCATGGAAGTGGTGTAGAGCACAACAGAGAAGTTTTAGCTTATACGGGAGAGGATGAAGGTATCTCAGGACCGGCAGAAGTCATATGTCAATAATAGGAGGAAACGCTTGGATTCCGAGGTTGGGGACCACGTATTTTTTAAGGCCTCCCCACGGTGTGTACAATGAAGGTTCAACAGGGGGAGTAAGATTTCTCCAAGGTTCATCGGACACTTCAATGTGTTGCAGTTTGGTTAGAGAAGTGTCTTATCCACTAGCTCTACCACCACCGCTACTAAGAATAAATGATGTCTTCTATGTGTCACAACTCTGACAATATCTACATGACGATACACACGTCCTTGACTGGGGAATTATTGTCATCGAGGCCAATGTGACATTTACGGAAATGCCTGTGAGAATCGAGGATTGTGAGGAGAAGGTGCTACATGGATGGACCATTCCTTTGGTTCGTTTGTTGTGAAGGCATGGCGGGCTCGAGGAATGTACCTGGGAAGGGGAGACATAGATGCGTGCCCAGTACCCAGAGCTGTTTTGAGTTTTGTTCTGTTTTGTTTGAACTTTTTTGTGATGGAGTTCTTTACTTTGTTAACTATAGAACGTGCGGTTTTCCTTGTTCTGTGGATGTGTCTGAAGAGTCCTGACTATGGGGAGGAGAGGACGTGATCCCTAATCAAGATGCATTATGGTGGATGTGATTAAACCCATGCAGGTGAGTCAGTGCCACCCAAAGAGGATAGTATCTTGACATTGAGGAAGAAACTCCCTAACCCATATTACAGGACAGTTTGACATTCGAATGTTTCCTAATTACATCAGGGAGAGTTGTTCCTAGATGTCGATGAGGTTCACTCTTGAGAGGTACCTTTAGAGGTTGTTTTTTAGAAACCCCCTTTTCTTCGATTCTAGTTTTAATTCTCGTGGGCGAGAATAGTTTGAGAGGTATCTGATGTGATGGCTTGTACCCTCCTGGTCCATTACTTTTCCAAAAAATGGCTCCACCGAAACGGTGCCACCAGTCATGGGGGCACTAGTTATGGTGGCACCGTGATGGACGCACATGAGTCATGGTGGCACCGTGACAGTGGCATCGTAACGGTCACACACCAGTAATGGTGGCCCCGTGACAGTGGCATTGATCATGGTGGCACTGTTAGGGTAAAATCATGATGGTGGTACCATGTCCTCACTGAGGGTCTTCGTTATTTTTCCAACATCCGACTTTTCCGCTCCCACAACTTATCTTTTAGCGTAAAGATGATTTAATGACCCCTTTAAAATCCATTTAAAGCCCATAAATAAAATCTAAAATCCCCCAAGAGTCGGGAAACCCATAAACATACCAAAATGTGTTGTTTTTTCTCAGTGTCATAGCCTTTCCCCATACCTTCCTATTTCGCCCATGTTGCACATTTTCCTCCATTTCAATGAAACGGTTTAACTTACCACCGTTATACCACTACCCCAATGGGAATAATTAAATAAGAATTAATCCCATCATGTGAAACCTCCAATCCATATAAGAAACCACAATCCGACGTTAAAGCAGTTCAAAATTCCAAATCATGTAACAATAGGATATCATCTTTATATCATGATAGAGTTTCTTCCTTCCCCTTCTTGGCTGGATTTATTTCTTCTCCCTAGTGCGCTTGGATTACCTCCTTCTCAAGCCTTGTGGTGCACCTGTGCTGGAGTTTTTTTCTAATCTTCCTTGGAGTCCCCATAGTTCCTCCCCTACAAGTTGTGAATCCCTAGTTCTTGGCACATGGAGAAGAACATCGATCCTTGATCAACCAGGTAGGGATTTTCCTTCATCTATCCTTACCATGTATCATGGGGGGTGCGTACGCTACTTTTTATGTGCGGATGGATGAAACCAAACTTTAAAAAAGATAATAAATAGACTTTTAATGAATGATGGGGTGAGTTTGAAAATTATGTTGTATTATTTTATATTTGTTATATGTTGTGAACTATATGGGATTATGCTCGCTAAAAATCATGGCCGTTGGTGGTCTTTTATTGCGCACTAATGAACCCTTGACTTTTGCGATTATTGAATGACTGTAACATGGGAATTTGATTAATCACCTATAATTGGCTGATTAAATTAATGTCCATTGAACAAAAATCCTTGTGTGATCACCCCGGTTAACCAAACAGAAAGAATAAAATTTATCGAATGATGTACTTGAGTCTGGAAACTTCCTTGCTCTGTCTTAGTGGCATTTCTGTTGGTTCTGATCGATGCTTATGGAGTGACATGGATGAGTATGGGATCCGCTATTGGGTCATGGTTATTTGTTGTGAATCTGAATCTGTGTGGGGCTGTATCTCGAGGCTTGGTTTGGCTCTAGTACTTTGAGGGACCTCACTGATCCCTTTGTTGTTATGACTTCACAAGAGAACCGGGTGTGAATGATTAAATTGTGGTTTGTATTTTTCTCTTTCTCTGGATTGTGGTTATGCCGTTTAGTTTCCCAGGAGTGTAGAATTCACCTAATTGGTATCACTTGAACATGAAAACAATAATGGTTTAAATGGGAATTGGTTTAGGGAATGAGTTGTGACATGGACATGAGTGTTGTGCCTTATTTTTTTTGTGAATGAATAGTAACAAGGGTGTTTGTGCTTTGGTTGGCTTTTGAACCCCTATGTTGGGATGAGTGCTTCTTACCTATACATGTATGTGTAGTTTTTATGATTCCTATTCGCGCCCCACCCAAGTTGAGCACTTAGTGCCGATCACCCCCATTTCATGGGGGAGGGTGTTTTTCCCAACACTCCTATGAGTGGCTGGTTATTAGCTCCTTCTCTACTCCCATTTCTGAATATCCCAAGACTCTTCTGGTAGGCTGTGATAGCCTGAGTCCCATTATAGCCAAAGTTTCTTTGAGCAGGGTAGTTGTTGTGGTTGTCCCAGGTGTGTGCAGGTAGGTTGATTCCTAAGAGTCTTTGGGATGAGGCCCAAGTGTCTTCGGGCATGGTAGTAGTTGTTCTTTCCCAGGTGTTTGTGGGTGTGGTTACGCGTGGGGGTTGTTTCCAAGGTGTTTTTGGGGTGTTATGGTTGTTGCGGCCCAGGTGTTTGTGGGCAGGATGTGTAGTTATAGCCTAGGTGTGTGCAGGCGGGGTGTGGCAGTGGGACAGTAGTGAGAATGGAGGGAGAGGTTCGATGCATAGGATGTATTCAATAACCAGTGGGAATGTGGCACGGTGTACCCAAATATCGATGTTCATTTACTGTACATTACTTGACTAGAGTTATTTTGGGAGTGTGCCTTGGTGAGTCTTGGGTGGGTATTTTTTCCTTGTTGGGTTCTATTGTTATCTCTTTTCTCATAGGGCATTAGAATTCCTCCTCTCTTGTGCACGAGAGTCTTTGGTTTTCTCTACTGAGTATACATGTACACTCACCCTACATATATAAAACTACCTTCAAGTTTCTAGGAGGATTTTAGGGATCATGCAAGGCTGTACTAGCTCGGATGCTGGGATAGTTGATGTTGCTGTTTTTCATTCATTGGAACATTACCTTTGTAGTCTCCTTGTACATTATGGAATTTACTTTTGGAACATGCATATGAGAATGGTTTGTTTTGGATTTACATGTACTCCAACTTTTGGTGTTGTTGGGATTTATTGTCTTATCTCCCGATCCTATTAAATAGAAAAAAGGGGCAATTCCTTCCATCTTGTGTGTGACTCTATACCCTTGGTGCAAGTCGCCACTCCGAGACCTATTGAAGATGGGTCTTGGGGGTCATTATCTCTCCTTCAACTTGAAGAATGAAGGGTCTGGCAATCTGCTTTCCATTCTCTCATCTTGGGGAAGGTGGTTCCTGACAACATCAGTTTTGTTTTCATATATGACCATGAAATTGACGTCATGCTTGTTTTTTTTAAATTCTTAAATAAAAAAATGTTTTAGCACCAATAATCTAAAACAAATTACCTCTTTTCAAATTTCTCCATTTCAAGATACATCAATTTTTCACAATCATTACAACAAACCCTTCATTATACAATATTAGTCTATTAATATCTTTACATTATATAGACACATGAATAATATTTTGTTTCAGTCCTTCAACATAAATCGTGAATATTTATTTCAATTCATATTTTCCAATCATTTCTGATCAAATACCTTTTATTCAGTCATAGGAAATTATTAATTTTTACAAAGAGGTATTTAAAAATTTCAACAACCCAATTATTATTTATAATTCATTTAATATGAGACTAATAATCGCTATCCAAAATCAATTAATATTCTCCATTTAATTCTATGTAAGAAACATCACAAAATTATATTTTTTATTTCATTTTTCTTTATAATTATGAGAATTATAATCACTATATTTTGAGAAAATTTGATATGGTATCATAACAATAATTTTTTTTAAAATGACTTGGATAGACATATAATTTAAAAATATCTCATTCAATAGTTGAAATTTATTTTTTATTTTCAATTCATATTTCACATGTTGTCTCTAAATAGTTTATTTATAGGGAGATGTATCCCACTCAATTTTTACCTTCAATGGCATATAATCTCATAATTTTATTGTTAGTTAATCCAAAACATAATCTCATAGTTTCAAAATCCTCTAAAATGGTAAAAATTTCCATAAAAACCACATTTTCCTTTATATACGTCATGTTGTTATGAACTTTCAACCAACCATTCAACCACCTTCCCTTAAATTTGGGATCCAGTATAAAAACCAAAATTTTGATGTACTTATAACCATTCATCAAATTCGATGGATTATTTTCCAATTTTTTCTTCACCATATGTATTAATTGTTATATTCATGTATGTTCACTCAAATATTCAAGAATCTATAGAATTTATTGATTTATTACATGTTTCTTACACTTTTTTATTATTATAATATATATAAACTTTTCCATCATTTTTTCTCTTCTACTTTGAGGATGATACTCACTGATATCCATGATCCATGAATGTACATGATCATTACTTAAAATTATGAATAAAGTTTTTTAAAATATTTTCACTTGAAATATTTTACTATCATTTTCCATACCCATAATTTTTTAAAAAACCAAAAAATCATTTACATTTTATTTTACAATTTATTTCTTTATTGTTAAATTCTTCAGTTGAAAAATGATTTTCCTTTTATTTTCCATCATTCAATATCTTTAATTTATCTCTTATAAGAACTAAATCATTTCTTATTGATTATTGATTTTCAATTCAAACATATCCTATTGATTTTTACATCTTAATGATCATTTTGAGAGACTCCAAGATCACCCTTTACATCATGAATTAAATTTTATCTTCATTTTCCCTTCAACATCATTACAACGTTCACTATTATTGTTTTCTTCATTATCCTAATCAATTTTTAATTTTTATTTATCCATATCTCTTAATATATTCATTTCCTCTTCCAAATAACTACTTTAACTACTCTCCAATTTAGATAATAAATTTTATGTTTTCAATTTTGAGATATATGTTTTTACATTAAGAAGAGACCCTTGAATTTTTAAACTACTATAATCAAAATTCAAAGATTCTATATGGTACTTATTCTTCACCACTGACTTAGTATTCATTTAACTTCAATAAAAATTAGAAGCTGAAAAATATTAGTGTCAATTTACCTTTAAATATTACATTTTCCTCTTTTCACACTTCTAGAGATCAGAGAAATACTATTTGTTTCAAACCATTTTCTTTGTATTTTAAAATAATTAACTTTATGGTTGAGTGAGGACCAAAAAAAGATTCACATTAAGGTTATGTGAAATCCAAAACTAGAACCAAAGGTAAGGAAAAAATTCCCAAAGGGATCCACCAATGCAGTCACGAGTCTAAAAAACACCATAAATCACTTTATGGTTGAGTGAGAACCACATGTTAGACCAAAAAATAATCTTCACACATACCTTCAAAAACAAAAAGTTCCCTTTTAGAATCAATATAAGAATCCTCAAACATGATACTAGATTGGATGTTTATGGTGAATGTATCCATCCTACCCAGTATGCCTGCCACCTCCTAACTTCCAATGACATATAAGGAAACACCCAGGCGGGACATCTTTCCTTCTTCCAACCTCATTTTTTGGATATACTTTTTGATTGTTATGGGGGGAAACAGGGGAATCCAATCCGTCTTGAATCCCCATGCCACAAATCAACCAATCCATAGATTCATGGGTCCTATTTATAGAATCTAATTGATCCCTAGAAAACCCAACATAAAAAATGATACCCCCCTTTTAATAGATCAAATGTTGATGTACTCTGATGTGTTTGGTTATCCCTTATCCCATAAGGATTTTCCACCACAGCACTAACTACATTGTGATAGTAAGGGATGGTACTCCCTTAAACCACAATAGTGGTGAGCTTACCTTTCCAACCCTCCATATTCGGCACCATCGACCCAAAGAAATGTTCAAGAGATGCAAAATCTAGTAGACCAGAAGCAGGTGAGTAAGGTTTTCCTAGGCTTGGGGTGGGAGGACCCCATGGGATGCTCAACGGAAAGTGATAATTCCCTCCCCCTCAGAAGAAGATATTAGACTTATCAAAACATCAAAATGAGGCATTAATATTTTAACAATAATATTTTGAATCAATTCATAATTGAAATTAGAATAATCAGGATAATATTAATCAACCTTCTTCTTAAGATTCCCTTTATGTAGTTTATTTTATGATTTAAAATATATTTATTTTCGTGAAATACACTTATTCACGATCAATCGTTATTTCCTAATATCACATTAAATTATACTACTATAAAAATAATATAGATAATGTGATTTGGAATCACACTCTCCAAGTAGGAACATTAGAATCAAACATGTACTATAATATAAAATGTATCTTCTAAACCAATATAATGTCTTCCAATTTATAATCATAAATTTTTATCATACTCAAAATGTCATTAAATATTTATAATAAATCAACCTTAAATTATTCATCCTTTACTTTTAAATTTTCATATATTAGTCTCAAAATTTATTTCTTGGCATGCTCTACATTATTGTTACCTTTATATAAATTTTAATCTTTATAAAAATGCCTTTGGCTATTGGGATAAATACCAATTTGTTAAAAAAAATTGATATTTATTGACGAATGTAAAGAATTCCTTGCACGAAAATAATTCCCAGTATCTATTTTACATAATTATATAAAAGAAAAATTCTTAACATTGGTATGAAACACTAATATTGGGATATCAATAACACTCATACTTCTTAACATAAGATAATGATACATCAAATAATTATAGATAAATAATTATTCCCTTAAATGGTGGGAATAACCTTTTTATTAACTAAAATATTATTTTACCTATAGAAAACTTTATATTTAGAACTGAATAGTAATAATTTTTTTTAAAAAATCAATATAAAAATCACCCAATAGGGGAACCTCACTTTGATACCCTATGAAAAGTCTCCAAATAGATATCTGAAGAGTAATTGAGAGGGAGGATTTGAATCAATGATTCTAAATAGTTTATGTTTTATTGGTCAAAAAACAATCATCATTGGATGAAGTGAATCTTTATCATTGTTCAATACACACAAACAAGAAGGGGACCAAAAATTTACAAGGTTATCCTCTCAAAATGAGATGGATAGTCCCTATCATGATCATAATTCATCCATGATTATTCATCCAACTAGTTTTAACAAGTATGTGTATAGATAATGGTTTTACTTGAACTCTCATTTCATAATGACTTTTGAATATGATAGTGCATGAAAAAAAACAATCAATATAATTGAAATTTTTAGTATCAATAAAAAAATCATCCAAACAATCCATAAAAATATTATCTAGTTCTCTTATACATTTATATTATCCTATAGAAACATAGGTATGATTTATTAAATCTATTCCAATGTGAACAAAAACATTTCCTTCTACTTCTCTTACATAGTACACATCTTCTATCAACTTTCCATTAAAAGTTTTATCATTTAAGAATACCAAAATAATTCTTATATTATTATACTTTGAACTTATAATTCAAATTTAAACAATCATTATATTTATCTAAATCATCCATTAGATATTTAATTCTAATTCGTACTAATCATCGAATTTGAAATTGGCAGTTATTTTTGACTAATGAAATTACAAAATTCTATAGATTAATCTGCAATAGAATTCTTCATCAAAGTAATTGAGAAGAAACTTATACAACATTAATAAATGGAATACATTATGACCTTTTTGTGTTCAGATATATTTTTCTTAAAATTTATACAACACTATCGCATGGTCCATGGGTTATTAATTGTTCATAATATATACTGGTGAGGACAATGAGATGTGTCATGGTGGATAAAATATCTCAATATTTATTGAAATCCATACAGGTTAACATTTTGGGATGGAATATATGGATACAACATAGTCTATATTGGATTCACCAAACTACATCAATGTTATTGAGCTATTGTGTGGGGGTGCTAAATTCTATAAAACCATTGAATGGAAATATATAGTTATTTGTAGCATGGATATCCCAATATAGTATGGATGTTGTATATTTTCCTGATCCACTAAAAATCAGTCATATATTCTCTATAACATTGTTCATTATTAAGAATTGAAGAACACAATTGAGTTATCATTTGGATCATGGAACACATGGTCTATAGTTTAGTCATTGATAAATATAGTGTGTCCCTTTATATAGTCCAATTATCAACAACCACTTCTTCATATCTCCGTATCATCCTCCTTCTGTATCTACAAATATTTTTGTTCCATGAATTCCAAACATGATATATAGACACATTGAACATTTCACATTA
Organism: Viscum album; assembly: GCA_963277665.1. NCBI lineage: Eukaryota > Viridiplantae > Streptophyta > Magnoliopsida > Santalales > Viscaceae > Viscum > Viscum album. Next base: position 1,007,177,131 of record OY728135.1, read on the forward strand.
TGTCATCAGATTTGATCATGCATAATATTATTTCAAAAATGGAAAAAAATACATCACATATAATCATATACTCTTCACATATTTTTAACTCTCAAAAATCAAAATAATAATAAATTCACCAATTGGTCTAAAAAAAAGTCCTACCTCAGATGCATGTGTGTTAATTGATCCAGTACCTCTAGCTGACTATGAGACTATGAAGCCAATCCTTCTTTAATGAAAGAACTGTCTATATTAATGTAAATCCTTCAAATAAAATCACATTGGTCTAAAACATTAATTTGTTATCTATATTTGAAACACTTTATTGATTAACCACTCTATAGTGTAAACATAAACCCTCTTATCCAACTTCCCTTTTGGGTTTCTTCATGTCCTTTTTCTAGATAAATGTAACTCCAAAAATAGTCCCATATAATACCACTACCCAACTAGTTATACATATATTATTCAAGTTTCACATTATTATGAATTATTATTTCTCTCCAAGAAAAAAATTTCCAACCATAAGAAATTCATTAATACCGTAATAGAATGATTAACCCCATCCTAAATTCCCTACACCTTGGAAATATCATCCCCTTCCAATAATATTGAAAATAAATTCAAAAATAATTACCTTTTTAAATACTATATGATTAATTCCTACCCTTCATTTAGTTCTTAAACTAATTGTCATGGTCTACCCTCACCATCTTAGGAAATAAGTTCCCAATGAGCCTCACCTCTAAATCATTTATGTAAACCCAAATTCTATACCTACACAAAAATCCCATATCAGTCAACCTTATAAAACTTTCTTCATATTGAAATATATGGTATCACATACAAAAAATATATACAGGATTCCCTTGTTTGATATCATCAAGATTCATGAACCTTATTTTTTGGGAGAATTCAACTGAATGATATATGGTAAAATAACATGTAGATTATGTTATACACTTTAAATAGAAATAATAAATTCCAGAAAGCATAAAATATAACTCAAGTGTGGCCAGGAATATCATTTGTGCCATAAATTCATACAATTATGCATGGGTTCCACAAAAATCCTCTCATAGACATGTGTGGATATATTAATCAACAACATCAAATACAATTTAATCAAAATAAAAATAATCTACTTTAACATTGAAAAAAAATATAAATCCAAGGTCCTATAGAGATATGGATATTATATTTTATGTATGTTGGACAGAAAAATAACCCAATGTTCATACAATATCTTGAAATATCCCAAAACCTCCATCTATCATAGAAAATAAAACAAAAAAAACAAACTTAGTAACACATTGATCAAACATAGCCTGATGCAACATTATAGAAATAGGTTATGATACAATATTGTATAATACATAACTCTGGTCACCTAAATAGAACTGAATACAAATAAAAATGGTCCTCATTAAAATATCATCAGATATCGGAGCCTTCTAACCTGTATTAATGCTTCTGGAAAGTGATATTATGCAATTGATACCCCCTAAAATTAAAAAAATACAACCAATTGTGGAAGAAAATTAATATAACATCAATAAAATAATAGTATATGAACAACCAAATCATATAATAAATTAAAAAAATATTGATTCATATTTTTTATAGAATTTATACAAAAGTAAACCCAATCACCCATAGGTAAATCATACCCAAAAATAATAGATGTGACCAACATTACAATATCGAGTCTAAAGATCATCTTGGACCAACACTAAAATCCATTTCTATCCGGCCCATGAATGCATTTCTAAACTATTTAATACGATCAAAATATTGGGCCTTTCTATTTTTAATTTCATTAACCATAAGGTCTATATTTTTTCCATAGGACCCTTCTATGGTGTGAGTTTCAAATCAGTATAACATTCACAATAATTTACCTATATAATATTAAATCATATATAAATGTACCAAAATATATTTAAATGGTAACTAAATTAAAATCTAGAACCCAGTCCACCTAATATAATAAACCCATGATCAGCTCCTTACCTACATCATCCAATGTCATAGTGGGGTGACGTAACCATGGTCTATCATATTGAAAGTGCATTATCCCTCCACTAAATTATATACCAACATTAAATGACTATTAAAAAAAAGACTATACAACTATCACAAACTATTAGATACAAATACCCATTGAAGCATCCACATACCATGCGTTAATCACTATACCAAATCGATTCTCTCACTTTCCATCATGTCAAAAACCAATTGAATCCCAAACATTTTGATCCCCTTATATAATAAAATTACCTCAATAACCTCACATTATTCTGCTCATCCTTATAGAATATCCCCGTATAAATATATATTAATCACAATCCAAACTAATATTCTCATCAATAAAGGATAAAACCATGAAAATAATGGGAAAACCCATATTTGGGGAATAATAATTTGTACACACAAAAAAAAAATACCTTCAGCCCTTTGGTGAAAGGAAATTAAAAAAGTCATATAGATATAAATCATTTTACATTATTAATCAAAAAAAGGTTATAAAATTCCCCCAAAATATACTGAAAAATCCCACACCACCCATGATTGTGTTCATGCCATATGTGTCAAATAAATCAACATATGTCTCCCAATAACTACCCAGTCCATAATCATTAAATTCTTAAGGAATTATATCTAGGAAAACATCATAATGAAAATAAATTTCATCATTCATCATCATGTATCCCCTATCTCAAATGAACATGAAAAAATAAGATGAGGACACACTAGTACAAATAATTTTTTTCCTTCTGCAACAGTCAATAACAAAAATACTAAATATGGTCAAATGCTTCCCCCATAATGGCTTTCATAGTGTATCCTTTCCCATTGTGATAGGATCCACTACCAACCTATAAAATTATTCTTAATAAATTTTTTTAATCTTGTGTAACTATATACCATGTCACAATTATAATAGTTATGTCATAATTACAATAGTTATGTCATAATCAATGATTATCCCCAAAATTTAATCTTAAAAACATTAAAAATTTATAACACGACCCTAAGTAAATATTTCATTTTAAAAGTTAATTAAATAATACACATCACAAATATTCTGATAACCAACATACCAATTTTTTTTTGTATTTTTGATATTGTCCCAATAAAAAACACATCGTACAATAGTTTTGATAAAATATCCATAATTAGGCTACTTTAGACAATTTTTTGACATCTCAAAAGATATAATCATCTTCATAGAAAGTGGAATAGAATCATAAGAAAGGGGTCAGAAAAAAAATCAAGGAAAATAATTTTCATAAATAATTATATCATAAATATTTAGTTTAATATGAGGATAAAATAAATATCGGGATTTGGAATGTTTGCTCAAAGAGGCACAAACAAATTATGCAGAATGTCTTATTATGAAATCAAAACTCAATTGTGGGGAGACCATTGAGGTCTGGAAACATGATTGAGTTTAGTTTTGTGTTTTAGAGGTCAGATGGTTGTACCAATGGATTTTCAGGGACAACTCCTTCATGCATATCACCATTCGACATGGGTTCTATATCTAGGTACAAAAAAGATTTATATGGTATTGAAGGTGCTGTTTTGTTGGAATGGTATAAATGAATGTTGGATGAATTTCTTGCAATATTCATAGTTTTTTAGTAAGGTAAGGTAGATCATCATATACCAATGGGTATATTGCATTCCTTACCTATCCCACTGTGAAAATGGGAGTAGATTGTGATTATTTTTTTATAGGTCCACCATTATTGGTTTGGAAACATGATTCCATATTGGTGATAGTGGACCAGCTTAACAAGTCATCCCATTTCATTCCTATTCTTGAAACTCATACGGTGGAGGCTCTATCCAAAATTTAGATCCAAGAAGTATTAAATATTCATGGAATAATAGTTTCAATTTTTTCGACATAGATACAATATTAACATCTCGTTTCTAGAAATCATTATAGCATGCCCTTGGGACTCAGTTGATTATGAGCATGATGTGTCATCCTCAGACAGATGGACACTCATAGAGGAAACCACATTTTTTGGAAGAAATATTTCAGGCTTCTGTAATGGAATTTAGTCTATCATGGTAAGATCATATAACCTTGTTAGAGTTATCATACAATAACATCTATTGTCCTTGATACATATGTCTCTGTTAAAAGCGTTGTATGGGTTTCCTTGTCATTCTCTATTGTGCTAGGTGGAAATGGGTGAGACATCACTAGTTGGTCCACGCCTTGTCCATGAATAAATAGAGAATATCTAGTTGTTTAGGAATTGAATGTAAATGGCTCATATTCACCATAAATCATATAAAGATCGTAGTCGATGACCGTTGTCATTTTTTGTGGGTGATCATGTGTTTTTTAGAATATCTCCAGGGCTTGAACATCATTGTTTTGGAAGAAGTTAAAGTTATATCTTTGATACATAGACCATTTTTGGATACTGGAATAGTTCAGATAAGTTGAATATCAGTTGGAAATACCACCATGGTTCAGTTCGATGCATAATGTGTTCCATGTATCCCAGTTGAAAAGGTATTAACATGATTCAGACCACATGATTAGTTGAGATCACGTCAATCATGATTCAGATTCTTAATTAACACATATCCCTATGAATATTGTGGATAAGCATGAAAAATTCTTTCATGAAAAAATCATCAGTCTGCTATTGGTTTTAATGAAGCATGGTCATATACAGGAAGAGACTTTAGAATGCAAGATAGAAATGAATGACCAATGGCTGAAACTCTTTTATGATAGTGAGGGTTTTATGCATTCTAAGGATTAAAAGAACAATGGAGGGGGGAATTTAGAACCCTATTTTTATAGGTTGTTACATCATGTTACCTTGATTGAGTATTTTATCCCCTTTTCAGTGAACTCTTTTGATTAATAATCCTTAAAAACAGTTTTTTGGGGTTTTTGGCAGCATTCAGGTCATGTACCTAAATTACACAAAGTGTACTTGGGGAAGGATTCAAGTTGTGAAGCAGTGGTCATGTCGTTAGATGGTACATGTTTTGTACATATTTTAAATGTATTCTAATGTTTAAATTTTATTTTTTAACCATAGGTGATGGTTTTTTAGAGTACTTATCCTACGTGGCCTTCACGTCGTAACCAGGGGGTACACGTCGTGAGCCGGCCCATGCTCGACTTGAAGTCACACGTTTGGATGTTTTACTTGGTCTATTATTTCTAGACCTCATTAATCTTAACCCTAGTATGTCTCTAGGTGGTTTTCTAATGAACTACTTCATCCATATTGATTTGATCGGCTTTAGATATTCGTTGCATCTGATATACGTCTCTCCGGGTAACTGTTCTATTAGATCTACTTCTCCTCTCATATTGGTTCTAAGATATATGACCATTATTGGTTGATCTTGTTTTTTTGTTTCCAAATTATATAAAATTTTTATTTTTTATAGGAGAGGTGATTTGCGTCCATTTCTTTGAAGAATCAACCTGTTTTTTATTATTTTTTATCATCCTTTTTTTGGTTTTTTCAAAACCATTGAGGTAGGAGGCTTCACACTCGACTCCACTTAGTATAACTGATTGGAATAATTTAAAATTTAATGTATTAAGATATATTGATTTTTATTTGGCTGTTGAACACTTTTTGGAAACATTCTTCAGTGGAAGTTTTGAAATTTAGAAAATTGGGGACTTTGAATGAGTTCTTAGGTTCTTTATTTTAAAATATGGATTTTAATAAGGGGATTTTTCAGGATTGTGGGAACATGTATTGGATTACATGTTTTCAATAAATCGTAATGAATTATTGAATTGAAATTTTTCTATAAAATTGGTTGGGATTTTGTTTTCAAAAATAGTTCAGTTTTATTGAAGTGAATTATTTTGGTAATAGAAATATTTTTCATAAATGGTGTCAATGTGAGTTCATTCTTAATAGGGCCCTAATAATATACTAGTACCATTGGGATGCAATGTACATAACCCTATATTGGGGGTGGGTGTTAGTGGGACACAAGGTAATTGGGCAAGAGACCACTCATTAGTATTAAACTATCAAATGTAGCATGCATGTATGGGTGTGTTGTGAAATATGAAATGAGTGTGCCAAAATAATAATAAGAATTTTATTAAAATCCATGATTAGTTATTTTCAAGAAAATAACATTCATAAAATTTGTTACATTTTCCTTTTTTTCAATTTCTTATAATTGGTTTTCAAACTTGTTCATATTTGGTTATAAACTATTTTAGTAAATTTTTATATATAAAATGTTTTATATAATGTCATAACTGTTCTATCATAGTGTCCTGAGCGGAGAAGTCATTTGAGAAAATCTACTAATTTTTATATTCACCACTATTTTAGCACATTGGTGCTTTTGAAGATGTTATCTTCTGACATAAGGTAAACGGTAATGTTTCACATGTTTTTAAAACTACCTCATGACACTGGGTAGTTCTGTAATTTTGAATCTTAGTGCTTCTGGTGCATGGAGTGTTGCAGTATCATGAGATTCTATAGTTTTTAACCCTTATATACTTTGATTCTTGTTTTGTATTCCTCTTTTGGACACTTTTATGTGGTTTTGAGATACATGATAGTGTTTAGTTGTGTTTCCATTGATCATTAATCCTTTAGTGAACAGTTTGGTTATGGTTTGTTGGTGTATTGGTTTGTTTCTAAAATATTAAATCATCCCCCACATCAATTTGAAATGATTTAGAATTTATTTCCTGCCTTTGGCATCTTGGGGATGTCTCTTAAGGCCATTTAATAATTCTTTTTACTCTCAAGACAATGAGAATTGGTGGGACATTACAAATGGTATCAGTTTGGTCCTTATTTTGTGGTACAAATGTTATCACCTTGTTTGGTCCTTGTCGAAAAAGTGGACATGAATGCTCTTGGTGTTGGAGTATGAATGCTTTCTCTTCTATTCATTGGGTTGGAATCTTAGACAGCAGTAGGATTGTTAGAACCCGAAATGTATAGCATAAAAGGACGTATATAACCCTTTTATGGTGAAATTCATGTTACCACGGAGTTGGGTACATATGTGTTTAGAGATAATTCTAGAATGTTATAAATATCATTTTCATGGGTTTATCCAATGGGACGAGCATGGCATGCATTATAGAGTAATGAATTAACAGTATGAGTTTATACATCATTTCAATTAATGATTCATGTTTGGAAAAGTGTTGATTTTTGTAAAAGTATGAAATTGTTTTTCAAATGACTGATTTTGAAAAAGTAAATGATTATGGTATCTTGGAAATGGTTTAATTTTCAAAAATCATGTTGATGGTTTCAAAAAATGGTTAAACATGGAAAAAGATAGTTTTTGAAGAAAAAATTGTGATAGTTTATGTGATATAATTTTAAATGATAATAAATTGGTTTATTTAGAGTGATATTTATGGAGTTAGTTATCAGTTTATTAAATTGCTCTAGGTAGGCGTCATCGAAACCAACATGAAGAAGCTGCAGAGAATGTGGTTTCACCTAAGCCATAGGTGAACCAAGAGATGGTTTAGAGTTTTGTCTTGTATTTTCAATCTGTGGATATAAGGAAATTTAGGAATGATCCATTTCATGTGGATCATACCATCTAGTTCATAAAGAGGAATCCACCTATCTTCTGGGGTGATACTGAACCCAAAAAAGTATAGGTGTTGCTAAATAGGATGAATCATAACATTTATTTCATTGGTACACCATATGAGATCAAGGTCAAGAGAATGACTTATATACTTACATATCTTGGAGGCTAGTGGTGGGATTCAGCAGTGTAGGCTAAATTGGATGAAGGCCTTACATGGGAGGATATTGAAGAATTGTTCAACAAAAAATATATCCTCACATGTTCACGATCCAGAAAATGATGGACATCATTAGCCTAAAGTAGGATAGTATCTTTTTCAAAGAATATGTGGATAAATTCATGAATTTAGTGTTATTTTCACCAGAGTTTGTGAAAAGTGCATCCTTAAAAGAAAACATCTTCGAAATGGGTATAAGTTAGATATTTGATTGAAGATTTTGGTGCTCTATTTGACTTATTATATAGATATGGTGAAATAAGTGACAGATGTAGAAAGTGATATCTCAGGATCTATGGGAGGAGGTATAATGATACTTAGAAGGAATGGTGGGAAATCAAATACAGGAAGCAAGTGGAAAAAGGGACACCTATTTCCATGGTGGAAGTGGTAATCCGAATCAAACGACTGGATCAATGAACCTTCCCCCATGAACTGAGAGAAAAGTAGGTTGTTATTAATGTGGTTCTCTTTACCACGTAATTTGATTGTGTACAATACCACTGAGATCATGTAATAACTGAAAACAGATGGGGAATCTTTAGGAAAATTGTCTCACTACTCGAAGGTCAGGTGTTGGAGACACTTATTCAGAGTCACAAGCATAATATTATTTGATGAGGAAAGGAACACATAATTAGTCTTATCAGCAGAGAAGAGACAGCCATGGTGATTCTAGGAATAGAATGACTCCCCAAATAGGGAAATATCAGCAAAGAAACAAGGATAAAAGTGCAGAAAAAATCAATTGTATAGAGATTAGAAGATTATTGTTGATGATTAGGCATGACCAACTATGGTGTGAGGTATGATTCTTTTGAATTCTACCCATGTTCATGTTATCTTGGATACTAGTGCATCACATACATTTAGTTCTTATCAAGCTATTTAATTGGAATGTTTAAATTTGGAAATGATGAATTCTACTTTAAAAATAAAAACCCCTTTTAGTGAAAGATAGAGTCAAGCCTTTGTGTGTAAAGAATGTGTTATAATTGTTGATGGAGATGAGATAAAATTGGACTTCTCGATGTTGGACATGAATGTCTATGATGTAATCCATGATTTTGATTGGTTGAAAAAGTTCATGGCTCACATAGACTGCTATAAGAGAACAATTAGACTCATGATTGAGGACAACTTTGAGCATATCTTCAAAGGAGAGAGGATGGTAAAGAAAAGTGAAAAGAGATTGTTGGCACCAATAGTGGGAATTATCTATTACATGTTGGAAAATTTGACTTTCGCATCAATGGAAGAGATTGAAGAAATTAATTTTCCATTAGTTGTGGATCAATTTCCAAAAGTATTTCCCATGAAATTCTCCAGGTTACCAATAATATGGGAAGTGGAGTTTAGGATTGATCTCCTTTTAGGGACCAGTCCAATTTCCCTTCCCTCTTATAGGATGGAACCAACAGAGATATGGGGATTGAAAGAGTAGTTGGAAGAACTGAAAATAAAGGGTTTCATTTGGACAAGAATATCTCTCTAGGTAGCACCAATCCTCTTTTAATAAGTAGATATGGACACTGTAAATATGTATTCAGGCCTTTCTGTCAAACGAATGTACCAACACTCATCATGGATTTGATGAATCAGAGATTTTAGAATTGTATGGTATTTTTATTGTTGATTTTGTGGATGACATGTTGGTGTATTCAAAAACATTTGATTAGATTGAGAAACACCTTTAAAAAATGTTATAAATCATGGGAGATAAATGTTCATATGAAAAAGTATCTATGTGTGATTTTTAGATACAAGAAGTACATTTTCTTGGCCATGTTATTTCTAAAAAGTCATATTTATTGATCCTTAAGAGATATAAGCTTTTACTTCATGGAAACCACCAAATAAGTTTTTCAAGATAGAAATTTTTCTTTTTCTTTCTTGTTACCACCAATGATTTGTGTGTGCTTTATCATGAATATATTCTCCAATGTCTGCTAAAACAAAACATAATTATCTATTCCAATAGACCGAGGAATTCCATAAGTCGTTCTTGGAACTAATATTCCATCTTACATAGGAACCTATTATTATTTTTCTAGAAACATGGAAGGGGTATGTGGTGTACAGTGATGCTTTAGGATCAAGGTTGGGCTTCGTTCTCAGGTGTGGAGACCATATGGTTTCTTATGGTTCAACTCAATTGATGGAGCACGAGAAGAATTACCCATCAAATTTTTTTTTGTTAGCTTCAGTTATCCATTCTTTGAACACACGGAGACACTATCTCTTTGGTGATAAATTTACTATGTTCACGGACCACAGAAGCATGAAAGTCATATTATCGCAGTGACATTTGAATCTGATGAAATAGAGATGGATGGATTGTCTCAATATATTTGACTCTGAAATGATATATACACCAGGAAAAGGGAATTCGGTGGAAAATGCGTTGAGTGGACAGTCGTATGAAAAGTTTTCGAAAGAATATTTAGATGAATGGTATTTGTTGTCGGTCATATCCTACATGAATGTGCAATATAATGATTGAGGTTTTGTTTTGGTTTTATTTTCATCTATGCTTGTTCCTTATTTTTTAAAGAATCACGATAAACCAATTTCTATCATGTCAGATAGAGATCCAAGATTCACATATCATTTTGGGAAATACTTACCTCATTTCCTTGGGATGTAGTAGAATATGAGCACAACGTACCATCATGAGACAAACAGATAGTCTAAGAAGACAATACAGACATTGAAAGTCATGTTGCGGGTTTGTGTATTGGATTTTGGTGACTCATGGGAAGACCATATATCCTTGTAACAGTTATCATACAATAACAACTATGAGGCCTCGATAAATATGGCTCTGTTTGAAGCATTGTATGTGATTTCATGTTTTTATCCACTGAAATGGATGGAAATGGGTGAGACCTCACTAGTTGAGCCAAGCCTTTTCCATGAAACAATGGAGAAGATCTAGTTAATTAGGAAGAAGAAGGTGATGGATCATAGTCATTATAATTCATTTGCAGATCACCATCGATGATCGTACTCATTCACTGTGGGTGATCTTGAGAATATCTCTGAGACATAAACATCATCGTTTTGGGAATTTGGGAAAGATTTATCCTCAATACATAGGCACTTTTGAGATACTGATATGGGTTGGAGGGGTGGTATATCATTTGGAATTACCACCAATGTTTAGTTTGGTGAATAATGTGTTTCCTATATCCAAGTTGAAAAATTATCATCCTGAACATGTCCATGTGATCAGATGGGGTCATGTAAACAAGGAATCAGATTCTTCTTTGATATATATCCCTGTGCAGATTTTGGATATGAAAGATAAAGTCATGCATGGAAAACCACCAGTCTGGTGTGGATTTTAAGGATGCATTGTTAGATTCAGGAAGAGACTTGGGAACACTAGATGGAAATGAATGATCAATGGATGGAAGTATTTCAAGGCAATGAGTGTTTTCTACATTCTGAGGATGTCAAGGCCAACGGAGGGGAGAATAAAGTACACCTAGTTACTTGGTTGTGACATCATGTTACCATGATCGAGTATGTTTTACAACTTTTCTTAGTACCGTCTTGATTAAGAATAATTATAATTAGTTTTCTGTGGTTTTCTGCAGGTTTTAGGTCTTGTAACTAATGTACACACCGTGTACCTAATGTAAATGATGTGTACATGGGGATTGATTAATGTTGTGAAGTGGGGATCACGCCCTGAGCTAGTACACATCATGTAATGTTTAATTTTTGATTTCTAACTAGAGGGAATGGGACTTTCGGTGTACTTATCTGACGTGGAATTCACGTCGTGACCATGGGTAAAAGTCATGAGCCAGCCCACGCCCAGCTCAAAGTCACGCATTTGGATATTCTGCATGGTCTATTATTTCAAGAACTACATTCTCTCGTCCCAAGACTATCCCTATAATATTTTATGAGGCACCCCTTCTTCTTGATCAATATGATCAGCTTTGGATCTTCATTACGTCTTCAGTATGTCTATCTATGTAAGCTTTCTATTATATATACTTATCCACTCCTCTTGGTTCAATGTTCTAGGCCATTTATGGGTAGATAAATGTTTGTGGTTTCCCATTAAGTTTAGATTTGGATTTTTTGTTGATTTGATAATGGATATAAGTCCATTTCATTGAAGAATAAACCCAGTTTTGGTGATCATTCCTCATCCTTTGTTGGGTTTCATCAAAACCATTGAGGTAGGAAGCTTCACTCTCAACTCCTCTTTGTCTAACCAATTTCCATGCTTTTAAATTGATTTTTATGCTGTATTTATTGTTATTTGGCTGTTGAACACTTTTTGGAACCATTATTGAGTGGATGTTTTGAAATCTAGAAAATTTGGTATTTTGAATGTGTTCTTTGTTTCTTTGTTTTAAAATTTGGATATTAAAATGAGAGTTTTTCTAGAATTTCGGTAGATGAATTGGATTATATGTTTTCAATAAAAGGGAATGTTTTATTAAAATGAAATGTTTCTTTGAAATTGTTCATGCTTTGGTTTTGAATAATAGCTCATTTTTATTGAAGATGTTTATGTTGTTAATGGAAATATTTGGCATAAATGGTGTTAGTGTGAGTTCATGATTAACATGCCCTTAATAAGGGATGCGTACCATTGGGGAAAAAGGTACGTGTCCTTGGATTGGGGGTGGGAGTATGTGGGACACATGCTAATTAGACTATTGACCTCTCATGAGTATGGTACTATCAAATGAGGCATTCATGTGTTGGTGTGTAGAGAACTATGTAATGGGTGTGGAAAAATAATAATCATAGTATGTTTATAAGTCTTGTTCATTTATTTTATGTAATATAACTTCTAAAAAATTGATTTCAATTATCATTTTTTTACTTGGATATAATAGGTTTTAAATCATGTTTATTTTTTGTACTGACCTAGTTTGGTGTATTATTTTTTATAAATTGTGTTATATAATCTGCTAACAGTTCTATCCTAGTGGCGTGAGTATAGAAGTTGGTGGGGGAAAACTTGCTGAGTTTTACACTCACCCCTACTTTGTAACTTTGGTTCTTTTTTTGATGCTATCTTACGGGATAAGGGAAAATGTAATGTTTCAAATGTTTCCAACACTACCTCGTGACACTTGGGTTATTCAGTAATTGTGGATCTTGGAGGGTATGTACATGGAGTCTTGTAGTCTCTTGAACGTATATAGTTTTTTATCATATATTTACATTGATACTAGTTTGGACTTCTAGTATTTCACACTTTTTTGTGGTTTTGATATACATAAATTTTTTTAGTTGACTTTATTTTGATTATGCATCTTATAGTGAACAGTTTGGTTATGGTTTATTTGTTTATTCGTATATTTAAAAAAGGGTAAATCATCCCCCACTTGTATTTGAAAACAATAAACATTTAATTCCATAATTTTCCATCTTGGGTATGTCTATTAAGGACACGTAATGACTTGTTGTACTCTCGAGACAATGAGAATTGGTGGGTCATTACAAATGGTATTAGTTTGGTCCTTCCATTGTGGTAGAAATGTTATCAATTTGTTGGGTCCTTGCCTAATAGGTGGTCAGGAATGTTCTCTTTCATAGAGTTTGAAATCATTATATTCTATTCATTGGGATAGAATCTTATATAGGAGAATGAATGTTGGAACATGGAATGTATATCATAAAAGGATGTAGCTAACCCTTTTATGTTGAACATCAAGTTACATTGGAGTTGGGTACATAAGTTTATAGAGGCACTTCTAGAATGTTGGAAATATCATTATTCGGGGATTATCCAATGATATAAGAATGACATGAATTCTAGTGTAATTACTTCCAACTGGAAGTTCAGGCATCATTTTGAGTAATGATCAGTGTTGTAAAATGTGTTTATTTTTTAGAAAGTGTGATTTTTTTCAAATGAATGATTTTGAAAAATGAGAAGTGTATTTTGAAAATGAAATAATTTTCAAAAAGTAATTTGATAGTGTTAAAAAAATGGTTGAACATAGAAGAAGTGTGTTTTGGATAAAAATGTTGTGATAGTTTATGTGATAGAATTTGAAATTCCAAGTCATCAGTTTCTAGAGAGTGAGAATGACAGATTTTAATGTTGGTTTAAGAATTGAAACCAGGTAGGCTTCATCAAATCCAACCCAAATAAGCTGAGGAGAATGTGGGTGAACCTGAACTGTAGGTGAACCAAGAGATGGTTTATAGTATTGTCTAGGATTTTCAAGCTTGGGATACGGGGAACCGGGGTAATTAGCCAAGGAATGTTGATGATACCATCCAGTTTCTGAAGCAGAAGCCACCAAACATCTTGGGTGATCCTGAACCCAAAAAAGTAGAGGTGCTACTGAGTAGGATGAATCATATCTTTGATTTCATCGACACACCATCGTATCTCAAAGTCATGTTTGATACTTATATACTAAAGGATCTTTCATTCTAGTGGTGGGATTTAGTAGTGCATACTAAATTGGATGAAGGCCTTACATGAGTGGATTTTTAGGAATAGTTCAACAAACAATTATATCCCCACACATTAAAGATCCATAAAATGATGGAAATCTATATCATGATGAAGGATAATATCTATTTCATGGAATATGAGGCTAAATTCATGAATTTAGTGTGCTTTTCACCAGCGGTTATGGAATGTAAATCCTTCAAGGCACACATCTTCAAATCAGGGCTATGGATGGAGATTCGATAAAAGATTGAGGTTCTCTGTATTACTAATTATAGAGAAATGGTGAATAGAGGGATCTTTGTGGAATGGTATTTCTCAGGATCCATGGGAAGAGGTATGATGATTTCTATAAGGAATTGTGGGAAGTCAAACACTGGAAGGAAAGCTAAAAAGGGACACCTATTTACAAGGTGAAAGGGGAAATCAGAATCAGATGGTTGGATTAGTGAACTATCCCCCCAACAAAAGAGCATAGCAGGTTTTTTTTAATTTTTTTTTCTTGATCACATAAAGTGAGAGTGTAAGAAAAAAACTAGATCATACCATAACTACAAACATATGGGGAATCTTTAGGTGTATTTTCACAGTGAACCATGGTCAGATGATCAAGACACTTCTTAGGCGTCACTAGAATTGTGTGATTTGATCAGGTGAGGAGAGGAGAATTACTCTCATTAGTATAGCAGAGCTAGGCATGGTGATTCTATAAATACCATGACTCCTCAACCTAGGAAATATCATCATTGAAACAAGGAGAACCGTGTAATGATGAAGAAATTGTATGGAGCTGAGCAGATGATTTTTGATGATCATGATAGACCTTCTATGGTGATAGAAATGATTATTTTGAATTATACCCATGTACAAGTTCTCTTCGATACTGGTGTATCACAATCATTCATTTATTATCGTTCTATTGAATTTCTGTGTTTAATGTTGGGAATGATTCTTCCTATTTTAAATTGGAAAACTCTTCTCGGTGAAAGATAATGTAAATACTTTATGGGTAGATCATGTGCTATAACTGTTAATGGAGATGAGCTGAAATAGGACTTCTCGATGTTACAAATAGATGTCTATTATGTAATCCAGGTTATGGGTTGGTTGACAACATTCATGGATCACGTCAACTTTTATAGGAGAACTGGTAGTTTCATGACTGAGGATGACATTGAGCATCTCATCAGAGGAGACCTGACGGTAAATAAATGTGAAAAGTGCTTCTTGGTAGTGATGGTGGGAAAAATCTCTTACTAGCTGGCAGCGTTGAATTTTTCATCAATGTAAGAGATCGAATAAACTAATTTTCTAGAATTTCTGGATCAATCTCAAGATGTATTTCCCGATAAAATCTCATAAATACCACCTTTAAATGATGTGGATTTTACAATTGATCTCTTCCCAGGGACAATCCTTTTTACCTTATGTTATATATTATGGAACCAATAGAGTTACTGGAATTGAATGTGTAGTTTGAAAAACTAGAAAGAAAGGGTTTCATTCATCAAAGTTCATCTCTGAGGGAATCACTTGTCCTGTTCATGAAGAAAGAAGATTTAAATCATCAGTTGTGCATTTATTATCGTAATCCAAACAATGTTACAAAAAAGAGAAGATATCCACTTCCACGTATTGATGATCTATTCAATCAATTATGGGGAGCTTAGAGGTTCTCTATGAATGAACTGCAATCAGGATTTCACCAATCATGAGATTGGAATGATGAAATTCCAAAGTCATGTTTTAGAATAAAATATGGTCACTATGAATATGTAATCATACCATTCGGTAAAAAAAATGCACCGATGGTATTCATGGATATGATTAATCAGATATTTTCGTGATATCTGGACTCTTTTGTTGTGGTTTGTGTGGATTTATTATTGGTGTAAACAAAGACAATTTCTAACCATGAAGAACACCTATAAATAGTGTTAAAAATATTGAAAGATCACCATTTTTATGCCAAAATATCTATGTTTGATTTTTGGATACAAGAAGTAAATTTTCTTGGCCATGTCATTTCTGAAAAATGCATATCTGTTGATCTTAAAATTTTAAAATCTGTTCTGTCATGGTAACCACTGAAGAATGTCTTCAAGATATGATGTTTTTGGTCTTCCTGGTTACTACTGACACTTTTTGCATGATTTCTTATCACTAGCTTTGCCAATGAATTATCTGACAAAGAATAATGATCCATTTAAATTAACATATGAATTCCATATGTCTTTACAGGAACTATAATTTCATATTATATCATTTTCTATCTTGATTTTTACAGAACCAGGACAGGCATATGTGTTGTACTATAATGCTTTCAGATCAGGGTTAGTTTGGGTTTTCATGCACTGACACCACGTGGCTGCTTATAGTTCAATGTAGTTGAGGGTGCATGATAAGAATTATCTAAAACACTATTTGGAGTTACATTCAGTCATCCATTCTATGAAAACATGGATACACTATCTATTTGGTGAGAAATTTACTGTGACCACAGACCAAAAAATCTTGAAACACATTTTATCACATCATGATTTGAATCTGAGGCAAATGATATGGATGGTGTATCTCCATATGTTAGACTTCAACTTGATGTATAGACTAGTAAAAGGTAATTTGGTGGTGGATGGAATGATTAGAGATTCATATGCACGGTTGGCACAAGAATCCTCAAATGAATGGTAGTCTATGTCAGTCCTAGCTTACATGCATGTGGAATGTGAAGACCGAGGAGATGTTATGACTTTCTTTTCAGCTATGCTTGTTCCTTATTTGGTAATTTTGGTCGAATAGGCACAAAACTATAACGAAAAATGTCTAGTTATGAGTACAAAACTAAATTTTGGGGAGACTATTGAGTGATGGAAACTTGGTGGGAGTTCATTTTTGAATTTTAGAGATCGTATGGTTGTAACTGTGATTTGTTAGGAATAAATCCTTCATTAATACCACCATTCATGATGGGTTGTACATCCAGGTACACAGTGTATGTATGAGGAATTGATGGTCCAGTTATGATGGAGAGGTATGAAATGGAAGGTGGCCAAATTTTTCACAAATTGGTTATCTTTTCAGAACGTTGAGATAGGGCATCAGAGACAAGCTGATATGTTGTAGTTCTTATCTATCCCAATGTGTAACTGCGAGTAGATAACAATGGATTTTGTTACATATATACCAAGAACAGTTTGGAAATATGATGCAATATGGGATATAGTTGATCAACCTACCTAGTTATCCCATTTCATACATATTAGTGATACTCATATGGTGGATGATCTGTCCAAAATTTATATCAAATAAGTTGGAACAAGGCTTGGTTCACTAGTGGAAATTATTTCAGACATAGATTGAAGATTCACATCTCATTTCATGAAATCATTACAGAAATCCCATGAGACTTAGTTGACTATTATAAGGGTTTATCATTCTCAGATAGACAACCAATCTGAGAGGAATACATAGATATAGAAAGACATGTTACGGTCTTCTTTAATGAATTTTGGTGGCTCATGGGAAGATAATATTCCTTTGGTGGATTTCTCATACAGTAACAAGTATCAGGCCTTGATACATATGGATCTGTTTAATGGATTATATGGGGTTACGTGTCATTCTCCACTATGTAGGATGGAAATGGGTGAGACATGACTAGTTGGGATGATCCTTGTCCAAGAAACAACAAAGATGATCCAGTTAATTAAGAAGGGGATGAAGATGGATCAGAGTCGTCATAATTCATATTCAGATCAATTTCAAAGACCGTTGTAGTTCTCTATGGCTGATAATGTGTTTTTGAGCATATCTATAGGGCTTGGAAATTTTCTATTTGGGAAGAAAGGGCAGTTATCTCCTTAATACATAGGCCCTTTTTTATAAAGGAACGGACAAGAGAGGTGTCTTATCAGTTGTAATTACCACCACAGTTCAGTTCGGTGCATAAGGTGTTCCATGTATCCCAGTTGAAAGAGTATTGGACTGATCTTAACCATGTGATCAGATGGGATCATGTTGACATTGTGTTGGATGCATCGTTGATACGTATCTCGGTGCAGATTGTGGATAGGTACGAGATTGTATTGCTGGAAAAAAAAATCGGGTTTGTGTGGGTTTTTTGGAAGCAAGGCCAGATTTAGGAAGATTCATGGGAACACGAGAACAAAATGAATGATCAATGGTTAGAACTATTTTAGGGCAGTGATGGTTTTCTACATTTTGAGGATGGAAAGACCAATGATGGAGAGAATATAGTACCCTTAGTTTCAAGGATGTGACATTGTTTTACCTTGATGAAGTATGTTTTCCAACTTTTATAAGTGTCCTTTTTGATTAAGAATCTCTAAAATAAGTTATCTGGAGTTTTCTACTGGTTTTAGGTTTTGTACCTGAAGTAAACATCTTGTAACCAATGTACACATCATGTCCGTGGATAAGGGTTGATATCACGAAGTGGGGGTCATGTCGTGAGTTGTTACACACAGTGTGCATGAGTTAAAAGTTGTGTAATATTTAGATTTTATTTTTTGAACCAGATGATACCAGTTTTTAGCGTATTTATCCAACATGTCCTTCACATCATAACCAAGGGGTACATGTCGTGAGCTATCCCACACCAATAAAAAAGTCACACATTTTTCTATTCAACTATGTCTATTCATTCCATACCTCCTTTATCTCGATCCTAGACTCTCTATAGGCAATTTTCTAAGGCACTCATTCTTTCAGATCAATCTGATCGACTTCAGATCTTCATTGCCACTGTAGTACATCTCTCCGAGTAAGTGTTCTCTTAGATTTACATCTCCTACCCTCTTGGTTCTACGATTTATTCCCATTATGGTTGTATCTTGTTTTTTTTAAATAATTTGATCATTGTATTTTTTTTATAGGATAAGGGAAGGTCGTTTCATTGATGAATCAACCTGGTTTTTGTGAGCATTCTTCATCCTTTATTGGGTTTAATCAAAAAATTCAAGGTATAAGGCTTCACTCTTGACTCCTCATAGTAGAACCGATTGGAATTATTTCAAATTGAATGTAATGTGTGGTATTGATTGTGATTTGGTTGATGACCACTTGTTGGTAACAATCTTTAGTAGAGATTATGATGTCTCGAAAATTGGGGAATTTGAATGAGTGATTTGGTTCTCTATATTCAAATATGGATTTTGAAAAGGGGGATTTTTATGGGTTGCTGGCACATGAATTGGATTAGATGTAGTAAAAAAAATGGAATTTTTTATTCAAATGAAATGTTTCATTGAAATTTTTTTACTTTGGTTTGCAATAAATGATCTGTTTTATTGAAGTTTATTATTTTTTTGTGGAAATATTTGTCATAAATGGTGTTGGTGTGAGTTCATGCTCAATGGGCCCTTAGTAAGGGACTAGTACCATTGGGGTACAAGGTACGTGACCCTATATTGGGGTAGAGTGTCTATAGGATACAAGGTAATTGGATGAGAAATAAGTCCTGAGTATGGAACTGTTCAATGAATCATGCATATGTGGGTGTGTTATGAACTGTAGAATGGGTATTCTAAAATAATAATCATAATTTTTTCACCTGCCTTGATTAGTTATTTTCTAGAAAATAACTTGTGGAAAATCGGTTTCATTTACTTTTTTTTCACTTGGTTATAAATGGTTTTCAAACTTATTTATTTTTTGTTATAATTTTTTTGGTAATTTGTTTTATATGAACCGTTATATATAATGTGATAACCATTCTATCCTAGTGGAGTGAGTAGGGAGGTCATTTGGGAAAACCTACATATTTTGATACTCACCCCTTCATCATAACATTGGTGTTTTTGCAAGCACTATTTTCTAGGTCAGGGCCAAAGGTAACGTTTCACACATTTTTAGAACTACCTCGTGACACTAAGCACGTTCAATGATTGTGGGGATAAGAGCATGTGGGGCATGGAGTATTTTAGTCTCTCGAGAGTCTTTAGTTTTTTCCATCTGTTTACTTTGAAAATTGTTTGTTCATCCACTGTTTCACACTTTGATGTGGTTTTGAGATAATTGAAGTTGTTTAGTTGTCATTACTTTGTTCACACATCATTTTTTGAAAGGTTTTGTTATACTTCGTTGGTTTATTTGTTTATTTATTAAATGGTAAATCATCCCCCACTTGTATTTGAAACACTTTGGAATTTATTTCCACCCATTACCGTCTATGCTATGTCACTTAAGGACAACTAATGACTCGTTCTACTGTCAAGAAAATGATAATTGGACCTTCATTACAATGATAGATAACATAATAATGTCACACAACCAAAATCATTGAAATTTTCTGGAAAAATAATTTCATATCATGTTCAGAAAATAACTTGTGAATAAATATTCCAGCATCATACTCAAAAAAAATTAAGAGTGCTTCCTACACCTCATTTACACAACACAATAATGAAAACATAATCACATATCTCATTCACTTATTAAAATTTTGAAAAAATATTCCAACTTCTTATTCAAACATTAAACATACGATGAAAATTCTTACATCTCAATCAAAATATTTGAATATATCATGTCCTTTGATATCATAATAGATTCATTGGAAGGTAATATAGGACACTACCTTTCATCAAACAACTAATTGTTTCCATGATAAATGAATCAAAAAAATATTTAAAAAGACCTACTGAAATGATATTCATGTTTTAAAAAATACAAAAAACAACATAATATAATCTTATGAAATCATTGAGAATCAATAATCTCATTTTTCAAAAAAAAATCAAATCATAAAAAAAGTTAACGAGTTCTGAAAACATCACTTCTTGAATTATAAAACTATGATGTTAAGTATTATGATAAAAGGTTTCAAAAAACATTTCAAATTATTGTTATAAAATGTTATGTTAATGATAATTCAAAAATTACATTACAAGAAGGGGAAAAAAATTTAAAACCATGTTTTAATGAAATGATCAATGAAAATAAATAATTTTATAAAAATTAGAAGACAAAAATATTGTAAATAATTTCCCAATTGATTATAGTTTCTAATAATGGAAACATTAAAAATACATAATGTCTAAAAATTGAAAATTGAAATAAAATGGAAAAAATAGATAATAATTAAAAATATAAACATGAAAAAATCCTAATGTTTTGAAAAAAATAGAGGACAAAATTTTAAAACATTTATTTTGAAAAAGAATCTTTAATAATTAAAATGTGAAATATAAATAAATTTTTCATAAGGGAATGTGAATATACATTAAAATATTTAACATATAAAAATAATCATTAATAATGAATCATTGTAAATGAACTAATAGTTAAAATAATAAAATGTGGAGGGGAATATAAATTAATTAATTTTTAAAAGCTATAAAAATATTTTCTCAAAATTTTTATAACCTTTTTTAAAACCAATATCATAAAAAAAAGATGAATCCATTGTTGTAAAATGATTTAAATTGAGAAAATTTATCATTTCATATAAAAACAAATCAAGTTTTCGATTGGGATGGAAGAACATTGGTGGGAATTAAAAAAATGGACATGGAAGGAATCACCCTTAAAAGAAATTATAATTATTGATAACAAATAATTTTAACAAATCAAAGTAATAAATAATTTTGAATACTTTGGTGATAAAAATTATTTAGAAAGAAAAATAGTTTAATATAACATTGTCATATTATAAGAACAAATAATCCTAAAAAAATATGGTAGAATAAATATAATTATGAACCCAAAAAATATTTTAGTTACAAAAACCCCATGAAACCATTGCAACTTTTTTAGTCTAAATACCTTGAGAAATATATAATGAAAAATTATATAACTATATTAAAAAATACAATATGGATTTATGTAAAAAATAAAAATTTAATCATCAGGGACAAAATAAACCAATGTCAATGAATTGAAATTGATATTGAAACACGTAAAAGTATTCCTCTCTTAGTTAATCTATAAACTCATTGGATAATAGATTTTTTGGGGAATTTTTCATAAATTAGAATGGATTATGATAACTACGAGTGACAATGGGATAATTTCATTACATATGGTTTTAGGAAGAGTGAATTGGAATATTTTTAAGAAGTTATTTTTGATATAGTTGTGTGGTTCAAATGGTTTATGTGATCCCATTTTATAATATATGAAAATATACCTTTTGGAAACACACATTATATTGTAATCCTGAAACAAAAAAAATCAAATATAAATGGAACAAAATATGGGAAATAATGGATTGTGGGTTGTCTTTTGGGAGACCAAGACTCAACCGAAGCTTTGAAAGCACTTTTAACATGTTATATAGTATTTACCATAATGTTATGACATTTGAAATTTTTTCATTTAAATGAAATAACTAGTGTTTCCATAGTGTATAGTTTATCCCACATAGGTTTCCCAAACAATGCATAGGTTTCTATTAGGATGTTGATGGGTCCAATAATAGGCTATTTCATGCCCCACAATCCATATTTCCATGCACCATGTATTATAAAAGAGACAGAGTAGTTTTTCATGGGATCTTAATAGTTAGTAAAACAATTCCCCTAGACATGATAAGAGGTGTCCATGGGTAGTATCTATCACACATTTCTAGGATATTTGGCCAACCATGTGACCCTATAAAAATAAAAAATGAACTTTTCTATAACATCAAAGGTAAATAAAGAATAAGAAATATTTAATATTTATTAAAAAAATTTCATTAAATATTAATTTTACTTCAAAGGGGATGCTATGTTCGATAACGTACTCAATACGCAACAACGAGTTTCTTTGAAATCTTATGTTGCACAACAATAATATTATATCGTTATTTTATATAGTAGTTAACTCCTAGTCGTTGCATTAGAGTGAATGAAAAAAACTAACTATAATATGGTTATACATGATTTTTAAATGTATTTTCATTTATCTAATAAAAATTTATTGGCCTAAAATGTGAATGAATCTAATTTTGAGCATAATTTACACTAAAAGACCAATTTATTTCCTTTTAATGGAGAACCCTATTTAAATCATTTTTTGGTCACATTAAAACATTATATATTAATGAATAAAATTATTCTTTAGAATGGGGACATCAAAATTTACTTTGTTTAAATTTTTGGAATTTTTCCGATAATGTTCATTTTTTAATTAATAGTGAAAATATTGTATTTTAATTAAAAACTATGTTTTAATATAAATTATTTATTTGGTTAGATTATCTTTTTAATTGGTTTAAATGTGTAATTAGAATATATTTTTACCATTTAATCCAATGTTGATCATTTGAATTAATTTCACCTTGAAAGTGGACATAAACAAGTGTCAATCTTTTGATAGTTATTGTTTCTTAAAAACACCCTATTTGTTGTAAAAAAAATTTTAAAATTAATTAATGCCACTTTTATTTTTTGAATTTTGAAAAATAAACATCATTTTTGACTTCACTATACCAAATATATCTTAGGCTATATTATTTTTTATTTTTCAGAAAAACATCAATTATTGATGCATAGTTAAACCACTTAATAGTAGTTAAAAAAACTGACATTTTCATATAAATGGAAATTTTCCACATCTGTAAATTGAATTTCTAAAATATGAAATACATGGTTGTTATTATTAAGAAAAATATGGTTCAATAAGATGAAAATAATTATTTTATGAATAGTAAATTTTCACTTTTATTTACTGCGGTTAAAGGTAAATATGGTAACTCAAGGTTAAAAGAATATTGTATTAATTAAAAATCATCTCAACATTTTTCCTAATCTTATTGGATTAGTAATGGACTACCATGGGCATCTTTAGGTCTATTTTGGGACCCCATGGTGCCACTTATGAAAGATATTGATACTTTAGATTTATTAATTTAATGTAATGGAAACAATTACATAACCAAAAATCTTTTAGTAAATTAATTCTTATATGGTGTTATATAAGTAATATTTTGGACTATAAATACTCATTGAAAGATAAAATTATTTCCTAAATCATGGTAGTTTTATTATAATTTTTTAGAAAACAAAAAAATTAAATTATTTATGACACAATAATGATTTAGTGTTTACCTCATTAATAAATCATTTAAATAAATAAGATTATAAATATTAAAATAACATCCAAAACTAGTCCTATTCTTATAGAATGATTCTATTTAGACCATGAGTCCTCGTATCTTATAATATAATGATTATATGACCTTTTTAAACCTAATATCATTATATAATAAAATAATATTTTCACGCTTTCCTAAAGATCCCCTCCTTTCCCTTATAAAAAGAAACCACTTCTAACCAATTCCACAAACCTCTCAAACCTTTAGGCTCTTATAAACTCTTCCCAATTAATATCCCGCCATAACTCTCCTCCTTCTAGAAGCATTACCATAGGATGAAGGCACTTCAAGAAGTCCTTTTGGTTCAAACCAAATGAAGTTACCCAAATTAAAGGTAACAGTTTCCCTTATCTTATTTTCTTTTATTTTACTTCTCCAAGCCCTAAACTCTTTTTATTCCATTATTTTATAACTACACCAGTATCATTAATATAATAGGTTGTTTTTATGAGAAGTATTTTAACTACACTTACACACACCTCCAACTAATGGGTGAATAACATAATGTTTCCGTGTATGGAAAACTAACGTCTCACGAAACGATGATTGTTCAATTATCTCCTACAACCTCTCATGGTGGACGTTATGATGACATTGTATTTATATATGATATAAATTATGTTTGTGTTTTCTTTATTCTTCTGTATTTTTCATTTATATCAAACATTTATTTTTTCAATTATGGGTAAACTGATAATTTCATTTGAGGTAGTGAGGAATACTGCCCCGTTAATAGGATATGACTCGTTAATACAAATGTGAGACATATAAAGGATAGATTTAATGATATTATATATTATATTATATATGAAATTATATTGGAATTATAATATACATATTTATCATTATGTTTTAATTCCATTAAAATAATAAAGAGAAATGAAAGTAGCATTCATGCGTGCGTATGGCTTATCGTCACCATGAATGGTGCATTTCATCTCTTACCTAAAAATGTTATATACTATTATAAATAAATATATATACTGAATATATATCATATATATGATATCTAAATAATTAATATAATTTTGGATATAATGGACTATTAACCACATGGACAACTTGTAAATATAAGGTGTTCATTTTTTACTCAAGTACCAAATAACGATAAAACGACCATTATTAACTTAAATGATTACATAGTGATTATACCATGGTAATAATTGATATAAAAGGAATAATAAAATTTAAAAATATAGTTAATCATGTTGAAATTAAATTTAGTTTATTATTTATGAGATTAAATAAGGATCGAGTCAAGTCAGACACGAGGTAAGGGACTTCGTCTCAATCCCTTTTCATTGAGGAATATATTGTTCTAATACATGATTTTATTTTATATGTTTTATAAAAACCTTTGGATTTTAATTTCATTCAATGGGAGCCTTTTTATATGAAGTGTTTTACTAAATGAAAAAAAGAATGTTTTTTTAACGCATGTGGTGACAAAGACCTTTTTACCACCGCAAGTATTATTTGATCTTTGGATTCCTTAACAAGATGTAATGTTTTTAAAAGGAAAAATACATACCATGTAATATTTTTACATATTTTGGTATTGAAAATTATTTTGAGAATTGATTTATTATTTCAATAACTTGAAATGATATTTTTTTATTGCAATGTGGAAATGTTATCTTTTCTTTACGCTTATGTTATGTGTTATGATCATGTTATGGTTCTTGGGAAATATTTACGTATACGGGTGGTTTTGTGATAAAGCAAGGGCGGGTGATCCTGAGATATCTCTCAAATGAATTGGGTAACGTGATGGAGGTAAAAGTGTATGTTTCTCCTAAGAGATTTAGGGAGTATACTGTGTTGGGTATTCCAAAATAACTCCGTATGTAGGTGTTATAAATACAATGTAAGTATGTTATGAAAGTCATAAGTTATCTTTATGATATATTACCACTATGTGTCTTTCATTAATCTTATGATTTAATGATGTAAGTTAAAGAGTTCATGTTATTATTGTATTTATGAAAAAATGTTATCATTCTTTTTTTATAACCCTTACTGAGATTTTTATACTCATCCCATGTTTTGAAATGTTTTCAAAGTATATAAATATGAATAGGGTCAAGGATGAGATTAAGGAAAAGTCATGTTGTCTAAAACCTGGAACTAGACATGACTCTTTTTTTCAAGAGTTTTTATTTTATGAAAAAAATGGAAACTATGTAGAAATGTCTACTTTTTAGTATTTTGAGATGTAATAGTTATGTCCTAATTATCTAAAACTCTAAATCTGAAAATATTATTAAGGTGAATTATTCATTTAATTCAAGATTATGTAATGATATAAGGCCGGGTTCTTATAGTTAGCATCATAGTTCGGTTTATATAACTTTAGGAGTTAGGGAATTGTTAAATAAATGTCCATAAAATAATTTATGGTAATATTGAAATGATATAGCATTTACAGATTAGTATATTTCTTCACATAAGATATTTCTGTGTTTAGAATGGTTTTCCGTAGAGGAAACATGGAAGCTATGTTGGGATGACATCAAGAAGAAGATAGAATTTCAAATCTGTAACCTGAGATTTTCGGAATCAGAACTGAACAGTTTGTTTCCGTGATGGAACAGTTAGACAAGGTTTTAAATGGTGGTGGTATCCACGCAAGAGATCAGCTAGATCAACCATAGAGGAACATGTTAGTAGTGGATAATTTCATAAGGAAACATCCCCCATCATTCAGAGGATCATCTGACCATGTGCTAGCTAAAGGGTGGATTAAATAACTGCAGAAGATTATTGATGTCATGTGTTGTTCAGAACATCAAAAGGTTAGACTTTCTATTCACTTTTTTGAAGGTGAAGCTGGTAAGTGGTGGTCGATGGTGAAAAATATCAGGGATATTGAGGAGATTGATTCTCTCGATTGGAATTAATTCAAAAGTATGTTTGTTGAGAAATATTTTCATAAGGTGGTTTATCTTAGGATGGAAAAACCATTCTTGGAATTGAGGCAGGAGGATCACTCAGTGGCTGCTTATGAAGAAAAATTCACTCGACTAGAAAGGTATGCTCCAAATTTTATATGAGATCTTGATAGTAAAATCAAAAATTTTTACTCAGAATTAAATCCAAATTATCAAAGAGATTTAGCTTCTCGTGAGTTCAAAATTTATTAAAAAATTGTTCGTTGTGTAGAGAAGGTGGAAATGGAGTTTGCCGATGATCAGGTATTCATTGACAAACAATAGAATAAGAGGTCGAGGTGGCAGGTGAAAGGGAAGAACTGTTTAAAAAAGTCTGATGGTATGAAACGTAAGTTTACAGTTTGGGAAAATTGTGGTAAAAAGCATGGTGGGGAATGTCTTTTGAATTCTGGTAAGTGCTACCGATGTGGTAAAATGGGACATAAGGCTCCTAATTGCAATGAAAAAGATCAGGGTAATGGTATGAAAAAATCTAATTTACAGTCAATAAAATGTATTAATTGCAATGAAATAGGTCATTATGCAAATGAGTGTCCAACAAAGAACTCACCTGAAGGAAATCAGCCATACTACAAGTAGAAATGGGTGGTGAAATCCTTTGCAACTACGTCAGCAGATGTTGGGCCATGAAATGAAGTTGTATCAGGTACACTATTTGTTTGTTCAGATTATGCCAATGTGTCGTTTGATTCATGGTCTACACGCTCTTTCATTTATGAGATGTTTTCTAGTAAATTTTGAATTCCATCTCAGGATATGAATACAGAACATACAAAAAAACACCTGGAGGAAATTTTGAGACAAAATGAAAACATAAGAACATTATTGTACTTGTATGCGGAATGAATCTACCTGCAAACCTTTTTGTTTTGCCTCTTGTAGAGTTTGATGTTATTTTGGGCATGGATTAGATTTCTGTGTATCATTATAAGATTGACTATAGAGCTAAATATGTTTCCTTTCAGAATGATTTTCAGTTTGTATATAAAAATGAACCCTTTCTTTTGATAAAAAATCAGGAAGATGAGAAACTAGTAAAAGATGGAAATGAATGTTACCTTGCACATATTGTTGAAAATAAAGGAACTGTTCAGATTAATGATGTGCTAGTATTAAATGAGTATCTTGATGTTTTTCTTGATGAGTTTCCTGGTATTATACCTGACCGGGAAGTGGAATTTACTGTTGACTTAGTTCCTGATGCTAAGCCAATTTCAAAAACCCCTTATAGAATGTCTCAAATTGAACTTTTAGAATTAATGAAGCAATTGCATGAGTTATTAGATAAAGGTTTCATTCAACCTAGAACATCACCATGCGGTGCTCCTATCTTTTTTTAAAAAAAGAAATATGGTTCAATGAGACTTTTCATTTATTATAGAGCATTGAGTAACATCACTATTAAGAATAAGTGTCCTTTGCCTCATATCGATGATTTGTCTGATCAGCTCTAGGGAGCTCAGTATTTTTCAAAGATTGATTTGAGGTCGGGGTACCATGAGTTGAAAGTAAAGGATGTAGACATTCCTAATACCACATTTCATACTAGATATTTCCATTATGAATTTGTAGTTATCCCTTTTGGTTTAACCAATGCACCTGCTGTATTCATGGATCTAATGAATAGATTTTTATGTGAGTTCATGGATAAGTTTGTGGTTATGTTCATTAATGATATTTTGGGTTATTCTAAAAGTAAAGAGGATTATGAAAGTAATTAAGGGTCATCTTTAAATCCATAAAAGAAAAGAAACATTATTAGAAATTCAGAAAGTGGGAGTTTTGGTTACAATTTTTTCCCTTGGTCACATTGCTTCAAAAAATGGCATAACTATTGATCCTGCTAAACCAAATGTTGTTGAAGAAGGGCCAAGACCCACAAATATAATCGAGATTCATAGTTTTCTTGGTTTGGAAGGTTATTACTAGAGGTTTGTTGAAAATTTTACATGGTTATCTAGTGAAATGACTTAGTTAACTCAAAAAGGTGTTAAGTTCATCTGGGAAAAATAATGTCATGATTGTTTTCAGAAATTGAAAAAGAGATTAGTGAATGCTCTAATTTTAGCACTGCCATGCAGAAATGGTGAGTTTTTTATCTACAGTGATGATTCGTTGAATGGACTGGGTTGTGTCCTAATACAAAATGATCAGGTAATTACTTATGCTTCACATCAATTGAAACCCCATGAGTTAAATTAAAATACACATGATTTGGAATTAGCTGCTATTGTTTTTTTCTTTAAAAATTTGGAAGCATCATTTGTATCGAGTAAAATCTGAAATATATACTGATAAAAAAGTTAAAAATATATATTCAATTAGAAATAATTGAACATGAGACAAAGGACATGGCTATAATTAATCAAGGTTTATGATTGCACGATCCATTACCTTCTGGGAAAAGCAAATAAAGTGGCTAATACATTGAGTCGAAAAAGTGTCAGTGAAATCGTCTCTATCAAACAGAATAAAGAAAGTACAAAAAGATGATAAGAAGTTTCAAAAAATGTAGAGTTGGTTCATAAGGGTATGTTTCATGATTTTAACGTTGATAATGATTGTGTTTTTAGATTTTTAAAGTTATTGTGTGTGCCTTGTGATTTATATTTGAAGAATGAGTTGTTATGTGAAGCTCATAGTTCCCCGTTTCAGTTCATTATAGTAGTAATAAGATGTACATAGATTTTTGGGAGTAAAACTAGTTGGATGGAATAAAAAGAGATATTGTTGTTTTTACTATGAAGTGTTTGACATGTCAGCAGGTTAAAGCAGAGCAGTAGTTACCAAAAGGTATGCTTCAGCCTCTACCGGTGCCAGAGTGGAAATGAGAAAATATATCCATGAACTTCATTGTGGGATTACCAAATACATCTTAAGGTAATAATGCAATTTGGGTTATAGTTGATCTATTTACTAAATCTGCTCATTTCCATCCTATTCGCGATACATTATCTCTAGAACAACATGCTCGGTTGTATACTAAAGATATAGTCATGTTTCATGGAGTATTCCTCTCCACTATATCTGATTATGATCCCTGGTTTACTTCGATCATTTGGAAAGGCCTCCAAAAGTCATTTGGTAGTGAAGTAAATTTTAGTACTGCTTTTCACCCTCAATAAGATGGGCAATCAGACTGAACAATTCAGAAAAGGGAGGATATTTTATGTGCTTGCTTAGTGTATTATCAGGGAAGTTGGGAGAAACATATTTCTTTGGATGAATTTTCATATAATAACAGTTTTCATTCAAGTATACAGATGGATCCATTTTAAGAATTATATGGAAAGCATTGTCAAACTCTAGATTTTTGGGATGAAGTAGGTGAAAGGAAGATAATGGGACTAGAATTGGTTGAAGAGATGGAGGAGAAAGATCAGTTCATTTAGAAGCACATGAGAACAACTCAGAGAAGAAAAAAAAGTTATACAGATTACTGAATGAAGGATCATTCTTTTGAGGTAGGTGATCATGTCTTTCTCAAAGTTTCTCCATTGAAAAGTGTGATTCGTTTTGTTAAGAAGGTTAATTTGAGTCCAAGGTTAATTGGACCTTATGAAATTCTGGAGAATGTTGGAACAGTTTCATATAGAATGGATTTACCTCCAATTTTATCATAGGTACACAATATTTTTCATGTTTCGATGTTTAGAAAGTATATACTAGATCCATCACAGGTTTTGAGCCGAAAGGTAGTTCAGTTGGAAGAGAATCTCTCTTATAAAGAACGAACAATCCAAATTCTTGACCATAGAGAGAATGTATTGCAGAATAAGTTAATTCACCAGGTAAAGGTTTTGTGGAAAAACTATAAGGCAACGTGGGAATCTGAAAATGCTATGAGGGATAAATACCCTACTTATTTTGACATGTAAAATAGAGAGGATGAAATCCCCAAAAGGGGGGAAGGTTGTAACATCCCAGGTAAATAATGAATAAGAAAACTTTCATATTTATTAAAAATTTGGAATTAAATATTAATTTTACATTAAATGGGTTACTATGTTCGATAGCGTACCCGATACGCAACAATAGGTTTCTTTTAAATCTTACATTGCACAGTAATAAAATAATATTATTATTTTAAATAGTATTTAACTACTAGATGTTGTATTGGAACGAATAAACAAAACTAACTACAATATTATTATACATGATTGTTAAATGTATTTTCTTTTATCCCATAAAAATTTAGAGGCTTAAAATGTGATTGAATCTAATTTTAAGCATAATTTACATTGAATGGCTGATTTATCGCCTTTTAATGGAGACCCTCTTTAATAAGATTTTGGTCACATTAATACATTATATATGACCAAATAAAATAATTCTTTAGAATGGGGACATCAATATTAACTTTTTGTAATGTTTTAGAATTTTTCTGATAAAGTTTATTTTTTATTGAATAGTGAAAATATTGTATTTTAATTAAAAACAATGTTTTAATCTAATTTTTTATATGGATAGATTATCATTTTAGATGGTTTTAAAGTGTAATTAGAATATATATTTACCATTTAATCTAATTTTTGTCTTTAGAATTAATTTCACATTGAAAGTGGACATAAACAAGTGTCAATATTTTGATAGTTATTGTTTCTTAAAAACACAGTATTTGGTTTAACAATGGGAATTAATTTTAAAATTAATTAATTCCACCTTTTTGTTTTTAATTTGAAAAAATAAACATCATTTTTGAATTATGAATATGAAATATAGCTTAGGCAGGAATATTTATTAATTTTTTTTGCAAAACATCAAATTTTGATTAATAGTGAAACCAATTATTAGTAGTTTAAAGAACTGAATTTTTCATTTAAATGAAATTATACCACTTTTGTGAACTGATTTTTTCAAATCCGACATACATGGCTGTCATTATTAAGAAAAATTTGGTTCAATAAGATGAAAATAATTTTTTGGTAAATAGTAACTATTGACTTTTATTTACTGTGGTTAAAGGTAAATAGAGTAATTCAAGGTAAAAAGAATGTTGTAATAATTAAAAATTACCTTAACACTTGTCCTAACCATATTAAATGAGTAATGGAAGAGCATGGGCATCTTCGAGTCTATTTTGGGACCTCATGGATCCACTTATGAAAGATAATAACACTTTAGATTTATTAATTTTATTGTAAAGGCAATTATGACATTAATAAAAATATTTTAGTAAATTAATTTTTATGTGGTATAATATAAGTAATGTTTTGACTATATGTATTAATTGGAATGATAAAATTATTTCCTACATAATGTTATTTTTTATAATTTTTAGACAACAACTAAAAAAATTATTTTTGACACAATAATGATGCAGTGTTTACCTCATTAATAAATCATATAAATGAATATAATTATAAACATTAAAATAACATCAAAACATGTCTGATTCTTATTGGATGATTTTATTTCGACCATGAGTCATTATATATTCGACTCTAATGATTTTTGGACCTTTTGAAACCGAACATCATTATATAATAAAATAATATTTTCACACATTCCTAAAGAGCCCATCCTCTCCCTTATAAAAGAAGACCACTTATAACCAATAACTCAAACTTCTCAGGCCTTTAGGCTTGTAAACACTCAGCCCAATTAATCTCCCTACATCCCTCTCCTCCTCCTAGAAGACATATGTTATGTGGAATGCACTTAAAGAAGTCCTTTTGGTTCAAACCAAAGGAAGTTACCCAAATTAAAGGTAACTGTTTCTCTTAACTTCTTTTCTTTTCTTTTACTTCCCCAACCCCTAAACTCCTTTTTCCATTATTTTATAAAAATAATAGTATCATCAATATACTAGGATGTTTTTATGTGATTTAGTTTAACTACACTTACACAAACCTCCATCTAATGGGTGAAGAACATAATGTTTCTATGGATGGAAAACTAATGCCTCACGAAACAATGATTGTCCAATTATCTCATACCACCTCTCATGGTGTCCATTATGATGACATATTATTTATATATTATATATATTATGTTTATTTTTTATTTATTCTTCTATATTTTCCATTTATATCATACCTTTATGATTTCCATTATGGGTATACCAATAATTTCATTTGAGGAAGTGCAGACTACCGCCCCCTCAAAGTGATATGACTAGTTAATACCATATGTGGGATGTATAAAGGATGGAATTTATGATATTATATATGATATTTTATTCTAAATTATACTGTAATTATATTATAACTATGTATCATTATGTTTTACTTCCATTAAAATAAGAAATAGAAATGAAAATAGCGTTCATGCGTACGTACGACTTACCATCTCCATTAACGGTGCATTTCATTTATTACCTACAAATGTTATGTACTATTAGAAATACATATATATACTGAATTTATATGATATGTATGATATGTAAATAATGAATATAATTTAGGATATAATGGACTATTTACCACATAGACAACTTGTAAATATAAGGTGTTCATTTATGACTCATATACCAAATATCTACAAAACGACCATTATTAACATAAAGGAGTACATAATGTTTATAACATGGTAATAAGTGACATAAAAGAATAATAAACATGAAAATGGTTCATAAGCAAGAATAAATTATCTTTACTTTATTATTGTAGAGATTAAATAATGATCGAGTCAAGTCAGACACGAGGTAAGGGACTTCGTCTCAATCTCCTTTCATTGAGGCATATTTTGTTTTAATACACGATTTTATTTTATATGCTGTATAAACACACATGACTTTTCATTTAATTTAAAGAGAAAATTTTTAAACGAATCATTTTACTAAATGAAAAAATGGAATATTTTTTTAACAAAAGCAGTGACGACGACCTTTCCGCCGCTGTGCGTATTATTTGATCGTTTTCATCCTTAACAAGCCGTAATGTTTTTAAAAGGAAAAATAAATACCTTATACTCTTTTTACATAATTTGGTATTGAAAATGATTTTGATAATTGATTTATTATTTCAATATCTTGAAATGATATTTTGTTATTGCAATGTGGAATTTTTATCTTTCCTTTATGCTTATGTTATGTGTTATGATGATGTTATGGTTCTTGGGCATAATTTATGTATACGGGTGGTTCCGTTATAAATCTATGGTAGGTGAGCCTGAGATAGCTCTCCAATGCATTGGGTAACGTGATGGAGGTAAACATGGATGTTTATCCTAAGATATTTATGGAATATACTGTGGTGGGTATTCAAAATAACTCCCTATAAAGCTGAGATATCGAAAATGTAAGTTTGTTATGGATGCCACAAGTTACCTTTATGATATATGATTTCTATGTGTCTTTCATAAATCTTATGGTTTCATGACGTAAGTAAAAGAGTTCATGTTTTGTATGTATTTATGAAAAAATGTTTTCATTATTTGTTTTATAACCCTTACTGAGGTTTTTACGCGCATCCCAGGTTTTGAAATGTTTTCACGGGACTTAAAGATGAATAGGGGCAAGGATGGGATCAAGGAAAAGTCATGTTGTCTAAAACCTGTAAGTAGACATTACTCTTTTTTTCAAGAGTTTTTATATTATTAAAAAAAATTGGAATTGTGTAGAAGTTTCAACTTTGTAATCTTTTTAGATGTAATAGTTATGTCATAATTCTTTAAAACTCTAAACCTGAAAAAAATACTCATTGTGAATTATTTGTTTAATTAGAGATTATGTATTGTTATAAGGTCAGGTCCCTATATTTTCACCCCACCTTACAATATGTAAACTTATTTATTTTTCTCTTCCTCCCTATTTTTTCTGGTGGATCACAGGATAGGGAGTCCTCCACCATGCTGAATATAAGATTAAAGATGACATCCTTATCTGGAAACCATTTCTATAACTAAATGTCACGTTAAAATCTGTTATTACATGAACTAATACTCTTGTTTCCATTCATAGTTTATATCTCTATATTCTAAACTATATTAGTGGGAGCTATTATAAAATATTTCGAGGTTATTTTTTAATCCTTTGTTCCCCCTTTCTACATCAAAAGTAAAGATGATACCAGACATGGGTTCATATATGTCCCTAAGGTAGGTGGGAAAGTAATTTTTCCTATATATTTATGTATTTTTATACCATTCTACATTGTTCCAAATGACATACCTTCTGATATGTTTCCATAAAATGTGTTTTACATACTATATCAATTAAAATAGGTCCTAATACTCTCATACTTCCTTCTTAAATTTTTATATGATGTCAACCTCATTGTTTACCACCACGTTTGGTGTGTTGAATTAAATTCCCTCAATGATACAAATGATTATTGACTAACCCATATCCTATGTTGTTTTTATTGACCTTCAAATTAAATTTCATTTCCTTTTTAATTTGAATGGTTTGAATTTATTCAATGAAATTTAGTGGAAATCCCACATCATGTTTATAATTGGAAAAAATATATTTTATAAAAATTAATACAATAGTTAGATGGTGGTAAATGAATTTAAATACTTTAAAAGAAAATAAAATGAGATTATTATGATGAGGTCATCAAAGTTGATGAGTTGAATATTATCAAGGGACTTTTTGATAATTGAATTTCACATTTCGATTACATTGTGTATTGGTCACAGTGTCTCACACCATTTACATATACGATGGACATGAAATTACACATTCCCTTTCATTATGTGATGAACATGATGAGTCACCCCACTTTAACACCCCAAGCTTCCATGGTATGCTTCTATTTTAATAATACATTATGGTGCACTGTACACAACACCAAGTTCAAATGCTCCATGACCGATCAGACCAGCCATTTAAAAAGTGGTTATGAATAGTAATAATTTTTTTTTTGAGTTTTATATATCCCATATAATTTTATCATTCATATTTTTTGTTTCAAAGACATAATATAAGGAAAATTTCAATTTATCAGATAAAAGATGTATTTTAAAAAAAAATAGTTTTCCACATTTTAATGGAAAACCCTTTATAATCCAATATTTGATACTTTTATATATTAAATATGATTAAATTAAATTTTTATTTAGAAGTGGGACATTAATATTTATTTTTGATAAATTTTTTGTGTTATTCTGATAACTTTCATATTTTGATGAATAGTGAGAGATACTAAATTTAAATTGAAAATAACTTTTTTAATCAAAATAATTTGTAGTGTTAAAATATAAATTTTAGTGGTTTTGAAGTATAATTAAATTTTATTTCTATCATTTAATCCAATTTTGGTCATTGGATTAAATTTCACTTTTAAATCGAAGATAAACACATATCAATCCTTTGATAGTTTTTTCTTCTCAAAAACTCAGTTTCTAATTTGTACAACGGGAATAATTTTTGAATTAATTAATTAAACATTTATATTTTATATTTTTTAAAATATACAATATTTTTTGATTCTGAATAACAAAATTATCTCAAGGTGAATTTTTGGTATTTTTCTAAAAACGTTAAATTTTTTATGAATAGTAAAAAAACTGTGTTATTGTTGAAAACCTGAATTTTTACTTAAATAATTATTTAATTTATTTAAACTAATTTTTTGTCATAAAATATAAATAATACCTATATTAGTTCAATGTAATTAATTGAGGTCATTTTATAAAAAGATTAAATGTATACAATTTTATTGATTTTTTTAACGTTTTTCACCGACATTCTAAGCCCGTTAGCAAATTTTCATAAAACATAATTTTACCACTTCGGTGAATTTAATTTAAAAAATTCAAGGGACATGGTTGACATTAGTAAATAAAATTTTGTTCAATAAGATGAAAATAATTTTTGGTGAATAGTAACTTTTGACTTTTATTTACCACAGCTAAAAGTAAATAGGTTAATTAAAAGTAAAACATATATTATTATTACCATAACACATGTTCTAATTCTATTGGACAAGTGGTTTTTGACCAAAATCAACCTTATGAATAAAATATGGGTTTCATTGATCCATATGGATTCGATTTGGACATTAATTATTATTTTATGTAAAGAAGAGTTAAAAATGTTAAACTCAATGTTTTATAACTAAAACAATTTAATACAAGGTTATACATAAGATAAATTCAACAATAAATATTCATTATAAAGATAAAATTGTTTCCTAAATCATGTTATTTTATTTGTAAATTTTAGACATTAAATAACTAAATTTATTTATGACAAAATGATGATGCATTAATTACCTTACTAATGAAAGATTAAAATAATTGATATTATAAATATCAAAATAAATGTAAATTGATACTTTTGAAGCATTGCAAGAATTTTATAGATTAATATGACATTTTAGAGTTGATTCAATGAATATTTATAATATAGACCATGTAGTTATGACTTTCACAAAAACCAAATACTAAGTCGTGTCAAAATTGACACAAATTAGTTTTAAAATCCAATATTATATTATTAAATGATACAATTTTCATAAAAATATAAGGATCGGACAAAGGACTTATATAATGATAGATATATCATTTATGATCCACTTGAGGTTCTCCTGGAAGTTTATAGTACGTTTATTTAGTATATAGTTTTTTAATACTTGAAGACATGGTAAAAGTCAAACTGTTTAACTATGAGTTAAATATAAAAGAAAAGGTTAATATGGTGGCCTAAACTAGTCTAAAACCTTTTGGTTTAAGGTTTTTCGACCCATCACAACCTTATACTCTAAATAAATTTACTTGTAGCCATTATCAATCAAAAATTACTATGTAATAAAATAATATTTCAAGCTTTTTCTAAAGTGACCCTCACGCCTCTAATAAAAGGGTACTTCCCCTTCTCTAAGTTTCACACCTCCAAGGACATTTGGCTCAGAAAAACCCTGCTAAAATATCCTCCAACAACCCTCACTTTAACCTAGAGGCCATAAATTGATCATAAATCCAACCGAAGGATCCCTTTTGATCAAATTAAAATGAAACACCCAAATAAGAGGTAATAATTGTACCACCTCTTAAAAAGTTTTTTTCTTCTTCCACTTCCTCTTTATTTGATGTTTCCATGCCAAAAAACCCCTGTACCTTCTACATAATATTATGTTATTAAAAATATGTTACAACCATATTAATTATTTTATCCATCCTAAGAATGACAAAGTCAACATACATGCGTACATATGGCTTACCATATCCACGTCATTGGGTAGTTTGTAATTCAACAAAACATTACTTGTATGATTATAATAAAGTGTAAAATTTATTTAAATAGTAAATATAACATGTTAATTATTCTTTATATTTGATATAAAATCTAATTACATACAATTTTACCATCAATTGAATGATATGGTCGCTCGTGCGTATGTACGGATTACCGTCTCCATAAACGCGATAAGATTTATTCCCATCATAACCATTCAAGAAAAATTTTTATTTGATGATTTAAAAATATGTTTTAAGAAATTATATAATTCTGTATATGAATTAAATAAATCCTATACATAAAAAACATGGATTACGTAACAAAACATATATAGGAAAATGAATCTGTAAACACCAAAAACAATGATACAACTGAAATATCATTAAAACCCAATATTAGATGAACATATATGATATAATATTTATGTATATAGTTATTTTATATTATAATAACAATTATTTCACCATTATACAAGAGTTTAACCTACCCTATACTATGGAAAAGTACAAGGTAAGGCGTTTACATCTCACATTTTATTCCCATGAGATTCATGCAATATTTTCCACTATATCATTTTGAGTGGTTTATATACTGGACATGATTGTGTTATTGGTGTAATATAATATAATTTAAGGGTACTAACCTCTTCATTGTATTACCCTTCATTCATGGGGTGTATTTTTCGTAAGTTACCAAATTAGTAAGGGAATTTCATATTTCAAATTCCACTCATTGGACTATATGAAAACATGATTGATTATTTTACTCCATGATTATGTATGGAATCACTAATTTTTATTTATGTTGTATTTTCCATACCCTTTATGTTGATATACATTTGATACAAATAATCATTCCATTGATAAATTCTCATTCCATTGATATGAACTTATCATGGGCAATCTTAACTCAATTTCCATTCATTGAGATAAACATCTAAGTCACTGGTATTGTTTTTTCAAGAATATGTGTGAATGTCCTCTAATTTATTTACAATGAATATACATTTATATTTATAGTATTTATATTTTTCACTCATAATTATTTCATTTCTTTATCCTTTATCTATGGATTTGGTCTTTATAAGGAATTTCTTCTCAATTTACATTCAATTGATACCTCATTGTCATTATGTACCAATTCACTTTTTAATGGGGTATATAGTATCCATTGACATAGTATATCATGAATCCCTTTATTATAAAGATATTATAGTTTATTTATCACTTCAATTATTTGTATTTTAGTGTCTCTCTTTTGGTTAGGAAGTCTAACTAAAATATCATTTTAAATGTTTCAAAAATTTATTCTTCTAAATATTTCTCATTAATGTCCACATTTTTAAAATGGTTTTAAGGATTTATTTATATGGAAATTATTGTTTTAAAATTAAAATTAACTTTAAATGCTTCAATTTTTTATGGGAAACTTATATTCAAAAATCTATTTTAAGAAGATTCTGGATAAATAATGATACTTTTAAATGTTTTTAAGATAAAGGGGGATATTTCCCTCAAATAGTTTTGATGATTATTTTCATCTATGTCAATATAATTCATTATTCACTATTGAGTTTATTTTATTATAATACAATCTTCCATATAGTATTGAATGAGTTATGATTGACAGTGGATGTGATATTTTTATACAATTCATGGTTGTGGTTAAAATATTGAATTTTCATATGCTAGTTATTATACAAATGTTTAGATTATGTTTCAACCTTTTTATATGAAAAATGCATTGGAAATGGAAATTTATGGGTGGAGCTCGATATATCTCCACGATGAATCAGTAGGTTTTATAATATAAACTAGTGTCTTATAACAGGGCCTTGACAAAATCATATTTTGTAGTCTTGCATGAGGCCTTGACTATGTGGTTATGATGTTCGACATTTTTCTTTCTATGATTTTCAAATTAGATATTTATATTACATGTGATTATTTAACTAGTATAATATCCATGTGAATAAGTAAATTGTTTTATTTTATTTACATTTTCTAAATTATGATGAAATTTCTGTTTAAAAGGCTTGTGTTGTAATCTTATACATTGCCTTAAATTTTTATGTTTTTTTATGAATGTTTCCTCTATATTTTTATCCTTACTG
This sequence comes from Viscum album, assembly GCA_963277665.1. Classification (NCBI taxonomy): domain Eukaryota; kingdom Viridiplantae; phylum Streptophyta; class Magnoliopsida; order Santalales; family Viscaceae; genus Viscum; species Viscum album. The sequence goes on from OY728135.1 coordinate 1,007,217,665, forward strand.
AGCACCTAAGCTCGCCCATTTCTATGTCTCATTTTTTCTATTATGTGAAAAAGTATATCATGATTAACCAGTAGAAATCGGATAAGGGTTATGAGTGTGTTAAAAGGGGACATAATGTTGTTTTTATTTATTTTATGATATAATGTAAAACATATGTATGTATCTAGTACATTTAAGGATACTAAACTAATTGGTTTTTAGGGACTTGATCTCTTTTGATAATGCCAATAATATGTAATAATGCACCGACTCTAGGTAACTAGGGTTGGGGTATTATATTTGGTATTAGAGGATGTTTAGTACAAACCATGGAAACTAGATTTAGAAAAATTATAATTAGAGAACATTACCCTAAGATAGACTTTTGGGATTAGTATAGAATAACATCCAAATTTTTTTGTAGTGTAAATATTATTTGGGTTTTCAAAGAAATACATCTCTATCTGGATACGAGTAGGTAGAGTCTGCTCTGCCACAGATGTACATAGGGGTAAAACACAAAAACACCACATTGAGCTAGACTCGAACTTGAAATGGTGCATGATAGTGGTCTATGCTACACTCTTGGTCACGACACTCCTAGGGTATGTGCTTATGATAATTCAGATTTTATTTACAAACCGATTTGAATGATTTTAATATAGATGATAATAAATAAACATGGTTAATCCTAACGTGTTTTAGATTGAAAATAAGGTTTCATGATATTCTCTAAATGATTTTACGAATATTGTCACTCACATAATCATTTCTAGTTTTAGTAAATGGATGGATTCCAATGAAATCATAGTATCATTGAACATAATGTACTAGGTAGGAATGGTGGTGGAAATGAGGAATTTAATTTAATTTTTATAAGAGGAAAATACATCGTGTTCATGGAGAATCATTTTTCCAAAAATATGGCCAACAACATATATATTAACCAACTCCCAGACTCAACAATGAAGAGAAAGGCGATGAATGATAAGAGCTCCAGCAGTGGAGTCCAAAGAGAAAAAAATGCTCAATTTTCTTCATGAAAGAAATTTGGAAGGAGACACCTAGGAACATGTATCAATGGAACAAAGAAATGATTTATGTGTGGGAATGAAGGGCATAAAGTAAATAATTTTTTAGGATAATTGAAGAGTGTTATGGAAGAAAGTCAAAATGACCCCAAGTATCCTATTACAAAAATTTAATGTAAATGTAGGGGACATGGGAATTACATGAGTGAATTACCTATTCAATAGGATAACCTCTTGGTCAAGGAAGAACTGATGTGGAATTAATTGGATGGTGAAATTTTTAAAAGTATTAGTGCTCTTTGTAGATGGGATTACTTTGGATGACTTTTCTCTTAGATGTGTAACCCTACAGTTCGATATGTGAAAATTATATATGAGGATGAAGTATCTTTTCTATTGTGGATATAGTTATAAATAAACATTTGGGTTTATATCATCCTCGAATTTGAGGCAATTACAAGTTTTTAAATTTTGGGATTAAAATGCGAGGTATGAGATAACATTTGTGGTTAAATTGTGTTATGTTTATTTTGAGGAATTTATCTGATTTTGGGAATTTCTAAAATATTGTTTTTTAAAAAGGACAACCCACATACTGTGTGATAACCCATCATTTCAGAAAAAGCTGTGGGAATCGAACCGACATCCAAAGTGCGACTGTGATTTATTTCCTACCACAGGACTACATAAATTTCCTGGTTGGTGTGGCTAATTAGTTTTAGTTAAATGCTTTTATTGATCAATAATAAATTTATTTGGGATCTTATTTTTATCAAATGGATATCCTTCGTATAGTATAATGATTTGGTAATTAAGTGATAAATGTTATTTTGGAAGACGTTCACTCTCATGGGACAACTATACGCCTAAGGAAAATAGAATACTATGGGATTTCTTTTGGGGAGTAATGGTCGATTTTATCTATGTTTTTATTGAGGACATATAGATATTTAGGATATATATGGAAATTATTTACCTATCAGAGATAATATTTGATTATAGTAATTAATTTTAGGCATGTGACTTTAAGAGTAGTCGATGTTATTCTCAGATAAAATTTAAGGTGGATGACTATTTAATCAAGTTTATCAAGTTATTGGTTTTAAATTTTAGTGTGGATTATATTTTATTATTTTAAGTAAAATTGTTTATTTAATGGTATATATTTAACATTGGGTATTATTGGATTATTTTTAGAAATTAATATTAGTATTTATTTCCCTAATAGATTATATTATTTGGGGATCATCTGATCTTATACTAACCATTTTGGTTTCAGATAATCTCTACAGATAGTGGAAATAAATAGTTCATCCTTTATTTATTATGTTATTCTCTATATGTTGATTCTAGAGCTTTATGTACGACCAAGTCATATTGAATATTCATCATTTGACAGAATGACGAGTTTTTGGTATAAATTAGTTCAAAGATGGAACTATACTTATCAAGTACTTTTTTTCTTATTATATGAATAAATTAATTCTTAAACATTAGGTATATGATCTTAAACCCAAAAATGTGTTATACTAATACATTAAGTTATTCATCGTAGATTTTTGGCTTTCAGGACCTCAATTTTCCATTCACTTGTTTGTGATTTATGACCTCAATCACTCCTTATAAATATTTACATGTTCCTCCAATTATAATAACCACCAATTTTCTCCTATTTGAAATCCTAATTATCTGGTGATTTTTCCATTTCCCTTTCCCTCTTATTAAGAAAAAATTTATTAACCCTATTTTTGATGTGCATTTTCCACAAATGTATTTTCTATTTTTTACCCATTATTTACAAAGAAAAGTTTCAAATTTCTAGGACGCAATTTATTTATAGTGGGAAGAATTTAACCCCCCAAAGATTCTATGGTATGCTTCAATTTTAATAATACAATAGTGGTCGATGTATGCAACACCGAGTAGAAGTGCACCATGACCTATCAAACCAACGGTTTAAAAAAAATTATGAATAATAATTACCACACTTTTAATGTTATATATATCCCATATAATTTTATAATTCATATCTTTTGTTTCATAGACATAATATAACAACAATTTCAATTTTTCTGATAAAAGATGTATTTTTCAAAAAATATAGTTTTTTCACCTTTTAATGGAGAACCCTTTTTAATCCAATATTTGACACATTAATATATTAAATTTTATGAAATTAAATTATTTTTTATAGGTGAGACATTAAAATTTAGTTTGTATAAATGTTTGGTGTATTTCTAATAACATTGATATTTTGATAAATAGTGAAAGATACTAAATTTTAATTGAAAAGAACATTTTTAGTCAAAATAATTTATAGTGTTAAATAAACATTTGAATGGGTTTTAAGTAAAAATAGATTAAATTTTTATCATTTAATCCAATTTTGGTCATTGTAAATAATTTCACTTTTAAATTGGACATAAAGACATATCAATCTTTAGATAGTTTTTACTTATAAAAAACATGTTTTTAGGTTTTGACAATGGGAAATAATTTTATATTAATTAATGAAACTTCTGTGACTTTAATTTTCTAAAATTGACATTATTTTTGGTTTTTTAATATCAAAATTATCATCGGGTGAATTTTTTTATTTTTCTTAAAACATTGAATTTTTTATTAATAGTGAAAACACAGCGTTATTGTTGAAAAACCGATTTATTATTTAAATAATTTTTTATTTTATTTGAAATTTTTTTAAGTCAAAATAGATACATAATATCTATATTAGTTCAATTTTATTTATTGGAGTCATCTTATAATATAATTAGTTGTATAACTGTTTATTGAAGTTTTTAACGTTTTTAACCCCCCATCAAAGGAACGATAGAAAATTTGCATAAAACATAATTTTACCACTTTTGTTAATTGAATTTAAAAATATTTAGAGACATGGTTGAAATTATTAAGTAAAATTTGGTTCAATAATATGAATATTTTTGGTTAATAGTATCTTTTGACTTTTATCTACACCAGTTAAAAGTAAAAATAATAATTAAAAGTAAAAATGATATTATAAGTACCCTAAAACATGTAAAAATTCTATTAGATAAGTGATTTTAGAAAAAAAAATAAACCTTATTAATAAAATATGGTCCTATTTAGTCCAATTTTATTATATTAGTACATTTAATATTATTTTATTTAAATAATAGTTAAAAATGTTAAATTCATTTTTTCAAAAATAAAACATTTTTAGAAAGGTTTATACATAAGATAAATTCGAATATAAATTTTCATTAGAAAGTCAAAATGATTTTTCTACATCATGGTATTTTATTTATAATCATTAGACCTTAAATAATTAAATTTATTTTTGACACAATGATGATGCTGTAAATTCCAAATTAATGAATAATTAAGATAATTGATATTATAAATATCAAAATAAATGTAAGTTGATACTTTTGATGAATTTCATGAATTTTAGAGATTAATATGACATTTTATATTTGGTTTAATGAATTTTATTTTTAGTAACCATGAAGTTATGACTTTAACCAAAACTTAATACTAAATAGTTTCAAAATTGACATAAATTAATTTTTAAAACAAATATTATATTATTAAATGATATAATATTCCTAAAAATCTAATGATCGTTCAAAGTAGTTATATAATGACAGATATATCATTTATGAACCACTTTAGGTTCTCTTGGATGTTTATAGTACATTTATTTACCATTTAGTTTAGGAATACAAGGAGACAATGTAAAAGTTAAACTAATTAACTAAGAGATAAATCTAAAAGATAAGGTTAGAATGGTAACCTAAACATGTCTAAAACATAATGGTTGAAGATATTTCGACCCATTCCCACATTATCCTCTAAATAAATCCATTTTATACCATTATATATTGAAAATTAATATATAATAAAATAATATTTCAAGCTTTTCATAAAGTGACCCTCACCTCTCTTATAAAAGGGTACTTCCCCTTCCTTTAATTTAACACTTCCAAGGCCATTTGGATCAGCCAAACCCTGCTCACATATCCTACCAAATACCCTCAATTCATCCTAGAGGCCTTACTTTGATCATAAATCCAACCTAAGAAGCTCTTTTGATCAAATCAAAAAATAACTCCTGAAGAAGAAGTAATAATTTCACTTCCTCTTTCAAAGTTCATTTCTTCTTCCACTTCTGATTTATTTTTTTCCATTACAAAATAATAACCATAGTACCTTCTAAACACTATGATCTTATTATAAATATGGTACAGACATATTCATAATTTTTTCCATCATATGAATGACAAAGTCACTATACGTGCATACGTACAGCTTACATTCTCTACGTAGTGATGTAGTTTTTAATTCAACACTTCATTTTTTGGAAGGGTTTAATAAAGAGTTAAGTTGATTTAAATAATAAATATAAAATCTTAATCATTTTTTATAAGTGATATTACATCCAGTTACATGTGATTTTACCATCAATTGAATGATATTGTTGCTCGTGTGTACGTACGGATCACTGTCTCCACAAACGTGATAAGATTCTTTCCCCATCGTAACCAATTAAGAATAATTTTCATTTGAGGATTTAAAAAAATTAATAACCTAATATAATTTCGGATATTAATCAAATACATCTAATACATAAAAAACATGACTTACGTAACAAAACATATAAAGGAAAATGAATCAATTAACACCCAAATTAATGATACTATTGAAATATCATTAACAAAAAATATTAGAAGATCATATATGATATAATATTTATGTAATTTTTTATTGTATAATTTAATTAAAATTATTTAACCAATATAGTGGAGGTTATCCTACCATGTACAAGGTAAGGGATTTTTATCTCACTTTTTATTCCCATGAGATTCATGCTATATTTTCCACTATTTCTTTTTGAGTGGTGTATATACTGCCCATGATTATATTATTTGTGTAATATACATTAATTTATGGGTATTTTCATCTTAATTTTATGATACTTCTTTCATGGGGTGTATGTTTCGCTAGTTACCAAATCGGAAAGGGAATTTCAAATTTTAATTTCCACTCTTTGGGCTTTACGAATAATTCATTGATTATTTTACTCGAATACTATGTGTGGAATCACAATTTATTATTTATGTAGTAATTACCACTCCTATTTGTGTGCATAAACTTTTGATACACATAATTACTAGATTGATAAATTCTCATGCCCTTGATATGAACTTGTTATGGGTAATCTTAACTCCATTTCCATTGAATGAGTTAAACATCCAAGTCCTTGGTAATATTTTTAGAAGAATATATGTGAATGTCCATTGATTGATTTACACTTAATATCAAATTATATTGAGTATATTTATTTTTTTCACAGATAATTATTTCATTGATTTATTCTTAATCTAAGGATATGGTCTTTATGATGAATTTTATCTCAATTTACATTTCATTGAGACCTCTTTCTCGTTATTCACCAATTCTCTTTTATATGGTGCATATACTTTCCATTGACATAAAATATCATGAATACCTTTATTCAAATGATATTATAGATTTTTTATTACCTCAATTATTTGTATTCAAGAGTATATCATTTGGTTAGAAACTCTAACAAAAATATCATTTTAAATGTTTTTAAAATTTATTCTTATAAATCATTCTCATTAATGTCCATGTTTTAAAAATGGTTTTAAGGATTTATTTATACGGACATTATTTTTTTAAAATTAAAATTCTTTTTAAAAGTTTCAATGTGGTATGGGAAACTTTTATTCAAAAATATATTTTAAATGGATTCTTGATAAATAGTGAGACTTTTACATGTTTTCAATAAAAATGGGGATATTTAACTCAAATTGTTTTGATGATTATTTTAATCTTTGTCAATATCCTTCATTATTCTTGATTGAGGTTAATATATTATAATAAAATCTTCTATGTTGTATTGAATGAGTTATTTTTGACTGTGGATGTGAGATTTTTATACCATTCATGTTTTGTGGTTAAAATGTAGACATTTAGTATGCTTATTTTAATACGAATGTTTAGATTATGTTTCAACCTTTTGATATGAGTAATGCATTAGAATTTTTATGTTACAGGTGGAACCTGCTATAACTCCTCAATACCTCAGAAGGTCTTATGAGACAAAATAGTGTCTTGACATAAAGCCTTGACAAAATCTTATTTTTTATTCTAGGTAAGAGGCCTTGACTATGTGGTTATGATTTCCAACATTATGCATTCCATCATTATGAAATTAGCAATTGATATTATATGTGATTACTCGAAACGTAAAAATAATCATGTGAATAAGTAAGTTTCATTATTTGATTTATATTTTCCATATTGTACTGAAATTTAAGTTTAAAATGGTTGTGTTTTAGTCTTATACATTCCCTTAAATTTTTATTCTTATTTATAAAATTTTCAGCTATATTTTTATCCTTATAGAGCATCTGAGGTAACCCCTTAATATGTTTTATTTTCCCTGGGATGTGAAGAAGTATATCAAGATTAACCTGTAAGAATGTGATAAGGGTTATGAGTGTGTTCAAAGGGGACAAAAAGTGGTTTTTCTTGATGTAATGTAAAACATATATATGTATCTAGTACTTCCAAGGAAACTAAACTAATCAGTCTTTCGGGACATGATCTCTTGTGATCATTCAAATATTATGTAATAATGCATCGAATCTCGGTAACTAGGGTTGTGGCGTTACACTTGGTATCAGAGGAAGTTTGATACAAACCTTGGAGACTAGTTATGGAAAAACTATTATTAGAGAAAATTACCCTAAGACCGACTTTGGGGATGAGTATAGAAGTAAATAAAATTTGTTTGGTAATGTAAATATTATGTGGGTTTTCGAAGAAATACATCCCTATATGGATACGAGCAGGGAGAGGCGGTTCTGGAATAGATGTTCCTAGGGGTAAAACCTGAAATCACTACTTTGAGCTAGACTCGAATGGGAACCAGTGCATGACAACGTGCCTTGCTGCACTCTTGGTTACGACACTCCTGGGAGATATTATTAGGATAATTCACATTTTATTTACAAACTGATTTGAATTATTTTAATATAAGATGAGAATATATATCCTTGGATAATCCTAAGGTGTTCTAGATTGAAAATCAGGTTTCATGATATTATCTAAATGATTTTAAGACTATTGTTACTCACAGAATTCTTTCTGGTTTTATTCAATGGTTGGATTCTGAGGAAATCATAGTAACATTGAATATGATGTACAATGTGGGAATGATGTTGTACATGATAAATAAAATGGAATGTTTATAGGGGTAAAAGATATAATGTTAATGCCGATTAAATTCATTTTAGATAATGAAATCTCAATTTCCATAATGCTTGAAATGTGGAAGGAGACACCTAAGAAAATGTCTTTATGGAACAAAGAAATTATTTTCCTTTGGGAAAGAAGTACATAATGTAATGAATTGCTAAGGAAAAATGAAGAGTACTATTGAAGAATATAAAAATGATCCCAAGAATCCATTTACAGTCATTTTACATAAATGTTGGGGACCTGGGCATAACCCGAGTATATTCCCTATTCTATATGATAACCTTTTGGACAAGGAAGAACCTATCTAGAAATAAATGGATGGTGAAATGTTTAAAATTATTGGTGCTCTTTATTGATGGGATTATATTGGAATAATTTTCTCTTAAATGTGTAACCCTATAGATTGTTATATGAAAATGATATTTGAAGAAGAATTATCTTTTCTATTGTGTATATAGTTATAAATAACCATTTGGGTATATATGATCCTTGAATTTGAGGCAATTACAAGTTATTAATTTTTTGGATGAAAATGAGAGGTATGAGATAACATTTGTGGTTAAATTTATTTATGGTTATTTTGAGGAATTTGTCTCATTTTGGGAATGTTATAAAATATAGTTTTTGAAAAAGGAAAACACGCAGAACAAGTGACAACCTGTCACATCGGACAAAGTGGCGGTAATCGAACTAAAAACCATAGTGTGACTATGATTTACCGCCTACCACTGGACTACGTGAAGTCCCTGGTTATTGTGACTAATTCATTTTAGATAAAGGATTTTATTGATCTATAATAATTTTATTTTGGGTCTTATGTTTATAAAATAGATATCCTTAGGGTAGGAAAAGTATTAGTTATTTTAAGTGAAAATGTTATTTTGGAAGACATTCTCTCTCTTGGAAGCACTATATGCGTATGGAAAATAGAATACTATGGGATTTCATTTGTGGAGTAATGATGGATTTTTATCTATGTTTTTATTGTGGACTTGTAGCGATTTAGGTTATTTATGGAAATTATTATCCTATCATAGATAATATTTTATTAGGTTAATTACTTTTATGTATGTGACAGTAAGAGTAGTCGATGTTATTATGAGATACAATTTAACATGGAAGACTATGTAATCAAAATTTTCTGTGTTTTATGTTTCAATATTAGTTTGGATTATATTGATGCATTTTAAGGACAATTTTTTATTGAATGGAATTTATTTATCTTTGGATATTGTTGGTTTAATTTTAGAAATTAAGATTTGTATTTCTTTCTCTAAAGGATTATCCTTTTTGAGGAAAATGTGATTTGGTAATAACCATTATGGATTTAGTTAATCACTAAATATTGGGGAAATACAAATTTTATCATATATAGATTATGTGATTCCCTATAATTTGATTCTAGCACTTCAGGTGTGACCATGTTATCTTGAATACTCATTGTTTGGAGTGAATGATAAGTTTGTGGTGGAAATTAGTTAATGGATAGAACTCTACATAATAAGTATTTTTTTATTATTCTTTGAAGAAATTAATTCTTAATCTTTAGAGAAAGTATATTAAACCCAAAAATGTGTTCTCCTAACACCTTATGTGATTAATCATAGATTTATGGTTTTGAGGCCCATAATTTTCAATTCACTTGTTTGTGATTGATGATCTCAATCACTCCTTATAAATATTTACGTTTTTTCCACCAATTATAATTTCCACCGATGTTCTCATATTCTAAATCCTAATTTCACAGGGACATATTCATTTCCCATTCCGTCTTATTAAGTCAAAAAGTCATTAACCCTATCTCCGAAGTGGGTTTCAAAAAAGGTATTTTCAATTTTTTTACACTTTATTTCTAAATAACAATTTCAAATGGCAAGGACACAATTTATTAAAGGAGGGAAGAATGTAACACCCCAAGATTCCATGGTATGCTTCTCTTTTAATAATACAATTGTGTGTGATTTAGACAACACCGAGTTCAAGCACCCCATGACCTATCAAACTAGCCATTTAAAAAGCTGTTATGAATAGTAATATCAACATATTGAATTTTATATATATCCCAAATAATTTTTATATTTAACTTTTCTATTTCATAGAAATAATATATGGACAAATTCAATTTTTCAGATAGAAGAAATATTGTTAAAAAAAATTACAGTTTTTCTACCTTTTAATGGATAACCCTTTCTAATACAATGTTTGACACTTTTATATATTAAATTTGATGAAACTAAATTCTTCATTAGAATTAAGACATAAAAATTTACTTTCGATGAATTTTTTGGTGTTTTTTCTGATAACATTCATATTTTGATGAATAATGAAAGATAATAAATTATAATTGAAAACAACATTTTTATTCAAAATAATATATTATGTTAAATTCTACATTTGAATTGTTTTGAAGTATACTTATATTATATTTTTATCATTAAATTAAAGTTTAGTCATTAGAAGTAATTTCTCTTCTAAATTGGACATAAACAAATATCAATTTTTTGATAGTTTTTACTACTCAAAAACCCCGTTCTCTAGTTTGGACAACATGAATTAATTTTAAATTAATTAATGAATCTCCTTTGATTATAATTTGGAAAAATAGATATAATTTTCTAATTCGCAATATAAAAATTATCTTAGGGTGAATGTTTCATATTTGTCAAAAAACTATCAATTTTTTTTGAATAGTGAGTAACACTACAGTATTGTTGAAAAACTTAATTTATATTTAAATAATTATTTGTTTTATTTAAAAAATTAATTCAAAAAATGTACATAATACCTATATTAGTTTAATGTAATTCATTGGATTCATTTTATAATAAAATTCAATGTATAAAATTTTATTGAATTTTTAACGTTTTTTACCCACCTTATCGGCACGTTAGAAAATTCGCATAAAATGTAATTTTACCACTTCTGTGAATAGAATTTCAAAGAAATTAGAGACACGGTTGACATCATTATGTAAAATGTGGTACAATAAGATGAATTTTTTTTGGTGAATTGTAACTTTTGACTTTTAGTTACCACGATTAAAAGTAAATAGGATTATTAAAACTAAAAATGATATTATAATTACTCTAACACACATCCTAATTCTACTGGATTAGTTTTTTTAGACCAAAATAAACCTGAGGAAAAAAATATGGTCCTCTTTGGTCTACGTAGATTAGATTAGGAAATTTATTATTATTTTATTTAAAGAAGAGTTAAAATTGTTAAATTTGAATTTTCATTACTAAAAATTTTTAATAAGGATTATACATAAGATAAAATCACGTATAAATATTCATTAGAAACCAAATATTATTTACTACACCATTGTATTTTATTGATAATTTTTAGACATTAAATAATAAAATTTATTGATGATATAATGATGAGGCAGTAATTAACTTATTAAAGAAATATTAAAATAATTGGTCTCATAAATATCTAAATAAATGTAAATTTATACATTTTATGAGTTATAGGTATTATAATGACTAATATAAGATTTTAGGATTGATTAAAAAATTTGGTTCAATGTAATCAGGCTGTCATGACCTTTACAAAAACCCAATACTAAATAGTGTCAAAATTGACAAAATTGAGTTTTTCAGACAAATCATATATTATTAAATGATATAATATTTCAAAAAATATTAGTATTGAAAAAAAGACTTATATAATTATGTATAAATCATTTATGAACCATTTGAGGTTATCTTGGTAGTTTATAGTATGTTTATTAATCATATAGTGTAAGAATACAAGAAGACATGGTAAAAGTTAAATTAATTAACTAAGAGCTAAATCTAAATGATAATGTTAATATGGTGACCTAAAAATATCTAAAACCTATTGGTGGAAGGTATTTAGATCCATCCTTACCTTATCCTCTAAATAAATCCATTTGGAGCCATTATAAATTGAAAAATATTATATAATAAAATAATATTTTAAACTTTTCCTAAAGTTACCATCATCACTCTTATAAAAGTGTACTCCGCCTTCTCTTAATTTCACACCTCCAAAACACTTGTATCGGCCAAAACATGATCTAATATTATCCTAACTACCCTCACTTAAACTAATAGGCCTTTATTGGATCATAATGAAAACCTAAGGATCCATTTTAATCAAATAAAATGGAATCACCTGAAGAAGAGTTAATTAGTTCACCAGCAATTTCAACGTTCTTTTCTTCTTCCATTTCCTATTTATTTGTTGTTTCCATGACAAAATAATAAATCTAGTACCTTTTAACTAATTTGATGTTATTATAAATCTTCTAAAACCAAATTCATTATTCAATCCATCTTATGAATTACAAATTCACCATACGTGCGTATGTAAGGCTTATTGTCTCCACATCGTTGTATAGTTTGTTATTGAACACATTATTATTTGGATGGGTATAATAATGAGTAAAATTGATTTAAATTATAAATATAACTTGTTAATTATTCTTTATATATGATATACAATCCAATTACATATGATTTCACCATTAATTGAATGATATTGTTGCTCGTGCATACGTACAAATTATCGTCTCCCCAAAGGCGATAATGTTCATTCCCCATCAAAACCATTCAAGAATAATTTTCATTTAATGATTTAAAAATAATTTTTAATAACATAATATAATTCGGTGTATGAATCAAATACATCATATACATAACAAACATGAATTACGTAACAAAACATATAATAGAAAACGAATTAGTTAACACCCAAAACAATGATACTACTAAAATATCATTAAGAAAGAAATAATAGAATATAAAATATGATATCATATTTAGGTATTAGGTTATTTTATAATTTAATAACAATTATATCACCATTATATAGAAGGTAATCCTACCCTATACTATGGAAAAGTACAAGGTAAGGGGTTTTCATCTCACTTCTTATTCCATTGAGATTCATGCTATATTTTCCATTATTTCCCTTTTGAGTGGTGTATATACTTACAATGATGTATTATTGGTGTAATATACCTTAATTTATGGGTATTTAATTTTCATTGTATGATCTTTCTTTCATGGGGTGTATGTTTTGTAAGTTACCAAATCGGTAAGCCAATTTCAAATTTCAATTTACACTCATTGGGATTTACACATACATCATTGAATATTTTACCAAAAGATTATGTGTGGAATCAAAATTTATTATATAAGTAGTAAATTCCAATCCTCTTGGTGTGGATAAACATTTGATACTTAGAATTACTCCATTGATAAATCTCATTCCATTGATATGAACTTGTTTAAGGTAATCTTAACTCAAATTCCATTCATTGAGTTAAACATCCAAGTCATTGGTATTGTTTTTACAAGAATATGTGTAAATGTCCACAGATTTATTTACAGTGAATATCCAATTATATTGAGTGTATTTATATTCTTAACACATAATTATTTCATTAATTTATCCTTTATCTCAGGATACAATCATTATAATGAATTTCTTCCCAATTTACATTCCATTGAGAAACATTTTTTGTTATGAACCAATTCTATTTTATATGGTGTATATAATGTCCTTTGACATAGTATATCCTGAATCACATTATTCACATTATATTATAGAGTTTTTATTACTTAAATTATTTGTATTCAAGAGTCCCTCATTTGGTTTGGAACTCTATCTATAATATCATTTTAATTGTTTTAAATATTTATTCTCATAAATGTTTTTCATCAATGTCCATGTATTAAAAATGGTTTTAATGATTTATTTATATAGAAATTAATGATTTAAAATAAAAAATAATTTTAGAATTTTCAAAGTGGTATGAGAGACTTTTATTCATAAATCATTTTTAAACAGATTCTTGATAAATTGTGAGACTTTTACAAGTTTTTAAGAAAAGGGGGGTTATTTATCTGAAATAATTTTGAAAATTATTTTCATCTACGTGAATATCCATCATTATTCTCAATTGAGGATAATTTATTATGATAAAATCTTCCATATTGTATTGAATGAATAATGTTTGACTGTAGATGGTTTATTTTTATACCATTCGTGGTTTGTGGTTAAAATATTGAAATTTCATATGCTAGGTTTAAAATGAATGTTTAGATTATATTTCAAACTTTTAATTTGAGGAATGTGTTGGAATTTATAGCTGATGGGTGGATCTTGCTTTTGATCATCGATGAATCAGTAGGTCTCATGAGAGAAACTAGTTTCCTGGAACAAGACCATGAAACAAAATCTTATTTTGTAGTCTTGGAATGAGGCCTAGACTATGTGGTTATGATGTCCAACATTATGCATTCCATCATTCTAAAATTATCTATTTGATATTAAATGTGATTATTCGACTAGTAGAATATCTATGTGAATAAGTAAATTCCAATATATGATTTATATTTTCCATATTATGCTGAAATTGAGTTTTAAAAGGCTTGTGTTTTAGCCTTATACATTGCCTCAATTTTTATGCTTATTTAGAAAATGTTCAGTTATATTGTTATCCTTACAGGGCGTCTAAGCTAACCATTTTCTAATTTTTATTTCTCCCAGGATGTGAAGAATTATATCAAGATTATTCTACATGAATAGGTTAAGGATTATGATTTTGTTAAAATGGGACACAATTTTGATTTTCTATATTTCATGATGTAATGTAAAACATATGTATGTATATATTACTTCCAAGGCTACTAAACTATTTGGTCTTTTGGGAAATGAAAATGGGGGCTTCAAAACCCATTGGGCGTAGGATAATGTAGCAGTATTGTAGCATACTATAGCATGGGCGACACTGTAGCAACATAAAACACTATAGCGGCGGCAGGTCACTATAGCGGTGGCAGAGCACTGTAGCAGCGACGAGTACTGGGTAGTACTGTAGCAGCGCGGGTACTGTAGTATTACTATTCATAGAATGGGACTTGGGCCAATAAATGGGCCTACAAGCCATGTAATGGGCTAAATACCCACTGGGACTTCAGGCTTTGTAATGGGTCTCCCTCTACATAGTTAAAGAGGTCTTTGCTTTGCATTAATAATAAATGAGGCTTTGGCCCCAACCTTTAAAAAATCATACCAATAATATGTAATAATGCAACGAATCTAGGTAACTTGGGTCGGGGAATTACACAACTATGTCAAGTGAGAGCCATGACATATTTCATTATCATAACAATTTGGTCCAGTACACTTTCTATAAAATATTGCTCATTTTAACTATTCATAGATGGCTAAGTTACTCTTCAGGTCTAGTTGTCACCCTGTATATATGTATTTGACATATATTTCCTTGAATATAATGTACATACACATATATACATATTATGTATAGATAATTTTAACTTTATGTACAATGTAAATTGATATCAGACATATCTTGCTTGATGGTAAATCATGTAGTGTTTTCTAGGTGTCCCAAATTAACACAAGAAAACACATATTTTTCAACTATAATAATTTATCTATTATACCTGAATAGTACTATGATCTATGAACTGACATGATTCCTCTAGACACCATTGATGGTGGCCTAATAAGTCTCTCCCACACCATACTCATCCCACATATGTTACATGACCAGACATTATGATTGATGGTGTAGATAAGGTCATGTTCCATATCATTATGATTGAAAAAAAATTATATACTATGGAGATTGTGGGAGAGGACCAAGCGTATTCTTCAGATGCTAGTGGAGATGAATTTTTGTCTTTCTTTACTTTATGATATAATGTGGTATATTTTTATAAACTATATACCATATATTTACAATTTTTTACATCATTATTCACAAAAATAATTTTGTAAATAGAAATGGATTTGGCCAATGTATTATTACAGTATATTGGCTTTTTATATTTCTAATATTGAATATTATATGTACTTTTATTGTGACAATAGTTATATTTTTTTATTCAATTTATTATTTCTGTTTATTTCTTCTATGATAATATGATATAAGGATATAATATACCAATTGTACTACCTTATACCCTCACTTATAGTCAATAGCCTCTAGGATATGGGGAGGAGCACTTGAGGCCATGCGACCAACTAGATTAGGGAGCTGTTTCCGTGGAGCACATTTCAATAAATCATAAAATCATATCAAAGGATTTGTTTTATTTTTTCTATTAATGTTTAGGTATTATTAAACAAACTCTGAATGTGTTGTAATTTGATAATGAGCATGTTACTGGGAGTAACTAACCTGCATATTAAGGTAACCCCAAATTCGCTCGGATGAGTTATTTCTATTATTGCATTGTTCGCATTAAATTTTTAATGATACCATTATTTTGTGAGGCACATGTTTTTTGAAATTATTATTGTTATTTATATTATGTATACATATTTATTTTACACTTTGAATGATTTGAAATAAAGTAGTAGTTCATGCACCATTATATGCACATTAGGACTAATATTAAGATAATTTTCACATGCCACATTTTCTTCATGCAGGGATTTCCTGCTATATATAGTTCTTTATATTTTTATTATATATTGAGTGTTCTAAATTTTATTTAATGTTTGAAGTAATTTTATTAATAAAAGAGTCTGCATCAATCTATAGAGTTTTTTCTATATTGCTTTATGATGACACTTTAATTAACTAATTATTATATGATTCTTTATTGATCCTTTATTTAGTTGGGTTGAAAAAAATTACATATGATTTCTTAAATTTTAATAATAATTTATAATGAAATTTATTCAATAAATTAGTAATAGTAATTCATTTAATAAAATCACTTTACATGTCATCTTATAATCTCCTATTTGATGGGTGGACAATTCCCTAATTATATGACATGCCAATTTATATATATTTTTAGTTTGGATTTTATAAATTTGGAATGGTGAAAAACCCAACTAGATCATTATATTAATATAAAAAAATCCTGTGAATTAATGGATTAAATACATTTAATGGAAGTGGTTAGAGTTAAATGGGGATGCCAATTGAAAATTAAATAATGTTTTCCACTATACTATACAACTCACACTATGTATATAAATACCATGTATGAGTGATATGAGGCCAATGCCCATACCCAAGTTTAGTAGTTGGTCATTGGGAGTTTATTTTATGATCATCACAAACTTTCAATGTCTCTCTATATCAACAAGAATAAGATTTTGTAGTGGTTAGAGATATGTCAGTCAACAAATAGTAAGGATTGCACCTATCCTAACCACCCATCTATAATATTTTGACACTTGAATTATATTTTAAATAATTTATTTTGTAATTTTATATTCACACCTCCATGATTTCCTTTGGCCGTACATCTTGAGGGTGGTGGTGACCATGAAACAAAGCCGATGGGACCTGAAATGATAATGTTACAAATCATAGTGTATCCTTTATCACCATCCTTTTGATCCTAACATGGCCACTGATTCTTAATTTTAAATGGTATCCTTTATATGGTATAGTCTATGCAAGGAGGTCCTTGTCCTTCTATTACTATGGAATAGTTGAGTCAAGAATTCCTACAACATCACCCACCACACTTTTTGGTGGACTGCAGACCTCGTGATATTGATACATGGATGGTGTCCATGATTTTTCATTAGATAATGTGATTATGCCTCTATATATAAGGGTTTTTCTCACTGATTATGTGTTATTTAGTTCTTCAATGCAATGGAGGGTCCTAATTGCACAGGTAGATTGTCATCAGGATATGATCTGGAGAGATTTCCATATGATCATTTCTGATTACTTATCTCCATAGACATTTAGAGTTAATCCATCTAGATACTTTATGAACATTATATATAGATATAGGTATATGATTGAGTATTCTTCCTGATTTTTGGAGATTCACTAATTTAGGTTTACTCTTGCTAGGGATGAGATCATAATTGCGATGTGATTTGATAATGGGATCGTATATTCCATATGATGGAAAAGTAATTTTTTCAAATAGACTACTCTATCATATATTTCTATCCAATCCCACATTATTGAGTGAAATACGAGGGAATCCAAATGGGTGAGATAGGGAAGTTAAACACCCATACCTAATAGTGTTTCTTTGAGAAGAAGTAATATTTTATGTTTCAATTTCTCATGGGGGTAGTTGAAGTGAGATATCTTATGATGATAGTTTCACTGTATGTCATTATTTTAGGAAGGTGTATATTATGAAAACCATGTGCATGAGCCATACATATTAGTGGAGAGACTATATGATGGTGGGTCATAATCAAAATATTTGAAACAATTCATTTAATTCCTAGTGAGACAGGGTCAACAATGACCTCATGTTATAGAGAGAATCATGTATGACCTCTCAAGGAAGGTAGATTGCAGACCAATGGCCACTAAAAATTTGGAGGTTTTCTAGGCAGAGGAAAAAATTTAATATACATAATGGTATGATACTGTGTTTTTGAGTTAGTTATTATATCATTCAAGCCCAAGGCACAATTCATTTATATGTAGTGATACATGTGCCAAATGAGTATAGTGTGGCACCTTCTATAGTTCTAGGTATTGTTTTGGTATCCTATAATTTAGTGTCTTCATTGGTTTATTTACCAAGATCAGAATATTTAATATATGTGGGATTTTTGTATAGATTATGCCTATAAATAGAGTTCATATCATTCATGACGAAACATGATACCTTTTTAGGTATCTGATAAGATAGTGTTTATATATGTAAGGAATTTCCCATCTAGGTAGGCGGTTATCCATTAATGGGTAATATTTTTGTCTTTTCCATGATTGGTTTTGATGAAATTCTGGGGATTGACTGGTTGGTTCCCTGTCGATCCCATATAGCTTTTTTATCTTTGGAAGGTGATGTTTACATCACCAAAGGGAGGTAGAGATATTTACAAGGAGAAAAGGGAGTCCATGCGACTCGAGATGGGCATGTGAATCATGGGGTGGGAAGAGTGGGAATCCAAATTATTTTTATTCTAATGTATTATCATGGAATGTAGACTAAAAATTTCCCACCTATGGTATATTTATTCATGGATACAGTCACTAACGAATTTTCTAGGTATCTTCTAGTTTGAGAGGTATAATTCACCATTGGTTTAGATCCCTATGTTACACCAATTTATACTACACCACACATGATGGATAATAAAAATATTATAGTGCTCAATAAGTACTTATAATTCCTAGAAACTAAGGGTTTTGTCGGAACTAGTTCCTCCCCAGGGGGTTCACTGGTCCCTTTTTCTAATATGGAGTTATGTACTATCAGTATTTTCATATATTACCGATGTGTAGGCCACTCATTGGTAAGAATTTGTATATATTTACATGAATAGGTTTAATCTATGATCAACATCATGGGGGTGTTTGTAATGATTTATTTAATGTTAGTTTACAATCAGGTGCATATCAAGAACATCATACAAACCTTGAACATCATTAAACAGAAGATATGGTCTTTATGTGTACCTAGTAATGAATTTCATTCCCACGAATGCACTAGATATTTTCATCGCTCGGATGAATCATTTATTCCATCATTTATCTAGATTAACTAATGGTAGAATTTGTGGGAAACATCTTTGTGTATTCCTTCACTCAACATGACAATGCCTATCATCTTTAGAACATACTAAATAAACTAAGAGAGAACCATCATTTTGAAAACATTACCCAGTGAAACTATTAAATTGATAAATTCCACTTAAAATATCACATAAAATCACTATCTAGAGTATTATTTTATTCAGAGAAAGTGAAATAATTTGTTTCCCATGAGTGTCCCAAAAATTCCATTGGGATATAAGGTTTCTTGGGGATATCTTTTTATTGTATATATTTCATCTTAAATTCCCCATAAATATAGGAACTTCTTATGTGAATGACTAATAAGGGTGTGAAATATGTGTCTCCATTAACATGAAATTGATCGTTTACAAATTTGAAAGGTAAATTCAATACAA